>OX422213.1:63581837-73081837 GCA_949130495.1 Sambucus nigra | reverse complement strand
TAGATGCATGTCATCTTTTTAATTACAATGTTTATTATATTTCATGCCACCTTGCACATCAACTGCAATTTTTCACATTCTTAAATACATGGCTGCATTTTTTTCTTTGTGTACTATTTAAAAACATATTCCTACTATAATTGATAAATTAACAAAAAACTTTCAAAATATTGTATTCTTCTTAAAGGAAAAAAGCTTGAATATCTTGTAAAATGTGTATTTTAATGGAATTTCACTAATATTTTACATTTATGAAAGAATTTTTTGAGATACTTTACTTTGTATTATAAATAAAAATGATGCCACTTAAATTTTGATATACAATGAAATGAATATTTTATACTATCCCTAGATTATTTTTGTTCCTTTATTTCATAAAAGGTTATCAAGAGGAAATGTCTTCCTAATCATTTTTTTAGTTCTAACCCATTCATCGTCAAATCTGCATCTAGCTATCACGGGTTGAATTGTTGAATTGGAGGCACAAAAAACCAATCTCACTAATATCCATCCTAAAAACCACTATTCAAAGCATCAAATGTAGGAATTGCCCTTCATATATAAGTCACTCCTAAAACGAAAATACCCCATCGTTCAAATTCTTCAAAAGTTAAATGGTGAATATCTCACTGTTGATGTCTAAAAATGGAGTTAATCTAGATTTATAATCACAGATAAAATAGAGTGAGTTAATCCAATCATACACAAACAAGAGAAGAGATTTTTAAAGTGGTTCTGATGAAAAATAGCCTGCGTCCATTATTGGTATTATTTTGTAGGGTTTACAATAGCTGAGTATGGTGTACATATAAGTGATTCGAGTTGTCCCTCCAGCTAAGGGAGTATTTACTATTTATAATAGTGTAAAATCCTACAGATAGAAAGTATTTATATTGTATAGCATTTGCATCTGTGTACAATAAATGAAACTCTTGGAATTCAGTGTTGGTTGGCCTCCCATCCGAGTAGCTTTTGATATTCTTGATGGTTGGCATTCCTAGATCTAGTCGTTCATCCAGCCGACTAAGTATCTCTGATGCCGATCACGGTGGCTAGACAGCCACGTAGGAGGACAGGTGTACATTTATCGTTGGTCCACATTCACTACACCAAATCTGCCCATTTGTCAAGGTCATTGACCTTGACAAATCCACCTTGTCAAGGTCAATGACCGTGACATTTCGAGGCGAGACAACTTTTTTTGTCACGGTCGTGTCACGGCCATTGACCTTGACACAAAACTCGCGTTTTGTGTCACGGTCGTGTCGCGGTCAATGACCGTGACACGTTTGTCACGGTTTATAACCGTGACAAAGCCATGGCCCTTTTTAAAAAAATTGTCACGGTCAATGACCGTGACAATTCTGGGCAGAATTAAAAAAAAACTGCTGGGCAGTATGGCCACTGCCACTGCCACTGCCCAGCAGTATATTTGTACCTGTTATAGCAATGTTGTACCTGTTCCAAACATCATATATCCGAACAAACTAAAGATAATGCAAATATATATTCAAATAAGAAACTATTTAAAAAGAAACAACATCACCATCATTTTATCTCAAATCTACAAACTATTTGCATGGAAAAGAGATTTTGTACCGCGACGCTCGGGAACACCTCCTTATCCTTCCCTTCTCGTCCGAATAGCCACATAAGTATAGAGCATATGTGGCCTACCCTTAGGGTCACTCCCTGTCCCCTGAATTGAAATAAAGTAAAATTAGTATCCGCCCCTCAAATATAGATAAATATAAATCGTAATTGAAATCGAAATCGAAATTGACATATAAATATAAATACACTAGTGGTAACCCGTGCGATGCACGGGAAAGTGCAACTCGTATTTAAATGTCTAATATATATTTTTTAAACTATGGTCCCTAATTAAATATGTGTGATCTTAATGTTACTCCTAGAAATGAGAGCAAATAGTTTGATAGACGAAACAGATGATCGAAATTTTATAAATCATGTAATATCCAAACACGTTTATTTCAATACATAATCTAAAAATTTAATTAAACTAAAAATAATAAAATGGATTAATAGTTATTAGCATCGTGAATTAGTTGCAAGCACTAAGAAACAATTTGTCGCAAGCATTAAAATGATAAGTACTATTGTTGAGCCATGACAAATACGAATTTTCATCATGCTCGTATTTTGAAAATCCATATTATCAAAATATCCCATTTGGAAATTCATATGTATTTATATATAAACACGTAAATGACCCAATTAAAACGTTACACAAAATCAAAGGATACAAAATTTTAATTTTTTTATCCAATACGAATATCATTCAAATAAAAGAGACACAATACAATGCGACACGGAATCTTATTACGTTTACTTAACACGAACACAACTTTATTAACACACAACACAAAATCTTATTTTTTTTTATCTAACACGAACGAATGTCCCTAATAAAAGCGACACGATACGATTTTTTTAACACAACGCGAACACAATTCAATTAAAAAGAGACATGACACATGACATGGAATCTTTTTTTTCCACATAAAACGAACACCACCCAAATAAAAGTAATACGACACAAAATCTCTTTTTTTCCCTGTAAAAACAGTTAAAAAACTGTTTTTATATATATTTAAAAAAATAATAGTTTTTACTGCTTTTGTATATATTTATAAAAGATTATTTTTTTTATATGTATAAAATTTTTTAATATTTTAACTATTTTTTTATGATTTTTTTAACGAAAGGTTGTTATATATATTTATAACAAACATTTTTAAATATAACTATTTTTTATGTATTTATAAAAATAATCAAAACAGTTAAAAAACTATTTAGATATATATGTTGAAAAATAACAATTTTTTACTGGTTTTTAGGAGTTTTTATGTTTAAAAAATAAATTTTTTTATATGTATTTATCAAAACACTACAACAGTTAAAAAATTATTTTGGTATTCATTTAAAAGAGTAACTGTTTTACTTGTTTTTTAAGAGTGTGTATATATATTTATAAAAACATTCGAAAATATAACTGTTTTATATACATTTATAAAAATAAGAATTTGATAAAGCTGTTGAGGATGATTTTGTTGTTCCCACTGCATAAATCCATTAGGAGACCCCATATTCGGTGGCAGCTGACACGGGAACTCAATTGTAAAGATTGCTTTTGTTTTTTTAGGTACATGATTCACAAAATCTAGGACAAAAGAGACCAAACTGCCTAGTTGGATCTTGCTAGTGATAGCCCATCCGATGCACGACCCGTGTAAAGCCTGCCTTTTATTTCCTAAATAAAGTTTTACTTTTTATTTATTTTTCTCCCTTAAACTTCTATAGTTAATTTTTTGAAACTTTACAATCTTGTAATTTTTATGAGAATATTCCCAAATATTTCCAAAAATATCTAGAATTCCGTTTTAAATGAATGTATTTTCAAGCATTGTGCAAAATATGTGGGGACACACCCTAGCTCATTTAGGGATATTAAACCTTAGAAAGAAGAAATTTATAATTAATTAAAATATAGAGTATTGTTGGACATAAATACATGTTTGTTAAGTTGGACGTGCTCAAAATATTATAATTTTCGAAGTTACATGTAAAGAAAACTATGTAACTAAGTATGAATTGTCTTCTTCATCGACTGCACAATTAGAAACAGCAAAAAGTAATGGCGGTAAGCATGTGGAAAATGGATTGTACAAAGCAGGTCATTATAATATTCGACATTTACTTACTCTAGAGTGTAATGTAGTTTATATTCTTCTTCTCATCTTTGAAAAGTTCCCTTAATAAGTTCAAGAAGATATTTAAAAATATTATAGACTATTTCATATTTTAATTCTCAAGGTAATCAATATGGCTTCTACCCCATAATAAATGCAGTTGCAACAACCAAACAAATTTTATAGACTATTTCATATTTAAATCTCAAGGGAATCATTCTCATCAAATATATAATATATACAGTGGAGCCACCACTAACAGGGAGATAAAGAATGGGCAAAACAAACGAAATTCTAATATAGTTCATCAATTCTTTATTTATGTGAAAGTGAGGTTTGATGAAGAAATCATTTCATAAAGACACTGTTTTAAATGTTCAAAAGCCCACTCGCACTCTCTACTTCATGAAAATTTATTATTCAGACATCTGTTGTATTATAAAAATGTCGATTCAATGGAAAAAGCTTGTAGTGACATAATGAAACATGTTACTAATATGGAAACACACAATATTTTTATTTAGTTATTTATTTGTGTCAAAATAGTGTAATAAATTTTTTAATTCTACTTTTACCAAATGAGCCAAAGTAATTTAGGCATAAATCACAATAAGAAATTAGTAATCCTTTGATAAGAGCAAAAACTGAATGGCACAATTACACAAACCAACCTATTTAAAAAATGTAACTTGGTAAGAAAAAACTGGAAATGAAGATGAATCCAAGTGGGTAAGGAAAAAACAGTTTTCAAAACATCTGAATGTCAGTGAAGAGAGAGAGAGAGAGAGAGAGAGAGAGAGAGAGAGAGAGAGAGAGACTCCTTAGAGATTATGATATTACATTATACTCAATTCATGATTACATACTATATGCATAGCCAAGCTACGAAACTGAATGTTTTATATACAACCTTTGATATTCCAACCGGTATAACCATCCTCTATTTCTCGCTAGATATAGTAAAAAATAAAAGATACTTATAGAGAGAGAGAGAGAGAGAGAGAGAGAGAGAGAGAGAGAGAGAGAGAGAGCGAGGGAGAAAATACAACCTTTAACATTTTTTTCTTTGATTATTTGTTGGTTTATTGGTTCAAACATATATTTGTATGTCTGAGTTTGTAACTGGGATATACAACCCGTCTTGGCAAGGCTAGGTAATTGAAATCAAATTTAATTTTCACTATTTGCACCACCCCTATCACACACAAACACAATAACAAAATCTCATAAACAACCTAAAAAAACCAAACAGGTGGGTCCTCAGTTGAAGTTATAATCCACAAAACCAAACACACAAACTCATCACCCAGACAGTAAACAGAACATCATAACTATTAAATTCTAAAAGAATGAGAATACTTACGAAAGGAAATGAGCGAGAAACTGACGGAGGGTTGTAATGACTATGGCGGCAGAGGGGTTATAGAGATGAAAAGAATTAGCAGAGAGTTCAAATGAAAGTGAGAATTTGATGAAAATATAAGGTACTTGACAAAGAACGTGTATGAGTGGGTTGTGCGAAACTAACCGATTTTGTGGGAATCTTAGGGGTCGTTTGTTTTTACCTCTTAAGTCTGAATCTGAATCATTCAGACTTAAGAGGTATAAAAAAGTGTTTGTTTTTTTAAATGATTAAGAGGTTAACGGTCATATTTGCCTCTTAATGATTAAGAGGTAGAGTTAGGTCTGAAGTCTGAATCTGAAGTCTGAATCAGTCTAAATACATTCATTATTCAGACGTAAAAACAAACACATTTTTCAGATTCAGATTTCAGACTTCAGATTCAGTCTTCAGATTTCAGATTCAGACTTCAGATTCAGATAAAAAAACAAACGCAACCTTAGAATCCTTTAGGAGGATGATGGAGGGAAAAAGTTTTGTATGTTTGAAAATCAAACGTGATAGAGCCATTTTGGAGGAAGTTAAGATAAAGTTTTTGATGCGTGGAAACGTGTATTTCCTTGATTTTAAAAATGAAAAATCTGAGAAATTAGGATAAGGGGTTTGGAGGATGCTGGAGTAAACTACTACATACGTATATATAATAAGATTACCTGTAGTGTCACTCAAACAGCTAACTTGAGCTCATATGGCACCTCCTTCCAACTAATGTACCCCGGGCAATCGTGTCAATTATGATTCTCTTCATATCTAAACACTAAGAAATACCATAATCCTATGGAGGTATGCGTTGCAAATTCCTTCCAACTGTTGTGTAGCCAAAAATCAGCAGTTGAAGTTGTCAACTCCACCTTTGAATGGTCTCCCATGTTTTGCTAGAAGTTCCAAGTGGTGGGGTATGGAAAGTGGAATTGACAACTTCAACCGGTGATGTTTGGCTACATAACGGTTGGGAGGAATTTGCAGAGTATCGCTCCATAGGATTATGGCATTTCTTAGTGTTCGGATAGACGAAGAGATTCAGTCTCCTCTCCACAAATAGGACACCCCAAATAACTATGTACTAATCACCTATTAAAGGTAAGAAGCATATATTCATGGATTAGTATAAACAAAACTTAGATGTAGTTGGAATATTTATGTATTAATCTCCTCTCCACACACGCACACTACACAAGAGTGAAAATGATAAAGTGCAGATCAAGTAAAATAATTAAAAATGGATGTTTCGGTACAAATTGAAATATTTATTACAAATTGAAAAATTGTTTCAAATTCGGGTTATCATCAAAAATGGATTGATATTCGGTAGGAGCAGCCAAGTCATCCACACTACTATTTAGACGCCTTGGCGCGTGTTGGATAATTGACCACGGCTCGTTGTTGATATACTCCGAGTAAAACACTTGCTTAACCTTTTAAAATGCACAAACAAACGGCTCATCGCTCACGTGGTCGTTGCTCTTCAACTTGGACAAGTCAACCATGATCAAATTGGTGACAGGATCAACTTTACAAGCATTTTTATCCTCAACTCTTACCCATTCACAGTAAAATACAACCTCTTTGAAGCTTATATAATCCAATTCAAATATATTTTGGATTACACCATAGTAAGTCATTTCAGCTTCAACGAGGTTTTTATCTTTTGCGCTCGCTCGAAAGAAAGTAAGAGCCTTGTATGAAATTCTCAAGTTCTGTACATTTGTACTTTCCTCATACACTTTAGCGCCGAAAATGTAACCGTTCAATCGATACTTTTTGTACTCTTGTGCCACGAACAAGGGTCCAGTGGCTAGACGAGCAAGCCTTGATGTCGCATCACCCATCTTTAGGAGCTGAGAATATAGATAAATTAATTATATTAGTGGTAAAATTTGAGTGTAATGTAACGTTATATAACGTGTGTTTTCATTATAATTACCTCTTGTGTCAACCATAGCCTAAATTCGCTGTCTGATTGTACCATTATTTTTCGTCTTTTATTGTTCTCACAGGCTTCATATTTACTGCATATTACAAAATTAATCATGTATAAAATAATCTCACATAATGTTAAACATTATAATATTCGAAACTTACTTTTTCCATTCTTCGACATCTTCATGTGTGTCAAATAGATAACGAGCTACTTGTTCATGTTGCAAACTCGTTAATTTCACTCGTTTTCCCATCACATTACCACCATCATCGAGGAATTCATCAGTGTCATCAACGCTGGTCGAGTCAGGCATATATTCCCCAGTATATATTGATGACTCCACGGTGATGTATTCCTCTGCAATTGATCCTGTAATATATCGCGTATTCTTGACGTAATCTTTAAAAACTTTCATCAATCTTTCAAACGGATACATCCACCGATATCTAACTGCACCACAAAGAAGTGCCTCATCGCATAGGTGTACAAACAAGTGAACACTTATGTCAAAGAATGCTGGGGGAAAGTACTTCTCCAATACACAAATCGCTTCGTTCACAGCCAATTTTGCGGCCACTATGTGTTCTCGATTCACTACTTTCTCACACAAGAGGGAGAAGGTAATACTAATTTGCATAATAGCCCTACGCAAATCCTTGTGCTTGGAGTAACAGTGCTTAAACAATAGAGGAACCAATTGCATGATCACATGCCAATCGTGGGACTTACACTTATGTAAATCATGAGTAACATAATTCACAATCCTTTGCAAGTTGGACGAAAAAGTAGATGGGCCCTTCAAATTATATATTGTGTCTAGAAGCACCTTCCTTTCCTCACTCGTCAAAGTAAACGCACCAGGGGGAATTATTGTCCTTCCCCTACTATCTTCTTTCAACCATAGTTGTGGTTTAAGTTTTAACGTTTTAAGGTCTTTTCGTGCATTTTCTCCATCCTTCGAATGACTCCCCCCAAGGCAAGTACCCACAATATGTTCAACGAAGTTCTTCTCTGCATGCATCACATCCAATACATGGCGCACCGGGTTTTTCTTCCAATAAGGCAAGTCAAATAAAATTGACCTCCGAGACCATGCCTTTCTTATCTCAGTTTCATTCCCAGTTGGGGTCTTCTTATGCTTGACATTCTTAAATTTGGGATTCTTACCTGGCATATTTGGGCCACATTCAGAAGATTTACTTTCAATTTCTGAACCCGAAAGTTGTCTCAGCGGTAGCCTATGTTCAACTCCGCCCAATAAAAAATTGGAACCTTTCTTAAATCTGAAACTATGAGCTGGGGGTAAAAACCTCCTGTGGCAATGGTATACATTTTTTAAGCTAGAGGATAGACGAAGAGATTCAGTCTCCTCTCCACAAATAGGACACCCCAAATAACCATGTACTACACATCCGGATAATGTCCCATAAGCTGGAAAATCATGAATTGCCCACATCAACATAGCTTTCAGCGTAAACTCTTCTTTTCTAAAAGAGTCAAATGATTGTACACCCTCTTCCCACAACTCATTTAATTCTTCTACCAAAGGAGCCAGGTAGATATCAATGTTTTCACTTGGTGCCTTTGGCCCAGGTATCAATAAAGCCATCATCGAAAATTCAGGTCTCATACACTGTGAAGGAGGGAGGTTGAGTGGGGCTAGGATCACTGGCCATACACTCTGATTGGTGCTTAGATTTCCAAATGGATTGAAACCATCTGTTGATATAGCCAAACGAATGTTGCGTTGTTGTCGAGCAAAATCGGGATACTCATAATTCATCCTCCGCCAGGCAATAGAATCAATAGGATGACGCATGATATTACCCCCTACTTCTGCCCTAGCATGCCAAGTCATTGCCTCTGCAATCCATGGTACTGTGAAAAATCGCTTTAATCTAGGCCCAACGGGAAAATATTTCAATACTTTTTGAGGCACTTTTGAGCTTGTGCCTTCCTTACAAGTAGATTGGACATATCTAGGTTCATCGCATACCGGACAACGATCGAGATTTTCATACTCCTTTCGGTATAGTATGCAGTCATACACACAAGCATGAATCGATTTATACTACATTCCCAAACCTTTCAAACTATTCTTCATAACAGGATAGCTATTTGGAAGTGTATTCACCTTGGGTAATAAGCCCTTCACCCATTTCAGAATTCCCGTCACGCTATTGCCAGACAAACCGTACCGCGTCTTCAAACTGTGCAAACCAACCATGGCATGTAAAGTTGTTTGATCTTTCTCACAGCCGGAGTATAACGGTTGGGTCGCCTTAAATTTTAAACTTTGGTAGTCATCGTCAAGTTTTATCGTGTTATCTTCATGGGCACTTGAATCTTCTACATCATCAGTAACCTCATTCTCCTCAGCTTCATAAACTCCGTACGCATCATCAACTAAATCCTCTAACATATTATGATCTATGTCGTCCCCTTCTTCATCTATTCTACTTGTTGAAGGTTGTTGTGAAGGTTGGTCGTGGACAAAAGGAACTTTCAATTCACCGTGAAAACTCCAAAATCGATAACTATCTTGCATACCCGATCTTAACAAATGTAGTTCAACTGTTTTCCACTCAAACACCTTACCATTCTTACACCTAGCACACAGACACGGAAACTCTTCATCATTACGACATCTCTTTGCATATTTCACAAATTCGTTAGCACCTCTGCGAAACACATCCCCCATTATATTAGTCTCACCCATCCACTCTTTGTATTTCGGATATCCCATCACAGCTACCACAACTAAACACCTATTAAAGGTAAACAAAACTTAGATTTATAGTATGTTTTATTTAATTATCCCATCATTTAATTATCCTATTAAAGGGTAAGTGGTCCTATCCCATTCAAGAATGCATTTTTCTGTAATATACTTAACAGCTCATGCACATTGTTACGATTTGAAAAAAATTCGCCAGCATATACCCTTAGTTCTCCAAGTACACGACGTAGATTGGCAGGTGTGAGTGTTATTTCAATTGGTCAATTAAAATAACAGTCACACTTGTCAATCTAGTATGTACCCAGAGAACATTAAGATACGACTGCAGAACTTCCTCCAAAAGTAACAACTTTAAGCCAATAAGAATATTATACAGAAATGATACAGTCTCAAACTATCCAAACCGGACAATTCGAGAGATCTCATTACAGGGGTAATGACTCTCGAACGGGTCTAAGGGCTATTGAATGCGTACGCATAAGAACTAGAATGCTAGTATCTATGCGCACTATGTTTCAAATAAATTCATTGCTGTAAAATAAATGTTATTAGTACAGATAAAAAAAATGTTAATAGTACACATTTTAACTTAAAATATTATGGCAAGTTGAATGATGGTGTGCTAACCCTCAAAAAAGTTTGATTATATATACATGTGTGCAACATATATATATATATATATATATGAGGTGTTTTAAGCAATTTTAATTTTACTTTTTATGTTTTATGAATTTATATACCACGGGTAAATTATTTCAATAACTTATTATTTTGTTGTAAATTTATTATAAATCTTTACTCTAATTAAATTTAGAGGTGGTAATTTAAGTGTGTTATACAAGAACTTATACAAAACCATATATAATTATGAAAATATATTTGTCACTTTTTCTACACGGTAAGCAATTAAATATGATTATTTGTGTCATATATAAGTAAAATCGGAGTTTATTATTTGTGTTTTTTGATCATGTCATTTTTTTTTGGTTCGTAACAAAGGATCAACCTTAATTCACTAACTTCGTATTGCATGCAAGTCGTCTTAATATATTCGCCAAAAATAATTTTCACTAATTAAATTCAATTCATCATATATTACTGAAATCGAGATAAAACCCTAAGCCAAAATTAGTCAACACCCACCCCCTGCCCCCCTCCACCATCCCCTCCCCCCTTCCACCACCCCCTCCCCCACCACACACCACCACCACACACACACACACACCCCACCCCACCCCCTGCCCTCCTCCACCACCCCTCCCCCCCTCCACCACCCCCTCCCCCACCACACACCACCACACACACACACACACCCCACCCCACCCCACCCCTTGCCCCCTCCACCACCGCCCTGCCCCCACACTGCCCACCCCCTTCCCCCTTCCACCACCCCCTCCCCCACCCTGCCCCACCCCGCCCCACCCTGCCCCACCCCCCACACATGCACACACATATATATATACACATACACACATAAATATACACACAAATATATATATAAATGGAAGAGAGAGAGAGAGAAATTGGACCTGAAATTAGAGAGAGAGAGAGAGAGAGAGAGCAGCGTCGAGAGAGAGAGAGAGAGAGAGGGAGGGAATGGTGGGAGGGAAAAAAGAAGGGGGAAAGGGTTTTTGCTGGAAAAGTTGTCACGGTCGTGTCAAGGTCATTGACCGTGACAAGAATTATCACGGTCAATGACCATGACAAGTCCGTGACAAGTAAATTTGTCACGGCCTTGTCACGGTCATTGACCGTGACAATTAGTTGTCACGGTCGTGTCAAGGTCAATGACCGTGACATAAAACGTGTGTTTTTTTGTCACGGTCAATGACCTTGACAAGGCTGGCCGGCTGAAAGGTGACAATTTGCCCATTTTGGTGTAGTGATTGGAGAGTAATTTTTACATACAACAAAGGCCCCCAGTGCTCCATGCTTGATGATTGATCGAAAGTATGGAGTAGTTGGTCCAGGAAATTACTCGGCATACTATATTGAATATTTGGTCGACAACCCTCCCACACTTGTAAAAATTTTAATAGGTACTGTTTGATAATGGTATTTTTGTAAATAATTCAAGATTTTTTTAACCGCCAAAGGATACAATAGTATTTCAAAGCATTGGGAGGCGTGCAGTTGATGATAGTTCAATAGTTCGTTCAGTTAATCATTTTATTCCCATTTATTGAGGCAACCTATAAAAAGGTACAATTTATCCCTCCTTTCTTTTCACCTCAAACCTTATGCACTTAAGAGTTTTACTTCGTCTTCAATATTTGTTTGTTCGATCGTTTGCTGCCATTATTTTCTTCAGTTCTTGGAGTCACCTTAGATCCCCTATATACCTTCTTTCCCTCATTATATGTTTTATCATCTTTTTCTATTTTTCCACCATGGTTCATATTGAAGACAAGTCTTCATTAGACAAGTTTAGAGAAAAGAGAAAAATTTCATCTTGGGTAGATTTAGAGATAGCCCAGGGTCCTATAGATGTGTATTCTCGTCGTAAGGGTCACTGGATACCCACCTTATTCATAACTAAGTGTGGTCTCACTTTTCCACCAAACCATATTTTCCTTCCATTTTCCCAATACTTTTATGTGGTTCCCACTAGGGTAGCACCCAACACTTGGAGGGTTGTAAATGGTTTCCATAGGTTAAATGAGATATACGGGACCCATATTGGTGTCCAGGAGTTGATGCTTTCTATAAATGGGGTACAGTTGGAGAGAACACCTATTATTCGAAGATTAGACAAGCAAATGGCATTTTAGTAGTGAATTTACTAGATTCCAATAAGGATTATCGGAATTATGGTGTAATTATTAAGAACTGACAATATGCTCCTCTTTCATATGGTTGTCTTACACTGGGCCTAGATGTCCTGAAACTTGGTGTGGCATAGATTCCAATTTTGTCATTTATTTGTTCTTCTTTTGTTATGTGTCTTTGAGTTCTGCCAAATAACTTTATGGTTTTCTTTTTTATGAAAAGGAAAGTAAGAAGAGGTGTCCTAAAAAAAGGAGAAATTAACATTAAAGAGCTCAAGCTTATATGGGGACTTAACCAAAAGGTTGGAAAGGAACATCCTCGATCTACTTTTTTGTTGTTGGAATACAAGAGTTCCATTACCTCTTTTATTGCCGACTAACACTTGTGTTGTCCCAAGTTTCCATCAACTTAGAAGAGGATCTTGTACCTACTTCTTTAGCTATAAAATTTGTTGGTGTTGAGTTCACTATGGGGGTACTTCCTCCTCATTTGAATCTTTTGACATTTTTAAGATTCCACTTTCTCCTCCAGCCGACATGATGCCCAACTTGATGAGTAGGCCATTGTCTTCTCCCTCAAGAAGCATGAAGATGCTAGTAAGAAGCCAGTTGAGAAGAAATCCCAGGCTAGTGATAATTAGCCTCTTGGAGTGAAGAGACTCTAAATATTGAGTCTTAATTTAAGAGACTGAAGAGAGGTCTTCCCGATCCTCAGAAACATGCCAAAAAAACTCAAGCCGACTGTTGATGTAAAAAACTAGATCGCTCTAATTATTCAATCACAGATAAATAAATGAGACAAAGATTTTTAAAGTGGTTCAGCCTTATAAGAATGGCCTACGTCCACTGTTATGTTATTACTGAGTGTCTGGGAATTCTCGATTACAAATGATACCAAGAAATTCCGGTCCCTTTGAATGAGGGTGACATAAGGTATTTATAGCCCTTAGGCTGTACATGAAAGGGTTGATACATTAAATGATATACATATGAAATGGTAATACATTTAATGCAGCGTGTGCATCAAGATGATAAACATTCAATGAATAATTGAACTGTTGATTATCTGGCAGTTTATGCTACGGCCGAGATGCAGCTCGGACCGCCTTAGTTCCTCGGAGCGCTAGAGTACCTCGGAGCGCTGAAGCTCCTCGGTGTATCCTTGTTGCTCGGAGAGAACATGAGTTGGTCGGGGAAATTAACTTCCTCGTTGCTATTATGCCTAGTAGATTGACACGTGTCTTCATATCATTCGTCCATATCAGCATATTAATTTTGGTATCAACACCGACCAACAAGCGTTGGCTGCAAAGAAGACCCTAGTCGACCAACAAACGTTGATGAGAATAATCCAAGATGACCTTGACATTGGGTCTGCTTCCGTTGCTATAAACCCTGGATTATCCAGGGGTTTGATTAATTCTATAACTCTTCCTACTGATAGAGTTATATTAGCCCCCATGCCTACGTTCAGGCTAACTGATAGGGCAAGCCTTAATTTAGCATTGGTAATGATCTTATCTGCTGCTTTTCCTTGATGTTGAAGAATTTTTTCTGACATCTGGTATTTTATTCTTTTTTTTTACATTTTTTTTATTTTATCCAAATGATAGAGAAGGATGATCAACTAAGGTCCTCTCCTGGTGAAGTGTAAGAGGCCTTTGAGGGGTGACGACAATCTTTGACTGCTTCCGATCAAGATATGGAATTAAAGAATAAATTCTGGGAGGAGGAGTTGAAAAAAGACAATAACAAGGCAACCACAACCGAAGATAAAATAAAGGTTACTGATGAAAAGGCCGAGGCTACCTAGATAAAGTTGGATGAGACTGAAGGTAGGGCCAAGGTTGCCAAAGATAAACTTACAAAAGTCACAATTAAGGCCAAACTGCTGAAGATAAAGTAGTTGACTTGACTTCTAAAATGATCACCTTGAAGGATAAGGGAAAATATACTTTTGACAAGGGTTGGGACAAGGTCCTTTTCGCTATTTTTACTCAAATTGAGTATGCCAAGAAACTGTCCTTCAAGGAAGGTTGACTGGATGCTCTAAAGGTGGTCAGCACAATGACACACTCTGAGTTGTTCCAATGGCATGACGTAGGTACTCCTCCTAACTTGGATGATGAGTTTGATGATGAAGAATGGTCAGGAGAGTCTTCATTGATTCCCATTGAGTCTTTCGTGGTGCTTGAATCAAGTGTCAATCTTCCTGTTTCCAGCCAGGACCAAACCAAGGATATGGAGATGGTCTAACTCCTTATTAGCTACTTTTTTTTTTACCTTTTCTCATATATATTTTCTATTTCTTTTCTTGATGATATATTCACCTCTATACTTCGAGATTAATCAATGAAAGAACATTTTTTTGCTCAGTTGTTGCTATTTTTTAATGGCCTTGATTTTTTATTGGTTTGTTGTTTTCTGTATTATTTACTTTTCTGGATTTTCACCATAAACATATATACTTATATCTTTTCAGTTTGATGCTAGGAAGAAGGCCATTATTTTTTCTGAATACGAATTACTTAGGCGATGCAAAAATCTCTTCAAAGTTGGCTGTGTTCCTTTGTCCGAGGAAGATTTATCAGGGTTGCTCGACTCAGATGTTTCTGATCAAGTGAAAGAATCTTACATCCATCTTCATTGCCTATTGGACAAAGCTTTAGTCAATAATGTCGGTTAGGTTTTCAAGAATGAAACCCACAAACATCATATTATTTCCTCAAAATATGCCCAACCCAACATGCAACAAAATTAATAACAACGAAAAAGATTTAAAACATGTTATTAGCATATTGAACGAATTCAAGCTAAAGTCTATTGTTATTTGCAGGTTGAATGCACCTAATAGAATTGAAACCTTAAAAGTGGGAGGGGAGCGATCACACACATAATATGATTTGGAAAAAATTAAATAAATCGGATAAACATAAAGTGTGCATATATCAATCCTCACGGACATTACACTCATCAAATGAATTCACTTGATATAGGGAGGTAACAAACGGAACATGCGGGCATAAAGAGTAAGTGTAAATGGAAACTAGGCCGCGCACATGTCACCAATGAAGAACTCTATATAGGAAATTAAAATTGTAATCTCAATGAAAGATACCGCTCATTAAAGGAGGCGAAATGCATTTTCACAAATTATCAAAACCATTTAAACTTTTAAATTGAACTATCCCTAGGATCACATAGGACTTGATAGGGTTGTAATGTAGGTTAGGTTAAAGTACTAAATGAAAGGTGTATGTACGTATTCAAAGTTGTTCGGGATGAAAACTTGGAATAATGGGAAGAATGCGGGCAATATCAAAATGGGAAATTAATTTCCCTAACAAGCATTATATATGAAATTGGAGAGTAACCAAAGCTTCTTGAACTATATACATCATATACACAACCTTATCTTTCCTTTTCTTTTCCTTTTTTTCGTGCTTTCCTTTATTTTCTTTTCTTTTCCTTTCCTTTCTTTTCTTTTTCACTACTATTTTTTCTTCACTTTTCTCACTCTCACATGCTTAAATTGCAACCACAATACAATAACATCATTCAATCACAAGTATAATTCCAAACAAAGGTATGTAAGGTAATAAGTATGGTTTAAAACTCCAATGTGGAGTTGGATATGTGATTTTGGGTAATGAAATGAAAGTCTAATATTTAGGATCAAAGGGGTTAACTAGGGAAAACATATAAGGTGAGGTTAAGGCAAATATGGGTGATATAACAAAGATTGACTATAATCATTTCATAAAATTTACGCAATTCTCGAGTCAAAACAATATATGAAAATCATGCTCAAGTAACACATTTCAAGATATAAACCAAATTAATGAAAAATCAATGAAAGAATAAAGAGATTACCGATGAATTCAACGTTTCCAAAGAGGAAAGAATACTGTATACACTCACAAACGACGAAAGGTACAAAGCTTACTCGGTGTAAGTATATACAATGCATCAAAAGATTATCGAGTTATAAAAATCTTAAACGAAATCAATAGAACAAGAAAGCGCATGTGCTCACGGGTTAAAGTTTAATTCATGAAGTTATTCATAATATCAATGATTTGAGGACTAAAGTCTAATGACTTTTAAAATTGAGAACATGCATTGTTGATTTGTCTATTGGATCGTAAAATTATTGAAATTTATCAGTGGAAACAGAGGCAAAATGCCTAACAAAGGAGAAAAAAAAGAAAAAATATATTTTTGAAAATTTTTAATTTTTCACAAAAAGGCCTACTTAGTAACTAACATGTAAGCAAATCAATGGACTGCACAAGAAATGGATAGAATATCCTACACCCCCTAACTTAAATGTTGCAGTGTCCTCAATGCGCATTAAGAACACAACATAAAGAGATAAAAAGAACGATATTACCCAAAATTGGAGCGATCTCCCATAAGAATAAGTCTAGACGAATCTACAAAACAAGCCAGTACTAAGCAAAGAAAAAATATTTACCCAAATATTAAGTTAAAAGAAATCATGCCGTAAGTAAAAACAATATAGAGGGGCTGAAGTGCAACTATTAGATAAATTGATGGTGAACATTTAATTTTATAAAAATGAAAGGTCACACACATCAAAATCCAATAAACAACCACAGCTACATTACCATTTCTCACTTCATCAGTTCAATACAAAACAACTTAATATATGAAATAAAAGAAAAAAGAAATAAAATACAATATAATAACCGTCACAAAAATACAAAAACGAATCCATAACAGCAGCCTAGTGGCCGGAACCACTAGGATCATAAGGACTCTGAAAACGAGGTGGGAGCGTCACGTCTATGCCATGCTGCTGCAAATATTGATGATGCTGCAAATAGTACCACCAAGGAAGGTGTTGTCAAGATCAAAATAGTAATAAGAATGGCATCATAAGAGTGAATATATAGTAGAATGAGGTGAGGAGAAGAGGATGAACACTAGTATATAAGTGTTCAGCCAATTTGGCCTACGTCCACTGTGAGTGTGTGAGTAATATCACTATATGAAGGCACTAATGGCCATAGATAAAATCTCTCAATCTTTTTCTCTCTCCTGTGTAAACCAACAGAGTTTTAGCTAGGGTTGCAATTATGGATCCATTTACAGGGTAGATGATGACCTCTATATATAGTGCTTGGGGGTGTAATGAGCATGTGCATGAGGATCGAACCAGTATGAGAATGACACCTGGTTGATCTTATGTAGATAATGATGACCATAATATTCCCTCGCGTGAGGGTAATGATTCGGTTATAACTGATTTGTCCATGTGTTCCAAACCTTACATGTGTTGGTAAATGCTCGACCCTGTGTCCTTGACTGATGTAACCTTGGCCTGGACGAGTACGAGGTTGGTGAAGTTCGACAATGTTGCTTCATCTTGTTAATATCCACGATGACCTCGGCTAGGAGGGCTGGCCGAGGCTAAATATGAGGTATCTGTAATGTCGTCTTAGGCAGATGATGATGTTGACAGTTACTTGGGCTCATGAGACTTTGTCGACCCGGAATGATGGTTAACTGATGTTGGCATATGGTAGGCCGACCTAATAATAGACGACCTTACTCATGGTTGCCATAAGCTTCTTGTCAGCTCGGATGTGAGACTGGCCAAGGTTAGTCATTCTGAGTAAGAGGGTGCACTTTGGGCATATCAATCACCTCCTAGCCCTTAGTCGTCTATGTGAATAGACGATGGAGGGGTATATGTGTTAGGACGAGGCTAAGTCTCTTTGGGCGCCAATGTTTTCTTAACACATGTCATTTGTTGAAGTGAAACGTAATCCCCAAGGTGAGACGATTCTGACAGTTGTCTTTTGGGTTCCTTAGGGCAATGATGCGGGCATTGGGAATCGCTCCCCATCATTGAGTAGGTTTAAAACGTTCCTCTTTCCTCATCTCTTTCTTCTTCCAATTTTCTCTCGACTAGGTTTTCTGCAACTGATATTCTTTTTAAGCCTTCCATTGTTGTGATGTGGTCAAAGCTTTCCTTCGCTTCTTATCCTCTTCTTCCCTCACTCGTAATTAGCCAGGTATTGTTTTCCACATCTCTTCTCCATTTCTAGTCATTATTTTTCATTTCTGAATTTTCGACGAGGTTTTCCTTTTTCGGCCAAGATTTTAACCACTGCCAAGTGGTTATTACGTTAAGCTTGTAGCGATTAGGTGGTTTTGGGATTGTTGTAGGCTGCTTCGAGGTTGTGTCATCCATAAACACCCTTCTTTTAGGCTTATCGGTGACCCTCCGCTCGTCTTCTCCGGCAACCTAGTTCTTGAAGGTTCTTCACATTCTTGTTCAAAACCTCTTAGATTCCTAGTTTGATCTTTAGTTTGGGTTCTTGTAAGTTGTGTACCTATTTGTGGTTTGGGTAAGTGTAGTGTCATCTTCCTTATGCTCAGACCCTTATACCAACTAATAGAAGAGTTCCCATATCTCCGTGAGAAGACCTTTGAGAAAATTGGGCAAATAGAGCTAGCCCAAGAGGAAGCTCGTAGGGCTGAGGCCTTTCCCCTCAGACCAATATGTCCTCCACCTTTGAAGGTTATATACCCTGAGCCAACTGAGTCTGCTGAGCCTACAGAGGTTCCTGAGGGTCCTGCACCAATGTCTGAGTCTGAGCCATCTTCCTCAGACCCCATGTCAACCTTTGAAGTAAGAGAATCTATAGACTCTTTTCAAGAGGCTATGGACTATTCTCCTAGACGGGGTGAGGTTCCTGAGGGAGCCGAGGTTTTAAGACGTGACTCATCTCACCAAGGTGATATCACTTCGCCAAGGTCTTCTAACATTGAGATCTTAGGGCCAAGTTTGGCACTTCCACCTGCCATTGATGCCATTTCTCTGTCGGCTACCACTGGGGACGAATTTGCTTAAAGGTTTCCTGGTGGTGCTCCAACACCTGCCCGGGCCGATGTTGCTGGGGATTGTGATGATGGGGAGGAAAGTGATCTCGATACATCTGAGGTGGCTGAGTATGAGAGCACCATCAGCGAGTACAACCTTCTTAATTTTAGGCACCTCTATTCCATAAATTCTTCCATCATCCTTAGGAAACCTATGAGGGATGAGAGGGCCTTTGATGGCTGAGATGGAGAGATATACATCTATATCAAGTTGGGCTTCCATCTTCCTATTCACCCACCCATCAGAGCTATACTTTCCCATATAAATCTGGTCCCTTCCCAATTATCCCCTAATACTTGGAGGGTTATGATTGGGGCCATTGTCCTTTGGAGGGTTGTCCATCACTTAGACCTTCCAGTTCGAGTTTTCATTGGTTGTTATGTTCCTTTATCTGCCAAAAACCACCCTAGCTATTACCACTTCTTAGCCAAGAAATCAGAGAAGAAAATGATGTTGGTTTCCCAAATTTCAAAACAGAATTGGAAACCTCGATACTTTTTTGTTTTCGGGGCATGGGAATTCGATTCAGGTGAGTCTTATGGAATGTCGATTCCAAGGACCCCCTTGAGATGGGGGAAGGTATCCTTTGCTGCCAAAGTCAACCCTGTATTTAGCCAGGACAATTATAAAAACATTGAAGACCTTCGCAGTCAGGGAGAAAAGGGTCGACTAGTTAAATATGATCATATGATGACCCCCTATTACCTATCTCAGACAGGTTTAGGGGGTGGTCCCTTGGAAGAGATTCGTAAGTCTTAATTTTTATCACACAAGCTATACCTCTTATGTTTTATATCTCTCACTGACTAACTGAGAGACTTTTCATTTGCAGAGCGCCCAACGGGCATATCAGACGACCTTCGAGAAATTTTTTCTCCTGGTCTTGTGAACTTAATGGAGAATAGGGGTGGCAAAAATATACCCCCACTTGCCAGTAAGAAGAACGTCGGAACCTCCAAGGCCGATGCTAATAAAAAGAGGAAGTCCACATCCGACCTAGAGTATACAAGGTAGAGTAAGGCTCAGGCTAGGGATCGTGCTATCCCCATCTCTACAGATGATTCCTTAGCTTCTCATCTAGCTCAGATTAAAATCAGTGATAGCTTAACTGACCATAGTCTGAAATCTATCAATGCTATCAACACAATAATGACTGAAGAGGACAAGCATTTCTTACACTCATTGGACGTCCCGTATTTTGTCGAGTTTGCTCTCCATAAGTCAATTCAGCTACTATTTTTTGCTCATAAGTCCATAAGTGTAACCTCAAATTTTTTGAAATTATAGCTCAGATATTCTTACATCTAACCTTATTCTTTAGGGTGTCTTATCTTTCTATCGCCTCATTGATTGGACTCTGAAGAGGATTCTCCTTATAGAGAAGGGTTCAGGAAGCTGAGAAGGTTCAAGCCTTTTTTAATGTAGAGGTTGAAAGGATGAAGGGAGTTGTCTAGCAGAGGGATAACGACATATCTAAGCTGAAGAAGTACCATGACGTCACTCCAAAGGCCAAGGATGATGTCCTTTAGTCTAAGGTTGATGCTGCAGTCAAAGCTGCTTTGGAAGACGTTGGTGAGAAGACCATCAAAGACTACGAGGTCTCAGATGAATTTGTCATCTTTAGTTTTGAATACCTTGAAAGAGGTATCAAGGTGACTGGAAAATGGGCAGCTACTAAGGAGAGCGAGTCTAGTGTCTTGCATGCCTCAGACTTTATGGATCTTGGCTTTGGGGACCCTCGGTTCGCTTAGGCCTTGCAAAAAGTTGAAGAGACCGATGTTTCCCCAGTCGAGACTGCTCCTCTCGAGGTCACTGAAATAGAAGATGCCACGCACCATAATGATGGTATTGAAGTTATGAACATCGGCTATGATCAGACAACTGCAACTGTAGAGATATAGGCCCTTTTCTTGTGAAGCTTTTCGTTGTATTTTGTAACTTTTATTTTTGTGAACTTCTGATGGCTCCTTGGTACTGCTGATTTGTCACTGAATGTTTTTAATGATAATCATTAGTCCAGTCTTCTTCAGATTTTACTCTTCATATGATGTTTTTCTTGCAATGTATTATCTCTTAAATTTTCACCAAACTAATGGTGTTTAGGTCCGAGGTCATCATATTATGATGTTTAAGGTCTGAGGTCACCATATTATGATGTTTCACCTCATAAATTTTCACCAAACAATGATGTTTAAGGTCTGAGGTCACCATGTTATGATGTTTGCCCTCATATTTTCACCAAATTAATGATGCTTAAGGTCTGAGGTCACCATATTATGATGTTTCACCTCATAAATTTTCACCAAATAATGATGTTTAAGGTCTGATGACACCATATTATGATGTTTACCCTCATATTTTCACCAAATTAATGATGTTAAAGGTCTGAGGTCACCATATTATGATGTTTCACCTCATATTTTCACCAAATCAATGATGTTTATGGTCCGTGGTCACCATATTATGATATTTCACCTCATAAATTTTCACCGAACAATGATGTTTAAGGCCCGAGGTCACCATATTATGATGTTTGCCCTCATATTTTCACCAAATTAATGATGCTTAAGGTCTGAGGTCACCATATTATGATATTTCACCTCATATTTTCACCAAATTAATGATGTTTAAGGTCTGAGGTCACCATATTATAATGTTTCACCTCATAAATTTTCACCAAGCAATGATGTTTAAGATCCGAGGTCACCATATTGTGATGTTTCACCTCATAAATTTTCACCAAATAATGATGTTCAAGGTCTGAGGTCACCATATTATGATGTTTAACCTCATAAATTTTCACCAAACAATGATGTTTAAGGTCTGAGGTCACCATATTATGATGTTTGCCCTCATATTTTCACCAAACAGTGATGTTTAAGGTCTGAGGTCACCATAATATGACGTTTCACCTAATAAATTTTCACCGTATAATAAAGTTTAAGGACACGACAAAAGTACCAGCACAACATTGCTATCTTTTCATTAACATCCTCTGTATAAACTGATACACGTATTACAAAAGATAAGAACTTCAACATCATATATAATATTTCTTTAAATGATCGGCATTCCAAGGGTTGGAGAAAGGTCCTCCTTCAAGATTTTCTAGCCGGTAGGTACCAGGCACAACCTCATCAACTACCCTATAAGGACCATGCCAATTTGGATGGAGTTTATTTGACTTTTTCCACATCTTCTTTAGGACTAGGTCTAACATAGCTATACACCTTGATTTCACCCTTTTATTGTAAAATCTAGGAGTTCTTTACTGCTATGCTGCATGTCTTATCTCTGCATCCTCTCTTCTTTCATCGATCAAATGAAGATCAAGTCTTATATTTTCTCTATTCCTCTGGGGGTCATAGGTCTGAACCTTATGAGTGTGAAGTCCTACCTCTGTTAGGATGATAGCTTCTGAGCCATGGGCTATCATAAATGGAGTTTCTCCTGTTGGCGTCCTTACTGTTGTCCAGTAGGCCCATAACACAGCACGTACCTCCTCTATTTATCTTCCTATGGCCTCTTCCAACCTCTTTTTTATCCCATCAAGGATTATTTGGTTTGTGACCTCGGTCTGATCGTTTGCTTGGGTCAGATGGGATAAGAGAAGAACTTCTTGATCCCTACTCTTTCACAATATTTTTCTAAGTATATGTTCTTGAATTGGGTTCCATTGTCTAAGATGAGGGTTTTGAAAGACCATACCTGTATATGATGTTCTTCCCGATGAACTGGAAGGTCTTCTTATCAGTAAGTGTGATCATTGTCTCAGCCTCCACCCATTTGGAGAAATAATCAATTGCTACTATTAAGAACCAATAGTTGCGTACAACTCTTGGTAAAGGTCCTACCAAGTCAATGCCCCTTATTACAAATGGCTAAGGGGAGCTGATAGAAGTAAGAGGTTGGTGTGGCTGATGAGGTATGGTGAAGAATCTCTGACATTTATCACACTTCTTCACATACGCATCTACATCTTTGGCCAAGGTCAGCCACCAGTACCCCTAAGTGATTATCCTCTTAGCCAATGGCCTTCCTCCTATATGACTTGAACAAGAGCCCTCATGAACATCATGCAAGATGTGTGAAACCTTTGAAGGGTGAACACATCTAAGGAGGGCGATTAGGAACCTATTTTTATACAAGACATTCCTTACAATTGAGAATTTGGCAACTTTGAACCTCAGCTTTCTCCTTTCTAACTTCGATTCTGGCAGCTCTCCCTTTCTGATATTTTTGATAAGAGGATACATCCATGAGGATCCCATACTCAAATTTAGGCAAAGTCTATTAACCTATTCATCTTCGATGGTCGACTTGAGTAGAATCTCAATTAGTACTATTCTTGTTATATCTATCCTTGATACTGAGACTAACCTCGCGAGTGCATCTGCTCAGCTGTTGTCTAGTTGAGGTTTCCTCTCTATCTTTACTTCCTTAAAGCTTTCTAACATCGTTCTCACCCTCTTTGGGTATTTGTCCATCCTTTCATCTTTAGCCTCATTCACCCCCAGGATCCAGTTGATAACCAACCTTGAGTTACTGTGGACTAAGAATTGGCCGACACTAAGGGTTTTTATCAAAGAGAGTCCTACTATTAATGCCTCATATTCTGACTCATTGTTCAAATCTTTAAAGTTGAACCTCAATGCATACTCAATATATGTACCATCTGGTGCTGACACTATCATCTATACTCCATTTCTACCTTTACAGTACAACCCATCAACAAAGAGGTTCCAAATAACTTCATTTGAAGAGAAGTTTCCCTCTGATAGGGTCCCTTACTTGAAGAGATATCTATCTTCCACATTCTCAACTATTCTGTTTCTGGATTTGCTTGACTCAACCTCGTTCGGATCTTAGAATACATTTTTGTTTGGTTTCTTTGAAGCCTTTTGACTAATCTCAACCTCGATCGCTTCCAGGTAAACTCAGCAAAAAAGTCCGTAATGCCTGCCCCTTGATGGAAACCCTGGGTAGATAAACAATGTCATATTCCCCTAACTCAATGGCCCAGGTCATTAGTCTTCCTGACTTCTCAGGCTTATGGAGGACCTGTCTGAGTGGAGAATCAGCGAAGATAACCATGGAGTGGGCTTAGAAGTATGGCTTCATTTTCCTAGATGCATGTATCAAGGCATAGGCTAACTTTTCGATCCGAGGGTACTTCTATTTAGACCCTTCAAGAGATTTATTATTAAAGTACACTGGTCTCTGCACTCCATCCTCTTCTCTTACAATTGCAGCACTGATATCTGACTCTAAGATAGCTAAATATACATATAATTTTTCTCCTTGAACTGGCCAAGATAGGAGTAGAGCGGATCCGAGGTAGGACTTGAGCTCTTTAAAATCTTTGTCAGATTCCTCATCCCATTCGAAGGCCTTTATAAGAACTTTGAAAAAAGGAAGACACTTATCTGTGGCTCTTGAGACAAATATGCAGCAACTCGCTCGGTTAGCCTCTGAACGTCTTTGATGGTCCCAGGGGTCGTTATTTCTAGCAAAACCTTGATCTTCTCAAGTTTAGCCTCTATTCCCCATTGGTTGACGATAAATCCTAAGAACTTTCCTGATCCTACCCCAAAGACACATTTGGTCGGGTTGAGCTTCATTATGTATCTGTTCATGGTGTCAAAAGTTCTTTCAAGGTCGACCACATGAGTATCGGCCTTTAGGCTTTCGTCAGAATGTCATCTACGTATACTTCCATGGACTTGCCTATTTAATCCTCAAACATCTTATTTACAAGACGATGGTAAGTAGACCCTGTATTCTTCAGCCCAAAGGGATTGACCTTGTAGCAATAGGTCCCCTTGTCACAATGAACGATGTCTTCTCTGAGTCTTATGGGTTCATGAAGATCCGATTATACCTAGAATATGCATCCATGAAACTCATGAGCTCATGTCCTTTTATGGGTCCACCATCTGATCAATACAAGGCAGGGGGAAATTATCTTTTGTGCAAGACTTGTTTAAATCAATGAAATCTATGCATATTCTCCATTTTTCGTTAGATTTTGGCACAATAAGAGCGTTATATAACCACTCAGGGTATATGACCTCTCTGATGAACTTGTCCTCTTCAAGCTTTCTAACCTCTTATCTGATGACATAATACTTATCCATTGAGTACAATCTTATTCTCTATTTTATGGGTTTGGTGTCTTCTACAACATTGAGTTTATGGCACATAATCTCAGGATCAATACCTGGCATGTTCCTATGGCTCCATGCAAAGATACTCTATCTCTTCCTTAACAGTTTTATCAGTTCCTCATTGATCTCAGGTCTAAGAGTTTTACAGATTTGGATGGTTTTTTCTGGCTCGTCCTTATTGAGGATGATGGATTCTACTTCCTCCACATCCTTTCCCTTTTTTATATTTGTTTCATCTCTGGGATCAAGTGTGTCGATGTTATACGTGGTTATTTCCCTCTTATGAGCCTATATATCTTCCGCAGAGTTGAAGTAGCATTCACATGCCGATGTTTGGTCACCTTGCATTCCCCTACTCCATAAGGAGTCAGGAATTTTAGCATTTGGTGGACTGTTGAAGGCACGACCTCAAATTACTTGAGGGTTACTTGTCTTATGATGAGGTTGTAAGTTGAGAAGACAGTTTCATCCATTACAAAGAAATTGATTTTTTTGGTCAACCTCTTAGGCCATTCATCTCCCATTCAGACATCCATCTCATACATGCCCAATGGATGAACCTTTTCATCGCTGAAGCCAATCAAGGGATGATGATAAGGGAAAAGCCTAGCTCTGCTGAGGCCTAGGCTTTTAAAATCGGTCCAAAATATAACATCTATTGAGTTACCCCATCAACGAGGATCCTCTGAACTTCACACCCATGAACCCTTGTGGTGATTACTAGAGGGTCATCGTAAGGAGCTAAGATACCTTTTAAATTAAGTCATGAGAATCCAACTATGAGAGTGTTCATATCTACCTTCTTTCTCTTCTCGTGTTTAACCTCTGTAGAGGCCAAGTTCACAACCTCATCTTTAGTCACTGCCTTAGCCTCGACCACATGAGCCTTGTGAATAGATACCTTTGAGCCACCTCCTTTTAGTCCCCCACAAATAGTGTGCACTCCGAAAGATACCATACCAACCCTCTTCACTAGAGCATTATCGTCTTTTGGTGGGAGGTCAGGGTCATCGTCATCATTATCTAAGTCATCAGCTCTTTCGGTAGGGACATCTTCGTGACATTTATCATTTCTTTTCTTTTTGGGGTCATCTCTTCCCCTCTTAGAAGCTCTACCATGCACATACTTTCTGACCTTTCCCAACTTCAACATCTTTTCAATCTCATCCTTCAGGGAGAAGCACTTTTCAGTCAGATGGACGTGATCCTGATGGAACTCGCACCATAGATTCTTATTTCTCTTATGTAGAGGGGATTTCAGCTTCTTCGACCATATCAGGGATCTATCATTCTTTATTTTATTGAGGATGTGTTCGCAGCTCACAGTTAAAGGAGTATAGTGTGCAAACTTATCATCTACAATCCTCTTCTTTCCATCCTTTTTCCACTGAAATTTTCCACCGCTACTTCCATTCTCATTCTCATACTTTACAACCATTGCTTCTTCTTCATTCATAACCTTTCCATCTATTGCTAACAGCTCGACCATAAATTTTAGAGGGTCTTCAGTAAGCTTCCAAAGTAGCCTTCACTTCTGAAGTCCTCCAATAAGGGCTTTCATGGATATGCTCTCTTCATAATCTTCTACCTCTAATTTTTCCTTGTTGAACCTCGCAATGTAGTTTCTGAGGCTTTTATTCTTACCTTGATTTACATAAAGCAGGCGAGTCTTCTTCTTTTGAGGTCTTCCCAAAATATAAGTTATGAATAAACCGCTCGGCTAAACCTTTGAAATTTTTAACTGAATTTTTAGAAAGAGAAGTGAAGCAGATATGTGCAACCCAGTCAAAGTGCTTGAGAAAGCTCGGCACCTCATCTCATCAGAGATTGAATAGATGTATGTTGTCTATTGATACATTTCAATATGATGGATAGGGTTAGTACTACCATCGTACTTAGGAGACACCACAGGGGGTTTGAATTTGGAAGGGGTTAGGAAGTTGACAATCCTTGACACAAATGGTGAGCCCTCTGAGTACCCCTTCTGTAATGGGTCTCAACTTTTTATGAGGTTTCCTATCTTCTCTTCCAACCTCTTAATAGAGTCATTCCACGATTTGGCAACGTCGGATTGGCTGAGGTTGTCCCCAACCACTTCTAAAGGGTGAACTGAGGGTTCCCCGGTTGCCACGCTACGTCGGTTGTTGACCTCCTCCTGACCACAGTCTCGGACATATTGGGGTCGGCCATGGTGTGGCTGATGATCACCACCTTCTTTTTGTGAGCCAACCATGCTTCTTGACCTGGATAGCCTCTTCCTCAGATCGTTAACTAGGCCGAGCCTTTCAAAGGCTGAACCTGTACTTAAGCGATCAAAAGCCGACCCTCTTTGTTGTGCATCACCATCTCATCTTTCACACTGACCTCGACCCTATTGTATAGGACGTATAGTGTTGTCTAATACCTCATACGACTCCCAACAGTCTACAGGGGCATTTTCTAACTCAATATCATCATACTTATTCTTAGGGAAAGGGTTTCCTTGACTCCCCAGGCGTAAACACTTAGGGTCAGCAACATCCCTCCTCTGCTGAGGATTAGGTTGGTCCCTCCATGGTGCCTGGGGTGGTCCCATAGCCTCATGCTGAGGCTGAGTAGCCGCTGAAGTAATCATCTCCGGTGAGACCCCATGTGGTCTCATTATGTTTTGGCTGAGCTGGGCAAATTTCTCCTGCATCACTTGCTGAGTTGCAGCCAAAGACTTTAAGGCTGCTGCTACCTCAGCCATCTCGGACTGGGTTGGTGCCTGGATGGAACTGAGTCCTCCAATACTAGATGGTGGAGGATGTGGTGGTAACTCTGATGCCATATTCTTGAGATTTTGATGAGAAGACTATAGAGCTTTGGAAATCTTAAGGGACTTCTTTCAATGGTGAAACAACTTCACGCGAAGGGTAGGCCAGGTTCACCACCAGAGTCTTCGGTGAGATTAAGCAGCAAAAGAGGAAGAGATGAATCTTCTCATTCCCACATACGGCGCCAAAATGATAATGCTACAAATAGCACCACCAGGTAAGGTGTTTATAGCTCTAACTAGTAATAACAACGACAGTATAAGAGTGAATATATAGTAGAATGAGGTGAGGAGAAGAGGATGAACACTAGTATATAAGTGGTTCAACCAATTTAGCCTATGTCTACTATGAGTGTGTGAGTAATATCACTAGATGAAGGCACTAATGGCCACATATACAATCTCTCAAGCTTTCTCTCTCTCCTGTGTAAACCAATAGAGTTTTAGCTAGGGTTGCAATTATGGATCCATTTACAAGGTAGAGGATGACCTCTATATATAGTGCTTGGGGCGTGTAATGAGCATGTGCATAAGGATCGAACCAGTATGATAATGACACCTGGCTGATCTTATGTAAATAAATATGACCTCAATATTCCCTCATGTGAGGGGAATGATTCGGTTATAACTAATTTATCCACGTGTTCCAAACCTTATATGTGTTGGTAAATGCTCGACCCTGTGTCATTGACTGATGTAACCTCAGCCTGGACAAGTACGAGGTTGGTGAAGTCCGATAGTGTTGGTTCGTCTTGTCAATATCCATGATGACCTCAACCATGAGGGCCGACCGAAGTTAAATATGAGGTAGCTATAAAGTCGGCTTAAGCAGATGATGATGTTGGAAGTTACTTGAACTCATAAGACTCTGCTGACCTCGGCTGCTGGCTAGCCGAGGTTGGCATATAGGAGTCTAACCTTACAAAAGTTGACCTTGCTGATGGTTGCCATAATATTCTTGTAAGCTCGGCTGTGAGACTGGCCGGGGTTAGTCATTCTGAGTAAGAGGGTGCACTTTGGGCATATAAAATATAAATCTCTCATCATGGCTGATCGAGTGGAAAATCGAGCGTCCGTGTAATACGCTAGTCGTTGTTATCGGCTTCCAACCTCAATACAAAAAAAACCTAAACTTGTAACTACACTCTTAAGGAGTATAGTGGCGAGTCTGGGTATCGAATCCATAGGGAATGTTTGATAGAATTTAATTGATTTATTACTTCTAAAATAAAAGTGAAAAATATGATGATGGTTGAAGACGAAAAAAAAAAATTAACAATGCATGCATGAGCAAACTAATTAAGATGAATGAGAAAGTAGGTTGGAATACAATCCCCTACCCCTAGTAATTTACCGTGTAGAATACTAGAATTGTAAATTATAAATTTGAATGAATCCAGTCTTTATAGATCCTAAGCATTACATATATGAGGATCAAGCCCACACCATATGAAATCAAAGGTAAATATAAAGCGGTGATAAATAATTTTACGCACATCATATTCTTAAGCATCCCAAGTACCTAGGGCAAGAGAGATTAAAAGATCTACAATGGTTGTAAAATTGTCTCGCACGACTCTTTCAAATTTTTACTTTAAATTCTATTTTCTACATAAGTAATTTACATTGGGATTGGTTCATGCATCCCAACCCTTAAAAACTTAGCTTAACATGATGAAATCAAAATAAAACTTACAAATTAAAGTGCAGGAATTCATAACTAACTCTAGAAAATTGAGAACATGACTTGAATTGGGAATGGAAAACTAGAAATCAACAATTAATTAAACTAACTAGAAAAGCAGTAAAAACAACAAATTAAAATTACTTGCAATGGATTAATGATTAATCTTGAATAGAACTTTGAATCTTGAATAGTAGACAAACTTCAAAAACTAGGGATCTTGGTTACATGAATCCTCTAAAAACTAACTACAAAGAAACCCTACCTACTAGCCTCCTACAACTTGATAAAACAACTCCCTAATTCCACACCCTTTAGAATGTGGTAGGGAATGGGCTTTTATAGCACCAATTAGTACGAATTTGATAGCTAGAATCGCTTGTTGCGCAAGATTTCACCAGCTATGCACCTCAAAATCTTCATAATTAATGACAGGATTTCGCATGACCGGACCGGTCCGGTTAGCACTCGGATCGGTCCATTTCTCAGTCACCGGATCGGTTCTTTTTTTATTCTACCGGATCGGTTCTGCTGTCATCGGGTTGTCATCCATCCGGGGTCTACTAGACTTGGGTCATTTCGGATCGGCCCGACATCCCCGGATCGGTCCGATTTCTTCCATGTTGACTTTTTCCTTTTCTTCTTTGGCTGGCCATAACTTTTGATCTCGAGCTCCGATTTGAGTGTCGTTTCTTCCGATACTCTTGTGAAATCAAGCACTTCAACTTCCATTTAGGTGTCGAATTTGAACTCTGGATAGAAATTTACGCTTTTGCCCTTTGACTTTTCTTCCTTTCATCATTTCCTTTCTTCCGGTTTCTTTCTCTCTTTTCTTGCACTAAATTCTTGTAAAATCCATCAGAAATACACGAAACTCGGGGAAATTGTTAGAAACAATCAATGGCAATGATATGGAATAAAAATGATTCAATTACCTTGTTCGGAATATCTAAATCACTAACTTAAGGGGCTAAATTCAGAAGAATTTCTGCTTGGTCAAATCCCCCTAACTTAGGACTTTGCACGTCCCGAGCAATGTAAATGAAATTACCCATTGTTTTATTTTTGAGAATTCCTTTAAAATTCCACTTTCGCAGGCATGCGATTGCATTGAGCATATGCAACAAGCCTTTAAACCCCTAGGTTACCCTAGTAGGACGAGTTTTATCTCGTGAGGGTTTGCAGTGAATACACCCACAAAATTCTTTATTGACTCAAATAAATATCAAAATATAAAAAATTGTACAATTTAAACTTTTCGAAAAATAATCACCATGAATTCATATTAAAATGTCTCAAACCATAGTGTGTGTGTGTGTGTGTGTGTGTGTGTGTGTGTGTGTGTGTGTGTGTGCAAAGCCAGAAATTAAACCTCAAATTTCCACCGATTGAGCATTACGTTACTTTCCGAAAATTCGTTTTGATTCAAATTCTTATGGATGCACTCACAAACGAATCACTCGGATTGTGGTTATTTTCTCTTAGTAAGCATGATATAAAGAGTAACTATAATGGACACAAATTCACGCATACAAAATTGAAAAGAAGGAAATATATGATGAAAAGATCTCATCATCGGAATACAGTTATTAGGAAACGGGAAACATCATCTCTTAATCACACCATTTTAATATCTCATATTATCTTTTCATGTCTTAGCTCTCCATGCAGTAATTAATTTTGCCATTCGGACTCGGTTAGGACTTTTTGGGTTAAAAGGTGTAAAGGGTAAAATTGGGAATAGACGGATTGTTTGGAATTGGAAAATATCCTTATGACGTCCATTAGTGCTTTTTTCGGGAATTTGATCATTTTTCTCTTTCTTTTTCTCTTTTCATTTTTTTCTTTTTTTTTTTCATTTTTTTTCACAATTTTTTTGTTGAGCATTTTTTTTTCTGTTTTTCTCTTGCCCCTTTTTATTGCACAATTTGGACTTTCTTGATGAATTTTCTCAATTTTCACAATTCCGAACTATTTGGTTTTTCGGGTTATCAAACGAAAAGGAAAATTTTTATTAGGCTCAATTTGGGTTGCAAAGGGATAATTTTTCACATCTTTTTATGGCCAATATTTTTGGGTAACAAACGAGGGCCTACTTCATTGTCCAAATTGCTAATCACATTACCATATGCATCTCTAGATTAGTTAAGTTTAGAGATATATTTAGCATGAATTTCGAGACAACATTTCACACATTTCCCATAACCGATCAAAACAAAGGACTGAGATCATCAACAACTTATTAACACGCTAAAAATAACTTTGAGTTAATCATAAACTCGGATTGATTTAAAAACTCATAAAAAATTGAAAAGCTCAAAATCTCACCGGGTTTGATCAATCTCCACACTTATTCGTTAAGTCGTCAATTTTCTTTCAATTTCCATCTTCGGTCAATTTTGGCTTAGTGCATTATAATTGTTAACAATTTGAGACTTTTAATAGAATAAAGGTGATATTTTTGAAAAATTTAAATTCCAATTTTTATTTATTTTGAAGAAAAATATTTTTGGTTTTTTCAAAACTTTTCAATTTTTTTTTGAAATTTTCTAAAAAAAACACACTTGGAAAGAACATGTGATCGAATCAATGAATCTAAACAATAAATGGGAATTTTTGAAATTTTCTAAAAAAAACACACACTTGGAAAGAACATGTGATCGAATCAATGAATCTAAACAATAAACGGAAAGAATATCCCACACCCCCTAACTTAAATGTTGCATTATCCTCAATGCGAATAAAAAACACAACATAAAGAGAGGAAAAGAAATATATTACCCAAAATGGAGCGATCCCCGATGAGTGCGAGTCCATTGAATCTACAAAACATGTTATAACCAAGTATAACAAAAAGAATAACAAAAACTTTAACTAATTACTCTAAACTATAAAAAAAAGAAAAGGAAAAAGAAAAAGCTAATTATGTACAACCTACGATTTGAACTTCTAATAAGTTATACACTAGAAGTCGAAAAATTTGAGGGTCCACCCAAAATACAATTTGACTTTGAGGGGTAATCAGTGTACCCTCATTAGGATGCATGCCTCCCGAAAAATAAGAATTCCGTTTGAAAAACGGAAGGCATGTGCAATGCGGAAGAAATGAACCATCACCTATTAAAAAAATTAACGGGATGATGGGGGGTTTGGGTGCTAGGTGGGACAAGTACAATTGAGATCCAAGAAAAATATAATCACCTCCCAAAGATTTTTCAAGTAGTATGGGGAGAGGGGCACACAAAAAGGAACAGTCCATATTAGAAAACAATTTTGGCAAAGTGTCTTTGTCGGTAAAAGGTGTAAACGTTTCAGAATTTTCAACCGACTCATAGGAATCTAGCGGTACTTCTAATGGTTCAATAACCGTGAACGAAAATGGTGATGAAATAAAATCAATCTCAAGTGATTCATCAACACTTGGAGATTGAATTTCAAGGGAGCAAGACTCACTTTCAATGAGATGTTCTTCAAAAAATTTAGGTGACACACAACTCTCAACCTCCTCTTTGTTTTCCAAAATAGAACGCACATCATCGCAAAGTGTGACCATTTCCTTCACAAGACCATAATCGATATTCTTTTTGCTTTGGGTGGAAAGAAAATCCAGTACTCTTTTGGTTATAAAAAGCGTGTTTTCTTCCAAAGTAGGATCCCTTGGCTCTAGAACCTCGGATTCCTCATTTGTTTGAAAACCTTATATAGTTTCACAAATATCGGAAGAAAAATCTTCATGGGATTCCCAAAAATGATTTTTTTTTCGATATTCGTTTTCAAGCTTTTCATACGCAAGATTTAGAAAGGCCTCACCCATGGTAATAGGTCGATGCACGAATTCTTGAGAATATTTAATATAAATTTCTCTCCAATATTCATTTTCAAGCCTTTCATACTCCAGAGTTAGAATGGCCTCACGAATGGTAAAAGGTCGAGCCGCGGACTCTTGAGAATAAAATGTTTGAAAACGATTACCATATGAACCATTATAATTACCGAACTCACCATGAAAAGACATGATTACCGAATAGTATGTAAATGGAAATTCGAGTACAAAGGTGTGCGGTTGAGGATTCAACGTTTCTTGGCGCTCAATTGTGCAAGGCTACAAAAAAGGTTTAAAAAAAATCCAAAGAAAAAAAATCTTTCGAAATAGTAAATCAAATATAATCTATAACAAAACATTCCCCGGCAACGACGCCATTTGTGGGATATTCTTCCCGTTTATTGTTTAGATTCATTGATTCGATCACATGTTCTTTCCAAGTGTGTTTTTTTTTTAATTTTCCAAGTGTTTTTTTTTATTATTATTATTATTTTTTTCTTTTTTTTTAAGGTCAAATTCGGGATTAACCAACCTAACCTAAAGTCTACCTAATTCCCCGGCAACGGCGCCATTTTGATCGAGTGGAAAATCGAGCGTCCATGTAATACGCTAGTCGTTGTTATCGGCTTCCAACCCCAATACAAAAAAAACCTAAACTTGTAACTACACTCTTAAGGAGTATAGTGGCGAGTCTTGGTATCGAATCCACGGGGAATGTTTGATAGAATTTAATTGATTTATTACTTCTAAAATAAAAGTGAAAAAGATGATGATGGTTGAAGACGAAAAAAAAATAACAATGCATGCATGAGCAAACTAATTAAGATGAATGAGAAAGTAGCTTGGAATACAATCCCCTAACCCTAGTAATTTACCGTATAGAATACTAGAATTGTAAATTATAAATTTGAATGAATCCAGTCTTTATAGATCCTAAGCATTGCATATATGAGGATCAAGCCCGCACAATATGAAATCAAAGGTAATTATAAAGCGGTGATAAATAATTTTACGCACATCATATTCTTAAACATCCCAAGTACCTAGGGCAAGAGAAATTAAAAGATCTACAATGGTTGTAAAATTGTCTCGCACGACTCTTTCAAATTTTTACTTTAAATTCTATTTTCTACATAAGTAATTTACATTGGGATTGGTTCATGCATCCCAACCCTTAAAAACTTAGCTTAACATGATGAAATCAAAATAAAACTTACAAATTAAAGTGCAGGAATTCATAACTAACTCTAGAAAATTGAGAACATGACTTGAATTGGGAATGGAAAATTAGAAATCAACAATTAATTAAACTAACTATAAAAGCAGTAAAAACAATAAATTAAAATTACTTGCAATGGATGAATGATGAATCTTGAATAGAACTTTGAATCTTAAATAGTAGACAAACTTCAAAAACTAGGGTTCTTGGTTACAAGAATCCTCTAAAAACTAACTACAAAGAAACCCTACCTACTAGCCTCCTACAACTTGATAAAACAACTCCCTAATTCCACACCCTTCAGAATGAGGTAGGACATGGGATTTTATAGCACCAAGTAGTACGAATTTGATAGCTAGAATCGCTTGTTGCGCAAGATTTCACCAGCTATGCACCTCAAAATCTTCATAATTAATGCCAGGATTTTGCATGATCGGACCGGTCCGGTTAGCACTCGGATCGGTTCGTTTCTCAGCCACCGGATTGGTTCTTTTTTTATTCTACCGGATCGGTCCGGTAGCCGTCGGATCGGTTCTGCTGTCATCGATTTGTCATCCATCTGGGGTCTACTGGACTTGGGTCATTTCGTATCGGTCCGACATCCCCGGATCGGTCCGATTTCTTCCATGTTGACTTTTTCCTTTTCTTCTTTGGCTGGCCATAACTTTTGATCTCGAGCTCCGATTTAAGTGTCGTTTCTTCCGATACTCTAGTGAAATCAAGCACTTCAACTTCCATTTAGGTGTCAAATTTGAACTCTGGATAGAAATTTATGCTTTTGCCCTTTGACTTTTCTTCCTTTCATCATTTCCTTTCTTCCGGTTTCTTTCTCTCTTTTCTTGCAATAAATTCCTGTAAAATCCGTCAGAAATACACGAAACTCGGGGAAAATTGTTAGAAACAATCAATGGCAATGATATGGAATAAAAATGATTCAATTACCTTGTTCGGGATATCAAAATCACTAACTTAAGGGGCTAAATTCAGAAGAATTTATGGTTGGTCAATGGCCTGTATCATGCGGAATTCCTGCTGACGTTCATCCCTATCTTATCTCTGCTCAACTCTATCTTATCGCTGCTCAACCTACTACTAGTCTAGGTGAGACACCAAAGTAACCCACTTAAGCAAGGTATCCTCCCACTTCTGGTCTTGCAGTGCCTCATATGCCTCAAAGTGGGCGTCAGAATATGTGGGCGGCACCTGCGAACTCTTCCCCTACTCCATCTCCCGGATCTCATCCTCCTCCTCAGCCTGGTTAGTGCACTCTGTCCTCTGCCTCTTGGCACCCGGCTGCCCCCAAGGGTGGCCCAACATCTTCGAGATGTTATCCTTATTGAGAAGCTTTAGCGGTACACACTTGCGATCAGAATCAAATTCATGGTAGCCGTGTGCTAGACATATTTGTGTGATGAGGGAAGGAAATGAGAGGGAAACAGTGCGGGCCCTCTCCTTTGCATAGGCATACATCATGTCTAAAAAAATGTTGGGCAAACTAATTTCGCCCAAAGTTGTTGACAAGCGCGCAAAAAAATGTGTTATGCTTATGGCGCACCTCTGACCGGTTTCTTGTAACCATAAAAGAGTGCACATTGAGGTAATGAAGTAATCTCGGCAAATCATCCATTGCGACCGAGTGAAAAGATTTTTTATTTATCCATACCTCCCCAGGTGCAAGTTCCTGGATCAATGTGGTGATCCTGAACATCTTCCCATACATGAAATTAACTGACTTCTCGGGGTCTGGAACACCCATATATCTCGCTAAATTCGAGCGACTGAGCTGAATTCGAACCCCTCGAACCATGGCCTCATAATTAGATGCCTTCCTTTTCACAACTACAAATGTCTCATACAATATAAGAACTAACTCCTCATTAATGCGCCCATTTGTAGCAAGAAAGGGCTCCCAATTGTGCCGACACAGGATAACACGCGCAACCTCAGGCAAATCCTCAAGCTTCCAAGCATAGTGGTATGGCCCATGTGGTGGCTGAAAGTAGGTTTGGAACCAATCACGTTGCTGTTCACAACGAAAACCATCAAAGCCCTGGGTGAGCATGCACTTGGTAGAATCATATTTCCTTACCTCGGCCATTTCAACCTACATAACAATAATTAGGTAAAACAAATAGAATTGTAGAGTGCAATTAAAGGTTAGTTAGTGAACTAGTTGAAATGGTGTGTGCAAGTGCGTGAATCAGAGCGAAAATATTCCATAGTTATGAACAGAAGTGTCGAGGTACGACATCGAGTGAAAACCATCCAAATGTGTGCTAAAAATGGATTGAAAAATTTGTTTAGGGATTTTAGCGAACACTTGGCGTGCACAATGTGGAATAAGGGTTCGTGAGAACCATTGAACCAATAAACAAGCCTTATTCATGAAGAAACGCATTAAGCAATCGACAATAACTGTTCATGAATGGATAAAATTTCACATTCAAGCACAAACAATTATTGGAACAATACAATTAGAGAAAACTCAACAAAAATCCAAAATCTGTCAAAACATGCTTAAATGGTGGAAACATGACAAATAATCAACACAAAATGAAAAATGCATGTTAACGTGGAGGAATTTATAACTGATTTGTGGAGAAAAGTGTTGATTGAGTTGAGGAAGGGAAAGGGCACGAAAATAGGGGAAGGGGGGGGGGGGGGGGGGGGGGAGTAGGGAGAATGGAGAGAAAAGAGTACATAAATAAGAAAAGAAGGGACAGCGTCGGATATAACTTCTCGATGGATCGATTGACGCCAGGTGTCGATCGATCGATCCCCCTTAAAAAAATCGACATTATTGTTCACACAAAATGGGATTTTGAAAGGTTTAATAGATAAAGGGGAGGGGTATATATATATATGTGTGTGTGTGTGTGTGTGTGTGCGTGTGTGTGTGTGTGTGTGTGTATAATTAGGATATAGAAATATATATATATACACACATAATAAAATTAATAAATAAAAAAAGAAATAATTATACATATATGTACATACAAAACAAAAATAAACATTATATACACTACAATAAAAATATATGTGCGAAATTTACAATGAGCGACAAACACACACACATACACAAATAAAAATAAAATAAAATAAAATAAAATAAAAAAACAAGCAAATGTAACTAAGTATGAGTGTGTGCAAAATAAAAAAAATCTTTTTTGTGAGTAAACTAATTTTTCAGTTATTGTTACAACCGCATGTCCGGGACACACAATCTCCGCAAATTCAAGTTCGTTGAACCTGCAAAAAATGATAGAACCAAGCATACCGTAAACAAATAACAATAACTTAACTAATAACACTAGACAAAATAAAAAAAAACTTAAAGAAAGGAAAAAGCTAATTATGTACAACCTACATTTTGGACTTCTAGTTAACTATATACTAAAAGTCTAAATATTTGAGGGTCCATCCAAAATACAATTCCAATTTGAAGGATCAACAATGGACCATCCCTGACATGCTTGCCTCCCCGAAAATAGGAATTTCGTTTGAGCAACGGAAGGCATGTGTATGGTGGAAGAAATTAACCATCACCAATTAAAAATTTTAGTGGGGTGATGGGGGATTTGGATAACAAGGGGGAAAGATACACTTGAGGACCAAGAAAAAATTATTCATCTCCCAAAGGTTTTTCAAATGGAATGGGAGATGGTGCACACACGGGGATAACATCCATCGAAAACAAGTCTGCTAAAGAGTCCTCATCGGCCAAAAGTGTAGAAGTTTTAAAAGTTTCTACCGACTCGTAGGAATTAACCGGTAATTCTAATGGTTTAATGATGAAAAATGTATATGGTGATGAAATAAATTCAATCTCAGTCAACATATTATCGAAAAGAGATTGAATTTTGGGGAAGAAAGATTCACATTCGAAGAGAAATTCTTTGAAAAATTGAGGTGAAACACAAGTTTCCACCTCCTCATTATTTGGTACATAAGAATTCATCTCATCGCAAAGTTCTCGAAGCCTCATTCTAGCACCATTTAGGCTTTCCAAACCTTGGAGTAAGGAAGAAAAGTTTCTTCCAAGGTGAGCTTCCTCGGCTCAAGAGCCTCAGACTCCTCATTTGGTTGAAACTCGTCCTCAAAAGTATCGGAATACGAATCGTCATTGGATTCGAATATTGAATCCAAATCAAGCTCCCAATAACGATTTTTATTCTGATAATTGTTTTCAAGTCTTTCAATCTCAAGAAAATATTCCAAATGGAAAACTTGAAAACTATCCTAAAAGTAAGAATCATTAGAATGACCGTAATAACTATAAAAGAAAAACATGATTACCGAATTGTTTGCAGATGGAGAATTCGAGCAAGAAAGTGAGCAACAACGGTAAGTCGGGTATCAAGAATCCACAGGGAGTGATTGAATTTTAGATTTTAATTGTTTAATTACTTTAGGAATAAAAGTGTAAAAGGTGATAGGTTGTTATGGTGACAAAAGAAAAGAATAAGTTACGCTAATCAAAAGTAAAGCAAGGATTGGGATTTCATCCTACCACACGGATCGAAACAACTACTAATCAAAATTCTGGCTCGAAAGCTATTTCACCAAGCCTGTTAATTAAGCATAAACTTCACGCAAGAATGAAATTAACCCAAAGTTGCTTGAATAAACATTTAATGAAAAATGGTCACATGCGGATTAAATTCGGATTGTCGCTATAAACACTAAAGTTGCGTGATAAATAAAGTTAAATGCATAACAATCCAACTTTAATACACTAGATTTCAATTAAACGCAATTTTACATGAAATCTAATTTTTGGAGCTCGAGGCCCGTTAATGGGGGAACACATCCCGACCCTATTTATCTAAGGGCTAAGCATAGATTAAACTAAATAACTAGATTAAAACAGTAAATAACTAAATTAAATTAATTATCTAGGCAAGAAAAAGGAAGAATACAATTATATTAGAGGAGAGGATAATGAAAAATTCAATTTACAACACCCAAAAGGGTCACACCAAATGAGGAAGAAGAATTATCTCTCCGAACCCTAACCCAAAATATCTATTAGAACTAAGTCTCCATCTTATTATAACAAAAATCTCTTATATAGTAAGTTGGAAAAGAAATAAAGAAGAAAGAAATGAAAAGGAAGAAAGCTGTCAAAATATCAGGGGATCGATCGATCGACCCTAACAGTCGATCGATCGATCGAGAAAAGATGAGCCAACTGTATTCGACCCAAGGTAAAAAAGTAAGAGTCCATCTATCGACCCCTTTGGTTGATCGATCAATCCACCATATCTTATCCAAGCCGCGTATCCCCTATTATGGGGTAAATAAAATCCTATCCCGCTCAAAGTCTCAAAACGTTAGGGATCATATTTGTGCACCGTTTATGGCCACGCAAAGCATGCAAGGAGGTACACAACTTCCACGAAGATGTTGGACCAAATGCCCAAACTATGAAATGATTGAAATGCCCTTGCGCGTGCAAAATTATACGAAACTTGTCCGAAATGCGTCCAAACTTCATACTAAGCATTGAAACACCTACAAAAGCTCAATTAACCTCTGCAAAACATATATATATATATATATATATATATAGTAATCCTAGGTTGTCTGGTTAACGAGCATAAGTATAGGGATTAAGATACATGAGGTGGCTAATAACGCGTAGGTTAAGGGGTGAAAAATAAAATATTCATGCCGAATCAAAAAATTCCAGCTTGATCGTTCCTAATGGGTATACTCTCTCTTCTACAAATCCTATGAGAGGTCTACGGTATGGTTTTAGCTTACTATCATTTATCCCTAAGTTTTGGAAATAATTTTAGAACATTACATCAACTGAACTCCCATTATCAACAACTATCCTTGCAACGCTGCCATGATGAACTTTGCATGTGATAACTAATGGATTGTCGTCAGGATAAAGGACCCCAATCATATCATTTTTGGAGAATCCAATCACTAGCATATCTCTATTGACTTTTCTTTTCCGACTATCGCTGGATTCAATTATATCAATTTATCTAACTATTAGTTAGGCCTTAGCTTCATTTAAATAAGTTTATAATTTGTAATCACGTCTCCTCCCCTAGCATTCCCTCCCATGATGAAGTTGCATCCAAAGGATATCATGCCTACCTTCAACTCTGGTTCTTCAAGATTCTTTGACAAGTATATATATTCTTTAAAATCATTATTTCTTGCTCTTTTATTGTCTTCCCTTGCTCAGGATGGAGATTCAGATATCCAATGATCATCTCGATTGCCATTTTGATCAACAAACTATGTCATTTTTCCCCATCGAATAAGATTTTTAATCTCATTCTTCATTGCAATGCAGTTGTTGGTGTTGTGTCCATGGTCCTTGTGAAAATCACAGTACTTGAACTTATCCCTATTACTTGCAGGTGTCTTCAACTTTTCGGGCCAATTCAATTCTCGGTTCCCCTCTATTTCCTCTAGGATATAGTGAACACCTTTATTGAGGGGTGTATATTCATCATGCTTCTTTATCCTATCAAGGTTTTTGTCTTTTTTATCCTTCTTGAACGAATTACAACTATTTTTTTAACCTTCACCATTGGTCTCAGGAGCTTCCTTAACTGTCATAGCCTCCCCGATATTCATTATCTTTCCAGCCTTAGCCATTAACTCTATCATGGTTTTGGGTGGATTCTTCACCAAAGCATAGTATAAATCTTAAGAGAGAATCCTTCCCATAAGTTATGCAATTGATTTCTTCTCCACATAGTCCACCACCTCTAGTTTGTATCTGTTAAAATGTGTAATATATTCTCTAGTATTTTCTCCCAACTTTTATCGCACGGTAAAGAGATGAGTGACACTCTTGATCGGCTTAGCCCCAAAGAAAAAGTTATCTATGAATAAATCAACTAACTAATGAAAACAAGAGATTTTACCTCTTGGGAGATTATTATACTAGATTTGGGCTTCACCCATGATAAAACTGGAGAAATATCTACACCTTATCTGGTCGGGCACTGAGTTAATGTCGGCAGTAGATTGATATTGCTCTATGTGCAGGACTGGATCAATTTTCCCATTATACTTGGGAGTAATTAGTGATGGCTTGAACTTGGATTGTGTAGGGTAGTTCATGATAGCTTGAACAAAAGGTGAGCCTTTAACAAAACTCATTTGCAACAGATTATTGGTTTTAGCCATTTCACGTTCTTCTAATCGTTTCTTGGATCCCTTCGAGGGCTGTTCTTATAACTTAGAATTGGCCGACGTAGAGTTAGCAACTTTACTGTGCCTATGTGCTTAACTAACCTCCTGAGAGGCCTGCTCGGCATGCACAAAGTCCCTCATACTAGCTCTTGATATCACAGAACCTTCTCTGTGCTCACGATGCTCCTCCTCCTCCTCCTTGTGATGACCTCTAGTTAGTTGGGGACCTAAACGATAAAAAGAAAACTCCTTATTTAGACTCTATAATACACTTATCCTTTCTTTGGAAAATAATCTACCGTCATAGTAATTCATTGATCGGAATGAAGAATTTGTGCTAGGACGATATGACCGATCATGAGAAGAACGAGAATGATAACTCCTTTCATTTCTTGCTAGTGGGGGTGGCATATATCTCCTGGAATTGGAGGACTTGTCTTGAATAGTGCGAGACAACTGTCTGACTGATTCTTACATAGCCTGCTTCCCTTTAGCTGAATTAAATAGGATCCTTTAAAGGTCTGTCTCACCAGGGGAAGCAGATATTTCTTGATTATTATCTGCAACTGCTAGGTTATTTTTAAGGGTGGTATTCATTCTTTAAACTTAAGAATGAAGTATATTAGGTAGAAAACACTAAATAATAGTCGTTCCTACAGACGATATCAATCTGTTGATGACTAAAAATGGACTTAATATAGATTTATAATCACAGATAAAATATAATGAGTTAATTTAATCATACACATATAAGAGAAGAGAAATTTAAATTGGTTCAGCTGTAAAATAGCTTGCATCCACCGTTGGTAATATTTTATAGGGTTTACAATATCTCACTATGGTGTGCATATGAGTGATTCGAGTTGTCCCTCCAGTTGAGGGAGTATTTCGTATTTATAATGGCGTAAAACCATAGAGATAGAACACTTTTATATTTTCAGGCATTTACATCTATGTACAATAAATGAAACTCTTGGAATTCATTACTGATTGGCATCCTATCCGAGTAGCTTTTGGTATTCCTGATGGAGCTTTTGGTATGTCTAGTGGTTAGCATTCCTGGAATTGGTCTCCTATCCAGTCGACTAAGTATCTCTGATGCCGATCACGGTGGCTAGTCGGACATATAAGAGGATAGGTGTACATTTATCGTTGATCCATGTTGGAGAGTAATTTTTACATACAACACCCACCAAATAACTTGAAGAAGGAAACCCATTTATAGACCATCTCTAAGGTATTCAAAGTGCTCAAATGCACTTCTTTCTTTCTTAAAAAATTAATTTGCTTAAATGAAATAAGAAAAAAGTACTCCACACTAAATGAAGTGCCACAGAAAAAATAGAATATTTTTCAAATGCCAAAAAATGTTAGAGTCGACTTTTGCCACTTCCGGGTTAGAAAAATTGATTCCATTTAACTTTTGACCAGTTTTGAAAATATGTCGAGAGCTTTCAAAAACACAAAATGGGTTCATAAAATAGCATTTTGCAAATATATAGACGACTCTCAAGTTGGTGTCAAATATTTACCAAGGCTTAATCTTTTCTTTTTTCCATAATACATTGAAATTCAAATTTTCCCATGTGAAATTCCCCGACATACATGAGTCACTATATATGTTATCACGTGATTCAGTCCCTCTATTTTTTTATATGATTACAATCATCGTGATTATTTTTTATTGTCAATATACTTTAATTTCTTAATATATTACATTCGATTGCTAAATTTGGTAATCGTTATTTGAAATTTTATATGCAAAGTTCATCATTTATTATTAGGACCCCAAGTTCCTCATTATCATTTAATGTTGGGACCGAAAGTTCCATAGTAATTTAAATTACAACTTGCAATTCTTAATTACTATTTAAATATTTGAAACTTTAATTTTTCGAATTAGTTTAAAAAGAGGAGATTAATAATTTCCAATTGCAATTGTCATTTAGGTCACGAAGTTTCCATATAATAAATTAAAATTTAGGGCCTAAAGTTGTCAATTATTATATAAAGTTAGGGGCTTGAAGTTCCTAATTGATATTCAAATGTTGAAGTTCAAGTTCCAATAAAACACACTAAATATAAACCTGAAATTTTGATTATATGTATAATAAGGTGAGGAATAGTAAACGTCCCATTACAATTATTTATAATTTGGCTCCCAATATCTAATTAATATTTTTCTTCTATAAAACTTAAAGTTTTGATTATTTCAATAATAAGTGTAAGTACATTAAAATTCTCACAATGATTATTTATAGTTTGGTCTGGTATTCTAAATAATTTCTACCCCTTATTAAACTTGATTTTTTTTTTATATAAAAGGGTAGTGGATTTGAAGTTCTTGGATATTGATAAAATTGAACCCAAAGATCATAATTTTATATGGATAACTAGAAGTTATTACAAACAAATAACCAAAATATAATGTTCTAGTTTTTCATCAAAGGCTCGATGTCCCAACTTTTGATCTTGAAGTTTCAATTATTATTCGTGATTGGTTTAGATACAAATTATTTTTTTCATATTTGTAATTTAATAATTGAATGGTTTAAGATGTCGAATATTTTTAAACTTGAATTTAAAGTTTTTGACATATCTAGGGCAAGTTATCTTTAATTGGTCTCAACATGCACATCTCCATCTCTAAGCTCAAAATCTTGGCAATGCCAAACCACCTAACAATACTATTTTTCGATAGGGTAAAGCTAAGGTTCACATATTTATAATGCATAACATCCATAATGATTTGAAAATTGACTACTTGACTTTAGAATTATGAAACTCCCTTATGAAAAGTTAAAACTACCAGAAGTCGACCATACTTCTAAACACATACCATCAGTGGATTAATGTAAGATTTTGGGATTTGAAAACAAATATGAATATAGTTATGCAATATCCAAAATTACCTCAAGCTTAAGTTATATGGAGAAAAAGTGGTAGATTTTCTCCAGTTTCATGCCTAGTATATGATCTTACAACAACAATATCAAGATTTGGGATTCAAAAAGTATTCGGTGTTAACCTCATGTCTCCTAATCACTGGACAAAATAATGATTTATCAATGAAGAATGAGAAATCTCAGCCAATTGTATATGTAAAACTCCAAGAAGTGATGCTAATTATGCTCAATCTAATCAATTAAGTCAAGGATATGTGCGATGAGGTTGTGCCAATACTAGAAGCAGTGACCCCTATAATTATGGTCCATGAAGAAATATAGACCTCAAATCCTACCAAAAGTTAAATAACCAAAATAATAATAAAAAAACCAGAAGTCAGCTCCATTGAATCTGTAAGGGAATCATTTTATTGTCCGGTTTACATTTGAGTATGTCGTATACCGCTACAATTGTCGAAGACTTATTCAAGTTCAATCATGCGTCAAGACGGACTCAAATATCAATGTTCTTTAAGATTCAAGACTCCGCAAGATTAATTTTAATAAGGTTATGTGTAAATACCTTAACAGTTCACTTAGAGCGCTGGGATAATTTTTTTAAAATAGTTTCTAAGTGTTTAAGCGGAATTTTTAATGGAAGAAATTTTTCTAAGTGTTGAGGCGGAGTTTTTTATCGAAATAAAAATTTATTTTTTTCCACTAGTCATTCGAGAGACAGAGGACTGTCGTTCAAGCAACATGGGATTGTCGCACGAAGTCATTCAAGAAACTTCGCAACTCGTTCGAGCGACATTGTTATTTCGTTCGAGAAATGCACCGACTTAAGTTTTTTATATAAAGCGTGTTAAACCACTCTGTTTTCGTTAAGAAGACCTAAAATTTTTCATTGTACAAAAGCTGCTAACAACAGATATCTTTGTCTTCTTCGTTTAAGGGTTTAATCCTTTTTGTTTTCAATTCACAAAATATTCCAATCTTTATGTGAATTGTTTTGGAGCTCAAGATACAACTTTAGTAGAGTTATTTCTTTGTGGAGTGTTATCTCTACGGCTGACTATGACTGCGTGTTCTTGTGGACTCCTTCATTTGTTCCATCTATGACACTAGAATACGTGTGTATGTGATTGTTTTGAGGAGTAATCATTGTGAATTTCATTGTGTATGTAAGTTGCGATTTATTTTACATAGTGAAATAAAAGGTTTTACCCAAAAGGTTTTTTTTCCTAAAATCTGTGAGTTAGTAATTTTATTTGTGATGCTTTGAAACACACAGAAGAACACACACACACACACACACACACACACACACACACACACACACACACACACACACACACACACACACACGTGTTTTCTTGTTTAGGGGATGAATTAATTTGGTTTGAAAATTTACACCGATTAAAAAGGGTTAAATTAGAAATTTGCAAATTAGATTTAATAAGTATCACTGCACATTTAAAAATCGGTATCAGAGCTTATTTAAGTGATCAAACAGTGGCCATCCCCGATCCCCATCGAGGAGGAGGAGGATCCTTCGGGTCCCATGCGTCCCTCTCGGGAGCGCTTCGGCCGGCGTCATTTGAGATGAGGTGTAAAAATGTAGAGAGATTCAGAGTCGCCAGTCTATTTTATTCAAAACAGACAAAAGAGAAAAGGGGAAGCCACGCCGAAGGATGGCATCCAAAGACATACTGGTGCGTACGAAACCAAGATGATTCGAGAAGGGTTCGGAGGCTTAGTTACGAAATGGGAAGGTGTTAGACACCCATTCCGCCCTTTCGGTCTCTCATGAATATTTACCATTTTCCTTTTTTTCCCCGTTATATGTGTGCATGTGTATATATAGAATGGAGGTAGGAATCCTCTACTTATATCATGGAAAAGATAAAGCGAGTCATCCATAGGAAGATATAGAGGTAATATTAGAAAAATAAGATTTACGAGATTACCCCTACGTTGATCGTTATAAGGGAACGATAACACATATGGAGTAATGCGTTATTAAGGGCAAGTATATATAATATAAGGAAAATGGATTTAGAGAAAATAGAAAATAAGAGAAAAAAAGGTGAGAAAAAGGACTCGAGTCTCGAGTTTTACCCCGAGACGCCTACGTAGCCTATAAAGGCATCAAAGTCCACGTAGTTCGCATACAAAATGAGGGGTGGGGTTTATCCCATAAATTCGAATGGGGAATCTCTTATTTGTAAGTGTGTGTGTGTATATGTGTGTGTGTATAGAAAAAGGTGTTTTAGTTGTGAGAAAATTGTGGAAAAAGTGTGAGAATCCTTACTTGGAATTTATGAGCAAACCCTCTTTTTCTTATTTTTTGGGTTTTATGAAAATAAAAGAGATACAATAATACTAAATAAAAAGTATATTAGGATGTGTGAGATGAGATAATAAAAAGCTAAATAAGAAAACAAGTTATGAGAATTTAAGAGAATTCAAGAGAGAGTTTGAGAAAGTTGGACCTTATTGAAGATCTTGAGCTTGATCTTGAGTGTTGAATAGCAGCCCTTGAGCTTGGATGATGATGGAGAGTGGTTAATTCACCAAGTTTGATGAAAATGATGATGAAAAGTGGAAGTAAAAAATGGATTTGGGAGTTGAAATCACGCTGCCTTCGAGAGAGGTTTCTGGAATTCGTTGAGAGAGATTTTTATTAGATCTGGTCTCCTCTTGCAAATGAGGTGAAGCCCTCCTTTTATAGGCTCAGGTCAGTGCCAATCGGCATAGACCCCTTCCTGCCTATCGACAAGCAGGTGCCGATAGGCAGGGTCTGGAACCTGCCAATTGGTAGTGCGCTTCATGCTTTTTCAGAAAATTGGCCGCCGAGGGCAAACTGTTGGTCATAATCATGCACAAGTCATACCGTTGGAAAGGTAATTCAGAGACCTTCGAAAGTCCTTTGGACCTATCCCAGGTTTGGGAGATGACTTTGGGTCAAATATGGCTCGGAAGCATTTGTCGGTCCATTGGACGGGGAATCGTTCGGACGCAAACGGATCGTTCGTCCTCATGGTAAGTCCAAATTGTGCACAGGGCATACTTTTGGAAAGGTTAGGAGATGTATTTCGACATTACAAAGAGTTTGACCCGGTTGGGAGAGTTGATTTTGGTCAACCGAGCCCGGGAAGCGCTCGGTGGCCTCCCGGAGTCAAACAGATCGTTCATCCGCATGGAAAGTCAGAATCGTGCACGGGATGGACCATTGGAAAGGGTATTCAGTACCCTTCGAAGATTCATTCAGCCTCGGTCGAGCTGAAGAGTTGACTTAGGTTAAATAGAGCACGGGAGCGCCCGGTGGCCTCTAGGTCAGGTTTTGGACGCAAACGGATAGTTCGTCCGCATGGTAAGTCGGAATTGCGCATGGGGCAGACCGTTAGAAAGGGTATTCAGTGCCCTTTGAAGTTTTACTGAGTCTTGGTCGAGATGAAGAGTTTGACTTTGGGTCAAACTGAGCCGGGGAGTGCCCGATGGCTTTCAGGTTAGTACTCGGGATGTGACCTGGGTTTACAGTGATGAAGGGAGGTACTAGGGACCTAAGGAACGTTAGGGGGGGTAACATAATGGGGTGTCTATCGAGCCCCTCGACGGGTGAGTTTGGAAAAAATGATGATCGTCGAATGGACACCACATGATTCTTTTGAGGGGGAATGACCGATTCAGAGGGTCGAGGTTGATTCTGAGGACCTAAGGAGTGTGCTGGGGATGACCAATTCTGTGGGTCAAATTCGAATCTGCGGGCTTAGGGTAAAGGTCTATCAAGGTCAATTCTGACCCAAAAGTGGTGACGACTAAGGACCGAGGTCAATTCTGACCTAACTCAGGTGACGATCCAAGACCGGGGCCAATTCTGACCCAAGAGTGGTGACGACCGATGACCGAGGTCAATTCTGACCTAACTCAAGTGACAATCAAAGACCGGGGCCAATTCTGACCCAAGACTGGTGATGACTGAGGATCGAGGTCAATTCTGACCTAACTCAGGTGACGATCCAAGATCGGGGCCAATTCTGATATTTTTTGGGAATTTATGTACAAAATTTGAGGTGGGGTGCCAGTCGGCATGGTGTGAGAGGTGCCATTCGGCAGTGGCACGGACTTTTGGGTTGCCTTGGGAAGGCAAGGGGTCAGTTCCGATCGGTATGGTAGGGGGAGATGCCGATCGGCATGGCGCTTGGCATCCTATATAAAGGGGGCGAATCCCTTAATTTTTTCACAGCTTATTTTTCTTTCTCTCTCTCTGTGATTCTTCTGCAAATCGTTCTAGCATTCTGATCTTCAAGAAATGGCCGCCTTTGTGAGCACTGCAGTTCATCGGGAGTGGTTGACCGTTGATGATTGGGCAAATATGGATTGGAGGGACAGGGTGCCCCTTGCTTTGGGGAGTGAGAACTCCTTTGATGCGTTTAAGCCTGTTGCGGATGAGCGGACCTTGCTGCGGGAGCCATTGCCTCATCGCTCTTCGAGAGTGATTCCTGGCGGTTATGTAAGTAGCCTGACCTTTGGCATTCTTCTCTTTCTGGTGATTTTTCTTTCTTGACTTTTCATGAGACTTTTCTTTTTGCCAGTCTGATATTTCTTTGAAGAACATGCGAGCCCGTGGGACAATGGGGCTCAAGGATGTTTGGGAGCATCTCCCACTTGTGGGGCGCTGGATGGTATCATCAGCGGGTTTTGGGCATTTGGCATCTGCGCTGGATGAGACGCCTCGTTCGACAGTGGTACTGTGCGCTTTGGGAGAGAGGTGGTGGGACACTACCCACAACTTTTATTTTGGATTCAGGGAGATGACACTGACTCCCATAGATATGCAGCAGCTGCTGTGGCTGGATTATGACGGAGAGCAAATAGAGGTGGATCGCTCTTTACGGGTGAGACCGGAGGCAGTGCATACGGCACTTGGTGATGTAGGGAGGATAGTTTCTGGGGATTCTATTCGGCTGTCCCTGCTGAAGGATGTTTTGTTAGGTAGGGAGATCGATGTGGAGGACGGGATGAAAGTGAGGCAGATGACCTAGTTATTCATTTTGCTGGTGTTGGGAGGTTTCATGGTGGCGTCGAGCGGCGACGTCGTCCATTTGTGGTTTCTGCCACACTTGAGGATGTTTTTTAACATCCCTTTCTATGATTGGGGGAGTATGACCTTGGCAACCCTTTACTCTTCTTTGGATGCATTCATCCGGTGCTACCGGCAGACCTTTACTGGGGCCACGTACCTTCTTGAGGTATTTTTTAATTCGCGCATTTTCTTTTCATGCATTCGCATTTTCCTTTCATGCATTCGCATTTTCCTTATGCATCTCTTTTTTTCTTGTGAATTCAGACGTCGTTCTATGAGGTGATTGGGTGCAATACCCCACTGATCGCTTTGAAGGATGACACTGTTGGGGACTTTTGTCGATTGTATCGATAGCGTAAGGCCAATCGACAGTCGAAGGGATCTCTTTCCCTGGAGGCGGTGCATCAGGTTTTGAATGACCTGACCAGTGGTAGGGTAAGACTCTTTCCATTTCAGTCGAGGTTTTTGCACCATCTGATCTTGTATTGATTTATGCTCGCTTGGAAAATTTCAGGTGACCTTTTACCCGTGGGGGACAGCCATTCAGGATGCGGGGGCGACCGGGGTGAACGCGCGGATGACGCGTTTACTGGCGCATTAGTTCGGATATTCCTGGTACCTCGGGGAGAGGGTGGTTCGTCAAATTACTGAGGAGGAGGTGGTGGTGCCACCCACGCAGCCTCCTATATCTATTAGGCAGGAACGACTGATGTTAGGGGATGAGAGGATCGCGGTGATGATCCGCGAGTCCTACTTGCTATACACCGATACGGCTGCGCCGTATGACTATATGGATATTGTGACGAGCTGGTTGATGGCGCCCAGCATATACGATGCACTGCCCTTCCCTCCTGCGGGTTCGATTCGGGCGGTGGGATCTTCTCAAAGCGGTGGTGGCCCGTTGGCATCTGCGGCGGCGGTGACCTCGGAGGTCCCTTTTGTACGACTGCATACTCCTTTATACAACATTCGGCGGGTTGATGGAGGGATGGTGCCTATGCTGCATCGTGCTCATGCGATGGATCCGGAGGAGTTGGGTTTGACAGAGGATGTCCTTCGAACTGCGGTATACCTTTTTGTTCCTTTCTTTTTTTCTTTATTTTCTATTTTGGTCATTTCTGTTTTGATACTGATTTCACCTTTTCTTGCAGCAAGTTCGGGTGTCGACCACTTGGCTAAGGGACATCAGAGATTGGATATCTTTGGGAACTGCCCATATTCGGGATGCGATTCCCATTCCTTATTGCTTGGTGTCGTCTGCTTCGTCCGGAGAGGACTCTGGTTCGGGAAGTGGTGGTGCATCGTCTCTCCATAGGGGTAAGAGAGCACGTCGCAGGGGTGGAAGCTCTTGAGAGAGAGAGAGAGAGGAAATGGGGGTTCGGGCTGAGTCCCGTTGTTTTTGGCTTTCCTTTTTATTTCCTGCAAAACTGATGTAATACAGAACACAAATATATGCAATGCAATGGAGTTTTTTTATTATCTTTTATTAATGATGAATGAATGCATGCACATGCGCTTTTTACTTTGTTGCTGAGACCATAAAAAGGAAAAATAATTTTGAAGGAAATTTTTTGATTAACAAGGGGAAATTTAAAGGGATTTTGAAATTCTGTTGAGAATATCAATTTATTTTTATTTGAGTTTTCTGATTTGAGAAAAGAGAAAAAAGGGAAATTTCTAAAAATGGGGGGGGGGGTTGCCGATTGGCAAGCACCCTGACCTGCCTATCGGCAGTTCAGTCCAGTCCTATCAATTGAAGGCTTTGATTGGTACCCTCTTCAGCCTTTGGTACCTTGTGGGGTAGTATTCCCTCCGATTTCTGCAGGGATTATGTTCCTTGTGAGGATTTTCAAGTATAAAAAGGGGGTAAGGGTGGAGTGTTTTCTTCACACCTTTGCATTCTTATCTACTTGCCCACTATTTCTTAGCCTTGCAAGATGGCTCTCCCTAGTAGCATTGAGTTTGCCAACTTCCTGGAAGCCTTGGAAGCTATGTGCTCTTATAATGTCAACTACGAGGCTTTCAACATCCGTCGAGTCTCCTTGTGGCGCAATCGACCTTTTAAGTGGAATATGCTGATAGCGGCGGTACAATTCTGGTACCCCGAAGACCATGTATTCCGCTTTGGGTTGGAAGAGGTTTGTCCTACCTAAGAGGAATTTTCTGCCATATTGGGTGTAAATCCTAGTGTTGTTGCGGCTTTGCCCGAATTTTTCCATTCTCCTAGGGATTTGTTGTCCGGGATTCTTCACATTTCACCTTCTTCAGCCAGATCATTAGTTGCTGGAGGAATGATCGCCCTCCCTGCGGTGCTGCAGTTTGTGTATTTGCGGGAAGTAGGTGATACTGGCTATGCTGGAGCCATTGTTTTGGGTCTAGTTTCAAAATTTCTGATGGTGACTGGGGAATTGCAGGTGGACCCACAACTTGCAGCCATTACTTCATGGATGTCATACCATCGCAATCCCGCGACGGTGATATTGGCGGAGTCCCTGAATGGTCTGGATGCCTGGAGAGAAGGCCTTTCTGACTTTTTGAGGGGTAGCCCTATGATGTTGTTTATGTGGTTGTCTGAAGATTTCTCTTGTCAACTCCTCCAGAATATACCTTATCGGCCATACCCAATTTCTTTTCATGCTACTTCATCCGCGTTGGCCTATATGTTGAGAACTGGGAGAATTAGCTTGTGGAGCATGGGGCTTGTGGTCTGTATTTGTCAGTGCCTTAGTGGGGGAAGTTGCAGCCTGTTCTGGAGCTAGGAGAGTATTTATATGTGCGGATGGTTGGTCTCAGACAGACCTCTTTTTATTTCCCTTCGCGGTTTTTGCGCCAATTCGGCTGGGCACAGTTCGTGCCCCCTCGGACCTCAAATTTCTTTCCGGTAGAAGATTTGACTGAGCGCCTGCGTATGTTGCTTGGGTTTCTATGGGAAAATTGGCGTCCATCGACCCGTCCTTCTCAGTCTGTCGGAAATGTTTGCCATGTCCCCAAAGATTATATGAAGTGGTTGTGGAGGAAAGTAGTCAGCAAGATGTTGGCAGTAGAGACTGGACAAAGATGGTTTGTTTTATCTGACTCCATGGAAGGGGGTGTTGTGGTCTTTTCGAAGATGGTTAAGGCTCATCGATCCATGGAATGTTTACAGCACTCTATTCAGGCAGGGGAAACTTGGGGACCTCAGGATGTAGATGATGATGGTGCGGGCTCCTCTGGTAGCTGTGGGTAGGACTCCTGGGGAGTTTATTTGTGTAATAGGGAATGTATGTGGGGATTTTTTTTGGCTTTCTATGGTAGTGGGGAAGGGAGTTATCCATTCCTTTTTTTTATGTAATCCGTATTATAATTTCTTATTAATGAAATAAATAAGTTTCTGATCATCCAGCTGTGCCTCTCGATGAATTTTGTATTTTTGAATTATCTATACTGATCGCTAAGGCATACATAATCCTTTTGTTAAAATAATTTTAGAATAAACCGTCGTTCTCGGAGGTAAGAAAAGAATAGTATTTTGTGAAAAAGAAAAGGCCACACTCATGTGAGGAGTATGAGCTCCCTACGTACCTCTGGGGTTTTTTGAAAAGTTTTAAAAATATTTTTTGTAGAGGATTTGGCCCACGTAGTTCTGGGTAGAGGGAAATGAAGAGATTTTTTTTTAGAATAGAAGGGGGATGAGAAGAGTCGTAGCGTGCCAAGATTTCGAACTAGGGGTAGAATTTCTTGAGACGGTCCAGATTGACTGGACAAGCCATCTCTTCCCCATCCAGTTCAGTGAGTATGGCGGCACCGTTGGATAAGATTTTCTTCACAATATAGGGGCCACTCCAATTGGGCTTGAATTTCCCTCTGGGGTCCCAGATGGGTTCTATTATCTCTTTGAGGGCCAAATCCCCCTCCCGGACACCGCAGTACTTGACTTTCTTGTTGAATGATCACGCTATTCGATGATGGTACCCCTGCATGTGGTAAATATTTTTTAATCTTCTTCCATCTAGGAGTGTTATCTCATCAAGACGGCTTTGGCACCGATCTTCTTCATTAACTTTGTTTTCGAGCATGACGCGTAGCGAGGGAATTTCCAACTCCACAGGTAGGACTGCTTCCATGGCGTAGACCAGGGAGTAATGGGTAGCCCCAGTAGAGGTTCAGATTGAGGTTTGATATCCCCAGAAGGCGTACGGGATCCGGTCGGCCCAATCCCTATAACTTTTGGTCATCTTACTGATGATGGCTTTGATGTTTTTGTTGGCGGCTTCAACTGCACCATTGGTCTGAGGTCGGTAGGGAGAAGATTTGTGTCTCTGAATCCCGTACTCGTTGACTACTTCTGTGACTTCTGCTTCAAAATGTAGCCCATTATCTGATACCAGCTCGTGCGGACCCCGTAACGGCAGATGATATTCTTCTTGAGGAATTTGGCCACTTTCTTGGCGTTCAACACTGCGTATGACTCAGCCTCGACCCATTTGGTGAAGTAATCGATGGTGACCAGGATGAACTCATGTCCGTTTGATCCCTTTGGTGTAACCTTCCCTATGATGTCGATACCCCAGGTGGAGAACGGCCAGGGAGAGTTCATGTTGTATAATTCGCGCGGAGGCAAGTGTTGAAGATTGGAGAATTGTTGGCATTTGAGGCACCTCCGGACATAGGCAGCGCAATCCTGGATCATGGTGGTCCAGTAGTAGCCCTATCGGATGATCTTCTTGGCTAGCATGTGACCATTCATGTGGGGTTCGCATTCCCCGCTGTGGATTTTCTGCATTATTTTCTCAACCTCAGCCCCTGCGATGCTGTAAAGATGAGTTCCATCGAAATTCCTCTTGAGTAGAGCTTTATGATAGATAATGTACTGGGTGGACAGTCTTCGAAGGGTTGTTTGGTCCTTCTTATTGGAACCCTCGGGATACCTACCATATTTGAGGAGGCACCAAATATCATAATACCAACAATCGGCTAGCTCGGGATCTTCAGTGGAGACAAGCTCAATATGGTAGCAATGGGTCAGTTTGTCTTGCTTTTGAACCAGGAAGGGGGTCATTGTTATTCTTTAGGGCATGTCGACTATGGATGCCAAGTTAGCGAGAGCGTTGGCTAGGTTATTCTTTTCTCGGGGTAGGTAATGGAAGGTGATATCTCAGAATTGGGAGGCTAACTCTTCTAATTGGGCATGAAAGGGTTGGAGCTTTTCGTCTTTGACTTTCCACTTTCTGAGCACTTGACCAATGATAAAGGCAGAATCCCTGTAGACATCAAGGCATTGAATACCTTTCTTGTGATCAACCTTGAGGCCCACTATGCATGCCTCGTATTCCGTCATGTTGTTGGTGCAAGGGAAATCCAATTTAATGGCGATGGGAGTGTGGGAGTCATCTGGGGCGATCAGGAGGATCCCAAAGTCGTATCCCTTTTTATTGGCAGCGCCGTCAAAGAATATTTTCCATCGAAGGCGGTCTTGAGTGGTGCAAAGGATATTTTCATCTGGAAATTCAGAGATCCAGACACTTGCTTCGTCTATGGGGTAATCGACGAGGTAGTCAGAGATGACCCTTCCTTTAACATCTTTATGTGTGACGTACACGATATCGAACTCGGTTAGGAGCATCAACCATCGAGCCATTCGACTGGATAAGGCGAGTTTCTCAAGCAGGTATTTAATGGGGTCCATTCGAGATACAAGTTTGATGGGGAAGGCGAGCATGTAGTGTTGTAACTTTTGGGTGACCCATACAAGTGCGACACATGCCTTTTCTAAAGTAGTGTAATTGACCTTGTACCCGGCCAATTTGCGACTGGCATAATAGATGGCTCTTTTTTTGCGGGAGTCTTCAAGGTATTGGGCTAGGAAAGCCCCAGCTGCAAGGTCGGTTATGGTTAAGTATAGGAGCAAAGGGAGACCAAACTGTGGTGGCATGAGCACTGGAGGTTGGGTTGGGTATTGTTTAATTCGGTCTAAAGCTTCTTGGAAGGCCTCGTTCCAAACCTTGGTTGAATTCTTTCAGAGGAGCTTAAAGATCGGTTCACATATGGAGGTTAACTGGCTAATGAACCGGCTGATACATTGCAATTTCCCAAGAAAACCTCGGACTTCTTTCTCTGTTCGGGGTGGTGGCATCTCAAGTATGGCCTTCAGCTTTGTAGGGTCTTCTTCTATCCCCTTGTCGCTGACCATGAATCCCAAGAGTTTTCCCTTCATAACTCCGAAGACACACTTTTGTGGATTAAGTCGCATCTGATACCGTCGCAGTCATTCGAAGAACTTTTGGAGAGCGGGAACATGACCTTCTCTAGTTTTGGACTTGATAATCATATCATCCACATAAATCTCGACCTCATTGTGGATCAGATCGTGCATGATGGTTGTGGCAGCCCTTTGGTAGGTAGCCCCAGCATTCTTGAGACCAAATGGCATGACGGTGTAGCAAAAGGTTCCCCATGGGGTGATGAATGCGGTTTTTTCTTGGTGGTCTGGGTGCATCTTGATTTGGTTGTATCCAGAAAACTTGTCGACAAATGACTTGAGAGCATGACTGGTTGTGTTGTCCACGATCATGTCGATATTGGGTAGCGAATAATCATCCTTCGGAGAAGATTTATTTAAATCTCGGTAATCTACACACATTCGAACCTTTCCATCTGATTTCGGTACAAGTACAATGTTGGCAAGCCAGGTGGGATATTCGATCACCCGAATGAAGCCTACGTTTAACTGTTTGACCATCTCTTCTTTGACTTTGAGCGACCATTCGGTGCGGAGTTTTCTCAATTTTTGTTTAACTAGCTTGTAATCTGGGAGAGTGGGGATCTCGTGCTGAGCTATTTCAGGATCAATGCCGAGCATATCATCATAGGACCATGCGAAGACATCCACGAACTCCTTCAACAATTCTTCGAGTTGTGTACGCTCATGATCGTCAAGGGTGGCCCCTATCCTAATCTCACGGAGTTGGCTACTATAACCGAGATTAATAACAATAGTCTCTTCTTCATTAACTTGAACGTGATTATGTTGTTTATTGTTAACCTTATTTAGATCAGTTAAGAATTGTTCATTTGCAAAATCATCATCATCATCATCAAATATTTGATTAGAATTCAAGCAGTTAATGTAAGGCACAGCAAGATACTCTAAATCTTCGTTTATTTCATTGATAGGAAAAACAACATTGAGAACCCCATCAAAAGAGGTCTCGATTACATTTGAGCATGGATAGACAACAGAAGAAGAAATAGGGTAAACATTGGGGTTAGGGGAGATTTTAAAGGGTAGAACTAGCGCAGTATACCAGTTGAGGAGAGGTGTATCTGCAGCTTTAATCAGACGGGATAGGTCCATTGATGTAGGGCCTGAATGAACCATGCAGAGTGCCAGCCCCAGTATCTATAAATTGAAGGAATCTTTGGAATTGCTTTCCTCAGTCTCTTCGGTATCTTTGATGAGCGATTACATGCGGTGCAGGAAACTCTAGGCCCATGGGTAGCTATCTTAAAAAAATATCTCCAATCCAGGCTTCATCTTCTTGTCTGTGTGGTCATACCATGGTTCTGGAAAACCGCAAAAGGGGAAGTCCTCGCCTTATTTGATGAATCATCCATTTAAGGAGTCTCTTGAGATATTTTGGATACAGTCTGATCTTCTCTTTGGTCAAGATTGGCGGATCATTCTGAGCTCCTGTTCTGATGGTTGATGCCCCAAGACGCAAGGAGTGAAAGCTTTCTTTAGTTCTATGGGCTCAAGTATCCCTTGCTGCCTTTGCCCTAACCCCAGTCCGGGCATGAAGTGCATGTTTCTGAACATCTGAATCACATTGACATTGCCGTGAAGGTCATATTCTGGACAAACCCTTTCTTTGTAACCGTCCCCTGCCGGGAGTAGGAGTGGCTCAACTCGGAATCCTGATAGGAGCATATCATTTGACCCGTGCTGTATCTCAAGAATTGGACTGCTGGTGCTTGCCCCCTCGGCATTTTCGTCGTCGCCCATAATGGTGATGACTTGTCCATCGGCGAAAAAATTCAATTTCTGATGGATTGAGGAAGATTCACCCTTGATATTGTGGAGCCAGGGGCGTCCGAGCAACAGGTTGAAACAAGCTAGGATGTCTATGACTTGGAATTCAACGACAGGGTTTATAGGGCCAACCCCTATTGCAAGTTTTATGGATCCCATCACCTCACGACGGGTATTATCGTAGGCATGCACAGCGGCGGAGGTTGGAGCGAGGTCGCTTTCTTTCAGGCCTAAACAGTTGAAGGTTCTACGAGGGAAAACGTTCAGGGCGGATCCGTTATCGACAAAGGAGAGTGGCACGGCCTTTCCCATAACTTCAACAGAGATATTGAGTGCATGATTATGATTCGGCCCAATTCTAGGTATTTCTTCTTCAGAAAATGATAGCATTCGGGTAGAGGTCAAGGATACGACCAGATTTACCGCTTCTTCTGGTGTGGTAGAAGGAGGAACTATGGGTATGGTGAGTAATTTGATTAAAGCATTTTTGTGCAGCTGGGAAGACATGAAAAGTCCCCATAGAGTGATGTTAGCTTGAGTTTTCTTCAGTTGATCGAGGATCTTACTTTCCTCAATGGTCATCTCTGGCATTAGAAGGTTTTCAACGCCCTTCCCTTTGTCATTTGCTGGTAGTGAGCTTGGAACCTGGTAATGTCTCCCTGATCTGGTCATGTAATTTATTGAAGAAGGAAAGAACATGAATCTCCTTTCCTCATCAATCTCAGGTAGTTCTGCCATCCTATTTATTTCTCTAAGGAGTTCTTCAAATGTGATCATCCCACATATGTGGGCTACTGGACCAGATCTTCCTGAATCTTGTTCTTCGCTCGAGTCTTCGAATTCTTTGCCCCATCCAGTGGAAACAATTCTGTCTTTCCCTGTAAAGTCAATGTATTCCACCAATTCAACGGCTTCTTCATTTAAGTTCTCCCATTCTGTGGGGATATGTGTGATTGAAGGGACCAAGCGCCCTTGTAGCTTCAAAGTGTCAAGTAACCCAGTGATACTGCAAATGCTGTTGGTTTGCTCGAATAATCCTGCCAAGATCTGGACAACATCATCTAAGCTGACTTCGTCGGTTGGTACTACCCACTTGTCCGAATCTCGGGCCCATTTTTGTGCTTCTAAAAATAGTGTACTGAATCTCTGGCAATCGATGACCATCCGTGGGGGAAATTTCACCCCGAACTCTAGGAGTTGTTTTAACACCTCTGACAATTCCATACCTCCATTTTCAGAACGGGTACGGATAACGATGCATGCTCTGGTGAGGAGTGACAGTGCCTGATCAGCGAGGCTAGTAGGGTGTAGGAGGAAATATGTGCAAATTTGAAGAGGTTTAGGAGAGTATATGGGTGTGATTTGAGTTGAGGGATCAAAATATGGATTTTCTTCTAAGAAGATGGCATTAGTGTGATTCGGAAGTGAATTGTGTGTAGTGTTTGGCGCAGGATTGGCTGGTGGGGCGATGGTACCCCGGTCAATGAGATCTTGGATTATGTTCCGAAGGTGAAAGCATTGGTCGGTGGTATGACCGGTAGTTTGGTGAAAGGCGCAAGAAGCATCGTCCTTGAAGTTTCTTGGGAGTGGATTTGGCAATGGACGGGGATTCAAGGGTTTGATGAGGTTTTGTCTTAACAAGGCTTGGTAAACTTTGGAGAGGGGAGCATGGAGCTTAGTGTATTCCCTTCGGATGGGGGCAGTGCGTCTTTCTGGTGCCCATGATGTGGTTGGTTGAGAGATGTTGTTAATAGTCGAGACGGTAGTACTGGCAAGCTTGTCATACTTTTTAGGGGTGAATTGTCTGGACACTTTCTTTGGTTCAACCTCTGTTTTAACAGGGCTTTCCTAGATTTCCACTCCAACCTCTCTGAGAGCTCAAAAGTGGGGATATTATTGTCCTCCCATCGTTGCTCGGACATGGGGCAAGAAGTTTTTCTTCACTATGTTGACCTGTTCTTCTACAGATGGCCGATTAGTCATGGTAGCTCTTGCTCTGTCCACCGAGTTATGAAGTTACTGACTGATTCTCCAGGATTCTATTTGAGCAGCTCTAAATCACGATGGGTGACGTCAAGATCTTCGTTGTATTTGTACTGTGACATGAATTCTCGGGCTACATCCTCCCAGCTACGGATTATGGATTCCTCAAGAGATAAAAACCATCGGAGGGCACTATCCTTCAAAGTTTACTGAAAAAATTGGGCCATCACCTCCTCAGAAGCCCCTAGTAGAGTCATGGAACGATGATAACTGCGAAGATGAACAATTGGGGGTCCACTCCCTCCGAACTTCTCGATATTTGGCATCTTGAACTTACCAGGTAACCTTGCTTTAGGATAAGGATACATGTGGGTGTAGTCCATGTAATTACCAGAGATTCTGACTTGGTCAAACTTCTTGGTGAGCATCTTAAGATCCTCTTTGACTTTATTCAACTCCTCCTCCTTTGGATCAGAGACCACAGACAGGTTAGCCATAGGCTGGGCAATGTTTGGCATTGGAAGCTGGGCAGGTGGCGGCCCATTGGCAGGAGGGGCACGTGGAGTGTGCTGATATTCTTTCGAACCCCAGATAGGCTCGGGTGGACCCATAGCACGAGGGAACAGGGCCTAGGGCTCTTGAGGAATAGGAACCTGTTTTCATTGCATCTCTCAGACCTCAGTTTGGAGGTTGTGAATCTTGGACATGAGCTGAGCTAGGACTGTCGTCAGATTCGGCTGTATGACTGGTGCTTGATTTGTATTCTGCATAGATGATGGATGGATTCCGAACTCGAAAGAAGTAGTAGAGGATCGGATGAAACTCCAGGGTGATTTGACTGAAGACCGAAGCCAATAGGGAGCCAGGCCAAGGGCTTGCGATCGACCTGAGAAGGAGTAGGATGAGATTTATTTTTGAGAAAAAGGGAAGAAATATTTTTGGATTTTCGATAAAGAAGGGAGAAATGTTTTTGGATTTTTGATAAATAAGGGAAAAATGTTTTTGGATTTGTTTATAAAGAAGGGAGAAATGTTTTTGGGAAACGTAACTCAGCATGATTATTACAATTATTATGTTCTCACTTGTATTTAATTATCCTAAATGCAATGCCGGACGGGACCCAAGCCTGGAAAAAGGGGGGTCTTAATATATACAAAGCTACGGTTTGGACATGTAACCAGGCTCACGGACAGGGTCCCGTTTTAAAAATGCGCAAAAAATTGGCCTGCAGGCCGACCCGGAATTTCGACAGAGTTTCGGGTTGAGATCGGCAATATAAAGTGCGTGTCCTAGGTTTGACACCTATATGCGGGTATGCAGTTGGTTGGGTGAATCGGCATGGGTTCCCCCTTTTGGCGTGACTTCCACGATATACGTCTTGCTCTTACGGGCAATCGGTACGTGTGGACAAGCCATTTGATATACCTAAGTGTACGTGAATTGCCTCACCATATACCTCATGGGGATGGTACGTGTGAGAGAAAATTCGATATACTCGATGTACGTGAACAAATTCCCTGCGATATACCTCCCGTCATGACTTCGATCAAGCGGTACGATGCGGGGGAACCGTTCGATATACGTCGAAGGTACTTGGCCAATGGAAGGTGAGAGTCATATCGCTTAGGCTAACTACGACCTGCCGGACCAGCGCCCATCACGCAGTGACCCTCCAGTTACTGGGTAAAATTTGGTCAATATCAATGCTCTTTGGTGATGTTGTGTGAATCATCCATGATTCTCTTATTAGTATCTTATGATGAGAATGCCTTTATTGATTATGCCAAATAGGGAGCCGAGTATGAGTACCCAAAAGGTACACCAAGTATGGATGGGTGATGCGTGCAACATGGGGATATACATGTGATCCTAGGTGCACGTGGTGTGAAGTGTACATGGAGAAATTTCTACAAGTGTGTGAATATAAGCATAAGCATGGGATACACATGGAAAAAGGGGAACATGCGGATATGGGGGGAGACATAATAAAATATAGCATTCATGTAAATAGAGTGAAGCCCACAAAAAAAACACAGTTCCCTAGCGGAGTCGCCACTGTGGCCAACCCCAATCCCCGCCGTGGAGGAGGAGGATCCTTCGGGTCCCGCGCGTCCCACTCGGGAGCATGTGGTATAAAAAATGTAGAGAGATTCAGAGTCGCCAGTCTATTTTACTCAAAACAGACAAAAGAAAAAAGGGGAAGCCACCCCGAATGATGGCATCCCAAGACATACTGGTGCGTGCGAAACCAAGATGATTCGAGAAAGGTTAGGAGGCTTAGTTCTGAAATGGGAAGGTGTTAGGCACCCATTCCGCCCTTTCGATCTCTTATGAATATTTGCTATTTTCCTTTTGTTCCCCCCCCCCTCCCCCCCGTGATATGTGTGCATATGTATATATAGAATGGAGGTAGAAATCCTCGACTTATATCATGGAAAAGATAAAGTGAGTCATCCGTAGGAAGATATAAAGGTAATAGTAGAAAATAAGATTTACGTGATTACCCCTACGTTGATCGTTATAAGGGAACGATAACGCATATGGAGTAATGCGTTATTAAGGGCAAGTATATATAATATAAGCAAAATGGATTTAGAGAAAATAGAAAATACGAGAAAAAAAGGTGAGAAAAAGGACTCGAGTCTCGGATTTTACCCCGAGACGCCTACATAGCCTATAAAGGCATCAAAGTCCACGTAGTTCGCATACAAAACGAGGGGTGGGGTTTATCCCATAAATTTGAATGGGGAATCTCTTATTTGTAAGTGTGTGTGTGTGTGTGTAGAAAAAGGTGATTTAGTTGTGAGAAAAGTGTGGAAAAAGTGTCAGAATCCCTACTTGGAATTTATGAGCAAACCCTCTTATTCTTGTTTTTTGGATTTTATGAAAATAAAAGAGGAACAATAATACTAAATAAAAAGTATATTAGGATGTGTGAGATGAGATAATAAAAAGCTAAATAAGAAAACAAGTTATGAGAATTCAAGAGAATTCAAGAGAGAGTTTGAGAAAGTTGGACCTTCTTGAAGATCTTGAGCTTGATGTTGAGTGTTGAATAGCAGCCCTTGAGCTTGGATGATTATGGAGAGTGGTTAATTCACCAAGTTTGATGAAAAGGATGATGAGAAGTGGAAGTAAAAAATGGATTTGGGAGTTGAAATCACGTTATCTTCGAGAGAGGTTTCTGGGATTCGTTGAGAGAGATTTTTATCAGATCTGGGCTCCTCTTGCAAATGAGGTGAATACCTCCTTTTATAGGCTCAGGTTAGTGCCGATCGGCATAGACCCCTTCCTGCCTATCGGCAGGCAGGTGCCGATAGGCAGGGTCTGGAACCTGCCAATTGGTAGTGCGCTTCACGCTTTTTTGGAAAATTAGCCGCCGAGGGCAAACCGTTTGTCAGAATCATGCACGGGGCATACCATTGGAAAGGTAATTCAGAGAGCTTCGAAAGTCCTTTGGACCGCTCCTCGGTTCGGGAGCTGACTTTGGGTCAAATATGGCTCGGAAGCATTTGTCGGTCCATTGGACGCGGAATCGTTCGGACGCAAACAGATCGTTCATCCGCATGGTAAGTCCAAATCGCGCATGGGGCATACTATTGGAAAGGTTAGGAGATGTACTTAGATATTACAAAGAGTTTGACCCGGTTTGGAGAGTTGACTTTGGTCAATCGGGGCCGGGAAGGGCTCGGTGGCCTCCCGGAGTCAAACAGATCGTTCGTCCGCATGGAAAGTCGAAATCGCGCACGGGATGGACCGTTGGAAATGGTATTTAGTGCCCTTCGAAGATTCATTCAGCCTCGGTTGAGATGAAGAGTTGACTTAGGTTAAATAGAGCCCGGGAGCGCCCGGTGGCCTCTAGGTCGGGTTTCGTATGCAAACGTATCGTTCGTTTGCATGGTAAGTCGAAATCGCGCACGGGGCAGACCGTTGGAAAGGGTATTCAGTGCTCTTTGAAGATTCATTGAGTCTCGATCGAGACAAAGATTTGACTTTTGGGTCAAACTTAGCCGGGGAGTGCCCGATGGCTTTCAGGTCAGTACTCGGGACGTGACCTGGGTTTACAGTGATGAAGGAAGGTACTAGGGACCTAAGGAAAGTTAGGAGGCTAATAGAATGGGGTGTCTACACAAACAGATTTTATAGAATCCAAAATAAATTTTCCATAGATGTGGTCCTAGTGAACATTAGGCATGTACTTATCGTTCATCTAAGAAAGTGGTGGAAAATTGCAGGCCTTCGAAAGGGAGTGAAGATAAACATTATGTAAGTATGGAATGTCTTAAAGACCGCTGGAAGATTGATGATACCTAAATAAATGATGACGAATTTTATGAATATGAGGATGGAAATAGTATTAATAATGAAATATTCAATGCTATGACTAGCGCACCCCCTAATCTAGCCCTAAAGACCTAGATAATCATGTTTCCTTTTTTTCTTTATATAGATTGTTGTTAAATTACTGAGTTTTTCATTATGTCAAAAATATTTTGTATTTTATTTAAGTTGTTATTTTATTAAATGGGCATTGTTTTAAATTTATCTTTAGAATGCTTATATGGATGGTTAAATAAATTTAAACTAATTTTCTCATCTTATACGCATAGATCCAAAAATAAAAGCAAACGATGACACTTTTCTAGTAGGCAGTGTAACTACCTAAACTTTTTTGAAGAACCAATAGTTTTCAGACTTTTTATATAATATTCCAAGTATTTCCACAATAGATGGTCCTCCTCAAATAATTTACATCTTAGGAATAGCCATGAGGTGATAGCTAATGGTACCCATACATTCTTTTAAAATGAAATATGCTCAATTGATCCCACAAGTACTATTTTTTAGTTTTTTAGATTTAAAAATGAAATATTATCATATGAAAATAACAAATGTAGGTATAAAATAGTTTATTTATATTACTTATGTTTTTGGAAGCTAAAAGTTCACACTGCAAAAACTCCTTGCATTATCCATGGAGTTAAACAATACAATACTTAGTGTCGTAGAATCAAATTAAATCATGAGTCGAAAGCTCAATAATGCTAATACATTAATATTGCGGCACAAACATTTGGGTCCTCTAAATTCAACATGTTACGCAAGTTAATAAATAACTCGAATGCGAAATCTTTATCACATCAACATCTCACTCAACCTATTGATTATTTTTTCACCCCTTGTATGAAAGAAAAATTAATCATTAGGTCCTTTATCAAAATAGCCTCTAAGTTGTCATCTTTCTTAGAATAGATTCAGAGAATTATTTGTGGACCTACCCACCATTTTAGTGAAACCTTTAAATATTTTATGGTTTTAATTGATTCATCCACTGCTAGTCACATTTTTGTTTACTATTCACTAAAAAAATTGGCTTTTGCTAAATTGCTTGCTGAAATCATTAGAGAACATTTTCCCGATCAACACATTGAGTTCATTCTCTTAGAAATAAAAAGAGAGTATACTTCTCAATTTTTTTAAGAATTTGGTTTATCACTAGGAATTAATATTAAGAACATAGTTACCTATGTGCATACCCAAAATGGTTTAGTTTAACCATTGATTAAGAAAATAAAGTGATAATATGCCTTTTTATTATGAAATCCAAACTCCTAATATCTTCTTGGGATCATGTCATTCCACACACTTTCAAGTCAATTCAATGAACATGATGCAGTTCTTCCTCCGGGTAACATAATGCAAGAATTTCAGAAGATGCGAGAGCAAGGACAATTTTACTTCCTATTATTAGGCGTGTTATAATTGTCTTGTACAAATGTGTTTTCCTGATTCCACATGCACCATAAATAAAAAAAGTAAACCCCTTGTTTTCATGAATAGATTCATTAACGTTATGGACCAACTTTTTATCTTGATTTAAGCCTTGATGTAGTTGTAGGTGTTGGGCTTCCATCTCACGAACATCATACGATGTTTCCTCATGCATCAATCTGTTACACATATTTCTCATAAAAGATTCATCCAAAAATGGCATTGGAGGGAAATCTCTCAAGCTTCTGTTATTCCTATGCATGATTCGTTCAATGTCGTAAAGGGAATAATTTTGAAGATATGAATCAATTAAGATTAGTTGAGGGAATTGAAGTATTTTTATTTGCCTTTACAGAACATCTTCGGATAGAAAGTGCCATTTTTTTCTCGAACAACGATTGGATCGTCAACTTCACAAACAAATAAGCATAATAAAAAATAACTCACATAAGTGTTGACCAGTTGACCAATTGGATGCATATGAAAGAGCCTTATGCTATTCTTTGTCTCAATCTAATAGGCCTTAGGCATAACACTTGACCTTATATATCGGGAATGCAACACCATCACAGTTATAATCTTCTCATAACTACATGGGCAACGCACAATGTTAAGCAACATTCATAAGTAGAACCTCTCACTAGAGGTTGATTGTGCATATATAATATGGTAAATTTAATCTATGCATTCTCTGCTTTTCCATTCGTTACATCTTGTTTGCCAAATGCACTGTATTGGGAACTCAACATATGTAAGCTCACGGGCATCGGCATTTTTGGAATTCATCCTCATCTATTCAATGAACATGGTTTTTCCCGCATCCAATCTATTAGATATATATTCCCATTTTTGAATCTCTAAACATTATATTATGCTCTTCGGGGAGTTGGAAGGTTAATCTTTCAACCGCGATGTTTCTATAACGAATGTCAAAAAATATTCTCCAAGTTGACTCACTGGTCGATATGTACCTAAATTCAAGGAATGACCTAACCTCATCGACATGTATAACATATTCCTTACCATTATTGTCATTTTGAATGTTATTTTCTTGAATAAGAGTTGTTGCTTTGTCAGGTCCCTTACTAACGTATTTGAACAGGTACTTAATAGCTCCTGAATTAATACACAAATCAACATTAATATGAGCTGCTACTAAACAACCATGTATCTATTGTGGGGTATAACAAACATATTATCTAATTGGATACCATTTTTCTAGACGACAGTTCCATCATCTCTTTTTTTATAATTCGAAAACTCGTTTCCATCTAAAGATGTTTCTTGGAATAATGGTTTTAGAAATCTTTTCAAACAAACTCATTTAGACATACATGGTGAATTAGGGTTTGCTTGTCGACATGGAACATGCATCATTAATTATGAAACTGATGTAAATCCAATAAGATCGTCTTCCTTATTTAGTAGTTCAACAGACACAATCATATAAATTTGTGTCAAGCTATGCAGTTTGTCATCCAAATGTAGAGAAAGTATTATGTGAGCATGTGGTAAGCTCTTTTTTTGGAATTCAATAGTGTAAATAGTTGTAAGATAGAAATGTTGTTTTTCCTTTAAAACTGTAATGTAAAGCTCTTATTGAAATGTAATTACCAACTATAATCCACCCTAAACATATTCCATTATATAAATATTCCAAGAAATGAACGAGATTTATTTTAAAAGATCTTGCAACAATGCTTGATCGTTCAACTAGTTATTATCCTGGAATTAATGAGAGGGAGTCAATTATTTCAGCTATCTAGTTTACGCTGTGAAAGTGATAAATAGGTCTTATTTACCAAACCATCTTAATAACATCCTGAAAATTTTGAGCCATGTGTGGCCATCCCGGATCCTCGCCGCCCGGGCGGGCGCGCAAAACGAGAAAGGATCCTTCGGGTCCCGCGTATCCCTCTCGGGAGCACTTCGGTCGGTATCATTTGAGATGAGGTGTAAAAATGTAGAGAGATTCAGAGTCGCCAGTCTATTTTACTCAAAACAGACAAAAGAATAAGGGTAAGTCATCCCTAAGGATGGCATCCAAAGACATAGTGGTGCATGCGAAACCAAAATGATTCAAGAAGGGTTCGGAGGCTTCGTTACGAAATGGGAAGGTGTTAGCACCCATTTCGCCCTTTCGATCTCTCACGGATATTTGCTATTTTCCTCTATATTTCCCCCCGTGATATGTGTGAATGTGTATATATATAATGGAGGTAGGAATCCTCGACTTGTATCATGGAAAAGATAAAGCGAGTCATCCGTAGGAAGGTATAAAAATAGTATTAGAAAAATAAGATTTACGCGATTACCCCTACGATGGTCGTTATAATGGAACGATAACACATATGGAGTAATACGTCACTAAGGGCAAGTATATATAATATAAGCAGATAAGATTTAGAGAAAATAGGAAAATAAGAGAAAAAGTGAGAAAAAGGACTCGAGTCTCGGGTTTTACCCCGAGACGCCTACGTACCCTATAAAGGCATCAAAGTCCACGTAGTTCGCATACAAAATGAGGGGTGGAGTCTATCCCATAAATCCAAATGGGCGATCTCTTATTTATGAGTGTGTGTGTGTGTGTAGAAAAAGTATTTTAGTTGTGAGAAAAGTATGAGAAAAGTATGAGAATCCCTATTTGAAATTTATGAGCAAACCCTATTTTTCTTGTTTTTTGGGTTTTTTTTTATGAAAGTAGGATATGTGCAATAATACTAAATAAAAAGTATATTAGGATGTGTGAGATGAGATAATAAAAGTGCTAAGTAATAAAACAAATTATTGAGAACTTAAGAGAATTTAGGAGAGAGTTTGAGAAAGATGGACCTTCTTGGAGTTCTTGAGCTTGATCTTGAATGTTGGAGAGTATCCCTTTTCACTTGGATGATGATGGAGAGTGGCTAATTCACCAAGTTTTATGAAAAGGATGATGAAAAGTGGAAGTAAAAAAGGGATTTGGGAGTTGAAATCACACTGCCTTCGAAAGAGGTTTCTGGGATTCGTTGAGAGTGAATTTTATCAGATCTGGGTTCTCCTTGAAAATGAGGTGAAGGCCTCCTTTTATAAGCTCAGGTCACTGCCGATCGGAATAGACCTCATCCTGCCTATCGTCACCTGCCGATAGGCAGGGTCTGAATCTGCCATTTGGTAGTGTGTTTTAGGCTTTTTCGAGAAATCGACTGTCAGGGGAAAACCGTTGCATAGAATCATGCAGGGGTAGACGGTTGGAAAGGTAATTCAGAGATCTTCGAAAGTACTTGGGATCGCTCCCAGGTTTGGGAGTTGACTTTGGGTCAAATATGGCTCGAAAGCGTTTGTCGGTCCGTTGGACGGGGAATCATTCGGACGCTAACGGATCGTTCGTCCGCATGGTAAGTCCAAATCGCGCACGGGGTGGATCATTGGAAAGGTTAGGAGATGTACTTCAACATTCCAAAGAGTTTGACCCGATTTAGGGAGTGAATTTGGTCAACCGGGCCCTAGAAGCATTTTGTGACGTCTCGAAGTCAAACAGATCGTTCGTCCGCATGGTAAATCGGAATCGTGCAGTGGACGAACCAATGGAAAGGGTATTCAGTGCCCTTTGAAGATTCATTCAGCCTCAGTGGAGCTGAAGAGTTGACTTTTTGGTCAAACTGAGCCGGGGAGTGCCCGATGGCTTCCAAGTCAGTACTCGGGATATGACCTAAGTTTGTGGTGAAGAAGGGAGGTACTAGGGACCTAAGGAGAGTTAGGGGTAACAAAATGGGGTGTCTACAAAGCCCCTAGACGGGTGAGTTTGGAACAAATGATAACCATCGAATAGACACCACATGGTGCTTTTGAGGGAGTATGACCGATTCAGAGGTTCGAGGCCGATTTCGAGGACCTGTGGAGTGTTCTAGGGATGGAATGACGATCCAAGGTTAGGTCGATTCTGAGGACCTGAAGTGATGTTGGGGGGTAACCAATTCTGCTGGTCAAAGACGAATCTGTGGGCTTAGGGTGAAGATCCAATAATCGAGGTCAATTCTGACCTAAGAGTGGTGACGACCAAGGACCGAGGTCAATTCTGACCTAACTTAGGTGACGATCCAAGACCGAGGTCAATTCTGACCTAAGAGTTGTGACGATTGAGGACCGGGGTCAATTTTAACCCAACTTAGGTGACGATCCAAGACCGAGGTCAATTCTGACCTAAGAGTAGTGACGACCGAGGACCGGGGTCAATTTTGACCCAACTCAGGTGAAGATCCAAGACCGAGGTCAATTCTGACCTAATAGTGATGACGACCGAGGAGCGGCGTCAATTCTGACCCAACTCAGGTGACGATCCAAGATCGAGGTCAATTAGGACCTAAGAGTGGTGACGAGCGAGGAACGGAGTCAATTCTGACCCAACTCAGGTGATGATCCAAGACCGAGATCAATTTTGACCTAAGAGTGGTGACGAGCGAGGATCGGGGTCAATTCTGACCCAACTCAGGTGAAGATCCAAGACCGAGGTCAATTCTGACCTAAGAGTAGATGAAGATTGGATTTTTATTTCAGTAGAGAAAGTGCCTTGTGATTTTGATTTGAGCTGGGGAGTTGATAGCTGGGGAAGCTTTAATTTCTTTAGGAGACCTCACGAGGGGGGGGGGGGGGGAGGGGGGGGACAACCTATTTTGGTGCTTTAAGAAACTCCGCTGGGGAAGTGATCAGGCAATCCTTAGAGATCCTCCGGTGCTTTGCCGGGAGGAGATTCACTTGGTTTTTTGAGGGTTTCACTGGGAAAGAGGGGTTCCGCTCGAGGGGATGTGAAGCTTTCTTGGTGAAAATGTTTTAAATCGTTCCTAGGATTTTTAGGAGTTTTTTTGAGGATTTTTCGGGGCTTTCTGGTATTTTCTGGGAATTTCTGTACGAAATTTAAGGGGGGGTGCCGGTCGGCATAGTATGGAGGGTGCCATTCGGCAGTGGCAGGAACTTTTGGGCTACCTCAGAAAGGTAAGGAGTCAGTGACGATCGGGGGTGAATCCCTTCATTTTTTCACAGCTTATTTGCTCTCTCTCTTTCTGCGATTTCTTTGTATATCATTCTAGCATTCCGATATTCAAGAAATGGCCGCTTTTGTGAGCACTGCAGTCCACTGGGAGTGGTTGACCGTTGATGACTGGGCGAATGTGGAGTGGAGGGACAGGGCGCCTCTTACTTTGGGGAGTGAGAACTCCTTTGATACGTTTGAGCCTGTTGCGAATGAGTGGACCTTACTGCGGGAGCCATCGCATCATCGCTCTTCCAGAGTGAGTCCCAGCGGTTATGTAAGTAGCCCGGCCTTTTGCATTCTTTTCTTTTTGTGATTTTTCTTTCTTTCTTGACTTTTGATTAGACTTTTCCTTATTGCCAGTCTCATATTTCTTTGAAGAACATGCGCGCCCGCGGGACGACAGGGTTCAAGGATGTCTGGGAGCATCTCCCACCTGTGGTGTGTTAGGTGGTATCATCAGTGGGTTTTGGGAGGTTGGCATCGGTGTTGGATGAGACGCCTCATTCAACGGCGGTCCTGTGCGCTTTGGGAGAGAGGTGGTGGGATACTACCCACATCTTCCATTTCGGCTTTGGGGAGATGACTGTGACTCCCATAGACGTGAAGCAGCTGCTGGGGTTGGATTTTGATGGAGAGCAGATATAGGTGGATTGCTCTTTACGGGTGAGACCGGAGGCAGTGTGTGCGGCACTTGGTGATGTAGGGAGGATAGTTTCTGGGGATTCTATCTGGCTGTCCCTGCTGAAGGATGTTCTACTGAGCAGGGTGATTGATGTGGAGGACGGGCTGCAAGTGAGGAAAATGGCCCGGTTATTTATTCTGTTGGTATTGGGAGGTTTCATGGTGGCGTCGAGCGATGACGTCGTCCATTTGTGGATCTTGCCGTATTTAAGGATGTTTTCGAACATCCCTTTCTATGATTGGGGGAGTCTAACTTTGGCAACCCTTTACTCTTCTCTGGATGCATTCAGTCGGTGCTGTCGGCAGACCTTTACTGGGGCCACGTATCTTCTTGAGGTATTCTTCAGTTTGCGCATTTCCTTTCATGCATCCACATTTTCCTTTCATGCATTCGCATTTTCCTTATGCGTCTCTTTTTGCTCTGTGAGTTCAGACGTGGTTCTACGAGGTGATTGGGTGCAATACCTCACTGATCACTTTGAAGGATGACACTGTTAGGGACTTCTGCCGATTGTATCGATGGCATAAGGCCAATCGGCAGTCGAAGGGATCTCTCTCCCTGGAGGCGATGCGTCAGGTCTTGAATGACCTGACTAGTGGTAGGGTAAGACTCTTTCCATTTCAGTCTTATTTTTTGCACCTTCTAATCTTGTATTAATTTATGCCTTTTTGGAGATTTTCAGGTGACCTTTTATCTCAGGGGGACAACCATTCAGGATGCGGGGGTGACCGGAGTGAATGCGCGGATGACGCATTTGATAGCGCATGAGTTCGGCCATTTCTGGTACCTCAGGGAGCGGGTGGTTCGTCAAATTGCTGAGGAGGAGGTGGTGGTGCCACCTTCGTAGCCTCCTACGTTTATGAGGTGGGAGCGACTGCTGTCGGATAATGAGAGGATCGCAGCAATGATCGGCGAGTCTTACTTGCTATACACCGATACGGTTGCGCCGTATGACTATATGGACTTTGTGACGAGATGGTTGATGGTGCCCAGCATATATGATGCCCTGCCTTTCCCTCCTGTGGGTTCGAGTCGGGCGATGGTCCATCGGCATCTACGGAGGCGGCGACTTGAGAGGTTCTTTTTGTGTGGTTGCACACCCCTTCATACAACATTCGGCGGGCTGATGGAGGGATGGTGCCTATGTTTCACCGTCCTCATGCGATGGATCCGAAGGAGTTGGGTTTGACAGAGGAGGTCCTTCGACCTGCGGTATACCTTTCTGTTCCTATATATCTTTCTTTTCTATTTTGGTCATCTCTGTTTTGATACCGATTTCACCTTTTCTTGCAGCAAGTACGAGTGTAGACCACTTAGCTAAGGGACATCAGAGACAGGATATCTTCGGCGACTGCCCATATTTGGGATGCGGTTCCTGTTTCTTCTTTCCTGGTGTCGTCTGCTTCGTCCGGAGAGGACTCTGGCTCGGGTAGTGGTGGTGCGTCTTCTTGCCGTAGGGGGAAGAGAGCACGTCGCAGGGGTGGAAGCTCGAGAGAGAGAGAATGTGGGTTCGGGCTGAGTCCCGTTGTTTTTGCTTTTTCTTTTTATTTCCTGCAAAAATGATGTAACACAGAAAACAGATATATGCAATGCAATGGAGTTTCTTGATTATCTTTTATTAATGATGAATGCATGCACATGCGCTTTTTACTTTGCTGCTGAGATCGTAAAAAGGAGTGTTTTTGGAATTTTTTTGAAGGAAAGTTTTTTAATTAAAAGGGGAAATTATATAAGGAGGAAAAGGGGTTTTTGAAATTCTGTTGAGAATATCCATTTATTTTGATTGAGTTTTCTGATTTGATAAAAGAGGAAAAGAGGAAATTTCTAAAATGGGGGGTTGCCGATCGGCAAGCACCCTGATCTGCCTATCGGTAGTTCAGTTCAGTCCCATCAATTCAAAGCTTTGATTGGTACCCTCTTCAGCCTTTGGTACCTTGTGGGGTAGGATTCCCTCCAATTTCTACAGGGATTATGTCTCTTGTGAGGGTTTTCAAGTATAAAAAGGGGTAAGAGTGGAGTGTTTCCATCACACTTTTGAATTTTCACATACTTTCCCACTATCTCTTAGCCTTGCAAGATGGCTCTCCCTAGTAGCATTGAATTTGCTAACTACCTCGAAGCCTTGGAAGCAATGTGCTCTTATAATGTCGACTATGATGCTTTTAACATGCGTCGAGTCTCCCTGTGGCGCAATCGGCCTCTTGAGTGGAACGTGCTGATGGCGTAGGTACAATTCTGGTACCCCGAACAACACGTATTTCGCTTTGGGTTGGATGAAGTTTGTCCTACCTACGAGGAATTTTCTGCAATGTTGGGTGTAAATCCTAGTGTTACCGCGTCTTTGCCTGAATTTTCCCGTTCTCCTAGGGATTTGTTGGCTGGGCTTCTTTGTGTTTCGCCTTCGGCGGCCAGATCATTGGTTGTTGGAGGAATAATCTCCCCCTGGTGGTGCTGCAATCTGTGCATTTGCGGAAAGTAGGTGACGCTGGCTATGTTGGAGCCGTTGCTCTAGGTCTGGTTTCAAAATTCTTGCTGGTGACTGGAGAATTGCAGGTGGACCCGCAACATGCAGCCATTACTTCATGGATGTCTTATCGTAGCAATCTTGCGGCGATGATACTATCGGAGACCGTGAATGTCCTGGATGCCTGGAGAGAGGGTCATTCTGACTTTTTGAAGGGTAGCCCGTGATTATGTTTATGTGGTTGTCTGAAAGATTTCGCTTGGCGACCCCTCCAAAATATCCCTTGTCGATCGTACCCAACTTCTTTTCATGCTACTTCACTAGTGTTGGTCTATATGTTGAGAACTGGGAGCATTGGTTTGTGGAGCATGGGGCTCGGGGTCTGTATTGGTCAGTGCCTTGGTGGGGGTACATACAGCCCGTTATGGAGCTAGGAGAGTATTAATATGTGTGGATGGTTGGTCTTAGGAAGATCTCCTTTTATTTCCCTTGGCGGCTTCTGTGCCAATTTGGCTGGGCACAGGTCGTGCCATCTCGGGCCTCAAATTTCTTTTCGGTAGAAGATTTGACTGAGCGCCTGCGTCTGTTTCTTGGATCTCTGTGGGAAAATCAGTGTCCGTCGACCCGTCCCTCTCAGTCTGTCGGGAAAGTTTGGCATGTCCCCAAATATTATATGAAGTGGTTGTGGAGGAAAGTAGTCAGCAAGATATTGGCAGTGGAGACTGGACAAATATGGTTTGTTTTATCTAACACCATGGAAGGGGGTGTTGTGGTCTTTTCGAAGATGGTTTGGGCTCATCGGTCCATGGAGTGTCTACTGCACTCTATTCAGGCAGGGGAAACTTGGGGACCTCGGGATGTAGATAATGAGGGTGCAGGATCCTCTGGTGGCTGTGGGTAGGACTCTTGGAGAGTTTATTTGCGTAATAGATGCGGGGATTTTATTTGGCTTTTTATGGAAGTAGGGGGAAAGGGGTTATCAGTTCCTTTTCTTATGTAATCCGTACTGTAATTTCTTATTAATGAAATAAACAAGTTTTTGATCATCCAGTTGTGCCTTTCGATGAGTTTTCTATTTTGAATTATCTATACTAATCGCTAAGGCATACATAATCCTTTTGTTCAAGTATTATTTAGAATGAACCGTCGTTCTCGGAGGTAAGAAAATAATGGTATTGTATGAAAAAGAAAGGGTCGCACTCATGTGAGGTGTATGAGCTGCCTACGTACCTCTGGGGTTTTTGAAAAGGTTTTTTTTATCTGTTTGAAAATAGTTTTTGCAGAGGATCAGACCCACATAGTTTTGGGTAGAGGGAAATGAAGTGTTTTTTTAGAATTGAAGGGAGATGAGAAGAGTCGTAGCGCGTCGAGACTTCAGACTAGGGATAGAATTTCTTGAGATGGTCCAGATTTACTAGACGAGCCATCTCTTATCCATCTAGGTCAGCGAGCATGGAGGCACCACCGAATAGGATCTTCTTCACAATGTAGGGCCCGCTCCAATTAGGCTTGAATTTCCCTCTGGGGTCCCAATGGGTTCTATCATATCTTTGAGGTCTAAGTCCCCCTCTCGGACATCGCGGTCCTTGACTCTCTTGTTGAATGATCGTGTTATTCAGTGATGGTACCCCTGTATGTGGTAAATAGCTTTTAATCTTCTTTCATATAGGAGGGCTATCTCATCAAAATGGCTTTGGCACCAGTCTTCTTCGCTAACTTTTCTTTCGAGCATGATGCGTAGCGAGGGTACTTCCAGCTCCACAGGTAGGACCGCTTCCATGCCGTAGACTAGGGAGTAAGGGGTAACCCCAGTAGAGGTTCGGATTGAGGTTCGATAGCCCCAGAGGGCGAACGGGATCCGATCGGCCAAATCCCTACAACTTTCGGTCATCTTGATAATGATAGCTTTGAGGTTCTTGTTGGCGGCTTCAACTGCACCATTTGTCTGAGGTCGGTTGGGAGAAGATTTGTGTCTCTGAATCCCGTACTCGTTGACTACTTTTGTGACTTCTTCTTCGAAATGTAACCCGTTATCTGACACTAGCTCGTGCGGGACTCCATATCGGCAGATGATATTCTTCTTAAGGAATTTGTCCACTTTCTTGGCATTTAACACTACGTATGACTCAGCTTTGACCCATTTGGTGAAGTAATCAATGGCGACTAGGATGAATTCATGTCCGTTTGAAGCCTTTGGTGTAACCTTCCTTATGATATCAACACCCTAAGTGGAGAACAGCTAGGGAGAGGTCATGTTGTTGGTGCAAGGGAAGTCCAATTTAATGGCGATGGGAGTGTGGGAGTCATCTAGGGTGATCATAAGTATCCCAATGCCATATCCCTTTTTGTTGGCAGCGCCGTCGAAGAACATTTTCCATCGAAGGTGGTCTTGATTAGTGTAGAGGATATTTTCATCTGGGAATTCGGAGATCCGGACATCTACTTCTTCTATAGGGTAATCGGCGAGGTAGTCAGAGATGGCTCTTCCTTTAACAACTTTATGTGTGACGTACACGATATCGAACTCGATTAGGAGCATCAACCATCGGGCCATTCGACTGGATAAGGCGGGTTTCTCAAGCAGGTATTTGATGGGGTCCATTCGGGATACATGTTTGATGGGGGAGGTGAGGATGCAGTGTCGTAACTTTTGGGTGACCCAGACAAGTGTGACACACACCTTTTCCAAAGTAGTGTAGTTAACCTCGTACCCGACCAATTTAGAACGGGCATAATAGATGGCTCTTTCTTTACGGGATTCCTCAAGGTATTGGGCTAGCAAAGCCCCAGTGGCAGTGTCAGTTATGGTTAGGTACAGAGCAAAGGGAGACCAGGCTGTGGTGGCATGATCACTAGAGGTTGGGTCAGATATTGTTTGATTCGGTCAAAAGCTTCTTGGAAGGCCTTGTTCCAAACCTTGGTTGAATCCTTTCAGAGGAGCCTGAAGATCAGTTCACATATGGAGGTTAGCTGACTGATGAACCGGCTGATATATTACAATTTCCTAAGAAAACCTCGGACTTCTTTCTCCGTTCGGGGTGGTGGAATCTCAAGTATGGCCTTCAGCTTTGCAGGATCTTCTTCTATCCCCTTTTCGCTGATCATAAATCCCAAGAGTTTTCCCTTTATAATGCTGAAGACACACTTATGTGGATTAAGTCGCATCTGATACCGTCGCAGTCGTTCGAAGAACTTTCGGAGAGTGGGAACATGACCTTCTCTAGTTTTGGACTTGATAAACATCTTATCCACATAAACCTCTGCTTCTTTATGAATCAGATCGTGCAGGATGGTTGTGGCAGTCCTTTGGTAGGTAGCCCCATCATTCTTGAGACCAAATGGCATAACGGTGTAGCAAAAGGTTCCCCATGGGGTGATGAATGCGGTTTTTTCTTGGTGGTCGGGGTACATCTTGATTTGGTTGTATCCGACAAACCCGTCGACGAATGACTTAAGAGCATGACTGGCTGTGTTATCCACTATCATGTCAATATTGGGTAGCGAATAATCATCCTTTGGAGAAGCTTTGTTTAAATCTCGGTAGTCTACACACATTCGAACCTTTCCCCCTCATTTCAGTACAGGTACTATGTTGGCTAGCCATGTGGGATATTCGATCACACGAATGAAACCCACGTTCAACTGTTTGACCACCTCTTCTTTGACCTTGAGTGACCATTCGGTGCGGAGTTTTCTCAATTTTTGTTTAACCGATTTGTAATCTGGGAGAGTGGGGATCTCGTGCTGAGCTATTTCAGGATCAATGTCGGGCATATCATCATAGGACCATGCAAAGACATCCACGAACTCCTTCAGTAATTCTTCGAGTTGTGTGCACTCATGCTCGTCAAGGGTGGCCCCTATCATAATCTCGCGCAGTTGGCTACTAGAACCGAGATTAATAATAACAGTCTCTTTTTCATTAACTTGAACGCAGTTATGATGTTTATTATTAACCTTATTTAGATCAGTTAAGAATTGTTCATTTGCAAAATCATCATCATCAAAAATTTGATTAGAATCCAAGCAGTTAATGTAAGGCACAACAAGATACTCAAAATCTTCGTTTATTTCATTGATAGGAAAAATAGCATTGAGAACCTTATCAAAAGAGGTCTCGATTACATTTGAACAAGGATAGACAACAGAAGAAGAAATAGGGTAAACATTGGGGTTAAGGGAGACTTCAAGAGGCTGAATTGGCGCAGCATGCCAGTTGAGGAGGGGTGTATCAGCAGCTTTAATCAGATGGGATGGATCCATTGATGTAGTGCCTGAATGAACCATGCAAAGTGTCAGCCCCGGTGTCTGTAAGTAGAAAGGAATCTTCGGAATCACTTTCCTCAGTCTCTTTGCTATCTTTGATGAGCGGTTGTACGCGGTGTTGGAAACTTTCGGCTGTAATACCCCGTATTTTCATGGCTTTTAAATTTAAGGATTTATTAAATTTAATTGAGATAAATTAATTTAATTTTAATCCGAAATGTTGTTTTAAATATTTACTAGCGTGACAAGAGTTAGTAATTATTGGGAATATATTATTTGTTACATATTACTGGATGAGTATAGTAATATATCAGATTTATATTTTTATAATATTGTCACGTGTGAATAAAATGACAATTGTGGAAATTTAAGTCGGGACGCGCCTGTGTCGTGTCGGGACTAAATGTGGATTAATAAAAGTGAATATTTTATAAGTTGTCCGTATGGTCATTTTGAGTGCGCCAACTCGTCCGGAAGGGTCGAGATAGTCAGAAAAGTATACCCGGGAGTTTGATTTGGGTCTCGGGGCATTTTTAGGCCAAATTAGTACCCCGGGAGGGCATTTTAGTCATTTTGTATTTTTGGGTAATTAAACCCACAAAAATTAAAGGGGTTATATCAGATGTTTAGGTTATCTCCTAGGGTTAGATAACTCAAAACACTAGAACGGCCATTGGAGAGGAGAGGAGAGAGCTCTCAAGGCATTCCGAGGCTCAAAACTCACCCGTTTGCACCGCCGCCACCGCCAACGCGTAAATCGCGAGACGGGGAACGCAACCACACCAAATTCAACACCAAACCAGATTTCTGAAAATCCCAGGCAAGTGTTTATCTTGTTTATTTCGTTGATGCATCTTTCATATTGGTTTAGGAATGATTAGGATGAATTGTATGGAAGAAAAACCCAATTTGAGATAGGAAATTGCATGTAGTGATTACTTAAATGATATTCTGAATACCCTTTGTCATGTAAAGGATTAAGAGTTTGATTAAGAAAATAGTTCTAATTAGATACAAACACTAAAAATTTTATTCCGGATGATTGGACCATTGGAATCGCTTTAAATTTTAGTATGTTGTAGCGAACGGCGAGACAGGACTGCTGACAAAAATTCAGCTTGATCGAACGGTCGGGTTTCTAAAAATATTATTTTTTACTAGAGAGTTTTATGCTTTGAGGACTCTTAGAGAGTTTTATATTTTGAGGACTCTTCTAAATAATAAAAATTCAATTAAATCTCCATTTTTATTCCGATTTTGAAACCGTTTGAAATTCTCATCTTTGAAAATAAAATTCAAAATCCTTTAATGTTAATCTATATTTTTGGGATATTTTGCATAAGGGATAATGTAAGTATATATTAAAGGGGAGAGACACGTAAGAGAGAGTTACGTTGGAATATAAATGGATATCTACTGAATTGTATATTTGGAAGAATAGAGTCCATGAGGGTTACGTAGTAAGTTGGAAAAACCCTTCGAATTAAAGTTAGAAACGAACCATTATACTTGATAAATAATAATGGGAAAATAAGGATAAATGTTGTGAATGTGGGTTATGGGATAAACCTAAATTGATATAATAAAAGTGGTATATTTATATGATTGTGTATGCATATATTATATACTTGTGAAAATAATGCCCGCGCTACTTGCTATCCCTGAGGTTTCCGCGCTGGGACGATCTTATCTCGTGTGCCTTATGGGGGATATTGACTCGTACCCTAGAAGATAGGAATCCTAGGTACAGGCTATCGAATCGGTAGTCACGGTCCTAAGAGACGTGAGGGTATGTACTGACCTCTTGGACTTGGAAACTATGCTTCGCCTCAATATTGTTTGTGTATGTATTTATACAGTTCGAGAGTGATTCCGAACTTGTATTCCCTTTAGTACGATTGATACGGGGATTGGATAACAGAGTATGCCCGCACCATAGTTTTTATGTGGGGTGCTGTTATGATATATATATTATACGAGTAGTTAATATATATGAAATTCTAAAATATGGAACTGCCTACTGTGATTTGATATGTAGGACATGGTTGATGACTCAAATTATAAATAATTGTTTTGAAAAGGTATAATATGACACTGAAAAACTTTATTGATTAATAAAGTTAAAAGGAGAACCTTGGTTACAAATTGAAATCTTACGTTTTAAATACTTGTGTTATTCAGTTGTAAATCCTTCGAATAACCTAAGATAAGTTAAATCATTGGGGAAAGATAGTGTGGTATATGACGAGATAGACCAATGGGAAGGTTAGTGCGATAGGTGTGCACATTAGAAGAGAGGTGAGAATTTCTCAAGAGAGTGTCGCACTAATATGTTGTTGCATTAGTCTGTAATCAATTTAAATACTTGCTAAATGAATTTTTAAATCATATACACTATCGGGCTCTGACCCGTTTCTATTTCCGTTTCTAAGCGAACGTAAACCTCCCGTGATAGCAAGTATGGTAGGTATGTCATACACATAAAATCATATACATATACTAAGCATGCACACATCTTAGTAATTACCATAATTTATTAGTGGTATACTTCTCATTCTTATACCAACTTATAATGTTACACAATTCACATATGTCCGGTTTACATGTATTTAAATCATTAATTATCCTCGCATCGTGATTAGTCACTCGCGCCCTAATCCACAACTATCATTTGATTCAGATCACATTTCTATGTTTCACTCCTCAATATATCCCAAATATCCCAACTATATCAATTAGTCATCAAGGGAATGTTATCTCTATAATTAAACAAGGTTACGGGACATTAGAAATCAAATCAGGCCAAAAAGGCCAATCTGTCAACTCGTTAGAAGTCTCGTTCGAACGAGGTCGTTCGAACGAAGTGGGAATCTAACAAGGTCTCGTTCGAAAGAAAGGCATCGAATGAACATCCAACTCGTTAGAAGGCAAACTGTCAACTCGTTAGAAGCTCGTTCGAACGAGCTCGTTCGAACGACCTGGGCAGGTCTTCTAACGAGGTGACATTTCGAGCCCAGAATTCTTCTACTACGTTTTTCCCAATTTTCTTCACCTTTAATCTTATCTAAACGTCATTCCAACAGTATATCAAGGTTTCTAAACATTCCTAAACATACTTAAATCGTATTACAACATTTATATGGGGTCAAATCATCCTAAACCACATCTAATCATCAAATCCCCCCAATTTTCCCCAAATCTCATGAACATGAACCCTAGAAATTTACAGTCATCAATAGACATAATTAAATCCGTTTTTGTGATATAAAAGATGTATTTCTATCAGAATAATTACCCAAACACAATTCTACATGCAGTCTCCTTATCAAAATGTAAATTTCTAATTCCAAATCAATGGGTTTTTATCAATCTCCCAAAGCAATACAATTTTCATAAATGTCTAAGCATGGAAGAAACATTCGTTGAAAATAACGTAATTAAACCACTTGCCTTGGATTATTCTCCGAATTTGGTGTTGAATTGATGAAGGTTGCTCTCCCCTTTTCTCCCAAGGTTGAAGGTTGAAGATGAAGGTTAGGTTTTTCTCTTTTGGGAACTTCTCCTAACTTCTCCTAAAACTCCCGTTGCCCTCTAATCACCTAAGTGCTGGTAATGGGTTAGTGGGTCATTAATTTCCTTATTTTAAACTCCCAAAATTCGTTGGTCATAAATCCCAAAATTCCAAAATTACCAAAATACTCTTTTTAGTTACCGGTATGGCCCAATAATGCCCCGGGACCCAAACTAAACCCCCGGCTAGTGTTTTCAGACTATTTCGACCCTTCCGGACTCGTTGGCGCACTCAAAATAACCACACGGTTGATAAAAATAAAATTCACTTTTTAATTAAATAAATATATTCCTGACGCGACTGTCACACGCGTCCCAATAAAATTTCCAAATTGTCGTATTTCTATCTCGCGACAATTTCAATATTCTCAATATTCATATAACATCATATGTATACACATTATAATCCAATACCAACTCACATCTCGTTAGTATTTTATCCGGATTAATTCTCAATTAATTCCCATTTAATTTAATTAATCCCAAAAATAAATAACAATAAAAGTACGGGGTATTACAATAAGTGGATTATGTGTTGAGATATTTTGGTGTGGAGTGAAATTGCTCGCGATAATATGTCCCAAATTGAGAAAAAGAGACAAGAATACGGTGCCTAGTAAAGGATGACGATTAAAAATAATTTTGTTTTGGTTTGGGCAGACGTGTTACGTCCGAAAACCATTTGTGCAGTCAAGACGATTGCCAGGATGGAAGTAAAAGTTGTATCCTTAGAGGATGCGGCGTGTTTATGTGACACGACCGAGTCACCATATTTTGTTCATTGCTAGATTAGCATGTGAGACGAGTTTAATGCATATCATTATAAATGTTACCATTATGTGAATATTTTTCCTTAGTATAGCGGGATTTCTCTTTGGTGCTATCCGCGGGGGATGAATGAGTATATTCACTGTGTTTTATACTTTATTGAGGTTACTCGTTGTAGTGAAGCGATACACGAGTATGATATTATCTTTGTTAAAATGTTATAGAAATGGGTAGTATGATAGTGGGCATTTATTGCAAGACTATCGGAGTAGTTACATTGGTGCAACACGTTTTATTTTGGCGAGGCTTTACCTATAAGAAGGTTGGACTCGCACTTATATTATCTATCCTAGAGACTTCGGAGGAGATAGTGGGCTCGAGATATTCGATACCAATATATGTATAGACTTTGTTAGTATGATTCAGTATGTACCGGAATTTACCGTTGAGCGAAAAGACTTGACTCGGTATTATGTTTAGCATTCCGGATTTATTGATAGGAAGAGTGCAGTGTTATATTTATCCTTAAGAGATGTGGGAGTTAAGATTTATACCCCTAATGTTAAAAAAAAGGAAATTTAGAGAATTTCGATCGTATGTATCCGAGGTTTATAGAATGTAATTACCATCAACCAATACGGGACGATAGTGAAATTGGTGGAACGTTCTTTGTTAAGCATAATTACGGGAGAAATTGTAACTTTTCTATCAAGGGACGTAATAAAGGGGTATATACTATGGACGGAGGACCTAACGGATTTCGATAACCGATAATGCTAGGTAGTAGTGTATCGGGGGGTTCCTTGTTTGGATTTCGCTTTGCGAGACATCCCACGCATGAAACTTAGCGTAAGGTTGGAAATAGGGAGACGTTTGGTCACTATTCCATGAGTTTGGTACCCTGGTTGAAATGGGATCAAGTAATTATGTATGTACGTTGGAAGTTGAATTTTGTTTTAAGTCATTGGAGCCGGATTTTTGTGGTAGGAAAGCATTGAATGTTATCCCCACGAGTTGAGGGGTGGAACGATGATAAGGAGAATTTAAGAATTTTGATTTCTAGGGTGATTGAGAGTACCCAAATGTCATAACCGCGTACAGAACACAAGGCAAATAAAGAGTTGGAATGATTTTTAGCATGGATTATCTGGAAAGAACTTTATATTATACAAAAGAGATGACCTGTAATTATTTTGATGAATAGAGCGTTAGTGATTTATTTTGGTTGTTGTACCTATTTGGGAAAATTTTTGTACTTATCTGAGGAAGGTTGAGAATTATTATTCCTCTTTTATTGTCATAGAATTTGAATGCCCTATTTCTTCTATTCATTTGAATTTAGTTAGTCCTACAGATGAGTAGCACGCCGTTGGCTCTCCCAGGGCGGTCGGAGTGTTGCAAAAATGTGGGCATCTTGGTTAACTACAGTTAAAATAGTCCGAGTCGAAGGGACGTGGTAATAGACGTGTGAAATATATGTTTGTGGGAATAGTATGACGAAGTGGAAGTGATAGAGTGGATTAAACGTCACATGAGGGGAGATAATCCATACATAGGTGTGTAATTAGAATAGCACACCCAAATTTGAATTAGAAGACTGTGGGAAGTCATTTAAGAAGAGTATTCCTTGAATGGAGCAGAATTAAATGATTATGAAGAACACTCGGAGCGGAGTTGTTAGTAGGCAAGTATGAGAGCGACTTGCACATACAAAGGGTGATGATGTTAGTATGGTATAAGAGATCCAAAAGTGCGCTTCGTGGAGAGAAGAGCACGGGTGAAACTTTAGGCATACTACAAGGAAGGAAGGGGAGTATTACGTTTCACTTAATGTGAGACATTTCAAGGGAAGAATCGATGTTTAGCGAGACGTAGTGAGTAGTCTCTACATGCACTGCCCATAGGTAAGGTTTGGTTGAAAGAGGAGAATCAACCAAAGAATTTTGTGTTTATCCAAAATTCCTGAAATTGGAAGAGGTTGGTAAAGTCGGTAAAGTTCTTGGATGGGTTGCCATCCTCAAAACAAGATCAAGGGTTTATCCCGAACATGTGAATTAAATCGCTGAGAAGGAAGTGATTGATATTCCTTTGGGCTGGCTTACAATATTAACTAGTATGCCCCAGACTTCCTTTGAAAGGAAGGATCGCGCCAGTGCATGGTCCGGCACAGTATAAATTTCTGAATCAGGATGAGATTGGTGAATCCCACCTTTGATATGGGATTTTAGGAACCAGCGGAGATAAGATTTCGTTTCGAGTAGGATGTATCACCCTTAGCCAGGGAATAAGCGCATGGTGATTAAAGATTAGTGGAGCCACGTGAAGGAGATTTTGGAATCTTGGTACGATGATTTCAAGAATGCTCTGTAGAAGCACTCGTACTTGTTTGTCGCGTACGAGGTACTTATTAAGGTTTTGTTATGGAAGAACCTCGACAATTCTCGTTCCGTATGTTTAGAGGAGAGTAGATAATCAGAATTTTTGGATCGGTCGAGAAAATATCCGATAACTATGGTGGAATTCCACGACTGTTTTAGGCAGTCAAGAGTGGTCAAATGTTCGTATGATCTTCTCACAATGGGAATTTTGTGTTTGAATAAATCCGAGTAGTTGTCATGTAGTGAGGTGCGGCCTCCTAATGATAGTGAGATAATGGAATTTATGACGTATAGACGTAACCTATTCAAATGTTGTCAGTTGGGAGTGCAATGTGAAGTGTCTCCAGTGAGAATGTAAAACAATGTTGCTGTGAGGAAAAAGCTATAGTGATTGAGCGCCGTACTATGTAGATAGTTTGCGTACTGACAAGGATATCCAGAATTGTGCTACCTGGTAGGCCTTATTTTTTGAATTTCGGGACGAAATTCCGTTATTAGGGGGGAAGTATGTAATACCCCGTATTTTCATGGCTTTTAAATTTAAGGATTTATTAAATTTAATTGAGATAAATTAATTTAATTTTAATCCGAAATATTGTTTTAAATATTTACTAGCGTGACAAGAGTTAGTAATTATTGGGAATATATTATTTGTTACATATTACTGGATGAGTATAGTAATATATCACATTTATATTTTTATAATATTGTCACGTGTGAATAAAATGACAATTGTGGAAATTTAAGTCGGGACACGCCTGTGTCGTGTCGGGACTAAATGTGGATTAATAAAAGAGAATATTTTATAAGTTGTCTGTATGGTCGTTTTGAGTGCGTCAACGCGTCCGGAAGGGTCGAGATAGTCAGAAAAGTATACCCGGGAGTTTGATTTGGGTCTCAGGGCATTTTTACGCCAAATTAGTACCCCGGGAGGGCATTTTAGTCATTTTGTATTTTTGGGTAATTAAACCCACAAAAATTAAAGGGGTTATATCAGATGTTTAGGTTATCTCCTAGGGTTAGATAACTCAAAACACTAGAACGGCCATTGGAGAGGAGAGGAGATAGCTCTCAAGGCATTCCGAGGCTCAAAACTCACTCGTTTGCACCGCCGCCACCGCCAACGCGTAGATCGCGAGACGGGGAACGCAACCACACCAAATTCAACACCAAACCAGATTTCTGAAAATCCCAGGCAAGTGTTTATCTTGTTTATTTCGTTGATGCATCTTTCATATTGGTTTAGGAATGATTAGGATGAATTGTATGGAAGAAAAACCCAATTTGAGATAGAAAATTGCATGTAGTGATGACTTAAATGATATTCTCGAAACCCTTTGTCATGTAAAGGATTAAGAGTTTGATTAAGAAAAGAGTTCTAATTAGATACAAACACTAAAAATTTTATTCCGGATGATCGAACCATTGGAATCGCTTGAAATTTTAGTATGTTGTAGCGAACGGCGAGACAGGACTGCTGACAAAAATTCAGCTTGATCGAACGGTCGGATTTCTAAAAATATTATTTTTTACTAGAGAGTTTTATGTTTTGAGGACTCTTAGAGAGTTTTATGTTTTGAGGACTCTTCTAAATAATAAAAAATTCAATTAAATCTCCATTTTTATTCCGATTTTGAAACCGTTTTAAATTCTCATCTTTGAAAATAAAATTCAAAATCCTTTAATGTAAGGCGAAATCTATATTTTTGGGATATTTTGCATAAGGGATAATGTAAGTATATATTAAAGGGGAGAGACACGTAAGAGAGAGTTACGTTGGAATATAAATGGATATCTACTGAATTGTATATTTGGAAGAATAGAGTCCATGAGGGTTACGTAGTAAGTTGGAAAAACCCTTCGAATTAAAGTTAGAAACGAACCATTATACTTGATAAATAATAATGGGAAAATAAGGATAAATGTTGTGAATGTGGGTTATGGGATAAACCTAAATTGATATAATAAAAGTGGTATATTTATATGATTGTGTATGCATATATTATATACTTGTGAAAATAATGCCCGCGCTACTTGCTATCCCTGAGGTTTCCGCGCTGGGACGATCTTATCTCGTGTGCCTTATGGGGGATATTGACTCGTACCCTAGAAGATAGGAATCCTAGGTACAGGCTATCGAATCGGTAGTCACGGTCCTAAGAGACGTGAGGGTATGTACTAACCTCTTAAACTTGGAAACTATGCTTCGCCTCAATATTGTTTGTGTATGTATTTATACAGTTCGAGAGTGATTCCGAAATTGTATTCCCTTTAGTACGATTGATACGGGGATTGGATAACAGAGTATGCCCGCACCATAGTTTTTATGTGGGGTGCTGTTATGATATATATATTATACGAGTAGTTAATATATATGAAATTCTAAAATATGGAACTGCCTACTGTGATTTGATATGTAGGACATGGTTGATGACTCAAATTATAAATAATTGTTTTGAAAAGGTATAATATGACACTGGAAAACTTTATTGATTAATAAAGTTAAAAGGAGAACCTTGGTTACAAATTGAAATCTTACGTTTTAAATACTTGTGTTGTTCAGTTGTAAATCCTTCGAATAACCTAAGATAAGTTAAATCATTGGGGAAAGATAGTGTGGTATATGACGAGATAGACCAATGGGAAGGTTAGTGCGACAGGTGTGCACATTAGAAGAGAGGTGAGAATTTCTCAAGAGAGTGTCGCACTAATATGTTGTTGCATTAGTCTGTAATCAATTTAAATACTTGCTAAATGAATTTTTAAATCATATACACTATCGGGCTCTGACCCGTTTCTATTTCCTTTTCTCTCTTGTTTATATATGTATGTATTACTGGTGCCCAGCCACAGGGGCGTCTTACTTAGGATCCTTTGGAAGGAACGTGCTGCAGCTTAGGTGGGAGTTGCATTCCTGTTGTTTAGACGACTTCATCCATTTGATTATACTCCTAGTTCAGTTTTATCCAGCAGGGGCATGTGTCGCCCTCTTTCTATTATTTAGTTGGTATTGTCAGAGATTGAAATTTTTACTTTCAGTACCTTTATCTCGGGATTTATTACTGTCAGGATGTTTTCCTTTAGTGTTGTAAATGTTGGGATTTATTATTGATGATTAAATTTGTGTATGTTCAATTCTATTTTTTATTCTTAATGGGTGAATCTTTAGATGTTAATGGTTTAAGGTTTTATAAACGGATTTAATATAATGAGAATAAGGTTTTAAATGGTTTTGACACTTAGCTTAATTATTTAGGGTGTTTAAATTGGAAAAGTATTTTTACGACAGTGATGCTAAGAATGAACCAACTGTTCACCTTGTTTTTAATTTAATAAAGGAGTGATCGCCCGGTATTTAATTAGGCGGGGTGTCACATCGGCCCATGGGTAGCTATCTTGGAAAAAGAACTCCATTCTAGGATTCATCTTCTTATCTTTGTAGTCATACCATGGTTTTGGAAAACCACAAAAGGGGAAGTCTTTGCCTTCTTTGATGAATCGTCCATTCAAGGAGTCTCCTGAGATAGTCGGGATGTAGTATAATCTTCTCTTTGGTCGAGACTGGTGGATCATTCTGAGATCTTATTCTGATGGTTGATACCCCAAGCCACAAGGAGGGAAATCTTTCTTCAATTTGATGGGCTCGAGTATCCCCTGATGCCTTTGCCCTAATCCCAGTCCGGGCATGAAGTGCATGTTTCTGAACATCTGAATCATATTGACATTGCCATGAGGGTCATATTCTGAACAAACCCTTTCTTTGAAACCATCCCCTGCAGGGAGGAGGAGTGGCTCAACTTAGAATCCTGATAGGAGCATATCATTTGACCAGTGTTGTATCTCAAGGATTGGATTGTTGGTGCTTGCACCCTCGACATTTTTGTCGTTGCCCAAAATGGTGATGACTCGCCCGTCGGAGAAGAACTTCAATTTTTGATGGAGTGAGGAAGACACACCCTTGATATTGTGGAGCCAGGGTCGTCTGAGCAACAGGTTGAACAAGCTGGGATGTGTATCACTTGGAATTCATCGATATGGTTTATAGGGCCAACCCCTATTACAAGTTTTATGGACCCCATCACCTCACGATGGGTATTATCATAGGCACGTACAACGACAGAGGTTAGAGAGAGGTCGCTTTCTTTCAAGCCTAAACACTTGAAGGTTCTCAGAGGGAAAACATTCAAGGTGGATCCGTTACCGACAAGGGAGAGTGGCACGGCCTTACCCATAACTTCGACGGAGATATTGAGTGCATGATTGTGAATTGGCCTAATTCTGGTGATTTCTTCTTTAGAAAATGATAGCATTCAGGTAGAGGTCAAGGATCCGACCAGATTTACCGCCTCTTTTGGTGAGGTAGAGGGAGGAACTGTGGGTCCAGTGATCAATTTGATTAAAGCATTTCTGTGTAACTGGGAAGACATGAAAAGTCCCCATATAGTGATGTTAGCTTGAGTTTTCTTTAGTTGATCGAGGATCTTGCTCTCATCAATGGTCATCTCTAGCATAGGAAGGTTTTTAATGCCCTTCCCTTTGTCATTTGCTGCTAGTGAGCTTGGAACCTGGTAATGTTTCCCTGATCTGGTCATGTGATTTACTAAAGAAGGGAAGAATATGAATCCCGTTTCCTCGTCAATCTCCGGTTGTTCTGCCACCCTGTTTATTTCTCCGAGGAGTTCTTCAAATTATATCATCCCACATATGTCGTCTACTGGTCCAGTTCTTCCTGAAGCTTATTTTTCACTCGAATCTTCGAATTCTTTCCCCCATTCGGTGGCAACAATTCTGTCTTTTCATGTAAAGTCAGTTCATTCCACAACTTCAACGGCTTCTTCATATAGGTCTTCCCATTTTGTGGGGATATGTATGGTCGAAGGGACCAAGCGCCCTTATAGCTTCAAAGTTTTAAGTAACCCGGTGATACTACAAATGCTATTGGTTTGCCCAAATAATTCTTCCATAATCTGGACAACATCATTTAGGTTAACTTTGTTAATTGGTACCACCAACCTGTCTGAATCTCCGGCCCACTTTCGTGCTTCCAAGAACAGTGTACTGAACCTCTGGCAATCGATGATCATCTGTGAGGGCATTTTCATCCCGAACTCTAGGAGTTGGTTTAACACCTCTGACAATTCCATACCTCTATTTTCAGAATGGGTACGGACAGCGATGCATGCTCTGGTAAGGAGTGATAGTGCCTGATCAGCGAGGCTAGTAGGGTATAGGAGCAAATATGGGCAAATTTGAAGAGGTTTAGGAGAGTATATGGGTGTGATTTGAGTTGATGGATCGAAATTTGGATTTTCTTCTAGGAAGAGGGCATTGGCATAATTTGGAAGTGGATTGTGAGTAGTGTTTGGCTTAGGATTGGCTGGTGGGGCGATGGTACCCCGATCAATGAGATCTTCGATTATGTTTCGGAGGTGAAAGCATTGGTTGGTGGTATGGCCCACAGTTTGGTGAAAGGCGCAATGAGCATCGGCCTTGAAGTTTCTTGGGAGTGGATTTGGCAATGGACGGGGATCCAAGGGTTTGATAAGGTTTCGGCCTAACAAGTCTTGGTAAACTTTGGAGAGAGGAGCATGGAGCTCAGTGTATTCCCTCCGAATGGGGGCAGGGTAGCTTTCTGGTGCCCACGATGTGGTTGGTTGAGAGATGTTGTTGATGGTTGAGACTGTAGCATTGGCAGGCCTTGTCATACTTTCTAGGGGTGAACTATCCGAACACCTTCTTTAGTTCAACCTCTATTTTAATGAGGCTTTCCTCGATTTCTACTCCAGCCTCTCTGAGAGCTCAAAAGTGGGGATAGTATTGTCCTCCCATCGTCGCTCGAACATGGGGCAAGAACTTCTTCTTCACTATGTTGACCTGTTCTTCCTCGGATGGTCGATCGGTTATGGTAGCTGCTTGCTCCCTCAACCAGGTTATGAAGTTACTGACTGATTCTCCTTGGTTCTGTTTGAGTAGCTCCAAATCACAATGGGTGAACTCAAGCTCTTCGTTGTATTTATATTGCGACATGAATTCTCGAGCTTCATCCTCCCAGTTACGGATTCGGGATTCCCCAAGGGATAAAAACCATCAGAGGGCACTATCCTTCAAAGTTTGCTGAAACAATTGGGCCATCACTTCTTCAAAAGCCCCTAGTAGAGTCATGGAATGATGATAGATGAGAAGATGAATAATCGGGGGTCCACTCCCTCCAAACTTCTCGATATTTAGCATCTTGAACTTCTCGGGTAACCTCACTTTAGGATAAGGAGACATGTGGGTGTAGTCTATGTAATTCCTAGATATTCTGAATTGGTCAAACTTCTTGGTGAGAATCTTAAGATCCTCTTTGACTTTATTCAACTCCTCCTCCTTTGGATCAACGACTACAAGCAGGTTAGCCACAGGCTGAGCAATGTTTGGCATAAGAAGCTGGGGAGGCGGCGGCCCATTGATAGGAGGGGAACATCGAGCGTGCTGATATTCTTTGGGAACACATATAGGCTTGGGTTGACCCATAGCACGAGGGAATAGGGCCTCGGGTTCTTGAGGAATTGAAACCTAGTTTCATTGCATCTCTCGAACCTCGGTTTGGAGGTTGTCAATCTTGGACACGAGCTGAGCTAGGACTGTCGTCAGATTCGGCTGTATGACTGGTGCTTGATTTGTATTCTAAATAGAAAGTGAGTGGATTTCGGACTCGAAAGAAGTAGTAGAGGAACGGACGAAACTTTAGGGTGATTTGACTGAAGACCGAAGCCAATAAGGAGCCAGGCCAAGGGCTTGCAATCAACCTGAGAAGGCGTAGAACGGGATTTATTTTTGAGAAAAAAAGGAAGAAACTATTTTTGGATTTTTGATAAAGAAGGGAGAAATGTTATTGGATTTTGATAAAGAAGGGAGAAATGTTTTTGGATTTTTGATAAAGAAGGGAGAAATGTTTTTGGAGACGGAACTCAGCATGATTATTATGATTATTATGTTCTCACTTGTATTTAATTCCCCTAAATGCAATGCCGAACGAGACCCGAGCCTGGAAAAGTGGGATTTTTTAAAATATGCAAAGCTACAGTTGGACTTGTAACGAGGCTCACAGACAGGGTCTTGTTTTAAAAATGCACAAAAATTCGAGCGACATATCGACCCGGAATTTCGACAGAGTTTTGGGTTGAAATCGACAATCTAAAGTGCGTGTCCTAGGTTTGACACCTATATGTGGGTATGTAGTTGGTTGGGTGAATCGGCATGGGTTCCCCCCTTTGGCGTTACTTCCACGATATACGTCTTGCTCTTGCGGGTAATCGATACGTGTTGACAAGCCATTTGATATACCTGAGTGTACGTGAATTTCCTCACCATATACCTCGTGGGGACGGTAAGTGAGAGAGAAAATTCGATATACTCGGCATACGTGAATGAATTCCCTGCGATATACCTCCTGTCATGACTTCGATCAAGCGGTACGATGAGGTGAGAGTCATATCGCTTAGGCTAATGGAAGGTGAGAGTCATATCGCTTAGGCTAACTGCTACCTGTCGGACCAGTGCCCATCACGAAGTGACCCTCTAGTTACTGGGTAAAATTTGGTCAATAACAATGCTCTTTGGTGATGTCGTGTGAATCATGAATGATTCTCTTATTAGTATCTTATGATGAGAATTCCTTTATTGATTATGCCAAACAGGGAGCAAAGTACGAGTACCTAAGGTACACCAAGTATGGATGGGTGATGTGTGCAACATGTGAATATATGTGATCCTAGGTGCACGTGGTGTGAAGTGTACATGGAGAATTTTCCACAAGTGTGTGAACATAAGCATAAGCATGGGATACACATGGAAAAGGGGAACATGCAGATATGGGGGAAAGCATAAACAGATATAGTATCCATGGAAATAGAGTCAAGCCCTCAAAATACATACATATCCCCAACAGAGTCGCCACTGTGGCCATCCCCAATCCTTGTCGTGTGGGTGGGCGTGCGAAAGGAGAAAGATCCTTCGGGTCCCGCGCATCCCTCTCAGGAGAGCTTCGGCCGACGTCATTTGAGATGAGGTGTAAAAATGTAGAGAGATTCAGAGTCGCCCGTCTATTTTACTCAAAATAGACAAAAGAATAAGGGTAAGTCATCCCGAAGGATGGCATCCAAAGACATACTGGTGCATGCGAAACCTAAATGATTCGAGAAGGGTTCGGAGACTTCGTTACGAAATGGGAAGGTGTTAGCACCCATTTCGCCCTTTCGATCTCTCATGGATATTGGCTATTTTCCTCTATATTTCCCCCCGTGATATGTGTGCATGTGTATATATATAATGAAGGTAGGAATACTCGACTTGTATCATGGAAAAGATAAAGCGACTCATCCGTAGGAAGGTATAAAAATAGTATTAGAAAAATAAGATTTACGCGATTACCCCTACGTTGGTCGTTATAATGGAATGATAACGCATATGGAGTAATACATCACTAAGGGCAAGTATATAGAATATAAGAAGATGAGATTTAGAGAAAATAGAAAAATAAGAGAAAAAGTGAGAAAATGACTCGAGTCTCGGGTTTTACCCCGAGACGCCTACGTAGCCTATAAAGGCATCAAAGTCCACGTAGTTCACATACAAAATGAGGGGTTGGGTCTATCCCATAAAACCAAATGGGGGATCTCTTATTTATGAGTGTGTGTGTGTGTGTGTGTAGAAAAAGTGTTTTAGTTGTGAGAAAAGTATGAGAATCCCTATTTGGAATTTATGAGCAAACCCTATTTTTCTTGTTTTTGGGTTTTTATTTATATGAAAGTAGGAGATGTGCAATAATACTAAATAAAAAGTATATTAGGATGTGTGAGATGAGATAATAAAAGTGCTAAGTAATAAAACAAATTATTGAGAACTTAAGAGAATTTAGGAGAGAGTTTGAGAAAGATGGACCTTCTTGGAGTTCTTGAGCTTGATCTTGAATGTTGGAGAGCAACCCTTTTCACTTGGATGATGATGGAGAGTGGCTAATTCACCAAGTTTGATGAAAAGGATGATGAAAAGTGGAAGTAAAAAAGGGATTTGGAAGTTGAAATCATGTTGCCTTCGAGAGAGGTTTCTGGGATTCGTTGAGAGTGAATTTTATCAGATCTGGGCTCTCCTTGCAAATGAGGTAAAGGACTCCTTTTATAGGCTCAGGTCACTGCCAATCAGCATAGACCTCATCCTGCCTATCGGCACCTGCCTATAGGCAGGGTCTGGAACCTGCCATTTGGTAGTGTGTTTTAGGCCTTTTTGGGAAATCGGCTGTCGGGGGAAAACCGTTGGTCAAAATCGCGTACGGGGTAGACCGTTGGAAAGGTAATTCAGAGACCTTCGAAAGTCCTTTGGACCACTCCCAGGTTTGGGAGTTGACTTTGGGTCAAATATGACTCAGAAGCGTTTGTCGGTCCATTGGACGAGGAATCGGTCGGACGCAAACGGATCGTTCGTCCGCATGGTAAGTCTAAATCGCAAACGGACCATTGGAAAGGTTAGGAGATGTACTTCGACATTCCAAAGAGTTTGACCTGATTTGTGGAGTTGACTTTGGTCAACCGTGCCCGAGAAGTATTTGGTGACCTCTTGGAGTCAAATAGATCGTTCGTCCGCATGGTAAATCGGAATCGCGCACGGGATGGACCATTGGAAAGGGTATTCAGTGCCCTTTGAAGATTCATTCAGCCTAGATGGAGTTGAAGAGTTGAATTTTTGGTTAAATAGAGCTGGGGAGTGCCCGATGGCTTCTAGGTCAGTACTCGGGACATGACCTGGGTTTGTGGTGATGAAGGGAGGTACTAGGGACCTAAGGAGAGTTAGGGGGTAACAGAATGGGGTGTCTACACCATGTATCATGATTCTCTAGTGAAAGTATGGGGGGAAAATATGTTTACCAACTGATGCAGTGGTGGTGTCACCTCATATGGCTGCATCTTTAAGACGTTTATAAAGTTCATAACACTGTTGTGGTTGCTGAAATAAACATCCATAAAGGTGTAATGTATTTGCTTATGATATTGTTTGTTGTAGTTTATATGAATAGAATTCCCTTATGGTTATACATTATCTCTTTGTATAGTGATGCCTATTATTATTTCCATAACAAATATCAATGTGAAAACCATCTTCTCATATGAAAAAAATAGTGGATATTGCATAGACATGAAGGAGGGATTTAGCTCGCTAATGCGCTGTAATCCGAATGACTTATGATCGATGATGATTTCAAGCATACAATTAGTATCTGATATGTCACCAAAAATTAAACATATAACCTCAGAAGCTTGTTGTAAATTCTAAGTGGTCGAATTACCCTGACGGGAACCCAACAAACGAATACGGTTGTTTACAAAATCAGTTTCTTTAAAATGATCACGAGCCATTCGAAACACCTTTGCTAATTCACGTTTCTTATCAAACGTCTTTACAATTCCAACAAAAACCAACTCGATAATATTGTCCATATCAATTGTTAAGCATAGGGCTGAGGTACGGTTATAGATTTCCGATTCAGTATCATGGATGTATAATTGGGAAAATTATGGACGTTCGCCATTGTTTGGAAGAAAGTATCCAATCTTGTGATGATTTTGTCCACTTATTCTGTAGACATATGGTCCTTGACCATTATTATAAGTTTTGTTAAATTTTCCTCCCATCGAGGTAAATGTAAACATCGAGTTGTATGCACAAATGTCAGTTCTAAAATTTCTACACCTTTTACATACGTTGTACGATAAAAAATTCAAAAGGAAAGAAGGCAATTACTTTGTGATAGGGAGATTAATTTTGCCTTCTTGAGAACAGAGGGAGAATTTAGGAATAGAATGGAACCTATTTTTTTGGTACGTTTTTCATACCACATAGTAGCACCATAAAAACTGCCTTGATGTGATGGAGGGCCAAAACTACAAACGTCAGACTTTCTGCCTAGAAGTTATCATTAAACGGGGAAATAATGTATAAGTTAGTAAGAAATGGATTTAGGGTCAATATTTAAATTTTCTTTTATTTTTTTACGTCTTAGTCTTTTTGGATACGCCGCCACCTCTACTACTACCATGTAAATTAAAGCTAGAACATTTTTCGCTTTCCTGTATAATGCACATGTAGAGAAATCGATATTTATGTTGTTTTCCTTAAAAGACCAAAAACTTATGTATATATTTAAATTCATATTGGTTTTATTCTAATGAGAGTTGGTTAGAGTACTTTCACCTTTGTCCTTCGATATTAGGGTAGTCTCCTTTGCCAGGGCACATTTCTCCCAATCTAACGTATATCCATAGCAAGTTATGAAAGGCTTATAAGCTTAAATATACTATGTTTTCGTTCCGATCACAATGGATCGATCAATGTTTACGTTGTATAGATAAGAAATGAACCCCATTCCGATGTTGTCGCAATGGGTCCATCAATGTTTATTGTATTTATATAGAATATGATTCGGGTATTTCGAGGTACTTGGGAATTAGGTCTTGGAGAAGTGTATGGTTGTCCTCTTAAGGTTGGGTTACCACTTGAATAACGCATCATCGTTTTATGCATCCTAGATTGTCTACATATTTCTTTCTACTCCATCTATTTATGAAATATAGTATAAGTAAAGAGGATCACAAAAGAACAAATGAATATTAGCATGTTAATATTAATAATTTCTTTAAAGATTTTGAGGGAGAAAATTTCCATACAAACATCTAATCGTGTTACGAATGTCAAATAAGTCAAGGTAATAATGGGAATGTGGAATGGTTCTTATGTGATGGACGTCGAATAAGTTGTATATGATAATTGAGAAGTATTCGAAAAGGGAAAATTATATTCAAATAATTGGACTTTTTCATACTTACCCATCATAAAATTACATTTAGCATTCATGTATCAATATTTTATTTCTATGATGTGTTAAATAACAATGTTTAATTACGTGTGTGGGAATAATTTTTTCCCCCTAGAATATTAAATTATAGGAATAATAAATAAAAAAAATGTGGAAAATAAATGCATTTGTGAAAAGAAGGAAAAAATGGGAAAATGGAAATGACATATGTTGGAAATAACGAACACTTTGTATTGATAAACTATGTTATGCATTATGTACATAATGTATTTGAATTAAAGAAATGTCCAACTTTGTAGAAAAATGGAATACATTGAGTAATTAGGGAAAAATAATGGACATAATTGCATTAAAGATCGAAGGACCAGATGTGGAAGTGATTGAGGCCTCGGACGGGTCTTCTTCATCTATATAAAACTTATAAATGGAAGTGAGGCCATGGAGATGGTTATGAAGATGATCCCGACCTACAGAAGAAGACCAAACAACCAGAACTATAGGTAGCAATGGTATGTTTTGGTTCTTTTGATTTCCATGTCATTACTGGTGGAGATGCAGGAGGAGGAGATCAAGCTGCTAACAGGAAAGCTTATATGAACGAAGCAAAAGCCTGATCCTACATACAGTGTATCAATTTGAATGATGTTGATCGTCCCAGGAAAGTAAATAAAGACAAACTTGTCATTGGCTTTTCTAGAAATGATCAATCCGGAGTGTTGTATCCACACGACGACAAGTTGGACGTCAAGTTTAGAATCCAAGAATCTATTATTACCAAGGTCTTAATGGACAATGGAAGTTCAAATGATATCATGTTTTATCCCCCCTTTCAGAGTTTAGGATTGAAGCTTAGTAAATTGGAACCATACCACAGACCCTTGATAGGTTTTTCAGGGGAAAAAGTTTATCCCCTAAGAACAGTCTAGTTAGAAGTGCTATTCGGCACTTGTCCAGCAAGCCTCATCGAAAATATACGCTTATTTGTTATGGATAAAAATGTTCAATATTCTTACAATATGATCCTCGATAGATTAGGACTAAAGAAATTTGAAGCTATACCATCCACAATCCACTAATATTTGAAGTTTCCCACTCACTTCGGCGTTGTTGTCGTGAAAGGTGATCAAAAGGTGACCAGAGAATGCTATTACTCCTCATCCGAGCAGGATGACGTGGTCAATGTGAAAAAAAGACGATTACTTATCAAGTTGACACTTTGGAGCCTAATGGAGAATCAAAAGTTGATACATTAGATCCCAGAGATGAGATAGAGCTAGCCAAATAGAAGATATTAGAAGATATTAGAAGCTACTAAAAGCATAATCTTGGATGATGACAACCCAGAGAGAACCACCCGGATTGGCTCCACATTGGCTCCACTCCTAAAGAAGGAATTGGTTGTGTTCTTAAGGGAACGAAGGAATGTGTTCTCTTAGAGTTATGAAGATATGCAAGGGATTGATACCAATTTCCTCTGTCATGAACTGAACATTAATAAGAAGAAAATGCGTATGGTGTTTAGTCTTGAGAAGAACCAAGCCATTCAGGAGGAAGTAGAAAGGCTGAAAAAGCCCCAATTTATTGAAGATTTCAAATATCCATCATGGTTGGCAAATGTTGTGTGGTAAAAAAAAGAATAATAAGTGGTGAATGTGCGTAGACTTTACTGATCTTAATAAAGCTTGCCCAAAGGACGATTTTCCTTTGCCCAAAATTGACCAGTTGGTAGATGCTACAACTGGACATGAGTTGTGGAGTTTCATGGATGCTTATTCCAGCTATAACCAAATCAAAATGAAACCAGAGGACAGAGAAAGCACTTATTTTATTACCACTGAGGTACTCATTGCTATACTGTAATGCCCTTCGGGTTTAAAAATGTTGGAGCAACGTACTAGAGGTTAGTCAATAAGGTGCTTGAAGAGAAAATTGGGAAAAATATGGAGGTGTACAAAAATGATATGCTAACTAAAAGCAAGAAAGATTTAGATCATATAAAGGACCTCAGTCAGACTTTCAACCAACTGGAAAAGCATCAAATGAAATTGAATTGAACTAAGTTCGTGTTCGGTGAACAAGAAGGAATGTTCCTCGGCTTTATAGTGAACTAAATAGGAATTAAAGAAAACCCTGTTAAAATCAAAGCTCTAATAGAGATGCAATCATCGACATGCAAAAAACATGTTCAAAAACTAACTAGTAGAGTAGTTGCTTTAAATCGATTTGATTAGCGAGCAACAAATAGGTGTTTACCATTCTTTAAGGTTCTTAAAAAGATCTTTGAGTGGAGTGAAGAGTGCGAAGAAGAATTTCAAGAGTTGAAAAGGTATATGGGATCTCCATCATTGTTGTCCCGGCCAATCTTGGGAGAAAAATTGTACTTGTATTTTGTTGTTTCTGAGTCCGTAGTTAGCTCGGCATTAGTTCGACTGGAGAATGGGATCCAAAAAAACTAGTCTACTATACTAGCAAAACATTCAAGGGAGTCAAAATCAGGTATCCACACCTAGAAAAATTATCCTTAGCCCTCACTGAAGCCTCCAAATGAATGAAGCCTTATTTTTAAGCACACACCATAGTAGTGTACACTTATCTACCTCTTTGACAATCCCTTCATAAGCCTACAAAGTTAGGTAGGATGATGTATTGGGCAGTAGAGCTGGGAGAATATGATATTATTTATGAGCCAAGGTCATTGTTAAAAGGGAAAGCTTTAGAAGATTTCATTGCGCAATTTACATATCCAGAGTGTACTGACCAACCAAACTTGAATATCAAGCAGACTTCTCCGGAAGAGAGCTCAAATCAAAAGCAAGCCAAAGTCATAACTGATCGACTGAAATCATCCATTATTTAAGAGATGGATCAAAAGTATGCAGAAGAAAGTAAGAAGATATTCTGCCATGGCGTTCTGTCTACAGAAAGCTTTAGCAGAGAAATTCCATTATGGAACTTATATGTGGATGGATTTTCATGCACAACTGGTAGTGGAGCTGGTATTGTACTTAACACCCCTAACAATATTGATGTGGAATATTCCCTTAGGTTTAAATTCAAGGAATCAAATAATGAAGATGAGCACGAGGCTTTGATCGTTGGACTAGAGTTAGCCCAGTCATTAGGTGCCGAGCAAGTAGTGGTGCACAGTGATTCCCAGTTGGTCATCAACCAAGTGCTTCGTATTTATGGAGTCAAGGGCGATTTGATGACCAGATAGTTGACCAAGGAAATGGAATTCATTTCTAAATTTCCAGGTGTGCAAATGATTAGGATATCAAGGATAGCCAATGCCCGAGTTGATGCACTTGCTCAACTAGCTTTAGCAACAAGAATAGAACTCAGGAGAAGCATTCCAATTGAGATCTTGGAAACAAGGAGAATAAATAAGGATCCAATGATTAATTTTATTGCTATAGATTCAGGACCTTCCTGAATGGATCCAATTAGAGCTTACATCGAAGAAGGAACCCTACCAAATGATCTAAAAGAGGCAAAAAAGCTCTGGTACAAAGCAACCAGATATGTGTTGGAGAAATGAGTCTTATACAAAAGGGTATCTATTGTTTCCTTATTGCATTGTGTCCATCCACTAGAAGTTGTTGATTTAATCAAAGAAGTACATGAAGGTTTTGTGGAGTTTATTTAGCTTGTTAGTCATTAGTCTAGATAATCAACATATATAGATATTAGTGGCCAACTATGAAGGCAAATTGTAGGGCCTTTGCAAGAAAATGTGATAATTGTGAGAGGTTTTTTTAAATTCACAAAGCACCAAGCGCTGATTTAGCATCGATTACTTCTCTTTGTCCATTCTCCATTCGGGTAATCGACTTAGTCGGCCCATTGTCAACCAAAAGTGGGTTCAAATACCTTGTGGTAGCTTTTGATTATTTTAAGAAGTGGGTAGAAGTAGAGCCATTGATAGATATGCCTTACAAGAAGGTGTATTAGTTCATATGGAAAAACATCATATGTAGATATGGCATGCCTTATGCCTTCATCACTGACCATGGAACCCAATTCGATAATGATGCGTTCGAAGCATATTGTGTTCAATATAAGATCCAAAAACTTCACTCTGCACTAGGGCATTCGTCCAGCAATGGTCAAACAGAAGTGATTAATAAAACCTTTCTTAATGGACTGAAGAAGCGACTTGATGCTGCCAAGGGAACTAGATCAATGAATTTCACTCTATTCATTGGGCTTATAGAACAATACCGAGGACAACAACTGGAGAAACACCCTATATGCTTGCGTTTGGGATAAAAGTCATGGTACCAGCTGAGATAGGCCTACCAACTCACAAAATGTTAAAATTCGATTCTCCGAAGAGTTACATAATGAGAATATTGGACTTGGACATGGTGGAAGAAGTCCGAGAAGATGCATCCCTCAGAAATGAAGCATACCAACAAAGGACTATTCACTTTTACAACAAAAAGATCAAGCCGACTAACTTAAAAGAAGGAAATTACGTGTAAGGCACTAAAACATGATTAGGAAGGTTAATTACATGATTAATTATAACTTAGAAGTTATAAGTTATAAATTGGTTATGTGTGCTAAACATGTTAATTATCATGTTTAGGGGATGCATGCTCATGTGATATATGTGTTGTTTACATTTGGTGCTAATTGAGTTTATGATCGGGGATACCATGTTTAGAACATATGATTAGTTATGTGGTTAAATGCATCATAAATTATGTTTTTAATGCATGATTATGTTTATAAAATTAAATAAGGGTGTTGATACCAAAATTGGCAATGTTTGGTTGCCAAATGTGAAAGTTTTGAGATTTTCGGTAAATTGCTACTTTCCTGTTCGAAGCCCAAATTAGGCATATTATTTTATGATTTTGGGAAAACATAAATTATTAAAGTTGTATATATATGAATTAATATTATAACCCAACAAACGGTGGGTTAAACGGAGGCTCGTACAAGAAGTTATACTAAAAGTACGAAACAAGGGTAAATATGTCCATCCCTTAAGTGACACTTGTCTTATTAGCACACCGTGTGCTATTTTTTGATTGGTTAAAGGGTGGGTGATGGTTTGGCCGACTTAAACTTCATAAAACAAACCATTTGTTCAGCAAATGAAGCCATGAACAAGAATTTTGCTTAAAGAGAGAGAAAGAGAAGAAAGTTAAGGAATAAATCTTTGGAAATTTTCTATAAATCAAGGAATCCTCGTAAGGTAATTGCATCTTTATTAAAGTTGGTCACATGGATGAGTTCTATACTTATCATGTTTTAATTTTCTATTTGGATATATATTTTAATTATACCCATATTTCTGAATTGTGTTGGAACAAGGATGGGTTAAGAACATAAGTTAAAATTGGAGCTAGGATCGTAAATTCATACTTTAAAGTCCTAAATTTACATCATCTTTTTGTAAAGCATTTTGATTTTAAAAAATTCATGATTATGATGTATATTTCTGCTAAAACATGTTTATTATATGTTTCCATGAATTATACCCAAGGTCAAGGTTATGTATGCTTAAAAATGTTAAGTTATGCCTTAATGTTCTATTTTGACCTAGTTATACTAAAAATGGCATAAATCATGGAATACTTATTGGAATTGAGTGATTCAAGTTGGAGAGTAAAATATGATCATACATGTATAACATATCCGAAAATTGTGTAAAAATACCAATTAATGAACCTTTGGTGATAGTTTCGAGTTTTGGTTTAAAATCTGCCCTAAAGGAGCAAGAATGCATACCAGGTGTTTGACGTTTTGCTCGACATAGAAAATGAGCCTTAAAAATTATGAAACATTAAATTTGTATTATTCAATGTGTTTACTGATATTAGGTGGAATATCATGGAAAGTTATGTTGTACAAAAATTGTGAGACCAGGAAGTTGAAGTTGTGTTGTTATTTTTCTTGAGAAACGATTTGGAAAAGGTTGTAATAAAATGGGCATAACTTTGTCTAGCAAATTCGTAATTTAATTCTGTAAATTATGTTAGAACCCTAATTAATTGTGTGTTATAGAAATGTAAAGTGTCATTTTTAATTCCTCCTTAGTTATTTCGGATTGACCAAATGATGTGATGTATTACCGGGTTTGATGTTAATCGGTGTATTCAAATACTAACGACATTGACTTGTTAGGTGGGGAAGCAGCTAATACTACCATACCAAGGAAGTAGTTGGTATTAATCTTAGCACTAAATACAAGGTGAGTGACCTTCCTTATGAAATATAAATGCTTATAATTTCATATGGAAATGTGTAGTTAAACACATATGTTAAAATTGTTTATGGGAGTGATGTTGTAATTATGAAACATATGCATATGATTAAAAATGTTAAGCGATATTATATAATGATATGGACTAGTGAGTCCTTTATCTAATGTTAAGGACTGTGGTGGGTCCTACGGGATGTGGTGGTCCTGTTAATCCAACTTAAAGGTTTGTGTACTCGGGCCGAATAAAGGAATGTGGTGGTCCCTAATAACTGTGGTGGGTTAATTGGATTGTGGCGGGTCCAGGCTTGCGAGAGTTTCACAATTCCTGTTGGGTTATAGCATTAGAATAAAATAAAAATGGTTATTCAAATTGGTTATATGTGTGGTTTGTGGTCATTCACTAAGCCTTTATAGCTTACACTCCTATAATATTTTGTTTCAGGTATGCTTATAAATTAGAGTTCACTGCCAAGTTAGGACCTTAAAACGGGGGAGTGACGGATATTTAGTATGGTTTGAATATCAAGATTTCTTTGGTGTAATTATTAAACTAAGGATCTTGGTTCTGTAAAGTTATGTAGTACTTATAAGTTATAAGTAAAGGCAGTTATGTTTTCATCTACACATACCTTTGGGAAAAAAAATTATGCTATTTTTCCTTAGAGATTTAAATTAAAGCATTGTTTAAGGAAATTTATCTCTAATTAAAAAGGACGAGTTTAACAAAATTAAGTCGGACCGCGACATTACGTCCTCAAGAAAGTCATCCAGAAGATAAATAAGCTCGAAGCCAATTGGTATGGCCCATATCACATTTCAGTGGTAATTCGGCCAGGGACTTTTCGACTAGAGACACTCGATGGGGAAAAATTTAAGAACCCTTGGAATGCCGAGAACCTCTGTTAATATTATCAGTGAATAAAGGCATTAGCGTTTTGTATTTATTTTTACTTTATGTTCAACAAAACTTTATTTCAAGTTTAATAAAATATCTTAATTTTAAATTCCCATTTTTTTCAATTTTTTTAGAGTACGACGATATGCATGCCATAGAAACAATAAGCAACATGTCTCTTGGTCTTCAGCCCTTACTGATCAACAGCCAATGACAAAATTGCATAAATCACATACTTAATCAGGTTGAACTTATCAAATTCGAGATGCACCAACAGCTTAATACACAGTCGTGTTTTGTCTGACTAATTTATTTCTTCATGTACGGCTTCGTATTAACAAGTCGCGAACAAGAAGTCATTAAAGATCCATGTATCAACATAAGAAGATCTACTCTTCCAAGTTAAAAATAGGAATATGCACATATAGTCCTAACACACTTAGTCACCCGTAAAACTTCGTGTACAACTCAAGAAGTTAAAAATAAGTTTTACCCGTAAATACAGGAAGATATGTATACATTCCTAAAGATAGGAATACACACATACATTCCTCATGCACTTAGATGCCACTGATAATTAATGCTATAACTTGGATTAACAAAACTATTTATAGTTTCATCTAAGTTCATTAGTAGAATCTAAGTCCCTACAATCACAGTTTAATAATTCATCATTAAATAATAGCTTAGTCCACTAACTCATTAACTAATCATAAGTTGAAAAAAAACAAATATATTTTTTCAACTATTAAAAATGTTGCATTCAAGATCAAGCAAGTACAAAGCACATGGGAATTATTCAAATGGACGTTTCCCTTGTGCTTTGGTCATTTCAGAAGACGTTTATTGCACTCTCTCCATCCCAACAGGAGGGTCATCCAGGGTATAGGGGGGATGTATGTAATTAAAATCCCTTAGCAATTTTTCTATTGATGTTTCTCGGCCTGTTGATCCGATGAGGAGGACGAATTATTTCGTGCACATAGTGAAGACCGTAACCCCCCATCTATCTGATGATTAAACATTAAGGAATGGCATCAGGAGGTATCCATGATATGTCTAACTTAAAGGGAGTCTTGTCACAATCTATCAAATAGGGTTCATTCAAATACCATAACTCAATATTTTGGTCATATTTTAGTAAGGTAAGCAAGTTGGTCCATCCCCATATGTAATCTTCATGGTGACTTTATGCAAGATGATCATATATATGGCTTAGGGCCTCATTATAACCTTCCATACAAATCTCCTTGGGTTTCTTATGAAATTTAAAGGTTAACCTTTCAACCTGATGTTAAAATTTCTTCAAGACACCACTCTTAACTTTCAATTGGACGAATTGATTGGCGATAACTTTATCCTTAGCTTCCAGCTGGACATATAAGTTAGTGATGGCATGAATATTGGCTTTTAACTGATAAACTTGGTCGACTAGAGTTTTTAGTTCTTTCCTCATCCACATTTGGTCAAATAACCATCCTTTGCCTGGAAATTTATCCAAGTCTAGTCTTTTGCAATTTTTGAAGTTCTTCCATCAACCTTGCATTCTCAGTTTCCAGGAAAGAAGCACCTTCATTAGTACCACTGGTGGACAGTTTCTTTAGACTGTCTAGATTATTTTTGAGTTGATTATTTTCCTCTTCATGTAATTTTCCTATCTCCCGAGCTTCATTAGTCTCTCGATTCAGCAAGAATTCTTTTCGCCTATACATGGTGGCATACTCTTCAAGTTTCTTCTCAAAGACGCATCCTTTACTTAATTCTTTATACTTAGCTCCATAGTTGGCATACAGTGAAGCTTTAGCCTAACTATGTTCTTCCTGAAATTGCCCAATTATTTAGTAATAGATAGCATTGTTAGTTATAACTTTGTTCCATAATTAATGATGATGAAAGTATGATTCTTTGACTAAGTCGAATGCGGGCAGAGGAAACCATCCAAATCTTCTTCAGACCTAAGAGTATGCCCATCTTTCAGAAGGTTTTCACTTTGTCGAAGCAGGTCGAATTCAGAAGAAATTATAACCTTTTTTGTAGGAATGCAAAGACGGAACACCAAAAGTATAACCAAGCACAATTGATCAAAAGAAGATCCTTTCATTAATAAAGAGGGGATTACAAAGATGTTCTCCAATTACAAAATGGGGAAGAAAGAACAAGAATTTTTTTAACAAATAAGATAAATAGCAAGGAGTTAGACCTTCTCCTTGTCCTAGACATTAACTTCAGAAGACAGCTCGGTAAAAAAAGCCGTTTCACTAACTGGCTCTTGGATCGACCTAACAGGTGGCAGAGAAGATTCACCTGATCCTCTTTCATCGTCAAATTCTTCCTCCAAATTTGAAAGAGTGCCTGGATCATGCCTTTGGAATAGCTCAAAGTCTTTTGCAGTGCCTACCTCCTTAAGAGCCTCCGACCAACCATCCTTGAAAGACTTTTTCTTGACATATTCAATTTGAGCATAATCATCCAAGAATGATTTCTCCCAGCCCATATCAAAGGAGATTTCCTTACCTTCCCAGCTATTAAGTCGGCAGTTAGCTTTGTGGATTTCTCCTCAGCTTCTTTAGAAAGAGTCTGATTTTCCATCAATTTTTCCTCAACCACCTTAGCCTTATCCTCTATTGTCTTCAAATTGGGTTCATCATCCTTCAGTTTTCTTCAGCAGTAATATCCCTATTATTGGCTAGAGTTAAATCATTTTCCCAATACTTTTGCTTGGACTCCAACGCTTGTTTTAGAGTTTCCAAAGATTTCCTTAAACCTTTAAAGGCCTTTTCCACGTCTCCTCCAGAAGAACGTAGTTGATCGTCATTCTACATTATCAGGTTGAAATCCCTTAAAAATTGCACAAAGGAAAAATATCAACATAGAAAAAGCGAAATAAGTCGATAAAAGCAATTAATAATGGAAATGTATTACCAAGGAAAAATTATGCAAGATCTTTTTCTTATAACCTTAATCGATCCATGGGAGAAGCAGTTGCCTTATCTGTAAGAAGGGTCCCAGCCTTGATCAAACTTCTAGCCAGACCAAAATTAACAGCAACAGAGGAGGATCTAACAACCTCCAAATTAAACTGATATTTTTTTTACCAATTCCCGTTGGTCGACAACAGTTGTTTGAGTCCATTTCATAGACAAAACTTTTTACAACCTCTTGTAGTGAGGTGAAGCAGTATAAATTTCCTCAGTAGTGGTGACTTGAGCTACTTTTTTAGAAATTTTAGATGTCTTCTTCGTCATAGTGGACTTATTGGCATTATTAGCCTTGACAATTTTTTCTATTCTAAACAGTAGGAAACAAAGATCCAGTTATCAAATAATGGACTTTCCTTCTGACCATACTTACTACAGGTGAAGTAGGGATAACTCAGATGTCCAACGATTCAAAAAAAGAAGAAGTACCAAAATCCATCTCAGCTCTTATAGACTCCTAAGTCGAAGACGTGGGAACTTGTTACTCTTCTAAATAAATGGGAATTAAAAGTGTTACAGTGGCTGGCCACGCAACAGAAGAAGTAATAGAGCTTCTATATTTCAATAAGTAGGAAGCCGCTCTAGGGTACTCTTCACCAATTCTTTGATGGATGCTCCACAAAAAATTTAGCTCATAAAGATTAATGTCCCCTTCCTTAGGATATTTTTTCTTGCTCTTAATTGTACAAAATAGGACAAGAAACATTAGTCAGCATATCATCAAACAGTTGGTCAGTAAGAAAGAAAAAATACAATATCAAAGATAGCAACCTATGACATTCCTTCCTGAGGATACCAGGGCCGCACATCATAAACTTCTCCTTGAGGGGCGTTTTTCCAGTTGTTTCCTATTATCCCATAGTCTAAGTAGTCTTTATTAGAATCTAGTAAATAGACTACTAAGGCCTCGTTGACAGTCCTAGTCTTTAGGTAATAGGTGTTGTCATTGGTAACCCACGTATAGCAAAACATCAACTCAGGGAAACCAATATGGGTTCTGTATATCTGGTTAAGCCTATTAATCCTATTTACTATTATCCATGTATCAGGGGCTACCCTAGTAGGAACAACATCAAAATACTGACAAAATTTCAAGAAGAAATGATTAGGTGGTAATGTAATACCACATTCAGCTATAAATAATGAGGGAATTCGGTGACCCTCTAGTAATGATAAAACATCAACTAGTGGTATAGGAATTTCTAAGTCTATCCAATTAGGGATATTTATTTCCCAACTAAATTCGTTTAAAGAGTCCCCGTGAACAATATATACCATGATTATAACAAATAAAGAAATCAAAGGGAGGAAGAAAACTTATAGAGAAAGTAATGGTAGAAGCAAATGAGATAATGGGCGCGAAAAGAAATCTCAAAGACGAAGGACTTGGGGATGAAAGCTATCTTGAGAGTTTGAAATGTTGTGGTGCCATAATCAGCCAAAATCTCGTCTCTTATAGCTTGCATAGAAAATAGTGCAATAAATGATTAACTGCATAGACGATTAACATTCTGACAGCTGCACAACTTTAAAAGAGGGAAATTACTAATGCGCCCTTTAGCGAGTTGCTAAAATTCAAATTATTTACAAAATTTCCATTACATGATCAAAGGATGGAAAAAATTTCAAGTCCTATAGGTTGACCGCCAACCAAGACCACAGAAGATTGTCGAGAATTTTTTTCTGAATCATGCTTCATCCTTTCAACAAAATATCAATAATGAAGCGTTGGGGGCTTCTTTTGATACCAAAAATTATCCATCTACGTGGATAAATTAGAAATGGACACTTTTCTCCTTACGTGGCAATCGTCTTAGTCATCAATCACTTGATCGTCCATTAAGGTAGTTACTCGGTTAGAATTCTGGCCAATCTGAAGAATGTAGACTATCAAGGTAAATAAATAGACATCACATGGGAAGAAGCCAAGGGTTATCCAACATATTATCATGAATATCAACCATCACATTTATTATGTACGGGTGTAAATGTTTGAATATAAAAAGGCATTCTAACCCTTAATCTCAGGGTCACTATAAATTCATTGTATTCTTTTGGCAAAAGGCAAGATAGAATGGATTCTAGGTTATTCTTATTGTAGAAAGAGTACCTAGCTTTCTGTAATCACTAAAATTAATATAATAATAGTGGACATAGGCTTTTCTTCACAGCTGAACCACTTTAAAAACTCTAATATAATAATAGTGGACATAGGCTTTTCTTCACAGCTGAACCACTTTAAAAACTCTGTGTCTCTTGTGTGTTTATTTCATCACATATTATATTTTAATTGTGATTAGAAAATTGGATATAGTCTATTTTTGAAATCAACACCAAGGATGTTGGAAAATAAAAAATAAAAAATGAAGTTACACACAAAAACACATATCTTGCTCAACCAAGACACTAATATCTGATACATGAAATGAAAACCTTTTTAAAAGGACATCAGTACACATTGAGAATAAAGAAGAGGGGTAAAAACTCTAGGAAAGAGATAGAAAGTCGGGGATGAATGCAATCAAGATAAAAAAGGAGAAAATGTCGCAGATCGTGCCTCAGAGTACAGTGGCTTGAGGGAGATCATGAGTTTACGATTACGTTGTTAAGGCTTGTGGAGGCTTGAAGAGAGAGATTAAAATTCAATATGAATATGAATATGGTAATGGTAAGGTTGAATTTCATATCACGATAACTACCAATGAAGTTTATGTCTCAACTGGGCTATGATTGAAAGTTTTGAAAGAGTCAAAGTGATGTTGCGTGTGCCTATGGTGTGTAAAAAATCACAAATTGCCTTTTTTTAGATTATAGCAGGCCATACCCAGTTGTTGCACTGTGTAGATGTAATAGGTTGTACCATTCTCTATGTGGGATGAGAGATCACCTTTGTGCCATTCGCAACTTTTTTCATTGTTTTGAGCCGTTATGCATTCTTCTCGAGCTTTCAATTTCGGCCATGATTTGGTCATGTTCCTCATATATATATATATATAGAGAGAGAGAGAGATAATTCATGAGATGAAAAGTCTTAATACATTTAAAACATGGAGAGATAATTACGTGTGAGAAAATGAAAAGTAGACGGAAGTGGAGACATGAGAGAGAATTTTTGGTAATTGACCAAAGGATAAGATAGAAATAACACATATTCACGACACTAATGAGAAAAGAAAGGATGTGACGAGTGAGAATAAATGAGAGAAGAGAGAAATGAACAATTTGAAAAGAGGCGAGTATTTTTTTTTTTAAATAGGTTTAGCCTGGCGCGCTCTTTATAGGGCTTGTAATAGTATGAATTCAGCTATGACACGTTGAAAAATGGAGGTGAGATCGACATTTAAGGGTTACAATATTCATTCATATTAAATTTATAATATCATGTAATGTTTAATTGAAGAAAACATTTTCATTGTTTTAATATACCTATAAATTTCATTGTATTGGGAATATTTTATATGAAATTTTAACCTAACTTGTTATTTATATATACGGTCCGGTTCTCTAGCAGACCAAGTTAGCGGAATTAAATGATGGACTAGCTACCATCCAAACAAACCTAGGGACCGCTTTCACTTTTTAGGGACTGCTTTGTGTACTGTTTTTTTAAAGTTTACAGCATAGAAATTTCTACCCCAATATTTTCTGGAGTCTTTTAAACTTATTTTAAAATCTAATTTATCTGGAAGCCTCAATGTACAACTCTTGGGGCTACTTGTCAGGCTTCTACCGTTACTATCGTATTGTATTTTAAAATAGTGAGGATTATCTATATAAATATTTTACTCAGGGCGTCTAGAGATTTTAAGAGGTTTTAGAGAGAAATACTCTAGTCTTAAGTACCTTATGTGGTATTGAGATTTTATTAGTCCAGTTTCTTTATATATTTTATTAACAATGTAAATTATATTTTCTTCTATAAATTCGTCTAAATCGTTGTCATTATAGGATGACAAAAATCTTCAGTAGGTTCTAGGGGCAGTTGTCTCAATGTATTTAAGAAGAGGACGAGTTTCCCCTGATCTAATTAATGTTGTTCTTATTTGGTAACCTTTTCCATCTAATATAATTTAATTCGTCTGTAGTATCTTCAATCATCCTACTATATTCTTTATATTTTTTGTTCTTGAAAGTTCTTCTGCAAAATCTTCAATTCTTAATTCTTGTTTGTAGAGATCACGTATCCCTGTTCTAATTATTTATATTCTAGGTACTTCTTGTGTCAACCATTCAATAATTTGGTATATATATTTGTAAGTATCACCTGCGTATATCAACGTATTTTCTATAAGTAGTTTATCTAAGGGGTCTGTGAGAGTTCACTCGTGGATTTCTCTCGTTAAATCTTGAATTTGCTTGATTAAAAAACGTTAAAAAGTCTTTAGTTATCTGATGGCTCATGTAAGTGTAAAATTTAACAATAATTTTTTAAATAGTTAGGGGTTTGATTAGAGTTTATACCTTCCTTTTGGTCTACAATTCCATTATCTTATTTCCTTCGTCTCATGAGTTTGTTACTATTCTTCTTCGATTCGTTCCTCCTGCAACTATCTCTTTATGTGTCGCACCTCAATCCACTAGTTTAACATTTGACATGTTTCCTGTCTGTACGCCACCACGCCTAATGTCCACTTGGCTAACGGCTCAAGGTAATCGGCACCTGATGGAGGTTCAACAATATAACACCTATGCACTACACCAGAGGTTCCACATAATAGTCCTCTATGAACATAAAGTTGGAGACATTTGGAGAATAATAACAACTTAACATAAGAGATTTCTAGAAAAGATAATACTTTTATTGCATAACATAAGTAAATACAACTCTCCCCTAACTATAAGAAATTTACTCACTCATATACATATTACTCTACTCTCTTTTTACTGAGCTCTCTTTCTAACCTTCAGATATCCCTTATTCACAATAGATGCTCCCTTTTATAATTGTAAGGGAACATACAATTGACTGGTAACCAGTGGCTTAAAAGATAACCAGTGGAAGCAACACACATTATTATAGTTTACAACTATTTTCTTTACATAAAGTAAATTTAACGTCTTTCAATTATTTTGTCTATATTTTTGTCTGAGTCTAAAGCAACTTTGTTCGTCTAGTAATAATTTCGAATGAATCTTTGCTTTTAAAAAAAGGGTCTAAAAATTGGGAGTCTAAATAATGGAGTCCTTTGATTCACGCGTCTCCGTAGTGTCATTTTTTATTTATGTGTTTTCTTTGCCTGGTAGAGCATTATTGTTGAATTATTCATCAATGAGTCCCACCACTCTAATGCTAGATCGTAAAGTTATCTTTACCATTTCTTTGGATTCTTTTTATATCCTTACATTGAATGGCTTATCTTCTTGGATGATCAGGTCTTCTTTTAGTACACAGTATACCATCTTTCTTCACTTGTTAATAACTCCATAATTTTTATTGTCTCAATATCTTGGGCAATCTGAAGTTTGGTCTTATCGACAATTAGGTTTTTCATTTCGTCTTCAGATAGAATTTTGATGTCTTCAAATGCAAAAGTGGAAAATCTAATGAGTCTAAAACCTTTAAATCTCATTCCTCTATAGGAACTTAGAGCAATGTGGTAAATTCTGGAAAATAAAGGAAATAATTCTTCTACCCTCTTGCATACTCATGGACTATCTTTCCAAGAAAAATAACATCTTATATGGTTTGTATTTAGATGGGTCCAATAAACCCATAGTCTGTAAGGGTTATGTGTGCCATCTCTGCTTTTCCAAAAGGATAAATTTTTGGAACGTCTATGAAGAAGCCTCTAATAATCAAGGCATCTCCATTAATTTAAGATAATAACATATTGAAATGTTTAATAATGCTATCACTCTCTTTTTAACAATCTTCTGAAAAAGGAAGATTATTATTACCAAATGGTACAATAATCTTAGCCTTAAAAGTCTTTTGTTGGTAATAAAAATAATCAACTGGTCTAGTTTTTGAGGATTCTCTAAGAGTCTGAGCATATGTTGGAGTATGCGGTCTAGGAGGAGTAATACTACTAAGTTGAGTGACTGAAGTCTTTGAGTTTTCATGAATCTGGCAATAGCTACTAAATTCTGTTTGAATTCTACCCAAAGTTTGTTCTTCACATTCCACGATAGGGCGTCTATAAGAGTATTTTCATCATCAGAAAATTCTCAGCTATATTTATCAAGTCTAGGTATCTTTGGTCTGGTTTATATTGGGGAAAATACATTTTCTCGATAAGTCTACTCTAGGAAAAAATTTCAATTTTAGATTTTTCAGGATCTATAATGTCATAAAATCTTTCCAATATTGGTCTTTCTTAGGAGTCTTGAATATAGGTCTGAGTCTGTCATTACATTTCACCAGCATTTGGTCTTATGCGTCTAAGAAAATCTGCAACGTCTTTTTTGTTTAGTCTATTTGTTCCAGAGGAACTCCTGATGTCTAAGTCTTCTCTTTGCAAAAGAAAACAAGAGATAATATTAGTTTTACTAAACATAGGTTCTCTAGATATGATGTCTGGAATGGTATTTTTGCTTCCCTTAATATGTATAACAGAGAAGTCATAACCATTAAGAAATTGTTATCATCTAATAAGTCTATCAATTCTTGATTTGGATAAATCTAAATCTCTATATTTTATTGCATAATAAGTATCAGTATAAACAGTAAAATATTTAGATCTAAGAAAAACATATATTTTTCTATAGCCCTTACTATAGCTAAAACTTATTTTTCATGGGCCGTGTATCTTATTTTTGGATCAGTCAAAGTCCCAGAACTATATCTACAAAGTTTTTTCTTTTTATTATGAAGATCAGTGGCAAAGTACATTGCTCTCCATTATTTATCAGAGGTGTTTGTCTCTACTATAAACTAGTCTTCAGCCTAAGCAGTTTAAGTAAAGGAAATTCTTGACTGCTTCTTTGATTTGTCTTATAGCTTCAAAATCACCCTTTTCTATTTAAAAGGGTTAGTTTTACCACTTCCTTTTAATTTGGAAGTTAAGCTTTGCTTTTTGAAGCTAGGTTCTTATAAATTCTGCAGCACAATTTAGCAATCCTAAAACTGATTGTAATTGTTTTATATCTTTGAGTTGGTCTGAAAATTCAAGAACCTTATTGGTTATGTGTCCTGGTAAATATAGTTGTAATACCCCGTATTTTTATGGCTTTTAATTATGAGGTTAATGAAATGGAATTGTATTGAATTTGGGATAATTAATTGGAAAATTAATTAATTAAAAAAAATTAATTTGGATCTAAATGCTAGCAAGACGAGAGTTAGTATTTGATTATTAATATGTTGTTAAATATTATGGAGTGAATATGGTAATATATGATCATTGAATTTATTAAAAATTGTTGTGAGTTGAAAATACGGCAGTTTCAGTAATTTAGTTGGGACGCGCGTGTTAGTCGTGTCAGGACCCAATTTAATGAATTTAAAAGTATTTTATTTTTATGTCATCCGTATGAGCTTTTTGAGTTCACCAACGTGTCCGAAAGATTCGAGATAGTCAGAAAACACTAGCCGGGGGTTTAGTGTGGGTCCCGGGGCATTTTTAGGCATGACCGACAACCCGAGAGGGTATTTTTGTCATTCCTATTTTTGGGCTAATAGTGACCCACGAATTTAATTTAGTTTTTATCATCCAACACTTGAGTCCCTTAGTGTTTTCACAACCAAAAATCATAGTAGCAGTTACAGAAGAAGAGAGGAGAAGTTCCAAGGGATTTCATAGCCATAACCACCACACACCACCACGACCGCCGGATTTGTGACCGGAAAGAGAGGGGGAAACAACCAATAACGTCATTAACGGATCATAATCATATTTTCAGGCAAGTGATTTATCTTGCAAAGATTCAAAGCATATATTTTACATGTTATTATAGAATTGAAGATTTATCATGAATAATTAAAACTGAATGGATTTGAAACGTTTAAATCATAATTTGGGTAGGTCTTGCATGTAGTTTAATGTTGGAGATGATAACAGCCACCAATTTATGATTTATGGCTAGAGAATTATGAAATTTCATTGAATTATGTGACGTCTTGAAGAAATAGGAAAAGTAGGGTTTTTAAATGAAAATTGGGTATTTTGATCCAAGAAATTTATGTTCTATGTTGATTTGATGATTCTAAAACGTGGGGAATGATGTAAACATGTTAGTATGAGGATTAGTATACTTAGTTGTGAGCTTTGGACGTTAGGATGAAGAATTTGAGGTGTAAAAAGAGGAGAACCCGTAACTGTTAAGAAATTATGGGCTGATACATGCTTGATCGATCGATGAACTCAAGAATGTCGATCGATCAAACCATCGATCGATCGACCCCTTTTCTTCGATCGATCGACCCCTTCTGATTTTTCACAATTATTTCTCTTTAAAGTTTAATCATTATTCCCAAGCCGATGATGGTTAATAGGGTGACTAATATAATATTGTGGGACTTAGATAAAGTCAGTAGGGTCTTAGTTATTTTCGACAAATATAATAACTTAGGGGATTGAGCGTTGTAATTACGAATGGTTACCGAGTGAGGACGGTTGGAGATCTTTCAATTTGGGGATGAAAGTGATATGAATGATAACTTAAGGTATTTTAGATTTGCTGAGCTAACCTTAGTAAGAAATAGGAGACCTAGTATTCACTTGGGTGAGGTATAGGTACCCAAACCCGTATGACGAGACTTGTCGTTAAATAAATAGTACATAGAATCTCTAAGACATAAATATTATGAGTGAGACTAAATATATAGGAGAGGAGTGTACCTATATTGAAATTATATATATACATATATATACTAGTTGTGTGAATGCCTAGTGTCTGGATTTCTTATGTGTATGACATACCTACCATACTTGCTATCACGGGAGGTTATTTTTATGGAAAAGGACCCTCTTATCCTTGTGTGCTTTGGGGGGATTTAGACTGATACCTTAAGAACATAGGGTGTGAATGACTTATTTGTGAGTGGATAAGTCAACTGACCATGGGAGCGTAGGTATGTGCGTGACCCATGGGTATGTGAACTATGTTTGCCTCCAATATGTGTGATTTGTATTTAGACGGTTCCTGAGTGATTCGAAACACGTGATCCTTACGTACGTTATGTACATGGATTTGATAGCAGAGTATGCGTGTACCGCAGCTTAGCCTAGGGGTGCCATATATGTATTTATGTACTGAGGGTGATATACTTATGTACTTGTGACTGGTTCATTGTTGCTTAGTAGATGTAAATAACTAAGATATTTGAATGGGTTAAGAATGAGAATTTAATTAACACTTGAGATAACTAATTTAATGAATGTGAACATGGGCTATAAATATGGCTTATTTGGGGGTTACGTGTAGATACTCTATGTTAGAATGCGAAGGCAAGAGTGGTACAAACTAGTTAGATAGTTGCATAACTAGGATGGGTTAAAGTCCTACATTAGGCGTGCACAGTAGTTGAGAGGTAAGAAACTCATGTGAGAGTACGCAACTAACGTGTTTATAATATGTGTTGTTTAATTTTAATTTAAACACTTGCTAAACTTTTAAACTGTTTTCACATTGGGCTCTGGCCCGTTTTCCTCCAAATCTATTTTTGTTTTGTAAAAACATTTTAGGTTGCCAGCCATAGGGACGCCAAGCATAGGAGTTTCATTCTAATTACGTGCTGTAACTGCTGTGGAAGTTACAGGATCTTGGTAGTAGACGCTTTCATTTTATCCTTGATTCCTTCAGAGTCATTTGTATCAGTTAGGGCATGTCGCCCATTCTTACTTAGAGGTTCTAGTTGCAGACTTTCAATATTTCAGTTTTTGGTTTATTATTTATTCAGACTCTTGTATTGGGGCGTTATTTACTCTAACGTCTTTATTATTGGAGTGTTTACTCCAGACTTATTTTATTTCATCTCATTGAGCATTTATATGAGATTGTTTATGCGATTGATGGCTTATAAATAATTTCTTGTTTATTTATTAACATAATTAATAAAATTTGACATCTCTCTTTTTAAATATTAGGTGGCTAGTAATTGATTAAATGTTTTTCGACAGTGATGCTAAGACTGAACCAACTTGATATTCTCTATTAATTTAATAAAGGAGTAGCTACCCGGTATTAAATTAGATGGGGTGTTACAGGTGGTATCAGAGCATCAGGTTCTAGTGTCCTTTAGGATCTGTGCGACTTATTATGCTTCCAGTGTAGCTTTCCTTTGATATAGAGCCCTATGTTTTGGATTGTTGATTTTTTTGGTGAAATTCCGTTCTTCTGCTATGATGCATACGATAGTGAATCTTATTTACATTCGGGTGTGTTCGGGTGCTGAACAATGCAGTATGCCAGGCAAAGACAGTTGGGTGAACAGCAGGAGGCAAAGATCAGTTGAGGTTATTTGATTTATTTAAAGAAGGATGCCAGTAGTTGAAGTCACTCATATTATGGCACGGAAGTCCAGGATGGTAAAGACGGTTAAGTCGCGACTTGTGACTTCCAGTTACAATTATAGTAGAAAGTGAGGTCAATTTAGACCCACCCAGCAAGGTTGGATTGGGAGAGAGTTAGACAAAACATTGATAAGAACCAGCAGTGGAAATTCTAGAAATGCAGAGATGGCGTGTACTAGCCAACTCACGTACTATATCCAAAGGCTTGGACATATGATGGGGTATGGCTAATCGGGAGTGAAAATTTAGGGTAAGATTTTTCCTTGGCTCATAAGAGCGGAGTTTTAATGGTAAGAGGCAGCCACCACACTTAGAAGTGGAATGTTTTGTCAAGAGAAGGCGCATATGTATGGTTTGACCATAAGTTCCTTCATTAGATGTTCGGAGTGAGATACGAACATTGTTCTGAACTTACACCAGAGGGCTGGACAGAGGTCACTTTGTGAAAAGAAATTTAATTGATTAGCGAACCTTACACCGGATGAAGTAGGTGAAATGGAGAAGAGGACATTAAAAGGAAAATTTACATGCAAAAATTCTACTTGGACGGTCAATGCAAATGGTAATAATGTCGCGTCGTGTTAATATGGAGGTAAACGTTTCCTTGGGTGGGGAGATGCAAGAATCAAAGAATTTATATAGAGTAAGACTGGGGGAAATGGTGTTGGTAAAACACCACAAGGGGGAGACCTATCAGGGGACCCATTTAAATGATTTGGGAAGTTGAACTGTTTACCGAGCGAAGGTAATTTCAGGAAGAGAGGTTGAAACCAGTAGCATGTTCCTTAGGGCCATCAAAAGTGAAGGGATCAACAAAGGTATCCATTAGAGTCGGGACTACCAACGTTCGAGAGAAGGACAACCTTAACAAGGTCAATGTGACCGGAGATGAGTGGAGTATGTGTAAAGGTATTTTGTGGGGATTGAAACTCATGTGTTAAAACTTTTCCGAAGCGAGAAGAGGAATAAAGGGTATGGCGCCTAACAAGGATAATGGTTATTGAAATTTTCGGTTGGTACGGACAGGTGTGTTAAGTCCAGGAACCATTTGAACATCCAGGGCGATTGGCAAGATAAAAGTATGAGTTATATCCTCAAATGATGATGTGTGTTGTATGTGATACGAACGAGTTACTACATTTTTATTGTTTCCATATTTGCATGAGAGACGATTTTAGTGAGTATCTCGACAATTTTATTATTTATGTGAATATTTTTCCTTGGTATCGTGGGGTTACTTTTATTGTTATCCGCGAAGGATGTATGGGGGTATCGATAGTGGTATATACTTTATTGAAATTAGTCATTTTAAGTGTTGTGTTATACGAGTACGATATTATCCTAATTATGGCTTTATGAAAATGATTAAACCGATTGTGTGCGGTTAATGCTAGTCCATCGGGGTTACTACCTTTGGGTAGAATGTTTTGTTATGGCAAGGCCCCATCTGCGAGAGGGCCGGACTCGCGTTTATATATTTGTATATATATATATATATATATATATATATATATATGTATTTTTGAGACATCGAAAAGTATAATGGTCTCGGATATTTGTTCCCGGTATGAGTAGGGATTTCATTGTTATGATGCAGGGTATATTTAGTTTACTGTTCAGCGGAAAGATTTAGCTGCTTATTATAAATAACGCTCAGGATTTGGTAATAAGGGGAACGCATTGTTTTAACACCCTTTAGAGACGTGGGAGTTTATACTCATAGTTGTATGTCTAGGGATGGAATTTCGAGAGCCCCGATTATATTTGCATGATGTTTTATGGAAGGTGATTTTCATCAATGTTAAGAGACAGCGTCTTTTGGAAGGAGTTCCTTGTTTAAGTGAAATTGCGGAAGGATATGTAACTTGATTGTCAAGTAACGGGAATATAGGGGTACATGTTATGGACCGAGGGCCTAACAGATCCCGATGATCGACAATTCTAGGGAGTAGTGTATTGGGGGGTTCCTTGTTTGGATTTCGCTTTGCGAGACATCCCACGCATTAAACTTAGCGTAAGGTTGGTAGTAGGGAGATGTATGACCGTTCGTCTATGATTTGGGTACCTCGATCATTATGGAGTACGTAGTTAGAATTGGAAGTTAAAGGGGAAATTAAGATATAAGGCCAGTATAGCCAATGATGTGGTGAGGAAATGCTAAAAAAATTTGGTTTTATTATAGCAGGTTGAAGGATGCAATGAGGTTAAGGAGGACTGAGGATTTCTAATTTGGGGGTGATTGAGAAAGCCCAAGTGGTATAGCCACGTTACAAATGCAAGGGCAATAAAGAGTGGAGTACGTGTGGAGCATATATGATGTTAAACCCGTATGTATGGGTTAAAAAGGGGTATAGACACCCTGGTTCGTTTATGTGTTAATCGAAGGAAGAAGAGTCATGGATGGGTTAAATTTTTACTTGTGAGACTAATATGACGAAATGGAAGTGGTAGAGTGAATTAAGCGTCGTGAGAAGGATGGCAATCTATTAACTTTTGTGCAAGTGGGAAACCATTTAAAAAGGGAGTACCCCTTGAGAAGACCAATATTTAACTATTATGGACAATTTACAGTGGAGTTTCACCCAATCGAATGTTAAGGGTGGCTTACGCGTAAATAGAGTTAGGATGCTGATAAGGTATGAGAGTCCAAATGTGCACTACGTGGTGAAAGGTGAAAGGGTAGTAATTTTTGGTATACGCCAAGAGGGGAAGAAGGTATGAGAGTCCAAATGTGCACTACGTGGTGAAAGGTGAAAGGGTAGTAATTTTTGGTATACGCCAAGAGGGGAAGAAGGTTACTAAGTATCACTTAACGGGAATAATTATACATGAAAGTCGACATTAAAAGGGGTATAGTAAGTAGTAGATCGGTTGGGGTACGATGATCAACCAGATAATTTTGTATCAAGCCGACGATTCTAGAGATCGAAGAGTTAAGTTGGTAAATTTCCTTGAGGGGTTTCCAACTTATTTATAATTAACGAGTTCCTTCGAATATGTGGGACAGGTTGTCCAGAAGGAGAGAAATTGTTATTTCCTTGGGTGATTTACACTATTAGATAGTGAACACGCCGGTACGTGGTCCTAAGCAGTATTATTCATAACTAGGAGTAGATCCCCAAAATCCACCTTCAACGTGGGGTATCAGGAAGTAGTGGAGATAACGTTTCGTTCGGAGAAGGTTGTATCACCTATAGCTCGAGGAGTAGGCGCAAGGTTACTGACGACTGGTGGAACTGTATGGAAGAAGTTTTGGATTCGGTGCGATCATTTCATTTCCAAATCAGGTATAACTAGTAAGTGAGGTATATTATAGTAATGGGGAGAAGATATTACCTAATGGTAGAGTTGGGGGGAAAGCACCCGTATCTATTTATAGTGGACAAGGTGCTTACAAATGTTTTGTGTAACACCAACCGGCTGAAGTGGTTTTCCCTTGTGTAAAAGTCACGACGCCGGGAACAGAGATTCAAAGAATGGGCAAGAGTAGTCAGATGTGTTATTGATTCCTTTCAGGATGGAAGTTTGGTGTTTTAATAAACGCGGGAGTTAATGCGTAGTGAGCTACGGACCCAAAATAATATTGAGATAATGCGGCCAATGATGTATAGGCTATTTTTATTCGAATGTTGTTTAGTAAGAGCACAACGTGACGTGCATTTATTGAAGTATAATCTGATAAAGTATCACGAGTGTTAAACAAGCTTGTTGTGAAGCGAAGGCTTTAATGATTGGGTCTTTCTTTATATTTTGTTTCGAGTACTACAGGATACCTAATTTTTCCAGGTATGCCTTACTTTTCTGAATTTCGGGATGAAATTTTGTTATTAGGGGGGAAGTATGTAATAACCCGTATTTTTATGGCTTTGAATTATGAGGTTAATGAAATGGAATTGTTTTTAATTTGGGATAATTAATGGAAAAATTAATTAATTAGAAAAAAATAATTCGAATTTAAATGCTAGCGAGACAAGAGTTAGTATTTGGTTATTAATATGTTTTTGAATATTACTAAGTGAATATGGTAATATGTGATCATTGAATTTATTAAAAATTGTCGTGAGTGGAAAATACGACAGTTTCGATAATTTAGTTAGGACGCGCGTGTCGGTCGTATCAGGACCCAATTTAATGGATTTAAAAGTATTTTATTTTTATGTCATCCGTATGAGCTTTTTGAGTGCGCCAACGTGTCCGAAAGGTTCGAGATAGTCAGAAAACACTAGCCAGGAGTTTAGTTTGGGTCCCGGGGCATTTTTAGGCATGACCGACAACCCGGGAGGGTATTTTAGTCATTCCTATTTTTGGACGAATAGTGACCCATGAATTTAAGTTAGTTTTTATCAGCCAATACTTGAGTCCCTAAGGGTTTTCACAACCAAAAATCATAGTAGCAGTTAGAGAAGAAGAGAGGAGAAGTTCCAAGGGATTTCATGGCCATAGCCACCACACACCACCACCACTGCCGGATTTGTGATCGGAAAGAGAGGGGGAAACAACCAATAACATCATCAACGGATCAGAATCGGTATTTTCAGGCAAGTGTTTTATCTTACAAATATTCAAAGCATATATTTTACATGTTATTATAGAATTGAAGATTTATCATGAATAATGAAAATTGAATGGACTTGAAAGGTTTAAATCATAATCTGGGTAGGTCGTGCATGTAGTTTAATGTTGGAGATGATAACAGCCACGAATTTATGATTTATGGGTAGAGAATTATGAAATTTCATTGAATTATGTGATGTCTTGAAGAAATAGGAAAACTAAGGGTTTTATATAAAAATTGGGTATTTTGATCCAAGAAATTTATGTTCTATGTTGATTTGATGATTCTAAAACGTGGGGAATGATGTAAACATATTAGTATGAGGATTAATATAGTTAGTTGTGAGTTTTGGACGTTAGGATGAAGAATTTGAGGTGTAAAAAGAGTAAAACCCGTAACTGTTAAGAAATTCTGGGTTGATACCTGCTTGATCGATCGATCGACTCAAGAATGTCGATCGATCGACCCCTTTTCTTGGATCGATCAACCCTTTCTGATTTTTGACAATTGTTTCTCTTTAAAGTTTAATGATTATTCCAAAGCCGATGTTGGTTATTAGGGTGACTAATATAATATTGTGGGACTTAGATAAAGTCAGTAGGGTCTTAGTTATTTTTGAAAAATATCATAACTTAGGGGATTGAGCGTTGTAATTACGAATGGTTACCGAGTGAGGACAGTTGGTGATCTTTCGATTTTGGGACTGAAAGTGGAATGAATGATAACTTAAGGGATGTTATATTTGCTGAGATAACATTAGTAATAAATGGGAGACCTTGTATTCACTTGGGTTAATAGGTACCCGAACCCGTATGGCGAGACTTGTCGTTAAATAAATAGTACGTAGAATCTCCGAGACATAAATATTATGGGTGAGACTTAATATATAGGAGAGGAGTGTACCCATATTGAAATTGTATATATATATATATATATATATATATATATATATATATACTGGTTGTGTGAATGCCTAGTGTATGGATTTCTTATGTGTATGACATACCTACCATACTTGCTTTCACGGGAGGTTATTTTTATGGAAAAGGACCCTCTTATCCTTGTGTGCTTCGGGGGGATTTAGACTGGTACCTTAAGGACATAGGGTTGTGAATGACTTATTTGTGAGTGGATACGTCAGCTTACCATGGGAGCGTAGGTATGTGCGTGACCCATGGGTATGTGAACTATGTTCGCCTCCAATATGTGTGACTTGTATTTAGACGGTTCCTGAGTGATTCGGAACACGTGATCGTTACGTACGTGATTTACATGGATTTAATAGCAGAGTATGCGTGCACCGTAGCTTAGCCTAGGGGTGCCATATATGTATTTATGTACTGAGGGTGATATACTTATGTACTTGTGACTGGTTCATTGTTTCTTAGTAGATGTGAATAACTAAGATATTTGAATAGGTTAAGAATGAGAATTTAATTAACACTTGAGATAAGTAATTTAATAGATGTGAACGTGGGCTATAAATATGGCTTACTTGGGGGTTACGTTTAGATACTTTATGTTAGAATGCGAAGGCAGGAGTGGTACAAACTAGTTAGATAGTGGCATAACTAGGATGGGTTAAAGGCTTACATTAGGCGTGCACAGTAGTTGAGAGGTAAGAAACTCATGTGAGAGTACGCAACTAACGTGTTTATAATATGTGTTGTTTAATTGTAATTTTTAACACTTGTTAAGTTTTAAACTGTTTTCACTTCGGGCTCTAACTCGTTTTCCTCCAAATCTATTTTTGTTTTGTAAAAACATTTTAGGTTCCCAGTCACAGGGTTGCCAAACATAGGAGTTCCATTCTGATGACGTGTTGTAGCTGCCGTGGAAGTTACAGGATCTTGGTAGTAGACGCTTTGATTTTATCCTTGATTCCTTTATGGTCATTTGTATCAGTTAGGGCATGTCACCCACTATTACTTAGAGGTTGTAGTTACAGACTTTCAATATTTCAGTTTTTGGTTTATTATTTATTTAGACTCTTGTGTTGGGACATTATTTACTCTGGCATCTTTATTATTGGAGTGTTTACTCCAGACTTATTTGATTTCATCTCATTGAGCATTTATATGAGATTGTTTATTCGATTGATGGTTTATAAATAATTTCTTGTTTATTTATTAACTTAATTAATAAAATTTGACATCTCTCTTTTTAAATATTAGGTGGTTAGTAATTGATTAAATGTTTTTCGATAGTGATGCTAAGACTGAACCAACTTAATATTTTATATTAATTCAATAAATGAGTAGCTACCCGGTATTTAATTAGACGGGGTGTTACAATAGTTTTAATTTATTGATATGCATTCCCACAAAGTATATTTCAGTCTGAAATAATTGCATTTTCTTCTCATAAATAACAATTCCTTGTTTATCTAATTCTAAAACAATCTTTTTAAGATGGTCTGCATATTCTATCTCAGTCTTGCTGGCTATAAGAATATCATTTATGTAAATAAGACAAAATTCGAAATAACGTCTAAAAAAATTATCCATAGGTCTTTGGAATACATGAGGGGCATTCAAATATCCAAATGTCATTACTAACCATTCATAATTTCTTTGGGGCACACTAAAGGTTGTCCATGTTTTACTGTCTGGGTGCATCTTAATTTGCCAGAAGCCTAATTTGCAATCAAACTTGTTGAATATAATTACGTATTTAATTAGATTTATTAGATTATTCTTGTCTTATATCTTGTAAGAATCAAACTCATAATTCTTATTAAGGTTTATATAGTCTATGACCATGCATCTTTTTCCTCTCTTTCGTTCAGAATCATTTTGAACGTAGAAGGCAAAGCTATTACGTCTAGTTTTACTTTCTCTAACAATGCCTAGTTTAAGCATTTCTTCTATGTCTTTTTTTAATTCTTCTCGATCTTCTTGTAAATATCCTTTCTTATATGTTTCGACATTAATAGTGGCATTCGGGTTGATATGAATAATTTAACAATAACTTTGGTCTTTGTCCCACTTAGCAATGGGATTTTCTCCTAAAGTAGGCTCTGCTAGTTGCCTAATCTTATATTTTTCTAATTTTATATCCATTTTCTTTTGTTCAGATATAGCTTGGACTTTTAATAATGTTTATTGGGCTTGATTTAAAATATCTTATTGTATACGCGCTATTTGCTTATAATACTTTTGGTCTGGACACTTATATTCTTTTTGTAAGGATTTTTTTATTTATAGGGCTTCTTGTTGGTTTATATGTCTAGGTCCACCATGTTCAACTGAAAAACTCTAATGGGATATTTTCTATAATTAGGTTTGACCTGTATAAGGTCAAAAGTAGTCTTGTGATCAATTAGAGGGGAAATAATATTAAACTCCTCTTTATCACTAAGTAATATATTATCATTACACTGAGTATGAGGATGATATTTACTAATAAAGTCGTCCTAAAATAATATTTCATGTGAAACTAGGACATGGATCCATTATCCAAAACCGATGATTTATAGTTTTGTTTGTCTAGTTTTCTAATTTGAAATAAATAGGAATAGTCTAAAAAATAAGGTTTCTCCATTAGTTTCCTTACCATTGATCTCTTGATTACTATCTAGAAAATATTCTTCAGGGAAGGCATTAGCCTTATAAATACTTTAAGAGCATCCTGTATCTATAAGAGTTGAAAGTCTTTTAAGATAATCTTAATGTCGTATGAATAATTCTACAATACAAGCATGTGGTTTAGTAGAAATTCTTAAATTATTCTTTTAAAAAATAGATATTCCTATATGAGGTTTATCTAAAATATATATTAGTGTTAAGTCCTCCGTACTACTATTAGAGAAATTTTCTTCTAAATCATAAGAAATTATCTTTCCTTTTAAGTCTTCGTTTTCTTGTAAGCTCTTAGCTATATTTATATCAATGTCTTGATAATATCTTTTAATATCATAATCTATTTGAGCATCACATTGGGTAGTATAAATTGCTCTAAATGTAGTTCTCCAACACGTTTCACAGTAGTGTAATTGACAAATTACACAAACCATAAATAATTCTATTTGAATGGTCTCAAAAAAATTCTACACGTCTAAAGTCTTTCTTTCTACATTTTATTTGGAATGTTCAATAGTACTTTTCATTATAGTAGCATCTAGTTATATATGTTAGTAACTCAAGATTACTGACTGTCCATCTTTTCTTTAAAAAGGGACTTAATATACATTTATACCAAGCTTCTTCAAAATTTATATTATCATCTTCTCGATCTATTTGCATCATATATAAATCTAGTGTGTCTTGAGAGTCTTCATACTCAGAAGTATCACTATTGTAGTCTTCTGAATCACTATATGTCTATGCACTATAGATAATAGTATTATCATCATTTTATATATCTAATATTTCTATGCCGTATAATATATCTAATTCTTCTTGATCTACAAAGTCTAATATTGCATTAATAATCTTAATACTTTCTTGTTAGGACAGTCTTTAGAAAAATGTCCTTCTTTGCCACAATTCCAACATTCATTGGTAGTAGTCTTAGATTGAGCTACTTCTTTTTCCTTCCTATCATTAGGAACCTTCTTATGTTTATTGGTATTTTTCTTAAAATATCTTATTTGGTTAAATCTATTTTTCATGGATCTTAAATCCTTCCTCGAAAGGTAGCAGATGGCCTGAATCTATATTTCTTTAGAAAACCTAAAGGCCTAGCCTTAAACTTATTTTGTTTTCAATATAGCTTATTCTTTTTGAATTTCTTATTTTTGGATTCACTACCACATCCCCATTGGATTGGAGCAATGTCACTTTTGTCTTTAATTTGAGGAATTTGTTTGAACATTTCTTTCATTAACTTTCCTCGAGTTATATCTTATCTTTTATATATGATATAGTCTGTGACAAAATTGATTCTTTAACCAAGGGAGTTATTCTTAACTTCAGCAACTCCTATATTCATTAATTAGGATTTGTCCAATAGCTGGTATTTTTCTAAAAGATTCATCTTTGAAGGTCTCACCAAATTCTTTAATTTAGTAATATAGTTGTTCATAATTATTATTATTATACTCGCTAATCTTGTCTAGTTTGCAATTACTAAGAAGAGCTAATTCAGTTTTTTCTAAGTCTTATTCATTGATTTGAGCTAGATGTCTAGTTCCAATGAATTCGAAAGTTAATAATTGAATATATTCTTGAATTGATCTTTCTTCTATATTTTCTTTCGTTTTCTCAATCTTAGTTAGGGATTCTGTATATGTATCTTGTCTTTGGATGTCTAAATAATCCTTTGCAATTGTTCCACTTGCACCCCAATGTTCATTAGATGCAACACATATTCATTTGATTATTCCATTCATCCAATGATTTTTTTCCCATCTTGAACACTCTCTAAATTAAGGTATATCCCAACTAGATTTATGGCCCGACTTGCCATGGTCTTAACAAGAGTAAAACTCTTATCACTAATTGGATTTTTTTTATATAATTTAGTTTGGTCTTTACCAATGTGTTTGAATATATAGGGATATTTATTCCTATTGGTTTATTAATAAGTCTGGGAGCATCATTTAGCCTACTACTGCTTCCAATCTCTTACTTAGTTGGACCTACCTGCGTAGCTGACATTAATCTTTCTTCTGCTTCTTCTATTAATCTAATATTCCTAATAAGTTCTTTAGTATTCTTAGATTCTTTTAATTTTAATATATGGTCTTGTGCTATCATATTAAATCTATCTTTGTCTCATTACCTAATAGAATAACTTCTGTTAATATGTTCTTTAAATGCCTTCATGTCCAATTTTTTAGGGTTCATGTCCAAAGTTTTGGATTCTAGATTTTTCTCTAACTAAGTCTTTTTATTCAAACGATCTTCTAGGTCTAATTACTAGAGATTATCTTTATAAACTATAGCTAGCTTTGCTACTATATTCTCCTTATGAAGAATCATTGATTATGGCTTCTCCCATGTTTCTGAATCTAATTTCTCTAGTATGGAGACTTTTACTAGTAGTTGTTTTAGTAGATCCAAACTGGATAGTAACATTTCCAGTGACATCGTCTTGATTAATAAATAAAGGTTTATTCTAAGTTTCTTGAAATTATGGAAATTGCCAAAGAGTCCTAGCTTTTTATTTCATAGGTACAGTATTCCTAATACTTTAAGTATGATTGTAGTCTTAATTATTGGTTCTAACTAATATTTCTTCATTAAGTCTGTCGCTAGGAATTCCTGATTGCATTCCTTCATAGGGGAATTGGGAGAATTTCATATAGCTTTGGAATTCTATGTTAATATTAACATCTGGGATAATATAGTCTTAATAGCCACTAGCATATAAGATTAAATTAAAATATTTGGATGTGTCTATGGTTACCGTAAATGCTGGAACAATATTAAAGTATCATATATTATCTGATATTTCTAATTGGGCTATGCCAATAAAGTTTTCTCAAAATATTTCCATCTCTTATTTATTAAACAACATAATATGTTGATATTATTTTGAGGTTCATGTAATCCTTGGATTCTTGCATGATAGAGTCCAAAGGTTACGACTGGAATTTTCTATTAGTTCCTCTTGATCTTAGCCATTCTGAATAAAAAACTTGAAGCTAAGTATAAGACTTATCTAACATATGATTTTTATAATGATAAGTCATGTTATAGTTAGGAGTTTTGGGAGTGACACCTTCTTTAAATACCTCTATGTATCTTACTAGTGGAAGTTGTTCTTTATGTATGGTGTCTTCTACAATTTTTGAGTCAATTTCACCAAATTCTTTCCACTAAAGAGGATTGGTGAAAATTCTTTTCTTCCACCATGTTCTAACATTGGAGAATGAATCTTTAAGTATTTAGAGTATAATATTATTGTGTCTAATATTTGGGATAGGGCTAACTATCTTACTAGTCTTTTATAATCCATCATTTAAGATTATTCTAGTTATCGTCTTTCCTCCGTTAGTTTCTTTATAATGAGATTCTTTAAATTTATAGATGGTTACCTGTTTTTGTTCAAGTCTTTTTTCCATTCTTTATAAAGAGTTTGAATAATCTTTTCGTCTTTTTATCTGACTAAGGATTTCTTCTTTAAAAATCTTATTCTCTTTTCTTGTATTTTGAGTAATTTCTTCATTGTGCTTGGAAAGAGAATTAACAAGAGAATTGAAAACTTTTTCAATATAGTCTTTTACCTCATCATCTTTTTCTTGTTGTTGCATAGATTCTTGTGTCATTCTAACTTCTACAGATTCTACATTTTTTTTCTATTTTATCTAAACGTGATAGGATAAATAGGGAGTCTAATTCTGATTCGGAAGGTTTATTATATATAAACTTGATTCCGCTAATAATTTCTTCATATTTTTCTTTTGATTGGGCTATATTCAATCTATGTTCATTAACAATACTGTCAAATCTGGATAGGTTATGGCTTTCCATATTGTTAAGATAATTGGCTAAATTTTGTTGAAATTTAACAAAGTCTATATAGAACGTGATTAATCCTCTTGTCTTAGCCTTTAAATTTAATTGCAAGTCTTTAACAAAACTACTATTGTAGTCTAGTGTGGTTGCTATTGATGTTGATATTAAATTTAATCCCTCTAGTATAAGTCTTAATGCTTTAGCAACATTAGCAATCTCATTTTCATTTATCTTATAATAAAATGTATCATAATTTATCTTTTCTAGAATTCTTTGGTAAAAATGTGATAGGGTCTAAATAGAGATATTTTCAGGTACCTCATTCGAGTCTGATCTAAATATTTCCATTAGGAATATAATTTTATAATCTTGAGAAAATCTTAGCTTGTTCTTTAATGAGTTTGACTAACTCGCTTTCTTGGTTTTTAGTTAGTATGTTAAGGTCTAAAATTTCTTAATGAATGACTTCTATGTAATTCGTCTTAATATTTATATCTTTTAATACCTGTAGAAGGTCTATTGGGATTTGACTATCTATCTTTAGTATACGTTTAGAGATATTTTTATCTCTGTTTCTAGGGTTTGGGTGTCTTTAAATAATTGTCTTAAAATAAGGAGGAAACAATTATTTTGGTCTAGTATGCTATTAATAGCACTGGCAGTGACTTGTCTACTATCTACGTGTCTGGCTGGGATATGTACAATGTCTGAAAAATTGTCTATATGTGAGGTTAGGAAACCTTCTGGGTCTACATCGGTTATGGGTATGGGTTGGTAGTCTGGATGTGTTCCAAGAATATCTTTGTAAATGCGTGGGATAAATCCCAAAGGCATTAAAGTCTTTTATTAATCTAATTCTGAAAGGAGTGTCTTGGCTCTGATCCTAGAGTTGGGTTGGGTCGGAATTCGGTAGGGTTCTAAAGTTCTGATACCAACTAATTGAGTTCTATTTTTCTTATTTTTTTTAGGTCTAAAATATAATTTTACAATAATTATAGTCTTGAAAAGGGTTTTACTATAAGACAACGGGAGACCACTAATAGAATATAACAAAATTAACGTTGGGCAAAGGACAATAGTCCGTTGAGTCCAATCCAGATCTTATATATATATATATATATCATCCTAAATTCTATAATTTACAGCCTAGTCTCAGTAAAATACAATGACCTGTGGAATACTTATGTTAACGTAATTTTCATAAAGCTATATTATAATGTTAAAGTGAATAAATAATTAAGAGCACATGTCAAAATCTACTTATAAAAATACTTTTTTAACCAATGAAAATATTATATATTGCAACATACTTACTTTCTATGTTTTTTCATGGGTAGGCTTTCTTAGACGTATATGGATTTGAGTAGAGAAATGACACAATCAATACAAAGTTAAATTAACAAAATGAATGTACTTTCTAAACCATATAGAAAATAGGTTTCGCATGACAAAAAAATTAAAATAAACAAATAATATTAATCACAACTATCTTCAACCTTAATAAAAATAAAATTAAGAATTGTCAATAGTTAATTATATTATAAAATTATAGGGGAAAAACATGAATATAAATAATAACTGACACACCTTATCACCCAAATAAACACAAAAACTAAAACGAAAAAGAGGTGTTCACACTTAAAAGTTCAAATACTCTTAAAACCCAAAGAAAATAAATGGAGTTTCATTAGAAATAACTTTTACTCTTTAACATAAATTACTTGATAATTAACTAGTTGAGTTTCACTAGAATTATTGAACTCCACAAAGATGTTAATATAATAATCTCATGAAATAACATTCCAATGAATCTAAAAAATAAATTTAAAAATGTTCTTGCAAACCAACTAAAATAAAAAATGTTACCGCAACACTAAAACCAAGCAAAGAAAAATCCTCGCACTTTTCGAACTCGGTATATCAATCCGTTATTTAAGAGGAATCACTATTGCGTAAAGTTGATCCTTCTTCATCTTCCTAGGATAAAATTGAGTTTCGGGATTTTTCTTGATGCTTATTCTTTCTCAAACAAAATTAGTTCGATATAGCAGGAAGATAACACCTACAGATTTTCTTATAGATATAACTATGTATTGAAAACACAAAGAATATAAATAATTTGTACATGGGTAAAGTGAGACCAAAGCCTTATTTTCCCAAACTGATTAATCCCATCTATGAGGCTTTGAATTTCAAAGTGATACCCAAATGTACCAACAATATAGAAAATAAATTGCAAAATAGAATACATAATATATATATATATATATATATATATATATATATATATATATATATATATATGTGTGTGTGTGTGTGTGTGGACACTGATTCTTCTATCCTTCTTTTATTATTTGGCACTCAAGTGTCTGGGCTATTCATATTCCCTCCTTATTACACAACCTCACATATTCAAGAGAAATTGAGCACTAGGTTGGCACAGTCTACCCCCCTCTCTTACTAAAATCTTCCAAACTAGCACCCTCTCTGATCGACGACATAAATAAATTGAGTAAAAATCTAAAAATACCTAAATCTCTTAAGAAAAATATTAATATGTGAAAGGAGATTATATTTGACCCGATATTATTGTCGAATCCCATCTAAAGCATGTAATCAGGCCTTGGTCCTCCAGGTAAATTTTCCCCTTCACTGGTACAAATTTGAAAGCTTTTAAAAATATACATGACAAACTCATAATTTATTAGTTAATGTTTAAATATATATATATATATATATGTGTGTGTGTGTGTGTGTGTGTGTGTGTGTGTGTGTGTGTGTGTGTTAACCGACCTTAAGAGGTTATATTCTTCTTTACTCAAGTCTGGGTATTTAAATGATGATCCATCTTTGAAATTTGGATAAAAACCTGAAGTGATGAGGAATTATAGAGCATCACTAGTGATAATGGACGCGTTGAATGAGAGGAAAAATATAAAGAGAGATATGGTTGTCCTCAAGCAAGCGTCATTCTCCATTTTTAGTCAAATGGCGCGGGGGGGGGGGGGGGGGGGGAGAAGTGTATGAGATAAAGGGAGAATTTGACAATAAATAGTCATAATACACGAAAACAAACTTTGATGTTTTAGATGAAAGAGAAGGAAGAGAAAGAGGTTGGAAGAGATAATGACATTTTTTATGAGAGAGAGGGAAGAGGTTTTTGAGAGTTTTGGTGAGCCGTGACTTTACAGAAAAGAGACGCAAATATTGGGAAAGAGTAATTTTCATTGACAAATGGTGCAAAATCGTATGGAGACACCGTTTTTAAATGGCTATATTAGATTATTACAGAGGTATATATCAAATAGTCTCTTAAACATTTTTTAATACACGTTTAGTTCAAGTTTTTTTATTTTGTTTCAAAAAGTCTCTCACCACATAAAAGCACTCAAAACAAGGAGTTCCGATGAGGGTCGTTGGAGCTCTTACAGTGAGGGGTGGGGTGAGGTGGGTGTAACAACCCGTCCTTTTGGAGATAATTAAATCCCATAATTAAGTTTAAATTGGAATTTGGATAATTTCCCGGAATGGTAATTTTTGGGATTTTTAAGGATTTGATGATTATCGATAGTTGATATATTTACTTTTGGGATTAAGTAAATATGTCGAGGTATTTTAATTATATGTCGTTGTTGAGTAAAGCGACACCAGGTGAGATTTAAATTGGAAAACCCGCATTAAGTCATGTGGGGTTAAAATAGTGAGTTGCGGTCAAGTACCTCAGATGGAAATTTTGAATGCGCCATGAGTCTCGGAATGGCCGAGATAGTCGGAAAAGAGTGTCCGATTGTCGAAAATGAGTTTCGGGTAATTTTAGAGTTAAAATGGCTCGTAATTGAGTAAACGAGTCGTTTTTGGGTTTTAAGGGGTTAAACCTTTTTTTCCTTATAAAAGGATTGAGAGAGGGAGAAAAGAGAAAGAAGAAAGAAAGAAAAGAGAGAGAGAGGAGGAAGAAAAGAGGAGAAAATGGGAGATTCCGGCCAAGCTCCGCGGGATTCGACTCGAGGTCGTCGGATTATATCCACGAGGCAAGTGTTTACTTGATTTATTTACTTTTTGCATAAATATCTCATACCGTAGTTTAGTATAAATAAACCCTAAAGATTTTGGGTTGGGTTTTCTTGGATAAAACGAGTTTTCGGGAGTTAAAACGAATAAACCCCTATAATTTCATAATTGGAGAAACTTAGAAATTAATCAAAATAAATTGGTGGTTTAGGGTTCTAGGATGTTCATAACCCTTAATATATGTGTATTTTTAGTTGGTTGAGGTTGTAGGACGTTGGGTGAGGCGACAAAAGCTTGGGAGACGCTTTAATGGCCGAAATCGTCTCGGAGAAGATGATGAATAGTGACTTGCGTCTTTCTGAATCGATTAGGCCTTGATACGAATTGATTCGGCTCCTGGTCAAAGAATAGAAATTGTAGATATTTTCGATGCGGTCGCGTGGGAACCAACCATGTATTCTTATGATTTTTTTTGGATTTATAGTGATTTTTCTACGAAAATTTTTCCCATGTCGAAATCGTTAGTTAGAACTTATTGGAGATAAAAATTAGGGGTTCTCAAATGGAGTGTTAGGACCTTTAAAGAACTTGAGGAGATATCAAAACTTTGGGTTTGTATAAATAAATCCAAGTTATGATTTAAATGGAGATTGGATTGAGTTTTGGGTATTTTTTAGATTGAAAAAAATTGCCCAAACAGTGCCCCTCGAACAGGCCAAATCGATTCGGGTCTAGGCCAAATCGATTAGCCTTAAGGGGATCTGTGATTCTGCAGTGGGCCGAATCGATTCACCATTAAGGACCTGCTTGGAGAACACTTTCCGAATCGATTTGGATTGGGGGCCGAATCGATTCGCAATTGGGGCGAATCGATTCGCTTTGGTCAGATTTTGCCAGTGTTCTCCTCTTAAGAGTATGGGGAGTTAAATTACAATTTGGGGACTTATATGGGGGACCCTAGTTATGATATCGGGACTTCTAAATGATGGTTTTGAGGGTTAGTAAACCTTTAAATGAAAGAAAAGGCCTTGGATTGGGGTAGGGCATAATACGGGGAACGAACATAGTTAACATTCGGGACGAACAGAATTTGAAAGAGAGAGTTCGGCTATCATTGAGCATGAGTATGTATGTGTTTGAATGTATGTGAGTTGAATAGATCTTGGTGAAACCTAGCAAGTGATTTCTAGGGATTTATATCTTTGGGATTAATGGTCATCGCTAGATGTAATTGGCAATTATGGCCATATATATATATATATATATATATATATATATATTCGAGGATGAATATATATATATATATATATACTATGTGATTAAAGTATATATATGATATGATGTAGATGACTTTTGAAAATGTAAAGATAAATGTTTTCAAAATGGAAAGATAAATGGCTCTCATAAATAATAATTTATGGATACACACCTCTCTAAATCGCTATCATAAGGGAAGTTGCGTGCGTATGGTGAAGCCCCCTGGCTAATGAATGCAGGGTGGATATAGTCCTATAGGCCATATGATCGATTATATATTTTCTGCGCTGGTTAGGTGATTCAGGGTGTGGTCATGACTATCCCGCAGGCATATGGCCGCTTCCCGACGATTTGTTAGGTTCCCAGGTTGTCTTGTTTGATAGGCCCTGGAAGATGATAGCCATTTAGGGGCGTGTCCAGTGGGGAAACCCGGAGGGACGGTCTTAGATATGTTAAAGCAATTTATGATAATAAATTAGCTTTAAATACATTTCCTGGATATAAGAAGGTAAATGGGATAAACGGTTTGGCTTCAGATACATTTCTCGGATGGAAGAAGGGAAATGGAAGCATGTGATATGGTAAAAGCATTTTTATGATAATAAAAATGGCTTTTAAATACATTTTCTGGATTTAAGAAGGGAAATGGGATGTTATAAAACGGAAAAGTATTCTTATGTTAATAAAACTGGCTTTTAAAAACTTATATGATATGTTAAATCAATTCATGCTAATGAGTTGGCTTTTAAATACATTTCCTGGATATAAGAAAGGAAATGGAAAGTTTTGAGATAAAAATGATAAGTATTGGTAAATACTTTCTATATGGATCCTCAGTCTAGGAGATAGATCCGGATGTGTATTATAAAGATGAAATTAAATTTGGTAAACCTCAGTCTGGGAGATAGTATCCGGATGTATATTGTAAGATGTATATAAAAATGAATATGATTTGTATATTAATACATTAGTTTTGTACTACGGGCCTAATGGATCTCTACCATTAATCCTGCCAAGTAGTAGTGTATCGGGGGGTTCCTTGTTTGGATTTCGCTTCGCGAGACACCCCACGCACGAACTTAGCGCAGTGTTGAGAATGGAGAGAAGTTTAGCCCTTAGTACTCGAGCGGAATAGGTTTCTAGTAGTCGGGTGAAGTAGACTAGTTAAGCGGGATAGCTTGACTAGGGTATTTTGCTAGGAAGCGTTGGGTGTGCACTACTACAAGAGAGGTGAGGGGTATCTCATGGGAGTGCGATACCAAACTTAAATATGAGAAAACCTTTTTCTAAAAATAAAGCATTTATGCACTTGCAAAATATTTTCAAACTCGGGCTCTGACCCGTTCATCTACTTTTCCTTTCTTGACCTATATATATATATTATATAGGTGTCCAGACACAGGGACGCCTAGATGATACTCCTTTCGAGTTAGACGTCTGCTGCAGTAGTTGTGGATGCGTGCAAGTTAGCGATAGACGCTTATATTCTTGTATTCTAGATAGGAGGTACTGTAAACACATTCGGGTTAATAACCCAATTGCACTTATTTATTCTTTAAGACATCATTCGATTTATGGTTGTATATTTTAACCGAGTGTTCAGTTATTTTATTTCATTTTAGTTTCATTTACGCAAAACTGTGTGGATGTTTTAATATTGTAGTTGTTAAAAATAGTAGTTAAGTAAAAATTTGACGCCAGCCTAATAGGTTATTAGTAATTAAATGGATTTTCGACAGTGATGTTAAGAATGATCCATATGAGACTCTTTTTTTTAATTTGATATAGGAGTGATCGCCCGGTATTTTATTAGGTGGGGTGTCACAGATGGTATCAGAGCATCAGGTTCTAGTGTCCTTAGGAATCTGTGCGGACGTACTATGCTTTCAGCGTTGCTCTGGATTTGATATAGAGCCTCAGGATTAGGATTGTTGGTTTCTCTTATGAGATTTCGTTCTCCTGCCATATTATAAGATTATATAAATCTTTTGCGCGCTCGTTTGAGATTCGGGTGCGAGGCTTGGATGATAACATGAGGTGAGGCTTAGCTGGAGCAGCTGGTAGAAGTCGGGAATGAGGACCATAGTAGAGATCACTTCCTTTGCAGTGTTTGCTAAGGATAGTCTCAACGACTACAAAAGTATAGTAGTTATGAGTACCGTCGTAGTAGAGTGTGGTAATAAAGTTTAATTTCCCAATGAAGTAAGGATTCGAAAAGGGATCTTATGGATATTTTTAACCGTGAGTCCCCGTGATTCAGTAAGAATGAGAAGAGTGATGTTTTGGCTTATTCACGAAAGGTTTGGTCAGAGGCTGACAGTGGATAAAGGCGAAATTGTTGTTATGAGTTTTACCTCAATGAAGGAGGTATATTTGGTGTGACTAGATAAAGTCGCGGTGTTTGTTAGCCCTAGACTCGTGTGTGTAATTTGAGTTGTGGCAGTATCGATAACATTATATCATGTATGCCTATGTGTTTTTCGCGGTAGCGAAGTTTTATTTTCCTTCACTTGCCATAAAGGCAGGTGTTGATATTTTAAATCTATATATGTATATGGCTTGTGATACTCGTTTTATATATTTATACGAATATGGTAATATGGTGAGTATATAATGTTATTGGTTGTTCGGAGCGATAGCAGGATAATAATGGCAAGACTATCGTGTCCGCGGTTCCTGGAGGGAACAGGTTGTTGTTGCGATATCTCACCTGGATACAGGTTGAGTTCACCTTAATTGTTATGGGTAAATGGAACCTCGATGAGCAGAGGCTTCATTATTATGATGTGAGTGCGTGGCGACCTTATCTATATGATTTAAGGCCCACATGAATTGTTTGTTGAGCTGTAAGTTTAAGCTCATTATTGTTTGCGCAGAGACTGAGTGTAGTGCGGTGCGCTTAGTGGTGTGACTCCTAGTTAGAGATAGGATTTCAGACCACCCTTTTGTTTGAATAGGAACTAATTTTTGTTTTATAAACTCATTTGCTTAATGGTTGTTAAAAACAAAAAAAAAAAGATTAAACATTTGAGAATGGGTTTGGATTATATTAGAAAAACACAACATATGTGGTATAATAACTCCAATCCAATGAGTATTCAAGCCTTTCTTTTAGATATCAAAGATTGAGACCTTCCTCAAATTCCATTTTTAATAATGAACAAAAAACATTCATCTATAACAGAGTTAAGCAAATGTCAATAAGAACAACACATAAGTGAAAACTAGTAATTGGAAAACGTGGAGGACTCAAATCTCCACGCTCTTTAGCACGAGATTTTGAGTCTCGCGTGTCTACCATTTCACCACCAAGGCATATTGAAAGTTAATTGTATTCCATGAATATGATATCTATCTAGTGTAATGTATGGAATATTTGACAAAGGTGGAGTGTTGGGGTATTTCTACTCATTCTAAAATAATAAAACAATTCATATTAGCCAAGTTATTTAAATATGGCGCTTATTTTTAAAAACTACGAGTCAAATATTGGGTTCATATTTAAAAGTTATGAGTCAAATATGAAGCCCATTTTCAAAATCTACGAGTCAAATGTAAAGCCCATTTTTTTTAAGTAAAGAGTAAAATATGAGTTTTTTTACATATATTTGGAATTGTAATATATACTTGGGTAGGAAAAATGGGTTGACTTAAACCATATTTTCTCCGGCCATAATGGTCCAACCCACATTTATCCATCCCTAATTTTCCCAATCCACATTTAGCTCAACTCATATTTAGCACGTCCAAATTAGGCTAAGCCCATACTTTTGCCACTACTACCATAACCAATATGTATGTGGATTGTATAATTTATAAACGTATCTTAATTTTCTAATATAAATATTTCCCCTAGAGATGAAGGTAATATTAACATAAACTAAAAATTTTATATCATATTTCAATATAGATACCAGTATGGGAGTTCGTGGACAAAATCAAAAGAGAAGAGTTTCTTGAGTTATACTTTATTTTGTGTTGTGCTTAAAAATCAATTGTCTACACGACAACTTTATTCTTATGGGTTTTTAAGAGATCTTATACCCACTATCTTCACCTGAAAAATAATCCATCACCACCATAACTTCAACAAATTAAACTCTCAAAAAAATACCTTAACATCTCCCAACCAATCGAAACCAAAAACTAAATTAATTGAATAAATATAAACCAAAAATAAATTCCAAATCGGTGAACGAAGTTGTTCCAAAGTAAAATTTTACACCACCGTATTCCTATTCATATTACACAAAGAACCATTTTCTCTATCACAAACCAAGTCATTTATTATAGCCAAAACAATATTGTACTAGATCAAGATAAAAAAAGATGATGTTCAACATGCAGAAATATAATAAAGAAGATGAAAAAATTGTTTATATTAGATCATGGTCTCCTCCTTTTGGAGCGCTTCTTCTACACCGACGCATTTGTAAATGTCTTTGTATTCACCTACAATTGTTGGATAAAAAGGTCGGTGTTGCGATATTTTCACAAAATATTTTATCATCACGACTATTTGTATTTGAATCTAGATTATAATGCATCTTTTTCATTCGATCTAACCAAACCCTAAAATCAAAATTAAACCTTAAAACTCCTGTATAATCACCTTATTATATTTCCCCACCTTAAAAACTTACACTATCATTCATCACTGAATAATATTTGAAGGGAGAAGATAGGTTGATTGGTATATATAAAAGGGAAAGGTTAATGTGTGAGGGAGAGGGATCAACAGAGAGAGAGGGGGTGGGTGGTTAATGTAGGGGTGATGCATTATGGTTTTGACGGAGATAAAGATGGGGTGTAAATGGGTAATGGCGGGTGGGGGAGGGTGGCAAAGAGGAAGAGATAGATAGATAGATAGATAGATAGATAGATAGATAGATAGATAGATAGATAGATAGATAGATAGATAGATAGATATAGGCTAATTAAATATGGTGGGAACAGTGATAGAAGAATAAGTAAGGGTTGCTAGTGAATATCTATGTTGAATATAAAGGTGGAAACCGACACGATGCGTGGGTAAGATTATTGTGATAGTAATAAAAAAATTTAACCTTACAACACATCAAATGAAGACCAAATATAATATTCGTTCCATATAAAAACTCTTTAAAGCGTGATGACAAATTCAAAACACAATAGAATGGTCTAAAATCATTTAATAGTATAATTAAATTTTATATAAATATTGCAAGGAAAACATGTATGTTAAACAACTTGATACATGAAATAGTGAAAGAGACATCAAAGCGATGAATTGGTGCTTAAAATCACTTCATGTAAATATTCTATAACATTATTGTAACACATTTATAATGTAGCAAAAAAAAATACATTTTATTTCAAATAAATTAAACATTACACGAGCAAAAATAGAAAAACCAACTAGTAAAACATGGAATGAAATACTTTTGGATTTGCACTTTTTTTACTTTAGTTGGTCAATATGGAAAATGTTATTTTTAAGGAATTTACAATATAAATGATACTATAATCGTTCCACATTATAGATTTGTTTCATGAAATATGTAAAGATTTAAACTTTTAATACAATAACAAATATATTATCATAATGTGCTGGTCCATTAGTAATAATTCCCAAGTGAAAAAAGGGCTTAATTACGTTCCATGATTGCATTGAAGTTTTGTATCCTTAGTGAAGGTACAAAACTTTAATCGATTGGGAACAAAATGTTTTATTAGAACTTGTTAGGTATTAATTTGAACAACACAAACAAATGCAATTAGTCATTGTGTGAAAGTTAACAAAAACATATCACTTTTTGAGCATATACATTCAATTCAAATGACCTTCAAATGCAATTGGTCATTTTGTGAATTGATACAGGCGGAGAAACTTTTCATAAACAACATTCACACATTTTATGGCAAATGGCAACTAACATCTAATGTCATTTAATTTTTAAAATAGAGTACGAACTTGAAGGTCTCACCGCTAAACTACGCACTCCAGTTGACTAAGTCGGCGAAAAAACCCTACCTCGGATGACAAATTCCTCTTCAATGTCTCAGTTGAAATCTATGCCATTGGATGTATCAAAGAATTTTAATCGGCCCCGTAATATTTCTCATCAACGGATGCTTACACTCGTCAAACATTTCCACAAAATAGGATGTTGTCCTTTTCTTCCATCAACCCCATTTCCTATAAATAAATAAAAAAGATTATAGTAACTTTTTCTCCTTTCAATTTAGTGAAAACCGAAAGTGTAAAAGTATTACCAGTTTCCATCTCTGGTAACAACCATATAAAATGCAAATTGCCTCTAGCATAAAACCTCTAACAATCTTATTTATAAAGGACCAAATACATTAATTGAAACCAAGGTTCCAAAAAATCCGGGGCGTGATCGAGACGTGGAGGTCAAGCCTTAAGCTTTAGAAGCCTAGGCGAGCCTTAGGCGTAAAAAGGCGTTTAGGCATTTTTAATATATTTTAATATTTTTTAACCATAACAAGGCTATTAAATACTAAACTTGTACATATCATAAAAATATGTCTGAATATTTGCAAATTAAAATACTATTTGATTATTTTGGACAATATAATGGTCCGATTTGTAAAAAAATTCTCTAAAAGGCGATATCATTTCACTAAAGAATTATTGTTTTTAGAAAAAAGTGAGCTACCAAGAGTAAGGCGTAAAAATCTTAAAGCCGGGCATTTCTTCCAAACTTCAAGCATAGGCGTGCCTAGGCAGATTTTTTAGAACACTGATTGAAACAATCCACTCATTTATTTCTCATATTTAACTTCAAAAATAACACTCTTGACAACTAACAAATAAAGTAAATGAATATGTAACGACTTTGTATAATCCTACGTATGATAAGATAATTATAAATAGAAGCAAAGACTATTCATTAAAGACAAAATCATCCAATAATATATAAACTAAAATTAATGATACCCATTTAGAATAAAAATACATATAAAATCTAAGAGTGTGGTGATTAAAGAGAGAAGCAGACACTTAAACTCTCTTTCCTTTCTTCTAACAAACTAAACCAAGAAAACAAAACCCATATTACATCCAAGGCACTTTTTCCTTTCTTCAGACAAACTAAACCACGAAAACAAAACTCATATTGCATTTCAACAATCTCCTTCCATTATTCAAAGCAAAATAACTAAATTTCACAAACTAACCCAAGAAAAACAACACCGCGCATATCTACAAAACTAAAACACTCACTTTTTCTCTGTCCAAAATACCACTAAATTTCATAAACTAAACAAACAAAACAAGACCCGTCTTTGTATTACCCAAACCCTATGATTTTTCATCCTTCATACCCAACTCGACAAACTAAATTTCTAAAACGGTTTCTAAACCAAGAAAATAATACCCATATCTCCATGACCAAAACCCTCTCTTTCCTTTCCTATTATCTAAAGTAAACTAAAGTTCAAACCAAAATCCCTAAACATTAAGAGAGGTAGCCCACCAAAAACTAAGGCACAAAACCCACATGTTCAATGGAGAACCCAAGTTGGTCGACTAGAGATCTCCTGAAATCGTGCCTCTCTTGTGATCTGTCGGCGCCGGCGAGTTTTGACATCAACTGGTCCACATCAACATGGCAGCATATTGACTCTGTGTTTATGTTTTTCCCGTGGTTGTTCAAAAATTCTTATTTTGAATCAATGAAATATTGATTTTTGTTAGTAGCCAGAAGGAGGTTTTTGACAAAGAGGAGAAGTGGAAGAAGATGATTAAGTTAATATTACTCCTAATGGTCTCGAATCAGTCCATTATATAGAGTCCCTTTGTTAGTTTAATAATTAAAGAAATTTCCAGAAGATAACAGGTCATGCTAAACGATTTAAGAAAGTGGATTGAGGTAAAGAGGGAAAAGATTGGAGAAAGTTAGAAAAAGGAGGAGAGATGAAAAATGCCCACATGCAATGTCCATGTGAAAGGCTCAATGAAAGGGAGAAATAAATGGTGATTTTCATTTTATAATATTAGTATAAATATAAATAAAGATTTATAAAATTATATGGAGACTAGTATGCAACCCGTGCGATGCACGATATCACATATATACTTAGATGTATGAACATTACAATTCAATGTATTTCCAAAAACATAGAGTCATGTAATACCCCGTATTTTCTATGATATTTATTTTTGGGGATTAATTGAATTAAATGTTTATTAATTGGAAATTAATCCGGATAATAATATTAACAAGATGTGAGTTAGTATTTTATTATAATGTGTATACTTGGCATTATATGAATATTGAAAAATATTGAAATTGTCACGAGATTGAAATACGGCAATTTGGGAAACTTTGTTGAGACGCGCGTGACAGTCGCGTCAGGAATATAATTATTTGAATTAAAAAGTGAATTTTATTTTTATAACCCGTATGTTCATTTTAAGTGCGCCAACACGTACGGAAGGGTCGAGATAGTCAGAAAACACTAGCCGGGAGTTTAGTTTGGGTCCCGGGGTATTTTTAGGCCATACCGGCATCATAAAGGGTATTTTGGTAATTTTATATTTTTGGAAATTAAAAGTGACGAAAATTAGAATAGAAATCTGACTTCTTCTTTAACCCACTAAACCCACTAACTACACTAAGAGACTTAATGGACTACGGGAGAAGTTGAAATATAGTCCCAACTTACCAAAAACCAAACACACATCCATTTTCATCATCCTTGGGAAGAACTTGTAGAGAGAGAGAGAAAGGAAAGAATTCTGCAGAAAGAGAGTTAGAGGACAGATTCAACCTTCAAATTCAACATCAAATTCAGAGAAAGATTAAGGCAAGTGGTTTAAATTCATTTGATTCAAGCTATGCTTTTCCATGTTTAGGAATTTTCGAAATTTATCTTGGAAGATGATTTAGACCCATATATTGGAAGATAAAAGTTATGAATTATGTTAGGGATTGCATGTAGTAATATTCTGGACGAATTATATGTTCTAAACAGGACCATTGATGATCTAAAAATAGAGTTTAGTAGTAGTTTATTGATGTTCTTGAATGGGGAAGAAATCTGGAAATTTTTGATGTAGTCTTGATCTAAACAAAGCCTTTGAATGATGAATTATGGGTTTTAGAATGTTAATACTGTTGTAGAATGATAGTATGATGATATTGTAACCTTGTCTTAGAGTTTCATGCTTGAAAATGTTGTTTTGGGACGAATTGGTAACTGCAAAACGAAGCAGTCCGTAACCATACCTGGTGCGTTCGATCGATCGATGTTCTTCAGTCGATCGATCGACCACCATCGATCGATCGAAGGTAAAGGTCGATCGATCGACCTTCCCAGAATGAATAAAGTTTTTCCCTAATTAAATTTTAATGGTGTTAATCCTTGAAAGATATTATTGGAGACCTTATGAATACCCTTAACCTTAAGGAAGACCAGTAGGCATGATTATGAGATTGGACCTTAATTGGAATTCAATTTGAAGAACTATTCTAAATTAATGAAATTCGATAAGTGAGATAACATTTGGGTTAATAGTGTAAATTTGAATAATTTGATGAAATGAGGTTTGGGGCAGAAGTAAGGACCTTAGGAATAAAGATGTTATACGTGGGAATAATAGGAACTTTATAGTCTATTTGAGATAGGGTTTCAGTATAAGAGACTACGACGTGAGACGTGTCGACGGTTTAACTTTTATATTATCGAGAGAATTAAACTATATAAAATTGGAATAATGGCATAAGGATGTAGAGTATACCTTTATTAATGTTGAAATATCTAAGATGTGTGAATGCTTAGTATATGATTTTTATGTGTATGACATACCTACCATACTTGCTATCACGGGAGGTTTACGTTCGCTTATGGCCTTCTAATCCTTGTGTGCCCGGATTTAGTTTGGTACCTAGAGGACATAGTTCAAGGAGAACGACTTATTTGTGAGTTAATAAGCCCGCTGACTATGGAGCGTAGGTATGTACGTGACCATGGATATGTTGAATTATGTTCGCCTCCATTTATGTGTGTGGTGTTTATTCCAACAATTCCTGAGAGATTCGGAATTTGTAATCCTTATGTACGTGATGTACCGGGATGGATAGCAGAGTATGTGTGCACCGTAGCTTAGCCTCGGGGTGCTTGTATTGTATAGTTATGATGTGATTAATATACGGTTAAACGAGAAGGAATTTACTATGTTAAATTGTGAGTATAGTTATGGTAATGTTATGTAGATAAAAAGGGAACTTATATCTATAAATGGTTTTGTTAATAATTGGGAATCCGAGAATTTAAGTAGAACTCTCTATTTAATTGTTAAGGTTGGAAATTAAACGTGAATCGAGTAGTAGTGTTAGAAACTCTTCAGAATTAGATAGTTAAGAGATAACACATGAATGGGTACAGGAACGTTAGGAGTGCACAGTTAGACGAGAGGTGAGTATCTCATGTGAGAGCACGTCCTAACATGTATTTTGCATATGATGTTTTAAATGTTTTTAAAGCACTTGCAGGTTTTTAAAATATCTCCACATTCGGGCTCTGACCCGTTTGCTTTCAAATCTATTTTTCTTGTAAAACCATTTTAGGTGCCCAGCCACAAGGACACCATGCATAGGATAGTCTTTCAGGTGACGAGTTGTAGCTGTTTGTGGAAGCTACAGGGATTTGCTTTAGACGCTTCTACCATTTGGATTCCATATTCAATATTCTTCAGTTGTAGGGCAGGTTGCCCATTTCTATTAGAGATATCTTTCCATTTCAGTTTTTCAGACTTTGGCATGTATTGATTCAGTATTCAGTATAGTTGTTTCAGTTTGTGGTATTGTAGTGAGGAGTTTTCCTCCAGACCTTATTTACATTATGTGAGGGTTATCCTATTTACTTTCGTTATGGTGAATGGTGTTATTATTCTTCATTACACTTGTTGCATGTTAATCAGACTTTAATTAAAATTTGACAACTTACTTTTTAAATACTAAGTGGTTAGTAATAATAAAATGTTTTCGACGGTGATGCTATTAACTGGGCCAACTTGGCATTTTGATTTAATTTAATAAAGGAGTAGCTACCCAGTATTTAATTAGTCGGGGTGTCACAGGTGGTATCAGAGCATCAGGTTCTAGTGTCCTTTAGGATCTGTACGGCTTATTATGTTTCCGCTGAGCTTTCTTTGATATAGAGCCCTAATACTAGGAATGTTGTATTAATCTCTATACATTGGGAATTCGTACTTCCGCGATTTGTTTATTTGAATGATGAACTCATCCAAATTTACTTAAATTTTCAGATGGACCGTCCTGAAGAACTAGCTAAAACGGTTAAGGGAGTCAACGGACAAGATCGACTCACACCTCAGGTATCTCTAGAGAGAATATCAACCGCTGAGTTAGCAGGTATCGTGGAACAAGCAGTTACCACTGCAGTTCTACAATACCAAGAACGCAGCATACAATTTAAAAGAGGAAAAAGACCTAGAGAGGTTAGCCAGATGCATGTGAATAAAGCTGAAAAATGTGTGAAGACCCCGAAATTGCGACAACAAACTACCCAAGACCAAATCAGTTCTAATCAACAATGTGGTAAGATGAAGCAATTTCGAAAGGGAAATAAGGTCCCAAGTCAGCAAGGCCGACACCGTCAACAGCAGGGTCAGAAGGGGAGTAACTTCAAAGGCCGATGTTTCATATGTGGCAAATATGGCCATAAACGCCAGGATTGTCCAGATAGGGGCAGGATCCCACAGCAACAGGGTGTCCGACAGGAGTTGCAGAGGCCTATGTTTCCCGCCGCCCTCCCAGCACCAGCTCAAGTACTAGCCCTAACAACTTTTCCTATAGCTCCAGTGCAGCAGGGGCAGTTACAGTACAGACATGTCTATAATATCAACCAGGCAGCCGCCCCACAGGCACCACCCGTGATTTGGGGTATGTTTTCTATCCAGAGACTTTTGGGTTGAACTTTGTTTGTTACTGGGATAACTCAATTGTTTTATAATTACATATTATGCGAAGACCTTAGGGTTATTAACCACATTATTGAGCACTGTAACGTAGATAGACTCACCCCTGGGGAAATGGTTCATTTTTATATGCCGGGGAGTGGGAGTAGAGATTGGTAAATTGATATTACCTGCAAATATGTTAGTATTAGAGATGACCGAGTATGATGCCATTATTGGTATGGATTGGCTTGTTGCGTACCGAGCCATGATTGACTGTTTCAGTAGGAGTATTATCTTTGCTATTCCCGGGAGGGGATGTTTTTGGTGGCAATGCCTCGTCCCGAGGGAGGATCGTCCACTCATTTGTACTACATAGAGGAGGATACCTCTGAGGTGGTTGTGATTCCTTTAGATTCGATCCCGATTGTCAGAGAGTTTGCCGAGGTATTTCAGGATATACCTGGATTACCCCCAGTCGTGAGATAGACTTTGTTATAGACTTATTGCCAAGTACGAGACCTATAGCACGCGCACCGTACCGTATGGCTCCAGCTGAGATGTGGGAGTTACGGGATCAGATTGAGCAGTTGTTGGGTCAGGGGTTTATTCGGAGAAGTACTTCACCGTGGGGTGCCCCTGTGTTATTCGTGAAGAAGAGAGATGGTTCACTGAGATTGTGTGTGGACTACCGGGAGTTAAACAAGGTCACGATACGGAATAAGTATCCGTTGCCTCGAATCGATGACCTATTCGACCAGTTAAGAGGGGCTTCTTGCTTCTCAAATATTGATTTGCGATCTGGTTACCATCAGTTGCGTATCAGGGAGGAGGACGTCTCGAAGACTGCGTTCTTATCGAGATATGGATCTTACGAGTTTCGGGTTATGCCATTTGGTTTGACCAACGCTCCAGCAGCATTTATGGACTTGATAAATAGGGTGTTCAGGGATTTCCTAGATCAGTTTGTCATTGTATTCATCGATGATATTTTGGTTTACTCCCAGACAGAGGAGGAGCACGCCGAGCACTTGAGGCAAGTTTTGCAGACACTGCGCCAGAATGAGTTATATGCGAAATATGAGAAGTGCGGGTTTTGGCTGAAGGAGGTTCAGTTTTTGGGGCATATTATTTCCGACCGGGGAGAATATCGGTTGATCCGGGGAAGGTATCCGCGGTGAGGGAGTGGGGACAGCCCACGACACCGACGGAGATCCGTAGTTTCTTGGGCCTAGCAGGATACTATAGGAGGTTTATTCGGGGTTTCTCCATGATAGCGGGTCCCATGACACATTTAACTCGTAAAGGTGTGCCATTCATTTGGAGTGATGTCTGTCAGTTGGCATTTGATGAGTTGAAGGACAAGTTAACCTCAGCACCTGTGTTAGCATTACCGAGACCGGGAGTTGAGTATCTTGTTTACACCGATGCGTCCTTACAAGGACTTGGAGGTGTACTGCAGCAGGAGAGTCAGGCCATAGCTTATGCTTCCCGTAAGCTTAATCCTCACGAGAAGAATTACCCTACCCATGACTTGGAGTTAGCGGCAGTGGTATTTGCCCTTCGTATTTGGAGACATTACCTTTTGGGGGAGAAGTTTCGATTGTTCACGGATCACAAGTCCCTACAGTACTTATTCACGCAGAAGGAGTTGAATATGCGGCAACGGAGGTGGCTTGAATTCGTGAAAGATTATCAGTTCGATATCCAGTATCACCCGGGGAAGGCTAACGTAGTAGCAGACGCGTTGAGCTGTAGACCGGTAGATGAGGTGGCGGAAGTGTGGAAGGCTAAGTGGAAGGAATTGGGACACCAGGATGCAGTGGCTCGATCATTCATGTCTGTGATGACTGTTACACCGCAGATTGCCGCGAAGATAGTGAGGGCACAGGCAAACGGCTCGTTCTGTCAGGAGCAGATAGTTCGATTATTGGCAGAGGGAACCGAATCCTATACCGTTAGCTCAGACGGGGGATTACGCTTCAATGGGAGATTGGTGGTTCCGGAAGGGGAGGAATTGCGGCATGAGGTGATGGCAGAGTCGCACGGCTTAAGATTCGCGGTACATCCCGGAGGGGACAAAATGTACCAAGACATGAGACGTCAGTATTGGTGGAGCGGTATGAAGAGAGATATTGCCGAGTTTGTTTCCAAATGCGCCACTTGTCAGCTAGTAAAAGTGGATCATCAGAGACCGGCATGACTACTACAGCCGTTGGAGGTCCCGATGTGGATGTGGGAGAGCATATCCATGGACTTTATCACGGGGTTGCCTACGACACAGAGAGGTCACGACTCCATTTGGGTAATAGTGGATAGGTTGACCAAAGTCGCTCATTTTCTACCCGTGAGGACAGACTACACTGCAGGACAGTATGCCCAGCTCTTTATTTCTGAGATAGTAAGACTTCACGGTGTGCCCCTAAATATCGTGTCCGACCGAGACAAAATATTTGTTTCACGGTTTTGGGAGAGTTTTCAGCAGGCCATGGGCACGGAGTTGCGATTGAGTACGGCGTACCACCCGCAGACCGATGGGCAGACCGAGCGCACAAATCAGATGTTGGAGGACATGCTACGTATGTGCACCATTGATTTTGAGGGTGGATGGGAGCAGTACCTTCCACTGGTGGAGTTTGCTTACAACAACTCCTACCAGTTCACCATTGGCATGGCTCCATTTGAGGCGTTGTACGGTAGACCTTGCCGTTCCCCAGCATGTTGGTTGGAGGTGGGGGACAACAAACTACTTGGGCCGGAAGTAATTCAGGATACTTCAGCAAGGATAGAATTGATTCGGAGTCGCATTCGGGTAGCTCAGGTTAGGCAGAAGAGCTATGCTGATGCGAAGAGATTCTTCAGAGCGTTCCAAGTGGGGGACCAAGTTTTGCTCAGAGTATCTCCTATGAAGGGGATTATGCGTTTCGGGAATAAAGGGAAGTTGGCACCGAGATATGTGGGACCATTTCCTATTATTGAGCGGATTGGACCGGTTGCGTATAGGCTTGGATTACCGGAGCATTTACATCGGATTCACGATGTATTTCATATTTCCTCGCTTAGGAAATACCTTAGAGATAATTTGGCTCATTCTCTCATTGCTGTGGAGGACATTGATCTCCAGCCAGATAGCTCCTACGAGGAGGGGCCGATTGCTATTCTGGACCGAAGTGAGCGAAAGCTGCGGTCAAAGATAGTTCCGTTAGTGCGTGTTCAGTGGCGACATCATAATGTCGAGGAGTCCACATGGGAGCGCGAGGATGAGATGCGCGAACGTTATCCAGAGTTATTCTTATCAGGTACTTTCTAGTTCTGAATTTCGGGACGAAATTCAGTTATTAGCGGGGAAGTATGTAATACCCCGTATTTTCTATGATATTTATTTTTGGGGATTAATTGAATTAAATGTTTATTAATTGGAAATTAATCCGGATAATAATATTAACGAGATGTGAGTTAGTATTTTATTATAATGTGTATACTTGGCATTATATGAATATTGAAAAATATTGAAATTGTCACGAGATTGAAATACGGCAATTTGGGAAACTTTGTTGAGACGCGCGTGACAGTCGCGTCAGGAATATAATTATTTGAATTAAAAAGTGAATTTTATTTTTATCACCCGTATGTTCATTTTGAGTGCGCCAACGCGTCCGGAAGGGTCGAGATAGTCAGAAAACACTAGCCGGGAGTTTAGTTTGGGTCCCGGGGTATTTTTAGGCCATACCGGCATCATAAAGGGTATTTTGGTAATTTTATATTTTTGGGAATTAAAAGTGACGAAAATTAGAATAGAAATCTGACTTCTTCTTTAACCCACTAAACCCACTAACTACACTAAGAGACTTAATGGACTACGGGAGAAGTTGAAATATAGTCCCAACTTACCAAAAACCAAACACACATCCATTTTCATCATCCTTGGGAAGAACTTGTAGAGAGAGAGAGAAAGGAAAGAATTCTGCAGAAAGAGAGTTAGAGGACAGATTCAACCTTCAAATTCAACATCAAATTCAGAGAAAGATTAAGGCAAGTGGTTTAAATTCATTTGATTCAAGCTATGCTTTTCCATGTTTAGGAATTTTCGAAATTTATCTTGGAAGATGATTTAGACCCATATATTGGAAGATAAAAATTATGAATTATGTTAGGGATTGCATGTAGTAATATTCTGGACGAATTATATGTTCTAAATAGAACCATTGATGATCTAAAAATGGAGTTTAGTAGTAGTTTATTGATGTTCTTGAATGGGGAAGAAATCTGGAAATTTTTGATGTAGTTTTGATCTAAACAAAGCCTTTGAATGATGAATTATGGGTTTTCGAATGTTAATACTGTTGTAGAATGATAGTATGATGGTATTGTAACCTTGTCTTAGAGTTTCATGCTTGAAAATGTTGTTTTGGGACGAATTGGTAACTGCAAAACGAAGCAGTCCGTAACCATACCTGGTGCGTTCGATCGATCGATGTTCTTCAGTCGATCGATCTACCACCATCGATCGATCGAAGGTAAAGGTCGATCGATCGACCTTCCCAGAATGAATAAAGTTTTTCCCTAATTAAATTTTAATGGTGTTAATCCTTGAAAGATATTATTGGAGACCTTATGAATACCCTTAACCTTAAGGAAGACCAGTAGGCATGATTATGAGATTGGACCTTAATTGGAATTCAATTTGAAGAACTATTCTAAATTAATGAAATTCGATAAGTGAGATAACATTTGGGTTAATAGTGTAAATTTGAATAATTTGATGAAATGAGGTTTGGGGCAGAAGTAAGGACCTTAGGAATAAAGATGTTATACGTGGGAATAATAGGAACTTTATAGTCTATTTGAGATAGGGTTTCAGTATAAGAGACTACGACGTGAGACGTGTCGACGGTTTAACTTTTATATTATCGAGAGAATTAAACTATATAAAATTGGAATAATGGCATAAGGATGTAGAGTATACCTTTATTAATGTTGAAATATCTAAGATGTGTGAATGCTTAGTATATGATTTTTATGTGTATGACATACCTACCATACTTGCTATCACGGGAGGTTTACGTTCGCTTATGGTCTTCTAATCCTTGTGTGCCCGGATTTAGTTTGGTACCTAGAGGACATAGTTCAAGGAGAACGACTTATTTGTGAGTTAATAAGCCCGCTGACTATGGAGCGTAGGTATGTACGTGACCATGGATATGTTGAATTATGTTCGCCTCCATTTATGTGTGTGGTGTTTATTCCAACAATTTCTGAGAGATTCGGAATTTGTAATCCTTATGTACGTGATGTACCGGGATGGATAGCAGAGTATGTGTGCACCGTAGCTTAGCCTCGGGGTGCTTGTATTGTATAGTTATGATGTGATTAATATACGGTTAAACGAGAAGGAATTTACTATGTTAAATTGTGAGTATAGTTATGGTAATGTTATGTAGATAAAAAGGGAACTTATATCTATAAATGGTTTTGTTAATAATTGGGAATCCGAGAATTTAAGTAGAACTCTCTATTTAATTGTTAAGGTTGGAAATTAAACGTGAATCGAGTAGTAGTGTTAGAAACTCTTCAGAATTAGATAGTTAAGAGATAACACATGAATGGGTACATGAACGTTAGGAGTGCACAGTTAGACGAGAGGTGAGTATCTCATGTGAGAGCACGTCCTAACATGTATTTTGCATATGCTGTTTTAAATGTTTTTAAAGCACTTGCAGGTTTTTAAAATATCTCCACATTCGGGCTCTGACCCGTTTGCTTTCAAATCTATTTTTCTTGTAAAACCATTTTAGGTGCCCAGCCACAAGGACACCATGCATAGGATACTCTTTCAGGTGACGAGCTGTAGCTGTTTGTGGACGCTACAGGGATTTGCTTTAGACGCTTCTACCATTTGGATTCCATATTCAGTATTCTTCAGTTGTAGGGCAGGTTGCCTATTTCTATTAGAGATATCTTTCCATTTTAGTTTTTCAGACTTTGGCATGTATTGATTCAGTATTCAGTATAGTTATTTCAGTTTGTGGTATTGTAGTGAGGAGTTTTCCTCCAGACCTTATTTACATTATGTGATGGTTATCCTATTTACTTTCGTTATGGTGAATGGTGTTATTATTCTTCATTACACTTGTTGCATGTTAATCAGACTTTAATTAAAATTTGACAACTTACTTTTTAAATACTAGGTGGTTAGTAATAATAAAATGTTTTCGACAGTGATGCTATTAACTGGGCCAACTTGGCATTTTGATTTAATTTAATAAAGGAGTAGCTACCCGGTATTTAATTAGTCGGGGTGTCACAAGTCAATGATTTTGGTGCTCGAAAAATACTATGGCCTACCTATGGGATCTTCGACTGTATCCATTCTTATTATCTCCACAAATGTTTCATATAGAGATGCAAATTATCTCTTATTTTCATCTATATTAAGTACCTCCCGTGATCTTTCCTATTCATCAAAGAGCCACAAAGGTACTTGTTGGGAGGCCATTTGTGTTAACTCAGCTGCTGCTGCAATAGAAAGATCAATAATCATATACTTATATAGCCATCTTGAGTGACATAATATAAATGTCTATACAGTATAAAAAATGAGCATAAATAGTTGTTAAGATGAGAAATTGAAAAAAAAAAGATCACAAACAGTTGTAATGCATGGTTGTTACATACATAATGTATGATTATTAAAAGAAAATGACGTAGGATTAGGTTTTCCTAATCATATGGTTTGGGCCGTGGCATGACAACCTCCGCCACGCAATAACACCAACACCAAAGCATTTACTTTTAGTAACACCTTTTAGTTTTTTAAAATTTTGATAGAGTTACCTTTGTTTATTTATGAAAACAAACCTGTTTAATTTGTTTAAAACAACAACAAAAGCCTAAACACTAATAATAATACCATCCAACAATTGAGTAAACTAAAACAAATATATTGTAATACACAACAGTACCTATTCAATTATATCACCAACACATAAACATAGAAACATCATAACAATGATATTGTAACTATAGAATAATATGCTCAAGAAAAATTAATCTGATAAATGATAATAAAGAGAGTGTTCATCGACACTCTCTCGTGATAGTAGTGCGGGATATCAATGACGGGTTTCAGAGGAGATTGCCAAAGGGGGCGTAAGAAGTTGGTGATTTGTTGCCCATGGAGGTAGATCTTGACTATCCCTATTAGCACAATCACAAACAAAAATATAAGGCACTTGGGATCTATCCCGTGCAACATGACCCGGAGTCTCGACATGCTCAATGTCGCCAAGGTCACCTGCTTCAGATTTGAAACATAAATTCCAAAATAAATAAATAAACCAACTGCCCAAACACATCATAACTTTTGCCTAAAGATTGAAATGTAACATCATACAAAGCTTTGAACACTTAACACTCCATATATCATCTTACAGAACCAAAAAATTCCTGATAATTAAGATTTTCTTAATGGCGCATTTATCTACAAAGTTGCAAAAAGTTGAAAAGCAGTTCATTTATATTAAAAGCTGAAATTTTTGGAAATTCAAATGATTGGTTTGGTGAAACAATCTCTTATTCTTCATAAATCAGAGAAATCCATAACACCGGTCTCTTTTTCATTAATTTGACCAATTTTTCATAGAAAGCAACTATTTTTCAACTTTATAAACAAACACCCCAAAATCCTGAAGGAAGTCCAAAATCAAAGACCTCAATCACTCGTTCGCTTGTTGAAAACCTTATAACTATAGCAAAACTGTAAAGACCCTCGAAAAATAAATAAAAAATATTTTCTTTTTCTCGAATCAAAACTCTCAGAGCATTTTTCTTGAAATTTTTCATTCATATCTCAATAAAACCACTAAAAGTTAGAACTTTATAGTTTGAATCAAAATGCAAAAAGTCTAAGTAACAAAAAAAAATGAATTTGCTGCCTTAAAGCAATTCAAGTTTCAGACAAACTCATGGACAAAAATCACCCAATCCCCACCAAACAACAAATTCCTCAATCAACATTTCTAATGTTTTAGATCAAATCCAGATGAATGATTAAAAACCAATCATTTGAAAAACAAAGACACCCATTTTAATTCAATATATATACACCAAAAATCAAATATACCCATTTCTCCATAATCTTAAACAACCCAAAATTTAAATTAAAAGAAAAAAGAACTTTACACAACTAAAATATCATCACAAACATAAAAAACAAACTTAAATTGCAAAATTACATTTGGGACACAGTTTTCTAAACCTAATACATTTTGTTCCTTTTTTTTCAATCAGTTTTTCATGTGTATAAATGAAACACAAGCCCAAATCTAATGGAAATCTAATTATAGACAAAAGAGGAAAATCTGGAGAAACCATATATTGAGAGTGAAACCCAATAAAACCCTAATATGTACTTGATTATGTAGAACACAAATAAATCCGGAATCAATGTTAGTTGCTCCCAAATTGAAATCACGGAAATAGGGATGATTAAACTCACCTCAAATACAATGTTAGGTATCGTAGTTGGATTAAAAGAAGGGACTGCGCAACTTTAAGATAAGATTCAATTTAATTGAGAACAGGAAAAGATAGTTGGCTTGAATTACAGAACCATAGGTTTGGATTTTGCTACCAAGAGAGAAAGTGGGGAAGAGAATGGGTTGGATTTTCACTCACGTGTAGGAATAGACTGAGTTAATGGGTTATGTGTATGATAGATCTGAGTTAGATTTCAGTTGATCACGTGTATAAATTGTGTAAAAAAAGTTTATTTCTTTTCATGAGAGATTTAAAAATAATATTAACCTTTTTCAATCATGACGTGGCACCATAAAATTAGGTCTCTCAAAACTAAGGAGCTATTACATAGAAATAATAGATTTTGATTGAATTTAGGGATTGTGTAGCAGAACGTCTCTAATAAATCGAAACTAACTATAAAGTCAAAAAGAATTTCCTAACATTGAGTTAGTGCAACGTGTAGATGGTGACGTTAGAGCTTGACTAAGTGTTGTCTCGTCTACACACTAAAGGGTTTTGTTGACTTGGTAGTTAAGCCCAAACCTGCGCCCGCCAGCGAGGAAAATGTGTATTCTAATAGTCAAATCCGTGTTTAAATTTTAAATACATGGATATATTACCATATTCAAGTAATTATATATATGGAAAGGACTTCCTCATCAAGTCAAGCTTATCTAATACTCTTTATCTGTCAAAGTTGAGTAGCTTAGCCAGAAAGCAATGGCCACTCTGCTAAGAAATACCACTTTGCATTTTACCCGCCGGTCCGATGACTATGAGCCTTTGTATCAAAGTTACCAAACAACCAGAGAAGGTCTTTCAACATCCAAAATCAGTTGGGAAAACCAAATTTTGATGACCCCTTTTAGCTACAAACGTGAGAGGGCAAGAAGAAGACACATATTCCTCAAAACCTACACGTTAAATTCTTCAAGGTCAGCAAAGTCAAGAAAGCTAAAGAAGGTTGTGATTAAAGTAAAATCAGTTGTAGTTTCAGTGTTGAGATTTTGCAAATCTGGATCAGCCGTTAGAGCTTACTCCCCCTCTTCAATTCGAAGGTGTTTTTGACTCTGTGTACTGGACCACAATTTATTCATTATTTTGTTTGTTTGTATTTCTTGTTCTTTTACATTGTATGCAGTACCTGTTGTGTGTATCTTTGTGATTAATGAGAATAGAAAATTCTTTAACTTAATACTTGTTCTTGTAGCAAAATGTACACGATGAGTATTTCCACCATTAATAAAAAGGTCCGAGTGGATTATTAATGCGATTGGTTGTTCTATTTCTCCAAAAGAACAAAAAAAAGTTATTTTAAAACACGTTAATCGTGCATAATTTTTTAAGGATAGCTTCATCCACCATACTATAAGGTTGTCTAATATCCACACATCAAAGATTTTTTGGTACTTCATTTCATCATTGTAAGATACTACATCACAGCTTTATATACAGGGGAGCTCTCCATAAGTTCTATTTACGTAAAGCTCATGATCAATACAAAATTCGAAAGGAAAAAGAACAAAGTAAATATTTACCTTATTTATGGTGTAGGCTTGACTCCACTCGATAGGATCAAAAGTAAATTGTTGAGAGTAATATTCATACTGAAACTGTAGATATTTAACACGCGTCGATAATTCCAGGTACAAACAAGTTCTGTTAAAGGAGTGATATCTAAGAACACGAAAATATAACATGGTTCAATGAAAGATGAATTGCCTGCTTATAACGGAGAACAGACATGATGGTATTTATTACTCAAAAGGCTTCTTGGGTGCTAGAAGTGCTAATTGAGAGCCAAGAGCCGAGGATGCTAGAAGTGCTAACAAAGACCCACGAGTAGGAGAAATGGTACCATTTGTGGAGCGCATTACGTGTTCGTGTTTAATATAGATAATGACACGACACATATGTTTTTTTAAAATTCTTGTCTTTATAGTAGGAAGCATGTAGGACACGTTTCACATATAGCCTTCACATATGATACTATTTCTCCATAAGTCAAGATTACAAAACGGTCAATTGGCCTAACTAGTATTTACGCCCGCTTATAAGAAGATTATACAATCAAAGGGGGGTTCCATCTTCCTTGGGGGAGCCTCTCTCACGTTGGGTTATGCTAATTGTTTGGACTTATCGTTAATTAATTAAAAAAATTGAGTTTATGATACCAACAAGATTATCGCTTAGACTGATCAAATATAAATAGACTTTTAGGGGATTTAATAGATAATACCCTAGTAAAAATGGATTTAGATAAAGATATAGGTAAATATATCTTATTGGCTATTATTTTCATGGTGTGACTATTGTACAGGTACCCTAGGCGTGATATATGTTAAGATCGTGATAATGAATTTAATTTAAGATTATGGAAAACCTGTATGATAATGAATTTTAATGTTGGAAACATAAATAGTTAGTTGATAATTTCGACAGTAAACCTAGTTATATAATCGAGGAAAGCTTAAATATTATGACCTATTTGGGAGAAATTAAATCTTAGGCATGTGGTAGGCCTATGCTAAGAGTAAACTAAAGTGCGGACTAAAAATAAAATGCAAGAGATAAGAACTATTTTGAGATAAATATGCAAAAAATGTATCTTTCATATTTGTGATCAATATATATGCATATTCCCATGTGTTTAGTGTAGGATGTGTTGGGCCTAGTGCTATCTAGATATAATGACGGGGGTGTCACAATATGTGTAGGACCTAGAAGTGACTGATATAGTGATGGAATTATGTGTGTGTGCACGTGTGTCAGGGCTAGGGAAATCCCCGTAGTTCGGTCAAAATTAGGGCCTTCATTTTTTAAAAATAGGTGTATTTATTGTAGATCAGTGCAATTACTGAAACACAGATTCTAATAGACCCATTAGTCACATGCACTGATGTTACACTATAATGTAACATCCATATAATAAGAAGCAACTTGGTGCATAATAAAGATAAACATGATCCGGGTATTATTATAAATAGTAATAAATGCATTAAATGAAGTAAAAGAGAGATCAACGCAGATAAGTTAGAGTGGTTCAACCAATTGGTGTACACCCATTTTGGTGCAACTCATTTATCACTATATGAATAGTGTTTCAAAAGTTCCAAGTGTACTTTCTTTCACAAAAGAGTATTTTGATAGAATAACAATAGGTTTTTACAATGATCTGACTTATGGTACAATTTATTTATAGGTGGCTTAGGTGTAATGTGCATCCCAAGTCGCATGAAAAATGCTGAATGATGTGATCCTCGTGATTATTGACACTTGTCCTTCTAAAAATTGCATAGAATGTGTGAAGATTCTCTTCACATGCAATGATATCATGTGCACCCATTTGTGTAGGCCAAAAATGATTGAAATACCCATTCTGGTGAATTATGTGCATTCTTAGCTATCTAATGCAGTTTGACTGACCAAGTGAGGCTAAGAGAATGAGGATGAATCTTATGGGTCGAGGATCCCAAAACATTCATAGTGTAGAGGAGATCACTTCTTGGATCATGAATTACCCCCAAGTCTTGAATCTTCTGAACTATATCAACTGTGATAGGAGGTTGGAGACTAAGAGCTTATCCATTCTAGAGATGAAGGAGATGATGATCTACTGGATGTTGAATTCGTACCTTTGATGAGGCCTTAAAAGTTTTGAGGTCAAACCTTTGAAGATCGAACCTTGAGCCTCGGCTTTAAAATGTTTAGGCTGAACCTTGAGCCGAGACTCCAAAATGTTGAAGTCAAACCTTGAGGCGAGGCTTTAAAATGTTGAAGCCGACCCTTTGTAAGACTAACCTTGAGGTAAGGATCCAAAATGTTGATGTCGAACCTTTGTAGGCTATACCTTAAGCTGAGGCTCCAAAATGTTGAGGTCTAACCTTTGTAGGCCGATCCTTGAGTTGAGGCTTTAAAATGTCGAGGCTGAATCTTTATAGGTTGATCCTTAAGCTAATGATTTAAAATGCTGAGGCCAATTGTCAGGAGGGGCCATTAAACATTAAAGTTGACCCCTGCAGGTCGAATGCCATGATGAAGCTGAATATTAGGATGGTCCATTAAATGTTGGACCCAACCCCCTATAGGCCGAATGTCATGTGAGTCTTTAAAATGTTGAGGCTGAATGTCGGGAGGGTCCATTAAATGTTGGAGTTGACCCCTTACAAGCCGATAAGATTTATATGTGCTCCTAATAGTCGAAGACCAATGACCGATAGTGAGTTAGGTAGAAATGTTCCTCGAATTTAGCCAGATTTTTCTAGCTTGCTTCGTTTAAACTTCTCGGTGCTAGGGTTTGGCACATGCGACTCATCCAATTTACTCCTCATATAAATATTTGTTCTCATTTGCAAAATCACTTCATAATTTTTTCTGAACAAGGATTTTCTCTCTCTAGGATTGTCATGAGAGATTTCGGTTGATCTTGGAGTTATTCAACATTTTCTTCTTTTCCGGTAAGATTTTCCCTCTTTAGATCTTTTTTCGGTAACATTTTGTAGTGCATGAAAAAATGTGGAAGGGGTTTCACATTTGGTGGACATATAGTAATTTTAAGATTAATTTAAATAAAATAAATTTAATTTGGACTTACTGATATTGGTAGGGTGAATGCAACTATGAGGAAGGATGCATAACAATGTTAGGATTAAATAAAATAAGATAAACTTAAATTGGATCAGTTAAAAAAAATAACTATTTAATGATTAATTAAATCCATTACTTATAGGGCTTATATTCACATCTTCAAGTATTTTTCCCAGGAAAAATGAGGTGCAATGATCATTATTGGCAACAAGAGTACGCGAGATTGTAATTGGACTGCACTTATATATCTTTTATTAGTGCACGTCATATAAAGGGTGATTCTATTTACATGTATGGGAATAATAAGATTGGACAAATTAACTAACTTACAAATCTTGGAGTTCATCTCTCGTAAGAGTGCATGTTCGATCGTATTATGTTTTCCCTAACAGAAAGGTGGGATGAGGTAGCAGAAAATATATATCTCCTATATAATATCGACGTGGCCCTGATATTACTTACACTATTAGAAAAGGTAGAAAAAAATATTAAACCATTGTGGATACAACTACGTATATATACCATTCTCCGAGAGTGTGATGTGTCGCGATATATGCACGTTAAATTGAATCTTCCCAATAAGTTAAAGAAGAAAGGATTTCTTGATCATGTCACAGAAATCTATACATCAATCATAGTTACACTTCCTGTTAGTTGGCCACATGCAAAAATCCAAAGATCTTTAAAAAGTAATACCGAATGGATGGAGATCTGGCATGTTGAAAATATTTTAGGTCTTAATATGAGAAGGTATATACATATATATAGTCATAAATATGATTATTTAGTCATAAACATGCTAGTATAATCAATTCGTCTCTTATTTTTTATCGTAGGTAATGTCGAATGATAATGGAGATAATGTACTAGATGATGACGAAACACCTCCTAGATTCTCATTTTATGCACCTCAACCTTGATTCTCATCAACATGGGTCACTCTACCACTCCATCTGTGAGTAGAAAACAAATGCATGTTAATCAGACACCCCACTCCCTCTTCCAAAATCTACCAAGCAGATGAGAAGAATCCCATTGCCTTATCCCTTTTGCGGAATAATCCTACTAGTAAGAATAATAACATCCATATCTTTAAATCCTAGTCTTTGTCGCTTGGGAAAAATAATGTGGTATTCGGGGAAGCAAATAACTGGAATGAAGTTAATCAAGACATCAAGGATGATATTTTTTATTAACTTTGTAAGAGTTTTCCATTCCCCAACCTTTCAAAGAAAAAGGTTCTTTCCCGAGTTACTGAAGAAATGAGAAAATATCAGAGGAAACTTTGGTAGAGAGATTTATCGAAGGAGAAATTAAGCTCTGATACTTTGGCTATGAAAGATAAATTCCCTCCAAATATTAAAATGCCAGTCGATCAATGGAACATTTTTTTTTAAAAATGAGGCGATGGACAAAAGGCTGGTCAAGAAGGAGAAAAATTAAAAAAAAAATAGTGAAGAAAGTTGATGTCCATAGGTCCGGGTCTAAATCATATGAAGATTTAAGGAGTGAATGGTTAGAAAGGACAAAGGTCGATCCAGATGCCATTAAAATACCTAATCGGGGAAATTCGTACATGCATGCCTAACGGGACAAAGATAATAAATTCCCACCACACTTGACTCTGACTCTCGTAAGTATGACAAGTTTATATATATCATGTTATATAAAATAATGTTAAAATCATAAGACTAAATATAATTTCACGCTATAGGAATCGATCGAAGCCGTTAGTTTTCAATCCGCTTTAAGCCCTTATGATGACATTGAAGATAATGCCCTGACCTAGACTTGTGAAAATGACAAAAGAGGGACGATGAGAATTTTTGGATAACATATGCCAAAAAACAAATTAAACACACTACACCTCTCGTGGGTGAGCTCTCTTTGGTGAGGAATCACATCTCGATCCAAGAGGAAAGTCGGTCAAAGACAAATGGGGATGCGCAAGTGAAAGAGACGCTACATCGGAATAAATGATTCTCAAATAAAACTAATTTTAATTATGTATCAACAAAATCAGATTTAATAAAACCCAAGTTTTAATTTAATCATAGAACATGCATCTATTGATATGGAATCATAAAGCAAGAAGCATACAAAGGTTGGAAACACCAAGTTAAGAAAAAAATCCCCGCATGGCAAAAACCTTTTATTTCCACTATAATTTGTAAAGTAACGGTTTGCAATCGGATCATAATGAAAATATAAATGGCATACAAATACTCGCAGGTGTCGGTCGGAGTCATTAGAAGTGGACCACGCACAACTATCCCACAAGAATCGCAATCCTACTCTTCAGCCCAGGAATAACGCAACACTCCCTAATGTTCACCTCAGTCCGGTGTAGGTTTATCCTCTCTACAAAGAGTTAAACAATAACAAGATTGTTTCTTGGCTTCCAAAATAATTCACTAAAGATTGGGATGTTTTGTGAATTGAAAAATAAGAGATTGAACTCTCAAAAGGTTGGAGAATAAAGTAAAACACTCAAAATTGTATTCTATTTAAAATTAGTGTTTCTCCACACGAAATCCAGTAGTCTGACACCCTTTAAATACTAAAAATCAAGGTGGTGACGTGTTAGAAAATAACTCTTCTCGTTCGAACAACATACGATGTCGTTTGAACGAGATCCTTATCTCATTCGAACGAGATCATATATCATTTGAACGACCTATCAAACGAGGCCATGACTGTAGATAATTTTGATACGAACACGTGGCCTCCAGTTTCATCCTTTTCTGATTTTTTATGAATTAGTTATGATTTTTCTACGGAAAAGTGTCTTATATGAAAAAAAAAATTCAAAAGCATTTAAACATCCCAAACACTTTTAGATGAACCGTAAAGGGACTTAAATACTTTCTCACCAAAATTAACCTTTTAGAGGTTTGAATGTTGAAGAAGATTGATATTCGAATTCGTCTCGATGCTTGAATGAACTTGAATAATTCTTTGACGGTTATAGCGGTATACGACATACTCAATTGATAACAGACATTTATAAAGTCATGTCCTTACAGTAAGAGATAAAGCGTAATCTTGGAGTGGTGGCGGGTAAAATTAGGAGCCTTGTGTCCTTATTTACTTAAGTTTTTCTACCACCGATTCCTCCTTAAGGTTTATTCTACCCTCTTTCTCAAGGTATCTCTTATCTTCCATCTCAAGATTTTTCCTCCAAAATTTCACCTCGTTAAACATCCCCCCCCCCTATTGTATCTTCTTGCCACATTACCCTCTCAAATGTCTCCTCTTTCCATAGTCCCTGGATCATTGTCATCTACTCACGGTGACTATGGGGAGCAGTACTATATAATGGACTTGACAAATATCTGGATTATTGACGCGTGCACACTTATTTCCTTGAATTTCAGAACTCCTGTTCATAATCTCCCTTTACAGATGGGTGAGGCTCAGATAATGATTGATGACATATAATCCAATTGTGCAAAAATTCATGTGCATGTTGATAGAGCATAAGTACCTTATTAAATACTATCATAATTGTTTTATCACTTGGCCAGTTTATTTTTTGGTCAAGCCTACTCCTGGAACAATGTTTAATTTGGGAATAAGTTGGAATATTTTGTTTATTTAAGTTATTTTAAGTTTGTTTTGTCATTTATTAAAAATTTTAATGCATGCAACAAGAATGTAAGTTTAAGTTGTTTAATTTCAGTTTAAGTTGTGTTAAATAATTTGAATGACTTGTATGCAACGTGACCTTTGTTTCAACCTATTAATAGAGGTGAATTGAATTTTGAAGATTATTTAATGGATTTCCCTCACTAGAAAGAGTGGGTGAGGAGAGTAACCGATTATATGATAATCATGTAAAGGGCGTTCAAGAATTTGTTAAATACACATATAAAATATTTAAAATAACAAGATTCCGTATTCGTTTACCTATTGTATGAACACAAAATGTAAAACTTTATAAGATGTTGAGTTGCAGTTACTAAAGTAGGGAATTTTGTAGGACTATAAGATATGGGCATACCATGGGGAAAAGAATGTACCTTCTGTTCCAAAATAAATACCGGTACCCGACCGAGTGGAAGTGGAACATGATTTGCAAACACATAATCCTTTGACTGACCGAATTAATGATGCTTACGAAGTCCACCACCATCAAAACCCCTAACCTATTAATGCCGATAATATGAATTATGACCAAGTCAATGAACAAGTTGATGTTCAATTACCAGAAGATCGGGAATATATATGGTTAAAAGACAACGCGGCTAGACTGTTGTATAAACATTGCGATGAAGATCACGTTGTATTATATGCAATGATTGGTTTGTATAATTTAAAGAGTCAATTTTATTTAGGGTTCAACAACATAACTAGAATTCTTAAGTGGGTTAAAGACATTCTCCCACGATCAAACACGTTACCAGATAATTATCCTAGCATGAAGAGTTTGGGGTTGAAGTACAAATCTATTCATTCTTGCTATTATGATTGTATATTGTATCGCAACGACAATGAAGATAATTATGAGTGTATTGTATGCAATGAGCCTAGATATGTGGCTTGTTTGAATGAAAAATACAATACTATAAAATATTGCAAGTTATCGTAAGTTCCACATAAGATTTTGAAGTATTTTCCCTCAGGCCACATTCAAAATGATTTTTCACTGTATCGTGGATAATAGGGGCCATGACATGGCATGCTCGATGAGAGGTGGGTTGGAATCTCATGTGTCATTCAATTAATTCACTCATCTGACAACTTTCAAATGTATGACACCCTAAATGTTTTAAGGAATCACACAATTTTCGTCTTTCATTATGAACTAATTAGTTTAACTCTTTCAGTAATTTAAGCATTAGCGAGATTTATTGTCCAGTTCTCATGACGCCTTTAATTATCCTTCCAACACTGTGTATAAGAAAGGGGTTCACATTATTATCGTTATTTGTACTCGGGCCAAAGGCTCCTGGCAATGGTATTGATATTTTATTAGCCCCATTAATCAAAGAACTTAAACGCTTATGGGATAAAGACACTTATGGGATAAAGTTGCCCGGTTGCAATTTCATGGTAATTATGGATGTCTCATATGTGGGGAGTAAACTGAAGCCACTTAGCTACATCATAGTGGTAAGATGAGTTATACAGGTCATCGCAGATTTCTACTGATCATTCACCCTTTTATAAATGACAAGTCTAAATTTTTACTTGTCGATCACGAACATATCACGAAATTTGATCGATATTCTGGTCAGCAGATAAAGGAGAAGGTAGGGGCTATGACTCTGAGTAATAAATATTTAGGAAAAAACCCCCAATTTGTAAACCTGAAGTGTAAAGCTAGGGAGGATCCGAAATTCCTTAGTAAAATGAAGGCATGGTCCATAAAACTAATATTTTTTTACTTTTCGTATTGGAAAGATCATCTTGTAAGACATGCAATTGATGTGATGCACATGAAGAAGAATGCTGGGGAACATCTGATAGGAACATGTCTGGGTGGATCTCATTCAAAAGATGGAGAGTGGGCACACCACAATCTATAGAAGATGAAAATAAAGAAGAAATTATGGTTAAAATGATCTTACAATAAGAATAATTTCTATCCCACGGATGCTTTCATTTTGACTACTAATAAGAAAATATTGCCCTAAATATGGGTTTCAAATTGAAGACTCCGACTGGTTATTTTTAATATTTGGGCAGGGTAGTAAGGGACCAAACAAATGACCTGAAATAGTGCAAGTCTCCTGACTTACATGTCATCGTTCAATTAATCCCTTTGTCGTTTAGGCATTACTTCTCCAAGCACAAAGATCTCCGCCGAGTAATTATACAAGTAAGTTTGTGCTTTATCGTACTTTGTGAAAAAGTGGTAAATAGAATAAACATTAACTATGTGACATCAAATTTAGCTGAGGTAATTTGTGTATTAGAAAAATATTTTCCTTCATCGTTCTTCGATATTAGCATCCACATGCTTGTGCATCTATACGATGAGGATTTATTATGTAGTCCCATTAGGTATTGATAGATGTATCCTTTAGAATACTTGATGAAATCCTTAAAAGCTTATGTTAAGACATGGTATATTGGAGCGTCAATTGTTGAAGAATACATAATTATAGAATCGTGGCTATACGCTTGTGAACATATACCGGAATAAGAGCTGAGGAGGTTCATTCCTTGTGGTGAACGAGTGATCGAGGAACCTGATGAGTTTAAGGATGAATTGCCTTTTAGGAACCATAAAGAGGTGAGACTAACTAATTTATAATACAAGCAAGCAACTAGGTATTTCTTCGAATAACAAGATAAGTTGAAGATTGGAGAGAGTAATTACTTGCATAATTAACAGAATTATTCTTGTTTAATTATATGTATTCTCTATATTATGATCTAAACTCTACAATTTACCTTTAGGAAGTATGAGAACAAAATTTCCCCAAGGCAGAGGATAAATTTCACGATGAATGATTTTAGGGCATGAATATAAAAAAAGTTAATTTCCACCTCTTATGTGTACGGTTATTTATTCAAGTGTGATAAAAACATACCCTAATACAAGTTCATTGATAAATGTAGCTTCCAAAGAGAGGCGATGTCTCTTCAAGGCTTGCAGACCTATAAAAGAATCCCACATTTTGTGAAAAGAGTTTAAGAAATTATGAACCAATGATTTTAATTTCGTTTTATATCCATGTGAGGAAAAGCTTTTGATGAAAAATAACGTAATTTTAATTTTTCCTTGACTACTTGTGTCTCTAGAAAAAGATAAAAATCCAAAAGATACATTGCCAATCTATTATGGAATTGTCCAATAAATATTGGAACTCAATTATTTATATTTCATAGAAATCGTAATCTAATATGGCTGCGTGAAGGCGGAGGACACTATGATTGGTTGTAAAGTTAATCCTAGCTTAAATCATATCATGGTATATTTATCTAAGATGAAGAGTAAATATTATATAGTGGATGAGCCTTTCATTTATGCCTTTCAGAACGTGAAGAAGATATTTTACTGAAAGTGCATAAACGATGGAAATTAGTCCATTGTTTTGTATGAACCCTAAGATTATGACTACTCAAGCAGACATATTAAATTCCCCTAAAGAGTTCCATTCTTCTCTTGATGGCAACCCTAATTTCAAGGATCTTTTAGTTGATTTAAAGTAAGATTTGAGTATCAAAACATTATTTTACCATTAACAACCCTATTTGTTTCCTACTATTATATTAGTCCGTGACAATTCTATTTGTATCTAAATTGTATCCTATTATGATATTTAGGATATATCGGAGCTTTATTTTTATTTAGGAATGTTTAGTTTGAATTATGAATGTTTAGTATGATTTATGAATTAACTAGTATGGCATGGTGCTTTACCTTGAATTGTCAACTCCATGATTACAGTATTGCTTAATTGTATATGAATTGGTTACTGAATAAAACTCAAAATAATCTCCAAATGGCTCCATAAGAGGCATGAATACATTGTACGGGATCAATGTACTCGTAGGAACTTATCGCATATTCACGGGACTCCCGGTTTGATAATATGATAATAATTTGCAAATCTCAAGACTTAGGCTTAAAAACATATTATTAGAGGGTGAAATCTCAAAGCAGCAACCAAACGGTCCCATAAGTGGCACAAACACCTCGCATTGGACAAATGTAACTCATGTGAACTAATCGCGTAGTCACAACACTCCTGGTTTGAGAATGTGACAACAATTTAGAAATATGTAGAGCTAGGTTTGGAAACATGTCATTAGAGAATGAAAATTAAAAAAAAAAGACCTCGTAAAAGGCAAGGACACCTTGCATGGGACCAATGTAACTTATAGGAATTGACCGCGTAGTCACGGGACTTTTATTTTGAGAATATGATTATAATTTTCAAATTTGAAGACTTAGGCTTAAAAATATGCCGTTAAATAGCGAAAACCCAAAATAGCCCTCAAGTGGCTCCGTATAAGTCACATACACATCGCAAGGGACCAATGTAACTCATAGGAACTAACCAATCTCAATTTGAGAATATGATGATAATTTGCAACTTAGCCTAAAAAATATGCCATTAAAGGGCGAAAACCCAAAACAACAACTAAACAGTCCCCGTAAGAGGCATGGACACCGCACACAGGACCAATGTAACTCATAGGAAGTGATCGCGTAATCATAGGACCCACAGTTTGAGAATATCACAATAATTTGGAAATATCTAGAGTTAGGCATAAAAATAAACTGTTGGAGGGCAGAAATCCAAAATAATCCCCAAACGGCCTCGTAAGAGACATAAACAGCTCGCAGGGGACCAGTGCAACTCGTACGAACTAGAGCATAGTTAAGGGACTCCTATTTTGAGAATATGAAGATAATTTGCAAATATTTATACTTAGGCTTGAAAACATATAGTTAAAGGGCAAAATCTCAAAATAAGCCCCAAACGATCCCATAAGAGGCATGAACACCTCACATGGGACCAGTAGGAAGTGACCGCATAGTCACGAGACTCTTGGTATGAGAATATATCAATAATTTTCAAATTTTTAGACTTAATCTTAAAAGCATGCCATTAAAGGGAGAAAAATCAAAATAGCCTCAAAACAACCCCATAAGAGGCACAAACACCTCGCATGGGACCAATATAACTCGTAGGAATTGATCACTAAGTAAGAGGACTATCGGTTTGAGAAGATGATGATAATTTATAAATCTCAAGACTTAGACTAAAAAACATGTTGTTAAAGGAAGAAAACCCAAAACAACCACCAAATGGCATCCACACCTCGCACATGACCAATGTAACTCTTAGAAACTGACCGCATAGTCACGGGACTCTAGGCTTAGGAATATGATCATAATTTAAAAATAACTACACGTAGGCTTAGAAGCATGCCATTACAGGGCAAAAAACCCAAAACATACCCCAAACGGACTCACAAAAGACACGAAGATCTTGCACGAGACCATTGTAACTTGTAGGTACTGACCGCATAGTTATAGGAGTCTCGGATTTAAGAATATGATAATAATTTGGATATATCTAAAATTAGGCTTGAAAATATGCTATTGGAGGGCGAAAACCCAAAGGAACCCACAAACGACACTATAAGAGACATGAACATCTCGCAGAGGATCGATATAACTCGTAGAAACTGAACGCGTAATCACATGACTCTCGATTTGAGAACATGAAGATAATTTTCAAAATCTATACTTAGGCTTAAAAACATGCCGTTAGAGGGTGAAAAGTCAAAATAGCCCCCAAATGGGCCATAAGAGGCACGAACCCCTTGCACGGGACCAATATAACTCATAGAAACTGAACGCATAGTCATGGGACCAATGTAAATGATATTATATTGAACCTTGGCAATCCTATTTGTATCCAAATTGTATCCTATTATGATATCAATGCCCTACTTTTTTTCCTTATTTTGATTTATGAATGTTTACTTCGATTTATGAATGTTTAGTTTAAATTATGAATGTTTAGTATGATTTATGAATTAACTAGGATGGAAAGATACTTAACTTTGAATTTTCAACTCCACGGTTATAACATTGCTTAATTTTATATGAATTGGTTGCTGAATATAAGTTTTTTGTAGGGCTGCCTAATTTTTTTTTTAATTAAATAGATATGGTCACGGCCCAAATCTGTGACCCTCAATTTTTCAAAACAAATAAAAAAATGGTCACAGTTTAAAAAAAGTTAGGGGTCACTGATTTAGTTTGTGAGCCAATTTGAACATTATCCCACCCATGGTCACGGATTATGGCCGTGGCCATGGAATAAATATTGTTCCACTGTGGTAATGGATTTAGGCCGTGACCATGGAGTCACGAACTAAGTCACTGACCATGGGGCCTATATTATGTCGCAGGAGAGACCATGACCCCCATTTAGGGTCACGAATGAGGTATGTGTCCACTGTTTTTGGTTATGTAAAAAATGGTTATGACCGAGGTCCATGACTCATGTCCCTGGTCACGACCGAGGTCCATGACCATCTATGATATATGGTGTAGTGATGTAGGTGTCGAGCCTGCATTCTCATCTTCTCTATCTTTATTTATTTTTGGAGTCGGATTATGTTGTGTAATATTGAGATAATATTTGTAGTTCAGTATCAGTATGGTTGTTTTATGAGAAAATTGTAGCATGTGATGGCTCTCTTATTGTAACTGTTAGTATTAGAGATGATGGGGTTCACCTATTCTTTATTTTAGTTATTTACTTTACCTTTTGGTTCTATTTACAGTTATGCTTAGTTTTGAACCATGAATACTATAGGTCCTAAAACTAGGTAGAAGGAAAACACGAAAATCATTATTAACCAGAATGAGATCGACTCAAGCAATAAAAAGATCGTATCAGGTAACAAAGATAGCGCATGTGCCCTTATACACCCACAACCAATGAATTAGACAGTGGGATGACATCATCAGAGCACTCACAGGCTAAAAACAAACGAACATTCTCCTACAAATTTTTACCCATGTTAACTTTATAATTATTCCCCCACTACCTTATAAAGTGAGTATTTGTTTATTGTATAAAAAAACCCTGACATATTCAATTGGACTAGTAGGATAACCCATTAACAAATACTCCCGCACTCGTATTTAAGAGAGGGAGATTAACCCAAGAAAGGGAAAGCAATCAACCAACTACCCCCCCCCCCATATATATATATATATATATATATATATAGAGAGAGAGAGAGACTTTTACATTCTTATTATCTAGACATAGAAACAAAACAATTACACTACTTTGATACTAGAGATAAAAGATAACCTGTGGACGTATGGTCATTCTTGAGGGTTGCATGTAATTCCTCTTATTATCACCATTGTCTTCATACATCAACCTTTCATTATTTATTTGCTTGTTATCTCATATTGGATCTCAATTAGTTAAGACAAAACCTTAAAACCAATTTTAGATGATAAAAAAATGGCACCCTTTATGGGAATGACTAGATCCTAGTTGTTTCTCATCAAATTCCTAATTTCTATTTGTGAAAATTCTAGGATTTTCTGTAAAACTTCCCAAATTTCATTAAAAATTATCTTGCTAATCATATCAGTGGATTCGTTTGATTTCTCACCTTAAATTTTTGATTTACCATTCCTTTGACTAATTCTGTGTAAAGTGTAGCTCACACACTGACTTTTATCCTAAAACAATTTCCCCATTTTAATTTCACAAGTATATAGTCATACTCAGTTATAGTTGCGTTTATACTATATTTTTTCCCACTTTTGTAAAAGAACGGTTGAATGGCCATGAAGTAGCGGAGAAAAAGAAACTGAATCACCCTCAAACCCTATTAGAATAGGGGACCTACAATGATTTTAAAGATCTTGGTTAGGAGAGAAGAAGATATGTAAGAAAATAAGAGACAACTCACCCAAAGTGTCCAGGCATCACAGAGTCGACTAGTTCACCCAGATTCAACCCCCACGAAAATGTAGAAAATCACCTCCTTCCGCCTCTATAGAGATAGGACGAAAGATAACCAAGGTAAAGCGGTGGAAAATCCCAGGAGGATAAATATCAGGTATGATACGAGCATATCTGCTCGAATACATGGGGTCAGACATGAAGAATCCTCCTACTAACCGGGTAGAACCTCGACCATGAGGTCAACTGGGTATGATGGTGACCAAATATATTTGGACTAACACATAAGTACATTTGAGAGGCTTAACATAATATTAGTCTTTGATCGATTGGGAAAGACATGGGCATGAGCACATCTGCACCTCAAATAAGGAACGAGACGAAAAGAGTACAATAGGTAGGATCCAAGGAGAGAGAACAGTTCACGATTCAATACCAGGGAATGAAACAAATACGAGAAAGTTAGATGAAGAGAATAGAGCTCGGCCAGGAGGATGAGCTATTAAGGCCTCAGTAGAAAAATAAGCCTACTAATGGAGGGGATCAATCCAAAGGATAGAAGATCATCTCGATAAGCTCATCAGAACAAAAAAAATCCATTCAAAGAGGATCTGTAAGGGATCTCCATTAGCAAATTTCGTGATTAGCTATCCCACGCCTACAAAATTCAAACCACCTATGATCACTCCCAGTTATAAAGGTAAATCATATCAAATTTTGCATGTCGAGCAAAACCAGGAAACATGCAACATATTCTTAGAAGACGACGAGATGCGTTGTTGGGCTTTTAAGAACCCTCATAGAACATTTTCAAATATGGTATAATGAGTTATGACAAGGGGAAATATCTAAGTTTAAACAACTAGTCAACCCCTTTGTTAATAATTTCTGTATCGAAGCAAAACTTAGTAAGAGGGTAACTCACTTATTAAGTGTTCGTTAGCGCGAGGACGAGGAAAAAATAGAGTATATTACCAGGTTCAATACTAAAAAACTAGATGTGGTGGACTACAATGAGAAAATATCCATTACAACAATTATGAGTGGGTTTTTTCCTAGAAAGTTGTAATGGGCATTGGCCAATGAGCCTCCAAACCACATGGTCGATCTCTTAACCATAGTAGGACATATCATGCTTGCAGAAGAAGCCTTGGATTCAAAAGAGTTCAACTACAAAATTTTTGAAGAAGGTAACAGGTCAGGAAGAAAGGAAAAGCCCAAAGATGTCCCCAAGCCAAATACCAATCGGAGGACATGCCAGAAGTTTGACGAATATTCTCCCTTAATAATGGGAGTACATCACATCCTCGACGAGATCCAAGGAAATAATGAATTGAAGTTTCCACAAAGATCACAAGTATGATAACAAAGATTGCCTAGCATTAAAGGATTAAATTGAGGCCCTCATCAAAAGAGGGAAGCTTAACAAGTACATGGAGAAGACTGAAAAACTAATGCAAGCCCATGATGACTGAAATCCAAGGAGAAGATCAAAATCACCTCACCCAGGAAATAAGGATCAGAAAAGACCTCGGGATAACAAAGACTAGGAGGATCTAGATCTCCCTGCAAGGCCCAAGGATCCCAATGAATAATCGAATATGATCTCTTTGAGGTGCAGTTGCATAGAAGGAGGGGATGCTAGTGGATATTCTCTTAGTTCTTTCATTCTGCTTCTTCGAAAACTTTTTTTCCTCCGATTAATGATGATTTTGATGGCCTTTGTTCACCCATGTGTATTACCATCTTTGACTGAGCTTGTATGTGGTGTTGAATTTTATCACATCAAAAGGGTGAGAAGGCAATTTGGATATGACCAAGGCATTTACACTCCAGAGTTTCCCACCAGCTCCTCACCTTTAGCTTTGTACTTGGAGGCCTACTCCAAATTTACTCCTGAGGGGATGGTATGGAGAAAATACTCTTTTTGGAACTTTTTATACTCACTCATAATTATTTTGCTTCTTTTATCTGATTGTCGTTTGGTTTATGGCAACTCAAAATCATGTTAATAATTATGGCATACAAGCTACCCCGCATGAGTCTTTCATTGAGGGCATCCCCTCTTCTGACAACTACCTGACCAAGCGTACTCACTAAGAAGTTTACATTCCATCCAAGTTGAGAGGACTCCTCTCGATCAAGTTTCACCCATCCTTGTGAATCCTTTGCATGAGGAGAGCATTTAATCCAAACACCCTGAGACAAAAGCCCAATAGGCCAAGGGAAAAGGCAAGGGGAAGGGTAAAGCCAAGTTCCCCTTGAAGATGAAGCATCTAGTTATTGATGTTTCAAACTTCATCCCCACAGAAGTTGGGGATGCTTCTACCCTTTCCTTTACAGTTAGAACCCGAGTGGCTAGGCAAAAGAAAAAAGCCTCCAAAACCACTGGCCCATCTACCATTGAAGACTAAGGTTAAGACACTTAAACCTTTGGGGTTGAAGAAACTTTTTAGAATGTTCGTGAGCAAGTACATAAATCTCTCAAAACCAGTATTTCTAAACCTTTTTCTCCACTCTCTACTTTCTCAGTGGAAGGTACTCTAGCTATTCCTCTTTTACTTAGTAAAAATAAGTAATGGAATTACGAGCACTCGCTCCACATCATATCCATATGAGGAGGAACTTGTTGATTATGGAAGTACTTATTCTTATGATTACCGTAGTTCTTCTTCAAATTATATTGACTTACTTGGAATCAACAAAGATCACTCGTTTGACGCTTCTCCTTTTTTAGCAACCTCGGGGGGTTGACTATGGACCAGGAATAACCTAGTAGTGACCAAGATGACAACATGATATACTTACCTTCTTCAACCAGTCCAACTACTTGTCCTTTTCCTTATGGGGAAGTTAATCATGATGAGCCTGTAATTGCTTAACATTATTTCATATTTTTTCTCTTTATTATATTCTCATCTCAGTTGTAATTTATCTTATTACTAAACCCACCTCAGTTTTTAGAACACTTCGTCCGCAGGGACAAGTGGTCCCTCTTAGGTGAGGGTAGATCCTTCACCTTCATCTCATGTCCTTCCTCGTGCTCCATTTTAACGCCAGAGGAACTCCATGGTAGTATCTTCTCTAGGCTTCGCACGAGAGGTTTTTACTCGTGTTTGGCTTATTTGTCTTTTCCTTTTGTCACCTTTGATTTTGAACCTCCCATACTCTGGTATTTATGTAATAATAATAAAAAAACTTTCAGGCTTTCTCTTGTAGCTTTCTATTACATTTTTCACCACTGTTAGGAGCTCTTCTGTGACTGCTCATTTGGTCCACGTATTCATTATTTTTTAGAGATTTTTATCAAATCTTGTTTTTGTTCCCTATTAAATTATATAGTTTTTCACTAGGTGTCTGTGACTCCTCTTGCACCAATTATTAGGCCAATAACTCCTATTGCAACAAGATTCTTATCAATCCAACCCCCAACTAATGTTGTGGCAAGTTACGGAGAGCTATTCTTTGAGCATCCCCTTTTCTAATAAAAACTCGTCTTGTGAATAACAACAAAAATTGACTTTAATTTTTTATGCTCATTGTGGTGATTAAACCAAATTTTATCTTTTTAAACCCAAGCATACATCTATGTGTTTTAGCAAGATAAAATAAATCACAATCACACTACGAGACGATATACGAGAAAAACCTACAACGGGAAAAACGTCGGATGGCCCCGCCTACAAGTTCATTAAGTATGGTATTTTTACAAAAGACACAATAAGAGAAAACTTACAACATCGATTTGTCTTTCAAGCCTTGATGCTCCTTTGTTCTTCAACCTCCGCTTAGTTGACAACTCCGGAGTCCTTCGAAATCCTGGAATCCACCAATGGGGTCTGGCTACAGTCAACCCACACACGTTGCCTTTCACCATATGAGCACACCGTAGCAAAAATGAACTCCCTTTTGGGTAGAGAGGAAACCCAAACTTTCTCCTTTGATGGGTAGAGAAGAACCCAGTGTCAAATAATCTCCAAGAATATATATATATGTGTGTGTGTGTGTGTGTGGAGCTTGGATTTAAACAAAGACATTGGGTGTAAACTTGTGTTGTTTGAGAAATAAATCTTTAAAGATGATGAACACGCAAAAGGAACTTTTGGATTAAGAATATTTTCTCTCTAAGTAAAATGAAAACTCCCAAAAGTTCTATTAGAAAAATTGTCCATGTCCCTTTTTAAACCAGGTAAAAGTAGTGGAGAAAGTGGGAAGTTTTTGAAGAAAATTGTCAAATCTGACATACTGTTGTTCGAATGACATTTGGAAGTCATTGGAACGACCCTGTTCAAACGAGATATCTAATGAGAATTCATAAAGATTTTATGTTTAATATTTTGTTTGAACCAAACTAAAACAAATGATATCTCGAAAATATCATTAGAAGTTCGTTCGAACGCCCTGACAAACTCGTTCGAACGACTTTACAGAAAATCTCAAATTTCATTTTAAGCCTAAAACTTTTATAAAAATATTTAGAATGATATTCTGATAAAACTGAAAAGTAATTTTGACAAAAACATATAAAAGAACACCCATAAAAAAATATCCAAGACTCTCTCTATATATTAAATGCATTCATACCTTTTAGATACTTTGGAATTAAATAAATGTTGGTGACCCACAACATGGCATTAGAAATCGACAATGATGTCAACTTTAATATCTATCCCACTGCGTCTTCAACTCAAAGGTCATAGGCTTGAAGGGAAAAACTCTATTCCACGACACAATTAGTTTCGTTCGGAATCAAGCCAACACTACAAATTGACTCGATTGGAAATGATTCCTTACAAATCTCCCCCTTTGGTTATTCTGGGACAAAACCAAAAATAAAAAAAAATCCTATGGGGCGTCAAGAACATCTAGACACAATCCCACCCAAAGAAAAATAAAAAATACAATGCTTAACTCGACACATAAACGAAGCTTTTCCGCTTTAACAAATTTGTTGCTAGGAATAAAATCCTGCACACTTAAACAAATGCATTGGGAATATAACATATTAAAGTGCATAAAATAAATTCACCCCCTTAATTAATTCTCCTCCTTTATCTAACAGTGTCTACCTAAGAAGGTCGCGTCTCCCTCTAAGTTAGAGCTCCTAAACTAAAAGGTTTAGATGCCATTTCCCCCTTTTCATTCAGGAATAGATAAAGGTCAAGAATAAAATAACTTATTTCTCCTCCAATTAAAGCAAATACTCCCCCTAAACTAAACACATGATATGTAATAAGGAAAAACAAGTTAAACATGCAATGGTGCATAATGTGACAAGAGCATTAAAGCATATGGGCAACAATGAAGTATAACCAATCCATATAAAGATTAATAAATATCACCTATGATGCGATGACAAAAAGATATCACTTGTAATGTATTATGATAAGCATGGGATATCAAACAAAATTCGCAACAAGATAGATACCAATTTTGAGTTCAAAACATACGTGGACTAGCTAGCAAGTCAAAGACTCGAGAAAAATGAAAAAGAAATACCACACAGACACACACATACACACACACACACACACACATATATATACACACACACACACACACACAAATGAAACTAATATCGCACACGAACATATCATAGGCATAAACACCATACAAGACACATAATACATTAAGCTTTCCACACTCGTATGGAAAAAATGTGTCTAAATACATAAGGTAAATGAAAGTGAAGGGGAGTGAATTAGAGACTAAAAGGAATATAGATCCAATCACCTAAACATGTTCATAGAGTTCACATTTGATTGCAAAACTTTATCTAACTTAAATATAGACTCACATGACAAGGTAAAGTGAACTCACGAAACAAACATACACAATGCACACAAGCCTAGAATTTCGATGATTTTGACAAACCAATAGAGTCATGACAAAAAGAGCATAACTAGGATACATTGTCATTGTGCAAACCCGTTGATATATCAAACCAAACTTCCTCATTAATATTCTTTTTCTTTTTCTTTTCTCTATGAACTTACCAACTAAACAATGAAGGCCTTGGCTATTTTTTTATACCACATTTTTAGGCCAAATTTCAATGGTAGCTTTTCACGCAAAGTAATTTTTATCTTTCGATTCCATTGATAAACCATTACATCGGATAAATATTTTTCTATTTTTTTAAATCCTAAAAATGGTTATTAGATGTAAAAATCCTCCACAGTCATAGCAATACGCAGATGACTAAATTGATAGGAGAACATCTCACTTAGCTTAAATATACATGTGAAGTTAAATTCCAAATGAGCTCGTGCATGCTTGAATCGAGGCATATAAAAAAAGAATCCAGTAGTCAGAGTCAAACTACTCCATGCAAGCATGATGATAAAGACCACTTTAAGTATTGAACATATTAACCAAAATTTCTAGCCCGATGGAAGGGGATATGATATAGGATTCAAGAACAAGTATATGCCACATAAAATGTGCAAAACTAAAATATACAAAAATATAAAATCTTTTTGAGTCTTTTAAAAGTTTTAATCAAACACAAAGATAATCCAAAAGCTAAAAACAATTTTTTTTTTTGTATTTTTCAACTAAGACACATTAAATAAAAATAAATACAAAAGATAAACAAGTCATAATTCTAGCAACATATATATGATGAAGCAAAGACTAGAAAATGACAAACAAGTATACAACTAAAAAGAATATATCATGATGCACAAAAGCTAGTGTATGTAAATAATTCTAACACATTCAACCTTTAGATTTAGTAAGGGAGGTATCACGTGCAATCAAATGAGAATAAAAAATCCTATCTTGTAAAGCGGTCAAATCGAATCTCCTAACCAAAACTAGTGAAGCGTGACGCTCTCGGGATTTGGGAATCTTCGTGACTTTTCCATTGGACTTCCTAGGAATATTTTTAAGATCAATACAAAATTTCCTAAGATGACCTTTTCGACCACAATGCGTACAAGAAAAGACCTCTTAAAGTATTAAACTAAGAATTGACCTCTTAAAGTATTCCTAGAGGATTATCTCAAACACAGGATTTTGGATTTATTGTTGGCAGCGTTTTGAGTATCAAAGATAATACCATACGTGTCATTTTTTATTTGGACGGTTCCTAAGATTTTATCAAATTTTCGAACCTACACTCCAAATCAAACTTGACCCTACTTGGATCTCTCAATTTATCTTCTGACTCTAAAATTTTAGACTTAAGTAAACACTTACTCTCTCTAAACCCAAGAAGCTCTTTTTTCATAGCCTCCATTAAACCTCTAAGGCTATCTCTCTCACCTTTAATGTACTCAAGATTCTCACGAAGAGATCTCTCACGTGCCCTAAGATCTTCTACTAAAACACTCTCATTATTTTCCTTGGCATGATCTCTTAAACTAGATTCTAACTTTAAGTTTTCCCTTTTTAATTTTAGCGATTCGTCATACAACTCTCGAAAGGCTACTTGAAGCTCACTCCCCTCCTCATTTTCTTTTTTCACTCTCACTTTCTACTCCACTCTCTATACCATCAAACACACGGGATTCACAAACAATGGCCTTGTAAGTGTCATGTAAAGGAATATATTCATGGGAAGATTTACTATCAATGCTCACATGACTTTCCATGAATGCGGTAAAGTTGCGCTCAATGGGGGAATCGGGCCTCTCTTCCTTTTCACTTTCGCTAAGGGTGGAATTCTATGAAATTGGTCTCTTGCCCTCCTTCCTTAGTTTAGTGGGACATTCGAATGCCCTATGACTATAACCCTCAAAACCAAAACACTTATTCGAGTCATCCCTATTAAGGTCTTCATTATGATTTTTAGGGATTCTCTCGGGTTTAGACTTATCAAATTTCTTAAAAGCCTTTTTAAGATTGTCTTTATTAAACTTAAGAAATTCTCTAAACTTTCTATCAAACATAGACATATCCTCATAGTCGATGATATGCCTCAAGTGTCACCTCGGCTCAGAGAGACCAACCTCGGCTGAGGATGTAGCCGACGCTGGAAAAGCCTTGGGTCCATGACAGTGGCCCTCGGCCATAGCATGGTCGGCTCAGGCCGACACTACCACCAACCTCATCAAAGGGGCACTGCATGAATCATAAGGGTCAGCGGCACTTCAGTCCAACTGGGAATGACAACCTCGGCCAGGGGTTGGCCAAGGTCACAGGAAGCCATACTTCTACCAAGGTCAACCTCATAAAGATATCAGTCGATGCTCCAAGCACATGCCAGCTCAACCTCGGCCCAGACCGACCACTATTCATTGTCTCGGCTTATCCTAAGCCGAGACCTTCATGGTCCATCTCGGATTGAACGAGCAACTAAACTTTATCAACCTCGGCTTCTCCTAGGTCGAGGTCATGACCAAGCACGATGATCGAGAACCTATTGACATTTGGATAAGGACACGTGGGCACAAGTCAGTCATAACAAATCATTCCCCACACGTGGGGAGAATATTTTATCATCATTCTCTACATGTGGGAGTGACAAATGTCTTCTTCATATTGGCTAGATCAACACACACATGCTCATTGCATGCATGGGGGATAAATTACACCCCCCAGGTACTATATATAGAGGTCATCCTCTACCTTGCAAAGGATCCCGAAATTAGCAACCCTAGCTGAAACTCTGTCTAAACACACAGTAGAGAGATAAAGCTTGAGAGATTGTAACTATGGCCATTAGAGCCCTCATACAGTGATACATATCATACACTTGCACAGTGGATGTAGGCCTAATTGGCTGAACCACTTATATTTCGGTGTGAATCCTCCTCTCCTCACCTCCTTCTACTATATGTGTATGTACCCTTATGCTGCCATTATTAACATTGAATTGAGATTACAAACACCTTGAAGGGTGGTGCTATTTCCAGTATCATCATTTTGGCGCCGTCTGTGGGAACTTGAAGCTATCTCTTCGTCTTTATTCGCTCAACCTCACCGGAGACTCTGGTGGTGAACCAGGCCTCCCCCCTTTGTGCAGAGTTGTTTCACCATTGAAAGAGGTCCTGTAAGGTATTAAGCTCACCTGCTAATCAAACTCTTTAGTGTTAACATATGGCACCAGAATTGCCCCCACCTCTTCCGCCGCCTTGCGGGGGAGGACCCAGTTCCAGCCAGGCACCGCCTCAGTCCGAAATGGCGGAGGTGGCTGCAACTTTGAGGTCTTTGTCTGCAACACAGCAAGCTATGCAGGAGCAGTTTGCACAGCTCAGCCAAACTATGATGAGGCCACTTAGAGTCTCACCGGATATGATCACTCTGGCGGCTGTCCAACCTCATCCTGACGCCAGGGGACCACCCCAGGCATCAATGAAGGACCAGCCCGCACCCCAGCGGAGGAGGGATGTTGCTGACCCTAGCCGCTTATGCTTGGGGAGGCAAGGAAACCCTTGCCCGGAGGACATGTATGACGATCTAGAGGCGAAAGAGGTCCTGAAAGATTATTGGGGGCCATATGAGGTTTTGAATAATACGGTTCGTCCTCTTCAGCAGAGCCTAGGATGTGTTGGCCGAAGAGCTAAAGAGGCCCAACAGCGAGGATCAACTTTTGATCGATTGAGCAGAGGGTCAGCCTTTGAGAGGTTGGGCCCAGTGAATAACCTAAGACAGAGGTTATCTAGGTCAAGAAGTGCTGCCGGCTCGCAAAGAGGGGACAGACTAGGTCGGCCTGACCAAGGCCGACCCCGTGAAAGAAGGGGTAGAGACCAGGAAAAGGTCAACAACCGATGTTGTGCTGCGGCAGGGGAACCCTCAGTCCATCCCTTAGAGGTGGCTGGGGACAACCTCGGCCAGGCTGATGGTAGGAGACCGTGGAATGACTCTATCCAATACCTTGAGGAGAAGATAGGAGACCTCATTAAAAGTAGGGACCCGTTGCAAAGGGGTTACTCAGAGGGCTCTCCATTTGTGGATAGGATAGTGAGCTTCTTGACTCCTCCTAAGTTCAAACGTCCCGTAGTGTCTCCTAAGTATGATGGAAGCACCAACCCTGTACACCACATTGAGATATATCAGTCGACAACAGACATCTACTCAATACCTGATGAGATGAAGTGTAGGGCCTTCTCTGGGACCTTGACAGGGGAAGCACACAACTGGTTTACTTCTCTTTCGAAGAATTCGATTGAGAATTTCAAGGGCTTAGCTTAATGATTCATTCACAACTTCTGCTTTGGGGTAAGACCTCAAAAGAAGACCACTCATTTGCTGTATATCAAGCAAGGCAAGGACGAGAGCTTAAGAGACTACATTTCCAGGTTCAACAAAGAGAAACTTGAGGTTGAAGATTACGAAGATAATATAGCCATGACCACCCTCATAGGAGGTCTTCATAAAAGGAAGTTGTTGTGGAAACTTGCGGAAGACCCTCCTAGGTCTATGGCAGAGCTATTGGCAGCTGGGGGAAAAGTAATGAATACCAAAGAGGCAATGGCCGCCAAGTACGAGGATGAGAACCGCGGTAGTAAAGGGAAGTCCCAAAGAAAGAAAGATGGAAAGAAGAGTTCAGCCGATGACAAGTTCGCTCACTATACTCCTCTAAATGTGAGTTGTGAGCATATCCTCAACGAGATCAAGAATGACAGAACTCTGAGGTGGCCAGAAAAATTGAAGGCTCCGCCACATAAGAGGAACAAAAACTTGTGATGTGAGTTCCACCAGGACCATGGCCATGTCACAGACAGATGCTTCGCCTTGAAGGATGAGATTGAAAAAATGTTAAAATCTAGAAAATTGAGGAAGTATGTTGATGGTAAGACACCTAAAGGGGGAAGAGATGACCCTAGAAAGAGGCGAAACGATAGATGCCATGACGATGTCCCAGCTAGAAGAGACAATGATTCAAAAGGTGATAATGAAGATGATCCAGACCTCCCGTCGAAAGATGACAACACCCCAGTAAAGAGGGTTGGCATGATCTCCTTTTGTGTTGACACCATATGCGGAGGACTTGCTGGTGGTGGATCTGAAGTGGCTGATAGGAAAGCTCATGTGGCAGAGGCCAAGTCAGCGGCCAAACATGAGGTCATTAATCTAACGTCTTTCGACGCAGTGCAGAAGAGAAAGAAGGTGGACATGGGCACCCTTATAGTTGGGTTCTCCCGACTCGACTTTAAAGATATCTTAGCCCCCCATGATGACCCTTTGGTAATAACAACTAGGGTGCATGGGTGCGAGGTGAAGAAGAACCTCGTGGACGTGGGGAGCTCAACAGACGTGATGTTTTGGCCTTGCTTCAAGAGCCTAGGTCTCAGTAGAGCTAGGTTGGTACCCTATCATCATCCTTTGATGGGCTTCAGTGGTGAAAAGGTCAACCTATTGGGCATGTATGAGATGGACGTTTGGATGGGTGATGAGTGGCCCAAGAGGTTGATCCAGAAGATAAATTTTTTCGTGATGGACGAGAACGTCTTCTCGACCTATAACCTCATCATAGGAAGAGTGGCCCTTAAGGAGTTTAAATCTATGCCGTCGACGGTCCACCAGATGCTAAAATTCCCGACCCCCTATGGGGTAGGGGTAGTGCAAGGTGACAAGACCATAGAGAGAGAATGTTACTTCAACTCGGCCGAAGAGAGAGAGGCCTATAAGAGGGAAACCACCACCTACAACATTGATACATTGGACCCGAGAGATGAAATAAAGTTGAAGAAGGGAGAGGCCGCGTAAGAGATAGAATCCATCGTCCTTAATGAGGACGAGCCAAAAAAAACCATCCAAGTCGGTAAAACCCTAAAGGCAGAAATCAAGGAAGAGATGATAAACTTCCTCAAGAAGAGGCAGAGTGTCTTCGCTTGGAGTCACGCGAACATGCCCGGCATTAACCCTGAGGTTATGAGTCACAAGCTCAATGTGACCAAAGATTCCAGGCCTATCAAACAAAGATGAAGAGTTTACTCCAGGGAGAAGTACGAAGTCATCTGGGAAGAGGTCAAAAAATTGGAAGAGGCTGAGTTTATAAGAGAAGTCATATACCCGGAGTGGTTATAGAATGCCGTCATCGTGCCCAAAACCAATGGGAAGTGGAGGATATGTGTTGATTTCATGGATCTGAACAGGTCTTGTCCAAAAGGCAGCTATCCCTTACCTCGGATAGATCAGATGGTGGATGTTACTGCAGGACATGAGCTTATGAGCTTCATGGACGCGTATTCAGGCTATAACCAGATCTTCATGGATGCGAAAGACGCAGAGAAGATAACCTTCATTACCGACAAAGGGACGTACTGTTACAAAGTGATTCCCTACGGTCTAAAAAATGCAGGGGCAACATACCAACGTCTTGTGAATAAGATGTTCGAAGATTAAATGGGCAAGACTATGGAGGTGTATGTAGACGATATGCTAACGAAGAGCTTAAAATCTTGCACTCATATGGCAGACCTCGAAAAGACCTTCAATACTATAGACTTATACATGATGAAGCTCAACCCAGCGAAGTGTGTCTTCGGGGTAGGAGCTGGGAAGTTCCTGGGATTTATTGTCAATCAAAGAGGAATTGAAGCAAACCCTGAGAAAATCAAGGCTTTGCTTGATATGAAGACACCGAGGAGTATCAAAGACGTCCAAAGACTCACGGGGAGAGTGGCTGTACTTAACATATTTGTTTCCATGGAAACGGACAACTGTCTTACGTTCTTTAAAGTGCTTAAAAAGGCCTTCCAGTGGGATGAAGAGTGCGAAGAAGCATTCAACCAACTCAAGTCCTACCTTGGGTCTCCCTTGGTACTATCTCGACCCATAATAGGAGAGAAATTGTATGTGTATCTGGCAGTATCCGAATCGGCCATTAGCGCAACCATAGTACGGGAAGACACTGGGATCCAAAGGCCTGTGTATTTTAACAGTAAGTCCCTTCAAGGGTCTGAAAAAAATTACCCTCGTATGGAAAAGTTAGCTTACGCCCTGATACATGCTTCAAGGAAGATGAAGCCCTACTTCCAAGCCCACTCCATGGTTATCCTTACCGACTCGCCACTAAGACAGGTCCTTCATAAACCTGAGAAATCTAGAAGGTTAATGATTTGGGCCATTGAGTTGGGGGAGTATGACCTTACCTACCAACCTAGGACAGCCATCAAGGGGCATGCCCTCGTGGACTTTGTTGCTAAATTCACTTGGGAAGAGGCCGAGGCCAAGAATGACCTAGAGGGTGCTGAAGGGTCAAACAACAGTGTCTTCCTGGACCAGGAAGAGATGACACCCAACGTCTCCCGAGATCAGGAAGAGGTCGCGTCCAAAAAGATTAGGAACAGAGTAACGGAGAACGAGGATGACCGATACCTCTTCAGGAAGGGAGTCATATCAGAGGGGGCTTTCTCATCAGATACAGACATTTGGAACCTCTTCGTTAATGGTTCCTCCTGCGACAGCAGAAGTGGTGCAAGGTTGATACTTTCAGCCCCAGATGGTACCAACATTGAATACGCATTGAGGTTCAACTTCAAGGCATCTAACAACGAGTCGGAATATAAAGCTATGATAGTAGGTCTCTCGTTGGCAAAGACTATGGGTGTAAAACGACTCCTACTCCATAGCGACTCAAGGTTGGTTATCAATCAAGTATTGGGAGTCTATGAGGCCAAAGATGAAAGGATGGACAAGTATCTGAAGAGGGTGAGAACGATGTTAGAATATTTCGAAGAGACAAAACTGAGGAGAGTACCTCGACAAAGTAACATCCACGCAGACGCGTTGGCAAGGTTGGCCTCGACGACGAAGATAGACGTCAGAAGGATAGTTATGGTCGAGGTCTTAGGAAAAGAGACCATCGAGGAAGAAGAGGTATGTAACCCTTGTCACAATTTGAACATAGGAGACTCATGGATGGACCCCCTCGTCAGATATACCAGAGAGGGAGAGCTACCCGAACCCAAGTTAGAGAGGAGGAAATTGAGATATAGGGCTGCCAAGTTCTCGATAATAGGATACGTCCTGTACAAGAAGGGATTTCTGTTGCCTCTCCTCAGATGTGTGCATCCCACCGAAGTTCCCCGGGTCTTATAGGAAGTTTATGAGGGTTCTTGCTCCAGTCACATAGGAGGAAGACCCTTGGCCAAGAGGATCATTACACAGGGATACTGGTGGCCAACCTTGGCCAAAGATGCTGCAGCTTACGTAAAGAGGTGTGGTAAATGTCAGAGATTCGCCACTATTCCACATCAACCTCATCAACCTATGACGTCAATCACCTCTTTATTGCCATTTTTAGTATGGGGGATTGACTTAGTAGGACCTCTACTAAGAGCTGCCAACAGTTATCAATTCCTCATAGTTGCCATTGATTACTTCTCAAAGTGGGTGGAGGCAGAGCCGATGATAACGATCATAGAGCAGAAGACCTTTCAATTTATTTGGAGGAACATCATATGCAGACACGGCCTCCCAAACACTCTCATCTCAGATAATGGAACCCAGTTCAAGAACTCCTCTTTAGAGAAGTATTGCGTAAGAGTTGGGATAAAACAGTTCTTCTCATCTCCTGGCCGACCTCAGGCAAATGGTCAGACCGAGGTCATGAACAGAACAATCCTCTATGGAATCAAGAAGAGGTTAGAAGATACGAAGGGAAGATGGACTAAAGAGGTATACGCTATGTTATGGGTCTATAGAACCATGACAAGGACACCTACAGGAGAAACCCCATTCATGCTTGCACATGGCTCAGAGGTCGTCATACGAACAGAGGTGGGAATCCCTACTCACAGGGTTCAGACTTATAACCCTGACAAAAATATGGAAGAAAGGAGGCTAGAACTAGATCTGATTGAAGAGAGAAAAGAAGACGCAGAGATCAGACAAGCAGCTTACCAGCAGAGAGCAGCGAAATTCTACAATCAGAGGGTGAAGTCAAGACCCATCATTGTGGGAGACCTAGTGCTAAAGAAGACCTTACAGAAAATAAACAAGGTCCACCCAAACTGACATGGTCCCTACAAAGTGACTTAAGAGGTTGTGCCTGGCACCTACAAGCTAGAAAACCTAGAAGGGGAACCTTTCGCTAACCCATGGAATATTGATCACCTAAAAAAGTATTACATATGATGTTGCAAAGAGTTATGTAAATGTACCATCTTATTATGAAGAGGTTATTAATGAAAGATCAGTTTCCATGACGGTTCTTGCTTCATTGTTCTCTAATGTCAGAAATTGTGAGGATAACATCTTAGGTGATGACCTCAGACCCTTATAACATCACTCAGTGGTGACAAGGTCTGAGGTCAGACACCATACTTGGATGACCTCAGACCCCTAACATCATTAATTTGGTGAGATTAATTGTGAGGATAACATCTTAGGTGATGACCTCAGGCCCTTATAACATCACTCAGTGGTGATAAGGTCTGAGGTAAGACACCATACGTGGATGACCTCAGACCCTTAACATCATTAATTTGGTGAGATTAGTTTTGAGGATAACATCTTAGGTGATGACCTCAGACCCTTATAACATCACTCAATGGTGATAAGGTCTGAGGTCAGACACTATAATTGGATGACCTCAGACCATTAACATCATTAATTTGGTAAGATTAATTATGAGGATAATATCTTAGGTGATGACCTCAGACCCTTATAACATCACTCAGTGATGACAAGGTCTTAGGTCAGACACCATACGTGGATGACCTCAGACCCTTAAAATCATTAATTTGGTGAGATTAGTTGCGAGGATAACATCTTAGGTGATGATCTCAGACCCTTATAACATCACTAAGTGGTGACAAGGTCTGAGGTCAGACACCATACGTGGATGACCTCAGACCCTTAACATCATTAATTTGGTGAGATTAATTGTAAGGATAACATCTTAGGTGATGACCTCAGACCCTTATAACAACACTCAGTGGTGACAAGGTCTGAGGTCAGACACCATACGTGGATGACCTCAGACCCTTAACATCATTAATTTGGTGAGATTAATTGTGAGGATAACATCTTAGGTGATGACCTCAGACCCTCATAACATCACTCAGTGGTGACAAGGTCTGAGGTCAGACACCATAATGAGATGACCTCAGACCCTTAACATCATTAATTTGGTGAGATTAATTGTGAGGATAACATCTTAGGTGATGACCTCAGACCCTTATAACATCACTCAGTGGTGACAAGGTCAGAGGTCAGACACCATACGTGGATGACCTCAGACCCTTAACATCATTAATTTAGTGAGATTAGTTATGAGGATAACATCTTAGGTGATGACCTCAGACCCTTATAACATCACTCAGTGGTGACAAGGTCTGAGGTCAGACACCATACTTGGATGACCTCAGACCCTTAACATCATTAATTTGGTGAGATTAATTGTGAGGATAACATCTTAGGTGATGACCTCAGACCCTTATAACATCACTCAGTGGTGACAAGGTCAGAGGTCAGACACCATACGTGGATGACCTCAGACCCTTAACATCATTAATTTAGTGAGATTAGTTATGAGGATAACATCTTAGGTGATGACCTCAGACCCTTATAACATCACTCAGTGGTGACAAGGTCTGAGGTCAGACACCATACTTGGATGACCTCAGACCCTTAACATCATTAATTTTGTGAGATTAATTATGAGGATAACATCTTAGGTGATGACCTCATACCCTTATAACATCACTCAGTGGTGACAAGGTCTGAGGTTAGACACCATACGTGGATGACATCAGACCCTTAACATCATTAATTTGGTGAGATTAATTGTGAGGATAACATCTTAGGTGATGACCTCAGACCCTTATAACATCACTCAATGGTGACAAGATCTAAGGTCAGACACCATAATCAGATGACCTCAGACCCTTAACATCATTAATTTGGTGAGATTAATTATGAGGATAGCATCTGAGGTATGACTTGATTAAGTATTAAACAAGACCGTTGCAACAAGACTTCAGAGTTAAAACATTATAAGACAGAAGCATTCAACAAATAAATGAAGTGAAAGATCCTCCTCAGAGGTCGCCATACCATGTTAAGATTCAACAAATAAGAGTCAAACACGTTCTTCAACAATTACAAACATTCAGGGGTTATAAAATAAAGCTTTACAATTGAACCTAAGGGTTAGAGGGGAGAATGCTTGTGTCTTCGACCTAGTCATGTTGGACAACCTTGGTCAACTCAGTAGTATCTTCCATGAGGTCAGTCCCTTCAATCCCCGTGCCGTCCAGTGTGGCAGTCTCTGTAGGCGCAGTAACCTCCTCCTCAACCTCTTGGATGGCCTGGGTAAGCTGAGGGTTGGCAAAGACAAGCCTACGAAATCAGAGGCCTTTAAACTTCCATCATCCTTCTCCTTGACAGCCGCCCATTTGATAGTGGTTTTGATACCTATTTCAAGGTACTCAAAGTTGAAGCTTATAAATTCATCAGAGGTTTTATAGTCGTCCAATATCCCCTCAGAAGTGTCTTCGAGGGCTGTCTTCACCACCGACTCGACTTTCTGCTGAAGGACATCGTCCTTTGCCTTCAGAGCGTCAGTATTCTCCTTCTTGAGCTTGGAGATCTCCTTCTCTAACCCCTGCACCTTCTTCTCATACTCTTTAGCCTCAGACTTTAAGTGATCTATTTCGGCGTTTAGTGTGCTTTGTACCTTCTCGGCCTCTTGCCCCTTCTGGATGAGGGGCAACTTCCTCAGAGTCTAGTTGGAGAGATGGTTCATAGCAGCCAGGCCCTGCAGAATTGTGTGATCATGTATGAGTTGAAGATCAAATCAGAGGATTCACTTGGAAATTACAAAGAAATATGAGGTCATACCTGAATGGACCTGTGGAGGTCGAACTCAACCAGTAGGGGCGTATCCAGTGGCCGGAAGAAACGTTTATCGACCTCGATCATGGTATAGCCGAAGGCATCTAAAGCCTATAAATTATGGCCTACGATGCTGTCGTTGATCTTCAATTGCTCTATACGAGCCGTCAACGCGTCTGCAGAAGAGATGGGGATGGCAGAATCCCCACCCTTTTTCTTCTGCCTCTGGTACTCAAGGGCATGTTCGGTAGAAGCCCTCTTCTTGGTGGCTTGAGGCTTCGAGGTTGAGGGTGATGGAGGAGGAGCATTAAGACCTGCCTTCTTCGCGAGCTTTGTTAAACTCGGAGCTGCCATTTCCCAAAGCTCATCTGAGATATTCTTTGGAGGCTCTGCAAAATTAAAAGGTGTGAGTTAGAAGATCAGACACGCATAAACTCAGAGGTTTAACTTGGAATAAAAAAATTCTTACCAAGATCGGCAAGAGGACTTCCACCTAGACCAGTCTCAGAGAGGTAGTGGGGGGTCATCAAGTGTTCGAATTTAACGAGCAGACCACGCATCCCCTGATCTTGAAGGGCTTTCACCTTCTCAAGGTTCTGTAGGCTCAGACCAGGGTCGGCCTTCGCAGACATTGTTACCTTACCCCATCTTAGGGGCATCCTTGACTCTAGCAAGGAAGAGGGAACACATGGACCAAATTCCCATGGCCCTGAAGCGAAGAAATATCGAGGCTTCCAGTTGTGGTAGGAAGTCTAAGTTATCTCGAGCATTTTTTTCTCAAGCCTCCGAGCTACAAAATGATAGTAGCTCGGATGATTTTTGGCAGAAGAGGGGACATATCAACCAACAAAGACCTGAACTGGAAGGTCCGAGTGGTGAACAGCCCTCCATCGAACTATGGCCCCAATTATGACCCTCCAAGCATTAGGGGACAATTGGGAACGGGCCAAATTGATGTAGGCTAGGATGGGCCTAATAATGGGATGGATGGGCACCCTAACTTGAACAAGCAGATCTCACCATCTCGGCCATGGTAGGCCCTCTCTTCCCTCAGAGGTCTCCTAAGCTTTATGGAGGGGCTGATGGAGTACAGATATCTGAAGCAAAGAAGGTCTACCTCAGTAACGGCACTCTCGATCTCGTCCGCCTCAGAGACATCGACATCACTTTTAACGTCATCATCACCATCATTATCTAACTCAACGTCGACCTGAGTAGACGTTGATGGATTACTCGGGAACCTCTGAGCAAACTCAGTCCCGGTGATGGCTGACAGGGGAATGGCATCAAGAATGGGTGGAATAGCCACACTCGGCTCAACAATCTCAACCTCTGAGGAAGAGGATGAGGTTCTTGAATTATTATGGGATGAGGCCCGGCTGGAGACCTCGGCTAGATCAGGGGCCTGATCTTGCCGAGTTGTGAAGTCCATCGCCTCCTGGAAGGAATCCACAGACATAGGGTCTGAGGTGGAAGACTCAGACTCAGACATCGGTACTGGTTCGGCAGGGACCTATGCTTGGCTAAAGGGTCCCAATGGATCAGGGTATATCACCTTAAGGGGTGGTGGAAAGATGGGTCTAAGAGGGAATTCTTGTGACCTACGAGCCTCCTCTTGTGCTCTTTCTATTTGCCTAATTTTTTCTAAAGTCTTGTCTGTGAGAGAAGGGAACTCCTTAAAAAGTTGGTGGAGGGGTCTAAGCATCAGAGGCAGACACTACACTTGTGGAGACCTCCTAAACTACAAATAGGACTGGTAAAGGAAATAACGTAATCTAAGGATCAAACTGCCAAACTTAGCAAGAACAGTACGCCTGAAAGTATGGAGATCTCACCGAAAAATTCCAAAACTCGTCGGAAAATGTAAAAGTAAGGGAAAATGAGGGAAAAGGAATGGAGGAAGGTACCTGAGGATGGAATGGTAAGGAAAGCTGAAGAGGACGCGAGTAATCTCCACCAAGGACTTCGAACCAAAGCTTTCTTGAGAGAGAAACTCATGCAGAAATGATATCGTGCCAAGAAAGAGAAATGAGGAAGAATGAGGGAATGGAGGCACGTTTCCCAAGGCCCATCATTGCCTTGGGATCCCCATAGGGCGGCTGACAACATATGCTTGTCAGGCAAGACACGCTCCAATGATGGACAAGTGTCAAATGAACATTGACACATAAGAGAAAGACCTCGGAGGCATAGAGATCCCACAGTCACCTGCTCTCACATGTAACTAAGGGCTGGGGGGTGATTAATATGCCCCAAGTGTCACCTCGGCTCAGAGACACCAACCTCGGCTGAGGATGTAGCCGACGCTTGAAAATCCTTGGGTCCGTGACAGCGGCCCTCGGCCATAGCTAGGTCGGCCCAGGTCGACACTACCACCAACCTCATCAAAGGGGCACTGCATGAATCATAAGGGTCAGCGGTACTTCAGTCCAACTAGTAATGACAACCACGTCCAAGGGTTAGCCGAGATCGCAGGAAGCCATACTTCTACCAAGGTCAACCTCATCAAGATATCAGTCGATGCTCCAAGCACATGCCACCTCAACCTCGGCCCAGGCCGACCCCTATTCATTGTCTCGGCTTATCCTAAGTCGAGACCTTCATGGTCCATCTCGGATTGAACGAGCAACTATACTTTATCAACCTCGGCTTCTCCCAGGCCGAGGTCATGACCAAGCATGATGGACGAGCACCTATTGACATTTGGATAAGGACACGTGGACACAAGTCAGTTATAACAAATCATTCCCCACACGTGGGGAGAATATTTCATCATCATTCTCTACATGTGACAGTGACAGATGTCTTCTTCATATTGGCTAGATCAACACACACATGCTCATTGCATGCATGGGGGGGTACATTACACCCCCCAGGTACTATATATAGAGGTCATCTTCTACCTTGCAAAAGATCCCAAAATTAGCAACCCTAGCTGAAACTCTGTTTAAACACACAGTAGAGAGAGAAAGCTTGAGAGATTGTAACTATGGCCATTAGAGCCCTTATATAGTGATACATATCATACACTTGCACAGTGGATGTAGGCCTAATTGGCTGAACCACTTATATTTCGGTGTGAATCCTCCTCTCCTCACCTCCTTCTACTATATGTGTATGTACCCTTATGCTTCCATTGTTAACATTGAATTGAGCTTACAAACACCTTGAAGGGTGTTGCTATTTCCAGCATCATCAGTCGATGCCACTCTCATCATCCAAAAATTATTTTCCTCTTTTCGGACTTTCAATGCAATGCCCTTTATCTTTCTTCTTTTCATCCTTGGAGGTAAACATGTCAAGTTCATAGGTTTGTAAGTCACTTACGAGCTCTTAAAGTTTCATAGAGGCTAAATTTTTTATAGAATTTAAAACGGTAACTTTGGGAATAAATCTATCAGGTAATGATCTCAAAATTTTCTTTACCATACAGTTGCCGAGTATATTTTCTCTCAAATTAAAAGACGAATTAACAATGTCGGAAAGTCTAACATAGAATTCATCAAAAGTCTCACTTTCTAGCATTCTAATGGTTTCGAATTGAGTAATGAGGTTTTGGAGTTTCGAAGCTTTCACCATCGTAGTTCCCTCATGGATGAGTTGAATAAAATCCCATGCCTCCTTAGACATTTCACATGTCATAATCCGGTAGAACTCATCCGGTGTGACAGCACTAAAAAGAGCATTTAAACCACGGGAATTAAAGTTAGCTAGTTTAAGATCATTCTCACTCCATACTTCTACGGGTTTAAGAATATGCACATTTTCATGTAGACACGTAGTTGGGGACCACCCATTAACTATAGATTGTCAAACCCTCTCATCTATGGACTTAAGTGCCGATCTCATATGCGCTTCCCAATACGCCTAGTTGGAACCATAAAAAATAAGGAATTTTGAAAACGATGAATTATCCATTTTTGAAGAAGAAATTTTGACAAAGGATTTTAACGCAATAATTTAGTGTTCCTGCTCTGATACCACTTGAAAGAGTAACATCTTAAATCATAAGCTCTGATACCACTTGAAAAAGAAAAATCTTAAACCATAAGCTACGATACCCTAATTTTAAATTACTAAGTAAAGATGGTCGACAATATATTTTAGATAAAATTTCTTATTGATTTAGCAATTAAAGTCCACAAATTTTAATTTCTTCAAAATTAAAATTAATTTAAACAACACAAAACAAATATTTGAATTTTTCTTTTAATCTCAATCAAACCGCATTAATTCAATTCAAGTTAACATTATGCCAAACAACCATTTTGTCAAATTAAATTCAACAACTTGAATTAAATTAAATTATACTTACCAAAAATTAATTTAGCACCAAATTAAACCGACGTTGTGGCGATTAAATCAAATTTTATATTTTTAAACCTAAGCATACATCTATGTGTTTTAGCAAGATAAAATAAATCATAATCACACTACGTGGCGATGTACGAGGAAAACCCACAACGAGAAAAACCTCGGACGACCCAACCTACAAGTCCATTAAGTATGGTCTTTTTACAAAAGACACGACAAGAGAAAACCTACAACAATGACTTGCCTTCTAAGCCTTGATGCTTTCTCATTCTTAAACCTCCGTCTAATTGACAACTCCGAAGTCCTTTAAAATCTTGAAATCCACCAATGGGGCCTGCCACCATCAACCCACACACGGTGCCTTTCATCGTATGAGCATGTCGCAGCAAAAATGAACTCCCTTTTAGGTAGAGAGGAAACCCAAACTTTCTCATTTAATGGGTAGATAAGAACTCGATGCCAAACAATCTCCAAGAAAGGATATATATATATTTGTGTGTGTGTGTGTGTGTGTGTGTGTGTTGAATTTGGATTTACACTAAGACATTGGGTGTAAACATGTATTTTTTGAGAAATAAATCTTTAAAGATGATGAACATTTAAAAGGAACTTTTGGATTAAGAATATTTTCTCTCCAAGTAAAAGGAAAACTCCCAAAAGTTCTGTTAGAAAAAATGTCCACGTCCCTTTTTAAAGAAGGTAAAAGTAGTGGAGAAAGTGGGAAGCTTTTGGAGAAAACTGCCACAACTGACGGACTGTCATTCGAACGACATTGAAAGTCGTTCGAACGACCCTGTTCAAACGGGATTATGAATGAGATATCTAACGAGAATTTAGAAAGCTTTTTCGTTCGAACCAAAATTCTAACGAAAAACAGATGATATCTGGAAAATGTCATTAGAAATTCATTCGAACGCACTGGCAAACTCGTTCAAACCTGATGCCCAGTTCCTTCGAACAACTTTACAGAAATTCCCATATTTCATTTTAAGCCCAAAACTTTTATAAAAAGATTTAGAATGATTTTTTGATAAAATTGAAAAGTCATTTTGACAAAAACATATATATAAGAAGACCACCCCAAAAAATCCAAGAATCTCTATGTATATTAAATGAATTCATACCTTTTAGAGACATTGGAATTGATGAAATGTTAGTGACGCGAAACATGGCTATAGAAATCGGTAATGATGTCAACTTTAATATCTAGGCAGCTGCGTATTCAACTCAAGCGTTATAGGCTTAAAGGGACAACCTCTATCTTGCGACTTAATTAGTTTTATCCGGAATTAAGACAACACTACAAATTGACTCGATTGGAAATTTGTCCTTACACTTACCACTAGGGGCATACTTTTGCCCATAGGGGTAATCATCCCTGGGTTGCTACTTCTGGGAGGATATCTATCCCAAGTGTACGTCTCCCCTTCGACAACGAGCCTCAAGTTCAACCCCTTCCTACTCAGCCCATCTTAAGTGTGGCTTCGAGTGGGCTTATTGCTCATGTCACTAGTTCAACATAGGTGCTTAGTTATATAACTTTGTTACATTTGATAACATTTTATTGATAACTTCTTCATGGACAGGTCAGTAAGAGCATCTCTCCACCCTCTATTATAGATTTGAGAATTTCCCCTCTCTTTGGGGTCCAAGTACTTGAACTAACATTCTTTTATGCTCATTTTCAAATCACATTTTGCTTTTTTTTATGTGTTGAGTGACTAGTCACTTCATATTTTCATTTTCATTTTATGTGGGAATGGTTAGTCACCCCTCATGTGCTGCTCCTCTACTCTTCGTTGCTGCAAGGAGTTCATCACCAATGCCTGCTTACGTATTAACCTGGACTATGTTGATTTACTACTTGCAAATCCTTTGTACTTGTTCTATTTTTTGGGGGTTACTCAAATGAAATTATTTCCCCTCTTTCTTTTTATGTTGGCATCATGGCTATTCCCATCACTGTGGAACCCTAAATAAGCATAATTGTGGGTGTTTCATTGACTATGGAGCCTATTGCTAGTACGCTTGTGAGCACTCATGTATTATTATGTCATACCTATCCCTCTCAACCTTTATTTCATCGTGCAAGTGTTCATATAATATTTTATTTGCTCTTATTTTTATTTTAGCACTATAGGTGTTTCTTTAAGCCTAGAACCCTCCATGAGCATTTTTGAGGTATTCTTCTGTTATACCCGGTTCCTCTATAACTTTCTTTTACCGTGTAAGAGATTTTGTAACACTCAACTCTTTTTTTATTTTCATCTTAGGTAACACTTACCTCTTGCTGTCATACCCTTGTCCGCGAAATGTTCTATGAGCATCGCTACGGGTGCTCCTCAAGTATTATTCTATCACACCCGATTTTTTTATAACTTTCTTTTATTATGCAAGTGCTCAAGTGATACTTTCCTATTTTCTTACTTTCAGGCTAACATCATAAGCTTTCATTTATCTGCAGAACATTCCATAGGCAATGTTACGAGCTCCTCATGTATTATACTTTCATACCTGGATTTTTCCAAATTGATTTTATTGTCCAGGTAATTAAGTGACCACTTCCCCTCATTTTGTTTTCAGGTTAGTGACTCGGGTGCTCCTATAGCGACGACGCATGAACTTAGGCAAAGAGAGAAGCATAGGCTTTCGGGTAGAATGTTTTTTCCTATTGGAAGTGGTAAATCTTTGCCTGACCATTATTTTCTTCTCCACTCCTAATTTATTGCTTAGCTCATTCCCTTCCTCATATTTTTTCATGAGTAGGCGGATGAAATGAAAAAAGCTGTTGAAGAGAACGAGCCAAGTTCTGAGGCCAGTTAATCAGATGAAGCTGAGGGGGAGCAGTCAAGTGAGGAGTCGTCCCCCTTTTATGAGTATACCTCAATGGATACTGGGGTGGATTCTATGGAGATGAACGCTCCTTATTTCTTTATGAGGGATATGTGGTGCAAGGATTATGCTGAGAAATTTCGAGAGTCCAAGCATGAGGTTTTGGACTTGATCTTCGGGAACGTCCCTCAAATGTTCATGGTCAATAGTGTTTGCAATTTTGATAACTTTATTGTTCTTAACCTGAGAGCACTTGCCAGCCATGTTCATAGATACTAAGACTTGTCCTAGTGACATCACCAGTTCAAGCGTCCGCATCATTTAGCGGATATCAAAAACTTGGAAAGTTGTTGCAACTTTAAGCTTAATTGGATTGATGAAGACTTATTCATCCCGTGGCTAGTAAATTGTTAAAGGCCAAGTCTTTCGAGCAGGCTAGATCCTAGTGATGTCAATCTGAGGCCAATCGTATTCACAATCGTATTCAAAATTTGGAAGCGGAGCTAGACAAAGTCCTAGATATTATGGCAGGGGACGCTACTCGGATGGCTAGACTCCAATGAGACGCTTGTGAGATTGGGCCCTCATTCAAAGATTTTTATTCCAAGGCGAATAATCTCTTTTTTTAGCCAATTGAAATTTTTGTAAACAATCTTCCTTTTTCTGCATGGGATATCATTGCTTGCTCTCTTAGAATAAGTCATTTATATAAATGATAAAGAAATAATGATATTCGTTCTTATATTTCCCTTAAATCGCTTTACACTTTTTGATATGCTATGGGGTTTCCTCTAATTTATGTGAGTATCTTCTCGTAATATTACAAGGTAGTGTTAATAATTATCATTCCTTTTTTTTCGCGAGAGTGCTTGCTAGCGAATTAGCGAGTAATATACGCTACTTTCCATATTTTGTGGGATATTGACTTGTTTTAACATGAAAATAAGGCCTGGGAGTCAATTCCTCATATCCGTATAAAAGATGTATAGTATGTATAATCTTATAACATTTTAAAACTTTGTACTTCCTTACTATATTTTTCTAAGCACTCCATTTTGGAAGCTCATCCTTCAAAACATGGAGGTTTAGGTTCTTTTCTTACAATATTTTGTCATTGGGAGGTATGTATCCCCCAAGTATGATAAACAATCCTCCTTAACTTAAATATCTTATCTCTTATAATGTGAGAATCTTAGGCCGCTCTACTTATAAAATTTTCTTGGCAAAAGAAAAATTATTAGATATTTTTGATGTATCTACTCGAATAATTGGGAGAATCGATGCATGATAAACTGTTTGACTATGTAAATGATAAATATTATAAACATCATCAAAAAAATCATATGAAAAACTGGTTATAACCGAACATTCAATTTTGTATGCACTATGCAAAAAGGTAATATATACTTTTTAGGTGTGCTATTACAATAGAGTGTTTTCCATAATTTTTCTTTTTTTCTTGAGGAGCTTCCATTTTTATATGAACTATTGAAAAAAAAGAGTTAGGGTACCATAAGCATAATACTTCTTGAGCCATTTGAAATTAATCGATTGATTGTGCTCACTTTTCGACTACGAGATTTGACAGTATCGTGATCTCCCTACTCCTCACACCACGAATGTTCGTTCCAGTAGGGTTTAAACTTTTAGGCTGACATATTTATTATGCGATAGGTGGATTCTTGAAAAACTAAGTCTCCCACTTAGTAATATATAGGCTTACCTAAATTCTCATAAGCCTTAGACAGCTGATGGGTGTATACTTTAAATTTTTCTTTAGATTTATCATGTTTCTCACCCAAAGCCTCCAACCTGCACATGTTTTGGGTTTGGCACTAGTTTATAGCTTAGGGCCACTCCCGCTAAAGGCACAACCAACTCTATTGGAAGGCAACCTCTATTACATAAACCAAAGAGAATGGGGTAAAACTAGTTATCTTCCTCTTTGAGGTCCTTTAAACCCATAAAACCAATGGAAATTTATCACCCCAAGACCTCGGCAGATCATCCAACATCTTTTTCAAAATATTGATCAACATTTTATTAGTGGCCTCCGCTCGACCTTTACCTTTAGGATAAGAGATAGTCGAACTATTATGAATGATTTTATACTTGTCTATGAGTAGACCCATGTCTTTACACATAAAGTTCTCGCCATTATCAGTGAAGATGACCTTTGTAATATCAAACATGCATACTATGTATTCTCGAATGAACTGTGTTACCACCTGAGTAGTAACCCATATCAAAAGAAACGCTTCTTCCCATTTAGTATACAATTCCATGGCGACCATAATTAAATATTTCTCGTAAGAGGTTTTGCTAATTTTTCCTACCAAATCAAATGACCATGTGTGGAATGAGTAAGGAGTAGCTAAACTTTGTAAACTTACTGGGGGGGAATGAAAAATATTACCATGGAGATAAACCAACTTACAATATTACCATGGAATGAAACCTCTCTCAGAATTAAAAGGTTAACCAACCATTATCTTTACACAAGAGGAGATGAACCAACTAGCAATCCCTTATAAATATGTTATAGTAGGAAAATTCTCACATAATAAGCCCTCAATGGAAATTATTAGGATAAATTTTGAAACGTTTGGCCTTAAAGAAACCTACCATATATGTTTGTTAGACAATAAGCATATCCTCATTAGAGTGAACTGTGAATAAAACTTTATTCATTTATGGTTGAAAGAACAATGATATATTGGGAAAATTCAAATGAGAACATTTAATTCGACTCCTATATTCAGGCCTGATTAAGAAAAGGGTATGTTTTCTAGGCCTCCCAGTGCATCTTTTTGCTAAAGAAGCCTTATTTTCTATAGCCCATGCAGTTAGAATCCCGCTCAAAATTGATAATTCAACTGCAAATATCTACAGACCTAGTGTGGCTAGGGTTTGCGTTGAAATTGATCTTTGAAAAGATAATCCCCAAAAAATATGGATAGGTTTTTGAGAATATGGATTTTGTCATATGATTGAATATGAAGTTCTCCCAAGTTATTATGAGTACTGCTGCAAGTTAGGGCACTAAAAAAGTCAATGTATCGTCAAACAAGAAGTCTATGGCAATGCAAAGAAAGTAAAGAACTATCAAGAGGAGGAATTGTAAAAGGAAAGAGTTAATAACAATGGCCCCAAGTTTCAAGAAGTCCAAAAAGTCTACAGGATCAAGGAGAAAGTAAATTAGAAGCAGTCAGAAAATGTTCAAGAAAAGATTCAAATGGAGATGTCCAAGAAGGATAAAAGTATGAGTCCATTGATTGGTAATGAAAAGAGTAATGAGGATTTTTTTCAATAGGTAGCACAAGGAAAGGGGAGTTTTAATTATTTACAACATGAAGATAACCAAGATCGGAATAAAAAAGAAACCGCATCATTAGAAGAAGGAGAATGGAGGGATATGGAAGAGGAGCATGATATGGACCTAGATTTCGAAACAAACATCCTATTATTGAGAAGATTAACAGAAGATAAAGAGTTGAAATATGATTCTGAATCCAATATTGATACTCTGGAATAAAATTTTGCAAAGCAGAGGGGATACTTCTCAGATAATGAAAAGAAAAAAATTAGGAGAAATCCTAAAATGGATGATTTCAATAAATTCTCTATTATGCTTTCCAAGAAGTTAGAAGCTTACTACAAAAGGATAGAAGATAACTAAAAGAAAATGATTGTGCCTGTAGATGAAAAACTGCCTTTACAGGTGAATAATGAGGTTAAAAATGTGTCCAAAAATTCTTCTTTCATAGATTGTGTGGTTGGGATAATGACCACATGTCTCTAAACAGTCAAATAAATGATTAGTACAATTGTGTGGAATGCTAGAGGAGTTAGGAACAAGTCTAATAGAAGGAGCTTAAAAAGATTGTGTAAGTCCAATACTGTTTATTTTTTTTTAGCTATTTTAGAGCCTGTGATTGATAGTTCTAAAATCGAAGATTTGAGGAGGATTTTACAATTTGAAGGTAGTTGCTTTAATTGTACTAATAAAATTTGGTGTCTTTGGAGATTTGGTATTAATTGTAAAGTTTTACAAGACGGAATGCAACATTTTTTTCTTCTGTGGATCAGCCTATTAATACTTTTTCTCTTGGAGTTAATGTGGTTTTTGCCAAATGATTTAGGCATGAAAGAACTGAGGTGTGGGATTCCATTAGTCAGAGTTTTGTAAATTGTCATAATATTCCTCTTGTTATTGTGGGAGACTTCAATATTGTGAGTAATTCCTTGCAAAGAGCATGAGGTAATGATATACGTGTGAGAGGGGCTTTTGATTATAATGATTGTATAGTCTTCTCTTTTCTTCAAGAAATGAGATTTATGGGTTCAAAGTTTACTTGGGTGTAAGAGATGAATGGAGATTTGATTATGGAGAGATTACATAGGGCATTGATTAAATATAATTGACTTAGTTCTTTTCCTTATTCTCACCTCCAACATTTGCATAGAAATTGTTCAGAACACTCTCCTTTTCTTATTAAAATCCTTAACCCTTAAGACTCTATAGATAAACCATTCTAATTTCATAATATGTGGGCTACTCATAAAGATTTTAAGAAGTTAATGATCAACTCTTGGAAAGAAATTGTACAGGTAGATATATGGATACCTTTGCTTTCAAATTAAAACGATTAAAAGGTATTTTAAAAGATTGGAATAAGGGGGGCCTTTAAAAATATATTTGAAGATATTCAACAATTGGAAGATTTTCTCACTCAAGAAGAAATATCAATGGAAAGAGATCCAAGTGGGACTACTAGAGTTAATTGTTTCAAAATTAGAGTTGACCTTAGGGTGATAGAAATCAAAGGGTGAATGGATCAAGCATGGTGATAGAAATACTAGGTTATATCATGCCCAAGTAAATCTGCAAAAGAGGAGTCTTTGGATCCATAGTATAAAGGATGAGGATGGAAATAGTGTAAGGACATTATTTTATTATCCGGTTTACATTTGAGTATGTCGTATACCTCTACAACCGTCAAAGACTAATTCAAGTTCAATCATGAGTCAAGACGGATCCGAATATCAACATTCCTCAACAAAGATGCCTTCGTGAGACTAATTTTGGTAAGCTTGTGTTTAAATACCTTAACTGTTCACTTAGAGTGTTGTTATAATTTTTCTAAAATATTTTCTAAGTGTTGAGGTAGAGTGTTTCATCAAAGAATTTATTCTAAGTGTTGAGGCGGAGTTTTTGACGATATTATTTTTTTTAATCTGTTATTCTAGTGACACCTGTATGTCATTCAAACGACATGGGCTTGTCGCGCTAAGCTCGTTTGAGCGAACGTGGTTTCAATCGAGCGACTTTGGGACTTCGTTCGAGCGACGCAACGACTTAAGTTTTTTATATAAAGCATGTTAAACCACTGCGTTTTTGTTAAGAAGATCTGACGTTTTTCATTCTGCACAAGCTAGAAACCAACATAATACTTTGTCTTCTTCATTTAAGGGTTTAATCCTTTTTGTTTTTAATTCACAAAAATCCTATATGCTTTAGTGAACTGTTTTAGAACCCAAGATACAACTTTGGTGAAGTTATTTCGTTATGGAGTGTTATCTCTATGGCTTACTATGACTGCATGTCTATTGGTAGTGCTCGTGGGTGTTCCTAGCTTAATTGGATTGCGTGTTTGTGTGGCCTGCTGTGGTTGTTCTATTGCTGACTCTAGGCTACATGTTAATGTTATTTTCTGAGGAGTAATCATTGTAGATTTTATTGGGTATGTATGTTACGATTTATCATTCATAGTGAAATAAAAGGTTTTTCCCGAAAGGGATTTTTCCTGAAATCTGTGAATTAGATATTTTATTTGTGATGGTGTGACACACACATACACACACACACACATGTAGTTGCATGTTTAGGGGTTGAATTAATTTGATTTGAAAATAGACTCCAATTAAATAAGGTTAAATTGGGAATTTGCAAATTCAATTTAATCAGTATCCCACCGCGCATTTACAAGTTGGTATTAGAGCTTATTTAAACGATCACCACTTTTAAAATTTGGCATCAGAGAGAGTTTCTCTAATTTATTGAGTGATCCATGTTTTTCGAAAAATTGTGCAATATTGATTTTTTTGAAAAAAATGTTTTGTAAAAAATTGTAATTTTTCCAATGGAGCACTTATATAATCGGATGCCCATTTTTTACGGGTCTAATTATGCCTACTGGAAAACAGGTATAAAATCACAGTTAAAGGCCATTGATGAGCGCGTTTGGGTAGTTTGTGAAAGAGTCTGGACTCCTCCCACTATCATCGCAAATAAGATCACTAATATAAAACCCGTGACAGGTTGGACTGAGGACAAATTTAAATGGAGAACTTCTAATTCACGTGGTCTGAGTACAATTTCAAGTGTCGTCACTCCTGAGGAGTTCCGACGTATTATGATGTGCACCACGTCAAAAGAAGAGTGGAAAATTTTACAACTTACCCATAAAGGCACAAATGCAGTCAAATAGTCTAAAATTCAAAATTTAACTGCACAATTTGAAATAATTACCAGATTTGAGACTGAGTGTTTTGATGAGTTTTATGCACGTTTGTCTGATATTATCAACACTAGTTTCAAAATTCGTGATCACATTCCTGATGCACGAGTAGTTAAAAACATTTTGAGATTGTTGTCTAAACTTTTTATCCCAAAAGTGATTGTTTTGAATTACTTAGGTAATTTGAGCAATTTAAAATTAGAAGAGATGGTAGGATATCTTCAGACATATGAGATTGACATGTTACCCGACACTATCAAGCCTAAGTATAGATGGATAGCACTTAGAGCCCTATCTAGGTAGGGATAGGAAGTGTCCAAGAGAGAAAAAAAAAGAAAGTGAGAGCCTATGAGTCTGACTCTGAGGGTGAGGTTGATTTTGATATGCCCATGCTTGCGAATTTTTTAGAAAAGTTTCTCAAATTTTCCAAACAAAACTCTTCCAATAAAAGATTTTTTGAGAAAAATAAAAAGAAAGATGAGGCCAAAGAGAGCGGTGATAAAGAGTGAGAAAAAGAGAAATTAGAAGAGGAGAGATTTTTTTGAGTGTGATGGTAGAGGAAATAAGGCATTTTAGAGTCATACTAAGTTAAAGAGAAAGGGAGAGAAAGTTTCCATGCCAACAACTCTTAGCGATAGTGAGGAAGAGGTGAAGGATTCTGGGGATGAGTCTTCACATAGGAAGTTTGTTGCCTTTTTAGCTAGTCACGAGAACACTCCTAGTTTGTACCACGACGATAAGGATACTTTTGAACGTGAGACCCCCGAGGAGGACGAGAGTTTGAGTGCTTTGAGTGAGGGAGAAAATGAGTGTGGGAGCGAAGGTGAAAGTGAACTCGAAATTACGTTTAGAGATTTGTACGCCGAGGCCTTAAAGACTAAGAAATTGAATAAGGAGATAGGTCTTAGGGTGAGAGATTGGAAAGAGAGATTTAGAGTTTTAAGGGATTTGAGGCAACAACGAGTCAACTCGAGAAGGTGAATATTACTTTGAGTGAGAAGTTGATTGTCATAGGTTGGGAAAAGAGTGATTTGACCAACACGGTGTCTAGTCTGACAACATGTGTATCCCAACTCGAGAGTGATCTCGAACGTTTTTGGGAGGTCAAAGTCACATTAGAGGACGCATCTAAGAAGGTTGGAAATATGGTTCTCAATCTCGATTTAGGTAGTGTTGAGCGACTAGGAATAGGTCATGATGGTGCGTTTACTTCGCATGTTGCACCCTAGCCGATTCTCGAGTTAGTGAAAGATTCATATGGCTCTTAACCTAATGCACCCAGGCGTCCCGTTACTGAGAGGAGAGTGCATCCTAGAATATTTGAGAGAGGTCGTCATAGGCCCATGTATGTTTGTTCCCATTGTAAGATAAGAGGACACCTTAGGAAAAAAATAAGTTGGGTAATGTGTCACATTTTGCTACTACACATGTTCCCACTACACATGAACCCACACATGATACTTTGGATGCTTCGTATGATCACATGAGAGAGTTTGCACATATTAGAGAGCGGGTTAAGTTTTTGATCAAAACTTCACATGACTTGATGGATGTTTTTCATAGGATGATACCACCTCTGTAAAACTCCACCGCACCTAACGGATGAGTTTTAGACTTATTTGCTAGCATAGGATGATTTTCATGATGATATTTTATGCCTATTTCTAGTGTGTACCATTTTTGTATTTATATTTCCTTTTTTGATATACTTTTCGACAAATCAAAAAGATTTTTATTTTTGAAATTTTTTGGAAATATGCAAAAAGATTTTCATTTTTTTGAGAAAAAATTGGAAAAGAAAAAAAGAGTTTTTTATTTTGTTTACACCTTTTATGAATGGACATTTAGGATGACCGAGTGACAATTTCATTCCATATCCATGTCACTGTTTGATATTGTTTTGATATGCGTCATCATTTCATTTTTTGTGCTGAGTCATTGGGATGTGATTTGTTGTTACTACCTACATGTTTGACTCATGAGTTCCTTTATTGCACCCTTGCACGGATTTGTTTGACTATTGTTCTTGTCTATCACATGTTGGTCGATGTGATTTCATCTCAATTCTATCTTTCAAACGAATTAAATGCGATAAAACTTGATAATGAAAGTAGTGCATGTAAAAACCGTTGTCGTGAGTTTGTGTGATTTATTTCAAAAACGAATCAATTGCATGAAAAAACCAAGTTTTGAGGCAGAGTTTTTCGCCAAAGAATTTTTTGTATGTGTTGAGGCGGAGTTTTTGACGAAATATAATTTTTTTTTAATTTGCCGTTCGGGCAACACATGTATGTCGATTAAACGACATGGGCTTGTCGCGCGAAGCTCATTCGAGCGACACTTGGTTTCACTCGAGCGACTTTGGGATTTTGTTCGAGTGATGCGCCGACTTAATTTTTTTTATATAAAGCGTATTAAACCACTATGTTTTCGTTAAGAAGACCTGTCATTTTTCATTCTGCACAAACGAAAAACCAGCAGAATACTTTGTCTTCTTCATTTAAGGGTATAATCCTTTTTGTTTTCAATTCACAAAAATACCATATGCTTTAGCGAATTGTTTTGGAACCCAAGATACAACTTTAGTGAAGTCATTTCTTTGTGGAGTGTTATCTCTATGGCTGACTACGACTGCATGTCGATTCGAAGTGCTCATGGGTATTCCTGGATGAATTGGACGGCGTGTTCGTGTGCTCTGCTGTGATTGTTCCATTGCTGACTCTAGGCTACGTGCCTATGTGATTGCTCTGAGGAGTAATCTTTACAGATTTCATTATTTTTGTAAGTTTCAATTTATCATTCATATTGAAATGAAAGGTTCTACACTAAAGGGATTTTTCTTGAAATCTGTGGGTTAGAAATTTTATTTGTGATGGTTTGACACACACGCACGTAATTGCAAGTTTGGGGGATGAATGAATTTGGTTTGAAAATAGACTTTAATTAAATAAGGTTAAATTGGGAATTTACAAATTCAATTTAATTAGTATTACACCATGCTTTTACAAATTGGTATTAGAGCTTATTTAAGCGATCACCACTTTTAGAAATAGGAAAGAAAAATTAGAAGAGATTTGTAACAATTTTATCTCATATTATTTCGATTTATTTTCTGTAGGTACGACTGAAGATCGTCATATTTTGAATTCAATTCCAAAATTGGTGACAGATTAGAGGAATAGTAGGTTAGAAGCTATCCTAGAAGCAGATGAGGTGTGGTAGGATTTTAAAGATCTTAACTCAAATAGTTCAACTGGTGTTATGGCTTTAATAGTTATTTCTATAAGGAGTGTTGGGATATAATTGGAGATAATTTTACTAAACAATTCAATCATTCTTTCTAGGTGCTTAAATTCCAAAGTCTTAGAGCTCTACCTTAATCTGTCTCATTCTAAAGGTAAATAGACCCGTGTCTTGTAAATACTTTGACCTATAAGCCTTTGTACTTTTGCATACAAGGTAATTTCCAATATCATTAATGCTAGACTGAAACCTATTCTCCCTTCAATTATTTCCCCATTTCAAGATGGTTTTGTACAAGGAAGAAGTATTCAAGACAACATTTTATTAGGGCAGGAAATGATGAATTTAAATTATAGAAAAGCTACTAGAGGTAATTTGATCATTAAGTTAGACATGGCTACAGTTTATGATAGGGTTTCTTGGATTTTCTTAGTAAATTCCTTAAGAGCCTTTGAATTCTCTGAAATACTCATAGACCTTATATGGAGATGCATATCTTCCCCATTATTTTCAATTATTGTTAATGGTCAACTTATGGGTTTCTTCAATCCGTCTAGATGAGTTAGGCAAGGGGACCCTATATCCCCAAGCCTATTTATTATTACGGAAGAGTCTTTTAGTAGAGGGTTTCATAAGCTTATGGTTGATGGTTCTATAGCTCCTTTCTCTCATCCTAGGGGATGCCCATCAATAAGATATTTGAGTTTTGCAGATGATACTATAGTTTTTTAAATAGGATTAAGAGGAGTATCAATAAATTTATGCCTTTCTTAAAAGCTTATGAACTTCAATCAGGTCAGTTAGTCAGTAAGGATAAGAGTAGCTTTGTTATTGGTTCTAAAAATCCTTTATCTCTCAGAAATAGAGTGGTAACATCTCCAAGTTTTATGTTTGAGAAAGATCCTATTAGATATTTGTGATGTCCTCTTTTTAAAGGTAAAAGGAAAGCTCACTATTTTGACCCCCTTGTCCAAGCTGTATCTTCATAGATTAATAGCTAGAAGTCAAAATTTTGATTCAAGGCTGGTTGAATAATCATCATTCAATCAGTTTTATCTTATATTCCTATGTTTATTTTACTCTCTTTAAATCCTCCAAAAAAGACTATTCAAATAATCAATAAATTGATTAGTTCTTTCTTTTGGGGTGTTAGTAAGGACTATGGTAAGAAGTTTCAATGGGTTGATTGAGAATCATTGTGTTATCCTAAAGAAGAGGGAGGTCTTGGGATCAAAAGCTTGGAAACTCAAGTCTCACTAGCTAATATGAAATTGGCATGGAAATTTAAATTTAAAAAGGGGCTTTGGGCTCAATTTATCAATATTAAATCTTTTAGAGACAATTCAAGGAACGATTTTTTGGCTTTTAGAAGAATTAAATCAGTATAGGAGAATCTGAAAGAGAATGTTGAATGTTTTGATGATGAGTTGATTTGGAAACTTTCTTTTACTGGGAAATTCACTTTTGATTCTGCCTATGACATCCTGAGATTATGCAAAATCAATTCTTTATCCTATTGTGCTATGTGGAATCCTAAAGTCGCTCCTAATATCTCAGTTTTCTCTTGGAAATAGCTAACTAATTGTGTTCTTATAGAAGAAAACATAAAAAAAAAGTTGGAGTTAAAATTGCTTCCAGATGTAATTGTTGTCTCTTATAAGTTGAATCTACTTCTCATCTAATTCTGTCAGGTCCCATTACTTCTAAACTATGGAATTTCTTCTGTAATCTCATGGGACTTGTTAGTATTTCTAATTCTATCCATGGGACTTTTTTTCAATGGTGGCTTAATGCTAGAAATTCAGACCTCTCAAAGTGGATCCATAGTGATTCCAATAACAATCTTTTAGAAAATTTGGATAAGTAGAAATAAGGCAGTATTTGAAGCTAAAAAGATGCAACATGGTATTATTACTAAAAATATCATCTCTATAATCTCAGACCTGGATAAGCATGTTGTGTTCAATGGAGGTAAAAAGGATTTAAATCAAGAAACTTTTCATATTTTCAAGTTAGAAGTTATTCATTTTACCTTCGCATGTATTTTATGATTGATCATCTCCAGTCTTTAATCTCTTTAATCGGGAATAAGGACCTTGTTATTATCGACATCTTCTTCGTATGATGGTGATATTGGCTTCAAGATCCTCCATATCCACTTCATGTGAAATTGTTTCCAAAGCATCCGAATGTTTGTCCATTACCCTAGGACCTCTCTCTATTTTCACGGCTAAAAACTAGCTTAATAACCTCGAGCAAGGTTAACATATTTGAGTGCGAATTCCCTCTTATCAACCAAACTAGAGTTACCTCATATACAAATCACTCTAATGCCTTTCTTAGCTCCTCTAACAGGCCAAGTATGATGGCGTCATACTCTTCCTTATTATTAGATCACTTGAAGTGCAGTTTGTAGGAGAGGGTGATATTCTCTTTGCTGTTAAAAAGGATAATGCATTCTTCACCTGTTACTTACACGCACGAGCCATCAAACTCCATTCCCTATTATTTATTTATTTTTGGCTAAATATTCTTGTAAGTTTTCTCCCAATAGCTCTTTACTGGGGGGATTCAAAAATCTGACTTTGGAAATTAGCAAGCACGTCAGCCACGACTTGACTCTTAATAATTTTTGGAACAACACTCTTTAGATCATACTCAGAGAGTATTAAAATAAACCTATCCACTCATTTCACTAGGATATTTTATGCCAGCGGGTACTTGATGGGGACACACCTTGTGACAATATGCACCTTGAATCCGAGAAAGTAATGTCTCAACTTCTGTGCTATGGAAACTAAGGTTAAACAATGACTTTTTATGTTCTTGTACCTGGATTCTCTTTCTGAGACAGGTAGTATCCTGGCCGCTCCACTCCTTCCTTCTCCTAAGCAAGCAATCCCCCTATAGACCGCTCGGTAGAAGTGAGGTATATCAACAAAGGCATGTGTGTTTCTAGTGGAATCATTGTTGAAGAGGAAGTCAATATTTCTCTCACATTATCAATTTTTTTTTCATTTATCTTCCCATACCCATTTTTCCTTATCCATCAGGAGTGATGAAAAAGGTAAGGTGATGTCGTGCCCCGAATTAATTAAGTTAAACTCATCCTTTTAATTAGAGATAAATTGCCTTAAACAATGCTTTAATTTAAATCTCTAAGGAAAATAGCATAAGATTTTTTTTTCCAAAGGTATGTGTAGATGAAAACATAACTTCCTTTACTTATAACTTATAAGTACTACATAACTTTACATAACCAAGATCCTTAGTTTAATAATTACACAAAAGAAATAATGATATTCAAACCATACTAAATATCCGTCACTCCCCCGTTTTAAGGTCCTAACTTGGCAGTGAACTCCAAGTTATAAGCATACCTGAAACAAAACATTACAGGAGTGTAAGATATAAAGGCTTAGTGAATGACCACATAACACACATATAACCAATTTGAATAACCACTTTTATTTTGTTCTAATGCTATAACCCAACAGGAATTGTGAAACTCTCGCAAGCCTGGAACCGCCACAGTCCAATTAACCCACCACAGTTATTAGGGACCACCACATCCCTTTATTAGACCCGAGTACACAAACCTTTAAGTTGGATTAACAGGACCACCACATCCCGTAGGACCCACCACAGTCCTTAACATTAGATAAAGGACTCACTAGTCCATATCATCATATAACATCGCTTAACATTTTTAATTATATGCATATGTTTCATAAATACAACATTACTCCCATAAACATTTTCACACATGTGTTTAACTACACATTTCTATATGAAATTATAAGCATTTATATTTCATAAGGAAGGTCACTTACCTTGGATTTAGTGCTAATATTAAAACCAACTACTTCCTTTGTATGGTAGTATTAGCGGCTTCCCCACCTAACAAGTCAATGTTGTTAGTATTTGAATACACCGATCAACATCAAACCCAGTAATACATCTCATCATTTCGTCAATCCGAAATAACTAAGGAGGAATTAAATATGACACTTCACATTTCTATAACACCCAATTAATTAGAGTTCTAACACAATTTACAGAATTTAATTACGAATTTGCTAGACAAAGTTATGCCCATTTTATTACAGCCTTTTCCAAATCATTTCTCAAGAAAAACAACAACACAACTTCAAATTTATGGAATTCTCATAATTTTTGTACAACATAACTTTCCATTATATTCCACACAATATCAGTAAACACATTGAATAATACAAATTTAATGTTTCATAATTTTTAGGGCTCATTTTCTATGTCGAGCAAAACGTCAAACACCTGGTATGCGTTTTTGCTCCTTTAGGGCAGATTTTAAACCAAGACTTCAAACTATCACCAAGGGTTCATTCCTTGCTATTTTTACACAATTTTCGGATATGTTATACATGTATGAGTGTATTTTACTCTCCAACTTAAATCACTCAATTCCAATAAGTATTCCATGATTTATGCTATTTTTAGCATAACTAAGTCAAAATACAACATTAAGGCATAACTTAACATTTTTAAGCATATATAACCTAGACCTTGAGTATAATTCATGGAAACATATAATAAACATGTTTTAGCAGAAATATACATCATAATCATGAATTTTCTAAATCAAAATGCTTTACAAAAGGATGATGTAAATTTAGGACTTTAAAGTATGCATATACGATCCTAGCTCCAGTTCTAACTTATGTTCTTAAACCATCCTTGTTCCAACACAATTCAGCAATATGGGTATCATTAAAATATATATCCAAATCAAAAATAAAAACATGATAAGTATAGAACTCATCCATGTGACCAACTTTAATTAAGATGTAATTACCTTACGAGGATTCCTTGATTTATGGAAAATTTCCAAAGATTTATTCCTTAACTTTCTTCTCTTTCTCTCTCTTTAGGCAAAACTCTTGTTCATGGCTGCATTTGCTGAACAAAGGAGTTGTTTTATACATCTTAAGTCGTCCAAACCATCACCCACCCTTTAACCAATCAAAAAATAGCACATGGTGTGCTAATAAGACAATTGTCACTTAAGGGATGGACATATTTTCCCTTGTTTCGTACTTTCGGTATTACTTCTTGTACAAGTCTCCGTTTAACCCACCGTTTGTTGTGTTATAATATTAATTCATATATATACAACTTTCATAATTTATTTTTTCCGAAAATCATAAACTAATACGCCTAATTTGGGCATCGAACATGAAAGTAGCAATTTACCGAAAATCTCAAAACTTTCACATTTGGCAACTAAACATTGCCAATTTCGTATCAACAACCTTATTTACTTATATAAACATAATCATGCATTAAAAACATAATTTATGATGTATTAATCGCATAACTAATCATATGTTCTAAACATGGTATCCCCGATCATAAGCTCAATTAACACCTAATGTAAACAACACATATATCACATGAGTGTGCATCCCCTAAACATGATAATTAACATGTTTAACACACATAACCAATCTATAACTTATAACTCCTAAGTTATAATTAATTATGTAATTAACCTTCCTAATCATGTTTTAGGGCCTTACAATTCTACCCCTCTTATAAAAATTTCATCCTCGAAATTTAACGCATAAGAAACTTACCAAAAAAATGAGGATATTGCTTCTTCATGTTATCCTCCCCTTCCCAGGTGGCATACTCCACATTCTGAATTCTCCACATCGCCTTAACTAGTGAAATGGTTTTACTACGTAACACTTTCTCCTTTCGATCTACAATAGCAATTGGTTCCTCCACGTAGGTTAGGTCATCTTGAAGCTCTATCGGTTGTGAAGTAAACACATGTGAAGGATCAGACACATACTTACGTAACATGGATATATGAAAAACATCGTGTATCCGGGACAATTATGGTGGTAACGCCAATTTATAAGCTACAGCTCCAACCCGTTTCACTATCTCATAAGGGCCAATGTACCTGGGACTTAACTTTCCCTTCTTCCCGAATCTCATAACCCCTCTCCAAGGAGGAACACGTAGGAATACTCGATCACCTTGCTCAAATTTCAATTCTTTCCTTAGGTTGTCTTCATAACTTTTCTGTCTACTTTGCGCCACCTTTAAGTGATTATGGATAACATTGATCTTTTCAGTAGTCTGTTGTACAATTTCTGGCCCAAGAAGTTTTCTTTCTCACACTTCAGTCCAACACACTGGAGTTCTGCATTTTCTCCCATATAAAGCTTCATAAGGAGCCATCTCAATACTCGAATGATAGCTATTATTATAAGAAAACTTTATTAGTGGCAAATGTTCATCCCAACTCCCCTTGAACTCCAACACACAGATTCGTAACATGTCTTCAAGTGTTTGGATCGTTCTTTCTGACTGCCCATCAGTTTGAGGATGAAAAGCTGTACTAAATTTCAATTTAGTCCCCAAAGCTTCTTGTAAACTAGGCCAAAAGTGAGAAGTAAACTTAGGATCTCGATCAGAAATAATAGAAACAGGTGCACCATGCAATCTGATAATCTCATCCACATATAATTTGGCATATCTATCCACGGAGTAAGTAGTTTTAATAGGAAGAAAATGTGCAGACTTTGTCAACCTATCAACGACAACCCAAATAGAATCAAACCCTGGTGATGATTTTGGTAAACCTATAACAAAATCTGTAGTAACATGCTCCCATTTCCACTCAGGAATAGGTAAGGGCTGTAGTAAACCACTTGGCTTCTGATGCTCCACCTTCACCTGTTGGCAAACTAGACATCTAGCAACAAATTCTGCAATGTCGTGTTTCATTCCCGGCCACCAATAACATTGTTTCAAATCTCTATACAGTTTTGTGCTCCCTGGATGCATAGCATATAAAGAACAATGCGCTTCCTCTAAAATTGTTCTTCTTAAATCAGGCACATTAGGTACACACAAACGGTCTCCGTACATAACAATGTCATCATCCCGAATAGAAAATTCATTTGCTTTACCCTTTTTCATATTATCTCCAACTTTCTCCAATTCTGCATCTCCTGCCTATGCTTGTTTTATCCAGTCTATCAACGTGGGTCTAACATTTAAATGTGCCACTATTCCATAAGACTCATTCAAAGTTAATTCCACCCCCATTAAAGTTAACTCTCTCAGCAGGTCAACTCGAATACAATAAATACAAGATACTATGCCTAGAGATTTTCTACTCAAAGCATCAGCAACAACATTAGCTTTACCCGGATGGTGATGTATCGTGCAATCATAATCTTTTATAAGTTCCATCCACCTTCTTTGCCTCAAGTTCAAGTCTTTTTGTCTAAACAAGTATTTTAAGATTTGATGGTCAGTAAAAATTTCACAACTAACAACATATAAGTAGTGTCTCCAGATTTTTAATGCAAAAACTACTGCAGCCAACTCAAGATCGTGTGTAGAGTAGTTGCGTTCATGTATCTTTAACTGTCGAGAAGCAAAAGCAATTACCTTTCCATGCTGCATTAACACACAACCGAGTCCTTGATACGAGGCATCACTATAAATAACTAAACCTTCTGTACCCATTGGGATAGTCAATACTGGAGCTGATGTCAACTTACCCTTTAAACTTTCAAAGATTTTATCACAATCGCCACTCCACACAAACTTGTTCTCCTTTCTGGTAAGCTTAGTTAATGGCAATGCAATAGAAGAAAACCCCGGTATAAACCTCCTGTAATAGCCCGCCAATCCCAAAAAGCTACGCACCTCTGTCACACTAGTTGGTCTTTCCCAATTCATTATTGCTTCAACCTTTTTGGGATCTACACAAATACCATCAGCAGAAATAACATGCCCCAAAAATACTACCTTGTCTAGCCAAAATTCACATTTAGAAAATTTAGCATACAACTGCTTCTCTTCAAGGTCTGTAAAATAATACGCAGGTGGCATTCATGCTCATCCCTACTACAAGAATATATCAAAATATCATCGATGAAGACAATAACAAAAGAATCCACATATGGGTGAAATATACGGTTCATCAAATCCATGAATACGGCCGGTGCATTTGTTAACCCAAATGGCATGACAAGAAATTCATAATGTCCATACCTGGAACGAAAAGCAGTTTTAGAAATGTCACAAGCTCTTACTTTCAATTGATGATATCCGGATCTGAGATCAATCTTAGAAAACACTTTGGCTCCTTGCAACTGATCGAACAAGTCATCAATGCGGGGTAGTGGGTATTTGTTACGGATAGTCACCATATTCAATTGACGATAATCGATGCACAACCTCATGGTTCCATCTTTCTTCTTCACAAACAATACTGGGGCTCCCCACGGTGATACACTAGGCCTTATAAAACCACGATCTAACAAATATTGCAACTGTATCTTTAGCTCTTTTAATTCTGCAGGGGCCATACGATATGGTGCAATAGATATTGGTGCAGTTCCTGGTACCAACTCAATCGAAAATTCCTCCTCACGGTCTGGTGCTAACCCTGGGAGTTCTTCTGGGAAGACATCTGCAAACTCATTAACTACTGGTATATCTGATAATTTTCCTGCCTCTTATCGTATGTCCACCACATGGGCAAGATAACCCTCACATCCTTTCCTTAGCAGTTCATAACATTTTGTAGCAGAAATCAAACAAGTTGGAGTGACATTTCGTTCCAAAATAAATTTAAATTCAGGTTCACCCGGTAACTGAAACACTACCTCCTTTTTAAAGCAATCCAAACATACATGATATGAGGCTAACCAATCCATACCCAGTATCACATCAAAGTCACGCATATCGAGAGGTAATAAGTCAACTAGTAATTCTTTTTCACCCACTCGTACCACACACTCCCTATATACCCTCTCAATAAAAACCAAACCCCCCACTGGAGTAACAATAGCTAAACCAGAATCTAATGATGATAATGGTTTATTAAGATGCAACAGATAAAGCAAAGACACAAAAGAATGTGAAGAACCAGGATCTATCAACACATAAGCATCTTTATCACCGATAGGAAGTGTACCTGTCACTACGTTAGGCATAGCTTGTGCATCTTGTTGCGTCAGTGCAAACACTCTGCCTTGGCCTTGACTTTGCGATATACCTCCTCTACCTCCCCTGGGTACATTCTGTGTAGAACTCCTACCTACTACTGCCACACTCCCAACTGATGTTGTAGCTCCCATCGCTGGACAATTCTTTCATAAGTGCCCCGGTTGATGACAATGGAAACACAAAGGTGTTGTCTCAGCTATTGTACACTCTCGAGACATGTGCCCTTGACAACCACATCTATAACAAAATATAGCCCTCGGCACTAACACAGATGCATTTTCTGACCGATTCATCCCAGTCCTTCCACCTCGAGCTTGAAATCTTCCACGTGCACTTCTATTATTTTTAAATTCTTGTCCCTTAGGTACTCCTCGTGCTACACTCTGAGTTGAGGTTCCCGTCTCCCATCCATATGATCTTATAACATCATGTCTAGCTTTCTTCGAGTGTTAAGCTTGCATTTCTTTCATTGACTTTTCTGACACCATGGCCCTATCAACCAAGTCCACATAATCTACGATCTTCATATTAGCAACCATACTTTTTATCTCTACACTCAGCCCGGTTTGAAACCGATCACATTTACTTTCTTCCGTCCTCACCAAGTCAGGTGCAAATCTAGATAAGGATATAAATAAAGCTTCATACTCTGCCACTGTTCGATTACCCTGTTTCAACGTGATAAATTCTTCCTCTTTCTCCTTCCTATAAAGCCTTGGGAAATATTTTTCAAAGAACACTTTCACAAACCTTTCCCATGTAATTGGTGGAGGATTTTCTGGCACTACTCCCCCAATCATAGTAAGTAACCTCTCTGTAGCATCCCACCATAACTTTGCATCATTCTCCAATCTAAAGGTTGCTAACAAAACCTTTTGTTCATCTCGTACTTCCATTACCTTGAATATTGTTTCCATCTTTCTAATCCACCCCTCTGCCACTAACGGATCAGTAGTCCCAGTAAATGCTGGCGGATTTAACTTCATGAACCTCTCATGCAATTTGCCCCTATCCCCAACATGTTCTCCACCTCTTGCCTGTTCCATAAGTTGTGCCACAGCACGTAATATTCTTCCCACATCATCAATAGGTTGTTGTAGCACCTCTGGTTCATCCACTTCAATAGGTCTATGTCCTTGCTGACTATTAGGTACATAGGATGCCTCACCCTCTGATCTATCATGCGGCTCGTGTGGATCCATCACTCACTGCAATATAATTAACTTAAACAAAATATAATAGCATCAGTTTAATATTAACATTGTTAGTCAAAATCCAGATGCATAACAAACTCACTTTCTAGTGTCCACTGCCAATCTAGACCCTCACACCCTATCCAGAACCTAATGACCACGCTCTGATACCAAGTTGTCGCGCCCCGAATTAATTAAGTTAAACTTATCCTTTTAATTAGAGATAAATTGCCTTAAACAATGCTTTAATTTAAATCTCTGAGGAAAATAGCATAAGATTTTTTTTTTCCAAAGGTATGTGTAGATGAAAACATAACTTCCTTTACTTATAACTTATAAGTACTACATAACTTTACATAACCAAGATCCTTAGTTTAATAATTACAAAAAAGAAATCCTGATATTCAAACCATACTAAATATCCGTCACTCCCCCGTTTTAAGGTCCTAACTTGGCAGTGAACTCCAAGTTATAAGCATACCTGAAACAAAACATTACAGGAGTGTAAGCTATAAAGGCTTAGTGAATGACCACATAACACACATATAACCAATTTGAATAACCACTTTTATTTTGTTCTAATGCTATAACCCAACAGGAATTGTGAAACTCTCGCAAGCCTGGACCCGCCACAGTCCAATTAAGCCACCACAGTTATTAGGGACCACCACATCCCTTTATTAGGCCCGCGTACACAAACCTTTAAGTTGGATTAACAAGACCACCACATCGCGTAGGACCCACCACAGTCCTTACCATTAGATAAAGGACTCACTAGTCCATATCATCATATAACATCGCTTAACATTTTTAATAATATGCATATGTTTCATAAATACAACATTACTCCCATAAACATTTTCACACATGTGTTTAACTACACATTTCCATATGAAATTATAAGCATTTATATTTCATAAGGAAGGTCACTCACCTTGGATTTAGTGCTAAGATTAAAACCAACTACTTCCTTTGTATGGTAGTATTAGCTGCTTCCCCACCTAACAAGTCAATGTTGTTAGTATTTGAATACACCGATCAACATCAAACCCAGTAATACATCTCATCATTTGGTCAATCAGAAATAACTAAGGAGGAATTAAATATGACACTTCACATTTCTATAACACCCAATTAATTAGGGTTCTAACACAATTTACATAATTTAATTACGAATTTGCTAGACAAAGTTATGCCCATTTTATTACAGCCTTTTCCAAATCATTTCTCAAGAAAAACAACAACACAACTTCAACTTTATGGAATTCTCATAATTTTTGTACAACATAACTTTCCATTATATTCCACACAATATTAGTAAACACATTGAATAATACAAATTTAATGTTTCATAATTTTTAGGGCTCATTTTCTATGTCGAGCAAAACGTCAAACACCTGGTATGCGTTTTTGCTCCTTTAGGGCAGATTTTAAACCAAGACTTCAAACTATCACCAAGGGTTCATTCCTTGATATTTTTACACAATTTTCGGATATGTTATACATGTATGAGTTTATTTTACTCTCCAACTTGAATCACTCAATATCAATAAGTATTCCATGATTTATTCCATTTTTAGCATAACTAAGTCAAAATACAACATTAAGGCATAACTTAACATTTTTAAGCATATATAACCTAGACCTTGAGTATAATTCATGGAAACATATAATAAACATGTTTTAGCAGAAATATACATCATAATCATGAATTTTCTAAATCAAAATGCTTTACAAAAGGATGATGTAAATTTAGGACTTTAAAGTATGCATTTACGATCCTAGCTCCAGTTCTAACTTATGTTCTTAAACCATCCTTGTTCCAACACAATTCAGCAATATGGGTATCATTAAAATATATATCCAAATCAAAAATAAAAACATGATAAGTATAGAACTCATCCACGTGACCAACTTTAATTAAGATGTAATTACCTTACGAGGATTCCTTGATTTATGGAAAATTTCCAAAGATTTATTCCTTAACTTTCTTCTCTTTCTCTCTCTTTAGGCAAAACTCTTGTTCATGGCTGCATTTTATGAACAAAGGAGTTGTTTTATACAGCTTAAGTATTCCAAACCATCACCCACCCTTTAACCAATCAAAAAATAGCACATGGTGTGCTAATAAGACAATTGTCACTTAAGGGATGGACATATTTGCCCTTGTTTCGTACTTTCGGTATTACTTATTGTACAAGTCTCCGTTTAACCCACCGTTTGTTGTGTTATAATATTAATTCATATATATACAACTTTCATAATTTATGTTTTCCCAAAATCATAAACTAATACGCCTAATTTGGGCATCGAACAGGAAAGTAGCAATTTACCGAAAATCTCAAAACTTTCACATTTGGCAACTAAACATTGCCAATTTCGTATCAACAACCTTATTTACTTATATAAACATAATAATGCATTAAAAACATAATTTATGATGCATTAATCGCATAACTAATCATATGTTCTAAACATGGTATCCCCAATCATAAGCTCAATTAACACCTAATGTAAACAACACATATATCACATGAGTGTGCATCCCCTAAACATGATAATTAACATGTTTAACACACATAACCAATCTATAACTTATAACTCCTAAGTTATAATTAATCATGTAATTAACCTTCCTAATCATGTTTTAGGGCCTTACAGGTGACTTTTGCTAAAGCTGGTATAAATCTTCTCAAGTAGGATACCTTTCCCAAGAAAATCATAATCTGTCTCTGACTTTTTCGTAGTGGCATCATCAAAATGGATTTTTTCTTTTCTTCACTAATTTTCACCCCCGTCTGTTGACGAAGAATCCAAAGAATTTCCCAAAAGTAAATTCAAAGGCACACTTTATTGGGTTTATCGTCATCTTGTATTTTCGGCATCACTTGAAGATTCTAATAAGATCCTAGATAGGCTTGAACTCTTTCTTTAACTTCACCACCAAATTATCTAAATAGAATTCCAATATATCTTGATGGCACAATTCCATGTGTGTGCATCCACACCTGACCTATCAGAAGTTGGTAACTTATGTTCAGATTAATGATATGAAATTTAATGTGGGGTGTTAAGTTTCCCAACTTAATCCCAAAGTTGACATACCCAAGTGGCTGCATCCCCCCGCTATCAAAGCCAGAGATCACGAGGGGTACCAGCATAATTTTTTAATGAAAAATTTAAGTTTCGTATGGAGTGCTAATGGGATGAATATTTATTGATGCCCCTCCATTAAGAAGCATCCTTAGAAAACTAATTCTTTTTACCAAGTTTGTAACATAAAAAGGTTTGTTATGAAATAAGGGTACTTGCCGGTCTGTTTGTGGAAATATTATTTCAGATGTGTACCTATTGATTAACCTCCCCATGGGACCATGCTAATTGATAGAGGGTTCCCTTTCGCTCCTGGACCACTTACAGTATCTTCTTAGTAATTACTATTTGCGCATCATACTTCACCCCATTTTAGTCAAATAACCATCTAAAATTGGGGCTTCTTGCAATAACTACACACTCCGAATATATTTTTACTTCGTATGTCTACACATTACACACATAATATCCCCCCTTATCTAGAGTAAGGACCACATCAACACTTCCTCCTTCAAGGTTCAGCTGCTCGTCCCACTCATTTCTGTGGTCTTCCTTGGGTAAGTCAGACAACCATCTTTCACATGTATCATAACCAGTTTGTCACTCTTCATACCCCAGTATTTGCTCCCCATCGTCTGCCACCACCAGGTTTGTTGTGCCATAGTGATGATCTAGCAACGTATTTTCATAAATTTCCATAGGCTGGATTTGCACAGTTCCATTAGAAACTTATTCCCTTATTATCCAGCGTAAATAATAGAAATATTTGGTGTCATGTTTCACCTTTGGGTGCAACTCACAAAACTTTTCATCCTATTTTCCTTCCGCTGTGGGTACTTGGACATTTTAGTGAAGGGGACTAGCCACCCCCTCATGCACCAACGTCCAATAATAGCCCATAGCTTCCATCACGCTTTATGGCAATGGTGGTGGGACATAATTCCCAAAAATTCTTTTTCTAGTGGCATTGTTGTTCTTGGGTCCTTGGCCTCCTTTCTTTCCTTTAGGACTTCCTGCAATGTAGTTTTAGTGTTTGTTATCATCAAACTTAAAACCTACTAGCTTGTAACGGCAATCGATTCCATCCATCCTTGGGGTCATGTTAGATGATCAGGGAAATATTATTGGCTACTCACGTGAATTTTCTAAAGGTACCCTCTCTAGTATCATTGATTAAATTAATTTATATTCCTTCAGCAGCCCCTCTACACTGATATATAACAACCTAGACTCTACGACATCTTTGTACACATCTAGTGCCCTTTCTCTAAAATGCTTAATGTATTGCATCAAATCTTCGCTTGACTTCTGCACTTCTTGGGCTAAGTGTGTCAATGAGAAGTCATCTTCAGCCAGGAAAATTTTTTGCAACAATTACCTATACATTTCCTTCTAAGTGAAGATGTTGTTTGGAGTTAAATAAGAGTACCATGTATATGCCTTTCAAGTGAGAGTTCTTGAGAACTCCCACAATTTCTTCTGCTCATCATTTTTATGGACTCCAAGATACTCCATGCACCTCTTGACATGCACCTTAGGATTTTAACCTCTTTCGTTGAACTTCAAGAATTTGGCGGGAATGTACCCCTTAGGATATGGTTTTTTATTAATATTATCTGGTTAGGGATTCTGAAGTTCCTCATACATAAGAGATGACTCTTTTTTAGAGTAGAAAACCTTTTTCACTTCTTCCATCATGACGTCTTTGGAGGGTGAGTCCTTTATTTATACTTTCTTTGTAATCGGAGGGCTTACTGGAGTCGCAACTTGCTCCGTAGCCATTTTTTTAGTTAGCACTGTCTCTGCTACAACTGCTCATCCAATAGGGGAAACCATTGGTGTCACACAAGCTTTGCATAAATTGTCCACATCAGCATTGTGTTGTCTTAAAAATTCAAAGAACATACTCATTAGATTCATTCCGTTCAGTGGCGTAGCCGATACTGTGCTCGCCTTCCCCTTAAAGCAGGAAAACTTCTTGCTTCGGTAACCACAACTTCCTCATTAGGCATTTGATATCTCTGGACTCTATTACCGACTGGATTATCTTCAAAAACTAACTTCTTTGAAACGTTATAAACTTCCTTATATATGGTAATGAGAATACCTTCCCAGCGGAGCCACGAAATATTGGAGGGTAGTGGTACTTGGGTCTATAAATAATCTAAAAGGATGAGGCATGACCCACTCTAATGAAAACAACCTTCAACGTGTTCATATTTTCAAGAGTGGCAAGTAAATAAAAAACTAACATTTGAAATATAATGACAACTTCCTTATTACAATATGTGGAAGACAATGATTAAATGAAAACTCTTCAATAAGAACAAAAATAATGGAATCACTTGAGAATGATGATTCTTTAAGAATGAAGATACAAACACTTCAAGTACCTAGAAGAGAGTAGTGAGATGATACTTTCTGTGTGAGATTGGGCAGAGTAATAGTACTTCAATAGTCTTAGGATTTGGCCTTGCCCATGTGCTCTATTTATAGCTAAGCATTAGGGAAGATGTGGCACTTGCGCGCAAAAGGGATATTCCCTTGCAACAATATCTGAGTATTACTTTTTATTCTATTTTACTGTTTGTCATTGTCTAGCCTGATAGGCGACACCTAGTGCAACCAACGTTAAAAATCAAACACGCCAGATATTGTTCTATAAAGTAGGATTTGTGGATATTTCAAACAGTTGCTTGATAAGAAATTTTGAAAACTTACGAGAAACCTTGAGAGCCACTTGCCATTGTTGATTTCCAAAATGACTTTGCGAGCAGTGCCTTGGCTTCTTGCCAATTGTGAGTTGTTCAAGTATTTATTAGTGTGTGAGTGACCTATTGGTCCCCTCATCCTAGTATTCTCTATTTTATAAGGTTACTGAAGTGGTTGATCCCTAGCTTGCTCAATAAGACCTATCTCTCATCCTCCAAACCAAAACTCTCAAGAGATGTCAACTGGCCATATGCTCTATCCTTACTTGATCGGTTGAGGCTTCTTGCTAAGAACTCCTATGTCCAAATGAAAAAAATGTTTGTAATATTCTTTTATGTAAGCATCGCTCTTGAAGAGACTTGGATATTCTCGTAATGCATCCCCTCGCTGACTTGGGTTTGCTCGTATAACATACCCTCACTAGATTGCCCTCCTTTTCGTTGCTCGTAATTTTTTACTTGCTCGTCTTCCATTGCATTGCTCTTGTTTTGGGTTTGCTCGCCTATTCATTATCCTTCCTTGCTAATTTTTAGGTTTTCTCGTGATTTGCATTTGTTCGCCCTATATTGTTTATTTCAGTTTTGGTCCTGCTCGCCCGTCATTACCTTGTTTGGGCTTTAGGCCTGATCGCATCAATCGTAATTTTTATAAGGGGGTTGAATGAGTAACCCTCTACAGTTTTGTTTAGTGATTACTTTGTGTTTATATGAGGTTCATGTACGTAGTGCCATGGGTTGTTTAGGCCATTTGTTTTTTTTTGACGTAGTTGGTTCCCTGGGGATCGTTCTATGGGATTTATTATATATCCTTTTGTTACCCCTTGCTTTTGGTAATAAACTTACATTATACCAAAAATATAAGCATAATAAAGAATCCACATTTAAGCTTTGTAATATTATTCATTAGGGTTATCAACTCACATCCAACTTTTCACTTATTTTTACGATCTTTGTCTTTTGTAATCCAAATTCTAGAAATTATGTTTACAAATTTAGTCTCTTGGATTTCCTCCAACTTTTGAGAATTTATCTCTATTTATATTTTTTTGTAATTAATTATTACTAAAAAATGTTATTATATATGTTATTTATAATTTTTATTGAACCATAATGTCCATATTTTAATGAAAATTTAGGACAAATGAAAAAAGGGTTTAAAAATCCCCTCACGATGTTTACTCTTAATAAATTAGTAGACATATTATCTCTAAATGAAAATATCTATTGTAGTTAAAATAATTTAAAATATTTTTCTAATTTTTGTATGTTAAAATCAAAGACTAAAAAAATGTCCATCCCAATGTATTGAGATAATAGATTATTAAAGAAAATTAATTAATCACAAGTTCATTCCCATACAATCTGTTGAAATCAACTAACAAAGATGAAATATTTGACATTAAGTTTGCAGTTGTTTTATTAATTCATAATACTTAAATGAACAATTTTTTTTAGCATAGCACATATATAAATAGTTTCATATAGTTTCTCTGTATTTAGATTTATGAAAGTGGAGGAACAAATACAAAGTACCAAATTGATTTTTGAATATTTATTCTATGTAGGGAAATCAATGAACAATGCTCTAGAAAATTTATTTTTGCATGATATGGTTGTTTTAGTCTAATGTATTGAAACTAACAAAAAATACGAAGTAACAATATTATGTTGAAGTTGACAAGAATGAGATTTGCGCACGAATCAACTTTTTCGGTTGAGATGATTTTCTTTTTTTAGTTGAGATGATTTATTTACGTTGCTTTTAAATAAACCTATTTATTCGATGAACAAACCCCGACTGACTCTTCTGGAGATTAAACGCATATAAAATATACAATGACTTTTTTACCCACCGGCTGCAATATCACTCCTAACAAGCCACGCCACTTCATTACAGTTCCCAACAATAAAAATATGCCACATCATTTCAGTTCCTAGAAAACAAATATCTCATCTCCACAGAGGCCGAATAATAAAATATGACTAAATAACAAACAAAAACACTCCTTTATTTAAAAAATTAATAGATCGGTATTTTGTTCTCGCCCAAAATCTAAAGCAACAAAAATAAAATAGGGAACTCATTCAAATTAAGAAGTCGGAAATTTAAAACTACTCATCACTTCCAAAAAAATATGTTCTCCATTATTGATCCAAATCATTTCTGTAAAAATAATATGTAATGGAAGAAATACTAGAAAATAACCAGGTAAATACTCAAAAATATCCATTATTAATTACAATTGGATCAATATATTATTATTTTTTAAGTAATTTTAATTAGAAGACATAATTTTGAGTGAAATGAATGATGTGAATTCATTATTATTTGTACAATCATACGAAAGTTATAGTAATGGTGATATGTAATAAGTGACACGAGACTGTAAATCTCAAATTATGACGGACACGGTAGAATTTATTTTTAACAAAAAAATCTTTAAATATTTTTAGAAAGATATTAAATGTTTTGTATGTCATTTGAAAGTATTTTATTCACGAGATGAATTAATCACATGGTGTAAATTGGTTAGCAAAACTTGTAGTGTGGTTATGTATATAAAAAATTCGAATAATCTAAAGTATAGTCGACGTGGTCGTGTATTGTTCGGTTCTGAAGGGGGTGAGTATAAACAAAGCATGAAGAATATTAATAATGACAAGACAATGCAGAAAAAAGACAAGAGAACGAAAATTAGGAGAATTGGAACAAAAAAGTGTGGTTGTCCATTTTTTCTTAAAGGAGTTAAATTACCAGGTGATGACCAGTGAAATGTTAATGTTGTATGTGGGTTTCAAAGCCCCGTAGTTGATTACAAAACACATTTGAAAGGCGTTAATATATTAGGAAGCTATCCAAAGCGGAGGAGAAAATAGTTTATAATTTGAGGGTATGTGGGCTTAAATGAAAAAAGATCCCATGTGACCTAAAAAGAAGGGTTGAACATAACACCTCGACAATTGAAATTAATATACAACTTTAATGGAAAAAAACTAATTATTGATAAACAAGGGAGAACAAATATGCAACAAATGATGCCCATATTGGATAGTAAATAATAGATAGAATTTCACATGAGAGATCTTGACACATATGAGGTGTTAGATTTATTTTATATATCCATATTCCACGACCCAGGAAAAATGCTTCCCTAAAGTGGTTCTAATGGATTGTACTTACAAGGCCAATAGACATGACATGACATTACTCGAGATAGTTGATGTTACCTTTACGAACAAGACTTTTATTATTGGCCATGCATATCTTAAATTAAAGAAATAACATAACATTACATGTGCATTAAGATGTCTCAAGGATGTTTTAGAGACATTTACAACCCCATCTATAATTGTCACTGATAAAAGAGTTATCCTTGATAAATTCCATATATGTGATATTTTTAGAAACAAAACACTTCATTTGTAGATGAAATATTTCTAAAAGCATTGAAACACATGACAAGACACTATTCAAAACAAAACATAAGTGGGATTACTTGTTACAAGACTTTAATTCCATGATTAAGGAATATACAAAAGAGTTATTCTTCGTTGCACTTGATGATTTTAAATCTCATTATGACCAATTTGGCGACCAACTCAACTCTATTGACGTTACATAACATAATGCATATTGGCAATGTTAGGACAAATAGAGTTGAATCACAACATTCATAATTAAAGAGATATTAGGGTTCATCAAGCAGTGACCTTATAAATAACCAAAAATGATAGTTAGTCTACTAACATCACAACATGTAGCTCTAAAATCTTCTTTTAAAAAATCACTAAAGTCGAATAAGCACGAACATTAGATTGCTAATTTTATTTAATTGATGGGGTTTGTTTCATGTGTTGCACGGGAGATAATTTTTAAAGAAAGATAAGGGGTAATAATGTGGGGTTTAATATGTCTAGTTGTGGTTATGTGTTATAACATACACATGGTCTTCTTTGTTCCCCTGAGATTGTATAATATCGGTAGGAAGATAAGGGCATCCCATTATCATCCATCCACCCATGTTAGAGGAAGCTTATCAACATTCCAAGGGATTTTCTAAAGAACCGACTTGAATGTGATATAGAATTTTCATTATTGAAGGAGAGATTCACTAGTGCAACATAGGAACAAAACTGTATGATTTTGAAGTACATATGAGAGGTTAGTATTTCAACAACTTATTTGAATGAATTTTATTTGAAAAAATGGATACATATCTATTGAATTAAATTCTAATTCATCTTATTTTATTATAGTTCATTGTATTCTTTTATAGGTCCTTAATCTATCATGAACTAATATGGCAGCTCCTTCGAAGAACAAATTTTTAAAAGGTAAGACAAATAAAAACAATAAGAGATTGTCATCGCAAGGGGATTATAGTACGAAAAGAAATCCACCTGCATTCGAATATATGAAGATCGTTGAGGAACGACAAAGCCAATAGTCAATCACAAATGTCCATCCCTTGAAAAAAGAAAAAAAGACGAAACAAAATACTAAATATGGCTATAACATAACAGATGAAGAATGCTTTGCTTCGCTTTAAGATGAGTTTGATCCAAAGATTGTGGAACATGTTATATGGGGTTTTCAAATGTCGCCCCAAATGGCCCTTGTAACACCCCGAACAGATTAGACGTCGAGGTAGCCATCCGTCAGCGCTTCCAACCTACGCCGAGCATCATAAATAAAATATCATTCTCAACATTGTGATAAAAAGATGAGATTTTAAAAACTTTTTACACAAGATATAATTTGGATAAATCTAATGAATATAAACATCCACACAAATAAAATCCATCACTATGCTAGCTCAAAAAAATAAATCCAACTCCAAAAAATAGAATAATATCCAATAAATAATCAACTACTAATCTCAATCTGAAAACCGTAAACAACTGTGGAACCGAATGTCCCACCAAATCCATAATAACTGTCTCATAAATAAAACGATGGAATATAGATATTCAAAACTACAAAAGAAATAAAAGTAAATCTCCAGCTGCACTCCAAAAATGTCCAATCCATCATGTGTAGCTACTTCAATAACTATACACAATGGGTCAGAGCCCACCGCATGAACACCCGCTATTCCTCCCAATTAGGGTCTGTGAAACCAGACATAAGCATCATATATGATAAATATTACAATAGTGTATTTTAAATTAATGATATAATAACATATGAGTTAAGTAACACAACACTAACTACCCACATAATTAAGCCACCCCACCGATCAGGTTCAATTACTATAACAGCAACCTTAATTTAAACATTAGGTTTTTATCTCAATCAATATAATTATACAATTATTCTTATACATGTGATGCCACTATAGTCAGTCAACCTTTCTATTAGTCACACACATACTCTTGGCGCACTTAAGTTCCAACACATCACACACATTCCCCTCACTATAGCCAGTCAGCCCAATTTCATTAGCTCTACACATACTCGTGAGGTTCCACGCATGACACATCACAATAGATAGTCGACCCAATTATCGTTAGCCCTGCACATACTCGTGACACAAGCACACACCCATGTCACGATAGCCAATCAATCCAATTATCGTTAGTCTTGCACATACTCGCAACGCAAATTCATTTTAATAATTGCTTACTATTTTAGTCATTACTTATTAATTTTTGTTGAAGTTCTCTTTATCCTCAGTTAGCCCCACCCTTAATTCAGGTACCACAACCTAAAACTATCCCTAGTCCCATAACTAGAGATCAGCAAACTATAAGTATCACCTAATTTATCACCTATAAAGAATACCTACCACAAATCATCACTTAGTCTCGCACCTAGGCTAATGGAAAATATGTGACGGCATACTATCTAATCCCACAGAGAAAATACTCAACTGTGTACACATTCACTAGTCACATACCTAGGAAGTGCAAACCACCATAAAGTCTAACTACTAGTCCCATACCTAGAAAGCAACCTATAAAACTAGGGTAAAAGTAAAACTATCCCAAATCCCAACGTCCCTATGGTGTCGAAATATTAACACAAGCAATTTCACATAATGAATATTTTCATTTATCACTACAATTCTTCCAATTTATTTTTCGCTTATAATATCATCCTAATTATGTCTGTTTAATTTTATGATCAAACAAGTTCTACCAAAGGTCACACGAGTTGTAATATTCCATAATTTTCACATAAGTGCCTTTTTTATTTACATAAGATTCCATTTTTAACATGCATATTCACAACATTACACAATAATAAATCCTGTCTACAACTGACACATAAAAATCGTGACTTTTCACGTTGAAACATTATTACAAATTCAAAATTTTGATTTTAATACGCGAAATGGCCCATAATTTTATCGAAATCTCTAAGCATGCGATTATTTTGAGTCTTAAGTTATATTATAATTTTGAATAAAAACATCCACTTAATTACTTTCACTTTTCCTAATTAGTCGTATCTAAAATACATAACACTTAAGGGGAATAATAGAAGTAGTATTCGTTCCTGTAAACGTCTTACACGATTGTGTCTTCTCGTGAAAGTAGCAAAGACATGTTCTTGGTCGTACTTGGGATAATTTGATTTAGATCTTCAAAACATGGTTGAAACTTGTGTTTAACGGGGTTTAGGTTTTGTATAAGATAGGAGATAAAACTATAGGAGGCTGCTACTTTTTGGAATGATATAATAGTGTTTCAAAAATCCTAAACTTGAGTTTAATTAATAGCGAAAATTAGGAGAGTATAAGTTAAAGACAAACACTAAAAAAAAGAAACCACCTATGCACCACTTCCGGCGTGAACCGATTCGTCCCTAGGGCCGAAATGGTTCGTTCTGCGTGACCAACCCAAGTCCCGACGATTTTATATATAAATCTAGAAATTTCTAAGTTTACTCCGGAATTTAATTCCACTTAAAAATTAATTTTATATATATTAAAACCATCATTTTACATCCTATAATTAATTAAATTCCAAAAATTTATGTTGCCAAAATATTAAATTTATCAAAGATTTTTACGTCTTAAAATCACGGGGTATTACATTCTCTTACACTAATACAGGAATTTCGTCCTCCAAATTAGAAGAATCCTGAACTTTAATGTAAAATCGTATAAATAAAATAAGGCTTACATATGCCTACCCGTAGAATACTACAATTGGATGCCCACACACCAATTCCTACACGCACCTACCCCACAAACAAAATACAACATTTATATTAACTATATATATAAACATATTTAAGAAAATAAGGCGTACCATGCTATCCCACTAGCCATGCTTTGGCTCCGGCTGAGCCTGCCCTGCTTGAGGCTATCGAGTAGGAAGTAACTAGCACCTAGGCATAACTATTCCCTGCGTACCCACTACTGGTGTTGTTTCTGCTCCCTATGCACCTGGTGTTGTCGGTGCTAGAGGACCTTGGCCCTGTGTCTTAGGACACCTAGAAGCTCGAAACCCTATCTCCCCCTAACTAAAATATGCACTTCTAAAAGGTCCATATTGACTGACGGGCTCTCTTTCACCCTGATGTCCCTGCCCCTATCCTTGAGAGCCTTATGGGATTCTATTGCCTTACTGAAAGGCTTGTTGCTCCTGCACTACTAGCTGCCTCTTCTACGGTTGGTCATGGCAACCCTTGTTTTCCCCATTTTCCTTGATCCTATCCTGACCAATTGACTCATGCCTCTTACCCAATTTCTTTTGATAGTTCACCTTATGTTGCCATAATAACAATGCGATATTCACCACGTGAGTGTAAGTAGTGTATGTCAGATTCCCCAAAACCATTTGCTTAATCGACCATGCTAGACCCTTAATAAAGAAGTCAAGCGTCTTCTCCTCAGTATTCACCTCCTTCAGTATAAACATCAACCTATTCGTTAACTAATGATCATACTTAGCAACTGACTTGGAACCCTGTTATAAATCTAAAAATTCTCTCTTCTTCACACTCCTAATTGAATAAGGAAAATATTTGTCATTGAGTTTCCCCAAAATTTTTCCATAATTCAGACGATCCCTATCCTCAGATGTGATGACACTCCCACCACTACAACGCATCCCCAAACAACTTAAAATTAGCCAACATTTTCTTCTGCACATCTGTGAAATCCACCACCCTTAAAGGCCTCTCTATATCATGCCTTCATTGGTGAGCAACTGTTGGGTCAGATCACCCTACTAAAGTGCGAGGATTGCCCTTATGGAAACTAGACATCACCTTATAGCAAATTGAAGTGGGTGTACCCGACTACTGTGCCTTAAGGTTTCCCCATCTCTGTCTCCCTATCTCAATACCAGCCGTTGTGGCCTCATGAACGATAGCTGCTAACTCTTCAGCTCCCAAAATAAATTGACATTGCCTCTCTTATACTGCGGGATCAAAAATCAAACCCTATCTCTTATCTCCAGATCTCCTAGTGTTTGCCATTTGAATAGACAGGAACACCAACGTCAGACTAAGGAAAAACTAAAAAGTACAGATCATCAGAAGGAATCAAAAATAGTTAATGCAAAAGCTAAATGGACTCATAATCTACGAGACCTAAGATCATGCTCTGATACCATCTATAACACCCCACGCAGATTCGACATCACGGTGGCCCAACTTCGATCGCTACAAACCTATGTGAGGCATCACCAATAAAATACCATTCTCAACATGTGACTGAAATATGAGACATTAAAATCTTTTTGCATAAGATATAATTTGAATATGTCCAACAAATATAAACATCCATGCCAATAAAATCCATCACTATGCTAACTCTAAAAAATAAATCCAACTCTAAAAGATAGAGTAATATCCAATAAATAATCCAATTATAAATCTCAAAATGAAAACCGTAAACAACTGTAGAACCGAATGGCCCACAAAATCGATAATAACTGTCTCATAAATAAAATGGCGTGGTAGAAATAATATATACTACTAAATTAATAAACGTAAGTCTCCATCTGCAGTCCACAAATCTTCAATCCATCCTATGAAGCTACTCTAAAAACTACACCTGAACTGTTAGTCAATGCAATGGGTTAGAGCCCACTGCATCAAAACTAGCTAACACTTCGAATGAGGGTCTGTGAGCCCATAATTTTACATTATAAATATTACAATGGAGTCTTTTAAATGAACAATATAATAACATGTGAGTTAAGTAACACAACACTAACTACCCACATAACTAATCCACCCCACCAATCAGGTTCAATTATTATAACAACAGCATTGATTTAAGAATTAAATCTTTATCTTAGTCAATTTAATTATAAAATTATTCTTAAGTGTGCGACACCACTATAGCTAGCCAAACTTTCTATTGGTCCTGCACATACTCTTGGTGCGCTTCAGTTCCAAAACATCACACTCATTCCCCCCACTATAGCCAATCAACCCAATTTCGTTAGTTATACACATACTCATGAGGTTAGACGTACAACACGTCACTATATCCATTTAGCCCAATTATAGTGCCAACACACACCCACGTCGGTATAGCCAGTCAACCCAAATATAATTAGTCCTCCACATACTTACGACACAAATTGATTTTAATACCCGTTTACTATTATGGCCACACCTCTCCCAGTTGTCACGTGCACCTTTCAGGGCACTTCAGCCATTGTCAATTGGGGTCATCTGTAGAGATAGAGTCCCCAGCCTATTTTGTACAAAACATGCAAAAGAAATTTTGCCGCCTTATCTTGCAAAACAAATTAGTTAAAGGATTCAAGGGCTAAGTTATGGAATGGGAACGTTTTAGGAACCTATCCCTCCTTTTCGGTATCTCATGGGCATGTGTTATTCTTTTTCTTAATAACTCCGTGAAGTGTGTGATGTATATATAGATGGAAAGTGGAATTACTCGACTCGCATGATGGATAAAGGTGGAGTGAGGTCATCCTTTGGAGTGTTCCCAAAATAGTAATCAAAATAATATGGATGCATTTTATCAGTTCACCGATCGTTTATAGAAGGATGATGGTATAGGTTAGACAAAATGCAAGCATGTATTAAAAAAATATGATATGAAAATAATATATTAACAAAGATCGGAGATGACTTAAATCTCGAATTTTACCCGAGATGCCTATGTAGCCTAAAAGGAATCAAAGTCCACGTAGTTCACAAATAACACAGGGAGGGGTATATCCCATAAATGCAATCGGGTACTTATCTTATATATGTGTGTATGGAAAAATGATGTTTTAGTGTGAGAAAATGTAGTAAGAAATCCCCGTTTGGAATTTACAAGAAAAACCTCTTTATCTTTTTTTATACAAAGTAATATGTGCAATACTACTAATAAAAAATGTTGGATATTAAAATGTGCGATATAATAAAATGAAATGATAAAATAAGAATTGAGTAACTAGTGCTAAAGTAAGAGAGTTTAAAGAGAGCATGGAAGATTTGGACTTTCTTTTGAAGCTTTAAAGTTGATCTTGATTATTGAAGGGTTTTTCTTGCAAGTGGAAGAATGTGATTTGAGGAGATGGAAGGGAATTTACCAAACTGGGTAAGAAAATGATGAAAATGGAATGTGAGGGAGAGGTTTCAATATTGATGCCACACTATCTTCGGGAGAATGTTACTGAGATCACTGAGAGGGATTTTATGAGGTTGCCTTTCGAAGTGAGCTTATGCCTCATTTTATAAGGTCCAGAGGGGTATCGATCGACATATTCCTTAACATGCCTATCAGTAGGCAACCCCAGACACATTGCCCATAAGTAAGGAAAAGGGTTTTCCATTCGGTAGTCTTAAGAAGATTTTCCAGAAAAATAGTTGTAAAATGCAATCCGTAAGTCTGAATCGCGCACAGGATAAACCGTTGGAAAGGGTATTCAGATCCATTTAGGAATCCATGAACCGCTCCAGGGTTCAGTAATTGGTTGTGGTCAAATGGGGTTCGAAAGCGCTTAATAATCTTTTTGATAAGAGGGAAATGGATCGTCCGTTCAAACCGTAAGGCCGATTCGCACACGGGACGGATCGTTAGAAAGGTTATGTAAGGCCCTTAGATGTTACAAAGTGATTTGTTTGGTTTAGAGAGTTGACTAAGGTCAAATGGGTCCCAAAATTTGTTGGTGACCCTTTGGAGTAAAAAAATCATTCGTTTGTACTGTAAGGCTAATTCGCGCATAAGGTAGACCGTTGGAAAGGGGATTCAAAGACCTTCAAGGATCCAAAGATCTTCGCTCGAGTTGGAGAGTTGACCGAATTCAAATGGAGTCCAGATTATCCGATACCCTCCAGATGATTTTTTAGGGAAAATGGTCCATTCATCTGAACTATAAGGCCAATTCGCATATGAGGTGGACTATTAGAAAGGGAATTTAGATCCCTTTGAAGATCCAATGAGTTGTCACTCAGGTGAGAGTTTTAACTGATAGTTAAGGAGAGCCCGAGATCATTAGGTTTCCTCTTAGGTATGACCTAGGTTTTATTATAAAAGAGTGATTTATAAGGACCTAAGGAGATTCTTAGGAGGGTCTTAGAATGTGTCATGTATAGATCCCCTCGATAGGTGATCTTAGAATAAGTGAAGGCCATCGAATAGACACTACATTAAAGTTGGGAGAGAGGGTGTTTAAGGTTAATTCTACATACCGTAGGTACAAGGGTGACTGATTGAGAGGGTCGAGGGTGACCGATTTAAAGGGTCGAGGTCAGTTTCGAGGACCTAAGGTTATGTTGGGGATGATCCATGTCGAGTTCAATTCTAAGGACCTAAACTTAAAGGGATTGATTCTACAGCTCGAGGTCAATTCTGAGCACCAAAGATTATAGGGAGCGATTCTGCAAATCGAGGTTGATTATGAGGACCTAATATTATCGGGACTGATTCTACGCATAGAGTTCAATTCTGAGGACCTAAGGATGTAGGGACCCATTCTGCAGGTCGAGGTAAATTCTGAGGACCTAAGGTGATGATGACCAATTCTTCTAGTCAAGATTAATTATGAGGACCTAAAGTTATGACGATCATTTCTGAGGGTTGAGGTCAATTTTGTGAACCTAAGGTTTTAGGGACCAATTCTTCGGGTCAAGATTAATTCGGAGGACTTAATATAGTTGGGACCGATTCTGCGGGTCGAGGTTAATTTTGAGGACCTAAGATTATAGGGATCGATTTTGTGGTTCAAGATTGATTCTGAGGACCTAAACTTGTGATGACCATTTTTGGTGGTCGAGATCAATTATGAGGACCTAAGGTTGTTACGCGAGGAGTTGCTGCCCTAAAAATCTTAAAATTGTCTTGGGGATGCAGATGCATCTATGGTTTTGTGGGAGATTGTTTTGTTTTAAGACATTTTTTGGTAAGGATTTATCCTCGAGACATCTGACATGGGATTATGTTATTTTGAGAGGGGATAACTTCGTTGGGGAAGCCTTGGGGGATTTTGATTATAGGCATATCTTGAAATTCCTCCGGGGGTCTGGTTTTGAGTATAAATTTGCGATCACGCTGGGCAATTTTGAAGGTTTTATCTTGAAATTCTACTGGGTAAGCATTTGATTTGAGGTTGAGATTTCGCTGGGGAAAAATTGAGATTTGAGATTCCGCTTGGGAATTGTAGTAGACTTGGATGCAGGCACATTGTTGATTTTATTTGTGAAATATGTTGGGGGTATGTGTAGTTAGGGTTAATCCTTCTAGGGATTTTAAGAGTTTGTAAGGGGTTTAGTGTTCAAAAAATGATTTTCTTGATGAAAAATGTTCCAATATTTGTTTGTTATTTTTAGGAATTTTTTAATTAATTTTCGTTTTTATGGTATTTTCCTGACATTTTTTTCTCCTGGGTAGATGTTGATTCTCTGTTGTGGATTGTATGTGACCTTGTATCCCTACGGGATGACTCCGCTTGGGTTACGAGCATGCAGGTACAGATGAGGAGGTTGTAGTTGTATGAGTTTTGGTTCATCTAGTACCTAGGAGAGTGGGTTGTAGGGAAGGTGGGGTGAAAACTAATTATAATTCTTTACCTTTGGGATTTTATTATAGATTCATTGTTTGACTGGAGGAGCTCGGTGTTGACCATGTTGCATGCTTGATGTAGTGGCATTGAATCTAAAAAGAAACTCAAAATGGCAAAAAGAGATGCATATTTTGTTCGATTATCTTGAGTGGCTTATTTTACATGCACTTTAATTTACTGCTGAGTTTTGCTTTGAAAAAGAGCAGGAAAAGTGTATTTTTGGAATTTTTGAATATGTTTTGGGCGTGTTTGAGTAGAAGTTGGCCTCAGAGGCTTGGTTGAAAAATAGCTTCCCCTTCAAAGGGATTTATTTTGAGAAAAAGTAGAAAAAATGAGTTTGGGGAAATTTTTGGAATAGAGGAAGGCCTTGTCGGCTTGGTTGGTATATGGATGAGGGGATAGAAAGCTTGGTTGTAAAGTGGGGCTAATTGCCTTTACTGGATTATTCTGTATCTGGTGTGTTGAACAGACTGTAATGATGCTAGTTTTGCTCGAGTTGTTGCTTTGGATGAGACATTGTGTTTTACTATCGTGTTGTGTACTTTGTGATAGAGGTGGTGGGACGCTACCCAGACCTTCAATTTGGGCTTTCAGGATATAACTGTTAATCCCATTGATGATCAGGAGTTATTAAGGATTGATTGTGAAGGGCTTTCGTGATGGGGCTTTCCTGGAGCTATTGCCTTGGGCCTTACTATGAGGGTTTTGTTGTTGATAGGGGACTTAATGGTGGATCCTCAATTGGTTGTGATAACGGTGTGAATGTCTTACCATCGCAGTCCTGTGGCTGTGATACTGGTTGAGACTCTAAATGGTCTTAACGCTTGGAGAGACGGTCACTCTAATTTTTTGAGGTGAAAACCAGTGATGTTATTCATGTGGCTTGCCTAGAGGTTCCGTCTAGTGGCTTCTCCCGAGCACCCCTTGATGGGTTTGCCAAATCTCTTTGCTTGCTACCTTTTTAATTTCATCCCATCTTTAGAGAATTGGGTTAACTAGTTCGTGAATCATGGAGTTGGGTGCCTTCATTAGTCGATACTATGATGGGGGAATTATAACATGTTCTTGAGCCGAGAGAGTATAGGTATGCTTGATTAGTTAGCCTACAACAAACTTTGTTATTTTTCCCTTAGAGGCTTCTGCGCCAACTTGGATGGGAGCAAATAGTGCCTCCTCACACACTAGACTTCTTTTCGGTGGAGAACCTGACTGAATCCCGATGCATGAGGCTAGTTTCTTTGTGGGAGAGTCGTCAACCGTCTTCCCATCCATCTAAATCTGTAAGAAAGGTTTGGCATGTGTCTTGGGACTATCTGCAGTGGTTGTGAAAACGAGCAGTAGTAAAGATCCTGGCAAAAGAGACCAGATAAAAAGTGGTTTGTTCTTTTTCACACCATGGAAGGGAGTTGTGGTTTTGTCAAGACTGGTCAGAGCGAATCGCTCTATGGAATGCATTCGGAATATTAAATAGGTAGGGGAAATATGGGGAGCTTTGGGGGATGATGATGACGAGGTTGGGTCTTCTAGCAGCTATGGATAGGGTTTTATGAAGATGGGAGAAAGCTTTTATGAAGGTGGGGAAAATTTGTGTGAAGCTTTAGTGTTTTTTTTTTTTTGTTTTGTTTTTGAAATAAATTTGGTGTAGTTTGATAGGTTTGTTATTTTAGGACTTGTTTTGAGTCAGTGAAAAAGAGGGTGGTTTGTTTTAACTCCTGTCGTTGATACTTCATGTAATGGTGTCATATTTATTTATTTGAAATAAAAAATGATTTTGATCATATTATTGTGCCACTTGATGAGTTTTGTATCTGAGTTTTCTATACTAATCGTTAAGGCATCGATATTCCTTTTGTCCATGTAAATGATAAAATGAACCACCATTCTCGAAGGTTAAAAAATAATATCATTTTGTGAGAAAGGAGGGGTTCGTGCCCATGTAAGGTGTATGAGCTGCCTACGTACCTATGAGGATTTAAAAAAAATCTTATGAGTTCCATTTTGAAAACAAAAAGGGCTTTGAGAGGATTTGGCTCGACATTTTTTAGAATATAAGGTAGATGAGAAGAGTCACCACGAGCCAAGATTTCTGACTAAGGGTATAACTTCTTAAGATGGTCCAAGTTGACTGGACATGCTATCTCTTCACAATTAAGGTTAATGAGCATATCGGAACCTCCTAAGAGAATATTTTTCACTATGTAGGGGCAGCTCCAATTCGGCCCATAGTACCCTTGATGGATGATTTTCTTAGCAACCATATGATCGTTCACATTCCCTGCTATGGACTTTCTGCATCATTTCTTCAACATCAGCCCCTGTAGTGCAATGCATATAGATTCCATCGAAGTTTCTCTTGAATAGTGCTTTATCACAGATAATGTACTAGGCAACCAGTTTGTGAAGGGTCGCACGATTTTTCTTGTTGGTGTATTAGGGATACCAACCATGCTCGAGGAGGCTCCATATGTCATAGTACCAGAACCCGACCATATCAGAATCTTCCTCGATAATGAGCTCAATGTGGCAGAAGTGGGATAGCATAACTTGTTTTTGGACTAGGAAAGGGGCCATCATTATTCCTTTGGGCATGTTGACTATGGATGCTAGGGTAGCAAGGTGCATTAGCTAAGTTTTTCTTTGCACAAGGTAGGTATTGGAAGGTGATATCTTATAACTGGGAGGCCATCTCCTCTAGGTCAGAGTGGAAGGATAAGAACTTTTCATCTTTGACTTTCCATCTTCTAACGACTTGGCCGATGACGAGGGAAGAGTCCCCATAGACATCTAGGTGTTTGATACCTTTCTTGAGGGAAACTTTGAGGTTTACAATGCATACATCGTAATCAATTCATATTATTGGTGCATGGGAAATCTAGATTGATGGCAATGGGAATGTGAGAGTCATCAGGGGAGATCAAGAGTATCCTAATGTTGTATCCTTTTTTATTGGAAGTTCCATTAAAGAACATTTTCCATTGAAGGATCTCCTGAGAGGTGAAGAGAATATCTTTATCCGAGAATTTAGAGACCCAAACAACGACCTTTTCTATAGGGTAATCAACAAGGTATTCATAGATGGATCTCCCTTTCATGTCTTTCTGCGTAATATACATGATATCAAACTTAGCTAACAACATCAATAACCGGGACATTCGACTAGATATGGAACATTTCTCAAGCAGATACTTGATAGGACCCAGTTGGGATTTTAATCTGAAGGAAAAATAGATCATGTAGCGTCATAACTTTTGAGTGACCCAGACTAGGGAGACGCATGCTTTCTCTAAGGCAGTGTAGTTGACTTCGTACCCGAACAATTTTTGACAAGCATAGTAGATGGCACTTTCCTTGCGAGATTCTTGGATATATTGGGTCCCTGCCGAAGTATTTATTACGGTTAAGTATAAGAGGAGAGGTAAATGTGGCTGTGGCAGCATAAGTAGCAGAGGTCGGGTAAATTATTGCTTGATTATGTCGAAGTCTTCCTAATAGGCCTCATTCCATGCTTTGGTATAATCTTTCTAAAGGATTTTGAAGATGGTATCTCAAATAGAAGTCAACTGGCTGATGAACCGACTGATGTACTGAAGTTTTCCCAGGAATCCCCGAACTTCCTTCTCTGTTAGGGGTGGTGGAATTTTTAGTATGGCTTTATGCTTGGTAGGTTCTACTTTCACTCCTTTATCACTAAACATGAATCCCAAAATATTTCTTTTTTTGATGATGAAAATGGATTTTTGTGGGTTTAGCCGCATTTGGTATTGCCGTAGTCATTTGAAGAACTTCTAGAGGGTAGGAACATGACCTTCTCGAGTCTTAGACTTAATGATCATGTTGTATACGTAGACTTAAACCTCCTTATGTATCAAATCATACAAGATGGTTGTGGTAGACCTTTAATAGGTAGCCTAGTGTTCTTGAGCCCGAATGGCATAACAATGTAGCAAAAGGTTCCCCAGGGGGTAATGAATGCGGTTTTCTCTTGATGGTTAAGGTGCATTTTGATCTGGTTTTATTCGGAGAATCCATCGAAGAATGACTAGAGGGTGTGGTTAGTTATGTTGCCCACAATCATGTCGATATTGGGCAATGGGTAATTATCCTTCGAGATTCATTGTTCAAATCCTGCTAGTTGATGCACATGTGGACTTTTCCTCCTAATTTCGATATGAGGACAATGTTAATAAGCCACGTGAGATATTTGATAACTCGGATGAATCCTACATTCAACTACTTTACCATCTCTTCTTTGACTTTGAGCAACCATTCGATGCAGAATTTCCTTTGCTTCTATTTGAGTCGCTTGAATTTGAGGAGAGTTGGGATCTCGTGCTGATCTATTATAGGATCGATGTCAGGCATGTCATCGTAGTACCATGAGAAAATGTCCACAAATTTCTTTAGAAGTTCTTCAGATTGAGCAAGCTCATGCTCATTGAGGGTGAACCCTATCCTAATCTCACGTTGTTAACTACTAAAACAGAGATTGATAATAACAATGTCATCTTAATTAATTTAAATCTAGTTATGATCTTTGTTATTAACCTTATTAAGATCAATTAAGAATTATTCATTTGAAAAATCATCATCATCAAGAGTTTGACTAGAATCAAGGCAATTATGTAAGGCAAAACAACATACTCAAAATCCTTGTTTATTTCACTTTCGAGAAAAACACCGTTGAGAACCTCATCAAAAGAGGTCTGAATTACATTATTATTAGGAAAAGGAGGAACGATAACATATGAAGTGATAGGGTAAACATCAAGGTTAGGTTGAATCTCAACAGGTGGGATTGGTGTAGGATTTCAGTTGAGAAAAGGCTCATTAGTGTCCTTAATCAGAGTGGCTAGGTCCGATGGTCTAATGTCTGAATGGATCATACAGAGAGTCAACCCTAAGTTTGTAGGTTAAATGAGTCTTCAGAATAACTTTCCTCTAAGACCTCGACAATGTTTATGGATTTCCGGGTGATAGGTTGCACTTTATGTTGGCAGTCTTTGAACTAAGAGTATTTATCTAAAAAGAAGATTGCGATCCCCAGCTTCATCTTCTTATAGGCATGGCCATACCATGGTTCAAGAAAGATAAAGAAGGGGAAATATTCACCCTCCTTAACGAATCTTATGTTTAGAAAATCCATCGAGACAGTCTTGGCATATTCTAAATGCCTTTCCATCCATGGTTAACAGAGCGCACTAAGTTCTTATTGTTGATACCAAATTTAATCTGCCGACTTGGACCAATCATATGAAGACACGTGGCTATCTACATGGAAACAACAAGCACTTCCGAGATGATCACACGCTCCGAGGAACCATGTTACTCCGAGGAACTCATACGCTCTGAGGAACAGACCTCTCCGAGGAACTCTTGAATACCAGGAAGCTTAGGCGGTCCGAGCAACTCAGGCGGTTCGAGTTGCATCTCGAACAAAGCATTAATAGCTGGATAACCAACAGTTCAACTGGTTCATTAAATGCTTATCATTCAGACGCACACGCAAAGTGGGCATTAAATGTATTACCCTTTCGTATATATATCATTTAATGTATTACCCTTTCACATTACAGCCTCAGGGCTATAAATACATTGTACAATCCTCATTGTAAAGGGGCGGATCTAGAACGGAATTTTTTGTAATCGATAATTCCCAAACACTCAGCAATAAAACAACAGTGGATGTAGGCCATTATTATAAGGCTGAACCACTTTAAAATCTTTTGTCTCATTTATTTATGTATGATTGAATTATTAGAGTGATCTAATTTTTTACATCAACAGATTGGCGCCCTCTGTGGGAAACGACTGGTAAAATCGTTTTCTCATCAAAAAACAATCCATTACCAATGGCTGATATTCCTGAATCCAGCAATCGAAACGCTGGAACCCCTCCAAATCCATCTGCCCCACCAATTGTTCCAGATCTGACTGGAATATTGGCAAATCTGGCTCAGGGCCAGATCGTCATGTAAGAAACAATGCGATAACTTATCCAAACCCTCCATGGCGGTGCATCAGCCCATTCTGGACCACGAAGCATTCAAAGAAATACCCATGCGCCTTCTTCGCGTACTAAGCGTACTGATTCATATCGCAATGATGAATCTGAAGATTTTTCTTATCAACCTGGACGAACTTCGTCAGTACGAGCCACAGATACTGAACAACATGTCACCCTCTCCCCAGAAAGGACCAGCGCATTAGAAAGGTTAAGTAAGGCTTCTCCTTTCGACCGTTTAGTACCCAGGAGGAACAAAAGTCCTCTTAATGCAGCATCGAGGAGTTTTCGACGACCATCAGATTTAAGGGAAGGATCTGTCTAGTCGGGACCAGCTGCTCGTCAAGATGGGTCTTATGACCGACCAGCTGCTCGTCAAGATAAATCCCAGGAAGCCACTTCAACGCGATCAGTTGCTCGAACCAATAGGCCCGAGGAAGGAAATTATGCATGGAAAGGATCTATTCAGAAGCTGGAGGATAGATTAGGGGAAATAGCTAAGGCCAAAAACCCTCTACAACGAACCTTTGTTCGAGGAACACCTTTTGTCCAGGACATTGTTGATTTTCCAACACCATCAAAGTTCAAAGCACCTGTTGTGACTCCCAAGTATGATGGGAAGACTGGCCCTGTCCTTCATATAGAACAATATCAAGCTGCTGTTGATATCTATGCTGTCCCAGACGAGATGAGATGCAGGGCATTCTCGGGAACTCTTACCGGATCTGCTCAGATATGGTATAATAATCTTCCTCGGGGTAAGATTTCAACTTTTCTTCAACTGGCCGAGTTATTCATTGGGAATTTCTGCTTTGGAGCAAAGCCAGTTAAGCGAGTAGCACATTTGTTAAGTGTTAGACAAAAATATGGGGAGAGTATCAGAGATTATATAACTCGTTTTAATAACGAGAAACTCGAAGTCATTGATTATGAGGAGAAGATAGCGATTACCGCTTTGATGAGTGGACTGTTGCCAAATAAGTTGTACTATACTTTGGCCAAAGATCCACCTCGAACCATGTCGGACCTGATGGGAAAAGCGTCCAAGATTATGAATGCCGAGGAGGCTATGTCTGCAAAGAAGAATATGGACGCTAAAGAAACCAAGGTGGAAGGTGATAAAGCTAAAAAGAAAGAACATAAGAACAATGGTGATGACAAACAATCCAAAAATAGGTAGTCATGAGAGGTCTTGAGGAAATTTGATAATTACACACCTTTAAAGGTAAATATCAACCACGTCCTGGAAGAAATTGAGAACACCGAAGAGTTAAACTGGCCAAAGAAAATGAAGGCAGACCCTGACATGAGGAATAGGGAAAAATATTGCGAGTTCCACAAGGATCATGGCCATATGACTAAAAATTGCATAACTCTTCAGAATGAGATTGAAACACTCATCCGACGAGGAAAGCTAGCGAAGTATGTTGATCAGGGAGGCAAAAGAATAAACAACGACCGAACTAGAGAGAGATCTAGATCTCCTCGTCGAGCAGAGGAGAACAAGAAGAGAAACCATGAAGTTGATCCAGAGGATGACCCCGATCTTCCCAAGAAACCAAGGCATCCAGAACGAGAGGTATTTTCAATACGCTTTGGGTCATTTGATTGTAATGTTATTACAGGGGGAGATGCAGGAGGAGGAGACCTTACTGCAGAAAAAAAAGCTTACCTCGCTGAGGCTCAAGCTTGCTCGTACATTCAGTGAATAAATTTAGCTGAGGAAGATCGCCCGAGAAAGGTGAACAAGGAGAAGTTGGTCATTGGGTTCTCAAAGAACAACCTTGCAGGTGTTCTATATCCTCATGATGACCCGCTGGTGATCAAAATGAGGATGAAGGAGGTTATTATTTCAAGAGTACTGGTCGAAAATGGTTGCTCGGCAGACATCATGTTCTACTCGTGTTTCGATAGTTTAAATCTAAAGCTATCTCAACTCGAGCCTTACCACAGACCCCTCATCGGTTTTGCTGGCGAGAAAGTATTTCCACTTGGGACGATCAAGTTGGATATATTTATTGGTACGTGGCCTGCTTGTCGAATAGAAAGAATACGTTTCTTCGTGATGGATAAGAATATCCAATCATCGTACAATATCATCATGGGAAGAGTAGGATTGAAGAAGTTCGAGGTTGTACCGTCTACAGTGCATCAATGCCTAAAATTTCCAACAAACTTTGGAGTAGGAGTTGTGAAAGGTGATCAGAAAGTAGCTCGGGAATGCTATTATTCATCCGCCGAGCAAGAAGAACTGGAAGAATCAAAGAAAAAGACCACTACCTATCAAGTGGATGAAGGTGCAGAAATTGAAACATTGGATCCTCGAGATGAGTCGCAACTCGTGAAGGGTCAAGTGGTGGAAGCTACTGAAAACATCATTCTGGACGACGAGCACCCTGAGCGAACTACCCAAATAGGTCCATCGTTGGAAGCCTCATTAAAACAGGAATTGATAACTTTCCTTAGAAGCAGAAGATAAACTTTTGCGTGGAGTCATGAAGATATGCCTGGGATAGACCCAAACATCTTATGTCACGAGATCAATGTGAATAAGGAAATCAAGCCCGTGAAGCAGAGAAGAAGAGTATTCAGTCCCGAGAAGATTCAAGCTATACAGGAGGAAGTCGAGAAGCTCCAGAAAGCTTGTTTCATTGAAGATGTTAAATATCCAGATTGGTTAGCCAATGTGGTGATGGTAAAGTAGAAGAACAACAAGTGGAGGATGTGTGTAGACTTCACCGACCTCAACAAAGCATGCCCAAAGGATCACTTTCCACTGCCCCGAATTGACCAACTGGTGGATGCTACCTCGGGACACGAGTTTCTAAGCTTCATGGATGCTTACCCTGGTTACAATCAGATTAAAATGAAACCTGAAGAAAGGGAAAGTACTTCTTTTATTACCCCTAGGGGAACTTATTGCTATAATGTTATGCCTTTTGGTTTGAAAAATGCAGGTGCGACATATCAGAGGCTGATGAACAAGATCTTTGCTGAACAAATCAGTGAAAATATGAAAGTCTATGTTGACACAATGCTGACAAAGAGCAAGAAAGCTACTGATCATCTAGTTGACTTAAGTCAGTCTTTTGATCAACTAGATAAATATCAAATGAAGCTGAACCCGACGAAGTGCATCTTTGGAGTACGAGAAGGCATGTTCCTCGAGTACATTGTCAATGAACGAGGCATTGAAGCAAATCCTGCAAAGATGAAAGCTCTATTAGGGATGCAATCTCTAACGACGAAGAAGGAAGTACAGAGTCTCACAGGAGGAGTAGCGGCACTCAACAGATTTGTGTCGCGAGCAACTGATAGATGTCTCCCATTCTTCAAGACACTCAGAAAAACTTTTGAGTGGAATGATGAATGTGAGAAGGCTTTTCAAGACTTGAAGAAATACTTGGGAGCACCTCCACTGTTGTCCAGGCCAGTGATGGGAGAAAAATTGTATTTGTACCTTGCAGTGTTCGAGAATGCAGTTAGCTCGGCGTTGATCAGAGTGGAGAATGGAGTGCAAAAACCAATTTACTACACAAGTAAGGCCTTCCGAGGAGCAGAGATCAGATATCTAAGGCTGGAGAAATTGGCACTGGCACTGATTGAGGCGAGTAGGAGATTGAGGCCATACTTCCAGGCTCATACCATAGTAGTATATACCGATATGCCACTGAGGCAAGCCCTGCATAAGCCAGAAAAATCAGGGAGATTGATGTACTGGGCAATAGAGCTCGGTGAATATGATATAATTTATGAACCCAGATCATCACTAAAAGGTCAGGCTGTAGCAAATTTCATAGCGGAGTTCACCTATCCTGATACCCCCGAGGAGCAAAAGTTGCTCGCTGATCAACCTGTGGATGTTACAAGATCAACAAACACAAGCTCAGACCAATTCTGATTGGTAAAAGGGCGTGTGGATGTTACAGGATGTGATGCAGAGATAGTTGTGAGAACTCCGGATGAGGAACAAGAGTTGCTCGCTGATCAACCTATGGATGTTACAGGATCGACAAAAACTAGCTCAGACCAACTCCGGTTGGTAAAAGGGCAAGTGGATGTTACAAAATCATTAAATTCGAGCCCAGACCAACTCCGGTTGGTAAAAGGGCAAGAAAAAATGATCGACGAGGAGCGAGAAAAATCCGGGGAGGATGAAAAGAAGCAGCAAATATTTCACCGAGGAACTCTGACTGATTCGAAATTTGAAGACGAGTTACCTATATGGAGGCTATATGTAGATGGCTCATCTTGCAATGCAGGATGTGGCGCGGGGATAGTTTTGAGCACTCCGGACGAGGTCGACATGGAATACGCCTTGGGTTTCCAATTCAAAGCTTTCAACAATGAGGCTGAATATGAGGCCATGATTGCAGGGCTTAATTTGGCAAAAGTTATGGAGGCGCAGCAAGTTATGATCTTCAGTGACTCTCAACTGATTGTAAACCAAATAATGGGAGTATATGCAGTTAGAGGAGAATTAATGATCAGATATCATGCAAAGGCAAAGGAGCTGGTGTCAGAATTTGCCGCTATTCAGCTGGTCAGAATACTAAGAATGGAGAATGTGAGAGCAGACGCCCTAGCTCGACTAGCATCAGCAACTCGCACCGAGCTACGATGAACAATCCCAATTGAAGTGTTAGCTGGTCGGAGTATAGATGAAGATCTGATAATGAACTTTATCACCCTTGATTTAGGTCCATCTTTGATGGATCCCATCAGGGCGTATATCGAGGAGGGAGAATTGCCAATTGACAACCTCGCAGCCAAGAAATTGAAGTTTAAAGCTGCTCGGTATGTATTAACTAATGGTGTTTTATATAGACGAGGAATTATGGCAGGTTTGCAAAGATGCGTACATCCCTCCGAGGTAAAAGAATTAATTGAAGAAATCTATGAAGGGTCTTGTGGAGCACATATAGCAGGTCAAACGCTTTTGCAAAGGATGATGACGCAGGGATACTACTGGCCGACGATGAGGGCTGATTGTATTGCCTATGCCAAGAAGTGTGACAAATACCAGCACTTTTCCTCCATCCGAAGAACTCCACAAGCATTGTTGACACCCATAACTTCCCCTTCGCCATTTTCCATGTGGGGAATTGATTTGGTTGGACCACTGCCAACGACCCGAGGAAGGTTCAAGTACCTCGTCGTCGCAGTGGATTATTTTACTAAGTGGGTAGAAGCTGAGCCACTCATTGATATGACGTACGAGAAGGTGTACCAATTTGTTTGGAAGAACATCATTTGCCGATTTGGTCTCCCTCATGCCTTCATCACAGACCATGGGACACAATTTGATAACAAGGAGTTTTCCGCCTATTGTCATCAATCAAATATTTTGAAGGTCCACTCAGCACCAGGACATCCTCAAAGAAATGGGAAAACTGAAGTGACATACAGAACGCTGCTGAACGGTTTGAAGAAAAGATTGGATGATGCGAAAGCAAACTGGATCAACGAGTTACAATCAGTACTCTGGGCTTACCGAACTACTCCCCGAGTAGCAACTGGAGAATCACCATACATGCTGGCATTTGGAAGTGAAGCTGTCATACCTGCCGAGTTGGGCCTCCCAACACACAGGGTACTGAATTTCAATTCCCCTGTCAGCGACTTAATGAGAAGACTGGATTTAGACATGCTCAAGGAAGTCAGAGAAGAAGCAGCCATTAGAAATGCTGCTTACCAGCAGCGAACAACTTTGTTCTACAACAAGAGGGTGAAGAAGTGCGACCTGAAAGAAGGAGACTATGTGATGAAGAAAGTAATTCAAAAGCATAACAAACTGGAGGCAAACTGGCATGGACCATACCGAGTTACAGAAGTTGTTCGACCAACAACTTATCGAATAGCCACTTTAGAAGGCGAGGAGTTTAAGAATGCATGGAACGCAGAGCATCTGCGCAAGTATTATTAGTGATGTATATGTAACACAGTTCCATCAGTATGAATAAAATGAAGATATTCTGCCAAAGTCTCTCCTTTTTTTGAAAATTTTTCGGGGAATACTAGTGCTACGCACTACTCGGCAAATCTCGGCAGACTACTCAACGAAATATTCCAAACTGTACCAAGTATGGTTGGTCGGGGATAAAAACCCACTAACTGTAGTTGGTCGACGAGGAGAAATATTCCTAAAAATGCCAACCTGTTTGGCTAGGAAACGAAATATTCCAAACTGTACCAAGTATGGTTGGTCGGGGATAAAAACCCACTAACTGTAGTTGGTCGACGAGGAGAAATATTCCTAAAAATGCCAACCTGTTTGGCTAGGAAACGAAATGTTCCAAACTGTACCAAGTATGGTTGGTCGGGGATTAAAACCCACTAACTGTAGTTGGTCGACGAGGAGAAATATTCCTAAAAATGCCAACCTGTTTGGCTAGGAAACGAAATATTCCAAACTGTACCAAGTATGGTTGGTCGGGGATAAAAACCCACTAACTGTAGTTGGTCGACGAGGAGAATTTATCGACCTTGGTTGGTCGGACACATTTTATGAAAAAGACAAAAATCTACCAAGTATGATTAGTCGGGGATAAACTCTCACTAATCGTAGTTGGTCGACAAGCATAATTTAACAACCTTGATTGGTTGATACTCGTGACTTTATTATTAAGTGATCGAGCAATATTATTGAAACTTGGAACTTTTTAATTATTACTGAATTAGTCGACGAACATCACAATATTGTTATTTTTAACAGATATGCATAAATGTAAAGTACTGATATTCACAAGACAATAGCAATTAAGATTTGCAAATAAAAATGAAAGTCTTTCATTGAATTCAAAATAAATTACATTGATAATGAAATTACAGTTACATTGATTTGTATACTAACTGTTACATCAAAAAATTCCTATTCTACTGGTCTCTTCCCCTCAGCTTTTGATACAGGTTCCTCGCCACCAGGCGGATCATTTAAAGACTGAGGAGAATTGATAAAGTTCAAATCCTTCAACATCCTGACGTTCATCACAGAAGGTCGATCTAAAAGATGCTCGGGACGAGATACTTCAATCTGAGAATGTAAATTGTAGTCACCGAGATACTTTGAAATTAAGCTCCGAGGAATGGCCCGAGCAGGGATCCACTCCATCTCCAAATTATATGGTGGCATAGGCAAGTCGAGCAACCCGGGATCATGGTAGTCCCACAGATAATGGCCTTGTTCGAGCTTCAACACACCTAAGGCATTCATCCAGCCTTATTTGTAGCCCTCATTGTTGGCATTCTGGATACGATCATCCAAGTGGAATAGTGCTTCGTTGTATCCAGCCATCCAGAATTCCCTAGGCTGTTTGTGGAATTGGTATGTTAGCCTCTCTAGCTGCTCGTGGATACTCTTGATGAAAATCTCCTTATTCTCCAAGATGGACTTCTGCGCAGAGAGCTATTTTTCCAAGTCCCTAATCTTCTTTGACATGTCAGACAAAGCCTGGTTCTTTGCCATTAATTGGAAAGCTTGGTTCTCTAACGCAGACTGAGTTCTCTGTTCCTCGACAAGGACCCGAGCTGCTCTTCCTCGTCCCCGAGGAGCTCTTGCTCGACCGCGAGAAGATGTGGAAGGGCCCGACCTCTTCAAGGCATCCAATTCTTTTCTCAACTTGGCATTCTCCACTTCTAAGAATGAAAATCCCTCGTCAGTCACTGGGATTAGGGCTGTTGAAGAAGAGGCTGCAGACTTCAACTGTGATAGCTCTTTCTGTAAATTATTGTTTTCCTTCTCCAGCAACTCAGCAATCTGTCTGCATTCCTCGACCTCACCCTTCAAAGTTCTCTCCCTCAGATCATACCCAGCAAAAAGCTTCTCGTAGCCCTTGTCAGCAACGATAAGCTTGTACTTTTTCTCATAACTCTCATGCAACAAGGCAGTGGATTCTTTATATTGAAGCTGAAGGTCTTCAAGGGTGCCTTGAAGATCCTCGATCATTTCGTAGTAAGCCACATTATTGGCCACCGCTCGATCAAGCAGACACTTCAGGTACTGATATGCTTCCACTGCCTGTTCTGAAGCATCCTGGCCAAGGATGTCGGCAACTTGTGCAGCACTCAAGTCTGTGTGTCCAGCCTTAAAGTACTCATTGCACTGTTGCAGCAACTTTGTATCATGGGAAGATAGCAGATCCATCCTGGCCAGAAACTAGCAGAGAAAGAAAAGCAATCATCAATAAGAAGAATAAGCAGAGTATGAATGAAAGATAGACAATAATATGCAAGAAAATTCAAGTTTTATTAGATCATAAAATTCAGAATTACAAGTGCTGGATTACATTTGACAAAGAAAGAAAAATATAAAAGTAAGCCCGAACAACACTACACCTTTTCCTTATCTCCCAAAACCTTCTCGGGCGGTTGGGAAGAGGAAGCAGGTTGCTCGGAGGGAACTGTGGGCTGTTCGGAGAGAACAGCTGTTGCTCGGAGGAAGAAACGACTTGCTCAGCAGCAGACTGGATGGCTGGGGGGTGATCTCCCATCACCATTAAAGACTCCTCAGAGGTAGCTTCATCCTCTTCTAATCCTTCTGGAGTAGGAGGGGGACCAGGGATATGTCTCTCGAAAAGATCGGATGACTCGTCGACCTTCATTTCCTAAAGGGCAACAACCCATCCATCCCTAAAATACTTTAGACTGCCATAGTCCACTTGAGATACCATGGCAGCACACCCCTTATCCCACCCCTTGTCCCATCCAGAGCTGAAGGACTTCTTCACAGCAGTTTTCCTTTTGGCCTTCTCCAAGGCAAGCTTCTCGGACAGCAGGTTCTCAGCAGCCTTCAATTTATTTTCTGCCTCTTCCTTCTGCCGACCTACTTCCTGGAGCTGGTCCAACCTCTCCTCAGCAACTTTGAGTTTATTTTCCAGCTCTCCATCAGCTTTGAGCTTTTCCTCAAGCCCTTTATTTACCTTCTCCAAGGCATTCTTTTTCTTCTCCAACTCCTTGGAGGCATCAGCAACTCGAGCTTTTTCTTGCTCGGAGGAGGCAAGCTTTTTCTCCCAGATAGCTTTATCATCAGCATATTTCTTGTGAGAATCTGCCAGGGACTTGGTAGCTTCTTCCAGAGCTCCCTCCACACTGGACGAGGAGCAAGAAGCCTTAATCGCTTCATCCTTCTTCAGGATTATGTTGAAGCAGCTCGTCAACTGTGAACAGAAAAAAAAAGCAAGTTAGAAACAGAAATGACAAAGGGAATATGAAAAAATTCTAAGTAAAGATACTTACAGAAACAAGGTGACGAGCATCTAGTGAGGTAACCATATCCCGAGTAAGGTTATCTTCAGTACCTTGAACCTCGAGAATGGTCAAGGACTTTACCGAGCTCGTGTCAGAGCTCGGGGGAACAAAATTGGGAACTCCAGTCCCAGCAGCTGGGGGCTGAGTAGTGGTGACAGCCAAATTGACCGAGGAGCTTTTATTCAGCCTCCTCGGGGGAACAGTTACAGATTCAACCAAGGATGAATCCTTGGTCGGTGATATCACAATCACCTTTCCAGGAGCAGCAGAGTTGCTCAGAGCCACTGCGGGCTTATCAGCAACCTTCTCGGCGACTTTAGCAGGAGGAGCTGGAGGAGCTGCATCAGTCTTCTTTGTCCCCTCCCTTGGGACATCAATCCTACTCCTCTTTGCCTCACCAGAACCGGAGGCAGATTTCTCAAACAGGGTAGGAGGTCTTCTCTTCTTCATCCTTTCGCTCAAAGGAATATGAGATTCAGGCGAAGAACTTGCAGAGGCTGGTACTGGCTCTGCTTCACTGATCACTGGACGAGTAGTGAAGGAGGTTGTGTAGCTCTTGTGCTGGAGAAGATACGAAGCCGACCTGATGTGCTCGTCGGCAACCCTTTGATGCAGACCCCAGATAAGTCCCAAATGCCTTATATTGACATCTGTTTCTTTTGGGCACTTTCTCTTGTTATCAACTGCAAATAAACAAACATTGTTATCAGTGACACATTTTATCAAACACAAAACAAACATGATTTCAAAATAAATAAAATAAAATAAAAATAACCTATCCCATTGCCATAAGGAGGGCATCTGGGACCCTGGTAAACCTCATCTACGGTTAATGGAGGGTGTTGCCAATTTTTTACGACAACCCCGTGTTCAAAATAATCCCTATTGGCATCAGGGAGATTGACTACTAAGGCTCTATTTATAAACCTAGTTTTTAAATAATAAATATTATCATTAACTGCCCATCTATAGCAGTACATGGATTCTGGAATTCCTATACGAGTTCTATGCACTTGATTTAATTTATGCATCCCATTTACTATTCTCCATGTGTTGGGGGCTATTCGTGCAGGAACAACATCAAAGTACTGACAGAATTCCAGAACAGAGGATTTGGTGGAAAAGAAAATCCACACTCAGTAAAAAAGAGACTGGGGAACCAATGTCCCTCAGCCAAATTAAAATAATTAGAAGGCTCAGAAAGCTCTTCCAAGACAACCCAAGAGGGAATGGAAAAATCAGATCGAAATGTGTCAAGAGATTCAACAGGGTAAACCATGGTGATTAAAAGAAATGAAGATGAAGGAAGAAGATCTTACAGGAAAAGAACGGATCTGCTGACAACGAACGACGGAAAAGATGAACGCACAAGAGAGTAGGAAGAGACGATGAAAAACTTGAAGATGAAAATTTGAAAAGGTAGAAGACGATGGGAGTGTCTGTGAAGTTTAAATACCTTGCCTTGGGAAATGGTGAAGTAATGATTACAAAAAAGGATGATTATGTTACCGACGGCTAAAAGGGAATTAAATATTGGCGCGGGAATCAAAGATAACAACAGCGGCTAAAAAGACGAAAAGTAACGCGGGAATCGAAGCACACAGAAAAGTCCAAAAAAGCATGATTCTACGAATTGGGAAGGAGAAATAAATACAAGGGAGATGTTCCTAAAAATCAGGAAGACTATTTAAAGCTACCATATTCCGAGAAAGAATGTTCCATACTCCTCAAATTTCGAACTTTGAAACATTGGGGGCTTCTGTTGATACCAAATTTAATCTGCCGACTTGGATAAATGATATGAAGACACGTGGCTATCTACATGGCAACAACAAGCACTTACGAGATGATCACACGCTCCGAGGAACCATGTTACTCCGAGGAACTCATACGCTCCGAGGAACAGACCTCTCCGAGGAACTCATACGCTCCGAGGAACAGACCTCTCCGAGGAACTCTTGAATACCAGGAAGCTTAGGCGGTCCGAGCAACTCAGGCGGTCCGAGCTGCATCTCGAACAAAGCATTAATAGCTGGATAACCAACAGTTCAACTGATTCATTAAATGCTTATCATTCAGACGCACACGCAAAGAGAGAATTAAATGTATTACCCTTTCGTATGTATATCATTTAATGTATTACCCTTTCACATTACATCCTCAGGGCTATAAATACATTGTATAATCCTCATTGTAAAGGGGCGGATCTAGAATGGAATTTATTGTAATCGATAATTCCCAAACACTCAGCAATAAAACAACAGTGGATGTAGGCCATTCTTATAAGGCTGAACCACTTTAAAATCTTTTGTCTCATTTATTTATCTGTGATTGAATTATTAGGGTGATCTAATTTTTTACATCAACATTTATGGTGAAGACTGATAACCCAAGCTGTAGACACCACATTCTAGGACCCCCTAGGCCTCTCCTAAGGTCCCTAGTACCTCCCCATTTCACTATAAAACCTAGGTCACACTCCGAGTACCGATCTAGAGGCTATCGGTCAACCCCATCAGGGAGAAATCTCTTTGAATCTTCAAAGATCACTGAAACCTCTTTCCAACGGTCCACCCCGTGCACAAAATGGCATAACCGTTTGGACAAATGATCATTTTCCCTATAAATTGATTTGGAGGCCATTGGGATCTCCCGAACTCCGTTTGATCAAGGTCAACTCTATAGCTCAAATGAGACTGAATGAATCTCAAAAGGGAACTGAATACCCGTTCTAACGGTCCGCCCCATGAGAGATTCTGACCTATGGTACGGACGAACAATCCGTTTTACTCTGAGAGGTCACCGAGCCCTTTCAAACCCCAATTGACCAAGGTCAACTTTCCAAACCAAGTGAAACTCTTTGGAATATAAAATTAAATCTCCTAACCTTTCCAACGGTTCACACTGTGCACGATTCTAACTTACCATGTGGACGAACGATCCGTTCTCGTCCGACGATCTCCCATCCAAAGGAACGACGTGCGCTTCCGAGACACATTTGACCCAAAGTTAACTCCCAGACCAGGAGAGGTCCAAGATCTTTTAAAGGTCTCTGAATTACCTTTCTAACGGTATGCCTCGTACACGATGTGGATTAACGGATTACGTTCTACGATGATTTTTCTAGGAAAATAAGCACGAGACTGCCAATTGGCACTACACCAAAATGCACTTTTACTAACATACAAATTTAATGATTACTAACACTATTATACTGTTATAATTAGTAATATGAATTTACCGTTACTGTTACTAATGAGCCCATATCGTGTCAAACAATGGAGTGAAAATCAATTTTAATAGTAAACTCATAAAATAAGAGCGGGATACTTTCCATCTGATGAAAAACCCCAAACGTTCTCTCCTTTCTTCAATAGGAGCGTGAAACCATCCTTCACAAAATAGGATCTATGAATCATGCCTCATAAATATTTTCTCTATCAGATATATAAAGTCGTTGGTCAAGATTTCGGCATCATGAGTAAAACACAAAACCCTAACTCAATATATATATATTTGTTTGTTTGTTTGTTAAAATGGTTGTGTTGTTTATTGTAATTGTAGTGATGATGAGGATCTGAAGGAGGTTCACCAAAAAAATTCTCTCTCTCTCCAACCAGAAAACTCTCCCATCAAATTCAACAGAGGTTCACCCCCAACGACCCTTCTTCACCTCCAAGACCAGGTAAATAAAGAAAGAAACTAGTCTCTCATTTCATCTGTATTATTTACATTTTCATTCATGGGTTGTTGTTGTTGTTGTTGTTGTTGTTGCTGCTGTTGTTATTGTTGTTGTTGTTGTTGTTGTTGTTGTGTATGTAGGCAATGTAGCTACTCATAGTGCCACAGGGTTGGCAGCTAAGGTATTTGTTGGACACTCAATTTACAAAGGCTTGCCAACCCAATTTCTCTTCTCTAGATGTATGTTATTTTTATTTCATTCTTGTTTAAGACTAAAATCTAAATAAGTGTAAAAAATTTCACACCTTTAACAAGTAGGAGCAAACGCCATATCATCCACCCTTACACTTATTTCAATTAATAGGTTTATTTATTTATAGTCCGGGCATTTAAGATCTCCAAGGAGGGTTTTGTCTTACTTCAATTTTCTCCCGCGATAGTTGTTCATCAATATGATTGGAGTAGAAAGAAGTTTAGCTTAGTTTTGAGAAATGTTGTCAATTTGGCCTTCAGACAATTCAAATTGTTTTAAGCAACATTTTATTCAAAAATGTTACATCGACACAAAATTTGGACACAAAAGTGCGACACAATTGACGTGTCACACCCTCATTCGCTTATGTATGGACCCCACTAAGAATGAAGCCTTGTGGAGATCGGATACGACTGCATGAGAATGGGACACGTCAATTGTGTTCCATTTTATTTAGTTTGGGGTGCAAGATTATGCTTAGATATGGTGAATGTTTAGATATGGTGAATGCATATATAAAGATTGTAATTTTGATTATTTTGTATATTTCCTGGTATTTTCATTATCGATGACTGAAATGGGAACTATAATGAGCCTCGGTGCATGGGATTTGTGCGAACTTTTTCACAATCCTTTTAAAGGAAGAAGGTATTCCTGCCTTTCATAATTGTAGTTTTATAGAGAAATATCGTGTCCCTTCCATGTTGAAGATGAATTACTTTCAGTGGATAATTTGAGATGCATGTCATAAGTAATGAGAATGATACAAATCATTATTTCTATAATTCTTTTTATGACCGTACTTTTGGCTATGCATGTCCCTGATTGCAGTTCGCAATTATGTATGTGCATAATCACTAATTATATTACAAAAGAAGGAAGGAAACTTGAAATGATTTAGTTTCAATTGTTAGAATGTTGAATTACAATGGAAGTGAAGGGAGAATGATTATTTTCGTGATGTGAAACCATAAATTAGACAAATGGGACCTTTTCTGTATTGTGAGAAAAGGTCCCATTTGTACAAATATACTGCCAGTTACACAAAGACACACACGCCTTATTTATCTTTTTCCTATTATGTACTTGGTGAATCCCCTTAAAATATCATTATGTTTTAAAAAATTGTTTGATAAGATTCCATGATGAACATTGTACCAGGAAACACATCAGATGTTATGTTATGCAGGGGCGAAGTTGTGGAGCAAGGGAAGAAGGGTGGTTTAGAAGCATTCCCATATTAAACTCAAAAGTTTTTTCATGACTATATCAGTAATATCAACCATATTCTATGCTATTTAGTTGGATACACAAGTGCATCCCACAAGTCAAAATGTTCTATCATGCTATATTTTGCAAGTGAATTTAAACACTCTCGACAACCAATATAAATTGTTGTGAGCGGATTTCCAATTCCTTCACTTCAACTTATTGATGCCTTTTATAATCGGAGATTAATAAGCCTACAAAATATTTATCTTTCATGTGGAATATATATTGTTTAGATATGATGTGTTGTTCTATTATATGTGACATTTGCTCTGTAGTATGAGGATATGGTATGATATGAAAGTCATTACTCCATTTAATTTTTTAACCTGCAAGTACTATCAATATCTTATGACATATGGTCTAACGATAGGCATTTGACCTCAATTTGGTTTTCACACGAAATAAACTCTCAAGTGGAAATCTATTTGTCTATAAAGGAAGTACTTTTATGCTAAAAAAAATGACATGCATCATTCTTGATTCTAACCTATACACGTCAGGGAACATTATCATATGAGAAGTCTACTATCATAAGGCTCATAACAGTACATATTGGTTTTTATATTTATTCGCTAACAATTTCTCAAACTGGCATGTTATTATAGTGTCAGTTATGAATAAGTGATATGCATTTCGCAAATCACTACACTAAAATGCACTTCCAGTGCTTTCCTCTGATATCTATATAGAAGAACAGAGGACAACTATAATTGGCCTCAGGAGACTTATATAAGATGCGTGTAATAATTAACTAGAGACAAACATATACAATTAGCATAAATAATGTAACCTGCATCCTCTCTGGGAGGTCAATCGGTCTTATTTGGTCATGCTTCTCAGTCAAATACTTCTCAACAATATTGGAAGGCTCATATTCATTTTTAAGTTTCTTCTCCCTCTCAGAATCACCAGACACGCCACTCCTAGATAGAATTCTTTTGTGAAGCTCAAGCAATTCGTCAATGTCACCAATATGTCCTGAGCATCAGCCAGTGCAGCCACTGAAACTCCTAAGACCTGATTCACCAATATGTCTATATAGTCGATAACGAAGGACAAATTAATGAAGGACTCCTTTTGCTCTTGTACTTTCTTTTTTATTTCTCAGTAAGATTCTTATTTTGTTCCAATAAAAGAGCATTTTAGCTCATTTTGACATGTGCTAAGAAAGAACTCACTTTCTCTTATCATTATGTCATAAAGTCTTGATGAACATGCTTTGAACATTTTTGTGACAGTTTTTTTTGGAGTTGATGAAAGTGCCATGGGTAGAGTCCAAGCTCAGAGTTTTTTCTTTCAAAATTCAATTTCATTCCCAGGTTAGAAGAAACTGAAGTTCACCATCTGGTTTGCTCTTTTCTTTGTTGTAGTCACAATTTTTTTAATTCTTCTTTTTATGTCTCTTTAGATTTATGACCTTAGAAATACCTTAAATATTGTAAATTCTTCATCGAAAGAGGTGAGCTATTTTTCCTTTGCCTTTTTTCTTTGCTTTTTATTTATTATAATAAAGATATTCCTATGAAGATTATTTTCTCCCAAATCATTTTGATTTATATTCGTAACAGATCAGGAATTTAGTCAAGTTGAAGCGAATCATGCAAACTATTCTTTTACAGGGTAACACTTTGAATCATGGAACCGCGAGGGGTGAGTGAAATTTTATTCTCTTTATTTGCATCATCTATAGTTCTAGGGAACCATTGCATTTTTTTCCTTTTTTTCTTTTTATGAAAGTGTCCTTGTTTTCTAAGTGGTAAGAATTGGATCTGTACGTTGCAATGCGGCTGTAGGATGATATACCAATTCCCCAACTCTACATCTTTGGATCTATCAACCTTTACCTCATTAGTTAGAAGTTGAATCTGAAACCTTTAAAAGAGAATTTTGTATACTTTTGTCCTGTTATTTGTAAAAAGTACTTGTGTTTGGCACCTTCCCAGCCAGTATCTTTTGCTGTCACTTTTCCCTTTTTATTTTCTTTCCTTTTTCTGTTGATTATTTTTGGATTGTTAGAAATGATATTCGAGTCGTGACCCACCCCTCCAATAGGCTCAATACCAACGGATGGAGTTATTTGATCAATATTTATTGCATTATTTTTTGTGGATTTTACACGGCTCATGCTGCAGCTAGGTGAGATTATTTTAGTAAGAAAATTATTTTGTAGTTCAGTTTTTGGTTAGTATATGCGACTTTTGCCTACTTATGTCATCATCATATTACAGAGCTTATGATCTCGCTGCAATTAAGTTCTGAGGACTTGATGCTGATATTAATTTTACTATAAACGATTATGATGAAGATATGAAAGAGGTAGAGCAATGTTGATCAATGAAGTTTTATTTTAAATAAATTGCATATTTATCTTCATTCAACTGATCTACGGATGAAGAACTTGACAAAAGAATTTGTTTAGTCACTTCATCGCCAAACCACTGGACTTTCTAGGGGTAGCTCGAAATACAGAGGAGTAACACTGCACAAATGTGGTCTATGGGAGGTTCGAATTGGCCAATTCCTCGGGAAGAAGTGAGAAACCCTTAAACTATTACTTTTTATATGTAACTTCTATGGATAGAAATTTCTTTGTTACGTCATGAACCCTGATGTGCTTCATGAGATTGTGTATTCTGGTAACCAGGGCATTTATGTCATATTTCTGATTCTGGTATGAGAGTACGCTATGTCGTTTAGTCTCTCCATGTTCGTGTTAAATTTTTTCCGTTGATCCATTGACTCTTTTGGTGTCTCCCTAATGTGACAGCGAGACTTTATTTACTTTGCAGGTATACAGGGGTATTTTGGGAAGAATTCTGCCATGCCTCCTTAGGGAGCATAAAGTGGTGACAATCTATACCTCACCGAGTTAGTAATTAGTCGAATTTTCCAGTCCAAGGTTAAAATTTCCCTCCATAGGTTGCTGCAACAAATTGATGATATTCAGATGAAGATTCCCTTGCTGGCATCAACGGCATTTGAAAGAAGACACCTCATCAATGTCTTTTGTCGGAGAATATATTTCGCGAGTGATAATCCGGATTGATAGTCAACAAATGGAGTTGAGAAACATGACTAGTGGAGATGAGAGGGTAGCCCAATAAGGCTTTTGTAATCTTTATTTCCTTTTTTGGGTGCACTACAAATTTCTTTATTGATCCACCGCACCTGAAATGTTGTTTGGATTGTCTTGGTGGAAACAAACATTTTAGTATTACACAAACTTTATGTTATGATTTGTGATAGTAAAGAACTTGTTTTATTAGCATCATGGAATATTGAATGTCATCTTATTGGTGATTGATATGCATTAATTTTTCCATTTTATTCATTGTTGTGATTAACAAATTATATATATACTTTTTTTGAAAAATTCATCAATATTAGTAACGGAGTTGTACTGTTACTAATTCGTGATATATGTTAGGATTTGAATAAATGTGTAACACTTTAGTAATGGTAGGGATGTGTTAGTAACACATAATTCAGTAACGGTAAAAAAGTGTTAGTAATTTACTTCCCCACACCTTTTTTCTAACGGTAATTTAGTGTTAGTAATTTTTTTTGTAACACAACAGTAGTGTTACTAATTGACTGTTTTGGTGTAGTGTGGTAGGTCCAGATCCCTGCCTATCGATAGTGTGTCTAGTGTCACCTGTCGATAAGCAGCATAAGGGCAGTCCCGATCAACAACCTCATAAACCTATAAAATGAGGGAATGACCTCATTACCAAAAACATCAACACCAGAGATCCATTAGCATCAGTGATTTTAGCAACATTCTCTCGAAATCAGCGAAGTTCGCCATGTGAAGTTCCATTCAAGCTTACATTCCCATCCTTTTCATACCCAATTTGGAAAAATCATATTCTCTCATCCAACACTCATCTCACACTCAAGGAAGTTCATCCAAGATCAAGCTTCAAAGAAGGTCTAATTCCTTCCCTCTCTCTTTAAATTCCTTATTTTTGCATAAACTTCATTAGAATCATAATCTAGTTCCAACTTTAGTTCATACACATTAATATCTACATTTTTATTAGTATATTTCACATACTTTATTTTCTATAAAAAATTCCAAAACAAACAAAAGGAGGGTTACGCCCATAAATTCCGAATGGAATTATCCATCACACTTTTTTCAAAACCAAAAACACATTTTTATACACACACGCATCTATAATAAAATTTCGCTAGGATCTATGGGATAAAACCCACCCCATGCTGCATTCGAACTACGTGGACTTTGATGCCTTTTTAGTCTACGTAGGCATTTTGGATTAAAGTCCAAGACTCGAGTCCAATTTTCCAATTTTTCAACTTCCCAAATTCTAATTTTCACATTTTCACAAATTCCCCAATGTGAAAATGGGAGATTTCCACATTTATCATATTCTTGCATTACATAGTATGCTTGTGTTCATTTCATCCAACACGTATTGTCGTTTCATAATAATGATTAATATCATGATAAACGCACAAATCGTATTCTCTCTCTCTCTCTCTCTCTCTCTCTCTCTCTCTCTCTCTCTATATATATATATATATATATATATATATATATATATATATATATATATATATATATATATATATATATATATTATTTTGGGAACATTCTTATGGATGACCTCACTCTACCTTTCCCATGGTATGAGTTGATCGATTTTGATCTCCATTATATATACACATGCACACACTTCGCGGAGAAATGAAGGAAAACAATATAACTAGCCCATGAGAGATCGAAAGGGAGGGATGTGTGCCTAACACCTTTCCATTCCGTAACTTATCCCCCGAACCTTCGATCTATTGGTTTCATATGCATTAGTTTGTCCTTGATGCCGCTCTCTCGAAGTGATAACATGTTATTTTACCTTTTTTGTGAAAAATAGGTTGGCGACTCCATCTCTTTACATTTACCCCACACCGACGATGGCCGAAACGCCCCAAAAATGGAGCGAGACCTCTATCTTTCGAGGGATCCTCTACCCGCTTCCCTTCGAAGATTTCCCGGGATGGCCACAGTGGCGACTCCGCTGGGGACGATTTTTCATAAGAGGGCTAGACTCTGTTTGCATGGGTGTTCTTGTTTTCTTGTCTGTGTATACCCCAATGTGTATTTTCCCCTTTTATCTCCTTATTTTTTGTACATACCCACCTCATGCTTATGCCACTACTCACACACTTATAGAAATTCTCCATGTACATTTCACACCACGTGCACCTAGGGTCACATACACCACTTAGAAATCAATGCTTAGGTGTCAATAACACACATCTCCACTTGTATATATCCATTCTAATTTACACTTATCACACACCACTTGTAGTTGATCCATTCTTAGATTCACTACCACACACTCACTTGAAAGTAATCACACATCACTCACTCTCACATATCCATGCTTAGTATTAATTTATTTCTTGTACATCATCCCCATGCTTGGCGTGATGCTCATCAATAAAGATACTCTCTCCATAAGATACTAATCAAGAATCATGTATGATACACACAACATCACTAAAGAGCTTTGCTATTGACCAAATTTTATCCCATAACTGGGGGGTCACTTCATGATGGGCTCTGGTCCGACAGGTCGTAGTTAGCCTACGAGATATGACTCTCACCTTCCATTGGCCAAGTCCCTTTGATGTATATCGAGCGGTTCCACCGCATCATACCACTTGACCGAAATCATGACGGGAGGTATATCGTAGTGAACTCGTTCACGTACGTCGAGTATATCGAATTCGCTCTCACACGTACTGTCCTAATGAGGTATATAGTGAGGAAATTCATGTACACTCAAGTATATCAAATGGCTTGTTCACACATACCAATTGCCCTCAAAAGTAAGATGTATATCGTGGAAGTCATGCCAAAGGGGGGAACCCTTCCAATTAACCCAACAACCACATACCCGCATATAAGTGTCAAAACCTAGGACATGCATATTTAGTTTTCGGGTTTGAACCCGAAACTCTGCCAAAATGTCGGGTTGGCATGCCGCCCAAATTTTTACATATTTTTAAAACAGGACCTTACTCATGATCCTGGTAACAGGTCCAACCATAGTTTTTACATATTTTTCAAACCCAATTTTTTTCAGGCTCGGGTCTCGTTTGACATTTCTCTTTTTGCATTTAGGTAAACCTAATAAGTGAGAACCTAATAAACATAATAATAATCATGCTGAGACCCGTATCTCGACTTTTCCTTCTTTCTTTTTCCAAAAAGTGTCCAAAAACATTCTTCCTCTTTTACCAAAAATACCAAAAATATTTCCTCCCTTTACAAAAAAAAAAAACATTTTGTCCTCATCTTTTCCAAAAATGTAAAAAATATGCCTTCCTCTTTTCTAAAAAAAATACCAGTTCTTTCTCCTTCTTAGGTCGATCACATACCCTTGGCCTAGGTCTTTATTGGCTTCGATATTCAGTCAAATCACCCCGAAGCTCCATTAGTCTCCTTACTTCCTCCGAGTTCGAGATTCATCCACTTCCCATGAAGAAAACTGATCAAGTGCCAAATGTACAGCCAAATTTGTTGACGGTCCTAGTTCATCCCATTGCCAAGATTGACAAACTTCAAATTAAGGTTCATGAGGTGCAATGAATCGGGTCCCTATTCCCGAAGAACCTCAGGTCCTATTCCCTTGCGATATGGGTACGCCTGCACATCGAGCCTATTTGGATTCTCGAGGAATACTAGCATGCTCCATGTGCTCCTCCTGCTAACTGGTTGTCGCTAGCCTAGCTTCCTCTGCCTAATCTTTCCCAACTAGGGGCTGACTTACCATTGACTGTGGAACCGAAGGAGGAAGAGTTGAACAAGGCCAAGGAAGACCTCAAGAGGTTGACCAAGAAGTTCGACCAAGTTAGACTCTTTGGGAATTACATGGACTACACCCATATGTCTCCCTATCCTAAAGTCAGGTTACCGAAAAAATTCAAGATGCCCAACATCAAGAAGTTCGGGGTAACCCAATTATTCATATCTATAGCTATCACCAAGACATGAATCTCCTAGGGGCCTCGAGGAAATAATGGCCCAGATGTTTCAGTAGACTTTGAAGGATAACGCTCTCTGTTGGTTCTTATACCTTGAGGAGTTCAGAATTCGTAGTTGGGAAAGTGTTGCCCATGAGTTCCTATCACAATACAAGTACAACGAAGAGTTAAAGGTCACCCGCCATGATTTAGATCTACTTAAGAAAAATCTTGGGAATCAATCAGTAACTTCATAGCAAGATGGAGAGAAAAAGTAGCTACCATGACCAATTGTCCTATCGAAGAAGAATATGTCAGTATCATGAAAAAAACTTCATACCCTATGTTCGAGAAATGATGGGAGAACAGTATTACCAAGGCCTTAGAGAAGTAGGAGTGGAGATCGAAGAAGGTATTACCAAGATAAAACTTGAACCGAAGAAAACAGTTGGACAGTTCATTTCTAGAAAGTTTTAAAAACCTTCTAGTATCGCAATTTCTACCATTAACAACATTTCTCAGCTTGCTACTTCATGGGCACCAAAAAATTGCTCCAACCTAGTCTGAAAGGAATACATCGAGCTTCATTATCCCCTCTCCAAAGTCTACTAGGCCCTCTTGATCCGAAACCTTATCAAACCATTGGACCCCCGTCCACTACCAAACCTACTTCGGAAAAATTTCAAGCTAGATGCCCATTGTGACTTTCATCAAATCTCCAGCTATACCATCGACCAATCCTAAACCAAACACTACCTATAATCCACTCCCGAATAATACGAAAGCCATCTTCTTAGAAGAAGACTCAGAATTTAACTCATCTACCCAGATCATACCAAGTAAATCACTAATTATACCCATATACTCTCCTAAACCTCTCCAAACATACCCATATTTTCTCCTACACCTTATTAACTTTGCCAATCAAGCCTTATTCCTCCTCACCAGAGCATGCATCACTGTCCGTACACTTTTTGGAGGTAAAGATATGGAGTTATCATAAGTGCTAAACAAACTCCTAAACTTCGGGTTGAAATTGCCCTCCCAGATGACCATTGACTGTCAGAGGTTCAGTACGTTGTTCTTAGAAGCCCAAAAATGGTCCCAAGAGTCAGAAAATTGGGTGGTACCAATCGACGAAGTCAATCTAGAAGATATGGTCCGGATCATGGAAAATTTATTCTGAGAAACTGGTGATATTTATAGTGTGACCGAGCTACTCGATGATTTAAAATTACAAGGTCACCTAGTCCCTTCACTTATACACCTCCCTGCCGAATGGGAAGAATTATACAAAGAGGCAGTTGAAGTTGTGGGGTGCATTGACTTTGAATGGAAAGATGATATCATTACCACCGGATGGGGGGGTGACTTCGATGAGTTAGAAAAGGTTAGTCGAATAGTCAATATATGCGGGATGATATCATTCGAGGAGCTGCTAGGAGAGATCAATGAGGTGGCTAAATAACCCGATATTGATAAAGAAATAGGATTTCTATTTTTCCCTCCTTCTATGAACCACATGACCAGGTCAGGACGACATTACCAAATCCCAAGCCTACAACCATCAGCGAGCGATAAAGGGAAAGATATTGAGAATCTCCCTACGCAAGAAATAACCCTCGAAGAAAGTAAGGTCCTAGATCAGCTAAAGAAAACCCAAACCAATATCGCTCCATGGGGACTTTTTATATCTTCCCAGCTGAACCGAAATGCCCTAATCAAGCTACTCACAAGACCCACAATTTCTCCCTCAACTATGACGAAAGAAGGAGTGAATCTAATCAGATCCTTGACTTTGACTATAATGCTCTCCTTCTCCGAAGAAAAAATCCCGAAGATGGGACCAAACTGCAATTATGATCTCAACATATCTATCAAAGTCATGGGGAAAATTGTTCCACTCTCTCTTATCAATAATGGATAAGCTATTAATGTTTACCCATTGAGGACCATCAATTATTTGGGATTAAAAGTAAGGGACCTTGCTCCAACCTCTGCCTAGGTACGTGCCTATGATAATAGCCGTCAAGATGTAATGGGATCTATAAAGCTTACAATAGGGGTTGGCCCTATAAATCCTGTTGTTAAATTCCAAGTCTTTGACATCCCAGCTTGTATCAATCTGTTGCTCGGACGATTGTGGCTCCACGGCATCAAGGGGGTGTCCTCTTCCCTTTATCAGAAGCTAAAATTCTTCGTAAATGGGCATTTCATCACCATCTTGGGCAACGAAGACAATACCGAGAATTCAAGCACTAGTAATCTAGTACTTAAAATACAACATGAGACAAATGATATACTTCTGTCATATTTTCGGGTTGAACCACTTTAACTCCCAGCAGGGGATGATTTCAAAAATAAGGTTCGTCCAGAATATGACCCCCGACAACGTCAATGTAATACATATGTTCAAGAACATGCACTTCAGGCCCTAACTGGGGCTAGGAAAAAGACAACAAGGGATACTTGAACCTATTGTGTTGAAGAAGGCCTTTCCTCCTTGTGGCTTGGGCTATCAACCGTCAGAAGAATAACTCAGAATGATCCGTCAGCCTCGGCTGAAGATGAGGTTAAAATGCACCAAAACTGTCTCAAAAGATTCCCTAAATGGAAGATTCATCAGAGAGGGTGAATATTTCCCCTTCTACGGCTTCCAAGAACCATGGTATGACCATGTTGATAAAAAAATAAAACCAAGAATGGAGATATTATTTCAAAGACAACTACACATCGACCGAGAGTTCCCAGAACCATGTATGACCACTCACTGAGGATACTCGAGATTTTAAGGAAAGTAACTTTGAGGATTCTTTTAATTTACAAACACTGGGGCTACATTATCGGATCTATCCCGTCTGATCAAAGTTGCTGATGCACCTCTCCTCAACCGGCATGCTACACTTGTGCCACCTGCTGGCATTCAACCTAACCCTAGTGTTTACCCCCTTTCTTCTTCCATAGTTGTTCTTCCTTGCTCTGATGTAATCGAGACCTCCTTTGATGAGGTTCTCAATGATGTTTTCCTATCAATGAAATAAATGAATATTTTGAGTATCTTGTTATGCCTTAAATTAATTTTCTTGATCCTAGTCAAACACTTGATGATAATGATTTTACAAATGAACAATTCTTAACTGATCTAAATAAGGTTGCTAACAAATAACATAACCGTGTTCAAGTTAATGAAGATGAAACTATTATTATTAATCTCGGTTTTAGTAGCCAATTGTGCGAGATTAGGATAGGGGACACCTTTGATGATCACAAGTGCATGAAACTCAAAGAATTACTGAAGGAATTCGTGGATGTCTTCACAAGGTCCTATGACAACATGCCCGATATTGACCCCGAGATAGCTCAGCACAAGATTCCAACTCTCCCAGAATGTAAACCGGTCAAACAGAAACTATGAAAGCTCCACACCGAATGGTCACTCAAAGTTAAAGAAGAAGTAATCAAACAACTAAACGTGGGCTTCATTCGTGTGATTGAATATCCCACATGGCTAGCCAATATCGTACCCGTGCCGAAGTCAGGAGGGAAGGTTCACATGTGTGTTGACTGCCGAGACTTGAACAAGGCCTCTATAAAGGACGATTACCCGCTATCAAATATCGACATGATTGTGGAAAATACGCCCAATCATTCTCTCAAGTCATTCGTTGATGGGTTTGTCGGATATAACCTGATCAACATGTACCTCGATCACCAAGAGAAAACCGCATTCATCACCTCTTAGGTAACCTTTTTCTACAATGTCATGCCATTTATTCTAAAAATGCAGGGGCTACCTACTAGAGGGCTGCCACAACCATTTTGCATGATTTGATACACAAGGAAGTCGAGGTCTACGTAGATGACATGATTTTCAAGTCCAAGACTAGGGAGGATCATGCTACCACTCTTTAAAAGTTCTTCGAGCGATTGCGACAGTATTAGATGCGACTTAACCCATAGAAATATGTCTTCGATGTTAACAAAGGAACACTCTTGGGATTCATGGTTAGTGAGAAAGGGATAGAAGCAGATCCTGCCAAGATAAAATCCATACTCGAGATGCCACCACCCCAAACATAGAAGGAACTACGGGGATTACTTGAGAAATTACAGTACATCAGTCAGTTCATTAGCCAGTTGACTTCCATCTGTGAACCCATATTCAAACTCCTGTGAAAGGATTCAACCATTGTCTGGAATGAAGCTTGCCAAGAAGCCTTTGATCGAATCAAGAAATGCCTAACCTAACCTCCGGTACACATGCCGTCGCAGCCTAGTCTTCCCTTACTCCTATAACTAACCATAATTGATACTCCAACTGGGGCTTAACTAACCGAATACCTTAAAGAAAATAGGAAAGAGAGAGCCACCTAATATGCCAGTCACAAGTTGGTCGGTTACAAAGTTAACTTCACCGGCTTGGAGAAAGCATGGGTTGCTCTTGTCTAAGTTACCCAAAAGTTTCGGAACAACATGATCGCCTTGTCCATCAAACTAATCTCCTAAATGGATCCAATAACGTACCTACTCGAAAAGCCTGCCCTTTCTAGCCGAATAACCTGTTAGTTGATGCTCCTAGCTGAATTTCATATTACCTATGTCACGCAAAAATGCCATAAAATGAAGAGGCCTCTCTGATTACCTTACAAACTACCCCATGGAAGAGGTAAATATCTGTATGTTTGAGTTCCCAAATGAGAATATCCTTTGTACCTCCCAAGAATAACTTCAATGGCAAATGTTCTTCAATGGAGCTGCCAACAAGAAAGGGTATGGCATTGGGATACTCCTAATTTCCCCTGATGACTCTCAAATTCCCATTGCCATCAAGATGGATTTTCCTTGCACAAACAATATGAATGAATATGAGGCATGCACAGTAGGCCTCAAAACTACCCTTAAGAAAGGAATTCAGTACCTCAATGTCTATGGGGATTCAGCCTCATCATCGATAAAGTACTTAAAAAATAGAAAGTCAAGGATGAGAAACTCTTACCCTTCCATGGCGACCTCGAAGATCTAGCTTCCTAATTCTAAGAAATCACCTTCCACTACCTACCCCGAGGAAAAAATAACCTAGTCGATGACCTTTCTACCTTAGCCTCTATGATTGACATGCCCCAAGGAATAACCATGGCCCCTTTCCTTGTCTAAAAGCAAGATAAACTAACCCACTACTACCATGTTGAACTCATCACAAAGGAAGATCTCGAGATAACTACCATAATGAAGAAGTGTACAGATTACTTCAAAGCTGGTCGTTCAGATTTCACTAAAGCATAAATATTTGATATTCTTGGATTTGATGCCTCTGAAGGAGCAATTGAGGATTACCAATATTTAAAATGTCTACTTGATTGGGTTGTAGCAAATAACATATCTTACTATGAAATGATTGAAGATCTTCAAGGAATGATTGAAGAACTTCAACTGCAACATAATGAAGCCATTTCTCTTCTTCATGAAGGTTATGAGAAGAAGTACTAACAGTTGAGCATTGATTGGGGTTATGATAAATTTATTCCAGCTCATAATAAGAGAGAGAATGTGCTAAAACTTGAAGTTGAGGAACATAAAAACATTGCTAAGCTGATCGAGGAAGAAAATATTTCTTTAAGAGAAGAACTGAGACAACTAAACTCTGGTTCTTCCTTTGGAGATCTAGTTCCACTTAATGATGAAGGTTTTTCCTTTTTAAATACTTAGAATGCCTCATTAAGAAAAGAATTAGAAGCTTTGAAAAGAGTCAGACGTGCATCCACTTCCCGAGGAACAAGAGCTGGTCGGAGCAGTATTGAAGAGACTAGAACTCAACAGGCTTTAGAAAATCAAGCTGCTCAATGGAAGGAAAAAATCAAGTTCTGGATGAGATGTCCCAAAAAATTCAAACTCTTTCTGAGCAACTTTCCAACTAGAGTTCTGCGTTACAGATTAAGGAAAGTTTGGTGAAGAGGCTTCATCAGCATGTTGAACGGTTAACTTATCAATTTCACAAGCAACCTAGAGAGTTCTGGATGGGGGGATACAATGAAACTTTATATCATCTTGATGCCAGGATGAAGCAATCAAACAATGAGGGATACAAACAGGGGTGGTTGAATGTTCTAACTGTGATGAAGGTTGGGCAAGGAACCGAGCCATGGGATTGGTATTATCTTGGATTACTTGATCTACCAGTACCTCCTTTTAAACTAGATGTCATCTGGATTTTAGTTAGCTCTATTCCTCGGTGTTTGATTTCCAAATATCTTGGTGATTACAGTCTCCATGAAGAATTTGAGATATCCAGACCTCCTCATTTGCAAGATAGACCAAGTTCAAGCAACACCAGAATGCTGCAGAACCTGAACTTTATCAATTCTTCTTTTTCTTTAGATGATCCTCCAGCTGGAGTGGATCTCGTGCCTAAATCTGAAGGAAAGAAACCAGTAGAATAGGCTATTTGTATTTCGTTAGTAATTGTTAATAAAGAAAAATTATCTCTGTATAATTTTATATCCTTGAAGGTAAAACAATCACATGATATTTATTTTATCAATTTTAATTTACTATGGTAGTGTTGTACTTTGCTTTTCGATCATTGAGTATATATATATATATATTTGGATGGACAATTTGCCCTTTTTTTATTTGATTTCCTAGATAATGGAACTTTTCCCCATGTATTTGTCTAGTTGTAGTGATTTATCACCCATAAGTGCCTAAGCAATGGAATTTTATCCCATGTTCTTGCTTAGTTGTGACAATCATTTAAGTAAATAATTGCCCTGGTGCCTAGGAAGTGGATATTTTTCCCATCTTCTTGCCTAGTTTAGATGCCTCTTAGGTCACCCATAATCAAGAAGACCTTGCCTTGCTCGATTGTTTTACCAACATTATTCGTGTTTATAGTGATGTCGACCAACATTTAGTTGATGGTTATTGATGTCGACCAACTTTTTTGGTGATTGCTGATGCCGACCAACTTTATTGGTGATTATTGATACTGACCAACTTTGTTGGTAATTATTTTTTTTTTATGTTTTTTGTTTGTTGCAAGGTAGTGTGTAGCACTAGTACTTTGGAAAAAGACAAATGAGGAAATTATCGTTTTTATTCATATTGAACTAATGTGTACATGGGAAGTTACATTACTGGTAGTATTTGCGCAGGTTCTCTGCATTCCAAGGATTTTTGAATTCTTCCCCTTCAAGAGTTTCTATTTTGTAAGTGCCAGGTCGAATAATAGTTGTGACACGATAGGGCCCATGCTAATTAGCCTCCAACTGTGCTTCTGAATGACCTTCTTGAGCACACAATCACCTTCCTTGAGATCGCATTTCTTAACCCTTTTATTATAGAACATGGCAGTTCATTGCTGATAAGCTATATTTCGGATTGTTGCAGCTTCTCTAACTTCCTCGACTATGTCCAGGTCCAAGCTTCTCATCAAACCACTTACTGCAGAATTGAAGTTAAGTACTATATGAGTAGGTAACCCTAGTTCTCCAGGTATCACTGCTTTACTCCCAAAAGCTAACTTGTAAGGGGATTTCCCAATTGCTACTCGGGGAGTTATTCTGTAAGCCCATAACACTGAATGCAATTCGTTAATCTAATTCCCTTTAGCATCATCCAATCTTTTCTTCAACCCATTCAGTAGAGTTCTATTCGTCACCTCAGTTTGCCCATTAGTTTAGGGATGACCTGGAGCGGAGTGGATCTTTTGAATGTTGGAGTGGAGACAATATGCTACGAATTCCTCATTGTCGAGTTAGCCCATTAATTCCTCAGTTTGCCCATTACTCCCTCTTGAATAGCCTGATTCTTCTCCGGATTGAAAACTCTTCTTTTTTATTTTACTGGTTTTATCTCCTTATTGACATTGAGCTCGTGACATAAGAAAGATGGGTCTATCCCCGGCATATCCTCATGGCTCTAAGAAAACACTTGTTTTCTATGTTTCAAAAATGCCACGAGCACTTGCTTCAATACTGGATCAAGTGAAGCACCAATCTGAGTTATTCTTTATGGTTGCTTGTCATCCAGAATAATGTTATTTGGTGCCTCCATGACTTGAACTTTAATGAGTTCCATTTCATCTCTTGGGTCTAAGGTTTCAATTTCATACTCATCAGATTCATCCACTTGATAAGTGGTACTTTTCTTTCTAGCATTTTATAATTCTTCTTGCTCGATAGATATACTTTTTGATCGCCCTTCACAATTCCAACCCCAAAGTTGTTCGGGAACTTTAAACACTGATATTCAGTGGATGGAACTGCTTTAAACTTTTTCAAGCCTACGCTCCCCATGATTATGTTGTAGGCTGACTGGACTTTTTTATCCATCACGAAGAAATGCACCTTCTCTGATCTGCAAGCAGTCCAGGTACCAATCAACATGTCTAACTTGATCGTTCCAAGTGGAAAAACTTTTTCTCCATAGAACACGATGAGGGGACTGTGATACGGCTCCAACTAACTAAGCTTCAAGTTCCAACTATCAAAATAAGGGCAGAATATGATGTCTGTCGAGCTACCATTATCTACCATCACTCTTGAATTGATTACGTCCTTTATCCTCATTTTGATCACTGGAGCATCATCATAAGGATACAAAACACCTTCCAGGTCATTTTTAGAAAAACTAATGACCATGTTATCTTTATTAACCTTTATCGGGTGATCTTCTTCTGCGAAATTTATTTGTTGTATATAAGAACAAGCTTGAGCCTCATTGAGGTAAGATTTCCTTTCAACGGTATGATCATCCCCTCTTGTGTCTCTACCTGTAATTATGTTACAATCAAATGAACCAATTGAGCTCTTGAAGAGAAAGAAATCGCAGAGAGCACAGGCAGGAAAAATGGGAAAGAATAAAGAAGAAGGAAAAGAAAGAGGGTTTAATCCCTTAAACCATTTTGCACGCATCAAAAGTCACATCATTACCTTGGGAGCCCAAAAGAAAATCATCATCATTACACATCGACAGGCACGCTACCCACTTCAGAAGTTAACACATGTGAAGGAAATATTGACACACAAGGAAATACAGCTAGGAGTGATTGATATGCCTAAAGTGCACCTGCCAGCTCAGAGACATTAACCTTGGCCTGTATGACGGCTGAGGTTAACAAGAGCTTAGGATTAACCATTTGTGATATCGTCCTTCATCAGGTCAGCCATAGTTGATGTTACAAGAATCACCTCGATTGGGCATCAGCCGAGGTCTGCATGACTCATGGGATCAGTTATCCATCAGGTCGGACATAAGCGATGTTACAGGTATCACCTGAGACCAACAAAAGCCTCATAGGATTAATCAACAAGCATCTTGTCATCATCGGCCACAGCCTCGACCGACCATCTTGGCTGAGGTCTTCATGGAACCTTGATCTCAGCCAAGGCAAGGATCGTACTTCACTAACCTCATACTCATCCAGGCCGAGGTTGGTACCAAGCAAAGATAGACGAGCATCTACACGCACATATATGGTTTGGAACACGTGCATAAATCTATTATAACTGAATTATTCCCTCCACGTGAGGGAATATTTAGGTTATCATTACTTAGTTGAGATCAGTCAGGTGTCATCCTTGCACTGGCTGAACCTCCATGCACATGCACATTTCATGCTTGGGGGGGTACATTATACCCCCCAAGCACTATATATAGAGGTCATCCTCAACATTGTAAAGGATCGAGAATTGCAACCCTAGTTGACACTCTGTCATTTTACACAGTAGAGAGAGAAAGCTTGAGAGACTGTATCTATGGCGGTTAGTGCCTTATTTCAGTGACATTACTCACTCACTTGCATAGTGGATGTAGGCCTCATTGGATGAACCACTTACATATTAGTGTCCATCCTCTTCTCCTCTCCTCCTTCTACATATATACTTCTATTCTCCTATAATGCCATTGTTATAACTTTCTTGAGCTTGTCAACACCTCTTCTGGGGGGTGATGTTTCCAGCATCATCATTTTGGTGTCGTCTGTGGGAATGAGAAGATATAATTCTTCCTTTCCTATCTTATCCTCACCGGAGACTCTGGTGGTGAACCAGGCCTCACCCTTCGTGTGAAGTTATTTCACCATTAAAAGAGGTCCTTTAAGGTATTTAAGCTCTCTTATTCCCATCATAAGATATTTAGCCTCAACATATGGCACCGGAGTTACCACTACCTCCTCCACCATATGGTGTTAGAGGACCCAGTTCCAGCCAGACACCACCCCCGTTAAAAATAGCTGAGGTGGCGGCAACCTAAAGGTCCTTGACTGCAACACAATAAGTAATGAAGGAGTAATTTTCACAACTCAGTCAAGATATGATGAGGCCACCTGGGGTTTCACTAGAGATGATTACTCTAACAGTTGTACAACTCCATCCTGAAGCCAGGGTACCAACATAGGCACTGTAAAAAGACCAACTTACCCCTCAACGGAGGAGGGAGATTGTTGACCCTAGGCGTTTACATCTGGGGAGGTAAGGAAACCCTTGCCCTGAGGATAGGAATGATGATATGGAGGCAGAGGATGCTCCAGAAGACTTTGGGGAGTCGTATGAGGTTTAGAATAACACGATACGTCCTATCCAATAGAACAGAGGTTGTGGGGGAAAAAGAGATGGAGGTGCCCAATAAAGAGGATTAGTTTTTGATCGCTTGAGCAGAGGGTCAGCCTTTAAAAGGCACGGCCTAGTTAATAACCTGAGGCAGAGGTTATCCAGGTCTAGAAGTGTAGCAGGCTCATAAAGGGAAGGTGGGGAACATCAACCTCATCAGGGCTGACCCCAACATGGCCGAGACAGAGACCAAGAGGAGGTAAATAGTCGACATTGTGCATCGGTTGGGGAACCCTCAGTTCACCCCTTGGAGGTGACTGGGGATAACCTCGGCTAAGCCGATATTACAAAGCCCTATAATGATTCCATTCAACGTCTTGAAGAGAAGATATGGGACCTCATCAAAGGCCGAGACCCACTATAAAGAGAGTTCTCATAGGGCTCCCCATTTGAAGCAAGGATAGTGAACTTCCCAACCCCTGCCAAGTTCAAACCACCTATGGTGTCTCCTAAGTATGATGGTAGTACCAACCATATGCATCATATTGAGACTGCAATAGATATTTATTTGATCCCAGATGAGATGAGGTGTCGGGACTTCTCTTGTACTTTAATGGGAGCTTCACATATTTAGTTTACCTCTCTTCCGAAGAACTCTATTGAGAACTTTAAGGGCTTGGCCGAACGGTTTATTCACAATTTCTATTTTGGGGTAAGACCTCAGAAGATGACCACTCATCTGTTGTATGTTAAGAAAGGCAAGAATGAGAGCCTTAGAGACTACATTGCTAGATTCAAAAAAGAAAAATTGGAGGTTGAAGATTACAAAGAGAATATAGCTATGAAAGCCCTCATCAGAGGACTCCAGAAGGGGAAGTTGCTGTGGAAACTTGCTGAAGACCCTCCCAAGTCCATGGCAGAGCTGTTAGAAACTGCAAGAAGGGTCATGAACGCTGAAGAGGCAATGGCTTCAAAGTGTGAAGATGATAATGGAATTAGCAGCGGGAAATTCCAAAGGAAGAAAGACTGAAAAAGAGGTCCACAGATGACAAGTTTGCACACTATACTCCTTTAACTGTGAGCTGTGAACACATCCTCAATGAAATACAAAAAATGACCGGTCCCTAAGAGGGATGGGGAAGCTGAAGGCTCCTCTACATAAGAGGAACAAGAATATTTTGTGTGAGTCCCACCAATACCACGATCATTTAACTGACAAGTGCTTCACCTTGAAGGATGATATTGAGAAGATATTGAAGTTCGAAAGCTCAATAAGTATGTCGACGGTAAAGATCCTAAGAGGGGAAGTGATGAACCTAAAAAGAAGATAAACGACAGATGTCGAGAAGACCCCCCCCCAGTAAGAAGAGATGATAACTCAGATGGTGATGATGAGGACGATCCTGACCTCCCACCGAAAGATGACAATGCCCCTGTGAAGAGGGTTGCTATGATCTCCTTTGATGTTAACACCATATGTGGAGGACTAGCAACGGGTGGCTTCGAAGTAGCCGACCGTAAAGCTCATGTGGAAGAGGCTAAGTCAGTGACCAAAGTAGAGGTTGTGAATCTGGCGTCTTCAGAGGCTAAGAAGAAGAGAAAGAAGGTAGATATGGATACTCTTATAGTTAGATTCTCCTGAACTGACTTCAAAGGTATCATAGTTCCACATGATTACCCATTAGTAATTACAACAAGGGTGCATGGATGTGAGGTGAAGAGAATCCTAGTCGATGGGGGAAGTTTAGCTGACATAATGTTTTGGCCATGTTTTAAGAGCCTAGGCCTCAACAGAGCTAGGTTTGTACCGTACCATCAACCATTAATTGGATTAAGTGGTGAAAAGGTCCATCTGTTGGACATGTATGAGATGGATGTTTGAATGGGAGACGAGTGGCCTAAGAGGTTAACCCGAAAGATCAATTTTTTTGTAATGGATGAAAACGTCTTCTCGGCCTACAACCTCATCATAGGACGATAGCCCTCAAGGAATTTGAGTCCGTGCCATCGACGGTCCACCAAATGCTAAACTTCCCAACCCCCTATGGGGTAGGGGAAGTGCAAGGTGATTAGAAAACGGCATGAGAATGCTACTTCAAATCGGCGAAAGAGAGAAAGGCCCATAAGAGGGTAATAAAATTAAAGAAGGGAGAGGTGGAGAAAGAGGTAGAATCCATCGTCCTCAATGAGGATGAACCGGAAAAATTGTCCAAATTTGCAAGTCCCTAAGAACCGAGATCAAGGAAGAGCTGGTAAATTTTTTAAAGAAGAGGCAAAGTGTCTTCGCTTGGAGCCATGCAGATATGCCTAACATTGACCCTGAGATTATGTGCCACAAACTCAATGTGGCAGAAGAAGCCAAGCCAATAAAGTCAAGACAAAGAGTTTAATCCAGGGAAAAGTATGATGTCATCAGGGAAGAGGTCAGAAAGATGGAAGAGGCCAGGCTCACCAGAGAGGTCATATACCCTGAGTGGTTATCTAACGCCGTTATTGTGCCCAAAGATAACGGGAAATGGAGGATGTGCGTGGACTTCACTGATTTGAACAAGTCTTGCCCAAAAGACAGCTTCCCCTTGCCTCGAATTGATCAGATGGTAGATTCCACTGTAGGACATGAACTTATGAGCTTCATGGATGCCTATTCCGGGTATAACCAGATTTTTATGGACCCAGAGGACTCAGAGAAGACAGCATTCATAATTGATAAGGGGACCTATTGTTATAAGGTCATGCCCTTCGGATTAAAGCATGCAGGGGCCACTTACCAACGTCTTGTAAATAAGATGTTTGAGGGACAAATTGGCAAGACTATGGAGGTATATATGGATGACATGTTGACGAAGATCTTGAAGGTCGACACTCACGTGGCTGACCGGGAGAGAACTTTTGACACCATGGATTTATACATGATGAAGCTCAATCCTACCAAGTGTGTCTTCGGGGTAGGAGCAGGAAAGTTTCTTGGATTCATCATTAATCAAAGGGGAATAGATGCCAATCCTGAAAAAATTAGGGCTCTTGAGTTTGAGTTTCTTTCCTCCCCAATTTCATTCTCTGTTATCACACCGTCTCAAGTACCCGATGAATCGGTTTCAAACTTTAATCTGTTAAACCTTTTCACCGACGAAGAGTACTTGCTCGAGTCGCCTTTCAAGATCACATCTTTGCCTTCGTGTGGGCCCCCTCACATTCCAATTTCAAAATCCTTCGGAGGATATTTGGTTTTTCTTGGGCCCCACATGTTTTTGTGACCCATTCAATCTAAATCCCCCATCGTCCCTCCAAAATATTTAATTGACGATGGTTCATTCCTTCCGCCTTACACATGCCTTCCGTTGTTCAAACGGAATTCATATTTTTTGGAAGGCATGCTTGAGAGTGAGGGTACACCGATCACCCTCCAAAGTCAAATCGTTTCACGGTGGACCCTCAACTATTTATACTTCTAGTATATAGTTAGTGTGAATCCTAAATAGTAGGTTGTATATAGTTAGCTTTTTATTCTTTCTTTCTTTTGATTTCATTTCTTTCTTTTAATTTAGTCTAGTGTAATTAGTTAACTTTTTGTTATTTGTTTTTGCTATGCTCGGTACTAACTTGTTTTTGTAGATTCTTTGGACTTGTTCTTATGGGTATCGTCCCAATTTTGGGTAATATCGCTCTTTTCCTCTCTTTAACTTGGTTCTTAATTAACGTTGAGGACAATGTCAGGTTTCAAGTCAGGGGGTGTGGGATATTCTATCCATGTGTTTAGTAAGTCCATGTTTTTTCTCACACGTTAGTTACTTAGTATGCTTTTCTTAAAAAAATTCAAAATTTTCAAAAATATTTTCTTTCTTTTTTCTCCTTTATTGGGCATTTTCCCTGGCTTCCGATGATAAATTTCAATAATTTCCCAATCCAATAGACAACCCAATGATGCATGTTATCGATTTTAGAAGTTATTAGACTTTAGTCCTCAATCATTGATATTATGAATAACTTCATGAATTAAACTTTAATCCCATGAGCACATGCACTTTTCTTGCTTTACTGATTTGGTTTAAGATTTTTATAACTCGGTAATCTTTTGTTGCATTGTATATACTTACACCGAGTAAGCTTTGTACCTTTCGTCATTTGTGAGTGTTATACACTATTCCTTCCTCTTTGAAAACGTTACATTCGTTGGTAATCTCTCTATTCTTTCGTTTGATCATTCATTAATTGAGTTCATATATAAAATGTGTTACTTGAGCATGATTTCAATGTTTGTTTTGACTCGAGAATTGCGTAAACTTTAGAAAATGATCATAGGCCATATTTTTTATATCACCCATATTACCGTTGACCTCACCTTATACGTTTCCCCTCGTCAACCCCTTTGAGCCTTAATATAGCCTTTCTTTTCATGCCCCAAATCCCATAACCAACTCCACACTGGAATTATTAACCATACATACACCTTCCGTACCTTTGTTTAGAATGTTGCTTTGGATTTAATGATGTTGTTGTGTTGCGGTTGCAATTTAGGCATATGAGAGTGAGAAAAGTAAAGAAAAGAGATGTAAAAAAGAGAAGAAAAACAGAAAGCAAAAAGAAAAAGAAAACAATAGAGAACATGAGAAAAAGAAGAAAAGAAAAGAAAGAGAAGTTTGTATACGTCTATATAGTTCAATAAGCTTTGATTACTCTCCAATTGTTATATCTAATGCTTGTTTGGGAATTATTTTTCCAATTTTGATATTTCCCGCATTTTCTCATTATCTCGAGTTTCATCTCCGAACACTTTGAACCTGTAATACATATCCTTCATTTCTCACCCGTGCCTAGCATACATTACAACCATATTAAAGTCCTATGTGATCTTAAGTATATGTAATTCAAAGGTTTAATTAGTTTTGATAATCTATGAAAATGCATTTCGTCTCCTTTAATGAGTAGTATCTTTTCATTGAGATTACAAATTTTCATTTTATATAGAGCTTTCTTCATTTGCGACATGTGTGCGCTCTAGTTTCCCTTTACATTTACTCTTTATGCCCGCATGTTCCATGTGTTACCTCCCTATTTCAAGTGAATTCACTTGATGAGTGTAATGCCCGTGAGGATTGAATATATGCTTACTCTATTTAGTATCCGATTTATTTACGTTTTTGCCAAATCACACTTTGCATGTGATCTCTCCCCTCCCCTCCCACATTTTAAGGTTTCAATTCTATGAGGTTCATTCTAGAATGTTAATGATTCAGAGTTTTGTGTGAATGCATTCACTTTGCTGATAATACGTATGAAATTTTGTTCGCTATTTTTGGGTTTATTACATGTTAGTTTGGGCATATTTTGAGGAAAACATATGATGTTTGTGGGTATCGTCCCTGAAAACCCTCACGAGACGACACTCGTCCACTAGGGTAACCTAGGGGTTTAACGACTTATTCCATACGCTAAATGCAATCGTTCTCCCGTGAAAGTGGCCTTATCTTTTTATTGTTTTTTTTTTCATTTTGTACTTGTATCATGCTTTTGGTTTGCTTGTAGTTCTTTTTGTATCCTATTTCATTGCTAGGACTAGCAATCTGTAAGTTAGGGGGTGTGATTCGTATCGAATATTGCATATTTCTACCCTTGAGCCTACGTATTTTAGTCCCCTCGGTTGCCTTAATCTTTATATTTATGCCCGTTAACCAGAAAATCTTTGTTTTATATTGTTAACATTCTATATAAGGAATAATTGGGCTTTTGTAGGTATTAGGTACCAAGTATTAAGTTTGGATGCATTCCGGCTATGTTCCGTACATATTTGCATGTTCCAGGGCAATTCAATTAATTCATAGTTTGGGCACCCGGCCCAACATTTTCACGGAAGATATATCCCTCCTCGCAAGCTTCCTGTGGAAATTAACGGTGCATGAATCTGATCCCTAACGAAGAAGTTACGACGATTTTAGCGGGAGAGAAAACCAAGTAAACCAAAATAGGAGGAAGATTGATGCAGACCTGCTTGATCGATCAATCGATCAAAGGGATCGATCGATCGATCCCTCCAATTTTTATTCATCGTGGGAAGCAGTGGTCTCATATCTGATCGATCGATCGATCGATCCCCTATTTTCTGCAGATATTTTCCATTTTCTTTTCTTTTTCCTTTTCTTTTCTAATTTAATTCCAACTTACTATATAAATGTTTTTTTTGTAACAATAAGATATTCAATATATACTTAGTTTTAGAAGATAGTTTAGCTTAGGGTTTGGGGGTTTGGAGAGTTCTTCTTCATTTCTTCTTAGTTTGACACCCATTTGGGTTTGTAAGTTGACAATTCATCTCCCCTACCATTTAATTTAGTTGTATTTACTTTATTTCCATTGTTGTAGTTTAATTCACATGCTTTCATAATTAGATTTACTTTCTTTATTTACTTTCTTTCTAGTGTAGTTTTATCGCGTTTATTTACGATGTTGATTTACCACATTTTTTAATATGCTTTCTAGCTAAGTTAGTCTAGGTTGTGTCGGATTGAACACATTTCGGGTTGACATGTAGCTTTGCTATGGTGATGGAGTTTACGGGTCTATTTCGGGTTCGTTGTCGTAGTTATTGCGGCTAGGAGATTTAATGGGGCATATCATGTATGCTCCGTGCTTACGACCTTGCGTGCGTAATTTCCAGGGTATTTGTTGGCGCCAAAATCTTATTAGGCTATTATGAGAATTTAGGGGTGTGACAACCCTTGATTCGATTAACTGTCGAAACGAGACGCATTCGTAATAACTCATCGACCCATGTAACCATTTTATACTAATTAACTCGGGTGACGAATATTCGATGTAACCTATAGTTTTTATTCGCTTTATTAGTTTATCTTTATTTTCCCTCACCTAGATTAATATTTCCCTTTTGTGCATCCTTTCCTTTTTTATGTATAATCATCTTTTATGCTTTTATTTAGGAGTATTAAATCTTATAAATTCTAGCAACTCGTCTCTGTGGATTTTTGATACCCGACTTACTGCTACACGCGTATCGCAAGTGCAGTCGTAATTTAGGTTTTTGTATTGAGGTGGTGAACAGAAAACAACAATCGGCGCTGACGCGCGCCGCTTTTCACCCTTGATCACAACGCTATGTTTGCAGGTATACATTTTAATCATTTCCAGATCAACTTTAAAAATGGCTTAGACATTTGGTCTATACATTTGATCATACATATATAACCCAAGCAAAATAACTTTATACAATGGTCTATACATTTGATCAAACATATCAAACCCTGGGACAACCGATGCTTAAATAATCTCAAAGTCTAATTAATTACACCAAGCTCAATACACTGTAAGAACAAATATTATAAAATCAGTATATAACATTAGAAACTCAATACAAAACATTATAAAATCAGTTTACCACACATTAAAGAACTAACTAACAAAAAAGAGAGAAAGTATGTTGAGGTAAGGAAACTAACCCAATGTCACGTGCTCAAGTTCCCACCAAAAATCTGAAATAATAACTAATGTCTAATATGCACCAATGTCCCTCCATTTATATATTTCGGTGATTTTAAATCGGTTGTTGGACCTCGTGAGAGAAGAGGAATGGACTTTCCTATTCGTTGTGCTTGCACTGACTTCCATTCTTTTAATGAAGCAATTCATCCCATTAAGTAGTTATTTCTTTGCATAATTTTAGTTTTACTATTTAATATGTAATAATGCCTAACCAGCTCAAAGAAGATCAGACAAGAGTATGAGCTTCAATAGAAACAAGTTAAATATGAAAATAATTTGTAACATCTAAATTAAGCTTAAAAACAAGTCGTTAAAAGGGTGAAAACTCAAACTCGACCCCAAATGGATCCGTAAGAGGCATGATAACCTCGCATGGGACCAATATAACTTGTAGGAATTGATCGCATAGCCACGAGTCTCCCGATTTGACAATATGATGATAATTTGATAATATTTAGATTATGATTAAAAGCATACCGTTAGAGGGTGAAAATCCAAACCAGTGCCGAAACAGCCCGTAAGAGGCACTAATACCTCGCACGTCACAAATGTAACTCGTAGGAACTGAACCCGTAGTCGTCGAACTCCTAATTTGAGAATATGAAGATTATTTGAAAATATCTAGATTACGCTTAAAAACTAGCCTTTAAAGGATGAAAACCCTAACCAGCCCCCAAATGGCCTTGTAAGAGGCATGGGCACCTCTCATGGGACCAATGTAACTTGTAGGAACTTATCGCATAGTCACGAGTCTCCCGATTTGAGAATACGAATATAATTTAAAAATATGTAGACATTGCTTAAAAATAAGTCATTAAAAGGGTGAAAACTCAAACTAGTCCCGAACGGCCCCATAAGAGGCATGAACACCTCACACAGGATCAATATAACTTGTAGGAACTGACCACGTAGTCATGGGTCTCTCGATTGATGAATATGATGATAATTTGGAAATATCCAGATTAGGCTTAAAAACATGTCGTTAGAGTGTGAAAACCTAAACAATCCCTCAAACGGCCCCGTAAGAGGCACTAACACCTCGCACGTGACCAATGTAACTTGTAGGAATTGAATGCGCAGTCACCGGTCTCCTGATTTGAGAATATGATGATAATTTGAAAATATCTATATTAGGATTAAAAATAAGTCGTTAAAGGGTGAAAACCAAAACTAGCCCCGTAAAAGGCATGAACAGCTCACACGAGATCAATGTAACTTATAGAAAACTGACTGCGTAGTCACGGGTCTCCCGGTTTGAGAATATGATGATAGATTGAAAATATTTAGATGAAGCTTAAAAACATGTCGTTTGAGGGTGAAGCCTCAAAGCAGTCCTCAAACGGCTCCGTAAGAGGTACTAACACCACGTATGGGACTAATGTAACTCATAGGAGCTAACCATGTAGTTACAAGACCTTCGATTTGAGAAAATATTAATAATTGTAACTCATATATGCAATTTTTGTATCCTATTTTTTTGTAGGATAACATTTTATCATCAGCTTTTATCCACATCGAACACACGAAGAAGTCAATGGTTTATAACAAGAGGATTATTTATCTAATGTAGTTAATATTCAGGATTGTATTATTTTTTTTTATTTCGGTGCGGGCTTTTGTAGATTTATTGTGAACTTTTATGGCCTTGCGGGCTTTTATAATTTTATTGTTATATTTTATGGTCGTGCGGGCTTTACATTATGCATGTTTCATATTAATGGGTTTTAGAATGTCCAGAAAATAGGGGAAACTCTGCCTAAATGTTTTTGTTTTGTGAACTATTATGACTTGTAAGTACTTTAGTTTATCAACAATGTGTGAGATTCACAATTTGTGAATTTTTTTTCCAAATAATTAATTTATTTTTCTTTGATCCAAAAATTTGGTACAGTTCAAAACCGTGCCAAAAGTGTATGAAATTTTGGCACGATTTTGAAATGTGTCAAAAGTGTACCAAAATGTACTCAATCTTGCATAGTTATAAACTGTGCCAGAAATATCAAATTCTGGCACAGTTTATATGTGTGCTAGAAGTGTTCATGTTTGGTCAAATCTGGCACACTTTTAAACCGTGTTGAAAAAAATGGCCATTTTGGCATACCTAATTCTGGTACCGTTCAAAACCGTGCCATATTTTATCTAGAATCATTTTAAATTATGCCAGATTGTTATTTTGGGTGTAGTGAAAGGGGATTCAAATCCCTTAGAAGATCCAATGAGCTGTCGTTCAAGTGAGGGAGTTTATCGACGGTCAAACAGAGCATGGGAGCGCACAGCTGCCTCTAGAGTATGACCTAGATTTTATGATGAAATAGGGAGTGCTAAGGACCTAAGTATATTCTTAGGAGGGTCCTATAATGTGGTGTCTACAAATATCTTAGGTATTACTTAGTAATTTTTGTTCAAGTTCTCTTTATACTCAATTAGTCATACCATTAATTCGGGTACCACAACCTAAAATCATATCTAGCCCCATAACCAGAGATCGCCAAAGCATAATTATCACCTAGTATATCACCTAACAATAATACCTACAAAAAAGCACCACCTAGTTTCACACCTAGGCTAACAAAATATATGCGACGGCATACTATCTAGTCCCACTCAATAAATACCTAACCGTACTCACACTCACTAGTCCTATACCTAGGAAGTGCACTCCACCATAAAGTCTACCTCCGAGTCCCATGCCAAGAAAGAAACTTATAACATAAGGGTGAAAGTATAATTACCCCAAAATCCCAATATTACAATGGTGTCGAAATATTAACACAAGAAATATTCACATAAAGCATATTTTTATTTTTCACTACATTTCTTCCAATTTATTTTATGCATACAATATCATCCAAATTACGTCTATTTATTTTTATAATCAAATGAGTTCTTACAGAGGTCACACGAGTTGTAAAATCTCAAAATTTTTACATAAACGTCATTTTTTCGATTAACACAAGATTTATTTTTATCATGCATATACACGACATCACACAATAATAAATCCCTTTACAACATACATATAAAAATCGTGATTTTCGAGTCAAAATATCCTTACAAACTCCTATTATTAATTTTAATACATGAAACACCCACAATTCTATTGAAATCCCAATCTTTCATCTAAACATGCGATTGTTTTGTGTCTTAAATTATATTATAATTTTGAATAAAAAAAGTCCCGTAATTACTTTCACTTTTCCTAATTTGTTTTCCTAATTTATTTTAGGAAAGTACCATTTGTTAAAGTTTAGGCAATACCTAAAACTCATAACACTTAAGGGGAACAATAGAAGTATTCATGCATGTAAAAAAGTCGTCTTAAAATTTTGATTAAACGGTTGCATTCCACTCGAAAAAGTAGCAAAGACACGTTTTTGGTCGTTCTTGAGAAAACTTGATGTAGATGTTCGAAACTTGGTTTGAAACTTATGTTTAATGGGATTTATGTTTTGTATAAAAGAGGAGATAAAATTATGGGAGGCTACTTCTTTTTAGAATGATATAAAAGTATTTAAAAAAACCTAAACTCGAGTTTAATCAATAGGAAAAAGTGGGAGAGTTTAAGTTAGACACAAGCACTAAAAAAACTTGTGCACCATTGCCGGTGCGAACCGATTCTCCCCAGGGCCGTACTGATTCGGTCGGCCTGACGAACCCAAGTCCCTACAGTTTTATATATAAATCTAGAAATTCCCAACTTTACTCCTGAATTAAATTCCACTTAAAACTATATTTTATATATACATTAAAACCAACATCTTTACATCCTAAAATTAATTAAATTCCAAAAATTTATTTCCCCAAACTATTGAATTTGTCAAAGATTTTTAGGGCTTAAAATCACGGGGTGTTACAGTCCTTGTGGGTATAGGTGTTGTGTTGAACAATTAATGTTGAATGTATATATGATGGATGACTATGTGGCAACAAATTCTTATTCAGCTATGCGAAAATAAAGAACCGCATTTTCTTATTTTGGGTAGTGACCAAATATATAATGATGTGGAGAAGCCATTAAATTTTTTTGGTTCAACTTAGATATCGAATGCAGTTTCCATCCATAGATTGCTTGTTTACTAATACATTCAATTGTGTTCTTTATGTTTATTCTCCAAAATAAAATATCACTTACTTACCTATAAGGACTTGGCCAACTACGGAGTATCATGTACAGTGCTATCGTGTTGTATGATAATAATCATTTCATGCAAATTAGTCTTAAATAAAGAGCTCCAATGCAACACATTCTTCACGGTGGGAACAACATCTATACTGATGCCCAGCAGTGGTTCAATGCATTAAGTGATTTGATTATTAAGTGGGATCGTCTTATTGGTTATCAATCCTAACAGATCCTAAAATTAGTATGAATATTGACAAATGTACATTCTCAAACAATGGTGTTTATTTTTGTTATCAAATTGTAAGGACATATATTTATAAATGTCCGTCACAATTAATTATGTCATATAACGTTACAACCGTCGAAGAAATTCAAGAGCAATCTACATCAAGACAGATCTGAATATATCAAGTTTCTTCATCAAAAAGTTTTCCCCAAGTATACTTTGGTAAGGTTATGTTTTAAATACCTTAACCTTGCACTTAGAGATTTGTGATATTTTTACAAAATATTTTCGAAGTGTTGGAGCGGACTTTTTTCGTCAAAATTTGAGAATGAGTATTTTTTCTAAGTGTTGGAGAGGATATTAAAATAATATTTTTTGACGTTCCATTCGTTCAAAAGACTTTGTTCTGTCATTCGAACGACATTGCATTGTCGCGCGAAGTCACTTGAACGACAAGTGCATCTCGTTTGAGCGAGATCTCCTTTTTATTTTAACGACCGAGGTGGTGTGATTTTCTATAAATATTCCTTAAATGATTTCATTTTCATTAAGAAGTCCCAGCATTTTGAAAGATAAAAAACTGCGAATCTGCAAAATTCTTTTTCACTTCTTCTTTTAGGGTTTTCATCCCTTTTGTTTTCAATTCACAAAAATCCCATATGCTTTGGAGAATTATTTTTGGTGTTCAAGAACACACTTTACTTTTTTTTCATTCTTTGTGGAGAGAACTCTACAACCAGAGAGCTGTAGGCTATTGTGGAGGGAGTCCTTGTGAAGATTTTAGACTGCGTGTCTGGACTGCGCGTCCTGGTGGTATAGCTGCGTGTGAACCATTGCTGATTTATTTCTAGCCGTTGCCTTGGAGGTTTGAGGAAGACACCGTGCGTTACTCTTGTGGGCAAAAGTAAGATGTTGTGTAAGTAAATGGTTTTGTAAACTTGTCAAAGTTATAGAAATAAAAGGTTTTTCCCTTCAGGAATTTTTTCGGAAATTTGTGTTGCATGCTTTATTTATTTATGGTTTGACACACGCACACACGTAGTTGCATGTTTAGGGGCTGAATTAATTTGATTTAAAAATAGAGTCTAATTAAATAAGTGTGCCAAATTGGAGATTTACGAACTTATTTAATTATCACACAGTTAGATTTTACAAATTGGTATCAAAACGGGTTATGCTATATTATCGTGTGATCCTCATTTTTTAAGGATTTATTTTTTTGATACAATTTGACTTCTCACGTCGTCAAATTGGTATCAGAGCGGGTTGCGCTAATTTATCACGTATTCCTATTTTCCGTTAAATCGTGTGATATTGACTTTTTTTTAAAAATCAATTTTGTGAAAAATCGTAATTTTTTCAATGGAACGCCTATTTAATAAGGAGCCTATTTTTTAAAAAGTTCACGACAGTGCTGAAAATTTAAAACTTTTGAATTTTAAACTTTGCAAAAGAATTAGAGTTTTGGAAAAAGAAAATTCTTGTTTTAATAGTAAGATTAAATATTTACAAACATTTCAAACTCAAATAGATATTTTTCGTGAACACTTTGGCAATTTGTGTAATGATTTTGATTTGTTAAAAGTTGTTATAAAGGAGAGTGATGATAGGGTCCTATTTTTAGAAAAAGAATTAGAGAACCTTAAAAATTCAATGGTTTGTGTTTGTGCCAAAGAGGATAAAAATATTTTAATCAATGAGTTTGTGGTACGTGAAGAGACTCTTAGGGAAAAGTTTTCTTTAATTGAGGGGGAGAGAGATACCCTTTTAGGAATTGTAGAAAATTTGAAAAAGAAATCCCTGTCTTTGGCAGAGTCTAATTTGTTACTTGAATCAAATATTTTTAAGTTGAAAAATGATTTAAACGATTCAAGTAGGTTTGGTAGTGATGGTAATGGCTCATCTTGTTCTCATGCTTTTAGTACTAAATTCAAAACCATTATTTGTTTTAGAGGGCCAATTAATCCGAAGGACGTTAGAAAAGATCACACTTTAGGTAACATTCCTGCTGTTTACACATGTTCACATTGTGGTAGGAAAGGTCATCTTAGGAGATTTTGTTTTGATCTTGGAAGATGTCCAAGGAAGTTGAAGTCTAGTGTTTTGTTGGTTTCCAAAACCTCGTGTCGACGTGTTACATCTGCTTGGGTTAGGAAATCACTTTTGGATACGCTAGACATTAGAATAGTTGATTCTCATTTGCTTTCACGTGACTCTTCTCTTGCCATATCATATAGATGATTGTGTTTGGATGTTTTCCACACACTAGTTTTTTGTTTCATGATATTTATGTTTGCTAGCGTTGTGACATGTACTTTTTGTATAAATTTTTTCTTTTGAAAATTTTGAAAAAGCCAAAAAGATTTTATTTTTTAAAATTTTTGAAAAATCCAAAAAGAGTTTTATCTTTTGTTTACAACTTTTATGGATCGACACTTAGGATGACCGAGTCACAACATCATTCCATTTTTCATGTGACTATTTGATAGTGTTTAGGACAATATATCATGTCATCTTCATGTTTTATAATGTTTGGAATCATTGAGATGTAATTAAGTGTTACTTCCTACATGATTGACTCATGATTTCCTTTATTGCACACATGCACGAATTTGTTTGATTATTGTGCTTGTCTTATCACATATTGGTTGGGTGTTTTCACTTAAATCCTGTCTTTAAAAATGAACCAAGCACGATAAAACTTGATAAGAAAGTTGTGCATGTAAGAGCCGTTTGTGAGTTTGTGTGCTTTATTTAAAAACGGGGAAGGACTGCGAAATGTTCAATTGGACTTTTGATACGACGCAAATATTGCGTATTTCATCCCTCGAACCTACGCATTTTAGCCCCCTCGGGTATCTTATTCCCTATATTTATGCTCATTAACCAGACAACCTGGGATTTCTATGTTAACATGTTTTGCAGGGGTTAATTAAGCTTTTATAGCTATTTGGATGCTAAGTGTGAAGTTCAGACGCATTCCGCTCGATTTTCGTACGCGGTCGCACTTTCAAGGGAAATTTAGTCAATTCACATTTTGGGCACTGGACCAACATCTCACGAAAGTTATATCCCTCCTCGCAAGCTTCACGTGGCCATGAACGGTGCGCAATTTCGATTGAGAATGAAGAAGTTACGGCGATTTCAGCGGACGAGAAAGGTAAACATCCCAAAAAAGCATGCAGGGGGATCATACCTGCGTGATCGATAGATCGACCAAAGGGGTCGATCGATCGATCCTTCTTATTTTTCCAAATCATGGGAGACAGTGGGCTGGAATTCTGAGCATCGATCGATTGAGCCTGGGGGATCGATCGATCGATCCCCTGTTTTCTCAGATATTTTGGCATTTTCTTTTCTTTTCTAATTTAATTCCACTTAGTATATAAACCTTTTTTGTTGTAAATATCAGATATATTGTAGTTTAGATAGTTTTAGAATATATTTTAGCTTAAGGTTTGGGTTTTTGAAGAGTTCTTCTTTATTTCTTCTTAGTTTGACACACAATTGGGTTGTAAGTTGCACTATTCATCATCCTCTCCACTTTAATATAGTTGTATTTCATTTATTCTTACTTTATAGTTAATTTACATGCTTTCTTTACATGTTTTGATTTAGTTGCTTTGTAGTGTAGTTTTATCGCGTTTATTTACTGCATTTTTAATATGCTTTCTAGCTAAGTTAAATTAGGTTGTGCTTGAATTGAACTCACTCGAGTTGACGTGTTGCTAAGTTAAATTATCGTGGGATGAGTCCACCCTCTTTCACATACTAACCAAACTCTTTCGTCTATGGATTTTAAAGTGGATCTCATATGGGCTTCCCAGTAGGCATAGTACGATCCATTGATAATTAGCATCCTATTATATAAGTTCTCCATCAAAAAATTTGAGATTTTTCAAAATCAATTTTTCAAAACAAATTGATATCACAAAATTTTTTGCAAAAAATTAAGATCTTACGACAATTTGGTGAAACCTACTCTGATACGAATTTGAGGAAGCAGTAAGAATGATTTGACACCACTTGAAATAGTGGAAGGCACTAATACCACTATAAGAATGGGAAACAAATATGCTCAACAAAGATACCAATTTGAGAGTGCGCAATTATCTAATGGTGTTAACTTATTAAATTCATATGACAATCCACACCAAATTTGAATCTTTTAACCCTAGAACATGCAATTATGTGATTCAAAACATAAATCGAACCTAGCATGTAATGAAAATAGAGTTTCAAGAAAAAATACCCTCGGGGCAAAACCTTTTAGTCACTTTATAAAATTTAAAAATTTTAACTTACAAAGTCTATAAAGGAATCTATAATGATACTCTCAAGCACCACACAGTCGCAACCTTCCTTCAGCAATGATCCTCCCAAGAATCATAAGAACTGCAGTCCTCCATCTTCAATAGTGATTGCTCTCGAGTTTCACAACCATAAAGCTTGTGTATGCAGGGATACAAACTATAGGGTTGAAATTTGATTCACTCAAATATATTCTAGGAATGATTTATGAATCAAAAATAATTTTAAAACTACAAAGGTTGAAAACTTTTGCAAAAGATATGAAGAATCAGTTCTGGCAAAAGGCTTAACAAAAAAACACGAAACAGGTATTTATAAGACGAACACAAATTTCAGGGCGGTGACTCTTATTCCAATGAAATCTAAACCACATTTGAATGAGAAAAGACTCTCGTTTGAATGATAGTAAGGTCATTCAAACAACACCCTAATCTCGTTTGGACGAGCTTTAAACGAGCTTCGAAGGATGTAAAACAGTGCAACCTCATGAGATTTTCGATCGAAGGAACCTTCAAACACCACTTCTAATGAGAATCCAGTCTCGTTTTAACGATATTCTCATCTCATGTACAAAAAATAATTTTAAATAAAGAAAAACTGTTTCGATTTTTAAAGAAAAATTCATGTTTCGGGTTTTAATAAAGACGAACATCCCAAAATAAATTCAAGGAATAAATTTAAACTTAATAGCATTATGCCTTCATAGTATGGAGGTTATTGAATGTTGGAGATGTTGGATATTTGGACTTCATTTTGGCTCAAACTAAATAGTAGTGTGATATGCCAAACATTAATGTAAGCCTAAACTATTTGAGCAATGCGAGAAAATATGCTCTTACATGTCTCTCTAGAATCATCACGAATCCTCACTACACTAACACTGGCAAATGGTCACGACAAAAATCCCTGACCAAGACTGTGGGTCGCGGACTTGGCCCATGATCATTTCAAGCGCGACCAATTTCGTGGATCGCAACCCAAGTCCGTGACCAATCTGGGGTCACGGCTCTGGGAGGGGTACGGCAGATGGTCACGGACTTGGGCCGTGACCCACATCGCGACGGGAAAAAAATGGTCGCGGTCAAAGTTCGTGACCCTAATCATGATGAAAAATGGTAGCGGCCAAAGTCCGTGGCCCGCACTATGACGAAAAAAAATGGTCGCGGCTAAAGTCCGTGACCCCTAACCGTGACAAAAAATTGTCACGTCCCAAGTCCGTGACCATTTTTCATCGCGATTGGGGGTCATGGACTTTGACCGCGACCATTTTCAAGCGCGACGAAAAAAATAAAAATGGTCATGGACAAAGTCCATGACCATATTTAACTATAATAAAAAAATTATATTTTTTTAGGTCCAATCCATAAATTGGGGGTCCCGTGACTGTGCGTCCGGTTGCTACGTGTAACTTTGGATGCGCACGAGGTGTTTCAAATATTTATTATTGGCAAAACAATAAAAAAATCACAAATTTCTAATCGGGAACGTTGTTAATAAACTAATATACATACAAACTTAAAAATCTTATAAGTCTTAATAATTCACGAACAAAATAAAAATTGGGCAGATTTTCCCTTGGTTTTTGGACATTCCAAACCCTGTTAATGTAAAACCTACTAATTATAAAGCCCGCACGGCCATAAAATTTAGCAATCAAACAATAAAAGCCCGCATGGACATAAAACTAAACAATAAAACTATAAAAGCCTGCACGACCGTAACACATAAAAAATATAATCCTGAATGTCAACAACATCATATAAACAATCTTCATGTTGTAAACCATTGCCTTCTTCATGTGTTTCATGTGCAAATAAGTAAACAATACAATGTTATCCTGCCAAAAATAGGATACAAAAAAATGATATCAGTAACCAAGTAGTTTTAGAAAAATCGTATTCAAGCTGAAAAATTGCATATACGAGTTATAATTGCCATGTTTTTAAGCCTAAGTCTTGATATATAGAAATTGCCCTCGTACTCTCACATCAGGAGTCTCGTGATTGTGCAGTTTGTTCGTACGAGTTATATTGTCTCGTGCGAGGTGTTGGTGCCTCTCACGGGGCCGTTTGGGTGTTGTTTCCAGTTTTTGCACTCTAAAGTCATATTTTTAAGCTTAAGTCCTGATATATGAAAATTATCCTCGTACTCTTAAACCGAGAGTCTCGTGATCATGTGATCTATTCGTACGAGTTACATTGGTCCCGTACGAGCTGTTGGTGCCTCGCACGAGGTTGTTCAGGGGCAGTTTCGAGTTTTGTCCATCTAACGCCGTGTTTTTAAGCCTAAGTCCTGATATTTTTAAAATATCCTCGTATTCTCAAATCGGGGATCTCATGATCGCATGGTTAGTTCCTACGAGTTACATTGGTCCCATGTAAGGTGTTGGTGCCACTCACGGGGTCGTTTGGGGGCTATTTCGGGTTTTCACCCACTAACGCCATGTTTTGCTCAAGTCCTGATGTTTTTAAATTATCATCGGATTATCAAAACGGGAGTCCCTTGATCATGCGGTAAGTTCCTAAGAGTTACATTGGTCTCGTGCGAGGTGTTGGTTCCACTCACGGGGTCGTTCGGGGGCTGTTTTGAATTTTCACCTGCTAACTCCATGTTTTTAAGCCTAAGCCTAGACATATCCCAATTATCGTCGTAATCTCAAACCATAAGACATGTGATCGCTGGGGCAGTTCCTACGAGTTACATTGGTCCCGTGCGAGGTGTTGGTACCACTCACCGGGCCTTTTGGGGGTTGTGTCAGGTTTTCACCCACTAACTCTATGTTTTTAAGCCTAAGTCTAAAAATATGCAAATTATTATCGTATTCTCAAATAGGGAGTCCCGTGATCGCGCGGTTAGTTCCTACGAGTTACATTGGTCCCATGTGAGCTGGTAGTGCCACTCACGGGGCTGTTCGGGGGATGTTTAGTGTTTTCACCCACTAACATAGTTTTTTAAGCCTAAGTCTAGAAATATGCAAATTATCATCGTATTCTCAAACTGGGAGTCCTGTGATAGCACGGTCAGTTCCTACGAGTTACATTGGTCCCGTGCGAGGTGTTAGCCCCACTCATAGGGACGTTCGAGGGTTGTTTCGAGTTTTCATCCACTAACACCAAGTTTTTAAGCCTAAGTCTAGAAATATGCAAATTATGGTCATATTCTCAAAGCGGGAGACCCTTGATCGCGCGGTCAGTTCCTACGAGTTACATTGGTTCCGTGCAAGCTGGTAGTGCAACTCACGGGGCCGTTTGGGGGCTATTTCGAGTTTTCTCCCACTAACGCAGTGTTTTTAAGCCTAAGTCTAGAGATATCAAAATTATCATCGTATTCTCAAATCGGGAGTCCCATGATGGTGCGGACAGTTCCTACGAGTTACATTGGTCTCGTGTGAGGTGTTAGCCCAACTCATAGGGCCGTTCGGGGGTTGTTTTGGGTTTTCACCCACTAACGCAAAGTTTTTAAACTTAAGTCTATAAATATGCAAATTATCATCATATTCTCAAGCTGGGAGACCCGTGATCTCACAGTCAGGTCCTACGAGTTACATTAGTCCCGTGTGAGGTGTTGGTGCCACTCACGGGCCGTTCGAGGGCTGTTTTGAGTTTTCACCCACTAATGCCATGTTTTTAAGCCTAAGTCTAAAAAATGTACAAATTATCATCGTATTCTCAAACTGGGAGTCCCGTGACCGCGCGTTCAGTTCCTACAAGTTATATTGGTCCCGTACGAGGTGTTGGGGCCACTCACGAGGCCATACGAAGGCTATTTCGAGTTTTCACCCACTAACGCCATGTTGTTAAGCCTAAGTCTAGAAATATGCAAATCATCGTCGTATTCTCAAATCGGGAGTCCGATGATTGCGCGATCAATTCCTACGAGTTACATTCATCTCGTGCAAGGTGTTGATGCCACTCACGGGGCTGTTTCGAGTTTCAACCCACTAACGCCACATTTTTAAGCTTAAGTCTAGAAATACACAAATTATCATTGTATACGCAAATCGGGAGACCCGTGATCATGCAGTCAGGTCCTACGAGTTACATTGGTCCCGTGCGAGCTGTTGGTGCCACTCACGGAGCCGTTCGGGGGTTGTTTTGGGTTTTTACCCACTAACGGCATGTTTTTAAGCCTAAGTTTAAAAATATGAAAATTATCATCGTGTTCTCAAACTAGGAGTCTCGTGGCTGTGCGGTCAGTTCCCACGAGTTATATTGGTTCCGTGTGAGGTATTGGTGCCACTCACAGTGATGTTTCGGGTTTTCACCCACTAACACAGTGTTTTTAAGCCTAAGTCTAGAAATATGCAAATTATCGTCATATTTTCAAATCAGGAGTCCCATGATCGCGCGGTCAGTTCTTACGAGTTACATTAGTCTCGTGAGAGTTATTATTAATCGGAGTGAAGCAACAGCAATAGCAGCTACGAGTTGATTTGAAGGATGAAAATTGAAATCAAATGGAAGTTCCCTCAAATTTATCTCCATTGCTAGCTGTCTAACTATACCCATCTCCACCATCGGATTGTCCACCACCACCACAAACCCGACCACCACCATCAAAACAATTCGAACTGAAATTGCCAGTAACTAAGATCATTTAGTGTGGATGAAACCCGACCACCACCATCACAACATTTAGTGTGAGGATTGTTTGTCCATATGATATAGAAGTTATGGTTAGCCATAGCTTCCTCTTTGACGAGAGAGAAGCAAGCGGGCAAATAAAAATGAAAAGGGGCAAATAAGAATCAAAATCAAGTGCCTCTTTTTTTGGGGAATGAAATGTTCACAGCTTTAGCAGTGACCCACCATCGCAACCCATAATCTCCATAGAGTGGTGACCTAATTGACGAATGGTCACGGCCTACAACAGTGACCCCCATGCACGACCAAGAGAAAATTTTCAATTGAGGAATGGTCACGACCCATAGCCGTGACCCACACCAAGAAATGGTCAAGGCCCCCAACCGTGACCCCGTATGTGTATGTTTATGCTTCCTCATTCCTATGGTCACGGTTCAAGTCCGTGACCCATCCGCGACTAAGTTTGGAGGGAATTCTGGCATGAATTTGGCGCCAAAATGGTTATGACTTGGTCACGGTCCAAGTTCGTGACCCACGGTGGTCAGGGATTTGGGCCGTGACCACTTCCAAAGCATCCATGACTCAGTGTGGTAATGAATATGGTCACGCCAAAAAAATAAGCTGGTCACGGACTTGGGTCGTGACCAGCTGGTCACGAACTTGGGTCATGACCAACTGGGCGTGACCATTCGCAGGATTTGGTGTAGTGCCTTAATGTGCGTATTCTCATCTACTCTGGGGAAGATCAATTTAAAGTGGTTTAAAAAATTACCCTCTAGATTAATATTTTCTTTCGTAGATCTGAACGAGCAGGTCGTAGCTCAATTTATCACTGGAAGCAAGTCAATCAAGGAGGTTGATTCGTTGATCTCTCTTCAGAAAAAGAAGGGAAAGTCCTTAAGCAAGTACGTACAGATATACTAAGAGTTATATAATGAGATTGATGATTTCAATGATAACCTAACAATTTTTCATTTAATTTCGACCTAGAATAATCTAATGATCTTTACAAGTCCCTAACAAAGAAATTGACATTTACAATGGACAATCTTATGTCTTGCATTGATAAGTATGCCAAGGTAGAGGGTGAGCTCATCAATGCAGAGGACCCAACCGACCATAATAAGAGTGAACCTAAGAAGGCCCCTAAAGGAGGACATCAACCTTCTTTAACCAAGAAAGGATCGAGTAATAAATCCCCCAAATGTCTCCCCAGATTTTGATTTAGTGAGAATAGCTACAACATACCCAATACGGTCTTCAAAGAGCCCATCTATAAGAATATCCTACATATTACTCGCAAGTCCTAGTTCAAGAGGCCTCCAAACATAGGCAGTGATCCTAAAAATTGGGACCCTAACCTCAGGTGCACTTATCACTAGCACGTCATAAAAATTATAATATATTGAAGAAGCATTTGGAAGATCTTATTAAAGTCCCATCTCAAGGAGTAAGTTAACACAGTGAAGCCATAAAATTTGACAAAGATCAATGCAATTCAAAAGGCAGAAGTGGATCTTTGATTGTCACCATTTATGGATATACTGATCTAGCTTAGTTCACTAGTAAAAAATCAGAGAAAAGATTATAATTTCCACCAACATTCAATAGGCTTTCTAGGTAGACTTGTTCAAACCCTTCCTTTCCAAGAGGTAGAGAAGAGACTTTGATGTTAACATATGTTCACCGACGATGATCTATTCGACGTGAACCTTCCACATAAGGAGGCTATATTCATCGTACTAAGAATTACAAATTTTGTTACGAGAAGAATACTGGTGGATAAAAGAAGCTTTAGGGAGATCATGTATTCGACAGTGCTCAATAAAATTGGCTTCAACATTAAAGACCTTGATACTAACATAGGGCCACTGATTAGTTATACTGGGGATTTACAGACCCCCTGTGGAAGATAAAAACACTAGTCAATATTGGTCTAGATAATAAGGAGGTCGAGTTCTATGTCATACAATCGAGTTTTCCCTACAACACCATAATAAGAAGAGGGTGTCTTTATGAGATGAAAATTTCCCTTTCGTCCCTTTACTAGCAGCACGAATTCTTGAGCAACCATGGGGTGGTGGATATTAAGGGAGATAAAGTAACATCTCATAATTCCTTCTCATAATTTATCAAATCAAGATAAAATAATTCCATGAAAATCCAGGATCATTATAATTCAAAGGACGATCGGCTTAAGTAGTAACCAAAAGGCATTCGACTGAAGATAAAATAAACTCAGTTGACTCCTACTGAATACGTGATTGAGGAACTTATTTTTATTCCTCTAGATTCATCACATCATGAGAAGGCATTCCTTATCGGATCAGAGTTACCCAAGGATGAAGTGGACCAGCTCATTCATTTCCTTATAACAATTGCATATGTATATTAATGGCAACCATATGACCTTTTGAGGATTATCTCATATATCACTTATCATCGGCTGAACGTAGATCTAAATATCAAGATGATCAAGCAGAAGTTGATAAATTTCACCCTACAGAAGGTAACAGTTGTCAAGACATATGTTGATAACCTAGTTGAGGTCGGCTCCATCAGGGAAGTCCAAATCCCAAATTAAATCTCTAACACCGTTATTATTAGAAAAAGGAAAGAGAAGTGGAGAGTATGTGTAGACAACACCGACCTCAATAGGAATTGCCCAAAAGACAGATTTCCATTACCATGGATAGATCAAATCGTGGATTCCATGATCGAACATCAACATATGACCTTCATGGCAGCATATTCTAGATACCACCAAATACCTCTATTTGTCCCAGAAATGACCTCATTCATCACAACCTTTAGAGTTTAATATTACAAGGTGATGCCTTTTGGTTTCAGGAATAAAGGATAAACATATTAGCCCCTTGTGATTAATATGTTCAATAAGCGTATTGGCTCTACCATGGAGGTTTGCATCAATGATATGCTCGTCAATAGCAAGCCAGCGAGAAAGCCGATCATATTATAGACCTCATCAAGACCTTCAAGATCCTTAAATAATTCATGATGAAGCTCAATGCCTCAAAATGCATCTTTAGAGTTACCTCTAGTAAGTTTCTTAGATATTTGGTAACCCTAGAAGTATATTGGGGAATCCAGATCAAATCAAGGCCCTCCAAGATATCAAGAAGCCAACCACTGTGAGAGGCATCCAGGTCATCACCGAAATTCTAGTCACCCATAATCATTTTATTTATATATCCTTAGACAAGTGTTGGTCGTTCTTCCATGCATTGAAGAAATTTATACCCACTATCTTGACAGATGAGTGAGATCAATCTTTTAAAGGAGGTATAAAGTACTTGGGATATCCTCCCATACCATTAACACCTAAAGATGGGGAACATCTGTACCTGTACTTAGACATCTCAAAGAACGCAATCAGGGTTATTCTAGTCCACTTACATGATGGATAACAAAGGTCAGTTTATTATGTCAGCCATACTCTTCATAAGGTAGAAATTAAGTACATGCCTCCTGAGAAATTATTATGGTGTTGGTAACCACAACCAAAAAGATGAGTCACTACTTTGATGCTTATATCGTTATCATCCCCACAACCTATCCTTTGAAACATGCACTCAAAAAAGGCGACCTCTCACATAGAATGACCAATTGCTCCCTAGAGTTGGAGGAGTTTTACATCAAGTATTAACCGAGAATAGTAATCAAGGGTCAAGTCTTAGCAAACTTTGTAGAAGAATTTTCAGCTTCACCATGAGGCGAGGATGTGTAGTCAAATACCATTGTGGAATCACTAGAACATGGCGAGAATGAACAAACTTGAAAACTCTTCGTGGATAGAGCATCAAATGAAAAGGTCACATGAGTTTGAATAATCTTTGTGAAATCAAAAGGTATTCTTATTGAGCAAGCTATTAGATTAAGATTCAAAGGCTCAAATAACGACGTAGAATACGAGGCTATGGTGCATGGTCTACGTAGGGTGATTAATTTAGGAACTTATCCCCTTATACTGTGACTCTAGACTTATCATAAAGCATCTTTATGGAGAATAAAAGGAAAGGGACTCCATAATACTTTGTTACAGGAATAAGATAAGAGGTCTTTTTCAGCAGTTCGAGTCTTCTTCGGTAGAGAAGCTCCTAAGGAACAACAATAGCCATGTGGATGCTCTTACTACTTTATCTGCATCCATTGATAATGACCTCAAAAGGACAATCGAAGTAAAATACAAAGACTGACTAAGCATCGAAGAACCGGATCAAGACATTTACATTCTCTAATTAGATATAGCTTCGTCTTGGATTCATCCCATATAATCCAACTTAAGGACCAGTGAGATTTGGTAAAGGGCCACAAAAGTTAAGAATCTGGTCGACTAGGTTTTTCCTTAATTTCAAGGGCAAACTTTACCCGCGATCAGTCACCAAATCTTTATTAAAATGTGTTCACCCAAATCAAGTGGAAGGACTGTTAAGAAAAATGCACGAAAAGAACTTCAGAGCACAAATAAGTAGGAGATCTCTCTCCTACAGGGTGATCTTTCAAGGATATTAGTGGCCCTCCATGCAAAATGATGCTCAGAGGTTCGTCCAAAAGTTCACCAAGTGTATATAGTTTTTGCAAATCATTAAGAAATATGTGAGAGATCTGAATCCCCTCAAAATTCCATAGAGATTTTCTCAGTGGGACATGGACATAGTGGGTCCATTACCCGTCACACCAGAGAATCGAAGATATCAAAAATGGTGACCAATTACTTCATAAATTTGGCTAAGGATGATCCACTCACCCATATCAGAAAAGAGAATGGTAGGAGATTCGTTTGGATGAGCCTCATCACATTATTTAGAATCCCAAAAGCGCTGGTTACCGACAATGGAATGCAATTCGACAATAACTCTTTCCATGATCTTTGTGCGGAACAAGGAGTCAAAATGCACTATGCATAAATAGTCTTCCCCTTATATAATGGACATGCATAGATAACCAACAAAACTCTTCTATTATGAACCAAGAACCAATTAGATAATGTTAAAGGATGATGGGTGGATAAACTTCAATTTGTTCATTGGGCATACAAATCAACACCATGAAAGGAAATAAAAGAGACTCTGTACTCTCTTACCTATGGTATGCAAGCCATCATCCCTGTGGATATTGGGATTTTAATGCTCAAATTGAAGGTTTTTAAAGATGGCCATACTATTGATCGAATATATCACAAGTTAAATATAATTGAATAAATAAGGGAGTAAGCTCTAATACATTTAGACGCCTAACAACAAGAGTTTGAAAGACAACATGGGAAAAAGGTTAGGGTTAGAGAATTTTGGGTAGAAGACTTAGTGCTCAAAAAGATGTTGATCAAGATCAAGAAGTAGTTGATTGGGAAACTTGCACCAAACTGGCACGGACCTACCGAGTAGTGCCAAAGAGAGGAGGAAGGCCATATCATTTAGGAGAATTATATGAAAAAGTAGTTCCAAGGTCATGGAATGCCATGAAACTTAGGAAGTTTTATCATTGGCTAAGAAATAAAAGAAATTTTTTCTTTCTTTATGCACAACAAGACGATTGGTAGTTAGTCGTTAAAATTATTCGAACCTGTTACCACAAACTTGTTTTTTAAATACGCCCAAGCAGTGCTATGACTAGTAAGAAATGTCAGCTTCCTAGGAATTCGACAAAAAATCATGTAAGAACTGTGTGGTCTAACTCAGATCTGAGTTGGTTGCCTACATTTGGCACTAAAACCCACTTAAGAAGTGGTACGATCTAAAGTAGATTGACCTTGAAGAGGCAAAAAACCCACCTAAGAAGTGGTATGATCTAAAGTAGATCAGACTATGAGAGGCAAAAACCCACCTGAGAAGTGGTATTATCTAAAGTAGTTCGTCCTAGAAGAGCGAAAACCCTACATAAGAATGGTGTGGTATAACATACGGCATAATTTGATCCCTTATGTTTGATACTAAACCCACCTAAAAGTGGTGGTACGATCCCGCACAAGAAGGGTCAGCTTATATTTGACATCATTTATTTATGGTCAATATGAGATTGGGTACATCATTTTGTTTATGGTCGACCTCAAATGGGCATATAACTAAACACATCACGCAGGTATAACACTAGAGCTCACAGTAATATTTCACTTGATACAGGATGAACTCAATAACCCGGCCTAAAATTGCCAACGATGGATCAAATTTAAGTGGTATAAGTCAGCCAAGTTCATTTTCTGCAAACGAACTATTTGGTCTTCTGATAATGGAAAAGAAATCCTAAGAAGGAAAATGGCACTTGGCAACGGCTAACCATGATCTCAAAGCACAAACCAAAGTCCAAGAATAATCTCAAAGCAAAAACCATGTAGACATAATTATAAAAACAATCATTCGGGTTATATCGCATAAATCAAATGAATGCACAGTAAGAGAGAAAGTAATATAAGAACAGGATTTTCATTAATAAAAGAAAACGGACATAGGACTACAATAGAGCAACCACTAAGGATCAAAACAAAAAATTACATAAGTACAAAAGTAGGAAAAACTAAGGACTGAGGCTAGGAGGGTTGATTTGAGCATGAAAAATCTTGTCATCCTAGGCTTGGGGAACAACAGCAGGTGGATCGACAACAGGTGGGTCGGTTGCATTATTACTGCTTTTTGAAGGAATTTTGAAAAGAGGGTGATCAGTATATGGAGGGTCACACTCTAGAACATTTTCTTTCTTTAAGTTATCCACCCAACCCCTATTCAACACAACAAACTCGTGACAGTCCAATTGCGAGGCAATCTCCTAGACCACTGGCTCAAACCCTTCCTAATAGGCTTTTTTAGATGGGCCTCCCGAGAGTGATCCATTATGATCTTTTGTCTTCAGATAAGTAGTTTTAAAAGGACCTTGTGGCTGAAGGAGACCTTCAATTTAGATAGTTGGTGACCACTCTATCAAGATCTCTCTGAGCTCCCTTAGCAACCCTCAAAGCCTTGATTTTCAGAGTCGTCTCATCTTTCAACTTATGAATGAGATCGACCAAAGTATTATTTTGGTTTATAATTTCATTCTTTAAGGAAAACTGATATCTGAGAACTTTTTGTCGATTTTCCTTTAGTAGTCAACCCAACTGGCAAGTTCTTCAGTGACTTGCATACTCTACTCAGAGAAAGCAAAATGTTAATAATAAAATTTAGGACAAATAGTAAATAAAAGGTTAATCGTTGTGATCTAGCTGTAAAGGTTGTGTATCTCATGTGTGGAGACTAGATAATTGAATATCATCGATAAGTATTGATTTTTTGGTGAGAACATATTAGTTCCTTTTATTGAGGACTTAGGTCAGGTGTATCTTGACTATAATGGGATATAGAGGAATAGGACCTCGTGCGACATTCGTGGTGTGGACCTTGGTATTTATAGGCGATACTCGATGTCCGTATCCTACTAAGATTTATATATTCATGTTAACTCGTAAATTAGCACATGGTGTGATATTCACATAGTAAGGAAATTTATTTGCCATAGATGAACAGTCATTGAGGATTCAGGTGAGGCAGGCCTTGATATTTATAGGTTGCAGTCGGCATCTTGTATCCTACCATAACCCGTGGTATCGTTGGTTGAGGTTTGTACGTAGCGTGTAGTCATGATCGTTCGAAAGAAGGATGAGATAATTATTTAAGTGTAGAGACTTGTTTTAGTTATCGAGGTAATAGATAGGTGAGAGGTAATACTAGTGTGAGTTTAGTTCATAGGCATTTTGAGGTGCCCATAGGAAAAATTGTGTGTGGAATCATTAAGGATAAATATCGAACGTTGTGATGCCTTAAGGTGTTTGAGGATTAAGGTGCACTATAACTAGAAACTCGTAAACTAGTGTCTTTGAAAGCACCAAGTAATATGGATGTGGGTATCGAAAGGGTGGTAGAGTGAACCTATGATGATAATGGTGTAGGCGATGAAATCTCATAGGGTTTTTAGACTTATACATGAGCTGTGTTTGGTGTTCTTGGGAGACCAATTAATTATGGTAAGATAAGGCAGTAGCATTCAATTAACGATGGTGTTGAGGTTCAGGTGATGATCCTAGAGTACTGTTCGTGTAGTATACATGTCGGTGTGGCTTTTCAATCGACACAGATGGTAGTGTAACCCCTAAGGTAGGGTGATAGTTGTGTCTTTATAAGAGTGATGCTCAAATGTCATGGAGTGACTAGTGTGGGTGTGATGATACTCGATTTCGGAACATATTAAGAAATTTATTCGAAGACAAGAATGATGACACCATGTGGAGACTTGAAAATGGCAACTAAGGTGGGGTAGCATCAAAACATGATTATTATGCCAATGTGTCGACGGTATATGCTGGGGTGATGTAAGGACAAGTTTCTGGAATATCTTGTCAAGCTGGACGAGTTAGAGGTTGTAGATCAGTGTGGTATTCACTATCCTTAGGGTGCCAATGAAAGTGAATGTGTTCATCAAAAAAATCACGTGTGCATAGAAATTGTAAGGTGAATTGGTGGTAATCTAGTTTGATCAAAAGAACAAGATTAGATGAGCACTTCGCTGGAAGAAGTAATGTCTATGGGAATTTGGGATTCAATCATGATATGTTAAAGCAGACAATAACTTGGGTATAGTAGGTTGATGACGTCGTCAATATTGATTGGACAAGATCAACGACTAGAGTGTGAGTTGTCTGTTAATCGAAATGATTTATTTATTCTAAGGATGTGACACGTAGGGCCTCGCTCTCGAGGAAGGAAGTCAAGCATTGGCTTCCTAAAGGACTATAGATTCGTAAATTGCGTTCGTATTGTGAGAATGAATGGTTAGGATTCGATTCATCATGGCTAGTGATCTAGGCCAAGGCATATATCTAGAAGTGGTGCTTGGTGAGAGTTTTGAGAATGAGTGGAATGACTTCAAGTGACGTAGGTTCGCTTTCATGAGTCAGAGTCGGACGTTTATGGGAGAAATTTTGCGGGATAGTTTTTGTACCCTTGATGCAAGTTTGTTACTTTCGGTAATTGGGATTTGGTATTCTCACTTGTGATGACTCAGAATGGTGCCATATCTTGGTACAACACGGTTGGGCATGGGAGAGCACGACGAACTAGGTCTGGTCAATATAGCTCATTAACTAGGTGCACCCACATAATTGGTATTTTTATTATTGCATCAAGTTTTGTGTATGCGTGGCTATGTTTTCGGCCACATGATTTTCTCGTAATATCAGTCTCACCTTAGACTAACGAATTTTAGACTGGGCAACTCGGCAGTCAGTGGCTCAGGGTGAGGAGAGCGGAATGATGGCTTGAGGATAAGGTATAGTATTGGAAATCGAGAAACTTAGCACAAGATGTTTCTTTTCCACGGTAAGTGGATTAGAGTGAGAATATAACGATTACTCAAGGATGAGACACCTGAGGTAGTGCGAGGTTCATCAGAATGACACAGCAAAAGGTGTAAGACAGGTGTGTGGTAATGATTTGAAGGGGTTATTCCTCCTGGATGTGAGAGAATAACATAGTATGGTTCTCAGCAAGCTCATGCTAGTTGTGTAGTTAGGATATCATGAGAGGTGTGGAACACAGGGTGTACGATCCTAATCTAGAATTCCTTTTTGGTCATATATATGATGGTTGGTTGTATTATGATTTTCTTTGAGTGAACGTTGACAGCTAGAAAGGGTTTTCCCGTAAAGGCATAGCATAAGTAGTATTAGGAATGGTTTGAACATGATAATGAAGTGGTTGAAGGTTCGGAGTCAGTTATATAAAGCTCCTGGTTAGCGAAATGGTGGACGTTAAAACTTGCTGAATATTAAGCATCGGTGACTTTAGTGTCGCCAACTTCGATGGTTTGCCTTGGAGTATTTTGGGACTTAGAATATAGGTTGGTGGACCCCATAAGTTTGAGGATTGATGGATCAAGAATTTCGAGGACAAAACTCCCCAAAGAGGAAAGTTTGTAATACCCTATCCCAAAAACATAATTAAATTATATATAGATTACAAATAAGGAGGAGTGAATGATAATTATATAAAAATTATGGATAAAATTAGAGAAAAATAAAAGAAGAAGAGAAAAGGTTGTTCAAACGACAAGAGGATGTTGTTCGAACGACGTGGGTGAGTCGCGAGATACAGGGCTTCTAATGATATGCTACTGACTTACAGAACGCCATAGCACGTTGGTTGATAATTTTAATCCCGGTGCCATGTGCGAGATTAGTTCAAAAGGGGGGAAATGGGGTTTTTATCCTTAAGGAGGGTTTTATTAAGGATTATTTGGTGTATTTGAGGTTATTTTGTGTTGGAGAAATGGAAGAAGGAGGGGGGAGAGAGAGAGAGATAGAGAGAGAGAGAGAGGTGGGTTGTCTTCCACCCACCACTAAGCCACCACTCCTCCACCATAGACCAACCATAAACTACCATTTTCAGGATGTATTCCACCACATTTGAACCAAATACACCTATTTCCACCATTGACAAATAAGAGCTATAAATTTTAGAGTTATATTTGGGGGAGTTTGGAGTAGATGAAGGTGGGTTTTCATGAAGTTGGAGGGGGTTCTTACTTGGAGCAACTTTTGGAGTGGGGAAACCTCCTTGAAGACACCTTAGGAGGTGGGAAGTTTCCATCTCCTTAGACCTTTCATGCCTATCATTTTGGATCTCCATTAGAGGTGGAAAAAACCTTACTCTAATATTAAGATTATGTTTGCATATTTTAGTCTTGGTATTTAGATTACACGAGTAGGGTTCATTTGATTGAATGATAAAAATTGATGTATAAAAATAATAAACATTTTTATGAATGAAAAATATTGGAAAATATTATTTTTGTTGAAAATAAAGAATGGATAATTATTTCAAGGTTTTGAAATATTAAAAGTGGGTGTTTGAAACAACTCGCGTAATTTTGGGCTATTTTAATTAATTTTTGGAAAATGGTGGAAAATAAAGTTTTTGATAAAATTATTTTTATTGCTCAAATATGTTGGTTATTATTTTTAATGGCGAGAATTTCAAACGGTTTCGAAATCGGAGTTACAACGGATTTTAAAATGATTTTTAAATGTTTTTAACTCTTGGAGTTGTTTTGACTTCCAACTCTTCATTTATTTGCCTTATTTAAAGGAGTCTTTTGGATTCCAACTTTTCATTTCTTTGCATTATAAAAGGAAGTCGTGGGCAACCTTTTAACATACTTTTGGCAAGAATTTTGGCAGCAAATATATTTTATATTCCTCTTCTTTTTATATACACATTGACCCTTGAGATTTGTGAGTTCCAACCTTAGATTAGAGGTGTTCTTGGGGCTATTTTATTGGAGGTTCTTGGAGGAGTTTTTGTAGATATTTTGTGTTGATCTTGAGGATGTGATCGTTGGTTTTTCATCATGGTTTGAGGTACGGGGTTTTACACAATATGCTCCTTTAAATCTCTCGAGAGTTTATTCCGTTGAATTCTTGTTAATTGAACTCATATTTGAATCGTTAAATTCATTGAAACTGGAAAATAATTGTTGAAATTATTTTGATTCATGGGGTATCATTATATTGTTGATGAGCACGTTGTCATGAGATTTTAATATAGCACGGATGTTGGGCACCCGCCAAAATTCCTGTTTCCCGGGCTATGGCTTGATAAAGCATATACGGATGTGGTGAGGCCTGGTGACCCGGTTAAAGTGTTGTTGAGAAATTCTATTGATAAATGCTTTGAGATTTACATTTTAATTTGAATATTCATACTCGTGTTGTTACGTTTTATTCGTTGCTAATCTGTATTTGTTGAGCATAATTCCTGTCGTATTGTGTACTTCCCCATATTTTCTTTTAGTGGCAGGTTAGCGTGGATTTGAGCGCTTTCGATTATTGGGATTATTTTAGCATGGAGTATTTGGGAAGAATTTTAATACAAGTTGGAAGAATTGTATTAATTATTTCATTGGTGTATAGAGCATTTTTATTCGAGTTAGATAGTTGTCTTTATTCGAGAGACTTGTTGTATTTGAAGAATTGAGATTAGTGGATTTATATTATTGTGGATTTATTTAGATTCTCTATACCTTGTCACTTGTGGATTTGGATTTATTTTATCGCATTAGCACTCCGTTCGCTCTCCCCGGGCGGGCGGGGTGTTAAAGTGTTTTATGAAAATGGTGTATTTTCTATTAATATTGATGAAAAACATTTTATGAAATAAAATATTTGTAAATGATGTGATTTTGTTGGAAAATTTGGTGAAGTAATAATATTTCAAAGTTCTTGCAAAAATGAAGGTTTTATAAAAAAAAATTGACATTTGTTGAAGTTGAAGAAATAAAAATGTCATTTGTGCCTAAAATATATTTTTGTAAGTACAATGATTTCCCATGATGAAATTTATGTTTAAACCATGTAGTAGGAAGTTTTGGTTTAAAATTCACCTTCTCGTGTATATAAACTTGTAATATTTTGGTATTAAGTGTATAAACAAGTTGAAAGAAGATTTTATTGGGTTTAAATATGAAATAAGAAAAGTAAAAATTCTTGCATTTAAAGTGTATGGAAAAAGGGTTGAAAGTGTGATTAGGATAAAGAGTAAGACTACATGTAAAATGAAAGAAATGGTAATTTCTAATAAAGTAGTCTTACGTATAAATGAATTTCTTGGATAATCAAGTAAAGAAATGTGTGGTTTGGAAAATGATAAGTGAAGCTATTGAATAAGTGTTAATGAGTAAACATGGAAAACTTAGTAGAAAAATATTAACACTTATGAAGTTCAATACAATTAAAGAGGTAAAGGTATTTCCAAATAAAAGAATATTACTCCAAGTCTAAAAAGGGTGTTAATGTGTTAAGAAGTTGGTATAAATAACTTAATTATGTTGTAAGAAACTAACACTTATGAAAATAGAGTAAAAGGTAGTTTTGGAAATATATGGATAAAATGATAATCTTACTTAAAGTAGAACATTTTTATGAGATAAAAATGTTGGAAAAGATGTTACACAAGGTGGTCTTAAATGAATATTATTTTTAGAATAAAAATCAGGGTTAAACTGTGAAGGACATGAAATGGTAAATTTCAAAGTGTAACATAAATGGGGCGGTAAAGTCCCGAGTTTTTGACTTCGGTCAGGTAAAAGGGAAAAGTGGGTAATGTATACATTTGTAAAATGTTAAAAAATAAAGAAAGGAACTTGGATGACACCAAAACAATAAATAAGGTCTTGTAGCCCTTGGGTGAAAAGCCTTAAAACACTGGGTAAAGCATATGATATGCATAGTCGGCAGTGTGGAGCCCCCTAAAGTATGCAGTATTGAAAGACTTCGATAAAAGACAAAGGAAATTTGGAACATGTTAAGAAATGGGTTGTGTGGTAAAATATGTTAATACAGCCTAACTTGAATGAACAAATAAAATATTTTGATACAGGTTAAAATGGACAAGTAAATGTATAATTGATAAATGTCCATAAAGTGAGAAAAATGGTAAACTATGTGGGTAAATGGGTGATTAAGAAACCTAAGCGGTTAATCCTATAATCAACACAAGAATGTATTGTAAAAAGGTTTTCAAATATTAAATAATTATTTTCTTACACGATATTTGCATATGTTTAAAGGGTGAAGTTCAAAACAAATACAAAAGTGTATTGAAGTAAATAAAAAGGGGTGGTTCCAGTAAAGAAATGTGTTTGGATAAAGTAAATATTATGGTTTTAAGTGTTGAACCGGATGTGTTAAATAAAGTGTGAAAATGCTAAGGGTGAGTAAAGAAAATCCTTATAAGATCAAGGTAAATTAATCTAGATAAATAAGTTTTTTGAAGGTAAAATTGTTTCATCCATTAAGTATATGTAAGTGCATGTGTATATATATATACACTATATGGTTTCATGCGCACACAGGCATAACGTGTCGAGTCTCCTTTCTACAATTCGATTCTATGTTTCATTTGTATATTTTCTACTAGGCATAGGATCACACCCTTACTTTGTTACGGCAGGTTAGGAACGGTTTCGTATTTTGAGGGTGTTATACGGGTAAGTACCTTATTATACGACACAAATAGTGTGTATTTCACCCGTTAAGCTATGCGTTATTATCCCCCTCGAGTATCTTAATCCCTATATTTATACTCGTTAACCATACAACCTCAGATTTTTATGTTAACATATTTTGTAGGGGTTAATTGAGCTTTTATAGGTATTTGGATGCATAGTATGAAGTTTGGATGCATTCCGACAAAGTTTCGTACACAATCCCACGCGCAAGGGCAATTTAGTCATTTCATAATTTCGCAAACAGGCCCAATGTCTTCACGTATGTGTGACAACCCGCTCCAAATAATAACAGGTGGCCAGCCCTATACTACATAAATCAGGTATCTCAGATGGTACAGTCTCAACATCAACAACTAAACACCATAATATAGGGCTAACTACCCGGAATCATTAAGTGCGAATCGCCAAAAAAAATTTAAAACTTTAATTTAACAACAACAACAAAACCAATAATGCACACAACCAACAATATACATCTAACTATGATGTGTGAAAAGTGCGTGCTCCAATAATATGAAAGAGTACAATACATTGTACAACAAAAATCTCAACAATGAAATACCCGAATATGCTGTCGGGCAACAGACAATACAATAGTCTGATAAATAAAATATGAAAGTGTTAATCTACAACACTTGAATACTAACTCAATACAACTGAATCCTAATCTAGATGTACAATAGATAGGAATCGACTAAAGCAAAGTGCCGCAACAGTCCGCTACTGCCACAGCTCCACAAATCCTGAATGGAGGAATAACAAAGGCGTCCTTGTGGAGGAACACCTGAGTAATACAATATATACATGGAGGAGGAAAATATAAACGGGTCAGAGCCCGAGTTTTGAAAAACAGTTTATAGCAAGTGTATTAAAATGCATAATGATTATAATGCATTATTACATGATTTAGTTGGAATCGAACACTCCATAAAATTCAACTCACCTCTCATCTAAAGCGCGCACTAAGCGTATGCACGTGTCTCCAAAAGGATGTCCGATTCTAAATTAGGTAAGAGGATTCTAACTTAAACCCAAATAAAGTATTTAAGTGAAACCATCTAACCTATCTCCCAATACATTCGTTCCCATAATTTATGAGTGATATACATTAACTTTAATGTAATAGTTATATTTATCTTTATAATGTTCATCTGTTGAACATATAATGTTACATGATCCAATCATGTCCACATCATCAACATACACCAACAATCTCAATTACTAGAATTTATATTCTAGTGATGCCCATATAAGGCATGATACCATAAACATAATTATTATAGATGAGTTATTAGCATCAAGAGTTAAGGACTAAACTCCTCCCGATTCTCAACACGGTACTGCGTTTTGTGCGTGGGACGTCTTGCCGAAGCGAAATCCAAACAAGGAACCCCCCGTTAAACTACTCCTGACCGTATCGATCCTTGGGGCATATTATGCCCTCAATGCAAGATGCATGTAACCCAAATGATTATTATCAATTTCAATTAATTAATATTTCGAATTCTCAACAGTACACGGCGTTTCATGCGTGGGACGTCTCGCCGAAGCGAAATCCAAACAAGGAACCCCCCCGTTACACTACTCCTGGCACTGTCGATTATCGGGATAGGTGATTTAGATATATAAAATTATGAGCATTAAGGACTAAACTTATCCCCGAGTTCCAACATTACACTGCGGTTCGTGCGTGGGACGTCTCGCCGAGGCAAAATCCAAACAAGGAACCCCCCCCCCCCCCCTCCCCGATACACTAATCCTGGCAATGTAGGTCATTGAGGTCCATTATGCCCTTAACACCCAAATACATACACAAGCAATTAATAACCATCCAACCGAGCTATAACTCGAAGGACGCAGGCTCACATGCTATCATCTTCCAGCAACCCATATACGTAGCAAACTGGGGCCACCTGGTGGGGTTCAACGACACCCACCTCGTGATCTACTCACGCACACAACGTCTCGGGAAGCGGTCATAGTTTCTAACCGGCAAGTGAGAGCGACACATACCCACGACCTCTCACCCCCAAAATAAATAAATATATATATAATATATGTCATTTGCTGACCACAAAGGACGACTATGACCTGGGGAATATCCACATCCTGCTTTTCTAGTCAGAATGCTCACCCTTTACGCACGAAACTTCCCAATGATAGCAAGGAGGGGGTATGCTTAACATGTATATAAACCATCGTATAAGGAATACATACATCCCACATAATAAAGATATACCATTTTATATAAGGTATACCTGCAACATCATATTCATTTTCATATTCATTATACGCTCTTAGGCGTAATTTGATTAACATCATTTGTTTAGTATATCTCTCTCATGATACACCAATCGTCAATACTCACACATTTACCCCACTTAGTATATGCTATACTAATCCTCGCTTGAAGCTCTCATGTCGCTTCTAGTATGAACTGTCTTTCAATTCTATTTAAGTTAAGGATATTATATATCCTATTGCACCTCAATTAGCATTTCTCATTGTATGAGATATCTCCCAAGTCAATCATCTATAAGGATACTTCTATATCCATAAGCCCATCAAATAGCATTTATCATTTTCCATTCATAATAGGGTTCAATTCATTTTATGAACCTTTTTAAAGTTATCTCATTTGGGATTTGGATCCTAAGATCCGGCATCTCTAAGTTATTCTCATTCTCAAATCGTGAAATTTATTTATTATCACCGAATAAAATCCCAAGTAAAGTGGGCTCCCCCACTTAGAAAAATACCAAAATCTACAATCGGTATTCCTCAAAGACTAACCTCGATACTTCGAGGATTTTTCCCCAAATTAATATACTCTTTTGGATTCTCACTCCTCAACATTAATCACTAAAACTCTTCGACATTTACATTTAGTCTTTCAATTATCAAATAGCCTCATATATCGTCTTTTGACTCTAAGGTCTATAATCCCCTTATATAATCACTTAATCCTTTATGATACTCTGATTATGGAAGTCCATTTACACAAACCCAAAGGGGAAGGGGATAACTTAAATTCTCAAGCTTGAACCCAAAACAGGGGACCGGTCGACCGGTGCCCCAACTGCGGTCGACCGCGTTTCTAAATTTTGCCTAATCTCGAAGACAGAATGCCCAACTTTGGAGGCGCGATAGACCGGCCCTAACAGGTAACACGGCCAACTCCATTTTTACACAACTCCAACTTCTCAAAAATCCCCTAAAGTTCCATCCAACTACAAATCTTCAACCCAAACACATTCATAACATTAATATTCATTCTAGAATACTTATAAATCGATTTTTATCATCAAATCAAAGATCTACATACTAAATCTAAGATTATACCCAAAAGTTAGGTTTTGTTAAACTAAACCTAAAACCCAAAATATCAATCCACAAATCATGCAATAATTGGTACGCAACAATTATTTAGCAAGTTTAATCACTTGCCTCGGGTTCGTAGGGTCTGAATCCTCCTTGAGATCGCGTGGAAACCGAAAATCTCCACTTTCTCTCCCTTTTCTCCTTCTTTCTCTTCTTCTTTCTTCTTCTCTCTTTCTTTCTAGGGTTTTCTTCTTTCTCTTAAGTGAGAAAGACTTATCACGTGGCTTTTAAGCCTTATTCCACAAGACACACATCTTTAAATGATAATACACACTTTAAATGACCCGGTAACTTAAATTCGAGTCAAACGGTCCTAATTTATTTTGGAACCCAAATAGACCCCAAGTACAGTCATTTCGACTTTCTCGACCCTTCCGAAAACGATGGTACCCTCAGAATCGACATTCGACACTCTTTCTGACGACTCTAAATTGTGACCTCAATTGTCAATTTAATTATTTCTCCAATAAAATATTATTTATTTCTCCCAAAATAAATAAATGGTCGATTCCAAAACCTCGGGTTGTTACATACTTCCCCACTTACAAAAATTTCGTCCTCGAAATTTAGCTAAGCCTATTTCTCCAAAGCTCAACTAGTCCTACTATTCCCAATCTCACTAATCTATCTCCAAACTTCTAACTTCCCACGATGAATTAATTTATTTTAAGTTGATTATGAATTAAATAAAACCAATTTCCACAACCAGGGCGCCCATACACCCTTTATAATTGAGCTTTATGCTCCCAACAATCATAATGAGGCTTTATTTGCCTCGAAAGTTCCACAATTCCAACAATAAGTAATACTAAAATTTTAATGGAGTAAAAGTTTGAATGGTCCAAAGAAATAACTCCTCTCAATTCCTGACAATCGCCATTTTCGTGCGGGGGACGTCTCGCAAAAGCGAAATCCAAACAAGGAACCCTCCCAATACACTACTATAAGGCGACGCCGGGGATTGAGAGTTTGTTAAATCCGGACTAGAGTTTGAAAATATTTTAGTGAAAAATTTTGTTTGAAGGGGCCCGAAGGCAAATATAAGTTTTATTTTGAAAATAATTTATTTTGAAAACGGCTCATATATTATAACATAATATAAAATGCCTTATGTCCAACACAAGGACTTTATAGATCATCATCTATATAACATATAGCTCACAAATATTATCATACTTATGAGCAAAAAAAATTTTACCTGCGTCCCATCAACTACAATCAAACTTTCAAACATAAACATCATCTCACATCATTTCAATATACATAGCCTTTTTATAAGGCACCTCCATATCTGGAATACAACAATCATAATAGTCCATCATGACTATATAAAAAGAAGTAGCTTTATCATTACTACTTATCACCTTTACCATTCTTACATTTACCATAAGGTTTAAAGCTCTTTGTGAGCACCTTACAAAATTATCTATCCTTTACAGAATAATAGAATAAGAGCCTATCTTGCTCCAAATTTCCCTTTTTAAGGTCATTACATACATAATAGGGCTATATTTCTACCCTTTCACAATAATCTTTCATACGATATTACCAAAACTCATTTTAGCAATTATCCTATTTATAAAGGAAAATTAACTTACAACATCCATCTCTAGTCCGATTGCCCATCCTCATCAATGGGCTCCCAAACATAGTCCCCGGGTCTAAAGCGACCTCGAATCTGTTGTAGGGGTTGCACTTCCAAAATTTCATCAAAACGTGGTCCTTTACTTCTATTAGGACAATCTCTCTTTTTATGACCTAATTGATTACAAAAGAAACACTTACCCGCAAATTCTTTCTGTGCATTCGCATTACTGGCACTCTCCTTGCCAAACTTACTTGACGAACTCGAATCACCAAAGTTCTTACCCTCTTGTGAACGAAGGCGATATTCATGACAGTTTAGTAGTGCCGCATTCACTACCTCAACGAAAGTCACTAACCTAGGACTCCCTAATAAATGTTGTCGAATTTTCCAATCTAAACCTCGAACAAACTTCGATATACGTTTCTCTTCCGTATTTACCTCATTAGGTACTAATCTCGCCCATAGAGAAAAATCTTCTTCATATTCCGCCACCGTTCTATTTCCTTGAAAAATCTTTATATCTCGATTAGGGAAAGGAAAATACCTTCGATCAAAAAGTTCCCAAAATGTTGTTATGGTTAAAGTATCTCTCTGTTCAGATGTGGTGACAGACTCCCACCATTGAAGAGCTGCACCCGATAACCTAAAGGTGACTAAAAATTATTTCTGCACCTCACTACACTCAACCATACGAAGATGCCTTTGCATGATATTTTTCCATTGACTTGCAGCCATCGCATCAACTCCCCCTGCAAACTCGGTAGGATGCCCCTTACTATAATCTTCCTTCACTCTCTCCCATAAGGACAATCCTAAATGGGGTGGGGCTGCTCGAGCGGCAGATTGCTGAGCCATCGTAGAAACGGCAGCAGTTACTGCTTGTGCCACTATATTGGCAATATCATATGTAGTCATGTTCCTTTGAGGCATTTGGGGTTGCACATTCCCTTTATTTGCCCTGATTGAACGACCTCCCTTTGGTGGCATCTGAAACAAGAACAATTGTATTAGAACGCCTTTCAAATATTTTCGAATCACAGAAAGATATGGACGTATGAACGTAATCGTCCTAATAATAAGGCTCTACATCAAGAACGCTTACGGAAAATCGTAGTAACGCACACAGATCCTAAAGACACTAGAACCTGATGCTCTGATACCACCTGTGACAACCCGCTCCAAATAATAATGGGTGGCCAGCCCTATACTACATAAATCAGGTATCTCAGATGGTACAGTCTCAACATCAACAACTAAACACAATAATATAAGGCTAACTACCCGGAATGATTAAGTGCGAATCGCCAAAAAAAATTTAAAACTTTAATTTAACAACAACAACAAAACCAATAATGCACACAACTAACAATATACATCTAACTATGATGTGTGAAAAGTGCGTGCTCCAATAATATGAAGAGTACAATACATTGTACAACAAAAATCTCAACAATGAAATACCCGAATATACTGTCGGGCAACAGACAATACAATAGTCTGATAAATAAAATATGAAAGTGTTAATCTACAACACTTGAATACTAACTCAATACAACTGAATCCTAATCTAGATGTACAATAGATAGGAATCGACTAAAGCAAAGTGCCGCAACAGCCCGCTACTGCCACAGCTCCACAAATCCTGAATGGAGGAATAACAAAGGCGTCCTTGCGGAGGAACACCTGAGTAATACAATATATACATGGAGGATGAAAATATAAACGAGTCAGAGCCCGAGTTTTGAAAAATAGTTTATAGCAAGTGTATTAAAATGCATAATGATTATAATGCATTATTACATGATTTAGTTGGAATAGAACTCTCCATAAAATTCAACTCACCTCTCATCTAAAGCGCGCACTAAGCGTATGCACGTGTCTCCAAAAGGATGTCCGGTTCTAAATTAGGAAAGAGGATTCTAACTTAAACCCAAATAAAGTATTTAAGTGAAACCATCTAACCTATCTCCCAATACATTCGTTCCCATAATTTATGAGTCATATACATTAACTTTAATGTAATAGTTATAGCATATAATGTTGAACATAATTTATGATGTTCATCTGTTGAACATATAATGTTACATGATCCAATCATGTCCACATCATCAACATACACCAACAATCTCAATTACTAGAATTTATATTCTAGTGATGCCCATATAAGGCATGATACCCTATACATAATTATTATAGATGAGTTATTAGCATCAAGAGTTAATGACTAAACTCCTCCCGATTCTCAACACGGTACTGCGTTTTGTGCGTCGGATGTCTCGCTGAAGCGAAATCCAAACAAGGAACCCCCCGTTACACTACTCCTGACCGTATCGATCCTTGGGGCTCATTATGCCCTCAATGCAAGATGCATGTAACCCAAATGATTATTATCAATTTTAATTAATTAATATTCCCAATTCTCAACAGTACACGGCGTTTCATGCGTGGGACGTCTCGCCGAAGTGAAATCCAAACAAGGAACCCCCCCCCCCCCCCCCCCCGTTACACTACTCCTGGCACTGTCGATTGTCGGGATAGGTGATTTAGATATATAAAATTATGAGCATTAAGGACTAAACTTATCCCCGAGTTCCAACATTACACTGCGGTTCGTGTGTGGGACGTCTCGCCGAGGCAAAATCCAAACAAGGAACCCCCCCCCCCCCCCCCCGATACACTAATCCTGGCAATGTAGGTCGTTGAGGTCCATTATGCCCTTGACACCCAAATACATACACAAGCAATTAATAACCATCCAACCGAGCTATAACTCGAAGGACGCAGGCTCACACGCTATCATCTTCCAGCAGCCCATATACGTAGCAAACTGGGGCCACCTGGTGGGGTTCAACGACACCCACCTCGTGATCTACTCACGCACACAACGTCCCGGGAAGCGGTCATAGTTTCTAACCGGCAAGTGAGAGCGTCACATACCCACGACCTCTCACCCCCAAAATAAATAAATATATATATCATATATGTCATTTTCTGACCACAAAGGACGACTATGACCTGGGGAATATCCACATCCTGCTTTTCTAGTCAGAATGATCACCCTCTACGTACGAAACTTCCCAATGATAGAAAGGAGGGGGTATGCTTAACATGTATATAAATCGTCATATAAGGAATACATACATCCCACATAATAAAGATATACCATTTTATATAAGGTATACCTGCAACATCATATTCATTTTCATATTCATTATACGCTCTTAGGCGTAATTTGATTAACATCATTTGTTTAGTATATCTCTCTCATGATACACCAATCGTCAATACTCACACATTTACCCCACTTAGTATATGCTATACTAATCCTCGCTTGAAGCTCTCATGTCGCTTCTAGTATGAATTGTCTTTCAATTCTATTTAAGTTAAGGATATTATATATCCTATTGCACCTCAATTAGCATTTCTCATTGTATGAGATATCTCCCAAGTCAATCATCTATAAGGATATTTCTATATCCATAAGCCCATCAAATAACATTTATCATTTTCCATTCATAATAGGGTTCAATTCATTTTATGAACCTTTTTAAAGTTATCCCATTTGGGATTTGGATCCTAAGATCCGGCATCTCTAAGTTATTCTCATTCTCAGATCGTGAAATTTATTTATTATCACCGAATAAAATCCCAAGTAAAGTGGGCTCCCCCACTTAGAAAAATACCAAAATCTACAATCGGTATTCCTCAAAGACTAACCTCGATACTTCGAGGATTTTTCCCCAAATTAATATACTCTTTTGGATTCTCACTTTTCAACATTAATCACTAAAACTCTTCGACATTTACATTTAGTTTTTCAATTATCAAATAGCCTCATATATCGTCTTTTGACTCTAAGGTCTATAATCCCCTTATATAATCACTTAATCCTTTATGATACTCTGATTATGGAAGTCCATTTACACAAACCCAAAGGGGAAGGGGATAACTTAAATTCTCAAGCTTGAACCCAAAACAGGGGACCGGTCGACCGGTGCCCAAACTGCGGTCGACCGCGTTTCTAAATTTTGCCTAATCTCGAAGACAGAATGCCCAACTTTGGAGGCGCGATAGACCGGCCCTAACAGGTAACACGGCCAACTCCATTTTTACACAACTCCAACTTCTCAAAAATCCCCTAAAGTTCCATCCAACTACAAATCTTCAACCCAAACACATTCATAACATTAATATTCATTCTAGAATACTTATAAATCGATTTTTATCATCAAATCAAAGATCTACATATTAAATCTAAGATTATACCCAAAAGTTAGGTTTTGTTAAACTAAACCTAAAACCCAAAATATCAATCCACAAATCATGCAATAATTGGTACACAACAATTATTTAGCAAGTTTAATCACTTGCCTCGGGTTCGTAGGGTCTGAATCCGCCTTGAGATCGCGTGGAAACCGAAAATCTCCACTTTCTCTCCCTTTTCTCCTTCTTTCTCTTCTTCTTTCTTCTTCTCTCTTTCTTTCTAGGGTTTTCTTCTTTCTCTTAAGTGAGAAAGACTTATCACGTGGCTTTTAAGCCTTATTCCACAAGACACACATCTTTAAATGATAATAAACACTTTAAATGACCCGGTAACTTAAATTCGAGTCAAACGGTCCTAATTTATTTCGGAACCCAAATAGACCCCAAGTACAGTCATTTCGACTTTCTCGACCCTTCCGAAAACGATGGTACCCTCATAATCGACATTCGACACTCTTTCTGACGACTCTAAATTTTGGCCTCAATTGCCAATTTAATTATTTCTCCAATAAAATATTATTTATTTCTCCCAAAATAAATAAATGTTCGACTCCAAAACCTCGGGTTGTTACAGTATGTTGAATCCCTCTAAAGAAGCTTCACGTGGCCATAAAAAATGCGCGAATCCGATCCCTAACGAAGAAGTTACGGAAGATTCAAACGGAAGAGAAAGACATCTCAACCAAAACAGGAGAAAGAATGCAAAAATAGGGGAGCGAATCGATTTGCCCTTAGAGAATTGATTTGCTATAGTGAAGGTGTCAGGTCTCCAACTATCGAATCTATTTAAACCATGCGAATCGATTTACCCCGAGACAGTAACAACATTTCCATTCAGCGAATCAATTCGGACTATGTGAATCGATTCACCCCTTTTGCAGCTTCAAAGATATTTATCAACGAATCGATTCGAACTATGCAAATTGATTCGGCTCTGCAATTTTTCTTCTTCTTTCTATTTACAAGTTTGCAATTGGTTTTGTATAAATACCAATTTCCTCTCATTTTGCGAGAGATACTTAAATATACTTAGATAGGTTAGTTTAGTGTTTGGTTTTGGGATCTCTTCTTCATTTCTCCTTGGGGTTATGCCCTTTTTGGGTTTTTTAAGTTGGTTTTGATTGTCCATTCCATTAATATAGTTACATTTATTTCTTATTTCCATTCTTGTCATTTAATTCCTTGCCTAGATAATTAGTTGTTGTTAATTATTTCTTGCTTAATTAGTTTATTGCTTTGTTAATTAGTTTCATTTATGTCTTGCCCTTAGATAAATAGGGTCGGGGTTGTGTTCCTCCATTAACGGGCCTCGAGCTCCGAAAATTAGGTTTTGTGTAAAATTGCATTTAATTGAAATTGCGTAAATTAAAGTTGGATTGTTATGCATTTAATTTTATTTGTCATGCAACTTTAGTGTTTATAGCGACAGTCCGAATTTAATCCGTGCATGACCATTTTTTATTAAATGTTTATTCAAGCAACTTTGGGTTAAATTCCTTATTGCGTGAAGTTTATGCTTAATTGTAAATGCTCGATTAAATTTCTTTCTAGCCTTAACTCTAATTAGTAGTTGTTTCGATCCGTGTGGTAGGATGTGATCCCGATCCACGCTTTACTTTTGTGTAGCATAACTTATTCTTTTCTTTTTCCACCACAACCACCCATTACTTTTTCTTTTATTTATTTTTCACTTTTATTCCTGAAGTAATTAAAGAAATTAAAATATAAAATTCAATCACTCCCTATGAATTTCTTACGATACCTGACTTACCATTGTGCTTGCCTTGTCAAGTGTAATTGTAGTTAGGTTTTTGCATCGCGACGGCGAAACACACAATGATTGTGTCCTCACATGAACACACTTTTACCGCTCGATCAAAATGGCCCCGTTGCCGAAGAGTGTGCTTTAGATTGTAATTGTTTTATTATCTCTTAGTATTTCTTTCATTCATATTTATATTCTTTATATTCTCCTTTCCTTTTGACTTGTGCTAGATTGTTTCAAGAAATTGAAATTTTGGCGCTTGTTTATTTTGTTGAATTGCCTACTTTAAAATATCTCTCTATTATGCTTTAGATAACCTTAATTGTTATGAGAATTTTTTTTCAAGTTATACTCCCAAAACAATGAGAGAATGCCTACAAATTCTTGAAGATGAGCGCATTGAGCAAGAAATTCAAGAGTATGTAAGTAATCCCTCATCACCTTGTGAGGATAATTTGGAATGCGGGGAATCCATTAGCTATGAGCAACCCTCACAAGAAGATGTTATGTCTTCTTATGAGTTAGTGATTACGGAAATTAATGACCAATCCGAAAGTTCTCAAGCTTGGTTGTTGGAAAATGATGCCATGCTCGATGAGATTATTTCTTTACAAAATCGGGTCGAGGTTGAAACTTGTGTTTCATCTCCACCCCTTTTTGTTGAAGAAATAATTGAGAGCGATCTAAGATTTAGCACTTTCGATTTTCAACCTCTTATTAATTCTTCCGATTGTATTGAGGTTGTTGGTCCTTCCTTTCCTTTATTCCCTACTATTCCCGAACAATTAAATTTATCACAAGAATCGTTTGAAAGTCTTTGGGACTTTGACCCGATTCTTGAACGAGAATGTTATTTTGAGATGGTTCATCTCATGGGTTATTCACTTACACTAGCCCCGCCTCCCCTTCCAATTGAATAACCATGGGGATGTGATTTACATTTTCCCGAGATCAATGTGGTCTTGTCCCCCATTTTATCTAAATCTCCCATCGTCCCTCTCAAATTTTTAATTGACGATGGTTCATTTCTTATGTCTTACACATGGCTTTCGTTGTTCAAATGGAATTCCTATTTTTCGGGAGGCATATTCACTTTAAAGGGTCCACTGTTGATCTTTCAAAGTCAAATCCCTTTTTGGATGAACCCTGAACTATTTAGACTTCTAGTCTATAAGTAGTGTGTAGTTTAAATAGTAGGTTGTAAATAGTTAGCTTTTCATTTTTTTCCTTTTAATTTAGTCAAGTGTAATTAGTTAAACTTTTTGTTATTTCTTTTTTATTCGCTTTATACTAACTTGTTTTGTAGATTCGTTTGGACTCGTGCTTATGGAGATCACTCCAATTTTGGGTAATATCATTATTTTCTTATCTTTGTGTTGTGTACTTTAATGGATGCATTGGGGACATTGCAATATTTAAGTTAGGGGGTGTAGGATATTCAATCCATTTCTTATGTAGTCCTTAGATTTGAGCACATTTTAGTTACAAAACATCCTTTTTGTGAAAAATTATAAATTTTCAACAATATTTTCTTTCTTTTTTCTCCTTTGTTGGGCATTTTGCCTTGTTTCCGATGATAAATTTCAATAATTGTCCGATCCGATAGACAACTCAATGATGCATGTTCTCAATTTTAGAAGTTATTAGACTTTAGTCCTCAAATCATTGATATTATGAATAACTTCACGAATTAAACTTTAATCCCATGAGCACATGCACCTTCTTGTTCTATTGATTTGGTTTAAGATTTTTATAACTCGGTAATCTTTTGTTGCATTGTATATACTTACACCGAGTAAGCCTTGTACCTTTCCTCGTTTATGAGTGTATACACTATTCTTTCCTCATTGAAAACATTGAATTCGTCGATAATCTCTCTATTCTTTCATTAATCGTTCATTAATTGAGTTCATTTTTTAAATGTGCTACTTGATCATGATTTCATAGATTGTTTTGACTCGAGAATTGCGAAAACTTTAGGAAATGATCATAGGCAATCTTTGTTATATCTCCCATATTAGCCTTAACACCTTAGATGTTTCCCTAGTTAACCCCTTTGAGCCTAAATATATAGACTTTCTTTTCATAACCCAAAATCCCATAACCAACTCCACATTGGAGTTATAAACCATATATATTACTTTTCATACCTTTGTTTGGAATGATACTTGGGATTGAATGATGTTTGTATAGTGTGGTTACAATTTGAGCATGTGAGAGTGAGAAAAGAAGAAAGTGTAGTGAAAAAGAAAAGAAAAAGAAAAAAAGAAAAAAGAAAAGAAAAGAAAACATGAGAAAAAGAAGAAAAGAAAAAGAAAAGATAAAGTTGTATATGATGTATATAGTGTTCAATAAGTTTTGATTACTCTCTTATTATTATATCTAATGCTTGATTATGGATCTTATTTTCCATTTTTGTTATTGCCCGCATGTTTCCATTATCCCAGTTTTCATCCTCGAACACTTTGAATCCGTACATATACCTTTCATTTGTAACTTAAACCCAAACCTACATTACAACCCTATACAAATCCTATATGATCTTAAGTTATATTTAATTTAAAAGTTGAAATAGTTCTTATAATCTGTGAAAATGCATTTCGCCTCTTTTAATGTTCGATATCTTTCATTGAGACTACAAGTTTTTTATTTCTCTATATAGCGTTCTTCATTAGTGATATGTGTGAGGCCTAGTTTCCATTTGCATTTAATCTTTATGCCCGCATGCTCCGTGTGTTACCTCCCTGTTTCAAGTGATTTCATTTGTTGAGTGTAATGCCCGTGAGGATTGATTATATGCATGCTTTAATGTTAATTATCCGGTTTATTTATGTTTTTGCTAAATCATACTATGCATGTGCTCTCCCCCCTCCCAGTTTTATAGTTTTAATTCTGTGAGGTGCATTCAACCTGTTAATAACAACGACTTTAGCTTGAATTCATTCAATATGCTAATAATGCGTTTGAAATATTTTTCGTTGTTGTTGAGTTTGTCGCATGTTGGGTTGGGCATATTTTCAGGAAACTACGATGTTTTTGGGTTTCATCCCTGAAAACCCTCACGACACGACACTCGTCCACTAGGGTAACCTAGGGGTTTAACGGCTTATTTCATACACTAAAAGCAATCGTTCGCCCACTAAAGTGGCCTTATCTTTTTATTGATTTTTCATCTCATTTTGTGCATGTATCCTGTTTTTGATTTGCTTCTAGTTTTTGTAGTTTCCTATTTCATTGCTATGGACTAGCAATGTGTAAATTAGGGGGTGTGATACGACGCAAATATTGTGTATTTCACCCGTTAACCTATGCGTTATTAGCCCCCTCGAGTATCTTAATACCTATATTTATGCTTGTTAACTAGACAACCTCGGATTTCTATGTTAACAGGTTTTGTAGGGGTTAATTTTATAGGTATTTGGATGCTTAGTATGAAGTTTGGATGCATTCCAGCGAAGTTCCGTACACAATGGCACGCGCAAGGGCAATTTTGTCATTTCATAAGTTGGGCAACTGGCCCAATGTCTTCACGGAAGTTGAAGCCCTATGAACAAGCTTCGTGTGTCCATAAATGATAAGAGAATTCAATCCCTAACAAAGAAGTTACGGAAGATTCAAGAGGAAGAGAAAGACATCTCAACCAAAACAGGAGAAAGAAGTAAAAAATAGGGGAGGTGTCAGGTCTCTAACTACCGAATCGATTCGCACCATGCAAATCAATTTGCCCCAAGATAGTAGCAATATTTCCATTCAGCGAATCGATTCGGACTATGCGAATCGATTCTCCCCTTTTGCAGCTTCGAAGATATTTATCAGCGAATCGATTCAGATTATGCGAATCGATTCGGCTCTGCAGTTTTTCTTCTTCTTTCTATTTACAAGTTTGCCATTGGTATATTTTTGTATAAATACAAACTTCCTCTCATTTTGAGAGAGATACTTAGATATACTTTGATAGGTTAGTTTAAGGTTTGGTTTTGGGATCTCTTCTTCATTTCTCCTTGGGGTTATGCCCTTTTTGTGTTTTGTAAGTTGGTTTTCATTATCCATTCCATTAATATGGTTGCATTTATTTCTTATTTCCATTCTTGTCATTTAATTCCTTTCCTAGATAATTAGTTATATTTGAATCACCTTATACTCTTAACCTACTTGAGTCTACATTGTATAAGTGCTCATCTAGTTTGCAAATAGTGACAAAATTGAGTCCATTCCCTAGAATCCAAAAAGCCTCAGACCCTACTCTTCATTCCTCTTGTTTTATTTTTCAAATGTATAGTCAAAATCACATCCACACACATTAGGATTGCATTCATTCCATGTTTATTGCATAAATTGATTGTGTGTGAGTTAAATCCCATTTAAATTGGTTTTAATGATTTTTGGGATTTTATTAAGCATTTTTAAAATGATTTTTCCATAATAAAATTTGGTTTATTAAACTTTTAGGGTCATTCTGCAATTCCTGGTTTTACCTTTTCATACCTAAAAGTTGGTTTGGGTAGGATTCGAAAGTGCTTGAGAACTCAGCGGGCTTATGTAATTATTTTGGAACGCGCGTGTTAGGTTCAATCGTAGCCCTACACTTGTCACAACTATACCGTCCTGATTTGTGTTTCTTTGAAGACACATAACCTTTGTTCATTATCAGCCCTTGGATCATTGTTATCAATGCTCTGCATGCGTTTGAGGTCAATCCCTGTGAAACCCTTCTCAACCAATCAGAAGCTAGTTAACTCATCACTTTTAGTTCATCGTCGGATCAAAGTCAATTTGGCAAGACCAAATCTTAGCCCTTGATTTTGAACAGCCTTCTCGAATCTTCGCCCCTCTCTATAAAAGGAGGCTTACCCTCAGCCTAAAAAGACTTTTGGCATTTCGTCCTAATAGAGAGAGAAGAGAGAAAGCCATAGAGAGAGTGAAACCCTAATCGTCCAAACCCTATTTTCAAAACCCTAACCTGTTTTAAACCCTAACTAATATCTCTTAAACAGTTTTTCCAAACACTATTCCTGTGTGTTTGAGTGTGTTGTTGGTGGTGGTTTTGAAGAGAGTTTGAGGTTTTATTCCTCTGTGTTTAAGATCTTGTTTCCACATTAGAGTTTGCATGTTAGATCTGTATTTCTCTTTAATAGAAATTATTGATCTGGCCATTGCATGTCATATTACACTTAGATCTATATAGTTTAATTTCTCATCTTGAGAAATCACTTTTGTTGATTACTATTCTATAAATGTTTTTCAAAAACTTAGAATCAACAAATCTTCTTTCTGTTTCTAGTTCTTATGAAACAGGACTGTTGACCTAGTTGGAATCGCAATTGGTGGTTTCCAATTTTAAAATCATTTTCAAAACCCTTTGAAATTGGATATGACCTTGGCAGTCTTACGAGTAAGGTAACCTTGGATTCTGGGATTATTTGAAAGGTCAAATACAGTTTTCTTCTTCTAAAGAAGAGAGAAACCGAAAACAGTTCATCTTAGATCTAATTTGTAATTCATTAGGACTTTTTGTATAAAATAAGTGTGTGTGCATTCATGTGTTCGAATAACTTTCACAAACACTTGTCACACTACAACTCAGAAGTGTTGGATATAAGACCTTGAATCTAAAGAGTCGACGTAAAGACTGGAACAAAACTGGAGAAGTTAACAAACTGGAAAAGCCACATCAACATCAGACCTGGAGAGAAGTTAGAATCAACCAGTGGGTACATTCCTAAACTTAGATAGGACTTTTATGTGTGCATGTGTGTTATATAGTTTGTAACTTGAGAATTTTATTTTAGTGGATTTTTGGTTTGTGACTTAGAAGTCACTGTGGATGTTTCCTCAGTTGGGTGAGGTTTTACCACCTTAAAAATCTCTTGTACTTAATCTTTCTACATCTCCTCATCTCATTCTTGTGGTTGTGCTGAGTTTAATTACTTTAAACTATTTTACTAAACCAGTTAACAAAATCTTGAACAGATCTCGTACATGTTTTATTAAACACATATTGTGATTAAACTGATTTGATTTAAAGAAAAGAGTTTCCTCAAAAAACAGTTCGGAGTTACTTCAATAGTTTAATCTTATATTAAACGGCCTAAGTAACACTTTTTCAGTAGTTAACTATTTCTTTCTTAATTAGTTTATTGCTTTGTTAATTAGTTTCATTTATGTTTTGCCCTTAGATAAATAGAGTCGGGGTTGTGTTCCTCCATTATCGGGCCTCGAGCTCCAAAAATTAGGTTTTGTGTAAAATTGCGTTTAATTGAAACCGCGTCTATTAAAGTTGGATTGTTATGCATTTAACTTTATTTGTCATGCAACTTTAGTGTTTATAGTGACAATTCGAATTTAATTCTTGCGTGACCATTTTTGATTAAATGTTTAATCAAGCAACTTTGGGTTAAATTCCTTATTGCGTGAAATTTATGATTAATTGTAAATGCTCGATTAAATTGCTTTCTAGACTTAACTCTAATTAGTAGTTGTTTCGATCAGTGTGGTGGGATGAGATCCCGATCCTCGCTTTACTTTTGTGTAGAGTAACTTATTCTTTTATTTTTCCACCATAACCACCCATTACCTTTTCTTTTATTTATTTTTCACTTTTATTCCTGAAGTAATTAAAGCAATTAAAATCTAAAATTCAATCATTCCCTGTGGATTTCTTACGATACCCGACTTACTGTTGTGCTTGCCTTGTCAAGTGTAGTTATAGCTTAGGTTTTTGCATCGCGGCGGCAAAACACACAACGATTCTTCCCTCACACGAACACACTTTTACCACTCGATCACCCTATTTATTTTTACTTTAGTAGATTTATTTACTTGGACTTTGGGGTGCTTCCCATGGGTCCCTCGCGTAGTTTATTTTGAAACTGAAATCGCATGCTAACTAGTGAAACATTAACTGAAATAAAACTGGACTAGCAACATTATATAGGTTGTTCTATTGCACTTCACACCTAATGCTCGAGTTGAACCGGGTTGACTCACGGGTAACTCATAAATCCGAGTCGAGGTGTTATAGTTATACCATTGGGTTTATCAATTATTCCAATTACACGAGAACCTGTAATTCCATTTATGTACTATTTATCCTAAAATATCACATATGCACATAATTATTAATTGTTTACCTTTTCCAAAAAAATTCAATTCTATGTCTTTCATCTTTATTTCCTTTCACATACTCGAGTTAACCATATCTTAGTTAAGTTTACGGCCTTTCACCATCCGTCGTAAATGCCGCAGTTATTTCCTTACTGGCCAGTGATTTTAGGTCTAAGCCGAAGGCACACCCTAGGGCTCTGGGACCTCCTTATGTTTTCCCAATACTATATTGTAAAAACATTTTTTGCTTTTGATTAGGTTTATTTCCTTACGATCCAACCGATGTTTTTACCAAAATACCTGCCCTACCGTTATCCTTTTACTTACGTATTTACATCTTTTAATTTACATTTCTCATTATGAATTATCTCAGTCGCAAATTCCATTTAATCTAAGGTAATTGCCACCTTGTTATTATCGTTATCACAATATTAGACACATTCAATGCATCCACTCACTTAAGTCCTTTTTATCTACCAAAGTTTCATACTTTGCTTATTCCTTTTAACTCTTCGACCCTTTTTTTTACTATTACCAACTCGACACCATTCCATTTTATGCCTTTATTTTTATCGTCTTATATGAAGCATGCTAAGATTCATGGACCTTAATTAAAATCACATTAATTTAGGGTATTTTTTGAAAAAGTGTGACTTGTAGTACCAATTCGTAAAATTTATAATTTTGAGAGAAAATATAATTTCTACCATTTTCAGGGGATATTTTGCAATTAAATAATATTAGGGCCTGTTTTATTATTGTTAAAATATTTACTCAATATTCAAGTTTAACACTTTAAACTAACCTTTTATGCATATTTACACATATTCATGGTATTTAAACTAACTCCTATTTACATGTACTACATATACATAAATATGCCATTTGAGGTTTTAACATAAACGTTTTTTGAAAATATTAGCAATATTTTCCATGAAATTATGCAATTAATATCTTAAATATTTTGTCCCAAAATCATTTTAAACTAGTTAATAATTTTCTCTCATGAAATAACAATTTGTCACATAAATAACGTGTATATAAAACTTATATTTATATGTGGGTAGCATGTGAAATAAGCATAAATATATTCTAATATATCCTAAACATGCATTATATTTTATTCATAAAAAATTTCTTGAATATAAAACCCCACCTCAATGAAGAAATCCTCCAAAAAATAGTGTAGAAAATGCGCTCCAAAGTCTCCAAAAAATACTCTCAAAAGTTAAAGAAAAATAGTCCAAAATTGCTCTAAAATATACCCTCACAACACCTCCAAAATATTTGTTTACAACCAAAAATAATACTCGCTCATATAATAGTGTTTAGGGGTGAAAATACATAGAAGAATGTGGTTGAAATAAAGTATAAATATGGGGCTTTGGGGTTAAAATCGTGTATAAGTCCTTCTTAACAGTAATATTTTCAAGGGCATTTAAGAATTTAGTCCTAAAACATGAGGTTTATGAGTGGTCAATCCAATGCATTTCAATTGCAGTTGTCAGTGTCATTTAACACCATTGTAATAGATTGTCGGTGGAGAGGGTAATGTAATTTAGACGATAATATCTTTGTTGCAACTATCCATCCATAATGTTTGGGGTGGTTAAAATTATATGACCCTTTGAAGTTAATAACCAACGGAACTGCTTACAAAACAAAAAAAGGTATGAAATCGGTAACGATAGGAAAGTATGGAATGGGACTCGACACAAAAAACTATATTTTTAATGTATTTAAGTGTAGAGAGTGTCTAAATTTTCTTCTCAAGATGAGAGGATAAACTTCTTTTAAAATGAAAGTGCTTGTCAATTGTAATATTTTAAATGGGCGAGGATACAAATTTTAATGGATAAGGATCCATTAGAATAACAACACACTAACCAGATCAGCATTTGACAAAAAAATCAACCAACAAAACAAATAATGAAGAGGTATGGGCGTGTACTAGCACTGGCAAAATTATGGGTTGGGCTTAATTTGGACGGGTCAAATATGGGTTGGGCTAAATGTGGGTTGGGCCAAATATGGGTTGGGTTAAATGTGGGCTGGGCCAAATATGGGCAGACCAAATATGGGTTGGACCAACCCATTATTTTTTTACTAAATTAAGTATTACAATTCGAGGTATATATAAAAAAAAACTCATATTTTACTCATAACTTTTTAAAATGAGTATTATATTTGATTTGTATCTTTTAAAATTGGGCTCCATATTTGATTTCTTGCTTTGAAATATGGGCGCCATATTTAACTCATAGCTTTGAAATATGGGCCCCATATTTAACTCACAACTTTTAAATATGGGCCCCATATTTAGATGCTTGGGCTAATATGGACTGTTTTATTATTTGGGCCACATTTTGCCACTACTAGCGTGTACTATTAATATCTCATGGGTATTTAGCTGTTAAACAGGTGTAAACAATTTTAGTTTTCCATCCAATTAACCAACCCAAGTGGCTCAGCCCTTCTGCCAGTGATGTAACACCTCTATTTAAAAAAAACTCTGTCCTTTTTTGCTCTAAGCAATTGACTTAACCTTGGGTTTTATTTTATACGTCTTATGAAGGCCCACCCCGTATCATCATCTTCATTTAAACTCTCATATATAAGTTGCCAATAGTAGTGGCAAAATGTGGCCCAAATAATAAAACAGTCCATATTAGTCCAAGCATCTAAATATGGGGCCCATATTTAAAAGTTGTGAGTTAAATATGGGGCCCATATTTCAAAGCTATGAGTTAAATATGGCGCCCATATTTCAAAGTAGTAGTGGCAAAATGTGGCCCAAATAATAAAACAATCCATATTAGCCCAAGCATCTAAATATGGGGCCCATGTTTAAAAGCTATGAGTTAAATATGGGGCCCATATTTCAAAGCTATGAGTTAAATATGGGGCCCATATTTGAAAGCAAAAAATCAAATATGGAGCTCAATTTTAAAAGATACAAATCAAATATAATACCCATTTTAAAAAGTTATGAGTAAAATATAATTTTTTTTATATATACCTCGAATTGTAATACTTAATTTAGTAGAAAAATAATAGGTTGACCCAACCCATATTTGGTCCGCCCATATTTGGCCCGGCCCACATTTAACCCAACCCACATTTGGCCCAACCCACATTTAGCCCAGCCCATATTTGACCCGCCCAAATTAGGCCCAGCCCATAATTTTGCCAGTACTATTTCAAAGCAAGAAATCAAATATGGAGCCCAATTTTAAAAGATACAAATCAAATATAATACTCATTTTAAAAAGTTATGAGTAAAATATGAGTTTTTTTTTATATATACCTCGAATTGTAATACTTAATTTAGTAAAAAAATAATGGGTTGGTCCAACCCATATTTGGTCTGCCCATATTTGGCCCAGCCCACATTTAACCCAACCCATATTTGGCCCAATCCACATTTAGCCCAACCCATATTTGACCCGTCCAAATTAAGCCCAACCCATAATTTTGCCAGTGCTAGTTGCCAATAATAGGGCACACACAACACCCCCTTTTTGCGTTGACTTCCTTAATGTCTTATAAACTTTTACAATTGCACAATACACACAAGTACCACTAGATATATATCTATAACCTCATTTTCTAATCAAATGTATACATACAATCTATGCGTAATACGGACCATAAAAAGACATGCAACTCTTATAAATAAACCCATAAATATTTAAATAATGACCCATACCCCTTATAAAATGCACTTAATCGTTTATCCATGAAAAATATGATTTATTAAAATACTATTTGTGCCTCTTCATAAAACAACCATTATTCCAAAAAAAATAAAATTCGTTAGTTTTTTTTTTTTTTTGCCAAATTACTATTTATCAAAATAGCATTTTGCGCCCAAAAACATAAAAATAACTATTCTTACCAAAATTTTATTTACACCTCGTTGATAACTACCATTTATCTCAATTTTTTTTCTTTTTTCACAAAAGTCCTATTTTTTTTATCTATGGAACTTTATAAACTTATGCATTATGTAATACACACTAATTAATACTTTACAAAATAATGTTTGGTGCAAAGTTTACAAAATAACTCTTGTCACCAACATTTTATTTAGACCTCGTTGATAAATACCATTTATCTCAAAATTTATTCTTTTTTCATAACAGTCCTATTTTTTTATCTATGAAACTTTATAAACTTATCCATTATTTAATACACACTAATTCATACTTTACAAAATAATGTTTGGTGCAAAATTTACATAAAATATTTCCCACCCTTGCATGCAAACCCATGCAAAAATTATGAAAAAGCCACGTAGGGTTGTGCATTCCTACGCAATACGTGTTCAACACTTGAAAATACACATGCAAACCCATGAAAATATGTATCTTATAAAATCTTACATAAAAAAATATCATAATAAACAATTTAGTAATATATTCAAAATTTGAGGTATTATAAATCATTTTAAGAACATGATTCTCACTTGAGTATCATCAACCAACAAAAATGTTAGCAAATTATCATCGATCAATTCTTTAAAATGAAAACGTATATGTAGAACTTCCCCAATGAGAGGACTGAACACATCTAACATTTAATTTTAAAGTATTTAGCATAAATTTTAAAATCACTATTGTGACACAAAAAGTAGTAATACTAAAAGAATTTTGTATGATAACTATACAATTTATATAAGATTATAACTTCATTATTCTCTCTCTAAATATAGTTGAGATTAAAGTAAGCACTCAATACATCATGATACATGTTACTAGGAACACCCCCCCCCCCCCCCCCCAAATAACGATGCGATCATATCCATGCAATACAATAAAGCCTTTTGACCAAGACAATGAAGATCAAAAGTTATTGAAGGTTGACTTAAAGCTTGCATCAAACCCTAACTCTCAAACCTCAAGCATTGTTCAGACATCAACCACTCAAATAAGAAAGTTTCCCCACATTCCACATCACACGGTGATCAAACTCATTCAACCTTCACATCACAAGACCACAATTGTTGATTCAAGTAAGTCCAGGAATACTCAAATTCAAAATGATTATTACTTTCTTTTGTTGTAATTTAGGAACCATTGTACAAAAGTAAAGTAACATGTTTTATCTTTTATATGATCAAAACCTACTCAGCTAAACTTACCCTAGATATACCTAAACCTTCCCTAAAGAATGGCCCGAAACCCAGCACCCTTCTGCAGAAGACGTGGGAGGTTTAGTCGACTAAACCTTAGTTCTAGTCGATTAAAACTAGTTTATCCAGTTAAACGTTTTGACAGACAACAAAACCTAGTCAACCTACAAAACAGGAGGAGTTTTAGTCGATTAAAACTCACCTTTAGTCGACTAAAAGTGCGATATCTTCTAGATTGATTTTGGTAAAACTTTTCAATCTTTTATCCTAATACCTTGATGCTTACCAACATTTTACCAATGCTTGGCTAACACTTAACACTATAAATAAAAGGTTCCACTTCCATTCCAAAACACACAAGATCATAACAATATCTCCTTTAGTAAAGTTCTATCATCCTAGCTGATGTCATTCCATCCTTGAGTTTTTAGGGAGAAATCAAGAAAACCAATTTGAGAGATTTAAACCTTGAACCTCTATATAAGCCTAAGCTTCAATAAAACCCACTAGAACCTATATCTTCATCCCCAATTCTTCTTTACCAGAGTTACAATCCAAACACTCAATTGTACTAAAGCTTTACTAGAAAACTCATTTGAGATATATACTTATAATACTTGTGTACTTGTGTTTTCGAATAGAGAAATTAAACTCATTAATCCATTGTTTTTGTAAATAAACTTTGCTTTATATTTTCGTTGGATACTATTATTGTGACTCACGAATAAACTTTATTGTATCTTCTCGGCCAGTAGTGTCATTATTGCGGGTAGTCAATGCGTTTCCTGTGTGTGGGTACTGCGTGGAAAAGGACAAGTTTAGAATCTTGTTGGTTGATATTTGCAAGATAATGTTACTTGTGAGGTCTGGGTTCCACAGTAAGTGAATGGGAGATAGTGGCGTTCTCGAGTACCATGTCGAGCGTGGAAGTTGGAAGAGTCCAAAACACATTAAAATCTCAATTTGAAAAGTTTTGTTTATCCCTATATCTTAATTGCTTATATTTATTGTTGATTAATTGCTTTCTTATAAGTATATTTATCATATTGCAATTAATCATTACATTAAAATTAAGAAATTTTTATATCTTTCATTAAACCCATATACCCAATTCACCCCCCCCCCCCCCCCTCTCTCTTGGGTATATTTCTAGGACAACAATTGGTATCAAAGCCTAGCTCATAGATACATATTTTTTTTTAAAAGTATATTTTTGTGCATAAAGATCAAAATGGAATTTGTACCCATTATCTCCAATACGGAAGGACAATCAAGAAACTGACCGCCATATTTTTATGGTACTAATTATGGTTTTTGGAAAAATAAAATGCAATAGTTCATCCATGCCCATGACTATGAAACATGGAGAGATTTAGTTAATGGTCCATACATACCCATGAAAATTATAGATAAAGTTTTCGTCCCTGAAGGTGACAAGAAATTCAAGGAAGATGATTTTAAAAAAATTCAAGTTAACTCTAAAATAGTAAACACTCTTGTATGATCAATTTCTATAAACATATATAATAATGTCTCATTTTGCACGTCGGCTAAACAAATGTTGGACACTCTTGAAATCACACACAAAGTCATATGAATTGTTAGAGAAGATAAAATTAGCATACTCATATATAATTATGAATTATTTGAAATGAAAGAAGAAGAATTAATTACTTAAATATATGATAAATTTAGCAAAATTATAAACAAACTTCATAGCCTTGGTAGAAAATTTTCAAAAAATGAAAAAACTAGAAAGCTCCTCAGGTCAATGCAAAAGAAGTGGGATTCCAATAAGATACTTATCCAATATCAAACTCGTTTGGGAGACATGTCTTTGGAAGAACTCATTGGATCTCTCGACACATATTAAATGGAGACAAAAGAGAGAGAAAAAACTAAATAAAAATTATCAAAAGAAAGTCTAGCCCTCCTTATAAATCAAGAAAAGGGAGATTATTCCCCGGATGAAATGATGGACCTTTTTACAAAAAAAAAAACGTTTGAGACTTACTTAAATATTAACGAAAAGATGGTCACATAAAATAAACTCCAACAGACAACTCTCTGACGAGCATTAATCCACAGAAAAACCCAAATGTTTTGGGTGAAATGAATACATCCATTTTATTACGGATTGTCCAAAAAGAAGAAAGGAAAGAAGGAAATATAAGATGGAGGGGCATGGAAAGAAATTCATGAAAGCATCATGGAGTGATTCTGATGACTCTCATTAAAGTTGTGAAATTAGCGGATCCAATGAAACAAACCAATGTATTGTAAGATTAGACAATGAGATAAATTCGTATCAAAACTCTTGTTATGATTATTTAAACCTTTTCAAAACTCTTGAAAATTACAAAACTATAAAAAGTGAATGTGAACAACAAAATCACAAATATTTTCTCAAATATAGAATGGAGTTGAAGAAAGTAGATAAAATGAAGAAATAAAATGAACTACTTAAAAGAATATGCACTCACATTGGAAACACAACGGATCATAAGATATTTCTTTTTGAAAAGGAAACAAAGACACGAAAAGAGGAAGTGAAATATTCAAATACTTCTCCAATAAATTCAAAATTGAACCAACCTTTTAAAAAATAAGGATATTATTAAAAAAAAAATAAAGCAAGCTTTAAACACATTTACCATAAAAAGGGAAGATCCAAACCACACCACAATAGGATATCCCCTCCCATGGACTACTTAAGTACCTCTTCTAATGATTTGTTCTTTTTGGATCCTAGATGCTTATCACCACATATAAACATTTATGGACCCAAATTTTCAAAGGACCAAAAGCAAAACTCTTTTGTTAACCCATGTAGGTATGCATGAAGGCATTTGCAAATAAAGAAAAATGGTATCTTCACAGCGGATGCTCTCCACACATAATCGATAAAAAATCAAAATTAACTAATTTAGTTCATCGTAAAGGAGGAAAAGTAACTTTCGATGACAATTCAAAAGCTAGAAAATTTTGGTACGTCAACCTCCACCTTTATTGATAATGTCTTACTTGTGGATGGTGTTAAGCATAACTTCATTGGTATCATTCACCTGTGTAATAAAGGATACGAAGTAATCTTCGACTCAAAATACTACCTAGTTAAAAGACCCCCAAATAATGAAATATGTTTTTTATCTGGTAGAACCTAAAATGTTTACACATTATATACATACGTCCTAACCTACCAAAAACTAAAATGTATCACCGCTATAGATGATTGCTCATGGCAATGGCATAAAAGACTCAGTTATGCTAATATGGAACTCATCATAACTTATGTAGTAAAGATCTCGTAAGAGGACTCCAAAAGGCTAAATACACAAAAGATAGAATTTGCAATGAATGTCAATGCGGCAAACAACACAAAATTTCTTTCAAAAGGAAAAAGGATATTACCTCCACTAGACCCCTAAACCTTATCTACCTCGATTTATTCAGTACAAACCCCATTTCTAGCTTAAACCGAAAAAGGTATATGCATTTATCATTGTTGATGAATTTTTAAGATTATGTTGGGTATTCTTTCTTTCAAACAAAACTGAATCCTTTGGTGTTTAGATAAAGTTTTGTAAACGACTTCAAAATGGAAAATTGTGTAACCCTCAAACATATTTAGAGTGATAGAGGGATAGAATTCAATAACAAAGATATCTAATAATATTATGATAATCAAGGTTATAGGCATAACATCTCATCCCCTAGGACCCCTCAATCAAATAGTGCGGTAAAAAGAAAGAATCGATCACTATAAGAAATGTTTTGCATTATGATCAATAAATAGAAACTTTCTGAATATTTTGGGGTTAAATATGTTAATATCGGATTCTATTTACTAAATAAGGTATCTATTAAAAAAAATCATCAACAAGACCCCTTATGAATATGGAAGGGAAAGAAATCTAACATCGGGTATTTAAAATATTTGGATGCAAGTGTTTTATTCTAAATAATCAAGAAAACTTAAGTAAATTTGACCCAAAATCTGATGAAGGAATCTTTCTGGGATATGACATCAATAGTAAGGCCTAAAGGATTTTCCATAAACAAAACATAGTCATTCCAGAATCTATCCATGTCACTTTAGATGAAATCAATCCCTTTTTAACTCAGCAGATAAATCATGATGAAGACAACTACAACATTCTACAAAAAAAGATAGAAACTCTTTCCATTAACACCCATGGAGATCTTTTAAAAGACACTTCTGATCTAAATAATGAAACATATTAAAATCTACTAAAAATAGGGAAATTCATCACTGATCACCCTAAAGACGAAATCATTAAAGAACCCTTTAATAGTATAGTGACTAGATCTAAATTAAAAAAAATGCATCCACCAATGAAAGAGTGATGTGAGTGGCCAGATATGTGTGTTTCAAACAAAACCAATTTTTCTTCGAAAAAGATTCAACTTTTAATTATGCACCAAACCAAATTGTGAAATCCCAATTCTTACTTTAAACCAATTTTATCTTGATTAATCCTAATCAAGCATCTAGTGATTAAAGCAAGTAAAGTAAAGTAAAGAATACTCACAACGCCAGATGAATGAGGAAAAAAACCTAAAAATGGGAAAACAACCTCGGACGGCCCAAGCCAGACAATCACTATGAACAATGGTTTTACAAAGACAGATTAGACTTACACTAAGACTCGATCCCCACGGGTCTTGACGCTCCTTCTGATCTTTAACCGTTCTTCAATAGTGCCCACGCAGAAATTCCGTCTTCCACGATCTCTGTCCACAATACACGCGTCCACATATGTCTCGGTGTCCACCGATATGGCTTTGATATGTCTACTATGTCGAACACGATGTCCGTCGCTTCTTCACCGCAAAACCCTTTGTGTTCAATGTGTAGAACAAATAACTTTGATGCCGCAAGATCACTTAAATATATAAGAATGATAACTCGGATCTTTGCAAACTCTAAGGATGTGTTTAAGACTTTCAAACCTTAGAAAACATGTGCAAACAAGGTTCTGGTTTGTAAAACTGTTTTCCAGAAATCACACTTACGAAATTATGATGCAAACGCTGTTTAAATAGGATTTAAACGCCGCCTCAAAAAATGTGTTGTTCGAACGACTTAAGCATGTCATTCGCGCGACATTGTATCTCGTTCGAACGAGATCCAGTGTCGCTCGAGCGACCTTCCGAAAGTTTGACTTTCTTTGACTTTCAGATAAAAACGTCTCTTAACAAAGAGATTCAAATTAGTCAAACTCTATTTCGAGCTTATCATCATAAAACGAAGTTTAAACCATTAAAACACTTTTAAAACATTTAAAATCATTTTTCTATATAAAAATTACATCCTTATCTTTTAAAAAATAATTTCGAGCACCATTAATTATACGCATTCATACCGGAGTGATCTCGGAATGAAATTAACTTTGAAGACAAGTAAACTTGCACCAAATAAACATCGACATGATTATTTCTTTGAAGCTTTGCCGCAACGTCTTCAATTTCTTTAATACGTCATAGACCAAGTGGGATCGTGACAAAATAAAATTCTCTCTATGACCTATTACAAACACAGTTTTGTTTACGGAATTAAGTCAAAACAATACAGGGACTCAATTGGAAATTTATGTCCTTACAACCAACTTTACTTTTGTCTCACAAATAGAACCTAAAACTATAACTGAAGCAGAACAAGGTGAATCGTGGATGTTGTCTATTCAAATGAGTTAGTTCAATTTGAATCAAATCAAGTGTGGACACTTATAACCCAACCTAAAAATCACACCATCATAAGCACAAAATACATTTCCAAAATTAAAAAGGATGAATTTGGTTCTATCATTCATAATAAAGCACATATTGTTGCTAAGGTCTACAAACAAGAATAAGGTATTGATTACGAAGAAACATTTTTCCCCATAGCCGGAATTAATTCCATACATATGTTACTTGATTTTGCGATTTTTAAACTATTTCAAATGGATGTAAAAAGTGTCTTTTGAAAATGTTACATTGATTAATAAGTCTATTTAAAACAATCCCCCAATTTTGAAAACCACAAATTCCTTAACCATGTCTTATAACGTACAAAAGCACTTTATAGTTTAAAATAAGCCCCACGAGCATGGTATGAACGTATAAGTAACTTACTCATCTAAGACTATTTTACGAATGGATTAATTGATACTACCTTGTTTATTAAAACCCCAAAATACGAAATTCTCCTCATCCAAGTCTATACCGACGATATTATATTCAGAACAACGAATAATAAATGTGTGAAGATTTTGCATCATGCATGCACAAAGAATTTGAAATAACCCTAATTGGAGAACTCACTTTTTTCTTAGCTCTCCGAGTCGAACAGACCAATAGAGTTATTTTCGTAAACTAATTAAAATGTGTCAAAGATCTAACCAAAAATTTGGGCTTAATCTTGCAGCACCCCTTAACACACCAATATGTATATCCACCAAAATTAATAGTGATGAATATGGAAAAGATGTTGACAAGAAATAATTTTGTGACATGATTTGAAGATTAATTCATTTAACTACCAGTCATAATGACATACTGTTTAGTGCTTTCCTATGTGTTATATTCTAATCCCAACCATAAGAATCGCATATTGTTGATGTTAAAATAATTGTTCGTTACCTTATAGGAACCTCTAACTTAGGACTTTGGTATCTTAAACATACTTGTCTTGATGTATTAAGTTACTCAGATGTTGACTGGACTGGTTGTCAAGTAAGTTGGAAAAGTACAAGCGGATCATGTCAATTTCTTGGGAATTCCCTTATATCTTGGGAAAGTAAAAAACAACAATTAGTTGCTTTATCCATGGAAGAAGTCGAATACATTATAGCTAGTTATTATTGTGCTTAAATTTTGTACATTAAGCAACAACTTAGGGACTTTCAAATTATATTTTTCAAAATACAAATCCTTTGTTCTAACACAAGTGCACTTTCCATCACGAAAAACCTTATTCAACATTCAAGAGTCAAGAATATTGATATCAAACATAACTTTTTATGCGATAATATTCAAAAATTGTTTTTGGAACTTCAATTTATTTCTATCAAAAATAACTTGCAGATATTTTTACCAAACCACTTCCCAAAGATCGGTTTTGCATCATCTACTGTGAACTTGGAGTAACTGGTCTTAAAGATATAAACTAAAATAGTTTTTCTTATAGAACTCTTCCCATGAAGTTCTTTCCTTCCTCAGTCCCTCTATATTCATGTTTTCCCATCCCATTCTCCTGGTAATTATTAATATTACCCCAAGACATGTCGAATTCAAGTACACATTCCCTCTCTAAAACACACACCCTTTTCGATAATGACAAAGGGAGAGAAATATGATACAAAAATAAAATACTACAAAAATGGGGGGAGAAACACAATTTTTGAAAAAATTAAGTCTCAAAGAAAGGGAGAGACTATAGATTATTTTTTTCAAATTATATCAAATGTATTATCATCATCAAAAGGGGGAGATTGTGAAACCGAAAGTGTTTATACAAAAGGGATTTTGTATGATGACAACAAAATTAATATAAGATCATAACTTCACTATGTTCTCTCTAAATGTACTTGAGATTAAAACAAACATTCAATACATTATGAGACATATTACTAGAAGCGCATTAACCAACAAACCATGCAATACAATGAAGTCTTTCAACTAAGATAATGAATATCATAACCAAGACAATGAAGATCACAAGATATTCTATGTTGACTTACAGATTTCATCAGATGTTAGATCTCAGACCTCAAGTATTGTTCAGACATCAATGAGTAAAAAAAGTAAGTTACACCAAATAACTCAACCAATTATGATTAAACTCAAGCATTACATCACAACCCCGTAATTGTTGATTCAAGCAAGTTAAGGAATGCTCAAAAGCCCTAATGATTATTAATTTATTTTGTTGTATTTTAGGAACCATTATAAAAAAGTAAAGTATCATGTTTTATATTATATATGCTCAAAAACAAATCCCCCAAACCTACACTAGAGCTGCCTAAACCTTCCCTGAAGCATGACCCTAAACCCAACACCCTTTTGCCTAAGACCTAGGAGGTTTAGTCGACCAAACCGTAGTTTTATTGTACTAAAACTAGTTCAGTCAGCTAAATTTTTTGACAATCAATTAAATCTAGCCAACTTACCAACTAAACAGAGTTTTAGTCAATCAAAACTAACTTTTAGTCAACTAAAAGTGCCAGATTTTCTAAATTGATTTTGATAAAACAATTCAATCTTTTATCGTAATACCCTAAACCTTACAAACTCTATTACCAACTTTTTTACTAATATTTGGTTTCCTTATAACAGTATAAATAAATGATCCCACTTCCTTTAAAAAACACACAAGCTTGTGACAACATCTCATTTAGTAAAGTTATATCATCCTAGCTTGTGTCATTCCATCCTTATAATTCTAGAGAGAAATCAAGAAAAGCCATTTTAGAGTTCTAGAACCTAAAGCTCCATTGAGTCTAAGCTTCAAGAAAACCCACTTTAACATAAATCTTCATCCCCAATCCCTCTTTAGCAAATTTTCAGTCTCAACACCCACTTGTCCTAAAGATTAACCAGAAAAATGATTTGATTAATATGCTTTTGATACTAGTTTACTTGTTTTTTAAAGAGGAAATGTAAACTCATTACTCCATTATTTTTTTTAAAGAAACTTTTCTTTACAATTTGGTTAGCAATCTTATTGTCATGATTCACGATTAAACTTCATTGTGTCTTCTCGGCCTATATTGCCATTGTTGCGGGTAGTCAAGGTGTTTAAAGTCCTTATTCTATTGCGTGGGTACCACTTAGAAAAGGATGAGTTTAGTGTCGTGTTTGTTTCTGTTTTCAAGCTAGTGTTCCTTATGAGGTTTTGTTTCCACCGTAACTAAACTAAAGATAGTGGATTTCTTGAGTACCGTCTCGAGCATGGATGTAGGAAGAGGCCGAACCATGTTAAAACCTAGTTTTGCAAAGTTTTACTTATCCCTCTCTCTAAACTATTTATATTTATTGTCGATTAATTGCTTGATTATAATTAGGATTATCATATTGCAATTAATCATTACATATAAGTGAACAAAGTTTAAATTTTCCATTAAACCCATATTATAATGCCCCACCGCCAGCCCTATTAGGCTGTGGTCATTATTGTTTCTTATCCTAGGCATTAGATTTTAAAATTTTATTAATAGGGCACACTTACTAAGCCGCGACCCATAAGAAAGCCTCATCCTCATCACAGGGTTTGCAGCAAAATAAATCAACATAGTATTATAATGCACAATATATAGGGACCATTTTAACAATACTAATTGCATTAGACATATATACAGAAAAGTTTCTAATACATGCCTTACTAAAGTTTCTCCTCTTCCAATTATAAAACTAAACTTCTAAATAAATATAACTAAGAGTTAAATATAAGTGAAACGTCTAAAAGAATTCTCTTTAGATTAGGATATCCTATGTAGCCTCTATTTTCCCTTAGTGGCCTATATCTACACCATGGCTTCTATCCTCGATAAAAAAGGAATATAGAAGGGATGATCTCATATAGCTCATCAAGGGTTAAATCAAAGTCCTCAGCTCAACTGTCAATTTTAATACTAGAAAATAAAAGATATAATATCAAGGAAATGTAAAATAACGGTACAAATAAGATGAATAATGAAATATAACAAAATTAGAAGGAATGATGTAAGTTTTCCAACCCCTCATATTACGCTAATGCCCTAAGGCTTAATCTCCCTTAGATCACCTCAACTAACACTATGACTTAATCTCTCATGGTTCTCCCTCATAGGCCACGACCTTTAATTTATGGCCTTGGACATCTCATTCTTCATGGCCTTATTCCATGTATCTTTGACCTAGTCATGCCATAGGCCGCAAAATCTCACTTTCTCTGTCTAAAGTGGGAAATAGTATTTTAGCAACTTTGAGAAGTGTGCCAAGGGTTGTTATATATAGGAATTACTAGGGAACCTAGGGTTTCCTCTTATACCATCACATTTCCACAATTACCCCTTCAAAAAAGCTTCCAGAACCACTAAGACTTATTTATGAAGTTATGGCCTAATTAGGCCACGTCATCACCTCACGTACTGAGCATTTACATGTCTAGGTCACTAAATGTCGTGGCTTGTTCACTCTCCCTCTTGTCGTGGATTTTTCCAGAACTCTATTGATGGTTGTGGTCTCTTATATGGTCGTAATATCTTAGAATTTTAGGGTCATTACTCATATACCCAACTCACCCCCCTCTTGGGTATATTCTGGGCGAACAGTCATGATTCTGTGATCAATTACTCTCGATGAGGAGGAAAGAAAAATACTAACACAAGGAATTAATCACATGACAATTTTAAAACGTAGATGGGAATTGTGGGTTAAACTGGTTTATTATCCCCTTATGTTATAACAATGTCCAAATTTACATTTTTAGTTCCTCAAACTTATTTCAATTACACAATAAGACTAAAACTAGTGAGAAAGCATTGAATTCATTTTTAAAACCTTGGAATTATATAATTGAAAAAATAGTTTATAATTAACACGCGAGAATTAATTCGATTAAATTTTAAAGTGGCATCCCTCTACTTCCAATTAAAAAACTAATCTCGTCGATCATCCTAGGTCACTTATCGTATAAGATGTCTCGATCGAAGCTTATGTCATTCGAACACCCCAAAAAACTTATGTTCAAACTAATGAATACTCAACGTCCTTTTGTCCCACTCATAATAACATTGACTCTAATGGGGAGGATATCATTAGTTGTGTATAAGTGTATACCATAGGTACACTTATTGAAATCAAACCCAATCATGTAGAACTTCCTCTATGGGAGGACCGAACTAACTTACATTCAATTTTAATGAACTATCAATAAAGATTGTCGAGAATATTGGATCCCCTAATTAAAGCCATCTGATGGGGGCCTAGATCGCTGACATGAGGATGTAATCACATCACAATTTTAAGATACCAATGGAGACCATGGGGTTTATCTTGAAATCCTTTACCACTTAATATTTTAAACTTTAAGGTATTTTGAAAAACTATTCATTTAATTCCAAATGCCCGAATTAAATTTATTGCAATTTTCCAATTTAATTGTACAAATTAAATTACCCTATCTCACTATTTTAATTTTTCAAAAATAAAACCATTTTAAAAATAAAACTCGAAATCAAAATTTAATTTATACCTTTAAATTAATTACCTGATTCAATTCAATTTAGAAACTGACCAATTAAAACTACTTTTGCAGAAAAATGTGTGATCTATGTTAGTCTCCAAATTAAATTCAAGTTATCCATAAAATGGGTGTCCCTCATTAACCAATTAGAATGCTAAAATATGGAACATAATAATAAAGAAACAAAATGAAAATTTAATAATGGTAAAAAATATAAGGACAAAGAGGCCCAGTCCATCATGGCCAATAATCCTTATTTATGTAAGTGTCTTGAATAATAAGGAACCAACTCGAAGTAGATTTCTTTTCGGATAAGAATACTCCTCGAAGTAAACCTCTTCAAGTCTTAGAGTTATTTATGTAATAAACCTCTAGAATTAATCCTCTCGGGTGTAGGAAGCTGAAAGAAGAAGAAATACCATAAAAACTGGTAAAAACAACACCAACAAAACCTTTATGTCGTAATCTACCACCTTTGGATTGATATGATCCTCCTCCAGATCGATCAGTACATCAAAATTGGCTTTAGTAATGGTATTTTACCATTATAAAAATAATTAGTAACAGTAATTTTCCATTAGGAAAAAAGTGTGGGGAACTAAATTATTATCATATATTTACCATTACTAATACTGGATTTAGCAACTACATTTTATCGTTTAATAATGGATTTACCAATGGTATTTTACATTACTAATTCTTATTTGATAACATAATTTTCTATTACTATTTCTACCTTACTAAGAAAGCTTTGTAATGTTTTTGTCTATTTTTGTAACAGTAAAGGTCCATTATTAATATTAATACATATCTAAAAATATGTATATTTTTCAAGATCCGATATCTTTCCTGAATTTAAATAAATTCAGTTATGCTTAACATACTATTTAAATCCAAAGAACATATACAAAAATAGTCACATAAACAAGGAGATTATGAGCTGCAACTGCGCATCCTTGGATAGAATCCTCAAACTACGCGTCCCTGTGGCTGGATACCTAAAAGGTTTTGAAAAAGATTTTGACACGAGTTAGAGAGCAAGTAAAACATTTTGAAAATATTTAGCTAGCAGTTAAATTGCAATAATTAAATATGCATGAACATTCTTCGTATTTAAGCTAGTGTAGCCCTCTCTTAAGGTATAACTCACGCCTCATATAATGTGCGCATCTAACGCTTGCCTTCTAACCTTCCTAGTTAAGCTACCCCACCTAACTAGTCGTATCACACATCATTCTACCACAGTACTCTAACCCGAGTACTCTTACTTTGATTATTAAGTTATCTACTCCTTAACTTATTAATCGGTTCAACTATATTAAATCATATAACTTTCACACAAGTTAAATAGGAATCCCATTTTTAATCATATAACTTACACACTAGTATATAAGAAATACATTCACACTTATATATTAATCACATATATAATTATCTACTCATATTATATACGCACTACTATACTACAACATTCACACACATGTCAAGTATAATAACCATCCATTCCCGAGAAATAACTCACCAGATGCTTTCTCTAAAATGCCATCATGTCTTAGGTATGCTCACTCTAACTCGGCTACCTCATGTCGGACTCACTCTCGAGATTAAGTAAAAATAATAAGCGTAGCGAAGATGGTCATAGTTCCTCGGGTGTGAGACAGAATCATACCCAAGACGTCTCACCCCAAAAAGAATCACAATATATAAATATTGGACACTATGACTTAGGGATTATACTCTCCATGTTCCTCAAGCCAGGGGATTCACCCACATCGCGCAACCTCCAATGATAGCACTAGAGGTATATGTATTCCTATAAATATCATTCACACCGATATCTATAATGCACACGATATATATATACCATCACACTAAACGTGTACATATATTAAATAAAAGTTCAGCCAACACGTGCCTAACACCCATAGCACTAGCCCAAAATACCCAAGTCTATATCCCGACTTGTAATTTATTAAATAACAGCTTAATTATTTATTATTTAAGTATTGTCACCCAACTACAATACCCAGACTCACTCATTCGGTCCGTATCTTCACCCTTTAGAATTTGTTACACAAAATTCCACTATTAAGTTTAACACTCCTCATTAAATTTAATATTCGATAATTTATTATATATACCTATAATAAGTTAAACAGGCTACCCATGCCTAACTTCCGTCGCACTAGCCTGAAAAATATATGAGTCATATCCCCAACCCTTAATTAAATTAATTTCACCTCAATTAATTTTATTTAAGTGGTGTCACTCAGCCAAAATGCCCGAACTCCCTAACTTGGTTCGTAATTTAACCCTTAGAATTAATTTCACCAAAATTCCATTACTTTATTTGGAACTCTTTCTAAATTCAATATTACTTGAACTCAACACCTAAGGTCCTAAGTATTGTTCTCCCACATTCTCTTTTATACTGATAAACCCTTTGAAAGAAACCTTAAAAGAAAATAAGGGCAGTTTCGGTATTTCCCAATAAGTCCCCATAGTCGCCCAAATGAGAATGGGGGTCGTTCACGCGACATCATATGTCCCTCGAACGAGGTCCCATGTCGTTCGAACGACACCTTCTTATCACTGCGTCGTCCATTGTTGTTCAATCCAGATATCTAAACCTTAGACCAGAAACACGAACTGTTAACTCCCAGCGATATAAACCTTTTCCAATAATTTTAATTACGCATTTATATCATTAACATCTATTTGTAACACATATATTAAATCTGAGTTGGGGTATTAGATTTCTCTTACACTGTTTCCTCAAAGTTTAATTCCAAACTCCAAATTAACAACTTTGATTAACTGTCCATGAATACAACTTGGATTCTCACACTTTTGAATCAAAATACTACATCAATTGAGTCTCTAATCTACATAAATTGCCCAATTCATAAACACCCATTTTTCATGTGAAAACCCACTCAAAAATGAAATGATTTACACCCACCTTGATATGAATCGTAAGTTTAACTAATTGCCTGAATAAAATAATTAGGTCTGATTTCCTTTGATGTAGACGAAAATTTGATAAAGAACACACCCCTTTTCTCTTGGTTTGGCTCCAAAAAGCTCTCTTAATTTCTCGCTCTTTTCTCGTCTACAAAACTAGGGTCTTCTATTTGAGTTGTGTCTTCCAAAAACTCCCTAATGTAGGTTTTATATTGCTAATCCCAAAACTAATCCTATCGGACAAATCCAAATGACCCGAACACCCCCGGGTGAGCTCAATTATGCCTAAACATACCCTAAGACCCAATTACTACCCCTGGGTACTCTTTCCGACTATCTCAGCCTATTCGGAGTCAACCGTGCACTCAAAATTGTCATCTGAGTCAGTTTACTAAAATTCTCCAATCTCGACCTTAAATTACGACACCTGTGAATTTAAAAAAATAGCCCGAATTAATTAAATCTCAATTCACTAATTTAATTAACTCTTCCAGATTAATTAATTCCATATTACCGAATTAATTAAATTCCATATCTTCAAAAATATGGGGTATTACACGTAGTGTCACCCCTAAACATGCATTCCATGCCCAACTGAGGTCATGGCTAATGATAGAGTGCCAGTTATGAGTGTGCATATTAGAGATCATCAAGAAGAATATTTCCTCACGTGATTTGTTGATCCTCGATAACGGTTTCATGTAGTATGCCTGAATTACCCATGTCATACTTTCCATGCTTGTAGGACCTGTGATAGATAGGACATCTCGATCGAGTCGAGACTGCCAGAGCCCTGCATTATGATTCTTGCCCAGAAGATATTGAGTAATTATTTATGACCCATGTACCCATCTTAGACTGGGATAATTGACTTGGCGCACTTGTGTCGTCTGAGGACGACATTGATGTAGGTTGAGATGATGTTGGTATCTTCCATGAGATAAGACTCTAGAGTCTAGTAGGTCGCGTTGATGTCATTCAGATGAACCCTTCGTTGGAAGAAATAGTTATGGATGTGATTTCCAATGTGAGCTTGGGTGAATATAATGGTCTCTTATGAAGGTCGTATGTGACAACCACTTTCTTCAGGGTGTCATCTGGACGAGACCACATTTATGTATATAAATTACCCCTATACCTTAGCATTCAATGTCAGTAGGAGGTTAAGGTCTAAGATTGTTTTAATTATTTTGTCTCATCCCGATGCATAGTTCATACGTTGTGCCCGAGCGTACCCAAGGGTCAAGTAAGATGTAACGGTCATATCAGCACACTTATTTTGTTCACATCCACTAATGAGAAGTCTTCTATCTATCTTCCATTATTTGGTTATTCCAGAGGCGACATAACTTCCTAGGCACGTTTGGACCACATGCGCAGTCACTGCATCACTTATGTGCCTTATGAGTTATTTCCAATTATGACAGCTAATTTGAGTCTTGCAATGTTTGTCTTCGGAGGAAATTTTTTTTTCTTTGTCAATTCTCATACAAAAACTAGAGTCAAGTTTTGGCTACCATTTTCCATCTGTAGCCTTGTGTGACCTAAATCCTCTCCAATCTTCTTCTTCGGCTTCTCCATCCACTTCCAGCTCATTCTCTTCCTTTGCATGTATTACTTGACTTCTCCTTCCATTAATTTCATCATTTAAACTGGGGTTCTTTCAATTGTTTTATTTTTTTACCAACATTTTCTTTCCTAGTGGGTCATTCTATGTTCGCTTCATCCCTCTGTGGTTGTATTTGGGTGGTTATCCTTAGTTTTTAGGAGTTTAGGAGGTGGTTTTGTAGAACGTTTGAGGCTTTAGTAGGGTTTGGTTGTGTTTTCAAGTTTTTGGACATCATTTATAGTGTGAGTTACCTGAATTAGGTTTAAGTGTTCTTGAGTGTTCTTAGGTGTTCTTCCAAAACTCATACCCTTTCCCTATTTGATATTTTACCCTTAGAAATCTTGGCAATCCATTGCTTGTTAATGTATCGAAGTATGTATGAGACTTGGGTAGAGTTACAACACCTTTGAAATCATGTCCGTCAAGAGGTGGAAGAGATCGAAGCTCATATTAACTGACCAAGGTTGTCGATACCCTTGACTCTGACACCCTTATTAGTTGGGAAAATTTCATTTTATCTGACCAATCACCCCCACTATGGCACCACACTATAATCACTAATTGTTATCTCTATTAGTAATGGTACAATGTCTTCTTCCTCTAAAAGCTATAGTTCCTCTGAGTGTTTGGTCTCCATGATGACCTTGTAAACCCTGGTATTGACTCCTTTGAGGAGGCCATGAATGTGACTATGGCTCATCCTGGTATAACCAAGATGGCAGACTTTGCATAATCGAGAAACATATGTCATCCAAGCACCTCTTCTCATCAGCAGGGGGATCCTGAGCCCCCAATTTATGATGTGTCTGACGATAAGATTGGGGATCATGCTCCTCCATCCCCTCAAATGTCTGAGCCCTTAGCCTCATGACTAAGGCAAAATTTTGAAGCTGAGACCCTCATGGTAATGCCCCTGTCGTTGACTATGGTTAGGGTGAGGATGCCTACGCACTAGACACGAGTGTTGCCTTGTCCTACTCCAGTGACGTTCGAGAGAACGATTTCACTATGTGGCGACGCATGTATGGAATAATCTCGTACATCAATATGAGATTACCGGTTAAGGACGAGAGATTGTATGATAATACACATAAGGATGAAATCACATTATAAGAACATATATTTAAGGTTGACTCTTGCCTTTTTTTTTACTCTTCCATTAGGTCTATCCTCTCTGCTATTGTAGTTTCCCCAAATTTATTAACCGTAAATGCCTGGAGGATATTATTGGGGTTGTTCATCCTCTGTAATCTTTCATATGAAGAAGACTTTCATGACAATGTCTTCCGTTTATGATACTCGATCATATCCATAAAATCCAATCCCTGCTACTATCATTTTGTAGCTCACCGCCCTGATCGTAAACTTATTCATACGAACCAGACTTCAAACTATGATTGGAAGTCTCGGTATTTATTATTTGTAGTTCATGGAAGTTTAGCGATGATGAGTCCTCTAGCCTCCATGAGATGACTTTTCCTAGTTAATAGGACCATATCACGATCTCGGCTAAGGTTGATCTAAACTTAAGTGCAGAGACGAGACTGAACATTGATCAGGTGAGGGTCCTTAAAGGAGTGATAGTTTTTGAGGATCTAACCACTCTTGAGATCCTAAGAGAGATTAGAATCAGTGTAGACCCCTTGGAATCTCTTTGTAAGCATATTTGAACAATTTGTTGATTTTTCATGTTCAGATTTGTCTTTCATTCATTTTGATTTTTACCTAGGCTGATACTGATGTAATTAAATTTTGCATATCGTTCGCAAATGTTCCTAACAATATTTGGGAAATGGCAACTCTGATGACTGGAAATATCCTCGCCCAGCTCCAAAGGAAGGCAGCAAAGTTGATCCACACTTGGTAAAAAAACACAACAACTGAACCTGACATGGTCGAGGGGACCAAGAAGAATAAGGAATTTGGTGGGACTTCAGTTTTCGCCACCCAATAAAAAAAATTCAAGGGTCATTCATGACGACCCCATGCTCGGAGTGTCCTGATATCGAACGATGTGTCGACAGTTGCATGACTAGCCTAGCTTCCCTTGAACCCCAACTCTCTCCTTAGGAGTCAGGGTAAGGATAGGTAAGTCATTGCCTCAATGAATCCCTCCTGTGATGGCTAGTACTTTGAGACCCAGGATAGCTCCAGGGTGTATGGATTTTCACTCAATAGGGCTACCCAGGTAAACTCTTCATCTCACCACTCATCATCTTATGATTTTTGTCAAGTCTGATATCATCCTTTATTTTTTACATACTAACCTCTCCTTTTTTATAGTATGTCCTTTATCTATAACATCTCCATAGTGGATGTTGGAGGTCGAGCCTAAAGTTAGGTTGGATGGCGAGGTAGCGTCTTAATTTTCCAATATGAAGAAACATCTTACTGAACGAAAGGCTGCTAATGAAGGCAGGACTCAAAGGCTTCAAGATCGAAAAAAGGAGTGTATTTCTACTTTGATGGAGAAATGTAACACTCAGTTAACTAATCTGAAGGATGACCTCAAGAAGTAAAAGGACTCTAAGAATGATAGTCTCAGAGAGGTTATCACGAAAGGCGTGTTCGAGTTTAAGGAGTCAAATGAATTTACTGGTTATGCCATTTAATATTTGGAATGAGTGATGAAGGTAACTTGTAGGCAAGTGGTAAATTAATTCTCTAATCTTGTCTCCAAGTTTCATGTGTTGGTTGAAGTCCCCAACTCCTTCGGCTTCGCTAATCTTGAAGGTATCACTACTCTTCACGATGTTAAAAGTTAAGATTGACAAAGCTGGCACTATCGAGCAGGAGGTTGCGAGGGAAGAGACAACCTGGATGGATAAAGAGGAAGAAGAAAAAGTTGATGTCCAATATTTCACGACTACCATTCAAGAGGAGGAGCTGATTGTCCCTAAAGCCACAGCTACTAATGGCTTGCCGACCGAGACCTAAATTTTTCTTGTTATGCTTATTTGGGTGACCGTCTATGGTCTCCTATGCCCTTGATTTGTAACTTCCCTTTTTGGTTAACATTTGAACTTCAGTGTCTGTAACTCTAGTTTATCTTTAATATAACCCATTTTTATTTTGTCTAGCAATTGCCTTTACATTATCATGCAAAGTATAGTGTCTGCTTTTACATTCACCATGACATATGATGTTTAGATGACACCATAAAATTAATGATTTTTAGTATCGGATATTCAGACGAGTTTTCTTTCCCAGTGGGCCTGGTCCTTATCTTCACCATAATAACAATAATGATGTTTAATATGCCCCTCTCCACCCCCTGAATTTTTAATGAGATAATTTTTGGAGATGAGACTAAAATACATTCTCATACCATTAAGAGAGAGGTTCACATTTAACTATTCACCATGATGTTAAGCTTCATCATAATAAAATGATGTTTAATTTGGGACATACGGACGAGAAATCTTTCCTGGTGGTCCCAAGCCTTATTCTCACCATATTAACAACAATGGTGTTTAATTTTCCCCTATTTTAGGGTTTTTAATGAAATATGTTTTGGAGCCAAGAGACCAAAACACTCTCTCAGCGCCGAGGCAAAGGTCCACGTTTTAATTATTTACCATAATAAAATGATGTTAAGTTTCACCATAATCAAGTGATGTTTAACTTTTTCCACCTCTTAGGGTTCTTAATAAGATAAGTTTAGGAGACGAGACTCTAAAACACTCTCATACTACCAAGAGAGAGATTCACATTTTATCCATTCATCATAATAAAATGATGTTAAGTCTCACCATAATCAAAAGATGTTTAATTTTACCACCTCTTAGGGTTTTTAATGAGGTAAGTTTAGGAGACAAGACTCCAAAAGACTCTTGTACCGCAGAGAGAGAGATTCACATTTTAACCATTCACTATAACAAAATGATGTTAAGTTTCACCATAATCAAATGATGTTTAATTTTCCCTTCAGTGATTTTAATGAGATACGTTTAGGAGAGAAACTCCAAAACACTCTCGTACCATTGAGATGGAAAGATATTTCACTAGTGTGTACGACATTTAGAAGATAGAATTTGTAGATCGAAGACAACACTTCATTTTATTTGAATTAAAATCAACAAGATTTAATTGCATGATAGATAACTGCTTTCAAGCCATTACATTTTAGGCATTCCCATTGATAGTACTTCTTTAAGTGATCATCATTCATTGGATTGGCGAATGGTTCCCCCTCTAGGTTCTCTAGTCAATACATGCTTGGGATTACTTCATCCCTAACTTTGTAGTGCCCGTTCTAGTTAGGATGAAGATTATAAGGTTCATATATGACCTTCTTGAGTATGATTTTATCAACATTTATTGGGAGAGACTTGACTCTCTTCTTGTATAAATTGGCGGCCCTTTGTTAGTAAATAATTATATTATGGTTGCGTCCTCCCTAAGTTCCTTAATGAGGCCCAAATTCGGTCTCTTATCCTCTAAGTTCACTTCAGGGTCATATATTTAGACCCTATGAATCGAAAATCCTATCTTAATTGAGATAATGGGTCCAACTCATATGCTAACATGAATGGAGCTTCACCTGTCGACGTTTTCATGATCGTCCGGTATGCCCACAACACGCTGTGAAATTCATCGACCCATTTCCTTTTTGCATCTTCCAACTTCTTTTTTTTTCATCCAATATCATCATGTTTGTTACTTTCATTTTCCCGTTTGCTTATGGTCGGCTTGGTATATAGAATGATTGTTTTATGATGACTCTTACATAGTTACCGCTGTGGACTTATTCTTGAACTGTTTTCCATCATCTGATATTAAGGTATTGGGGAGACCATATCGACAAATGATGTTCCTCCAGATAAATATGAAACACTTTTATGTGGTTACCATGGCCTCGGCTTCAACCCATTTGAAAAAGCAATCAATCGTAATAATTAAAAAATTGAAAATTTCCCTTGACTCTCGGCAGTGGGCCGACCAAGTCAATACCCCACAAAGCGAAAGGCCATGGGGACTAGATATGACAAAAGGGTTGATGGAGTATGTTGGTGAAATGCTGGAATTTATCACACTTAAGGACATACTCTGTTGCATACTTAGAAAAATATGGCTAATAATAGTCCCGAGTGACAATCATCTTTGGTAAAGATCGTCCCTTAATATGACTTGTGCATGTTCCTTCATGTATATATCTGAGCACATAACTGGCCTCTATTGGGTGAAAAAACCTCAATAGGGGGAGAAGGTATCCCATTTAATACAAAACATCTCCTTTAATAGTGAACTTAGCTGCGCGGCATCATACCTTTCTCTTGTCAGCCTTACTCTTTATAATTTTCCCCTCCTTCGGGTATTCAATGATTAGGTCTATCCATGATTGTCCCAAGTTCAGATTAAATCATTTTGTGGTGTCGTCTTATTCTATTTCTATGCTAATCTTTCGAATAATGTTGACTGGAACCATTTAATAAATTTATTCTCTTGTTGTTGATGCAAGTCTTGCAAGAGCATTTGCTCTCCCATTCTCATTTCTTGAGATTATCCTTATCTTTACCCCATGAAGGTATTCTAGTGTCGTTTTCACCTTGGACGAGCATTTAGCCATTTTTTAATATTTTGCCTCATAAACCCCCAGGATTTGGTTCACTGCCAATTATGAATCACCGCGGGCAAGTATTAAGTCGACACCCAATGCCTTAGCTAGTGCAAGTGTTTCTATCAAGGTTTTAAACTCTGCCTCATTATTAGATGCTTCAAAATTAAATCTTGGCACGTATTCAATATCGGTTTCGTTTGGAGGCCACAATATCAATCCTGCCCTAGTTTCAGTTATGCGGGACAAGCCGTCAATACATAAACACCAGCCTGGCATCTCGAATGAGAAAGGTCCCTCATCTAGGGCACCTCTCTTCAGCTATAAAAATAGCCCTGGGACACCAACTGTGGTGTCTCTCGATGTAGTCTCGTATGTCCTTTATTTTGAGTTTTTGAAAACTTCTGGGATTTCAATCGTTGCTTACACTTCATTTTCATTAGTTTACTCTAAGTTGAATTTAGCCACAAAATTCTCTAACGCCTATTTTTTATTGCACTTCTACTCTTGTAAATGATATTAAACTCACCAACTCAACTGACCAAGCCAATAAGCTACCCTATTTCTTAGATTTATTAATGACTTACCGGAGAGGTGTGTCGGTGAGCACTACCATATATGAGTCTAAAAGTAGGGCATCATCTTTCTTGACAGGTGAATCAAGGTATACATAAGATTTTCGTATTTGTGTACCTCGTCTCATCCCCCCGCAATGTTTTGCTATTAAAATATACTGGCTTCTGAACTCCATTATCGTCTCTAATAATAGCCGCACTAATGTTTGACTGGGAGACGACCAAGTAAAGATACAGCTTCTCCTTATGAAAGGGACAAGATAGGAGCATAGGCAAGCCTAGATAGGCCTTTAACTCTTGAAATTCTTTTCACATTAATTGTCCCAGACGAACACTTTTTTTAAGATTTTGAATAATGGTAGACACTTGTTATATGTTCATGAGACAAATCTATTAAGCACGGTAACTCAGCCTTTGAATGTCTTTGGTGTTCCTCGGTGTCTTCATATCGACCAGTTCCCTTATCTTGGCCGGAGTGGATTCAATTCCCCTCTGATTGACCATAAACCCAAAAAATATTCCTTCTCTAACACCAAACATGAACTTAGTTGTGTTTAATTTCATTTTATATCGATCCATTGTATCAAAATTTCTCTCAAGGTAGGCCACATGGTTTTTAACCTTCAAACTCTTTGTTAGTATGTCATCGACGTAAATATCCATTATTTTTTTGATCTGATCCTTGAATGTTTTTTTACTAACCTTTGGTAGATAGAACCTGCATTCTTCAGGTTGAACGCCATTACCTTGTAGAAATACGTCCCTTTGTCAGTTATAAAGGACATCTTATTGGCATCACCTTCATACATAGAGATTTGATTCTAAATCGAGTAAGCATCCATGAAGCTCATCATCTCATGCCTTACTATAGCGTCTACCATCTGATCAATTATTGGAAAAGGAATGTTATCTTTATACGCATTTTGTTAAGATCAATAATTCTACACACATCCTCTAGTTATTATTCTTCTTAGGCACCATGACGATATTAGATAGTCACTCTGGATATTGCACTTGCTTTATTAATTCTGATGTCTACAGTTTTTCCACTTCTTCTCGGATTAACTCATATCTATCTTTAGTGAAGGTACACTTCCTTTATTTTACTGGCTTCACTGTGTCATCAAGGTTGAGGGGATGACAGATGATGTCATGTTCAATCCCTCGCATATCATTATGACTCCATGAAAAGACATTTTCCTTCTCCGTAACAGTTCAATAAACTCATTCTTTATTAATGGTTTTAGGGACCAACCCATTTGGACGGTGGATTCTACCTCTTATGTATGCTTTCTCTTCTTTAGTTTCTGATTGTCTTTTGGGTCGAGAGTATCAATATTATACAAAGTCATCTTTCTCTTATAGGACTCGCTCTTTTTTCGCGGAGGTGAAGTAGCATTCTTTTTCCTCCACCTTATCACCATTCAATTTCCCTATTCCATAAGGAGTCAAGAATTTCATCATTTAGTGTACAGTATAAGGCACGACTTCAAATTATTTTAAAGTTGCCCTCCACGGTATAATGTTATAGGCCAAGAAGACATTCTCGTCCATCAAGAAAAACTTTATCCTCTTAGTTAAGCATCTTGGTCAGGTACCCACACAAACTACAATCTCAAATACTCCCACTAGGTATATTTTCTCTCTGCTGAATTCAATCAACGGATGATGACATGGGATAAGTCTTTTCGTGCTTATCTTTGGGACTTTAAAATAATCGAAAAACATGACTTCGGTCGAGCTCCCCCCATCAATAAGGATACTAGAAACATTGTATTTGTGAACTCGTGTGTTGACAATGAGTGGGTCATCATGTGGGGCCAAAATCTCCTTTAAGTCTTTCCTAGATAAGCTTACTGTGAGACTCTCCATGTTTACCTTCTTCGACTTAATCGGTCTGACCTTACCTTTTGTCAGATTAATGTCAACCCTTGTCAGGCCCAGCTTTGGCCTCAATGATGTGAGGTTTTCTATCGGCCGACTCCATTCCTCCACATGTAATTCCCCCGGATATCCTTTTTACATTAAAATCATATGAAGGTTACCTTTAATTATGCCAGGTTTTTATGGAAGATCAGGGTCATCCTCATCTCCATCGTCTGAATCTTGATCATTCCGGTTAGCCTGAACCTCCTTCTTCTTTGGCCTATTATCTTTTGATGAGGATAACCTTTTTCTATTGTCGTCTTGGCTTCCACACTTATCGACATACTTTCACTACTTTTCCTGCTTCAACAGCTTCTTAATCTCGTTCTTCAAAGGGAAGCACTTATCATTTATGTGGCCATGGTACTAATAGAACTCACACCACTTGCTCTTGTCCCTCATTTAGGGAGGAGCTCTCAATTTCTTAGGACATGAAATTTCTTTGACATCTATAATCTCGTTCAGAATGAGATCAGGACTAACTGTCATCGGGTGTACTTCACAAATTTTTTATCATTAGACTTGTTCTTCCCTTCTTTATCATTTTCCTTGTCTTGGCTCTGCCTAAATTTTCTACCAACGACCTCTTTTCCTCTCTTAGCCTCCATAGCCTCCTTTTTGTTCATGATTCTCTTAGCCTTAGCCAAAAGTTATGCCGTGGATTTTGTTCGGATCTTTGGAGATATGCCAATAGAGCCTTCCTGGCTGGAGCCCACTAATGAGGACTATCATAGCAATTCTCTCATCGTAGTGTTAAATTTCTAATTTATCCATGTTGAACCGATATATAAAGTATCGTATGGGATCATTATTTTCTTGTCGGATATTAAACAAGTATTTCACATGCTTTACGGGATTCATGCTGAAATATAAGTTATGAATAAATTTTGCAGCCTGTTGCTTGAAGTTCTCTATTGATCCCCTCGGCAGGATGGTATACCATACGTGAGAAGCATCGGTGAGGGTTTTAGATAAAGCTCGGCACCTCGGCTTATCCGGAGTGGAATATATATTGGCAATCCACTAATGCATATGTATGTGATTGAAAGGGTTTGTACTTCCATCATACTTAGGCATCTATCCGATCTTATCTTCAAGCCTCTATATTGATCTTTTCTAAAGATTCTCATACAAAGTTGCATTGTCACCTGCACCTTCCTCCTCAGAGACGACCTTGGAAGTCGACCCTTTGTTTAGATTCATCTATGCGCTATTCAATTCTCTACATTCCCTCAGGTCTGGGTGGTGTTTCGATCGAGCTTTGTTTAGACGACTAGTGATTTTAGCTCCATGGATGTTGTTAGGTATGGTGTCTCAACTATAATGCCCCCTTGAGCCGAGATGATCAAATGTTGACCCCCTACTTAGCATGGTGAATGCACTATCCCTTTGATGGCTCAGAGGGGTGTACTGAACACGTTATCTTGATGAGTTGGATAGAGACTGATACCTGGACGATATGATATGTTTGATGTCTCGTACCTCTCTCCATTACTCCAGTAGCACTCCTCCTCACATGCCATGTCCTCTCGTCGTCCTTGAACCTCCTTAACAAGTCTAATACAATAGGGATCTGCGATCTCTTTTTTTCTGAGACTGTACTGGATTTAGTTGGATTTGGGGGTAGTCCCCGACTGCAAGTTGCGCAGCCTCTCTAGAGGCCGGAGTGATGAGATTAATGGTTGGATCCTCTAGAATTCATCTCATGATATCTTAGTTGAACGCCAAAAACTAGTGTTGCATCTGGTTCTGGCTGGCCATAAGAGACCTGAGTATCGCCGCTATGTCATCCATCTCAGACAGAGGGAGTGGTTATTTAAACCAATCTTCGATATTTGACGGTGGGTCGAAAGACATCTCCGATTAGTGTGAAGAGAAACAATAACAAAAGTACAAAAAAACCAAAAAATAGGATGAACCAAAAAAAGCATGCTGGTGAACTCCCCCCCCCCCCCCCCCCCCCGAGCTCTTTCAATGGTGATTCATATTCAACAGTGGTGGACTTGAATCACTACCAGAGATGAGTGAGGAATCCAAGCTCAAGATGAGAACAACAAAATTGTTCCCACAGACGATACCAGGATCATACAGTAGATTCGACATATAAATTATCTTTAGTTTTTACTTTGTGGTACACCTTGGCGGATAGGGTAAAACACTACCTCACTTCATATTTTAGTTTCTCTCTTCATGTTCTCTTTACACTATCACCATGAATGGACAAAAATCCCTCTCTTATGAGCATAGAAAGCGTAGCTCGTAGCTCGTAGCTCGCATGAGAGTGAATTCATCATTACAATAACAATAAGTATACGTATTGATAGCTAGGTAGGTAGACAGAAAGAGTTACATATATTCAAGTAGACTCAACTAAATCAACAACAAATAAGGTATCAAGTACTATCTCTTGCGGCCACTTGAAAAACTTTCAGGAAGATCTCGAAAGATTGCCCACCATTCAACTGGTGCTTCCCATTAATCTTCCAAAGAAGCACCTTTGTAAGTTATTACATAAAAATAGCTTTTTAAAATAATCTAGGATAAGTTCCCATTAATATATGTGAAGTTATCATAAATTGAACAAGAATTTCTGCCAATACAAAGCTTAAAAACAACAATAAACGGATGAAAATATTTACATACCTCAATATCGAAGATAATATTAATTTTCAGATCCATTAATGCATAAATTTCACCAAGTAAACCCGAAACAACCATGGTCCAGGGATTAGGGGGCGATAGGCTAGACTAACTTGGCATGGTTCCAAAATATGTGGCAAGTATATGACATAGTATAGACCAATGCAAAAGATGATAACAAAGTGAAGAAATCACATGAGTGTGATATGATACGCACAAATGGATCCCCATAAGTAGTCTTAAAAGGAAAAGTAGACCAACTAATCACCTGACTTACGATAGATAAAACGGTTAGTTAATGGCTAGATTTATAATGAGTAAATCTATGCGTCCCGCCTGTTTGTTCCGCCCAGCGACCGCATTGCCCTTTTTTTTCCTTTTCTTTTTTTAAGTTTCTTACTGTTTTGTTTTTTAACTTTTAATATAAAAACAGTTTTTTATATTAAAAAAATAGTTTTTATATTAGAAAAAATAATTTTTTCAATTAATATAAAAAAACATTTTTTTAATTAAAATCAAATAGTTTTTTATTAAAATTAAAAAAATATATATTTTTTCGTAATATCGCGATTAATTAGTGCTACTAGTAAAAATATCACGATTGATTAGTGTCGCTGGTGCGGACACACATTTCCGGATCCACATTATTTGTTGAATGTGAGTCTCCGTCAACGACACTAATTAATCACAATATTTTTTCAATAAAATATTAAAATTAATTAGTGTCATTGACACTGACCCATATTCCCAGATCCACATCATTTGAATATGGGTCCGCGACAGCGGCACTAATTAATCACGATATTTTTTTAATAAAATATCACGCTTAATTAGCGTCGCTGTCGCGGACTCATATTTTCGCACCCACATCATTGGTTGAATGTGGTCTGCGCTAGAGGCACTAATTAATCGCGATATTTTTTCAATAATATATCGTAATTAATTAGTATTGTTGGGGTCCCGGACCCACATCAATTATTGAATGTGGGACCGCGCCAGCGGCACTAATTAATCGCGATATTTTTTCAATAAAATAGCGCGATTAAGTAGTGCTGCTGGTGCGAATTCACATTCCCGGACCCACTTCATTTGTTGAATGTTGTTCCGCGCCAGTGACACTAATCAATCGACAATCTAAGACATCAAATTAATTATATTTTTTATTAAAATTAAAATTTTAATTTTTTAAATGTTATTTTTAATTAAAAAACTGTTTTATAGCTTTTTTATTTGTAAATGTAGTTTTTTTTATTTATAAAAAAAATATATTTTTTAATTTGAATAAAAAAAGTGGTTTAATTTTAATAAGAATTTCAAAAAAAAAAAATATATATATATATATATATATATATATATATTAATAGATAAATTATTTTTTTATATATCAATTGTTAAAAATAAAATAATAAGAAACTTAAAAAACATATGTCAAATGCCAAATGCGGTCCCCAGGCGGTACCCTAGCGGTACATCTAGAATGACTCATTTATAATTACATGATATCAAATCTAGATTTTCGTATAAGGTTTCTTGGAACTTGATAGATCAAATTATTTCCTTGCAAGAAGATGGAAAATACAATGTATTAATTCATGTAAGGATGAAACGTATCAAGTTGCAAATTGTTTCAATTTTTTAATGAAATAAGAGAGTACTGATAATGAAAAACTCCAAATTAAATCCAAAAGATGTTTTGTTATTGTCACAAGCAATAATGATGTATAAGAGATTTGGGTCGTCAATAAAAATGAATATAAGTCTTCATATATCACATTGTGTTATTAAAGATATATACATTTGTGTTTTATCAAATTAAAATATGAAATAAATCATATTTATGAAATAAATAATAAGATCAATAATAAATAAATAAAAACTTACAAACGAAGAAAATGACCGAGTCAAGTGTTTGACACTCTCTCCTTAAGACAAAATGCGCTCCCGCTACGGTGCTTATAGCAATGAACAATGAGCGTTTGCCTTCCAAGATAAAACGTTCTCGACATACTCAAGAAGCACTTTAGTGTGCGTGTCCCACGAACCAATTATGTTTGATACTCTATCCGACTCGATTGGGAATGGAAAGTATAGAAAATATTTTCTCTATTTTTCTCCCTCTTTAAAAAATGAAGACAAGTCTTGTATTTATAGAAAACAAGGTGTTTTTTCATGAAAAGACATGTCTTTTACGAAACAACCACTTTAGGGACGTTTTTCATTAACTGTCACAACTTATGGTGAACAGTCACAACCTTTCGGGACAGTTCTGAAAAACAGTCACTATAAAGCGAACAGTCACAACCTTTAGCGATAGTTACGAAAATTCGTCCCAAAAAATAAATAAAATTTCCCAATAAGTTTCATACATAAATGGGGCACTTTGATACCAAATTTCTTATTCATCATTTATCCGTTTTAAACAAATAAATATATCACGTGACTCGTCATGCTACAAGGAACGCGCACGTACTTGGTCCTACTTTGACCAATATATTAATTTGGTCATAAAATAATTTGTGTAAAAACACAATATTTTCCAACAATCCCCCACATGAATGAAATTTGGGTGAAGAATCAAATGAATATGAAGACAAATTAGACAGAGTATTGGTGGAAAAGAGGTGCATCGGTAAAGATAGCTTCTGGCCTTGAATCTTTCCTAGTAAGTGAAAGAGTTGGCGCTTGCGTTCAAATAAGGAAACAATATAATGAATGCCTTTTAATCCAAATTAACCCTAAGCAAGCAACTAGGTGTGATTGAAACAATATGAAATCATGCAAGAGTTATTCAACACACAAAGTTTAAGGAAAAATCCCCCACAGGGGCAAAACCATTTGTATATCACTATAATTTGTAAAATACGGTTTACAATCGGATTACAATGAAATACAGGTTGACTAAGAATTACCCTCGGGTATCGGATTCTGTAGTCGCGGCTGGAAGAAAAATCCCTTTCCAGTAGGGCTTGCGGCTGGAACTATCCCTGTCCAGTAGGGCTGCAATGAAGAGGAAGAAACGGTCCACTTCACAAAGGGTTGAACAACATCAATGGTGTTCTTTGGGTTACCAAATTTGATTCACAAAGATACGGAAGATGTGTGAATCTAAAAACCTAGAATCATAGGACTCAATAGGTGAAGACTTTAGGGTTGATATGCTCTGAAAATCGTGTATAAGTCTTAAGAAAACCAACTGCTGATCGTGGATTAAATAAGGGATCGAAACCCTTCAAAATCGGCTGCACGATCTGGCAGTGATTATCCTCGCCGGATCGGTCCGGTCGATTAGGCGGATCGGTCCGGGTAAGTCGGATCGGTTCTTTTTCTGAAACCGGATCGGTCTGGTTGGCATCGGATCGGTCCGGGACTTTTGCCTTCATCGGTTCGCTATGGATCCGGTGGCTACTGGAGTCTGACAAAACGGATCGGTCCGGTAGATGGTCGGATCGGTCCGGTAAATCGGATCGGTTCTTTTTCTGGACCGGATCGGTCCGGCCAGGTCTGATTCCCAAATTCTTTCTTCTTTTGATCTTCGGATTTTGTTGATGACGATGTGATCTTTTCAACCAACAAACTTGTAACGGCGTATGACATAACATATACATAAAGATGGACAAATTGTCCTTACAAATCTCCCCCTATGTCTATGCCGGAACAAACATAAAAAATCCGAATTATCAAATATGAAATTTCCTATACAAATCTACCCTTCCATGAACCCAAAACTGAAAGAGTACAAGTGAATAAGACTGCATCGTTTGTTCTTCAATTCTTCAGGAATCTTCACGCTTTTCTCATCAGGGTGTGTATCATGGGATTATCAAGGATGTACCTACACACATGAGATAAAGCAAATACCAAGTGACGTATCAAGTTTGAAATGAGATAAAAAACATATGCATATATACCAGATTTATGACGAAAAAACATATGCATATATACCAGATTTATGACGAACCTCAAATTTCAAAACTCCCCCATAATCAGATAATTCATTCTCCCCCTTTTTATGATGTCCCCAAATAGACAAAGGAGAGAAATAAATCAAGCAATCAAGTACCGGGGTGACACAAGGCATAAAATCACACCATGAATGAACATAAAACAACCAAGTCGGTGAAAGCGGAAAAGAATGGGTGTGATCAAAATTCGATAGGAAAATCAAAGCATACAAACATGACATATGTGCACGATGAATGTTGGATATTCCTAACGAATGAACTCAAATGCTTCCTTTGGTGTAAAAGATTGGAAATATATGACATTGACTATCAAATCTACAAATCAAAGCTCAAAGTGATTTCTACACCAATAACGTCCAAAATGATTTTCATGCGTTTTCAGGACTTTCAAGGAAGTGCAAACCCGTTTTTCAATCTCCAAACTCCCTCAGATTTATATTTTGAATAGAGGTATACTAAATTCTCAAACTTTGGAGAATTGGTGGTGAAAACCTAAATGGCCCATATTTGGCATGTATTGCTTTTGATTGCCTTAACAATTTTTTCCGGGCTCTTTTAACCTCTTAGGACCTCGGATATTAAAATTCCTCCATTTTTTAGGTCCTTTTTAACGGTGGATTTTGTGCAAAGGATAAGAATCAACTTTCGCAGCCCCTCCCCGTTATGAAAATATGCGCACAGTCTCACCAAACGGTTTTTACATGCAATCCAATCTTGTCAAGTTTTATTGCATTTTATACATTGTATAGACAGGATTGAGATGGAAACACTCAAGCCAACATGAGATTGACAAGTGCAACAATCAAATATAGCCGTGCATGTGTGCAAAAAAGGATATAGGAGTCAAGCATGTAGGAAATATCACTAATTACATCTCAAGGACTCCAATCAATGTTAAGCACATGGATGAAATGATGTAGCCTCTCAAATCTCTATCAAACAGTCACATGGATATATGGAATGAAGTTGTGACTTGGCTATCTTAAATGCTCATCCATAAAAGGCAAATCTCTTTTTGAATTTTTCAAAAAATTTTATCAAAATAAAATCTTTTTGTGCTTTTCTCAAAATTTTTCAAAAAAAAATCTTTTTGTATTTTTCTAAGAATAAGAAACAAATACATAAAAGCTGTACAAGAAAGCTATGGTACATATAAACAGACTAGAAATAGGAAGCATATGATATGAACATGAAGAAGCATCCTATTCTATACATAGACCAACCCCTCAGTCAACAGTGCAAATCCCCAAAGACTTCCTAAGACTCTCAAATCTAAGGGCATCTAAAGGTTTCGTGAAAATATCGGCTAACTGACGGTCGGTAGGAACAAAACTCAGGGTTACGACTTTCTCTTCAACTAACTGACGTATAAAGTGCTCGCGTAACCTGATGTGCTTTGTGCGCGAATGTTGGACAGGATTGCGGGATATGTGTATCGCGCTCGTGTTATCACAGGAAATGGTCATGGTGTCCTGTGAAATCCCATAATCCTCCAACATTTGCTTCATCCACATGAGTTGCGTGCAACAACTCCCAGCGGCGATGTACTCAGCCTCCGCAGTGGATAAAGAGATGGAGTTTTGCTTCTTGCTCAACCAAGAGACAAGAGCAGAACCAAAGTAGAAACACCCACCAGAAGTGCTCCTACAACCATCTACGTCCCCAGCCCAATCGGCATCCGAATAGGCGGACAAACGGTCATCGGTATCAAAGGAATACCAAATACCGTATGAGAGAGTCCCACTCACGTATTTGATAATACGTTTTAGAGCGAGTAAGTGTGACTCTTTGGGAGACGCTTGATAATGCGCACAGACTCCAACACTAAAGGCAATGTCGGGACGACTAGCAGTCAAGTAGAGAAGACTGCCTATCATACTCCGATACAAGGTTTGCTCTACGTCCTTGCCTGAAGTGTACTTACTAAGCTTGGTAGTGGTACTCATAGGTGTACGAGCATGCTTAGCGGAGTCTAAACCAAATTTCTTTACTAGGTCTCTAGCATACTTGGATTGGGAGATGAACATCCCATCCTCTAGCTGACGAACCTGGAGACCAAGGAAGAATGTAAGCTCACCTACCATGCTCATCTCAAACTCACTTTTCATCTCCTCCTCAAAGTGGTGAGCATGCTGGGAGCATGTGGATCCAAAGACTATGTCGTCCACATAGACTTGGGCAACCAAAATAGCACCGTCATCTCTCCTGACGAACAACGTCATATCAACTCCCCCTCTCTTGAAGCCACGGGCTAAGAGATAGGAAGTAAGCCTCTCGTACCAAGCACGGGGTGCTTGCTTCAAACCATACAAGGCTTTCCTCAGATAGTAAACGTGTTCAGGGTGCTTAGGGTCTTCAAACCCTTTTGGTTGTTCCACATAAACCTCTTCCTGTAGAATGCCATTCAGAAAGGCACTCTTGACATCCATCTGATATACCTTGAAGTGCAGATGACATGCGATGGCGAGTAGTAAGCGGACGGACTCAAGCCTCGCAACAGGAGCAAATGTCTCTCCAAAGTCTACACCCTCTATCTGTGTGTAGCCTTGAGCGACCAACCTAGCCTTATTTCTGATTATGGTACCATTTTCATCCATTTTATTCTTGAAAATCCACCGGGTACCAATAACATTAGTATCACTAGGTCGGGGGACAAGTTCCCAGACATTGTTCTTCTTAAACTGAAGCAACTCATCCTGCATAGCAGATATCCAGTGTTCATCTTTGAGTGCTTCCTTGTGATTCTTGGGCTCGACTTTGGACGTGTAGCAAAGATGGCTAACAACGTTCTCTAGCTGAGCACGAGTCTTGACCCCTAGAGTGGGATCACCAACAATGGCAGAGGGGTCATGACTCTTGCGAACCCAAGCAGGTGTGTCCCCTAACACAGAAGTAGGGTCCACAGAGTGTGAGAGAGGAACAGGTAAATCACTGTCAGAACAGTCCTCATCCTTACACTGAAGGTTGGGATCAATAATCGTCGGAGGTTCGTCATCTTGCACAGTGACGTTTATTGATTCCATAACCTTAGAGCTCTTCAGGTTAAAAACCCGGTACGCTCTACTGTCCGATGAATATCCTAGCAGTATTCCCTCGTCGCTCCGGGAGTCGAACTTTCCTAATTGCTCTCTATCCCGTAGGATGTAGCATTTACTCCCAAAAACACGGAAATATGCTAGGTTGGGTTTCTTGCCTGTCCACAATTCATAAGGCGTCTTAAGTGTGTGTGGACGCAGATAGACCCTATTCACCGTGTGGCATGCAGTAGACACTGCCTCTGCCCAAAATCTCTTAGAAACTTTACGACCTAGAAGCATAGATCTAGCCATCTCTTGGATCGTTCTATTTTTCCTCTCAACAATCCCATTTTGCTGAGGAGTTCTCATAGAAGAAAACTCATGTTTGATTCCAAGGCTATCACAGTACAAATCCACCTTTGCTTCCTTAAATTCAGTGCCGTTGTCACTACGTATTCTATTAATAGTGACCCCGTGTTGATTTTGCAGGACACGACACTTAGTCGTTAAAAATTCTACAGCATCATATTTCTCTCTTAGAAAACCTACAATGGAGTATCTGGAGAAATCGTCTACCATCACGAGAATGTATCTCTTACCACCTAGACTCTCCGTGCGAGTAGGACCCATAAGATCCATGTGAATCAACTCAAGAGCACGGGAGGTGGTAATGGAATTCAACTTCCTATGCGGGCTACGGATTTGTTTTCCCAACTGACAGGGTCCACAAATCATGGAAGTTGGCTTTCCAAGTGAAGGTAAGCCACGTACTAGGTCCTTTTTGACTAAACGAGATAAGTCTCTGACGTTCACATGACCTAGACGTTGGTGCCACAGATCCATAGGAGTGATCGTGGCGCTGTTGCAGACAAGTGAGGATTTGGGCTCAGTCCCATAACAGTTATCTTCTGTCCTCACCCCTTGCACTAATAGTTTACCGGCTTGATCATAGACCTTACAAGTTTTCCGGTCAAACTTCACTGCAAAGTCATCGTCGCACAGCTGGCTGATGCTAATAAGGTTTGCTTTCAAACCTTTGACGTATAGCACGTTCTCTAGCTTTGGAAATCCTGGTAATTCTACTGTACCTCGTCCTACTATGCTATATTTGCTACCATCTCCAAATGTGACTCTCCCATCATTATAATCCTCAAGATGGGTAAAATATGAGGTATCACCTGTCATATGTCTGGAGCAACCACTGTCAAAATACCACTGTGAGGTATTATGGGCTTTGAGAGCGACATGGACAACAAGGGCCTTTTTCTCTTTCTTAGGAACCCAAGAGTAGGTACCTTTTAGTATTCCCTTGTTGTTGTTGGTTTTAGCCGGAATGCGGGGCGCATTCATTGATGGTAAGGTCATCCGTCGGAATTCCTCCATCAAGCTCTGTGATGTGGCGGCTAGAAACTCAACACGCTCTCTCAGACTGGCAAACTCATCAGTCTGAAGTGGTGGAGCAACCGTACGTCGTGTCCGACCCAACTTATAGCAATCATCCCTAAGGTGTCCATTTCTTTTGCAATGGGAGCAAAAGGGCATAATATTAGGAGAACCTTGGTTTGCTTTTCTTGGTCGAACTCTCCTTCTTGGTTTTTTATGACGGCCATAAGGAGTCGTAGTAAACTCAGGAATTGGTCCGGGTGCAATTTGAGACGTGGAGGCACCATCAAAACCTATTCCATGCCGGTCACCAAAACCTAAAGCGGGACCGAGGAGCATCTTTCCCATCTTCCCAGATCTGTCCTCGATTTGTACCTTGACTTTCCTAGCTCTCTCAACGTCATGAGTAAGCTGAGCAACAAGAGCTTCAAGTTTCTTTCGAGTCTCTAGGGAGGAATGGAGCTCACTCGTAAGACTAGCCACTTGTTTAGTCAAGTACGCTTTTTCTTTCTCAAAACTGCACTCTCTCTCTTTAAGCAAATTTTCTTTACTAACCCAGGCAGACTCTCTCTCTTTCATAGCGGTGCAGGTGGAGGACTCTCTCTCTCTCATCTTTCCTAACTCTTCTTCTAACGCGGTGATCCTAAGAACTAACGCCTTGTTACGTTTTTTAGTTTTGAAAGACTCATCATATAACTCGGCGTAGGCGCGTTGAAGGCTACTCTCGTCCTCACTACCTTCCTCCTCTCCCTCACTCTCTTCGCTCTCGCTGTCGAGGTGTCCCTGTGAAGTAGCATCCTCATCGTCGTGAGATGCACTAGGAGTACTCACATGACTAGCCATGAACGCGGTGAAGTTACGCTCATGCGATGACTCATCTCCCGAGTCCACCGACTCGACCTCACTGTCGTCACTAAGGGTAGCGTTTAGGACAGCTTTACCCTTTTCCCTATTCAGACGAGTGGCACACTCAAACGCTCTGTGTCCCTTACCGTCGCACTCAAAACACCTCTCACTGTCTTTAGGGGGTTCTTTAAAGTCTTTCTTTTCAAACTTATTTTTCTGAAAATTCTTTTTATCTTTGAAATTCCCATTTTTCTTAAATTTCAGAATTTTCTTGAAGTTTTTAGCAAAAAGTGCCAAATCATCTAGGTCAAACTCACATTCAGAATCAGAAGTTTCTATCTTTCTAGACGACTCGACTCTCTTTCTTGCCGACCCCTCACTTTTTCTCTCTTGGTCTTTAAGGGCAATCCCCTTATCTTTTGGCTTGGCAGATTTAGGAAACATGTCTATTTCATAAGTTTGTAAATCTCCTACCAGTTCTTCCAATTTTAGAGTATTTAAATTACCCAAGGAATTCAGCACAGTGACTTTAGGTATAAAACGCTTAGGAAGGGAACGAAGAATCTTTTTAACAACTCTAGCATTTGGAATATGTTCACCAAGATTATAGCTAGTATTAACAATGTCAGAAAGCCTAGCATAAAATTCATCAAAACATTCATTTTCATGCATGGTGATGGTTTCAAATTAAGTTGTTAAATTTTGCAATTTTGACTCTTTAACAGCATTTGTTCCTTCATGGGTAAGTTGCAAAATATCCCATGCTTCTTTTGACGTGGTGCACGTCATAATGCGTTTGAACTCATCAGGAGTGACAGACCCAGAAATAGCACTTAGACCCTTAGAGTTAAAAGACGACCATTTAAATTCATCATCAGTCCAAGTGATGTCAGGTTTCAAGTTGGTCACATTATCAACAGTCACGGTTGGAGGAGTCCACCCTCGTTCAACCAAAATCCAGACACGTTCATCAATGGCTTTTAAAGCCGACCTCATACGGGCTTTCCAATAAGCATAATTTGACCCGTCAAAAATAGGCATTTTATAATATGACTTCTCCATTTGAACACGCTCTTTTCAAAAATCAATTTATTTCAGAAATTGATATCTTTTAGAAAAAAATTTGCGGAAGTAAGGAATACGCAATATAATGGCGTAACCTGCTCTGATACCAATTTGAAAGAGTTGGCGCTTGCGTTCAAATAAGGAAACAATATAATGAATGCCTTTTAACCCAAATTAACCCTAAGCAAGCAACTAGGTGTGATTGAAACAATATGAAATCATGCAAGAGTTATTCAACACACAAAGTTTAAGGAAAAATCCCCCACAGGGGCAAAACCATTTGTATATCACTATAATTTGTAAAATACGGTTTACAATCGGATTACAATGAAATACAGGTTGACTAAGAATTACCCTCGGGTATCGGATTCTGTAGTCGCGGCTGGAAGAAAAATCCCTTTCCAGTAGGGCTTGCGGCTGGAACTATCCCTGTCCAGTAGGGCTGCAATGAAGAGGAAGAAACGGTCCACTTCACAAAGGGTTGAACAACATCAATGGTGTTCTTTGGGTTACCAAATTTGATTCACAAAGATACGGAAGATGTGTGAATCTAAAAACCTAGAATCATAGGACTCAATAGGTGAAGACTTTAGGGTTAATATGCTCTGAAAATCGTGTATAAGTCTTAAGAAAACCAACTGCTGATCGTGGATTAAATAAGGGATCGAAACCCTTCAAAATCGGCTGCACGATCTGGCAGTGATTATCCTCGCCGGATCGGTCCGGTCGATTAGGCGGATCGGTCCGGGTAAGTCGGATCGGTTCTTTTTCTGAAACCGGATCGGTCTGGTTGGCATCGGATCGGTCCGGGACTTTTGTCTTCATCGGTTCGCTATGGATCCGGTGGCTACTGGAGTCTGACAAAACGGATCGGTCCGGTAGATGGTCGGATCGGTCCGGTAAACCGGATCGGTTCTTTTTCTGGACCGGATCGGTCCGGCCAGGTCTGATTCCCAAATTCTTTCTTCTTTTGATCTTCGGATTTTGTTGATGACGATGTGATCTTTTCAACCAACAAACTTGTAACGGCGTATGACATAACATATACATAAAGATGGACAAATTGTCCTTACAGTAAGAGACTATCAGGTTTACTGGCCAATCAATAAACGCGATGTCTTGAATTGATCAACTTTTTTGTGTAAACCGAGACAATAGAATTCACACAGCCCTTCTCCGAACATTCTTGGTTTTCATTGTTGTGTCCTTTTTGGCCTTGGACACCTCCTGGTTTCATGAGTGTGTTAGAGAATTTAGCAATGTAGCCGTTGATTATTCTCATAGAAGTGGCCCCTTCTCACTCACATAGGTGATTTCAATAAAGAGTATCCTGCTAATACCCCGCTTGACCCATATGTTCAAGATATAGAAATCATTAAAAAAAATTATCATGTTACACACGGCAGATAGTGCACTGACTCATCCTAGGAATGGGAGGAAGAATTTATTTTCTTCTCCGTGCTAACTGAATCGCACATAATTAGGTTGTCCCGTTGAACCTAATTCTTCGGATCTCCAGTCATTTAGGTTGGGTTTCCATTATGATAATTCTTTTAGGTTTTAACCTATTCCCCTTGATGAACTTCTCTTACTCTCTCGTTAGCAGGTCTGCAATTATTTTATTAGGCCTAATGTTATCACTAATAGAGAGAGATTTATTTATGATCTTATATTATGACTAATAAGTCGTGACTTGCCAATTTATTATATGCCTCTTCAAACAATGATTGCCACAGGCAAACATAGGCATACTAATTATTTCTAGAATTGTTATCTAGGGTCATCCTCTTTAAAATTGTCAAAGTACCTTGCTTTCTAAGAAATAATATTCATATTTCATCATAAGAGGATTTCCAAATATTAACACCTCTAATCGTGCTAATATATCACTTGGAATACGAGTCTCGAAAGTCATTTATTGTTTAAAAATATATTCATAATTTCCTAATGTTTATGTCATTTGTCACTTATATCTTAGTATCGATACTGGATGACTCATTTGTACTTTAGACTCTTTGATCCATCATCTTTATTCTAAAGATTTATGTACACGCTTAATCATTTCCAACCTTGGAATATAATCAAAGTACTTAAGTATTAATTATCGTTCAATCAATGAAGTATACACTTCTCTAGACAAATGCCGCCTTAGATAAATACCCCCACATTTATCATAATTCATACAAAGGTTCTCAACCTTTCTTATAGTAAACATAATGCTTCCGCCACAATTTCAAACATAAATTTGAAATTATATAAATATTGATTTATTCTCAACCTCCAAAAGCTTTATTTTCCTTTAAAGTGCAATGACTTAGGCACATAAAATCATGTACTGCTACATTTATGTTTATTTGAACCAACACATATGTCTACTGAGAAGGTAAACATTTATTTCATTCTAAATAAAATTTAGTTGAGACGAGTTTCTCTACTTTAGTAATTTCGACATTTAATGATACATTTCTTAGTACCCCATAGGCCAACTCAAGTTGTGTCACACATAATATATATGCCTCAAACCATTTGAACATATTCTATGATTATGGACTTTAAAATTATCATAATATATAATATGCAATTTGGTTACTTGCCCTTCTTTGATTTTACTAGTTGTGGTGTCTTGAGATTATGCCTAAGTCTCCAATGAGATCATAATTTGATTCTACCTTATTTAAAGCAATTGTGAAATCGCTCGGTTATGAATCCCTTGATCATTTATATGGATTTATGATTTAATTCTATACCATCTTTAAAGCAGTCATTTAACCGCTCGGTTCTGAATTAAGAATCATAAATTCAATAAATAAATCTATAATCACGCCACACAATTTTTTCTCCATTGAAGAACACGTTCGACAAACACATTAATTGGAAGTATAAGATTCTTCCAAAATGAATTTATATATTACGGAAAGGAATGTATCACTTTATATCAACTAAAGACTCTCATATATTTTGCAATCTTCATCGCATTTGATAATATTCAATATAGTGAAGAGGAGTAACATATTGAAATTAATCATATCCACTCTTGCAAGTCTTTCATCATGGAAAAAATGAGCACCACGATATCAATACAAGTTGTATTTTTTTCCTCACTGTTAACATCAATTGAATGTTACATAAATTTTATATGGTTAATGATATACAATCATGCCACAAATATCTAATAAACTTATACACATGAGAATAGTATATGATTACACACCTCAATTTTCATTGCAGGACATTAGGTAATCGGATGCCACAACATGGCATCAACTATATAAAATTATGCAAACATAATAAAATCATAACCTATATGTCCTTTTAATTTATTATGTGTGAATTTAATATTCTCAAATTTTCAACATGTTGGTTCACATCGTTTTAAATAATAGTGCATATTCATGTCTCTAACAGTCGATATAATGCATGCATTGCAATGTTTAACATATATACCAACAATAATGGACAATGCATTGTATTTTCTTTTCTCTTTTTCGTGACACGGGAGATTAAAAACAATTTCAATGTAATATCGAGATTGCATGAATTATCTAATGTAACTCAATTCATGTAACTAAATATATCACATTTCCGTTCATGTAATCTAATTTAATTTAGTGCACAATACATCAATGAATAACTCATTGTGTCACCATATTTCCCTAAATGTGCTTTAATGGAATAGTGCAAAAAATTATGTAATGATAATAAAATAATACTATCACACATGTACATGTAACCACACAAGCAACCTTAATATCATCACATATATCATTGACAAATTACAAACAAGAACTTCACGAAAGATATGACTGAAATTCCACATCTTATGTACACGCATAAGAACACATTTGAGTATCATGTGGAATCACATCACTCTCATGTAACTAGATGCGTGACACCATCATTGGATACCATCGCATCTCCACGATATAAGAATGTGAGAAAAAAAATTCACTATTAATATATACAGTCATTTTAATATACATTGAATCAACCATACTTGTGTTGTCCCTTTTGATCATTTGGACAAAATATAATTTTAATTTCATGAAGAAATTTATTCAAAATCACCTATTTTGGATGCGCCTTTTCAGTTTTTGGACATTCAAAAGAATGCCAGTACAAAATAGCCATGCACTTTGTCATAATTGCAACAGACACTTGATCCAACATTCAGATTATTGGCATTAAAATTATATTATAACATATGCATGTGACAACTCAAGTGACCATTATGTCATTATATAATATTTTCATATTACCGCTCTTATAGTACTACATAAAAGATATGTGAGACACTCATAGTGTCACGTAAATGACACATGAACACACACATTATCAAAAATATGACTGAAATGTAATATGTTCAATATATAAAAAAACAACACATGCATCTAGTTTCGATAGTTTAGTGACAATTAAAGCACATTCTTTTGAAAATTATAATTTCAATATGTCTTTCTAAATATTTTCAGTCATTTTAATTTTTAAAAAAAATAAAACAAATTTTTTCAAGGAACCCATCATACAAATCATGTGATTATTTATTACCACAATAATGTATATACTCGTAAAATGACTATTATAAATCATATGGGAGGTCATCGGTTCAAAGAAAATGACAACTAGTATGCAAAACTACTCATGTTGGCAGGCGGTGTCTTTAGGACTCACCTCCTATGCATACTACACATTCTACATATTATTTGTATATGTTATATGGCCATTTCCATGCTAAGTGACAGATGTATGTGAGAAACATATATCAAGGGAACACGGTGAATGCCAAATTGATTCTAACTAACCGTACCAAAAACAACAAGAATTATTACATATCATTTTAAACATGATGATGACTCTTAATATTTGACTTTTCATTTCTCACGCTTAATATTATATTCCATGCATAGCAACATACATATATGATGATTTAAATATAATCTGATAACTACCTTTAATGTTATGTACAAACAAAGCACTCAAAAGCAATCAATTTTGATATCAAAACTATCAAGAAAATTGAATAGTATCATGATGCCAAGTTAATCCATTTTGATGGAATGATTGAAGTAGATCAGTGTTGTTAGTTTACCATCCGTTTAAACATTTATCATGCAATATACAAGATTATTGTGAACAATCTTAGAGATAATTTCTATTAATATTTTACTCATCCGAAATACAAATTGAACACAAATTTTCACTGGAGGGGAAATTTTGATGAAACACAAAAGCAAGTAAATCATAAAAAAATTGTCTTAAGATTGTTATTTAAGATATATACATTTGTGTTTTATCAAATTAAAATATGAAATAAATCATATTTATGCAATAAATAATAAGATCAATAATAAATAAATAATAACTTACAAACGAAGAAAATGATCGAGTCAAGTGTTTGACACTCTCTCCTTAAGACAAAATGTGCTCCCGCTACGATGCTTACAGCAATGAACAATAAGCGTTTGCCTCCCAGGATAAAACGGTCTCGACACGCACAAGAAGCACTTTAGTGTGCGTGTCTCACGAACCAATTACGTTTGATACTCTATCCGACTCGATTGGGAACGAAAAGTATAGAAAATATTTTCTCTCTTTTTCTCCCTCCTTAAAAAATGAAGACAAGTCTTGTATTTATAGAAACAAAGTGCTTTTTCATGAAAAGACATGTCTTTTAGGAAACAGCCACTTTTGGAACGTTTTTCATGAACTGTCACAACTTATGGTGAACAGTCACGACTTTTAGGGACAGTTCTGAAAAACAATTACTATAAAGCGATCAGTCACAACCTTTAGCGACAGTTACGAAAATCCGTTCCAGAAAGTAAATAAAATTTCCCGTTAGTCCATAAGGATCGGACACCCAGATTCTAGGGCCATACAAGCCAGTTACATGAAATGCACCAAAACTAAAGCAAGCCACCCCTGCGAGAAATAAATGAATTCCAAAGATTTTAGGCAAATCCAAAGAAGGTTTTCTTGTACGTTCATCACAAACTTCATATATAAATGGGGCACTTTGATACCAAATTTCTTATTCATCATTTATCCGTTTTAAATAAATAAATATATCGCGTGACTCGTCATGCTACAAGGAACGCGCACGTACTTGATCCTACTTTGACCAATATATTAATTTGGTCATAAAATAATTTGTGTAAAAACACAATATTATTTTCCAACACATTGCACAGATGTAAGCATCTGGAGCACATCAAGTTAGAAATCTAATTCCTTTTAATGTAAGATAAGGAAGGTATCAAGACCTGATATTTGAAAATGAGACTAATGTATGACTTCTCTACCACAATGTGATGGGAACCACCATATCAATAAGCAATGTAAGAATTCTCAACATACAACATTTCATTCAAGCAAAGCAATGTGTTTGTGTGTGTGAGAGAGAGTGAGGAGGGGTGTCAACTAGAAATTCTATGATTGTTGTATGTGCTTCAATGAACACGTGCATGTTTTAGTTGAGATAACAACATTCTATATTGGAGAAATGTTAAGTGCTCTTCTATTTTTTTAATGCACCGAATAAGAGTGCAGATGGTGATGGTCTAGATGCATAAGTTAGTATATTTACGTTTAAGTATGTGCTAACATAAAACATCTACAAAGTGGGATTATCTTTTATTTAGTCGAAGATTGGATAGGTATTTCGTTAAAAGACAACCCCGTCCTCTAAATTTATATATAATATCAATAAATTATATTATTTCTTAACATTCTTAAACTGCGCACACATATATTCTAGCATTAATTGTTTCTTAGTTAGTTGTATAAATACTTTTCAACCTTTTTCTAAATTATTATTTAACATACTTTTGTACCTCACATTTGAACAACAACAAGCATTACATATATCTTTTATCAAGTTGACACTCACTAGCTTCAGTGGATAACAGCAACTCACATTCGAGAAAATGCGCTGCAATGATATGTTCTACCAATGATTTCGTAGATCCAGGCAGATTTATCGTGGACACAAGTAATGAGCATCGACCTAGATGCATTCCAGAAAATACTTTTGACTTCATTTTCATGACCCTATAATAGCCAAACAAGAAGGATAAGAATCAGATTCATTTTAAAATGGGTAATAACGGGGCAAGATTTGAACTGCTACCTTTGACATCTTTTAAACTAAACCATGAACGCATCATAGTTTAAACACAAAACTATTCTCCCCGTTAAGATAACACGGATTCTACACTTTAAACGCTTGAGCATCATATTATTCAAATCAAAGTCTAGTTATAGAAAACATGTTTAATATGTTTTATTCCAGATCTGTGACTAAACCCCTTTCATCCATTTTCTCTGCTCCTGTAAAATATGACAGCCCTCCTAATCACTACAAAAACATTCCAAAGATAAAACATATCAGTATGGGCCAAAAAAATTGGGCAAACAATGATCAAATTGAGTCATCATTAAGAATAACCGGTTAAGTTTCAACTATTTTTTTCTGTATTAAAGTTGAAAAAGAAAATTTCAGTGAAAATGGAGAAGTGGATAAAATCGTAAGCAAAAAGAGAGCTTATATAGACTTCGGCAGTTTAGAACTAGCCTTAAGGGACCTAAGATTATATTTTTATTCCTAATATCAAGGAGATTGAAGTCCTCTATCTATATAATGTCCTCTTTGAAAGATTCCTAAAGGTTTTTAATAAGATTAGAATGAATCAAAGTTGAATTGAAGCAAATGGATATTTATATGTTAAGCACCATAATCATGCAAAAAAATGTCAAAACTGATCTCAGATTATCTCAAAGCTGACAATTTTAAGAACATAAGGAGGTAGCACGTGTGTAATTTCCAAAATATGTGAAATGGATATGTAATAAACCTAAAATACAGGTGACATCACTGTAATTGAAAAAATAGAAACACAAATTTACCTTTTTTGTTCTTTAATAAATTATTTAAAAATGCAGCATTGATTACAAAGTAAGAATCCATCCAACACTACTCAAGTGTGTGTGTAATCAAAATACATGTAATACTCTATGATGGGAACAACATATATTGTGATTTTTGGGAGGGTACCAAGACTAATCAGTTGTGTGCGTGTGTAATTGCAATACATATATTTAATGTATGATGAGACTTACATATATTTTCATTTTTGGGTGGGTAACAAGTTGCAAAAACACAGAATGCGTCCACGATCTCATCCGTTGATCGAACTCCGATCAATGGGCAAAAATTTCGCACCATTGGGCCTCTAAGTCCTAGAGATAAAATTTTGACTAAAAATTAGAAATTAAGACTTATTAAAGATAATGGTCGAACATTTCATATCATCCAAGCTGAACTCACTCAAGGCTGGCAACATGTTCAGTCATTTTTCGCTGACGTTTTATCACAAAGATAGAGTAGCACAATTGATACAATTTGTAGGGTGCCTTCTGACATCTCAATTTGTATGGTATTAATTGTACTGGCCGCCTGCAAAAACAAAATTTGCGTCACGAACATCTTATTGTTTCTTATATTTTACTGGCCGCCTGCAAAAACAAAATTTGCATCACGAACATCTTATTGTTTCTTTTATTTTCTTAAGGGAACTTCATATTAGAACTACAGAGCCAAATTCTCTTCAAAGTTGAAAAACAAATTTCACACTTAATGGTAAATAAAACATAAAAATGGTGAACCTTGAAGAACTGATTAATATGAGCCAAATCAGGGTCGAGAAGTAGAAAATTTAGATTAAAGAAAATGTAACAAAGGACCTCTTTCCATGAGAAATTATTATCCTAGCCTTGGTCTTTGACAACATGCAGCAGCTAACATAAGAATGTTAGACTAGAGAGAGCACTTCTAAGATTCTGAGATTACATTGTTACAAATATTTAGGAACAAAACAAGTAAGGATTGAATTCTCCTTCAATCCGTTTTCCCCATTGCAAAATAATTACATTACTATCTATATCATTGTCTTGCATTGCTCGGTGATATTGGAAAAAAAATAATGTTTACAATTTTTTATTCATCAAATGTTTTTTTGTTTGCCAAATATTCATTATCCACAACCAAAACATTAAAACACCAAAATTTTGTTCAGAATAATGAAAAACCATATAACACTAGAAAAATTAAATAAGCCCTAAAATTCGTTAATGAGCATAAGAAACACAATAACTAATTGCTCACTAGGTCAAATCAAATCATCAATCATCATTAGCAAAGAGAATATGAAGCCTGGAAATGAACGCCTAAGAGGTTTTGATTGATTTTGTAGATTTGGGTTGTGAGAGATTGTTGTTCTGGTTTGAGATTTTGATGTCCAATTTTCATCAATTACATGTTTGTTATGAAAACAGAACACTAGTGACTTTTGAGACAAATGTATTAAATCAACAATATCATATGAAATAGGGGTGTTCCGATTCTAATAGCAGAATTTTCATTAGATTACCCAAATACGCCTAAATATAAACAATCTCACCAAACCCTAGGAACACAAAGATTTAATATCAAATGCAAAAATAAGATAACCTAGATGGCTGAAAATGCAATAATGTAAGAGAGACAGATATGGTGTGACAACCGCTATTTTCCATGTAATAGTTAGTCAGGCTTATACGCCGAAGACTAGGCATATCAAACAATTTATATCATTCTTAGCATCAAATCATAAAGTAAAAATTGTAATTAAACCATCCACACATGGAAAATAGAACTGAAAGGACACAATCACATAAATAAGTCTCCGTCCAACTGACATATAGAATATCTATAAATCATGACTCTAGATAAAACTGATTGAATACTAAATCCGGGCTTATGCTCATACCAAACTCTGGAATGGAAATAACTGAGACTAAAATAAATAACCTGTGCTAGATTCAAAAGAATGAAATCTGCTATGTAAGGTGGAATTACAAGTTTGATCATTCCTCAGCCCTGCTGATCCTGTCTAAATGAACCTGAAAAATATTTTTATAATTTTGGATCATAGCCCTAAAGTTGTAAGAATTAACTTCAATATCAATTAATAATCATGCGGTTGATTTACCATACATGACACCTATCGGATCTCACATTCAATAAGTATCTCACCCCTCTTCTAAGTGAAATACTACGCGCATTACCTGACCCAAGTCATATTTTGATAACTAATCTCTACACTATCATAAAGAATGAATTACAACTAACTATCATATAATAGGGATGTAACTACCTGCATGTGTACGAATACAACCCCAATACTAACTCCCACATTATCATCCCTAAAGAATAAAAATAAAGCACATAATGTATTTTATGGAACATTGGGTCTATTATCAATTGTCTATATTTAAACTATATTAATAATTTCTCAGTAGTTATTACATAACACAAATGCCACTACTTTCGATGTCCATCTTGTGCCTCTATTAGTAAGTTCGTAGGACTCCATAACCTAACGGACTTAAGCAATACACACAATCAATAATGGGGCAATCACTATGCAGTAACCACCACCAACGGACTATATACCCCAACCATGTCAATGGATCAAATCATCCTACTTCTCTCATCATGAAGCAGTGACATCTAATCGTATGATCTAACACAATGACCTCCACTACGTCGTTCACATCACAGATGGGGCGTGGTATACGGTCTGATATCGAACGTAAACCCACAATCGATAAATTCACTACAAGTAGAGATATGTTCACACAAACATAGAGTATATATATATATACACCCCATAGGATATCGCACCTCTAATACGTTCATCCAATCTAACCCGATTCCCATAATACCCAATTCCCATAATATCGGATTGTGTTATAAGGTAATATTTTTAATTATTAACTCTCTATTGTAATTATAATAATTTATGTCCCTAGGTTCATGGTACAAATACTCACTTATGCGTTATCTCAATCATTTCTCAAATGGATAATATTAGATGAACTCCGATCTGAGATGAACTCCAATCTGAGAAGCTTGATATCCCCCACTTATCACCAAGAAGAAGGAGAACAACAAGGTCTTTTGTACAGTACTTGGAATGGATCCACGCTAATAATGAATCGGTAACTGTTGTTGTAAGAAAACTCCACCAATGTCAAGTACTGGTCTCAACTAACCTTGAACCCCAAAATAAACAATCGTAACATGTCGTGCAATATATAATCCACCCACTCCATTTGACCATCTATCCATGGTTGATACGAGGTACTAAATCTTAACTCTTGCCTTAATGATTGTTGGAAACTTCTCCAAAAGTGGGACACAAATGTCTTGTCCCTATCCAAAATGATATCAAGTGATACACTATGCAACTTCATAATCTTCGTAAGGAAGAGTTTGGTTTACTTCTCTGAAGTATAATCTGTTTGAACTGGAAAAAAGTGAGCCATAATTATCAAACGATCTATGATCACCCAGATGGCATCGTTTTCTTAAAGTGGCATAGGTAACCCCATGATGAAATCCATGAAAATGATCTCCCATTATAACAGCGTAATCTCGAGATTCTGTAGAATACTTACTAGTCTCTGATGGTCTACCTTTACCATTTGGCACGTGGCACACAAAAATGGCGATGTCCTTTTGCATGCCTTCCCACCAATACTGGCACTTCATATCCTGTTACATCTTATCCTCGTGGGTATGAGTAAAAAAAATGAAACCCATGTGCCTCAGTCATAACTGACTATCATAAATCTCAGTCCTTCGAAACTACTAACCTACCGTGGAACCATAATCCTCCATTATAACCAATTGATTAATACTCCACTACCTCTAGTAAAAATTAACTGATACTGCCCTAAAAAGAATCATTTATCTGCAAATTAACGACCCGAATGATAATCTCAAGTGTGATGGTAAGAAATTCCATAAATACGCATGATAACTCAGTGTGTGTGTAAAGCGAACTCCACTTTAACTTCCATACCGCTTCTAGCTCAACCGTCGGCTTACGGCTCAAAGTGGCTTCCACTACATTAGCCTTGATCGAATAATACTAAATATCAAATTGATAATCCTTCACAAACTCAATCCATCTACATTGCCTCATGTTCAAATCCCTCTCTGTGAACAAGTATTGAAAACTCTTATGGTTCGTAAACAGATGGAATCTTTCTTCCAAAAGATAATGTCTCCAATCGATCTCTCCCTCTGCATCAATACATCCCTAATTCCCCGTAAGGACACATCAGTAAAAAGTTTTTTATCTAATCCCCCACTAGGTAAATCGAGCACCGAAGTTGAAGTTAAATTAACCTTCAGCTAGTCAAAATACTTTTGATATGAATCATCCCAAATAAATGGTATGACTTCCACATCAAATTTATCAAAGGCTCGACTATTTATGATAACCTCTAAATGAATCGACAGTAGTACCCATCCGAACCCAGATAATTGTGCACCTATGTGGTGTCATGGGCTATCTTTAATCCATTACTATTGAAACCTTCCCTAGATCCACTGATATCTCTGTCTCAGACACTATGTGACCCAATAATTGAACCTCCCTCAACTAAAATCCACACTTCTCGAACTTAGCATAGAAGTTGATGATCACGTAGTGTTTGTAAGACCATCTTCAAATATTAAGCGTAATTATATACGGTCCAAGAATAAATCAATTTGTCATCTATGAACTGTAATACCCCGTATTTTGTGATATTTATTTATGAGATTAATTGAATTAAATGGGTATTAATTGAGAATTAATTCGGATAAAATACTAACGAGAAGTGAGTTGGTATTTGATTATAATGGGTATTATTTGATTATAATGAATATTGAATATATTGAATTTGTCGTGAAATTGAAATACGGCAATTTGGAAATTTTGTTAGGACGCGTGTGACAGTCGCGTCAGGAATATAATTATTTAATTAAGAAGTGAATTCTATTTTTATTAACCGTATGGTTATTTTGAGTGCGCCAACTTGTCCGGAAGGGTCGATATAGTCAGAAAACACTAGTCGGGGGTTTAGTTTGGGTCCCGGAGCATTTTTGGGCCATACCGGCAACTTAAAAGGGTATTTTGGTAATTTTGAAATTTTAGGATTATTAACCAACTAATTTTGGGAACTAAATATTAGGATATTAATGACCCACTAAGCCATTACCAGCAATTAACTGATTAGAGGGCAACGGGAGTTAGAGGAGGAAGTTAAAAAAGTTCCCAAAGACAAAACCTTAACCTCTATCTTCAACCTTCAACCTTGGGAGAGAAAGAGATGGGGCAACCTTCAACATTCAACACCAAATTCAGAGAACAATCCAAGGCAAGTGGTTTAATTTCGTTAATTTCAAGCAAATGCTTCTTCCATGATTAGAAAATTGATATATTTGCATTGTGTTGGGAGATTTATAAAAACCCATGAAATTGGAGTTATAAATTCAGATTTGGATATAGGTTTTCATGTAGAATTGTTATTGGATGATTAGACTAAAAGAATTACTATTTTTATGTTACAAAAACGGATTTATTTATGGAAATTGATGACTTTAAATTTCTAGGGTTCATGTTCATAAGGTTTGGGGAAAACTTGGGGAGTTATGATAATTAGACGATGTATAGGAGGATTTGGCCCTATATAAATGTTGTGTTATGACCTATGAATGTTTAGTGATGATTAGAAACCTTAAAATACTGTTGGGGTGACTTTTAGATGAGAATAGAGGTGAAGAAAATTGAGAAAAATGAGATAGGAAAATTCTGGGCTCGAAACTGTCACCTCGTTAGAAGACCTGCCCAGGTCGTTCGAACGAGCTTCTAACGAGCTGACAGTCTGCCTTCTAACGAGTTGGATGTTCGTTCGATGCCTTTCGTTCAAACGATATCTCATTAGATGCCCCTTTCGTTCGAACGAACTCTCGTTCGAACAACCTCGTTCGAACGAGATTTCTAACGAGTTGACAGATTGGCCTTTTTGGCCTGATTTGATTTCTATTGTCCCGTAACCTGGTTTGAATTGTAGAGATAACATTACCTTGATGACCAATTAATATAGTTGGGACATTTGGGATATATTGAGGAGTAAAACATAGAAGTGTGATTGGAACCAAATGAAAATTGTGGATTAGGACGTGAGTGACTAATTACGATGTGAGAATAATTGATGATTTAAATGTTAGTATTAACCGGGGATATGTGAGTTGCGTACATTATAAGTTGGTATAAGAATGAGAAGTATACCACTAATAAATTATGATAATTACTAGGATGTGTGCATGCTTAGTATACGTATATGATTTTATGTGTATGACATACCTACCATACTTGCTATCACGGGAGGTTTACGTTCGCTTAGGGCCATCTAATCTTTGTGTGCCCGGATTTAGATTGGTACCTCGAGAACATAGGTCAGAGAAGGACTTATTGGGATGTTAATAAGACTGCTGATCGTGGGAGCGTAGGTTTGTGCGTGACCCATGTGATGTGACTGTGTTCGCCTCCATTGTTTGTGATTGTTGTTATCTATGAACGATTCATGAGAGATTCGGAATGCGTGATCCTTATGTACGTGATGTACCGAGATGGATAGCAGAGTATGTGTGCACCGCAGCTTAGTCTCGGGTGATTGTATTGTATATTCATGACGTGAATAATATACGCTTAAATAATGAGAACTTTCATATTGGTATAATTATGGTAACGCTTTGAGAAAATAAAAAGGGATAACCTGTAGTGAATGGTATTGCTAATAATTGAGAATCCGAGTTTAAGTAAAGCCTCTATTTAATTGATAACGTTAGAATGTATAATGGGAATCGAGTAGAAAGGGGTAGAACTTATGACGGTATAGTTAAATATGAATGTCACTTAGATGGGTACGGTACGTTAGGAGTGCACAATTAGTCGAGAGGTGAGTATTTCATGTGAGTGCACGTCCTAACATGTATTTTGCATTCATTATTTTTATGTCATTAAAACACTTGCTATTTTTAAAATACTCTCCACTTTCGGGCTCTGACCCGTTTGCTTTCAAATCTATTTTTTCTGTAAAAACCTTTTTAGGTGCCCAGCCACAAGGACACCATGCATAGGATTTCCATTCAGGTGACGAGCTATAGCTGTTATGAAAGTTACAGGGCCTTGCTAGTAGACGCTTATTTTGTCTTGACTCCATATTCAGTTTCATCATTTGTAGGGCATGTCGCCCATTTCTATTAGAGACATTTCTTATTTCAGTTATTCAGATCTTTGGCATGTAATTAATTCGGGATTCAGACTTGTTTTATTATTTCAGTTGTGGGATTGTTGTGAGGAGTAGTTCCTCCAGACTCTTTATTACTTGTTGATTACACTATTGGGACTTTATTGTGTATGGTTATGTTATCCTTGATTTTTCACTTATTTCATGTTAATCAGATTTAAGTTAAAATTTGACAACTCACTTTTTAAATACTAGGTGGTTAGAAATTATTAAAACGTTTTCGACAGTGATGCTATTAACTGAACCAACTTGGCATTTTGTATTAATTTAATAAAGGAGTAGCTACCCGGTATATAATTAGTCGGGGTGTCACCGGTGGTATCAGAGCCAGGTTCTAGTGTCCTTTAGGATATGTACGGCTTGTTATGTTTCCGCTGAGCTTTCTTTGATGTAGAGCCCTATATTTTAGGACTGTTGTATTCTTTTGTGTATGCTTCGCTCTTCAGCTATTTTGAGTAAATAACTGCTAACTTATATACTCTACTCTTATTTAAGATGCCTCCATGATGTGCGCAGCGAGTTCCTAGGGATGCAACGCCAGAGCCACAGCCCGCACCAGTTCAGGGCACTATGAATGCCGCCGAGGTTGCAGCCATTGTATCCCAAGCGGTAAATGCCGCTCTAGCAGTTGTACAGCAGGCACCACCCCAGGCGCCAGTAGCCGTGCCGGTTCAGGCACATGCATTCCCGTCTTCTTGGGAACGTGTACGTGATGCTTTTCAGAAAGCGCACCCGCCGGAGTTCGCAGGTAGCTCCGATGTTGTGGTTTCAAGTCAGTGGAGGAAAGACATTCAGAGGCACTTGAGGATGTATGAGTGCACTGATGTTCAGAGGCAGATACTAGCTACTTTCAAGCTAGTGGGATTTGCACTGCTGTGGTGGGAGTCTATTACCACCGTGGAGGAGAGAGATACTCTCATGATACAGGAGTTTTGGGTGCGGTTCGGCCGCAAGTATTTTTCGTCAGCTGTTCACACAGAAATGAGGAGGAAACTAATGAATCTCAAACAGGAAGGAAAGACTGTGGCCGAGTATGAGGCCAAATTCACAAATCTACTGAATATTGTCCCGGATGAGATACCGACAGAGGAGAAGAAGATCCAGAAGTTCACCGATGGATTGACATGGAGGATCCGTCAGCATTTGTTGGGGAACCTCTCGTTGGCTACTTATTCTGACGTGGTTAACGCTGCACTGATACACTGCCAGGATCACCTCTTTCACATGGCTGAGAGCAAGAGATCAGGAGAGTCCAGCCATCAAGGCAGGACTGGAGGAAATGGTGCCAGTGGGGCACAATCTACTCAGGGGCAGAGGCAGGGTGACCAAGGTTCTCAACATGGGGATCATAAGAGGTTCAGATCGGGGAATTTTAGACACGGACAGGGAGGTTTTAGGCAGGGCCATCAGGGTCCGAACGGCCATCAGGGCCAGCAGGGTCAAAACAGCCAACAGCAGTTTCAGCAGGGCCAACAGGGCCAGGGGAGGAATGACACGGCCACCAGGGCCGAGGGCAGCAGGGACATCGGGGGGGAAACTTCCCGGGGAAGTTTTATGTTTGTGGCAAGACTGGCCATAAACGCTAGGATTGTCCTGATAGGGGCAGGGCCCCGCAGCAGCAGCAGCAGGGTGCCCGACAGGAGCCGCAGAGGCCTATGTTTCCCGCCGCCCTCCCGACACCGCCACAGATGGCAGCATTACCACCCATTCCAGCGGTCCCAGTTCAGCAGGGGCAGCTTTCATCTTCAACAGGCCGCAGCCCCACAGGATCCACCAGCCATTAAGGGTATGTTCTCTATTCAGGGGACTATGGGGCGCATTTTATTTGACACGGGGGATACTCATTGTTTCATTGCTATGAGATTTGTACGCACCATTGGGTTGTTAGACACCGCCGAGAGTACGGTTACTTGTGTAGATTCACCGTTGAGTAAGGGTTCTGTGATTTCACTTGTATGTAGAGGCGTGGGTATAGAGATTGGGAAGTTTACTCTACCCGCGGATATGTTAATGTTAGAGATGACTGAGTATGACGCCATTATTGGTATGGATTGGCTAGTTGCGTACCGATCCATGATTGACTGTTTTAGTAGGAGTATTATCTTTGCCATTCCCGGGCAAAAGATGTTTTTAGTGGCGATGCCTCGTCCTGAGGGAGGATCGTCCACTCATTTGTACTATATAGAGGAGGAGACCTCTAAGGAAGTGGTGATACCACTTGATTCGATTCTGGTTGTTCGAGAGTTTGCCGATGTATTTCAGGATATACCTGGATTACCTCCGAGTAGAGAGATGGATTTTGTGATCGACTTGACGCCGGGCACTCGGCCTATTGCCCGCGCACCTTACCGTATGGCTCCAGCTGAGATGAGAGAATTACGGGATCAGATTGAGCAGTTATTGGGTTAGGGGTTTATTCAGAGGAGTACTTATCCGTGGGGTGCCCCTGTGTTGTTCGTTAAGAAAAGGGATGGATCGTTGAGGTTGTGTATGGATTATCGGGAGTTGAATAAGGTCACGATACGAAATAAGTATCCGTTGCCCCGAATCGATGACTTATTCGACCAGCTGAGGGGAGCTTCTTTCTTCTCAAAGATTGATTTGCGATCAGGATACCATCAGTTGCGTATCAGGGAGGAGGACGTCTCGAAGACTGCTTTCTTAACGAGATATGGTTCCTACGAGTTTCGGGTTATACCTTTTGTTTTGACCAATGCTCCAGCCGTGTTTATGGACTTGATGAATAGGGTGTTCAGAGAGTTCCTAGATCAGTTCGTCATTGTCTTCATTGATGACATTCTGGTCTATTCCCTGACAGAGGAGGAGCACGCCGAGAATTTGAGGTAGGTTTTGCAGACACTACGTCAGAACGAGCTGTATGCAAAGTATGAGAAGTGCGAGTTTTGGCTTAAGGAGGTTTAGTTTTGGGGGCATATTATTTCCGATCGGGGGATATCTGTTGATCCGGGTAAGGTATCCGCGGTGAGGGAGTGGGGACAGCCCACGACACCGACTGAGATCCGTAGTTTCTTGGGCCTAGCAGGATACTATAAGAGGTTCATTCGGGGTTTCTCAAAGATAGCAGGCCCTTTGACACATCTGACTCGTAAGGGTGTGCCATTCATTTGGAGTGATGTCTCTCAGTTGGCATTTGATGAGTTGAAGGACAAGTTGACCTCAGCACCTGTGTTAGCATTGTCGAGACCGGGAGTTGAGTATCTAGTTTACACCGATGCGTCTTTACAAGGACTTGGAGGTGTATTGCAGCAGGAGAGTCAGGCCATAGCTTATGCTTCCCGTAAGCTTAAGCCTCACGAGAAGAATTACCCCACCCATGACTTGGAGTTAGCGGCAGTGGTATTTGCCCTTCGGATTTGGAGACATTACCTTTTGGGGGAGAAGTTTTGATTGTTCACGGACCACAAGTCCCTACAGTACCTATTCACGCAGAAGGAGTTAAATATGTGGCAGTGAAAGTGGCTTGAGTTTGTGAAGGATTATCAGTTCGATATCCAATATCACTCGGGGAAAGCTAACGTGGTAGCAGACGCGTTGAGCCGTAGGCCAGTAGATGAGGTGGCAGGGGTGTGGAAGGCAAAGTGGAAGGAGTTGGGACACCAGGATGCAGTGGCCCGATCGTTCATGTCTGTGATGACTGTTACACCGCAGATTGTCACGAAGGTGGTAAAGGCACAGGCAAATGACTCGTTCTGTCAGGAGCAGATAGTTCGATTACTAGCAGAGGGAGACGAGTCCTATACCGTTACTTCAGACGGGGGATTACGCTTTAATGGGAGACTGGTAGTTCCGGAAGGGGAAGAATTGCGACACGAGGTGATGACAGAGTCACACGGCTCACGGTTCGCGGTACATCCCAGTGGGGACAAAATGTACCAAGATATGAGACGTCAGTATTGGTGGAGCGGGATGAAGAAGGATATTGCCGTGTTTGTTTCTAAATGCGCCACTTGTCAGCTGGTAAAAGTGGATCATCAGAGACCGGCAGTACTTCTACAGCCATTAGAGGTCCCGATGTGGATGTGGGAGAGCATATCCATGGACTTTATCACGCGGTTGCCTACGTCACAGAGAGGTCACGACTCCATTTGGGTAATTGTGGACAGGTTGACTAAAGTCGCTCATTTTCTACCCGTAAGGACAGATTACACTATGGGACAGTATGCCCAGCTCTTTATTGCAGAAATAGTGAGACTTCACGGTGTGCCCCTAAATATCGTGTCTGACCGAGACAAGATATTTGTTTCACGGTTTTGGGAGAGTTTTCAGGAGGCCATGGGCACGGATTTGCGGTTGAGTACGGCATATCACCCGCAGACCGACGGGCAAACCGAACGTACAAATCAGATGTTGGAGGACATGTTGCGTATGTGCATCATTGATTTTGGGGGTGGATGGGAGCAGTATCTTCCACTGGTGGAGTTTGCTTACAACAACTCCTACCAGTTCACCATTGGCATGGCTCCATTTGAGGCATTGTACGGTAGACCTTGTCGTTCCCCAGCATGTTGGTTGGAGGTGGGGGACAATAAACTACTTGGGCCGAAAGTGATTCAGGATACTTCGGCAAGGATAGAATTGATACAGAGTCGCATTCGGGTAGCTCAGGATCGGCAGAAGAGCTACGCTGATGCGAAGAGATTCTTGAGGGAGTTCCAAGTGGGGGACCAAGTTTTACTCAGAGTATCTCCTATAAAGGGGATTATGCGATTTGGGAAGAAGGGGAAGTTGGCACCGAGATATGTGGGGCCATTTCCTATCATCGAGCGGATTGGGTCTGTTGCATATAGACTTGGGTTACCGGAGCATTTGCACAGGATTCATGATGTGTTTCATATTTCCTCTCTAAGGAAATATCTTAGAGACGATTTGGCACATTCTCACATTTCTTTGGAGGACATCGATCTCCAGCCCGATAGCTCCTACGAGGATGGGCCGATTGCTATTTTGGACCAAAGTGAGCGGAAACTGCGGTCAAAGATAGTTCCGTTAGTACGTGTTCAGTGACGGCATCATAATGACGAGGAGTCCACATGGGAGCGCGAGGAGGAGATGCGCGAACGTTATCCAGAGTTGTTTTTACCAGGTACTTTCTAGTTCCGAATTTCGGGACGAAATTCTGTTATTAGGGGGGAAGTATGTAATACCCCGTATTTTGTGATATTTATTTATGGGATTAATTGAATTAAATGGGTATTAATTGATAATTAATCCGGATAAAATACTAACGATATGTGAGTTGGTATTTGATTATAATGGGTATTATTTGATTATAATGAATATTGAATATATTGAATTTGTCGTGAAATTGAAATACGAAAATTTGAAAATTTTGTTAGGACGCGTGTGACAGTCGCGTCAGGAATATAATTATCTTAATTAAGAAGTGGATTTTATTTTTAATAACCGTATGATCATTTTGAGTGCGCCAACGTGTCCGGAAGGGTCGATATAGTCAGAAAACACTAGCCGGGGGTTTAGTGTGGGTCCCGGGGTCGACAACTTAAAAGGGTATTGTGGTAATTTTGAAATTTTAGGATTATTAACCAACGAATTTTGGGAATTAAATATTAGGATATTAATGACCCACTAAGCCATTACCAACAATTAACTGATTAGAGGGCAACGGGAGTTAGAGGAGGAAGTTAGAAAAGTTCCCAAAGAGAAAACCTTAACCTCCATCTTCAACCTTCAACCTTGGGAGAGAAAGAGATAGGGCAACCTTCAACATTCAATACCAAATTCAGAGAACAATCTGAGGCAAGTGGTTTAATTTCGTTAATTTCAAGCGAATGCTTCTTCCATGATTAGAAAATTGATATATTTGCATTGTGTGGGGAGATTTATAACAACCCATGAAATTGGAGTTATAAATTCAGATTTGGATATAGGTTTTCATGTAAAATTGTTATTGGATGATTAGACAAAAAGAATTACTATTTTTATGTTACAAAAATGGATTTATTTATGGAAATTGATGACTTTAAATTTCTAGGGTTCATGTTCATAAGGTTTGGGGAAAACTTGAGGAGTTATGATAATTAAATGATGTATAGGAAGATTTGGCCCTATATAAATGTTGTGTTATGACCTATGAATGTTTAGTGATGATTAGAAACCTTAAAATACTATTGGGGCGACTTTTAGATGAGAATAGAGGTGAAGAAAATTGAGAAATACAAGATAGGAAAATTATGGGCTCGAAACTGTCACCTCGTTAGAAGACTTGCCCAGGTCGTTCGAACGAGCTCGTTCGAACGAGCTGACAGTCTGCATTCTAACTAGTTGGATGTTCGTTCGATGCCTTTCGTTCAAACGATATCTCATTAGATGCCCCTTTCGTTCGAACGAACTCTCGTTCGAACGACCTCGTTCGAACGAGATTTCTAACGAGTTGACAGATTGGCCTTTTTGGCCTGATTTGATTTCTATTGTCCCGTAACCTGGTTTAAATTGTAGAGATAACATTACCTTGATGACTAATTAATATAGTTGGCACATTTGGGATATATTGAGGAGTAAAACATAGAAGTGTGATTGGAACCAAATGAAAATTGTGGATTAGGACGTGAGTGACTAATTACGATGTGAGAATAATTGACGATTTAAATGTTAGTATTAACCAGGGATATGTGAGTTGCGTAGATTATAAGTTGGTATAAGAATGAGAAGTATACCACTAATAAATTATGATAATTACTAGGATGTGTGCATGCTTAGTATACGTATATGATTTTATGTGTATGACATACCTACCATACTTGCTATCACGGGAGGTTTACGTTCGCTTAGGGCCATCTAATCTTTGTGTGCCCGGATTTAGATTGGTACCTCGAGAACATAGGTCAGAGAAGGACTTATTGGGATGTTAATAAGACTGCTGATCGTGGGAGCGTAGGTATGTGCGTGACCCATGTGATGTGACTGTGTTCGCCTCCATTGTTTGTGATTATTGTTATCTATGAACGATTTATGAGAGATTCGGAATGCGTGATCCTTATGTACGTGATGTACCGAGATGGATAGCATAGTATGTGTGCACCGCAGCTTAGTCTCGGGTGCTTGTATTGTATATTCATGACGTGAATAATATACGCTTAAATAATGAGAACTTTCATGTTGGTATAATTATGGTAACGCTTTGAGAAAATAAAAAGGGATAACCTGTAGTGAATGGTATTGCTAATAATTGAGAATCCGAGTTTAAGTAAAGCCTCTATTTAATTGATAATGTTAGAATTTATAATGGGAATCGAGTAGAAAGGGGTAGAACTTATGACGGTATAGTTAAATATGAATGTCACTTAGATGGGTACGGTACGTTAGGAGTGTACAATTAGTCGAGAGGTGAGTATTTCATGTGAGTGCACGTCCTAACATGTATTTTGCATTCATTATTTTAATGTCATTAAAACACTTGCTATTTTTAAAATACTCTCAACTTTCGGGCTCTGACCCGTTTGCTTTCAAATCTATTTTTTCTGTAAAAACCTTTTTAGGTGCCCAGCCACAAGGACACCATGCATAGGATTTCCATTCAGGTGACGAGCTGTAGCTGTTATGGAAGTTACAGGGCCTTGCTAGTAGACGCTTATTTTGTCTTGACTCCATATTCAGTTTCATCATTTGTAGGACATGTCGCCCATTTCTATTAGAGACATTTCTTATTTCAGTTATTCAGATCTTTGGCATGTAATTAATTCAGGATTCAGACTTGTTTTATTATTTCAGTTGTGGGATTGTTGTGAGGAGTAGTTCATCCAGACTCTTTATTACTTGTTGATTACACTATTGGGACTTTATTTTGTATGGTTATGTTATCCTTGATTTTTCACTTATTGCATGTTAATCAGATTTAAGTTAAAATTTGACAACCCACTTTTTAAATACTAGGTGGTTAGAAATTATTAAAACGTTTTCGACAGTGATGCTATTAACTTAACCAACTTGGCATTTTGTATTAATTTAATAAAGGAGTAGCTACCCGGTATTTAATTAGTCGGGGTGTCACATGAACACTATAATAAACTGATCCAAGAAGTCCCTAAACACCTTATTCACCAGGTCTGTAAATAATGTTGATGCATTGGTTAAATGGAAAGGAAAATTATGAACTCATAAGACCTATATCTCATCAAAATACTGTCTTTGGAATATATTGGTCCCGAATTCTCAACTGATGGTACCCTAATCTCAAATTAATATTAAAAAAAAATAAAGCACCTCTTAACTTTTCAAATGGGTCATCGATACGGGGTAATGGGTATTTGTTTCATATGGTGACCTTTTTTTACTTCTGATGATCAATACACAACCTTAATGATTTGTCCTTCTTCACGAACAGAACTGGAGCACCCCAAGGTGAAGTACTCCTCTGAATAAATAGCTGACCTAGCAACTGATAAATCGGATCTCTAATCTATCTCATCTTTAAAGGATCCATACGATATGGTGCACAGGAAATAGGTCTCGTACCTAGAGCCAAATTAGTCATAAACTCGATCTCTTTACTCGGTGGTAACCTCGAAATATCCTGAAACACATCTGAGGATTCCCTAACAATCGAAATAGACTGAGAGGAAAAAACAAATTCCTCAAAAGTCTCCTCCTCAATATAGTAGAAATTCGTGCTTAACCCTCCATTTGGGCATGACATCATAACCAAGTACAATTATTTCCCCAAAATGACAAAGATAATGGACCTACTAAAATAATCCATATATGCTCTATAAGTGTCTAACCAATCCATTCATAGGATAAAGTCAGCCTCTGACATGTCTAAAATAAGTAGGTCGGCTATAAAACTAAGTCTTCCAATGTATATCCCTATACCTCTACACATGAATTGTATGGGTGACCCTTTACCCATGGCTCAATCTATGTGAAGTAATGTGAATTACTATGTTTGACACTAAGTCAACCATCCCCGATTATCGATAAAAGCTAGTACTAACAAATGAATGAGGCGCAGCAGTATAAAATAAAATGCGTCCTACATGCCTAATAATAGAAAATATACCCTATACTCCCTTTGGTGGAACTGGTGCCTCTACAGGTGCGACGTGATACACACGCCCATACTGTAACTGATGTTATTTCCTGAGGTGGGGCAGGTGGTATTGGTAGTGCTGAAACTACTTCAATTGGAGGGGTTGGCAACTGATGACACTACCCCTGAGGTGCCTGATACCCACGTTGACCTCCCTGCTCCTATGACCCATAATTACCCCAAGGGAACCTCTTAGATATGTGTCCTTACTTTCTATAGGCGTAACATCTTCCATAAAACTGGTGCCTACCATAATGCTTCCCCTGTTGGCCTTGATGGCCATGACCCTGCTGCCATTGGCCTGGATGGCCTCTTATCTGTTATCCTTGGACGTGATGGCTATGCTAGGACTATTGGCCTTTGACCTCATAACCCTGCCTGTTTTGATCATAAAAAATCATAAGATTCTTAAAATGGTCTTCGAACTAGGACCCCTTAAATTGTTACCATTTATCTTGCCTTGATGGCTCGATGTGTCTACATTGGGCCTCTTCTCGTCCTTACTCTTTTGAAACGAAATGTGATCCTGAAATGTAGTAAGCTGGCATTCACCAACTGAATATAAGTGGTAAAAATTTGATTCCTTAAGAGGGACTTCCTGATGTGCTAAGTTGGCACGATCGTAAACCTCTACATTTCTTCTCCTTAGTGTTTACCTCATCCAAGATAAATAATAATAGTGTTGTCAACTCCACTTCATATTTTGCTATGGTACATTTCTCCTACTTAATATCCATAAATCATCTCCTCGTTTGTGTCCTCACTGCGGGTGGAAAGTACTTGCCATCATACTTTATCCAAAACTCAATAATAGTCATCTTATCTTGCTCCTCCAGTGTGGTACCTGACTCCTGCCATTGTAGGGTTACTCCCACCGATCTAAATGAATATAATATCAATTTGTGCAATTATATGCAATCCACCATCTTTAAATTCCTCTTAATATCATTCTTCCCTTGGCATGCTACAATAATGTCGCTACTCCTAATAAACTCTGGTGGGTGGGCCTTAGCAAAGCCCTCCCTGTCTATATCCTAAACAGAAAACTGTGGTTGAGAAGGTAACATTACATGTTGTGGTGGTGGTGGAAATGACGGCTACTATGGATGGAAATGTTGAAACATGGTAGTCATCGTTGTAGAGAATGCCAAAGTAACTATAGAAGTTATGTATATTGTCGTAGCTATGGGTGGTGCTGGTGGCGATCGTGGTTGCGGCTACAGCTTTTGCTAAGCCCTACCCTCTATAGCCTCGTTACTCACGAGAGGTGGTCTACCGCGTAGAGTGTTTGCCATATAAAAGCAAACAAGGTGTGTATTAGTATCAAATAGCAAAGACTACAATGATTCCTAAACATAGGGCTCTATATATCAAAAAACACAATGTCAAACGTAAAGAGCGTTACAAAGATCCTAAAGACACTAGAACCTAGATGCTTTTATTCCAACTGTGACAATCCCCATTTTCCACTAAAAAGTCGGCTAGGCTAATACACCAAAGATGGGTCTTATGGCATAATTTATATCATTTTCAGCATTAAACCATAAAGTAAAAACTCTAATTAAACCATCCACACATGCAAAATTGAACTGAAATGGCATAATCACATAATAAATAAGTCTTAACCCAACTAATGTATGAAATATCTATATATCACGACTTCGGATAAAATTGACTGAATAATAAATTCGGGCTTATGCCCATACAAAACTCTAAAATAAAAATAACCGAGATTGAAATAAATAGCAACCTATGCTAGAATCAAAAGACTAAAATTTGCTATGCAAGGTGGAACTGCAAGTCTGATCTTTCTTTAACCCTGCTAATCCTATCTAAATAAACCTGAAAAACATTTCTACAATTTTGGGTCAGTGACCTAAAGTTTCAAGAATTAACTTCAAAGTCAAGAAATAATCATGCGGCTGATTTACAATACATGCCACCCATCAGATCTCACATGCAATAAGTATCACATCCCTCATCTAAGTGCAATACTATGCGCATTACCCGACCCAAGTCATTGTTATGATAACTAATCTCTACACTATCATAAAGAATGAATTACAAATAACTATCATATAACATGGATGTAACTACTTACACGTGTATGAATACAACCCCAATAATAACTCCCATGATATCACCCCTGAAGGATATAAATAAAGCACATAATGTATTTTATGTAAAATTGGGTTTATTATCAATTGTCTATATTTAGAATATATGATTTAGTCCTTTAACAATAGTTATTACATCACACAAAGGCCACTACTTTTGGTATCCATCTCGTGACTCTATCAATAAGTTTGTAGGAGTACATCACCCAACGGGCTTAAAAACACATAAATAAATAATGGGGCGAACATTATGCATTAAACACGACCAACAAACCATAACAAGACCATGTCGATGGATCATGTCATCTTGCTTCTCTCAGCACGAAGTAGTGACCACTAATCGTATGATCTAACACAATGATGTCCACTATGTCTTACACATCTTAGCTAACGCATGGTACACTGTCCGATATCGAACGAAAACCCCCAATCAATAGATTCACTACGAGTAAAGGTATGTATACACGAATATAGAGTACACACACACACACACACACACACACACACACACACACACACACACACACATATATATATATATATATATATATATATATATATATATATATGTAACTACCCCATAGGATATCGCACCTTCCACATCTCCATCCAATCTAACCCAAATCCCACAACAACGGATTGTGTTATAAGCCAATATTCATAATTATTAACTCTCTATTATAATTATAATAATTTATGCCTCTCAGTTCTTGCTACGAATACCCACTTATGCATTATATCAATCATTCCTTCAATGGATAACCTCCCATATACTCAAATCAACTCATAATAACTTCATGATCTATTTCCCCAACTTGACCCAGACCGACTCAGGGACCGAATAAATTCGCCCCTAGGGCCAAATCGATTCGTGTTAGATAGGAGGCCTAGATTTTCCTTAAAACTAATTGTTTTCTTACCCAACCTCTATTAATGAGTTCTAAAGCTCTTAAGCCTCAAATTAATAATACTAGATATTGTTCTAAACATGGGAACAAGTTTTATTGATTTTTAATCATCCTAAATAGATTAATTCATATATTTGAAGGATTAATCAATATAGTCCACCTCTTTTCCTAACACATCAATGGTTTATGATTTGGATCCTAGAACATGGATTCTAACATGGTTATATAGATTTCAGGTTTTATCATCAAAGTATCAACTTTTAACATAAGATTAATTAATAATTAATCATAATCAGTTCCAATAATGACATCATTCATATAATATGAATTAAATATCCAAACATAATCCAATACCTAAAATTGGCATGGGTAGAACATGATTCTAAATTAAGTGCATATTATTTATTGATGTTGCAAAATAATTCTTGCCTTAGGTTTGAAGATTGAAGAATCGACTATTGAATCCCCTTGATTTCTCCTCACCAAGGTTTCCCTAATTTTTACAGGTGCTTATGGCCGCTAGGATTTAGTCTATTTGGTAATATAACATTAATGAAATAGTCTTATCCCCTCCAAAAACTCTAATTCCCACATCTCTTAATGAGGCCTAATTTTGGGCTTTAAAAGAGCCCAAAATGCTACCCGAAATAGCCCAAAATCCACCCTAAGGGTATACCCACACCCTAAGCCCAACTTAAGACATTTAAAACATATAAACGGGCCTCCATATCACCCAAGAGTCCACTCAAAATATGTATACCTCAAATCGCATGGTAAAACCTCTCGACGTAAAGTAAAATGACACAGTTAATTATTTTACGCGTTAACCGCCTATAGTCCATCACATTAATTACATTTATTAATTATAATAATGTGTAGTATAAACAATTCACATAATAAGCACACTTATATTATCATCTAAATAAGAAACCCATTCAGTACAAATAAATTACATAATCATATACAATGTGAATTACCCAATATATCAAGTAATTATTAATTCTCATTTATTATTTTCTTCTAAAATAAAATAATTATACGTGCAGGTATTACATAGGGGTGTCAGGGTTAAACCTAGATGAGATAGAATAGATTCCCCTATTTGAATTTGAAGAAACCAACATCAAAGGTCTTGAGATTATCCTCTGAGACCTTATCATCAGATTTGGGGTTTCCAATTGCTTTTTTCAACACCCGATATCCTAGCCAAGATCTTGCTGGTAACGTTGGGGGATAAGAATACTTGTGTTGGCACAACCATCTTCAGTCGTGTACTTTATGGTTTGAGAATCAACTAAAATGGACTCTTCAACCACTAAGGCCTCGTTTGCGAGTTTTATTTTGGAGAGAAAAGAAAGGAAATGAAGGAAAAGTGTGTTTTATTTCCTTCGTTTGGGAGTTTAAGTAGGAAAGAAAGTGACTTTATCTCGTTTTGGAGTTTAAAATGAGAGAAAAGAAAGGAAATTTTTTAAAAAACTCTCTTCCTTTCTCTCCAAAACTTTCTTTCCAAATCGGAAAGAAATGGAGAGAAGGGAAAGTTTTTTAATGAATTGTTCCTTCTTCCTATTAAAAAAATTATTTTTCTCCCAAACTCCCAAACGCAAGAAAGAAAATTATTTTCTTTTCTCTCCCTAATTAACTTTCCCTTCTTTTCTTTTCTTTTCTCTCTAATTAACTTTCCCTTCTTTTCTTTTCTCTCCTAATAAAATTTTCGTTTCCTTTCTCTTCTCTCCAAAACTCCCAAACGAGCTCTAAGGTATCTTTATCAAAGATTTTCAATATGTTGGTATTTAATTACGACATAACTGTGGGACTAATTTGGATCTTCTTCTGTATTATAATGGGTACAATAGCCATTCACCAAGTTTGTGGGACTAATTTTGACTTAAATGAAATCATGTATTTCTATGACCTAAGGATTTCTCCATCATCTAGCACATACCATTTCCAATACATGTACAGTTATGTGCTAGACGCATAGGTCATTCTATAGGAAAACAAACCCAAGGACTAATTTTTTAAGAAAACTACACGGGTCTTTCTGTTCCTATTAAGGTTCGGATCTCCTGGTAGGTCATCCATTATTTTCATGGCTTACTATGTAAATTCGCCCAGTTATGTGACTAATCGGCCTTTTTCTTGTGTGTAGAGCCTTAGAGCAAGAGCAAACCAAGGGATCAAAACGTCAACTTGGTCGACTTGAAAAAAGTTCTGGCCGAACAAACATCAATCGACGTACAACCTCATTAAAGAGACGACCATATCCTTCTTGGCTATGAACAATCACATCAGGTAAGAAGTTTACAGCAGTTCCTACAGTTTTTATTATCGACTATTCTATGGTCAATGATTACTCAATCTCCACAGCCGCCTCCTCCTAAGAGAAACTAATAGAGGGGTAAACGTAGGTGAAATGTTATCGCCCACCTACGTCATTTTGATCAATTTTAACGATGGGGATAAAACGAAGACATTTTTTTCGACGTCATTAATCCTCTTTGGTCATATTAAAAGGTTAGCATCTGAGGCCGACGTTGGGAGGAAGTAGAGGAGGAAGAAGGAGAACAAGTGGGAGATTTCTTCTTTATACCCATCCCAAATAACCTTTTAGATTTGACGGGTTGACCTTGCAGAAGGCTTGATCTTGTTATCTTTCATGCCAACCAAATGAAATAGGGAGCTGAAGGGGAGAAGGGTTCCTAAGGTGCAGTTGGCACCAAGAAGACGGTGGTCTCCCTTTGGGAGAAAGAGAACTCATAGCTAGAGAGAAAAAGAGAGACATGCTAATCTAGCCAATAAGAGGAGGACATATAAGTCTTCTCCTCAAGATCTTACCCCACCTCCAAATAGGGGTAATGATTGTCCATTGGTTATTACCTAGTGTCAATAGAGTCTCCAACTGACTCCTTCACCAACCACATCTAGGGTCCACCTCTAAGCGAAAAAATTTATAAAGGGAAAGGACCATGTCATAACCCACGATTTAGCATATTGTGACATAAAAGTAGGTTATTTGATTACTTAGTTTTCCATGCTATCGAAAGACATGAAGGCTTTAGGAACCTTTACTTTGGATAGGATTCACAAGGAAGAACTCCATTACCGTGTTTTGGTATGTCATATTTTTTTATAATTTTTGCACAAGTCTACCTTTATTCGAATACTAACTGTTTCTTTATTCCTTAATTTTTTTAAACCATACAAGCTATACATGAAGTGGCTACCAAGGTAGACTTGCTATAAGAAAATGAATTATATTCCTCACAACCAAAAAATATAACGAAAAATAATGATTCTGAGAAGGCCAAGTTAATGGTTAATCCGGAGGTCAAGCTAAAAGAGAAGACAAATTTTAAAGACAGGGCTATAAAGGAGGCTGTGCACATCTAACTAGCGTTCAGAACGGTTAAAAACAACATGGTTGCCCTTAGGAAAGACCTTACCCAAAAAACCTTATAAAAAAAAAATTGCAAACGAGAAAAAGGTTATTTAGGAAACAATGAAGGCCGACCTTGAAAAGTCCATGAGGAGTGCTTTGATTCAACGGTGCAAGCGGTTGCTTTACAACTAGATTATCATGAGACAGTTGATTGAAACCTTAGTTGTCTTACTAGTCTACAATGGGGAAATATCTTTCGAAATAACCTAACGTACACAGAGCACCCTCCTCTAGAGAAACGTGTCATAGGGGAAGGTGAGGCTTCCTTGGCACCCACCCAGTAGGAAGAGAAAACGGTCATTGAGCATGTTGCTCCTGTTGATGTGGCTGGCCAATGGGAGAATACTATCGCGAGACAAATGAATGTTCGGTTGTTTACCGGATTACGGAAAATGAATATATATATATCACTAAATAAATATAAACACTAATTAAAATTAATTATAAAAAAAATAGAACAGTAAAGGGAGATAAGAAGAATATATAGTTTGTGACTGAAACAATCACTTGTAGAATTTTGACCGAGTCGAAAGTTGAACTATCTCTCCTTAAGACAGAATACATCCCCGCTACGGTGCTGACGGCAGGTTCAATGGGCGTCTGCCTCCCAGGATGAAACGATCAACGACTGTTGCAAGAAGCACTTCAGTGCAACAGTCCCACGAAACAACAATGGCGAATTTCTCTGAAACAGTAGGAAGGGAACAAGGACAGTAGTAGGGAATTCGGGTAGATTTTCTAAATCTCTTAAACGGACTGCATAAGGTCCCTTTTATAAGTGGTGAAGGGCTGCAACTCATGGCTTTTCCCAGAACAGACATGACTGTTTGTACAGTAGCATATCTCTAATAAAACAACTTAACGTTTTAATTAATTAATTAAAAACGACAACGTTTTTTAAATAATTAAAAACGATAGTATTTTTAAGTAATTAATTAATGCGAAAAATAATTAATCCATAATTAATTCATTTTTTTTTTGTTCAGAAAATAAATTTTAAAGCCCAAAGGTCAATTAAAATTTGTCCAAAAAATTTAATAGTTGCTCAAGAACGACCCACGACCCGGACCCGGACACGAGCCGGGCCGAACGGACGGCGACGGCGGCGCGCGCGCGCGTGTGGGATTTTGGGCCAAGCCCAACACATGCATAGTGTAGTCCATCTCCCCTTCAAAGAGTTGGGATAGCGCAAGGCATCCAAGCCTTAGTCCCATAACTTGTGTATATTAACTCCAAGTTTTTCTACCACTTTTCCAATGTGGGACAAACCCACTTAACTATGTTACATCATCTAGCTTAAACTCAAATGGGTCACTTTAAGTCCAAATTTTTCATTCATTACTTCACTATTTTGAACAAGTGAGTATACCAAATTAATCTCCTTGCTACAAGGAACACATTGGTAATAAGACACGTCACTTTTAACATATGTGTCTTAATTAAAATTGACTCTACAGTTTGACCAAATAAGCTGGCATTTTATAAAATATACAACAATTCCCCACATGAATGAAATTTGGAAGAATCAAACGAATATAGATGCAAACAGAGAGTTATTCTAGGAAAAAACATTGCATCGAAAAAGATAGCTTGTGGCTTTGAATCTTTCCTAGTTAGATACTATCGAGCTTACTAGTCAATCAATGAACGTGATGTCTTGAATTGATCGACCATTCGTGTAAACAGAGACAATAATATTCACACAATGTTTTCCAACCTTATTGGTTCTCATTGTTGTGTCCATTTTGGCCTTGGACACCTCCTGGTTTCATGAGAGTGCTAGAGAAATAGCCTTTGCTATTCTCATAGAAGCGGCCCCTTCTCACTCACATAGGTGATTTCTATAAAGAGTATCCTGCTAATACCCCACTTGACCTATACATTCAAGATATAGAAATCATTAAAAACATAGTTTATCCTTATACACGCGGCAGTTTGTGCACTGACTCATCTTCGGAATGGGAGGAAGTAATTAAAGTATTACTTCTCAGTGAAAACTGAGTCATCATAATTAGGTTGTCCCTTTGAACCTATTTCTTGGGATCTCCAGTCATTTAGGTTGGGTTTCCATTAAGACGACTCTTTAGAATTTTACAGGCTTTAGGCTCATTCCACGTGATGAACTTACAACTTGCTCTCCAGGTATACCTTTAGTTAGTGGATCCACAATATTTTCCTTTGACTTTACATAGTCAACAGAAATAATTCCATTTGAGAGCAATTGTGTAACGGTTTGGTGTCGACGACGTATATGTCGTGATTTACCGGTATAGTTATTATTTTCTGCCCTAGCAATTGCCGATTGACTATCACAATGTATTATGATAGGTGGCACGGGCTTTGACCATATTGGAATATCCTCTAAGAAGTTTCTAAGCCATTCGGCCTCTTCCCCAGCTTTATCTAAAGCAATAAATTCAGATTCTATCGTGGATCTTGCAATACACGTTTGCTTCGAGGATTTTCAAGATACGGCTGCACCTCCAAGGGTAAATACATATCCACTTGTGGATTTCGAATCATTTGAGTTAGATATCCGATTTGCATCGCTATAGCCTTAAAGTACAGCTAGATATCGTTCGTAGTGCAACCCATCCCCCAAAGAGTATCGAAGATATCGAAGAAATCTTATCAAGGCTTTCCAATGATCTTTCCCGGGATTACTCGTATATCGATTGAGCTTACTAATTGAGTATGCTATATCAGTTCGAGTACAGTTTGATAAATACATCAAACTTCCAGTAATACGAGAATACTCTAATTGAAATATACCTTCACCTTTATTTTTAAAGAGGTGATGACTTGGATCTACAGGTGTTCTCACTGGACTTTGATCATATTTATTATACTTTTGAAGTATTTTTTCAACGTAATGTGATTGAGATAGGCTAATTCCTTTAGGGGTTCTAATAATTTTAATTTCTAGGATTACATCAGCCAATCCCATGTCCTTCATTTCAAATCTACTAGTCAACATTTGTTTAGTAGAATTGATAACATTATTATTATTACCAATTATTAGCATATCATCTACATATAGACATACAATCACATGTCCCGCTTGAGTGCTTTTGATGTAAACACATTTGTCACACTCATTTATTTTGAATCCATTTGACTTCATGACATTGTCAAATTTTTCATGCCATTGTTTAGGTGCTTGTTTCAACCCATATAATGACTTCACAAGTTTACATACTTTCATTTCATTTCCAGGAGATCTAAAACCTTCCGGTTGTTCCATATATATTTATTCATCTAATTCACCATTCAAAAATGTCGTTTATCATCCATTTGGTGTATTTCCAATTTATGTATTGCTGCAATTGCAATTAACATTCTAATGGATGTAATTCTTGTAATAGGTGAATAGGTGTCAAAATAATCTATTCCCTCTTTTTTCTTGTATCCTTTAGCTACAAGTCTAGCCTTATATTTATCAATGGTACCATCAGCTTTCATTTTTCGTTTGAATATCCATTTACACCCTAACGGTCTTGTCCCTGGTGGTAGGTCCACCAATTCCCAAGTATGATTTTGCAAAATGGATTCAATTTCACTATTGATAGCTTCTTTCCAATATGAGGCTTCCGGAGTGGATAGAGCTTCTTTTACCATTTGAGGTTCACTTTCTAACATATATGTTAGAAAATTTGGACCGAAAGATTTTGAAATCTTAGCTCTTTTGCTACGTCTAGGTTCTTCCTCAATAATATTTTGAGGTTCACCATTTGTAACTTCAAGCCTTCTTTTGTTAGAAGTTGTTTCTTGTGTATTTTACAAGGAAAGATATTTTCAAAAAATAATGCATTCCTAGATTTTATGATTGTATTTTCATGAATTTCAGGAATATCAGACTTATGCACAAGAAACTGATATGCACTACTATTATGTGCATAACCAATGAATATGCAGTCAATAGTCTTTGGACCAATTTTTACCTTTTTAGGTTTAGGAATTAGTACTTTCGCAAGACACCCCCACACTTTTAAGTATTTGTAGGAAGGCTTGCATCCTTTCCATATTTCATAGGGTATCTTATTTGTTTTCTTATGAATCAATTTGTTGAGAATGTAATTAGCTGAAAGCAGTGCTTCCCCCCACATGTTTTGGGATAATCCCGAACTTATTAATAATGCATTCATCATTTCTTTTAAAGTTCGGTTTTTACGTTCCGCAATCCCATTTGATTGAGGAGAGTAAGGTGCGGTAGTTTGGTGAATAATACCATTTTCTAAAAACATTTCCTTAAAAGGATATTCATATTCACCACCTCTATTGCTTCTTAATTCTTTAATCTTTTTACCAAGTTGATTCTCAACTTCTATCTTGTATTGTTTTAAAGCTTCAATTTCTTCTTAAAAGATAGACATAGCAATATCTAGTGCAATCATCCGCAAAGGTAACAAAGTACTTTTTCCCACCTCTAGTTTGAACAAATTTTAAATCACATATATCGGTGTGAATTAAATCTAAAGGTTCACTATTCCTTTCAATTGAATGAAACGGTGTTTTTGTTAATTTAGCTTCTACACGTGTTTCACATTTGTGACTTGTATCAATGCTAAATTTAGGAATTAATTCTAAGTGAATTAATTTACTTAAACTATTATAATTAATATGTACAAGTATACCATGCCACATATCCATAGACTCAAGCATATAAGTAGAAGATATCATTTTATTATTATCATTGTTACTTTTAGGTACAACAGTCACTACGTTCAATTTGAACATCCCGTCACACATATATCCTTTCCCTACATACATTTCATCTTTACTTAGTACAATTTTTTCTCCAACAAAGACTAGCTTAAATCCTTTCTTGCTTAGCACGGAACCAGAAACAAGGTTCTTTCTAATGTCAAGCACATGCAATACATCGTTGAGTGTGAGATGCTTCCCTGAAGTCATTTTCAGCACTACTTTGCCTTTACCTTCAACCTTCGAGGTGGAGGAGTTTCCCATGAATAATTGTTCTCCATTTGCAATTGGTTGGTAGGTTGTGAACATACTTTTATCGAAACATACATGGCGTGTAGCGCCGGTATCAACCCAGCACTCTTTGGTATTACCCACCAAATTTACTTCAGATACAACTGCGGAGAGAGAAATATTGGAAACATCATCAGATAATGCATCAACTTCTGTCATGTTGGCTTGTGGTGCTTTCTTCTTGAAGTTCTCTTATTTTTTCGGCTTGCGACAATCCTTAACCCTATGACCTTCTTTGTTGCAATTAAAACATTTTCCTTTGAACTTCTTAGCACCGCCTTGTTGACTTGTGCCTTCATTTTTGTGCTTCCTCTTTTTATTGAATTTTTGTCCATCCTCAACAATATTTGCTTTTGTAGACATAGCATGGTTACCATTTTTCTTTTCAGATTTACGATTATCTTCTTCTATCCTTAACCGAACAATTAAATCTTCAAGTCCCATTTCTTTTCGTTTATGCTTCAAAAAAATTTTGAAATCCTTCCAAGAAGGAGGTAATTTTTCAATTACCGTAGCAACTTGATATGTTTCACTTATGACCATATTTTCCGCAAGTATTTCATGAAAAATTAATTGAAGCTCTTGTACTTGGCTTATGACAGTCTTTGAATCAACCATTTTATACTCGAGAAATCTACCGACCACGAATTTTTTCATGCCGGCATCCTTGGTTTTATATTTTTTATCCAAATACTCCCATAACAATTTAGCGAGTTTGATTGGACTATATACATTATAAAGTGTATTGTCCACTCCATTAATGATGTAGTTTTTACAAATAAAATCTGAATGTTTCCATGCTTCTACAGCTAGCAAAGTTGTCTTATCCGTTTGATTTTCATTAACCACAGGAGCATCTTCGTTAATAAACCTCGCAAGATTAACGGTAGTTAAATAGAACAACATCTTTTGTTGCCAACGTTTGAAATTAGTACCATTAAACTTTTCGGGTTTTTCTCCATGAGTTAAATGAGTAGGAACGGTATTAGGAATACTAACCGTCACATCATTTTGAGGAACAGACATCACATTTTCAGAGGATTCAGTAGACATTATTCTGATATTGAATAACAGAAAAGAAATTTATTAAATGTATAGAAATTATTTCAAAAATTAAAATTGTAAGAAAAGGGATATTCAATGTAAACACGTTTTAGTATGTAAATAAAACAGGTAAAACGTTTCCAATCTTATTTCAATTAAGAATTTTTTTTTTTAGTGAAAACACAAAAATTATATATACTATTCTGTCTTAAGATTGTTGTTTACTGGATTACGGAAAATGAATATATATATATCACTAAATAAATATAAATAGTAATTAAAATTAATTACCAAAAAAAAAAACAGAACAGTAAAGGGAGATAAGAAGAACATACAGTTTGTGACTGAAACAATCACTTGTAGAATTTTGACCGAGTCGAAAGTTGAACTATCTCTCCTTAAGACAGAATACGACCCCGCTACGGTGCTGACGGCATGTCCAATGGGCGTCTGCCTCCCAGGATGAAACGGTCAACGACTGTTGCAAGAAGCACTTCAGTGCAACAGTCCCAAGAAGCAACAATGGCGAATTTTTCAGAAATAGTAGGAAGGGAACAAGGACAGTAGTAGGGAATTCAGGTAGATTTTCTAATCTCTTAAACGGACTGCATAAGGTCCCTTTTATAAGTGGTGAAGGGCTGCAACTCATGGCTTTTCCCATAACAGACATGACTGTTTGTACAGTTGTATCTCTCTAATAAAGCAACTTAACGTTTTAATTAATTAATTAAAAACGACAAAGTTTTTTAAATAATTAAAAATGATTTTTAAATAATTAAAAATGACAGTATTTTTAAGTAATTAATTAATGCGGAAAATAATTAATCCATAATTAATTCATATTTTTTTTTGTTCAGAAAATAAATTTTAATGCCCAAAGGTCAATTAAAATTTGTGCACAAAATTTAATAGTTGCTCAAGAAAGACCCACGACCCGGACCCGGGCACGGTCCGACCAGGCCCAAAACATGCATAGTGTAGGTCATCTCCCCTTCAAAGAGTTGGGATAGCCCAAGGCATCCAAGCCTTAGTCCCATAACTTATGTATATTAACTCCAAGTTTTTCTACCACTTTTCCAATGTGGGACAAACTCACTTAACTATGTTACACCATCTAGCTTAAACTCAAATGGGTCACTTTAAGTCCAAATTTTTCATTCATTACCTCACTATTTTGAACAAGTGAGTATACCAAATTAATCTCCTTGCTACAAGGAACACATTGGTACTAAGACATGTCACTTTTAACATATGTGTCTTAACTAAAATTGACTCTAAAGTTTGACCAAATAAGCTGGCATTTTATAAAATATACAACATGTTCCTACTGGAAGTTAGGGGGAGGTAACCCCTAATAGCGTTATTTTTTTATCATTTTTTACATTTCTTTATGTAGTCCATTTGGCCATTTATTTTACAAGTTTTATGTCGTTTAATATTAATGAAAGTTTGTTTCATCCATTATTTTTGTCTTGATTGTTTTTTAATTTTTATTTCTCCATTAAACTGCACAATCGTTATGACTAAGACTTTTCATGTTAATATCTTAATTAATGATCGATGGATTTGTGGTTTGTGACTGACTCCACTGATTTGCGAATTTCAATCAAAAGGCTACCTGATTAACCAATTAACTAAAGTTTGTAAGTTAACATTATTATTTAACTTAGCTAATAGTTGGCGGTGTTGTGGTATATGATTGACTCTGTTAACTTGCAAGATTTTAATCAAAAGGATAATTTATCATTCAATTAACTAAAGTTTGTAAGTTAACATTCTTATTTATCTTAGCTAATAGTCGGTGGAGTTGTGGTCTATGAGCGGCTCTACTAGCTTGTAAAAATTCAATAAAACTAACTAATTAACCAATTAATTAAGGTTTGGAAGTGTACCATCCCTTTTTAGGGGTGTTTATGCCTAGTCTAGACCGACAAACCCAACTCAGATAATTCTACCATTTTTAGGTGCGATTGATGCCAACTAACTTATTTCTAAGTTGTACCAACCATTTTTAGGTGAGTTTATGTCTATCCTTGGTCATCCAGCCCAACTTGGGTTGTACCATAGCTTTCATGTGGGTTTGATGAAAAACTTAGGCGAACAACTTATTTTTCAATTATACCACCCATTCTTAGGTGGGTTTCTGCCTATTCTAAGAAGACTAACTCAATTTGAGTTGTACCACCATTTTAGGTTGGTTTGATGTCAAAACTTAGGCGACCAAATTGTTGTTATTTTTTACCCCCCCCCCCATTCTTAGGTGGGTTTATGCCTACGATAGTCTGACCAATCCAACTTGGGTTACACAACCTTTTTAGGTGGGTTTGATGCCAAAACTTAGTTGCATAACTCATTTATAAGTTGTACCACCCATTCTTAGGTAGGTTTGCGTCTATTCTAAGTCGACCAACCCAACTTGAGTTTTAATAACATTTCAAGTAGTTTAAGATAACATAGTATAATCTTGAAGTAACAATCATAAAGAAAAAAATAGTTTCTAACATGAATCCTCTTTATTGAATTGGGATGTTTGCAAAAAGTAAGGTATCTCCTTAATGATAAAATTTTTGAAGATTTATAGCATTCCATAACCTGGTAATATTGTGCTATCCAAATTTTCTAGGTGGTACCATACACTTCTGCCCTTTGATACCACACTATATGAGCCTTGCTAGTTCGGTGCTAGTGTTTCATCAAAAAGCATCTTGGCGGCCGACGGGAGCTTCCTAAGAACTAGATCACTAACTTGGAACTCTTTGGATTTAACCTTCATGTTATGTTATTTGGTGAGATCTTATTCATATGATGCAAGGTGTTTGAGAGTCTTCTCTCTTTGTTCCTCTACTAAGTCAAGTTCATGAGACAAATGATCATTATTGGGGTCCTCCTCAAATATTTATGTCCTCAGAGTTGGGAGGCCAATTTTTAATGGAATGACAACCTCCATACCATGCTAAGTAATATGGGGTTTCTCCCGTTGATCTTATTAGAGTTATTTTCTAAGCCTAAAGGATGGGAAAAATCTCATCCACCCATTTTCCCTTTGCATTCTCCATTAGTTGTTTGATCTCAACGAGTAGAGTCTTGTAGGTAATTTTGGCCTAACCGTTGCATTGTGGGAAGACCACTAAGGCATAGTGAATATTTATCTCATATCCTAGGAAGAAGTTACTGAAGATATCATTGTAAAATAGGTTCCTATTATCTATCACCAGGGCTCTAGGAATTCCAAATCTGGTGATGATGTTCCTCCATACAAATTGTATGGCATCATCGTATATTATATGAGTTAATGGCTCTACCTCCACCCATTTGTGAAGTATTCGATGGAGGTTATTAAGTTCTTTATGTTCCTTATTACTACAGGTAAAGGCCCCACAATTTCCATGTCAGACTGATTGAAAGGCTAAGGACATGTGAAAGGATTAAGGTCTCCATCCGTCTTCTTGATTGTGGTGGAAAATTCTTGACACTTCATGCATTTGAGGATAAATATCTTTCGTATAAAATTCCATTAACAGATTTGGGAGATTACTCTAATAGGAAAGTTCTCTTCTGCCTACGTGACCCCAAAAAATCCCTTCACGCTTCTCACTAAGAATGTCCTCTACTTAATCCGGGTGGATACACTTGAGTAAAGGACTTGTGAAAGATTTCTAGTAAATCTTTCCTTTAGAGTTAAGGTTGAACCTTACTGACTGAATTAAATTTGTGGGTATATTTATCATCTGGGGGAAGATATCCGCTTTTTAAATAGGACATAATAGGATCCATCCAGGATGGGTCCGACTCGATCTGCAAGAATTCTGAATTAGCATTTTAATTATCAATGCTTGGTTAGTCGATATATTCCACCACAACTGCCCATTTTAGATAGGTATCAATCATTGATGCTAATGTAGATAATGCATCAGAATGATTATTGGAGTTCCTTGGAAATTGTTCTAATGACACCAACTTGAAAGCCTTTAATATTTTCCTTACCTTATCACCATAAGCGAGCATCTTTGGATATGTAGCCTCATATTCTCTATTGATCTAATTGGCGGTTTTATAGGAATCAAAATAAATTTATATATCTTTCTCTTCCAAGGTGATATCCCATTGAAGACCAGTCTTCTTCACTGTTGGATCACTTGGATCCAAGATGAATTGAGTGCTCAATGAGGCCCCCTTGTGGGGTGGCGAAGACGATTCTTACGTAGGTTCCATGTTCATTGGATGCTTCTTTAATGAACAACTTCCATTTCTATTCTTTATCTTCCTAATTTACACTACACCAAAAACAGGAATCTGGCATGGTTTAAAACTGTGCCAGATCAAATCTGGCACGGTTTTGAACTGTGCCAGAATCAGGTGTTCCAAAATGACAATTTTTTTCTGGCATGGCTCAAAAGTGTGCCAGATTTGGCCAAATAGGAACTCTTCTGGCAAACTTTTAAACCGTGCCAGAATCTGATATTTCTGGCACACTTTTGGCACAATTTTTAACTGTGCCAGATTCAGTGCAGTTTAAAAAAAATTGGCACAGTTCAAAACCGTGCCAAAATATGATACACTTTTACCACGGTTTTGAACTGTGCCAAATTTTTTATTAAAAAAATATATAATTATTTGAAAACACAAAATTCACAAATTAATAATATTGCGCGTTATTAATAAACTAATGTACATACAAATTTCAAATTATTACAAGTCTTTAACAGCTCACAGGCCCAAAAAAAATGGGCATAGTTTTCTCTATTTTCTGGACATTCCAAAACCTGTTAATACAAAACTTGCCCAACATAAAGCCCGCACGGCCACAAAATATAACAATTAACATACAAAAGCCCGCATGGCCATAAAAAGTCAACAATAAAATAACAAAAGACCGTACGGCCGTGACACAAAAAAATAGAATCATGAATAAACCCCTTGTTGTAAACCATTGAGTTCTTTGTGTGTTCCACGTGAATAAAAGCCAACGATAAACTGTTATCCTGCAAAAAAAAAGGATACAAAAAAGATACGATATTAGTAACCCAATAATTTACAAAAAAAATTTGCTCAAACTAAAAAATTACATATATGAGTGAAAATTATCATCATACTCTCAAACCAAGAGACCCAGGACTACGCGGTCAGTTTCTACAAGTTACATTGGTCCCGTGCGAGGTGTCCGTGCCTCTTACGGGGATGTTTGGGGGCTGATTTGGGTTTTCACCCTTTAACGGAATGTTTTTAAGTTTAAGTGTGATTTTTACAAATTATCATCATACTCTCAAACCGGGAGATCCGGGACTATGCGGTCAGTTCCTACAAGTTACATTGGTCCCGTGCGAGGTGTTCGTGCCTCCTACGAGGTCATTTAGGGGTTGGTTTGGGTTTTCACCCTTATACGGCAAGTTTTTAAGACTAAGTGTGATTTTTAAAAATTATCGTCATACTCTCAAACCGGGAGACCCGAGACTACGCGATCAGTTCTTATAAGTTACATTGGTCCCGTGCGAGGTGTTCGTACCGCCTACGGGGTCGTTTGGGGGCCGGTTTGGGTTTTCACCCTTTAACACATGTTTTTAACTCTGAGTGTGATTTTTACAAATTATCGTCATACTCTCAAACCGGGAGACCCGGGACTACGCGGTCAGTTCTTACAAGTTACATTGGTCCCGTGCGAGGTGTTCGTACCTCCTACGAGGTCGTTTGGGGGATGGTTTGGGTTTTCACCCTTGACGGCATGTTTTTAAGTATAAGTGTGATTTTTGCAAATTATCGTCATACTCTCAAACCGGGAGACCCGGGACTACGCGGTCAGTTCCTACAAGTTACATGGGTCCCGTGCGAGGTGTTCGTGCCTCCTACGGGGTCGTTTGGGTGATGATTTTGATTTTCACCCTTTGACGGCATTTTTTAAGTTTAAGTGTTGGTTTTTACAAATTATCGTCATATTCACAAACCGAGAGACCCGGGACTACGAGGTTAGTTCCTACAAGTTACATGGGTCCCGTACGAGGTGTTTGACCCTCGTACGGGGTCGTTTAGGGGCTGGTTTGGATTTTCACCCTTTAACGACTTAACGACATGTTTTTAAGTCTAAGTGTGATTTTGGCAAATTAGCGTCATACTCTCAAACTGGGAGACCCGGCGGGACTACGCGGTCAGTTCCTACTAGACACATTGGTCCCGTGCGAGGTGTTCGTGCCTCCTATGGGGTCGTTTGGGGGTTGGTTTGGGTTTTTACCCTTTAACGACATGTTTTTAACTCTAAGTGTGATTTTTACAAATTATCATCATACTCTCAAACCGGGAGACCCGGGACTACGCGGTCAGTTCCTACAAGTTACATTGGTCCCGTGCGAGGTGTTCGTGCCTCCTACTGGGTCGTTTGGGAGATGGTTTGGGTTTTCACCCTTTGACGGCATGTGTTTAAGTCAAAGTGTGATTTTTGCAAATTATCGGCATACTCTTAAATCGGGAGACACGGGACTACGCGGTCAGTTTTTACAAGTTACATTGGTCCCGTACGAGGTGTTCGTACCTCCTACGGGGTCGTTTGGGGGATGGTTTGGGTTTTCACCGTTTGACGGTATGTTTTTAAGTATAAGTGTGATTTTTACAAATTATCGTCATACTCTCAAACCAGGAGACTCGGGACTACGCGGTCAGTTCCTACAAGTTACATTGGTCCCGTGCGAGGTGTTCGTACCTCCTACAGGGTCGTTTGGGGGATGGTTTGGATTTTCACCCTTTGACGGCATGTTTTTAAGTATAAGTGTGATTTTTGTAAATTATCATCATACTCTCAAACCGGGAGACCCGGGACTACGCTGTCAGTTCCTACAAGTTACATGGGTCCCGTGCGAGGTGTTCGTACCTCCTACGGGGTCGTTTGCGGGCCGGTTTGGGTTTTCACCCTTTAACGGCATGTTTTCAACGCTAAATGTGATTTTTGCAAATTATCGTCATACTCTCAAATCGGGAGACCCGGGACTACACGGTCAGTTCCTACAAGTTACATTGGTCCCGTGCGAGGTGTTCGTACCTCCAACGGGATCGTTTGGGGGCCGGTTTGGGTTTTCACCCTTTAACGTCATGTTTTTAACTCTAAGTGTGAATTTTACAAATTATCATCATACTCTCAAATTGGGAGACCCGGGACTACACGGTCAATTCCTACAAGTTAAATTGGTCCCGTGCGAGGTGTTCGTACCTCCTACGGGGTCGTTTGGGGGATGGTTTGGGTTTTCACCCTCTGACGGCATGTTTTTAAGTGTAAGTGTGATTTTTACAAATTATCACCATACTCTTAAACCGGGAGATTCGGGACTACACGATCAGTTCCTACAAGTTACATGGGTCCCGTGCGAGGTGTTCGTGCCTCCTACGGGGTCGTTTGGGGGTTGGTTTGGGTTTTCACCCTTTAACGGCTTGTTTTTAAGTTTAAGTGTTGATTTTTCTAAATTATCGTCATATTCACAAACCGGGAGACCCGGGACTACGCGATCAGTTCCTACAAGTTATATTGGTCCCGTGCGAGGTGTTCGTACTTCCTACGGGGTCGTTTGGGGGCTGGTTTGGGTTTTCGCCCTTTAACGGCTAGTTTTTTAGTCTAAGTGTGATTTTTACAAATTATCGTCATACTCTCAAACGGGGAGACCCGGGACTACGCGGTCTGTTCCTACAAGTTACATTGGTCCCAGGTGAGGTGTTCGTGCCTCCTACGGGGTCGTTTGGGGGTTAGTTTGGGTTTTCCCCCGTTAACGGCTTATTTTTAAGTCTAAGTGTAATTTTTGCAAATTATCGTCATACTCTCAAACCGGGGGACCCGGGACTACGCGGTCAGTTCATATAAGTTACATTGGTCACGTGCGAAGTGTTCGTGCCCCCTACGGGGTCGTTTGGGTTTTCACCCTTTAATGGCTTATTTTTAAGTCTAAGTGTGATTTTTATAAATTATCGTCATACTCTCAAACCGGTAGACCCGGGACTACGCGGTTAGTTCCTAGAAGTTACATTGGTCCCGTACGAGGTGTTCGTGCTCCCTACGGAGTCGTTTGGGGTCTGGTTTGCATTTTCACCCGTTAACGGCTTATTTTTAAGTCTAAGTGTGATTTTTTCAAATTATCGTCATACTCTCAAACCGGTAGACTCGGGACTACGCGATCAGTTCCTACAAGTTACATTGGTCCTGTGCGAGGTGTTCCTACCTCCTACGAGGTCGTTTGGGTGATGGTTTGGGTTTTCACCCTTGACGGCATGTTTTTAAGTATAAGTGTGATTTTTGCAAATTATCGTCATACTCTCAAACCGGGAGACCCGGGACTACGCGGTCAATTCTCACAAGTTACATGGGTCCCGTGCGAGGTGTTCGTACCTCCTACGGGGTCGTTTGGGGGCTGATTTTTGTTTTCACCCTTTGACGGCATTTTTTAAGTTTAAGTGTTGATTTTTCCAAATTATCGTCATATTCACAAACCGAGAGACCCGGGACTACGAGGTTAGTTCCGACAAGTTACATGGGTCCCGTGCGAGGTGTTTGAACCTCGTACGGGATCGTTTAGGGGCTAGTTTGGGTTTTCACCCTTTAACGGACTTAACGACATGTTTTTAAGATTAAGTGTGATTTTTGTAAATTATCGTCATACTCTCAAACTGGGAGACCCGGGACTACACGGTCAGTTCCTACTAGATACATTGGTCCCGTGCGAGGTGTCTGTGCCTCCTACGGGGTCGTTTGGGGGTTGGTTTGGGTTTTTACCCTTTAACGGCATGTTTTTAACTCTAAGTGTGATTTTTACAAATTATCGTCATACTCTCAAACGGGGAGACCCGGGACTACGCGGTCTGTTCCTACAAGTTACATTGGTCCCAGGTGAGGTGTTCGTGCCTCCTACGGGGTCGTTTGGGGGTTAGTTTGGGTTTTCCCCCGTTAACGGCTTATTTTTAAGTCTAAGTGTGATTTTTGCAAATTATCGTCATACTCTCAAACCGGGGGACCCGGGACTACGCGGTCAGTTCATATAAGTTACATTGGTCACGTGCGAAGTGTTCGTGCCCCCTACGGGGTCGTTTGGGTTTTCACCCTTTAATGACTTGTTTTTAAGTCTAAGTGTGATTTTTATAAATTATCGTCATACTCTCAAACCGGTAGACCCGGGACTACGCGGTTAGTTCCTAGAAGTCACATTGGTCCCGTGCGAGGTGTTCGTGCTCCCTACGGAGTCGTTTGGGGTCTGGTTTGTGTTTTCACCCGTTAACGGCTTATTTTTAAGTCTAAGTGTGATTTTTACAAATTATCGTCATACTCTCATACCGGGAGACTCGGGACTACGCGGTCAGTTCCTACAAGTTACATTGGTCCTGTGCGAGGTGTTCGTACCTCCTACGAGGTCGTTTGGGGGATGGTTTGGGTTTTCACCCTTGACGGCATGTTTTTAAGTATAAGTGTGATTTTTGCAAATTATCGTCATACTCTCAAACCGGGAGACCCGGGACTACGCGGTCAATTCTCACAAGTTACATGGGTCCCGTGCGAGGTGTTCGTACCTCCTACGGGGTCGTTTGGGGGCTGATTTTTGTTTTCACCCTTTGACGGCATTTTTTAAGTTTAAGTGTTGATTTTTCAAAATTATCGTCATATTCACAAACCGAGAGACCCGGGACTACGAGGTTAGTTCCGACAAGTTACATGGGTCCCGTGCGAGGTGTTTGAGCCTCGTACGGGGTCGTTTAAGGGCTGGTTTGGGTTTTCACCCTTTAACGGACTTAACGACATGTTTTTAAGATTAATTGTGATTTTTGTAAATTATCGTCATACTCTCAAACTGGGAGACCCGGGACTACGCGATCAGTTCCTACTAGATACATTGGTCCCGTGCGAGGTGTCCGTGCCTCCTACGGGGTCGTTTGGGGGTTGGTTTGGGTTTTTACCCTTTAACGGCATGTTTTTAACTCTAAGTGTGATTTTTACAAATTATCGTCATACTCTCAAACCGGGAGACCCGGGACTACGCAGTCAGTTCCTACAAGTTACATTGGCCCCGTGCGAGGTGTCCGTGCCTCCTACTGGGTCGTTTGGGGGTTGGTTTGGGTTTTCACCCTTTGACGGCATGTGTTTAAGTCAAATTGTGATTTTTGCAAATTATCGGCATACTCTTAAACCGGGAGACACGGGACTACGCGGTCAGTTTTTACAAGTTACATTGGTCCCGTACGAGGTGTTCGTACCTCCTATGGGGTCATTTGGGAGATGGTTTGGGTTTTCACCCTTTGACGGCATGTTTTTCAGTATAAGTGTGATATTTACAAATTATCGTCATACTCTCAAACTGGGAGACTCGGGACTACGCGGTCAGTTCATACAAGTTACATTGGTCCCGTGCGAGGTGTTCGTACCTTCTACAGGGTCGTTTGGGGATGGTTTGGATTTTCACCCTTTGACGGCATGTTTTTAAGTATAAGTGTGATTTTTGCAAATTATCGTCATACTCTCAAACCGGGAGACCCGGGACTACGCTGTCAGTTCCTATAAGTTACATGTGTCCCGTGCGAGGTGTTCGTACCTCCTACGGGGTCGTTTGGGGGTCGGTTTGGGTTTTCACCCTTTAACGGCATGTTTTTAACTCTAAGTGTGATTTTTGCAAATTATCATCATACTCTCAAACCGGGAGACCCGGGACTACACGGTCAGTTCCTACAAGTTACATTGGTCCCGTGCGAGGTGTTCGTACCTCCTACGGGGTCGTTTGGGGGCCGATTTGGTTTTTCACCCTTTAACGGCATATTTTTAACTCTAAGTGTGATTTTTGCAAATTATCATCATACTCTCAAATTGGGAGACCCGGGACTTCACGGCCAATTCCTACAAGTTACATTGGTCTCGTGCAAGGTGTTCATACCTCCTTTGAGGTCGTTTGGGGGATGGTTTGGGTTTTCACCCTTTGACGGCATGTTTTTAAGTGTAAGTGTGATTTTTACAAATTATCGCCATACTCTCAAACCAGGAGATCCGGGACTACGCGATTAGTTCCTACAAGTTACATGGGTCTCGTGCGAGGTGTTCGTGCCTCCTACGGGTTGTTTGGGGGCTGGTTTGGGTTTTCACCCTTTAACGACTTATTTTTAAGTTTAAGTGTTGATATTTCCAAATTATCGTCATATTCACAAACCGGGAGACCCGGGACTACGCGATCAGTTCCTACAAGTTACATTGGTCCCGTGTGAGGTGTTCGTACCTCCTACGGGGTCGTTTCGGGGCTTGTTTGGGTTTTCGCCCTTTAACGGCTTGTTTTTAAGTCTAAGTGTGATTTTTACAAATTACCGTCATACTCTCAAACGGGGAGACCCGGGAGTACGGGGTCAGTTCCTACAAGTTACATTGGTCCCATGCGAGGTGTTCGTTCCTCCTATGGGGTCTTTTGGGGGCTGGTTTGGATTTTCACCCGTTAACGGCTTGTTTTTAAGTCTAAGTGTGATTTTTGTAAATTATCGTCATACTCTCAAACAGGGAGACCCGGGACAACGCGGTCAGTTCCTATAAGTTACATTGGTCCCTTGCGAAGTGTTCGTTCCCCCTACGAGATCGTTTGGGATCTGGTTTGGGTTTTCACCCGTTAATGGCTTGTTTTTAAGTCTAAGTGTTGATTTTTGCTAATTATTGTCATACTCTCAAAACGGGAGACTCGGGACTACGCGGTCTGTTCCTACGAGTTACATTGGTCCCGTGCTAGGTGTTGGTGCCTCCGACTGGGTCGTTTGGGGTCTGGTTTGGGTTTTCACCCGTTAACGGCTTGTTTTTAAGTCTAAGTGTTGATTTTTGCTAATTATCGTCATACTCTCAAACCGGGAGACCCGGGACTACGCGGTTAGTTCCTACAAGTTACATTGGTCCCATGCTAGGTGTTAGTACCTCCGAAGGGGTCGTTTGGTGGCTGGTTTGGGTTTTCACCCTTTAACGGCTTGTTTTTAAGCTTAAGTGTTGATTTTTACAAATTATCATCTTATTCTCAAACCGGGAGACCCGGGACTACGCGATCAGTTCCTACCAGTTACATTGGTCCCATGCGAGGTGTTCGTGCCTCTTACGGGGCCATTTGGTGGTTGGTTTGAGTTTTCACCCTTTATGGGCTTGTTTTTGTGACACCCCGACTAATTAAATACCGGGTAGCTACTCCTTTATTAAATCAATACAAAATGCCAAGTTGGTTCAGTTAATAGCATCACTGTCGAAAACATTTTAATAATTACTAACCACCTAGTATTTAAAAAATAAGTTTCCAAATTTTAATTTAAGTCTGATTAACATGCAATAAAAGAATAATGGAAGAACAACATAATCCATTCACCATAATGAAGTAATGAATAACCAACAACATAAAAATAAATCCGGTGGAAAACTCCTCACAACAATCCCACAACTGAAAAATAATACGACAAGTCTGAATCCTGAATAATTACATGCCAGAAGTCTGAATAACTGAAATAAATGAAATGTCTCTAAAAGAAATGGGCGACATGCCCTACAACTGATAATTGAAGAATATCGAGTCAAGATATATGAAGCGTCTACAAGCAAAGTCCTGTAAGTTCCACAAACAGCTACAGCTCGTCACCTGAATGAGAATCCTAAGCATGGTGTCCTTGTGGCTGGGCACCAAAAATGGTTTTTACAAAAATAGATTTGAAAGCAAATGGGTCAGAGCCCGAAAGTGGAAATCATTTTAAAAACAGCAAGTGTTTTAATAACGTTAAAACATTAAATGAAAAATACATGTTAGGACATGCACTCACATGAAATTCTCACCTCTCGACTACATGTGCACTCCTAACGTACCGTACCCATCTATAAGACATCCATATCTAACCAAACCGTAACAAGTTCTACCCCTTACTACTCGATTCCCATATTACATTCTAGCGTTATCAAATAAATAGAGGGCTTTACTTACTCTCAGATTCTCGATTAGAAATACAATTCACTATCAGTTAACCCGTTTTGTTTTCTCAAAACATTACCATAATATTATTCACAATACCAATCATGAAAGTTCCCATTAATTAAGTGTATATTATTCACATCATAAATATACAATACAAGCACCCCGAGAGTAAGCTGCGGTGCACACATACTCTGCTATCCATCCCGGTACATCACATACATAAGGATCACGTATTCCGAATCTCTCAGGAATCGTTCTCAGATAACAACATCACAAATAATGGAGGCGAACACAGTCACATAACATGGGTCACGCACATACCTGCGCTCCCACGATCAGCAGACTTATTAACATCCCAATAAGTCCTTCTCTGACCTATGTTCATCGAGGTAACCAATCTAAATTCGGGCAACACAAGGATTAGAAGGCCCTAAGCGAACGTAAACCTCCCGTGATAGCAAGTATGGTAGGTATGTCATACACATAAAATCAATACATATACTAAGTATGCACACCTCTTAGTAATTACCATAATATATTGGAGGTACACTTCTCATTCTCGTACCGACATATAATACTACACAATTTATATGTTCCCGGTTAATATAATAAATTAGGCCGTCAATAGTTCTCGCAACGTAATAGACACTCACGTTCTACTTCATATTTTCCCTTAGGTTCAAACTACACTTCTAGGTTTGACTCCTCATTATATCCCAAACATCCCAAATGTAACAATTAATCATCAAGGGAAGGTTATCTCTACGTATACACAAGGTTACGGGACACTCGGGATCAAAACAGGCTAAAAAGCCTAAACTGTCAACTCGTTTGAAGTCTCGTTCGAACGAGGCTGTTCGAACGAGAGTTCGTTCGAACGAACTGGGCCTTCTAACGAGATCTCGTTCGAACGAAAGTCTTCGAATGAACATCCCTCTCATTAGAACCCAAACTGTCAACTCGTTAGAAGCTCGTTCGAACGAGCTCGTTCGAACGACCTGGGCAGGTCTTCTAACGAGTGGCCAGATTCGAGCCCAGAAATTTCTATCTCGTTTTTCCCAATTTTCTTCCCTCATAATCCCACATAAAAATCGTCCCAACATCATTTTAAGGTTCCTAATTCGTACTAAACATTCATAGGTCATAATCAAATGTTTATATAGGGCCAACTCATCTTAAACATAATCAAATCTTCAAATCCCTTTATTTATCCTCAATTTATATGAACATGAACCCTAACATTTATAAATCATCAATGAGCCTAATAAAATCCGTTTTTGTTTCATCCAAATTATAATATCATCAGAATAAACATCTAAATACCAATCTACATGCGATTCCTCGTCAAAATGAAATTTCTACTTCCAATTTAAATGGGTTTTTCATTAACTCCCAAGAACAATACAATTTAATTGAATTTCCTACGCATGGAAGAAGCATTCTCTATAAAAACCAAATTAAATCACTTGCCTTATTTGAATCTCTGAATTTGAGGTTGAATCTTGAAGGTGGAATTGCCTTCTCTCTCTCTCTGCAGAATCCTTCTCTTTCTCTCTCTCTCTACAAGTTCTTCTCAAGGTGTTAATGGAGGTGGGGTTGGTTTTTGCCAAGTTATAAAGTTTCTAACTTCTCCCGTAGCCCACTACCTAAATTGGGGTTGGAAATGGCTTAGTGGGTTAATACTAAGTCAGATTTTTAACTCTAATTTTCGTGGGTTTTAATTACCCAATTTCCGAAATTACCAAAATGCCCTTATAAGTTACCGGTATGGCCCAATAATGCCCTGGGACCCAAACTTAACCCCCGGCTAGTGTTTTCTGACTATTTCGACCCTTCCGAACACGTTGGCGCACTCAAAATGACCATACGGGTGATAAAAATAAAATTCACTTTTTAATTCAAATAATTATAAACCTGACGCGACCGTCACACGCGTCTCAACAAAATTTCCAAATTGCCGTATTTCAATCTCACGACAAATTTCATACTTCAATATTCATGTATAATCATATATGCACATTATATTCAAATACCAACTCACATCTCGCTAGTATTTTAATCCGGATTAATTTCCAATTAATACGCATTTAATTTAATTAATCCCATAAATAAATATCACAAAAATACGGGGTATTACATACTTCCCTCCTAATAACTGAATTTCGTCCCGAAATTCGGAACTAGAAAGTACCTGGTAAGAACAACTCTGGATAACGTTCGCGCATCTCATCCTCGCGCTCCCATGTGGACTCCTCGACATTATGATGTCGCCACTGAACATGCACTAACGGAACTATCTTTGACCGCAGTTTCCGCTCACTTCGGTCCAAAATAGCAATCGGTCCCTCCTCGTAGGAGCTATCAGGCTGGAGATCGATGTCCTCCAAAGCAATATGAGAATGAGCCAAATCGTCTCTAAGGTATTTCCTTAGCGAGGAAATATGAAACACATCGTGAATCCGATGCAAATGCTCCGGTAATCCAAGTCTATATGCAACCGGTCCAATCCGCTCAATAATAGGAAATGGTCCCACATATCTCGGTGCCAACTTCCCTTTCTTCCCGAAACGCATAATCCCCTTCATAGGAGATACTCTGAGCAAAACCCGGTCCCCCACTTGGAACTCTCTGAAGAACTTCTTCGTATCAACATAGCTAATTTGCATGTCATGAGCTACCCGAATGCGACTCCATATCAGTTCTATCCTTGCCGAAGTATCCTGAATCACCTCCGGCCCAAGTAGTTTGTTGTCCCCCACCTCCAACCAACATGCTGGGGAACGACAAGGTCTACCGTACAACGCCTCAAATGGAGCCATGCCAATGGTGAACTGGTAGGAGTTGTTGTAAGCAAACTCTACCAGTGGAAGATACTGCTCCCATCCACCCCTGAAATCAATGATGCACATACGTAGCATGTCCTCCAACATCTGGTTCGTACGCTCGGTCTTCCCATCGGACTGCGGGTGATATGACGAACTCAACCGCAATTCCGTGCCCATGGCCTCCTAAAAACTCTCCCAAAACTGTGAAACAAATATCTTATCTCGGTCAGACACGATATTTAGGGGCACACCGTGAAGTCTCACTATCTCTGAAATAAAGAGCTGGGCATAGTGTCCCGTAGTGTAGTCTGTCCTTACGGGTAGAAAATGAGCGACTTTGGTCAACCTGTCCACAATTACCCAAATGGAGCCGTGACCTCTCTGTGACGTAGGCAACCCCGTGATAAAGTCCATGGATATGCTCTCCCACATCCACATCGGGACCTCCAACGGCTGTAGCAGTCCTGCCGGTCTCTGATGATCCACTTTTACTAACTGACAAGTGGTGCATTTAGAAACAAACTTGGCAATATCTCTCTTCATCCCGCTCCACCAATACTGACGTCTCATGTCTTGGTACATTTTGTCCCCACCGGGATGTACCGCGAACCGTGAGCCGTGCGACTCGACCATCACCTCGTGCCGCAATTCCTCCCCTTCCGGAACTACCAATCTCCCATTGAAGCGTAATCCCCCGTCTAAGCTAACGGTATAGGATTCAGCTCCCTCTGCTAGTAATCGAACTATCAGCTCCTGACAGAACGAGTCATCTGCTTGTGCCTTTACCACTCTCGTGACAATCTGCGGTGTAACAGTCATTACCGACATGAATGATCGGGCCACTGCATCCTGGTGTCCCAATTCTTTCCACTTCGCCTTCCACACTCCTGCCACCTCATCAACAGGTCTGCGGCTCAACGCATTTTCTACCACGTTAGCCTTCCCCGGGTGGTATTGGATATCGAACTGATAATCCTTCACGAACTTAAGCCACCTCCGTTGCCGTATATTCAACTCCTTTTGCGTGAATAGGTACTGTAGGGACTTGTGGTCCGTGAACAATCGAAACTTCTCCCCCAAAAGGTAATGTCTCCAAATACGAAGGGCAAATACAACTGCTGCCAACTCCAGGTCATGAGTGGGGTAATTCTTCTCATGAGGCTTTAGCTTACGGGATGCATAAGCAATGGCCTGACTCTCCTGGTGCAATACACCTCCAAGTCCTTGCAAGGACGCATCGGTGTAAACTAAATACTCAACTCCCGGTCTCGGCAATGCTAACACAGGTGCTGAGGTCAACTTATCCTTCAATTCATCGAATACCAACTGACAGGCATCACTCCAGATGAATGGCACACCCTTACGAGTCAAATGTGTCAAAGGACCTGCTATCTTCGAGAATCCCCGAATGAACCTCCTGTAGTATCCTGCTAGGCCCAAGAAACTACAAATCTCTGTCGGTGTCGTGGGCTGTCCCCACTCCCTCACCGCGGATACCTTCCCCGGATCAACAGATATTACCCGGTCGGAAATAATATGTCCCAAAAACTGGACCCCCTTCATCCAGAACCCGCATTTCTCATATTTTTCATACAGTTCGTTCTGACGTAGTGTCTGCAAAACTTGCCTCAAATGCTCGGCGTGCTCCTCCTCTGTCTGAGAGTAAACCAGAATATCATCGATGAAGACAATGACAAACTAATCTAGGAAATCTCTGAACACTCTGTTCATCAAGTCCATAAACACGGCTAGAGCATTAGTCAAACCAAAAGGCATAACCCGAAACTCGTAAGATCCATATCTCGATAAGAACGCAGTCTTTGAGACATCCTCTTCCCTGATACGCAACTGATGGTATCCCGATCTCAAATTAATCTTTGAGAAGAAAGAAGCTCCTCTCAACTGGTCGAATAAGTCATCGATTCGAGGCAACGGATACTTATTCCATATCGTGACCTTATTCAACTCTCGGTAGTCCACACACAATCTCAATGAACCATCTCTCTTCTTCACAAACAACACAGGGGCACCCCACGGTGAAGTACTCCTCCGTATAGACCCCTGACCCAACAACTGCTCAATCTGATCCCGTAACTCCCTCATCTCAGCTGGAGCCATACGGTACGGTGCGCGTGCTATAGGTCTCGTATCTGGTAATAAGTCTATGATAAAGTCTATCTCTCGACTGGGGGGTAATCCAGGTATATCCTGAAATACATCGGCAAACTCTCTAACAACCGGAATCGAATCAAGTGGTATCACCACCTCCTTAGAGGTCTCCTCCTCTATATAGTACAAATGAGTGGACGATCCTCCCTCGGAACGAGGTATCGCCACCAAAAACATCTCCTGCCCGGGAATGGCAAAGATAATACTCATACTGAAACAGTCAATCATGGCTCGGTACGCAACAAGCCAATCCATACCAATAATGGCATCATACTCGGTCATCTCTAATACTAACATATCTGCAGGTAATACCAAACTACCAATCTCTACCCCCACTCCTCGGCATATAAAGAAAATAAGTGACCCACTCCCCAATGGTGAGTCTACACACGTCACTGTGCTCTCTGCTGTGGCTAACAACCCTAAGGCTTTCGCAAAATGTGTAGCTATAAAGTAATGTGTTGCCCTCGTATCAAACAAAACCCGACCCATAGTACCATGGATAGGAAACATACCCTCAATAGCTGCTGCCTGGTGGACGTTATAGACACGTCCATACTGTAACTGTCCCTGCTGCACAGGAACTGCTGGAATGGCTGGAAGAGCTGGCTTCTGGGCTGGAGCTGGGAGGGCTGGTGGAAAAAGTGGCCTCTGTGGCTCATGTCGGGCACCCTACTGCTGCTGCGGGGCCCTGCCCCTATCAGGACAGTCCTGGCATTTATGGCCAGTCTTTCCACAAACGAAACACTTCCCCGGGAAGTTTCCCCCTCTCTGTCCCTACTGCCCCCGGCCCTGGTGGCCGTTACCGTTCCTCCACTGGTCCTGCTGGCCCTGCTGAAACTGTTGTTGACCATTCTGACCCTGCTGGTGCTGATGGCTGTTCGGACCCTGATGGCCCTGCCGGAAACCTCCCTGTCCGTGCCTGAAATTTCCTGACCTGAACCTCTTGTGATCCCCCTGCTGGGTACCCTGATCACCCTATCTCTGCCCTTGAACAGATTGTGCCCCACTGGCACCATTTCCTCCAGTCCTGCCCTGATGGCTAGACTCTCCCGATCGCTTTCCCTCAGCCATGTGAAAGCGGTGATCCTGGCAATGGAGCAATGCAGCATTAACCACATCAGAATAAGTGGCTAACGAGAGGTTCCCTAACAAGTGCTGACGAATCCTCCATGTCAACCCGTCCGTAAATTTATGTATCTTCTTCTCCTCCGTCGGTATCTCATCCGGAACAATATTCAGAAGATCAGTGAATTCGGACTCATACTCGGCCACAGTCTTACCCTCCTGTCGAAGGCTCATCAAATTCCTCCTCATTTCCGTATGAACAGCTGACGAAAAGTACTTGCGGTCGAACCGCACCCAGAACTCCTGAATAGTGAGAGTGTCTCTCTCTTACACGGTGGTAATAGACTCCCACCACTGCAGCGCAGACCCTACTAGCTTAAAGGTAGCTAGTATCTGCTTCTGGACATCTGTGCACTCATACATCCTCAGGTGTCGCTGGATGTCCTTCCTCCACTGACTCGAAACTACCACATCGGAGCTACCTGCGAATTCCGGAGGGTGAGCTTTCTGAAAAGCACCTCGTACACGTTCCCAAGAAGACGGGAATGCATGTACCTGAACTGGCGCGGCTATCGTCGCCTGAGGTGGTTCCTGCTGAACTACTGCTAGTGCGGCATTTACCGCCTGGGCCACAATGGCTGCAACCTCGGCGGCATTCATCGTGCCCTGAACTGGTGCGGGCTGTGGTTCTGGCGTTGCATCCCTGGGAATCCTTTGTGCACGTCGTGGAGGCATCTGAAATAAGAATGAAGTTTATAAGTTCGCCGTTATAAACTTAAAATAGCTGAAGAACGTAGCATATACAAAAGAATACAACAGTCCTAAAATATAGGGCTCTACATCAAAGAAAGCTCAGCGGAAACATAATAAGCCGTTCAGATCCTAAAGGACACTAGAACCTAATGCTCTGATACCACCTGTGACACCCCGACTAATTAAATACCGGTTAGCTACTCCTTTATTAAATCAATACAAAATGCCAAGTTGGTTCAGTTAATAGCATCACTGTCGAAAACATTTTAATAATTACTAACCACCTAGTATTTAAAAAGTAAGTTGCCAAATTTTAATTTAAGTCTGATTAACATGCAATAAAAGAATAATGGAAGAACAACATAATCCATTCACCATAATGAAGTAATGAATAACCAACAACATAAATATAAATCCGGAGGAAAACTCCTCACAACAATCCCACAACTAAAAAATAATACGACAAGTCTGAATCCTGAATAATTACATGCCAGAAGTCTGAATAACTGAAATAAATGAAATGTCTCTAAAAGAAATGGGCGACATGCCCTACAACTGATAATTGAAGAATATCGAGTCAAGATAGATTAAGCGTCTGCAAGCAAAGTCCTGTAACTTCCACAAACAGCTACAGCTCATCACCTGAATGAGAATCCTAAGCATGGTGTCCTTGTGGCTGGGCACCTAAAATGGTTTTTACAAAAATAGATTTGAAAGCAAATGGGTCAGAGCCCGAAAGTGAAAATCATTTTAAAAACAGCAAGTGTTTTAATAACATTAAAACATTAAATGCAAAATACATGTTAGGACGTGCACTCACATTAAATTCTCACCTCTCGACTACATGTGAACTCCTAACGTACCGTACCCATCTATAAGACATCCATATCTAACCAAACCGTAACAAGTTCTACCCCTTACTACTCGATTCCCATATTACATTCTAGCGTTATCAAATAAATAGAGGGCTTTTCTTACTCTCAGATTCTCGATTAGAAATACCATTCACTATCAGTTAACCCGTTTTGTTTTCTCAAAACATTACCATAATATTATTCACAATACCAATCATGAAAGTTCCCATTAATTAAGTGTATATTATTCACATCATAAATATACAATACAAGCACCCCGAGACTAAGCTGCGGTGCACACATACTCTGCTATCCATCCCGGTACATCATGTACATAAGGATCACGTATTCCGAATCTCTCAGGAATCGTTCTCAGATAACAACATCACAAATAATGGAGGCGAACACAGTCACATCACATGGGTCACGCACATACCTGCGCTCCCACGATCAGCAGACTTATTAACATCCCAATAAGTCCTTCTCTGACCTATGTTCATCGAGGTAACCAATCTAAATTCGGGCAACACAAGGATTAGAAGGCCCTAAGAGAACGTAAACCTCCCGTGATAGCAAGTATGGTAGGTATGTCATACACATAAAATCAATACATATACTAAGTATGCACACCTCTTAGTAATTACCATAATATATTGGAGGTACACTTCTCATTCTCGTACCGACATATAATACTACACAATTTATATGTTCCCGGTTAATATAATAAATTAGGCCGTCAATAGTTCTCGCAATGTAATAGACACTCACGTTCTACTTCATATTTTCCCTTAGGTTCAAACTACACTTCTAGGTTTGACTCCTCATTATATCCCAAACATCCCAAATGTAACAATTAATCATCAAGGGAAGGTTATCTCTACGTATACACAAGGTTACGGGACACTCGGGATCAAAACAGGCTAAAAAGCCTAAACTGTCAACTCGTTCGAAGTCTCGTTCGAACGAGGCTGTTCGAACGAGAGTTCGTTCGAACGAACTGGGCCTTCTAACAAGATCTCGTTCGAATGAAAGTCTTCGATTGAACATCCCTCTCGTTAAAACCCAAACTGTCAACTCGTTAGAAGCTCGTTTGAACGAGCTCGTTCGAACAACCTGGGCAGGTCTTCTAACGAGTGGCCAGATTCGAGCCCAGAAATTTCTATCTCGTTTTTCCCAATTTTCTTCCCTCTTAATCCCACATAAAAATTGTCCCAACATCATTTTAAGGTTCCTAATTCGTACTAAACATTCATAGGTCATAATCAAACATTTATATAGGGCCAACTCATCTTAAACATCATCAAATCTTCAAATCCCTTTATTTATCCCCAATTTATATGAACATGAACCATAACATTTATAAATCATCAATGAGCCTAATAAAATCCATTTTTGTTTCATCCAAATTATAATATCATCAGAATAAACATCTAAATACCAATCTACATGCGATTCCTCATCAAAATGAAATTTCTACTTCCAATTTAAATGGGTTTTTCATTAACTCCCAAGAACAATACAATTTAATTGAATTTCCTACGCATGGAAGAAGCATTCTCTATAAAAACGAAATTAAATCACTTGCCTTATTTGAATCTCTGAATTTGAGGTTGAATCTTGAAGGTTGAATTGCCTTCTCTCTTTCTCTGCAGAATCCTTCTCTTTCTCTCTCTCTCTACAAGTTCTTCTCAAGGTGTTAATGGAGGTGGGGTTGGTTTTTGCCAAGTTATAAAGTTTCTAACTTCTCCAGTAGACCACTACCTAAATTGGGGTTGGAAATGGCTTAGTGGGTTAATACTAAGTCATATTTTTTACTCTAATTTTCGTGGGGTTTAATTACCCAATTTTCGAAATTACCAAAATGCCCTTATAAGTTACCGGTATGGCCCAATAATGCCCTGGGACCCAAACTTAACCCCCGGCTAGTGTTTTCTAACTATTTCGAACCTTCCGAACACGTTGGCGCACTCAAAATGACCATAAGGGTGATAAAAATAAAATTCACTTTTTAATTCAAATAATTATAAACCTGACGCGACCGTCACACGCGTCTCAACAAAATTTCCAAATTGCCGTATTTCAATCTCACGAAAAATTTCATACTTCAATATTCATGTATAATCATATATGCACATTATATTCAAATACCAACTCGCATCTCGCTAGTATTTTAATCCGGATTAATTTCCAATTAATACGCATTTAATTTAATTAATCCCATAAATAAATATCATAAAAATACGGGGTATTACAGTTTTTAAGCTTAATCGATAGATTTTGAAATTATCATCATATTCTCAAACTGAGAGGCCAGCGACTACGCGGTCAGTTAATACAAGTTATATTGGTCCCGTGCGAGGTGTTGGTGCCTCTTACGGGACCGTTTGGGGGCTGATTTGGGTTTTCACCCTTTAAGGACTTGTTTTTAAGCTTAATCGATATATTTTGGAATTATCGTCATATTCTCTAACCGAGAGGCCCGTGACTATGCTGTCAGTTCGTACAAGTTACATTGGTCCCGTGCGAGGTGTTTGTGCCCCTTACGGGACCGTTAGGGGGTTGATTTGAGTTTTCACCCTTTAAGGGCTTGTTTTTAAGCTTAATCGATATATTTTGAAATTATCGTCATATTCTCAAATCGGGTGACCCGCGACTACGTGGTCAGTTCGTACAAGTTACATTGGTCCCGTCCGAGGTGTTGGTGCCTCTTACGGGACCGTTTGGGGGTTGATTTGGGTTTTCACCCTTTAAGGGTTTGTTTTTAAGCTTAATCGATATATTTTGAAATTATCGTCATATTCTCGATATATTTTCACCCTTAATCACCCTTTAAGGGCTGGTTTGGGTGCCTCACACACACAAACAAACACACACACACAGATATATACATATATATAACATTCAAATGGTTACCTTTGCTTTGGACACGTTCAAACATTCAAAATGGACACATTCAAAATCTCAAAGAACAGTAGCCAAAAACCTTAACCTTACCTTTGGTTTGGAGCAGGGGCATTGGCGGTAGCAGCAAGCGGCGTCGGAGGCAGCAGCAAGCAGTGCGACGGCGGGGGGGAGAGAATAAGGCCAATGCCTGCCAGGGGGAGGTCTCTAGAAGAGAATAAGCCACCCTTTTGTTGGTTAAAACCTACGAACAATGCTAACAAATTTTCCACAAAATTTTCCTACAATTAAGCATCAAAAGCCAAGGAGAATTGCAAGTCAACATACATTTATTCAAACACATTCATAAACCTAAAGCAGAATAGCAACATCCCATGCCATGAGTATGTCAAGTATAACTATGGCATATCAGTGTATCAAGATTATATCAAGTATCAAGTATATCAAGATTTTATCTAGTATCAAGTATATCAATAGCTGCTATCAATGAGTATAGTTGTTATATCAATGAGTATAGCTACTATATCAATGCATATAGCGGCTATATCAATGAATATAACTATTATAGCTCATATGGCTGCGCTATGGTTGCACTATGGCTGCTATAAATCATTGCATATCAGCTGTTATGGCTGCTATAAACCAGCGTGTATCTGTCTATATCAGCTGCTATAAATCAGTGCAGGATGATATGATTCCGTTGTGTTCTGATCTATCTAAGGTCATGGTCGAATTTTTAGGATGCACGTGCATAGGACCAATTATTAATATGCACATGCCTAAGGTCACAACTGAATTTTTTTCCAACATTCAACGCGTATCAAATGTGCGAACGTAAGGGCCATCAACGTACATCATGTTCTTAAAAAGCAAAAAATGCAAAATGATATAAAAGCGCATACTATACTAATAAAATTCAATTTACAAGAATTAAACTCTGGAACTCCAGCTGTGGGGTTTTTATTCTAAAAAAAGCACAAACTTTAACTCCAGGGTTTTCATTCATACACTCTACAATGATATTACTCTAAAAAAGGACATGCATTCAAAAATGACAAACAAAAGAATATATTTGTAAAAAGGTAAAATAATTGAATACCCCATTCTTAGCTTCTCGCTTATGGTCTTCATCCATATGACAACAAAGTCCAACCATATGTCCAACAATGCAGGTAAATAGGGATTTCGATATTAGAGATGCCGATATTAATATCGCAATCTTTGTATATTGGAAATGATAATAATTTGTAATTTCATTCATCCTAAAAGCATTGCCGTAATTCTTTGACATAATCCACGACTTCCTTCTCGTATCCTAATGCATAACCAAGAACATTGCGGCAACATAAAAGACACACATATTACTTTATTGTCCATTGTAAAATTAAGCATCAAGCGTAAATGAAATTATGTTGTTTCATCTCTAGTTTATATGGTTTCATAGGTTTGATTCAAAATTTTCCTTGTTTCTGCTTAACCAAATCTCCCACATTATATTAACTGGAATCACCTTGTGAATCCATTTAGAGCCCTTGGATCTGCCTGACTAGAGCCACCACTGAATTACAGTCCCGTGGATTATTTGAGGCATGTGATAGATTCCCATAATCTTGTTGAAAACATCCCACACTTTAGCAGCCCCTGGACCTGATCTAAACAGGTGTTCTAGATTTTCAGAGGATTTGTAGCAGCAGAGACATCTGTAGGCTATTCTGATACCCACCTTTTAAACTTGATCCTTTATTGGGACACATTTTGAAAAGGACTTTCCATGCAAAAACAGAAATTTTTGGGGGAATTTTAGGATGCCAAATAAATTGATAAGCCAAGGAGGAAAGTTTGGAAGGTCTTGATAATTCATATAAAGAAAATGTGAATTTTCCACTGAGAGGAGGTTTCCAGATCAACTCATTTGAAATAGTTTCATAATTAGTTTCAACAATCTCCCAAGCTGATTTGATTATCTTAAAACACTAAGATCCATTAGTACTCATTCTATAAGTGTACTTAACATTTATAAATCTAGCCCATAAACTTCTTACTTATTTGAAATGCCAATCCAATTTTATATTTGAAGCTTCCACAATTGAGGATAAGTTCCTAAGACCCAAACCTCCTTGTTAGGATAGTACAAAGAATCGCACAATTAAGGCTTCTATGTGATAATACCTAGTACTAACACCAATAGTTGTCTAGTCATATAAATTTCTTATTTCTTGAAATTGAATACAATTAGTTATTTTAAGCTTTCATTTGAATTCATGTGAATGTTTGCTTCTTGATGATCCTTTGCGAGGGTAAGCTCTATGTACATACCCCTGTTTCTTGAGCTAATATCTCCCATTATGACCACCACCTGTAGTTTCACTTAGTTAAAAATGATCCCTAGGATTTTGTGTATTAAATTTATAATTTTGAACCGTTTGAATCCATGTGTTCTCTTTATTTTGAAAGAAGAAATAAATCTATTATACACTTATACCGAAATGGTAAGTGAAGAAACTGCATTGAGTTTTACTTTTATAGATTATAGAAGCCCGCGTAAATGGAGGAAAAATGCCAAAATTTTCCAATATCAAAGAATAATCTACACTATTATTGATACATATGCACAAACTTACTATCAAGAAATATATAACTAATCCATATAATGATACAACATTTTCTGAATCATCCTAACAGTGATTAGTACATTAGGATACAATGTCTTGAAACAAAACATATTCATATTCTGAATAAAGATTTAATAATTTCTTCTTTAACTATAAATTATAATCATATAGCTTGCTAAATATAATACATCTAAGTCTTAAGGTTATTTCTTGATAAAAAAACCATTCATTCGGCTGGCTAGCTTATCATAAAAAGAGGATGATATTTAGGGTCCACATGATATGCAAAATGTGTTAGTTGTTCTTTCACTTTCTCCATCTTCAACTTCTTATACATAAACCATATAGTTATAATCTATATACTTCCAATTGTTTTCAATGAAATAGGAATCAACTTATACTTAAATCAAATTCTAAATTATATTTAATTTATTTTATATATCAGACACATAATTGTATTAATATAAAGAGGCAGCAGCTACAAGGTGGGGAGGGCCAGCAGTCAAGAAGATGATCCAAGTAAAAATAAGAAGAAAAATACCAAATAATAGGAAGATGGCTTCTTTAAACTTCGAAGTAACATATCCCCTGGTGCCCGTTCGAGCAGGGAAAGTTGGCTAGGTCACTCCTTGAACTGGTAGTGATCATCAGCTTCATAAAGTTAAGTGTTTTTCTCATCTTTCTCCAATAGTAGATGAATCCCTCACTTCTTTATTTCACCTGGTAAGCCATTCTCTCCATCACTAAATGAGGCTTTAATGTCACACCAATCATAACGTATTGGCCAGGGACAGGGATTTTGTTCAACAGCGTATAAACATGAATGATTGTTTTGATCACTTAAATTCCCAAACTGTCAAAAGTTCATCAAAACCTAATCTAAGCTCAATTTTCAATTTAAATAATACAACCATAGCGAAACAGGCTCAAGATAAATCAAAGCAATTGTTACTCAACATGAATAGAAGGAATTTTTATTGATCAAAGTAAAACAATTGTAAACATGTTTGTACCTGAACAACTTTTTTCCTTTTCTTCGAGCCTTGTCCATTCGCAGAAGTTTCCATTAGTGATTGGTCGTCACTACCACCACCGCTAAATTTGGCTTCAACAAACTCATTACTTTAAAAAGAAAAACCTCAAATCCGGCATTGCAATGACGCGTTAATTTTTTCTTAAATAGCTAAATTTATTCACATGGATAATCTAACCTAATTTACATTGAAAGTAAATGGCACAACACTAGGTGCTCATTCTTTACAAGTTTTAGGATTTACTTCATATAACAAATCTCTTAATTTATATCACCAATTTTATTCCCAGGATTGCAAAGTACCGAAAAAAGGTTAACATTGAACAAAAGTAAATGTAGATTAGAGTGAAAATACCAAATAGTGAGATTGAACAAAGAGCACCCAAATGAGTAATTCACTTATAGAGATGCATAATATTCTAAATGGTACAAAACAAATTAATAGAAACAAAACAAAACTAAACATTAAATTATTTCTAACAAAACAAAAATAAGCACACTATAAATACCAACAAGCCCTAAAACCCAATACATAAAGATGTTTTGAACCCAAAATCCATAGCGAAAAAAAATTAAACATAAAGAGAACTCAAAAATCCATATACCACTTGAACCCCTAAATGTCTAACCGGAAAAATAAATAGGTGAACAAACTTATCAAATTACAAAGTGGTTTTGAGGGATTGAAAGTCAAAAGTAAAGTAGTATGTTACCAAACCTTTGGATTGATAATTGGTAATATATAATAAAGAAACTCAAGAATTTGATTCAATCTTCAAATCTAAAAAAATAAATTTCAACCCCCAAAGCCCTAATTTTAACAATAAATTAATTAAAGAACACAAACATAAGCCCTAATTTCATACTAAAATAAAGAACTGAAATCGAAGCTTAAATCGAAAAGAAGATGCTTGAATACCCCATACAGTTAAACCAAAGGTTAAATCCATTTAAAACTTAATGGGTAGCAAACAAAATTCGAATTTGTACAATAAACTAAATAAATAAAACAAACCTCCACGAATAAATCCCTAATTTGCAGTAGATTTGTCGGCTGTTTATAAAAGGGATTTACCATTATCATCATTCTCAAAGAACAAAATATGAAATTTATAAGCTAAGGTCTGTATTTTGTTTTATATAAAGATCATGTCCATGTCTTCAAAAATTGTTTACCTTGCATCAGGTGGGACATGTCCGAACTTTTGTATGAACCTCCACATAATCAATAACTCAATATGATGTGCTGACCTACAGAAGAGAGGGTGGAACTTTTATATTTACTTAGATCTCTACACCCTAGAATCCATGTGAGTTTTGTACAAACATATTTTGGGGGAAATGGACTAACAATTTCAGAAATCAGCAACTAATCTCTACAAAAAAATAACAAATGAAAAGAGAGAAAGGAGAAATACCATGTGGGTGGAGTGACTGAGAGGAGAGACCGAGAGAGCTCTCCACGCTGACCGGAGAGAGAGAGAGAGAGAGAGAGATGGCCGAGAGAAATCGAAGCAGAGAGAAATCGAAGCAGAGAGAGCATAAGAGGGCGAGTGGGGTGAGCGGGAATGAGAGTGCGGGATACAAAAAATTTAGTATAATGATTTTTTAGGCTATTTTATATTTTAGTCAAGTGTACTCAATTTTGGCACACTTTAAAACAATGCCAATTTTTGGCACTGTTTTAAAGTGTGCCAAATTGCTATTAAACCATGTCAAAATCTGGCACAGTTTTAAACTGTGCCAGATTTTTAATATCAGGGTGTGCCAAAATGCTATTTTTGGTGTAGTGTTAGATTAAGAATTTCCGGTATGATGTTTGGTTAAACTTCCTCTCCTTCAGGTGTGGCAGAGAATTTGGCAATGAAGTCGTTTTGTCCCTAGATAGTCGTTCGTGGTTCATTGATGATATCACTTTATGATAACTCCAGCATCCACTTGGTCATTTGTTAGATATTTCTTCCTTTTTGATGACTTCTTTTAAAGGAAAATAAGTTAGAATAACTATAGTATAGGCATTAAAGTCTTGCTAAAGCTTCCTTGCAAGCATCATCAGTGCCAGAACCATCTTATCAATGGGCATATATCTTCGTTGTGACTCAAGGAGAGTATGGCTGACATAATAGGCCGATAATGTTCTCTATCTTGAAGTCACTCTAACGCCCCATTGGTTGCATGTTGAGTAATGATAAAATATTAGTGGACATTCTCACCACTAACAGGGCTTGACTGTAATGGTGGAGATCCCAACTAATGTTGAATACCTTCCAATGCTCGATCGCGATTATTTATCTATATTTTAGTATTTTCCTTCTTTAAATCTTAGAAAAATAACTCACGCTTGTTAGATGACCAAGATATGAACCGATTAAGAGCATCCAACATTCCGATGAGGACCTAAATGTCTTTAGCAGTGGTTGGCATCTTTATGTCTTTTAAGGTCTTAATTTGATCCGGACTCGCTTCAATCCCACTTTGTGTCACCGAGTATTCTAAGAATTTGCCAAAGTTGACTCCAAAGACACACTTGGAGGCATTCAACTTCATTATGTATTCCTCGAGGGGCTTTGAATGTTTTAGAGAGAACCTTGATATCATCCCCCTCCTTTTTGCTCTTGATGAGCATATCATCAATGTAGACCACCATAGTTGATTCGATCTTCTTTTTGAACATATGGGTTACCAGAAGCTAACAGGTTCCCTTAACATTCTTAAGACCGAACGATATAACTTTATAGTAGCAAATCCCCAAAGTCGTGATAAACGAGGTTTTCACTTTATCTAAACTAAACAAAGATATCTTGTGGTAGCCTAAGTATGCATTCATCACTACACCAAATCGCGTTTTTAATAACACATAAATTTATTAATTACTAACACTATTATACCGTTACAATTACTAATAGTAATTTACCGTTAATAAATGGACATATGTGTTACCAATGAAGTTCATCATGTGAAATAACGAAAGGAAAATCAATTTTAATAATACACCACATAATAGAAGCACTAAACTTCCGTCCAAATGAATATCCCAAAACATCTCTTCCCAGTAGCACAAAACAGTCTTCCCTTTCTCTCTCTCTTCAAACCCATCACACACTGACCACCATTAGGGTATTATTTTAAGAGTACTGATACACACACACAAAATTTACCCCAAAATTACCAAAATTGTGCTTTAAGGGGTTGTGCCCTGGCGGGACCCACGTCATAGTACAATACCCTTAAAGCACATTCGGTAATTTTTCGGTACCCAATTTCGGTACATACATCATTTTCCTTATTTTAATCATGTTTCCTTTTCGTTTTCTTGAGGATTATATATTTTGATCTTCAAAATTTAATTTTTCATTTGGTTTTGCAGATTTAACGGGATTTCACACTTTTAATCTCTGGTATATCGTCCATTCTCAATACCTCTCTTCTTTTGGCTACTAAGTAAACCCATGGTAATAATAGTTATATAACTTTGGTCTCTTCACATTTTGGTATTAGTTTTATAGCTTAGTATAAGTTATGTTGTTATTGTGCTTTCTTTTTCGTAGATCTCATACTTCAGTTTGATAATTTTAAAGTGAATATTATATAAGTTTTATTGTACTGAGTTAGTTTCCTCAAACTGCAGAGGGTCGAGCTGCAGCAGCACCAGTTTTTCTGAGTGGAAACGTGGCATCTGTAGCTTGTCATGGGCGGGCTAGTTCTGGAAACACATCAGGATGGATTACTGGGGATCTTGCCTTTCCTGCAGCAGGTACGCAGAAAGGTTTCCTTCGTATATACATCTACATTAGTCATTTTTTACTTTTTTATTACTTGATTTCAAATACATTCTATGAAAACCAAGGTTATAAATATGAAAGTGCTTCGTAATTTTATCATTTTTCACGGAAGACATTTCTTATCCACCCCTTAAAGAAAATATTACTTTGGAAATTCCAAAAGTGAGACCAACCCACCCACATTTTTCCCATTTATTTTGCAACTTCTCATAAAAATAAACTATATTTTCAATCATTTTCCAACATTGTAATTGAGCACACCCTAAATTCTTCATGGTTGGAATAAGAATATGGTCGCTTAGATAAATTTATCTGCTTGAAATAATAAAAAAATCATGATTTCTTCACTGATTTGATCCCATCCGAGCCATCTCTCTCTCAAGGACCCTCAAAGGAAACTAAAATCCCTGAAAATCTCACAAACTTTACATTGCATGTACTCCAAATAGTTTTATCTATATAGTTTCATTGGTTTTGTGGAATTTTTAGTTGAAAGTATTACAAAAGAACTTTTTCATCTCCTAATCTTCTCTTATATGTTTCATTTCTTTGTACTGTAGCTTACATGCTTCAAGAGTAAGAGGTGCATGTTGCTGAGGTACTTTACTCATCAGTTGATTCTATATTTAATCCCACTTCCTCGTCATTCCTTTTATTCGATTCCATTAAGCGACAAATGGTGCATTTTTTTTCTTTATTTAGATGGAGCGTTCTTTTACTGCTATCAAGCCTGATGGAGTGCATAGATGATTGGTAAGAAATCCACCTCACTTTATATGTTGCACCAGGAAAACTTACTCATGAATAGGATCTTAATGCTCTATGTTGGTTCTCTTTTCCATTTCTTAATCTTACATTTTTTTTCATTTTAGGAAAAAAAATTCAGTTGCACTGTTTAAAAACAACTCCTATATGAGGAGGATTAATAAATTATTCTTTCTTTCTTTTGGTTAATTTTGACTTGCAACCTATGCCTAATGTGATATTTAAGTTAACCCTGTTTTCATAGTTAGTAAACCTCTCATGGCTTATGGTAATATCAAAACATTGCTTTATTATCTGGGTTCCTCTCCCCTCATGGTATACCCTCCGTTCTCTCCTCATGGTAATTTCGAAACATTGCTTTATTACCTGGGTTCCCCTCATGTTAATTTTGACTTGCAACCTATGCTTTATTATCTGGGTTCCTCTCCCCTCATTAGACTCCAAATTTTTTATTTTTTTTATTTGTTGGTGGTGTGTGGTGTTTGGTTATTGTGTTATGGTGGAAGCATGAAAAAGTTGTTTGTTCATGAATTTGAATCAGGTTTTGATGTAATTCCATCAATGATTAATGATGATTGTAATTTTTTTTACTACAAGAGTTCAGTACAATTTTTTTAAGTATGTACCCCCCTCTAAATAGGTTTAAGGTGAACCATTGGAGGAGAGGCACGTGTTGGTTTCCTTTTCACACTCAAACTTCAGGGGACGAAACTATAATTAACTCTCATATATAAGTTTAACTTTTTTTCTTGAAAATCACCAACACGTTTATATCCATTAAGTTCAGACAAGTTTTAAGAACAACATTCTCATCTTAGCTATCTTCAAAAGAACATTTAGTGGAAACACTAAAAAGTCACGCTAATAATGTTCAAAAGAACATTTCCGACGAAAAACGAATGCACCTCCTAGGGGCCAACTTGTGTTGCTCAGTCGCACACACGGATACCTGCCATAACAGTTAGTTATTTGATTTCCCATATTCATTAACACTGCATATATGTTGTTGACTACTCTGTTAGAATCTAGCATTTAGTAGAAAATAAGCAGGCTCTGATTTTCCAGCATGGCCATATTTAAATGTGTTGTATTTTCTATGCACGCCAGTGAGTTTCCTTGTTGTTGCTTTCTGGTGGAACATTATCATCATCTTCGAGCATTCCAATAGCTGATATCCAAAGTAGTTGGTATATCTCTCACTAGTTTTACTCCAATATTTTGCGTTGTTCATATAACATTGAGTGGTGAAGATTGAAGCTGTTACTAACAAACATGGTGGGAACTTAAGAATTTCATATTCGACTAGGCAAAGATCGATTATAAAGAAGGAAATAAGCTCTAACTTCTTGTCATATTGAGCAGCCTTGAGATACCTCCTTATAAACACATATGCAATGGGAGTTGTTAGTTTGAACTGCAAGGTATTGACCATTAACTTCTCCATATCATGCCCTTCTTTTCTTGTGTAAGCTTTATCAAAAATCAATATGAGATCCTCCACAACAGGAACATAAACTTCTTCATATTTACAAGCAAGAAGCATAGCTGTTACCTTAGTAAGTTGGAGTTTCTTTCTCTCAACTGGTTGGATTTCTAAGAATCTATCAATTAAATTCACAGTCAAATACAAGTTCTTCATCAATTTGAATTTGTAATAAACCTCATCAAGCCAGTCAATTAAAATCCGTCGCATCTTTTTGTTGATATCATATTGATTTTCCATGTAGTTCGATGACACTCGACTGGAACTCTCTGCTTTTTTGTAGTGGGAATATATGTGATCAGTATACTCGACCACCGCAAGCGTATCCTTCTTATCGCCACTATCTATGCAACAATTGGCTCCGCATCTTAGCTTCGGTATGTTGCATGATTGTGGGGACATGGAAATTATCATGGGCCTTGTTGTACTCTTCTTTCGTATCAATTAGAAGACAGTCCTCTGCTTTTTTTATTTCCTGAAGCAATTTGAGCAACAAAATTCTGAGTAATTGGTCAATGTACCGAAATTGGGGGGTTCTTATTACAGATCCTATGTTTTTCCTGTAATCCAACTCTCTTGTTAAGAAAGGGGTATGGTGATGAACCTACAATTACATTTTGGTTAAGAGTACTCAACGCCCTTTGATTTTTCCTGATTGCATCGACAAATTTTCCCCCTTCTGTTCTTAGCCCTCGTTGATTATTTGTAACCCTCATCTCCCTAGGAAAGTTCTCATGTGAGAGAGAGAGATATTATAAAGAGATCGTTGAAGTGATTAAATATTCAAAACTCTAATCTTCTCTTTTATTTGTGCAAATTATTTCATTATGTAAATTGGTTCATTATGAATTAGGCTCACTTTGATTATGCAAATTGTTTAATTATGTAAATTGGTTCATTGTGAATTATAAATGAGTGAATTTGAAATGAGTTAAATCTAATTTTACACAATGTTTAGTAATTTGAAATTTATATTAAGGTTTTATGAAAAAAAGATTAAAACAAATCAAGAGAGAGAGGGGGAGGGGGAGAGGGAGAAGGGACATGCATTATATGTGACTCCTATTTCAAATGGATTCATTTCACGTTTTTTGTGAAATGATCCAATTTTAGATTTTGCACATGAGCTAAAATGGGACCATTAATGAATCCTCTCATTAATGAAACCAAACACAATTAATGGGTCAATTTGTAAATGTGTCAATTTATTAATGATCCAATTTATAATTTTGGAATGACCAAACGGGCCTTAGTGAATTGTAAATGAGTGAGTTTGAAATGAGTTTAAATCTAATTTTAGGTAATGTTTGATAATCTGAAATTGATATTAAGGTTTTATGAGGAAAAAATATAAAAACAAATTAAGAGAGAGAAGGAGGGAGAGGGGGGAAGGGAGGAAAAGAGAGAGGAGCATGCACTTTATGTGTCTCCTATTTGAAATGGATTCATTTAATATTTTTTGTGAAATGATTCAATTTCATATTTTACACATGAGCTAAAATGGAACAATTATTGAATCATTTCATTAATGAACCCAAACACAATTAATGAATCAATTTGTAAATGGAACAATTTACAATTTTGAGATAACCAAACGAGGCCTAAATCTCTAAATGTGTTTTGGAATATGTATACAAAAGATTGAGAAACAAAAAAAAAATGAAATGGGTTGGTAGACAACAACCCATATATAAGTCACACTTATCCAACTTCATATTTTATTTAGTTCAAATAAAATTATACAGCGTCAAGCCAATGAATCGAACAATACTTATTGATAATGTATATTTTTACTTATCATACTTACTATAATTCTTACAAGAAGCATAACGAAATTGTTGAAGTCACTACAAGAAAAAAGATCTTTCCTGGCACTTATTTCTCGGCATTATTTATAAATGCCGAGAAGATAACTTTTACCGGCATTTATTTATAAGCGCTGAAAAATTACGACATTTTTATTTAAGTGTAAAAAATTTGCGATAATTTAAAAGCAAGGTTCTAAAAAACGCGGGACGTGACCGAGGCGTGGACGCCAAGCCTTAAGCGTTAAAAGCTTAGGCGGGCCTTAGGCGTAAAAAGGCGTTTAAGTATTTTTTAATATATTTTAATATTTTTTTAATATGACAAGGCTATTAAAATACTAAAATGGTACATACCTTAAAAATATGTCTAAATATTTATAAGTTAAAATACTATTTTTTTAAAATACTAAAAAAAACTCGTGTTTTTTCACGCTTTACTTCTAAAAAACTCGCATTTTTCATGCCTTACCTCCAAAAAACGCTCGTTTTTTGGCGCCTTCCCCCAATAAACGTTGACCATCGTTGATTACGCCTTAATCCACGCCTAGAACCAAAATTTGGATTATCTAAAAAACCTCGTGCCTAGGCGCATTTTTTAGAACACTATTTAAAAGTATTGCGGAAAAAAGTGCCATAAATTTACAGCATATTAGAAGCTTTTGCGAATAATTATAAAATTTTAATGAATTTTTATGTAAATGGGCGGGTCTTTATTTCGCGAGCTCTTATTCTTTTTTATGGTTTAGTGGGCAACACGTTGGAAACCTATCTCCATCTTCCCCAGCTCCATCTCCGTCCCTCCCAACTTCCCAAGGTCTCTTTTCTCTCTCTTTCTGGAAGAGACTATTCACTCCTACCTCTTTTCTAGAATTTCGATTTCTAGAATACCGAAATTGCTGTAATCACTCACTCCCTTCTTAGTGTTACCAATTTCCTCTCTTCTCCTCAGCAATTGATGGAATACAGAAATCGGACTACAAGAAAAAGGGTCACTCATGCCCTTCCGAATAGCCGCTACTGCAATTTCCACCGTCGCAGCTGCAATTTCTCTTCTCCAGGGTTTTTTCTTCTACAACGTAAAACTTGGCGACTGAATCGGGTAAACCTTTCTTCTTAAATATTTAGATTTTCCGTCACAATTTTTTTATACTGTAAATCAAATTATGTTTTGGGATAGCTTCTGTCCACAGTCTTATTAATTTTGATTATTAAGACATTTAACGTAGGCCATTTTTGTAACAATTTGTTGTTTAATGTTTATATCGGTGTGCATTTTGCAATGAAAAACACTAGTCTTTATATGGTTTGAAGTTACAAATGATACTTTCTTGATAAACCACATACACACACACACACACACACACACACATATATATATATATATATATATAGAGAGAGAGAGAGAGAGAGAAAGTTTCCTGTAAAGACTCCTTATAGTGCAGATCTCAGTACATACAATTTTTTTTAAATAGTAAAAAAATGAGTTTTTTGTGAAACTTCACGGATATGATCTCCATGTTGAGAAGATCATCTCCAATTTTTTTTGTCGAAAAATTCAATAAAAAACTCGTTGAGATGAGGTGATATGTAAAAAAATGGTATTAATATGCATTTTCAACCGTTAAAATGTTGGGTCGACGCCAATCGCTTTATTGATTGAATTTTTTGATGAAACTTCATGGATAAGATCTTCTAACTATCAAGATCATATCCATGAAGTTTCATCAAAAATTTCAATCAAAAAGTGGGTGAGATGATCTTATACTTTTACATTGCTCGGGACGCGCAAAGTTCTAAGTTAGGGGGTTTGATTAGGCATAAATTCTTCATAATTATCCCCTTAATTTTGGTATTTTTATGATCCCATGCGGTGTAAATAGCTTGAATTTGTCTCATATTTATTCTACTAACCCCTTTTGGCAAGTATTTCTTGTTTTGTGTATTTTTCATGTATTTTAAAGGTATTTTATGCAAGAAAGTGTGAGAGAGAACTCAAAATAGTGAAAGAAACCAAGACACGGAGAGTTGAAGGGTATTTTTGTAATTTTTCAGCCTTAGTCCAGAGGTGGGGCCAACTAGAAAGTTGAAGATATTTCAATTACAAGAACACTAGAAAAAACGGCACCTCATTCCGAGCTACGGTGAAGAAGTTTTGGTCATTCGAAGTTGAGAGAAAATCATAAGAAAAACCGAACCGATCCGGACCCTCGAACTTATTGTCTAACCTTTTTGAAGCGCTCCGATCATTAGTCACGCTCCAGAACCGTTATAAAATTAGTTATGCTTTCTAAGTGTGACAAAATTGCCAGATACGGGATTTTTATTTTGTCGTAATCTTTTAGCCAAAAGAGTTTTATATTTTGGCGACTCTTCTAAATTACCTCTAGACTATATATTTAGTCATCAGGGTCCTTTTTATCGAGATTTCATTCATGTAAAATCTCCTAATCAAGGAGGAACATTGAGGAGAAGAATTTACATATTTTGCACCTTAAATTCAAGAGTTTTTCCAGTTTTTCTTCAATCTTTGATTTCTTCTTACATGGTTGTCTTCTTCAATTTTTGTAACCTTAAATTTCAGCACTTTTATCATTCTTTCCTTATTTTCACATGCTTGTTAATGGACTCTTGTGTAGTTAATCGTAGTTACTCCATGCTAGGCTAGATTTTTAGGGGTTGGAGTGGATGAACCCAACCCGATGTGGTTTGCATGGGTGTAAAATTAGTTCCCTGAATTATATAAATTATTAAATTGTGTTTTGTGGTGATTACAATCGTCGTAGGACTTTTGATGTCGTTTGCCCTAGGTAATTGGGATGTTTAAGAGTGCGACGCGAGTGTAGCTATAAGCACACCGCTTTATTCATACTTTTAATTATGTATGGTGCGGGCTAGTACCCTCATATATATAATTCTTGACATTAATAAAGACTATATTTAATCAATTATCTAATTCATAACTAGTTTTATCTCTGGTAAACGTACTAGGGTCCGGGGGATTGTATTCCAACCTTATCTCTTATTCATAATAATTAATCCGTATTTTATTAGTTTTAATTAGGTATAGTTAACTCGTTTAGTGTTCCCCTTTTTCCTTTCCTGCCCCATCATCATCTTTTACACTTTATTTTTGAAGTAATAAATCAATTAAAATCTATCAAACATTCTACGTGGATTCGATACCCCGACTAGCGCTATACTCCTTAAGAGTGTAGTTAAAGTTTAATTTTTTTTATATTGTGGTCGGAAGCCGATAACAACGATTAACATACTACATGAACACTCGATTTTCCACTAAATCAATCCACTAGTTAGATTATATTATATTTCCATATTACGTATATTTTACTTTTTTGAGGATTTAAAGTTCATTATATAAAGTTAGCTCTAGCGTGTGATTTATATTATTTCTTTAAATCCATTTCTCCTTTGAGTCGTAGGGATGACAAATTACCTAACTAAATCTATATTTGTTTATTTCGTCAAATGGTGAGAATCAATTGATGAAATAAATAAATATTTGGGAATGTAGTAAACTTGAATAATCATATACATTGAATTCATGAAGGGAGTTTAATTTTCATTCCTTGATTTTATCTCACTTGATCTTATCTCATTTTATTCACATCTCATTTGAGTTACTTGATCTTGTTTTAACACACTTTTTAGTATTGTCTTTATATCTTTCATTTAGTTTAGTTATTTCACCATCACATAAAAAAAATTTAATATAATTTTTTTTAAAAAAAATAGAAAAAACTAGAAAGAAAATAACTAGAAAAATGAAGTACATGGCTTTTCTTGTGTTTCACTCCTTAGAGTTGGATTGATATCCTCACTTACTATTATATGAATTCGTGTGATATATTTGTGTAGGTAAATGAAAGTAGTTGATTAGCTTAGATTTTGACAGTAACGACTCAACATATAAAAAGTCCAAGTCATCAACATCGACTAGATCTTCGTCGGTAAAAATGATAGTCCGGTCATGATAAATGTCATTACACTCGCGTTTAGTGAGGATGAGTTTTAAGACTTCTACCTAAAAGGCTTTTTTTATGCAAGTTGTGATCTTTACTCTTTCCCCCAACTTCATTCTTGTGCATTGGGACAGATCCTTGTGACCCTATATGGCTATAATCATCCTTGTGGGTGGAATGTCATCCCATTCGTCCTTATTCTATATTACATTGACCCGTGTTAAGGATTTTCTCTTCATTGCATCAATGTATTCCTTGAGGTGACAAACCTACATAAGGTCTTCCAAGTGTTGCTTGAACATCTTGTTATTCTATGTCATATGATCATGGTCTTGGTGATTGGTTCACTTGAGATTGGTGTTCTTATCATTTAGATCACTAACCATCTTCGACGAATTTTGGAAGAACGCCTTGTCCTTTATTGGAGAGAGAAACTTATATATCGATTCTTTAAAGAAGGTGTCTGCTACTTAGTAGGCACTCACTAGTTTGTTCTTTAGATCGTGTCACATTGTGATGAAACCTTAATTTATCTACACCCAATATAAATAGAACGCTTAGCCCTTACTATAAAGACAATGAAAAAAAGAGGCAAGAACACTCTGCAGATATGGAGGCTCATAGTCTTAGCCTCAAGAAAAAGTTATTAAAACTTAAAGTTCTAGCTTCAAAGTTATAGTATTTTCTACTACTTTATATCATTAATTGCTGAGTCCATAGCGCTAATTCACACACATACTTGGTATTTTTACGCCCTATTATTCTCTCTATTATTTTTAGAATGCTTATTCTCTCACCCTATTCTCCAAACCTCTAAAAGATCATGTCATGGAGATAAAGTATTTATTGTTATTGTTGTTGAATATTACCCCAGAACAACTACTTAGACCAAATTAATCATTCATTGTTCATTGAAGGCAAGTCACGCCTTACTCTTTCAACATATTCACAGACTCCACTTGCACTACCCTCCAACAGTTTGAAACCAAAAATTAGTAATATATGAAAGAAAAAAAAAACTTAGATTTTTCATATATTCAAAACAGGTCCAACGGATTGATCCGGACCCAACCGGACCAAATTAAGTCTTGGCCCATTAATGATCCTATTCAAATTTGAGCAACTTGCCCATTTGTAACACTAGGGTGCCCCATCTATTACCTGGGCCCAAATGTTTTTTTTTTAATCTGTATATTCCGTAGACAACTGTCAATAAATTTGACTTTGGACATGCTATGATTATCACTAGTGAGGCTACCAAAAAAAACAAGTGAGAGGTGCGATATGCTCATAAGTTCTCTGCCTATTACATACACTCGAGACAGTTGCGTCAATTATTTAGACAACTCAGTATATGCATTTATGATTGGGGCTATTTAGACAACTCAGTATATGCATTTATAATTGGGGTGGTGGAGGAATTGGAGGCCCTGTTTATTAGTTAGGCTAATGGAATTTCTCATGTCTATGACTTAGATAAGTTTGACTTCTATTTTGTGCATTACTTCTGATTCGACTAAGTTTTGTAGTGCGGTTTGGGAAACCTGTATCTACTACTTTAAAATGTATTTTTCTAATAATGTAGCTAGGAATATATCATATGGAAAATCCTATGTCATTTTCGTAGTCAAGGTTTGAGTTATGATTGAAGAACTTGGGCCCTTTAATTCGGATAAAATATATTTTTATTTGCGTAACTTAAAAAGTATATAATCTTAATTAGACAATATTTTTCATACCAAAGAAACGAGGCACCAAAGCGTATGAAAATACCATATTTATCGTCTACTTTTAAACTAATTACATTCTTGAATGGTTTATTCACTCTGCTGAAATTAAGAGACATCTCAAATATTAAATGAATTTTTAACTTTCAAACTTAAAATAACATGGCAAGTTCGTTGGTAAAATTATAAGTTGAGATATTCATTGTCAAAGAAAACAAGTCCAGCTTCCTTGAAATATACTATGTTACTTTATATATTAAATTAATATTATGTTTGACTTCATTTTTTTATTAGTAGTTCAACTATATTATGTCCTACTAAAAACTTTCGGGGGATAAAAACCCTTCAAAGTGGAGCAAAGTTCATCACAAAGCAAGCTTTTAGGGCTACTATAAGTGCACATTCAATAGATTATTCCGTATGCTCTTAAATTATGGCAAACCAAGTGGATTAGCACATTATAGTTCATGCTATAAATACAGTATATGCGGAGAAAGAGGATAGATACAATACTAAATATAACCACTACTAAAATGGGCCAATTAGGATGATGAATAGTGATAATATTAGTGTTATCAACACACAACAGAGGTCTAATTCTAAATTAAATCTTAGTCTTATTAGTCTTCGACAACAACTATATTGTCACCCTATGGTTGCTCAACAACTCAGGACTTTTTGTTAATTAGTTAGTTGCTTGCTTATACACCTCCTTAGGTAATTAATGGCATGACTTCCATAGACTATTGTGATTAATGGCATAAGTAATGACTTGAGTGGCTTATGTGGTTGCATGACATTTCTAATCTTTCTTTGGCGTGTTTATCTAATATCACTCACACAAACATCTCTAATAACATATATAGAATAATTGGGTTTAGTGCTATTTGATATTGTTTTTGTAGTCACCGATCCAATTATTTTTCCTTTTCACCAGTCCTATAAGTGCCGAAAACGAAGCTAATATTGAGCCGTTTATGCCTCCTTTAATAAGTTTTTTTTTTTTTTACTTTGGCCCATAAGATAATGGATAATCTTAAGTCCATCCATAAATTTTGTAAGTGCATCCACCAAAGATATTATCAAGTTATCCCATTAAAATGGAACATGTATTTTTAGGCATGTAGATGACCCATATTTGTGGATTACCTTATTAATACCTTCAAATGGATGTATTTACAAAATTCGTGGATGGATCCAAGATTACACTACAATAATGCCATTAGATATAATCCTCAATTTCTAAAAAGGTTAGAGATACCCCTTGTTTCCTAACGGAACTTTAACACCGTTAACTATCCACGATAATTGATAATTACACTTACCCCCTTAGAATTTAAAGACCAAAATATGCTTTAAAACACCTCATTATCTTCAATGAACAAGCCCTAATATTAAGACCCTCAAGAACCCTAATTAATTGCAAAAGTCCAAAATATGTATTAAACTTCACCTTATTCCTCACAATAACTTATTTCCCCAAATCATAATCCTACTTTGTTTAAGTCACTAACCCTAATTACAAAAAAAGTTGTATTAAGTTGTAAAGAAATTGCAAATCGATCAAATAGTTGAAGAAATTGCAAAATATTCAGTGAAATACCCTTAACAAAATTCGATCCCTATTTCTTAACCTCTAACACTTGGCATCAACTCACATATTTCAATAACTTTCTTTAGCTAAAGATTGCAATTTACAATGGATATTAGACTTTAGTCACTAAAATATATTAGCCCACATTGGAACGGAACTATCGCCAGTATGTGTAAACTTGATATTAATCATTATCATTACTGAACCTAATTTCTGGAAAGACACTCGAGGCTTTCAAGTTCCAAAAATATTAAGTTCGTTCAGCCCTTCCTTTCTTCTCCTCTTTTGTCGGAACAACGCGTGGCTTCTCCCTATAGCAATTTCTCTCTCTACCCTTCGGAGAACGTTGTTCTTCACCCAATCATCCTATTTGGTAAACTCTTTTTTCCATTCCCTTTATTTATGTCACATATGACATTTAAGTGTTCGGCGGTTAATTAGCGTTTGGAAACTAGGGTTCTTAAAATTAAGGTTTATCTAAGGAAGAAGGTGAAGTAATTTGAACGAGAAATTTGATCTTAAAAATATTAGGGTGTTTCTGTTTACACTAAGATTTTCTATTTATGTCCCCCCTAATTATACTTCCCCTACTTTTGGGATGAGACCTTTTTAACACCTCCACTTACGGGGTATGACCTTAGTCACACAGTTCGGCTAAACCCCTCACCGCCCCCGCTCCCAACCCTCGCTATGAAGCTTCACCTTCGAAATCGGACCAAAATCGCGATCTGTTAAATTTGAGTTCACGCTTCCATTTTTCCAAATCCGTGTGTTTCAGTTGGAGCATAAAAAGACATTTCAATCTTAGGAATTTTAGTCTGGTGGTAGCTATTTTAGTCTGATTCATATTTCAAGTCATGAAAGAGGAGACAAAGTCTTGCCATTTTAGTCTGCAACTCTTGCTTGAATACATTTCAGATTGCAACTCTTCAAACTGCAAGTCTTGCCTTTTCAGTCTGATGCATGTATACGTTTCATACTGCAACTCTTGCTTTACATTAATTTCCATCATAGGCATTTATCTTGGTGTTTTTTTTTCTTTTTCTTTTTTGGTGAAATCTCCTCCCTTCTTCGTTGTATTGCATTATAAGCTTCATACTTGTTGTTATTTTTCAAGAGAAATGGATATGTTTGTCAATGTAATAAAATTTAATTGTACAAGTAGTAAATCATAATGAATATAATTTTTGGAATATATATTTATGAATAATATAGGAAAACTCTTTGTTTGAATATATATTTTAAATTAATAAATTAATAGCCGCTCCCGCATTTATAATTTTTTGATAAATGATGAACTCGCGTATTTGCGCTCGCACTCGCACCCGCTTTGCTCCTGTATTTGTGACTTAGGTATGACCTTAAAAAAGGGTCATTTACAGTTTGTTCGGGAGTTTTATTTTGGAGAGAAAAGAAAGAAAAGTAAGGGAAATTATGTTTCCTTTCCGTCGTTTGGGAGTTTACATAGGAAAGAAAGTGTTGTTTCGCCATTTTCCATCGTTTGATAGTTTAAAAGGAGAGAAAGGAAAGGAAAATTTTTATAAAAAAATCCTTCCTTTCTCTCGAAAACTTTCCTTCCAACCCGGAAAGAAATGGAGAGAAATGAAAGTTTTCTAAAGAATGTACCTTATTTTCCTTAAAAAATTATTTTCCTTTCAACTTCCGAACACTAGAAAAGAAAATTATTTTATCATTCTTCCTAAATTATTTCTCTTCTCTTCCTTTTTTTTCTCTTTTATAAATTTTACATTCTTTTCTTTTCTTTCCTAATAAAACTTTCATTTCCTTTCCTTCCTCTAAAAAAAAATTCTCAAACAAACTGTTACTGTTTTGTTACTGTATGGAGTACATTTATTTATAATATTTAGTGCTTGGGGTACGTTACTTTCCATTATCGTTGGATGAGTATTATTTTAACGTTTGGTGTTAACCGTCGTCTAACACCTTTACCCCTTATTATGAATTACCTAAATACCCTTTTATATTTTATTAAATTAACACCACTCATTCAACACTCACCACACACCACACCACGCACAACACTCACATCATTCGAGTCTAAAGCTCAACGGCATCTCCAGTCAGTACCTTCATCTCCGATGGGTACTTCTATCTCCATCTCTCGCATAGTACTTCCATCTCTGGTCACCACACACAACAACACTCAGCTGAAATTAGAGAGTTTTGCTTCCATGTCCATCTGAATTTCCCGTCACCACGCACAACATCTCCGACATTATACCCGATCTGAATTTTTGTGTTTTTTTTGCTCGAAATGGAAGTATGCACAACATCTCCGGTCACCACACACCTATTTTCAATTTTTGTGCTTTATTTTCGGTCGCCATAATTTTTGTGTTCAAAAACTTTTTTTTCCAAAAATATACATTTTTTTAAACCGAAATAAGGTTTATTTTGTATTTTTCGCTGGAAATAATTTTTTTTTAGTTGGATATCATTTTTGGGTTGAAAAACATATTTGTTTTGTTGAAAAACAATTTAATTGTTGAAAAACGTTTTTTTTTCAAAAATATATTTTTTTAACCAAAATCGGGTTTATTTTTTATTTTTTCGTAGGAAATAATTTTTTTTTTAGTTGGATATCATTTTTGGGTTGGAAAACATATTTCTTTCGGTGAAAAATGTTTTTTTTCCCAAAAATATGTATTTTTTAAACCAAAATCAGGTTTATTTTTTATTTTTTTGCTGAAAATAATTTTTTGTAGTTGGATATCATTTTTGGGTTGGAAAACATATTTCTTTTGTTGAAAAATATTTTAGTTGTTGAAAAACGTTTAATTTCCAAAAATATATATTTTTTTAACTGAAATCGAGTTTATTTAAAATATATTTCCAAAAATATATAATTTTTGAAATGAAAAAAGTTTTTTAGGTTTTATTTTTATGTGAGAAATATATATTTTTTTAATTGAAATTGTTTTTATTTTTAACAGTTTTTGGAAATTATTTTTTAACTATTTTTTTCCCTAAATGTTTAAACCTTATAATATATATAACAATTTTTATAAATATTGAACAGTTTTTATAAATATTAATAATTAATAATTTTGAAAGAGTTAAAAATAGTTATCTATTAAAAATATTTTTTAAATATTTTTTACTAAAAGCAGTTTTTACTAAATAGTTTTTATGAGTATTAAACAATTTTTAGAAATATTGAAGAGTTTTTATAAATACTAAACATTTTTTTATAAATATTAAACAATTTTCATTAAACAATTTTTATTAAAAAGTTTGTATTAAACAGTTATTATTGAACAACATTTTTTTTATTAATACTAAGAAATTTTAATTAAACAACTTTTATAAATATTAAACATTTTATGCTTTAATTTCAAGGGTTAATATGTCATTACTATGTGAGAGAGAATTGTTAAAGATGTCATCTAACGGTCAAATGAGTCAACTGACGGTTTTCGTTAGTTTTAAACCCAACCAATTAATACGAAAACTAGCGTATTCCTAGCACCAAATATTATAAATAAATGTACCCCAAAACAAATGTACCCTTAGGGTCCGTTTGGATGCGCGGAATTGGAATTGAATTGGAATTGAATTGGAATTCTAATTCTATGGAATTGAAATTCAAGGAATTCCATTCCATTTCAATTGTTTGGTTCGAGTGTAGATTTCTTTTGGAATTCTACTAGAATTCTAAATCCCTTGTTTGGATCAATTACATAATTCTTTTGGAATTTTAGTAATTTGTGAACTATTAAAAAATTATACTTTTAATAAAGATTTTAATTAAAAAAAAAGCGGAATCAAATCACATCACATTTTAACAATAATTAATAATTGAAGTAGCAATAAAATAAGACAAATAGAAGTTCATCTAAATTTAAGAGTTGTAAAACTAGAATAGTTTGTAAGCAACATTACCATAATAAAAAAAGTCCACCTAATAGCATAACAAGCCAATGCATATTAGAATAATAAATTGTTCTAATAATCACGCCCCAAGATGCATCAAAATCCATCGCCTTTTCAGCTCATTCGGAAGACCAGAAAAAGTATCAAATTTCCTTTGGTCATTCATCAAAAGATCAACTGCTTTCAAGACTTGTATTTCATCCAAATCTTGAACCTTCGAAACCTCATCCAGTACCATTTGAGTTGTTGCCTTGGAAGGTTCGAAATTTAAGAAGCGATCAAGTGACTCCGCCATGCGCCCCAAGACATTCGAAAGTGCTTCAAAACCAAAATGATTTCTCTTCTTCGAGCGGGAAATAGATGAAGATGATGCATTGGTTTTCCCTTGTTCATTTCGGACTCGAGATGTATGTGTGGCGTCGTCTTCAAGGGTTCTCTCATCAATATCCAATGTATCTTCCAAGTTGTTAGACTCTTCATTATTTTTCACTTCCATCTCATCATCAAATGTCGTTCGAGCACCATCCCCATTAGCACGATCTTGAGCAAAAATAGCACATAAACTATCCCAATTATCCATTGTAATTCTCCTTCGATATGGGATAGCTTTAGGATGAGCCTGAAAATAAATTTAATTTTAAATGTTAAGATTAAATCAAAAGTCTTTAAAAGAACCACAATATATACTACAAAAGTAATGAGTATGTTAAAATAAGACTTACTAGCACATATGCATTCCATACACTTTCTTCAACATCAACTCTACCCCTATCGTAGTTCCAAGAGAACCCCGATGTTGATAGCATTTGACTTATAACATCATAATGCTTCTCCCAAGTCTTGAGGCGTGATTGGATATTTTGCTTTGTCACGGAAATGTGGTGTTCATCCATCATGATATTTATGCCACTAGTCCATACCGCCGGTTTCCACGCAAATTTTCCATCCAACTTGTTCCCTTGATTAATTTGATCTACAAGGCAAGTGGATAATGTTTTATCCATCTCCGGGGTCCATGATAAATAGCCTTTCCCCTTCTTAGTCCATTCTCTAACTTGAGAATAAGAATCCATTCCTTTACAACAATCAAATTTAAAATAAATAAACCATACACAGTAATCAAGTAAGCTAAAACCATACACATTAATCAAGTACGCTAAAACCATACACGTTAATCAAGTAAGATAAAACCATACACATTAATCAAGTAAACTAAAACCATACATATTAATCAAGTACACTTGAAAATAAATTCAAGTAAGCTAAAACCATACATATTAATCAAATACACTTGAAAATAAATTCAAGTAAGCTAAAACCATACACATTAATCAAGTATGCTAAAACCATACATATTAATCAAGTAAGATAAAACCACACACATTAATCAAGTAAACTAAAATCATACACATTAATCAATTACACTTGAAAATAAATTGAAGTAAGCTAAAACCAAGTGTATAACTAGAAAGGTAAGCCAGATGGAAAATTTATCATCGACGCTGCCTTATTCGGTATGCAAGATACATTGCTTGTGCTAATGCATACCTTTTTTGCGTCCACTCCCTAGTCGTTTGCACATGTCGAATACGATCTATATTGGTTGCACCATGGTTATCCATTACATCATCCTCATCTATGCAATCTTCATCACTTTCTTCTGGGTCTTTATTACGTAAATCCTCGTCTACCATATCCAATAACGGATCATTTGGTTACTCCATTCATATAAGATTATGGAGGATGGCACACGCATTTATAATTCTCACATGAGTTTTCACCCCAAAGAAAGAAGTAGATCTAAGAATAGCCCATCTTTTCTTAAGAAGTCCAAAGGTTCTTTCGATTACATTTCTAGCAGTTGAATGACGAAGGTTAAATAGCTCCTTGTATGTTTGTGGATTATTTCCCATTCCTGACCAGTCATTAAGATGATAACGTGTGCCTCTATAAGGTGCCAAAAACCCAGGTCCATTTGTATATCCAGCATCAACAAAGTAATATTTACCTACATTAGAAGAAAGTTTATTCAAAATAGAACAAAAAAAAAAGAAAAATATTATGAATTATTTAAAATAGAATAGGATGTGCACTGTTTAGAATAATTAATGGATTTTGTCTTGCCAGTGCATCTCGTAAAACTCTTCCATCCTCAGTCGACCCTTCCCATCCAGCTAAAACATAAGTGAATTTCAAATCACGGGAACAAACTCATAATACATTTGTTGCATTAAAACTCTTCCTATTTCGATATCTCGCTTCATCCTGAGAAGGAACTGTCGTGGGAACGTATGTCCCATCCAAAGCCCCAAGGCAATTCTCAAACCATTCCCACTTTTCATCTTCATAACCTTCAATTTCTTTCTCGGACTGGACCAAATACTCACCCCCTAATTTAATTATAATACACAAAACAGCATTAAAATGTCGACTAACTGTCTCCCATAAGCGGATGAATTGAAACTTGACAACCTGATTCTTTAGGTTATGTCCAACCATATATAAAAACATAGCCACAACTTCCTCTATCCGAACGTGTGCCGTTTCACGTAATAATTTTTTATCACGTAATTTATTACATAAACTATTAAACGCATCTATGCCAAGACGCAATTGCTCTCTACAAGTTGTATCACTTCCATAATAAAGTCTTCTCAAATATATTTGTCATGCATTTCTCAAATCTTCGGAAGGCTCCTTTAATAAATGTGTTTTATGCCACCACACCGCAATTGCCGTCGAAATAGCTATATGATATCCTACAACTATTTTTCTTTTCTTTTTTTCTCTAGTGTCATTTTCATTCCTAACCAAGTCGTGAATCCCCGACAAACAATGATCCATTTTCTGAAATTGTTTCACATTTAATAATGTTAGCAATTCGTATATAAATAAATTATATAGCAATACATATATATAAATTATATCACAATACATAAAAATAAATAAAAAACATACATAGATAAAAATTATGTGTACGTAAAAAAATCAGATTATATAAATACAGTTAGATACAAATTACATAAATACAGAATAAATACCGAATACAGATTACAATCTATAAATACAGATTACATAAATACAGAATACAGAATAAATACAGAATACAGATTACATAAATACATTATAAATACAAAATACATAATAAATACAGAATACAGAATACAGATTACAATCTATAAATACAGATTACATAAATACAGAATAAATACAGAATACGGATTACATACAGATTGTATATACATACAGTACATAAATACAGAATACAGACAGATTACATAAATATAGAATAAATAAAGAATACAGATTACATACAAATTGTATATATATACAGTACATAAATACAGAATACAGATTGTATATACATAGAGATTACATAAATACATAATACAGATTACATACAGATTGTATATACATACAGTACATAAATACAGAATACAGATTACATACAGATTGTATATAAATACATATTACATACAGATTATATATATATATATATATATATATATAATCTGAGATCTCTGATACGTATACATATATATATATATATGTAAATCTGAGATAAACTGAGATTTACATATATAATCTGAGATCTCAGATTTACACATATATAATCAGAGATTTAGCTGCCGGAGAGAGGGAGAGAGGGACGAGGTTATGATCGGAGATTTACCTAAAAAACGACCGAAGAGAGGGAGAGAAAGCTACGAGAGAGCTGCCGGAGAGTTTTTCCGGTGGAAGTTGAAAACAATAGCTGTCGGCGTGAGTTTTTTCCGATGGGAGTTGGTTGCCGGAGATCGGAGCTACTAAAGTGAGAGGAGAGAAGCTAGAGGGGGAGGGTTTTATGTGTGTGTTTTTTTTCTAGTGTGTCCCGATCTGAATTCTTATGAGATTTGGATTTCAAAATCTCTACAAAATGAATTGGAATTGATTCATGGAATTGAGCCCAAGAGAATTCCAAATGAATGGGCTTTTTTAATGTACCAAACAAAAAAATTGGAATTGGGCCTTCTAATTCCAATTCCAAAGCTTGGAATTGGGCTGCCAAACACACCCTTAAAAAAATAAGAAATGGGCATTTCATCAATCAAATTCTTGCACAATACTAAAAAATCCAACAAAACTCATTTCCATTTTCTCTCTCATCAATGAAATAAACCCAGCAAAATCCATTTTTCTCCAAAATCTCGATGAATCATCAATGATTTTGTGTAAAAAAAACAAAGGACCCCTTATAGATGTATATAACGATAAAAAACATAACAGTAAAGAAAATATGTGGACGGGTTAGCAAATTCAATGAATCACTTTTAGTTTTAACTGTTTTCATTTGCTTTTGAACCTTTATAATCTGTCCACCCATTTTTTTCCTTCTATTGTTCTACAACCAATTATGTTTTTGCCCTATATGCTTTAACTTTACCTTTTCTTTCATTCCCTATCAACTTGCCTATCAGAATCCTTGGTTGCTTGTTAACAGTTCTTGGGTTCAGAAAATGGGGGAGTTGTATAACTAGATGTTTGTATGAATTGGGTTTGGAATGCTATTTTTTTTCCAAGAGAGAAAGTTGAATCGGGGGTTATATATTGGATAGAAAAGTCTTTTTAGATTGAATATTTGAAACTCTATTAACTTACAACCGGGGTTTAATGAAAGATAAAGAGGGTGTGAATAAAAACACCCTTAAAATATTAGGGGTTAAGTTTAATTATCTATTATCAATTTAGAAGTATGTTAGAAAAAATGGGTAGCCCTAATTTTTTGAAAAGCATATTTAAAAGGATCAAATACGAAAAAGTCCCTCAAATATTTTTTAATACATATTTAGTTCAAACCTTTTATTTTGTACCAAAAAGTTCCTCAAACCCTCATTTAGCTAATTTATGTTATTTTTAAAGGCATGCCCCAGCGGCATGGTGAAGGACTTTTTGGAGCAAAGTAAAAAGGCTTGAACTAAAGGTGTATTAAAAAATATTCGAGGGACTATTTCGTACATGACCCTATTTAAAATCGACATTATCTCAGTAGAAACGTAAAACAAAAAACTTAGGCTTGAAAACATGTCGTTAGAGGGTGGAACCACGGACCACCCTCCAAACGGTCCCGTGAGCGGCACTAACACCTCCCACGGGACCAATATATCTCGTAGGAACTGATCTCGTGGCCACGGGACCCACGGTTTAAGAGTATGACCCAAATTTCAGAAAATCTACACTTAGGCTTGAAAATATGCCATTAGAGGGCGGAACCACGAACCACCTCCCAAATGGCTCCATGAGTGACACCAACACCTGTCACCAGACCAACGTATCTCGTGAGAACCGATCGCGTGGCAACAGGACCTACGGTTTGAGAGCACGACCCAAATGTTAGAAAATTTACACTTAGGCTAAAAATATGTTGTTAGAGGGCGGAACCATGAACCAACGCCCAAATGTCCCTATGAGCAGGACTAATACCTCCCACGGGACCAATGTTTCTCTTAGGAACCGACCACATGGCCACGGGACCCACGGTATGAGAGCACGACCCAAATTTCAAAATATCTATACTTAGGCTTGAAAACATGTCGTTAGAGGGAGAAACCACGAAACACCCCCCAAATGGCCCCGTGAGCAGTGCTTACACCTCCCACGAAGCTAACGTATCTCGTAGGAATCGATCGCGTGGCCACGGGACCCACGATTTGAGAGCACAACCTAAATTTCAGAATATTCACACTGAGGCTTGAAACAATGTCATTAGAGGGTGGAATCACGAACCACGAACTACCCTCCCAAACGGCCCCATGAACGGTGCCAACACCTCCCACGGAATCAACGTATCTTGTAGGAACCGACCGTATGGGCACGGTACCCACGATTTGAGAGCACGACCCAAATTTTAAAATATCTACACTAAGGCTTGAAAACATGCCGTTAGAGGGCGGAACCACGAACCACTCCCCAAACAACCCAGTGAGTGGCGCTAATACCTCCCACAGGACCAACGTATCTCGCAGAACCTACCACGTGGCCACGGGACCCACGATTTTGGGGCCCAAGTTTAAGAATATCTACACTTAGGCTCGAAAATATGTCGTTAGAGGGCGGAACCACGAACCATCCCTCAAACGTCCCCGTGAACAACACCAACACCTCCCACCGAACCAAGTATCTCGTAAGAATCGATCACAATGCCATGGGGCCCACGATTTGTGAGCATGACCCAAATTTTAGAATATCTACACTTAGGATTGAAAACATGCCGTTAGAGGGTAGAACCACGAACCACCCCCCAAACGGCTCCATGATCAGCGCCATCACCTCCCACGGGACTAATGTATCTCGTAAGAACCGACCACGTGGCGACGGGACCCATAATTTAAGAGCACGACCCAAATTTCATAATATCGTCGTGCTTTCAAACGGGGGTCCCGTAACCACATGGGTTTTTATAATTTATTATTTAGCATTATGGTCATGCGGGTTTACATTGCATTGGTTTTAGAATCTCCAGAAAACAGATAATATTCTGCCCTAATTTTTTTTAATATATTTAATAATGGTCATGGACATAGTCCATGACCAACCCTATTTTTTATCACGCATAAATAGGGTCACGACTTACGATCGTGACCATTTCCAGTTCATCAGGGGTATGGGTCACGGTCTAGGTCTATGACCACTCTGATAATATGAAAGTGTGGGTCACACTCTAGGACCGTGACATTATCTATGATCACTTTAAGGGTTGGTTTCGACTTTGAACCGTGACCCTCTTCGTGAACATTCACGTATATTGAAGGGTGGGTCCCAGACCAGGCCGTGACCAGGTGTGAGATAGGGTCACGACTAGTGTCCCCGACTATATTTCGTGACCCCTGAGGTCTGTGACCAATGTTATGGTCAGGGATATGGGTCATGACCACTGAATATGGTCACGCCTGATTTGGTCACAGACCAAAGCCGCGACCCACAGCTTGTGGTCACGGACAAAATTCGTGACCAATCGCTCAGTTTGGTGTAGTGTCAATTCGCTCAGTTGTTGGGTACTATTTTTCTTTAGATTATTATTGATTTAGTATTTTCTAATATTTTATTTCTTTTTGTATTCTTTATTTTAATTTCTTTGTAGGACTTCTACATGTGAGCACAAAGAAACATTTGAATCTATCAGTCACACACCAATTCATGGAATTTACCATCTCGAACTTATTTGGGTAAGAATGTCTTACACGTCTAAATGATCATTCTCAAAATCCCCCTAATCCAATGACTTTTGGTGAATACTTACATAAAGAAAATAATGAAATTTGCAAGAACACTTTGGGTAAGTATTAAAAAAGTCATACCATCGATTATGTGAATTTTGAGAATAATCTTTCCAGTAGTACGCTTCAAATTCATTATAATAAGAATGTTAAAACTTATTGCAATATCTTTCAAAATTCTTATATTAATGATATTTTCGAGGATACATATCAACCCTTTCATTTGAAAGAATTTGCACCTCCGCATGAGGGCATTCGCCTTATTGAAAATGAAAAGTTATAAATCATTATCCACTACACCAAAATGGTAAAATTGTCACCTTTTTAGCGGCCAGGCTTGTCATGATCAATGACCGTAACAAAAAAAAAACATGCATTTTTTGTCACATTCATTGGCTGTGACAAGTCCGTGACAAGTGAAGTTTGTCACGGACGAGTCATGGTCATTGATCTTAACAACCTTGTCACGGTCAATGATCGTGACACGTCCGTGACAATTCTGTCAGTAAAAGAACCCTTCCCCTTCTTTTTTTTCCCACCGAATTTGTTCCCTCCATTTCTCTCTATCTCTCTAGCGGCTACTCTCTCTCTCTATAAAACTTTGGTATATTTTCTCTCTATTTCTCCCCCATTTATGTATATGTGTATGTATATATATGTGTGTAAATTTGCGCGTGTGTGTGTGTGGTGTATGTGGTGGTGGGGGGGGGGGGAGGCAGCATGGCTGGGGGGAGGGGGTATGTGCGTGCGTGTGTGTGTGTGTGTGTATGCATGTGTGTATATGTGTGTGTGTGCATATATGTTCATGTGTATATATATGTGTGTGCGTGTGGTGGGCAGAGGTGGGCGGGGGTGGGCGGAGGGGGTAGGGAAGGGGGTGGGGGTGTATATGTGCGTGTGTGTGTGTTTTTTAATTAAATTTTTATTGGTTTATTAGATATTGCCCCTCATATTTTAGTGCCCCTTGTAAAAGAATTGATTAATTTAATATTGATTGGTTGTTAATTTTTTTTGTAAATTAATAATTAGTGCCCCTTTCATATGTAAGTAGGATTGCCCCTCATTGTAAATTAGTAAATTAATAATTGTATACTTTAATTGTTAGTTTAATTGATGAAAAGAATTAATTGAGTAGATGAATTAGAAGAAGTACGGGATATACATTTGTTGTTGCCATTACAGTTGGATTATAGTGGATCGATGTTGGGTTGTTTAATTTTAAAAGTGGCATGATCACTGGATTATTGTCCATATGGGGGTGAGATTTTCAACTTTTTTTGAAAATTACTTTGTATAACGAACAATATATATATAGTAGGATAATTAAATGAAACATACTTGAAATTACATATAGTGCACATAGATACTATCCTTCTAGTTCTTATGCGTACGCATTCAATAGCCCTTAGACCCGAGTCATTACCCCTGTAATGAGATCTCTCGAATTGTCCCATTTGGACAGTTTGGGACTGCATAATTTATGTATAATAATATTCTTAGTGACTTAAAGTTGTTACTTTTGGAGGAAGTTCTGCAGTCGTATCCTAATGTTCTCTGGGTACATACTAGATTGACAAGTGTGACTGTTATTTCAATTGATCAATTGAAATAATACTCACACTTGCCAATCTACGCCATGTACTTGGAGAACTATGGGGATATGCTGTCGAATGTTTCTCAAATCGTAACAATGTGCATGAGATGTTAAGTATATTACAGAAATATGCGGTCTTGAATGGGATAGGACCACTCACCCTTTAGAGGAGATGGAGGAAATAAAAATTAAATAAAACACACTGTAAATCTAAGTTTGAATTTGAATTTGAAATTTAAAAATCCAATATAATAAGACATAATTAAATGAAACATACTATAAATCTAAGTTTTGTTTATACTAATCCATGAATATACGCTTCTTACCTTTAATATGTGATTAGTTGTGGTAGATGTGATGAGATATCTTAAATACAAAGAGTGGATGGGTAAGACAAATAGAATGGGGGATGTGTTTCGCGGAGGTGCTAATGAATTTGTGAAATACGCAAAGAGATGTCATAATGATGAAGAGTTTCCGTGTCCGTGTGCTAGGTGTGAGAATGGTAAGGTGTTTGAGTGGAAAACAGTTGAACTACATTTGTTAAGATCAGGTATGCAAGATAGTTATCGATTTTGGAGTTTTCACGGTGAATTAAAAGTTCCTTTTGTCCTCGAACAACCTTCACAACAACCTTCAACAAGTAGGATATATGTAGAAAGGGACGACGTAGATCATAACACATTAGAGGATTTAGTTGATGATGCGTACGGAGTTTATGAAGCAGAGGAGAATGAGGTTACTGATGATGTACAAGGTTTAAGTGCTCGTGAAGATATCACGATAAACCTTAACGATGACTACCAAAGTTTAAAATTTAAGGCGACCCAACCATTATACTCTGGTTGTGAGAAAGATCAAACAACTTTACATGCCATGGTTGGTTTGCACAGTTTGAGGGCGCAGTACGATTTATCTGGAAATAGCGTGACAAGAATTATGAAATGGGTGAAGGGGTTACTACCCAAAGAGAACACACTTTCAAATAGCTATCCTGTTATGAAGAACAGTTTGAAAGGTTTGGAAATGAAGTATAAATCGATCCATTCTTGTGTGTATGACAGCATACTATACCAAAAGGAGTATGAAACTCCTGATCGCTGTCCGGTTTGCGATGAACCTAGATATGTCCAATCTACTAGTGAAGAAGGCACAATCTCAAAAGTGCCTCAAAAAGTGTTGAAATATTTTCCCGTTGGGCCTAGATTAAAGCGATTTTTCACAGTACCATGGATAGAGGAGGCAATGACTTGGCATGCTAGGGAAGAAGTAGGGGGTAATCTCATGCGTCATCCTATTGATTCTACAACTTGGATGAGGATGAATTATGAGTATCCCGATTTTGCTCGGGAACTGTGAAACATTCATTTGGCTATATCAACAGATGGTTTCAATCCATTTGGAAATCTAAGCAGCAATCAGAGTGTATGGATAATGATCCTATCCCCACTTAACCTCCCTCATTCACAGTGTATGAGACTTGAATTTTCGATGATGTCTTTGTTGATACCTAGGCCAAAGGCATCAAGTGATGACATCGATGTCTACCTGGCTCCTTTGGTAGAAGAATTAAATGAGTTGTGGGAAGATGGTGCGCAATCATTTTACCCTTTTAGAAAAAAAAAGAGTTTACACTAAAAGCTATGTTGATGTGGGCAATTCATGATTTTCCAGCTTATGGGACATTATTCGGTTGTGTAGTACATGGTTATTTGGGGTGTTCAATTTATGGAGAGGAGCCTGAATCTCTTCGTCTATCCTTTAGCTCAAAAAATGTATACCATTGCCATAGGAGGTTTTTACCCCCGGCTCATAGTTTCAGATTTAAAAAAGGTTCCAATTTTTTATTGGGCGGGGTTGAACATAGGCTACCGTCGAGACAACTTTCAGGTTCAGAAATTGAAAATAAATCTTCTGAATGTGGCCCTAATATGCCAGGTAAGAATCCAAAATTTAATAATGTCAAGCATAAGAAGACCCCAAGTGGGAATGAAACTGAGACAAGAAAGGCATGGTCTAGGAGGTCAATTTTATTTAACTTGCCTTATTGGAAGAATAACCCGGTGCGCCATGTATTGGATGTGATGCATGCAGAGAACAACTTCGTTGAACATATTGTGGGCACTTGCCTTGGGGGGAGTCATTCAAAGGATGGAGAAAATGCACGAAAAGACCTTAAATCGTTGAAACTTTAGCCACAACTATGGTTGAAAGAAGATAATAGGGGAAGGACAATAATTCCCCCTGGTACGTTTACTTTGACGAGTGGGGAAATGAAGGTGCTTTTAGACACAATATATAATTTGAAGGGCCCATATAATTTTCCATCCAACTTGCAAAGGATTTTGAATTATGCTACTCATGATTTACATAAGTGTAAGCCCCACGATTGGCATGTGATCATGCAATTGATTCCTCTATTGTTTAAGCACTGTTTCTCCAAGCACAAGGATTTGCGGAGGGCTATTATGCAAATTAGTATTACCTTCTCACTCTTGTGTGAGAAGATAGTCAATCGAGAACACAAACCTGGTGGCCTACTCACCTCCTCAGAGCTAACCTTACCCCCAAACATATAGTGGCATTATTTGAATTGAATTGTTTTAAGTTGTTACATTTGAATTATATCGTTATGCATATTGTTTTGAATGTATGTTTGCATTATCTCTATTTTATTTGGATATATGATGTTTGTACTGGTATAATGTTGTTATAACAGGTACAAATATATTGTTGGGCAGTGGCAGTGGTCATACTACCCAGCAGATTTTTTTTAATTCTGTCCAGAATTATCACGATCATTGACCGTGACACGTCCGTGACAAGTTTTATTTGTCATGGACTTATCACGGTCAATGACCGTGACACGTCCATGAAAAAAAATGTTGTCACCCCCAGAATTGTCAAGGTCAACGACCGTGACAATTCGACAGATTTGGTGTAGTGATCGGGAAGAAAATCATTGTTGAGAAAAAGAATTAGATGCATTATTTGAATTCGAGGATGAGTTTTCTTTCGAGACTTTTGAAGTTGAGGAATGTTTTGAACCAAATGAGGAATCGATGCCTAATTTGGAACAAAACATTCTTCTTTTTGCCCAAGGCATAATATAATGAAAGTGGGGAAGAAATGGATGCAGTACCCATTTTCAATGTAATTATTTCTTCTTTGGTAAACAAAGAAAAAAATTTCATTGAAAATGAACCTATCTCCTTTGAAATTCAATCTTTGAGCGATGATGACTCATCTCTTGAGATTGAATTTATTTCTTCCATATTACCATCCTATATTATCGAACCTTTACAATTATTCCATGATTCGATTCAGAACTTTAAAACATTCAAACCTTTTACTGATGAGGATTACTTGCTTGAGTTTCTTTCTATAAAGTCAATCTTGCCTCCGTACGCCCCACCATTTCCATAAAGTCAAATTGTGTTTTGGGTGGACCCTAAAAAAATTTGACTTCTATTGTATAGTTAGTGAGAAGTTAAAATTGCAGATTATACATATTAAGTTGATATTTTTCTTTGTACTAATTTTCTAGTGTAATTAGCTAGGTTATTGTCCTTATTGTTTTTTATACTTGGTGCTAACATGTTTATATAAACTTTGGACTTGTATTATGTGAAGATCACTCCATTTTTCGATAATATCATTCTCTTACTCTCTTTAAGTTGGTTCTTAATTCACATTGAGGACAATGTAAGGTTTAAGCTAGGGGTGTGGGATATTCTTCCCATCCTTTGGTTATTTCTTTGATTTGATCACATGTTCTTCCTAAGTATGCTTTTTTATTGAAAGTTTGAATTTTAAAAAAGATTTTGTTTATTCTTCTCCTTTGTTGGGCATTTTGCCTTTATTTCTAATCATAAATTTTAAATAAATGCCCGTTCCAATAGATAATTCAATGATTCATGTTCTCGATTTTAGACGTTATTAGACTTTAGTCCTCGAATCATTGATAATATGAAAAACTTCATGAATTAAACTTTGAACCTATGAGCACATGTGTTTTTTTGTTTTATTGATTTTTTTAAGGCATTTATAACTCGGTAATCTTTTATTGTATTTGTATATACTTACACCAAGTCAGCTTTGGGCTTTCCTTCATTTTCAGTGTTTATACATTACTCTTTCCTCCTTCAAAATGTTAAAGTTATCGGTAATCTCACTATTCTTTCATTAATCATTCATTAATTGAGTTCATTTTGAAATGTGCTACTTGAGCATGATTTTAATGTTTTTTTGACTCGAGAATCGCGTAAGCTATAGGAAAGGATCATAGTCCTTCTTTATTATGTTTTCCATATTAACCCTGACCTCACCCTATATTTTCCCCTAGTCAATCCCTTTGAGCCTAATTATAGTATTTCGTTTCATACCAAAATCCCATAACTTATTCCACATTGGAGTCTTTAAACCATATATACAGCTTACATACCTTTTTTTAATGATACATGGGATTGAATGATGTTCTTGTCATGTGGTTGTAATTGAGAATCTGAGAGTGAGAAGAATAGAAAAGTGAAAAAAAGAAAGAAAAACGTGAAAAAAAGAAGAAAACAAAAGAAATAGAAAGTATCTCCATGTTGTAAATAGTGTTCAATAATCCTTGTCACTCTCTTTGTTATTATATCCATTGCTTTAATGGAAATCATATTCCAATTTTGAAATTGTTCGCAATTGTCCATTACCCTGAGTAATCTCCCTAACCATATTTGAATCCATAAACATTCTCTTCATTTTATAACTTAACCTCGAACCTACATTATAATCCTTTAAAAGTATTGGTCCGGACATCAGTACCCCATGGGATCTTCGTTCATTGAGTTAGCTTTGCATGACCGCAAACTACACATCATTTTAAGTTCGAATGATGAAGTTATAGTTTTTTTCGTAGTGCAACCTTTTCCCAATTACGAAGGAAGATTGGCCAGAAAAATAGAGCACCGATCGATCAGTTTAAAAGGATTTATCAATCGTCCCATAAACATTTGGATTCAATTGAATATGTTGGTTTTTTTTATTTGATCGATTGATCACTCGATTTTGTGAAGGAAGGAGCTAGTGGGCTTTTTTTAGATTGACTGATTGATCTAGAAAAATCGATAATCGATCGATCATACCAGATATTTGGCAATTTAGACCATTTGTTTTCTTTTCACTTTTCTTTTTATTCAATATATATATATATATATATATATATATATATATATATGTGTGTGTGTGTGTGTGTGTGTGTGTGTGTGTGTGTGTGTGAGTGAGTTAGGTTTTTATATCATATCCATTAATATAGTTTAGTTAGGGTTTTATTTGGGACCTCATTCATTTTCTCCCTCTTTGGGTTTCATCCCACTTTTGTATGTAAGTATACTATTCATCTTCTTCCCCATTTATAAGTTGTATTTCTTGTGCTATTTATTTGTCAACCTATATTCTTGCTTTGTTATTTCCTAGTTTCTTGTTTTCCTTTATTTTCATGCCATTTAACATGCTTACTAGCTAAATTAGATTAGGTAGAGATGTTTAAACTCACCTTAGATTAATTTGTTACTTTGATTTGGTGATGGATTAGACTAGCTTAATGGGTTAGTTTGTTATTGATTTTATGCCTAGGAGATTTAACAGCGTTTATTATATGTGGCCATCCATCCTCGGTTGTCTCCATCTTCTTCTCCTTCTCGGGGGTTAGTGCTTGCCCGCTCGGTGGAGAGAGAGAGAGGTCTCGCAACCTTTCTAGGAATGCTTTAGCTCTCTCGATCTGGGGTAATCTAAAGAGATAGAGTCACCGGCCTATTTTGCACAAAATAGGCAAAAGAACATATTTTTGCCTCGAGATAATGACATCAAAGAGAAACAGATGTTGCGAAACCAATTAGATCGGAGGTTCGGGGGCTAAGTTATGGAATGGGAAGGTTTTGGGCACCCATCCTGGCCCTTTGGTCTCTCATGGGCTTATGTTACTAATTTCCTTAATTTCCCTGTGAAGTGTGTTTGCCTGTATATATAAGTAGAAATCGAAATCGCTCAACTCGCATCATGAAAAATAAGGAGGGAGGTCATCCATAGGAGTGGTCCCAAAATAATAATTAAAAATATGATGTGATTGTTATGATGAAACGATAATATATGTTAGATAAGATGCAAGTATGAATCACAAGTATGATATATGTAGATAATGTACGGACAAAATAGGAAAAAAGGAAAAAAAAAGGAAACTAGGACTTGAGTCTCGGGTTTTACCCCAAGATGCCTACGTAGCCTATAAAGGCATCAAAGTCCATGTAGTTCGCATGCGAAACGAGGTTGGGGTTTATCCCATAAATTTAAATGGGGATTTTATTATTTGTTTGTATAAGAAAAATGTGTTTTTAGTTTTAAGAAAATGTGATGAAAAAATCCCGTTGGAATTTGTAGGTGTAACCCTCTTTTTCTTTTTTTTTTATAGAAAATATATTATGTGCAATATTAGTAATAAAGGATTGAAGATTAATATGTGTATGATCTAAAGTAAAAGCTAAAGTAATAATTTATAAAATTAATGCGAAAATAAAGAAATTTAAAGAGAGAGAAGAACGTTTTGACCTTCTTTGGAGACTTGGAGATTGATCTTGATTGATGATGAGCTTCCTTGCAAGTGGGTAAAGAATGTAGGGGGATATTTGCTAAATTGGGTGTGAAAGTGATGGATATAAAAGTTGGAAAAAGGTTTCAAATAAGGAAACCTTGCTAACTTCAAAAGAATGCTGCTGAGATCACTAAAGTTAATGTTTCAGAGGTATCCTGGAAGGTGAGCTCATGATCTCCTTATATAGGATCAAGGGACTTTCGATCATCATTGTCCTTGCCCTATCTGTTGGCAGGTAACCATAGATACACTCTCGATAGGCAGAGAAACGGACCTGCAAATTGGCAGCCTTATGCAGATTTTTTCGAAAAATGGTCGTAAACGCAATCCTTATACCCAAATCGCAAACGGGGCATACCATCGGAAAGTTTATTCAGTGACCTTTGAGAATCCTTTGGGTCTCTCCTTCCCGAGAGTTGACTTTGGTTCAAACGGGGCTCGAAATCACCTGCTGGTCCTTTGAATAGGAGGCTCGTCAGATGACGATGGATTGTTCATCCAAACCTTAAGTCAAAATTGCACACGGGGTAAATCTTTGGAAATTTTATTCGATGTACTTTTATGTTCTAAAGAGCTTCACTCGGTTGAGAGAGTTGACTCTGGTAAATGGGGACCAAAAATTCCTGATGACCTTTCAAAGTAAAACGAATCGTTCGTCAATATCGTACGGATAATTCGTGCACGGGGCAGACCATTGGAAAAGACATTCGGTTCCCTTAGAAGATTCATTCAGTATCGTTCGATTTAAATAGTTGGCCTTAGTCAAATAAAGCTTCGATGGCCTCTGGATCGATTTCTGGTGGAAAATGGATTGTTCGTTTGAACGTTTATGTCGTTTTGTGCATGTAGAGGACCATTGGAAAGGGGTTTTAGTGACCTTAGAAGATTCATTGATTTTACACTCTGAAGATGAAGTTGATTGAGGTCAAAACAGGACTCGGGGCGCCTGGTGGCCTCAAGATCATTTTTCGATAGTAAAATGGTATGTTCGTCTAAACCATTATGCCAATTCGCGCATGGGGAAAACCTTTAGAAAGTGGATTTAGAGCCTTTCAAAGATTTATTGAGCTTTTTCATGGACAAAGAATTGTACCGAAGTCAAACGAGACTCGAGAGCGCTCCATGGCCTCTACATTGGTACTTAGAGTATGACCTAGGATTTGTATTGAATTGGGGAGGTTCTAGGAGCCTAAGGAGAGATTTAGGTGGTCATACAATGTGGGTTCTATAGAGCTCCTCGACGGGTGAGCTTGGAATGAATGAAAGTCGTCGAATAGACAACACATGATGTTTTGATAAAGAGGTAAATTCTACAGATCGAAAGGACGTAGATGATCATTTCAAAGGGTCATGACCTATTCTAAGGACCTAAGATAATGACGGGGATGGTCGATTCTGTAGGCCAAGGTAAATTTTGAGGACCAAAAGTTGAGGCGACTAATTCTGCGAATCGAGGTCAATTCTGCGGATCGAAAGTTATAGGGACTAATTCTTCGTGTCGAGGTCAATTCTGTGAACCTAAAGTTATATTGACCAATTTTACAAGTCGAGGTCAATTATTAGGACCTAAAGTTGAGGAGACTAATTTTACAGGTCGAGGTGAATTCTGAGGACCTAAAGTTATGGCAACCAATTCTACGAGTCGAGGTCAATTCTGAGGACCTAAGCTAGGGGTGACCAATTTTGTGGGTTGAGATTAATTCTGAGGACCTAAAACAGAGGTGACTAATTCAGTGAGTTGAGGTAAATTCTCAGGACCTAAAATTGTGGCAACCAATTATGTAGGTCGAGATCAATTCTAAGGACCTGACGTAGCGGCGACCAACTTTGCTGGTCGAGGTCAATTTGAAGGACCTCAAGGCTAATTCTATGGGTCGAGGTCAATTCTGCGGACCTAAAGTAGAGATGACTAATTCTGCGGGTCGAGGTAAATTCTAAGGACCTAAAATAGGGGCGACCAATTCATTGGGTCGAGTTCAATTCTGTGGACCTAAAGTAGAGGTGACCAATTCTGCAGGTCGAAGGGCGACCAATTCTATGGGTCGAGGTCAATTCTGAGGACCTAAAGTGGTAATGACCAATTCTGTGGGTTGAGGTAAACTCTGAGGACCTGAAGTTATAACCCGAGGAATTTAATCTCTGAGAGCCTTTAATTTAACTTTTTTGAGACTCTACTGGGGAAGATACATCTGACTGGGAGAAGATTTCTTTGCTGAGGAGTTAAAATTCTTATGGTGTATGGATCGAGGTAAAGTTTAGACTGGAGATTTTGCTGGGGAAATAACTGATGACTTGAGGTTTAAGGATTCTACTACGGAATGTGTTTCTCTGAGACACTGTCGGGGAGAAATATCCAAATGGCTTATCGCTCCACTAAGGAAGTTGGATTTGGAAGTTTCATTGGGGAATTTATAGTGGACTCCGGGAATACGGGCGTGCTGTTTTAATCTTTAAATTGGGGATGAAAATTTAGTTTTGATCCGGTGGGGAATTTTAGGAGCTTGAAAATGATTTTCTTGGTGAAGAAATGTTCTAAGATCTATTTGGCTTTTTTAGAAATTTTTTGGAGAATTTTTGGAATTTTTTGTACAAAATTTCAGGGGGTTGCCGACCGGCATGTTGCAAGGGTTATAATTTGGCAATAGCATGGTCTTCTAGTCTGCCTTGGTAAGGGGAAGAGGTAGGTACCGATTTCAGGTAACTATTGATCGGCATGCCCCTTGGCCTCCTATTAAAAAGGGAGAATTCTCATTTTAATAGCTTTTTGCATTCAGATCTTCTTCCCTTTTTTGCTAAGATCTTTTCCTAAGACTATTTCCTTCTTCGAGTCCTAGAAATGGTGGATTTTTTTAGTAACGTGACCCATGTGCCGTGGTTGGGTGTCAGTGATTGGGCAAACCTTTAGTGGCTGGCTATGGTGCCCTTGGCATTGGGCAACGAAAATGCCTTCGAGTTGTTCAAGCTAGTTACTGATGATATTTTTTTCTACCCTGGCCTTCACATCACTGCTCATCTAGGGTGAGGAACCCTAGTGGCTACGTAAGTATTAATGACCTTCAGCATTATTTTTCTTCTTTTCTTATTTTGCTTCTTTGAGTTAACATAAGGTTTCTTTATTTTGTCAGACTAACATAACTTCGACGATTTTCTCGAGGGATGACGGGGTTTAAGGATGTGTCGGACAACCTTCCAACGGTGGTGCACTTGGTAGTTTCTTTTGTAGGTTTTAGTCACCTAGAATTTGCTTTGGATGAGATACTATACTCTACGGCTATTCTATGCGCTCTGGGGGAGAGGTGGTGGGACAATACCCACACCATTCATTCAGGATTCAGGGAGATGACGGTGACTCCCATAGACGTCTAGCAGCTGCTGGGGATTAACTAGGAGGGTTTCCATATTGAGGTGGATTGGTCTTTGAGGATGACATCTGAGGCAATTGAGTCTGCATTGGGGGACGTTGGGAGAATAGACTTTGGTATTCTGTCTACATTTCTATTATGTGGGAGGTGCTCTTGAGTCGGAGGATTGATGAGACAGACGGGATGCAGGTTCTCCAGATGGCCCATTTATTCATTCTTCTATTATTGGGAGGCTTTCTTGTTGGCGTCGAGGGGCAACATAGCCCACTTATGGTTTTTTCCATTTTTGAGGGTATTTTCGAATATCCCTCTTTATGACTGGGGGAGACGGACCTAGGAAAGTCCAACCGGTGATCGAAGTAGTTTCCTTCTCTATCGGTAGTGCATCAGGCCTTGAACACCCTGACAAGCGACCAGGTTATTCCATTTTCTTTTGAATCATTTTTTGACATTTTCTCTGTTTGCTCAATTATTGATCTTTACTGGAAATTTCAGGTTACTTTTTATCCCTTGGTGACGGCTATCCAATATACGAGAGTGAGTAGGGTGCACGTGCAGATGCATCAGCTGCTGGTGCACGAGTTCGGCTACTCCTAGTATTTAGGAGAGAAAATGGTCCGACTGATCGTGGAGGATGAGGTGGTGGTCCCACCAGTGATGCCACCGATGTACATGAGTCGAGTGCAGGAGATGTCGAAAGAGGCTAAGGCGATGATGATTATTGACAAGCCATATTCCCCATATACGGATACGGTGGTGACTTATGACTACCTAGCCTTTACGACGAGCAAGCTGATGACTTCTTATATTTACGACGTGGTGAACATGCCTCCTCCTCCTACGGCTTCAGGCAGTGGTACGAGTAGGCCGGTGGGGTCCTCCCAGAGCACAGGTGGTGCATCTTCGTCAACAGCGGCAGTGGAGGTTCCATTCATTCAACTTGGTCTGCCTTCGTATAATTTCCAATTGGCTAGAAGGGGATCGCTGCGTATGCAACATCGCCCTAATGCGGTGAATCTAGGGGTGTTGGGGCTGACAAAGGATGTCTTTTAGCCAGAGGTATATCTCTTCTCTTTCTTTGTCCTTATCTATCTTTTTTTCTTTAGACTGACTGATTTTCCTTTTGTCTTTATTGTATTTCTTATAGCATGTCCAAGTGTCGACTACTTGGCTTAGGAACATCCAGTACTTGGTGGCCTCAGCATATGCCTACAACAAGGAGTCAGTTCTGATTCGTTCTTATCTAGTGTCGTTTATTTCCTCACACAAGGTATCTAGATAGAGGTTCCACAGCTCACTGTCGGGGGAAGAGTGCTTGTCGTAAGGACGGGGGGTCTTAGAAATAGAGATTTTGATGGAATTTTTGGACTGAGTCCCACCATATTTTTTGTTTTTTCTGTTTTTCGTCTATTTTCCTGAAAAAATGTAATGAAGCAAGTGGCAATATATATAATGAAATGAGATTTTTATTTATCTTTGCCAGTAAATGACTTAATCTACATGCACTTTTTTTACTTTGTTGCTGAGACCATAAAAAGGATGGGATATTAGAATAACTCAAGAGAAAATTTATTTTGATAAAGAATGAGTAAAATGGATAATATAGGAAGAAACAACCCAATTTTTTTAAAATTGGAATTTATTTTTTAAAAAATTTGATTTTGACAAAAAAGGAAAGATAGAATTTTCTAAAATAAGGCAGTTGCCGATCGACATACCCCTTGTTCTGCCCATCCGCAGGTGAGTTCTGCCAAATCACCCTAAGGCTTTGATTGCACTTTCTGTAGCTTCAAAGTACTTGGTTGGGAAGTCATTTATTCGGGTTCCTCAAATTTCTTGTTGTTTAGCCAAGATTTCCATGTATAAAAGGGGGTAAGGTGGTGAGGTTTTATCACCCATTCTCATTTCCACTTCTTTCTTGCTTATTTCTTACCTTCTGTCTTATTATTTCTCAAAATGGCCCTTCCTATGTGTGCATAATTTTCTTTATACCTCGATAACTTGGAAGCTATGTGTCTATACAATGTAGATTATGATGCTTTTAACTAGCATCGGGTCTCTTTGTGGCGCAATCGGCCCATTGACTAGAACATGCTGGCAGCGACAGCATAATTTTGGTATCCCGAGGATTATGTTTTCCACTTTGGCTTAGACGAGGTCTATCCGACACATGAGGAGTTTTCAATTATGTTGGGGGTTATTCCCAGTGTGGCGGTAACCATGCTTAGGAGCTATTAGCAGAATTTCTCCACATCTCTCCTTCAGCAGCTCGACCATTGGTCACTGGGGTAATGATTTCTCTCCCAGATGTCTTGTGTTCTGTGCATCTATGGGATTTCAATGATGTTGACCATGCCAGCGCTGTTTCCCTGGGCTTAAATTCGAAGCTCATACTGGTGACCAGAGACTTGATGGTGGATCCTCAACTGGATTCCATTACAGATTGGATGTCATATCGTCGCAATCCTATGGCGGTGATATTAGCAGAGACCCTGAATGGTCTAGATACTTGGCGGGAAGACCTTTCTGATTTTCTGAGAGAAAGCCTAGTTATGTTGCTCATGTGGCTGGATGAGAGATTTCGTTTGGAGGTCTCCCTTGAATATGCTTTGGCAGTTGTGCCGAATTTCTTCACTCGTTATTTCATCAGCTTTGGCCTATCTATAGAGAACTTGGTAAACTAGTTTGTGGATCATAAAGCTCGATGTCTGCGCTGGTCGGTGCCATGGTGGGTGGAGTTATAACCCATTCTGGAACTGTGGGAATACCGGTACATTCGATTATTTAGCCTTTGGCAGACCTCATTCTATTTCCCCTAGAGGCTCTTTTATTAAGTCGGATGGGAGCAAATTGTGCCTTCCCATACCCTGGATTTCTTTAATGTAGAGGATTTGAATGAAGGCTTGAGAATGCGATTGTGCTCTCTATGGGAGAATCATCGGCCATCAACCCGTCCTTATAAATTTGTTGGTAGCATTTGGAATGTATTTGGAGATTATATAAAATGGTTGTGGAAGATAGTGGTGGCTAAGATCTTGACAGAGGAGACCGAACAGAGATGGTTCATCGTGTTTGACACTATGCAGGGGTCATAATGGTTTTCTCTAGGATGGTCTGGTCTTATCTCTCCATGGAATGCCTTCAGCATATTAATCAGGCAGGGGAAATTTTGGGGCCTCAAAGAGCAGATGATGATGAGGTTGGGTCTTCCGGCAACTATGGATAGGGTCCTTTATGAAGCTGGTGTTTGTTTGTGAAGGTTTTGTGATGGATGAGTTTAGTTGTTTTTGGTTCTAAGGAATAAATTTGGGAAGGTTTGGTTAGGATTATTTTATGGACAATTTGGTTTTATTTGTTCTAGGACAGTTTGGTTAGCGGGAGGTAGTTATTTTATTCCCTATGTTGATATTTTATGTAACTGTACTGAATTCTCCGATTTATGGAATAAAAAAGGATTTTAATTTTTTTTTTTGCCTCTTAACGAGTTTTACATTTGAATTATCTATACCCATTGCTAAGGCATACCTAATCATTTTATTCACGTAAATGATAAACTGAATTAGAGTTATCAGAGGTAAGAAAAGAATAACATTTTGTGAAAAAAAGGGGACCGTGCCAATGTAAAGCGTATGGGATACCTATATACCTTTGGGGGTTTTGAAAATTTTTTAAGTTTCATTTTGAAAGCAAAAGGTTTCATAGAGGATCGGGCCCCCATGTAGTTCTAAGTAGAGGGAAATGAAGATTTTTATTAAGAATTGAAGGGGCCTGAGAGGAGTCATAGCGCACCTAGATTTTGAACTAAGGGTGAAACTTCTTAAGTCGGTGTAAGTTGACTGGACATGTCTTTGGTTCTCCATTATGGTCATTGAGCATAGCAGCGCTACCGGAGAGGATCTTCTTCATGATGTAGGTGCCACTCCAGTTTGGCTTGAATTTCCCTCTAGGGTGCCAAACGGGTTCTATGATGTCTTTGAGGGATAAGTCCCCTTCTCGGGCATCGTGATCCTTGACTCTCCTGTTAAATGATTGCACTATCTGATGATGGTAACCTTCTATATGATATAGAGTCTTTAACCTCCTTTCGTTCAAGAATGACAACTCGTCAAAGAAGTTCTAATGCAAGTCTTCTTCATTGAATGTGCTCTAAAAATAACGCGTAATGAAGGTATTTTTAGCTCAACGGGTAGGACTGCCTTCATGCTGTATACCAAAGAGTAAGGGGTAGCCCCAGTAGATGCCCAGGCTAAAGTGAGGTAGCCCCAGAGCGCATAATGGATTTAATCGGCCCAGTCTGGATAAATTTCGATCATCTTACTGATTATAATTACTTTGAGGTTGTTATTGGCAGCTTTAACTACACCGTTAGTTTGAGATTGGTAGGGAGAAGATTTGTGTCTCTAAATCCCATACTCTTCGACCATTTTTGTGACTTCTACCTCAAAATGTAGCTCATTATCTGATACCATCTCGTGCGAAACCCCATATCGATAGATGATGTTCTTCCTAATGAATTTGGCTACCTTTTTGGCATTCATCACTGTGTATGACTCGGCTTTGACACATTTGGTGAAGTAATCATTGACAACCAGGATGAACTCGTGTTCATTGGAGGCTTTGGGTGTGATTTTCCCTATGATATTAATGCTCCATGTGGAGAACAACCACGAAAAAGTCATATTATACAATTCTCGTGGAGGTAAGTGCAAGAGATTAGCAAAATGTTGGCATTTAAGGCGTCTCCGAACATAGGCGATGCAATATTGAACCATGACGGTTCAATAGTAACCTAGTCAGACAATCTTCTTAGTGATTATATGACCGTTCATGTGTGGTCCCATTCCCCTTTGTGGATTTCCTATATCATTTCTTTAATGTCATCCCTTGCGATATAGTGCAAATAGGTTCCATCGAATTTTCTCTTGAGTAGTGCTTTATCGTAGACAATGTACTAGGGAGCCAGTTTGCAGAGGGTTGTTCATTCTTTCTTGTTGGCATTTTGGGGGTACCTACCGTGATTGAGGAGGCACCAAATATCATAATACCAATACTCGACTATATTATAATCCCCTTTTGTGACGAGCTCAATATGGTAGCAGTGGGCCAATTTAGCTTATTTTTGGACTAGGAAAGGGTCCATAATTATTCCCTAGGGCATGTTGACCATGGATAAGGTAGCAAGGGCATTAGATAAGTTGTTCCTTGATCGAGGCAAGTAGTGGAAGGTAATATCTTGGAACTAGAAAGCTCTTCTAGGTGGGCGAGAAGGGTAAGAGTTTTTCATTTTTGACTTTCCATCTTCTAAGAACCTGACTGATGATGAGGGCGATAAAGTCCTCATAGAAATCTAGGTATTGGATACCTTTCTGAAGAGAGACTTTGAGGCCTACGGTGCATGTCTCGTATTCGGTTATATTATTGGTGCAGGGAAAATCTAGCTTGATGGCAATGGGAGGGTGAGAATCACAAGGGGTAATCAGGAGTATCCCAATGACGCATTATTTTTTGTTGGCAGTGCTATCAAAGAACATTTTCCACTGGAGGTCTTCCTGAGAGGTGCAAAGGATATCTTCATCTTGGAAATCAAATATCCAAATGTCTTCCTCTTCTATAGAATAGTTAACAAGGTAGTCAGATATGAATCTCCCTTTTATGGATTTCTGCGTGACATACACATTATCAAACTCGATTAGCAACATCGACTATAGGGACATTCGGTTAGATAGGGCAAGTTTCTTGAGTAGGTATTTGATAGGATCCATTCATAACACTAGTCTGATGGGAAAAGCGATCATGTAGTTTCTGAGTGACCTAAACAAGGGTGATACATGCTTTCTCCAAGGCAGTGTAGTTGACTTTATACCCGACCAGTTTATGGCTGGCATAGAAGATGGCCCTTTTTTACGAGATTCTTTAAGATATTGGGATAGTAAAGCCCCAACTGTGGTGTTTTTTATGGTCAAGTACAGGAGTAGAGGGAGACCAAGTTGCGATGGCATGAGTACTAGGGTCGGGTAAGGTACAACTTGATTCAATCAAAGGTTTCCGAACAAGCCTCATTCCAGACTTTGGTGGAATCTTTTCGGAGGAATTTGAAGATGGGTTCACAAATATAAGTTGACTGGCTGATGAACCGACTGATATACTGTAATTTTCCCAAGAATCCCCCACTTCCTTCTCCGTTCAAGGTAGTAGCATTTCGAGTATGGATTTCAATTTGGCAGGGTTTGATTCGATTCCATTCTCGTTAACTATGAATCCCAAAATCTTTCCTTTAGTGACATCAAAAATGCATTTCTGCAAGTTTAATCGCATCCGGTATTACCGCAGTTGTTCAAAAAACTTTTGGAAGGTGAGTATATGACCTTCCCGAGTCTTATACTTAATGATCATATCATCCACGTACACATCGACCTTTTTGTGTAGCAGATCATGCAAGATGGTTATGGATGCCCGTTAGTAGGTAGCCACTACATTTTTTAGATCGAATGACATAACTGTGTAATAGAAGGTTCCCCAAAGGGTTATGAGTGTTATTTTTTCTTGATGATCAAGGTGCATCTTGATCTGATTGTATTAGGAAAATTCGTTAACGAATGACTTGATAATGTAACTGGCCGTGTTTTCCATGATCATGTCGATATTGTGCAGTGGGTAATCATCTTTTGGAGATGCCTTGTTCAAATCCCGATAGTCAATGAATATGCAGACTTTTTCTCCCGATTTTGGTATGGGTGCAATGTTGTCTAGCCATGTGGGATATTCGATCACCTGAGTGAAGCTTACATTTAACTATTTGCCACCTTTTCTTTAACGTTAAGCAACCATTTGGTACAGAACTTTTGCAGTTTCTGTTTGACCAGTTTGTATATTGAGAGAGTTCGAATTTTGTGATGAGCTATCTTAGGATCAATGCCAGGCATTTCGTCATAGGACCATGCAAAGACATCCACAAATTTCTTCAATAGTTATTTGAGTAGAACGTGCTCATGCTCGTCAAGGGCGGACCCTTTCCTAATGTCGCACAGTTGGCTACTAGAGCCGAGATTAATAACAACAGTTTCATCCTCATTAGTTTGAATACGATTATATTATTTATTATTAACCTTATTAATATCAATTAAGAATTGTTCATTTGCAAAATCATCGTCATCAAAAGTTTGATTAGAATCAAGACAATTAATTTAAAGAACAACAAGATACTCAAAATCTTTGTTTATTTCATTCTCGAGAAAAAAAGCGTTGTGAACCTCGTCAAAGGAGGTCTCGATTACAATGTCATCAGAAGAAGGAGGAATAAAAAAATAGAGGAAGAGATATGATAAACATCTGGGTTGAGTTTCATTTTTGCAAGTGGAACTGGTATAGCATTTCACTTGAGAAGGGGTTAATCAGTGGCCTTGAATAGGATGGACGAATCCGACGATGTAGCGCCTGAGTGGATCATGCAAAGTGTCAGTCCCAGTGTCTATAAATTGAATGAGTCTTCAGAGTCACTTTCCTTAGAAACTTAGGTAACAACTATATCTTTCTCAACGAGTGGTTGCATATGATGTTGGGAGTTCTCAGTCGAGGAATAACTATCTTGAAAGAAGATCTCCATCCCTGGCTTGATTTTCTTATCCACATGATCATACCATGGTTCCGAAAATCCATAAAAGGGAAAATTCTCGCCTTCTTTGATGAATCTCCCATTCAAGGAATCTCCCAAAACAGTCTTGGCACTTTCTAAACTTCGCTTTAATCGGGGTTGGCGGATCATTCTGAGTTCCTCTGATGATGGTTGATAACCCAGGACAAATGGAGGAAAGGCCTTCTTCAGGACTATAGGTTCTAATATCCTCTGTTGTTGTCGTCCTAGCCCCTATTTGGGTATAAAGTCCATATTCTTGAACATCTGTATCACATTAACATTTCCTTGAGGGTTGTGCTCTGAAAAAACTCGATCTTTGAAATAATCCCCTGTTGGGAGTGGAAGTGGTTAGATTAGAAAGCCAAAAAGAAGCATGTCATTCGACCCATGCTGTATTTCTAATACCGGATTACTAGTGCTTGCATTCTCAGTTTTATCATCTTCGCCCAAGATGCTGATGACATGCCCCTTGGCAAAGAACTTTAGTTTTTGATGGAGAGGGGAAGACCCCCTCGATGCTGTAAAGCTACGGTCGACTGAGCAATAGATTAAGACAAGTAGGTATGTCGCTAACTTGGAACTTGGTAACGGGATTTATAGGTCCAACCCCTATTATGAGTGTTACGAATCCCATCACCTCTCGACGAGTGTTATCATAGGCACGCATTGTGGAAGAAGTTGGAGCAAGGTTACTTACTTTAAAATCCAGGAAATTGAAGGTTCTTAATGGGCAAACATTGAGTGTTGATCTGTTGTCAATGAATGAGAGCGGGACTGTCTTTCCCAATACCTCAACAAATATGTTGAGATCATAGTTATGATTAGGACCAAACTTTGGTATTTCTTCTTTAGAGAAGTAAAGTAATCTAGTAGAGGTTAAGGACCCGACCAGGTTCATGGCTTCTTCTGGAGTGCTGTTAGGAGGGACTTATGGGCCTGGCAAGCAATTTTATCAAAGCGTTTTGGTGTAGTTGGGAAGACATAAAGAGTCTCCAGGAGGTGATGTTGACCTTAGTTTTCTTGAGTTGGTCGAGGATCTTACTTTCTTTTATGGCCATTTCTGGCATGGGGAGCTTCTCAATAATTCCCTTTCCTTTATCTATTCCTAGTAACTGAGGATTTGGACTCTGGTAATGTCTCCTGAATATTTTCATATGGTTTATAAAGGAAGGAAAGAATAGAAACTTCGTTTCTTCATTTATTTTGAGTTGTTCAACCACTTTGTTGATTTTTCATAGCAGACTTTCAAAAGATATCATCCCACGCACTGATTATCGAATTAACATTTTCTTGGCTTAGTTATTTGTCTGAGCTATCAAATTTATCCCCCTATCTGGTGGCAACGATGTCATCCCGCCATGAGAAGTCAATGCATTGTACAACCTCAATGGATTCTTCATATAGATCCTCCCACTCAATGGGGAGATGAAGAAGTGAAGGGACCAACCTCCCTTGCAATTTTAAGGAATCAAGTAATTGGATATACTACAAATCTCATTGGTCTGTCAAAACAAGTATACCATAATCTATACTACATTATCTTAACAGACGTCGTTAATGTGTACCACCCAATATTCTAACTCTCGAGCCCACTTCCGGGCATCCATGAATAGGATGCTGAACTTATGATAGTCAATGGTCATTTCAGAGGGAAATTTCAGTCCAAACTCTAGAATCTTGTTTAGTACTGTCGATAATTCCATATCCTTCCCTCCGGACTAGGTACGAACAACAATATATGCTCTCATGAGAAGTGATAAAGCTTGGTCATCAAAATAGGTAAGATGTAAGAGAAAATATGGGTAGACTTTAAGGGGTTTGGGTGAAAATACGAGTATGATGGGTGCTTTACTGGATACAATCTGGGTACATGGGTCGAATTTGGGTCATTCTCTAAGAAGATGGTATTTGGATGGTTTATAAGTGGATTATGAGCGGTGTTTGGTTTGGTATTGGATGATGGGGCGATGACACCCCAGTCAATTAAACTTTGAATTATATTTCGGAGATGGAAGAACTGGTCAGTGGTATGGCTGGCAGTTTGGTGAAAGTCACAATGGGCGCTGGGTTTGAAAATTTTGGAAAGTGGGTTTGGTAATGGACTAGGGTCTAAAGGTTTAATGAGATTTTGTCCCAATAAGGCTATGTAGACTTTAGAGAGGGGAGCATGAAGCTCGGTGTATTCCTTTTTAACTAGGTTGGCAAGACTTTCTGGCGCCTAAGAGGTAGCGGGTTGTGGAATGTTGATGGTCGAGACTGTATCAGGCTTTTAATATTTTCTTGGAGTGAGCTGTCTAGATACTTTCTTTGGCTCATCTTCTGTCTTGGCAATACTTTCTTCAATCTCCACCCTGCTTCTTGGAGGGATAAAAAATGTGGTTAATATTGTCCTCCTATCATCGCTCGGACATGGGGTAAGAAGTTTTTCATCATAATACTAAGTTTTTCCTCTTCAAAAGGCTGGTTGGCCATAGTGGCCTCTTTCTTCCTCCACCTTGCTATGACATTGCTGATAATTTCTCCTGAGTTCTGCTTGAGAAGTTCTAAATCACATCATGTAACCTATAACTCCTCATTGTATTTATACAGCAATATGAATTCACGAGCAACATCCTCCTAACTAAGAATTCTGGATTCCTCGAGGGATAGAAGCCAACGAAAAGTGTTGTCCTTCAAAGTTTTTGGGGACATCTGGGCCATTATTTCCTCGAAAGCACTTAGGAGTGTCATGGATTGATGGTAGTTTCAAAGATAAACAATTGAGGACCCGCTACTCTCTAACTTCTTAATGTTAGGCATCTTGAATTTTTTCAATAGCCTTTCTTTAGTGTAGGGAGACATATGGGTGTAGTCCATACAGTTTTCGAAGATTCGGACTTGATCAAACTTATTGGTTAGCAACTTAAGGTCCTCCTTCACCTTGTTTAACTCTTCTTCCGTAGGATCGATAAGTACTAGTAGGTTAGCCCCCGACTGGGCAAGATTTGTCATAGGGAGTTGAGCTAGTGGGGGGCCATTGGCAGGAGAGGCACGTGGAGCATAATGATATTCTTTCTGGACCCAAATAGGCTCAGGTGAGAGAGAACCCATTGCGCGAAGGAAGAAGACCTCGGTGTCTTCGGGAATAAGTACCCTATTTCATTGCATCTCATGAACCTCGGTTTTAAGGTTTTCAATCTTGGTGGTAAGTTTGATCAGGACCGTCATCAAATCAGGTTGCACATTTGGTACTTGGTCTGTGTTCTCCATGGAGGGTTAGAGAAGGAAGATTCTGAACTCAGAGAATGTAGCGCGATAACTGACGGAGATTCGGGGCAATTGGATGGAAGATTGAATCCAATAGGGAGCCAATTCAAGGGTCGAGTATGCGATCGACCTGAGAAGGAAAATGATTCGAATTTATTTTTGAAATAGAAAAGTAAGAATTATTTTTATTGGAGAAGAGGAAAAAAAATTTACATTTTTTAGAAAGGGAAAACAAAATGTTTTTGGCATTTTGTATAAAAGTAGGGAAAATGCTTTTGGTATTTTGATAAAAGAGAGGGGGGGGGGGAATGTTTTTAACATTTATATTAAAAGGAAGAATTTTTTTTTTAACATTTATGATAAAAGAAAGAACTTTTTTTTTGTATTTCGATTTTCGAGAAACGAGAAAAGAAAGGAGAAGGGGAAGAATCTCAGCATGATTAGTATTATGTTTATGTTTTCACTTATATTAAGTTTACCTAAATGTAAAAAGAAATGCGGGAAGGGACTCGAGCCTGGAAAAATTAGGTACGAGACAAAATTTTGGTCCATAGCCATGCTCTTGGTGATATAGTGTGTGAAATGCATGATTATTGATTAGTATATTACGGACATAGTATTTTATTTGGCATGATGAGCACTATACTAGTAAAGAAGAATGTACAAGCATCATGAAAAATAAATCTAGTATGGCGCATGAAGATTACATTATGCATGGATACGTGAGAGTGAGTGATGTGTGAATATATATAAGGGAGTGTGTGGTAGTGAATTTTAGAATTGATCAAGTACGAGTGGTGTGTGATAAATACAAGTGATAATGGATATGTATAAGTGTGATGAGTGGAGGTGTATGCTAATGACAAGCATGGATATTCTAAGCAAATATAAGTGACCCTATATACAAGTGTAGGTTGTGTGAGGTGTACGTGGAGACTATTTACAAGCGTGTGAAGTGAAAAGTGAGTGGGAGGTGATCCAAACACGAGGTAGATATATACAAGAAGTAATGGAGGAGAAAAAGGAACGTATAGGTAGGTGCATATGCACACAATCAAAAAATGATAACACCCATGCAAACAGAGTCTATCCCTCTTAAGTAATTCCCAACGGAGTCTCCACTGTGGCCATCCCTCCTCGATTATTTCTATCTCCTTCTCGTTGGCGCTCACACGTAAGGTGGAGAGAGAGAAAGAGGTCTCACTCCCTTTTTAGGAACTCTTCGACCGTCGTCGATGTAGGGTGATGTAAAGAGATAGAGTCGCTAGCCTATTTTGCACAAAACATGCAAAAGAACATGTTGTCGCCTCGAGATAATGGCATCAAAGACAAACTGATTCTGGCAAAACCAATTAGATCGGAGGTTCGGGGGCTATGTTAGGGAATGTTAAGGTGTTAGGCACCCATCCCTCCCTTATGGTCTCTCATGGGCTAATGTTACTAGTCTCCTTAATTTCTCCATGAAGTGTGTGTGCATGTATATATAAGTGTAGATCAGAATCGCTTGACTCGTATCATGGAAAAAATGGAGTGAGGTCATCCACAAGAGTGTTCCCGAAATAATAATTAAAAATATGATGTGTGCGCTTATCGAGATATTGATAGTCATGATTGTTAACGCAAAAATTCTCCATCTACGTGGACCAATCAGAAAAGGACACATGTCATCCTATGTGGCAATATTCGACATCCGAGGAGTATTAGTCGGCATCTGAGGAGAGTTGGTCGGCACCCGAGGAGTGTTAGTCGGCACCCGAGGAGAGTTGGTCAGTACCCGAGGAGAATTAGTCGGCACCCGATGAGTGTTAGTCGGCACCCGAGGAGAGTTGGTCGGCATATCAACCAGGAAGATCAAAGGATAACTATGCATTTAATGTGCATTAATGAAGATGGCAGCGCATTTAATGAGCCTTAATGTACATTTATATTGTATTAATAGATGACAACACATAGCATACCAAGCAATTCAATAATTAGATTCGTTGAATGTAGACATAAATGTCTACATACAATGAATCTCTTTATCTCCCATCACTATAAATACATGTATTCCCTTAGCCAAAAAGAAAGAGATCCGGGGGAACCTAGAAACCCCATACACAAGATACACATCCTCTCTCTCTCTACACCCTATGGTGCTATTGTAAACCCCTGGAAATAAAATAACAGTGGACGTAGGCTTTATTCATAGCCGAACCACTTTAAAAATCTTTGTTTCTCATGTGCTTGATTGGATTGCTTTCATCTATTTATTTGTGATCATAAAAATGGGATTCGGTCCAGTTTTTTGCATCAATAGATTGGCGCCGTCTGTGGGAACGTGTTACAAGCATTGTTCTCTATCAAAAGCTAAGTTTTTTATTTTCTCTATGTATAATCAATTATATATTATACGTACATCTTTTGATTCAATCATGATTTTTATGTTTATATACATAGATTAATTGTCCAATTTTTGTCTGCAAAATATTGCATATCATGATTTTAAAATCATAACTGTTAGATTAATTCTTATTTAGAAATCTGAAAAATAGTGGATTTCATAAATCATAACTTTTTGCTTGATTCTCAAGTTTTAATTTTATATCATGGAATAAATATTTTAAATGATTACATATACCAATATATACGACGATGATAAGATTTGATAATTTTCATTGATAATTTTCATTATAAATTTTGTAAGATCTTTGATGTCTATTCAAATTCCCATCATATTTTTAATAAAAGAATGGGAAAAGGTTAAAGACAATAAAAAGTTTTCTCATGGAAATCATGACCCATATCTACTTTCTCTCTCTTCAAGTTTGAGTCTCTTTGCATTCATTTTTATGAACTATATATTTAATTTGGTTCATCTTCCATATATGTCAATAAAGTCAAATTGATTGATTTTTTATATAAATTTGGTAATAACTTCGATCATTTAGCATATTTTTATCTCTCTAAATAGGGAATAGGAAAGGATCAATATAAAAAATAATTTTCTGTCACCTGAAAAATCATTACCCACCTCTTGTAAAAAAGGATCAATTAAACAATCATGACCATATCAAGACTCTGGGCACAAATTTGATATGTTGGCCCCTCGTTCATCACATCACAGGGTTTCTTTATCGAAATCACACGATCTAGTGGATTAGATAATTATTCATTTAATTAACATTCTTAATCCTTAAATTTTACATCGAATGTTATTTTTCTGATCTAAGGATTCGAGATATTCTGGTCAGCCATCTATATTGTTGGTCGGCATCATCTTGGGCCATCTTTTATTAAAGGGAAGCTTAACCAGACCATTTTTGTTTGTCAGAGATAAGATGTGAAGATCCATCAGCAACGTTGAAATAATTTTATCCAACTACGAGGTATCCTATTATTGGTCGGAGCCCCATATTGTAGCTCGGTGGAACCAATTGCAGGTTGACGATCATCTACTTCTTGATCGGCGACATCTCAGTCTTGTTCGGAGGGTTCAATTTACTGGTCAACAACTATCCAACCATCCACTTTTTGGTCGGTGACATCTAATGTTGTTCGGTGCTATCAATGCACCATTTTTGTTGATCGGCGAAATTGCTTAGCTGGTCGGGGACCATTTGCTTCTTGGTCGACACCATATATTCTATAACTTGAGATATCCTTAAATGTTGGTCGGCAACATCCATGCCATTTGTCGGTAGCAGTAGAATCTTGAGGTATTAAAAAATGCGAAGCACCCCAGATATTTCTTTAAACACGAGTTCAGCTCGGGGACAAACAGGGTCTTAAGTCTTTTTTAACTTGTGATCACCCCAAAAATATTTTTAAAACCAAGTGATAAATAATTTTCAAACAGCAACTTATACCTGATTAGTTGTTGGAGATTAAATAACTTTACAAAAAACTCTACGTCTTATTTATGATGCATATCTGATAAAAATTTGTCCATCTCACACACATTTGGCATAAAAATATTATTTCATATTTTGAAATTTTTATTATTTTATGCTGATACACATCACATATTGTTTGGCTGAATAATTATTCTCATGATTTTGTTTGTCAGAGATAAGATGTGAAGATCCATCAGCAACGTTGAAATAATTTTATCCAACTACGAGGTATCCTATTATTGGTCGGAGCCCCATATTGTAGCTCGGTGGAACCAATTGCAGGTTGACGATCATCTACTTCTTGATCGGCGACATCTCAGTCTTGTTCGGAGGGTTCAATTTACTGGTCAACAACTATCCAACCATCCACTTTTTGGTCGGTGACATCTAATGTTGTTCGGTGCTATCAATGCACCATTTTTGTTGATCGGCGAAATTGCTTAGCTGGTCGGGGACCATTTGCTTCTTGGTCGACACCATATATTCTATAACTTGAGATATCCTTAAATGTTGGTCGGCAACATCCATGCCATTTGTCGGTAGCAGTAGAATCTTGAGGTATTAAAAAATGCGAAGCACCCCAGATATTTCTTTAAACACGAGTTCAGCTCGGGGACAAACAGGGTCTTAAGTCTTTTTTAACTTGTGATCACCCCAAAAATATTTTTAAAACCAAGTGATAAATAATTTTCAAACAGCAACTTATACCTGATTAGTTGTTGGAGATTAAATAACTTTACAAAAAACTCTACGTCTTATTTATGATGCATATCTGATAAAAATTTGTCCATCTCACACACATTTGGCATAAAAATATTATTTCATATTTTGAAATTTTTATTATTTTATGCTGATACACATCACATATTGTTTGGCTGAATAATTATTCTCATGATAATAATTATTTTCTCTAGTCTCGACAGGTGCTCGGGAAGCTTATTAAAATTTCATAGGGACGAGATTCAATCCCGATGAAAGCTCTCGTAAACCTCTAGAAAAGTAGTATTGCTCGACATCAGGCAATTGTGCCTCGACATATCAGCCAACATATATTATTTCATTTTTTGAAATTAATATTTTTATTTCTCAAGCATATACATATCATATATTGATTGGATGAGTAAATTATTCTCACGACTAATCAATTCAGCCTACACAAATGGTAGAGCAAGATATTAATTTTTACAGGTACAAGACTCAACGCCGACGAATGCTTGGAAACAATCTGGAAACTATTATCATTGCTCAGCATTATGAAATTTCACCTTAGCAAGGAACTATATATTTTATTATTGCTTTGATTTGTGCTCAAGCACGAATTATTCTATATATCCGTTCGGATTCATATTATATATTCATCTCTTCATGGAGCGCGGCGAAATGCTTATTATCATATTCAGCTCCGAGGAAAAGCTACAACAGTTATTATATTTCACCCCAACGGATAGTTGGTCGGGGCAATTCTTATTTATATTCAGGCCCAGATATCGGCTCAAGAACAAATTATTCTATGTATCCCTTGGGATTCATATTCTATATTCATCTCAACATAGAACTCGGCGAGATACTTATTATCATATTCAGCTCCGAGGAGAACTATAACATTTATTATATGTCACCCCCAACGGATAATTGGTCGGGGTAATTCTTATTTATATGCAGGCCCAGCAAAGTTCTCGGCCATATTCTTATGTTCTGGAAAATATTATTCTTATTCGGCATTATGCAATTGTGCCTCGACAAGATACTTATTCAGCTTTAAGGAGAAATACAACATTTGTTGTATTTCACCCCCAATGGATAGTTGGTCGGATAATTCTTATTTATATTCAGTCCTGACAACGTTCTCGGCCATATTCTTATGTTCTGGAAGATCTTATTCTTATTCGGCATTATATAATTCTACCTCGACAGATCAACGAGGCATTTTATTATTTTTCATTATTCTTTATATCTATTTGGATGCATATTCTATTCTTATTTCAGCAAGGAGGTCTCCAACATTTATATTATCTTATACCCAACAATCTGTTGGTTAGCTCCAAGGTTGTCTCCAACATATATTATCTTATTCCCAACAATCTGTTGGTCAGCTCCAAGGATGTCTCCAGCATTTATTATATCTTATTCCCAACAATCCGTTGGTCATCTTCGAGGAAGTCTCTATCATTTATTATCAAAAATGTATTCCTAAAAATACCGACTTATGTTGGTTAGGAAGTAAATGTATTCCGACGGGAAGTAAAACTATGTATTCCTAAAAATGCCAACTTATGTTGGTTAGGAAGTAAATGTATTCCTACGGGAAGTAAAACTATGTATTCCTAAAAAGGCCAACTTATGTTGGTTAGGAAGTAAATGTATTCCTACGGGAAGTAAAACTATGTATTCCTAAAAATGCCAACTTATGTTCGTTAGGAAGTAAATGTATTCCTACGGGAAGTAAAACTATTCCTAAAAATGCCAACTTATGTTGGTTAGGAAATGTATTCCTAAAAATGCCAACTTATGTTGGTTAGGAAGTAAATGTATTCCTACGGGAATTAAAACTATATATTCCTAAAAATGCCAACTTATGTTGGTTAGGAAGTAAATATATTCCCAAAAATGTCAACTCAGGATGGTCGGAAATAAGAAGCTGTCAACTACAGTTGGTCGAAAACATTTTATGAGTATGTGAAAGCGATCAAGCAAAAAGCATTCAAAGTTCACATTCCACACTTGGGGGCTTCTATTACAGATATATTTATTCATTTGGTGGCACATTCTTATAACATCATACAGTCGAGCATCAAATTCAACTCCACAAGCTCACACGGTCGGGGCCCCGACCAATTACCATTCAGAAGTTGTTTTTTTCTTGCTCAGGAATTATTTTTTATATTGAAGTTCAGGAGGCTATTGAAGTTCAGGAGGTATATTGAAGTTCAGGAGGAATTCAGAAGTTCAGTAAGCATATTCAGGAGTTATTATGCACATACTATTGAAGTTCAGAAGTCAAATTTAGCATCTACAGCACTGAGATCTTTACTACTACTGTCCCGATCAATATTGAAGAAGAAGTTGTACGAAAATGTTTCGAAGTCCACCACTAGCTTGGTACTAATCATATTGAAGAGTTGGGTTCAAAAGCTAGTATGTTACTCGACAAAGTATTCAGAGAATCATAAATCAGAAGAATCAAGCATGTGAAGTTAGCACTCAGTTGCTCGGCACAGGAGGCGGTTGGTCGGCTAGCAAACCAATCAACATACCTGAAGATTCTGACAAGCTACAAGCTGTATACTATGGCATGGCTGCATCCAAATTCCCAGGGGTGATACATAGCACACGGAGTTCCTCAAAAGAAAGATTAGCAACCATCGACCAGCCTGCATCATATGTCATCCAGGAGATAATGCACTTTATGTTTAACAAATCAAGAAGGTAGATCAAGAATTTCACGAGCACCGAGCAACACTGCAGAATAAATACTCCATCCTTTCAAGTAAACCATCAAGCATGGAGCATTGGGGGCTTCTGTTAATGCAAAAATTCTCCATCTACGAGGACCATTCAGAAAAGGACACATGTCATCCTACGTGGCAATATTCGACATCCGAGGAGTATTAGTCGGCATCCGAGGAGAGTTGGTCGGCACCCGAGGAGTGTTAGTCGGCACCCGAGGAGAGTTGGTCAGTACCCGAGGAGAATTAGTCAGCACCCGAGGAGTGTTAGTCGGCACCCGATGAGAGTTGGTCGGCATATCAACCAGGAAGATCAAAGGATAACTATGCATTTAATGTGCATTAATGAAGATGACAGCGCATTTAATGAGCCTTAATGTACATTTATACTGTATTAATAGATGACAACACATAGCATACCAAGAAATTCAATAATTAGATTCGTTGAATGTAGACATAAATGTCTACATACAATGAATCTCTTTATCTCCAATCACTATAAATACATGTATTCCCTTAGCCAAAAATGAAGAGATCCGGGGGAACCTAGAAACCCCATACACAAGATACACATCCTCTCTCTCTCTACACCCTATGGTGCTATTGTAAACCCCTGGGAATAAAATAACAGTGGACGTAGGCTTTATTCATAGCCGAACCACTTTAAAAATCTTTGTTTCTCATGTGCTTGATTGGATTGCTTTCATCTATTTATCTGTGATCATAAAAATGGGATTCGGTCCAGTTTTTTGCATCAATAATGATGAAACAATAATATGTGTTAGATAAGACGCAACTATAGATCACAAGTATGATATATGTAAATAATACATGGACAAAATAGGAAAAAAGGAGGAAAATATGCCTCGAGTCTCGGGTTTTAGCCCGAGATGCCTATGTAGCCTATAAAGGCATCAAAGTCCACGTACTTCGCATGCAACACAAGGTTGGGGTTTATCCCATAAATTCGAACAGGGATTTTATTATGTGTTTATGTAAGAAAAAAGTGTTTTTAGTTTTGAGAAAACTTGGTGAAAAAATCCCATTAGAATTTATAGGTGTAACCCTCTTTTTCTTATTTTTTTATAGAAAATATATTACGTGCAATATTACTAAGAAAGAATTGAAGATTAATATGTATATGATCTAAAGTAAAAGCTGAATTAAGAATTTACATAACTAATGCGAAAATAAAGAAATTTAAAAAGAGAGAAGAATGTTTGGACCTTCTTTGGAGACTTGGAGAATGATCTTTGATGATGAGCTACCATGAAAGTAGGTGAATAATGTAGGGGGATTTTTGATAGATTGAGTTTGAAAGTGATGGAAATGAAAGGTTGAGAAAGGTTTGTGATGCGACCACAAATGTGTCTAGTGTGCGTGCTACATAGGCTCAAGTGCAAGCCTACCGCTCAAGTAATAATCCTGGTAAGTTGGGTATCGATCCTCAGGGAAGCAAAACGAACTAAGTCATGACAACGTTGGAAAGATGAGAAAATCCTAGCTTTGACTCTAAAAAGAACGAAAAGATGATTAGGAGTACGGAACAACTATAGCTAGATGAAAATTTGATAATAACGAACTAATAAAACTAGAATGATTAAAATGCAACTACGCTAATTAACTGAAAAGCTAATGACAGTTGGACTAAAGTTCAACAATGAAATGAGAACAATAGGTTGGGTTACAATCCCCCACACCCTAGTAATTCACTTCGTAGGATACTAGATTCGAAATTAGAATTTTAAATGAACCCGGTCTTTAGTACTCCCAAGTAATACACATATGAGGGATCGTAGCCCGCACAGTATGTATACAAGGGATGAGTAAAGCGGTGTCGCATTAACCAATTCGCGTGTCGCACTCTTAAGTATCCCGGTTACATAGGGCAAACGAGATCAAAAGTACTACGATGGTTGCACTAGTTATACAACACGATTCATCTAAGATTTTAATTCAAAAGTTTATTTCCACTATCGTGAATTACATCAGGAAGGGTTCATGCACCCCAACCCTTAGAAAATTAGCAAGACACAATTAACTTAGAGAAAGACATGGTTTTTAAGAAAGAAAACAAGAAATCTAAAGAAACTAATTGAAAAGAGAATTTCAAATTTAAAACCAGCAATTAAACTATTGAGCAATTGAAAATTAAAGGAAAGATGTTACTTGAATTGCAGAAATTAAAAGCTTGAATCTTTACAGCAAAGCTTCTTCTTGAAAACTAGGGTTTTTTACTACAAAAACCCTCTACTCCTACTTAGCTAACCCAAAAAATCGAACTCCCTTATTTAACAAAAACTAGAGACTAAATATATCACGAAAAATCCAGAGTTATAGATCAATCAAACTCGAAAATCGAAACAGAAAATCAAGTCTATCCTCAGCGGACCGATCCGGGTCTTCAGTGGCGGATCGATCCTCTTCCAAATCTGGATTGATCCTTTTATTTAAGAAATGCGATCGATCCGCTATAGCAATTTTTCCAGTGAGTTATAGGAAGTCGGACCGATCCTTTTATTTTGGAAAGGGGATCATTCCGCTTCGTATTTTTTTCCAGTAGGTTTAGAGGAACCGGACCGGTCCTATTAATTTGGAAAAGGGATCGGTCCGCTATTGATCTTCAAATTTTCTTCAATATCTCTTCAATATCTCGCATCTTTAGAATCCCGAAACTTCTTCCATGGGATACGGAATTGGGCACCTTTTCTTCCTATGCACTCGTTGAAGTGAGATCTTCAACTTTCATGTTGGGTCTTCTTCCGAATTTTGGATGGAAATTAAACTTTTGCCCTTCTGACTTTTCTTCTTTGACTTATTCTTTTTCTTTGACTTTCTCCTTTCTTTTCTTAGAAATAAATGCCTATAAAATACCTGAAAAAAGCACAAAACTCACAATACTATGTAGAAGGGTCAGTAGACTGGAAACGAGATAATTTAAGAATTGTTGCCTTATTTGGGATGTTAAAAGATACTAAATTAGGAAGTAATATTGGAAGAAAATCAGTTTCAAACAAGGAAACCTCGCTGACTTAAGAAAAATGTTGTTGAGATCGCTAAAGTTGATATTTCTGAGGTATCCTGAAAAGTGATCTCATTCTCTCCTTATATTTGTGAGTGCGAGATTTTCTAAATCAAAGCTCTGATACCAATTTGTAAACGATGTTGAATCCCCGGTTTTTAATTATCTCAATTAAAATATAATTTCCTTTTAAATAAACTCAAGAGACGCGGAAGCGTAAAATGATGTGATGGTTCAATTAAAACAAACAAATACTAAATTCCAAATTTTAATTTTCTTAAAATTAAACCGAGTGAAATTAACTTACAAAACACACACAAAAATTAATTTCACTTAAACCAATTAATTCAACTCCAAGTCCTAGAATTTGCCTAAGTCATATTTATCAATATTAGCAAAATTAGGCGAAACCAAATTTTAGCAAATGACTTGAATTAAATAAACTTTACCCAATATTTAGTTTCGCACCAAATTAAATGAGTGTGATGATTTAAACCAAATTTTATCTTGATTTATTCTAAACATGCGTTCTACGTTATTTTGCAAGATAAAATAAATCAATCTCAGTACGCCGCGATGTACGAGGAAAAACCCAAGACGAGAAACAACCTCGGACGGCCCTAGCCACAAATCCACTAGATACGGAATTACAAGTACAAGACAGATAGACTTACAACGCACGACTCGATCCCTCTCAAGCCTCGATGCTTCTTCTTATAGACACCTCTTCCTAGCGGATAACCTTGGAACACCACCGCGGTCTCGGAATCCACCGATAGGACTTTATATGGTCACCGTCACCCGAGCAAGGAGCCTTTCTCCAAGTGGGTAGAATCGCAACAAAACGTCTTCTTCTTTGATGGATGTAGAAGCAAACCAAAACTTCTCTTTGAAACGAAAGAGATAAACCGGTGCCAAACTCCAAGCAATTGATATGTATATATGTGAACTTGGATAAACAATATGGGTGTAAAACTAGAGTGATAAAATCTTTTCTCTTGAAAAATAGCACTCAAAACTTGAACATTTTCCTTAAACAATTTTAGCTTCACAAACTCTCTCTAAGAGATGGAATGGAATGGAAAAGTTATGGAAATGTTAAGGTGGAAAATGTTCTTCCCGCACATAATAAAGTCTAAAAAGGTTGGTTAAAAACTAAGTGGGGAAGTGGGTGAAAAACTGCAAAAAAAACTGCCAAAAACTGTTCCCGCCTGGCATCTCGTTCGAACGACATTTCGTTCGAACGAAATCTCGTTCGAACGAGACTTCTAACGACGTTCCAGATTGAACTTGTTAGAATCTCGTTGGATATCTCGTTCGAACATAAGGTTCGTTCGAACGACATATCGAATGACATTCCAGTGGCCTAATATGGGAACTCATTGGCAGGTTCGTTCGAACGACATTTTCGTTCGAACGACAATCTCGTTCGAACGACTCTATCGAACGAAAAACCAAAAAGTTTGAATATTCTTGTTTAAGCCCAGAAAACTTTATAAACACTTATTTAAAGTTTTAATTAATTCTTTCTTAAAACAAAACGCAGTTTTTATAAAACCTAACATCCAATAAACACCTTCCAAGCTCCTATATATATAATATTGCATTCATACCTTGGGAGCATGGAACCATAGTTGATGACGTAGAAATGAGGCACGCAAACCGGCATATTTGATAAAGCTTTATACTCTTTGCCGCTACGTCTTCAACAAACACTTCATAGGCTTGAGAATATTTCAATCAAATACTATACTATGAATAAATGTTTTTGTCCGGAATTAAGCCAACACAATACATGGACTCAATTAAAAATTTGTGTCCTTACAAATCTCCCCCTTTGGACATTCTGGGACAAAAACCAAACAAAAAATCCTAAAGGGCCGTCAAGCTCTACTAGACTCAAAACATAACCCACCCAAACTTGACTCAACCCAAGGATCAAATGCTTTGCCATTTGAAAGGTGCCGCTTATAAGAATTCCTGCACACTTAAGCAAACTCATCAAATGCATAGGGAATATCAAACTATTAAATGCAATGAATTAATTACTCCCCCTAAATTAATTCTCTCCTTTATCAAACAAATGACATACTTAGAAAGACGTCTCCCCCTAAGATAAATCTTCCCCCAAACTAAGATACGATAATAATAGGATTAGATACCATTTCTCCCCCTATCATTTCTCCCCCTTTTTGTTCAGGAATAGGCAAAGGATAAAGAACTAAGAAACATGTTGAAGCTTAAAGTGTTAAGACATTAAAGCACATGAGCAACAAAAGCATAACTAATCCAAGATAGATACCAATAATGAAGTATAATCATGGATGGACTAGAAAGCAAGGCAAAGACAAACGAATATCATATATATATATATATATATATATATATATATATATATATATATATATATATACTCGAAATATACCAATAGAGTACATGCATATAGATATATATATATAGATATAAACACACACATGACACAAAATACAATAAGTTTGCACACTCGTATTGCAAAAATGTGTCATATGGAAACGGAAGTGTAGGGGTGTGAACTAGCAACAATTAAATTTAGACCCAAACACTTAAGAAACATGTTCACGGAGTTCTCATTTGATTGCAAACTTCATCACATTTAAATATAACCTCATGTGACAATATAGATTGAACTCAATGAACAAACATACACAATGCATACAATCCTAGCATATTAATGATTCTACAAACCAATAGAGTCATGACATGAAATACGCAACTAGGATAAACGGACAATGTGCAAACCATTGATATACCATCCAATCTCCCTCAATATGCATTTATATTAATTTTGAATGAATATATCAATCAAACATAGGCCTTGGCAATTATTATTCTTTTTAATGCCATATTTTCTGTTTTTAGGCCTTTGGACCACGTATTTCTTTTAGGTCCATTCAAAACGATGGCTTACAATCGCAAAGGATCACTTAGTCCTTTCGGGGCCCTTCCCCGTGCATAGTTATATTTATCATGTTTTCATTTTTCACACAAAGTTCACATGCAACGGATTTTGACATGCACTAGTCCTCCTAAGTCACAAATATGTAGATGACAAGATTGGTAGGAGAACACCTCACATAACTCAAATATACGTATGAAGTTAAAAATTCAAAGGAGCTCGTGCATGTGTGAATAGAGGCATATAAAGATAGAATTCATTTAAACAACACAAAATCCAACTACTCCATAAAAAATATGGTAAAGAACATTTTAAGGATTCATATTCTAAACCAAAAGTTCTAGCCACGTGGGAGCGTAAATGATGGAATTCAAACACAAGTATATGCCACTTAAAGTGTGTCAAACTAAAATACACACAAAAAAATCTTTTTGAGTTTTTAACATTTTTTAACCAAAAAAAATATATATACTCAAAAGGATAAACAAAAATCATCTGTATTTTTCATTAAGCTTAAATGAAATAAATAAAACACAAATGATAAACAAAAATCTTTTTATATTTTTCAATTAATTCAAACACAAAATATAATACAAAAAGATAAACAAGTCATAATTTCTAGCATATGATATGAAATAAGGCTATGACTAGAAAATGACTAAACAAGCATACATTTAGCATGTGAATATAGCATGAAGTACAAACGCTAAAGTATGCAAACACTAACACATTCATCCTTTAGATTTAGCAAGGGAGGAAGCATGTGAAAGTAAATGAGAATCAAAAACCCTATTTTGCAAGGCAACCAAGTCGGATTTTCTAACCCAAATTAATGAAGAATGACTATCTTGGGGTGTTGGAACTTTAACTACCGTGGTTACTTTACTATGGGATTTTCTAGGAATTCGTTTAAGATCAAAACAAAATTTCCTAAGATGACCTTTTCGACCACAATGTGTACAAGTAAAAACATGTCGAAAAGATTTTCTTAAGGAGTGATCTCTAAAATCTTACCTAGACGATTCTCCTAAAACATTGGTTTTGGCATTATGAGTAAATTCATTACAAGTATTGAAGCCTAAACCACAAGTGTCATTTTTAATTTGGACCGTTCCTAACATTTTATCTAGTTTTTTTCCGAACGACAATCCAAATCAAATTTGACATTACTAGAGTGTTTTAATTTATTTTGCAATTCTAGAATGTTAGACTCTAATAAAACATTTCGCTCTTCAAAAGCAAGAAGCTCCTTTTTCAAGGATTCCATTAAACCCCTAAGGCTATCTCTTTCGCCTTTTACATATTCAAGCTTCTCTTGAAGAGTCCTCTCACGTGTCCTAAGGTCTTCTATTAAAGCACTTTTATCAATGACCTTGACACTTTCTCTTAAACTAGCTTCTAACTTCAAATTAGCTCTTTTCAATTTAATAGATTCTTTATAAAGCTCTTGAAAAGCATTTTGAAGTTCAATCACATTAACCTCTTCTTCATTTTCACTCTCTCTTTCTTCTCCACTCTCACTATCATAAAAAACAAGAGAATCATAAACTTTGACCTTGGAAGTGTCATGTGTTAAAGTTTCATCAATCAATGAGTTCTCACTATCACTCACATGACTAGCCATAAAAGCCACAAAATTTTTCTTAGTGGGGGAATCAGGCTTCTCTTCCTTATCACTATCACTAAGGGTCGCATTATATGAAATGGGTCGCTTACCCTCTTTCCTTAGTTTAGTGGGGCACTCAAAAGCCCTATGGCCATAACCATCACAACCAAAACACTTATTAGACTCGTCCCTATCTAAATTTTCATTACTAGGTTTAGGGATCTTCTCGGCTTTAGAAATCTTCTCGCCTTTGTCATGCTTAGAATATTCAAATTTCTTAAAATCATTTTTAAATTTATCTTTGTTAATTTTAAGAAATTTTCTAAATTTACGAGCAAACAAAGCCATGTCTTTCAAGTCACTATCACTCTCGCTCTCTACTACTTGTTTGACCTCTTTTTGGGCTTTTAAAGCAACGCCCTTTTCGATTTTCTTTTCAATTTTAGAGGGAAACATGTCTAGTTCATAGGTTTGTAAATCACCTACAAGCTCTTCTAATTTCGTAGAGGATAAAGTTGGTAAAGAATTTAAAACGGTCACTTTTGGAATAAATCTATCGGGTAGGGACCTTAAATTTTCTTTACAACACGGTCGTCAGGTATTTTCTCTCCCAAGTTAAAAGATGAATTAACAATATCAGAAAGTCTAGCATAAAATTCATCAAAAGTTTCTTTTTCATTCATTTTAATAGTTTCAAATTGAGTGGTGAGGTTTTGGAGTTTTGAAGCTTTAACGACACTAGTTCCTTCATGAGTTAATTGTAAAATATCCCAAGCTTCTTTAGCGGTCTCACACGTCATAATACGTCGGAATTCATCCGGTGTGACAGCGCTAAACAAGGCATTTAAACCACGGGAATTGAAATTAGCAAGTTTAAACTCATTTTCAGTCCATCTATCGGCGGGTTTGATAACACGTTCATTTTCAACTAAATAAGTTGGTGGGGACCACCCGTTAACAACACACATCCAAAATCTTTCGTCGATAGATTTTAGTGCCGATTTCATTCGCGCTTTCCAATACGCGTAGTTTGAACCATCGAAAATAGGAAATTTTGAAAATGGGGAAAAATCCATTTTAGCCAAAAATTATTTAAGGATCTTTAACGAAATAATTTATCGCTTTGGCTCTGATACCAATTTGTGAGTGCGAGCTTTTCTAAATCAAAGCTCTGATACCAATTTGTAAACGATGTTGAATCCCCGATTTTTAATTATCTCAATTAAAATATAATTTCCTTTTAAATAACCTCAAGAGATGCGGAAGCGTAAAATGATGTGATGGTTCAACTAAAACAAACAAATACTAAATTCCAAATTTTAATTTTCTTAAAATTAAACCGAGTGAAATTAACTTACAAAACACACACAAAAATTAATTTCACTTAAACCAATTAATTCAACTCCAAGTCCTAGAATTTGCCTAAGTCATATTTATCAATATTAGCAAATTAGGCGAAACCAAATTTTAGCGAATGACTTGAATTAAATAAACTTTACCCAATATTTAATTTCGCACCAAATTAAATGAGTGTGATGATTTAAACCAAATTTTTTCTTGATTTATTCTAAACATGCGTTCTACGTTATTTTGCAAGATAAAATAAATCAATCTCACTACGCCGCGATGTACGAGGAAAAATCCAAGACGAGAAACAACCTCGGATGGCCCTAGCCACAAATCCACTTGATACAGAATTACAAGTACAAGACAGATAGACTTACAACGCACGACTCGATCCCTCTCAAGCCTCGACGCTTCTTCTTATAGACACCTCTTCCTAGCGGATAACCTTGGAACACCACCGCGGTCTCGGAATCCACCGATAGGACTTTATATGGTCACCGTCACTCGAGCAAGGAGCCTTTCTTCAAGTGGGTAGAATCGCAACAAAACGTCTTCTTCTTTGATGGATGTAGAAGCAAACCAAAACTTCTCTTTGAAACGAAAGAGATAAATCGGTGCCAAACTCCAAGCAATTGATATGTATATATGTGAACTTGGATAAACAATATGGGTGTAAAACTAGAGTGATAAAAGCTTTTCTCTTGAAAAATAGCACTCAAAACTTGAACATTTTCTTTAAACAATTTTAGCTTCACAAACTCTCTCTAAGAGATGGAATGGAATGGAAAAGTTATGGAAATGTTAAGGTGGAAAATGATCTTCCCGCACATATTAAAGTCTGAAAAGGTTGGTTAAAAACTAAGTGGGGAAGTGGGTGAAAAACTGCCAAAAAAACTGCCAAAAACTGTTCCCGCCTGGCATCTCGTTCGAACGACATTTTGTTCGAACGAAATCTCGTTCGAATGAGACTTCTAACGACGTTCCAGATTGAACTCGTTAGAATATCATTGGATATCTAGTTCAAACATAAGGTTCGTTCGAACGATATATCGAACGACATTCCAGTGGCCTAATATGGGAACTCGTTGGCAGGTTCGTTCGAACGACATTTTCGTTCGAACGACAATCTCGTTCGAACGACTCTATCGAACGAAAAACCAGAAAGTTTGAATATTCTTGTTTAAGCCCAGAAAACTTTATAAACATTTATTTAAAGTTTTAATTAATTCTTTCTTAAAAAAAACGCAGTTTTTATAAAACCTAACATCCAATAAACACCTTCCAAGCTCCTATATATATAATATTTCATTCATACCTTGGGAGCATGGAACCATAGTTGATGACGTAGAAACGAGGCACGCAAACCGGCATATTTGATAAAGCTTTATACTCTTTGCCGCTACGTCTTCAACAAACACTTCATAGGCTTGAGAATATTACAATCAAATACTATCCTATGAATAAATGTTTTTGTCCGGAATTAAGCCAACACAATACATGGACTTAATTGTAAATTTATGTCCTTACATATAGGTTCAAGGGACCACCGATCGATATTATTCTTGCCCTGCCACACTCTACTGATAGGCAGGGAAATGAACCTGCCAATTTGCAGTCTAGTGCAGATTTTCCAAAAAAATGATCATAAAACGCAATCCATAAGTCCAAACCGTGCATAGGGCATATGGTTGGAAAGGTTATTCATAGAACTTTGAGAATCATTGGGCCACTCCTGGGTCCATGAGTTGGCTTTGGGTCAAATGGGTCTCGGACAGGAGATCATTGGACGATGATGGATCGTTCATCCAAATCGTGAGTTCATTCACATGGGGGGATTGTTGGAAAGGTTATATGGTACTTCGATGTTCCGAAGAACTTCGCTCATTTTGGAGAGTTGACTCTGGTCAAATAGGGCCCGAAAGTGCCCGATGACCTTTTGGGGTAAAATGGGTCATTCATCCGCATCGTAAGGCAAATTTGTTCATGGAGCGGACCGTTGGAATGGGTGTTCAGTGCCCTTCGAAGATTCATTCAGTTTTGTTTCAGCTAAAGAGTTAAACTTGATCAAAGAGAGCCCGGGAGCGCTCAGTGGCCTCCGGATTGATTTTTTGGGTAAAATGAATCGTTTGTCCAATCGATTATGTTGTTTTGCACATGAGATGGACCATTGGGTTTCAGTGCCTTTCAATGATTCATTAAGCTTTATCTCTGACGATGAAAGTGATTGGGGTCAAAACGAGGGCTGAGAGCTCCCGGTGGTCACAAGATCAGTTTTTGATAGTAAGATGGTCGGCTCATCCAAATCGTTATGTCGATTAACGCACGAGGTAAACCGTTGGAAAGGGGATTCAAACCCCTCTGAAGATTCATTGAGCTTTCTCTCTGACAATCAAGTTGACCGGAGTCAAATGGGGCTCGGGAGCGCCCAATGGCCTCTAGATTAGTACTTGGAGTATAACCTAGGGCTTTTAGTGAATTGGAGAGGTGCTAGGGACCTAAGGAGAAACTTAGGGGGATACTAAAATGTGGTGTCTACATTATGTATACTCTGTATTTATGGCCTTGCGTGTGTAATTTATTGGGATATTTGTTGACGCCAAAATCAAATTAGGCTTTTATGAGAATTTAGGGAGTGATAGCTCTAGGCTCTATTGATTGATGAAATGAGATTTAATCTTGCAACACTTTTCTTCCCATGTAATTTTTTATGCTAATTCACCCGAGGTAAGGGATATTATTCTCAATCTATAGTTTTTATGCCTTTTTGTAAATCTTAGTTTCAATACATGCCCAGATTAATTCGAACAATTATCTTTTACATGTTTATTCAGATTTAATAAATGAATTAACATCTAGAAGCATTCTCTATATATTCGATACCCGAACTCACCATTGTATTCCCAAAGGAGTATAGTTAAAGTTTGGGTTTTTGTATTACGGTGGGAGCTGATAATAATAATAGCATAGTCAACACGAATGCTCGATTTTCCCACTAAACCAGTGGTATGGAAAGGCAAACCTTTTATATCCGGCATAGTGCGATAAGAAATCCCCAATATGTTTATTTATAGGTTAGTACAGTCATCCACCAACTTGTTATGTTGAGTTAACATCTTTACTTAAGAGAAAATTTCATTTTTATAGTGGCAGATGTTAAAAATTAACTCAAACATCTGCTAATGGCTTCCCTTTTGGAAGTGTAATTGTAGATGAGGGGTTAACTATTAAGATGTATACAACTAGCTTATCATTAACTACCTAATCAGTTATGACATATGTTATCTCAAAGAAGATACATCGTACAGATTTTCTAATTGTTAATAACAATTTATAGATTAAAGAATAAAATAGTGAAGATGTCGCTATCACAATCATACCATTATGCCTTAATACCTTTATAATGCTATATTGGAATATATATAATAATTTTTTCAGACAATTATAATTGTAATTAGAGAACAAGGTATAATAATTAATATATTTCAGAAATAATATCACAATAATATAACTTGTTAGTTAGTTAAAGAACATATCTATGACAATATACACACCTAAAAGTAAAAGAATACCAAATAAATTTTCTCATGCCACTTAAACTCTCATTAGAAATTTATGAATTAGTATAAATATAAAATAAGACCACACACACACACACACACACACACACACACACACACACACACATATATATATATATATAATAAAGTAGGAAACTTATGCATGTCACAAGTTTGGATGATGATGTCATCTTTTGAATTTTTTTTACATTATCTATTTTACCCCTTACAAATTTGGATTCCCCCTCTTTTAATACACTCTAATTTGTTTCCCCCTTTTTTTTCAAAACTCAAACACAAGGGTACAATGGTCCTCCCACTTTGTCCCTTACACTTATTTGTCTAAAACACACCTTTTTCTCATTCCACTCCCTCACTTTATACTCTCCATCAGTTCATTCTCTTTCCACGAGAATAGGGTTTCAAAGCCTACATACCGCCTTCATCACTTTATGGCCCCTCCCCCTTACCGCCGCCCCTAGGTAACCTTATTCCCCGTCTCTTACACACTCAAATGCTGAGAGGGTTTTTCTAAACCTCTACTTTTCCCAACTCCACACTTCATCACTGGAGAAGCACCACGGGAGTCGTAGAAACGTCAACATCGATTTTTATTTTGGGGATTATTGGAATTATTTCTCTCGGCCATCAAACGATTTTTGGAAATCGTTACCTTTAAGGATAACGATACAAAATATCTAGCACAATTTTCAGTGGAAACAAAATCAGTAGCCTGGAAATCATGGAAAGCCTGGAAATCAGTGGGGATTTCTATTTTGGGGATTCCAAAAATTCCAAAAATCTTCGAGCACCATCAACCATCAAACGATTTTACATTTACTGATTTTGTTTCCTTCTTTTGTTTATCAAAATTGGACTTTGTTGATACCTTTTATTCATTGGCATGAAGGTAACGATTCATCTACCATTTTATGAGTTGCTGTTTTGTTAGATATCTACCATTTTATGATTCGTAAACTTATATTTCTCAGTTGTTAGATATGATTCGATTCAGTTATTTCTCAGTTGTTGTTATTTCTCAGTTCGTAGAGTTGCTATTTTTCAGTTCGTAAAGTTATATTTCTCAGTTGTTAGATATGATTCGTAAAGTTATATTTTCTTGCTATTTCTCAGTTGTTAGATATGATTCGATTCAGTTATTTCTATTCATTTTTTGGGCTGTACGTATTCTCGACTGTACTATTTTGAAACGATCTATAGCTATGTTGTATTTACCTTTGTTGGATTTGTTTGGACGGAACACCTATACTATTTTTGGGTTTTTTTGAAACCCAGGTCTGTTTTGGGTCTAAGGAGATTCTCGAAGGCTTGGACTACTTGAACTCGCATATGCGAGCCGTGTGTCATTCACCTAGATCTTAATTAGAGTAACGTCTTCATTAATGGAAATGACGATCAGGTATCAATCTCTCTCTCTCTCTCTCTCTCTCTCTCTCTGTATAAATATAATTGTCTTTTTCTCTATTTGGTCATGCTTTCCTTTTTGGAATGCCTTAATAGTTTATGATAGTCTTTTTTCCAACTGTTTGAACAATATATATTGTGTGTAGATTTGATTGAGGTTCAACAATGTCAATAGAACAATGTCAAGTTGATCCAGAAATCTAACTCAGAAATTCGGCTCTGCTGAAATCTGGTGTGAAATGAAGTCGACCCACGTGTTTTTTTAGGGTCGTTTACAACCTTCTTAAACTCAGGTCGTTTACAACCTTTTTAGTTGCATATGATGGTTAAGTTGGAAATTTCAAAATATTCAAAAAATTAGATATATGTAACTTAAAGAATACTTGCATTTGCATTTGAGTGCATTTGCATTTGGTTGTATTTGGATTGCGTAAGTTTATTTTATTTGAGTTCATTTGTAATGACTTTAAAAGGTAAATGTTGAATATAGTCCCTCTTTTATGTGTGTATTCTTGGGATTGAATATTGTTGTTGGAGTTTTTTATTTCTTAAATAGGGTGGATAATCCTATAAACAAAGGAGGTTCTATCCAAATTTTCTAAGTTGTTTACATATTTTTGTTCTTAAATATAAGCGTGCGACTTAAATTACTATTTAATTACTATTATATTATTTATATGAAGCCTTGGACGGACTATTAATATTATTATTCGAGTATTTTATAATTTTAAAAAATGTTTAAACATCTGCGTTGTAAGAAAAATTGACTTAAATTGTTTGTATATATATGTATGTGAAAAAAGTTTCAAAAATGACTTAAATTGTATATATATGTATGTGTGTGTGTATGTATGTATGTCTGTACGTTTATATGCAAAAAAAACTTTCAAAGCTTTTTTGCATATGTACGGTCCAATCATTTATCTGTTGCGAACTAAATATGACGTATGGTCCAATTAACGACGTGCATTTTCGAAAAATTTTGTCGTGACTCAAAAATGATAGAGATGCTTGACTTAATCACACAATATTCATTTATACCAAAACTTTTCTTTATTTATTTTTTTCTTAAAATCTGACTTTCAACATAAAATAAACTGTCCAATTAAAAAACATAAATATACACTATATATAAATATATGTAAAAATATCTGTTAAAATTATGTGTTAAATACATCACTGTGTTAATTTTTTTACTTAACGCAAACCAATTTAAAAATTACATAATGCGATTATGCATCTTTTATTTTTTTAACTAACACGATTATGACTCAAATAAAACGCGACGTGACATGGAGTCGATTTTTTTCATACTGCTGGTGTGGACCATTTTTACTATTTTGAAAATAATCTTTACTATTTAGAAAAAATGGTCAACACCAACGGCATTAAAAAAATACGATTCCATGTCACGTCGCGTTTTATTTGGTTCGTGATCGTGTTAGTTAAAAAATAAAATATTCATAATCGCATTGTGTAAATTTTTTAAATGATCCATTATCAAAAAGTCCCTCAAATATTTTTTAATACACATTTAATCAAAGCATTTTTATTTTGTTCCAAAAAGCCCATCAAACATCAATTTAATCAATATTCTCTTATTTTTAAAGGTCTGAGCCAACGGCACACATTGAGTATTTTTATGTAGTGAATCAAAAAATATTCGAGGGACTATTTTGTATATGATTCAAAAAATTAACACAATAATGTATTTTAACACATATTTTTTATATCTATAGCATGTATTTATATTTTTTTAGTTGAACTATTTTTTTTAACTTGAAAGTTATATTTTACATTCATGTTTGGGGAAGAAACAATCGAAGAGACTAAATTCGGGTGTATTACTTCTTATTTACATTTTCATTTCGGTTTACTATTTTTTCTTATGTTTTGATTTCTTATGTACTTAACTTGAAGATATGTATCCAGAGTATGAGAAGGGGAATTTGAGCAAGAAATCCCATTTTTATCAAAACAAGAAATCAGAGTTTTTTTGTTGCATTGAAATGAGAAAGAAATCAAGTATGAGAATGGGAATCAAAGATTTATTGTAAATATGAGAATCTAGGAATGCATGTGAAATGTTCAAATAGTAGCAGAACTATATGTTGAAAAGGATATTTATATGTTCAAATACTTTATGACTTATTTTCTTATTTTCCATTTGTTTTCCTCACAGGTGTTTAAGACAATACATATTCGAATTTGTAAATATGACCAATTTGTTTATATGACTATTAGTATCGTTGTTGTTCGAGTGTTTTTTATTTCTTAAACAAGGCGAATAGTCATATAAACAAAAGAAGTTTTGTCCAAATTTAATTTATTTATTGATATATTAGTTGTATTTCGACAAGTTGAGTCAAATTGATGTTGTTTATATGAGGTCCAAGAAGGACTAAATTTTCTAAATTGTTTACGCATTTGTGTTGTACAAAAAAGTTTGACTTAAATTTACACGATTCAATACTTTGAAATTATACACTTATAATATATAAAATATTTATTATTTACATTAAACACGATTGAATACTTTTAACAATTATCAGCGTGCCTTCAGGCACGGGCATACCCTAGTATATATATATATATATATATATATATATATATATAACTTTCGTTTACCCTTTTAGCATTCAAAATAAAGTTGAGTTACTTTTTATTTACAAAATAAAAAAATAAAATATAAAAAACTAAAAGAGCACTCACGAGTTTCCAAAATTCAAAGCCACCAATACAAGACTCATACTTAAACTTAATAAAAAACACTTGATATGATGAAATGCCAAATGGAATTCAAGAACACGTTATGTGCCCAGGATAATGTACTTAAGCACGCCAACACCAATTTAACTAATTATTTAACAACTCCAAGTTACGTGGAATTCACACCTCGTAAGTTCTTCACATTTCCAAATCGTGAAATATGGTACCCGAAGTGAATATTTATATTTCATATTCACATCTTTCTAAGACAATAAAAGTGTATATTTTAAATTTTAAAGAGAGTAATTCTAAGGAGAGAAAAATTGTGAAACCCGGTAAACTCTGTAAATAGATTGATAAAAACTATTGAAAAAATCACGGGGAACAAAAACATTTTGTAATATTCTCAACATAAGGGAAAAATAATAAAATGAAGCAAGTAAACATAATGAAATATAATAAACTAAAATGAGTACATCATTTCTAATACCAATCTTTGCCATGAGAAATAAACCCAAATTTGGAATGAAATCTCAACGATATAATATCCATATCTGAATACATGTGCAACATGTGCAATCTCTGAATCAGAATAAACTAAAATAAATACAACTGCCTGCTAAAATATAAGTAAGCAAAAAGAAGTAAATGAGATACACTTCTCGACTTCTACGTCCTAGGAAAGAAACATAAAATGTTATTAGATATACTCCTCCAACGATTAACCCAATTCTACGATGGCAAAAGCGGCCTAAGGCTTGTAGAAAACAGTTCAATAATGAATGTTACAGAAAGTCTACAAGGAGTAGTTTGACTAATGTTGAGCCACAATAATAATAATGCATCTTCCTCCCATGTTAATTGTATTTTAAGTTATTTAAGTAATCCAACCCAAAAAACCTAAAACAATCATGTGGTTCTACTCCTAAACCTTATGATTCCCATATGATATATGTAAATCTCTGAATTAAGTACTCTTTATTTCCATGTTCTTAAGTTCGTCTATTGGTTTTAGAATCCTATACTCTACTAAAATATCTCATATTAAAAGTAACTCACTTATTAATCGAAATACTAATAACTGTCTCTAGTTAATATTCCGTAAGAGTATCTCGCGTCTAATAATCTCAATTAGTCAAAGGTCACTAATTTAGGATATACATATTTATTATATTCATTACATAACTCCCGAGTCATATGTTATTGGTTATACATATCTAGTATAAATCATAGTTCGGTACAACAGTATCAAGTACCGCAATACCGAATCATCGTATAAATCATATTGCAGTACTACCATCTCAAATTACCCTAATACAAATCACATAAACCAAAATATTGGTGAGTATACGCAACCCATGTAAAATCTCATGGGCTACGCTCGAGCCCACAAATAAAAGCACGAAGGCGTATCCCTAATTGCTTCATAGATCACTCGTGCATACTAGGTATTGTTATAGGGAATCACAACCTTATAACCTCAAAGCATTAATAAGGAATAATCACTAATAATTCCCATCTATCACGTGGCCTCCACACCTAAGGCTCTGCGAGAAAATTCCCCCATTTATTCCCCCTTAGGAAATATGGGTACATCGGTTGTAGGATCTAGGTAAATAGGACATAGGTAGAGCCTGTTTCATCCCCAGTAATACCACGAGCGGTCAATGTCATATGTGCCCCATCAAAATCACTCCTAGTATGTCCCCCATGAGTACACACACCACCCTAGTATGATTTTATATAAATGAAGTAAACCAATACAACCCTATGTAATCGGGCAAAAAAAAAATTAGTACAAAACCAAATCATATTGGTTAGATATAATAACTTAAAGCCATACGCATATGGGTACATACAAAGCCTTTTAGTATTATTAGTTAATATGCACGTTAATTATAATCGATTATTTGTAACATTATCCTGAAACCCCAAGGCTCTCAAGTCTAGGCATCATCTTACACCTATTCTCTTCAAGAATTATCAATACAATAACTTCCCTACTCAATGGGTCATATGGATATTTTAAACTAAATTGTGACTCACCAAATCACTTAATGTCTATCATTATCATAATATATCCTAATACTCAACCCTATACTCAAGGTCCTTAGGCTACATGAACCCATATACTCTCGAATTACTGAATATATCATAAGCTCTAGATTTACTATCTCCAATAAATTAAGAATTAATCTCAAAACTTTACATACGTAGAACGAAACTAAAACTCTACATATTAGTTCGAAACATCCTCCTAATATCCTTCTAGGCTTAAATATAGCCCTCAATAAACTTCACCAAATGAAATCCAACTGACCAACTACCACGGTTGTGCACACGTGGCTGATATCAACCTTGCGCATGGCTGAACACTCAACTTATTCGAACGAGATGAAATTTTCATCCTAATGAAAACACATATATCGTTCGAATAAAATCCTAAGTCATTTGAATGAGAATGGCAGGGTCATTCCAACTAGTTCAAAAGTCATTTTAACAAAATTATATATCTCATTCTAATGAGGTCCTAATCTCGTTCTAACGAGATTGATGTAGATTCATCTTCTCCATAATGCCAAAAATGGTTATTATCAACCAAAACCTACTTTTAAAGTCCTATACCCAACCTCCTTCATATATAAGATCTACAACAATAATACTAACCTATATCCATAAGTTTTAGGTGATTAAATCAAGGTTTTATAGATATAAACAAATTATGGGTTTGAGAACCCTAAGTTTATAAATCTAAACAATTCAACTCATATTTGATTCAATTTAAATGGGCTTTTATTAGATTCATTAACATGGTTCAAATTACAAAACTTTAAACCAAATTATAGGATTAATTCATAGGATTTGTCATCACACTATCATAGTTAAATAAAATGGGATTAAGGTATAATTTCATAATTAAACAAATTTAAAAATGGAAGCTTTGATAGTGGTATCTTGAATACTTTCAATATCACTATAAAAATGAACTTCAGGCTGCCCACTCTAATCAAATGGATCCCTCCTTCTTCTTATTGCTTCAAGTTGAATATTGATGGTGCCATTAAGGGTAATCCAGGCCCAAGTGGTAAAAGGGAATATTGAGAAACATACAAGGTGATCTAATCTTTGTTTTTGCTAGATATAACAGTGATGCAACAAACTCTTATGTGGAGATTAAAAGTTTATGGATGGGACTTAAATTATGTTTGGATTTTGGTGGCAAAGATGTTAAGATTGATTCAAACTCTTCATATGTGGTGAACCTGATAAAAAAGAACTGGAAACCTCTTTGGAATCTCATAAAGTGTGTTCAAGAAATAAAAACTAGTCTTAGAAATCTCAACTTCTATATCAATCATTGCTTGAGGGAATCAAACATGGTGGCTGAAATCCTTGCAAATATTGGTTCTAATTCTCACTCTTCATTAATCTTCAATAATTTCTTGGATCTTCCATCCATAGCTAGAGGGGATATTAAGCTGGATAAGATAGGGTGTTTCTACTTGAGATCTTTGAAATGTTCAAATTTTTCATCAATTGTAATGAGGCTATCATAAAGTCCCATATTTATTTTTCTTTCTTTTCGTTTGTTTATAAGCTTGCTTTGCCACTTATGTGAGACTACTTATCCCCTATTAATAAAATGAATGGAATCATTTCCCTATTTTAAAAAAGATGAAAATAGGTTTTAAATGGTTAAAATTAGATTATAAACGTATTATTTTAGAATCCAATAAACTACTACTATGATAACACAATCCTAGTTAGATTCATATACGATGTAAACCTCCTTATGCACTAATTGACGAATCAATGTTCCAAAACTTCCTAATTATCTTCACCCTTCTGTTCCTCTTCCCTCCTTAGTTTTCTAGGGTTTATCTATTGCCTCAAATATGTTTTAGATTTGTTAAATTAACCTAATATGTAATTTTTTTCACGAAATTAACCTTAGGCCCAATATGGGCCTCAATCCAATGAGCCCGAATAACACTTTAAATGGCCCTAAACACTGCCCAAGTCATGTACTAACCGAACGGACTTAAATTCAACTATTTAAGTAAAAAATAAACGTTCCCAGCATCCTAAAAGTCAACCCAAAATAATGAAAATTCTATTTAAATTAATTATCTCATTAACTTAAGTTATAAGCCGGTAAAAGTTGAAGTAATTAAAATCGAATTATTAATTAATTATGTGTGACTCGGTATTATATGAAACTACTTCACAATCTGTAGAACCCAATACCGAGGGGATAACCCAAATAAGGAAACCATTGATACCTATTCTCTGACAATTCCATAGTCATCCATAATACAAAGTCACTTCTAATATTAAGATAATGAATTACCGTGTATTATGACAACTTCCAAAACAGTGTTTAATCGCGTAACACATCAATGGCCACATAAATAAATCTCATCAAAACATATAAAAATTATAATGAGTGGCATACCACATGTCACTTTCAATCATAAATAAATAATCAATTTAACTATAAATTAATCTCTATGAAAATATGGGTATTACTTTCTTCCCCCTTAAATAAGGAATTTCTTGCTCAAAATTTGAATATGTATGCCCACACTCGAAAGTCTATGAATTTTTTACCCATAGTGTCCTAACATTATGTACAGAATCTACTCATTCTTCAATCTAATACACTCTAAGGTCTCTCATTGTAAATTTCATTTGGCTAATACTCAATCCAAATTAGTCTAACTATTGCAACATCAACGTGTCCTCAAAAAGTCCCTTAATAATGTACCCATGGAAGACCTAATGTACATGTTGATGGTGATCGAGTAAGGTTAAATAACACCGTTCTTGACCTATCCATAATCATGAAAAAGACCTATGTATCCGGATGCCAACTTCCCATTAGAATATGAACTTCACAATTCTAATCATCGAGGATATCTTAACAAGCACCTGACTAACCTCCAGGGACTCTAAACCACACTTCTGTTTGTCTCAAAATCTCTTTGCATGCTCCAATAATCTTTATACATTCCATATTGGACACCACCTCCTCTAAGGTGTCCCAAACACACTCTAATACTAATAACTTGTTAATTCTTAGCTCTACTTAATTTGGTTAATCTAACTCAAATGACCCAGTGGCCCTATATCCCATTTGGGACCTCTTTACTCCATGAGAAATCAAAGGATATACAATCCCACTCCTACCATGGAATCATTAATAACTAAAATCCTTCAAATGTCTCAAATGCTCTACCTTCGCTACTGGCAAAGGAAAACCCAGACACCAGCTATGATACTAACTGCTTCATCGTATCACTAATATGAACTTTTCAAACTACTGTACATCCAATATTTTCTACAATGTAAAGTGAACCCTGACATATGCACCTCAACCCAATACTACCTATCGTAATTTGGGACCCTCCGGTATAAATAATTTTCCTTCGAAATTAAATATTATACTTTCCTCAACGAACCAATTACATTTTATATATAATATCTTGGTAAAAAGTTCAACCCTTAGACTTAAGACGCCCTTGACACAAGAACGAGTGTAACGGACACCACGACTACAAAAACTTCAACTTCAACGAGAGGTCATCGCTAAAATCAACGACAAACTAGTCACAACACGGACACTTTCCTCAAACGACCCAATGAATCATCAACACGCATCAACGAATGCTTGTTCCACCTCGTGACCTTGTCAACTCCCAATAATCCACTCAACTAAGAAAACTATCCATCTTTTAACGAAGTGGATCTAAGTTTCTCTAGAATAACACACTATTCAATATAAAATTATGGGCTCAAAACTACGATGCCTACTCTCATGGCAAACTATTCTCACCAAGACAGTCAATCCAAATAAAATACCCTCATAAACGGGTCTATTACTAATGCCAATTCTAAGGATAAAAATTATCTCGGTTTTAAGTGGTAACTCGGTACCTGTACAAATACAACTGGAAACCTTTAACATCTTAAAAAAATTGTAACCCCCTCTGATGTGCTCACACCCATTAAATACCCATACGTAACGGGTCTTCCCCCAAGTCTAGACGTAACTTAAAGGAAATAACTCAATAACCCCGGCCCAAAATGGCCAACATAGAATCCTACTAGTGGTATTCATTATAAGCATAAAACATAGCAACTAATCAATGCTCAAGTAAAATCACAAGATCACATGTCTAAATCAACAAAGTGTAACACCCCGTAATTTTATGCATTTAATAGTTAATTAATTCGGGAAAAAAATTTAAATTACTAGTGTGTCGTAATTTAATGGAATTAATTATGGAATTTTTATATAAATATTAATCGGGTGAATAATTGGTTAATATTTATGGGAAATTAATTTACTAGGTAAATAGTAATATTTAATTTACGTCTTAAAAATATTAATGACGTGAGATTTACTTATCTCAATCGGGAGTCGATTCCAGACTAAGTTAGGTGGGAGAAAAGAATTTTTATAAACTTATCCGAATGCCAATTTTGAGTGCACGGTTGAGTCTGAAAGGGTCAAGATAGTCGGAATAGAGTACCCGGGGGTAGTAAATGGGTCTCGTGGCACGTTTAGGCATAGTCGAGCCCACACAGGGGTATTTGGGTCACTTGGGCTTGGCCCATTAGGCTAAAAACGGTATTAAGACTAATTACTTAATTAAAGGAAAAAGGGGAATGGAAGATTACATTGTGGAAAGCTTAAAATTGGAGAGAATACCCTAGGGAGCAGTTAAAGGCACTAGGAACCAATTTAGGAGAGAAAGGCAAGAAAAAAAGGGGATTTCATCATCAACCTTGAGAATCACATCTCCGGATCAGACCCTACGAAACCATAAGGCAAGTGGTTAACTTGCTATAGCATTTATTTGTAATACAATTCATATTTGTGTGAAGTGGGAACCAAAATTCGTTTTTGGGTAAAGAGGGTACAAAAATGAGGTTTTTGTAAATAAATCTTCTGATTAGAAATTGTTATAGGGAATCATGATATAATATGAGATTTATATGTACTAGTCAGATGCGAAAACCCAGACGAATTATAAACGAATTTGAGAGAGAAATTTGATGTTGAGACTAGTTAACGAAGAACACGGGTTCTTCCCCAATTCAGAAAATAGGAGAGAATGGAAAATTAAACCAGGTTTGGGGACTTTATGGGGGTTCCTTATGATGTTCTTGGTGTATTATATTGATGAAAGGACTTGGGTTAAACTGTAGAGGGAGTTGGACATTTGAGGTTTTCGTCCATGGAAGAAATAGGTCTTCGGAGAAGACAAAGACCTTCTCGATCAATCGATCGATGGCTGGGATCGATCGATCGATGGCCCAGGATTTTTGACAGCTCAGCCAATTTTGTTATATAAGAGAAATTAATTTAAAATTTGATTCCCATACATTATTTAGTGAGAAATAAATATGGAACATAAATTCCTAACAATTATAAGGGAAAGTAATTAGGATTGGGAGGGATTTATGTGTGACACACTATGGTTAATTTTGGGGAAAATATTCCAAAATAATTAAATATGGATCGAGTGGGCGAGTCCGGATATATTGGTTGAGCGATACCAAGGTGTTAAATTAATTAAGATTGAAATCTAATTAATTCGGAGTCGGGGATTTAGACTCGGGTATTATTTTATTCTCGGGCCGTGAGAGCGAGTTCGAATATATTGGTTGGGCGACACCAAACATAATTTAATTAATTAATGTGCAAATTAATTAATAATCAGGGTTGGACCGTAAACTCGTGATAATTTTTATAGGCTTGTGTTACGAACTTAGTACATGATAAAGTCGGGGTATTTTATTTCTACAAATATATTTATATACGGTGTGCGATAGTATATATATATGGTGTGTGCATAAATATATCAGTGATTAGATGTTATTAATATAGATACTATAGTGCTATCAGGGGAGGTTGCACGTAGTGGGTGAATCCCCTAGCTTGAGGAGTAGGGCGAGTATATCCCCAGGTCATAGCGTCCATTTTATGGGTGAGGGGCATCTCACTTTTGAGGGAAGAAATATGAACGCCTCCAATATTTCTGTTATTAACCAAGTTAGTGAGCGATTCTTACTTGGGGTAACTTGGTTATGTGAATACACCTAGTGGGATAGCACTTTAGAGAATATACATACGACGAGTTATTACTCGGGAGGATGGTTATTATCATTTATTATTTATTATTTCAACATATGTGTGAATGTTTTAATATGATTATATGTATATAATGAGATACATAATTATATACGAGTAATTTAATAGAGGCCGTGAATTGTATTATGTTTATAACGGGTGTGAAAGTTATATGAATTTAAAAAGGAAAATGATTAATTAGGTTAATGTTGATAATAACTTAGAAATCATAATTATTGCATACTTGGTTAGAGTAGGGTGGTTCCAAGCGGTTATATCGGTTATCTAGTTATGGGATAAATAACTAGGGATATTAATTAAGGCGTAGTAGTGCACATTAGAGGAGGGGTGAGGATGTCCTTAAGGGAGTGCGACACTAACTAAAATATGAAGAGCGTGCATACATATTTATTACAGCAAGTTAATCATTTGCTACATATTTTCCAAATGTTTTGGGTTCTAACCATTGCTATAAATATTTTAAAAAACCTTTTAAGTGTCCAGCTATAGGGATGACATACTTGACTCATTTAGGGGATCCGTTGCTGCAGCATATGTGGATGTTGCGGGAGTTTGATAGACGCCTCATTACTTTTCATTTCTAGTATAGAAATTTCCTATCAGTTACTCGAGCATGTTGCTCACAACTTTATGTAGTTTATGTCAGACTTGTTGAGATTTATTTTATCTGTCTTTACTTCTTGTTGTATTTGATCCGATGGTTTATTCGGTCAGTTTATTTAAATTGTGAATGGTTGATTTCAATTAATTGTGATTGCTTAAATTATTTTGTTTCCGCATGAGTATTTCATTAAATTAATGAAAGATAAAACTTGGCACCAGTCTAATTTTCTCACTTAGGTGGTTAGTAATTAAAAAGGCAGTAGTGATGCTAAGAATGAACCAATTGAGAAACTTGTTCTAATTTAATTTAGGACTATTCACCCAAGGTTAATTAGGCGGGGTGTCACAGATGGTATCAGAGCATCAAGTTTTAGTGTCCTTAGGATCTGTGCGTCTTACTACGTTTCAGTGTAGCGCTCGGTTGTTATAGAGCTCTATTATTAGGACTGTTGATTCATTTTCTATTTTTGAGATATCGTTTTTCTGCTATTATATTTTTGTATATATTGCGTACTTATACGATTCGATCTATTTTTCGATGCCACCGAAGAGATAGTGAGCGGGGAGGGCTGAGGCTAGGGATGAGTTGAGGGAGACTCATCACGAGCCACAAGTATCGCCACCCCCACCCCCACCCGAGTTGATCTCCACTACTCAGGTGGCAGTGATAGTGGCCCAGGCAGTTGAGATAGCAATACGAACTATGGCATCCCATTTTCCACAGCCCCAGGCACCGCCTCCAATGGAACCAGTAGTTCAGGCTCCAGTGGGACCACCTTCTTGGCAGCGAGTTAGGGAGACCTTTCAGAAGGGTCACCCACCAGAGTTCCGGGGTAGCACCGGTGTAGTAGAGGCATGTGATTGGAAGAAAAATATTCAGCGACATATGCGCATGCTGGAGTGTACCGATGTGAAGAAATAGATGTTTTCTACCTTCCATATGTCGGGGGCAGCCTTACAGTGGCGGGAGTCTGTTACCACCGTCGAGGAGAGATATTTGATGATGATATCCGAGTTCTGGGTGCGGTTTGACTGCAAATACTTCCCACCGACGGTAGAGGCAGAAATGAGAAAGAAGTTCAGTGAGTTAGTTCAGGGTGACCATTCAGTGGCGGATTATGAGGAAGAGTTCACCCGTTTGACAAACTTCGTGCCAAATGAGGTGAACAGCGAGGAGCGATAGAAGTCTAGGTTCATGGATGGCCTAGCCGGGAGGATCAAACAACATTGGATTGGTAATCCGGTATTGGTGACTTATACAGATGTCGCCAAGTCCTCTCTTGTACATTTCTAGGATCATCTCTTCCATGCGAAGGGGAGCAAGAGGGTAGGGGAGACGAGCCAGCAGGGCAAGGCAGTTGTTGGTGGTGACACAAGTGGTACTCAGCATAAGACTAACAGTCAACAATGGAATCAGGCTAAGAAATTTAAACCCGGTGGGTTCCGATCGGGAGGAGAGGGATTTAGGCAGGGTCAACCGACCCAAATCAGCAGCAGGTTCCTCAGGGCCGTCGGGGCCAAGGGAACATTGGGGGAGGCCAGCAGGGCCAGCCACATCAGGGCCAATAGGGCCAATGACAGGGAAACGATCAGAGACGCTGTTTTATTTATGGCCAGGCAGGACACTTCAAGAGGGAGTGCCCGCAGAGGGGCAGAGGCCAACAGGGGTAGCAGGGACAGATGCCTCCAGAAGCACCGGCTCGACCAACCCCACATCAGCAGGGGAAAATGCACTACAGGCGTGTGTATAACGTCCGTGATGTTCCCAATCCTCCATCACATCAGGCGCCGTCAGCGGTTGAGGGTATGTTTCTCATCCATGGTCATGAGGGTAGGATACTTTTTTATACGGGAGCATCTCATTCATTCATTAAATCTAGATTTACTAAACTGTTCGGGTTACTAGAGACCACGGGTAGTCTCCGTATGTGTCTAGAGTCGTCAGTAGGCAGCGGGGCTTTAATTCACTCGATGTGTCGAGGGGTGGAAATTTTGATTAGGAGACTTAGTTTAGCGACGGACCTCTTAGTGTTAGATATGGAGGGGTATGATGTCATCCTAGGTATGGATTGGTTGGCAGGATATCAGGCGATAGTAGATTGTTACGAGAGGACAATCGTGTTCTCCATTCTGTAGACATGAGATGTTCCTAGTAGTGATACCTCTACCTGAGGGAGGATCGTGCACACACTTGTATTATATCTAGGAGGAGACCTAACAGCAGGTGGTAGTTCCGTTGGATTCGATTCTAGTAGTGAGGGACTTCGAGGACGTGCTCTCGAAAATACCAAGGTTTCCACCCAGCAGGGAAATCGAGTTTGTAATTGATTCAGCATCGAGTACGAGGTCGATTACTCGATCACCTTACCGTATTGCCCCTTCAAAGATGAGTGAGATGAGAGAGCAGATTCAGCAGCTCCTGGGTCAGGGTTTCATTCGACGGAGTACATCGTCGTGGGGTGCATCGATGTTGTTTATAAAGAAGCGGGATGGTTCACTTCAGTTGTGCGTGGACTACAGGGAGTTGACAAGGTGGTGATACGGAATAAATACCTGTTGCCTAGGATTGATGATTTATTTGACCAATTGAAAGGGGCGTCTTAATTCTCCAAGATCGATTTGAGGTCAGGGTATTATCAGTTGTGCATCCGAGAGGAGGATGTCCATGGATCTTATGAGTTCAAGTGATGCCATTCGGGCTCACCAATATGCCAGCAGTGTTCATGGATCTTAAGAATAAGGTTTTTAGAGAGTATCTCGACCAATTTGTCATCGTGTTCATTGATGACATCCTGATCTACTCGCGCACTGAAAGGGAGCACGCACAGCATCTGCGTATGGTTCTGTAGACATTTAGGGATCACCATCTTTATGCCAAGTTCGAGAAGTGTGGATTTTGGCTATGGGAGGTACAGTTTCTTGGTCATGTGGAATCAGACTAGGGTATTACTATGGATCTGAGTAAGGTGTCAGCGGTGAGGGAGTTGGGGCAGCCCACGACACCGACCGAGGTGCATAGCTTTCTGTGATTGGCAGGTTATTACAGGCAGTTCATTAAGGGGTTCTAAAAAATTACAGTCCCTTTGACGAATTTGACTCGAAAAGTGGTGTCTTTTATTTGGAGTGATCATTGTAAATTAGCTTTCGACGAACTAAAGGAAAAGTTAACATCTGCACCCATACTTTCTTTACCGAAGGGAGAACTATAGTATCAGGTTTACACCGATGCATCCTTATAGGGACTTGGGGTGTGCTTCAGTAGGAGGAGAGGGCTATAGCTTATGCGTCCAAAAATCTAAAGCCCCATGAGAGGAATTACCCCACTCACGACCTAGAGCTAGCACGATCATTTTTGGTTTGAGGATATGGAGACATTATCTACTAGAAGAGCAGTTCACCTTATTCATGGACCACAACTCACTTTAGTATCTCTTCACACAGAAGGATCTGAATATGAGACAGAGGCGGTGGCTAGAATTCGTAAAAGACTACCATTTTGATATTCAGTATCATCCTGGTAAGGCTAATGTGGTGGCAGACGCATTGAGCTGGAGATCGACTGGGGAAATATTAGAGGTCTGGAAAGCGAAGTGGAGAGAGCTTCGACATGGGGATGATGTAGCCAGGGCCTGCATGTCAGCATTATCTATCACACCTGAGATCATTATATGAGTTATGAGGGCTCAGGCAGAGGACCAAATCTGCTAGGATAGGGTACACCAGTTGTTAGTTGAGGGAGTAGAGGGTTACTCGAGGCCTACGTCGAAATGGGAGGTTAATTATGCCAGAGAATGAGTAGTTGATGCACGCTGTTATGACAGAGTCCCATGGTTCGAGATTTGCGGTACATCCCGACGGGGATAAAATGTACCAGGATATAAGAAGACAGTATTGGTGGGCTGGAATGAAATAGTACATAACAGATTTTTTCTTGAAATGTACCACATGTCAGCTCGTGAAAGTTGATCATCAGAGACCTCCAGGGATGCTACAGCCACTAGAGATTCCCGTGTGGAAGTGGGAGAAAATATCCATGGACTTCATTACAAGGTTACCTACATCACAGAGGGGTCACGATTCCATATGGGTTATTGTGGATAGGTTAACCAAGGTGGCCCACTTCCTGTCGATTCGCACAGACTTCGAGATGATGCGTTATGCGCAGCTATTCATAGCGGAGATTATTAAGCTGCACGTGGTGCCGGTAAATACTATGTCTGACAGAGAAAAAGTTTTTGTAGCCCATTTTTGGTAGATCTTTCAGGAGGCCATGGGCACAGAGCTACGCTTGAGTACAACCTATCACCCACAGATCGATGGGCAGACTGAGATGGTCAATCAGATGCTAGAAGACATGCTCAGGATGTGTATTTCAGACTTTGGGGGATGATGGGAGAGATATCTTCCTTTGGTAGAGTTCGCGTATAACAACTCTTATCAATTCACGATTGGCATGGCACCGTTCGAGGCACTGTACAGGAGACCCTGTCGTTCACCCGCCTGTTGGTTAGAGGTGGGGGAAATAAGTTATTGGGGACAAAAATTGTCCAGGAGATGTCTACCAAGATAGAGCTGATTCGAGGGAGGATTCGGATAGCTCAGGATAGGCAGAAGAGTTATGCTGATACTTCACGGAGGCATGTGGAGTTAGAGGTTGGGGATCAGGTACTAGTCCGGGTGTCCCCCGTGAAAGGGGTGATGAGGTTTGGCAAGAAGGGTAAATTAGCATTGAGGTACGTGGGACCCTTCCCTATTATTGAGAGGATGGGACTAGTAACATATAGACTGGGATTGCCAGAACATCTTCAGCGAATACACGACATGTTCTATATGGCATCGCTGAAGAAATATCGAAGAAGCGCGAGGGCCTTCTGGCATATTCCACTCGAGGAAATTGATTTACAGCCAGACATCTCGTATGAGGAGAGACCGGTGGCTATTCTGGATCGTGATCAGCGCAAGCTACGATCCAAGGTTATTCCACTAGTTAGAGTACAGTGGGGTCATCACAACGTTGACGAGTCTACCTGGGAGTGGGAGGAGGATATGCGGGAACAATATCCAGAGCTATTCACCACAGTTACGACCTAATTTCGGGAATGAAATTCCTTTGTAAGGGGGGAAGTATGTAACACCCTGTAATTTTATGTATTTAATAGTTAATTAATTTGGAAAAAAAAAAATAAATTACTAATGTGTCATAATTTAATGGAATTAATTATGGAATTTTTATATAAATATTAATCGGATGAATAATTGGTTAATATTTATGGGAAATTAATTTACTAGGTAAATAGTAATATTTAATTTACGTCTTAAGAATATTAATGACGTGGGATTTACTTATCTCAACCGGGAGTTGGTTCCATACTAAGTTAGGTGGGAGATAAAAAATTTTATAAACTTATCCAGATGCCAATTCTGAGTGCACGGTTGAGTCCGGAAGGACCAAGATAGTCCGAATAGAGTACCCGGGGGTAGTAAATGGGTCTCGGGGCATTTTTAGGTATAGTCGGGCCCACACGGAGGTATTTAGGTCACTTGGGCTCAGCCCATTAGGCTAAAAATGGGATTAAGCCTAATTACTTAATTAAAGAAAAAAGGGGAAGGACAGATTACACTGTGGAAAACCTAAAATTGGAGAGAATACCCTAGGGAGAAGTTTAAGGCACTGGAAACCAATTTAGGAGAGAAAGGCAAGAACAAAAAGGGATTTCATCATCAACCTTGAGAATCACAACTCCGAATCAGACCCTACGAAACCTTGCAGTAGCATTTATTTGTAATACAATTCATATTTGTGTGAAGTGGGAACCAATATTCGTTTTTGGGTAAAGATGGTACAAAAATAGGGTTTTTGTAAATAAATCTTCTAATTAGAAATTATTGTAGAGAATCCTGATATAATCTGAGATTTATATGTACTGGTCTGATGCCAGACGAATTATGAACGGATTTGAAATAGAAATTTGGTGTTGAAACTTGTTAACGAATAACACGAGTTCTTCCCAAATTCAGAACATAGGACAGAATGGAAATTAAACGGGGTTTGGGGACTTTATAGGGGTTCCTTATGATGTTCTTGGTATATTATATTAATGGTAGGACCTGGGTTAAACTGTTGAGGGAGTTGGACATTTAAGATTTTTGTCCATGGCAGAAACAGGTCTTCGGAGAAGACAAAGACCTGCTCGATCGATCGATCGATGGATGGGATCGATCGATCGATGGTCCAGGATTTTTGACAGGTCGGCCAGTTTTTTTATATAAGAGAAATTAATTTAAAATTTGATTCCCATACATTATTTAGTGAGAAATAAATATGGAACATAAATTCCTAAAAATTATAAGGAAAAGTAACTCGGATTGGGAGGGATTTATGTGTGACACACTATGATTAATTTTGGGGAAAAATATTCCAAAATAATTAAATACGGATCAAGTGGGCGAGTCCGGATATATTGGTTGAGCGATACCAAGGTGTTAAATTAATTAACATTGAAAGCTAATTAATTCGGAGTCAGGGATTTAGACTCGGGTATTATTTTATTCTCGAGCCATGAGAGCGAGTCCGAATATATTGGTGGGTCGACACAAAAGTAATTTAATTAATTAATGTGCAAATTAATTAATAATCAGGGTTGGACCATAAACTCATGATAATTTGTATAGGCTTGTGTTACGGACTTAGCACATGGTAAAGCCGTGGTATTTTATTTCTATATATATATATATATATATATATATATATATATATATATGGTGTGTGCATAAATATATCACTGATTAGATATTATTAATATACATACTCTAGTACTATCAGGGGAGGTTGCGCGTAGTGGGTGAATCCCCTAGCTTGAGGAGTAGGGCGAGTATATCCCCAGGTCATAGCGTCCATTTTATGGCTGAGGGGCATCTCACTTTGAGGGAAGGAATATGACCACCTCCAATATTTATGTTATTAACCAATTTAGTGAGCGAGTGTGACTTGGGGTAACTAGTTTATGTGAATACACCTAATGGGATAGCACTTTAGAGAATATACATCCGACGAGTTATTACTAGGGAGGATGGTTATTATCATTTATTATTTATTATTTCAACATATGTGTGAATGTTGTAATATGGTTATACGTATATAATTAGATACCTAATTATATACGGGTAATTTAATAGAGGCCGTGAATTGTATTATGTGTATAACGGGTGTGAAAGTTATATGAATTTAAAAAGGAAAATGATTTATTAAGTTAATGTTGATAATAACTTAGAAATCATAATTATTGCATACTTGGTTAGAGTAGGGTGGTTCCAAGCGGTTATATCGGTTATCTAGTTATGGGATAAATAACTAGGGATATTAATTAAGGCGTAGTAGTGCACATTAGAGGAGGGGTGAGGATGTCCTTAAGGGAGTGCGACACTAACTAAAATATGAAGAGCGTGCATACATATTTATTACAGCAAGTTAATCATTTGCTACATATTTTCCAAATGTTTTGGGTTCTAACCATTGCGACTGAATACCAAGCCACCTAAACATACTACCATGTCTCACAATCACGACATAAGGAAGCACCCCTATCCACTAGGGTATCCACATATAAAGAACACTTAGTGATAAAAATATCTATATAATAAAAACTTGGTGATCATACTACTAATAATGTAATGATAGCCCATCGATCCCAGAATAAGACCCATCGAACTTAGCCGTAAATATTTCTCAGAACATAGAGTGTGACCCATATTTGAATTCAAATTGAGAAATTCATGTAAGTTCTTCCCTTCTGAATCAGATAGATTCATATCTGAAAGAGGTTGATAATAAATTCTTTTAAAAAATCTCCGATTCGGGATAAACTAAAAGAAATACGACTACTTACTGAAATATAAGTTAACACAAAGAAGTAAATGAGCTACACTGGTCAACTTATACAACTAGGGAATGATAAATATAATGTCGCTAGAGATACTCCTCCAACTATCAATCCAAGTCCATGACCACAACAATAACCTAAGACCTTTAGAAAACAACTCAATTATGAATGTTACAACAACTCTACAAGGGGTAAGAATTCACCTTAAGTTGGTCCACAATAATAATAATTTATCTTCCTCCCACGTGAAGTGTATTTTAACTTATTTAAGTAACCCACCCTAAGCAACCTAAAATAAATATGCAATCTTACTCCCAAACCCCATGAGTCCCATATGATATATGTAAATGCCTTAATTAAGTCATTTTTGTTTCCACGTTTTTAAGTTCGTATCTTGGTTTAAGAATCATATACTCTACTAAAATACATCACATTAAAAGTAACTCATTTATTAATCGTAGTATAAATAACTGTCACTAGTTATGATCCCAAAAGAGTGTCTCATGTCTAATAGTTTCAAATAATCACAAGCCATTAATTTAAGATATACGTCTCTAGTATATTCATTAAATTATTCTTGAGTCATATGTTATTAGTTATACATCTCTAGTATAAATCATAAATCGGTATAACCATCTCAAGTACCCCAATACAGAATCGTCGTATAAGTCATAATCCATTACCACCATGTTAAAGTACCCCACTACAAATCATATAAACCAAAAACTCAGTGAGTATAAACAACCCACATTAAATCTCTTGGGAGACGCTTGAGCTCGCGAATAAAAGTATGAAGGCATATCACTATTGCCTTAGGGGATTCTCATGTGCACTAGGTACAGTTATAAGGCGTTCCAACCCTATACCTCAAAGCATCAGCAAAGGATAATCACTATGCATTCTCATCTATCGCCCGACCTCCACACCCAAGGCGGTTACATTGGCCATAAAAAGGGGGTAAATAGGACTCAGGTAGAGCCCGTCTCATCATTGGGAATACCGCGTACAGTCAATATCATATGTGCACCATTAAAATCCCTCTCAGTACGCCCACCATGAGTACACACACCACCCTGGTATGATTGTACATAAATAAAATAAATAAGTATGACCCTACATAATTGATGCAAACAAACAAGTACAAATCAAAATCATATGGGTTTTATATAATAATTTGAAACCTTTCGCAATCGGGTATATATAAAGACTTTTAATATTATTAGTTAATATGCATGTTAATTATAATCGATTATATATAACATTAGCCCCAAATCCTAAGGCTCTCAAGTTGAGGCAATATCTTACACCTAAACTTTTTAAGAATTATCAACATAATAACTACCCTACTCAATGGGTCATAAGAATATTAAAGTGTTCTCCATGCAACCACTAAGTGTTTACTGTTCTTGTAAGACGTACCAATACTCGGCCCTATACCCAAGGTCCTTAAGCTACATAAATCCAATTTAGTCGTGAATTATTGAAAATGTCATAAGGTATAGATTAACTATCTCTACTTAATTGAGAACTAATATCCAAACTTTACATACATCTATCGAAACTAAAACTCTAAATATTAGCTCGAAACAACCTCATAATATCCCTTTAAGATTAACCTTAGACCTCAATAAACTTCACCAAATAAAAACAAACTAACCAATTACCATGTCCGTGCACGAGGGGCGAATATCAGCCTTGCACATGGTTTCACACTCAACTCATTCAAATGAGGTCCAATTCTCTTTCCAACGAAAACACATACCTCGTTCAAACGAAATCCTAAGTCATTCGTACAAGAAATGAAAGGTCGTGTTAACCAGTTCAAAATTCGTTATAGCTAAATTCTATATCTTTTTCTAACAAGTCTGTAATCTCGTTCTCACGAGATTAACGTGAACTTATCTTTTTCAAAAATACCAAAAATGGCCATTAACAACCCCAAACCTATTTTCAAATCCTCTAATCGATCCTATACCCATCCTCCTTTTGATATAAGGTCTACAACAACAATACTAACCTAGATCCACATATTTTAGGTGATTAAATCAGGGTTTTATATATCAAAACAGATTATGGGTTTAAGAACGCTAAGTTTATAATCTAAACAATTCAACTCGTATTTGATTCAATTTCAAGGGGATTTTATATGATTTATTAAGATTATTCAAACTATAACAATTTAAACTAGATTACAGGATCAACTAATAGGATCTCTTATCACACTATCCTAGTTAAATAAAATGGGATTAAGGTTTAATTTCACAATTAAATAAATTTTGAAATTGGATTTTATATGATTAAAATAATATCGTAAACGTATTAGTTTAGAATCCAATGAACTACTACTACCATAACACAATCCCAATTAGATTCCTAAACGATGTAAACTTACGTTTGACCTGATTTACGGATCAAAGTCCCAAAACATCCCAATTCTTTTCACCCTTGCGTGTTTCTAACCCTCCTTTGCCTTCTAGGGTTTTCATAAAGCCTAAAATATGTTTTAGGTTTGTTGATGTAACCTAATATGTAAGCTTCTCAAGAAATTATACTTAGTCCCAATATGGGCCTCAACCTAATGAGATCGAATAACACTCCAAATGACGCAAAACGTTATCCAAGACATGTACTAACCCATCGAACTTTAATTCCACATTTTAATTCAAAACAAACATTCCCAACATCCCGGGATTTAGCTTGAAATAATAAAAATTCAATCAAATTAATTATTTTATTGACTTAAGTTATAAATCGGTACAAATTTAATTTTTTAAAATGTAATTGTTAATTAATTTCGTGTGTCCTGGTATTATAAGAAACTAATTCACAATTTGTTTAACCCAATACTGAGCGGATAATCTAAATAAGGTTATCCTCAATACTTAGTCCCTGACTATTCCACAGTCATCCATAATGCTAAGTCACTCTCAATATTAAGATAATGCATTACCATGTAGTATGTAAACTTTTAAAAGAGTATTAAATCGCATAACACATCAATGGCCACATAAATAAATCTCATTATGATATATAATAATTGTAACGAGTGTCATACTACATATCATATGCAATCATAAATAAATAATCAATTTAAAAATTAATTAATTTCAGATATTAAAAAAGTAGTACCATATGTGGACGGTACCACGTGCCCATGATTTGTAACAGATTGGTGCCATGGTTAATTTTGTTTCCAAAGAGTTTCAACCCAGATTGCCTGGGTGAGGGAAATTAGTGGTTCATATATGTAAATTTTCACTCCTTTAATTAATATATATGCCTTTTTAGCTCCACTGGTAAGGTATGTAGTTTATGACACCACATGTCAGGAGTTAAAACCTCCTTGTCACCACTTTGTGGATGTGAGCTAGAATAAAATCTCATATCACTATGAACGGTGGTTAAATTAGGGACAATATTGATTGTGGGAGAGTAAAGTATTACAAAATGGTATCAAAGCCAATACTCAGTCGTAATAAGTGTGCCAACATATTGGGTGATGGTTGATTTCATCCCAATGAGGATATTGAGCTCTCTAAGGGGGTGGATTGTAACAATTGGTGTCATGGTTTATTTCGTAGCCAGAGAGTTATATCCTACATCGCCAGGGCGAGGGGAAATAATGGCTCATATATGTACATTGGCACTATTCTAACACCAACGTATTTTTAGTTCCACTGGTAAGGCATGTGGTTTATGACACCACATGTCAAGGTTTAAAATCCTAGTGGCACCAATTTGTGGATGTGATCTGGAATAAAATCACGTATTGTTGCAGTGCTTAAATTGGGGACAATATCAATGGTGGTAGCTCAACACAAACAAAGACAAGACATGTATGCACATTTAAAGTTCTTATCTGTATATTGGGAAACAAATGTGTATATTGGGTTACATGCGGAATATGTATCGCATACGTGTCGTGTCCTTAGGAGAGATTTTTTATTGACACGCTTTTATAGACATGTTGATGTGTCTTCAATGTGTTGATTAATGTAATAAAATATTTTCAAATAAGTTATACGTCTCTTTTGAAAATGTAGGACCCCAAGGCACGAGTAGATTTTGTTTGTGGTTTTTATCTAAAAAGAATTGTCAACCTTATAGATAATAATTAAGAACACGCCAACCACAACCAAAATTCATTATTCATGTTATCATTCACACCATCATAACCTTTTTTTTTTACAATAGCAAAAATATTAAATTAAACTATGGGAATCTTACAAGTAGTGTTACAAACTGTAAAACGTAGTGTCGTGATATTACACAGATCGCAGCGAAAAAACAGAAGTAAAAAATACGGAATCTAAACATACATTGTAGAAAGAAACAATTTTGAAATCGAGTGGGCAGAAAGAACATCGGTACATGCATTAGCTTCCCCGAAATATAAATATAAGGTAGCATGTTGAAATCTCTGGAATCCGGCACGTATAGCTTGGATCAAATTCATGTGGTCTGGATTCCGAGTTTGGTTCCTATGGATCATATTAAAGATAATTTGACTATCGATTTTCAGTTCGATGCAAGTAATACCCTGAGCAGAAGCAAGATCCAAACCAATTTTAATGGCCCAAATCTCCGCTAAAATCGATGATGCAAATCCTATATGATGGGTAAAAGCACATACAAACTTTCCTTGAGAACCCTGGATAATCCCATTCGTAACCTTAGCTTTACCATTCTTAACAGAATACAAATTAAAACCCATTAGCGTGGAATATTTCCACTACTTCAACCTGGGCCTAGAAAAATGGGTTTAGCAATATAAATCAACCCAAAATCCACCCGAAAATAAGCTTCTCGATTTCATTAAATATGTTTTGTAGGTTGAAATGGGTTTAATGGACCAAAAGATCAGTTAGGTGCGGGTCATGCGTGGGTCAACAACGAGTTATATGTGGGTCATTAGAGAGTAACCTTATTATTTCACTTCTAAACCTAACATTGCATCATCTGTTCGCTTCTTCATCATCTCTCTCTGTTTTCATCTTTACCATTGGGTTATAAAGGTTTTTCTTTTCTCTACATTTTTTTAAAGAAGCGGTATGCTGTGAAGATCTGTAATTGAGTTCTATAAAAACAAAAGAACAAAAAGGGTAAACAAAATCCGAACCGTCCCAGAACCACCCAAATATGATCCGCAACTCACCACGAACCGTTTTTAACTCCCCCCCCCCCCCCCCCCCCCCCCCATTTTCAATCCAAACCATTTTTAAGCCACCCATATCAGCCTATTTTTCGAGTCTACTTCAACCTACTTTATTTCTCTCGTCTAAGGTTCTATTTGAATTAATGTCTATAGATGAGTAAGAACCTAATGTTGAACTCAATAAGTCCCCACAACTTTAAATGGGAGATCCTAATTAATATGATAAACTTGTATGTGATCTGTAACAATGACTTAAACATACAACACACATGATCATCGTCCTCTACCATAACCATTTTGTTGCCTTTAAAGAAAAGAAATAGAAGATTCAGATTTGTTATATCTTAAAATCTATACACACATGCAACTTTTATAAACTCAAGATAACAGAGTGATCAATAGACATATAATCTTTTAAGTGAGGTAGGGAATATCAATTGTTATATGATGAAAAAAAACATGGTTGGAATGCAATCAACATTTTTAGCATGTATAAATCAAATAATCAATTTGGTACCAAATTCATATAATTTGTCAAAAAAATTGCATGGAGGTGTATTAACAGGGGCAGATGGACGTGAGGACCAAAGGGGGCCATGGCCCCAGTTCACATTCTGCAAAAAAAAAAAAATATATTTAGGGTTTTTTGGTAAAATTTCATATTTTAAGGTATAAGTATAATTATTTTCAAACCTTAGGGTATAAGATTGTAATTACTTAAAAAGCTAAACATAAACTAAAGATCGGTATCTCTTTCTCTTATACCTCATTTATTTTCTTTTCCCACGCCATCCCTCTCCTCTCCCAGTCCAGTCGATTCACACGCCGTCCCTCCCTCTCCTCTCCGTCCAGCGGGCAGCCCCTCTCCTCTCCCTCCTCCCTGCCCAGCCCAGGCCCTCCGGCGTTCTGGCCACCAACAGCCAGCTCCTACTAAGTCATCTCATCAGGTATTTTTTTAACCTTAATCTGATTTTCGTGTAAAATTTTTGTTTATATGTATGGTTTTTGTGTGCCATACCATACCATACCATACCATACCATTAATATAAAAAAATATAGGGTTGATTGATTGAATGTATGATTTTTGGAGAAATTGTACAGAAATAAGGGTATATATTTTTCATGCAATTTCTCCAAAAAATCATACATATGTATGATTTTTTGGAGAAATTGTATGAAAAATATATACCCTTATTTCTGTAATTTGTGTCCAAACACATATATGCCCTTATTTTTGTGTAATTCGTGTAATTTGAGAAAAAATGTCAAATTTTTGTAATTTGTGTCCCAGATATATATGCCCCAAAAAATTCAAAATAAACTCGAAACATATAATTTGTAGTCAATTTGGATGAACTATAATTTGTATAAAACTCAAAATAAAGTTATAATTTGTATAAAACTCGAAATAACCCCAAAAAAAAATCCTCTCGGAGGCTCCCGCCCCCGAACCCCCGGCACCACTCGAAACTTTGGCCCCGATTGACCAAAAATCCTGAATTCGCCACTGTGTATTAAGACATTTAGATATATCAACATGGTCTAAAAATGTGTAGTTTTTACACACCTTTATACTATCATATTGTCTTTTTTTACCTCATTTTATTTAAACTTTAAATATCACAATTTTTATTTTGCATGTATATTTTAGTAAAATTGGGACTTTTAAAAAATACCTTAATATTTTTTCAGTTAACAGATAAATATATACTAAAAACTATAGTTTTTGGAACAAATTTATTGACTTGGACTCGACTCACACGTATTTAAAGATTACCCATCCATTTGTTAAAAAAATACCCACGACTTTTATTTTTAAAAATTGGAGCATAAAGTAAACAAATGTTTTGTGAAAATATTAAAGTAATCTTGTATAAAACTTAATTGCGCATTAAGAAGCTGTCGTAGCTTAAAATCATGTAAAAAATTGAGTACAATCTCACATCAATTTGACATAATCAAGCAGGTTTTCTTGAGAGCATGAGAGAGATGGTTGGATGATTATATTTTGGTCTAAAAAAAGGACTCTCACTTTTGTCACAATGCAGTTAATTGACTGATTAAAGGTTAATCCATAATTGTCAACGTAAAAAATCATTTTTGTCATTCCAAGCTAGGTATCAACAACCTCGGGTGTTGGCCACGTGTTCTTTTATAAAGACTAGATGTGCCCACGTGCTTTGCACGTGTGGGCAAATCCAAATATTCAATTGGATTAGCTGAATAAATGAATAAGAAGCTGTGAATTTAAAAATTATACATATAAAGCATAAAAACTATAACAAATTATGTACAAGTAATGAAGTAAATGAAATCAATGTGTAAAACAATGAAGCGATAATCACATAATAAGATATGAAATCTCATGAAATAGTAAAAATCAATGTCAATGAATCCTAGTTATTTAAAATGTAAAATGCAAAGGAAGAGATAAATTATTTATGGAAGAACTAAGATAATAACAAAGTGTAATGATAAAATATTAAAATATAATCGTCAAACAAATATGTTGCTTTTGATATTTGTTAGAATTCGATGTGTCTTATTCATCTTCAATTTTATGAGCGACAAAATATGCAGGCTTTCGATTAGAATCTCTAAGCAATTTTCCTTTAATGTAGAATCTGCTAATTTTGCCAATGCACGTATATAACTTTCAAATATAGTCCGAGTGCACAATCCCCTGTGGAATAAATTAGCATAAAAAAATAAGTATATGAAATTAGTATAGAACGTTTGAAATGTATGCATGAATTTTAAGTTTTAATAAGAATGATATTACCTTTTCTTTAGAAATGATGAAAGTTTGAATGTTGTAGGAAATGAAAGACTATGTTTCCTTGAACAGTGTGACTGTTGCTCTTTCGTTGTCATCTTGAACCATTAATTGAAGTAAGTACCTTGTGTTTGGTTGAACAATGAGTTAATATCCAATAATGGTAATATAGCGTGCCCAAATTATGAACAACAAAAATTGAGCTTATAGATATTTGTTAAAAACGTAAGACAAACTTACCTGAAAAGTTGGAACAGTAAGGTTGTAAACATATGTCAAGGTCTAATCCTAAGATTAAAAAATATATTTTTTAGGATTTCATATTTTTTTTAAAACGGTAAATTTTAAAAACATATTATTTTATAAAACTATATATATATATATATATATAAAGAAAAAGACACTTTTTTTTAATAAAAATTGTAATTTTTTTAATAAAAAAACTCTTGTGTATAAAAGTTGTATTACTAAAAAACTTAATTTTTAAAACAAACTGTATTGTTAAAATTTGTATTCATAAAAAATACAATTTAAAAATGCATTTATAAAAATACTGTTTTTTATAAATAAATAAAATACTATTTTTTTTATAAAAACAAAAAAAAATTATTGTTTTTTATATAAAAAAGTAACATTTTTTAAAAATACAATTTATATAAAAAAATACAAATTTTTTTCTATATATTTTTGTTTTTTTCTTTACATATTTTTAAGAATACAATTTTTTCTTATAAGAAATGAAGTTTTTAATTAAAAAATAAGGTTTTTATAAACAATATAATTTTCATAAAAAAATTATACCATTAAAGAGGAAATCATCTCTTTTTATGTATAAGAGATAGAGATAGAGGTGTACTTTCAGAGATGCAGAGATCATGAAACTCCAAAAAATAATTAATATGAAATCTAAAGAGCTCCATCCGTGTTTTTTTTACAATTATACTCTCTCGAGTTAATAATAATGATTAAATGTCATAATTTTAAATAAGAACATAGTCAGATGAACCAGATTCTCTCCATACGTGTCTTTTTACCGTCAAAATGAAAAAAATACAATAGTCGGTAATACTGACAAAGGGAGTATACACACAAAGAAATAAATAAAGATAATGCAGATGAACCGGAGTCTTGATTAAAAATCGAATAACGTCTTCACCCGTGTAAATTTCGTACCAAATATGTTCCAAGTGGATTCCTGTTCAGGTATTATTTAAAAAGTATCAAGATCAAAATCCTTATTTTAACAGTCTCAAGATCAAAATTTAACATACTAAATTACAGTCTCAAGTTTTAAAAACTCAATAAATTGTTAAAACATCCATTTTCAAACAGTTTTTGTTCTTAAAACTGTTAAAACCTATGAACATGAATTAAACCTATATACATCACTACACCAATTATATAATGTAAACTCATAAAAAAAAAGATAAATTAATGTGTTCAAATTTGGGGGCTTTAAACAGGTTATTATGTAACATGAAACATATTAATCTCTAAAATAAAATAAACAACGTGATAAACAGATCTACACAAAATGATCACAAATTTAAATGTAAATTCGAACCTTATATTTGAGTTACCTTCCACAATGGCATATATGTTTGGGACGGTTTAGTGTTGCTAAGATTATTTCTAGTCCACCTGCTTTTTTTGTGATTAGTTAGAGGATGGTTTAGTGAGAGAGATGAGATATTTTGAGAAGTGGGTTTCACTTGGGAAGTCTTTATAGTAAAAATTGGGTTTTTTCGTGTATTGGGTTGGAAGTTGTGCATAGGAGATCGTTGTCAGTGTACAAATTAAAGTGCAGTGTATGTGGGTGGAATTAAAATACAATGTATAATATATTCTTGAATGAAAGAGAAAGATAGAAGGGTATTGATGAATTTTTAAATTATATAAGGATAAAATAGTTTTTATATCATTAAAGAGAAATTCTCCTCTTTTAAAATAGTAGAGATAGAGATAGAGATCTTTAATGTGGGATTGGTATTTACAAGACGGCGACATGAAACTTGATTCAAAAAATAAGACTAGAAAAGTGGCTTTTGACCAAACCAAAAGAAAGAAAATGAAGAAGTGGAAATGAACTGACACGTGGATCACCGACACGTGCCGAATCCACCGACTTCCGCTGACACCGTTATGTTGGATGACTTTTAAGTTTAACTAAAGCCAACGAAACTGAATATTTTGAATTTGAGCACCGAAAGTGAGGCCCCCCCATTACGATGCCCATGTAAATATATGCATCTTATTGAACCTCATGATTGTATATGATAACTATAAATTCCACCCCACCCTCGCATCCACATCCATGCTATCATGACAAGTCCGAAATTTTGGTAAAAGATTACCAAAATATTATGTGAAATATAGTATATCACATTAATATTAGGAACTTTGGCATCTAAGAATTATGAAAGTTCATATTTAGGCATTAACAAACAACGTAAATTTATTAATGAGTAATCTTGAATTCATTCACGAGTTTTTAAAATACATCTATTTAAAAATAATTAAAAAATTAATACAATAAAATGAAACATTCACAAAATTAATTCTTACAAATACATGTCTCATTTTGATGAATTAACTTAATAATGTCTTCAAATGGATATACTTATAAAATCTATGGATGAATCCAAGATTATCATTTATCAATTCATATAATTGATCGTCTATTTTAGTATAAAACTAGCTTGAAATTCGTGCGATGTGCAAGCATAAATGTATAGTCCGAATAGATTTAAATAAAAATATAATATTTCATTATATCTAAAGGACATATATGTTCAAAGAGTAATGATAAGATAAAAATAAATGTGTAAAGGTTTTTTCCACTATGTGAAAAAAAAATCCATGCACACCATCAAATCTTGTAGAATGAAGATTTAGATTGCCAAGACGAACAATAGTCAAAGAAACAACTGAACGATCTCATTTAAAAAAAATGTAAACGATGAAAATATAATCGAATTTTGATAGAAGCAAATCAAAATGAAAGTATAATTTAGAAATTGTATCAAACTTATGTTAACTAAAATCTCATATGTATTTGTCGAATTTTTTTTACACACAATTGTCACTTGAACATTTTATCAAACACATGCCAAATAAAATTCATGTATGCATATAAATCTAAGCTAAAGTATATTACCGAAATTGTATAAAACTAACGCCAAAAAATATTCACACACACACACACACACACACACACACACACACACATATATATATATATATATATATATATATATATATATATATATATATATATATATATATATATATATACAAACACAATTGTCATTTCAACATTTTAGCGAACATACGGCAAGAAGAAATCTATGTACGTAGTTTTAAAATTATATTGAACACCATGGCAAGATGACAACCACCTTAATAATTTTATTATATCTAAATGAGCTCAAATAATTTACAAAAATATAACACTAAACTTTTTTCCTAAAAAAGTTGAAATAATTTAAAAAAAGAAAGAAAGAAAGAAAGGTAGCATCCAACACTCCCCAACAAATTAAAAAAACAGTATCACTGTATTTAAATCAATGCATTGAAAAGTACCATGTAAGGCTACCAAACATAACCCCAACTAAAAAAATTCTAATAATTTAGCCAAAAAAGAAAGATAGCATCCAACACTAAAAAAAATTACAAAATCGTATCATTGTATTTAAACCAATTCATTGAAAAGTACCATGTAAGGCTACTAAATATAACCCCAATTTATTTTTCTTAAAAAGTTCAAATAATTTTTCAAAAAAAAATTAGCATCCAACACCCAAATAAATTACAAAATCGTATCACTGTGTTTAAAGCAATGAATTGAAAAGTACCATGTAAGTTTACAATATTATAGCTCTGAATATATGGTAATATATTTAAGTAAGCCCAAATAATTTATAGAAACATAACACCAACTTATTTTTCTTAAAAATTTCCATAATTCACCAAAAAATAAAGGTAGCATCCAATACCCCCCAAAATAATATAACCGTATCAATGTGATATTATTTAAGAGCATAACAGTAAAATGGAAAAACAGTACCTTATTAGATTTGAGATCTTCCAACAACGATGGACATTCAAGACCTTGAGGATGAATAATATGCCAGAAGATGACTTCTTCAATGAATATATAGATCATGGTTTGAAAAAAAACCTTAATTTTTTGGGGGAAAAGCTATTCAGATTTTTTTAGGGCCAAACATGTGAAAGTTAAAAATGGCTGAAAGCTCTGATACCAATTTGTGAAAGGTAAAAATGGCTAAAAACTCATATACCAATTTGAGAATGATTGGATAGTTTAAATAAACACAAGTTCAATATCTTTATGTTTTTCCAATTTTAATGATTAAACTAAATTCACCCAATTAAACTTAGTATCAACTAAACCCTTCTTGTGAAAACCAATTTACCAAATTTTATCTTTTTACCCTAAACATGCATCTAAGTGATACCAGATAAAATAAATCAAATCACAAGACGCCCATGTATGAGAAAACCACTAAGGAAAAAAACCTCGGACAACCCAGCCAGACAATCACTATGATATGGTTTTTCAAAGTATAGAGAGTAGACTTACATAACGACTCGATCCTCCACAACCTTGACGCTCTTCTATCTTTAACCACTCATCCACAATGTAACACAGGAATCCACCTACGCCAGGTCCATAACAAGTGAGTCCACGTGTACCTCGGTATCCACCAATACAGCTTGCAACCGTCTACAATTCAAAATACGAAGTCCGCCTCTTCTTCATCGCAATCATCACGTACGGAGTCCACCGCATGAAAATAGGTTTTCTCAAGATGAAACAAACAAACAAGGTGCCCAAACAATATCTCAACGTATATGATTTACGAATATTGGATATTGTAAACAAAAATGGTGAAACTTTGGAGTTGGAAATTTTGAGAATAGGTCTGCTTTTCATTTTCATAAAAAGTTCCTCTCTCAAAAAGAAAACTGAGTTTGAAAATAATTTTATAGAAAAATAAAGGCGGCACATCATTCGAATGATATAAGGTTTTCGTTCGAATGTGATAGAGATCTCGTTTGAACGAGATTTCATCTCGCTTCTAACGACCTTATAAAGACTAAAAAAGAAAGCTTCGTTTGATGTACGTTTGAAAGCACACTTTGAACAACCTTGCAATGTCGTTTGAACGACATGGAGATGTCGTTTGAATGAGCTAAACGAATTTTAAAACTACGCCTACAGTAAACTCATAAAATATATGTTCGAAAAAATTAGGTTCCAAACAGTTTTGAAAATCGAACACTTTTATTAAAACTTTCCAAGGACTCATAAACTATATACGTACATACCTACGAGACCCTCGGCATATGTGAAGACAAATGTGGCGCGGTAAATACGACTTAGAATATTCACTCTTTGTAGCTTGGTCGTTGCGTCTTCATCAAACAACGTCATAGGCTCTTGGGATCATCAACTCAAAGTCTATCCTATGACTCAAACATCTTGTCCGAAATTATGCCAATTATAAACAAATTGACTCGATTGGAAATTTATCCTTACAAATCTCCCCTTTTGGATATCTTGGGACAAAACCAAAATAAAAATTCTATAGATCGTCAACTAGGGGTGGAAATTTGTGTTAGTCGGGTCATTTTCGGGTCGTGTTAATTTTCATTTGAGTATAAGTTTTAGGTACTCTTAAATCTATGAAAGCTAATCGTTTCATGTTCGGGTCATTTCGTGTTATTACCGTAAATGGTTTATCGTGTCAAAAATTGCCACCCTACCATCAAGCTCTCTAAAAAGACTTGTTCCCCAACACCCAAAATAAAAAAGTACAGACGCTTGACAGTCACATAAACATGATTAGCTTTGCTTTGCTTGAAAACTTTTCCGCATTAAGCTCAACCTGTAATCCTGCACACTTAAACACACCATCAAATGCAAAGAGAATATAATAAGTATAAATTCGTAAATGAATAAAAATCTAACAATGTCTAAATTATCTTAACTTAAGTAAGATGTCTCCCCCTAAGATAAATATATCCTAATCATGTACAGGAAATATACTATTTCTCCCCCTTTTTGTTCAGGAATAGACAAAACAAGATTAAATACTCCCTAAAATCGAATCTCCCCCTAAATATGGGATCATAAAATACCAATACTAAGCAAAGGGAAATGGGAGTAAATCATGTAACGTTGTAAAGTGTAGCAAGCACGCAACATGGAAAATCAAGCACCACTACACCAAATCCTGCGAATGATCACGCCCAGTAGGTCACACCCCAAGTTCGCGACCAGCTAGTCACGGACTTGGGCCGTGACCATTTTATTTTTTTGCGTGACTATATTCATTACCACACCGAGTCATGGATGCTATGGAAGTAGTCACGACCCAAATCCCTGACAACTGTGGGTCACTGACTTGGGTCGTGATCAGGTCGTGACCATCTTGGCGCCAAATCTGTATCAAAATTCCCTCCAACCTTGGTCGCGAATGGGTCGTGACCATAGGCATGACGAAGAACAAAACACACACATATTGGGTCACATCTGGGGGCCATAACCATTTCTTGATGTGGGTCACGACTATGGGCCATGACCATACCTCATTCAAGTAGTGTTTGCCATGGAAAAATGGTCGTGCATGGTGGGTCATGGATCTAGGCTGTGACCAGGTTCAATCCAGCAACTGCTTTCACCTTCATTTATTGGTTGCGCATGGTGGGTCATGGCTCTAGGCCATGACCAAGTTTAGACCTTAAAAAAAAAGACCCGCTGCTTTCTTTGATTTCTACGAACGATTTCACTGTCAAGGCTTGTGTGATTTCTTGGCAATTTCTTGGCGATTTCACTTTCTTTCATTATGATTTGTGTTTAAAGGTAAGGATTTATGTTTAAAGCACTAATTTCATTCTGATTTATATTTAAAGGTAAGGATTTGTGTTTAAAGGTAAGGATTTATGTCTAAAACCCTAATTTCTGTGTGCGTCTGTATATGTTTATGTTTGTATGTGTGTATATGTGTGTGTATGTATGTGTATGTATAGATTTATATTTATATGTGTGTGTATGCATATATTTATGTGTATATGTGTGTTTATGTGTGTAACTATGAACAAATAATTTTTTTTTTTTTTAATAAATCCTAGATTATATGTGTGTGTATGTATAGATTTATGTAAAAAAAAATTAGGGGTTAGTGAACACTAGATTGAGTGTGTGTATGTATAGATTATGTCAATATACCCTAGATTGTATATGTGTGTGTATGTATAGATTATGTTAATAAACCCTAGATTGTATGTGTGTGTATTTTTTTTGACAAAATATTATTTAAAATCCTAGACATTATTTTTTTTTTGACAAAATATTATTCAAAACCCTAGACCTTGTTGTGGGTTATATGCATGTCATCATATTATATTGGGGGTTATATGCGTGTCGTGATTATTTTTTTGACAAAATTTAATTAAATGTATTTTTTTTACATACGAGATATTGTTGGTTTCGTTGTTGGATACTATGTTGGATTTATTGGATTGATAATACACATATACTTTTAAACTCTCTCATAACAAAACCTAACAAAGCATGTTACAAATAATTATAGAGGTTTGTTGTTGGGATTTCACATCGATGAGATCCAAAATGCAAGGGGTTAATTGTAGGACTCATATTCACGACCTCGTATACATTTCTCAGGAAAAAAAAGGAACGATAATAATCACTGCCAACAAGAGTGGGAGTGGTTCTAATTAGATTGCACACATAACTCTTTTATTAGTGCACGCCATATAGAGTGGGAAAGGTTGAAAATTTTCTTTCCTTGTTGACAACTGATATAAACCTATCCGGATTTACAAATAATTCATATATTGGAAGTTCTAATTGCATATTTTGTTGGGACTTAGGATTAAAAACATGGCATTAGAGGGAAAAAACCTAAAACAGTCCCCAAATCACCCCGTGAGAGGCACCGACACCTCGTACAAGACCAACGTAATTCGTAGGAACTGACCGCGTGGTCATGGGACTCCCGGTTTGAGAATACGATGATAATTTGAAAATTTCTAAACTTAAGCTTAAAAATATGGTGTTAGAGGGCGAAGACCCAAAACAGCCCCCGAACGGTCCCATGAGAGGCACTAATACCTCGCATGGGCCCAACGTCATTCGTTGGAACTGACCGTGCAATCACGAGACTCCTAGTTTGAGAATACTATGATAATTTGAAAATATCAGGACTTGGGCTTAAAAACATAGCGTTAAAGGGAGAAAACCTGAAACAGTCTCCGAATGGCCCTGTGAGAGGCACCAACACCTTGCCATGTTTTTATGATATCGCGCTTACTTTATAACAAAATCCATTAAACAATGCTTCTTTTGAATTTTACAATACTTCTAATCTGTTATGTGATCTCAACATATGAAATTTTATGTCTAATCTTTTATATGAGTACATGTGGTACTAGTGTGGGGGAGTCTCTGCATAAGATTGTAATAAAGAAACTGGTTGCCACTTTTTGACTTTGTGTTTACTTGATATAGTGAGACTCAGATGCATTTCCCTCGTGCATAAATCTTTCTTATTTTTTATTTTTGAGTTAATGTGGTACTAGCGTGGGGGAGCTTTAGAGTTCCTTCTGAGCCTGTGCATAGGCTTGTAATACAGAAACTAGTTATAATTTTATTACTTTTTGTGTGATTATGTCGAGTTGCATTGTGTGCCCGTGCTTCCATAATTTGAAAGTCTCTCATGAAACTTTAGAACTTGTCAAGTTTTCTTTCATTGTTGACAGCTGATATAAAACTATTCAGATTTATGCGTAATTCATATATTGGAAGTTCTAATTGCATATTTTGTTGGCACTCATTTTACTATCAGTGCGCTACAGCTCCAATTTATATTTCTAAAAAATCTTGTGTTATGCATACTAGAAGGTCGGTAAAAAACATTCCCAAGTATGCTCCAACACAATTCTACATTGACAATGTGTTGCCTCAGATCAATGAGAAGATCATTCCCTATTGTTATTGTTGCAAGTTAGATCTGCTATGCTGGACACTTGGCTTCCAGATCAGGTTGCATTTATTCAATGTGGGCATCACACTTTAGTTTCTTACTTTCACTAATTCATGTTAGACATCATTTTATAAGTGAAGAACTTATTGGTTAAAAGTCTGTTTGATTGGTGTTTGCTTCTAGCCATGGGAAATGAGAAATATACTCATAATTCATATTAAACATCATTTCACTAATTCACTCATTCATGTTAGAAATCATTTATCCCGGGTTGATAATAATAGACTCATAATCTACATTGGCAGCAACAACTATATATAGCAGCAGCTATATAATAGCAACTATATATAACTACTTTATATAACAACAACTATATATAGTAGCTATATATAGATGCTATATATATAACAACAACTATATATAACAACAACTATATATAACTGCTTTATATAACAACAACTATATATATATATGACGTGCTATATATAGCTGTTATATATATGATTTAGGATCTGATTTGGGGACTTGAGTGCTAATTTTTGGTTTCTTTGTTGCTCTCAGGTATCGTAGGTGTAAAACTAGCAAATTTTGATGACACTTAAACATTAGTTTTATTGCATCCCCATCCCATCATTATCGATGATATTAACAGTAAGTTTTCAAATTCTCAATTTCACATTATATGTAGAGTAAATTGTAATTAAGTCCCTAAAATATTAATTTTATAAAAAAACTCTCTAAACTCTCAAAAGGGTGTAATCAAGTCCCTATGCATTGAAAAATAGTAGCTTTCAATTATGTTTTTAGTGACATATATATACATACAATTGTTTTTCATAATTTAGAGATTTAATTGCAGTCAATATAATAGTTCAGGGGTGTGCTTGCAATATATATTCATCTCATTGTAATCTCACTGTCTAGAGACATTGTTAATATTTTTTCCCGTTTTACTTGACATTTTCAGATGCTATGGTGTACTGCGTGGTGATGTTTCATAGTTGTATTCAATAACTTAGGTTGGTCTTCTTTATTTGGTGTACGCTGTGTTCATTTTTTTCGTAAACTCATATCCGCGATATTCAACTAAGGCAGTGGGACCAGTTAAGGATTAATAGGTTGGTCTTCTTTATATGTTCAACCCCTTCATTACCTAACCAATATTTGGCTAAGGTTATGGGACCAGTTAAGGATTGGTGCTGACAATGAAAATAGACCCTTGTATACCATTGTTCACCCTTGCAAAGTTGAAGCCGCCATCTGGCTCATAGACACTGACAACTACAAAGAAGTGTGACACTGACAGCTGCGACCAGGTAAGTTTATCCACCAACTTTGTTGGTAAGTTTCTTTCAAGTATATATGCAATGAAATTATGTAAGTAATTTTTGAAGTTTGTGAAGTTATTAAACTTGGTTGGTTATTTGCAACTATTTTTTGTGATACTTTCATGAATAAATAGAGTTCCATAAGAGAGAGAGAGTGGATCGTTAAGGTTAAATTGTGATGGTGAAATACTAAAACTGTTTCGCAGAGGGAACGTAGGCAGGGCTTCCCCAATGAGGGGAGATTTTTACAAGAAGGTGCCCTATTTTTGTATGCATATATGTTGTATATATGCATACAATAACATATATGTAGCAGTTGTATGAATATATATGCATAACAACAATATATATCTATTCAACTGCCTAAATTTAATGAATAAACTATTCATTTGATTATCAGGTATTTTGAAAAGTTTTCTATGTAAATTTACTGAATAAAAGTGGTTCAAAATATAAAAAAATAATGCAGAGGTGATACAAGAAGTGTTTCAGATATTGTTGTATAATTTGGTTCACATTAGAAAGCAGTGTTGAATAGAAATTCAAAGTTCTAGTTCATTATAACAGTGTATGCTGAACACCAGTGCTTTTGGCAGTGTATTTTAGGTCATTTATTTGTGAAAGAAGATGAGTTTTCTCATGTTTTTTTATCTCTCTCTTCTTTTTGCGTGCGTCGCAAAAAAGAGACAAGATGCTCAACCTTAGCATCTCAAAGTCACCAGTTATACAAACCATACTTGAGTAAAAAAGGGACCTCAGCATCCAGCTCTGCTCACTACTATTATATGCTTCATATTGATTTCTCTATCTCTCATTTTTAAGTGTTACTATTCTTTCTAAATGTGTGCAATTTTTTTTGCCTGAACCATTATCTAAATAGTATTTGTAAACTTATTTTAAATACATTGTCTAAAGGATATGAAGTGAATCAACGATAAGAATAATGTTTGTGGAAGCATGTGCCCTTACTTGTAAGGTATTAAACCTAATTTCGCCACTCTTTTATGCATATATTAAAATTTTATGATTATACCAATGTTAAATGATGAGTTCTGTTTGACATTTTTTTCATGTAAGAGATAAACAAAATTGAGGGGTAATTAGATGCACCACCTCTAACTTTTAGTATTGTTTCTTTCATAGGGTTAGAGTCACAAATCCCGAAATAGCCCTCGAACATCCCTGTGAGAGGCATCGACACATCGCAAGAGACTAACGTAACTCGTAGGAACTGATCGCAGGATCATGGGATTCCCCTCTTGAGAATACAGGCATAATTTGAAAATATTTAGACTGAGGCTTAAAAACATGGCGATAGAGGGCGAAAATAAGAGACAGCCCCCGACCGGCCCCATGAGAGGCACCAAATCCTCGCATAGGACCAATGTAACTCGCAGAAACTGACCGCATGATCACAAGACTCCCTATTTGAGAATACGATGATAATTTACAAATATCTAGACTTAGGCTTAAAAATATGGCGTTAGAGGGTGAAAACTCGAGATAGGCCCCAAACCGTCCCGTGAGAGGCACCAACACCTCATGCGGGACCAATGTAACTCATAGGAACTGTCCGCGGGATCACGGGACTCCCAGTTTGAGAATACAAGGATCATTTAAAAATATCTAGACTTAGGCTTAAAAATATGGCGTTAGAGGGTGAAAACCTGAAACAACTCATTAACGGCCCCGTAAGAGGCCCCAACAACTTACACGGGACAAATGTAACTTATTGGAACTAATTATGCGAACAAGAGACTCCCGATTTAAGAATACAATGATAATTTGAAAATATCTAGACTTTGGCCTAAAAACCATGGAGTTAACGGGCAAAAACCTGAGATAGCCCCCGAATGGCCCCGTGAGAGGCCCCAACACCTCGCATGGAACCAATGTAGCTCGTAGGAACTGACCACGTGATCATGGGACTCCCAGTTTGAGAATATGAGGATAATTTGAAAATATTAGGATTTAGGCTTAAAAACATGGCGTTAGAGGGCAAAAACTAGAAACATCCCCCGAGCGACCTTCTGAGAGGCACCAACACCTCTCACGATACCAATGTAACTCATAGGAAATGATCGTCCGATCAGGGACTCCCTATTTAAGAAAATGAGGATAATTTGAAAATATCAGGACTTGGGCTTAAAAATATGATGTTAGAGGGCGAAAACCCAAAATAACCCCTGAACGGCCACATGAGAGGCACTAACACCTCGTACGGGACCAATGCAACTCGTATAAACTTAACGCATGATCACGAGACTCCCGATTTGAGAATATAATGATAATTTTCAATTATATAGACTTAGGCTTAAAACATGGTGTTAGAGGGAAAAAACATGAGACTACCCCCGAACGGCTCCGTGAGAGGCACCAACACCTCGCATGGGACCAATGTAACTCCTCAAAATGTATCGCTCCATCACGGGGCTCCCGATTTGAGAATATAATGATAATTTACAAATATCTAGACTTGGGATTAAAAACATGTCGTTAGAGGGCGAAAACCCGAAACAGACCCCGAACGGCCTCGTGAACCAACACCTTGCAAGGGACCAATGTAACTTGTAGAAACTGACCGCACGATCATGAGACTTTCGGTTTGATAATACAATGATAATTTTCAAATTTATAGACTTAGGCTTAAACACATGGCGTTAGAGGGAAAAAACTCAAAACAGACCCCGAATGGCCCCGTGAGAGGCACCGACACCTCGCATGGGACCAATGTTACTCGTAAGAACCGACCGCGTGATCACACGAACACCTCGCATGGGACCAATGTAACTCGTAGGAACTGAGCGCTTGATCACGGGACTCCCGGTTTGAGAATACGATGATAATTTTTAAATATCTAGACTTAGGCTTAAAAACATGGCGTTAGAGGGCAAAAAATCGAAACAGACCTCGGACGGCCCCGTGAGAGGCACCAACACCTCCTACGGGACCAATGTAACTCGTAGGAACTGACCGTGCGATTAAAGGACTCCCGATTTGAGAATATGTCGATAATTTGCACGTTTCTAGACTAAGGCATAAAAACATGGCGTTAGTGGGGGAAAACCCGAAACAGCCCCCGAACGGCCCCGTAAGTGGCACCAACACCTCGCACGGGACCATTGTAACTTGTAGGAACTGACCGCGTGATCACGGGACTCCCGATTTGAGAATACGATGATAATTTACACGTTTCTAGACTAAGTCATAAAAACATGGCGTTAGTGGGGGGAAAACCCAAAACAGACCCCGGACGGTCCCGTGAGAGGCATCAACACCTCGCACAAGACCAATGTAACTCATAGGAACTGACCGCGTGGACACGATACTCCAGATTTTATAATATGATGATAATTTAAAAATATCTAGACTTAGGCTTAAAAACATGGCGCTAGAGGGAGAAATCTCGAAACAGCCTCCAAACGGCCTCCTGAGAGCCACCGACACCTTGCACGGGACCAATGTAACTCGTAGGAACTGACCTCATGGTCACGGGACTATCGTTTTGAGAATACGATGATAATTTGAAAATACCTAGACTTAGGTTTAAAAACATGGCGCTAGAGAGGATCCCTAAAACAACCCGCAAACAGCCCCGTGAGACGCGCCGACACCTCGCATGGGACCAATATAATTCGTAGGAACTGACCTCGAGGTCACGAGACTCTCGATTTGAGGATACCAGGATAATTTGAAAATATTTAGACTTAGGCTTAAAAACATGGCGCTAGAGGGGGGAACAACGAAATAACCCCTAAACAGCCCCGTGAGATGCACGACACCTCGCATGGGACCAATGTAACTCGTAGGAACTGACCTCGAGGTCACGGGACTCTCGGGTTGGGAATACGATGATAATTTGAAAATATCTAGACTTATGCTTTAAAACATGGCGCTAGAGGGGGAACCCCAAAACAACCCCCAAATGTCCTCGTGAGATGTGCCGACACCTCGCACGGGACCAATGTAACTCGTAGGAACTGATTGCATGGTCACAGGACTCCCAATTTGAGAATAGGATGATAACTTGAAACTATCTAGACTTAGGCTTAAAAAATGGCACTAGAGGGGTGAACCCAGAAACATCCCCCAAACGGCCCCGTGAAAGGCACTAACACCTCACACGGGACCAATGCAACTCATAGGAACTGATCGCGTGGCCACATGACTCCCGGTTTGATAATACGCCGATAATAAGAAAATATCTATACTTATGCTTACAAACACAGCGCTAGAGGGGGAAATCATGAAACAACCACTAAACGGCCCCGTGAGAGGTACCGATACCTCACATGAGACGAATGTAACTCGTAGGAACTGACCTCGTGATCACGACCCCGTGAGACCCGCCGACACCTCGTACATAACCTATGTCACTCTCAGGAACTGACCTCGTGGTCATGGGATGGTTTGAGAATACAATGATAATTTGAAAATATCTAGACTTACGTTTAAAAAATGGCGCTAGAGGGGGGAACGCCAAAACAACCCCCAAACGGCCTCGTGAGACGCGTCGACACCTCGCATGGGACCTATGTAACTAGTAGGAACTGACCTCTTGGTTACGGGAGTCCCGATTTGAGAATACGAAGATAATTTGAAAATGTCGAGACTAAGGCTTAAAAACATGGCGCTAAAGGGGGAACCCTGAAACAACACCCAAAACGGCCCCGTGAGACGCGCCGACACCTCACACGGGACCAATTTAACTCGTAGGAACTAATCGCGCGGTCATGGGACTCTCAATTTTAGAATACGATGATAATTTAAAAATATTGAGACTTAGGCTTAAAAAATGGGGCTAGAAGGGGGAACCCTGAAACAGCACCCAAACGGCCCCGAGAGAGGCGCCGACACCTCGCACGGGACCAATGTAACTCGTAGGAACTGACTACGCGGTCATGAGGCTCTCGATTTGAGATACGATGATAATTTGAAAATTTCTTAACTTAGGGTTAAAAATGGCGGTAGAGGGGTGAACCCCGAAACAGCCCCCAAATGGCCCCGTATGAGGCACCGACACCTCGCACGGGACCAATGTAACTTGTAGGACCTGACCATGTAGCCACGGGACTCCCGATTTGATAATACGATGATAATTTGAAAATATCGAGACTTAAGGTTATTAAAACATGGTGCTAGAGGATGAAATCCCAAAATAGCCCCCAAACGGCCCCGTGAGAGGCATCGATACCTCGCACGAGACGAATGTAACTTGTAGGAACTGACATCGTGGTCACGGGACTCCCAATTTGATAATACGATGATAATTTGAAAATATCTAGACTTAGGCTTAAAAATATGGCACTAAAGGGGGAAATCCCGAAACAGCACTCAAACGGCCACGTGAGAGGCACCGACACCTCGCACGAAAGTAATGTAACTCATAGGAACTGACCTCATGATCATGAGACTACCGATTTCAGAATACGTTGATAATTTGAAAATATCTTGACTTAGGCATAAAAACTTGGCATTGGAGTGTGAAAACTCAAAACAACTTCCAAACGGCCCCGTGAGAGGCACTAACACCTCGCACGAGACCAATGTAACACGTAGGAACTAATATGATGATAATTATAACTCGTAGATGCAATTTTTTATCTTGAATAAGATTTTTGTAAAACTACTTGGTTACTGATATCATTTTTTTTTGTATCTTATTTTTTGCAGGATAACATTATATCGTTTGCTTTTTTGCACGCGGAACAAATAAAGGAGGCAATGGTTTATAACATAAAGATTGTTTATATAGTGTTGTTGACATTTATGATTATGTTTTTTATGTGTTATAGTCGTGCGGTCTTTTATAATTTGATAGTTAAATTTTATGGCCATGTGGGCTTGATAACAAGAAGGTTTTATATTAACATGGTTTGGAATGTCCAGAAAATAAAGGAAACTCTACCCTTTTTTTGGTCTGTGAATTATTAACACTTATAATATTTTTAAGTTTGTATGTATATTAGTTTATCAACAACGTTCCTGATTCGCAATTTATATTTTTTTTATTTTTCTAATAATAAATATTTGTAATACCTCGTACGCGTCCAACGTTACACGTAGCAACCGACCGCGCAATCACAGGACCCCCAATTTTATGATTGGACCCAAAAAAATGTTTTTTTTAATTATAGTTAAATATGGTCATGGACTTTGTCCATGACCATTTTTATTTCTTCCATCGCGCATAAAAATGGTAGCGACAAAAGTACACGACCCCCAACCGTGATGAAAAATGGTCGCGGCCAAAGTCCGTGACTAACACCACGACGAAAGAAATGGAAACAAATTGGTCGCGGACAAAGTTCGTGACCCACACCGCGACAAAAAAATGGTCGTGGTATGGGTCACGGACTTTGGCCGCGACCATTTTTTTCCATTTTTTTCGTCATGGTGTGGGCCCCAGACTTTGGCCGCGACCATTTTTTTATAGCGGTGGGTCACGATCCAAGTCCGCAACCATCTGCCGTGACCCCGCGATTGGTCATGGACTTGGCCACGACCAACGAAATTGGTCGCGCCCGAAATGGTCATGGCCCAAGTTCGCAACCCATAGTCTTGGTCAGGAATTTTGGCCATGACCATTCGCCAGCTTTGGTGTAGTGCATAAATAATCCAAAAGATCAAGCAAGTGATAAATATGGACTAAATATAAACCACAAATACTCAAAACCCAATACCATATATAATATACTCACAATATATCAACGCTAATTTGGCACACATATATAGGTATAAACTACCACATAAAATGGCCCAAAACACATAAGCTTTACACACTAGCATAATATATATGTGTTCAAATGTGTGGGCTAGAATGATTGGGTTTGAACTAGATACAAAAGAATTATAATCCAAACACTCAAATACGTTCAAGAAGTTAAATTGATCGCAAACATTTATCAAAATAAGCTTTAGCCTCAATTGACAAATAAATTTGAACTTAATGAACAAAATAAGCACAATGCACATAAGCCTAGAATATTGATGATTCTATAAATCAATAGCATCATGAAAAAATAAGCATAACTAGGTATCTTTGGGCAAACCCATTGACCTTGAACTAAACTCCCTCAAAAGATAAACGTGATCACATTTTCATTCTTTTCTATTATTTTCTTTGAAGTGATGTCTTTTGAATGATCAATCAAGATAAACTATTTGGCACCTTTTTGACACATTTATATTTTTATTGCCTTAAATTTTTCTTGGGCTCTTTTCAAACGGTGACTTTCACAACGAGTTCACTTGCCTCTCGCAGCGCTTTTTCGTGTACACTCATATTTTTCCAATAATAAACAAACTCTCACGGGTAACGGTTCTTACACGAAAAAATCCCCCATAGTCAAAGAAACATGTAGATGACAACATTGATGAGAGAACATCTCACCAAGATCAAATATACATCATGAAGTCAAAATCTAATAAAAAACTTCATGTGTGTGTGGAGGCATATACAAAATCGAATTAGTAAAGAAAATCAAGTTCAAAACAACTCCATAAACATGGTTAAGATCAATATAAGTAACTAAAGTTATAACCAAGTGTCCTAACCACATGAAAATTTTGAAATGAATTGGATTCAACCACCCCAATATGCCATACCAAATATATAAAACAAAAATACACAAAAAAACAAAAATCTTTTTGTATTTTTCAAAAAAAATTATCAAAATAAAATCGTTTGTATTTTTTAAATATGATTCAATAAAAGAAAGATATAATACAAAAGATATACATGCCATAACACTAGATAAACATATATCATGAAGCGCAACTAGAGTATAACAAACAAAATCATGCAAGCAATCATCCATAAGATATAGCATCTGAAGCATCATGTACAAGTATGTAAGAATTAACCAACCTAACATTTAGCGTCTCCAAACTAATTTCCTAACCCAAACAAGTGTATACCTAACTCGAAGGGTTATGATAACCGACATAACACTATCCTTAAACATCCTACGATCTCTTTGAAGATCAAAACAAAAATGCCTAAGGTGACCTTTCCTACCACAATGTAAACATGTATAAGCGGGAGGAATGTTACCTATGGGTTGACCTTTTCTAACATCCTTGGTTGTGGTTGACCCTATAAAATAAACTATGGTTTTGACTTTAACAACAGAAGCATTAGAACAAGACGAGCCAGTAGAATTACTACCAACTCTACTCGAGTATTTTGAATCATCTTTTAACTTCAAAATTTTAGACTCAAGCAAAGAATTAGACTTTCTTAATTTAAGGGACTCCTCTTGCATATTTTCAATCATTGTTAGAAGGATATATCTATCCCCCTCATTGTGAGAAAACTAATCCCTAAGAGTCTTCCCTCATGCCTTGTAATCATCAATCAAATTATTTTTATCCTCATCGGCACAAACACAAACCCTAAAATTTTTAACGTCCTCTAATTCTTTCTCCAAAGTAACGAATCTATTCTCACTCTCTTTCTTGGACAATTTTAAAGATTTAATGTCATCATACAATGCAATAAACTCATCACAAATGATATCTCTTTGAGGATGAAATGTTTGCAATTATTCAATAACATTTTTAAAACGAGAATTTTCTTCTTCAAGAATTTCAATTCTTTTTGCAAACTTCAAATTCAAAAGATTCAACTTTTCAGCACGCTCAAGAAGCTTCTCAAACTCTTATCGATTATAAACGTCATCACTATTGGAATCCACTGAGATGAAAAACAAACCAAGCGAGAGAAAAAATAATAACCCAAAAAGCTTCAAATAAGGATCTACACAATAACTACGTGTAACCCGCTCCCATACCAATTTATGAAAGGTAAATATGGCTAAAAGCTCTGATACCAATTTATGAAAATTAAAAATGGCTAAAAGCTATGATACCAATTTGAGAATGCTTGGATGGTTAAAATAAACACAAGTTCAATATTTTTATATTTTTCTAATTTTAATGATTGAACTAAATTCACCCAATTAAACTTCGCACCAACTAAACCTTTTTTGTAAAAATCGATTTACCAAATTTTATCTCTTTACCTGAAACATGCATCTGGGTGATAGAAGATAAAATAAATGAAATCACAAGACAGTGATGTACGAGGAAACTACTAAGGGAAAAAACCTCGGATGACCCATCCAGATAATCACTATAATATGGTTTACAAAGCATAAAGAGTAGACTTACACAACGACTCGATCACCCACAAGACTTGGCTCTTTTCTATCTTCAACCACTCCTCCATAATTAAAAGTAGGAATCTACCTATGCTAGGTCCGCAGCACAAGAGTCCACGTGTACCTCGGTATCTACTGATACAGCTCGACAACTGTCTACGATTCTGAACACAAAGTTCATTACTTTTTCACCGCAATCAGTACGTAAGGAGTCCACCACATGAAAAAAGGTTCTCTCAAGATAAAACAAACAAACAAGGTTCCCAAACAAGATCTCAAAGTATATGATTTATGAATTTTGGACCTTATAAACAAAAAGGGTGAAACTTTGGAGTTGGAAATTTTGAGAACATGTCTGCTTTTCATTTTCGCCAAAAGTTTTTCTCTTAAAAAGAAAATTGAGTTTGAAAATCCTTTTATAGAAAAATCAAGGCGGTGCGTCGTTTGAACGATATAAGGCTGTTGTTCGAACGAGATTTCATCTCGCTTCAAATGACCTTATAAAAGACAAAACAGACGGCTTCATTTGATGTAAGTTTGAAAGCACACTTCGAAAGACCTTGCAATGTCATTCGAACGACATGGAGATGTCGTTTGAACGAGCTAAACAGATTTTAAAATTCCACCTACAATAAACTCATAAAACTTATTTTCAATAAAATTAAGTTCCAAACAGTTTTGAAAACAGATAACCCATTTCAAACTTTTTAATGACTCGTAATCTATATACATACATACCTGTGAGGCCCCCCTTGGCATATGTGAAGATAAACATGGCACGATAAACATGGCTTAAAATATCCACTCTTTGAAGCTTGTCCGCTACATCTTCATCAAATAATATCATAGACTTTGGGATCATCAACTCAAAGTTTATCCTATGACTCAAACGTTTTGTCCAGAATTATGCCAATTACAAACAAATTGAATTGATTGGAAATTTATCATTATAAATCTCCCCTTTGGCTATTCCGGGATAAAACTAGAACAAAAATCCTATGGACCGTCAAGCTTGACGCGACCACAAATGTGTTCTAGCGTGAGTGCTATCTAGGCTCAAGTGCAAGCCTATCTCTCAAGTAATAATTCCGGTAAGTCGGGGTCGAATCCTGAGGGAAATAGGAAGAGAAAATCACAACGACGTATGAAAAGACGGAGAACCCTAACTTAACCCTAAAAGAAATGAAAAGATACTTTGAATGGGAGATTTAATACAACTAAATACGTATTTAAATTAAGGACTAACTAAGCTAAGCATCAATGCAATGAAAATGAGCTAATTAACCTAAGAGGGATGGCAAGTGATTAACAAACTTAACTGGAGATGAAAACAATAGGTTGGGTTACAATCCCCCACACCCTACAAATTCACCTTATAGGATACTAGATTTTGAAATTAGAGTCTGAAAAGAACCCGAACTTTATTAATCTCAAGCATTACGTATATGAAGGAACATAGTCTGCATCATACAAAATCAAAGGTAGGAACAAATCCGTGTCACATTGACTAACACGCTCGTCACACTCTTAAGTATCCCGATTACCTAGGGCAAATGAGATCAAAAGTTCTACGACAGCTGTTATAGTTACGCAACATGATTCCCTTAAGATTCAATTCAAAAATCTATTTCTAATTATGATAAATTACATCGGGTGGGGTTCATGCATCACAACCTTGAAAAGATTAGCCGGACATGATTAAATGAAGAAAAACATCAATTTTAGAATTAAAAGAAATCATGATTGGCAAGAACAATTTTTAATTTGAGATAGCAACTAATAATTGAGAATTAATTAACTAAGTAAGGGATAAATTAAGTTAAATGAAATGAAATTACTTGCATTCACTAAATCTGGAAATCAAATTTGAATCTTGTAATCAATCTTCAAAACTAGGGTTTATAACCAGGTGAGAGAGATTTCTATCCCTAAAAACTAAATTAAAAATTGTTAAAGTTCGACTCTCTGGTCTAACAATAACTAGAAGTTAAATACATCACGAAAAATCCGGAGTTGTAGCTGAATCAAACTCTAAAATCAAAACATAAAATCAGGATCTATCTTCGGCGGACCGGTCCATCGGGTGAGCTCGGTTCGGTTCGATTCCAAATCCGAATCGGTCCTTTTTTTAAAAAAATAGGATCGGTCCGTTATGCAAATTTTTCCAGTACGATGATAGGAATCCAGATCGGTCCTATTTTGTGGGAAATAGGATCGGTCCATGATATGATTTTAGCCAATGAGTTTTAAGGGTCCGGATGAGTCCCTTTTTGTTCTAAATAGGATCGGTCCGGTCTTCAAAATCAATTTCTCTTCAATTTCTCCTGATTTTCTCTTCATTATCTCTCATCTTTAGAACCATGTAACTTTTGTTCTGGAACTCAGAATTGGACGTCGTTTCTTCCTACGCGCTTGCGCACTCGAGGTATTGAACTTTCATTTTGGGTTCTTGTCCATATTCCTTATAAAAATTATTCTTTTGCCCTTTTGACTTTTCTTCCTTGATTCATTGTTCGTCTTTGGCTTTTTCCTCTCTTTACTTAGCAATAAATACCTGTAAAATGCACAAAACTCAAGATACTATGTAGAAAGGTCAGTAGCATATAAATGAGATAAATTAAGATGAATTACATTATTCGAGGAGACAAAAATCCCTAAATTAAGGGGTTAAATTAGGAAGAATTTACATCTGGTAAAACCCCCCAAACTTAGAACTTTGCGCGTCCCGAGGAATGTAAAAGAGTCCAACTAAGGCTGAACTCTCGAGATTCATTTTATTAGTATAGAGTACCACTTTCGCGAGAAAGCGATTGCATTTAGCGTATGAAATAAGCCTTTAAATGCCTAGGTTACCCTAGTAGGACAAGTGTGGTCTCGTGAGGGTTTGCAGTGAATATACCCACAAAATTAATTTTCCTATACTCAAAGAAATTCAAAATACTTAAAAATTATTCGATCAAAATTTCTTGAAAAATAATCATCCTATATTTGTATTCGTAAGTCTCAATTGGTAGTGCGTGTGTGCGAAACCAAAAGTTATCTGTAGATTACCACCGATTGCTCATTCCGTTACTTTCCGAAAGTTTGCTTTGATTCCAAAATCTCTCCGGATGCTCTAACAAATGAATCATTCAAAAATGTGGCTTATTCTCTCAGTATGCGTGATATAAGGAGCAAATGTAATGGAATGCAAATTCACTCACACCATCAAGAAAGACGGACTATTTGGGGTGGGAAGGATTTCGTCATTAGAGTACGATTATAGGGAAAACGGAAATATTATCTCTAATTCGCATATTTAATCTCTTTTATTATCTTTTGTGCCTTAACGCTCCATGCGGTAACCAATTTCGCAATTCGGAATCAGTTAGGACTTTTGTTCGGGTTATAATGTGTATTGGGTGAAATTTAAAATGTTTGGGAATTTCGAAATTGGAAAAATTTCTTGTGATGTCCATTAGTGATTTTTCGGGCTTTTTGCTCGTCTTTTTCTATATTGTTTTTTCTATTTTCACACTTTCTTTTCTTGAGCATTGTCTATTTTTCTTGCCCCTTTTTATTGCACCATTTGTACTACATTCTTGAATTTTTCATTTTCACAATTTCGGGCTAAATTTTGTATTTTTCGGGCTACAAATGAAAGGGAAAGATTTATTCGGCTCAAATCGGGTTGTAAAAAGGTTAATTTTTCACGATTTTTTCTGGTCAATATTTTTGGGTGACAAACGAGGGCCTACTTCATTGTCCAAATTGCTAAATGCTTTACCATATGCGGTTGGAGATTAATTTAAGTTTAGAGATATATTTAGCGCATTTTTCCAGACAACATTTCGTTTCCTATAACCGATTAAAGTTAAAGAATTGAGATCCCCGACGACTTATTTAAATGCTAAAGAGAACATTGAGTTAGTCATTAAATCAGATTGATTTTAAAACTCAAAAAAATGGATAAGTTCGATATCTTACCGGGTTAATAATCTCCACACTTATTCGTTAAGTCGTCAATTCACGCTCAATTTCCATCTTTAGTCAATTTTAGATTTATGTGCTTGGATTGTTGCGAATTTGAGATTCTAAATAAAATTCCAGTGGTGTTTTTGAAAAATTTAAATTCTAATTTTCATTTATTTTGAAGAAAAAAATATTTTTATCTTTTTCAATTTTTTTTTGGGTGCATTTGGACTTTGTGAAATGTAAAAACACGTGCATACCCCCCCTAACTTAGGCTTTTGTATCGTCCCGAGGCAAAAATGACTAAAAAATGAATTAAGGAGAGTATAACAACTAATTATCAAAGTACACAAATGCAATAAGGTAAAATAAGCACAAAACACGCAAGATAAGCAGTCCAATATCCATTAAAATATGATAAAGGTTACAAAACTGGGGAAAATGGAAAGAAAAATAAGTCCGACACATCCGAAAAATAATGAAACTAAAATGGGGGCTGGTTTGAGGGTCCGGGGGTGTTGAGGTCATAGGGATCATAAAAGTAAGATGGAGGAAGGGAATTGAAAGACATTTCGAACATTTAAGCTTGAAGACGGTGCATCATGCTCGTATCGCGACGATGTGCGCATTGATCCTCCTCCCTATGAGCATCGTAAAGAGCTATTAACTTCGAAAGTTGTGTTTCAAGTGCAGAGATACGTGCACCAAGGTTGCCACCCGAAAGTTCAAAATCCGAATTCTCCTCCACATACTCGGCCTCTTCACCCCCGGACATACTCACATCATCAACTGCCACCTCATCTTCCGAGAATTCATCTCTTGACTCTTCCTCATCACTTTCGTCACTATGAGCGACTGCCTGCCTAGCTTGGTAAATTTCCCTTTGCGTCCCGCTCTTGGTGCGGGTGCCTATCCAAAAGGATTTGGAAGGCAAGGAAACTCATTGGGTGGCTGAATGCCAGCGTCGGCGAGAATGGACAAGACGAGTCGGGTGTAAAGGAGAGGGGCAACGCTTTCTTGTCCAGGGCCATGTGGAAAATGTCTTTGTACATTGTGCGAGACAAATGGATGGTGGAGTTTGGGTCATAGAGGTGGTAGACAATGGTTTCTTGGTGAGGTCGCATGACAGATTCGTTTGAAATTTGGAGAATATTGGCGCAAATGATTTGGAAGGTGATGCGTGCTTTGTCATCCATTTGGCCGACGGGAAAAGATGCGCGGGGCCAATGTCGTCTAGGAGCGATGCAGGAAATGCAAACATCTTTGTCTAGGGGTGGGCTTCCATTGAGGTATTGATATGGGGATAGGTGAGGGATATCCTTCTCCGTCAATTTTCGCATGAGGATGTCGAGAGAGAATGGTATGGGTGCTTGGTCAACGTACACCTAGGCTTGAAAACTACCGGTGTGAACGAGGGACCCGTAGAAAGAGCGCACTTCGTTCACCCAAACGGTGTCGAATGGTTCATGAAAGAAGAGGTACCACCCCTTTGCGATGAAGAGGTTGGTGAAACTTGCGAGAAGCTCATCCCAAAGAACTTGTCTCTCAATGTGCAGCTTGCGGGAGTGACTGAAGGCCCGTCGACACCATTGTTGATCCTCGTAGGAACGAAACGGGGGTGGCTTGTTTTCGACAATGACTGTTGAGTTATATTTTTCTAGGGGTGGTTGGTTGGCCATGAAAGGGGATTGTGTTGGAAATAAGGGTTGGAATAAAGAGTAATAGAGTGTGGGTGCTGGAAAGTTGTGGTGAAAAAGGAGTGGGATAGGTATGTGTTTATAGGTGGGGTAAGGGGAGGGGTTGGGTTGGGTTTTGGAGGGAAAGGGGTTGTTTTTGGGAGGGAAAAAGGGTTTGGGAAGTGGTAAGAGATGAAATGGAGGGAGGTGAGTGGATTGGGGTTTGAATATAGGGAGTTGTAGAGTTGCAGGTTCCAGACCGATCCGGGTGCCCAGAGGCGGATCTGTTCAGATCCTTTATTTTATTTTTTTAATTTCTCCCTTGTGGACCGGTCCGCGTGCCTATGGGCGAATCAGTCCGAATTCTTAGAATTTCCAGAAGTTCCCTAAAATGCATAAATTCTCTCCTCTCTCAACTAGAGGGTTCCCTCACTTATTTCTCTTCATGAGTACACCTAAAACCTTCCACCAACTCCAATTCTACTACGGATGCTCGTTCGAAATTTGTGCTTAGTGCTTACCCTTAACTGTGAAATACTCGAACCTACGGACTTTAACAACCCTAACTGAATAACATCTATTATACATAAGTTCACCCCATACATGCCGGGGTGCGATGACCTTTCAACTACAGCCCATTCTACCCCATAAATGGGGTCCGACAACCAAATGCTGTCGACATCTTCTACGCACGCCTCTAAATATGGCTTTAGGCGTTGACCATTGACTTTGAACATATTCCCTCCCTGTTTATCTACCAACTCTACTACTCTATGGGGGAATACACTCTTCATAATGAATGGGCCAGTCCATCGAGACCACAAGTTACCCGAAAATAGATGAAGCCGAGAGTTATAGAGGAGCACTTTTTACCCGGGAAGAAACTACTTGTGTCGAATAATCTTATCGTGTGCGAGTTTCATCTTTTCTTTGGATATCTTAGCATTTTCATACCCGTCATTGCGTATCTCTTATAATTCATTTAACAGAAGCTTGCAAGATTCACCGGCTTTATCCATGTAATAATTTACCCTCTTAATGGCCCAATACGCTTTGTGTTCTAGCTCGACGGGAAGATGGTAAGGCTTGCCATACACAAAGCAAAACGGGGACATTTTGAGTGGATTTTTATATGCGGTGCGGTAGGACCATAGTGAATCATTCAATCGAAGGGACCAATCTTTCCGCTTGGGATCGACGATCTTATCTAGGATGTTCTTAATTTCTCAATTCTCTAACTCGGCCTACCCATTAGTTTGTGGGTGATAGGTGGTTCCAACCTCGTGAACTATGCCATAATTCCTCATAATCTTCTCGAATGATCTGTTGCAAAAATGTGTTCCATTATCACTAATTATCGCTTTCAGATCACCAAAGTGAGAAATTATGTGTTCCTGCAAGAAATGTATCACCATTTTATTATCATTTATCTTGGTAGCTACAGCTTCCACCCATTTAGAAACTTAGTCTACCGTAACAAGGTGTCTAGGTATCCAAAATACGGGGGGAAAAGGGCCCATGAAGTCAATACCCCAACAGTCAAAGATCTTAGTAATGAGTATCGAGGATAATGACATCATGTCTCGTCGGGTAATCGCCCCCATCCGTTGGCATCTATCGCATGATTTCCAACAATTTCCCACATCCCAAAACATGGTGGGCCAGTAGAAACCGCTTTGGAGAATTTTAGCGGCTGTCTTTTTCGTCAAAAAATGACCTCCACATGCCTCTGAATGACAAAATTGGATGACTTTGGGTATTTCATCATCTGGTATGCACCGTCGGATGATTTGGTCTGCGTAATATTTAAAAAGGAATGGATCATCATAGAAAAACATGCGCGACCAACGAAGTAATGAACCTCTTCTTATCTTGCGGTGTCCACTCGGGAGGGACGAATCCCTTGACAAGATAATTGACTATATTCGCAAACCAGGGAAAAGAGGAGGTGGTGAAGAGTTGTTCATCCAGGAAATACTCATCTATGGGTATAGGATCTCTAGGTACGTCGGACAAAAGTTGAGATAAATGATCGGCGATGACGTTTTCTACCCCCTTTTGTTTCTAAACGTTTTCTACCCCCTTTTGTTTCTAATGGAGAGATTAAACTCTTGTAGGAGTAGAATCCACCTTATGAGGCGCAACTTTGCATCTTTCTTTGCAAGGAGGTATTTTAAATCCGCGTGGTCAGTGAAACTAGTAATGGGTCAACCGATGAGGTATGATCGAAATTTATCTAGAGCAAATACCACCGCTAGCAATTCCTTCTCCGTAGTGGAGTAATTGAGTTGTGGTCCTATTAAAGTTCGGCTAGCGTAGTAGATTACATGAGCCTTCTTATCTTTCCTTTGGCCCAAAACAACCCCTATCGCAAAATTGCTTGCATCACACATGATCTTGAATGGTAAGGACCAATCTGGGGCTTGCATGATAGGAGCGGAAACAAGCATGCTTTTTAATTTTTCAAAAGCATTGTGGCATGCTTAATTCAACTCAAATGGGGTATCCTTCATAAGAAGGTTGCTTAAGGGTCTAGCGATGGAGCTAAAGTCCTTAATGAACCTTCCATAAAACCCCGCGTGGCCCAAGAAAGAGCGCACATCTTTTAGCGATTTTGGTGGGGGTAGGTCATCTATGACATCTATCTTAGCTCTATCAACTTCTATTCCTTTGGATGAGGCCATGTGGCCAAGAACTATTCCCTTAGTGACTATAAGTATCATTTTTCTAATTCAACACTAAGTTCTTATCCACACACCGGGCAAGTACTTTATCAAGATTTGCTAAACAAAGATCGAAAAAAGTGCAGAAAATGCTAAAGTCGTCCATGAACACTTCAAGTTCTCTCTCAATCATGTCGCTGAAGAGACTTAACGTGCACCTTTGACAGGTTGCGGGTGCATTACACAAGCTGAATGACATACGTTTATAGGCAAATGTACTAAAGGGATAAGTGAAAGTCGTATTTTCCTAGTCAAGTACATCTACCTCAATTTGGTTATATCTGGAATAACCATCTAGGAAGCAATAATAAGGGTGGCCCGCTACTCTTTCTAGCATATGATCAATAAATGACAAGGGAAAATGGTCTTTCCTAGTTCCCGCATTGAGTTTTCGATAATCAATGAAAATGCGCCACCCGGTGGTGGTATGTTGGGGAACTAGCTCACCCTTAGAATTTTTAATCACAATCGTGCCCGACTTCTTCGGGACGACTTGAATGGGACTCACCTACTACCTGTCTGAGATTGGGTAGATAATCCCGGTATCCAATAATTTAATAATTTTAGCCCTCACCACCTCTTTCATGGTAGGGTTCAACCTTCTTTTCATTTCTCTCGAGGGCTTCACATCCTCCTCGAGGTGGATTTTGTGGGTATAAATCAAAGGACTTATCCCCTTCAAATCAAGGATGCACCAACTAAAAGCACTTTGGTGCTTCCTCAAAATATTCAGTAATTTACCCTCCTGCTCTTCGTCTAGGCTAAAGGAGATAGCAATAGGAAATGTCTCATTCTCTCCTAGATAAGCATATTTAACATTGGAGGGTAGTTTCTTTAATTCGAGGGTAGGTAATTTTTTAGTAGAGGGAGCCATGCGTGATTCCCTCTGTGGCAGCTCCTCAAATCTAGAAACCCAACTCACATCTCTCACGTCCTCGTCTGACGCTCTCTCATCCAGAATTTCCCTCAATTCCTCTACTTTCTTTTCAAAGTCGGTGTACGCTCCCTCACTCTCATTACTTAACACCAGGAAAGCTTCTAGCGCATCTCCACAAATTTTTTCCTCTATGTACTCGTCTACGATCTCATCAATAAGGCTTACCGTGTGAAGATCATCTTCTTCCCCTCAATATTGGGCTATGTTGAAGATGTTAGTCTCTAAGGTCATGTTCCCGAAAGTGAGTTGCATCTGCCTATTTTGAGTATTAATCAGTGCGCTAGATATAGCTAAGAATGGGCATCCAAGAATTATGGGAACATGATTACTCGAGGTGAAGGAGGGGTGTGTGTCCCAAATGACAAAATCTACAGGGAAGTAGAAGGTGTCAACTTGGACTATCACGTCCTCAAAAATACCCCTAGGTATCTTCACGGTTCAATCCGCTAATTGGAGAGAGATCTTTGTGGGCTTGAGGTCACCCAAATAAAGTTTCCTATAAATGGAATAGGGGAGGATATTTAAACTCGCCCCCAAATCGAGTAAGGCTTTTTCAATTCTATTCTCTCTAATAATGCATGAAATTGTGGGTGCATCGATATCTTTAAATTTTGGTGGGAGATCATTGAATAGAACAGAGCTCATATTCTGTTATAGAAATACATTCTTCTTTACCTCCATCCTCCTCTTTACTGTCAATAAATCTTTAATGACTTTTGCGTAAGCTGAAATTTTCTTAATGGCATCGGGGAAAGGTAAGTTTAACTTTACTTACTTTAGGACTTCTTGCACATCATCGCGGGGGTTTCCTTTTTGGGAAGGAACCAGTCGTTGAGGAAATGGAAATGCATAGGGTGGTTTAACAACTACCTCAAGCTCACTAGTGTCTTCACTATCACTCTCTTTCAAGGAGACATCTTCGGCCTCTTTCGTGCCGGGAGAAATCTCCTTGTCTTTTGGTGCATCTTGTGAGGGAGGTGATAAATCAACGATTCTCCCACTACGTAGAGTGGTTATAACTTGACATTGCTCCTGATTTTCTATGGAGGTGGAACTAACACTAGTTTAACCTTGGGGAGGTCTTTGGACTTGGGCAGGAAACTTTCCCTTCTCTTGGATACTCAACGAAGATTGTAACTTTGAGATGTTCGCATTGGTGTCGGTGAACATGCGATCATATCTAGCGTTAGTTTCATTTTGGTAGTTGATAAATTGGTGTATTGTATCTTCGGGAGTCCTCCGTAGTGGAGCTATATATGGAGCCGGAGGAGGTGGTGCTTGCTAAAATTGAGGAGGGGGTGGAGGTAGGGAAACCTGTGACTTTGGGTTAAACACTGCTCGTTGTTGCCCGTAGATAAAACTCGAATGGTTTATCCATCAAGGGTTATACGTGTTCCCATGTGGGGCATTAAAGTTTCCCTTAAAACCTCCGATCGCCTCCACCTTCTCGGTATGCATAGCCTTTTAGGTAAAAATCTTTGGGCATGCCTTTGTGGAATGGCCTGCCTCACAGATAGCGCACACCTTTTCTTTTACAGCACCATTGGATCCATAAATGTCTCTCAATAGGACTTCAATTAGATCTCTCACTCCTTTCTCAAACTGATCAAATAGACGTTCTAGTAAAGTATTACTATCTAGTTGGTATAGATCGGATGCAGTCGGAGTGGTAGATACTTATCTAGGCCGGGTTTGGGCATTAGGATTAGATATGTCCCATGTTTGAGTAGTCTTGGCGACATACTAAAGATGGGCCTCAACATCACCAGTATCTAATTCCCAGAATGGTCTTTCGCACATGGTTTGCACAAGTTATTTAGACGCTACTATTAGCCCATGAAGAAAGAAAGAGATTAGGTGATGTTTTTTAAATTCATGATGGGGGACAACGCTAAGCAATTCTTGAAAGCGTTCCCAACACTTATCGAAAGACTCATTATCTTTTTATCGAAAAGCTTGAATTTGAATTTTGATAGAGTTGGTTTTGTATTGTGGATAGAACTTTTAGATAAATTTCGATTGCATATCCTTCCAAGAGATAATGGAGTTCGAGGGTAGAGACCAAAAGCAGGTCTTAGCTTTATCCTTTAAGGAAAAAAGGAAAAGCATCAGGTGAACGACATCTTACGTGCATGCATGATCACTAAACGTCTCGCACGCCTCTTCGAACTCGCGTATGATAAGGTATGATTTCTTCGAATCCCTACCGTGGAAAGTAGGGAGAATATGTATCATCCCATTGTGAAAGGGGAACTGACCGGCATTATACGGGAGTAAAATGCATCCAGGGGTACCAGTTCTCTCTGGAAAAAGGAGTTCTTTCATGGGACGATAGGGTGGATTTACCTGCCTAGTACCGAAACTAGCGACGTCTGACATTTCTTTCTCTCTTAACGACTCGGTATCCTCACTTGGTGCACTAGGCATGTGACCTGAAATGTAACCAAATGGGTCACTCGAAGTGTAATTGGAAAGTGAATTTGGCGGTGTAGGTGGTGGAACCCAGAATTGTCGTACACGGGGGGTGTGGAGGCTGTCAGGATTATACTCAACGATTAGATTTTCATGAATTCTGGTTTAAGTATTTTGAGGAGTTTGTTCAGGATTTTGCATGAACAGAATTTTGTGAGATAATTACTTTTTTGATAAGTATTTTTTTTGGTCAAAGTTTTAGATTGATTCGATCTAACCTAAATCTACCTAATTCCCTGGCAACGGCGCCAAAAACTTGACGCGACCTTAAATGTGTTCTAGTGTGCATGTTATCTAGGCTCAAGTGAAAGATTTTTGCTCAAGTAATAATCCCGGTAAGTTGGGGTCGAATCCTCAGGGAAATAGGACGAGAAAATCGTAACGACGTATGGAAAGACGAAGAACCTTAACTTAACCCTAAAATAAACAAAATGATGCTTTGAATGGGAGATTTACTACAGCTAAATGCGTATTTAAATTAAGGACTGACTAAGCTAAGCATTAATGCAATGAAAATGAGTTAATTAACCTAAGAGGGATGGAAAGTTAATGAGAACAATAGGTTGGGTTACAATCCCCCATACCCTAGCAATTCATCTTGTAGGATACTAGATTTCGGAATTAGAATCTGAAAAGAACCCGAACTTTATTAATCCCAAGCATTACGTATATGAAGGAACATAACCCGCATCATACGAAATCAAAGTTAAGAACAAATCGGTGTCACATTAACTAACACGCGCATCGCACTCTTAAGCATCCCAATTACCTAGGGAAAACGAGATCAAAAGTTCTATGATGATTGTCATAGTTACGTAACACGATTCCCTTAAGATTATATTCAAAAATCTATTTCCAACTCAACTCAACTCGACAAAGCCTTTTCCTAATTATTTGGGATCGGCTACATGAATCCTATTTTTCCATTCCATTCTGTCAAGTGCAATATCTTCGGTTAAACCATATGACATCATGTCCTTTTTTATAATATCCCACCAAGTCAATTCAGGCCTACCTCTACCCCTTGTGTTACCATCAATACTAACTAAATCATTCTTGCTTACCGGAGCATCCATTGGTCTACGCTTGACGTGTCCAAACCATCTAAGTCGATTTTCTCTCAATTTATCTTCTATAGGAGATACTTTGATCGTTTCACGAATTTGTTCATTTTTAATTTTATCCTTTCGAGTTTTACCACAAATCCATCTTAGCATTCGCATATCCGCCACACTCATTTTCTATACATTTTGTTTCTTGGCTGCCCAACACTCTGTCCCATATAACATGACGAGTCTAATGGCCGTCCTATAATATTTACCTTTTAACTTCAAAGGTATATGCCTATCACACAAAATGCCGGTAGCACTTCTCCACTTAACCCAACCTACTCTAATCCTATGAGTAACATCATCACTAATATCTCCATCTTTTTGGATAATCGATCCTAAATAATGAAAATGATCATTTCTGGGTATCTCTTGACCCTCCAATTTCACCACATCTCAATTTGTCCTCCTATTACTAATAAAATTACACTCCACATATTCTGTTTTAGTTCTGCTTATTTTAAATCCTCTTGTTTCTAAAGTTTCTCTCCACAATTCCAACCTAGCATTAATCCTTGTCTTAGTCTCATCCACTAAAATAATATCATCTGAAAATAGTATACACCATGGCACTTCATCTTGTATTTTTCCGGTCAACTCATCCATAACAAGCGCAAATAGATAAGGACTTAATGCTGAACCTTGGTGTAGACCTATCGTAATTAAAAATTTGCTACTTTCTCCGGCTGATGTTCTTACTGTAGTCATCGCACCATCATATATATCCTTGATCACATCAATATATCTGTAAGTCACTCCTCTTTTATGTAGAACCCACTGTTGATACCAAATTTAATCTACTGACGTGGACCAATCATATGAAGACACATGGCTACATGGAAACTATAAACACTTCCGAGGAACCCACACGCTCCGACGAACAAGACTACAGCGAGGAAGACTAGTTCCCCGAGGAACAATGCCTCTCCGAGGAACTCTTGAGTACCGAGAAGCTTAGGCGGTCCGAGCAACTCAGGCGGTCCGAGCTGCACCTCGAACAAATCATTAATAGCTGGATAACCAACAGTTCAACTGATTCATTAAATGCTTATCATTTGGACGCGCACGCAAAAAGGGCATTAAATGTATTACCCTTTCATATGCATATCATTTAATGTATTACCCTTTCACATTACAGCCTCAGGGCTATAAATACATTGTACAATCCTCATTGTAAGGGGAGGCCCAGACCGGAATTTCTTGAGATAACTTGTAATCGAGAATTCCAATACAAACAGCAATACCAAAACAGTGGACGTAGGCCATTCTTATAAGGCTGAACCACTTTAAAATTCTTTGTCTCATTTATTTATCTGTGATTGAATTATTAGAGTGATCTAATTTTTTACATCAACAGATTGGCGCCGTCTGTGGGAAACGACTGGTAAAATCGTTTTCTCATAAAAAACAATCCATTACCAATGGCAGATATTCCTGAATCCAGCAATCGAAATGCTAGAACCCCTCCAAATCCGTCTGCTCCACCAATTATTCTAGATCTGACTGGAATAATGGCAAATCTGGCTCAGGGCCAGACCGTCATGCAAGAAACGATGCGACAACTCATCCAAAACCTCCATGGCGGTGCATCAGCCCATTCCGGATCACGAAGCATTCAAAGAAATACCCGTGCGCCTTCTTCGCGTACTAGGCGTACTAATTCATATCGCAATGAGGAATCTGAAGATTTTTCTTATCAACCTGGATGAATTTCGTCAGTGCGAGCCACAGATACTGAACAACGTGTCACCCTCTCCCCAAAAAGGGCCAACACATTGGAAAGATTAAGTAGGGCCTCTCCTTTCGACCGTTTAGGCCCTAGGAGGAACAAAAGTCCTCTTAATGAAGCATCGAGGAGTTTTCGATGACCATCAGATTTAAGGGAAGGATCTGCCCAGTCGCGACCAGCTGCTCGTCAAGATGGGTCTTATGACCGACCAGCTGCTCGTCGAGATAAATCCCAGGAAGCCACTTCAACGCGATCAGCTGCTCGAACCAATAGGCCCGAGGAAGGAAATGATGCATGGAAAGGATCTATTCAGAGGCTGGAGGATAGATTGGGGGAAATAGCTAAGGCCAAGAACCCTCTACAATGAACCTTTGTTCGAGGAACACCTTTTGTCTAGGACATTGTTGATTTTCCAACACCATCAAAGTTCAAAGCACCTGTTGTGACTCCCATGTATGATGGGAAGACCGACCCTGTCCTTCATATAGAACAATATCAAGCTGCTGCTGACATCTATGCTGTCCCAGACGAGATGAGATGCAGGGCATTCTCGAGAACTCTTACCGGATCTGCTCAGATATGGAATAATAATCTTCCTCGGGGTAAGATTTCAACTTTTCTTCAACTGGCCGAGTTATTCATTGGAAATTTCTGCTTTGGAGCAAAGCCAATTAAGCGAGTAGCACATTTGTTAAGTGTTAGATAAAAAGCTAGGGAGAGTATCAGAGATTATATAACTCGTTTTAATAACGAGAAACTCGAAGTCATTGAATATGAGGAGAAGACAGCGATTACCGCATTGATGAGTGGACTGCTGCCAAACAAGTTGTACTACACTTTGGCCAAAGATCCAGCTCGAACCATGTCAGACCTGATGGGAAAAGTGTCCAAGATTATGAATGCTTAGGAGGCTATGTCTGCAAAGAAGAATATGGACGCCAAAGAAACCAAGGTGGAAGGTGATAAAGCTAAGAAGAAAGAACATAATAACAATGGCGGTGACAAACAATCCAAAAATAGGTCGGTATGGGACGTAATGAAGAAATTCGATAATTATACTCCTTTGAGGAAGGACATCAACCACGTCCTGGAAGAAATTAAGAATAGAGAGGAGTTAAACTGGCCAAAGAAAATGAAGGCAGACCCTGACACGAGGAATAGGGAAAAATATTGCGAGTTCCACAAGGATCATGGCCATATGACTAAAATTGCATAGCTCTTCAGAATGAGATTGAAACACTCATCCGACGAGGAAAGCTAGCAAAGTATGTTGATCGGGGAGGCGAAAGAAGAAACAACGACCGAACTAGAGAGAGATCTAGATCTCCTCGTCGAGCAGAGGAGAACAAGAAGAGAAACCACGAAGTTGATCCGGAGGATGACCCCGATCTTCCCAAGAAACCAAGGCAGCCAGAACGAGAGGTATTTTTAATACGTTTTGGGTCATTTGATTGTAATGTTATTACAGGAGGAGATGCAGGAGGAGGAGACCTTAATGCAGAAAGAAAAGCTTACCTCGGTGAGGCTCAAGCTTGCTTATACATTCAGCGAATAAATTTAGCTGGAGAAGATCGCCCGAGAAAGGTGAACAAGGAGAAATTGGTCATCGGTTTTTCAAAAAATGACCTTGAAGGTGTTTTATATCCTCACGATGATCCACTGGTGATCAAGATGAGAATGAAGGAGGTAATGATTTCAAGAGTGCTGGTCGATAATGGTAGCTCGGCAGACATCATGTTCTACTCGTGTTTCGATAGTTTAAACCTAAAGCTATCTCAGCTGGAACCTTACCACAGACCCCTCATCGGTTTTGCTGGTGAGAAAGTATTTCCACTTGGGATGATCAAGTTGGATATATTCATTGGTACGTGGCCTGCTTGTCGGACATAAAGAATACGTTTCTTCGTGATGGACAAGAATGTCCAATCATCGTACAATATCATCATGGGAAGAGTAGGATTGAAGAAATTCGAGGCTGTGCCATCTACAGTGCATCAGTGCCTAAAATTTCCAACAAACTTTGGAGTAGGAGTTGTGAAAGGTGATCAGAAAGTAGCTCAGGAATTCTATTATTCATCCGCCGAGCAAGAAGAACTGGAAGAATGAAAGAAAAAGACCACTACCTATCAAGTGGATGAAGGTGCAGAAATTAAAACATTGGATCCTCGAGATGAGTCGCAACTCGTGAAGGGCCAAGTGGTGGAAGCTACTGAAAAAATCATTCTGGACGACGAACACCCTGAGCGAACTACTCAAATAGGTTCATCGTTGGAAGCCTCATTAAAACAAGAATTGATAACTTTCCTTAGAAGCAGAAGATAAACTTTTGCGTGGAGTCATGAAGATATGCCCGGGATAGACCCAAATTTCTTATGTCACGAGCTCAATGTGAATAAGGAGATCAAGCCTGTGAAGAAGAGAAGAAGAGTATTCAGTCCCAAGAAGAATCAAGCTATACAGGAGGAAGTCGAGAAGCTCCAAAAAGCTTATTTCATTGAAGATGTAAAATATCCTGATTGGTTAGCTAATGTGGTGATGGTAAAGAAGAAGAACAACAAGTGGAGGATATGTGTAGACTTCACCGACCTCAATAAAGCATGCCCAAAGGATCACTTTCCATTGCCCCGAATTGATCAACTAGTAGATGCTACCTCGGGACACGAGTTGCTGAGCTTCATGGATGCTTATTCTGGTTACAATCAGATTAAAATGAAACCTGAAGACAGGGAGAGTACTTCTTTCATTACCCCTAGGGGAACTTATTGTTATAATGTTATGCCTTTTGGTTTGAAAAATGCAGGTGCGACATATCAGAGGCTGATGAACAAGGTCTTTGCTGAACAAATCAGTGAAAATATGGAAGTCTATGTTGACGATATGCTGACGAAAAGCAAGAAAGCTGCCGATCATCTAGTTGACTTAAGTCAGACTTTTGATCAACTAGATAAATATCAAATGAAACTGAACCCGACGAAGTGCATATTTAGAGTACGAGAAAGCATGTTCCTCGGGTACATTGTCAATCAACGAGGCATTGAAGCAAATCCTGAAAAGATCAAAGCTCTATTAGGGCTGCGATCTCCAACGACGAAGAGGGAAGTACAGAGTCTCACAGGACGAGTAGCGGTACTCAACAGATTTGTGTCGCGAGCAACTGATAGATGTCTCCCATTATTCAAGACACTCAGAAGGACTTTTGAGTGGAATGATAAATACGAGAAGGCTTTTCAAGACTTGAAGAGATACTTGGGAGCACCTCTATTATTGTCCAGGCCAGTAATGGGAGAAAAATTATATTTGTACCTTGCAGTATCCGAGAATGCAGTTAGCTCGGTGTTGATCAGAGTGGAGAATGGAGTACAAAAACCAATTTACTACACAAGTAAGGCCTTCCGAGGAGAAGAGATTAGATATCCAAGGCTGGAGAAATTGGCACTGGCGCTGATTGAGGCGAGTAGAAGAATGAGGCCATACTTCCAAGCTCATACTATAGTAGTATATACTGATATGCCATTGAGGCAAGCCCTTCATAAGCCAGAAAAATCAGGGAGATTGATGTACTGGGCAATAAAGCTCTGTGAATATGATATAATTTATGAACCCAGATCATCGCTAAAAGGGCAGGCTGTAGCAGACTTTATAGAAGATTTCACCTATCCTGATACCCCCGAGGAGAAAAAGTTGCTCGCTGATCAACCTGTGGATGTTACAGGACCAACAAACATAAGCTCAGACAAATTTCGATTAGTAAAAGGGCGTGTGGATGTTACAGGATGTGATGCAGAGATAGTTGTGAGAACTCTGGACGAGGAACAAGAGTTGCTCGCTGATCAACCTGTGGATGTTACAGGCTCGACAAACACTAGCTCAGACCAACTCCGGTTAGTAAAAGGGCAAGTGGATGTTACAGGATCATTAAATTCGAGCTAAGACCAACTCCGGTTGATAAAAGGGCAAGAAGAAATGATCGATGAGGAGCGAGAAAAATCTGGGGAGGATGAAAAGAAGCAGCAAATATATCACCGAGGAACTCTGACTGATTCGAAATTTGAAGACGAGTTACCTATATGGAGGCTATATGTAGATGGCTCATCTTGCACTGCAGGATGTGGCGCGGGGATAGTTTTGAGCACTCCGGACGAGGTTGACATGGAATACGCCTTGAGTTTCCAATTCAAAGCTTCCAACAATGAGGCTGAGTATGAGGCCATGATTGCAGGACTTGGTTTAGCAAAAATTATGGAGGCGCAACAGGTCATTGTTTTCAGTGACCCTCAATTGATCATAAACCAAATGATGGGAGTATATGCAGTTAGAGGAGAATTAATGATCAGATATCACGCAAAGGCAAATGAGCTAGTATCAGAATTTACCGCTATTCAGCTGGTCAGAATACTAAGAATGGAGAATACGAGAGCAGACGCCCTAGCTCGACTAGCATCAGCTACTCGCACCGAGCTACGACGAATAATCCCAATTGAAGTATTAGCTGTTCGGAGTATAGATGAAGATCTGACGATGAACTTTATCACCCTTGATTTAGGAACATCTTGGATGGATCCCATCAGGGCGTATATCGAGGAGGGAGAATTGCCAATTGACAAATTCACATCCAAGAAATTGAAGTTTAAAGAAGCTCGGAATGTATTAACTAATGGTGTTTTATATAGACGAGGAATTATGGCAGGTTTGCAGAGATGCGTACATCCCTTCGAGGTGAAAGAATTGATTGAAGAAATCCATGAAGGGTCTTGTGGAGCACATGTAGCAGGTCAGACGCTTTTACAAAGGGTGATGACGCAGGGATACTACTGGCCGACGATGAGGGCTGATTGTATAGCATATGCCAAGAAGTGTGACAAGTGCCAGCGTTTTTCCTCCATCCGAAGAACTCCACAAGAATTGTTGACACCCATAACTTCCCCTTGGCCATTTGCCATGTGGGGAATTGATTTGGTAGGGACACTGCCAATGACCCGAGGAAGGTTCAAGTACCTCATCGTCGCAATGGATTATTTTACTAAGTGGGTAGAAGCTGAGCCACTCATTGATATGACGTACGAGAAGGTGTACCAATTTGTTTGGAAGAACATCATTTGCCGATATGGTCTCCCTCATGCCTTCATCATAGACCATGGAACACAATTTGATAACGAGGAGTTTGCCGCCTATTGTCATCAATCAAATATTTTAAAGGTCCACTCAGCACCAGGCCATCCTCAAAGCAATGGATAAACTGAAGTGACAAATAGAACACTGCTGAATGGTTTGAAGAAAAGATTGGATAATGCGAAAGCAAACTGTATCAACGAGTTACAATCAGTACTCTGGGCTTACCGAACTACTCCCTGTGTAGCAACTGTAGAATCACCATACATGCTGGCGTTTGGAAGTAAAGCTGTCATACCTGCCGAGTTGGGTCTCCCAACACACAGGGTGCTAAATTTCATTTCCCCTGTCAGCGATTTAATGAGAAGGCTAGATTTAAACATGCTCGAGGAAGTTAGAGAAGAAGCAGCCATTAGAAATGCTGCTTACCAGCAGCGAACAACTTTGTTTTACAACAAGAGGGTGAAGAAGTGCGACCTGAAAGAAGGAGACTGTGTGCTGAAGAGAGTAATTCAAAAGCATAACAAACTGAAGGCAAACTGGCATGGACCATACCGAGTTACAGAAGTTGTTCGACCAGGAACTTATCGAATAACAACTTTAGAAGGCGAGGAGTTTAAAAATGCCTGGAATGCAGAGCACCTGCGCAAGTATTATCAGTGATGTATATGTAACACAGTTCCATCAGTATGAATAAAATGAAAGTAGTCTGCAAGTCTCTCTATTTATTGAAAAATTTTCGGGGAATACTAGTGCTACGCACTACTCGGTAAAGCTCGGCAGACTACTCAACGAAATATTCCAAACTGTACCAAGTATGGTTGGTCGGGGATAAAAACCCACTAACTGTAGTTGGTCGACGAGGAGAAATATATTCCAAACTGTACCAAGTATGGTTGGTCGGGGATAAAAACCCACTAACTGTAGTTGGTCGATGAGGAGAAATATATTCCTAAAAATGCCAACCTGTTTGGATAGGAAATGAAATATTCCAAACTGTACCGAGTATGGTTGGTCGGGGATAAAAACCCACTAACTGTAGTTGGTCGACGAGGATAAATATTCCTAAAAATGCCAACCTGTTTGGCTAGGAAACGAAATATTCCAAACTGTACCGAGTATGGTTGGTCGAGGATAAAAACCCACTAACTATAGTTGGTCGACGAGGAGAAATATTCCTAAAAATGCCAACCTGTTTGGCTAGGAAATGAAATATTCCAAACTGTACCAAGTATGGTTGGTCGGGGATAAAAACCCACTAACTGTAGTTTGGTCGACGAGGAGAAATATTCCTAAAAATGCCAACCTGTTTGGCTAGGAAACGAAATATTCCAAACTGTACCAAGTATGGTTGGTCGGGGATAAAAACCCACTAACTGTAGTTTGGTCGACGAGGAGAAATATTCCTAAAAATGCCAACCTGTTTGGATAGGAAACGAAATATTCCAAACTGTACCAAGTATGGTTGGTCGGGGATAAAAACCCACTAACTGTAGTTGATCGACGAGGAGAAATATTCCTAAAAACGCCAACCTGTTTGGCTAGGAAACGAAATATTCCAAACTGTACCAAGTATGGTTGGTCGGGGATAAAAACCCAATAACTGTAGTTGGTCGACGAGGAGAATTTATTGACCTTGGTTGGTCGGACACATTTTATGAAAAAAACAAAAAATTACGAAGTATGATTAGTCGGGGATAAACTCTCACTAACCGTAGTTGGTCGACAAGCATAATTTAACAACCTTGATTGGTTGATACTCATGACTTTATTATTAAGTGATCGAGCAATATTATTGAAACTTGAAACTTTTTAATTATTACTGAATTGGTTGACGAACATCACAATATTGTTATTTTTAACAGATATGCATAAATGTAAAGTATTGATATTTACAAGACAATAGCAAATGAAAATTTGCAAATAAAAATGAAAGTCTTTCATTGAATTCAAAATAAATTACATTGATAATGAAATTAACCTATCCCATTGCCATAAGGAGGGCATCTGGGTCCCTGGTAAACCTCATCTCCAGTCAATGGAGGGTGTTGCCAAATTTTTATGACAACCCCATGTTCAAAATAATACCTGTTGGCATCAGGGAGATTGACTACTAAGGCTCTGTTTAAAAATCTAGTTTTTAAATAATAAATATTTTCATTGACTGCCCATCTATAGCAGAACATGATTTCTGGGATTCCTATACGAGTTCCATGCACTTGATTTAACCTATGCACCCCATTAACTATTCTCCATGTGTTGGGGGCTATTCTTACAGGAATAACATCGAGACACAAGGAATTGGGTGGAAAAGAAAATCCACATTCAGCAAAAAAAAGACTGGGGAACCAATGTCCCTCAGCCAAATTGAAATAATCAGAAGGCTCAGAAAGTTTTTCAAAGACAACCCAAGAGGGGATGGAGAAATCAGAACGAAACTTCTCTAGAGACTCAACAAGGTAAACCATGGTGAATAAAGAAATGAAGAAGAAGGAAGAAGATCTTACAGAAAAAGACTGAAGCTGTTGACAACGAACGACGGAAGAGATGAACGCACAAGAGAGTAGAAGACAATGAAAAACTCGAAGATAAAAATTTGAAAAGGTAGAAGACGATGGGAGTGTCTGTGAAGTTTAAATACATTGCCTTGTGAAATGGAGAACTAATGATTACAAAAAAGGATGATTACGTTACCGGCGGCTAAAAGGGCATTAAATATTGGTGCGGGTATCGAAGCGAACAACAATGGCTAAAAAGACGAAAAGCAACGCGAGAATCGAAGCACGCAGAGAAGTCCAAAAAAGCATGATTCTACGAATTGGGAAGGAGAAATAAATACAAGGGAAATGCTCCTAAAAATCAGGAAGACTATTTAAAGCTACCATATTCCGACAAAGAATGTTCCATACTCCTCAAATTTTGAACTATGAAACATTGGGGGCTTCTGTTGATACCAAATTTAATCTGCTGACGTGGACCAATCATATGAAGACACGTGGCTATCTACATGGAAACTACAAACACTTTCGAGGAACCCACACGCTCCGAGGAACAAGACTACAGCGAGGAAGACTAGTTCCCCGAGGAATAATGCCTCTCCGAGGAACTCTTGAGTACCGAGAAGCTTAGGCGGTCCGAGCAACTCAGGCGGTCCGAGTTGCACCTCGAACAAATCATTAATAGCTGGATAACCAACAGTTCAACTGATTCATTAAATGCTTATCATTTGGACGCGCACGCAAAGAGGGCATTAAATGTATTACCCTTTCATATGCATATCATTTAATGTATTACCCTTTCACATTACAACCCCAGGGCTATAAATACATTGTACAATCCTCATTGTAAAGGGAGGCCGAGACCGGAATTTCTTGAGATAACTTGTAATCGAGGATTCCCATACAAACAGCAATACCAAAACAGTGGACGTAGACCATTCTTATAAGGCTGAACCACTTTAAAATTCTTTGTCTCATTTATTTATCTGTGATTGAATTATTAGATTGATCTAATTTTTTACATCAACACCCACCATATTATATCTCTGGGTATCCTATCATACGCCTTCTCCAAATTTATAAAAATCATATGAAGATCCTTCTTTTTCTCCCTATACCTCTCCATTAATATCCTCAATAAATAGATTGCTTCCATTGTTGACCTCCCAGGCATAAACCCAAATTGATTCTCAGATACTGTTATCTTTAATCTCAATCTATATTCAATCACTCTCTCCCAAAATTTCATTGTATGACTCATTAACTTAATAATTTGAACAACTTTGTACGTCCCCTTTATTTTTATAAATAGGTACTAAAACACTTTTTCTCCATTGATCGGGCATCCTATTAGTCATTAAAATTCTATTGAATAATTTTGTAAGCCATGATACTCCATCCTCTCCTAAACACTTCCAAACCTCAATAGGGATACCATCTGGTCCTAAAGCCTTCCTTGTTTTCATCTTTTTTAGAGCAATCCTGACCTCTGTTGTCCTAATTCTGCGAAAAAATATATTTTCTCGAGTCTCCCCAAGTTCATCTATATCTAATCTATTCCCATTATCTCCATTTAATAACCTCTCAAAGTAGTTTTTCCATCTTTCCATAATTTCATCATCTTTGACTAGGACTCTCGAATCATCACTTTTGATACACTTAACGTTATTAAAATCTTTTATTTTCCTATCCCTAAGTTTATCAAGCTTATAAATACTTTTTTCCCCTTCTTGTGTACCTAATTTTGTATGGAGATCATAATACTCTTTTAACTTAGCATCTCTTACCACTTTCTTAACTTCCTTTTTAGCCCATTTATATTTCTTAAAATTTTCTTCATTTCTATTTGTTTGCCATGTTTTAAAGCACTCCCTTTTAATTTTAACTATATTTTGTACTTCTTCATTCCACCACCAAGTTTCTTTAGACTGTGGCCCCTTGCCTTTTGATTCTCCAAGAATTTCCTTTGATATTCTCCTAATGCATGTAGCCATCTTATTCCACATTATGTTAGTCTCTTCTTCAGCATTCCATGTTGCTTCGTTTAATAATTTATTTTTAAATAGTTCTAATTTCTCTCCTTTTAAGTTCCACCACCTAGTTTGTGGGTTAATCTTCACTTTTTGCACTCGTGATTGATTTTTAATATTTATATCCAACACCATTGTCCTATGTTGTGAGGTTAAGCTCTCTCCCGGGATAACTTACAATCTTTACACGTTAATCGGTCTCCTTTTCTAGTAATGAAAAAATCTATTTGGCTCATATGCGTTCCACTTTTATAAGTTATTAAGTGTTCAAGCCTCTTTTTAAAACATGTATTTTCTAGTACAAAATCTAAGATATACTCCCCCCATCGTTCCTATCTCCAAAACCATATCCTCCATGAACTATCTCATATCCTACACGATCTTCTCCTTCATGGCCTCTTTTATGTATTTCAAATTATGATAAATTACATTGGGTGGGGTTCATGCATCTCAACCCTTAAAAGATTAGCCCGACATGATTAAATGAATAAAAACATTAATTTTAGAATTAAAAGAAATCATAATTGGCAAGAACAATTTTTAATTTGAGATAACAACTAATAATTGAGAATTAATTAACTAAGTAAGGAAGAGATTAAGTTAATTGAAACGAAATTACTTGCATTCACTAAATCTGGAAATCAAATCAGAATCTTGCAATCAATCTTTAAAATTAGGGTTTGTAACAAGGTGAGATAGCTTGCTCTCTCTAACAACTAAATTAAAAATTATCAAAGTTCGACTCTCTAGTCTAACAATAAGTAGAAGTTAAATACATCATGAAAAATCCGGAGTTGTAGCTGAATCAAACTCTAAAATTGAAACAGAAAATCAGGATCTCTCTTCGGCAGATCGGTCCGTCGGGTGAGCTCGGTTCGGTCCGGTTCCAAATCCGAATCGGTCCTTTTTTGTTGAAAATAGGATCGGTCCATTATGCAAAATTTTCCAGTATGATGATAGGAATCCAGATCGGTCCTATTTTGTGGGAAATAGGATCGGTCCGTGCTGTGATTTTAGCCAATGAGTTTTAAAGGTCTGGATAGGTCCCTTTTTGTTCGAAATAGGATCGGTCCGGTCTTCGAAATCAATTTCTCCTGATTTTCTTTTCATTATCTCTCATCTTTAGAACCTCGTAACTTCTGCTCTGGAACTCAGAATTGGACGCCGTTTCTTCCTACGCGCTTGCGGACTCGAGGTCTTCAACTTTTATTTTGGGTTCTCATTCAGATTCCCTAAAAAAATTACATTTTTGCCCTTTTGACTTTTCTCCCTTGATTCATTCTTCTGCTTTGGCTTTTTCCTAACTTTACTGAGCAATAAATACCTGTAAATATCATGAAAATGGCACAAAACTCGAGATACTATGTAGAAAGATCAGTAGCATATAAATGAGATAAATAAAGATGAATTACATTACTCGAGGCGATAAAAATCCCTAAATTAAGGGGATAAATTCGGAAGAATTTATGCCTAATCAAACCCTCCAAAAAGACTCATTCCTCAATCCCCAAAAGGGAAAAGTACAGACTCTTGAGAGTCACATAGACATGAGTAGCTTTGCTTGTCTTGAAAACTTTGTCGCATCAAGCTCAACCTGTAATTCTACACAATTAAACATACCTTCAAATGCAAAGAGAATATAACAAGTATAAATCACCAAATGAATAAACATCTAACAATGTCTAAATAATCTCAAACTAGGTAAGACGTCTCCCCCTAAGATAAAGATATCTTAATCTTGCAAAGGAAAGATACCATTTCTCCCCCTTTTTGTTCAGGAATAGACAAAGCAAGATTAACTACTCCCAAAAATCGAATCTCCCCCTAAATATGTGATCGTAAGATACCAATACTAAGTAAAAGGAAACGGGAATAAGTCATGAAACAATGTAAAGGGTAACAAGCACACAACGTGGCAAATCAAGCACAAATAATCCAAAAGATCAAGCAAGTGATAAATATGGACTAAATGTACACCCCTAAGACTCAAGACCCGATACCATATATAATATATGCATAATATATCAATTCAAATCTGGCACACATATACAGGTATAAATGACCACATAACATGACACAAAACACATAAGCTTTACACCCTAGCATAATATCGATGTGTCCAAACGTGTGGGATGGAATGAATCACTAGAAGAAAAAGTCTTTTTACAATGGCTAAAAAGTGTCATAAAAATCTATTTACGTCACTTTTAATCATAATTAAAAGAGTCTTAAAAACCACTGTCATAAGAAAATTCAGAAAAATCTCTTAAAAAATAGAGCCTTTTAAGTATCGTTCTTTACAAGGGTCGCAAAAAATTCAAGAAAAAGGTCTGAAAAATAAATCTTTTTAAGACGTGTTATTTACAAGGATTGCAAAAAATTCCCTCATTACCTACCCCTTGCCCAAAAGCATCCTAAATATGTTATTTATTGGACGCTTCACTTGAATGCATATCAATATATTACATTCGAAAGTTGTCCAATGAAATTAAGTCAACACAAATGTTCTCAAAATCAATTCTAACTAGTCATATCCATATATATATATTCAAAATTTATCATTCCAATATTTACATCCAAATGTTGTCCTAGCAATATATACATCCAAAAATTGTCCTGCCAAAGTAATACGTACATTTAAAAAGGAATTAGTTCTAATTACATTTCTATCCAAAATCAATTAAAACTAAAAATATTCTCAAATAGAGAAAATGTAACAATTATAAAACAAATATGTCCTCGACATTCCACCACAAATGCCATCTCGATTCTTTCTTTAGAAAACCACTTTCTATAAACCTATGAAAAATAAAGGAGATATTATAATAACTTGCAACAAGAAACCAATTTATGAAAATTCGTATAACCAAAATAACTACATAATAAAAACTTGATTTAGCATAAGTAAAAAAAATTCGACAACTTTACTCCCCCCCCAAACACTCAGCCACCCCCAACAACAAAAAAAACCCAAACCTTTCCAACCCCCACTCTCGTCAATCTCCATGACATGGACACTGTATCATTTTTTGAATTTTAACAAACCAAGGAAAAAAATCCTGTATCACGCAAACATTCAAACATATTATAATTTAATAGTATGCATTGCATATGAATGGCGTGTGTACCATTAGTTAGTTCATATAAATATCACACGTATGAGGGAGCGAGGGAGAATGACTATGATTTGAGATGCCTTATAATGAATTGAATAAAATCAATTCGTACATCATCAATCTCATCCTTTGTGTATGTCTTATTCTTATATAGCATGCTCATCTTAAATAATCCAAGACTAAATTATGAGTTTTTAAGACATATATTTAGAGATGATGAAAATAAGTATAATTAATTACCTTTGAATCAATAAACTTAGAAGGAGTCTCTATTAATTCTCTCATATATTTCATCACATAGTACCGCACTCAAACATCGTAGGTTGTTTAGGGCACTAAATGACACAAGCGCTAAAATTTTAGTAATAGGAAGTGAGGGAAGAAATATTATAATATTACTAATATTTTTTTACCTTTACATGCTTCCAATGTGGTATTATGGGTCGTTTATTTCCATCAAGAGCTAATGGAATGAGTCCACTGCAAGACAAGAATTTTATGACTAATTATGAATGATAAATTATACTCGAACCAAAGTAGTGATGAAATTTTAATCACGGATTGAAATAGAACTTATTTGCTTCATCGCTTGGGTGATGCAAAGAGTCCAACCATTAAACATTCATCGAAGAGCAATGAATGAAAATTATTATCCAATAAAAACTACAAAAGAATGATAGAAATAAAACTTTATAAGAACATGAGTATTTTACTCAAATAAATATCTAAAGCGTAAAAGTTTGCGCCATGATGATACCTTTACAATATTAGATGTGGGATGTGGCTTTGTTGATTGAATCGTTTGGTTTCCATGAGCTTTGATCTATGATTATCAATGATGAAAAACATGTTTTAATAACTGAAAGTTTTCTAATATAAATTTTTGAAGCAAAAAAAAAATGAGTCGTGGTTAATACCTTCATAATAATAGATGTGGGACATAGCCCTACTGTTGGAATCTTTGGATTGCCATTACCTTTAAGCTATGATAATCAATGATAGAAAATAAAATTTATAATAATCGGAGTATTGTTTAAATTTTTTTTGCATAAAAGATTAAGTCATGTATGTAACTATATAAGTGACGTCGACTGGATGCATCGCAAGTAACTAGTCGTTCTTAAAAACATAGGTCTCTTTATTTTCAACTCCAAAAATATCCTTTCCAAATGGAATCTTTATCTCATTTTTCTTCAAGCCTTTTAATGTTTGTTTAAAGGCACTAATCATAAAAGGTCACAATAAGCATTCATCATTCCTTGTTTCTTACCACTGGCATCATTAATTTCTTTTTGTTTAAGGAATTTTTTATGTATAAAAAACTCAATATTCCACGGCACGGACTAAACTAGGCCCATCCCTTTTCCATTTTCACTTATAATCCAAATCTTGGGGTGGGGTGGGAGATTGCAATACGAACTACGAGTTATCTTGGGTTATCTTTGTGGAAAACTAAGATCCCCGAGATAAATTTGGCAATCTTAGTGCCACTACTGCTATTATAGTCGCCAAAACAAACATATTTTTTAGAGAACAATAAATTACATAATATAGGAAAGAAAACTGCATCCTCTAGATAAGTTTTTACCTCATATGACAAAATTTCTTATGCGCTACCACTTGTGGGGATGAGAGCGGTAAATTTTCCCATTGCAACCATTTTGCCTATAGAACAAAGAATAACTTGTGACACCACTATATTTTCTTCTTTCGTTTTTTACTGAACCCTCTGAGATAATCCGTTATTTAGAGTCACACCCCCAAACACACGTAAAAATCACTTGTACCTTATGAATTATCTATTTAAACAAAGGGGTAACTCCAATTAATTAACACGAATATGGTATCTCAAACTACGAAATTATTTGGGGTGTAAAGTTAAAAAAAATCATGTTTGAAGAGCGATATTAATGATTGGGAAACTCTCGATGGAACACTGAGTAAATGGAGACATTGGTTTGTCACCTTCAGTACGTAGAGTGAACCATCCATGCCGCGGATAATCGAAAAACTTCTCAATGCATTTCAAATTAGAATTCTGAGAAGCACTTTTGGTAGGGGAAACCTATGTTAAAACAAAATATTACAAAGAAAACGTCTTCCAAAAAGAGAAAGGGCCTGAAATTTTCATTCCCCGCTTTTTTCAACAACGTTCGATTTCTCTCGTCATCTAAATAAAACTATAATGGCTCCATCTTTCTCCAACGCTAAACTTCTCTTCTCTTTTCTCGCTGATAAATTCTCCCTTGTTGTCACCAAACGTGGATAGACGTCATCTCAGGGAGTTGTGTCGAGTAATGTAAATTAAGGAATAAGAAGCAATCTCATGATGAAGAAAATAGGGAAAGATGCAAAAAAGAACACTTCTTGGGTCCTAGATCTGCTTACTGGTTACTATAGGCTAAAGAATCTATCTAAGGAGATTGACGCTGCCGAGCTTCATGAGTTATTGCTCAAGCAAAGAATTAGGCAAAATTAAATTATTAAACATGAATTTTTCTCTTTATGATATGATTGTTGTTTACCCCCGAGGAGAATTGGATGATATAGGGTCATACTGTAGTTTTAGTTCATTTGTTCTATGTTTAAAGGGACTAGGACCACAAGTACTTCGTGTGAGGTCATTTTTCTCTTTTTCTCATTTGAAGTTATTAAATAACAAAAATCTTTTATTTATTACTGCTCACACACACACACACACACACACACACACACACACACACACATATATATATATATATCAATTCCAGTAAGGTATATTTGAATACAAATGATAATGCAAATGTAATAGTAATAGAAATAACATTGAGTCAACTCCAGTTATAGTTTTTAGATATTCTTGTTATGGATAAGAGAGATAAAAAAGGGAGTGATGATGAGCTGAAAGGTAATAAGATTGATCTGGTGCTACACAAAATAGTGTCAAGTTTCCTATCTTCGTATATAGTAGATCATAATGAAGCATATCGAATTATAGGTTTTTTTTACTTAGTTGACCCGAATGCTACATAGAACAACGGAACCATTCTTTATAAAGAGAATTTTCTTCTTCCTTGGATTTTTTAACATTGGATCAATCTGATGTAGAAGCTCAATAATCTCACATTCTTCAACCACCACACGAATGTGCAACATAACCTTGTATCCAACACTAAAAATTGCCTAAATAAGAGCATTTTTCATTCCAAAATTAAATGTATTACCACAAGAGACAAGTAAATAAATAAATATAAAATCAAATAAGTAAGAACAAACATTATCGACCAACTCAAGGATCTGCAAGTGTGAAACAAACTTAGAAGATGTATCTACAGGGTTTACTGCAGTGTAAAAAAATATATTAAACCTCCCAAAGCATCATAATAATATTATTTAAGAATAATCAGCATCAAAAAATTCTAACAAGAACAAAAATCAGAACCAAACTAAAAAATAAAGATACATAGAGCTAGCTGTTAAAAATATTTTTCTGGTCGAAGCGTACTTCTAGAATTCCGCTCTCGAGAGACTAATAATCAATTACCCGATAAGTGAAGCAGATGCTCACCCGCTAAGCTGAAAATCCAACTTTAAGCCTCGTGACAATGCTTGTCAAGCAACAAAGGGCCAAACAACAACCATACTACACTCGATCATTCATCTGATTACCAAATACTAATCGAGAACCATCTAATGATGCTTCATAGCTCATACGAGCAACACCAAAAAGACCACACAAGGTGCTATTGTTATGGTATTGAAACTTAAACTTACAAATAAAATAATAAGGTGTTAACCATTTTTTCGATTTTGGATTTACAATTTACATTTATGCTCATTGAATCTCGAGCTGGGGAAAGCTCGACGACCAATTTTGGAATGTTTTCCTTGCGCTTTTGTTTAGAGGAGCAGTGTCTTGTTAAGACCTTAACCTGAACACATGACAATCGAAGAGATAAGAACCTACTCACCCTTTCAAGAAACACCTACTTGAGATATAACTAAAACCTAAGAAGCACTTATTCAGATACATTAGACGAGTACAATACCATATGAATAAGTCAATAAATATTTTGCCTAAAAATAAAGATGGAGATATGTTGGGGATACAATATATATATATAAAATAAAGTAGGAAACTTATGTATGTCATAAGCTTCAACTATGATGTCATAATATGTTTTTGTTCCTACAATACCCATTTTACCCTTAAAAAATTGATTTTCGTCTCCTTTAATACACTCTAATTTGTTTACCCCTTTTATTCAAAATTCAAAAATAGGGGTACTAGAGTATTTGCACCATGCTTACAGTTGTTTCTCACATCTCCCCCGTTTCTCCTACCAGTCTTCTTATTTTTCTCCCTCTTTACTCTCTCGCTCCCTCTCTCCCTTTGTGTTGTACGATTAACTCTGGCAACACAAACACTTCCTCACCCGGTGCCCTCTCACTCATTCGATGTCCCCTCCCTCATTATCCCCCTTTCTCATTCGTGTTCCTCTTTCTCTTTCTCTCTCTAACATAGACTCGAACATGTAATCTCCTTTATACACTCTCTCTACTGATAAATTTAGGGCTTTTTTTATTTTTAGTTTGCTTCAGATCTACATGTTGAATACAGATCTAAAAATATGGGGCAATTTAATTGTATTTTTATGTTTATGTTGGTCTTAAAATATGGGATGATTTACATGTATGTTTATCTTTATGTTTATGTTTTTGGATCTACTTATTCTTTGTGTTTTGTTATTTTTCTTTGCAGGGGATCTGATTATACTTAACACCCTAAAACAGGTATGCTCCTTTTCTTTCTTAGTTTGTGTCTATTTATAGATTTTAGGTTTTTTTCTGAACATTTTTATTTTGCTAGTCGTGTTTTGCAACACATTTGGTATAGTACTATTGAAATTACATCCATGTTGTTGACATGGGTTTGATACATATTGCATTTGATTTTTGATAAATATTACATTTAGTTCTGTAGAGAAAGTATTCTGTGTCTCTATCTAATATTCTGCGTCTCTATCCAGCAAAATATATGTTTTAATCATTTGTGGCATTGATGGGAGGTAGCTGTCATGTCATTTGAATTTTGTCATTTATCTGTTCTTTGTTCTTTCTTAAGATAATTTTTCATGGTATATGTTTGGATAAATGTTTGAATCAATTTTGTAACGTTTTGTTGAATTTTTTGGGTTGGAGGTTATTTCAACTTAGTTCTCTCATATTGTTTCCATTTTCGTGTCATAAATCTACAACTGATATTAAAAAATGGCCAGATAAGTCGTTAATCTGCATCTAATTGTGGTTGTTTTTCACTTTAGCCATGTCCGCGGTCAAGGTCGACAGTCTTGGCAGCCTCAATGTTAACTGTGTTGACAATTTGGGCACATTGTGTAAAATTTCTACTTTAGACTTTTCAAGGGAATCTGCAACACTTTGATTGAGGGAATCACATGTCTACACAGATAAACTATATAGGAAAAACTTAAATATAACAATTTATAATATGATACCGGAGCAATGAATTATGGAACTCCAGAATAAATGTATGTTTTCTTTCAAGGTTATGAATGTTTTTCATATGACCACCGTTGTTGCTTGATAATCAGCACCACCGTAAGTATCTCTGTATATATAATTATTTGTGTAATATTCTCTCTATAGATGTTTAACATGGGCTTTGAATTATGATTTTAGTAGAGCTATATATTTTCGTAGAGCTATATATTTTCATAGAATTATGTTTAACATGGCCTCAAAAACTCATATGAGTTCATGTACTACTTTTTTCCAAAAGTGTTGCGTTCCATTTTTTGACAAAAGTCGCAATTGATTCTTTTTGACATAGTTTTTAGTAATATAATACTATTGCAATGTAATATACTGTCACTGCCCATAGGCGGGACACTTTCAATGTAATAGAGGTCAATTTAGGTGTTGCAAGCGGAAACAAGTTTAATATGGTTTAAATATGTATACGATGTTTGTTCATTTTTGGGTGCATTTTAATTTGTGTGTTTTTTCTTCAGATGTTGGGGAATGCAGAGTTAGTTTGACATAAACTCTTATGGGGTTTGATTTTTGACGTGTCGGAATGCTATTGATGCACAAAAAAGTGCCTACATCAAATATGAGCCCGCTACCAAGGAGCTCTACTCCATATACGAGTCACTAGCCGAATAGTACGCTGCTTTGTCTTGGCCTCAACCAAATGCTACTATTTCCTCGAGTTGCTCAGGTGGTTGTTATATGAATATTCTATATGAATTTAATAAAATTATATGACTTTATTTGTTATTCATTGTCCACCTCTCATTACTCCATTTCATCCACTTTCTGAGTAGCAACAAGGCTTTCAATCTACTGAACCACACCTAGGTCCCATCGGTCACTATTCTTAGCCCACATAACTGATATCTTCATCCCATTTTTTTGGATTCTTCAAAAGAGGCCAATAGTCAATTTCCCTTAAAGAATTGAACATCTTAATAGCATCCTCAAGATTAAAAATCCATGTTTGGTTTTCTCCCGATTTCTTATTGCCTATCCATTCCGATAATAACTTTGAATACCCAAGCTTCATCATGTGATCCACCATCCACTTTCGAGATGGAAATGATGAAGGTAAACTGTGCAAAGTTCATAAAATTTTTCTCTATTTCTCCCTTATGGTTTTCAGAATTCACTTTTCCAGGAACAGAGTCCGATATCCACATCTGTTTGGGCAATTTAAGTGAATGACTATAATGATCATGAGCACAACTCAGGGCAAATTTCAAAACAACCTTTTCTCCCATTGAATGGACTATAATAACGTCAGTCGAAGCCCAACCTTGAGCCTTCACCAGCACATCATTTAACATCAACTCGAAATATTGTGTTGGTAGAATAATGGGCCTACTTTCTTTTCAAATTTAAGAAGAAAATTGATTCTGAAGTTTCATAGGCTTCGAGACAGATACTTGAGATAATCACACTCCAAAGTCATCGATTGAAGATTGTAAGGTAAATTATTTCTGTGTATTAAGTGATGAGGTCTCATTTTTTAATCTGTGCATCACATATTTCTCTTTTATTTCTCTTTTATGCCAAGAATTGTACGATTTGTTATCTCCTTTTAATCTTATTCATCATATTTGTTTCACTGCCTCTAGCAGTGTTGGGCCTGCCAAATGCCTCTACTAAATGCCAAATGCCTCCACTGCCTCTGGCAGTGTTGGACCTGAAATCATATGTTATCTCCTTTTAATCTTATTCTTCATATTTATTTCTTTAAGTGACAATGTAGATATCATAATACAAGATGCACAAACACATGAGTTATATAACCTTGAGATTATTTATTCAAACCTATTTATAATGTTATGCAATTGGAATATTCATAAGTTAATTTCATACCTGGCAATATCCGTACCTGTGTATGTATATAGTCATAATAGGTATAGCTCCTAAATAGGTTACAAACAGTTATACAATTTATTTATATATTTCCAGTTATCAATTTTTAGTGGGATTGTCAACACAAGTATATATTTTGAATCATGTTATTGATTGAATGTATGCAGCTTATTAATGAACTATTTATTCATTTATGACCTAGATACTAATAGTCCATAGTCTATTAATATTTAAAATGACAAGCAACCCCTCTGTGACTAGAGTTGTATTTGGTAGTGTCATAGGCATGGGTAGGAATAGAAGTTTCCAACACTTTCTTTTCGATTGAAAAATAAAGAAAGGTTAATATTATCACTTACATGTTGTAACATGAATGTTATCATACAAACTTTCTATGCTCGAGATGTTGTTTGGAAATCCCATGATTTTTTTAGGGAGTCTTTTAGGATATTAGTTTTCATATAGGCTTCACTTTAAAGTTCACATGTAGACTCCTTATATATCAGAAGAAAAGTGTACTACATTCTTACAACACTGGAGCTTCCTAAATTTTGTCTCACATGTGTGTCATAAATAGAACCCTAGAGCCATTCCCCACTTTTCTCATCTATTCTTGCTACACTGGGGCCTCCAATTGGACCTCACCCTCATTGATGTCATTGGTTGTCTTCAATTTTCTGAGTCATTGAGATTTGATTGATGTTTTTGTTCAGGTCTTATCTTGAGACTATGCCATCTCGTGGTGCCTGGGATTACCTTTTATGGTGGAAAGTCTTAATGTGTTGAGGTTATAAAATCACTCTACCTATTTCTTAAGGTGATTAAATTCATTTCCATATTTGTTAGTAGGTTTTAAATTTTACAAAACCACTTTCACATATGGTTTTAAACAAAGATCAGTCCAGTGTTAAATTTCAGCGACAAGTCTTAGTATAATTTGAGTTATCAGTGTTAAGTATAATTTGATGAACATTTATTATGCTCTAATGGATATGCTGATGAACATTTATTTTTGATAGAACAGTTCCAATAGTCGTACTAATTGTATTTGCAAATGAATCTTATAATCTATTAATTTTTTTCTTAATTAGTCCCAAGTAGAATGCCTGTCAAGTGTGCGAAAATCAGTTTTCACCATGGTTGAAAATATGACAATGTGAACCATTGCAAAATTTTTATAGACATTAAGATCAGTCACATAAAGTGAAAACTATTATGGGGCATCACAAGTTTACGAAAATAATTTGTTTTCATCTTCTTTCCTTTGAATTTTGCTCTAATTATTTTTTTTATTTTCATTTAATCACAGGAGCGGTTCCTATTTTTTGTCAATCGCACTCAGCTTCTCACCACAAGTTCTACGGCCACCTTGTTGATGATAGCTAACCTCCACTTAAGGCCATCATAGTTTAAATAGGTAATTTGTTGTGTAAACACGAAGTTGTATTGATTACTACTCACTGGATAGTTTATTACATTCTTTTGCAAATTTATAAACCAATTGATTTGGCAATTGATTTTTCATCCTTACATGCATATATGTAATACTGAAACATTATACCACACATGTGTAACTGATTATGTTGCTTATATGAGGTTCATGCAATCTATTAGTATTGTTGTTGAGTTTATTTTTGTTTTTTAAAAAAGATGGATAGTTTTATAAACGAAGGAAATATTGTCCAAATTTCTAAATTATTTCCACTTATTTTGTTGAAAAAAACTTTTTGACTTAAATTATTCACGATTCAATACTTTGGATAAGTTTGCGCATCACAAGTTATTTTATTTTTTTATTGATGTGTTTATGTTTTTTCACGAATTGATTTAATTGATTATTCATGTATTAGTAATGTAGGAGTATTTTTTATTTCTTAAACACAATGGATATTACTATAAACAAAGGAAACTTTGGCTAAATTTTATTTATTTATTGATACATTGCTTGATGTTTATATGAGGTCCAACATATAAAATATTTATACATTTGTGTGCTAAAAAATTGTTTTACTTAAATTTACCCGATTCTATACTTTGAAAATTTACACTTCTAACATATAAAACATTTATTATTTGTATTATACACGTTTTTATGCTTTTCAAAATTATCAGCATGCCTTCAGGCACGAGGATACCCTAGTATGTATGTATATATATATATATATATATATATATATATATATATATATATATATATATATATATATATATATATATATATAATATTTTAATAGAACATTTCAATTAAATAAGGAACTAGTTGTCTTCCCAAAACATACCAACAGAAAACGGTGGTTTCTTACCTAAAATAATGATTTCTAATACACTATTTATTGTACAAGTGAAAAGAAAATGATATCTTTTTTTAACCCCAAATCAATCATGTCTAGCACTTTTACTGTCATATTTCTCGAAAGAAAAAATTAAAAGGAACAGTATAAATTGGTCTAAAATGCCTAAAATGCCACGTTTTTTGGTCTCCTTCTCTTCTTTTATTTTTGAAGTGAGCAAGAAAGAGTTTATTTTATTTTAGAGGTGATGAGTAAGATAGAACTCCAACAAGCTTTGGCTTTGTTGTATCTAAGGTGGGGTGAATTTGTTACTCAAATTTTTTTTCTGCTCTTTATTTCATTGATTAGTAATTAAAACTGACTAAACCAGCATTCCCACCTTACTAAAAGTGTCTAGCCAAGTCTAATGAATGTGCCCACCATTTTACAGTATGGCCTTGGATTGAATATTTAAATTTCGACCAGAGCGAACATCTTTACTGTCAAGAAAGTCAAATGCATATAAATGTAATCCTTTCAAGACTAAATTTGGAGATCATATTTTCATGCCTTTTATTCCTATACTCATGCTCCAAAAATATGAAAAGATTAGCCAAAGTTGAGACCAATAAGATGAATAAATCTATTAAGCAATCGAAAGTCCTTGCTCATCTTTTTTGGCTTATTCCTAGCAACTTTAATAATAGAAAGGTCGAGGAATCTAGAAAATCTGGTGACAAAGGTAACTTTTTAGAGATGAATGGTTGATAATTTTTCAGAAAGGAATGGTTTCTAATTAATCAGGTAATTTTAGAAAGAAAATTTTACATTTAACAACATTGTTTTTCATACATTTTCCTCCATCCTCGCTTATTTTATTACATTATGCAAGTTCACAAAATTGTATCTCATTATAAAATGTGTTATTTTCAAAATATAGTCAATAATATGAACATTAATTGAAATTTTCCCATTAGTTTTGAATTTTTCACCTCAACGATTTGATTAAGTGTCACGTAAAAATCATGACGCTATTTAGCCTCTGCCTCCGTTGCTACTTTGTTATTTACATAATTGTAAGCTTCCATTATATATAAGTAATTGGGGTTTTGAGATTACAATAATTAATATGGTACGATCAGATCATAAACTCTAATATTATTCACTTGTTGAAACACAGTATTACAATAGAAAAATAAAGAAAAAAAGAACATCAATCTAACAATTTAAAACAAAATTGCAACAAAAAAGATTCATACATATCTATATGCAGCATAATGGTCGACAAATTCCTGATGTGTAATTCAATGCATGTACACTACAAATATGGGATGAGAGTTTTAGGGAAAAATAATGCTATGGCTTAAATGTAAATGGCATACCTGATGCAATTGTCCAAAGGCTTGCGGTAACTTGCGGCAAAGAGGCGGCGACTTGTGGTAACGAGATGAGGATTTGCGACGAATTGTGGGACTTTCGACATATATTATAATACTGCGGTTGGGATTTAAATTTAGGGCTTTAACAAAGAGTTGTGGAATTGTTATATGTAAATAAGGTATAACTGGTGTGTATGTGAGAGGGAGATCGACTTACAATAATAAGACCAAAGTGAAGTTTGGCTCTCTAACTCCTTCAATTATTAATTTTCATGGAAGCCTACGTTTAAAACTTAGGGTTTGCTATTGTCTTCCCCAAATTTGGCTACTACTCAAACCCGGTTTGCATCCTAAAAACTCAGAATTAACTTCCAACCAATGCAGTGATAAATAGGGATAAAGAGATCGAGGGTGGATTCAGACATGGAGGAGTGGGGGCTATCATGAAGAGGGGTTTATACGGTTTTGGAACAAACCAGTTTTGAGTGGGAGACTTATTTTCAACACCAATTAAGGTTCTTTTAATAAACCGTTTTATACTGATTATATTAAAAGACATTTAAATCGGTTAATTAAAAAGAGGATGTGGAATAAAATAGATATAAATTTTTACAATAGTTGACTTAGAAGTGATGTAAATTAATTTATAAAAGTGTCTTAAATAAGCATTTTTTTTGTAGTGAATGGGTGTGAACTAGATACAAAAGAATTATAAACCAAACACTCAAATATATTCAAGATGTTCTAATTAACCACAAAACTTTATCAAACTAATTTTTAGCCTCACTTAACAAATAAAGTTGAACTTAATGAACAAAACAAGCACATTGCACACAAGCCTAGAATATTGATGATTCTACAAATCAATAACGTCATGACAAAATAAGCAGAACTAGGTATCATTGTACAAATCCATTGATCTTCAACTAAACTCCCTCAAAAGATAAACATGATCATATTTTCATTTTTTTATATTCTTTTCTTTTGAAAGATCAATAAAACGAAACTATTTAGCCCCCTTTTGGCATATTTATCTTGTTACTGCCTTAAATATTTCTTGGGCTATTTTCAAATGGTGGTTTTCACGATGAGCTCACTTGCCTCTCGCAGCCCTTTCCCTTGTATACTCATACTTTTTCAATAATAAACAAACTCTAGCGGGCAATGGTCCTTACATGCACAAATCCCCCGTAAACAAATAAACATGTAGACGAAAAAATTGATGGGAGAACATCTTACCAAGCTCGAATATACATCATGAAGTCAAAATCCAATAAGCTCGTGCATGTGTGTGTGTGGAGGCATAAACAAACTCGAGTCCGTAAAGGTAACCACATTCGAAACAACTCTATAAACATATAAGTATCTAAAGTCATAACCAAATGTCCTAGCCACATGAAAATTGAGAAATGAATTGGATTCAAACACACCAATATGCCATACCAAGTGTATAAAATTAAAATACACAAAAAGCAAATTTTTATTTTTTATTTTTCAAAAACTTTTATCAAAATAAAATCTTGTTGTATTTTTCAAATATGACTCAATAGAAAAATATAATACAAAAGATATACAATTCATACCAATAGCAAACATATATCATGAAGCACAACTAGAGTATGATGAAAAAACCATGCAAGTAATCATCCATAAGATATAGCATGTGAAGCATCATGTGCAAGCATGTGAGAATCAAACAACCTAACATTTAGCATCTCCAAAATCGATTTCCTAACCCGAACAGGTGTGTACCCAACTCGATGGGTATGGAACCGATGGGACACTATCCTTAAACATCCTAGTATCTCTTTCAAGATCAAAACATACATGCCTAAGGTAACCTTTCCTACCACAATATGAACATGTGTTAACGGAAGGAATGTTACCTATGGGTTGACCTTTTCTAACGTCCTTGTGGTTGACCCTCTAAAACAAACTATGGTTTTGTCTTTAACAACGGAACCATTAGAACAAGAAGAGACAGTACCATTACTACCAACACTACTCGAATCTTTTAAATCATCTTTTAACTTCAAAATTTTAGACTCAAGAAAAAATTAGACTCTTTTAATTTTAGGGACTCCTCCTGTATATTTTCAATAATTACCTTAAGGCTATCTCGCTCACCCTCAATGTGATCAAACTAATCCCTAAGAGTCTTCTCTCATGCCTTGTAATCATCAATCAAATTATTTTTATCCTCATTGGCACAAACAGAAACCCTAGGATTTTTAACATCCTCTAATTATTTATCCAAAACAAGGACTCTATTCTCACTCTCTTCTTTGGAAAATTTTAAAGATTTAAAGTCATCATACAATGCAACAAACTTATCATGAATGATATCTCTTTGAGGATGAAACGTTTGCAAATATTCAATAACATTTTTAAAACGAGAATTTTCTTCTTCAAGAATTTCAATTCTTTTTGCAAACTTCAATTCAAAAGATCTAACTTTTCAGTACGGTCAAGAATCTTATCAAACTCATCTTGAATACAAACATCATCACTATAGGAATCCATCTAGAAGAAAAACAAACCAAGAGAGAGGAACAAATAACCACCCAAAAAGCTGCAAATAAGGATTTACATAATAACTAAGCCCACTATGATACCAATTTGTGAAAGGTAAAAATGGTTAAAAGCTCTAATACCAATTTGTGAAAGGTAAAAATGGATAAAAGCTGTTATACCAATTTGAGAATTCTTGGATTGGTCAAATAAACATAAGTTCAATATTTTTTTATTTTTCCAATTTTAATGATTGAACTAAATTCACCCAATGAAACTGAGTACCAACTAAACTTTTCTTGTGAAAATCGATTTACCAAATTTTATCCTTTTACCTGAGCATGCATCTAGGTGATAGCATATAAAATAAATCAAACCACCAGATGCTGACGTACGAGGAAATCACTACGCGAAAAAACCTCGGATGGACCAGCCAGACAATCACTACGATATGGTTTTACAAAGCATAGAATATAGTTTTACACAACGACTCGATCCCCCAAAAGCCTTGGCGCTCTTATATCTTCAACCACTCCTCCATAGTTCAACGCAGGAATCCACATATGCCAGGTACACTGCACACGAGTCCACATGTACCTCAGTATCCATCGATATAACTCGATAACTGTCTAAGATTCAGAACATGGAGTCCATCGTTTCTTCACCGTAATTAGCACATACGGAGTCCATTGCACAAAAATAAGTTCTCTTAAGATGAAATAAACAAACTAGGTGCCCAAACAATATCTCAAAGTATCACTACACCAAACTGGGTGATTGGTCACAGATTTTATCCCTGACCATTGGTTGTGGGTCACGAATTTGGTCTGTGACCAATTCGAGCGTGACCATCTTTAGTGGTGACGACCAAAATCCCAGACTACAGCATTGGTCACGAACTTTAGGGGTCACGGAAGATGGCCATGAATAATGGTCGTGACCCATACACACACCCAGTCACGGCCTTAGCCCATGGCTCATCCTTTAATTTACGCGAATGTTCACGGTGCTGGTCACGGCTAAAAGCCGTGACCAGTCCTTCGGCATATGAAAATGGTCACGGCTATGGTCACAGACCTCGGTTTTGACCCACACTTTGACCTTCCCAAAATGGTCACGACTCTAGGTCGTGACCCTTTTTATGCATGACAGAAAAAAATAAAGATGGTCATAGACTATGGCCGTGACCATTTTTAACTATATTGAAAAAATTGGGCAGAACTTTCTCTATATTTTGAAATTCCAAAACCTGAGTAATGCAAACCCGCTCGACCATAATCATAAATAAGAAATTATAAAAGCCCGTGTGGTCACGGAACCCCCGATTTGAGAGCACACCAATATTATGAGATTTGGGTCGTGCTCTTAAATCGGGAGTCCCGTGATCACGCCGTCGGTTCCTACGAGCTACGTTAATCTCGTGCGAGGTGTTGGCGCCACTCTAATGGCATGCTTTCAAGCCTAAGTGTAGATATTATAAAATTTGGACCGTGATCTCAAATCTGGGGTCCCTTGACTATGCGATCGATTCCTACGAGCTAGGTTGGTTCTGTACGAAGTGTTGGTGCCACTCACAGGGCCATTTGGAGGGTGTTTTGGGTTATTTTCTCTAACAGTATGTTTTTAAGCCTAAGTGTAGTTATTCTAAAATTTGGGCCATGCTCCCAAACCGGAGGTCCCGTGCCTACGTGATCAATTTATACGAGCTACATTGGTCCCGTGCAAGGTGCTGGCACCGCTCACAGGGCCGTTTGGGGGTGTTTTAGGATTTTGCCCTCTAACGACATGTTTTCAAGCATAAGTGAAGATATTCTGAAAATTTGGGCCATGCTCTCAAATCTGGGGTCCCACGGCCACACAATCGGTTCCTAATGTGACACCCCGACTAATTAAATACCGGGTAGCTACCCCTTTATGAAACTAATACAGAATATCAAGTTGGTTCAGTCGTAGTGTCACTGTCGAAAACATTTAATTTATTACTAGCCACCTAATATTTAAAAAGAGAGATGCCAATTTTTATTAATTAAATTAGCATCAACCAAGTAATTGAATCAATAACCATCAATCGCATAAACAATCTCATGTAGGTAACCAACGAAATGAAATAAACTGAGTCTGGAGTAAACATTCCAATAGTAATATTACCAGAGTAAATAAAATCCCGATACAAGAGTCTGAATAAACCAACATCTGAAATAATGAAAGTCTGTATCAATAATTTCTAGATAAGAATGATCACCATGCCCTAACTGATATGAATAACCCTGATGGAACCAAGGATAAATGTGGAGGCGTCTAATACAAATATCCTGTAACTTCCACAACAGTTACAGATCGTCATCAGAATGGAACTCCTATGCTTGGCGTCCCTATGGGTGGGCACCTAAAATGTTTTTACAAAAAGAGATAGATTTGAAAGTAAACGGGTCAAAGTCCGAGGTGACAATATTTTAAAACTGCAAGTGTTTAAATCACAATATTAAACAACACATATATTAAACATGTTAGTCACGTGTCCTCACTTAAGATCCTCACCTCTCAACTAATGAGCACGCCTAACGTATACCCTTAACCCAATCTAGTTATGCCGCTAACTAACTAGTCTGTACCACTCCTGCTTTCTCACTCTAACACATTATATCTACTCGTAATACCCAAACAAGTCATATTCATTACCCGTAGTCACATTCATTAAATTACTTATCTCAAGTGTTAAATAAATTCTCACTTTCTTTGCCCATTCAATTATCTTAGTTATTCGCATTTACTAAGCAACAGTGAACCAGTCAAAAGTATATATATAAATCACTCTCAATACATATATACATATAAGGCACCCCTAGGCTAAGCTGCGGTGAACGTATACTCTGCTATCAAATCCATTTACATCACGTACATAAGGATCACGTGTTTCGAATCTCTCAAGAACCATCTCATTACAAATCACACATATTAGAGACGAACATAGTTCACATACCCATGGGTCACGCACATACCTACGCTCCTATGGTTAGCTGACTTATCAACTCCCAAATAAGTCATTAATAGTACTATGTCCTTAAGGTACCAATCTAAATCCCCCAATGGCACACAAAGATAAGATGGCCCTTTTCCCGAAAACCAACCTCCCGTGATAGCAAGTATAGTAGGTATGTCATACACATAAGAATTTCATACACTAGGCATTCACACAACCTAAGTAATCATATTTCAATATAGGTATTCACACATTCCATCTAGTAAGTCTCGTACGTAGTAAGTCTATCCTGAACATGATAAGTAATATATATTAAACTTGATAACTCTCTTATCGTATCAATTTGAGTACCTAAACCTATCCGAAAAGGTTACTAAGTCTCCTATTAGTTTCTAATGTTATCTTAGAAAATATAAAATCCCTCTACTACTGTTCATACCCTTACATTATCTTTCATTCCACTTTCAGTCCTAAATCAAAAGATTTCAAACCGTCCTCACTCGGTAACCGCTCGTAATTTTAACGTTCGATCCCAAAAGTTATAACATTTTTCGGGCAATAACTAAGACCCTGCTGACCTTAACTAACTCCCATAATATTATATTAATCACCCTAAGAATCAATATTGGCCATGGGATTTTCATTAAACCTTAAGGAAAAATAATTATCAAAAATCAAAAGAGGTCGATCGTTCGAAGAAAATGATCAATCGATCGACATTCTTGGATCGATCGATCGATGAAGCAGGTATTCACCCAGAATTTCTTAATAGTTACGGGATTCTCCATTTTTACACCTCCAAATCATATTACAACGTCCAAAACTCCCCAAATGAGTGTAATAATCATGAACCAACATTACTACACCAGTCTTAACGTTCAAGATTTATCAAAACATCACAGATTATAGATTTCTTGGATTAGAAGTCATTAAAATACTGTAACCCTAGTTTTTCCTCATCTCTTCATAAATCATTACAAACCCCAATTTAATTTTGTGATTTCCTAACTCTTAGATTAATATTCATTCCCTTAATGATTTCAGAAGGTTCACTACATGCAAACCTACCCAAGTTCATGATTTAGTTTCCAATTTCACATTATCACAATTATTCATAATTTGTCTCCAAATCTAATTTATCATGTAGGACACATGCCATAAATCTTTGCAAGATAAATCACTTGCCTGGAAAAATAAAGATTCTGATCCATTGGTGATGTTAATGGTCGTTTCTCCTTCTATCTCTGGTGACAGATTTGGTGCATAATGGTGGTGTGTGGTGGTTATGGCTTGGAAACCCTCTTTGTAACTTGTCCTCTTTACCACGTTGCCCACTCCTTACTTTTTGGCTGATAATGGCCCTAATATTTGTTGATAAATATCACCTAATTTTCGTGGGTCACTATTCATTAAAAGTTAAAATGACTAAAATACCCTCTCGGGTTGTCGGTTAGGCCAAAAAATGCCCCGGGACCTAAACTAAACCCCCGACTAGTGTTTTCTGACTATCTCGACCCTTTTGGATACGTTGGCGCACTCAATTTGATCATACAAATGACATAAAAATAAAATATTTTTAAATCCATTAAATTTGGTCCTAACACGACTGACATGCGCGTCCCAACTGAATTACTGAAACTGTCGTATTTTCAACTCACGACAATTTTAATACATTCAATAATCACCTATTACCATACTCACTCAGTAATATTCACATTATCATCATATTTAAATTCTGACTCTTGTCTCTCTAGTTATTTAAATCCTGATTAATTATCCCAAATTAGTTATATTAATCCCATAATTAAAAGAAATTTCATTTAATTAATCTCATAATTAAAAGTCATAAAATTACGGGGTATTACATACTTCCCCCCTAATAACGAAATTTTGTCCCAAAATTCAGAAAATTAGGCATACCTGGAAAAATGAGGTATCTTCCAGTACTCAAAACAAAATACAAAGAAAGGCTCAATCACTACATCCATCTCTTCACAAAAAGCTCGTTGAACAATCTTGACACTTTAACAGTTATAGGGTTACACCTTAATAAATGCACCTCACGTTGTGCTCTTACTAAACAACATTCGAATAAGAATAGCCTACACATCATTGGTCATATTATCTCAATATTATTGGGAGATCATACCTCACTTCATATCAACTCCCACGTTTATTTAAACACAAAACACCCATCCTGGGAGAAACCATAGAACATCTGACTCCTTTTGTCCGTTCTTCGAATTTTAGTTCCCGGCGGTGTGATTTTTACACAAGGAACAAGCCACTTAACACGGTTTGTGGTTATCCCATTAGAGTCATCGTACTCTAACTTCTGACAGCTCCAACACTCTGATAATCCGCTCACCTCTAAACATCCTGAGGAAGAGTGGTAAGGTTTGTCCACTCAGAACCTCAGTAAGCACCTTGTCCATTATAAATAGGTACGGGTGCCTTCACACAACTTTCCTGTTAGGTAATATCCTCTCCCCATTACCATATTATACTTCACTTACGATCTATACCCGCTGTGGAAATCAAATGATCGCAATGAGTCCAAAATTTACTTTCATACAGTTCCACCAGTCATCAATCACCTTGTGCCTATTCCTCGGGCTATAGGTGATACAACTTTCTTAAAACAGAACTATTCCCACTACTTCCTTAAACCCCATATCGAAGGTGGGTTTCAAGAATCTCATCCTAGTTCAGAATAATACTGGGTAGGACCACATACCGACGTGTTCACTATCTAATAGTGTAACTCACCCAAGGGTATAACAATTTCTTTCCTTCTTTATAACCCGTTCCACACATTCGAAGGAACTCGTTACTTATCTTTATGATTGCAACGCATCACATAAATTTACCAACTTGACTCTTAAGATAATGGAATCGTCGGTTTGACACCAAGTTTCTGGTTGTTACCCTTACTCCAACCGATCTACTACTTACTATACCCATTTCAACACCGACTTTCACATATAACTCCTTCTATTAAGTGGTACTTAATAACCCTCTACTTTCCTTGGCGTATACCAAAATTTCTGACCCGTGAACTTTTCACCACGTTGTGCACATCTAGACTCTTTGGAAATCCGCTCCAAATTGTCCATAATAATTAAATATTTGTCTTCTCAAGGGATACCCCCTTTTTAATTGACTTCCTACTACCCTTCAACCAATTTCGGACGTACTACTCCGATCGCACATGAGTATACTGATTATCGTCCTTCTCTTACGACGCTTAATCCATTCTACCCCTACTATTTTGTAATATTAGTCTCACAAGTGTAAATCTCACTCATCTTTATGTTTCTTCTTACGGCAATTATCACATCAGTAAAGCAGGGTGTCTACACCCCTTATAACCCACTCATACGGGTTTAAACATTACATACACTTTATAAGTACTCCAAACTCTTTATTGTCCCTGTGTTTGCAACGTGGCTATACCACTTGGGTGTTCTCAATCACCCCCGAATTTGAAATTCTAAATCCTCCTAAACATCATTTCATCTTTCAACCCGCCAATAATAAAGCAAATTATCAGTACTTCCTTACCACACAACTGGCTCTACTAGCCTTATATTGTAATTTACCCTTTTAACTTCCAATTATGACTACATACTTACCTAACGATAGAGGTACCCACATCATGGAAAAATGGCCAAACATCTCCTTACTACCAACCTTACGCTAAGTTTCATGCATGGGATATCTCGCAAAGCGAAATCTAAATAAGGAACCCCCCGATACACTACTTCCTAGCATTGTCGATCATCGGAATCCGTTAGACCCTCAGTCCATAACATGTACCCCTATATTCCTGTATCTTGACAACAAAGTTACATCTCCTTTCGCAATTACACTTAAACAAGGAACTTCTTTCGAAAGACACTATCTCTTAACATTGATGGTAATCACATTCTATAAACATCATGCAAATATAATCGGGGCTCTCAAAATCCCGTCCCCAGACATGTAACTATGAGTATTAACTTCCACTTCTCTAAAGGGTGATGTAACAATGCACTCTTCTTATTACCACATCCTGAGCGTTAATTATAATAACCAGCTAAATATGTTCACTGAACAGTAAACCAAATACACGTTGATTTATATCAATAAAGTCCCGACACATACCGGGAACAATTATTAGAGACCATTATACTTTTTGAAGTCTCAACAATACATATATATACATCTATACAAATATATAAACGCGAGCCCAACCCTCTCGCAGATGGGGCCTCGCCAGAACTAAACATTCTACACCAAGGTAGTAACCCCGATAGACTTGCAATATCCGCACACTATCGGTTTAAGCATATTATAAAAACTATAATTAGGATAATATCATACTCGTATAACACAACACTAAAATGAGAAATTTCAAGAAGTTATGTACCACTAGCGATACACCCATTCATCCTCCGCGAATCACACTAAAGGTAACCCCACTATACATGGGAAAATATTCACATATATAATAACATTGCTAATATACGCAATAAACTCGTCTCTCATGAGAATATAGCAATAACAAAAATGTAGTAACTGGTTCATGTCATATACAACACACATCATCATCTGAGGATATAACTCATACTTCTACCTTGCCATTCGCCCTGGCTGCTTAAATTTTTCTTTGACTTAACACACCTGTCCATACTAAATCAAAAATTTTAATAACTATTGTCCTTGCTAGGCACCATACCCTTATCCCTACCCTTGGGAAAACATTTTAACGCACGGGTTTTATTCCCCATAAAATACCTCTACATATACTTCACTTATCTCTGGTCATATTGACCATATTAGGGTTGTCCTTCTCTCGGAAGTTGGTAGCCTCGACTTTGATGACTACCTCTATTGTTTCCTTAGCTTTGATGGACCTAAGGAATACGCTACTAGCTTCGATAACTCTTACTGAAATCACCATCGCTCGGTAACAATTCAGCTATCCGAATCATTTAAATGGGTCCCCTGATGGGTCTCCCCTATGTGGTGCTTCTTTAACACCGTTTCCCCCAGTCTTACTCTATCTAAATTCTTCGATTCTTGTAGCTCCCCACACAAGGAAGCGTTTACCTCCATATTAACAAATCACAACATTGTTACCATCTTCATTGACCGTCTAAGTAGAATTCCCCAGAAGTGCTAATAATTTTTCTTGTATTTTCTTTAATGTCCTCTTCTCCGTTGCACATACTTCATCCGATGTAAGGTTCTCTAATTAATTAAATTTCCTTTCACAAAGTGACCTCTGTCCGACCCTCTTGTGTGAGTTCAGAATAACGTCCCATCTTATCGTGAACATCTGATGAAGGAACTTATGGTCAAACCATACGTATGCTCCTTCTTTTGACAAAACATTCCACTTCTAAGTGTGGTGGTTGCCTCTCACCATTGTAACTCTACTCTTACGAGCCAAGAAAAAATTTACCCAAAAATTTCACTCTCGATTTTTCGTACTCCAACATATGCCCAAACCTTTGGATATTTTACCTTCATTGGCTAACACACGCCATTTTCGCATTTCTAGAATTTTCACTTCTAGTTCTCTTCAATGTTTCATATGACTCTCTCTCCCATTCCAACCTTGCTGGGTGAGTCGAATTTGACACAAATTTTTACCATAGTGGTTCCTAGAAGTCATATGTTGTGCCTTAACTGTCTTTACCATTCTGGCCTTCAGTGCCATATAATGGGTGATCTCAACTACGGTCATCATTCTTGAATATACCATATAACATCAACTGAGCTTTGCCTCCTGTTGTTTGCCCAACTGTCTTTGCCTGACATACTGCATCGTTCGGAACACGAACACACCCGAATGCAAAAAAGATTCACTATCATATACATTATTACAGGAGATGAAACCTCACCAAAGATATCAACAATCCAAAACATAGGGCTCTATATCAAAGAAAGCTACGCTGGAAGCATAATAAGCTGCACAGATCCTAAAGGACACTAGAACCTGATGCTATGATACCACCTGTGACACCCCGACTAATTAAATACCGGGTAGCTAATCCTTTATAAAATTATTACGGAATATCAAGTTGGTTCAGTTGTAGCATCACTGTCGAAAACATTTAATTTATTACCAGCCATCTAATATTTAAAAAGAGAAATGCCAATTTTTATTAATTAAATTAACATCAACCAAGTAATTAAATCAACAACCATCAATCGCATAAACAATCTCATGTAGATAACCAACAAAATTAAATAAACTGAGTCTGGAGTAAACATTCCAATAATAATATTACCAGAGTAAATAAAATCCCGATACAAGAGCCTGAATAAACCAACATCTGAAATAATGAATGTCTGTATCTACAATTTCTAGATAAGAATGGGCACTCTGCCCTAACTGATATGAATGACCCTGATGGAACCAAGGATAAACGTGGAGGCGTCTATTATAAATATCCTGTAACTTCCACAGCAGCTAGAACACGTCATCAAAATGGAACTCATACGCTTAGCATCCCTGTGGTTGGGCACCTAAAATGTTTTTACAAAAATAGATAGATTTGAAAGTAAACGGGTCAGAGCCCGAGTTGAAAATATTTTAAAACTGCAAGTGTTAAATCACAATATTAAATAACACATATATTAAACATGTTAGTCACGTGCCCTCACTTGATATCCTCACCTCTCAACTAATGTGCACGCCTAACGTATACCCTTAACCCAATCTAGTTATGCCACTAACTAACTAGTCTGTACCACACCTACTTTCGCACTCTAACATAGGATATCTACTTGTAACACCCAAACAAGTCATATTCATAACCCATAGTCACATTCATTAAATTACTTATCTCAAGTGTCAATTAAATTCTCACATTCTTTTCCCATTTAATTATCTTAGTTATTCGCATCTACTAAGCAACAGTGAACGAGTCACAAGTATATATATAAATCACTCTCGGTACATATATACATATAAGTCACCCCTAGGCTAAGCTGCGGTGCACACACTCTGCCATCAAATCCATTTACATCACGTAAGTAAGGATCACGTGTTCCGAATCTCTCAGGGACCCTCTCAATACAAATCACACAATTGGAGGCGAACATAGTTCACATACCCATGGGTCATGCACATACCTATGCTCCCATGTTCAGCTGACTTATCAACTCACAAATAAGTCATTCACAGTCCTATGTCCTTAAGATATCAATCTAAATCCCCCCGAAGGCACACAAAGATAAGATGACCCTTTTCCCGAAAACCAACCTCCCGTGATAGCAAGTATGGTAGGTATGTCATACACATAAGAATTTCATACACTAGGCATTCACACAACCTAAGTAATCATATTTCAATATATGTATTCACACATTCCATCTAGTAAGTCTCGTACGTAGTAAGTTTATCCCGAACATCATACGTAATATATATTAAACTTGATAACTCTCTCGTCATATCAATTTGAGTACCTAAACCTATTCCAAAAGGTTACTAGGTCTCCTATTAGTTTCTAATGTTATCTCAGCAAATATAAAATCCCTCTACTACTGTTCATACCCTTACATTATCTTTCATTCCACTTTTAGTTCCAAATCGAAAGATTTCAAACTGTCCTCACTCGGTAACCGCTTGTAATTATAACGTTCGATCCAAAAAGTTATAACATTTTTTGGGCAATAACTAAGACTCTACTGACCTTAAATAAGTCCCACAATATTTTATTAACCACCCTAAGAATCAATATCGGCCATGGAATTTTCATTAAACCTTAAGATAAAACAATTACCAAAAATCAAAAGAGGTTGATCGATCGAAGAAAAGGATCGATCGAATGACATTCTTGGATCGATCGATAGGTCAAGTAGGTATTCGCCCAGAATTTCTTAACACTTACGGGATTCTCCATTTTTACACCTCAAAATCATATTACAACGTCCCAAACTCCCCAAATGAGTGTAATAATCATGAACCAACATTACTACACCAGTCTTAACGTTCAAGATTTATCAAAACATCACATATTATCGATTTCTTAGATTAGAAGTCATTAAAATATCATAACCCTAGTTTTTCCTCATCTCTTCAAAAACAATTACAAACCGCAATTTAATTTCGTGAGTTCCTATCTCTTAAATTATAATTCATTCCCTTAATGATTTCAAAAGGTCCACTACATTCAAACCTACCCAAGTTCATGATTTAGTATCTAATTTCACATTATCACAATTATTCATAATTTGGCTCAAAATCTAATTTATCATGTGGAACATATGCCATAAATCTTTGCAAGATAAGTCAATTGTCTGGAAAAATAAAGATTCTGATCCGTTGGTGATGTTAATGGTCGGTTCTCCTTCTATCTCCGGTGATAGATCCGGTGCATAATGATGGTGTGTGGTGGTTATGGCTTGGAAACCTTCTTTGTAACTTGTCCTCTTTCTCATGTTGCCCACTCCTTACTTTTTGGCTGATAATGGCCCTAATATTGGTTGATAAATATCACCTAATTTTTGTGGGTCACTATTCATTAAAAATTAAAATGACTAAAATATCCTCCCGGGTTACCGATTAGGCCTAAAAATGCCCCGGGACCCAAACTAAACCCCCGACTAGTGTTTTCTGACTATCGCAACCCTTTTGGATACGTTGGCGCACTCAATTTGATCAATGGATGGCATACAAATAAAATACTTTTAAATCCATTAAATTTGATCCTGACACGACTGACATGCGCGTCCCAATTTAATTACTGAAACTACCGTATTTTCAACTCATGACAATTTTAATAAATTCAATAATCACCTATTACCATACTCACTCAATAATATTCACATTATCATCATATTTAAATACATAATCTCGTCTCGCTAGTTATTTAAATCCGAATTAATTTTTAATTAATTATCCCAAATTAATTTAATTAATCCCATAATTAAAAGCAATTTCATTTAATTAATCTCATAATTAAAAGGCATAAAATTACGGATTATTACACCTAAGAGCTACGTTGGTCCCATACGATGTGCTGGCACAGCTCACGGGTCCATATGGGGGTGTTTTGAGGTTTTGCCCTCTAACGGCATGTTTTCAAGTCGAAGTGTAGATATTCTAAAATTTGGGTCGTCTTTTCAAACCGGGGGTCATACGGCCACGCGATCGATTCCTACGTGTTATGTTGGTCCCATACGAGGTGTTAGCACTGCTCATGAGTCTATTTGGGGGGGTGTTTCGGGGTTTATCCCTCTAACGACATGTTTTCAAGCCTAAATGTAAATACGTGCTCTCAAACTCGGGGGCCCGTGGCCACGCAGTTGATTCCTGTAAGGACATAAATTTCTAATTGAGTCCCTGTATTGTTTTGACTTATTTCCGTGAACAAAACTATGTTTGTAATATGTCATAGGAAGATTTTATTTTGTCATGATCCCACTTGGTCTATGACGTATTGAAGAAATTGAAGACATCGTGGCAAAGATTCAAAGAATTAATCATATCAAAGTTTAAATTAGTGCAAGTTTATTCATCTTCAAGTTAATTGCATTCCGAGATCACACAAGTTTGAATGCATATTGTTAAAGAGATTCGGAATTGTTTTTATGAAAGATAAGGATGTAATTTTATAAGAAAAAATATTTTAAAATGTTTCAAAAGTGTTTTAAACATTTTACACTTCATTTTATTCTGATAAGCTCGAAAAAGAGTTTGACTTAATTGGATCTCTTTTGAAGAAGCGTTTTAAAGAAAAAGTCAAACTGACATGCGCGTCGTTCAAACGACAACTCAGCTCGTTCAAGCGAGATAGCCATATCGCGTGAACGACTGGTTAATCTCGTTAGAGTGACATGTTTTTCAAGGCACCGACTTAAAATCCTATTTAAAGCGTGGTTTTGTCAGAATTAGTGTGTGTGAAATGTAGAAAACAATTTTCAATCCTGTGCGAGTTTTGCACATATTTTTCTAATGTTTTAAAGCTTAAACACATCCTTAGAGTTTGTAAAGACCTGAGTTATCATTACTATATGTTTATGTGATCTTGCTGCACCAAGAAGGTTTGTTCTATACTTGAACATTTGGGTTTTGCGATGAAGAAAAGAGAAGGACTTCTTGTTCGACATCGTAGATGTATCAAAGCCATTCGGTGGACACCGAGACATACGTGGATACGTGTGTTGTGGACAGGTATCGTGGAAGAAGGAATTTCTGTGTGGGCACTGTGAGAGGAGTGGTTGAAGATCAGAAGAGTGTCAAAACCCATGGGGATCGATCCATTGAGTGAGTCTTTTGTCTGTTCGTTGAAATTCCACATTCATAGTGATTGTCTAGCTTGGGCCATCCGAGGTTTTTTCTTGTCTTGGGTTTTTCCTTGTACATCCTACATTGTGAGTATTCTTTACTTTACTTGATTTAATCACTAGATGCATGTTTAGGATTAATCAAGATAAAATTGGTTTAAAGTAAGAATTGTTTTTTCACAACTTGGTTTGGTGCTAATTAAAAGTTAGATAATTTTGGTGAAAATTGGTTTGATTTGAAACACACGCATAAGGACCACTCTTTCAAATTGGTATCAGATCCAGAAAACATAATTTATTTGTTTTGTGATCCCGTGTGTTTTCAAAGATGAATTTTGGAAATAACAAACTTTTTCGAACTCCTATTTTTTATGGAACTAATTACACCTATTGGAAGATAAGAATGAAAAGTGCATTAAAATCTATTGATGAACATGTGTGGCTAGCAATTGAGAAAGGTTGGACACCCCCTGCCACTATTTTAGGTGAGGTCACTAACTTAAAGCCTGTCGATTAATGGATCGAAACTGAACATAAACTTTCACAATATAATTCTAAGGGTTTGCACGCTATTTCTTCACATGCCACACCTGAAGAATATAATAGAATTATGACTTGTGAAACATCAAAAGAGGCTTGGGATATTTTGGCACTCACTCAGGAGGGCACTAGCACGGTTAGGGCGTCGAAACTTCAAAATCTTACGACACAGTTTGAGACCATTAGGATGTTAGAGAGTGAGACTTTTGATGAGTTTTATGCTAGGTTGTCCGATATTGTCAACTCGTCGTTTAACCTAGGTGAGAAAATTCCTGACAACCATGTCATTAAGAAAATCCTTAGGTCATTGCCTAGTAGGTTTGATGCGAAAGTGACTATTTTAAACTCATTGGGTAAGTTAGAGTCGAAGAAACTAGAAGATATTGTAGGTGACTTACAAACCTATGAAATCGACATGATTACCTCCAAACAAGTGCCTAAGAAAGAAAAGGGTATTTCTTTGAAAACCCGAACGAAGGAAATTAAAGTTTTGGATTCCGATTCCGATTCTGATTTTGAGGATGTTGCTTTGCTGGCAAAGAAATTTAAAAAATTTATTAAATTTTAAAAGCAATTGAAAGATGCCAAGAAGTTTCAAAAATTCAAGAACAAAAAAGTTGATCCCACCTCTAAGGATACGTTTGAGAAGCCTAAGAGAGATGAGTCGGATAAGTGTTTTGGGTGTGAGGGATACGGTCATAATGTTAAGGAGTGTCCCACTAGACTTAAGAAAGAGGGCAAGCAACCCATTGTATATAGTGCCACCTGAAGTGATAGTGATCCGGAAGAGGGAGAGAGTTCCCTGATTGAGCATAACTTTGTTTCATTTATAGCATGTCATGTGAGCGACGACGATTCTCATGTGAATGACACTTCCGAGGAGGTTTTGAATAAATCTCATGTTAGTGAGGGAGAAGAGAGTGACGAAGAGGAGGCAGATGTGAAAGAATTACAAGTTTCATTTAATGAGTTGTATGTTGAGATAATTAAGGTGAAAAAGGCAAATGAAAAATTGCAAGCTAAGTTGAATGAGCGTGGCATAGAAAATAATGATAGTTTGATTGAGGATCTTAGGGCACCAGAGAAAACTCTTAGGGCGAATTTAGATTATGTCGAGGGTGAGAGAGATAATCTCCGTGGTTTGATGGAGTCTTTGAAAAAGGAAATTCTAGAGTTTGAGGAGTCTAGGCATTTGCTCGAGTCTAGGATTCATAAGTTGGAGGAGAGATTGATAGACTCGTCTAGAGGTAAGGTTGATTTGGAGGCTAGGTCGGAGAAGTTAGATAATATATTAGGCACCGTCCAAATTAAGGGAGATAGGGGAGGTATTGGTTTTGACGAGAGAGTTGTTCCTATTCCCCCCGCACGTGTGAGAAACACTAGGAAGGTTATAAAAGGTCCACATATAGGTAATCATTCCCACCATCGCCACACTTTCACGTTTTGTGGTAGGAAAGGTCACCTTAGGCGTTATTGTTACGTCCTTAGACAAGCTCCTAGGAAGTTTAGGAATAAAGTTTCCCCGGTTCCCCAACCCCCCATGCGTTGTTTTACACCTACTTGGGTTAGAAAATCGGATTTAGTGGTTTTAGGAATAAAACTTCATGATTCTCGTTTGGGTGCACTTGATTCTTCCCATGACAAATCTAAAGGATGATAGTGTTGCCATGTTTGTCATATGCTAGTTTGCGTCATGATATATTCATTGCTAGTATAATGACTTGTGTATCATTTTGTATTACAGTTTTCAATTGTTTGAGTTCTATTGAAAAAATACAAAAAGATTTTGTTTTTGAGAAAAATTTTGAAAAACCAAAAATATTTTTCTTTTATTTGAGTCAAAATATGTTTGAAAAAACCAAAAAGATTTTCGATTTTTGTTTTTGTGTTTACATGTTTGATGTGTCATATTGGTGTGCTTGGACCCCCATCGTTTCATATCCATATGGCTAGGACATTTGGTCATTATTATTGATGCTTAGAATGATCTTAACCATTGTTTATATAGGGTTATTTCAAAGTTGATATGCATTTTGATTCGAAATTGTATATATGCCATCAATGCACACATGCACGAGTTTATATAGATGTTTGATTTATTTTGCATATTTGAATTTGGTGAGTCATTCTTATCTCAATCTTGTCATCTATGCGTAAGTAGACTTAAGGAGAAGTGTGCATGTAAGAATAGTTTACCTTGAGGAATTGTATTGATATCAAATTAAAAAATGATGAGTGATTCACGAGAAAGGGATGCGAGAGTTCAAAATTGACTCGTCGTGAAAGCCACCGTTTAAAAGAGCCCAAAAGAAAAAGTAAAATGCTAAGAAAAAGGGCCAATAAGATTTTCTCTAAGCTGAGAATGCTAGACATGTCAAAAGAACTTAATATATATATGTATATATATATATATATATATATATATATATATATATATATGAGGGAGTTTGGTTGGAGAAAATTAAACGGGTTTGCACAACTAATCGTAATGTTGAAACATTGCAATTTGACGCTATTGTTTGTAGAATCGTCAAAATTCTGGATTTGTGTGCATGTAGTATGTTTAGTTCATTAAGCTCACACTTTAATTGTCATATGGCTATGATAAAGTTTGATGATTAATCGCTTTCAATTAGAGCTTATTGATCCTATCGATGCGTTGGAATTGTGACTCATTCGTTGTAGTTTCATGCCCATACATTCCATGTCCAAGTTTGAGCACATAAGTATTATGTTTGCATGTAACTCGCATTGTTAGTTTTTATGCGTTTTTGTGTTTTGGGTAAAAAGCTTACTATTTTAGCACTATTTTGCTCTTGTCAACCCCTTCCTGGCATTTTTTTGGAAATTTTTTCACTGGGTAAAAATATATGATATTTCTGGGAATCTCGTGAGAAGTCTCGTTCGAGCGATGTCCTCATCTCGTTTGAGCGACGTCCCTGGCTCGTTCGAATAACAGTTTGGGAATTTTTACTTCTGTTGTTTGCTGTCCACTTATTTATTTTATGATATTTTTTGGTACTGCTGGAAGCTTTGTGGACCAACTAGTTTATATGCAGGTTATATTATTTCAAAATTGATATTTTGCATATGATTCCATTTATCACACCTGATTAGATTGATATATTCTTTGTGTGATCCCCTGTTAACTAGCTACTGATTTGTCATTACTTGATCATATTTAGCTGGTTGTTTCATGATTATCTAGTGATTTTTATTTGGTATATCTTCACGCTAGCTATTTGTTGATTGGTTTATCTTTTCACCGGGTTGTCTATTCAATACAAAAAGGGGGAGAGATGTATGTGATGTAGGGGAGATTTGTTGATAATGTTTTTTATTACATATTTTACAAATTGGTATTACAACTTGGTATCATTTTGTTGCTCAATTGTTTAATAACGGATTTTTCAGAGTTTATTCATATTGGTATCTATTGTAAAATTGGTATAATTTGGATATATATATATTGGTTTCATTTGTTCCACCATACTTCACTGGGTATTTGTATTTCTGTTTCATGTGTTTAGGTATGCTTCAGAGATTCGAGATTTCAAGTCTACATCACATTCAGATAGTTCATGCTTAACGGTGCTACATATACTAGTCTGTGTCCTGTATTTTTGATTTTGGGTTTATGGGATTGGATTTAGGCGTCATTCGGCTTGATGGCCCGGCTTAGGCATTTCACTGGTTTAGTTTTGTCCCGAAATAGTCAATGGGGGAGATTTTGAAGGACATAAATTTCCAATTGAGTCCTTGTATTGTTTTGACTTAATTCCATGAAAAAATTGTATTTGTAATATGTCATAGGGAGATTTTATTTTGTCATGATCCCACTTGGTCTATGACGTATTGAAGAAATTAAAGACGTTGCGGCAAAGCTTCAAAGAATTAATCATGCCGAAGTTTAAATTAGTGCAAGTTTATTCGTCTTCAAGTTGATTGCATTCCGAGATCACACAGGTTTGAATGCATATTGTTAATGAGATTCAGAATTGTTTTTATAAACATTACCCCAAAAATAGCAATTTGGCACACCTTGATATTAAAAATCTGGCACAGTTTAAAACTGTGCCAAATTCTGGCACGGTTTAATGACAATCTGGTACACTTTAAAACAGTGCCAAAATTTGCCACTGTTTTTAAGTGTGCCAAAATTGAGTACACTTGACTAAAATATAAGATGCCCTAAAAACATTACACTCAGTCATTTGGAGTCTCCCGCTCTCTCATTCCCGCTCACCCTCTTTCTTGTCGTCTCATGCCTCCCTTCTTCCTCGACCTCCATTCTTCCTCCATCTTCCGTCACTCATCTTAGGTAATATTCATCTTTGATTCAAATGTTTTAACCTCCGAGTTTAGGGATTACTTATGGAGGTTCATTAAGGTATTTTATATGGAGGTTCATATAGGGATTCTATAAGGATTTCGTTTACCTTTAAACTATGTTTGATACAACTTCTTAACTATGTTTGAGTCGTATAAATTTTTCTGACTTAGGGTTTCAGTAATACATTTATTCTTTATTACTTTTTTTTCTATTCTTTGTTGGGTTTAGATTTCAAATGTAGTTTTTCATTTTGATTTTGATTTATTCATCCAAGTATTTTTCTATTTTTTTCACTCCCGATTTTGATTGTGTTATTATGTTATTGGATTTTAGGTTTCAAATGATATTCTGGTTGCCCTGTAGAGACTACTGTAACCATATGGCCTTTGTGAGTTATGTTTTTCATTTCTTCTATTTGATTTTGATTTGAGCGATATGAATAATACTTGGATGAGATGATGTCATTTCTTCAAAAATGATGAGTAACGTTCCTTGTTTTTCTTCCTAAAAATGATAATTATTATTTATCCTCTTAAAACTTGATAAACAATGCTCATTTTCTGTGTTCATTTACAATTCTTTTTATTTTAGTTGTGAAAAATGTCATATGGAACTATGCACCTCGTCGATTTGTTAATTCGTTAATGATAAATAACATTCATAATTCTTTTTATTTCAGTTGTGAAAAAAGTTTTTGTTTTATTTTTCATTTTTTATCTAAATAATGTGATATGTTACTAAGCATGTGCTCCCTTTTGTAGGTGGCACGCACAGGAAGTCTTGCAGTGTGATGACATGATGTACTTCCAAATTTCATTTAATATATAATGTATAATGTACATGTGATTTTTTTATCGCGATTCACATTTATTACTTAGACTGGATTTGTTTCGTGAAATTTGTATTGATTGGGTTTGGTATGTTCAATCAGGCTAAAGTAATTTTGTAGATCATTAACTCTTGGATTTGCATCCATGTCCTTGCAAAGGTATATATTTTTGTTCTTCTTCAACACTAACAATAAAATTATTCATTCCCTATTGTTACTTTTGTTGAACCATACTATTTTAAAATAATGTAGACCCTTTATTTTAGTAATAAGTTTTGTTCTTTTTATGCTCAAACCCTCCATATTACAACCACATTTAAACTATATTATGCATTTGTATTGTGGAGTTTTGATATGAAAGTTCTCCCACAATAATCACTTGTTAAGTTATTGATCCTGTAATTATATTAGTAAGTTAATGATCCCGTAATGATAAATTGCATATCTAATGGCACTCCAGACTATATGCAACATATTAGCCAACATATGCTCACATCATTTCATTATTTACAAGCCATCAATCTCTCTTGGTAGCTTAACTACTCCCCCAACCTCTAAATCCATCTTGACAGTGAATGATGTTGAATCGCATCGTTGATTCCTTGATCGCAGTGTTGAGTGCAGAATCACTTTACTTTGTTTTTTTGGTGTAGGGTTTCTAGGCAATTAGGTCTGTATTTTTGGTGTTTATGTGCAAGTTTTGAACGTTTGACTCATTTGATGGAGTTCATCCCGAAGGAGAACACACCGGGTAAATCAAAACTCTATTAGGCAAACATTGGTGATTTGGTAATGTCTCTCTCTTTAAATTTAGGCATTTTATACATTGGTTTTGTGTGGCCTTGGTAAACATGAGTTAATACCCCCAAAGAGGACATAACGAATAAAGTCCATCATAGTATTTCACTTGATATTCCTTACTGTCCGGCCTTACTAAGAATTTATTGTTTTTATTATTGTATTGTCCCTTACTTGGTTGTTGTTTAATGGTTGAGGAGTGTAGAAGTTGGTTGTTGTTTAGTGGTTGAGAAGTGTAGTTTGGTTTCATAATTTGACTTGTTTAACTTATTTTATCTTAATCATAAGCTCCGCCTTAGGGGTTGATAAGTGCAGAATTCATTGGATGCTTGAATACCTTCATGTGTATTCTTTTATTACTCTACTATTATTGCACGTGGTAGTGGTTAAAATGGTTCCTCGAGCTATTGATATGACCACACCTCACACTCTTATCAATATCAATAACATAGGCAATGTACCTTCCGCTTAGATCCCAGTACATTGATGCACATCTTTAGTGTGTACCCTTCCACTCAGATCCCAGCTCTTGATATAAACACTATGCATGATTATGCCATGTTTTTGGAATTATTTGTATACATAGTGATTACCTGTATGCTCAATAATTTTGGTAATTTTTGACAAAGTTATCTATAAAATAGGTGTAAATATTTTACCCTATATAAAATAGTATGATAACGATATAATACAAAATCACGAAATGGATGTATCATTTGTTGTACCTTCAAGCGACCAAAAGGTTCCAAAATCGAGGTTGGAATATCCAAAACGGTACACTTGCCCACTTAACACCATTGGATATACTTAAATTACTTAGGATAATATTTCCATAGGGTTATTGCCATTGTTCCCTTATAGGGGCTACGTGTCATCTTGCACTTATTAATGTTTAACTTAGAGTCTGATAATGACACGATCACTTTCTACAAGTTACGTTAATTTTTCTTGAGGTGCCCATTCCTTTTTTAAGACCTTTTTGGTATTGTTTTTCATTGTAGCACTATAACACCCCATTTATTACTTGCCTATACTTGTCAATTACCTAAAGTTGGAGTTCCTCAAGTACACGAATTTTTTTACATGTTATATTGGTCCCTATAAAAGTGTTCTTGCCTTTTTAGGTCCATTTTATTGTTATTAATGTTTTGGGGTTTCACCATTTTCAACTGAAATCATGCATATACTTGAAAGTTACCTAGATCAAGGGTCTAATATGGACACGACCACTTCATAAAACTTACATTGGTTACCCTTGAGATGTTCATGTCTGTTTCAAACCATTTTTCATTTGTTTTTGCATATTCTATCTTTAACATCTCGTATTGACCTAGAACTTATATAAACTTGTCAATTATTTACAATGAGAATCCAATAAGAACACATTTAATTCTTAAAGGTTATATTAGTCCCTTTTTACTCCTCATGTTTCTTTTAGGCCCAATTTAGTGTTACATTTTAACACCGTAACACCCCATTTTAACCTGAAACTTGGATAGTCTCGTAAATTCCTTAAACCAAAAGTTTCGTAAAGAAACAAACAGTTTCTAATGTCACATTGGTTCCCCTGGAGGTTTTCATTCTTTTATATGGACCATTTTGTTATTATTTAGCTTCTTCATTCTATAGCGCCCCTTTTATAACAAAAAACTTACATATACTTTCCAATTACTAAAAGGAAGAATCCGTGAAGGACACTGTCAATTCAGAGAAGTTATGTTGGTCTCTCTCATGGTGTTCGTCTCATTTTCAACACATTTCACTGCTTATTTTTATTTTCAACCTTTAAGTCCGCATTTTAAACCAATTCTTTTGTATACTTATCTATTTATATCAATGAGAGTCCGGTAAGGACACATTTAGTTCCTCAAAGTTAAATATTTCTCCCTCGAGTCGTTCATGTATTTTTGAAGGCCATTTGGATGCTTACTTTTACTTTTCGACCAAAATTTTTCTTATACTAGTCAATTTGTTAAACTTAGAGTGAGATAATGACATAGTTAGTTTCTAAAAGTTACATTAATTTATATTGAGGTGTTCGTGTCTCTTTTAATATATTGTTTGGTCTTATTTTTATTTATAGCTTCCGTATACATGTCAATTACCTAAGTTGTAGTTTGACAAGTAAAGGACAATTTTTTACAAGTTATATTTGTCCCTCCAAAAGTGTTCTTTCCTTTCTAGGGACATTTTGTTGTTATTGTTTCGGGTTTTTTATGCTTTAACACTCCATTTTCAATTGAAAACATGCATATTCTGATAAGTGACCTAGATCAAGAGTCCAATAAAGACATAAAAACTTCCTACAAGTTACATCGGTCACCCTTGAGAAGTTTATGTCTCTTTAAAGACATTTTATTATTTGGTTTTGAACATTTTATCTTTAACACCATGTTTTAACCTAAAATTGATATACACTTGTCGATTATTTACACCGAGAGTTGAACCCCCTAGCCTCGTTGGCTGGAGCTATTGATGCCATTTATCAGTCGAATAAAGTTAATGATCTGTAATCTCTTCAATTGATGAATGAATAGTCTATTTTGAGGCGTGCTGAGAAGAGGCCCATCAAAGTTGAGACCACTCTTACTTTTTTTTTAAAGGAGGTTGGTTATTAACGATGAACCTCCTGAAGTTAAGTAACTAAACAACAATTCCCCTCAAATTTGGTGTGACGATACGAAGGAGAACTACCTGGCTTTTCTTTGGTTTTGGGGGCTGGAAAGTAAAGTCTAACATTAAGGTTCCAAAATCGAGGTTCAAATATTAACGCAGTAAAGTCTCTTCTTCCTTAAGTGTGAATTTTACTCTTCCAATCCATACTATTTAATTTGAGATGTTCATTATTATTTAAAGAGTTTGAAGCTATGAACTCAATGAATGGTAACTATGTAACTTCATTTTTTAGTTGCAGAATTTGCATGGTTCCTCTGCTACTCTATGGCATGTTGTACTTTATAAAAGTTCCGCATGCTCAATATGTAACCTTGTCCATTGAATGGTCACTGTGTAACTTAATGTCTCATATTGCATTTGCTTAGAGAAGTAATTGATGGAAATAATGAGAATATCAACACCTAAAAGTTCATTTACATATGTTCATTACTAATTGTGTTTCATGAATTGATGAGCATAAAATTTGAATTATATGCTTGGGATTATTTTTAATTATCTTCTTGGCATAAAATTATCTGCTTGTTATGTGGCTTGACTTAGTAATGATTAGGTCACTACGTCTAGCCACATAACGAGTAGGTCTCTCTCGCCCCCATATTCTCTTCTCTCCTTCCCCTCCCCTATCCTCTCTTCTTTCCCTCACTCATAAATGTAACCCCTGTCGAAGGAAGCAGCAGCAACATGCAACCATCTTTTCATACATGAAGCAGTGCAGCAGTAGCACACATGGGTATGTATTCACAGGCAACAGGTAATCCTTGTCACTATTTTTAATATTTTGTTATTAACTGATTAACTGATTTAATATTAATATATGTTTCGTTGTCTAGATTGCCTACTTGATCCTTCTTTGACAATTCATTGATGACACACGAATTCAAGGTCATGCGTAGTTGTAAAATATGAAACCGCATTTGTGTGAATTTCACTTTCTGGATGTCTCTCCTCTCTAATTTTATTCTTGTCATGTTTATTGCTGTATTCATCAAACACTGTTGCTACAGGGTGTTTTAGTTCCTTCATTTCTTTGCTTGTTTTAGTTTTCTATCTAGCAAAAGAGTGCACTTCAGTCATACTACAAAAAATGGTTTAAAAAAGAGTCACAGAGCATGTTCGGTGTCGACGATATACTTCTTTAATTTGAATCAGTCACATATGAATCGATTAGTAAGTCGGTCAACGTAGTTAAGTCCAAAAGAGAAGTTGATGACATTGACTCAAAGTTCAACCTGCATTTCCCCCCCTATTGAGGTCAGCAAAAATGGACAGTTTAAGAGACCATATAGGAAATCACAGTACATTATTTTCAGTAAGGTTGGTTTGTGTGAATTTTCTAACAAGTTTGGTTATAATTTCAAGAAATTCGTATTGCAAATATCTTTAGGAACAATGGTACGACTGTTTTGTCTAGTGATTGAAATTGTTTTGAAAATTTAGGTAGTTATTGTTGCTGTAACTTTTTTTTTGTGCCTCCTGGTAGAGAATGTATGAATTTGAGGATGCCATGGAAACCCCAGAGCCGATGGGCTTAGATTTTACCAATGCAATGTTCCCAACATATGGGGCTATCCTTGGAGGATCTAGGCACATGGTATAAAAATATTTTAGGCCAAATGATATAAAAACACAAGGAACTTGGTTCACTTTTTTACGTTGGAAAAGACATTTGACGGTGAAAGACTAAACCAGTCGCCAAATGGCCCCGTAAGAGGCATGCACACATCGTACGGGACCAATGTAAGTTGTAGGAACTGATCACATAGTCGTCGGTCTCTCGATTTGAGAATACGACCATAATTTGAAAATATCTAGATTAGGCTTAAAAATAAGTCGTTTGAGGGTGAAAACCCAAACCACCCACCAAACGGCCCGTAAGAGGCACGAACCCTTCGCATGAGACCAATGTAACTTGTAAGAGCTTATTGCGTAGCCACGGGTCTCCCGGTTTGAGAATACGATGATAATTTGAAACAATATAGATTAGGCTTAAAAACAAGCCGTTTGAGGGTGAAAACCCAAACCAGCCAGTAAGAGGCACAAACACATCGCACGAGACCATTTAAAAATAAAACTGATGAAAGTGGGATAATCATTAGAAACAAAGTCAGATTAGTGTCTCAACGATATTCTCAAATTGAAGGAATAGATTTTAACGAGACGTTGGTTCCTGTTACTCACTTAGAATCTGTTCGTCTTCTCTTTGCCATAGCCTGTTACTTGCACTTTATGCTTTTCCAAATTGATGTAAAATCCGCCTTTCTTAATGGAATCTTAACTGAAGAGACCTATGTTGAACAACCCAAAGGGTTTATTGACCCTCACTATCCAAATCATGTTTATTGTCTTAAAAAGGCGTTGTATGGTCTGAAACAAGCGCCAAGAGCTTGGTATGAGCGTCTTTCCAACTTTCTCTTAGATAAAGGTTTTAAGAGAGGCGAAAATGATCAAACTCTATTTGTCAAACATTTTGACAAAGATATTATTATAACTTAAGTATATGTCGACGATATCATTTTGGATCAACTTCCCCTTCAGAAGTTAAATCATTTTCTAAAATTATGCATAAAGAATTTCAAATGTTTCTTATGGGGGAGTTGCAATTTTTCTTGGGTCTTCAAGTCAAACATAATTTAGAAGGTTTATTTGTTTCTCAATCGAAATATACTTTAGAGATTGTTAAAAATTCGGGCTTGAAAGTGCCAAAGAAGCTAGAACTCCCATGTGTACTACGGTCAAATTATCTAAAGATGAGAGTGTAAAATCCATAGATCCTACTCTATATCGTAATATGATAGGAAGCTTACTATACTTGACCACCTCGCGTCCTGATATTATGTACGCCGTTTATGTGCGTGCCCGTTATCAAAATAATCCTAAAGAGAGTCACTTAGTATGTGTAAAAATAATCATTAAATACATAAAAGGCACTCTAAATTTGGGACTTTGGTACACCAATGATACTCCTAGTACTATAATAGGATACACTGATGCGGACTGGGCAGGGTGTACTGATGATAGTAAGAGCACATTAGGAGCGTGTTACTATATCGATAACAATTTGGTAGGATGGAGTAGTAAGAAACAAAACTGCACTTCATTATCTACAGCTGCATCTGAATACATAGCTGCTGGTAGCTGCTGTGCCCAATTACTTTGGCTTAAGCAAATGCTAAATGATTATGGCGTTCAAGAAGACAAACTGCATCTCTATTGTGATAATCAAAGCGCGATCAATATCTCTAAAAATCCTATTCAACACTTGGGAACAAAACATATAAAAATTATACATCATTTTATATGCGAATTAGTTGAAACTAAGGAATTAGAAATTAACTATCTTCCTACTGATTTGCAGCTCGCAGATATGTTTACAAAACCTTTGGATTACAATAGATTTCATTCTTTGCGAAAATCGATAGGAATGATTTGTGCTGAATAAACTCGTGTGACTTAAGTATTTTTTTTCCCTTTGTCCATTTTAGACAAAATGGGGGAGAAATTTGAGTCTTATGAGTTCATTTTTTCTTGAACATATTTCTAAAAAGCTTGATCTTAGTCTTATTTGCATGAATCTGTACAGTTGTCTACAACAGTTGTTATTAGGGTATTGGTTTGTAATTAGTTGAGTTGTGTAATTTTCTTTTTCTAGGATATGGGTAGATAGAATTTGTATAGGAATATGATTTTATTTTTTTTATATCCCTCCGAGTCCTAGATGACTCAAAGTAGATTTTGTCTCATATTTCCAAAGGGGGAGATTGAAGTACCTTATACTCTTGACTTACTTGAGTCTACATTGTATAAGTGTTCATCTAGTTTGGAAATTGTGACAAAATTTGTGTCCCATCCCCTAGATACCAAAGAACATCAGATTCTTCTCATGATGCCTCAATTGGTTCATTTAAAGGTAAATTATCAACCACACACACACACTAGGATTGCATACACACACACACACACACACACACACACACACACACACACATATATATATATATATATATATATATATATATATATATATATATATATATATATATATATATTGCATTAATTCCTTGTGTGAGTTAATTCTCTTTTAAAATTAGTTTTTACTAAATTTGGGATTTTTTAAATAATTTTTAAATGATTTTGAAGAAATTAAAAGTTGGGTTTTAAAACATTTGGGGTCATTATTCTAATACTGATTATATCATTTATTACCTGAATGTTTGGTTGGGTAGAATTCGAAAGCGCTTGAGACTTGAGGGTGTGTGTGTAATTAGTTTTAAAACACACATTTTGGCTTCTTCTAATCCTTACACCTGTCAACATTATGACAACTTGATTTGTGTTTGTTGTTAGACTCAGAACCTATACACAATCTCAGCCCTTGGATCTTTTTTATCAACGTTCTGCATGCATTTTATCCCAATCCCTGTGACTAATCAGCGAACGTTTAATCCACCGCTGATTTTATGTCAAATGCCCAAGACCAAATCTCAACCATTAGATTTGAGCTGATGTTCTCCATCCTTCCTTGCTTAGTATAAAAGGAGGCTGAGCCTTAGAATTTTGAAACTTTTGGCCAGTTCGTCAAACTGAGAAAGAGATAAGAAAGAGAGAAGAAAAAGAAAGAAATCAGAGAGAGAAAACCCTAAAATCGTCCAAACCCTAATCTCGTTTCAAACCCTAAATTCATTTTAAATCCAAAATTAGTTTACAACCAAAACCAAACCTGAGTGTTTGAGAGTTATTTTGGAGATGGTTTGAAGCTTGTTCGTGGTTTGAATCGTCTGACTTTGAGATATTTTAACCAACTTAGACATTTTAAGTTTGATCTATATTTCTTTTCATAGAAACTGTAGACCTTTCTTATCTATGTCATATATCTCTTAGATCTGCATTATTTTATTTCTCATATTGAGAAATCATATTTGTTGATTATTTTCTTCTGTAAATGTTTTTCAAAACTCAAGAATCAACAAATTTATTTTCTGTTTCTAGTTCTTATGAAACAAGACTTATGATCTAGTTGGAATCGCAATTGGTGATTTACAATTTCAAAAACATTTTTAAAACCCTCTGAAATTGTTTAAGACCTTGCCATCTTCCGAGCAAGGTAACTTTGGATTATGGGTTAGTTTGAAAGATTAAGAAAGTCTGTTGTTTCTAAAGAAGAAAGAAACTGAAAACCTTAATCATTTAGATCTTTCTTTAATTTGATAGGACTTGTTTGTATAAATAAGTGTGCGTGTATGCATGCATGTGTTAGAACATTATCACAAACACTTGACACACTACAACACAAGAAGTGTTGGCGGAAATATCTTGAAACATCAAAAGTCGACGTAAAGCTGGAACAACGTGTTGAGAAGTTAGCAAGCTGGGAAAGCCACATCAACATCAGAACTGCAGAGAAGTTAGAATCAAACCAGTGGGTACATATTCTGAACCTGTATAGGTCTATTTTGTTTGCATGTCTATTAAATAACATGTAAGTTATATATTTTGTTTTAGTGGATTTTTGGTTTGTGACTTAGAAGTCACCGTGGATGTTTCCTCAGTTGGGTGAGGTTTTACCATGTTAAAAGCTGTGTGTAATTAATCTTTCTACATCTCCTCGTCTCATTCTTGTTGGTGTTCTGATTTAACTGATTTAAACTATTTTAATTTTGTTTATTAAAACTAGTTACATAATCTTGAACATATCTCGTACATATTTTTATTAAACAAATCTTGTGATTAATCTGTTTGATTTAAAGAAAAGAGTTTCCCTAAAAAATAGTTCGGAGTTACTTAGACAGTTTAATCTTGAATTAAACGACTTTAGTGACAATTATTCAATTGGTATTAGAGCTTTGGAAAGATCTTGTGTTTCTGAAAATGTTTTCCTAAAATCAAACGATCGACGAGAAATATGAAGGATTTGGTAACTTGTCCAGACCCCCTCTCTTTGATGAAAACAACTTTCCTTATTAGAAAGTAAGGATGGTAGCTTTCATACAAGGAACCTTGGGAGATGATGTCTGGGACATTGCTGAAAATGGATATACTTATCCTACAAAACCATCCACTGAAGGAAGCAATGAGAGGATTAAGAAAGTATTAAGTGAATTCACTTGAGAAGAGAAGCAAGCCTCTCCGAACAATAACAAAGGCAAGAATGCCATTTTTATGTCTATAAATGAACATGAGTTCAAAAGGATCTCATCTTGTACCACTTCTAAGGAAGCTTGGGATACACTAGTTACTACACATGAAGGTGACACTAGAGTTAGGGATGCTAAAACACAGATGCTTATCCCACAATATAACTCTTTAATCATGTCAGAATCTGAATCATTTGATGACTTTTACATTAAATTGACTGACATTATGACCAAATTACATTGTAATGGGATAACCTATGATAGAAATGAAATTGTCTAAAAAATTCTAAGGTCATTGCCACAAAAATTTGATAACAAAAGATATGCTATTAAGGAAATGAGTGATCAAAATCTCACTCCTGAATTACTCAGTAGTAAATTGAGAACTGTGGAAATGGAACTAGAATTTAAGAAACAATTAAACCAATCCCATAGGAAGCAGACTAGTTCCAATTTGTGTTTGTCCTCTAAACTGATAAAACCTGAGCTTAGTATTCCCAATAATGATTCTTATTCTGATGAGGAATATGTATAGATAGTTTGGATAATCAGATTTCCTTGATGTCAAAGTAGTTTAATAAGATTGTGAAATTTAGAAATAAAATGGCAACCAGACAAGGCAAGCCAAATAAAGATTTTAGATGTGGAAACCTCATGAGAAAGGCAAGCCAGACAAGGCAAGCCAGACAAGGAAACCTCATGAGAAAGGTCAAGACAAACATCACAAGGACATTCATACGAGACCTAATAAAGATTTTAAGAATATTGAATGTTTTAGATGTGGAAAATTGGGACATATAGCACAAGATTGTAGAGTTAACTTGAACACGACCAATAAACATACTAGGGCCAACATTTGCAAGACTTGGGATGATTCAAGTGATTCTGATAATTAGGAACCTGAGTCATCTGATGTTTTGTATCTTTGCATGTCTTTATTTGCCAAGATAATCTATAATGATGATATAACTGTGCCTAAGTATGAGAATGATGCTAGTAGTTCTACTTCTGTCATTATGAATCATACTGCTACTGGTTTAGATGCTTTAATTTCTGAGAACATTGCTAGTTCTACTGCGGGGTGTGTGAGTCAAAGGCAAAGTGATACTTCACACATTACACTTAGTGATTGAGGCGCTGAAGACCTCCCTGATGTTCATACACTTTATGCTAAAACTCTCAAGAAAAGCTCTAGACTAGAGAAGATAGTGAAAGACCTCACTAAGAAACTAGAAGACCTAAGTCTAATGGTTAAACTTAACGCTGAAGAGTATACTACCCAATGTCTAACTCATGAAAATGAAGTCAAACTTTTTGATCAAAAATTGAAAAATTTGATTGAAACAAATGAAACTCTGGAGAAAAAATATAAAGGGACATTATTAGAATTGGAACAAGCTAAAGAAAAGACAACAACTGTTTTCAAAAAATTTCCTAAGTTTGAAAATAATTCCAATTGTTTTGATGATTTTGTTTCTGATTCAAAACCAATTCAGATGATCGAACTGGAATAGGATTTTGCCCAAATTTAAAGACAAAAATTAAAAACTTTGAATCAATCAAGTTTGTGTCAGGTGGCAAAAGACCTATGGAAACATGTCCAGATTTTCAATCCCTAAATGATGAGTTTGATAAAAAACAACAAAAGTTGGATATTGGGGGATCAAGTCACTCTAAGTGTGATAGTCTACCTAATGCTAAATACGTCTGCCCTCCGATTAGAATGAGTGATTCTACGTTTCAAACTGTACTCCCTAGGAATAAGGTTCAACTTCAAAATCTCATAAAACCTATGTTTAGAGACTTTCCTAAAGAGATACCCTCTTCAAGCAATCTGTATTTCTCCTATTGTGAAATATACGGACATTCTTTCGAAGGTTGCTACTCTAGACGTTTAGTTAATCCTGTCTGTAATACTCCTTTATACCAAAACTTTAACTTCTCTAGGAGAAGTCGTAACAATTATGTTGTGCCTAAACAACCAGACAAAAACTCTAACTATAGAAAGAGAAAGACCAGACCTAAAAGATCATTTACAAGAAGAATTCCTAGGCACTTTCCTAAACCAAATGCTCATATCCTTCGTAAAACTCAAATGCATGCGCAAAATATTTTCCAATAATAATCTAATGCTCGCAAATTTTATCAAATGAGAGCAAATATGCGCAAAACTAAAACAAGAGCTATTTGAGATAGAAAAGATGAGCTATTGCCCTAGATGAAGTGTAACATTGTGATTACTTCTTTAAAAGCTAAACACACTCCTTCTGGTTGGTATTTAGACTTTGGGTCACATAAATTATAATAGCCTTAGTAGATTGTCTTCACAAGTAATAGTTAGAGGAATTCCAAATATCAAACCTATCCCTAACATTGTTTGTGGATCATGTCAGGAAGGAAAAATTGTTAAGGCACCTCACAAGAAAGTCAAAGATATCCTTACCTCTAAACCCTTGGATCTCATCCATATGGACCTAATGGGTCGTTTTTGTACTGTTAGTCTCTATGGACACAGTTACATCCTAGTTATGGTCGATGACTTCGCTAGGTTTACTTAGGTGACCTTCTTAAAACAAAAGTCAGACACTTTCAGAACTTTTTAAAAAATATTACTTCATATTGAAAATGAGAAGGATACTCAAGTAAATAGAATTCGTAGTGATAGCGGAGGAGAATTAATAGATACATCAGAGAGGGAGAGCTGCCAGAGTCGAAGTCGAAAAGGAGAAAGCTAAGGTTTAGAGCTATAAAATTCTCAATTGTAGGAGATGTCCTGTATAAAAAGGGATTACTGCTCCCTTTTCTCAAATGTGTTCATCCTTCAGAGGTTCCACACACCTTGCACGATGTGCATGAGGGATCTTGTTCAAGTCAAATAGAAGGGAGGTTGTTGGCTAAGAGATTAATCACTCAGGGATACTGGTGGCCGACCTTGGCTAAAGATGCTGCTGCATATGTGAAGAAGTGTGATAAGTGTCAGAGATTCTCTGCCATACCTCATTAGCCTCACCAACCTCTTACTTCTATCAGCTCCCCTTGACTATTTGCAAAATGGGGGATTGACTTGGTAAGACCTTTGCCAAGAGCCGTAAACAACTATCAGTTCTTAATAGTGGCAATTGATTATTTCTCTAAATGGATGGAGGTTGCGCCAATGATCAAAATCACTGAGCAAAAGACCTTCCAGTTCATCTATAAGAACATCATATGCAGGTATGGTCTTCCAGACACCCTCATCTCAGACAATGGAACCAAATTCAAGAATATATCCTTAGAAAAATGTAATACCCAATATTTTTTTTACTTTTAAATTTAGGGATTTATTAAATTTAATTGAGATAAATTAATTTAATATTAATTCGGAAATTTGTTTTAAATGTTACTAGTGTGACGAGAGTTAGTAATAATTGGAAAATTGTCGATTTGTTAAATGTTACTTGTTGAGTAGATTAATACATAGGATTGGATTTATTAAAATTGTCACGAAGGAATAATATGACAATTATGGATATTAAGTCATGATGCGCCGGTGTCGTGTCGGGACTAAATTATTATTATTAAAAGTAAATAAATGATAAGTCGTCTGTATGGTCATTTCGAGTGCTCCAATATATCCGGAAGGGTCAAAATAGTCAAAATAATGTACTCGGGGGTTTAGTTTTGGTCTCGGAGCATTTTTAGGCCTAATTAGCATCCCGGGAGGCTATTACGGACATTTTGCATTTTTGGGCAATTAAACCCACGAATTTCCCAAGTTTATATCAACCTTTAGGAGTTGTCCTCTAGGGTTAACAAGAGAAAAGTCAAAGAACGGCCATTAGAGAAGAAGTGGGAAAGCTTCCCAAGCAATTCAAGGCCGAAAACTCAACCGTTTGCACTGCTACCACCACCTAGTCATAGATCACGCGACGGGGAACACAATCGTACCACTTTGTTCCACAAATCAGAAACTCAATTTCCAAGAAAGTATCTATCTTACTTTATTTTTAGTTAATGTCTCAATCATGTTAGTGTAAGGTTATTTAGAACTTGTTTCATGGAAGAATGTATATTTTTGAGACATAAAATCACATGTTGTAGAAGAAGTATTCATATTTTGGACATCTAAATCGGATGTAGAGGATAAATCAAGAATTTGTATGGATTTAGAAGTAGGAAATCTGAAAAATAATTGGAAGAATTGAAAGAAAAAGAAAAATTAGGGTTCTTGAAGTTCAGGAAAGTTTTAATCATTAAATTGTTATAATTGATGAATTTGGACATATCTTATGTAGAAAATCATGTGTTTAGGTATATAGTACTTGTAGTAACGTTGGTTGGGAGTTTGGGAATGATATATGGAGATTTGGTTGAGGTTGGAGAGGCAAACCCATAACTGGGTTAATGCAGTTTTCATCATAACTTCTTGATCGATCGATCGACCCAAGAACATCGATCGATCGATCCCATTTCCTCGATCAATCGGCCCCTCCTGGAAAAATGCATTTTCCCCTTAGGTTGGCTTAATTTGATTAAAACACGCAGTAACCCTTGATTATTATTGTTATAACATAATGGGATATAATTCGGACCAGTAGGGTCTAAGTAAACTCCGTTGAGTGAGAACTTAATGTAAGATGAAATTAAGGGTTAACGGGGAGTTATCATACATATGAAATCATGCGTACGTTTAATAAAGATCGAGACTTATAAGGAAATTAGACAAAAAGGTAAGTGAGAGTGCCTACTGAAATTATACTTAGGGAGATACAATAGTTCGAGAGTCAAGAAGTAGGTATTGAGGAACTTATATATATACGAGAATAAAAGTGACAAAACCGTTATGCAAGGTAATCGAGTAAAAATGTGCTAAGAACGGATAATTATAATTATGGGTCATGAGCGCACCTAATTTAGAAATGTGAATAGTTATATATATATGACTGTTTGATTGTGCATATTATATATCTGTGTAAAAAAAATCATACCTGGGCTACTTGCTATCACAGGGTTTTCCGCACCGGGATGGTCTTATCTCGATTGGACCTTTATGGGGGATATTGACTCGTACCCTAGAAGATAGTATCCTCGATACAGGCTATCCGAAAATGATAGTCAGATATTCTAAGAGACGTGAGGGTATGTGCTGACCTCTTAGGATCAGGAACTATGCTTCGCCTCCATTTGTTTGTGTATTGTGTTAATACAGTTCGAGAGTGATTCCGGACTAGTATTTCCCTTAGTTTGTGTGACACGGGGACTTGATAGCAGAGTATTCCAGCACCATAGGTTTTATGTGGGGTGCCGTTAGTATATATATTATATGCGTGACTAATATATATACGTATATCTATATGGGAACTTTCAACAGTACGTATAAGTAGATAAGTAATGAATAAATGCTTCAATTTTATTATAAGTTTTCAGGAACTTCGTAAGGGAAATGAGTTATTCTAAATAACGTAGAAATCTTGAAGAGAATGATTTCCTAAAGTAAGTATCACAATCTCTCTTTTCACCTGATAAAACCTTATGTAGAATAAGTGAGATAAATTTATGAGATTTATTAGTACGGTAGGCGTGCACACTAGAATGAGAGGTGAGAATTCTCAAGAGAGTGTCGCATACTAACATGGTTGTTGCCTTAGCCAGTAAGCATTTTAAATACTTACTAAACTATTTTAAAACTATTTTACACTCGGGATCTGACCCGTTTCTTATTATTTCTTCTCTCTTGTATATATATGTATATTACACAGGTGCCCAGCCACAAGGGCATCATGCTTAGGTTCTTTGGACCGGACACACTGTAGCTTATGTGGGAGTTGAAGGCCATTGCTTAGACGACCTCATTGTTGATTCTACTCCTACTTTTAGTTCTTATTAGTTAGGGCATGTGTCGCCCGTTTCTCTATTCAGTTTGAATTTTTTCAGAGATTTATTATCCTTTATATTTCCATTAGTTGGTACTCTTTGGGATTTAATTACTGTCAGGATGGTTTTATTTATAGTTTAAACTGGTTTGGTTTATCTGGATGAATCTAATTCTTATGTGTTATTATCCAGCTTTATTATATTTGAGTTCGTAAATTGTTGGTTATTTAAAAAGGTTTTCATATTTGGATTTTATAAAATTGAAATAAGGTTTAAAAATTATTTTGACACTTAGTTTAATTATTTATGGTGTTTAAATATGAAAAATTTATTTTGTGACAGTGATGCTAAGAATGAACCAATCGTTCACCTTGATTTTAATTTAATAAAGAACTGATCACCTGGTATTTAATTAGGCGGGGTGTCACAGGTGGTATCATAGCATCAGGTTTTAGTGTCCTTTAGGATCTGTTCGGCTTATTATGCTTCCAGCACTGCTTTGTTTGATATAGAGCCCTATGTTTAGCATTGTTGGATTCTATGGTGAGATTTCGTTGTCCAGCTATAACGTATGTATATGAGTGAATTGTAATTGCGTTAGGATGTGTGCGTGTGACGAGCGATGAAGGATGTCAGACGAGGGCCGTTAGGCGGACATCAGGAGGCAGGGCTCAATCGAGGTTGTAAATTATATTCGGGGATGATAGCCATAGTCGAGGTCACCCGTATTAGGGAAAGAGAGGCCAGGACTGTAAAGACGGCTAGGATCCAGCCTACAAATTTCAAGTGCTACTATAGTCGAAAGTGAGGACAAATTTAACCCACCCAACGTGGTGAGCTTGTGAGAGGATAGAAAGGTAAAATGGAGGAGAGTCATCAGTGAAAATTCTAGACATGCGGGAATTGTGTGTGTTATGGAAATATAGTGGAGTGTAATTAAATAGAAGTGAAAATTTTGGGTAAGATTTTTCTTGACTCAGGGGAGAAGAGTTACAATAGTGGGAGTCAACCACCACCGTTAGTAGTGAAAATGTTGCGTCAATGAAAGGACCTTAGGTACAGTTTAACCGCACATTCTTTCATTAATTGTCCAGGATAAGATATGAACGTCATGCTGAACCCATTACGGAAGGGCCAGACATGGGTCCATTTGTAAATGGATTTAGACTTTTAGTAAATTTTGCATCAGCGGGAGTGGATACCAATGGTAGAGAAGATTTTAACTGGGAAATCGACTCGTGAGGAAAGATTAACAACACTTAAAGAGAATTATGTTGGACTATCGATCCATATTGTGACAATGTCACGCGTCGTCCGAAGAGATCTTAACGCTATTATGAAGGGAGCTAACATAATCGAAAGACTTATTGGAAAGTGAGTCTAGATGAAAAGTAGTTAGTAAAACACCGCAAGGGGGAGACCCATCGGGAGGCTCATTTACATGATTCGGATGTCTAAATTCTTACCAAGCGATGGTGAATTCAGTAAGGGTTATTAATGCCAGTAGTACGTTCCTTAGGGCCAACAAAGCTAAGGGAACAACGGGGGTAGCCACCAGGAATTGAGCGTACCAAAGTTCGAGAAGGGCAATCCTAATATGGTTAGTATGACAGGTGATAAGTGGATCATGTGTAGAGGTATTTTGTGGAAAGTGATTCACATGCGTTAATGTTTTCCCAAAGTGAGGAAAGGGACAAGAGTAGGATGCCTATTAAAGAACAACGATTAAACTAGTTTTTGTTTTGGTTTGGATAGACGTGTTACGTCCGGGGACCATTTGTGCAGTTAAGACGATTAGCAAGGTAAAAGTATGAGTTTTATCCTCAGAGGATAAGGCGTGTTTTATGTGACACGAGTGAGTCACTATATTTTGTTCATTACTAGATTAGCATGTGAGACGAGTTAGTGCCTATAACTATAAATATTATTTTTACGTGAATATTTTCCCTAGTATAGCGGGATTATCCTTAATGCTATCCGCGGAGCATAAATGGGTGTATTAATTGTGTTATATACTTTATTAAGATTACTCATTTTAGTGATGTGATAAACGAGTATGATATTATCTTGGTTACAACTTTATAGTAATGGGTAGTACGATAGTAGGCAGTTATTGCAAGGCTATCAGAATGGTTGCATTAGTGCAACATGTTTTGTTCTGACGAGGCCTCACCTGCGAGAATGTTGGGCTCGCACTTATATTTTCTATTCTAGAAACTTCAGAGGGGATAGTGGGCTCGATATATTCGATCCCGGTGTGTGTAGGGACTTTGTTGTTATGATTCCGTATGTATTGGGATTACTGTTGAGCGAAAAGATTTAACTCATTATTATGTTTAGCGCTCAGGACTTGGTGATAGGAAGAGCGCATTGATATATCTATCCTTCAGAGATGTGAGAGTTATGAGTTATACCCATACATTTGGGGACAAGATTTCGAGAATCCCGATGGTATGTATTCGAGGTTTATGGAATGGGATTAACACCAATGCTGAACGATAGTGCAATTAACGAAATGTTCTTTGTTAAGTGTAATTACGGGAAAAGATGTAACTTTTCTGTCAAGAGACGGAATAAAGGGGTACATGCTATGGACGGAGGGCCTAACGGATTTTGATAACCGACAATGCTAGGTAGTAGTGTATCAGGGGGTTCCTTGTTTGGATTTTGCATTGCGAGACATCCCACGCATGAAACTTAGCATAAGGTTGGAAATAGGAATATGTTTGGTCATTATTCTATGAGTTTAGTACCTGATCGTAATAGGAGGAGGTAATTATATCTGTAAATGGAAGTTGAATTATAATTAAGGCCAGTGGAGCCGATTGGGTAGTAAGAAAGCATTGAAAGTTTTATCTTATCACCCCAAGTTGAGGGGTGGAACAATGATAAAGTGGATTTAAAATTTTAATTTCTAGTGTAATTGAGAGTTCCCGAGTGTTGTAAGCACATTGTGAGCATAAGGAAAAAAAAAGAATTGGGTGTTATGTGTGAAGCGTATGTGATGCTTATGGTAGTATGTACGGTTTATAGGGTGTGTGGGCATCCTGGTTAGCTGATGTTAGAATTGTCCAAGTTGTAGGAATGTGGGAATAGACATGTAGAATAAATGTTTAGGGTATTAACATAACGAAGTGGAAGTGGTAGGACTGATTGAGCGCCGTGTGAAAGAAGATAAATATATATATTTGTATTCAGAGTAGCACACCGATTCTGATTGGAAGGCTGTGGGAATTCATATAAAAAAGGGGGTATTCCTTGAGAAGGGTAGAATTAAAATTATTATGGAGAACACTCGGAGAGGAGTTGGAATTAGTCCAATGTTGAGAGTGACTGACGCGTACAAAGAGTGAAGATGTTAGTATAGTATAAAATGGTCTAGAAGTGCACATCGTGGAGAAAAGTGCATGGGTTGGAACTTTCAGTATACACAAAGGAAAGAAGGGGAGTAATAAATGTCACTCAATGTGAGACATAACAAGTAGAAGTCGATATCGAGCGGGACAGATTGAGTAGTCTCCGCGGGCACCACTGATAAATAAAAATCGGTTGGAACAAGAGGAACAACCAAAGAATTTTGGGGCTATAAAAAATTCCTATAATGGAAGTGGATGGTAAAGTCGGTAAAGTTTCTTGGATGAGTTGACAACCTCACGGTAGGATCAAGAGTTCCTTAAAATGTTTGGAACAAGATGCCCAAGAAGGAAGTGATTGGCATTCTTTTGGGGTGAGCTACAATATTAGCTAGTGTGCCCCAGTCTTCCTTAGAAAAGGGAGAATCGCGCCGTTATGCGGTCCTACATAGTATTTTTCTGAATTAGGATAAGATTTTGAATCCCACCTTCAATATGGGATTTCAGGAAGCAGCGGGGATATCGTTTCATTTTGTGAAGGTTGTATCACCCATAATTCGGGGAGTACGCGAGCGGTGATTAACCATTAGTGGAGCAGTGTGAAAGTAATTTTGGGTTCACTATGATCATTTCTTTTCCACAACGGTTATATCTAGCAAGTGGAGTATAGTACGATAATTGGGGGAGGATATTACCTAATGTTAGGGTTACGTGGGAGCACTCGTCCCTGTTTATTGTGAACAAGATGCTTATTGAGGATTTGGTGTGGGAAAAACCTTAACTTTTCTTACTCTGAATGTTAAGAGATGGGCGGATAATCAGAATTTTGGATTGGGTGAGTTGGAGTCTAACGACTATGGTTGAATTCCATGACTGTTTCAGGTGAACAAAAGTGGTCAGATGTTCGTATGATTTCTCTCAGAATTGGAGTTTTGTGTTTTGATAAATCCGAGTGGTTCTCAGGTAGTGAGGTGCGGCCTCCCAATGATATTGAAATAATAAGGAATTAATAATGTATATGCATGTCTTATGCAAATGTTGTTGGTTAAAAGCACAATGAGAAGTGTCTTTAATGAGAATGTTAAACAAGTTTGTTGTGAGGCGGGGGCTATAGTGATTGAGTGCCTTATTATGTAGATAGTTTGCGTACTGATAAGGTATCCAAAATTTTTAATACAAGATGAGACGACTTGTTTTTATTTATTTTGTTGTATAAAGCATTGGAAATTTACTTTAGTTATATTTATTCAAGAGAATTTTGTAGTATTAAATTGATGAGATTGAGATTTGTAGTTCTCTTTCTATGTTGTGGGAATTAGATGCTCTATACCTTGTTACAGATGATAAAAGATAGGCCTTATTTTCTGAATTTTGGGACGAAATTCCATTATTAAGGGAAGTATGTAATACTCCGTATTTTTTTGGCTTTTAAATTTAGGGATTTATTAAATTTAATTGAGATAAATTAATTTAATATTAATTCTGAAATTTATTTTAAATGTTACTAGCGTGACGAGAGTTAGTAATAATTGGAAAATTATTGATTTATTTATTATTACTTGTTGAGTAGAGTAATATGTAGGATTGAATTTATTAAAATTGTCACGAGGGAATAATATGACAATTTTGAAAATTAAGTCAGGATGTGCCGGTGTCGTGTCGGAATAAATTATTATTATTAAAAGTAAATGAATTATAAGTATCCCGTATGGTCATTTCGAGTGCGCCAATGTGTCCGTAAGGGTCGAGATAGTCAAAATAATGTACTCGGGGGTTTAGTTTGGGTCTCGGGGCGTTTTTAGGCCTAATTAACACCCCGGGAGGGTATTATGGACATTTCGTATTTTTGGGCAATTAAACCCACGAATTTACCAAGGTTATATCAGCCTTTAGGAGTTATCCTCTAGGGTTAACAAGAGAAAAATCAAAGGACGTCCATTAGAGAAGAAGTGGGAAATCTTCCCAAGCAATTCAAGACCGAAAACTCAACCGTTTGCACCGTCACCACCACGTAGTCGTAGATCGCGCGATGGGGAACGCAATCGTACCACTTTCTTCCACAAATCAGAAACTCAATTTCCAAGAAAGTATCTATCTTGCTTTCTTTTAGTTAATGTCTCAATCATGTTAGTCTAGGTTTGTTTAGAACTTGTTTCATGGAAGAATGTGTAGTTTTGAGACTTAAAATCACATATTGTAGAAGAAGTATTTATATTCTGGACATCTAAATCGTATACAGAGGATAAACCACGAATTTGTATGGATTTGGAAGTAGGAAATCTAGAAAATAATTGGAAGAATTGAAAGAAAAAGAAAAATTAGGGTTCCTGAAATTGAGGAAAGTTTTACCCATTAAATTGTTATAATAGATGAATTAGGACATATCGTACGTATAAAATCATGTGTTTAGGTATATAGTACTTGTAGTAACGTTGGTTGGGAATTTGGGAATGATATATGGAGATTTGGTTGAGGTTGGAGAGGCAAACCCGTAACTGGGTTAGTGCAGTTTTCGTCATAACTTCTTGATCGATCGATCGACTCAAGAACATTGATCGATCGATGATCGATCGATCGATGATCGATCGATCGACCCCATTTCCTCGATCGATCGACCCCTCATGGCAAACTGCATTTTCCCCTTATGTTGGCTTAATCCGATTAAAATGCGTAGTAACCCTTGATTATTATTGTTAGAACATAATGGGATATAATTTGGACCAGTAGGGTCTAAGTAAACTCCGTTGACAACTTAAAGTAAGATGAAATTAAGGGTTAACGGGGAGTTATTCATACATATGAAATCATGCATACATTTAATAAAAGATCGAGACTTATAAGGAAATTAGACAAAAAGGTAAATGAGAGTGCCTACTAAAATTATATTTAGGGAGATAGAATACTCCGAGAGTCGAGAAGTAGGTATGGAGTAACTTATATATATACGAGAATAAAAGTCACAAATCCTTTATGTGAGGTAATCGAGTAAAAATGTGCTAAGAATGTATAATTATAATTATGGTTCGTGGGCGCACCTAATTTAGAACTGTGAATAGTGATTGTGCATATTATATATCTCTGTAAAAAAAATCATACCCGGGCTACTTGCTATCACGGGGGTTTCCGCACTGAGACGGTCTTGTCTCGATTGGACCTTCGTGGGGGATATTGACTCGTACCCTAGAAGATAGTATCCTCGATACAGGCTATCCGAAAATGATAGTCAGATGTTCTAAGAGACGTGAGGGTACGTGCTAACCTCTTAGGACCTGGAACTATGCTTCACCTCCATTTGTTTGTGTATTGTGTTAATACAGTTTGAGAGTGATTCCAGACTAGTATTTCCCTTAGTTTGTGTGATAAGGGGACTTGATAGCAGAGTATGACAGCACCATAGGTTTTATGTGGGGTGCCGTTAGTATATATATTATATGTGTGACTCATATATATATACGTATATCTATATGGGAACTTTCTACTGCTCGTATAAGTAGATAAGTAATGAATAAATGCTTCAATTTTATTATAAGTGTTCGGGAACTTCATACGGGAAATGAGTAAAAATCTTGAAGAGAATGATTTCCTAAAGTATGTATCAAAACCTCGCTTTTCACCTGATAAAACCTTATGGAGAATGAGTTAGAGAAACTTATGAGATTTATTAGTACGGTAGGCGTGCACAATAGAATGAGAGGTGAGAATTCTCAAGAGAGTGTCGCATACTAACATGGTTGTTGCATTAGCCGGTAAGCATTTTAAATACTTGCTAAACTATTTTAAAACTGTTTTACACTCGGGCTCTGACCCATTTCCGATTATTTCTTCTCTCTCTCTTGTGTGTGTGTGTGTGTATATATATATATATATATATATATTATACAGGTGCCCAGACACAGCGGCATCATGCGTAGGTTCTTTGGACCGGACGCGCTGCAGCTTATGTGGGAGTTGCAGGCTATTGCTTAGATGACCTCATTGTTGATTCTACTCCTACTTTTAGTTCTTATTTGTTAGGGCATGTGTCGCCCGTTTATCTATTCAGTTTAGATTTTTGTCAGAGATTTACGTTCCTTTATATTTCCATTAGTTGGTACTGATTGGGATTTAATTACTGTCAGGATGGTTTTATTTGTAGTTTAAACTGGTTTGGTTTATCTGGATGAATCTAATTCTTGTGTGTTATTATCCATCTTTATTAGATTGGAGTTCTTAAATTGTTGGCTATTTAAAAAGGTTTTCATAATTGGATTTAATAAAATGGAAATAAGGTTTAAAAATTATTTTGAGACTTAGCTTAATTATTTAGGGTGTTTAAATTGGGAATTTTTATTTTGCGACAGTGATGCTAAGAATGAACCAAACGTTCACCTTGATTTTAATTTAATAAATGACTGATCACCCGGTATTTAATTAGGCGAGATGTCACAGGTGGTATCAGAGCATCAGTATCTAGTGTCCTTTAGGATCTGTGCAGTTTATTATGCTTCCAGCGCTGTTTTGTTTGATATAGAGCCCTATGTTTAGGATTGTTGGATTCTATGGTGAGTTTTCTTTCTCCAACTATAACGTATGTATATGAGTGAATTCTAATTGCGTTCGGATATGTGCGTGTGATGAGTGATGAAGGATGTCAGACGAGGGTCGTTAGGCGGACATCAGGAGGTAGGGCTCAGTCGAGGTTGTAAAGTATATTCGAGGATGATAGCCATAGTCGAGGTCACCCATATTAGGGAACGAGAGGCCAGGACTGTAAACACGGCTAGGACGTAGCCTACAAATTTCAAGTGCTGCTATAGTCGAAAGTGAGGACAAATTTGACCCACCCAATGTGGTGCGCTTGTGAGAGGGTCGAAAGGTAAAATTGAGGAGAGTCATCAACGAAAATTCTAGACATGCGAGAATTGTGTGTGTTAACCAACGAAGGTAATATATTCAAAGGCTTGGAAATATAGTGGAGGGTGGTTAACTAGAAGTGAAAATTTGGGGTAAGATATTTCTTGACTCAGGGGAGAAAAGTTACAATAGTGGGAGTCAACCACCACCGTTAGTAGTGAAAATATTGCATCAATGAAAGGACCTTAGGTACAGTTTAACCGCACGTTCTATTATCAGTTGTTCAGGATAAGATATGAACGTCATGGTGAACCCATTACAAAAGGGCCGGACAGGGGTCCATTTGTAAATGGATTTAGACTTTTAGCAAATTTTGCATCAGCGGGAGTGGATACCAATGGTAGAGAAGATTTCAAGTGGGAATCGACTCGTGAGGAAAGATTAACAACACTTAAAGAGAATTATGTTGGACTATCGATCCATATTGTGACAATGTCACGCGTCGTCCGAAGAGATCTTAACGCTCTTATGAAAGGAGATAACATAATCGAAAGACTTATTGGAAAGTGAGTCTAGATGAAAAGTAGTTAGTAAAACATCGCAAGGGGGAGACCCATCGGGGGGGCTCATTTAAATGATTCGGATATCTAAATTCTTACCAAGCGATGGTGAATTCAGTAAGGGTTATTGAACCCAGTAGAATGTTCCTTAGGGCCAACAAAGCTAAGGGAACAACGTGGGTAGCCACTTGGAATTGAGGGTACCAAAGTCCGAGAAGGGAAATCCTAATATGGTTAGTATAACAGGTGATAAGTGGATCATGTGTAGAGGTATTTTGTGGAAAGTGATTCACACGCGTTAACGTTTTCCCAAAGTGAGGAAAGGGACAAGAGTAGGATGCCTATTAAAGAACAACGATTAAACTAGTTTTTGTTTTGGTTTGGATAGACGTGTTACGTCCGGGGACCATTTGTGTAGTTAAGACGATTAACAAGGTAAAAGTATGAGTTTTATCCTCAGAGGATGAGGTGTGTTTTATGTGACACAAGTGAGTCACTATATTTTGTTCATTGCTAGATTAGCATGTGAGACGAGTTAGTGCGTATAACTATAAACATTATTATTATGTGAATATTTTCCCTAGTGTAGCAGGATTATCCTTAGTGTTATCCGCGGAGGATAAATGGGTGTATTAATAGTGTTATATAATTTATTAAGATTACTCCTTTTAGTGATGTGATAAACGAGTATGATATTATCTTGGTTACAACTTTACAGTAATGGGTAGTACGATAGTAGGCAGTTATTGCAAGGCTATCAGAATGGTTGCATTAGTGCAACATGTTTTGTTCTGACGAGGCCTCACCTGCGAGAAGGTCAGACTCGCACTTATATTTTCTATTCTAGAAACTTCAGAGGGGATAGTGGGCTCGAGATATTCGATCTCGATGTGTGTAGGGACTTTGTTGTTATGATTCCGTATGTATTGGGATTATTGTTGAGAAAAACGATTTAACTCATTATTATGTTTAGCACTTAGGACTTGGTGATAGGAAGAGAGCATTGATATATCTATCCTTTAAAGATGTGAGAGTTTAGAGTTATACCCATACGTTTGGGGACAAGATTTTGAGAATACCGATGGTATGTATTCGAGGTTTATGGAATGTGATTACCACCAATGCTGAACGATAGTGCAATTAATGAAATGTTCTTTGTTAAGTGTAATTACGAGAAGAGATGTAACTTTTCTGTTAAGATACGGAATAAAGGGGTACATGCTATGTGCGGAGGGCCTAACTAATTTCGCATTGCGATACATCCCACGCATGAAACTTAGTGTAAGGTTGGAAGTATGAAGATGTTTTGTCATTATTCTATGTGTTTAGTACCTCGGTCGTAATAAGAGCGGGTAATTATTTTTGTAAATTGGAAGTTGAATTATGAATTAATGTCAGTGGAGCCGGTTGGGTAGTAAGAAGGCATTGGAAGTTTTATCTTATCACCCCGAGTTGAGGGGTGGAACGATGATAAAGATGATTTAAAATTTCAATTTCTAGGGTAATTGAGAGTACCTGAGTGTTGTAAGCACGTTGTGAGCACAAAGAAAAGAAAGAATTGGGTGTTATGTGTGAAACGTATATAATGCTTACGCTAGTATGTACGGTTTATAGGGTGTGTGGGCATCCTGGTTAGCTGATGGTAGAATCGTCCGAGTTGTAGGAATGTGGGAATAGAAGTGTAGAATAAATGTTTGTGGGTTTAACATAATGAAGTGGAAGTGGTAGGGCGGATTGAGCGCCGTGTGAAAGATAATAAATCGATATATTTTGTATTCAAAGTAGCACATCGATTCTGATTAGAAGGCTATGGGAAGCCATATAAAAAAAGGGGTATTCCTTGAGAAGAGTAGAATTCAAATTATTATGAAGAACACTCGGAGCGGAGTTGGAATTACTCCAATGTTGCGAACGACTGACGCGTACAAAGAGTGAAGATGTTAATATGGTATAAAAAGGTATGAAAGTGCATATCGTGGAGAAAAGTGCATGGGTTGGAACTTTCAGTATATGCAAAGGTAAGAAGGGGAGTAATAAGTGTCACTTAATGTGAGACATAAAAAGTAGAAGTCGATGTCGAACGGGACATATTTAGTAGGATCCGCGGGCACCACTCATAAATTGAAATCGGTTGGAACAAGAGGAACAACCAAAGAATTTTGGGGCTATAAAAAATTCCTATAATGGAAGTGGCCGGTAAAGTTTCTTGGATGAGTTGACAACCTCATGGTAGTATCAAGAGTTCCTTCAAACGTGTGTAACAAGATGCCCAAGAAGGAAATGATTGACATTCTTTTAGGGTGAGCTACAATATTAGCTAGTGTCCCCAATCTTCCTTTGAAAGGGAGAATCGCGTCGGTGTGTAGTCCTACACAGTATTATTCTGAATTAGGATAAGATTTTTGAATCCCACCTTCAATACGAGATTTTAAGAAGCAGCGGGGATATCGTTTCGTTTTGAGCAGGTTGTATCACCCATAATTCTGGGAGTACGCGAGCGATGATTAACCATTAGTGGAGCAGTGTGAAAGTAATTTTGGGTTCATTCTGATCATTTCTTTTCCACAATGGTTATAGCTAGCAAGTGGAGTATAGTACGATAATTGGGGGAGGATATTACCTATTGGTAGGGTTACGTGGGAGCACTCGTACCTATTTATTGTGAAGAATTTTCTTATTAATGATTTGGTGTGGGAAAAACCTTAACTTTTCTTACTCTGAATGTTAAGAGATGGGCGGATAATAAGAATTTTGGATTGGGTGAGTTGGTGTCTGACGATTATGGTGGAATTCCACGAATGTTTCAGGCGAACAAAAGTGGTTAGATGTTCGTATGGTTTCTCTCAGAATGTGAGTTTTGTGTTTAGATAAATCCGAGTGGTTCTCAGGTAGTGAGGTGCGGCCTCCCAATGATATTGAAATAATAAGGAATTAATAATGTATAGGCATATCTTATGCAAATGTTGTTGGTTAAAAGCACAATGAGAAGTGTCTTTAATGAGAATGTTAAACAAGCTTGCTGTGAGGCGGGGGCTATAGTGATTTGCGCCTTACTATGTCAATATTTTGCGTACTGATAAGGTATCCCGAAATTTTAGTACAATATGAGACGGATTGTATTTATTTATTTTGTTGTATAGAGCATTGGAAATTTACTTTAGTTATATTTATTCAAGAGAATTTTGTTGTATTACATTGATGAGATTGAGATTTGTAGTTCTCTTTCGATGTTGTGGGAATTAGATGCTCCATACCTTGTTACAGATGATACAAGATAGGCCTTATTTTCCGAATTTTGGGACAAAATTCCGTTATTAGGGGGGAAGTATGTAGTACCCCATATTTTTATGGCTTTTAAATTTAGGGATTTATTAAATTTAATTGAGATAAATCAATTTAATATTAATTTTGAAATTTGTTTTAAATGTTACTAGTGTGACGAGAGTTAGTAATAATTGAAAAATTATTAATTTTTCAAATATTACTTGTTGAGTAGAGTAATATGTAGGATTGAATTTTTTTAAAATTTTCACGAGGAAATAATATGACAATTATGGAAATTAAGTCAGGACGCGCCGGTGTTGTGTCGGGACTAAATTATTATTATTAAAAGTAAATAAATTATAAGTCACTCGTATGGTTATTTTGAGTGCACCAATGTGTCCGGAAGGGTTGAGATAGTCAAAATAATGTACCCGATGGTTTAATTTGGGCCTCGGAGCGTTTTTAGGCCTAATTAGCATCCTGGGAGGGTATTATGGACATTTCGTATTTTTGGGCAATTAAACCCAGGAATTTCCCAAGGTTATATCAGCCTTTAGGAGTTGTCCTCTAGGGTTAACAAGAGAAAAATCAAAGAACGACCAATAGAGAAGAAGTGGGAAAGCTTCCCAAGCAATTCAAGGCCGAAAACTCAACCGTTTGCACCGCCACCACCACCTAGTCGTAGATCGTGCGACGGGGAACGCAACCATACCACTTTCTTCCACAAATCAGAAACTCAATTTACAGGCAAGTATCTATCTTGCTTTTTTTTTAGTTAATGTCTCAATCATGTTAGTGTAGGGTTTTTTAGAACTTGTTTCATGGAAGAATGTGTAGTTTTGAGACTTAAAATCACATGTTGTATAAGAAGTATTCATATTTTGGACATATAAATCGCATGTAGAGGATAAACCATGAATTTTTATGGATTTAGAAGTAGGAAATCTGGAAAAGAATAAGAAGAATTATAAGAAAAAGAAAAATTTGGGTTCTTGAAGTTCAGTAAAGTTTTACCCATTAAATTGTTATAATTTATGAATTGGGACATATCTTACATAGAAAATCATGTGTTTAGGTATATAGTACTTGTAGTAACGTTGGTTGGGAGTTTGAAAATGATATATGTATATTTGGTTGAGGTTGGAGAGGCAAACCCGTAACTGGGTTAATGCAGTTTTCGTTATAACTGCTTGATCGATCGATCGATTCAAGAACATCGATCGATCGATGATCGATTGATCGACCCCATTTCCTCGATCGATCGAACCCTCCTGGAAAACTGCGTTTTCCCCTTATGTTGGCTTAATCCGATTAAAATGTGTAGTAACCCTTGATTTTTATTGTTAAAACATAATGGGTTGTAATTAGGACTAGTAGGGTCTAAGTAAACTCTGTTGAGTGAGAACTTAATGTAAGATGAAATTAAGGGTTAACGGGGAGTTATTCATACATATTAAATCATGCGTACGTTTAATGAAAGATCGAGACTTATAAGGAAATTAGACAAAAAGGTAAGTGAGAGTGCCTACTGAAATTATACTTAGGGAGATAGAATACTGCGAGAGTCGAGAAGTAGGTATGGAGTAACTTATATATATACGAGAATAAAAGTGACAAATTCGTTATGCGAGGTAATCGAGTAAAAATGCACTAAGAACGAATAATTATAAATAGGGGTCGTGGGTGTACCTAATTTAGAAATGTGAATGGTTATATATATATATATATATGACTGTGTGATTGTGCATATTATATATCTTTGTAAAAAAAAATCATGCGACAAAGGGCTTGTCCCAGCCCCTGTTGAAGGTATATTCCTTATCTTTTTGGTATTGGGACTTCAACTCAAGAATTTTTTTCTTTTCAGTAGCTGCCTCACCAGACGAGCTAGCTGCCTTATCCTCGGTGTTGATGTAAAAAATTAGATTTGATCTAATTAATTAATCACAGATAAATACTAATAAAGAAATAAGACAAGAGATTTTTAAAGTGGTCCAGCCTCAATAAAATGGCCTACGTCTACTGTCTTGTATTACTGGTTGTCATGCCTTAATCTCGATTATGTTTTCTTATGATATATTACCTTGCCATGAGGGTATTACAATGTATTTATAACCCTTGGGCTGTTAGTGTGAATTAGGGGTGTTCGTGGTCCGGTCCGGTTCGGTTTTAAGGTTTTTTTTGGACCGGACCGACTTGGTCGGTCCTCTAAAAAAATGGACCGAGACCGGACTGATAATGTCGGTTAACCGACCCTAGTCGGTTCGATTTTTTATAGGGTCGGTCCGGTCTAACCCGTCGGTCCTCACATTAATGAATTACATCATTTATAATAGTACAAATATACCCGAGTCTATTTTTTTCAAACATTAAAAACTGAAAAATATCAAAATTTGCGATTAAAACAAACCTACTATTTGATTAAACTATAATTTAAACTAATCAAATATTGAAATATATATTTTTACTATTTATTTATCTTATATATATACATATATATGTAAAAATATATTATTCTATATATAGTCGGTCCGGGTCGGTCCTAACAAGGTTTTTGAAACTGTAAACTGTGGACCGGACCGACTAGGTCGGTCCACCAAAAAAATAAACCGAGACCGGACCGATTAAGAAAAAAGACCGAAAAAGGTCGGTTCGGCTCGGTTCGGTTCGGTCCGTCGGTCCAGTCATTTTTTTGAACACCCCTAGTGTGAATATATAATATGCCATTATTAAATAGGCATATACATCTGTATATAGTAAGGAATAATCACTGAATCCGTCTTGGTCATTTAATCTTCCCAACAAGTTGCTCGGCATGATGAATAGCTCGGTATGCTGAGTAGTTCGGTACTTTAAGTAGCTCGGTACATGTACTTATGCCATACTGGATAACACGTATCTTTACATAATTGGTCCATGTTAGCAGACTAATTTTTGTATCAACAGAAGCCCCCAATGTTTCACAGTTGAGGCTGGGTGCGAGAGTGTGGAACATTATACCCAAAAGTTGCTTGGCCACATTTCTGATGTCTTGTTTAATTACAGATCTTCATAACTTGTAAAATTTTCCACTTAGCAAAACACTTTTGAGCGCAAAATGGCAAATTTGTAAATATTTTGAATTTTTGGTGAACGCTTGGGTACTTGCATCTTTTTCCCTTGATTAGATGCCAAAAACACAATCATCGTCATTTGTGATCATTACTTTTCCTGTTTTCCAAAGCAGCATATATAAATGCTATAAAATCAGATTTTCTTCTACCTTTCGTCATCTAGATTCCTAAAATGTTTGTTCTCTCGCTTTTCTTTTTACGATCGTTCTTATGTCATATGCCCTAGCTGATTTTTTATTTTCTGTAAGAACTTCTTCTTTCCTTCTTCTTTCTTTGTTTTAGTCATCATGGTTTACCTTATCGAGTCATTAGATAAGTTTAGGGACGATTTTGGGATTCCTTCTTGGGTTGTTTTGGAATAACCTTCTTACCCTTTTGATTTATTTTCTCTAGCTGAGGGACATTGGCTTCCTTCTACTTTTGTAGCAGAATGTGGTTTTTCTTTTTCGCCTGATCCCCTGTGTTTGGAATTTTGCCAATATTTTGATATTGTAACTTTAAAAGTAGTTCCAAATACATAGAGGGTAGTTAATGGCCTACATAGGTTGAATCAAATTCATGGAACTCGTCTAGGGATTCTTGAAATTATGTACTGTTATAAATGGGTCACCAACGACACCACCTTTTATTTAAAAACTAGGTTTTCTAACAGAGCTTTAGTGGTCAATCTCCCTGATTCCAATAGGGACTATTTTGAACACGGGGTTGTGATGAAAAATTGGCAATACTCCCCACTAAAGGGGAAAGACCTGTACTAAGGTCCCAGATGTCCACTTTATGACAATGGGATTGGTTGTTTTGTTTTTCAAACTAGCCCTATTTTTGTTTGATAAAATGTGTCATTGACTTTTGCTTTTTCATTTTTGATTTGTAGTTGAGAGTAAAAAAAAATCTCCAAAAAGAGAGTGATATTAATAGAAAAGATTTGAAGCTCATCTGGGGTTTGCATCAATCAATTGTTGGGGAGCACGTGAGGTTTGTTTCCCATTTGCTGAGATATAAGAAGACCACTTCCTCTTTTATTGCTCGGCCTCTTGCTCCTCCTTTGGTGATTGATCTTGAGCAGGCTCAAGAATCTTCTTCAATTGTTGAAGACTCTTCCTCTTATTTGGTCACTTCTATTACTAACTTGATGATGAAGAAGAGGAGAATGGCTGATCTCTTTTTCAAAGTTATTCCTAGTGATGATGGGGCAAAAAAGAGAAAATAAGATATCCCAGCTGAAGGGTCTAAGAAAAAGGATATTGCTCCATTTGGGGGAGCCGTCATAACTGTCAAAGAGATCAGCAAGAAGCCCCCCACTGCTCCAAAAGAGGAAGCACCTTTGATTGAAAGGGTTATTGTTATTCGAGAAGAGACAACACCTTTGATTGAAGAGGCTACTCCCTTGAAAAGATTGAGAAGGGGTCTTACTGAGAAGACCGTTGATGATGTTGTTCAACCTACTGGGGTTGAAATACCTTCCTTGAAGGCTAGTTATCCAATACTCATTACTCTTGGCTTGTCCAAAAAATTTATCTGGTCTGGAACTGTTCCTGATTGTCGAGCTGCTGAGACTTCTACTCCTGGGGGGAAGTCACTGACTTGGAAGCTTAACACCTTGCATCAGTAAGTGTTATTATACCTATCATTTATGTTATATTTCTACGTTTTATATTCTAACCTGAGTTTTTTTTCTTCTTAAAGTTTTTTGTGTATTTCAATAACATCCTGGAGAAGGATGAAGCTATAAAAGTTGCTTCCTCTTCTAGTGAAGTAGAAGAAGCCCTTACTGGGTTATCAAAATCTTTGCAGGAGTCGTGGCACAAGTATGATGATGATAAATCTGATTGGGAGAATAAAATTAAGTCTGTGGAGACAGCTCAACAAAAAGCTATGGAAGCTGCCAAGGAGGCAGATCTAGCTCGGCAACAGGCAATATATGCTTCCAAGAAGGCAGACGAGAATTGAAGGTCGCCATTTATAAAAAGGAGGAAGCTGAGGGAAAGCTTGAAGAGGTTGAACGGCTTAAGAAAGATATTGAATAGAAAGTCAAATCTATTGAAGATCTTCTTAGGGAAAATACTTCCTCGGAGACGGTGAAGAGAAAAACTATTATAAATAAGTCCTTTAGCTCTGGCTGGGACAAAGGGTGGAACAAAGATGTAACTGATGCCTCTACTCAAATGGAGTATGCAAGTGTGAAGTTCTTTAGGGATGGATGGGTTGCAACATTGAAGGAGTTGAATGTTGTTGATGACTCTAAACTATTTCAGAGATATGTTCACGGCCCTCCTCCTGCTATTGAAGAAGAAGAAGAAAAAGAAGAAGATGAAGCTGGGTCTAATAAATCTTCTTTGATGATAGTAGAACAAACACCTACTGCCACTATCCCTTAATCCTCTGAGAGAGTTTGGCATATAATAACTTCTACCGAGCAATGCATGTTTCCCATCGAGCAACCAATCCCTTCTTCAAAATCAGCTGAGGATGCTGTAGAGAATAAGGAGAAGGTGTAATGTTGTTCGGTAATTTTTGTGCTTTTCTTTGTTTTCCCTTTTTGTTTTGTACTTTTTGGTTGTACCCTCCTCTATTATGATCAATAAAATGGACTTGTTATTTATTTTGGATTTCTTCTTTGCTGTTCAATATAGTTGTGTTGTTGGTTATCTATTTTTACTTTTTCTTGCTAGTTTATTACCAGGATGGAACTGTTGTCAGCTCAAGATACAGAGTTGATGAAGAAGTGTACATATTACTTCAAAGTTGGTCATATAGATTTCACTAAGCACAAATAATTGATATTCTTAGATCTGATGCCTCCGAACGAGCAATTGAGGCCTACCAATATTTAAAATGTCTACTTGATTGGGTTGTGGCAAATAATATAGCTTACTAAGAAATGATTTAAGATCTTCAAAGAATGATTGAAGAACTTCAGCTTCAACACAGGGAAGCCACTTCTCTTCTGCATGAAGGTTATGAGAATAAGTACCAACAGTTGAGCGTTGATCGGGGTTATGACAAATTTATCTCAGCCCGTAATAAGAGAGAGAGTGTGTTAAAACTTGAAGTTGAGGAACATAGAAACATTGCTAAGTGGCTGGAGGAAGAAAATATTGCTTTAAGAGAAGAACTAAGATAGCTAAAATCTGATTCTTCCTCTGGAGCTCTAGTCCCAGTTAATGATGAAGGTTTTTCCTTTTTGGAGACTGAGAATGCCTCATTAAGAGAAGAATTAAAAGCTTTAAAAAGAGTCAGATCTGTATCCACTTTTCGTGGTAGAACAAGAGATGGTTGGAGCAGCATCGAAGAGACTAGGACTTAACAGGCTTTAGAAAATCAAGCTGCTCAACTGAAGGCAAAAAAATCAAACTGTGGCTGAGATGTCCGAGAAAATTCATAATCTTACCAAGAAACTTTCCAATCAGAGTTATGTGTTGCAGAATAAGAATAGTTTGGTGAAGAGGCTTCATCAACATGTTGAATGATTAACTTATCAATTTCACAAGCAGCCTAAAGAGTTCTGCATGGAGGGATAGAATGAAGCTTTATATCATCTTTAAGCCAGGTTGAAGCCATCAAACAATGAGGGATACAAGCAGGGGTGGTTGAATGCTCTAACTATGATGAAGGTTGAGCAAGGAACCGAGCTGTGGGATTGGTATGAGCCTGGATTACTTAATCTGACAGTAGCTCCTTTCAAACTAGATGTTATCTGGATTCCAGTGAGATCTATTCCTAGTGTTTGATTTCCAAATACCTTGGTGACTACAATCTCCACAAAGATTTTTAGATATCTCGACATCCACATTTGCTTGACCGACTAAGTACGAGCAATACCAGAATGCTGCGAGATTTGAACTTTATCAATTCTTCTTTTGCTTTAGATGATCCTCCAGCTGGAATGGATCCTGTATCTAAATCTGAAGGAAAGAAACCAGAAGAATAGGCTATTTGTATTTCGTTAGTGATTGTTTAACGAGGAAAAATAATCTTTTTGTAATTTTGTTTCCTTGGAAAAAAAATAATCGTATGATGTTTATCTTGTCAATCTTTGTTCATAACATATGATTAACTATAATAATGTTGTACTTGTCAATCGCTGAGTGTATATATATATATATATTTGAATGGGCAGTTTGCCCTTTGTTGATTTGATTGCCTAGACAATGGATCTCTTGCCCCATGTGTTTGCCTAGTTGTAGTGACTTATCACCCATAAGTGCCAAAGCAATGGGATTATTGTTATCCCATATTCCTGCTTAGTTGTAACAATAATTTAAGTAAATAATTACCCTGGGGCCTAGGCAGTTGATATTTTAGCCATCTTATTGCCTAGTTTAGATGCCACTTGAGTCACCCATAATCAAACAAACCTTGTCGTGCTCGATTGTTTTACCAACATTGTTGGTAGTTATGTTGATGCCGACCATCTTTGAGTTGGTGGTTATTGATGTCAACCATCTTTTAGTTGGTGATTGCTGATGTCGACCATCTTTGTTGGTGTTGATGTTGATGCCGACCAACTTTTAGTTGATAGGAAAAGTTTTTTTGTTGTTGAAAAGTAAGTTAAGTTAAGTGTGTATCATTAGCACTCCGAAAATAAAATAAAATAAAATAAAACCAACGAATGGGGGAAATCAGCGTTTTCATTCATATTCAAACAATGGGGTACATTTGCAGTTACATTACTAGTAGTATTTTCGCAGGTGCTCTGTATTCCAAGCGTTTTTGAATTCTTCCCCTTCAAGAGTTTCTATTCTGTAGGTGCCAGGTCAAACAACGGCTGTGACACGATAGGGCCCATGACAATTGGCTTCCAACTTATTATGCTTTTCAATCACTTTCTTGAGCACATAATCTCCTTCCTTAAGATCGCATTTCTTGACCCTTTTATTATAGAACATGATAGTCCTCTGCTGATAAGCTGCATTACGGATCGCCGCATCTTGTCTCACTTCTTCAAGCATGTCCAAGTCCAAGCATCTCATCAAATCACTCGCTGGAGAATTGAAGTTAAGCACCCTATGAGTAGGTAGCCCTAGTTCGGTAGGTATCACTGCTTCACTACCAGAGGCCAACATATAAGGAGATTCCCCAGTTGTTGTTCGGGGAGTTATTCGGTAAGCCCATAACACTGAGTGAAGCTCCTTGATCCAATTCCCTTTAGCATCATCTAATCTCTTCTTCAACCTAGTCAGTAGAGTTCTGTTCGTCACCTCGGTTTGCCCATTACTTTGGGGATGACTTGGAGCATAATGGATTTTTTGGATGTTGGACTCTAGACAGTATGCTGCGAACTCATCATTATCAAATTGGGTACCATGATCGGTTCTAAAAGCATGGGGCTGACCGTATCTACAAATAATATTCTTTCGGATGAATTGATAGACCCTTTTCGTAAGCCATATCGATGAGAGGTTCAGCTTCCACCCATTTTGTGAAATAATCAACAACCACTACCAAGTATTTGAATCGTCCTCTTGTAGTTGGAAAAGTCCCGACCAAATCTATTCCCCACATAGCGAATGGCTAAGGTGAAGTGATTGGTACTAGCAGCGCCTGAGGATTTCTTCGTATAGTAGAAAATCGCTGACACTTATCGCATTTCGTGGCATAAGCCGTACAATCAGCTTGCATTTTTGGCCAATAATACCCCTGCGTATTTATTTTCTGTAAAAGAGTTCTACCTGCTATTTGAGCCCCACAAGATCCTTCAGGAATTTCCTCTATTAGATCTTTAACTTCTGCTGGATGAACACACCTTTGCAGACCAGCTATCAAACCTCTTCTGTACAGAAATCCATTGTTCAAGACATATCTGGCAGCCTTATAATTCAACCTCGTGGCTGAAAGTTGGTCGGCTGGTAAAGTACCTTCTTCGATATAAGCCCTGATGGGATCCATCCAGGAAGGTCCCATATCCAAGGCGATAAAATCCACTATCAAATCTTCATCAATACTTCTTCTTGCAAGTACTTCATTAGGGATTATTCTTTATAGCTCGGTGCACGTAGCTGAAGCTAATCGGGCAAGTGCATTTGCTCTTGCATTCTCCAGTCTTGGTATTCTAATTACTTGGACAACTACCAAATTGGATACAATCTCCATAGATTTAGTTAAATACCTTGACATGAACTCCCCTTTTGCTGCGTAAAGACTTTGCATCTGATTCACCACTAGTTGTGAGTCACTGAACACCACAACTTGCTCTGCATTCAATGATTTAGCTAAGTTAAGGCCCATAATTGCGGCTTCATATTCAGCTTCATTGTTGGAAGCCTAAAATTGGAAGTGCAGAGCATATTCTATGTTTATCCCATCTAAACTGTTGAGAATAATTCCAGCTCCGCAACCTATTACACACGAAGAACCATCGACATATAAATTCCATATAGGGATATTATCATCAAACGCTTGGTCTGACAACATCCCTTGATGAAATATCTTATCCTTCTTTTCTTAATGCTTCTTTTTCGAATCACTCACCTTATTAGAGGATTCTGGTTGATCTGTGGCCATCCCTTTTGGAAATTCTACTGCTGGGAGTTGCTCGGGGACATTCTTGGTTGCTCTTCTTTCATCTTAATGTTGCTCTGCATTAGCCCCTATTGATCGGAGACATCTAGTAGGTAAATTTAGTAACGAAATCTGCCACTACCTGCCCTTTGAGAGAGGACCTTAGCTCATAGATAATGTCGTACACCCTAACTTCACTGTCCAATACATTAATCTTCTAGACTTTTTCAGCTTATGTAAATCCTGTATGAGTGGCACGTCAGTATACACCACTATTGTATGGGCTTGAAAATATTATTTCATCCTTCTGCTCGCTTCAATCAACGCCAATGCTAACTTCTCCAATTTTGGATACCTGATCTCTGCTCCCCAGAATGCCTTGCTCGTATAATAAACTGGATTTTTCACTCCGCTTTCTATTCTTATCAAAGCTGAAATGACTGCACTTTCTGAAATAGCTAAGTACAAGTATAATTTTTCTCCCACCACTGGCCTGGATAATAAAAGAGGTGTCCCCAAGTATTCTTTTAACTTTAAGAACGCCTTCTCACATTCGTCATTCCACTCAAAGGCCTTTTTGAGCACCTTAAAGAATGGAAGACATCTATCAGTTGCTCGGGAGACAAATCTGTTGAGAGCTGTAATGCACGCCGTAAGGATTTGCACTTCCTTCTTGGTGGTCAGAGATCGTAACTCCAGCAAGGCTTTTATCTTGTTAGGATTTTCTTCAATACCTCTTTGATTCACAATGTACCCGAGGAACATGCCTTCTTGTACGCCAAAAACTCACTTGGTCAGGATCAGCTTCATCTGGTACTTTTCCAACTGATCAAATATTTGGCTCAATCAGCTAAATGGTTAGTAGCTTTCTTACTTATAATCAACATATCGTCGATGTACACCTCCATATTTTTGCCTATCTTCTCTGCAAACACCTTGTTCATCAGCCGCTGGTATGTAGCACCTGCATTTTTAAGACCAAAAAAGCATAACATTGTAACAATATGTTCCTCATGGGGTGATGAAAGAGGTACTTTCCCTGTCTTCTGGTTTCATTTTAATTTGATTATATCCAGAATAGGCATTCATGAAGCTTAGCAGCTTGTGCCCCGAAGTTACATCAACCATCTGATCTATCCTGGGCAAAGGGAAATAATCTTTCGAGCAAGCTTTATTCAGGTCTGTGAAGTCCACACATATTCTCCACTTGTTGTTCTTCTTCTTTACCATCACAACATTACCAAACCAATCATGATATTTAACGTCTTTGATGAAATAAGCCTTTTGTAGCTTTTCCACTTCTTGAATAGCCTGATTCTTCTCCAGACTAAAAACTCTTCTTCTTTGCTTCACTGGTTTGATCTCTTTGTTGACATTGAGCTCGTGACATAAGAAAGTTGGGTATATCCCTGGCATATCTTCATGACTCCACGTAAATACTTGTTTTATGTTCTTTAGAAACACCACCAGCACTTGCTTCAATATTGGGTCAAGTGAAGTACCAATATGAGTTGTTCTTTCTAGTTGCTCATCATCCAGAATAATACTTATGTCTCCTCCATTACTTAGCCTTTAAGGAGTTCTGTTTCATCTCTTGGGTCTAAGGTTTCGATCTCAGACTCATCAGATTCATCCACTTGATAAGTGGTTGTTTTCTTCCAAGCATTCTCCAATTCTTCTTGCTCGGCAGATGAGTAATCGCATTCCCGAGCTACTTTTTGATCGCCCTTCACAATTCCAACCCCAAAGTTGGTCGAAAACTTTAAACATTGATGTACAGTGGATGGAACAACTTTAAACTTTTTTAAGCCTACTCTCATCATGATTATATTATAGGCTGACTGGATATTTTTATCCATCACGAAAAAATACACTTTCTCCGATCTGTAAGCAGGCTAGGTACCGATCAACATCTCTAACTTGATCATCCCAAGTGGCAAAACTTTTTCTCCAGAGAACCCAATCAGGGGGTTATGATACGGCTCCAACTATCCAAGTTTCAAATTCAAGTTATCGAAGCAAGGGTAGAGGATGATATATGTCGAACTACCATTATCCACTAGCACTTTTTAAATGATTACATCCTTCATCCTAATTTTGATCACTAGAGGATCATCATGAGGGTAAAAAATGCCTTCCAGATCATTTTTAGAAAAACTAATGACCAACTTATCTTTGTTAACCTTCCCTGGGCACTCTTCTTCTGCCAGATTTATACGCTATATATAGGAACAAGCTTGAGCCTCATTAAGGTAAGCTTTCCTTTCAGTGATGTGATCACCCCCTCCTGCATCTCCCCATGTAATCATGTTATAATCAAATGAACCAAAACGAATTGAAAATCCCTCATGCTCAAGTTATCTTGGCTTTTTTGGGATATCGGTCATCTTCAGGGTCATCTTCAGGGTCATCTTCATGGTCCCTTTTCTTATCATCTCTTGGTCGGTAAGGAGATTTGAATCTCTGTCGAGCTCTATTATTGGTCCTCCAACTATTCTGGCAATCAACATACCTGTTCATCTTTCCTCTTCTAATGAGTCCCTCTATCTCATTTTAGAGAGCTACACACTACTTGGTCGTATGACCATGATCTTTATGAAACTCGCAATACTTGGATTTATCCCTTCTTTTGGGAGTTGGTCTCAGTTTTTCTAGCCAATTCAGTTCCTAGATGTTCTTGATTTCCTCCAAAACTTGGTTTATATCCACCTTTAAAGGAGTATAATTTGTATACTTCTTCAAGTGTTCCAACGATTCTTTCCCTTTCGACTGCTTGCTCCCATTGTTATGCTTGTGATCTTTCCTCTCTGACTTGCCTTCAGCTTTAGTCTCTGCCTTTACCTCAGCATTCTTTTTCGCAGCCATAGCTTCTTCAGCATTCATTATTTTTGCTGATTTATCCATCAATTTAGCCATGGATTTAGGGGGATCCTTGCCCAAGGTGTAGTACAACTTGTCTAGTAAAAGACCACTCATGAGAGATGTAGTGGTTGTCTTCTCCTTATAGTCAATGACCTCTAATTTCTCGTTGTTAAAATGAGTGATATAGTCTTTGGTACTTTCTCCTGATTTTTATCTAACACTCAACATATGTGCTACTCTTTTGATTGGCTTTGTACCCAAACATAAATTTCCTATAAAGAATTCTTCCAGTTGATGGAAGGTCGAAATCTTCCCCTGAGGAAGGTTATTGTACCATATCTGAGCATATTTGGTAATGGTTATTAAGAATGCTCTACACCCCATTGCATCTTGGACTGCATAAATATCTGTTACAGCTTGGTACTGCTCTATATGGAGAACACGGTCAGTTTTTTCGCCATACTTAGGTGTGACCACAGGAGCTTTGAACTTTGATCGTGTGGGAAAATCCACAATTTCTTGTACAAATGGAGATCCTTTGATAAAGGTTCTTTGAAGAGGGTTTTTGGCCTTAGCCATTTCCTGTGACATGTCTTCCAATCTTTGAATAGATCCCTTTCATGCATCGTTTCCAGCCTCTGATTTATTTATGTTTACATGAGTTACAGATCACGCAGAATTCTCCTCTTGAGATTTTTCTGTGGGAGCTTCAAGCCTGGGATTTGGATGTGATTGGGTTGAGCCTTACCTTAAATCATTTAGTCATTGAGAATTTCTTGACGTAATCCAAGGAGGATTTCTGTTCTTCTTAAGGCCCAAATGGTCGAATGGTGAAACTCTGCTCAACCTTTCTAAAGCGCTTGTTCGTTCTGGAATTAGAGTGACATTTTCTTGAGAATCCAAAATTCTTATAGGAGAAGTAGGACTAGGATGATAGGATAGGTCACTGGAATTCTCGGTATGATGGATTTCAGTATGTCTCGATTATGAATACGGTGGCCGCATGCCTCTATGAAAGCTTCATTGGCCTGACTGGGAAGATGTTCCATGTTGAACAGCCTGTGAATGAACTATCGTATAGTTTCCTGCATAGCCTGTTGTCCCCTAGCTAAGCTTGCCATGATTCCTATGATATCATTAGCATTTGGAGGAGAAGAAGGGTTAGGAGGATTCCCGTCATTGTTCCTGTTTCTAGATTTTAGGATATCGGCCATTTATGATAAGTTTTTAGTGAAAAATTCTACGTATAGTCATTCCCACAGATGGTGCCAATATGTTGATGTAAAAAACTAGATTTGATCTAATTAATTAATCACAGATAAATACGAATAAAGAAATAAGACAAGAGATTTTTAAAGTGGTTAAACCTCAATGAAATGGTCTAAGTTTACGTCGATTGTCTTGTATTACTGGTTGTCTTGCCTTAATCTTCATTATGTTTTCTTATGATAGCTTACCCTTCCATAAGGGTATTGCAATGTATTTATAGCCCTTGGTCTGTTAGTGTGAATAGATAATACGCCGTTATTAAATAGGCATATACATCTGTACATAGTAAGGAATAATCATTGAATCTATCTTGGTCGTTTAATCTTCCCAACAAGTTTCTCGGCATGCTGAGTAGCTCGATACTCTAAGTAGCTCGGTACATGTACTTATGCCATACTGGATGTTGATGTAAAAAACTAGATTTGATCTAATTAATTAATCACAGATAAATATGAAATAAGAAATAAGATAAAGGATGTTTAAAGTGGTTCAGCCTTAATGAAATGGCCTATATCCACTATTTTGTATTGCTGGGTGTTTTGCCTTAATCTTGATTATCTTTTCTTATGATAGCTTACCTTGTCATGAGGGTATTACAATGTATTTATAGCCCTTGGTCTGCCCATATGAATAAACAACACGCCTGTTGATGTAAAAAATTAGATCACTCTAATAATTCAATCACAGATAAATAAATGAGACAAAAGATTTTTAAGTGGTTCAGCCTTATAAAAATGGCCTACGTCCACTGTTGTTTTATTGCTGAGTGTTTGGGAATTCTCGATTACAAGAAATTCCGTTCTCCTTTTTTAGGGTTTGGATTCAGTTTCTTTACAATGAGGATTGTACAATGTATTTATAGCCCTGAGGCTGTAATGTGAAAGGGTAATACATTAAATGATATACATATGAAAGGGTAATACATTTAATGCCCTTTTTGCGTGTGCGTCTGAATGATAAGCATTTAATGAATCAGTTGAACTGTTGGTTATCCAGCTATTAATGCTTTGTTCGAGATGCAGCTCGGACCGCCTGAGCTTCTTGGTATTCAAGAGTTCCTCGGAGTGTATGAGTTCCTCGGAGAGGTCGGTTCCTCGGAGCGTATGAGTTCCTCGGAGTAACATGGTTCCTCGGAGCGTGTTATCATCTCGGAAGTATTTGTTGTTGCTATGTAGATAGCCACGTGTCTTCATATGATTGGTCCAAGTCAGCAGATTAAATTTGGTATCAACAGAAGCACCCAATGTTTCATAGTTCGAAATTTGAGGAGTATGGAACATTCTTTCTCGGAATATGGTAGCTTTAAATAGTCTTCCTGATTTTTAGGAGCATTTCCCTTGTATTTATTTCTCCTTCCCAATTCGTAGAATCATGCTTTTTTGGACTTTTCTGCGTGCTTCGATTCCTGCGTCACTTTTCATCTTTTTAGCCGCTGTTGTTCGCTTTGATTCCCGCGCCAATATTTAATGCCCTTTTAGCCGCCGGTAACGTAATCATCCTTTTTTGTAATCATTACTTCACCATTTCCCAAGGCAAGGTATTTAAATTTCACAGACACTCCCATCGTCTTCTACCTTTTCAAATTTTCGTCTTTTGAGTTTTACGTCGTCTCTTCCTACTCTCTTGTGCGTTCATCTTTTCCGTCGTTCATTGTCAGCATATCCATTCTTTTCCTGTAAGATCTTCTTCCTTCATCTTTATTTCTTTATTCACCATGGTTTACCCTGTTGAGTCTCTTGAGAAGTTTCATTCTGATTTCTCCATTCCCTCTTGGGTTGTCTTGGAAGAGCTTTCTGAGCCTTCTAATTACTTCCATTTGGCTGAGGGACATTGGTTCCCCAGTCTCTTTTTTGCTGAGTGTGGATTTTCTTTTCCACCAAATTCCTTGTGTCTGGAATTCTGTCAGTACTTTGACGTTGTTTCTGCACGAATAGCCCCCAACACATGGAGAATAGTTAATGGGGTGCATAGGTTAAATCAAGTGCATGGAACTCGTATAGGAATTCAAGAAATCATTACTGCTATAGATGGGCAGTCAATGAAAATATTTATTATTTAAAAACTAGATTTTTAAATAGAGCCTTAGTAGTTAATCTCCCTGATGCCAATAGGGATTATTTTGAACATGGGGTTGTCATAAAAAATTGGCAACACCCTCCATTGACTGGAGATGAGGTTTACCAGGGTCCCAGATGCCCTCATTATGGCAATGGGATAGGTTATCTTTATTTCATTTTATTTTGAAGTTATGCTTCTTTTGTGTTTGATAAAATGTGCCACTAATAACAATGTTTGTTTATTTGCAGTTGATAACAAAAGAAAGTGCCCAAAAGAAGCAGATGTCAATATAAGGCATTTGAAACTTATCTGGAGTCTGCATCAAAGTGTTGCCGACGAACACATTAGATCAGCTTCGTATCTACTCCAGTACAAGAGCTACACTACTTCTTTCACTGCTCATCCAGTGATAAGTGAATCAGAGCCAATACCAGCTTCCACCAGCTCGTCGCCTGAATCTCATATTCCTTTAAGTGAAAGGATGAAGAAGAGAAGACCTCCTACCCTGTTTGAGAAGACTGCCTCCGGTTCTGGGGAGGAAAAAAGGAGTAGGATAGATGTCCCAAAGGAGGGGACAAAGAAGACTGATTCAGCTCCTCCAGTTGCTTCTGCTAAAGTTATCGAGAAGGTTGCTGATAAGCCCGCAGTGGCTCCGAGCAGGTATGCTTCTCCTGGAGAGGTGATTGTGATATCACCGACCAAGGGTTCTTCCTTGGTTGAATCTGTACCTGTTCCCCTGAGGAGGCTGAAGAAGAGCTCCTCGGTCAATTTGGCTGACACCATTACTCAGCCTTCAGCTGCTGGGACTGGAGTTACCACTTTTGTTCCCCCGAGCTCTGCCATGAGCTCGATAAAGTCCTGGATCATTCTCGAGGTCCAAGGTACTAAAGAAAACCTTACTCGGGACATGGTTACCTCACTAGTTGCTCGTCACCTTGCTTCTGTAAGTCTCTTTACTTTGCATTTTTCATATTTCCTTTATTATTTATGTTTCTAACTTGTTTTCTTTTTCAGTTCCCAGTTGACGAGCTACTTCAATATAATCCTGAAGAAGGATGAAGTGATTAAGGCTTCTTGCTCCTCGTCCAGTGTGGAGGGAGCTATGGAAGAGGCTATCAAGTCTTTGGAAGACTCTCGCCAGAAGTATGCCACTGATAAGGGTATCTGGGAGAAAAAACTTGCCTCTAATGAGCAGGAGAAAGCTCGAGCTATTGAAGCCTCCAAGGAGTTGGAGAACAGAATAAATGCCTTGGAGAAGGCAAATAAGGAGCTTGAAGAGAAGCTCAAAACTGCTGGAGAGCTGGAAAATAAACTCAAAGCTGCCGAGGAGGAGTTGTCTGAACTTCAGGAAGTAGGTCGGCAGAAGGAGGAGGTAGAAAATAAGTTGAAGGCTACTAAGAACCTGCTCTCCGAGAAGCTCTCCTCGGAGAAACTGAAGAGGAAAGCCGCTGTGAAGAAGTCCTTCAGCTCTGGCTGGGACAAAGGGTGGAATAAGGGGTTGGCTGCCATGGTGTCTCAAGTGGACTATGGCACTCTAAAGTACTTTAGGGATGGATGGGTTGCTTCCCTTCAGGAAATGAAGGTCGACGAGTCCTCCGAGCTCTTCCAGAGACATATCCCTGGTCCCCCTCCAACTCCAGAAGAATTAGAAGAGGACGAAGCTACCTCTAAAGAGTCTTCGATGGTGATGGGAGATCGTGCCCTAACCATCCAGCCTATTACCGAGGAAGATCAGCATATCATTTCTTCCTCCGAGCAACTGCCTACTCTACCCGAGCAACTATCTCTTCCTTCCGAGCAACCTACCTCTTCATCCCAGCCTCCCGAGAAGGTTTTGGGAGATAAGGAAAAGGTTTAGTGTTGTTCGATTTTCTCTTTATTTTGTTTCTTTTTATCAAATGTAATCCATAATATGTAACTCTGAATTATGATCTAATAAAAATTGAACTTTTTTCTATACTGTTGTTCGTCTTCTATTCATACTCTGCTTGTTTTTCTTATTGATGATTGCTCTTTCTTTCTCTGCTAGTTTCTGGCCAGGATGGAACTGCTATCTGCCCATGACAAAAATTTGTTGCAACAATGTAATGAGTACTTTAAGGCTGGTCACACAGACCTGAGTGCTGCACAAGTTACCGACATCCTTGGTCATGATGCTTCAGAATAGGCAGTTGAAGCATATCAGTACTTGAAGTGTCTACTTGACCGAGCAGTGGCCAATAATGTGGCTTACTATGAAATGATCGAGGATCTACAGTTCACCCTCGAAGACCTTCAGAATCAATACAAGGAATCAACTGCCCTATTGCATGAGGGGTATGAAAAGAAGTACAAGCTGATCGTGGTTGACAAGGGCTACGAGAAGCTTTTTGCTGGGTATGATCTGAGGGAGAGAACTTTGAAGGGTGAGGTCGAGGAATGCTGACAGATTTCCAAGTTGCTGGAGCAAGAGAACAACAACTTGCAAAAAGAGCTATCACAATTGAAGTCTGCAGCCTCCACTTCCAGTGCCTTGATCCCAATGACCGACGAGGGATTCTCGTTCTTAGAGGTTGAGAATGCCAAGCTGAGGGACGAGTTGGAGACTTTGAAGAGTTCTGGCACATCTACATCTTCTCGTGGTCGAGCAAGAGCTCCTCGGGGATGAGGAAGAGCAACCCGGGTTCTTTTCGAGGAATAGAGAACTCAGTTTGCGTTAGAGAACCAAGATTTCCAATTAATGGCGAAGAACCAGGCTTTGTCTGATATCTCAAAGAAGATTAGGGACTTGGAAAAATAGCTCTCTTCGCAGAAGTCAGTCTTGGAGAATAAGGAGCTTTTCATCAAGAATCTCCACGAGCAGCTAGAAAGGCTAACATATCAATTCCATAAACAGCCCAGGGAGTTCTGGATGGCTGGATACAACGAAGCACTTTTCCATTTGGACGATCATATCTAGAATGCCAACAATGAGGGCTACAAGAAAGGCTGGATGAATTCCTTAGGTGTGTTGAAGCTCGAACAAGGTCATTATCTGTGGGATTACCATGATCCCGGGTTGCTCGACTTGCCTGTGCCACCATACAATTTGGAGATGGATTGGATCCATGCCCGGGCCATTCCTCGGAGCTTAATTTCAAATTATCTCGGTGACTACAATCTTCACTCTCAAATCGAGGTATCTCGTCCCGATTATCTCTTAGATCGACCATCCGTGATGAATGTCAGGATGCTGAAGGATCTTAAATTTATCAATTCTCCTCAATCTTTAAATGATCCGCCTGCTGGCGAGGAACCTGTGTCAAAAGCAGAGGGGAAGAGACCAGTAGAATATGAATTTTTGATGTAATAGTTAGTATACATGTCAATGTAACCGTAATTTCATTATCAATGTAATTTATTTTGAATTCAATGAAAGACTTTCATTTTTGTTTGCAAATCTTCATTGCTATTATCTCTTAGTTATGAAACACCTTATATTTATGCATCTCTGTTAAAAAAAATAACAATAGTGTTGTTTGTCGACCAACTCAATAATAATTAAAAAGTTACAAGTATCAATAATGTTGCTCGATCATAAAGTCACGAGTATAAAAATCTTTAAAATTTTTCAACCAACCAAGGTCATTAAATTATGCTTGTCGACCAACTATAGTTAGTGGGTTTTTATCCCCGACCATCCATACTTGGTAGGTTTTTATCTTTTTCATAAAATGCGTCCGACCAACCAAGGTCGATAAATTCTACTTGTCGACCAACTATAGTCAGTGGGTTTTTATCCCCGACCAGCCATAGTTAGCAACTTTTGCACTTTTTGGAATAATCTTACCTCCCGACCAACATAAGTTGGCATTTTCGAGAATATATGTACCTTCTGATCAACATAAGTTGGCATTTGCGAGAATATTTTGTTTCCTAGCCAAACAGATTGGCATTTTTAGGAATATTTCGATTCCTAGCCAAACAGGTTGGCATTTTTAGGAATATATCATTTCCTAGCCAAATAGGTTGGCATTTTTAGGAATATATCGTTTCCTAGCCAAACAGGTTGGAATTTTTAGGAATATTTTGTTTCCTAACCAACTGAGGTTGGCATTTTTAGGAATATATTGTTTCCTAACCAACCGAAGTTTGCATATTTAGGAATATATGGTTTCCTAACCAACCGAAGTTGGCATTTTTAGGAATATTTTGCTTCCTAACCAACCGAAGTTGGCATTTTTAGGAATATTTTGTTGAGCAGTTTGAGCTTTGCCGAGTTTTTCTGGGTAGTGTGTAGCACTAGTATTCCCCAAAAAATTCTCAATAAAAAGGAGAGACTTTGGCAGAATATCTTCGTTTTATTCATACTGATGGAACTGTGTTACATATACATCACTGATAATACTTGCGCAGATGCTCTGCGTTCCATTCATTCTTAAACTCCTCGCCTTCTAAAGTTGCAATTCGATAAGTTCCTGGATGAACAACTTCTGTAACTCGATATGGTCCATGCCAGTTTGCTTCTAGCTTATTTTGTTTTTGAATTACTTTCTTCAACACATAGTCTCCTTCTTTTAGGTCGCACTTCTTCACCCTTTTGTTATAGAACAAAGCTGTTCGCTGCTGGTAAGCAGCATTTCTAATAGCTGCTTCTTCTCTAACTTCCTTGAGCATGTTTAAATCCAGTCTTCTCATTAAGTCGCTGATAGGGGAATTGAAATTCAGTACCCTGTGTGTTGGGAGGCCCTACTTGGCAGGTATGACAGCTTCACTTCCAAACGCCAGCATGTATGGTGATTCTCTAGTTGCTACTCGGGGTGTAGTTTGGTAAGCCCAAAGTACTGATTGTAGCTCGTTAATCCAATTTTCTTTTGCATCATCCAATCGTTTCTTCAACCCGTTCAGCATCGTTCTGTTTGTCACTTCAGTTTGTCCATTGCTTTGAGGATGGCCTGGTGCTGAATGAACCTTCAAAATGTTTGACTGATGACAATAGGCGGCAAACTCCTCGTTATCAAATTGTGTTCCATGGTCTGTGATGAAGGCATGAGGGAGACCATATCGGCAAATGATGTTCTTCCAAACAAATTGGTACACCTTCTCGTATGTCATGTCAATGAGTGGCTCAGCTTCTACCCACTTAGTAAAATAATCCACTGCGACGACGAGATACTTGAACCTTCCTCGAGTCGTTGGCAGTGGTCCAACCAAATCTATTCCCCACATGGCAAATGGCCAAGGGGAAGTTATGGGTGTCAACAATGCTTGTGGAGTTCTTCGGATGGAGGAAAAGCGCTGGCACTTGTCACACTTCTTGGCATAGGCTATACAATCAGCCCTCATCGTCGGCCAGTAGTATCCCTGCGTCATCACCCTTTGCAAAATCGTCCGACTTGCTACATGTGCTCCACAAGACCCTTCATGGATTTCTTCAATCAATTCTTTCACCTCATAGGGATGTACGCATCTCTGCAAACCTTCCATAATTCCTCGTCTATATAAAACACCATTAGTTAATACATACCGAGCAGCTTTAAACTTCAATTTCTTGGCTGCGGGCTTGTCAATTGGCAATTCTCCCTCCTCGATATACGCCCTGATGGGATCCATCCAAGATGGTCCTAAATCAAGGGTGTTAAAGTTCATCGTCAGATCTTCATCTATACTCCGACCAGCTAACACTTCAATTGGGATTGTTCGTCGTAGCTCGGTGCGTGTAGCTGATGCTAGTCGATCTAGGGCGTCTGCTCTCGCATTCTCCATTCTTGGTATTCTGACCAGCTGAATAGCGGCAAATTCTAACACCAACTCCTTTGCCTTTGCATGATATCTGATCATTAATTCTCCTCTAACTGCATATACTCCCATCATTTGGTTTACAATCAATTTAGAGTCACTGAAGATCACAACCTGTTGCGCCTCCATAATTTTTGCCAAATATTAGCCCTGCAATCATGGCCTCATATTCAGCCTTATTGTTGGAAGCTTTGAATTGGAAACGCAAGGCGTATTCCATGTCGACCTCGTCCGGAGTGCTCAAAACTATCCCTGTGCCACATCCTACAGTGCAAGATGAGCCATCTACATATAGTCTCCATATAGGTAACTCGTCTTCAAATTTCAAATCAGTCAGAGTTCCTCGGTGAAATATTTGCTGCTTCTTTTCATCCTCCCCAGATTTTTCTCGCTCCTCGTCGATAATCTTTTCTTGCCCTTTTACCAATCGGAGTTGATCTGAGCTCGAATTTGATGATCCTGTAACATCCACTTGCCCTTTTACCAACCGGATTTGGTCTGAGCTAGTGTTTGTCAATCCTGTAACATCCACAGGTTGATCAGTGAGCAACTCTTATTCCTCGTCCGGAGTCCTCACAACTATCTCTGCATCACATCCGGTAACATCCACACGCCCTTTTACCAATCGGAATTGGTCTGAGCTTGTGTTTGTTGATCCTGTAACATCCACAGGTTGATCAGCGAGCAACTTTTGCTCCTCAGGGGTATCAGGTTAGGTGAACTCTGCTATAAAGTCTGCTACAGCCTTCCCTTTTAGCGATGATCTGGGTTTATAAACTATATCATATTCACCGAGCTCTATTGCCCAGTACATCAATCTCCTTGATTTTTCTGGGTTATGAAGGGCTTGTCTCATTAGCACATCGGTATATACTACTATAGTATGAGCCTGGAAGTATGGCCTCATTCTCCTACTCGCCTCAATCAGCGCCAGTGCCAATTTCTCAAGCCTTGGATATCTGATCTCTGCTCCTCGGAAGGCCTTACTCGTATAATAAATTGGTTTTTGCACTCCATTCTCCACTCTGATCAACGCCGAGCTAACTGCATTCTCGGACACTGCAAGATACAAATACAATTTTTCTCCCATCACCGACCTGGACAACAGTGGAGGTGCTCCCAAGTATTTCTTTAAGTCTTGAAAAGCCTTCTCATATTCATCATTCCACTCAAAAGTCTTTCTGAGTGTCTTGAAGAATGGGAGACATCTATTAGTTGCTCGCGACAAAAATTTGTTGAGTGTCGCTACTCGTCCTGTGAGACTTTGTACTTCCTTCTTCGTTGTTGGAGATCGCAGCCCTAATAGATCTTTGATCTCTTCAGGATTTGCTTCAATGCCTCGTTGATTGACAATGTACCCGAGGAACATGCCTTCTCGTACTCCAAATATGCACTTCGTCGAGTTCAGCTTCATTTGATATTTATCTAGTTGATCAAAAGTTTGACTTAAGTCAACTAGATGATCGGCAGCGTTCTTGCTTTTTGTCAGCATGTCGTCCACATAAACTTCCATATTGTCACTGATTTGTTCAGCAAAGACCTTGTTCATCAGCCTCTGATATGTCGCACCTGCATTTTTCAAACCAAAAGGCATAATATTATACCAATAAGTTCCCCTAGGGGTAATGAAAGAAGTACTCTCCCTGTCTTCAGGTTTCATTTTGATCTGATTGTAACCAGAATAAGCATCCATGAACCTCAGTAACTCGTGTCCCGAGGTAGCATCCACCAGTTGATCAATTCGGGGCAATGGAAAGTGATCCTTTGGGCATGCTTTGTTGAGGTCGGTGAAGTCTACACACATCCTCCACTTGTTATTCTTCTTCTTTACCATCACCACATTAGCTAACCAATCTGGATATTTAACATCTTCAATGAAACAAGCTTTCAGGAGATTCTCGACTTCCTCCTGTATAGCTTGATTCTTCTCGGGACTGAATACTCTTCTTCTCTGCTTCACAGGCTTGATTTCCTTATTCACATTGAGCTCGTGACATAAGAAGTTTGGGTCTATCCCAGGCATATCTTCATGACTCCACGCAAAAGTTTGTCTTCTGCTTCTAAGGAAAGTTATCAATTCTTATTTTAATGAGGCTTCCAACGATGAACCTATTTGAGTAGTTCGCTCAGGGTGCTCGTCGTCCAGAATGATGTTTTCAGTAGCTTCCACCACTTAACCCTTCACGAGTTGCGACTCATCTCGAGGATCCAATGTTTCAATTTCTGCACCTTCATCCACTTGATAGGTAGTAGTCTTTTTCTTTGATTCTTCCAGTTCCTCTTGCTCGACGGATGAATAATAGCATTCCCGAGCTACTCTCTGATCACCTTTCATAACTCCTACTCCAAAGTTTGTTGGAAATTTTAGGCACTGATGCACTGTAGATGGTACGACCTCAAACTTCTTCAATCCTACTCTTCCCATGATGATATTGTACGATGATTGGACATTCTTATCCATCACGAAGAAACGTATTTTTTCTGTCCGACAAGCAGGCCACGTACCAATGAATATATCCAACTTGATCGTCCCAAGTGGAAATACTTTCTCGCCAGCAAAACCGATGAGGGGTCTGTGGTAAGGCTCCAGTTGAGATAACTTTAGATTTAAACTATCGAAACACGAGTAGAACATAATGTCTACCGAGCTACCATTGTCGACCAGCACTCTTGAAATCATTACTTCCTTCATTCTCATCTTGATCACCAGTGGATCATCGTGAGGATATAAAACACCTGCAAGGTCATTTTTTTGAAAAAACGATGACCAATTTCTCCTTGTTCACCTTTCTCGGGCGATCTTCCTCAGCTAGATTTATTCGCTGAATGTACGAGCAAGCTTGAGCCTCACCGAGGTAAGCTTTTCTTTCTGCAGTAAGGTCTCCTCCTCCTGCATCTCCTCCTGTAATAACATTAGAATCAAATGATCCAAAGTGTATTGAAAATACCTATCGTTCTAGATGCCTTGGTTTCTTTGGAAGGTCGGGGTCATCCTCTGGATCAACTTTATGGTTTATCTTCTTGTTCTCCTCTGCATGATAAGGAGGTCTAGACCTCTCTCTAGTTCGGTCGTTGTTTCTTCGTTCGCCTCCCCGATCAACGTACTTTGCTATCTTTCCTCGTCGGATGAGTGTTTCAATCTCGTTCTGAAGAGCTATGCAATTTTTGGTCATATGGCCATGATCCTTGTGGAACTCGCAATACTTTTCCCTATTCCTCGTGTCAGGGTCTGCCTTCATTTTCTTTGTCCAGTTTAACTCCTCGCTGTTCTTAATTTCTTCCAGGACGTGGTTGATATTTGCCTTCAAAGGTGTGTAATTATCAAATTTCCTCAAGACCTCCCATGACGATCTATTTTTGGATTGTTTGTCACCACCATTGTTCTTATGTTCTTTCTTCTTAGCTTTATCACCTTCCACCTTGGTTTCTTTGGCGTCCATATTCTTCTTCGCAGACATAGCCTCCTCAACATTCATAATCTTGGACGCTTTTCCCATCAGGTCCGACATGGTTCGAGGTGGATCTTTGGCCAAAGTATAGTACAACTTGTTTAGCAGCAGTCCACTCATCAAAGCGGTAATCGCTGTCTGCTCCTCATAATCAATGACTTCGAGTTTCTCATTATTAAAAAGAGTTATATAATCTCTGATACTCTCCCCAACTTTTTGTCTAACACTTAACAAATGTGCTACTCGTTTAACCGGCTTTGCTCCAAAGCATAAATTCCCAATGAATAACTCGGCCAGTTGAAGAAAAGTTGAAATCTTACCCCGAGGAAGATTATTATACCATATCGGAGCAGATCCAGTAAGAGTTCCCGAGAATGCCCTGCATCTCATCTCGTCTGGGATAGCATAGATGTCGGCAGCAGCTTGATATTGTTCTATATGAAGGACAGGGTCAGACTTCCCATCATACTTGGGAGTCACAGCAGGTGCTTTGAACTTTGATGGTGTTGGAAAATCAACAATGTCCTGGACAAAAGGTGTTCCTCGAACAAAGGTTCATTGTAGAGGGTTCTTGGCCTTAGCTATTTCCCCTAATCTATCCTCCAGCCTCTGAATAGATCCTTTCCATGCATCATTTCCTTCCTAGGGCCTATTGGTTCGAGCAACTGATCGCGTTGAAGTGGCTTCCTGGGATTTATCTCGACGAGCAGCTGGTCGGTCATAGGATCCATCTTGACGAGCAGCTGGTCGTGACTGGGAAGATCCTTCCCTTAAATCTGATGGTCGTCGAAAGCTCCTCGACGCTGCATTAAGAGGACTTTTGTTCCTCCTAGGGCCTAATCGGTCGAAAGGAGAAGCCCTACTTAATCTTTCCAATGCGCTGGTCCTTTCTCGGGAGAGGGTGACACGTTGTTCAGTATCTGTGGCTCGCACTAACGAAGTTCATCCAGGTTGATAGGAAAAATATTCAGATTCCTCATTGCGATATGAATTAGTACGCCTAGTACGCGAAGAAGGCGCACGGGTATTTCTTTGAATGCTTCGTTGTTCGAAATGGGATGATGCACCACCATGGAGGGTTTGGATGAGTTGTCGCATTATTTCTTACATGACGGTCTGTCCCTGAGCCAGATTTTCCATTATTCCAGTCAGATCTGGAACAATTGGTGGAGCAGACGAATTTGGAGGGGTTCCAGTGTTTCGATTGTTGGATTCAGGAATATTAGCCATTGGTAATGGATTGTATTTAATGAGAAAATGATATTACCAGTCGTTTCCCACAGACGGTGCCAATCTGTTGATGTAAAAAATTAGATCACTCTAATAATTCAATCGCAGATAAATAAATGAGACAAAAGATTTTAAAGTGGTTCAGCCTTATAAAAATGGCCTACGTCCACTGTTGTTTTATTGCTGAGTGTTTGGGAATTCTCGATTACAAGAAATTCCGTTCTCCTTTTTCAGGGTTTGGATTTAGTTTCTTTACAATGAGGATTGTACAATGTATTTATAGCCCTGAGGCTGTAATGTGAAAGGGTAATACATTAAATGATATACATATGAAAGGGTAATACATTTAATGCCTTTTTTGCGTGTGCGTTTGAATGATAATCATTTAATGAATCAGTTGAACTGTTGGTTATCCGGCTATTAATGCTTTGTTCGAGATGCAGCTCGGACCGCCTAAGCTTCTTGGTATTCAAGAGTTCCTCGGAGAGGACTGTTCCTCGGAGCGTATGAGTTCCTCGAAGAGGTCTGTTCCTCGAAGCGTATGAGTTCCTCAGAGTAACATGGTTCCTCGGAGCGTGTGATCATCTCAGAAGTGCTTGTTGTTGCTATGTAGATAGCCATGTGTCTTCATATGATTGATCCAAGTCAGCAGATTAAATTTGGTATCAACAACGCCGTTATTAGATAGGCATGTGTATCAGTACATAATAAGAATATTCATTAAATCTGTCTTTGTTGTTTGGTCTTCCTAGACAGTTGCTCGGTATAATGAGTAGCTCGACGAGTTAAGTTGCCCGGTGTATGTAATTATGCCATGCTAGACGACCCGTGTTTTATCATAACTGGTCCACGTCAGCTGACTAATTTTTGTATCAACAGAAGCCCCCAATGTTTTATAGTCGAGATTGGATGCGAGAGTGTGAAATATTATGCCCAAAAGTTGCTCGGGTATATTTCCTATGTCTTGTTTGGTTACAGACCTTCGACACTTGTGAAATTTTCTTCTCTGTATAATAGTTTTGAGCGCAAAGTGGAAAACTTGTAAATATTTCAAATTTTTGGCTAACGCTTGGGTACTTGCGTCTTTAGCCGCCGGAAACGCAATCGACGTCATCTCTAATCATTACTTTTCCTGTTTTCCAAAGCAGCGTATATAAAGGCAATAAAAGCATATTATCTTCTACCTTTTTCCATCTAGATTCTCAAACTCTTTGTCTTCTCACTTTTCTTCTTACAGTCGTCTTCTATGTCATCTGCCTTAGCTGATTTCTTAATTTTTCTGCAAGAACTTCTTCCTTACTTCTTCTTTCTTTGCTTTAGCCATCATGGTTTACCTTATCGAATAATTGGATATGTTTAGGGCCGATATTGGGATTCCTTCTTGGGTTATTCTGGAAGAACCTTCTTACCCTTCTGATTTATTTTCTCTAGCTGAGGGACATTGGTTTCCTTATATTTTTGTGGCCGAATATGGTTTTTCTTTCCTGCCTAATCCCCTATGTTTCGAATTTTGCCAATATTTTGATATTTTTCCTGTAAGAGTAGTTCCAAATACATGGAGAGTAGTTAATGGTGTACATAGATTGAATTAAATTCATGCAACTCGTCTAGGGATTCCTAAAATTATGTACTATTATAAATGGGTTACCAGCGACACCAGCTTTTATTAAAAACTAGGTTTTCTAACAGAGCTTTAGTGGTCAATCTCCCTGATGCTAATAGGGATTGTTTTGAACACGGGGTTGTGATGAAAAATGGGCAACATCCCTCGCTAAACGGTAAAGACATGTACCATGGTCCCAGATGTCCACTTTATGGAAATGGGATAGGTTATTTTGTTTTTAAACTTAACTCTATTTTTGTTTGAAAAAATGTGTCACTGATATTTAGTTTTTTATGTTGCAGTTGATACCGAGAGGAAATCCCTAAAATAAAGTGATATTAATATAAAAGATTTGAAATTTATCTGGGGATTGCATCAAGAAACTAGGGAACACGTGAGGTCTGTCTCCTATTTGCTGAGATACAAGAACACCACTTCTTCGTTTATTGCTCGGCCTCTTGCTCCTCCTTTGGTGATTGATCTTGAGCAGGCTCCATCATCTTCTTCAATTGTTGAAAAGTCTTCCTCTGATTTGGGCACTTCTATTGCTGACCTGATGATGAAGAAGAGGAGAATACCTGATCTCTTTGCCAAGGTTGCCCCTGGTGCTGATGGGGAAAAAAGAGCAAAGAAGATATCCCATCTGAGGGGACTAAGAAAAAAGATGGTTCTCCATCTGGGGGAGTAGTCACATCTGTCAAGGAAGTCAGCAAGAAGCCCCCAGTTGCTCCAAAAGAGGCAGTACCTTTTATTAAAGGGGTTTCTGTTGTTTGAGAAGAGACAACATCTTTAATTGAAGTTGTTCCTCCAAAAAGATTAAGAAGGGGACTTACCGAGAAGACCATAAATACTGCTGCTCAACCTTCTGGGGTTGAAGGTGCCTTCTTTGAGAGTTAGTTCTCCAGCTCTCACTTCTCCAAGATTGGCCAAGAAATTGATCAGGTCTGGAACTCTTCCTGATTATCGAGCTGCTGAGACTTCTACTCCTCGGGAGAAGGTCACTGACCTGGCATCCCAACACCTTGCATCAGTAAGAGTTACTATACTTGTCATTTTTATTCTTCATAAAACATTCATTTTCTGATTTGGGCTTCTTTTCATCTTGTAGTTTTTAGTGTATTTTAATAATCTCCTGAAGAAGGACAAAGCTATCAAAGCTACAACTTCTTCCAGTGGAGTAGAAGAAGCCCTTGCTAGATCTTTGGAGGAATCCCGATAGAAGTATGAGGATGACAAAGTTTCTTCTAAAAATAAAATTAGGTTTGCCGAGATAGCTCAAAAAAAAGCTATGAAAGCTGCCAAAGAGGATGATCTATCTCGGCAAGCATCTATGAATGCTGCACAAGAGGCTGTGAATGCTGCACAAGGAGACAGAAGAAAAACTAAAGATGGTCGTTTCCAAAAAGGAAGAAGCTGAGGGCAAGCTTGAAGAGGCTGAACAGTGTAAGAAAGCTCTCAAATAGAAAGTACAATCTGTTGAAGAGATTCTTAGGGAAAATACCTCCTCGGAGAGGGCGAAGAGAAAAGTTATTGTGAAGAAGTCCTTCAGCTCTGGCTGGGACAAAGGATGGAACAAAGACATAATTTTTACCTCTACCCAAATGGAGTATGCAAGTTTGAAGTTCTCCAGGGATGGATGGGTCGCAGCATTTAAGGAGTTGAACGTTGCTCAAGACTCTGAACTATTTTAGAGGCACATTCACGGTCCTCCTCCTGCTATTAAAGAAGAAGAAGAAGATGAAGATGGATCTGATGAGTCTTCTTTATTGATAGTAGAACAAACACCTGCTACCATTATTCCTCGGTCCTTCGAGAAAGTTTAGCAAGCAATAGCCTCTATCGAGCAACTCCCACTGCCCATCGAGCAGCCAACTCCTTCGTCAAAATTAGCTAAGGATGTTGTAGGGAATAAGGATAAGGTGTAAATTGATTCGGTCATTTGTTGTTTTTCTCTGTTTTCCCTTTTGTTTTATACCTTTGGTTGTACCCTGTTCTCTTATGATTAATAAAATGGTCTTTGTTATTTGTTCTGAGCTTCCCCTTTATAGCTATGTTGTTTATTGATCTATTTTTACTTTGCCTTGCTAGTTTATTGCCAGGATGGAATTACTGTCAGCTCATGATAAAGAGTTGATGAAGAAGTGTACTGATTACTTCAAAGATGTCCGTATAGACTTCTCTGAAGCACAAATAATTGATATTCTTGGGTCTGATGCCTCTGAGCGAGCAATTGATGCTTACTAATATTTAAAGTGTTTACTTGATTGGGCTGTAGCGAATAACATGGCTTACTATGAGATGAATGAATACCTTCAAGGAATGATTGAAGAACTTCAACTTCAACACAAATAAACCACTGCTCTTCTGCATGAAGGTTATAAGAAGAAGTACCAACAATTGAGCGCTAATCGGGTCTATGATAAATTTATTTCAGCCCATAATAAGAGAGAGAGTGTGCTAATGCTTGAGGTTGAAGCTCATAGAAATATTTCCAAGTTGCTGGAGGAAGAAAATAATGTTTTGAGAGAAGAGTTAAGACAGCTGAAATCTACTTCTTCTGTAGCTCTGGCCCAGTCAATGATGAAGGTTTTTCCATTCTGGAGACTGAAAATGCTACATTAAGAGAAGAGTTAAAATCTTTGAAAAGATCCACACCTACATCTTCTTCCTGTGGTAGAGCAAGAGCTAGTCGGAGTAGCATCGAATAAACTAGGGCTCAACAGGCTTTAGAAAACCAGGCTACTCAACTGAAGGCAAAAAAAATAAAGCTTTAACTGAGATGTACTAACAAATTCACATTCTTATCGATCAACTTTCTAATCAGAGCACTGTATTGGATAACAAAGAAAGTTTGGTGAAGAGGCTTCATCAGCATGTTGAAAGATTGACTTATCAATTCCACAAGCAGCCCAGAGAGTTTTGGAAGGGGGATATAATGAAGATTTTTGTCATCTTGATGCTAGGTTTAAGCAATCAAATAATGATGGATACAAACAGGGGTAGTTGAATGCGCTAACTGCGATGAAGGTTGAGGATGGAAATGAGTTGTGGGATTGGAATGACCCTGGATTACTTGATCTTCCAATTCCTCCTTTCAAACTAGACGTTATCTGGATTCCAGTTAGATCTATTCATCAGTGTTTGATTTCCAAATACCTTGGTGACTACAATCTGCACAAAGATTTTGAGATATCTCGACATCCACATTTGCTTGACCGACTAAGTACGAGCAATACCAGAATGCTGCGAGATTTGATCTTTACTAATTCTTCTTTTACTTTAGATGATCCTCCAGCTGGAATGGATCCTGTTCCTAAATCTGAAGGGAAAAAACCAGTAGAATAGGCTATTTATATTTCGTTAGTGATTGTGTAACGAAGAAAAATCATTTTTTATAATTTTGTTTCCTTGGAAATAAATTAATTGTATGATGTTTTTCTTGTCAATCTTTATGAGATCAACTATAATAATGCGGTGCTTGTTAGTCACTAAGTGTATATATATAAATGGAAATTTTTCCCTTTATTGATTTGGTTGCCTAGACAATGGAACTTTGCCCCATATGTTTGCCTGGTTATAGTGACTTATCACCCATAAATACCTAAGCAATGGAATTATTTTATCCCATGTTCCTGCTTAGTTGTAGCAATCATTTAAGTAAATAATTGCCCTGGTGCCTAAACAGTGAATATTTTACCCATCTTTTTGCCTAGTTTGGATGCCACTTGGGTCACCCATAATCAAACATGCCTTGCTCGATTATTGTACCAACATTGTTGGTTGTGTTGATGTCGACAAATTTATAGTTGGTGATTGATGATGCCGACCAACTTTGTTGAGAGAAAAAAAATTGTTTTTGTTGTGTTGCTGAGTTAAGTTAATATGTAGCACTAGTACTCTGGAAAAAAATAACACAAACGAACATCGGGAAATATGCATTTTCATTCATACTGAAATAGTGGGGTATATGTACAGTTACATTATTGGTAATACTTTGTCAGGTGCTCTGCATTCCAAGGATTCTTGAATTCTTCCCCTTCTAGAATTTATATTCTCTAGGTATCGGGTCGAACAACAGCTGTGACACGATAGGGCCCATTTCAGTTGGCTTCCAACTTATTGTTCTTTTGAATTACTTTTTTGAGCACGTAATATCCTTCCTTGAGATCGCACTTCTGGACCCTTTTATTGTAGAACATGGTAGTTTTTTGTTGATAAGTTGCATTGGGGATTGCTGCTTCTTCTCTAACTTCTTAGACCATATCCAAGTCCAACCGTCTCATCAAATCACTTACCGAAGAATTGAAATTAAGCACCCTATGAGTGGGTAATCCAAATTCAGTAGGTAAGACTGCTTCACTTCCAAAAGCCAACATGTAAGGGGACTCCCCTGTTAGTGTTCGGGGCATTTTTCGGTAGGACCATAACACTGAGTGCAACTCGTTGATCCAATTTCCTTTAGCATCATCCAATATTTTCTTCAACCCATTCAGTAGAGTTCTATTCGTCACCTCCATTTGTCAGTTACTTTTGGGATGACTGATCGAATGTGAAATGCGTGCATGTGTAAGTGCACGGTCATTATTTTCGTTTCGCCTACTCAATACAAACAAACCTAAATTATGGCTACACTTGCGAGGCAAGAACAACGGTAAGTCGGGTATCAAAAATCCACATGGACGAGTTGCTAGAATTTATATGATCTAATATTTGAGAAATAAAAGTGTAAAAGATGAATTACAAACTAAAAGAAAAGATGCATAAAAGGAAAATGTTTAACTAGGCGAGGGTATTGAAACTAGAATAACAAAGCGGTAAAACTATGGGTTGCGTAGACTATCCCTCACCCGGGTTAATTTGAATAAAATGATTACATGGGTCGACGAGTTATTACAAATGCGTCTCATTTCGACTGATAATTAAATTAAGGATTGTCACGCCCCTAAATCCTCATAAAAGTTTAATAAGATTTTGGCGCTAATAAATATCCCGAAAATTACGCGCGAAAGGTCGTAAGAACGGGACATACATGATATGCCCCATCAAATCTTCTAGGCGTAATAACTAGGACAACGCACCCGAAATAAACCCATAAACACTATCACCAAGCAAAGCAACGCGTTAACCCAAGTGAGTTCCATTCAAACACATCCTAATTTAAATTAGCTAAAAAGCGTATTAAAAATGAGGCAAATAAACGCAATAAATAAATGCGGTAAATCTACCTAGAAAGCGATTAAATCAAAGCATGTAAACTAATTAACAAAGCATGTAAACCTAATTAACAAAGCATGCAAACCTAATTAACAAAGCAAGAATTAATGAAATACAACTATATTAATGGAGAGGGAAGATGAATAGTCAACTTACAAGCCCGAAAGTGTGTCAATCCAAGAAGGAATGAAGAAGAAATAACCAAAAACCCTCAAACCCTAAGATACGACTCTCTAAAATATATTCTAAAGCTTAATATCTGATTATTACAACAAAATTGCTTTATATAGTAAGTTGGAATAAACGAAAAGAAGAAAGAAAAGAAAAGCAAAATATCTCCTGGAAATAGGGGATCGATCGATCGACCCCTTTGGTCGATCGATCGATCGATGGTGAACAAAATATCCCACTGTCGAGAAGGATCGATCGATCGACCAAGCAGGGAAAAACACATTGCATTGCTGTTTTTGCATGCTTGTCTTTCTCGTCCGCTGAAATCGCAGTAACTTTTTCGTTTTGAATCAGAATCGCGCACCGTTCATGGTCACGTAAATCTTGCGAGGAGGGATACAACTTTTGTGAAGATGTTGGGCCAGGTGCCTAATATGTGAAATGTCTAAAATGCCCTTGAACGTGAGATAGTGTACGAAAATCGAGTGGAACGCGTCCAAACTTCACACTTAGCATCCAAATAACTATAAAATCTTAATTAACCCCTGCAAAACATGTTAACGTAGAAATCTGAGGTTGTCTAGTTAAGGAGCATAAATATAGGTAATAAGATACCCGAGGGGGCTAAAATGCGTAGGTTCGGAGGATGAAATACGCAATATTTGCGTATCATCACACCCCCTAACTTACACATTGCTAGTCCCTAGCAATGAAAGGCGATGCAACAAGAACTACAAGAAAACCAAAAGTAGGATAAGTAAAGTATGGTATAAAAGCAATAGGCCACTTTTGCGGGCGATTCGATTGCATTTAGCGTATGCAATAAGCCGTTAAACCCCTAGGCCACCCTAGTGGATGAGTGTCATCTCGTGAGGGTTTTTAGGGATGCTACCTACAAACATCAATTGGTTTCCTCAAAATATGCCCAACCCAACATGCGACAAGCCCAACAATGGAGAAAAGATTTCATACACATTATTAGCACATTGAACGGATTCAAACAAAAGTCTGAATCATTAACATAATAGAATACACTTCATAGAATTGAAACCTTAAAATGTGGGAGGGGATCGAGCACATGAAAAATATGATTTAGCGAAAAACTTATATAAACCGAATACTAAATAAAGCAAGCATATATTCAATCCTCACGGGCATTACACTCATCAAGTGAATTCACTCGAAACAGGGAGGTAACACACGGAATTAAAACTAGGCCGCACACATGTCACAAATGAATAACGCTATATAGGAAATAAAAACTTGTAATCTCAATGACAGATACCTCTCATTAAAGGAGGCGGAATGCATTTTCACAGATTTTCAAAACTATTTCAACTTTTAAATTACATCTACTTAATATCACATAGGACTTGTATAGGGTTGTAATGTAGGCTAGGCTAGGGTGCAAAATGAAGGAATGTATATACGTATTCAAAGTGTTCGGGATGAAAACTCGGGATAATGGGAAAATGCGAGCAATATCAAAATTGGAAAACAAGTTCCAAAACGGCATTAGATATATCATCGGGGAGAGTAATCAAAGCTTATTGAACTATATACAACATTTACAACTTTCTCTTTCTTCTTTTTCTTATTTTTTTCTTTCTCTTTTTCTTTTGCTTTTTTCTTTCTCTTTTTCTTCACTTTTTTCACATCTCCCTTTTCTTCACTTTTCAAACTCTCATGTGCCTAAATTGCAACCGACATCATAATAACTGAAAAGGTGCTACCGTGTGATAATTGATTAATTTATTTCGCACGTGTCCAATTAAACCTTATTTAATTAGGGTCTACTTTTAAATCAAATAAATTCAGCCTTTAAACATGCATCTATATGACAATAAATCAACACATCAAATATAAAGCATGCGACACAGTAAATATGCTGAGACACAGATTTGAGGAAAAAAAACCTTTCGGGTAAAACCTTTATTTCACTATGAATTCATAAATCCCAACTTACAATTACATAGAGACATCTGCAATGGATCAACGTGCATCTAACCCACAAAGACACGCAGTCTTGAACTCAGCAAGAGAATACACGCACCACCCTCCAAGGACTCGCAACCCTATCTTCAGCAAAGAATCTTCACGCAGCAAGATTCTCAATGACACGCAGCCATATGTTATAGAGACGCACTCCACGAAAGATAAACAAAACAAAGTGTTTTTGGGTTCCAAAAGATTCACAAAAGTATATGAGAATTTCGTGTGAATCAAAACATGAGTTTTGGGACTCAAAAATATGAAGACTTGAGGTGATAGAACTCTTAAAAACGTCTTTCCAAGTCTTGCAAAATAACTCCCCCGAAGTTGGCTTTTATAAGGGCACTAAAAAGAGTTTTGTGATTTTAAAACTCTGTCAGTGGATAGGTACCCCAAACCGATTCGGGTGTACCGCTAATCGGTTCGCCCCCCAAACCGGTTTGGCCTTCGATTCGCAAAAATTCGCTGGTCTGGGGTCAAAATATACATAGCATTCTCCAAAGGTTTTTCTCCATTTTCAAAGGACCATAAGTTCTTCACCGTAGCTCGGATTGAGGTGTTGTTTCTTCCAGTGTCTTCGTTGCGGCGAGCTCTTCAACTTTACAGTTGACCAGACCTCCGGACGGTGGCTATAAAATTATCAAAATTCCCTTGAACTTCAATATCTTGCTTTCTTTCTCTGTTTTGACTTCTCTTGCGTACCACTTGCATAAAGTCCCTAAAATAATGGAATGTGAAGTCGTTGAGGAAGATGTGGGACACATGATGGATATGTTGAATGCTTGATTCTCAAAATTTGGATTGAGGTCGTCATGTGATATCGTTAGGTGACGTGCTAAATGTAGCGGCGTACGACATACACAAATGTAAGATAACGGACATGAGAAAAATGTCCTTATAAATCTCCCCCTATGTCTATGCTGGTACATACATAGAAAATCTGAATTATCAAATAACAAAATTGCCTATACAAATCTACCCTCCCATGAACCCAAAACTAGAAAGATACAAATGAATAAGTCTTCATCGTTTGTTCTTCAAATCTTTGGGAATCTCAAAGCTTTTCTCATTAAAATCTCAAATATTTTCTCATCAGGGTGTGCAATCCAATGATCATCAATGAAGTACCTACACACATGAGATAAAGCAAATACCAAGTGACATATCGAGTTTGAAATGAGATAAACATAGATACCAAATTATGATGAAAGCATAAGTCAAATCTCAAAACTCCCCCAAAATTTAAACTCCCCCATGAAATGATAACTCTTTCTCCCCGTTTTTATTATGTCCCCAAATAGACAAATGAGAAGAATAAATCAAATAAGCAAAATAGGGGTGTCACAGTATTCAAAACAAGGCATGAATCAGATGGCAAACGTGCCCTTGCAAAGAAATACTAAAAAAAATCTTCACAAACTATTTTTTATTTTTCAATTTTTTCGCACAAAAATAAGATACAATTTGAAAAAAAATTTGATACAAAAATCACACCATGGATTTAAACTCAAACATCTAAGTCATGGAAATGGAATGAATGGGTGTGAACACATTCGATAGGTAAATCAACTCAATCAAACATATGTGCACGATGCATATGTGTACCCCTAACGAATGAACATCAAAAGTATCCTTACGTGTAAAGATTGTTGAATTTATATGACATCGTCGTATGCAAATCAACGAATCAAAGTCAAATTATTTCTGCACCAATAATGTCCAAAACTATATAGCGCATTTTCAAGAATTTCAAGGACGTGCAAACCCATTTTAAATTCTCCAAACACCCTCATGCATATTTTCTTTTAGAGGTAATATAAATTCTCAAACATTGGAGAATTCGTGCAAAAACCTAATTGGATCATTATTTGGCATGAATTTTTTTTATTGCCTTTAAATTTTTTTGGGCTCTTTTAAACCTCTTTGGACCCCGGATAATAAAATACTTCCATTTCTTAGGTCCAATTTAACGGTCGCTTAGTATTCGCAAAGGCAAAAGGAACCTTTCGCAGCCCTTCCCCATTTTCAAATAAAGCACACAAACTCACAAAACGGTTCTTATATGTACAATTTCCTTATCAAAATTTATCGCCCTTGGTTCATTTTTAAGGACAGGATTGAAGTGAAAACACCCAACCAAGATGTGATAAGACAAGCACAATAATCAAACAAATTCGTGCATGTGTGCAATAAAGGAAAACATGAGTCAAACATGTAGGAAGTAACACTTAAATTACATTTTAATGACCCCAAACATTATAAAGCACAAGGATGAATTGACCTATTGTCTCAAAACACTATCAAATAGTCACATGAAAATAATGGAATGATGTTGTGACTCGGTCATCCTAAGTGTCCATCCCTAAACGGTGCAAACAAAATACAAAAATCTTTTTGGATTTTCTCAAAATAAAATCTTTTTGTATTTTTCAAAATTTTTCAAAAAAAAAATTAAAACATACAAACATGTTACATACTAGCAATAGGAAAATAAAATCATCATGAAAAACATTCTATGCTAGTAAACAAGTCAAACCTCAATCGTTAGGTGCGAAGGGGTTTTCCAAAGGTGGTGACAACTTTTGAAAAACCTCCATCAATTCTTGTGAAGTTTTGACTAAAAACTTAACTTGCTCACCTAAATGTGCAAACTCTCTCATGTAGTCTCCGGGAGCATGTAAAGTATCATATGTGGGTGCATGTGTGCCAGAACCGCGTATAGAAGCAAAACGTGACTCATAACCCAACTTAAAACAAAATTCCCTAAGGTGCCCTCTCCTCTTGCAATGTGAGCAAACATAAATAGGCCAAGGAACACCTCTCTCAAAAACTCTAGGACGCACTCTCCTAATAGTAATGGGACGCCTAGGTGGGTTAGGTTGAGACTCACATGAATCAAACACTAAAGTGGGAACCGGCTCGGGTGCTAATTGGGAAGTAGAAGCACCGTCATGACTTATTCGAAACTTCTCACCTTTACCCTTATGAATCACCTTTTCAACTTTCTTAGGTGCGTTCTCAAAATTGACTTTGACCTCCCTGGAATGTTTGAGATCACTCTCGAGCTGGGATAAACGTGTCGTCAGACTAGATAACGTGTTGGTCAAATCACACTTCTCCTTTCTCAAAACCTCCTTCTCTTTCTCCAAATCTAAAACTCGATGAACTAAATCTCGATTATACTTCTTTGTTTTCAAGGTCTTGGTGTATGAATCTCTAAAGGCCTTTTGAAGCTCACTTTCATCTCCACTTTCACTCTCTCTATCTCCCTCGCTTGAAGAATACAAATCACTATCATCGCTCTCGTGTGCACTCTGGTGAGACAAAGTGGGTGTACTCACACGAGAAGAAAAAGCGACAACCATCCCATGTGCTAAACCTTTATCGGACTCATCTCCCTCATCTCCCTCATCTCCCTCACTATCACTAAGTGTGGAAGGCATGGCTACTTTCTTCCCTTTCTTTATAAGCCATGTAGGACACTCAAACGACTTATGCCCCTTACCCCCACCTTCAAAACAAGTTATGTTCTCCAAATCTTCCTCACACTTCTCATCTGAGTCATTCTCTTTTTCCCTCTCACCGCTTTCTTTGGCGTTTCCTTTCTTTTTATTTTTCTCAAAAAATCTCTTTTTATTGGAAGAATTATTTTTGTTCATGTTGAGAAATTTTTTAAAATTTTTCACAAACAAGGCCATATCATTAAAATCAAAGTCTTCCTTAGAATCGGACTCACAAACTTTTTCTTTATTTTTCTTACAATGAGTCTTTATAGCAATGCCATTATCCTTAGCCTTAATGGTTTTGAGAAACATGTCAATCTCATAGGTTTGAAGATCTCCTACAAGTTCTTCCAACTTAAGTGATTTCAAATTTCCCAAAGAGTTCAAAATAGTGACTTTAGGAATAAAGCATTTTGGAAGAGATCTCAAAATTTTTTTAACGACATGCGTGTTATCAATCACCTCACCCAAATTAAAACATGTGTTAACAATGTCCAAAACACGTGCATAAAAATTATCAAAGCATTCGGACTCAGACATGGTGATAGTCTCAAATTGGGTGGCCAAATTTTATACTTTTGATTCTTTAATCGTGTTCGTACCCTCATTTGTCAATTTCGAAACATCCCAAGCCTCTTTAGACGTGGTGCACGTCATAATTCGGCGAAACTCGTGAGGAGTGACCGCTCCAGAAATAGCACTCAAACCACGGGAATTAAAATTAGACATTTTATAATCATCTTCGGTCCAGGCTGACACGGATTTTAAAGAGGTGACGTTATTAACGGTGACCGTGGGAGGAGTCCACCCATTTTCACAAAGAAACCAAACACGCTCATTAATAGCTTTTAAACTAGATTTCATGCGAGCTTTCCAATAGGCATAATTATTCCCATAAAAAATAGGCACCTTATTAAATGAACGTTCCATTGAAAAAATGCGATTTTTCACAAACTTGATTTAAAAAAAAAATCAATATCACATGGTATTGCGGAAAATAGAAATACGCGATAAATTAGCGCAACTTGCTCTTATTCCAATTTGAAAAGGTGCGACTGTGTGATGATTGATTAATTTAATTCGCACGTATCCAATTAAACCTTATTTAATAAGGGTCTACTTTTAAATCAAATAAATTCAGCCCTTAAACGTGCATCTATATGATAATAAATCAACCCATCAAATATAAAGCATGCGACACATTAAATATGCTAAGACACAGATTTCAGGAAAAAACCCCTTTCGGGTAAAACCTTTATTTCACTATGAATTCATAAATCGCAACTTACAATTACATAGAGAAATCTGCAATGGATCAACGCGCAGCCAACCCATAAAGACACGCAGTCTTGAACTCAGCAAGAGAATACACACAGAACCCTCGAAGGACTCGCAGCCTTATCTTCAGCAAAGAATCTTCACGCAGCAACATTCTCAATGACACGCAGCCATATGTTGTAGAGATGCACTCCACGAAAGATGAACAAAACAAAGTGTTCTTGGGTTCCAACAGATTCATAAAAGTATATGAGAATTTTGTGTGAATCAAAACATGAGTTTTGGGACTCAAAAATATGAAGGCTTGAGGTGATAGAACTCTTAAAAACGTCTTTCCAAGTATTGCAAAATAACTCCCCCGAAGTTGGCTTTTATAAGGGAACTAAAAGAGTTTTGTGATTTTAAAACTCTGCCAGCGTACAGGTATCCCGAACCAGTTCGGGTGTATCGCGAATCGGTTCGCCCCCCCGAACCGGTTTGGCCTTCGGTTCGCAAAAATTCGTTGGTCTAGGGTCAAAATATACACAACATTCTCTAAAGGTTTTTCTCCATTTTCAAAGGGCCATAACTTCTTCACCGTAACTCGAATTGAGGTGTCATTTCTTCCAGTGTCTTCGTTGCGGTGATCTCTTCAACTTTCCAGTTGACCAAAACTCCGGAAGGTGACTGTAAAATTACCAAAATGACCTTGAACTTTAATATCTTGCCTTCTTTCACTGTTTTGACTTCTCTTGCGCACCACTTGCATAAAGTCCCTAAAATCATGGAACGTGAAGTCGTTGAGGTAGATGTGGGACACATGATGGAGATGTTGAAGGCTTGATTACTGAAATTCGGATTAAGGCCATCATGTGATATCGTGAGGTGACGTGCCAAATGTAGCGGAGTACGACATACACAAATGTAAGATAACGGACATGAGAAAAATGTCCTTACAGCATAATCATTCAATCCCAAGTAACTATGACACCCCGCCTAATTAATCCCGGGTGATCAGTCCTAAATCAAGTTAGAAAAGGTTTCTCAGTTGGTCCATTCTTAGCATCACTGTCGTCTTTTTAAATTACTAACCACCTAAGTGATAAAAGTAGACTGGTGCCAATTTTTTTATCTTTCAATGTTATAAAAATAAAATTCATGCGGAACATACAACCATACACAATCACAGTTAATTAAAGTAACCATCCACAATTAAAACACCTAACCGAATAAACCATCCGTCCAAATATCCAATACAGGTAAATATCATAAAACATCTCAACAAGTCTACTACAGATAAAAGAACTGTGAGCGACAAGCTCAGATAACTACTAGAGAGTCCCTACAAGAATGGAAGGAGGAGGCGTCTAGCAAAACCCCGCAACATCCACATGTGCTGCAGCAAAGGATACCTGGAATAGAGTCAAGCTTGGGGCACTTGTGGTTGGACACCTAAAAGGTGTTTTAAAATTTTTATAGCAAGGGTTAGTACCCAAAAACATTTGAAAACATTTAACAAATGATTAACTTGTAGTAATAAATAAATATGCATGGTCTTAATATTTTAGTTAGTGCCGCACTCTCTTGAGGACTTCCTCACCCCTCCTCTAATGCGCACTACTAACGCTTCCATTTAAATTACTAGGTCCTACGCTCCTGACCCAATGCTTATTTTTAAACCTTGAATGTTACCTACTCTAACCGAGTATGCCTTAGTTCATGATTTTTAAGTTATTATAAACGTCAACTTAATTGAATCATTAATCCTTTTAAATTTCATATAACATTCACACCGGTTATACACCTAATACATTTTTCACTATGTATTAATTATCCCCTATATAATTATTTACCTAATTATATATTTAATCATATTACAGTATTCACAAACATACTGAAATAACATTTAATACAAACTTTCGGCCGAGTAAGAATACTCACAAAATATAAGTTTTCCCAAGTGCTATCTCACTAGGTGTATTCACGTAACCTAGTTATCCAAGTTAGATTCGCTCACTAACTTAGTTTAACATACGAATTGGAGGCGGTCATATTCCTTGCCTGAAAGTGAGATGCCCCTCACCCATATAACGGACGATATGACCTGGGATTATACTCGTCCTACTCCTCAAGCTAGGGGATTCATCCACTACGCGCAACCTCCCCCTATAGCACTAGAGTATATAATAGTAATATTCAATCTCTGATATTAATGCACACACAATATATATATATACTATCACACACCGTATATATATATAAAAATAAAACGTCCCGGCTACACCATGTACTAAATCCGTAACACCAGCCTATTTAATTTATTAAGAGTTTATGGTCCAACCCTAATTATTAATTAATTTGCACATTAATTAATTTAGTTACCTTTGGTGTCGCCCCCACCATAAATTTGGACTTACTCTCGTAGCCCGAAATAACCTGACTCGAGTCTAAATTCCCGACTCTCGAATTTAAAATCATGACGTGTCACCCAAAAAATTTCTCAAATCCTAATTAACTTTACTCATTATTAATTAGGTTTAGACTCATGTATTAATTTCCCCATAATTAATTACATAAGGATTTATTATATAAATGTTTCTTTTATACACATAACTGGGGAGAATTGCCAAAATCTGCTGACCCTCGATCGATCGACCCCAGACCTTCGATCGATCGATCGAATAGGTCTTCGTCTTCTTCGCGAAGACAGAATCAGCCATGGACGGAAATTCTCAAACCCTAATTCCTTCTACCAGTAACCTCAAGCCCTCTTAGCATTAATACATGTTAGAAACCTTATTAGGCACCTCCACAATGTCCACCAACATCATTAATTCATGCATTAACTACAGTTTCTGGATTTGGGGAAAAATTCATCTTTAACCCTTAACCCATTTACATCCCAAATCCCTTCACCAAATTCATTTCTAATTATCCAGATATCATCCTATTAGATATGTATCAGTTCATAATATCAGATTTCTACCAGAATTTTCATTAAAATTCGTAAATCAAATTATCACTTTTCAAAACCTCATGTTTGTGCCATGAACATCCAAAACGAATTTTTGATCAAACACATCACATGAATATGAATTTCAAAACAGATTTAATACTATTGCAACTTATCCAGCTGCCTTAGGTTTCGTAGTGTCTGATTCGGAGATGAATTCCAAGGTTGAAGATGATCCTTGTTGGCTCTCTAGTAATCCCAAAATTGCCTTTAACTGCTATTAGGGTTCCTTAATCCAATTAGCCTTTTTCTAAAACTCTATCAGCAGTTATATCATTCCTCCAATTTCCTTAATTTACCTAAATCCCGTTTTTTGCTTAATGGGCCAAGCCCAAGTGACCCAAATGCCCCCGTGTGGGCCCGACTATGTCTAAAAATGCCCCGTGACCCGTTTACTACCCCCGAGTACACTTTTTCGACTATCTCGGCCCATCCGGACTCAACTGTACACTCAAAATTTGCATCCGAATTAATTTATAAAAATGTTTATCCCCTCACCCCTTTAGTCTATACCGACTCCCGGTTGAGATAAGTGCCTACCCTGTCATTAATACTCGAAATGACTTAAATAAATAATTACTATTCACTTAATAAATAACTTCTCGTAAATATTAACCATTTATTCCTCGATTAATATTTAAATAATATTTCCCTAATTAATTCAATTAAATTTTGATTCACAAGTAATTTTAAATTCCCGAATTAATTAAATATTTAATGCATGAAAATGCGGGGTATTACATACTTCCCCCCTTACAAAGGAATTTCGTCCCCGAAATTAGGTCATACCTGTGATGAAAAGCTCTGGATATTGCTCCCGCATATCCTCCTCCCGCTCCCAGGTAGACTCATCAATGTTGTGATGACCCCACTGTACTCTAACTAGTGGAACAACCTTGGATCGTAATTTCCGCTCGCTACGGTCTAGGATAACCACCGGCCTCTCCTCATATGACATGTCTGGCTGTAAATCAATTTCTTCGAGTGGAATGTGCCAGAAGGCCCTCTCACTCCTGCGATATTTCTTCAGCGATGCTACATGGAGCACGTCGTGTATCCGCTGAAGATGCTCCGGTAATCCTAGCCTGTATGCTACAGGCCCCACCCTCTCGATAATAGGGAAAGGTCCCACGTACCTCGGTGCTAGTTTACCCTTCTTGCCGAACCTCATCACCCCTTTCATGGGCTACACCCTGACCAATACCTGATCCCCAACCTCTAACTCCACGTGTCTCCGTGAAGCATTAACGTAACTTTTCTGCCTATCCTGAGCTATCCGAATCCTCCCTCGGATCAGCTCTATCTTGGAAGATGTCTCCTGAATAATCTCCGGCCCCAATAGTTTGTTGTCCCCCACCTCTAACCAACAAGCGGGTGAACAACAAAGTCTCCCGTATAATGCCTCGAATGGTGCCATGCTGATCGTGAATTGGTAAGAGTTATTATACGCAAACTCTACCAGAGGGAGATATTTCTCCCAACCTCCCCCAAAGTCGAGTATACACATTCTGAGCATATCTTCCAACATCTGATTGACTCTCTCGGTCTGCCCGTCGGTCTGTGGGTGATAGGCTATACTCAAACGTAACTCCGTGCCCATGGCCTCCTGAAAACTCTGCCAAAAATGGGCTACAAAGATATTGTCCCTATCCGGCACAATATTAATCGGTACCCCGTGCAGTTTAACAATCTCCGCTATGAATAGCTGTGCATAACGTATCGTCTCAAAGTCTGCGCGAACTGGTAGGAAGTGGGCCACCTTGGTCAACCGATCCACAATAACCCATATGGAATCGTGACCCTTCTGTGATGTCGGTAATACTGTAATGAAGTCCATAGAGATGCTCTCCCACTTCCACACAGGAATTTCAAGTGGCTTTAGCATCCCTGATGGTCTCTGATGGTCAACTTTCACAAGATGACACGTGGCACATTTCGAAACAAATTCTATTATGTCCCGTTTCATCCATGCCCACCAATACTGCCTCCTCATATCTTGATACATCTTATCCCCACCGGGATGTACCGCGAATCTCGACCCATGAGATTCTGTCATAACAGCGTGCCTCAGCTCCGCATCCTCTGGCACAATCAACCTCCCATTATGGCGTAAGCCTCCCTCCGAACTGATCGAGTACCCCTCTGCTCCCTCGGCTAGCAACTGGCTCACCCTATCCCGGCAGGTCTGATCCTATGCCTGAGCCCCCACAACCCGCATAATGATCTCGGGTGTGATGGATAATGCTGACATGCAAGCCCTAGCTACATCATCCTCGTATCGAAGTTCTCTCCACTTCGCTTTCCAGACTTCTGATATTTCCCCAGTGGGTCTCCGACTCAATGCATCTGCCACCACATTAGCCTTACCAGGATGATACTGAATATCAAACTGATAGTCTTTCATGAATTCTAGCCATCGCCTCTGTCTCATATTCAAATCCTTCTGAGTGAAGAGATACTGAAGTGATTTGTGATCCGTGAATAGCGTGAACTACTCCCCCAGGAGATAATGTCTCCATATCCTCAAAGAAAAAACCACTGATGCTAACTCCAGGTCGTGAGTGGGGTAATTCTTCTCGTGGGTCTTCAGCTTCCTGGACGCATAAGCTATAGCCCTTTCCTCCTGCTGAAGCACACCCCCAAGTCCCTGTAAGGATGCGTCTGTGTAAACCTGATACTCTAATCCTCCTTTCGGCAATGCAAGCATGGTTGCAGATGTCAACCTGTCCTTTAACTCGTCGAAGGCTAATTGACAGTGATCATCCCAAGTGAAAGGTACCCCTTTCCGGGTAAGATTCGTCAAAGGGCCCACAATCTTCGAGAATCCTTTGATGAACCGTCTGTAATAACCGGCCAACCCCATAAAACTGCGCACTTCTGTCGGTGTCCTGGGCTGTTCCCACTCCCTCACCGCCGATACTTTACTTGGATCCACCGCAATACCCCGGTCTGGCACCACGTGGCCAAGGAACTGGACCTCCCGTAGCCAAAATCCACACTTACCGAATTTAGCATAGAGTTGGTGATCCAGTAATGTCTGTAACACTATACGTAGGTGCTCTGCGTGCTCCTCCTCGGTACGTGAGTAGATCAGGATGTCATCAATGAGCACGATAACAAACTGATCGAGAAACTCCCTGAATACTCTGTTCATGAGGTCCATGAACACTGCTGGTGCATTGGTGAGTCCAAATGGCATCACCCTGAACTCGTAAGACCCATACCGCGACAGGAAAGCGGTCTTCGAAACATCTTCCTCTCGTATACGTAATTGATGATATCCTGACCTTAAGTTAACCTTAGAGAAATACGACGCCCCTCTCAACTGGTCAAATAGGTCGTCAATCCCAGGCAACGGATACTTATTCCGTATCGTGGCCTTATTCAGCTCTCTATAGTCCACGCATAACCGTAGTGAGCCATCTCGCTTTTTCACAAATAATTCCGGTGCACCCCACGGCGATGTACTCCTTCGTATGAAACCCTGACCCAGAAGCTGCTGAATCTGCTCCCTCAGCTCAGGCATCTTCGAAGGGGCCATACGATATGGGGCCCGAGCAATTGGCCTCGTCCCCAGTGCTAAATCGATCACAAATTTGATTTACCTACTAGGTGGCAACCCTGGTATCTCCTGAAACACATCCTCAAAGTCTCTCACCACTGGGATTGAATCCAGCGGAATAGCCACCTCCTATGAGGTTTCCTCCTTAATGTAATACAAGTGCGTGCGTGACCCTCCTTTAGGTAGTGGAATTGCTATTAAGAACATCTCCTGACCTGGAATGGATAACACGATAGTCCTTTCGTAGCAATCCACCGTCGCTCGATAACCTGCCAACCAATCCATACCCAAGATGACATCGTACCCCTCCATATCTAACACTAGTAGGTCCGCTGCTAAACTAAGTCTCCCAATCAAAATGTCCACACCCCGACAAATCGAGTGAATCGTGGCCCCGCTACCAACTGGCGACTCTACACACATCTGAAGACCTCCCGCGGTCTGTAGTAGTCCGGCCCGTTTAGAAAAATTTAATTTAATGAATGAATGTGATTCTCCTGTATCAAAGAGAATACTACCCTCATAACCATGAATGAGAAACATACCCTCAACTGCTGGCGGTGCTTGCTGCGCCGGGGGATTAGGAACATCCCGGACGTTATACACACGTCCGTAGTGCATCTGCCCCTACTGAGGTGGGGCGGGTGGGGCTGGTGCTGCTGGTGGTAATTGCCCCCGTTGCCCCTGTTGGGCCTCCTGCAGTGGGGCTCTGCCCCTCTGTGGGCATTCCCTCTTGAAATGTCCTGGCTGGCCACACACAAAACATCGTCTCTGACCATCCCCTTGTCGTTGGCCCTGTTGGCCCTGACGTGGCTGGCCCTGGCCCTGCTGGCCTCCCCCATTGTTCCCTTGGCCCTGACGGCCCTGAGGAACCTGCTGCTGCTGATTCGGGCCCGGCTGCCCCTGCCTCAACCCCTGTCCTCCCTGTCGGAAACCACCAGGCTTAAACTTCTTATCTTGATTCCCTTGATGACTACCCGCCTGCTGTTGAGTATCACCTGTGTCACTACTAGTAACAGCCTTGCCCTGTTGGCTCGGCTCCCCTGTTCGTTTGCTCCCCTTCGCATGGAAGCGATGGTCCTGGCAATGTACAAGTGCGGCATTAACGACGTCTGTATACGTCACTAACACCGAATTCCCAATCAAGTGTTGCCTGATCCTCCAGGCTAGACCGTCCATAAACCTCGATTTCTTCCGCTCCTCATCGCTCACCTCATTTGGCACAAAGTTTGCCAAACGGGTGAAATCTTCCTCGTAGTCTTCCACTGATCGGTCACCCTGAACTAAATCACTGAATTTCTTCCTCATCTCAGTCTCTACTGCTGGTGGAAAGTATTTGCGGTCGAATCGCACCCAAAACTCTGCTATTGCCATCAAGTCTCGCTCCCTGGCAGTGGTAACTGACTCTCACCACTGTAAGGCAACCCCTGATAGACGAAAGGTAGCAAGCATCTGCTTCTGTACCTCGGTACACTCTAACATGCGCAGATGGCGCTGAATGTTCTTCTTCCAGTCACAAGCCTCTATCACGTCTGTACTACCCCGGAACTCAGGTGGGTGACCCTTCTGAAAGGTCTCCTTAACTCTCTGCCAAGATGGTGGCCCCACTGGACCTTGAACTGCTGGTGCCACTGGAGGCGGTGCCTGGGGCTGTGGAAAGTGAGCTTCCATAGCTCTCATTGCTGTTTCGACCGCCTGGGCCACTATCACTGCCACCTGAGTAGTGGAAATCAACTCGGGTGGGGGTGGTGGTAGCGGTACCTGTGGCTCCTGATGAGCCTCCCTGATTTCATCCCTAGCCTCAGCCCTCTCGGCTCTCAGTCTCCTCGGTGGCATCTGAAATAGATTGAATTGTATATGTACACAATTTACACAAAAATATACACAGCAAAAATACGATATCTCACAAGCGGGAAAATGAATCAACAGTCCTAATAATAGGGCTCTATAATAACGAGTGTTACACTGAAACGTAGAAAGTCGCACAGATCCTAAGGACACTAGAACCTGATGCTCTGATACCATCTGTGACACCCCGCCTAATTAATCCCGGGTGATTAGTCCTAAATCAAGTTAGAAAAGGTTTCTCAGTTGGTCCATTCTTAGCATCAATGTCGTCTTTTTAAATTACTAACCACCTAAGTGATAAAAGTAGACTGGTGCCAATTTTTTTATCTTTCAATTTTATAAAAATAAAATTCATGCGGAACATAATATCATACACAATCACAGTTAATTAAAGTAACCATCCACAATTAAAACACCTAACCGAATAAACCATCGGTCCAAATATCCAATACATGTAAATATCAGAAAAAATCTCAACAAGTCTACTACAGATAAAAGAACTATGAGCGACAATCTCAGATAACTACTAGAGAGTCCCTACAAGAATGGAAGGATGAGGCGTCTAGCAAAACCCCGCAACATCCACATGTGCTGCAGAAAAGGATACCTGGAATAGAGTCAAGCTTGGGGCCCTTGTGGTTGGACACCTAAAAGGTGTTTTAAAAATTTTATAGCAAGGGTTAGTACCCAAAAACATTTGAAAACATTTAACAAATGATTAACTAGCAGTAATAAATAAATATGCATGGTCTTAATATTTTAGTTAGTGCCGCACTCTCTTGAGGACTTCCTCACCCCTCCTCTAATGTGCACTACTAATGCTTCCATTTAAATTACTAGGTCCTACGCTCCTGACCCAATGCTTATTTTTAAACCCTGAATGTTACCTACTCTAACCGAGTATGCCTTAGTTCATGACTTTTAAGTTATTATAAACGTCAACTTAATTGAATCATTACTCCTTTTTAATTTCATATAACATTCACACCGGTTATACACCTAATACATTTTTCACTATGTATTAATTATCCCCTATATAATTATTTACCTAATTATATATTTAATCATATTACAGTATTCACAAACATACTGAAATAACATTTAATACAAACTTTCGGCCGAGTAAGAATACTCACAAAATATAAGTTTTCCCAAGTGCTATCTCACTAGGTGTATTCACATAACCTAGTTATCCAAGTTAGATTCGCTCACTAACTTAGTTTAACATACGAATTGGAGGCGGTCATATTCCTTGCCTGAAAGTGAGATGCCCCTCACCCATATAACGGACGATATGACCTGGGATTATACTCGCCCTACTCCTCAAGCTAGGGGATTCATCCACTACGCTCAACCCCCCCTATAGCACTAGAGTATATAATAGTAATATTCAATCTCTGATATTAATGCACACACACTATATATATATACTATCACACACCGTATATATATATAAAAATAAAACGTCACGGCTACACCATGTACTAAATCCGTAACACCAGCCTATTTAATTTATTAAGAGTTTATGGTCCAACCCTAATTATTAATTAATTTGCACATTAATTAATTTAGTTACCTTTGGTGTCGCCCCCACCATAAATTTGGACTTACTCTCGTAGCCCGAAATAACCTGACTCGAGTCTAAATTACCGACTCTCGAATTTAAAATCATGACGTGTCACCCAAAAATTTACTCAAATCCTAATTAACTTTACTCATTATTAATTAGGTTTAGACTCATGTATTAATTTCCCCATAATTAATTACATAAGGATTTATTATATAAATTTTTCTTTTATACACATAACTGGGCAGAATTGCCGAAATCTGCCGACCGTCGATCGATCGACCCCAGACCTTCGATCGATCGATCAAATATGTCTTCGTCTTCTTCGCGAAGACAGAATCAGCCATGGACAGAAATTCTCAAACCCTAATTCCTTCTACCAGTAACCTCAATCCCTCTTAGCATTAATACATGTTAGAAACCTTATTAGGGACCTCCACAATGTCCACCAACATCATTAATTCGTCCATTAACTACAGTTTCTGGATTTGGGGAAAAATTCATCTTTAACCCTTAACCCATTTACATCCCAAATCCCTTCACCAAATTCGTTTCTAATTATCCAGATATCATCCTACAGATATGTATCAGTTCATAATATCAGATTTCTACCAGAATTTTCATTAAAATTCGCAAATCAAATTATCACTTTTCAAAACCTCATGTTTATGCCATGAACACCCAAAACGAATTTTTGATCAAACACATCACATGAATATGAATTTCAAAACAGATTTAATACTATTGCAAGTTATCCACCTGCCTTAGGTTTCGTAGTGTCTGATTCGGAGATGAATTCCAAGGTTGAAGATGATCCTTGTTGGCTCTCTAGTAATCCCAAAATTGCCTTTAACTGCTATTAGGGTTCCTTAATCCAATTAGCCTTTTTCTAAAACTCTATCAGCCGTTATATCATTCCTCCAATTTCCTTAATTTACCTAAATCCCGTTTTTTGCCTAATGGGCCAAGCCCAAGTGACCCAAATGCCCCCGTGTGGGCCCGGCTATGTCTAAAAACGCCCCGTGACCCGTTTACTACCCTCGGGTACACTTTTTCGACTATCTCGGCCCATCCGGACTCAACTGTACACTCAGAATTGGCATCCGAATTAATTTATAAAAATGTTTATCCCCTCACCCCTTCTTTAGTCTATACCGACTCCCGGTTGAGATAAGTGCCTACCCTGTCATTAATACTCGAAATGACTTAAATAAATAATTACTATTCACTTAGAAAATAACTTCTCGTAAATATTAACCATTTATTCCTCGATTAATATTTAAATAATATTTCCCTAATTAATTCAATTAAAGTACGATTCACAAGTAATTTTAAATTCCCGAATTAATTAAATATTTAATGCATGAAAATGCGGGGTGTTACAGTAACATTCCAAACAAAGGTTTGGAAAGTGTATGTATGGGCTAAAACTCCAATTTAGAGTTGGTTAGGTGATTGGGTTATGAAACGAAAGGCTATATTTAGCCTTAAAGGGGTCAACAACGGTAAACATATATGGGTGAGGTCAAGGCTAATATGGGTGATATAACAAAGATGGCCTATGATCATTTCGCAAAGTTTACGCAATTCTCGAGTCAAAACAATATGTGAAAATCATGATCAAGTAACACATTTCAAGTATGAACTCAATTAATGAATGGTCAAATGAAAGAGTAGTGAGATTACCGACGAATTCAACGTTAAAGAGGAAAGAATAGTGTATACACTCACAAACGACGAAAGGTACAAAGCTTACTCGGTGTTAGTATATACAATGCAACAAAAGATTACCGAGTTATAAAAATCTTACACTAAATGAATATAACAATAAAAGTGCATGTGCTCACGGGATAAAGTTTAATTCATGAAGTTATTCATAATATCAATAATTGAGACTAAAGTCTAATAACTTCTAAAATCGAGAACATGCATCATTGGGTTGTCTATTGGATCGGGCAATTATAGAAATTTATCATCGGAAACAAAGGCAAAAATCCCAAAAAGGAGAAAAAAAAAGAAAATCTTTTTGAAATTTTCAATTTTTCTAAGAAAAGCATACTAAGTAACTAACATGTGAGCAAAAGCATGGAATAAATAAAGAAATGGATAGAATGTCCCACACCCCCTAACTTAAAACCTAACATTGTCATCAATGTTAATTAAGAACCAAGTTAAAGAGAGGAAAAGAGCGATATTTCCCAAAATTGGAGTGATCCCCATAAGAACAAGTCTAAAGAATCTACAAAACAAGTTAGTATCGAGCATAGCAAAAACAAATAACGAAAAGTTAGCTAATTACAAGAGACTAAAATAAAAAGAATGAAAGAATAAAACGCTAACTATATACAACCTATTATTTAGGCTTCACACTAACTGTACACTAGAAGTCAAAATAGTTGAGGGTCCACCGTAAAAACGATTTGACCTTGGAGGATAACCGATGTACCCTCACAAACAAGCATGCCTTCCAAAAAATATGAATTTTGTTTGAAAAATGGAAGGCATGTGTAAGGTAGAAGAAAGGAACTATTACCAATTAAAAGTTTTGGAGGGACGACGGGGAGTTTGGATTGAACGGGTGACAAAAACATGTGGGGATCGAGAAAAGCCGAATATCCTCCAAAGGATTTTGAAATTGGAATGGGAGGTGGCGCACACAAAGTCAAAAATGCGATCATGGAAGGCGACTCGAGCAAGTACTCCTCATCGGCAAAAAAGTTTAAAATATCAAAGTTTGAAACCGAATCATCGGGTACTTGTGACAGTGTGATAATAGGGAATGAAAATGGGGATGAAAGAAATTCAATCTCATGAGTTGAATCATCATCGCATGAAGATTGAGTTTCGAATGAAATAATATCATTTTCAATGAAATGTTCTTCTTTGGGGGCCAAAGAAGAAATCATTTCATTGTAAATGGATATTACGTCATTTTCATCCTCACTTTCAATATTTATTACCCAATGGGCAAAGTCGAGAATGGTTTGTTCCAAAGTAGGTAAAAGTACCTCATTTGCTTCAAAACATTCCTCGACTTCAAAAGTCTCGGAAGAAAAATGGTCGTCGAAATCAAATAATAAATCCAAGTCATGTTCCCATAAACGATTTTCTTCCCGATAACGATTTTCAAGTTTCTCATTCTCATACATAGGCAAGCCCTCACCGAATGTCATGGGTCGAGGTGCGGATGCATGAAAATGGGAACTTTGAAAATTTTCATCGGACTTAAACGAAAACTGATTATTATAGGAATTTTGAAAACTATTTCAATTCGTTTCAGAATTCCTATTATAAGGAAGTAAAGGCCCAAAATCATTGTCATCATCATCAAAATTCCAATAACCCAAATTTTGGCTTTCGTTATACTCAGCCAAAGTCATATTTAAATTTGTTATACTTTGGGATTCTAAGTATTGACTGAAAGTCATAGGATTACGAGCATTTTGAGAATTATAACAATGATTACCGAAAGAATTGGAATAAGACATGTTTACCCAAAAAGTGGCTCGAAATTGTGGATTACACAAAGTAAGTGCGCGCGAGACAAATTCGAGTGCTTTTAAGTGCTCAAATGTGGAAGTTCTGCAAAAAGGTTAGCAAATAATACAAATAGAAAGAAAATACTATGAAATACTAAAGAAAATAAAGTCTAAAACAAACTCATCCCCGTCAACGGCTACATTTTGATTGAGTGCGAAATGCGTGCGCGTGTAGGTGCACGGTCGTTATTTTTGTTTCGCCTACTCAATACAAACAAACCTAAGTTACTACTACACTTGCGAGGCAAGAACAGTGGTAAGTCGGGTATCGAAAATCCACAAGAACGAGATGCTAGAATTTAAGTGATTTAGTGCTCAGAAATAAAAGTGTAAAAAGTGAATTACAAACAAAAAGAAAAGATGCATAAAAGGGAAATGTTTAACTAGGCAAGGGTATTGAAACTAGACTAACAAAGTGGTATAACTATAAGTTGCGTCGAATATCCCTCAACCGGGTTAATTTGTATGAAGTGGTTACATGGGTCGACGAGTTATTATAAATGCATCTCATTTCGACAGTTAATTAAATCAAGGGTTGTCACGCCCGTAAATCCTCATAAAAGCCTAATAAGATTTTGGCGTCAACAAATATCCCAGAAATTACGCACGAAAGGTTGTAAGCACGGGACATACATGATATGCCCCGTCAAATCTCCTAGGCATAATAACTAGGATAACGCACCCGAAATAAACCCGTAAACATTATCACCAAGAAAAGAAATGTTTTAACCCGAGTGAGTTCCATTCAAACACAACCTAATTTAAATTAGCTAGAAAGCATATTAAAAATGCAAAAAAAAAATGCAATAAATAAACGCGGTAAATCTAACTAGAAAACGATTAAATCAAAGCATGTAAACTAATTAACAAAGCATGTAAACCTAATTAACAAAGGAAGAATTAATGAAATACAACTACATTAATGGAGAGCGAAGATGAATAGTCAACTTACAAGCCCAAAAGTGTATCAATCCAAGAAGAAATGAAGAAGAACTAACCAAAAACCCTCAAACCCTAAGCTACAACTCTATAAAATCTATTCTAAAGCTTAATATCTAATTATTACAAAAAAATTGCTTTATATAGTAAGTTGGAATAAAATAAAAGAAGAAAGAAAAGAAAAATAAAATATCTCCTGGAAATAGAGGATCGATCGATCGACCCCTTTGGTCGATCGATCGATGGTGAACAAAATATCCCACTGTCTAGAAGGATCGATCGATCGACCCCTTTGGTTGATCGATCGATCAAGCAGGGCAGAACACACTGCATTGCTATTTTTGCAATCTTGTCTTTCTCGTCCGCTGAAATCGCCGTAACTTCTTCATTCTGAATTAGAATCGTGCACCGTTCATGGCCACGCAAAGCTTCCAAGGAGGGACAACTTTCATGAAGATGTTGGGCTAGGTGCCCAATCTATGAAATGAGTAAAATGCCCTTGAACGTGCGATCGTGTACGAAAATCGAGTGGAACGCGTCCGAACTTCACACTTAGCATCCAAATACCTATAAAAGCTCAATTAACCCCAGCAAAACATGTTAACGTAGAAATCTGAGATTGTCCAGTTAACGAGCATAAATATAGGGAATAAGATACCCAATGGGGCTAAAATGCGTAGGTTCGGAGGATGAAATACGTAATATTTGCGTATCATCAATGACCTGGAGCAAAATGCATCTTTTGAACGTTGGACTGTAGACAATACGCGGTAAACTCATCATTGTGAAATTGGGTACCATGATCTGTGATGAAAGCATGTGGCAGACCATATCTATAAATATTATTCCTCAAGATGAATTGATAGACCCTTTTATAAGCCATATCAATGATAGGTTCAGCTTCCACCCATTTGGTAAAGTAATCAACTGCTACCACCAAATATTTGAATTGCCCTCTTGTAATTGGTAGAGGATTAACTAAGTCTATTCCCCACATAGAAAATGGCTAAGGTGAAGTGATTGGTGTTTGATGATGCCAGAATCAGCACCACCAGATAAGGTGTTTTCAAGCTCAATCTAAGAACAACAATGGCAACACAGTTATGTAAAAAGGTGAGAGAATGAGATGAGGAGAAGAGGAATCAACACCAGAATATAAGTGGTTCAGCCTAGATTGGCCTACGTCCACTGTGTGTGTGTGTGAATGATCTCACTGCAATAAGGCACTAATGGCCATGGATACAATCTCACAAGCTTTCTCTCTCTACTGTGTATCTAGACAGGGTTTCAGCTAGGGCTCAAAATCAGGATCCTTTTGGAAGGTAGAGGATGACCTCTATAAATAGTACCTAGGGGTGTAATGTACCCTCCATGCATGCAATGAGCATGTGTGTGGTTACCTCACCAATATGGGAGTGCCATCTGTCACTGTCACATGTAGAGAATGATGATGCAATATTCTCCCCACGTGTGGGGAATAATCTTGTTATAACTGATTTATGTCCACGTGTCCTTATCTAAATGTCAGCAGGTGCTTGGCTATCGTGTCTGGTGTATGACCTCGGCCTTGACGAGGTCGAGGTTGGTGAGCCTTGATACCTGTTCAGTTCGAGTATTCCATGGAGGTCTCGGCCTAATCCTGGCCGAGACAATGGACAAGGTCGGACTGAGACGATGTTGAACTGGTGGCTTGTTGAGGTTGCTGGTGGCTTCCTGCGAGCTCGGCCTACATCTGGCCGAGGTTGCCATTCCATGGTATGTGTAAGGACACAAATTTCCAATTGAGTCCATATATAGTTTTGGCTCAATTCCGGACAAAAACATTTATTCATAGGATAGTATGTAAATGTAATACTCTCAAGCCTATGAAGTGTTTGTTGAAGACGTAGCGGCAAAGAATATAAAGCTTCATCAAATGTGCCGGTTAGCGTGCCTCGTTTCTACGTCATCAACTATGGTTCCATGCTCCCAAGCTATGAATGCAATTATATTTATATAGGAGCTTGGAACAAAGTTTATTGGGTGTTAGGTTTTATAAAAACTGCGTTTTGTTTTAAGAAAGAAATTATATAAAACTTTAAATTAAGTTCATAAAGTTTTTTGGGCCAAAATCGAATTTTTCAATCTTTCTGGTCGTTCGTTAGATATGTCGTTCGAACGAGTTGTTTCGTTCGAACCAGATGTCGTTCGAACGAAGCTGCCAACGAGTCTAAACTGGTCTGTCGTTCGAACGAACTTGTTCGTTCTAACAAGGTTTCCAACGAGATTCTATTGAAGTCCATATTGGTTTGTCGTTAGAAGTCTCGTTCGAACGAGAGTTCGTTCGAACGAAATGTCGTTCGAACGAGCTGTCAGGCGGGAACAGTTTTTGGCAGTTTTTTGCCCACTTCCCCACTTGGTTTTTAACCAACTTTTTCAGACTTTATGAAGTGAGGGAATCACATTTTCCAAACCAACTTTTCCATCCTAGTTTATCTCTTAGAGAGAGTTTGAGAGCAAAAATGGTTTAGGAAAATGTTCATGTTTTGAGTGTTAATTTTTCAAAGAGAAAATCCTTCACACTCTAGTTTACACCCAATTGTGTTTAGTCCAAGTTCTTATTTACATATTAAATTGCTTGGAGTTTGGCACCGGTTTATCTCTACCGAATTCAAGAAGAGAAGTTTTGGTTTGCTTCTACATCCATCAAAGAAGAAGATATTTGTTGTGATTCTACCCACTTGGAGAAAGACTCCATGTACGGGTGACGGTGACCATAGAAAGCCCCATCGGTGGATTCCGAGACCGCGGTGGAGTTCTGAGGTTGTCAACTAGGAAGAGGTGTCTACGAGAAGAAGCATCGAGGCTTGAGAGGGATCGAGTCAGTCATTGTAAGTCTATCTGTCTTGTAATTGTGATTCCGTATCTAGTGGACTTGTGGCTAGGGTCGTCCGAGGTTTTTTTCTCGTCTTGGGTTTTTCCTCGTACATCGCGGCGTAGTGTGATATTGTTTATTTTATCTTGCCTCATAATTTAGAACGCATGCTTAGGATAAATTCAAGATAAAATTCGATTTAATTTATCACACTCAATTTAATTTGGACTTATATTAAATGTTGGGTAATGTTGTTTAATTCAAGTCATTTGCTAAAATTTGGTTTCGCCTAACTTGCTAATATTGATAAATATGACTTAGGCAAATTCTAGGACTTGGATTAACTTATTTTAATTTGTTTTGAAGAAATTAAAATTTGGCTTTGTTTATTAAAGTTGAACCACCATCATTCAACGCTTCCGCATCTCCTATTGAATTTATATAAAAGGAAATTACTCTTTGCGCATCTTCAAATTGGTATCATAGCCAAAGCGATAAATTATTTCGTTAACGATCCTTTTAAATAATTTTTGGCTAAAATGGATTTTTCCCCATTTTTAAAATTTCCTATTTTCGATGGTTCAAACTACGCGTATTGGAAAGCGCAAATGAGATCGGCACTAAAATCTATCGACGAGAGAGTTTGGATGTCTGTTGTTACCGGGTACTCCCCACCAACTTACTTAGTTGAAAATGAACGAGTTATCAAACCCGCCGATAGATGGACTGAAAATGAGTTTAAACTTGCTAACTTTAATTCCCGAGGTTTAAATGCCTTATTTAGCGCTGTCGCACCGGATGAATTTCGACGTATTATGACAGTGTGAAACCGCTAAAGAATCTTGGGATATTTTAGAATTAACTCATGAAGGAACTAGTGTCGTTAAAGCTTCAAAACTCCAAAACCTCACCACTCAATTTGAAACTATCAAAATGGATGAAAAAGAAACTTTTGATAAATTTTATGCTAGACTTTCTGATATTGTTAATTCATCTTTTAACTTGGGAGAGAAAATACCTGACGACCGTGTTGTAAAGAAAATTTTAAGGTCCCTACCCGATAGATTTATTCCTAAAGTGACCGTTTTAAATTCTTTACCCACTTTAGCCTCTACGAAATTAGAAGAGCTTGTAGGTGATTTACAAACATATGAACTAGATATGTTTCCCTCTAAAACTGAAAAGAAAATTGAAAAGGGTGTTGCATTAAAAGCCCGAAAAGAGGTCAAACAAGTAGTAGAGAGAGATAGTGATAGTGACTCGGAAGACATGGCTCTGTTTGCTCGTAAATTTAGAAAATTTCTTAAATTTAACAAAGATAAATTTAAAAATGATTTTAAGAAATTTGATACTTCTAAACATGATAAAAGCGAGAAGATTTCTAAAGCCGAGAAGATCCCTAAACCTAGCAATGACAATTTAGATAGGGACGAGTCTGATAAGTGTTTTGGTTGTGAAGGTTATGGCCATAGGGCTTATGAGTGACCCACTAAACTAAGGAAAGATGGTAAGCGACCCACTTCATATAATGCAACCCTTAGTGATAGTGATAAGGAAGAGAAGCCCAATTCCCCCACTAAGAAAAATTTTGTGGCTTTTATGTCTAGTCATGTGAGTGATAGTGACAACTCATCGATTGATGAAACAATAGCACATGCCACTTCCAAGGTCATTGTACATGATTCTCTTATGTTTGATGATAGTGAGAGTGAAGAAGAAAGTGAGAGTGAAAATGAAGAAGAGGTTAATGTGAGTGAACTTCAAAATGCTTTTCAAGAACTTTATAAAGAATCTATTAAATTGAAAAGAGCTAATTTGAAGTTAGAAGCTAGTTTAAGAAAGAGTGTCAAGGTCGTTGATGAAAATGATTTAATGGAAGACCTTAGGACATGTGAGAGTACTCTTAGAGAGAAGATAGAATACGTAGAAGGCGAAAGAGATAGCCTTAGGGGTTTAATGGAATCCTTAAAAAAGGAGCTTCTTGCTTTTGAAGAGCGAACTGTTTTATTAGAGTCTAATATTTTGGAATTGCAAGATAAATTAAAAGACTCTAGTAATGTCAAATTTGATTTGGAGTGTCGTTCGGAAAAACTAGATAAAATGTTAGGAACGATCCAAATTAAAAATGACACTTGTGGTTTAGGCTTCAATACTTGTAATGAATTTACTCATAATGCCCAAACCACTGTTTTAGGAGAATCTACTAGGAATGCTTTTAATGATCACTCCTTAGGTCAATCTTTTCGTCATGCTCTTGCTTGTACACATTGTGGTCGAAAAGGTCATCTTAGGAAATTTTGTTTTGATCTTAAACGAATTCCTAGAAAATCCCATAGTAAAGTAACCACGGTAGTTAACGTTCCAACACCCCAAGATAGTCATTCTTCATTAATTTGGGTTAGGAAATCCGACTTGGTTGCCTTGCAAAATAGGGTTGTTGATTCTCATTTACTTTCACATGCTTCCTCCCTTGCTAAATCTAAAGGATGAATGTGTTAGTGTTTGCATACTTTAGCTTTTGTACTTCATGCTATATTCACATGCTAAATGTATGCTTGTTTAGTCATTTTCTAGTCATAGCCTTATTTCATATCCCATGCTAGCAATTATGACTTGTTTCTCTTCTTGTATTATATTTTGTGTTTGAAGTAACTGAAAAATATAAAAAGATGTTGTGTTTATCATTTGTGTTTTATTTATTTCATTTAAGCTTAATGAAAAATACAAATGATTTTTGTTTGTCCTTTTGAGTAACTATTTATTTTTGATGAAAAATGTTAAAAACTCAAAAAGATTTTTTTTGTGTGTATTTTAGTTTGACACATTTTATGTGGCATATATATGTGTTTGAATCCCATATTTTACGCTCCCACGTGGCTAGAACTTTTGGTTTAGATTTTCAATTCTTAAAATGTTCTTTACCATGCTTTATATGGCGTAGTTGGATCTTGTGTTGTTTAAATGGATTCTATTTTTATATGCCTCTATTCACACATGCACGAGCTCTTTTGAAATCTGCATGTCACATGTTATATTTGAGCTTTTTGAGGTGTTCTCCTACCAATCTAGTCATCTACATATCTATGACCTAGGAGGACTAGTGCATGTCAAAATCCGTTGCATGTGAGATTTGTGTGAAAATGAAAACATGATAAATAAACATGTGCACGGGGAAGGACTCCGAGAGGATGAATTAAATCCTTTGCGATTGTAAGCCACCGTTTATTGGATCTAAAAGAAATACGTGATCCAAAGGCCTAAAAACAGAATATTTGGCATTAAAAAGAAAACTATTGCCAATGCCTATGTTTGTTTGATATATTCATTCAAAAGCAAAAGAATATATATGCTTATTGAGGTAGAATTGGATGTTATATCAACGGTATGCACAATGTCCGTTTATCCTAGTTGTCTTTAATGTCATGACTCTATTTGGTTTGAAGAATCATCATCATGCTAGGCTTGTATGCATTGTGTATGTTTGTTCATTGAGTTCAATCTTCATATTGTCACATGAGGTTATATTTAAATGTGATAAAGTTTGCAATCAAATGAGAACTCCGTGAATGTTTATTAAGTGTTTGGGTCTAAATTTAATTGTTGCTAGTTCACACCCCTACACTTACGTTTCCATATGACACATTTTTGCCATGCGAGTGTGCAAGCTTATTGTATTTTGTGTCATGTGTGTGTTTATATCTATCCATATATGCAAGTTCTTATTGGTATATTTATAGTATATATGTATATGATATTTGTTTGTCTTTTCCTTGCTTTTATTGCCCATATGCTTTAATGTCTTAACACTTTAAGCTTCAACGTGTTTATTAGTTCTTTATCCTTTGCCTATTCCTGAACAAAAAGGGGGAGAATGATGATAGGGGGAGAAATGGTATCTAATCAAATGGTATCTAATCCTATTATTATCGTATCTTCGTTTGGGGGAGATTTATCTTAGGGGGAGACGTCTTTCTAAGTAGGTCATGTGTTTGATAAAAGGGGAGAATTAATTTAGGGGGAATAATTTAATTAATTGCATTTTATATTTTGATATTCCCTATGCATTTGATGAGTTTGCTTAAGTGTGCAGGTATTCTTCTAAAGCGGCATTATTTAATGGCAAAGCGTTTGATCCTTAGGTTGAGTCAAGTTTGGGCGGGTTATGTTTTGAGTCTAGTGAGCTTGACGGCCCTTTAGGATTTTTGTTTGGTTTTTGTCCCGGAATAGCCAAAGGGGGAGATTTGTAAGGACACAAATTTCCAATTGAGTCCATATATTGTTTTGGCTCAATTCTGGACAAAAACATTTATTCATAGGATAGTATGTAAATGTAATACTCTCAAGCCTATGAAGTGTTTGTTGAAGACGTAGCGGCAAAGAATATAAAGCTTTATCAAATGTGCCAGTTTGCGTGCCTCGTTTCTACGTCATCAACTATGGTTCCATGCTCCCAAGGTATGAATGCAATTATATTTATATAGGAGCTTGGAACAAAGTTTATTGGGTGTTAGGTTTTATAAAAACTGCGTTTTGTTTTAAGAAAGAAATTATATAAAACTTTAAATTAAGTTCATAAAGTTTTCTGGGCCAAAATCGAATTTTTCAATCTTTCTGGTCGTTCGTTAGATATGTCGTTCGAACGAGTTGTTTCGTTCGAACCAGATGTCGTTCGAACGAAGCTGCCAACGAGTCTAAACTGGTCTTTCGTTCGAAATGTCGTTCGAACGAACTTGTTCATTCTAACGAGGTTTCCAACGAGATTCTAACGAAGTCCATACTGGTGTGTCGTTAGAAGTCTCGTTCGAACGAGAGTTCGTTCGAACGAAATGTCGTTCGAACGAGCTGTCAGGCGGGAACAGTTTTTGGCAGTTTTTCACCCACTTCCCCACTTGGTTTTTAACCAACTTTTTCAGACTTTATGAAGTGCGGGAATCACATTTTCCAAACCAACATTTCCATAACTTTTCCACCCTAGTTTATCTCTTAGAGAGAGTTTGAGAGCAAAAATGGTTTAGGAAAATGTTCATGTTTTGAGTGTTAATTTTTCAAAGAGAAAATCCTTCACACTCTAGTTTACACCCAATTGTGTTTAGTCCAAGTTCTTATTTACATATTAAATTGCTTGGAGTTTGGCACTGGTTTATCTCTACCGAATTCAAGAAGAGAAGTTTTGGTTTGCTTCTACATCCATCAAAGAAGAAGATATTTGTTGCGATTCTACACACTTGGAGAAAGGCTCCATGTACGGGTGACGGTGACCATAGAAAGCCCCATCGGTGGATTCCGAGACCGCGGTGGAGTTCCGAGGTTGTCAACTAGGAAGAGGTGTCTACGAGAAGAAGCATCGAGGCTTGAGAGGGATCGAATGAGTCGTTGTAAGTCTATCTGTCTTGTAATTGTAATTTCGTATCTAGTGGACTTGTGGATAGGGCCGTCCGAGGTTTTTTTCCCGTCTTGGGTTTTTCCTCGTACATCGCGGCGTAGTGTGATATTTTTTATTTTATCTTGCCTCATAATTTAGAACGCATGCTTAGGATAAATTCAAGATAAAATTCTTTTTAATTTATCACACTCAATTTAATTTGGACTTATATTAAATGTTGGGTAATGTTGTTTAATTCAAGTCATTTGCTAAAATTTGGTTTCGCCTAACTTGCTAATATTGATAAATATGACTTAGGCAAATTCTAGGACTTGGATTAACTTATTTTAATTTGTTTTGAAGAAATTAAAATTTGGCTTTGTTTATTAAAGTTGAACCACCATCATTCAACGCTTCCGCATCTCCTATTGAATTTATATAAAAGGAAATTACTCTTTGCGCATCTTCAGTATGCGTGAATGCCGCCGATCCTTGTGATGTCCTTTGGAGGGGCTCATGGTAGTGTCGGCCTGGGCCGACCCTGATATGGCCGAGGGATGATATCGCGTGTCCAAGACATGCCCAACGTTGGCCATAATATCTGCCGAGGTTGGTGTCTCTAGGCCGAGGTTACACTTGGTGCATATCAATCACCCCCAGCCCTTAGTCATATGTGAGAGCAAGTGACTAGGGGATTACTACACCTCCGAGTCCTGTCTGTTACAAGCCAATACTTTCTTGACACTTGTCCAATACTGGGACATGCTTGCTTGGTAGGCGTGTGCTGTCAGCCGCCCTTTGGGGCTCCCAAGGCAATGATGGACCTTGGGAGTTGTGCCTGAGTATATAAGGGTTTTGAACCCTTCTTTCCTTCTTTCTTCTTCATTTGTTCCATTTAAGTCGCTTTCGTTCCTGCAGCTCTCTCTTTCTAGAAAGATCTTGGTTCAAGGCTTTTGGGTGGTGATTTCTCGCATCTTCTCCTCTCTTCCTTACCATTTCATCCTCAAGTAAGGTCTACCATACTTTTTCCTTCATTTTTCCTGCAAGCACCCTTATTTTCATATTTTTCGGCGAGTTTCTTAGTTTTTCGGCGAGACCATCATAATTTCAGGCGAGCTTTTCTTACCAAATTTAAGTAGTTTAATCTTTAGATTCCTTTGCTTTATCAGCCAGTCTTGTTTGTAATTTTTGGAGTTTAGGAAAATCCCCAAGTGTAGTGTCGTCCTCTGATGCTCAGACCCTTATATCAGCTTCTTGAGGAGTTCCCCTCTCTTAGAGATAAGACTTTAGAAAAGATTAGGCAAATAGAGAGAGCACAGGAATAGGCTCATAGATCACAAGAGTTTCCCATTAGACCCATATTTCCACCACCTCTAAAGGTGATATATCCTGACCCCCCAGAGAACTTCTATTAGATAGAGGTTCCTGCTGATCCCATACCTATGTCTGAGTTTGAATCTTCTACCTCAGACCCCATGTCTGTGGATTCCTTTCAAGAGGCTATGGACTTCACACCTAGGCCTGATCAGGCCCCTGGTCAGGCCGAGGTCTCTAGCCGAGCCTCGTCCCATAATCACTCAAGCACCTTAGGGTTTTCCTCAGAGGTTGAGATTCTTGAGCCGAGTGTGGCCATTCGATAACCAATTGATGCCGTCCCTCTATCGGCCATCACCGGGGCAGAGTTCGCTCAGAGGTTCCCGAGTAACCCATCAACATCTGCTCCGGCCGACATTGAGTTGGATGATGATGAGGTTAAGAACGATGTCGATGTCTCTGAGGTGGCCGAGATCGAGAGTACTATTACTGAGGTAGACCTTCTCTTCTTCAGATATCTGTATTCTATCATCCCCTCAATAAAACTTAGGAGACCTCTGAGGGAAGAGAGGGCTTATCATGTCCGAGACGGCGAGATCTGCTTGTACGAGTAGATGTTGAAGTTGGGGTTTCGTCTGCCCATTCACCCCATTATCAAATCCATTATTTCTTACATTAATTTGGCCCCCTCCTAACTCTCTCCTAATGCCTGGAGAGTCTTAATAGGGGCCATAGTGTTATGGAAGGCTGTCAACCATTCAGACCTTCGAGTTCAGGTCTTCGTAGGTTGCTACGTCCCTTCCTTGGCCAAAAATCATACGAGCTACTACTATTTTGTAGCTCGGAGGCCTGAGAAGAAATTTCTTCAGGTGACTCAGACTTCTAACCATAACTGGAAGCCTCGGTACTTCTTTGCTTCAGGGCCATGGGAGTTTGGCCCATGTGTTCCCTCGTCCAATCTGGAGCAGAGGATGCCCCTGAGGTGGGGTAAGGTCACCATGTATACCAGGGCCGACCCTGGCCTAAGTCTACAAAACCTCCAGAAGGTGAAAGCCCTTCAAGATCAGGGGTAAATGGTCTATTTGTCAGGTTTGAACATCTGATGACTCCCCACTTCCTCTCTGGGATAGGTCTGGGTGGAAGTCCCCTTGCCGAGCTTGGTAAGCATTTTTGTTTTGCAAGTTTAACCTCTGAGTTTATTCATGCCTGATTATCTAACTCAGGTCTACTAATTTTTTGCAGAGCGACCAAAGGATATTCCAGACGAGCTTTGGGAGATAGATGCACCAAGCTTGACAAGACTTGCCAAGAAAGCAGGTCTTAACATTCCTCCCCCAGCTCCTTCTGCCTCTAAGCCCCTAGCTAAAAAGAAGAGGGATCCCGAAGGCCATGCCCTTGAGGATCAGAGGCCGAAGAAGAAGACTACTGAAGCTGCCATCCCTATCTCTTCGGCTGACATCCTGTCGGCTCGTCTGGATCAGTTGAAGTTAACTGATAGTGTAGTCAGCCACAGTATGCAGGCCCTGGATGCTATCCGCTCTGTAATGACCGAGGCTGACAAACACTTCTACAGGGCTATGGACACCCCATTGCTGGTTGAGTTCGGCCTTCACAGAGCCGTTCAGGTATGGTTTGATCCTTCTTCAGAAATTCTTCTAAGTGTAAGATCTGATTCTTCTTCAGCCTACTCATGATCACTAAATATGCAGGGCTTGACCGCTATGCACCATCTATCCAACTGGACTCTGAGGAAGTTGCCTCTCATCCAAAAGGGGCAAGAGGCCGAGAAAGTCCAGAGTACTCTGAACGCAGAGATAGAGCGCCTCATGTCTGAGCTGAAGGGCTCTGAGGAGAAGGTGAAGGGGTTGGAGAAGGACATCTGCCAGCTCGGCAAGGATCATGCTACTGCATTAAAGGCTAAGGACGACGTTCTGCAGCAAAAGGTCAACTCAGCTGTCAGGGCCGCCCTTGAGGACGCCTTTGAGAAGATAATTGTTGACTATAAGGCCTCTGACGAGTTCATGGGCTTCGGCTTTGAATACCTTGAAAGAGGTATCAAAGCCACTATTAAATGGGCAGACGTCAGGGAGAGAGAGGCCGGCGCTTTGAAGGCCTCTGATTTCGTTGGTCTCGACTTTGCTGATCCTCAATTTTCCCAAGCTCTTCAAGAGGTTGAGGAAGAGGCTATCGCTCCTGCCGAGACTGCTACATTAGAGGTCACCGAGGTTGGAGGGGAAGACCACTGTGATGATGCATCCGAGGTGACTAACCAAGCCGAGGGTGTCAACGTTCCCCCCTTAGACTCTTAGGATATTTTGATCACTGTTTGTAACTTAACTGTATTGTGGAACTTTTGTCTGTAATCATTGAACATATAATTTCTAAATATATATATCAACCTCTGATGAGGACCATCTTCACTTTCTTTTCATTGAATGTCATGTGATGTTTTTTATTCTTAGTTCCATTGTGATGGTGTCTGCCAAAAATAAATTTGCAATGAGCTTCAACCTCTGAAGCCCTCTTTCTAAGCTTGTCTTTGCAATGGTCTTGTTTAAACTCAACCAATGGTCCTGAGCTCAGACCTTCTCACCAATTAATGGTGTTATGAGGGTCTGAGGTCATTATCTAAGAGGTTATCCGCATAATGAATCTCACCAAATTAATAATGTTAAGTGTCTGAGGTCATCTCATTATGGTGTCTGACCTCAGACCTTGTCACCAAATTATGATGTTATAAGGGTCTGAGGTCACCACCTAAGATGCTATCCTCATAATTAATCTCACCAAATTAATGATGTTAAAGGTCTGAGGTTATCTCATTATGGTGTCTGACGTCAAACCTTGTCACCAAATTATGATGTTATAAGGGTCTGAGGTCATCACCTAAGATGTTATCCTCATAATTAATCTCACCAAATTAATGATGTTAAGGGTCTGAGGTCATCTCATTATGGTGTCTGACCTCAGACCTTGTCACCAATTTATGATGTTATAAGGGTCTGAGGTCATCACCTAAGATGTTATCCTCATAATTAATCTCACCAAATTAATGATGTTAAAGGTGTGAGGTCATCTCATTATGGTGTCTGACGTCAGACCTTGTCACCAAATTATGATGTTATAAGGGTCTGAGATCATCACCTAAGATGTTATCCTCATAATTAATCTCATCAAATTAATGATGTTAAGGGTCTGAGGTCATCTCATTATGGTGTCTGACCTCAGACCTTCTCACCAAATTATGATGTTGTAAGGGTCTGAGGTCACCACCTAAGATGCTATCCTCATAATTAATCTCACCAAATTAATGATGTTAAAGGTCTGAGGTTATCTCATTATGGTGTCTGACGTCAGACCTTGTCACCAAATTATGATGTTATAAGGGTCTGAGGTCATCACTTAAGATGTTATCCCTATAATTAATCTCACCAAATTAATGATGTTAAAGGTCTGAGGTCATCTCATTATGGTGACTGACTTCAGACCTTGTCACCAAATTATGATGTTATAAGGGTCTGAGGTCATCACCTAAGGTGTTATCCTCATAATTAATCTCACCAAATTAATGATGTTAAGGGTCTGAGGTCATCTCATTATGGTGTCTGACCTCAGACCTTGTCACCAATTTATGATGTTATAAGGGTCTGAGGTCATCACCTAAGATGTTATCCTCATAATTAATCTCACCAAATTAATGATGTTAAAGGTCTGAGGTCATCTCATTATGGTGTCTGACGTCAGACCTTGTCACCAAATTATGATGTTATAAGGGTCTGAGGTCATCACCTAAGATGTTATCCTCATAATTAATCTCACCAAATTAATGATGTTAAGGGTCTGAGGTCATCTCATTATGGTGTCTGACCTCAGACCGTGTCACCAAATTATGATGTTATAAGGGTCTGAGGTCACCACCTAAGATGTTATCCTCATAATTAATCTCACCCAATTAATGATGTTAAAGGTCTGAGGTTATCTCATTATGGTGTCTGACGTCAGACCTTGTCACCAAATTATGATGTTATAAGGGTCTGAGGTCATCACCTAAGATGTTATCCCCATAATTAATCTCACCAAATTAATGATGTTAAAGGTCTGAGGTCATCTCATTATGGTGACTGACTTCAGACCTTGTCACCAAATTATGATGTTATAAGGGTCTGAGGTCATCACCTAAGATGTTATCCCCATAATATATTTCTGATCTAAGAATGAAGTAAGAACTGTCATGGGAACTGATCTTTATTAATAACCTCTTCACAATAAGATGGTACATTTACATAAAACTCTATGAAACATCATATGTGATATCTCTTTAGGTGGTCAGCATTCCATGGGTTAGTGAAAGGTTCTCCTTCTAGGTTTTCTAGCCTATAAGTGCCAGGCACAACCTCTTCTGTTACTTTGTAGGGGCCATGCCAGTTTGGGTGAAGCTTATTTGCTTTTTGTAGGGTCTTCTTTAGCACTAGGTCTCCCACTGCAATGGGTCTTGACTTCACCCTTTGGTTGTAGAATTTCGCTGACCTCTGCTGGTAGGCTGCTTTCCTGACCTCTGCGTCCTCTCTTCTTTCTTCGATAAGATCTAGGTCTAGCCTCCTCTCTTCCCCATTATTGTCAGGGTCGTAGGTCTGAATTCGATGAGTTGGGAGTCCTATTTCCGTTGGTATGACGACCTCTGAGCCATGTGCCAGCATGAACGGGGTTTCTCCTGTTGGTGTCCTTGCCATAGTTCTGTAGGCCCATAACACAGTATAGACCTCTTCAGTCCATCTCCCCTTCGCATCTTCTAGCCTCTTCTTGATTCCCTCCAAGATAGTTTTGTTTGTGACCTCGGTCTGACCATTTGCCTGAGGTCGACTAGGAGATGAGAAGAACTGCTTAATCCCTACTCTTAGGCAATACTTTTCTAAGGAGGAGTTCTTGAACTGGGTCCCATTATCCGAGATGAGAGTGTTTGGGAGGCCATATCTGCATATGATATTCCTCCAAATGAACTGTAAGGTCTTCTGCTCTGTGATTGTTATCAACGGCTCTGCCTCCACCCACTTTGAGAAATAGTCAATGGCAACTATCAAGAATCTGTAGTTGTTGACAGCTCTTGGCAAAGGTCCTACTAAGTAAATTGCACATACCGCAAATGGCCATGGAGAAGAGAATGACGTCATAGGCTGATGGGGTTGATGAGGGATAGTGGCGAACCTTTGGCATTTGGCGCACCTCTTCACGTAGTCTGCAGCGTCCTTGGACAAGGTAGGCCACCAGTATCCCTGAGTGATGATCCTCTTAGCCAACGGCCTTCCCCCTATGTGGCTAGAGCAATAACCCTCATGAACCTCCTGTAAGACCCGGGGAACTTCCATGGGATGCACACATCTGAGGAGAGGCAATAGAAGCCCATTTTTGTATAAGACGTCTCCTACTATTGAGAACTTGGCAGCCCTATGTCTCAACTTTCTCCTTTCTATCTTGGACTCAGACAGCTCTCCCTCTCTTAGGTATCTGACGAGCGGGTCGATCCATGAGTCTCCTAGGTTCAAATTGTGACAAGGGTTACATACCTCTTCCTCCTCAATGGTTGCCTTTCTTAAGACCTCGATCGGAATGGTCCTTCCCATATCTGTCTTCATTGCCGAGGCTAACCTTGCCAATGCATCAGCGTGATTGTTACTTAGTCGAGGGACTCTCTTCAGTTTTTCTTCTTCAAAATATTCTAACAACCTTCTTACCCTCTTTAAGTACTTGGTCATCCTTTCGTCTTTGGCCTCGTATATCCCCAGTACTTGATTGACAACCAACCTTGAGTCGCTATGGAGTAGGAGTCGCTTTACGTGAAGAGTTGTTGCCAATAAGAGACCTGCTATTATGGCCTCATACTCGGACTCGTTGTTTGAGGCCTGGAAGTTGAATCTCAAGGCGTATTCAATATTGGCGCCATCTGGAGCCGAGAGTATTAGCCCCGCACCGCTTCCACTATCACAGGAAGAGCCATCAACGAAGAGGCTCCAGACGTCTGTTTCTGATGAGAAAACCCCTTCTGTCATAACTCCTTGCTTGAAGAGGTATCGATCCTCTTCGTTCTCTTCTATTCTGCTCCGAGTTTTGCCTGAGATGACCTCTTCCCGATCTCGGAAGATGTTTGGTGCTGTCTCTTCTGAATTTTGGAAGACACTAGGGTTTGTCTCTTCGCTGTCCTATAGGCCTTTCTCTATCTCGGCCTCTTCCCAGGTGAATTCTGCGACAAAGTCCGCGAGGTTCTACCCTTTGATGGCTGTCCTAGGCTGGTAGGTAAGATCATATTCTCCTAGTTCGATGGCCCAGGTCATCAACCTCCCGGACTTCTCAGGTTTATGCAGGACCTGCCTTAGTGGGGAGTCAGTGAGGACTACCATGGAGTGAGCTTGGAAGTAAGGGATTCATTTTTCTTGATGCATGTATTAGGGCATAAGCCAACTTCTCCATACGGGGATAATTTTGTTCAGACCCTTGAAGGGCCTTACTGTTGAAGTACACAGGCCTTTGGATCCCATCCTCTTCCTGTATGATGGCCGCGCTGATGGCTGATTTAGAGACTGCCAGATACACAAATAACCTTTCTCCTGCGATGGGCCGAGACAGCAATAAGGGAGACCCTAAGTAGGACTTGAGTTGGTTGAAGGATTTTTCACACTCTTCTTCCCATTGGAAGGCCTTTCTTAAAACTTTAAAGAATGGAAGACACTTGTCCGTTTCCCTAGAAACAAACCTTTTAAGGGAAGCCACTCTTCCCGTGATTCTTTAGAGATCCTTGATGCTCCTAGGAGTCTTCATGTCGAGTAATGCCTTGATTTTCTCAGGGTTTTCTTCAATTCCCCTCTGGTTAACGATGAATCCCAGGAACTTCCCAGCTCCTACTCCGAAGACACACTTTTCTGGGTTGAGTTTCATTTTGTACGAGTCTATAACATCGAAGGTCTTCTCAAGGTCCGCTACGTGAGTACAAGCTTTCAAGATCTTCGTTAGCATATCGTCTACATACACCTCCATGGTCTTACCTATTTAATCTTTAAACATCTTATTGATAAGACATTGATACGTTGCCCCTACATTTTTTAGACCGGAGGGCATCACTTTGTAGCAGTACGTCCCTTTGTCAGTAATGAAGGTTGTCTTCTCAGAGTCTTCAGCATCCATGAAGAATTGGTTATAGCCTGAATACGTGCCCATGAAGCTCATGGTATCGTGCCCCGCCATCGCGTCCACCATCTTATCTATCCGAGGTAAGGGATAGCTGTCTTTTGGACAAGATCTATTCAGTTCAGTGAAATCCACACACATTCACCACTTCCCATTGGCCTTAGGCACGATGACTGCATTTGAGAGCCACTCCGGGGAGGTAACCTCTCTTATGAACTCGGCCTCTTCCAACTTTTTGACCTCTTCTCGGATGATGTCGTATTTCTCCCTGGAGTAGACTCTTCATCTCTGCTTAATCGCCTTTGCATCTCTGGTCACGTTGAGCTTGTGGCTCATCACCTCAGGGTCGATGCCAGGCATGTCTACGTGACTCCATGCGAAGAGACTCTGTCTCCTCCTGAGGAAGTTTATCAGCTCTTCCTTGGTTCCTGGCTCTAGGGCCTTACCGACCTGGACGATTTTTTCCGGCTCATCCTCATTGAGGAAGATGGATTCTACCTCTTCCGTGGCCTCTCCTTTCTTCAACTTTGTTTCATCTCTTGGGTCAAGAGTGTCAATGCTATAAGTGGTGGTTGCCCTCTTATGGGCTTCTCTCTCTTCAGCCGAGTTGAAGTAACATTCTCGCGCCGTGGTCTCGAGTTGAAGTAACACTTCCCCTACTCCATAAGGAGTCGGGAATTTTAGCATCTGATGGACCGTTGATGGCACAGCCTCGAACTCCCCAAGGGCCACCCTTCCTATGATGAGGTTATAGGCCGAGAAGACACTCTCGTCCATAATAAAGAAATTAATCCTCCTAGTCAACCTCTTAGGCCATTCGTCACCCATCCGTACGTCCATCTAATACATGCCCAAGGGGTGAACCTTTTCACCACTGAAGCCTATCAGGGGGTGGTGATAGGGAACCAGTCTTGCTCTACTAAGGCCTAAGCTCTTGAAGCAAGGCCAAAACATCACATCTACTGAGCTCCCCCCATCCACGAGGATCCTCTGCACCTCATATCCATGCACCCTTGTCGTTATGACTAAAGGGTCATCATGGGGGGATAAAATACCTCTGAAGTCAAGTCTGGAGAACCCAACTACGAGGGTGTTCATGTCTACTTTCTTCCTCTTCTGTACTGTATCGGAAGACGTTAGATTCACAACTTCAAGCTTGGCCACTGATTTGGCCTCGGCCACATGAGCCTTCCTATCGGCTACTTCAGATCCACCACCTGCAAATCCTTCGCATATTGTGCCAACACCGAAAGAGATCATACCAACTCTCTTCACCGGGGTGTTGTCATCCTTTGGTGGAAGATCCGGATCATCTTCATCATCTCCTTCTGAATCATCATCCCTTCGGGACAGGATGTTGTCACGGCATCTGTCATTCCTCCTTTTCTTATGGTCATCTCTTCCACTCTTAGGAGCCTTACCGTCTACATATTTTCTTAATTTCCCAAATTTTAACATCTTCTCAATTTTATCCTTCAAAGAGAAGCATCTATCTGTAACGTGACCATGATCTTGGTGGAATTCACACCATAGGTCTTTATTCCTCTTATTTGGTGGGGCTTTCAGCTTCTCTATCCATCTCAAAGCCCTGTCATTCTTGATCTCGTTGAGGATGTGCTCACAGCTCACATTAAGAGGAGTATAGTGAGTGAACTTGTCATCACCCGATCTCTTCTTCCCATCTTTCTTGCTTTGGGACTTTCCACTGCCACCGCGGTTCTCATCCTCATACTTGGCGGCCATTGCCTCTTCCGCATTCATTAATTTTCATACGGTTGCTAGGAGCTCCGCCATAGACCTAGGGGCTCTTCCGCCAGTTTCCACAACATCTTCCCCTTCTGGAGACCTCCTATAAGGGCGGTCATGGCTATGTTCTCTTCATAATCTTCGACCTCCAACTTTTCTTTGTTGAATCTTGCTATGTAGTCTCTTAGGCTCTCACCCTTGGCCTGCTTGACATACAACAGGTGGGTAGTCTATTTTTGAGTCCTTACGCCAAAGCAGAAGTTGTGGATGAATCGCTCAGCCAAGCCTTTGAAGTTTTCAATTGAGTTCTTCGGAAGGGAGGGGAACAAACTGTGCGCTTCCCTTGTCAAGGTCCCCGAGAAGGCCCTACACTTCATCTCATCGGGTATCGAGTAAATGTCGACTGCTGACTGGTACATCTCGATATGATGTATAGGGTTAGTGCTGCCATCATACTTGGGAGACACTGTAGGAGGCTTGAACTTAGCTAGGGTTAGGAACCCCACTATCCTATCCATAAATGGGGAGCCCTCTGAGTAACCCCTTTGTAATGGGTCCCTGCTTTTAATGAGGTCTCCTATCTTCTCCTCAAGGCGTTGGATAGAATCATTCCATGGTCTTCTGTCATCAACTTGGCCGAGGTTATCCCCTGCCACCTCCCTGCGATGGACCGAGGGTTCCCCTGCCACGACACGTTGGATATTGACCTCTTCCTGTTCCCTGCCTCTTCTTTCACAGTGTCGGCCTTGGTCTGGACGACCCTGCCTGTTCCCTCTCTGAGAGCCTGCTGCACTCCTTGATCTCGATAGCCTCTGTCTTAGGTCATTCATCGGGCCCAGTCTCTCGAAGGCCGACCCTCTACTCAACCTATCAAAGGCCGAACCTCTTTGTTGGGCCTCTTCACCTCTTCGGTCGACACAACCTTGAGTTTGCCTAAGAGGCTGTACAGTGTTATTTGACACCTCATACGGCTCCCAGCAGTCTTCTGGGGCTTCTTCTGCTTCTAGATCATCATACTTGTCCTCTGGGTAAGGTTTTCCCTGCCTCCCCAGGCGCAAGCGCCTAGGGTCAGCAACGTCCCTTCTCCGCTGGGTGCAGGCTGGTCCTTTATTGGCACCTGGGGTGGTCCCCTGGCGGCAGGATGAGGCTGAACTGCCGCCGGAGTGATCTTGTCCGATGAGACTCCAAGTGGCCTCATCATAGTTTGACTGAGCTGAGCAAATTGCTCCTGCATGGCTTGTTGTGTTGCAGCTAAAGATCTCAAGGCTGCTTTTACCTCCGCCATTTCAGACTGGGGGGCGCCTGACTGGAACTAGGCCCTCCACCCCCGGACGGCGGAAGAGGCGGTGGTAAGTTTGGTGCCATATGTTAACACTATAGAGCTTGAGTAGCAGATGAGCTTAGTACCTCATAGGACCTCTTTCAATGGTGAAACAGCTCCGCGCTAGGGGGAGGCCTGGTTCACCACCAGAGTCTCCGGTGAGGTTAAGCAGAAAAAGAGGAAGAGATAGCTTCTGGTTCCCACAGACGGCGCCAAAATGATGATGCCAGAATTAGCACCACCAGATAAGGTGTTTTCAAGCTCAATCTAAGAACAACAATGGCAACACAGTTATGTAAAAAGGTGAGAGAATGATATGAGGAGAAGAGGAATCAACACCAGAATATAAGTGGTTCAGCTGAGATTGGCCTACGTCCACTGTGTGTGTGTGTGAATGATCTCACTGTAATAACGCACTAATGGCCATGGATACAATCTCTCAAGCTTTCTCTCTCTACTGTGTATCTAGATAGGGTTTCAGCTAGGGCTCAAAATCTGGATCCTTTTGCAAGGTAGAGGATGACCTCTATATATAGTACCTAGGGGGCGTAATGTACCCTCCATGCATGCAATGAGCATGTGTGTGGTTACCTCATCAATATGGGAGTGCCATCTGTCACTGTCATATGTAGAGAATGATGATGCAATATTCTCCCCACGTGTGGGGAATAATCTTGTTATAACTGATTTGTGTCCACGTGTCCTTATCTAAATGTCAGCAGGTGCTCGGCTATCGTGTCTGGTGTATGACCTCGGCCTTGACGAGGCCGAGGTTGGTGAGCCTTGATACCTGTTCAGTCCGTGTATTCCATGGAGGTCTCGGCCTAATCCTGGCCGAGACAATAGACAAGGTCGGCCTGAGATGAGGTTGAACTGGTGGCTTGTTGAGGTTGCTGGTGGCTTCCTGCGAGCTCGGCCTACATCTAGCCGAGTTTTCCATTCCATGGTATGCGTGAATGTCGCCGATCCTGGTGATGTCCCTTGGAGGGGCTCATGGTAGTGTCGGCCTGGGCCGACCCTGATATGGCCGAGGGGTGATATCGCGTGTCCAAGACATACCCAACGTCGGCCATAATATCGGCCGAGGTTGGTGTCTCTAGGCCGAGGTTACACTTGGGGCATATCAGTGTTAACAATGCCTGAGGAGTTCTTTGTATAGTAGAAACTCGTTGGCACTTGTCGCATTTCTTAGCGTAAGCGGTACAATCAATGCGCATTGTTGGCCAATAGTACCCTTGCGTATTTATTCTCTGTAAAAGAGTTCTACCTGCTACATGAGCTCTACATGATCCTTCATGAATTTCCTTGATTGGATCTTTGACTTCTGCTGGATGAACACATCTTTGCACACTATCTATCACACCTCTTCTGTATAAAACTCCATTATTTAAGATGTACCTGGCAGCCTTAAACCTTAACCTCTTGGTTACAAGCTGATCGGCTGGTAAAATGCCTTCTTTGATATAAGCCCTGATGGGATCCATCTAAGAAGGTCCCATATCCAAAGCAATAAAGTTCACCATTAAATCTTCATCAATACTTCTGCTTGCAAGTATCTCAATGGGAATTATTCTTCATAGCTCGATGCGTGTAGCTGAAGCTAACCGAGCAAGTGCATCTGCCTTTATATTCTCCAGTATTGGTATTCTAATCACCTGGACAGTTGTCAAATCGGATATAATCTCCATAGCTTTAGTTAAATACCTCGATTTGAATTCCCCTTTTGCTGCGTAAAGGCTGAGCGTTTGATTTACAACTAACTGCGAATTGTTGAACACCATAACTTGATCTACATTCAATGACTTAGCTAAATTGAGATCCACAATCACTGCTTCATACTCAGCTTCATTGTTGGAAGCCTTGAATTAGAAACGCAGAGCATATTCTATGTTTATTCCATATGGACTACTGATAATAATCCCAGCTCCACAACCCGTTGCACATGAAGAACCATCAACGTATAAATTCCATATGGGGATATTATTATCAAACCCTTGGTCTGACAAAATCCTTTGATGGAATATCTTGTCCTTCCTTTCTTCATCCCACGACTCTGACTATTTATCGAATGACTCGGGTTGCTCGGCTTCCATCTCTTCTCGAAATTCTACTGTTGGGAGTTGATCGGGGATAATTTCTATTGATCCTTCTGCATCCTTGAGTTGCTCTGCATTAGCCTCCTGTTGATTGGAGATATGTGTATAGGTAAATTCCGTAATGAAATCCACTACTGCCTGCCCTTTAAGAAAAGATCTTTGCTCATAGATCATGTCATATTCCCCTAATTCCACTGCCCAATATATCAATCTTCCAAATATTTTCAGTTTATGAAGAGCCTGTCTGAGTGGCATGTCAGTGTATGCCACTATCATATGGGCTTCAAAATATGGCATCATCCTCTTGCTAGCCTCAATCAGTGCCAATGCTAGCTTCTCCAGTTTTGGATACCTGATCTTTGCTCCCCTGAATGCTTTGCTTGTGTAGTAAACTGGTTTTTTCACTCCGCTTTCTATTCGTATCAAAGCATAACTGACTGCACTTTATGAAATGGATAAGTACAAATATAATTTTTCTCTCGCCACTGGCCTGGACAATAGGGGAGGTGTTCCCAAGTATCTTTTCAACTCTATAAATTCCTTTTCACATTCGTCATTCGACTCAAATGTCTTTCTGAGCACCTTGAGGAATGGAATACATCTATTACTTGCTCTGGAGACGAATCTATTGAGAGATGCAACACGCCCTGTAGGGCTTTTCACTTCCTTCTTGGTGGTTGGGGATTGTAATTCTAGCAAGGCTTTTTTCTTATCAGGATTTGCTTCAATCCCTCTTTAATTCATAATATACCCGAGGAACATGCCTTCTTGTACTCCAAAAATGCACTTGGTCGGGTTCAGCTTCATCTGGTACTTATCCAACTGGTCAAATGGTTGGCTCAAATCATCTATATGTTCAGTTTCTTTCTTACTTTTGGTCAATATGTCATCGACGTACACCTCCATATTTTTGCCAATTTTCTCTGCAAACACCTTGTTCCTCAATCGCTGATATATAGCACCTGCATTCTTAAGACAAAAAGGCATAACATTGTAACAATATGTTCCTCGTGGGGTAATAAAAGAGGTACTTTCCCTGTCTTCAAGCTTTATTTTAATTTGATTTTATCCGGAGTAGGCATCTATTAAGCTTAGCAATTCATGCCCCGAAGTTGCATCTATTAGATGTTCTATCCTGGGCAGAGGGAAATGATCTTTTGGTCAAGCTTTATTCAAGTCTATGAATTCCACACACATTCTCCATTTGTTATTCTTCTTCACCATCACAACCTTAGCTAGATAATCAGGATACTTGACTTCTTCGATGAAAGAAGACTTTTGTAGCTTTTCCACTTCCTCTTGAATAGCCTGATTCTACTCCGAACAAAAGACTCTTCTTCATTGTTTCACCGGTTTGATCTCTTTGTTGATGTTGGGTTCATAACATAAAAAAATTGAGTCTATCCCCGGCATATCTTCATGACTCCACGCAAATACTTATTTCCTGTGCTTCAGAAATGCCACCATCTCTTGTTTTAATATCGTATCAAGTGAAGCACCAATCTGAGTTGTTCTTTTTGGTCGCTCATCATCTAGAATAATGTTCTCCGTTGCCTCCATGACCTGGCCATTAACGAGCTCCGTTTTATCTCTTAGGTGCAAGGTTTCAATCTCAAACTCATCAGATTCATCCACTTGATAAGTAGAAGTTTTCTTCCTGGCGTCCTCCAATTCTTCTTGCTCGTCAGATGAGTAGTAGCATTCTCGAGCTACTTTTTGATTGCCCTTCATAATTCCAATAACAAATTTGGTCGAAAACTTTAAATACAGATGTACAGTGGATGGGACTGCTTCAAACTTTTTCAAACCTACTCTCCCCATGATTATATTATAGGTTGATTAGATATTTTTATCCATCACAAAGAAGTGTACCTTTTTAGATCTGCAAGCACGCTAGGTGCCAATCAACATGTCTAACTTGATCGTCCCCAGCGGAAAAACTTTTTCTCGAGAGAACCCAACGAGGGGCCTGTGATATGGATATAATTGACCAAGTTTTAAGTTCAACCTATTAAAGAAAGGATAAAACATGATGTCTGCCGAGCTACCATTATCCACCAGTACTCTTGAGATGATTACATCCTTCATTCTCATTTTGATCACTAGAGGATCGTCGCAAGGATACAAAACACCTTCCAGATCATTTTTTGAAAAACCAATGACCAGTTTATCTTTATTAACCTTCCTTGGGAAATTCTCTTCTACTAGATTTATCCGTTGTATATAGGAACAAGCTTATGCCTCATTGACGTAAGATTTCCTCTCAGCGGTATGATCACCCCTTCATGCATCTACACCTGTAATCATGTTACAATCGAATGAACCAAAACGAATTGAAAATACCTCACGCTCAGGTTCTCTTAGTCTTTTGGGGAGATCGGGGTTATCTTCATGGTCCTTTTTCTTATTATCTCTTGGTCGGCAAGGAGATTTAGACCTCTGTCGAGCTCTGTCATTGGTCCTGCCACCATTCTGGCGATTAACGTACTAATTCATCTTTTCTCATCTAATGAGTGCTTCTATCTCATTTTGGATAGTTATATACTGTTTGGTCATGTGACCGTGATCCTTATAGAACTCATAATACTTGTATTTATCCCTTCTTTCTAGAGTTGTTCTCAATTTTCCTGGCCAATTTAGTTCCTCGCTGTTCTTGATCTCTTCCAGAACGTGGTTTATATCTGTCTTTAAGGGAGTATAATTTTCACACTTCCTCATGTGTTCTAATGTTTCTTTACCTTTCGACTGCTTACTCCCACTGTTATGCTTGTGATCTTTCCTCTCCGATTTACCTTCAGCTTTGGTTTCTGCCTTTGTCTCGGCATTCTTCTTCGCAGCCATAGCTTCTTCGGCATTCATAATTTTAGCTGCTTTGGCTATCAATTCAGCCATGGATTTGTGGGGATCCTTAGCCAGTGTGTAGTAAAACTTTTCATGTAAAAGACCACTCATGAGAGCTAATGATACTGTAAATAACCCCATCAGATAAGGTGTTTTTAAGATCAATCTAGTGATAATAATGGCAGCACAAGAATGAACATATAGAAGAATGAGGTGAGGAAAAGAGGATGGACACTACTATATAAGTGGTTCAGCCAATTTGGCCTACGTCCACTATGTATGAGTGATATAACTAGATGAAGGCACTAATGGCCATATATATAATCTCTCAAGCTTTCTCTCCCTTATGTGTAAACTAGCAGAGTTTCAGCTAGGGTTGCAATTATGGATCCCATTATAAGGTAGAGGATGACCTCTATATATAGTCCTTGGGGGGTGTAATGTACCCCCCCAAGCATGCAATGAGAACATGCATGAGGATCGAACTAGTATGAGGATAACACCTGGATGATCTTATGTAAATAATGACGACCTCAATATTCCCTCACTGAGGGGAATGATTCGGTTATAACTGATTTGTCCACGTGTTCTAAACCTTACATGTGCTTATAAATTCTCGGCCCTGTGTCCTTGACTGATGTAACCTCGGCCTAGATGAGATGAGGTTAGTGAAGGCCGAAAGTGTTACTTTGTCTTCTCTAATCGTGATGACTTTGGCCAGGAGGTCTAGCTGAGGTTAGGTATGAGGTAGCTGTAACGTCGACTGAGGCAGATGATGACGTTAGCAGTTGATTAAGCCCGTGAGACTCTACTGACCTCGGCTGATGAAGAGACGAGGTTGGTGTATGAGGGGCCGACCTTATAAGAGATGACCTTACTGATGGTTGTCATAAGCTTCTTGTTAACTCGGTTGTGAGAGTGGCCGAGGTTAGTGTCCATGAGTACGAGGGTGTACTTTGGGCATATCAATCACCCCCTAGCCCTTAGTCACCTATGGGAGTAGGTAATTGAGAGGTATACTAGGCCGAGGCTGAATTTCTTTTAGTGCCTTGGGGGGTGCAATGGTTCCTTGACATATGTCACTCGTCAAACTGAGTAGCGTTCTCCCCAAGGTGTGATGATTCTGACTGTGCCCCTTGGGTTTCCCTAGGGCAATGATGGGGCATTGGCACTTGCGCCCATAATTAGGTAGGTTTAAAAACCCTTTTCTCTCTCCTCATTCTCTTTCTTCTTCCTATTTTCTCTCGCCTAGGCTTTCTGCAACTTCCTCTCTCTTCAAGCCTTCCATTTTTGCTGTGATTCAGAGTTTTCTTTGCTCCCAAACCTCTTCTTCTCTCTTTCTCAACTAGCCAGGTATTATTTTCCACCTCTCTTTTCCATTTTTAGATACATCATCATTATTTCTGAGTTTTCGATAAACTTTTTCTTTTTCGACGAAGGTTTTCACCACTGTCCATTGGTTATTATGCTAGGCTTGTAGTGATTAGGTGGTTTGGGGATAGTTAAAGGCTCCGAGGTTGTTTTAGCCATAAAAAACCCTGCTTTAAGTTTCCATTGAACCTCCGGTCACCTTCTCTGGTGACCCTGTTCTTGAAAGTTCTTGAAGTTCTTCATTTGAAACTTTCCAACTTTCCCTTTTTGATCCTGAGTTTGAGTTCTTTTAGGTTGTGTACTTGTTTGTGGTTTAATTTGGGAAGTGTAGCGTCGTCTCACTTATGCTCAGACCCTTGTACCAAATTATAAAAGAGTTCCCATCTCTTCGTGAGAAGACTTTTGAGAAAATTAGGCAAATAGAGCTAGCCGAGGAGGAAGCTCGTAGGGCTGAGGCCTTTCCCCTCAGACCCATCTGTCCTCCACCCCTGAAGGTTATATACCCTAAGCCAACCGATCCTACTGAGATCGCAGAGGTTCTTGAGGATCCAGCACCAGTGTCTAAGTCTGAGTCGTCCTCCTCAAACCCCATGTTTGTAGACTCTTTTCAAGAGGTTACGGATTATTCTCCTAAGCAAGGTGAGGTTCCTGAGGAAGCCGAGGTTTCAAGCCGTGGCTCGTCCCACCAAGGTGCTAGCACTTCCCACATGTCATTTGATGTTGAAATCTTAGGTCCAATTATGGCATTTCCACCTCCCATTGAGGCCATTCCCCTATCAGCTGCCACCGGGGCCGAATTTTCTCAGAGGTTTACAAATGGTGCTCTAGCACCTTCCCGGGCCAATGCTGATGGGGACGGTGATGACGTTGAGGATATTAATGTTGATACATCTGAGGCAACCGAGTATGAGAGTACCTTCAGTGAGTGCTACCTTCTGGCATTTAGGCTCCTCTATTCCATAAATTCATCAATCCTCCTTAGGAAACCTCTGAGGGATGAGAGGGCCTTTGATGGTCGAGATGGAGAGATATGCGTTTATGAGCAGATGTTTAAATTAGGCTTTCATCCTCCTATCCACCCTTCCATCATAGCTATACTCTCCCATATAAATCTTGCCCCTTCCCAACTATCCCCTAATGCCTAAAGGGTTATGATTGGGGTCATCGTCCTTTGGAGGGTTGTCCACCACTCAGACCTTCCAACTAGGGTTTGCACTGGTTGTTATGTGCCCTCCTCTGCCAAAAACCACCCTAGCTATTACCACTTCTTATCAAATAAATCAAAGAAGAAAATATTATTGGTTACCCTGCTTCGAACCATAAATGAAAACCTCGGTATTTCTTTATTTTTGGGGCATGGGAATTGGTTTCTAATGAAGCCTCTGGAACGTCGGTTCCAAGGACCCCTCTGAGGTGGGGGAAGGTCTCCCTTGCTGCCAAAGCCAACCCTGGACTTAGCCAGGATAATTATAAAAATATTAAAAACCTCCGCAGTCAGGGCGAGAAGGGTCAGCTTGTTAAATACGAGCATCTGATACCCCCTACTACCTATCTTAGACAGGTTTAGGGCGTGGTCCTTTGGAATTCGTAAGTCTTACTTTTTCTTATACAAGTTATACCTCTTATTTTTTATATCTCTGACTTACTAACTCAGAGACTTGTATTTTGCAGAGCATCCGGCAGGCGTATCAGATGACCTTTGGGAAATGTCTGCTCCAGGTCTTGTGAAGTTGATGGAAAAAAGGGGTGTCAAAAATGTACCCCCACCTGTCAGCAAGAAGAATGTCAGCACCTCCAAGGCTGATGCTACTAAAAAGAGGAAGTCCATGATCGACCGAGAGCATACGAGGCAGAGTAAGGCTCAGGCCCGGGATCGTGCTATCCCCATCTCTACAGATGATGCCTTAACTGCTCGCCTAGCTCCGCTTAAAATCAGTGATACCTTGATTGGCCATAGTCTGAAGGTTACCGATGCTATCGGTACAATAATGAATTAAGAGGACAAGCGCTTCTTACGCTCACTGGATGTCCCATTGTTGGCAGAGTTCGCCCTCCATAAGTCAATTCAGGTACTAGTTTATGCTCATATTTTATAGCAAGTGTAACCTCGACTTTTTACAGCTCAAATTTGCTTATATATGATCTTCTGCAGGGTGTCTTGTCCTTCCATCGCCTCGTTGATTGGACTCTGAAGAGGATTCCCTTTATAGAGAAGGGTCTGGAAGCTGAGAAGGTTCAAGCCTCTTTGACTGCATAGGTTTAAAGGTTGAAGGGCATTATCTAGCATAAGTATAATGACATATCCAAACTCAAGAAGGACCATGAGGTCGCTCTGAAGGCCAAGGATGATGCCCTTTCTAAGGCAGATGATGCAGTCAAGGTTGTAATTAAAGACGCTACTGAGAAGACCATCGAAGACTACAAGGTCTCAGATGAGATTATCAGCTTTGGTTTTGAATACCTAAAGAGGGGCATCAAAGCAACTAGTAAATGGTCAACTACTAAGGAAAAAGAGTCTGGGAGCTTGACTGCTTCAGACTTTGCGGGTCTCAACTTTGGAGATCCTCTTTTTGCTCAGGCCTTGCAGGAAGTTGAGGAGGTCGACGCTTCTCCAGTCGAGACTGCCTCCTAGAGGTTACTGAGACTGAAGATGCTTCCCATTATGATGATAGAGATGAGGTGACCAACATCGGTTGTGATGAAACAACTGTAGCTACAAAGACATATGCCCTTTTTTATGAATCTTTTCAAAGTTATAATTTTAATTTCCCTTGTCTGTATCTCTTATTTTTGTGAACTTATGATGGCCTCTTGATGTTTCTGACTTGTAACTCTGAATCTTTTTAATGATAATCATTAGTCCATTTTTCTTCAGATTCTATTACTTCATACGATGTTATGCTTGAATGTCTTACCTCTTAAACTTTTACCAAATTAATAATGTTAAAGGTCTGAGGTCCCCATATTATGATGTTTCACCTCATAAATTTTCACTAACTTAATGATGTTTAAGGTCTGAGGTCACCATATTGTGATGTTCCACCTCATATTTTCACCACCTTAATGATATTTAAGGATTGAGGTCACCATATTATGATGTTTCACCTCATAAAGGTTTACCAAACTAATGATGTTTAAGGTCTAAGGTCACCATATTATGATGTTTAACCTCATATTTTCACCAACTTAATGATGTTTAAGGACTGAGGTCACAATATTATGATGTTTTACCTCATAAATTTTCACCAACCTAATGATGTTTAAGATCTGAGGTCACCATATTATGATGTTCCACCTCATAGTTTTTTACCAAACTAATAATGTGTAAGGTCTGAGGTCACCATATTATGATGTTTAACCTCATACCTTCACTAACTTAATGATGTTTAAGGACCGAGGTCACCAAATTATGATGTTCACCCTCAAGCTAATGATGTTAAACGACTGAGGTCACCATATTATGATGTTTCACCTCATAAATTTTCACCAACTTAATGATGCTTAAGGTCTGAGGTCACCATATTATGATGTTCCACCTCATATTTTTTCACTAAACTAATGATGCTTAAGGTCTAAGGTCACCATATTATGATTTTTAACCTCATATTTTCATCCAGCTAATGATGTTTAAGGTCTGAGGTCACCATATTATGATGTTTAACGTCATATTTTCACCAACTTAATGATGTTTAAGGACCGAGGTCACCAAATTATGATGTTCCACCTCAAATTTTCACCAAGCTAATGATGTTTAAGGACTGAGGTCACCATATTATCATGTTTCACCTCATAAATTTTCACCAACTTAATGATGTTTAAGGTCCGAGGTCACCATATTATGATGTTCCACCTCATATTTTTCACCAAACTAATGATGTTTAAGGTCTGAGGTCACCATATTATGATGTTTAACTTCATATTTTCACCAAGTTAATGATGTTTAAGGTCTGAGGTCGCCATATTATGATGTTTAACCTCATATTTTCGCCAACTTAATGATGTTTAAGGACTGAACTCATAAAATTATGATGTTCCACCTCAAAATTTGTCACCAAACTAATGATGTTTAAGGATTAAGTTCACCATATTATGATGTTTCATCTCATAAATTTTCACCAACTTAATGATGTTTAAGGTCTGAGGTCACCATATTATGATGTTCCACCTCATATTTTTTCACCAAACTAACGATGTTTAAGGTCTGAGCTCACCATGTTATGATGTTTAACCTCATATTAAGGTCTGAGGTCACCATATTATGATGTTTAACCCCATATTTTCACCAACTTAATGAGGTTTAAGGACTGAGGTCACCAAATTATGATGTTCCACCTCAAATTTTCACGAAGCTAATGATGTTTAAGGTCCGAGGTCACCATATTATGATGTTTAACCTCATATTTTCATCAACTTAATGATGTTTAAGGTCTGGGGTCACCATATTATGATGTTCCACCTCATATTTTTTCTCCAAACTAATAATGTTTAAGGTCTGAGGTCACCATATTATGATGTTTAACCTCATATTTTCACCAACTTAATGATGTTTAAGGACTGAGGTCACCAAATTATGATGTTCCACCTCAAATTTTCACCAAGCTAATGATGTGTAAGGTCTGAGGTCACTCTATTATGATGTTTTTACCTCATATTTTCACCAACTTAATGATGTTTAAGGAATGAGGTCACCAAATTAGGATGTTCCACCTCAAATTTTCACCAAGCTAATGATGTTTAAGGTCCGAGGTCACCATATTATGATGTTTAACCTCATATTTTCACCAACTTAATAATTTTTAATAACATAATACAAGTATCAGCACAACATTGGTATCTTTTCATTAACATCCTTTGTATAAATTGGTACTTGTATTACAAAAAGATAAGAACTGCAACATTATATGTAATACTTCTTTAAGTGATGCATTCTAAGGGTTGGAGAAAGGTTCTCCTTCAAGATTTTCAAGCCGGTAGGTATCGGGTACAACCTCATCAATTACCCTATAAGAAGAATGCCAATTAGGATATAGCTTATTTATTTTTTCACACGTCTTCTTTAGGACTAGGTCTCCCATAGCTATGGGCATTGACTTCACCCTTTGATTATACAATCTCGTAGTTCTCTACTGGTAGGCTGCGTGTATTATCTCTGCGTCCTCTCTTCTTTCTATAATCAAATCAAGATCAAGTCTTCCCTCTTCTCCATTCCTCTAAGGGTCATAGGTTTGAACCCTATGAGTAGGAAGTCCTACCTCTGTTGGGATGACAGCTTTTGAGCCATGGAATAGCATAAATGGAGTTTCTCCTGTTGGGGTCCTTGTTGGCATCCTGTAGGCCCATAACACAGCATATACTTCCTCTATCCATCTTCCTTTGGCCTCTTCCAACCTCTTTTTTATCCCATCAAGGATTGTTCGATTTGTGACCTCGGTCTAACCATTTGCCTTGGGTCGGCCAGGAGAAGAGAAGAACTGCTTGATCCCTACTCTTTCGCAGTATTTTTTGTGACACCCCGCCTAATTAAATACCGGGTGATCGGTCCTTTATTAAATTAAAATCAAGGTGAACGGTTGGTTCATTCTTAGCATCACTGTCGCAAAATAAAATTTTCATATTTAAACATCCTAAATAATTAAGCTAAGTGTCAAAACAATTTTTAATCCTTATTTCCATTTTATTAAATCCAAATATGAAAACCTTTTTAGATAACCAACAATTAAAGATGGATAATAACACCCAAGAATTATATTCATCTAGATAAACCAAACCAGTTTAAACGATAAATAAAACCATCCTAACAGTAATTAAACCCCAAAGAGTACCAACTAATGGAAATATAAAGGAACGTAAATCTCTGACAAAAATCCAAACTGAATAGAGAAATGGGCAACACGTGCCCTAACTAATAAGAACTAAAAGTAGGAGTAGAATCAACGACGAGGTCGTCTAAGCAATGGCCTGCAACTCCCACATAAGCTGCAGCGAATCTGGTCCAAAGAACCTAAGCATGACGCCCCTGTGGCTGGGCACCTGTATAATATACATATATATACAAGAGAGAAGAAATAACAGGAAACAGGTCAGAGCCCGAGTGTAAAACAGTTTTAAAATAGTTTAGCAAGTATTTAAAATGCTTACCGGCTAATGCAACAACCATGTTAGTATGTGATACTCTCTTGATAATTCTCACCTCCCATTCTAGTGTGCACGCCTACCATACTAATAAATCTCATAAGTTTCTCTAACTTATTCTCCATAAGGTTTTATCAGGTGAAAAGCGAGGTTATGATACTTACTTTAGGAAATCATTCTCTTCAAGATTTCTACTCATTTCCCTTATGAAGTTCCCGAACACTTATAATAAAATTGAAGCATTTATTCATTACTTATCTACTTATACGCACAGTAGAAAGTTCCCATATAGATATACGTATATATATTAGTCACACATATAATATATATACTAACGACACCCCACATAAAACCTATGGTGCTGGCATACTCTGCTATCAAGTCCCCGTATCACACAAAATAAGGGAAATACTAGTTCGGAATCACTCTAGAACTGTATTAACATGATACACAAATAAATGGAGGCAAAGCATAGTTCCAGGTCCTAAGAGGTCAACACATACCCTCACGTCTCTTAGAACATCTGACTATCATTTTCGGATAGCCTGTATCGAGGATACTATCTTCTAGGGTACGAGTCAATATCCCCCATAAAGGTCCAATCGAGTTAAGACCGTCCCGGAGCGAAAACCTCCGTGATAGCAAGTAGCTCGAGTTTGTCCAAATTGAGTATGGTAAAAATGTGTCCTTTAAAGATGGATGGCTGCCTTGAAGGAGGTCAACACTGCAGTTAAATCTGACCTATTCCAGAGGTATGATCCTGGTTCTCCTCTAAACTTGGATGAAAATATTGATGATGAATAGGGGATAGGCGAATCATCCATGGCACTTATAACTAGGAATGAGTCCATCCTCCCAAAGGCATTAACTAAGGATACCGTGAAGGTGTAAATATCCTTCAGTCTGATGACTTGATCTTGTGTCTCTCTTGATTTCATGTTTACCTTTATTTCTTCCTCTTTGTGATATTTGTAATGAAGTAATCCTTTGTAACACATTTGTTTGGTGATGAATGAAAATTTTCATTTAGTCCACTTGCTAGTGTATACCTTTGATTATGCTTATTTATTCTACTTTTTTGGACTTGTTGTTCTAATACTGTTGCTCTTTAATTTACTACCAGGAAGAATGCAATTATATCTGATAAAATTAACTTGTTATGACTTATCAATAGCTTGTTTGGAGCTGGCCATGTAAGTCTAACTGAGACTGAATTGGAAGGTTACTCGGAAGAGTTGCATCCGATTAAGTAAAAGAGGCCTATGTAAATCTGCATTGTTTATTTGATAGGGCTATGGTAAATAATGCAACATATTATGAGATGATTGAGCAGTTTCAGGATGACTATAATCTTGCTCGGGCTTTACTACATTCTGACTATGAAGCCAAATATGAGGCATTGAGTGCGGGTTGGGGTTTTGATAAGAAGTTGCAAGAGATCATATCTGCATTCAGGAAGAAAGAATTCATGTTGAATAGGGAAGTGGAAAGCGCTAGGGACGTGGATACTCTTATTAAACAGGAGAGTAACAATTTAAGGAATGAGTTGGAGAGCTTGAAAAAATCAGTTGAGATTGTGCTAAACAAAGATGCTTATTTCCTTGATCTTGAGAACCCGCAACTGTTACAGGAGATGGAAAACTTGAAGAAGAAGAAATCTAAATCTGGACAACCTTCTAAACAGTTGGTTGTTGCTCGACCGACTAAGGTTGAAGAAAGAACTAAAAAGACCTTGGCCGACCAAGCAGTATTATTAAAAGATAAGGATATAACCATCAAGAAACTCCAAGATCGGGTGGACCAACTAACTTTTTATTTCCACAGACAACCCAAAGATGTATGGATGGATGGTTATAATGAGGCCTTATCTTACGTGGATGATCAACCAGAGCAAGCTCATCAGGAAGGATACAAACAGGGTTAGTTGAATGTTCTAGGATTGCTGAAGGTGGATGATAAGAATGAGTTGTGGCATTGGCATGACCCAGGCATGTCGAATTATCTTGATCCTCCATTTAGGATTAACGTCTAGTGGATTCCAACTGATGCCATTCCCCAAAGCTTAGTGAGAAAAACTTAGGGAATTATGGTCTTCACGGTGAAGATAATTGCATCCGCCCTCCTCACTTGTTAGATTAGTCGAGCAGTAGTAGTCAGATTAGGTTGAGAGATTTCAAAACCACAACTTTGCCTAGTACCCTTGATGTTCCTCCTGCTAGGATGGACAAGCCCGAAGGAAAACATCCCATAAAATAGATTTGTTTTTCTTTCTGTTTTCTAATTGTATGTCTACATTTTATGAAAGTTTGATGGAATAAAAGAGTATTTTTTGCGTATATGTTTATCTATGTACTTTTGCCTTTTATTCACACTTAAGATTTTTTATTAGTGTATTGGCTATATACCCAACTAATCTGCTTAATTGATTTGTGTCTAGTCAAGTTTTGAACTTGGGTTATAGAGACTTAGTTTCTATTGACGCACTTAGGTAAAATGTTTTTAGGGCTGAGTGTTTACATTAGTTACCATTGGCGACCAAGTGTTTTAGGAATGTAAGTTTTTCCTGAATTTAACTTGGTCGGGCAAAACTCCTTATTTTTTACTTTAAGTCATACATGAAGTTTCAGGGACTTCTTGTTCATGACTTATCAAAGACGAAGTCATACAGTAAGTCTAAAAGATTTTTATTTTTTGAAGTTAATTTTTTTTTTGGTTGAGGAGGACCTTTAGTTTGTGACTTGTCAGGGATAAACTCATACATGAAGTCTAAAAAAAATTTGAAGTTGGAAAAGTTTTATAGTTTGATGGGGGACTTACATCGCCGTACTGTGAAAAAAAACATAAAAATGAAGCATAATTGGTAGGAAATAATAACTTTATTAATCTAGTATAAATTGTACATCAAACACATAATAGAATTACTGGTAGTACTTCCTGAGGTGATCGGTGTTCCATAGATTCTTAAATTCTTTCCCTTTGAGTGTTTACAAGCGATAAGTTCCTGGTCGGATGACTGTCGAGATGTGGTAAGGACTGTGCCAGTATGGTTCTAACTTATTTCCCTTTGTAGATTACCTTTTTAAGGAGATAGTCTTCTTCCCTCAAGTTGGTCGGCTTGACCCTCCTATTTTAGAATCTAGCAATCCTTTGTTGATAAGTAATCATTAGCAATACATCGTCCTCCTTGACTTCCTCAATCATGTCTAAATTCAATCTCCTCATGAGATCACTTTTGGGGGAATCAAAGTTCAACACCCTATGAGTCGACAGACCTATCTCGACCGGTACTATTGCTTCATTTCCAAAAGAAATCATGTAAGGAGTCTCACCGGTGGTTGTTCTCGACGTAGTTATATGTGCCCAAAGAACACTGTGCAACTCATTTACCCAGTTCCCTTAGCATCATCCAACCTCTTTTTCAACCCATTAAGTATAGTTTTATTGTTAAATTTTGTTTAGACATTACACTGTGGGTATCTAGGAGCAGAGGGAAGTTTCTGGTTTTTTGACTGAATACAGTTCTCCTCAAATTCCTCATTGTCAAACTGAATGTTGTGATCAGTAATTAAGGCTTATGGTATTCCATGCCAACATATGACATGTGTCCAAATGAACTGAAAAACTCTTTGATAAGGCATTTCAACTAATGACTGTGCCTCTACCCATTTGGTGAAGTAATCCACATCTACTACAAAATATTTAAACCTTCCTTTGGTCCTCAGCAATGGGCTGACCTAAATAATTAACCAAATAGAAAAAGGCCAAGGGGAAGTAATGAGAGTTAAGGTATCCCTCAGTCTTCTGTGAATTGTGGAAAACTTCTGGCATTTATCTCACTTCTTTACAAAGGAATTACAGTCTTCACTCATAGTCGACCAGTAGTATCCCTGCATAGGTATCCTATGCACTAATGATCAACCAAATGAATGAGCCCCACATGATCTTTCATGTAATTCTTTGAACAATCCTGGTACCTCACTTGGGTGAACACAACGAAGTAATGAATTGGTATATCCCCTTTTATATAGGATTCCTCGCTCTAACACATAACTGGCTTCCTTGAACCTTAATTTCCTGGCTTCTTTTGAATCAACATATAATATACCTTTATCAATTTAGTTTCTTATAGGATCCATCCATGAGGGTCCTAAATCCATCGTAAAAAAATTGACTATAGCTTCCAAGTTTACACTTTTGTGTGCAAGCATTTCCACAAGGATGGTTATGTCCTTGTTGTTAAGGCCAGCCGATCAAGTGAATCTACTCAGGCATTCTCTATCCTTAAAATTCTCATCATTTTTACTACAGCAAACTTGGAGATGACTTTCATAATTTTGGACAAATAATTTATCATTATATCTCCATTGACTCCGTATATTTGAAGCACTTAGTTAATAATGAGCTGGTAATCACTATATGCCATAGCCTGCTCGAATCCCAACGATAAGGCAAACTCCAAGCCTGTGATTAATGCTTCATACTCTTCTTCATTATTGGAATCTTGGAATTGAAAACAAAGTGCATAATCCACATCAATGTCATCTGGAGTATTGATGATAAGACCTGATCCACTGTCGGCAGCATATGAAGATCCATCTATATACGACTTCCAAACTGGAATGTCTTTATTGAATCTTTCCCCAGACAGTATGCCTTATTGAATTTTTTCTTGATCTTCTCATTATACTTTCGAGCCATCTCCTGGGCAGTTGATGATTCAGGTCAATCAGCGATCTTTTCAGTTTGCTTTGGAGAAGATCTTTCTTCCAAGTAAGTATGATCGACAAGAAAAATTGGGGTGGTTATTGCTTCTAGAAATATGAATTCAGCAATATAATATGTTACAACTATCCCTTCAGCGTTGTCCTTGGCTCATAAAGGATTTTGTATTCTCCCAATTCTACTGCCCAAGACATTAATCTTCCTGATTTATCTGGTTTATGAAGTGCCTGGTGCATGGGTAAATTTATGTAAACCACAATCATTTGTGCTTTAAAATAGGGCTTCATCCTCCATGAGGCTTCAATAAGAGCGAGAGCTAATTTTTCAAGATGGGGATATCTAATTTTGGCTCCTCTGAATGTTTTGCTAGTGTAATACACTAGCTTTTGAACTCTATCTTCCAACCTAACTAACGCCGAGCTAGTAGAAATTTCTAAAACAGATAAATATAGATACAATTTTTATCCTAGAATTGGTTGAGAGAGCAGTGGTGGAGATCCCGAGTACCTTTTCAACTCCTAGAACACAAATCGGTTGAGGGAGGTCACTTTTCTAGACAATTTTTGCACATATTTCTTGCATGTTGGATATTGCATCTCAATCAGTGCCTTTGTTTTATCTAGATTGGATTCAATTCCCCTTTGATTCACAATAAAGCCAAGGAACATTCCTTCCTGTACACCGAATATAAATTTGATCGGATTTAACTTCATATGATATTTTTCGAGCTGATCAAACTTCTAACTTAGGTCTTTGATGTGGTCGACAAGTACCTTTCTCTTGGTAAGCATGTCGTCGACATATACTTCCATGTTCTTCCCAATTTGTTCTTCAAAAATCTTATTCACTAGCCTTTCGTATGTTGCTCCAGCATTTTTAATCCCCAAAGTCATAATGTTGTAGTAGTAGGTACCTCGACTGGTGACGAAATATCTGCTTTCTTTATCCTCAGGCTTCATTTTGATCTGGTTGTAATAAAAGTAAGCATCCGAAGAGCTCAGCATCTCGTGGCCTTCTATTGTATCTATCAATTAATCAATCCTGGGTAGAGAAAAGTGATCTTTTAGGTATGCTTTATTGAGGTTGGTAAAATCCACACACATTTGCCATTTTTCATTCTTCTTTTTAACCATTACTATATTGGCCAACCAATTGGGATACTTGACATCCTCAATGAATGGGCATTCTGTAATTTGTCAACTTCTTCTTGTATAACCACATTTTTCATCGAGACTAAATACCCTACATTTCTGCTTGATCAAATTAGCATCTTTGTTAATATTGAGTTCATCACATATGACGTTAGGGTCAATTCCGGACATATCCTTATAACTCCAATCAAATACGTTCTTATGCTTCCTAAGGAATGTAATCAATTCCTTTTTGAGGGAAGGTGTTAGGTTTGAGCCAATTCGAGTGGTTCTTTTTGGCTTTTCATTATCTACTACAATGATTTCTGTGGCTTCCACAACTGGCTCTTTGACTAAATCAACTTCTTTACGGGGGTCATTAGCACTCTCTGGCCTCCATATGATTTCCCTTTACCACACCGACCCCATATTGAGTGGGGAACTTCATATACTAATGAACTGTGGATGCCACTGCTTCAAACTTCTTCAATCCAACTCTTTCGAGTATCATATTATAAGCCGAGGGAATATTCTTATCCATGATAAAGAAGTGAATCTCCTCTGTTCTTCTTGGTGGTAAGTACTAATCAACACTTCTAGGTTGATAGTCCCCAAAGGATACACCTTTTTCCCAAAAAAGCCGATTAAAGGTCGATGGTAAGGTTCCAGTTTGTTATCCCAAACCCCTAGACTATCAAAGCAATTTTAGAATATGAAATTTGCTGAGCTACTATTATCCACAATAATTCTTATTATCTGGGAGTGATGCACCCGACAAGTAATGACTACGGGGTCTTCATGAGGGTAAAACACCCTCGACAAGTCATTTTTGGAGAAACTGATGACCAATTTGTCTTTGTTAACCTTTTTGAGCCGACCACCTACTTTGTCTGTTAAATTAACTTGCATAATGTAAGAGAAAGCTTTGGCCTCATTTGAATACGCCTTTCTCTCTATGACTTCATCTCCGCCTCTAACATCCCTTCCTGTAATGAAATGACAACCAAAAGATATCATGCCAACCTCGATTTCAGGCTCCCTGAGTTTATTCGACAAGTCTGGGTCATCTTCAAAATCATCATCTTCTCCTCTTTTCTTACCATATTTATTTTTACAAGGGGATTCTAACCTTCTTCTCTTGTCTTGACCTTCAGTCTGATCAATAAACTTAGTCAATTTTCCTTAGCGGATGAGAGAGTCAATTTTATTCTTCAAGGCAATACAATTACCAGTGGTATGTCCATGATCTTTATGAAAGTCATAAGACTTGGACTTATCTCTTTGAGTTGGGTGGCGATTTTAGTTTTCTAGGCCATTTCAAGACTAGAATGCCCTTAATTTCCTCCAGAATGTGATGCAAATCTATAGTGAGAGTGGAATATTCCTCATACTTTTTAGGCTTCTTGTCTTTCTTCTCTTTTTGTTCCTTCTTATCAGAACTCTTTTGTCCCTCAGATTTTGTCCCGAGGGTTTACTTAATAGCCATAGCCTCTTTGGCGTTCATAATCTTCCCAACTTTTGCCATTAATTCAATTATGGTCTTCGGAGGTTCCTTTGGCAACGTATACGACATCTTTTTAGGAAGAAACTTTCTCCTTAAAGCTGTGATGGTCGTTTTCTCTTCGTAGTCAATGACTTTCAATTTTTTATTAGTGAAACAAGTGATATAATTCCCGGGTAGTTTCTCCTGGTCGTCGACTGACACTGAGTAAATGGGCTACTATCTTGATTGACTTTGCTCCAAAGAAAAAATTGTTGATGAATAGTTCGACGAGATGATGAAAATTTGCAATCTATCCTCGGGGTAAAAAAATATACTATATTTGAGTTGGCCCAGTGACCATACTTGAAAAATCTCTATATCTCATCTCATCTGGAACAAAATCAATCTCAGTAGCAACCTGGTCCTCTTTAACATGAATGACGGGATGAATTTTACCCTCATACTTAGGCATGACCACAAGCAGTTTGAACTTGGAAGGTCTGGGGTAATCCAAAATAGCCTGAATGTAAGGAGATCCTTTCACAAAATTCCTCTGTAAAGGATTCTTGGTCTTAGCCATTTCTCCCAAACGATCTTAGAATCTCTATATGGATCCCTTTTAAGAGTTCTCTTCTAGTTTGGATTTGGCTAAGCCGGCTTTGGTGGCCTTTTTGTGCATCTATGTCGATCTATCTTCTTAAGAAGTCTGCTCATCATGCACAGAGCCTCTGGTGCTAGCTCTGGATCAAACTGACCCATCCATATGCTCTTGGGATTGAATTGAATCTCCGTGATGACCTTTAGTTGCTCGGGGACCGAGACGATCAAAAGAAAACACCTTGATTAAGCGTTCTAATAAGTTCAATTATTCAGACGTAAATGACCTACCATCATAGTAATCGGTAGATCGGATTGACGATGTTACCCCTGGGCTATAAGATCTATCACGAGAAGACTTAAAATAGTCACTTATCTCAATTCTGATTGGAGGAGTCAATATCTCCCTCCGTGATGGCACAGTGGTAGACTTGTCCAATAAGGTTTGAGCCAATTACCTAATTGACTATTACATGGCTTCCAATCCTTTGGTGAGATTGATTTAAATTACTTGAAGATCTACAACACTAGGAGCAAGAGATGGATCTAGAGCCTTGCCTATAGCTGCAAGGCTGATCTCAAGAACATTCGTCGTCCCTTAGAGAATTTCCAAGGCAAACAACTGAATAAGATGGGTAGAGAATGAAGACAAGCAGTCATTCCCACAGACGACGCCAATTTATTATTGTCCACAATTGGTAGAGATTTTATCTTATCTAGAAATTACCAATTTTGTAATCACAGATAATTAGTTAAGTAATGTAAAAGGAAATAATAAAGAATAACTAAGATTTTTAAAGTGGTTTAGCTTAGGGAAAGCCTGCGTCCACTATTATGGTATTACAATTGAAGGTAGTTACATGAAATTCTGGGTAGTCTTGCTTGTGCGTGCTAAACTTTTCCCTTGAGCTAAGGGAAAGAAGATATTTATAATGGTCCCGAAAAACAAGGGTAAAAATGCCTTTATATATCCAGGCATTTACACCCATACATAATGAATGAGACTATTGATCTTCTATGGCACGTGTGGAATGTCTCTTGATAAATCTCATTTAAATGAACTTTCTTCTCCCTGATGGTTCATCTTCTTAAGTTGATCGTCCGGTACGCCGACCAAGTAGTACTGGAGATGACTAAATGTAAATGAAATGCTGAGATGTATTCTCATGAGGATAAGTGTCCTAATTTCATAGGTTCACAAAGCATGAATAATTTGACCCACAATAGTTCATAATCACACAATAGAATGGTATGTACGTGGTTCGATAATATGCTTACATCCACGGGGTGCTTCTCTCTTTTTATTGATCGATTCTTGATAATAAATATTGCATACCCCTTTTCTTAGGGACGTGGGTTATATTTATAGAGAACATAAAGAGATTGAGTCATGTGGGAATTCATGACCTTGGATTACTATCGTGACTTGATTGGGTGAATTTAATTCTAAGATTTTTTCTGATCGAACATAGTTCATCCTTATCTCTTTGAATTATGGTTAAAACAAACTTTATTGGACACACATCAACTGCTCCTGACTAGTCGGATAATTCATCTACAATTTCCCCCCAAAATTTTCAACCTAATTGGGGTGCAAAGGTTTGCTCGTGTGTTGAATATAATTCTGATTGTGGTTGGTAGTGAAATTTGATCACCAATAGAAGCTATAACCGGAAGGTGCCAACACTTGGTGTTATTTTTAAAGTTATAAACTGCCTTTATTTTTCTCATTAGCCTCGAGGGGCGCGCTTATAATTTTCCCTGATATTTTAGGGGTACGCTGGTAATTTTGAGTTGATCAGACCAAGAAGCGGTAACGTGTGCCAACTGCCATTGTGGGTGTGCCAATAATGATGGGTTTGCCTTAGAAATTGAGCCATTCACGTAATGATCTCGGTGCCATCACTTTGGAGTGCATTTTCATCGTCATTGTTTAAAAAATAATTCAGGGCCATTTTCCTTCATTCCCCACTATAAGTTCATCTATTTCCATTCTTTTGTATCTCTGCAATTGTTTTTCAAGCACTACCTCCATTTATTCCGTTGTTTTCATTATTTAACTGTGAATGTTGGGGTTTATTTATTCAAACCCAATATTTCAGCCGACCAACCAAGTATGAAGAATGGGATGCCCGACCTAACTCAAAATAGTTATTTTATATATGTGTATTTGATATGTGCTTAAATTCATGGAGATAGACTCAAATCGGTTATCAATAATCTCGGAGGAGATATTCAAGGACACTTATGAGTTATCTACATGATGGTTGAGTTACTTATACAATTCAATCACGTATTTTTACAACTATAAAATATAAACCCTGACCCGAGGTAAAGGGATCCAACTTCGGTTATTTGAGAGACACTAATAAGAATACAATAACCTCTCCATATAAATACGCAAGTTATCGAATCATGTATCTCTAGTGTTATGTGTGTGATGATTTATTTTCTCATCTCGATATTGCTTTTTAGATTCCGTATTGTGATAATTCTTTCACTCACAATTGGCACCGTCTGTGGGAATTGATTCTTTTTCCTACGAAAGTAGTCATCGAAAGAAATCCGATGATGTATCACCATGACTACAATCTTGCTCAAGTTCATGACGTGCAAGACGATATAGTCCCACTTAGGATCAGGTCAGAGATTCGCCAATCACTAACTCCTAGGTTTCGCCAAGAGAGGCAACCTTCTGAGGAAATTTAGGGACCACCTAGATCTACTCAGATATCCAGGATGGTCTATTCTTATGAAGCTAGGCTTCAAGAGTAGGAGGAGGCAACATGCTTCCAGATGGAAGAGATTCTCACTTGTAAAGGTGACTTAAAAATTCAGAGGGATTCCATAAAGATGCCAGCAGGCATTATGATCGGTTTCCTAGTCCTCAAGTGAGCAAGATACGCAATCGAGGGAGAGCTGCAGGCATGATCAAGATCGATCCGAGCGTAAGAGCGTGATCAATCAGAGCATGGCCGATCAAAGAGGAAATATCAAAATTTTGGTTCGAATAGAGATAGACCAGCATCCAGCCTATCAAGGGGCTAGGTCCACTAGAGAGCTAACCATAAGATCTCTCAACACCCATATAAAATCCCCTTTGTCAAGGAAGATGGAAAAAGAGGAACCCCTAAAGAAGTTCGTCATTCCCACATTTAAAATCTGTAATGGAAAGATGGATCCCATATACCATGTTCAATTATACGGGCAAGCGATGATCCTGTGGAGATACAACGATGCCTTAATGTGTCTAATCTTCCCTTCTAGCCTACATGACACAGCTCAGAAGTTATTCAAAAAATTTCCCCACAGGTCGGTCAAGAGATTCAAGTCCTTAGCACAAGCTTTCATTGCTCGCTTCATAACCTGCAGTTCCCACCCCAAGAGGATTGATTCACTACTCATAGTGAAGAAAAAGCCATAAGAGAGTGATTATGTTAAGAGGTATTGGGTGGTCTATAATGAAGTGGAGGATTGCTCGAAGCAGGTTGCTGTTGTGTCCTTAAAGATTGGTCTACCGACTAGATATCTACTGCACCAGTCCCTGACAAAGAAAGAGGCTAACACCATTAATGACCTCATGGAGGGTATTAAATAATACGCTAGGTTGAGGATTTGGTTCACTCTACCCTAGGGGATAACTATCGAGTAAAAGAAAGTAAACGTGGAGACAAAAGTGACATTCTAAAGAAAGTAAATAAGAATGGGATCAAGAACGGATCTAAAAATGGGATCAAGGACGATCCTTCAAAGGCACTCAAGTTTGTTAACACAGTCTTCAAAAAACCAATCTACAAGATCAAGGATCAGCCATTTGTCAAGTATCCCAAGAAGAAGGATGGTGACTTGACGAAGAGGAATAACGTGCTGAGATGCAAATTCCATAAGGAGGGCGATCACAGGGAAAAGCATTTCAAAGCATTGAAGTCGCATTTAGAAGAGATGACCCAACATGGATATCTGAATGAATACATAGAAAAGAAAGCTGGCAAGGTCACATCTAATGGAAACCAGAAATTGAACGATATCCTTGATGATGACATGTGATAAGAGTTCTCGATTATTCATGAAGAGTCCGACCTGAAGTAGATCCAAGGGAACATTATTGGATTGGAGCTGAAGAATGTCACTACTATTATGGAGGCATTATAGATTGACCCTGTAGAGAGCCAATCTGGCAATCTACAATGATCAGAGGATATCGACTACACCAAACACATCATCTTCATAAAGGAAGATCTGACTGGGTTAGGACTCCACATAATGATTCTCTCGTGATTACTCTCAGAATCGTGAACTAGGACGTCGATAGGTTACTGGTAGACTAAGAAAGTTCATCAGAGGTGATGTACCTAGAGCTGTTCCATAAGTTTAAGCTCAACTTATCCGACCTCAAGAAGGTCACGATTCAATTGGTCGGATTCACGGGGAAAGTCACGATGTTATTAGGAAAGACAGCCTTACCAATCAGGGTGGGAAATATGTCTTAAAGTTAATTAAATTCTTGTTAGTGGACATAGAGTCCCCATGTCACTCGATTCTAGGCAAAGGCTAGCTGTACGTTATGAAAGCCGTACCATCTACCTACCACCAGAAGTTCAAGTGTATCACCAATCAGAGCATGGTTAAGATTCATTGAGACTAGGACACTGTAAGGAAGTGTTTCATCACAACCATTCTCCCTCTAAAGGAAAAGAAGAAAGGGGCCAAAAGACACCCTAGAGGATGCCCAAGATGGGGCTACACCCTATAAACATTAACTAAGGTACGGTCGACCAGGGGTGGAAGAGACCAAGATCCGTCCTATTAATAAGGCTGCTGAAAGCCTGGAGGAAGTTGGTGCTAATGACAACTTACCGAATATAAAGTTTCTGATCGAAACTGCGCTAGTCGATTATGAAAAGAATGAGTTGATTGAATTCTTGAGAAGTAATTTGGATGTTTTTTCCTAGGAGCCGTATGATTTGTTTGGAATTGATCCCACGTAGCTTTCCATCATTTACATATTGACCCAACCTTTAAGACGATCACTCAAAAGGCACACCGAACAGCCCCAAAAAAGGCTAAAGTTGTGGAGAACGAAGTTAGGAAGATTTTGGATATAGGATCCATTAGTGAAGTTTAGTTCCCCAAATGGTTGTAAAACCTAGTGGTAGTACAAAAAAGTAATGACACCTGAATAGTATGCATTGATTTCACAGACGTCAATAGAGCCTGCCCGAAGGACAGTTTCCCACTGCCTAAGATTAATCAGTTAATTAATTCCATGTCATCTGTTGAGAGAATGATTTTTCTAAATGCCTGTCTAGGTTACCATCAAATTTCATTGTTCGTCCCTCACCAAGACAAAACATCCTTCATAACCTCAGTGGGTCTATACTTTCACAAGGTTATGTCGTTCGGCCTAAAGAACGCATGGTTAACTTACCAGAGATTGGTCATGAAGATGTTCAATTAGCAGATGGGAGACAACATGGAAGTCTACATCGATTAAATGTTAGACAAGAGAAAGATCATAGATGACCACATCATGGACTTAGCCAGAACCTTTGATATCCTCAGGTTGTAACTTAACGCAAGTAAGTGTTCATTTAGTGTCCAATCAGGTAAATTTCTAGAATATTTAGTCTATAAAAGAGGAATTGAAGCTAACCTAGACTAGATTGATGCGATCAATAATGTCTAGACTCTAAGGACATTGCGGGATATTCAAAAGCTTAATAGAATTCTCGCAACACTCAATCGCTTCATCTTTAATTCCTCGAAATGTTTTCGACCATTCTTTTAACTACTAAAGAAGGATAAATAGCTTTATATAGAATGACGACTGCTCGAGAACTTTAGAGAAGATCAAGTCTTACTTTAGCAAACCACCCGTGCTAATGATCCCTGACGATGGAGATCCCCTATACCTCTACCTTAGAGTATCAGATAATGCTATTATCTTGGCTCTGGTATATGAAAAGGAGGGTGAATAGTACCCTATCTATTATGCCAGCAAGACGCTCTTGGAAATAGACCAATTTTACTTTCCCTTGGATGAGCTAGACTACGCGTTGGTAGTTGCCTCTAGAAAGTTAAAACACTACTTCGAAGCGTACTCAATTACTTTCCACTCAAATTTGTCCTTGGGAAATACGACCTCTCTAAATGAGTGTTAAAGTGGTTAGTCAATCTCGAAAGGTTTGATATTCACTTTCACCTAAGGACGGTAATCAAGGGACAAGTCTTGGATGATTTTATCGCCAAATTCAAGAGGGAAAAGACCACTGACCAATAAGATATGGATCAATTAACAAATGAGGAAGCATAGTTTAAGTACTAGACACTATACATTAATGGAGACTCTAATCCTAAGGAGGAAGGAGTAGGGATCGTCCTCGTCACCCCAGAAGACGCTATCATTGAGCAAGGAATTAGGTTAGGATTTGAAGCCTCCAATAATAAAGCCGAATAAGAAGTACTGATAGCTGGCATGCACAAGGACCAACTATTGGGGGCAAAGCACCTCAACGTGTTCGGCGATTCCAAACTTGTCTCCAAATAAGTGAGCAGAGAATGAAAAAATTGACAAGATGACAACCTACCTTGTTGAGGTGAGAGATCTTATGGCAGGATTTGAGGTTTGCATTCAATGATTACCCAGGGGGAAAAAGAGTCATGATGATGCCTTATTAACCCTAAGCTCAGTAGTGAACTCTGATCTTAGAAGGACTATTAGGTAGAGTTCCTCGCGCATATTAGCATTAACTAGACAGTGGCCGCGGAGAAGGTTCACCTCAGAAAAAGAGACTCTAGATGGATGGATCCCACCATTTCCTACTTGTAGAAGGACATGTTAGTGGATGATAGGAAATTAGCCCACCAAATAAGAGTAAACGCAACCCGTTTCTACCTTGACCCAGGGGGAAGCTCTATAAAAGATCCTTCATAGGCCCCTACCTCCAATTGTCTACCCGCAAGACGCCGAGCAAGCTCTCAATGAGCTTCATGATGGTATTTATGGGAGTCACACAGGAGGAATATCATTGGAATTTCTAGTAATAAAAAAAGTCTAGTAGTGGCCACACATGCAAAGGTATGCAAGTATCCATGTTCAAAAATGTGAAAAATGCCAAATATTCTCCCCCATGGTTAACTAACTAGCTAGCGAATTAAAATCCTTGACCAATCCTTGGACATTTTCATAATGGGGATTGGACATTGTGGTACCACTACTGACTAAGCTGCAAATCATATGTATCTGCTGGTAAGCACACACTAGTTCACCAAGTGGGTAGAGGCAGAACCACTAGCGAACATCCATGACGCTAATATGATAAGGTTTATCTGGAAGAGTGTCATAACATGATTTGCGGTACCAAGAGCTATCATCACTAAACAACGGAATGCAGTTTCAAATGAGTTTATTTTAAAGATTCTATGATGAGGACAACATCAAATATCACTTCAGCTCAGTAGCATACCCCTAGAGCAACGGTCAAGCAGAAGCTTCTAATAAAATGATGCTTGATGTTCTTAAGAAGAGGCTAGAAAGAGAAAAGGGTGCCTTGGTGGACGATCTCCCTCATGTCTTTTAGGCCTATCATACCATGCCTAAAAGATCTATTCGGGAATCTCCCTTTGCGCTCACCCATGGAATGGAAGTTATTCTCCTGCTTGAAGTAGGTCTCCCTACTATGAGAACCAACTTGGTTGACAAAGGGATAAACGGCGATGCCTTACGCACTAAATTTAGCTTAGTGGACGAACAAAGAGAGTAGGCCATGGTCAAGCTGATGTCATACCAGAAGCAACTAGAAAAGCAGTACAACAAGGGAATTAATTCGAGGAAATTCCAGGTAAGGGATTATGTCCTAAGGAAAGTCCTCGGAAATGCAGTAAGACCATCAGATGGCAAACCGGGACCAAACTGGGAAGGACCTTTCTAGGTGATCAGGGATGACCTTCAAGGAGCTTATCACTTGGAAACGCTGGAGGGCAGGGAGATACCAAGAGCATAGAATGAGGCCAACCTCAATAATTTCTACTTTTAGTCTTCTTAGTCTTTTTCGGCACATTTAATTTATGAATTTTTTTATTTCAAACTTATGTTTCTCTCAAGTTACTATTCAATAAATAAAGGCCTATTATCTCTCACATTTCAGTTTTACATATTGGTTGTCTCAATTTTATGTTATGTATCTCAATATTATTCACCATTTCCAAACGATAGCTCCATTCTCTCAACATTATGTATGATCACACTTGGTTACAATAAGCTGCTTAACCCACTTCATCCAAGAGAACTTCCTCGCGCATAACAGAACTCCTTTGGATTACATTAGGTTATTTAACTTATTTCAACCAAGGAATCTCCTCATGTCGAGCAAGGTTCATGCTAATTATAATAAGTGCTAAGTTTATTTCAATTACTGGAATCCTCAGGTCTTTGTCATAACAAACAAAAAAGACCTTATGAGTTTCCCCGACGATAATAAAAGCCCTATTGGGGATCCTTAGGCAAAAAAGCCAACAGTCGCTAAAAACCTGATCGGGTGGATGACTCATTAACCAGGTGCATTCTTGCCATCATCTCACCTAGGCCTAAGGGAGTGTGGTGATACAACCTTAAAGGTAAGGAATATGGAATGATATTGCCAAGGCATATTGGACTGGAAGAATGTTTAGCGAGAGTTTTTAGCTCATTTAGTTGGCAAAGGTTCAAAATGATTAACATTAGATACTAATTAATTTAGTCGATGAAAGGCCCAAAATGATTAACAGTATTATTTGGTCAATAAAAGCCCTAAATGATTGGTAGGTATCAACTCTTCCTGGTTAGCAAATAAAATACAAGAATAATTATTAACTATATTTAGTCAGCACACATCTAAAATATGATACAGTTAATAAACTGACTTTATTCATTTTGACAAAAGACTGAAGAGTACAAATATACAAGAGATTCTAAAAACCATATAAGGACCCTGACCAACAAAGGATGATGACCTAGATATTCATCTATGCGTGCTCTTTGACCATCATATGGTTTGGGGCAAACACCTCTTCATGGTCTTCAATATAGTGGTTCATCAGCTGGACATGAATGGCGTCAATGGGAATCCATTTCTTATTTTTTGAGAAGGGGGATGGAGGTAAGTTGGGCCGTCTATTTGGTATTTTAACCTCATCTGTGAATCCTTGGGCGTCTTGATCTCCCTAAGGGTATTTAGTCACCTCGGTTTATATGACATGTCATCGGCTTCCTATAGCCTCGCAAGCGCATTAGTCCAGCCCTCGTTATAACCTGCTACCTAAGCTTCTCGAGGACCCATCTTAAAGAGATGCCTCAGCCTCTTGACAACCCTCTAAAGGCCAGCTATGATGGTATACTTTTGTTAACATCTTCTTTTATCTCGTCAACCTCCTTCTTGTGGGCATTATTGTCGGCTTGAATCATCTCTACCACCTGGATCACATCCTTGCTTGCGATAAGTTGGGACCATAGGTCATTTAACTCCTCTTGCATAAAGGAGTCGATCTCCTCTATGACTTGGAGGTTGTCCTCTAACTTTTCCATCATCTCGGACTTCTCTTTATATGCTGAAGTCCTTGCTTTTAACTTCTTACAGTTCTTCAAGAAGGCCCGACGAGTCTTCCCACTCACACTTGGTCATAAAACCTTCCCCAAATTTGAGTAAGGAGAGATGTAGTCTTCCATAATAATAATCTATAAACAACAGAATAAATTTCAAGCACATAGGACATCAACAAAATAAAGAGATGAATATTAGCAAAAAGTAGAGTCTTTTTTATTAATATTTCAAAAGGGAGGAAAATGCCATTACAACAAAAAGGAAAAGGCATTAAAATACAAGATCAGGGAAAATAAAGAGTCCTAGAACTACATGGCTTCATTCCTTCACCCACTCAGAGGTTTTTGGTTCTTTCCCCTTCCCAACAGCTTTCTCTTTCCGGTTGGCAGCTATCCCGACCTCATCTGGCTCCCTTCCAGCCTGCTCGATAAGCTAATTAGTAGGGGTATCCTCAACATCAATGAGAGAATGCCCTAGAGGATGAATCTAGTACAGATCAAACTCTGATGTAACTCCTACTTCTCTAAGGGCTTGATTCCATCCTTATTTTAAATACAGTTTCTTGGCATAGGCAATCTAGAGCTCAACATCATCAGAGGCTTCATTCTAGCTGTTTGAATAGTTGTTATCCTTCATGCTTGGGATCTTGCCCTCCAACTGCTGGACCTTCTCGATCAGGTCCAGATTCTCCCTATCCATCCTCTCCTTCTTAGAAATAATAATGTCATTTGCCATATTCATATTAGCCAAGTCCTTATCTGCCTTAACCTTCTCCAGCTCAAAACTAGATCGAGCATTAATAATGTCCCTCAAAAACTTATTCAGGGCTTCATTTAGCTCCTAGTTCTTCTTGAACAAGTCGATGTGACCATCCAAGAGTGTGGTAAAGTCAGACAAAAATTGCAAGGCGGAAAGAAGAGAAGTTAGAATATAAAAGTTAAACAAAGAGGAAATAATAGAAAATAGAATATACTTATCGTAGCCATCCCGAAATCTCCTCTCTCCTCCCTGGTTGGGAGGGGGGAGGGGATGGAGGTCTCGCATCCTCTCTGCTCTTAGTAACACTTCGACTGTCGTCGATGTGGGGTGAATGTAATGAGATGGAGTCACCAGCCTATTTTGCATAAAATAGGAAAAAGAGCATGTCGTCGCCTCGAGAGAGAGGCACCAAAGACAAAATGATGAATAAAAAACAAATGGTTCAAAGGTTCAGGGCCTAAGTTACAGAATGGGAAGGTGTTAGTCACCCATCCCGCCCTTTTGGTCTCTCATGGGCTTGTATTACTGTTTACCTTAATTTCTCCGTGAAGTGTGTGTGTGTGTGTGTGTATATAATGGAGATCGTAATTACCCAACTCATATCATGGAAAAGATAGAGTGAGGTCATCCATAAGAATGTTCTTAAAATAATATATAGAAAATACGATATATGCGTTTATTGAGATATTGATTGTTATAATGAAACGATAATATATGTTGGATAAAATGCTAAGAAGGATCACAAATATAATATGTACTAAAATAATGTATAGATAAAAAAAATGATGCACCTACGAAAATGGAAAATTGGTAAATTGGACTCGAGTCTCGAGTTTAAATACAAAATGCCTACGTAGCCTATAAAGGCATCAAAGTATAGTAGTTCGGATGCAGCATAGGGGTGGGGATTATCCCTTAGATTCGAACATGATTCTATTATACGTGTGTGTGTAGAAAATGTGTTTTTCGTTTTGAGAAATTGTGATGGATAATCCCATTGGAATTTATAGGTGTAACCCTCTTTTTGTTTGCTTTGTTTTTTATAGAAAATAAAGTACGTGCAATATGACTGATGAAAAGGTGAGATGTAAATGTGTATGAACTAAAGAAAAAACTAGATTATGAATTTATGTAATTTATACGAATACAAGAAATTTAAAGAGAGAGAGAAGGATTTTGGATCTTCTTTGAATAATTGAAGCTTGATCATGATCTTGGATGAACTCCCTTGAGTTTAGAGATGAATGTTAGATGAGAGAGAATGAGAGTTTACCAAATTGGGTATGAAAAGGATGGGAATGTAAGATGGAAAGGAATTTCACACGAGGAAACTTCGCTGATTGCAAGAGAATGTTGACGAGATCACTGATGCTGATGGATCTGAGGTGTACTTTGGGAGTGAGGTCATGCCCAATATTTATAGGGTAAAGGGGGTACCGATCGGCATCGTTCCAACCCTGCCAATCGGTAGGTAACCATAAACACACTACCGACAGGCAGGGAAATGGACATACCAATCGGCAGTCTCATGCTGATTTTTGCAGAAAAATAGTCGTAGGACGTAATCCGTTATTCCAAATCATGCAGGGGGCATACCGTTAGAAAGGTAATTCAAAGATCTTTAAGAGTACTTTGTCCAGGAGATGACTTTGGGTCAAACATGGCTTGAAATCGCTCACAGGTTCTTTGGATGGGATTCCATCAAATGGAAATGGATCGTTTGTCCGAACGGTAAGTCAGAATCGCGCACGAGGTGGACCATTGGAAAGGTTATGCGAGGTAATTTGACATTCCAAAGAGATTCTCTCAAATTGGAGAGCTTAGTTTGGTCAACCAGGGCTCGAAAGTGATCGGTGACCTCTCAAAGTAAAATGGGTCATTCGTCCGTATAATAAGGATGATTCACACACGGGGTAAACAGTTGGAAAGGGTATTCAGTTCCCTCTAACGATTCATTCAGTCTCATTCAAGCTGAAGAATTGACCTTGGTCAAATGAAGACCGGGAGAGCCCGATAGCCTCCATATTAATTTTTAGTGGAAAACGAATTATTTGTCTGAACAGTTATGTCGTATAGTGCATGGGGAGGATCATTGGAAAGTGGTTTCAGTGCCCTTCAAAGATTCAAAGAGCTATTTCTTTAATGATGAAGTTAATTCGGGTCAAATCGAGGCTCGGGAGCGTTCGATGGTCTCTAGGTTGATTTTTTATGGTAAAATGTTCGGTTCATCTGAATCGTTATGCTAATTTGCGCACAGGGCAGACATTTGGAAAGGGGATTCAAATTTCTTTAAAAATTTTATTGAGGTTTTGCTCTGACAATAGAGTTGATCGGTGTCAAACGGAGCCCGAAAGTGCCCGATGACCTCTAAATCGGTACTCGGAGTATGACCTATGATTTTTAGTGAATGGGGAGGTGCTAGGGACATAAGGAGAGACTTAGGTGGTCCTAGAATGTGGTTTTTATAGAGACCCTCGACGAGTGAGCTTAGGACAAGTGAAAGCCGTCGAAGAGGCACCACATGATGTTGTGGAAATACGTCGATCTTGCTGACCTAAAGGGACAAGGATGATCATTTCAAAGGGTCGAGTTCGATTCTGAGGACCTAAGAAAATACTGGGGATGACTGGTTCTATGGTACGAGGTCAATTCTTGGGACCTAGGGTAAGGAGAGACCAATTTTGCGGGCCAAGGTCGATTATGAGAACCCTAAGTAGGGGTGACCTATTATGAGGGTTAAAGCCAATTCTGAGCGCTTAAGTAGGGGTGACTAATTCTGCGGTTCGAAGCCAATTCTGAGGGCTTAAGTAGGGGTGACAAATTCTGAGGGCTTAAGCAGAGATGAACAATTATATGGGTCGAAGTTAATTATGAGGAGCTTAAGAATGGGTGACCAATTCTAAGGGTTGAGGTTAATTATGAGGGCTTAAGTAGAGGTGAGCAATTTTGAGAGCTTAAGTAGAGGTGACCAATTCTGAGGGCCGAATCCAATTTCAAGGTCTTAAGTTATAGTTTTCTTTTAGAGACTCCACTGGGGAAATGGTATTAATCTAAAGGTTATACGTTTCCTTATTGGGTAATTTTTTATTTTTACAGTGTTCTTTCGAGACGTTGCTGGGGAGATATTAATTGATTTTGGGAATTCCGCTAGGAAAGTAAGTGTGGTATTAACTGTTATTCTTAATGAAAAGGGGTTTAAAATTCATTTGGTAATTTTAGGAGTTTTCTCGGGATTTTTGACTTTTTGGGGAATTTTTGTACAAAATTTCATGGAGGGTGCCGACCGACATGGTGTAAGAAGTGTCAAACATTCATGGCACAATATTTTGGGGTACCTTGAGTAGGTAAAGGGACGATGACAATCGGTATGTTACTGGGGGATGCCGATCGGCATGCCCCTTAGGATCCTATAAAAAGGGGCGAGATTTCCTCATTTTTTATAGCTTCTAGACTTTCTCTCTTCTGATCTTTCTTTATGAAAACTGTGTAGCGCTCCAAAACTAAGAAATATTTTATTTCTCGAGCAGTGAGATCCACATGATGTGGTTAAATGTCAAAGACTGGGTGAACTTGGAATGGCGAGCCAAGGTTCCCCTTGCGCTGGGCAGTGAGAATGCTTTCGACTCATTCGAGCCAGATGCGGATGAGTGGACTCTTTTGTGCGAGCTGGTGCTCCATCGATCCTCTAGGATGTGAACTATGGTGTCTATGTAAGTGTTAATGACGATTGATATTCTTTTCTTCTTTCTTGGTGATATTTCCTTATTTCTTGAGTTTTGATAAGGGTTTTTCCTTTTGGCTTTGGCAGATTGATATTGTTATATCGAACCTGCATTCTCGACGGACAATAGGGCTTAAGGATGTCTAGGAGCGCCTTCCACCAGTGGTACGTTGGGTGGTGTCATCAATTGGTTTTGGTAGATTGGCATCTGCACTGGATAAGATTCCTCGTTCGATGACTGTCCTTGGTACTTTGGGGGAGCGGTGGTGGGACACCACCCACACTTAGCATTTTGGCTTTGGGGAGATAACGGTGACTCTTATCAATGTACAATAGCTACCAGGGATGTATTGTAAGGGGGTCCAGATAGAGGTGGACCAAACTTTGCGGGTGATGCTGACGGCGGTGGATGCGGCGTTAGGTGATATGGAGAGGATAGTCTCCATGGACTCTATCCGTTTGTCTCTTTTGAGGGAGTTATTATTGTCTCGAAGGATCACCGAGACTGACGGGCTACAAGTGAGACATATGGCCCATTTGTTTATCCTACTGTTGTTGGGAGGGTTTTTAGTGGCGACGAGTGGCGAAGTCATCCACTTATAGTTTTTTCCATTTTTAGGGTATTTTTGAATATCCCTCTTTTTGACTGGGGGACAAGACCTTAGCAACCCTTTATTTTTCTTTGGACGCATTCAGCCGGTGTTACCGGTAGACTTTTACTAGTGCCACGTATCTTTTGGATGTATTCTTTATTTTATGCATTTCCTTTATGCATTTTATTCTTTTGATTGATAATTCTTTTGTCCTTTGCAAACGTAGTTCTATGAGGTTATTGGCCTTAATGCCGAACTGATAGCTTTGAAGGATGAGTCTGTTGGGGAATTTTGTCGGATGTACCGGTGGAAAAATTCCAACCGGCAGTCAAGGTGGTTCCTCTCTTTAGGGGCAGTGCATCAGGTCTTGAACGACCTGACTAGTGATCGGATAAATTCTTCTTTCCTCTCGAGACCATTTTTCTTCGATGTCCTTTTTCAAATATTGATTTTCCACTGGGGATCTTCCAGGTGACCTTCTATCCCTTGAGGTATGTCTCCACAAGATTTTCTTACACATTTCTTGTTCATTGTGGGAGCTTGGAATTTGACCATGTTGCATGCTTGATGTAGCAGCATTGCACCGAAAAAGAGACTTAAACAAGGCAAAAAGAGATACATATTTTGTTTGATTATTTTGATTTATTGGCTTACTCTACATGCACTTTAATTTTACATTTTTTGAGTATGTTTGAGTAGAAGATGGACCCGTATGCTTAGCTAAAACAAAGCTTATCTTTTGAAGGGATTTATTTTGAGTAGAAAAATGAGCTTTTTCGAATTTTTTAGTAAAGGAAGACCTTGGAGGCTTGGTTGGTATATGGATGAGGAGAAAGAAGGTTTGTTGTAAAGTGGAGCTTGTCGCCTTCATTGGATTGCGTTGAATCTAGTGTGTTGAACAGGATGTACTGATGATCGAAATGTTGCCTTAGGCCTTACATCGAGGCAACTGCTGCTGATCGGGGACCTGATGGTGGATCCTCAATTTACTGCCATCACTCCGTGGATGTCATACCATCGTAATCCTACGACAGTGATGCTGCGAGACCCTAAATTGTCTAAATTCTTGACGGGAAAGCCGTTTTGACTTTTTGAGGGGCAACCCCGTTATGCTGTTTATGTGGCTATTGGAGAAATTTCGTTTAGCGCACCCCCTGAATATCCCTTGGCAGTTGTTTTGAATTTCTTCACTTGCTACTTCATCCATTTTGGCTTGAATGTCGAGAACTGGTTTGTAGAGCATGGAGCTCGATGTTTGTGCTGATTGGTATCCTGGTGGGGGGGAGTTACATCCTATTCAATTTGGATGGGATCAGATTATGCCACTTAGGAATCTAGACTTCTTTCCCTTGGAAGATTTGACGGAGGGCATACGCATGCGGTTGGACTCTCAATAGGAGAATCATTGACCGTTAACCCGTCCTTCCCAATCTGTTGGATGAGTCTGGAATATTTTCAGGGATTACAGGAAGTGGTTGTAGAGGAGGGTAGCTGCCAAAATGTTGGATTTGGAGATTGGGCAAAGGTGGTTCACCATAACTGACACCATGGAGGGAGGTGTTGTTGTTTTCCCTGGGCTGGTCCAGGCTCACCATTATATGGAGCGTCTGTGAAGTTTTATTTAGGTAGGGGAGGTTTGGGGACCCTAGGATATGGATGATGATGGGGTCGGTTCCTCTGGCAGTTGCGAGTAGAATCCCTGGGAAATTTATATGTGAAGCTCTTGTGATGTGTTTGGTAATAAATTTGATAAGGTTGTTTTTGAAGTAGTTGATTTCTTTTTGTTCTTGTTTGGTTTTAGGAAAGTAGGGTTAGGTTGGTTAAGGAAGTTGTTTGACTCCCTATGCCTATGTAATGGTAAAGAAATTTTTATTAATAAAATAAAGAAAATTTTAATTATATTATTGTGCCTCTTGATGAGTTTTTGCATTTGAATTATCTATACCAATCGTTAAGGCATACATAATCCTTTTGTTCATGTAAATGATAAAAATGAACTGTCATTCTCGGGGATAAGAAAATAATAACATTTTGTGAAAAATAAGGGGGCCCTGCTCATGTGAAGGGTATGAGCTGCCTATATACCTCTGGGGGTTTTAAAAAAATTTAGAGTCTTATTTTTTAAAGTAAAAAGACTTTAGAGGATCAGGCCCCACGTAGTTTTGAGTAGAGGGAAATGAAGATTTTTTTGTAATAGAAGGGAGATGAGAAGAGTCATAACGCATCTAGATTAAGGTTAAAATTTCTTAAGACAATCCAGGTTGACTGGACGGGATATCTCTTCCCCATCGAGGTCAGCGAGCATAGCGGCGCCGCCAAATAGGATCTTCTTCACAATATAGGGGTCGCTCCAATTGGGCTTGAATTTCCCGTTGGGGTCCCATATGGTCTCTACGATTTCTTTAAGGGATAAATCCTCTTCTCGGACATCACTATCCTTGAATCTATTATCAAATGATCATGCCATTCGACGATGGTATCGTTGTATACGATACAGATCCTTTAGTCTCTTTTCGTCCAAGAGTGATAACTCGTTCAGATGGATTTGATGCCAGTCTTCCTCGCTGACTTTGCTCTCGAGCATGATGCATAGTAAGGAATTTCTAGCTCAACGGGTAGGATTGCTTCCATGTCGTATACCAAAAAGTAAGGGCTATCCCCAATAGATGTTCGAACTGAAGTGAGGTAGCCCTAGAGGGCGTAAGGGATCCAGTCAGCTCAATATCGATAACATTAAGTCATCTTGCTGATGATGGCTTTTAGTTTTTTTATTAGTGTCTTCGACTACACCGTTGGTCTGAGGTTGGTAGGGAGAAGATTTGTGTATCAGAATTCAATACTCGTCGACCACTCATGTGACCTCTGCTTCGAAATGCAACCCGTTATCTAACACTAGATCATGAGGGACCTCATATCGCTAGATGATATTTTTTCAGATGAACTTGGCCACCTTTTTGGGCATTTAGAACTACGTATGACTCAACTTCAGCCCATTTGGTGAAGTAATTAATGGCAACCAAGATGAATTCATGCCAGTCGGAGGCTTTGGTTGTAACTTTTCCAATGATATCAATGCCCCTTGTGGAGAACGAACAAGGAGAAGTCATGTTATACAATTCCTACAGAGGCAAGTGCTGGAGGTTGAAAAATTACTAGCATTTAAGATATCTTCGAACATAGGCGGTGCAATCCTGAACCATGGTAGTCTATTAGTAACCCTATTGGATGATTTTCTTGGCTAGCATATGGCCATTCATATGGGGTCCACATTCCTCACTGTGAATTTTTTTTCATCATCTCTTCAATGTCACCCTTATAATGCAGTGTAAATGGGTTCCATTGAAATTTATCTTGAACAATGCTTTATCGTAGACGATGTATTGGGCATTCAATTTATGCAGGGTTTCACGATCTTTCTTGTTAAAATTTTGGGGACATGCTTGAGGAAGCGCCAAATATTGTAGTACCAGAAATCGATTATATTAGGATATTATACTATTATGAGCTCAATGTAGTAGTAATGGGTATCTTTTGGCTTGCTTTTGGACTAGGAAGGTGGCCATCATCATTCCTTCGGGAATATCAACCATAGAGGTTAATGTAGCAAGGGCATTGACTAGGTTTTTCTTTACTTGGGACAGGTAGGTGAAGGTGATATCTTGGAATTAGGAGGCTAAATCTTCTAGGTGGGCATGGAAGAGTAAGGTTTTCACGTCCTTAAGTTTCCATATTTTGAGTACTTGACCGATGATGAGTGTTGAATCCCCATAGACATCTAGGTATCAAATTCCTTTCTTAAGAGAAACTTTGAGGCCTGCCGTGCACACCTCATATTCAGTCATGTTATTAGTGCAGGGAAAATCCAGCTTGATGGCAATTGGAGTGTGAGAGTCATCAGGGGAAATTAGGAGTATCTCAATGCCATACCATTTGTTGTTGGCGGCCCCGTTAAAGAACATTTACCATCGAAGGTCTTATTGGGAGGTACAAAGGATATTCTCATCCGGGAATTCGGAAATCCAAACATCGGTTTCTTCTAAAGGGTATTCAACGAGATAGTCAGAGATTGCTCTTCCTTTCATGGCTTTCTGCATGGCATACATAATATCGAATTTGTCTATAAGCATCAAACATCAGGAAATTTGGTTAGGCAAGTTAGGTTTCTCAAGTAGATATTTAATGGGATCCATTCGGGATACAAGTTTGATGGGAAAGGCAAGCATGTAGTGCCATAATTTTTACGTAACCCAGATAAGGGCGACACATGATTTCTCCAATGCATTATAGTTAACTTCGTACCCGACCAACTTACGACTAGCGTATTAGATGGCTCTTTCTTTACGAGACTTTTCAAGGTATTGGGATAGCAAATCCCTAGCTGCAATATCCATTACGATTAGGTATAGGAGTAGGGTAAGAACAAGCAGCGACGACATGAGTACCGGAGGTTGGTTTAGATATTTCTTGATTAGATCAAGGCCTTCTTAGAAATCTTCATTCCAAACCTTAGCGGAATTCTTTCGAAGGATGGTTCACAAATAGAAGTCAACCGGTTGATGAACCGGATAAGATACTACAATTTTCTAAGGAATCCCCAAACTTCTTTCTCTGTTCAGGGTGGTGGCATTTCGAGTATGGATTTTAGTTTGACATGATCTTCTTTTATCCCTTTCTCACTAACCATGAATCCCAAGAGCTTTCCTTTGGTAATGCTAAAGACACATTTATGTGGGTTAAGTCGCATCCGGTACTGTCGTAGTCACTCGAAGAACTTTCAGAGAGCGAGAACATGACCTTCCCTAATCTTAGACTTAATAATCATATCATTAACATATACCTCAACTTCTTTGTCTATATGATCTTGCAATATGGTTGTGCCAGCCCTCTAGTAGGTATCCCCTACATTTTTTAGACCAAATGGAATAACGGTGTAACAGGAAGTTCCGAAAGGGGTGATGAATGTGATTTTCTCTTGATGATCTGGGTGCATCTTGATCTGGTTATATCTGGCAAACCCATTAACGAATGACTTGAGAGTATGACTGACTGTTATCCACAATCATGTCTATATTGGGTAGCGGGTAGTCATCATTCGGAGAGGCTTTATTCAAGTCTCGATAGTCAACACACATGGTAACCTTTCCTTTGGATTTCATCCCAGGTACGATGTTGGCTATCCATGTGGGATATTTAATCACACGAATGAAACCACGTTTAACTGTTTGATCACTTCTTTCTTAACTTTGAGCTACCATTCAGAGCGGAGCTTTTACAATTTTTATTTGATCGGTTTGTATTCTGAGAGAGTTAGAATCTCGTGCCAAGATATCTTGGGATTAATATCGGGCAAGTCATCGTAGGACCATGCAAAGACATCCACATATTCCTTCAGTAATGATTCGAGTTACACGCGCTCTTGATCGTCAAGGGTAGACCTTATTCTAATCTCGCGCAGTTGGCTACTAGAGCCGAGATTAATAACAACAGTTTCATATTCATTAACTTGAATGCAATTATGTTGTTTTTTTATTAACCTTATTAAGATATGTTAATAATTGTTCATTTATAAATTCATCATCATCAAGAGTTTGATTAGAACCAAGACAATTAATGTAAGACACAACAAGATACTCAAAATCTTTGTTTATTTCATTATTAGGAAAAACAGTGTTGAGAACCTCATTAAAGGAGGTTTCGATTACATCAGAAATGGGAAGAATAATAAAAGACAAGAAAATGGGATAAACATCAGAGTTGGGCTATAATTCATTAGGTGGAACTGGTACAACATTCCAGTTGAGGTGAGGTATGTTAATAACTTTGATCAGGGGGGATGGATCTGATGTTGTAGCGCTTGAGTGGATCATGCAGAGTGTCAGCCCCAGTTTCTGCAAGTTGAACAAATCCTCAGAGTCACTTCCTTCAGAATCTTTGGTATTAGCTACGGTCTTCTCAATGAGTGGTTGCACATGATGCTGGGAATTTTTGGCCCATGAATAGCTATCTTGGAAAAAGACCTCCATTCTTGGTTTCATCTTCATGTCCACATGACCATACCACAGTTCGGGAAAGCCATAGAAGGAGAAATCTTCACCCTTTCTAATGAGTCTTCCATTCAAGGAATCCTTTAAGACAATCTTGAGGCTTTCTAGCCTTTTCTTCAGTCGAGGTTAGTGGAGCATTCTGAGTTTTTCTATTGATGGTTAATAGCCTAAACTCTAAGGAGGAAAAGCTTTCTTTAATACTATGGGTTCCAGTATTCCCTATTATCATCATCCCAACCCCAATCTGAGCATGAAGTGCATGTTTTTGAACATCTGGAGCACATTGAGGTTGCCATGAGGGTTATACTCTTGACAAATTCTATCTTTAAAATCATCCCCTGCTGGGAGTAAAAGTGGTTCGACTAAAAAACTTAACAGAAGCATATCATTTTTCCCCATGCTGTATCTCAAGTACTGGATTATTAGTGCTTTCATTCTCACCATTATCATCTTTGCCCAAGATGGTTATGACCTGCCCATTGACGAAGAACTTCAATTTCTGATGAAGGGAAGAAGACACACCCTTGATACTATGGAGCCATGGTCATCCAAGTAATAGATTGAAACAAGCCGAGATGCCGATGAATTGGAATTAAATAATGGAATATTGCAAGATTTATAGATCTCATCACTTCTCAATGAGTATTATCATAAGCGTTCACCACGACAGAGGTTAGAGCAAGGTCGCTCAATTTTAATCCCAAACAATTGAGGGTTCTTAATTGGCAAACATTAAGAGCTGATCTATTATCGAAAAATGAAAGTGGGATGATGTTTCTCATGAATTCGACAGAGATATTAAGAGCATAGTTGTGATTCAAACCAATCTTAGGGATTTTTTCTTCGGAGAAGGAGAGAATTCTAGTAGAGGTTAGAGATTTGACCATATTCACTGCTTCTTCTAGCATGGTGGATGGGAGGACTATGGGCCCGGTAAGTAGTTTGATAAAGGCATCTCGGTGCAGTTGGGAAGATTTAAAGAGTCCCCATAGGGTGATGTTAGCTTGGGTTTTGTTAAACTGATCGAGGATCTTTCTCTCCTTGAGGGTCATTTTCGGCATATGAATATTCAAAACACCTTTTCCCTTGTCAATCGCTGATGGTTACGGGTTCAGAATCTGGTAATGACTCCCTGATCTAGTCATATAGTTCACAAAAGAGGGAAAAAATAAAAATCATGTTTCTTCATCTATCTCGGGTTGTTTAGACACCTTGTTGATTTCTCCTAGCAGCTCCTGAAAGGATATCATTCCACATATGCTGACCATTTGGCTAGTTTTTTATGGGCCTTGCTCCTCATCTGAACTATCGAATTTGTCCCCCCATCTGGTGGCAATGAAATCATCTTTCTATAAAAATTCAATGCACTCCATAACCTCAACGACCTATTCATATAGATACTCCCACTCTATGGGGATATATAGAAGTGAAGGGACCAGGTGCCCTTGTAGTTTCAAAGCATCAAGTAGTTCAGACACACTATAAATTTCATCGGTCTGTGGGAATAAGTCTTCCATTATCTGGACCACATCATCTAAGTTGACTTCATGAGTAGGTAGTACCCAATTCTTTGACTCTCGATCTCATTTTCGAGCTTTCAAGAATAATATGATGAATTTCTGGCAGTCAATGGTCATTTTTTAGGGAAATTTTAGCCTGAACTCTAGAAGCTGGTTCAATACTGCTGATAATTCCATATCTTTCCCTCCAGAATGGGTATAAATAACAATGCATGCTCTAGTAAGAAGTGATAGAGCCTGATTGGCAAAACAGGTAGGATGTAGGAGAAAATATGGACAAACTTCGAGGGGTTTAGGAGAATATATGGGTACAATGGGTGATTTACTAGGTACGATCTAGGTAGATGGATCAAATTATGGGTCTTCTTCTAAAAAGATGGAATTTTTATAACTTGAGAGAGGATTGTGAGTAGTTTTTGTCTTAGGATTGATTGGTGGGGCGATGATCCCCCGATCAATTAGACCTTGGATTACATTTTGAAGGTGGAAACACTAATCAATGGTATGTCCGGCACTTTGATGAAAGTCGTAATGGGAATCTGGCTTAAAATTTTTGGGAAGTGGGTCTGGTAATGGATGAGGGTTCAATAGCTTAATAAGATTTCGTCTTAAAAGGGATTGGTAAAATTTGGAGAGGGGAGCATAAAGCTCGATGTATTCCTTTTTTACTGGGTTAGAGTGGATTTTTTAGTGCCCATGAAGTGGTAGGTTGAGAGATGTTATTGATGGTTGAAACTGCGGTATTGGCATGCTTCTCAGACTTTCTGGGAGTTAACTGTTCGGATACTTTCTTGGCTCAAATTCTGTCTTGGTAAGACTTTATTCAATCTCTACTCCTTCTTCTAGAAGGGATCGTAAATGAGGGTAGTACTATCCTCCCATCCTTGCTCAGACATGGGGTAAAAAATTCTTCTTCACAATACCGACTTGGTCCTCTTCGAAAGGCCGTTTAGTCATAGTGGCTGATTTCTTTATCCACCTTGCTATGAAGTTACTGGCTGATTCCCCAGGATTTTGTTTGAGAAGTTCTAAATCATGGCGGGTAACCTCCAATTCTTCGTTATACTTGTAGTGTGACATGGATTCATGGGCAACATCTTCCCAACTGTGAATTCTAGACTCCTCGAGAGATAAGAACCAATAAAGAACACTGTCCTTCAAAGTCTGTTGGAACATTTGGGCCATTATTTCCTTATAGGCACCTAGCAGAGTCACGGCTCGGTGGTAACTTCGAAGATCAACAATTGGGGTCCACTACCACCGAACTTCTGGATGTTGGGCATCTTGAACTTTTTTAGTAGCCTTACTTTAGGATAGGGATACATATGGGTGTAATCCATGTTGTTCCCATAGATTCGATCTTGGTTAAACTTCTTGGTCAACATCTTGAGGTCCTCTATGACCTTGTTCAATTTTTCCTCCTTCAGATCAACAATTATGGGTAGGTTAGCCCCTGGCTGGGTAAGATTCGAGACAGGGAGATGAACTGGTGGTGTCCCATTAGTAGGAGGGGCACGTGGAGCGTATTGGTATTCCTCGGGGACACAAATAGGCTCATGCATGGGCGGACCCATAACACGAGGGAAGATAACCTCAGACTCTTCAGGAATAAGGACCTGGTTTCTTTGCATCTCATGAATCTCAATTTCAAGATTATCAATCTTGCGATTGAGTTGGGCTAGAACCATCATCAATCAGGATACACATTCAGTACTTGGTCGGCATTCTCCATGAAAAGTGGATGAAGGTGAATTTCTAACTCATAGGAAGTAGAGAGGGAACTAACGGAGCCTCGAGGAGGTTCGACAAAATACCGAAGTCAATAAGGAGCCAAGCTAAGGGTTGGGTATGCAATTGACCTGAGAAAGAGAAAATTTTGAATTTATTTTTAAAAAGGAAAGGGGGAAAAGAATTATTTTTGAAAAGGAAGTATAATATTTTTGACATTTTTTGGGGAAAAGATTAGGACAAAATATTTTCGGGAAAAGGGTAGGAAAATATTTTTATTATAAGGAAGGAAAAAATGCTTTTGGTACAAAAGAGGAAAAATGAGAGAAGGGGCTCAACATGATTATTATTATGTTTATTATATTCTCACTTGTATTAGGTTTACCTAAATGCAAAAAGAAATTTCGAACGGGACCCGAGCTTGGGAAAATTGGGTTTGAAAAATATATTAAAAAAAATTGCTGGATTTGATACCAGGCTCATGGAGCGGGTCCCATTTAAAAAAAAGACGAAATCGCACAAAAATTTGGGCTGCATGCTGACCCGTCATTTTGGCAGAGTTTTGGGTAGAAATCGGCAAACTAAATATGAGTGCCCAAAGTTTGACACCTATATGAGGGTATGCAGTTGTTGGGTTAATTGGAAGGGTTCCCCCTTTGGCATGACTTCCACAATATTCGTCTTGCTTTTGAGAGAAATTGGTACGTGTGGAAGATCCATTTGATATACATGAGTTTACGTAAATTGCCTCCCTATATACCTCGTGGGGACAGTACGTGTGAGAGACAATTCGATATACTCGACGTACGTGAACGAGTCCCCTGTGATATACCTCCCGTCACTACAAAAAAAATTTCTTTTTACTACGGAACCTTTTGAGACGGTTAAAAATTTGGTCTCTAAAATTAACCTTTTGAGACAGGTAAAATTAACCGTCTTAAAAAATATTCTTTTTAAGACAGCTTTTGATCCTCGTCTCATAAAGTAGTAGCTAAAAAGATGGCAAATCAGTAGCTGTCTCAAAAAGTATACTTTATGAGACAGCCACAAAATATTTAGGCTCCCCCTTCTCACATTTGAGGTTCCCTCTTCTTTATTCCCAAGTAAAAAGAATGTAAAAGACACTAAAAATACACTAAAAAAAACACCCACGCGGCAGCTGTTCTCTCTTCTTCACCCGAGCACACACCGGCCCTAGGTAAGCCCAGTTCATCACTGGCTGTGCACCGCTATCAAACCCTAGCCTCTTTGTCCTAATCACAAGCTATCACCATCGCCCTAGGTAAGCCGCTAGTTTGTTTACTACTCGAGTTACATATGTTTTTTTTCATCAGTATATGTATTTTTTTCGTCTGTATATGGCTTTATATACGTTGTTTTACTACTCGAGTTACTTATAGATCCATGTTGGGTGCAATTCCTGATTATTTTTGTTGATTTGTAGTGGTGATAGGAGGTTGAGGGTGAGCCAATTGAAAACCCAAATTGTCAATTGGTTGTTGTAGTATATTTTTAAGACTAATTTATGAAAATATTTGTGTGGATGTTTGTGTGAATTTTAGTTGGAATTATTGATATGTTTGTTTGTGTTAATTAATTCATGGCATTTGCAAGTAGTTCATGCTATTAATTTGATTTACTATTTGATTATGATTATATTTTGCGATATACGTGATGGCCCAAATTAAGGCATCACCGTTCAAAAAATCATCAATGTTATTCAAAACCATATATTTTGTAGGTATTTTGGCATTAGTCCTGTTTCGACAATGTCTTTTTGGATCCCCTCCTTTATTTTTTTCTTCGGTAAAAAATCCCATAACTATTAAAAACTGCATTAGTTAGTGGGTTGTGCTGTTGATTTTTTATGCCCTAATTTAATGTAGTGAAATCCACGTATCTTTACATAGGACTAATAACAAAATGAAAATCTGATGAGATCGCTAGCTAATTTCTTTTAAAAAAGGGGACTAAGCCCTATTTTTTTTGTTACATCTAATACCATATCAAATGCTAAATCTTTAACATAAAAATTACTAAGGTTGTGTTTGATTACAAAGTTGGAAAATGGTTGAGAAATAGTTCATATTTAATATAGGCAAGAAAATGTGTGGATAAGATAGGAGGGATTTGGCCCTACTTTTGAAGTTTTCCATGGAAATAAGTTCTTTAGGTAGTGTGTGAGAATTGTTTTTCGTGAAATTGATAGCTTTTTATATTTATAAGTAGTGTTTTAATAGAATGCATATGAAATCAAGCACCTCAAAAGTAAAAAATGAGTATTTTCCATGGAAAAAAATTCAACGCCAATCAAAGAGACCTTAAGTATTGGGACACAAGGTCCAACATATGAAGTGGTATTCATTAAAATTCTAGTTTACAAAAGAATTAGTACACACAATAAAGTAATATCACGATCTTTAAAGAATCTAAAAAGAAAACTTAATTTTTCATTCTCTCTTTGCCTAATTTATTATCTAATTACATATCTTTTTTCAGAAAATGTTTACAACATTGAAGGAGTACGAGTGGCAGAGGTTGAAGAAAATAGAAGAGTATATAAAAAACTGATAGAATTGGGAGTCCATAAATTATATTTGGCAATGCAGGATCGCGCTAAAAGTAAGAAAAGTAAATCAAAGAATAATCAAAAATTGGTTGACAATGAAGTGTACGTGCCCTACAAAGGAGAAGATGAATGTCGTGATTTGAGCGGGGATTAAAATGGGTATATTGGTCGATTTTTTTACATATAAATGTTTAATGATGTAGATGCTAAAATGTTGATTGTGTGACTTTTTAATTGCATTGGATGCTGTCATTTCTTAAGATTTGGTGCACTAGTACTAAAATGTTGATTGTGTGAATTTTTAATTGCGTAACATTCTTTCCTTTCCTAACTTTTTATGTTGATTGTGAATTTTTAATGATGTAGATATTAAAATTGATGCGTTGAATTATTGGGTTATATTATTATCATTATTTAAATTAGTTTGCTATTGAATTTTTTGAATTTATGTATCAAATTGTTGGGAATCATTTGTTTTTTCAATTTTAGGTATCATGCATAAGAGTTGGATTAATTTACGTAGTCGGTGTTCAAAAGAATACATTAACGGGATTGAAGGATTTCTTAACTATGCATACGAAAACAAGAACATTGGGACCACATAAATCTATTGCCCGTGTCAGAGATGTGCAAATCGAGTATACCACACCCGACAAATGGTGAGAAATCACCTTGAGATGTATGGTTTTGACAAGACTTATAAGGTTTGGGTTTTCCTTGGAGAGAATTTTGGTGGTGTAGGAAGAAATATGAATTCTTTACGGGATGATATTCTAGTTGATGATATACCCATTTAATTAAATGCTCGAGATGCCATGGTTACAATGGTTCAAGAGGGACGGGGTATTCCTCACACAAATGACAATATGAGTAATGATGAGGAATGTAGAACCGAAGAAGTCTACGAATCGGATGAAAAAGTTCCAGAGTATTCTAGACTTTTGAAAGAGGCGCGGTGTGATTTGTATGAAAATTGTCCAGAGGGGATTACGAAATTGTCATTTGTTGTTGAACTCTTGCACATGAAGCAACTTAATGGATGGACAAATTGTTCTTTCACTAAGTTATTGGGTTTTTTGGGGAGGGTATTTCCGAGTGCTAGAATTCTGAATTCTTACTACCAAGCCAACAAGCTAACGATGGACTTGGGATTCAAGTACGAGACGTGGGATGCATGCCCAAACAACTGTATGATGTTTCGAAATCAATCTGAGAATTATGAAAAGTGTGATATATGCAGATCTTATCGATATAAAGATGATGATTCAAGTGTGGGTGTCCAAGGCCCGAAGGTAGCCTTAAAGAAAGTAGGGTATTTCCCTTAAAAACCTAGATTGTATAAATTATTTTGGTCATCCCATTCAGCTCCTCTAATGAAATGGCATGCCGAGGAACGGATTGACAATGGTGTCTTGAGGCATCCAGCAGACTCTCGTGCTTGTAAAAAATTTGATGAAAAAAACCCATCTTTTGAGAGAGACAGTCGCAATGTTATACTTGGGTTAGCTTCTGATGGATTTAATCCATTTGGTAATATGAGCATTAAGCACAGTACATGGATTGTTATCCTCATTATTTATAATTTAGCTTTGTGGTTGTTCATGAAGCAACCTAATTTGATTTTTTCTATACTTATAGATGGACCAAATGGACCCGGAGATAAGATCGATGTATTTTTACAACCATTGATTGATGAGTTGATTGAACTATGGAATGATGGTGTACACACTTACGATGCATCTAGTAAGAAGTTCTTTCAATTGCATGCATCTTTGATGTGGACTATTAATGATTTCCCTGCATATGCCATGTTATCAGAATGGAGCACAAAAGGTACATTTTCTTGTCCTTATTGTAACGAAGACCATCAGGCAATGCGATTAAAGTGTGGTAAGAAGTTCTGTTATTGGGGTCATCGTCGATTCTTAGACCCTCGCCATAGGTTTCGTCGGCAGAAGACACCATTTAATGGGAGGGTAGAATTATGACCGGCCCCATTAAAACTTTCTGGATTGCAAGTGTTGCAACAGTTGAATGATCTTGACATTAAAACTGAATATAAGATGGAAGATGTCTTAAGAAGGAGGGAAAGGGAGGCGCTAGAAAAGAAAACAAAGAAAGTGTTGAAACCTAGAATGGGTTGGAAGAAGAAAAGTATTTTTTTTTATTTGCCGTACTAGAAGGATAATCTTACTCTCCACACTCTCGATGTCATGCATATTGAGAAGAACGTGTGTGATAATGTCCTATTTACATTGTTGGGTACTAAAGGTAAGATAAAGGATAATTTAAATTCTAGAAAAGACCTCAAAAATTGAATATTAGATCTGAGTTACATTCTCAACCAAGGGGGTCAAATTTAGAGTACATTCCCCCAACAGAGTTCACGATGAGTAACAAGGAGAAGGCCATTTTTTTAAAAGTGTTGCGGGATGTTAAAACTCCCGATGGTTACTCATCGAACATTTCACGGTGCGTGAACATGAAAGAAAGGAAAATTTTAGGATTAAAAAGCCATGATAATCACATTTTATTGCAAAAATTACTTCCTATAGCAGCGTGAAGGGTATTGCCAAAGAATATTGTCAAAGCCTTAATTGAATTAAGCAATTGCTTCGTGATATTGTGTTCAAGTGCAGTTACCCTAGATGATTTGGAAAAGTTTAAAGATCGGATGGCTCTTACACTTTGTAGCCTTAAGAAGATATTCCCGCCGAGTTTTTTTTATGTGATGGAACACTTGCCTATACATTTTCCCAATGAACTCCTAATTGCTGGCTGTGTCCTTTACCGTTGGATGTATCCAATTGAAAGGTATCTCGACACGTTAAAACTATACATTCTTAATCGAGCTCATCCAGAGGCCTCGATCGCCAACTCTATTCTTTTGGAGGAATGCATGACTTTTTGCTCGTGGTACTTTGGTGTGGAAACCAAGTCTAACCGACCGTCTAGAAATGATGATAATGGGGATATGGATGGTCGTGCACTTGGGAAAAAAGTTCCATTTGAAGTTGATCAAGTAATGTATACACAAGCTCATCGGTATGTTCTTACCAACACAGAGTCAGTGGCACCATTCGTTCAGTAAGTTTCATTATTCCTAGTTGGATTTTGTAAAAACATTTTTTAGAGTTTTGCATTAAATATATATATGACTACGCTTGTATTTTTTAGAAAACATCTCACAGAGCTTTCATCAATTTACCCTCATGATTCACAAAAGCATCATGTTAATCGTCTTCACAACGAAGAGTTCCACATGTGGTTTAAGGATCATATAGGTAAAAAATCATAACAAATACTTGAATTATAAATAAAGATTATATTTGTTTATTGACATTTATTTTAAAATACTATAGGTGAGTAGAATGGTAGCCAATGGCATTGAACTATCCAATTAAATCAAATTCTTGTCTTTAGGGCCCCTCAAAGATGCAGTTAGATTCAAATCTTATATTATTGACGGTTTTCAATTTCGAACGAAGAAAGTTGATATGCGAAGAAAAACTCAAAATAAAGGCGTTGTTATAAAAGCCGAACAAATGAGCTATTCAAGTCGAAAAGATAAAAATCCTACTGTAGGTGATATTACATATTATGGGGAGCTGACAGACATCATTAAAGTTCAATATGTTAATGGCATGAAGTTTGTGTTATTCGAGTGTGATTGGGTTGAAAATCGCATGGGCACAAAAGTGGATGAGTTCAACTTTACGCTAGTGAACTTCAAGCATTTGAAATATAAGATTGGTCGAGAGAGTGATGAACCTTTCATCTTCGCATCTCAAGCAGAACAAGTATTTTACGTGCAGGATCCTGTAGAACAAGATTGGCACATTGTTGTTCATATGTCACCAAGAGATCAATTTGATAGGTACACGACGATCGAAGAAGAATTATTGGTCAATGGAGATGAGCCATTTAACATGCAAAATTTGGATGAAGATGAAACTGTAAGGTGGGTGAGACAAGGAGAAAATGGATCAATAGTTGACCCAAGTGTCCCAGATGATGATGATGATGATGAAATTGGGAGGGGCAATGCTTGAGGGGAATGTAATCCTAAATTAGCTACCTTTTGTTTTTTATTTGTTTGATGTCAAAGATTGGAACAATGTGAAGACATTATTATTCATGTTGTCCATTTATTTAAATTTGAAAACTTGATGTTATCTTATGCATATATTTTCAGTATGTATGTGTCCCACATGAAAGCCCCTCTGATCCTTCTAGAAATACCAGCTACATCACTGAATTGGATATTTCTATTATGACTAATAAAGTAGGTCGGTCCTCAATTTATTCGTTACAAAATCAAATGAAAAATATGTTTCTGTGATTAGGAATATGCTCATTTACGAAAACCATTTCTTTATTAAGCAACAAAATCTTGAAGACTTGCTAAAAGGAACAAATCATGTTTTCATCTAAGTTTAAATCCCCAAAACATCCAACTTTTCTTTTAAGTTCAAAACGTGTGGTGGTCTCTACACGCATCCAAACACTGATCTAATAAGCACAGTGGGGTTTGAAGGCACACTTTGTTTCTTCCTACACTACTTCTTGACAGTTATGAATCCATCAGGAATAGGTTTTTGCAGAAATTCATACTGAGAAGTAAGATTTTCAAAAAATTCCATAGGCATCGAGTGGTGGAAGAAAAAGTATTGCTACTATATTCTATATACTTTATTGATTTATATTTGAGGTGGTGTTTATACTCTTTCCAATATTACTGAAATATGCCTAAAAAACTAACAAATTGATACTAAATCCAACAGATATTTGTTCTTTGTGTGTTGTCATTTTCTAATTCTCCTATATAATCTTTTGTATAGTCTCGATAAGGAACCTTTGTGTATAATGTATGTTAGTTTTTAGGGGTTCCATAGAAATCTGCTATTTTTTTTAAAATTTATCTAATTTGGATGTATATTTTGTGGTGGACAAGCACTGGCTCGGCTCACATGCTTAGTGTAATCAAGGGCAAGCCCAACGCTAGATGGCGACTTACTATAAGACCTCGAAACTTCTCTGCCTCCAAAGTATAGATTGACTTAAAAATACTACCATAAACTACAACTAATACCTCAACCTCTTTCCAACCTGTGCTCAGCCTCAAAATCACATCTCAGCCCACTAATTCGCACTCAATAATTAATTGCAAACCATCATTGGGTCCATCTTCTTTGATATATATGCATACAAAACCAAATTAGAACCATCTATACATGTCTGATATAGGCTAAATGTATTGGGAGGACTACTAAAGAGGATTACAGAGAGAGTATGAGATGTCAGTATATATACACATGATGCATATATATGCATATGCAACTGCATATATATGCAGCATATGATACATATGCAACATATGATATATATGCAGTGCATATATATGCAACTGCATATATATGCATATGCAGCATATGCATATATATGCAGTGCATGTGTGCATGTGTGCGTGTTTTTGTGTGTTTGTGTGCGTGTTTACCATCTCTCATTATAACCATTTTCCTGCCAAATTATAAAATGAGCATATAATTTTATATTATTTACTTTTGAACCAAAGAAATATATTTGTTGGTCAATTGCAACTATGTGCATATAGGTGCTTGTTAGAGTCCCTAATGTCGAATAAAGAGACTTAGATTCGATACCTAATGCCTTAGTTAATAAACTTAGATCAGGCTATAAATAGACTGAACCGTGAATTAGAACAAAAGAAAAATAAAATAAAGAAGAATCAAGAGGAAGAAGAAGACTTAGAGGCAAAATCCAACTTAACCTTATAACTCTAACTTGATAAAAATACCACTACAGAACCGATAATCTACGTGGTCATTCGGACATAACCTTGGAAATCCATAGAGCAAAAGTAGATGTGTGTACCAACCTGCATCGCTTGCTATGATTGTGATTCTGATTGTGCTGGTCGTTTGCTGTGATTGTTCTTGCGCTGCAATTGCGCCTATTGCCTTTGTTGGCCTCTGCCCCACAATTGCGCTCCGATTATGCTGCTGTGATTGCGCTGCTGCAGATTACTGTAAATGAGAGAAGACTGTAAGAAAACTGCCTTGTGAGACTTTATCTAAACTGTAAGAAAACTATAAATGAGAGAAGACTTGCTCTCATTTGTAAGAAAACACCAAATGAATACCACATTTTGGCTCACTTTTTTAGCCTACTTCCCATTCTGGCCGAAGAACTGCTTGCAAATTGTGGGAAAAGACCGTGTTGCATTTTTGTTTATTAGCCTACTCTTTTATGCAAAGCCTTGCTTCCTATAATTAGTCCTGCTACTATTTTTGCAAGCCTACACTTGCTTCTATTATGCATTGCATATATTTTTTTTCTGAACCTAAGACCTGCTCGCTTTTTGTTAAGCTAAGACTTGGCATAACCTTCCTAAGCCTCTATGAACCTATAGAATTTTACTGTATGAAGTTGGCATGACCTTCATAAGCCTCTATGAACCTCTATTTACTGTATAAAGGCTGCCATGTATACTATATCTTGTGTTCTTCACTTTTTGTGGATTGAAAAGTTACCGAATAAAAGTTTGATCTTGGTTGGTGCCTGAAATTCACATACAAACAGATAGTGCTTTGGTGATCTTTACTCTAATTTGAGAATAGTACAAAGGACCTTAAACAAAAGGACCTTAAACCATAAAATGAATCCAAGTCGTAAACAGTAGAGAATCCAAATCAGAGTGAGATGAATAGAAAAGAATTAGAGTTTTCAAAAATAGAGTTTTGAGAGAATAAAGTTTTTTTACTTATATGCACACTAATCTATAGAGATATAGATATGTTCTCTGCTCTCTTTTTTTGTGTGTATGTATATATATTCTGCTGTATATATGAAATATATATATATATATATATATATATATATATATATTTATGTTGCTGCTGCAATCCGCCTTCTGCAGTCCGCCGTGCACAAAGCAGAGGTTTATCCAAGCCTTCTGCAATCTTCCTCAGTTGACTTACTCTTCAATTCACTACGAGAATTATGCCTCACCTCGCTTGGACAAAACATATTGCTTTCCTTTTGCACTTTTTAAGACATTGAACCCATGTTGTATGGGGCACACATAACGGTTACACGGGTAGTCACATTGGCACCAAAGTACATTGTCACCCATGGTTTCCCAACAGTTAGTCACATTGGCACTTTTTTATTTTTTATCGAAAAACTAGTTAATGATTCCTTCAACCTTTATGCAACGATTTGATGAGAAACATTCTATATAGCGATAGAAAAAGAATAATTGGATAGAAACATTATACATATGTTTGTATATTTTTAGTCTTACCATCTACTAGTTATATATGCACATATGTATACATATTTTAAGAATGTTCATTGTGACACGTTCAACACTAGTTGATTGATTATTTCGTTGATTGTGGTGGTGGGTGGGTGGGTGTTGGGGGGGAGGGATTAGCTCTTACCAATGGTTTTTTCCAATGTTATGCAAATCATAAAAATCAAGTGTCTATAGAGCAGTTACTGTCCTATTATGCAGCTACTGTCCTATATGCAACTACTGTTCTATAGAGCAGTTACCACTGGGGTTGTAAGTTGCCTTCTATAGAGCAGTTACTGTCCTATTAAGTGTCTTATGTGTACACTTGTTATCAGTCAGTTATGCTGTTAGTTAGCTGTAGTTAGAGTTCACTGTACTTCATTATAATTGTTTATGTTCATGTCTTATTACACCAATTATGTACACATGTAGATCCATGACAATGAAGCGTCGACGTCGATTGAATATGTCTGATCTCATAGGCAAGGAAAGACAACCACTCACAACGCCAGTGGAAAACGATTCAGAGAGGTATGGATCAATAAACCAATTACAAATTCATGTTTGTTTCATGTACAATTAACGTGATTTCTCCCTCTCTCAATTGAATATGTATGTTATATGTACGTATACAGATACATGGTAGAAAAGCATCGGCATCATATGAATATGTGCGATATCATTGTTGAGGAAAGATGAATTGAGAAACAACCATTCACAACACCAGTGGAAGACGATTTAGAGACGCATATATTGATATCCCGCCCGAGTGAGGTGTTGCACCCCCAACAAACGACCCTAGTGGCACCCCAGTCAAACACGTCACATCGCAACTCAAGGGTTCATGTTCTTTATTTCAGAGCCCTACATGCCAACAAACCCAATATATCGAGCAAATCAATGATCTACGAGAAAATATTGATCCTTCATACAATGACTCGATTTTAGATGTTGAGGAGCCCGCATGTATATCATATGTTAGCAATGCACTTTTTTTTATCACACTGGTTTGATATTATATTTCACATAATAATAGTTTATCGAATATTTGTTTAGGTACAGAGAGTACCCCGAGTAATGCGAAAAATGTTATAACAACTTCCAGGCCTTGGATTGAATAGAATAATAAGAAAAAGAAGATACTAGAATGGAATGAGCTTTGTCAGCCAGTTTGTAGGCTTGAATGCAAATTGATGTCGCAATTAGGCTACTATGCTAGGAGTGGAAATTTGTTTCCGTTGACAATGTTATATTGGACTGAGGCGAAAGATGACACTCTTGAGGGTATTTGGAATGAAGTGAATGTAGTTCATTAATTCAATATGATTTATTTGTTTCGTTATATATGATTTTGTTAAATTTCCAACCAATTTATTAATTCAATATTTATTTGTTTCGTTGTAAATTTTAAGGAAAACACAAATGCACCAGAAGGTTTTAAACCAATTTGCTTTGCTAGGATGGGAGATGCTTGGAGGCAATGGAAGTACCGATTGAAGATATATCACTATGAAAAGTTTCAAACCGATGAAGAGCGGTTGAAAAATACGCCCCCTCGAGTCGTCAAACTTCAATGGCATACTATAGTGAAGTATTGGGGTCTAAAGAATATAATTGTATGACAACTCATTATGTTTAAGATGATTCTATTTACATCTACTTCATTTGTAATATCAAATTTATTAATTTCTCTAACTTTTTTTTATAGGATATAGCAAAGCAAAACTCGAAGAACCGTGAAGGTCAATGTGCATACTCAAGGACTGGGCGAAAGCCACATGCAAAAATTACCAAGGAGGTTAGAATTCTGGTATTATAAACACTTATAATTTTTAGTTTAATAAATATTAATATATACATTATTTTTCTTAGAGGGTAGAGGTAGGAGATCCCGTTGATGAAATCAGAATGTGGCAAGCCACTCGGGCTCCGAATAATAAACCTTTCAATGTTGAAGATGGGTCATCAGATAGAGCAGTATGTATATATGCTAAATAAATCCATTCATTAATTTCTAATATATGTTTAAATTAAATTCATTAGTTTTTAAATATATGTTTAATTGGTAGACAATGCTCGAGAGATGACTAAATGACCTACCAGAAGAGAAGCGAAATGATCCGGAAGCGAGGAATGAGATTGTTAAGGATGTGGTAGGACAAGGAGGCCATGTTTATACTTTACTAAAGGGAGTAGGCATTAGGCCAACATCTACAAGAACAAGTTCCTCTCTTGCATTATTGGAGGATATTAATCAACTTAAGAAAGACGCTGAAGATCGAGAGGGTAGAGCTAGACAAGTCACTGAAGATAGAGAGGCTACACATCCACACGAGCTCAAAGAATTAGAATTTCGCCACCAACAAGCAATCTTACAGATGAAAACGGACATGAGAAGTGAAATGTCAAGTTTGTTTCAGAGTATTATCCCTAATCATGCTCCCACTACCTCAACGGTCCATACCAACTAGGTAATGACACATCTTTATTTTATTTTTATATATGTATGTGATGAAGTGTTAGGTAGGATATATGTTGTGGCTATTTGGCTCTTAGTTGTTTACAATGTTGTGGTTGTTTTTATAGTTATTTTTGAGTTAATTTATATGTTTAAACAGGTTAGTTTTCATGAATAAACAAAGGAGACTCTACCGAATTTTAAAAAAAATATTAAGTGTTTAAAAGTAAATAAACAAAGATATACAAATTTGATAAGTTTTTTAAAGATTGTCATCAATAGGAATTATTAAAAAAAGATTACTTCTTTGTTTATGGTAACTTACACTAAATTAATTTTGTTGCAGATTGAAATCTTTTGTGGACAAGGCAAGACATGTTTTGATGGAGATCGTTTGCTTCAAGATTGTGAGTATGTATTCTAATGAGATAAGTTAAATTTTGTAGAGATATTTAGTTTGGTGGAGTATTAAGTAGGATATATATGTTAGTGGCTATTTCGCTCTTAGTTGTTTACAGTGTTGTGGATGTTTCTATAGTTATTTTTGAGTTAATTTATATGTTTCAACAGGTTGGTTTTCATGAATATACAAAGGAGACTCTGTCGATTTTTTTTAGAAATATTAAGTGTTTAAAAGTAAATAAAACAAAGATATACAAATTTGATAAGTTTTTTAAAGATTGTCATCAATAGGAATTATTAAAAAAGATTACTTCTTTGTTTATGGTAACTTACACTGAATTAATTTTATTGCAGGTCGAAAAGGATTACATAAATGATGACTTTTTGAGACGGCTAAGTTATCATCTCAAAAACTCTTTTGGGACATTTATTGGTGCCACTAAAAATAACTTTAAATGACGGTTTTTTCGTCGTCTCAAAAGGGTCCTATTAGAAGGGACCTTTTGAGACGACTTATTTCCCGTCTCAAAAAAACTTTTTGAGACGGCTTCTGCCGTCTCAAAAAGCTTTTAAATGGGGGTCTAATACTACGCCCATTTTCCGTCTCCAAAGGCGTCAGAAAAGGCTTTCGAGACAGCCATATGACTTTTTGAGACAGTTGGAGCACCGTAGTAAAAAACAATTTTTTTTGTAGTGCGTCATGACTTCGGTCCAGAGGTACGATGCGGGGGGAACTGTTTGATCCATGTTGACGGTACTTGGCTAATGGAAGGTGAGAGTTATATCGCTTAGGCTAACTGTGACCTACCGAAGCAGAGCCCATCATGAAGTGAGACCCCAGTTACGGGACACAATTTGGTCAATAGCCATCTCTTTGGTGAAGTAGTGTCCAAAATTCATGATTCTTGATTAACATATTATGGAAAGAGTATTTTATTTAGCATGATGAGCATTACACTAATGGGGAATGTACAAGTATAAATCTAGAATGGAGCATGAAGATTACACTAAGCATGGATATGTGAGAGTGAGGGATGTGTGACTATCTATGAGTGAGTGCGTGGTAGTGAACCTAAGCATGGATTAACTACAAGTGGTGTGTGACAAGTACGAGTGAGCATGTATATATACAAGTGTGATAAGTGGAGATGTGTGTTAGTGACACCTAAACATGGATATTCTAAGTGGTGTGTGCAACATGTCGATATAAGTGATCATAGGTGCACGTAGTGTGAAGTGTACATGGAGAGTATCTACAAATGTGTAAGTGAGTAGTGTTATAAGCATGAGATATATATGTATAAGAAATAATAGAGGAGAGAAAAAGGGAACATATAGGTAGGTGCAGACGCACATAAGCAGAAAAACAAAACACCCGTGCAAGAAGAGGCTAGCCCTCTTATGAAAAAAAATTCCCTAGTGGAGTCGCCACTGTGGCCATCTTGGAATCTCCTCTCTCCTCCCTGTTTTTTTTTTTTTTGGGGGGGGGGGGGGGGGGGTTAAATGTCTCGCACCCTATCTGCTCTTAGGAACACTTCGGTCGTCGTCGGTGTGGGGTGAATGTAAAGAGATCGAGTCGCCAAGAACATGTCGCTGCCTCGAGAGAGTGGCATTAAAGACAAACTGATGCTTACGAAACCAATAGCTTAAAGGTTCGAGGGCTAAGTTACGGAATAGGAAGGTGTTAGGAACCCATCCCGCCCTTTCGGTCTCTCATGGTCTTGTGTTACTGTTTTCCTTAATTTCTCCGTCAAGTGTGTGTGCGTGTATATTAATGGATATTGGAATTGTCCAACCCATATTATGGAAAAGATAGAGTGAGTTCATCCATAGGAATGTTCCCAAAATAATATATAGAAAATACGATTTATGCCATTATCGAGTTATTGATCGCTATAATGAAACGATAATATATGTTGGATAAAAGGATAAGAAGGATAAAAAATATTCGAACGGAATTTTATTATATATGTGTGTGCAGAAAATGTGTTTTTAGTTTTGAGAATTTGTGATGGATAATCCCGTTGCAATTTATAGGTGTAACCCTCCCTTTGTTTGTTCTGGGTTCTTTATATAAAATAAAGTATGTGAAATATGACTAATAAAAATGTGAGATGTTAATGTGTATGAACTAAAGAAAAAATTAGATTATGAATTTATGTAATTAATGCAAAAATAATAATTTAGAGAGAGAGAGAGAGAGAAGGATTTTGGACCTTCTTTGAAGAACTGAAGCTTGATCTTGAACTTGGATGAACTCCCTTGAGTTTTGAGGTGAATCTTGGATGAGAGAGAATGATATTTTATGAAATTGGGTATGAAAAGGATGGAAATGTAAGATGGAAAGGAATTTCACACAAGAAAACTTCGCTGATTGCAAGAGAATGTTGTTGAGATCACTGATGCTGATGGATCTGAGGTGTGCTTTAGGAGTGAGTTCATGCCCTATATTTATAGCGTAAGGGGTTCCAATCATCATGTCCCTAACCCTATCAATCGGCAGGTAACCCTAGACAAACGGTCGATAGACAGGGAAATGGACCTACCAATTGGCAGTCTCATGCAGATTTTTGCGAAAAATGGTTGTAAAATACAATCTATTAATCCAATTTGTGCATGGATCATGCCATTAGAAAGGTAATTCAGATACCTTTAAGAGTACTTTGGGATGCTCCCGGGTCCGAGAGTTGACTTTGGGTCAAACGTGGCTTGGAAGCGCTCGTTGGTCCTTTAGACAGGAGACCGTCAGATGAAAATGGATCGTTCGTTTGAATGGTAAGTCATAATCGTGAACGGTGGACCATTGCAAAAGTTATGAAAGTTATTTCAAATTTTAAAGAGCTTCGCGAGGTTCAGAGAGTTGACTTTGGTCAACCGGGCCCCGAAAGTTCCCAGTGACCTCTCGAAGTAAAACAGGTCATTCGTCTATATGGTAAGGATGATTCGCACACGGGGTAGACTATTGGAAATGGTATTCAGTGACCTTTAAATATTCATTCAGTCTCATTTGAGCTGAAGAGTTGACCTAGGTCAAACGGAGCCCGGGAACACCCGGTGGCCTCTAGATCAATTTTGAGGGGAAAATGATTTGTTCATCCAAACGGTTATGTCATATCGAGCACGGGGTGGACTGCTGGAAAGGGGTTTCATTGACCTTTGAATATTCTACGAGATTTATCTATGACGATGAAGTTAATTGGGGTCAAATCGAGGCCCGAGAGCATTCGGTGAGTTTTAGTGGTAAAACGGTATGTTCGCCTTAACTGTCATGCCAATTCGTGCATGGGGCAAACTGTTGGAAAGGGGATTTAGATATCTTCTAAGATTCATTCAGCTTTCGCTCTGATAATAGAGTTGGTCCGAGTCAAACGGAGCCCGAGAGTGCCTAATGGCCATCGGTACTCAGAGTATGACTTATGGTTTGTAGTGAAATGGGGAGGTGTTAAGGACCTAAGAAGAGACTTAGGGGGTCCTATAATGTGGTGTATACACTTACCAAGGTGAGTTACTGTGCATATTTGAAGGCCAATTGGTCTACCCCCAGCCACGATGAGCGCTCACAATCGACCATGAGCACTGCCCCCTTCAGCAAATTGGGGGCAAGGGATGAGGTGTTGGCCACACTAGTCCCCTTAATGGAAATAACAATAGAGAGGGAGGATTTAGCTGGTGCCTTTAGAGGCAGCTTCTTCTTCCTCTCCTCCTCCCTTTTTCTTTCTTTCCCCTTATTTCTCTCTCCATCTCTTCTTCTTCTTCTTTGCTTTCTTCCCTTTCCCCTTTGTTCTCAATCCATAACCACCAACCTTAGGGGAGTACCTTTTATCCTTCTTCAGGATATTTATCCTGTCGAATACTAGGGGCTGATCCTCATCATCTGTGACTAGTAATATTCTCTTTAATGGTTCCATTTCTTCTTCTTCTTCTTCTTCTTCTTCTTCTTCTTCTTCTTCTTCTTCTTCTTCTTTTTCTTCTTCTTCTTCTTCTTCTTCTTCTTCTTCTTCTTCTTCTTCTTCTTCTTCTTCTATCTTAATTGTAACATAAGACTCCTTTCTGAAAGCTCTAACACATGGATTTTATAGACTGACCGAGGAATAAAGATGGAAGTTGTGTTTATGTATTCTAGTAGATAGGCGCTGCTATGCAGGGGTGCTCGTTGTCAGGAAATCTATCCACAACCTTTCAAGCGTTGAGGATATTAACAACTTTAAGCTCTCGGAGTTCAGGTTCTTTGTTCTTATCACGAGTTTCAAAATAAAAGAAGAAATGCAAATCAGAAGATAAGAGAAGGAATTAATAGATGAAGAATTCAATAACCAATAAAGGAGAGAAAGACAGTGACCTATCTGATCCTCCCCCAGTCAGGGCACCAGGGACTACGGTACCTCATGCCCTTAGGAAAGGGAGGATGTTGGTAATTCTTGGAAATAAAACCTTGCTCCCAGTACCCTTTGTAGGAGTCAGGAAGGTTCATAACCAAAACCATTTTTGCCTTCCTGGACTTTAGGTACAAGACACCATCAGTGGTGCGCGACTAGAGATAGTAGTAATAAATTTTAGGGAGTCCCAGGTTGGTCCCATATAATTCATTGATTCTATGTACCTCAAAATACTATTTTCCAAGTGTTTGGAGTACAATGGGCAGGGACAACCTCAAAATAGCTTAAAAAGTTAAAAAATAAATTCTTTGGGGGAAAAGTTAAACCCCTTGGACTGCAATTAGAGTGTGGATCCAGTGCCCATATTCTATGTCCCTGAAATCTCTAGGCATAGGGGCACAGTTGATATCCACTCACTCAGGGATATTATAAGTTTTCCTAAACTCCTCTATAGTTTTTACATGAAGGAGAGCCATAAAGAAAAGAGAATTTTAGTAGCAAAGAAGACTAATTAGAATGGTGAATTAAAAAAGAAAATCAAAGAATTTACAAGTGAGAATAATCAAAGAAAAGCTCTGGAAATGTGAAGGGCTAGAGAGAGGAAACATGGTGTGGAGAAGAAATGTTTGAGAAATGAGGGTTGCTTACAGCTGAACTTTGTTTGAACTTTATAGAAAAATGATGGGGAACGGTTCACCAAGAGGATTTTGGCACTTTAGATCCCTCGTCGAACTAATGAGCCCCTATCGTTTCAAGGTCATTATAAATCTTCCATCCATGTGACTTCCAACTCTACCCAGATGAGCGTACTCTTGACAATTCTCAAATATTATAAGAATGCTATACCAATTTTGAAACTATTCCAGGCTTGCCCAATTTTTTAGCCCAAATATTTTAGGGGCAATTATGGGGTCTTTTTTATTCAATCCCAATACTTCAGCCGACCAGCCTAGTATGCAGAATAGGTTGCCCGGCCTAACTGAAAATAGTTATTTTATACTCGTGTATTTGACATGTGCTTAAATGGATTGAGATAGACTCAAATAGGTTGCCAACAATCTCGGAGGAGATATTTAGGGACACTTATGAATTATCTACAAGCTGATTGAGTCATTATACAATTCAATCACTTATTTTTACCACTATAAAATGAGAACCTTGACTGAGGATAAAGGGATGTAACTTCGATTATTTAAGATATACTAATAAGAATACAATAACCTCTTTGTGGACGTAGGTAAGTTGTCGAACCACGTATTTTTGGTATTGTGTGTGAGATAATTTATTTTCTTATCTCGATATTGCTTTCCAGATTCCTTATTATGATAATTCTTGCGCTCACAGTTAACATGATTTACTCTATTGGAAAGGGTTACATTGAGGAATTTTGAAGATATTTCTCCATTCTTGAGTGAGTAATCACAGAGTTTGGTGAAAAATTCAAATATTATTATAACATTAAGGGAGGACATTTGATGTTCTATCAATTTAATGCTGAAGTAGGTATAACTTTTCCTCAAAACTAACTCTCCGGGAGTTCTTTGAGTTCTTCTATCCAGTTCTAATCCAGTGTTCTCCAAATAATTGGGAGATAGTGAATGGGGTAAATAAGATAAACAATTTGTATGGAACTCAATTAGGGTTCCCAAAGATCCGTTATTATTACACGTGGGTGAGGGCAAATAAATATACCTTTTATCTGAAGGCGAGAAAGGAAGATAGGGTCCTTATAGTGAACCTGCCAAATTCCAATAAGGATTATCAGCCGCATGGTTTCATTGTGAGGTAGTGGGAACATCTGGAGGTTGGTGAACCCTATAGGGCACATAGGTACCCTAATAGGGTACAGCCAATAGGTTTAACACTATTTTTAGTTTTTTCTATTCAACCAAGTCTTTCTTTACTTTTGTTGACGTTATTATTCTTGTTTTGTGCAAAAAAATCCAAGAAGAGAGAGAAACCAAATAAATATCAACTTTGGTAAGATAAGAAAAGTTTGGAAGCTTAGACAACCCTAGGATATTAGTGCTAAACACCCTAGGTTGAATTCCCTATTGTTTAACTACACTTCCACCACCACTTCCTTCATCACCCACCCAGTAGACAAAGACCCATAGATATATGTTCTACGTGTGATAAAGATTCTTCGTCCATAAACACTTCACGTTCATTTAAGTTTTTGTATGTCACATCCATTCCACCTTCCATCCCTTTTACTTTCGAGGAGGAAATACTACCGGGGAATAGGATTCCAAACTTGTTAGAGGGGGATTTTACCCACAGTTATCCAAATGACCCCCAAAAGGAAGGAGCTCAAGGGTCCATCTAACTCTGTTCAATTAGGGAATTCCCCCAAGGATGTGGATTCCTTATCTAAGAGGAAGAGCCCTATTGATATGTTAGTGGATAATAATGATGATTTGGCCCCTACACTACTAAGTGGGACTACTTACGAGCCGACCATGAAGTGGCCAGTAGCTTGTCAACCAACAGGATGGTTGCCTATGCTGCCCAGACACTCTCTTTTCTAATATAAATTTTGATTCGATTATCCCTTTAATTTTTTTTTGCTAACTTTATTTGCTCGACTTTTTTCTTGTAGTTTTTAATTGACGTCATCGACATCTTAGATAGGAGGGCACACATGGATAAGGCTAATGCTTATATGAGCCATGCTATGAACGAATCCTAAAATTTTGTGAAGGCAGCTAAAAAGGCCCATAAGACTGAGATGAGTGTCAAGGACTTGAATGTTGCCTAGAAAATTTCCAAGATTAAGAATTTGGAGAAAGCTTCCAAGGAGTCTGCATAATCTTTGTCCGTTGCCTTCGAGGCTAAAGACAAATTTTATGACTAGGGCTAGGATGATGCCATCAATTAGGCCAAGAAATAATATCCGTAAGTCTTTATTTAATAAATCTTGTGATAAAGCATTGGTTAAAGTCAGGGACCCCTCAGAGTTTTAGCTTTTCGATGAGCACAATCTAGGTTTTCCCCCAAACTTGGAGGAAGAGAAAGAAGAGGGCGTCGATTAAGGTAAAGAGTGTGACGAGAAGGAAAATGATACCACAAATCAAGATAAGACAATGTTCATCAAGAACATGTAATAACAAAAATAGAGGGTCCAACTAATTAGCTTAGTCTAAGAATTTTCTTGTATTTTGTATGTCCTATCTTTATGATGTTCGCTTTGTAAGGGCTTGCCCAATTTCTTATTTAATTAAATGCTCATTATTTTGGCTCTACTGTATCTTGTTCAGTTACTTTTGATTCTCTAGTTTCTGAATGCCTTTTCTCTTTAATCTATGTAGTCTATTAATAACTTGTCGTTGGTGCTAATAGTTAAATAGAATGAAGACCTAGACTTTATTCTTAGTAGGGATTCTTCTAGCCGATCTTGAGAAGTCTTTTTTATTATTCGGCAAGCACTCCAAAAAATGATAAGTGCTTAGGGTGATCATACTCATTTGGTTTCTTTTCTTTGAGTCGAGATCAAGGATGTCAAAGGCATTGCTAGTCTGCTACATAATGAGAATAATTATAAAAAGGACCACCTTGGCATGACTGAACATGATTTTGCAAAGAATTAGCCGATCAGACTAGGCTTGCATCGCTAAATTATGAATCTGACATATTAATTCCGGAAGGTTCCTCATGCATTATGGACTATTGGCTATGATGAAGGTTAAATGAACGTTCCTTTACTTAAATCAATCTTAATAGTTGGCTTGTAAGAATGGTTTGATCAATTACTTAGCTGTTGGTAAGATTCCTAAACACTCTCAACTTTGGTATTAGTACTAGGTTGATTGTCCACATGTTCGGCTTCCACCTATTGCAAGTTATGAGTGTTGGATATCCACTAATGATATTTTCAGTTGGTGAAGAATTATCTCCTGGCTCATGACAGTGACGATGAGCTCTAGCCTAACCCTGATAATGGTTGCCGAGTTACTATAGTTGAGTTGGTGACTCTCCTAAGATAACAAATTCTTTTAATTATTTCATGTCTTTGCGTGTCTTCGTTTTGTAATTTTTTAACCTGGTCACTTATGAAATCAATGTTTTTTTGAATGAAATTATCACCTAATTACATGTTTTGAAATTTCCCATTTTATATACTGAGTACGTTTTTTTATCTCGTGTTACCTTTTAGCCCTTAGTCCTAGAATATACTATGGTGAATATACACCCGGTAATAAGGCCATCCGCTTGTTCTGGATTTTAGCCTACCAAAGTCGTGCCATTTAGTTCCTAGAGATCCCCAGTAGATTTTTTTCTTACCTTGGAAATTTGTGATGTTTTCGTATTTGTTAGTGAAGAAAACACGTGACCTTAATATACGATTAAATGTAATCCTACTAAGGCATAAAAATAGGAGATCAGAGCTTCATTAGACAAACTTGAATTTTTTTGTAATGATGATGGCCTATCCATAATGATAATTTGTAATAAACGATGTTGTTCTGCCATTTGAAATAATAAGAGAAACTTGCATGGAATGAATCTTTGAAATGTCCATAAATTGAAATGACAAAATAATTCAAACTTACAAAGATGCTTTAAAAATATATTCCTAAGGTTGGCCACATTCCATGCCCTAAGTATCTCCTTTCCTCCATTGTTTATAGGTTGTAGGCTCATTTGAGGTCGTACTTGATGACTTTGAATGTTTCCTCCTAGTTAGGTCCCAATTTTCCATCTGAAGGCTTTCTCGCATTATCGATGACCTTCATTAACACATAGTTTCCAACCTGAAACTTCCTCGAATTGATGCCTTTTTTGTACTTCTTGGCCAACTGATGTTGGTAAGATGCTAGTCGAATCTAAGATTATTCTATTCTTTCCTCATCCAGGTCAAGCTTAGTTCTTACGATTTTTTTGCTCAAGCTTTGATCAACAATAGTTATCTTCATGGTCGATAAACTAACTTAAGTGGAATTATGGCATCCATGTTGTAAGATAAGGTGAAGGTAATTTCTCGATCGACCTCCCAGTATGGTTAAATATGCCCATAGGATATGGGGAAGCTCATCCACCCAAGAACCTTTTGATTTTTCTAACCTTTTCTTCATTTCGTTGACCACTGTTGTGACAACCCGAACATAATTATGATAAATTATATTTAAATCATGCTTACCTTATGTGATATGAATAATGTATTATTATTATATCTAATGTTAAGTGATTATGTTTAGTCTAATCCTACTTTCATAAATCATGAAATGTCGAATTATTTACAAACACAAAATTTTGTTGTTTTCGATAGAAATGTCCCTGTTTAAGACTAGTTTTGACCTTTATAACATAACAATTGACTAGAGGTGAAAACTATATAATTGTATACATATGAGTTAGGGTTGTAACACAACAAACGGTGCATCAAACGGATGTACGAGTAAGAAGTTAAGCCAAATTTATGAATAACGGGCAAATCTGTCAATTCCCTTTAAGTGGTAAATTATCTTTTATTAAACCAAATGGTTTAATTTGATTGGTTGGCTTGGGAGGCAGACTTGGCCGACTTAAAACTCTCCCTCTAACTTATTTCTTCATAAAATTAAGCCCTAGGTTCAGTTTCAAGTGTTGTTAGCTTGAGGAAAGTGAAATTAGAAGTTTAGGAAGAAAAAGTGAGGAGACAAAGTGTAGAAAAATCCGTAGAAATTACGTAGAAGTCCCGAAGGTAATCCTAATCGCAATTATTATTATTTTTCTTATATTAATGATTTATATGATATAAATCATCATTTTTTTACTAAAATTTCATCCCTTTATATATATGTATGGTTAGATGAAAGTTTAAGTTAAATTGAATGTAAAAACCCTTAAAATTGCTTTGTATTGAAAACCCTTGTATTCAAACTTGTATATCTCTTTGTGTGCTTAATGTAATTGATAAATTCCAATTGGATATGAAATTAGACTCATATATTCATATCATATCCTATAATTAGGATTTAAATCCTTGTGGTTAGTCCGTACTGATGGTTTCAAGTTGGTATATAGTTGATGTTTGTATATTTCATTTCGGTATGCCCTGAGTTTTGTCAAGCTCTTGACATAGCAAATGAAGTCAAAATTTATGAAACTTTAATTCTGTACTATTAAGTATGTGTACTAAAAATGGGTTGAAAATCATGGAAAGTTATATTGTATAAAGATTATGAACATTCTTGGAAGTCGAAGGAACAATAGAGGAGCTTGTAGGGAAGATTTCTTGTGTTGTAAAGAAATGGTCATAACCTGCTCTAGGAAGCTTGAAAAATTACACCGTCACTTGTACTGGAAATTAAATTCACATATGTTTTCATATTGATAAGGTTGAACACCTGTATGTAAACAATTTTGGAATATAGGATGGTTGAGTATAGAAGACAATAATTTGAGGCCATACTGAATACCCTATGAAAGAATATAGTCATCTCCTCTTTCTAAAGAGTATTTTGAGTACATGTTTCACGTGTATATACATTGAGACGTATGTTTTTATATTTACTTGGGTTTAATTAAAAATACCTTATGAGGTATTTCCTATGGTTGAATGTTCATAACTTTATCAACATGTGTACCATTATTTTGTCTTTACTCATGTTTCATGGAATGTGACTAAAGTGGAATTATATTGTTGTTGTATAGTCATGGAAAGTTATATAATTATGTTAGGATAATACTTATGATTGATATTCAATACTGATTTAGTTGGATTGACAGATGTAAGGTCTAATCAACTCAGTTTAGCTCCGCCCGAAGGAAACATAAATACATAGTTGATAACCCAAGGTCAGTGTACTCACTGGAATGATGTATTGGTATACTGTTACGAATATGATCATAATGTTATGAATATAAAATTGTTCATTTTGGTTTACTGAAATGGGAGGTTACTCCTCGACCCGGAATGGGGGAGATTTGTCTGTTAATGACAAGGGGTTACTCCTCAACCAGGAATGAGGAAGAATTGTCTATTTAGATAGGATATGTGAATCATGATTCGGAAAAGTTGGTCATTCATTACAAATGAGATGCATAAGTTGATAAATAATTATATGAACATGATTTATTGCATTTAAATTTATGCAGTAGTATAGTAGTTATGCATTCACTGGGCTATTTTGCTCACGGTTCCTATGTTCACATTTTTTTCAGGTAATACAATGTCACTGCCAAATCTAGGAAATCGGGTTGGGTTAGCCAGGAATGGGAGAAACACGGATTTGTTTAAATGTAAATGATTGAATTAAGTTAACTTATCCTTCAAGAAAGTTTTTATGGGCATGGCTACTCTGATGTTGCAAAAAGGATTTCAGTTATATGGATTTATAATGATGACTCTGAAATTAAAACTCGTGTTTAGGAAATGGTTAAATTAATCATGGTTTGACTCGCTTTAACTTTCAAACTTAATTATAAGTAATTGGGTTTGGGTGTGTCAACTATTTTATTGGTGGCCTCAACCTACCTATTACTTTTGGGGTAGGCCACTGAACTATAGTAGTGCTTGATGTGGTGACTATTGCAAAAGTTTTGGAATGGTTCCTTTTTAAATTGTGATTCATTATCAGTTATAATCATCTTCGGCACGCCAAAATCGGTCACGATATTCCTCCAGATAAATATGATCATATCAGTGTCCCATTTGTTTTCCAATGTCTCAAATTCTATCCATTTGGTGAAGTAATCTGTGTCAACTACAATATACTTCTGATTTCCTAGTGTTGTAGGTGAGAAACCCATAATATTTAATGCCCACTGAGCAAAAGGCCAAAGACTGGTAAAAGATTTGAGGATTCTAGTTGGCAAATAAAGCATGACTGAGAATACTTGACACTTCTTGTATTTATTTACATAGTATACTGTTCCCTTATGCTCGTACGTCCACCAATAACCCTCCATTACAGATCTGAATGCCATAGATTAATCTCTAGCATAACTTCTACCTATCCTAACACATTTCTCGTAAAGGACTTCGTCAATGTCATTGGGATGCATGCATTAAAGGTGAGTCCCAGTGAAGGATTCTCCATACATCTTTCCTTTAGGGGAGAGGTAAAATCGGGTAACCTTGACTTTGTTCTGATGAGACTACTTTTTGTTTGCATGCAATATGTCTTCTCGTAGGTATGTCATGATGGTATCCATCTAGTTAGGGGTTGTTTGGGCAGTGAGGACTTCTTCGATGACCTTTAGTTTCATAATTCTTAGTTGGGCAAGGTATTCCACCCCAATTTTTCTTCTGAGGTTAGAGTCAATGACTGAGGACAAAGTGGACAATGGATCTTCATGGTTGTTGTTTCCTAGGGGAACTGTTTGATTTGGAATTTCTTGAACTTGGCGATAAAGTCCCGTGCGAGTTACAAGTACGCTGACATGCATTCATCCTTGGCATTCTATATCCTGATATTTGGTGGGATACTAAGCTTTAATCACATAAAATTTCAAGGTTATTTGTGCCAAGGGATACATACTTTCAATCCGGCAATAAGGGCTTCGTATTCAGCCTCGTTATTGGATACTTCAAAGCCAAGTATGACTCCTTGTGCAAGCATAGTGAGATTAGGAGTTACCAAGACAATTATTACTCCCGAGCCTTTTGATTTAGAGTCCCCATAAACATAAAGTGTGTACTTATTATGATGGTCAAAATGTTTGATGGTTACTTGGTCGAAGAGTTCCCTTTTATCAGGATCCTTATCTCTAGCAAACTCAACATTGATATCGAACCAACCTAGTTCCACCGACCACTTGGACATCCGTCCAAAGAGGTCGAACTTTCTGAGGACTAACTTGAATGTAAAGGAGGTGATAACTATGATTGAGTGAGATCCAAAGTAGTGCTTCAGTTTTTGTGAAGCGGTCATTAAAGAGTAAGATAGTTTCTCTAAAGGAATGTAGCGTATTTATTCATCCAACACTATCTTGTTAACATTATAGATTTGAGCTTGAAACCCCTCTTTCTCACACATTAAGAACGAGCTAACTATAATACCCCGTATTTTAATGCATTAATTAAATAGTGAAATTAATTATTTATGGTTATATGTGCCTGCAGTGACATGTGATGTCACTATTTATATTTTCATATGTGTTATGCTATGTGCATTTTATTCGAGACTAAACTTGGTCTAAATACACGATAATGAATTGATAACTATTTAATACATAATTTAAGCAGTATTAATCTTAGACTCCTACCGATTAAAAGATTTGGGATAATAGTTAAGTATATTAGTGGGTACTTTGGAATGATGTTTGGGAAATATATAATGTGGTATTAGGACTTAAAATAATGATTTTTAAGCCACATAGTATAATATATGATTTGGTCTAGACTTTAGACTACTTATAAATATTTTCGGGCTTAATGGGTCAAGGTCCATATGGGAGTTAACCTAAATTTCATAATTAAGCATACAAAAACGGAGATTTGGGTTATCATGAATCATTTTATTGCTTGAGAAAGGAAACCTTAGAGAGATAAGAAGGATGTTACTTGAAGAAGAAGCAAATGGGGCAATTAGGCATTGGAGAACAAGAGAGTTGGGGCTTCTCAATTAGAATTCAACCTACTTGAACTTAAAAGCAAGTTTATTTAGTATTTTAATATAATTGTTTTAGTGTTAGAATATACTAGCATGCAGTCCCACGCGATGGGCGGGCAGTTTCAAAAACTAATAAAAATATATGGACTTTACAATTTTACTGTCTAAATGATTATCTGTTGGGTATGAGATAAGGTTTCTATAGGAAGCCTCAATAGGTTATCTTTTGATGCCTATATTATTGGAAATAGTATGCTAATTATAGTATGTTCCAATGTATAATGAAGAAAGATAGGATTTTCACGTATCATATATATATATATATATATCCCATTTTTTAAAGAATTTTCATTATTACTAGCACAATATGATTTTAGTCCACTATTGATAATGACAGGGAAATAATCCAACATCACACTTCAGCAGACATCACATTTGGTCCATGAAGACAACATTTAAGTAGAAACAATCATGAATTAAACATTCAAGTGTGTGATTATAATTACTAAGGGAAAACAAACTTGAATTTCTCGATATCAAAAGAGTGTTAGAGAGGACGCGGAACACCTATCTTGATATGTAATTTCATTTTGCTCGAATGAAACCCCGGGTATGGACCTTGCAACAATTAAGAATTTCCATTTTAGAGTCAATAACTTAATCACCTAAATGTCTCTATCATTTTTCGAAAACAAAGTTTACAAAATCTAACAAATATTAAAAGTTAGAAGGCTGGATTTTCACTTATGTTTGGTGAAGATCTAGGGACACAAAATGTTGATACCAAAAATCACACTCTTATGTGGACCAGTCATAGATAAGCATGTGTCATCCAATATGGCACCAGTCCTAGTCAGCAAGGCGTAAATCTCTGACAACCAATCTAAATGCCGACCAACCATTTAATAAGCCCGACCGACAACCGGAAGACAGAAATACATGGTCAGTAAAGTGCCAACAATCATATGAATTATGAACAATATGTACTAGCGTAAATGCTTAATTTATAAAGGCATTCCATCCTTTAACATTTTGACTCTTGATCCCCCTAGTGGGCTATAAATACATTGTAATCCCTACTACAAAAGGGATCAAAATACAATCCAAGTGAAAAAATTAGCAATATAAGACAGTGGATGTAGGCTCTTCCTTTTAGCTGAACCACTTTAATGATCTTACTTGTCTCTTTTATTTACTTCTTTATCTGTGATCAAATAATTAGATCTATTCTAGTTTTTTGCATCAACAGATTGGCGCCGTCTGTGGGAATGTGTTTCTAAAAAATTTCACTCATCCATTCACCAAACATAACTGATATTCCTGACTCAAGTACCCGGAATGATGGAATCCCACCTATTCCCTTAGCTCAACCAACTCACAATGATTTGACTGGAATATTTGCTAGTTTTACCAGAGGACAAGAGTCTATACAAGAAAGTATGAGGCAGTTAGCGCACATCCTGCAAGCCAGGTCACCTTCCTTATCGGTTCGTGGAAATATGCCACCACCGTCTCCAAGAATCAGTAGACATAGCCAATCCCGGACTATTAGAGATACTTCCTATCACCCAGGAGTAAGTTCTTCACTCAGAACATTAGAGCCCTATGACGAACATTCTTTTACTCCTGAAAGATTGAGTGACTTAGAAATGTTAAATCGAGCATCTCCCTTTGATCATTTGAGACCCAAGGGGAATAAATATGTTCCCAAGGCATTGTTGAGAAATACTCGATGACTAACCAATCAATGTTAGGGGTCAGCCCAATCTAGATAAGATGCCTGGTGAACTTTTTGTAGCGATCAACATTCACGGGAGGAGAGTTCATCATAAACAGCTGGTTGGAATGAAAAAGATGCAACACACAGATCTGACGCTGGAAATAATTCATGGAAGGGTACCATCCAGCGATTGGAAGATAGATTGGGAGAAATGGCTAAGGCCAATAACCCTTTACAGAGAAGCTTTATGAATGGATTTCCTTTGGTACAAGCTATTATGGATTTTCCCACACCTTCAAAGTTTAAAGCTCCTTTACTTACTCCCAAATATGATGGGAAAACTGATCCCGTCCTTCTTGTAAAGCAATATCAGGCAACAACTGACATCTATGACATCACCGACGAAATGAAATGTAGGTCATTCTCAGGGACAATTACAGGACCTGATCAGATCTGGTGTAACGGTCTTCCTCGGGGGCAGATTTCTAGTTTTAATAAGCTTGGCGAGCTATTCATTAGTAACTTATGCTTTGGAGCTAAACTAGTGAATCGAGTAGCTCATTTTCTCATGTAAGGCAAAAAGTGGGAGAGAGTACCCGAGATTACATCACTCATTTCAATAATAAAAAGTTAGAAATCATTGATTACGAGAAAAAAAATAGCCATTATAGCCCTTATGAGTGGGTTGCTCCCTGAGAAGCTCTACTACACACCTGATAAAGATATTTCGAAGACAATGACAAAGTTGATGGAAAAGCCAGTTAAAATCATGAACGCCAAGGAAGCGATTGCAACCAAGCAAAACTCAGAACTAAAGGTTGAAGGCCTAACCGATAAAAAGGATAACAAATACCCTAAGGATAACAGGGAATCAAAGAAAAAATGGAATATGGATTGACACAAAAGGTACAATAATTATGCTCCCTTAAAAATGGGCATCCACCATGTTTTGTAGGAGATAAAGCACAACAAGGATGTATGTTAGACTCAAAATCTAAGAACACCTTTTGCTAAGAGGGACAAGTCCAAATACTATGAATTTCACAGGGATCACGGACATATGATAGGTCGTTGCGTTTCTCTTCAGAATGAAATTGAAGTACTCATCCTAAGAGGAAAGATAGAGAGGTTTGTTGATAGATAGAACAATGGTGGAGCTCGACAAAGGTTAAAGTCTCCATGCAAGTACAGGGACGAGAAAAAGAGAACTCATGAAGATGATCAAGAGGATGATCACGACCTTCCAAAGAATCCTAGACAATCAGATCACGAGGTATTCACGCGCAGTTTTGGATCTTTTGATTGTCAAATGATTACATGTGGAGATAAAGGAAGAGTGGATCATACTCCTTAAAGGAAATCTTACCTCAATTAGGCTCAAGCTTGTTCCTATATCCAGAGGATTAATATATTCGAAGAAGATCGACCAAGGAAGGTTAATAAAGACAAACAGGTGATTCGTTTTTAAAAAAATGACCTTTCAGGGGTGTTATACCCCCATGATGATACTTTAATAATCAAAGTCATAAGGGAGGATATAATTGTTTCGAGAGTGTTGGTTGATAATGGAAGCTCAACGGATATCATATTTTACCCCCTTATTTGACAGTTTGGACTTAAAGCTCAGCCAAGTGAAACCTTATCACAGGCCTCTAGTAGGTTTTTCTAGTGAAAAGGTATTTCCTCTGGGGATGATCAAATCAGAGGTGTTGATCGGTACATGGCCAGCAAGTCGGATAGAGAAGATACTTTTTTGTAATGGATAAAAATGTTCATTTTTCTTACAATATGATCATGGGAATAGCAGGATTGAAGAAATTTGAAGTTATTCCGTCTACAGTCCATCAATGTTTGAAGTTCTCGACCAACTTCAGAGTAGGCGTGGTAAAAGTCAACTAAAAAGTAGCTCGAGAATACTATTACTCATCTATCGAGCAAGAAGATTTGGAAGAAATAAAGAGAAATACCACTACTTACCAAGTAGATATTCCTGAGCCCAATAGCTACTCTAAGGTTGAAATCCTAGATTCGAGGGAAGAAATAGAATTGGTGAAAGGTCAGATAGTAGAAGTAACAGAGAGCATTATTCTAAATGATGATAAGCTAGAAAAAAGTAAACAAATAGGAACAACACTGGATCCTGTTCTTAAACAGGAACTAGTGACATTCCTGAGATAGAGGAAGCACGTGTTCACTTGGAGTCGTGAAGATATGCCTGGGATTGACCCTAATTTTCTTTGCCATGAACTCAATGTCAATAAGGATGTCAAGCTTGTGAAGAAAAGGCGTAGAGTATTTAGTACCCAAAAGAACTAAGTTATTCAAGAGGAAGTTGAAAAGCTTTATAAATCCTCAATCATTGACGATGTGAAATATCCAGATTGGTTGGGCAACGTTGTTATGGTAAAAAAGAAAAACAACAAGTGGAGAATGTGTGTGGACTCTATAGATTTGAACAAGGCATGCCCAAAGGATCATTTCCCCTTGCCATGGATTGATCAACTCATTGATGCTACGTCGAGGCATGAGTTATTAAGCTTCATGGATGCATATTCTAGTTATAACTAGATTAAGATGAAGCCTGAAGATAGGGAAAGCACTTCTTTTATTACACCCCGGGGAACTTACTACTATAATGTTATGCCATTTGGTTTGAAAAATGCAGGTGATACTTACCAGAGATTGGTGAATAAAGTCTTTGAGGATCAAATAGGCAAGAATATGTAAGTATACGTATATGACATGCTGATAAAAAGAAAAAAGCATCTGACTACATTACTGACCTCAGCCAAACCTTTGACCAACTTGAGAAGAACCAAATTAAGTTGAATTCGACCAAGTGCGTATTTGGTGTTCAGGAAGGAATGTTTCTCGGGTACATAGTAAACCAGAGGGGAATTGAAGCAAACCCACACAAGATCAAATCATTGATTGAATTAAAGTCCCCTACTAGCAAGAAGGAGGTGCAAAGGCTAACTGGGCAAGTTGCAGCCTTTAGTAGATTTGTGTGCCAAGCTACTAGCAGGTGCCTGCCATTCTTTAGAGTGCTTAGAAAGAGCTTTGAATGGAATGACGAATGTGAAAAGGATTTTTTGGAGTTGAAAAAGTACTTAGGATAACCCTGTTTCTCTCTTGACCAATTTTGGGAGAAAGGTTATATTTGTACTTAGCTGTCTCTTAATTACCTGCAAGTCCTGCCTTGATTCGAGAAGAAAATGGAGTTCAGAAGCCAGTCTATTACACGAGCAAGTCCTTTCGAAGAACAGAAATTAGATATCCACGCATGGAAAAGTTAGCGTTGGCATCGATTGAGGCACCCAGATGTATGAAGCCCTATTTTCAAGCCCATACAATTATGGTGTACACTGATATGCCTCTTAGGCAAGCCCTGCACAAATCAGAGAAGTCTGGGAGATTGATGTATTGGGCAGTAGAGTTAGGGTAGTATGATATTATGTATGAACCAATGTCTTCCTTAAAAGGCTAGGTTATGGCAGATTTCATTATCGAATTCACTTATCTGGAGGTTCCCAAAAAATAGGGAATTCAGGCAGAGAAAGACCTAAGAAGGGATAGTCCAACTAGGGCTATCATTGCCGACCTATCAGAATCTTCCATCAGAGCACAGTAGATGTCCAGGAAGTATGAGGAAGCAAGGAGCAAAACATTCCATCATGGGATTTTGACAGACCAAGCCTTTGATAACAATCTCCCCACATGGAACTTGTATGTTGATGGATCCTCTTACACAACCGAAAGTGTAGCAGGTATAATACTCAACACTCTTGATGGGATAGATATTGAATATACTCTACAATTACAGTTTCAGGCCTCAAATAATGAAGCAAAATATGAAGCTCTCATTATGGGCCTAAGTTTGGCTCAATCGCTAAACGCCGAGAAAATTGTGACACATAGTGATTCTCAATTGGTAGTGAATCAAATACTGAGTTCGTATGGAGCCAATGGATAACTAATGACAAGATACCAGTCCAAAGCATTAAAAGTTATATCAAAGTTTCCAGCTATTCGGATGAGTAGAATTCTAAGATTGGAGAACGCCCGAGCTGACGCACTTGATTGACTGGCATTAACAACTAGAATTGAGCTTCGAAGAACTATTCCCATTGAAATTCTTGTTAATATGAGTATTGATGAAGACCTGATGATTAGTTTCATTATAGTGGACATGGAGCCATCTTGGATGGATCCCATCAGAGCTAATATTAAAGAAGGAGTCTTGCTAGCAGATCCAATCGATGCTAAAAAGTTAAAGTATAAAGTACCAAGATATGTGTTGGACAAAGGGGTACTATACAGGAGAGGATTGATAGCTAACTTGCAATGTTGTGTTCACCCAAAAGAGGTTTAAGACTTGATGAAGGAAGTTAATGAATGGTCTTGTGGAGCTCATATAGCTGGCAAATCATTATTTCAACGGATAAATACACGGGGATATTGTTGGCCAACTATGAGAGCGGATTGCATAACCTTTGCCAGGAAATATGATAAGTGCCAAAGGTATTCCAGCATTCATAGAACTCAACAAGATTCTTTGACTCCAATTACTTCACCTTGTCCATTTGCTATATGGGGGACAGACTTGGTCGGGCCACTGCCAACCACCAGAGGAAGATTTAAATACTTGGTCGTAGTTATGGACTATTTCACCAAATGGGTCGAAGCAGAACCATTGATAGACATTCGTTATGAGAAAGTTTACCAGTTCATCTTGAAAAGAATTATTTGTAGATATGATCTGCCTTATGCTTTCATTACAGACCATGGCACACAGTTCGACAATGAGGAGTTTGCTGCCTATTATGCCCAGTTAAATATTCAAAATCATTATTCTGCTCCAGGCCATCCTCAAAGAAATGTGCAAACCAAAGTAACAAATAGGACTCTACTAAATGGACTGAAGAAAAGACTTGACGATACCAAGGGGAGATAGATTAATAAACTACACTCTGTTCTGTGGGCATACTGAACAACTCCGAGGATTGCTACAGGAAAATCCCTATACATGCTGGCATTTGGAACTGAAGTAGTGACACCAGCTGAATTGGGTCTGCCCACTCATAAAGTGTTAAACTTTAATTCTCCTGTTAGTAATTTGATGTGAAGATTAGATTTGGATATGTTGGACGGAGTTCGCGAAGATGTAGCCTTGAGAAATGCTGCTTACCATCATAAGACAACACATTTTTATAACAAAAGTATGAAGCTGACAACCTTGAAGGAAGGAGATTATGTGCTCAATAAGGTAATATAGAAAAACCACAAACTGGAAGCCAATTGGTATGGGCTATATCGTATTTCAACAATTGTTTGATCAGGTACCTATATAATTAATACTTTGGAAGGGTAAAAGTTCAAAAATCCTTGGCATGCTGAACATCTTAGAAAGTACTACTAGTAATTTAATGAAATAAATTATAATCATGATATTTTCGTATGAATAAAATGATGATTTCCTCCATTTTTTTTCTTTTGTTTGGGAGTGCTAGTGCTATGCACTACATACTTGATGCACTTTCTTCGAAAGTTGTTATACTTGGTCAGAAGAACTTTCAAAAGTTGTTCAAAAATACTTATCTTTCGAAACAAGGACCACATAGTTGGTCGGAGATCAGAAAAACACCCACATAGTTGATTGATTGGTACTGTTCAAAAGTTGGTTAGCACAAGCAAGAGGTGATCAACATAAAACAAAAACCCAAGTAAGATAGGATCTCAAGTCCTCAAGAAACTTTTTCAATACAGTTAAGGGTAAAATAATAGATTTTATCCAACTCAGCAACATGAAGGAATAACGTTGTGAAGGTTCCTAAAAATGAATGTAGACACATATTCCACATACGCCTGGTCACTATTGGTAACTAATGCAAAACCTAAAAATTTAGGTGCATTAGTAGATTCTATGGAAATACATGGGTAACTACTATTAAACTTGTATTTTAATCTAAGTATGCTGGTAGAACCTATGATGATAATTTCATTGGTAATTGGTACTAAACTTGGGTAAAAGCCTAAGTGTATCAATAGAACTAATGAAGAAAAAATACATTCACATCCAGAGATTGACAAGATAAGTTAATCAAATATTTCATTCATTTAATTGATTAGTATATGATATCACTTATAACTGAATTACATTAACAAAACTACTCTAAGGGATGCTTCCCCTCTGCTTTAGAGGAGCTCGGTGTTGGTTCCATGCCCGTTGGAGGGTCATCTAATGTGTAAGGAGAGTTGGTAAAATTGAAGTCTTGAAGCATCCTTCTAGTACCTCTACTTGGGATCTCTTGTAGATAAGGAGGACGAACGATCTCTAACTCGTCATGAAGGCCAAAATCACCTAAGTATTTTGAAATTAAGCATTAGGGAATAGTGTTGGCAAGGATAGAACTAACGTCCAATTTGAAAGGAGGATCTCGACAATCCAGCAAACCAGGATCATACGAGTTACATGTCTATTGTTCTTCTCTACCTTCATAACTATCAAGCAATTGGTCCAGGCCCACTTGTAACCTTCACGTTGGGCTTGCTTAAATCTTTCATTAAAATGACCAAGGGCCTCACTATATCCCTCCATCCAGACCTCTTTAGGATGTTTATGAAATTGGAAAGTCAATCTGTCAACCATATGATGCAATTTCTCCAGTACTCTATATTTAGCTTATAATTAGGAAGATTGAGTAGAAAGTTGCTCGGCTTGATTCTGAAGTTTCTTGAACATATCAGCAATGACCAAATTCTTTCTTTTCAATTGTGCATCCTGGTTAGCAAATGTTTGTTGGGTCCTAGCCTCATCTATATCATCTCGTCCAGGTTTAACTTTTTCTCGGGAGGAAGAGGCAGGCTTGGTTTTCTTCATTTCTTCCACTTTTTCCCTTAGTCTGTCATTTTCAGTCTCCAAGAAGGAAACCCCATCATCAGCAGCAACAACAGTAGTAGAAGAAGCCTTCAATGAGTTCAATTCATCACTCAAACTATTATTCTCTTCTTTCAACAGCTTGCGATGGCCCTAGACTCCTCTATTTCATGATTAAGCAGAAATCCCTACCTCTCGAAGAAAGATGCATGCTTTTTCAACTTCTGCTCAAATCCCCAACCTTCACTCAGAGCTTTGTACTTCTATTCATAGTCGGCATGTAAAAGAGCTTTAGCCTCCTTGTGAGCTTCTTAAAGCTCTTCTATCATTTAAAGTATGAAATATTATTGGGTACCACCCGATCAAGGATATTATCGCCTTTATAGATTACCTCGAAAATAGGTGAAAGTAATGATTAAAGGGAACATGACGATTGAAATTTTAGCGGCTAAGCTAAAAAAGACGTATTTGGCCCCAAAAAGATTCGTTATAAGTACGGGAAATTGCAAAAATTCCATCTGTGTTATACGTTCTTAGCCAAGTTGATAATTTTTTAAGTGTGGGAAGTCGGCAGCCGACCAAGTATCAGAAAGGTAGCTCGAGTAACTATTAGAACTAAATGTTCGACACTTTCGCAAAAGCATCAAGCATGAAACATTAGGGGCTTCTGTTGATACCAAAAATCACACTCTTACGTGGATCAATCATAGATGAGAATGTGTCATCCAATATGGCACAAGTCCTAGTCAGCACGGCGTAAATCTCCGACCAACGATCTGAATGCCGACCAATCTAATAAGAAGCCCGACCAACAGCAGGAAGACATACCAATATGGTCAGTAAAGCGCCATCAGTCATATGCATTATGAATAATATGTACTAGTGTAAATGACTAATTTATAAAGGTATTCCATCCTTTAACATTCCGAATCTTGATCCCCCTAGTGGGCTATAAATACATTGTAATCCCTACTATAAAAGGGACCGAAATACAATCCAAGTGAAAAACAGGCAATACAAGACAATGGACGTAGGCTCTTTCTTTAAGCCGAACCAGTTTAAAAATCTTACTTATCTCTTTTATTTACTTATTTATCTGTGATCAAATAATTAGATCTATTCTAGTTTTTTGCGTCAACACTAAATAAAAAGTATTGTTTGAAACTATCCAATCTCATCCCAATGGTATATAGAGCTGACAAACTGACCTGGGGCTTGAAAAAACCCACCTCAAGGCACCAGAAAAGATGTAGACCTTTTGTGCTTTAAAAATAGGGTAAAGTATATATTAAATGGAAAGACAAAATTGTAACAGAGGGGCTGGAGGGAAATCCCCATTAAAGGGATGGGGGGAGAGCGAAGGGCGTTGAGGGTATTTCAAAGGCTAAATGGTGAGGTACCAAAGAGATGATGATTGAATATCCTCCAATTAAGAGAGAGAACACTAAATGATGACTGGAAATAAGAGAAGATTATTCAGAAATTACAAAATAATTATTTTAAAAATATATAATTTATTGAATTTTTTTAAAGAAATTCTGGAAATAATAAAAAAAACATTTAATAAATTCAAAAATTATTGAAAAAAGGTTTAAAAAAACTAGAACATTATAGAAAAACATTTTAGAAGTCTTACTAATATTGAATAAAATATTAAAACAATATGAAAAATACAAAAAACAATTTCCACCCAAAAAACTTGCTCGACATACCTAAAAAATCCAATAAAAATATTGCTACAAAAAAATAACAACCATGATAAAAAAAAAATAGAAAAAAAATCTGGCGAAAAAATGAAATTTCTAGAAAATAAAATGGTTTCCATAGAAAAAAAAATTTAAGTTGATAAAAAGTAATAAAAGGAAATTCCAAAAATAGAGCTACACGTGGTAGCCTCTATATCTCAGCCGTCTAATGTCGTTATATTTTTTAGACGTGTAATTATTTTAACACAACAAATAACAAACCGAAGTGCGTAATAATCTACCATTTTCAAAACATAAAACAAGAAAACTATTAATACATAATAGTACATAAATAGAAAAAATTAACTAAACTTAAATGGTACTCCATCAATTAAATAAAATATCGTGGGATAATATTTTGCATTTGTATAGCTACTCAAGATTTACAAAAAAAGTCAAAATTGCCTAGATGTGAGATTTTTATCATAATCATCAACCACAATTTGATGGTATTCTCCTTAAAGAAAGTTAATTTTTTCACATTCCACTAATAATATTCAAACATTGAAATGATATTTAAAATCATTATCTTCGTGCTTAACTGACATTACTTTTCAAAACCAATACCTACAGTATATGGAAAATTTAAGCTAGTAGTAATCACCTTAAATCTAGTATTTTCTTTTCGTATGGTAAGAAAACTAAGAATTCAACTCAAAGTTTTCCCTGCTTTAAAACTGGGAAACATGCATGTTTCCTAACAGTGGAACTTACATGTAACAAAATCCACTGAGTGGACTGAGCTCCACCCATTTAGGGTGTTATTTAAGGACTACAATTGATTGTTAAGGAGTACAAAGATAATTTTAGGATGTATATGATAAGAAGCACATTACAGATTTTTGAGTAGTCAAACATGAAAAGTTATAAAGTAGGATACAATAAAATATGCAAAGTTTCTACGGTGTGAATTTGTTACACAACTATTCAACATTAAAAAAATCCAACTTTCACTCTTAATTACAAAGGAATCCATCTAACAATGTAATGAAAGATATCATTCAAACAAGACATTGATATGCATAAGTATGGTCTCATCTTAGACTAGACTCGGTCCGACTCAGCGACCCCCACTCAGTATTCATCAGGTTCATTTACTCATGGGTCGACATAATGCAGCCCACCTTCAACACTATCGGCCTTAAAGACCTCGCTCTCAACATTTACAATCAGACAACAAGGTTCACACTCCAGTCCAAACTGTATCTTATATCTCGGCCCTACCATTTGTTAGCCTTATACTACACTGACAGGCCGAGACCATCTTTACCGTCCTCAAGAATATTTTTACAGCTTCATAGTCATCTCCCCAAAGGAGACCATTCTACAGCCTTGGCTCATCCAGGACCATCGGAGCCGACATCAACGTCTCATATAGCACACGCTACTTATGCATCATCAAGCCACGTGGACCATACCATTGCAACGGATCTCCAACCCACGTGGGAGACCATTTTATCATCATGACATACTTGTGTAAAGGACAAATGACATTCTCCCATTGGCTGGTTCATCTCATGCACACAAGGTGCATGTTTGGGGGGCTCATTGTGCACCCTTAAGGATATATAAACCAACTCCATCTTCTTCATAAGGGATCGAACAATTATAGCCCTAGTAGAAACTCTGTGCAATTGTAAAGAGAAGAGAGAATCCATGGACTTGAGTGCCTTTCGTTAATATAGACACATCCTCTCTTGCACAGTTTAGTAGGGAGTTGGCTAAACCACTTACATCTCGGTGTTCTATATTTCTCTCATCTTCTCCTTGCATAGTTACATTTCTGTGATTATTATCACCATTGTTGACTTAACTTGAGTTTGAGCTGTGCATACATTTTAATGGTGATTGTTAGCATCATAAAACATCTAATAATGACGAAAATACAATATGTTGATTCTAATAAACATATTAAAAATTCTAAAGAACCCAAAACTGGTTGAAAACTTAAAACAAAATTTGAAAAAGGAAAAAAAATACCAAATTAGTTAAAAAAATACTTCCACCCACCAAAATTAAAACACAAATCACAAGGCATACCCATAAAAATAAACATATGTCAACAAATAACAAAAATAAAAAAGTGATTGAAAATGGGAAAAAACAAAGCATAAAAGCATACTTTTCAAGGTATATACATATGAAACACGTAGTCAAAATACCCTTTGTAAGAAGGAAATAAAATATTCTTTCATGGGGTATCCAGTATGGCCTCAAATAATGGCCCTTCATACTTAACCATCCACTATTCATAAATTGTACATATACAGGTGTCCAAGCTCATCATTATGGAACCCATCTGAATATACTTTCCATTACAAGTGACGGGGTTATTTTCAAGCTTCCTAGAGCAAGCTATGACCATTTCTTTCCAACACAATAAATCTGGCATACAAGCTCCTCTATTGTTCCTTCAACTTCCAAGAATTTTCATAATTTTTTTATAGCATTAAATTCCATGATTTTTCACACATTTTCAATAAACATACTGAATATTACAGAATTAAATTTTCATAATTGTTTGAGTTCATTTTCTATGTCAAACACTTTAACAAACGCTAGGCATATCGAAATAAAATATACAAAGAACAACTATGTACCAACTTGCAACCATCACTAAGGCTTAACCACAAGGATTTAAATTTTAATTTTTGGATATGATATGAATATATGAGTCTAGTTTCATATCCAATTGGAATTTCTGAATTCCAGTAAGCATACAAAAATATATGTAAGTTTGAATGCAAGGGATCTTAATACAAAGCAATATGGCCTACAAACACCACTAATCTCACATACGAACCAATACTTATTATCACAAAGGAGGATAGAATTTTAATCACTAATTCATGATTTATATACTTTGAAATAAGTATAATCCAAGATTAAAATATTATTAACACATAATTATACCTTGGAAACACCTTAAGGATTTTCTTGGATTTTTTCCTAGCTTTTCTTGGAATTCTTTCTTCCTTAAACTTCTACTTTCTCTTTCCTTAAGCTAAAAACCCTCAAAACTGAACCAAGGACTAAATTTTTTGAAGAAATAGGTTAAATGGAGAGGCTTGAGTCGTAAAATGTAACCCTCCTTTCCAACCAATCAAATTAAACCATTTGGTTTACTAAAAGACAAATTACCACTTAAAGGGAATGAACAGATTTGCCCTTCGTCGTACATTCGACAAAACTTCTCACTCGGACATTAGTTTGATGCACCGTTTATTGTGTCAGAAATATAACTCATATACCTACAACAATCTAGTTTTCACCTTGAGTCAATTGTTATATTATGAGGGTCAAAACTAGTCTCCAACATGAACCTTCCTACCGAAAACGTTAAAATATTATGTTTATACCCAATTCGATATTTCACTATTTTTGAAGGTAGGATTAGACCAAAAATAATATCATAACATTATATATATATATTAATAACAAATTATCCATATCAAATAAGTTAATCATGATTAAAATAGAATTTATCACAACTTCCCTCCCTTAGAAAATTTCGTCCCCGAAGTTTAATATAAAGGTCACTTACCAAGCAAATAGGGATATTATTTCTTCATGCTATCCTCCATTTCACAAGTTACTTATTTAATTACATGGCTCATGCACATAACTTTAACTAAGGGAATAACTTTATTCCTCAATACCTCCCGAATGCATAGAGTAAATAGAACTATGTGCCTCTTTTAATATATACTTCTTTAAGGATGGACCATTCGATACAAAAATCCTATTTTTATAACACAAATATTCATCATTCTTAATCTCAAAGTCACTCTCTTTACCATCCAGGACTTCCCATTTCTTCTTCTCAAGGAATGGATCACTGATCTGCAAATTTCATGTGTTCTGCCAATAAAGGCCTCACCGTAACATGTGCTAATAATCCTCCCTTTTTAAAAAAATTAATTCAATCCCATCGATGCCAAGTCAAGAATATTTTTAACACGTGCACACATATGCAACCTAGAATCCCTGATGATTTTTTACTCCAAGCATCTGCTACTACATTGCCCTTCCCAGGATGATGATGAATGGTACAGTCATAGTTTTTAATCTGCGCTATATAATGCCTCTGTCTGAAATTCAGTTCTTTTTATGTAAACAAGTATTTCAAGCTTTGATGATCCGTATATATCTCACAAGTTTCTCCATACAAGTAATGTCTCCATAATTTCAAAGCAAAAACAATATCTTCTAGCACTAAATCGTGCGCATGATAGTTTCGTTCATGTGTCTTTAATTGTCGGGAAGCATATGTTATTACCTTCCCGTTCTGCATAAGAACACATCCTCACCCCGAAATGAAGCTTCTATATAGATCACGAAAGACTCATTCGGTCATGGAATAGTAAGTATAGGGGCTGAAACCAACCGATTCTTTAATTCTTTAAAACTCATCTCTCATTCTTCATCCCACAAATACTTTACTTCTTTACGATTCACTTTATCAATGGTAACGCTATTGCTAAAAATCCCTTAATGAATCTGTGATTGTAACCTACCAATCCTAGGAAAATCCTAATTTCTATCACATTCTTAGGACTTTCCCATTCAACGATTGCTTCTATCTTATTTGGAGAAACATATATCCCATTTACCGAGACAACATACCCTCAAAACACAATTTTATTCAGCTAAAACTCACACTTGCTGAATTTAGAAAATAATTTCTTCTATCTCAAAATCTTCAATACAAGTCTCAAATGTTTCTCGTGTTCCTCCATGCTACGCGAGTAAATCAACACATCATCTATAAATACAATCACAAATGAATCAATAAAAGGGTGGAATAACTGGTTCATCAAATCCATAAAAACTATTGGGCATTAGTTAATCCAAATGGCATTACCAAAAACTCATAGTGCCCATATCGAGTCCGAAAACTATTTTGGAAATATCACTATCCTTTACTTTCAATTGGTGGTAACCCGATCTTAAATCAATCTTCGAAAATACTGTGGCGTCTTGTAATTGATCAAATAAGTCATCGATGCGGGGTAGAGGGTACTTGTTTCTAATGGTCACCTTTTTCAATTGTCGATAATCAATATATAATTGCATTGTCCCATCTTTCTTTTTCACAAATAACACTGGGGCTGCCCATGGGGAAACACTAGGCCGAATAAAACCTCTTCCTATCAGATTTTGAAATTCCACTTTTAATTCTCTTAACTCTATTGGTGCCATTCTATACGAAGCAAGGTAAATTGGACCAGTACCTAGAATTAATTCAATGGAAAACTCTACTTCCATATCGGGTGACAATCCTGGAAATTCCTCTCGAAAGACATCAGAAAATTCTCTAACTACTGGTATATCTTCAACTTTAAGTGCATCCTTACTAGCATCAACACCATAAACTAAATACCATGTGCAACCTTTACTCCATAACTTTATGATCTTAATTGCTCAGATAAGACAATTAGGAACAACATTCCTTTCCCCTATAAACTGGAACTCGGGTTCACCCGATAGTTGAAACGTAACTTCTTTTCGAAAACAATCAATGGAAGCATGATACGATGATAAACAATCCATCTATAATATAATATCAAAATCCCGAATGGCCAACGGTATCAAGTCAACATAATAATCTCGCTCACTCATTCGTAAGACACAATCTTTATAAACATGTCGCACCAGAATTACACTTTCCATTGGGGTAGAAATTTATAAGTCACAATTGAGAAATGAACATGGTCTACCCAAATAGGAAATAAGAGGTAATGCTACGAATGAATGCATAGATCCAGGATCAATGAGTGCATATAATTCTTTATTTACAATAGAAAGTTTACCTGTAATAACTTTCGGTGTAGCATGGGCATCTTGCAATGTCATCACAAATACTCTTCCTCATGCTTTCGATCCACTTTCTTGTCCTGTATCTCTTCCCCTAGTTTCACTGCCTGGAGAGGATCCTTTATGAGTCCCCACACTACTGACTAAAATTATTCCTACTAATATAGGACAGTTCTTTTTTAGGTGATTCTTCTGATGATAGTTAAAACATTATCAATTCAGTAACCTTGGGAAATTCCTCTCTGTATGACTAGCTGTCCAATAAAAGAAGCAAGCACTTGGATTCCCTTGTGTTAAAATTCATGAACCTCTTCCACTACTATATCCACCCCTTTTCAAAATTCTTCCCAAACCTCTACCATGCTGAAATTTCTTCTCTCCAAGCCTTGAATATTTTGTATCACTACCTTTTTTATAATTTTGGTTGAATATGCTTCTCTTTACGCCTCATCCTAGAGTCCCCCTTGCTTTATTCACATCCTTTTCTACTAGCATGGATTTGTTCACCAAGGCTGAATAATTTACAGTCTCTAAAGCTGACAACCGTGATTTAATAACTAACTCTAGTCCATTGATAAATCGTCTACACATGTCTTCCTCGTTCTGTATAAACCTCAAAGCAAATCGAGATAAAGCTATAAGTTTAGCTTCGTATTCTCTAACTGTCATGCTTCCCTGATTCAACATAAAATATTATTTCTCCTTCTGTTTTTGATACATTGGAGGAAAAGACTTATCATACAAAGTTTGAACAAAAGCATCCCATGAGATCACATTCCCACCTCATGGAGTAATCAAAAAATGTTTGTGGCATCCCACCAATACTTAGCTTCTCCTTTCAGCATATACGTCGCCAAGGTCACTCGTTGATTTTTAATCATTCTCATTACCCAAAAAATGAGTTCAATCTCTTTAACCCATACTTTTGCCTCTGTTGGATCAACTACTCCTTCAAATGAGGGTTGATTCATTTTAATAAATTTCTTATATAAAGTAATCCTTTCTTCCCGGTGTATAACCTCCTTCGCCCTAGCCAATGCTTATGCCTCTAGTTGCATGGCCTGTTGTTTTTCCATCTGAGCTATAAACCTAGCTTGCTGCTCTGCCATTATAGTCATGGCACATGCCATTTTTTGCATAACTGTCAATTGTTCTAGCTCGATTTCCATATTTAAATGAACAGGTTGTTCAACCTCCACTTCTGCTGGTATATTTGAAGCCTCATATTTTATTCACACATTAACATTTCCTCGTTCCATTCTTTATCTAAAATGAGTCAAAGCTATAATAACATGCAGATATACATATCTTTTCAAACATAATTGTTAGTACCAAACAAAACATATTTCTTACAATTACTGCCAAATATAGACTCTAGTAACTCTAAAACCTAGTCTCTGATACCAAGAGTTGACACACCCCAGCCCAATTACTTATAATTAAGTTTGAAAGTCAAAATGAGTCATACCATAATTAATTTAACTTAACCATAAACACGAGTCTTAACTAAAGAGGCATCAACGTAAATCCATAAAACTAAAAACTTTTTTCAACATTAAAGTAGTCATTGTAGACACCTCATTCTAGCACCCCCTAACCTCTCCTTAGGTCCCTAGCACCTCCCTTCATCACTACAAACCTAAGTCAGACCCCGGGTACTGACCTAGAGGCCACCGAACGCTCTCGGGCTCCGTTTGATAAAAAATCAAACTCTTCATCTCGATCGAGACTGAATGAATCTTCAAAGGGCATTGAAATCCCTTTCCAAGGGTCCACCCCATGTCCGATTCTGACTTACGGTACGGACGAACGACTTGTTTTCTCTCGAAACCTGACCTAGAGGCCATCGGGCACCCCCAGGTTCCGTTTGACCAAAGTCAACTCTTCAGCCCGACCGAGACTGAATGAATCTTCAAAGGGCGCTGAAACCCCTTTCTAACAGTCCACCCCGTGGGCGATTATGACTTACGGTACAGACGAACGATTCATTTTACTCTGAAAGGTCACCGAACACTTCCAGGCCCCGGTTGAACAAAGTCAACTTCCCAAACCGAGTAAAACTCTTTGGAATGTCAAAGTACATCTCATAAATTTCTAACGGTCCACCAAGTGCGTGATTCTAACTTACCATGTGGATGAACGATCCGTTTGCGTCCGATAATTCTCCATCCAAAGGACCAATGAGCACTTTCGAGCCATATTTGACCCAAATTCAACTCTCGGACCCGAGATCAGTCCCATGGACTTTCTAGGGTATTTGAAATACCTTTCCATTGGTTTTACCCGTGAATGATTCGAATCAATGATTTGCAATTTATGACCGTTTTTCTGAAGGAACCTGAAAGAGACTGCTAAACGGCAGGTTCCACACCCTGCCTATCGGCAGTGTGCCTAAACACACCTGTCGATTAGCAGGACCAGGGATATGCCGATCAGCAATGCCCTGGGCCTATAAAAAGGAGGTCATGACCTCATTGTAAAAGCACCCAAGATCTAAAATCCATCACCCTCAGCGAACTTAGAAATCCTCTCTCGAAGTCAGCGTGATTTCGACATCCAAATCCCTTTCCAACCTTCACCTTTCATAATATTTTTCATCGAACTTGCTGAATTAACTACTCTCCATCACCACCCAAGTACAAGGGCTGATCTCCAACATTCAATATCAAGCTCAAGATCTTCAAGAAGGTCTAACTTTCTCAACTCTATCTTCAAATTCTCCTAAATTCGCTTTAACTTATTTTATTACTTAGTACTTTTATTCTCTCCATCTTACATATCCTAATATACTTTTTATTTAGTATTATTGCACATTTTCTATTTTCATATAAATAAAACCAAAAAAATTAGAAAAAGAGGGTTTGCTCATAAATTTCAAATGGGAATTCTCACACTTTTTCCACAACTAAAACACTTTTTTACACACACACACACACCTAAGAGAAGTCCCCGATTGGATTTATGGGATAAACCCCACCCCTCATTTTGTATACAAACTACGTGGACTTTGATGCCTCTATAGGCTACGTAGGCATCTCGGGGTAGAATCCGAGACTCGAGTCCTAATTCTTCCACTTTTTTTATTTTTAATTCTCTTAGATTCTATATGTTTACATATACATATGTTTGTTCTTAGTGGCTTATCATTCCACATGCATTATCGTTCCATTATAACGACCAACGCAAGGATAATCGCGTAAATCCTATTTTTTAATATTACTTTTAGGAACATTCCTATGGATAACTCACTTTATCTCTTACATGATACAAGTCGAGGATTTCTATCTCCATGACATATACACATGCACACATATCACAGGGAAATAAAGGAAAATAGCAACAATCCATGAGAGACCGCAAGGGCGGAATAGGTGCCTAACACCTTCCCATTTCGTAACTTAGCTTCCGAACCCTTTTCGAATCAATTTTTGTTTCGTATGTATCAGTATGACTTTGGATGCCATTCTTCTGGATGGCTCCACCTTTTTTTTATCTGTTTTGAGTAAAATAGACTGATGGCTCCATCTCCCTACATTTTTCACCTCACACATCACTGACGCCGGTCGAAGCGCTCCCAAGAGGGAGGTGCGGGACCAAGATCCTCTCGTCGTGAAGATGAACCCTCCTCTCTCTCTCTGTAAGGATCGGGGGATGGACACAGTGGCGACTCCGCTGGGGATGTTTTTATGAGGGCTAGACTCTATTTACATGGGTGTTTTATTTTCTTATATATCCCCTTATTTGCATGTCCCCCTTATTATTCATGTGTAACTCGTGCTTATGCTTCTATTCACACACTTGTGAAGATTTCCCATGTACACTTCACACCACGTGCACCTAGGATCACATATATCCACATGTTGCATGCATCACCCATCCATACTTGGTATACCATTGGTACTTGGACTTTGCTCCCTGTTTGACATGATCAAGAAAGATACTCTCATCATAAGATACTAGTAAGAGAATCATGCATGATTCACATGACATCACCAAAGAGCATTGTGATTTACCAAATTTTTTCCAGTAACTGGAGGGTCACTTCGTGATGGGAGCTAGTCCGGCAGGGTGCAGTTAGCCTAAGCGATATTACTTTTACCTTCCATTGGCCAAGCACCTTCGACGTATATTGAACGATTCCCCCGCATCGTACCACTTGACCGAAGTCATTACGGGAGGTATATCGCAGAGAACTCGTTCACGTACGCCGAGTATATCGAATTCGTTGTCACATGTACCATCCCCACGATGTATATAGTGACTCAATTCACGTACACTCAGGTATATAAAATGGCTTGTCCACACGTACCGATTGCCCTCAAAAGTAAGACGTGTATCGTGGAAGTCAAGCCAAAAGGGGGAACCCTTTCCAATTCACCCAACCAACTGCATACCCACATATAGGTGTCAAGCCTAGGACACACATGTTAGATTGCCAGTTTCAACCCGAAACTCTGCCGAAATTCCGGGTCAACCTGCCTCCCAAAATTTCACACAATTTTAAAATGGGACCCTGCCCGTGAGCCTCGTTACAAGTCCAACCATAGCTTTGTATATGTTACAAACCTAACTTTTTCAAGCTCGGGAATCGTCCGGCATTTCATTTTTGCATATAGGAAAACTTAATACAAGTGAGAACATAATAATTATAATAATCATGCTGAGACCCGTCTCCCAAAACATTTCTCCCTTCTTTATCAAAAATCCAAAAACATTTCTCCTTTCTTTATCAAAAATTCAAAAACATTTCTCCCTTCTTTATTAAAAATCAAAAAATATTTTGTCTTTCAATCGCAAAAAAAAAATATCAAAAATATTTTTATTCTTTTTCTAAAAAATAAATCCCATTTTACGCCTTCTCAAGTCGATCGCACACCCTTGGCCTGGATCCTTATTGTCTTCGATCTTCTGTAAAATCACCTCAGAGTTTTTACTGTTCCCATGCTACTTCTTACGAGTCCAAAATCCATTCGCTTGCCATGGAGAACACAGATCAAGTACCAGTTGTGCATCCAGATCTGATGGCAGTCTTAGCTCAGCTCATGTTCAAGATTGAAAACCTCCAGACTAAGGTCCGAGAGATGAATTAAACCAGGTTTATGTTCCTCAAGAGCTCGAGGCCCTATTCCCTCATGCTATGGGTCCACCCGAGCCTATTTAGGTTCCTGAAGAGTATTAGCACGCTCCACGTTCCCCTCATGCTAATGGGTTGCCTCCTGCCCATCTTCCTAAGCCAAACCTTGCCTAGCCTGGGGCTAACCTGCCTATGATTATTGATCCGAAAGAGGAAGAGTTGAACAAGGTCAAAGAAGATCTTAAGATGCTAACTAAGAAGTTCAAACAAGTCATAATCTCTGGAAATTACATGGATTACACCCACGTGTCTCCTTATCCTAAGGCGAGGTTACCCGAGAAGTTTAAGATGGCAAATATCGAGAAATTCGGAGGAAGTGGACCCCCGATTGTTCACCTTCGCAGTTATCAACATTCTATGACTCTCCTAGGGGAATCTGAAGAAGTGATGGCCCAATTATTTCAGCAAACTTTAAAGGATAGCACCCTCCGATGGTTCTTATCTCTCGAGGAGTCCCGAATCCGTAGCAGGGAAGATGTAGCCCGAGAATTCATATCGCAAGATAAATACAACGAAAAGCTTGAGGTCACCCATCGTAATTTAGAACTGCTCAAATAGAACTCTGGGGAATTGGTCTATAACTTCATAGCCCGATGGAGGGAAAAAGCAGCCACCATGACCAATCGATCATCCGAGGAAGAATAAGTCAACATAGTGAAGAAGAACTTCTTACCCCATGTTCGAGCAATAATGGGAGGACAATACTATCCCCACTTCTGAGTACTCGGAGAAGCAGGAATAGAAATTGAGGAAGGTCTTGCTAAAACAGAAGTTGAACTAAAGAAAGTGTTCGGACAGTTCACTCCCAGAAAATATGATAAGCCTGTCAGCGCTGCAGTCTCAACCATCAATAACATCTCTCAACCAACCACCTCGTGGCCACCAGAAAGTCGCCCTATCCCAGTTCAAAAGTAATACACCGATCTCCATGCTTCCTTCTCCAAAGTTTATTAGGCCCTATTAAGACGAAACCTTATCAAACCCTTGGACCCCCGTCCATTGCCAAACCCACTTGCCAGAAACTTCAAGGCAGATGCCCATTACGCCTTTCACCAAATTATTGGCCATACCACCGACCAATGCTTTCACCTTCGAAACATAATCTAAGGTCTAATTGACCGGGGTACCATCTCCCCACCCGCCAATCCTAAGCCAACCACTACTCACAACCCGCTCTCAAATCACGCCAATGCCATCTTCTTAGAAGGGAATCCTGAATTTGATCCCTCAACACAAATCACACCCATATACTCTCCTAAACCTCTCCAAATTTTCCCATATTTCCTCCTACACCCTGCTAGCCTAGCTAATCATGCACTGTCACTCCTTACCAGAGCATGCGTCGTTGTTCGTACCCGTTATGAAAATGGAAGCATGGAATTATCAGAAGTATTAAACCAACTCCTAGAGTTCGGGCTGAAATTGCCCTCACAGATGATCATTGATTGTCAAATGTTCAGTACGCTATTCTTGGAAGCATAGAAATGGGCTTGAGAGTCAGACAGTTGGGTAATACCGACCGATGAAGTCAGCCTAGATGACATTGTCCAGATCATGGCAGAATTATTCAGGCAAATCAATAATATTTGCAGTATAACTGAGTTACTCGATACTATGAAGCTAAAAGGGCTTGTGGACCCTTCACCCTTACACCTCCCCATAGAATGGGAGGACATGTACGAAGAAGCCATTGAAGTTATGGAATGCATTGACTTTACATGGAAATCCAAAATTGTGGCCACCGGATGGAGGGAAGAATTTGGAGATTCAAATAAAGAGCAAGCTTCAGAGAAAACTGGCTCGATAGCCGATATGTATGGGACGAAATCATTTAAAGAACTCCTCGAAGAAATAAATAAGGTGACAGAATAACCCAAGATTGACAAGGAAATGAGATTCATATTCTTCCCTTCTTTAGTAAATCACATGACCAGATCAGGAAGGCATTACTAAATCCCAAGCCTACTACTAGCCATTGACAAAGGAAAGGGTGTTGAAAACCTTCGTATGCCAGAGATGACCCTCGAGGAGAGCAAGATCCTAGATCAACTGAAGAAAACTTAAGCTAACATCACTCTATAGGGGATTTTCATGTCTTTCCAGTTGTACAAAAATTCTTTGATCAAGTTTCTCATTGGACCCACAGTTCCTCCTTTTACCACACCATAAGAAGCTGTAAATTAAGTCGGATCCTTAACCTCTACCCGAACGCTATCCTTTTTCGAAGAAGAAATCCCCAGAATTGGTCCTAATCATAATCATGCACTCAACATATCCGTTGAAGTTATGGGGAAAATCATACCGCTTTCTCTTGTGGATAATGGATCCGCCCTAAATGTCTGCCCATTAAGAACCTTCAAATGCTTAGGAATGAAGGAAAGTGATCTCGCTCCAAACTCCACTGTTGTACGTGCCTACGATAATACTCGTCAGGAGGTGATGGGATCTATAAAACTCGTAATAGGGGCTGGCCCTATAAACCCTGTCATTGAATTCTAGGTTATTGACATCCCAACTTGTTTCAACATGTTGCTTGGATGACCTTGGCTCCATAGTATCAAGGGTGTGTCATCCTCGCTCCATCAAAAATTGAATTTCTTCACTAACGGGCGAGTCATCACCATTTTGGGCAACGACGACAATGCCGAGGGTGCAAGTATCAGGAATCCAATCCTTGAGATATAGCATGGGTTAAATGATATGCTCCTATCAGGATTCCGAGTTGAGCCATTTCTACTCCCGGTAGAGGACGATTTTAAAGAAATGATTTATCCAGAATACGACCCTCTTGGCAACGTCAATGTGATTCAGTTGTTCAGAAACATGCACTTCATGCCCGGACTGGGGCTAGGAGAAAGACAACAAGGGATAATTGAGCCCATTGTACTAAAAAACTATTTCCCTCCTTATGGTTTGGGATATCAACCATCAGAATAAGAGCTCAGAATGATCTGCCAGTCTCGACCAAAGAGAAGATTAGACTGCATCCAGACTATCCCAAGTGATTCCTTGAATGGATGATTCATCAAAGAGGGTAAAGACATACCTTTTTGTGGCTTTTCTAAACCCTGGTATGACCATACTGATAAGAAGATAAAGCCTGGAATAGAGATCTTTTTCCGAGAGAGCTACTCATGGGCCGAAAATTCCCAATACCATGTACAACCACTCATCAAAGATACCACAGATTCCGAGGGAAGTGACTCCGAGGATTCGTTTGACTTACAGACATTGGGGCTAACACTCTACATGGTTCATTCAGGCACTACATCACTGGATCCATCCCACCTAATTAAAGCTGCTGATGCACATCTCCTCAACTTGCATGCTGCGCCAGTTCTACCTAAAATCCCACTTAACCCCAATGTTTACCCCATCTCTTCTTCTGTTGTTTATCCTTGCTCTAATGTAATCGATACCTCCTTGGATAAGGTTCTCAATCTTGTTTTTCCTATCAATGAAATAAATGAAGATTTTAAGTACCTTGTTGTGCCTTACATTAATTGTGTAGACTCTAATCAAACTTTGATGATGATGATTTTGCAAATAACCAATTCTTAACTGATATAAATAAGGTTAATAACAAACAACATAACCGCGTTCAAGTTAATGAAGAAGAAACTATTATTGTTAACCTCGGTTCTAGTAGAAAATTGCGTGAGATTAGGATAGGGTCTACCCTTGACGAGCATGAGCGTGCACAACACGAAGAATTGCTGAAGGAATTCTTGGATGTCTTCACATGATCCTATGATGATATGCCTGTCATTGATCCTGAAATAGCTCATCATGAGATCCCCACTCTCCCAGATTACAAGCCGGTTAAACAAAAGTTAAGAAAGCTCCACACAGAATGGTCGCTCAAAGTCAAAGAAGAAGTGGTCAAATAGTTGAACATAGGCTTCATTCAGGTGATCGAATATCCCACATGGCTAGCCAATATAGTTCCTGTGCCGAAATCAAAAGGGAAAGTTTGGATGTGTGTAGACTACCGAGACATGAAAAAATCCTCTCCAAAGGATGATTATCCGTTACCCAACATCAACTTGATCGTGGACAACACAGCGAGTCATGCTCTCAAGTCATTTGTCGACGGGTTTGCCGGATACAACCAAATAAAAATGCACCCAGATCACCAAGAAAAACCACGTTCGTCACACCGTGGGGAACCTTTTGCTAAACTATTATGCCATTTGGTCTCAAAAATGATGGGGCTACCTACCAAAGGGCTTCCACAACCATCCTGCACGATCTGATTCATAAAGAAGTCGAGGTCTATATAGATAATGTAATTATCAAATCCAAGACTATAGAAGGTCATGTTCCCCCTCTCTGGAAGTTCTTCGAACGATTGCGACGGTATCAGATGAGACTCAATCCACATAAATGCGTCTTCGGCATTAGATAGGGAAAACTCTTGGGATTCATGGTCAGTGAGAAGGGGATAGAAGCAGATCCTTCCAAGCTAAAAGCCATACTTGAGATGCCACCTCCCCGAACGAAGAAAGAAGTCAATGGTTTCCTTGGAAAATTGTAATACATCAGCCGAGTCATCAGACAGCCAACCTTCATTTGAGAACCTATTTTCAAACTCCTCTGAAAGGATTGAACCAAGGTTTGGAATGAAGCCTGCCAATAAGCTTTTGACTGAATCAAATAATATCTGACCCAACCTCCGATACTAATGCCACCACAGTCGGGTCTCCCTTTGCTCCTATACCTAACCATAACCAAAACTCTAGCAGGGGCTTTGCTAGACCAATACCTTGAAGATTCTCACTAAAAAATATCCATCTATTACGCCAGTCACAAATTAACCGGGAACAAAGTCAACTACACTGCTTTGGAAAAGGCACGTGTCGCGCTTGTTTGGGTCACCCAAAACTTATGATAATATATGCTCGCCTTCCCCCATCAAACATATATCCCTAATGGACCCCATCAAGTACCAGCTTGAGAAACCCTCCTTATCAAGCCAAATGGCTCGGTAGTTGATGCTCCTTGTCGAGTTTGATATCTTGTATGTCACGCAAAAAGCCATGAAAGGAAGATCCATCTCTAATTACCTCGCTGACTGCTCATTGGAAGAATCTTACAACTGGATCTCCGAATTCCTATATGAAAACATCCTCTACACTGCTCAAGATGATCTTCGATGGCAAATGTTCTTTGACGGCATTGCCAACAGAAAGGGATATGGCATTGGGATACTTCTGATCACCCCAAATGACTCCCACACTCCCATCGCCATCAAGTTGGATTTCCCTTGCACCAATAATATGACTAAATACGAGGCGTGTACGGTAGGCCTCAAGATCACTCTCAAGAAAGGAATTCAATACCTAGATGTCTATGGGGATTCCACCCTCATCATCGGTGAAGTGCTCAGAAAATGGAAGGTCAAGGATGAGAAACTCCAATCCTTCCATGCCCACTTAGAAGAATTAGCCTCCTAATTCCAAGATATCACCTTCCACTACCTACCTCGAGAAAAGAATAACCTAGCCGATGCCCTTGCTACCTTAGCCTCCATGGTCGACATGCACAAAGGAATAACAATGGCTACCTTCCTAGTTCAAAAGCGAGACAAACCAACCCAATGCTACCACATTGAGCTCATCACCAAAGAAGATTCTGAGCTAGCCAATTGTTGGTACTATGATATCTGGCCTCTCCTTAAGCATGGTAGGTATCCGGAAGGTTCCAATAAAAAATACCAAGCAAGCCTCCAAACACTAGTCGTCGAGTACATCATCTGTCACAAAGCACTGTTCAAGAGAAACTTCGATGGAACCCATCTACACTACATAACAGGGGCTCACATTGAATAGGTAATACAAAAAATACACAGCGGGGAATGCGGGCCCCACATAAACAGTCACATGCTTTCCAATACGATCACCCGATAAGGCTACTATTGGACCACCATGATCCAGGATTGCACCGCCTATGTTTGGAGATGCCTCAAATGCCAATAATTTTCCAACCTTCAACACCTGCCTCTGTGAGAATTATACAACATGATTTCTCCCTGGACATTCTCCACCTGGGGTATCGACATCATAGGGAAAGTTACACCCAAGGCCTCCAACGGGTATTAATTCATCCTAGTTTACATTGATTACTTCACCAAATATGTCGAAGTCGAGTCATACGCAGTCCTAAATGATAAGAAAGTGGCCCAATTCATTAAGAAGAACATCATTTACCGATATGGGGTCCCGCATAAGCTAGTGTCAGATAACGGGTTGCACTTCGAGGCAGAAGTCATAGAAGTGGTCAACGAGTATGGGATTCAGAGACATAAATCTTTTACCTACTGACTTTAGACCAATGGTGCGGTCAAAGTAGCCAACAAGAACCTCAAAACCATTATCAGTAAGATGATCGAAAGCTATCAAGATTGGGCCGACCGAATCCCATACGCCCTCTGGGTCTACCGAATCTCAATCCGAACCTTTACTGGGGCTAACCCTTACTCTCTAGTATATGGCATGGAAGCAGTACTACCCATGGAACTAGAAATACCCTCATTGTACGTCATGCTTGAAAGAAAACAGCGAAGAAGCTTGGTACCAAAGCCGTCTTGACGAGGTTACCTTCCTAGATGAAAGGAAATTGAAAGATCTATACCACATATAAGGGTACCATCGCCGTATAGAGTGATCATTCAATAAGAGAGTCAAGGATCGCGGTGTTCGAGAGGGAGACTTATATCCCTCAAAGAAATAGTAGATCCCATCTGGGACCCTAGAGGGAAATTCAAGCCCAATTGGAGCGGCCCATACATTGTAAAGAAGATCTTGTCCGGCGGTGCCGCTATGCTCGCCGACCTAGATGGAGAAGAGATGGCTCATCCAGTCAACCTGGACCGTCTCAAGAAGTTCTACCCCTAGTCTAAAATCTCGATGCGCTATGACTCTTCCCATCCCCCTTCTATTTTAAAAAAAAGATCTCTTCGTTTCCCTCTACCCAGAACTACGTGGGCCTGATCCTCTAAATAACCATTTTCAGAAAAATTAAAACTTTTCAAAAAAAAACCTGAGGTACGTAGGCATCTCATATATCTTACATGAGCATGGACCTTTCTTTTTCATAAAAAACTATTATTTTCTTACCTCTGAGAATGACAGTTCAATCTAACTAATACTTGAACAAAAGGATTATGCATGCCTTAGCGATCGGTATGGGTAAATGCAAAATTCATCAAAAGGCATAGCTGGTTGATCAAAAACTTGTTTATTTCATTAATAACAAATTATAGTGCAATTACATAAGAAAAGGAACGGATAACTCCCTTCCCCCTACCTTCGTAAAACGCCAAGTAAATTACTAAACTTATTCCCCATTACAAAATAAACTCCCCCAGGAGTCCTACCCACAGCTACAAGAGGAGCCCGCTCCATCATCATCTACATCCTGGGGTCCCAAAGCTTCCCTTGTCTGAATGGAGTATCACAGGTGCTCCATGGATCGATAAGCTCGAACCAGACTCGAAAAAACCACAACACCTCCCTCCATGGTATCGGATAAGAAAAGCCACTTTTGTCCGATATCCATTACCAACATCTTGATGACTACTCTTCTCCACAGCCACTTTATATAATCCCCATGGATGTGCCATACACTCCCAACAGACTTAGAGGGACGGGTCAAGGGAAACCGACTTTCCCACAAAGAGCCAAGCCGCATGCGCAGACGCTCTATCAGATCTTCTATCGAAAAGGAGTCTAGTGTCCGAGGTGGCACAATCTTCTCCCAACTAAATTTGTGAAAAATCCGCTAAGAGAAATAGAAAGAGGTCTGTCTGAGACCAACCAGCCGAACGTACGGGTATTCCCCCAACTCCATAATATGCAGCAGTTGTCCCCACCAAGGCACTGACCAGTGCATATTTAGAGCCCCATGCTCCACAAACCAGTCCTCCCAGTACTCAATATCCAAACCAACGCTGGTGAAATGGTGCAAAAAGAAGTTGGGTACAACCGACAAAGGGTATTCTGGAGGAGTCACCAGTAAAAATCTTTCAGACAACCACATGAACATCATCACAGGGCTACCCCTCAAAAAGTCAGAACGACCTTCTTGCCAGGCATCCCGAATATTCAAAGTCTTCACCAATATCACCACTGCACGATTACGATGGTATGACATCCATGAAGTAATGGCTGCAAGTTGTGGGTCCACCAGCAGTTCCCCAATCACCAGTAGCAACTTCAAAACTAAGACCAAAATGATAGATTTGGCATATCCAGCATCACCAACCTCTTGAAAATGCACAGATCGTAGCAACTCCAGAAGGGAGATCATTCCTCCCACAACCAAAGATCTACCCGTCGAGGTCGAGACACGAAGAAGTCCAGCCAACAGCTCTCGGGGAGACCGAGAAAACTCTGGTAGAGCTGCAGCAACACTGGGATTTATTTCTAGCATTGCAGAAAATTCCTCATAGGTAGGACAAATCTCATCCAACCCGAAGTGAAAGACATGATCCTCGGTATACCAAAACTCAACATCTGCCATCAGCATGTTCCACTCAATGGGCCAGTTGCGCCATAAAGAGAATGCATGTTTAAGGCATTATAGTCAACTTTATAAGAGCACATTTCTTCCAAGGCTTCGAGGTAGTTAGCAAACTCAATACTACCAGGGAGAGCCATCTTGAAAGAAATATTAAACAAGCAAGAATGTGGAAAAGGAAGAATGTGAAGGTGTGATGAAAATACTCCACCCTTATCCCCTTTTTATACTTTAAAACACTCATAAAAAACACAACCTTTGCAGAAATCAGGGGGAATCCTTCCCCATACAGTACCAAAGGTTGAAGAGAGTACCAATCACAACCTTGATTGATTAGACTAGACTAGACTGACTTGACGATAGGCAGGACAAGGGGCTTACCGATCGGCAACCCCCATTTTTGGGAATTTTCCTTTTTCCACTTTTGTCAAAATCATAAAACTCAATAAAAATAAATTGATATTCTCAAATAGAATTTCAAATTCCATTTTCATTCTTATATAATTCCACATTGTGAATAAAACTTCCTTTCAAAAACTTCCAAAAATATTTCTTTTTACGGTCTCAACAGAAAAGTAAAAAGCGCATATGCATGCATTCATTCATTCATCATTAACAGAAGATAATAAAAAATGCCTGATGATGCCGAAAATGAGCACCACCAGGTGAGGAGTTTGCTAGCTCGACACAGGTGTAACAATGGCAGCACAGTTGTATGAATAAGGCAAGAATGAGGTGAGGAGAAGAGGAATGAATGCAGGAACATAAGTGGTTCAGCCAAACCGGCCTACGTCCACTGTGAGTGTGTGTGAATAATATCACTGAAAGAAGGCACTAGTGGCCAAGGATACAACCTCTCAAGCTCTTTCTCCCTCTACAGTGTAAACTTAGACAGAATTTCAGCTAGGGTTTCAATCTCTGTCCCCCTTTGCAAGGTAGGGGATGATCCCTTTATATAATGCCTAGGGGGTGTAATGTACCCCCTATGCATGTAATGTGCATGTGTGTAGTTTCCTCACCAATGAGGGTGTGCCAGCTGTCAGGTCCACATGTAAGTGATGATGATGAAATATTCCCCTCACATGTGGGGAATAATCTTGTTGTAACTGATCTTGGCCCAGGTGTCCTTATCCAAATGCTTGCGGATACTTTGACAGTCGTGCTGGTGAATGGCCTCGGCCTAGGAGAGGCCGAGCTATAAGGGTAGGTCGTCCGATCCATTCGTGATGTGTCATGCGCTGTCTCGGCTTTATGTCAGCCGAGGTAAACACCTATATCGGCCTGGGACGAGCCATTTAGCGTGCTGATGATAAGCGATCCCTGGTAACCTCGGCCTCCTACGAGGTAGGGTTCATGCTAAAGGTGTGTTTAGCTTCTTGTTATCTTGGCCTACTGTTGACCGGGGTTACTATTCCTTGGCACCTGGAGTTGATGTTATATGTGATATGAGAAGTGTTCCGGGGGGAGTGCATGTCTTAGTGTCGGCCTGGGCCGAGGTAGCCTTGGCCGAGGGATGATATCGTGGGCCCCCCCCCTGCATCGGTGGGTCGGCTAACGTCTCGGCTCTCATCTCGGCCGAGGTATGTTCCACTAGGCCGAGGTCATACTTGGGCATATCAATCACCCCCCAGCCCTTAGTCATTTGCGAAGAGTGGTGGCTAAGGGGTTCTTGCCTCCGAGGTCTATTTACCCCAAAGTCAATACCCGCATGACACTTGTCCATTGCTAAGGCGTGCCCACTTGGTTGGCACATGCTGTCAATTGCCCCTTGGGCTTCCCAAGGCAATGATGAGCCTTGGGAATCGTGCCCAAGTATTTAAAGGCTAAAACCTTCCTTTTTCTTCTTCTTCCTCATTTCTCTCCTGTTCAAGCGATTACTCCCCTGTTTTCTGCAATTTTTTCTCTCCGAAGCTAGCCTCTGCTCCAGCGATTGTTCCGCTGAGGGATACCACCTTTCCTGCGCGATACTCTCCACATTGTTCACCAACCTCACCTTCAGGTATCTTCCCTCTCCATCTCCTTCGTTTTTGATATTTTTAATTTTGAACTTTCCGATTAGATCTTGAGTTTCCCGGTGAGATCTTGGGATTTCCGGTTAGACCTTGAGTTTTCCGGTGGAGCAGGCTTCCTGCATAGGTTCTTTAGTTTGATCTAAAATTCCCTTAACTTTTTAAGCCATCTTTGTTTGTAGTTTTTAGGATATTCCCAAGTTTAAGGTCTGCAAAATCCTTGTGTCGTCCCCAGATGCTCAGACCCTTGTACCAACTTCTTGAAGACTTTCCATCTCTAAAGGAGAAGACCTTGGATAAAATTAGACAAATAGAGAGAGCTCAGGAAGAAGCTCGTAGGTCACAAGAGTCCCCCATCAGACCCCTCTTTCCTCCTCCTCTCAAGGTGGTGTACCCTCGTCCTCCTGAAAATTTTTACCAGACAGACGCCTCTGCCAACAACTTGCCGATGTCCGAGTCTGAGTCTTCTACCTCTGATCCGATGTCAGTGGACTCTTTCCAAGAGGCCATGGACTTCACTACTCAGGCTGACCAGAACCCTGACCATGCCGAGGTCTCCAGTCGTGCCTCGTCTCAGAATGGCACAAGCACCTCTAGTTCTTCTTCAGAGGTTGAACTTGTAGAGCCAAGTGTGGCCGTGCCTGGCATCCTAAATGCTATTCCTCTGTCGGCCGTAACCGAGGCCGAGTTTGCTCAGAGGTTCCCCGGTAACCCGTCAACGTCTGCTCCAGCCGACGTTGAGTCTGACGATGATGAGGATGCCGAAAGTGAAGTTGACACCTCTGAGGCAGACGAGTACGAGAGTACCATTACCGAGGTGGATTTACTGCACTTCAGGTACTTATATTCCATTAGCCCCTCTATCCACTTAAGGAGACCTCTGAGAGAAGAGAGGGCCTACCACTGCAGGGATGGGGAAATCTGCCTGTATGAGCAGATGTTCAAGTTAGGTTTTCGTCTTCCCATCCACCCCGTCATTAGGACCATTCTATCATTCACCAATTTGGCCCCCTCGCAGCTCTCTCCCAACGCCTGGAGGGTTATTATAGGGGCCATCATCTTGTGGAGGGCGGTTCACCACTCTGACCTCCCAGTGCAGGTCTTTGCTGGTTGTTACGTCCCTACCTCGGCCAAGAACCATCCGAGATATTACCACTTTGTGGCTCGGAGGCCTGAGAAAAAGATGCTCCTGGTCACTCAGACCTCCAACCATAATTGGAAACCCAAGTACTTTTTTGCCTCAGGGCCTTGGGAATTTGGTTCTTCCATTCCCTCGTCCATCTTCGAGCCGAGAATACCCCGGAAATGGGGAAAAGTCACCATGGCTGCTAGGGCCGACCCTGGACTTAGTGTGCAACACGGCAAAAAGGTGAAGGCCCTGTAGGACCAAGGGTCCCATGGGATGTTTGTCAAATTTGAGCATCTGCTGACCCCCCAGTATCTCTCGGGGACAGGCCTTGGCGGAAGTCCCTTAGCTGACTTTGGTAAGAATTTTTACTTTAACCGTGTTGCCTCTTATCATACGTACTTTATTTCTGACTCGTATCTTTTTACTTTTGCAGAGAAACCACCAGACGTTTCGAACGAGTTGTGGGAGATGGCGGCCCCGAGTTTGTCCAGACTTGTTAAGAAGACTGGCATGAATGCTCCTGCACCTGCTCCCTCCACATCCAAGTCTAAGAAGAAGGCACCCGATGTCCATCCTCCTGAGGAACAGAGGCCGAGCTCCAGGACAAAGAGGGGCTCAGACACTGCTATCCCTGTCACTGCCGACAAGTTATTTGCCCGTCTGGACCAGTTAAAACTCTCTGATAGCGTGGTCGGCCACAGCCGACAGGCAATGGACGCTCTGAACAACATGATGATCGATGCCGACAAGCGCTTCTTCAGGTCCATGGAGACGCCCATGATGGTTGAATTCGGCTTTCACCGAGTAGTCCAGGTATAACTCATTTCTTTATCCGAAGTATAACGTCTGATGTTGTTTTCATCTAACTTCTTCATTTACTGTGCAGGGTGCGGCTGCTATGTACCAGCTATCCAACTGGACTTTGAGGAAATTGCCTCTCATCCAGAAGGGGCAGGAGGCCGAGAAAGTTGAGACCACTCTGAAGGCCGAGATTGCTCGACTGAGAACAGAGTTACAGGAGGCTGAGGCCAAGGCACAGACCTTCGAAAGCAAGGCCCAAGGCCTAGAGAAGGACATCTGTGCACTCGTTCAGAGCCATACCAAGGCTCTGAAGGACAAGGACGATGCTTTGCAGAGGAAGGTTGATGCTGCGGTGAAGGCTTCTCTTGCAGATGCCTCGGAGACAATAATTTCTGACTACAAGGTCTCCGAGGAGTTTGTAGGTTTTGGTCTTGAGTACCTTGAAAGGGGTATCAAGGCCACTTCCAAATGTGCCGAGGTAAGGGAGGCCGAGGTTGGCATCATCAAGGCCTCATATTTTGTGGGCCTCGGCCTTGCCGATGCCCAGTTTGCTCAGGCCTTGCAGGAGATAGAGGATGAAGCTGCTGCCCCTGGTCAAACGGTTACTCTGGAAGGGACTGACCTCGGAGATACTGACCCTGCAAACGAGGTAGCTCAAGTGACCAATACCGAGCAGGCCGACCCAGACGAGCCATCAAACATTCCTCCTTCAGATGTTTGACTTGTATTTTGCATTTTTTGTTTTGACTTGTAATCTCGTATGTAATTTCTCAAACACGTAAATATTATGCAATTTCTTTCTTTTGTTGAATGCAAATGTCTTCATCTTTATTTATGAATGTATATGAATGCTATGCACTCTCTGAAGTCATTACTGAACGTGATGCCATAACCAACCCTTAAGAGTCTGAGATCCTCACTTAAGGGTCTGAGGTCCTCCAGCCGAGATGTCCGAGCTCAGACCTCGTCACCACCAAGTGGTGTTATGAGGGTCTGAGGTCATCACCTAGGCCGAGGTAAACCTCATAATTTCACCAAATTAATGATGTTAAAGTTCTGAGGTCCTTAGGCCGAGATGTCCGAGCTTAGACCTCGTCACCACCAAGTGGTGTTATGAGGGTCTGAGGTCATCACCTAGGCCGAGGTAAACCTCATAATTTCACCATATTAATGATGTTAAGGGTCTGAGGTCCTCCAGTCGAGATGTTCGAGCTCAGACCTCGTCACCACCAAGTGGTGTTATGAGGGTCTGAGGTCATCACCTAGGCCGAGGTAAACCTCATAATTTCACCAAATTAATGATGTTAAGGGTCTGAGGTCCTCCAGCCGAGATGTCCGAGCTTAGACCTCGTCACCACCAAGTGGTGTTATGAGGGTCTGAGGTCATCACTTAGGCCGAGGTAAACCTCATAATTTCACCAAATTAATGATGTTAAGGGTCTGAGGTCCTCCAACCGAGATGTCCGAGCTCAGACCTCGTCACCACCAAGTGGTGTTATGAGGGTCTGAGGTCATCACCTAGGCCGAGGTAAACCTCATAATTTCACCAAATTAATGATGTTAAAGGTCTGAGGTCCTCACCTAAGAGGTTATCCCCATAATAAATTTCACCAAATGAATGATGTTAAAATGAAATAAGAATTTGCCATGGAAACTGATCTTTATTCACAACCTCTTCTCAATAACATGGTACTTTTACAATTGGCAAAATAAATGCAACATTATATGAAATATCTCTTTAGGTGATCGGCATTCCACGGGTTGATGAAGGGTTCTCCCTCTAGGTTCTCTAGCCTATATGTGCCAGGCACAATCTCTTCCGTTACTCTATAAGGGCCATGCCAGTTCGGGTGTAGCTTGTGTGTTTTTTGTAGGGTCTTCTTGAGCACTAGGTCTCCTACCGCAATGGGTCTTGTCTTCACCCTTTGATTGTAGAACTTTGCTGCCCTCTGTTGGTAGGCTGCCTTCCTGACCTCTGCGTCTTCCCTTCTTTCTTCTATAAGGTCCAGGTCTAACCTCCTCCTTTCCCCATTGTTGTCATGATCATAGGTCTGAATTCGATGAGTTGGTAGGCCAATCTCCGTTGGTATGACGGCTTCTGAACCATGTGCCAACATGAATGGGGTTTCTCCTGTGGGTGTCCTTGCTGTGGTCCTGTAAGCCCAAAGCACAGCATAAACCTCTTCTATCCATCTCCCCTTCGCGTCTTCTAACCTCTTCTTGATTCCATCCAAGATAGTCCTATTTGTAACCTCAGTCTGGCCATTAGCCTGAGGTCGACCAGGAGATGAGAAGAACTGTTTAATCCCCACACTTTGGCAATACTTTGCCAAGGAGGCGTTCTTGAACTGGGTCCCATTATCTGAGATAAGAGTGTTCGGGAGGCCATACCTACATATGATGTTTTTCCAGATGAACTGAAAGGTCTTCTGCTCCGTAATTGTTATCATGGGTTCGGCTTCTACCCATTTTGAAAAGTAGTCAATGGTAACTATCAAGAATCTATAGTTGTTGACAGCTCTTGGCAAAGGTCCTACCAAGTCAATTCCCCATACCGCGAACGGCCATGGCGAAGAGATTGATGTCATAGGCTGGTGGGGTTGGTGCGGGATAGTGGCGAACCTCTGACATTTGTCGCACCTCTTCACATAGTCAGCAGCATCCTTAGATAAGGTTGGCCACCAGTATCCCTGAGTGATGATTCTCTTGGCTAAGGGTCTTCCTCCTATATGGCTAGAGCAAGAGCCCTCATGAACCTCCTGCAAGACCCGGGTTACCTCCATGGGATGCACACATCTGAGGAGGGGCAAGAGGAACCCCTTCTTATACAAAACATCCCCTACCAAAGAGAACTTGGCAGCTCTGTACCTCAACTTTCTTCTTTCCAACTTGGATTCAGGTAGCTCCCCCTCTCTTAAGTATCTGACGAGCGGGTCGATCCAAGAGTCCCCCAGGTTCACGTTGTGACAAGGGTTGGGCACCTCGTCCTCCTCGATGCTTGCCTTTCCCAGGTTTTCATTTGGGATGGTTCTTCTCAAGTCTGTCTTCATTGCCGAGGCCAGCCTTGCTAATGCGTCGGCGTGATTGTTGCTCAATCTTGGCACTCTCTTCAGTTTGGCCTCTTCAAAAAATTCTAGCAACCCTCTTACCTTTTTTAAGTACCTAGCCATCCTCTCATCCTTGGCCTCGTATGCCCCCAATACTTGGTTAACAACCAACCTTGAGTCGCTGTGGAGTAGAAGCCGCTTTACCCGCAGAGTAGTTGCCAATAGGAGACCCGCTATCATGGCCTCGTACTCAGACTCGTTGTTTGAGGCCTGGAAGTTGAATCTTAAGGCATACTCAATGTTGGCGCCATCTGGAGCTGAGAGTACCAGCCCCGCGCCGCTTCCACCGTCACAGGAGGATCCATCCACAAAGAGGCTCCACACGTCTTCCTCTGAAGAGAAGACCCCTTTTCTCATCACTCCTTTTTCGAAGAGGTATCGATCCTCTTCATTTTCTTCTATTCTCCTCCGAGTCTTGCCTGGTACAACCTCTTCTCATCCCCGGAAGACGTACGGGTCTATCTCTTCCGAATCTCGGGAGACACCTTGACCCTTCTCTTCGCCGCTTTCCAAGTTATTCCCTGACTCCGTCTCTTCCCACGTGAACTCTGCGACGAAGTCAGCAAGGGCCTGTCCCTTAATGGCTGTTCTGGGCTGGTAAGTAAGATCATACCCTCCTAGTTCAATGGCCCAGGTCATCAATCTTACGGACTTCTCAGGCTTGTGCAGGACCTGCCTTAGTGGGGAGTCCGTGAGGATTGTCATAGAGTGAGCTTGAAAATAGGGTTTCATTTTCCTTGAAGCATGGATAAGAGCATAGGCCAACTTCTCCATCCGGGGATAGTTCTGTTCAGACCCTTGTAAGGCCTTACTGTTAAAGTATACAGGCCTCTGAACTCTATCCTCTTCTCGTACGATGGCCGCGCTAACGGCCGACTTAGAGACTGCTAGATATACATACAGCCTTTCCCCGGCGATGGGCCGGGACAGCGGCAAGGGAGACCCTAAGTAGGACTTTAGTTGATCAAAAGCTTTTTCACATTCTTCATCCCACTGGAAGGCCTTCCTTAGAACTTTGAAGAACGGAAGACACTTATCCGTTGCCCTGGAAACAAACCTGTTCAGGGCTGCCACTCTTCCCGTGAGTCTCTGGACATCCTTGATACTCCTAGGAGTCTTCATATCGAGCAATGCCTTGATTTTCTCAGGGTTTGCCTCAATCCCCCTTTGATTAACGATGAAACCCAGGAACTTCCCAGCTCCTACCCCAAAGACACATTTCGCCGGATTGAGCTTCATTCTGTATTTGTCCATGACATCAAAGGTCTTCTCAAGGTCTGCCACGTGAGTACATGCGTTCAGACTCTTCGTTAGCATATCGTCTACGTATACCTCCATGGTCTTACCTATCTGTTCCTCAAACATCCTATTGACGAGACGCTGATATGTTGCCCCCGCATTTTTCAGACCAAAGGGCATTACCTTGTAACAGTATGTCCCCTTGTCAGTGATGAAGGCTGTTTTCTCAGAGTCTCCGGCGTCCATGAAGATTTGGTTATAACCCGAATAAGCATCCATGAAGCTCATGAGCTCGTGCCCTGCGGTTGCGTCCACCATCTGGTCTATCCTAGGTAGGGGATAGCTGTCCTTCGGGCAAGACCTATTCAGGTCTGTGAAATCTACGCACATCCGCCACTTTCCATTGGCCTTAGGCACGATCACTGCATTTGAGAGCCACTCTGGATAGGTGACCTCTCGTATGAATTCGGCCTCTTCCAACTTCTTCACCTCTTCCCGAATAACCTCATACTTCTCTCTGGAGTAAATTCTCCTCCTCTTCTTGATTGGTCTGGCATCCCTGTTCACGTTGAGTTTGTGGGTCATGACCTCGGGGTCTATACCAGGCATGTCGGTGTGGCTCCAGGCAAAGACACTCTGCCTCTTCCGGAGAAGGCTTACCAGCTCTTCCTTAATCCTTGTTTCTAGGGCCTTGCCGACCTGGATGGTTTTTTCCGGCTCGTCCTCATTGAGGACGATGGATTCTACCTCTTCCGCGGCCCCGCCCTTCTTCAGCTTTGTTTCATCTCTCGGATCAAGGGTGTCTATGCTATAGGTGGCGGTTGCCCTCTTATGGGCCTCCCTCGCTTCAGCTGAGTTAAAGTAACACTCCCGTGCCGTGGTCTGATCCCCCTGCACTTCCCCTACCCCGTAAGGGGTCGGGAATTTTAGCATTTGATGTACCGTTGACGGCACGACTTCAAACTCCTTGAGGGCTACTCTTCCAATGATGAGGTTGTAGGCCGAGTAGACATTCTCATCCATCACAAAAAAGTTTATCTTCTTAGTCAGCCTCTTAGGCCACCTATCCCCCATACGCACATCCATCTCATACATGCCTAACGGGTGCACTTTCTCACCACTAAAGCCTATCAAGGGATGGTGGTATGGCACTAATCTTGATCTGCTAAGACCCAAGCTCTTGAAACAAGGCCAGAACATTACATCTGCTGAACTTCCCCCATCTATGAGGATTCTCCCTACATCGCACCCATGCACCCTTGTCGTTATGACCAAGGGGTCATCATGTGGGGCTAAGATGCCCTTGAAGTCGAGCCGGGAGAAACCCACCACTAGGGTGTCCATGTCCACCTTCGTTCTCTTCTGCACAGTGTCAGAAGACGTAAGGTTCACAACCTCTGGCCTGACCACCGACTTGGCCTCCGCTACATGAGCCTTTCTATCAGCCGCCTCAGAGCCACCTCCTGCGAATCCCCCGCATATGGTGCCAACACCAAAGGAGATCATTCCTACCCTCTTCACTGGGGTGTTGTCATCCCTAGGTGGGAGATCCGGGTCATCTCCATCATCACCCTCCGAATCATCATGCCTTCTAGCTGGGACATCACCACAGCACCTGTCATCTCTTTTCTTCTTAGTGTCTTCTCTGCCACCTCTTGGGGCCTTACCATCCACATACTTTCTTAGCTTCCCGGATTTCAGCATCTTCTCAATCTCGTCCTTCAGGGCAAAGCATTTGTCTGTGATATGGCCGTGATCCTGATGGAACTCACACCATAGGTTTTTATTCCTCTTATGTGGCGGAGCCTTCAACTTCTCTGGCCACCTCAGGGCCCGGTCACTCTTGATCTCATTAAGAATGTGCTCACAGCTCACAGTCAGAGGAGTGTAATGAGCGAACTTATCATCCGCTGACCGCTTCTTCCCTTCTTTCTTGCCCTGGGACCTCCCAGCACTACCACGATTCTCCTCCTCGTATTTGGCTGCCATCGCCTCTTCCGCATTCATCACTTTTCCTGCAGTGGACAACAGCTCTGCCATAGACTTGGGGGGGTCTTCCGCCAGCTTCCATAGTAACTTTCCCTTCTGGAGGCCTCCTATAAGGGCGGTCATGGCTATGCTCTCTTCATAGTCCTCCACCTCTAACTTCTCCTTGTTGAACCTTGCAATGTAGTCTCTTAGGCTTTCTCCTTTAGCCTGTTTGACATATAGGAGGTGGGTAGTCTTCTTCTGAGGTCTTACCCCAAAGCAGAAGTTATGTATGAACTGCTCGGCCAACCCCTTGAAGTTTTCGATCGAATTCTTTGGAAGAGAGGTGAACCAGCTATGCGCGGCCCCCGTTAAGGTCCCTGAGAAGGCCCTGCATTTCATCTCATCAGGTATCGAGTAAATGTCTGCGGCTGACTGATACATCTCGATATGGTGCACTGGATTAGTGCTGCCATCATATTTAGGAGTCACCGTAGGAGGCTTGAACTTAGCGGGGGTTGGGAACCCCACTATCCTAGCTACAAACGGGGAGCCCTCCGAGTAGCCCCTTTGCAATGGGTCCCTACTTTTCATGAGGTCCCCTATCTTCTCCTCGAGACGTTGGATTGAGTCATTCCAGGGTCTTCTCCCCTCAATTTGGCCGAGGTTGTCCCCTGCCACCTCTCTGTGGTGGACAGAGGGTTCCCCAGCCACGACCCTCTGACTGTTGACCTCTTCCTGTTCCCTTGCTCTGCCCTCCATGGGTCGGCCTTGATCTGGCCGATCCCCTCTTTGGGAGACTGCTGCACTCCTTGACCTCGATAGCCTGTGTCTTAGGTCATTAACCGGTCCCAGCCTCTCGAAGGCCGAGCCCCTGCTCAACCTGTTGAAGGCCGACCCTCTCTGCCGGGCCTCATCTCTTCTTCGGCCGACACATCCTTGGCTTTGCTGAAGAGGTCGTACGGTATTATCGGACACCTCATATGGCTCCCAGCAGTCTTCTGGGGCCTCTTCTACTCCTATGTCATCGTACCTATCCTCCGGGCAAGGGTTTCCTTGCCTCCCCAGGCGCAAACGCCTAGGGTCAGCAACGTCCCTTCTCCGCTGGGGTGCAGGTCGGTCCTTCATCGGTGCCTGGGGTGGTCCCCTGGCACCCGGTTGGGGTTGAACTGCCGCCGGGGTGATCATGTCCGGTGAGACTCCAGGTGGTCTCATCATCATGGTTTGGCTGAGCTGTGCAAATTGCTCCTTCATCGCTTGTTGTGTTGCAGCCAAAGATTTCAAGGCAGCTGCCACCTCCGCCATTTCGGACTGGGGGGGAGCCTGACTGGAGCTAGCTCCCCCACCTCCGGGCGGCGGGAGAGGTGGCGGCATATCTGGTGCCATGTGTTAAACTGTATAGAGCCTTAATCGCAGGTGAGCTTAATACCTGAAAGGATCTCTTTCAATGGTGAAACAGCTCCACACAAGGGGTGGACTCTGGTTCACCACCAGAGTCTCCGGTGAGGTAAAGGATAAAAAGAGGATGAGATAGCTTCTCGCTTCCCACAGACGGCACCAAAATGATGATGCCGAAAATCAGCACCACCAGGTGAGGAGTTTGCTAGCTCGACACAGGTGTAACAATGGCAGCACAGTTGTATGAATAAGGCAAGAATGAGGTGAGGAGAAGAGGAATGAATGCAAGAACATAAGTGGTTCAGCCAAACCGGCCTACGTCCACTGTGAGTGTGTGTGAATAATATCACTGAAAGAAGGCACTAGTGGCCAAGGATACAACCTCTCAAGCTCTTTCTCCCTCTACAGTGTAAACTTAGACAGAATTTCAGGTAGGGTTTCAATCTCTGTCCCCCTTTGCAAGGTAGGGGATGATCCCTTTATATAATGCCTAGGGGGTGTAATGTACCCCCTATGCATGTAATGTGCATGTGTGTAGTTTCCTCACCAATGAGGGTGTGCCAGCTGTCAGGTCCACATGTAAGTGATGATGATGAAATATTCCCCCCACATGTGGGGAATAATCTTGTTGTAACTGATCTTGGCCCAGGTGTCCTTATCCAAATGCTTGCGGATACTTTGACAGTCGTGCTGGTGAATGGCCTCGGCCTAGGAGAGGCCGAGCTATAAGGGTAGGTCGTCCGATCCATTCGTGATGTGTCATGCGCTGTCTCGGCTTTATGTCAGCCGAGGTAAACACCTATATCGGCCTGGGACGAGCCATTTAGCGTGCTGATGATAAGCGATCCCTGGTAACCTCGGCCTCCTACGAGGTAGGGTTCATGCTGAAGGTGTGTTTAGCTTCTTGTTATCTTGGCCTACTGTTGACCGGGGTTACTATTCCTTGGCACCTGGAGTTGATGTTATCTGTGATATGAGAAGTGTTCCGGGGGGAGTGCATGTCTTAGTGTCGGCCTGGGCCGAGGTAGCCTTGGCCGAGGGATGATATCGTGGGCCCCCCCCTGCACCGGTGGGTCGGCTAACGTCTCGGCTCTCATCTCGGCCGAGGTATGTTCCACTAGGCCGAGGTCATACTTGGGCATATCAATGCCATTGCATTACACAAATATTTTTTTGTGTTACATCATTTTCGCAGAAAATATAAGAAAAGCAGAAAAACAACGGGACTCAGCTTGAACTCACATCCCCTTTCTCTCTCTCACCTACCCTTTCCCCCTCTCTTTAAGAGCTTCCTTCTCTGCAATGCGCTCTCTTTCCCCTGCGACGAGATGATGCACCACCGCTACCCGAACTAGACTCCTCCCCAGATGAGGCAGATGTTACCAAGTAAGAAGGAACAGGAATCGCGTCCCGAATATGGGCAGTCGCTGAAGATATCCAGTCCCTAATATCCCTTAGCCAAGTAGTGGACACCCGAACTTGCTGCAAGAAAAGGAAGAATCGGTATAATGCAAAGAAGATCAAAAGAAACCAGAAAAGAAAGAAGAAAAGATTAAAAAATCATACCACAGGACAAAGGACCTCCTCCGTGAAGCCCAACTCCTCCGGGTCCATCGTATGAGGATGATGCAACATACGCACCATTCCTCCATCAGCCCGCCGAATGTCCAATGAAGGGGTATGCAACCGCAGAAAGGGAACCTCCGAAGTCGTCGTCGCCACCACCGATGTCGACAGACCACCACCACTGTGGGAGGACCCCACTGGCCGACTCAAACCCATAGGAGGGAAAGGCAGTGCATCATATATGCTGGGCGCCATCAGCTAGCTCGTCACAAATTCCATATAACCATACGACACAGCCGTGTCGGTGTACAAAAGATAGGACTCTCCAATCATCGTCGTGACCCTCGTGTCCTCTGGCAGCATCCGCTCCCTCCTTATAAACATAAGGGGCTCGCAGGTGGCACCACAACCTCCTCCTCCTCAGTAATATGTCGAACCACCCTCTCCCTGAGATACCATAAGTGGCCAAACTCGTACGCCAGCAAATGCCTCATCTGCGCATTCACCCCAGTCAACCCCGTGTCCTGAACATCTATCCCCCAAGGGTAAACGGTCACCTGAAAAATCCTCAGAAAGATATAAGTCAATATGGAATAAAAGCACATAAAAACCAACAGTGAAGAAGGGAAAAGTCTTACCCTATCACTAGTCAGACCATTCAAGACCTGACGCACCGCCTCCAGAGAAAGAGACTTCCTCGACTGTCGATTGGCCTTTCGCCACTAATACAAATGGCAAAAGTCCCTAACAGTCTCATCCTTCAAAGAAATTAGCCGAGTGTTACACCCAATCACCTCATAGAACCATGTCTGCCAAAGACAAGAATTCGTAATCAAAAAGCGAGATGCACAAGGAAAATGAGAATGAATGAAAGAAAAATGCGCAAACTAAAGAATACCTCAAGAAGATACGTGGCTCTGGTAAAAGTCTTCCGGTAGCACCGACTAAAAGAATCAAGAGAAAAATAGAGGGTCGCCAAAGTCAGGCTCCCCCAATCATAGAGAGGGATGTTAGAAAACATCCTAAAGTATGGAAAAAACCATAAGTGAATAATGTCACCGCTCGACGCCACCAGAAAGCCCCCCAGCACCAGCAAAATGAACAAACGGGCCATCTACCTCACCTGCATCCCGTCCTTCACATCAATCACCCTGCCCAATAAAACATCCCCACATCACCTAGCGCCTCCCGCACCGCCTCCGACCTCACCCATAAGGAATGATCCACCTCTATCTGCTCGCTATCAAAATCCATCCCCAGTAGATGCTGCACATCTATGGGAGTCACGGTTATCTTCCTGAAGCCAAAATGGAAGGTGTGGGTAGTGTCCCACCATCTCTCCCCCAGAGCACATAAAATTTCCTTCGAACGAGGCATATCATCCAGCACGGATACTAGCCTCCCAAAGCCTAATGACGATACTACCCAACGCACCATCGGTGGAAGGTTCTCACAGACATCCTTAAGCATCTTCGTCCCGTGGGCACGCACATTCGATAAAGAGACATCCGATTGGCAAAAGAAAAACCTTGTTAAAATCCAAGAAAAAAGGAAATAACCAAAAAAGAATGCCAAAAGTCATTTTGTACTTACATAACCACTAGGATTCACCACCCTAGAAGTGCGATGATGCGACGGCTCCCGCAGTAAATTCCACTCATCCGTAACTGGCTTAAAAGCATCGAAAGAATTCTCACTCACCAAAGTAAGAGGCGCCCTGGCTGTCCACTCCACTTTTTCCCAGTCATCAATAGCCAATCACTCCCTATGTAGAACAGTGCTCACAAAAGCGGCCATTTTTTAGGTTACGAAATGTTAGGATGATTCGCAGAAGAAAATCACAGAAAGAGAGAAGGCAAGAAGCTGTGAGAAATGAAGGGAACTCGCCCCTTTTATAGGAAACCAAGGGTCATGCCTCGTTATTACACCCCTAGCTAGCGATCAGAACTGACCTTTTACCTTCTCGAGGCAGTCCAAAAGTCCATGCCACTACCGAATGGCACCTTCTACACCATGCCGATCGGTAACCCCTTAAATTTTCATATATAAATTCCTAAAAAATACCAGAAAACCCTAAAAAATCCTCAAAAAATTCCTAAAATCCCAGGGGGGTTTAGAACATTTTTAGCAAGAAAAATTCACACTCCCTCAAGTGGAACCCCTATTTCCCCAGCGAAACGCTCAAAAGCCAAGAGAATCTTCCCCCGATAATGTCCCCAGAAGACCCCTAAAGTATCCTAAACCTCAGGTTATCTCTGATTCACCAAAAGTCTCAAATTTCCCCGAGCAAAGCCTCCAAATCATGGACCACCTAATCACGTCCCTAGTGGAATTTACAGCATCAAATTGGCTATTACCCCACAAAGTCTCCAAAAGATATGAAGTTTCTCTAAGGAAGCAGCTCCCCATCTCAAATCAAAATCACGAAGTAATTTCCCCGACAGAGTTCTCTGAGAGCATCTCAATTTAAGCCCTCTGAATTGGCTTCGACATGCAAAATCGGTCATCTCAACTTAAGCCCTCAGAATTGGCTTTGACCCGTAGAATTGGTCATCTCAACCTAAGCCCTCAGAATTGGCTTCGACTCATCAAATTGTTCATCTCAAATTAAGCCCTCAGAATTGGCTTCGACCCGCAAAATTGGTCATCTCAACTTAAGCCCTCAGAATTGGCTTCAACCCGCAGAATCGATCATCTCATCCTAAGCCCTCAGAATTGGCTTCGACCTATAGAATTGCTCATCTCAACTTAAGCCCTCAGAACCTGCAGAATTGGTCATCTCCATTTAAGTCCTTAGAATTGGCTTCAACCCACAGAATTTGTCATCTCCATTTAAGCCCTCAGAATTATCTCCGACCCACAGAATTGGTCATCTCCATTTAATCCCTCAGAATTGGCTTCGACCCGTAAAATTGGTCATCTCAACCAAAGCCCTCAGAATTGTCTTCGACCCGCAGAATTGGTCATCTCAATTTAATCCCTCATAATTGGCTTCGACTCGTAGAATTGGTAATCTCAACCTAAGCCCTCAGAATTGGATCTGACCCATAGAATTGGTTATCTCAACTTAAGCCCTCAGAATTGGCTTCGACGCGCATAATTGGTCATCTCTATTTAAGGCCTCAGAATTGGCTCTGACCCACAGAATTGGTCATCTCCATTTAATCCCTCATAATTGGCTTCGACCCACAGAATTGGTCATCTCAACTTAAGCCCTCAAAATTGGCTTTGACCCGCAGAATTGGTCATCTCAATTTATTCCCTCAGAATTGGCTTCGACCCATAGATTTGGTCATCTCAATTTAATCCCTCATAATTGGTCATCATAATTTAAGCCCTCAGAATTGGCTCTGACTCGCAGAATTGGTCATCTCAACCTAAGCCCTCAGAATTGGCTTCGACCCGCAGAATTGGTCATCCCTAACATTGCTTTAGGTCCTCAGAATCGACCTCAATGCTCTGAATCGTTCATCCTCTTTCAAAGGCATCATGCGGTGTCTATTCGATGGTTATCATTTGTTTTAAACTCACCCATCGAGGGGCTTCGTAGACACCCCATTCTAGCACCCCCTAACCTCTCCTTAGGTCCCTAGAACCTCCCTTCATCACTACAAACCTAAGTCATACCTCGGGTACTGACCTAGAGGCCACCGAACGCGCCCAAGCTCCGTTTGACAAAAAAAAAACTTTTCAGCTCGAGTGAGACTAAATCAATCTTTAAAGGGCAATGAAACCCCATTTCTAATGGTTCTCCCTGTGCGCGATTCTGACTTACGGTACGAACGAATGACCTATTTTCCCTCGAAACCTGACCTAGAGGCCATCGGGCACTCCCAGGCTCTGTTTGACCAAATTTAACTCTTCATCTTGACCAAGACATAATGAATCTTCAAAGGGTACTGAAACCGCTTTCTAACGGTTCACCCCGTGCACGATTTTAACTTACGATACGGGAGAACGATCTGTTTTACTTTGAAAGGTCACCGAACGCTTCTAAGCCCCAGTTGGCCAAATTCAACTTCCCAAACCGAGTCAAACTCTTTGGAATGTCGAATTACATCTCCTATCTTTTCCAACGGTCCTCCCTGTGTGCGATTCTGACTTACCATGCGAACGAACGATCCGTTTGCGTTCGGTAATTCTCTGTCTAAAGGAACGACGAGCGCTTATGAGTCACATTTGCCCAAATTCAACTCTCAAACCCAGGATAATTCCAAAGGACTTTCGAAGGTCTCTGAAATACCTTTCCAGTGGTTTGCCTCGTGCGCAATTTGGATCAACGATTTGCGATTTACGACCGTTTTTCCGAAGAAACCTGAACGAGACTGCCAAACGGCAGGTTCCAGACCCTGCCTATCGGCATTGTGCCTAAACACACCTGCCGATTGGCAAGACCAGAGCTATGCTGATCAGAAATGCCCTGGGCCTATAAAAAGGAGGGCCTGACCTCATTGCAAAAGGACCCAAGATCTGAAATCCATCACTCTCAGCGAACTCATAAAACCTCTCTCGAAGTTAGCGTGATTTACACATCTAAATACCTTTCCAACCTTCACCTTTCATCATCTTTTTCATCAAACTTGGTGAATTAACTACTCTTCATCACCACCCAAGTGCAAGGGTTGCTTTCCAACATTCAAGACAAAGCTCAAGATCTTCAATAAGGTCCGACTTTCTCAACTCTATCTTCAAATTCTCCTAAATTCGCTTTAACTTATTTTATTATTTAGTACTTTTATTATCTCCATCTCACATATCCTAATATACTTTTTATTTAGCATTATTGCACATCTCCTATTTTCATATAAATAAAACCCAAAAAATAAGAAAAAGAGGGTTTGCTCATAAATTCCAAATGAAAATTATCACACTTTTCTCACACTTTTACCACAACTAAAACACTTTTTTACACACACATACACACACCTAAGAGAAGTCCCCGATTGGATTTATGGGATAAACCCCACCCCTCGTTTTGTATACGAACTATGTGGACTTTGATGGCTCTATAGGCTACGTAGGCGTCTCGGGGTAAAATCCGAGACTCGAGTCCTAATTCTTCCACTTTTTTATTTTTAATTCTCTTAGATTCTATATATGTATATATACATATGTTTGTTCTTAGTGGCGTATCATTCCACATGCATTATCGTTCCATTATAACGATCAACGCAAGGATAATCGCGTAAATCCTATTTTCTAATATTACTTTTAGAAACATTCCTACGGATGACTCACTTTCTCTCTTCTATGATACAAGTCGAGGATTTCTATCTCCATTACATATACACATATCACGGGGAGATAAAGAAAAATAACAACAATCCATGAGAGATCGCAAGGGCTGAGTGGGTGCCTAACACCTTCCCATTTCCTAACTTAGCCTCTGAACCCTTTTCCAATCAATTTTGGTTTCATATGTATCAGTATGTCTTTGGATGCCATCCTTCGGGATGGATCCACCTTCTTTTGTCTATTTTGAGTAAAATAGATTAGCGACTCCATCTCTCTGCATTTTTCACCTTACACATCACTGACGCCGGCCGAAGCGCTCCCGAGAGGGATGCGCGGGACAAAGATCCTCTTGCCGCAGAGATGAACCCTCCTCTCTCTATCTCCGCGAGGATCAGGGGATGTTCGTAGTCATACTTATACAAACTTGCTTGAAGGATAATTTAACTTAATTGCAACATTTAATTTTTTAAAAAAAACTTTGTTTTACCCATTCCTGGCTAACGTCAACCGAGATCCTAAATTTAGTCGTGACATCGCGTTACCTGAAAAACATAAATATTGGAACCATGAGCAAAATAGCTCAGTGGATGCATCACTACTATACTATTGCATAAAATTAAATACAATAAATCACACCCCTGTGATAATAGATACATGTTTTTCTGGCTCATCCATAAAGAATGACCAAATTTTCGCCTCATTCATAAGAATAACGTAATTTTTTGGCTCATTCATAATGAATGATCAACTTTTCGAATCATGATTCATATATCTTGTCTGAAATGGCCAATTCTCCCCCATTTCGGTTTGGGGAGTAACCTCCCATTTCGATAAATCGAAATGAACAGTTTCATATTCATAGCATTCTGATCATATTCGTAATAGTGTACAAATACATCTTTCCAGTGAGTACACACACCTTGGGTTGTCAACTATATATTTACGTTTCCTTTAGGTGGAGCTAAACTGGGTTGATTAGACCTTACACCTGTCAATCCAACTAAATCAGTATAGAATCTGAATCATAAGTATTATCTTAATATATTTATGTAACTTTCAATGATTATACAACAATAATATAATTCCGCTCAAGTCAAATTCCACGAAACACGAGTAAGGATGAAATAATGGTATCTATATTGATAAAGTTATGAACATTGAACCATAGAAAATACCTCATAAGGAATTTATAACAAAAACCAAGTAAACATAAGTATACTTCTCAAGGTATATACATATGAAACATGTACTCAAAATACCCTTTGGAAGGAGGAAATAGAAACATTCTTTCATAGGGTTTCCAGTATGGCCTCAAATTATTGTCCTTCAGACTTAACCATCCTATATTCATAAATTGTACATATACAGGTGTCCAAGCTCATCAATATAGAAACATATTTGAATATACTTTCCATTACAACTGACGGTGTTATTTTTTAGGCTTCCTAGAGCAAGTAATGACCATTTCTTTACAACATAATATATGTGCCCTACAAGCTGCTCTATTGTTCCTTCAACTTCCAAGAATTTTCATATTTTTTCTATAGCATAACATTCCATGTTTTTTCACCCATTTTCAATACACATACTGAATAGTACATAATAAAATTTTCATAATTTTTTAAGTTCATTTTATATCTCAAAAGCTTTACCAAACTCAGGGCGTATCGAAATGAAATATACAAACAACAACTATGTACCAAATTGCAACCATCACTAACGCCTAACCATAAGGAGTTAAATTCTAATTTTGGATATTATATTCATATATGAGTTTAGTTTCATATCCAATTGGAATTTGTCAATTACATTAAGCATACAAAAATATATGCAATTTTGAATACAAGGGGTTTCAATACAAAGCAATATGGCCTACAAACACCACTTATCTCGCATAGGAACCAATACTTATTATCACAAAGGAAGATAGAATTTTAATCACTAATTAATGATTTATATACTTTTAAATAATTATAATATAATATTAAAACAATATTAGCACATAATTATACCTTGGAAACACCTTAAGGATTTTCTTGGATATTCTTTCTTCCTTAAACTTCTACGTTTTCTTCCTCAAGCTAAAAATCCTCAAAACTGAACCAAGGGATAAATTTGCTGAAGAAATAGGTTAAATGGAGAGGCTTGTGTTGAAAAATGCATCCCTCCTTTCCAACCAATCAAATTAAACCATTTGGTTTACTAAAAGACAAATTTCCACTTAAAGGGACCAAAAATATTTTTCCTTCTCCGTAAATTTCGCATAACTGCTCATTCAGACATCCGTTTGATGCGACGTTTATTGTTTCACAAAGATAACTCATTTACCTTCAACTATATAGTTTTGACCTTGAGTGAATTGTTATATTATTAGGGTCAAAACTAGTCTCCAACATGAACCGTCCTACCGAAAACGTCAAAATTTTATGTTTGTACCCAATTCGATATTACATTATTTTTTAAGGTAGGATTAAACCAAATATAATATCATAACATTATATATATATATATATATATATATATATATATATATATATATATATATAACACATTATCCATATCGCATAAGTTAATCATGATTCAAATAAAATTTATCATAATATATTCGGGTTGTCACAACATATAACAAAAAAATACATACCAAAAAATCCAACAGATCTGAAGTATGAAAATAAAAAACATATACACTTTTTTCATTTTTTTTCTTGTTTCACCTAAACTTCGTGACCATATTTTTAGAAGTATGTTCCAAATATGTGAATGTTGGATGCCGAAGTTCAAAAAGAAGATTTAAAATCATATCCGTTGAACATCTAAACATCGTTTGAAAAAACGATATTTCTCACTCTCAATCAATGGGTTTCGGTAGTTTATTTTTCATTATATCACTAAGTTGCTTTAAACTTATATGGATATATGATAATGGAATTCCACTCCCCTCCTGTTTTCATTGTGCAATCTCATGAGAAAAAGGCATATTATGTTATACTCCTTATTTTTATAATTAAAATTAAATTAGAAAACAGTGAGAAAATAAATTACAGTCTAAAATTAGTTGGGATGTTATAAATTTAAATTTTGCTTAGTTGAGAAAAAATATACGTAAAAAACACTATATGTTATGCTTATCTTCTAATCTGAATCCACCATTTTGACATCATAAAATTGAGTAAGACTATGTAATACCCGGTATTTTTATGACCTTTAATTAATGGATTAATTAAATTTAATTAGGAAAAATTAATTGCATATTAATCCGGATTTTTAAATTGAATATATACTATCGTGACGAGAGTTAGTAATTATTGGTAAGAATTATGTTGAATATTACTAGATGAGTAAAGTAATATATGAGATTGAACTTATAAATGTTGTCGCGAGTGAATAACACGACAATTATAGAATTTAAGTCGGGACGTGCTTATTTTGTGTTGGGACTAAATTAATGGAATATAAAGTAATGAAATTATAAGTCACCCGTATGGTCATTTTGAGTACGCAAACATGTTCGAAAGGGTCGAGTTAATCAGAAAAATATACCCGGGGGTTTAGTTTGGGTCTCGATACGTTTTTAGGCCTAACCACTAACCTGGGAGGGCATTTTAGAAATTTTCCTTCTTAAGGATTAATTATGGACGAAAATTAAAGGGGTATATCTGATGGGAGTGAGAGTCTTCATGGATTAGAATTGGTAGAGTTGCAGAGAGGCTAAGGAGGGGAGAAGAGAGAAGACTCCAAAGGACATAACCACCGTGCCTACACCACCTTTGCTAGATTTCACCACCAACGCGTAGATCGGGGAACAAGGGACGCAACCATACCCATCGACACCAGTGAATCAGACCTTCATATCTGAGGCAAGTATCTATCTTGCTATTATTTTGGTTGATATCATACCCATGCTAGTGTTTGAGAATAATATTGATGTTTCATAAAAAGATAATTGATGTTTGGGACAAATTGTGAAAATTGAAGAATAGAAACCATGTTAAAATGATTTCCTTGTTGGATTTAGATTGGTGAACACGAAAATTATTCCCAGTAGATATAGGAATCTGAATATCAATGGAATTCTTGTGTAAAAATATAAACTAGTGTTAAAGGATAGATTTAATTGTTGATGGTTCTTGATGAATTAATGGAAGTTTTACGTTAGAAATCATGGATAATGGTTTATATAATGTTCCTTATGTTTGGTAGGGAGTTTGGGACTCACTAATGGAAATTTGGTGCCCGTAGGTTGGAATAGTAGAATATGGGCAAGAACTGCTCGATCGATCGATCGATTCAAGAATATCGATCGATCGATCGATTCAAGAATATCGATCGATCGAAGGTTCGATCGATCGAGACATTTTCATCGATTGATCAACCCCTCCTAAAAATTGAATATTTTTCCCTTTTTGATTAATTCGATTAAAATACGTAGGGACCCTTGGGAATAATTTAAAGATCATGATGGGACATGGGAAGGACCAGTAGGGTCTAAGAAGGGTCCGGGAAATGAAATTTAAATACAAGATGCAACCATGGGGTAACGGGGGGACATATAATATATTAGAATTCGCGCGTATGTTAAGTGAGGTATTGGGAGACTCAAGAAAGACTTAGACCAGTATGTTAGTGAGGGTACACCTACTAAATATACATCTAGAAAGAGAAAACACTTCGAGGGACGAGAAGTACTTACGAAATGGCGACAATTGAGAATAAAAAGAAATGGGTTAATTATACGTAGGACTTGGGTGATTTGTACCACGTATGATTTAAATATTATTATGGGTCGTGGGCGTACCTAAAAGATCAATGAGAAAATATATATATAACCAAGTGCATGTATATATATATAATGATATTGATCTATGTATAATCATACCCGTGCTACTTGCTATCATGGAGGTTTTCGCGTCGGGACAGTCTTATCTCGATGGGACCATTATGGGGGATATTGACTCATGCCCTAAAACATAGTATTCCTTGGTACAAGCTATCTGAGAATGATAGTCAGATGGTCCAAAGAGACGCTAGGGTATGTGCTGGAACTATGCTTTGCCTCCATTTTGTGTGTAATGTGTTAATACAGTTCTAGAGTCATTCCTAACTAGTATTTCCATTCGTACGAGAGATACGGGGACATGATAGCAGAGTATGTCAGTACCCTAGATTTTATGCGGGGAGCCGATTAGTATATGTATATTGTATGAGTAAATTATATATATGCTTACACTTGGAATTCTTCTACTGTGCATATAAGTTGGGAAATATTGATTAAATGCTTTTATTATTGTAAGAACTTGACAGTTCCCAACAGTATTGAGAAATACATAATTGACTTAAATGATCATTAAGAAGATGGTATTTTAAATAACTCGTAGAATACGACTTCGTGAATAAGAATTTATGGGAGGAGAATTGGTTTAGACTTATGAGTCATTTTAGTAGTACGATAGGCGTGCACACTAGATGAGAGGTGATAATTCTAAAGTGAGTGTCGCGTACTAACATGTGTGTCATATCAACTAGTAAGCATTTTAAATACTTGCTAAACTATTTTTAAAGTAGTTTTACACTTGGTCTCTGACCCATTTCCTGTCATTTTCCTTCTCTTGTATATATATATATATATATATATATATATATATATATATATATATATATATATATATATATATATATATATATATATTCAGGTGCCCAGCCACAGGGGCGTCAGGTGTAGGTTCTTTGGATTGGACATGTTGTAGCGCGTGTGGGAGTTACAAGTTCTTACAGTAGACGATTCTTCCTTTGACTCCTCAGCTTCTGATTTAGTTCTCTTTAGTTAGGGCATGTGTTGCCCATTTCCAGATTTCAGTTTAGATTTGTTAGAGATTTTGTACTCCCTTATGGTTTCAGTATTCTGTTTTATTTGGGATTGTTTTATCTATTACGTTAATGGTAGTTATGGATATTTATTTGGATTGAGTAATCTAGTTGGCATAACTCATTTGAATGGTTTGTTTTATTTATCATTAGTACTATTCGTAAACTGGTTTATATACATAAGGCCTTTACAATGGAATTTAAATTAAATAAAAATTAAATGTTTTGACACTTAGCTTAATTATTTACTAGGGTGTTAATAAAGAAAATGGTTTTACGACGGTGATGCTAAAAATGAACCAATTGGACACTTTGAATTAATTTAATAAAGCACTGATCACCCGGTATTTAATTAGGCGCGGTGTCATAGGTGTTATCAGAGCATCGGGTTCTAGTGTCCTTAGGATCTGTGTGGCTTATAGTGCTTCCAGTGTTGTTTTGTTTGATATAGAGCCCTATGTTTAGGATCGTTGATTTATATGGTGAGATTTTGTTCTCCTGCTCTAACGTATGTATATTGGTGAATCTTATTTACGTTCGAGCGTGTTCGAACAATGAAGTATGGCAAGCGAGGGCCGTTAGGCGGGAAGCAGGAGTCAGGGCTAAGTTGAAGCTGTAGAGTATATTCGGGGATGATGGCCATAGTCGAGTTCACCCCTATTATGGCACGAAAGGCCAGGATTGTAAAGACGGCTAGGGCGCATCAAATGATTCCCAAGTGCTGATATAGTCGAAAGTGGTGCCAAATTATACTCACCCAACATGGTAGGACTGGGAGAGAGTCAAAGAAACATTGAGGAGAGCCATCAGTGGAAGTTCTAAAAATGCAGGAATTGTATGCGTTAACTAATGAAGGCAATATATCCAAAGGTTTGGCCATATAGCGGAGTGTGGTTAATCGAAAGTGAAAATTTGGGGTAAATTTGTCCTTGACTCGTCGGAGCAAAGTTATAATGGTGGGATTCAACCATCACATTTAGAAGTGGAATGTTGTGTCAATAGAAGGATCTTAGGTACGATTTACAGTTTGACCGTAAGTTCCTTCATCAGATGTTCAGGTTAAGATGTGAATGTTATTCTGAACTCATCATAGGAGGACAGGACAAAAGTCCATGTGTGAAAATGAATTTAATTATTTAGCGAGTCTTGTGCCAAATGAAGTAGATACAAATTGAGGAGAGGATCTCAAGAGGGAAATCGACTTATACGAAAAGTTGACAACACTTAAAGAGAATTGTACTGGATAATTGATCCATATGGTGCCAAGATCATGCATTGTTCATAGAGATGTTAATTCTTCTTAGGGAAGGGAGCTAAAGGAATCGAAAGATTTAGTTGGGGAGTAAGACTGGGTGAAAAGAAGTTAGTGAAATTCCGTAAAGGGGAGATCCATTAGGGGACCTACTTAAATGATTCGGGTAGCTGAATCCTTACCAAGTGATGGTGGATTCAGTAAGGGATGTCGAAGCCAGTAGTGTGTTCCTTAGGGCCAACAAAGCTAAGGGAACAAAGGGGGTAGCCATCAAGAATCGAGCCTACCAAAGTTCGAGAGAAGAACAACACTAAACTAGCCAGTATGACCAGTGATAAGTGGATTATTTATAGAAGTATTTTGTGGATAGTGAAACCACATGCGTTAATTTTTCCCGATGCGAGTAATGGGGACAAGAATATGGTGCCTATTAAAGGGCAAAAATTAAAGTAGTTTTTGTTTTGGTTTGGACATGTGTGTTACGTCCAGAAACCATTTAAGCAACCAAGGCGATTGGCAAGGTAGAAGTATGAGTTTATCCTCGGAGGATGAGGCATGTTTTATGTGACACGAGCGAGTCACTACATTTTGGTTATTTCCAGATTCGCATGGGAGACGAGTTTAGTGTGTATATATATAACGGTATTATTATGTGAATATTTTCCCTAGTGTAGCGGGATTATATTCAGTGTTATCCGCGGAGGATGAATGGGTGTATTAATAGTGTTATATACTTTATTGAGATTACTTGTCTTAGTGATGTGTTATACGAGTATGATATTATCTTGATTATGGTTTTATAAGTAATGTTTAGAAAGATAGTGGGCAGTTATTGCAAGGCTATCGGGTTTGCTGTCGTAGCGCGGGATGTTTTGTTCTGGCAAAACCTCACCTACGAGAGGGTAGGGCTCGCATCTATATCATATATTATAGAGACTTCAAAGGGTATAGTGGTATCGAAATGTTTAATCCCGGGGTGTGTAGGGACTTTGTTGTTATGATTCGGTGTGTATTGGGTTTACTGTTGAATGAAAATATTTAACTCATTATTATGTTTAGCGCTCAGGACTTAGTGATAGGAACAACGCATTGTTATATCTGTCCGTGAGAAATGTGGGAGTTAAGACTTATATTTATATGTTTAGGGATAAGATTTCGAGAGTTTCGATCGTATGTGTATGAGGTTTAGGTAATGTGATTACCACCAATGCTATGTGATAATGCAATTGGCTAAAATATCCTTATTTAAATGAAATTGCAGGAGGAGAGGTAGCCCTATATCACGAGATGGGAATATAGGGGCACATTTTATGGACGGAGGACCTAACGGATTTAGATAACCGAAAATGCTAGGTAGTAGTGTATCGAGGGGGTTTCTTGTTTGGATTTCCCTTTGCGCGACATCCCATGCATGAAACTTATTGTATGGTTGGAGGTAGGGAGATGTTTGGTCATTATTCCATGAGTCTGGTACCTCGATTGTTATAGGAGAAGGTAGTTATAACTGTAAGTTGGAAGGTAAATTATGATTTAAGGCTAGTGGAGTCGGTTGTGTGGTAAGGAAACACTTAAAGTTTTGTTTTATCACCACGAGTTGAAGGGTGGAACGATGATAAGGAGGATTTAAAATTTCGATTTCAGGGATGATTGGGAATAACCAAGGGTTATAGCTGCATTGTGTATACAGTGGAGAAAAAGAAATGAATGCTATGTATGATACGTATGTGATGTTTATGCCAGTGTGCACGATTTATAGGGTGTGTGGGAATCCTGGTTAGCTGATGTTAAAATCGTCTGAGTTAAAGGGACGTGGGAATAGATGTGTGAAATATATGCTTGATGGACTAATATTACGAAGTATAAATGGTAAAGTGGATTAAACATCGTGTCAGAAGGACGATAATCTATATATAAGTGTGCAATCCGATAGCACACCTGAATTTGGTTGAAAGGTTGTAGGAAGCCATTTAAAAAGGGGGTATTCCTTGAGAAGGGAAAAATTTAACTATTATGAAAAACACTTGGATTGAAGTTTTATCTAGTCAAATGTTGAAAGTGACTTATGTGTAGATAAAATGATGATGTTAGCAAGGTATCTAAAAGGCCCAAAAGTTCACATCATGAAGAAAAGTGCACGGGTCGGAACATTCGGTATGCTCCAAGGGAAGAAGGGGAGTATTGAGTACCACTTAATGTGAGACATTACAAGTAGAGGTCGATGTTGAGAAATGAAGAGTGAGTAGTTTCCACGTGCACCACTCACAGATAGAAATCGGTTGGAGCAAGATGATCAACCAGAAATTTTTATAACAAGCCGACGATTCCTGAAATGGAAAAAAGGGTCATCAAGTTGTTAAATTTCTTTGATGGGTTGCTAACCTCAAGAGAAGGTCATGAGTTCCTTTGAATGTGTGGAACAAGTTGACCTACAAGAAAGTAATTGTTATTATTTTCGGTTATTTACACTATTAGACAGTATGCCCCAGTCCTTCTTTAAAATGAAGGATCACGCCGGTAAGTGGTCCTGCTCGACATTGTTCTGAACTAAAATGAGATCTTTGAACCCGGCCTTCAATACAAGATTTTAGGAGCAGTGGGGATGACATTTTGTTTTGAGCAAGTTGTATCACCTATAGACTGAGGAGTAGGTGAAAGGTGATAAATGACTAGCGGAGCTGTATGAATGTAATTTTGGACTCCTTGTGGTCATTACATTTCCGCAACAATTATAGCTAGTCAGTGAAGTATAGTAAGGTACTTGGGAGAAGATATTACCAAATGGTAGAGTTGTGTGCAAGCACTCATACCTGTTTATTGTTAACAAAGTACTTATTGAAGTTTTGTGCAGAAGAAACTTGACTATTCTCCCTCTGGTCGTTTAGAGGTGAGCGGATAATCAAAAATTTTGTTTGGTCGAATTAGAGTCCGATGACTATAGTGGAATTACCACAGACTGTTTTCGGTGGCTTTTGAGTTACATCACCGGAAATCGAGATTCGAAGAACTGACAAGAGTGGTCATATGATCATATGGTTTCTCTCAGGATGGGAGTTTTGAGTTTAGATAAATACGAGTACTTGACACGTAGTGAGGTGCGGCCTCCCAATAATATTGAGACAATGTGGGCCAATGTTGTATAGGCTCGTCTTATTCAAATAGCGACGGATAAGAGCACAATGTGAAGTGTCGTTATTGAGGTGTAACCCTATAACTGATAAAGTGTTGAGAGTGTTAAATAAGCTTTCTAGGAGGCGTGGGCTATAGTGATTGAGCGCCTTACTCTGAAGTTAGTTTTGCGTACTGATAAAGTATCCAGAATTATTTTACCAGGTAGGCCTTATATTTTGAATTTCGGGACAAAATTCTGTTATTATGGGGGAAGTATGTAATACCCCGTATTTTTACTGAATGCCAAACCATTCAACGGAATTAAACAGGTTGGAATATCATCCCAATAAAATATCTCAAGTCGGAGTACAATGAAATAATTAAAACAATCCTAATGAAAACTAAATACTAAAGTAAATATCGAGTACAAGGTCTCCCTGAACTAATTAGGACTGGAAATGGGCGACACATGCCCAATCTAAAGTGACTAAGTGAGGCACTGAGGTGACAAGGATGAATTCAACTAAATGAAAGGACCTGTAACTCCCACACTAGCTGCAGCACATCAACCATCCAAAGATTTAAGTTCGACTCCCCTATGGCTGGGCACCTGTAATACATATATATATAAAAGAGAAGGAAGAGATAACAGGAAACGGGTCAGAGCTCGAGTGTAAAACAACTTTAAAATAGTTTAGCAAGTATTTAAAATGCACACCAGTTGATATTACATACATGTTATTATTTCGACACTCACTTGAGAATTCTCACCTCTCAACTAAATGTGCATGCCTAATGTACTACTGAATTACACTAGATGATATTAACCCAATTCACTAGTTTAACCCAATATCCCCTTATCAATCCTAATTCATGTGACCGCGTAACTAGGATTTGTATAAGCTAACCTTACTTATGAATTTACCAAGTTGGATATATAAATCACAATATAGCTTTAAGTTCCCAAACACTTAATTTGTTTAATATCAATTATTCCATTTTATTTACTTACAAGCACAGTAGATGAATCACATGTATATATATTCATCACTCATATAATATATATACAAATTGGGCACCCCGCATAAAATCTATGGTGCTGGCATACTCTGCTATCAAGTACCCGTATCTCTCGTACAAAAAGGAAAATACTAGTTCAGAATCACTCTCGAACTGTATTAACACAAAACACACATATTGGAGGCGAAGCATAGTTCTAAGTCACTAAGAGGTCAGCACATACCCTCACGTCTCTTAGGACTATCTGACTATCATTCTCAGATAGCCTGTACCAAGGATCCTATGTTCTAGGGTACCAATCAATATCCCACATAAAGGTCGAATTGAGATAAGACTGTCCCGGCGCGAAACCTCCGTAATAGCAAGTAGAGCGGGTATGATTACACACAACCATACAATATTATATATATATACATGCACACATATATATATATTCACATTATTCAGCTTGGTACGCCCATGACCCATAACATATTCGAACCATGTGTGGCACATAACGCCCGAGTTCTACGTATAATTAAATCATTCTTTTTATTTTCACAATTATCGTAAATCCTTAAGTGCTTCTCGACTCTCGAAGTATATCCTCTTGATAAATATAAAATCAGTAGGTGTACACTCACTACCCTACTGATCTAAGTCCTTCTTAATTCTCGCAAGACCTAATTTAACGTATGTATAATTTCCCACTCAATGTATACCCCCGAAATCCCACGGTTAAATCTCATATAAAATTGTCTTATTCGGACCCTTCTTATACCCTACTGGTCCTTCTCAAATTCCATTATGTTACTTAAATTCTGACCAAAGGTCATTACACATGGGGATTGGATTAACATTTAAAAGGAGAAAAAGTTCCCATTTCCAGGAGGATTTGATCAATCGATGAAAGGGAGTCGATCGATGGATCCAGTTGATCGATCGATATTCTTGAGTCGATCGATCGATCGAGCAGTTCTTGGCCCAAATTCTGCAATTCTTTACCTACGGGTTTCCTTAACATAAATTCTCAAAACCTATATTAATTCACCCCGAAATCCCAACCAATCAAGCCAACATTTATATTATTCTACATACATGATTCCTAACGTAAAACATATACGAATTCATCAAGGGTCGTCTATTTAAAGAGTTAATTCAAATTAAAACATCAAGAACAATATTTTTATCATCATGATCAATATCTTCTTAATTATTCAAGAATTTAATCTCTACTGGTCATCAATTTTGTAACCAATCATATACATATAACAATAGGGTTACCTTAACATGATTTTCATTCAGAATTTCAATATACATCTCCCAAATATCATTTATCTTTCATGAAAACATCAATTATTATCTCCTACACTAGCATGGATGTGTATCAACTAACGAACAGCAAGTTAGATACTTTCCTGGAAATCAAAGGTCTGGTCCGACGAATTAAAGTGGTATAGGAATGATCCTCTTCTTCCGATCTATGCGTTGGTGGTGAAACTGGTGAGGGTGGTGTAGGGTTGATGGATCTCTTCCTTGAAAGCCTCCTCTCTTCTCTCTTCCTTAGCCTCTCCGCAACTCTCATGTTTCTAACCCTCGAGGAATCTAACTCTCATCAAATATAATAATTCAAGTTTCGTCCATAATTAAGGCCAAAAATTAGAAATTACTAAAATGCCCTATCGGGTTGCCGATTAGGCATATAAACGTCCCAAGACCCAAACTAAACCTTCGGCTACACTTTTCTAACTATCTCGACCCTTCCGGACACATTGACGCACTCAAAATGACCATACGGGTGACTTATAATTAATTTACTTTTTATCCCATTAATTTAGTCCTGACATGACACACGCGCGTCCCGACTTAATTTTTATAACCGTTGTATTATTCACTCGTGACAATTTTAATAAATTCCATCTCATATATTACTTTACTTAAAAAGTAATATTCAACATAATTCTTATCAATAATTACTAACTCTCATCACGCTAGTAAATATTCAATTTAAAAGATGGATTAAAATTAAAGTAATTTATCCCAATTAAATTTAATAAATCCCATAATTAAAGGCCATAAAAATACGGGGTATTATATACTTCCCCCCTAAGAACGGAATTTCGTCCCAAAATTCAGAAAATAAGGCCTACCAGGTAAAATAATTTTGGATACTTTATCAGGACGCAAAACCAACTTCAGAGTAAGGCGCTCAATAACTATAGCCCCCGCCTCACAGCAAGCTTGTTTAACACTCTCAACAGTTTATCAGTTATAGGGTCACACCTTAAAAATGACACTTCACATTGTGCCCCTACCTAACGACATTCGGATAAGATGAGCCTATACATCATTGGCCCCCATTATCTCAATATTATTGGGAGGTCGTATTTCACTATGTGTCAACTACTCGTATTCATCTAAACACAAAACTCCCATCTTGAGAGACACCATATGAATATCTGATCACTCTTGTCAGTTCTTTGAATCTCAATTTCTAGCGACATAACTCTTACGACAGTCAAAAGCCACCTAAGACAGTCTGTGATAATTCAACTATAGTCATCGGACTCTAACTCGACCAATCCAAAATTCTAATTATCCTCTCACCTATAAACAACCATAGGGGGAATAGTTAAGGTTTTTCCACAAAAAACCTCAATAAGCACTTTGTCCACAATAATCAGGTATGGGTGCTTACACATAACTCTACCATTTGGTAAAATCATCTCCCAAATACTGTAATATACTTCACTTGCTAGCTATATTTGTTGTGGAAATGAAGTGATCACAATGAGTCCAAAATTACATTTGTACAAATCCACTAGTCATTTATCCCAATTACCACATACTGTTTTAGGTGGCTTTTGAGTTACATCGTCAGAAATCAAGATTCGAAGAACTAACAAGAGTGGTCAATTGATCATATGGTTTCTCTCAGGATGGGAGTTTTGTGTTTATATAAATACGAGTAGTTGACACGTAGTGAGGTGTAGACTCCCACTAATATTGAGACAATGGGGGCCAATGATGTATAATCTCGTCTTATTCTAATAGCGACGGATAGGAGCATAATGTGAAGTGTCGTTATTGAGGTGTAACCCTACAACTGATAAAGTGTTGAGAGTGTTAAATAAGCTTACTGTGAGGCGAGGGCTTTAGTGATTGAGCATCTTACTCTAAAGTTAGTTTTGCGTATTGATAAAGTATCCAGAATTTTTTTACCAGGTAGGCCTTATTTTCCGAATTTCGGGATGAAATTCTATTATTAGGGGAAAGTATGTAATACCCCGTATTTTTATGACCTTTAATTATGGGATTAATTAAATTTAATTGGGATAAATTACTTTAATATTAATCCGGATTTTTATATTGAATATTTACTATCATGATGAGAGTTAGTAATTATTGGTAAGAATTACGCTGAATATTACTAGATGAGTATGGTAATATATGAGATTGAACTTATAAATGTTTTCGCGAGTGAATAACACGACAATTATAAAAATTTAAGTCGGGACATGCTTGTGTCGTGTCGGGACTAAATTAATGGAATATAAAGTAATGAAATTATAAGTCGCCCATATGGTCATTTTGAGTGCACCAACGTGTCCGGAAGGGTCGAGTTAGTCAGAAAAATGTACCCGGGGGTTTAGTTTGGGTCTCGGTACGTTTTTTGGCCTAACCGGTAACCTGGGAGGGCATTTTAGTTATTTTCCTTTTTAAGGGTTAATTATGGACAAAAATTAAAGGGTTATATCTGATGGGAGTGAGAGTCTTCGAGGATTAGAATTGGTAGAGTTGTAGAGAGGCTAAGGAAGGGAGGAGAGAGAAGACTCCAAAGGACAGAACCACCCTACCTACACCACCTTCGCTAAATTTCACCACCAACGCGTAGATCGAGGAACAAGGGACGCAACCATACCCATCAACACCAGTGAATCAGACCTTTATATTTTAGGCAAGTATCTATCTTGATATTATTTTGGTTGATATCATACCCATGCTAGTGTTGGAGAATAATATTGATGTTTCATAAAAAGATAATTGATGTTTGGGATAAATTGTGAAAATTGCAGAATAAAAATCATGTTAAAATGATTTCTTTGTTGGATTTAGATTGGTGAAAATGAAATTTATGCCCAGTAGAGATAGGAATTTGAATACCAATGGAATTCATGTGTAAAAATATGAACTAGTGTTGAAGGATAGTTCTTGAATTCAATTGATTTGATGATGGTTCTTGATGAATTAATGGAAGTTTTACATTAGAAATCATGGATAATGGTTTATATAATGTTCCTTATGTTTAGTTGGTAGTTTGGGACTCACTAATGGAGAATTGGTGATATTTTATGGAGGAAACCCATCGGTTGGAATAGCAGAATTTGGGCAAGAACTGCTCGATCGATCGATCGATCAGTTTAAGAATGTCGATCGATCGACCCCTTTTCATCGATCGATCGACCCCTCCTAAAAATTGAATATTTTTCCCTATTTGATTAATTTGATTAAAATACGTAGGGACCCTTGGGAATAATTTAAAGATCATGATGGGACATGGGAAAGACCAGTAGGGTCTAAGAAGGATCCGAGAAATGAAATTTAAATACAGGATGCAACCGTGAGGTAACGGGGGGGCATATAATTTATTAGAATTAGCGCGTACGTTAATTGAGGTATTGGGAGACTCAAGAAAGACTTAGACCAGTATGTTAGTGAGGGTACACCTACTAAATTTACATCTAGAAAAATAAAACACTTCGAGGGACGGAAGTACTTACGAAATGGAGACAGTTGAGAATAAAAAGAAATGGGTCAATTATACGTTGTACTTGAGTGATTTGTACCACGAATGATTTAAATATTATTATGGGTCGTGGGCGTACCTAAAAGAACAATGAGAAAAAAAAAAAAATATATATATATATATATATATATATATATATATATATATATATATATATATATATATAACCGAGTGCATGTAAATATATATAATGATATTGATCTGTGTATAATCATACCCGCGCTACTTGCTATCACGGAGGTTTCCGCGCCGGGACAGTCTTATCTCGATGGAACCTTTATGGGGGATATTGACTCGTGCCCTAGAACATAGTATTCCTTGGTACAAGCTATCTGAGAATGATACTCAGATGGTCCAAAGAGAAGCTAGGGTATGTGCTGACCTCTTAGTGACTTGGAACAATGCTTTGCCTCCATTTTGTGTGTAATGTGTTAATACAGTTCGAGAGTCATTCCTAACTAGTATTTCCATTCGTACGAAAGATACGGAGACTTGATAGCAGAGTATGTCAGTACCCTAGATTTTATGCGGGGAGACGATTAGTATATGTATATTGTATGAGTAAATTATATATATGCTTATACCTGGAATTCTTCTACTGTGCGTATAAGTTGGGAAATATTGAATAAATGCTTTTATTATTGTAAGAACTTGACAGTTCCCAGCAGTATTGAGAAATACATAATTGACTTAAATGATCATTAAGAAGATGGTATTGTAAATAAATTGTAGAATACGACTTCGTGAATAAGAATTTTTGGGAGGAGAATTGGGTTAGACTTATGAGTCATTTTAGTAGTATGATAGGCGTGCACACTAGATGAGAGGTGATAATTCTAAAGTGAGTGCCGCATACTAACATGTGTGTCATATCAACTATTAAGCATTTTAAATACTTGCTAAACTATTTTTAAAGCAGTTTTACACTCGAGCTCTGACCCATTTCATGTCATTTTTTTCTCTTGTATATATAGCCACAGGGGTGTAAGGCGTAGGTTCATTGGATTGGACACGATGTAGGTTGTGTGGGAGTTGCAGGTCCTTGCAGTAGACGATTCTTCCTTTGACTCCTCAGCTTCTGATTTAGTTCTCTTTAGTTAGGGCATGTGTCGCCCACTTCCAGATTTCAGTTTAGATTTGTTAGAGATTTTGTACTCCCTTATGGTTTCAGTATTTTGTTTTATTTGGGATTGTTTTATATATTACGTTGACGGTAGTTATGGATATTTATTTGGATTGAGTAATATAATTGGCATAACTCATTTGAATGGTTTGTTTTATTTATCATTAGTACTATTCATAAACTGGTTTATATACATAAGGCATTTACAATGGAATTTAAATTAAAAAAAAAATTAAATGTTTTGACACTTAGCTTAATTATTTACTAGGGTGTTAATAAAGAAAACTGTTTTACGGCAGTGATGCTAAGAATCAGCCAGCCATACACTTTGAATTAATTAAATAAAAAACTAATCACCTGGTATTTAATTAGGCGGGGTGTCACAGTCTATTGGATATGTAGATATCCAAACCCTTAATTTTAATTTATGTGCACCCAAGATTTTTTTATGGTATAGAAATATAGATATGGGAGAAAAATAGATAGTCATGCTCACATAGGCTTTCAATTATCGAGAGGAGATTTATAGGGAAATAATCTTTATGGATTGAAATATTAAAGGAGAGACAGAGAGGGTGTAGGAAATATAAAACCGGTTCATCTTTCTAAAATTAATAAATAAAGAGAAGAATAACTTTTTGAAAATTGAAAACAAATTTCAGTAGGTATAATAATTTCTCATAAAGCTCCTTTACTATCATATTAGGGGTATTATAAGGATTTATAAATTGAATTCTAAATCTAAACATAGTAATTTATTGAAATAATTAAACAATATAATTGGGATTTAATTTAATTAGTAAAAAAAATGGTTTTCATCCGTAAATAGAAATTAATGAAACTTGTCATGGATTGAGGATATATTGAATAAATTGATGTTAAGGTTATGCTATACTTGTAGGATTGATTAGAATCCCTTTTATATTGCATGAATTAATTGGAAAATTTGGGACTTTAGAATGAAATTCAAACCTAGGGTTCTATATCTAAAAATTAATGTTAAATCCATATATTAATCTAGTGGACTTATAAGGATAGCATAAAATTTGGTTTGGGAAAGTTTGTAGGACAGTTTAGGGTATATGAGATATTAAAACCTTAAGTTATGCCATTAATGGTGGTTCTGAACAGAGGGGTCGTAACAGGGGATAGAGGTTGAAGAGAGGGATTTCTGGAGAGTTTTATGATTTCCCCATTCGAATGGCCATAATTGTGGTCCGTGTACACGTGCCGTGCGAACGACTAGGTTTTAGTGGCATGCGCACAACCAGGGAAGAATTGGAATTTTATTTTTTAATTTGGTAAAAAAAGGAATATTGAATTGAATTTGGAGACTTAGACATTTTAGCTACTAATCTAAGACCTTTAGTACTATATGAGAAATTACTTGGAAAGATAATAAGATGCATAAACTTCTGGAAAGGTGAATAAATGTATTTTTCATTATATGTGATATATTTATTGCGTGAGATACATTCTAGAAGGGACATTCTTATGGACTGTTCGATGATGCTGCTTCGGTACCCTAGTAGATAGAGACAAGTTATACCCTGGGATGTACATTGGTGAGCAGTGTAGTATTATAATACCCTAGATCAGGAACCGCCACCACTACGCTGGTAAAAACACAGAGAGAGATAAGTTTACCTGGGCTGGGAGACGATGACCACTTCGGTAATTCAGTAAACAAATATAGGATAGTACCCTGGGTTGGGAGATGGTGCCACTTCGATATCCCGATAGAGCGGGGCGAGTTTACCCTAGGTCATGTGATGATGACTACTTTAGTACTCTGATAGACAATTTATAATAATTTATATGAATAATATATATGATGATATACACATAGAGATGTGTTCAATATATATATATATATATATATATATATGTATATATATATATATATATGTGTGTGTGTGTGTGTGTGTGTGTGTGTGTGTGCGAGAAATGTAGAAGAATTATTCATGATATTCACTAAACGATGAATAATACATAATCATGGGTTCACTTGGGTCGGGGATTAGACTTATGTGATATATAGGACTTTTGGGTAATTTTTATTTACCGTCATGCTTAGAATGATACCAAATTGTATAAACCCCTATTTTATTTACTTTATATCTGATCAAACTAGCTTAAATTTTATGGGGTGTCATAGTTGGTATCTGATCATTCTAGATTCTAGTGTCCTTGCGATCTTGAGCGTGCCCATCACTTTTTCACAATTGTTCTTTGATCTCTATAGAGCTTTACCATTGAGAGTTTGTGCTCTGTATAATGATAACCTCTTAGATAAGTTTTGCGCCATTGTTCCAGATGAAGGATTTGAAGAAAATCGAGTGCTTAAGGAGGGTTCCTTGTTTGGATTTCCTTTGTGAGACGTCCCACGCATGAGGTTGACTTTGTTTGGGAGTTAGTCACTTTTAGGTGTAAGACCTTTAACAAGTGATTAGAGTTTGAATAGAGGAGAGGTGTTTTTAATCACTAGTCATAATGACATTAAAAGTATGGTTTTTAAGACCTTATATGTATGTTCGAGTGGCATTGTTTATGATGATGATTTCATCTATATTTCTCTTTTATCACCAGGAGAGATTGATACGGAAGAGAAGAAGCATGTTCATGTTATCAGCATCAGTGCGAGAAGAATTTTATTTTGAGTTCGCATATATCTTACGTAAAGGGTTTGGTAGGTCTTATTAGGTAAAGTGTAAATTACCACTTATGACCAGATGGTGGGAGTTACTATCTTATCACCACAATAAAGTTCCTAATATTGTGAACACCGAGAATAAAGTATTCCTAATGACTAGAGATGGTGTAGAGTTGACTCAAGTAGGGAGACCACACGAGAACGAATTTGAGTGGGGGACCTCAAGAGGTTCCAAGAGCATAAAATACGATTTATTATGAACAATAAATCCAAAGAAATAATGACCAGTGGGTTCATGACCAGGGATGCATAGTCAATGAAGCAAGATGTACCGGTAGTGACAATAGAGTCAAGGTCAAAAGGCATGCAAGTAAGGCCCCCATTTTGATAAGTTCCTATAAAGGAAATTATTACACTTATGGAAAATGGGTCATTTAGTTAGTAGATGCCTTATAGAAATTGGTATGATTAAGGATACCATCGGGGATGGGTTCTGTTATATTTATGACTCATGCACATCAGTCTAACTTAGACATCGAGGAGTTTTCATTCATTATTAGTAGGGTGTTTAATACTAGATATACATATATCATCATCAAACTTTGTTATATGTGGACATCCCTGTGGATAAGGTGGTTTCTTTAGATCATAATTGTAGAGATGTACCAGTTTTTTAATCGGCTTGGTGCTCAGCCGCTTTCTTGATTTAGACATGTGGTCTTATGATTCGTATTATTTAGCTTTGAGTAGTAGCTATATGTATTATGCTTATATACTCTACTGGGGATAGTTTTTTACAATTGTCATTTTCGGGAAAGGAATGTTTCTTATAGTTTTACTTGGTCTAAGGGAGGGATTCATATTAAGTAGATGTGAATTCGTCTAATGAGGTCACTGTATCATTAGACTCTATACCGATTGTTCGAAAGTTTACCGACGTATTTCATGAGTTCATAGTAACCACTAGTTAGAAAGGTGGACTTTTGTATATATTTGGAGCTAGGTACTAAACCTATTATGGAGGCAGCATACTCGATGACTTTGTTAGAAATGCATGAGTCGGGTGAGTACTTTCAACAATTTTGATCTAGGGGTTCATACGGATGAGCACGGCTCCGTAGTGAACCTAATTATTTTATGAAGAATAGGGATGGTTCCTTTCGATTATGTGTGGACTATCGGGAGCTAAACGAGGTTACGATACAGAACAAGAATTTGCTATCGCGTATCAATGACCTATCAAACAAGTTGAGGAGTTCATTATTATTATCCAAGATTGGCTTGGGCTCAGGGTATCACCAGTTACATATTCGGGAGGATGGGATTTTAAAGACCATTTTTTTTATGCGAGAATGATTATATGAATTTTGAGTTATGACATTTTGGCTTACCAATGTATTAAAAATGTTCATACATATGATGAATTGGGTTTTTCTACCATTCCTAGATCAGTTCCTCATCATACTTATTGACGACATTCTTGGGTATGCTCGGATAAAGAAGAGCATGTGGATAAAATTACGATTAGTTCTGCAGACACTAGGGGAACAAGATATGTGCATTAAGTTTTCTAAGTGTGAGTTTTGGTTTTGAGAGGTACAGTTCTTAGAACATGTCATACCTAAGGCTATGATTTCGATGAATCCTAGAAAAGTATCTACAGTTATGAATTAAGGAAGCCCACGACACCTATAGATGGTATGAGTTCCTTAAGTTTAGTGAGGTACTAGACGAGGTCCATTCAGGAGTTCTTAAAGATGTTTGGGACACTAAATCACCTCATCCGAAAGAGGGTATTATTTTTTGGAGTATAGATTATTAAAGAATGTTTAAAGAGATCAAGGATAAGCTTATCACTACGTTCGACCTTGCTTTACCACAAGACATTGTGGAGTTATTAGTATATACAGAAGCATCACTCCAGGAAATAATAGGCATATTAATGCAAAAGGAGAGGCCTATAGCTTATACTTTTCGAAAGCTCTATCCTCAAAAGGATAATTATCTCATTCACGATATGCATTTGGTAGCTGTAATCTTTGTCCTCGTGTAAGATATACTTTAGGCATATTTGTTTAACCCTAAAGGGATCTAGTAAGGTCATGATGGAAAATAATTTCTTATTACCGCATGCCAATTACCTATTCGACCATTTGAGGAGAAGTGACTTGCTGTGATGAGTCATCGTTCGTTTTAGTAATGACATATTAATGAAGTGAAAGATTTTATCACAAGCATGACCCCTACACCCGATTTATCGGTTAACGTAGGTTTGAGGTAAAGTGGGGAACTTTAGCGAAGGAAGGAATATGGGTTGTAATTGGGAAGAGTCCCTTTCTACATTAACAAATGTGAAATGTTACATTTCTGAGAGAAATTGGTTGTGACAAAAGGTTCCAAGCTACAGAAGGTAGTTTTGGACAAGGAGAATGCTTCGTAGATTACTTTACATTACAGAAGCCATTGGTTTATAATAATTTGAGGAATTCATGCAGGTGATGCGGTGAAGTAGCTATCGATATAGTTTTTGTTATAAAAGATTCCTACAGAAGGTAGTTTGGGACAAAGAGAATGCTTTATGGGTTACTTTATATTACATAAGCAAGTGGGTGTAGTGTAATTTGAGGAATTCATACGGGAAATGCGGGTATTTATTGTTATGGTTTATGTCGAGAAGGGTCTCTTGCCAGTAGAATACGTAGAGACTATATACATTCAAAGAGTTGCAATGTTCGATATCCCAATATAGAAGTGGGAGAGTATAATCATTAACTTTTGTTATGGTGCAGGGGTTCCAATGAGGACAAGTTATCGGTTGGTATCATTTTAGTTAGATTAACTAAGTGGATGAAGACCGAAAAGTTAACAAGTTATTTTATGATGATGTATCTGGGAACCTCAAAAGAAGTGGTGTTCATAATAGGGTTTATAAAGATTTTCGGAGTAGGCAAAAGAGCTTTTGTAACGAATGAGAACAAAGTTTGGGGTCCCAAGAGGTAGGGTAGGTACTTTGGAAAACCTCATCGAGGATGGAGATTGTGAAGTTGGATTCCAAAAGGAAGTTGGCATTCCAATTTATGGGCCCTTTTCAATACTAGAGGGTGGGGACGATATCATTTGATCTCACCTCATCACCGTTAGTGAGAACACGATGACAATGGACAAAATTTAGAGAAACATCTTGTGGGAAAAATTGATATTCCAAAAGTTAGACTTGTGGGCTGAGTTTTAGCCGAACATGATTTATGACGATAGACCTTATTGTCTATTAGGTCATACGACGATTAGATTCTATGTAGAGTATGGTGACACTACGGGCAAGATATTCTTAGAATTTCGAGTGGAATTATAATGAATTTGAATTTCGACAATGAAATTCCTTATTTAAGAGGTGTAAAATGTAATACCCTCTAATTTTAATGCATTAATTAAATAGTTAGAGTGATAATTTATGATTATATGTGTCTGCAGTGATATGTGATGTCACTATTTATATTTTCATATGCATTGTGTTATGTATGTGTTTTTTTGAAATTGAATTTGAACTTAATACACAATGATGAATTAATAATTATTTGAAAATAATTTAAGCCGTATTAATTTTAGACTCGTTGACGAGTGTCTAATTTTGTATCATTTATGCCCAAATATAGGCCTTGTTAGGCCCGTTGTATAATAAATAATGAGTTTTTAGAGTCGTTTTGTAATTTGAAAGAAAAAAGCAAGTTTGAAAAGAATTTGAGCAATTCTAGGGGTAAAATCATAATTTCAAAAAACTCATGGGCCTAAAGTGATTATCTAGGAAAAATAAAGTTCTCTTTGAAATTTAGTTTAATGCTGAATTAAAATGAGCGAGTTATAAATTTCGAGGACTAAAATGCAAAGAGGGATAATTCTACAATTTTCTAAACTTTTATGACTCTGAATTATTTTTTTTTATTTTTCATTTTTACAAGTGCCTCAGGAGTTTGGGCGACAAAGGAGTTGACATGCATAAATGACTAGGATATGTCATGACACGACAAGGTTAACGTAACTGTACTAAATTATTTTTATAAATTCTCTTGAGTATCCGTTAAGGCAATGCCATAGATTTTTGGAAAGGTACTTAAAAGAGTCAAAACTTTGTAGTTCAGATGGAAATGACATTTTGAAGTCTCGGGGGTAAAAAATAAGATTAAAACTGGTACTATGAATAGTGACATGAATTGGGAATAATAATTTTAAAAACAATACTTCCCAATTGTTTCCAACTCTTTTCAAGACTCCATGAGATATTTACTAACCAAAATGCAACCAATTAAAAGTGTTTTAACATAACCACATGCTTCACCTCATGGTTTATAAAAAGGACCCTTGGGCTCACCATTTCACACAATTTTAAAGATAATTTTTTAGAGCAAGTTTTGAGAGAGTTTATTATTATTTGAGGGCCAAGAATTGTACTTTTGTGAGGAGAATTTTGTCAAGATTAATTTTATACATGACACAATTATTTATAAGTTTGAATTATTATTGAAAATTCGTATTCATTCTTGCAATCTTATTGTGTTGATGATCATGTTAGTGTTAATTCTTTACTTGGACTAGGTGAGGTTTATCATTCTTCATTAGTATTATGTAGTTAGTTTAATTTCGTGTTCATTACCGACATGTTTTAAATGCTTTAAAAATTCAATATTCATATAAAACGACACGAGAGTGTGTTTTGAATCTTCAGAAGTGATTGTAAACTCATATTTTAAAAACTAAAGTGTGTGGTTTTTAATGGGTTATGCTTACATTAAATTATTTAATGTCTCATGCTTAAATACAAAGTTAAGACTTAAAATTGACAATTCATATTTTAAATTTTGGTGTGAGTACTTTTTAATGGGTTATGCTTGCACTCGATTGTTTTGATAGTCCATTCTTAAATACTACATTTAAAACTAAATATTGATATTTTTAAAGATATATGGATTTCAATCGTCTAAATTAGAGACATTAAATTTTGTGTGAACTTAAATATTTTATTTTCTGAATTGAAAGCGGGGAGAGTAGTTTTAAGTTGAGTTATAAAATTGGGAATGAAGAAATTAAATTAATGCATAATATTAGTTAAAACTGATAAATGGATTCAAAATCCTAGTTTCTCCCGTAATTCCTTATGTATTCTTGATTGCTTCCATTAAGTGCTTTTATTTTAGTTTTAGATCATAATTCTCACCTCTACATTATACCGTCTACATGGAAAGTTAATAATTTAAAAAATTGATGAAATCTCTCCGAATTTGACCCGTACTTTCATAGCTATACTATAACATCCCGTGCCTTTGTGGAAATTTTATAAATTTGACAACACCCGTTCCGATTAAAAGATTTGGAATATTTGTTAAGTATATTAGTGGGTACTTTTGAATGACATTTGGGAGTTATAGAATGTTGGATTAGGACTTAAAATAATGGGTTTTAAGCCCATAGGATAATATATGGTTTGGGCTAGACTTTAGACTATGTAGATATCATTTTGGGCTTAATAGGTCAAGGTCCATATGGGAGTTAACCAAAATTTTGTGGTCAATCATATAAAACGGGAGATTAGGGTTATTAGGAATCATTTTAACACTTGAGAAAGGAAACCCTAGAGAGAGAAGAAGGAGTCCACTTGAAGAAGAAGAAGAAGAAGAATAAAAGGGTGCAATTAGGCATTGGAGAAAAGGAGAATCAGGGATTCTCAATTGATATTAATCCTATATGAACTTAGAGGCATGTTTATTTTGTATATTAATATAATTATTTTGGTGTTATAATAAATTTATACATTGTATTCTAAATCTAAACACAAACTACTTGATTTAGATAATTAAACAATATAATTTTGGGATTTAATTTAATTAATAAAGAAATTAGGTTTTTATCCATAAATAAAAATTGATGAAATTTGTCATGAATTTGGGAGATATTGAATAAATTGATGTTAAGGTTATGTTATACTTGTAGGATTGATTAAAAGACCTTTTTTATTGCATGGATGAATTGGAAAATTTTGGAATTTAAAATGAAATTCAAACCTAAGGTTGTAATTCTAACAAATACTTCTAAATATTTATATTAATCTAGTAGACTTGTAAGAATAGCATATAATTTGGTTAGAAAATGTTTGTAGGATAATTTAGGATATATAATAGGTACTGAAACATGGAATTAGGCCGTTAATGGCAGTTCTGGACAGAGGAGTCATAATAGGAGATAGAGGTTGAAGAAATAGGGAATTTTGGAGAGTTCTATGATTTTTCCGTTCGAACGACCACAATTTTGGTCCCTACGCATATGTTGTGCGAGCGAATAGGTTTTAGGAGTGTGTGTACAAGTAGGGAAAAATTGGAATTTTGTTTCTTAATTTGGTAAATAAGGAATTTTTAGATGAATTTGGAGACTTAAGCGTTTTAGATACTTACCTAGATCTTTAATCTTATATGAAAAATTACTTGGAAAGATATAAAATTCATAACCTTATGGAAAGATGAATAATTGTATTTTACATTATATGCGATATATTGATTATGTGAGATAAATCCTAGAGGGGACATTCTTATGGATCGTGAGATGTCATCCCTTAGGTGCCCGATAGATAAAGATAGGTTATATTCTGGGTCGTATGATGGAGAGCACTGCAGTATCATGGTACCCTGGTCGAGCGATGATGTCGCTTTGACATCTAGAGAGAGCGAGACGAGTTTACTTTGTGATGTGTGATGGTGACCGCTTCGATAATCCTATCGACAGAGATATTATAGTACCCTGGGCCAAGAGATGGTGCCACTTCGGTATCGAGAGAGAGAGAGAGAGAGAGGATTACCTTGGGTCGTGCGATTGTGACAACTTCGTATTCTGGTAGACAAGTTATAATAATTTATATGAATAGTATATATATTGATACACACACACACACACATATATATATACACACACACTTGCGATGTGTAGAACAATTATTTATGAATATTCAATGAAAGATCAATAATAAGTAATCGTAGGTCACTTGGGTCAGGGATTAAACTTATGTGATATCTAGGACTATTAGGTCTGGGATAACCTAAAAGTTACTAAACTATAAGAAGATGGTGTATAATTATATTGTTTTAGAAATTAAATTATAGTATTATATAACTTAGACTTGTTGTTAACGTGTCATATTAATATTTTTCAGGGCATAGGCAATATGTGCAGCCGTACCCTGCTTATTTTACGACCTTCTCGGTTGCTCTTCTTATAGGATATAAATGTCAAGCCTTCGTGCTCACTCTCTTTATTATTCTTTGTACCTAGTTGACTCAAGTGTATATAGTAGACCATTTTAGTAGTTTGATGTATGTTCATATAGTTGTAGTTACATGATTGTACTTTTGATGTTGATTGTTTGGTATCAGAGTATGTGGTTCACCTGTGGTATATTTCAGTTATTTATTTTATACAATTAGTTTTTATTTATCATCATGCTTAGAATCGTACCAAATTTTATGAACTCCTATTTTATTTACTTTAAACCTGATCAATCTAGCAAAAATTTTATGGGGTATTACACTACCTGCATGATCGAACATCGTGAGATACAAGTAAGCTGGATCACCTAGATTTGCATGGGGTATTACACTAACTGCATGATCGAACATCGCGAGATACAGGTAAACTGGATCACCCATATTTGTGACAACAACTAAAGGCGGACGGTTTAAGTAACGCTTGATTTGTTTAAGTTCCCTTGAGCATTATATATTCCATGCTTGGCCCTTATCCTTGTTTAAAAGATGAAAGAATGGTCAAAAATTCTCAAAGGAACTAGAGATGATGTGGTTTAGTGTTGGAAACATTCCAATCTTATTTTGTACATCCCTAACTATTTTAGATGGATGAACATTATTAATCACCTTAATCTGGTTGATATTTTTTCGATTCCCCTTTGGATAACCAGGTAGTCCAGGAACTTCTTGGAATATACCCACAAATAACATTTGATCATCTTCATGCCGTAGCATCTACGGACCTCAAACATCTTCACCAGGTCTTGAAGATGATCTCCTTTATGCATGATTTTTATAAGTATATCATCTATATAGACTTTCTTGGTGTCACCCAACTGATGTTTGAACATCTTGGTGACCAACCGTTGGAAGGTTTCTACTAGATTCTTAAGTCCAAATGGAATGATTGTATAATGGTAAAGACCAAAGGTAGTGATGAACAAAGTCTTATCTTGGTCAGTTTTAAACAAAAGGGATTTGATGATACCCCGAGTTAGTGTCCAAGAAGCTCATCCTCTCATGGTTGGTTATGGATTTGACCAACTTGTTAATCTTCGACATAGAAATTTGTATTTGGGATAGGCTTTGTTCAGGTCAGTAAGTCTATGAAGACTTTCAACTTCCTATCACTCTTCTTAATGACAACTGGTTTAGAGAGCCATTTGGGAAATTTAACTTCTTTAATGGACTTTGCCAACATAAGTTTCCCCACTTATTCTTCCACTACTTTCGCCTTCTTAGAGGCTTTTTGGCCCGCCATTTGTGTAATTGGAGAGAATGTTGGATTAGCGTGAAGTCGATGGCATATGACTTTGGGATAAATCCCAACCATGTAATATGGATACCAGGAGAATACATCCTGATTCTCTTTGAGAAGAGATACTTTCTATGATTAGTGAGCGAGTTACTGATAAGAAATTTGTTCTTAGGGTGTGAGTCGCCGAACATGAGTTCTTGCAATGGTTTTATGACTTTGTCTATAGGGCCCACCCATGTTTCTTCCATTCCTGGTCTCCTATACTTTATATTCTAATTGAACGGAATAGCCCCGCATTTCATCGCTTTTTCTATGCCCACTTTATCTTTCTTCTTCTAATACTTAGGTTGGATGGCAGAGATGAAGCATTGATGAGCATCAACCTGATTTCCCCTTATCTCAATTATCCCCGGTCGATCATGCATTTAAGCTTCTGGTGGTAGGCCTATCAACTGGTCCAGACCGTATTTAGGGTGATCCAGATCCGTTTAGCAAGAACTTAATCATATTTTGATTTATATCGGGTCTTTAATCGGATCCAGAATATTAGAAATCATTTTGGGTCCGTCTCAAATTGGATTGGATCCGATTCGGGTTTGGGTTTGGCTATATATATATAAACGTTTTTTTATCCCAATTCTTTATTTTTTAATCTTAGAATAAAATATTTTCTTATTTATTATAATGTATGATTCGTATAAATAAAACATGTATTATATTGATTTATATATATTTATACATATAATACTTTCATATTATATAAATATAGATATATAAATAAATATATAAATTTATATATGTAATATTTAATCGGATCGGGTCCTTAACGGACCATATTAGACTAGATCCATATCCGATCCATTTAAAAATTGAATAATCGGGTAAATGGGTAATCGAGTAATCAAATTTTAAAACATGATCAAAATCTGAGTAAACAGATGGGATCCAGATCGTTTTCGGATCTAGACCCGATCCATTGACAACCTTATCTGGTGGTATGTAAAGGAGACAACCTTCATGGTGTGGATCCAGCCTCATCTTGATATAGCGTTGTAGGGTGATTCAATGTCTACATCTAAGAATTATATTAACTTAGATATATTCCCCGTTCATACTGTAAGAACCACTTTTCCCAAGGGCATTGTCATTTTTTTGGTAAAGTCGACCATTGGAATGATCGCTTCCTTCAGATCCTCTATCCTGAAGTTGAGCTTATTAAATAGTTTTAGGTACATTACCTCCGAGGATCTTCTCTAGTCGACTAGCAGCTTGTCCACTTCCCAGTTGGAAATTTTGAGGGTGATTACTAGCACATATCGATGTAGAATTTTGACTCCGACTAAGTCTTCTTCAGTAACGACTATATGCTTTCTATAATCAAAATCTTCTAGTCGACTACACTTACCTAATGATTTCTTAGCAGGGTCAATATGGAAAGCTTCCATGACCGTAATAACCATCTTCAATTCAATTCGAATAACATTACCTTGGATCTGATTTGGATTTGAGGCAACGTGGATGATCACAAACTCGTTTCCCATCTCATCATCATCTAGGACATTATCAAGATTCTATTCGTGCTCTATAGTGGCCTTCATGCCATTCTTTTCCACATAGTTCACAAGGTGGACTTCTTAGTACAACTCTTTTAGGTGGGATTTGAGCGCCATACAATCCTCTATATTGTGCCCACTCTCCTTATGGTAAGAACACCTCAGGGCTGTGTTTCTTTTTAATGAATCTCTTATCATCTTCCTCGTCCACTTGAAATATTACTAATGTTTAATGTTATTCAAGATATTGTATATCAGCTCTTTGAAAACTATATTGATTGTCTGGTGGGACTTGGTTGGATCCACCTTGTGGCTGCCTTTAGATCCCCTACTCTCCTTCCTGCCCCCTTTCTTGGGGGCATTCTCATTGTCTCCATTATTGGTTGCATTTGACCGACTATTATCCTGCTGTATGCTAGCTATAACATCTTCTACTTTGGCATACTTCTTAATCCTGAACATAAGGTCTTTGATTGTACTCGCATATTTCAACGTGAAGGAATGATGCAACATATAACTTCTTGGTTAGTCGATATTGAATGAAGCCACAACCACCTGCTCAGAGCAGTCCTGCACTTCGTTGTAGGTTTTCCAGTACTACTGAGTATATTCTCACAAGGTTTCTTCTTTATGGTGAGGAGTAACTCCATTTTCTATGGATACAGCTCATGATAAATCTTGCGATGAAAGCCTCCACAAACTTCTTGAAGTCGGTGACCGATATGTGTGGCGCCTTTTTGAACCATTTTTGTGTGATATCCCCCATACTGGAAGGGAATATGTGAAGATATGAGGGCCTCATTGTTGCTCCAAAGGGTCTTAGCTTGTTGGTACTGGTGAATATGACCGCCAGAATCAGTCTTCTCATCATATATTTTGAATCTACGTGTGGTAAACTCTTAGGAGGTTCTGGTTCTTCTATTGATTATGAGAAAGGAGACTTTATTTGACTGATGGGGTCCTTATTGGACAGTTCCTTAGTGTATCTAGCCCCTCTATTAGCGAGGTACTCATCTATCTCTCATCAGATGAAGTTGACGAGATCTTGTGCTTGGAGTGCTCTTGATTATTCTGTGAACTTCTTCCTCGGCTCCGAGTTTTTCTTGCCTGGGGGCTAGGGGTTTGAGCATGGCATTTACATTTGTTATCATGTAACTCCTTCTCTATTCTTTCCAAATGATGCTGAAATCGGGAGTTTCGCTCTTTTTGGTGGCACGTGGCTTCCTCCTATTGACGGAGTCGCCATTCATCGTCATTCATAAGCTGTGAAAATTAGCTGGATCATTAAGGTTCATTTATTTCCACAGTCTTCCTTTCGGGGACGATAATGTGATATAGGAGTATTACAACTCGTGTTGGGCGTAACCTCATACCAGACTCTAGGTAATGGAGTCCTGTTTTGATCATTTTGACTACTTCCATTAGATGGCAGGCGTAGATTGTGTTAGTGAGACATAGTTTCTTATTGGATTTTATTGGGTGAGACAAAGAAATCATTTCCCACAAATGACACTAATTTTACATGTAAAAAACCTATTGTTATGGAATCAACACAATTAAGCCGAGCAAAACTGAAAGTTCACAATCACACAATTTCATAATGTGTATGTGGTTCGGTAATATGCCTACGTCCACGAGGTACTTATCTCTCTTTATTTATCGATTCTTGATAATAAATATTATATGCTTGTTTACCCAATGGCGTGGGTTACATTTATAGAGAATAGAAAGACTGAGTCGTGTTAGACTCCGTGACCTTGGATTGATATTGTGACCTGATTGGGTGAATCTAATTCCAAGATTTTCACTGATTGGCCTCTATTCGTTCTTTATCTCTTTGAGTTGTGGCTATTTCCAACTCTATCGGATACGTGTAAGCTGCTCCTTGGTAGCATAATTACCCCACATCTATATATTAGGGAATGAAGCGAAAATATCCATTTTAAGTCAATAATTTTGATTATTAAACTTCAAGTAATAGACGCGAATTAATATTGAATTTCTCCAAATTTGTTTAAAAAATATTAAATGATTACCACTATCTTTTAAATAATGAGTAATAATAAATTTTAAATAATAAGAAAAAGAAAATAAATAAATAACAAAATAATGTAAAAACAAAATCAAATCAACCTTGTTTGTTCCCAATAACTAACCTGAAAATCTTAAGAACAATTGTAATCCACCATCACCACCTTCGTCATCGACATCCCATTCCCCCACTAGTGAACTAATCTATTCTTACATGTTACATTCCTTAATCATTAGTCCATATACCTCAACCCATCAATGAATCCCCAGATTAACTTAGGGTCCACTCTAAAAATTAAAATTGTAAGGGTCCACTCTAAAAATTGTCAGTATAATTTTAACTAATAAATATATACATCAACCATCAACCCATATTCATCAACTACATATCCATCACCAATATTTATTCACAAATATATGTAACAACCACATCACCTTCTTGATATCCTTACTAAGAATCTTTGTTAAACACACTAACCCATTACATTCATCGATATTCATCAAATGGGAACAGTAGATCCCTTCAAATAAAGATCATTAGAAAGTTAAGGTGTATTGCACCGTATTATTGATCTTTATTAAATGGTCTACCACCGTGTGATCACAGTCTTTGAAATCAATGTGTTAGTTTCTTAGAGATGATTATTAAGGATTATCAAAGTTCTAGAGCTAAATCTAGAGCATATTGAGGCTTTGATAAAGGGGGGGCTCCATCAAATGTCGAGGTTTTATCATTTTGGGTTCCATAGACTTTGGAATCAATAGATCCTTCATCAATAAAGAATACCTTTTTAAGAAGTTCAAGAGCTACATTACTTATCATAGATTTAGACATTGAATATATTTATATTATCACAGATGTTGTATAAGTCTAGGGTTTGCTAAGGATTGGTGGAAAAGGGTAACGTGTGAGTTAACATGAAAGGAATGTAGGATGTTTATCAATTCAGAAAGTCTTTACCAAGTTTTTAATGAGATTATTTATTTGGCCCGAGATTACTTTATTAGTGGATTTTTCTCATCATGCATCTGGTGTTATTTGTTGATATACATTTTTCATAAGATTTATTGTTAATTTTTTTTTAGAATATTAAAATTTAAATTGTATGATGAATAGTTGATAAATCTTGTCGCATAGAGCTTCAGAGTGCGCTATTTGTCTTAGCACTATTAAAATTTGAAAGTAATTTTCATTGGTGGTTCTCCATTTCAGTACGCAAAACACTATCTCTCTCTCTCTCTCTCTCTCTCTCTCTCTCTCTATATATATATATATATATATATATATATATATATATATATATATATATATATATATATATATATATATATATATATATATATATATATATATATATGAGTTCTAAGAGTTACAAGATTAAAATATTTAGATGCATATATATAGGCTACGACGGGGAGCCTATGGAGAGATAAATTTGTGGCTCATGATTCAATTTCATTAATTATAATTAATTCCACTAAACAATTAAAATTTCAACTCCATTATTTAATTCAAAATTATATTTTGAGATCCTGATGATTAATTACTTAATATCTCCCCACATTAAGGTTACATATACTTGTTAATAAAAAAAATTAAATATAATTTATATTTATTATCTTCTTTAATTCCTTAAGAGCTCAAACTTAGCACAAATGTAATGTCATATTAATATAATCCACATGCAGAGTTTGATATATACAAAACTTATAAGCATCTTAAGGGGATATTACCAATCTCTAAACCATGATGTGGATTCCTTTCATAAATGACTTTCACCATACAGTTATCACCATTACCTAGTGTTTCAAGATTATTAATCCAATATTGAATCACTCGATATGTCAAAGCAATAAATAACTAGTGCATATATCCATTAAGTATATCGATATTAATATCTTAAGCAAACCTAATAATCATGAGCTACTAAAAATATTATTAAAACCGGTATAAAACAATGACCTCAAGGTGGTCAGGTTCAATATACACAAAGTTTATTAGCATAATAAGTTGAAACTATACCGTTTCTTGAAATTAAGATAGACCTGCTAAAATAGTATGGTGCGACATTACCGATGGTCTGTCCCCTTCTATCTAAGAATTTGAACAAGCGACTTATATTCCATAAGAACAAATGATCTGATCTTTTGTGTATAAGTTTTACTTTTCACACAATTTCAACTACTGTGAGGGATAATTCGATCACATTGGGTGGAGGACAGGTGTTCATTGATCCTGTCAAGTATCTCACATGAAAAGGTAAAGGCTGTTGATGTCAACCTATGAAAATATCGGAGTTAAATATGGATGATCAGTCTGAATAGCTATCTCAGGTCAGAGTCATGCATAACTGAACCTTCTTTTTTCTTTCTCTATAAATATAACCCTCACCCCTAAGAAAAGGGGGAATGTAAACATTGTTATCAAAATAAGATTAATAAGAAGATAGAAAACCGAGCGGATGTAGGCACATTGCCTAACCACGTAAATACAGTTTTCGTGTGATTGTTCATGTTTATTTTTCTTCTAGGATTCAACTATGTTTAACATTACTAGTAGGATTTTACTACCTAGAATTATCGTCATCTGTGGGAATCGATTTTCCTTTCTCAACTAAAACAAATCCAATAAGCATCCAACCATGTCTCATTCTAACAATGAGAACTCACCATTTCACGACAGTCGGTAAGGCAACCAAAAAGGCCATCATGCCCCTAGGATTAAGTATGTGATTTAACCTAACATAAGCCATAATACTCCTAATTCTCGTTACCATCAACACGAGGATAAAACTACAGATAGAAATTAGTCACCACTATCTAACTAGACCACATAAATTGTGAATTCTTATAAACAACATGGTGGCCACGTGCTAGTAGCAGAAGGAGAATGTCAGCCTCCAATGTCACCTAAAAATGATAGAGTCGGAACTTCATAGGGATAAACACAAATCTCACGATACCACCCAAACCCCTAGCCCTCAAGCGAGTAAAAAGACCAATTGAGGAATGAGTTCACGGCACGATCAGGATTATTCCTGCCAAAGGGGCTCAAAAGATAAGAAAGACCATCACAGTAGCCGTCGTGACAAGAAGGACTTCCACAACCTCACCATCCAGCCCATGGAGTGTCTAGAACCACCAAGGAATTGGCTAAAGGGCCCTTATATGCTAGATAAAGTCTCCCATTACATGATAAATAGAATATTTTGAGACTCCTAAAAAGTTCAACGCTCCTAGATTCAAGATTTATGATGGGAAACTAATCCCATTGACCATGTTTGCTAGCATTGTCAGGCCATGATGCTCTAGATAATAATGAGGCCCTCATATGACACAACTTCCATTCTAGTTTGGGGGGCTTTGAACATAATTGATTTAAGAAATTTCCACATCAAGCGATCACCATCTTTAAACATCTCGCGGAGGCCTTCACCGCACATTTTATCACCAGTAACACCCATCCAAAAAGGATAGACTCCCTCCTCATGGTGAAGAATAATCCCCAATAAACTTTGAAAATATATGCTCAATTCTATATGAAAACCTGTAATGATATGGAAGACTAACCTGAATAACTGGCAGTGGCCTCATTTTAAATTAGCCTCTTGAATAATTCCATGTTGCACGAGTCCCTCACCAAAAAGAAGGCTACTACTATTGACGAACTGATGTCCCAGATCAAAAAAATATGCTTCAAATCTTAAGAAGTATCATTCTTGAACCATACATGCATCCTACTTTCAAAATCTATATGCAAGCTCAAATACTAATAATATAAAGTCTTTCCCACCTCAAATGGAGCTCCAAAAAAAGGTGGATGAAGCAGAAGGCGATGCCAACCCCCACTTCCTAAGGTGGCTTCAAGGAGTTTGCTTAGCTCCACAAGAGCACTCCATAAAAGCTCCAAGCAAAAATCCCCTTCAAGAATCCATAAAATTATACTTCTTATACTTCAAAATCTCTAACAACAACTCCATAAATTTGTAGCTCTACCCAACAATGGAGGAAATGGATCTATAAGACTTATTTATGGTGGAGTACTTGTAAAATATGGTGACAGAAGGTGGAGACTTGGTGGTGTAGGGTGGTTTATAGTGGTGGGAGAAGGTGGTAGAGCTCTCAAGAGCTATAGAGATATAGGAGAAATCTAATAATGGTGGGGGAAACCCACCCTACCCTCTTGTCTTTAAACCCAAAAATAACCCAAACAAACCCATATAAAAACTATCCCAAACACTAAAATTCCGTTTTGGGGTCATCTAGACTCACCAGGAGTCGACACGTCATCGATCTAACGGCCCAAAGTGTGACAACACACAAGGGCATCCGATTTTAAATTTTTTTAACAGGTTGTTCGAATGAGAATGGGACCTCGTTTGAACGAGATCTCAATCTCATTCAAACCCCCATCTAACAAACTTCTAACGAGGTAGGAAAACATATGCAGTGACATCTCGTTAGATCCTCATTAAAACCCAACTAAGAACAACATTAGATTCTCATTTGAACCACCTGATTCTCGTTCGAACGAAATGAGGATCTCCTTCAAATGACTTTCAAGTTCGTTCGATCTTGCCAGATTTCTTAAATCTTCAATTTCTCTCAATAACTTCCAACGATTACCATCATGGCCCAAAGATTAATCAAACATTGCAATAAAATCCCATACTAATGATCCAAATCCCTAGGGTTTCATATTATTATAATTTTTATAGAAAAATAATAAAATATTGAGCACGGGTATTACATTCTTCCCTCCTTAGGAAATTTCATCCCTGAAATTATCATTTTACCAATTCCTCAAGTTCATGGGATTTACCAACTCTTATTCTAAGTCATATGAGTCCTCCGAGGCTAAATCACCAAAGCCCTCAATCGCTAATATTACTTCGTACGCTTTTCCACAAGGTTGTCACCAAAAATTCAACATACAACATGTTCTAATGCTCACTGCCATACTAACCATCAATGTCACATAACCGTCCTCGAGTCTCCACTCACTTGATGATCACTCTCAATCAAGTCCTAGGACTAGATTTGCTAATATCCAAATCATATCGATGCCTCTATCGGGAAACCCTCTTTAGTGATTGATACTTACCCAAGTGCGAATAGTAATATAGCCAGTCATCAAATTCATCATCAAGAACCATCTCGAATCTAAGGACTACATATTCCAAGTTTCCTCAAATTCTTGGGTCATTATAACCACATAACCTCATTTAATCTTGATACCAACCTCATATCGTAAGTCAGTCAATCTGAGGAGTGACACACCAACCAATTCGCAATTTGTGCACCCGACTAACACTCCCCATATGATCCATCCATGAACCTAGGATCACTCTAGGAATCTAATTGTGGAACGCACATCTGATAATCATGTTAATACACTCACCGTGGAAATATAACACTAACTTTTAAGTTTCCTTGAGTTCTAACACTATATAGTGTCCACAAGCCATCACCCTGCTCTTTATAACCAGAGCCACTGACGACCACGCCATCCAATCATAAGGTCGTTAATTCTAAGGCGGATAGGTACTATGAGCAACTGTCTGCCAAAAGCGCAGCCACCCGCACACAGAACTTTATGCAATAACAAACATACCTTAGATAATGGGTCACCCAGTTACCTAGTTATATTGACCATGCCAAGTCCACCTGTACTCTACTGGGCCAAACCACACCATACCGTGACATGGTACAAATTCGAGCTACCACAGATGTGGGAACCCAATCTTTAATTATTTAAATCGAAAGGGAAGCACAATAATTAGAAAGAATGAGAAACTGTTTCAAAAAAAAATACCATTTGCACTCAAAGGACGACGATTTATGAAAGGTGAACCATCGTCGCATGGTTTTAAGTTTACAACTCCTCCGAGACATTCTCACGGATACCTACTTAGCCACACACCCTGGCTCGAGTCACCGATCATAACGAATCGAATCGCAACCATTCATCCTTACTAGATGAAAGAAACATATGAACTTATTATTCTCTGGAAAGTCAAACGCTAGACTTCCCTCCTAAAGAGTAAGGCTCTTCCCCTTCATCCTTGACACACATGAACCACTCCGATCGGCTAATGCTTAATGCCTCTGTCAAAGACTACCTTGTCCACATATTTAGTGACATCGTGACCAACCTAACACACCTATATCATTGTTATACCATGATCGCATCTTAATGTCTCCTTAGGAAGAACCCCGTTAAGATAAACATTCACCTTATAGTATCCTTTACCTACACGAGGTCGTCACTGAGCTTATCTCCAAATTCTAGCCAAACTGAACTTACGTGACGGCTACATCGATCGCCATTGGCATTCTAAGGGTAATAAGTACCACATAGGGCTACTTATTATAATTTTCACGGTCTTGGCAAGGTGTGCCAAGAACTAGTCCCTACTTTATTAGGGCTATTGTAACTTATGTTGTCGGCACATGTCAATATTCTAATAATGCTTCGATATCCCCTCCTTTGGTGCCATTTTCAAGTCCCTAATATGACATCATCAGTCTAAGTCTCGAATACATTCCTTAGTACTCCAAAAAATTAAGTGTCACACCATCCACACTAGTCTTTCCGTGACACCCAAGCATCATGCCCACTCATGACACAAGCTTCCAATTTATCTTAGAAGGTTACATTACCCATCTGTGCCCATTTGGATGACAACACTCGAGACATACACTACTCGACTTTTTTAGACCTTGACCAACAACCTGAGATAAATACTTGACCTTAATACGATCATCACTGGGAGTTCAAACAATGATCCAATAGCTACTTTATCACTTTACTATTTCCACCTAAAACGGCTATATTCTAAGCCGTTCATTCCCATCTCCGGCGCCAAGAACTGTAGGGCCTGGCCATGGCACTTCCAAAATGATTCAATCCTAGAGTAACGAATAAAAATTTCAATCTTTCTAATCTAATCACCTAAATTAGAAAGTCTCTAACCAGATCAAATCCCACTTCTGACATAAAATTATTGGGTTTGGACATGGCACCTCCAAGTCCAGGACATGCTCAACATGAACAGTGTTGGATGTGCTCATTTGTGAAGGTTCTAAGATAAATCTAACACGGGAAAAATAGGGCTAAACTTCACAAAAATAGCCAAATAAGAAGGGAGCGGAAGAGACAATAACATTCTCTCAAATTGAAATCAACGAGCTCTCATAACCACTCAAACAAGAAATTATAGGTAAGTTTTCCCATGGTCTCCCAAACCTTGAAAAAAAATCAGAAAAGCCTTATTACATTTCAAATCCAAATCAACATTCTCTATGGTGTTAATTGATCAAAAACACATTATGATTGTGATGAACCACGAGGATGATTTTAATCGACTATACCATAGACATATGTAGATTATTGATGGGTTACCAATGAGGACTTTCAAATGGAGATAAAATTTTAATTTTGAACAAGAGAATAGTTTTTCACCTATTTGGATCAATTTACCTCGTCTCCCTCTACACATTGGTGCTAGAATTCCCATGTATTCTATTGTGCAAGTAGTGGGTATTCCGATTAAGATGGATTTGGATACAATAGATTAACTAGACCTAACATTGCACATGTCTATGTTGAAATGGATTTTATGAAGAAGCCTCCATCCAGAGTGTGGATTGCTAACGGGGACCATGGATTTTGGAACCCATTCAATATGAAAACATACCTCCATATTGTTCCAACTATTATAGGAAAGGCCATATTGTGTCTTCTTGTTTATTGTACGGAATGGTGGGTATAGGGACCCCAAAGAATAACCATAAAGGGGGATTGGGAAACACTAAAACGGGTCAAAAATTATTAATGGTGATGTTTTAGAGGGAACAGGTTTTTCCAACCTACGAGATATGCTTAATTCCTTACATGGGAATGTAAAACCAGTGCAGCCAACCCATCAACAACCGGTAGTGCAACCCAAAACAACGAAATGTGTTGTAGTAAATAAAGCAAATAACACCCCAAAAAAATCTGCTAATATGGGGTGGAGAAAAAGGGGTATAATAATAGTAACTAATATAGATACTAGCCAAGATAAGGTTTCTAAAGAAAATATCCAAGGAGTGGCAGGCAGAACAAAAAAGCCTATAGAGGAGGTTCTCGACCAAAATGACAGTGAGGATGATTATTCTCTTCTAGACTAAATGCTAGCCAACATAGACACGATGGCTCAATTATTTTCGTTTGGGGAATCCCGTGGATTATCCAAATGGGTCATTCTCCTGTTAGGAGGGAATTTATTGCTAAATTAGCTTGTAATGGAGGTAAAACCTGAACCATTGGAGAAGGTAGGTTTGCTTGAGGAAGGGGGTGACAATGTGGTGATTAGACCAGAGCATGACATTTTCCCACAGTGCATAGAAAGTCCCACGGTCCTCCCACCCAGCACCTGAAAATTCATGCTCTCCTATTAAAATAGCAAAACATCATGCCTCAAATGGGGAGGAGCTAAAATATGATGAGGCTTCACTCCAAAATTAAAAGAGTATGCCTCCACACTGAAGAAAAAAAAATTACTTAAAAGCAAAGGGACATTGGGCATCACTAACTCGAAAAAGGGAAGAAAGATGAAGAACAAAACCAAAGGACTGAAGATGGTAGACTCCAGGTACACAAGAATTACAGAGCATATACCAGGCATAAAAACTCTTCCTAAATTTCATTATTTCTAGTTTTATAATGATTAATTTATTTGTGCGGAATACTAGGGGGTGGGCAACAGGTCCACCTTTAACAGAATGTAAAAACTTACAAACATACATAAAATACCTATATTAGTCATATTAGATACAATGATATCTGCAGATAAGCTTTAGAATTGTAGTCTCAAATGGGGCTTTGACCACGCGATTTGTAACTCTAATAAAAAAAATTGGGTCTTCTGGAGGTTTGGAGTCAACATAGATATTAGAAAGAAATATGGATCCATGCATTACATTACACATTTCCCGTAATTATTTTCACAAATCAGTAATAATATTACTAGTTTATGCAAAGTTCAATCGACTAGATCAAGTGGAACTTTAGAATGAAATATTCCACATTAGCAACAAATTTAATGATTTTCCAATAACATTTATGTGTGATTTTAATGTAGTGGAAGTGATGAGGAGAAAATTGGAGGGAATCCTGTCATTGAAGTAGCGATGGAGGATTTCAACCAAGCCATTGAATCATGTGGCCTTATTGACTTGGGTTATAACAGTTGTAGATACACATGGTGCAACAATAGAAAAGGTGAGGATCTCATTATGGCTACGATCGATAGATGGATGTGTAATTAATTATGAAACATTAGTTTCCCAATGTCCTCTGTTAAACACTAAACTAGAACATGCTCAGACCATGTGCCCTTATTGTTATCCATAACAAACAAATCTGATCTAGTCCCAAAACCCTTTAAATTCCAACAATACTGGGCCAAACATCCTGACTTCCTTGAAACAGTGACCCAATCCTTGCATATAAATGGTAATGGGTCCCCTATGGTGAGGTTTTCTGGTAAATTACAAAAAAGTGAAAACGTCCTAAAACAATGGAGCAAGCGTTCTTTCCCTAACATATTCCAAATTGTAGTCCATAAAGAAGATCAAGCCAAAAAAAAGGAAATAGAATACGAAAGGGATGCTAACCCGAATACTCGGGATGATTTTTAAAAAGCACAAGCAGAGCTTATAATCGCATTGAAGACCGAAGAGGCATATTTGCAATAAAAATCTTCCATTAGATGGATTAAGTTAGGGGCTAGCAATAACAAATTTTTCCATAACTCTATAAAAATTAAACATAAAAACTTATATATTAGTAGACTGAAAATGGAGGAAAGGTGGATAGAAAATGAGGAGGATATCCAAAAACACATAGTCAACCACTTCAAAAATCTCTTAACTACAGACGTACACAACCCTACTGATCGAATGATACAAATGATCCCGGAGCCAATAACAGAAGAACAAAACAACAAACTCCAAGCTATCCCAGAAGAAGAAGAAATCTAGGCTACCATCACGTCTCTAAGTCACCAGTTTGCCCCGAGCCCCGATGGTTATGGGGTATTCTTCAATAAGAAATGTTGGCATATTATAAATCATGATGTATTCATAACTATAAAAGTATTCTTCCTATGCGATGTAATTCCCAGAGGTTGTTCAAGTACTAACATAACACTGATTCCCAAAGTAAAATTGCCAAGAGCATGCGAAGATTTCAGACCTACCAGTTTATGTAATTTCTCTTATAAAATTATGGTGAAAATTCTATCATTAAGGATATCTAATATACTTCCCAAAATTATATCGGATAATCAAAGTGGCATGGTAAAACTATAAGTATACAAGATAACATCTTAATTTCTCAAGAAATGGTCCACAATCTCCCCAAGAAAATCTGTGGGGCCAACATAATATTGAAGTTGGACATGTCTAAGGCATACGATCGGGTAAATTGCATGTTTCTGATTAACATATTAAAGAAATTTGGATTTGAGGAAATTTGGATTGACCTAATTTTAAGGGCCATATCAAACTTATGGTACTCAATATTAGTTAACAGGCAACTAAAAGGATACTTTAAGTCCATCAGAGGTCTCAAACAAGGAGACCCCCTATCCCCCAATTTGTTTGTAATGGCATCTTGAGTATTAAGCAGAGGATTACATTCCCATATGGATAAGGGACTTTGATTAACATTCTACCATTCACTGAGATGAACACTCATCGCCCACCTTGCAATCGTTAATGATATGATTATTTTCTCAAGAGCGGAATAAAAAAAAGCCTTATACACCTCCTTAGGTTTCTTTATGGAAATGAGAAAACTTTTGGTCATCTTTTAAACTTATCAAAAAGAAGCTTCACAATTGATAATATTGCATCACACAAAAGGCCATGTTTATAGCTCAGCTCAAAGGGCTGAATCAAAAGCATCTTCCCATTACCTATCTAGAATGCCCCCTATTTAATGGTAGAAGGAAAATAATCTATTTCTATCCACTCATAGAAAAATTAAGATAAACACTCCAATGATGGAAAACGAAGTATCCATGATATGGGGCTAAATGGACCTTTATCAAACATTCCCTAGGTTCAATTCCTTGTTATATGATCTCGGTATTACAGCCTCCCAATGGTATAATAAAAAAGATTCACTATATTTTTACCAATTTTTACTAGGGGCAATGAGCACATTGGGTGGAAACGCCAATTGCACAGTTGGGAGACCTTGTCTTCCCCCAAGAGAGTGTGGTGGTCTTGGTTTTTCTAGACTAAACATCATATCTAAAGCTTTAAGTATAAAATCCCTATGGAGACTCAAAACATCAAATTTGTTATGGAGAAGATTCATGACATTTAGGTATCGATTACAAAATAATAATAACTATGGAAAAAATGGTTCCATATCAATGAATAGAATGAAGGAAGTATCCCATATAGCTGAGGAGATCATGCATCTCAAAGATGACATATGGTGTTGGTCGCTGTCCAAAAATGGAAAATTCTCTCTAGCCATTGTAGTCTATATCCTGAGTGAAAATTCTCCATCAAATATGGTATTTAAACATATCCGGGACAATAAAATCCCCAAGAAATGGTCAATCCTTTCGTGGAGGGTGTTAAAAAGCAACATTTTGATGGATGAAAAACATCTAAAATGTAATATTAAACTGGCCTCGAGATGTGCTCTATGTCTTAAGGATATTAAAACAACTAACCATCGCTTCCTAAATTTCCCCATATCTACAAATCTGTGGACATATTTATTTTATTTAATGGGCCTCAAGTTGAATTATCATTATTGTGCTCCCTCACTTATGTCTTGGTGTTTACATGATAGGGGTAAATATTACATGATATTTTGCTATAAATTGGTTCCTTTAATGGCCTTCTAGTGCATTTGCCAACTGCAAAATAAGATGATATTCGATAGGGGAAAAGCTTCTGCTCTAGCCCACTAAAAACTGTCGACATCAGATTGGCCTTATCACGTCATCCTTATCCTTCTCATCAAAGATACATGATTTTGACTCACACTGGTGTAAATCTTTAACATTACACGCTACAATCTTCACCCTAATCGTCGACCCAGACTAAGCTGTAATATGTTGATATAATTTGTCATTTGCACCAACGTTTATATTGGTCAATGTTTATAAATTCCACCGTTTTGATGCTTTGGGTCATTGCCTCCCCCAAAGTTTAGTTTGTTTTTAGCCCTGTACGGGCCACCATGAAGAGGTTGTTTCTTCATAAAAATTAATATACACCTTGGAGTTCAGTCAAAAAAATAAAACGATCGTCACTAAGACACCAACACTTCTTCATACTGTACTTAATTGTTTTCCTGTGGACACCAAACATACTCCACGAAAAGGTTCTCAAAACCATACAACATTTCACCATCCATGACTTTCTCATCATAGGTGCGCTCTACAAATTTCTTACTACCCATATCGTGATTACTAGGTGCTCGCAAAGACATTAATCTATGAGCTTGTACATATGGTGCACTTTAACCATTGAACACCATAAGACTTCATAACAAGTCAATTTTAATTTCTAATGACGCCACACATAATTAGTCCTACGGACACTCTAAGATGCCCTTAAACAACATTCACACTAGAATTCGCTCGCATCTAGTCGTTATTTAAGCCCCTAAAATGGGCCTTAACACTTAGATAATAATCTTTTCTTCCTTACAAATGAATGTGGATATAATCCACATACCAATTGACACTAATAATTATTTTGGCAAGATATTGTACGTCGCATTCAACCGATAAACCTCCAAGTTTACATCATTGACATTATTAGGGATCCTATTCCTATAAATTGCATCATATCTCTTAAAACCATGATATGAAAGACTATCTAGAGTTCACTCCTAAGTCTCCTAAACCATCATTGTTGCATACATATCATACTTACTGCAATTTTCTCGTGACTCTCTTCATACCTTGCGAGGTATAACTTTCAATCAACAATTACCATGACATTTACTTACAATAATATTATTTTATCGAATCATACCGAGTACACAACCCTAAGTGTTGACTAACACAATTCCTCATGTTTACCAAATCATCAACTATCTTACGGCATGATACTACCCCAAAGATCGATTTTATCTAATTACATCATCATTATTATCTATTTGAATGTACTGCACCCGAAACTTGATGTATCCTCATCACAATTCAATATTACTTAGGTATGACACACTAGTCACGTAATCTACACGATTGAATTTACACAATTAATGTCACTAATTAAATGAACACCATTAAGGTCTATCAACATGACACAACCCAACCCAGTTACTTATAATTAAGTCTGAAAGTCAAAGTGAGTCAAACCATAATTAATCTAACCAAACCATAAACACGAGTTTTAATTTCAGAGTCATCATTGTAAATTCATATAACTGAAAACCTTTTTACAACATCAGAGTAATCATGCCCATAAAAACTTTCTTGAAGGATAAGTTAACTTAATTACATCATTTACATTTACACAAAATCATAGTTTCTCCCATTCCTGGCTAACCCAACACGACCTCCTAGATTTGGCAGTGACATCGCGTTACCTGAAAAATGTGAACATAAGAACCGTGAGCAAAATAGCCCAGTGAATGCATCACTACTATACTACTGCATGAATTTAAATGCAATAAATCATGTCCATATACTTATGTATTAACTTATCCGGCTCATTCATAATGAATGACCAACTTTTCCGAATCATGATTCACATATCCAGTCTAAATAGACAATTCTCCCCCATTCCTGGTCGAGGAGTAACCCCTTGTCATTAATAGACAAATCTCCCCCATTCCTGGTCGAGGAGTAACCCCTCATTTCGATAAAACGAAATGAACAATTTCATATTTATTTTATTATGACCATACCAACAACACGATACAAATATCTCTTTCCAGTGAGTACACTCACCTTGGTTGACAACTACGTATTCAGGTTTCCTTCTGGTGGAGCTGAACTGGGTTGATTAGGCCTTACACCTGTCAATCCAACTAAATCAGTACTGAAACTCAATCATAAATATTATCCAAACATAATTATGTAACTTTCCATGGCTATACATCAACAATATAATTCCAATTAAGTCACATTCCATAAAACATAGGTAAAGTCAAACAATGATGTACATATTGATAAAGTTACGCACATTCAACCGTAGGAAATACCTTATGAGGAATTTATAACCAAAGTCAAGTAAACATGAAATTATACTCCTCAATGTATATACACATGAAACATGTACTCAAAGTACCCTTTGTAAGGATGAAATACAAACATTCATTCAAAGGGTACCCAGTATGGCCTGAAATTATGGTCTTACATACTTACCCACCCTATATTCCTAAATTGTACAAATACAGGGGTCCAACCTCATCAATATGAAAACATATATGAATATACTATCCAGTACATGTGACGGTGTAATTTTTCAAGCTTTCTAGGGCAAGTTATGACCATTTCTCTACAACACAGAAATCTTCCCTATAAGCTCCTCTATTGTTCCTTCAACTTCCAAGAATTTTCATAATTTTTCTCCAACATAACTTTCCATGATTTTCAACCCATTTTCATTAAACATACTGAATCGTACAGAATTAAAGTTTCATAATTTTTTGACTTCATTTTCTATCTCAAAAGCTTGACTAAACTTAGGGCATACCGAAGTCAAGTATACAAACAGCAACTATGCACCAACTTGAAATCATCATTACGGCCTAACCACAAGGAGATAAATTCTAATGTTCGGATATGATATGAATATATGAGTCTAATTTCATATCCAATTGGAATTTATCAATTCCAGTAAGTACACAAAGAGATATACAAGTTTGAATACAAGGGGTTTCAATACAAAGCAAATTTAAGGGTTTCTACATTCAACTTAACATAAACTTGCATATAACCATACATACATATAAAGGGCTGAAACTTTTGTAAACCTATGATGATTTAGATCATATAAATCATTAATATAAGATAAATAACTAGAATTGTAATTTGGATTACCTTCAGGGCTTTTTACGTAATTTCTACGGATTTTTCTACACCTTTTCTCCTCACTTTTCCTCCTTAACTTCTACTTTCTCTTTCCCTAAGCCTAAAACCCTTTCATGGCTGGTTTTGGATGAAGGATAAGGATATTTCAAGGGTATAAGGTCGGCCAAGGCTGCCTCCCAAGCCAACCAATCAAATTAAACCATTTGGTTTAATAAAAGACAATTTACCACTTAAAGGGAATTGATCAAATTGCCCCTTGTTCGTAAATTCGGTATAACTCTTTACTCGGGCATCCATTTGATGATCCGTTTGTTGTGTTACAACCCTAACTCACATTTCTACAACTATCTAGTTTTCACCTCAAGTCAATTGTAATGTTACAATGGTCAAAACTAGTCTTAAACAGGAACATTTCTATCGAAAATAACCAAATCTTGTGTTCGTAAATAATTCGACATTTCATGATTTATGAAGGTAGAATTATACTAACCATAATCACTTAACATTAGATATACTAATAACACATTATTCATATCACATAAGATAAGCATGATTTAAATATAATTTATCATAATTATATCCGGGTTGTCACAACTTCCCCCCCTTAGAAAATTTCGTCCCCGAAATTTAATACGAATGACACTTACCAAACAAATGGGGATACTGTTTCTTCATGCTATCCTCCGTTTACCAAGTTGCTTCTTTAATTCCGTGGCTCATCCGCATAACTTTAACTAAGGGAAGAACCTTATTCCTCAATACCTGATCCTTACGATCAATAATTTCCAACGGTTCCTCGATGTACGACAAGTCTTCCTTCAGTTCAATTGGTTGAGTTTTCAACTGATGAGATGGATCCGCCAAATACTTACGAAGCATAGATACGTGAAACACATCATGTAAACGGGATAAATCTGGAGGTAATGCTAATCTATAATCCAGGGGCCCAATTCTTTCCAACACCTCATATGGTCCAATGTAACTTGGACTTTGTTTCCCCTTTTTGCCAAATCTCATAACGCCTTTACATGGTGAAATACGCAGGAATACAAAATCTCCCTTCTGAAATTCCAATGGATGCTTCCTCTTATCTGCATAAAATTTCTGCCTGCTTTGCGCTATCTTTATCCATTCCCGAATCATTTTGATCTTTTCAGTTGTCATGTCTATCAATTCAGGACCCAAAATTTTCCTTTCACCCACTTCATCCCAACACAAAGGCGTTCTACATCTCCTCCCATATAAAGCTTCATAAGGAGCCATACCAATAGTCGACTGATAAATGTTATTATACGAGAATTCCATCAATGGCAAATGATCATCCCAACTACCTTTGAAGTCAAATACACAGGCTCGTAACATGTCTTCTAATATTTGAATCGTCCTTTCTGATTGCCCATCAGTTTGTGGATGAAACGCAGTGCTGAACTTCAAACTTGTGCCCATGGCATTCTGGAGACGAGGCCAAAACTTAGAAGTGAATGTTGGATCTCTATCTGATACAATTGACACTGGTGCCCCATGTAAACGGATAATATCATCAACGTACATACGTGCATACTTGTCAACAGTGTAGGTGGTCTTAACTGGAAGAAAGTGAGTTGACTTCGTCAATCGGTCTACAATCACCCAAATAGAATCATGCCCCTTTGGTGACCGAGGTAATCCTGTAACAAAGTCCATCGTTAAATGCTCCCACTTCCATTCCGGAATGGGCAAAGACTGCAATAATCCTGCCGGCTTCTGATGCTCTGATTTCACTTGCTGGCATACTAAACATTTAGCTATGAACTCTGCAATCTCACGTTTCATATTGTTCCACCAGTAATATTCCTTCAAATCTCTGTACATTTTGGTACCTCCCGGATGCATAGAGTAAATAGAACTATGTGCCTCTTCTAATATATCTTTCTTTAAGGGTGGATCATTCGGTACACAAATCCTATTTTTATAACACAACGATTCATCATTCTTAATCTCAAAGTCACTCTCTCTACCATCCCGAACTTCTTGTTTCTTCTTTTTAAGGAATGGATCACTGATCTGTAAACTTCGTATGCGCTCGGCCAATAAAGGTCTCACTGTGACATGTGCTAATAATCCTCCACTTTTTGAAAACTTCAATTCAATCCCCATTGATGCCAAGTCAAGAATATTTCCAACACGGGCACACTGTATGCAACCAAGCATCCCTGATGATTTTTGACTCAAAGCATCTGCTACTACATTGGCCTTCCCAGGATGATGATGAATAGTACAGTCATAGTCTTTAATCAGCTCTATCCAACGCCTCTGTCTCAAATTCAGTTCTTTCTGTGTAAACAAGTATTTCAAACTTTGATGATCCGTAAATATCTCACAAGTTTCTCCATACAAGTAATGTCTCCACAACTTTAAAGCAAAAACAATGGCCGCTAGCTCCAAGTCATGTGTAGGGTAATTTCGTTCATGCGTCTTTAATTGTCTGGAAGCATATGCTATTACCTTCCCATTCTGCATAAGAACACATCCTAACCCCTGAAATGAAGCGTCTGTATAGATCACAAAAGACTCATTCCCACATGGAATAGTAAGTATAGGGGCTGAAACTAACCGATTCTTTAATTCTTTAAAACTCCTCTCACATTCTTCATCCCATACAAACTTCACTTCTTTACGAGTCAACTTTGTCAGTGGTAATGCTATTGCTAAAAATCCCTTAATGAATCTGCGATAGTAACCTGCCAATCCTAGGAAACTCCTAATTTCTGTCACATTCTTAGGACTTTCCCATTCAACTATTGCTTCCACTTTCTTTGGATCAACATAAATCCCATTTCCCGAGACCACGTGCCCTAAAAACACAATTTCATTCAACCAAAACTCACACTTGCTGAATTTAGCAAACAATTTCTTCTCTCTCAAAATCTGCAATACAAGTCTCAAATGCTTCTCATGTTCCTCCATGCTACGCGAGTAAACCAACACATCGTCTATGAATACAATCACAAACGAATCAATGAAAGGGTGGAATACCCGATTCATCAAATCCATAAAAACTGCTGGAGCATTGGTTAATCCAAAAGGCATCACCAAAAACTCATAGTGCCCATATCGAGTCCGAAAAGCTGTTTTGGAAGCATCACTATCCTTCACTTTCAGTTGGTGGTAACCCGATCTCAAATCAATCTTCGAAAATACAGTGGCCCCCTGTAATTGGTCAAACAAGTCATCGATACGAGGTAGAGGGTACTTGTTTCTAATGGTCACCTTATTCAATTGCCGATAATCAATACATAATCGCATTGTCCCATCTTTCTTTTTCACAAATAACACCGGGGCTCCCCATGGTGAAACACTAGGCCGAATGAACCCTCTGCTTATCAGATCTTGTAATTGCACTTTCAATTCCTTCAACTCTGTTGGTGCCATTCTATAAGGAGCAAGGGAAATCGGACCAGTACCTGGAATTAATTCAATGGAGAACTCTACTTCCCTATCGGGTGGCAGTCCTGGCAATTCTTCTGGGAAGACATCAGAAAATTCTCTAACCACTGGTATATCTTCAACTTTAAGTGTTTCCTTACTAACATCAACAATATAAGCTAAATACCCGGTACAACCTTTACTCAATAACTTTCTACTCTTAATGGCTGAGATATGACAATTAGGGACAACATTCCTTTCTCCTGTAAACTGAAACTCAGGTTCACCTGGCAGATGAAATGTAACTTCTTTTCGAAATAATCAATGGAAGCATGATACGATGATAACCAATCCATCCCCAATATAATATCAAAATCCCGAATGGCCAATGGTAACAAATCGACATAGAAATCTCGCTCACCCATTCGTAAGACACAATCTTTATAAACATGCTCAACTAGAATTACACTTTCCATTGGGGTAGAAATATATAAGGCACAATTGAGGAATGAACATGGTCTACCCAAATATGAAACAATATCTGATGCCAGAAATGAATGCGTAGATCCAGGATCAATGAGTGCATATAAATCTTTGTTTGCAATAGAAAGTTTACCTGTAACCACTTCAGGTGTAGCATGAGCATCTTGTAGCGTCGTCGCAAACACTCTTCCTCCTGCCCTCGATCCAGTTGCTTGTTCTGTACCTCTCCCCCTGGTGGCACTCCCTGGAGAAGATCCTTTATGAGGCCCCACACTACTGACTGAAATTGTTCTTGCCCACATTGGACAATTCTTTCTCAGATGACCCTTTTGGTGACAGTTGAAACATTCTATATTCAGTAACTTTGGGCAATTTCTCTTTATATGACCCGATGACCCACAAAAGAAACAAACATTAGGATCTCCTTGTGCTGAAACTCCTGAACCTCTTCCACCACTAGCCTCACCCCTTTGGAAACTACTTCCACCTCTATCCTGTTGGAATTTCTTCCCTCCAAACCTCGAATATTCTCTACCACTACCCTTTTGATAACTTGGATCGAATCTGCTTCTCTTTACACCTCGTTCTCGATTCCTTCTTTCTTCATTCACGTCCCTTTCTACTAACATGGCTTTGTTCACCAAGGCTGAATAATTAACAGTCTTTAAAGTCGATAGCCTTGATTTAATAACTAACTCTAGTCCATCGAGAAATCGGCTACACATATCTTCCTCATTCCGGATAAACCTCGAAGCAAAACAAGATAAGGCTGTAAGTTTGGCTTCATATTCCCTAACTGTCATACTCCCCTGATTCAATAGGAAATATTCTTTCTCCTTTTGTTTTTGATACATCGGAGGAAAATACTTGTCATACAAGGCTTTAACAAAAGCATCCCATGAGATCACATTCCCGCCTCCTGGAGTAATCAACAAATTTTTTGTGGCATCCCACCAGTACTTAGCTTCTCCTTTCAACATATACGTCGCCAAGGTTACCTGTTGATTTTCAGGCATCTTCATTACCCCAAAGATAAGTTCAATTTCTTTAACCCAAACTTCTGCCTCTGCGGGATCAACTGCTCCTTCAAATGAGGGTGGATTCATTTTAATAAATTTCTCATGGGAAGTACTCCTTTCTTCCCGGTGTATAACCTCCTCAGCCCTAGCCAAGGCTTGTGCCTCCAGTTTCCTGGTCTGTTGTTCTTCCATCTGTGCCATAAATCTAGCTTGCTGCTCTGCCATTAGAGTCATAGCACGTGCCATTTTTTGCATATATGTCAGTTGTTCTGGCTCGGGTTCCACATTTATCTGAACAGGTTTCTCAACCTCCGCTTCTGCTGGAATATTGGAAGCCTCATCATCTATTCCCACATTCACATTACCTCATTCCATTCTCTTATATCTGCAATGAATCAAAGATATAACAACATGCAGATATACATATCTTTCCTAATATAATCGTTAGTATCAAATAAAATATATTTCTAACATTCACTGCCAAATCTAGACTCTTCTCACTCCAGAACCTCTAAAACCTAGGCTCTAATACCAAAATCTGACACACCCCAACCCAGTTACTTATAATTAAGTCTGAAAGTCAAAGTGAGTCAAACCATAATTAATCTAACCAAACCATAAACACGAGTTTTAATTTCAGAGTCATCATTGTAAATTCATATAACTGAAAACCTTTTTACAACATCAGAGTAATCATGCCCATAAAAACTTTCTTGAAGGATAAGTTAACTTAATTACATCATTTACATTTACACAAAATCATAGTTTCTCCCATTCCTGGCTAACCCAACGCGACCTCCTAGATTTGGCAGTGACATCGCGTTACCTGAAAAATGTGAACATAAGAACCGTGAGCAAAATAGCCCAGTGAATGCATCACTACTATACTACTGCATGAATTTAAATGCAATAAATCATGTCCATATACTTATGTATTAACTTATCCGGCTCATTCATAATGAATGACCAACTTTTCCGAATCACGATTCACATATCCTGTCTAAATAGACAATTCTCCCCCATTCCTGGTCGAGGAGTAACCCCTTGTCATTAATAGACAAATCTCCCCCATTCCTGGTCGAGGAGTAACCCCTCATTTCGATAAACCGAAATGAACAATTTCATATTCATTTTATTATGACCATACCAACAACACGATACAAATATCTCTTTCCAGTGAGTACACTCACCTTGGTTGACAACTACGTATTCAGGTTTCCTTCTGGTGGAGCTGAACTGGGTTGATTAGGCCTTACACCTGTCAATCCAACTAAATCAGTACTGAAACTCAATCATAAATATTATCCAAACATAATTTTGTAACTTTCCATGGCTATACATCAACAATATAATTCCAATTAAGTCACATTCCATAAAACATAGGTAAAGTCAAACAATGATGTACATATTGATAAAGTTACGCACATTCAACCGTAGGAAATACCTTATGAGGAATTTATAACCAAAGTCAAGTAAACATGAAATTATACTCCTCAATGTATATACACATGAAACATGTACTCAAAGTACCCTTTGTAAGGATGAAATACAAACATTCATTCAAGGGGTACCCAGTATGGCCTGAAATTATGGTCTTACATACTTACCCACCCTATATTCCTAAATTGTACAAATACAGGGGTCCAACCTCATCAATATGAAAACATATATGAATATACTATCCATTACATGTGACGGTGTAATTTTTCAAGCTTCCTAGGGCAAGTTATGACCATTTCTCTACAACACAGAAATCTTCCCTATAAGCTCCTCTATTGTTCCTTCAACTTCCAAGAATTTTCATAATTTTTCTCCAACATAAATTTCCATGATTTTCAACCCATTTTCATTAAACATACTGAATCGTACAGAATTAAAGTTTCATAATTTTTTGACTTCATTTTCTATCTCAAAAGCTTGACTAAACTTAGGGCATACCGAAGTCAAGTATACAAACAGCAACTATGCACCAACTTGAAATCATCATTACGGCCTAACCACAAGGAGATAAATTCTAATGTTCGGATATGATATGAATATATGAGTCTAATTTCATATCCAATTGGAATTTCTCAATTCCAGTAAGTACACAAAGAGATATACAAGTTTGAATACAAGGGGTTTCAATACAAAGCAAATTTAAGGGTTTCTACATTCAACTTAACATAAACTTGCATATAACCATACATACATATAAAGGGCTGAAACTTTTGTAAACCTATGATGATTTAGATCATATAAATCAGTAATATAAGATAAATAACTAGAATTGTAATTAGGATTACCTTCAGGGCTTTTTACGTAATTTCTACGGATTTTTCTACACCTTTTCTCCTCACTTTTCCTCCTTAACTTCTACTTTCTCTTTCCCTAAGCTTAAAACCCTTTCATGGATGGTTTTGGCTGAAGGATAAGGATATGTCAAGGTTATAAGGTCGGCCAAGGCTGCCTCCCAAGCCAACCAATCAAATTAAACCATTTGGTTTAATAAAAGACAATTTACCACTTAAAGGGAATTGACCAAATTGCCGCGTGTTCGTAAATTCGGTATAACTCTTTACTCGGGCATCCATTTGATGATCCGTTTGTTGTGTTACAACCCTAACTCACATTTCTAAAACTATCTAGTTTTCACCTCAAGTCAATTGTAATGTTACAATGGTCAAAACTAGTCTTAAATAGGAACATTTCTATCGAAAATAACCAAATCTTGTGTTCGTAAATAATTCGACATTTCATGATTTATGAAGGTAGAATTATACTAACCATAATCACTTAACATTAGATATACTAATAACACATTATTCATATCACATAAGATAAGCATGATTTAAATATAATTTATCATAATTATATCTGGGTTGTCACACAACATCTCAACAGGCCTCTCATGTCATCAAGGGTTGACACACAACCACCTCACACTAGAAATCGTCATGTCACCACTATAGTCTTGAACGGACACTTACAACTTAATAACATATCTAATCATAAGCGCAAAAGCGATGAATGATATATAACTTGGTAGCATGCCAGTTGCAAATAAATTACCCGTCCTGTTAATCTTTTTGACTCCACCGTCAAGAACACCAACTGAAACCTTCATCATTCTAGCGTGATCGTACCAAAACCAACACCGACGTCGAAAGATCCACTAATGACCTAACCATGTCACTCTCAAAAGGAAACTTGAACCTAGAGAACTGATTCCATTTGTAATTCCCCAGCCTGGATTTATGGGTTATCTATGGTTAACTCGGTCCGACCCGAGCATTAGGTGTGAAGTGCAATGAAATAACCTACATAATTTTTCTAGTCCGATTTTATTTATTTAACTTTCCACATGTTTAGCATGCGATTCCCATGTCAAATCAAGATACGCTAGGGACCCATGGGAAGTGTCCCCAAAATCCAAGTGTACAGAGCTACTAACATAATATAAAAGAATACTTACATGTATAATGCACAAAATACGGAACTGCACCCAACCTGTCATAACAAAGAAGTTGGAATGAGCCGAATACCTAGTGGGAAAATAAAAGAATGCATTATAGAATTGAACAATAGAAAGGAGACTCTAACACATTTATCTACGTTCACATGCAACTATCTTATATATATATATATATATATATATATATATATGAATGCATGAAACCGTTTTTATTCCAAAAACATAACTTATCCCGATTAATTCATCTTAATTTTATAAAAGAACTCCCTTTTATTTGACTTGATATTTATTCCTTAATCTAACACACACCGATTAAATACTTAAAATAAATACACTTTGTTTAAAGAAAATCATTTCTTTCACCGAAATTACCCACTTTATTTGTACCAATCCACGTTAGTATATTTATTGAAAATCACCCTTTAAACACACGAAAATGCCGTGTTAGAAAACCTTTCATAAACACACCCTTGTGTTAATGTGTTTTAATATTTTACAAATGTCCATATTATTCCACTTTTTCTTTTTTTTTCGCCGAAGCCAAAACCCAGGGTTTCACCCTAACTTGTATTACACCTTAAAATAATCATTTCTTGTCCTTTATACTCTGATATTGATTTTATCCCGAAAATCAAGTTCATTTAGGCGCGTCTTGTGTAGAACCTTTTTCAAAAAAAAATATTTCATAAAAATATTTCACTTTACGTAAAATTACCATTTTACCCTTTTGTTTCCAAACTTTTCCTTTTCTCCATTTTCATAAATGTTATTTAAATAAAACACTATTAAGTTACCCACACTAACTTCTTAAGTTTTTTTAATTCATTAACACTTATTTAACACTTTTGAATTAATATACTTCTCAAGATGGAAATCCTTGTATTTCATTACTTTATTTTTCTAAGAAATCATTGAACATTTAAACACTACTTTATAAGAAAAATACCATTTTCTTTATTGATGCATGTAATATTGAAACCTTACACTTTTCACATTTTCACACACCTTAAAGGTTGAAATTCTAATTTCTTTATATCATGTTTAAACTCAATAAAACCATTATTAAACTTGTTTATATGTTCAACCTCAAAATACTACAAGTTTATATGCATGAGAAGATGGATTTTAAGTCTAAAATCCTATTAAATGGGTCTAGAATGTGATTTATTCCAAAAATTTCATAATATTTGTCCAAACATATTTTTCAAGGCAAAAGACATTTTTGTTTCTTCAAAACTTGAATAAATGTGCCTTTTTCATAAAAATCTCAATTTTGCAAGAAACTTTGAAAAATTTATTTATAAAACATTCCAGGTAAAATAAACATTCTTCCAACATTTTTATTCCATAAAAATGTTTAAACACCAAGTTTTCTTGAAATACATCATTTTACTCAAATCATTGAAACCCATTTGCAAACCCATTTTCACAAATCTTTAGAAATATCATTCTTGAACCATATATGCATCTTACTCTTAAACTCTATATGCAAGATCAAATACTAATAACACAGATTATTAACCTTAAGAGTAGAGTTTTTTTCCCCTCAAATGGAACTTAAAAAATAGTGGATGAAGAAGAAGGTGATGGAAACTACCCACCTCCTAAAGTGGCCTCAAGGAGGTTTCCTAGATCCACAAGCATGCACCATAAAAGATACAAGAAAAAAATCCCTCCAAGACTCCACAAAGTTATACTTCTTCTTCTTCTTCAAAACCCCCAACAAAAACTCCATAAATTTGTAGCTCTACCCAAAAATGGATGATATGAGTATATAAGACTTATTTATGGTGGAATACTTGTAAATGTGGTGACATAAGGCGAAGACATGGTGGTGTAGGGTGGTTTATGGTTGTAGGAGAGGGTAGTGGAGCTCTCAATAGCTAGAGAGAGGGAGGAGAATCTGATAATTTTGGGGGAAACTAACCTTCACCCTCTTATATTCAAACCCTCAAATAACCCAAACAAACCCTTATAAATACTATCCCAGACACTAAAATCCCATTTTTTGGGTCATCTGGACTCATCAGGAGTCGACACTTCATTGATCTAACGACCCAAAATATGACAGCACACAAGGGCATCCAATTTAATTTTTTTTTAATAGGCCGTTCGAACGAGATCTCAATATCTTTCGATCCCCCCATCGAACAATCTTCTAACGAGGCAGGAAAGTCTATGTAGTGACATCTCGTTAGATCCTTATTAGAATCCAACTTCGAACGACATTGAATTCTCGTTTGTACCACCTGATTCACGTTCGAACGAAGTAAGGATCTCATTTGAACAAATTTCAAGTTCGTTATATCTTGCCAGATTTATTAAATCTTCAAGTTTACCCAATAACTTCCAATAATTACCATCAAGGCCCAAAGAATAATCCAATATAGCAATAAAAGCCTATAATAATGATCCAAATCCCAAGGAATTCATATTCATGGGAAAAATAATAAAATATTGGGCACGGGTACTACATTTAGAATGAGGACTTTCGTTCGAAAGAAATTTGGAATGTCACCTTTTGGTCAGTTCTATAATGTCATACCAACGATATTGTCTATATCGATAGAACGAGTTTCTCACGTTTGAATAAGATTTAAAGCGGCGCCTTTGGGAAAGCTCTGAAATGTCACTTCAAACTTTTGTTGGAAACACATTCAAACGATAAAGAGTGCAACATTCGTATGAGGTATGAGGTCATTCGAATGAGCATGCAAGTTTTTAATTTTTAGAAAAATCTGATCCAAATCACTAATGCCAATCGTCTTTCAACAGCTTTCCTTATAAATAGATATGTGGGATTTGAGTTTTAAAAAACTCATTTTAGATTTTTACTAAGCCTTTTAGAGATCGTTTTATGATCAAACTCTATCAAATTTTCATCCAAAACCTTTGGATTCTTGAGGATAACTTTTCCAAATTAATAAGAACATATACATGTTCAAGAACCCTTGTAGATATTTTCTCTATTGATGATTTGTGAAGTTGAGGCTCTACTGCTGAAGAAGAAAGGAATTGGAGGTTTCTGAGGCTGATCGAAAGATACCGAGTGAAGAGTTGCTTCCTGTGGATGGTAATGGATTGTGCCCCATTCTATCGAATATTTGAAGACCGTGTGAGTTATACTTAGTGGAGATAAGTGGTCTGTAAGTTAATTGTGTATGTTAAACTTTTTACCATGATGAATACTAAGTTTTTCCCGAAAAGGATTTTTTCTTACTTCTTCACGTGTTTGGTTTGTCTATGTGGTTTGGCTCATTTAATTTGGACTTCATCATTTCATTCACATTAAATTAAATCAAGATAAATTTTGGTCAAAATTGAATTTGTGTGTGCTTAGCGTAATATACGAATAAATCCATAGAAACCCCGTCTTATTTTCTCATATTAGTATCAGAGTGGGTTGCACTAAAATATCATGTGATCTTGATGTTTTACAATTTTTTTGGATAATAATTTTTCAATTTGGTATCAAAATCGATTACACTAATTTTTTGTGTGATCTTACAAATTTGGGTTTTAATGGATAATTTGTATAATAGGCTACTAGTTTTTATGGGTTTAATTACGTGTATTGGAAAGCTCGAATGAGGTAGGATTTGAAAGTGATTGATTAACGTGTCTAGATTTTTTGTGAAAGAGGGTGGACACCACCCATTGTGATCAACGACAATATGACAAGTATTAAACTTGTCACTTTTTGAACCGATGATGAATTAAAATAGAGTTTTTATAACTTGTGGCTGAAGTTCTATTTCTGGAGTCATCACCCCTGACTAGTTCCGCCACATCATGATGTGCACTATATCTAAGGAAGCATAGGATATCCTCCAGCTCACTCACTAGGGTACCAACTCAGTGAAAGATTCTAAGCTTCAAAATATCACCACCTAATTTGAGACTATCACTATGAATGATTCTGATGCTTTTGATGAGTTTTATGCATGTTTATTGGATAATGTCAATTCTATTTATAATTTGGATTAGAAAATTCTTGAGACCATAATTGTGAAAAATATTTTGAGATCCCTGCCAGCCCGTTTTATCCTTAAAGTCACCGTCCTAAATTCATTAGGAATATTATATACTCTTAGGTATGAAGAACTCGTAGGAGACCTTCAAACTTATGAAATTGACATGTTTCCCAAAACTAAAAAGAAAAATGAAATAGGGATATCTTTGAAAGTCCAGTCCAAAAAGAAAAAGGAATTTTTTTTACTCTAACTCGGAGGTTGATTTTAAGCTTCATGATCTTGCCTTATTTTTAAAAAATTCTCCAAATTAATAAAGAAAATTCTTCTAAGGAAAATATTTTTGAGAAAAATAAAAATGAAAATTAGGAAAATAATGTTTGTGAGAAATATGAGACGCTATGAATGTGAGGGAAAATGACATATGGTCCATGATTATCCCATTAGGCTAAAGAGACAAGGCAAAGGTAAAATTGCACACAAAGCCACCCTTAGTAATCCTGGGAATGAATCACTACATGAACTGTGTGTTTCATTCAGAGCTAATCATGTGAGTACTTACAGTTTGTCCCATACCGATGAGGACATTTCTAAATGTGAGTGCCTCGATGATGTTTCGAATCATTCTGGAGAAAGTGATAGGGAGGAAGAAAATTTGAGTGAGGAAGAAGGTAGACTCCAAGAATCCTTTCGTGATCTTTACACTAAGACTTTAAAAATGAAAAAGATTAATAAATATTTGTCTCTTAGGATGTGTGATTTAGATAAAAGGTGAATGTTTTGAAAAAGTGTGGGGCATCGGTGAGTAAACTCGATAAGGTAAAAGTTTCTTTGTGTGCGCAGTTGATTGTTATTGGTAGGGAGAAGATCGATTTGACGAACATCATGGCTAGTCTTATGAGAGATCTTCAAGCATCATTGGAGACTCGTGAGAAACTTGAAGACCGTGTATCCCAACTCAAGATTAATTTTGAAAGTTCTCGGGAGGTCATGGTCACTTTAGAAGACATATCTAAGAAGGTGGGAAAGATGTTTCTTAGTCCCGCATTATATAACATCAAGAGACAAGGAATAGGTTATGACGGTGCATCCAGTTCCCATGTCACACCTGATCTGATTCCTGAGTTTGTGATGGATTCTTATAACCCTCGTTCTAACCCACCTAGGAGATAGAACCTACTAAGGAGAACTTATCCTACGCATTTTCAGCAAGATATACGAAATACCGTTTATGTTTTTCCCGTTACAAACAAAGAGGTCGCCTTAGAGAGTTTTGTTTTTAAGTTATGGAGAGTCTCTCACATGCATGTTCCCTGATATACTCCCACTCGAGTTTCTACACATGTTCCCGCCCGCACTCCCACACATGTTGCTCCACATGCTCCTTCACATCACCATAGATATTTTGCTAGTTTTGGAGAGCAAGTAGAGTTTTTAGTCAAGACTTCGAAATGTTTGATGGAGGAATTTCATAGGATGTCTTCTCCTTTTGAGAACTCCTGTGGGCCTAATGATTGAGGTTGAGACCTTTTTTGTAGAATAGGGTGACTATCACGTTCATATCTTATATCACTATTGCTAAATTGTATATCTATTGTACTCATTTGTTTTTCCTTGTTATATATTTTGAAAATTTCCAAAAGGATTTTTGTTTTATGAAAAGGTTAAAAAATATTAGAAAGATTTTTGGTTTTTAAGAAAAAGTTTGAAAAATTGAAAAAGATCTTATTTTTATAAAAAATTTAAAAAAGATAAAAAGATTTTTATATTTTAATTTGTCATCATATATGGATGAAGATTTAAGATATTCGGATCACTCCTACATTCCGTCACTCCATGTGACGTTTTCATAGTGCTTTGAGACATGGCTTTGTTTCGTTTGTGTGTTTAATAATGTGTGGATAATATTTCGCTGATCATTGATGATTACTTTATAAATGTTAGAATCTTTGTCACCTTTATTGCACATGTGCATGAACTATTTGAACATTATACTTACTTATAATGTGTAGAATACACTATTCTCGTATCAATCCTGCTTAATAATGAACAAAATGTAAGAGGAGATAATTTGTGGTTGTAAGAACCACTGCTCGGATTTCGTTTCCCAAAAAATATTGATATATGTTAAGTAATGGAAAGGGTCTACAAAAGAGCAAAACTCTTTTTGTGTTAAAAGACACCATTTGCAAATAGAGCCTAAAAGATTAATGACACACAAAAACATAAGTGCCAAGGCCATTTATTTTATATTCATTGATGCTTCGCTACATATGAGCTTTATGATATCTTCAAAATATTTTAGAGTGAATTCTTATATATGTGAGATTTTTAGGGTGTTGTAAAGTAGAAGATCAATGGGTTTGAATAATTGGCTCTCATGAACCCAACCCAAAAATAGTAGGGAACGCATGTTTTGACAAAACACCAAGGCCTTCAATATTCTGGCCTCAAAATTTTCTCTTAAAATAAATGTAGCGTAAATACATTCACATGGTTAAGAGTTGTAACTAGCTGAAAAGGTAACACATCATCAGAGCTTCTAAAACATAACCTCTTATTCTCATAGATAACTAAAATCTATTACAATTCATGCTAGAATCAATTATAGAGAAATTAAGTATCTAACATCTCACTTTACACTATCCTTTATCCACAAAATAAATCTAAAAGTATAATATTCAATTCAATCTTCACATATCCATCCTCCTCTTTAACTATAACCTGAAAAAGGGTTATTTGTACAACATTAGCTAAAAGTTGAATGAGATTCAACCTCCAGACATTCCAAGGTTTTTTTAGAAATTAGATATTTATTCAATTAAGAACAAAATGCATATACATATATGGAAAGGAAGTTGTAGTAATATATATATAATTTAATGACAGCGTATAAAAATAAATAGCTCAGAATAAAACGAATGTGATAGATCAAGTGCAATATCTTTTTCTTTTAATCACATAATTTTAATGGCCAAGTACACTCCAATACCGTATTATTTTATTGTATCATTTCTCGGTAGTTGAGAGTCAGTCAAACCAGTTCGTCACAACACCTTATTCAAGGCACGCTAAGAGAAGGTCCTTAGGCCAAATCTTATTTCCAATATTCAACACAATCTCATTTTTAATACTCATTTCAATCAATACATCTATATGGAGGGATATAAATATATCACAAATGAATTAATCATAAGTATCAGATGCATTCTGAGAATAAAAGCAGTTACAAATTACATATAGTTTGAATAATATCATATAATTGAAATGCGCAAAAAAATGGCATAGAGGACTCACCTTAAATAGAGGTTCGTAAATACATATATTAAGTCTTGGATCACACATTAATCTAACAAATACAATGCCTGTTTAATTACGTATTCTAAACAAAGTACAATTTATATATTTTATTTGAATCCTATAATGACTTGTTTTAAAGGATTACTAAAACAATTTTCGTAAAATTCATTGATCCTAATTGAAGAATTCAATTCATAGTTTTTCCTAATCAGTCGGTTCTCAATAGAGATGGTTTATCACAGGAGCACTATTTAAATACCAACTCATCTAAACAGAAATTCTTCTGATTCATTCCCAGTATAGATGAAGGGTCACATGGGCACCACTTAAATACCACTTCATCTAGATTGAATTTCACCAGGACTGACTTTGGAATAACTTAATTGAATTCCACAATAACAAAAATAATTTAAAAAGTCCATGTGTTTCAGTTTCAAAATTAAGTAAACTCAATCGTAATTGTAATTTATCTATTACGTGTTTAAAAATAATATGTAATATAAATTTTCATCACCAAAAAATTCATTAATGAAAATCCCTTTTTGAAGCTCAATAATTCATTATGAAAAGAGTGTTATGTTTCAATTTCATAAAAAAATTCAATTTAGAAAACCATATAATTTTATGTTCACTAAATGGATCTTTAGTATTTTACCAAAATTTCTACTTAGTATAGCTTAAAAAAATCAAAACTATAAAGATGAATTATAACATTAGAGAAGATTACCTCAAGATTAATATCCATAAGAACTTTAAGAACTTCTTCTTAAAGTTTCCCACACTTTCTCTCACTATTTCTTTCTATAATTCTCAAGGAATTGGTGTGAGTAAGACATTATTTATAGTTTCCAAAGATCTTACTGTGTTGACATGTGTCTAGGTGAATAAGCTTTTTTAATGGCAAGTCAGCATTTAGGTGTCGTGCACCGGAGTGGTGCTGCAGTCTTAATATCACCAAATGGTCACAAGTATTTTAGCTCTCCCTATGGATTACACATGTAGGGTGGAGGTGTAATTTAGGAGGTGTCAAGCTTGGGGTAGAAAGGTGTTAAGCATGAGGTGGAATGTTGATAAGGGTATAAGTGTTATTTTACACATGAAGGATATTTTGGTAATTTTACACTATATATTTTAAATATTTCTTAGAGGTACACAAAAATATTTTATTTATAAAATGGTCCTCTTATATTTTTATTTTAGTCCCTAAAACTTTCTTTATTAAAACAAATTCCATAAAGTTTGGTAAAATTATATTTTCTACCCCAAAACTTATCTTCCTCAAACTCAACCTCAATGCGAATTCTAGGTTTTAAGATAACATTTTATTATTAATTTAATCTCCAATATAATACAATTCAATGTCAAAACTCTCTATATTAGGATATATGTTCCCCTGTAATCTTTAGAAATCAAAATATAGTTTATTGGGATGTATTACTAAGACTATAGTGAATTTACTTCATAGTTTAATATGTAGGTATGCTTAACAAATATAAGAGAATCATTATTGTAAAGCCCTCAACATTATGTGAGCAGCAGCCTAACAAATATATGTTTATTAGAAAATTTTATAAATCATGTGGCATTTTATCATATGCTAAGAAACACAATATATAAATATATATATTTAGGCATATAAAAGTGGGGTTCTTACATCCTACCCTCCTTATAAGAAGTTTGGTCCCCAAACTTAGCCTATGCTAATTTTTAAATTTGCACTAACATCTTTCTGCCATCTATTCTTTGTACTAGATAAAAACATCTTAATATGTACTACAACGTTTTGATAAAATAGTTATCCGTAGAGACTTAGAATTTTACTTTCAACATGGGTTCTAGAAAACGCTTCTTAGAATCTAGACACACATCACCACAATCATAATTAACTTATCCTAAATTTTTGTGAAGTCAAATAATCCCACGAATATACTATTTTGCTCGATTGTCTAAAAAATTAGAATATTTTATGTGAAGGAGTGATAAGAATGGATTAACTAATTGGTATAACCTAAACTGAATCTTTACTGTGAACACTTAGGTAAACTTATTAAAAAATATGGTAATATTCTTCTATTTGCATTATGTTCTGGGTAGATGTTTGCAATCGTCCAGTAGTTTCTATTAATAAGATTTCAATTGTTGATAAATCAGACAAACAAATATAAACTATGTCATCTCTCTTCATCTAGTTTCACCAAAGCACGTCTTGGAGATCCTTACACATCTTTGTATAGCAGAGATAAAAGATGAATTTTGTAAAATGTCTGTCTTCTAATATTTAACTATAAAGTTTGATACTAATTGGAACACACGTCCTATTTCTTAATCCCAATACGCTATCTTAGACTAGAAAATTAGTTGTGTTCTTTCAATCACTTAATCTTCTAACAAAGGTGGGTCATCTTCTTATAAAATCATAATCCTTTACATCTTATATTTATTGTCATACCTTATTCACTATGAATACCAACATTTCCCTCCATACTTCTTACGTCCCTCTATAATGATTCGTGATTGGTAACCATGCTAAATTTTTCTTAAAACTCTTTCTTAATGGGAAAACTAATACATTAGCTTTCCAACGATGATAGTGAATATTCCAGTCACAGTCCTTTACCAAATTTGACAAATTTCATTATCTTATATTCAATTCTTTTGGAACATGTACTTTATACTATTATGGTCCATATCAAAATCGAAAGTCTTTCCAAAGAATAATACCTCCAAATTTTGTGACCAAAACTAACCATAATTAATTCTAAGTCATTGGTGCGGTAATTATGGTCGTATGATTTTAACTTCCTTGAAGATAAGTACTTTTATTCTATCCCACATCAACCCACATCAAGAAAGTAAATTCTAGATGTATCAATATAAATTACCAATCCTCCTTCTCCCAAAGTAATAGTTAAAAGTAAGGCAACTATTAGCTAATTCTTATTTTATTAAGATTTACTCTCAACTTACATAAAGCACTCATAGTTCTCCTTCCTTAATCTTTATATAACTCTTCTAACCCATGGATTTTTAGGAGTATCCAATATTCATCGTGCACATATGTCATGTTTGTATGCATTGATTTTCCTATCGAATTTGATCACACCACTTCATTTACGCTATCATCGACTTGGTTGTTTTTGTGATCATTCATGGTGTGTTTCCTTGTATATATTCTTGTTTATTTGAAAATTTTTGAAAAATTCAAAAATAGTTGTTTATTCCTTGTGACACCCTTGCTTTGTTTGTCTGATTTATTCTTCTCATTTGTCTATTTGGGGACATCATAAAAAGGGGGAGAAAGAATTATCATATTTTGGGGGAGTTTTGTGTTTTTGAGATTTGATACAACATGCTTTCTTCATTTGATATCTCATTTCAAACTCGATACGTCACTTGGTATTTTGCTTTTTCTCATGTGTGTCGGTACTACATGGATTATCATTTGATTGCACACCCTGATGAGAAAAGCGTTGAAGATTCCTGAAGAGTTGAAGAACAAACGATGAAGTCTTATTCAATTGTACCTTTTCAGTTTTGGGTTCATGGAAGGGTAGATTTGTATAGGAAATTTTATACTTGATAATTCGGATGTTTTTATGTTTGTACCGGCATAGACATAGGGGGAGATTTGTAAGGACAATTTGTCCATAATTTATTGGATATGTCATATGCCGTTACACAGTCGAAGAAATTCAAGATTCATACAGTCATCAACGGTTTCGAATATCAAAAGAAGAAGAGGAATCAAAGTCTGACAGGCCCGACCGATCCGCCTGCGAACCGATTCGCCTACTGAAAGCCAGTATACCCCGGACCGATTACGAACTGAAGATGCCAAATATAAAAAGAACCAGTCCGCATACCCGGACCGATCCGCCTCCGACCCGGAACGGTCCGCCTGGGATAAACACAAACAGATCGTGTAGATATTTTTTAGGCCCATGACTTTTTTATAAACCCACTACGGGGAGTTGGTTTCTAAGACCCATATACACGATTTTCAGAGTACAAAAAACTCTAAGTCTTCACCTATTGAGTACCAAGACTCTAGGTTTTTGATTAACACAAATTTCCAAACACTTGTGAATCACTTTGCAACCCAGGAACCCACTTTTGTTGTTCATACCATTGTGGAGAAGACCGTTCTTCTTCTTCTTCATTGCAGCCCTACTGGAAAGGGATAACTCCAGCCACCGACTACAGAATCCGATACCTGAGGGTAATTCTTAGTCACCTGTATTTTTCATTGTAATCCGAATTTGTATGTTACAAATTTATAATGAAAATAAATTGTTTTGCCCCTTTGGGGGATTTTTCCTCACAAGCATGTGTTTGAATGTTCTTGCTTAGTTCATTATCTTACTCAATCACATATTGTTGCATGTTTAGGGTTTGTTTTGGTTAAAAGGTGTTTAATATATAATTTCCTCATTTGAACGCAAGTGCATACTCTTCTCACTCTCGTTCGAAGATGGTTGTACACGAGGTTCCTATCATTTGAATGACATCCTTTTTTCTATAACACATGTAAAAATACTATTTTAAAAAATTGATCTTTTAATTTTATAAAAATGGTTTTGCTCTTATCATTCCTTACTTAAAAATCAAATAAATGATATATAGAACTATAAATGCTTACAAAACCTCTAATAGTTTGTAGTTGTCGAGTCTAATAGCTCTTTATAATGAAACTTTGTCTTTATCCCCAATGATCTTCAATACAACTCAAAAGATAAATCACAATTACAACCTTCACTTTTTATTTCAAAATAAATCCAAAACTAAAAATAAAGAGGAGTTTACTATCATGCTCTTGTAAATTTTCCTATTTGGCTATCGTGGGACAAAATAAAAAAATGGAAAAGATCCAAAACAATATGTAATACCCCGTATTTTTATGGCTTTTAAAATTGAAGATTTATTAAATTTAAATTGAGATATTAATTTAATATTAATTCGGAAATTTATTTTTTATATTTACTAACGTGATGTGAGTTAGTAATTATTGGAAATTTTTTTGAATATTACTAGACGAGTAAAGTAATATATGAGATTTATTTTATTACAATTGTCACAAGTGAATAAAATGGCAAATACGGAAATTTAAGTCGGGATGCGCCTGTGTCCTGTCAGGATTAAATTATTATTATATAAAGTGAATAAATTATAAGTTGCTCGTATAGTCATTTTGAGTGAGCCAAAGTTTTCGGAAGGGTTGAGATAGTCAGAAAAGTGTACCCGGGAGTTTAGTTTGGGCCTCGGGGCGTTTTTAGGCCTATTTGACATCCCGGGAGGGTATTTTGGACATCTTGCATCTTTGGGTAATTAAACCCACAAAATTAATTAGGTTATATCAGCCATTTGGAATTGTCTCTTAGGGTTATCAAACTCAAAACCTTAGAACGACCATTAGAGAGGAAGGTAGAAAGCTTTCCAAGCAATCCAAGTCCAAGAATTCATCCGGTTGCACCGCCACCACCACCAAAATATAAATCGCGCGACGGGGAACGCTATCATACCATTTCATACACGAAATCAGAACCTTGAATTTCAGGCAAGTATCTATCTTGTTTTAATCAAGTTAATGCTTCATTTATATTAGTCTAGGGTTGTTTAAAATTAGTGTTCTTTAAAGAAAACATTAATTGGAGACAAAAAAATTTACATGTTTTAGAGATAAATATCATATTCTGGAAATCCATTTCACATGTAGAGGTTGAACCACGAATTTCCATGGTGTTAGTGATAGAAAATCTAGAAAAATAATGAAAGAAACTAAGCTAAAGAAAATATTAGGGTTCTTGAGATTAATATAGATTTTACCCTCTTATTTTGTTATACTTGATGAAAACTCGCATGTTTTACGTAGGATATTGTTTATATGGGTATACAACACTTGTAGTATAAGTTGTTGGGATTTTGGGACAGAAATATGATGATTTGGATGAGTTTGGAGTAAGATTTCCGTAGCTGGGTTTCTGCAGTTTCGCTATAACTTCTTGATCGATCGATCTAGCCCAGAGCATCAATTGATCCATAGATCGATCGATCGACCCCCTTTCATCGATCGATCGACCCCTCCTGGAAAAATGCATTTTTGCTCGTGTTAGCTTATTCTAATTTTATGCGTAGTAAATCTTGATTAGAGTTGCTAGAACATAATGAAACACAAAAAGGACCAGTAGGGTCAAGATAAACCCCGTTAAGTGGGACTTTAATGTGAAAGGGAAAGGAATGGTAAATGGGGAGATATTCATACTTGGGAAATCATACGTGCGTTGATTAAATAATCGAAATGTCTAAGAAGTTGGGTTAGAAGGTGAGTGAGGGCCTACTGAAATTGTACTTAGGTAAAGAGAATACTTAGAGAGACGAGAAGTGAGTTTAGAATAACTTAATTATGAGAATAAAATGAACGAGTCCGTTATACGAGATAATCGAGTAAAATGTGTAATAACGGATAATTATAATTATGGGTCGTGAGCGCACCTAATTTAATAATGTGGATGTGAATATATATATATATATATATATATATATATATATATATATATGACGGTGTGATTGTGCATATATTATTTCTGTGTAAAAATCGTACCCGAGCTACTTGCTATCACGGGGGTTTTCGCGCCGAGACAGTCTTATCTCAAATGGGCCTTTATGGGGGATAACGACTCGTACCCTAGAAGATAGTATCCTTGATTACAGGCTATCTGAGTGATAGTCAGATGGTCCTAAGAGACGTGAGGGTATGTGCTGACCTCTTAGGACTGGGAACTATGCTTCGCCTCCATTTGTATGTGTTTTGTGTTAATAAAGTTCGAGAGTGATTCCGAACTAGTATTCCCTTAGTAAGAGTGATACGGGGACTTGATAGCAGAGTATGTCAGCACCATAGTTTGTATGTGGGGTGCAGATAGTATGTATATATATTATATGAGCAATGGGTATATATATATATACTTATATATGGAAACTTTGCACCATAGATTTTATGTGGGGTGCCGTTTGTATATATATTATATGTGTAACTAATATATATACGTATATCTATATGGGAACTTTATACTGTGCGTATAAGTAGTTAAGAAATGAATAAATGTTTCACTTCACTATAAGTATTCGAAAACGGTATAACGATACGGAATTATTCTAAATAACGTAAGAAATCTTGAAGAGATAGATTTTCTAAAGTGAATATCATAACCTTAATTTCACGTGTTAAGACTTATGGAGAATAAGTTAGATAGATATATGAGATTCATGATTAGTACGGTAGACGTGCACACTATATGAGAGGTGAGAATTCTCAAGAGAGTGTCGCATACTAATACGATTATTGCATTAGCCGGTAAGAATTTTAAATACTTGCTAAACTATTTTAAAACTATTTTACAATCGAGCTCTGACCCGTTTGCTGTTATCTCTGCTCTCTTGTGTGTATATATATGTATTATAGGTGCCCAGCCACAGGGGCGTCATGCTTAGGATTCTTTGGATGGAACGTGTTGTAGCTTTTGTGAGAGTTGCAGGCCAATGCTTAGACGACTTCATTGTTGACTCCACTTCTAGTTCAGTTTTATCCAGTGGGGCATGTGTCGCCCTTTTTCATTATTCAGTTGGTTTTGTCAGAGATTGTAATTCTTTTATTTTCATTATCTTTACTTCGCAATTTATTACTCTCAGGATGTTTTCCTTTAGTGTTTTAAAGTTGGGATTTTTTATTGATGGCTAAACTCTTGAATGTTCATTTATATTCTTATACTTAATGTGTGACTCTTAAAATGTTAATGGTCAAAGTTTTTATAATTGGATTTAATAAAATGGAAATAAGGTTGTAAATGGTTTTGACACTTAGCTTAATTAATCAGGGTGTTTAAATTTGAAAATTTTAATTTGCGTCAGTGATGCTAAGAATGAACCAACTGTTCACCTTGATTTTAATTTAATAAAGGATTAATCGCCCGATATTTAATTAGGTGGGGTGTCACACAATATAGATAATAAATCCTATACATCCCTTTAACTATCCCCAAAACCTCGCAATGTAGATTTAATACTTTTACAATGATTTATGATCCATATTCGAAAATCAAAATCGTGAACCCTATAAGTCTTGTATACTTAAACATATATCCATGACGTACATAGATACATGAGATTAAATAAAATACGAGCAATAAAATTAATTAAATGCAATGTATATTCATAACACTATTTTTCATCCACTCCCCATGAATTTAAAATTTCTCCTCTTTTTTGTCTCGAATAGACAAAGGCAAGAATCCTAATAATGTCATTCATCAATAAATTCAAGAAACTAATAAATGATAAGGTATATGCTCGAATGAGATGAATAATATATAAAACCATGAAAATATGGACATTTTGATCAAATATAAATGAGTAAAAAATATATATTAACATGATAATGACAAATCAACATCATCTAAGCTGTCAGATGTCACATATATAACCATCATAAACCAATATACTAGAGTATAAATAAATAAATGATAGCTTAATATAAAAATATCATGGCAATAAAATTTAAATAAATAAATCCACCATCTCATGTATACAATATCATTCAAAATATCCACGAGTATACCAGAATAAATAAGAATACATTATAATACCCAAATATCTCCATCTCCCGAGTACACCAAATAAAATGAAACAAAATAAAGTATCATTAGGAAAAAATATTCCTTCCCATCACCATCATCATCATCATCATCATCATCATCATCATCATCATCATCATCATCATCACCATCATCAAATCTACTGAGCTGCTCTCGATATCATTCCTCTTGTCGATGCTCCTATTGAGATTACCTAATCTAGTTTTTCTGCATCATCATCATGATCTCGTGTTACATCTGGGCGATGTCATTGGCCCACAACAATAGTGACTCTATGACTGCACTAAAATGAGACTCGAATATTCGATTGAGATAGTGAGTCAGATGCTCCTGCAAATATTTTTCGAGGGGTGAAAACAAATACATAATAGAAATATCACGTGGTTGAGGTTGTGGATGAGGATGGCTACTAGGTACTGGGGATGAGATACTAGCTTCCTTAAGTCTGAGAAAAAAGAACATGCAAACACTTAACCCTATAATCATCATCCTCAATTATAATAGGAGGGGATGTTTGATCATCATTAGGAAAATGTGAATCTAACTAATTACAGGATGAAGAAACTATACTAGCTAAAAAATCCTAGGTGACCTCATTGGCTATAAGAGGTATGTCAACATTTTCCATAATATTGGTCAATAACATTATGTATGGAAGGGACGCACGCAGCCTAGTATATCTATCATTATGGACGAAGACCATCCGCCTCCAAATGATAGATGGGAGATTAATGGACAATCTCGATCCGATGACATATAGGAAATTAATGTGATCTGTGCTATGTGTATTGTGATAGTAAATAGGACAAATATTAAAGATAACAATCTTATTAAGGATACCATTGTCGAAGTAAAAGTTGAAACTCTATGGTGTCTTATTATTATAAAAATCAGCATGATTAAAATAGGTAACCAAGTAAGTAGTATAAAAAGGAGTAAGGTGGTCGGGATCCTCGGGATATTGTACTATAGGAATCTTTAAATATTTGGAGATGTTATTAGGGAAAATTAACATCTGCACACCCCTAACACTAAGGACTTTAAACTTCCCATTTAACATAGCGTAGAATTAGAAATCCATCACCATGTCCACAAACACCGATCCTATCAGGGACAAATTCTTATCTTAGAAATCAATCAAGCAATAGTCTATCCTTGACATTAGACAAGGATACCAGTTGCTCAATTACCAACTCATGTATTAATTAAATACTAGTATATGTCTCGTGTATCCCATTAAAGTGGGTCATAATACCGATATGGAGGTGGAGGAACCTCTTCAAAATTCTTTCCAATAATGAAAGAAAAAATAAAAAAACCTAAGGGAAAGGCTCAATGAATACAATGCCATCTTTTTAAAATAAAGTCTTATTTGAATCGGAAGGGTCCTCATGCGAACAAGCTCTCGTTTGAACCGAAGTTTCCTCAGTTGAATGATAATTCAACATTATCTTTTTCTAACAAAAATAAATCGGGAACATCCAAATATACCCCTGGAAAATAAAACCACATAAAAAATAAAAAATAAATAAAAACCATGATAAATGGTAAATACCATAAACACTTCACACAAACCCCAAACCCAACCTATAGATCAATTGATGACATGAGTCGACCATACAGAATAAAGTTGAATTATTTTGGGTTCACATTTATAATGACCTAAAATTAAGGTTAAAATTAATTCATATACTAAATGAGAGTGTACAAACCCAATGACCTTTGACTTATATCTTCCTCAAGTTTGTGTACTTTAGATTTTTCATTTTTTATTCACTTGAGAGTATGACCTTGCATGAATATTATTTTTTACTCTCATTTACACAAATTAAATCAAGTCTTTTAATAATGGTGGTATCACCCTATTCAGCAGCTCTGGCCATTTCTTCCCATATTAATTTTTATCATTATTCCCCGCATGCAATAATTCTTACAATAAAAAAAATCTAGCAAAGAAAATATGACCTGATTGAGTGAAAATAATTAGCATGGAAAGCTTATCGGATCGTGATCGATGATACAATATGTTATAACTCATGTATACATGTGTGAGATATGGTAAATACTACAACACAATTGGTATATGTTGTTTCTAGGAGAACTTCAAAGGCAATGATAAAGTGGAGTAAACCATAAGTTCACGATATCCTTTAAAAATTCTAAAACATAAAAAAAAAAAGATCACATGTTGTTTTTCTCATATCCATTATCGTTGAGCATAAATAAAATCAAATAAATCAAAAAAATACTTTTTTTATGATTGTATAAATAAAATAAAATCGTTTGGGTTTTCTCAAAAAAATTCAAAAACAAAAATATTTTGGTATTTTAAGAAATATATAGAATTGGAAAATAAAATAAACTATAGTATACTCTAAGAAAGAATACACATGATGAGATGTGAATAACATATCCGTTTCTTGATATGGTGTGAAAGAGTCACCTAGATAGGTGAGACGAACGAGTGTCAGAGCGATCGATCTTGCTAACTACCTTATTTTTCCTCCCATATATATTATTTTTTTCTCGCCTTGAGCTCTATGAATGTAAGAAATTATTATTTTAAATTCTTCTATGATCATTTGGGAGGTTCTAACCACGTACTCAACACGTTCTTGGAGCTCATAAAAGTTTTTGTTCAAACGTGGAGCAATATACCCACTTTACTCTAGTTTGTGGCAATAGTCTCTAATGTGACCATTTCCTTTGCAATTGGTGCAAACATACGATTGTGGAGGATCCACCTTCTACAGTTTGGGAGATACTCTTGGAGGGGACAACGATATGTCTTAGTTGATACCACTTTCATAAAGTATAAGACTAGGGATCTAGGTCATATTAATTAATTCTTAATTAAATGTGCATCAACAAAAACAATTTTGTTTTTAAGTGAACCAAATTTTAATTTTACTAAACAAAAATAATTAATTCCAACTGTTGTGACACCCTGCCTAATTAAATACCGGGTGATCACTCCTTTATTAAATTAAAATCAAGGTGAACAGTTGGTTCATTCTCAGCATCACTGTCGTTAATGAAAATCTTTTCCAATTAAACACCCTAAATAATTAAGCTAAGTGTCAAAACCATTTAAAACCTTATTTCCATTCTATTAAATCCAATTATAAAACCTTTAACCATTTACATTTTTAAGAGTCACACATTAAGAATGAGAATAGAAATGAACATACACGAATTTAATCATCAATAATAAATCCCAACGTTTACAACACTAAAGGAAAACATCATGACAGTAATAAATCTCGAAATAAAGATACTGAAAGTAAAAATTTACAATCTCTGACAATACCAACTAAGTAATAGAAAGAGGGCGACGCATGCCCCTGCTGGATAAAACTGAACTAGGAGTAGAGTCAATAATGAGGTCGTCTAAGCAATGGCCTGCAACACCCACAAAAGCTACAGCGCGTTCCATCCCAAGAATTCCAAGTAAGACGCCCCTATGGCTAGGCACCTGTAATACAAATATATATATATATACAAGAGAGAAGAGGTGACAACAAACGGGTCAGAGCCCGAATGTAAAGAAGTTTGAAAATAGTTTAGCAAGTATTTAAAATGCTACCGGCTAATGCAACAGTCATATTAGTATGCGACACTCTCTTGAGAATTCTCACCTCCCATCTAGTGTGCACATATGTCGTACTAATGACCCCCATCTCTCTCTCTAACTTATTCTCCATAAGTTTTAACACGTGGAATTAAGGCTATGATATTCACTTTTAGAAAATCTAACTCTTCAAGATTTCTTACGTTATTTAGAAAAATTCCGTATTGTTTTAACGTTTTCGAATACTTACAGTGAAGTTGATGAATTTCATACTTTACTTAACTACTATTTTACTCAGTAGAAAGTTCTCATATAGTTACACGTATATATATTAATTACTCGTATAATATATATACAAACAGCACCCCACATAAAATCTATGGTGCTAGACTTCCATATATAAGTATATATATACCAATCACTCATAAATTATATATATACTAACGGCACTCCACTTAAAATCTATGGTGCTGGCATACTCTGCTATCAAGTCCCCGTATCACACAAACTAAGGGAAATACTAGTTCGGAATCACTCTCGAACTGTATTAACACAAACACAAACAACATTGAGGCGAAGCATAGATTCCAAGTCTCTAAGAGGTCAGTACATACCCTCACGCCTCTTAGGACTGTCTGAACTATCGATTCGATAGCCTGTACCAAGGATATCTAGCTTCTAGGGTACGAGTAAATATCCCCCATAAAGGTCACATCGAGATAAGACTGTCCCAGCGTGGTAACCTCAGGGATAGCAAGTAGCGCGGGTACGATTTTTACACAGAAATAATATATGCACAATTACACCGTCATATATAAATATGTATTCACATCCACATTATTAAATTAGGTACGCTCACGACCCAAAATTATCATTATCCGTTATTACACGTTTTACTCAATTATATCATATAACGGCCTCATTCTTCTTTATTCTCGTAATTAAGTCATTTTTTTAACCCACTTCTCGTCTCTCGAAGTATTTCCTTTATCTAAGTGCAATTTCAGTAGGCCCTCTCTTGCCTTCTAATCCAACTTAATAGATGTTCCGATTATTTAATCACCACACGTATGATTTCTTAAGTCTGAAAGTCTCCCCGTTTACCCTTTATTTCCATTCACATTAAAGTTCCACTTTATGGGATTTCTCTTGACCCTACTGGTCCTCTTTATGTTCCATTATATTCTAGCAACCCTAACCAAGGTTTACTACGCATAAAATTGGATTAAGCTAACACGACCAAAAATGCAGTTTTCCTAGGAGGGTCGATCGATCGATGAAAGGGGTCGATCGATCGAACCTTCGATCGATCGATGCTCTGGGCTCGATCGATCGATCAAGCAGTTATGCAGATTCTGCAGCCAACCCAGTTACGGGATTCTCACCCCAAACTCCTCCAAATAATCATGTTACAGTACCAAACTCCCAATCAATTATACTATAAGTGTTGTATACCCATTTAAACAATTTCCTACGTAACACATGCGAATTTTCCTCAAGAATCATGGGTTAAAAAGGGGCAAATTCTACCTAATTATTATGAACCCTAATCTTTACTTTAACTTAATCTCTTTCATTCTTTTTCCAGATTTTCTATATCTAATATCATGGAATTTTGTGGCTCATCCTCTATATGTGAAATGGGTTTTCAGAAATATGATCTCTAACATTATAACATGCAATTTGTGTCTCCAATTTATGTTTTTCTTCAAGAATACTAATCTAATCAACCTAAGACTAATATAAAAGGATGAATTAACTTGATAAAAGCAAGATAGATACTTGCCTGGAAAATTTCAGTTCTTATTTGCGGACGATTTTGGTGTGGTTATGTTCCCCGTCGCGCGATCTACGCGTTGGTGGTGACGGCGGTGCAATCGGAGGTGTTCTTGGCCTAGAACTCCTTGGAGAGCTTCTCCTCTTCCTCTCCAATGGTCGTCATTAGTTTTTGTTTGTGTTAACCCTAGAAGATAACATTTCCCATCTGATATAACCCTATAAAATTCGTAGGTTTAATTACCCATAATTGCGAAATGTCCAAAGCGCCCTCCCGGGGTACTAATTAGGCCTAAAAACTCCCCGAGACCCAAACTAAACCCCCGGGTACACTTTTCTGACTATCTCGACCCTTCCGGACACTTTGGCGCACTCAAAACGATCATACAAGCAACTTATAATTTATTCACTTTTATAAATCAACATTTAGTCCCGACACGACACAGGCGCGTCCCGACTTTAATTTCCATAATTGTCATTTTATTCACACGTGACAATATTATAAAAATAAATCTCATATATTACTATACTCATCCAGTAACATTCAACAAATAACAATTTCCAATAATTACTAACTCTCGTCACGCTAGTAAATATTTAAAACAACATTCCGGATTAAAATTAAATTAATTTATCTCAATTAAATTTAATAAATCCTTAAATTTAAAAGCCATGAAAATACGGGGTATTACATACTTCCCCCCTAATAACGAAATTTCGTACTGAAATTCGGAAAATAAGGCCTATCAGGTAGCACAATTCTGGATATCCTTTTTTGTACACAAACTATTTACATCGTAAGGCACTCAATCACTATAGCCCTTTCCTCACAGCAACCCTGTTTTACATTCTCATTGGAGACACTTCACATAGTGCTCCTAATTGACAACATTCGTATAGGTCACGCCTATACGTTATAGATATTCATTATCTCACTATCATTAGGAGGTCGCACCTCACTACATGACAACTACTCGAATTTATTCATATACAAAATTCCCACTCGGAGAAGACCATACGAACATTTAACCACTCTTGTTTGCCTAAAATAGTCGTGGAATTATACCATAGTTATCGGATATTTTCTCGACCGATCCAAAAATTCTGATTATCTGCTCTCCTCTAAACATACGGAAGGAGAATAGTCGAGGTTCTTCCATAACAAAACCTTAATAAGCACCTCGTACACGATAAACAGGTACGAGTGCTTCTACAGAGCATTCCCGAAATCATCGTACCAATATTCCAAAATCTCCTTCACGTGGCTCCACTAATCTTTAATTACCGTGTGCCTATTCCCTGGCTAAGGGTGATACATCCTACTCGAAATGAAACTTATCTCCGCTGGTTCCTGAAATCCCATATCAAAGGTGAGATTCACCAATCTCATCCTGATTCAGAAATTCATACTGCGTCGGACCATGCACTGGCGCTATCCTTCCTTTCAAAGGAAGTCTGGGGCATACTAGTTAATATTGTAAGCCAGCCCAAAGGAATATCAATCACTTCCTTCTCGGCGACTTAATTCACATGTTCGGGATGAACCCTTGATCTTGTTTTGAGGATGGCAACTCATCCAAGAACTTTACCGACTTTACCGACCTCTTCCAAGTTCAGGAATTTTTGATAAACACAAAATTCTTTGGTTGATTCTCCTCTTTCAACCAAATATTACCTATGGGCGGTGCATGTAGAGACTACTCACTACGTCCCGCTAAACATCAATTCTTCCCTTGAAATGTCTCACATTAAGTGACACGTAATACTCACCTTCCTTCCTTGGAGTATGCCGAAAGTTACGACCCGTGCTCTTCTCTCCACGAAGTGCACTTCTGGATCTCTTATACCATACTAACATCATTACTCTTTGTATGAGCAAGTCGCTCTCACACTTGACTAATAACAACTCCGCTCCGGGTGTGCTTCATAACAATTAAATTCTACTCTATTCAAGGAATACCAATTCTTGAATGGCTTCCCATAGCCTTCCAATCAAGTTAGGGCTTGCTATTCTAATTGCACACTTATGTATGGATTATCGCCCCTCATGTGACGTTTAATCCACTCTATCACTTCCACTTCGTTATACTAGTCCCACAAACATATATTTCACACATCTATTACCACGTCCCTTCGACTCGGACTATTCTAACTGCAGCTAACCCAGATGCCCACATTTTTACAACACCCCTACCGCCCTGGGAGAGCGAACGGCGTGCTACTCATCTGTAGAACTAACTAAATTCAGTGAAATATAAGGAATAGGGCATTCAAATTCTAGGACAATAAAAGAGGAATAATAATTCTCAACCTTCCTTAGATAAGTACAACAATTTTCCCATGTAGGTACAACAACCGAAATAAATCACTAACGCTCTATTCATCAAAATAATTGCAGGTCATCTCTTTTGTATAATAAAGTTCTTTCCAGATAATCCAAGCTAAAAATCATTCCAACTCTTTCTTCACCTTGTATTCTGAACGCGGTTACGACATTTGGGTACTCTCAGTCACCCTAGAAATCAAAATTTTTAAATCCTCCTTATCATCATTTCACCCCTCAACTCGTGGGGATAACTTCAATGCTTTCTTACCACACAGTTCGGCTCCAGTGGCTTTAAAACAAAATTCAACTTCCAACTTACATACATAATTACTTGGTCTCGTTTTGACCAGGGTACCGAAATCATGGAATAGTGACCAAACGTCTCCCTATTTCCAACCTTATGCTAAGTTTCATGCGTGGGATGTCTCGCAAAGCGAAATCCAAACAAGGAACCCCCCCGATACACTACTACCTAGCATTGTCGGTTATCGAAATCCGTTAGGTCCTCCGTCCATAGCATGTACCCCTTTATTCCGTCTCTTGACAGAAAAGTTACAATTTCTCCCGTAATTATGCTTAACAAATAACGTTTCACCAATTTCACTATCGTCCTGTATTGGTTGATGGTAATTACATTCTATAAACCTCGGATACATACGATCGGAATTCTTGAAATTCCCTTCCCTAATAATAGGGGTATAACTCTTAACTCCCACATCTCTAAAGGATAAATATAACAATGCACTCTTCATATCACTAAGTCCGGAGTGCTAACCAAAATACTGAGTCAAATCTTTTCGCCCAACAGTAAATCCCGATTCGTACTGAATCATATTGGCAAAGTCAATACATACATTGGCATCGAATATCTCGAGCCCACTATCTCCTCCAAAGTCTCTAGGATAGAAAATATAAGTGCGAGTCCAACCTTCTTACAGGTAAAGCCTCACCAAAACAAAACATGTTGTACTAATGCAACTACTCCGATAGCCTTGCAATAAATGCCCACTATCGTACTACCCATTTCTATAACGTTTTATCAAAGATAATACCATACTCGTATATCGCATCACTACGACGAGTAATCTCAATAAAGTATAAAACACTTTTAATATACTCATTCATCCTCCACGGATAGCACTAAATAAAAAACAATCCCCTACGCTAGGGGAAAAATATTCACATAATGGTAGCATTTATAATTATATGCATTAAACTCGTCTCACATGCTAATCTAGCAATGAACAAAATATGGTGACTCGCTCGTGTCACATAAACATGCCGCATCCTCTGAGGATACAACTTACTCTTCTACCTTGTCAATCGTCTTGACTGTGCAAATGGTTTCCGGACGTAACACGTCTACTCAAACCAAACAAAATTACTTTAATTGTTGCCTTTTACTAGGCACCGTATTCTTGTCCTTTTACTCACTTTGGAACATATTATCGCGAGCGATCGCACTCCGCACAAAATACCTCAACACATAATCCACTTACCACCTGTCCTACTAACTAGGTTAGGATTGTCCCTCTCTCGGACTTTAGTAGACTCGATTTCTGTTAGCCATCCTGGTTGTTCCCTTAGCTTTTTAGGCCATAAAGATCATGTTACTATCTATAATAGTACTTACTGAATTTACCATCACTTGGTAAGAATTCAATTATCCGAATCGTTTAAATGGGTCCCCTGATGTATATCCACATCCCTTTGTGGTGTTATACTACCACCGTTGTATTCAGTCTTATTCTCGACTAAATTTTTTGATTCTTTTAGCTTCCCCCACAAAGAAGTGTCATCATCTATATTGACAAAATATGACTTTGTCAACCTCTAAATCAGCCGTCCATCTGAATTTTCTCCTTGAGTGTTATCAACTATTATTACGAGTTGGTCTCCCACTCGGAGTCATTTCCTCCACTTGTACCTACATCTTCCGATACAAAATTCGCTAGCGGTTAAGGTTCATATTCATAAATGGACTTCTGCCATGCCCTCCCGCAATGAGTTCAGAACCACGTTTTCTTCTCATCGTGAACAGTTGAGGAAGGAACATACGGTCAATATTGTACCTAAGGTTCTCCGATAGGCATAGCATTCCATTTCTAAAATTGGTGGTTGACTCCAACCATTATAACTTCGTCCCGAAATCCAAGAAAATTTTCTCTAAATTTTCACTTTCAGTTTGCCACACTCCGTCCTATATCTAAACCTTTGGATACTTTACCTCCTATGGTAAACACACATAATTTTCGCGTTTCTAAAATTTCCCACTGACAGTCTCTACACGTTTTTGTAATACGTTGGGTAAGTTTACCCTCGCACCTTATTTGACTATAACAGCATTTGAAAATCATTGCTGCACCTTACTCGCCTTTCGAATCTTGGCTTCTCATGCCATAATGGAGGTGACCTCGTCTACGGTCATCATCCTCGGATATATTTTATAATCTCAACTGAGCCCTGCCTCCTGATGTACGCTTAACGGTCCTCTTCTGACATCTGTCATCGCTCGGTATACGCACACATCCGAACGAAATTAGAATTTACTAATGAATACACATTATAGTAGGAGAACGAATTCTCAATAAGAAATCGACAATCCTAAACATAGGTCTCTATATCAAACAAAGCAACGCTGAAAGCATAATAAGCCGTACAGATCCTAAGGACACTAGAACCAGATGCTCTGATACCACCTGTGACACCCCGCCTAATTAAATACCGGGCGATCACTCCTTTATTAAATTAAAATCAAGGTGAACAGTTGGTTCATTCTCAGCATCACTGTCGTTAATGAAAATCTTTTCCAATTAAACACCCTAAATAATTAAGCTAAGTGTCAAAACCATTTAAAACCTTATTTCCATTCTATTAAATCCAATTATAAAACCTTTAACCATTTACATTTTTAAGAGTCACACATTAAGAATGAGAATGGAAATGAACATACACGAATTTAATCATCAATAATAAATCCCAACGTTTACAACACTAAAGGAAAACATCCTGACAGTAATAAATCCCGAAATAAAGATACTGAAAGTAAAAATTTACAATCTCTGACAATACCAACTAAATAATAAAAAGAGGGCGACACATGCCCCTGCTGGATAAAACTGAACTAGGAGTAGAGTCAATAATGAGGTCGTCTAAGCAATGGCCTGCAACTCCCACAAAAGCTACAGCGCGTTCCATCCCAAGAATTACAAGTAAGACGCCCCTGTGGCTGGGCACCTGTAATACATATATATATATATACACAAGAGAGAAGAGGTGACAACAAACGGGTTAGAGCCCGAATGTAAAGCAGTTTGAAAATAGTTTAGCAAGTATTTAAAATGCTACCGGCTAATGCAACAGTCATATTAGTATGCGACACTCTCTTGAGAATTCTCACCTCCCATCTAGTGTGCACATATGTCGTACTAATGACCCCCATCTCTCTCTCTAACTTATTCTCCATAAGTTTTAACACGTGGAATTAAGGTTATGATATTTACTTTTAGAAAATCTAACTCTTCAAGAGTTCTTACGTTATTTAGAAAAATTTCGTATTGTTTTAACGTTTTCGAATACTTACAGTGAAGTTGATGAATTTCATACTTTACTTAACTACTATTTCACTCAATAGAAAGTTCTCATATAGTTACACGTATATATATTAATTACTCGTATAATATATATACAAACAGCACCCCACATAAAATCTATGGTGCTAGACTTCCATATATAAGTATATATATACCAATCACTCATAAATTATATATATACTAACGGCACCCCACTTAAAATCTATTGTGCTGGCATACTCTGCTATCAAGTCCCCGTATCACACAAACTAAGGGAAATACTAGTTCGGAATCACTCTCGAACTGTATTAACACAAACACAAACAACATTGAGGCGAAGCATAGATTCCAAGTCTCTAAGAGGTCAGTACATACCCTCACGCCTCTTAGGACCGTCTGAACTATCGATTCGATAGCCTATACCAAGGATATCTAGCTTCTAGGGTACGAGTCAATATCCCCCATAAAGGTCACATCGAGATAAGACTGTCCCAGCGCGGTAACCTCAGGGATAGCAAGTAGCGCGGGTACGATTTTTACACAGAAATAATGTATGCACAATTACACCGTCATATATAAATATGTATTCACATCCACATTATTAAATTAGGTACGCTCACGACCCAAAATTATCATTATCCGTTATTACACGTTTTACTCAATTATATCGTATAACGGCCTCATTCTTCTTTATTCTCGTAATTAAGTCATTTTTTTAACTCACTTCTCGTCTCTCAAAGTATTTCCTTTATCTAAGTGCAATTTCAGTAGGCCCTCTCTTGCCTTCTAATCCAACTTAATAGATGTTCTGATTTTTTAATCACCACACGTATGATTTCTTAAGTCTGAAAGTCTCCCCGTTTACCCTTTATTTCCATTCATATTAAAGTTCCACTTTATGGGATTTCTCTTTACCCTACTGGTCGTCTTTATGTTCCATTATATTCTAGCAACCCTAACCAAGGTTTACTACGCATAAAATCGGATTAAGCTAACACGAGCAAAAATGCAGTTTTCCCAGGAGGTTCGATCGATCGATGAAAGGGGTCGATCGATCGAACCTTCGATCGATCGATACTCTGGGCTCGATCGATCGATCAAGCAGTTATGCAGATTCTGCAGCCAACCCAGTTACGGGATTCTCACCCCAAACTCCTCCAAATCATCATGTTACTGTCCCAAACTCCCAATCAATTATACTATAAGTGTTGTATACCCATTTAAACAATTTCCTACGTAACACATGCGAATTTTCCTCAAGAATCATGGGTTAAAAAGGGGCAAATTCTACCTAATTCTTATGAACCCTAATCTTTACTTTATCTTAATCTCTTTCATTCTTTTTCCAGATTTTCTATCTCTAATATCATGGAATTTCATTGCTCATCCTCTATATGTGAAATGGGTTTTCAGAAATATGATCTCTAACATTATAACATGCAATTTGTGTCTCCAATTTATGTTTTTCTTCAAGAATACTAATCTAATCAACCTAAGACTAATATAAAAGGATGCATTAACTTGATAAAAGCAAGATAGATACTTGCCTGGAAAATTTCAGTTCTGATTTGCGGACGATTTTGGTGTGGTTGTGTTCCTCGTCGCACGATCTACTCGTTGGTGGTGACGACGGTGTAATCGGAGGTGTTCTTGGCCTAGAACTCCTTGGAGAGCTTCTCCTCTTCCTCTCCAATGGCCGTCATTAGTTTTTGTTTGTGTTAACCCTAGAATAAAACATTTCCCATCTGATATAACCCTATAAAATTCGTAGGTTTAATTACCCATAATTGCGAAATGTCCAAAGCGCCCTCCCGGGGTACTAATTAGGCCTAAAAACGCCCCGAGACCCAAACTAAACCCCCGGGTACACTTTTCTGACTATCTCGACCCTTCCGGACACTTTGACGCACTCAAAACGATCATACAAGCAACTTATAATTTATTCACTTTTATAAATCAACATTTAGTCCCGACACGACACAGGCGCGTCCCGACTTTAATTTCCATAATTGTCATTTTATTCACACGTGACAATATTATAAAAATAAATTTCATATATTACTATACTCATCCAGTAACATTCAACAAATAACAATTTCCAATAATTACTAACTCTCGTCACGCTAGTAAATATTTAAAACAACATTCCGGATTAAAATTAAATTAATTTATCTCAATTAAATTTAATAAATCCTTAAATTTAAAAGCCATGAAAATACGGGGTATTACAACTGTCATGTGGGTGATACAATAATAATGCGAAAAAACAAAGAACAATCATACACATAGAGCATTAGATTTAAAGTGGAAATCCTCAAGGAAAAAACTAATAACACACATATCCCAACAAGTCCAGTAGTACTAACAATGTTTATAGTCTTACAGAGAGACAAATAAGACGTACTTACAATACTACGATAACCTCCAGGAAGCCATAACCCTTGTGCTCTGCTCCAATATCCCTACCCGTATTAGCAGTCATATACTTTACATCGAACTCAATTTTCTCAATCCTTGGGCGTCGGTACTTAATGCTATATACCCACACATATAACATGTGTTATCGTACCCACACAATTGCTCATGCTAAAATCTTGTTGATGTATAATACCTTCAGATATTGGTAAATCAAAGCTTACTTTGAAAGTATGAAGGATAAGAACACTCTTATAGAAAACATCTATTAAAACCAATTACGATTTTATAAAAAAAAATAGACATCTTGAACTTAGTAATAGTGTTTCACAACTCTTTATATACATCAGGTGTTTGAGAATCAATATAGCACATTTTCTAAGAAAAGATACATCGGTCGAACAAGAGAAGCCCTCGTTGGAACGAGGTTTTCGCATGGGTGGGTCCTCATGTGAAACTACTATTTTATGAGGGGTTCCTTAAGACCTTGTACAAAATTCTCTTCTCATAAAGGGGCCTCATGTGAAGTTAGTTTTTTAACAGGATGTTCTGAAAGTACATTCATGCTCTCATGCGAAGATGATTTCCTAGAAGGCTCCTGTTGTTCAAATGACAACCCCTTTCCTTACCACTTGTAAAAATATAGTTTTAAAAAGCTAAATCATTTTCTTTTATAAAAAAAATATATTGTTCTTATCATTTTTGAATCCAAAAATAAATTTAAGAAAATACAAAACTGTAAATGCTTACCAAACCTCGCATAGTCTGAAATTATTTGGTCTAGTAGCTCTTTGACACAATGATTTGTCTTTATCTCCAATGATCTTCAATATAACTTAAAAGACGACCCATAATTACAATCTTGATTTTTTATGGAATAAAGCCAAAAATAAAAACAAATAGGAGGGTGCAATCATGTTCTTGTAGTGTGTGATTGGTATATATATATATATAACGAGGCTCTCATACATACCAAGTTTACATACTATTTTTTAAAAATATTAGAAAAATTATTTTTGAGTTGAATTTTTTCATATGGTATTTAAACATTTAAATGGAGCCACATAAAAAATCATCTTAAAATAAACTTTTTCATTATTTTTAAAAAATCGGTCAAACTTTCACAACTTTTAAATCACTTTAAAAGCTGTGAAAGTTTGACCGATTTTTTAAAAATAGCAAAAAAAGTTATTTTGAGCTGATTTTTCTATATGGGTCCTTTGAAATTTTTAATTACCACATAAAAAAATTCAACTCAAAAATATATTTTTTAATATTTTATTAATATAGGTTTGCGCTAATAAGTATGTAAACTTAGTGTGCACAAGAGTCTGTGTGTGTGTGTGTGTGTGTGTGTGTGTGTGTGTGAAGGGGTAACAAATCGAGTGACATCAAAGTGAGTACATGAGGGATGAAAGGTTTTAGCTTTTTTTAGACAAATATTTTGAGAGTATCTTTATCATTTTATGTTACGAATTAAGGAGGGATGGATGCATGTAAAATATATGGTGGGAAATTGTCCGCCTTAAGTTTTGACAACCTTTAACATTTGTAATGTAAAAGGAATTTTTTTTTAAGGGAAACATCCCAAAATTTTAAAAAAACATTTTATCCACTTTAATTTTCAAATAAAATATTACCATTATGGTTTGCCCACCTTAACAAAAAAACTCTACCTCTGCCCCTAGAAGTGATGGTGTACATTTGTAACCTTTATCTATAGTCTACCTCTGATACAATAGTATTAGAGGTTTTAATATCATTTAATGCATTTTAACACATCAAAATTATCTATTTATATCTATTATTTCTATAATATGAAAGCCTACATTAAATTTTGTAACCCCTCAATCTCTCTCGTGGGACTCTCCATTTTCCATACGCGCCTCTTTGTTTACCATATATGCTTTTATCTCTCTTCCATCCTTTCCTAACATTTTTATCTCTCTTAGTTTTCCTCTCCTGTTATTATTTATTTCTCTCTCTCTCTCTCTCTCTGAGAGAGAGACACACACATGCTAAGAAGAATATGAATTCATATGCAGAGTCCCAGGTTGTTGGGCAAACGGATTTTAATATTATAAAGTAAGCGATTTACCTCTGCTACCCTCCGCCAAGGTCACTTTATAAGTGTATAATTGTACTGATATTTTGTGGTTACTCAATAGGTTGTTTTTTAGCTTTACAATATTTTTTATTTTGCAGTTGCTACTCCAAATTCAGCCATGGAATTATTGCTCACAGTTGAAAACATTGAGAGTGGCAAAACCAATTCCTCTATCGAACCTGTCAAGACAACCATCAGAAATTTGTGGTCCCAAATTTGTGAGTTACGAGACGAATCTTCGGGCATCTGAACTAAAAAATAGAATCATTTCGGCGAAGCTAATCAAATGAGACGAAACTTCAATCTTAGTTGAATCTCTCATATTCAACTCCTAAGTGAGTCATGAATCTTTCTCTTCCAAAAATAAAATTTGAACTATCCACAAAATGTATTGGATATGGGTAAAGCCTAATCATACACAAAAGCCACCTTGGTAGGTCTTGAAAGTTTTCTTTTTCAATCGTTTTTCAATTTGGCAATTTTTTTTTAAATTTAACTCCTAACCCGCCCCATTTAATAAACGATTTTTTTTTAAATCCATACGCACTCCTAATTCATTAATCGGGTTTTAAAACCCGCCCCATTAGGGTTGGATCATATCAAGTCTCCTATGTGTTTTAAATTGTGAGACAATCCCCCAGTTGTCAATCCATGTTTTCACATAGATCTTTTTCAAAATTAATCAAAATAAATCATAAAAATACTTTAAATAGTATATATATATATATATATATATATATATATATATATATATATATATATATATATATATATATATATATATATATATATATATATATATATATATATATATATATATATATGGTTTAATTGTAACTAACATACATATAAAGGGTATTTATATAGGCATATGTTAAACGGGCCGGGGAGAGGAGGGGTGGGGAGGTTTAATTTAAATGAACTCCTAACCTGCCCCATTTAATAAACAAATTTTATTTTAAAACTCATACCCGCTCCTATTTTATTAATTGAATTTTAAAACCCTCCCTATTAAGGTCGGATCGAGTCGGGGATCCTACGACTCGGGTTAAATTGCAATCTCTAACCCTATAGAATACGAAGAGGCCTTCTCGATTTTGTAAGGATAAATTCATAATCGAGTCATTTTGTTTTTAATCGGCATAATTCCGGACAAATTGTTTGAGTCATAGGATAAACTTTGAGTTGATGATCCATGGAGCCTATGACATTGTTTAATGAAGACGTAGTGGCCAAACTTCAGGGAGTGGATATTCTAAGCTATGTTCATCGTGCCACAATTGTCTTCACATATGCCAAGGGTCTCGCAAGTATGTATGTATATAGTGTATGAGTCCTTGGAAAGTTTTAATATGGATGTTCTGTTTTCAAAACTATTTGGAACTTAATTTTTTCAAAAATATATTTTCTGAGTTTACTGTAGGCGAAGTTTTAAAATTCGTTTAGCTCATTCAAACGACATCTCCATGTCATTCGAAAAACATTGCAAGGTCGTTTGAAGTGTGATTTCAAACATATATCAAATGAAGCTTTCTATTTTTGTTTTTATAAGGTCCTTACAAGTGAGATGAAATCTCGTTCAAACGAGATCTTTATTCTGTTCGAACGATAGCCTTATATTGTTCAAACGGCATACCGCCTTGATTTTTATATAAATGGATTTCGAGATTCAATTTTCTTTTTGAGAGAGGAACTTTTGAAGAAAATGAAAATCAGACTTATTCTCAAAAGTTCGAACTCTAAAGTTTCATCCTTTTTGTTTACAAGATCAAAGATTTGTAAATCATATGCACTACACCAAATCCTACGAAGGATCATAGTATGTGGGTCAGGACCCATAGCCATGACCAGATGGTCACGGCCCATAGCTGTGACCATATCCAACGTGGGCGTGCCCAAGTCCATGACTCAATGTGGTCATGGATCGCCTTGCATGTGGTCATGGACCCAAGTCGTGACGTGTGTGGGTCAAGGCCATGAGTGACCATTATGGCACCAAGTTTCCCTCTAAGTGTGGTCTCGGATGGGGTCACGATCTAAGGCTATGACCATAAACCAAAAGACACACTGAGATAGTCACAACTGAAGACCGTGACCATCCTAGGAATCGAGTCATGGCTTTGGGTCATGACCCATGTATTATTTACATATTGATATGTTAAAAATTAAAGGGGTTACAGCATGTGGTCATGGATGAGGGCCGTGACTAGTGTCTTTATACTTAATTCCAAAACGAGTTTTTCATTTCCTTGAAAATTTCTAAACCCTCGCAACTCTCCCTCTCTCCGACGATTTCGGCTCTCTCTTAATCTCAAGGGTAATATTTTGTGCATTTGTATTTATGTGTATGTATTTATTTGTGTGTGTGTATGGTATGTGTGTATTTATGTGTGTGTATGTGTATTTCTGTGTCTGTGTGTATTGTGTATTTATGTGTGTAAATTATATATGTGTGTATTGTGTATATGTATATGTGTATATTGTATATGTTTACTGTATATGTATATGTGTATATTTTATATGTTTACTGTATATGTATGTGTATGTTTGTATTATGTATGTACGTGTATGTGTGTGTGTATTCTAGAAAAAAATACATATATATGACTAATATTGGTTTAAGATTGGAGCTAAAATATAATAAAAAATACATCTCCTTAATATTGATGCTAAATTCGAGATTAATTTTAGGGATAATGTTTTTAAGGGATTAATTTTAGGACTAATGTTTGTAAGGGTTAATTTTATGACTAATGTTTGCAAGGGTAATTTTAAGGTTGATGATAGGATTGATTTTAGGTATTTTTGGCTTAAATGACAAAAGTAGGTATTCAAAACCTAATAAATTAACGGTGAGATCCACACAAATACACGGGATTCACTTGTGGGAGACTGTGTGGCTCCGCCGATTTCTTTGGACTTTTGTCTGGATAGTCTTTGGACCAATGCCCTGGCTTTTTACAATTATAGAAAGTGTTCCCATTATTGATTTTAGATGGTGGAGTTCGATTTTATTGAGGAGAGTGAGGGTAAGTAAAGCTTGTTATGCAACTATAGTTTAATTCCACGATTTCCTTGTCAAATGCCATATTATTGGTGGGAATTTTCATTGTAAAGTGAAGACTTAATATGAGCGAGAACCTTTGTGTGAAGGAAATCGAAGGTTGGGTCGCAAAGATTTTCGCGACCTGGGCCGTACTGTTCTCTGCTTCAATTACAAGTTATGTCAGTTGAGGAATTATATTATTGCCCCTATAAGGCCTAAAAAAGTGAGGTTTATTTTGGGAGTATTCAACCCGAATGGACTCCACAATCGCATCCATATATCTTTACATAAAACGGCCAAAAAATGGCCATAAAACGGCCAATGTAACCCGCGGGGACTGATGTGTGTATTTATATGCGTATGTGTGTATTTATGTGTGTATGGATCCACAGTATTCACACCCTCATATATAATAACTAGTTAATGATTCATTAGAGCCATTATTTATGGGAATAATACTCATGCCATCATTCATTTTTCTCAAGACAAATGAATCATGGTGACAATAAATGGTAACAAGATTGTGAAAGGTTGCAATTGGACTGCACTCATACCTCTTTCATTAGTGAGACTCATTCAGAGGGTACTCCAATTTATTGATATGGGAATATGAAGATCAAACAATTTAACTACCTTATAAACAGTGGAGTTCATCTCCAGCAAGAGTACTTTTTCAATCGCATTCTATTTTCCCTACCAGAATGCTGGGATGAAGCTGTACAATATATATTTCACGTACATAATCCTCATACAACACTAAACTTGCTTACGCTGTTAGAAAATCACTACAAAATTCACCTATTATGGATAGAATTACGTACAAAGAGCATTGTCGAAGATTGTGATGTTACGCGACACATCCACGTCAAACTCAATCTTGCCAATAGGATGAAGAGGATGATATTTCGAGTTCATGTCGCTGACTTCTATGCATCAATTATAGACACACTTCCTCATAATTAGCCACATGCAAAAGTCCATAGGTTTATAAAAACAAATCCTGATTGGATGAAGACTTTTATTAATGTCTTACCATGAAAAGGTAGAATATAATATATGGTCAAAAAATTTATTTTGTTAGTTATAATTTCATATTGAACTTTGAAATTATGCATCTATTATTACAAATACACATTGAACTTTTATTATTTTTATAGATAATGTCGAGCGGTAATGGAAACAACGCTCCAATCGAGGACGTGACACCAGCACAAGGAGAATTCTCATCACCAATAGGTGAGCAATACTCAACTCCACCAACGGTTCACTCCCCTAATCCAAGTTGTAATAGGAAAGGTACTCCCATTAATCCAACAGACACGCCCAATGCTCCTGAAATTGTCGGGTCAGTTGAGACGAAGCCCATTGGGTTCTCTCTATTGGGAAATAACCCCATAGGGGATAAGAATCATGTTTAACATTTTAAAGCCTAGTGTTTGTCCCTAAAAAATGAATGTGGGAGTGGGAGGAGCTAAAAATTAGAACCTCATACATAAAGTTATTAAAGATGACATCTACAAGAAAATCAACAAACGGCTCATTTCCTGCAAACTCAAAACATAAGGTTCTGTCTCAAGTTGCTGAACAACTCTGAACATATCAGATAAACCTTAGGTAGAAGAATTTCTCTGAGGGAGCATTCAGTTTTAATATTTTGGCTCTCAAAGACAAAGTCCCTTCGAATGTTGAGATGCCAGTCAGTCAATGGAATGATTTTCTGGAAAATGAGGCGAAGGACTCGAAAATGCTGTAAAGGGGAAGACAAGCAAAATAGGGCAAAAAAAAAAACTAATGTCCACCGACTTGGCTTGAATCTTAGGAAGATTTGAAGAACGAGTGGTGGAGTAAGAAAAAAGGCAACCTAGATAAAGGAAATATCCCGAATAGTTCCAACTTGTACGTGCATGCAAGGAGAGACAAAGATAGTAATTCCCTCCTCACTTGGCTAAGACTCTAGAATCAATAGAGTCTATGATTAGTCAGTCAGATTCAAGCCCATTAGACAACATTGATAATGATGCCCTGGCACAGACCTTGGGGAAGGACCATAAAGGGAGGACACGAAGTTTGGGGTCACATACGTCAAAAACAAGATTCAAACACGTCGCACCTCTCGTGGATGAGATTTATTCTGTTAATAAGCGTTTCTCGTCCAATGATAAATGTCATTCTAGGACTGAAGGGGATGTAATGAGGCTTATAAATGAATTAGGAGGCCTAAATGACAAACTTTCACAAATTGTGTCCCTTTTAACCGGTAGTATGCCCCTGCAGCCACAATGCATCGGGTTTCCCCTTACCTCCTTAAAATTTTCCTCCTTCTCTATTCCCTTTATAGATGTCGGTTCCTACTTGAAAATTCCCCTTCTCACCACCTCAGCATGTCATGGGTCTTGGATCATCGTCAACAACCCACGCTGAGTATGGTGAGAAATATGTAATACCCCGTAATTTTATTGATTTTTATTTAATGGATTAAATGAATTAAATGAGAATTAACTTGGAAATTAATCCGGAGGTAAATACTAGCGAGATGTGAGTTGGTATTTGATTATGATGTTACAATAAATATTACTGAGAATATATGGTAAGATATGAGTATTGAAAATATTAAAAATTATCGTGAGACAGAATTACAACAATTTGGGAAATTTAGTTGGGACGCGCGTGTCAGTCGCGTCAGGAATAAATTTATTTGAATTAAAAAGTAAATTATATTTTTATCAACCTAATGGTCATTTTGAGTGCGCCAATGTGTTCGAAAGGTTCAAAATAGTCAAAAAACACTAGCCAGGAGTTTTGTTTGGTCCCGGGGCACTTTTAGGCCAAATCGACAACCCAGAAGGGTATTTTGGTAATTTTAAAAATTTAGGAATTAAAACCAACGAATTTTAGAGTTAAATTATATATTATTAGAGAGGCCACTAGGGCCATTACCAGCCAAAAGCAAGAGAGTGGGCTATGGGAGTTTTGAGAGAAGTTAGAAAGAGGTTAAAAGAGCTTCCAAACCAAACCATCTTCTATCACCATCATCTTGGAAAGGATTGTGACCAGAAAGAGGAGAAATTTAGCCTAGAATCATCGGCAACAAATCTGAAGAACAAATCTAAGGCAAGTGATTTGATGTTATTAATTTCATTGAATATTTCCTCCATGTTTAGTGTTGTCTTGAAAGTTTTGATGAAAAACCTAATGGGATTGCTGTGAAATTCATGATGTTGGATAGGGATTGCATGTAGAATGGTTATGGACGAATTTAATACCCAAAAATGTAACTTTTGATGATTTGAAAACGGATTAATAAGGAGTCTTGGTAGTAAATTAAATTCTGAGTTCATGTTTATAGGGTTTGGTGCAAGAATTGGGGATTTATGATTATTACATGTTGATTATTAAGATTTGACCCCAAAAATATGTTAAGGAGTGACCTAGGGTAACTTAGAATAGTTTAAAAACATTAAAACGTTATTGGGATGATCTTAGGATGGATTTAGAGAAGAGAAAAATGAAGAAAAATGAAGTTGGGAAATTTCTGGGCGTACTCTGCCATCTCGTTAGAAGACCAACCCAGGTGGTTCGAACGAGCTTCTAACGAGGTTCCAGTACACCTTCTAATGAGTTCATAGTTCATTCGAAGCCATTCGTTCGAACGAGACTTCTAATGAGTTCACAGAATGATCTTTTAGGCCTGATTTTAGTTTCGAACTTCCCGTAGACTTATTTAATTGAGTGTTATTCCTCCCTTGTTGGTTAATGGGTATAGTAGTGAGATTGGAGTACGTTGAGGATTAAATCTTAGAATTATATAATAAACCGGGTGACTTCTATGGGTTACGATATAAGTACTTCAATTTGCGACGTGAGAAGAGTTGATAATCTATAATGTATATTTTTCGGAGACTTGTAAGTGTACTACACTAATGACGGTATAGGAATGTAAAATATACCTCTATTAATATTATCAAATATCTAAGATGGGTGAATTATTATTATATGTGGTTATCTGTGTATGCCATACCTACCATACTTGCTATCACGGGAGGTCGGCGTTCGATTAGGGCCATTTAATATTTGTGTGCCTACGGGGGGATTTAGATTGGTACCTCGAGGACATAGGTCAGAGAATGACTTATTTGGGAGTTAATAAGTCTGTTGATCATGGGAGCGTAGGTATGTGCGTGACCCATGTGATGTGAACTATGTTCGCCTCCATTATCTGTGACTGTTACTTATCGAAACGGTTCCTTAGAGATTCGGAATACGTGGTCCTTATGTACGTGATGTACCAGGATTTGATAGCAGAGTATGTGTGCACTGTAGCTTAGTCTAGGGGTGACATTATTGTATATTTATGATGAGATTGATATACTAAAATATTGAAATGGACTGATTATATAAGTACAAGTGTGAATTAATGTAACATCCTTCTAGAGTTAAATGGGAAAACTCTTAGTAATTATTGTAACTAATTCTGGGGAATGAAGGTAAAACTTTCAGTTTATATTAAGATGTCGGAAATTAAACCATGAATAGTAGAGTAAAATCAGATATTGAATTAGACTAGTTAGTTAGTGGAATAACTAGAATGGGTACGGGTACGTAGGAGTGCGCAATTAGTTGAGAGGTGAGAAAACTTATGTGAGTGCACGCACTATCATGTATTTTATATTCACTGTTTAATGATATTAAACACTTTCTATATTTTAAACTGTTTTCACAATCGGGCTCTGACCCGTTTGCTTTCAAATCCATTTTCTTGTAAAAACTTTTAGGTCCCCAGCCACAAGGACACCAAGCTTAGGAGTTCTATTCCAGTGACGTGTTGTAGCTGTTGTGGAAGTTACAGGACCTCGATTAGAGACGCCTCCACTTTCTACCTTGATTCCATTTCAGACTTATTTATCTGTAGGGCATGTCGCCCCTTTTCACTTAGAGACAGTTTATTTATTCACTTTCATTTCTGTTTTGGATGTAATTAATTTATGATTGAGACTTTGTATTCGGTTTCATTCAGTATTTCGGATTATTTCAGAGGAGTGTTCCTCCGGATTCATTTATTCCTTTATTATTGTAACGTGACTGTAATGTGGTTGTGGTATCATTATTTCATAATTGAATACTTGTTTCATGTTAATCTAATTTAATTAAAATTGACAACTCACTTTTTAAATATTAGGTGGCTAGAAATCATTAAAATGTTTTCGACAGTGATGTTATGAACTGAACCCACTTGACATTTTGTATTAATAGGAATAAAGGAGTAGCTACCCGGTATTTAATTTGTCGGGGTGTCACAAAATACTATATGGAGGACCTGAGTGGTAAATTTGTCATTGGGGTGTGCACTCTCATCTCCACTAAAGTAGGAACTTTAGTACATAATCGGCCTTTGCAGGAGGGTGAGTGTCAGATCCTAGTTAATAAAGTATATGTCGGTTGCGAAGACGCTCAAGTGCACACCGACAGTGGAGAAGGGAATTTGTTGAAAAATTATTTAAACCCTTTTACCACTTGTCTAGTTTATCGTTTGATGAAGATGTAGTAATATTTTTCTTATGTTGTAGTGATATCACTAGACAAATTTATTTAATTTAAGTTTTAGTGGTTGTGCAGTATCGTTGATTGGTGTGTTCTTGTATTTAAGTTATTGCATAGTTTGAATTATTAGTGCGTTGTTGACACTATATTAGTGCTTTGCTTCGACACTATATTAGTGCTTTATTATGCAAAATGATATTCATACGACATGATATTTATTTATTTATTTATTTATTTATTTATTAAATGGATTTTCCACAGTACAAAGAGTGGATGGGGGATATTGACTGAATATGGCTAATAGTTATGTTAAAGGCGTTCAAGAATTTATTAGCTACGCTTTTAAGAGCTTTAAAAGTGAGAAGATCCCGTGTCCGTGCACCCATTGTATTAATGGAAAGTATAAATAGTTAGAAGATATTGAGTTACATTCAATAAAGTGGGGGATTTGTCAAGATTATAACAAATGGACATACCATGGTGAAAAACATGTACCTCATGTTCCTGAAGAATTACCTATAACCGACCGCGTAACAGAAAACTAATGAGTGGAGGTGTTAAATGATTTTCTAAAACATCGTCCAAGGACCGACCTAATTGACAATGCTTAAGGAGTCCACCACGACCAAAATTACTAACATATGGGGACAAATAATGCCCACAATGAATAATTTCATACTGAACTACTAGGAGAACAGGAATATATACAGTTGAAAGCCGATGCGGCTAGACCGTTGTAAAAAGATTGCAATGAAGATCACTCGGTATTATATGCGACGATTAGTTCGCAGAATTTGAAGAGTCATTTTGGTTTGTCTGGGAACAACGTAACCGAAACTCTTAAGTGGGTTAAAGAAATTTTCCCAAAAGAGAACACGTTACCACGGGACCCACGGTTTGAGAAAACGATCCAAATTTCAGAATATCTACACTTAGGCTTGAAAACATGTCGTATATTTTACCCGAAAGGAGTTCGACCACCCAAGGCCGAAAAATCGAGCCCGATACCAAACCGGTGGTGACCCCAAAACCAACCTACCCCCTGCCCCGCACCTCTAAACCCAAAAAGAACCCGGCCGAATCCGGCGACCCGATACGAACCCGCCAGCCATGTCCACTACCCGCGATCCATGTTCAACCCGAGCCCATTTCAACAACCTCCATATCTCACACCATAAAAACCCATTTCACCTTGCACGATTTTTCTTCACCTGCCATATTCAAAGATAAAGACAAAAATAAAACCCCATGTGTTTTAATACCACTTGTCCCCATTTTACCAATATACCCTCCAATGCCCCTCATACCTTATTAAACCCCCATTTCCTATTTTACCCTTTTTAACCAAATCCGATTTTGTCACCCAATACCCTCACCCATATTCCTTCCTTACCTCACACAATCCATGCCACACCTCTCCCACATGCTCACCCAAGTATATTTACCAATTTAACCCCTTAGCTCCATGTGCCTATAAAAGAAGACCTAAAGACCATTTGAAAGAAAAAAAAGAAGAGAATTCTAGAGAGACTTAGTTTAGGGTAAAAATAAATTAGAATAAACAATTATTTATAAATAGTTTTATTTTTATTTTTTATTAGAGATTATTGAGTGAGAAATTTGTGAGAAATTCAATTGAATGTGTTTTTATTATTAAAAATAATTTGGAGGCTCGAATTGAATGGATGATGTGCAAATTCAAGGATTGAAGTCCAATTTCACTTAAAGAGATTTGATTTGATTGTTCTTCTCTTCTATTTTATTTTATTTTATTAGCTACTAATTATTTGTTTATCATGTTCGATATTATGTTAGGCTAAATCCCCATTCAAGGGGTAGGGGGAACCCTGATTTGATGTTATTTTAATTTAATTAGTTTGATTACTTGAAAATTATCTTTGAATATTAATTTTGATCCCTCACCCTTAAATTTACGCCTCGAGAGAGGGTAAATGATTTTTCTAAGAACATCGAAATTCTAGTTATAATACCAGTTTTAGATTCAAACAAGAGATAGGGGTTTCTTAAGTGTGGTATTATTTTTTGATTTTCAACTCTAAATTTATTTTCTAAGATTTACATAAATTTTAATCAATCGATCCTAGCGGGTGATTAATTAAAAGGAGTGTAGATCAATTTTCTAGAGTTGTGAGGGGTTAAACTTAAGTTTCTAAAAGGTTACTATTAAAATTACATTTTCAACGAGAGTTGATTTGTAATTTTGATATTAATTTGGGAGAATTCAATTAATTAAATTAATTCGTTGAAATAGCTAAAATTTGTGGTGTAGTTCCACTCCTTGATTGCTCTCACTTTATTTACCTCACTTTATCTCTTATTTTGTATTAGACATTTTTTTTATTTTAGTTAGTTTTTATCATCTCTCATTTAGTTTAGTTTAGTTTAAATCCTCACCTCACCCAAATTTTTTTAATATTTGAAAAGCTAAAAAGAAAAAGAAAAAGCATAAATCCCAAAAAGAAAATAAAAAGTGAATTACGATTGAGTTTGTCTCTAGCTTACCCCCTTGATATGGATTGATACCCTTACTTACCTCTACACTTTAGATTGTTATATTTTGTAGGTAATTGAGGTTCGTTTTGATTAGAGGAGATTTTCAAGAAACGACGAAAAATATACCAAAAAGTTCTTTCTATCAAATGGCGTCGTTGCCATTCTTGGGAGCGTGAAGCACGCGGAGCGAATTTCAATTTTGTAGTTCATTTATTTCCTATATTTTGTTGCATTTTAGTACCATTTTTTTAGAAGGCTTATATTAGGATTTTTATTCTTGGCTTGTATTGCGGTGCATAAAGACACCATTTATTTTTTTATTTTAATTTGTAATAATTAATGCAAAGAAAAGTGTGATAGGAAAACCGGACAAAGTAGAGAGAGGGCGTTCAAAGGAGAGGAAACGAAGCCTCTCTATCTTGGGTCAGTAGGACTCCCGGGGCCGACTGAGATAGGCGTAATCTCCCCCCGATCGACTCAAATTTTTCGACACCCCGCGGCTTAAAAACCATGGGAGGTACATCTATTGAACCCTCGCGGCTCTCCTGTTAGCGAGTCAATTATTTTGTGTGCTTTGTGTGCTCTTACTTGATTTTATTCTCGCATTTATTTTCGAATGTCACTCACGAGAAGGGCTTTCATCACCCGACTCACTCGCTTACCAATTGTGTGCTACCCTAGCCATCACTAAATTTAAAATCAATCAACTAGGTAGCCCAATAGGAGACTATTTTTGCACAGGCGATCACTCAAAAAAATTCGTGAATTTTTATCGCCCGCGGACTTAATTAAAATTTGACTACCCCTTTGACTAAATTTGGAAGATAAAAATTAGTTATGTGCTAATTAGGAATTCTCCTTGACTTGTGTGTGTCCAATTTATTTTTCGGTTGTCAGTTTTAGTGAGTTCGTCAAATTCAGCGAGTCCATATTTTTCCCCACCTTTTCTTCCAAAAAATCCAAAAATATTTTCTTCCTTTATTTTTACAAAAAAATAGCCCAAAAATATTTTCTTTCATTTTTATAAAAAAATCCAAAAATATGTTCTTTCTTTCATTTTAACAAAATCCAAAAATATTTTCTTTCCTTTTAAAAAAAATCAAAAAAAATATTCTTCTCCTCATGGCCAAAGAACGTCCTTTACGGGATTAATTTGGTCATTTTCCATTGACATGCGACACGTGTGAGAGTGATCCTGAGCCGTCTCTTTATGATATTCTTAGTGGTCCCAACTCTCTCACGAGTATCGTTGGTACTCTTGACCCATCTATGAACGCACCTCCTATTACATCACCCTCGGTGTCAAGTGTCGACGTGTCTCATACTTTGTTGTGCACCCATTGTTATTATGCCGATCACATGTCCCATGAGTGCCCTTACATTCCATATCCATCCAAACCCACCGTGGAACATGTGTATCCATATGACACTGTTTCGGAACCCACCTCGGCCCATTATCACGATTTATCCAATCTCGAGTTCTGTGAATACCCTAGCTATTCGTGGAGGCCTAATCACCCTCCCACGCAATACGAATCCCAATCCGATGTTGTGGATCCTCACACATTCCAACAGTCATCATGGCAACCTTTTGCACGCGTTCACGATCAGTACCCTCACTACACACCCTATGAATATCAACCAATTGTCCATCACGAAAGCGATCATTTTGTGTATGATGAACTTGGCCCCACTCCACACACTTCACACGAGTATTCTCCGTCTAGTCCTGTCCATAGCGAGTTGTGTCCACCTCCACCTCCACCACCACCACCATCATCCACATCCGCTCTCGAGGCACTCTTGCAACAGTTCATCATCGAGCAAGAGCAAGACACTCAAATTCAAACTCAAGCCCTCCAACGGATTGAACAAATATTAAATGAAATTGAGTGTGAGAGAGAGTCGGACTTCAACCCAAGTCCACCCATTGTTACGCCCACGTGGAGTGATGATGCGCCGTATTGTGCCACTGACTTTGTGTCTGACCAGCCCTACCACCCTGAGAATCTTGAAGTTGAGACCATTCCATGGTCCGGGCCTCAAGTTGACACTTGTGTTGATTTATCCATACGTAGTGAGCCTGATCAAATCTAACCATATCCACATGAACCCCACTTTGAGGTTCCTATTCCCTTTCCCTCCACTATCTTGTGGTGTTGATTTTCCCATCGATAACTCTCTGGTGTGTCACGGCGCGGACACTATCATCTCCCATTTATAGAACGGTCGTGTTATTTCTCTGAGGCCCAACCCATTCCACTTACCAAACCATTTTTCCCCCTCACCAATTAGAGCACCGTGCTTATAGGGCCCTAGTTGCCCTCACCTTTAAGCTCAGCAAGGCCTGAGACTGATGCCTTTTCTCCCTTACCCTAATACCCACCCGCCCATGGTCCACCAATGCTTTGCATCGTGTGATGCACTTTTCCATACAAGTGCATTGACCATTCTTAGCCCTAATCTAATAAGGATGATGCTTCAGTCTCGTTTGGGGGTGATTATCATCAACCGATTTTTTTGCAGCCCCATGCTTTCATAGTTCTTATCCTTAGGGTGAGTTCCCTTCGATCTGGATGAAGACGTTAAACTTAGTGCTACCGGGAGGCAACCCATGATTTCTTGTACTAGTCTCATCCTGTTTGGGGGTGGTGTTTCACATCACCCAATGCTTTCCATGTTATAGACTTGTACACATTTTTTTTTCTTATCACTTATTCAGGTTTATTCTTGGCTACATCTGCCCACTTCATGAGCGGTTGATTTTGGTAAACTCTTTCCTACCTTATGCTCTCAATTTTAAAAATCGTTTTACCTAACATCGAGGACGATGTTCCTTTTTGTTTGGGGGTGGGAAATTTAATCAAAATCGTACCTCTTTTCAAAATTTTGATTTTTTAACCTGATTTTTAAAATTTCGTGCAGTTTCTTTCATCTCACTCATTTATGTGAATTTTCAATCATCCATCTTTTTAAGTCTAGGAATCAAGATAGAGAATATTTTTTTCTAAATAGCTTATGTAATACGTAATAAGGCATATTTCACCTTGAATTTCTAGACTCAACAAAAATTTGCGCACTTATTGCGTCAATACGATTTAGAGTTGAAGAGTGCTACAATTCTCCAGAAAACCTTGAGGATCACTAGTGGAGACTTTAGCTTGTGAGATTTGTGCCTTTTACCCTTTTAGAGTGCTTTATGCAATCTCTGAGTCACAAGTTGATTCAACTTTATTTGGGTCCGCAGTTAAATAGTTGTGTGATCTCATTATTTTTCATTAAAATTTTTGGCTTGATCACTGAGAACGACATCCCTCTCGAGTTGTAGGAAATACGTGCCTTGAAATTTGTCCCGAATACTAGACTTTCATCCATTACCTTCGCTTATTCTTTCCCATATTTCATAAATATTCCCCTCACCATCCATATACATTCCCCACTCATTTCATATATCATCCATCATTTTGAGATAAAGTACTTTCCCAAATGTTAAATGTCTTCAGTGTTGAGAGTATAAAAAAAAGAGAAAAAAAAATAGAAAAATAGCAAAAGAAAAGAAAAAGTAGAAAAAGAAAAAAAAGAGAAAAAAAAAAGAAAAGAGAAAAGAAAAGAAAAAGAGAGTTGTAGTTAATTTTTATGCAATAAAGATATTTGTGCCTAAAGTGTATACACTCTTCAATCGCATCCATATTTTATCCATCACTCATCATTCATATCACCATTCTATCGTACACACCTCATATCATACCATCCTTCCCATTTCATTTCCCCCTTACCCATATACATCCATATTTTTCCCTAGGTGTTCGGGAAAATGATAGTCAACATGGTGAATAACTCGACGTTCTCACTATAGTGATTAACATCTCTTTCATGAGATCATTTTCCTTCCATATGTTCCTTATTTCTTATGTGTGCGTGAGACGTTTGAACTTTCTTACATTTACTCACCTCCTCACACACAAGAGCGATACACTTACCCTAAATCTCAAGAGTTCATTTGAGAGAGCTATATCCTATGAGATTTGAACTTGAAGCATTAATTCCGACAAGGCAATCTAGGAATTACTCTTGTGATACTCAACCCGTTTTGACAGATTCACACACACACGCGTTGAGTTATAGGAAGGATGTGCCTTGTGTGTTTACTTAGCTAACATTATCTACATTCTAACTTGTATTTCTGAAATTATTTCTCTTATGATGGATTGTGTGCCCATTCTATGTCTAATAAGAGATTAACTGCCTTTCAATAAATCTTTGCAAATAAGAATTTTATGGGTATATTCCCTGCAAATCCTCACGAGACATAACTCGTCCTGTAGGGTAACCTATAGGTTTAAAGGCTTGTTGCACATGCTAAGTGCAATCGCAAGTGACCATGAAAGTGGTATACTTTTGGTTTCTTATCTTTCTCTTTCTCTCTATCTTATTGCTCAAGGACTAGCAACGCTCTGTTCGGGGGTAGTGTGATAAGCACCCAAAAGTGTACATTTTATACCCCGAATAGACGTATTTTAGTTGATAATTCTCGACAATAATGGTCATATGTGCGTAAATGTTCAATGTACAGGCTTGATTGTGTTTGCGGAGTTCAAAAGCTTAATTTAAGGAAAATGCGCATCAAAATGAGTTAATTCCCTTGTCCCGTAACTTCACCCGAGCCTAAACCTGTCCCTAAACCTTCTCTAAAACCCGTGTGTGTTTAGTTTTTGCCTTTTTATTTTTCATAGATTTTTAATTTGACTCGTTTTATTTTAAGTACTTATTTTTTATTTGTTTAGAATTTTCTAGAATTTATTTTCTATTTTTCTATTTTATTTTTATTAGTATAATTTTATTTTATTTTGATTTTTTTATTAGTTTTTATTTTATTTTATTAGGATTAGTTTTTTTTAGGAATTCATTTATTTTTCAGTTTTATTAGATTTTACTTTTATTTAGGATTTTAGTTTTTAGTTTAATAGATTTTTATTTATTTCTTTTTAGTTTCATTTTTTATTGAGTCTTTATTTTGTTTTTAGTGTAGGAATTTAATTTTTATATTTTTAGTTTTAATAGTTTTATTTTTATTAGTTAATTTTATCTTATTATGGGTCATAACTTAAACACACACACAACCCCTCACACCCTACTCTATCATACACACTCATCCACCTAACTAACCCCTCACCCTAACTTCCTACACCCTCACACACCTAACTACTCCCTCCATCATCTTCAACCACAGACTCTTTCTATCTCCTCTCACCAAAACTCCATAACTTAAAACCATTAAACCCATCTCTCTCTCTCCTAACCTCAACTCCCATAACCAAACTTCATCACCATCACTCTACCCTTAAACCCAACAATGGAACCCACAAATCAGATCCCTAGCAGCCCTTATACATCCAACCACTCCGACCGGTGACCTCCTCCATCCCGGCGCCACCTGAAACCCCACCGGCGATGACCCATCGTCGGCCAACCTTACCCGAAAGGAGTCTGACCACCCAAGGCTGAAAAACCGAACCCGATCCCAAACTGGTGGTAACCCCAAACTCGACCTACCCCCTACCCCGCACCTCCAAACCCGAAAAGAACCCGGCCGAATCCGATGACCTGATATGAACCCTCCAGCAATGTCCACTACCCGCGATCCATGTTCAACCCGAGCCCATTTCAACAACCTCCATATCTCACACCACAAAAACCCATTTCACCTTGCACGATTTTTCTTCACCTGCCAAATTCAAATACTAAGCCAAAAATAAAACCCCATGTGTTTTAATACCACTTGTCCCCATTTTACCAATATACCCTCCAATGCCCCTCATACCTTATTAAATCCCTATTTCCCATTTTACCCTTTTTAACCAAATCAGATTTTCTCACCCAATACCCTCACCCATATTCCTTCCTTACCTCACACAATCCATGCCACACATGTCCCACATGCTCACCCAAGTATATTTCCCAATTTAACCCCTTAGCTCCATGTGCCTATGAAAGAAGACCTCAAGACCACTTGAAAGAAAAAAAATGAAGAAGAGAATTCTAGAGAGAGTTAGTTTAGGGTAGAAAATAAATTAGGATAAACAATTATTTGTAAATAGTTTTATTTTATTTTTTTCATTAGAGATTATTGTGTGAGAAATTTGTGAGAAATTCAATTGAGTGTATTTTTATTATTAAAAATCATTTGGAGGCTCGAATTGAATGGATGATGTGCAAATTTAAGGATTGAAATCCAATTTCACTCAAAGAGATTTGGTTCAATTGTTCTTCTCTTCTATTTTATTTTATTAGCACTACACCAAAAACAGTAATCTGGCACGGTTTAAAACTGTGCTAGATCAAATCTGGCACGGTTTTGAACTGTGCCAGAATCAGGTGTTCCAAAATGGTCAGTTTTTTCTGGCACGGTTTAAAAGTGTGCCAGTTTTGACCAAACAGGTACACTTCTGGCACACTTCATAATCGTGCCAGAATTTAAAAATTTTGGTACACTTTTGGCACAGTTCAAAACTGTGCCAAAATTTGATACACTTTTGGCACAATTTTAAACTGTGCCAAATTTTTGGATCAAAGAAAAAAAAATTAGTTATAAATAATATTACCAAAAAAAAATCAACAACATTTCCACTATTTTTTGTACTTGTTTTAGAATAACAAAAAATCAATAATAATCTAAAACCAGCATGGCAAAAATAGTACAACAACAATACAAATAGTCCGCAACAACACTAATACACGTAGAACATGCCCACTAAAAATTATTAGCTCAAATTCCATTAATAGAAAATTCATGTTAATACATATTAAATTCATCTCAATACATGCTCAAACATCGATCCTTTCGAAGATATTCTCGCTTGCCAACATCTTGTTCGTGGAAACTCCATTGCTTTTGTTCATGAATTGATCGTAGTTGGTCAAAGCAACACAGTAAACGGCAAGGTCAACGTCTTCGAACATTTCTAACCACTTATAATAATCTCCAAGACTTCTTAAGTGAACTCTAATGAGTTGGTACCTGTAGATGCAAAGCAAAAACTGGTATTAGCACTAAAATCGTGTGTATAGTAACAAGTACTTGAAAACATGAAAAAGACTAAAATATGCATAAAATGTTGGTGAAATAAAAGCAAGTAAGCATTTTACAGAACTAATTCCAAAGTTTCATGTTGAGATAGATATGAATTGCATACCAGTTATAAACAGTTTATAAAATTTGGGCAGAGTTTCCTTTGTTTATATGACTATCCACCCTGTTTAACGACTAAAAACTACTCAAACCACAACAATAGTAATATGCAACAATCGTGCCCATTAGTCAGAGGCATACATGAAGATGATTTCTCAGTGACATACATTAATGTCCATTAGGCACTCGCCTTGATGATTTATCGGATAACTTTTGAAGAAATTCAGAAAAAAATTTGATATTAGTAAAGTCAGATAAAATTTGATAAGGTGTAACAATCCGTAAACATATATAGAAATCAGAAGCGTAAGACTTTGACTTGATATGCGCATATGAATCTAGAGGCTACATCATATGGATCACATAAACATCTTATTATACCTAGTAGACCGTTACATCTCATAACTTTCTCTCAAAGACTGACCATAAGGTGATCTGAAAAAATAAAAACAAACATCGATTAATGATAAAAAAATGCATAACATCGATTAATGATCGGTAAATATGACTATATATATATATAATAGTAGGGATACGCTCCTAGCTCGCGGAGCTAGATACCGAAAAAATAAAAAGACTCTCTCTATTACTTTGAGAAGAGAATCGTTGGTTTGACCGACGGACTACGTGGGAAATACGAGGATGCTTATAGAGTTCATTATGATCATTCGTGTTATAGAGATATCAACTATTTCATGGAATCTAAAAAATAGAAATCACTGCATCTTCCCTTAGAGATTGATGTTGAATTATTAAACAGAAAACTTGATCTTCATCATGAAGAACCTACACTTTCATATCAAATGAACCATATTTTGTTAGTACAATTGAAACTTGACCCTACAGAATCCCATTTCCACTGACATTTTTTTAATTTTAGTTGAATCTACTTTAGGTTCAACCAAAGCCATTGCAGTAACCTTATGAAAGCTGATTAACTTTTTTATTGTTTTAGAAGTAGGTCTATTTTCATCCCCTCTAACATTCCAATATAAGAAATTTATCATTGATACTTCCCAAAAGTGGAATTTATAGATACCTTAACTTTGGATCTTGTAATTCTTCTAAAGAGAGGATCTTAAAGTGTAGCAATATGAGATGGCGGTAGCAACCGAAGAGCCCCATAGCAACCCCGTAGCAGTTGCTACCGTAGCAGCCCCCACCATAGCATCCTCATTAGTGGTTTACTTCAAAGCAAACATCATCAGGGAGACTTCAAGATTCCAAACAATTAACTCTTATACTACAAATAACAAAATTTAGGAAGGAAAATCGTTACCTTCTGTATGGAAAAGTTAAAGAGTTTTTTAAAACCGAACTTGATTCAGTGGGTCCAAATGAATCAAATCGAACCACCAATGGTGGAGGTTATTTAGACTCAACTTGTCTATCTCTCATTTTCTCCACCAGATTTGTCATTTGGTAAGTACCGGGCAGATGAACAGACATGGGTGGACACAATTGAATCTGTGGGACACGGTGAAACTGTTAGAATCAGTATTATGGATTATCTTGGTCAGTTATAATACTAGTCACAAAAAGGCCAGTATACCTGAGATAACTCTATTGAAAATGGCCAGTTTACCGAAGATAACTGTCAATCACCCAATTAAACAACGGCTCCGTATTGCAACACACAACTGGATCAAGTAAACTAAACATACCTACTAACAAATGAATGAACCACTGAATTGACATCCTCATCCAATTGAATAGCGGCCTCAACACCATACTCAGCTTTGTATATCAGCATTTTTAGTAAATCAACTTTGAACCACTACATTCTCTGCTACGACTGCCATATAAATGATAGAATTTATATTCTTAGTAAATCAACATGTCACTATGTTATATGTTTCACAGATTTGCATATATAAATAAGTATGTCATTATGCTAAATTATAAAAAAAAAAACATTTGAATTTGGTTTTTTGTTGACACGCACATATAAAACACATATAACTGAGCTCTATTCACCTTACACACAATTGGATGGGTTGGCGGCTATGAGGTCCATAAGCACCCCCTTATGGACAATACAATTTCTTTACTAATTATTTTGTTCTTGAAGAGTAGTTGTATTAGTCGACCGACCCACATCGCAGCAGCGCAACCACCACCACCACCATGTTGTGGTGTTTTGAGCAATCACCCACCTCCCTGTGTGCGCGCGCGTTGAAGCATAATGACCAAGTTGAGGAAGTTGAATCATCTTTCGCCCTCTCCCTCTCTTTATCTTTTTATCTCCCTCACCCTATCCCTCTCTTTCAACACCTTCTCGAGCGATAAGTGGCATAGTGGACTAGTTTATCCCCATAAATGTTTGCACTCACCCTCCATAGACGGCTCCCATGTCCATAGCATTCCTCACAGTGGACTAGTTTATCCCCAAGCCACTTATATATGACTTGGTAACCACACGTTTCCAGTGTTCATAATCTGCAGTGAAATCCTGTGGTGCGGGTTTCCCACAAACTCCAACATGTGAACTCGACAACCAGTAAGGTGACGTCTCCACCCTTGAAGGCCATTATTTTCTTCATTATGACCCGCGTTCTGATTCCCCACTTTGTGCATTCACGCTTGCAACGCACACTCCTACACACATTACATTACTGTTAGACCAGAAGCAACTCAATACCCCACTATGTACTTTCAAAGTACATCACAATATCCTCCTCTTATATTGTGTAGAGTTTATAAAGATGAAAAAATGTCGATTACAAATTACATGGCATCTTTAAAATGAAAAAGAAAAATACTGCACATATGATTCTAATCTCAGATGAAGAATGGAGTACCAGACTGCATTGGGATCATCAGATTCTTTTCAGAGTGAAGGCTCATGTTGTGATCTTTTCTCATAGCACTCATTAGATTTAGGCTTTCGATATACAACCACACCCGCTCCGTTAACTTTATCCTTACTAATCGATATAACTTCCCTACACATTGACTTTGTTAGTTTCTTCATTGCTGCCAACAATTTCCAAAAGAATGCACAATTTTTAGCAATCAGTGAACCAAATCTCAACATCTCTAATATTATGTAAGAGAATCAATCACCAACCTTCCCAAATCTCAATATCTTCAGGAAGTTTTTGGTAGATAGAAGTAACAGACCACATAAAGAAACGACCAGGGCACAATAGATGATTTAGCTCCAAAAGAAGTTTACCGCTTGCATGTAATACTCGTGTGACTAATTTCAAACCAAAATTAAAGCAGGCTACAAAATTAAAGCATGATATAATTTGAACCAAAATTAAAGAAGTTTACCGCCTGCATTAAGTCCTTCAGACTAAATTGCAAGGTAGAACCACTTTTTAAAGCCGAAGAAATCATTGGTGTATCTGAAGCAGAATGAGAAGATTGTAATAGAGGAGATGTATCTAATAGATCTTCTAAATCATTATTGACTTTATTGGTACATGAAACATTTTAGACCGAACCAGCTACAGGCACTAGTTTGTCTTGAATTTCCAGGTCCTGAAAACCAAATATTTGACTTAGAAACATAGTAGAACTATACGAATTAGGTTTGTTATTTAAAAAAAATTATAACTTCAACTAAATATAGTAATTTTCCGTCTTCAACCGTTAAGCTGGAAGGGAACATGTCAAAGAAAGGAAAGTAAGCCCCCATATACCTCTCCATTTTCATGGTTGTTCATGTTGGTTCCAAAGTAAACTGGAACTTCTATTTCATTAAAGACTTTCTCCGCTCTAAGATACTTTGATGGCTCACGATCATTGTTGTAAACTTTATCAGTTTTTTTAACATCATTACAGTTTACTAAGGATCCTGAAAACCCAGTGTACATGTCAGAATTACTTTTCCTTGATTGGTTGAGAATAGGTCCATTCCTAAGAAGAGGGACTTCAGATAAGACACTGCTGATATTTTCAATCTTTCTCTTATTTACTGTAACAAAATTTGTAAGTGATGATTGAACAATATTTAAACGAATGGGTGAATCTGTATTGTCAACATTATGTTTTTTCATTGCTCTAGAATAGAGTGGATCCATTTTAACACTATTAAATAGAGAAAATCCATCAACCTTCTTAAGGTCGTGGACTCTAATCATAAAATCTCTTCCTATTGAGCTATCATCATTGTCGATCACCTCTACAACAGGTGGGCCCGTGCCACCGTTTGCACATTCTTCCTCACGGTATGCTTTTTCTTTAGGATCACATTTATCTGGAGAGATATGCTTCGATAACAGTTGTGAACTCTTTTCTTCCTTGTCGAGTTCCCCAAATTTATTAACCAAATAACTCACATGACTCAGTGAGTAGATATTTTCTAGAGCTTCTCTTAAGGAGTGCAAAATTGACCCTTCATCAGAAATGACTATTTTTCTTTTATCAGGAGTTACATTGAAATTATATGCAGTTGTTAGAATAATAAAATTCATTATTTCAATTGGATATTGCTTGGAATTCGCACCTTTATACAAATCATTCACAACCTTGCTGACTTTAGGCATATCAACAGGTCGACCATTTACGAAAAAGTATTGACGATCTCCTAAATTATGCCCACTGCCATATCCGGGCTTGGAAAGAAACCCGTCAACCTTGCAGAAATCTGATATACATATACTCACAGGTTCTACGCAAGTGAAGGTGCTCATGCCAAACATTGTGATGATATTATCTTTAAAGTAACCATTTCCCTGTGTTTTAAGTACTACAGATTTCACAATTCTTTCGGTTGTGTTGCTTCAAACTAATCTAACTCCCGTTGAAACAAGAGCATAGGCCTGGAATAAAAATAAAGTAAAACTTTAAAATGGCGCTGTGAAAATAAATTCTCCTCTAACATGACATATGGTATGTTTAGCTACAAGATCAATAGAACACGTGCCTGTATTTTTGTCAATGTCTAACTCCTCATTTATATCATAAAAAGATAATGAAACAAAAGACACCCCTTACAAATTGAAGCATCACATACTGAGAAACTTTGAGATTTGAAGTACTCCCTCATATATACAACATACTGTAATGTCTCATTTGCAGCTTCTATTCTCCGCTTAACTGTATCAATCTTAACTAGGGTAGCTACAGATTCTAATGAGGTTCCCTCTACCTTTTTGAGCTTTAGGAGGATGGAGGCAACTGGTTGATGGATAGAGGGGACGTCGTCATGGAGACGGATGACGTCGCGGGTGGCACAGGGTCAAAAACTTAGTTAGAATTAATGATACCTTATTTATTATACTCCAATTCGATTCCTCTCAAAAGTCTCGTAGTCTCAAAACGATCTTCCTCGATAGAGTTAGAATGACCTCCCCCAAACCTCACTTCAACTTGTAATTTCACTGAGGACAAACTCCAATTACTACGGCGTAGTTAACCATAATCAAAATCTAAGATTTATACCAAGTCATTAAGTTCTTTTAATCCGAGTTATCATAATGTTGGGGTTTTATTGCAATACCCAACTACAACTACTTATCAAAATGAAGTGTCTTTGGTTGCCTAAAAAACAGAGGTAAACGTAAACCAAATAATAGACAATAAGGCTAGAAAAAAAAAAGCTACTCGTAGAATATTGTTCTAGTCAAATGTAAACCTAAAGAAACTTCTAAACGAAGCATTCCAGAAAACAAAATATTAATAAAGTGGGAACACTAGTCCCACACTTGTGTTAATAAGCTAATAAGGAACTTAAAAAAATCTAACATTCATTTCTGCATAAATATATCTAAAACAAGTATGTAGCAACTAGATTAACATCACTTAATTCATGGATATAATCTCAATTGAGGACTTTCATCAAGCAACTATTGAGCCAAATTCATATCAAATTATAATCCATAAAACGGTTGAATCAAATCCAACATTTTTCTGGAGAATTTTACACACCCACACGCATGAACCCAAAATATTCTAATCAATCTCGTGACTCCTTTATAGAACTACGTCAATTTAGAGAGCATACCTTCATATACAAGTTTCACACCTCCATATATAAATTTCACCATTCCTACAACAGACCAATACTCAAAGTGAGTTTCGGGACTTGAAATGCGGCGACTTAGGGTTTTCTGTACATCTTCCTCAAATTGATCATGTGAAGCCCACGTTCCTCCAACCAATGCTATGATGAAGAGGGAGAGATATATCGAAGGGAAAATCCGGATATGGAGGAGTGGGGAGATGGGGTTCACCCGATTTTTAGGAACAAACGATTTGAGCGGGAGTGTTATTTAGCAATAATTAAGGTAGTTTTATTAAGACCGTTGTATAATGGTCAAATAAAAAAGTTTATAGGTCGACTAATTAAAAAAGTGATGTTAAACCGTATGGATGAAACAGTTTACAACACCTCACTTATTAGTGATGTAAATTAAAATATAAAAGCGTCTTAAATTTGCATTTTTCTTGTAGTGTATAGTGTTAGGTACAGGCTTTATAGCACAATCTTCCTAAAGGCATGATAATATTCTTGAAAGCTAACACGCGTGACAACAACATAAATGGTGTCACACTTATAGCACCACAAAAATAAAACAAAACCAAGGAAAATAATAAACAAATCAATAATGACAATCGCAAAATACTAAAGAAAATAAGTATACATTCATTTCGGAATTGTGTCAAACACTTGAGAGGTATACCATGTTTAGGCATTAATAAGCATGAATGATATTTGTTATTTAATTAAAACCAAGTAGTAAATACCAAATTATGAACTTTCAAACATTATATTTTCATACTTTAAACATCCAACATTACATTACTATAAAAAATATATGGTCCAAAGGATAACCAAAAATAGAATGATAGAGCAGTAACAATAGTAGTGTAATTTTCACACTTAACAATAAGAGTTTATTCTTGTTAACAATAATATTTAAAAGACTAAAAATTAATGCTGGAGCAAATATGCTGAACAAAATATATGCTAAACAAATATATATATATATATATATATATATATATATATATATATATATGTGTGTGTGTGTGTGTGTGTGTGTGTGTGTGTGTGTGTGTGTGTGTGTGTGTGCTGTACCAAACATGAAACATAAAAGTAAAACCCTACTCATTGTCATGCCTACTCAATTTTAATTAAATAAAAAAAGAACAAACATAGTACATTCAATACACAAAAGAAGCATAAAAAATAACTTACCTCTCAATACATAAGAGAAACAAACCCCCAATTTTGATGCGGGAATGGAATACCCAATTTTTCAACCTACAAAACAAAAGAAAGATAAATTACCAAATGTACACATTAAATAAGAGAACAAACTTAGTTTGAAACCAAAATCAGTTTTTTCAATTCGTAGGTTACAAATCGAAACCCTAGCATTTACATAAAACACAAAACAAGTCATGCACATATCTAGTATGCACCCAATCTAATATGGCCGGAGAGAGAGATAAATGTGAGCCGAGAGAAATCAAAGGAGAGAGAGGATGAAAGGGTGAGCGGGTGAGCGGGAATGAGAGAGCTGTCCAAAAATTTAGTATAATGATTTTTTGTAGGGTATTTTATATTTTAGTCAAGTGTACTCAATTTAGTCACACTTTAAAACAGTGCCAAATTTTGGCACTGTTTTAAAGTGTGCCAGATTGTCATTAAACCGTGCCAGAATTTGGCACGGTTTTAAACTATGCAAGATTTTTAACATCGGGGTGTGCCATATTGTTGTTTTTGGTGTAGTGTAGCCACTAATTATTTGTTTATCATGTTTGATATTATGTTAGGCTAAATCCCCTTTCAAGGGGTGGGGGAACCTTTATTTGATTTTATTTCAATTTAATTAGTTTGATTATTTGAAAATTCCCTTTGAATATTAATTTTGATCCCTCACCCTTAAATTTACGCCTCGAGAGAGGGTAAATGCTTTTCGAGAGAAAATCAAAATTCTAGTTATAATATCCATTTTAGATTCGAACTAGAGATAGGGGTTTCTTAAGTGTGGTATTATTTCTTAAATTTCAACTCTAGGTTTATTTTCTAAGATTTACATAAATTTTAATCGATCGATCCTAGCGGGTGATTAATTAAAAGGAGTGTAGATCTGTTTTCTAGAGTTGTGAGGGGTTAAACATAATTTTCTAAAAGGTTACTATTAAAATTACATTTGCGACGAGAGTTGATTTGTAATTTTGATGTTAATTTGGGAGAATTCAATTAATTAAATTAATTCATTAAAATAACTAAAATTTGTGGTGTAGTTCTACTCCTTGATTGCTCTCACTTTATTTACCTCACTTTATCTCTTATTTTTGTATTAGACTTTGTTTTTATTTTAGTAACTTTTTAGTTAGTTGTTATCATCTCTCATTTAGTTTAGTTTAGTTTAAATCCTCATCGTACCCAAATTGTTTTAATATTTGAAAAGCTAAAAAAAATAGAAAAAGCATAAATCCCAAAAAGGAAATAAAAAGTGAATTACGATTGAGTTTGTATCTAGCTTACCCCCTTGATGTGGATTGATACCCTTACTTACCTATACACTTTAGATTGTTATATTTTGTAGGTAATTGAGGTTTTGATTAGAGGAGCTTTTCAAGCAACGACGAAAAAATACCGAAAAGTTCTTTCTATCACACCACGACCAAAATCACTAACCTATGGGGACAAATAATGCCCACAGTGAATAATTTCATACCGAACTACTAGGATATCGAGAATATATACAGTTGAAAGCCGATGCGGCTAGACCACTGTATAAAGATTACGATGAAGATCACTCGGTATTATATGCGACGATTAGTTTGCATAATTTTAAGAGTCGTTTTGGTTTGTCTGGGAACAACGTAACCGAAATTCTTAAGTGGGTTAAAGAAATTCTCCCAAAAGAGAACACGTTACCACGGGACCCCCGATTTGAGAGCAAGACCCAAATTTCATAATATCTATACTTAGGCTTGAAAACATGTCATTACATGGCAAAACCCCGAACCCCCCCCCCCCAAATGGACCCGTGAGAGGTGCCAACACCTTGCACGAGACCAACGTAGCTCGTAGGAACCGATCGCGTGGCCACGGGACCCCCGATTTGAGAGCACGGTCCAAATTTCATAATATCTACACTTAGGCTTGAAAACATGCCGTTAGAGGGCAAAACCCCAAAACACTCCCCAAACGGCCCTGTGAGCGATGCCAACACCTCGCGCGGGACTATTGTAGCTCGTAGGAATTGAAAGAGTTGTCCTTATTCGTGTGTTTCAAATCAAACCAATTTTCACCAAAATTATCCAACTTTTAATTAGACTTAAACCAAGTTGTGAAAAACCAATTCTTACTTTAAACCAATTTTATCTTGATTAATCCTAAGCATGCATCTAGTGATTAAAGTAAGTAAAGTAAAGTAAAGAATACTCACAATGCAGGTTGTACGAGGAAAAATCCAAGACGGTAAAAAAACTCAGACGACCCAAGCTAGACAATCACTATGAATGTGGAGTTACAACGAACAGACAAAAGACTCACTCAACGACTCGATTCCCGTGGATCTTGATGCTCTTCCAATCTTCAACCACTCCTCTCACAGTTCCACGGAGAAAGTCCTTTTTCCACGATACCTGTCCATAACACACGCGTCCACGTATGTCTCGGTGTCCACCGAATGGCTTTGATACGTCTACGATGTCGAACAAGAAGTCCTTCTCTTTTCTTCACCGTAAAACCCAAATGTTCAAGTATAGAACAAACCTTCTTGGTGCATCAAGATCACATAAACATATAGTAATGATAACTCCGATCTTTGCAAACTCTAATAATGTGTTTAAGCTTTGAAACCTTAGAAAAACATGTGCAAAACTCGTACTGGATTGAAAACTGTTTTCCAGATTGCACCACACGTTAATTCTGACGAAACCACGCTTTAAATAGGATTTTAAGTCGGTGCCTCGAAAAACATGTCGCTCGACGAGATTGACTAGTCGTTCACGCGATATGGCTATCTCGCTTGAACGAGCTGAATTGTCGTTTGAACGACACGCGTGTCTATTTGAATTTTTCTTTGAAACGTTTCTTCAAAAGAGATCCAATTAAGTTAAACTCTTTTTCGAGCTTATCAGAATAAAACGAAGTGTAAAACGTTTAAAACACTTTTAAAACATTTTAAAATATTTTTTCTTATAAAATTACATCCTTACCTTTTCACTACACCAAAAACAGGAATCTGGCACGGTTTAAAATTGTGCCAGATAAAATCTGGCACGGTTTTGAACTGTGCCAGCATCAGGTGTTCCAAAATGGATATTTTTTTTGGCACGGTTTAAAACTGTGCGAGATTTGACCCAACAGGAACACTTCTGGCACACTTTTGACACTGTTTTGAACTGTGCCAGATTGAGAACATTTTGATAAACTTTTGGCACATTTCAAAATCATGCCAAAATTTGATACACTTTTGACATGGTTTTGAACTGTGCCAAATTTTTGGATAAAAGAAAAAAAAATATTTATTTGAAAATAAAAAAATTCACAAATTGCGAATCTTGGACATTGTTGATAAACTAATGCACATACAAACTTCAAAATATTACAAGTCTTTAGTGGTTCACAGACCAAAAAAAAAATTGGGCAGAGTTTCCTCTATTTTCTGGACATTCTAAAACCTGTTAATACAAAACCTGCGTAATATAAAGCCCGTACGACCACAAAATATAACACAATAAACTTACAAAAGCCTGCACGGCCATAAAAGTTAACAATAATACTACAAAAGCTCGCACGACCATAACAAAAAAAAATAGAATCATGAATATTAACGACATTAAATAAATAAACTCCTTGTTGTAAACCACTGACTTCTCCATTTGTTCCACGTGAATAAATGCTAACGGTAAAATGTTATCCTGCAAAAAAAATAGGATACAAAAAAGAGATGATATTAGTAACCAAATAATTTATAAAGGCTTGTTTCTAAGCCCAATCAATATATTTTCAAAGTATCATCATATGAGGTGTTCGTGCCTCTTACGGGGCCGTTTGGCGGGTGGTTTGGGTTTTCACCCTCAAACGACTTGTTTTTAAGCCTAATCTAGATATTTTCCAACTATCATCGTATTCTCAAATCGAGAGACCCGTGACTATGCGGTCAGTTTCTACAAGTTACGTTGGTCCTGTGCGAGGTGTTCGTGCCTCTCATGGGGCCTTTGGTGGCTAGTTTGGGTTTTCAACCTCAAACAGATTATTTTTAAGCCTAATATAGATATTTTCAAATTATCATCGTATTATCAAATCGGGAGACCCGTGACTACGCGGTCAATTCATACAAGTTACATTGGTCCCGTGCGAGGTGTTCGTGCCTCTTACAGGGTCGTTTGGCGGGTGGTTTGGGTTTTCACCCTCAAATAGGTTGTTTTTAAGCCTAATCTAGATATTTTCAAATTATCGTCGTATTCTCAAAACGGGAGACCCGTGACTACGCGATTAGTTCCTACAAGTTACATTGGTCATGTGCGAGCTGCTCGTGCCTCTTACCGGGACGTTTGGGGACTGGTTTGGGTTTTCACCGTTTTAGATGTATTCTCAAACTAGGAGACCCGTGACAACGCGGTTAGTTCCTACAAGTTACATTGGTCTCGTGCGAGGTGTCCGTGCCTCTTACGGTGCCGTTTGGTGACTGGTTTGGGTTTTCACCCTCAAATGCCTTATTTTTAAGCCTAATATTGATATTTTCAAATTATTATCGTATTCTCAAATCGGGAGACCCGTGACTACGCGGTCAGTCCCTACAACTTACATTTAGCCAACGTGTGCCAATAACCTTTTTATGATTAGGTCTAGGTACAAGATACCAAACATCATGAATGAAAAATTAAGGAAGTTCTTCCTGCATGGCAGAAATCTATTGAGGGTCATTCAATGCTTCATTTACATTCTTTGGTTCCACAAGGGAAACAAAACATGCATAATGAGCATAGTTTTTTAATTGAGATCTTGTATGTACAGGCTCACAATGGTTACCAACAACGTTATCTATGGGGTGATCTTTAGAAACCTAGTTAGGTACTTCAAGTTTCTCAACAGGTAAAGAATCATCTATTTATGGAGAGTTATTTTCTAAAATAATTTCAAACTCTTCCACGATAGTTGGTTCTTCAGTCTTTCTCTCAACAGTAGTGTCACTTACAATAACATTTATGGATCCCATTAAAGTCTTTGTGAGAAGATTATAGACACGGTATGCTCTACTGTCGGAAGAATATTCTAAGAAGATAGCTTTATCTCCATGAGTCTCAAATTTGGATAAGAGTTCTTTGTCTTTACAGATGTAACTTGTACTACCAAAAGTTCTAAGGTATTTAAGATTGGGCTTCTTCCCATACCATAGTTCGTAAGGAGTTTGTTTAGAATTCTTCCTAAGATAGACCCTATTAATAATGTGACACGCAGTACGAATTGATTCTACCCAAAAATATTTAGGTAAACACTTGGCATGAATCATAACACGTGAATCATAACACGTGCCATCACGTGCCATCTCAATAATTCCATTTTGTTGAGGAGTCTTAGGAGCACTAAATTCATATTTGTAACCATTATAGTCACACTACTCTATAACACCTATATCTATGAATTCTCCTCCTCTATCACTACGAATTCTATTTACTTGAGTGTCCTTCTCATTTTCAATACGAATTAAGATTTTCAAAAGAGTTCTGAAAGTGTAGGACTTTTGTTTTAAGAAGGCCACCCAAGTAAACTTGGCGAAGTCATCGACCATAACTAGAATGTAACTATGTACCCAAAGACTAACAGTACGAGAAGGACCCATTAAGTCCATATAGATGAGCTCCAAGGGTTTATAGATAAGGATATCTTTAACTTTCTTGTGAGGTGCCTTAACAATTTTTTCTTCCTGACATGATCCACAGACAATGTTAGAGGTAGGTTTGATCTTTGGAATTCCTCTAACTATTTATTGTGAAGACAATCTACTAAGGCTATCATAATTTATGTGACCCATCCTATTATGCCATATTTCATTATCATCCATTCTGGCAATGTTACAGACTTCAGTACTGTTCTGGACAGTATAACAATTGTCGGGAGTCCTGAGTCCTGTAAGTATGCACTCACCTTTTTCCTTTAAAATCTTGTAATTATTCTTCGAAAACGTGACAGTATGATTTGAGTCACCAAATTGCAAGATACTAAGTAGATTAGCCTTAAGATCTTTTACTATAAAAACATTTTCAAACAGAGGAAATCCTTCTTCTTGGAGTGTTCCTTTACCAATGATTTGAGATGATACACCATCACCGAAAATAACTTTTCCTTCAGCAAAGCTGGTTTTGTTTAAAAGTTTTGTATCATCCCCAGTCATATATTTTGAACACCCAGAGTGTAAATACCAACCAGAAGGAGTGTGTTCAGCTTTTAAAGCGGTAATCACAATGTTACACTTCATCTGGGGCAATAGCTCATCTTTTCTAACCCAAATATAGCTCTTGTTTTTATTTTGCGCATATTTGCTCTCATTTGATCAAATTTGCGAGCATTAGATTTTTGTTGGAAAATATTTTGCACATGCATTTGAGTTTTATGAAGGTATGAGCATTTGGTTTAGGAAAGTGCCTAGGAATTCTTCTTGTAAATGATCTTTTAGGTCTGGTCTTTCTCTTTCTATAGTTAGAGTTTTTATCTGGTTGTCTAGGTAGAACATAATTGTTACGGCGTCTCCTAGAGTAGTTAAAGTTTTGGTATAAAGGAGTATTACAGACAGGATTAACTAAATGTCTAGAGTAGCAACCTTCGAAAGAATGCCCGTATATGTCATAATAGGAGCAATACAGACTACTTGAAGAGGGTATCTCTTTAGGAAAGTCTCTAAACATAGGTTTCATGGGATTTCGAAGTTGAACCTTATTCTTAGAGAGTACAGTTTGAAATGCAGAATCGCTATTCATAATCGAAGGGCAGACGTATTTATCCTTAAGTAAACTATCACACTTAGAGTGACTTGATTCCCCAATATCCAACTTTTGTTGTTTTTTATCAAACTCATCATTTAGGGATTAAAAATCTGGACAGCTTTCCATAGGTCTTTTGCCACCTGACTCAAACTTGATTGATTCAAAGTTTTTAATTTCTATCTTTGAATTTCGGCAAAATCCTATTCCAACTCGATCATCAGAATTGGTTTTTGAATCAGCAACAAAATCATCAAAACAATTGGAATTATTTTTAAACTTAGGGAATTTTTTTAAAACAGTTGTTGTCTTTTCTTTAGCTTGTTCCAATTCTAATAATGTCCTTTTATATTTTTTTCTCCAGAGTTTCATCTGTTTCAATCAAATTTTTTTATTTTTGATCAAAAAGTTTGACTTAATTTTCATGAGTTAGACATTGGGTAGTATACTCTTTAGCATTAAGTTTAACCATTAGACTTAGGTCTTCTAGTTTCTTAGTGAAGTCTTTCACTATCTTCTCTAATCTAGAGCTTTTCTTGAGAGTTTTTGCATAAAGTGTGTGAACATCAGGGAGGTCTTCAGTGTCTCAATCACTAAGTGTAGTGTCTGAAGTGACCCCTGAGGAGTGTTCAATTCTTGAACTCACACACACATTGACATCGTCATTATCGCTTTCCCTTTGACTCACACACCCCGCTGTAGAACTAGCAATGTTCTCAAAAATTAAAGCATCTAAACTAGTTGCAGCATGATTCATAACGATAGCAGTAGAACTACTAGCATGATTCTCATACTTAAGCATAGGCATATCGTCATTATAGATTATCTTGGCATATAAAGACATGCAAGGATCAAAAACATCAGATGACTCAGGTTCCTCATTATCAGAATCACTTGAATCATCCTATGTCTTGCAAATGTTGGCCCTAGTATGTTTATTGGTCATATTCAAGTTAACTCTACAATCTTGTGCTATATGACCCAATTTTTTCATCTAAAACATTCAATATTCTTAAAAACTTTGTTAGGTCTCGTATGAATGTCCTTGTGATGTTTGTGTTGACCTTTCTCATGAGGTTTGTGATTTGACTGAGTTGGTTAATTTGGCTTGCGTTGTCTGGTTGCCATTTTATTTCTAAATTTCACAATCTTCTTAAACTGCTTTGACATCAAGGCAATCTGATTATCCAAACTATCTATATCACATTCCTCATCATAATAAGAATTATTATTCGGAATATTAAGCTCAGGTTTTATCAGTTTAGAGGAGAAACTCAAATTGGAACTAGTCTGCTTCCTATGGGACTGGGTTAATTATTTCTTGAATTCTAGTTCCATTTCCACAGTTCTCGGTTTACTAATGAGTAATTCAGGAGTGAGATTTTGATCACTCATTTCCTCAATAGCATATATTTTGTTATCAAATTTCTGGGCAATGACCTTAGAATTTTTTAGAAAATTTCATTTCTATCATAGGTTATCCCATTAGAATGTATTTTGGTCACAATGTCAGGCAATTTAATGTAAAAGTCATCAAATGATTCAGAGTCTGACATGATTAAAGAGTTATACTGTTGGATAAGCATCTTTATTTTAGTAGCCTTAACTCTAGTGTCACCTTCATGTGCAGTAACCAGTGTATCCCAACCTTCTTTAGAAGTGGTACAAGATGAGATCCTTTTGAACTCATGTTCATTTTTGTTATTGTTTAGGGAGGCTTGCTTCTCTTCTCAAGTGAATTCACTTAATACTTTCTTAATCCTCTCATTGCTTCCTTCAGTGGTTGGTTTTGTAGGATAAGTATATCCATTTTCAACAATGTCCCAGACATCATCTCCCAAGGTTCCTTGTATGAAAGCAACCATCCTTACTTTCCAGTAAGGAAAGTTATTTACATCAAAGAGAGGGGTCTGGACAAGTTACCAAATCTTTCATATTTGTCGTCCATTGTTTGATTTTAAGAAAACAATTTCAGAAACATAAGATCTTTAAAGAAAGTTTCCAAAGTTCTGATACCAATTGAAAAGATGTCACTTAAGTCGTTTAATTCAAGATTAAACTGTCTAAATAACTCCGAACTGTTTTTGGGGAAACTCTTTTCTTTAAATCAAACAGATTAATTACAAGATGTGTTTAATAAAAATATGTACGAGATATGTCCAAGATTATGTAACTAGTTTTGAAAAAAAAACTAAAACAGTTAAAATCAGTTAAATCAGCACACCAACAAGAATGAGATGAGGAGATGTAGAAAGATTAAGTACACACAATTTTTAACATGGTAAAACCTCACCCAACTGAGGAAACATCCACGATGACTTCTAAGTCACAAACGAAAAATCCACTAAAATAAAATATACAAGTTACAAGCTATTTAACACACATGCAAACAAAATAGACATATACAAGTTTAGAATATGTACCCACTGGTTTGATTCTAACTTCTCTGAAGTTCAAATGTTGATATGGCTTTCCCAGCTTGCTAACTTCTCAACACTTTGTTCCAGCTTTACGTCGACTCTTGATGTTTCAAGATCTTTTTGCCAACACTTCTTGTGTTGTAGTGTGTCAAGTGTTTGTGATAATGTTCCAACACATGCATGCACACACGCACACTTATTTATACAAACAAGTCCTATCAAATTATAGAATGATCTAAATGATTAAGGTTTTCAGTTTTTCTCTTCTTTAGAAACAACAAACTTTCTTGATCTTTCAAACTAACCCAAAATCCAAGGTTACCTTGCTCAGAAGACAACCAAGGTCTTAAACAATTTCAGAGGGTTTTGAAAATGTTTTTGAAATTGTAAATCACCAATTGCAATTCCAACTAGATCATAAGTATTGTTTCATAAGAACTAGAAAAAGAAAATAAATTTGTTGATTCTTGAGTTGTGAAAAACATTTACAGAAGAAAATAATCAACAAATATGATTTCTCAAGATAAGAAATGAAATAATGCAGATCTAAGAGATATATGACATAGATATCAAACTTAAAATGCCTAAGTTGGTTATAAGATCTCAAACTCAGAGTATTCAAACCACGAACAAGCTTGAAACCATCTCCAAAATAACTCTCAAACACTCAGGTTTGGTTTTGGTTGTAAACTGATTTTGGATTTAAAAGGAATTTAGGGTTTGAAACGAGATTAGGGTTTAGACAATTTTAGGGTTTTCTCTCAATGGTTTCTTTCTTTTTCTTGTATCTCTCTTCTCTCTTTCTCATTTTGACGAACTAGCCAAAAGTTTTAAAATGCTGAGGCTATGCCTCCTTTTATACTAGGCAAGGAAGGATAGAGAACATCAGCTCAAATCTAATGGCTGAGATTTTGTCTTGGGCATTTGACATCCATCCAACGTTTTAGCATCAGCGATGGATTAAACGTTTGCTGATTGGTCTAAAGAGGGTTCACAGGGATTGGGATAAAATGCATGCAGAACGTTGATAAAAAAAGATCCAAGGGCTAAGATTGTGTATAGGTTCTGAGTCTAACAACAAACACAAATTAAGCTGTCATAATATTGACAGGTGTAAGGCTCAGATGAAGCCAAAATGCGTGTTTTAAAACTAATTACACACGCCCCCTCAAGTCTCAAGCGCTTTCGAATTCTACCCAACCAAATATTCAGGTAAGAAATGATATAATCAGTATTAGCATAATGACCCCAAATGTTTTAAAACCCAACTTTTAATTTCTTAAAAATCATTTAAAAATTATTTAAAAAATCCAAAATTTAGTAAAAACTTATTTTAAAAGAGAATTAACTCACATAAGCAATTAATGCAATATATATATATATATATATATATATATATATATATATATATGTGTGTGTGTGTGTGTGTGTGTGTGTGTGTGTATGTATGTATGTATGTATGTATGTATGTATGTATGTATGTATGTATGTATGTATGCAATCCTAGAGTGTGTGTGTGGTTGATAATTTACCTTTAAATGAACCAATTGAGGCATCATGAGAAGAATCTGAGGTTCTTTGAAATCTAGGTGATGGGACATAAATCTTGTCACAATTTCAAAACTAAATGAGCACTTATACAATGTAGACTCAATTAAGTCAAGAGTATAAGGTGCTTCATTCAGGTATTTCGCCATCCCTTCATCTTTGGCCTCATATACCCCCAAGATTTGGTTGACAACCAACCTTGAGTCACTGTGGACTAGGAGTTGGTTAACACTAAGGGACTTATTCTAAGAGAGACTTGCTATAAATGCCTCATACTCTAACTCATTATTGGAAGCTTTGAAGTTGAACCTCAATGTGTACTCAATGTCGGTACCATCTGGTGCTGACATTATCAGCCCTGCTCCACTTTCTCTATCACAAGATGACCCATCAATGAAGAGGTTCCAAATGGTAATATCTGAAGAGAAGTTTCCCTCCGATAGGGTCCCTTCCTTGAAGAGGTATATGCCTTCCTCATTCTCAACAATTCCTTTTTTGTCTTTGCTTGACTCAACCTCATCCAGATCTTGGAAGATGTTACTGTTTGTTTCATCTACAGCCTTATCCTCTTCCTAGGTAAACTTGGCTACAAAGTTTGCGAGTGCCTTCCCCTTAATGACAACCCTGGGTTGATAGACAATGTCATATTCTCCTAACTCAATGGACCTGGTCATTAGCCTATCTAACTTATCAGGCTTATGAAGGGCCTGCCTGAGTGGGGAATCAATGAGGACGACCATGGAGTGGGCTTGGAAGTATGGCTTCATTTTCCTAAATGCATGTATCAAGGCATAGGCTAACTTTTCGATCCAAGGGTACTTCTGTTCAGACCCTTGAAGATCTTTACTATTGAAGTAAACTAGTCCTTGCACTCCACCCTTTTCTCTTACAATTGCAGCACTGATGGCTGACTTTGAGACAGCTAAATATACATATAACTTCTTACCTAGGATCGGTCGAGATAGGAGTGGGGGGGATCCGAGGTAGGAATTGAGCTCCTTAAAAGCTTTATCGCATTCCTCATCCCATTCGAAGGCCTTTTTAAGTAGATTAAAAAAGGGAAGACACTTGTATGTAGCTCTCGAGACGAACCTGATAAGTATAGTAACTCTTTTTATTAGCCTCTAAACGTCTTTGATGATTCTGGGTGTCTTCATTTCTAGCAAAGCCTTGATCTTCTCGGGGTTAGCCTCTATTCCCCTTTAGTTGACAATGAATCCTAAGAACTTTCCAGCTCCTACGTCGAAGACACATTTGGTCGGGTTGAGCTTTATTTTGTATCTGTCCATGGTGTCAAAAGTTATTTCAAGGTCGTCCACATGAGTGTCGGCCTTCAGGCTCTTCGTCAGCATGTCGTCCACATACACTTCCATGGAGTTACCTATCTGATCCTCGAACATCTTATTTACAAGACGTTGGTAAGTAGCGCCTGCATTCTTCAGTCCAAAGGGCATGACCTTGTAGCAATAGGTCCCCTTATCTGTGATGAATGTTGTCTTCTCTGAGTCTTTCGAGTTCATGAAGATCTGATTATACCAGGAATATGCATCCATGAAGCTTATGTCCTGTTGTGGCATCCATCATTTGATCAATACGAGGCAGGGGAAACTGTTTGTTGGGAAAGACTTGTTTAAATTAGTAAAATATATGCACATCCTCCATTTCTCGTTAGATTTTGGTACAATGACAGCGTTAGATAACCACTCTAGGTATATGACCTCTCTGATGAACTTGGCCTCTTCAAGATTTCTAAACTCTTCTCTGATGACATCATACTTCTCCCTTGAATACTCTCTTCTTCTCGGTTTGATGGGATTAGCATCTTCTAAAACATTAAGTTTATGGCACAAAATCTCAGGATCTATACCTGGCATGTTTGCATGGCTCCACGCAAATATGCTCTGTCTCTTCCTCAGAAGCCTTACAAGTTCTTCCTTGATCTCAGGTCTTAGGGCTTTACTAATTTAGATGGTTTTCTCCGGCTCGTCCTCATTGAGGACGATGGGTTCTACCTCTTTCGCAGACTCTCCCTTCTTGAGCTTTGTTTTATCTCTAGGATCAAGTGTGTCGATGTTGTACGTGGTTGTGTCCCTCTTATAAGCCTCTCTCTCTTCCATAGAGTTGAAGCAGCATTCACGTGCCGATGTCTGGTCACCTTGCACTTCCCCTACTTCATAGGGAGTCAGGAATTTTAGCATTTTGTGGACCGTTGAAGGCACAACCTTAAATTCCTTAAGGGCTACTCGTCCTATGATGAGGTTATAGGCTAAGAAGATGTTTTCATCCATCACAAAGAAATTAATTTTTTTGTCAACCTCTTAGGCCATTCATCTCCCATTCGAACATCAATCTCAAATATGCCTAATGGATGAACCTTTTCACCGCTGAATCCAATCAAGGGATGATGATAAGGGATAAGCATGGCTCTGCTGAGGCCTAGGCTTTTAAAACAGGGACAAAAAATAACGTTTATTGAACTACTGCCATCAACGAATATCCTCTAAACTTCACACCCATGCACCCTTGTGGTGATTACTAGAGGGTCATCGCGAGGAGCTAATATACCTTTAAATTCAAGTCGTGAGAAGCCAGCTATGAGGGTGTTCATATCTACCTTCTTCCTCTTCTCGTGTTTAACCTCTGCAGAGGCCAAGTTCACAACCTCAACCCTAGTCACTGCTTGGGCCTCTTCCACCTGGGCCTTACGATCAGCGACCTCTGGGCCACCTCTTGTTAGTTCTCTACAGATGGTGCCTACACCGAAAGAAATCATATCGACCCTCTTCATTAGGACATTATCATATTTTGGTGGGAGGTTAGGGTCATCGTCATCATCATCTGAGCCCTCAACTCTTCTAGTAGGGACATCTTCCCGGCATCTGTCACTCCCCCCTTAGGGGCTCTACCATCAACATACTTTCTGAGCTTTCCCGACTTCGACATCTTCTCAATCTCATCCTTTAGTACAAAGCACTAGTCAGTCAGATGGTTGTGGTCCTGATGGAACTCGCATCATAGGTTCTTATTTCTCTTATGCGGAGGGGCCTTCAGCTTCTTTGGCCATCTCAGGGATCTATCATTATTTATTTCATTGAGGATGTGTTCGCAGCTCACAGTTAGAGGAGTATAGTGTGCAAACTTGTTGTTTGTAACCCTCTTCTTTCCATCCTTATTTCTTTTAAATTTCCCACTGCTGCTTCCATTCTCATCCTCATACTTTGCAGACATTACCTCTTCTGCGTTCATGACCATTCCAGCTGTCGCTAATAGCTCAGCCATAGACTTAGGAGAGTCTTCAGCAAGCTTCCAAAGTAGCTTTCCCTTCTAAAGTCCTCCAATGAGAGCTTTCATGGCTATGCTTTCTTCGTAATCTTCAACCTCCAACTTTTCCTTGTTGAACCTTGCGATGTGATCTTTGAGGCTTTCATTCTTGCCTTGCTTTACATAGAGCAGATGGGTGGTCTTCTTCTGAGGTCTTACCCCAAAACAGAAGTTGTGTATAAAACGCTCAGTCAAACTCTTAAAGTTCTCAACAGAGTTTTTGGGAAGAGAAGTGAACCAAATATGTGCAGCTCCCATTAAAGTGCTTGAGAAAGCTCGGTACCTCATCTCATCAGGGATTGAATAAATGTCTATTGCAGATTGATACATCTAAATATGATGCACTGGGTTGGTATTACCATTATACTTGGGAGACACCATTAGTGGTTTAAATTTGGTAGGGGTTGGGAAGTTGGCAATCCTTGCCACAAATGGGGAGCCCTCTGAGAATCCCCTTTGTAGTGGGTCTCAGCTTTTTATGAGGTTCCCTATCTTTTATTCAAGCCTTTGGATGGAATCATTCCAGGGTCTGGCAATATTGGCCTGGTCGAGGTTGTCCCCAGCCACCTCCAAGGGGTGAACCGAGGGTTCCCCAATAGCAGTGCAACGTTGGCTGTTGACTTCCCCCTGACCACAGTCTCGTCCATGTGGGGGTCGGCCATGATGAGGCCGATGTTCGTCACCCCCCCCCCCCTTTGTGAGACAGCTATGCTCCTTGACCTGGATAACTACTGCCTCAGATCATTAATTGGTCCGAGCCTCTCAAAGGTTGACCCTCTGCTTAGGCGATCAAAACCTGACCCTCTTTGTTGTGCATCACCATCTTATCTTTCACACTGACCTCGGCTCTGCTGTATAGGACGTATAGTGTTGTTTGAGACCTCATATAGCTCCTAACAGTCTGCCGGAGCATCCTCTGCCTCAATGTCGTCGTACTTATCCTCAAGGTAAGGTTTTCCTTTCCTCCCCAGGCATAAACGCCTAGGGTCAGCAACATCCCTCCTCCTTTGAGGAGTAGGTTAGTCTTTTCGCGATGCCTGGGGTGGTCCCCTGGCCTCAGGATGTGGTTGAGCAGCTGTCGGAGTAATCATCTCTGGTGAGACCCCAGGTGGTCTCATTATATTTTGGCTTACCTGGGCAAACTGCTCTTGCATCACTTGCTGAGTTACAATTAAGGACTTCAAGGCTGCTGCCACCTCAGCCATCTCAAACTGGGGTGGTGCCTGGCTGGAACTGGGTCCTCCAACACCAGATGGTACAGAAGATGGTGGTAACTCCGGTTCCATATGTTAAGATTAAAGAGCTTGGAATGAAAATATTAGAGAGCTTGATACCTTAAAGGACCTCTTTCAATGGTGACACAGCTTCGCGCGAAGGGTGAGGCCTGGTTCACCACCAGAGACTCTAGTGAGGTTAAACTGTAAAAAGGAAGAGATAAATCTTCTCGTTCCCACAAACGGTGCTAAAATGATGATACTGTAAATAGCACCACCAGATAAGGTGTTATTAAGCTTAAGCTAGTGATAACAATGGTAGTACAAGAGTGAACATATAGAAGAATGAGGTGAGGAGAAGAGGATGAACACTAGTATATAAGTGGTTTAGCCAATCTGGCCTACGTCCACTGTGTATGAGTGATATCACTAGATGAAGGAACTAATGGCCATAGATACAATATCTCAAGCTTTCTCTCTCTTCTGTGTAAACTAGCAGAGTTTCAGCTAGGGTTGTAACTATGGATCCCTTTGCAAGGTAGAGGATGACCTCTATATATAGTCATTGGAGGGTGTAATGTACCCCCCAAGCATGCAATGAGCATGTGCATGAGGATCGAACCAGTATGAGGATGACACCTGGCTGATCTTATATAGATAATGATGACCTCAATATTCCCTCACGTGAGGAGAATGATTCGGTTATAACTGATTTGTCCACATGTTCCAAACCTTACATGTGCTTATAAATACTCGACCATATGTCCTTGACTGATGTAACCTCGGCCTGGACGAGTACGAGATTGGTAAAGGCCGATAGTGTTGCTTTATCTTTTTTAATCATGATGACTTCGGCCAGGAGGGCTGGTCGAGGTTAGGTATGAGGTAGCTGTAACATCGGTTGAGGCAGATGATGACGTTGGCAGTTGATTGAGCCCGTGAGACTCTGCTGACGTCGGTTGATGAAGAGTCGAGGTTGGTGTAGAGGGGCTGACCTTATAAGAGACGACCATGCTGATGGTTGTCATAAGCTTCTTATCAACTCGACTGTGAGACTGATCGAGGTTAGTGTCTCTGAGTACGAGGGTGCACTTTGGGCATATCAAGAGCTGTGATGGTTGTCTTCTCCTCATAGTCAATGACTTTCAGTTTATCGTTGTTAAAACGAGTGATATAATCCCTGTGCTTTCTCCTGCCTTTTGTCTAACGCTCAGCAGATGTGCTACCATTTTAACCAGCTTTGCACCAAAAAAAATTCCTATAAAGAGCTCGGCCAGTTGATGGAAGGTAGCAATATTTACCCGAGGAAAGCTATTGTACCATATCTGAGCGGATCCAGTAATGGTTCCTGAGAATGCTATGCACCTAATTTCGTCTGGGACTGTATAGATGTCTGTTGCAGCTTGATACTTCTCTATATGGAGAACATGATCAGTTTTTCCATCATATTTAAGCGTGACCACAAAAGCCTTGAATTTTGATGGTGTGGGAAAATCCACAATTGCTTGCACAAATGGAGATCCTTTGATAAAGGTTATTTGGAGACGGTTTTTGGCCTTGACTATTTCCCCTAATATGTCTTCTAGTATCTGAATAGACCATTTCTAAGCATTATTGTCAGCCTCTGATCTGTTTATATTTGCACGAGCAACAGACCGTGCAAAATTCTCCTCTTAGGATCTTTCTGTATGAGCTACATGCCTAGAATTAGGATGTGACTAGGCTGAGCCTTACCTTAAATTATTTTGTCGTTGAGAATTTCTCGACGCAGTTTGAGGAGGATTTCTATTCCTTCTAGGGCCCAAACGATCGAACAGAAAGACTCTGCTCAACCTTTCCAGGGCGCTTGTTCGTTCTGGAATTAGAGTAACATCTTCCTGAGAATCCAAAATTCTTATAAGTGAAGTTAAGCTAGGTTGATAGGATGGATCACTTGAATTTTTAGCATAACAAACTTCAGTGTGTCTAGATCGTGAGGATGTTGGACGCATGCTTCTACGAGCGTTGCGTTGTCCTGACTAGGTAGATCCTCCATTTTGGACAATTTAAATGAACTATCGCATGGTTTCCTACATGGCTGTTTGTCCCTTGGCTAGATTTACCAGGATCCCAGTGAGATCTTGTGTATTTGGAGGAGCATAAGGGTTTGGGGGATTCCCGTCATTGTTCTTATTGCTAGATTCTGGGATATCAGCCATTTCTGATGAGTTTTTAGTGAAAAATGCTACGTATAGTCGTTCCCACATACGGCACCAATCTGTTGATGTAAAAAACTAGATTTGATCTAATTAATTAATCACAGATAAATATGAAATAAGAAAAAAGATAAAGGATTTTTAAAGTGGTTCAGTCTTAATGAAATGGCCTACATCCACTGTTTTGCATTGCTGGGTTTTTGGCCTTAATCTTGATTATCTTTGCTTATGATAGCTTACCCTGTCATGAGGGTATTACAATGTATTTATAGCCCTTGGGCTGTCCATATGAATAGACAATACGCCATTATTAGATAGGCATATGTATTGGTACATAATAAGAATATTCATTGAATCTGTCCTGGTCGTTTGGTCTTCCCAGATAGTTGCTCGGTATACTGAGTAGCTCGACGCGTTCAGTTGCTCGGTGTATATAATTATACCATGCTAGATGACCCGTGTCTTATCATAACTGGTCCACGTCAGCTGATTAATTTTTGTATCAACACTGAATAACACGTGTCTTTACATAACTGGTCCATGTCAGTTGACTAATTTTTGTATCAACACTTGGTAGCCTTCACTTTTTCATCTGCAGTCTTTATTTTATCTTCTACCACGGTTACCCTATCTTCAGCCACCTCCAGTTTTTCTTGCCATTATTTTTTATCTCTCTCAAAATCTTTCTCATAATTTTTCAAGGATTTCCTCAATCCTTCAAATGCCTTCTCTACATCAACTGATGATGACCTCAGCTAGTCATATTTAGTCAGTAATTAGTCATAGCCTACCAAAAACTGTAGTACAAGATAACAACGACAAAATTATTACATATACTTAAAAAAACTGTAGAAATAAGATAATGGGTTAAGAAGTTTACCAAAGCTAAGTTTTGATTCTCCCTCTCTAATAAACGGGCTCTTGACAAAGGGATTGCAATCGTCCTATCTATTGGAAGAACTCCAACACCAATCAATCCCCTGGCCAGTCCTGGTTTCACTGCCACAGGCATATTCAGCTCTTGCTTGGTCGATAAAACTCTTTAAGACCAATTCCTGGTGAGCAGCTAGTGCTCTCTTTAACCTCTGGAATTGAGATTCTGTGGTTTTAGCCTCCTTAACATTGAGAACCAAAGGTCTCTTATCAATAGTAGTGGTCTTTTTGGATGGAGGAGGAGACATACCAACTAACATATTTAGAACTCTTATTTTTCCCATCTCGACAGTAGGGGAAGTATGGATGGCAGAGATGTCAAAAAACTCAAAATATGATAAAAATCCCTTCAAGTGTCAACTCCCCATCTGCTCCAAAGGACTCAGCAGTAAAAGAAGTGGAAACAAGTTCATCATCCAAATTGATTAGAGCTTGAGGAATGATTTCAATTGGTCGGGCTACAAAGGATGTAATGGAGCTCTTGTACTCCAACAAAACTGAAGCTTCTCTGGGGTTCTCTTCCCCTATTCTTTGATGAATTGCCCACAGGAACTTAAATTCATCCAACTTCACATCTCCCTCCTTGAGACACTTCTTTTTACTTTCCTCTGCAAAAATAAAACAAGAGTGGTTAGTCGGCATAACATCAAACAGTTAGTAAGCATTGAAGAAAAGTGAAATTCAAGGTGAGAAACCGAACTATGCCACACCCTTCCTGGGGGCATTTGGGACCAATGTATTTTACCCCCCCTCAGGAAGGGGGGCATGCTTCCAGTTCTTCACCACTACACTATAATCCCAATAATCTTTATTCGAATCAGGCAGATTAACTATTAGTGCCCTATTGGCCTGCCTAGTCTTCAGATAATAAGTGTTATCCCATGTTGTTCCTCATTTATAACAGTACATCATTAGCTCAGGAATCACAATGTGAGTCCCATGAATTTCGTTTAAACGATGGATCCCATTTATTACCCCCCAAGTGTTGAGGGCTACTCTAGTAGGAACTACATCGAAATACTGATAGAACTCAAGGAACAAGTGATTTAGAGGGAAAGTTATTCCACATTGATCAATAAATAAGTTGGGGATCCAATGGCTCTCATCATCTGACAACAAGTCCACAGGACCTTCCACTAATTCTAAGGTTACCCAAGTGGGGATTTTTCGTCTTTCCCTCAACTCTGCTAAGGAATCCTCATCCATAATATACACCGTTGTTTAAATGAAATAAAAGAAGGAGATGTAAAAGAAAGAAATCTTACATAATTTGCTATAGAACAGCAAGGAAGGAACGCCAAAGGAAAAGCTCGAAGAAACATAGATTGTTTAAGTGCGAAGGTTAGAGGTAAGAAAAAATAGGGGAAAGTTTCGTCCATTTATAGCTTACCTCAAAGGCTGAGAAGTAATGATTAACTGAGCCAACGATTGAACTCTTGACGACACGCACGCTTTCCAAAGGCGTAAAAAGACCAACTTACCCTTTGGCGGTTCGCTATTTTTCAAATTATTCACAAAAGTTCCATCGCCTGATAAACTCGTGAAATATTTACAAGTCTAGAAGGTCAGCTGCCGACCACTGTCATGCTGAAACGACGAGCAACTTTTTAGATTTAATACTCCTTCCTTTTAATAAATCATCAAGCATGGAGTATTGGGGGCCATTGTTGTGGGTCAAATTATTCATGCCATGTGGACCTATGATATTAGGATACTTGCCCTCATGAGAATATATATCGGTATTTTATTTATATTTGGTCGGCTCCAAAACTACTTGGTCGGCGTACCGGCCAATCAACTTAAAAAGATGAACCATCAAGGAGAAGAGAGGTCATTCACATGAAAATTATCAATAGACATTCCACACGTGCCTTAGAATACAATAAAGATATTGGTGTTTTGGACACGATGAAAAAGTCTTTCGTGTCCTTATACGTAGATAATGTATACGTTTTTCCCCAATAATGTATGTGTGAAATTTATAATATATACATGAGGGTTTGTAATTGATACGTGAAATTTTACAATATATAAATTATTTTTTCTACTTTATACCTATTAAGTTCGTGTATACCTTAAAATCTATATTATTATAAAAGCAAACCCACCCTCCTACTTTTAGGGAGCACTTGTGACACCCATGTTTTTAACACCCTTAATATATCCTTATCTAAAGTAGATGTTTCCATTAAACAAGATTTCGTAACATTCAATTTTCGTTGAATTGAAAGTTGGGATAAAATATTATTTAATGTAGTGAAAAGTAAATTGATGAAATATGTTTTCACGTATTTATATTTATATTGTATTAATTATTTTTATTTAAAGTTACGTAAGTATAAGGCCGCACTTATTTACAATTCCAAATTAACAAAAAATTAATTTTAAATATATAAAAAAATATTTCTTTCATTTTACTTTTTATTAGGATTAAAAATATTTCACCCGAACCAATTGGATCGTAAGTTATTTCAATATGTTACCGCCTTGCAACTTCTAGTATATACATATGTTAAAGAGGTAAAGGACTAATTCCAAAAATATATATTACTCACGTAGAGCCAAAAATATTTTATTTGTGCACGGACTAAATTCGGAATTACCTAACGATTCATAGAGTAGGTTAGAGTAGAAGCAAGGGAAATGTAAGAGAACCCTGAAGCCGTGTGGGACCAACCCACAATCAGTAGACCAACCACTATGCTTCTACACTTTCTCTCTTCGTAAAAAAGTCCACTCAATCTTTTCCTGGTCTCTTATAAACCCACCTCACTTTGCCTCTCCTCATACTCCTCATAACAGAACCCCCGCTGTTTCAGTTTCTGTTTCTTTCCCAATAATTCGAACAGTTTCGATTCTCTGTGTCCAACGTTAGAGCCACTCACTCTCTCACCCAACCACTTCTCTATTTCAGGGATTTGGCATGGGTTACGCTATCCAACAATATTGTTATTCAGCTCTGTTTATATTTCACGACATCAGCACTTAATTCAAACCCAGATTCCATAAATTTTGCCTTATTTTTTACTCATCGACCGTATTAGGGTCTGAGTTCCAAAATTTCGTTACTTTTTTCAACTGGGTTCTCTCAGTAGACTTTAATAAAATTTACATTGACTTTAGTCTGAACCATCTTTAATTTTCTTAATTGAGAGAGCGGGTGCCTAGCTTTGGTGCTTTTATTTAGCGTTACATTTCTTGATTGAATCAATGTCTTCAGCTGATAGCAGTAGTGGCAAATCTAAAAAGGCTATGCCAAATAATAGGCCTCTCAAGAAAATTAAAAGCCCAGATCGCAACCACCCATTCCAACCACTTCACCATACCCCGTCTTCTTTATCATCTTCAAGACTTTTTCCATTTGCTGTTGATGGGTCTCAACAATCCATGCAAGACTTACAGCAATCTAGACAAATCATTAACACCCCCTCAATTTTCCCTGCACCCAATCAAAATCAGCAACAGCAGCAAATGATTTCTTTCTCTCCCCACCATAATTCCCCTTACCCACTACCCTATTTTTCTTCTAACTCATCCTCTTCTCAGCACCAATTTTTGCAGTGTTGGAATGAAGCAATGAATATAAGCCCAAGAGATAGGGATAGGATGATGCCGAATGGCCCCTATTTTAGGCCTCAACTTCAGCCCATCAACACCACAAAACTCTATAGAGGAGTGAGACAGAGGCATTGGGGCAAATGGGTAGCCGAAATTCGCCTCCCTCGTAACCGGTCCCGCCTCTGGCTCGGCACATTCGACACTGCAGAGGAGGCCGCCATGGCCTATGATCGTGAGGCCTTCAAGCTTAGGGGAGAAAATGCTAAACTTAATTTCCCCGAACACTATGCTGGCAAACAACAAGTTGACTTTCAAACAGAGGACCCAAAAGGCCTGATTGCACAGAGTTCTAATATGGAGTCTCAATCTAATAATAATGATAATGACATGGATGATGATTCGGGTAATGGGTCCGGTCAGGTTACGGGTATAGATATAGAGAGAGATATGCCTATGGGTGGGTCTGGTACAGGGGAAAGTGTTTCTAGTGAGTCATCCGAGTTGGTTTGGGGTGAAATGGGTGAGGCTTGGTTTAACACAATACCTGCCGGGTGGGGTCCGGGTAGTCCGGTTTGGGATGATTTGGACACTTCTAATAATCTTATTTTGCCTTCTAATTTTTCATTTGGCAGTAGTACCCATGAGCAGGGATTTCAAGATTCTGATCCTCAGATGCAACAAGACAATTTGATCATTTCTTCTCAAGGGCCCTCCTCCACCATAAATCCGTTCTTTCGGAAGGATGAAAATTAGACAACCATCTCTCTCTATAGGAGAACAGTTTTTAGACTCTCTCCTTCAGTTCTTTCACTCCACACCTTTTCTCACTGGTTGCAAATATTTTTTCAAAATCCAACCAGTCATTTTCTTTGGGCATTAACTCTTTCAATTTTCAGATAGTTACAAAACCTCTCTCCCCCACCACAACCCTCATCAGCTGCAAAAGGGCTGAATATTATTATGCCTTCTTTGCATTTGGAGCTGTGAGCTTTAGGTCACTAGTGGTAGTTATTATTATTATTATTATTATTATTATTATTATTATTATTATTATTATTATTAGCACGTTATATTTTTATTCAGGAATTGTATTGCATTTTGATGCTGTTGTAGTAGTTTGTAGTTATGTTATTACAGGACCAGCATAGAATGAGACGGTTTTGTGATCTCTTTCTCCATCGGTCCTCCATCTGGGGCTCTGTTTTTTATCTGCAAGGGTGGAAAGAATTATAGTGCTTAAATTTGTACATTGTTGTGTTTTTCATTTTGTTAGTGTTTGTAAATTTTCAATGATAGACCAGTTCTTTTTTTTTGAGCAGCAATGATAGACCAGTTCGACCCATCAATATGTAATACTCAAAATATGGATCATGTTTTATGGAACACGCAAAACCTCTCCGCTAAGTTCAAATAGGAAAGGAGGACAAAGTGGGACAAAAACCCAAGCATCAAGAACAAAAGTAACTAGCCCAAAAATAAACTAGAAGCTACTTTTTTATCTGTTGTTTATCTTAATAATACAAATCAAAACTTTTTCTCAACAATGTCAAGACAATATCCATTTGATCTTTCTCACAATTAAAAGAATAGTAGTTGGTGAATGCACGTTTCTAAAAAGTTCTTAATTAGATTAATTTATATAAACTTATGCGCTTACTAGCTATTAAATTTGTAATTCATTTCCTTTTAATCTGTGTCCGTGGTCTTTATCTTGATTATATTGGCCATTAGAATATATTCATTAAAAAATAAAGCAAATTGAGTTGAAACCTGTGTATACGTAAAGCAAATGCAGCACGACAGGAAGAAGTCAATAGATAAAGAGATCATTTGTCTGCAATTTGTCCCATTTTTCTTTATATACTTTTGTTTATGTGATTAATGATTATCTTATTCGTGTCAAATTAATGGCACACTAGCTCCACCGCCCCTCAACCTATAATAGTTCCACCGCCAAATGTGGTTTCAACACAAAGAAGTCAATAAATAGAGAGATCAATAGTGGGTAATTTGTCCCATTTTGCTTATGTACTTTTGTATATGTGATTAATAATTACGTTAGCTTAAAAATAAATTGTTCACATAGAAATAAATTGTTCACATAGCAAGTATGAGGTAAAAGGTTTTGTTAATTTTCCATAGCTTCTTTATCTCTTTTTTACTCATATAGTAGTTTCTAGTCCCATGCATGCCACGAGTGCTGGTTAAAAAATAGATAATTAACAGTAATTAGCCTTAATTTAAGTTTGAGTTTATTACATTTGGGTCCGTGAAGTTTGGGTTTTGCTCACTTTGACCCAGCCACCTTGTCTTGATTTTGGACCCTCTCTGGCAAACCATTAGATTGAAGTGTAACAATCCAATCATCTAGGCGTTTATGAGTCCAAATAAATCATAAAGGACCTTAGAGAAACAAGAAACAAACTTCAGCCGACAAAAATGTATTTTAATTCTATTATATTGTAGGATTAATGGCGAAAAAGCACAACGAACTTTACACATTATTTCATTTAGTATCGAAGCATTTTTTTTGTCTGAAATACACTTGGTTTTTGTAAACTATTCATTTCCTTCCTAGTAGGGCATTTAGTAAGTGCATTGAACTTTTCGCGACACTTTTGGGCCAAAATTATAAGTTTATAAAAGTATATGGAGTTTTTTTTGGCAAGAAAAGTAGAATAATTAAATTGAGAAGATGTCTAAATCTTCTTGTACATTTTATGAATTAGGGTAGAGGATTAATGGGTTTAAATCAGTTGAGCCCGGTTGCGTGGGCTTGTAACCAAGCGAGGCATTAACTTGGTTGAATAAATGGATTTGCTGCTCACCATGGGTGTGCTAGCAATATAAAATCTTATATACTCACTTAAAAAGAGGCTAAAACACAATTGTCATCTCTTGACCTTTTTACCCCCATTTGATGAAACATTAACAAGCTTACCATTTATTAATTCAAATTCCAACTCTCGACGAAAGAAATGCAAACTCTCACTCTCCCTAATTTAGCCGTTTGGTATTCCACTTCTTTATAAGAGATGCCCCAAATCCTTAATTATCGTCAAATCCAAATTAGGTGGTGGTGGTGCTCCTCTTGCACCCACCATACCTAGATTCCTATCCTTTGCACACCGATGAATCTCCCACCCCTCGAATGTGTCATTGAGTATGAAACCTGAATTCGTATCACTTTCTCAACAGATGGGATAAAAAAAAATTCTCTCTAAATACACACTATGCACGACCAATCCTCTTATTTGTTATAAATTATTTATTGTTCTTTTCTTAACACTCAAAAGTGTTTGATTTGTTAATTTTATCAGTAGTGTTTGAACAATTGAACAACCAATATATATATATATATATATATATATATATATATATATTGTTGATGTAAAAAACTAGACGTAATCTAATTAATTAATCACAGATAATTATGAATAAAGAAATAAGACAATGAATTTTTAAAGTGGTTCGGCTATCAAAATGGCCTACGTCCACTGTTGTTGTATTGCTGATTGTATGCCTTGAATCTCGATTATGGGTTTACTCAGAGATCCAAAATCCCCCTCTTGTGACGAGGTTACAATGTATTTATAGCCTTGAGGTTGTACATTCGAAAAGGTAATGCGCTGTTATCTAGTAGACATATACATCTGTACAATAATAATGCGCATTTAATGCGTAATCGCCTTTTAGTTTTCTTGATTGGATGCTCTGCACGCTAAGTAGCTCGGATCGCCTAAGTTGCTCGGTACGCTTAAGTAGCTCGGAACACCTGAGTAGCTCGATGAAAGCATGTTATTCGTTGAAAGTATTTGTATTTGCTACGTAGATTGACACGTGTCTTCATATGATTGGTCCACGTCAGCTGACTAAATTTGGTATCAACAGAAGCCCCCAATGTTTCACAGTTGAGGTTAAATAAGAGTGTGGAACATTTTGCTTGAAAGCTGCTCGGATTACTGGTCTTCAGAAATTAGGTAAATTTTCATTGTATATAATTCCTTTTGAGCGCATAATATCAAACTTCGTAAATATTTTGAATTTCTCACGATCACTTCCATATTTGTGCCTTTTTTCTCTTTTAGCCATCGTAAATGCAAACGTCTTCCCTTGTAATCATTGCTTTTATCTATTCCCGAGGTAAAGTATTTAAGTGCGACAGAACTCCTATCGTCTTCTACTTTTCAAATCTGTATTTCTAAACTCTTCATTTTCTCTCTATCTTGTGCCTTCGTTCTTTCCATCATTCATTGTCAACCGATCTCACTTTCTTCTGTAAGATTTTTTTCCTTCTTCTTTATTTACTTTATTCACCATGGTTTATCTTGTTGAATCGTTGGATAAATTTCGGTCTGATTTTTCAACCCCTTCGTGGGTTATTTTGGAAGAACCTCCTCGTCCTTCTGATTTATTTTCTTTGGTGGAGGGACACTAGTTCCCAACTCTTTTTGTTACTGAGTGTGGCTTTTCTTTTCCGCCAAATCCCCTGTGTTTGGAGTTTTGCCAATATTTCGATATTGTACCTGCAATAGTAGCTCCAAATACATGGAGGGTGGTTGTTGGCGTATATAGGTTGAATCAACTTCAGGGAACTCATTTGGGAATTCCAGAAATTATGTTTTGCTATAGATGGGTTACCAGTGACACTACTTTCTATTTAAAAACTAGGTTTTCGAATAGAGCTTTAGTTGTCAATCTTTCCGACGCCAATAGGGACTACTTTGATCATGGGGTTGTGATGAAAATTTGGCAACACCCCCCATTAAATGGAAATGATGTTTATCAAGGTCCCAGATGTCCGCTTTATGGCAATGGGATAGGTTGTTTTTATTTTTGAAATCTTATTTTCTTTGTATTCGATGAAATGCCTCACTGATATTAATTTTATTTGTTACAGTTGACAGTAAAAGGAAACCCCCAAAAGAGATTGACATTAACATAAAAGATTTGAAACTTATCTGGAGATTGCATCAGTCGATCAATGGAGAGCACGTGAGGTCCGCTTCATATTTGTTGAGATACATAAGCTCCATTTCATCTTTCATTGCTCGTCCTGTGGTGGTTGGTCTTGATAGGATACCAACTTCTGAAACCAATGTGGAAGGATCTTCTTTTGATTTAAGTACTCATATTACTGATCTGATGAAGAAGAGGAAATCTCCCGCATTTTTTAACAAGTCTGCCTTTGGCACTGAAGGGGCAAAGAAGAACAAACATGATACCCCAGATGAGGGGACAAAGAATGTAGATGTACCCTCATATACTGTTGCTAAGGAAATTGGCAAGAAGCCCCCCTGTACCTCCAAAAGAGGCAGCACCTCCGATTGAAACTGTTGCCATTTCACAAGGAGAGACAACATCTTTAATTGAAAGTGCTCCTCTGAAGAGATTGAAAATAGGTCTTACTGAGAGACCTGCTGACTTTGTTTCTCAACCTTCCAATGCTGAGGGTAATATTCCATCTCTTATTCCTCCGAGATCTGCTATGGGCTTGATCAGATTTTGGATTGTCCCAGGATTCCAAGGTATTGAAGACACCTTTTCTCGTGAGAGAATTACTACTTTGGTTACTCAACACATTACATCAGTAAGTATAATTAGCCTGAGTCCTTTGTCCTCTAGTACTATATTCATATATTAAATTAAACTTCTTTCTTTTTTCAGCTTGTGACGTGTTTCAATAGTATTTTGAAGAAAGACGAAGCCATCAGGGCTTCCACTTCTTCGGGTGGAATAGAAGAAGCTTTTACTGGATTAACTTAATCTTTGAAGGAATCTCGTCAGAAGTACGAGGAAGATAAAAATGCATGGGAAAAACAATTCCAGTCTGTTGAAATAAATCGAGATCAAGCTGTGACTGCCTCCAAAGAGTTGGAGAAGAAATTAAAGGATGCTGAACAACGTAAAAGGATCTTCAGGTCAAACTTAAATCTGCCGAGGAAGATGTCGCCAAGCTTTAAGATGCTAAACGACGTAAGGAAGAGGTAGAAGAAAAACTAAAATATGCCGAAGAGCTCCTTAAGTAAAAAACTTCCTCGGAGAGAGCAAAAAGGAAAGTTGCTGTTAAGAAATCTTTTAGTGCTAGTTGGGACAAGGGTTGGAATAAGGGCCTGGCCGTTATGTCTTCTCAGATGGAGTACGCCAGTGTTAAGTATTTTAGGGATGGATGGATAGCAGCTTAAAAGAAATTGAAGGTTGCTAAAAATTCTGAGTTGTTCCAGGAGCATACTCAGAGCCCTCCTCCCTCTCCTGGAGAAGAAGAAGAAGATGAAGCTGTATTAGATGAGTCTTCTATGATGATAAGAGAGAAAGTCCCTGTTGTTGCTGTTATTGAACCTTCCGAACAATTCCACCAAACTAGCACATCTGTCGAGCAACTGTCATTTCTCTCCGAGCAACCAACTCCTTCATCCAAATCGTCCGAAGAGGTTATAGGAAATAAGGAGAAGGTGTAAGGTTGTTTGGGTCTTTTGTTGTTTCTTGGATGTAACCCTGAAATGTATTTTCCTTTATCGTGATGAATAAAAAATGAACTTTTGTTGTTCGTCTTGAATTTTTCTCTTACTTGCTCTGTTCGCATCATTGTTGATTTTGTTTTTTATTTTTTCTTTGCTAGTTTGTGGCCAGGATGGAACTTTTATCAGCTAATGATACAGAGCTGATGAAGAAATGCAATGATTGTTTTAAAGCTAGTCATGTAGACTTTACTGAGGCCTAAATAATTGACATCCTCGAATCAGATGCCTCTAAACGAGCAATTGATGCTTACCAGTACTTGAAGTGCCTACTTGATCGTGTTGTAGCCAATAATGTGGCTTATTACAAAATGATTGAAGATCTTCAAGGAACGATCGAGGAACTTCAACAGCAGTACAAAGAATCCAGCAAACTCTTACATGAGGGTTACGAGTAAAAGTACCAACAACTGAGTGCTGATCGGGGTTATGATAAGTATCTCTCTGCTCATAAGAGAAGAGAAAGTGTTCTAAATCATGAGGTCAAAGAATATAGGCGCATTGCCAAGATGTTGGAAGAAGAAAATGTTACGCTGTAGGAGGAGCTAAGACGACTTAAAATTATTGCCTCTTCTTCCTCGGGAGCCTTGGTTCCAGTAAATGATGAGGGTTATTACTTTTTAGAGGTTAAAAATGCTTCCTTGAGAGAAGAGCTGAAGACTTTGAAACAAGCTAAACCGACATCATCCTCAAGGGGTAGAGGTTGAGTTGTTCAAAAGAGTGTTGAAGAGACGAGGATTGACCAGACTTTAGTAAATCAAGCCACTTTAATAAAAGCCAAAACTCAAGCGCTGGTCGAAATGTCTCAGAAAATGCAAGTTCTCACCGACCAACTCTCCAACCAAAATTCAGTATTGGAAAATAAGGATCTGTTGGTAAAAAAACTCCACGGGCAGCTTGATAGATTGACCTATTAATTTCATAAACAACCGAGGGAGTTTTGGATGGCTGGGTATAATAAAGCTCTATATCATCTTGATGCTCGTTTGTAGTAGTCGAGCAACGAAGGATATAAGCAGGGATGGTTGAATGCCTTATGTGTTCTGAAACTAGAGCAAGGTCATTTCTTATGGAATTATTATGATCCCGGAGTTCTTGATTTACATGTGCCTCCCTTCAAACTTGACCTTAGCTGGATTCCAGCCGGTGCCATTCCTCAGATTTTGATATCTAAGTATCTCAGTGATTATAGTCTTCATTCAAATTTTGAGATATCTCGTCCAGAGCACTTGCTTGATCGATCATCCATAATTAATGTCAGAATGCTACGAGATATGAACTTTATAAACTCTCCTTATGCATTAGATGATCCTCCAGCTGGGGTGGAACCTGTTTCAAAAGAAGAGGGAAAGAAACCCATAGAATAGGACATTTGTATGTAATGAATCAAATTTTATATCGTATGTAATCTCCTTGGTTTTAATAAAGAAAGATTTAGTTTCTTTTACAATTTTATTTCCTTGGAAATATTTTGTAGAATGTCTTTGTTATTCGTTGGTTAATATATATATATATATATATATATATATATATAGAGAGAGAGAGAGAGAGAAGGATGAAATGTCCTGTTTTGTTTTTAGACAATGGAACTTGTCCCATTTGTTCTCTTGATTATAGTGACTTGTCACTCTTTAGGCCTAAGCAATGGAATGATTTGCATCCCATGTTCCTGCTTAGTTGTAGTAATTTTGCCAGGATTACCTTGTTGCCTAGACAGTGGATGCCTCGGGAGGTCACCCATCTTCTTGCCTAGTTTGGGGTGTCCATTGAGATCACCTGTGATCAAACAAGTTTTTGCACTGTATGATTTTTATTTACCAACCAACCGGAGTTGATGGTTATTAAATTGTCGACCGGAGTTGGTGGTTGTTGAATTGTCGACCGACCGGAGTTGGTGGTTACTGAATTTTCGACCAACCGGAGTTGGTGGTTACTGAATTGCCGACCAACCAGGGTTGTTGGTTGCTGGTCTGAATTTGTGTTTGTGTAGTGTGTAGCACTAATATTCCGAAGAAAATTCAATAAAGGAGGGAATATGGGCGAAACATCACTTTATTCATATTGAGAGAAATGTATTACATATGGATTTTAATTACTGATAATACTTGTGCAGATGCTCTGCATTCCATGCGTTCTTGAATTCTACTCCCTCCAAAGTTTCAATTATGTATATCCCAGGACGAATAACTTCAGTTACTCTGTAAGGTCCATGCCAGTTGGCCTCCAGTTTGTTACGCTTTTGGATCACCTTCTTCAGCACATAATCCTCCTCTTTCAAATCGCACTTCTTCACCCTTTTGTTGTAGAACAAGGTTGTTCGTTGTTGGTATGCTGCATTCCTGATTGCTGCTTCTTCTCTAACTTCTTCGAGCATATCCAGGTCTAAACGTCTCATCAAGTCGCTTACAGGAGAATTGAAATTAAGCACCCTATATGCGGGTAGACCCAATTTAGCAGGTTTGGCAGCCTCACTTTCGAATGTCAACATGTAAGGAGACTCCCCAGTTGCTGTTCACGGTGTAGTGCGATAAGCCCACAACACAGAGTGTAGCTCGTTAATCCAGTTTCCCTTTGCGTCATCCAGTCATTTTTTTAAACCATTCAGTAGGGTTTTATTTATCACTTCAGTTTGCCCGTTGCTCTAGGGATGGCCTGGCACAGAATGGATCTTCTGTACATTGGATTGGTGACAATATGCAGCGAATTCCTCGTTGTCAAATTGGGTTCCATGATCAGTAATGAACGCGTGTGGGAGACCATATCTGTAAATAATACTCTTCCAAATAAACTGATAGACCTTATCATACGTCATATCAATGAGAGGTTCATCTTCCACCCATTTGGTAAAATAATCCATAGCAACTACGAGGTATTTGAATCTCCCTTTGGTCATTGGAAGTGGCCCGACCAAGTTTATCCCCCACACGGCGAATGGCCAAGGGGATGTAATGTGTGTTAACAATGCTTGGGGAGTTCTTTAGATGGAAGAGAAACATTGGAATTTATCGCACTTTTTAGCATAAGTTGGGCAGTCAGCTATCATCGTTAGCCAGTAATACCCCTGTGTTGTTATTCTCTGCAAAAGCATCCGACCTGCTACATGGGCTCCGCAAGACCCTTCGTGAACCTCTTCAATCAAGTCTTTAACTTCGGAGGGATGGACACATCTCTGTAGTCCTGCTATAATGCCTTTTCTATACAAAATGCCACTTGTCAATACGTAATGAGCAGCTTTAAACTTTAGTTTCTTAGCTACGAGTTTATCAATTGGCACAACGCCCTCCTCGATATAGGCCCTGATGGGATCTATCTAGGATGGTCCCAAGTCGAGGGCAATAAAGTTTATCATCAAATCTTCGTCTATGCTCCGATCTACCAGGATTTCTATTGGGATTATTCTCCGTAGCTCGGTGCGTGTTGCTGATGCCAGCCAAGCTAGGGCGTCGGCTCTTGCATCTTCTAATCTCGGTATTTTGATTAACTGAACTTCAATAAAAGTCGAGACAACCTCCATATCTTTTGCATGATACTTGACCATTAGTTCTCCCTTTACTGCATACAACTCGAGAATTTGATTTACGATTAATTATGAATCACTGAATACAACGACCTACTCTGCCTTCATGGTTTTGGCCAGACTTAGACCCACGATCATAGCTTCATATTCAACTTCATTATTGGAAGCCTTAAATTGAAAACTTAGAGCATACTCTATATCAATTTCATTAGGACTATTTAAAACTATTCCTGCTCCACTGCCTGTGGCACACGAAGATCCATCCACATATAGATTCCATACATGTACTTCATTATCAAACTCTTGGTCAGACAGAGTTCCTCGATGGAATATTTGATACTTCCTTTTGTCTTCCCCCGACACTTCTTTCTTCTCGTTGATTATCTTCTCTTGCTTATCCACGAATGGAGGTTGGTCGGGTGTTATCTTTGATGGTCCCGTAATATCCACGGATTGGTCTGTTTTAAACTCCTGCTCTTCGGATGCATCAGAGTGAGTCAACTCTGCGATAAAATACACTACTACCTGTCCCTTAAGTGACGACCTAGGCTCATAAACTATGTTATATTCATCAAGTTCTACTGCCCAGTACATCAATCTTCCTAATTTCTCTGGTTTATGCAGACCTTGTCTTAATTGCATATCAGTATACACTACTATAGTATGGGCTTGGAAGTATGGCTTCATCCTTTTGCTTGCTTCGATTAGTGCTAGTGCTAATTTCTCCAGTCTTGGATATCTGATCTCTGCTCCTCGAAAGGCCTTGCTGGTGTAATATAATGGTTTCTGCACTCCGTCCTCCAATCTTATCAATGCTGAGCTAACCGTGTTATCTGAAATTGCCAAATACAAGTATAGCCTTTCTCCCATCACTGGTCTAGATAACAATGGAGGTGTCCCCAGATATTTCTTCAACTCTTGAAAGGCCTCCTCGCATTCATTATTCCACTCAAAAGTTTTTCGAAGTGTTTTGAAGAATGAGAGGCCTCTGTCTGTTGCTCGTTACACAAATCTGTTAAGTGCTGCAACTCACCCTGTGAGACTTTGCACCTCCTTTTTCGTAGATGGCGATCGTAGCTCCAGTAGGTCCTTGATCTTTTCAGGGTTCGCCTCGATACCTCGTTGGTTAACAATATATCCGAGAAATATACCTTTTCATACTTCGAATATGCATTTGGTGGGATTCAACTTCATTTGATACTTCTCTAGTTGATAAAAAATCTGACCTAGGTCAACTAAATGATCAGCAGCTTTCTTGCTTTTCGTCAGCATATCGTCAACATAAACCTCCATGTTATGACTGATTTTCTCTACAAACACCTTATTCATCAGCCGCTGATATGTTGCACCTGCATTTTTAAGTCCGGAAGGCATAATATTATAGCAATAAGTCCCCCTTGGGGTGATAAAAGAGGTACTTTCCCTGTCCTCAGATTTCATTTTAATCTGGTTGTAAACAGAGTAAGCATCCATGAAACTCAACAATTCATGCCCTGATATAGCATCCACCAGCTGATCGATTCGGGGAAAAGGAAAATAATCCTTGGGGCAGGCTTTGTTTAGATCAGTGAAGTCCACACATATCCTCCACTTATTGTTTTTTTTCTTTACCATCACCACATTTACTAGCCAATCAGGATACTTGACGTACTTAATAAAAAAGGCTTTTTGTAGTTTCTCTACTTCTTCCCGTATAGCTTGGTTCTTTTCAGGGCTGAACACCCTTCTTCGCTGCTTTATTGGCTTAACTCCTTGTTAACATTGAGCTCGTGGCACAGGAAACTAGGGTCTATCCCTGGCATGTCTTCATGACTCCATGCAAAAGTCTATTTTCCGTGCCTTAGAAATGCTACCAGTTCCTGTTTTATCGATACAGCCAATGACGCACCAATTTGGGTTGTTCGTTCTGGGTGTTCATCGTCCGAGATGATATTTTCGATGGCTTCCATGACCTGGCCCTTCACAAGCTGAGACTCGTCTCTAGGGTCTAATGTTTCAATCTCTGCATCTTTTGTTTCATCCACTTGATATGTATTAGTCTTCTTCCTGTATTCTTCTCGTTCTTCCTGTTCAGCAGATGAATAATAGCATTCCCGATCTACTTTCTGGTTGCCTTTCATAACTCCCACTTCAAAATTGGTCGGGAACTTTAAACAATGATGTACAGTAGATGGTATTGCCTCGAACTTCTTCAGACCTACCCTCCCCATGATGATGTTGTAGGCTGATTGGATGTTTTTATTCATTACGAAAAAGCGTACTCTTTATGTTCGGCAAGCAGGCCATGTACCAATAAGCATGTCCAACTTGATCGTCCCAAGTGGAAAAACCTTTTCGCTAGTAAAATCGAGGAGGGGCCTATGATATGGCTCCAACAGGGCTAACTTCAGATTCAAACTGTCAAAGCATGGGTAGAATATGATATCTGTAGAGCTACCATTATCCACCAGTACCCATGAAATCACCACCTCCTTCATTCTCATCTTGATCACCAATGGGTCATAATGAGGATATAGTACACCTTTCAGGTCATTCTTAGAAAAATCGATGACCAGTTTATCCCTATTCACCTTCCTCAGGCGATCGTCTTCAGCCAAATTTATGTGTTGTATGTAAGAGCAAGCTTGGGCCTCATTGAGGTAAGCTTTCCTCTCCGCAGTAAGATCTCCACCTCCTGCATCTCCACTTGTAATGACATTATATTCAAATGATCCAAAATGGATTGAAAATACCTCTCGCTCAGGCTGCCATGGCCTTTTGGGAAGATCGGGATCATTTTTGTGATCTCTCTTCTTTTTATCTTTTGGTCTGCGAGGAGACTTAGATCTTTGCCTTCCTCTATCGCTGGTCTTTCCACCATTTTGGCGACCGACATACTTAGTCAATTTTCCTCGCCTGATGAGTGCTTCAATTTCATTCTGGAGAGCTATGCAACGTTTGGTCATATGGCCATGGTCTTTATGGAACTATCAATATTTGGACTTGTCCCTTTTGTCAGGGTCTGCCTTCATTTTCTCTGTCCAAGTTAGCTCCTCGTTGTTCTTGATCTCCTTCAGAATGTGATTTATATCTACCTTCAAGGGAGTATAATTTCTATATTTCCTCATCTGATCCAGCATTTATTTGCCTTTTAATTGCTTGCTGCCACCATTATTCTTTTGATCCTTCTTCTCAGTTTTACTAATCTCAACCTTGGTCTCCTTAGTATCTGTATTCTTCTTCGCAGTCATAGCTTCCTCAATGTTTATGATTTTGTTTACCTTTGCCATCAGTTCTGCTTGGTCCTAGGCGGATCTTTAGCCAAAATATAGTACAACTTGTTCTGTAACAGGCCACTCATCAGAGTAGTAATTGTTATCTTTTCCTCGTAGTCGATCACTTCCAGTTTCTCGTTATTGAAATGAGTAAAATAATCCCTGGTGCTTTCTTCTATTTTCTATCTAACGCTTAGTAAATGCGCGACTCTTTTAACTTGCTTCGCTCCAAAATAGAAATTTCTTATGAAAAGTTCTGCCAGTTGATGGAAAGTTGTAATCTTCCCCCGAGGAAGGTTGTTGTACCATATCTGGGCTGACCCCATGAGAGTTCCTGAAAATGCCCTGCATCTCATCTCATCTGGAACAGCATAGATATCTACAGTAGCTTGGTATTGCTCTATATGAAGAACAGGATCAGTTTTCCCATCATATTTAGGTGTCACCATAGGAGCTTTGAATTTTGATGGCGTGGGGAAATCCATAATTGCCTGCACGAAGGGTGTCCCTTGGACAAAATTTCTTTATAGAGGCTTCTTGGCCTTAGCCATTTCCCCTAACCTGTCTTCTAACCTTTGAATAGAGCCCTTTCATGCATCGTTTCTCGCCTCGGGACTATTTATTCGAGCAACTGATGGCGTTGAGTTTTCCTCTTGGGACCTTTCATTACGGGTTATTGGGCATGATTGGGCAGAGCCTTATCTTAGATTCTCGATGCGACCCTAGGGGGTTTCTATTCCTCCTGGGGCCTAATCGATTAAAAGGACAGACTCTACTCAATCTTTCCAGAGCACTGGTCCGTTCTGGGTTTATAGTGACATTCAGTTGAGAACATGTAGCTCGAACTGATGAAGTCCAGCCAGGTTGATACGAAGGATCATTAGACCTCTCAGTACGATATGAGCCAGTACGTCTAGATTGAGAGACCTTCAGGAATAGTGTTCGTCTAGTTCTTGAAGATGGCAGATGGGTATTTCTTTAAACACTTCGTTGTCCTGATTGAGCCGGCACTCCATCTCGAACAGTTTGTATAAGTTAACGCATGGTTTCTTGCATGGTCGTTTGCCCTTAGGCTAAATTAGCCATTATGCCAAACAGATCTTGAATATTTGGTGGAGTAGAGGGGTTTGGAGGGACCCCAGTGTTTTGATTACTGGATTCTGGAATCTCAGCCATAGATGATAAGTTGTTTGGTGAAAAACGCTAAGTATAATCGTTTCCCACAGACGGCGCCAATCTTTTGATGTAAACAACTAGACGTAATCTAATTAATTAATCACAAATCATTATGAATAAAGAAATAAGACAATGAATTTTTAAAGTGGTTCGGCTATCAAAATGGCCTAAGTCCACTGTTGTTGGATTGCTAATTGTATGCCTTGAATCTCGATTATGGGTTTATTCAGAGATCCAAAGTCCCCCTCTTATGACAAGGTTACACTGTATTTATAGCCTTGAGGTTGTACATTAGAAAAGGTAATGCGCTGTTATCTAGTAGACATATACATCTATACAATAATAATGCACATTTAATGCATATTCGCCTTTTGGTTTTCTTGATTGGATGCTCTGCACGCTAAGTATCTCGGACCGCCTAAGTTGCTCGGTACGCTTAAGTAGCTCGGAATTCCTGAGTAGCTCGGTGAAAGCATGATGTTCGTTGAAAGTATTTGTATTTGCTACATAGATTGACACGTATCTTCATATGATTGGTCCACATCAGCTGACTAAATTTGGTATTAATATATATATATATATATATATATATAATATATATTAATGATACAAAGATGAGAGCTTATTTCATGAGACTGGTAATAAAGTGGTCATGCAGATTCTGACGGGAATTGTTGTTGGGTTGTTTATTTCATCAAGTAAAGTTCTCAATACTTGGTTCAATAAGAAAAAATTAATGGCTTCTACATGGGAAGGAATAATTACAAATGCTTTGTTTAAATACTAAAATGATTATATTGGACGTGTTTTCTAATATATTCTTATTTAAAATTCTCTTGAATGTAAAGTGTAAAAATGGTAGTTTTAATCATGATACTTAATATTGTTATGACTAATTCACTTTTTATGTAATAATACTATGTTTATTTTTTGTACTTTTATGTACTCTAATTTGATTTTAATACACATGGGCTCTTAGAGTATTGCTTTTGATAATTTATTTCATTACTAATGTATTTAAATCCTGATATTCAGTGTTGTGGTTGTGGGATTTACAGTGTGCTGGTATGGTTGCAAGATGTTCAACACATACTTAACACTTCTAAAGATCTAACAGTTGTAAGATATTCTTGTTATCGTGAAAACCATTCTCACTACAAAGCTAAAACTGCACTCAAAATTGGAGTGTTGAAGCTCAATTCTCCAATGCGACATCCAAATCGGGGATTATTTGTGTTTTTTTCTTCATTTTATTATCATGTTTCTTCCTATTCTGAACTATTGTGAAAATAGTCATAATAATCATTCTTTCATGCTCATGAATAGTAGTGGAATTACTGAAAGTTCAAATTGAAATAGTACCTTACACCTAAATTTTAAGTTTCAATGGACATGGATGAAACCTCTATGCTCATGAATATCTCTGAACTTACCATATTTTTTTACTTTACTGGAGTAGTTATGCTAGCTACAATAGCAGTGGAGTAGTTGGATTAGACAATCTCTTCCCTTTATTAATTTTATTTTATTGTGGCATTGCACTTTAAATAATTAAGTTTGTTGTTTTGTAACTAAAATTTGTTTTTTTTGTATTTCAATTTTGTATTCAACTCGGTGAGGATTTGTGAGTCTCATAATTAAATAGTTCAATAGTTGTAGTAATCGTTTAAGCGTGCTATTTTTCAGCTACAATGTAAATGCTAATTTTCATTATGTGAGGGTACATTATGGTTTATGTTTTAAATAGTAACCATTATCGTACACTTGTATTTAATTAAATTCTCAACAATACACTTATGTTTTATTAGTACAAGCTTGACATTTTAGCATTTTAACCTTCAAATTAATTTTTCTAATTTGAGAGTTCTTTTTCGCTATCAAAAGACATAGCCAACTTTTTATCTACTATTATAATTTCTCTCTCAAATAGTAACTTAGAAGTGACAGAGTTGAGAGATGTCACCGCATAAATTTTACATTGCCTCATTTGACTCATTGATATTTAAGAGCATCCTTATTAGGTATCATTTATTACACAATTTTATTCAATTAGCTCACAAGAGAATCTAATACCAAATTGATCATATGATGGTTGAAATAATGTTGAATTTTCCTATTATCCAATGTGGAGAATAGATGTTGTTATGTTAACATCATTCATAGCATATGTGTCTTTCATGGGATCAAATTTTTTGTTTATATTTTTTCGAAAGTCAGTTAATAAAATTACACTTATGATTATGAATATTTAATAACAAATTCATTCATCCAACGTTCATTATACGCACAACGCATGTGAGCGCATACTAATAAAAAAATGTGGGTCTAAATCATTAATAAGTAGACTTGACATACATATCTAATAAAAGGGTTAATAAAAACACGTGCTACACAACATGAAATCGAAAGCACCCACCTGATGAACATGAACATGATATTATACAAATATTGGACTAAACCTATTTTAATATGATAACTCTTTATTTGTATTCCTTCGGATATGGAATTGGAATGTCGCTGCGGTCAAACTTCGAGTATCAAAATTCCTGGAATTTCCTACAAAACATGTTAAAATTTTAGTATCGTGGCAAATTCGAGTATCAATCCAATTTCTAGCGTTGAAACGGTTATTGTGAAAAATTGCAATTCCAATTTTTATTAAAAATCTTTTTTTTGTTTTTAAATTTGTTTTTATGTTTTTAATTTGTTTTTATATTTTAAAAACAATTTTCAAGAGAGGAAACGACAATTTATGCATCTAAAATGACTATGAAAATTTAGAAAGTAATCTAATTTAGAATTTATGATAAGAAACAAGAGGTGGGATTTCATTTGGATTGGGATTGTGTTCGATTTTTAAGGAATTTGAGATGGAGATGGTAGGTGGGTTTTCGATTTTGGGCGTGAGGAGTGACTCGGGTCAGCTCGCGGATCTACTCTGATTTTTGGAAGAGGGGTAGTTTGATGGCAGCTGGCCGGAGCAGGGGTTAAGATCGACGGGTTAAGGGTGAGTGCCATGGCTGCTCCGGTTCGAACACGGTTTCGGGTTGCTGGTTCAGGCCGGGTTCGGCTGGACGTCGGCGGTGGAGGCTAGGCCAAGGCAGGGGGCGACCATTTTTTTTTTCTTTTCTTTTCTTTGGTTTAATATGGGTTTGATTTAATGGTGGGATTGTTTTTTTTTTTTTTGGTTTATGTGGAGTTGGGTTAATGGAGGATGAGAGAGAAGTTGTTGGTTTAGAGGTTGAAGATGGGTTTGACAATTATTGGGTGTGTGAGGGTGTATAAGATTAAGATATGGATGTGGGGTATTTTGTGTGTATTAGGTGTAGGTTAGTATGGTGTGAGTGTGTATGGGGGAATAGTTAGTGTGTGTGTTTAATTTGTACCCCTAAAAAAAATGACACTAAAAGAATAAAACTAGAACTAAAATAAAAAATAAAAATCTAGAAATAAAACTCTAATTTATTACTAAGAGACTAAAAAATAATAATAATAATAATAATAATAATAATAATAATAATAATAATAATAAATGAATAAAACTCTATAAAAACTAAAAAAAAACTACCAATCCTAACTAAATAAATGAAAACTAAAAACTAAAGAAAATAAAATAAATTCCTAAAAACTAATCCTAAGAAAAATAATAAAATAAAATAAAGATTAAAAACTAATAAAAATCAAAATAAAAATAAGAATACACTAATAAAAATAAAATATAAAAATATGCAAATAAATTCTAAAAATCTAAAATAAATCCTAAAAATAAAACGACTCGAAAAAAATCTAAAACGATCTAAAAAGGCACAATCTCAACACACACCGGGCTCGGGATATGGACTGGGCTCGGTCTAGACTAGGTTAAGGTTACGGGGCTGGTTCAGAACATCGGAACTCTTCTTGGCAAGCTCAATGGGACCCTGACCTCACGGTCTCTTTTGATTTCTTCATTTAACGCTTTTGACCGCTATTGCATCGCAATTGACCGGATTTAGCATCATTTAACACTGCGACTGCGTATTGACCTGAAAAATAATAAAATACGACATAAGGCCATTTTTAATCAAAATGAGTGACTAAAATGCATCTATTCGGGGTATAAAATAGACACTTTTGGGTGCTTATCATAACACAAATGTAATACCCCGTATTTCTGCATAGTTAAAATTTAATTAATTGAGTTAATTGAGTAATTAAGAAGAAAAATACGTTTTAATTAAATTACGTGAGTAGAGTAATTTAATGTGATACGTTTTGAATTAAATTACGTGAGTAAAGTAATTTAATGTAATGTAATAATAATTATGATTATTAAGTGATTAAATAATTATTATGGCTATTAGACATTAATCGAGAGTTAGATACTGATTAATATGACGATTAAAATTTACTAAGTGTGAATAGTAAATATTGAAAGTTGATATGTACGGCCTAGCGATTTATTTGGACGTACCTGAGTTTATCTCAACCGAGTGTCACACGTAGACAAAATTGAAGGTGAGATGAGAAACATATTTTTAAGAGACTCAAAAGACAATTTAGAGTTCACAGATGATTCCAAAAGGGTCGAATTAGTCAAAATAGTGTACCCGGGGGTACTAGTTGAGTGCCGGGTCATTTTTGGGCTAAACTGGGACCATACGAGGGCATTTTGGTCTCTTTACATTTAAGGGTGAGGAGACCTACGAATTTTGAAACACTAAGTCAGATTATAAGAGTTGGAGGCTAGGGTTAGAGAGAAGAAAAACACACCATAGCCATTAGAGAGATGAGAGAAACAATTTCCTAAGGCAAAAGAAAGAAGTGGGAAGGATTCAAAGAAGATTTTCACTACCAACTTGTTGGGAAGAAGGATTGAAGGATAAAGATCATAAATCATCAACAACAATCATGAAATAAGACCCTACTGAACATAAGGCAAGTAGTTATTTGCAAAATAAATTGAGTTATAATACCCATATATAAGTTTTATGAAGAACATGGTTTTTATGATATTTTTGGAAGCAAACACTTGAATATGATACATGATTTATAGGGATTGCATGTAGAACATTCTAGATCTCCAAATAATCTGATATCATAGAAGACTTGATGATTAAATCGAACTAAAAATCTGGGCTTATGGATGATAATATGGAAGGATTATATTTTTAGGGTTCTTGAGTAATAGGAAGATTTTGAGTTAATCTGGACGAAATTTGTAATGATTATGTTATTTTAGATCGTTGGTAATCATCCCAGGGTAGGTAGGAATGATTAGAAATTGTTAGTTACAAGTGTGGTGAATTATCATGGGAGATGGGTAAACAAAAATGGTGTAACCCGCATGAAGAAGATGATCTGGGTCTGTCACTGCTCGATCGATCGATCGACCCTTGAATGTCGATCGATCGAGCATATCCCATCGATCGATCGATCCAGACTGTATTTTAGAGAATTTTGTGGATAAAATTCTTTTTGATTACCGTCACTTAATGGGAACCTTAGTGATGATATTTTACCTATGTAGGGACTAATAAATACCAGTAGGTGTACCGTGAGATTTCTTTATAAATGATTGAGTGTAAAATTTGAAGAAATGAACCGACGGGAAGTAGCCGATTGAGTCGTGTATCGGGAATACGAGAATTGAGTTACGAAAAGAGTGAGGGTCAATTCTGAAAATATACCAGTAGGTTAGAGATAGCTTAACTAATGAATTAAGAGAGGGGTAACTAGGACCCTTAGAGTTGTGTGAATACTCGAATAAATGCGATAGTGAAAAAAATCATAAATTAATAAGTACGGTGAATATAAGGAAAATATATTTTGTACGGGCATGATTTGATAGGTCTGGTGTGTAACTACTAAATTGTATGAACTTTTGGGTTAAGAGAATTATACCTAAATTAATTATGTTGGGGTCGATGAGATATTTTTAACTAACATAGAGTTATTATATGTTTGGGGTCGATGTAAAATGCCGAACCAAACCTTAAAACTGGTGTCGTGATGAAAGAGTCCCGAACCAGAATATGTGTATATATATAAATAGTTGGGGTCGATGGATCGTTCCGAACCAACTCTCACTTGGGGTCGATGAATCATTCTGAACCAAGGGTCCTTTATGTGTGTTAAAAGGACATATTAGTGATAACTAATATTTAATACATGTTGTGTGATAAATGTATTCCATATGCATAATCTACTGACTTAAGATTATAGATAATAAGATGAATTGATAATTTCTTAGTAATAATTAAGTAGTGTGAAGTAATTATTATAAGAATAAGAATAACAAGAGGTAAGTAAGTTATCTACGCTTATAACATATGAGATATGTGTGACACCCCGACTAATTAAATACCGGGTAGCTACTCCTTTATTAAATTAATTCAAAATGCCAAGTTGGTTCAGTTAATAGCATCACTGTCGAAAACATTTAATAATTACTAACCACCTAGTATTTAAAAAGTAAGTTGTCAAATTTTAAATTAAATCTGATTAACATACAATAAAAGAATTATGAAAGAGTAACGTAGCCATTCACCATAAAGAAGAAATAGAATCACCAACAAATAATAATAAGTCTGGAGGAAATACTCCTCACAACAATCCCACAACTGAAATAATAAAACAAGTCTGAATCCTGAATTAATTACAATCCACAATCTGAATAACTGAAATATAAAATATCTCTAATAGAAATGGGCGACATGCCCTACAAATGATGGAACTGAATATGGAGTCAAGAATAGAAAATTAGGCGTCTAATATCAAGGCCCTGTAACTTCCACAACATCTACAGCTCGTCACCTGAATAGAATTCCTATGCATGGTGTCCTTGTGGCTGGGCACCTAAAAAGGTTTTTACAAAAAGTAGATTTGAAAGCAAACGGGTCAGAGCCCGAAAGTGTAGAGTATTTTAAAAACAACAAGTGCTTTAATAACATTAAAACAATGAATGCAAAATACATGTTAGGACGTGCTCTCACATGAAATACTCACCTCTCGACTAATTGTGCACTCCTAACGTACCGTACCCATTCAAGTGATTCTCATATCTAACTAAACCGACATAAGTTCTAACCTTCCTACTCAATTCCCAATATAAATTCCCAATGTTATCACTTAAATAGATAGCTTTACTTAAACTCGAATTCTCAATTATCAGCGTTACCATTCCACATCAGGTTATCCCTTTTTATCTTTATTAAGACGTTACTACAATCATACTCGCAATTAAACATAACAATTCCTTTTCATTTAACCGTATATTATTCACATCATAAGTATACAATATAAGCACCCCGAGGCTAAGCTGTGGTGCACACATACTCTGCTATCCATCCCGATACATCACGTACATAAGGATTACAAATTCCGAATCTCTCAGGAATTTTTTTGAATAAGCACAACACACAAAAATGGAGGCAAACATAATTCAACATATCCATGGGTCACGTACATACCTACGCTCCATAGTCAGCTGACTTATTAACTCACAAATAAGTCATTCTCTTGAACTATGTCCTCGAGGTACCAATCTAAATCCGGGCACACAAAGATTAGATGACCCTAAGCGAATGTAAACCTCCCGTGATAGCAAGTATGGTAGGTATGTCATACACATAAAATCATATACATATACTAAGCATGCACACACCTTAGTAATTACTACAATTTATTAGTGGTATACTTCTCATTCTTATACCAACTTATAATGTTACGCAATTCACATATCCCCGGTTAATATTAACATTTAAATCGTCAATTACTCTCACATCGTAATTAGTCACTCACGTCCTAATCCACAATTTTCATAAATCACACTTCTATGTTTTACTCCTCAGTATATCCCAACTATATCAATTAGTCATCAAGGGAATGTTATCTCTACAATTAAACCAGGTTACGGGACATTAGAAATCAAATCGGGCCAAAAAGGCCAATCTATCAACTCGTTAGAAGTCTCGTTCGAACGAGGTCGTTCGAACGAGAGTTCGTTCGAACGAAGTGGGCATCTAACGAGATCTCGTTCGAACGAAAGGCATCGAATGAACATCCAACTCGTTAGAAGTCAAACTGTCATCTCGTTAGAAGCTCGTTCGAACGAGCTCGTTCGAACGACCTGGGCAGGTCTTCTAACGAGGTGACAGTTTCGAGCCCAGAATTTTCCTATCTCACTTTTCTCAATTTTCTTCACCTCTAATCTCATCTAAAAGTTTCCCCAACAGTATTTTAAGGTTTCTAATCATCACTAAACATTCATAGGTCATAACACAACATTTATATAAGGACAAATCTTCCTACACATCATGTAATTACCATAACTCCCCAATTTTTCCCAAACCTTATGAACATGAACCCTAGAAATTTAAAGTCATCAATTTCCATAAATAAATCCGTTTTTGTAACTTAAAAATAGTAATTCTTTTAGTCTAATCACCCAATAACAATTCTACATGAAAACCTAAATCCAAATCTGAATTTATAACTCCAATTTCATGGGTTTTTATAAATCTTCCAATACAATGCGATTATATAATTTTCTAATCATGGAAGAAACATTCGCTTGAAATCAACGTAATTAAACCACTTGCCTCAGATTATTCTCTGAATTTGCTGTTGAATTGATGAAGGTTGCTCTCTCTCTTTCTCTCCCAAGGTTGAAGGTTGAAGATGGAGGTTAAGGTTTTCTCTTTGGGAACTTTCTAACTTCCTCCTCTAACTCTCGTTGCCCTCTAATCACTTAAGTGATGGTAATGGCTTAGTGGGTCATTAAATTCCCTATTTTTAATTCCCATAATTCGTTGGTCAAAATTCCCCAAATTTCAAAAATACCTAAATACCCTTTTAAGTTGCCGGTATGGCCCAAAAATGCCCCGGGACCCAAACTAAACCCCCGGCTAGTGTTTTCTGACTATTTCGACCCTTCCGGACTCGTTGGCGCACTCAAAATGACCATACGGTTGATAAAAATAAAATTCACTTTTTAATTTAAAAAATTACATTCCTGACGCGACTGTCACACGCGTCCTAACAAAATTTCCAAATTGCCATATTTCAATTTCACGACAAATATCAATATTTCCAATATTCATATACTGCCATATATACACATTATAATTAAATACCAACTCACATCTCATTAGTATTATATCCGGATTAATTCTCAATTAATACCCATTTAATTCAATTAATCCCATAAATAAATATCACAAAAATATGGGGTATTACAATATGGACTATTAAAATACTGCGAGTATGTTATGGGGACTTAGCAAGGAGATACATGCAGTGGGATATTCTGGTCTAGTTAACTTGGGTAGTATAACTAGGTGAACTAAGTACCAGTGTTAGGCGTGCACTATAGAAGAGAGATGAGGAAGCTCAAAAGAGTGTGCGAAGTCTTAATATGTGTAATTAATAACTCATAATTGTGATAACTGCTTGCAAAATATTTTAAATGTTTTTCAGTACTAACTCTTGCTATGTAAAAATATTTTTAAAAACCTTTTAGGTGCCCATCCACAGGGACACCCAGCATGATTTCATTCCAGGGATTTGGGATCTGCAGCACGTGTGGATGTTGCAGGGATTATTTAGACATTTCTCTTTTTCAGATCTAGTGCAGGATCTCAGTTTTAGTACTCTCCGCTGGGACATGTTGTCCAATCTTTACTTTTACAGTTATTCTGATTTTGGAATTTTGAGTTAGTTTTCTTGGCCGTGGTTTTCGGCAAGATTTTTTTTCCAGCTATTTATGCGAATTGGTTTAGTACTGCTTGAATTGTATTGTTTCGAATGAGTTGTTTATTCTGTTTAAGGAAGATAAAATTTGGCACTAGCTTAATTTCACTTAGGTGGTTAGTAATTAAAAAGCTTTCGTCAGTGATGCTAAGAATGAACCATTTAAGAAACCTGTTTTAAATTAAATTAAGGCTTGATCACCCAAGGTTTAATTAGGCGGGGTGTCACAAATGGTATCAAAGCATCAGGTTCTAGTATCCATAGGATCTGTACGGCTTACTATGTTTCAGCGTAATGTTTGGTTTTATTAGGGCCCTACTATTAGGACTGTTGATTCATTTTTCTTCTTTTGGGATATCATACATCTGCTCTTAAAATTTTGTATAAACTGTGTACTTATACAATTTGATCTAATTTCGGATGCCACCGAAGAGACAGCGAATGGAGAGGGATGAAGCCAAGGATGAGGTGAGGGAGGCTCATTAGGAGCCATAGGTGCCGCTGCCACCACCCACACCCGAGTTGATTTCCACTACTCAGGTTGCAGTGATAGTGGCTCAGGCAGTCGAGACAGCAATGAGGGCCATGGCAGCCCATTTTCCTTAGCCCCATGTACCACCTCCCGTGACACCAGTAGTTTAGGGCCCAACAGGGCCATTTACTTGGCAACGAGTCAGAGAGACATTTCAGAAAGGGCATCCACCCGAGTTTTAGAGTAGTACCGATGTAGTGGAGGCGTACAACTGGAAGAAAAATATCCAGCGCCACTTGCGCATGCTAGAGTGCACCGAGGTACATAAATAAATGCTAGCTACTTTTCGTCTGTCGGGAGCGGCCTTACAGTGGTGGGAGTCAGTTACCACCGCCGAGAAAAGGGACATAATAGCAATTTCTGAGTTTTGGGTGTGGTTTGACCGTAAGTACTTTCCTCCAGCAGTAGAGTCAGAGATGAGGAAGAAATTCAGTGAGGTGGTTCAGGTTGATCGCTCGGTTTCTGATTATAGGGAGGAGTTCACCCGTTTGGCTAACTTTGTGCCAAATGAGGTGAGCGATGAGGAGAGAAAGAAGTCGAAATTTATGGATGGCTTGGCCTGGAGAATCAGGAAGCATTTGATCGGTAATCCGTCATTAGTAACTTACACAGATGTCGCCAATGCCGCTCTACTACACTGTCAGGATCATCTCTTTCATGCGAAGGGAAACAAGAGAGGTGAGCCTAGCCAACCGGGCAAAGTGTATGGAAGTAGTGGCAGCAACACACCGCAATAGCAAACCATGGGTCAGCTAGGGAAGGATTCCCAACAGGGGAACTCTGCCAAGAAGTTTAGGCATGAGAGGCATCACTTTGACAGACAGGGCCTGTAGGGTCCCCAGCAGCCAGTTCCTCAGGGCCGACAGGGCCAAGGGATCCAAGGAGGAGGGCAGCAAGGCCAAGGTCGTCAGGGCCAATGTCAGGGTCAACAGGGCCAAGGACAGAGGAAGTTTTAGGGCCAGTGTTTCACATGTGGCCAGCAGGGTCTCAAGAGTAGGAATTATCCACTGAAAGACAGGGCACAATAACATGGTGCCCAATAGGTGCAATAGGCTCCGTTAGCCCCAGCAGCAGCACAGGCCCCGCAGCCAGGCCAGATACACTACGGACATGTGTTTAACGTCCATGACATTCCTTTCCATCCAACACCTCTAGCACCGCCGGTAGTCGCGGGTATGTTTCCTATCCATGGACTAGAGGGTAGTATTTTGTTTGATGCGGGGGCGACACATTCTTTTATTGCCACTAGATTTTCACGGGCAACCAGCCTTTTAGAGACAGCCGACACTCATCTTATGTGCGTGGAGTCATCGATGGGTAGTGGGTCCCTTATACACTCGATTTGTAAGGGTGTGGACATTATGGTCGGGAGATTGAGTCTAGCGACAAACCTTCTAGTGCTGGATAAGGAGGGTTATGACATCATCCTAGGCATGGATTGGTTGGCTCATTATAGGGCGATGGTAGATTGCTATGAGAGGACTATCGTGTTTTCCATTCCGGGACAGTAGATGTTCCTTGTGGCGATGCCTCTCCCCGAGGGAGGATCCCGCACTCATTGATATTATATTGAGGAGGACACCTCACAGGGGGTGGTCGTTTCTCTGGACTCAATCCCAATTGTGAGGGATTTCGAGGACGTCTTTCAGGAGATACCAAGGTTACCACCCAGCAGGGAGATAGAGTTCGTTATCGACCTAGCACCGGGGATGAGACCGATTGCCAGAGCACCGTATCGCATGGCTCCTTCGGAGATGCGAGAGCTGAGAGAGCAGATTCAGCAGCTCTTAGGACATGGTTTCATTCGGCGGACTACATCGTCGCGGGGTGCGTCGGTTTTATCTGTAAAGAAAAGGGATGGTTCACTTCGTCTGTGTGTAGATTACAAGGAGATGAACAAAGTGACGATACGTAATAAGTATCTGTTACCTATGATTGATGACTTATTTGATCAGTTGAGAGGGGTTGCGTACTTCTCAAAGATCGATTTGAGGTCGGGTTACCACCAATTGCGCATTCGAGAAGAGGATGTACCTAAGACCGCTTTCCTGTCGCGGTACGAGTCATACGAGTTCAGGGTAATGCTGTTTGGGCTCACTAATGCGCCTGCAGTATTCATGGATCTCGTGAACAGAGTATTTAGGGAGTTTTTGGATTAAATTTTGATTTTGTTCATAGACGACATTCTGATTTACTCTTGCACGGAGGAGGAACACACCGAACATTTACGAATGGTTCTGCAGACATTACGGAACCATCAGCTGTACGCCAAATTTGGGAAGTGTGAATTTTGGCTTCGAGAGGTTCAGTTTCAAGGCCACGTTGTATCCGAAAGAGGCATCGCTGTTGATTCGAGTAAGGTATCGGCGGTGAGGGAGTGGGGACAGCCCATGACACCGACCGAAATTTGCAGTTTTTTGGGGTTGGTCGGTTATTATCGTCGCTTCATCAAGGGGTTCTAAAAAATTATCGGTCCTTTGACGAACTTGACTCGGAAGGGAGTGCCCTTCATATGGAGTGACTGTTGTCAGTTAGCGTTTGATGAGATAAAGGACAAGTTGACATCATCACCCGTTCTTGCCTTGCCTAGGAGCGGAATGGAGTACCGAGTCTATACTGACGCATCCTTACAGGGGCTTGGGGGTGTGTTACAGCAGGAAGAGAGAGCTATAGCTTATGCATCCCGAAAGCTAAAGCCACATGAGAAGAATTACCCCACCCATGACCTCGAGTTGGCAGCGGTCGTTTTTGCATTGAGGCTATGGAGACACTGTCTTCTGGGTGAGCAGTTTACTCTATTCACGGATCATAAGTCACTTCAGTATCTTTTCACACAGAAGGATCTAAACACGAGGAAGAGGAAGTGGCTTGAATTCGTGAAGGACTACCAGTTTGATATACAATATCATCCTTATAAGGCTAATGTGATTGCAGATGCATTAAGCAGAAGACCTACCGGAGGGTTGACAGGAATTTGGAAGGCGAAGTGGAGTGAACTTCGACACGAGGATGAGATAGCTAGAGCATACATGGCAGTTTTAGCTATCACTACCGAGAGTGTTATGCGGGTAGTGAGGGCATAAGCTGAGGACCCATTTTGTCAGGACAGAGTACGACAATTACTGGCCGAGGGGCAGAGTCCTACTCCATCAGCTCAGAGGGCGGACTACGGTTTAATGGTAGACTGATAGTACCCGAGGATGATGATTTGAGGCATGTCGTAATGATGGAGTCGCAAGGGTCAAAGTTTCTGGTACATCCAGGTGGGGATAAAATGTACGAGGATATGCGACGACTATATTGGTGGTTAGGTATGAAACGAGATATTGCAGAGTTTATCTCAAGGTGTGTTACATGTCAGTTCGTAAAAGTTGACCATCATAGACCTTCAGGGATACTACAACCACTGGAGATTCCCATGTGGAAGTGGGAGAGTATCTCGATGGATTTTATTACTGGGTTACCAACGTCGCAGAAAGGTCACGATTCCATATGGGTGATAGTGGATCGACTGACTAAGGTAGTTCATTTATTGCCAGTTCTTACGGATTATGATACGATGCGTTATGCGTAGCTATTCATTTCGGAGATCGTTAAGATGCACGGAGTTCCTATTAATATTATGTCTGACAGAGACAAAATATTTGTGTCACATTTCTGGCAGAGCTTTCAGGAGGCCATGGGCACTGACTTGCGATTGAGTACGACGTATCACCTGTAGACAAACGGTCAGACTGAAAGGGTAAACCATATTCTGGAGGATATGTTGAGGATGTGTATCGTAGATTTTGGGGGAGGATGGGAGTAATATCTTCCTTTGATAGAGTTTGAGTTTAACAACTCTTACCAATTCACTATCGGGAATGGCTCCATTCGAGGTACTTTATGGGAGGCCTTGTCGTTCGCCCGCTTGTTGGTTAGAGGTGGGGGATAACAAGCTATTGGGACCAGAGAGGATACATGAGACTTCTTCCAAAATAGAGTTGATTCAAGGATGTATTCGAATAGCTAAGGATAGGCAGAAGAGTTATGCTAACGCCGGTAGGAGACACGTGGAACTAGATGTGAGCGACCAGGTGTTAATTCGGGTATCTCTTATGAAGGGGATTATGAGGTTTGACAAGAAGGGGAAGTTAGCACCGAGATATGCGGGACTTTTTCCTATTATTGAGAGGGTGGGATCAGTAGGACTCCCCGAGCATCTTCAGTGAATTCACGATGTATTCCATGTGGCATCGCTGAAGAAATACAAGAGGAGCGAGAGAGCCTTCTGGCACATTCCACTTGAGGAGATCGACTTGCAGCCAGATGTCTCGTATGAGGAAAGACCCGTGGCTATTCTGGATTATAGTGAGCGTAAACTACGATCCAAGGTGGTACCCTTAGTGCGAGTACAGCGGGGACATCACAATATGGATGAGTCTACTTGGGAGCGGGAGGAGGATATGCGAGAACAGTATCCAGAGTTCTTCACCGCAGGTATTTTCTAAATTTTGAGGACGAAATTCCTTTGTAAGGGGGAAAGTATGTAATACCCCGTATTTCTGCATAGTTAAAATTTAATTAATTGAGTTAATTGAGTAATTAAGAAGAAAAATATGTTTTAATTAAATTACGTGAGTAGAGTAATTTAATGTGATACGTTTTAAATTAAATTCGTGAGCAGAGTAATTTAATGTAATGTAATAATAATTATGATTATTAAGTGATTAAATAATCATTATGGCTATTAGACATTAATCGAGAGTTAGATACTGATTAATATGACGATTAAAATTTACTAAGTGTGAACAGTAAATATTGAAAGTTGATATGTACGGCCTAGCGATTTATATGGACGTACCTGAGTTTATCTCAACCTAGTGTCACGCATAGACAAAATTGAAGGTGAGATGAGAAACATATTTTTAAGAGACTCAAAAGATAATTTAGAGTCCACAGATGATTCCGAAAGGGTCAAATTAGTCAATATAGTGTACCCGGGGGTACTAGTTGAGTGCCGAGTCATTTTTGGGCTAAACCGGGCCCATACGAGGGCATTTTGGTCTCTTTACATTTAAGGGAGAGGAGACCTACGAATTTTGGAACCCTAAGTCAGATTATAAGAGTTGAAGGCTAGGGTTAGAGAGAAGAAAAACACACCATAGCCATTAGAGAGAAGAGAGAAACAATTTCCTAAGGCCAAAGAAAGAAGTGGGAGGGATTCAAAGGAGATTTTCACTACCAACTTGTTGGGAAGAAGGATTGAAGGATAAAGATCATCAATCATAAACAACAGTCATGAAATCAGACCCTTCTGAACATAAGGCAAGTAGTTATTTTCAAAATAAATTGAGTTATAATACCCATATATAAGTTTTATGAAGAACATGATTTTTATGATATTTTTGGAAGCAAACACTTGAATGTGATACATGATTGATAGGGATTGCATGTAAAACATTTTAGATCTCCAAATAATCTGATATCATAGAAGACTTGATGATAAAATCGAACTAAAAATTTGGGCTTATGGATGAAAATATGGAAGGATTATATTTTTAGGGTTCTTGAATAATAGGAAGATTGTGAGTTAATCTGGACGAAATTTGTAATGATTATGTTGTTTTAGATCGTTGGTAATCATCCTAGGGTATGTAGGAATGATTAGAAATTGTTAGTTATAAGTGTGGTGAATTATCATGGGAGATGGATAAACAAAAATGGTGTAACCCACATGAAGAAGGCAATCTGGGTTTGTCACTGCTCGATCGATCGATCGACCCTTGAATGTCGATCGATCGAGCAGTCGATCGATCGACCATATCCCATCGATCGATCGATCCAAACTGTATTTTAGAGAATTTTGTGGATAAATTTCTTTTCGATTACCGTCACTTAATGGGAACCTTAGTGATGATATTTTACCTATGTAGGGACGAATAAATACCATTAGGTGTACCGTGAGATTTCTTTATAAATGATTGAGTGTAAAATTTGGAGAAATGGACCGACGGGAAGTAGCCGATTGAGTCGTGTATCGGGAATGCGAGAATTGAGTTACGAAAAGAGTGAGGGTCGATTTCGTAAATATACCAGTAGGTTAGAGATAGCTTAACTAATGAATTAAGGGAGGGGTAACTAGGACCCTTAGAGTTGCGTGAATACTCGAATAAATGCGATAGTGAAAAAAATCGTAAATTAATAAGTACGGTGAATAAAAGGAAAATATATTTCGTACGGGCATGATTTGATAGGTCGGGTGTGTACCTACTAAATTGTATGAACTTTTGGGTTAAGAGAATTATACCTAAATTAATTATGTTAGGGTCGATGAGATATTCCGAACTAAGATAGAATTATTATATGTTTGGGGTCGATGTAAAATGCCGAACCAAACCTTAAAACTGGTGTCGTGATGAAAGAGTCCCGAACCAGAATATGTGTATATATATAAATGGTTGGGGTCGATGGATCATTCAGAACGAACTCTCACTTGGGTTCGATGAATCATTCCGAACTAAGGGTCCTTTATGTGTGTTAAAAAGGACATATTAGTGATAACTAATATTTAATACATGTTGTGTGATAAATGTATTCCATATGCATATTCTACTGACTTAAGATTATAGATAATAAGATGAATTGATAATTTCTTAGTAATAATTAAGTAGTGTAAAGTAATTATGATAAGAATAAGAATAACAAGAGGTAGGTAAGTTATCTATGTTTATAACATATGAGATATGGACTATTATAATACTGCAAGTATGTTATGGGGACTTAGCAAGGAGATACATGTAGTGGGGTGTTCTGGTCTAGTTAACTTGGGTAGTATAACTAGGTGAACTAAGTACCAACATTAGGCGTGCACTATAGAAGAGAGGTGGGGAAGCTCAAAAGAGTGTGCGAAGTCTTAATATGTGTAATCAATAACTCATAATTGTGATAATTGCTTGAAAAATATTTTAAATGTTTTTTTAGTACTAACTCTTGGTATGTAAAAATATTTTTAAAAACCTTTTAGGTGCCCAGCCACAGGGACACCCAACATGATTTCATTCCAGGGATTTGGGAGCTGCAGCACGTGTGGATGTTGCAGGGATTGTTTAGACGTTTTTCTTTTTCAGATCTAGTGCAGGATCTCAGTTTTAGTACTCTCAGTTGGGACATGTTGTCCAATCTTACTTTTACAGTTATTCTGATTTTGTATTTTTGAGTTAGTTTTCTTGGCCGTGGTTTTCGGCAAGACTTTATTTTTATTCAGTTGTTTATGTGAATTGGTTTAGTACTGCTTGAATTGTATTGTTTCGCATGAGTTGTTTATTCTGTTTAAGGAAGATAAAATTTGGCACTAGCTTAATTTCACTTAGGTGGTTAGTAATAAAAAATCTTTCGTCGGTGATGCTAAGAATGAACCATTTAAGAAACCTGTTTTAAATTAAATTAAGGCTTGATCACCCAAGGTTTAATTAGGCGGGGTGCCACAACGAAAAACACCGTAATAGCACAAGCATTATACCAATGTTTGGCTCAAGTTTATGTATCAGGAATTTCTAATTAATAGGTTAGTATACAATGTTTGAGTTATTATATGAATTGGTATCAGTTACATGTCTCAAAAGTAATTTAACGAGTAAAACTATTGACGTGGTAATCTACATAATCACTAGTTTGCAGACCCGCACGATGCGTGGGCGATTTTTAGGTCCAGGTGATAGACTACTTTTTACGAAAATATACTAATAATTATATAACATATCACGCGAAGTAAATATTATAAAACTTTATAAGTAGTAGAAAATATAAGTAGATCAATCGGATTCAGCTCCTCTAGAACCATTTATGATAAATTGATTTTTTTGTCAAAATCACATGTTCACCAACTCTCTTAAAAAACTTAATGCAAAAGGCATAAGTGAACAATAGAAACCATACCCATCTACACCAATTTCACAATACTCCATTACTTAAACTGCAATGTCATATTTTTTTTATTATAATAAAATGTATATGGTATATTTTTGAGTTGAGTAAATAAACTTTTATGGATAATATTTTCTTTATATATGTTATTTGCACACAAAAATCTAATATATATATATATATATATATACACACACGAAAAGTCTCATGTAAGGATTCCTTATGATGCAGACCCCGGTACATACTTTTTTTTAAATAGTAAAAATTAAATTTTTTTATTAAACTTTATGGATATGATCTCCACGATGAGAAGATCATCTGTAATTAATTCTTTTTAATCAAAAATTCAGTAAAAAAAAACCTTGAGATGAGGTGATATATCCAAAAATGGTATAAATATGCATTTTCGACCGTTTAAAGTTTGGGATGGCTCCAGCCACTTGATTGATTGAATTGTTTTTAATGAAACACTAAACTAATTCTGGAGAATTGTCACGGTCATTGACCTTGACAAGTTCAACTTGTCAAGGTCAATGACCGTGATAATTCTGGGCGAGACAACTTTGTATGTCATGAACTTCTCACGGTTATTGACCGTGACAAGTTCATTAGAATTGTCACGATCGTGTCACGGTCCTTGACCGCGACAAGTTTCATCATGGTTAAGGACCGTGACAAACCCATGACAATGTTTAAAAAATTCTCATGGTCAATGACCGTGACACGCCCGTGACAACTTTCTTTGTCAAGGACTTGTCACGGTCAATGACCGTGACAATTCTGGGCAGAATTGAAAAAAATTCTGCTGGACAGTATTGCCACTGCCACTGCCCAACAATATATTTATAACTGTTATAGCAATGTTGTACATGTTCAAACATCATATATCCAAATAAAATAGAGATAATGCAAATATACATTCAAAATAGAGAGAATATGCATCACCATATAATCCAAATATAATTCAAATGTAACAACTTAAAATAATTCAATTCAACCTTTAAACAATTAAATTCAAACTTAAAATAATGTCACTAAATGTCTGGGGTATGGTTAACTCTGAGGAGGTGGGTAGGACACACGATATACGAATTAACACACCCACTAATATACACCGTGCCGCATTGTTTGCATAACCACAATGGGGAGTTCTCCTTCCCGGGCATCACATGCGTGACGAGCACCTTGGACTCGATGTCTTGAAGCTCACGTCCATGAACTAGTGCACCCTGGATGATATTCGGGTCCCTCAACCCCCACCCTATCCACTGGCCATCAAATATGTCCATTATAAACACGCTCGGCCAACCAAGTGTCGACATCGATCTGTTGAAGGGAGACAAATAGGGAAGTGGATCATCAAAGTCCGCACGCATCGGCGATGAAGCAGCGAGGTCCACATCCTCGTCCTCCCGCACCTCCTCCTCCACCGCCTTCTCCCTCTCCTTCCCTTTCCCCTTACGGTTTCCTCCCAACGAATGCTTCATGAATGAGAACATATCCTGGACTGTCGCCTCCAAATGTGATAGCTTCACGTCATGTGAATCCACCGTTCGAGCCAACTCGGTGTCGCTCGTCTCCAATCCGATGATCCTAGATTTGGTCACCCTCGAGCTCACCCCCTTGTGCTCCCCTTGCGATCAGAGCCAAGCACTTGGCTGAGTGCGTCTGTGGACAAAGATGCCTTGTCGGCATCAGACTGCGACTCATGCACTTCCTTAAGCTTTGCCTGAAATGACAAAAAGCACATGATTAGTAAAATAAGTAAATTAAAAAATTATAACGTAATTAACAAAAAGTAAACTATCGGATTACTTACAATCATGGCCGCGACCCTTGGGGACACCTCCTTGTCCTTCCCCTTCTTCGTCCGAAGAGCTACATATGTATCGAGCCTATGTGGCCTACCCCCAGGGCCACTCCCTGTTCCCTGAAATAAAATAAAGTAAAATTAGTATCGGCCCCACAAAGTAAAATGATGCAGAATAATATATTTTATGTAGTTGTAGAAAAATTAAATCTTACCATAATCCTATGCTCCACCTTGGCGTAAGACGTCCGGCCAGAGTAGTGCACGTCCGTCTTTTTTGCCCGATTTTCCCTTCCCGATTGGCGAGATGCCAATCGTCGCTCCCTGATCTCATTGTCAATGAACTTTTACCATTGTGCCAATGAGATCGGCTCCTTCGACGGGACGAATTCACGCCTTTAGATAATGGACTCTCGTGTTTTACCAAAGTACCAGGTCCGCATATTTTTCTTTCACGTCTTATGTTTCTCCCTCAACTGCTCCAAGATGGAATCACGTAGCTTTGGATCCAGGCTGAATTGTTCCTGTCCAACAAATACAATGTTAGTTGAAAATAAATATAAATATAAATATAAATATAAATATAAATATAAATATAAATATAAAATGAAATTGAAATTGAAATTGAAATTGAAATTGAAATTGAAATTGAAATATTCATATAAATATAAATACATTACCCGTAGTGCCACCCAAACAGCTAACTTGTTCGTATGGCACCTCCTTCCAACTAATGTACCCCAGGACGATGATCGTCTTTACTAGCTCGAGGGATATCGCTAATAGCCCCGACTTATTCTTGATGGTCATCCCTAATTTTCCATATTTGGGGAGACTAGGGGTCGAGGAGCCCTCGTCGCCTCCGCTACCACCGAGCCCAGACGACATCATCATAACCAGCATCATCATCCTCGCCTTAATACCTGAAGGAGACATTTGTTGTAAAAAATGTTATTAGTACATATAAAAATGAATTAAAAGAAGACATGCAAATATGTACAATTACTACAAATAAAAATAAATTGTTACTGTTAAACACCTCAATTCTGAATTCCAAAACAACAACATCTAGCTCATAATATGTACAAGAGTGAAACATACCCACCCCACCCTTATTTCCCACACACACGCACACTACACAAGAGTGAAAATGATAAAGAGAAAATCAATTAAAAGCATTAAAAATGGATGTTTCGGTACAAATTGGAATATTTATTACAAATTAGAAAATTGTTTAAAATTCGGGTTATCATAAAAAATGGATTGATATTCGGTAGGAGCAGCCAAGTCATCCACACTACTATTTCGATGCTTTGGCGCGTGTTGGACAATTGATCACGACTCGTTGTTGATATACTCCGAGTAAAACACTTGGTTAACCTTTTGAAATGATAACCTTTTGAAATGCACAAACAAACGACTCATCGCTCACGTGGTCGTTTCTCTTCAATTTGGACAAGTCAACCATGATAAAATTGGTGACAAGTTCAACTTTACAAGAATTTTTATCCTCAACTCTTACCCAGTCACAGTAAAATACAACCTCTTTGAAGATTATATAATCCAATTCAAATATATTTCGGATTACACCATAGTAAGTCATTTCAGCTTCAACGAGGTTCTTATCTTTTGCGCTCGCTCGAAAGAAAGTAAGAGTCTTGTATGAAATGCCTGAGTTCTGTATATTTCTACTTTCCTCGTACACTTTAGCGACGAAAATGTAACCATTCAATTGATACTTTTTGTATTCTTGTGCCACGAACAAGGGTCCAGTGGCTAGATGAGCAAGCCTTGATGTCGCATCACCCGTCTTTAAGAGCTGAGAATATAGATAAATTAATTATATTAGTTGTAAAATTTGAGTGTAATGTAACGTTATACAATGGTCATTTTCATTATAATTACCTCTTGTGTCAACCACAACCTAAATTCTTTGTCTGATTGTACCATTATTTTTCGTCTTTTATTGTTCTCGCAGGCTTCATATTTTCTGCATATTACAAAATTAATCATGTATAAAATAATCTAAAAAACTGTTAAACATTATAATAATCGAAACTTACTTTTTCCATTATTTGACATCTTCATGTGTGTCAAATAGATAACGAGCTACTTGTTCTTCTTGCAAACTCGTTAATTTCATTAGTTTTCCCATCACATGACCACCATCATCGACGAAGTCATCAGTGTCATCAACGCTAGTCGAGTCAGGTATATATTCTCGAGTATATATTGATGACTCCACGGTGATGTATTCCTCTGAAATTGATCCTGCAACGTATCGCGTATTCTTGACATAATCTTTAAAAACTTTCATCAATCTTTCAAATGGATACATCCACCGATATCTAACTAGACCACAAAGAAGTGCCTCGTCGCATGGGTGTACCAATAAGTGAACATTTATGTCAAAGAATGCTGAGGGAAAGTACTTCTCCAACACACAAATCGCTTCGGTCACCGCCAATTTTGCGGCCACGATGTGTTCTCGATTGACTACCTTCTCACACAAGAGTGAGAAGGTAATACTAAATTGCATAATAGCCCTCCGCAAATCCTTGTGCTTGGAGAAACAGTGTTTAAACAATCGAGGAACCAATTGCATGATCACATGCCAATCGTGGGATTTATACTTATGTAAATCATGAGTAGCATAATTCACAATCCTTTACAAGTTGGACAAAAAAAGTAGATGGGCCCTTCAAATTATATGTTGTGTCTAAAAGCACCTTCCTTTCTCCACTCGTCAAAGTAAACACACCAGGGGGAATTATTTTTGTTTCCCTATTATCTTTTTTCAACCATAGTTGTGGCTTAAGTTTCAACGATTTAAGGGCTTTTCGTGCATTTTCTCCATCCTTCGAATGACTCCCCCCAAGGCAAGTGCCCACAATATGTTGAGCGAAGTTCTTCTCTGCATACATCACATTCAATACATGGCACACCGGGTTATTCTTCCAATAAGGCAAGTCAATAAAATTGACCTCTTAGACCATGCCTTTCTTGTCCCAGTTTCATTCCCAGTTGGGGTATTCTTAAATTTGGGACTCTTACTTGGCATATTAGGGCCACATTCAGAAGATTTACTTTCAATTTTTGAACCCGAAAGTTGTCTCGGCAGTAGCCTATGTTCAACCCCGCCCAATAAAAAATTGGAACCTTTCTCAGATCTGAAACTATGAGCCGGGGGTAAAAACCTCCTGTGGTAATGGTATACATTTTTTGAGATAAAGGATAGACGAAGAGATTCAGTCTCCTCTCCATAAATAGGACACCCTAAATAACCATGTACTACACAACTGGATAATGTCCCATAAGCTGAAAAATCATGAATTGCCCACATCAACATAGCTTTTAGCGTAAACTCTTCTTTTCGAAAAGAGTCAAATGATTGCACATCCTCTTCCCACAACTCATTTAATTCTTCTACCAAAGGATCCAGGTAGACGTCGATGTCATCACTTGGTGCCTTTGGCCCAGGTATTAATAAAGCCATCATCGAAAATTCAGGTCTCATATACTATAAAGGAGGGAGGTTGAGTGGGGCTAGGATCACTGGCCATACACTCTGATTGGTGCTTAGATTTCCAAATGGATTGAAACCATCTGTTGATATAGCCAAACGAATGTTGTATTGTTCTCGAGCAAAATAGGGATACTCATAATTCATCCTCCTTCAATCAGTAGAATTAATAGGATGACGCATGATATTACCCCTACTTCTGCCATAGCATGCCAAGTCATTGCCTCTGCTATCCATGGTACTGTAAAAAATTGCTTTAATCTAGGCCCAACGGGAAAATATTTCAATACTTTTTGAGGCACTTTTGAGATTGTGCCTTCCTTACTAGTAGATTGGACATATCTAGGTTCATCGAATACCAGACAACGATCGAGATTTTCATACTCCTTTCGGTAAAGTATGCAGTCATACACAAAAGCATGAATTGATTTATACTTCATTCCCAAACCTTTCAAACTGATCTTCATAACAGGATAGCTATTTGGAAGTGTATTATCCTTTGGTATTAAGCCCTTCACCCATTTCAGAATTGCTGTCACGCTATTGCCAGACAAACCGTACTGTGTCTTTAAACTTTTCAAACCAACCATGGCATGCAAATTCGTTTGATCTTTCTCACAACCAGAGTATAACGGTTAGGTCACCTTAGATTTTAAACTTTGGTAGTCATCGTCAAGTTTTATCGTGATATCTTCACGAGCACTTGAACCTTCTACATCATCAGCAACCTCATTCTCCTCTGCTTCATAAACTCCGTACGCATCATCAACTAAATCCTCTAATATATTATGATCTACGTCGTCCCCTTCTACATCTATCATACTTGTTGATGGTTATTGTGAAGGTAGGTCGGGTACAAAAGGAACTTTCAATTCACCGTGAAAACTCCAAAATCCATAACTATCTTGCATACCTGATCTTAACAAATGTAGTTCAACTGTTTTCCACTCAAACACCTTACCATTCTTACACCTAGCATACGGACACGGAAACTCTTCATCATTATGACATCTCTTTGCATATTTTACAAATTCGTTAGCACCTCTGCGAAACACATCCCACATTCTATTTGTCTCACCCATCCACTCTTTGTATTTAAGATATACCATTACAGCTACCACAACTAATCACCTATTAAAGGTACGAAGCGTATATTCATGGATTAGTATAAACAAACCTTAGATTTATAGTACGTTTCATTTAATTATGTCTTATTTATATTCAAATTCAATTTATTATAGAAATTTATATTTCCTCCATCTCCTCTAAAGGGTGAGTGGTCCTATCCCATTCAAGACCCATTTTTCTGTAATATACTTAACAGCTCGTGCACATTATTACAATTTGAAAAAAATTCGTCAGCATATCCTCGTAGTTCTCCAAGTACACGACGTAGATTGGCAAGTGTGAGTGTTATTTCAATTGATCAATTGAAAAAACAGTCACACTTGTCAATCTAGTATGTACCCAGAGAACATTAGGATACGACTGCATAACTTCCTCCAAAAGTAACGACTTTAAGCCACTAAAAATATTATACAGAAATTATGCAGTCTCAAACTGTCCAAACGAGACAATTTGAGAGATCTCATTACAGGGGTAATGACTCTCGAACGGGTCTAAGGGCTATTGAATGCGTACGCATAAGAACTAGAAGACTAGTATCTACGCGCACTATATGTAATTTCAAGTATGTTTTATTTAATTATCATAATATATATATATATATATATATATATATATATATATATATATATATTGTTCGTGATACAAATTAATTTTAAAAAAAAAGTTGAAAAATCCCACCCCCATATGGACATTAATCCAGTGGTCATACCACTTCTAAAATTAACCAACCCAACATTGATCCACTATAATCCAACCACAACAACAAATGTGTATGTCGTACTCCTTCTAATTCATCTACTCAATTAATTCATTTCATCAATTAAACTAACAATTAAAGTATACAATTATTAATTTACTAATTTACAATGAGGGGCAATCATACTTTCATATGAAATGGGCACTAATTATTAATTTACTTTCATATAAAACTATACAATTAAAGTTACAATTAAAGATATACAATTTATTTTATTAAAACTATACAATTAAAGTTATTTCGAATATCAACAATTATCAGTTAATGAGGGGCAATCCTACTTGCATATGAAAGGGGCAATACATATTTTATTAAGCAATTTGTCCGTTTCAATTGTTGAGATTGCCCCACCACCCCTACACCCCACCCCACCCCACCCTACCCCCACCCCCTCCACACACACCCCACCCCACCCCCTCCCCCACCACACACACATAAACGCACACACACCACCCCCTGGCCCCCTCCCCCCACCATACACCTGCACACACACACATATACACCCCCCACCCCCTCCCCCCCACCCCACCACACACACACGCCACCACCCCCTGCCCCCAACCAGCCCCCTTATCCCTCCCCCTCCCCCCACCACACACGCACACACACACACGTACACACACACCCCACCCCACCCCACCCCCTTCCCCCTCCCCCCACCACACACCACCACACACATATATACACACACATGCACACGCATATAGAAATGAAAGAGAAAGAGAGGAAAAAACATACCTTAGAGAGAGAGAGAGAGAGAGAGAAATCTCGAAATCGCTCAAAGAGAGAAAGAGAGGGAAAACCAAAACGGTGGGAAAAAAAGAAAGCGTAGGATTTTTTTACTGAAGAAATTGTCACGAATGTGTCACGGTCCTTGACCGTGACAATATTATAAGGATTGTCACGGTCAATGACCGTGACAAGTATAGTTGTCACGATCATTGACCGTGACAAGGCTTTGTCACGGCCTTATCACGGTCAATGACCGTGATAAAAAAATACATATTTTTTTATCACGGTCAATGACCGTGGCAAGGCTGACCGGCTAAAGGGTGCTAATTTAGCCTTTTTGGTGCAGTGAAACTTCATGGATATGATCTTCTCGTTCTCGAGATCATATACAGGAAGTTTCATAAAAAAATCAATCAAAAGGTGACTAAGATGATCGTCAAAATTTCAACAGTCGAAAATGCATATCTATACTATTTTTTTACATATCACCTCATCTCAACAGTTTTTTTATAGAATTTTTTGATGAAAAAAATTGGAGATGATCTTCTCACAATGGAGATCATATCCATTAAGTTTCATCAAAAAATTTGTTTTTTACTATTTAAAAAAAATAGTATGTTCCGAGGTCTGCACCATAAGGAGTCCTTACCGGAGGGGGCCTCTCTCTCTCTCTCTCTATATATATATATATATATATATATACACACACACACATATTGGCACAAATCATTCATCTTTGTATGAGATAATTACATGTGTTCATATTAAACTCATAAGTGGCTTTAAAATTTTAGTTTGTCTTTATTTTTCCTCACTTTGTCAAATTCAATATGGTGAACAAATTAGTACAAAAATTTGACAAAGAAACAGGAACATTGCTAAACATTGAAAATATTTTAATAGCTAATGCAACATTATTGGTTCATAACCTCTTTTATGAAAATATTAGTAGCTCAAAGTATTATATTATACTATAACATCTAACTAAGCAATATCCATGTTTGGACTTTATTCATATAATGGATAATGTACGATGTACCCATAAAACACTTTTCTTGGTCTTAACCCCATCAAACACAAATGACACTAACTAAAAGTATTCATAACGTGAATAAGGCTTCAATATATTGTCACTTTATTGGGTAAGACTCGAGAACTAGTGAATCTCAGTAAAAACACCTTGATTATAATTGGTTATATATTCTAACAATTTCATTAGTTCATCATTATTCCACACATAATGGTTATAGGCCCAACCAATTACCTTAGAGAAATAAATATTAAATTAGCAAAGAATAAAAGAATAAGTGAAGAAAACATTATAAATAAAATAGCAAAACTAAGACACACCATTCTAAATTGTCATCCCCATTATTCATACATAACATCTCTCTCTAAGTTGATCAAATGAAGGTAACATCTCTCTCTAAGTTGCCATCCCATTATTCATACATAACATCTCGCTCTAAGTTGGTCAAATGAAGGTCAACGGGTCACTACACCGAAACTGGTGAATGGTCACGGCAAAAATCCCTGACCAAGACTGTGGGTCACGGACTTGGGCCATGCCCATTTCGAACGCGACCAATTTCTTGGGTCGCGGCCCAAGTCCGTGACCAATATGGGGTCACGACCCTGAAAGGTCACGGCAGATGGTCGCGGACTTGAGCCGTGACCCACATCGTGATGGAAAAAAAATGGTCGCGATCAAAGTCTGTGACCCCCAACCGTGACTAAACATGGTCACGGCCAAAACCCGTGACCCACACCGCGATGAAAAAAAATGGTCGCGGCCTAAGTCTGTGACCCCGAACCGTGACGAAAAATGGTCGTGGCCAAAGTTCGCGACCCATACCGCGACCATTTTATTCGTCGCGGTGTGGGTCACAGACTTTGGCCGTGACCATTTTTCTTCATGGTTGGGTGTTATGGACTTTGACCGTGACCATTTTTATGCGCAACGGAAAAAATAAAAAATAGTCAAGGAAAAAGTCCATGAACATATTTAACTATAATAAAAAAAATGGATTTTTTTTAGTCCAATCCTAAAATTATAGGTCCCGTGACTGCGCGCGGTCGGTTACTACGTGTTACGTTGGACACGCGCGAGGTATTACAAATATTTATTATTGGTAAAACAATAAAGAAAATTACAAATTTCCAATCGGGAGTGTTATTAATAAGCTAATATACATACAAACTTAAAATTTTTATAAATCTTAATAGTTCAGAGACAAAAAAAATTGGATAGAGTTTCTTTGTTTTTTGGACATTCCAAAGCCTGTTAATATAAAACCTGCTCATTATAAAGCCCGCATGGCAATAAGATTTAACAATCAAATTATAAAAGCCCACACGACCATAAAACTAAATAATAAAATTAGTAAAGTCCACAACGGCCATAACACATAAGAACATAATCTTGAATGTAAAAAACATTATATAATCAATATTACTATTGTCAACCATTTCCTTCTTCATGTGTTCCACGTGCATAAAATCAAACGATACAATGTCATCCTGCAAAAAATAAGATACAAAAAAGAAATGATATCAGTATCCAAGTAGTTTTAAAAAAATCGTATTCAAGCTGTAAAATTGCATACACAAGTTATAATTATCATTATATCAGTTCCTACGAGTTACATTGGCCCAGTGCGAGGTGTCGGTGCCTCTCACGGCACCGTTTGTGGGTTTTTCGAGGTTTCTCCCTCTAGTGCCATGTTTTTAAGCGTAAGTCTAGATATTTTTAAATTATCATCGTATTCTCTAACCGGGAGTCCCGTGAACACATGATCAGTTCCTATGAGTTACATAGGTCCCGTGCAAGGTGTGGTGCCTCTCATTGGGCCGTTTGGGGGCTGTTTCGGGGTTCCCCCTCTAGCGCCATATTTTTAAGCCTAAGTCGAGATATTTTTAAATTATCGTCGTATTATCAAATCGGGAGTCTCGTGATCACGCGGTCAGTTCCTACGAGTTAAATTGGTCCCGTGCTAGGTATGGGTACCACTCACGGGGCCGTTTGGGGGATGTATTTGATTTACGCACTCTGACGCCAAGTTTTTAGGCCCAAGTCGAGATATTTTTAAATTATCATCGTATTCTGAAATCGAAAGTTTCGTAATCACATGGTCAGTTCCTAATAGTTACAATGGTCCCGTGCGAGGTGTTAATGCCACTCATGGGGATGTTTGGGGGTTGTTTCAGGATTTTCACCTTTAACGTCATGTTTTTAAGCCTAAGTCTAGATATTTTCAAATTATCGTCGTACTCTCAAATCGGGAGTCCCGTGACCATGCGATCAGTTCCTACGAGTTACATTGGTCCAGTTCAAGGTGTTGATGCCTGTCACGGGTCTGTTTTGGGGTTGTTCCGGGGTTTTTCCCTCTAACGCCATAATTTTAAGCCTAAGTCTAGATATTTTCAAATTATCATTATATTCTGAAATCGGGAATCCCCTGTGACACCCCGCTTATTAAAATAAGAGGTGGCCAGCCCGCTACTCCAATAAAATAGGAATCTTAAATGAACGATTCTTAGCATCACTGTTGCATAATAATAGTACAATACAACCACCAAATATTTTTGAAAACGGAGTCATATAATTTTGCAAGTTTGATAAAACCTATTTTGACAATCCAATTTATAACAGAAGGTGGATATAAATAATGACATGTAATAGTTTAATAACAATTCTACAAAAAATAACTGAATAAGTTGTCGGTTAACAGACTAATACAAAAGGTTACACTAAGTATTATAGTAAACATGAATAATAACTGAGGTAACACACCCGAATATACAGACGGATCATAACTAGATTGTCCACAAGATTGATGCGTCTACTACAAAAATCCTATAACATACGCAAAATGCTGAAGCTCATTGACATTGGGAAGGAAAGATCAAAGTGGGCACCCTTGTGGCGGAGCACATGAGCATAAATAGGGACCACACAAGAAAGAGAAATATAAACGGGTCAGGCCCCGGTTTTATATGATATACATGTGAATAAAATGCATAACAGTTATGAATACTGATAACGCGTGAGAAGTGTGCCCATGTAAGTGCACAGTCGTTGTTTTTTGTCTCGCCATGACTATACAAACAAACCTAAATTACTACTACACTTGCGATGCAAGTAGAGCGGCAAGTCGGGTATTGAAAATCCACAGGGACGAGATGCTAGAATTCAATTGATTTAATACTTCCAAATAAAAGTGTAAAAGATGATTACAAACTAAAAAGTAAAAGATGCATGAAAGGGAAATGTTTAACTTGGCGAGGGAATTGAAACTAGATTATGAAAGCGAGTAAAACTATAGGTTGCGTCGAATATCCCTCACCCGAGTTAATTTGTATAAAATGGTTACATGGGTCGACGAATTATTACAAATGCGTCTCGTTTCGATAGTTAATTGAATCAAAGGTTGTCACGCCCCTAAATCCTCATAAAAGCCTAATAAGATTTTGGCGTCAATAAATATCCCGAAAACTATGTGTGAAAGGTTGTAAGCACGGGATATACATGATATGCCCCGTCAAATCTCCTAGGCGTAATAAGTAGGACAACGCACCCGAAATAGACCCGTAAACACTATCACCAAAGCAAAGCAACGCGTTAACCCGAGTGAGTTTCATTCAAACACAACTTAATTTAAATTACCTAGAAAGCATATTAAAAATGCGATAAATAAAGCGAGTAAATAAACGCGATAAAGCTACCTAGAAAGCAATGAAATCAAGCATGTAAACCTAAATTAGAAAGCATGGAAATTACACTACAAAGCAAGAAATAATGAAATACAACTATATTAATGGAGATGGAAGATGGTAGCACAATCTTACAAGTCCAAATGGGTGTCAATCCAAGATGAAAATAAGAAAAGAGCTCTCAAACCTCCAAACCCCTAACCTCTATAGCCTAAAATGAATTATCTATGTTATTACATCAAAAATGCTTTATATAGTAAGTTGGAATTAAAAGAGAAAAGAAAAGAAAAGACAAAATATCTCCTAGAAATAGGGGATCGATCGATCGACCAAAATCGTCCATCGATCGATCAAGAACAAAATATCCCACTGTACAGAAGGATCGATCGATCTACCCCTTTGGTCGATCGATCGATCAAGCAGGTAACAGCACACTGCATTGCTATTTTGGTTGTTTGCCTTTCTCGTCCGCTGAAATCGCCGTAACTTCTTCGTTATGAATCGGAATCGTGCACCGTTCATTGCCACACGAAGCTTGCGAGGAGGGCTACAACTTACGTGAAGATGATGGACCAGATGCCTAAAATGTTAAATGACTAAATTGCCCTTGAACGTGCGATTGTGTAAGGAAATCGAGCGGAATGCGTTCGAACTTAACACTTAGCATCCAAATACCTATAAAAACTCAATTAACCCCTGCAAAATATGTTAACATAGAAATCCAAGGTTGTCTGGTTAACGAGCATAAATATAGGGAATAAGATACCTGAGGGGGCTAAAATGCGTAGGTTCGGAGGATGAAATACACAGTATCTACGTATCATCACATCCCCTAACTTACACATTTCTAGTCCCTAGAAATGAAATAGGATGAAATAAGAACTACAAGCAAACCAAAAGCAGGAGATAGTACAAAAGTATGGTATAAAAGCAAAAGGCCACTTTCGCGGGCGATTCGATTGCATTTAGCGTATGCAATAAGCCGTTAAACCCCTAGATTATCCTAGTGGACGAGTGTCATGTCGTGAGGGTTTTCAGGGATGGTACCCACAAACATCACATGGTTTTCTCAAAATAAGCCCAAACCAACATGCGACAAGCCCAATAATGGCGAAAAAGATTTCATACGCATTATTAGAAAAGTGAATGAATTCAAACAAAAGTCCAAATCATTAACATTATAGAATGCACGTCATAGAATTGAAACCTTAAAATGTGGGAGGGGGAGCGAGCACATGCAAAGTGTGATTTGGCAAAAACTTTTATAAACCGGATACTAAATTAATGCTAGCATAAATTCAATCCTCATGGGCATTACACTCATCAAGCTAATTCACTCGAAACATGGAGGTAACACACGGAACATGCGGGCATAAAGAGTAAATGTAAATGGTAACTAGGCCTCACACATGTCACAAATGAAGAACGCTATATATAAACTGAAAAACTGTAATATCAATGAAAGATATCACACACTAAAGAGGCGAAATGCATTTTCACAGATTATCACAACTATTATGACTTTTAAATTACATCAACCTGAGATCACATAGGACTTTATAGGGTTATAATGTAGGTTAGGCTAGGTATGAAATGAAGGAATGTATGTATGGATGCAAAGTGTTCGGGATAATGGGAAAATGCGAGAAATATCAAAATTGGAAAACAAGTTCCAAAACGACATTAGATATATCATCGGGGAGAGTAATCAAAGCTTATTGAACTATATACAACATATACAACTTTCTCTTTCTTTTCTTTTCTTCTTTTTCTCATTTTTTCTTTTGTTTTCTTTTGCTTTTTGCTTTCTCTTTTTCATCTCTTTTTCACTTTTTCTTTTCTTTACTTATAAAACTCTCATATGCCTAAATTGCAACCGATATCACAACAACATCATTCAATCCCAAAAAACATTCCAAAAAATGGTATGGAAGGTGTATGTATGGTATAAAACTCCAATGCGGAGTTGGTTATGGGATTTGGGTTATGAAACGAAAGGCTATATTTAGGCTCAAGGGGGTTGATGAGGGTAAATATATAAGGGTGAGGTCAAGGCTAACATGGGTGATATAACAAAGGATGCCTATGATTATTTTCATAAGTTTGCGCAATTCTCGAGTCAAAACAATATATGAAAATCATGATCAAGTAACACATTTCAAGTATGAACTCAATTAATGAACGATCAAATGAAAGAATAGTGAGTTTACCAACGAATTCAACGTTTTCAATGAGAAAAGAATAGTGTATAACACTCACAAACGACGAAAGGTACAAAGCTTACTCGGTGTAAGTATATACAATGTAACAAAAGATTACCGAGTTATAAAAATCTTAAATCAAATCAATAAAGTAAGGAAAGTGCATGTGCTCATGGGATTAAAGTTTAATTCGTGAAGGTATTCATAATATCAATAATTGAGACTAAAGTCTAATAACTTCTAAAATCGAGAACATGCATCATTGGGTTGTCTATTGGATTGGGCAATTATTGAAATTTATCATCGAAAACAAAGGCAAAATGCCCAAAAAAGGAGAAAAAAGAAAGAAAATCTTTTTGAAATTTTTAATTTTTCTAAGAAAAGCATACTAAGTAACTAACGTGTGAGCAAAAGCATGGACTAAATAAAGAAATGGATAGAATATCCCACACCCCCTAACTTAAAACTTGACATTGTCCTCAATGTGAATTAAGAACCAAGTTAAAGAGAGGAAAATAGCGATATTACCCAAAAGTGGAGTGATACCCATAAGAACAAGTCCAAAGAATCTACAAAACAATTTAGCACTGAGCATAGCAAAAACAAATAATGAAAAGTTAACTAATTACACTAAAATAAATTAAAAAGGAAAGAAAAAAATAAAAAAAGAAAGGATAAAAGGCTAACTATATACAACCTACTATTTAGGCTTCACACTAACTGTACACTAGAAGTCTAAATAGCTGAGGGTCCACCATAAGAACGATTTGACTTTGGAGGATAACCGGTGTACCCTCACATACAAGCATGCCCTCCGAAAAATATGGATTCCTTTTGAAAAACGGAAGGCATGTGTAAGGCGAAAGAAATGAACCATCGTCAATTAAAAGTATTGGAGGGAAAATGGGGGGTTTGGATTGAACGGGTGACGAAAACATGTGGGGACCGAGAAAAGCCGAATAACCTCCCAATGATTTTAAAATTGGAATGGGAGGTGGCGCACACGAAGTCACGAATGCGATCGTGGAAGGCGACTCGAGAAAGTACTCCTCATCGACGAAAAGGTTTAAAACATTAAAGTTTGAAACCGAATCATCGGGTACTTGTGACGGTGTGATAATAGAGGATGAAAATGGGGATGAAAAAAATTCAAACTCGTGAGATGAATCATAATCGCATGAAGATTGAGTTTCGAATGAAATAATATCATTTTCAATGAAATGTTCTTCTTTGGTGGCCAAAGAAGAAATCGTTTCATTACAAATAAATATTACGTCATTATCATCCTCACTTTCAATATCTATTACGCAATGGGCAAAGTCTAGAATGGTTTGTTCCAAAGTAGGCAAAAGTACCTCATTTGGTTCAAAACATTCTTCGACTTCGAAACTCTCGGAAGCAAAATCGTCGTCAGACTCAAATAATAAATCCAACTCATGTTCCCACGAACGATTTTCTTTCCGATAACGATTTTCAATTTTCTCATTCTCATACATACGCAAAACCTCACCGAATGTCATGGGTCGAGGTGCGGATGCATGAAAATGGGAACTTTGAAAATTACCATCGGACTTAAATGAAAACTCATTATTATAGGAATTTTGAAAACTATTCAAATTCGTTTCAAAATTCCTATTATAAGGAGGTAAATGCCAAAAATCATTATCATCATCATCAAAATTCCAATAACCTAAATTTTGACTTTCGTTATACTCGCCCAAAGTCATATTTGAATTTTTTATACTTTGGGATTCTAAGTATTCACCGAAAGTCATAGGTTTGCGAGAATTTTTTCGAATTATAACAATGATTACCGAAAGAATTGGAATAAGACATGCTTACCCTAAAAAATGGCTCAAGTGGTGAATTCCACAAAGTAAGTGCGCGCGGGAAAAATTCGAGCGTTTCTAAGTGCTAAAATGTGGAAGTCATGCAAAATATTAGCAAATAATACAAATAGAAAGAAAATACTATGAAATACTAAATTAAATAAAGTCTAAAACAAACTCATCCCCGGCAACGGTGCCATTTTGATAGCGCGCGAGAAGTGTGCACGTGTAACTGCACAGTCGTTGTTTTCAGTCTCGCCGCGACTATACAAACAAACCTAAATTACTACTACACTTGCGAGGCAAGTAGAGCGGTAAGTCGGGTATCAAAAATCCACAGGGACGAGATGCTAGAATTCAATTGATTTAATACTTTCAAATAAAAGTGTAAAAGGCGATTACAAACTAAAAGTAAAAGATGCATATAAGGGAAATGTTTAACTAGGCGAGGATATTGAAACTAGATTATGAAAGCGAGTAAAACTATAGGTTGCGTCGAATATCCCTCACCCGAGTTAATTTGTATAAAATGGTTACATGAGTTGACGAGTTATTACAAATGCGTCTCGTTTCGACAGTTAATTGAATCAAGGGTTGTCATACCCCTAAATCCTCATAAAAGCCTAATAAGATTTTGGCGTCAACAAATATCCTGAAAATTACGTGCGAAAGTTCGTAAGCACAGAACATACATGATATGCCTCGTCAAATCTCCTAGGCGTAATAACTAGGACAATGCACCCGAAATAGACCCGTAAACACTATCACCAAAGCAAAGCAATGCGTTAACCCGAGTGAGTTCCATTCAAACACAACCTAATTTAAATTACCTAAAAATCATATTAAAAACGCGATAAAGAAAGCGAGTAAATAAATGCGGTAAAGCTACCTAGAAAGCAATGAAATCATGCATGTAAAACCTAAATTAGAAAGAATGGAAATTACACTACAAAGCAAGAAATAATGAAATACAACTATATTAAAGAAGATGGAAGATGGTAGCACAATCTTACAAGCCCAAATGGGTGTCAATCCAAGAAGAAAAGAAGAAAAAAGCTCTCAAACCTCCAAAACCCTAACCTATCTAACCTAAAACGAATTATCTCTGTTATTACATAAAAAATGCTTTATATAGTAAGTTGGAATTAAAATAGAAAAGAAAAGGGAAAAGAAAAGAAAAGGCCAAATATCTCCTGGAAACAGGGGATCGATCGATCGACCAAAATCGTCGATCGATCGATCGAGAACAAAATATCCCACTGTAGAGAAGGATCGATCGATCTACCTCTTTGGTCGATCGATCGATCAAGCAGGTAACAACACATTGCATTGCTGTTTTAGTTGTTTGCCTTTCCCGTCCACTAAAATTGTTGTAACTGCTTCATTATGAATCGTAATCGCGCACCGCTCGCGGCCACGCGAAGCTTGCGAGGAGGTCTACAACTTCTGTGAATATAATGGGCTAGATGACCAAAATGTGAAATGACTAAATTGTCCTTAAACGTGCGATCGTGTACGAAAATCGAGCGGAATGCGTCCGAACTTCACACTTAGTATCCAAATACCTATAAAAGCTCAATTAACCCCTGCAAAATATGTTAACGTATAAATCCGAGGTTGTTTGGTTAACGAGCATAAATATAGGGAATAAGATAATCGAGGGGGCTAAAATGCGTAGGTTCGGAGGATGAAATACGCAATATTTACGTATCATCAAATAATAATATCATAAAAAGGTTAAATTCTCTCTTTATTATAAGAATCATCCTCTCCTCTCATCTAAGTGCACATCCTAGCGCCATACCATTTTATTAAGTTAAACTACCCATCGAATTAAGAGGAATAAATTAACTCTATTAACATGCTTAATTGCCTATTCATAAAATGTATCCCCACAAGTCAACATATCATTGGGGATCATATACCATAAAGTTAATTTATAGATTCATTAACTCATTTATATGAAATGTCATATCTGTGAGAACAATTACAATAATAATATAACGGTTCTAAGACCATCCTTCGGGGAGTCACCCCATTGTATGCGCCCCTAAATGCTATCATCATCCAGGGCCTACAATCAAGACCAACTGGGTACCCTAAATCACAATGCATGGGAAGAGGCCATAGACCTTCGACAGTGAGTCATAATCATACTCGAAATTACCTCACTTCGAATAAAACAATCATACAATGTAACCATCGATCCTATGGACAAAGGACTATATTCTCCCTGCATTATTAGCTAGGGGATTTACCTCATTCGTGTGACTTCCCTTATGATATAATTTAGAGAGGTATGTATATTCATGCCATAATCACAAGATATACCAATTAAAATGTACATTTCTTATTTCCTAAACCATATGTGCTTAATGATATAGGCTACTGACGCGACTAAGAATGTGTCTACAAAGTGTGTTCTCTCTAGGCTCAAGTGCAAGCCTATCGCGTTAGTAATAAACCCAGTAAGTCAGGATCGTCTCCACAGGGAAATATGACGAGAAAATCGTGACGACGGAAGGACAGATGGTTAACCTAAATTCAACTCTAAGAAGAAGGAAAATGTGATTTGAATGGTGAAAAAGTACAACTAAATGCAATTTTAAAAATGATTACTTAATGAAATCAAGAATGAATGGAATGCAATTACTCTAAATTACCTAAAAGACTGATGATGATTGAACTAAAACTTGAATTATATGATGATACAAACAGGCCGGGAATATAATCCCTCAACCCTAGTGTATTGCTGGTACAAAACTAATCGTAAATTCAAGTGATTAATCAGATCCGGACTTTAGTACTCTCAAGCATTACGTATATGAGGTTCAAGCCCGCACCATGCGTAATCAAAGGACGAGTAAAGTGGTAACACGATAGCTACACTCGTGTTGCACTCTAAAGCATCCCGATTACCCTGGAGCAACCGAGATCCAAAGATCTCTAATGGTTGTGTTCACTACGCAATACGGTCATAAAAAATTCTTAAGTTTAGACAAATAATTTTATACACATGCACCTATCACATCGGGTTGAGTTCATGCATCCCAACCATAAAGAATTTAACTAGACATATTGAACCTGACTATACATGAATTAACTACGTTGCGTGTGAAAGAAATCATGATGGAAGTATATTGAAACATGCAAAGAATTGTTATAAACCTAGAATTTTGTATGAACCGTGCAAGAAGAATAACGTGCAAGAACAATAATAGAGATAATGAAACTTGAATTAAAACTTGAAATCAAACCCGAAAATAATCAATCTTGAATTACCCAATCAAAGCTATGTTCCTAGGGTATTCTCCTACTCTTCTCTCTATCAAAAACTGATCTAAACTATATTTTATAAGCCAATACAATGATACATGTACGTTTTAGAAAAAGTTGTAACATAATAGGATTCTTTGGACCAATCAGCATTAAGGGGAAAACTCACGCATCAGACACCTTGAACCGGTTCGTAGGTACCCTCAACCGGTTCCCAGTGTGGTTCGGGAAATCTTGCTGGTTTTGGGCCTCTTTTCTTCACTTCCAACACTTAGAATATTTTCCAATTTTTCTTCCTTTCTTCTATGGATTTTTCTTCAACTTCGAGGGATCATAACTCTTTCACCGTAGCTCGGATTTAGGCGTCGTTTCTTCCAGTATTATCGTTGTTTCGATATATTCAACTTTACAGTTGGATCCTCCTCCGGGATCGGGCTACAAAATTATGAAAATACCCTTGAAATTTCCTTCCTAGCCTTTCTTTCATTGTTTCGATTTCTCTTTCGCACCGTTTGCATAATTTACCTGTAAAACACATAAGAGAAGCCCAAAACACGAAATACTTGCCAACAAAGGTTAGTATCATAATTACGAGTTAAATTCATATCAATTGCACCGCTCGGGTTTAGAAAGGTACCGAAATTAAGTGGATAAAGATACAATATTTATGCCCTATCAAACCCCCCTAACATAGAACTTTGCGCATCTCGAGCAATGTAAAAAAAAAAGAATAATGTCACAACTCTTCTAAACACTTTTTGGGATAGAATACCTTTTTCGCGGGCAAGCGATTGCATTTAGCATATGAAACAAGCCTTTAAACTCCTAGGTTCCCCTAGTAGGACGAGTGGTGTCTCGTGAGGGTTTGCAGTGAATATACCCACAAAATTCGTTATTGACTCAAAGAATAATCAAAATACTTAAAAATTGTACAATTTAAACCTTTCGAAAAATAGTCACCGTAAATTCATATTCAAAAGAGTCTCAAGTTGTCGTGTGTGTGTACAAAGCCAAAAATCGAGCCTCAAATTTTCACCGATTGATCATTATGTTACTTTCTGAAATTTCGCTTTGATTTCAAAATCTCACCGAATACACTCACAAACGAATCACTCGAAAGTGTGGTTATTCTCTCGATATGGGTGATTTATAAGAGTAAATGTAATAGAACACAAGTTCACGCACACAATTATGAAAGACATAATTATTTAGTGAAATGATCTCTTCATCGGATTAAGCTAATTGGAAAAATGGGATACATCGCCTCAAATTCACACCATTTAATCTCTCATATTATCTTTTTGTATCTTAGCTCTCCATGTGGTAATCAATTTTGCAATTCGAACTCGGTTAGGACTTTTCGAGTTAAAGGTGTATTGGGTAACATGGGAATGGTTGAGAACTTCAGAATTGAATTTTTTTTTCTTATGATGTCCCTTAGTGCTTTTTCGGGCATGTGCTCATTTTCTCTTCTTTTTCTCTACTTGCTATTTACGTTGAGCATTTTTCTTTTCTTTTTTTTTGCCCCTTTTTATGCACTTTTCGGACTTTATTTGATGAATATTACCAATTTTCACAATTCCGGGCCACTTGATTTTTCGGGTTACCAAACGAAAAGGAAAAAATTTATTCGGCTCAAATTTGAGTTACAAAAGGGATGATTTTTCACAACTTTTTATGGCCAATATTTTTGGGTAACAAACGATGGCCTACTTCATTGTCCGAATTACTTATTAATTTAACATATGCGTCTCGAGATTAATTTAATTTAGAGATTTGTAGCGCGCTTTTCTTTTTAAGACAACATTCCATTTCCCATAACCGATCAAACAAGGGATTGAGATCATCAATGACTTATTTAAAATGATGAATTAGAACTATGAGTTAACCATTAACTCAGATTGATTTAAAAACTCAAAAAGATCGATAGGGTCGAAATCTCATCGGGTTTTGTTAATCTCCACACTTATTCGTCAAGTCGTCAATTTTTACACAATTTCCATCTTTGGTCAATTTCGGCTTAGTGCAATAGAGATTTAACAATTTGAGACTTTAAATAGAATAAAGGTGATATTTTTGAAAAAAAAAATAAATTCCAAATTTTATTTATTTTGAAGCAAAATATTTTTGGATTTTTCCAAATTTTATGATTTTTATTTGGAATTTTTTTTGGGCATTTTTGAAAATTTGTGAAGTTTTAGAAAGACGCACTTGTGTCCCCCCCCCCCCCCCCCCTAACTTAGACTTTTGCATTGTCCTCAAGCAAAAAGGACTAAAATCTAACTCAAAGTGAATTAAAAGTGCGAGAGAATAAAATGAACAAATAAAACATAAATGCAATTTTTTTATAGATACTAAGAGTGTGTTACACGGGTGATGGGAGAATTACACAATCAACATTTTTAACAACTACCAACAACAACAAAAACAGCACAAACAAACAAGGGCTTCATTGGGGTAGTGGATTGGAGGGGTCAGGTGCGTTGTGATCATACGGATCATAGAAGAAAGTTGGAGGGGGTCCATCGAAGTTGAGCTCGTATAAATGGTCTTGGAGACGATGCATCATGCTCATGTCCCTTCGATAGGCCTCTTGATCCCTTTGATAGGCCGCTTGGTCGCGATTGTATTGGGTGAGGAAATTGTCCAAATGGGTTTCCACCGTAGAAAGGTGCCTATCGAAATTTGCACCTGGGGGATCAAAATCGGAGTCGTCATCCTCGTCTTCATCATACTCTTCTTCTTCCCCCGCATCCATCATTGGGGCGTCATGTTCTTCCTCCCCCGCACCCTCATCGAGAATAGGACGGTCGGGATGGGCCACCCTCATTTGGCGTTCACTACAGGTGGTGGAAGTGGCTCCAATTAGGTGGGGGAGTCGGACTTGCTTCCCCGGATCGTCCACCCCGGAATCAATCAGAAGTTCGGTGATAAGGCGGGCATAAGGGAGCACTGCTTTTCCTCACTCATCATAGGCTGCATGGAGGATGTCCGCGTAGAAAATATGGGCCAAATTGATAGTGCTCTCGGGGTCGAGGAAATGATATAAGAAGTTGGCGTGATGCTGCCTGACCACCGAATCGTTGGTGGTTTAGTGGATTTCTCCACATGCAATGAGGTGCATGAATCGCACCATGTTCGAAAGGCTACCAATTGGAAATGAATCGCGCAACCATTCCTCCCCGAGTTCCATTCGAGCGATACATTCGGCTTTGGTGTGTGGGGCACCACTGGTGGGGAACATGAAGGGCACGGGGAGGACAACCCCTTTTTCTCGCATTTTGCACGCAATGATGGCGGTGGAGAATGGAATCCGAATGCCCTCAAGATATTCTTCGTGAAGAGTGGAGGATTTGCGAACGAGTGCCGCGTAGAATTGGAAAATTTTAGATTCGAACACTTTGTTGCTCGTAGGAGAGAGAAATGAGCACCACCCCGACGGTTGAAAAGGGTGGTGACTTCACCGGGCAGCTGCTCCCAATTGACAAACCGCTTGATATGGATGGGGTGAGTGGCCGAGAAATAGCGCTCGGCCCAATGATGTTCTTGGACGGACCGAAATACTCTCGCACCTTCGTAATTGAGGATAGTGGTGTCACCATATTTTTTAGGATGGAAGTTTGCTTGGCGGGGGCGCGACATGGTGAGAGAGAGAGAGAGATATGGTGTAGAAGAGAGGGAGAGTGAAATGAAGTGCGAGAAATGGAGAAGGGTTGAGGGTGAATTTATAGGTGTGTGGGGGTGGCTTTTGGTGGGAAATGAGAATAGGTATGGAGGGAGTGAATGGAGGGAGTGAATTTGGAGTGTGAATTGGTAAGGGGGAAGTTTTAGAGGGTGAATTTTCGTAGAGGAAGTGAATGAAGGGAAGGGGGAAAAGATAATGAATTTGAAAAGGGGGGGGGGGGGAAGAATTTTCCAGGACCCCCGAACCGGTTCGCCTGTACCCCAAACCAATTCACCCCCCGAACCGGTTCACCCTGCGGTGCGGGGTACCTTGATGGCCTGGAAGCTTGGTTTCTCTCATATCTCAAAATTCAAGTGTTCTCCCATGCCTTATCACTTGCTTGTGGCCCCTTAAGATATCCTAGACCCACGGGTTCCCTGAAAATCCTCTACCAAACCCTTAAAATGCATGCAGGCCCTCTCAAAAAGTGTGCTATCTCGATCCCTATCATAACCCGTGCTCTCAAACTCCTAAATATACTAACTCAAACACTACTACTATACACAAGAATCACCCCATAAGCGTCGGGGGTGGGACGACCTCTCATTTTCATCTCAATCTTCCCCGTAGACGGGGTCCGACAACCAAATGGTGTCGACTTCTTCCATACACGCCTCTAGATGTGGCTTTAGGCGTTGTCCATTCACCTTGAACGTATTCCCCTCTTTTAAATCGTCTAATTCTACAGCTCCGTGGGGGGGAAATTCTTCACAACGAACGGGCCAGTCCATCGAGACCGCAACTTTCCTGAAAATAGATGAAGTCGAGAGTTATAGAGAAGCACATTTTGCCCGGGAAGAAACTCTTTGCGTCGAATAATATAATCGTGGGCGAGTTTCATCATTTCTTTGGAAATTTTGGCATTCTCATACGCGTCATTGCGTATCTCCTCTAACTCATTAAGTTGAAGCTTGTGAGCTTCACCGACTTTGTCCATATCGTAATTTAATCTCTTAATGGCCCAATACGCCTTGTGCTCTAACTCGACGGGAAGATGGCAAGGTTTTCCATACACAAAGCGTAATGGGGACATACCGAGTGGGTTCTTGTATGCGGTGCGATAGGCTCATAGTGAATCATTCAATCGAAGTGACCAATCTTTCCGATCAGGATTGTCGGTCTTCTCGAGGATATGCTTAATCTCTCGATTCGCTAATTCGGCTTGCCCATTCGTTTGTGGGTGACAGGTCATTCCAACCTTGTGAACGACGCCATACTTTCCTATGAGCTTCGCGAATGGCCTGTTGAAAAAGTGCTTGCCATTATCACTAATTATCACTTTCGGAGCACCGAAGCGAGAAAGTATGTGTTCCTGTAGGATCCTAATCACCACTTTATTATCATTTGTCTTGGTAGTTATAGCTTCCACCCATTTATAAATGTAGTCTACCACGACAAGGATGTATAGGAAACCAAAAGATGGGGAAAAAGGGCCCATGAAGACAATACCCCAGCAGTCAAACATCTCAATAATGAGTATCGGGGTTAATGGCATCATGTCTCGTCAGGTTATCGCTCCCATCCTTTGACACCTATCGTAAGATTTGCAATAATTGCTCACATCTCGAAATATTGTGGGCCAGTAAAAACCGCTTTGAAGAATCTTACCGATCGTCTTTTTCGTCGAAAAGTGACCTCCACAAGCTTTCAAATGACAGAAGGTATTTCGTCATTCGGTACGCACCGTCGGATGATTTGGTCAGCGCAATATTTAAAAAGGAAGGGATCGTCATAGAAAAACATGCGCGACTAGGTAGTGAACCTCTTCTTATCTTGCGGTGTCCACTCGGGAGGGACGGTTCCTGTGATAAGATAATTCACTATATCTGCAAGACAGGGCAAAGAAGAGGTAGCAAAGAGTTGCTCATCCAGAAAATATTCGTCTATAGGTATCGGATCGCTAGGTAATTCGGACGAAAGCCGAGATAGATGATCGGCGACGATGTTTTCTACTCCTTTTTATCTCTAATGGAAATATTAAGTCCTTATAAGAGTAGGATCCACCAAATGAGGCGCGGCTTTGTGTCCTTCTTCGCAAGTTGATACTTGAGAGCCGCGTGGTCGGTGAAACAAGTGATGGGTGACCCAATGAGATAAGATCAAAATTAGCCTAGAGCAAATACTAGGGCTAGCAATTCCTTCTCCGTAGTGGAGTAATTAAGTTGTGGCCCGGTAAGAGTCCGGCTAGCGTAGTAGATGATATGAGCCTTTTTATCCTTCCATTGTCCTAAAACATCCCCTATTGCAAAATCACTTGTATCACACATGAGCTCGAATGGTAAGGACCAATCCGATGATTGCATGATGGAAGCGGAGACAAGCATGCTTTTCAATTTTTCAAAAGCACTTTGGCATGATTTTTTCCACTCGAATGGGGTATCCTTCATAAGGAGGTTGCTTAAGGACCTAGCGATGGCGCTATAGTCCTTAATGAACCTTCGATAAAACCCCACGTGGCCCAAGAAGGAACGCACATCTTTGAGCGATTTTGGAGTGGGTAGATCGGCTATGGCATCTATCTTAGCTTTATCAACTTCAATCCCGTTGGATGAAACTCTATGGCCAAGAACTATTCCCATATTCCCTTAGTGACCATAAAATGGCATTTCTCCCAATTTAGCACTAAGTTCTTCTCCACACATCGAGTAAGTACTTTTTCCAGATTCGCCAGACAAAGATCAATAGAGGTGCCAAAAACTCTAATATCATTCATGAACACTTCAAGTCCTCTCTCAATCATGTCGCTAAATAGACCCAACATGCACCTTTGAAAAGTCGCGGGTGCATTACACAAACTGAATGGCATACGTTTGTAGGCAAACGTACCAAAGGGGAAAGTGAAGGTCGTCTTTTCCTGGTCAAGTATATCTACCTCAATTTGGTTATATCTGGAGTAACCATCAAGGAAGAAGTAGTAAGGATGGATCGCTACTCTCTCAATCATCTGATCAATAAATGGCAAGGGGGAGTGGTCTTTCCTAGTTCCTGCATTGAGTTTCCGATAATCGATGCAAAAGCGCCACCCGGTGGTGGTACGTTGGGGAACTAGCTCTCCTTTAGCATTTTCAATCACTGTCATGCCAGACTTCTTCGGGAAAACTTGAATAGGGCTCACCCACTTGCTATCCGAGATTGGGTAGATAATCCCGACATCCAATAACTTGATGATTTCGATTCTCACCACTTGTTTCATATTGGGGTTTAGCTTTCTTTGCATTTCTCTAGAGGGATTTACATCCTCTTCGAGGTGGATCTTGGGGTGCAAATCAAAAGACTTATCCCCTTTAAATTAGTAATACACCAACCAAAAGAACTCTGGTGCTTCCTCAGAATTTCTAATAGCTTACCCTCCTGCTCTTCGTCTAGGCTAGAGGAGACAACAACAAGAAATGTCTCGTCCTTTCCTAAATATGCATATTTAACATAGGAGGGCAGTTTTTCAATTCGAGGGTTGGAAATTTGTCTCTAGAGGGAAGCATGCATGCCTCCCTCGGCGGTAACTCCTCGAATCGAGAAACCCAACTTACATCTCTCGCGTCCTCGTCTGACGCTCTCTTATCAAGTAACTCTCTCAACTCCTCAACTTTATTCTCGAATTCAGTATACGATCCCTCACTCTCATGGATAGACATGAAGCAAGTCCCTAGGGCATCTCCACAATAGTTTTCCTCAAAGTAATCCTCTACGATCTCATCGATTAAGCTCACCGCGTGAAGATTATCTTTTTCCCCTGTATGTTGGGCTATATGGAAGATGTTAGTCTCGAGGGTCATGTTCCCAAAGGTGAGTTGTATCTGCCCATTTCGAGTGTTGATTATTGGGTTAATCGTAGCTAAGAATGGGAGCCCGAGAATGATGGGAACATGATTGCTCGAGGAGTAGGAGGGCTCCATGTCCCAAATGACAAAATCTACCGGGAAGTAGAAAGTGTCAACTTGGACGATCATGTCCTCAACTATACCTCTTGGGATATTCACGGTTCGATCCGCCAATTGGAGAGTGATCTTTGTGGGCTTGAGGTATCCCAGATCAAGTTGCCTATATATGGCGTAAGGGAGGATATTTACACTTGCTCCCAAGTCAAGTAAGGCTTTTTCAATTTTATTTTATCCAATAATGAAGGAAATTGTGGGCGTACCGGGATATTTGAATTTTGGTCGGAGATCATTAAGTAGAATGGAGTTCACGTTCTATTCTAGAAATACGTTTTTCTTTACCTTCAACTTCCTCTTTACTGGTCCTTTATGACTTTTGCATAAGCTGAAATCTTCTTAATGGCATCAAGGAAAGGTAAATTTAACTTTACTTGCTTTAGCATGTCTAGCACTTCATCACAGGGGGTTTCCTTTGAGGGGAGGAACTAGTCTTTGAAGAAACAGAGTCACGGAGGGTGGTTTAACTACTACCTCCGTCTCACTAGTGTCTTCTTTATCACTCTCTTTTAAGGGGATATCTTCGGCCTCTTTCGTGTCGGGCGAAATCTCCTTGTCTTTGGTTGCGTCGTGTGGAGAAGGTGATACTCGTGTTGTTCTATAGATGTGGAGCTAACACTAGTTTTCCCTTGGGGAGGTCTTTGGCCCTGAGAAGGAAACTTGCCCTTCTCTTGGATACTCAACGATGATTGCATCTTTGAAATAGTCACATTTATATCGTTGATCATGCGCTCATGTCTAGCAGTGGTTGAATTCTGGGCAGTGATAAATTGGTTTATTGTATCCTAGAGACTTCTCCGCGGTGGAGTGATATATGGTCCTGGAGGTGGTGGTACTTACACATGTCCCTGCATGTGAGGTTCTTGTTGAAAGTGGGATGGTGGGAGGGGGCAACATGTGAATTAGGATTCATCACAACATTTTATTTCCCATAGCTAAAACCAGGATGGTTTTTCCATGAAGGGTTGTAGGAATTCCCGTGCGGTGCACCGAAATTACCCTTAAATCCTCCTACACCATTCACTTGCTCTTGAAGCATAACTTTGTAGGCGGGTATTGTTGGGCATTCCTCTGTTGAATTTCCTGCCTCACAAATAACACACACCTTCTCGGTGGGATTCAGGATAGAGCCAGTTGGTCCTCTTGCACATATCTCAAGTACTTTTCGCATTCCTTTCTCAAGTAGATCGAGTCGACTGGTCGTCATGGTATCCTTTTCTACATGAAATAGGTCGGCCTCAAATGGAGTGGTGGTCGTTTGGCGCATTCGATTATGAGCACTAAGGTCAGATGTATCCCATGCTTGGGTAGTCTCGGCGACATACCTCAAGTGAAGCTTAGGATCGTTGGCGTCTAGGTAGACAAAGGGACTATCACACATGGTTTCAATGAGTTGTTTGGAATTTATATTCATCCCATTATGGAGGAATGAAATGATTTGCAATTCATTAAATCCATGATGAGGGCATGAAGTGATTAACTCGTTAAAACGCTCGTAACATCGATCAAACGACTCATTTTCTGATTGTCAGAAGGTTTGAATTTGAGACTTAATGGAGTTCGTTCGTTGTAGAGGAAAGAATTTCTTAAGGAATTCATATTCTAAGTCGTTCCATGATGCAATCGAGTTTGGAGGTAAAGACCATAGCCAGGTCTTAACCTTATCCTTGAGCGATAATGGGAAGAGTTTGAGGCGTATCACATCTTTTGTGCAAGCTTGAGCACTGGGGGTCTCACACGCCTCCTCAAATTCTCGGATGTGGAGATATGGCTTTTTTGATTCCATTCCGTGGTAGTTGGTAAGTATCTGAATCATCCCATTCCTAAAGCAAAATTTTCCTGCATTATACAAAGTTAAATGCATCCCGGAGTGACTTTTCGCTCGGGATATAAGATTTCTCTCAAAGGGAGGTACGAGACCTCTTCCTCACCTGCGGCTACACTACCGTCTTGTGACATGGATCTCTCACTTGATGAATCTGTATCCTCACTTGGTATGCTCGGAGCGTGCTCTGTGGTGTGTCCTAGGAGGGATATCAGAGTGTTACTTGCAATTGAGTGTTGAGGTGTGGGAGGTGGAACCCAGCATTGTGGAACGTTTGGAGTGTGAGGGCTATCGAGTTTTTGTGAATGTTGGTTGGAGTCTTTTGGGGAGTTAGACTGAGTTCAAGATTTTTCATTAACAAGATTTTGAGAGATGAAGTATCTTTTTGTGCTTTTTGAATTATTTTTTTTGTCGAAATTTTAGATTAACGGAATCTAACCTACGTCTACCTAAGTCCTCGAAAACGGCGCCAAAAACCTGATGCGACTAATAATGTGTCTCTAAAGTGCGTTCTCTCTAGGCTCAATTACAAGCATGTCGCGTTAGTAATAAACCTGGTAAGTCGGGGTCATCTCCACAGGAAAATAGGACGAGCAAATCGTGACGATGGAAGGACAGATGGTTAACCTAATTTCAACTCTAAGAAGAAGGAAAAGGTGATTTGAATGGTGAAACAACTATAACTAAATGAAATTTTGAAAATGAATACTTAATGAAATCAGGAATGAACGGAATGCAATTACTCTAAATTACCTAAAAGACTGATGATGATTGAACTAAAACTTGAATTATATGATGAGATAAATAGGCCGGGAATACAATCCCTCAACCCTAGTGTATTCCTGGTATAAAACAAATCATAAATTTAAGTGATTAATTAGATCCAGACTTTAGTACTGCCAAGCATTACGTATATGAGGTTCAAGCCTACACCATACATAATCAGAGGACGAGTAAAGCGGTAACACGATAGCTACACTCGCATTGCAATCTAAAGCATCCCGGTTACCCTAGAGCAATCGAGATCCAAAGATCTCCAATGGTTGTATTCGCTACGCAATACGGTCATAATAAATCCTTAAGTTTAGAGGATTATTTTTATACACATGCAACTATAACATCGGGTTGATTTCATGCATCCCAACCATAAAGAATTTAACTAGACATATTGAACCTAACTATGCATGAATTAACTACATTGCATGTGAAAGAAATCATGATGGAAGTATACTGAAACATGCAAAGAATTATTATAAACCTAGAATTTTGTATGAACCGTGCAAGAGGAATAACATGCAAGAACAATAATAGAGAGAATGAAACTTGAATTAAAACTTGAAATCAAACCCGAAAATAATCAATCGTGAATCACCAAATCAAAGCTATGTTCCTAGGGTAATCTCCTACTCTTCTCTCTATCAAAAACTGATCAAAACTATATTTTCTAAGCCAATACAATGATACATGTACGTTTTAGAAGAAGTTGTAACATAATAGGATTCTTTGGACCAATCAGCATTAAGGGAAAAATTCACGCATCAGACACCTCGAACCGGTTCGCAGGTACCCCGAACCGGTTTCTAGTGTGCACTACACCAAAATGAACAAATTATCACCTTTAAGCCGGCCACTCTTGTCACGGTCATTGACCGTGATAATAAAACACGCATTTTGTGTCACGATCATTAACCGTGACAAGACCGTGACAAGGTCATGACAATTCAACTTGTCACAGACTTGTCATGATCAATGACCGTGACAATTATTATAATATTGTCACGGTCAATGACCGTGACACGATCGTAAAAAATTGCTCAGCAAAAAACCCTTTACCCTTCTTCCCCCCCCCCCCCCCCCCCCCGTCCGTTTCCCTCCTTTCTCTCTCTCTCTCTCTCTCTTCCATTTATATATATGTTTGTGTGTATATATAGGTGTGTGTGTATATATGTACGTGTGTGTGTATATGTGTGTGTGCGTGTGTGGGGGGTGGGGGCGGGGCAGGGTGGGGGTAGGGGGGCTGTTGTGTGTGTGTGCATATGTGTGGTGGGTGGCGGTGGGGAGGGGGTGGGGCAGGGTGGGGGGCTGTTGTGTGTGTGATGGGTGGGGGTGGGGAGGGGGGGCAATGTGGGGGTAGGGGGTGGGGCAGGGGGGCTGTTGTGTGTGTGTATGTATATGTGTGGTGGGTGGGGGTGGGGCAGGGTGGGGGGTTGTTGTGTGTGTGGTGGGTGGGGGTGGGAGGGGGCAGGGGGCTGTTTTGTGTGTGTGTGTATGTGTGTGTGCGTGTGCGTGTGTAGTGAGTGGGGAGGGGGGTGAGTCAAGGTCCCATTGTAATTCCCTTAATATCGTGTTTTGATGATTCTATGAGATAATATATATTGTTTCAAGGTTAACTCATTGTAGATAAAAACATTCACATAGTAAGATTAAATTGAATCCATCCATAGATTCTATAATTACATCCACCAAAATATAATTAATAAATGAAACATACTTGATTTGCACAAATGAAATTAATTCTTTTAATTGATTTGCACTTTATCATTTTCATTATAATTTTAATTGTATAGTTTTAGATGAAAGTAAATTAATAATTAGTGCCCATTTCATATGAAAGTAGGATTGCCCCTCATTGTAAATTAGTAAATTAATAATTGTATACATTAATTGTTAGTTTAATTAATGAAATGAATTAATTGAGTAGATGAATTAGAAGGAGTACGGGATACACATTTGTTGTTGACATTGCTGTTGGATTATTTTGTTTAGTAAATGTTGGGTTGGTTAGTTTTAAAAGCGGCATGACCACTAGATTATTGTCCATGTGGGGGTGGAATTTTTCAACTTTTTTTGAAAATTACTTTGTATATCGAACAATATATATATGGTATGATAATTAAATGAAACATACTTGAAATTAAATATAGTGTGCATAGATACTAGCCTTCTAGTTCTTATGCGTACGCATTCAATATCCCTTAGACCCATTTGAGAGTCATTACCTCTGTAATGAGATCTCTCTAATTGTCCCGTTTGGACAGTTTGAGACTGTATAATTTATGTATAATATTCTTAGTGGCTTAAACACTACACCAAAATGGAAAAATTGTCACCTTTCAGCCGGCCACCCTTGTCAAGGTCATTGACCATGACAAAAAACACGCGTTTTGTGTCACGGTCATTAACCTTGACACGACCGTGACAAAGAATTGTCACGATCACTGACCATGTTAAGTCCGTGACAAATTTACTTGTCACGGACTTGTCACGATCAATGACCGTGACAATTCTTTAAATAATTGTCACGGTCAAGGACCTTGACACGATCGTGACAACTTCTGCAGCAAAAACCCTTGCCCCTTCTTTTTTCCCCTGTCGTTCCCTCCTTTTTCCAACTCTCTATCTCTACGCTCTCTCTCTCTCTCTCTCTCTCTCTCTCTCTCTCTCTTCCATTTATATATATGTTTGTGTGTATATATATATGTGTGTGTGTATATATATGCATGTGTGTATGTGTGCATGTGTGGGGGTGGGGCAGGGTGGGGGTAGGGGGTGGGGCAGGGGGCAGGGGGATATTGTGTGTGTGTGTGTATATGTGTGATGGGTGGGGGTGGGGCAGGGTGGGGGGCTGGTGTGTGTATGTGGTGGCTGGGGGTGGGGGTAGGGGGTGGGGCAGGGGGGCTATTGTGTGTGTGTATATGTGTGGTTGGTGTGGGGTGGGGAGGGGGGTGGGGCAGGGTGGGGGGCTGTTGTGGGGGTGGGGGTGGGGAGGGGGAGGGGGGTAGGGAAAGGTACCATTGTAATTCTCTTAATATCGTGTTTTGATGATTCTATGAGATAATATATATTTTGTCAAGGTTAACTCATTGTAGATAAAAACATTCACATAGTAAGATTAAATTGAATCCATCCATAGATTCTATAATTACATCAACTAAAATATAATTAATAAATGAAACAGTTTTAAATGAAAGTAAATTAATAATTAGTGCCCATTTCATATGAAAGTAGGATTGGCCCTCAGTGTAAATTAGTAAATTAATAATTGTATAGGTTAATTGTTACTTTAATTGATGAAATGAATTAATTGAGTAGATGAATTAGAAGGAGTACGTGATACACATTTGTTGTTGACATTGCTGTTGGATTATTTTGTTTAGTAAATGTTTGGTTGGTTAGTTTTAAAAGTAGCATGACCACTGGATTATTGTCCATATGGGAGTGGGATTTTTCAACTTTTTTTGAAAATTACTTTGTATATCGAACAATATATATATATAATATGATAATTAAATGAAACATACTTGAAATTAAATATAGTGCGCATAGATACTAGCCTTCTAGTTCTTATGCTTACGCATTCAATAGCCCTTAGACCCGTTCGAGAGTCATTACCCCTGTAATGAGATCTCTCGAATTGTCCCGTTTGGACAGTTTGGGAATGCATAATTTCTGTATAATATTTTTAGTGGCTTAAAGTTGTTACTTTTGGAGGAAGTTATGCAGTCGTATCCTAATGTTCTCTGGATACATACTAGATTGACAAGTGTGACTGTTTTTTCAATTGATCAATTGAAATAACACTCACACTTGCCAATCTACGTCGTGTACTTGGAGAACTACGAGGATATGCTGAGGATTTTTTTTCAAATTGTAATAATGTGCACGAGCTGTTAAGTATATTACAGAAAAATGCGGTCTTGAATGGGATAGGACCACTCACCCTTTAGAGGAGATGGAGGAAATATAAATTTCTATTATAAATTGAATTTGAATATAAATAAGACATAATTAAATGAAACGTACCATAAATATAAGGTTTGTTTATACTAATCCATGAATATACGCTTGGTACCTTTAATAGGTGATTAGTTGTGGTAGCTGTAATAGTATATCTTAAATACATACTTTAATAGGACCACTCACCCTTTAATAGGATAATTAAATGATGGGATAATTAAATAAAACATACTATAAATCTAAGTTTTGCTTACTTTAATAGGTGTATAGTTGTGGTAGCTGTGATGAGATATCCGAAATATAAAGAGTGGATGGGTGAGACCAATAGAAGGGGGATGTGTTTCGCAGAGATGCTAACCAATTTGTGAAATATGAAAAGAGACGTCATAATGATGAAGAGTTTCCATGTCCGTGGGCTAGGTGTAAGAATGGTAAGGTGTTTGAGTGGAAAACAGTTTAACTACATTTGTTAAGATCGGGTATGCAAGATAGTTATCGATTTTAGAGTTTTCAGGGTGAATTGAAAGTTCCTTTTGTCCCCGACCAACCTTCACAACAACCTTCAATAAGTAGAATAGATGTAGAAGGGGACGACGTAGATCATAATATATTAGAGGATTTAGTTGATGATGTGTACGGAGTTTATGAAGCAGAGGAGAATGAGGTTACTGATAATGTATAAGATTCAAGTGCTCGTGAAGATAACACGATAAAACTTGACGATGACTACCAAAGTTTAAAATTTAAGGCGACCCAACCGTTATACTCTGGCTGTGAGAAAGATCAAACAACTTTACATACCATGGTTGGTTCGCACAGTTTGAAGATGCAATACGGTTTGTATCTAAATAGCGTGAGGGGAATTCTGAAATGGGTGAAGGGCTTATTACCCAAGGTGAATACATTTTCAAATAGATATCCTGTTATGAAGAACAGTTTGAAAGGTTAAGAAATGAAGTATAAATCGATTCATGCATGTGTGTATGACTGCATACTATACCGAAAGGAGTATGAAAATCTCGATCGTTGTCCGGTATGCGATGAACCTAGATATGTCCAATCTACTAGTAAGGAAGGCACAACTTCAAAAGTGCCTAAAAAAGTATTGAAATATTTTCCCGTTTGGCCTAGATTAAAGCAATTTTTCACAGTACCATGGATTGCAGAGGCAATGACTTGGCATGCTAGGGCAGAAGTAGGGGGTAATATCATGCGCGATCCTATTGATTCTACTGCCTGGTGGAGGATGAATTTTGCGTATCCCGATTTTTCTCGAGAACAATGCAACATTCGTTTGGCTATATATGGTTTCAATCCATTTTGAAATCTAAGCACCAATCAGAGTGTATGACCAGTGATCCTAGTCCCACTCAACCTCCCTCCTTCATAGTGTATGAGACCCGAATTTTCGATCCTGGCTCCTTTGGTAGAAGAATTAAATGAGTTGTGGGAAGAGGGTGTGCAATTATTTGACTCTTTTAGAAAAGAAGAGTTTACGCTGAAAGCTATGTTGATGTGGGCAATTCATGATTTTCCAGCTTATGGGACATTATCCGGTTGTGTAGTACATGGTTATTTGGGGTGTCCAATTTGTGGAGATGAGACTGAATCTCTTTGTCTATCCTCTAGCTTAAAAAATGTATACCATCGCCACAGGAGGTTTTTACCCCTAGCTCATAGTTTCAAATCTGAGAAAGGTTCCAATTTTTTATTGGGCGGGGTTGAACATTGGCTACCGTCGAGAAAACTTTCGGGTTCAAGAATTGAAGGGAAATCTTCTGAATGTGTCCCTAATATGCCAGGTAAGAATCCCAAATTTAAGAACGTCAACCATAAGAAGACCCCAACTGGGAATGAAACTGAGATAAGAAAGGCATGGTCTTGGAGGTCAATTTTATTTGACTTTCCTTATTGGAAGAATAACCCGGTGCGCCATGTATTGGATGTGATGCATGCAAAGAAGAACTTATCTGAACATATTGTGGGTACTTGCCTTGGGGGGAATCATTCGAAGTATAGAGAAAATGCACGAAAAGACCTTAAATCGTTAAAACTTAAGCCACAACTATGGTTGAAAGAAGATAGTATGGGAAGGACAATAATTCTCCCTGGTGCGTTTACTTTGACAAGTGGGGAAAGGAAGGTGCTTCTAGACACAATATATAAATTGAAGGGCCCATCTACTTTTTCGTCCAACTTGCAAAGGATTGTGAATTATGCTACTCATGATTTACATAAGTGTAAGTCCCACGATTGGCATGTGATCATGCAATTGGTTACTCTATTGTTTAAGCACTGTTTCTCCAAGCACAAGGATTTGCGTAGGGCTATTATGCAAATTAGTATTACCTTCTCCCTCTTGTGTGAGAAGGTAGTGAATCGAGAACATATAGTGGCCGCAAAATTTGCTGTGATCGAAGCGATTTGTGTATTGGAGAAGTACTTTCCCCTAGCATTCTTTGACATAAGTGTTCACTTGTTGGTACAACTATGTGACGAGGCACTTCTTTGTGGTCCAGTTAGATATCGGTGGATGTATCCGTTTGAAAGATTGATGAAAGTTTTTAAAGATTATGTCAAGAATACGCGATACATTGCAGGATCAATTTCAGAGGAATACATCGCCGTGGAGTCATCAATATATACTTTGGAATATATGCCTGACTCGACCAGCGTTGATGACACTGATGAATTCGTCGATGATGGTGGTCATGTGATGGGAGAACGAGCGAAATTAACGAGTTTACAATATGAATAAATAGCTCGGTATCTATTTGACACACATGGAGATGTCGAAGAATGGAAAAAGTAAGTTTCGATTATTATAATGTTTAACATTATTTTAGATTATTTTATACATGATTAATTTTGTAATATGCAGAAAATATGAAGCCTGTGAGAACAATAAAAGACGAAAAATAATGGTACAATCAGACAGGGAATTTAGGCTGTGGTCGACACAAGAGGTAATTATAATGAAAATAGTTGTTATATAACGTTACATTACACTCAAATTTTACCACTAATATAATTAATTTATCTATATTCTCAGCTCCTAAAGACGGGTGATGCGGCATCAAGGCTTACTCGTCTCGCCATTGGACCCTTGTTCATGGTACAAGAGTATAAAAAGTGTCAATTGAACAGTTACATTTTCGGCTCTAAAGTGTACGAGGAAAGTACAAATGTACAGAACTCGAGAATTTCATATAAGGCTCTTACTATCTTTCGAGCGAGCGCAAAAGATAAAAACCTCGTTGAAGCTGAAATGACTTACTATGGTGTAATCCAAAATATATTTAAATTGGATTATAGAAGTTTCAAAGAGGTTGTATTTTACTATGACTGGGTAAGAGTTGAGGATAAAAATGTTCGTAAAGTTGATCCTGTCACCAATTTGATCATGGTTGACTTGTCCAAGTTGAAGAGAAACGACCACGTGAGTGATGAACCATTTATTTGTGCATTTCAAAAGGTTAAGCAAGTGTTTTATTCGGAGTATATCAACAACGAACCGTGGTCAATTGTCCAACACACTCCAAGGTGTCTAAATAGTAGTGTGGATGACTTGGCTGCTCCTACTGAATATCAATCCATTTTTTATGATAACCCGAATTTGAAACAATTTTTCAATTTGTAATAAATATTTCAATTTGTACCGAAACATCCATTTTAATGCTTTTAATTGATTTGCACTTTATCATTTTCACTCTTGTGTAGTGTGCGTGTGTGGAGAGGAGATTAATACATAAATATTCCAACTACATCTAAGTTTTGTTTATACTAATCCATGAATATACGTTTCTTACCTTTAATAGGTGATTAGTACAAAGTTATTTGGGGTGTCCTATTTGTGGAGAGGAGACTGAATCTCTTCGTCTATCCGAACACTAAGAAATGCCATAATCCTATGGAGTTATGCTCTGCAAATTCCTCCCAACCGTTATGTAGCCAAACATCACCAGTTGAAGTTGTCAATTCCACTTTCCATACCCCACCACTTGGAACCTCTAGCAAAACATGGGAGACCATTGGAAGGTGGAATTGACAACTTCAACTGCTGATTTTTGGCTACACAACGGTTGGAAGGAATTTGCAGCGCATAACTCCATAGGATTATGGAATTTGTTAGTGTTCAGATATGAAGGGAATTATATTTGACACGATTGCCCGAGGTACATTAGTTGGAAGGAGGTGTCATATGAGCTCAAGTTAGCTGTTTGGGTGACACTACAGGTAATGTATTTATATTTATATGTCAATTTCGATTTCGATATCAATTTCGATTTATATTTATCTATATTTGCGGGGCGGATACTAATTTTACTTTATTTTATTTCAGGGGACAGGGAGTGGCCCTGAGGGTAGGCCGCATATGCGCAATACTTATGTGCCTCTTCGGACGAGAAGGGAAGGATAAGGAGGTGTCCCCGAGCGTCGCGGTACAAAATCTCTTTTCCAGTTAAATAGTTTGTAGATTTGAGATAATTGATGGTGATGTTGTTTCTTCTTAAATAGTTTCTATTTTGAATGTATATTTGCGTTATCTCTAGTTTATTTGGATATATGATATTTGAATAGATACAACGTTGATATAACAGTTACAAATATACTGCTAGGCAGTGGCAGTGGCCATACTGCCCAACAGATTTTTTTTTAATTCTGCCCAGAATTGTCACGGTCATTGACCATGACAATTTTTTAAAAGGGGACAAGAATTTGTCACGGTTATTAACCGTGACTAAACGTGTCACGATCCAGGAACGTGACACGACCGTGACAATTCTTACGATCTTGTCACGGTCTATGACCGTGACAAAAAAAGTTGTCTCACCCCGAATTGTCACGGTCATTGACCTTGACAAGTCCAACTTGTCAAGGTCAATGATCGTGACAATAGTGCAGATTTGGTGTAGTGAAAGTTGTTACTTTTGGAGGAAGTCCTGCAGTCGTATCTTAGTGTTCTCTAGGACCATACTAGATTGACAAGTGTGACTGTTATTTCAATTGATCAATTGAAATAACACTCAAACTTGCCAATCTACGTCGTGTACTTGGAGAACTACGGGGATATGCTGTCGATTTTTTTTTCATATCGTAACACTGTGCATGAACTGTTAAGTATATTACAGAAAAATGCGGTCTTGAATGGGATAGGACCACTCACCCTTTAGAGGAGATGGAGTAAATAGAAATTAAATGATGGGATAATTAAATCAAACTTACTATAAATCTAATTTTTGTTTACCTTTAATAGGTGATTAGTTGTGGTAGCTATGATCGGATATCCGAAATACAAAGAGTGGATGGGTGAGACAAATAGAATGGGGGATGTGTTTCGCAGAGGTGCTAACGAATTAGTGAAATATGCAAAGAGATGTCATAATGATGAAGATTTTTTGTGTCCGTGTTCTATGTGTAAGAATGGTAAGGTGTTTGAGTGAAAAACAGTTGAACTACATTTGTTAAGATCGGGTATGCAAGATAGTTATCGATTTCGGAGTTTTTACGGTGAATTAAAAGTTCCGTTTGTCCCCGACCAACCTTCACAACAACCTTCAACAAGTAGAATAGATGTAGAAAGGGATGACGTAGATCATAATATGTTAGAGGATTTAGTTGATAATGCGTACGGAGTTTATGAAGCAGAGGGGAATGAGGTTACTGATGATGTAGAAGATTCAAGTGCTCGTGAAGATAACACGATAAAACTTGACGATGACTACCAAAGTTTAAAATTTAAGGCGACCCAACCGTTATACTCTGGTTGTGATAAATATCAAACAACTTTACATGCCATGGTTGGTTTGCACAGTTTGAAGATGCAGTACGGTTTGTCTGGCAATAGCGTGAGGGGAATTCTGAAATGGGTGAAGGGCTTATTACCCAAGGTGAATACACTTCCAAATAGCTATCCTGTTATGAAGAACAGTTTGAAAGGTTTAGGAATGAAGTATAAATTGATTCATGCTTGTGTGTATGACTACATACTATACCGAAAGGAGTATGAAAATCTTGATCGTTGTCCGGTATGCGACAGGGCCCCTAGAGGGGCGGAGGCCCCCCCGAGATAATTTTTATTTTTTAGGTATGCAAAATGGGTAAAAAAAATTTAGGGGTGCAATTTTTAAGGGAGGCCCCTCCTGAGATCTTGCCTACACTTTTTTTTAATAAAAAATTTGTATAAAACTTGTATTAACCAAAAACAATTTGCCTCCTGACACCACTCGAGACTTTCGCCCATCCTAACCAAAAATCTTGGATCCGCCACTGGTATGTGATGAACCTAGATATGTCCAATCTACTAGTAAGGAAGGCACAAGCTCAAAAGTGCCTCAAAAAGTTTTGAAATATTTTCCCGTTGGGCCTAGATTAAAACGATTTTTCACAGTACCATGGATTGCAGAGGCAATGACTTGGAATGCTAGGGTAGAAGTAGGGGGTAATATCATGCGTCATCCTATTGATTCTACTGTCTGGAGGAGGATGAATTTTGAGTATCCTTATTTTTCCCGAGAACAACGCAACATTCGTTTGGCTATATATTGTTTCAATCCATTTTGAAATCTAAGCACCAATCAGAGTGTATGGCCAGTGATCCTAGCCCCACTCAACCTCCCTCCTTTATAGTGTATGAGACCTGAATTTTCGATGATGGCTTTGTTGATACCTGGGCCAAAGGCACCAAGTGATGACATCGACGTCTACCTGGCTCCTTTGGTAGAAGAATTAAATGAGTTGTGGGAAGAGGGTGTGAAATCATTTGACTCTTTTAGAAAAGAAGAGTTTATGTTGAAAGCTATGTTGATGTGGGCAAGTCATGATTTTACAACTTATAAGACATTATCCGGTTGTGTAGTACATGGTTATTTGGGGTGTCCTATTTGTGGAGAGGAGACTGAATCTCTTCGTCTATCCTCTAGCTTAAAAAATGTATACCATCGCCACAGGAGTTTTTTACCCCCAGCTTATAGTTTCTGATCTGAGAAAGGTTCTAATTTTTTATTGGGCGGGGTTGAACATAGGCTACCGCCGAGACAACTTTCGGGTTCAGAACTTGAAAGTAAATCTTCTGAATGTGGCCCTAATATGCCAGGTAAGAATTCCAAATTTAAGAACGTCAAGCATAAGAAGACCCCAACTAGGAATGAAACTGAGACAAGAAAGGCATGGTCTCGGAGGTCAATTTTATTTGACTTGCCTTATTGGAAGAATAACCCGGTGCGCCATGTATTGGATGTGATGCATGCAGTGAAGAACTTCGCTGAACATATTTTGCGCACTTGCCTTGGTGGGTGTCATTCGAAGGATGGAGAAAATACACAAAAAGACCTTAAATCTTTAAAAGTTAAGCCAAAACTATGGTTGAAAGAAGATAGTAGGGGATGGAAATAATTCCCCCTGGTGCGTTTACTTTGACGAGTAGGGAAAGGAAGGTGCTTCTAGACACAATTGTGACACCCCGACTAATTAAATACCGGGTAGCTACTCCTTTATTAAATTAATACAAAATGCCAAGTTGGTTCAGTTAATAGCATCACCGTCGAAAATATTTTTTTTTAAAGATTACTAACCACCTAGTATTTAAAAAGTATGATGTCAAATTTTAAGTTAACTCTGATTAACATGCAATAATAGGATAATGAAAGAATAACAAACATAATCCATTGACCATAACGAAGTAATGAAATAACCAACAAGTATTAATAAATCCGGAGGAAAACTCCTCACAACAATCCCACAACTGAAATGAATAAAACAAAGTATTCTGAATTAATTACATGCCAAATAGTCTGAAAATCTGAAATAGGAAATGTCTCTACTAGAAATGGGCAACATGCCCTACAACTGATGAATCCTGAATATGGAGCCAAGATGAAAGAAGCGTCTACTAGCAAGGTCCTGTAACTTCCACAAACAGCTACAGCTCCTCACCTGAATGAGAATCCTAACCATGGTGTCCTTATGGCTGGGCACCTAAAATGGTTTTTACAAAAAGTAGATTTGAAAGCAAACGGGTCAGAGCCCGAAAGTGGAGAGTATTTTAAAATATCAAGTGCTTTAATAACATTAAAACAATGAATGGAAAATACATGTTAGGACGTGCACTCACATGAAATACTCACCTCTCGACTAATTGTGCACCCCTAACGTATAGCTCCCATCTAAGTGATAATTACATCTAACTAAACTGACATGAGTTCTAACCTTTCTACTCGGTTCCCATTATACTTTCTAATGTTATCAATTAAATAGAGGCTTTACATACACTCGGATTCTCAATTAAGCAATACAATTCATTTCAGGTTATCCCTTTATATTTACTCAAAGTGTTTCCGTATTTATACTCACAATACCAACATGAAAGTTCTCATTAATTTAAGTGTATATTAGCCACGCCATAAATATACAATTCAAGCACCCGAGACTAAGCTGCGGTGCACACATACTCTGCTATCCATCCTGGTACATCACGTACATAAGGATCACGCATTCCGAATCTCTCAGGAATCGTTCTCAGATAATAGCAAATCACAAACAATGGAGGCGAACACAGTCACATCACATGGGTCACGCACATACTTACGCTCCCACGATCAGCAGACTTATTAACATCCCAATAAGTCCTCCTCTGACCTATGTTCTCGAGGTACCAATCTAAATCCGGGCAACACAAGGATTAGAGGGCCCTAAGCGAACGTAAACCTCCCATGATAGCAAGTATTGTAGGTATGTCATACACATAAAATCATATACATATACTAAGTAAACACACATCTTAGTAATCACCGTAATTTATTTGTGGTACACTTCTCATCCTCGTACCGACTTATAATGTTACACAATTTATATATTCCCGGTTAATATAATTATTCAGGTCGTCAATTGTTCTCACATCGTAATAGACACTCACGTCCTAATCCATAATTTTCGTTGGTTCAAATCACACTTCTATGTTTTATTCCTCATTATATCCCAAATATCCAAAATATATCAATTTGTTATCAAGGGAATGTTATCTCTACAATTAAACAAGGTTACGGGACACGTGAAATCAAAACAGGCCAAAAAGCCTAAACTGCCAGCTCGTTAGAAGTCTCGTTCGAACGAGGCTAGGGCTGTGTTTTTTTTCCGAACATTCCGATTTTTCCGATATTCGATCCGATATTTTCCGATTTTGGAAGGCATATAAGGTTTTCGATATCCGACTTTCCGATTTCCTATTTTTTCGAAAAAAATCGGATCGAAAATTGGAAATAATTCTGAATTTTCGAATTTCTGATTTTTCCGATCCGATTTTTCCGAATTATTTCCGATTTTTTGCTGAAATATTTTTCGATTTCCAATTTTTCTAATTTTTTTCAAACATTTTCGTGTGTCCTACATCGGCTAGGAGAGGAAGAGAGGCCCAACAAAGTCTTCTATAAAAGGAGAATATCCCTCTATCCTCTACACAAATGAAAAAAATGATTAAATCCTTACATATTTACATGTTGGATTAAATCTTTTTTTCGATTTCTTCAAAATGAGAGTTTCGAGTAATCAAAAATCCTATATTAATTTTTTTGAAATTTTGGAATTTCCAAAATTTCTAAATTTTTAGTATGTGTTTTGAATTTTCGATTTTTTCCGATTTTTTTTCGATTTTCCGATTTTTTCGAATGCGGAAACTTTTTTGATTTTTCGAAAAAATTGGATAGGAAATTGGAACAAATATTTTATTTCCGAAAAAATTGGATTTTTTTCCGAAAGGTCATTTTCCGATCCGATCCGGCCGAAACACAACCCTAAACGAGGTTGTTCGAACGAGAGTTCGTTCGAACGAACTGGGCATCTAACGAGATCTCGTTCGAACGAAAGGCATCGAACGAACATCCCTCTCGTTAGAAGGCAAACTGTCAACTCCTTAGAAGCTCGTTCGAACGAACTCGTTCGAACGACCTGGGCAGGTCTTCTAACGAGAGGCCAGTTTCGAGCCCAGATTTTCTAATTCTCATTTTTCCAACTTTTCTTCCTCTCTAATCTCATTTAAACATTAATCGAACAATTGTTCCAAGTTTCTAATCGTCCCTAAACATACTTAGGTCACATACTAACGTGTTTTGTGGGGTTAATTCATTCTAAACATCATCCAAATATCAAATCTATACATTTTCCCCCAATTTCAAGAACATGAACCCCTAGAAATTCTTAAATCCCCAATGAGCCTAATTAAATCCGTTTTTGTTTCATCCAAAAAATATTATCATCAGATTAATCACCTACATACAATTCTACATGCAATTCCTCATCAAAATACAAGTTTCTAATTCCAATTTAATGGGTTTTCATTAATCTCCAGAAAATAATACAATTTTATCAATTTCCTACGCATGGAAGAAGCATTCTCTGCAACTAATGAAATTAAATCACTTGCCTTATGTATATCTCTGATTTTGATGTCGAATTGATGGATGATTCTCTCTCTCTCTGCAGAATTCTCCTCTCTCTCTCTCTACAAGCCTTCTTCTCCAAGGTGACAATGGTGGCTAGGGTTTGCCTTAGGAAACTTTTTGGAACTAATTCCAATAACCCCCGTAGCCCATTAGGTTATTAGTGGGTTTAGTGGGTAATTACCAAATCAGATTTTTAATACCTAATTTTCGTTGGTTTTAATTCCTAAAAATTCAAAATTACCAAACTACCCTTTTTCGTTTCCGGCATGACCTAAAAATGCCCCGGGACTCGAACTAAACCCCCGGCTAGTGCTTTCTGACTATTTTGACCTTTTCGGACATGTTGGCGCACTCAAAACGACCATACGGTTAATAGAATTAAAATTCACTTTTTAATTAAATAATAATATTCCTGACGTGACTGTCATACCCGTCTCAACAAAATTCCAAATTTTCGTATTTCAATCTCACGACAAATTTCATAATTTCCATATTCATATATAGCCATCTATGCTCATTAAAATCAAATACCAACTCGCATCTCGCTAGTATTTTTATCCGGATTAATTCCCAATTAATACACATTTAATTCAATTAATCCCATAAATAAATATCATAAAAATACGGGGTATTACATACTTCCCCCCTAATAACAGAATTTCGTCCCGAAATTCGGAACTAGAAAGTACCTGGTAAGAATAACTCTGGATAACGTTCGCGCATATCATCCTCGCGCTCCCATGTGGACTCCTCGAAATTATGATGTCGCCACTGAACACGCACTAACGAAACTATCTTTGACCTCAGTTTCCGCTCACTTCGGTCCAAAATAGCAATCGGCCCCTCCTCATAGGAGCTATCGGGCTGGAGATCTATGTCCTCCAAAGCAATGTGAGAATGAGCCAAATCGTCTCTAAGATATTTCCTTAGCGAGGAAATATGAAACACATCGTGAATCCGATGCAAATGCTCCGGTAACCCAAGTATATACGCAACCGGTCCAATCCGCTCAATAATAGGAAATGGTCCCACATATCTCGGTGCCAACTTCCCCTTCTTTCCAAATCGCATAATCCCCTTCATAGGATATACTCAAAGTAAAACTTGGTCCCCCACTTGGAACTCTCTGAAGAACCTCTTCGCATCAGCATAGCTCTTCTGCCGATCCTGAGCTACCCGAATGCGAACCTGTATCAATTTTATCCTTGCCGAAGTATCCTGAATCACTTCCGGCCCAAGTAGTTTATTGTCCCCCACCTCCAACCAACATGCTGGGGAATGACAAGGTCTACCGTACAACGCCTCAAATGGAGCCATGCCAATTGTGAACTGGTAGGAGTTGTTGTAAGCAAACTCCACCAGTGGAAGATACTGCTCCCATCCACCCCCGAAATCAATGATGCACATACGTAGCATGTCCCCCAACATCTAGTTTGTACGCTCGATTTGCCCATCGGTCTGCGGGTGATATGCCGTACTCAATCGCAATTCCTTGCCCATGGCCTCCTGAAAACTTTCCCAAAACCGTGAAACAAATATATTGTCTCTGTCAGACACGATATTTAGGGGCACACCGTGAAGTCTCACTATCTCTGCAATAAAGAGCTGGGCATACTGTCCCGTACTGTAGTTTGTCCTTACGGGTAGAAAATGAGCGACTTTGGTCAACCTGTCCACAATTACCCAAATAGAGTCGTGACCTCTCTGTGACGTAGGCAAACCCGTGATAAAATCCATGGATATGCTCTCCCACATCCACATCGGGACCTCCAATGGCTGTAGAAGTCTTGCCAGTCTCCGATGATCCACTTTTACTAGCTGACAAGTGGCGCATTTAGAAATAAACACGACAATATCTCTCTTTATCCCGCTCCACCAATACTGTCGTCTCATGTCTTGGTACATTTTATCCCCACCGGGATGTACCACGAACCGTGAGCCGTGCGACTCTGCCATCACCTTGTGTCGCAATTCCTCCCCTTCCGGAACTACCAATCTCCCATTGAAGCGTAATCCCCCGTCTGAACCAACGGTATAGGACTCGGTTCCCTCTGCTAGTAATCGAACTATCTGCTCCTGACAGAACGAGTCATTTGCCTGTGCCTTTACCACCTTCGTGACAATCTGCGGTGTAACGGTCATCACAGACATAAACGATCGGGCCACTGCTTCTTGGTGTCCCAACTCCTTCCATTTGTCTTTCTACACCCCTGCCACCTCATCTACTGGCCTACGGATCAACGCGTCTGCTACCACGTTAGCCTTCCCCGGGTGATATTGGATATCAAACTGATAGTCCTTCACAAACTCAAGCCACCTTCGCTGCCGCATATTCAACTCCTTCTGTGTGAATAGGTACTGTAGGGACTTGTGGTCCGTGAACAATCGAAACTTCTCCCCCAAAAGGTAATGTCTCCAAACCTGAATGGCAAATACCACTGCCGCTAATTCCAAATCATGAGTGGGGTAATTCTTCGTGTGAGGCTTTATCTTACGGGAAGCATAAGCTATGGCCTGACTCTCCTACTGCAATACACCTCCAAGTCCTTGCAAGGACGCATCGGTGTAGACTAGATACTCAACTCTCGGTCTCGGTAATGATAACACAGGTGCTGAGGTCAACTTATCCTTCAACTCATCAAATGCCAACTGACAGGCATCACTCCAAATGAATGGCACGCCCTTACGAGTCAGATGTGTCAAAGGACCCGCTATCTTCGAAAATCCCCGAATGAACCTCCTGTAGTATCTTGCTAGGCCCAAGAAACTACGGATCTTAGTCGGTGTCGTGGGCTGTCCCCACTCCCTCACTGCGGATACCTTCCCCGGATCAACAGATATCCCCCGATCAGAAATAATGTGTCCCAAAAACTGAACCTCCTTCAGCCAAAACCCGCACTTCTCATATTTTGCATACAGCTCGTTTTGACGTAGCGTCTGCAAAACCTGCCTCAAATGCTCTGCGTGCTCCTCCTCTGTCTGGGAGTAAACCAGAATATTATCAATGAAGACAATGATGAACTGATCAATGAACTCTCTGAATACCCTATTCATCAAGTCCATAAACACTGCTGGAGTATTGGTCAAGCCAAAAGGCATAACCCGGAACTCGTAAGAACCATATCTCGTTAAGAACGCAGTCTTCGAGACATCCTCTTCCCTGATACGCAACTGATGGTATCCCGATCACAAATCAATCTTTGAGAAGAAAGAAGCTCCCCTCAACTGGTCGAATAAGTCATCGATTCGGGGCAACGGATATTTATTCCGTATCATGACCTTATTCAACTCTCGGTAATCCACACACAACCTCAACGATCCATCCTTCTTCTTTACAAACAACGCGGGGGCACCCCACGGCGAAGTACTCCTCCGTATAAACCCCTGACCCAATAACTTCTCAATCTGATCTCGTAGCTCTCGCATCTCTGCCGAAGCCATACGGTAAGGTGCGCGTGCTATAGGTCTCGTATCTGGTAATAAGTCTATGACAAAGTCTATCTCTCGACTGGGGGGTAGGCTTGGTATCTCCTGAAACACATCGGAATACTCCCTGACAACTGGGATCGAATATAAAGGAATCACGACCTCCTTAGAGGTATCCTCCTCTATGTAATACAAATGAGCGGTCGAGCCTCCCTCTGGGTGAGGCATCGCCACTACAAACATCTCTTGCCCCAAAATGGCAAAAACAATGCTCCCACCGAAGCAATCAATCATGGCTCTATAAGCTGCGAGCCAATCCATACTGATAATCACATCGTGCTCATGCATATCTAATACCAACATGTCCACAGGTAATACCAAACTACCAATCTCTACCCCCACTCCCCGGCATATAAAGAAAATAAGTGACCCACTCCCCAATGGTGAGTCTACACACGTCACTGTGCTCTCTGCTGTGGCTAATAACCCTAAGGATTTCGCAAAATGTGTAGATATAAAACAATGCGTTGCCCCCGTATCAAACAAAACCCGACCCATAGTGCCATGGATAGGAAACTTACCCTCAATCGCGGGTGGGGCCTGTGGAGTTGCTGCCTGCTGAAGCTGGTATACTCTCCCATACTGCAGTTGTCCCTGCTGAACTGGGACCGCTGGAATGGGTGGTAATGCTGCCATCTGTGGTGGCGCTGGGAGGGCGGCGGGAAACACGGGTCTCTGCGGCTCTTGTAGAGCACCCTGCTGCTGCTGCGGGGCCCTGCCCCTATCAGGACAGTCGTGGCGTTTATGGCCAGTCTTGCCACAAATGTAACACTTCCCCGGGAAGTTTCCCCCTCTCTGTCCCTGCTGCCCCCGGCCCTGGTGGCCGTTACCGTTCCTCCCCTGGCCCTGTTGGCCCTGCTGAAACTATTGTTGACCATTCTGACCCTGCTGGTTCTGATGGCCGTTCGGACCCTGATGGCCCTGCCGGAAACCTCCCTGTCCGTGCCTGAAATTTCCTGATCTGAATCTCTTGTGATCCCCCTGTTGGGAACCCTGGTCACCCTGTCTCTGCCCCTGAACAGATTGTGCCCCACTGGTACCATGTCCTCCAGTCCTGCCCTGATGGCTGGACTCTCCCGATCTCTTGCCCTCATCTATGTGAAAGCGGTGATCCTGGCAGTGTAACAGTGCAGCGTTAACCACATCAGAGTAAGTGGCCAGCGATAGATTCCCCAACAAATGCTGACGGATCCTCCAAGTCAACCTGTCTGTAAATTTCTGTATCTTCTTCTCTTCTGTCGGTATCTCGTCAGGAACAATATTCAATAGATTGGTGAATTCGGCCTCATATTCGGCCACAGTCTTACCTTCCTGTTTGAGATTCATCAACTTCCTCCTCATTTCCATGTGAACAGCTGACAGAAAGTACTTGCGGTCAAACCGCACCCAAAACTCCTGTATAGTGAGTGTATCTCTCTCCTCCACGGTGGTAATAGACTCCCACCACTGCAGTGAAGACCCCACTAGCTTAAAGGTAGCTAGTATCTGTTTCTGGACATCGGTGCACTCATACATCCTCAGGTGCCGCTGAATGTCTTCCTCCACTGACTCGAAACCACAACATCGGAGCTGCCTGCGAACTCCGGTGGGGGTGCTTTCTGAAAAGCATCACGTACACGTTCCCAAGCAGACGGGAATGCATGTGCCTGAACTGGCGCGGCTACTGGCGCCTGAGGTGGTGCCTGCTGAACTACGGCTAGTGCGGCATTTACCGCCTGGGCCACAATGGCTGCAACCTCGGCGGCATTCATCGTGCCCTGAACTGGTGCGGGCTATGGTTCTGGCGTTGCATCCTTGGGAACCCGTTGTGCACGTCGTGGAGGCATCTGAAATAAGAATAAAGTTTATAAGTTCGCAGTTATAAACTCAAAATAGCTGAAGAACGTAGCATATACAAAAGAATGCAACAGTCCTAAAATATAGGGCTCTACATCAAAGAAAGTTCAGCGGAAACATAATAAGTCGTACAGATCCTAAAGGACACTAGAACCTGATGCTCTGATACCACCTGTGACACCTCGACTAATTAAATATCGGGTAGCTACTCCTTTATTAAATTAATACAAAATGCCAAGTTGGTTCAGTTAATAGCATCACTGACGAAAACATTTTTTTTTAAAGATTACTAACCACCTAGTATTTAAAAAGTAAGATGTCAAATTTTAATTTAACTCTGATTAACATGTAATAAGAGGATAATGAAAGAATAACAAACATAATCCATTGACCATAACGAAGTAATGAAATAACCAACAAGTATTAATAAATCCGGAGGAAAACTCCTCACAACAATCCCACAACTGAAATGAATAAAACAAAGTATTCTGAATTAATTACATGCCAAATAGTCTGAAAATCTGAAATAGGAAATGTCTCTACTAGAAATGGGCAACATTCCCTACAACTGATGAATCCTGAATATGGATTCAAGATGAAAGAAGCGTCTACTAGCAAGGTCCTGTAACTTCCACAAACAGCTACATCTCGTCACCTGAATGAGAATCCTAAGCATGGTGTCCTTGTGGCTGGGCACCTAAAATGGTTTTTACAAAAAGTAGATTTAAAAGCAAACGGGTCAGAGCCCGAAAGTGGAGAGTATTTTAAAATAGCAAGTGCTTTAATAACATTAAAACAACGAATGCAAAATACATGTTAGGACGTGCACTCACATGAAATACTCACCTCTCGACTAATTGTGCACCCCTAACGTATAGCTCCCATCTAAGTGATAATTACATCTAACTAAACTGACATGAGTTCTAACCTTTCTACTCGTTTCCCATTATACATTCTAATGTTATCAATTAAATAGAGGCTTTACATACACTCGGATTCTCAATTAAGCAATACAATTCATTTCAGGTTATCCCTTTATATTTACTCAAAGCGTTTCCGTATTTATACTCACAATACCAACATGAAAGTTCTCATTAATTTAAGTGCATATTATCCACGCCATAAATATACAATTCAAGCACCCGAGACTAAGCTGCGGTGCACACATACTCTGCTATCCATCCCGGTACATCACGTACATAAGGATCACGCATTTTGAATCTCTCAGGAATCGTTCTCAGATAATAGTTAATCACAAACAATGGAGGCGAACACAGTCACATCACATGGGTCACGCACATACCTACGCTCCCACGATTAGCAGACTTATTAACATCCCAATAAGTCCTTCTCTGACCTATGTTCTCGAGGTACCAATCTAAATCCGGGCAACACAAGGATTAGAGGGCCCTAAGCGAACGTAAACCTGCCGTGATAGCAAGTATGGTAGGTATGTCATACACATAAAATCGTATACATATACTAAGTAAACACACATCTTAGTAATCACCGTAATTTATTTATGGTACACCTCTCATCCTCGTACCGACTTATAATGTTACACAATTTACATATTCCCGGTTAATATAATTATTCAGGCCGTCAATTGTTCTCACGTCGTAATAGACACTCACGTCCGAATCCATAATTTCCGTTGGTTCAAATCACACTTCTATGTTTTATTCCTCATTATATCCCAAATATCCCAAATATATCAATTTATTATCAAGGGAATGGTATCTATACAATTAAATAAGGTTACGGGACACGCAAAATCAAAACAGGCCAAAAAGCCTAAACTGTCAGCTCGTTAGAAGTCTCGTTCGAACGAGGCTGTTCGAACGAGAGTTCGTTCGAATGAGCTGGGCATCTAACGATATCTCATTAGAACGAAAGGCATCGAATGAACATCCCTCTCGTTAGAAGGCAAACTGTCAACTCGTTCGAACGACCTAGGCAGGTCTTTTAACGAGAGGCCAGTTGCGAGCTCAGATTTTCTAATTCTCGTTTTTCCAACTTTTCTTCCTCTCTAATCTCATCTAAACATTAATCCAACAATTGTTCCAGGTTTCTAATCGTCCCTAAACATACTTAGGTCACATACTAACGTGTTTTGTGAGGTTAATTCATTCTAAACATCATCCAAATATCAAATCTATACATTTTCCCCCAATTTCAAGAACATGAACCCCTAGAAATTCTTAAATCCCCAATGAGCCTAATTAAATCCGTTTTTGTTTCATCCAAAAAATATTATCATCAGATTAATCACCTACATACAATTCTACATGCAATTCCTCATCAAAATACAAGTTTCTAATTCCAATTTAATGGGTTTTCATTAATCTCCAGAAAATAATACAATTTTATCAATTTCCTACGCATGGAAGAAGCATTCTCTGCAACTAATGAAATTAAATCACTTGCCTTATGTATATCTCTGATTTTGATGTCGAATTGATGGATGATTCTCTCTCTCTCTGCAGAATTCTCCTCTCTCTCTCTCTACAAGCCTTCTTCTCCAAGGTGACAATGGTGGCTAGGGTTTGCCTTAGGAAACTTTTTGGAACTAATTCCAATAACCCCCGTAGCCCATTAGGTTATTAGTGGGTTTAGTGGGTAATTACCAAATCAGATTTTTAATACCTAATTTTCGTTGGTTTTAATTCCTAAAAATTCAAAATTACCAAACTACCCTTTTTCGTTTCCGCCATGACCTAAAAATGCCCCGGGACCCGAACTAAACCCCCGGCTAGTGCTTTCTGACTATTTTGACCTTTTCGGACATGTTGGCGCACTCAAAACGACCATACGGTTAATAGAATTAAAATTCACTTTTTAATTAAATAATAATATTCCTGACGCGACTGTCATACACGTCTCAACAAAATTCCAAATTTTCGTATTTCAATCTCACGACAAATTTCATAATTTCCATATTCATATATAGCCATCTATGCTCATTAAAATCAAATACCAACTCGCATCTCGCTAGTATTTTTATCCGGATTAATTCCCAATTAATACACATTTAATTCAATTAATCCCATAAATAAATATCATAAAAATACGGGGTATTACAACAATATATAATTTGAAGGGACCATCTACTTTGTCGTCCAACTTGAAAAGGATTGTGAATTATATACTCATGATTTACATAACTGTAAGTACCACGATTGGCATGTGATCATGCAATTTGTTCCTCTATTGTTTAAGCACCGTTTCTCCAAGAACAAGGATTTGCGTAGGGCTATTATGCAAATTAGTATTACCTTCTCCCTCTTGTGTGAGAAGGTAGTCAATCGAGAACACATAGTGGCCGCAAAATTGGCGGTGATCAAAGCGATTTGTGTATTGGAGAAGTACTTTCCCCCAGCATTCTTTGACATAAGTGTTCACTTGTTGGTACACCTATGTGACGAGGCACTTCTTTGTGGTCCAGTTAGATATCGGTGGATGTATACGTTTGAAAGATTGATGAAAGTTTTTAAAGATTACGTCAAGAATACGCGATAGATTGCAGGATCAATTGCAGAGGAATACATCACCGTGGAGTCATCAATATATACTCGGGAATATATGCCTGACTCGATCAGCGTTGATGACACTGATGAGTTCGTCGATGATGGTGGTCATGTGATGGGAAAACGAGTGAAATTAACAAGTTTGCAACATGAATAAGTAGCTCGTTATCTGTTTGACACACATGAAAATGTCGAAGAATGGAAAAAGTAAGTTTCGATTATTATAATGTTTAACATTATTTTAGATTATTTTATACATGATTAGTTTTGTAATATGAAGAAAATATGAAGCCTGTGAGAACAATAAAAGACGATAAAGAATGGTACATTCAGACAACGAATTGAGGCTGTAGTCGACACAAGAGGTAATTATAATGAAAATAGTCGTTATATAACGTTACATTACACTCAAATTTTACTACTAATATAATTAATTTATCTATATTCTTAGCTCCTAAAGACGGGTGATGCGACATCAAGGCTTGCTCGTCTAACGATTGGACCCTTGTTCGTGGCACAAGAGTACAAAAAGTATCGATTGAACGGTTACATTTTAGGCGCTAAAGTGTATGAGGAAAGTACAAATGTACAGAACTCGGGAATTTCATACAAGGCTCTTACTTTCTTTCGAGCGAGCGCAAAAGATAAAAACCTCGTTGAAGCTGAAATGACTTACTATGGTGTAATCCAAAATATATTTGAATTGGATTATATAAGCTTCAAAGAGGTTGTATCTTACTGTGACTGGGTAAGAGTGTAGGATAAAAATGCTTGTAAAGTTGATCATGTCACCAATTTGATCATGGTTGACTTGTCCAAGTTGAAGAGCAACGATCACATGCGCGATGAGTCGTTTGTTTGTGCATTTCAAAAGGTTAAGCAAGTGTTTTATTCGGAGTATATCAACAACGAGCCGTGGTCAATTGTCCAACACGCGCCAAGGCGTCTAAATAGTAGTGTGGATGACTTGGCTGCTCCTACCGAATATCAATCCATTTTTTATGATAACCCGAATTTGAAATAATTTTTCAATTTGTAATAAATGTTCCAATTTGTACCGAAACATCCATTTTTAATGCTTTTAATTGAATTGTAGTTTATCATTTTCCCTCTTGTGTAGTGTGCATGTGTGGAGAGGAGATTAATACATAAATATTCCAACTACATCTAAGTTTTGTTTATACTAATCCAAGAATATATGCTTCTTACCTTTAATAGGTGATTAGTACATAGTTATTTGGGGTATCTTATTTGTGGAGAGGAGACTGAATCTCTCCGTCTATCCGAACACTAAGAAATGCCATAATCCTATGGAGTGATGTTCTGCAAATTCCTCCCAACCGTTGTGTAGCCAAACTTGTGAAGTTGTCAATTCCACTTTCCATACCCCACCACTTGGAACCTCTAGCAAAACATGGGAGACCATTGGAAGGTGAAATTGACAACTTCAACTGGTGATTTTTGGCTACACAACGGTTGGAAGGAATTTGCAGAGCATAACTCCATAGGATTATGGCATTTCTTAGTGTTCAGATACGAAGGGAATTATATTTGACACGATTGTCCGGGGTACATTAGTTGGAAGGAGGTGCCATATGAGCTCAAGTTAGCTGTTTGGGTGGCACTACATGTAATGTATTTATATTTATATTTATATGTCAATTTCGATTTCGATTTCGATTTCGATTTCGATTTCGATTTCGATTTCGATTTCGATTTCGATTTCGATTTCGATTTCGATTTCGATTTCGATTTATATTTATATTTATCTATATTTGCGGGGCGGATACTAATTTTACTTTATGTTATTTTTGGGGACAGGGAGTGGCCCTAGAAGTTGGACACATAGGATCGATACTTATGTGGCTCTTCGAATGAGAAGGGAAGGATAAGGAGGTGTCCCCCAGCTTCGCGATACAAAATCTCTTTTCCAGCTAAATAGTTTGTAGATTTGAGATAATTGATGGTGATGTTGTTTCCTCTTAAATAGTTTCTATTTTGAATGTATATTTGCATTATCTCTAGTTTATTTGGATATATGCTATTTGAACAGGTACAACGTTGCTATAACAGGTGCAAATATACTGTTGGGCAGTGGCAGTGGCCATACTGCCCAGTAGATTTTTTTTAAATTCTGCCCAAAATTGTCACAGTCAATGACCGTGACAATTTTTTTAAAAAGGGTCAAAGCTTTGTCACGGTTATTAACCGTGAATAAACTTGTCACGATCAGGGACCATGACACGACCGTGATAATTCTAACCAAGTTATCACGGTCAAAGACCGTGACAAGTGCGTGATAAAAAAAGTTGTCTCACTCTGAATTATCACGGTCATTGACCTTGACAAGTTGAACTTGTCAAGGTCAATGACCGTGACAATTAGGCAAATTTGGTGTTGTGGTGGTTCGGGAAATCTTGCTGGTTTTGGGCCTCTTTTCTTCACTTCCAACACTTAGACTATTTTCCAATTTTTCTTCATTTCTTCTATGAATTTTTCGTCAATTTCGAGGGATCATAACTCTTTCATCGTAGCTCGGATATAGGTGTCGTTTCTTCCAGTGTTATCGTTGTTCCGAGCTCTTCAACTTTCCAGTTGGATCCTCCTCCGGGATCGGGCTGCAGAATTATGAAAATTCCCTTGAACTTGTCCTCCTAGCCTTTCTTTCATTGTTTCGATTTCTCTTTCGCACCGTTTGCATAATATACCTGTAAAACATATAAGAGAAGCACAAAACACAAAATACTTTCCAACGGAGGTTAGTATCATAATTATGAGTAAAATCCATATCAATTTCATCGCTCGGGTTCACAAAGGTAGTGAAATTAATAGGATAAAGATACAATATTTATTCCCTATCACCTACAAGTAATAATTACCCTCATACTAGCCCCCCAAAGTCCAAAAAGATACTACCCGACTCTACCCTAGTCCTAGACTCACTTACTAGATGAAATGAGACATTAAGTTCTACTAAATAGTCCCCGAAATAAGCCCGGATACCCCCTTATTAACCTAGGGTATTAATCTCCCTTATGTGAGACCCTAATACTCTTTATTACATCATATGAGAAGGTTCCTAAGCCTCTAACCTCAAAGAAAAGGAGTAGAAACGAAGTTGGAAAAATTTCATAAAACAATAGGATTTCGAATCGATTCGGCTGAGAAAATCAACATTCTGTCTAAGCCCGAATCGATTTGGCCTTAACCCGAATTGATTCGGTTCCTCAGACCTGTAGGCACCATTTTAGCGAATCGATTCCCTGAGGAGGGAGAATCGATTCGCCTGGGTTAAGAGGCCCAGTTTTGGCTACGACTTTGTATATACCCTAAATCCCTAAATCTGTTTTCTTCCAACTACACCAACTATCATCAACCATAACTTCTCTAAATCACTTAACCAAGTTAACCCTCTAGAAGAGACCATTTAAAACAACTCTAGATCATACAAACTAGGATTTAAACAACAAAATCATCAAAATCCATAAATCGTTCAAACTCAAGAACACTAACTATATATACAAATTATTCACACTCAATCATACATTTATGCAAGTTAAAAACTTACCTCAAGATTGTAGCCTTGAATTATCTTCTCGTTGCAACGATTCCAAGCCCAAATCACCAACTCTCTCTTTTATCCCCTCTCTCTCAAGCTCTCACTTCTCTCTAACCTTCTCTTTCTAGGTTAAACACAAATGAGCTATAAATGCTCTTGCAAGACTAAAATACCCAAAGCATCCAAAATACATTAACTCCAATATTAAATGCTACTATATACTTAAAATGATTTGTAACATCATAATTAAGTTATACCTAGTCAAAAGTACCCTCGGAACCCAAAAACACACCTGGCACTTATTTTGACTATCTCAACCATTTCCAGACTAACCGTTCCCTCTAAAATGGCATTCGAGATATCGTTCATTATTTCATGTTCCAACGTCATATTAAATTCTTTAATAATAACCCGATTGGAATATAAATCATAACCTTCGCTTAAAGCACAACGACGCAACAAAACATAATGTTACACTTTTTACATTCGATTAATAGTAAATATGCAAAACTCAGTAAATATTATCTCTTAAATCACTTAAAGTAACATTTACTTCAACTTCCTTTATTTTATATAATTAACCCATAAGGCAATTTAATATAAAAATAATTACTCAAAAGTAAGGAGTATTACATACTCCCCCCTTACAAGGGAATATTGTCCTCAAAATTTAAGCGCACCTAGTGAAAAGAGGTGTGGGTACTTCCCTCGAATATCGTCCTCTCATTCCCAAGTTGATTAATTGGCATTGTGGTGTCCCCACTGGACTCAGACCAAGGGTACTACTTTCGATCTTAGTCTACGCTGTCCATGGTCTAGAATGGCAACCAGTTGTTCCTCATATGAAATATCGGTTTGTAACTCGATATCGTCCAATGGAATGTGCCAATGATCTCCCTCGCATATTTTATACTTCTTTAAAGATGAAACATGGAACACATCATGAATTTATTATAGGTGTTTCGGCAAAGCAAGTTGATATGCTACGGATCATACTTTCGCAATAACAGGAAAAGGTCCTACATAGCGCGGCGTAAGTTTTCCTTTCTTCCCGTATCGCATTATACCCTTCATCGGGGATATCCGCACTAAAACTTGATCTCCCACTTCCAATTCCACATGCCTTCGATTCGCGTCGGCATAACTCTTCTAGCGATCTTATGAAATTCTTATGCGATTTTGAATAAGCTCAATCTTCGAGGAGGTATCTTGGATCATTTCAGGTCCAAGGAGCTCATTGTCTCCTACTTCCAACCAACAAGCAGGTGATCGACACGGGAGGCCATATAATGCCTCCTACATTGCCATACCTATCATAAATTGGTACGAATTATTGTATGCAAAGTCAACCAACAGAAGATACTGTTCCCATCCTCCTTTAAAGTCAAGTATGCACATTCGAAGCATATCCTCCAATATTTGGTTGACTCTCTCCATTTGCCCATCAGTTTGTGGATGGTATGATGTACTCAACTGCAATTCAGTCCCCATCGCCTCTTGAAAACTTCCCCAAAAATGGGATACAAAAATTTTGTCTCGATCTGAGACTATATTGATAGGCACCCCATGGAGTTTCACAATTTTCTCAATAAAGAGCTGGGCGTAACGTGCCGTATTATAATTCGTCCGTACCGGAAGGAAGTGTGCCGATTTGGTCAAACGATAACCCAAATAGAATCATGACCACCTTGAGACATGGGCAATCCAGTGATAAAATCCATTGGGATACTCTCCCATTTCCACATCGGTATTTCTAGCGGTTGCAACAATCGAGTCCACCTTCAACAATTGACAAGGGGCGCATTGGGAGACAAACTCAGAAATGTCCCTTTTCATTCCCGCCCACCAATACAATTTACATTCGATTAATAATATTTACATTTCGTTAATAATGTTACACTAATTACATTTGATTAATGGTAAATATGAAAAACTCAGTAAATATTATCTCTTAAACCACTTAAAGTAATATTTACTTCAACTTCCTTTATTTTATATAATTAACCCACAAGGCAATTTAATATAAAAATAATTACTCAAAATTAAGGGGTATTACATCCCGTAATCACGCAGTCAGTTCCTACGAGTTACATTAGTCACGTATGAGGTGTTAGTGCCACTCACGGGGCCGCTTGGGGTTGTTTTGGGTTTTCGCACTCTGGGGCCAAGTTTTTAGGCTTAAGTCTAGATATTTTGCAAATTATTGTCATATTCTCAAATCGGGAGCGCCATGATCACGAGGTCAATTCTTACAGTTACTTTGGTCCCGTACAAGGTGTCGGTGCCTCTCACGAGGCCATTTGGGGGATATTTCGGGATTTCCCCTTCTAGCGCCATGTTTTTCAGCCCAAGTCTAGATATATTCAAATTATCATCGTATTCTCAAATCAAAAGTCTCGTGATCACGAGGTCAGTTTATACGAGTTACATTGGTCCCGTGTGAGGTCTTGTGCCTCTAACGGGGCCGTTTGAGGGCTGTTTGGGGTTTTCGCACTCTAACGTCAAGTTTTTAAGCCTAAGTATCGACATTTTTAATTTATCATCGTATTCTCGAATCGGGAGTCCCGTGACAATGCGATCTGTTCCTTTGAGTTACATTAGTCACGTGCAAGGTGTTAGTCCCACTAACGGGGCCACTTGGGGTTGTTTTGGGGTTTCCACCTCTAACGTCATGCTTTTAAACCCAAGTCTAAATATTTTTAAATTATCATCGTATTCTCAAAACGGGAGTCCGATGACCACACGATCAATTCCTATGATTTACATTGGCCCCATGGGAGGTGTCGGTGCCTCTCACAAGGCCGTTTTTTTTCTCGGGTTCCCCCTCTAATGCCATGTTTCTAAGCCCAAGTCTAGATATTTTTAAATTATCACCGTATTTAAAAAGTGGGAATCCCTTGACCACACGGTCAGTTACTACGAATTGCATTGGTCTCGTGCGAGGTGTCGGTGCCTCTCATGGGCTGTTTGGGGGTTATTTCGGGATTTTCACCTCTAAAGCCATGTTTTCAAGCCCAAGTATAGATATTTTCAAATTATAGTCGTATTCATAAATCGGGAGTCCCGTGACCACGCAGTCAGTTCCTACGAGTTACATTGGTCTTGTGCGAGGTGTCGGTGCCTCTCACGGGACCGTTTGTAAGCTGTTTCGGGGTATCCTCCTCTAATGCCATTTTTTAATCCTAAGTGTAGATATTTTTAAATTGTTGTCGTATTTCGAAATCGGAAGTCCCGTAACCATGCGATCCATTCCTACTAGTTACATTGGTCCCATGTGAGGTGTTGGTGCCACTCACGGGGCCGTTTGGTGGTTGTTTCGGGGTTTCCACCTCTAGACTCATGTTTTTAAACCTAAGTCTATATATTTTTAAATTATCATCACATTATCAAATTGGGATTCCGATGACCATGCAGTCAGTTCCTACGAGTTACATTGGTTCCGTGTGAGGTGTTCGTGCCTCTCAGAGGGCCGCTTGGGGGCTGTATTGGGTTTTCGCACTCTGATGCCAAATTTTTTAGCCTAACTATAGATATTTTTAAATTATCATTGTATTATCAAACCAGGAGCCTTGTGACCAAGAGGTCAGTTCCTACGAGTGACATTGGTCCCGTTCGAGGTGTTTGTGCCTCTCACGAGGTCATTGGGGGTTGTTTCGGTATTTTCTCCTTTAGCGCCATGTTTTCAAGTCTAATTCTATATATTTTAAAATTATCACCGTATTCTAAAATCGGGATTCCCGTGACCACGAGGTCAGTTCCTACGAGTTACATTGGTCCCATGCGAGGTGTCCGTGCCTCTAACGGGGACGTTTGGGGGTTGTTTGAGGTTTTCGCACTCTAACGCCAAGATTTTAAGTCTAAGTCTATATATTTTCAAATTATCATCGTATTCTCAAACTGGGAGTCCCATGACCACGCGGACAGTTCCTACGAGTTACATTGGTCCCATGCAAGGTGTGGGTGCTTCTCACGGGGTCGTTTGGGGGTTATTTCGGGGTTCCTCCCTTTAGCGCCATGTTTTTAAGCCTAAATCTAAATATTTTCAAATTATCGCCGTATTCTAAAAAATTCCAACCTCGTTAGAGTACCCACCTAGTATACCTATTGCAAAAAAAGAGTTATAAATAGAGGTGTGTGTACGTGTGACTATGTGTGCATGTGAGGCAGAGGGGGTGGGAAGGCAGCGGGATGGCCGAGACAAAGGCGTGTGTGCGTGAGTGTATGCATGTGTAAGAGGGTGAGAGGGACTACTTGAGGGCGTAAGAGTTGGAGGCATAGGGCGCCGGTGGAGGATGGCGATGGATAGGGTTGTGTTGAAGAGATAGACCTCGCACTTGCTACCCACCGCTCCTTACTCCATACCCAACTTCGCACCTGCTAGCCACGAAACCTCCATCGCATATTTTCCACAGCTAATCCCTACCTGGTACCAGCGTTTGGGGAAGAAAGAAAATAAGATATGAGAGGGGAAATGAAAATATGAGGCGCCTGTTTTTTTAGGATTGACACTAGTCACGGCCTAGAATCGTGACCCACCAACCGCAACCCATTAATGAAGTAAGCTGTGTGTATATCACCTACTAGTCACAACCCATAACCGTGACCCATGCCAAGAAATGGTCACGGCTTCCAGTCATGACCCAATATGTGTGTTTGTTATGCTTCTTCATGCATATGGTCAGGGCCCAAGTCCGTGACCCATCCGCGACCAAGCTTAGAGGGAATTTTGGAACAAATTTGGGGCCAAAATGGTCACAACCTGGTCACGGCCCAAGTTCGCGACCAACAGTGGTCAGGGATTTGGGTCGTGACCACTTCTAGAGAATCCATGATTCAGTGTGGTGATGAATATGGTCACACTAAAAATTGAGATGGTCACAGACTTGAGCTGTGACCAGCTGGTCAGGGACTTGGATCATGACCAGCTGGGCGTGACCATTCGCAGGATTTGGTGTAGTGGGTCACTAGCCATGAGTAACCTGTATAATTATGTGTTATTAAAGGATTTTATGATTATTATAGAGGGGACTCTATAATCAACAAATCTTGTCACCCCAGTTTCACACCTATTCTTATTATAGTGTCCCCAAAACAATCTCAATCGTCTCTCAGTTTGGCTCATAATACATCATTCTCTAAATATTATTCCATTTTTGTTCTTGTCTTAACTTGTTCCTAGGTAACTCGCACATCAAATTACAAATCCCCAATTCAAAGAAATTAGGGAGAAACACCAAACAAATATAAAAGTCTATAGATTTATCATCGATCATTGGAAAAAATCATAGATCTGGCATTAAAAAAAATTGTGTGTGGGGGGGGGGGTGATTAGGCATAAATTCTTCCAAATTTATACCTTAATTTAGTTACTTTTAGCATCTCGAATAACGTAATCGATTTGACTTTATCTCATAATCTTGCTACTGACTTATCCTAACGAGTACACCGAGTTTCTGGTATTTCCTATGAGTTTTGTAGGTATTTAATGTCAAGAAACGAAAGAAATCGAAAGAATTGAGAAAGGAAAGAAGGAAAGTCAAAAGGGCAAAAATGTAATTTCTACCCGGAATTCAGATGAGGTACTTAAAGAGAAGTTGAAGATATCACATTCATGAGCACATAGGAAGAAACGGAAGCTCAATCGGAGTCCCGGAACAAAAGATATGAGCATTCAAAGTTGAGAAAAAAAGTCAAACAGGCAGACCGGTCCGCCCCTACCCCGGACCGGTCCGCTGTGCCATACTCCAGAAGACCCCGGATCGAAAGCAAACCGAAGAAGGATGAAAAATAAAAGAACCGGTCCACCAAAAATTAGAAGATCTGATTCGCATCAAGAGGCAGACCAGTCCGCCTAAGCCCCGGACCGGTCCGGGTGTCGAGTTTTGTAATTTTATCCTACTCTAATGGGAGTCCTAGTGCAGCTAAAATTACTGAATTTTTGTAGGGTATATAAACCCGAGTTTTTATCATTATTTACACGGAGAATTTTAGTTAATTTTCCATTCTTTTTCAAAAACCCTAGTTTAGATACAATTTACAGTTTTAATTCCAATAGTGAAGATTATTCAGAAATTATTTGATTACAATTATTCTTAACTGTTGTTGTTACTGCTTTGGTGAGATTAGTGAGTTATTTCCTCACTTCAATTCTGTTCTACATCATTCCACAAGTTTTCCTTAGTTTAATTATGGTTTTCTGCACATCAAACACTATTTTCATTACTTTCAGCATGCTAGGCTAGATTTCCTAAGGTCAGGATACATGAACCCAGCCTGATGTGTTAGTTGCATGTGTATAACATTAGTCCTCTGAATTAAGTGATTGATTACAACCGTATTGCGTAGGAACACGACAATTGTAGATCTTTAGATCTCGTTTTCTTCTGAGTAACCGGGATGCTTTAGAGTGTAATTCGAGTGTAACTATCGTGATACCGATTTACTCGTCCTCAGATTAAGTATGATGCGGGCTTGAACCTCATATACGTAATGCTTGGGAATACTAAATTCTGGATCTAATTAATCAGTTAAATTTAAGATTAGTATTTTATCTGCAATACACTAGGTTTAGGGGATTGTATTCCCGTCCTGTTTTTCTCATCACATAGTTTAAGGTTTTAAATCAGTTTTCATCAGTATTTTAGGTAAATTAGTATAATTGCACCTTTTCATAATTTTATTAATTGCATCTAGTATAGTCATTCTCAAAACCAAATCATTTTTCCTTTCTTTTTAGAGTCAGAGTTAGGATTCATTCATCTTTCCCGTCGTCACAACTTCGTTGTCCTGATTCCTGTGAATATGATCCCGACTTTTCGAGTTTATTACTAACGCGATAGGCTTGCACTTGAGCCTAGAGTGAACGCACACTAGAGACACTTTTTGAGTCGCGTCAAGTTTTTGGCGCCGTTTCCGGGGAAATAGGTAGACTTTGGATTAGATCGAGTCAATCTAAAACTTTGACCAAAAATTTCCAAAAATCCAAAAACATTTAAAAAAAAATCAAAAAGCAAAAAAGATTCACCATCATCTCTCACAAAGCTATTAATGCAAATTTCTGAACTCACTCCCACACCCCATAATACTCCAACCAGCATTCATGAAAATCCAATCGTTGAGTACAACCCCGATAGCCCCCACACTCCTAACGCCCCACTGTTCTGGATTCCACCTCCCACACCGTCACACTCAATCTCAAACAACACTCCGTTTTCCTTCTTAGGACACACCTCCGAGCACACCAAGTGAGAGCACCGAGTCGTTAAGAGAGAGAGAGAGATGTTGCAACACGATAGTGCTGCCGCCGGTGAGGAAGAGTCCCCATTCCGCCCGCTGAGAGAAATCTTATATCCCGAGCGCACTGTCACTCCGGGATGCATTATACTCTCGTATAATGCCGGGAAATTTCGTTTCAAAAATAGGATGATCCAGATGCTATCCCATTACCATGGTATGGATTTTGAAAAGCCATATCTCCACATCAAGGAATTGGAGGATGTGTGCGATACTCTCAATGATCAAACTTGCACACAAGAGGTGATCCGCCTAAAACTCTTCCCCTTCTCGCTCAAAGATAAAGCGAAGACCTGGTTATGGTCTTTACCTCCAAGCTCGATTCCATCTTGGAACGAGTTGCAATCTAGATTTCTCAAGAAGTTCTTCCCACCACATCGAACGATCTCCATAAAGGCTTAAATTCAAGCATTCAGGCAATCTGAAAATGAGCCATTTCATCGATGTCACGAGCGTTTCAATGAGTTAGTTGCTTCATGCCCCCATCATGGATTTGATACAGCGCAAATCATTTCTTTTCTCTATAATGGGCTGAACCTTACCTCCAAGCAACTCGTTGAAACCATGGGTAGTGGTCCGTTTGTCGATGTAGATGCCCACAATGATGAGCTTCACCTGAGGTATATCTTCGAGACTACCCAATCCTGGGATACATCTGATCCTAATGCTTAAAATAGAAATCGTCAAGTGACCACCGCTCCAGCGGCGTCCGGGCTATTTCACCTAGATAAGAGTTCTATGACTGACAGTCGATTAGATACGCTGGAGAAAGGATTTCGAGATCTATGTGAGGTATATAGAAGAGGACCAACTGGATCTATATCGAACCCCGTCGAGAAGGTGTGTGCGATTTATGAGGCAGGTCATTCAACTGAGGAATGCCCAACTATACCCGCCTACAAAGTGATGCTTCAAGAGCAAGTTAGTGGTATAGGAGGATTTAAGAGTAATTTCGATGCACCGCATGGGAATTCTTATAACCCTTTATGGAAAAACCATCCCGGTTTTAGCTATGGGCAACAATATGCTGTGATGAACCCTATTTGCCATGTTTCCCCTCCTCCACCATAACACTTTCAACAATAGCCACACATGCAAGGACATGTGCAAGCACCATCACCTTAAGGAGCATATATCCCGCCCCCACGGAGAACTCTCGAGGATACTATGAATCAATTCATCACTAGCTAGACTGCAACCAATGCTAGATATGATCGCCTAATTAGCGACATATATACAAGTCTGTCAAAGATACAATCCTCGTTGAGTGTTCAAGAGAAGGGCAAGTTTCCTGCCCAGGGCCAAAGACCTCCCCAAGGTCAAACTAGTGTTAGCTCCACCTCTACTGAACATCAGGAGAAATGTCAAGCTGTGACCACTCTTCGTAGTGGGAGAGTCATTGATTTATCACCTCCCCCACGCGACACAACGAAAGATAAGGAGATTTCGCCCGGCACAAAAGAGGCAAAAGATGTCCCCTTGAATGAGAGTGACAAAGAAGACACTAGTGAGCTCGAGGTAGTAGTGAAATTACCCACCGCGGCACCGTTTCCTCAAAGGTTGATTCCTTCCCATAAAGGAAACCCACGCGATGACGTGCTAGAAGTGCTAAAGCAAGTAAAGATGAATTTACCTTTCCTCGATGCCATTAAGAAAATTCCAGTTTATGCAAAAGTCATCAAAGACTTGTTGACGGTAAAGAGAAAGATGAAGGTAAAGAAGAATGTCTTTCTAGCACAGAACGTGAGCTCCATTCTACTTAACGATCTCCCTCCTAAGTTCAAAGATACCGGTGCACCCACCATTTCCTGCATCATTGGAGAAAATAAAATCGAAAAAGCCTTACTTAACTTGGGAGCAAGTGTCAATATCATTCCTTATTCCATTTATACGCAACTTGATTTGGGTGATCTCAAGCCCACAAAAGTCATTCTCCAATTAGCGTATCGAACCGTGAAGATCCCAAGAGGCATAGTTGAGGACCTGATCGTCCAAGTTGACACTTTCTACTTCCTGGTAGACTTTGTCATTTAGGTCACGGAGCCCTCCTTCACCTTGAGCAACCATGTTCCCATCATCCTTGGTCACCCGTTCTTAGCTACGGCTAACGCAATCATCAATACTCGGAATGGGCGAATGCAACTCACATTTGGGAACATGACCTTAGAGACCAACATCTTCCATATAGCCCAACATACGGGGGAAGAAGATGATCTTCAAGCGGTGAGCTTCATAGATGATATAGTAGAGGAGTACTTTGAGGAGAATTATTGTGGCAACGCCTTAGGGTCATGTTTAGTGTCGAGCCACGAGAGTGAGGGGACGTACACCGACTAAGAGAGGGAGGTTGGGGAGTTGAGAGCTACTCGATGAGAGAGCGTCGGACGAGGACGCGAGAGATGTTAATTGGGTTTCTAGATTCGAGGAGTTACCTCCGAGGGACACATGCATGGTTCCCTCCGACGAAAATTTTCCATCCCTTGAATTGAAGAAACTCTCCTCCCATATTAAATATGCATACCTAGGAGAGGATGAGACATTTCCTGCTGTTATCTCCTGTAGCCTAGATGAAGAGTAGGAGGGTAAACTGTTAAAAATTCTGAGAAAGCACGAAAGTGCTTTTGGTTGGTGCATTGCTGATTTGAAGGGGATAAGTCCTTTAATTTGCACTCACAAGATCCATCTTGAAGAGGATGTTAAGCCCTCAAAAGAAATGCAAAGAAGGCTTAATCCCAATATGAAAGAAGTAGTGAGAACCGAGATTATAAAATTATTGGATGTCGGGATTATCTACCCAATCTCGGATAGCAAGTGGCTGAGCCCCATTCAAGTCGTCCCGAAGAAGTCGGGCATGACAGTGATTGAGAATGCTAATGGAGAGTTAGTTCCCCAACGTACCACCATCGGGTGGCACGTTTGCATAGATTACCGGAAACTCAAAGCGGGAACTAGGAAAGACCATTTCCCCTTTCCATTTATTGATCAAATGCTTGAGAGAGTAGCGGGTCACCCTTACTATTACTTCCCCGATGGTTATTTCATGGTCACCGAGGGAATAGTTCTTAGCCACATAATATCATCCAAGGGAATTGACGCGACTGAAAATGTGTCTCAGAAGTGTGCTCACTCTAGGCTCAAGTTTAAGCATGTCGCTCAAGTAATAATCTCGGTAAGTCGGGTATCGAATCCACAGGGAAGAAGGACAACGAAGTTGTGACGACGGGATGAGACAGAAAGATCCTAACTTTGACTCTAAAGAAAAAGGAAAATTGATTTGGTTTTGGGAATGATTAAACTAAATGCGATAATGAAAATGATCAAAGATGCAACTAAATTAATCTACCGAAATGGAGAATGACTGATGATTTCAAAAACTTTTTATTTTAACCTATGAGAGAAACAGGATGGGAATACAATCCCCCAACCCTAGTGTAGTGCAGTGATAATGTTAATCATAAATTTATCCGATTGATCAAACCCGGAATTTAGTACTCCCAAGCATTATGTATACGAGGTTCAAGCTCGCGTCATACCTAATCTGAGGATGAGTAAATCGGTATCGCGATAATGACACTCAAATTGTACTCTAAATCATCACGAGTACCCAGAGGTAAACGAGATATAAAGATCCGCAATTATTATGTAATTACGCAATACGATCATGTTCAATCATTAAATTCATCGGATTAACTTTATACACATGCACTAACACATTAGGTTGGGTTCATGCATCCCAACCTTTTAAACCTAGCCGGACATATTAAACTGAACGATGCATGAAATAATGACGTTGCATGCGAATAAACTCATGATAACACTAGATTAATATACGTAGCTAAATGTTATAAACGCATAAATTCATTCAAATCATACATAAAAATTACCATGCAAGAATACCAAATATCATAAAAATAAAGCGTGGAATACAACTTGAAAACAAACCCGGAAATGTATTGATCTTGCAGAAATTAATTGAAGTTATGTTCCTAGATGTTTTGCTCTCTTTTCTCTATCAAAAACTACCTAAAAATCTTCAGAATGGCTGCTCTTTTTTCCTACCTACGTTCCCTACTCTATATTTTAGAGTTTTAACCTAATAGGACACTTTAGAGCCAATCAGAATGAAGGAGAAAATTCGCGCATCAGGCCCCCCGAACCAGTTCACCCCCCAAACCGGTTCGCCCTTGGGTTCGCGAATGCTTGCTGGTTTGGGGTGCTTATTCAACACTTAGAATTTTTCTTGCTTTCTTTCCTTTCTTCCTTAGATTTTTCTCCAACTTCAACTGGTCATAACTCATCAACCGAAGCTCGGATTTTGGTTCCGTTTCTTCCAGTGTTCTCGTTGTTCTAAGCTCTTCAACTTTCCAGTTGACTCTACCTTCTGGATCTAGCTACAAAATTACCAAAATGCCCTTGAACTTGCCTTCTTAGCTTTTCTTTCATTGTCTCGCTTTCTCTTTTGCGTTGCTTGCATAATTAACCTGTAAAACCAATAAGAGAAGCACGAAACACGAAATACTTGCCAAAGAAGATTAGTAGCATGAATGTGCGTCAAATTCATATAGGTTACATTACTCGGGTTCACAAATGCATGAAAATTCGGGGAATAAATATACAATATTTATGTCCAATCAAACCCCCCTAACTTAGAACTTTACGCGTCCCGAGCAATGTAAAAGAATCTTAGTAAGGCTTAACTCTTGAAAATCACATTTTATTGGGATATAATGCCTTTTTCGCGGGCAAGCGATTGCATTTAGCGTATGCAACAAGCCTTTAAACCCCTAGGTCACCCTAGTAGGACGAGTTGTGTCTCGTGAGGGTTTGCAGTGAATATACCCACAAAATTTGTTATTGACACAAAGAAAATTCAAAACATGCAAAAATTGAGCAATTCAAACTTTTCCAGAAAATAGTCATCATCAAGTCATATGTACAAGTCTCAAATCATAGTGCGTGTGTGCGAAGCCGAAAATATAACCGCCAAATTCCACCGATTGATCATTACGTTACTTATTCAAAAATTTGTTTTGATTTCAATTTCTCACGGTACGCTCTCACAAACGAATCTCTCGGATTATGGCTATTCTCTCGGCATGCGTGATATAAAGAGTAAATATAGTGGATGCAAAATCACGCATACAATTAGAAAGACGGAAATTTTACAGTGAAAGGATCTCATCAACGGATTACGATTTTAAAAATGGGAACATTGCCTCTATTTTGCGCACTTAACCTCTTATATTATCTTTTGGTGTCTTAACTCTCCACGCGGTAATCAATTTTTGCACTTTGGACTCGGTTAGGACTTTTTCGGGTTGAAGGTTGCATTGGGTAAAATGAAGGAGGTATAGAAGGTTGGAATTGGAAAAGTCATTAATGATGTCCAATTGTGATTTGTCCGGCCTATTGCACATTTTTTTTTTCATTTCTTTTCTTGTTGTTTTTGTTGAGCATACTATTTTGTTTCTTGCCCCTTTATATGCACTTTTTGGATTTAAAATCTGAATTTTCTCATTTTTCACAATTCCGGCTATTTTGGGTTTTTCGGGTTGTCAAACGAAAGGGGAAATTATTCGGCTCAATTTGGGTTGCAAAGGGTGATTTTTCACTACTTTTTTCTGGCCAAAATTTTGGGTGACAAACGAGGGCCTACTTCATTGTCCAAAATGCCAATTGCGTTAATACATGCGTTTCGAGGTGAATTTAAGTTTAGAGGCTAATTTGGCACGTTTTTCAAGGCAATATTGCACACATTTTTTAAAACCGATCAAAATGAAAGGATTGAGATCCTTGACAACTTATTAAGCGCTAAAAAGAACTTTGAGTTAACAATTAATTCGGATTGATTTAAAAAACTCGCAAAACGTGATAGGCTCGAATCTCACCGGGTTTGTTAATCTCCACATTCGTTCGCTAAGTAGTCAATTTTTGCTCAATTTTCATCTTTGGTCAATTTCGGCTTTGTGTATGTTGGATGTTTACAATTTGAGACTCCAATTCGACTTTTAATGATATTTTTGAAAATTTTGAATTCCAATTTTTATTTATTTTGAACAAAAATATTTTTGGATTTTTCAAAATTTTATGATTTTTTTGGAAATTTTTGGGCATTTTGAAATTTGTGAAGTTTTAGAAATACGCACTTGTGACCCCCCTAACTTAGACTTTTGCATTGTCCTCAAGCAAAAAGGACGAAAATCTAACTCAGGGCGAATGAAAAGTGCGGCAAAATAAAACAAACAAATATTAAAATGCAACAAGACACTATATGACACTCATGCATGACTCAAAAATACAACAATAATCACCCCATACGCGTCGAGGGTGTGACGACCTCTCATCTCTCCACAAACTCACCCGACCCCACTCATGGGGTTTGATTTTCTACTTGTCTCTCCCATCCTAGGATTATAAGCTAACAATCAGAACAAGTTGGGACCTCGCCCATAGATAAAGGATAGACCGGGAGACTCGTCGTGACTAACTGGAAAGGGATCCTCCTAATGTTGGTTCAAAGTGTGATCTGCGTGCACTGACTCGGAGGGAACCCCTAGGTTTTGTTCAATTTTTAAGATGCATGGGTCGGGCTCTAAGTCAGATGAACCACAAATTTTCTCCTCACTTGCCTTCGGGGCCTCTAGTGTTGTGGGTGGATTGTCACAACGAAGGAATTCATCAATTTTTTCTTTCAATTCACTTTCGTCTAAGTGATTACATGAATCCAATAGGAATTGGCCTTCAATAGTAATACTTTCATCCACCTGCCCGAATTCTCTTTCAAAATCTTCCATGCTCATGTCTCCTAATTCTCTCTTGCGAGTAGTGCCTACGTCCTCTCTTACTTGCTCGATCTCCAACTCCACCAGTTTTCTCTCTTCTAACCCCTCTCTCTCTCTTTCAATTGCGGTCACTACACACCTCTCCCCCACTTTTCTCTCATTGTCACAACTACCACTATTACTTGATGAAATAGGGCACACCCCTAACGGCTCTCTCTTGTGGGACCCCTCATTCTCATGGCTCGACACTAAGTAGGACCCTAGGGCATCTCCATAATCATTTTCCTCAAAGTACTCCCCCACGATCTCGTCTATGAAGCTCACCATGTGAAGGTCATCCTCTTCCCCCGTATGTTGGGCGACATGGAAGATGTTAGTCTCTAAGGTCATATTCCCAAAGGTGAGTTGCATTCGCCCATTCCGAGTATTGATGATTGCGTTATCCGTAGCTAATAAAGGGCGCCCAAGGATGATGGGAACATGGTTGCTCGAGTTAAAGGAGGGCTCCGTGTCCCAAATGACAAAGTCTACCGGGAAGTAAAAAGTGTCAATTTGGACAATCACGTCCTCGACTATGCCTCTTGGGATCTTCACGGTTCGATCTGCTAATTGGAGAGTGACCTTTGGGGGCTTGATGTCGCCCAAGTCAAGTTGCCTATAGATGGAGTAAGGGAGGATATTGACACTTGCTCCCAAATCAAGTAAGGCTTTTTCGATTTTATTTTCTCCAATGATGCAGGAAATGGTGGGTGCACCGGGATCTTTGAATTTAGGTGGGAGATCATTGAGTAGAATAGAGCTCACATTCTGTGCTAAAAAGACCTTTTTCTTTACCTTCATCTTTCTTTTTACCGTCAACAAGTCTTTAATGACTTTTCCATAAGCTGGAATTTGCTTAATGGCATCGAGGAAAGGTAAATTCAGCTTAACTTATTTTAGCACGTCTAGCACATCATTGCGTGGGTTTTCTTTATGGGAAGGAATTAGCCTTCAAGCAAACGGTGCCGCGGAGGGTGGTTTCACTACTACCTCGGGCTCACTAGCGTCTTCTTTGTCACTCTCATTCAAGGGGACATCTTCGGCCTCTTTCGTGCCGGGTGAAATCTCCTTGTCTTTAAGTACATCTCGTGGAAGAGGTGACAAGTCAACTACTCTCCCACTACGTAGAGTGGTAATTGCGCTACATTGCTCAGGATGGTCATGGGGTGTCGATCTAACACTAGTTTGACCTTGGAGAGGTCTTTGGCCCTGGGCAGGAAACTTTCCCTTCTCTTGAACACTCAATGAGGATTGTATTTTAGACAGATTCACATTTATGTCGTCGATCAGACGATCATATTTGGCATTGGTTGCGGTCTGGTTTGCAATGAATTGATTCATGGTATCCTCGGGAGTTCTCCGCTGTGGTGGAATATAAGATCCTTGAGGTGGTGGTGCTTGCACATGTCCTTGCATGTGTGGAGTTTATTGAAATTATTGTGGTGGAGGAGGGGCAACATGCGAAGGAGGGTTCATTGCGCCATGTTGTCGCCCGTAGCTAAAACCGGGATGATTTTTCCATGAATGGTTGTATGAATTCCCGTGCGGGGCACCGAAATTTCCCTTAAAGCCTCCTATACCACTAACTTGCTCCTGCAACATTACCTTGTAGGCGGGTATCGTCGGGCATTCCTCAGTTGAATGTCCCGCCTCACAAATGGTACACATCTTCACGACAGGGTTCAGAATGGGTCCAGTTGGTCTTTTTCCATATATCTCGCATAGGTCTCGAAATCCTATCTCAAGAGTCTCCAATCGGCTATCCGTCATAGAATTCTTATCTACATGGAATAGACCGGATGCTGATGGAGTAGTGGTCGCTTGTCGATTTCAATTTTGAGCGTTTGGTTCGGAGGTATCCCAGGATTGGGTAGTCTCGGCGACATACCTCATGTGAAGATCAGCATCGTGGGCATCTAGATCGACAAACGGACCGCTTCCCATAGTTTCAACAAGTTGTTTGGAGTTAAGATTCAACCCATTTTAGGTAAAGGAGATGATTTGCGATGGATCAAATCCATGATGGGGGCATGAAGCAACTAACTCGTTGAAACGTTCATAACATCGATGGAATGGCTCATTTTCATGTTGCCTGAACGCTTGAATTTGAGCCTTTATAGAGATTGTTCGATGTGGTGGGAATAATTTCTTGAGAAATTTCGACTGTAGCTCATTCCAGGATGGAATCGAGCTTGGAGGTAAAGACCATAGCCAGGCCTTAGCTTTATCTTTGAGCGAGAAAGGGAAAAGTTTGAGGCGAATTACTTCTTGTGTGCAGGTTTGATCGTTGAGAGTATCGCACACGTCCTCAAATTCCCTAATATGGAGGTATGGATTTTCAGAATCCATACCGTGGTAATGCGGTAGCATCTGGATCATTCCATTTTTGAAACGGAACTGCCCGGCATTATACGGGAGTATAATGCATCCCGAAGTGACAGTGCACTCGGGATATAAGAATTCTCTCATCGGGCGGTACCGAGGCTCCTCCTCACCGGTGGGTGCATTACTATGTTGCGACATCTCTCCCTCACTTTCGAACTCGGTGTTCTCACTGTGTGTGCTCGAAGTGTGCCCTAAGAAGGGAAAGAGAGTGTTATCGGAGACTGAGTGCGACAGTGTGGGAGGTGGGATCCAAAACTGTGGGGCGTTTGGAGTGTGGGGACTATTATGATTATACTCAACAAGTGGATTTTCGTGAATATTGGTTGGAGTATTATGGGGTGTGGGAGTGGTTTCAGAATTTTGCATTAAAGCTTAAGAGAGATGATGGTGAATCTTTTTGTTGTTGTTGTTTTTTTTTTTTTTTTTTTTTTATGTTTTTGGATTTTTGAAATTTTTGGTCAAAGCTTTGGATTGACTCAATCTAATCCTAAGCCTACCTAAATCCTCGGCAACGGCGCCAAAAACTTGACGCGACTGAAAATGTGTCTCAGAAGTGCGCTCACTCTAGGCTCAAGTGTAAGCCTGTCGCTCAAGTAATAATCCCGGTAAGTCGGGTATCGAATCCACAGGGAAGAAGGACAACGAAGTTGTGACGACAGGACGAGACAGAAAGATCCTAACTTTGACTCTAAAGAAAAAGGAAAATTGATTTGGTTTTGGGAATGATTAAACTAAATGCGGTAATGAAAATGATCAAAGATGCAACTAAATTAATCTACCGAAATGGAGAATGACTGATGATTTCAAAAACTTTTTATTTTAACCTATGAGAGAAACAGGATGGGAATACAATCCCCCAACCCTAGTGTAGTGCAGTGATAATGTTAATCATAAATTTATCCGACTGATCAGACCCGAAATTTAGTACTCCCAAGCATTATGTATACGAGGTTCAAGCCCGCGTCATACCTAATCTGAGGATGAGTAAATCGGTATCGCGATAATGACACTCAAATTGTACTCTAAATCATCACGAGTACCCAGAGGTAAACGAGATATAAAGATCCGCAATTATTATGTAATTACGCAATACGATCATGTTTAATCATTAAATTCATCGGATTAACTTTATACACATGCACTAACACATTAGGTTGGGTTCATGCATCCCAACCTTTTAAACCTAGCCGGACATATTAAACTGAACGATGCGTGAAATAATGACGTTGCATGAGGATAAACTCATGATAACACTAGATTAATATACCTAGCTAAATGTTATAAACGCATAAATTCATTCAAATCATACATAAAAATTACCATGCAAAAATACCAAATATCATAAAAATAAAGCGTGGAATACAACTTGAAAACAAACTCGGAAATGTATTGATCTTGCAGCAATTAACTGAAGTTATGTTCCTAGATGTTTTGCTCTCTTTTCTCTATCAAAAACTACCTAAAAATCTTCAGAACGGCTGCTCTTTTTTCCTACCTACGTTCCCTACTCTATATTTTAGAGTTTTAACCTAATAGGACACTTTAGAGCCGATCAGAATGAAGGGGAAAATTCGAGCATCAGGCCCCCCGAACCGGTTCGCATGTACCCCGAACCGGTTCGTCCCCCAAACCGGTTCGCCCTTGGGTTCGCGAATGCTTGCTGGTTTGGGGTGCTTATTCAACACTTAGAATTTTTCTTGCTTTCTTTCCTTTCTTCCTTGGATTTTTCTCCAACTTCAACTGGTCATAACTCATCAACCGTAGCTCGGATTTGGGTGCCGTTTCTTCCAGTGTTCTCGTTGTTCTGAGCTCTTCAACTTTAAAGTTGACTCCTCCTTATGGATCTAGCTGGAAAATTACCAAAATGCCCTTGAACTTGCCTTCTTATCTTTTCTTTCATTGTCTCGCTTTCTCTTTTGCGCTGCTTGCATAATTAACCTGTAAAACCAATAAGAGAAGCACGAAACACGAAATACTTGCCAAAGAAGATTAGTAGCATGAATGTGCGTCAAATACATATAGGTTACATTACTCGGGTTCACAAATGCACGGAAATTAGGGGAATAAATATACAATATTTATGTCCAATCAGGAATAGAAGTTGATATGGCAAAAATAGATGTCATAGCCGATCTTCCCCCCCCCCCAAAATCTCTTAAGGACGTGCGCTCTTTCTTGGGACACACAGGGTTTTATAGAGGTTCATTAAGGACTTTAGCGCCATCGCTAGACCCTTAAGCATCCTACTAATGAAGGACACCCCATTCGAGTGGACGGAAGCATGTCAAGGATCTTTTGAAAAACTGAAAACCATGCTTGTATCCGCCCCCATCATGCAAGTTCCGGATTGGTCTTTATCATTCGAACTTATGTGTGATGCTAGCGATTATGCGATAGGGGCTGTTTTGGGCCAAAGAAAAGATAAGCAAGCTCATGTCATCTACTACGCTAGCCGGACTCTTACCGGACCACAACTCAACTACTCTACCACGGAGAAGGAGTTGCTAGCGGTAGTCTTTGCCCTTGATGAATTCCGGTCATACCTTATCGGTTCTCACATTACTTGCTTCACTGACCATGCGGCTTTAAAATACCTACTTGCAAAGAAAGATGCAAAGCCGCATCTCATAAGGTGGATCCTACTCCTACAAGAGTTCAATCTCTCCATTAAAGATAAGAAAGGAGTAGAAAACGTCGTTGCCGACCACTTATTACGACTTTCGTCCGACGTACCTAGTGATCCCATACCCATAGACGAATACTTTCCAAATGAGCAACTTTTTGCTACCTCTTCTTTGCCATGGTTTGCGGATATAATGAACTATATTGTCACAGAAGTCGTCCTTCCCGACTGAACACCGCAAGATAAGAAGAGGTTTCTTACTTGGTCGCGCATGTTTTTCTGTGACGATCCCTTTCTTTTTAAATATTTTGCCAACCAAATCATCCGACGATGTGTACCGAATGACGAGATCCCAAATGTCATCCAGTTTTGTCATTCGGAAGCTTGTGGAGGCCACTTTTTGAAGAAAAAGATGGCCGCTAAAATTCTGCAATATGGCCTCTATTGGCCCACAATATTTCGGGATGTGAACGATGCTTACAAATCTTGCAATGGGTGCCAACGGATGGGGGCCATTACCCGACGAGACATGATGTCTCTTACCCCCGTACTCATCATTGAGATCTTCGACTGTTGGGGTATTGACTTCATGGGTCCTTTCCCCCCGTCCTTTGGTTTTCTATACATCCTCGTCGCGGTAGACTACGTTTCTAAATGGGTGGAAGATATATCTACCAAGACAAATGACAACAAATTGGTGATAAAATTCCTACAGGAATACATACTTTCCTGTTTCGGTGCACCGAAAGCGATAATCAACGATAATGGCACGTAATTTTGCAATAGGCCTTTTGAGAATCTAATGAGAAAGTATGGCGTCGTTCATAAGGTTTGAACGACTTATCACCCGCAAATTAATGGGCAGGCCAAACTAGCGAATCGAGAAATCAAGAACATTCTTGAAAAGACCGTCAATCCTACCCAGAAAGATTGGTCAGTTAGATTGAACGATTCGCTATGGTCCTATCGCACCGCATATAAAAATCCACTCGGTATGTCCCCTTCTTGCTTTGTGTATGACAAACCTTGCCATCTCCCCGTGGAGTTAGAACACAAGGCGTATTGGGCAATCAAGGAATTAAATTATGCCCTAGATAAGGCCGGTGAAGCTCGCAAGCTTCAATTAAATGAGTTAGAAGAGATACGCAATGATTCTTATGAGAATGCTAAAATTTCCAAAGAAAGAATGAAATTCGCTCACGATAGCATCATTCGATGCAAAGAGTATCTTCCCGGGCAAAAAGTGCTTCTTTATAACCTCGGCTTAACCTCTTTCCGGGAAAGTTGCGGTCACGATGGTCTGGCCCGTTCGTTGTGAAGAAGATTTTCCCTCATGGAGCTATTGAATTAGACGATTTGAAAGGGGGAAATACATTCAAAGTAAGTGGACAATGCCTAAAGCCGTATCTAGAGGCGTGTGTGGAAGAAGTCGACACCTTTTGTTTGTTGGACCCTGTTTACGGGGTAGAGTGAGCTGTTACAGCGAGGTCGTCGCACCCCCGACACGTATGGGGTGAGAGTCGTGTGTAGTGAGCGTCGATAGGATTAAGGGTACATTCGGGAAATAGTATTCACTTTTTTGGGGAAATTGAGTCAAGTTGCGTTGGCCATCGGTATCGCGAGGTTTTTAATCCAAAATTGATCGGGAGTATGTTGTGAAAGTGAAATTTTTCGCTGAAGAGGGATCGAAATTCTGTTAGGGGAGAAATCCATCTCAAACACTAGAGCCGGACCAGTTCTTTTGATTTTGAAGCGGACCGGTCCGCTAGTCGAATTTGCCTACATAATAAAGGATTGAACCGGTCCGGTCCCCAGGCGGACCGCTCCGCTTTCTGCAGATCTGTTTTTCTCCCTTCCCAAGGTTCACCCCCCTTCTCCCCAATCCTCTTCATTCCCTCCAATTCATCTCCCCAACTCCCAAGCCTAACCTTTCCCTCCCAAATACACCCCATTTTCCCTCCAAAACTTTTCCCTCCAAATCCAACCCCTGCCCCCACCCTTTCACCTATAAATACACACCCAAACCCTCCCTTTCCCTCCACACCTTCAACCAAACTCCTCTCTTCTCCCTCCTTAATTTTTCAAGAAAAAATCTCTCTTGTTATCATGGCCCAATGCGCTGCCCCCACCAAGTATGACTCCACCGACATTCACCCCTCCGGCCATGGGGAATTCCGCTCCCGCCAAGAGGAGCGATGGTGCCATCGGTTCTTCGGTTCGGATTGCAAACTCCATTTGGAGTGCGCTGTCGAATGGACCGGTCTTCCCCAATCCATCACCGCCCTTTTCATGGCTAGGGGTTGGTGCCGATTCCTCAACGAACCATATGAAGCGGCTTGGGCGGCCGAGGTACGCTCATTTTACGGCACCCTTATTTCGACGGGCCAATTCGAGGCCCAAGCTTACGTGGATGGGACCATCGTCTCCTTTTTATTGGCCCTCCTCACTGCAAAATTGGCCGAATACGATGTTCCTGACGTCCAAGAATTCGCTTACCCTCGAAATGTCGCCCCGGTCGCCAAAGAAGTGATCATGGACCACATTGCCCTCGGTGTTGCATGGACAGGGCAAACTGTCGCCGTTGGACGCCTTAATGAGAAGGCGCGCCTCACTTTTCAGATTGTGTGCACCAACATATTGCAAACATCAAACGATTCAGCGATACGTCCCCGTTAGGCCATCTTGACCTACCACCTCTTTAACCCACACACTTCCATCCACTTGGCCCGCACCTTATACGTCGACATCATGGTCGCTGCCCTGGATGAGAAAGGTGCCACCCCACTTCCCTATGCCCGTTTGATCACTTCCATTCTCAAGGACGCTGGCCTTGCAGCTCCGCTCGACCGAATTTGTCTCCCCGATCCTTTTGGACAGGGAACCCGCACTAAGAGCGCCAAACAGCTAGTTGTCCTACGGGCAAGGCGGGGAAGTGATAGTGAAGAGGAGGCTGCCTCGAGCGAGAGCGACGAGGAGGAAGAAGAGGCAGCCGGTGCGGATGTCGAAATGGGCGATGTTGGTCCAGATGAAGAGTCGGCGGAAGAAGAGGACGATCCTGATTTTGAGTGGGTGGGAAGCGACCTCACAAACCGTATGGCAGCACATGAGACGAACTTCGGCAACTTTTTGATCGACTACCGTCGCGATACAAGCTTGATATTCAGTTTCCAAGCGGACATCTACCGACGCCAAGTGGATCCAATGAGCCATTGCCCTCCTATTTCTATGACCCCTACGGCCCCGATGCACCCGGATCCTCCCAACCCCCGCCCTAGTGAAGCTTGATGTGGTTATGGCAGTTTTTCTTTGTTTTTCTTGTTCACATGTTTGTATGCTTTTCCTTGTAATTGTACCACAGTCTTGCTTGCTATAAAATCTGCATTTTCTCCATTTGTTAGTTTTATTTATCGCACTTATTATTTTGCCTTGTTTAGATTTTAGTCCTTTTTGCTTGAGGACAATGCAAAAGTCTAAGTTAAGGGGGGTCACAAGTGCGCATTTCTAAAACTTCACAAATTTTCAAAAATACCCAGAAATTTCCAAAAAAAAAATCATAAAATTTTGAAAAACCCAAAAATATTTTTGTTCAAAATAAATAAAAATTGGAATTCAAAGTTTTCAAAAATATCATTAAAAGTAGGATTAAAGTCTCAAAGTTGTAAAAATTCAACATACAAAAAGCCAAAATTGACTAAAGATGAAAATTGAGCGAAAATTGTCGACTTAGCGAATAAGTGTGGAGATTAACAAACCCGGTGAGATTCGAGCATATCACTTTTTGCGAGTTTTTAAATCAATCCGAGTTAATTGTTAACTCAAAGTTCTTTTCAGCATCTTAAAAAGTCGTCAAGGATCTCAATCCTTTTCTTTTGATCGATTTTGAAAAATGTGTGTGATATTGCTTTGAAAAAACTGTCAAAATTGATCTCTAAACTTAATTCATCTCGAAACGCATATGGTAACGCAATTGGTATTTTGGACGATGAAGAAGGCTCTCGTTTGTCACCCAAAAATATTGGCCAGAAAAAGATGTGAAAAATCACCCCTTTTGCAACCCAAATTGAGCCAAATAGATTTTCCCTTTCGTTTGACAACCCGAAAAACTCAAATAGCTCGGAATTGCAGAAATTGAAAAAATTCAGAATTAAGTCCGAAAAGTGCATATAAAGGGGCAAGAAAAAAAATAGATATGCTCAACAAAAATAACAAGAAAAGAAAAGAAGTGAATAATAGAAACATACAGGAAAAGAATAAAAAAAATGAGCAATTGCCCGGAAAAGCACAAATGGACGTCTTAAATAACTTTTCCAATTCCAACCTTCCCTGCCTCTTTCATTTTACCCAATATACCTTAAAACCCGAAAAAAGTCCTAACCGAGTCTAAATTGCAAAATTGGTTACCGCGTGGAGAGCTAATACACCAAAAGATAATAAGAGAGATTGAATGCGCGAAAAAGAGGCAATGTCCCCATTTTAAAACCGTATTCCGTTGATGAGTTCCGATCACTATTAAATTTCCGTCTTTCTACTTGTATGCGTGACTTTGTGTCCATTATATTTACTCTTTTTATCACGCATACCGAGAGAATAGCCACATTCCGAGTGATTCGTTTGAGAGAGCATTCCGTGAGAAGTTGAAATCAAAATGAATTTTCGGATAAGTAACGTAATGATCAATCGGTGGAAATTGGCGGTTATATTTCAAGCTTCGCACACACACACACACACACACACACACACTATGATTTGAGACTAGTAAATATGACTTGATGATGACTATTCTCAGGGAAAGGTTGAGTTATACAATTTTTGCGTATTTTGATTTTTCCTTGAGTCGAATTTTAAGGGTATATTCTCTGCAAACCCTCACGAGACACAACTCGTCCTACTAGGGTGACCTAGAGGTTTAAAGGCTTGTTGCATACACTAAATGCAATCGCTTGCCCGCGAAAAAGGTATTCTATCCCAATAAAATATTTTTCAAGAGTTAAGCCATGCTAGAATTCTTTTACATTGCTCGGGACGCGCAAAGTTCTAAGTTAGGGGGGTTTGATTAGGCACGAATTCTTCCCAATTTATCCCTTAATTTAGTTACTTTTAGCATCTCGAACAACGTAATCGATTTGACTTTATCTCATAATCTTGCTACTGACTTATCCTAACGAGTACACCGAGTTTCTGGTATTTCGTATGAGTTTTGCAGGTATTTAATGTCAAGAAACGAAAGAAAGAAATCGGAAGAACCTAGAAAGGAAAGAAGGAAAGTCAAAAGGGAAAAAGTGTAATTTCAACCCGGAATTCGGATGAGGTACCTGAAGAGAAGTTGAAGATATCACATTCATGAGCACATAGGAAGAAACGGCACCTCAATCGGAGTCCCAGAACAAAAGATATGAGCAGTCAAAGTTGAGAAAAAAAGTCAAACAGGCAGACCGGTCCGCCCCTACCCCGGACAGGTCCGCTGTGCCATACTCCAGAAGACCCCGAATCGAAAGCAAACCGAAGAAGGATGAAAAATAAAAGAACCGGTCCGCCCCGGACCGGTCCGCTAGAATATTAAAAGAATCGATCCACATCAAGAGGCAGACCGGTCCGCCTAAGCCCCGGACCGGTCCGGGTGTCGATTTTTGTAATTTTATCCTACTCTAATGGAAGTCCTAGTGCAACTAAAATTCCTGAATTTTTGTAGGGTATATAAACCCGAGTTTTTATCATTATTTACATGGATAATTTTAGTTAATTTTCCATTCTTTTTCAAAAACCCTAGTTTAGATACAATTTACAGTTTTAATTCCAATAATGAAGATTATTCAGAAATTATTTGATTACAAGTATTCTTAATTGTTGTTGTTACTGCTGTGGTGAGATTAGTGAGTTATTTCCTCTCTTCAATTCTATTCTACATCATTCCACAAGTTTTCCTTAGTTTAATTATGATTTTCTGCACATCAAACACTGTTTTCATTACTTTCAGCATGCTAGGCTAGATTTCCTAAGGTCGGGATACATGACCCCAGCCTGATGTGTTAGTTGCATATGTATAACATTAGTCCTCTGAATTTAGTGATTAATTACGACCGTATTGCGTAGGAACACGACAATTGTATATCTTTAGATCTCGTTTGCTTCTTAGTAACCGGGATGCTTTAGAGTGTAATTCGAGTGTAACTATCACGATGCCGATTTACTCGTCCTCGGATTAAGTATGATGCGGGCTTGAACCTCATATACGTAATGCTTGGGAGTACTAAATTCTGGGTCTAATTAATCAGTTAAATTTACGATTAGTATTTTACCTGCAATACACTAGGGTTGGGGGATTGTATTCCCGTCCTGTTTTTCTCATCACATAGTTTAAGGTTTTAAATCAGTTTTCATCAGTATTTTAGGTAAATTAGTATAATTGCACCTTTTCATAATTTTATTAATTGCATCTAGTATAGTCATTCTCAAAACCAAATCATTTTTCCTTTCTTTTTAGAGTCAAAGTTAGGATTCATTCATCTTTCCCGTCGTCACAACTTCGTTGTCCTGATTCCCTGTGGATACGATCCCGACTTACCGGGTTTATTACTAACGCGACAGGCTTGCACTTGAGCCTAGAGTAAACGCACACTAGAGACACTTTCTGAGTCGCGTCAGTGGGGGAGAAGACAACAAATAGATAATGAAAGCCAAACATCTATTATATAAATAACTAAAAAGAAAAAAGAAACACAAATTAAAATAGGATAGCTAAGAATACAGTGTGCATAACATTTTCACATAATGATATAGGAGCGTAGATTTTGAGAGGGTGAAAAATCGATCTAGGGTAGATATTTAAATATATACGAATGGAATAGAGAAGGACATAGTGGAGAGGTAGAATGTGAAGGGGATGAACTAAATAATTATGGTCTGAAGAGGAATATGCGGAAGCATAGAGAATTAAATGCATATGATCCAACAGAGAAAGAGATAGAGAGCAACCAAGGGAGAAGTAAAAATGGCAAACAGAGGAAATAAATTCTTGTAATTAATTTTGGCTTCACACCATAAGGGACATAGAGGGACTTCATTTTCATTTTGCGAAAATAAATGGATGGTAAGAAAAATAAAGAACCAAACTATAATTGGGTTAAGAGTTTTGAATTTGTGACAATCAGAGAGACATAAAGTAGGGAAGTAAAAAACAAATAGACATATTAAATGACGTTGATGCGTGGTGCTTTAGAAAGATTTTAAAGCTAATGATAAGGAGATCCAATTTTTTAATCCTTTTTTCAAATCCAATGACGTGTCAGATACATATTGAGTGAATTTTTACTTCACATGAGGTCCATAATAAATATAATTCAATATGTATATGACACATCACTGAGTTTGAAAAAAGGATCTAGAAAGTGGGGTTGGCTATCATTATTCTTTTGAAAAAAGGATCCAGAAAGTGGGTTTGGCTATCATTATTCTTTATACTAGTTTTAAACCCCGCGCGATGCGCGAGCGTGGTATAGTTTTATTCGTAAAATATATGCCACATAAATAATATTATCATTACATTTAAACTAATTTTAATATGAGATGAAAAAATAAATAAAAAATTTGGGACATATGAACATGCCTCTATTTTAAAATTACAAATCACTACATATTTATATTTTTTAGTAGAGATGGTAGTTCTATGATTAGTATACACTAAACACCGAGATACTTTTTTATTTAAGACATAATTATATTTTTATGTCTATTTGACACATTATATAAGTATTAATTAATAATAGATGGAGAGAAAATGGACACTCATATATAATCACGATAATTACTATCATATATATATATATATATATATATATATATATATATATATATATATATATATATATATATTTCACAATATTTTACTTAGGCACTTAATCAACTTTACATAAATTATACTCTAACCCCTAATTTTTGAAAAATATAATGAATAGTATCATGGACATGATAGATAGAAATGACAAACATTTAGAACTTGTGTGTTAAGAAAATAAAGCATAAAGGGTATAATTTGTATAAAAAAATGTGAAAATGAATAAAAATAAAAATATCAAACCTTATAACAAAGCACAAAAATAATTGTGCAATCACAATATAAAAAGAGAAAAATCCAAAAATGAATATTATATATTTTATTTAAAAAATAATGTTATTAAACATGGAAGCATACCTCACTTCCTTTAAAATAGAGCAACATACACCATATGTTTCTAACTAACTAAATTCACATCATATGCTTCTAACTAATTAAACTCATATTTCTATATAAAGATTCAATCGAAATTATCTTAAGAAAAATACTATTTCGATCTTCACATAACACATTCTACTTAAACAAAATCACAGTCTATTCTATGGCTCCTTGTCAATTTTGTAAGGATCTTTTACTATTTGGGGTCCAATAGTTATTTAGAATTTTATTCCATTTGTTTACATTATACTCGTTTGGGATTCAAAATCGACAAAAAACGTTAGTTAGCTAGTTTGATGGTCAGTTGACTCATTTCCAATCAAAAAGACTATTTTACCCATTAGTATAAGTATTTATTAGTGTATTAAAACAAATTTTACATTATATCTTATTGTTTTAAATAGTAAAACTTTTTTTACTAACACTTTCTTATAAAATGAGAAAGTTTTATAAAATGAAAAAGTTTTATACACTTTTTTTATTAAGTATTTTTTTTTAAATCAAAAAGTTTTACAAAATCAAAAGGTTTTTTTATAAACTTTTTTTAGCAATTTTTTTTACAAACATTAAAATATATTGTTTTTAACTGTTTTTATAAACGTTGAAAAAACTTTATATAAAAACAATCTTATAAAAAAAAGTTTATGAATGTCAAAAGTTTTTTTGTAAATTGTTTTCAACTTTTTTCATAAAACCAATTTTTTATATGAATAAATTAAAAACGTAAAAAACACTTAATATAAAAACATTAAAAACACTGTTTTTTTAACAGTTTTTTGTATAAACGTTAAAAAAATTATGTAAAAACACTGTTCTTAAAAAAAAGAACTCTTTTAAAAAAATATTAAAAAATGGTTTATATAAAAACAACATATTTTTAAATAGAATTATAAAACTGTTTTTGAATGTTTATAAAAAACAGTTAAAAATTCAGTGTTTTGTAACGTTTTTTAAAAACAGTGTTTTTTCCTTAAAAAAATAGTGGTTTATATAAACAGTTTTTTAACATTTATAAAAAATAGTGTTTTTAACATTTTTATATCAACTGTTTTTGAATATTTTACGTAAAAAATAATTTTATAAAAAAAGTTTAAAAAATTGTTTATAAAAAAACCGTTTAACGATTATAAACTGATTTTTTTTAAAAACATTGATTTTATATAAATTGTTTTTTGATGTTTATAAAAAACAGTGTTTTTTTAACGTTTAAAAAAAGTGTTAAAAAAATAATCCAAAAAAGAGAGAAAGTAAGAATAAGAGAGATAAGAGAGAGAAAAGATCTTATAGTTTATATAAAAACACTCCTTTTTAAAAAGGTTAAAAAAACACTATTTTTTTTACAGTTTTTTATATACGTTAAAAAACTGCTTATACAAAAACCCTTTTTTTTTAAACAGTTATAAACATCAAAAGGTTTTCTAATAAACTCTTTTTAATTGTTTTTTATAAAATCAATTTTTTTTTTTATAAAAAGACATCAAAAATGTTAAAAAAAAAGTTTTTATAAACTATTAAAAAAAACTTTTTATATGAACAGTTTTCATATAAAATGTTTAAAAAATAGTATTTTTCAACGTTATTATATAAACTGTTTTTTAACATGTTTATACAAAAACTTGATTTATAAAAAAAACGTTAAAAAAGTTTTATAAAAAACCATTTCACGTTTATAAAAAAAAAATTAAAAACATTATTTTTATATAAACTGTTTTTTTAAAAAAAGTGTTTTTATATAAAATATTTTTTAAAGTTTATTAAAAAGAGTGTTTTTAATGTTTTTAGTAAACAGTGTTTTTTAAAAAAAAGAAGCGTTTTTATATAAAATGTTTTTGACCGTTTGTAAAAAGTAATTAAAAAATCAGTGTTTTGTAACGTTTTTAAAAGCAGTGTTTTAAAAAAAAATTAGTGGTTTATATAAACTATTTTTTAACGCTTATAAAAAAAGCAGCTAAATATAGTGTTTTCAACGTTTTTATATCAACTTTTTTTTAATGTTTTTAACGTTTTATGTAAAAAATTAATTTTATAGATAAATTAAAAAAACAGTTTATAAAAGAACCTTTTAACATTTATAAACTGTTTTTTTTATAGAAAAACATTGCTTCTATATAATTTAATGGTTATAAAAAACAGTGTTAAAGAAATAACCGAATAAAGAGAGAAAACAAATGGTTTATCAATAGTGGAGAACCTCCAAACCCTACTAATCTTAACTAACAAATTAATCAACGAAAGAAAATAAGGAAATTACCTGCCGAGAACTTTGGCGGCGATTTAACATATGTGCAACCCTTTGTTCAGGAGAAGGTTTGGGGTCTTTGGGGAAGTCTATGGTGATGACCATTGTGATTGGCAGCACTTAAAAATAATGTTTATATATTGAGACGAAAGAAATAGATCATTCTTAATTGCTTTTAACTTGGTTTCATAGATGGATTAAATTGAAGGAGAGAGAGAGAAAACTCAATAGTTTAATGCATCAATTAAATTGTTTGTATAGTATTTTATACAAGTATAAAGCATAAAGTGTCACGTGGACACTCTCAATGATGAGGAGTCTTAAATGCTCATAAATGCCTTGTTTTGCATTTTATAGTATACTAGTTTTAAACCCCGCGCGATGCGCGAGCGTGGTATAATTTTATTCGTAAAATATATGCCACATAAATAATATTATCATTACATTTAAACTAATGTTAATATGAGATGAAAAAATGAATAAGAAATTTGGGACATATGAACATGCCTCAATTATAAAATTACAAATCAACTACATATTTATATTTTTTAGTAGAGATGGTAGTTCTATGATTAGTATACACTAAACACCAAGATACTTTTTTTATTTAAGACATAATTATATTTTTATGTCTATTTGACACATTATATAAGTATTAATTAATAATAGATGGAGAGAAAATGGACACTCATATATAATCACGATAATTACTATCATATATATATATATATATATATTTCAAAATATTTTACTTAGGCACTTAATCAACTTTACATAAATTATACTTTAATCCCTAATTTTTGAAAAATATAATGAATAGTATCATGGACATGATAGACAGAAATGACAAGCAATTAGAACTTGTGTGTTAAGAAAATAAAGCATAAAGAGTATAATTTGTATAAAAAAATGTGAAAATAAGTCAAAATAAAAATATCAAACCTTATAACAAAGCACAAAAATAATTGTGCAATCACAATATAAAAAGAGAAAAATCCAAAAAGGAATATTATATATTTATTTAAAAAACAATGTTATTAAACATGGAAGAATACCTCACTTTCTTTAAAATAGAGCAACATACACCATATGCTTCTAACTAACTAAATTCATATCATATGCTTCTAACTAATTAAACTCGCATTTCTATATATTCAATCGAAATTATCTTAAGAAAAACACTATTTCAATTTTCACATAACACATTCTACTTAAACAAAATCAAAGTCTATTCTATGGATCCTTGTCAATTTTGTAAGGATCTTTTACTATTTGGAGTCCAATAGTTATTTAAAGTTTTATTCCATTTGTTTACATTCTACTCGTTTGGGATTCAAAATCTAGTTAGCTAGTTTGATGGTCAGTTTACTCATTTTCCAATCAAAAAGACTATTTTACCCATTAGTATAAGTATTTATTAGTGTATTAAAACAAATTTTACATTATATCTTATTGTTTTAAATAGTAAAACTTTTTTTACTAACATTTTTTTATAAAATGAGAAAGTTTTATAAAATGAAAGAGTTTTATACATTTTTTTATTAAATATTTTTTTTTTAAATCAAAAAGTTTTACAAAATCAAAAGGTTTTTTTATAAACTTTTTTTAGCACTTTTTTTTACAAACATTAAAAAATATTGTTTTTAACTGTTTTTATAAACGTTGAAAAAACTTTATATAAAAACAATCTTATAAAAAAAAAGTTTATGAATGTCAAAAGTTTTTTTTATAAATTGTTTTCAACTTTTTTCATAAAATCAATTCTTTATATGAATAAATTAAAAATGTCAAAAACACTTAATATAGTTATTTAAAGTTGAAAACACTTAATTTTGTAAGGATCTTTTACAATTTGGGGTCCAATAGTTATTTAAAGTTTTATTCCATTTGTTTACATTCTACTCGTTTGGGATTCAAAATCTAGTTAGCTAGTTTGATGGTCAGTTGACTCATTTCCAATCAAAAAGACTATTTTATCCATTAGTATAAGTATTTATTAGTGTATTAAAACAAATTTTACATTATATCTTATTGTTTTAAATAGTAAAACTTTTTTTACTAACACTTTTTTATAAAATGAGAAAGTTTTATAAAATGAAAGAGTTTTATACATTTTTTTATTAAGTATTTTTTTTAAATCAAAAAGTTTTACAAAATCAAAAGATTTTTTTATAAACTTTTTTTAGCACTTTTTTTTACAAACATTAAAAAATATTGTTTTTAACTGTTTTTATAAACGTTGAAAAAACTTTATATAAAAACAATCATATAAAAAAACAGTTTATGAATGTCAAAAGTTTTTTTTATAAATTGTTTTCAACTTTTTTCATAAAATCAATTCTTTATATGAATAAATTAAAAACGTCAAAAACACTTAATATAAAAACATTAAAAACACTGTTTTTTAACAGTTTTTTGTATAAACGTTAAAAAAATTTATGTAAAAACACTGTTCTTAATAAAAAAGAACACTTTTAAAAAAATATTAAAAAATGGTTTATATAAAAACAACATTTTTTTAAAGTGAATTATAATACTGTTTTTGAATGTTTATAAAAAACAGTTAAAAATTCAGTATTTTGTAACGTTTTTTAAAAACAGTGTTTTTTCCTTTAAAAAATAGTGGTTTATATATACAGTTTTTTAAAATTTATAAAAAATAGTGTTTTTAACATTTTTATATCAACTGTTTTTGAATGTTTTACGTAAAAAAATAATTTTATAAAAAAAATAAAAAAAAAAATTTATAAAAAAACCGTTTAACGATTATAAACTGATTTTTTTAAAAACATTGATTTTATATAAATTGTTTTTTGATGTTTATAAAAAACAGTATTTTTTTAACGTTTAAAAAAAGTGTTAAAAAAATAATCCAAAAAAGAGAGAAAGTAAGAATAAGAGAGATAAGAGAGAGAAACGCTCTTATAGTTTATATAAAAACATTTTTTGTTAAAAACACTGTTTTTTAAAAAAGTTAAAAAAACACTATTTTTTTCTACTATTTTTTATATACGATAAAAAACTGCTTATACAAAACCCTTTTTTTTTTAAACAGTTATAAACATCAAAAGGTTTTCTAATAAACACTTTTTAACAGTTTTTATAAAATCAATTTTTTTTTTTATAAAAAGACATCAAAAATGTTAAATTTTTTTTTATAAACTATTAAAAGAACTTTTTATATGAACATTTTTCACATAAAATGTTAAAAACGTTAAAAAAACAGTATTTTTCAACGTTATTATATAAACTGTTTTTTAACATGTTTACGTAAAAAAATAATTTTATAAAAAAAACGTTAAAAAAGTTTTATAAAAAACCATTTCACGTTTATAAAAAAAAATTAAAAACATTATTTTTATATAAAGTGTTTTTTTTTAAAAAGTGTTTTTATATAAAATATTTTTTTAAGTTTATTAAAAAGAGTGTTTTTAATGTTTTTAGTAAACAGTGTTTTTTTTTTAAAAAAAGAAGCATTTTTATATAAAATGTTTTTGAGCGTTTATAAAAAGCAATTAAAAAATCAGTGTTTTGTAACGTTTTTAAAAGCAGTGTTTTTAAAAAAAAAATAGTGGTTTATAAAACTATTTTTTAACGTTTATAAAAAAAGCAGCTAAATATAGTGTTTTCAACGTTTTTATATCAATTTTTTTAATGTTTTTAACGTTTTATGTAAAAAAAATTAATTTTATAGAAAAGTTAAAAAAACAGTTTATAAAACAACCTTTTAACAATTATAGACTGTTTTTTTTTTAGAAAAACATTGCTTTTATATAATTTAATGGTTATAAAAAACAGTGTTAAAGAAATAACCCAAAAAAGAGTGAAAGCAAATGGTTTATTAATAGTGGGGAACCTCCAAACCCTACTAATCTTAACTAACAAATTAATCAACGAAAGAAAAGAAGGAAATTACCTGCCCAGAACTTTGGCGGCGATTTAACATATGTGCAACCCTTTGTTCAGGAGAAGGTTTGGGGTCTTTGGGGAAGTCTATGGTGATGACCATGGTGATTGACAGCAATTAAAAATAATGTTTATATATTGGGACGAAAGAAATGTATCATTCTTAATTGCTTTTGACTTGGTTTCGTAGATGGATTAAATTGAAGGAGAGAGAGAGAAAACTCAATAGTTCAATACATCTATTAAATTGCTTGTATAGTATTTTATAGAATAGAAGTATAAAATATAGAGTGCCACGTAGACACTCTCAATGAATAGGAGTTTTAAATGCTCATAAATGTCTTGTTTTGTATTTTATAGTATATAGAGATAGAGATATATACATAGATTTCTTTAACAGTTGAATCAAGCCACATGAACATTTTTTTCCTTTTGAAATCTATTTTTAGAATTATTTTGTAGACAGTTTAGTCTTATTTTACTTCAAATTATTTACCAAACTATGAGATTTTATATGTATAAGTATTAATTTAATTTTTATAGGTACCTCAAAATTCCAAACTAAACAGCAGCACCATCTTCCATCTCTTAATCTTGGACCCAATGCAGTTTTAAATTGGTAAGTTAATTACAACATACGCTCCACTTCAATTGGAGCCAGTAGGAGTTTTCCAGGTTAGGACAACTTTGGAGATGTCAGTGTGTAGAATGTTAATATCCATTCTTTAATCTTCATGAAAATGCCCTTTTTGGGAATCTCTATAATTTCATTGATTAATTACCAAATCTGCAACATAAAAAACCTGCAAAGATTGATTTCCTCATTTAATTACTACTATAATCATCATAGACTTTCTTAATTATTTAAATAATAATTAAGATAGTTCACTGAATGGATGCATATCAAAAGCGTGGGTCCACTCGCCGGCCTATGAGATCATCTTAATTTCTTAATTGCAATGCTACGATTCCGGTGCAGCTGGGTGATAAGAAAATGATATGGTTAATAATTCGGTGGTTAAGAATAAATTAATTTGAATATGATGGGATTTATGGAAGTTGTGGATTAAGAAGTCACTGGTCATTTCTTAACCCAACCCCGACATATTGATGTCATGGCGTGGCTATCTGCTTCTCTAGAAACATAGAAACTAAAAGGAAAATAATAATATATGTTTTGAGTGTTAAAATAGCAATAATGAGAGGTATATATGAATATTTATAACGTATCAAATACGAGCATATATTAAATAGTTTTTTGAATATTTTTAAATATACGTTTAATTCAAATCTTTTTATTTTGCTCAAAAAAATCTTTCATCATGTCGCTAAGGCGGATCTTTACAAGTAACAGAATAAAGATCCGTTTGGTTGACGATGGGCAAAAGAGTGGGCATGGCATGACAAATTTTGCCTAGTGTTTTTTTACATGAGGCTATCAAACAACCATTAGGCGAAATTAAAGTCAATTCAATTAATTTATTTAAAAACAGTTTTTATATTACATTCAAAAATGTTAAAAACAGTTTTTACAATATTTTTATATTACGATTTTTAAAAAAAATTGTAAAACATTTTCTTAACAATTTTTTATAATATTAAAAATAATTTTTAAAATATTACAAAAAATTATTTTAAATATTCACAACAGTTTTTTTTAACTATTTAAAATATTTTTTATTTTTGTTTTTAAATTTTAGAATTGTTTTTATATTATATTCAAAACAGTTTTTAAAATGTTAAAAACTATTTTTACAATATTTTTATATTATTGATTTTCAAAAAATTTGTTAAACATTCTCTTAACAATTTTTATAATATTAAAAACAGTTTTCAAAACATTACAAAACAGTTTTTAAATATTTATAACAGTTTTTTTTTAACTATTTAAAACAGTTTTTAAAATTATTTTTTAAAACTTCGAAACTGTTTTTATAATATATTCACAACAGTTTTAAAAAATGTTAAAAAAAAATTTACAATACTTTGTTAGTACGGTTTTTAAAAAAAAATTGTAAAACATTTTCTTAATAATTTTTTATAATATTAAAAACAGTTTTTAAAACATTGCAAAACAGTTTTTAAATATTCATAATAGTTTTTTAATTATTTTTTAAAACATTAAAACCGTTTAAGAAGTTAGCAAATATTTTTCACTCAAATAGGTAAGTAAAATTTGCCCACAGATTGTGCATAGGAGGTGTTGTACATTGACAAATAATATCTAGTCAAATTGTGCAACCAAACGGTCAAAATGTAGGCAAATTTTTATATTTACCAACTTTTTGACATTTGTCTAGGCAAAAAGAGCCAACCAAACGGACCCTAAGAGATTTTTTGGTATAAAATAAAATACTTAGATTTGATGTGTATCAAAAAATATTTAAGGGACTTTTTGATATTTGACCCTATTAAATATATGTCAGAAATATATTTAATAAAAACGCTTAGATTAAATGTGTATTATTCGAGGAACTATTTGGTATATACCCTAATAAAAGATTGAAGAGTTTTAAATTCATAAAACACCTAAAAATATATGTTTTTTTTGCTTACATAACTTCATAATTATCCCTTTTGATTTTAAATTCAAATTTAGTTTGGTACCTTTTTTGTTAATGGTTCGTTAGACATAGCGGTGATGTTCATGACATGAAAAAAATAGAATAATCATATATGTAAAAAAATAAAGCAAAAAATTAGAAAATTAAATAGAACACATTAATAATTAAAATAAAAAACAAAAGAGATAATAAATTTAAAAAAAGGGACATATACCAAATAGTCTCTTGAACTTCTTTTAATACATGTATAGTCCAAACTTTTTTATTTTGTACCAAAAAGTCCTTCACCATATCAAAAAGGTTTTACTATAAAAATAGGAAAATAAGGAACTTTTAGTATAAAATAAAATATTTGGACTAAATGTGTATTAAAAAATGTTTGAGGTACTTTTTGGTATTTGATCTTTAAAAAAAAGACCCGCCTTTAACCTTAATTTGACACCACCACCCTCAACCGGCCACCAATATTACTGTCCCAGCAACCTCCTTTTAACCGAAAACACCACACCATCCACTTCTTATCATTCCATCACACTATGACCACCACTGATCTTCCTTCTTACCACCCCCAACACCGCATCATCGCCAGCACAATCAAAACCCAAATCAAAATGAGACCCTAATCTGAATCTAAATCGGCATCGATTGTGAAACATGACCCACTATGCGATTTTAAGATATGAAATTTGTGTTTTTTATCACCATTTCAAGAGAGAGAGATGACAGGAAGGTGGGGCGTAGGTAGGTGTTTCTGATTGAAGGGGGTTACTTGATCGACAATGATGGTGACATGTTAGGGTAGAAGGTGGGGGACGAGGGAGAGAGATAGCAGGGAGGTGGGGTGTTGAGGGGTGTTTCTGGTTGAAGGGGGGATACTTGATCGACAATGATGGTGGAAAGTTAGGGTTGAAGGTGGGGGACGGAGGTTGGGGACGATGGCAAGGTTTTTTTCTAATTTATTATATTTTTGTTTTTATTTTTCTGTATCTGTCATTTTTTTATTTTTCAAAAAAAATTTCCTTGTTCTATTTTTGTTTAACCTTTTGAATATTTTTTTTAGATTTTTACGGTCTAGTCTTTGGACTAACAATTTTGGACAAAAAAACCAGGCTCAACAAATTTTAAACGATTAGGTCCAACATATAACTACCCCGAAATTAAAAAAATCATAAACCTAATCGGCAATTGGAGTTTTCTCTGCAACTAACGACTATTCTCCGAAAATAAAAAATAACATCAATCTTATGCTTTTTTGTCTGTTCTATAATCGATTACAGTGTTCTTAATCGATTCTACCTGTATCACTTTACTCTATCATTTGTAAGTTTATCTTTATCAGCAGTTGATTTTTCTATTTTCGATCAATTACAATAAGTGTATGTCCTTTGTTTTGATTCCAGAGACTCATTGTAATATTCATTCATGTGATTGAATAGCTTTTTATATGTTATATATGTATATGTTTTGATTTTGCGTTTTTTATGCATTTATGTTTGGATTCTTCATATATAAGTTATATTTATCAATATTTGTAATTGTTAGTTGAATGTGCTGAATGAATATTATTGATGTTTCATTCTAATTTTAAGAGTCCTTGATTTTGATTTGGTATTGAATCACTTATTGATATAGGTCCGCGCCAACGGAAATAACCAGTTCGATATCAGTTTTCAAAGTACAAGTAGTGTTTATAAAGTACACGTGATTGTTTTTTTGAAAATATGTATCTGCTTTATTCCTTCATGTATAGGTTTTTAAATAGTGCCTGTAATTTTATATTAATTATAAATAAATATTTTGATATTTCATGCATTAAAATATTGTACACATTTTTAGAATTGTTGACCTTAAAGTAAATGTTTTTCGTCTCTGTTTTACCACAGGACATTACGGTAAGTAGTGTAATAGAAAGGTGTTGTTATTTGGATAATATGGCTTGTATTGAAATATTTGAAGATAGCTCATTAGATTTCATATGCAATGAGTTGTGTATTAGGTTTACTAATTTGAGAACTGGGAGTTTTTCATTGAGATATTCATTTGGTGATGAATGTCGGTTCATGTTGATTTGTGACAATGATGTTTGTTGTATGTTGCGGTCCCAATTTATCGTGAAAGCTAATTTCATTTGGATATATGTCATTGATTAATTATCATTTCCATGTAATACTTGTCGTGAACGGGTCGAATGCTCTAATCGAATTTTTGAAGGGGTTGACTGCAGTAATACAAGTTCTGAGAGGGTTGACAGTGGTGATATAAATACACAGAGGTTAGAGTCTTTATCATCAGGCACTACAAATGATTTTAATAGTTTCATTGAAAATGACTTTTATCTTAGAGGTGTGAAGCCAAGTAAGTCAAAAGTCTATCTTTCAAATGATTGGAAGACTTATATAAGTCATGAGCAACAGTGTTTTGAAGGAGGTCTAGTGGAATTTCGGGATAAATTGCGAAAGTATGCCGTTGAAGTTGGGTTCACGTATGTGTATTTGAAGAATGATAAAACTAGAGTGACAGCTAAATGATCTAAAAAGACTACTGAGAATTGCATGTGGAGAATTCATGCTTCATTATCTACAATAAATGGATACTTTTACATACGTGCAATGAATAATGAGCATACATGTAGAGGTGTCTTTCATAGTCCTTCAGCCAAACTGATAGCCTCCAAGTTGGTTTCAACATTGGTAGCTGATGATCTTAGAGATAACCCGCTATTGAGACCAATTGATGTAGTTAGAGATATGAAGAAGAATTATGGTCCTGATATAGCTTATCAACATGCATGGCGTGCGAAATAGATGCTACTGTTGATATACATGGTGATGAAAAGGTTTCTTATGCATTAATGAATAATTATCGTGACCTTCTATTGTAGTATAATCCGGGATCGCATTGCATCCTTGATGTGGAAAATGAGAGTAAAAAATTCAAGAAAATATTTGTAATGTTTAGAGGATGTATTTATGGATTTCAATACTACAGACCTGTTTTATTTCTTGATGGTGACTTTTTGAAGAGCCGTTCAAGAAATGAGAACAATGGTAAATTAATTATAAATATTTTATTTTGTGTATTGCATTGACATTTTGTTTGTTCCATTCCATATCATCAAAATACAAGCATAAAAATATAAAATACCTTTGAAGGTCTTTGTTTTAGTTCACGTGTACTTTTCATTTTTCTGCATGTATTTTCATGATATGTCTTTTTATGTGTAATACTTAGTAAAGTACACGCATAGTACATGCCAAGTACACGTGAATGTTTTTCTTAATTTCACGTGTACTTTTCATTTTTATGCGTGTACTTTGATGATGATGATGTTATGTGTAATACTAAGTAAAGTACACGCATAGTACATGTCAAGTACACGTGAATGTTTTTCTTAATTTCACGTGTACTTTTCATTTTTATGCGTGTACTTTGATGATGATGATGTTATGTGTAATACTAAGTAAAGTACACGCATAGTACATGTCAAGTACACGTGAATATTTTTGTTAATTTCATGTGTACTTTTCATTTTTATGCGTGTATTTTGATGATGATGTTGTTATGTTGAATACAAACTAAAGTACACGCATAGTACATGTCAAGTACACGTGAATGCTTTTCTTAATTTCACGTGTACTTTTCATTTTATGTGTGTACCTTAATGATGATGATGTTATGTAGAAATAATAAAGCCAAGTACATATTAAAAATGTAAAGTGCCTTTTAATGTTTTTGTTTAGTTCACCTGTACTTTACATTTTTATGCGTGTATGTTGATGTTAGTGTTGTTAATAATAAAGCCAAGCAAAATATTACAAAGTAAACATGCACGTCTTTTTATCTTTATCATGTGTACGGTACATTTTTATGTTTTGTCTTGTTATTTACAAATAATTTAAATTAAACACAATATATTTCCCATGTGTTTTAGGGTCTGCGCCAGAAACATCAATTTACAAAGTGTTGTATATGGATATGTTATTTATTTTAATTTTGATATATTTTTATATTTCAGGCCTTTTCCTGTTGCATATGCTGTTGTTGATTCTGAAACCGAAGATAACTGGATGTAGTTTCTTGTCAATTTACATAGTGGAGTAGTTGAGCAATATCGAAACATAACATTTATATCAAATCGAAGTAATGGATTACTTGAAGCTATTTCGAGGGTCTTCCCGTTGTCTGGACATTCCTACCGTATACATCATTTACAAGGGAATATAAAAAAGAAAATTCGTGGGAATTGTGCTGGATTTCAAAAGAAAATTGTTAAAGAATTTTTTTCTTGTGCATATGCTGTCTCAGTAGATGTATTTCACAAGAATATTGAAGTATTAAAGAAGGAAGGAGGAGTTGCTATTACTGATTTCATTAATAGTTTGCCTCCCGAGAATTGGTCCTGTGCATATTTCCCTGGTAAACGGTATGGTGACATGGCATCTAGTGTTGCGGAGTCATTAAATTCATGGATATTAGAGGAAAGACATTTACCAGTAATGAATATGCTTGATAAATTGAGAGTGAAGATTATGAATTTCAATGCAAATAAACTTGTTGAGTCTAACACTTGGACAAATGAGCTATGTCCTATTTTTCAAAAGTTACTGAATGAAAATTGGAATAAAAGCCGACATTGGACTATTAGTCGCTCAAGTCAAAATATATTTGAAGTTCATTCAGAAGTGCGAGCAACAATTGACTTAGGAGAAAGGACTTGATCTTGTAAGAGTTGGCAGATTAGATTTTTTCCATGTTCTCATGCTGTTTGTGTTGTGCAGAGGAAAGGTACCAATATTTATGATTATATTGAGGAGTAATATAAGGTATCTTTCTACAGAAAATCATACTCGATACCTATAGTTCCTCTTCCTGATTTGATTTCCTTAAATATTTTTGTTGATATAAAATTTAGTCTGCTGACATGGCTCAATTAAGTGGAGACACATGGAAATCTGCGTGGCAATAACAAATACTTCTGAACAACACCTTGACTTCGAGGAACTCAATTTCCCCGACCAACTCAGACACTCTGAGCAGTAGGTGCTCTCCGAGGAACTTTACTGCACCGAGCAACTCATGGATACCGAGATACTTAGGCGGTCCAAGCTGCACCTCGATCAGAGCATTTATTATCAGACAATTAAGAGGATTAAATGCACATTAAATGTTGATTACTATCATACAGATGTATACGCTTATGGGACAACTATGTGAGATCCGTTCTCATGTACAGCCTCAGGGCTATAAATACATTGTATAATCCTCATTGTAAGGGGACCGAAATTTCTGGAGATAAATCCTACCTTGAGAATTCCCAAACAGTCAATAATAATAAAAACAATGGACGTAGGCCATTCGTTCAAGGCTGAACCACTTTAAAATTTATTTTGTCTTATTCATTTTATCTGTGACTAAATAATTAGAGATAATCTAATTTTTTACATCAACAGATTGACGCCGTCTGTGGGAACGACTGTAATTTTCATTTTTCACCAAAAATAATTCATCACCAATGGCTGACAATCCTGAATCCAGCAATCGAAACACCGGAAACCCCCCAAATCCATCTGCTCCACCAAACGTCCAAGATCTGGCCGGAATAATGACAAATCTGGCCCAGGTCCAAACAGCCATGCAAGAAACTATGCGAAAACTCATACAAACTATCCAGGGTGGAGTACCGACCCATTCAGGACAACGAAGTGTTCAAAGAAACACCCATTTATTTTCTTCGCGTACTAGGCATACCGATTCATATCGTATTGAGAGATCTGAGGATTTTTCTTATCAATCGGGTCGAACTTCGTCTGTACGAGCCACAGATACTGAACAACACATCACTCTCTCTCCAGAAAGGACCAGTGCACTAGAAAGATTAAGTAGGGTCTCTCCTTTTGATCGATTGGGCCCTAGGAAGAATAAAAGTCCTCCTAAGGCTGTGTCGAGAAACTTTTGACGACCATTTGATCTAAGAGAGGGTTCTTCCCAATCACAACCAGTTGCTCGACAAGATAGATCCCAGGAAGCGACTTCAATACGATCAATGGCTCGAACCAATAGGCCCGAGGAGGGAAATGATGCGTGGAAAGGCTCTATTCGGAGGTTGGAGGATAGATTAGGGGAAATGGCTAAGGCCAAGAATCCTCTACAAAGAACTTTTGTCCAAGGGACACCTTTTGTCCAAGAAATTATGGATTTTCCCACACCATCAAAGTTCAAAGCACCTGTTGTGACTCCTAACTATGATGGAAAAACTGACCCTGTCCTTCATATAGAGCAATACCAAGCTTCTGTCGACGTTTATGTTGTGCCAGATGAGATGAGATGCAGAGCATTCTCGAGAACTCTTACAGGATCTGCTCAAATATGGTACAATAATCTTCCTCGGGGTAAGATTTTAACTTTCTTTCAACTGGCCGAGCTCTTCATTGGAAACTTCTGTTTTGGAGAAAAACCTGTTAAATGAGTAGCACACTTGTTAAGTGTTAGACAAAAGGAAGGTGAGAGCACTAGGGATTATATTACTCGTTTCAATAACGAGAAACTCAAAGTTATTGATTATGAGGAAAAGATAGCGATTACTTCTCTGATGAGTGGGATTTTGCCCAACAAGTTGTACTACACTTTGGCTAAAGATCCACCCAGAACCATGTTAGAACTGATGGCAAAAGAGGCCAAGATCATGAATGTCGAGGTGGCTATGGCTGCAAAGAAGAATATGGATACCAAAGAGACCAAGGTGGAGGTTGATAAGGCTAAAAAGAAAGAGCATAAGAACAATGGTGGTGATAACCATTCAAAAACAAAGCCATCATGAGATGTATTAAAGAAATTTGAAAATTATACTCCTTTGAAGGTAGACATCAACCATATTCTAGAAGAAATCAAGAACAACGAGGAGTTAAACTGGCCAGAGAAAATAAAGTCAGACCCTGACAAGAGGAATAAGGCCAAATATTGCGAGTTCCACAAGGATCATGGCCACACGACCAAAAAATACATAGCTCTTCAAAATGAGATCGAAGCACTTATTAGACGAGAAAAATTGGCAAAGTATGTTAATCGTAGAGATGAAAGAAGAAACAACAACCGAGCAAGAGAGAAGTCTAGATCTCCTCGTCGAGCAGAGGAGAACAATAAAAGAGACCATGAAGATGATCCAAAAGACGACCTCGATCTTCCCCAAAGACCAAGGCAGCCAGAACGTGAGGTATTTTCAATACGTTTTGGATCATTTGATTGCAATGTGATTACAGGTGGAGATGCAGGAGGTGGAGACCTTACTGCAGAATGAAAATCTTACCTCAATGAGGCTCAAGCCTGTTCATACATTTAATGAATAAACTTGGCTGAAGATGATCGCCCGAGGAAGGTCAACAAAGAAAAACTGGTCATCGATTTCTCAAAAAATGACCTCGCAGGTGTGCTGTATCCTCATGATGACCCATTGGTGATCAAAATGAGAATGAAGGAAGTGATGATCTCGAGAGTACTAGTTAATAATGGTAGCTCGGCTGATATTATGTTCTACTCGTGCTTCGACAACTTAAATCTAAAGTTGTCTCAGTTGGAGCCTTATCATAGGCCCCTCCTCGGTTTTGCTGGCGAGAAAGTTTTTCCACTTGGGACAATCAAGTTGGATATATATATTGGTACATGGCCTGCTTATCGAACAGAAAGAGTACGCTTCTTCGTGATGGATAAGAATGTTCAATCAGCCTACAATATCATCATGGGAAGGATAGGATTGAAGAAGTTCGAAGCAGTACCATCTACGGTACATCAATACCTAAAATTTCCAACCAATTTTGGAGTAGGAATTATGAAGGGTGATCAAAAAGTAGCTCGGGAATGCTACTATTCATCCCCTGAGCAGGAGGAATTGGAGGAATCTAGGAAAACGACTACTACCTATCAGGTGGATGAGGGTGCAGAAATTGAAACATTGGATCCTAGAGACGAGTCACAACTCGTGAAAGGTCAAGTGGTGGAAGCTACTGAAAACATCATTCTGAACGAGGAGCACCCTGAACGAACAACTCATATAGGTTTGTCGTTAGATGCCTCACTAAAACAGGAGTTGATAGTTTTCTTAAAAAGAAGAAAACAAACTTTTGCTTAGAGTCACGAGGATATGCCCAGAATAGACCCAAATTTCTTATGTCACGAGCTCAATGTGAATAAGGAGATCAAGCCAGTGAAGCAAAGAAGAAGAGTGTTCAGCCCCGAGAAGAACCAAGCTATACAGGAGGAGGTCGAGAAGCTCCAGAAAGCTTCCTTTATTGAAGATGTTAAATATCCAGATAGGTTAGCAAATGTAGTGATGGTGAAAAAGAAGAACAACAGATAGAGGATGTGTGTAGACTTCACCGACCTCAACAAGGCATGTCCAAAGGATCATTTTCCCTTGCCCCGAATTGATCAATTAGTGGATGCTACCTCGGGACACGAGTTATTGAGCTTCATGGATGCTTATTCTGGTTACAACAAGATTAAAATAAAACCTGAAGACAGGGAGAGTACTTCTTTCATTACCCCTAGGGGAACTTATTGTTATAATGTTATGCCTTTTGGTTTGAAAAATGAAGGTGCAACATATCAGCGGCTGATGAACAAGGTGTTTGCAGAGAAAATCAGTTGCAATATGGAAGTTTATGTTGATGATATGCTGACAAAGAGCAAGAAAGATGCTGACCATCTAGTTGACTTAGGCCAGACCTTTGATTAATTAGATAAATATCAAATGAAGTTGAACCCGACTAAGTGCATATTTGGAGTACGAGAAGGCATGTTTCTCGTGTATATTGTCAATCAATGAGGCATTGAAGCAAACCCTGAAAAGATCAAAGCTCTATTGGGACTACGATCTCCAACGATGAAGAAAGAAGTGCAAAGTCTTACAGGGCGAGTAGCAGCACTTAACAGATTTGTATCACGAGCAACTGATAGATGCCTCCCATTCTTCAAAATGCTTCGAAAGACTTTTGAATGGAATAAAGAATGCGAGAAAGCTTTTCAAGAATTGAAGAAATATTTGGGAGCACCTCCACTGTTGTCCAGACCGGTGATAGGAGAAAGTTTGTACTTGTATCTGGCGGTTTCAGAAAATGCAGTTAGCTCGACATTAATAAGAGTAGAGGATGGAGTACAAAAACCAATTTATTACACTAGTAAGGCCTTCTGAGGAGCAGAGATCAGATATCCAAAACTGAAAAAGTTGGCACTAGTGCTGATCGAAGCGAGTAGAAGAATGAAGCCATACTTCCAGGCTCATACCATAGTCGTATATACTGATATGCTGTTGAGGCAAGCTCTTCATAAACCAAAAAAGTCAGGGATATTGATGTATTGGTCAATAGAACTCGGTGAATATGACATAATTCATGAGCCTAGATTGTCACTAAAAGGGCAAGCAATAACAGATTTTATAGCAGAGTTCACTTATCCTGATACCCCCGAGGAGTAAAATCTGAACATCGACCACCCTGTGGATGTTACAGGATCATCAAATTTAAACCCCGATTAACTTAAGTTGGTCGAAGAGCAAGAGAAGAAGGTCGACGAGCAGCGAGGTGTGGTAGAAATGGAGATAAGGGAGCAATAAATATTTCATCGAGAAAATTTGTCCAATAAGAAATTTGAGGACGAAATACCTGTATGGAACCTATATGTAGATGGCTCATTATGCACCTCCGGTAGTGGAGCTGGGATTGTATTGAAAAGTCCAGACGAGGTCGATATAGAATATGCTCTACGCTTTCAATTTCAAGCATCTAATAATGAGGCCGAATATGAAGCGATGATTGTAGGTCTTAGTCTAGAAAAAACTATGAAGGCAGAGCATGTAATCGTATGCAGTGACTCACAGTTGATTGTAAACCAAATGCTTGGTTTATATACAGCAAAAGGAGAGTTGATGATTAAGTACCATGCAAAGGCGATGGAATTGGTATCGGAATTTGTTACTGTTCAACTGGTCAGAATACCAAGAATGTAGAATGCAAGATCAGACGCTTTAGCTCGATTAGCATCGGCTACTCGTACCGAGCTATGAAGAATAATACCAATTGAAGTTCTAGATGGTCGAAGCATAAAAGAAGATCTGACGATAAACTTTATTACCCTTGATTTAAGGCCATCTTGGATGGATCCCATCAGGGCATATATTGAGGAGGGAGAATTACCGATTGACAAACTCGCAGCCAAGAAAATAAAGTTTAAAGATGTTCGTTATATACTGACTAATGGTATTCTATACAGACGAGGAATTATGGAAGGTTTGCAAAGATGTGTGCATCCCTCCGAGGTGAAAGACTTGATTGAAGAGGTCCATGAAGGGTCCTGTGGAGCCCATGTAACAGGTCAGACGCTTTTGTAAAGAATAATGACGCAAGGATACTACTGGTCAATGATGAGGGCTGATTGTATTTCCTATGCCAAGAAATGTGACAAGTGTCAACGCTTCTCCTCCATCCGAAGAACTCCCCAAGCATTGTTGACACCCATTATTTCCCCTTGGCCATTTTCCATGTGGGGAATTGATTTGGTCGGGCCACTTCCAACGACCAAAAGAAGATTTAAATATCTCGTCATCGCAGTGGATTACTTTACTAAATGGGTTGAAGCCGAGCTTCTTGTCGACATGACGTACGAAAAGGTGTACCAATTTATTTGGAAAAATATCATTTGTAGATATGGTCTTCCCCATGCATTCATCACCGACCATGGAACACAATTTGACAATGAGGAATTCGCTGCCTATTATCATCAGTCAAATATCTTGAAAATCCACTCGGCACCAGGCCATCCCCGAAGCAATGGGAAAACTGAAGTGACAAACAGAACGCTGCTAAATGGCTTGAAGAAAAGACTGAATGATGCGAAAGAAAACTGGATCAATGAGCTATATTCAGTACTATGGGCTTATCGTACTAATTCCCGAGCAGCAACTGGAGAATCTCCATATATGCTGGTATTTGGAAGTGAAGCTGTTATACCTGCCGAGTTGGGCCGCCCAACACACCGAGTGTTGAACTTCAACTCCCTTGTCAGCGATTTAATGAGAAGGTTAGACTTGGACATGCTCGAGGAAGTTAGAGAAAAGCAGCCATCAGGAATGATGCTTACCAGGAACGAACAACTTTGTTCTAAAACAAGAGAGTAAAGAAGTGTGACCTGAAAAAAGGAGACTATGTGCTAAAGAAAGTGATTCAAAAGCACAACAAACTGGAAGCGAACTGGCATGGACCTTATCGAGTTACAGAAGTTGTTCGATCAAGAACCTACAAAATAGAAACTTTAGAAGGGGAGGAGTTTAAAAATGCATGGAATACAGAGCACCTGTGCAAATATTATCAGTAATGTAAACCCTCATGTAATGCAATTTCATCAGTATGAATAAAATGTGAATATTCTACCCAATTCTTTCCTTTTGTTGAAATTTTTTCGCGGAATACTAGTGCTACACACTACTCAGCAAAATCCACTAACTCCAGTTGGTCGGGAATAAAAATATTTCCCAGAAATACCAACTCCGGTTGGTTGGGAAGAAAATCCACTAACTCTGGTTGGTCGGGAATAAAAATATTTCCCAGAAATACCAACTCCGGTTGGTTGGGAAGAAAATCCACAAACTCTGGTTGGTCGGGAAGAAAAATATTTCCCAGAAATACCAACTCCGGTTGGTTGGGAAAAAAATTCACCAACTCCGGTTGGTCGGGAAGAAAAATATTTTCCAGAAATACCAACTCCGGTTGGTTGGGAAGAAAATCCACCAACTCCGGTTGGTCAGGAATAAAATATTTCCCAGAAATACCAACTCCGATTGGTTGGGAAGAAAATCCACCAACTCCGGTTGGTCGGGAAGAAAAATATTTCCTAGAAATACCAACTCCGGTTGGTTGGGAAGAAAATCCACCAACTCCGGTTGGTCGGAAAGAAAAATATTTCCCAGAAATACAAACTCCGGTTGGTTGGGAAGAAAATCCACCAACTCCGGTTAGTCAGGAATAAAAATATTTCCCAGAAATACTAACTCCGGTTGGTTGGGAAGAAAATCCACCAACTCCGGTTGGTCGGGAAGAAAAATGTTTCCCAGAAATACCAACTCCGATTGGTTGGGAAGAAAATCCACCAACTCCGGTTGGTCGGGAATAAAAATATTTCCCAGAAATACCAACTCCGGTTGGTTGGGAAGAAAATCCACCAACTCCGGTTGGTCGGGAAGAAAAATATTTCCCAGAAATACCAACTCCGGTTGGTTAGGAAGAAAATACACCAACTCCGGTTAGTCGGGAAGAAAAATATTTCCCAGAAATACCAACTCCGATTGGTTGGGAAGAAAATCCACCAACTCCGGTTGGTCGGGAAGAAAAATATTTCCTAGAAATACCAACTCCGGTTGGTTGGGAAGAAAATCCACCAACTCCGGTTGGTCGGGAAGAAAAATATTTCTCAGAAATACCAACTCCGGTTGGTTGGGAAGAAGATTCACCCATTATAGTTGGTCGTGAATAATTTTTTTTTACCAACTAAGGTTGGTCGAGAATTAAAAACACCAACTCTCTTTGGTCGAAAATAGTTGGTTAAACAAATAATGGCTTAGAATTAAAAAGTGATCAAATTAAATTTTAATACTTCAAATTATCACCAAGTTGGTCGAGAAACAAAATATCATCAACTCTGGTTGGTCGACAAATGATTATCATCAATTTAATATAGTCAACAATAAGTTTCACCAACTTTAGTTGATCGGCAAATAACACAATGTTGTTATCTTTTTAACAGATATACATGCACACCCATTAGTAAATAAGTAAAGTGTTTTACAAAATATTTACAAGACAATGGCAATCAAGATGGCAAAGAAAAATAGAAGTTTTTCATTAAATCCAAAACAAAATACATCGAGAATGAAATACATATTAATTATTACATTAAGATTCCTACTCTATTGGTTTCTTCCCCTCTGGTTTTGAAACAAGTTCCTCGCCAGCAGGAGGATCGTCTAAGGCATAAGGGGAATTTATGAAATTAAGGTCTTTGAGCATCCTGATGTTCATCACAGATGGCCGATCGAGTAGGTGCTCTGGGTGAGATATCTCGACATTGGAATGGAGACTGTAATCGCCAAGATATTTGGAAATTAAACACTGAGGGATTACCCAAGCAGGAATCCAACTCATGTCGAGTTTGAATGGTGGCACTGGCAGGTCAAGCAACCCAGGATTATAGTAATCCCACAAATAGTGACCTTGTTCCAACTGTAGCACACCCAAGGAATTTAACCATCTTTGCTTATACCCCTCGTTGTTCGACTGCTGAATCCGGTCATCGAGGTGATAGAGGGCTTCATTATAGCCAGCCATCCAAAATTCTCTAGGTTGCTTGTGGAATTGATAAGTCAACCTTTCCAGCTGCTCGTGGAGATTTTTTATGAAAAGTTCTTTATTCTCCAAGGCAGACTTTTGTGTAGAGAGCTGCTCATCCAAATTCATAATTTTCTTGGACATATCTGCTAATGCTTGATTCTTCGCCTTTAGCTGAAAGGCTTGATTCTCCAAAGCTGATTGAGTTCTTTGCTCTTCAATAGTAAGCTGAGCAGCTCTTTCTCGTCACCGAGAACCTCTTACTCGACCGCGAGAAGAAGTAGAGGCTCCAGTTCTCTTCAAAGTCTCCAATTCATCTCTCAAATTGTCATTTTCGACCTCTAAGAAAGAGAAACCCTCGTCGTTGACAGGGCTAAGGCGTTCGAGGAAGATGCTGCAGACTTCAACTGAGATATCTCTCCTCGCAGGTTATTATTTTCCTGCTCCAACAACTTAGCTATCTGCCTGTGCTCTTCGACCTCGATCTTCAAAGTTCTCTCCCTCACATCATAGGCAACAATCAATCTATTATATCCTTTATCAGCACTTAGTTGCTGATATTTATTCTCATATCCCTGGTGCAAAAGGGCTGTAGACTCCTTGTATTGTTGTTGAAGCTCCTCGAGAGTGCCCTGGAGGTCTTCAATCATCTCATAATATGCTATATTATTAGCCACTGCCCGATCAAGCAGACACTTTAAATACTGGTAGGCTTCAACTGCTTGCTCTAAAGCATCTTGATCGAGGATATCAACGATTTGAGCTTCAGTCATATCTGAATGACCAGTTTTGAAGTAATCATTGCATTGTCTCAACAATTTTGTATCATGAGCAGATAACAATTCCATCCTAGCCATAAACTAGTAAAAAGAAGAGATAACAAGAATCAATAAGGAGCAAGAGGAAGAGAATAAACAGTATGAATAGTCAAAGTTTCAAATTTTATTACATCATAAAAGGGAAGTACATAGTTCAGAGTTATAATTGGCAAAACTAAACAGAGAGAAAAATCCGAACAACTCTACACCTTCTCCTTGTCTCCCAAAACTTTCTCGGGAGGCTGGGAGGAGGAGGTAGGTTGCTCGGATGGCATAGATGGTTGCTCGATGGGTGATGGAAGCTGTTCGGTTGAAATAATGGATGGTTGAAGTTGCTTGCAAGAAGACTGGATAACTAGGGGATGAGAAATTTGATCTCCCATCACCATAGAGGATTCCTCAGAGGCAACTTCGTCCTCTTCTTATTTTTTGGGAGTTGGAGGGGGGCCAGGGACATGTCGCTGAAACAGATCAGAATTTTCATCAACATTCATCTCTTTCAGAGCAGTGACCCAGCCATCCCTAAAGTACTTAAGGCTACCATATTCCACTTGTGACATCATGGCAGCTAGACCCTTATTCCATCCTTTATCCCAGCCAACACTGAAGGACTTCTTAATAGCCATTTTCCTTTTCACTTTCTCTGAGGAAATCTTCTCAGTCATGAGTTCCTCGGCATCTTTCAACTTCTTTTCTGCCTCCTCCTTCTGACGACCAACGTCACGAAGTCTACTCAGCTCTTCCTCAGCAGACTTGAGCTTACCTTCAAGCTCCCCAGCATTTTGGAGCTTCCCTTCGAGCTCTTTATTCTTACTTTCCAATTCTTTTATTTTCTTCTCCAATCCCTTGGAGACCTCAACAACCTGATCCCTCTCCTTCTCGGTGGAACTAAGCTTCTTCTCCCAAGCAGCTTTATCATCAATATACTTCTGATGAGAATCCTTCAGAGACTGCGTCAGACCCACCAAAGCTTCCTCCACACCTGACGAGGAACTTGAAGCTTTAATAGCTTCATCCTTCTTCAAAATTGTATTGAAACAGGTTACCAACTGGGAAAAGAAAACAATAGCAAGTCAGTGCAAATATATAACAATGGAAAAATGAAAGTTTAGGATAATAACACTTACAGAAGAAATATGACGAGTAGCCAATATGGTAACCATATCCCGAGAAAGATTTTCTTCAATACCTTGGATCTCGGGGATGATCCAAGATTTCACCGAGCTCATGGCAGAGCTCTGAGCAATGAAAGTGGGAACACCACTTCCAGTAGTTGGAGGCTGAGAGATGGATTCAGCCAAATTGATCGAGGAGCTCTTCTTCAGCCTCCTCGGAGGAACATCAACGGTCTGGACCAAGGATGTAGTCTTAGTCGGAGATATGACAATAACCTTGCTTGGAGCAGCGACTTTGCTCAGAGCCACTAGGAGATTCTCGGCAACCTTCACAGTAGCAGCCGGAGGAGGTGCATCGATTTTTCTTGTCCCTTCTTCTGGGACATCATGTTTGCTTTTCTTTGCCTCTCCAGCAATAGAGTAAGATTTCTCGAAGAGGGCAGGAGCTCTTCTTTTCTTCATTCTTTCACTCAGAGGAATATGTGATCAGGTGAAGAACTTGCAGAAGCTGGTACTGGTTCTACATCACTTATCACAGGACGAGCAGTAAAAGACGAGGTGTAACTCTTATACTGCAGCAAATATGAAGATGATTTGATATGCTCGTCGGCAACAGTCTGATGCAAACCCCAGATAAGTTTCAAATGTTTTAAATTAACTTCTGTCTCTTTTGGAGACCTTCTTTTGCTGTCAACTGTAAATAAATGAAAATTAAAATATTAGTGACACATTGTATCAAACACAAAGGAAGCATAATTTCGAAAATAAAATAAAATAAAAACAACCTATCCCATTTCCATAGGGAGGGATCTAGGACCCTGGTACACATCATTTTCAGTTAGTGGAGGGTGTTGCCAATTTTTCATAACAACACCGTGCTCGAAGTAATCCCTATTGTCATCTGGGAGATTGACCACTAAAGCTCTATTTAAAAACCTAGTTTTTAAGTAAAAAGTACTATCGTCGATAGCCCATCTATAGCAAAACATAATTTCTGGAATTCCTATACGAGTTTCGTGAATCTGATTTAATCTATGAACTCCATTAACTATTCACCATGTATTGGGGGCTATTTTTGCAGGAACCCCTTCAAAATATTGACAGAATTCCAGACACAAAGGGTTTGGGGGAAAAGAAAAGCCACATTCAGCCACAAAGAGACTGGAAAACCAATGTCCCTCAGCCAAACGAAAATAATCTGAAGGTTCAAAAAGTTTCTCCAAAACAACCCATGAAGGAATAGAGAAATCAGAACGAAACTTATCAAGCGACTCAACAAGGTAAACCATGGTGAATAAAGGAAATAAAAGAGAAGGAAGGAGATCTTACAGAAAAAGGATGGATCTGTTGACAACGAACGATGAAAAGGATGAACGCACAAGAGAGAGAAAATAGAAAACTCAAAGATACAGATTTGAAAAAGTAGAAGACGATATGATTTTCTGCAATGCTTAAATACCTTACCTTGGGAAAAGGTAAAAATAATGATTATAAAGGGAGACGTTTACGCTACCGGCGGCTAAAAGGAAAAAAAAGGGCACGGAGATCGAAGCAGTTAAGAAAATTCAAAAAGTCTGATTCTATGAATTCGAAAAGAAAAAAAAAATGCTAAGAAAACGTTCCTAAAATTCAGGATGACCATTTAATCCCGTCATATTTCGAGAAGAATGTTCCACACTCCTCAGTCTCGAACTGTGAAACATTGGGGGCTTCTGTTGATACAAAATTTAGTCTGCTGACATGGATCAATTAAGTGGAGACACATGACAATCTGCGTGGCAATAACAAACACTTCTGAACAACACCTTGACTTCGAGGAACTCAATTTCCCCGACCAACTCAGACACTTCGAGCAGTAGGTGCTCTTCGAGGAACTTTACTGCACCGAGCAACTCATGGATATCGAGATACTTAGGCAGTCCGAGAAGCTTAGGCGGTCTGACATGCACCTCGATCAGAGCATTTATTATCAGATAATTAAGAGGATTAAATGCGTATTAAATGCTGATTACAATCATGCAGATGTATACGCTTATGGGACAGCTATGTATGATCCTTTCTCATGTACAACCTTAGGGCTATAAATACATTGTATCATCTTCATTGTAAGGGGACCGAAATTTTTGGAGATAAATCCTACCTTGAGAATTCCCAAATAGTCAATAATAATAAAAACTGTGGACGTAGGCCATTCGTTCAAGGCTGAACCACTTTAAAATTTCTTTTGTCGTATTCATTTTATCAGTGATTAAATAATTAAAGATAATCTAATTTTTTACATCAACAATTCCTATTCCTGAAAATCCATCTGTCTTTCCACCAATGACTAAGAGACCGACAGGCAGGCCAAGAAATAAGAGAATAAAGTCTTCTAGTGAGATCACAGTAAGGGAAGTTACTTGCTCGAGGTGTAGTAAAACGGGTCATTACAGGTGTACTTGTAAGGAACCCATTTGAGTATTTTTAAAATTGTTGAATTCATTCATTTTAACCATTTTATTGAATAAATTAATTAATAAACCATTTGTTTCATATAAATGAATGTAATTTATTTTTAAGTCTCATTTTTTAGTTTGTTTTTTGTGTAGCTGTACACATATTTTTCATAAAACATACGTGATCATTTTTCCTGATGTTCACATGTACTTTACAGTTGTATACGCATGTTATGTACAGAGTACACACGCATTTTGATGTCCAAAGAAATTTTATCAATGCGTGTACTTGATGAAATATGCGTGTACTTTATAAAGTACACATATAATACATAAAGTACATGCATTTAAAAATAGATTTGGTCAGTCCAATATGCGTGTACCTTATAAAAGCGTGCCTGTACTTTATTAATGGCATTTAATTTAGATTAACTTGATGAAATATGCGTGTACTCTATGATGTACATGCATGAAGTACACCCATAATATAAATAAATATGCGTGTACTTGATGAAATATGCGTGTACTTTATGAAGTACACGCATTGATAATTAAATTACACGCATTTAAATATAAGTGTACATGCATGTTTTAGCAAAGTACACGCATATTGATATGACAAAATCTAATTCAATATACGTGTACTTTATGTATTCTGCATGTAATTTTATCAAGTAGATGTATATAAATGCAGGTACTATTTGAAAAATGGTTTTGGACATTACAATGTACTTGTACTTTATAAAAGACACTTGGGTCACTCATATTCTTAAACTCCTATATGTATTATGGTCCGCGCCAACGACATTATTATACAAGTATTTCAATAGGCATGTACTTTATAGACTATGCGTGTACCTTATAAAGTACACGTGTAATATATAAAGTACACTCATTTATATAATATTTTGGGACAATATCTTGCTTGGGCTTTATAAAAATTTGTGTGTATTATAATTTATAATACACGCAATCATATTTTGACATACTAATTTTTTTACATGAAATTATATTAATGTTTACATTTTTTACAATACACGTGATCATTTTTATATGGGTTCACGTATACTTTACTATATTTGGTGTATGACATAAGTGAGAATACATTCATGAAAGAAATAGAATTTTTATTGAAAACAAAAAATAAAGTACAATTTTTTCACATAACAAAAGCTGAAAACACTAAAGAAGGCTTATATTAGGGAAGTTTGTCAAAGGCATCCAGGGTGTTAGGAAGAGAGTCAATTAAATTCGACCAATGTCAAATTTCTTCTTCTATGACAACTACAAGGCCTTCATGGAGAGCCTTCTTCTCCTTCAGCTTGGCGATTTTCATGGGAACTTCTTGTGTATAGAAAGACATGAGGTCTTCATGTGTTTGAGGAGGGTCCTCATCCACATCAAATAAATCTATGGGATTGGTTGGAAGTCTAGAATAGCCTTCCCTCACATATGTTTGAAACTGCTTAAAGGAAGTTTCATATGAGGAAATATTTTCCTCAATTTGCCTTATTTTTGTTTTATTTCTTTCATCTCTCTCAAGAGTTTCTCGCAAGTTTTCTGCTGGAATAGCCATTATATTATCTTTACCCTATATGTAATGGTTAAGAAAGGAACAAATCATACTCTTTTATAGGAAAAGTTAAAGCTATTTATTTCTTGACCAGAAGTAGTTGGGAAGTGAGTAGTTGAGCTTAATAAATTGATTTTGGTTTTTGTGTCCTGAATGAATTCTTCAAAGTAGTTTTCACTTAAAATAATAAAAAATTATTATATTAACCAGTGCGTGTACTTTATTCAAAATGCGTGTACTTTGAAGAATTTATTGGTGTAATAAATATTGTAAACAATAAACATTATAACACAAAACAAATTACAAATATGTTTTGTATTTGAATAACAATTTATAGAAGTTTTTTCTCCGTTCGGGGGAAGAAATATTTTGATAGAAGAATTTCTCCAGGTACATATGCTCTTTGTTTTAGCATGTCAGTGTCTTGAAATAATTTTTGTATTTTCTTATTTCTGCTTATTTGTTCATTGTAGTACATGAAGAACACCCCATAGTCAACCCTGAAATTAAAATAAAATAAATATATAAATTAGTATGATGTGAATGAAATTTTTTGAAAAGATACAAATTAGTAATTTTTAGAAATGAAGTTTTTCTTACCCATTATATTGTTTAGGGCATTCATGATCTCTTATTAGGTCGAATTTGAGATCACTTTCCAGCAAGAAATCTACTGTCCTTTTTTCTTCCTCTGTCAATGGATCATCATCCAATGAAAACTCATTTAGTGTACCTTCATCAAACTTTCTCTGAATTTTGAAACCATTATTTTTCATTGTTTCTGCTTCAGTCTTCAATAGGCACAGTGTTTTTTGGACGTCAGAAAATTGTTAGGAAGATAAATATTTAGTGTATACAAATAAAAGAGTATATGAAGATTAAAGGGTGAAAAGTACACGTATTATATTAACGTACACATATATTTTATTTTTTCATATCACGTGTATTTTAAAATATGATGCGTGTACTTTGCCTAATGAGTTAAAAGTACACGCATAATATTCAAGTACACGCATATTTTATTTTTTCATATCACGTGTATTTTAAAATATGATGCGTGTATTTTTCCTAAAGAGTTAAAAGTACACGCATAATATTAAAGTACACGTAATTTGTATTGGTTCATTTCACGTGTATTTTAAAATATGATTCGTGTACTTTGATAATCTGGGTAATTACGTGCAACTAATACAAAGTACACGCATTATATTATACACGTGTACACGTGTATAATATAAGTACATGTAACATTACTAATTAAGTTTAGGCACTAACCAATTTTTTTGCATCATCGAAGAATATTGTGTTTTTTTCCTTGTCGTTCGGTCGAAGGGAATCCATGTGGACCACTTTATTTTCTTTTTTGTATATCACAAGTAATGTGAAATGTCCTACACTATGTCTTAGTACAATGAACAAATTATTACAAGTGCCTAAGTATTCAAATAAATCTCTGTATAACTCCCCCTTCTTATTGACATCATTTGTGCTACAAGCTTCTATCTGAATAAAAATTATAGACATTGTGTTAATAAAAAAAATTAAAATTTTATTTCTCAAAACTTTCGGTTTAATTGTACTTACCCAACAATAATCAGAAAAAGTGTGTGAGTAGGAGAGCCCTTCCTCTGACAATTTTAACCTCAATACTTCGCTAAAGGTAAGTATTATCTGTTTCACACAATATAAAATGGTGAGAAAATAATAATGTTAAAATTTAATGGATGTCTAATATTTGGGCTACATACTTGGCTTGAAATTTGTTGATTGTTGAGGAATTTAACAAAATCTTCCCATGGGACATATGAAACCATCCCTTGGAAAATAAATTCCCTGCATTTTATATAATCAATAAGAATTGTATAATAATAATAACCTTATTCTTTTGCACCAAAAAAATATAAATTAGCGAAGTGATAAATCATAAAACAATAAACTTTACCTTGGCTTATCCTTTTGAATAAACTCTTCAATCTTTTTCTTCGAAGCTTCATCGAGATATTTGTATACTTCGATTGCTTCAAGCTTGAAGTGAGTTTCTTTCATTTGTTGAGCTATTGTTAGACGGCCTTTTCTCAGCTTTGACTCTGTTAGTTTCTTAATTGGTTCATCCTTTTCGGTTTCGCTGTCATCTTTTCTTCTGCTCTCTAGTAAGAGGTCCTTTTGTTTTGGATATTTTGGAGGTGCCCTGAACTGTCTTTGAGGCTAGTTCAATCTTCAAACTCGAAATTTCGTCCATGAGTTGTTTATTAATGTTTGCTTGATATATTTAGTAAGGAATGTTGGATTGTAATCATTTTTTGAAACAATGATTCATTTTCTCTTACTTGTATTTTATAAAGTACACACTTGTATTTTAATACATGCATGTATTTTATAATATACACGCATGTATTATAAAATACGTGTACTTTATAAAATTTATAATATATATGTGTACTTTCAACATAATTTGAGTTTATTTTAGAAAGTAAAGCGTGCACTATATATCTATTATATTTTATAGATACCTGATCAGTTTTTTTCAATTTTGATTCATCAAGCATTTTCTTCAACTCCGAAATTTTGTCATTAAGGATTTTATTATTGTTTTCCTGTTATACAAAAAGAATGTTACATTATAAGCAATACTTGAATAAAACTGCATTATTTTTAATCAAATATGCATGTACTCTGCATATTTCTAATATCAAATAAAACTGCATTAAAAATACAATGAAATAAAACTGCGTGTACTTTAGGAAAACTGCGTGTACTTTATGGAAACTGCGTGTACATTAGGAAAATGGCGTGTACTTTAGAAAAATTGTGTGTACTTTAGGAAAACTGCGTGTACTTTAAGAAAACTGCGTGTACTCTGCAGTCAAAAGTACCTATTGAGTTCTTTTCAATTCTGACTCCTCAAGATTCTGCCTCAATGTCATCTTTTCAATGTCAGCATCTTTTCATTTTTGCAATGTATCATCATACTTTTTTTGAGATCTTCATTACTCCGAGACAGATATCCATTCTTTCGTTCCAAAATTCGTGTTGATTCTGCCTGTTTTTTCAACGATTCATCCAATTCTTTAATTCTATCTGAGTCACTAATTGTGACTTGATCAAGATTTTATTTTAAAGAATTGTTTAACTCAACTAGTTGGGCATTTTCTACCTCCAACTTATTTAGTAACTCTTTTTCCTTCAAAAGGTTGGAATTCTCCACCTTTAACTTCTTCATTTCCTCACGGTCTTCAAAAAGTGAATCACTATCTACCTACAATTGTACATTCAAAATGGCACTCTCCACCTCCAAATAGGTCACCTTCTTAAGTGCACCATTAACGTCTTCAGCTGCTTTAGATAGTTGGTTATTTTTTTCCAACAATTCCCTTTTCAAAATAAAAATTTGTTCCTCCAAATTAACCTTTGGTTGATTTTTTCCCTTCTCTTTCTTTGGAGTCACAATGTTTTTAAGGGGAATATTCCAATCATTTGAAAACTCATTGTCATTAATATCTTCAACAACTTTTTCTGATGATGAATCAGCATGTATAGGACTTTATGTAGAAATGTTCAAAGAGTAACCTGGCCCTTCAAACTGAGATTCCTTTTGTACAGAACTGTCCTTACAAGATGGTTTATTTGTATCATGCTTCAAAGTTGTTGTTTCGATGTCATTCTTCACAAACCATTGTCTCAAAAACGACAATTTCCACTTCAGAAATTTTGGAGTATTTTCTTTAAATTCTTCAACAGGAGAAATAATTTCAAATTTTTCACATGCCCAATACTGTGATCATACAAAAAATAAAATGAATTTAATACTTGTATTACCTAGGGACTCATAATGGAAAGTACAACTGATTTGTTCAAAATACACGCAAAATTAAACGTGTACTTTACAAATTTTACAATTGTATATTGAAAGTACACGTGAATTTTACAAATTTAACGTGTACTTTGTCAATATAAGTTCATGTGTACTTTCTAAAGTACATTTATAATATTGACAAAAAATATAACATGAGTATTTTGAAAGTACACTGGTTATATTTACAAAACATAGTACAAGTGTACCTTGTAAAATACAAGTGTACTTTCACGTGATATAAGACGTGTATTTTCAAAATACACGTGATATAAGACATGTATTTTCAAAATACACGTTAAATATCAAGTGTATTTTGAAAGAACAAGGGAAAATATCACGTGTATTTTGAAAATACTCGTAATATTTTCAAAGTACAGGTAAGTATTGGTATGCAAATTTTAAAATATCAGGAATATCAAGTCTATTTTGAAAATACACTTTAAAATAAACGTGTATTTTCAAAATACAAGTGAAAATATCCCGTGTATTTTCAAAATACACGTGAGTATTGGTATGTAAATTTTGAAATATCAGGATATTTTTTTTGCTCACCAGTAGGAAAATGACACATCCAGAAATGTGCTAGGTTTTGAACTTGTTGATTTGTCAAGTGAATGTATGAGAAACTCTTGCACAACAGATGCCCAATCATACTTATTCATTTCCTCAATATTGTCGATGTATTTCAACCAAAATTCTCCAAGGGTGAAGTTTGAGTTGGAGAAAAACAACGTGTTCAAGAAGTGGAGACACACAATTTTAACAAAATCAGCAATTCCTTCATCTGTCTCCAATTCAACTGATTTCTTCAAACCATTCAATATTTCTGACTTTCCTATTCTTTTTGGCGAAGTATTGTGCTTGTAATCCAGTTTTTTTAGCATTATTCTATCGTATTTTCAGTTCTATTAATTTTAAACCCTCAATGCGGGGTATGCCAAATATTTCACTTATATCTATTGGCATTATTGGAATCCTACTCTTCGTACGAAAACTTTTGGTTTTCGTATTGTACAACTCGATAATTGATAAAATATTTTTATTCGTCTTCTTGTGGTCCACTTCTACTACTTTCTCACTGTAGTAGGCATTGAAAAGCTCCCAAAATGGAGTCTTCTTAAGAAGTTCAATATGGCTATTGTTTATTTTATCTTTAATCTGATGGAAATCATGGAGAAAACTAACAATATTTGATCGATATTGGTCATTATTATTTGCAGAACATTTAGATTTCAATGCCACACTAGAACTAGAACTGGAACTGGATGAAGAACTATCATCAGAACTGCTCTTTTTTTGTTTCTTTCCTCTTCTTGCCTTCATCTTCATCCCCATTATATTGATCTATAAACAAAATTTAAATTACTAACCTATAATGATATGTACAAAAAATAAAATACATGCGAATTAGAATAAAACATAGACTAAAATAATAAAATACAAGAGTATTTAACAAAAGTACATACAATATTCTCACAAATAATTTATACAAGTCTTAACAAAATACATGCTAAAGGCGCTAATATATATCGTCAGTTTCATGGTAATACCTAATAGAGGTTGTTTGACAAGTCAAAAACCAAGATTCTCTACTCCTAACATATTTAGTAAAGAAGTGATACAATAGCTGAATGCTAAAAGCTCCAACATTATCAAAACCCCTTAAGCAATACTGCTAAATTCGTTTAGCTAAATCCTTCGCTTTCGATTCAGTTACTTAAAGCTGTTGCACATCAAAAGTGCAGTAAATGTTTTCATAGTAGTAGTAGAAACCAAGTAACCTTTTAGCTCTATCATTGATGCGAAGGAGAAAATGAATTTCGTCATCATTAGTACTATTGAATGTCAATGTGAAAGGTTTTGTATTGTTAAGATCTTCGAACGTGCAAGTAGCGGTTTTGTAGTTGAACATGCTTGATCGTATGATTCCTAAACAATAACACAACAATACAAAATATTACACTCATAATACACATTAGTACATGGATATTGGATTGAACAAATTAAATTTCAATGTGTGTGTACTTTATGAATTTTTTGAGTGTACTTTCAACAAAGTACACGCAAAAAAAGAAAAAGTACACGCAATAATACTGATTACAAGCTAATAACATATCATTCAAATGCAGCTGGTGCGGACCAAAAACACTCCTAAATATTAACAAAATAATAATACTTCTTATAAACTCATGGAATATCATTCAAATGCCGCTGGCGCGGACCAAAATAACATAGGATTCATCAAATATGGATTTGAAATAAATATTTTATAAAGTACACGTATAAAACATAAAAGTACACGCATACTGAATTGAGAAATTCAATTTCAATGTGCGTGTACTCTGTATATTTTGCGTGTACTTTTTGATAGTACACGCAAAATACACATAGTACACGCAAAACAGGGCTTGTACATGTACATATTCCAATCATGTATATATTCCTAGTCCTTGTTAAATCCTCGATAAATGATGTATACAGGAGGAAAAGTACAATGATGAAATACATATATCTAACATGAAAAAAATGTGTTTTCCAATTAAAATGAGGGAAACAAATATATTTTTTCATATCATGAAGAAGAAGAATGTGATTTCATCAGTCCATGTGTCTAAAAATTTATACATATGAGAACACAAAATACACAAGGACAAAAAGGTGATAAGAGAATGTATACATACTTGTTAGTGGTGTTTGGAAGAATTTGATTTGGAATGTAAAATGTAAAACTTCAACGATCAGGGTTTGATCGAAGAGATCTAGAGTTTTGATCGAAGAGAGTTAGGGTTTTGATCGAACAGAGTTTTTAGCGCTTCGATCATGAGTATTTATATGTTGTTGTTGACCAAAATTTGATTGTGAAATAGATTCGTTTTGGGGTTTTGATCGAAGAGATAGTACGATTAAGGTTTTGATTCAAGAGAGAATACAGTATTTTTGGCGCTTCGATTTCTGAATAGTGCGTGTTTATTTTAATTTCGGGGTATTTATTTGTTGGACCTAATCGTTTAAAATTTATTGGGCCTGGTTTTTTTGTCCAAAATTGTTAGTCCAAGGACTAGACCATAAAATCCCCAATTTTTTTCCACATATAATGTTATTGTAATCTCTAACAGACCCTAACAAAAAAAAAAAAAAATAGAGCAATCCCAAACTCAATAAGAAATATGTACTAAGGTAAAAAAATGCCAATTATGAAGGTATTTAGGTTTAAAAAAACCAAACAATAATGATGTTAGTATTGTAAATATTTGTAAGGTAACAAACACAAAGATAATGAATATACGTTGTTGCAAGGAACATTCTAAGAATGCTAATTTTGGTAATATTTCTCCCATTCTGGTTTAGAATCATGAGCACACTATGGATTTAATAGAAAATACATTCGGGATACAATGCAACAATATCAAGTGTTTGATTCAAAGTTTGTATACTTTTATCAAACCTAAAAAACTCTTAACCTATAAATTTAATGGTGTGAAAAAATGATAGAGAGAAAAGAGTATACGAGGTAATCGATGCCTAAAATGGAGTTACAAAACTCTTTAATAACCGTTCTCGTTATTGTTCATGATTTTTTCATAATTGAACAAATGTAATTTAGTATCCATTGGATCATTTACGTTTATATTCACCTGATTGTACGATCCATATTTAATGCCTTATCATAAACAATTCAACGCATCCAGTATAAATAATCGCTAGCAGATCAAACGACCTTAATTAACTCAGTTGATTTCTAACTACAATTTATTTAATTGCACCACCTTTAATTTTATGATCTTATTGGTTTTTTCAGAAGTAAGGGCTCATTGAATATTGACACGATGCATACATATGCCATCAAATCACCATAAGTCTTACAATTAACCTTTCGCACGTCCTTGAAAACACATAGCTTGTCACAATGGTGGCACTTCACACCACTGTCTACTTTTGAGTACAATAAATATATTCTAGTTTGTCATTTAGTTATTTACACTTACTTGAATGTGTGACGTTTACACATTTCTTTTGAAAATTTGCAACACGTGTAGGGCCAGATAAGTTTTTCTTTAATAAAATATCTAATTAAAGTCTGAGCGGGGTGGGGGTAGGGGGGTGGCGCTACCCTAAATTGCATTTTATTATTTAAATGAATAACCCTCTCTAGGTAGCTTACAAGAATTGTAAAAGTTGTCTTTATAACACAAACAACAATTGTAAACGATAAATGAAAAAGAGTGAAACAAGAAATATGACTTTATATATCCAAGCAACATAACATATATTGAAAGAAAATGAGAGAAAAAGCAAGAGAGAGCTTAGAAGACACATTACATAATCAATTACTCCTAAAACCAATATCTTTGAGTCAAAATGAATGGCATTCCCCATTTATCCATTTTAATCATGCTTATAGCTATATAGGGAAGGTTAGAAAACTTATCAAACACTTTAAATTATCATCTTGATCCCCTAAAGAGGATAAATAACTAGCTACAAAATTTGCCTTTCGAAAGGAGTGAATAAAAATGGACTTCAATATCTCTCATCAAACGATGGATCTCTTCCAGTACATTCTTTATACGCCATGGAGGATTACTCACTTTGTTATTAAGAATATCAACCATCATCTTAGAATCATATTCAATGATAACTTTCTTGATGAATATAACCTTAAATATATAAGGACATTTTTATCATGTCCGAAATGTTTCATTTATTTATGTCGTACGCCGTTACATTTGGCACGTCTCTACACGATCTCATTTGACGGCCTCAATCCGAATTCCGGGAATTAAGCATTTATGATCTCCATCATGTGTCCCTCATTTGCCTCAACGACTTCACGTTCCATGATTTTAGGCACGTAAAGCAAGTGGTACGCAAGAGAAGTCAAAACAGTGAAACAAGGCTTGATAGGTAAGTTCAAGGGCAATTTGATAATTTTACAGCCACCGTACGGAGGACCAGTCAACTGGAGAGTTGAAGATCTTGCCGCAATAAAGATACTGGAAGAAACGGCACCTCAATCTGAGCTACGGTGAACAATTTATGGCCCGTTGAAAATGGAGATATTTCCAAGAATCTCCTTGGAATTTTTTCTAAGTGCTGAAAGCCCCTTTTGACCAGCGAATGTCCCCGAATTGGTTCGGGGGGGGCGAACCGGTTCGTAGGGTACCCGAACCGGTTCGATGTCCCTATACACTGGATAGAATTTTGGTGTTTTTAAAACATGGGTCTCTTCATGTATTTCCCTATAAATACCAACTTCGGGGGAGCTGTTTTATAAGACTTGCATAGACGAATTTGAGAGTCCATATACCTCAAGTCTTCACCTTTTTGAGTCCCAAGACTCATGTTTTGATTCACACAACCTTGCCAATCCTTTGTGAATCAGTTTGCAATCCAAGAACACATCCGCATATCTGTTCATACTCTTGTGGAGAAGACCGTTCTTCTTCTTCTTCTTCTTCTTCTTCTTCTTCTTCTTCTTCTTCTTCTTCTTCTTTTTCTTCTTCTTCTTCTTCTTCTTCTTCTTCTTCTTCTTCTTCACTGTTGCCCTCCTGGAAAGGGAGACTTCCAGCCGCCGACTACAGAATCCGACACCTGAGGTTAATTCTTAGTCACTTGTATTTTCATTGTAATCCTAAATTGTACGTTATAATATTATAATGAAAATAAATGGTTTTTCCCCTTTGGGGGATTTTTCCTCACATGTATGTGTTTGAATGTTCTTGCATATGTTGTCATCTTCTTCAATCACATATAGTTGCATGTTTAGGATTTAATTGACATAAACTGTGTTTAATTAAATAATTTTTCTATTTGAACGCACGCCCACTCCTCTCAAATTGGTATCAGAGCCAGTTACACAATTTTACCGTATAATTTTCAGCAAATTTTTTCTAAGATACCAATTTTCTGAAAAATTGATTTTTGAAAATGAGTGTGTTCATTATGGAGAAGTTATATAATAAAATGCCAGTTTTTGACGGGACAAACTATGCATACTGGAAAGCCCGTATGAGATCTTCTTTAAAATCCATTGATGAATGTGTCTAGATTTTGGTTGAAAGAGGGTGGACACCTCCCTCCGTTACTGTTGATAATGTGATCAATTTAAAACCTGTCACTTCTTAGACTGAAGACGAATTTAAATGGTCATCATTCAATTCTAAGGGTCTACGTGCTATTTCTGAGTTTGTCACACCTGATGAGTTTAAACGCATAATGACGTGCACCACGTCAAAAGAGGCATGGGATGTTTTACAACTCACCCATGAAGGAACTAATGTTGTGAAGGAGTCTAAATTGCAGAATTTGATAACTCAATTTGAAATAATTACCATGCATGAGACTGAATGTTTTGATGATTTCTATGCTAGGCTTTCTGACATTGTTAATACTAGCTTTAATCTTGGTGAACATATTCCTAATGCTAGAGTTGTTAAAAAGATTCTTCGTTCTTTGCCTAAGCGTTTTATCCCTAAAGTCACTATGCTAAATTCTATGGGTAATTTAAATACGCTAAAATTGGAAGAACTTGTAGGAGATTTGCAGACTTATGAAATTGATATGTTCCCTAAAATTGCTAAGTCTAAAGGTAAGGGAATTGCACTTAATGACCAAGAGAGAAAGAGTGAGGGGTCGGCTAGAAAGAGGGTAGAGTCATCTAGAAAGAGAGAGACTGACACGTCAGATTCTGATTGTGATTTTGACTTAGATGATTTGGCTCTTTTTGCAAAAAAATTCAAAAGAATTCTCAAATTTAAGAAAAATGGCAATTTTAAAGATAAAAAGAAATTTGAGAAAAATAAGTTTGAAAAGAAAAATGAAAAAGTTTTTAAAGATCCTCCTAAGAAAGAAAGTAAGAGATGCTTTGAGTGCGACGGTAGGGGTCATAGAGCCTTTGAGTGTGCCACACGTCTTAACAGAGAGAAAGGGAAGGCTATCCTTAATGCTACCCTTAGCGATGATAGTGAGGTCGAGTCGGTGGATTCTGTAGTTGAGTCACCGCATGAGTGTAACTTCACCGCATTCATATCTAGTCATTTGAGCACTTCTAGTTCCTCTCACGATGATGAGCATGCTGCATCACAAGGACACCTCGACAGTGAAATCGATGCGAGTGAGGGGGAGGATGACACAAGTGAGAGCGAGTGTGATATTCAACGCGCCTACGATGAGTTATATTCTGAGTCTTTTAAAACTAAAAGGCGTAACAAAGAGTTAGTTATTAAGATCACCAGCTTAGAGGAAGATTTAAGAAAAGCGAGAGAGAGAGAGTCCTCCACCTGCACCACCATGAGAGAGAGAGAATCTGCCTGTGTTGAGAAAGAGAGTTTGTTTAGAGAGAGAGAGTAATTTTGAGAAAGAGATAGGGGACTTGACTAAACAAGTGGCTAGTCTTATGAGTGAGCTCCATTCCTCCGTGGAGACTCGGAAGAAACTTGAAGCTCTTGTTGCCCAGCTGACTCATGATCTTGAGAAAGCACGGGAAGTCAAGGTACAAATCGAGGACAGATCAGGGAAAATGGGAAAGATGCTCCTCGGCCCCGCTTTAGGTTTTGGTGATAGGCAGGGATTGGTTATGATGGTTCCTCCACCTCCCAAATTGTACCTGAACCAGTTCCTGAGTTTACTACGAATCCTTATGGCCATTGTCAAAAACCTAAAAGGAGAGTTCGACTAAGAAAAGCAAACCAAGGTCCGCCTTTGACTGTGTTCTTTTGTACTTATTGCAAAAGAAAAGGCCACCTCAGGTATTTTTTCTATAGCATGGGTCGGACACAACGTACTACTGCTCCTTCACGTTATACTGATGAATTTTCTAGTCTGAGAGAGCAAGTTGAGTTTTTAGCTTCCACGTCTCAGAGTTTGATGGAGGAATTCCGACGGATGTCTTTCCCGTCAGTGAATGCTTCTCACATTCCAGCTAAAACCAACAACAACAAAGGCAAACAAAAGGTTACCACTTCATGGGTGCCTAAGAAAGATAAAAAGGCCTTTGTTGTTCATGTTGATCTCAAAGCACATAATATTTCACAGTGGTATTTTGGCAGTGGATGCTCCAGACATATGACAGGTGATGCCTCATTTTTAACATCTCTTGAGGATTATCAGGATGGTAGAGTCACCTTTGGAGATGGGAGAAAGTATAGCATTGTAGGACGAGGTACTATAGAGTTACCATGATTTCCTAAGCTAGAGAATGTGTTATACGTCAAAGGTTTAAAAGTAAACCTTCTCAGCATTAGCCAGCTGTGCGACACTGACTTTACAGTAAAGTTTGACCGGGACGCGTGTAATGTCTACAATCAAGCCGATAAACTTTTGAAGCAAGGGGTGAGGACCGAGGATAATTGTTATGGGACTAAGCCTACTTCCTCACTTGTCTGCAACAGCGCCACGATCACTCCTATGGATCTATGGCAGTAACGTCTAGGTCACGTGAATATTAGAGATCTCACTCGCTTAGCTAAAAAGGACCTAGTACGTGGCTTACCATCTCTTAGAAAGTCAACTTTGACGATTTGTGGACCCTGTCAGTTGGGAAAACAAATTCGTAGTCCCCATAGGAAGTTGCATTCCATTACCACCTCTCGGTTTCTTGAACTTATACACATGGATCTTATGGGTCCCACTCATACCGAGAGTCTGGGTGGTAAGAGGTATATCCTCGTGATCATGGATGATTTCTCCAGGTACTACATTATAGGTTTTCTGAGAAAGAAATCCGATGCTGTAGAGTTTTTAACAACCAAGTGACGTGTCCTGCAAAATCAACACGGAGTCACTATTAATAGGATACGTAGTGACAACGACACTGAATTTAAGGAAGCAAAGGTAGATTTTTATTGTGATAGCCTTGGGATCAAACATGAGTTTTTTACTGTAAAGACTCCTCAGCAAAATGGGATTGTTGAGAGAAAGAATAGAACGATACAGGAGATGGCTAGATCTATGGTTCTAGGTCGTAAAGTTTCTAGGAGATTTTGGACATAGGGAGTGTCTACTGGATGCCACCCGGTGAATAGGGTTTATCTGTGTCCACACACACTTCAGACACCTTATGAGTTGTGGACTGGCAAGAAGCCCAACCTGGCATATTTCCATGTTTTTGGGAGTAAATGCTACATCCTACGGGATAGAGAGCAATTAGGAAAGTTTGACTCGCGGAGCGATGAGGGAATATTGTTAGGCTATTCATCGAATAGTCGAGCGCATCGAATTTTTAACCTGAAGAGCTCTAAGGTTATGGAATCAATAAACGTCACCATGAAAGATGATGAAACTCTGACGGTTATTGATCCTAACCTTCAGTGTGCGGATGAGGACTTGTCTGACAGTGATTTACTTATACCTCACTCACACTCTGTGGTCCCCACTCCTCTGTTAGGGGACACACCTTCTTGGGTTTGCAAGAGTCATGACCCTTCTGCGATTGTTGGTGATCCCACTTAGGGATGGCAACGGGGCGGGTTTGGGGCTAGTTTTCAAAAATCCTAACCCGCCCCATTTAATAAATGGGGCGGGGTGGGGCGGGTTAGGATTTTTGAAAATTAACTCCTAACCCGCCTCATTTAATAAACGGGGCGGGGCGGGGCTCCTACGGGTTGCGTTAATTTTAAAAATAGTAAAATTAAAAATATTACATTATAGCCTTAGAGGTATACAATGACTCGTATTCCAATAAGTGAGATAATCCCCCAATTGTCAATTCATATTTTCACTTAAATCTTTTACAAAATTAACATACATATAAAGATTTTTTTTAGTGTGTGAGTGTGTGTATATATATATATATATATATATATAATTTAATTATAATTAGCATACATATAAAGGATATTTATATAAGCACAAGTTAAACGGGGCGGGGCGGGGCGGTTTTATTTCAGCTAACTCCTAACCCGCCCCATTTAATAAACGGGTTTTTTTCTTAAACCCATACCCGCTCCTAATTCATTAATCGGGTTTTAAAACCAGCCCCATTAGGGGCGGGGCGGGGCGGGACTCCTACGGTTCGGGTTAAATTGCCATCCCTAATCCCACTCTTGGGGTTAAGACTCATGCTCGGCTAGAGAACGTTGCTATCCATCTCTTCTACACGTCCAAAGTCGAGCCCAAGAATCATAAAGAAGCACTCAAGGATGAACTCTGGATATCCGCTATGCAGGATGAGTTTCTTCAGTTTAAAAAGAATAATGTCTGGGAACTAGTCCTCCGACCTAGTGAGACTAATGTGATAGGTACCCGGTGGATTTTCAAGAATAAAATGGATGAAAATGGTACCATAATCCGAAATAAGGCTAGGTTGGTCGCTCAAGGATACACACAGATAGAGGGTGTAGACTTTAGGGAGACATTTGCTCCTGTTGCGAGGCTTGGGTCCATCCATTTACTACTCGCCATCACATGTCATCTGCACTTCAAGTTATATCAGATGGATGTCAAGAGTGCCGTTCTAAATGGCATTCTACAGGAGGAGGTTTACGTGGAACAACCAAAAGGGTTTGAAGACCCTAAGCACCCGGAGCACGTCTACTATCTGAGAAAAGCCTTGTATGGTTTGAAGCAAGCACCCCGTGCTTGGTACGAGAGGCTTACTTCTTATCTCTTAACCCGTGGCTTAAAGAGAGGGGGAGTTGATATGATGTTGTTCGTCAGGAGAGATGACGGTACAATTTTGGTTGCCCAGGTCTATGTGGACGACATAGTCTTTGGATCCACGTGCTCTCAACATGCTTATCACTTTGAAGAGGAGATGAAAAGTGAGTTTGAGATGAGCATGGTTGGTGAGATTACTTTCTTCCTTGGTCTCCAGGTTCGTCAGCTAGAGGATGAGATGTTCATCTCCCAATCCAAGTATGCTAGAGACCTAGTGAAGAAATTTGGTTTAGACTCCGCTAAGCATGCACGTACACCTATGAGTACCACTACCAAGCTTATTAAGGACACTTCAGGCAAGGACGTAGAGCAAACCTTGTATCGGAGTATGATAGGTAGTCTTCTCTACTTGACTGCCAGTCGTCCTGACTTAGCCTTTAGTGTTGGAGTCTGCGCGCGATATCAGGCATCCCCGAAAGAGTCACATTTACTTTCTCTAAAACGTATTATTAAATATGTGAGTTGGACTCTCTCATACGGTATTTGGTATTCCTTTGATACCGATGACCGTTTGTTCGCCTATTCTGATGCCGATTGGGCCGGGGATGTAGATGGTTGTAGGAGCACTTCTGGTGGGTGTTTCTATTTTGGTTCTGCTCTTGTCTCCTGGCTGAGCAAGAAGAAAAATTCCATCTCTTTGTCCACTGCGGAGGCTGAGTACATAGTCGTCGGGAGTTGTTACACGCAACTCTTGTGGATGAAGCAAATGATAGAAGATTATGGGATTTCACAGGACACCATGACCTTTCATGTGATAACACGAGCGTGATACACATATCCTGTAATCCAGTCCAGCATTCGCGCACAAAGCACATTAGGATACGTGAGCACTTTATACGATAATTAGTTGAGGAGAAAGTCGTATCCCTGAGTTTTATTCCCACCGACCGTCAGTTAGCCGATATTTTCACAAAACCTTTAGATGCCCTTAGATTTGAGAGTCTTAGGAAGTCTTTGGGGATTTGCACAGTTGACTGAGGGGTTGGTCTATATCTAGAATAGGATGCTTTTTCATGTTCATATCTTATGCTTCCTATTGCTAATCTATTTTTATATGTACCATTGTTTTGTTGTACAACTATTTATATATTCTTTTGAAAAATCCAAAAAGATTTTTGTTTTTGTATATAAATATTTTAGAAAAGCCCAAAAAGATTTTTATTTTTTATGTACCTTTTATGGATGAACATTTAAGATAGCCAAGTCACAATTTTATTCCATTTATCTATGTGACTGTTTAATAGAGATTTGAGATGCTACATCATTTCATCCATGTGCTTTACATTGTATGGAGTCCTTGAGATGTAATTAGTGATATTTTTCTACATGTTTGATTCCTATCTCCTTTATTGCACACATGCATGACTTTATTTGATTATTACACTTGTCTATCACATGTTGGCTTAAGTGTTTCCATCTCAATTCTGTTTATATAACTAACAATATGCGATAAAACTTGACAAGATTGGATTGCATGTAAAAACCGTTTTTCTTGTGAGACTGAGTGTTTGTTTAAGAACGGGGAGGGGCTGCGAAAGGTAATTATCACGTCTTTACGCAAAAGCCACCATTCAAAAGGACCTAAAAAATGGAGGAATTTTATTATCCGGGGTCCAAAGAGGTTAAAAGAGCCCGAAAAAAATTTAAAGGCAATAAAAAGAAATTCATGCCAAATATGGGCCACTTAGGTTTCACCATCAATTCTCCAAAGTTTGAGAATTTAGAAAAGCCTCTATTCAAAATAAAAATCTGAGGGAGTTTGGTTGGAGAATATAAACGGGTTTGTGCTTCCTTGAAAGTCCTGAAAAAGCATGAAATAGTTTTGGACGTTATTGGTGTGGAAATCACTTTGAGCTTTGATTTGTTGATTTGATTGAGTCAATGTCTTATATTTCCACATTTTTACACCAAAGGAAGACTTTGAGTTCATTCGTTAGGAGTATCTGATATTCATCGTGCACATATGTCATGTTCGTATGCATTGATTCTCGTATCGAATCTGTTCACACCCCTTCATTTCGCTATCATTGACTTGGTTGTTTTTGTGATCTTTTATGGTATGATTCTTTGTTGTATTATTTGTGTGAAAAATTTTGAAAAATTCAAAAAATAGTGGTTTACTACCTTGTGACATTCTCCATGTACATTTATTTATGCTTCCCTTATCTGTCTATTACGGGACATCATAAAAAGGGGGAGAAATAATTATCATATTATGGGAGAGTTTTATGATCTATTTTAAATTTGAATATATGTTTATCTCATTTCAAACTCGATATGTCACGTGGTATTGGCTTGTTCTCATGTGTGTAGGTATTAGATTGATGATCACTTAATTGCACACCCTGATGAGAAATTTGAAGTTTTGAAGATTTGAAGATCAAATGATGAAGACTTATTCATTTTTATCTTTCCAGTTTTGGGTTCATGGAAGGGTAGATTTGTTTAGGCAGTTTTGTTATTCGATAATTCGGATTTTTTATATATGTACCGGCATAGACATAGAGGGAGAATTGTAAGGACATTTTTATCATGTCCGAAATGTTTCATTTATTTATGTCGTATGCCGTTACATTTGGCACATCTCTACACGATCTCATTCGATGGCCTCAATCCGAATTTCGGGAATCAAGCATTTATGATCTCCATCATGTGTCCCTCATTTACCTCAACAACTTCACGTTCCATGATTTTAGGCACGTAAAGCAAGTGGTACGCAAGAGAAGTCAAAACAGTGAAACAAGGCTTGATAGGGAAGTTCAAGGGAAATTTGGTAATTTTACAGCAACTGTCCAGAGGACCGGTCAACTGGAAAGTTCAAGAACTTGCCGCAACAAAGATACTGGAAGAAATGACACCTTAATCCGAGCTACGGTGAACAAGTTATGGCCCGTTGAAAATGGATATATTTCCAAGAATCTCCTTGGAATTTTTTCTAAGTGCTGAAAGTCCCTTTTGACCAGCGAATGCCCCCAAACCCAGCCCGAACCGGTTCGGGGGGCGAACCCGTTTGCAGGGTACCCGAACCGGTTCGGTGTCCCTGTACGCTGGATAGAATTTTGGTGTTTTAAAAACGTGGGTCTCTTCATATATTTCCCTATAAATACCAACTTCGGGGGAGCTATTTTATAAGACTTTAATAGACGAATTTGAGAGTCCATATACCTCAAGTCTTCACCTTTTTGAGTCCCAAGACTCATGTTTTAATTCACACAACCTTGCCAATCCTTTGTGAATCAGTTTGCAACCCAAGAACACATCCGCGTATCTGTTCATACTCTTGTGGAGAAGACCATTTTTCTTCTTCACTGCTGCCCTCTTGGAAAGGGAAACTTCCAGCCACCGACTACAGAATCCGACACCCGAGGGTAATTCTTAGTCACTTGTATTTTCATTGTAATCCAAAATTATACGTTACAATATTATAATGAAAATAAATGGTTTTTCCCCTTTGGGGGATTTTTCCTCACATGTATGTGTTTGAATGTTCTTGCATATGTTGTCATCTTGTTCAATCACATATAATTACATGTTTAGGATTTAATTGACAGAAACTGTGTTTAATTAAATAATTTTTCTATTTGAACACACGTGCACTCCTCTCAAAATATTTAACCCTCCCTATTAGATGTTGCTTCCACATACGAGTGTTAAACCCACATGAAAAGCACAATCCCATAAGAAGTTTCCTTGATCATCTCTCAAAATACCTCCACGTCCACTATTACCAGGATTTCCCTTTGGAGTAACATATGTTTAATTTAACCCATTCCTTTGGTGTAACATATGTTTAATTTAACCCATCCAATTAAAGGTTTATTCCATACAATAAACTTGACCCGTTGTTTTGTCAAAACACTAGCAATACATAAAGAACATTTATTGTATTAGAGAGGTGCGAATCTTATGTTACAAGTGAGGCCTTTATATAGGCTTTATAATACTTGTTTACTAAGTAATCTAATAACTAAATAACAATAACAACCCTCCAAAACTAAGTTATTACAAGACCTAGTCATTAAGTAACTTAATGACTTAAATGACTAAAGTGGCCTTAAGTGGGTTAAGTTATAAATACACTGCCTCTAAAGATGATGTGTAGACATCAATCAAGCCAAGCTTGCCAATAGAAATGCGAATAAGAGACAGACTAACAGGATTGGTAAAAATATCTGCAATTTGTTCTCTAAAAGAATTAAACGACAGGGTGATTATCCAATGATAAATGTAATACCCCGTATTTTTGTGTAATTTTATTTTAATTATGAAATTAGGATTAATTAATTTAAATGGAGAAAATTTAATTATAATTCATCCGAATTTAAATGTAACAATTATTAGCGTGACGAGAGTTAGTATGTATTGGTGATAATTATGTTGAATATTACTTAGCGAGTAAAGTAATATATGATTACGAAAATATTATTATGGCCGGGAGTGAAAAATAAGGTAGTTGCAATACACTTAGTTGGGACGCGCGTGTGAGTCATGTCGGTATTACTTTATTGGGTTAAAAAGATAATTTATTTTTAAGTAACTCTTATCATCATTTCGAGTGCGCCGATGAGTCCGAAAGGGCCGAAATAGTCAGAAAACTCTACTCGAGTGTTTTATTTGGATTTCGGGGCAATTTAGGCCACACCGACATCCCAAAGGGGTATTTTGGTCTTTTGAGATTTTGGAGAATTAAAATGGACGAAAATAGATAATTAAAAGGGAAGTGTACATGGGTAATAGGTTATCTGTCAGTTTCCAAACCTAAGTGAGAGAGAGAACCAAAGAGGGAGAAGAACTCCATAGGTGCCCTGTGATAAAGACTCAAGCTCTCACACCAAAAATCACACCAATGCGTAGATCGTAAAGAGAGGATCACCCCTATACCAGTTTCATTTAGCGAATCAGAAGTTCATAAAAGGCAAGTGATTATCTTTCTGAATTTTAGAGCATATATGATTCATGTTAATTTAGTTGATGGTTAAATCATAATATCATGTAATTGGGACTAAAATTGGGAATTTATTTATGAATGTGGTATAGGAATTGCATGTGGTTGAATAACTATGTATTGGGGATTGGGGATTAGATACTTTAATTTTATCTATTAAAACACGAAATCGTATTTGAGTTTAGTGGATCATTAATGGTGATTATATGAAATTAGGGCTTGTTGAAGATTTGAGAAATTAATCAAAATTCATGTTAAAATTTTAAGGATTTAATGTTAAAAATGGTTGGGAAAGTGTTCTAATACTAGGGGATATAGTTTAGAGCTGTTTAATTTGAATTAGAATGAGTTCTACGTGATTTTTCTGTTGAATGAATTGGGAAAAAGTAATTTTTAGAAGACAGGGACAAACTCAAAATTCTCGTTTGAAGACCTGCCCAGGTCGTTCGAATGAGCAACAAGAATTTCAACGAGATTTGGTTTATAGTTCATTCGAAGTGAGGTCCTCGTTCGAACGAACTTATTCAAACGATAATTTCCAGCTTCTAACAAGATGTTAGAAACTCTAATTTATGCCCGGACGAGTTAAAATTCTTCTAGGTTGATTCAAGTGAGAGAAATGACCTACGTTAACATTAAGTGACTTAAATTCTTAGCCTAGTGATGAGATGAGTTTGTGAATACTCGGGGCATATGTTGGAATAAGAGAGCCTTAAGGAATATTTAAACGACAGAGAGATAAATCGTACGATTAGTGTACTGTGATTAATAGGGATGATAATACTAGTTATAAATCCGAGGATTTGGGTTGCGTGAATACTAAATGAATATAATAAGTCGTGTGTATACTTATTGATTGAACTATTATGTGTATAACATACATACGCTGCTTGCTATCAGGTGGATGTTGCGCGTTGTGGACGATCATGCCTTGAGAATCCTTCGGGTGGGATCTTTATTTGTACCACTAGAGCATAGAACCTAGGTACGGGCTATCTGTGAGAATGATAGTGATGACGGTCATATGGGTGCGTAGGTATGTGCATAGCACATCGGCTTGGAATGTGTTCGCCTCCAATATGTGTGTCTGTTTCGATGATTCGCGAGAGATTAAACCTATAGTCCTTTATACAATGAAAGATGCACCGGGACATGATAGCAGAGTATGCATGCACCGTAGATATGTCTCGGGGTGCATTGGTGTATATATATATATATATAAAATGGAGTGTACATATATCTATACTTGTGATACTATCTACTAGGAGAATTAAGTAGACCTGATTGATAATGAAATCTTAAATGAATTAAGTTTGTGAACTCATAATTATATTAAATTGAAAAGTGATTATCCATGTTAAAGAGAAATTGGACATTCATATGTATTACGTATATTGCGAGAGAAACACATGGGAACTGCATGGGGCTATGATTAGATGTTAGACTGGAAATAAGTAGTTAGCATGGGAATAGAAACTAGTAGGATTCGAAGGTACGTTAGGCGTGCACATTAGATGAGAGGTGAGCATCTCAAGTGAGTACGATAATATAACATAAATAATATATGTGCTAATAACTCATTTTAAGAACTTACTGATTTTTAAACTGTTTTCAACTCGGGCTCTGACCCGTTTTCTACAAATCTCTTTTCTTGTCAAATTATTTTAGTTCCCCAGCCACAGGGACACCAAGTATAGGAGTTCCATTTACTCGGCGATATGTAGTTGTTATGGAGGTTACAAGACCTTGGTATTAAATGCCTCTATGTCCATTATTTCTTCCTTCTGAGTTATTTTATCAGTTATGGCATATTGACCCTTTTCTATTCAAATATTCAGAGATTTTGGATTTAGTTATTTACTTCTTTCAGTTGTTGGTTTATTTTTGTTGGATTATTGTATTTGTTACTTAGACTGGAAGTGTTTACTCCAGTTACATTTATTATTACAGTTATTTCCTATCATATGAGATTTGTGTGAATGGTGAATGTTTAATTATTCGTTAACCTAGTTTTATATTAATTAAAAGATAAAATTTTGACATCACCCTTTTTAAATATTAGGTGGTTAGTATTCAATAATAAAGTTTTTGACAATGATGCATAATCTGAACTAACTAGATATTCTGATTTAATTTATTAAATAACTGATCACTTGGTATTTAATTGGGTAGGGTGTCACAGGTCATACCAGGGCATCAAGTTTTAGAGTCCTTAGGATCTATGCCGCTTATTATGCTTTCCACGTAGCTTTCTTTGATATAAAGACATATATTTATGACTATTGCATTCATTAATTGTGCAATCTATGTCTTCAGCTATTTGAGATATTACCGTGAACTTATAAAGTTTCTCTCATTTCAGATGCCTCCCAGACGCGCACATCGAGCCAATTGGGATGCCTAGCCCGAGCTCAGCCATCTCCGGCCCCGGGCACGATGAATGTTGCGGAAGTTGCCTCTATTGTAGAAATGACGGTGAATGCAACATTATCCGCGGTACAGTAAGCCCCACCACAGGCACTTGCACCAGCCCACGCTTTCCCTTCTTCTTGGGAGCGCGTCAGAGATGCCTTCCAGAAGGCACAACCTCCAGAGTTCGTAAAAAGTTCAGATGTGGTAAAGGCGAGCTATTGAAAGAAGGATATACAGAGACACCTGAGGATGTATGAGTGCACGGTGGTGCAAAAGTAGATTTTAGCTACTTTTAAGTTGGTAGGAGCAACGCTAAAGTTACCACTACATAGGAGTGGGATGTTTTGACTATTTGAGAGATTTGGGAGCGGTTTGATCACAAGTACTTCCCTTATTCCATGCAGATCGAGATGAGACGAAAACTGTTGAACCTCAAATAGGAAAGGAAGACAGTTGCAGAGTATGAGGAAGAGTTTACAGATCTTTTGAATATTATTTGAGAAGAGATACCGACAGAGGAGAAGATGATCTATAGGTTTATGGATAGATTGACTTGGAGGATTCACCAGTATTTATTAGGGAATCTTTCATTGGCCACTTATTCTAATGTGGTTAATGTTGCTCTATTACACTGCCAAGACCACTGCTTCCATTAGCAGGGAAGCAAACGAGCTGAGAAGTCCAACCAGCAGGGCCGGACAAGAGGCAATAATGCCAGTGGGGCACCGATAGCTCAGGGACAGGTCCGTCGGGGTGAGCAGAGTTCCCATCAAGGGGACCATCACTACACCAAAACACTCCTTTAGTAACAGACTATTTTTTTGATTACTAACAGTAATTTATCATTACTATTTGTCACAATAAAGTACTGTTACTAATCTAATATAAGTGTTACTAATATTGCCTCAATATTTTTTGATATTTTTTTTCCAAAACTTAAAATCCCTACCGCCCAAAGGCACAAATTCTTTTTCTGTTACCGCCCAAAGTCTCATTGGAAGCTTAGATCCCAAAGTCTCGTTGGAAGCTTAGATCCCACACTCTTATCTCATCGGCAGAAGGTAGATCCCAAAGTCTCGTTAGGGTTTTTATATGGTTTTCGGATTTGTGTAATCGCAGATGTTTTTATTATGATGTTTTTTTGCTATTGTTCGTGCATATTTAGTTTTATTTCATGCTATTACTGTTGACGCATGTTAACTGAACTGGTTTTCAATGGTTCCGTGAGGAGGCCAGTGGGTCATACATAATATAGATTTCGTATATATGTTGTTCTGGCCAAATGACTAACCTATAATGAGACAAATGACCGATGTAAATTCTAGAAACTATTTTAGAAAATGAAAACCCCACCTGATTTGTATAATATTATAATTTACATCACCTGATTTGTTGGTATTATGTAAATTCTAGATGTAAATTTACATCAGCTGATGTAATTTACATAAAACTGGTGTTATGTTGTTCTGTTTGCTATACAAATATCCTTAACCTCGACAAGTGTATGTGTCTTCCTTATATATCGATCTTCAGCGATTGAAACCCTCTTGTCCACAGTAATTCTTCATTTTTGAACTTACAGAGGTGTTGTGTTGAGGTTTAGATGCCCTTCAAACAATCGATTGAGGTGTTTGATGCGTTAGTAATCATATTTGACACCAAGAATCTGATGCAGATTTTAACCTCAGTGCCAATAAATATCAAAGGTGATTTATTCAAACATCTGTATTAAAATTTATGATTTATTCGGAGATTCCTTCCAACTAAAAAACTCTCTTAATGTTTTAAAGTGGACAAATTCATTGCCAGTATCATTTGAGAAAAAATAATTTATTTGTTTTAAAGAGAACATATAGCCTTGTTGTAAAGAGAACATATAGCCTTCGTGCCCTCATTCAGAACAAGCATTCAGAGCAATGTGTGGCCTCGTTCTATGCTTCAGTTTCAGAATTTGCAACATCTTTGAATTATATCACAATTTTGAAGGAATGCAGTTGATAGGCTGGTCGGGTTTCAAATCTTGGCAGGAAAAGATGATTTCAACATATAGAAAAGTTCTATTATTATAGAAAGGTAATTCTTCTGGTTGATATTGCTTTGTTATACATGGTTCATGGCATGATGGAAGTCTCTAAACCATGATTTTTTTATAGGTATAATCAGTGAGACTAAGCACGTTGAAGATAAAAACACTAGTTATGATGAAAGTAGGTGCCAGGTATAATCAGTGAGACTTCTATTTATCACCTTGCCCTTTGGTTTAATAACATTAATTTTGTTTGTTTGTCCTTTTTAAAATTTGGGCATCAATGTTGTTCTTATTATTATTATCCTGATAAATTTAAGGTGACTGTAACTCCGGTGCAGATCTGAAGACAGAGAGATAAAGGGATACGAACAAAAGCAAACATCAGAATCTTTTTAAGTCTAGCTGTGGTGTTTTATGATGATAAAAATTCTACATGTCAGAAATACTATTTGCAAACTCTATGGAGTTGAGAGTGTTCAAGTGTTGAATCTCAGATTTGTGTCGATACAAATGAACCTGGATGGTAATAGATTTCTGATTCTTTAACATGTCTCCTAATTGTTAAAGGTAATAAATTTCTCTCTATCTCTCTTGTGCTAGTATGTTTTTTGGTTTTCATGTTACTCAAGTTATTGTAAATATTTTTTCATAAATATCTTGAACCTTTTTTATTCTAACAGCATTTGAGGCGGAGGAACTGCAGTAGTGGTTGTTTATAACAAATAAGTTTATAGAAATAGAAATAGGTAGTAATGATGGAGATAGAGAAGAGCTTGGAGTCCCAATTATGGCACACCTGTGCAGGAGGCATGGTTCAAATGCCTCTTGTGGGTTCTAAGGTCTTCTATTTCCCTCAAGGGCATGCTGAGCATGCCCTTGCAAACGTCAATTTTGGGGGTTTGTCTAGGGTTTCGATGTTTATCCATTGTAGGTTTGCCTGCTGTGAAATTCATGGCGGACCCTAATACCGATGATGTTTATGCTAAGATTAGGTTGTTTCCCGTGGGAAACAGTGAGAAAGATTTCGAAGGTGAGGGTTTTTTAGGGAGTAACACATCTGAATCCTCTGAAAACCATCGTCTTTTGCGAAAACGTTGACTCAATCGGATGCCAATAACAGTGGAGGTTTTTCGGTTCCTCGGTACTGTGCGTAGACGATTTTCCCGCATTTAGTTTCAAATTGTTGGCTCAATTGGAAAGTGATGATTAATTATCTAATATGCAAAGGTATGGGATTGTTTTTTTAGCTCTTAATGCTGAATTTTTTGATGAGATTTAGTTCCAGTTTTATCATTACTGTATTTGTCAAATGACATTAATAAAACATTTGATAAATAGGAAAATTATTTGTATTTACCATACGGAAACAAAGTGAGTGTGAACAAATGACATACATATCTGAGGTTGCTCAGATATAGAATAAACACACATTTCAACAATCAGTGTGTTTTCATTTAGACTCAAATGAAAATAACATCCTCTTCCTCTAAAGTGTGTTTTAAATTCAATTTTGGTTATATTATTATAAATTTTAGGTCGAACTTTTTCGTATTCAATTTTTCATCATGAAACTAATGTCAATTTATACTTAAAAAATCGACTAAGAATGTTTAGCCCCCAAACCACTTCCAACACAATTTTACTTTCATGTAACCTAAAAAAACACATTACTAGGTTGTGTCATGTGTACAACGATGATCTCTTACCCTCCACATTTCAATAGCTTATACAACCATGTACAGGAAATCTAAATGGGCCGTCTTCCAGAAAATGATGTAAAGATCATGTGCATAAAGTACGCGAAGCTTGAGAAGAGCCTAGGAGAAATATATCGCGCTCGTGGAATATACCAACATGCAGCTGATTTTGCGGACCCAAGATCTAATGCTGACTTTTGGAACAAATGACATGAATTTGCGGTGAACCATGGAAATGAGGACACCTTCAAAGAAATGCTTCGTATAAAAAGGAATGTTTCTGCATAGTATAGCCAGACACATGTCTTTCTTCCTGAGTATCTTACGCAAAAGGATCAAAATTCGAACCTTGAGGAAACAATGGATGATTTGAAGCAAGATGGGGTCCCTGATGATGAAATGGCTTCTCTAGAAAGGCAGTTGCTACTTGCAGCTACAACAACCAATGACACTGCCACCAAAGATGGCACTAGAACACTCGGCTTTGTGAGTGCTGGGGTGGAATCACAAACAAATGGGGGGATAAAGGTCACTACCAAAGATGAAATCTTATTCATCCACCCTTAGCCAGGTAGATTTTTTGGATCCTTTATTTTATGTGTTAGAGGAGGAACAATTGGTGTTGAGTATTATTGAAACTTGTAGAGTTCATTCCGAAATGAAAAAAGATTTGAAATTAAAAAAGGAAAAAAAGCTCATGCTGGAACTATAGACATCATGTACATTTTTTTTGCAGTGTTTCAGGAATAAATGCTCAATTATATATGATCTTTTAGAATCATATAAATATCAGCTAGGGACAATGTTAATGTCAATTTACAAAAAAAATCATGTGTATGTTTGTCCCCATCCCCTCCACACCCCCTCCCCCCCCCACACATATATATGTGTATAAACACATTGGTTTCATTACTGACTTGATATATATGCATTTTCAAAGGAAAAATTCAGGTTTTGTATGTTTTAAACTAGTTCATTTAACTTTCACAAACTGATACTAACTTCTTTTAATGTATCAGATATACTATTTCATAGATATTATTCCAATTTTAGCCATTTAGCAAATGTCTTATTGTTGCAAAGGACAACCAGTAATTCCCAGACTTCTTATCTCCAATTGGGTATGTATATAAACATGTCTGAATATTTTTTATATGGGGATTCCATAGATTTTGGGATTCGTGTAATCATATCTACCATAAACTTATCAAAAAATGTAATAAGGTTTAGTCTTAAATTCATTTAGTATCATGTCAAATATGGACTTGGTTATTCCTACTTACAACATTCGTACCTTCAACTTTTTATTCTATATTGTTTTATACTTCATTCTTTTTCCCTTCCCTACTTTAGTTGCCTGCCTTTTGCCCTTGAATGACACTATATAATTTCCTTATCTTTGCAGGACCTTAAATACATTAGAGCACATGCCTATAATATAACTATATACTTAAATTCAAAACCCTTTAATATGTAACCTATAATATGTTCATTCATCTACTTGTTGTCACAGAAAATGTCAATTGGGTACCACGCTAAGGTTGCACCTCCAACTGTTACTATGCCTCTCTTGAAGCAGGACATAGTGTTTGAATTGATTAGTGGGTTCTTGGATGTTGCATTTAATTTTTACACTAAGATCTTTTAGATGACATCATCAGTTTTTTGAATGTCACTTAAAGCAGGGCTGCCGAGCTCCCAGTAACAACATAGTGCGAATTTCCTTTAATCACTAGCATGAAGGCCACGCGATGCGTGGCCGAATATAAGCAAATGTCCCATTCCATAAAAATTATCAAACTACAAAGAAGTGGAGAATTTGCTAAAGTAGCTATTATATTTTTTGATCCCAGAAAATCTATTTAATATAAATTCCAATAAAATGCATTAAGTTAACTATTTTTTGTACTGTCTGTTTGTGTTTTTATATTTTTATTGTGTGTTGTATATATATATATATATATATATATATATATATATATATATACTTTAACCCAAAACTCATTTAAAACTCCAAATACTTCTACCCGACTTTGTCCCAAGCTATATAATAAAACCAAATAAATTAAAAGTTCCCACATTTGTAGATTAGAAACAGAGCAAAACTACAAAACCAAGAAATAAAAAATACCCCCCTTTGTATCTCGAATGCCCCATATACACTGGCAGGAAAAAATGCATTTTGTTCGCTGACCTTCTTCTGAAAATGAGATCTAAAATATCGGGTTTGAAGTCTAAACTGTTACCTATGAGAGCAAGAATTACTCTTCTCAGGCACGTCCTTTAATTTGTGTGGGGATAAACTAACCATTTATATTTCTTCTATGGAAACAAAATACTCACAACTGACCCACAAACTACATAACTGATGGGATCTGATCGGATTCATCCTCAAATACCCATAATCCATCGACGAAAAATATAAAATCTAGATAAACACATGAACATACATGCGAGCAAAAGAAAAGAAGGAATGTTGGAAAAACACAGACACATAAATTCCAGAACCAACACAGTGAGAGTTCTATAAAACCCAGAAGAAACACAGACACATATATACAGTTATACATATTGTCAGTGCGTGACAGTATGTGCTCCAGTTTTGTGGTGCATCGGAGCCAATCCACGCCAGCGGGTTTCAGGAGCCATGGCCTGGACGGAGACTTGTGCTCTTTGGTCAGATAGTTATAGGAACAAAGAAAGAAGAGATCGCTTGGAGGTGAGGTCCATTCCGTTTGAACCCGTCTCAAGGTCTACGTGTTTTAAAGAAGAGACGGTGATGATGATAAAGGGCATGTAGACGGTGATGATGATAAAGGGGATGTATCTGTTGAAGTTTTGATTTTTTTTGTGTTCATTCTTTGGGAAACGGTGGAAACGTTAAAAAGGTATAATGAGAGGAGAGAGAATGAGGATTTAAGGGATCTCATTAAAGAGTTTTTATTACTTGCCACGTGTCAATCTCAGAATAATTTGGTCTACAATTTTTATATAGGTATATAGATATAGATATAGATTAGATTAGATTAGATATAGATATAGATATAGATTAGACTAGCATAAAGGCCACGCGATGCGTGGCCGAATATAGGTATACTATTATATATGTGAAATTCCCCCCTTTAAATCTGCAATGATTTCTATATATCCAAATCTGCAGATAGATAGAAATACAGATAAACTTGTAATAAAGATTTAGATCCACAATCTTTCTTGTGACATTTGAAGCCCCAGACCATTCTACCATGGGAGGAAACAACATGCAAAAGAATAAGTCTTTTGGTTCACCCTTTTCTATCTTCAACATCTTAAAATTAAAGGGGTTAGTAGAAAAATAGATCAAGATGACTTTGTAAAGGCTTAAAAAGTTTTTCTAAGCGATGAATATAGAGACCAGCGGGTTGCCGAGCCTGGTATTAAGATAAAAGCTTCTCTTTACATCGACACCATCACCAAGAAATGGAACCATCTTGAGGTTTCCAACTGAGGAACATTCCACTACTATTACTACTACTCATCTTCAAATGTAATTTGTTTAAGATTCTTGAGTATTCCTATATGCAGAAGAAAAAAAATGCAAATATAACCAGTTAATGCAGAAGAAAAAAAGCATAGCAGAAGAAAAAACCATAGCAGGCCATCAATGCAGAAGAAAAAACCATAGCAGATATAACCAGTTAACTGGCCATGAAGGATACCATTTTCATTGACTTGCCTCGACTCTTCTACATTGATGCCTATAATAAAAAGACGCAAAAAGGAAGAGGATTAATACTTAAAAGAAGAGTGAAGGTCAATGTGTGTACAGGTTCAATGAATAAAGGTGGGGAATTGGTATTGAGGGGGGAGAGAAACAGATGGGTTTAAATGAAAGATTAATGAGTGTGGGAATTGAGAGAAGAGAAACGAATTTGGGAACAACTAATAACTTACATTAAATGAGATGCCACGTGTCAGCCTCACACCATTGTTTATAAAGCATGCTTCGTTTAATATATTCTACTAATGAAAAGAAATAAGAGACATTTGTATTGACGCTGAAAAAAACCATTTGAACTTATGGTGGATGACTAATTATAGAGTTGGAATGACTTTAGAGTTGGACCAATTTTTAATAAATGAATCAATATGTTCAAATAATCACTCAAAATGAAGTATTTCAAATAAAGTGATAATGCCATAATGTGAAATAAAATTAAATATTAAACTAAAATTTATAGAAACAGCAAAACATTTAAAACTGAACTTTGTAAAGAAAAAGTGACATATTAAACTGAAATTTGTTATAAAAAAAGGACATTTAACTTGAAATTTGGAAAAAAATTTAAATATATTCGAAATTTGTAGTATAAATAATATTTTAAACTGAAAAATTTGTAAGAGAAGAAATATTTTAAACTGATTTATTAAATAAAAATTAACATTTCAACATTTGTTCAAAAAAACTATTTACATACTTAAATAGGTAACATCTAATTATTATTTTTTTGATAAGTAAACATTTTAATTTTTTTTTATAAGTAAACACTTTAGATTGAAAATGAACAAATATATTTATGGGTTGGACTTTAAATAAATAGACAAAATAAACTAATATATTGTACATGGGATGGAAATGAGGACAAATAACACATTTAGAACAACAATTATTATTTAAACTAAGAACCAAACTTTGAAATGAAAAAAAAAGGTGAAAACTTTACTTGTAAAGAGTCTCGGCAACATTTCCTTCTTTTCAGATCACAAACAGCAAAAGCATACACTACCATCATCAAAAAATGACAAACTCAGGCAACAAAACCTCCTACACATCACCAACTAAAAACCCAACAATCAAATGTCAATCTTTAGACATCTTCCTATACCAAATCGACCAGATAAAACAATGAATATTAATAAATAAAATTAAAATAAATTACTAACTAATTGATACATAATATTAAGATACAAAAAAAACTTTTTTTTTCTTGCTTCCCATAAAAGATTCCATGAAATGAAGCCATTTGAGACTTGGGAAGAAAAAGAATCATGTGAGTGGAGATGAGATACTCCCTCAAAATCTCCTTTGTTTCCCATGGGTTAGGGTTGAAGAAAGTGCATAAGAGTTTATCTACTCTTTTCTTCAATTCAGTTACGTGTGTATATGTAAAATAGGCATCCATCTGCATATGAGATGACATAAAAGAGAAACGCTTCATGTGTAATTCTGTATATCAGATTACATGAGAGAGAAAGAGTTCATGATACACACATATATATACACAAACATTGATATACGCACACCTACTCAATCCTACCCATTTGATTAATCTAAATGGAAATTTAGTTCAGATTGAAATCACCTGCTCCGATCTAGTTCAGAACCCTTGCTCTGATCTCGATTCAAATATGTCGTTTCAATTTTAATAACTGATTTCAAGGCTGAGAGTTGGAGAGATTATCTTTGTTGCAACTCCTTATGTATTGATTTTGTACTGGTGTCATCTTTGGTTGTTGGACCCAACCGTTTGGGGTTACGAAGTGGCGGAATATAAGATGGCTTAGATGCTTGTTCACTACCTATGACTCTTAAAACCAAAGATATATATTGTCAATTAATAGCAAGCATTTATTATTGCCACGTGTCATCCTCAGAGGAGTTGGGTCTACAATTTTTATATAGTTATATAGATTTGTTATAGCTGCAACTAGAACCGGGACAATCTCAAATAACTTCACCTCACTTAACATATAACTCAGAAGCTCAGGCCCAAGCATGTCAATACCATCTCTGTTATGATCAACTTACTTTAATCCAAACTTTTCTTTACCACAACGTAGAGGCAATTTGTTTCCATCTATTGGATTATCCACTACAGATAATTCATCTATGCTACTTAGTTTTCATTCTGGAAATTTTAGTTTGGGAATCTGAATCTCAACCCTATGTTGAAAATAGTTGATATCTAGCACACTGCAATGGGCTATGGCAGAGGTACTACGCAAACCATAGCACACTGGAATGGGCTACGGCGCGGTGTTATTCATGTTCAGGGTGAACAAGAGAGGATACTGCAAGACAGCATAAATACGGTGAGTTTTAATGATTTATAATGTTAGTATATTACATGTGAAGCCTTTGTATTTTTAATTTTCTATATTTGTTTGTTTTTTAAAATTCTTAGAATGGTTATATTGTCTTTGACCTATGCCCACATATGTTATGGTTATTGTGACTACCACCCCCAAACTTTGAGTGTTGAGCTGACAATTCATATAACAAACGGATAGAGGTCAAATATCAAATAAATCCTTACTAGAAATCTAGTTTAGCATAATTACCCTATTCAGAAGAGTGAGGGAATACAAAGTGGTGATAAAGTTTGTGTGCAACAACTTGATATTCAATGTGAAACAAAGACCAAGGTTCTCAACATGCTAATTAAGCAACATTTCTCTCTTTTTCTTCGTATTCCCGATTTTATTTGAAAATGTCTTTACAATTATGTGGAATTTGGAAGATGACTATATGTCTAGAAACTGTACAATAACCATGTAGTGGGGTTGATCTATGGTTTTGTTGTATTATACATCAATCTCAAATGTTGAAACAAAACGTAATCGTTTATAATATGAAATAGGGAATAAATATATTATTATATGCTTTTATTTTTCCACAGATTTCTTCATTGTATAGGATTTTGAAAATCTTGAGCAAAAGATGTGTTTGTCAAAATAACCTCCTCTGATACTATTGTAAATTAATTAAGAAAGCACAACAAGATATGATGCCCCTATTTTTCTGTGGTATATATGAGATAATGAGGTTATTATCAAAATTTTGTAATGAAAGAATGACGTGGAATGCAATTAAAATGGAAAACTTTGCATACTCAATGTAGATGTAAACTATCATTAGAGTTTTGTGCAATTTTTTACAGTGTTTGTGCAATTAATTTTTTCGGTGGATAATTTTTTGTACTAAATTAATTTTGTATGACTAAACGTTGATATTAGAACTAATATGATAATTTTATTTTGTTTGACAGAATGTCATTTTTGGATCCTCATCAAGTTTTCGGCTTTGCGGGTTGGGGCGTTGATTGCGATGGTAACAGAAGGGAAGTTGATAGTCAACAACAATGGACTTATTTTCTATATTTCATTTGATTATGCTCGGACGAGTTAAAATCCTTCTAGGTTGATTCAAGTGAGAGAAATGACCTACGTTAACATTGAGTGACTTACATTCTTAGTCTAGTGGTGAGATGTGTGTGTGACTTCTCGGAGAATATGTTGGAATAAGAGAGCCCTAAGGAATATTTAAACGACAGAGAAATAAATCATACGGTTAGTATATTGTGAGTAATAGGGATGATAATACTACTTATAAATTCGTGGATTTGGGTTGCGTGAATACCTAATGAATATAATAAGTTGTGTGTATACATATTTATTGAACTATTATGTGTATAACATACCTACGATGTGTAATACCCCGTATTTTTATTGATATTTATTAAAGGGATTAGTTAAATTAAATATGAATTAATTCAGATATAAATACTAACGAGATGTGAGTTGGTATTTGATTATGTTGTGTATATATAGCAATATATGAAATTTTTGAATTAAAAAGCAAATTTTATTTTTATCAACTGGATGGTCATTTTGAGTGCGCCAACGAGTTTAGAAGGGTCGAAATAGTCAGAAAACACCAGCCGGGGGTTTAGTTTGGGTCCCGTGGCATTTTTGGGCCATACCGGCAACTTAAAAGGGTATTTTGGTAATTTTGATTTGGGAATTAAAGCCTACGAATTTTAAGAGTTAATTATACATTATTAGTAACCCACTAAGCCCATTACCAGCATTTGACAAGTTAGAGGGCTGCGGGAGTTATAGGAAGAGTTGGAAGAGATTCCCAAGAGAAAACCCATAACCACCATCTTCAGCCTTGGGAGAAAATCTGTAGAGAAAGGGGAGAGATCAACCCTAAACCTTCAACATCAAATTATGAAGAGAAATCTAAGGCAAGTGATTTAGTATCCTTAATGAATTGAATATGTCTTCCCTGCTTAGTGTAGGAATTATCTTATATTGAACTTTTTGAAGAAAACCCATGAAATTTGTTGGAGGAACTTTGAATTTGGGTTAGGATTTGCATGTAGTATGATAAGGGACTGATTTAATACTTGAATAGTTACATATGACGATTTAAAAACGGATTTATGATGAGTATTGGGCATAAGGAAAATTAGAAGTTCATGTACATAGGGTTTGGAGAAATATTTGAAGATTCATATTAATTCCATGAAAAATGGTAAGATTTGACCCTTTAAATATGATAAGGAATGACCTAGGGTGATTAGAAATGGTTTATATACGTTAAAACACAACTTGGATGGTCTTAGGGTGGATTTAGAGGGGAGAATAATTGAGAAAAATGGAATTGGGATTTTCTAGGCTGAAACTGCCATCTCATTAGAAGACCTGCCCAGGTCGTTCAAACGAACTCGTTCGAACGAACTTCTAACAAGATGACAGTATGACTTCTAACGAGTTGGTAGTTCGTTCGAAGCCCTTCGTTCGAATGAACTCATTCGAACGAGACTTCTAACGAGTTGACAGAATGGCCATTTTGGTCTGAATTGATTTCTAGTATCCCGTAGACTTTTTTAAATGAGGAGATAACCTTCCCTTATTAACTAGTGGGTATTGTTGGGAGATTGGGGTACATTAATGAGTAAAACTTAGAATAGTGTCTTGAGCCGGATGACATTTGTGGATTGGGAAGCGAGTAACTAATCACGAAGTGAGAATAATTGATAACTCAAATACATATAAATCGGGGACATGTGATTTGTATAACACTAAGTGTTGGTATAAGAACGAGAAGTATACCACTAATCAAATATTTTAATATCTAATATGTGTGAATGCTTAGTATATGTAGTTATGTGTGTATGACATACCTATCGTACTTGCTATCATGGGAGGTTGGCGTTCGTTTAGGTCCGTCTAATCTTTGTGTGCTTACGGGGGGGGGGGGGGGATTTAGATTGGTACTTCGAGGACATTGGTCAGAGAAGGTCTTATTGAGAAGTTAATAAGTCTGCTGATCATGGGAGCGTAGGTATGTGTGTGACCCATGTGATGTGAACTATGTTCGCCTCCACTATTTGTGATTGTTGTTAATGAAATGTTTCCTGAGAGATTCAGAATACGTGGTCCTCATGTACGTGATGTACTGGAATTTGATAGCAGAGTATGTGAGCATCGCAGCTTAGCCTCGGGGTGCTAGTATTGTATATTTATGGTGAGAATAATATACTGTTGATTGAAATGAATAGTCGTGAATAATCGTGGGTATAAGTAATAACAACGGTTTGTAAAGTGAAAATGTAAGATTTATAATATTGAAATACTAAAGTGGGGAAATTGTGTAATAAGGTACAATACTCTATTAAATAGAATATGTTGGGATTTGAGTTGGATATCATATAGAAATGTTAGATTTAGCATTGGACTAGATAGATATGAGAGCAACTATAAATGGACACGGGTACGATAGGAGTGCACAATTAGTTGAGAGGTGAGGAACTCATGTGAGTGCACACACTATCATGTACTTTATATTCACTGTTTAATGATATTAAACACTTGCATTTTTAAAATCCATTTTCACATTCGGGCTCCGACCCGTTTCCTTTCAAATCTATTTTTGTAAAAACCTTTTTATGTGCCCAGCCACAAGGACACCATGCATATGAGTTATATTCAGGTGACGTGCTGTAGCTGATGTGGAAGTTACAGGACCTTGACAGTAGACGCCTCCATTTCTGATCTTGACTCCATTATCAGTTTTATCATTTGTTGGGCATGCCGCCCATTCCTTTTAGAGACATTTTACTTATCCAGTTATTTCAGACTTTGGGTTGTAATTAATTTTAGTGATGTGGACTTTGTATTTAATTATTTCGGAATTCAGTTTGTTGTGAGGAGTTTTCCTCCAGACTCATTATTTAATGGATGATTATTCTATTGTGACTATATTGTTGGTTATGTTAACTTTTCAAAATTCATTTATTGCATGTTAATCGGTTTTAATTAAAATGGACAACCTACTTTTTAAATACTAGGTGGTTAGTAATATTAAAATGTTTTCGACAGTGATGCTATGAACTGAACCAACTTGGCATTTTGTATTAATTTAATAAAGGAGTAGCTACCCGGTATTTTATTAGTCGGGGTGTCACAAGTGGTATCAGAGCATCAGGTTCTAGTGTCCTTAGGATCTGTATGGATTGTTATGTTTCCACTGAGCTTTCTTTGATGTAGAGTCCTATATTTTAGGACTGTTGTAGTCTTTTGTGTATGTATCGCTCTTCAGCTATTTTGAGATAACAACTGCGAACTTATAAGACTTTACTCTCATTTCAGATGCCTCCACGACGTGCGTAGCGAGTTCCTAGGGATGCATAGCCAGAGCCACAGTCTGCACCAGTTCAGGGCACTATGAATGCCGCAGAGGTTGCAGCTATTGTAGCCCAAGAGGTAAATGCCGCCCTAGCCGTTGTATAGCAGGCACCACCCCAGGCACCGGTAGTTGCGCCAGTTTAGGCTCATGCATTCCCGTCTTCTTGGGAACGCGTCCGTGATGCTTTTTAGAAAGCACACCCTCCAGATTTTGTAGGTAGCTCCGATGTTGTGGTATCCAGTCAGTGGAGGAAGGATATTCAGAGGCACTTAAGGATGTACAAGTGCACAGATGTTCAGAAGAATATACTATCTACTTTCAAGCTAGTAGGATCTGCATTGCAGTGGTGGGAGTCCATTACAACCGTAGAGGAGAGGGACACCCTCACTATACAGGAGTTTTGGGTGCGGTTCGACCGCAAATATTTTCTGTCAGCTGTTCACACGGAGATGAGAAGGAAATTGATGAACCTCAAGCAGGAGGGGAGGGCCGTGGTCGAGCATGAGGCCGAATTCACTAACCTCTTGAACATTGTTCCCGATGAGATACCGACTGAGGAGAAGAAGATTCAGAAGTTTATGGATGGATTAACTTGGAGGATCCGTCAACACTTGTTAGGTAATCTCTCGTTGGCCGCTTATTCTGATGTGGTTAACGCTGCATTACTTCAAAGCCAGGATCATCGCTTCCACATGTCGGAGAGCAAGAGATCAGGGGAGTCCAGCCATCAGGGCAGGACCGGGGGAAATGGTTCCAGAAGGGCACAATCTGCTCAGGGACAGCACAGGCAGGGTGACCAGGGTTCCCAACAGGGGGATTATAAGAGATTCAGATCTGGGGGTTTCAGAAGTGGACAAGGAGGTTTCAGACAGGGCCATCAGAACCAGCAAGGTCAGCAGAAACAATTTCAGCAGGGCCAGCATGGCCAAGGGAGGAATGGTAACGGCCACTAGGACCGAGGACAGTAGGGACATCGAGGGGGAAACTTCCTAGGGAAGTGTTTCGTTTGTGTCAAGACTAGCCATAAAAGCCAGGATTGCCCTGACAAGGGCAGGGCCCCACCGCAGCAGCAACAGGGTGCTCGACACGAGCCATAGGGGGGATGCTACATTAATTCATACTTGTACTATATGAATAGTTCATTTCAATATCTCAGTATATCAATCTCATCATAAATATACAATAACGGCACCCCAAGACTAAGCTGCGGTGCACACATACTCTGCTATCAAATCCTGGTACATCACGTACATAAGGATCACGTATTCTGAATATCTCAGGAACCGTTTTGACAAGTGACAAACACACATAATGGAGGCGAACATAGTTCACATCACATGGATCACGCACATACCTACGCTCCCATGATCAACATACTTATTAGCTCCTCAATAAGTCATTCTTTGATCTATGTCCTCGAGGTACAAATCTAAATCCCCCCCATAGGCACCCAAAGATTAGATGCCCCTGATCGAACGCCGACCTCCCGAGATAGCAAGTATGGTAGGTATGTCATACACAGATAACCACATATACTAAGCATTCACACATTTTAGATATCTTATAATATTAGGAGAGGTATATTTTACATCCCTATACCGTCATTAAATGTTACATGTTTACAAATCCCCAAATCATATACATTAAAAGTTGTCAACCCTTCTCACGTTGTAATTTTAGGTACTTATTTCCTAACCCATGAATGTCATCCGGTTTACTACCAAATTCTAAGTTTTAATCCTCAACGTACTCCAATCTGACAACTATACCCACTAATCAACAAGGGAAGGTTAACACTCGATTAAAATATTTTTACCGGAGGTTCGAAATAAAATTAGGCCTAAAAGGCCATTCTATCAACTCGTTAGAAATCTCGTTCAAATGAGGTCATTCGAACGACCTGGGCAGGTCTTCTAACGAGATGGCAGAATACGCCCAGAAATTTTCCAACTCATTTTTCTTCATTTTTCTCTTCTCTAATTCCATTCTAAAATCATCCCAATAACTTTTTATTGTTCTTAACCTACTCTAAGTCCTCCTAGGTCGCTTCTTAACATATTATTGGGGTCAATTCCTCTAAATCAACATACAATTATCATTAAGTCCCCAAATTTTGCCCCAAACCCTATGAACATGAACCCAGAATTTAATCACACCTACATACTCATCATAAATACGTTTTTAAATCATCAAAGTTAAGTTTTGGGGTAACAAATCCGTATATATTCATTCTACATGCAATCCCTAACCAAACTTTAGAGGTTCTATATCAATACCATTTGGTTTTCATCAAAACTTTCAAGGTAAATACAATTTCTACACTAAACATGGAAGAAATATTCATTGAACTTAATAATATCAAATCACTTCCCTTAAATCCGATGTTCTGATTCATTATTTACGATCAAGGTTGGTTCTTTCTTCTTTCCAGTTACAAATTCCTTTCAAAATGATGGTGGGGAGATGGTTTGGCTTAGATCCTCCTTTAACCTCTCTTCTAACTTCTCTCAAAAACCTCCGTAGCCCACTCTCTCACTTTTGGATGATAATTTCCTTAGTGGACCTTTTAATAATATTTAAATCACCTTTAAAATTCGTGGGTTTTAATCCCTTAATTTTTAAAATTACCAAAATACCCTTCTAGGTTGCCGGTTTGGCCTAAAAATTCCCCGGGACCCAAACTAAACTCCCGGCTAGTGTTTTCTGACTATTACGACCCTTTCGGACACGTTGGCGCACTCAAAATGACCATTCGGTTGATAAAAATATAAATTACTTTTTAATCTAATTAAAGTCATTCCTGACGCGACTGACACGCGCGTCCCAACTTAATTTCCCAAATTGTCGTATTTTAAACTCACGACACTTTTAATAAATTCAATGATCACATATTACCATAATCACTCAATAATATACAAAAACATATTAATAACCAAGTACTAACTCTCGTCTCGCTAGCATTTAAATCCGAATTAAATTTTCTAATTAATTATTTCAAATTAATTTAATAACTCCCATAATTAAAAGCCATAATTCAATTTAATTATCCTCATAATTAAAAGCCATAAAAATACGGGGTATTACACTCATATTGCATATCATCAACCCAATGTGAGTACTATAAAGCTTCAAAAAAATCCTTGCGATACGAGTAAATGAAGTGTTCATAACAAAATCTTGATAAGAATTTGATAGACCCTTATAAGACACAAAGTTAGAGAGAGGATGTTGTCTAGACCAAACATGACTATACTGAATAGCCCTTCGACGCTCCAATGAGGGGTACCGAGGCAAAAGATCTATAATAACAAGGTCATCATCTATAGGCTCATTTGTAGTGTCAACAACAGGCTCAACAGCATGCCTAATTGAATAATAAGTATTATCAATGTTACAAAGGGAGGCCAGAATAATGATAGGGGATATATGTGAACGCGAGCGACAGGAATACACCTGCATAGGTTGATTAGCTACAAGGTAGTAGAATCAAGGATAGGGACAGGGTAAATGATATGTGAGTCCTCGGGGGTGAAGTGGAAGGATAGAAAAAATTAGAGTTACCAAAAAATGACACATTTTTGTGAAAAGTGACATCGAAAGTATGATGCATACAAGTGTAATAGGATCATAACAATGGTAACCTTTGGACATATTAGAGTAGCCTAAAAAAATACAACAGATAGTCTTATCATAAAGTTTATTGCGAGTAGGAGATTTATTATAAACAAAACATGTACAACCAAACACGCTTTAAATTACAGGAAAAATAATCTTATTAGGATAAATAACTTATAATGTAGATTTGTTTTAAATGACCCGACTAGAGTATGATTCCAAAGATTAGCAGTTGTGAAAATACCTAAATGCTAATAAGATTGAGGAACCTTCATCCCCCTCAGTAAAAAATGGACTACCCCCATAAGACATTATTTTTTCATTCAACAACCCCATTTTGTTCGGGAGTATATGGGCAAATAAGCTGCTGAAGAATACCCTGTTGAGTATATTGAGAGATAAATTCATTTGATATGTATTCTTTAACATTATTTGATCGAATCCCTTTAAAAAGAACGTAAAATTGAGTTTTGATAAGTTGCAAGTGAGGGGGCTTATTTAATTAAGCCTAATACTTCGACCGATCATCCCGACACACATAATGGACAACCCGACCCAACTGAAGATAGTTATTTTTATATCCATGTATTTGACATGTTCTTAAATGCATGGATCTAAACTCAAATCGATTACCATCAATCTTAGAAGAAATATTCAAGGACACCTACGAGTTATTTACAAGGTGGAAAAATATCTCCATGGATATTCCAGGAAACATCATGATAGGTTTCCTAGTCGCTAGGTAAGAAATTCTCGCAGCCAAGGGAGGAGCTCCAAGCGCAATAAAGATCGATCTGAGTGAAGCATGTCGAAGCAAGATTGATAAAAATGTGGCCGAACAGATAGGCGCCATAAAAGTAATGTTCGTCAAGATGAGGACAACATAATTTTAGTCCATAAAGAGATAGATCAATATCTAGACCATTAAGGGGAAAGATCCACTGGAGAGCTAGTCAAAAGAGCTCTCAACACCCTGATGAAATCTCATTTCTTAAGGGCGATTCAAGAAGAGAAACCTCTAAATACCTTTGCCATTCCCAAACTCAAAATTTATGAAGGAAAGATATATCCCATAGACCATTCTCGGTAAAACAGGGAGGAGATGACACTTTAGAGCCACAATGATGCCTTGATGTGTTAAATATTCCCTTCTAGCTTACATGACGTGGCACATAAGTGGTTCAAGAAGCTTCCCCATAGGTCGATCAAGAGCTTCATGGCCCTATCAAAGGCTTTCACTACTCGTTTCATTACCAGTAGTTCCCACCCTAGAAGAATGGATGCACTGCTCATGATGAAGAAAAATCATAAAGAGAGCCTTCTGGATTATGCCAAGTGGTATTGGGAGGTCTTTAATAAAATGGAGGACTACTCAGAGAAGGTTTCTGTCGCCTCTTTTAAGATTGGTCTACCGACCACTTCTTTACTGCACCAGTCCCTGATATGTATTGAAAAATATGCTAAGGTTGAGGGCGTCATTCAATCTACTCTCGGGACAATGGTTGAGAAAAAACAAGTAAAGGAGAAGATAAGAGTGACACTGCAAAGACAAGGAACAAGAACAGGGGCAAGAACGACTCTAAAAATGGGGGCACGACTGACCCTTCAAAGGCGTTTCAGGATATTAACACAGTCTTTAAATAACCAATGTACAGGATCAAGGACAAGACATTTATCAAGTGGCCCAAAAATATAGGTGGTGACCCGACAAAGAGGAATAACATGCTGAGATGCACATTCCACAAGGAGGGGGTCCAGAGGACAGAGAATTGCAAAGTCCCGAAGTTATATTTGGAAGAGCTGATTGAAGCTGGACATCTAAATGAATACATGGAGATGAAAGTCGATAAGGTCACAACAAATGAAAAACAAAAATCAGATTATGTCCTTGATGACAACAAGGGAATGAGTCCGTACTGATCCATGGAGCGCCCAACCTAAAGTAGATCCAAAGGAATTCCGTTAGAATATAACTGAATAATGTCACCACTATCATAGAGGAATTCTAGATCGACCCTGGGAAAAGATAGGTTGGCAAACATCGACGACTAGAAGATTTCGATTGCACCAAACACATCATTTTCATAAAGAAAGATCTGATTGGGGTAAACACTCCGCACCATGATGCACTCGTAATCACCCTTAGGATCACGAATTGGGATATCGACAAGTTGTTGGTAGACCCAGGAGGCTCATCGGAGGTAATGTACTTAAAATTATTCCACAAGTTAAAATTTAACATGGTGTCAAGGAGTCCACGGTTCCATTAATTGACTTTGCAGGGAAAATTATGATGCCATTGGGAAAGATAACCTTGCTTGTAGAATATGATATATCTTAAAGTTGATTGATTTAATGGTGGTGGACATAGAGTCTCCATATAACTCCATTCTTGGCTGGGGCTGGCTACACGCCATGAGAATCGTACCATCTACCTACCACTAGAAGCTCAAATGTATCACCGACCAAGGCATGGTTAAGCTTCATTACGATCAGGCCGCTGCAAGGAAGTGCTTCATCACAGCCATTCGCCCCCATAAGGAGAAGAAAAAATAACCAAAGGATACCCCAGAGGAGGCCCAAGATGGGGCTACAGCCTCAAAATATCAATTACGGTAAGGCCGATCAGGGGTGGAAGAGACCAGGATTCCTGCCACTGATAGGGCCATTGAAATCCTGGAAGAAATGGGCGCTGATGATAGCCTTCCTGATAGAAAGTTATTTATCAAGACTGCACTCACCGATCGCAAAAATAAAGAATTTATTATCTTCTTAAGAAGAAATTTGGATGTTTTTTCATGGGACCCATACGACCTGCCTGGGATTGATCCTGACGTCGCCTGCCATCATCTACATATTGACCCAACCTTTAAGACGATCACTCAAAAGGCATACCAAATAACCCCCGAGAAGGCTAAAGTAGTGGATAATGAAGTTGGGAATCTTTTAGATGTAGGATTAATTAGGGAACTTCAATTCCCCAAACGGCTAGCCGACTCAGTGGTAGTATGGAAGAGCAATGACAATTAGAGGGTCTTCATTGATTTTTTGGACCTCAATAGAGCGTGACCCAAAGACAGTTTACCTATGTTAAAGATTAATTAACTAGTTGATGCTATAACAACTCACGAGAGAATGAGTTTTTTAGACGCCTATTCAGGGTACCATCGGATCCTGCTGTTCGGACCCGACTAGGATAAAACATCCTTCATAAGTCTAGTAGGTCTATATTGTTACAGGGTCATGCAAGGCCAGAAAAATGTAGGGGCAACTTATTAGAGGCTAGTCATGAAGATGTTGAAGCAGCATATGGGAGACACTAGGGGTGTGCAAAAAAACCGACCAACCCGAAAACCGAACCGAATCGAACCGAAACCGATGGTTTTTTTAGCCTGGTTCGGCCTACGATTTGTAGATATAAAAAACTGACCATATCGGTTCGATTAAAGGTTTATACATGGAAAAAACCGATTCAAACCGAACCAACCCGAAATCAATATATATTAAAAAAAACTAAATAACTTATATTTTTATATCCAAAAATCATTAACCACCTTCAAAAACTGACCCAAACCGAAAACCGACCTTAAAAAATTGCCCAAATAAGAAACCGCTAAAAACTGGCCCAAAACCGAACCAAACCAAAACCGATGGGAACCGAAACTGACGGTTTTTTCATAGTCGATTTGGTTTTGACGTGACCTTTTCTAAAACCGAAACGACCGGTTCAGTTTGAATTAGGGTCCAAAACTGACCCGAATCGACCCGTGAACACCCCTAGGAGACACCATGGAAGTCTACATCGATGACATATTGGTCAATAGCAAGAAAAAAGACTACCACCTTATGAACTTAACTAGAACTTCGAAATCCTTAAAAAGTATCAAATGAAACTTATCGCAAGCTAGTGTTCATTCGGTGTTCAGTCAGGTAAATTTCTGGGATACCTAGTTAGCAAAAGAGGGATTGAGGCCAATATAGATCAGATTGATGCGATCAATAAGGTCCAGCCCCCAAAAATGACGTGGGATATTCAAAAGCTTACTAGAATGCTTGTAGCACTAATCCGCTTCATCTCTAAGTCCTTGGAATGCTACCAACCTTTCTTTCAGCTATTAAAAAGGGATAAGGGCCTCATATGGAATGATGACTGCCCTAGATTTTTAGAATAGATTAAGTTTTGCCTTTGTAAACAACCCCTACTAGTGATCCTCGATGACGAAGATCCTCTGTACCTCTACCTCGTCGTATCAGACCATGATGTTAGTTCGGATCTAGTATATGAGAAGGAAGGTGGACAAAACCCTATTGACTACTCTAATAAGATGCTTTTGGATGTAGGGAAACTTTATTTACCGGTGAAAAATCTAGCCTATGCATTAGTGGTTACCTCTAGGAAGCTAAAACACTAGTTTGAAGCTCACTCAATAACAATGATTACTTCATTCCCTCTAAAAACTTTTCTTTAGAAAGTCGACCTCCCTGGACGACTCTCAAAGTGGTCGATCGAGATCGAAAGGTTCGATATTCATTTTCAGCTAAGGACTGCGATTAAGGAACAATTCTTGACTAATTTCATCGCCGAATTCTTGGGGGTAAGCTCACTGACCAATAGGTAATAAAGCAATCAACAAATAGGAAGCACAGTCTAAGAGTTAGACCTCCAAGGGGGAGGAGTAGGATCGTCCTCGTCATGCCTGAAGACGTTGTCATTGAGAAATGAATCATATTGGGATTTGAAGCCTCTAATAAAGAATTTGAATACAAAACACTAATAGCAGGCCTGAGCAAGGCTCAACTAATGGGGACAAAGCGCCTCAACGTGTTCGACGATCCCAAACTGGTCTCCAAATAAGTGAGCAGATATTTCAAGGCAAAAGACGACAGGATGGCAACTTACCTTGCCATAGTGAAAGGTCTTATAGTAAGATTCGAGAAGGTTCATATTGAGAAGTTACCCTAGGGGAAAAATAGTCACATTTATGCCTTTGAAGCCCTAGGATTAGCAATGGACTCTGATCTCTAAAGGACTATTCAGGTCGAGTTCCTCGCCAGCCTAGCATTGAACAAACATCGGTCGTCGAGAATGTTCACCTCACCGAAAGAGCCCCTAGTTGGATGGATCCCATAATTTCTATTTATAAAGGGAAACGCTATCGGATGATAGTAAACTAACCCATCAAGTGAAAGTAAAAGTATCCCATTTATACCTTGACCCAAGGGGGGAGCTTTACAAAAGATCCTTCACAAGCCCTTACCTCTAATGCGTCCACCTGCAAGACACCGAATAAGTTCTCAGTAAGCTTCATGATGGTATTTATGAAAGCCATGCAGGAGGGAGATCATTGGCTTTTCGAGTGATAAAAAAGGCTATTAGTGGACTCACATGGAAAATGATGCAAGTATATATGTTCGAAGATGTGAAAAATGCTAAAAAATTCTCTCTTATAGTTCACCAGCCAGCTAGCGATTTAAAATCCTTGACCAGTCCTTGGCCATTTATGCAATGGGAATTGGATATTGTGCGACCACTACCTATCGCACCTGGGAATCGCAAGTATCTATTGGTCGACACAGACTACTTCACCAAGTGGGTGGAGGCAAAACCATTAACGAACATCCATGATGCCGATATGAAAAGGTTCATCTGGAAGAATGTCATAACACGCTTTTGGGTGCTAAGAACTATCATCATCGATAACTATCCATAGATTGGAATCATCTTCTTTTAAAGCTTCTGTGATGATCATGGCATCGAGCATCATTTTAGTTATGTGGCATACCTCCAGAGCAACGGTGAGGCGAAAGCTTTCAACAAAATGATGCTCGATGACTTAAAGAAGAGGCTTGAAAGAGAAAAGGGTGCCTTGGTGGATGATCTCCCCTAAGTCCTTTGGGCCTACTGTACTACTCCTAGGAGATAAACTATGGAATCATCCTTCGTTCTTACTTATGGAATGAAAGCTATTATCTTGCTTGAAGCAGGTATCCATACTATGAAAATTAACTTGGTCGACCAATGCTAAACGAAGATGCATTGCACACTGAACTTGACTTAGTAGACAAGCAAAAAGAACAAGCCACAATCAATTTGGCTTCATACTGACAACAACTGGAAAAATAGTATAATAAAAAAGTCAATCTGAGGACCAGGTAGGGGATTATGTCCTAAAACATGTCCTCGGTAGTGTCATAAGACCGTTAGATGGAAATCTGGGATCAAATTGGGAAGGACTTTTTAAGGTAATCAGGGACGACCTTAAAGGAAATTATCACTTGGAAACAATGGAGGGCAAGGAGATACCAAGAGAACGAATGTAGATAATTTCAAGAAGTTTTACTTTTAGTCTTCTTAATCTTTTTCAGCACATTTAGTTTACCCAAATTTTCATTTTAAACTTATGTTGGTTTTAATTTATTATTCAATGAATAAACGCCTATTGGCTCTCGTATTTCTCTTTTGCATATTTCTACCTGATTTTATGCAATGTATCTCAATATTATGCACCATTTCCAAACGATAGCTCCACTCTCTCAACGATAAGTAGAATAACCCTTAGTTATAGTAAGTTGCCAACTTACTTCAGCCAAGGGACTTCCTCGCGCATAGTGGAAATACTTTGGATTACTATATGCCATTCAACTTATTCTCAATCAAAGAACATCCTTATGCCTATCAGGGCTCATAGTAATTACAACAAGCTGCTAAGATTATTTCAATTTTCAAAATCATCAGGTCTTTGTCATAAATAAACACAACAAACCTCATGAGTTTCCCCAGTGATAGAAAAATCCCTACATGGTATCCTTAGGTAAAAATCTAACCTAGGTTGCTTGCCAACTATGTTAGTTGCTTAAAAATTGATCGGGTGGATGACCCATTAACCAAGTGCATTACTGCCATCATCTCACTTAGGCCTATGGGAGTGTGATAACATGACCTAAAAGGTAAGGTAGATGGACTGATATTATTATGGCATATTGGACTGGAAGAATGTTTGACACAAGTAATTAATTCATTTTGTAGAAAAAAGTCCCAAAATGATTAACACTTGTCAGTGATTCATTTAGTCGACAAAGTTCCAATATGTTGATACCAAATTTAGTCTGCTGACATGGCTCAATAAAGTGAAGACACGTGGCAATCTACGTAGCAATAACAAATGCTTCCGAGGAACTCACATGCTCCGAGGAACCATACTACAACGAGGAGCACTGATTCCCCGAGGAACTCATACGCTCTGAGGAACTCTTGAGTACCGAGAAGCTTAGGCGGTCCGAGCAACTCAGGCGGTCCAAGTTATATCTTGAACAAAGCATTAATAGCAGGATTACCAACAGTTTGACTGTTCATTAAATGCTTATCATTCAGATGCATACGCTTAAGGGGCATTGAATGTATTACCTTTTTATATGTACATCATTTAATGTATTACCCTTTCACATTACAGCCTCAGGGCTATAAATACATTGTACAATCCTCATTGTAAAGGGACCGGAATTTCTTGATATAACTTGTAATCGAGAATTCCCAAACAATCAGAAATAACATAACAGTGGACGTAGGCCATTCTTATAAAGCTGAACCACTTTAAAAATTCTTTGTCTCATTTATTTATAAGTGATTGAATAATTAGATATGATCTAATTTTTTACATCAACAAATTGGCGCCGTCTGTGGGAAGCGACTGGTAATATCGTTTTCCATCAAAAACAATCCATCACAAATGGCTGATATTCCAGAATCTAGCAATCGAAATGCTGGAAGCCCTCCAAATCCATCTGCTCCGCTAAATATTCCAGATCTGGCTAGAATAATTACAAATCTGGCTCAGGGCCAGACCGTCATGTAAGAAACTATGCGTCAACTCATACAAACCCTCCATGGAGGTGCAACAACCCATTCAAGACCACGAAGTATTCAAAGAAATACCCGTGCATCTTCTTCGCATACTAGGTGTACCAATTCATATCCCAATAAGGAGTCTTAAGATTTTTCTTATCAACCTGGACGAACTTCGTCAGTGCGAGCCACAGATACTAAACAACGTATCACTCTCTCCCCAGAAAAGACCAGTGCACTAGAAAGATTAAGCAGAGTATCTACTTTCGATCGATTAGGTCCTAGGAGGAGAAAAGTCCTCCTAGAGCCCCATCGAGGAGTTTTCGATGACCATCAGACTTAAGGGAAGGATCTGCCCAGTCGTGACTAGTTGCTCGTCAAGATAGATCCCAGGAAGCCACCTCAACACGATCAGCTGCTCGAACCAACAGGCCCGAGGAAGGAAATGATGCATAGAAAGGCTCTATTCAAAGGCTAGAGGATAGATTGGGGGAAATAGTTAAAGCTAAGAACCCTCTACAATGAACCTTTGTTCGAGGAACACCTTTTGTCCAGGCCATTGTAGATTTTCCAACACCATCAAAATTCAAATCACCTGTTATGACCCCCAAATATGATGGAAAGACTGACCTCGTCCTTCTTATAGAACAATACCAAGCTGCAGTCGACATCTATGCTGTTCCAGATGAGATGAGATGCAGAGCATTCTCGGGAACTCTTGCCGAATCTGCTCAAATACGGTATAATAATCTTCCTCGGGGTAAGATCTCAACTTTTCTTCAACTGGCTGAGTTATTCATTGGGAATTTTTGTTTTGGGGCAAAGCCAGTTAAATGAGTAGCACATTTGTTAAATGTTAGACAAAAGGCTAGTGAGAGTACCAAAGATTATATAACTCGTTTTAATAACGAAAAACTTGAAGTCATTGATTATAAGGAGAAGACAGCGATTACCGCCTTGATGAGTGGACTACTTCCTAACAAGTTGTACTACACTTTGTCCAAAGATCCACCTAGAACCATGTCGGATCTGATGGGGAAAACGTCCAAGATTATGAATGCCGAGGAGGCTATGGCTGCGAAGAAGAACATGGATGCCAAAGAAACCAAGGTGGAAGGTGATAAAGCTAAGAAGAAAGAGCATAAGAACAATGGTAATGACAAACATTCAAGAACAAGGTTGGTATGGGATGCAATGAAGAAATTCGATAATTATACTCCTTTGAAGATGGATATCAACCATGTTCTAGAAGAAATCAAGAGCAACGAGGAATTAAACTGGCCAGAGAAAATGAAGGCAGACCCTGACAAGAGGAATAAGGAAAAGTATTACGAGTTTCATAAAGATCATAGCCATATGACCAAAAATTGCATAGCTCTTCAGAATGAGATTGAAACACTTATCAGACGAGGAAAGCTGGCAAAGTACGTTGATCGTGGAGGCGAAAGAAGGAACAATGACCGAACTAGAAAGAGGTCTAGATCTCCTCGTCGAGTAGAGGAGAACAAGAAAAGAAACCATGAAGTTGATCCCGAAGATGACCCCGATCTTCCCAAGAGACGAAGGCATCCAGAATGAGAGGTATTTTCAATACGCTTTGGAAACAGGTGGAGATGCAGTAGGAGGAGACCTTACTGCCGAGAGAAAAGCTTACCTCTGTGAGGCTCAATCTTGCTCGTACATTCAACGAATAAATCTAGCTGAGGAGGATCACCCGAGAAAGGTTAACAAAGAGAAGTTAGTCATTGGGTTATCAAATAATGACCTTGCAGGTATTCTATATCCTCATGATGACCCATTGGTGATCAAGATGAGAATGAAGGAGGTAATGATTTCAAGAGTACTGGTAGACAATGGTAGCTCGACAGACATCATACTCTACTCGTGCTTCGATAGTTTAAATCTAAAGCTATCTCAACTGGAGCCTTATCATAGACCCCTTCTCGGTTTTACTGGCGAGAAAGTATTTCCACTTGGGACGATCAAGTTGGATATATTCATTGGCACGTGGCCTGCTTGTCGAACGGAAAGAATACGTTTCTTCGTGATGGATAAGAATGTTCAATCATCATACAATTGTGACACCCCGCCTAATTAAATACCGGGTGATTACTCCTTTATTAAATTAAAATCAAGGTGAATAGTTGGTTCATTCTTAGCATCACTTTCATAAAAATAACTTTTCCAGTTTAAACACCCTAATTAATTAAGCTAAGTGTCAAAGCCATTTTTAGACATTACTTTCCAATTTTATTTTAAACCAAGATTTAAATGTATACAACAGTTCAATAATAAAGAATCACACCACAATTATCCTGGAACATATAATCCAAATAATTTAATCATTCAATAACTAAATCCCAACATTTAAAACTTAAAGTAAATCATCCAGACAGTAATAAATCCCAAGATGACAAAACTAGAAATAAATGAGTCATACTGTCCAATAAAACATATGAATAATGGAAAGGGCGACACATGACCCACTAAATGAACGTGCTAGTAGTGGAATCAAATAAATGAAGTCGTCTAAACAAGAGGCCTGCAACTCCCACCTAAGCTGCTGCGCGTTCCTTCCAAAGGATCATATGCAAGGCGCCCCTGTGGCTAGGCACCTGTATTATATACATATATATATGCAAGAGAGAAGGATAAATAGAAATGGGTCAGAGCCCGATAGTGTAAATGATTTAAAATTTGTTTAGCATGTATTTAAAATGTTTACAAGCCAATGCAACAACATATTAGTGCAACACTCTCTTGAGAAATTCTCACCTCTCTTCTAATGTGCACACCTATCGCACTAAACTTCCCAACGATTTATCTTATCTTATATCGCACTAATCTTCCCAATGATTTAACTTATCATAGGTTACTCGTAAGATTTAAAACTGAATAATATAATTGTTTAAAAAGGATAATTTCATTTGATCACAAAGTTCTCATTTAAACCTTATTTGCTAATAAAGTTTCACATTACACTCTTCAAATCAAGTACTTCCAAATTGAAGTCATTATTCATTTCTTACTCACCATAAACATAATAGGAAGTTCCAAATTTCAAAAGTTCATATATATATATATATATATATATATTAAATACTCGTATAGTATATATATGCTAACAACACCCCACATAAAAATTATGGTGCGGGCATACTCAGCTATCCAATCCCCTTATCAATTGTACTAAGGGGAATACAAGTTCGGAATCACTCTCGAACTGTATTAATACATACACAAATAATATTGAGGCGAATAATAGTTTCCAAGTCCAAGAGGTCAGCACATACCCTCGCATCTCTTAGGACCGTGACTATCGATTCGACAGCCTGTACCTAGGATTCCTATCTTCTAGGGTACGAGTCAATATCCCCCATGAAGGCCCATTCGAGATAAGACTGTCCCAGCGCGTAACCTCAGGGATAGCAAGTAGCGCGGGCATAACTTTCACACGTATATAATATATGCATACACACAGTCATATAAATATACTACTTTTATCATATCAATTTAGGTTCATCTCATAACCCATAATCACAACATTTATCCTGATTTTCCCATTATTAGTTATCACGTATAATGGTTCGTCTCTAACTTTAATTCGAGGGATTTTTCTAACTTACTACGTAATACTCATGGACTCTATTCTCTCAAGTGTAAAAATTCAGTAAGTATTCATTTATGTTCCAATGTAACTATCTTACGCGTCTCTCCCTTTAATACATAGTTTCATCGTCCCTTATGTGTAAATAACCCAAAAATACAACTCTCATTTTACATTAAAGGTCCCATAATTATTTATAAGTCCTACTGGTCTTCTTCATCTCCAAAAATATTTTAATAAGGGTGTCCAAGGATTATTTCTCATTAGATTGAATTCAACTAATTTAAAAAAGGGAAATATGAGCCTGCCCGAAGGGGTCGATCGTTGGAACCTTCGATCGATCGAAGCTCTTGGCTCGATCGATCGATCAAACAGGTATGGCGAATTCAGCAGTTACCAGTTACAGGTTTTCTCACATAACTCCATCCAAATCCAAACTTTTCATTCCCAAACATCCAGAAATTTGTACTACTAATAGTATAAATCCATTCCATACATCTTTTACGTAAAGCATGCAAATTTCCATTAATAATCATAAATTAACAGGCCAAAATTTATGTAAATCTCAAGAACCCTAGAATTCTATTTAATATGGTTCTAATTAGTCCTTTCTAGAATTTTCTTCTTCTAAAACATCAAAATTTCGTGGTTTAATCCTCTACATGCTAAGGGGTTTTGAAATTAACGATTCAAACCATTACTACATGCGATTTCCTATCTCAAATTTGGATTTTCTTCCATAAAACTCATCCTAATCAATCCCTAGACTAACATGAGTGATGCATTAACGAAAATAAGCAAGATAGACACTTGCCTGGGATTTTCGACGTTCTGGTTTGATGACGAATTTGGTGTGGTTGCGTTCCCCGTCGCGCAATCTACGCGTTGGTGGCGGTGCAACCGGGTGAATCGTTGGCCTTGGATTGCTTGGAAAAGCCTCTCCTTCCCTCTCCTATGACCGTCACTTGTCTTTGGTTGTTTTAATCCTAGAAGACAACCTTAGACATCTGATATATCCCTTGAATTTTCGTGGGTTTAATTACCCAAAATTGTAAAATGTCCAAAATGTCCAAAATGCCCTCCCGGGGTACTAATTAAGCCTAAAAACGCCCCGAGACTCAAACTAAACCCCGGGGTACACTTTTCTGACTATCTTGACCCTTCCGAACATGTTGGCGCACTCAAAATGACCATACAGATAACTTAAAAATATTTCACTTTTATTAATCAATATTTATTCTCGAGGAGACACAGGCGCGTCCCAACTTAAATTTCCAAAATTGTCATTCTATTCACTCGTGACATTTAATAAAACCAATATTATATATTACTTTGCTTATTTGTAATATTCAATAAGTTTCCCATAATTACTAACTCACATCACGTTAATAATTATAAAATAATTAATTTCTAGATTTATATTAAATAATTCATTCACATTAAATTTAATAAATCCCCAAATTAAGAAAGCATAAAAATACGGGGTATTACATACTTCCCCCCTAATAACGGAATTTCGTCCCGAAATTAAGAAAATAAGGCCTAACTGATAGAATAATTTTGGATTTCTCTTTGTACGCAGACTATCTACATAGTAAGGCGCTTAATCACTATAGTCCCCACCTCACAGCAAGCTTGATTAACATTCTTATTGGAGACACTTCACATGGTTCTCCTAATCGACAACATTCGCATAGGTCGCGCCTATACATTATAATTTTCCATTATCTTACTATCATTAGGAGGCCGCACCTCATTACATGGCAGCTACTCGGATTTATCTATACACAAAACTCCCATTCTGAGAAAAACCATACAAACATCTGACCACTCTTGTTCACCTAAAACAGTCGTGGAATTTCATCATAGTCATTGGAGTATTCCCGACAGATCCAAAATTCTGAGTATCCACTCACCTCTAAATATACGAAAGGAGAATATTCGAGGTTCTTCCATACCAAAACCTTAATAAGCACCTCATACACGATTAAAAGGTACGAGTGCCTTTTCAGAGCACTCCTGAAAACACCGTACTAAGATTCCAAACTTTTCTTCACGTGGTTCCACTAATTTCTAATCACCGTGCGCTTATTCCCTGGCTAGGGGTGATACATCCTTCTCGAAATGAAACCTTATCTCCGCTGGTTACTGAAATCCCATGTTATAGGTGGGATTCACAAATCTCATCCCAATTCAGGAATTAATACTGCGCCAGACCATGCACTGGCGCGATCCTTCCTTTCAAAGGAAGTCTGGGGCGCACTAGTTAACATTGCCTTGATCTTATTTTGAGGGTGGTAACCCATCCAAGAACTTTATCGACTTTATCAACATCTTCCTATTTCAGGATTTGTCGATAAACGCAAAATTCTTTGGTTTCTCTCCTCTTCCAACCGAACCCTACCTATGGGAGGTGCATGTAGGGACTACTCACTACGTCCCACTAAACATCGATCTTTCCTTGAAATGTCGCACATTATGTGACACGTAACATTCCCTTTCCTTCCTTGGTGTATGCCTAAAGTTTCGACCTGTGCTCTTTTCCTCCACGAAGCGCACTTCTGAATCCTTTACACCATACTAACATCATCACTCTTTGCATGCGCAGGTTCGCTCTCACACTTGACTAATAAATACTCCGCTATTAAATTTCTACTCTATTCAAGGGATACCCTTTCTTAAATGGCTTCCCACTGCCTTCCCATCAAATTAGGTTGTGCTATTCTAATTGCACACTTACGTATGGATTATCCCCCCTCATGTGACGTTTAATCCACTCTATCACTTCCACTTCATTCTGTTAGCCCCACAAACACATTTTCCACATGTCCGTCGCCACGCCCCTTCATCTCGGATGAGTTTTTAACATCAGTTAACCAGGATGTCTACACACCCTATAAATCATGCATACTAATGTAAGCATCACATACGCTCCATACTAATAAAAAAATTCTTTGTTTTCCCTGGTGCTTGTAGCGTGATTACAACACTTTAATCACCCTAAAAATCAAAATTTTAAATCTTCCTTATTATCATTCCGCCCCATAACTTGTGGTGACAAAGCAAAACTTTCAATGCTTTCTTACCACACAGCCGTCTCCAATGGCTTTAAATCAAAATTTAACTTCCCACTTAAAGATATAATTACTTGATCCCCTTTCGATTGGGGTTCTGAACTCATGGAATAGTGAGCAAACGTCTCCCTATTTCCAACCTTACGCTAAGTTTCATGCGTGGGATGTCTCGCAAAGCAAAATCCAAACAAGGAACCCTCCCGATACACTACTACCTAGCATTGTCAGTTATCGAAATCCATTAGATCCTCCATTCATAGCATTTACCCCTTTACTCCGTCTTGTAACAGAAAAGTTACATTTCCTCCCGTAATTAAACTTAATAAAGAACATCTCACCAATTGCACTATCGTTCATAATTGGGGGTTGGAAAATTGCATTCCATGAATCTCGAATACATGCAATCGGAATTTTTGAAATCCTTTTCCCTACTAATAGGGGTATAACTCTTAATTCTCACATCTCTAGAGGATAGATATAGCAATGCACTCTTCCTATTACAAAGTCCTGAGTGCTCAACATAGTACTAAGTCGAATATTTTCGCTCAACAGTAAACCTGATACATACCAAATCATAATGATAAAGTTTATACATAAATTGGCATCGAATATCTCGAGCCCACTATCCCCTCCGAAGTCTCTAGGATAGATAATATAAGTGCGAGTCCAACCTTCTTACGTGTAAAGCCTAGCCAGAACAAAAGTATGCTGCACTAACGCAACCACTCATATAGCCTTTCAATAAATTCCCACTATATGAACGTGCTAGGAGTGGAATCAATTAAATTAAGTCGTCTAAATAAGAGGCCTTCAACTCCCACCTAAGCTGATGCGCGTCCTTCCAAAGGATCCTATGCAAGACGCCCCTGTGGCTGGGCACCTGTATTATATACATATATATATATATATATATGCAAGAGAGAAAGAGAAATAGAAACTGGTCAGAGCCCGATAGTGTAAATGATTATAAAATTGTTTAGCAAGTATTTAAAATGTTTACAGGCCAATGCAACAACATATTAGTGCGACACTCTCTTGAGGAATTCTCACCTCTCTTCTAATGTGCACACCTATCGCACTAACCTTCCCAACGATTTATCTTATCTTATATCGCACTAATCTTCCCAATGATTTAACTTATCTTAGGTTACTCGTAAGATTTAAAACTGAACAATATAACTGTTTAAAAAGGATAATTTCATTTGATCACAAAGTTCTCATTTAAACCTTATTTGCTAATAAAGTTTCACATTACACTCTTCAAATCAAGTATTTCCAAATTGAAGTCATTATTCATTTCTTACTCACCATAAACACAATAGGAAGTTCCAAATTTCAGAAGTTCATATATATATTAAATACTCGTATAGTATATATGCTAACAGCACCCCACATAAAAATTATGGTGCGGGCATACTCAGCTATCCATTCCCCTTATCAATCGTACTAAGGGGAATACAAGTTCGGAATCACTCTCGAACTGTATTAATACATACACAAATAATATTGAGGCGAAGCATAGTTTCCAAGTCCAAGAGGTCCGCACATACCCTCGCGTCTCTTAGGACCGTGACTATCGATTCGACAGCCTGTACCTAGGATTCCTATCTTCTATGGTACGAGTCAATATCCCCCATGAAGGCCCATTCGAGATAAGACTGTCCCAGCGCGGTAATCTTAGGGATAGCAAGTAGCGCGGGCATAATTTTCACACGTATATAACATATGCATACACACAGTCATATAAATATATTACTTTTATCATATCAATTTAGGTTCATCTCATAACCCATAATCACGACATTTATCCTAATTTTCCCTTATTAGTTATCACATATAACGGTTCGTCTCTAAATTTAATTCGAGGGATTTTTCTAACTTACTACGTAATACTCATGGACTCTATCCTCTCAAGTGTAAATATTCAGTAGGTATTCATTTAAGTTCCAACGTAACTATCTTACGCGTCTCTCCCTTTAATACATAGTTTCAACGTCCCTTATGTGTAAATAACCCAAAAAAACAACTCTCATCTTACATTAAAGGTCCCATAATTATTTATAAGTCCTACTGGTCTTCTTCATCTCCCAAAATATTTTAATAAGGGTGTCCAAGGATTATTTCTCATTAGATTGAATTCAACTAATTTAAAAAGGGGAAATATGAGCCTGCCAGAAGGGGTCGATCGATCGAGGTCTGGGGGTCGATCGATCGAACCTTCGATCGATCGAAGCTCTTGGCTCGATCGATCGATCAAACAGGTATGGCGAATTCTGCAGTTACCAGTTACGGGTTTTCTCACATAACTCCATCCAAATCCAAACTTTTCATTCCCAAACATCCAGAAATTTGTACTACTAATAGTATAAATCCATTCCATACATCTTTTACGTAAAGCATGCAAATTTCCATTAATAATCATAAATTAACAGGCCAAAATTTATGTAAATCTCAAGTACCCTAGAATTCTTTTTAACATGGTTCTAATTAGTCCTTTATAGAATTTTCTTCTTCTAAAACATCAAAATTTCATGGTTTAATCCTCTACATGTTAAGGGGTTTCCAGATTAACGATTCAAACCATTACTACATGCGATTTCCTATCTCAAATTTGGGTTTTCTTTCATAAAACTCATCCTAATCATCCCTAGACTAACACAAGTGATGCATTAACGAAAATAAGCAAGATAAATACTTGCCTGGGATTTTTGACGCTCTGGTTTGATGACGAATTTGGTGTGGTTGTGTTCCCCGTCGCGTGATCTACGCGTTGGTGGCGGTGGCGGTGCAACAGGGTGAATCGTTGGCCTTGGATTGCTTGGAAAAGCCTCTCCTTCCCTCTCCTATGGCCGTCAATTGTCTTTGGTTGTTTTAATCCTAGAAGACAACCTTAGACATCTGATATATCCCTTGAATTTTCGTGGGTTTAATTACCCAAAAATGTAAAATGTCCAAAATGCCCTCCCGGGGTACTAATTAAACCTAAAAACGCCCCGAGACTCAAACTAAATCCCCGGGTACACTTTTATGACTATCTTGACCCTTACGGACACGTTGGCGCACTCAAAATGACCATACGGATAACTTAAAAATATTTCACTTTTATTAATCAATATTTATTCCCGACGCGACACAGGCGCGTCCCGACTTAAATTTCCAAAATTGTTATTCTATTCCATCGTGACATTTAATAGAACCAATATTATATATTACTTTGCTTATTAGTAATATTAAATAAGTTTCCCATAATTACTAACTCACATCACGTTAATAATTATAAAATAATTAATTTCCAGATTTATATTAAATAATTCATTCACATTAAATTTAATAAATCCCCAAATTAAGAAAGCATAAAAATACGGGGTATTACAACAATATCATCATGGGAAGAGTAGGATTGAAGAAGTTCGAGGCTGTACCATCTACAGTACATCAATGCCTAAAATTTCCAATAAATTTTGGAGTAGGAGTTGTGAAGGGTGACCAGAAAGTAGCTCGGGAATGCTATTATTCATCCGCCGAGCAAGAAGAACTGGAGGAATCAAGGAAAAAGACTACTACTTATCAAGTGGAAGAAGGGGCAGAAATTGAAACATTGGATCCTAGAGATGAGTCACAACTCGTGAAGGGTCAAGTGGTGGAAGCTACTGAAAACATCATTCTAGACAACGAGCACCCTGAACGGACTACTCAAGTAGGTTTGTCGTTGGAAGCCTAACTAAAACAGGAATTGATAACTTTCCTTAGAAGCAGAAAGAAAACTTTTTCATGGAGTCATGAGTATATGCCTGGAATAGATCCAAATTTCTTATGTCACGAACTCAATGTGAATAAGGAAATCAAGCCAGTGAAGCAGAGAAGAAGAGTGTTCAGCCTCGAGAAGAATCAAGCTATACAGGAGGAAGTCGAGAAGCTCCAGAAAGCTTGCTTCATTAAAGATGTTAAATATCCAGACTGGTTAGCCAATGTGGTGATGGTAAAGAAGAAAAACAACAAGTGGAGGATGTGTGTAGACTTCACCGACCTCAACAAAGCATGCCCAAAGGATCACTTTCCACTGCCCCGAATTGATCAACTAGTCGATGCTACCTCGGGACACGAGCTGCTGAGCTTCATGGATGCTTATTCTGGCTACAATCAGATTAAAATGAAACCTGAAGACAGGGAGAGTACTTCTTTCATTACCCCTAGGGGAACTTATTATTATAATGTTATTCCTTTTGGTTTAAAAAATGCAGGTGAGACATATCAGAGGCTGATGAACAAAGTCTTTGCTGAACAAATCAGTTTCAATATGAAAGTCTATGTTGACGATATGCTAACAAAGAGCAAGAAAGCTGTCGATCATCTAGTTGACTTAAGTCAGACTTTTGATCAACTACTAAATACCAAATGAAACTGAACCCGACGAAGTGCATATTTGGAGTACGAGAAGGCATGTTTCTCGGGTACATTGTCAATCAACGAGGCATTGAGGCGAATCCTGAAAAGATCAAAGCTGTATTAGGGCTGCGATCTCCAACGACGAAGAAAGAGGTGCAAAGTCTTACAGGATGAGTAGCAGCACTCAACAGATTTGTATCGCGAGCAACTGATCGATGTCTCCCATTATTCAAGACACTTCGAAAGACTTTTGAGTGGAATGATGAATGTGAGAAGGCTTTTCAAGACTTGAAGAAATACTTGAGAGCACCTCCATTGTTATCCAGGCCAGTGATGGGAGAAAAATTATACTTGTATCTAGCAGTATCGGAGAATGCAGTTAGCTCAGCACTGATAAGAGTGGAGAATGGAGTACAAAAACTAATCTATTACACAAGTAAGGCCTTCCGAGGAGCAGAGATCAGATATCCAAGGCTGGAAAAGTTAGCATTGGCACTGATTGAGGCGAGTAGGAGAATGAGGCCATACTTCCAGGCTCATACTATAGTCGTATATATTGATATGCCGTTGAGACAAGCCCTTCATAAACCAGAAAAATCAAGGAGATTGATGTACTAGGCAATAGAGCTCGGTGAATACGACATAGTCTATGAATCCAGATCATCGCTTAAAGGGAAAGTTGTAGCAGATTTTATAGGAGAGATCACCAGCCCTGATACCCCCGAGGAGCAAAAGTTACTCGCTGATCAACCTGTGGATGTTACAGGATCAACAAACACAAGCCCAGACCAACTCCGGTTAGTAAAAGGGCAAGTGGATATTATAGGATCATCAAATTCGAGCTCAGACTAACTTCGGTTGGTAAAAGGGCAAGATAAGATGATCGATGAAGAGTAAGAAATATCAGGAGAGGATGAAAGGAAACAAAAAATATTTCATCGAGGAACTCTGTTAGATCAGAAGTTTGAAGACGAGTTACCCATATGGAGGCTATATGTAGATGGCTCATCTTGCACAACAGGCAGTGGGGCAGGAATAGTTTTGAGCACTCCGGACGAGATCGATATGGAATACGCCCTATGTTTCCAATTCAAAGCTTCCAATAATGAGGCTGATGAGGCTATGATTACAGGTCTTAATTTGGCAAAAATTATGGAGTCGCAGCAGATTATTGTCTTCAGTGATTCTCAATTAATTATAAATCAAATGTTGGGAATATATGCAGCCAAAGGAGAATTAATGATCAAATACCATGCAAAGGTGATGGAGTTGGTATCAAAATTTGCTGCTATTCAGCTGGTCAGAATACCAAGAATGGAGAATGCAAGAGCGGATGCCCTAGCTCGATTAGCATCAGCTACTCGTACCGAGCTACGAAGAACAATCCCAATTGAAGTTTTAGCTGGTCAGAGTATAGATGAAGATTTGGCGATGAACTTTATCACCCTTGATTTAGGACCATCTTGGATGGATCCCATCAGGGCATATATTGAGGAGGGAGAATTGCCAATTGATAAGCTCGCAGCTAAGAAATTGAAGTTTAAAGTTGCTCGGTATGTATTAACTAACGGTATTTTATATAGACGAGGAATTATGGCAGGTTTGCAAAGATGTGTACATCCCTCCGAGGTGAAAGAATTGATTGAAGAGATCCATGAAGGGTCCTGTGGAGCCCATGTAGCAGGTCGGACGCTTTTATAAAGGATGATGATGCAGGGATATTACTGGCCGACGATGAGGGCTGATTGTGTAGACTATGCCAAGAAATGTGATAAGTTCCAGCGCTTTTCCTCCATCCAAAGAACTCCACAAGCATTATTGACACCCATCACTTCCTCTTGGCCATTTTCCAGGTGGGGAATAGATTTGGTCGGACCACTGCCAATGACTAGAGGAAGATTCAAATACCTCGTCGTCGCAGTGGATTATTTTACTAAGTGAGTGGAAGCTGAGCCTCTCATTGATATGACGTACGAGAAGGTGTACCAATTTATTTGGAAGAACATCATTTGTCGATATGGTCTTCCTCATATTTTCATCACAGACCATGGAACACAATTTGATAACGAGGAGTTCGCTGCCTATTGTCATCAATCAAATGTGTTGAAGATCCACTCAGTACCAGGCCATCCTCAAAGCAATGGACAAACTGAAGTGACAAACAAAACAGTGCTGAATGGTTTAAAGAAAAGACTGGACGATGCAAAAGCAAATTGGATCAACGAGTTACAGTCAGTACTGTGGGCTTACCGAACTACACCCCGAGTATCAACTGGAGAATATCCATATATGCTAGCGTTTGGAAGTGAAGCTGTTATACCTACCGAGTTGGGCCTCCCAACACACAGGGTACTGAATTTCAATTCCCCTGTCAGGGACTTAATGAGAAGATTGGATTTAGACATGCTCGAGGAAGTTAGAGAAGAAGCAGCCATCAGAAATGCTGCATACCAATAACGAACAACTCTATTATATAATAAGAGGGTGAAGAAGTGCGACCTGAAAGAAGGAGACTATGTGCTGAAGAAAGTAATTCAAAAGCACAACAAACTGGAGGCAAATTGGCATGGGCCATACCGAGTTACAGAAGTTGTTCGACCAGGAACTTACCGAATAACAACTTTAGAAGGGGAGGAGTTTAAGAATGCATGGAACGCAGATCACCTGCGCAAGTATTATCAGTGATGTGTATTTTCTCCTTTTATTGAAATTTTTTTGGGGAATACTAGTGCTACACACTACTCGACGAAACTCGACAAAACTCGGGCTACTCAAAATTTTTCTCGAAAATGCCAGCTAAGGTTGGTCGAGAAATAAATATATTCCTCCGGGAAGTAAAACTTGTATTCCTCCGGGAAGTAAAGCTACCTGTATTCCTCCGGGAAGTAAAGATACCTGTATTCCTCCGGGAAGTAAAGCTACCTGTATTCCTCCAGTAAGTAAAGATACTTGTATTCCTCCGGGAAGTAAAACTTGTATTCCTATGGGAAATAAAACTATATGCTTCTCGGGAAATAAAAATATGCTTAAAATGCCGACTTATGCTGGTTAGGAAGTAAATGTATTCATGAAAACGCCAGCTAAAAGCTCCTCGTAGAGGAAAAATCCATTAACTATGGCTGGTCGGGGATAAAAATCCAATAACTATAGTTGGTCGAGAAGGAAATTTACCAACCTTGGTTAGTCGGAAACATTTTATGAATACGAGAAAATGATCAGCAAAATTATTGATACTCGTGACTTTTTAAAATTATTAGTAAATTGGTCGAGAAACAACTTAGTGAGTTGGTCGAGAAACAACTTAGTAAGTTGGTCGAGGAATAACTTAGTAATTTTTTAATGACTACCACAAATTCAAGCTAGTCGACAATAAGTTGATCGACAAATAACACAAAACAACATAATATTTTTATCTTTTTAATGGACATACATGCACAAATGTAAAGTATTTTACAAGACAATAGCGATTAAGATTGCGAACAAAAATAAAAGTCTTTCAGTAAATCCAAGAATAGATTACATTGATAATGAAATGTATACTAACTATTACATCAAAATTCCTACTCTATTGGTTTCTTCCCCTTTGATTTTGAGATAGGTTCCTCGCCAGCAGGCGGATCATTTAAAGCAAGTGGAGAGTTTATGAAGTTCAAATCTTTTAACATCCTGATATTCATCACGGATGGTCGATCTAGAAGGTGCTCGGGACGAGATATCTCAACACTTGAATGGAGATTATAGTCATCGAGATACTTTGAAATTAAGCATCGAGGAATGGCCCGAGCAGGGATCCAGCTCATATCAAGTTTGAATGGTGGCATGGGTAGGTCGAACAGCCCAGGATCATGGTAATCCCACAGGTAATGACCCTGTTCAAGTTGTAGCACACCTAAGGCATTCAACCAGCCTTACTTGTAGCCCTAATTATTGGCATTCTGGATACGATTTTCCAAGTGGTAAAGAGCCTCGTTGTACCCAGCCATCCAAAACTCCCTGGGCTGTTTGTGGAATTGATATGTCAGTCTTTCCAGCTGCTCGTGGAGATTTTAATGAAGAGTTCCTTATTCTCCAAGACTGACTGCTGCACAGAAAGCTGCTCTTCCAGGTCCCTGATCTTCTTTGACATTTCATCCAATGCCTGGTTCTTTGCCATTAATTGGAAGGCTTGGTTCTCTAAGGCAGATTGAGTCCTCTGTTCCTCGACAGGAATTCGAGCTGCTCTTGCTCATCCCCGAGGAGCTCTTGCTCGTCCATGAGAAGATGTAGAGGGACCAGCTCTCTTCAAGGTCTCCAATTCGTCCCTTAAGTTGGCATTACTGACCTCCAAGAACAAGAATCCCTTATCATTCACTGGGATCAAGGAATTTGAAGTGGAAGATGCAGACTTCAACTGAGACAACTCTTTTTACAAGTTGTTATTTTCTTGCTCTAATAGTTCAGATATTTGTCTGCACTCCTCGACCTCACCCCTCAGAGTTCTCTCCCTCACATCGTATCCAGCAAAACGCTTCTCGTACCCCTTGTCAGCATTGAGTTGCTGATACTTCTTCTCATACCCCTCGTGCAAAAGGGCCGTGGATTCTTTGTATTATTGCTGAAGGTCTTCAAGAATGCCTTGGAGATCCTCGATCATATCATAATAAGCTACATTATTGGCCACTGCACGATCAAGTAGGGTCTTCAAGTATTGGTAGGCCTCAACCTCCTGTTCTGAAGCATCTTGGCCGAGGATATCGACAATTTGTACTGCACTCAGATCTGTGTGAGTAGCCTTAAAATAATCATTGTATTACCTCAACAGCTTGGTATCATGAGCAGATAATAATTCCATCCTCGCCAGAAACTAGTAGAGAAAGAAGAAGCAGTAATCAATAAAAGTACCAACTAAGCATGAAGAAGAGACAACATTATGCAAGAACAAAAGTTCAAGTTTTATTATATCAAGGTTCAGAGTTACATGTTCATGGTTACATTTGACAAAAGAAAAATATAAAGAGAAACCCGAACAACTCTACACATTTTCCTTGTCTCCCAAAACCTTCTCGGGAGGCTAGGATGAGGAAGTAGGTTGCTCGGAAGGAACAGATAGTAGCTGGGGAAGTGATGGAGGTTACTCGGAGGAAGTAGCGAACTGCTGAAGTTCCTCGGTAGTAGGCTGGATGGCTGGGGGATGATCTCCCATCACCATAGAAGACTCTTCGGAGGCAGCTTCGTCCTCTTCTTCATCTCCAGGAGTTGGTGGATGTGTCACTGGAAGAGTTCGGAATTTTCATCCACTTTCATCTTTTTCTAGAGCAGCGACCCATCCATCCCTGAAGTACTTGAGGCTGCCATATTCTACTTGTGACATCATGGCAGCCAAGCCCTTGTTCCACCCCTTGTCCCAGCCAGCGCTGAAAGACTTCTTCATAACCAATTTTCTCTTCAACTTCTCCTAGGAAAGCTTCTCGGACAAAAGGTTTTCAGCAGTCTTCAATTTATTTTCAACCTCCTCCTTCTGCCTATTTACCTCCCGAAGCTGACCCAATTCTTCCTCAACAACCTTGAGCTTATTCTCAAGCTCTCCAGCATTTTTGAGCTTCTTGTCAAGCTCTTTATTTTTCCCTTCCAAGTCCTTTATTCTCTTCTCCAACTCTTGGGAGACTTCAACAACTCGAGCCTTATCCTGCTCGGTGGAGGCAAGCTTCTTATCCCAAGTTGCCTTATCATCAACATATTTTTGGCGAGACTCATCCAAAGACTGCTTCACACCCATCAAAGCTTCCTCTACACCAGACGAGGAGCTTGAAGCTTTAATAGCTTCATCCTTCTTCAAAATTATATTGAAGAAGCTCACCAACTGTGAAAAGAAAATGAAAGCAAGTCAGAGACAGATATAATAAGGGAAAAATGAAAAGTTTAAAGTAAAAGGACTTACAAAAGAAATGTAGCGAGCTGCCAAAGAGGTAACCATATCCCGAGAAAGGTTTTCTTCGATACCTTGGATCTCGGGAATGATCTAAGTTTTCACCTAGCTCATGGCAGATCTCGGGGGAACGAAAGTGGGAACTCCACTAGTTGGGTGCTGAGAGATGGTGTCAGCCAAATTGACCATGGAACTCTTCTTCAGCTTCCTCGGGGGAGCAAGAATAGATTCAACCAAGGAGGAACTCTTGGTCGGTGATATTACAATCACTTCTCCTCGAGCAGCAGACTTGCTCGGAGCCACTTGGGGCTTCTCGACAACCTTCACAACAGGGGCAGCCGAGGAAGGTGCATTAGTTTTCTTTGTCCCCTCCCCTGGGACGTCATTCTTACTTCTTTTTGCCTCTCCATCACCAGAGGCAGTTCTCTCAAAAAGGGTGGGAGGTCTTCTCTTCTTCACCCTTTCACTTAAAGGAATGTTTGACTCAGGCGAGGAACTGGTAGAAGCTGGTAATGGTTCTACTTCACTTATCACCGGACGAGCAGTGAAAGAAGTGGTGTAGCTCTTATACTGCAGTAGATACGAGGCTGACCTAATGTGCTCGTCGGCAACACTCTGATGCAAACTCCAGATAAGTTTTAAGTGCCTTATATTCACGCCTGCTTCTTTTGGACACTTTCTTTTGCTGTCAACTGCAAATAAATAAACATTGAAATATCAGTGGCACATTTTGTCAAACACAGAAGAAGCATGATTTCAAAATAAATAAAATAAAATAAAAATAACTTATCCCATTGCCATAAGGAGGGCATCTGGGAACCTGATATACTTCATTCCCAGATAAAGGAGCATGTTGCCAATCTTTTATAACAACTCCGTGCTCAAAATAGTCCCTATTGGCATCCGGGAGATTGACCACTAAAGCCCTATTTAAAAATCTAGTTTTTAAATAAAAAGTGTTATCACCCACTGCCCATCTATAACAAAACATGATTTCTAGAATTCTTATGCGAGTTCCATGAATTTGATTTAACCTATGCACCCCATTAATTATTTTCCATGTATTAGGGGTTATTCTTGTAGGAACAACGTTAAAATATTGACAAAATTCCAGACATAGAGGATTGGGCGAAACAGAAAATCCATACTCAACAACAAAGAGACTGGGGAACCAATGTCCCTCAGCCAAACGGAAATAGTCAGAAGGCTCAGAAAGCTCTTCCAGAACAACCCAGGAGGGAATAGAAAAATCAGAGCGAAACTTATCAAGAGATTCAATAGGGTAAACCATGATGAATAAAGGAAATGAAGAAGAAGGAATAAAATCTTACAGAAAAAGAGTGGATATGTCGACAACGAACAGTGAAAAGGATGAGCGCACAAGAGAGTAAGATAATGGAAAACTCAAAAATACAAATTTGAAAAGGTAGAAGATGATGGGAGTGTCTGTGAGGCTTAAATACCTTGCCTTGGGAAAAGGAAAAAGTAATGATTACAAAAAGAAACGATTACGCTATCGGCAGCTAGAAGGACAAAAAGTACGCAGAGATCGAGGTGGTTATAAAAATTCAAAAAAGCCTGATTATATGAATTTGGAAAGAGAAATAAATACAAAAGACTCCTAAATTTCAGGATGACCATTTAAAACTGCCATATTTCGAGAATGAATGTTCCACACTCATCAAAGTTCGAACTATGAAACATTGGGGGCTTCTGTTGATACCAAATTTAGTCTGCTGACATGGCTCAATAAAGTGAAGACACATGACAATCTACGTAGCAACAACAAATGCTTCCGAGGAACTCACATGCTCCGAGGAACCATACTACAATGAGGAGCACTGATTCCCCGAGGAACTCATATGCTCCGAGGAAAAAGAACTCTCTGAGGAACTCTTGAGTACTGAGAAGCTTAGGTGGTCCGAGTTGCACCTCGAACAAAGCATTAATAGCAGGATAACCAACAGTTTGACTGTTCATTAAATTCTTATCATTCAGACGCATACGCTTAAGGGGCATTGAATGTATTATCCTTTCATATGTACATCATTTAATGTATTACCCTTTCACATTACAACCTCAGGGCTATAAATACATTGTACAATCCTCATTGTAAAGGGACCGAAATTTCTTGGTATAACTTGTAATCGAGAATTCCCAAACAATCAGCAATAACATAATAGTGGACGTAGGCCATTCTTATAAGGCTGAACCACTTTAAAAATTCTTTGTCTCATTTATTTATCTGTGATTGAATAATTAGATATGATCTAATTTTTTACATCAACAATGATTAACCTTAAATACTGACTCATTTTATCGGTGAAAGGCCCAAAATGGTTAATAAGTTTGATCAACAAAAGTCTTAAATAATTGGCAGATATCCACTGTTCCTAGTCAATAGCCAAAATACAGAAGTAATTATCAATTATATTTAGTTAACGTATGCTCATAATACGATGAAATTGATAAATATACTTCATACATTTTAGCAAAGTATTAAAGAGTATAATTACATAAAGGTATTCCAAAAGTCATATAAGGACTCAGATCAACTATAGATGGTGAGCTGGATATTCAGCTATATGCGCTATCCGACCATTATCTAGATTGGGGGCGAACACCTCCTCATTATCTTCAAGATTATGATTAAACAATTGGGCAGGAATGGAATCTATGTGAATCCATTTTTCATCCTTCGAAAAAGGGGGGATGATGATAAGTTGGACAATCTACTTGGTATTTAAACTATAGCACTGAAGTTTTGGGCCTTTTGAGATCTCTAAGGGCATTCAACCACCCATTTTTGTACACCGCATTCTTAGCTTCCTTCATACTCACAGGCGTATCAGTCCAGCCCTTGTTATATCCTGCAACCCAAGCTTCTCGAGGTCCTATCTTAAAGAGATGCCTCAGCCTCTTGACGTCCCACTTGAAGGGAACTATTATGGTATACTTTCACTGAACACCATCTTTCAGATCAGTAACCTCCTTCTTAAGGGCATCATTCTTGCCTTGAATTATCTCACCCATATCCTTGATTACTGTAAGTTAGGCCCTTAGGCCGTTTATTTCCTCTTACACTAAGGAGCCGATCTCTTCCATTACTTAGAGATCATCCGTCAGCTTTGCTACCAGCTCAGACTACTCTTTATATGCAGTAGTCCTCATTTTAATCTTCTTACAGATATTCAAGAATTCTCAAAGATTCTTTCCTCTCACACCTGGGCCCAAAACCTTCCCCAAATTTGAGGAAGAAGATATGTAGTCTTCTATAAAAATAAGCTAAAACTGTAGAATAATTGCACATGCGCAGAATATTAGCATAACAAAAAGAGGAAAATTGGCAAAAAGTAAGATCTTATGCTTCTCCTCATTTCTCTTTCTCTTTCTTTCTCTCTAATTTTTTTTCTATCCTCCTCCTCCTCCTCCTCCTCCTTCTTCTTCTTCTCCTTCTTCTTCTTCTTCTTCTTCTTCTCCTTCTTCTTCTTCTTCTTCTTCTTCTTCTCCTTCTTCTTCTTCTTCTTCTTCTTCTTCTTCTTATTTGCTTACTTTTCTTTCCATTTGGTCCCCAATATGGAACCATCAACCCTAGGGGAGTCCCCCTCAGCTTTCTTTAAAAGTTTCAACCTATCGAATAATGGGGCCTGGTCATCATCGTCCACATTCAACGACCTCATCTTTAGTGGTACCATTTCTCCTTTTTATACTTCTTTTTTTCCTCTTCCTCCACCTCATCTACCTCAATTTGACCAGAGGAATCCTCTTTTTGAAGCTCGAACTCAGGGATTTCATCAACCAATCGAGTAATAAAGCTGGAAGTTGTGTTCTTCCATTCTAGTAGATAAGATGCCAAACAGGGGTTCTCGCCGTCAATCAACCTATCCCTAGCCTTTTGAGTTTTGAGGAGATCAACAACTTTAATCTCTTGAAGAGCAGGTTCTTAGTTCTTATTGCGAGCTATGAAATAGAGGAAGAAACACAGATCAGAAGATACGGAAAAGAAATAACAAGGGAAGAATTCAGCAAAAAATAGTAACAAGGTAGGAAGCAACCTATGTAATCCTCCCTTGGTCAAGGAACCATGGACCTCGTTACCTCACACCCTCAGGTAAGGGAGGATTTTGCCAATGTATGGAAATAAAACCTTGCTTCCAGTACCCTTTTTAGGAGTTGAGTAGGTGTGTAACCATAACCCTTTCTGCCTTCCTGGCCTTCAAATACAACAGACCATCAGAAGTGCATGATCACACGTAGAAGTAGTAAATTTTTGGGAGACCAAGGTTGGTTCTATATAGTTAATTTATTCTATGCACTCCATTCACTATCTTCCACGTGTTTGGGGGACAACCTCGAAATTGCTAAAAAAATTCAAGAATGGATGGTTTGGGGGAAATGTTAAACCCCACGCACTATGAACAAAGTGTGGATCTAGTCCCCATCTTCTACGTACGTGACGTCTCTGAGCATAAGGACAAAATCGATCCCCACCAATTCAAGAATACTAGAAGTTTTCCTAAACTCCTCTACAACTCTCAAGAAGAGCCATGAAAGGAAGAGGTTTCAAATACCAAATAATGTTAATTAAAATGAAGAATTAGATAAGTAGATCAGAGGACTTACAGGTATAAATGATTGAGTAAAGATCTAAAAAATGTTAAGGGCTAGAGAGAGGAAGCATGATGATTTTGTAGAGAAGAAATGTTTGAAACATTGGTTGTTGAACTTCGTTAGAACTTTGTGCAAAAATAATGAAGAATGGCTTTCTAGAAGGATTTTGGTGCTTCAGATTTCAAGTTGGACGAACGCGCCCTTGCCGTTTTGAAATTATCACAAGTTTACCATCCATAGCGCTTACAATTCTTTCTAGATGAGCATACCCTCGATAGCTCTCAAAAATTACAAAGATGCCACCCCCGTTTTAAAAAGTTCCAGGCCTTGGGCTTTGAACTTACTTAAAATCTGTGTGCTCAACACCTTAGCCTAAAGATTTTAGGGGTAATTATGGGGGTTATTTAGTTCATCTAAATACTTGGGTCGACCAACCCAACACCCATAATGGACTATCAAACCCAACCGATGATAGTTATTTTTTTATCCGTTTATTTCACATGTGCTTAAATGCATGGAGGTAAACTCAAATCGATTACCAATAATATTGGAGGAGATATTAAGGGACACCAATGACTTATCTACCATATGGTTGAGTTACATGTACAATTCAATCACTTATGTTTACAACTATAAAATGTTACCCTTGCCCCGGAGAAAAGGGATGTAACTTCGATTGTTTGAGAGATACTAATAATAATCTAGTCACCTCTCCGTGGACATAGTAAAGTTACCGAACCATGTCTATCTTGTGTTGTGTGTGATCATATATTCTTTCATCTCAATATTAATTTTTGGATTTCTTATTGTGATAATATTTTCACTCACAGTAAGAATTGAGTAAAAGGGGGTAGCACATTAGATTTTTTACGAAGAAGATAAACCCATGTACATCTTGAATAGTAATCAATAAAAGTGACATAATACTACTGCTAAGAAAAAGATGTAATAGGTATCAAAGAATTTTAACTTAAAAGCACAAGGGATACGATGCATGCAAGGGATGTAAGTGTTTCGAGTATGCTTAGGTAACGAGCAGACAACATATTGGAATTTTAAAGAACTGAAAGCCTTGATTAAGTTAGGGAATTACATAAATAGATATTGAAAATTTACAATGCCTAAATGATCATGTCATAACTACAATGCCTTATAAGAAAACACTTAACACCCTTATTTAGGCAACACATTATAATGAAAACAAGAGGCGAAAGGTAAAACTAGTGGAACTAATGGAGGATATCCAAATTAGTAGATTCCTTCGTGCCCATATCCCCTGCCAAAAATCATCCTCGTATGACGATCCTGAAGATAACACCAATCAGATAAGTAAATAATATCACAATTAAAACTTCTCGCTAAATTGTTAATAATATTGAGTGTAAAGTTATGTTTGTGTAATACCCTGTACTTTTATGGATATTTAAATTACATAAGTGAATGTAATTTGATAATTAGAGGAATTATTATAAATAGTAATTTTGGAAATTATGAGTGTTAGATTATTACCGATGTGTGTTACATTTACTTTGGGGACTAAATAAATGAGTCAGGATATTTTTATGTCATGTCGCAGTTGGGTAAAGCGACAGGAATTATTTCACGTTGGACAAAATGCGTGTTGAGAAGTGTTGGGTCCAATTAGTGAATTTTAGTTAAGTGACTCAGATGGAAATTTTGAGGGCACGATTGGTTTCAGAATAGCCGAGATAGTCAGAATAGAGTACCCATGGGTAGCGTTTAAGTTCCGGGGACTTTTGGACTAATAAAGACTCGTACTTTAGTAAACGAGTCATTTTTGAGTTTTATAAGGGACAAACCCTTATTTCTCTCTTATAAGGCACGACAGAGAGAGAAAGATAAGAAAGAAAATGTAACAACCCGACTAATTAAATATCGGGTGATCGGTCCGTCATTTAATTAAATCGGAATATCCAATTGGTTCATTCTTGGCATCACTGTCGAAAATAATTTCTTTATTAATCATCTATTAGTTAATTAAGCTAAGTGTAAAAAAAAATTCCATTTTTAATTTAATTAAAACCATTCCACGACTCGGAATAATAATATGCAAGAACACATCACAACTGAATTAACTATAACAAGAATACATATGACTCGAATAACTCTCTAGTTAAATTATAACATTTACACTAAATAAGACTGATATCCACAATGCTTACATAAATAATTACAACCTCTAGAATCCTGGGCGACAAGCCCTAAATGAAGTAGACACTACATATGAGTGAATCAACAAAAAGGAAGCGTCAAAACAAAATCCGCATCTCTGCTAGTAGCTATAATACATCGGAACATCCATAATCTAAGCTAGGCATCCCTGCTACTGGATACCTGATGTACAAGATGTTATAGGGAAGATAATATGCAAGAAAATGGGTCAGAGCCACATTGTAAAATATTTTAAAAATAGCAAGTGCTTAATAATTACAATTAAGAATTTATTATGTACATGTTAGTTTCTCGGGCTCTCTCTTGAGAATTCTCACCCCTCATCTAGAGTGCACTCCTATCGTATCTTATTATCTTCCTAGTTAAGGTTCCCTCATAACTAAACTTAATATCACTATGATTCTAACCCTTATTATATTCTCGTATTTCCAATATAATACGTATATTAATTATTCATATTCATTTCTCTTTAATATGAACTAGCTTGTTACAACCTTGGAATTAAGTGTTCACTTACTTAATTCAATTTTGATTTTATTATTGACTTCTATCTACAACATTACACAGTATTAAATCACAATTTATATTTTTAATCTACAATTTTACACAAAAGATTATATCTCTATATCTACAATGTCACACAGTACATTAATCACAGTTTATGTATATAATATCACACTAATTATATGTATATACTAATACAGCACCTCCCCAGTCACAGCTGCGGGGCATGCATAGTATGCTATCATGTACTGATACATAATGTCATTGTATAGAGGACTATTGATTCGATGTCTCTCACGAATCTTATCATAACACAAATATATTGGAGGCGAGCATACTCTCCAGCCAAATGGGTCACGTACATACCTATGCTCCCATTCAACTGTTGAAACTATCATATACACCGATAACACGTGTCCAAGGTCCTATTCTCAAGGTACGAATTTAAAATCATCCCAAATGGGCGCACTGGATAAGAACGTCCACAACGCGAAACCTCCACCCCGATAGCAAGAAGTGTAGGTATGTCATACATATAACAAACTATAATATAGGTATACAATCCACCTATATAAATATAACATCAATAAGGTATTCACACAACCATATGATAATAACAGACAATCATCTCACCTACATATAAAATAACAATGGGTATTCATCATACCTATATATATAACCATAGGGCATACGCACAACCCATATAATAAATCACATGCGTAGTATAATTATATCCCGAATATCCTACGTATTTTTCGATTATGACTTTAATCCTCAAAGTATATATTTTCGAACATATATAACCGCACGATAGTGATCATTTAATCCTCAAATAAATTCAGTAGGTAAACATCACGTCCTACAAATCCATGCCATCACGACTCTCGAATTTATACGAATTAAATTCACTTTAATTAGGTTTATTCCCCGATAATCCCTAATTTACTCTTAACCCGTTATTCCACCTCTTAAGGTTAATCCCAATTATATTTAAGGTTATACCGGTAATTTATGACTCTTTTACTATTGATCCTAACCTTAAATTATCATATACCCGATTTAAACTCAAAGTAATATAATTCCCCAAAATAACTCATTTAATTAAACACTAGTTAATTTCCCCTCATTCATAAGCCCAAAATAATATTTTCCGAGTCTTAGGTATATCCTACTACCATTCTCTAAATTCCAATATGTTCAATAAATCATCACCAAAGATTTCTCAAAGTTTGGTATTTAATCAACAATTAAAAAGAAAAATGTTTCACATTTCCAGGGGGAGTCGATCGATCGATGCTTTGAGTCGATCGATCGATCAGTTGATCGATCGACAGTCTTGAGTCGATCGATCGATTGACCAGTTATTTGCCTAGATTTCTGCGTTGTTTTTCCTACGAGTTTCATACTTTTTAATCATCAAAATCCATATCAAATAATCCTAAACTCCCCAAAATTTATCCCATATGATATACCAAGATATATAATTGATCTCTAATAATCAAATAACCTAAAATCATTAAGAAATTTGTTTTCAAACATATTATTTCTCAGAATTTCTAGAAAACACATATTTTATAATTTCTCCAAGAACATCATATAAACTAAAATTTTCTTAACCAATAATTCCAAAATTTCTTAGATTAAATTCTATACTTAAAAGAAAATTAAGCCTACATCATTCTCCTTTCAAAGATTCAATTAACATCAATATAATTCATCTTTGATTATGCATATTTTCAGAATTTTCTAAACAACCTAACATGGACAATATACATGATAAATTTACAATACACTTGCCTATAATTCGTAGGTCTACTCCGTTGGGGATGATTGTCTACTGGTGGTTCTTCCCTTTTTTCGACCAACTTTCGACAGTGGTGGTGGTGGCTCTTGGTGGTGCAATGTGGTTGTCCTTTGATTTCCTTGAAAAGTCTTTTCTTCTCCTATATAAAGTCTCTCAATCTGCCCTAAACCTTTTCCTCTTATTTTTGGTGAATGAACCTAATCTCTCTAATCTTCTCACTAATATAATAAAACCCAATTTTCGTGTTTACTATTTACCTCCCTTGTAAAATGATCGAAATACCCCTCCGGGGTGTCCTTTCGATTCCAAAGTGCCCCGAGACCCAAATCAAACACCCAAGTAGACTTTTTTGACTATATGAACCCTTCCGGACACTTTGCACACTCAAAATGATCATTTGTCGTACACATAATTCGTGACAATAAATAAAGTCATAATAAATTATAAAGTCATAATCATATATATTACTTTAATCACTAAGTAATATTAAAAATAAATCACATATTACTTTATTCTCGAGTAATATTTAAATCCCGATTAATTTCCAATTATATCACATTTAATTCTAATTAATCCCATATTTAGAAGTCATTAAAAATTCAGGGTATTACATACTTCCCCCTTATAACGGAATTTCATCCCGAAATTCGGAAAACATAAGTATAACAGGCAAGAACAATTCTGGATAAGTATTGGGCATCACATACTTGCGCTCCCAAGTAGACTACTCTGTACCGCCCATACAGTACGCTATCGAAACCCCCCAATAATGAACACTTCACTTATGATCATTTTAACCCCAGTTTACCCTGGCATGTAGGTTCTCGGCCAAGCCTTAGAGTTTAAGTTTGGCTACTTATATTTTATTCTAGATATTCACTATCTAACCTTCTATTATATGTACTTAATTAGATTAATCGTTCTTTAGATAAATACCATCTCGTCTTGCGATTATCATACACAAGTAGGTTAATTGTGCAGTATATATTTTACACACAATATATACTATAAGTTTCAAATCATCTCTACTATTCATAATAGTTCTTGGTTCCTCACTTTTATCCCACAAGTAGGAGAAATAATAAGACTTACTGTACCATACTTCAACTGGCATCATTCCCAACAGTAACTTATAAGAGTTATAGTACACCAACCTCACTAGTGGAACGTACGTCTCTCGTCCTCCCTTAAGATTCAAGGGTATAAACATAGTTTATCTTCCAACATCATATTTGTCCGCTTAGTCCGCCCATTATTCTCCTGATGATAGATCATACCCAATCACGACTCTGTACCCATGCCTCGTGAAAGTTCTTCCAAAATCGGGAGACAAAGTCTCGTCCTAATTGGACACAATATTAAACGGTACCCTATGTAACCTCACTATATCGGTTATATAATATCAAAGTATATTGTCTCTTAGTATGATTAACCATAATTAGCATAACGTGATCTACTTCAGTCAACTGATCCACTATCACCCATATAGGATCGTAACCATCTTTGCGATAAAATCCTTATGAATACTCTCTCAATACTACTTAGAAATCCCTAACGGTTGGAGACACCTCTGCTGGTTTCGAATGGTCCACCCTAATTCTAATAGACAGGTGGCTCGCTACAAGAGGAATCTAGCCAAACATCTCTTCATTTAAATCCTATTACTATAGTCATTTATAGCCTGATATATTTGTTATTCTACCGACTATATCTCTAATCGTCATAAATGACCGGACATTAAAGTCCCGATATCTAAACCTCTATACTTATTTTCCTTATCCTATATCTCCAAAATTGGGAACAATATCATATTCAATTACCTAGGGCGCCCACATAGCCTATAATTCTCACATTGTTGCACAAATAACATATACTCTTCTTAAATCAATTTTCGCTCACTTGGCATACTGATATGGTAGGGGTGCACTCAATCACCCCACTAGTCATAACTTATGTAATACCCCGCCTAATTAAATATCGGGTGGCCAGTCCCTTACCAAATTAAAACAAAATATATAGTTGGCTCATTCTTAGCATCACTGTCGAAAACATTAACTAATCACCCAATACCCAATTAAGCTGGTGTTAAAAACTTTCAAAATTTTAATTCAACAAAATTCATTTTTAGTTTACAAATAACACTACATATATTATCCCATCACAATAATAACTGAACAGATAACACAAAAGAATATAAATGCAGATGGAATAAACATTCCCAAATAATAATCCAATACAGTAACCCCAATAATAATAAATGTATCAAAATAACACGAGTACAAGACTATATGACTCATATAGAAAAGAGATAACTGAATTCCTTTGGGCGACATGCCCGAAATAAAAGAACACTATGAATCAAATGAAGATAGGCGTCTAAGCAATACTCCATAGCTCCATAGCTCGTCATAATTCTCTAAGGTTGGCGTCCCTGCTGCTGGACACCTGCTATAAAAGGTACAATAGAAAAGAGAACATGCAAGGAAACGGGTCAGAGCCCGATGTGAAAATAATTTTGAAAACGACAAGTATTTAACAAGCGCAATTAAGAATTTATTATGTACATGTTAGTATACAGACTCTCACTTGCTATTCTCACCTCTCATCTAGAGTGCATGCTTAACGTTTTCTATTAACCTTCTAGTTAATGATTCCTCCTAACTAGTTTCCATAATATGATTCCTTCCCATATCATAACCCCGTATGTCCCATACCATACGTAGTATAATCATTCATATACGTTTCTCATTAATATGGATTTAATCTTTTCAAATCTATAAGAATAAACATTCATTAACTTAATTCAATTCTTTTTCTCTATTTACCATCATCAACAATTATCACACCGTAGATTAATCAAACCACTCTATATGCATTCATTTAATTCATTATATATATATATATATATATAATACGGCACCCTTAGACACAGTTGTGGTGCATGCATTACTCTGCTATCACGTCCCAGTATCGCTGGTCGCCGAATAGGGGACTAAAGGTTCGGTAAGGATTCCTCAAACCACAAACATCAACAAAAAAATTGGAGGCGAACATAGTTCTCGTATCCATGGGTCACGCACATACCTACGTACCCATAGTCAGCGGACTTATCAACTCCCCGATAAGTCTTTCATAGACCTATGTTCTCGAGCGACAAATCAAAGATCCCATGGATTTATCAGGATATGACTGCCCTCACGCGCAAACCTCCCATCGATAGCAAGTAAGCTAGGTATGTCATACACATAAATCATTAATCAATCAAATAGGCATTTTCATCTACCTATAGATATAATATCAACAAGGTACTCACACTACTCTAAGATAGTTCCCATACGTAGCATTATATCTCTCAAATCCTACGTAATAAAATATATTGACTTTACTTCCTTAATTTAATTATTTATAGAGTCTCACTCATTACTCAAGGTTTAAAAATATTATTCCTCAATATATTTATTCAGTAAGACATCACTAATATCCTACTGGTCCATATCATCTTATCTCCCGAATTACTACGAATTAAACTCTCCTTTAATTAGGGTTATAACCGATAGTTTCTAATCTCTTATAAACACATCTTCCATCACCTAGGATTAAACCTTTTTGTAACCCTAAGGCTGCCCAGATGATTTATTAAATTTCCCCTGCTGGACCTATCCCAAATCCTCATTCATACAAATTAGAATCCAACATATGAATCTAGCAACTAAAATTTCTTTCAATTTAATTATCATAATTCTAATCAATTAAATCCCAATCATATTAATTCGATTCTTATCTAGGGCTTACTGATCTTCCCTAAGTTCCATTATATCCAATTAATAATCACCAAAAATTTATAAAAGGTTTGGGATAAGGACAAACATTAAATAGGAACAACTTCATAAATTCTGGGGAGGTCGATCGATCGAAGGTAGGGGGTCGATCGATCTATCGCCCAAATATCAGCCCAGTTTTCTGCATTTCTTCTACTACGGGTGTCATAAGTTTTGATCATTCAAACCCTCATATTAACAACCCAAATTCCTTATAAACATTACCACATGATATAGAAACGTATATAAATGATTTCTAATGATCTAAACATCCTAGAATCATTAAGAGTTTGAATTAAAAGCACAAATTTATCCTGTTTTTCTAGAAAATTATAAACATTAGATCTTCAAGAACAAACCAATGATTCTCAGAATTTTTTCAACAACTTAATGATTATTTCGTGGATTACTATCTACGTACAATATGAGTTTGATTCCTCTACATTTCCATTTTCCAGAAATCCATTAACAACTCTATCTTTATCTTCCAAACATGAAAAATCTCATTTTTTCATAACTATCCTAACATGGACAATATACTAACTAGATTGCAATTATTAAATACTTGCCTCTAATGAAGATCTGATCCTTTGGGGTTGTATAACTCAGGTGGTTCTCCCCTTCTCCGGTCCACTTCCGGTGGTGGTTGGTGGTGGTGACCTTTGGCTCTTGGTTCTCTTCCTTCTAAAGCAAGCTTCTCTTCTCCCAAGCAACCTTTCACTCTCTCTAAAAAGGTGACCTCTCAATTTTGTGTAGAAGAGATGAATGAACCCACGTACAACGAATCTCCAAATACTTATAATAAGACAAAATCCGAAATCACTATTCATCCCCCCCGTAAAAATGACCAAAATGCCCATTTTGGTTGTCTTTTCATTTCCAAATGACCCGAGACCCAAAACCAACATCCAAATAGACTTTTCTGACTATTTCAACCCTTCCAGATGCAACGACGCACTCGAAGTGACTATAAGGTTGATGTAAAAATAAGTTTCCTTTTTAATCTAAAAAATTTGTCACGACACGTCCCATACCGCGTCCGACTAAAAATTCAAATTACTGAATTAATATCAGACAACAATATCAATAACATCACATTCGTATATTACCTAAATATCTTTAAGTAATATTCAGAATGATTCATTTTAATATCCACAATTCGGATAAAATCCAAATGAATTAATTTATCAATAAATCCAATTAATCCATTAATGTAAAATATAACCCATTTTAAAAGTCATTAAAATTATGGGGTATTACAACTTAATCACTCTAACAGTGGCATCATTGTTTTATTCATAATGTTACTAGCACTAGGAGACTCTTAAGTCATAATAGAATTATCAACTCTAAATTTATGTGTACATTTCAAATGACTAAGGTACGAACTTATATACTATCGACCAAACTTCTCTCCCATTCCCGACGTTTGCTAGTTTCCCGCATGGGATGTCTCGCAAAGAGAAATCCAAACAAGGAAACCCCCGCTACACTACTACTTAACATAGTTGATCGTCGAGATCCGTAATGGACTTCAGTCCATAATCCGTACCTTCCCATAATGTCTGTAAGTTGACATAAAAATCTACTAGTCCATGCTTATATATCCCTAAAAAGTAACATAAACCATGATGCTCTCACTATCCCAAATCCTCGGCGCTATATATAATGAGTTATTTCTCGCTGTTCGACAAAAACATAATATATCCCGAGTCACATCAGGAGTATAAATTTCTACTCACACATATGACTAGACAATATTTTCACTAAGGTCTATGATATCATGAAATATTGGCCCAACCCTATTTCAGTTGACGCCGCACAAAATTAATTTTACTCTCCCCGGAGTATCCAGCATGATAGTATTATCACTCAATCTACTATCGTTAAAATATTTGGTAATTTATCACTACATATTACCATAATAAGTTCTATTATGCTAACTCAATGCAATAGAAGATTATAATAACAAAATATACTCTTAGGACCCACCTGGTTCACTCACGAGCGACACCAAAAAGTCCCACTATCAACGAGAAATACTTTTTGTAACCAGACTATTAAAATTATCGAATTCCACTAACATCGACTCGCATGTGAATTTAGGGTTTTCAATTTATATATGTCTGTTGTGACACACCATGCCACTAGAATTAATCCTTTATTCCCAAGGATGAAATTAAACTTCATCAGTCTATCCTGATCACTTAGGGTCCTTACATGCACTTCTCACGGTCAAAACAACTCACGATCACTTGCACTTGTTATACATCTTCACTCATGTGGTTTACACACCCATTATTGAAATGTTGCCACAGCATATCTAGGCCTCAATTATGGTCTTACTGGCCTCCCTTTTTCTTGTTGGACCTCACCGACCTTAAAAATAACGTATGCTATAATTACCGAGGACTCCACTAGTCCTATTTAAACCCACCACTCTTGGGTCGTAAATTTCTTGGGCCTAATTCTCTTGACCCAATTACTCCCCTAGAAGTATCACTCCTCCAGTTGTTATGCCTAATAGGTATGGTTTACTATTCCCAAAATTTATCGATCTCACTACTCAATGTGGACACATTTAACACTTAGTAGTCTCTATCTCTACACATAGGGTAATTTACCTTACTATTTACTTCTTACTGATCATTTGAACGTCCTCCTCTTGGACCTATCAGTCTTAACTCCCAATTGTTATTCCCATTATTCTTTTGTCTCTACGGGTCCTATGGGATACATTATCGATCACACTAGTCTTGGTTGAGTTCATCGCCACTAAGTAGGGTTTTAACAATATTGAATTCAATCTTGCCCTTCGACTAGGTTTTCTAACCCTTCTACCTCCCCTTCATTTGGAAGCATTATTAAATTTCATGGTGGCATTAATTCTAGTCATCTTCGTCATATTTCCACTCACACTAGAGTATTTCACTCACGAGTCCTTTTACACAATGAACTCTATTTATCATTTATATACCCCATTCTTCCTAGGGTAAGGAGTTCGTTAAACAAGTTACTTCTCTCTTTCTTTCCCATAAGAGATAAGTTTTGAAATTCCATTCATATCCTGATTAAAACATCAAATGAACGATTACATTATTGAACGATACCTAAAATTCTTATTCCATCTTCAAACATGTTATTTATATGTGATGTCTAACTCTCATCACTTAAGTTTGTTCTTCGTAGAAAAATTTTACCAGAAAATTTTCAAATCCTGGGTGTTGCTACACTTCACCCTTCACAATTTGTCTATGAATTTCTTCCTTCACAAGAGTCCTTCCGACTCCCTCACCTTTCACATATAGTGTTGGGTGAGTTTAGAATGACATAACCCTCAACTATGATGGTGCTTGGGAAACTAAATCTCCCAAGCGACTTCCTTAATGTTCTCAGCCCAAACAATAATTATGATGGTTTCTATCTCCAACACCATTTTCCAAAATACTCTATACCTTTGACTGAGTCCTCCTCTTGTTGTTCTTATAATGACTCTTGTTAGTCGTCCCAATGTGTTTGGTGCATGATGCCCGACCGAACTCGTATAAGCATTACATCTCCTATACTCCATGGCAGGATAACGTAAGTCGAAATATGCAAAAGAATTTAACATCCTAATAATTGGGCTCTACATCAAAGAATGCTACGCTGAAATGTAGTAAGCTGCACAGATCCTAAAGACACTAGAACCTGGTGCTGTGATACCACCTGTAACAACCCACCTAATTAAATATCGGGAGATTAGTCTGTCATTTAATTAAATCAGAATATCCAGTTGGTTCATTCTTCGCATCATTGTCAAAAATAATTTCTTTATTAATCATCTAATAGTTAATTAAGCTAAGTGTGAAAACCTTTTTCGATTTTTAATTTAATTAAAACCATTCCACGACTCAGAATAATAATATGCAACAACACATCACAACTAAATTAATTATAACAAGAATACATGTGACTGGAATAACTTGTGACACCCCGGCTAATTAAATACCGGGTAGCTACTCCTTTATTAAATCAATACAAAATGGCAAGTTGGTTCAGTTAATAGCATCACTGTCGAAAACATTTTTATAGTACTAACCACCTAGTATTTAAAAAGTAAGTTGCCAAATTTTAATTTAAGTCTGATTAACATGCAATAAAAGAATAATGGAAGAACAACATAATCCATTCACCATAACGAAGTAATGAAATAACTAGCAAATAATAATAAGTCCGGAGGAAAACTCCTCACAACAATCCCACAACTGAAAGTAAAATGACAAGTCTGAATCCTGAATTAATTACATGCCCGAAGTCTGAATAACTGAAATAAATGAAATGTCTGTAAAAGAAATGGGCGACATGCCCTACAACTGATAAATGCTGAATATAGAGTCAAGATAGATGAAGCGTCTATAAGCAAAGTCCTGTAACTTCCACAAATAGCTACAACTCGTCACCTGAATGATGATCCTAAGCATGGTGTCCTTATGGCTGGGCACCTAAAATGGTTTTTACAAAAATAGATTTGAAAGCAAATGGGTCAGAGCCCGAAAGTGGAAATCATTTTAAAAACAACAAGTGTTTTAATAACATTAAAACATTAAATGCAAAATACATGTTAGGACGTGCACTCGCATGAAATTCTCACCTCTCGACTACATGTGCACTCCTAACGTACCGTACCCATCTAAATGACATACATATCTAACCAAACCGTAATAAGTTCTACCCCTTACTACTCGATTCCCATTTTACATTCTAGCGATATCAAATCAATAGAGGGCTTTACTTAAACTCAGATTCTCAATTTGTAATACAATTCATTTCAGGTTATCCCTTTATGTTTTCTCAAAACGTTTCCATATTTATACACACAATATCGCATGAAAGTTCCCATTAATTAAGTGTATATTATTCACGTCATAAATATACAATATAAGCACCCCAAGACTAAGCTGCGGTGCACACATACTCTGCTATCCATCTCGGTACATCACGTACATAAGGATCACGCATTCCGAATCTCTCAGGAATCGTTCAGATAACAACAATCACAAATAATGGAGGCGAACACAGTCACATCACATGGGTCACGCACATACCTGCGCTCCCACGATCAGCAGACTTATTAACATCCCAATAAGTCCTTCTCTGACCTATGTTCATCGAGGTACCAGTCTAAATCCGGGCAAGACAAGGATTAGAGGGCCCTAAGCGAACGTAAACCTCCCGTGATAGCAAGTATGGTAGGTATGTCATACACATAAAATAAATACATATACTAAGCATGCACACATCTTAGTAATAACCATAATATATTGGTGGTACACTTCTCAATCTCGTACAGACATATAAAGCTACACAATTTATATGTTCCCGGTTAATATAATTATTTAGGCCGTAAATGTTCTCGCATCGTAATAAACACTCACGTCCTACTCCATAATTTCCATTTGGTTCGAATCACACTTCTAGGTTTTACTCCTCTATATATCTCAATTGTCTCTACTATATCAATTTATCATCAAGGGAAGGTTATCTCTACCATTAAATAAGGTTACGGGACACGCGAAATCAAAACAGGCTAAAAAGCCTAAACTGTCAACTCGTTAGAAGTCTCGTTCGAACGAGGTTGTTCGAACGAAGTGGGCCTTTTAATGAGATCTATTTCGAAAGAAAGTCATCGAACGAACATCACCCTCGTTAGAAGTCAAACTGTCAACTCGTTCAAACAACCTGGGCAGGTCTTCTAACGAGTGACCAGATTCGAGCCCAGATTTTCCTTAACTCGTTTTTCCAACTTTTCTACAGCTCTAATCTCCTCTAAACATCAAACCAACAATGTACATGGGTTCTAATCAATCCTAAATATACTTAGGTCATATATTAACATATTTTGTGGGATTAATTCATCCTAAATCTCATCCAAATATTAAATCCCCACATCTTCTTCCCCAATCTCAAGAACAGGAACCCTAGAAATTAAATTCATCCATAGGCATAAATAAATCCGTTTTTATGGTATAAAAGATGTATTTTTCACTGACTAATCATCCTAACATTGTTCTACATGCAATCTCTTCATAAAATTATAAAGCTCTACATCAAATTCAATGGGTTTTTCTCATTCTCCAAGAACAAATGAAATTCTGTCAATTTCCTACGCATGGAAGAAACATTCTTTGTAATAAACGAAATTAAACCACTTGCCTTATGTGTATCTATGGATTTGATGACGAATTGATGAGTTTATCTCTCTCTCTCTCTGCAGAATTCTCCTCTCTTCTCTCTCTACAAGCCTTGTTCTCCAAGGTGCTAATGGTGGCTAGGGTTTGCCTTAGGAAATTTTGGAACAATTCTAATAACCCCCGTAGCCCATTAAGTCCTAAGACGTGGTTAGTGGGTTTAGTGGGTAATTACCAAGTCATCTTTTTAATTCCCAATTTTCGTAGGTTTTAATTCCCAAAAATTCAAAATTACCAAACTACCCTTATACGTTGCCGGCATTGCCTAAAAATGCCCCGGGACCCAAAGTAAACCCTCGGCTAGTGTTTTCTGACTATTTCAACCCTTCCGGACGCGTTGGCGCACTCAAAATGACCATACAGTTTATAGAAATAAAATTCACTTTTTAATCATCATAATTATATTCCATGACGCGACTGTCACACGCGTCTCAACAAGATTTCCAAATTGCCGTATTTCAATCTCACGACAAGTTTCATAATTCAATATTCATATATAGCCATATATACTCATTAATATCAAATACTAAGTCGCATCTCGCTAGTATTTTATCCGGATTAATTTCCAATTAATACACATTTAATTAAATTAATCCCATAAATAAATATCACAAAAATACGGGGTATTACATACTTCCCCCCTAATAACTGAATTTCGTCCCGAAATTCGGAACTAGAAAGTACCTGGTAAGAACAACTCTGGATAACGTTCTTGCATCTCATCCTTGCGCTCCCATGTGGACTCCTCGACATTACGATGTCGCCACTGAACACGCACTAACGGAACTATCTTTGACCTCAGTTTCCGCTCACTTCGGTCCAAAATAGCAATCGGCCCCTCCTCGTAGGAGCTATCAGGCTGGAGATCGATGTCCTCTAAAGCAATATGAGAATGAGTCAAATCGTCTCTAAGATATTTCCTTAGCGAGTAAATATGAAATACATCGTGAATCCGATGCAAATGCTCTGGTAACCCAAGTCTATACGCAACCGGTCAAATCCGCTCAATAATAGGAAATGGTCCCACATATCTCAGTGCCAAGTTCCCTTTCTTCCCTTAACGCATAAATCCCTTCATAGGAGATACTCTGAGCAAAACTTGGTCCTCCACTTGGAACTCCCTTAAGAACCTCTTCGCATCAGCATAGCTCTTCTTCCGATCCTGAGCCACCCGAATGCGACTCCGAATCAATTCTATCCTCGCCGAAGTATCCTGAATCACTTCCGGCCCAAGTAGTTTGTTGTCCCCCACCTCCAATCAACATGCTGGGGAACGACAAGGTCTACCGTACAACGCCTCAAATGGAGCCATGCCAATGGTGAACTGGTAGGAGTTATTGTAATCAAACTCCACCAGTGGAAGATACTGCTCCCATCCACCCCCGAAATCAATGATGCACATACGCAACATGTCCTCCAACATATGGTTTGTACATTCGGTCTGCCCATCGGTTTGCGGGTGGTACGCCGTACTTAACCGCAATTCCATGCCCATGGCCTCCTGAAAACTTTCCCAAAACCGTGAAACAAATCTGTCAGACACGATATTTAGGGGCACACTGATTAGGCATAAATTCTTCACATTTATCCCCTTAATTTCGGTATTTTTATGATCCCATGCAGTGTAAATAGCTTGGATTTGTCTCATATCTATGATACTAACCCTTTTTGACAAGCATTTCGTATTTTTTGTATCTCTTATGTGTTTTACAGGTATTTCATGCAAGAAAGATGGAAAAGAGAACTCAAAATAGTGAAAGAAACCAAGAATCGGGGAGTTGAGGGGCATTTTTGTAATTTTGAAGCCTTATTCCGGAGGTGGGACCAACTGGAAAGTTGAATAGATTTCAATTACAAGAACACTGGAAAAAACGGCACCTCAATCAGAGCTACGGTGAAAGAGTTATGATCCTTTGAAGTTGCGGAAAAATCATAGAAGAAAGTCTAGGAAGGCTAGTTCAAGGGAATTTTCGTAATTCTACAGCCCAATTCCGGAGGTGGAGCCTTCTGGAGAGTTGAAGATCTTGGAAAAATGAGAATACTAGAAAAAATGGTACCCAAATCCGAGCTACGGTGAAGGAGTTATGATCATTGAAGTTGAGAAAAAATCCAAGGAAGAAAAGAAGAAAGTTGGAAAATATTCTAAGTGTTGAAAGAGGCCCAAAACCAGTGAATTCACTCGAACCGGTGCACCCAGAACCCGAACCGGTTCGCCCATTTGTCACACCCCAGGTCCGTTACATAATTAGTCACGCTCATAATCCGTTACAAAATTAGTCACGCTTTCTAAGTGTGACAAATTGGCAGATACGGGATTTTTATTTTGTGCTTATCTTTTAGCCAAAAGAGTTTTATGTTTTGGGGACTCTTCTAAACGACCTCTAGCCTATATATTTAGTCATTAGGACTCTTTTTATTAAGATTTCATTGATGTAAAATCTCCATAACAAGTAGGAACATCTAGGAGAAAGATTCACATACTTTGCACCATTAATTCAAGAGCTTTTTCGGTTTTTCTTCAATCTTTGATTTCTTCTTGCATGTTCTTGTTCTTCAATCGTGGTAACTTTAATTTCCAGCACTTTTATTATTATTTACCATGATAGGATAGGTTTTTAAAGATTGGGATACATGAACCCAACCTGATGTGTTAATTGCATGTGTATAATATTAGTCCTCTGAATTTAATGATTGATTATGATCGTATTGCGTAGTTACACAACAATTGTAGATCTTTATATCTCGTTTGCCTCTGGGTACTCGTGATGATTTAGAATGAAATTCGAGTTCTACCATCGCGATACTGATTTAATCATCCTCAGATTAAGTATGACGCGGGCTTGAACCTCGTATACGTAATGCTTGGGAGTACTAAATTCCGGGTCAAATTAATCAGTTAAATTTACGATTAGTTTTATACCATCAATACACTAGGGTTGGGGGATTGTGTCTCTACCTTAATTTTTCCAATTAGTTTTAGTTAACTTCTTTATTTTTCCCTTTTTCCTTTCTCACTCACTCATCATCTTTTACACTTTATTTTTAAAAAAAATACATCAATTAAAATCTATCAAACATTCCCTGTGGATTCGATACCCAGACTCGCCACTATACTCCACAAGAGTGTAGTTAAAGTTTAGGTTTTTGTATTGTGGTTGGAAGCCGAAAACAACGACTAGCGTATTTACACGGACGCTCGGTTTCCACTCGATCACACACCGTGAAGTCTCACTATCTCTGCAATAAAGAGCTGGGCATACTGTCCCGTAGTGTAGTCTGTCCTTACGGGTAGAAAATGAGCGACTTTGGTCAACCTATCCACAATTACCCAAATGGAGTCGTGACCTCTCTATGACTTAGGCAACCCCGTGATAAAGTCCATGGAGATGCTCTCCCACATCCACATCGGGACCTCTAACGGCTGTAGCAGTCCTGCCGGTCTCTGATGATCCACTTTTACTAGCTGACAAGTGGCGCATTTTGAAACAAACACGGCAATATCTCTCTTCATCCCGCTCCACCAATACTGTCGTCTCATGTCTTGGTACATTTTGTCCCCACTGGGATGTACCGCGAACCGTGAGCCATGCGACTCTGCCATCACCTCGTGCCGAAATTCCTCCCCTTCCGGAACTACCAATCTCCCATTGAAGCGTAATCCCCCGTCTGAGCTAACGGTATAGGACTCGGCTCCCTCTGCTAGTAATCGAACTATCTGCTCCTGACAGAACGATTCATTTGTCTGTGCCTTTACCACCTTCGTGACATTCTGCGGTGTAATAGTCATCACAGACATGAATGATCAGGCCACTGTATCCTGGTGTCCCAACTCCTTCCACTTGGCCTTACACACCCCTGCCACCTCATCACGAGCCTACGGCTCAACGCGTCTTCTACCACGTTAGCCTTCCCCGGGTGGTACTGGATATCAAACTGATAATCCTTCATGAACTCAAGCCACCTCCGTTTCCGCATATTCAACTCTTTTTGCGTGAATAGGCACTATAGGGACTTGTGGTCCGTGAACAATAGAAAATTTCCCCCCAAAAGGTAATGTCTCCATATCCGAAGGGCAAATACAACTGCCGCCAACTCCAAGTCATGAGTGGGGTAATTCTTCTCGTGAGGCTTAAGCTTACGGGAAGCATAAGCTATGGCCTGACTCTCCTACTGTAATACACCTCCAAGTCCTTGCAAGGACGCATCGGTGTAAACTAGATACTCAACTCCTGGTCTCGGCAATGCTAACACAGGTGCGGAGGTCAACTTATCCTTCAACTCATCGAATGCCAACTGACAAGCGTCACTCCAGATGAATGGCACACCCTTACGAGTCAGATGTGTCAAAGGACCTGCTATCTTCGAAAATCCCTGAATGAACCTCCTGTAGTATCCTGCTAGGCCCAAGAAACTACGAATCTCCGTTGGTGTCGTGGGCTGTCCCCACTACCTCACCGCGGATACTTTCCCCGGATCAATAGATATTCCCCGGTCGAAAATAATATGTCCCAAAAACTGGACCTCCTTCAGCCAAAACCTGTACTTTTCATACTTTGCGTACAGCTCGTTCTGACGTAGCGTCTGCAAAACTTGCCTCAAATGCTCAGTGTGCTCCTCCTCTGTCTGGGAGTAAACCAGAATATCATCAATGAAGACAATGACAAACTGATCTAGGAAATCTCTGAACACCCTATTCATCAAGTCCATAAACACGGATGGAGCATTGGTCAAACCAAAAGGCATAACCCGAAACTCGTAAGAACCATATCTCGTTAAGAACGCAGTCTTCGAGACATCCTCTTCCCTGATACGCAAGTGATGGTATCCCGATCGCAAATCAATCTTTGAGAAGAAAGAAGCTCCTCTTAACTGGTCGAATAAGTCATCGATTCGAGGCAACGGATACTTATTCCGTATCGTGACCTTATTCAACTCTCGGTAGTCCACACACAATTTCAGTGAACTATCTCTCTTCTTCACGAATAACACAGGGGCACCCCATGGCGAAGTACTCCTCCGTATAAACCCCTGACCCAACAACTGCTCAATCTGATCTCCTAGCTCTCGCATCTCTGTCGGAGCCATACGGTACGGTGCGTGTGCTATAGGTCTCGTATCTGGCAATAAGTCTATGACAAAGTCTATCTCTCGACTGGGAGGTAGGCCTAGTATCTCCTGAAACACATCGGAATACTCCCTGACAACCGGTATCGAATCTAAAGGAATCACAACCTCCTTAGAGGTATCCTCCTCTATGTAGTACAAATGAGGGGTCGAGCGCATCGCCACTACAAACATCTCTTGCCCCGGAATGGCAAAAACAATGCTCCCACCGAAGCAATCAATCATGGCTCTATAATCAGCGAGCCAATCCATACCGATAATCACATCATGCACATGCATATCTAATACCAACATGTCTGCAGGTAATACCAAACTACCAATCTCTACCCCCACTCCCCGGCATATAAAGAAAATAAGCGACCCACTCCCCAATGGTGAGTCTACACACGTCACTGTGCTCTCTATTGTGGCTAACAACCCTAAGGCTTTCGCAAAATGTTTAGATATAAAAAAATGCGTCGCCCCCGTATCAAACAAAACCCGACCCATAGTACCATGGATAGGAAACATACCCTCGATCGCGGGTGGTGCCTCTGGAGCTGCTGCCCGGTGGACGTTATAGACACGTCCATACTGTAACTGCCCCTGCTGCACAGGAACTACTGGAATGGCTGGTAGTACTGGCACCTGGGCTGGAGCTGGGAAGGCAGGTGGAAAAAGTGGCCTCTGTGGCTCATGTCGAGTACCCTGCTGCTGCTGCGGGGCCCTGCCCCTATTAGGACAGTCCTGGCGTTTATGGCCAGTCTTACCACAAACGAAACACTTCCCCGGGAAGTTCCCCCTTATCTATCCCTACTGCCCCCGGCCCTGGTGGCCATTACCGTTCCTCCACTGGCCCTGCTGAAACTGCTGTTGACCATTCTGACCCTGCTGGTTCTGATGGCCGTTCGGACCCTGATGGCCCTGCTGGAAACCTCCCTGTCCGTGCCTGAAATTTCCTGACCTGAACCTCTTGTGATCCCCCTGCTGGGAACCCTGATCACCCTGCCTCTGCCCCTGAATAGAATGTGCCCCACTGGCACCATTTCCCCCAGTCCTGCCCTGATGGTTGGACTCTCCTGACCTCTTGCCTTCAGTCATGTGAAAGCGATGGTCCTGGCAGTGTAACAGTGCAGCGTATAAGGGTAGTTTGGTAATTTTGAATTTTTGGGAATTAAAACCTACAAAAATTGGGAATTAAAAAGCTGACTTGGTAATTACCCACTAAACCCACTAACCATGTCTTAGGACTTAATGGGCTACGGGGGTTATTAGAATTTTTCCAAAATTTCCTAAGGCAAACCCTAGCCACCATTAGCACCTTGGAGAAGAAGGCTTGTAGAGAGAGAAGAGAGGAGAATTCTGCAGAGAGAGAGAGAGAAACTCATCAATTCGTCATCAAATCCAGAGATACACATAAGGCAAGTGGTTTAATTTCGTTTATTACAAAGAATGTTTCTTCCATGCGTAGGAAATTGACAGAATTTCATTTGTTCTTGGAGAATGAGAAAAACCCATTAAATTTGATGTAGAGATTTATAATTTTATGAAGAGATTGCATGTAGAACAATGTTAGGATGATTAGTCAGTGAAAAATACATCTTTTGTACCATAAAAACGGATTTATTTATGCCTATGGATGAATTTAATTTCTAGGGTTCCTGTTCTTGAGATTGGGGAAGAAGATGTGGGGATTTAATATTTGGATGAGATTTAGGATGAATTAATCCCACAATATACGTTAATATATGACCTAAGTATATTTAGGATTGATTAGAAACCATGTACATTGTTGGTTTGATGTTTAGAGGAGATTAGAGGTGTAGAAAAGTTGGAAAAACGAGTTAAGGAAAATCTGGGCTCGAATCTGGCCACTTGTTAGAAGACCTGCCCAGGTCGTTCGAACGAGCTCGTTCGAATGATCTTCTAACGAGTTGACAGTTTGACTTCTAACGAGGGTGATGTTCGTTCGATGACTTTCGTTCGAACGAGATCTCGTTAGAAGGCCCACTTCGTTCGAACGAACTCTCGTTCGAACAGCCTTGTTCGAACGAGACTTCTAACGAGTTGACAGTTTAGTCTTTTTAGACTGTTTTGATTTCGCGTGTCCCGTAACCTTATTTAATGGTAGAAATAACCTTCCCTTAATGATAAATTGATATAGTAGGGAAAATTGAGATATATAGAGGAGTAAGACCTAGAAGTGTGATTCGAACCAAATGGAAATTATGGAGTAGGACGTGAGTGTCTATTACGATGCGAGAACATTTACGGCCTAAATAATTATATTAACCGGGAACATATAAATTGTGTAGCTTTATATGTCGGTACGAGATTGATAAGTGTACCACCAATATATTATGGTTATTACTAAGATGTGTGCATGCTTAGTATATGTATTGATTTTATGTGTATGACATACCTACCATACTTGCTATCACGGGAGGTTTACGTTCGCTTAGGGCCCTCTAATCCTTGTGTTGCCCGGATTTAGACTGGTACCTCGATGAACATAGGTCAGAGAAGGACTTATTGGGATGTTAATAAGTCTGCTGATCGTGGGAGCGCAGGTATGTGCGTGACCCATGTGATGTGACTGTGTTCGCCTCCATTGTTTGTGATTGTTGTTATCTGAACGATTCCTGAGAGATTCGGAATGTGTGATCCTTATGTACGTGATGTACCGGGATGGATAGCAGAGTATGAGTGCACCGCAGCTTAGTCTCGGTGTGCTTATATTTTATATTTATGACGTGAATAATATACATTTAATTAATGGGAACTTTCATGTGATATTGTGTGTATAAATATGGAAACGTTTTGAGAAAACATAAAGGGATAACCTGAAATGAATTGTATTACAAATTGAGAATCTGAGTTTAAGTAAAGCCCTCTATTGATTTGATATCGCTAGAATGTAAAATGGGAATCTAGTAGTAAGGTGTAGAACTTATTACGGTTTGGTTAGATATGTATGCCATTTAGATGGGTACGGTACGTTAGGAGTGCACATGTAGTCGAGAGGTGAGAATTTCATGCGAGTGCACGTCCTAACATGTATTTTGCATTTAATGTTTTAATGTTATTAAAACACTTGCTGTTTTTAAAATGATTTCCACTTTCGGGCTCTGACCCATTTGCTTTCAAATCTATTTCTGTAAAAACCATTTTAGGTGCCCAGCCACAAGGACACCATGCTTAGGATCATCATTCAGGTGACGAGCTGTAGCTGTTTGTGGAAGTTACAGGACTTTGCTTGTAGACGCTTCATCTATCTTGACTCTATATTCAGCATTTATCAGTTGTAGGGCATGTCGCCCATTTCTTTTAGAGACATTTCATTTATTTCAGTTATTCAGACTTCAGGCATGTAATTAATTCAGGATTCAGACTTGTCATTTTACTTTCAGTTGTGGTATTGTTGTGAGGAGTTTTCATCCGGACTTATTATTATTTGTTAGTTATTTCATTACTTCGTTATGGTGAATGGATTATGTTGTTCTTCCATTATTCTTTTATTGCATGTTAATCAGACTTAAATTAAAATTTGGCAACTTACTTTTTAAATACTAGGTGGTTAGTACTATAAAAATGTTTTCGACAGTGATGCTATTAACTGAACCAACTTGGCATTTTGTATTGATTTAATAAAGGAGTAGCTACCCGGTATTTAATTAGTCGGGGTGTCACATAACTCTCCAGTTAAATTACAACATTTACACTAAATAAAACTGATATCCACAATACTTACATAAATAATTACAACCTCTAGAATCCTGGGTGATAAGCCCTAAATGAAGTAGACGCTACAGATGAGTGAATCAACAGAAAGGAAGCGTCTAAACAAAATCCGCATCTCTGCTAGTAGCTATAATCCATCGGAACATCCATAATCTAAGCTGGGCATCCCTGCTGCTGGATACCTGATGTACAAGATATAGTAGGGAAGAAAATATGCAAGAAAATAGGTCAGAGCCCGATTGTAAAAGATTTTAAAAATAGCAAGTGCTTAACAATTACAATTAAGAATTTATTATGTACATGTTAGTTTCTCGGGCTCTCTCTTGATAATTCTCACCTCTCATCTAAAGTGCACACCTATCGTATCTTATTTTCTTCTTAGTTAAGGTTCCCTCATAACTAGCCTTAATATCACTATGATTCTAACCCATATTATATTCCCGTATTTCGCATATAATACGTATATTAATTATTCATATTCATTTCTCTTTAATATGAACTAGTCATGTTACAACCTTGGAATTAAGTGGTCACTTACTTAATTCAATTCATATTTCATTATTTAATTTTGTATACAACATCACACAGTATTAAATCACAGTTTATATTTTTAATCTACAATTTCACACAGAAGATTACATCTCTGTATCTACAATGTCACACAGTAGATTACATCACTGTTTATATATATATAATATCACACTAATTATATATATATATATATATATACACACACTAATATGACACCTCCCCAGTCACAACTGTGGTGCATGCATACTCTGTTATCATGTCGTGATACATAATGTCACTGTATATAGGACTATTGATTCGGCGTCTCTCACGAATCGTATCATAACACAAATATATTGGAGGCGAGCATACTCCCAAGCCAAATGGGTCACGCACATACCTAGGCTCCCATTCAACTGTCGAAACTATCATATACACCAATAGCACGTGTCCAAGGTCCTATGCTCAGGGTATGAATCTAAAATCCTCCCAAATGGGTGCACAGGATAAGACCATCTACAATGCGAAACCTCTACCCCGATAGCAATCAACGTAGGTGTGTCATACATATAACAAACTGTAATATAGGTATACAATCCACCTATATAAATATAACATCAATAAGGTATTCACACAACCATATGATAATAACAGGCAATAGTCTCACCTATATATATAATAATAATGGGTATTCATCATACCTATATATATAATGATAGGGCATACGCACAACCCATATAATAAATCCCATACGTAGTATAATTTTATCCCGAATATCCTACGTATTTTTCGATTATGACTTTAATCCTCAAAGTATATATTTCCGAACTTATCTAATCGCACGATGGTGATAATTTAATCGTCAAATAAATTCAGTAGGTAAACATCACATCCTATAAATCTATGTCATCACAACTCCCGAATTTCTACGAATTAAAATCAGTTTAATTATGGTTTATTCCCCGATAATCCCTAATTCACTCTTAACCTTTTATTCCACCTCTTAAGGTTAATCCCAATTATACTTAAGGTTATACCGGTAATTTATGACTCTCTTACTACTGGTCCTAACCTTAAATTATCATATACCCGATTTAAACTCCAAGTAATATAATTCTCTAAAATAACTCATTTTATTAAACACTCATTAATTTCCCCTCATTCACAATCCCAAAATAATATTTTTCGGGTCTTAGGTATATCCTACTACCCTTATCTAAATTCCAATATGTTCAATAAATCATCATCAAAGATTTCTCGAAGTTTGGAATTTAATCAAAAATGAAAAAGAAAAATGTTTCACATTTCCAGGGGGATTTAATCGATCAATGCTTTTGGTCGATCGATCCATCAGTCGATCGATCGACAGTCTTGAATCGATCGATCGATTGACCAGTTATATGCCCAGATTTCTGCATTATTTTTCCTACGGGTTTCATACTTTTTAATCATCAAAATTTATATTAAATAATCCAAAACTCCCCACAATTTTTACCATATGATATACCAAGATATATAATTGATCTCTAATAATCAAACAACCTAAAATCATCAAGAAATTTGGATTCAAACATATTATTTCTCATAATTTCCAGAAAACTTATATTTTATTATTTCTCCAAGAATATCATATAAACTAAGATTTTCTTCACCAATAATTCTCAAATTTCGTGGATTAAGTTCTATACTTAAAAGAAAATTAATCCTACATCATTCTCCTTTTAAATATTCAATTAACATCACTATAATTCATCTTTGATTATGCATATTTTCAGAATTTTCTAAACAACCTAACATGGACAATATACATGCTAAATTTGCAATAATTAATCACTTGCCTCTAATTCGTAGGTTTGATCCGTTGGGGATGATTGTCCACTAGTGGTGGTGTCCCTTGGTAGTGCAAGGTGGTTGTCCTTTGGTTTCCTAGAAAAGTCTTTTCTTCTCCCATAGAAAGTCTCTCAATCTCCCCTAAACCTTTTCCTCTTATTTTTGGTGAATGAACCTAAGCTCTCTAATCTCCTCACTAATATAATAAAACCCAATTTTCGTGTTTACTATTCACCTCCTTTGTAAAATGACCGAAATACCCCTCTGGGGTGTCCTTTCGGTTCCAAAGTGCCCCGAGACCCAAATCAAACACCAATGTAGAATTTTTCGACTATTTGAACCCTTTCGGACACTTTGGCGCAGTCAAAATGACCATTCTTCATACACATAATTCGTGACAATATATAAAGTCATAATCAGTTGTAAAGTCATAGTCACATATATTACTTTAATCACTAAGTAATATTAAACATAAATCACATATCACTTTATTTTCGAGTAATATTTAAATTCGAATTAATTTCCAATTATATCACAATTAATTCTAATATTTCCCATTTTTAAAAGTCATTAAAAATACGGGGTATTAGAGAAAAGAGACAAATGAAGAAGAAAATAAAGGAAGAAGAAAAAGAGGAGAGAAAAGGGGATTTTGGACCAAACTCCGTGGAATTCGACTCGAGGTCGTCGAATTTTATCCACGAAGCAAATGTTTACTTGCTTTATTCATTTGAATGTGTGTATCTCATATTCTAGTTGGTGAACTAGATAATTTTGGGTTAAAACCCTTGAAATAAATTTGGAAAATTTGATTTTGAGTTTACAAATTGATGTATCATTAACTCTTGATGACTTCTAGTGTTAAACCCATGTTAATGGTGCGTATCTATGGGTAGAAATGGGATAAAATGATAAAAGAGAGTTTAATCGATTTTAGGGTTTAAATCCAATAGAAAATTTTCTATTCCATAAATTAATTGATGTGTTAGCTATAAATCAGTGTTAAGATGATTATAGTGTTGTTGGTTGTGATTAGAAACCACAAAAATGGAGGTGGGGATGATATTTGGAATTTTTGGAGAAGATGAAATCGCCCAAATAGTGAGCTTCGAACGGGGTGAATCGATTCGGGTCTAGACTGAATCGATTTGTATAAGGGGACATGTAAGGATGTCTCAGGCTGAATCGGTTAAGATTGAGACCGAATCGATTCGCCCTTGATGACCTGATTACATAACCTTTTTCGAACCGATTCGGATTGAGATTGAACCAATTCGCTGGTCCAAATCGATTCGCATTAGGGGAGAATCGATTCTCCTAAGTTGGTTTTGATAGTTTTCCTCCCTTATGTGTATGGGGAGTTAAATCATAAATTGGATATTATTGTAGGGGATTCTAGATATGATATTAGAACTCCTAGACAATGGAATTGAGGGTGAGTAAACGTTGGGTTAGAAGAGAGATCCTTGGATTAGTTGAGTGTACAATCCGAAGTATGGAATTAGTGAATGTTTAGGACGAGTAACATTCGAGAGAAGTCTTCGACAGATGTGTACATATATTTATGCGTAGAGAATAAATATGAACCGATTCTAATTGAGTGAGTACTAGGATGCGAGTAGGATGGAATTTAGGATATTGGCTAGAGATGATTAAGCTATTATCCGGTACGTTGATATTGATGATTATTATTATAGGTGATGCGATACCTATGGAATTAAGATAAGTTGCGTATATACTTATTTAATTATTACGAATCGGTATATTCGGGTTTATAAAAAATTCTTAAAAATGATTAAGGTGGGAGTTAAATCTTAAGTAAGATAATACTTATAGGTTTAGTATTTTAAGCGCGTGAATACGTATATACTATTACGAATGGCAACATTCGGGATTTTGGTTATCGCTATGAGAGTTTGGCAATTATAGCTAGGGTATATTGAGAAATGATATATATTATATCTACGGGTATTGTTACAGTATATATATGATTTGATATAAATATATCGGTATGTGAATGATATATTTATGTACACATATATCTCTAGTGCTATCCAGGAAGGTTACGCGATGTGGGTCAATCCCCTGGCTTGAGGAGCAGGGAGAGTATAGTCCCCAGGTCATATCGTCCCACATATAGGTGCGATGATGAGTCCACTTTCAGGAGGGAATATGACCGCCTCCACCGTTTATTATTTTTACCATGATCTTGAGTGAGTCAGACTTGGTAGCTGGGTTAAGTTTGCACACCCGGATGATGATAGCACTCTAAGACTGTATCCTCGAGTTATAACTCGGTGGGATGGTTTTTATACTTATGATTGTGATATAGGTATAAATATACTTGTTGTGTATAGTATATTGATTGTATATGAAGATGAGATATCATATAACTTAGACTTGTGTAAAGTGTAAAATGAATAAGTTTATTCCTCTTGAGGGAGATTTGTATCTGGATTAATGCAAATGAGAATCGTATATTAAATGAGAATTATATATACAATATTCTATATGCGAAAGTGAAAATGGTATTTTAAAGTAGTGAAAGTTTCGAAATATGAATGGTATATGTATATATATAAATGAGAACTATATATATATATATATATATATATATATATATATATATATATATATATATATACATAATTGATGTTTATATCAACTAAAGCTTAGGTGATAGCTTACGGTATAACTTATATTATATCACGCCGGGTAAGTGATAGTTATGAGAATTCAGAGGATGGATGAAAGAGATTAGTTAGGCAGGGTAGCTTAACTAGATTGTTTGATAATGTATATGATAAGTGTGCACAATTAGAGGAGGGGTGAGGGGTATCCCATGGGAGTGTGATACCAGTTTAAATATGAAAGATTTCATATTTTAAAAATATAGCATTTGAAGCACTTGCTAAATATTTTCAAAACTCGGGCTCTGACCCGTTTCTTTATTTTCCCTCTCTTGCTATATATGTATATATTAGGTGTCCAGACATAGGGATGCCTGGATGGTGATTCTTTCGAGTCAGACATGTATGCAAGTTTATTTAGACGCTTATATCCTTATGACATAGATAGGAGGTACTATAGAAACACTCGAGTTGATAGCCCAACTTTACTTATTTATTCTTTTACCGCATTTTAGTTTTTGGCATTTCAATTTAATTGCATATTATGTTGTACCGAGAGTTCGGTTACCTTTTTTCATTTCAATTGTGGTATATAATATGTGAATGTTTTACTTGGTTAGTTTGATTAAAAAGATTAGTTGAATAAAATTTTCATGCTAACCTAATAAGTTATTAGTAATTAAATTAGTTTTCAATAGTGATGCTAAGAATAAATCATATGAGATTCCTGTTTTAATCTGGTATAGGATTTATCACCCGGTATTTTATTAGGCGAGGTGTCACAGTTTGTGGAGGGGCATCTATCTCCTTTGCTGAGAATGGGAGTAAAAGTCTCATCGGCAAGGTGGACGTGTTTATGGAAGGGTTGATCAGGTGAAGTAAAAATATTCTTCTCACCAGTCATATGATTAGTATCTACAGAATCTATAACCCAAGTAGATGTAATGTCAGTTGTGCAAATATGGTATGATTGAGGAGTACATGATATAGATGTAGCCATAGCAATAGGCTCAGAAACAGAAGCCTGTCGATTACTCAGGAGGTGGGGAATCTAATATATCTTTAAACTAACAGTCTACTTAATCTTGACATTTTGATTATTATGTATTGAGAAATTAAAATTAGTAGGACCCTCAGTAACATATGTTATATGAGGTTTCCCTTTCTTATTCCTCAACTATGTATACAATTTCCAGTAGGTATATGCCCTTCTCCGCCATAACGTTCACATATTGGGTTCTTCATTTCAAGACGTTTTCCCCAAGACAGAGAAGAAAAATACCCCCAAGAATGATTTTTTGTATTGGCTAAGAAAGTCATTTTATCAGCTATAGAAGTAGACTCATAAATCATAGCAGATAAGGAAGTAAGCTTAGGGCGTTGCTCATGCTATTCAATCAGTTCATACACTTCACTAAGTGGAGGAAGGTGTAAAGTGTTCAAAATATGTGTCTAAGTAATCTCAAAATCATCCTTGAGACCCATCAAGAATTAGTAATCCTTTTATTGTTATTTTTTATCCATAAAGGAATCTACAGCCTGTGGGATAAGACCTTTAATAGAAGCTAAGGGATAATATAAAGCATAATATTCTCATTTATGAGTCAGATAACTATAATAAATTAATACAGAGTCATTGCCTTTAATTGCATGTCATATCTTGTTATAGAGTTCAAATACAAAAACCTCATTGTGTGAATAAGATACATACCAATCATAGCCTTCCATAGATGAGGAACAAAATCATAATATTAAAAAATCTCATAAATTTTCTTCTCCATAGAATTGAAAATCTATCCGATAATAGTACAGTTGCTGACAAATGATTGACTAATGGTTGGATCATATTATTTTGGTGTTAAGATCTTCCCAAGAAGTCAATGAATTTTTTCTTTGGCGCCGCAAAATAAACGGAATGATCTGGCCCATAACGAAAAATTTCGACCATTAAGTAACTGTTCCATAACTTTTTGTGAGGAGGAATGTGAATTCATCATATTCGATGAAGTGCTCTTTTTTCCAACAACTTTTTTTTGTCAAATAGCACCAACAATTATGGATTAATGAATAATTCAAGTTAGACCACAAACAAAGTAACAAATAGTATATCCAAAAATAGCGTATAAAAAGCTATAATTTGGTGACAAAAAAAATTAATGGCGCAACGACATATAAATCTCTAAATCACAAGAGATGAAAAGGAGTGAATAATATCTTTAATTGCATATAATCAATGAATAATGTACTTTACATACCCATGAGAAAGAATATTGCTCCGAATGGATAAAAAGATGTACTAAAAAAATCAATCACATCACTGGTAAATAATTAGAATCCCTTTATTCAAGGGAAACTAGCCCCCAAAAGCAAAAAATAGACGTTTTACAAGAAAAAATAGGTATCTTATTTGATAAATTCATACCCAAAGAAGAAAAGGGTAGGCCGCACCTTAAGAGGGACATAACGGGGTTGTATGGTGGTGGAAGGCCAAAGCAGGTTTTTGACAAGTTTGGGAGGGGATTTTATTTTATGACTCTAATACCAACTCGACATAATAAATAAGATGAATTGTAATAGAAATGCGTGATTCTTATGTCACAAGTGAGGCCTTTATATAGGCTTTACAATACTTTTCCACTAAGTAATCTTATAACTAAATGACAACTTTAACCTTACAAGACTAAGTTATTACAAGACTTAGTCATTAACTAACTTAATGACTTAATTGACTAAAGTAGACGTATATGGGTTAAGTTATTACAACACAATAAACTCTATCTAAATTAATTTTTTTATGGAACAAAAACTCTTCATCTCTTGGATCACTTGACTAAAATCAATATACAAGACAATTTAATGCCCTAAAAATAACTTTTTTCCAACACTTCCAACTTTCCCATATAATACACATCGGGAAAGTTTTGAGAATGGAAGATATATGAAGTAATTTAGATATCTTAAACCACTATGATAGAATCATAGACTGCATAGAGTCAAAAAATAATTTAATCCCCGATAAATCCCCAAAGAAAACCCAAACCTTTTTGGCAATGGATTGTATAAATAAGTGATTTATAACTCCTTATAACAGTTATAACAATCATATTTTGAAGCCAGTCGGACTCCCACTTTTAGAATTTCAACATCTAATGGAACAACATTAAGGGTGTGTTTGGAAACCCCAATTCTATGCCATGGAATTGGAATTGAAAATTTTCCAGTTCAAATTTCAAAAATTTTAACTGAAAATTTTCAATTCCAATTCCAAACCATGGAATTGGGGTTCCCAAACACACCCTAAGGAATTTCCACACGATAATCGATAGTTTTGGTATCTTTTTCATCCAAATAGAAGACAAAAGAACTGAGGAAGTCCTAAGAGATCTCACCAACTCTCAAGCTTAAGAAGAAGAGAAAAATGCATCTGAATTTGAACACCAAAAAATATTACAATTAATCTCCAAAGAATTTTGATTCACTAAACTGTGCATCTCAACTAATAGATTATAGGCCACATAACCCAATTTTTTAGTAGCTCCTCTATGTATAGTATGCATAAAAATTGACCACAATTGTTTTCTACTTTAAGTTTCCAAGCTAGTCTGTTAGTTGAGGCTTTTGTGATGTCCTTTAAACTTCTAAAAACCTAATCCCCTTTTTAAATATGGTAGCGTAGGTCCTTTCACTTAGATCAGTGATATTTTTCCCCATGAGTTTGATTAGATCCCCCCAAAAAATTATTAATGATCCTCTCTATTTTTTTTAAGCACCGGTTTAAAAGGATTGAAGGCGCAATAACATACAATGACATGGATCTTAAATCAGTTTTAATAATGACCTCTTTACACCCAAAGGAATGGAATTTTTATTTGAATAATTTTGTTTTGAACCTTTGCTATAATATCCTTAATATACACCATTTTCTCCTACCTGTAGGCAAAGGGCAATATTGCAACAGTAATATCTACCATTCTCTTTGGTTATCTCAATATTGTGAAATTTTAAGCACGTTTAAAGACTTATATCCTACATGATTTTAAAAACTTTCATAGACAAGACATTATTATGAGTTAGTCTCATTTATCGGGTCAAAGATGCATAAAATTCCATTGATTTTTCTTTAATGCACTAAGTCATATCTCATTGTAGAGTTTGCTTTTTTACATAAATGTACCGGTCACATATACTCATTTAAAAAACACTTACTCTCCCTATCTCTCTCTAAAATTGAACACATAACTACACACTCTCTCTTTCTAGTAGCCCACCCCCACCCCATCGAAGAGATGCAGGAACAATCCACCAGAGAATCTCATCGAAGCTCGTTAGAGTGTTTCTCTCTCTCTCTCTCTCTCTCTCACTCTCTCTCTCTCTCTCTCTCCCTATCTCTCTTTTGCCGAAGATGGAGAAGAAGGGTTTTTGCAGGAAATAATGGAGGTTTTACAATTTATGATCGTGCCCTATTTTTTCACCTATGAAAAAATGTAAAGGTTTTGGACCGTAACCAATGTAAATTTATTTTTATTTGTTAATTTTGAAAAAAGTCATATATATGTTTTAAACCCGTCATAAATTCCATTATAGAATTAACTAATTCATCAATCCAAATGCAATAATATTAAAATTATAAAGACATCAAATTAATTACATGAACCCAAAACTAAAAATATTAAAATTCTCAAACCGTTTCTTGATATCCTAAAAGAATATGTAGTCTCGTTATAATCGACGTTCATGTCCACTTATCTAGAGCTACAAATATTATAAAATGTTCTAAATGTTAATAGTAATAGGATTCGAACAATAAAATGTTACTTACCCAATGTAATAAATATTACAAAATGTATTGAACATGATTTATAAGAAAATAATTATGGTCTTAACATGTCTATTAAAACTATGAAACCTAAGCCATAACCTTGTAATTTTATGTCAAGTTATCGTGTCTCTTGTGTCAAGATTACCAAAACTGACCCGTTATCTTAACAACTTTATCGTGTTAACCAAAATACTAACCCAAATATGATGGACTTAGCCTATTAACTTATAATTTTTTATCGAGTTATCGTGTCATACTATCATTTCAGTTGTATCAAAATTACTAATAATGAACCGTTATCTTAACAAGTTTATTGCATTAACCCAATATTTACTCAAACTCGATAGGAATAAAAACCTATTAACTTTTAATTTTGTTTGTGTTATCCTATTGGTTGTATCAAAATTACTAAACCCGAACCTCTATCTTAACAACTTTATAATATTAACCCAATAGGATTAAGCCCATTAACTTATAATTTCATGTCATGTTACCATGTTGTTTGTATCAAAATTAGGAATCTAAAAATGTTACCTTAATAAGTTTATCGTGTTAACCCGATGTTGATCCAAACCCGATAGGAATAAACACATTAACATATAATTTTGTGTTATATTATTATGTCGGTTGTATCAAAATTACCAAACTAAAAACGTTATCTTAACAAGTTTATCACGTTAACCTGATATTGACCCAAACCTAAGAGGTCTTTGACCATTAACTTATAATTTTGTATAGTGTTATCATATCGGTTCTATCAAAATTATCAATCCATAGATGTTACATGTGACACCCCGCCTAATTAAATACCGGGCGATCACTCCTTTATTAAATTAAATCAAGGTAAACAATTGGTTCATTCTCAGCATCACTGTCGATAAAAATAATTTTCCAATTTAACACCCTAATTAATTAAGCTAAGTGTCAAAACCATTTTCATACATACTTTCCAAATTTTATTTAAAGACAAACATTTATTTTATTAACAACATTCAATAAGTAAGAATCACACCACATTAAATATCTGCAACATAGTCCAACTAATTTAAAACATTCGTCAATCGAATGCCAACATGCGGAATATAAAGTAACACAATTCAAACTGAATAAATCCCATAGCGACAATACGAGAAATAACTGGAAATACAAATGTCCCACTAACAATGAAATAATGGAAAGGGCGACACATTCCCAATAAATGAGAATGCTAGAAGTGGAGTCAATAAAGGAAGCCGTCTACGCAAGTGACCTGCAACTCCCACCTAAGTTGCAGCTCGTTCCTTACAAGAGATCCTAAGCAAGACGCCCCTGTGGCTGGGCACCTGAAATATATACATATATATACAAGAGAGAGAGAGAGAGAAAAACGGGTCAGAGCCCAAAAGTGTGTTTGATTTAAAATACGTTTAGCAAGTATTTAAATTGATACAGGCCAATGCAACAACATATTAGAGCGACACTCTCTTGAGAAATTCCCACCTCTCTTCTAATGTGCACGCCTATCGTACTAACCTTCCCAACGGGTTATCTTATCATTTATCGCACAAATCTTCCCAATGATTTAACTTATCTTAGATTACTCGTAAGATTCAATATTTAACGATTCCATTTCGAAAAGGGTATTTCAATTAGAAATCAAAGTTCTCCATTTTAACTTTATAAAATCAATAAAGTTTTCCAGTGTCATATTATACTTTATCAAAACAAGTATTTACCATTTGAGTCATCAACCATGTCCTACGTATCAAATCACAGTAGGCAGTTTCAAATTCCAAATCTCATATATATATATATTAACTACTCGAATAATATATATAAAATAACAGCACCCCAAATAAAACTATGGTGCGTGCATACTCTACTATTCAAAACCCCATATCACTCATATTAAGGGGAATACAATCGGAATCACTCTCGAATTGTATTAACAAAATACACAAAAAAATTGAGGCGAAGAATAGATTCCAAGTCTCTAAGAGGATGGCACATGCCTGCGTCTCTTAGGACCGTCTGAACTATCACGTCGATAGCCTGTACCAAGGACATATATCTTCTAGGGTACAAGTCAATATCCCCCATAAAGGTCCCATCGAGATAAGACTGTCCCAGCGCGGTAACCTCAGGGATAACAAGTAGCGTGGGCATGATTTTCACATGTATATAATATATGCACACACAATCATATAAATATACCACTTTTATCATATTAATGTAGGTTCTCTCGTCACCCATAATTACAACATTTATCCTTAATTCCACATTATTAGTATTACGTATAAGGTTTCATCTCTAACCTTAACTCGAAGTGTTTTCTCACTTATTTCGTGACACCCGTGGACTCTATTCTTCCAAGTAGAAATTTCAGTAGGTGTCACATTTACGTTTCATCGTAACTCTCTTACGCGCCTCACACTTTAATATATCAATTTACTAACCCTAAAGTAAACATCCCATAAATACCATTCTCGTCAAATATTAATGATCCCAACATTTATTTATACGCCCTACTGGTCCTCTATGTCTCCCAAATCATTATACTAAGAATGCCCAAGAATTATATCACGACAATTCGATTGTTAAATCATTTAAAAAGGGAAATAAGAGTCTGCTAGGAGGGGTTGATCAATCGTGGTTTGGGGCTCGATCGATCGAACCTTCGATGATCGAAGCTCTAGGCTCGATCGATCGATCAATCAGGTATTTCGATTTTCTGCAGAATTGCAGTTACGGGTTCTACCAATTTTTTTCATACAAATACATGTTTTCCAACCCCAAACGTCCAAGAATTCTACTAGTAACATTATAACAGTATACCAGATGTTTCTAACGTAAGGCATGTACATATTCATCATTTAAACATGGAATTTCCACCCAAAATTACATCTAATTATCAAGAACCCTAGAATTTTCTTAAACAGTTTTCTAACAAATCTTTCTCCAGAATTTCTTTCTTATAATCATCAAAATTTCGTGGTTAATTTCCTCTACATGGCAAGGGTTTCCAGAATCATCATAATAACCAATACTACATGGATTTTTCTATCAAAAATTGGGTTTTCTTCCACATAATTCATCCCTAATCATTCCTAAACTAATATGAAGATTGCACCAACGAAAATAGCAAGTTAAACACTTGCCTGGGATTTCTGGTATTCTGATTTACGGCTTTATTTGGTATGGTTGCGTTCCTTTTCTCGCGATCTACGCGTTGGTGGTGGCGGCGGTGCAAACAGGTGACTTTTTGGCCTTGAATTACTTTGAGAGCTTTCCCTCTCTTCTCCAATGGCCGTACTGGGGTTCTGAATATTCTAACCCTAAATGGCTAACCTAAATGGATGATATAGGTTGCTGAATTTCGTGGGTTTAATTACCCAAATAAGTAAAATGACTAAAATGCCCTCCCGGGGTACTAATTAGGCCTAAAAACGCCCCGAGACCCAAACTACACCCCCGGGTACACTTTTCTGACTATCTCGACCCTTCTGGACGCGTTGGCGCACTCAAAATGACCATATGATCAACTTATAAAATATTCACTTTTTATTTAACCAAATTTAGTCCCGACGCGACACGGGCGCGTCCCGATTCAAATTTCCAAAATTATCATTTTATTCACTCGTGACAATCAATATAATTAATAACATATATTACTTTGCTCATTAGTAATATTCAACAAATTTCCCATACTTACTAACTCTCGTCACGTTAATAATTATAACATTATTAATTTCCGAATTTTTATTAAATAATTCATTCACATTAAATTTAATAAATCCCCAAATTAATATAGCATAAAAATACGGGGTATTACATACTTCCCCCCTAATAACGGAATTTCGTCCCGAAATTCTGAAAATAAGGCATACCTGTTAAAAACTCGCGTATATTTGCCTCGCGCTCCCAAGTGGATTCCTCCACATTATGATGTTCCCACTGGACCCGCACAAGTCGAACTATTTTCGACCTCAATCTTCTCTCACTATAATCTAGGATAGCCACCGGTCTCTCCTCGTAAGAGTTATCAGGCTGTAAGTCGATCTCATATATCGCAATGTGAGTATGGGCCATATCATCCCGAAGATATCGTCTCAACGTCGAGATGTGGAATAGATCATGGATGCGATGTAAATACTTTGGCAGTCCCAACATGTATGCAACCGGCCCAATCCTCTCGATGATGGGAAATGGACCCACGTACCTCGGAGCCAACTTCCCCTTCTTCCCGAACCTCATCACTCCCTTCATAGGAGATACACGCAATAGCACTTGGTCCCCCACACTAAACTCCCGGAAGAACCGTTTCGCATCGGCGTAGCTTTTCTGCCTATCCTAGGCTACCCGAATACGACTCCTGATCATCTCAATCCTCGCGGAGGTCTCCTGAATCACTTCTGGTCCTAGAAACTTGTTATCCCCCACTTCGAGCCAACAAGCTGGGGAACGACAAGGTCTGCCATACAAAGCCTCAAATGGAGCCATGCCAATCGTGAACTGATATGAGTTATTATAAGCAAACTCTACCAGTGGGAGATGTGGCTCCCAACCTCCTCCAAAATTGAGAACACACATGCGTAGCATATCCTCTAACATCTGATTAGTACGCTCTATCTGTCCATCTGTCTGTGGGTGGTAAGCTGAACTCAACCTCAACTCAGTACCCATAGCCTCCTGAAAGCTTTCCCAAAAATGTGACACGAAAATCTTGTCCCTATCTGACATAATATTCAGGGGCACCCCGTGTAATCTAACGATCTCGGCAATAAATAGCTGAGCATACTGACCCGTTTTATAATTTTTCCGCACCGGCAGAAAATGATCCACCTTGGTCAAACGATCTACAATCACCCAGATAGAATCGTGTCCCCGCTGTGATCTAGGCAGCCCTATAATAAAGTCCATGGAAATACTCTCCCACTTCCACGCGGGTACTTCCAATGGCTGAAGCAATCCTGACGGTTTCTGATAGTCTACCTTCACCATCTGGCAGGTAAAACGCTTGGACACGAACTCAGCAATGTCCTTTTTCATCCCACTCCACCAGTATTGCCTCCTCATATCTTGGTACATCTTATCGCCTCCCGGATGTACTGCAAATTGGGACCCATGAGAATGAGTCATCACTGCATGAAGTAATTCTGCTCCTTCTGGAACCACCAATCTCCCATTAAACCGCAAACGTCCATCAGAACTAACAAAATACGACTCGGCACCCTCGGCTAGAAGTCACACAATCTGCTCCTGACAAAACGGGTCTGTGGTCTGTGCCTGTATTACCCTCGTAACAATCTCGGGTGTGACTGACATCACGGATATGAAAGAACGGGCTACTGCGTCCTGGTGGCCTAACTCCTTCCACTTTGCTTTCCAGACGTCTGCTACTTCGTCTACCGGTTTACGGCTCAACGCATCAGCAACGACGTTGGCCTTTCCCGGATGATACTGTATATCGAACTGGTAGTCCTTCACAAACTCTAGCTATCTGCGCTGACGCATATTCATCTCTCGCTGAGTGAATAGGTACTGCAACGACTTGTGGTCTGTGAACAAACGGAATTTCTCTCACAATAAATAGTGCCTCCATATCCTCAATGCAAAGACGACCGCTGCTAAATCCAGGTCATGGCTGGGGTAATTCTTCTCATGTGGCTTAAGCTTGCGGGAGGCAAAAGCTATAGCCTTCTCCTCCTGCTGAAGTACTCCCCCAAGTCTCCGTAAGGACGCATCGGTGTAAACCAGGTACTCCATACCCGGCTGCGGTAACGCAAGGACTAGCGCTAAAGTAAGCTTGTCTTTCAGCTCGTCGAAAGCCAACTGACAAGCGTCATCCCAAGCATATGGTACTCCCTTGCGAGTCAGATTGGTCAATGGACCCGCTATTTTGGAGAATCCCCGAATGAATCTCTTGTAGTAACCGGCTAACCCCAAGAAACTATGCACTTCCTTCGGTGTCGTGGGCTGTCCCCAATCATTCACCGTTGATACTTAAATCGGGTCAACTACTATCCCCTGCTCAGAAACCACATGCCCCAAGAACTGTACCTCTCGCAACCAGAATCCTCACTTCTCGTACTTAGCATACAACTGATGCTCTCGTAGAGTCTGAAGAACCCGCCTCAAGTGCTCGGCATGCTCCTCCTCGGAATGTGAATATATCAAAATGTCATCTATGAAAATGATGACAAACTAATCCAAGAACTCTTTGAATACTCGGTTCATCAAGTCCATAAAAATGGCTGGAGCATTTGTGAGTCCGAATGGCATCACCCTGAACTCAGAGGATCCATATCTCGACAAGAAGGCAGTCTTTGAAACATCCTGCTCTCTAATACGTAACTGGTGGTACCCCGACCTCAGATCTATCTTCGAAAAGAAAGTTGCTCCCCTCAATTGGTCGAACAAATCATCTATTCGAGGCAACGGATACTTATTCCGTATCGTGACCTTGTTCAGCTCCCGGTAGTCCACACACAATCTCAGTGAACCATCTCTCTTCTTCACAAACAAACTGGAGCGCCCTAAGGTGAGGTACTCCTATGAATGAAGCCCTTACCTAACAGCTGCTCTATCTGATCTCGTAGCTCTCGCATCTCTGTCGTAGCCATACGGTACGGTGCGCGTGCTATAGGTCTCGTATTTTGGCAATAAATCTATAGCAAAGTCTATCTCTCGACTGGGGGTAGGACGGGTATTTCGTGAAACACATTAGAATACTCCCTGACAACTGGGATCGAGTCTAACGGGATTTTAACCTCATTAGAGGTATTCTCCTCTATTTAATATAAATGAGCGGTCGAACCTCTCTCTGGGCGAGGCATCGCCACTAGAAACATCTCTTGCCCCGGAATGGCAAAAACAATGCTTCCACCGAAGCAATCAATCATGGCTCGATAAGCTGCGAGCCAATCCGTAACAATAATCACATCATGCTCGTGCATGTCTAAAACCAACATGTCTGCATGTAATACCAAGCTACCAATCTCTACCCCTACTCCCCGGCATATAAAGAAAGGTGAACCATTCCCCAGTGGTGAGTCTACCTACGTTACAGTGCTCTCTACTGTGGTTAATAACCCTAAGGTCTTCGCAAAATATGTAACTATAAAACAATGTGTTGTCCTAGTAACAAACAAAATTCGATCCAAAGTTTCATGGATAGAAAACATACCCCAAATCGCGGGTGGTGCCTGTGGGGCGGCTGCCTGGTGGACATTATAGATATGTCTGTACTGTAACTGCCCCTGCTGCACTGGAGCTACGGGAAAGGTTGGTAGGCCTTGTACCTGAGTTGGTGTTAGGAGAGCTATTGGGAAAAGTGGCCCCTGTGGATCATTACGGGCACCCTGTTGTTGTGGGGCCCTATCTCTCTCTGGGCAATCCTGGCGTCTATCGCCGTGCTTACCACACCCAAAACATCGGCCTCCGAAGTAACTCCCCCTCCTACCCTGCTGCTGTTGGAGTCTGCCCTGCCGACTTGAAACTTTATTCCTCTTTCGAAACTGCTTCATTTTGCCACTTTTTTTACCAGAACTGACTTGATCTTGGGTAGTTTGTTGTCGCAATTTCGATGTCTTTGCACATTTGTCAGCTTTAGTCAAATGCATTTGGTTAACCTCTCTAGGTCTTTTGCCTCCTTTAAGTTGTAGGCTGCGTTTTTGGTATTGTAAAACTGCAGTGATAACTACTTGTGCCACGATACCTTCTAACTCGGCGATAGATACTTTCTCTGGGGATACCTGAGGTATGAGTCGATCTTTCTCGTTGACTCCCTTAACCGTTTTAGCTAGTTCTTCTTGACGGTCAATCTGGAAATTTAAATAAATTTAGATGAGCTCATCATTCAAATAAACAAATCACAGAAGCACGAATTCCCAATGTATAGAGATGAACACAACATTCCTAGTATTTAGGGCTCTATATCAAAGAAGGCAACGCTGATGTAATACCCCGTATTTTTGTGATATTTATTTATGGGATTAATTGAATTGAATGTGTATTAATTAGAAATTAATCCGGATAAAAATACTAGCGAGATGCGAGTTAGTATTTGATATTAATGAGTATATATGGCTATATATGAATATTGAATTATGAAATTTGTCGTGAGATAAAAATACGGCAATTTGGAAATCTTGTTGAGACACGTGTGACAGTCGCGTCATGAAATATAATTATGATAATTAAAAAGTAAATTTTATTTCTATAAATCGTATGGTCGTTTTGAGTGCGCCAACGCATTCGGAAGGGTCGAAATAGTCAGAAAACATTAGCCGAGGGTTTAGTTTGGGTCCCGGAGCATTTTTAGGCAATACCGGCAACGTATAAGGGTAGTTTGGTAATTTTGAATTTTTGGGAATTAAAACCTACGAAAATTGGGAATTAAAAAGCTGACCTAGTAATTTCCCACTAAACCCACTAACCACATCTTAGGACTTAATGGGCTACGGAGGTTATTAGAATTGTTCCAAAAATTTCCTAAGGCAAACCCTAGCCACCATTAGCACCTTGGAGAAGAAGGCTTGGAGAGAGAGAGGAGGAATTCTGCAGGGAGAGAGAGAACACTTCATCTATTCGACATCAAAATCAGAGATACATATAAGGCAAGTGGTTTAATTTCGTTATTTTTGCAAAGAATGTTTCTTCCATGTGTAGGAAATTGATAAAATCATATTGTTCTTGGGAGGTGATGAAAAACCCATTTAAATTGGATGTAGAATTTACATTTTGATGAGGAATCGCATGTATATTTGTATTTAGATGATTATTCTAAGGATAATATATTTTGGATAAAACAAAAAACGGATTTAATTAGACTCTTTGATGATTTATAATCTTCTAGGGTTCATATTCTTGAGATTGGGGGAAATATGAAGAGAATTGAAAATTGAATGAGGTTAGGATGAATTAACCCCACAAAATGCGTTAGTATATGACCTAAATATGTTTAGGGATGATTAATAGCTTTGAACAATTGTTGGATTAGTGTTTGGATTAGATTAGAGGTGAAGAAAAGTTGGAAAAACGAGTTAAGGAAAATCTGGGCTCGAATCTGGCCACTCGTTAGAAGACCTGCCCAGGTCGTTCGAACGAGCTCGTTCGAACGAGCTTCTAACGAGTTGACAGTTTGACTTCTAACAAGGGTGATGTTCGTTCGATGACTTTTGTTCGAACGAGATCTCGTTAGAAGGCCCACTTTGTTCGAACGAACTCTCGTTCGAACAGCCTCGTTCGAACGAGACTTCTAACGAGTTGACAGTTTAGGCTTTTTAGCCTGTTTTGATTTCGCGTGTCCCGTAACCTTATTTAATGGTAGAGATAACCTTCCCTTGATGATAAATTGATATAGTAGGGACAATTGAGATATATAGAGGAGTAAAACCTAGAAGTGTGATTCGAACCAAATAGAAATTATGGAGTAGGACGTGAGTGTCTATTACGATGCGAGAACATTTACGGCCTAAATAATTATATTAACCGGGAACATATAAATTGTGTAGTATTATATGTCGGTACGAATGAGAAGTGTACCACCAATATATTATGGTGATTACTAAGATGTGTGCATACTTAGTATATGTATTGCTTTTATGTGTATGACATACCTACCATACTTGCTATCACGGGAGGTTTACGCTCGATTAGGGCCCTCTAATCCTTGTGTTGCCCGGATTTAGACAGGTACCTCGATGAACATAGGTCAGAGAAGGACTTATTGGGATGTTAATAAGTCTTCTGATCGTGGGAGCGCAGGTATGTGCGTGACGCATGTGATGTGACTATGTTCGCCTCCATTATTTGTGATTGTTGTTATCTGACAACGATTCTTGAGAGATTCCGAATGCGTGACCCTTATGTACGTGATGTACCGGGATGGATAGCAGAGTATGTGTGCACCGCCGCTTAGTCTTAGGGTGCTTGTATTGTATATTTATGACGTGAAAAATATACACTTAATTATTGGCAACTTTCATGTGATATTGTATGTATAAATATGGAAAGGTTTTGATAAAACATAAAGGGATAACCTGAAATGAATTGTTTTACTAATTGAGAATCTGAGTTTAAGTAAAGCCCTCTATTGATTTGATAACGCTAGAATGTAAAATGGGAATCGAGTAGTAAGGTGTAGAACTTATTACGGTTTGGTTAGATATGTATGTCATTTAGATGGGTACGGTACGTTAGGAGTGCACATGTAGTCGAGAGGTGAGAATTTCATGTGAGTGCATGTCCTAACATGTATTTTGCATTTAATGTTTTAATGTTATTAAAACACTTGTTGTTTTTAAAATGATTTCCACTTTCGGGCTCTGACCCATTTGCTTTCAAAACTATTTTTGTAAAAACCATTTTAGGTGCCCAGCCACAAGGACACCATGCTTAGGATCCTCATTCAGGTGACGAGCTGTAGCTGTTTGTGGAAGTTACAGGACTTTGATTGTAAACGCTTCATCTATCTTGACTCTATATTCAACATTTATCAGTTGTAGGGCATGTCGCCCATTTCTTTTAGAGACATTTCATTTATTTCTGTTATTCAGACTTCTGGCATGTAATTAATTCAGGATTCAGACTTGTCATATTACTTTCAGTTGTGGGATTGTTGTGAGGAGTTTTCCTCCGGACTTATTATTATTTGTTAGTTATTTCATTACTTCGTTATGGTGAATGGATTATGTTGTTCTTCCAAAATTCTTTATTGCATGTTAATCAGACTTAACTTAAAATTTGGCAACTTACTTTTTAAATACTAGGTGGTTAGTAATTATTAAAATGTTTTCGACAGTGATGCTATTAACTGAACCAACTTGGCATTTTGTATTGATTTAATAAAGGAGTAGCTACCCAGTATTTAATTAGTCGCGGTGTCACAGCTGAAAGCATAATAGGCCGCACAAATCCTAAAGGACACTAGAACCTGATGCTCTGATACCACCTGTGACACCCCACCTAATTAAATACCGGGCGATCACTCCTTTAATAAATTAAATCAAGGTAAACAGTTGGTCATTCTCAGCATCACTGTCGATAAAAATAATTTTCCAATTTAACACCCTAATTAATTAAGCTAAGTGTCAAAACCATTTTCATACATACTTTCCAAATTTCATTTAAAGACAAACATTTATTTTATTAACAACATTCTATAAGAAAGAATCACACCACATTAAATATCTGCAACATAGTCCAACTAATTTAAAACATTCGTCAATCGAATGTCAACATGCGAAATATAAAGTAACACAATTCAAACTGAATAAATCCCATAGCGACAATACGAGAAATAACTGGAAATACAAATGTCCCAATAACAATGAAATAATGGAAAGGGCGACACATGCCCAATAAATGAGAATGCTAGAAGTGGAGTCAATAAAGGAAGCCGTCTACGCAAGTGACCTGCAACTCCCACATAAGCTGCAGCTCGTTCCTTACAAGAGATCCTAAGCAAGACGCCCCTGTGGCTGGACACCTGAAATATATACATATATATACAAGAGAGAGAGAGAGAGAAAAACGGGTCAGAGCCCGAAAGTGTGTTTGATTTAAAATACGTTTAGCAAGTATTTAAATTGATACAGGCCAATGCAACAACATATTAGAGCGACACTCTCTTGAGAAATTCCCACCTCTCTTCTAATGTGCACGCCTATCGTACTAACCTTCCCAGCGGATTATCATATCATTTATCGTACAAATCTTCCCAATGATTTAACTTATCTTAGATTACTCGTAAGATTCAATATTTAACGATTCCATTTCGAAAAGGGTATTTCAATTAGAAATCAAAGTTCTCCATTTTAACTTTATAAAATCAATAAAGTTTTCCGGTGTCATATTATACTTTATCAAAACAAGTATTTACCATTTGAGTCATCAACCATGTCCTACGTATCAAATCACAGTAGGCAGTTTCAAATTCCAAATCTCATATATATATATATTAACTACTCGAATAATATATATAAAATAACAGCACCCCAAATAAAACTATGGTGCGTGCATACTCTACTATCCAAAACCCCATATCACTAATATTAAGGGGAATACAATCGGAATCACTCTCGAATTGTATTAACAAAATACACAAAAAAATTAAGGCGAAGAATAGATTCCAAGTCTCTAAGAGGATGGCACATGCCTGCGTCTCTTAGGACCATCTGAACTATCACGTCGATAGCCTGTACCAAGGACATATATCTTCTAGGGTACAAGTCAATATCCCCCATAAAGGTCCCATCGAGATAAGACTGTCCCAGCGCGGTAACCTCAGGGATAACAAGTAGCGTGGGCATGATTTTCACATGTATATAATATATGCACACACAATCATATAAATATACCACTTTTATCATATTAATGTAGGTTCTCTCGTCACCCATAATTACAACATTTATCCTTAATTCCACATTATTAGTATTACGTATAAGGTTTCATCTCTAACCTTAACTCGAAGTGTTTTCTCACTTATTTCGTGACACCCGTGGACTCTATTCTTCCAAGTAGAAATTTCAGTAGGTGTCACATTTACGTTTCATCGTAACTCTCTTACGCGCCTCACACTTTAATATATCAATTTACTAACCCTAAAGTAAACATCCCATAAATACCATTCTCGTCAAATATTAATGATCCCAACATTTATTTATACGCCCTACTGGTCCTCTATGTCTCCCAAATCATTATACTAAGAATGCCCAAGAATTATATCACGACAATTCGATTTTTAAATAATTTACAAAGGGAAATAAGAGTCTTCCAGGAGGGTTCGATCGATCATGGTTTGGGGCTCGATCGATCGAACCTTCGATGATCGAAGCTCTAGGCTCGATCGATCAATCAAGCAGGTATTTCGATTTTCTGCAGAATTGCAGTTACGGGTTCTACCAATTTTTTTCTTCCAAATACATGTTTTCCAACCCCAAACGTCCAAGAATTATACTACTAACATTATAACAGTATACCAGATGTTTCTAACGTAAGGGATGTACATATTCATCATTTAAACATGGAATTTCCACCCAAAATTACATCTAATTATCAAGAACCCTAGAATTTTCTTAAACAGTTTTCTAACAAATCTTTCTCCAGAATTTCTTTCTTATAATCATCAAAATTTTGTGGTTAATTTCCTCTACATGGCAAGGGTTTCCAGAATCATCTTAATAAACAATACTACATGGATTTTCCTATCACAAATTGGGTTTTCTTCTACATAATTCATCCCTAATCATTCCTAAACTAATATGAATATTGCACCAACGAAAATAGCAAGTTAAACACTTGCCTGGGATTTCTGGTATTCTGATTTACGGCTTTATTTGGTATGGTTGCGTTCCTTTTCTCGCGATCTACGCGTTGGTGGTGGCGGCGGTGCAAACCGGTGACTTTTTGGCCTTGAATTGCCTTGAGAGCTTTCCCTCTCTTCTCCAATGGCCGTACTAGGGTTCTGAATATTCTAACCCTAAATGGCTAACCTAAATGGCTGATATAGGTTGCTGAATTTCGTGGGTTTAATTACCCAAATATGCAAAATGACTAAAATGCCCTCCCGGGGTACTAATTAGGCCTAAAAACGCCCCGAGACCCAAACTACACCCCCGGGTACACTTTTCTGACTATCTCGACCCTTCCGGACGGGTTGGCGTACTCAAAACGACCATACGAACAACTTATAAAATATTCACTTTTTATTTAATCAAATTTAGTCCCGACGCGACACGGGCGCGTCCCGATTCAAATTTCCAAAATTGTCATTTTATTCACTCGTGACATTCAATATATTTAATAACATATATTACTTTGCTCATTAGTAATATTCAACAAATTTCCCATACTTACTAACTCTCGTCACGTTAATAATTATAACATTATTAATTTCCGAATTTTTATTAAATAATTCATTCACATTAAATTTAATAAATCCCCAAATTAATATAGCATAAAAATACGGGGTATTACATACTTCCCCCCTAATAACGGAATTTCGTCCTGAAATTTCGAAAATAAGGCATACCTGTTAAAAACAACTTTGGATATCTCTCGTGTATATCTGCCTCGCGCTCCCAAGTGGATTCCTCCACATTATGATGTTCCCACTGGACCCGCACAAGTCGAACTATTTTCGACCTCAATCTTCTCTCACTATAATCTAGGATAGCCACCGGTCTCTCCTCGTAAGAGTTATCAGGCTATAAGTCGATCTCATATATCGCAATGTGAGTATGGGACATATCATCCCGAAGATATCATCTCAACGACGAGATGTGGAATATATCATGGATGCGATGTAAATACTCTGGCTGTCCCAACATGTATGCAACCGATCCAATCCTCTCGATGATGGGAAATGGACCCACGTACCTCGGAGCCAACTTCCCCTTCTTCCCGAACCTCATCACTCCCTTCATAGGAGATACACGCAATAACACTTGGTCCCCCACACTAAACTCCCGGAAGAATCATTTCGCATCGGAGTAACTTTTCTGCCTGTCCTGGGCTACCCGAATACGACTCCTGATCATCTCAATCCTCGCGGAGGTCTCCTGAATCACTTCTGGTCCTAGCAACTTGTTATCCCCACTTCGAGCCAACAAGCTGGGGAACGACAAGGTCTGCCATACAAAGCCTCAAATGGAGCCATGCCAATCGTGAACTGATACGAGTTATTATAAGAAAACTCTACCAGTGGGAGATGTGGATCCCAACCTCCTCCAAAATCGAGAACACACATGCGTAGCATATCCTCGAACATCTGATTAGTATGCTCTATCTGTCCATCTGTCTGTGGGTGGTAAGCTGAACTCAACCTCAACTCAGTACCCATAGCCTCCTGAAAGCTTTCCCAAAAACGTGACACGAAAATCTTGTCACTATCTGACATAATATTCAGGGGTACCCCGTGTAATCTAACGATCTCGGCAATAAATAGCTGAGCATACTGACCCGTGGTATAATTTGTCCGCACCAGCAGAAAATGAGCCACCTTGGTCAAACGATCTACAATCACCCAGATAGAATCGTGTCCCCGCTGTGATGTAGGCAGCCCTGTAATAAAGTCCATGGAAATACTCTCCCACTTCCACGCGGGTACTTCCAATGGCTGAAGCAATCCTGACAGTTTCTGATGGTCTACCTTCACCAGCTGGCAGGTAGAACGCTTGGACACGAACTCAGCAATGTCCTTTTTCATCCCACTCCACCAGTATTGCCTCCTCATATCTTGGTACATCTTATCGCCTCCCGGATGTACTGCAAATCGGGACCCATGAGAATGAGTCATCACTGCATGAAGTAATTCTGCTCCTTCTGGAACCACCAATCTCCCATTAAACCACAAACGTCCATCAGAACTAACAGAATAGGACTCGGCACCCTCGGCTAGAAGTCACACAATCTGCTCCTGACAAAACGTGTCTGTGGTCTGTGCCTGTATTACCCTCGTAACAATCTCGGGTGTGACTGACATCATGGATATGAAAGAACGGGCTACTGCGTCCTGGTGGCCTAACTCCTTCCACTTTGCTTTCCAGACGTCTGCTACTTCGTCTACCGGTCTACGGCTCAACGCATCAGTAACTACATTGGCCTTTCCCGGATGATACTGTATATCGAACTTGTAGTCCTTCACAAACTCTAGCTATCTGCGTTGACGCATATTCAACTCTCGCTGAGTGAATAGGTACTGCAAGGACTTGTGGTCTGTGAACAAACGGAATTTCTCTCCCAATAAATAGTGCCTCCATATCCTCAATGCAAAGACGACCGCTGCTAACTCCAGGTCGTGGGTGGGGTAATTCTTCTCATGTGGCTTAAGCTTGCGGGAGGCAAAAGCTATAGCCTTCTCCTCCTGCTGAAGTACTCCCCCAAGTCTCCGTAAGTACGCATCGGTGTAAACCAGGTACTCCATACCCGGCTGCGGTAACGCAAGGACTGGCACTAAAGTAAGCTTGTCTTTCAGCTCGTCGAAAGCCAACTGACAAGCGTCATCCCAAGCATATGGTACTCCCTTGCGAGTCAGATTGGTCAATGGACCCGCTATTTTGGAGAATCCCCGAATGAATCTCTTGTAGTTACCGGCTAACCCCAAGAAACTATTCACTTCCATCCGTGTCATGGGCTGTCCCCAATCATTCACCGCTGATACTTAAATCGGGTCAACTACTATCCCCTGCTCAGAAATAACATGCCCCAAGAACTGTACCTCTCGCAACCAGGATCCTCACTTCTCGTACTTAGCATACAACTGATGCTCTCGTAGAGTCTGAAGAACCCGCCTCAAGTGCTCGGCATGCTCCTCCTCGGAGTGTGAATATATCAAAATGTCATCTATGAAAATGATGACAAACTGATCCAAGAACTCTTTGAATACTCGGTTCATCAAGTCCATGAAAATGGTTGGAGCATTTGTGAGTCCGAACGGCATCACCCTGAACTCAGATGACCCATATCTCGACAAGAAGGCCGTCTTTGAAACATCCTGCTCTCTAATACCCAACTGATGGTACCCCGACCTCAGATCTATCTTCGAAAAGAAAGTTGCTCCCCTCAATTGGTCGAACAAATCATCTATTCGAGGCAACGGATACTTATTCCGTATCGTGACCTTGTTCAGCTCCCGGTAGTCCACACACAATCTCAGTGAACCATCTCTCTTCTTTACAAACAAACTGGAGTGCCCCAAGGTGAGGTACTCCTATGAATGAAGCCCTGACCTAACAGCTGCTCTATCTGATCTCGTAGCTCTCGCATCTCTGCCAGAGCCATACGGTACGGTGCGCGTGCTATAGGTCTCGTAATTTGGCAATAAATCTATAGCAAAGTCTATCTCTCGACTGGAGGTAGGACGGGTATTTCATGAAACACATTAGAATACTCCCTGACAACTGGGATCGAGTCTAACGGGATTTCAACCTCATTAGAGGTATTCTCCTCTATTTAATATAAATGAGCGGTCAAACCTCTCTCTGGGAGAGGCATCGCCACTACAAACATCTCTTGCCCCGGAATGGCAAAAACAATGCTTCCACCGAAGCAATCAATCATGGCTCGATAAGCTGCGAGCCAATCCGTAACAATAATCACATCATGCTCGTGCATGTCTAAAACCAACATGTCTGCAGGTAATACCAAGCTACCAATCTCTACCCCCACTCCCCGGCATATAAAGAAGAGTGAACCATTCCCCAGTGGTGAGTCTACCTACGTTACAGTGCTCTCTACTGTGGTTAATAACCCTAAGGTCTTCGCAAAATATGTAACTATAAAATAATGTGTTGTCCTAGTAACAAACAAAATTCGATCCAAAGTTTCATGGATATAAAACATACCCCAAATCGCGGGTGGTTCCTGTGGGGCGGCTGCCTAGTGGACATTATAGATATGTCTGTACTGTAACTTCCCCTGCTGCACTGGAGCTACGGGAAAGGTTGGCAGGCCTAGTACCTGAGTTGGTGCTGGGAGAGCGATTGGGAAAAGTGGCCCCTGTGGATCATTACGGGCACCCTACTGTTGTGGGGCCCTATCTCTCTCTGGGCAATCCTGGCGCCTATGGCCGTGCTTACCACACCCAAAACATCGGCCTCCGAAGTAACTCCCCCTCCGACCCTGCTGCTGTCGGAGTCTGCCCTGCCGACTTGAAACTTTATTCCTCTTTCGAAACTGCTTCATTTTGCCACTTTTTGACCAGAACTGACTTGATCTTGGGTAGTTTGTTGTCGCAATTTCGATGTCTTTGCACATTTGTCAGCTTTAGTCACATGCATTTGGTTAACCTCTCTAGGTCTTTTGCCTCCTTTAAGTTGTAGGCTGCGTTCTTGGTATTGTAAAACTGCAGTGATAACTTCTTGTGCCACGATACCTTCTAACTCGGCGATAGATACTTTCTCTGGGGATACCTGAGGTATGAGTCGATCTTGCTCGTTGACTCCCTTAACCGTTTTAGCTAGTTCTTCTTGACGGTCAATCTGGAAATTTAAATAAATTTGGATGAGTTCATCATTCAAATAAACAAATCACAGAAGCACGAATTCCCAATGTATAGAGATGAACACAACATTCCTAGTATTTAGGGCTCTATATCGAAGAAGGCAACGCTGATGTAATACCCCGTATTTTTATGATATTTATTTATGGGATTAATTGAATTAAATGTGTATTAATTAGAAATTAATCCGGATAAAAATACTAGCGAGATGCGAGTTAGTATTTGATATTAATGAGTATATATGGCTATATATGAATATTGAATTATGAAATTTGTCGTGAGATAAAAATACGGCAATTTGGAAATCTTGTTGAGACGCGTGGGACAGTCGCGTCATGGAATATAATTATGATAATTAAAAATTAAATTTTATTTCTATAAACCATATGGTTGTTTTGAGTGCGCCAACGCGTTCGGAAGGGTCGAAATAGTCAGAAAACATTAGCCGAGGGTTTAGTTTGGGTCCCGGAGCATTTTTAGGCAATGCCGGCAACGTATAAGGGTAGTTTGGTAATTTTGAATTTTTGGGAATTAAAACCTACGAAAATTGGGAATTAAAAAGCTGACCTAGTAATTGCCCACTAAACCCACTAACCACATCTTAGGACTTAATGGGCTACGGGGGTTATTAGAATTGTTCCAAAAATTTCCTAAGGCAAACCCTAGCCACCATTAGCACATTGGAGAAGAAGGCTTGGAGAGAGAGAGGAGGAATTCCGCAGGGAGAGAGAGAACACTTCATCTATTCGACATCAAAATCAGAGATACATATAAAGCAAGTGGTTTAATTTCGTTAATTTGCAAAGAATGTTTCTTCCATGTGTAGGAAATTGATAAAATCTTATTGTTCTTGGGAGTTGATGAAAAACCCATTTAAATTGGATGTAGAATTTACATTTTGATAAGGAATCGCATGTAGATTTGTATTTAGATGATTATTCTAAGGATAATATATTTTGGGTAAAACGAAAAACGGATTTAATTAGACCCTTTGATGATATATAAACTTCTAGGGTTCATATTCTTGAGATTGGGGGAAATATGAAGAGAATTGAAAATTGAATGAGGTTAGGATGAATTAACCCCACAAAATGCGTTAGTATATGACCTAAATATGTTTAGGGATGATTAATAGCTTTGAACAATTGTTGGATTAGTGTTTGGATTAGATTAGAGGTGAAGAAAAATTGGAAAAACGAGTTAAGGAAAATCTGGGCTCGAATCTGGCCACTCGTTAGAAGACCTGCCCAGGTCGTTCGAACGAGCTCGTTCGAACGAGCTTCTAACGAGTTAAAAGTTTGACTTCTAACGAGGGTGATGTTCGTTCGATGACTTTCGTTCGAACGAGATCTCGTTAGAAAGCCCACTTCGTTCGAATGAACTCTCGTTCGAACAGCCTCGTTCGAACGAGACTTCTAACGAGTTGACAGTTTAGGCTTTTTAGCCTGTTTTGATTTCGCGTGTCCCGTAACCTTATTTAATGGTAGAGATAACCTTCCCTTGATGATAAATTGATATAGTAAGGACAATTGAGATATATAGAGGAGTAAAACATAGAAGTGTGATTCGAACCAAATAGAAATTATGGAGTAGGACGTGAGTGTCTATTACGATGCGAGAACATTTACGACCTAAATAATTATATTAACCGGGAACATATAAATTGTGTAGTATTATATGTCGGTACGAATGAGAAGTGTACCACCAATATATTATGGTGATTACTAAGATGTGTGCATACTTAGTATATGTATTGCTTTTATGTGTATGACATACCTACCATACTTGCTATCACGGGAGGTTTACACTCGATTAGGGCCCTCTAATCCTTGTGTTGCCCGGATTTAGACTGGTACCTCGATGAACATAGGTCAGAGAAGGACTTATTGGGATGTTAATAAGTCTGCTGATCGTGGGAGCGCAGGTATGTGCGTGACCCATGTGATGTGACTGTGTTCGCCTCCATTATTTGTGATTGTTGTTATCTGAGAACGATTCTTGAGAGATTCGGAATGCGTGACCCTTATGTACGTGATGTACCGGGATGGATAGCAGAGTATGTGTGCACCGCCGCTTAGTCTCGGGGTGCTTTTATTGTATATTTATGACGTGAATAATATACACTTAATTAATGGCAACTTTCATGTGATATTGTATGTATAAATATGGAAAGGTTTTGAGAAAACATAAAGGGATAACCTGAAATGAATTGTTTTACTAATTGAGAATCTGAGTTTAAGTAAAGCCCTCTATTGATTTGATAACGCTAGAATGTAAAATGGGAATCGAGTAGTAAGGTGTAGAACTTATTACGGTTTGGTTAGATATGTATGTCATTTAGATGGGTACGGTACGTTAGGAGTGCACATGTAGTCGAGAGGTGAGAATTTCATGTGAGTGCATGTCCTAACATGTATTTTGCATTTAATGTTTTAATGTTATTAAAACACTTGTTGTTTTTAAAATGATTTCCACTTTCGGGCTCTGACCCATTTGCTTTCAAATCTATTTTTGTAAAAACCATTTTAGGTGCCCAGCCACAAGGACACCATGCTTAGGATCCTCATTCAGGTGACGAGCTGTAGCTGTTTGTGGAAGTTACAGGACTTTGCTTGTAAACGCTTCATCTATCTTGACTCTATATTCAGTATTTATCAGTTGTAGGGCATGTCGCCCATTTCTTTTAGAGACATTTCATTTATTTCTGTTATTCAGACTTCTGGCATGTAATTAATTCAGGATTCAGACTTGTCATATTACTTTCAGTTGTGGGATTGTTGTGAGGAGTTTTCCTCCGGACTTATTATTATTGGCTAGTTATTTCATTACTTCGTTATGGTGAATGGATTATGTTGTTCTTCCATTATTCTTTATTGCATGTTAATCAGACTTAACTTAAAATTTGGCAACTTACTTTTTAAATACTAGGTGGTTAGTAATTATTAAAATGTTTTCGACAGTGATGCTATTAACTGAACCAACTTGGCATTTTGTATTGATTTAATAAAGGAGTAGCTACCCAGTATTTAATTAGTCGGGGTGTCACAGCTGAAAGCATAATAGGCCGCACAAATCCTAAAGGACACTAGAACCTGATGCTCTGATACCACCTGTGACACCCCACCTAATTAAATACCGGGCGATCACTCCTTTATTAAATTAAATCAAGGTAAACAGTTGGTTCATTCTCAGCATCACTGTCGATAAAAATAATTTTCCAATTTAACACCCTAATTAATTAAGCTAAGTGTCAAAACCATTTTCATACATACTTTCCAAATTTCATTTAAAGACAAACATTTATTTTATTAACAACATTCTATAAGTAAGAATCACACCACATTAAATATCTGCAACATAGTCCAACTAATTTAAAACATTCGTCAATCGAATGTCAACATGCGAAATATAAAGTAACACAATTCAAACTGAATAAATCCCTTAGCGACAATACGAGAAATAACTGGAAATACAAATGTCCCAATAACAATGAAATAATGGAAAGGGCGACACATGCCCAATAAATGAGAATGCTAGAAGTGGAGTCAATAAAGGAAGTCGTCTACGCAAGTGACCTGCAACTCCCACCTAAGCTGCATCTCGTTCCTTACAAGAGATCCTAAGCAAGACGCCCCTGTGGCTGGACACCTGAAATATATACATATATATACAAGAGAGAAAAACGGGTCAGAGCCCGAAAGTGTGTTTGATTTAAAATACGTTTAGCAAGTATTTAAATTGATACAGGCCAATGCAACAACATATTAGAGCGACACTCTCTTGAGAAATTCCCACCTCTCTTCTAATGTGCACGCCTATCGTACTAACCTTCCCAACGGGTTATCTTATCATTTATCGCACAAATCTTCCCAATGATTTAACTTATCTTAGATTACTCGTAAGATTCAATATTTAACGATTCCATTTCGAAAAGGGTATTTCAATTAGAAATCAAAGTTCTCCATTTTAACTTTATAAAATCAATAAAGTTTTCCAGTGTCATATTATACTTTCTCAAAACAAGTATTTACCATTTGAGTCATCAACCATGTCCTACGTATAAAATCACAGTAGGCAGTTTCAAATTCCAAATCTCATATATATATATTAACTACTCGAATAATATATATAAAATAACAGCACCCCAAATAAAACTATGGTGCGTGCATACTCTACTATCCAAAACCCCATATCACTCATATTAAGGGGAATACAATCGGAATCACTCTCGAATTGTATTAACAAAATACACAAAAAAATTGAGGCGAAGAATAGATTCCAAGTCTCTAAGAGGATGGCACATGCCTGTGTCTCTTAGGACCATCTGAACTATCAGGTTGATAGCTTGTACCAAGGACATATATCTTCTAAGGTACAAGTCAATATCCCCCATAAAGGTCCCATCGAGATAAGACTGTCCCAACGCGGTAACCTCAGGATAACAACTAGCGTGGGCATGATTTTCACATGTATATAATATATGCACACACAATCATATAAATATACCACTTTTATCATATTAATGTAGGTTCTCTCGTCACCCATAATTACAACATTTATCCTTAATTCCACATTATTAGTATTACGTATAAGGTTTCATCTCTAACCTTAACTCGAAGGGTTTTCTCACTTATTTCGTGACACTCGTGGACTCTATTCTTCCAAGTAGAAATTTCAGTAGGTGTCACATTTACTTTTCATCGTAACTCTCTTACGCGCTTCACACTTTAATATATCAATTTACTAACCATAAAGTAAACATCCCATAAATACCATTCTCGTCAAATATTAATGATCCCAACATTTATTTATATGCCCTACTGGTCCTCTATGTCTCCCAAATCATTATACTAAGAATGCCCAAGAATTATATCACGACAATTCGATTTTTAAATCATTTACAAAGGGAAATAAGATTCTGCCAGGAGGGGTCGATCGATCTAGGTTTGGGGATCGATCGATCGAACCTTCGATCGATCGTAGCTCTAGGCTCGATCGATCGATCAATCAGGTATTTCGATTTTCTGCAGAATTGCAGTTACGGGTTCTACCAATTTTCTTCATCCAAATACATGTTTTCCAACCCCAAACGTCCAAGAATTCTACTACTAACATTATAACAGTATACCAGATGTTTCTAACGTAAGGCATGTACATATTCATCATTTAAACATGGAATTTCCACCCAAAATTACATCTAATTATCAAGAACCCTAGAATTTTCTTAAACAGTTTTCTAACAAATCTTTCTCCAGAATTTCTTTCTTATAATCATCAAAATTTCGTGTTTAATTTCCTCTACATGGCAAGGGTTTCAAGAATCATCATAATAACCAATACTACATGGATTTTCCTATCACAAATTGGGTTTTCTTCTACATAATTCATCCCTAATCATTCCTAAACTAATATGAAGATTGCACCAACGAAAATAGCAAGTTAAACATTTGCCTGGGATTTATGGTATTCTGATTTACGGCTTTATTTGGTATGGTTGCGTTTCTTTTCTCGCGATCTACGCGTTGGTGGTGGCGGCGGTGCAAACCGGTGACTTTTTGGCTTTAAATTGCCTTGAGAGCTTTCCCTCTCTTCTCCAATGGTCGTACTAGGGTTCTGAATATTCTAACCCTAAATGGCTAACCTAAATGGCTGATATAGGTTGCTGAATTTCATGGGTTTAATTACCCAAATATGTAAAATGACTAAAATGCCCTCCCGGGGTACTAATTAGGCCTAAAAACGCCCCAAGACCCAAACTACACCCCCGGGTACACTTTTCTGTCTATCTCGACCCTTCCGGACGTGTTGGCGCACTCAAAACGACCATACGAACAACTTATAAAATATTCAGGTTTTATTTAACCAAATTTAGTCCCGACGCGACACGGGCGCGTCCCGATTCAAATTTCCAAAATTGTCATTTTATTCACTCGTGACAATCAATATAATTAATAACATATATTACTTTGCTCATTAGTAATATTCAACAAATTTTCCATAATTACTAACTCTCGTCACGTTAATAATTATAACATTATTAATTTCCAGATTTTTATTAAATAATTCATTCACATTAAATTTAATAAATCCCCAAATTAATAGAGCATAAACATACGGGGTATTACATTACATTAATAGGTTTATCGTGTTAACCTAATATTAACCCAAATCCAATAGGACTAAACCCAATAACTTATAATTTTGTGTTGTGTTACCTTGTCAATTGTATAAAATTTACCAAACCTGAACCATTATCTTTATAATTTTATCGTGTTAACGCAATAATACTAGGCCGATTAACTTATAATTTTTTGGCACGTTATAGTGTAGGTTGTATTAAAATTACCAATACCAAACTGCTATCATAACAAGTTTATTTTGTTAGCCCGATACAAACCCAAACTTAATAAGACTAAACTCATTAACTTATAATTTCATGTCGTGTTATAGTGTCTGTTGTATGAAAATTACCAAACCCGAATCGTTATATTAATAAGTTTATCATGTTAACCTTGACCCAAACTCCATATGAATAAGCCCATTAACTTATAATTTTGTGGCGTGTTATCATGTCGTATAATCCTATCGGTTGTTGCAAAGTTAATAATCTCAAATCGTTATCTTAACAAGCTTACCGTGTTAACCCGATATTATACCAATCCCAATATAATTAAACCCATCAACTAATAATTTTTTGCCATGTTATCAAGTCATTGTATTCTGTCGATTATATCAAGATTACAAAACTCGAATCGTTATCTTAACAAGTTTATCGTGTTAACCCGATATTGACCCTAACCCAATTGGACTGAACCCATCCACTTATAATTTCATGTTGTATTTTTGTGTCAATTGTATCAAAATTGCCAATCTCTAACTGATGTCTTAACAATTTTATCGTGTTAACCCGATTTAGATACAAAATTAAATTTTTATCTGTTCAAATATGATTTAAAGTAGTATCCAACTTAAGGAAGGAAATATCAAGTTCATGAAATATAAGAATATAATCATATACGAACGTAAATTCCTGTATCAACACTCAATCATCGCTTAAATTTATAATAAAAGGAGCAATAAAAATATTGTAGCATCACTCAATCATCATGTAAATTAAATATAAGATCATTCAAATTGGGGTTAGCATTAAGAGCAGACTGAAACTCTGTAGAGGACTTTATTGTGTGTTTTTGAATAGTCAAACACTTTGGCACATGCAAAATAACACAGCAATTGTCGTTGTTTTTGCACTTTGAGTATAACACCTTCTTCAAGTTTTAAATGGCACAAGTAAAAGATTCATAGACAATAAGACCTTTACTATTCATCTTAGATAAATCTACCATGAAAAGATTTAAGTCATGATGAACTTGAACTCCCCTAGTAGTGTCCTCCACCTTCACCCAATCACAATTGAAGATAATTTCTTTAAAATATATGTAATCTAGTTCCAGGATTTGATACATAATTCCATAATATATCACTACCCTATCCTTTGGGATTTTATCGCTTTTTCTAGCCACACAATAAGTTAAGGTAGAAATTAAAATTCGAATGTTTTCCTTCAATAGTTTTTACTTACATGTGTATGGGTTGAAATCAAAGCCATTGGTGGAGAATTTTTCAAACACTTTTGCACAAAAAATGGGACCTTTGGCTAGGCCTGCAAGCCTTAAAGAGACATCACCTTTTTTTAAAAAGCTACATTTATAAATGGATTTGTATTAGGGTATGTTTTATAACACATGCATAAGTAATCACAATAAATGATGTGATAATTATCTATTTTGATACCCATACCCTAAATCATCCATCGCGTCCGTTGATCCTTTTAGATTTTGATTTTGAAGAAAGTTTGATCTCATACTTCCTATATGTTTTCATGAACTTGTACAAATTTGATGGAAATATAGATTTTACACAGACTTAAACAAAAAGACTTTATATTTGTAGGTATTTATTATTTCCAATCTGTAACTTCATCTTGTGTTGCAAGGACATAACGAGTTGCTTACTCGAATTGCATATTTATTAGTCTTACCTCTTGAGGGTTCTAAAAATTCCATTTTCCCAAGTTCATAAATTTCCTCGACCACTCATTCACCAGGAGTATTGAACCTCCTAAGTCGTTGTTCTGGCATACGATCCTGAGTGTATAACGATTGTTCTTTCGTTATATATTCTTATGCAATTAGACCTCCAATATAACTTGTATTCTTAATGCAATCTTTAAAGGTTTTCATCAAACACTCGAAACTATACATCTAGTGGTACCTGACAGGTGCACACAATAAAGCCTCATCACACATATGATAAATAAGTTAACGTTAAAGCCAAAGAATGATAGAGAAAAATATTTCTTTCAGACATAAGTCACCTCGGCTAGAGCTGGTTTTGCCACCATAATATGCTTTATGTTTACAAATTTTGCACACAAAAAGGTGAGGCATAAACTAATTTGCATAATTGTCATGTAAATATATTTTTTCTTAGTTTAACAATGCCTAAAAAATAATTGGATTATTTGAATAATGGAATGCTAGTCGTGTGACTTGAATTGTTTCAACTCGTTTTATTCATAGTTTAGAACCGTGTGAAAATTACCAAAATAATTGGTCGGAGTCTTCATGTTGAACAACATGTCTAGGAAGATATTTTTCTCACTAGTAATAAAAGTGAAAGCACCCATGGGAATAAAATTCGTTTCTATTGTAGGATCAATTTTTAAACACATTTGTTTTAATTTTCATCTCCTTTAGATCACAGTGTGCCTTTTTCCATATTTGAATGAGATCTAAACACACATGTTCCTATGAGATTTCCATAAAATTCTTATTTGTGTGCGTCATATCAATTAAATTACTTACAAGCTTCTCTTTCCAATACAATAAGTTAAATAACATTGACCAGCTAGACCGTTCCTTTATTTTCTTAGGGTCTTTTAGACCCTCCCAAAAATTTTCCTTCTGGCCGCAAACTAGAGGTGTTTGCTTATAAACTTATTCCCCAAACACACAACCTTCGTATTCTCCTTAATTTGGCAACAAAGAAAATCAAATGGGTCGCGTCCTACGTTAATGACCAATAGATAAAAACTTAGATTTATTGTTCCTAAAAGAGTGATTATTCGGCAGAAGTTTATGATGACCACTATAACATATCTTATTATAATACTAACCAAGTGGATTCAATTTCCTCTGCACAGAAGGACATCCATTATGACCATGAAAATTTATATTAACCCTTAATTTGAAGTAAATAACAAAATTATAATTATGTGTAATTATCAATAATGACTAGTGGCGTCATAAAATTGTGGCATCGTATGTTAGCTGGTTCAAATTCAAGTAAATAAATATAATAATAATCATTTAATGAATAAAAATAATCATGTTGATGGAATAATTTGGGTGAATTTTGAAAAGTATAGAAGGTTGAACTCGTCCTAACACAAATGAAGACAACACATGATCGACAGAAGAGTGATACCAACCAAGGATGAACTAAACTGGAGTTACATGTAGGAACCATGTCCTTTTATGAGTTTCTATGATGAACGGGGTCTTTAGATTTGGATATAAAGGGAGGGTGTCACTTCACTACATAGACTCCTTTACGATTTTGGATAGGGTAGACCCAATGGCGTATCGATTGGACTTACTTGACCACCTACATAGGGAATATGATTTTTTTCACATATTGATGCTGAGGAAGTTTTTGCAAATTGGGGATGCTTACGAGCACATTGACCTCGATGGGATTGAGCTACAACCCAATGTGAGCTACTAGGAGTAACCATAGCATATTATTGACTGAAGAGAACAAACATTACCATGAAAAGTCATTACGTTTGTACGAGTCCAGTGGGGACATCATAGCGAGGTGGAGTCTATGTGGGAGAGAGTGGATGTCATACGGGTGAGATATTGAGAGTTATTCTAGTCAAGTGTAAAATTTGAATATCAAGGATGATATTTCTCATTTTAGGGGAGGAAAGTAATACCCCGTAAATTAAATAAATTATAATTATGCGTAATTGTGTGTAATTATCTGCAGTGACTAGAGATGTCACTAAAATTATGGAATTATTTGTTAGTTGGTCGAAAGTGAAGTAAATTAATATAATAATAATAATAATAATAATAATAATAATAATAATAATAATAATAATAATAATAATAATAATTATTATTATTATTATTATTATTATTATTATTATCTAACGAATAAAAATAATTATGTCAATGGAATAATTAGGGAGACTTTCAAAAAGTGTAAAAAGCCCATTTACACCTTAAAAGGTTGGTTTTTAAGCCTATAACATAATATATGGCCTGGGATAGACTTTAAGCTATTCTGTTGTAGTTTTGGTCTTGTTTAGTTAAGGTTTATTTGAGGCCCAAACCTAATTTCGTGATCAAACTATTAAAGTACTCGTTGGGCTCAACTAAATTCACCCTAATATCATTTAAGAGAAAATCCTAGAGACTAAAGTGAAGGAAATAACGTGGCAAAGAAGATTTGGGATTATTTGAATTGAGGTTCAAACCCCTAAACTTAGGGGTAAGTTTATCTAGTATAAGTATATAATTGAAAGTAGGATTATAGTAGTTATATATATTTGATTATGAATATAATTGAATTAATCTGAAATTGTAGAAAAGTTCATCAAATAATTAAGTTATTAATTCTATAATGTAATTTTTAAGAAATTAAGGATTATAATGATTAGAATTCTTATTAATTATATAATTAAGTTATTAATTCTATTATGTAATAGTTAAGAAATTAAGACATATCCTTCATGAAACTAGATTTATAAGGATTATAATGATTAGAATTCGTTTTGCTATTCGAATTATGTTACAATACCTTTGGTTATGGAGAGAATTGATATATATATATATATATATATATATAAGAATTGAATTGTTTAAAATTATGAATGTAGGGTTCTTAAATGAATTTTGAAACATCCCTTGAATTTTGTGTTTAAAAGTTGAGAAATCATTGTTATATAGTGGGAACGATATTGGGTCATGTAGATATGATTATAGCACACTATATTGATGATTTGGGAGCTTGGATATTCATTAATAAAGGTTTAGATATGCAAAGTCCGTAAGGACGAAGATAAGGAATCTGGGACTTTTGATCAATGCCATCAATCGATCCACTACAGTCGAGTGATTGATCCCTTCAGTTTTGTCAAAGTTTGGTTAGGGGTTTGATTTGTTGGTTTGTGGGCTTAGTTTTGGGATAGGATTTACTTGTCGTAAATTAATATAGTACAATGAGAATTCTAAATTGGATAACAGTATTAATAAATATAAGTTAATTAATCTATAATATTGGGATAACTCTTGTAACCCCATAACTACGTGGGATTACTTGATTGGTGTATTATATGCAACATATCGAGCGTGTATACTCATGGGAAACATAATAGAGGGAATACCCTTATGGGGATGCAATTGTGACGTATAAATGGAAAAAGTGGAATTATTACATAAAACTCCATAATGTGGAATAAGAATTAATCACGAGGAACATATGGGTTCGGGAGTAGATGGGTGTTGTAGTTAGGGTTGTTTTTGTACCCTAATATCAATTATATTATTATACTACATAGACTTTGGTTTTAACATCTCCTATTAATATCATTTTGGAACATAGGCAACTGTGTTGCCTCGGCCTTGAGATTATTTTTGTTGTTTTATTTATGTTAATACAATTGTGGTCATGCAGTGGTACTAGTACTGTTGGTTGATTCGGTATCAGAGTTATGTGATTTAGCTATGGTATATTTTATTTCTTTATGTTATGCATTTAGTTTTATTGCAATGATGCTTAGAATGATATGCAATTTTTTATTCATATAAGTTTGTATTAAACCTGATCAATTTGGTATTAAATTTTACTGGGTATACTAGTTGGTATTAGAGCATTCCAAGTTCCAGTGTCCTACAAATATTCAGTGCATATGTCCCTTTTGCGCGTTTTGTTCTCTAATTTCTTTAAAGTTTTAACATTTAGGATTTGTATTGTGTATAACGACGACTGTTTTAGGGGTTCAAGCCATTGTTCCAGATGAATGATTCGAAGAAGACCAGGTGTATCAGGAGAGTTCCTCATTTGTATTTACTTTGTGATATGTTCCACATATGAGGTTGAATTTGGTCGGGAGTCACCGAATTTTGGGCATGAGACTTTTAACAAGTGATCAGCATACGATTTGAGGGCAAATGCTCTTACTCTCCTTTTGTAACAACATTAGAAGTATAGTTTTGAAAACCCCATCCGTGTGGATGCATGGCAACCAATATGAGGAGCAATTCAACTATCTTCATCTCTCTCCACCGAGAGATATTTCTTTGGAGGCAAATAAGGATGTTCGTATTATTCACTTTAGTGCGAGTGTAATTTGTTTTGAGTTGGCACAAACCTCATAAGGAGGGTTTAACAAGTTTTATTGGGTAAATGATTATTCACGACTTATGTTCAAATGGTGGGAGTTACCACACTACATCGATAGGACTTCCACAATTATCTAAATGATATAATTGTAAATATGTGAAGACCTTGGCCAAAGTAAGCCCAATGAATAGGTACAGTGTAGTGTGGACTCAACTAGGGAAGAACATGCCAGTAAAAATAAATCGGATAAGGGGAGAATACCCCATGAGGTTCCAAGAGAAGACAAAATGATCTTTTATGGCTAATAAAGCCAAAGAAATAATGACTAGTGAGGTCACACCCAATGAGGGCAGATCCAACGAGGCGAAAGTTAGCAGTGACGACTATGGAGGTAAGGTAAGGTCAATAGGACTTCTTGTCGACTCATCATTTTGATGGTTCATTTAGAGGAAGTTATTATAATTGTGTAAAGTGAGGCTACTTAGTTAGTCGATGTCGTATGGAAACCTATATTATTGAGGATACCATCGGGGGATAGGTGCGATTTTATTTTTGGATCACGTGTATGAGTCCTAGTTTTATACTTAGGTGTTATTGTTCTTTCATTGATAGTATGTTAGCTACGATTTTGAGATATAAATATGTATATCATTGATTTTCGTCATATGTATACATCCATTCGGCGAAGGATGCTGACTTACATCATGATAGTGGTGACATAGCAGTATGTTGGATGATTTGACGTTTTGTCGATTCGTTGACTCTTATACAATAGATCATAGTTTTTATTGAGCATCAGTTAGTAGTTATAGTATAAGCTTATATTGATTACTAGGGAAGGACTATAATGTTGGAAGTTTTGGTTAGGAGTATTTCTAGGTTACGTATAAGCTCGGGGAAGGGTCTAGTGCTTTCAATTAAACTTATAAATGTGAGTACATCAAAAGGGTTATGGATTTATCAAGATGTTACCGATATCCCATTGTGTTTGGTATGGTTGAATAGGTATATAGTTAACTTTCACCAAAAATTTATTTAGCCATAGTGGTGGCATTATTGAACTGTTGTGGGGGTAAATTATATAAGATTAATGATAAGTACTAGGCCCATTTTTAGGGCACCGTATCGGATAACTCTGTTTAAGATGAAGGAGATTCATGATCATATTTACAATTTATTGAGACAAGGGTCATACGAAGCAGTTCATCTCTGGGGGTAGCCTTAATGTTATTTGTGCAAAAAAACATGGTTCAGTCTTATTATGTGTTGATTATTAAGAGTTCAACATGGTCATGATACGAAATAAATATTTGTTGCCACGTATTGATGACATATTTGATCAGTTGAGGTATGTTATTATTTTACAAGACTGACCTGCATTCAGGGTATCACTAGTAGCATATTCGGAAGGAGAATGTTCTAAGGATATTTTTCTAATGTGTTATGGATAAGTTGGTTATTATGTTTAGTGATGACATCTTAATATACTCATGATCAACAGAGGAGAAGGCGGTATAATTTCCATTTATTTTGTAAATACTAAGGGAATATAAGTTGTATGATAAGTTCTCTAAGTGAGGATTTTGGCTATAGGAGTACAGTTCTTGGGCCATGTTGTATCTGCAGCTAGGATTTCAATGGATCCTTGAAAAGTTTATGCCTTTGTAGAGTGGGGACAATCCACAACCCCTATAGAGTTTGGGAGTATCTAAGGTATAACAAGTATCTAGAGGATATTAATTCATGGGTTATTAAAGACTGTTGGACCACTGACACATCTAACTTGGAAGGGAGTACTATTTGTGTGGAAGAAGGATTGCTAGAGATCATTTAATGAGCTGAAGGAGAAGCTTACCACTGAACTTTTCCTTGCATTACAAAAGGGAAGTGTGGAGTGTTTGGTATATAGGGATTCATTATTACAAGGGTTAGGAGTTGTACTGGTGTAGGACAAGAGGTCGATAGCATATGTGCCCTAAAGGCTAAAGCCTCATGAAAGTAATGACCCTACTCATGATATGTAGTTAGCAGCTATAGTATTTTCCTAGGTGATAGGTTCACATTTTATTTCGATCACAAGAGTCTTCAATACTTGTTTACACAGAGAGAGTTAAATATAAGTCACGTGAGATGGATAGAGTTTATGAAGCATTATCATTTCACGATTCAGTACCACTAGGGAAAAGCGAATGTGGTGGCAAATGTATTGAATTAGAGACTGATAGTTGCTTTGGCAGAGTTACAGGACAAGTATGAGGACGATTTGTCAAATATATGGGAAGCAAACTAGAGTGCTAATTGGGATTTAGAATTATCGGATGCCTTTTGAGGGGAAGTGACCATTACACCAATCATGGTGATAGGGGTGATACAGGCACAATCTAGAGACTCCTTCTACCAGAAAGGGGGCAGGGTTGGTATTTGGTGGAGTTAATTCTTTCTCGATCAGTTCGAATGGAGGGTTTAGATGTCATAGAGGAGAGTATTTTATCTGAGGACCACGGTTCACATTTCTTGGTACGTCTCGGAGGGGATTGTCACACCCCGCATAATTCGGGCGTCTGTCACCACCGAAACTAAGTCGGGTGTGAGTAAATAAAATACCATTCTTAACATGAGACATATAAAATTAATCCACAAAAAAATGATAAACAATCCCTAAAGATAAACCATCCAACTAAGCAATAAAAGATTCCTCTCCATGCTAAACTCAAAGTAAATCCATTCTCTGGTAATATGAAACTGAATAATCTCCAACTAAATCCAATGAAATAACTAAATAAAACCCATAATAACTTTGAAACCAAATGGCCCAATCAAAACCATAAACTGTGTCTCAAAGTAAATACGAAGAAATTAAAAACTAAACTAAACTAAACCAATACACATAAGGTAGAGCAACTCCAACTGCACCTCTAAGAAAATATTCAAACATTTCTATGCAGCTTATCCAAATACTATTTCCTGAAAAGTTAGTCAACGCACGAGGTCAGATCCCCGAGCATGAACGTACACTACTCCCCTCAAATAGGGTCCGTGAACCCAGACAATAGAATTATACGCAATAAATATCATAATAGAATATTTTAATTTAAGACAAGATAGTTAATCGCAATAAATAAATAATCACTACCTACTCGATAATTCTTGTTCCAAAAATCCACACCAATATTATTTTAAAATATTCAGCAGTCCCAGATTGTTAATTTAATTAAATTAACAATATGTATGATTCTTCTCACTTTATTATTAGGTATGACGGTCCTCCCGCCTCAGGTGGTTCTCCCACCAAAATATATTATTAAATCGGTCCTCCCACCATTGGTGATTTCTCCACCAAAATACACATCCCGTTGTCAAAATGACCATTGATCCCTTTAAACTGTCGATCCCGTAATTTAACGAGGTTCCACACACGGCATGACATAAAATGTTTGTTGGCCCGTTTAAATTGTCGACCCTCTCTATTTATGCCGCCAATATATTTTAATATCCGTTTTTATCTTAGGCATTAATTCTCAATTCTCAATTTCACAATTATCAAATCACCCCACCCATTTTATCGATGTGAGATCCTCAAAATACCCCTTAGTCCCATACCTAAGGGTCACCAAGTATACATATGTCATATCCTACATATAGTATGAATCACCAAGAGAAAACAAGTCCTAGTCTCATGTCTAGGCTAGCAAAATATCGATATAACGTAAAAATCTGCCCTACCCCAAAATATAAAATCCCCACGAATTTACACTAACTAGTCCCATACCTAGCAAGTATAAATTTTAACCAAGATCTACCCACTAGTCCCATACCTAGTAAGCATCCTATAATCAAGGTGAGCAATATACTATCCAAAAGCCCCTCATCCCCGTGACGATAAAAGTGAATAAGACAATTTACACAATATCACAAATTATAATCACAACATGGCACTTTAATCACAAATGTCATAATTCAATTAAATTCAATTAATAATATAGTCATCGTTTTTAACAAAATTACTTATGTTCAATACTGTTAATTTACTTAACGTGCAGTATTATTCAATATGACATAATCATTCTCTTTAATAAATCCTCTAGTTTTTATAAGAGTGAGCGCGTGCCAATAACCACATGAATAATCCCATAAATATTCTGCATGAGAACCTACACCGAAAAACCATAAACCCCAAAAATCTAACCTACGCACCCAAGGGTTTCAAAGATTAAATCATATTAAAAAATTTCATTAAAACAACCCCAAAATTTAAGTGTCCACTTTCTCTAATTAAGTTACTAATTAATTTTCATCAAAAACACATGATTAAGGGTTTAAACGGCACTTAAAATGCATAATACTTAAGAAAAGAAATAGAGTATTCATGCCTATGATTTAGATGAATGAATTCTGACTACACGGTTGGATTCCTCTTGAAAAATTAGCAAAGAAACGTTCTTGAACAATCTTGTGAAAACCCGGTTTAAAGCTTCAAAACTTGGATTGAAAATAACTCTCCAATGGAGTTAAGGCTTTTAGGGAAGAAGAAGATGTAAAAGAGGAGATAACTACTCTTAGAGTTTAGAAGAAAGTGTTTTTAAAGGACCTAAACCCGTCACTTTGTTTATATACCAAAAAGAATTTGAGTCCTAATCAAATACAAACACTCGAAAAATTATTAGGGACGATTAGACCGTCAGAATGGCTTAAAATTTCATTATATACTGTAGCGAACGGCGAGACGGAGCTACTGTGAAAAATTCATCTCGATCGGACCGTCGATTTTTAAAAATATTATTTTTATCCTCCTTAACTCCCCCCCCCCCCCCCCCGATTTTTATACAAAAAGTTATAATTTCCAAATTTTAATCTCGATTTAAATTCCACTTAAAACCTTTTTTTTATATTTAAAAACCAACATATTTAATTACTAAGAATAATTAAATCCAATTTTTTATTTTTTCTCGAATTTCCGAATTAATTTTAACTATTAAAAGCACGGGGTGTTATAGGGATAATATGTATCAGGACATGCACAAAATGCATTATTGAGCAGGGGTGAGGAAGGATATTGGTGTGTTTATGTCTAAGTGTGCCACCTGTCATCTAGTAAAGGTGGAATGTCAAAGACTAGTGGGTGAGTTACAACCACTAAGTGGAAGTGGAAGAGCATCTCTATGGACTTCATAGTGGGTCTTCCGTGGTGCCAAAGAGGTTATGATTCAATTTGAGTTATCTTTGATAGGTTGACAAGGTGACTAATTTCATTCCAGTTAGGATAGATTTCATAGCTGAGCAGTATGCTAAATGTTTTGTAACAAAGATTGTACAACTTCATGGTGTAACGTATGACATTATGTCCGATAGGGACAATACTTTCATATGTCGATTTTAGAGGGATTTTCATGAGGCTATGGGTATGGGAGTACATCTGAGTATGAGTACAGATTTTCACCCTCAGTTTGACAGTCAAACTGAGCGTATGAACCATATTTTAGATGATATGCTTTGAGCATGTGTGTTGGATCTCAAAGCGTGTGGGATCAACATCTAACCCTCATAGAGTTTTCTTACAATAATATTTATCAGTGGACTATTGGTATGGCACCTTACGAAGCATTGTATAAATTACCATGTTGTTCATTGAGTTGTTCGTTAGAATTTGGGGAGCATAGGATGTTCGGGCTGGACATTATTCAGGACACCTCAAAGAAGGTAGAACTCATTTAAACATGGATAAAGACAACATATGATTGATATAAGAGTTAAGCTAACAAGATACGAACTAAACTGGAGGCTCAGGATGGGACCCTGATGAAAGGAGATGTTAGATTTGGATCCAAGGGGAAGTTATCACCCCGCTAGATATAGCCCTTCATGATTTTGGATAGGGTAGGACCAGTGGCCTATCGATTGGCCTTACTTGACCACCTGCAAAGGGTACATGATGATTTTCATGTATCAATGCTGAGGAAGTTTTCACGAAATGAATATTCTTACCAGCACATGACCTCAACCGGATTGAACTGTAACCCAATGAGAGATACAAGGAGAGACCATAACACATACTTTACCGAAGAGAACACACATTGCGATCAAAAGTCATTCCATTAGTACGAATCCAGTGGGGACATTATAGCGAGGCAGAGTCTACATGGGAGAGAGAGGATGTCATACATGCAAGATATCCAGAGTTATTCTAGTTAAGTATAAAATTTAAAATTCGAGGGCGAAACTCCTCGTTTTAAGGGGAAAGAATTTAATACCTAGTAAATAAAATAAATTATAATTATGTGTAATTGGTTATAATTATCTACAGTGACTAGTGATGTCACTAAAAATATATAATTATTTATTAGTTAGTTAAAATGAAATTGAATTAATATAACAATTATTATTTTGTGAATAAAAATAATTATGTTGATGGAATAATTCAGGTGACTTTCAAAAAGTGTAGAAGGCCCATTTACACCTTAAAAGGTTGGTTTTTGAGCCCCATAGGATAGTATATGACTTGGGATTGATTTTAAGCTATTTAAATGTAGTTTTAGGCTTGCTTAGTTAAGGTTTATTTGAGGCCTAAACCCAATTTCGTGGTTAAACTATTAAAATATTCATTAGGCTAAACCAAATTCACCATGATATCATTTAAGAGAAAATCTTAGAGATTAAAGAGAAAGAGACAATTTGGAGAAGAAGATTTGGGATTATTTCGCTTGAAGTTCAACCCACTAAACTTAGAAGCAAGTTTTATCTAGTATAAGAATATAATTGAAATTGTGATTATAGTATGATTATATATTTGATTATGAATATAATGGAAGTAATATGAAATTATAGTAAAGTTCATCAGCAAATTAAGTTATTAGTTCTATAATGAAATTATAAAGAAATTAGGACAAATCCTTTATGAAATTGCATTAAAAAAGACCAGAATGATTATAATTCGTTTTAGTACTCAAATTATGTTAAAAGACTTTTGGTTATGAAGAGAATTGATATATATATAAGAACTGACTTATTTAAACTTATGAATTGAGGGTTCTTAAATGAATTTTGAAGCATCCCTTGAATTTTATGTTAAAAAGTTGAGAAAATCATTATTATATGTTAGCAATGGTATTGGGTTTTGTAGATATGAGTATAGTACTCTGTATTGATGATTTAGGAGCTTCGATATTTGTGAATGGAGGTTTACATAAGCAAACTCTGTAAGGATGAAGATGAAAATCTAGAACTTTCGATCGATCGTTGCCATCAATTGATCTACTATGGTCGATCGATCGACCCTTTCAGTTTTGCCAAAGTTTTGTTAAAGGTTTGATTTGTTGGTTTATGGTCCTAGTTTCGGGATAGGCTTTACTTGTAGTAAATTAACATAGAACAATAATAATTTTGAATTGGATAATAATATTAATGAATATAATTTAATTAGTTAATAATATTCAGATAAGTCTCGTAACTTAACTGTATAGGATTACTTAAATAGTTTATTATGTTCAACATACCGAGCGTGTGTACTCGTGGGATCCATAATGATGATACGAGATATTAGACTTACGTCCTTATAAAAACCATGTAAAATATAAAATAGAAGTAAAGAAAGCAAGAAGGAAAAAGACACAAACTATAGAGTGGTTCGACTACAAAAATGAGCCTACATACATTATGGTAGACTACTCTCATTAATGGATTGTATGGTACAAAGTTAAGGTGCCATTAGAGGCATACAAAGTAGAGAGGGAAAGAGAATACATGAGATTGGGTAAGTAGGTAGCTTTTGATGTTGACTGCAACGCTGACTCTAAGAAGGCTGCGGCCAGATAAGCCCCCCAAGGGGTATAGCTTGTAGAGAGAGAGAGAGTGTGGAGATTTTGGTAGCGCTTTGCCAAGTGAATCGTCCTCCAAATAGTGGGGTGAGCACTTCTAGTCGTAGAAGTCAGAATGGCAGTGTCATGTGCATGGGTCACGTGATATATGGATAAACAGTATGAATATGGAATGCTTCTAGAAGTTGGATAACTGTCAATTCTCTGAGAGTAAATGTTGTGGCCTGTTTGAACCCAGGTAGTGACCTATGCTTGGTTAGATGTCGCAGACTGTTTGGACCCAAGAAATGATTTATTCTGATCGGACTATTAGATTCAAGGCTTGATAAGTGTATGGGTTCACGACCTGTCTGCTCCCAGACAACAACCTGTTATTATCACTTTTTCGATCGATGGTGATTATAATGGGCATATCAATAAGCCACCAAGTTGTAGTGCCAAGAAATGGCGAGTTGGTGGTGCGGCTGTATTCTATGACCCCACTGCGATGTCTTTATTCGTTGTCTTGAAAAAGTGTTGTGATATATGCAAGGAGATGCTTCACCTTCCAGCGCCCTCTTATATAAATTAAATTTGGTCGTTACCTTCATTACCTTAACCAAACCTTTAAGGGAAAATCGAGAGCCAATTTTTCTCAGTTCATCTTTGAGTTTTTCGACGAGTTTCTTCGGAAGTTCAAGGCAGAGCTAGGGCAGATTCGTGGTTGTTCTTTTATTTCCAACTGATTTCCAGGTAATCATCATTATCTGACTTTCCCTTCATTTTAAAATTTGTGCTTTGACATTTCTTTTTATTCATGTGAACCCATGTTTTGTTTTCCCAACTTTCATTAATCCATACTTGGTTTTTATTCTTGGCTATTTGAATCACTTTTTTGGATAATTGCTTGTATTTTGATCCTTTGCACATGCTATAACATGTTGCTTTGGGTAAGATTTTTATTAGGAATTGGGTTTGCATTTCTGGGAAATCAAATAGGAATTAGGTCTAAAAATTGAAATTGGGATAGTTTAAAATCGGTTATGGAGAGATTTTTTATCGAGATTGGGTTTTTTAGATTTTGATGGCTGATATGTTGACTGGATTTGAGATTTTTTTTTTAATTTTTAACAAAATTGGGTTTAAGATTGGAAATTAGTAGAGGTTAGGATTAAAATTTTTAATTTTTCCTGGGTTGAACTCTTGCCTATCCGTATTTAGGATTTTAATCTTGGCCAAGAACACCAAGAACATGTTCTTAGTCTTCTTAGCCAAAACCCTAGGGTTTTGGATTTTAAATCTTTGAGAATTTAAAATCCAATCATTTACCTGTTTGTGCTATTGTCCATGGCTGCTAGTGTTACTTGTGCTATTTGGCTGCAGCCTTTTATCCATTTATTAAAATCAGAACTTTGGGTGCAGTCTTTAATTTTTGAACTCCTTGTCTGCGACATCAAAATTATTTGATGTCGTAGCTTGTCAATCCCCCTTTGATAGATGCAACCCACATATTGCTACATCCATTAATCTGAAGTTAGGAAATTATTCATGGTTATAGTCAGTTTTGGGACTGATGGGCTATTGCGTTTGACTCCATATCTTTCTTTATTAATTTGGTTGCATCTGTTGTGGCCTCTAAGAGGCTTTTCTGATCATATTAGCTACGACAGCTAACCGCGGAGCCCTTCTTCTTTTCAATTATTACCGCGGCTCTTTGAGTTAGAACCTTTCAAAGATCCTGGAAATTTTTTTGGAGAAAACACTTCGGCATTCCTCCATTCAAAATTCCCTTGATGAAGCCTTTGAGGGCAAGTGGGCCTTGTCAACTTAAGGACTGCCCAAATTGTATCACTATTGATTCTGATTCTGTGGAATCCACCAATTGTAGGGATGCTAGAGAGGCTACAGACACAATGGAGGAAGATACAAACTCTAGTAATAATCCTCCTACTGAAATGACGATTGTGGCAGTGACTAGGACTCCGGTTGTCCCATTAGAGGTTATAAATATTCTAGCTAGGCACTCTAGCCGAACAACTGATAAAGCTCCTATGATATTGAACATCTATTGTATTATGGATGAAGAGTGGATCAATGAGGTTGACATATCCTTTGAATTTCCACAAGGAGTCATTGTACAGCTCGTACTGCGAAACGAAGGTCATGTTCCATGGTCCCCAATAAAGGAATTTTTTCCCCTCTACATGCCTTTCTGTTATTGTCGCGACTACCAGTTTCTGTCCCAATTAGGAGAATATTTAATTCTATGAATCTGGCTCCAGCTCAACTAGACCCAAATGGCTGGAGGGCCATTCTTGCCTCTCTAGTGCTTTGGAAAAATAAATTCAATAAGGGCATTACTCCTGTGGAGGTCTTCCATTTCTATAGACCAAAGGAGAACTCCATGGAATTTTCATAGTACTATTATTTCAAGCTGCAGAATGATGATGAGTATCTGTATACTAAGAGGCTTACTACTGTTAAAAACTGGAAAGGTAAATTTTTCTTCATTTCTGGGGAGAGTTGGAAAACCCACCCCGAGGAAACTGAGAGAGAGAAAACATATAGGTTGTTGCAGATATGGGGGCATCCTTCCACATCAGGTGATCATCTGTCGCAGCTTGTTATACCTGCCAATAACTTTTCGTCTCAATTTGTGGCCTATACTAACACATTTGTGCAGCCCTTGATAGTTTGAAGCTTAGTAAAAAAAAAAGAGGAGTGCGAACGCAACAGGATTGGGAGATAATGAAAAAAGATTTACTGTGCTGGTCACCTTCGCGAATTTTTTTTAGCAAGGCTATTTTCCTTCTAAGGACCAACCTTAGAAAATGATTATGGAAGGTAATAATTACCACCTCTCTTCTTTTTTTTGCTAATGTATTTTACTTCAGCTTCTATTTTGAACTTAATTGATTTTTTCCTTAGGGGATGAGATTGATAGTAAACTCCTTACCGCCCAATTTCCTGAGATGGATGAGGACACAACTTCCCTCAATCAAGCCCCTAAGAAGAAGGGGAATAAGAGAATGAGGGCACCTAAAAGGACAACTCTTGCGGATGCTGGGGTTGAAGAGGTCAACCCTCAATCTGAGAAGGACGTAGCTCCTACTTCTGATGCCATGGTTAGGAAGCCATAAAATAATGCCCCGATTGATGATGACATAGGGCCTTAACTGGCCATGGTGGGAATAATATTTTTGTGGGGGGACTTCCAAGGTGGACTTATCCCCATCCATGTCTCAACTACTGTGTCACCTCCGTGGACTGTGATAGCGGTTAATGCCAACTTCTTCACCCCCTAAAGTAGAGTGAATAGAGATATTGATGGTCATCCACGACCTCAATTAAGGAAGCATGAGGTAAATGATAGGGTCTGTTCTTGGAATTTCAGCGATGCAGAGCACATGGAATGTGTGGAAGAATTGAGAGTTATGGTTGAGGAGAGAGCCAAAAAGTAACTAGAGGATGCTGCTAATGCTGAGAAAGCTGAGACTGAGGCAGATGATGCAGAAGATGGAGATGAAGATGATACAACCTCATAGCTGACCATATTGGTCCTTTTTAACCTTTTTGGGCTATATCCATACTTTGTAAGGCTGCGACCATATTAACCATGTGATTTGTGATACATTGATATTAACTTATATAGGGTTGCGACCCTTATATTATATTTGAACATTATTTCATCTCTTGAGAAATATTTATGCAGGTTGGCAACCATATTTTTGTTAACTACTATTTTTCAATCTCATATTTTTTAATGTATTATCTTGAACAAACTACGAATAAACTACGGCCTTACACTATTTTCTATACTGTGTTGAATACTTGAATGTTTGCACTTATTTATCATTTGAACTTAAGCAATATGTCTTGCCAACTCTAATTATAGGATACAGCTATGGCTCAAGAGGTCATGGCCATAGGCTTCAAATAAATCAATTTTATAAATGCATCTATAAAAATTTTGGGATGGTGGATTATAGGTAATAACTTCCCTTTCCACGAACAGTTAAGTCTCGCCCACTTAGGATAAGAAATGTTGCCTTAGAAATACCAGAATGGTGGATTATATGTAACAACTTCCTTTGTCGCGAACAATTAAGTCTTTGGCCCACTTCAATTGATTGCAGCTCTTTTTTATTTTGGGGCATTTGCAAGCCTCCCTAGTCTGGGTTGTCAATAGGCCACCCACGACTGGATGGGTATTTTCAAGCCTCCTTAGGCTAGGTATTATCAAGATTACCCAAGCTAAGTATCTTCAAGCCTCCACCAACCGGGTTATCAATAAATCCATCAACGACTAGAAGGGTAGTTTTACACCTCCCTAAGCTAGGTATAATCAAGCTTCCTCAAGCAAGGTATTTTCAAGCCTCCACAGACTGGATTGTCAATAAACCCACCCACAGCTAATAATGAGTATTATAAGCCTTCAAGGCTAATTGATGCCTCCCAAAAACTAAGAATGGACATTATGATCCCGCAAGGCTAATAGAAGCATTTTTAGTATTAAAATTATTTTTTTACGGTGAGATATATTATAGGCCGCTTACGAACATCACCCTTTCTCCTCAATAGACTCCTTCTCCCGAGATAAACTAATCTTCGAAGATAATTGGTCATTAAATTTCGTTTAAAAATCTGATAAGACAATGATTTTTAACAAGGTTATAAATGAGGAGATCAAGAGTTAATATATGATATGAACCATCATTCACACACACACACACACACACACACACACACACACACACACACACACACACACACACATACACACACATATATATATATATATATATATATATAATTTTTGTAAGGGAAATACAAAGCATATGTGTAAAAACTACACCTTAAAGATTTTAACAAAAAATAGAAACTAAGGCAGAAGTGAAGCATGGGGCCTATCCATTTGGGGAAACATCCCCTATGAATCCTTAAGGAACCACTAGAGCACTCCCTGCCTCATAAGCCCTTCAATCTCATTCTTCAAGGCATGGGAGTTCTCAGTGGTGTGGCCATGGTCCCGGTGAAAGTTGCACCATTTGGCCCGGTCCCTTTTGTGTGGTGGGGACCTTAGCTTCTCAGGCCACCTTAGCAACTTATCTTCATTGATTCTGTCAAGGACGTACTCTGCACTTGTAGTTAGCGGGGGTGTAGTTTTCATAAGATTTTTCTGGCTTAGGCTCTTCCTCCTTCCTCTTTAGATCTTTAGCAACATCCTTTTCCTCCATGGCAACTGATGATATGTCCTTCTACATAGAGGTGAAGGCTACGGACTCCAACATCAGAACCCTCTATGCTAGGAGGTTGACTTGGCCCTGGAGAGAGGCCTAACTATCATACAAGTAATTAACGTAGTTCAACAGCTGAGCCATCTCTTCATTCTAATGTGAACCTAGTCCAGAGATTCCTTCCATTGCTTATGAATGTTAAATCTTTAGAAATATATATTTTGAGATCAACTGAACAATGGTGAGAAATCAAAAGATGCAGAGAGAGAACCAATTATAGTAACAAGGGGGCTACCTTTGATAATCTGCAATTATGCTATTACAGCATGACGTACACAAATAGGTACTGTCATGGATCTAATATGGGGACCCCCATCAAATGAGTCTGAGGAAACTGTAGTAAGTCCCTTTTTCCCAGGTTAACTATAAAAGTTGTGTAGACCAACTACCCTTAGGAGGGCTACAACATTCAGACAATTAAACTGCCAAGCCACAGCTTGCCTAAGGCAATGAAGGGTGTGATCCCAAAATTGGGACCAAAATTTGAGACTAGCTTATAGAGGATGTACAAAATAGACCTACTAGGAGTTTACCATGGGCACAACAACCTTTAGGTATACAAAATAGCGCTAATCTAGTGGTAAGACCTAGATCATGGGTGTAAAGAGCAGTGAATGAGTAAATAAAACTCTTCCCTAGTTACCCACCTTCGTGAGGCTATCGCCTTTTGTGTTTTTTTAACACTAGCTACGTAGGGTAACATCATTGGGCAATAGAAAATAGATCTAATGTCAAAGAAAAGGACCTAAAAGCATATCTAATAACTAAGAACCCTCACGGGGCCAAGATATAAAGGAGCTCAATACCTAAAATCTCACCCATGGGATGATGACCTTGGGGTCCCTATGGATGAAATAAGGCACATGGAGCACTAAATAAGGAGAAACAAAATAGAAATACCTTGCCTCCCACAGACTGCACCAAAATGATGATACGAGAAATCGAACTTGTGTCCTTCTCAACACCATGTCAAATGTAAAATAGAAGTAAAGAAAGCAAGAAAGAAAAAGACATAAAATATAGAGTGGTTCGACTATAAAAGTGAGCCTACATCCACTTTGGTACACTACTCTCATTAATCGAATTGTATAATACAAAGTTAAAGTGCCACTGGAGGCGTACAAAGTACATAGGGTAAGAGAATACATGAGATTGGCTAAGTAGGCAACTCCTGATGTCGACTACAAGGCTAAGTCTAAGAAGGTTGTGGCCGAGTAATCTCCTAAGGGGGTGTAGCTTGGAAAGGGAGATTGTGTGGATATTTTTGCATGGCTTCGCCAAGTGAATCATGATCTAAATAGTGGGGTGATCACTTCTATTTATAGAAGCCAAAATGGCGATGTCACGTGATATATGGATAAACTGTACGAATACGGAATGCTTCCAGAAGATGGACAACTATCAAGTCAATGAGAGTAAGTGTCGCGGCCTATTTGAACCCAAGCAATGGCCTATGCTTGGTTAGATGTTGTGGACTATTTGGAACCAAGAAGCGGATTATTCTAACTAGCTTGTTAGATTTGAGGCCTGATAAGTGTATGGGGATGTTTCCTATCTGCTCCCATGTAGCGACCTATTTTTATCTCTTCCCCGGTTAATGGTTACTATAATGGGTGTATCACATAATGGAGGGGATATTTTTATAGGGATATAATCGAAGGAGGCCGATCCCCTGATGTGATAAGGACAGGTTTTACTTGGCTATATTTACCTATCTGTGTAAGGTTCGCGGGCTTATCCTTTTATATAGTTTTGGGTATAGGGGTATATGACTGGTGTGAAGGAGTAATGATTATCCCTAGTAGATGCTTGAGAATTTATAGGTATGGAACATCCTATAACTATGCCTAGTATGGACGAGGGATCCCCGAAGGCAGTATAATAGGCCTTCATTTTGTGTAGGCGTGTGATGAGGACTTTTATGAGGTATTCATATTGGACCATACTTGTATAATGTGGTTGTATATGTAGGCACTATTTTCCCCGTGACATTATAAAATTTACGTATAATTGGAAAAAGTGGAATTATTACATAAAATCTATAATAAGGAATAAGACTTAATCACGGGTAACATATGGCTTCGGGAGTAAATATATATGATAGTTAAGCTTGTTTTGAGTTGGGTTAACTTAAAATCAACTAAAAGACTACAAGAGGATGCGTTGTTATATTATATCCCAAGATTAATGCTATTGTTATACTACTTAGACTTGTTTTTAACGTCTCCTATTAACATTTTTCAGGACATAGGTAGTTGTGTGGCATCCACCCTGATATTATTTTAGTAGTTTGATTTACGTTTATACAATTATAGGTATGCAATGTTACTAGTATTGTTGGTTGATTTGGTATTAGAGTTATGTGGTTTACCTATGGTATTTTCATTTATTTATTTTATGCATTTAGTTTTATTACGGCCATGATTAGAATGATATCCAATTGTTTAATTCGCATGAGTTTTTATTAGACATGATAAATCTATTATTAAATTTTATGAGGTATCACAACATTTCAACCAAACAAAGTCCCATAGGTAGGAAAGTCGTAGATCATTCAAACAACATTGTTATAAGTGTGAACTCCTTATAGCTTCAAATGCCTTCATGCCTTCAATCCACAACTCTTTTAATTATTAAATTAACAGGACTAATAAAATATAAATATTTTTATGTTTTTCCTTTGGCTCAGGCATTGATAACAAGAATACTGTAAACTCCTTTCTCATGAATGGTGTTGAGGGGAGATTTAAAGGTGCCAAGAGAATTGGTCAATAACTCTAATTAGTGCTTAAATTACCGAAAGGGTTAATCTGTCGGCTAATAATTTATGATGGACATTGTGCGGTTCCTTTACAAATTAAGGGCGTCATATTTTTAGCAATTTCCATATGATTGAGTCAATGGGATGATGAGTGAGATTCTCACCCACCTTATTTTGAGGGTGCCATGTCAAAGCCTATGCTATATATGGTCAATGAAAAATCTTTTTAACCATGGCCTGGGGTGACAATACTTAAATACCTTATGTGGAACTTGTGAGCACTTAACAAATGATACAAATCTTTAAATTATGCAAACTGATCATGGTATAAAATACCAAGAAATCTTCATCATAATTTCTATAAAAAGGTCTAGCCATGTCGACTTTAAACCTTATGTATTCTCGATCTTTATGTAATTGGTCAATTCGATCATTTACTTAGTCATAATGAACGTTATCTAAATCATAGGTTGGTGGTGGACTCCTAAGCCTCATCAATTAAGTTGTTTAAAGTAGGATGCACTAGCAAATAATTCATCACTCCCACCGGATCGGGTTCTGGTAATTCTTTTGGAACATGCGATACATTCTTTTCCCAAAGGAATTTCCATATCTTATAGTCTGACGACTTCCCCACCTTTACAAATGCAAATCAATGCTATCTTAAGACTTGAAATTGTTGTTCATATAATAGGTGCACGAATACGGGATCTTATCATTGTTAAGATTTCTATCTGCATACTTCAAAAATCATGAACTCCATTTACATTCTTATCAAAGATCCTATAACTCTCTCCCATCAACTCTTTATATTGTGGGAATCCATTAAAGATTTCTTTAAAATTTAATTCACCTTTGTAAATATGTTGAAATAAAGGTCATATTGCATACAATAACTCTCACTTAATAATCCAAGCCAAATCATTCAAATTCATTCAACCCAAGCATTCAATAAATATATATAAAAAAATAATATTATAGTATTCATAAAAGTGGTTAATATGTCCAATAAAATTAAAATATTTACAAAATTGTCCCAAAAGAGTAAAATAAAACATTATTCATCACACCAACTTTTAAAGAAAATAAATTGGTTAGGACATAAATGACCTTTTATACTAAAAAACTATAGCCCCATAGTTGGAACCCTGGGAAGATTTCGTCAAACATTATATGATCATCAACTCTTTGCAGATGGTGATTTTTCACAATTGTATCAGAGTCATAGAAATAACCATTCAGTGCCTAGTAAACCAAATGTTGCTCAAGTCCTATATATAATACTCCTAAGCATAGTCACCGTACTAGGAAAATGATGATTCTCAGTGTAGGTGTGTAAGAGGGTAATGTTGGAGGAGGCATTTGATATGGGAAACCTTGAGGTATATGAGAGGGGAATGTTAGAGGATGCGTGAATTGAGAGTTGCCTTGTGTTTGATTACATATTTTGCGTCATCCCGTAATGTCATTCACTAGTTGTACCAAGGTATTGGTAACCAAGTTTACGTCCACTTTGAGAACAAACACTTGCTTTACATTTCCCATCTCTGCTACCGAGTTGGACATGTGAATATTCACCGAACTAATATCCTCTATAATATGTGCAGTGTGTAGGAATTCTATCCTTAGAATTTTAGATCTCACTTGGAATTTTGGATCTCACTCATATTTTCCTCCCCTTTTATCATTCCCAAATACCTTTGATATGACATTGAGTCAATCTCTTGCAAGGTGCTCACCGACTGACTGCTCCATATGACATTTATATTTCATGTAGTATAATAATATATTTAGGACAATAAATTTAACATTATTGTATTATAGAGTTTATTGGATCAATAAATTAAAACTCACCCAAGTCAGATCCATTTTGGCTAAGAATTTATGGGTCTTTTTATCCCATCAGGTGTGCAAAAGATGAAGTAGTCAAATAGTTAAGTGTGGGTTTTATCCATGTAGTCATTTACATTTTACCATTTGAGCTGGATTGTCATGGTATTTGACCATGAAAAAAAGGGAGTTATCACTATCAAGGATTGTGGTAATTCTGGGCATAACAACTCCCCGTGTCATGGTCAAGGACGATAACACCCCTTCGTCATTGCCTTTTCTATATTGAGAATATCAAAAACTAATAAGGGTGACCAATACTTGTCACGGTTAAGGACCGTGAAAATAACAAACTTATCACGATCTTATCATGGTCCTTAATTGCGATAAGGAGAAACTTCATTGTGAACACGACTGACTTTTGTCGTCCGTATAATTTCATTAAGTGTTGAAATGTATGGGCAGCCGTGCGCACAAGGCAATTTCGTATCGTGTGAATGGTGCCTAATTTCCGTCACTAATTAGGCCCATCACAAAACTATAGATTACAAAAAACAATTATTGGGCAGCAACTACTTCTCAGCAGAAAACCTGCTTCTAGAATGCCCCATTTTATTTTAAACCATACAACAACATAATCCACAATATAATATGCCATAAGAATGAAATCAATACTAAATATGCCAATTACATATACCAAACAAAATTAAATATGTTTCAAGTTAATTACATCAAAACCAAAACAATGCAAGTTTAATTACATCAAGTCAAGTTTTATCAATTGTAAAATCGTATAAAAGCTTAACAAGGCTCAAGGAGAAAAGTTAGTCAAACGATGTACAACTCCAATGCGTCGTCAATGTGCCAAACACCAATTTTCTCGTCCAACCATAATACCTCGTCGTTTTCCCAAAAAAATATAGTAACCATGACCCAGGACTCAAAAGGAAGCAATTGATGGTTATGAACTATGGTTCCTGAAGTGGTGCTCGTCTCCTTCACTCCTTTGAAAGTTCGATCACCTTCGCGTATATTATGGATATGAACTCTCTCCCTAGCTAAATTAAATATTAGGGTTAGGGGTATAGTATATGTCATACTAGGATGATAAGTAGTCCAACATCGGTGATGAATATGGATTAGTGGTCCCCTCACCAATTTTCTCTTTGCCCTTTAATTTATCCTACCCCTTCCCATTCCCATTCCCCTTACCTAGATCCGTAACTCTGTGTTTGAACCATTCGAACATTTTGTTCATCATTTGTTGGATATTTTCTAATTTTAAGTTCGTGTCTTCTTTATACATATCGAACTTGTAGGATAACCCACTATTACTGCAAGCGATGCCCAACAACTTCGGCTTTCCTACATGGCAACTGACACCTCGAGTACGTTGTTTTCTATCTTGTCCCAACACTTAGATCAATGTAACCCTACTCAGAGATGCCTTGTCGGCACCATTCTTGGTGTTGTGCATCGCCTTTAGCCTCGCCTTAAACAGTATAAAATACATTATTAATTTAGAAAAATAATATTAATAAACAATATGAATTTTATAATATAATTTCAATTATAACTTACAATGGTCTCAGCGACCTGCGGAATGACAGCCTTGACCTTATTTGTCTGAATATTTATATAAGAGTCGGTCCTATGTGGTTTCCCCCTTGGGCCACTCCCAAACTCCCGCAAATTGTTCCAAATTAATGTAATTTACTTAGCACCAAACAAAATATAATTTAAAACACACTTACCATCATATCCTCCACCTTTGCACAAGATGTCCATCTAAAATACTACACATCCACCTTCTTTGACCGATTAGTCCTTTTCGACCCATGAGTGGACAACTGTCTCTTGGATGTGTTGTTATTCAAAAACCTTTACCAGTTGTCCAACATGATTGTTTCCTTCTCTGGGACGATGTCCTTACACCGAATCTTAGACTCTCGGTCCTTCCTGAAATGGCAAGCATGCAGTTTCTTCTTACAGATCTTCCATTGAACACTTACATTGAAAAATATACTATCCCACGCTTTCGGTGGAAAGTTGAATTATTATTGTCCAACAAACATATAGTATACGAAAGCTAGTGAATTAACATCAAACATATAATAAAATCTGATATGAACGTGAAATATTTACTATAAATATTAATATTTTCATATCTTTAAGGTTCCCTAAATGGACATCTTCAACTCGTCGATCAGATTTCTCTAATAATTGTACCCGGGACCAATTATTGACTTTATCAACTCTAACGACCACATCATTAGCTCTGTCTTATTTTCAACTATTCTCTCATGCTTAACGAACTTGATGGGCATTCTTATAGATGACGCATAGTCCCCCATGCTTTTTCCCGGTATCCAATGGTCTGATGTAGACATATTCTGCAAAAGAGAGTATTTAGTATCATAATTTATAACATAAATCAAATGGAAATACTCAATCAGAATATAATAATTTAAATAATATAAAACTATTCCACCCACTTGTTTCATTAGTTAATCAAAAGGAAATAATCCATCATATTTAAAAATCAAATGGAAATACTCACACAACTAATCTAATTATATCTACAAGTTAGTTTAGTGTTATGTGACGTGATCGTGCATCTGTTTTGGTAGTTTTAATGTTAAATTAAAATTTTGAGCAGTTTTAATATATGACCTAACATTAGAGTTAATGAAAAATAAATTAATGTTTAAGATTCGCATTATATTTAATAAACTACATATTATAAATTATAAATTTGAATCCTCAATATATTTTACAACCCAAATAACTTTACTCGTGTAAAATATCTAAAATTTGCTTAAAGTTCGGGTTGTCATACAAAATGGATATATAATGGTAGGAGATGCTAGGTCATCCATGCTACTGGTGAGATGCGTTGGTGCATGTAATATGACTGACCACGGTTTGTTGTTGTTATAATCCAAGACTTGAATTATTTTTATTCTTACAGAAGCAGTTCTTAAACAACAAAGGGATCAGTTGCATGATCACATGCCAATCACAGTACTTAAATTATTTTTGTAGATTATGTGTGGAATAACTCAAAATCCTCTGGAAATTTGATGAAAAATTAGAGGAAACATTCAAATTATTCAGTGTGTTTAGAATCACCTTTCTTTCTAATCTTATCAAACTATATGCCCCAGAGGGAATTATATTCCTCCTTTTATTATCTTCGTCAATAATAATTGTGACTTACTTTTCACACTTTAAGATCACATTGTGCCTTTTCTCCATAATTTCAATTACTTCCACTTAGTAATGTGCACATATGATGTCCGAGATGTTCTTCTTGTCAGGCGTGATATCTAATACATGGCGCACGGGGTTACCCTTATAATACAGCAAGTCAAATAATATTGACCTTCAAAACCATGCCTTCTTTTTCTCAGCTTCATTCTTAGAAGGGATATTTTGATGCTTGACATTTATTAATTTATGATTCTTCTCTAACACATTTTCTCCACTTTTGAAAGACCTCCTTTCAATTTCTGAACCTGAAATCTTTGTTGAAGGTAGCTTATGTTCGACCCCACTCGACAAAAAGACAGGATCTTTATCCAATCTAAACCTATGATCGATAGGCACGAATCTACAATGAAAATGATATATAATTTTCCTATTATCCTTGAGATGTTGAAATCCAACTTCCTCTCCACACGTCAGACACACAAAGTATCCATGATCATTGTAGCTCGATAAAGTCCCATAAGCTAGGAAATCATAAATTCTCCAGATCTACATAGATTTTAACATTAACTCTTTATATTCTCTAGAGTAAAATGATTTCACACCATATACCCATAAATTATTCAATTATACTACCAATGGTACCAAGTAGACATAAATGTCATAACTTAGTGCCTTAAACATAGGTATCAACACAGACAACATCGTAAATTCTGGTCTCATACACAACAAAGGAGGGGGATTTAGGGGTGATAAGATCACAGTTTGGGTACAATGGTTGGGTCGATTTAAATTTAAATCTTTGATAGTCATTGTTAACGTTTATCTCAACACTATCATGAGAATTAAAACCTTCACCACAAGATTCATTGTATTTTGTTTGAGAATACTCATTGTTATCTACCACATGAACATAGTAATAACAATATATCATTAACATATTATGCTCAACGTTATCCTTTTGTCCTTCCACCACTTTCTTACTTTACATTTGTTATGGATATTATTCGAGGACAAAGGGATAATGTATTTTCTCATGAAAACCCACACTTGGTAATTTTCTTGCATACCCCATTTTACAAATATAATTAAACTATTTTCCACTTAGACACTTTACCATTTTTACAACGTGCACAAGGATAAGAGAACTCTCCATCATTGAGACACCGCTTTGCGAATTTTACAAACTTGTTAGAACCTTTATGGTACACATCCCCAAACCTATTTGTCTCACACATCCACTCTTTATATACAAGATACCTATAATAGCTTATAGGAATCAATGCCTTAGTGTTTTTACAAGTTGGTTTATCCATTTGGGATAGTTAAATAGTAGTAACTCAGACACAAGCGCAATCTAATTAATAACCTATCGTGTTTAAATAATAATGTTGAAACACTATCATGTTGATCTCCTAAACGGCATATACATACAAAATTGGTTTTAATTATACTTTGAAACCTAATAGCATCGCCTTCCAAAACCTATGTACATTTGAAGAACATTAGAAACTATTAGGGAACATTGATTTCACTCTTTGCTATTTTCATCCCAAAACCCAAAATCTTTCATGTTTTTAATAAACCTATAAATTATTTTTGTTAACTAAAATTACAATAGATAAACATATTATATTCCAGCCCAAACAAATATCAAAGTTAAATATTCAAATTGTAACAAAAATAGTTTGAATATTCAAAACTTGGTTTACACAAATTATTTCTAACAATATTAAAGCCATACATATAAATACAACCATTTTATAACAAACAAGCACATTATATTCAAGTCCAAACAAATATCAAAGTCAAATATTCACATCGTAATAAAGAATGGTTTGAATGTGCCGACATAGGTTTTGCACAAATTATTTCTAACAATATAAAGCTATACATGTATATACAACTATTTTACAACTAGCAAATGCATATATTCAATCCCAAACAAATATCAAAGTCAAATATTGAAATTGTTCAAACCTAGTTTTTGAACAAATTATTTCTAACAATCTCAAAGTTATACATGTAAATACAACTATTTACAACAAACAAACACATATATTCAAGAAATACAAGTATATACACACAAACACACACATACACATACCCCCATATATATATATATATATATATATATATATATATATATATATATAATAAAGCTATATATACACACCATATATGGATATGTAAATTAATCCTTTTGAGTGAATGAAAATGGAAGATGTTTTTACCAATGAGAGTGAGGGAGTCAGGTTGATGACAGAGAGGAGGAAAGGTGAAATATTTGGGTGAAAAATTGGTTTTAGTGGGTTGTCCCTTGATAGAAATACTATGGACCTTGTCGTCTGAGATAAAAAAAATTATCTCGGCCTTGTCAGGGTCCTTAACCATGATAGGTCACTTATGTTTTTTGTCACATTTTTGGATCGTGATAACACCTAGCCAAAAATGCATGATAATTTTAGTGTTTTGGTGTAGTTTTATCCAACTTGGCTCACCAGCATAATCCATGTGTCGAAATATGGAGGGACAGTTTGCATGTGCGTCGACTATCGAGATTTGAATACGGATTCTCCAAAGAATGACTATCTTCTGCCTAACATCGATATGATCATCGACAACATCTCCAATCACGCTCTCAAGTCATTTGTCAATGTATTTTTTGGGTATAATCAAATTAAGATGCATTCTACTCACGAAGAGAGGATTACTTCATAACCCTATGGGGAACTTTCTGATACACTATCATAAATTCTGGCCTCAAGACAACCGGAGATAAATACCAATGGGTGGAAAATACCATCCCTCATGATCTTAGCCACAAGGAAGTTGAATTCTACTTTGATGACATGATTATCATCCCCAAAACTCGAGAAGGCCACATCCCAGCCTTGAGGAAAATATTTGAACGGCTACAATAATATCAAATGTACCTCAATCTTAAAAATGTCTCTTCGACATCGCTAAAGGAAAACTCTTAGGATTCATGTTCAGCGAGAAGGGAATTAAAAATGACCATTCCAAACTCAAAGAAATCCTTAAAATTCGACCGCCTGGAACTCAGAAAGTAGTGCGTGATTTCTTGGGAAAGATCCTGTATATCAGCAGATTCATTACCCATATCACTTCCATCTATGAACCTATCTTTAATATCCTCCAAAATTATGCAAGTAAGTTTTGGAATGAGTCCTCCCAAGAAGCTTTCGAAAAAATCAAGTGGTACCTTACCCAACCACCGGTGCTCATCCCACTACAACCTGGCCTACCCCTCCTCATATACCTAACCATCACCGATACTACTTATTGTAATATGCTATCCTAATACATCAAAGAGTCATGCAAAGAGAGAGCCATAAACAGCATTAGTCCAAAGTTAATAGGATGTGAATTTAACTACAATGCATTAGAAAATTCATAGGTCGCCTTGGTTTGGGTCACTCAAAAACTCTAACACTACATGCTTGCATTCCCCATCAAACCGGTCTCTCGATGGATCCCGTGAAATTATTTTCTAGAGAAACCTACATTATTAGGCCATGTGGCTCGATGGTTTCTCCTGATAGCTGAATTTGACATTGTTTATGTCACATGAAAGGTCATCAAAGGAAGGTCTATTTATGATTTCCTAACAAGTCACCCCATGCAAAAATGTCAATGAATATATCTCAGAATTTTTGGATGAAAAAATTATCTACATTACTCCCGAGGAACTCCGGGGGCAGATGTTATTTTACTGAGCCACTGATAAGAACGAATATGGAATTAGGATACTTTCAATCAAGCCTTATGATTCTCATTCTCTCATCACCCATCAAGTTATACTTTACTTGCACTAATAATATGATAGAATCTGAGGTATGCACTATAGGCCTCAAAATTGATCTCGAAAAGGGAATTTAATACCTCAATGTTTACAGAGATTTGAACCTCATCACAATACATATTATCAGGAATGCAAATGAGAAGATAAAAATATCTTACCCATTCACGCACATCTTGAATAGCTCGCCTTAAAATTCAAAGACGTCATTATATTACCTCTCCCGTTATAGGAATAGCTTTGGCAATGCGTTGGAAACTCTAGCATCTATGGTTTATATGATTACACCTTTACAAGTTGAGAAGCAACACAAGCTCACCCATTTTTATCGCATTAAGCTCTCTATGAAGAAAGATTCAGATACGGTCGAAATATGGTATTACGATATCTGATGCCTCCTCAAATATGGTTGATACCCTTATGGGGCTGACAAGAAAGATATCATGGCCCTCCAAAAACTCATAACCCAATATATCATATGTGATAAAGCTTTATTCAAGATAAATTTAAATGGTACTTGTAAATGCAAAAATCCCATAATGAATAATCTCAAATAACTAAAACCAAAAAGAATGAACTAGTCACACAATCACACAACATAAGTATTTATGTGATTTGACAATGGCCTATGTCTACGAGGTGTTTTTAGTTTTCTTATTACATGGTTCCCAATAACAAGAAGTGGGTTATTGTTACAGAGGTAAGGAGGAGATTGTGCCATGCAGAAATCTAGGAGTTACTAGTTATTGCTGTAGTTCATTTGAGTTTATCAACTCTAAGATTTTAGCTAATGGGACTCTACTCCATTCTTATCTTGAGATGCCAGCCTTTATCACTGGATGTCGAAGAAGTTCCACTTACGTCGTGTTACTTGGACTATTCGTATAATTCCCCCACAATTGCCCCTATAGTTCTTCGGATTAAATGGGTTGGAGAGGTATAATCATTATCGAGAAAGGTATTGATCGGATGAGGAAGTTGGTCACAGATTTATATAAAGAATTGTGAAATGAATATTTTATCTATTCTTATTGTTGGGTATTGGAAGGGCGCGCATATAATTTCCCAAATTAGTGGAGGGTACGCTATAAAAAACACGAAAAGGCTAAATGTTGAAGTGTTTTTGCTAACTGTTATCTTGGTCCGCATTTTAAATGACGAGACACTTTGAAATTTGAACCAAGCCATCAAAATTTTCATATAGCCATTTTCCCCATCACTTCAACTATTTAAGGCAATCGTAGATTTTCCCAACTTTCTTCACTTGTAAGTCTTCTTCTCCCTTGTATTTTCTATTTTCTCTAAGCGATCCTCTCATTTTCCTCATATTTCCATCGCTTTTTCTCTTTGAGTTAAGAAAAATAGTGTATGCTATAAATGATAGAAATATTGGGGAGTTTAGGAAGAAGTATTCAATTCCTGATTAGTAAGAGAATAGACTGTACCGCCGTTCCTTCTAATTGATACAAAGTTGAGGTTGGACACAAAATTCATACTATATTAGTGGCTGAGGGGGTATAACCTTTCCCCCTAAATAACTCTTTATGGAGATTTGTGAGTTTTTCAATGTGGTTGATGCCCAGTGTTCTCCAAATAGGTGGAGGATCTTGAATGTAGTTTGATGATACCACTAATTGAACCACCAAGTTAATGAGTAAGAGCCCAAACTAGTAAACATTCAAGGAGAAACTATGGTGAAAGACAATAATATAAATGAAGAAGTATGTGAGGCAATGGAGAAAGAGACTATAAAATAAGTGATTCAGCCATCTGGCCTACTCCACTATGAAAGGGTGAGTGAGTTTTATTATAAAAAAGGGATCTAATGGCCCTGTGATACAACACACTCAAATTTATCTCTGTACTGTGATTTCAACAGAGTATTGGCTAGGGTTTTCAATTATCGATCCTTTACAATATTGGAAAATACAAGATTATATAGTGTCGGGGGGTGTAGTGTACCCCCAAGCATGTAATAAGCATATGTGGAATGTTCTCGAAAATGGATTAAGCCACTTGTATTTGTCACATGTAGACAATGATGATGAAATATTTCATCACGTTTGAGGGAGATTTGGTGATAACGATTTTGTGCACATGGGATTTGTAGCCCATGCACACCATTCCATCCATTCCCCAAACCATGCGCTCTACCAGCTATCAGCCATCGGTCGTTAGGCTCAGTTCAAGGCTGAGTTGTCAAATATAATCCTCTAATAATATGATGAATGTCATGTTAAACTATCATCAGTTGGCCCTCGCCCTTCTGGGAATGAATGAGGTTGAGGGTACTTGAGTCATAAAACCACTAATATTGATATTGTTAGTACTTTTCATAGATGAGGAGGATTCCTTTTACATTGGGCTTATGTCTGAGGATGAGGCACTTAGAGTATGACCTATAGCCGAGCCCTAACTTCCTCTGATGGTTTGACACTGGTCGACCTTGGTTAATGGGGTTCAACCTTTGGATGAGGCTATACTTCATATATTAATCACCCTCTAGCCCCTAGTCTTCAATATGAATACAAGGTTTAGGAAAAAATCGCCTTTGGGCCAATGTTGATGAGACATTAAAGGTCTTTTCAGATGTCAAGCTTGGGGCATTGAATGAAGGTTTCAAATTGACACTTGGCAGCCACACTATGGAATGGCGTGTGGCTCAAGAATGGCAGTTATATGTGTACTGATGATACGAGAAATCGTACACAGGTAGATCTCGTACCAGCAGATCAAGTGTAAGTGTAGAATAAGTTGATAAAGCAAGCAAATAGATAGAAAACAAGGTATAGAGTGGTTCAGCCCTTAAAATAGGCCTACGTCCACTGTGTTGCTCCGTTCTCATTATATACGATGCACTTTACAATATAAGCCTGCCTAGAGAGGCGTACAAGTATGAGAAATAGGGAGAATACATGGCTGTCGAGGTTCCGGGTGTGCCGGAGGTCAGGCCACGTAGCCCCCAAGTCGTATGTTGAGGTCGTACGGGGAGAGCCGTGCGAGGCTTAAGCAAGCGTTGTAGAGACTGTTCCAGAGGAGAGGAAATCCATCCCTTATTTCGAGGTGCGGTCCTCTATTTATAAGAGTGATGTGAGGTGTCACGTGCTATGAGCACATGGTCCGTAGTTGGTTGCAGTGGAGAGGGATGCGGCCTATAAGATAGATGATAAGTGCGGCACCATATGCTGAACAGAAGGTGTCGGGCCCTCCAAGGGAGGGGCCGTGGCCTGTGTATGTAACGCGAGTTGGTTAGGGCCGCACCCTGTTGGTTAGGGCCGCGGCCTATAAGCCTACCCATGTATGAGTACCTATCCGCGGCGGGGTGCTATATTTGTCATATCAATAAGCCCCCAAGCCGTAGTGCCAATTGGTAGAATGTTGGGGCTGCGGCTGAATTATGTACCAACCGCGGATGCTGAGTGATGTTTCGTGCTTATTGAATTATGTTGCGGCCTGTTTGATCCCAGGCAGCGGTGTTGCATGACGTGCCGCGGCCTGATCGAGGCGACGTTTCATCTTCCGCGTTCCCTTATATAAATGGCTTCTGGCCGTGGACTTCTTTACATTTTCGAAACCTTGAGAGAAAATTCTGTTCCTCCTTGTTCTTGCGTTTTCCGGCGACTTTCGAAAGCGGTGTGTGGCGGTTCCGTGGTGGTTGAAGGCTGAGCACCGCCGGTTTCTTCATTAAAAGGTAACTTTTCCACCCATCAACCTTTTAACAGTTCTTTAACTTCTGCATTCGTAAATATCTCAACCTAGAATCATGTATTCTCCTTCGTATTAGATTTGCCATGCTCTTTTCTGCATAGTTGTTTTGGGATTTGTACTGGGTAATAGGTTTTGAATAGAACATCAATGTTGCAGTTTAGGGTTAAACTTTAGGGCTTCTGAGTTCCCATTGTGTTCTTGAGTGTTCTAGGGTTTTGATCTTCGGATTTACAACTGCTGAAGTAATTACCTGTTTGTGTTTGAGGCCGCGGAGTGAAATAATTTCTTAAATAACTTAGAACTGCTCAGTCAACATATCCTTCATTGCTTAAATAAAAATCATCTGCGGCATGTAGTAAATAAGGGTTGTAACCAGTATTAAATAAAGGTTGCAGCCTGTAGTGACTCAGTTTTAGATTAGGTTCCGCGGCTACCCAGAATTTGTCTTCATCTCAATAACTTTAGTCCGCGGCTACAAACATCCTTTAGGGCTCTAGAACCCAACACTTGGCATGTTTAGCCCATCTTGCTACTCCACTTTAATCATATTAATAATCCCGCCGCGGCTTCCTAGGAGCTTTTTAGGACCATATTGGCTGCGGCACCTAACTGCGGTCTCTGCTTTTCAGGTACTGCTGCAGCCATATGAGCTTTGACCCAGACAACTTTCTGAAGGGCTTTTGGGCAAAGCACTTTGGGACTTCTCCTCCTGAACTCTCTTTCGTGCCCCCCTTAAGATCAATAGGGTCTTGCCAATTGAAGGATTGCCCCAACTGCATAACATTAGATTCTGATTCCGCGGACTCTGATTCTAAGCTTGATTCTCAGTCCGTGCCGATGGAGGAAGAAGCCAATTCGAGCAATCATCCACTGGGGGCAGGAGGTACTGCCGCGGAATCTAGAGACCCCCCAGCTGGTACGTCTGGGAGGGCTGAGCGACCCTTAGCTGCTCTTGGCATCCACAGCATCATGACCCAAGATTGGGTCGACCAGGTAGCGGAGTCCTTCGAATTTCCATCAAATTTGATATGCTCAGCTCCTGCCGCGAACCAAAGGCCGTGCACGGCACTCACTGATGGGATATGCTTTCCACTTCATGCATTTATTTACGGGCTGCGGTTGCCTGTTCCTGTTCCCATCCGTCGACTTTTTCAAACTATGAAACTGGCCCCAGCCCAGTTAGATCCCAACGGCTGGAGAGCTGTTCTTGCCGCGGTCGTTCTTTGGGAGAATTTGTTCAAAAAGGACATTACTCCCGCGGAGTTTTTCCATTTCTACCGCCCGAAAGAGAACTCTGTAAAGTTCGCGGGCTACTACTACCTTTCCATCCGCGGCAGGGATGAGACCCTATATACTGGGAGGCCAACCAGTGTAAAGAACTGGAAAGGGAAGTACTTTTTCCTTTCTGGAGAGGGGTGGGAGTTCCACCCTGAAGAGAATGAGAGGGAGAGGTCTTTTCAAATGCCGCAGCGATGGGGGACCCCATCCAAACTAGGTATCTTTTTAATAGCCGCGTCCCCTATTTATAATTTGCCACTTTTTTATACTAACCCTTGTAATGTCTTCTGCAGTCCTTGACAATTTGCAACTCAACCCGCGGCAGGAGAGGAGAGTTGCCGAGGCCGCGGCTGTTTCTGCTGATAAGAAGAGATTCAGCACTCTAGTGACCTCTGCCACTATATTCAACGCAGGCTTCTTCCCTAATAAGTCGATCCCCCTGAAAATGGCCGTGGAAGGTAACTTTTAATCTGCGGATTACAACTTGATTTTTGAGTTCTTCAAATGCTTGTGCTTAACATTGTTGCTCCCTTTCAGGTGAGGAAGTGGACAGGGAGTTGCTGAACGCACAATTGGCGGAGATGGACGAGGACGCGGTGGTCCTCAATAATACTGCGCGGAGCAGAAAAAGGAAGAGATCCAAGGCCAAGGGACCTGCCACTGCTCCCTCCGAAGAAAATAATGCTGCCCAAGCCGCGGTCACTGCAAATAAGGCGACTGATCCTGCCGCAGAGCAGGTGGTTAATGACGGCCTTCCACATGACCAATTCGATGACGACATAGGGGAAAACCTGGCTGCGGTGGGCTTGATGTCAACCGATGTGCCCCTTCATCCATCATCTCCTCCACCGCCAGCTGTTGTGGGGGTTAACGCTAACTTGCCGCCCCCACAATTCCGCGGAGAGTCCGGGCCTGATGGAAGACCAAGACCCCAATTGAGGCAGCCCGACCCCAATTCCTCTTGGGACACCACTGCAAAGGCTGCACGGAGAATGAAGCGTGCACTGGATGCCGCGGACCTAGATAGGTTAGTTGGCGAAGATCATGAAGACCTAGAGGACTGCGGCCTCCACAGCCTTCTGAGGGTACGTACCTGTCGTCATTCTTTCAACTTTTGCACCATATGTATTTTTCATATTTCCTCTTTATTTCAGGCCGCGGATGTGATTGTTGTTCAGAAGAGGAAGTACGAGGCCTTGTACAGGCTGAAGGAGATCGAGAAGAGTGCCCATACCGCGGACTTGCAGGCTGCACGGACCTCTTCATTTGAAGCTGGGAAGAGTTCTGCTGCCGCGGCTCTTCAGGCGGTAAAAATGAACTTGGAGAAGGCAGACCAGGAAAGGGAGGAAGCGGAGCAAAATTTCATACAAGCCGCGGAATCCCTAAAAGCCTCGCAGGCTCAAACCGCGGAAGCTACCCAAGCTGCAGAGATTGCCAATAACAAGCTTATATTTCTTCAAAAGAAATATGAGGAGCTGGAGTCCAAGTCTGCCCAGGATGCAGCAAGCCACGCCGCGGAAATAAAAAGATTGGAGGCTGATCATGGTGAATCCCTCCAGCTTGCCATAGATCACGCCGTGGAGTCATTTAAAGGCTCCAAGGACTTCTTTATTGTCAACAACAGGGCTTACCTTCGCGGCTACCAGGAGCTGCGGCAGAGATTTGTAAAGAACTTCCCCGAAACCAAGGAGAGGGTCCTGGCCTGGAAGTTGAGCGATGCCGAGCATCATGAGTGCATCGCTGAGCTTAAGTCCGCGGCGGAAGAGAGGGCAAGGATGAAGGCGGAGGCCGAAGCAGCGGCTGCGGAAGGAGTGACAGAGTCTGCCGCGGATGGAGAAGATGATGATGAAGATGATGACGCAGCCTCTTAAATTCAGTCCATTTCTGGAGCTCATCATTAATTCAGGGCTGCGTTCTTTCTTTTTGTAATCTGCATTTGTGGCTGCGGCCTCCTTTCTGTAATCTTGAATATTAATATCAAGGCTGCGGCCATATTGACTACTTTGTACATGATTTTTATCTTTCCATTCCTTGCTCTCTTACATTGCCTGTTTATAATGAATGATTCATCGTAACTGCCGCATATTTGAAAACGCATCCGTGTCCAGATAAACATAATATTTTAAGTCCGCGGACAGAGATCGAATTCGTATATTGATTAAAATCCCATTTCCGCGGACATATAGATAGTGCGACGTCTTTGAAGTAAGGATTTAGCGGTCACGAGGTAGCTGTGTGCAAGACGCGGCTCTTCATTATGCCATGCCATATAAATGTCTTCGCCTGGTTGCCGCGGTCCTGATTTCAAGGCTGGGACTTGCTGATTGCATGCGTCTCCATCCGCCTTCATTGCACCCAGTTGTCTGAACTGTTTGCCTTTTGTTGTCCCACAATCAACATGAATCATGAAGCAAACTCTTCCCTTAGACTTGGTACAATTGATTCTCTTCCACCGTGGCATTCGACATTGTAACCCTCTCATGCCTCTAGATGTTAGTGTCTCAGCGCTTTCACGGATGAGTGGCTCTTAGAGCTCTGCAACCGTACCGGTGGGGTGCGGCACATTTCCGGTTCATCTGAACGATGTGCCTTTGTAGACATATGCTGGTGTTTCCCAATCTTCTCGCGCTGGGTCATGTCACCAAGCACTAACATGTGAGACACTATCAAACCTCTCCCAGCTGGGTTACGTTATGAAGCCACCCACAGCTGATGTGTGAGACACTGTCAAGCCTCTCCAGGCTGGGCTATGTTATTAAGCCGCCCACAGCTAATATATGAGACACTATCAAGCCTCTCCAGGCTGGGCTATGTTATTAAGCCGCCCACAGCTAATATATGAGACACTATCAAGCCTCTCCAGGCTGGGCTATGTTATTAAGCCGCCCACAGCTAATGCGTGAGACACTATCAAGCCTCTCCAGGCTGGGTTATGTTATGAAGCCACCCACAGCTAATGCGTGAGACACTATCAAGCCTCTCCAGGCTGGGTTATGTTATGAAGCCACCCACAGCTAATGTGTGAGACATTATCAAGCCTCTCCAGGCTGGGTTATGTTATGAAGCCACCCACAGCTAATGTGTGAGACATTATCAAGCCTCTCCAGGCTGGGCTATGTTATTAAGCCGCCCACAGCTACTGATATACACAAAGCCCTCCATAGCCAGAGATTATAAGCCTCCCGGCTTGATGACGCATCCCAAGAGATGAGAACAGGCATTGTAAGCCCCCGTGGCTAATAAAAGCTCCTTGAATCCTCGGACGCTTTCATGATTGTAATCATCATATGATAAGATACAGTTGCACATCGTGAGGGGAACTTTTGAGCTAATTAAGACCGCAATCCCTCCATAGGTGCATCCCAAAATAGTAATAATCTTCCAAGATAATGTGTTATTCTTCCCTTGGAATCTGTTTAAGACAAAAGGTCTTCTTGTGAGATGACAAATTATGAAAACAAGAGAGGAATGAGATATGGCAAAATTTGCTAATCCATATATTTATATATGTATGTTTCAGCTGATGACTTTGCTAATAAAACATAAAATCTTGAAGATAAAGGCTGTAATGAGCTTCCTCAAACATAAACAGAAAGATCTGAAAAACAGAAAAACTAAGGGAGAGATGTGGCCTGCGGCCTATGTTAGGTCTGGCTGCAGCCTTTAATCATTCTTGAGGAACCTCCTCAGCATCCCTTGCCCAATTAGTCTTTCGATCTCATCCTTCAGAGCGTAGCACTGCTCCGTTTCGTGGCCATGGTCCTGATGGAATTGGCACTGAGCGGCTTTGTTTCTCTTGTGGGGCGGAGTTTTCAGCTTTTCTGGCCACCTCAAAAGTTGATCTTCCTTGATGTACTCAAGTATCACTTCAATCGGGTAGGCCAGCGGGGTGTAGGGCCCTGACTTCTTCTCTGCCTTCCTCTTTTGGCCGCTGATTGCCTCTACAGCTGCATCCTTTGAAGATGCCGCGGTCGTCAAGCACGCGGGTGCTGCTGAGATGAGTGCCGCGCCCGTATTGGGTGAGGCCGCGGCTTCTAGCATGAGTACCCTCTGGGTTAGGTAGTTGACCTGGGTCTGGAGCGAGGCATGGCTGTCATACAGATGGTTGAGATGGCTGTACAGCTGCACAATTTCGTCTTTGACTTCTGTGCTTTGACTGGACTCTCCTTCCATCCTCTGCTTTTGTTAGTCTTTTACAAAATATATATATAATCTGAGACAAAACTAACAGCAGTAAGTAATCTCACAAATAGTGGAGTAACCAAGTAGAAAAATGGGGATGCAGCGTTTGCACTGCCACATGGGCTTACTGCCGCGGCCGCCGGCCATAGCACACAGATATACTGCCGCGGCCTAAATTGATTCCAATTTAGGGCCAGTGCTCCTCCGATTCCGCTTCGCAATTTTTGAAGCTTGTTAAACAGCTACGCTGCTAGAGGCCGCGGCCATAAGACATTTTCACTGTCTAGTCGCATCCCCTCATAGGCAGCAAGGAGCAATCACACTTACTCCTGAGGGCCGAGTTTTCCTCCCGGCGCTTACAGAAAGCATACCTACTTGGGTTTGTTCATGAGGACATAACCTCTCGATGCACAAAGTGGCACAGCTTGAACGATAAACCCTAGATCACAGGCCATGTACAATAAAACAGGAATAGGTACAATCCTTCCCTAATCGTTCATCTTTTTGGGGTTAAAACCCATCGTGCTTTTCAGCACCATCTAGGTGGAACGATATCATCGGGGAATGCAAAACAGATTTAAAGTTATGAAACAGAGGTCCAAGAGTAGATCTGGACTTGAGAAATAACCATCAAAGGGGTGAATATGAAGCAGAGCTCAACTAACCAAAATTCACACATGAGATTCTGATCCAAAGGATCCCCATGTGTAATATAAGGTGTTTATGAACTCAAAATGTAGAGAAACAAGATTGAAATATCTCGTTCCCACAGACGGCGCCAAACTGATGATACGAGAAATCGTACACAGGTAGATCTCGTACCAGCAGATCAAGTGTAAGTGTAGAATAAGTTGATAAAGCAAGTAAATAGATAGAAAACAAGGTATAGAGTGGTTCAGCCCTTAAAATAGGCCTACGTCCACTGTGTTGCTCCGTTCTCATTATATACGATGCACTTTACAATATAAGCCTGCCTAGAGAGGCGTACAAGTATGAGAAATAGGGAGAATACATGGCTGTCGAGGTTCCGGGTGTGCCGGAGGTCAGGCCACGTAGCCCCCAAGTCGTATGTTGAGGTCGTACGGGGAGAGCCGTGCGAGGCTTAAGCAAGCGTTGTAGAGACTGTTCCAGAGGAGAGGAAATCCATCCCTTATTTCGAGGTGCGGTCCTCTATTTATAAGAGTGATGTGAGGTGTCACGTGCTATGAGCACATGGTCCGTAGTTGGTTGCAGTGGAGAGGGATGCGGCCTATAAGATAGATGATAAGTGCGGCACCATATGCTGAACAGAAGGTGTCGGGCCCTCCAAGGGAGGGGCCGCGGCCTGTGTATGTAACGCGAGTTGGTTAGGGCCGCACCCTGTTGGTTAGGGCCGCGGCCTATAAGCCTGCCCATGTATGAGTACCTATCCGCGGCGGGGTGCTATATTTGTCATATCATGTACCCTAGGGTATTATGCCCTAGTGATGTCTGCCTTGGTAGTTGCCCACAATGATTGCAAGTATATAAATGTTTTGAGAACCATTTTCTTTTCTTCACTTCTTTTTCTTCTTCGAGCGCGAGTTATTTCTCTCTCTAGAACCAGTCTCTCTATCTGTCTTCCTATTCAAAAATTTTTAGGAAAAATCGTAGGATCTATTTGCTTCTTCACTCTTCTACCCTTTCCAGGTAATCTCCTCCATCCATTTTTTCAAGATTCTGCCCCTTCAAAGTTAGTTAAACTCTTTTCAATTTTTTGGTGAGTTTTGAGGTTTTCCAAAAGTTAAGTTGGTGGTTTTGGCACTTGAATAGGAATTTTTGGTTTTTCTTAACTTTTCCTAGTCATATTGGCCACTTCTTGTGTCGCTAGAGTTTCTCCGTTCATCTTCTTTGATAGCATTTAATCCATTATTCTTAACTGTTCTTGGAAAGAACGTTTCATTTCCCCATTTTGATCTTTGGGTCAACGTTGCTCAGATAACAAAATATTTTTCCCGTTTTCACCTTTATTTTTTCCAAGTTAAGCCTTAGCCTTTTGAATGTTAAAAACCCTTTACGAATTAGCCTAACAATACCCCACACTCAGGGAGAGATACTTCCTAGAGATTTGGAAAATTGAGGAAGAGGACGAGGCTCAATGCATAGCCGAGACCAACCTTACTTGACCCATCTTTCCTACTCCTTTAAATACCATTTTACCCTCTTCGTCTGAGGTCGATAAGGATGAGATGCCTAACTCGTCATTTTTCCCCAACTAAGAGTAGGGGCTCATTTGAAGAGGTCGTGGAAATATCTCCCATACATCTTATAGGTCTGAGGTGGCTGAGAGCTTATCGCGGACTACATCTTCTAGTAAATCCAATTCGTCTGTTCAGGGTGACTCTTCGATCAAAATCATGTCTGATAATGCTGAGTCTTCTAGTCAGGGTGGCTTTTCAATTCAAGTCATCTCGAAACCTGCTGAGCTGACTGTTAAAATTACTTTTCCTTCGATTGTCATTCCTATTTAAACATGATTGTGAGTGAATTCCAAGAGAGGTTTCCAAATGGGTCCCCGACTGCTAAAGATCCTACCAATGATGAGGGCTCCGAGGCTGAGGAACCAGTTAATTATTCATATGCCTAGACCTTTCAATCCATTTCCATATAGTACGACCTTATCCTTTGGAGACACTTGTATGGAATTAAGTCTAACATCATCTTGCGTGTCCCAGATGAGGACAAGAGATTATATAACGGACGAGAAGGTGAAGTCATCGTTTATGATTAGATTTTTAGGGTTGGCCTTTGAATCCCTTTCTATCCCTCTATCTGAGCTATTTTATTTAGCTTGGGAATTGGTCCATCTCAATTAGTGCCCAATTCCTGGAGAATCATACTCGACTACGTCTCCTTATGGATGAATAAGTACACGGACGAACCTTCGATTAAAATTTTCAAATCCTATTATAATGTCTCATCCTCAAAGACTCAGGCCGCCTATTATCACCTAGGGTCAATAAAACCTGATAAAAAAATAATGCACATCGCCCAAATGTCCAATCACCACTAGAAACCTAGGTTTTCTTCATTTATAGGGCCTGGAAATATTTGACCAATGCTGACCCATCTGAGGATGAGTTGAGGGCTCCATGTGACTGGACAATCCTCTATGTCCTCCAAGTTGGACCACGACCTCGTCTCTATCAACAGGGAGCGGGTCAATTATTTGAGGAATCAAGGGAAAAAATTTTCCCTTCCCGAGTTTGAAATTTAATGTCTCATGATAGTCTGAAAGAGGATGGTCTGGGGGCTGACCCGTTAAAGGATTTGTGTGAGTTACTAAACTTTCTTGGGTAAAGTATTTTCTCATCTCTTGTTTTTATGACTGACAATTTATGTTTCTCATTGCAGACCATCCTTCTCATATCTCTGACGACCTTTGGAACGTGACGATCCCCAACCTACAGAGCGCCTTATCAAAGAAGGAGGGTAAGCAGCCCATAAAGAAGACGACTGTCAATAGGCCGGCCTCAGGAGCGCGGGCAAAGGAAGATATTAAATCCTCTCCCCCCCACCCCTCACCTACATATGTACTGAGCTCCTCTGGTGTCTCTTTCTCATAATATTTTGATACCTTTTGGGCAGCCAACATAGCCCAGCTGAAGGCATGTCCTGACTCGGTGATTCCATCCGTAATGAGGTATAGAGTTGCCATGTTAGCTATGCCTTCCAAGGGGGATTATGAGTTTATGGGGAAAATTCACACCTTGAAGACCTACGACTTTGGTCTTCATCATCTTGCGCAGGTATCGGCCTCGTCTTTAATTATAATGTCATCTCATCTGATTTTACATTGCTCTGTTATGACACTTTATCATTTTTCCTCTTTTACAATATGTGTTCTCTTTTACTTCTGCCACACAATGGGTTACTGATAACTATTCAAACATTCAAGATGGTGAAAAGGCTGCCCCTCCAGGACGTGGCCAACCGGAAGAAAAAGCTGAGGGAGACCAAGAAGACACTTGATTAGGTCAAACTGGATCATGTTATTGACCTGAAGGCTAAGGATGGAGAGCTGATTACTCAAGCTATGAAACACATCATTGATCTAGCTACAACTATGCAGAAGCTTTAGGACGAATCCCATTTGTCCAAGGCTATTCAGAAAATCAAGGATGAGGGCCTCTCTACCGAGATGGTAAAGAAAATTTAGGACGATGCCATCAAGGCCTACAAAGCATCCGATTAATTTGGTAGCATTATAGTGGAGTACCATGAGAGAGGTATCGAGATAGCCTACCCATGGGCTATCACTAAGTTTTTTTAAGTCATCTTGTCCTTCCATCCTGAGTTAGAGGCCCCTGACTTGGAAGATCCCTTCTTGGTCTCGGCTCTATACTATGTTAAGTCCCTACCCCCAGTCAAGTAAGATAAAAAAATGGTCGTGGTCCCAATTGAGAACAATATCAACACTGTTGTTGCTACAGAGGATCCAGTCGAAGGTGGTGCTGGTGGGTTGGGTGCTACTAATGAACCAACTATGTAGAGTGGTCATTTGTCGCCAACACCCTTTTTTCTAATCCAATTTTATTATTAAAACAATATTTTGTAATGAATGTACTAAATTAATATTTAATTGAATGAAGTATTTCCTCATATCTATGCTTTCCTTATCTTTTCGGGCTTGTATGTTTAAATTCTCCCTCATTTTGAGTCATAAGATTATACCCAAATTATTGATTAAATAAGAGGTCACCAAATCAATGATGTTGAATTTTCCAAGTATACTCTCGTCCAAATTCGAGAGCTCAATTAACCACAATTAACCATGATTAAATGATGTTTGAATGAGACAAACTTAAATAATTTTTGAATTTGAATCCAACAAATTAATGGTGTTTGATCATAAGTTCCCTCTCGTCGTTTTGAGAGTGTAAGTATGAGCATCATCTCGTCATACATTGTCGTCTTGGCCGAGAGATTTTGACTCCAACTCCACCAAATTAATGATGTTTAAATAAACCATAATTAACTGATTTTGAATTTATATCGACCAAATTAATGATGTTTGATCAAAGTCCCCTCTCATCATTTTGAGAGTATAAGGATGATAATCGTCTTGTCCTACACTGTTGTCTCGGTTGAGAGAGTTTGATTCTAACTCCACCAAATTAATGATGTTTAAATGAACCATAATTAAATAATTTTTTAATTTGAATGCACCAAATTAATGGCGTTTGATCACAAGACCCCTCTCGTCATTTTGAGAGTGTAAGGATGAGCATCATCGCGTCCTAGACTGTTGTCTCGACCAAAAGAGTTTGTCTCTAACTCCACCAAAATAATGACGTTTAATTTTCTTTGTATTTTTCACTATCAAAGATGATGTTATCACACTGTTCCCCCGTCTCGGTGTTATTGAGAATGCACGGACGAGGTGAGACCCGTTTGGATTCTTATGTCACCGATAGTGAGTTAATGTCATTTTCACCATATAAATGATGTTTTATTGCTTAGGATGACTTGAAACATATAATTTGATCAATTCATACAACAAGAATATGAGGGAACACTTGTAATCTTTCATTCATTACTTTTTCAGCACATACTTTTTACAATGAGAAAAAAAATTTGTACAACATCTTATTGATAATATTTCTTTAAATGGTCATCATTCCAGGAGTTGGAGAACGACTCTCCCTCCGAATTTTCAAGCCGATAAGTGCCAGGGATGACCTCTTTAGTAACCCTTTAGGGGTCATGCTAGTTTTCGTGGATCTTATTCGGCTTCTGCCAAGATTTCTTCAAAACTAAGTCTCCAATGGCTATTGGCCTAGCCTTTACCCTTTTGTTGTAAAATTTTACAGTCCTCTACTTATCAGCAGCCTGCCTAATCTCTACATCCTTCCTCCTTTCTTCAATGAGGTTTAGATATAACCTTCTCTCTTCAAAAATTTCTCCTGTATTGTATGTCTGAACTCTGTGACTTGGTAGGCAAATCTCTATAGGAATAACTACCTCTGAGCTATAGGCACTGTTCTAAAAAACCCGCCTAGGCTTGAGGCTTGGGAGAAACGCCTCGCCTTAAGATTTTGACGCCTTATGCTTGGTAAAACCCTTAAGGCGTACTTTTTCTCTAAAAACAACAATGCTTTAGTGAAACGATATCGCCTTTTAAAGATTTTTTTGCAAACCAGACCACTATCTCATCCAAAATAATCAAATAGTATTTGTATTTGCAAATATTCAGACATTTTTTTATGATATGTACAATTTTAGTATTTTAATAGTCTTGTTATGGTTAAAAAATATTAAAATATATTAAAAAGACCTAAACGCCTTTTTACGCCAAGGCTCGCCTAGGCTTCTAAGGCTTAAGGCTTGGCCTCCACGCCTCGATCACGCCCCGCGTTTTTTAGAACATTGGCTATAGGTAAGCATGAATGGGGTTTCTTGCATTCTCTTTGTCGTCCTATATGCTAAATGGATAGTGTGTACCTCTTTTGTCCAAAGACCTTTGGTGTCTTCTAAATTTTTTCTTGATCCCTTCTAAAATGGCTCTAATGTTCACCTTAGTTTGGCCATTTGCTTGAGGTCAGCTGGAGCTTAGAAAAATTGCCTAAGATCAACCCTCATACAGTAAGCCTCCAGAGATGAATTCTTGAGCTGTTTACCATTATTCGAGATCAAGGTGTGGGGTAGACCATATTTACAAATGATGGTCCTCCAAATGAATTTGAAGCTCTTCATCTCAATGATGGTTATCAAGGCCTTCGCCTCAACCTATTTGGAGAAATAGTCGATCTCCATAATAAGATACCTATAATTGCTTGTTTCCCTGGGCAAGGATCCTACCAAGTCAATACACCAATATCAAAATGCCCAGGGGGAAGTAATAAATGTCATAGTTTATTGAGGTTGATGAGGGATGGTGGCATATCTCTGGGACTTAGCACATCTTTTCACATAGCTAGATGCATCTTTGGCCAAGGTCGGCTAGTAATATCCTTGAATGACTAATCTATTTACCAACGATCTCCCTCATGTACATATTTCATAACATATGTCACCTCTGTCAGATGGAACCATTGGAGTAGATGGAGGAAGAAGTCTTTCTTGTATAAAATATCCCCAATGATTTAAAATATAGTCGCCTTGTATCTCATCTTTTTTCTCTCCAACTTTGACTCTATTAGTTCACCATCCTTGATGTATCTGATGAGAGGGTACATCCAAAATGCAACTTGATTCAGGCTTATCCATAACTCCATTGTATTGTATTCCTCTTTATTTGCCGGCCGATGTAAAATCTCCACAGAGACCTACCCTCTAATTTATATTCTAGTCATTGATGCCAATCTTGCTAAGACATCGGCTTGGGAGTTGTCTAGCTGAGGGATCCTTTTTAGCCTTACTTCATTAAAGTTATTCAATATTGTTATTACTCTGGCTGGGTAATTGGCCATCCTCTCATCCTTTGGCTCGTATACCCAGAGGATTTGATTCACCGTTATCCTAGAATCACTGTAACCAACAGTTGGCCGACATTCAATGCTCTGGCCATGGAAAGTCCTGCTAGAAGATATTCATACTCTGACTCGTTATTGGATTACTGGAAACTAAATCTCAGAGCATACTCGATGCCAGTCTCATCTGAAGTCAAGATTATCAAGACGGTACCACTATCCACCTCCCAAGAGGAGCCATCCACACATAGGCTCCAAACATTATCTTCTTTGGAAAAAGTGCCCTCGCCCATCACCCTATTCTTGAACAAAAATGTTTTATCTTCATTCTTGACCACCAAAATTCTGGTCATTCTCATACTCATCCCAGCCTCAATCGGGCCAATACTTTATTTTTATGGTTTATTTTCCAGTTCTACGAACTCTTTGGTATCGACCTCGTTCCATGTGAACTCAGCCACAATATCAGCCAAGGCCTCTCCCTTGATGGTTTTTCTCGGTCGATAGACAATATCAAATTCCCCAATCTCTATCGACCAATCTATCAACCTACCCAATTTCTCAGGTTTATGGATGACCTGTCTAAGGGGAGAGTCCGTAAGGATGGCCATTATGTGGGCCTGAAAATAAGGTTTTATTTTCCTATATGCGTGTATCAAAGCATAAGCCAATTTCTCAATCTTCAGATATCTCGGCTCAGCCTCTTGAAGGGCCTTGATGTTAAAGAAGATCGACTTTTATACCCTATTATCATCTCATATAATTGTTGCGCTGATGGCCGACTTAAAGACGATCAGGTACAAATACAGCTTCCCCCCTGAACAGGCCAGGACAATAAAAGTAGGAAGCTGAGGTAAGCCTTCAACTCGTGAAAATATCTCTCACACTCCTCATTTCACTCAAAGGCTTTTCTAAATACTTTAAAGAAGTGAAAACACTTGCCAGTAGCCCTTGACACAAATCGATTCAAAGCAGAAACTCGTCAGCCTCTGGACATCTTTTATGGACTTTGGAGTCTTCATTTCTACTAATGCTTTGATTTTTTATGGTGGATTATCCTCTATTACTCATTGATTGACGATTAACCCTAATAACTTGCCTGCTTCGACCCCGAATACACACTTATCGAGGTTTAGCTTCATTCTATACTGATCCATTTTCTTAAAAGTACGCTCGAGGTTGGTCACATGCATCTCATCCTTGAGGCTCTTAGTTAACATGTCTTCAATAGATACCTCTATGGTATTTCCTATTTTAACCTAAAACATCTTATTTACTAGCCTCTAGTATATAGCCCCGTCGTTCTTAAGGCAAAAGGGCATGACTTTGTTGCAGTATGTACCCTTATCAATGATGAACGAGGTCTTTTCAGCATTGGTTGGTCCATGAATATCTGGTTGTAGCCTGAGTAGGCTTCCATAAATCTCATCAGTTCATGCCCAGCTGTGGCATCAACCATTTGATTTATTCTCGATGGGGGAAGCTATCTTTTAGGCACGCCTTGTTCAAATTAGTGAAGTCAACACACATCTTTAACCTGCCATTGGGCTTAGGCACAATAACCGCATTAGACAACCATTTTGGATAGATAACATCCCTTATAAACTCTACCTTCTGTAGCTTCTTCACATCATCTCTTATGACCTCATATTTCTTTATGAATTAGATTCTCTACCTCTATCTGATTAGTTTGACTCCTTCATCCACATTCAATTTATGGCAGAGGATCTTTGGGTCAATCCTTAACATATATACATGACTCCATAAAAAATACTTTGTTTGTTCCTCAGTAATTTGATCAACTCTTTCTTGATCTTTTCCTTCAGGGATTTCCCGATCTGAATGGTTTTTTCGGCTCGCCCTCATCGATTATGATGGATTCTACTTCCTTAGTGGCCTCTCCCTTCTTCATCTTCGTCTCGTCCCTAGGGTCAAGAGTGTCAATATTTTAAGTGGTTGTGGCCTTTATATGTGCTTCTCTTTCCTCAGCCAAATTGAATTAACATTCACGCACTTTAACTTTCTCACCCTAAACTTCCCCCTGCTCCATAACGAGTCTGGAATTTTATCATCTGGTGAACTGTTGAGCGAATTGCCTCAAATTCTTTGAGGGCTACTCGTCTTATTATGATTTTGTAGGTTGAGTAGACATTCTTATCCATCACAAATAAATTTATCTTCTTTGTGAGGCATCTCGACCAAGCCTCCCCTATACTGACGTCCATATCATAAATCCCAAGTGGGTGGGCTTTGTCTCCAGTGAAACTAATTAGGGGTTGATGATATGGGATGAGACTCTTCTTGCTTAATCCTAAGCCTTTTAAACACTCCTAAAACATTACATCGGTCGAACTGCAACCATCGACTAGTATCCTTGGGACATCTTACCCATGCACTCTCATAGTGATTACCAACGGGTCATCATGTGGGGCTAAAATCCCCTTGAAGTCCAACCTTGAGACGTCGATGACCAAGATGTTCATATAAACTTTCTTCCTTTTACCCAACTTTGAATCAATACTGGCCGAGTTTACCACTTTCATCTTGGTAAGAGCTTTGGCCTCTGCAACATGGGATTTATGGTCGGCTACGTCATTACCACCACCTGCCAAACTGCCGCATATCATTTTCACATCATGAGAAATATAATGCAACCGACCCTTGGGATCAGTTTTCTTTAGCAGGAGGTTAGGGTCGACCTCATCATCATCTGAGGCATCATAGTCCTTGTTCACTAGAACATCCTGCTTACACTTATCTTCCTTTCTTCTTCGGGCATCATCTCGGCCATTTCTTGAATCGCTCTTATCCACATATTTCCTGAGTTTCCCTTACTTCATCATTTTTTCTATGTCATCTTTGAGTGCGAAGAATTTGTAACTGGTGTGGCCATGATCCTGGTGGAACTCGTAAAACTTACTTTTATTACTCTTGTGAGGATGGGCTTTTAATTTTTGGGGCAATCTCAAGGATTAGTCATTTTTAATTTCATTTAAGATCATCTCTCGGGTGGCAGTCAATGGGGTATAGTCAGTGAACTTGTCATCCACCGACCTTTTCTTGTCTCCCTTGCCTTTGAACTTTTGGGATTTACTTCCACTTATGCCTTTTTCATCTTATCCTTTAGCCTCCACGGCCTCTTCCACATTCATGACTCTTCCAGACGTAGCCAGGAGTTCTGCCATGGACTTTGGGGGATCCTCGACCAGCTTCCATAGGAGCTTACCCTATTGCAATCCTCCTGTTAGGCCAGTCATTGCAATACTCTCTTCGTAGTCTTCCACCTCCAATTTCTCTTTGTTGAAGCGATCAATATAGTCCCTTAGAGATTTATTTTTGCCTTATTTTACATATAACAAGTGAGTGGTCTTCTTTTGGGGTTTTACCCTAAAACAAAAGTTATGGATGAACCACTCGACTAATTACTTGAAATTCTAGATTGAGTTTCTAGGAATGGAGGTGTACCATACGTGAGCAGCATAAGTGAGGTGCTTGATAAGGCTTTACACCTCATCTCATCGGATATTGAGAAGATGTCAGTAGTAGATGCATTTCCACGTGGTGGACTGGATTGGTGCTTCCATTATATTTTAGTGTGACCACTGATGGCTTAAACATAGCTGGGGTGGGCTAGCTAACCATCCATATAACCCCTCTTATAAGGGTCTCGTCTCTTCAAAATTTCCTTAATCTTGTCTTGAATACTCTCAACAAAACTGTTCTAAGGTTTATCAACTGCAGCTGCAGCATCTATATCGACCGTATTGGCATTATCATTGTCATCGGTGCCTTCTTTATTGGTTGGTTGTTGAACTGGTTCTCTACCAGCCATTCTTTATTGGCTATTGACTTCTCTTTGCTCCCGTCTCGACCACATAGGGGATAACAACTAACACATTTGACATTTCTCCTATAATTTTCTATGCTTCGTGACCTAGAGAGTTAGTCTCTCAAATTTCCAACTGGTTTGAGTCTATCAAAGGCAGACCCGATGTTAAGTATGTCAAGCATCGAAGCATGAGGTTGGTCCCCTTGGCTCGGTCTGGTTCTATTTCCCCTACTGACTTAAATTGGGCGTACAGTATCCCATGATATTTCATAGGGTTCCCAACATTCCAGATCATCATCATCACTTGGGTCACCCTCAGACTCTCGGCCTAGCCTCTATAGGCATAACTGACTAGGGTCAACAATATCCCTTCATCTTTGCTATTGCACCCCCTCTTTATATGGGTCTGGGGTGGTTTCCCTATCTCTAAATTACCTCCCTCCCTGGCGGTCGGAGTTCTCATCTTCGTACCTGCACCGATATCTCATGCATCTTTATTTAGCTAGCCACCAGTGACCGCAGTGCCACCACAACCTCAACCATTTCTAACTGAAGTGGCACCTTGCTAGAACTGGGGCTAACGCTTGGTGGAAGATCTGATGCCAATGACTCCGATGAACGGAAAAAAGAAGGTGTAGTAGAAGAGTTATATGAAATTGAATAAAGTTGAACTCAAACCAGAGCTCTTTCAATGGTGGTTCGATCCCAGTTAAATATAGGTTGGACCACCACAAGAGAATATGATGACGAGTAAGCTGTGAATGAAAGGGAAAAAATAATAATCTCGCTTCCCACAGATGATGCCAATTGATAATACCACTAATGGAACCACCAAGTAAATGAGTAAGAGCCCAAACCAGTAAAACCTTAAAGGAACAACTATGGTGAAAAGATAGCAATATAAATGAAGAATGAGGTGAGGAAATGGAGAAAGAGACTATAAAGTAAGTGGTTCATCCATCTGGCCTACTCCATTGTGCAAGGGTGAGTGAGTATCACTATAAAAAAAGGCTCTAATGGCCTTGTGATACAACACACTCAACTTTCTTTCTCTACTGTGATTCAACAGAGTATTTTCTAGGGTTTTCAATTATTGATCCTTTACAATGTTGGAGAAGACAATCTTATATAGTTCCTTGGGGTGTAATGTACTCCCCAAGAATGTAATAAGCATGTGTGTAATGTTCTAGCCAATGAGATCAAACCACTTGTCTAGGTCACATGTAGATCAAGATGATGAAATATTCCCTCGCGTATGAGGGAGATTTGGTGATAACGATTTTGTGCACGTGGGATCTGCAGTCCATGCGTACCCTTCCATGTATTCCCCAAACCATGCGCTCTGTCAGCTATCATCCATCGGTTTCCCGGCTCAGGTCAAGGCCGACTTGTCAAATAGAATCCTCTGACGATATGATGACTACCGTGTTGAACTATCTACAGTTGGCCCTCGTCCATCAAGGAAGAGACGATCCCAAGAGTACTTGAGTTATAATACCACTGATTTTGATATTGTTAGTACTATCTTCAGATGAGGATGTATCTTCTTGTATTAGGCTTATGGCTAAGGATGAGGCACTTAGTGTAGGATCCATAGCTGAGCCATAACTTCCTCTGACTGACAGTTTGACACTGGTCGGCCTTAGCCGAGAGGATCCAGCCCAAGAATAAGGCTATATTTGGTATATCAGGGTTCATAGGATAAATTAATTATATGATACTCAAATAAGGAAACTAGAAATTAGATATTGATATTCGTGGTAAAAAAAAAATGAACGACAATGTCTTTTACTTAAAGATAAGGAAGGCGGGTATGGTTTTAGTTGTTAATCTTTCTGACTCCAATAAAGGATATCGAGGTTATGGATTTATTGCTATTAATTGGCAACATCCACCCGTTTTTTAGGGTGGTAAACCATAAAAAGGGTTTGTGTGTCCTAACAGGGGCAAAAAATAGGTTGATGTTACCATATACTCGAATTTGTTGTTGACGATAAATTATTGTGTGATATTATTGAATTTATTATTGCCGATCAATTTTTGTATGATATTGCTGCTAATTTTTATCCTTTGTGTGTTTTGTGCAGATGGCTTAAAGAAAAATGAGACTATTGATTCTCATTTCAATCACACAGATCTCATTATGGTTTGGAAACTATGGAGGCCTTTGACTCCAGGTGACGAACATCCTAGGTCGACATCTTTTTTACTCAAGTATATGAACTCCACGTCCATCTTTATAGTCTAACTTATAGATTCCATTATCCCTTCAACTAGTGAGGGGTCTGCAATTATATCTACCTTGTCCTCTTTAGAACCCATGAACATAAATGACATCCCTGATGTTGAAAAAATTATAATTCTAAGAAAGAGGAATCTCACCTTGGTGGATGACTTCATTTTATCCACTTCTCCAAAAGCTAAAAAATTCAAAATAAATGAGGTTGAAGGTCCCTTCGAGTTCGTTACTGTTTTGGATTCTCTTAATAAGTAAAAGGTAAAGAAGGAGAAAGTCCTTCCTTTTACTTCTATCACTTTTTTTCGCTAAGAAGGTGGGTGTCCCTAACACGGGAAAGGGATATGAAACCACGTTGGTGGTTAAGAATACATCTTTGGCCCCTGGTCTACTGAGGGGGCTATTTTGGCATTGGATCGGTAGTAAGTCGATGGGTTGACTGCCGACCATCTCACTTCTCACACCATTCATGTCATACTTTGTTAGCCTTCTCATAAGGGCCAATCAGGTCGGGAGAAATAATGACTTGAAGACATCCTTGAATAAATCCCAAGATTCTCTTGTGGTTGCCAAGAAGGCATATGATGATGAGAAAAAAAATCCCATGACTTGGAGATGTTCAAGTTGAAGTCAGGGATTGATAAGCTAATGAAGGTTGCTGAGGATCATCCTTGGATCCTAGAAATGACTAAATATGAGGCATATGATCAGAAATATGTGGAGGCCTATGTCGAGGCAAAGAAGCAACTATCTTTCATCTAAAATTTATACTTCAAGAAGGGTTAGGTTATAGCCCTTGTCAAGATCGATGATCCCTCTGAATTTGACCATGATTCGAGTTCTCCACCAATCTAAAAGAAAGAGGAAAAGTACTTAAGTAGAAGCTATGCAAAGGATGTGGATGACCAAGAGATGATGGATGCCTATCAATGTAAGGGAACCAAAATCCAAAATCATGTGAAGGAAAAGGAGGGCCATAGCTAGTTTGGATTAGCTTAAGTCCCATAATTCCTTGTATTTTCACGATTCTGAACATTTGTAAGGGATTGCCCCACACTTTGATTCAATGGAAAGACTTTTTTTGTTGTTAAGTTAGTGCGTTTAGGTTGTTAATTACTTTATTAATGCTTTGTAATCATCTTTTCATGCCTGAACATTTTTCTCTTGATCTTTATAGCTTAAAAATAGGTTGGTAAAAGTGACATTGCTTCCAAGGACTGATGATTTGACCTAGTATTTGGTCGAGTTGCCATCAATCGAGCTCGCGATGAGTTTGTTTATGTTCGACAAGCTCTCAATAAATGATAAGAACTTTTGACAAGCAGACTCGTATGGTCGTTGGCTTGCGAACGGATGTTAGGGAGGTCAGAGATATTTCAACGTTATTTTTGGAATGAAAACAATTATCTAAGGGTGGAACTAAAAAAGGTTAAGGAATACTTCAAGATAAAAGGTGTTATCAAGCAAGACATGGGTCATGAGATAATAAAATTAAAGTGTCTCTTTAGAAAGGGTTCATGTGCAGTTTGGTCTACTAGTTATGATGAAGGATGGGTGCCCCCTTATGCTAGATAATGCCAAGTAGGTGTCATATAAGAATGGTTGACTAGATGCCCTAGATATTATGAAGTTCCCTAAAGACTCAGAGCTTTGGTACTAGTACCAAGTGGAGTGACCTACTTATAATCACCCCTAATTCGAAAGTAATAAAAGTTTGATTCCTCTCATTGTTGTTCCTCTTAAGTTGGCAAAGGATTATTTATCTGTGCATGATAATGATGATGATTTTCAACCTAACTCTGATGACATGTGAGGGGTTGCAGTCATTGAGCTTATAACTCGTCAAAGTTTACTTCTTTGTGATATGACTATAAATATTCATTTCTTAATATGCCTTTTGTAAAATGAATGTTATATGAATTTGTCGATTAATTCCATGTTTTGCATTTTCTCATCTTATATATCGAGAATGTTTTATTATTTTCCATACCTTTTAGATTATGTCATCACACAACCTTGGTCCTAGGTTAAACACTGGATAAAATGAACCTGGTGGTAAGGCCATTCCCCCATTTAGGATTTTTATCTGAAATAATCGAGATTCTAGTGCCTAGGGATCTCCTTTAGGTCTTTTGCTTTCCTGAGAAATTCTTGATGCTTTCGCATTTTTATGATGAAAACATGAAACCTTGAAGTTTTGATTTAAGTTTACTCAAACTAAGGCATTCATCCCGATAAAAAGAAATGGTTAGAAAAATAATAGCTCTTAAAAATAATTGGTTTGTCAGTTGGGATGATAATAAAGCAAATTTTCATTAATTAAACTTGAAATATTCCAAGAAACGAAACTTCAAAACTTCAAATAAATCTATGAAATAAAATTTGTGAGAAATAAACTTTTTAGAAATAAAACTTCCTAATATTGGTCGTATTCTAGGCACTAAGGATCTCCCTACCCCCCCCCCCCCCCCCCCATTGTTTCCAAATGATAGGCTCCCTAGAGATCGTCTCTAATAATCTTGAGAGGTCATTCCCAATTAGGACTTAATTTTCCATTTGATATCTTCCTTGTACCAATGGACACTTTCGTGGGGATGTAGTCTCTAATCTAGAAACTTCTTGGGTTGATGCCTTTGTTGTATTGCTTGGATAACTACTGTTGGTAGGAAGATAACTTGATTAAGGACGTTCCCTTCAATCATCGATTAGGTCGAACTCGATCCTTATGATTTCTCTATTCAAATATTAGTCGGCAATGGTTGTCTTTATGATTGGCAAGCCAACTTCCCAAGGATTTATTGCTTTTATTTTAAAGGCTAAAGAGAAGGGAGTTTTCCCCAGTTGACCTCCAAGGTGTAGTATAATATGTCCATAGTACGCGTGGATGCTCGTCCTCCTAAAAACCTTTTGCCTTCTCTAACCTCTTCTTCATTCCATCGAGAATTGTCTTGTTAGAAGCCTTGGCCTAGCCATTGCTATAAGGGTAGGCCACTGAGATAAAGTGGTGCTTAGTGATGTGGTTATGCAAAAGATTTAAAATGGCCTACTATCAAACGGCATCGCATTTTCTATGATGATCACTCTTACCACCCCAAAATAATTTATGATGTTCGTCCCGATGAATCTGATCATATCAAATATCTCTGATGTTTTCCAATAGTTTAGCTTCAATCCACTTTGTGAAATAGTCTTTTGATTTCCTAGTAATGTAGGTAGTGGGCCCATGATATCCAAATCCCATTACGCAACTAGCCATGGACTAGTTAATGACTTTGAATCGTTAGGTAGCTGGTAAATTATGGGACAGAACTTTTAACACTCCTAATATCTTTTTATGTAGATGATCGTATCCTTACGCGTGTATGGCCACAAGTATTCTTCTTTGATTTCTCTAAAAACCAAAGATACCCCCTACATGGCTCCTACAAATACCATCATAAAGTTTGTATAGGACTTAGTCGATGTCATTTGGGTGGAAGCATCAAAAGTAAGGAAAAGTGAAAGATATCCTATAAATTTTGCCTTCAGGTGCCAAGGTAAAATAAGAAGCTTTTATCCTAACTTGATGGGCTTGTTTCTTATCAGCCAATATGACATTTTCATGAAAATAAGCTATGATCAAATACATCCATTTAGGAGATTTCTGAACGATGAGGACTTTTTCGGTGAATTTTGGCTTTTTAATACTAGGATGAGAGGGGAACTCTATTCCTATGCTTCTTTTAAGATCAGAGTCTACTACTGACCTAAAAGTGACTAACGTTCAGCATGAGTATTGTTCCTATGAGGTAATTATTGAATACGGACCTTTTTTAACCTAATAATTAGGTCTTGGGCGACCTACAAATATGCGGACATTTGTTCATCTATAATATTTTAATCTCCTAATGTTTGGTTAGTTACCTGCCTTGATTCATAGTGAATGTCAAGGTGACTAGCGACCAAATATGAGGCTTTATATAGTCTACAATAAAAGCTTCATATTTGGCTTTGTTGTTCCATAATTCGAAGGCAAGTCTAATACCCTACTCGATTATAGTCTTTTCGTGAGAAATAAGGACAACTCCCAATCCTTCCCCTTTGGAATTTGAGGCTCCATCTATATAGAGAGTCCACTTTTTGAATTGGGCAAACTCTTAGTTGATTGGTTGGTCAAAGAAGCCATTATTTATGGGCCTTTATTTCCTTGTGAACTCAGCAATGAAGTCTATAAGTACCAGGAACTTTATTGGGGCCCTCGATTGATAGTGGATATCAAACCTTTTAACTTCTATCGGCCATTTGGAAATCATATAGATAGTTCGGCTTTTGTATGGAATGCTTTATGGGGGGAAATAAGTGATGACTATGACTGAGTTATCTTAAAGGTAATGCTTCAATTTTTACAAAGAAATAATTAGAGAATAGTCTAACCTTTCAAGTGGAAGGTCGCATTGATTAGCATTGAGGAACTTCTTGATGACATAAAAAATTAGATCCCGGTGCCCTTTCTTCTCACATATTAAGGTCGAGCTTATTGCATGATCAGATATCGTGAGATATAGGTAAATTGGATCCCTTGGATTTTGTGATCGAGATCAGATATGGTCAGCTCCGGTAGGTTTTGATCTCATCGAGTGCCTTTGAGCATTCATCATTCTAGTTTACGATTTTCTCTTTCATCAGCAACTAAAAGAATGGTCAGGACATCTCAGAAGATTTCTAGATGAAACGATTAAGAGCCACCAACATTATTATTAACCTTTGAATATTATGAAGCATCTATGGTGAATGAACATTATTGATTATCATGATTTAGTCAGGGTTGGATCTAATCCCCTTTTGGCTGACCAAGTTCCAAGACACTTCCCAGACTGGACTCTAAAAGAGCACTTGTATACGTTGAGCTTCATTTTGAAGTATTTGAGTATTTAAAATGTCTTTATTAAGTCCCGCAGGTAGTCGGTTTTGAGCTTTCTTTTGACAAACATGTCGTCTATGTAGACTTCCATGGTGCCACCTAGTTGTTCGTTGAATATTTTGGTGACCAACCACTAATACATAGCTCTTGCGTTCTTGAGATCAAATGGCATGACTTTGTAACCATACATGCCAAGAGTGGTAATGAAAGAAGTCTTGTCTTTATCAGGGACGAACATAGGAATTTTATGGTATCCTAAGTACACGTACAGAAAACTCATCCGTTCATGGCTAGCTGTAGCGTCGATCGATTAGTCGATCTTTGGGAAAGGAAAGGTGTCTTTGGGATATGATTTTTTGAGGTCCGTGAAGTTACTTCTCATGCATATCGTGAGCTAAAACGGATATAAAAGTTCGTCATTAGTGATATGAGGTGTGTGAATATGTAGAGATCAGAGTTGCTAGACTATTTTATTCAAAATAGGCAAATGAGGTATCCACCTCCAAAGATATATCCTAATAGACAACTAGTGCATGCGAAGCCAAACAAGATGTACGATCAAAAACTATATTGCATAGTGGGTAACATCATCTCTGATCCCATATCTTACCTCTTTTACTTGTTTTAAGTAAAAGAGTATAGCGAGTTTTATCTCCAGATATTCACATACCTCACACTAATTAAAACCATATTCTTAAATTAATGAGTCATTCATAATTAATTAAAAATTCTCATTTTAAATTTCGATTAATAAGACAACCCTACTAATCCCAATAAATTACTCATTATACCACATGAGTAAATATTAATTATTAATTAAATAATCATTTGTTTAATTCCTAAAAAAAAGGGGTATTACAAAAAGGCTTCCACCAATTTCAAGAGTGTGGGCAAGATAGTAAAAAACAATTCTATTTAAGACCTAGTTGTAGATATTACTCTTTAATAATTATTTATCACTAGACCATTTGAAGTTATTGAGATGGTAAAAAGCATGTAATGAATCCTGAGGTTGAATTATATCCATTTGGGAAGAAGTAAATGTAAGCTATGTGTAATTGGTTCGAGGTACAACCTCAAAATAGGTCTCAAGATTTCGAAAGAGTTTCCCTTAAGTTATGGGAGAATCACAATCGTGGTGTTATCACCAGTAAGAGAAATGTTATGATTGATAGCTAAATATTCATAGGCATACAAATTTAAATTGGCCCCAATCATAATATATGGATCATTTTTCAAAGAAGGACGAATAAACGGATGGATTGGGGGATTTTGGTGCTTAATCCCATAAAAGTAAGATTCTCAAAATGAAGAATATCTTGAATAAATCTAAGTAAACAAAAGGTTTACCTCTTCACTTTAGAGGCATTAAAAGGATAATAAGGAGTAACCTTTTGACTCCATATGGCTGCACCTTCACGAGCTGGGGAACTACAAGGGTAAACTATGGGGTTTTAAATCTAAAAAAGCATGGCAAAACAAATGAGGAGATCAATGTTATTAAAATGGACTAGAGAAAAATTGAATCCATGTTCATGCAATAACACTTGGGTTCCATGGGGGAATACATGTAACAATAGATTCATATGGTTTTGCTACTAAGTGAAAATTATCACACATGGTTGAATATACGTTTCTTGGAGTATTGAATTTAAAAAGAAACTCCCCATCAGTTATTTGATCATGTCAATTGAAGTTTGGATGACTATAAATAAAAAATTTGAGGACAAAATTACTTTACTTATGCTCTAATAGTCTATTTTCTTCTTCTTCGAAATAGTTTACTCATATCAATCTAATAGTCTATTTTCTTCTTCTTTGAAATAGTTTGTAAGGTTACGCTTAGTTCTCGTTTTAATTCCCAACAGTTTCTCATTCCTTTTACAATTTAACTTTAAGTTCATGGTATTAAAATTTAGTTATTTTACTGTCGAATTACCTTAATTTCCTTTACATTCAAATGCACTTTTAACTTCTTACTTTGTTAGCATTTAATGTGCTTTAGTGTTAGTTCACTGTTTCAATTTGTATCTTAGTCTAATTCCAAAGAAAAAATAGTTTATTAATTTATAAAAAGTCTTCTTAGTTGAAGCATTCAAATGTAATACAATCTTCTGATTAATACTGCCCAAATAAAATTAATTTTTGTTGGAAAGACTCAAATTACTAGCCTAACACCCTTTCAAAAACTCATATGCTAAATTAAGTAACCAAAACAATGTCACATGTATATGTTTAAGTGTGAAGACCTTATAGGCCTCATGTTTTTTTCCAAACCATTGATTACTAAAGTTATACAAAGTACCGGTTATGTCTCACGAGGACTTAGGGACATGATATATGATGTATAGGCATTTGATCTGGTAATTTTCTTTTGATCTTTAATAATTTATAGTTTTGTCTTTAAATAGCCAAAAGGGGAGACTTTTAGGAACATGATTTTACACCCCTCTTAATTTCGGCTTTGTCTTTATTCTGAAACATAACAAACGAGGTCTAGGTGTCCTTTTGAGTCTAAAGTTGTAAATTAAAGAATTTTAAGACAATGATAAATCATCGAGAAACTTCATTATCGGAGCAGATAGTTTCATTACATAAGAGGTTTGGTAAGTCTTTATAATGTTATGAATTCATTAAAATTTATTTTAAAGTTAAGAATTGAGAGGAAAAAATCATGCATTTGGAAAAATATTTAATCTTTCTTGCCTATGATTTTTCACAAGGGCTCTAAAAATTCAGCTCTCATTTGAATAAGTGAACCCTCGTATGAAGATTGTTTTGTACGATATTTTTTATTTGAATTAAAAGTCCTCGTATGAAAACTAGTTTTGCGCAAGAGAATCTCATATGAGGTAGACTTTGTAAGAGATACCTTTAAGGTTATAAGGACACCTCATAAGATAAAATTCTCACATAAAGGTTCCCTTATGTGAAGCTCTAGTCCACATGGGAGTTGATATTATTTATGTGAGGGAAAAACCCTCGAGAAATGTGTTTTGGTAGGACGCATATACGTAGCATGTATAAATAGCTTTTGAAAACATAATTATTAAATAGGAAACCTAGTTTTACCCTAACTTGGTTTTGAAGAGATCCAATCAAACTATGCTTTCTAGATAGTTTTCGATTTTACAAATTCCATATAGTCCTCCATTTGAAGATTTCATCACAAGAAATCATGTGGGTTGATAACATGTGGATTCGTACGGTCTTATCGTGCACTAGTCAAGATTAGGTTATATTGAGAATTATGGGTTATGAAATCTATGTCTGGCCAAAGCATTTGATTTCTACTACGGATAGAGCCATCAGAGCATAACACAGTTGAGACAGATCGAGGAGTTTATCGTTGTCTTGTATATAAGTCATGTCTGTCCATTGTAAGAACTTAACTACAAGTTATCTGATTGGGGTTAGGTGTGATAGTGGTTTTTTCTATAAAGGTTTTCAACTCAAAAATCCTTTATTAAATGTGTGATTTATTTCTATTTATGAATTTATTAATTTCATCACCAATATGTAATTAAATAAATTAATTTTATTTGATAAAATTAAAATTTGGTTCAATTTATACATGATTTGATATAAATGACGCATAATTAAGTAAGACTTAATTAATTTGACTTAGACCACCTACGGCACATCTATTTCATATATTATTCATGTAAAGTATTTCTTTAATACCATCTCCAAGGCATGGAACAAAATAACATTACGCTATTTTTATTCCACCATATTTGTTGTTTTGCCTCTCTAAAGCATGTAAGAAACTAATAAAGTCGGTCAGAAAGAGAAGAAAATTACACCAAACGCTAAACTTATCACCTTTTTTCAGCCAGGTCTTGTCACGGTCCTTGACCATGACAAAAAACAAATGCCCATTGACACGATCTAGTCGCGGTCCTTGACCATGACAAAACCGAGACACTTTTTGTCATGAACCTTGCCACCATCAAGAACCATGACAAAGTCCATGAAAATCATTTTGCGATTACAGCCACTAAAAGCCCTATTCCCACCAAAACATTTTACTCTCCCTCCTCTCTCATCAACCGAGCTCCTCTCTCCTAGGTCAAAATTTATATATATATATATATATATATATATATATATATATATATATATATATATATATATAACTCGTTTTGGATATGTTTTAAACATTTTTAGCACTTTTTTTAGGTTTATAATATGTATATATATGAAATGGTATGTATATATGTGTGTGTATATGTATAAATGTAATTATAGTTATTGAAAATCTGCGTTCTTTGTTATAAAATAGTTATACTCACATGTATGTACATTCAAACCAATCTTTATAACAATATGAATATTTGACTTTGATTGGGCTTTAATATGTGTTTTTTATGTAGAATAGTTATATTTATCTATATGGCTTTAATATTGTAAGAAACAATTTGTATGAAAGATAAGTTTGAACATTCAAACTAATACTTATTACAATGTGACTATTTGACCTTGATATTTATTTGTACTTGAATAAATATTTTTGTTTGTTTTTAATTGTAATTATTTTGGTCAATAAAAATAATTTGTGGGTTTATTTGAAAATTTAAAGGATTTTGGAATTTTGGTTGAAAATGGCAAAGAACACAGTGACCGTTCTACCATTGTTTCTTATTGGTATGTATAAACGACTTAGGGTTTCGACCATGGTTATCAAACCAAGATACCTATCATGTATCAAAAACCCTATGTATCGTGTATCGTGTATCATGCATTGTATTGGGATACGTAATGCATTGTACAATGCAAAAAATAGAAAAAATGTAAAAACTAAATAAATTCATTAAAAACACTTTTGTTTGGGTTATTTTCACTTAGCTTCGTGAATAATTAAGACTGCGAGCATGCCAGCAAGATTTGTGGTCTTGTCAACCAATATCTTAGAATAGTGATAATTATTAGGAGATTGTATTGTGTTCGATGCCTCACTTAGGAGGACTTATGCTTCCCTTAGAAAAGACTTTGATGTGAGTGTTAAGTTGTGGTAATTAACTAGGACAAAAGAAAATGACAATTCCATGAACTGAAGAAAAGTAAAGATTTGTAATTAAAGAAATGGAAATGATATTGAATAAATGATTGCTGGAAACTAAAGTTCGGGTAAAGTAAATAATTATACTAAGGAAATGTAAAGCAAGAAAGTAAATGATAAAAAAAACGTAATGGCAAGAAACTTGAAATAAACTTTGAAGGGAAAGATTACAATGTACGTTACATTCTACTTGAGAAATGACAAAAATGTTGTAAATAAATGAAAAGGAAAGGAAAGGAAAGGAAAAATAAGATAAAAGTAATGTAAATACGTTTTTGGTAAGGGAGTCGTCACTTCCTTGTTGGGTTCGTTGCTTATTTATATTATTCTTTATCATGCAACGTAATTGTTCTTTGATAATCGCTAGGTGATTACTCACCCATTTGATTTTTTTCCATCTTTGGTGCAGTAACACCCCAATTTGAAATTTACTTTGTTCCATTTTTTAGTAACACATCCCAAGTTATGACAAAAATGATGCATGCACGGTACGCTCTATTTTATATTTTTTAATTATAATTCATCTATTTTTGCGAGTTTAAATATTTTGTGGGAACTCCTCATTGGATTATGTTAAAGTGGTGTAAACAGACCTTCCACGCTAATTAATTTTAATAAAAGATTAATTAGTGCACTCTTGAGCTTCTCAAATCCATAATACCATGTTGATCATTATTATGTTGTGCATAAATACACGTCTCGTGGAAGAGAGGTTCTCACTGCTCTAATCAACCATAATTTCAACCATTATCTCTAAGCCTTGTCTTCTTCGTCTTCCTTCTTTCTTCACAAAAATGGATCCATTTGGTGATAATGATAAAAAATGGGGTAGCACCTTCGAATATGGATCCACCTCTAATCTCCTTCTTATAATCGGAGACCCTTCGGCTTCAACTTGCATTGCTATAAACCCTTCTACTAACAACAACCCCAATAATACTGATGGTTGAAGATCTTGGCATGATATTGAACCATATGTTTATTCTCTTGGTCATGGTGCTCCCTTTGCACCCATGTTGTATGGGTTTCATGTCGTTGAACCCTCTAAGTCCTTTACTTCTTTGTCTATCCGTGCTAGGGATTTTATTTTAAAATTTTCAAAGGTTAGGCTAATCACTTTTTCCTTTCCCGAGATCATGTGAGATTTCTACATCTTTGCCTTTGACTAATTGACCTTAAGTTGATTATGATATACCTGAAGCATAGGTAACTTCCTTAGGCATCAGTGAGCCTTTTGATATAGGTCATCCTATTTTTATTGACAGTAAATATTTTCCTTATCCCCCTATTAATGAGTTGGCCATTCACCATGCTACCGTATGCCCCCGCCTTCTCCTTAAATATGTGCCTCAAAAAGGGTAACCCTAATTCAATCATGAATTCAGGGGATATTACACTTAGTCTTTACCCATTAAACGTTTTTACCCTTTCCAAACCTCTTTGAATGGGTATATGAATGTCTTAGCATTTTGTCATTATGCCACTTATGACTCTCCTAAGTATGGTACTTTCGACATTGCCTCTCATATCTTTATTCAACTAACATACCAAGTTATTTCAAATGGTACATATACTTAATTTATCCTTACAAATGGTATCTTTTACTTGAAATCTCTTGAATTCTTGGTTAGCCAGACTATCATGTCCCCTTTATGATCTTGTTCCTCAAACTCACATTTTGGAGAGAGATGCTTTCCAAAATATGTAGAACCTCGTGCACTAGGTTTGCCCTTTATGTTAAGGATGGTTTTTCAACCAAACGACCTTTTCTTGAGTTTCCACCGTCTACCTCCGATGTTAATAAGTCTTTAAAATCTATTCACACCTTTCCCATTTTCCTCCTTCCATCGTACTGAAGGGTCATGCAATAAACAGTTTAGGGCTTGCATGGTCCTTGAAATCCATCCAAATTGTCCCTGTGAATTTAAGGCTCACCTCTCTCTTTTTATTTATTGTTATATTTTTTATGAGGATATTGAGACAACACTCCACTAATCTCATACAGTAGAAGATACATCTTGAAGCCTGTGATGAGCTTCTTTATTATTGGCCATAAGATTATGGAGGAAATGAAAACTTTTGAGGAAGTATATATGTATGATACCCCATATGCAACTGAGTTAGGCTTCGAATCAATATCATCAGGTGAGATCCTTTATAGATCCAATGTGTTGAGACTCCAGGATAGTGAAGTTGTACCCCACTTTCAATCTAAAAAAGATTTGATCCTGGAGGTAGCCCAAGGTCAATCTTATTTGTATCTATAGGTAAAGCATTTTGGTTACTCGTGGAACATTTTTCTTCATTTTCGGACTTATTCCTTTCCGCACTTCTTCACAATTATAAGAAAATGATGTTGTATTTCTTTTCATTTTTTGTAATTTCTCCTTGTGGTCAATTAATAGAAGATAATATTTTTATTCGAATGTGTAGGAGATTCTTCCCATAATAAGTAGTAAAATTATAGAATGGATCCAACAATATTATGAATGCAGAGAAAGTAATAAACAGAGATATATATATGGTTCGACTATGAGGTCGGACTACGTCCACATAGGTAAAGGGGGAGAGGTTTGTATTAGAAAAAGGGATGGCAATATCCTTAGTGCTAATGTTTTTAGCTGAGAGTCCAGGATATTACGTGCTAGTTATAATTAGTCCCTAATGTGGGATAGATCTCCCCTATGTAAAGACTTAGTGTCCCATGTTCGTGAATTTCTTCGTACTTATCTTTATCTGAAATGATCTTTGCGATTTGATTATATCTAGGTCTTTCTGGGATGATAGCTTATTGTGTCCCTCTTGCATAACTTTCCATGTGTTCAGCCGTATGACTTAGGTAACATGTTGTAATACCCCGTAATTTTATTGATTTGTATTTAAGGGGTTAATTAAATTAAATGAGAAATAATTGAGAATTAATCCGGATATAAATACTAGCGAGATGTGAGTTGGTATTTCATTATGATGTTAAAATTGAATATTTTTTAGTATATATGGTAATATATGAGTATTGAAAATATTTAAATTGTCAAGATACATAAATACGACAATTTGGAAAATTTAGTTGGAACGCGCGTGTCAGTCGCGTCAGGAATGAATTTATTTAAATTAAAAAGTAGATTATATTTTTATCAACTGAATGATCATTTTGAGTGCGCCGATGTGTCCGGAAGGGTCAAAATAGTCAGAAAACACTAGCCGGGGGTTAAGTTTGGGTCCCGGGGCCTTTTTAGGCCAAACCGACAACCTTGAAGGGTATTTTGGTAATTTTAAAAATTGAGGAATTAAAACCCACGAATTTTAGAGTTTATTTTTATATTTTTAAAGAGGCCACTAAGGCCATTATAAGCAAAAGGCAAGAGAGTGGCCTACGGGAGTTTTGAGAGAAGTTAGAAAGAGGGTAAAGGAGGTTCCAAACCAAACTATCTCCCATCACCAGAAATTGGAAAGGATTTATAACCGAAAAGAAGAGAGAAAGCCAACCTTGATCATCAACAACGAACCAAAACATCGGATTTATGGCAAGTGATTTGATATTATTACGTTCAATGAATATTTCTTCCATGTTTAGTGTAGAAACTGTATTTGCCTTGAAAGTTTTGATGAAAACCAATGGGATTATTGTGAAACTTATGATTTTGGGATAGGAATTGCATGTAGAATACTTATGTAAAAATTCAGTACACAAAACATAACTTTTGATTATTTGAAAACGGATTTATAAGGAATCTTTGTAGTCAATTAAATTCTGGGTCCATGTTCATAGGGTTTGGGGCAAGAATTGGGGATTTATGATTGTTACATGTTGATTAGTAAGATTTGACCCCAAAAATATGTTAAGGAATGACCTAGGATGATTTAAAATAGTTTACAAACATTAAAACATAATTTGGATAATCTTAAGATGGATTTAGAGAAGAGAAAAATGAAGAAAAATGAGTTGGGAAATTTCTGGGCGTTTTCTGCCATCTCGTTAGAAGACATTCCTAGGTTGTTCGAACGAGATTCTAACAAGATGACAGCACCCCTTTTAACGAGTTGGTAGTTCGTTTGAAGCCATTCATTCAAACGACACTCGTTCGAACGACCTCGTTCGAACGAGATTTCTAACGAGTTGACAGAATGGCCTTTTTAGGCCTGATTTTATTTAGAACATCCATTAGGCTTTTTTCATTGAGCATTAACCTTCCCTTGTTGACTAGGGGGTATAGTTGTGAGATTGGAGTACGTTGAGGAGTAAAGCTTAGGATTTTGTAGGAAAGCGAATGACAATTATGGGTTAAGAAATAGGTACTAAATATTTCGACGTGAGAAGGGTTGACAACTTTAATGTATATTATTCGGGGATTTGTAAACGTACAACATTTAATGATGGTATAGGAGTGTAAATTATACCTCTATTGATATTATAAGATATCTAAGATGTGTGAATGCTTAGTATATGTGGTTATCTATGTATAACATACCTACCATACTTGCTATCACGGGAGGTCGGCATTCGATCATGGCCATCAAATCTTTGTGTGCCTATGGGGGGATTTAGATTGGTACCTCAAGGACATAGGTCAGAGAATGACTTATTGAGGAGTTAATAAGTCTGCTGATCATGGGAGCGTAGGTATGTGCGTGACCCATGTGATGTGAACTATGTTCACGTCCATTATGTGTGTTTGTTACTTGTCGAGACGATTCCTGAGAGATTCGAAATACATAATTCTTATGTACGTGAAGTACCGGGATTTGATAGCAGAGTATGTGTGCACCGTAGGTTAGTCTAGGGGTGCCATTTTTGTATATTATGATGAGATTGATATACCAAATTATTTAAATGAACTATTTATATAAGTACAAGTGTGAATTAATGTAACATCTTTATAGAGTTAAAAATGGGAAAACTCTTAGTAATTATTATAACTAATTCTGAGTAAAAACAGTAAGACCTCCAGTTTATATTAAGACATTGGGAAATGAACTTTGAATTGTAAAAGTAATGTCATGTCATGGATTGGACTAGTTTGATAGTAGTATAACTATAACGGGTACGGGTACGATAGGTGTGCACAATTAGTTAAGAGGTGAGGAACTCATGTGAGTGCATGCACTATCATGTATTTTATATTCACTGTTTAATGATATTAAACATTTACTGTATTTTAAACTGTTTTCACAATCGGGCTCTGACCCATTTGCTTTCAAAACTATTTTCTTGTAAAAACATTTTAGGTACCCAGCCACAAGGACACCAAGTGTAGGAATTCCATTCCAGTGATGTGTTGTAGCTGCTGTGGAAGTTACAGGACCTCGATAGTAGACGCCTCCACTTTCTACCTTGACTTCATTTTACTCATCTGTAGGGCATGTCGCCCCTTTTCTTTTAGAGACATCCTACTTACTCAGTTCTATTTCATATTTTGGGTTGTAATTAATTTGTGATTCAGACTTTTATTTGGTTGTATTCAGTATTTGGATTATTAGAGGTGTATTCCTCCAGATTCATTGTCATTCCATTATTATTCTATTGTGACTGTGTTGTGGGTGTGGTATTAGTATTTCGTAATTTAAATGGATTGTATGTTAATCGGATTTAATTAAAATTGACAACTCACTTTTTAAATATTAGGTGGCTAGTAATTATTAAAACATTTTTCGACAGTGATGCTATGAACTGAACGAACTTGACATTTTGTATTAATTTGAATAAAAGAGTAGCTACCTAGTATTTAATTAGTCGGAGTGTCACAGGTGGTATCAGAGCATCAGGTTCTAGTGTCCTTAGGATCTGTATGGCTTGTTTGTTTCCGCATAGCTTTCCTTGATATAGAGCCCTATATTTTAGGATTGTTGTATTCTTTTGTGTATGTTTCGCTCTTCAGCTATTTTGATATGATAACTGTGAACTTATAAGATTTTTACTCTCATTTAAGATGCCTCCACAACGTGCACAGCGAGTTCCAAGGGATGCTTAGCCCGAGCCACAGCCTACACCAGTCCAGGCTCCTTAAATGCCGCTATTGTATCCCAAGTGGTAAATTCTGCCCTAGCAGTTGTGCAACAGGCACTGCCTCAGGCGTTGGTAGTAGCACTTATACAGGCTCATGCATTCTCGTCTGCTTGGGAACGTGTTCGTGATGCTTTTCAAAAAGCACACCCTCCAGAGTTTGCAGGTAGCTCCGATGTCGTTGTGTCCAGCCAGTGGAAGGACATTCAAAGGCATTTGAGGATATATGAGTGCACGAAGGTACAAAAATAGATACTGGCTACTTTTAAGCTAGTAGGATCAGCGTTGCAGTGGTGGGAGTCCATTACCACCACGGAGGAGAGAGACATCCTTTCTATACAGGAGTTTTGGGTGCGGTTCGACTGCATGTATTTTCCATCGGTCGTTCACATCGAAATGAGGATGAAGTTAATGAACCTCAAGAAGGAGGGGAAGACCGTGGCTGAGTATGAGGCCAAATTCACTAATCTCTTGAACATCGTTCCCGATGAGATTCCGATCGAGGAGAAAAAGATTCAGAAGTTCATGGATGGGTTGACCAGGAGGATCCTTCAGCACTTGTTAGGTAATCTCTCGTTGGCCATTTATTCTAATATGGTTAACGAAGCATTGCTTCATTGCCAGGACCAATGCTTTCACTTGTCAGAGGGTAAGTGATTAGGGGAGTCCAGCCATCAAGGCAGGACAGGGGAAAATGGTGCCATCGGGGCATAATCTTCTCAGGGTCAGTACAGGCAGGGTGACCAGGGTTCCCAGCAGGGGGATTTAAAGAGGTTTAGAACTGGGGGTTTCAAAAATGGTCAGTGAGGTTTTCGTCAGGGCCATCAGGGTCAGCATGGCCAACAGCAGCAGTTTCATCAAGGCCAGTACGATCAGGGGAGGAATGGCAACGACCACCAGGGTCATGGGCAGCAGGGTCCGAGAGGGGGAATTTTCTGGGGAAATGTTTCACTTATGGAAAAATTGGCCACAAGCACCAGGAGTGTCCTGATAGGGTCAGGGCCCCACAGTAGTAACAGCAGGGTAATCGACACGAGCCCCAGAGACCTATGTTTCCCGCCACCCTCCCAGCACCACCACAGATGCCAGTGTTGCCACCCATCCCAACAATCCCAGTCCAGTAGGGAAAGCTTCAGTATAAGCGAGTCTATCAACTCTAGCAGGCCGCAGGCCCATAGGATCCACCTACTATTGAGGGTATGTTCTCTATTCACGGAACTATAGGGCGTATTTTATTTGATATGGGGACCACACACTATTTCATTACCACGAGATTTGCACGCACTTTGGGGTTGTTAGGCACTGCAGAGAGCATGATTACTTGTGTAGATTCACCGTTGAGTAGGGGTTCTGTGATTTCTTTTATTTGTAGAGGTGTGGGTATAGATATCAAGAGATTTACTTTACCTGCTGATATGTTAGTATTAGAGATGACTGAGTACGATGCGATTGTTGGTATGGATTGGCTAGTTGCGTACCGAGCCATGATTGATTGTTTCAGTAGGAGTATCATTTTTTCCATACCGGGGCAGGAGATGTTTTTAGTGGCGATGCCTCGCTCTGAGGGAGGATCGTCCACACACTTGTATTATTTAGAGGAGGAGACCTCTATGGAAGTGGTAATACCGCTCGATTCGATTCCCGTTGTTAGCTAGTTCGTTGATGTATTTGAGGATATACTTGGATTACCTCCTCGTAGAGAGATAGATTTTGTTATCGATTTGACGTAGGGCACTCGACCAATTGCCCGCGCAGCTTATCGTATGGCTCCAGCGGAAATGAGAGAGCTAAGGGATCAGATAGAGCAGTTATTGGGTCAGGGGTTTATTCGAAGGAGTACTTTACCATGGGGTGCCGCTGTGTTATTCGTAAAGAAGAGGGATGGATCGTTGAGGTTGTGTGTAGATTATCGGGAGTTGAATAAAGTCACGATACGAAATAAATATCCGTTGCCCCGAATTGTTGACTTATTCGACCAGCTGAGAGGAGCTTCCTTCTTCTCAAAGATTGACTTGCGATTGGGATACCATCAGTTGCGTATCAAGGAACAAGACGTCTCGAAGACTGCTTTCTTGATGAGATATGGTTCCTATGAGTTACGGGTTATGCCTTTTGGCCTAACCAGCGCTTCAGCCGTGTTTATGGGCTTGATGAATAGGGTGTTCAGAGAGTTGCTAGACCAGTTTGTCATCATCTTTATCGATGACATCCTGGTTTACTACCAGATAGAGGAGGAACATTCCGAGCATTTTAGATAGGTTTTGCAGATGCTGCGTCAGAACGAGTTATCTGCGAAGTACGAGAAGTGTGGGTTTTGGATGAAGGAGGTACAGTTTTTAGGGCATATCATTTCACACAAAGGGATATCAGTTGATCCGGGAAAGGTATCGGCGGTGAGGGAGTGGGGATAGCCCACGACACCGATTAAGATTCGTAGTTTCTTTGGATTGGCAGGATACTACAGGAGATTTATTCGGGGTTTCACAAAGATAGCGAGTCCTTTGACACATCTGAATCACAAAGGTGTGCCATTCATCTGGAGCGATGCCTGTCAGTTGGCATTCGATGAGTTGAAGGAAAAGTTGACCTCAGTGACTGTGTTAGCATTGCCAAGACCGGGAGTTGAGTATCTAGTCTACACCGATGCATCCTTATAATGACTTGGAGGTGTACTGCAATAGGAGAGTCAGGCTATATAGCTTATGCTTCCCGTAAGCTTAAGCCTCATGAGAAGAATTACCCCACCCATGACTTAGAATTAGCGGTAGTCGTATTTGCTCTTCTAATTTGGAGACACTATCTCATGGGGGAGAAATTTTGATTGTTCACAGATCATAAGTCTCTACAATACCTCTTCATGCAGAAGGAACCGAATATGCGACAACGTCGGTGGTTCGAGTTTGTGAAGGATAATCAGTTTGATATCCAATATCACCCAGGGAAGGCAAACGTGGTAGCAGACGCGTTAAGCCATAGACCAGTAGATGAGGTGGCTGAGGTATGGAAAGCTAAGTGGAAGGAGTTGGGACACCAGGATGCAGTGGCCCGATCATTCATGTCTGTGATGTCTGTTACACCTCAGATTGTTACGAGAGTGATAAAGGCCTAGGCACAAGACTCGTTCTATTAGGAGGAGATAGTTTGATTACTAGTGGAGGGAGCCAAGTCCTATACCATTAGTTCAGACGAGGGATTACGCTTTAATGGGAGACTAGTCGTGCCGGAAGGGGAAGACTTACGACACGAGGTAATGGCAGAGTCGCACGGCTCGCGATTCGTGGCACACCCTGGTGGGGATAAGATGTTCCAAGACATGAGACGACAGTACTGGTGGAGCGGGATAAAGAGAGATATTGCTGTGTTCATTTCTAAATGCGCCATTTGTCAGCTAGTAAAGGTGGACCATCAGAAATCGGCAGGACTTCTACAGCCGTTAGAGGTTTCGATGTGGATATGGGAGAGCATATCCATGGACTTTATCACGGGGTTACCTACGTCACAGAGGGGTCACGACTCCATATGGGTAATTGTGGATAGGTTGACCAAAGTTGCTTATTTTCTGCCCGTGAGGACAGACTACACTACGGGACAGTATGCCCAGATTTTCATTGCGGAGATATTGGGACTTCACGGGGTGCCTCTAAATATCGTGTCCGACTGAGAGAAGATATTTGTTTCACAATTTTAGGAGAGTTTCCAGGAGGCCATGGGTACGGAGTTGCGGCTGAGTATGGCGTATCACCTACAAACTGATGGGCAAATAGAGCGGACAAATCAGATGTTGGAGGACATGTTGCATATGTGCATCCTAGACTTTGGAGGCGGTTGGGAGCAGTACCTTCCACTAGTGGAGTTTGCTTATAATAACTCCTACCAGTTCACCATTGGCATGGATCCATTCAAGACGTTGTATGGTAGACCTTGTAGTTCCCCAGCATATTGGTTAGAGGTGGGGGATAACAAACTCCTTGGGCCAGAAAGTGATTCAGGACACTTCGGCAAGGATAGAGATGATACGGGGCCGTATTCGGGTAGCTCAGGAGCGGCAGATGAGCTATGCTGATGCCAAGAGGTTCTTCAGAGAATTTAAGGTCGGGGACCAGGTGTTACTCAGAGTATCTTCGATGAAGGGGATTATGCATTTTGGGAAGAAGGGGAAACTGGCACCAAGATATGTGGGGCCATTTCCTTTCATCGAGAAGATTGGGCCAGTTGCGTATAGACTTGGGTTACCGGAGCACTTGCATAGGATAAATGTTGTGTTCCATATTTCCTCGCTAAGGAAATATCTTAGGGATGACTTGGCCCATACTCACATTGCTCTATAGGACATCGATCTTCAGCCTGATAGTTCCTACGAGGAGGGGCCGATTGCTATTCTGGACCACAGCGAGAGGAAACTGAGGTTGAAGATAGTACCATTAGTACGCGTGCAGTGGCGGCATCATAATGCCGAGGAGTCCACATGGGAGCACGAGGATGAGATGCGCGAACGTTATCCAGAGCTATTTTTACCAGGTATTCATTAGTTCCAAATTTCGGGACAAAATTCTATTATTAGGGGGGAAGTCTGTAATACCCCGTAATTTTATTAATTTGTATTTAAGGGATTAATTGAATTAAATGAGAAATAATTGAGAATTAATCCGGATATAAATACTAGAGAGATGTGAGTTGGTATTTGATTATGATGTTAAAATTGAATATTTTTGAGTATATATGGTAATATATGAGTATTGAAAATATTTAAATTGTTAAGAGACAGAAATACGACAATTTGGGAAATTTAGTTGGAACGCGCGTGTCAGTCGTGTCAGGAATGAATTTATTTAAATTAAAAAGTAGATTATATTTTTATCAACCGAATGATCATTTTGAGTGCGCCAACGCGTCCGAACGGGTCAAAATAGTTAGAAAACACTTGCCAGGGGTTTAGTTTGGGTCCCGGGGCATTTTTAGGCCAAACCGACAACCTAGAAGGGTATTTTGGTAATTTTAAAAATTGAGGAATTAAAACCCACGAATTTTAGAGTTTATTTTTATATTTTTAAAGAGGGCACTAAGGCCATTACCAACAAAAGGCAAGAGAGTGGACTACGGGAGTTTTGAGAGAAGTTAGAAAAAGGGTAAAGGAGGTTCCAAACCAAACTATCTCCCATCACCAGAAATTGGAAAGGATTTGTGACCGAAAAGAAGAGAGAAAGCCAACCTTGATCATCAACAATGAACCAAAACATCGGATTTAAGGCAAGTGATTTGATATTATTAAGTTCAATGAATATTTCTTCCATGTTTAGTGTAGAAACTGTATTTGCCTTAAAAGTTTTGATGAAAACCAATGGGATTATTATGAAACTTATGATTTTGGGACAAGAATTGCATGTAAAATACTTATGGATGAATTCAATACACAAAACATAACTTTTGATTATTTGGAAACGGATTTATAAGGAGTCTTTGTAGTCAATTAAATTATGGGTTCATGTTCATAGGGTTTGGGGCAAGAATTGGAGATTTATGATTGTTACACGTTGATTAGTAAGATTTGACCCCAAAAATATGTTAAGGAATGACCTAGGATGACTTAAAATAGTTTACAAACATTAAAAAGTAATTTGGATAATCTTAAGATGGATTTAGAGAAGAGAAAAATGAAGAAAAACGAGTTGGGAAATTTCTGGGCGTTTTCTGCCATCTCGTTAGAAGACCTTCCCAATTCATTCGAACGAGCTTCTAACGACATCACAGTACCCCTTCTAATGAGTTGGTAGTTCGTTCGAAGCCATTCGTTCGAATGACACTCGTTCGAACGAGATTTCTAACGAGTTGACAGAATGGCCTTTTTAGGCCTGATTTTATTTAGAACTTCCATTAGGCTTATTTAATTAAGCATTAACCTTCCCTTGTTGACTAGTGGGTATAGTTGTGAGATTGGAGTACTTTGAGGAGGAAAGCTTAGGAATTTGTAGGAAACCGGATGACAGTTTTGGGTTGAGAAATAAGTACAAAATATTTCGACGTGAGAAGGGTTGACAACTTTAATGTATATTATTCGGGGATTTGTAAACGTACAACATTTAATGACGGTATAGGAGTGTAAAATATACCCCTATTGATATTAAAAATATCTAAGATGTGTGAATTCTTAGTATATGTGTTTATCTATGTATAACATAACTACCATACTTGCTATCATGGGAGGTCGGCGTTTGATCAGGGCCATCTAATTTTTGGGTGCCTACGGGGGGATTTAGATTGGTACCTCGAGGACATAGGTCAGAGAATGACTTATTGAGGAGTTAATAAGTCTGCTGATCATGGGAGCGTAGGTACGTGCGTGACCCATGTGATGTGAACTATGTTCGCCTCCATTATGTGTGTTTGTTACTTGTCGAAATGATTCCTGAGAGATTCGGAATACGTGATCCTTATGTATGTGATGTACTGGGATTTGATAGCAGAGTATGTGTGCACCAAAGCTTAGTCTAGGGGTGCCATTATTGTATATTATAATGAGATTGATATACCGAATTATTGAAATGAACTGTTTATATAAGTATAAGTGTGAATTAATGTAACAGCTTTGTAGAGTTAAAAATGGGAAAACTCTTAGTAATTATTATAACTAATTCTGAGTAAAAATAGTAAGACCTCCAGTTTATATTAAGACATTGGGAAATGAACTTTAAATTGTAAAAGTAATGTCAGGTCATGGATTGGACTATTTTAATAGTAGTATAACTAGAACGGGTACGGGTACGATAGGTGTGCACAATTCTGACGTTACTTATGCAATTTATGCACATAATTCTAGAGTTGGGTTTTATGTCCATCGTCATCATTCAGGGTAATGACAGCTCGTGCACACGTGACACATTTTTACAAGCATTACAACAGCCGTGAGAAGACGGGTAATGAAAATGTATAAGGGTCCTCACACCCTTATACCTTGGCACTTTTTCCAGTTGCTAAGGTTTTTTGAATATTTTTCTCTCTCTCATCTCCATTGTTCTCATCTCTATTCTTCTTCATTTGCCTTATCCTTTCTACAAAGTCTAGGCATTTTAGAAAGTGTGAGATCTTATTAGCTAATTACTTTCCAGAATTTCATGATCAATATGGGATTCCTAAGAGTGTTTTTTTAGAGTTTCCCCCTGAAGAGGAAGATATTTTTGATCTTCCTCGTGGGGAAGTTACTTTCTTGATAGTGGTTATACTTAAGGGGTGGATTTCGATTTCCTCTTCATCCATTGTTGGTAAGGGTGATACATTATTATGGAATACTCTATCTCCAAGAAAACGGTAGTTTCTACCTGATTGTGATGGGAACAGTTGCCATTTATCAAATTTATGGGAACAACCTTGAACTCGAGGAGATTCGGAATTGTTATGATTGAGGTCTTCTCCAGGTATCAAACTACACAATTTTCAAGCCAGGGATAAGGCCCATAATTTAGTTACTTATTTTCCCAGATCCTACAAAGACACTGAAAAAAATGTCATTGTGATTTCTGGGGAAATTTATGGCGAAGGTTATGATGTTCTTGGTGTTCATGATATAAGTAGGGATCCTCGTAGGGCTCCCATCAGTAGTTTGATTTTGTCATTTTTATTTTCACTTATTACTGACCAATCTGATTTTTTACTTACATATCTCTTTATGAACACCAAGCCATCCGATTATCAAGTGAACCTTTGAGATTTAGATAAAGTTTAGAGAAGGTCAATCCCAACAGGAATCTAAACCCATTGGAGAGAGGCCCATATTCTTCTCAATTATGAACTTATTTATTATTCCCTTTCTAACTTTACAGCCATCCCAGTTGGCATTTGTAACACCCCGTACTTGTGGAGAATATGGAAATTAATTAAATTGAAGATTTAGAAAATATTTAATTTAGAGAAAATTATTTAATTCGGTGATTTAAATGAGATGATTTTATAAAGTGACTCGAATGGTAATTTTGAGGGCATGGTAGGTCTCGAAAGAGTCGAAATAGTCAAAAAAGTGTACCCGGGTGTACAGTTTGGGTCCCGGATCAATTATAGATCAAACTGACACCTCTTGAGGACATTATGGTCATTTAGCAAATAGAGGTGGGGAGACCCACGAAATTTGCAAGTTACATTAGATGGTTTGGGGCTTAAGTTAGGTTTCATAACATAGAAAAATAGAGAGGAACCAATGGAGAGAAAAGAGAGAGAGTTTTATGAAGGCTTAAAGGGTTTCAAAGGGATCCTTACAACCAAGATCAATTTGGAAGGGAGATTGAAGCAGTAATCAATCAAACACCCTCATGATCCAAGAAATCAGATCCTACCATAACCAAGGCAAGTGGTTTATTGAAAATTATGAAGTTATAATACCCATGTGTAGGGATTTTTAAATAAATTGTTTTTATTGGAAGTTCTTAGAGAAAAAGAATGAATGGATTACATGTTGGAGTAGGATTGCATGTAGTTGGCATTTACATTTGTAGAGGACTGATAACAAATGAATATATATTGATAGTTACGAATTAAAATCTTGGTTTATGATGCTTAACCATGAAGAACTAAATTGTCTAGGGTTTTGAGAAAAAAATAGATTTGGATAGTTCTGGATGGATTTGGTGAGGATTTGATGATATATTTACATTGAGAAGGATCCCTATACATTTATAAGATGATGGATGATGCTGGAATGGATTTTCATAAGGTGTAATAAAGTGTTGGATCTGACAGACATGGTGGAACAAGGAAGAAGGTGACATGCACCTGTTCGGTCGATCGATCGACTCAAGAATGTCGATTGATCGATGCCATCGATCGATCGAAGCATTTGGTCGATCAATCGACCAAAGATGATTTTGGGCTATTTTTGATGATTAAGTTCCCTTGAATTCCAACGATGGGGGAAAATTTTAGGGATGTCATTACGCCTATGGAGGGACTTGATAAAGACTAGTAGGGAGTATAATTAAGTTCCGTTATGTCCGTTGAGTGTAAGGCTTGGGATATGGACCGATAGGGATAAACCGATCGAGTCGCGTGTCAAAAATTGGGAATTGAGTTACGGGGAGAGTCCACGTCAATATAAAGTGTATGCCAGTAGGTTAGAGATAGTTTAACTACTGTTATAAATAAAGAGGTAGCCAGAGATCTTAGAGTGTGCGAATACTTTAATATGTACGATAGCGAGATAAATCGTTGAATAATAAGTACGGTAGGTATACGAGAGAAAAATACTACGTACACTCGGGAATAAGTGGGTTGTTTGAATATCTACTGCTTTATATGAGTACGTGGGTTGTGTATGCCTATTGTGTGTTTCCTTGTGATAGGATTGATAAGTTCGATGAGACATGCCGAACTATGCTCGATGAGACATTATGAACCAAGTTCGAGGGGACATTCCGAACCGTGTTTGAGGAGACATTCCAAACATTACTCAAGGAGACATTTCGAGATAGGTTCGAGGAGACATTACGAACCATTTTTCCTTAATGTATGAAATAGGATCAATAACGGGATATGCTGTATTGGGTATATGCATGTGTGAAAAATATACTGTCTGAATAATCTATTTGAGTGTGATTAGTAGAGAAGATAGGTAGTAAGTACCTAAGAATAGATTAAGTGTGAGAAATTAATATTTAAGTAATGATAATAATGTAAGAGTAATGATAATTACTAGATGTTAGGATACATACTATAGGAGCGGTATGGAGAAGTTAAAGTGAACTTAACTTATGACTTAATGTAAATTAAGGGTAGCATGTAACATATCGTATGGGCGGTACTAATGAGCTAAATTGTCTGAGGTGTTTAGATGCTGGAGACCTAGCTGAAGTGGGTAGCGAGACTAGGTAGGAACATTAAACGCACATTATAGATGAGAGGTGAGGAAACTCAAGAGAGTGTGCGTGATTCTGACATGTGTAATCAATAGCTGATATTTATTGCGATAAATTACTTGCTAAATATTTTCAAAACGTTTTGTTTACTAACACTTGCTGTAAAATATTTTTAAAACCTTTTAGGTGTCCAGCCACAGGGACGCCAAGTGTGACTTCATTTTAGGGATTTCGGAGTTGCAGCATAGGTGGGTGTTGCAGGGTCTTGATTAGACGCTTCTTTTATCTTTTGTCCCTAGTGTAGGATTTCATCTTTCAGTATGGACATGTTATCCTTCAGTACTTTCATTTGTATTGGATTTCGTTATAATGTTGGTTTTTGGCCGATGGTTTATTTGGCAAGACTTTGTTTTATCTTAGCTGTTATTCTCAGACTCTTTTGTTAGTATTTTATTTATACTTTATTCCGCATGTTATTATTTTATTAATCAGAGTTAAAATTTGGCACTTGTCTAATTTCACCTAGGTGGTTAGTAACTAAAAAGTTTTCGACAGTGATGCTAAGAATGAACCAACTGGGAAACCTGTTTTAATTTGATTTAGGACTGATCACCCGGGATTTAATTAGGCGGGGTGTCACAGATGGTATCAGAGCATCAGGTTCTAGTGTCCTTAGGATCTGTATGGCTTACTACGATTTCTGCGCAACGTTATTTTGATATAGAGCCCTATTGATAGGATTGTTGAATTATCCTTGCGTCTTTACGATATCGTTATTCTATCAGAATTTTATATAAATTGTGTACTTATACAAACTTGAATTTTATTGTTGAATGTCACCAAGGAGGGAGCGAGCCGAGAGGGAAGACGCCATAGATGAGGTTAGGGAGGGCCCTCAGGACCAACAGGGACCCCCACCCCCACCACCAGAGATGATTTTCGTTACTCAGGTGGCAGTGATAGTGTCACACGCCGTAAAGACAGCTATGAGGGCTATGGCAAACCATTTTCCTCAGCTTCGGGCACAGCAGCCCACGAACCCAGTTATTCAGGCCCATCCAGGGCATCCCACTTGGCATGGCATCAGAGAAATATTCCAAAAAGGCCACCCGCCAGAATTCCAGGGTGGCACGGATGTAGTGACGGCTTGCTAATGGAAGAGGAACATTCAGTGCCATCTGCGCATGTTGGATTGTAGAAAAGTTCAAAAACATATGTTAGCTACCTTCAGACTAGCTAGAGCATCTCTACAGTGGTGGGAATCGGTGACCACTACTGAGGAGAGAGATCTGATGATTATTTCTGAGTTCTGGGTGCAGTTTGACCGCAAGTACTTTCTACCGACAGTAGAGTCAGAGATGAGGAAGAAATTTAATGAAGTAGTTCAAGGTGATCGTTCGGTAGTGGACTACGAGGAGGAATTCACCAACCTGGCTAATTTTATGCCAGATGAGGTAAGCAATGAAGAAAGGAAGAAAGAAAAATTCATGGGGGGTTTGGCCTGGAGGATCAGGCAACATTTGATAGGTAACCTTGCACTGGTGACATACACTGATGTCGTGCATGCAGCCTTATTACATTGTCAGGATCATCGTTTCCATACAAAGGGGAGCAAGAGAGGCGAGCCAAGCCAGTCGGACAAGGCCAATGGAAGTTGTGCCGGTGAAGCACCGCAGCAGCTTTCAGGTAGTCAGCAGGGGCAGAATTATCGGTAGGGGAATTTTCCTAAGAGGTCCAGATCCGAAAGTTACCAACCTTGTAGGGGGATAGGCAAGGCCAGAAGACACCATTTTTGGGACAGTGTTTTAGATGTGGCCAGCAGGCTCACAGACAGAGACAATGTCCACAGCAGGATGGGGTTCAGTAGCACGATGATCAGCAGGAACATCGGGCTTTGATAGATCTAATACAAAACCATCCCCACAGCAGCAGGGCCACATGCACTATGGGCGTGTGTATAATGTTTGGGACGTATCGATGCCTCTAGCTCCACAGGCACTTGCCGTGATAAAGGGTATATTTTCTATTTACTAGCTTGAGAGTTGGATTTTGTTTGATATTGTGCCTTAAAATTGTTTATTAAGGCTAGTTTTGCACGAGCAGTTGGCATATTAGAGATACCCGGTGGTCTCTCTGTGTATGAGGAGTCACTAGTGGATTGTGGCACACTAATGCATTCGATCTGAAAAGGATTCGATATTATATTTTGGAGACTAAATCTTCCGTCAGGATAGTAGACTAGAATATGGAGAAATTTCTTTTATATTTATCCATATGAGTTTAGAAAATTTTTAAGTGACATGGGTATTCGTGAATGAGACTGTTAACACTCCAATTCATGAGAGAGTAGGGATTAGTGAATGCGGTACTAGTAGTAACCTTACTAGGTACGTACATGATTAGTTATCGGGGGTAGCAGAACTTTTATATAGCATGAGAGAAAATGGAGGCGTACACCAAGGGTGGTTGCATGACATGGTATTCTACTACCATCGAGAATTATGAGAATTGAGTAGATTACTTGCTGAGTTTTGATCGGTTAGCAATGGTTTAGGCTATAGTGGTAGATATTGCAAGATTTCGGGTTCTCGATTCCAGCATAAGATTATATTTTGATAGGTAACACCTGAAAGAGGCTTTAACCTAGGTATGTATGTATACATGTTATTATGTGTGTCATAATAGACTAATACAAATATGTGATTATATGGTTATATTTTATCCTGTGAAGTAGGGATGTCTACTGAGGTGATTTAGGGCAGTCAGGGTTATTTTCGAGCGGGGATAGCCTGGGGTTTATTTTACGCAAGAACTAATGATAGTAAGGGCGCGGGATTTTATGTTGTCTCTTATAGCATAAGAGTGGGCGTGTATGATTTTGTGTTAAGAGACAGGTATTTGGGAGTATGTACTATGAACTGAGGGTCTAACAGATCTCAACGATCGATAATGCTAGGTAGTAGTGTATTGGGGAGGGGTTCCTTGTTTAGATTTCGCTTTGCGAGACGTCCCACACACGAAACTTAGCACAACGTTGGAAGTGGGGAGATGTTTGGTCATTAGTACATGGGTTGGGTACCCCGGTTATGATTCATATATGTGATATGACTACGGGGTGGAAGTTATATTACGGTTTATGACTAGTATAGTCGGGTGGTTTTTATGCGGTTGAGCACAGGCATAGGGCGTATGGGTGCCCTAGGTAATTAAATAATTATAGTATTATCCACAATTAGGGAAGGATAGAAACAAAATATGTAGTAGCCATAAGAGTAAAGGGTTAAGGAAGGGTAGAGAGCTTCATCTAAATTTCGAGGACGAAATTCCTTTATAAGGGGAGAAGTATGTAACACCTCGTACTTTTGGAGAATATGGAAATTAATTAAATTGGAGATTTAGAAATTATTTAATTTGGAGAAAAATAATTAATTCGATGATTTAAATAAGATGATTTTATAAAGTGACTCGAATGGTAATTTTGAGGTCACAGTTGGTCCTGAAAGGGTCGAAATAGTCGGAAAAGTGTACCCACGTATACAGTTTGGGTCCCGGGTCATTTGTAGACCAAACCGACACCTCTTGGGGGCATTATGGTCATTTAGCAAATAGAAGTGGGGAGACCCACGAAATTTGAAAGTTATATTAGATGGTTTGGGGCTTAAGTTAGGGTTCATAACATAGAAAAATAGATAGGAACCAACGGAGAGAAAAGAGAGTGAGTTTTATGAAGGCTTAAAGGGTTCCAAAGGGCTCCTTGCAACCAAAATCAATTTGGAAGGGAGATTGAAGAAGGAATCAATCAAACACCCTCATCATCCAGGAAATCAGATCCTACCATAACCAAAGCAAGTGGTTTATTGAAAATTATGAAGTTATAATACCCATGTATAGGGCTTTTTAAATAAATTGTTTTTATTGGAAGTTCTCAGAGAAAAATAATTAAGGGATTGCATGTAGTTGGCATTTACATTTGTAGATGACTGATAACAAATGAATCTATATTGATAATTATGAATTTAAATCTGGGTTTATGATGTATAACCATGAAGAACTAAATTATCTATGGTTTTGAGAAAAATTTAGATTTGGATAGTTCTGGATGGATTTAGTGAGGATTTAATGATATATTTACGTTGAGAATGATCCCTATACATTTATAAGATGATGGATGATGCTGGAAAGGATTTTCGTAAGGTATAATGAAGTGTTGGATCGGACAGACATGGTAGAACAAGGAAGAAGGCAACCTTCACCTATTCGATCGATCGATCGACTTAAGAATGTCGATCGATCGAACAAAGCTGATTTTGGGCTATTTTTTTTTATTAAGTTCCCTTGAATTCTAATGATGGTGAAAAATTTTAGGGATGTCATTACACCTATGGAGGGACTTGATAAAGACCAGTAGGGAGTATAATTAAGGTTCGTTATGGCTGTTGAGTGTAAGGTTTGGGATATGGATCGACAAGGATAAACCGATCGAGTCGCGTGTCGAAAATTTGGAATTGAGTTACGGGGAGAGTCCACGTTAATATAAGGTGTATGCCAGTAGGTTAGAGATAGTTTAACTACTGTTATAAATAAAGAGGTAGACAGAGATATTAGAGTGTGCGAATACTCTAATATGTATGATAGTGAGATAAATAATTGAATGATAAGTGCGGTAAGTATACGAGAGAAAAATACTACGTACACACGGGAATAATTGGGTTGTGTGAATAACTATTTTTTTATATAGTACATGGGTTGTGTATGCCTATTATGTGTTTCCTTGTGATAGGATTGATAATTTCAATGAGACATGCCGAACTACGCTCGATGTGACATTTCGAGCCAGGTTCGAGGGGACATTCTGAACCGTGTTTGAGGAGACATTCTGAACATTACTCGAGGAGACATTCTAACCAGGTTCGAGGAGACATTCCGAACCATTTGTCCTTAATGTGTGAAATAGGATCGATAACAGGATATGTTGTATTGGGTATATGTGTGTGTGAAAAATATACCGTCTGAATAATCTACTTGAGCGTGATTAGTAGAGAAGATAGGTAGTAAGTACCTAAAATAGATTAAGTGTGAGAACTTAATATTTAAGTAATGATAATAATGTAAGAGTAATGATAATTACTAGATGTTCGGATACATACTGTAGAAGCGGTATGGGGAAGTTAAAGTGAACTTAACTAATGACTTAATGTAAATTAAGGGTAGCATGTAACATATCGTATGGGCGGTACTAGTGAGCTAAATTGTCTGAGGTGTTTATATGCTGGAGACCTAGCTGAAGTGGGTAGCGAGACTAGGTAGGAACATTAAACGCACATTATCGATGAGAGGTGAGGAAACTCAAGAGAGTGTGCGTGATTCTGACATGTGTAATCAATAACTGATATTTATTGCGATAAATTACTTCCTAAATATTTTCAAAACATTTTGTTTACTAACACTTGCTGTAAAATATTTTAAAAACCTTTTAGGTGTCCAGCCACAGGGATGCCAAGTGTGACTTAATTCCAGGGATTCCGGAGCTGCATCATAGGTGGGTGTTGCAGGGCCTTGATTAGACGCTTCTTTTATCTTTTCTGCCTAGTGTAGGATTTCAACTTTCAGTATGGACATGTCATCCTTCAGTACTTTCATTTATATTGGAGTTCGTTATAATGTTGATTTTGGGCCGATGGTTTATTCGGCAAGACTTTGTTTTATCTTAGCTCTTATCCTCAGACTCTTTTGTTAGTATTTGATTTATACTTTGTTTCGCATGTTATTTTTTTATTAATCAGAGTTAATATTTGGCACTGGTCTAATTTCACCTAGGTGGTTAGTAATTAAAAAGTTTTTGACAGTGATGCTAAGAATGAACCAACTGGAAACCTGTTTTAATTTTATTTAGGACTGATCACCAAGGATTTAATTAGGTGGGGTGTCATAGAATTTTGATCATTCAAATTGATAAAGCTACTATTCTTGAACCCCAAACTCCTACAATTCCATAAGTGATCTCCACTAAGTCTAATTATAGTCATAGCGAAGAGGATGATGGGGATGAAAGAGAGGTTGAAGAAGAAAAAGGTAAGGGAAGGGGTAGAAAAAGAGGGGGACTTTAATTCATTGCGAGATGGACTTGTGTAAGGACATATTTTATAGACTCCTGTTTACAGAGAGAATGTCATATATCACTACAATCATTGAAGAAACGTTCAAGCCCAATCATGCTTGAGGAAGGATCTGAATATTAACATTCTTCAATAAAAAAAGGCTTCTACGAGATAGATTTGGGTAAGGTTGTGTTTAAGTCACTTAACGGTTCATTTAATGTGTTGGGATGATATTTCTAAACTGTTTTTAAACACCTGAGGCGTTGTTTTTTGTCAAAATAATTTTTTTAAGTGTTGAGGCGGAGTTTTATAAAAATACGTTTTTTGACGTTCTGGTCGTTCGAGCCAAAGAACAGTGTCGTTCAAGCGACAATGCAATGTCGCACGATGTCCTCATGTGAGCGAAAATTCATCTTGTTCAAGTGACATCCTGTTTTCATTCGAGAGAGATCACCGACTCAAGTTTGTTATAAATACTTGTTTCGTGGATCGGTTTATTTAAGACTTTTGACGAAAATATTATTGCATATCTGGTGCAAAAGTTCTTCAAGTTTTGTGTGTCAAAATACTATTTTAATTCACAACAAAGCATCTTGCAATATTATTGTTATGAATTAGTTTATAACCCTAGGAAGTTTTGTATCTGTGCATACACGTTGGTGGAGAGGATCTCCATTGCTCACTTGTGATACATGCGGGGATTCACGACTGAAGACGAAGGCTGAGGAAAATTCGAAGGACTGCGGTCTTGTGACTATCGCGAGCATCATATTTGTTCCTTAGAGATTCTCGAAGAATAGGGTATTATATTTGTGGGGGATCAAGTAGTCTGTAAGTCGACTCTCTTGTAAATTTATAAGTGAATAAAGATTTTTCCCTTTGGTGTTTTTTTCTTGAATCTTAGCCTAAGTTATTTGCGTGGGTTGATTTTAACTGTTTTATCACATAGTTTCATGCTTAGGATAAACAAGATAAAATTGGTGTAAAAGTCACTTTCTCATATTCAAAATTGGTTTCACATATTTACATTGAGATTTGATATTTGTTTTTATTTATGTTTATCTCATTTCACACTCGATACGTCACGCAAGTATTTGTTTCATGTCTCATGTGTGTAGCTACAAAAGTTGAAGATCAATATTTTGAACACCCTAATGATGACAAATAAAATTTGCAATTTGAAAATGTTGAAGATTTTTTAAGAAAGTCTAAAGACTTGTATTTTTAGTACCTTTTTAGTTTTGGGTTCATGGGAGGGTATTAGATTTATGTAGGACATTTGATTTGATAATTCAGATGTTTTTAGTTTGTAGAGACATAGACATATAGGGATATTTGTTAGGAAATATTTTACATAGTCCTATCTATATTCGAGTATGTCGTATACCGCTATAACCGTTGAAGAAAAGTTTAAGTTCAATAATGCATCAAGACGGATCCGAATATAAACATTCTTTAACAAAAAAGCCTATGCGAGATAGATTTTCGTAAGGTTGTGGTAAAGTCCCTTAACAATTCATTTAAAGTTTTGAGATATTTTTTTTAAACTATTTTTAAACACTCGAGGCGTTGTTTTTCATCAAAAGAATTTTTCTAAGTGTTGAGACGGATTTCAATAAAAAGAAGTTTTTGGACGTTCTCGTCGTTCGAGAAACAAAATAGTGTCATTCAATCAACAATGCAATGTTGTCCGATGTCCTCATTTGAGCGACAACTCATCTTGTTCGAGCGACATCCTATTTTCATTCGATCGCGATCCTCGACTCAATTTTGTTATATATACCTGATTAAATGAGTCATTTTTCCTTTAGAAGACCTGACGTTTTTCAGTCTACGAAAACTGCAAATTGCAGAATTATTTTATATTTTTCATTTAGGGGTTAAACTTTATTTTTCAATTCACAAAAAATCCCAATACTTTTGTGAATTATGTTGGAATCCAAGATACTATCATGTTGAAGTTTCTCTTATATAGAGGGTAAACCTATGGCTGACGACTGCGCGTCATTAGTAGTACTTTAGGGTGTTCCTAGCTGATTCAGAGCTACGTATTCTTCTGGGTTTACCGCGGTTTCTCCATTATTGACTCTAGGTTGCGTGTCTATATGAGTGTGTGCAGATATTCATTGCAGATTTCATTGTGTATGTAAGTTGCAATTTACTTTTGCATAGTGAAATAAAAAGGTTTTCCCTTTTGGTACTTTTTTCGAAATTTGTGTGTCAACAATTTATTTGTTATGGTTTGATTTTACCCATCTAGATGTATGTATTAGGGTTTAAATAAAATTGGTTTAAAAATTGACTACAATTAAATAAGTTTGAATTGGAATTTGTGAATTGGTTGAAATTGCTATCACACCACATTCTCAAATTGGTATCGGAGCCTGTTGCACTAAGTTATTTTGTTTGATCTTTTTTTCGCAAAAATTTTGGGATAATGATTTTTTTAAAATTTTTGCAATTTTTCAATGGAGAACTTATATAATCCGATGCCCTTCTTTGATGGCACAAATCATTGTTTTAATGGCTTAAATCATTTGGTTTGAAGTTTGCTAAAAGAATTGAATTTTTGGAAAAAAGAAGATTCTCATTTGAAATTCGTTATGGATCTTTTACAAACAGTTTAAAACTAAAGAGATTTTTTTCATGAGAAATTTATTGCTTTGGACCATGACCTTAGTGATTTGAAACTATCAAAGAAGGAGAGTGGCGAAATGTTCCTATTTTTAGAAAAAGAATTAGAGGACTTGAAAAATTCTTGGGATTATGTTTGTGCCAAAGAGGATAAAAATATTTTGATATATGATTTTAAGGCACTTGAAAGACTTTTGGGAAAAAGTTTGATCTTATTGAGGGAGAGCGATCTTATTGAGGGAGAGCGAGATAACCTTTTAGGAATTATTGAACATATGAAGAAGGATTCCTTAAAATTTTAAGAGTCTAATTCATTGCTTGAGTCAAAAGTTTAAAAGTTAAAAAATGATTTAAAAGACTCGAGTAGTTTGTGTAGTGATGGTAATGTCTCGTCTTGCTCTTGAAAAACGTCGCTAATGCCGTTTAACACAAGGTTAAACTGTATAAGCAACTCCGAAAGTTTGTTGGAGAAACCCTTTTCTTTTGAAAATAAAAATTATAAACAAGATTTGTTTACAAAGAAACTTATGTACGAGATTAATTAAGATTGTGTAACCAGTTTTAAAACTAAGGCAGTTTCAAAAATTCAGCACACTTAAAGAATGAGGTGAGTAGATGAAGATAATCAACACAATGGTTTTTAACGTGGTAAAACCTCTCCCAACAGAGGAAACATCCACGGTGACTTCTAAGTCACAAAAACAAAAGTCCACTAATAACAAAAATCAGTTACAAACTATACAACATGCAAGCACACAAATCAACCTATTCTAAGTTTAGGAATATACCTCACTTGGCTCCTTCTAACTTCTGATAGATCTGTTTTGTTGATGATGTTCTCCGGTTTGCTAACTTCCTTTGCTTTAGCTTCTTTACGTCGACTCAATGATCTCAGATCTTAAACACAACACTTCCAGTGTAGTAGTGTGTAAAGTGTTGTGAAGTGATTCCTATACACATGCATGAACTCACACACACTTAGATTTACAAACAGTCCTATACAAATTACATATAAAGTCTATATGCAGTGATTTTGTTATTTTTCTTTCTTACAAAACTAAAAACCTTTTGACCTTTAAATATAACCCAGATTCCACGGAGATCTTGCTTAAGAAATCGGACAAGACCTTAATCAATCTCTTTTGAAAATATTTAGGAGATTGAAAACCCTCCAAGTGCGAATCCAACTAGGTCAGGTTAAGTTTTGTAAAAACAGAAACTATAGAACATTTTTAAAACCAAACCAAAAATGATTTTCTTAAACCAAGTTGAAAATATGCAGATCTAGTGAAAAATGTAACATTCAGAGTATAGATCTAACGTTTCTATGGAAAAAGAAACTAGATCTTCACTCTAACGTTTAAGTTGTGTACAAGATCAGAAATCACGAGGTTACAGCAACTATATGAACAAACCAGTCTCTCTCTCTTTCTTTCAAACACTCAGGTTGTGTTTGGGGTAAGGTTTATTTGAAGGTTTGTTACAGAGACGAAGTGTTTAGGGTTAGGGTTTGATTTTGGCTAACTGTTTCCCTTTCTCTCTCTTCTCTCTATTCTTTTCTCTCTTCTCTCACTTCTCTCTTCTCTCTCTTATTTTTTTCTCTCTGGAAGACGAATGCCCAAAAGTTCTCTAAGGCTGAGAAGTGAGGGGTATTTATAGTGCCTGGGTAAGGTTCTGGATGTTCGAGGCAAATCAAAGGCTGAGATCAAGTCTTCAAAGGTTTGACTTGATCCAATGGTTCTAAAACAGCGGTGGTTTAAAACGATTCTGATTGGTTCAAATGGATAGCACCGGGATTAATCGAGAACGCATGCAGACCCTTGATAAGAAATGATCCAACGATCAACAATCATCCATCCAACCCTCTCACATAAGAAACACAAAAACATTAGCCCGGAGGATGACAAGTGTTGGCTGGTTATAAGCTCTCACACGCGCGTCAAAATAATTACAAAACCTCACCCTGAAGTCTCTAGCGCTTTGAGATCGTACCCAACCAAACAATTCAGTGAAAAATGAAGTTTCTAAAATAGTAAATTAACCCCAAAAACTTTATTATCCCATTTTATTAATAAAAATAATTATTAAAAAAATGTATTAAAAAAAGTTTAAAAGGATTTAAAAATTATTTAAAATTCCCAAAAAATTATTAAAGCTCCAATTCAAGGGGAATTAAACACACACTCAATTTTAGGCAATATTAACACATGTATGCACTTCTAATTGTGTGTAGTGTGATTCATTTAGTATCTTCATAGATCATTGAAGGGGATTAGAGAGATGTTCTGAGGCTTTTTGGATTCTAGGATGGACTACAAATTTTGTCAATATTTCAAAATTAGTTGAGCACTTATACAATGTAGACTTAAGCAAGTCAAAGGTATAAGGTGCTTCAATCTCCCCCTTTGGAAATATGAGACAAAATCTCCTTTGAGTTAGCTTAAAACTCGTAGGGAACAAAAAAAATAAAACCTAGTCCTATACAAAAGATTCTATCTACCCATTTCCTAGAAATTCATAAATTACATAACTCAACTATTTATAAGTATGTACACTAGAAACGGTAGACAATCAGAAGAAGAGATTCCTGCAAATATACACACTAAGATCAAGCAGTTTAGATGAAATGTGAACAAAAATGAACTTCATAAAACTCAAATTTCTCCCCCATTTTGTCTCAAATGGACAAAGGGTAAAACTTAAAGTTTTAAGAGTTTAATCAGCGCATACCATGCCTATAGAATTTCTCAAATACAGAAATATGTTATAGTCTAAAGGTTTAGTGAACATGTCTGCAAGTTGCAGATCAGTAGGCAGGTAATGAATTTCTAATTCCTTAGTTTCAACAAGTTCGCGAATAAAATGATGCCTTATTTTAATATGTTTAGTTCGCGAGTGTTGAACCGGGTTTTTAGATATGTTAATGGCGCTTTGATTGTCACAATACAATTGTAATTGATCTTCATTAATTCCATAATCGCTTAACATCTGTTTTATCCATAATAATTGAGCACAACAACTACCAGCTGCTATATATTCGGACTCAGCCGTGGATAAAGATGTGTAATTCTGTTTTTTGCTACTCCAACCAACTAAATTATTGCCGACATAATAACAAGCACCTGATGTACTTTTACTATCATCAGTACAACCGGCCCAATCAGCATCAGTATACCCTATGATGGTGCTACAGGTATCCTTAGTGTACCTAAGTCCAAGGTTGAGAGTGCCTTTTATATACTTTATTATACGTTTTACACTCGATAAATGGATCTCTTTAGGGTTATTCTGGTAACGAGCACACAGACATACAGCATACATTATGTCTGGTCGTGAGGCAGTTAGATAGAGTAGGCTACCAATCATACTACGGTAAAGAGTGGAATCTACTGACGTACCATTTTCATCTTTGCTTAATTTAACGGTAGTACTCATAGGTGTTTTGGTAACTTTAGCATTCTCTAAGCCAAATTTCTTAACAAGGTCTAAGGCATACTTAGTTTGAGAAACAAATAGACCATCAGAATTCTGTTTCACTTGAAATCCTAAGAAAAGCTGTAGCTCCCCTATAAGGGACATGTGAAATTCCTTATGCATACTAGCAGAGAAGGATTTAACTTCAGAGTTTGAAGTTGACCCGAAAATGATGTCATCTACATAGACTTGGGCTATGATAATGTTTTTGTCAAAATGTTTGACAAAGAGAGTTTGGTCATTTCCTCCTCTCTTAAAACCCTTATCCAACAAAAAGTTGGAAAGGCGTTCATACCAAGCTCGAGGAACATGTTTTAAGCCATACAAAGCCTTTTTTAGACGAAAGACATGGTTAGGGTATTTAGGGTCAATGAACCCTTTGGGTTGTTCTACATAAGTCTCTTCGGACAGGATTCCATTAAGGAAAGCAGATTTTACGTCCATTTGATAAAGTGTGAATTTTAAGTAACACGCTATGGCGAAAAGAAGACGAACAGATTCAAGACGAGTGACAGGGGAAAATGTCTCGCTGAAATCTATCACTTCTATTTGAGAGTAGACTTGAGCAACTAGTATAGCTTTGTTTCTAAGGATTACACCATTTTCATCAGATTTGTTCTTAAAAATCCAACGTGTTCCAATAACATTTTTATTTTGAGGCCGAGGTACAAGATACCAGACATCGTGAATCACAAATTGTAAAAGTTCTTCCTGCATAGTAGAAATCCAGTGTGTGTCATTCAATGCTTCATTAACATTTTTCGGTTCCACAAGGGAGACAAAACATGCATAATTAGCATAATTTCTTAACTGGGATCTAGTACGAACTGGCTCATTAGGATTACCGACCACGTTATCAATGGGATGATCTTTAGAGACCCAGCCAGGTACTTCTGGACTCTCAGTAGGTAATGAGTCATCTATTTCAGGTGAATCAGTTTTGAAATCATTTTCAGATTCAACCACAATAGGTGATTCAGATATCTTATTTTCGACAATAGTCTCACTTACAATTACATTTATCGATTCCATAAGGGCCTTAGTACGCAGATTGTATATACGATAAGCACGACTGTTTGGTGAGTATCCTAAGAAGATGGCTTTATCACCACGAGTTTTGAATTTAGACAGATGTTCTCTGTCTTTACAGACATAACACTGACTTCCAAAGGTTCTTAGGTATTTCAGATTAGGCTTCTTACCGTACCACAACTCATAAGGGGTTTGTTTAGAGTTTTTCCTAAGATAGACCCTATTAGTGATGTGACAGGAAGTTCTAATGGATTCTACCCAAAAGTATTTAGGTAGGGATTTAGCATGCAACATGACACGTGCCATCTCTTGAAGAGTTCGGTTTTTCCTTTCAGCAATACCATTCTGCTGAGGAGTTTTAGGGGCACTAAATTCATGTTTGTAACCGTTGTAGTCACAATATTCAACTATTCGTGTGTCTGTGAACTCTCCCCCTCTATCACTACGGATGCAATTGACTTGTGTGTCCTTCTCATTTTCAATTCTTAGAAGAATTTTCAAAAAATTCTGAAACCTGTCAGATTTATGTTTCAAGAAGGCAACCCAAGTGAATCGTGTGAAATCATCAGCCATGACAAGGATATAACTGTGTCCACATAGACTAACAGTTCTAGAGGGACCAATAAGTTCCATATGGATGAGATCTAAAGGTCTAGAGGTAAGGATGTCTTTAACCTTTTTATGCGAAGTCTTAACTATTTTTCCTTCCTGGCAATGACCACAGACAACACTTGAAATAGGTTTAATTTTAGGAATACCTCTAACTATCTCTTGACTAGACAATCTACCAAGGATATCATAACTTAAGTGACCCATACGATTATGCCAGATCTCATTGTCATCCATTCTGACAATGTTACAGGTTTCAGAACTATTCTTGACAGTATAACAATTGTCAGGTGTTCTAAATCCTGTAATAATGCATTCACCTTTATCATTTAAAATTTTACAATTGTTCTTTGAAAAGGTGACTGTATGGTCAGAGTCACAAAATTGTGATATACTTAGGAGGTTGTCTTTAAGGCCTTTAACTAACAGAACATTTTCGAGAACATGCATTCCTTCTTCTTTTAGGGTTCCTTTACCTATGATCTGAGATGAAATGCCATCACCAAAAACAACTTTCCCACCAGCAAATCTGGTTTTGTTTAGAAGTTTTGTTTCATCTCCTGTCATATGTTTGGAACATCCTGAATCTAAGTACCAACCAGATGAAGTGTGTTCAGCTTTTAAAGCAGTGATGACAATGTTACACTTCATTTGGGGTAAAAGATCCTCTTTTCTAACCCAAATAGCTCTAGTTTTAATTTTGCGCAAGTTTGCTCTCATTTGATAAAATTTTCGAGACACAGCTTTTTGTCGAAAAACATTTGGAGCAGCAAGCTGATTGTTGTGAAAAAGTTGAGCTTTTGGTTTAGGAAAGTTTCTGGGAGACTTTCTCTTAAATGAACTCTTAGTTTTGGTCTTTCTATTTCTGTAGTTATAGTTCTTATCAGGTTGTCTTGGAAGGACATAATTGTTACGACTTTGCCTAGAATAGTTAAAGTTCTTATAGACAGAAGTATTGTATATAGGGGTGTTTAGACGCCTAGCATAACAACCTTCAAAGGAGTGACCATAAATGTCACAATATGAGCAATATTGATTTCTTGAGGGATGAATTTCCTTAGGAAAACTTCTAAAGATAGGTTTGACAGCGTTCTGTTCATAAGTCCAATTGTAGGGGATATGGTCTTATAGGTAGAATCAGCCTTTCTGATCAAAGGACAGACGTATTTAGTCTTAAGTGCAGTCTCAGCATTAGAGTAACTAGACTCTCAAATGTCTTTATGTTGTTGCTTTTGATCAAATTCAATCAAATGAAAGTCTGGACATGTTTCAATTGGTCTTTTGCCCCTAGACACAAACTTAATAGGTTCAAGTTTTGTATTTTGAGATTTGTTCTTAGGGCAAAATCCAATACCGGTTCTATCATCAGAATTGGTCTTGGAGTCAACAACAAAGTCAGTAAAACCATTTGAATTGTTTTCAAACTTAGAAAACTTTTTGAAAATAGTAGCTGTCTTTGTTTTTGCTTCCTCCAATTCTAATAATGTTCCCTTATATTTCATTTCCAGGGTTTCATTAGTTTTAGTCAACTCTTTTAATTTTTGATCAAAAGTTTCAATTTCAGATTGATGAGATAGACACTGGTTAGTGTACTCTTCAGCATTCAACTTCACTATAAGACTTAGATCATCTAATTTCTTAGTCAGGTCTCTAACAGTCTTCTCCAGTCTAGTGCCCCTTTTAAGAGTTTTAGCATACAAGGTATGGATATCAGGGAGGTTATCTGTGTCTGAGTCGCTAAGTGAAGTGTGTGTAGTGACCCCTAACGATTCAGTTTTAGTACTCACGCACCCATTGGAATCATCATTATCGAGATCACTTTGACTCACACACACGGAACTAGAACTAGCAACATTTTCAGACAATAAAGCATCTAGGCCAATCAAAGGAGTATTCACACAAGCAAGAGTAGAAGCATCATTATCACACACAGTAATATCATCATTGTAAATGATCTTAGCATAAAAGGACATGCAAGGGTCAAGTTCATTTGATGACTCAAGTTCCACTTCATCAGAGTCACTTGAATCATTCCAAGTTTTACAGACATTGGCTTTATTGTGTGTGTTGGCTTTATTCAGATTAACTCTGCAATCGTGTGCAATGTGACCTAGTTTCCCACATCTAAAACATTCAATCTTTTTAAGGTCTCTAGTGGGTCTGGAATTGTTGTCCTTCAGATGTTTGTCAAAACTTATCTCATGAGGTTTGGGGTTAGACAGACTACGATAATTAGGCTTGCCTTGTTTAGTTGCCTGTTTGTTTCGAAATTTGACAATTTTCTTAAATTGTTTAGACATTAAGGCAATCTGATTATCTAGTTTATCTATATCACACTCCTCATCAGAGTCAGAGTTGGTCAAATTAGACTCAAGTTTGGGTATATTGGAGGCAAAACTCAAGTTAGAGTTGGGCTGTTTTCTTTGAGAATGATTCAATTGTTTCTTAAAGTCTAATTCCATTTCCACAGTTCTAAGTTTTCTACGGAGTAACTCAGGAGTAAGGTTTTGATCATTCATTTCCTCAATAGCATACCTCTTACTGTCGAACTTTTATGGTAATGACCTTAGGATTTTAGAAACAATTTCATTTCTATCATAAGTAATACCATTAGCATGCAACTTAGTGACTATATCAGTTAAGTTCATGTAAAAATCATCAAAAGATTCAGAATCAGACATAATCAAAGAGTTGTACTGCTGGATAAGCATTTGGGTTTTAGCAGCTTTGACTCTTGAGTCTCCTTCATGTGCAGTGATTAATGTGTCCCATGCTTCCTTAGAAGTGGCACAAGATGAGATTCTTTTGAACTCATACTCATTAATGGACATAAAAATGGCATTCTTGCCTTTATTGTTATTTCGAGAAATGGTTTTCTCTTCTTGGGTAAATTCACTTAAGATTTTCTTTACCCTCTCATCACTTCCTTCAGTGGCTGGTTTAGTAGGATAAGTGTATCCATTTTCGATAATGTCCCAGACATCATCTCCTAAAGTCCCTTGGATGAAGGCAACCATCCTTACTTTCCAGTAAGCAAAGTTGTTTCCATCAAAGAGAGGAGGTCTGGACAGATTACCAAACCTTTCATTCTTCTCGTCCATAGTTAGGTTTTTCAGAAAACGATTTCAGAAACACAAGATCTTTGAAATAAAAAGTTAACAGGGCTCTGATACCAATTGAAAAACGCCGCTAATGCTGTTTAACACAAGGTTAAACTGTATAAGCAACTCCGAAAGTTTGTTGGAGAAACCCTTTTCTTTTGAAAATAAAAATTATAAACAAGATTTGTTTACAAAGAAACTTATGTACGAGATTAATTAAGATTGTGTAACCAGTTTTAAAACTAAGGCAGTTTCAAAAATTCAGCACACTTAAAGAATGAGGTGAGTAGATGAAGATAATCAACACAATGGTTTTTAACGTGGTAAAACCTCTCCCAACAGAGGAAACATCCACGGTGACTTCTAAGTCACAAAAACAAAAATCCACTAATAACAAAAATCAGTTACAAACTATACAACATGCAAGCACACAAATCAACCTATTCTAAGTTTAGGAATATACCCCACTTGGCTCCTTCTAACTTCTGATAGATCTGTTTTGTTGATGATGTTCTCCGGTTTGCTAACTTCTTTTGCTTTAGCTTCTTTACGTCGACTCAATGATCTCAGATCTTAAACACAACACTTCCAGTGTAGTAGTGTGTAAAGTGTTGTGAAGTGATTCCTATACACATGCATGAACTCACACACACTTAGATTTACAAACAGTCCTATACAAATTACATATAAAGTCTATATGCAGTGATTTTGTTATTTTTCTTTCTTACAAAACTAAAAACCTTTTGACCTTTAAATATAACCCAGATTCCACGGAGATCTTGCTTAAGAAATCGGACAAGACCTTAATCAATCTCTTTTGAAAATATTTAGGAGATTGAAAACCCTCCAAGTGCGAATCCAACTAGGTCAGGTTAAGTTTTGTAAAAACAGAAACTATAAAACATTTTTAAAACCAACCAGAAATGATTTTCTTAAACCAAGTTGAAAATATGCAGATCTAGTGAAAAATGTAACATTCAGAGTATAGATCTAACATTTCTATGGAAAAAGAAACTAGATCTTCACTCTAACGTTTAAGTTGTGTACAAGATCAGAAATCACGAGGTTACAGCAACTATATGAACAAACCAGTCTCTCTCTCTCTTTCTTTCAAACACTCAGGTTGTGTTTGGGGTAAGGTTTATTTGAAGGTTTGTTACAGAGACGAAGTGTTTAGGGTTAGGGTTTGATTTTGGCTAACTGTTTCCCTTTCTCTCTCTTCTCTCTATTCTTTTCTCTCTTCTCTCACTTCTCTCTTCTCTCTCTTATTTTTTTCTCTCTGGAAGACGAATGCCCAAAAGTTCTCTAAGGCTGAGAAGTGAGGGGTATTTATAGTGCCTGGGTAAGGTTCTGGATGTTCGAGGCAAATCAAAGGCTGAGATCAAGTCTTCAAAGGTTTGACTTGATCCAATGGTTCTAAAACAGCGGTGGTTTAAAACGATTCTGATTGGTTCAAATGGATAGCACCGGGATTAATCGAGAACGCATGCAGACCCTTGATAAGAAATGATCCAACGATCAACAATCATCCATCCAACCCTCTCACATAAGAAACACAAAAACATTAGCCCGGAGGATGACAAGTGTTGGCTGGTTATAAGCTCTCACACGCGCGTCAAAATAATTACAAAACCTCACCCTGAAGTCTCTAGCGCTTTGAGATCGTACCCAACCAAACAATTCAGTGAAAAATGAAGTTTCTAAAATAGTAAATTAACCCCAAAAACTTTATTATCCCATTTTATTAATAAAAATAATTATTAAAAAAATGTTTTAAAAAAAGTTTAAAAGGATTTAAAAATTATTTAAAATTCCCAAAAAATTATTAAAGCTCCAATTCAAGGGGAATTAAACACACACTCAATTTTAGGCAATATTAACACATGTATGCACTTCTAATTGTGTGTAGTGTGATTCATTTAGTATCTTCATAGATCATTGAAGGGGATTAGAGAGATGTTCTGAGGCTTTTTGGATTCTAGGATGGACTACAAATTTTGTCAATATTTCCAAATTAGTTGAGCACTTATACAATGTAGACTTAAGCAAGTCAAAGGTATAAGGTGCTTCAGCTCTCATGTTTCAAATCTCAAAGACATGACCATTGTTTATTTTAGAGGATCAATCAAACCCATGGATGTTAGAAAAGGTCAACCCATAGGTAACTTTCCTTAAGTTTTCACATGTTCATATTGTGGTAGGAAAGGTCACCATAGGTGTTTTTGTTTTGATCTTAGAAGAGTCCCTAGAGAGTTTAAGGATAGTGTCCCGTCAGTTCCTATAACCCCTTGAGTTAGGTACACAGAGGTTTGGATTAGGAAATCACTTTTGGAGACGCTAAATGCTAGATTGGTTGACTCTCACATGCTTGTACATGATGCATCACATGCTATTTTATATCGTTGATTGTTTGAATGGTTTATTTATCATACGCTAGTTGTGCTTCTTGATATATTTTTGTTGGTGTTATGACATGTGTAATGTTTGTATTAGATTTTCATTTTTTTATAAATATTGAAAAAGACAAAAAGATTTTATTTTGATATTTTTTTTTAAAAAAGACAAAAAGCGTTTTGTATTTTGCTTACACTATTTATGGATGGACATTTAGGATGACCAAGTCACAACGTCATTCCATATCCATGTGACTATTCGATAGTGTTTTGATATGATACATCATTTTATCCATGTGCTTTATAATGTTTGTAGTGATTAAGATGAGATTTGAGATTACTTTCTAAATGTTTGACTCATGATTTCCTTTAATGCACACTTGCACGGATTTGTTTGATTATTTTACTTATCTATCACTTGTTGCGAAGTGTTTTCATCTATATATTGTATTTAACAAGTTCGATAAAACATGGCAATGAAAGAGTGCATGTAAGAACCGTTGCCCGTGAGGAATTTGTTTTATACAAAAATATGATGAGTGAACACAGGAAATGGCTGTGAGTGAATAATAATCACATCGTGAAAGCCACCGTTTAAAAGAGCCCAAGAAAAAATGGCAATAAGAATAATCATATGCCAAAAAGGGGGCCAATAGGACTTCTCTAAGTTGAGAAAAAATAGAAACCTCAAAAGATCTTGAAAAAGACATATATATTTTAGGGAGTTTGGTTGGAAATAAATTAACGGGTTTACACATCCTGACAAAGTCTTGAAAAAACATTAAATAGTTTGAGACGTTATTGGTGAGGAAATCATTTTAGACTTTGATTTGTTGATTTGATTAAGTCAATGTCATTTGAATTCAACAATTTTTACACCTAAGGATGAACGTGAAGTTCATTCGTTAGGATTATCCATATTCATCGTGCACATTTGTTATGTATGTTTGAGTTGATTTACCTATTGAATATTTCACACCCATTCATTCCGTTTTCACGATTTGATTATCTTAGTGTAACTTCTTGGTGTGAGATTTTTTTTATAAATTTTATTTTCTTGAAAAATTGAAAAATAAAAAATAGTTGGTGAATGCCTTTAAGTTTATCCTTGTAACCATTCTTGATTTTATTTGCTTGTCATGACACTCCATCCTTATTTTTATTTATTCTTTTCCCTGTCTATTTCGAACAAATAAAAATGGGGAGATTTAATGGGGGAGTTTAATTATGGGGAAGAATTGAGATTTGATATTTGTTTTTATTTATGTTTGTCTCATTTCAAACTCGATACATCACGAAGGTGTATTTATTTCTTATCTCATGTGTGTAGGTACAAAAGTTGAAGATCAATATTTTTCACACCCTGATGATGACGAAGAAACATTTGCAAAGATTTTAGAAGAAAGTTTAAAGACTTGCTTTTTTAGCACCTTTTCAGTTTTAGGTTCATGGGAGGGTATTATATTTGTATAGGACATTTGATTTGATAATTTGGATGTTTTTAATTTGTACCGACATAGACATAAGGCGAGATTTATAAGGACATAACATATTCTTGTTTACATTAGAGTATATCGTAAACCGCTACAATCGTTGAAGAAAAGTTCAAGTTCAATCAGGCATCAAGACATATACGAATATCAACATTATTCGATAGAAAAGTCTCTGCGAGATAGAATTTGGAAAGGTTGTGTTTAAGTCCCTTAGCGGTTCATTTAATGTGTTAGGATCATTTTTCTAAACTATTTTTAAACACTTGAGGCGTTATTTTTCATCAAAAGAAAATTTTCTAAGTGTTGAGGCGGAGTTTTATGAAAATAAGTTTTTTGACATTCTGGTCGTTCAAGCGATAAAAAAGTGTCGTTCAAGTGACAATGAAATGTCCCGCGATGTCCTTGTTCGAGCAATGACTCATCTCGTCCTAGAGATATCCTGTTTTAGTTCGATCCAGATCACCGAATCAATTTTGTTATATGTACCTGATTAAATGAGTCATTTTTCCTTAAGAAGACTTGACGTTTTTCAGTCTATGACAACTGCAAACTGCATAATTATTTTATCTTCTTCATTTAGGGTTTAAACTTTTTTTTTCAATTCACAAAAAAATCCCAATAGTTTAGTGAATTATTTTGGAACCCAAAATACGATCTTATTGAAGTTTCTCTTGTAAAGAGGGTAAATCTACACCTGACGACTGTGTGTCATTGGGAGTACTTAAGGGTGTTCTTGGCTGATTCAGAGTTGTGTGTTCTTATGGGTTTACTGTGGTTGATCCATTGCTGACTCTAGGGTGCATGTCTATGTGAGAATCTACAGATATTGATTGCAACTTTCATTGTGTATGTCAGTTGCGATTTACTTTGGCATAGTGAAATAAAAAAGTTTTCCCTTCGGGTTTTTTTCTTGAAATCTGTGTGTCAGCAATTTATTTGTGACGGTTTGATTTTACCCACCTAGATGTATATGTTAGGGTTTAAATAAAATTGGTTTAAAAATTGACTCCAATTAAATAAGTATACTTTAGAATTTACAAATTGGTTGAAATCAATATCACACCGCATTCTCACCTCGAGTCACTCTTATCTTAGAATCCAGTTTATCAGGTTGGCTTTGGGAGAAAGTATAGGATGAAGAGAAATTTTCTGTTCAAGACACTACTTTTTCCCCAGCCCCATCCTCCTTTAAAATTATGAGAACCCGATCGAGGAGAACGATCGACCATGCCACTGCCAGAGATCAATTGAAGAAATAATTTTTCGCCAATGTACAGGGCAACCGAGTCCCCTCTGCTGATAAGCAGAGGAAGAGGAAGATAGTCTCCAGGAGATGGATTCTTGGGAGTTAAAACTCCAATGGGTAAAGGCCAAACAAGCCAATAATAAAAAGACCAACAAAACACCGATCAGTGGTGGTTCACAGACACCCCTCAATCCAGCCAACGAGTCATCAATAATGACCCCAAATAGCCATAGGGGCACCAATAAAGCACCACCACCCCTCCCATTGAATAGAGGTCATCCATGGGAGATCTCCTTATTTAAGGGGAAAGAGAGAATTATGACGGATTCAACCCACAAGGACCTTGAGGTGGTCTTTTCCATCTCCGCATTTTCCATGCTACCGTCTGACATGACGAAGTTAAGGAGATTCACGTTGGAGAGGCTCCAAAAATAGGGCATGTGCCACAGCATGTTGATAAGTTCGCTTACCATTTTACTTTGATCATTTTTCTTTTTTAACAAGTTTTTAATGTTGATTTCTTTTCGATACAGGGCATAAAGGTTCAACAGGAGCTCACCAGTTGGGCTTCCTCCTACTAGAAGTCTCTCGAGTTTACTCCCAAAAAGAAACACATCCTTCAAGTCCCATATCTCTACTCAATGCTAGCAAATTGAGAACTTGAACAAGAAAGTTAAAGAACAGACCAAAGCCAATGTGAAGGTGGTGGATGAGGCTTAACGAACTTAGATTAAGTTCAGTCGAGTTAACTCTCAGCTCTCCAAGTTGTTGATCTTTCATCAACTCACCTTCTTGGAGAAAAATATTCTCAAAAGCTAAGGGCTCAGAGGGTGAAGACCAGGGAGGTTGACTTAGATAAGGCCTTTAACGATGGCTACGAGACAACTATCCACCTTTAGTAAAGGGTGGGTTATGAGTCTTTAGTGGGGAAACATCGGTGAGGACGACCCATCTAATGTCGAACACCTCCCATAGCTAATCCTTTGGAAGATCTCCCTAGGGAGGCATCGGTCCCCTCCTCCGCCGATCCCCTTACTAAAAAGGGTGTTCCTGAGTCAGCTGGTCAATCTTAGTGCTCCTTTTCTTTTTTTCTTTTCTCCTTGATGTATTTTTTTTACCCTTGCTGGTCCTTTTTAGGCCTTACGCCATTGTTATTTTTAATGAGAAAGTATATTTTTACTTCATATATTATCTTCATACATCGTTACATTACTATTATGTTTTATTTTCTTACCTCTTTGCTTGTATTACTTAAAAATGAAGCAAACAGTTATTACCGAAGTGGGATAAAGTTAATATACTGGCAATCTTAGGTGAAGACTGTAATTCGATTAAAACCATCCCATCTGATCGACTAAATTAATCCTTAAGAAACTTTTAGTTAATAAAGTAGTTGGCCAAAGCCATCTTAGGTGATTGGCTAAATCAACCTGAATTAATTTTTAGTAAATGAAGCATTTGGTCAAAGCCATCTTGGGTGATCGGATAAATCAAGTCCAAATCCATCTTAGGTGATCGGCTAAATCATCCTTAAGTAATTTTTAGTAAATAAAGCAGTTTGCCAAAACCACCTTAGGTGAATGGCTAAATCGAACTTATTGCCATTTCTAGGCAGTTCTTTTTTAGATCATACCACTCCTAAGAGTGGGTTTTAACCAACCTTTGGTTGATCTTACTACTTGTGTAAGTGGGTTTTTATGCCTCTTTTAGGTCAATTTGATTTAGATCATACATCGACCTTTCCCAGATTATACTACTTGTGCAAGTGGGATTTTTTTATACCTCTTCCTGGATGATCGATGTTAGATCATACAACTATTAAGATTGGGTTTTAATCGACGATTACCACTTGTGAAAGTGGGATTTTGTGCCTCTTCTAGGTCGATCTTCTTTAGATCAAAGCACTCCTAATAGTGGTTTTTCACCAACCTTTCCCAGATCGTACCACTTGTGCAAGTGAGATTTTTATTTAGATGCTTCATATAATTCAATATAATTAAATGCAAATCATTTTATTGTGCATAAAAAGAATTCAACTGACTTCCTATATAATGGCAAAACTTTCTAAGGTCCATGGCATTCTATGACCTTGGGACTACTCTTCCATCTATTTCTTCTAAATGATATGAACCCACACACCCTTTTGAAGGTATGTGGTAAGGTCCCTGCCAGTTCGGCTCTACCTTTTCATCTGATGTCTTCTTTACGAGGGGAAATAAATTTTGGAGGACTAGGTCACCCACTTGGAATTATCTAACCTTGACTTTATTGTCATGTTGCTTTTTTAATTCCTACTGATAGGCAACCAAATGTATGAAGGCTTGCTCCTTTCTTTCTTCATCTAGGTCCAACTAATAATCCACTCGATCATTATTTTTATCGTCTTCAAATATCTCCAATTAGAGCATTATAAGTCATCTTTAGAGGGACTTTTGCTTCCATGCCATAAGTTAGAGAGTATGGGGTTTCCTTCATCATCCTATTGGGGGTTGTCCAGTGCTCCCACAGAATGCATGGAAATTCATCTACCCATCATCCCTTATCATTTTCCAGCGTCCACTTCATGCCCAACAAGAGGGTTTTGTTGTTCATTTCTACCTACCCCTTGCTTTGAGGAGAGACTATTAACGCGTTGTGGACCCTAATTTCGTACTCAGTGCAAAAGTCCCAGAAGGAATCATTATCAAACTTTGTTTCGTTATCTACTACCAGTGCTCTTAGTAAGTCGAATCTTGTGATGATATTTCTCCAAACGAATATCCTGGCGTCTGGTTCTCTTATGTGAGTGAGAGATTCGGCCTCAACTCATTTGGTGAAGTAGTCGGTCATTGCTATCCGGTACATCCAATTTTTATGTGCATCTTGTAGTGGTCCAATAATATCCATGACCCATTAGGAAAATGTCCATGGACTTATTAGGGGGTTGAGATCTCTGGTGGGTTGTTTGATCATCGAAGAGAACATTTGTCACTTTTAGGCATTTTTTTGGGAACTGTGTTGAATCCTTTTGCATATATGACCACTAGTTCCCTTGAGAGATTGCTCTCTAAGAGAGTGATCTCCCACCTGTGTATTCTCCACAGCTTTCTTTATGCATTCCACTTAAAATCCCTTCTATTTGATCTGGCGGGATGCATTTTAACAATGGGCCTCTAAATGATGTTTGATAATTTGTCCCATCTGAGTTGAGGCAGAATTTGACCTATCTAATCTTTAGCGTATGTGTTGCCTTGTCATCTGGGGGTAGCTCATTAGTTTTCAAAAAAGAGATGATACTCATATCACTTGTTGAATCTTTAATGCTTGGTCGGTATGAAAAATATTTATTAGATCTTTAACCAAAAGTTAAAGTCAAAAAATAAACTTGTTGAATGAAACACTTTTCAAAATATGACACAAGATGTGTAAAAAAAATTCAATTAGATGTGTGATTTGGTAGATAGATTACCTTAGGTTTTGCACATAAAACCTCTACTAGTTCTTTAATGAAAAACCACACCATACAAGCAGTTAAGAACAATCCAAACAAATTTGACATAATATTTTTAACATAGTAAAATCCCAAATTAGGAAAAACATCCACGGTGACCTCTACACCACAAAATAAAAATCCACTATAATCAAACAATAGATACAATATTACAAGAACCCAAACATGCATTCAAGATCCTAATCTAAGAAAAGAAATATACCTACGCGAGCTTTCCTCTCCAATGGTATTTATGTTCTAACTTTGATCTTCCCAAATGTTTCCTCGCTTTAGTCATTGCTACGTGTTCCCAGTGGCTCAATTAATACAAAATCTCTAAAATAAATCAAACTTTAACTAGGTGTTCATGTGAGAGTGCAATGATTGTCATGTGAACTACATGTAAGATGCTACTCACCTCTCAAGATAATATACAAATAAATCCTAATGAATTTCAAAGAATCTATATGATATGCAGAGATTTCAATTTTTCATTGAAAATCAGACTTATGAAATTTCAAAAAAATAGATCAAATGTTTCAAAACACTTATTTATGCACACACTAATTATACAAACTGTGAAACTGAGTTTTTTGCAACAAAAACTTTAGATCTAAAATATTAGTGATTTTAAAAGTCTCCTTTTCAAGAAAACTTGAAAATAAAATGGATCTAAAAGAATATACAACATAAAGAACAAATCCATAGATAAAAAGTAATAGAAACTCTAATAAACCAAGTGATATTTATCTCTTAGTAAATCTCACAATTTCTAAAAAGAAACCTAAGATCTATATTGAGACTAGGTTCCTAAGAGAGATTAATATTGAATAAATTCTTCAAAAATGGCCAAACACCAAACCCTTGTGAAAACCCAATATTTCTGACTCAAAAAATTGTAGGTTTTTTGGTGTAAGTAGAACGATGAAGTATGTGTTTGGTTTTGTGAGAAAACTTAAGGATTTCTAACACTAGAATAGTGTTTTTTTCTCTATCTCTCTAACCTTTATCTTTTCTCTCTCTACTATCCCTTCTCTCTTTTTTTTCTCAAAATGACGAGCTGCCAAAAGTTCTCAAATGCCTCAACCTAAGGCTGTATTTATACTAGGACAACAAGGATATGGATGTTCGAAGCAATCGAATGGCTGAGATTTCTTGGGCTATATGACTTTTTAATCTAAGGGTTGTATAATGACCGCTTAAACTTATTATCTCATTGGTCCATTCTAGCGTCACAGGGATTATCAAGGATAACATGCAGAGCGTTGATAAGAGTTAATCTAAGGACTATAATAAGTGCATTGGTTTGAGAGAGTAAACAAACACAGATGGGGCAAATCATAATGCAACACGTGGAGCAAAATGGATAGTCCAAAAATGCATGTTTTAGATGTTTTAAAATCCAATTTTCATTCCCAAAAGTCTGTGTCGGCTTTAGATTCTACCCTAGGAAGTTTTTAAGTAATAAAACTAATTCAATTTTAACCCACAACACTTTAAAATCATTATTTTAAATGTTAGAAAAATCATTTTAAATGTTTTAAAAATGCTTTAAAAAATTCCTATAAATATTTAAACACTTGTGCACACACTTAAACACATATATGCATGATTTGTGTCCTATAACGTGTTCTGTGTAATATTGTAATTCCCTTTTCATTAGAGATGATGTTCTTGGACAGGATCAAATGTTGATAAAGATTTGCAAACTATAGAGAAGATTGCTAAAAAAATCTAACCTATTTTGTCACCATATCCAAACTAGTTGGAACTCCTATATGGTACGAACTCAAATAAGTCAACCATATAGTGTGTTCTCAATTTCCCCCTTTGGATATTGGAGACAAAATTCCCTTGAGTAACCTGTACTCGTGGGTAAAAAATAAAATCCTACATTTTCTATATAAAAGAGCTATAAACCCATTCCTATCCTAGAACTGAAAATAAGATAAAACAAAATACATAACTCACCTATCATAAAGACCATTACCCTAGAAAATGTGAATTGCTATACAATCGGGTCTGAAAATACCTGAAAGATAAACACTCAATGGTCATATTAGTTGAGTTAAGAGGAGATAAGATATGGAAATTTAAAGCGAGTTACTCAAGTTCTTCTCCCCCAATTTTTCTCAAATATACAATGGGGTAAAAGATATACAAAAATGGGAATATATAAAGAATTTATTATGCACTAACAACGTCATAAAGGAGGACAAATTCAAGGGTCTCCAACATTAATTAGATTAATGAGGCATCTTTTGTCATTTGTGAAACGTCCGTGCCCTAAATCTTCAACAACCAATTATTAGCATGAAACTACCGAGGTTACGACAGTTGTGTAGAAGTTATTATGTGATAACTATCAGCCCGATGATTGTTTTAAGGAACTCAAATCTAATATTGTCCAACGATTTTGTTAATAGATCAGCTAATTGTTTTTCAGTGTTTAAATAATCAATATCAAGCTCTTTGGATTCTATAATCTCATGAATAAAATGATGCATAATCTTTATGTGCTTAGTGCATGAGTGCTGGACAGAATTCTTATATATATATATAGTGCACTCTGGTTATCGCAATATATAGTCAATTTATCTTCAATGATACCATAGTCACTAAACATCTCCTTGATCCATAAAAATTGAGCACAACAACTATCCTCGGCTATGTATTAGGACTAGACTATAGAAAGGTATATGCATTTTTATTTTTACTACTCCAGCCTACTAAGTTATTTCCTACATAGTAACAGGCTCCAGATGTTCTTTTACTATCGTCTAAATAGCCTGTCCAATCGACATCAGTGTAACCGACGATGAAACTAGTAGTGTCCTTTGTGTACCAAATACCGAAGTGTAATGTACCCTTAACATATTTCATAATTTGTTTAACACATAACATATGAGGTTCTTTAGGAGTACATTGGTATTTTACACATATACACACTGCAAATGAAATGTCTAATCTAGAGGCACTAAGATATAACATACTCCCTATCATACTTTTATATAAAGTCGGGTCGACGTCTTTCCCATTTTCTTCCTTAGATAATTTCATGGACATGCTCATGGGTGTGCGCACTGGTTTTGAATTCTCTAGCCCAAACTTTTTAATCAGATCAGTGGCGTATTTTAATTGCGTAATAAATAAGCCATCACCAAACTATTTCACTTGTAGTCCTAAGAAATACTGTAATTCCCCCATTAGGGACATCTGAAATTCAACATGCATAATATCGAAAAAGTCTTTTACTTGATTATAAGAGGGTGATCCGAATATCAAATTGTCAACGTACACTTGGGCAATCAAGAAATGGTTGTTGTTTTTCTTAACAAATAATGTTTGATTGTTTCTTCCACGAACAAATTTGTTCGTGACCAAAAATGTAGATAGGCGTTCATACCAAGCTCTATGATCTTGTTTCAAGTCATATAAAACTTTCTTAAGCCTAAAGATGTGATTAGGGTGTGAAGGATTTATAAATCCCTTGGATTACTCTATGTGTACCTCCTCAGTCAAAATCCCATTTAAAAATGCAGACTTAACATCCATTTGAAAAGGTTTGAATTATAAATGACATGATATGGCAAGGAGAAGACGAATTGACTGCAAATGAGTAACATGTTCAAAAGTTTCATTAAAGTCAATTCCCTCTATCTGGGAGTAACCTTGCACTAGTAACCTAGCTTTATTTCTAATTACCTCTAGATTCTTATCAGTTTTGTTTTTAAAGATCCAGCGTTTGCCGATAACCTTCTTATCTTTTAGTCATGGAACAAGATACCAAATGTCATAACTTCACAATTGGACCAGCTAATCCATAATGAGTCTAAAAGGGCACCATTTACATTTTTTTGTTCAACGGGAGAAACGAAGCATGCAGATTTAGCCACTTTTAAAAGTTAGGATCTTGTTCAAACTAACTCAGAAGGGTTACCAACCACTTTTTTGATGGGGTGGTCTTTAGAAACCTAAGTCGGTACAGCAGGACTCTTAGGCGGCAGTGAATCAATTATCTCTAGAGAGTCAAGAGTAAAATTGATTTTAGAGTCATCTAGGACCACTATTTTATTGACACTAGTCTCTGTGTTAGTATCATTTACAATTATGTTAAAAGACTCCATTATGACTTTGGTACTTATATTAAATACATGGTAAGTCCTACTTGTTTGGTAGTAACTAAGAAATATTCCTTTTTCTCCTTGGGTGTCGAACTTTTAAAGGTTTTATTTGTCCTTACAAACATAACAGACACTTTTGAAGGTTTTGAAATATCTCAAATTAGTCTTTTTGTAGTACCAAAGTTCATAAGAGGTTTATTTGGAATTTTTCCTAATGTATACATGATTAATGATATGACACGTTGTCTGTATAGACTCCACCCAAAAGTATTTTGAAAGAGTTTTTGCGTGAAACATAACCCTAGCCATCTCCTGTATGGTCTTATTCGTACGTTCATCAATTCAATTATGCTAAGGTGTCTCAGGAGCACTAAACTCATGTTTGTATCCATTTATAATACAATATTTTGTAACACCAAAGTCTTTGAACTCTGCACCTCTGTCACTTCTAATACGACATACTTGGGTATCCTTCTCGTTCTTTATTTTTAAAAGAATTTTTAAGAACTCACGAAAGGTATCAGATTCATTTTTCATGAAAACAACCTAGGTATATCATGTGTAGTCATCCATAATAACTAAAATATAATTATTACCACGAAAGCTGACAATTCTAGAGGGACCCATAAGGTCCATGTGGATTAGTTCCAAAGGCTTTGAAGTTAAGATATCTGTAACATTGTTATGAGAGGATTTACCCATCTTCCGATTAAAAGAATTTTTATTTTAGGCAAACCTCTAACTATTTCTTGGGATCTTAGCCTACGGAGGTTATAAAAAATTGCATGTCCCAATCCATTATGCCATAAATCAACATAATCTAATTTGGAAACTTGGCAAGTTTCACTCTTTGAAATTACTGTATAACAGTTATCCTCAGTTATGCTTCCTATCATAATACAGTTACCCTTTTCATTCAAAATTTTACAATCGATTTTCGAAAAGGTAACAGTATGATTGGAATCACAAAAATTGAGATATGCTTAGGAGGTTAGCCTTAAGACCTTTAACTAATAGGACATTATTTTGATTAAGAATACATTCCTTGCATAATGTTCCCTTGCCTATAATCTAAGATGAAACACCATCTTCAAACATGACACTACCTCCAAGGAATTTTATCTTATTTAATAATTTAGTTTCATCCCCGGTAATATATTTAGAATATCCAGAGTCCAAGTACCAACAAGATGGAGTTCGTTGAGCCTTAAAAGCGATTATGACAACATTGAACTTGAGTTGGGGTAACAAGTCATCTTTTTTAATCCAAAATGACCCGATTTTTAAATTTTTATTGGGCTTTGACTTAGAAAAGGTCTGATGGGTCTTTCTAAATGGATTCTTCTTAGGCTTGGGTCCTCCCTTCTTCTTTTTATAGTTAGATTATGTGTGGTCTGCTTCGGGAGAACATACGTATTCCTATAATTTCTCGAATAATTAAAGTTTTGAAAAGTAGGTGTGTATAGTCACTTTTGAAAACATTCGACAATGGTGTGCCCGTAAACATAACATTAGTAACATTATTAGTGGGTGGAAGACATGACCCTATCACTAAAGTCTTTAAAAATAGGTTTGGTCTTATTGGGAACACTCGTCCAATTGACACTAGTCTTGAGGGTTTGGAAATGGTCTCTAACAGGAGGACAAACAAACTTAGTTGGACCACTAGATTTAGGTTGTTGATTACACTGACCTTGCATATCCTTGGAGATGTTTTCATTGTAAATTCCTTTATAATATTTTTGAAAAGTCTGGCCATCTTTAACAAAAATGAAATTTTCAGGAGATACAGTTGTTTTGTTGGTTACAACTTTTTCTCCAAAACCTAATCCAGACTTATCTTCAAAATCTATCTTTCTTCCAATAATAATTTCTTCGTACGTTTTGGCGTGAGTTTCAAAATGCAAACATTTTTTAAAAACATTTGAAACCTTCTATTTGGATTCTTCTAACTCATTTAGAGTAGACTTATATCTTTCCTCTAAAATCAAGTTTTTCTCCGATAGGTCTTTTATTTTTAAGGAAAACTCTTTTATTTATGTCTTATGAGCAATACATTGTGCTATGTAATCTTCATGGTTCTTTTTAATAGTCTTGTTAAGTAGTTCAACAAGTTTCGTTCATAGCTTTACAATTTTATCAAGTCTAGCACTCTTTTTAAGCATTTTGGTGTACAACTCCTGAATATCAGGGAGATCGTCATCGGACTCGCTAATGCATTTTCAGCAATGTCCCCTATCGATTTAATTTTTTTAGTGAGACTCACATACACGTTCAGTTCGTCAACAATGTTCACACTTTGACACACCCGTAGACTAGGATCATCTGATTTATTCTTATCGCCAAAGTCATAATAGTTTCACTAGAAGGCATATGCATAATACATTCATCAGTAGGTAAGCATGTATTATCATCAATGTTTACTAACTTTACAAAAAAAGATATGCATGAATCATCAAACTGGGTTGACTCAGTTTCATCTTCATCAGAATTACTTTTGTCATCCCAAGTCATACACATATTAGCCTAGCATTGTTTTTGTTAAGTTTGACTCTGCATTTATTGGAATAATGCCCCATTTTTCCCACAATGATGACAATTCACACTTTTAATGTCAGTATTGGGTCTATTATTGGCATTAGTCTGTTTGTCATCATGTCTTTCATGAGGTCTGTGACTTTAATGACTTTAATAACCCGGTCTACTTTGTTTAGAAGCAACAAAATTTTGAAACTTGATAATCTTTTTAAATTTTTGCTCATAAGAGCTATTTGGTTATCAGGGTGATCCAAATCACAATCATCACTGAGGTCAAGGTCAAAATCTAGGGGGTTCATTTTTAAGGACAGTCATTTATGAGGGAAACACAACATTAGATCCGGATGGTCTTTTTTTTGGGGCAGTCAATTGATTTTTATACTCCGACTCCATTTTTACAGTCCTTAATTTACTTGTAAGCAATTCAGGGGTCAGGTTTGGGTCGTTGTATCATTTATTGTCAAATTTAGCAGGTAAATACCTAAGAATTTTCTGTATAATTTATATTCTGTCATAGGTTATACCATTAGCATGTAATTTTGTGACAATGTCTGCTAAATTAATATAAATGTCATCAAAAGATTTACGAGCATTCAAAATCAGTGTATTATATTATTGGACTAGTAGTTGGGTTTTTCCAGCCTTAACAAGTTCATCACCCTCATGTGCGGTGACTAGTGTGTCCCAAGCTTCCTTGGAAGTAGAGCATATATATATGCGTTTAAACTCATTCTCATTAATGGACGTAAAAAATGCAATTATTAATATTATTATTATTATTATTATTATTATTATTATTATTATTATTATTATTATTATTATTATTATTATTATTATCTAGTGACATCTTTTTCTCTTATTTAGTAAACTCGCTAAGACTCTTCTTAACTCTTGTTGGGTTGGTTTCAGACAAAGGCTTAGTTGGGTGTACGTAACCATTTTCAATCATATCCTATACGTCATCACCCATTGTCCCATGGATGAATGCAGCCATCCTTGCTTTCCAGTAAGGGAAGTCGTGTCCATCAAAGAGGAGTGTATGGGAGAAGTTACCTAGCTTCTCAAATCTCTCATCCATTTTCAGAAATAGATTTCAAAACTAGTTTTTGGATTTCAGGATCAAAAAAATTTTTGATAAACCCGCTCTGATACCACTTGAAAAAATCGTTTACTAGATCTTTGACTAAAAGTTAAATTTAAGTAAACTCCGAAAAATAAACTCGTTAAATGAAACTCTTTTTAAAACACGACACAAGATGTGTAAAAATAGATTTCAATTAGATGTTAGATTTGGTAGATAGATTACCTTAGATTTTAGAGATAAAATCTATACTAAGTCTTTGATGAGAAACCACGCCATATAAGTAGTTAAGAACAATCCAATAAAATTTGGCACAATATTTTTAACGTGGTAAAATCCCAAATTAAGGAAAACATCCACGGTGACCTTTATGCCACCAAATAAAAATCCACTATAATCAAATAACAAATACAAGATTACAAGAACCCAAACATGCATTCAATTTTGATAAACCCGCTCTAATACCACTTGAAAAAATTGTTTACTAGATCTTTGACTAAAAGTTAAATTTAAGTAAACTAGAAAAAATAAACTCGTTAAATGAACCTCTTTTTAAAACACGACACAAGATGTGTAACAATAGATTTCAATTAGATGTTAGATTTGGTAGATAGATTACCTTAGATTTTCGAGATAAAATCTATACTAAGTCTTTGATGAGAAACCACACCATATAAGTAGTTAAGAACAATCCAATAAAATTTGGCACAATATTTTTAACGTGGTAAAATTCCAAATTAAGGAAAACATCCACGGTGACCTTTATACCACAAAATAAAAATTCACTATAATCAAATAACAAATACAAGATTACAAGAACCCAAACATGCATTCAAGATCCTAAGCTAAGAAAAGAAATATACCTACATGAGCTTTCCTCTCCAATGGTATTTATGTTTTGACTTTGATCTTCCTAGTTGGTTCCTTACTTTAGTCCTTGCTCCGTGTTCCCAGTAGCTTAATCAATAATGAATCTCTCAGATGAACCACACTTTAACTAAGTGTTCATGTGAGAGTGTAGTGATTGTGTGAACTACGTGAAAGATGCTACTCACGTCTCTCAAGAGATCTATACAAATAAAGGCTAATGAATTACAAAGGATTTAAATGATATGCAGAGATTTCAATTTTTCTTCAAAAATTAGACTTATGGAACAAATGTAATATCTAAGATTTGAAAGAAATCTTTCTAAAAAATAGATCAAATGTTTAAAACACTTATTTATGCACACACTAATTTCACAAATTGTGAAACTGAGTTTTTTCAAACAAAACCTTCAAATCTAAAATATTAGTGATTTTAAAAGTCTCATTTTCAATAAAACTTGAAAATAAAATGGATCTAAAAGAATATACAACAGAAAGAACAGATCCACAGAGAAAATGTAATGAAAACCTTAATAAACTAAGTGATATATATATATATATATATATATATATATATATGAGCCATGCTATAGTACATCATGCTCTATACATCACCCATGCATCACGCCTAATTCTAGGCCCTAAAAAACTTTTTTTTTCAAATTTTATATTTTTCCCTTGAAATTAACCTTCCAATCAACCCATATGCAAAAAATTAAGTCAAAATACATTTTGTAGCTATTTTTAAAAAATCTATAAAAAAAACTACTAAAAATACCTTATTTGTAAGGGTCTGCGCCAGCAATTTTTTGTGGATTTTTTAAAAATAGCTACAAAATTTATTTTGACCTAATTTTCTGTATATGGGTTGATTGGAAGGTTAATTTCAAGGAAAAAATATAGAATTTGAGAAAAAAGTTTTCTAGAGCCTAGAATTAGATGTGATGTATGGTGTGATGTATAGTGTATGATGTAGGTGCACCTTCCTCTCTCTCTCTCTCTCTCTCTCTCTCTCTATATATATATATATATATATATATATATATATATATATACACACTAGCGTATGCCCGTACCTGAAGGCACGACGAAATTTTTCAAAGTACATAATCGCGAAACAACGATAATTTTTCAAAGTACGTAATAGCGAAAAGCAAAAATTTCGAAGTGTAATTTTAAAACAATGTCAAATAGTCCAATAACATTCAAATAGTCTAGATTCATCCAATAAATTCACATATAATACGAAATATACAATATTCATCCATCGAATTCATATTGTCTCAAAAAAACAAAGTGTCAAATTTTTAAAAAAATTGGACATAATCTCCTTTGTTTAGGGGACTATACACCCTGCTTAACAAATAACAAATAGTCCAACATCCAAATTGTCAAATTCTTCAAAAAAATTCACATATAAAATTAAATATACAATATTCACTAATCAAATTAACTGTGTCTCAAAAAACAAAGTGTCAATTTTTAAAAAAATTGGGCATAATATCATTTGTTTATTGGACTATCCACCCTATTTAAGGGGTAACAACAAATCCAACAAATTAAAAAAAATCCCAAATTCGGAGATGGAAGCTAGAAGGCATAGAAAGGAGAATATGTGGGACTTCCTCAAAATGTCTGTGCCATGGTGCTTCTGGATTAGGTGCTACTACTGCTGTCTTCCCATCCTTATTCCCACCTCTAGCCATGATCACTCTCTCCCTCTCTATTTTCTTTACGATTTGACAAACAATAAACATAATTAATCCGTTTCTCGAATAAAGATACAGTCACATAAGTAAAATGAAATATACAATCACATCCAAATTGTCTAAATTCGAGATTGATTCAGCCGGATCCAATTGGATTACCTCTTTTATACAAAAATGCAGTTTCGAGTTTGATTCCATCATATTTGGTCTACAAATAAAACAAATAACAATATTAATAAAAAGTAACTATTTGAATATATGCGAGTGCATATATGCAGTTCGTGTTTATGTGTGTGCGCGTGTGTGAGTGGGAAAGGGGGGAGGGGATGGGCAGGGGGCATGTGTGTGCGTGCGCATGTTTTTGTGTGTATGCGTGAGTGGATAAGGGGGCAGGGGGCACGTGTGTTTGTGTGCGCATGTGCGCGTGAGTAGGGAAGGGGGAAGGGGATGGGGACGGGGACGGGGGCGTGTGTGTGCATGTGTACATGTGCGCGTGTATGTATGCAGTGCATATATGCAGTGCGCGTGTGTGCATGTTAGTGTGTGTTTGTGTGCGCGTGTGAGTGGGGAAGGGGGAGGGGGCGCATGTGTGCGTGTTTGTGTGAGTGTTTGTGTCCGCGTGTGTGAGTGGGGAAGGGTGGAGGGGACGGGAAGGGGGCGCATGTGTGCATGTGTTTATGTTTGTGTGCGAGTGTGTGCGTGTGAGTGGGGAAGGGGGGAAGGGACAGGGCAGGTATGCATATATGCAATCTGCATATATGCAGTGCATATATGCATATGCACATATGTAGTGTGAGTGTGTGCGTGTGTGCGTGCGTGTGTTTGTGTGCGCGTGTGTGAGTGGGAAAGAGGAGAGGGGAAGGGCAGGGGGCTCATGTGTGCATGTTTGTGTGTGTGCGTATGCGAGTGGGGAAGGGGGTAGGGGACGGGAAGGGGGAGCATGTGTGTGTAATTCCCCTATCCATCTGCCTCGGAACCCATTCTAGAAAAATGGTTCATACACCCTTGACAGCCGAACGCAATGTGAAGGAATATCTGTCAACTACAATCGGTTATGCATAAACAAAACTAATTAGCGAGGGTAGGGCCTACCCAAACACTCTTGAATAGACTTTATAGTGGCACCCTATTTCCCAATCAAGCTGCTGCCACGTGCAGCCTTGTGCAAATCGCATGAGCTGCTACTGCGTCATTGTCCACCTCTGTAACACGTTTATGAACCTTCAGCAACCCATCCACAGCAAGGGATTTGACTAAACCTATAAAACATCAAAATCCAAATATTTTTTAAGATCAGACACCTATATATACATTAACATAAAATGCCAAAATATATAAATTAGAAATAAGTTGGGATTGATATAGGCTGTGAAAGAAACTGAGCAACGGTAGTCAGGGAGTTGATTTTTATGATGCCAATTTATTTCATAGTTTACCAATTTAGTCAGGGAGTTGCAACAGCACAATAATGATCAGACCCTTCCCCATTTATGTCATAGTTTACCAATTTCAAACCAAATGTCACTTTCAAGACCAAACTAACAGATAAAAATAACAAAAAAGAGATTGAACCTTGATTCGTATAGGCAGAACTCTTGTTGACTGGGACTCAAGATTGAAAATCTCACAGAATGGCTGCTAAGGGAATTGCCCACATCCATTTCGAGGCTAGTGTTGGATTCAAGATTGATATATATGCATATGCATATATATGATGCATATATATATGCAACTGCATATATATGCATATGAAACTGAATATGCAGTATATGCATATATATGCAGTGTCTATATATGCAACTGCATATATATTTAGTTTTTTTAAACAACAAAGAGGAATATGCCACTTTCAACATTTTCCCCTCCTTATTATGATAAATATTAGGACCAAAGATAGGTTTGATAAAACACACAGAACAAACAACAAATGAGAACCGTGAATCCTTCCTTTTTGATCACTTAAAGCCACTACAACCTCCTGGACGTTATCCTCCTGATTAAAAGGAGATTTTAGGCATTTTGGAACAAATTCCACTGGGTCTACAATCTGAATAGGACTCAATAGTTAAGCATTTCTCTCCATCACATTTAAATGGAAAGTCTAATACCCTTTGAATTGTTTTGGACACTATAGTTCCTACACGTGGATTATTTTAATGTCTTTAATTAACTTGAATTTAGAGTTGATTAGCTGGGCAGGAAACACCTACTGTAATTTTTTTAGAATCCTCCTGTAAGTGGACTTCTTTTCCTCTTTGTCCAGTTATAACGTTTGCATCTCAAGAATCTTTAGGAGTTAAACCGTTTTTAACTAAGAAATGCCTCTGCTTGAATCATGGACTGTAATATGCCCGTTGTATTTAAGTTTAGAACACTGGTGCATTGGCTTAAATAAATTAAGCTTAGTACGAATTGGGACAGTCATCCAAACCTTTTGCAAGTCTTCCATAGAATAAAAAAACAATGAATAAAATTTGTTACCTTTTGGAGTTAATCTCCAAGATTTGTGCATGTTGCAGCTAGGATCCAGAGTGTCAGAGGTCTATTGTCGATATAAGTTTGTGTCTCAACTGCTAAAGCAATGTTCTGATGATGGTCCATCTAAAGGAGCTGAAACAACAAAGAATATGAAAATAACATCAATTAAGATAATAAACCCACGACAAAGTGGAAGAATAACATCAATTAGAACAAATATGAGAATATACCATCATTTGTTGCCATATCGGAAGAAGTTGAAGGAGCTTTCTCACTCATGCGTCCATCAGCATTTGAGGCTGCTTCAATTGACTCATCATACACAGGTCCAACTTAAATGAAGGCAAATTTTAATTTGCTATTGATGGATGAAGCTGCGGGTTTGAACCTTCCACTCCAGATACGAAACTTCTAGGTTTAAGTTTATATGGCAGACAACAGTAAACATCAATACCACTGATACATGTAAATGCAGATTATGACAAAGAATACATCGAATGCCAAGAATGTAATACAAAGCATGTAAATCCAGAATGTAATGCAGTTGCTTCTTCTCTTAATCAAATAAAATAGTATATGTAATTTCCTAACAAATTGCAATATTGAAGTCCAAAAACTAAATGCTATATAAGAATTTGAAACTACCTGTTTGAACTACCTATTTATTTGGAAAAAAATGCCCCTTGCACACATTCAATGTTATGAATTCCTTCACGCATCCGTCCCCTCAACCCATTTTGTAGTTGCAACCCGCTATCTAATTGTTCAACCACTTTGAAACCAAAACTTGAAAACATATTGAAAGGTTTTTAACTGTGTGCAAAATTCCATACCTTGAATGAGCAATGATGTATGGCATCTTAATAATGGCACAACCACTACAACATCAGGCCACAAACAGGGCAATAAGAACTTAGCAACTCGCCATCAATTAGGATTTCTATCTATATTGAAAAAGAAAGTAGGGTTACTTTTTAGAACAAAATTGCTGGAAGTTGATATATAAAGGTTATGGGAACTTAATATCAATAGGAGATATTTCAGAGATAACCATTGATGTTTGTGTTCACCAGTAGAGACACCTGTAAAATGAACATCGAACAATATATTCATTTTATTGATTTGGAACCAAGAGACGCAATATATTCAGTTTATGATGAGCAGATAGCAGGGCCTAAACTTCATTAAAAGTAAGTGGTTGTTTTAGATGGGTAATGTTCGAGTAATTCACGTCGTGCAAGTGGTGGTTTTAGAGAGAATTCATGTGGTTTTAGATAGGACATGTTTTAATATGCTGACATACACTGACATAAGATGATCATGGAGCTTAGAAGTTTGGCATATCACACTTGCTTTTAATAGGAAAAATGGAATTTTGGGTTGGTCCATTGAACTTATGAAAATGATCTCAGAAAATAGAAATCAAGTATAGAAATTGAAAGGTATAGAAATTGAAAAAATATGATTCAAAAGATGTATGATGCTCAGATATGTGTTGCTTCCAAGTATAGAAATATATTCAAGTAATGTCAGTAATTACTGTACCATACATCTTTTGACAAATATCGGTAATGAAGCTAAGATTAAAGTTTATCGCCCAAATTATAGACATTAAGTGTTGTTCTATTCAACTAATTACGAATCAAGCTTTCCAATGCCCTATTCTAATACCATTAGTGTAACACTTACGGGTGATGTCTATAATAACAATTAATAAATAATTAACATAATAGAATATAACATCTATACTAAAAATATTGTATACCTACAAAAAAAACTCTTTGAGGCTGCCATGCAATATTAGTGTACCTAAGTATGTCGGATTGGTGGCGGCTTCCAATCAAATAGTCAATAACATTTCAATACATAAGAAACTAATACCACTTCAAAAATAGAATGGTCAAAGTAGAAATTACATAACCAACGCATGCAAAGATAAAATAGTTCACATCTATTCTGCTTTGGGTTAAATATCATATTCTTTTAGATAACACATCAGGTGACAACATGAAGAGAATTGCCTCCATACTGGCCTTGTGTATCAGTTATTTGATCGGAGTACCAAATAATTTCTCATTTCAACACTATGATTAAGCAAATTCAAGATAAAATCATATATTTTCTTGGGGGAAATCAAAACTCACAATGAATATTGACCATAACACTAAAACCAAGCAATTAAGGCCTAAAAGAACTCAATATAGGAAAAAACATATCATCACCACATGATTGTAACAATATGAACTCTAGATATGAACTCTGGATTCTATTCAGTATTGATTGTAAGAACTCCCCCTAACAATATGAAATATTAGGTAATAGATATCCTTACACATAACTACTGATTGCAACTTCGGCATAATTGATACCTGATACCTGGGCATAACTTGGGCATAAAATAAGAAACTAAAATAAAACTTGGGCATAACTGATACCTGCAAAGGAAAAAAAAAGAACAGGACAATAGTTAAATTTTTTAGTTAATCGCAAGTATGCATAAAATGGGTATAGATAATGGGAAAGACTTGTATAACACAATTACCACAATCATTTAGTGGACCATATGGTGCGTAATGTTTTAAGATACCACTTTTAAACTACAGGACATATAACTTCAAAACACTAAATTCATCCAAACAATTTAGAACCAAGAGTATTCAAAGATATTGCATAACAAAAACAACATCTTATAGAACCATTATTAATTTAGAACTAAGAGTATTCAAAGATATTGCATAAAAGGTATTGCATTAAAAAAACAGCTTATTAATATTAATAATGGGTAAAAAAATAGACAATATAAAATTAAGTACAATAAAAACATGATTATGCATAAGCCAACTAAAATAAGAGCACTTCATGTGCTCTTTAAGTTATAAAGCACAATTATAGCACATCCAAAGTCAGCTACCTCTTTCACTATGGCATTCCCTACATAAACAAACTGAAAATATCAACACATAAGTTTAATGCAGCCTACACATAAGGTGTCACCCCAACAGCCATGAAACTGATAGTAGACCTGGGAAGAATGGGCATTTTTTTTCAAAATAAACACGGGATTTCGAACAACCAAATATATTTGAACACCCAAATATAATCATAATAAAAATTAATGTAAAAAAATTGATTTATCAGTGTGGAGAGTTGAACACCCAAATAGAACCTAATAAGAGAACACCTGTTGAACATCTAAAAATCTGAGCAAAAGTAAAAATGCATACCACTTTGCCTTCAGTGGGTACTCCCAAAGAACACTTGCAAAGAACACTTGTGAGCAACGCCAAAAAGGAAGAAAACAAAAATAAAAAACCCAGATTAGCACATTAGCATTAGCACCATTAATAGAAAAGCATTAGTAAGAATAAATAAATAAAAATGCACATCAACATATGAAAGTAGTTCAAAGAAAGTCATATGCTTGTCACATTTACATAACCTAGAATTAAAATGTACAATAGCAAAATCATTAAGAAAGAGAAACCTAAAACCCCCAAAACTCATCGATTTAAAAAAGAAAAAACGGTTTACTTGATTTGAAAATGGTGATATATCTGCCAACAATAAAACACATGATTAGAACCATAAAAAATCCTAAATTAGGAAAATCGAACTCTAAACCGCATAAATATCACCACGAATCAACTATGAACCATAAACCCTCCCAAAATAGAAAACCCATCGATTTAAAAAAGGGGTATAAAAACCCTCCCAAAATAGAAAACTCATCGATTTAAAAAAGGGGTATAACTCATCGAAGTGGTGAATGGAGTATACCTAATTTGTTGATTTGAAGAGGGTGCCAACATCCGTAATGCAAAATGAGAAAGATTTTGGTTTTGTAAGTGATAGAGAGAGAGAGATGTCGTTGTTCGATGTTGGAAGAAAAAGAAAAAGAGTGCTGGTAGGTTTTTCGAAAGATGAGAGAGGATATGTTGGAAAAAGCGTCTTTGGAACAAAGGGTGACTCTTCCAAAAATGGCCCACATTTTGAATGAAAGTGTAATTTTGGTAAGTATAAAAGAGGGGGAAATCAAAGAATTAAGGGGTAGATTGGTAAAAAAGAAAAGGAGTTGATCTGAACCCTTAAAATGTGTAAAAATGTGTAAGGATGTGGCACACATCTGGACCGTTAAAATGTATACATAATTCAAAAACTTCCCTAACTTATTATATGTATATATATATATATATATATATATATATATATATATATATATATATATATTAGTAAATCTCACAATTTCTAAAAAGAAACGTAAGATCTACACTAAGACTAGGTTCCTAAGAGAGATTAAGGTTGAAGAGATTCTTTAAAAATGGCCAAACACCAAACCCTTGTGAAAACCTAATATTTTTAACTCTCAACAATGGAGGGTTTCTGGTGTAAATAGTGTAATACCCCGTATTTTTATGGCTTTTAAAATTGGGGATTTATTGAATTTAATTGAGATATTAATTTAATATTAATCCGTCATTTTATTTTAAATATTTACTAGCGTGACGAGAGTTAGTAATTATTGGGAATTTGTTGAATATTACTGGATGAGAAGAGTAATATATGAGATGGATTTTATTAAAATTTTCATGAGTGAATATAATGACAATTATGAAAATTTAATTAGGGACGCGCCTGTATCGTGTCAGGACTAAATTATTATTATTAAAGTCAATAAATTATAAGTCATTCGTATAGTCGTTTTGAGTGCGCCAAAGTGTTCGAAAGGGTCGAGAGAGTCAAAAAAGTGTACCCGGGGGTTTAGTTTGGGTCTCGGGGCATTTTTAGGCCTAATTGTCATCCCGGGAGGGTATTTTAGACATTTTGTATTTTTGGGTAATTAAACTCACGAATTTTTTTAGTATTTATTAGCCATTTAGAGTTGTCTCTTGGGGTTAACAAACATAAAACTTAAGCCAGCCATTAGAGAAGAAGGTGAAGAGATTAGAGAAGAAAGTGAAGAGATTAGAGAAGAAGGTGAAGAGTTTCCAATCAATCCAAGGACTAGAACTCACCCGATTTCATCGCCTCCACCACCAAAATGTAGATCGCACGACGAGGAACGTAACCATATATTTTTCATCAACAAATCAGACCCTTGAATTCGAGGCAAGTATCTATCTTGCTAAATTCCAATCTAATATACCTTCCATGTTAGTCTAGGAATGAAAATCATCTGTTTTAATTGAAGAATTATATGTTTTGGAAGAGAATTCATATATGTTGTAGGGAGAATCCATGTAGACTGAAATCTTGATCATATGTAGAGAATTATCCACAAATTTATTATGATATTTGGGAAGAAAATCTGGATTAAAATAGAGGTTTGTGATTATTCGTGCAAAATTTGGCTTTATGAATAAATCTGAGATTAAGCCCCTTTTTGATTGATTCGTTAAGGATTTATTGATGTTGTTATGTTAGAACTCGTTTATATATATTGCTTAAACATTTGGATAACTTTGATGGGAGTTTGGGATGAAATTATAGAGGTTTGGAGGGGTTAGAATGATTGAACCCGTAGGTTGAAATTTGCAGCAAACTGGGCAAGAACTGCTTGATCGATCGATCGACCAAGAGCATCGATCGATCGATTGACCCCATTTCTCGATCGATTGACCCCTCCTGGAAAACTGCATATTTTTCCCCTTTTTGTTTAGTCTAGTTAAAATGCTTAGAAACCCTTGACTATCATTGATAGAGTATAATGGGTTATGAAGATGACCAATAGGGTTTAAGTAGACTCCATTGAGTGAAATTAATATGAGATGAAATTTTGGGTTAACGGGGAGTTATTCATACATTGGAAATTGTGCGTACGTTTACTAAAAGATTGAGACTCATGAAATATTTAGACTAGAAGGTAAGTGAGGGTATACCTACTGATATTTATACTTAGTGAGAGAGAATACTTCGAGAGATAAGAAGTAAGTATGAAGTAAATAATAATTGAGAATAAAAAAGACGAATCCGTTATGAGAAATAATTGAGTAAAATTTGTGTTGAGAACGGATAATAATAATTATGGGTCGTGGGCGAACCTAATTTGGAAAATGTGAATATTTATATATATGACTGTGTGATTGTGCATATATTATGTATTGGTGTAAAAATCATACCCGTGCCACTTTCTATCACGTAGGTTTTTGCGTTGGGACAGTCTTATCTCGATTGGACCTTTATGGGGGATATTGACTTGTACCCTAGAACATAGGAATCCTTGGTACAGGCTATCCAATCGATAGTCAGACGGTCCTACGAGACGTGAGGGTATGCGCTGACCTCTTAGTGACTTGGATTTATGCTTCGCCTCATTTGTATGTGTATTGTGTTAATACAGTTCGAGAGTAATTCCAAACTAGTATTTACCTTAGAGTGAGTGATACGGGGACTTGATAGTAGAGTATGCCAGCACCATAGATTTATGTGGGGTCCCGATAGTATATATATATATATATATTATGTGAGTGATTGATATACATATATATGCTTATATATGGAAACTTTACACTGTGGGTATAAGTAGCTAAGTAATAAATAAATGCTTCAACTTTATAACAAGTGTTCGTAAATTTTGTAACGATAATGAGTGGTTCTAAGTAATGTAAGAAAATGGAAGATAATGATTTTCTAAAACTAAATATTATGTCCTTAGTATTTCTCTGGATAAAACTTAATGGAAAATAAGTTAGATATACTTATGAGAGCAGTAGAACGGTAGGGGTGCACACTAGATGAGAGGTGAGGATTCTAAAGAGAGTGTCGCATATTAACATGGTTGTGATATTAGGCAGTAAGCATTTTAAATACTTGCTAAACTATTTTTAAAACTATTTTACACTCGGCTCTGACCCGTTTTCTGTCATTTCTTTCTCTCTTGTATATATATGTATGTATTACAGGTGACAAGCCACATGGGCGTCATGCTTAGATTCTTTGGATTGGACGTGTTGTAGCTTATGTGGGAGTTGTAGGCCCTTGCTTTAGATGACTTCATCATTGAATCAGTTCCTACTTATCTTCATAGTTAGGTCATGTGTCGCCCGATTTCCTATTACAGTTTGATTTGTTAGAGATTTAGGATATTTCTAGCATTCGGTACTCCTCGGGAGTTAACTCTTGTCAGGATGATTTCATTTATGGTTCTTAAACTTGGTTTGGATTATATAGATGGTTTAATTCTTATGTGTAAATTACCACCTTGGTATTTATGTAATTCTTAACTGTTGGGTATTAAAAAGTTTTTTTATTGGTATTTAATAAAGGAAAAAATGAGGTTTTAAATGGTTTTGACACTTAACTTAATTATTTAGGGTGTTCAAATTAGAAATATTATTTTGCGATAGTGATGCTGAGAATGAACCAACCGTTCACCTGATTTTTAATTTAATAAAGGACTGATCACCCGGTATTTAATTAGGCGGGGTGTTACAAGTAGAACGAAGAAGTATGTGTTTGGTTTTATGAGCAAACCTAAAGATTGCTAACACTAGATTAGCGGTTCTCTCTCTCTCTCTCTCTCTAACCTTTCTCTTTTCTCTCTCTACTATCCATTCTCTCTTTTTTCTCTCAAAATGACTAGTTGTCAAAAGCTCTCAAATGCCTCAACCTAAGGTTGTATTTATACTAGGAGAAGAAGGATTTGGATGCTTGAAGCAACTGAATGTATGAGATTACTTGGAATATTTAACTTCTTAATCTAAGGGTTGTAAAAGGACCACTTAAACGTATTCGCTCATTGGTCCATTCTAGTGTCACAGGGATTATCAAGGAAAACATGCAAATTGTCGATAAGAGTTAATCTAACGGCTATAATAAGTGCACTGGTTTGAGAGAATAAACAAACATGGATGGGGAAAATCACAATACAACATGTGGAGAAAAATAATCAGTCCAATAACGTGTGTTTTAGATGTTTTAAAAATCCTATTTTCATCCCCAAAAGTTTGTACTGATTTTATATTCTACCCTGGGAAGTTTTTAAGGAATCAAACTAATTCAATTTTAACCCACAACAATTTAAAATCATTATTTTAAGTGTTTTAAAAATGTTTAAAAAATGTTTAAACACTTGTGCATACACTTAAACACATATATGTATGATTTGTGTCCTATAGTGTGTTCAGTGCAATATTGTACTTCCCTTTCTAGTAGAGATGATGTTCTTGGACAGGATCAAATGTTGATTAATCTTTGCAAACCATGGATAAGATTGCTAAAAAAACCTAACATGTTTTTTCACCATATCCAAACGAGTTGGAACTCCTATATGGTACAAACTCAAGTAAGTCAACTATATAATGTGTTCTCACGGTCTACATATTCCACCTCAAATATTCTCTTTAGGTCGGCTTTCATGGCAGAGGACAAAGTGTCTATGGCATCCTTATGGCTATTTTCATTCCTTGGCAGCTGCTCTACTGAGGCTGACTCGAATTATTGGAGTATTCACCTATCCTTATCTCTGTAGACTATCATCTTGGGATCCCTTGCTTTATATTTTCCAATAAGCGAGTCTGAGATCAACCTAGAATCATAAAATACGACGATGTGATGGGAACCCAAGTTGATCACCCTTCGCATACCATTCACCATAGCTTTGTATTCGGCTTTGTTATTTGAGCCTTTGAATCTCAATATGATGGATTGTTCGATAAGTCCGCCTTCTGAGGTCAAGAACACTTTACTTACTCCTTTGCTAATCTCATTTGATGATTCATTATTAAAGAGCTTCCATCGATATTCATTCTCATAGAATACTAATTCCTCTATGATGGGTTATAATTGTTCCTCTCTTAGTGATATTGAGAATTTTGCTATAAAGTCGGCCAAGACATGGCCATTTATCGCTATTCTAAGCTCATACTTGATGTCAAATTGGGTTAGTTCAAGTGACCATGTGGTTATTCTATTAGAAAGTTTGGCCTTTCTAAGGGTGTCCTTCAAGGGGTATGTCATCAAGATGACTATGGTGTGTGAGCATCAAGTAATGCCTTAGCTTCCTTGCGGTGGTTACAAGAGCTAAAACCATCTTTTTTATGGGCATGTATCTAATTTCCACTTCAAATAAGGTTACAACTCATGTAGTAGATTAATTTTTGCTTCCCGTCATATAGGCAGATCAATGCCACACTGGTTGCATGACTTAACACGGATAAGTAGGGATACAGGTATTCCACCTTATTAGGAGCAAATAGTAAGGGATTAAATTCCAAGTACTGTCAAATACTTTCTAGGGCTTGATCACATTGTTTTGTCCATTCTTCGAGGCTTAGAAAAAAGGTCGGTACTTATTAGAAGATCTTTAAATCAATCGATTAAGGGCTACTATCATCCCAGTGATGACTTGAATGTCCATGATGGTAGTCATCCTTCTAATGTCCCTAAAAGATCTGATCTGGTCTGGAGTTGCCTCGATACCCCTCTAAGTAACTAGGTATACTAAAAATTTACCAGAGCTCACACCGAACACATAATTAGATGCGTTGAGCTTCATTTTATACTCTATGAGAATATTGAAGGTCTTCGCAAGGTCCCTCAGATGATTAATCGAATGTCGACTCTTGATAAGAATATCATTTATATATACCTCCATATTGGAATCAATTAAATTTTGGAACATATTAGCCACTAGCCTCTGATATGTTCCCCCCACGTTCTTCAGCGAAGGGCAATACTCTATAGCAGTAAAGCCCTAAGGTTGTGATAAATGAGATATTTTCTTGATTCGGGCTGAACATAGGTATTTGGTGGTAGTCAAAGTATGAGTCCATGAACCTCATTTCTTGATGCCCCACTTTGGAATCCACCAACTGATTTATTCGAGGCATTAGGAAACTATCCTTACCACTTAGGGCAGTATTTTTTGTGGTCGGTGAAGTCAATGCAGACCCTCCAGTTACCACTTTTCTTCTTGATAATGATGGTGTTCAAGACCCACTATAGGAATTAATTCTCTCTACTGGAGCTAGACTGGAGTAGGTTGTCAACTTTAGCTTCTACCACCCTTACCTTTTCTGAAGCCGATTTCCTCGGTTTTTATTTGATTGGCTTGGTGCTTGGTTCCACATCCAATCGATGGCGGGCAATCTCTGGATCTATTCAAGGGATATCATAAGGCATCCAAGCAAAAATGTATGTGTTTGCTCTGAGGAAGCGAGTAAGTTGTTCGGCTTTATCTCTGGGAAGATCTAATTCGATAAGGAAGCTCTTTTCTAGATGTGACCCATCCAAAGGAACGGGAATCAGTTCCTCTAACATGCATTTGGTAGGGGCCAACGGAGTTTCTTCGACCCCCGATCGAACTCCCGTTCATTCCTACTTGGGTTCATCGTCCTCTAAGTTGTCTTCACATTGACTATTCTTGGACTTATCCTACTTTATCTTTAGGTATTTGCACCATTAACTAAGAATTGATATGTTATCTAGTATAGGTTGATTTTTATGATTATTTGCATTTATTCTAATTGCTAGATTGTACTTCCATTGTATTTATATTTTTTATTTTGATATATTTTTTGAAAAATGCAAAAAGACTTTAGTTTTTCTTGAAATTTTTTGAAAAATATAAAAAGATTTTCGGTTTCTTTTTAAGAAAAAAAGTGAAAAACTCAAAAAGATTTTATTTTTGATAATTTTTTTGAAAAAATCAAAAAGGATTTTTGTATTTTTTTAATACCATATGTGGATGAACATTAAAGATGTCCGAGTCACCCATTTATTTCATATCCACATGAATATCTTATAGTGTTTTTAGACATGACATCATTTCATGTATGTACTTTATAATGTGTAGAGTCATTAAGCTGTGAATTCATGACAACTTTCTACACATTTGACTCCTTGTTACCTTTAATGCACACGAGCACATAGTTATTTGAGTATTGCACTTACCCGTCACATGTTTATTGTAGTGTTTTCATCTCAATCCTTCTTTTAAAACGAGTCAAATATTAAAAATGAGACAATAAAAGTAGTGCATGTAAGAACCATTGCCTGGATTGAAAAAATATAAAAAAATCATCTTTCAACTAAAATCGTTATACATTAAGTAATGGAATCAGGCTACGAAAGACATGTTGACTTTGCGTGAAAAGCCACCATGTGTAATGAAAACAGCCAAAAAGATTAAAAGCACTAAAAAAGGAAGTGTCAGACCAATTTCTAGAACAATGATGCTTTGCTACACATGAACATTAATTTTTTCAAAATAGTTGAGAGTAAATATTGCAATATGTGATATTTTGAGGGAGTTAAGTCGAAGATCAATGGGCTTTCACATTATATAAAAATCTTGAAAAGCATTACATAGTTTTGGGCGTCATTGGTGTGAAAATCACTTATAGTCTTGATTAGTTGATTAGGTTAAGTCAATTTCACATGAGTTCACTATTCTTACACATAAGGTAAACTTTGAGATCTTTCATTAATGGTGTCTCAATCCTTCTTGCACATATGATATGATTGTTTATGCTAATTAAGCTATAGGGTATGTTCACACACCCACATTTCATTTCCGTGATTCGGGTATTTTTGTGTTTCTCCATGGTGTGTTGTATATGTAAAAATTTTATACTTGAAAAGTTTCAAAAATAGTTTGTGGAGCCTTTGAGATTATCATTGCATGTTTGTCATTTATCTATTTTTGTGATGATATCTTTTTCTCATTTTTGATGCTTTATATATTCATGCATTAGTTTCTACTCCTTATCTATTTTCGATAAGATAAAAAGGGGAGAACAAATTATGGGGGAGTTTGATTTATGGGGGAGAATTTTATATATTTTATTTTATATGTCAAACTCTATGCATCACGGGTATTTACTTTACTCCATATGCGTAGGTACTTTGGGGAGCTCATATTCACATTACACTCGATGAAGACAAAGTTCCTAAGAGAAGAACAAGAAAAAATGGAGATTTGAAGACATCATTATCTTGTACCTATCCATTTTCTAGGATTTGGGAGTGTATTAGGATATGTTCATAGTCTTAGGGGGGTTTCATGTAATTTGTATTTCGATTTTATATTAGTACCGTAATAGCCAAAAGTGCAAGATTTGTAAGAGCATGATTTCTAGTATTTGCTCATAGCTTAGGCTTACATAGAAATTGGAGTATCCCATTACCATTTGACTTGAACTGTCACGAAGAACCGAATCTCCAACATCTCCAAATTCAAGATGATTTCCACATTACGAAGGTATAAATAAATTAGGATTTCAAATTTATTTACATTTACATGGGGATATTTTTTTACTAAAAACGAAGCAATTTTTGAAGTTTAATTTTTTTTCAAAATTCACTGACTTCGTTCAAACGATAAGTCATTCTCATTCGAATGAGAAGTCAAAGTCATTATAAGCCTCATTTTAACATTTTATCTAACGTGCATCTAACGAGGGTGTACTGTTTGGGCTCTCCTGAAGTTCGTTTGAAGATCAATCAAACGAGATAGGGTTTTCATTCTAACGACCTTGCTATCGTTTTAATGAGTTGCTAATTTCATTCGAATGAATGTTGTTGCCTCGATTTTTATGACGTCTTATAAATACCTACTTCGTATAGTTTTTAAGAGAGGCTTTTTGCAAATCGAAAACTGCATACCTGGTGTAAAAGTCCTCGCTTTATTTAATTCTAAAACACCTTTTGATTCACAAAATTCATCCCAATTATATGTGTGAATCCATTTGAAAACCTAAATTATTTCATATCTGAAGTGACTCATGTGGAGAGACATTCTTCACTGCTGACCTTGTGGTTCTCGAGGGTATCACTGCTAATGGATAACAAAGGCGGATCGATGGATAGCGAGGGTGGACCTCCACCTGTGGACGACTCAGGAGAGAGCCGTATTCTCTAGAAGTTTTGTAAGTAGTGTCTTGTAAAACTCTAAAGTGCCGAAATAGGTTTTGCTCACGAGGGATTTTTTCTCAAATTGCCTTGTCTGTTTGCATGCTTTAATTTATCTGTTTTTATCACCAAGATGCATGTCTTAGGATAAAAAGATAAAATTTGGATTTGTGTGTTGTATATTTATTTATATAAATATTCTATTAAAATCGCAAGTGCACTCTCAGTTACATAACTTGTGTCGCTCTCATTATTTGTTAATTTCTTTGACTTTAGTATTAGACCATAATTTTTATCTATACACCAAATCGTCTAGTTAGAAACTCGTTGATTCATAAAATTGACCAAATCTTTGTGGGCTCAACCCGTACGTACGTACGCTAAATCATAATAGCCCGTGCACTTATAGTATTATTATAATTTGATAAGATAAAAAAAATCACTTTCGGACTAGTTTTTCTTACTTTTTTCCATCCAGTGGTAAGGGTTTCGCTCAGTTGGCCATAGGTCACGAGTTCGATCCCCCCATCGGTTACCTTGCCTATGGTAAGGGTCGGCTCTGAGCAGTGCGGGTTATCCGTATGTCTTTGGGTTCGATTACCCACGGGTATGCCAGTATTTAAACGGGGCTCGTGTGTGAGGTGGTCATGCGCAGTGTCCCCCCTGTTTAGCTTGCACGAGGGAGTCCAAAGGGATCGTTCGTGTGGAGGTTCAGGGTTATAAAAAAACACATCAAAAATACAAAAAAAAAATCGAAAATGAAAGAAATAATTTTTTTCAGTATCTAATATTTTCATAATCTATTTTTTTAGCTAATTAAAAAAAATAGAGTCTTTTGTTAGTAAGTAGTAGTTTTGTCATTAATTTTCTCATAAAACACAAAACATCTAAAAATTTTGAAAATTTCAAAAATAATAATTATTTTTCTGAAAATTTAGAGATTTCATATTTTCTTCAATTAGCCCATAAAAAATTTAAAAAAAAATTAAAAAAACATAAAAATTGAAAAAAATATTTTATTCTAGTAGCATATTTTTTTTAGATTTCCAAATTATTAAATTTAGTGTGCCTTATTTGTTTTCTTCTTTTTAGTGTTAAATACACCATTAGTGCTTGTGTCATGTTATTTTTTTTGCATTTCTATGCTTGGTATTTTTTATGTTATTTTTCAGTTGCACATTCAAAAAACTAAGGAAAAATAAAACCCATAAAAAAGCGAAAAAGTGAAGAAAAATCTCGAAAAAGCGAGCAACGGTGTGCGAACGAGAAGGACACCTGTGCAATCTGGTCACGAGTACAAGGAACTCTAGGGAACGACTGAAATGTGGGTGACATTTCCCCCAATTAATGCCAACTTAAATTTTGGCCCGATGTAAATAACTAATCATAAAAAGTCCACATTGGAGTAACGTTTTGTGTGCTCACACGTGATTTTAATTTTGCACATTTAAATTATAACATTGCATAATTTTGACTCAAGGGAAAAAATCCGTTTGAAAGATAATATGGAAATTTTATCAATCTTCCTTGGCCCAAAAATCATTAAATTAACCAAGTATTTACATACCTAAACCAACACTTTTAATTTAGAATCAATTAGATGTTGACCCTAGGGTATCACATAGCTCCTAGGACAACTCTTAACGAGACTAGAATTAAAATCTACTCCAATTAGAACTTGTCAAATTGGTTTCGTTTTATATTGTATAGGATTGGTAGTTTTTATAGTGTCCTCATACCGACCACCTACCTGGAGGTGAAATTGGGATTGAGGCGATAACTATAGTTGATCATCTTTTAAATCATCCCTTGTCAAAGAGTAGGAGCTTTTTAATTAGGGAGATTAATTCAGAGACTCGCATTGTCGTCGATTAATCTTGGGAAAACGAGATTTGAAAATTGAAATTTACCTCACCTAAATTAGATAATTGAAATTGCTTTGTGTTAGTTTAGGAATTATGTGGTTTCTAGTTAAAGTATTTTCTTTTTCTTTCCCTAGAAAAAAATAATAAAAATCAAAATTAAAAAACTAAAAGATAAAAATAAAAGGAAATTGGGTGAGCATAGTGTGTGCAAAGTTAGTTACTAGATCATATTGGTCGTCTGTCAAGTATGGAGTCTAGCATTATTGATACTTATATAGGTAGAATTTTGATATTTACCAAGATGGGAGATGTGTTAGAACCCCGTGCCCTTAAGGATTATCTTTATCCCAATAGTGTGAATCAACCCTCGTGCATACGTCTTCCCAAACATAATGCAAATGATTTCGAATTAAAGCCAATAACAATTCAATTATTACCCACTTTTTAGGGTAGGAAAAAAGAGGATCCTTATCTGCATGTGCTCGAATTTAAAGAAATTTTTGGAATGATTAAGTAACAACAACTCACTGACGAGATTGTTAAACTAAAATTATTCCCATTTTCTATTAAAGATAAAGTGAAAAATTACTTTTTATTGCTAGAACCCGAATCCATCACCATTTGGAATCATATGAGTATCGCTTTAATACAAAAATTCTTCCCCAGTCAAAAGACGGTGTCGAGACATAACATTATCAACACATTTAGCCAAAAAGAGGGAGAATCCCTCTGGATGTATTTTGAGAGATTCAAACACTTACTACTACAATGTCGGCACTATAGGATTGAGTTGGGAAGCCAAGTCTAATTTTGTATAAGGTATTTGAATTTAATACACAAGCAGTGATCGAGTCAATGTACAACGGTGATTTTATAGAGAAAAGTGAGGCCAACGCATGGGTATTCCTAGAAGTCGTAGAGAAAAATATAAATCGATGTGAACCCAATAGAGAATCTAGGTCCACCACATTTAATGAGGGTTTCACTCACCAAGTTCAACAAAGTTATGATTTAAATTCCAAAGTTGACACGTTGCCCAATATTTAAAAACTTTAGAGATGATCAAAGATGGCAATCAAGCATCATATATGGTCATGCAACAAGTAGGTTCATATATATGTTTGCTCTGCGATAGTTTCGACCACTTAGTCTAAAATTTCCCTGCCCTTCCGGCCCACAAAACACTCACTGAATAAGAAAATATCCTCTACTAAAGTGGACTAATGTATGACCCATATTCCAATGCATACAATCTAGGGTGAAGAGTCCACCCTAACATTTCATGACGGAAAGGTCATTACCAATGAGGTGGAGGGCTATCGTTCGGTAACACACCCCCGGGTTTCCAAAAGAATGTCCTTGTATCATTATATTCTTTATCCCCACAGATATAATTTTTAGAGGATACGGTGAACTTGCTTTCCCAAAGCACCCTTCATTCTAGCAAACCACCCAAAATTTCTCCCAATCCATGCAGTAAATGCCTATGTTCGAATACTCAATCAAATGCCAAATTTGAGGTTCAACTGAGCTAACTAACCAATGCATTGAGTGAGAGGAATAAGGGAACATTCCATATTTAACCCTATTCTAATCTAAAAGTTCAAAACAATGGTATCACGTCCCAACCCCAAGATGAAGTTAAAGCCATTATCATGCTTAGGGTTGGGAAGAAAGTTGAGAATAATGTCCAATTATCCACCGAGAGTGAATTCGATAAATGTCAGGAGACGAAAATCCATGCGTGTATCCAACTTCCTCACACCCTCGTCTTCTAAGACACCTGTAGATACGTATGCCCCCAAATCTCTATTTCCCCAAGGTTTGGTGCCACAAAAGAAGAAGGCGCAAGTGGATAAAAATATTGGAAATGTTTAAGCAAGTACAAATCAATATCTCACTACTTGACACTATGCAATAAGTCAAGTCTTGTGCTAAAATTTTTAAAGACCTTTGTACCTTTAAGTATACCACCAATGTTTCAAAGAGAGAGTTTATTATTGAGCAAGCTAGCTCAATTATTTAGTATAAAGCCTCCATCAAGTATAAAGATCCTGGGATGCCGGCGATTTCTATCAAGATAGAGAAGCATCACTTCGAGAAAGTGCTTGAAGATTTAGGAGCAATAGTGAACCTTCTACCGTACACCATGCATGAAAAACTAGGTTAGGGGGAGTTAAAGTCCACTAAGATGACTTTGACCTTAGTCGGTCGATCCGTTATGGTGCCTAAAGGTGTTGTAAAGGATGTATTTATTAATATGGGTGAGTTTGGCCTTCAGGTAGAATTTATGGTCTTAGACACGTAACACGTACTAAAATCATCCATGCAGATCTCGATCATCCTTGGTCGAACCCTTTTGGATACTTATGATGTTTTTATTCGATATCAAAGTGGGAAATTGAACCTTTCATTTGGTAACATGACCATGGATTTAAATGTGTTCAATTTGGAGAAAACATCATCTGATGAGGGAGAAAATGAAGTCCAATATTTTGAGGAAGTGGATAATATCACTACCCCGCCAGTTAGTGACACCATAGATTTGAATTAATGGTCACCCTATTTGTCTTTAGATTTTAGTCTTAAAGCATTTGAAGAAGAATTTGGGTTAGTTGATGAAGATATCACTATTGAAGTTCAATTTTTATTGGACTTATTTTGTCATTTAGAGGAGACCGATTGGGAAAATAGGATAGATCAGTTCCTTATTGGTAAAACGACATCCGAGACTTTCAAGATTATCCTGACACATTAGGTGTTATCTATCAGTGATGAGGTGATTGAGGAAATAATCTGAATGGTTCACCCGGCGATACATGTTGTATCACGCTGCACTATTCTTTCCCACAACCTCCGTCATCTTTGTCATTTGAGCATTTCAATGAGATTGAGGACAAGAGTAAAGTATCACTGGGCTTAGATCCTAATTTATTCGTTATCGATTTTGAGGGAGACATATGTTTAACGTATTATTCGGGATTTCACTATGACATTCCCTTTATGTGTGACTATCAATGCATTACCTTAACTGCATGCCTCCATACTTTCACTCACTGAATTCATTGTGTGCCCTCATGTGTGTATATTATCTATTGGGTTAAATCTCAATTATTTTAATTTTTGTTTTAGGATGAAAGACATGTGAGATCAGTAGGAAAGTGGTACCAAGTGGAAGTTTATGGGTAATATTGTCCATTTATTTCTTTACTTTATTTGCATTGTTCATATTTTTATTTGAGCACACATTGGGACAATATAAAATTTAGGTTTGGGGGTAAAGATGGTATATTTGAAAAAAAATGAAAAATTCATAAAAAGCAGAAAATTTAAAAAAAAAATCCAAAAAGATTTTCACTATAATTAAGTTTTGAAACGATTTCTTAATATAGAAATAATTCGTGAATATCTCAACCTTTGAAATTTTACACATCACCCATATAATATGATCAAAAATTAGATATTGAGACGGAAGTTAATATACTTAATGAATAAATGTGGAGATTTTAACCCAATGAGATTTTGTTTCATTCATTATTTTCAAGAGATTTAAATCTATTCAAGTTAAAATAACTCAAACTTTCCTTCAATAATTAATTCGTTTATGATCTCAAATTCTTGTATTACTGAAAACTAAAATTAAAATTTTGAATGCTAAGCAGTAGAAGTGTTAGTAAGTTGACTGGAATTACAGATCAGCTTAACAAAACTTCATAAATGAGGTTAGGCGTCGTTTTGAAAGCCCAAAATTAAGACTATACTGACCTTTTTACATTATTCTGTTGCAAGCCCGTTTGATCTAACAAGAAAAATAATACTTTTATTAAAAAAACTCATATCCTACCTAACTCCAACTCGGAGTTTAAAGCGAATGAAAAAAAGCGTTACCTATTTTTGTTAGAATATTAGGGTAAAATTATGGTAGGAATGGCCAAAAGAAAAGAAAGCTTGCAAGAATAACGTGTGAAAAGAAAAGAATGAAAAAGGGGAAGAAAGAAAGAATGAGAAAATAAAAAATGAAAAGAAATGGGAGTTTGAAAAGTAGGATAAAAGAAAATAAAATAAAAAAATGGAGGTTTGAAAAAAGTGCCTAAAATTCAAAATACCAAAAAAAAATTGTATTCTCAAAAATTTAAAACTTTGAAAAATTGTTCTTTGTAGCCAAAACCTGAGACTACACTACAACCGATAAAAGTCCTAATCAATCTCAAGTAAAGTTAGTTATAGTGTGGAGAGAAGATGAATAGGATCTATGATGTAATTCAATATTTTCAAAAAATAATCAATTTTTCATTCCTGAGATCATATTCACCCATACTAAAAAATCAATTTTTATCACGTGTATGTGAAATTTTCTCATTTAAATTTACTTTTTTATTAACATGTATTGATAGAAAATAACCTTTTTCGAGTGTTCGATTATGATTGCATCCTGTGATATTCGAAATCAAAATAAAATTTTGGATGAGAAACATAACAATCAAATTTATTGAATTGGGTAGTTATATTGGCTACATTGAAAAATGAATTTCAACTATATTTATGAAGTATGCATTCAGACTTGGTTATATTAATTTTGTGTCTTTTTGCGTATTGAGTCAAGTTTTTAAATTTTGTGAGTATATTCACTACAAACCCTCACGAAATAAAACGTGTTCATAAGGGAAACCTAGATGATTAACGGCTTGTAGCACATGCTAATTGCAATCGTGATTCCTACGAAAGTGAGCTAGATTTTAAATTTTAGTTTTTCTCGAGGACTAGCAAAGTTCAGGCTTGGGATAATTTTATGAGTACGTTATTTTTTATTATTTATGCCCAAATTTAGGCATTATTAGGCCCATTGTATCTTATTTATTGAGTTTTAGAGCCATTTTAGTAATTTAGAAGAAAAATGTAAGTTGAAAAGAATATAAGTTAAAATTGCAATTTTAGAAACTCCAAGGGGTAAAAAAATAATTTTATAAACTTTCGGTGCCTAAAAATAATTTTTGAAGTATTTATTTAGACAAAATAAAGTTTTCTCATAAATTTAGTTGAATTACGAGTTTAAACGAGTAACATATAAAGTTTGGCGTCAAAAATGCAAATCGAGAAATTCAATAGTTTTCTAATTATTTATGACCCTAAATTTGAATTAATTATTTTTTATTCTGTATTTTTATAGGTTTTCAGGTAGTTTGGACAAAAAAGGAGTTCAAATTTGTTAGGATACGCCAGGATAAAGCATAGTCTACATAATTGTACTAAAAGATTTTTATAAATTTTCTTGTGTGTTTGTTGGGCTCACAGCATAAATTTTTGGAATGGTCTTTAAAATACTCTCACATTGTACTTTGGGAAAAATTGAAAATGAGAAGTTTTGAACATAGCAAATTCGTTTGAAAAATTTTGGCATGAATAATGACAAAAATACAAAATTAGAAAGAAAAAGGGAAAGAAATCAAGGGATAAAGGTTAACTACTTTGTCAATTTCAGGAGGATTAAGTTATAATACCCCGTAATTTTGATAACTTTTAAAAAGGGATTTATTGGGAATTAATGAGGTAATTTGAAATTAATCCGAATTTAATTATTACTTGAGAATATAGTAATATATGATATATGTTGAATATTACTTAGTGAATCAAAGTAATATGTGGTTATGACTTTATTTAGAATAAATTTTAGAAGTTGTCGCGAATAGTTAATATGACAATTTCGGTACATGAGTCAAACGCACGTGAAAGTAGTGTCGGGACTGAATTTATATAAAATATAAAGAGGAATATTGTTGTGTCATCCAAATGGTCATTTTGACTGTGACAAAGTGTTCGAAAGTGTTTTTATAGTAAAAAAAAAGTCTACTCGAACGTTTGTATAGGGTCTCGGGGCACTTTGGAGCCAAATAGTCACCCCGAAGGGGTAATATGGTCATTTCACTTGGAAGGTGAATAGTGTACATGAATTTGGGAGATTATTTATAAGTCTAAAGGGTTTAGAATACTGATTCAATCTACAAACTTAGCGAGAAATAAATTGAGAGAGAGTGAAAAGTTTCTCTGGGAAAAAGGAAGAGTCTTTGTGGGAGAACCAAGAGCCAAAGATCACCACCACCAACCACCACCGGAAGTTGACCGGTGAAGGGAAGAACCACCAGTGGTCACACATTTCCAAAGGATCAGATCATCAGTAGAGGCAAGTGATTTAATATTTGCAATCTAGTTAGTATAATGTCCTTGTTAGGATAATTAGAAATGATGAGAAATTTCATATTTTGGAGATAAATTAGTTAGATGTTAATTCATTTCTGAAAAGAAGAAATATGTAGGGTTAATCTCATGTTGTTGGTAAACATTAATCCACGAAATAAACCTCACATGTTGGAGAAATTTAGAAAGTTATAGGATTTTTCTTGAGATAACATATATTTTAGTTTTTTCTGGTAAATTTGAAATATATACACTTTAATCCAAACTCTTGATGATTCTAGCTTGTTTAGAATAATAGGAATCATTTACATATGTTGCTATATCATCTGGTATGAATTATAAGGAATTTGGGACATCCAAATAAATATTTGATTGATCAAATGGTGAGAAACTGGTAGAACAAAAGTTGCAGAATCTGGGGTGATAACTGGGTGATCGATCGATTAACCTACAAAGCTCGCTCGATCGATCGATCCCTGACCATCGATCGATCGACCTCCCCAGAAAAGATTAACTTGTTTCTTTTTAATTCTTGATTAAATCCAAAAACTTTTAGGAATTTTTTGTGATTATTATTTGAACATAATGGGACTTAGGGAAGAGCAGTAGGCCATAGTTAAGACCCGAATTAATATTATTACGTTTGGGATTTAAATTGGAGAGAATTATGTTAATTAATCGAATGAATTACGTTTGTTAAATTCATGTTTTGGGTTGTGATTTGTTTATGTGAAGATTAAGGGTAGGACCATTAGGTAGGGAATTATTCGAATCACCTGGAAAATCTTAAGTCCGGTTGAGAACAATCCTAAGTGAAGGAATATATATCAACGAGAGAATAGGTTTTATCGAATATAATTCTAATTAAAGATGAGATTAAATTGCAACAATTAGGGAAGTATGATGACATGGACTAGTAGGGTATAAGTGAGTTTCTTACTAAATATATATCAAGGAAAACTTATTTAATCTCCAAGTAATGAGATAAGCTTAGGGAATAATGAATTAAGGAGTAAAGTCATAATATTGAATGCGTGGGATTTGAGAGATAGATAATACTACGTATGGAAATTATCTTATGGTTGTGTAAATACCTTATTAATGTTATATAGGTAGATGTAAACCTATATTATAAATTATTTTACGTATGACATACCTACGCTACTTGCTATTGGGGTGGAGGTTTCGCGTTGTGGACAGTCTTATCCTGTGCGCCCAATTTAGGGAGGTTTTTGGATTCGTACCGTGAGCATAGGACCTTGGATACGTGCTATCGGTGTATATGATAGTTTCGACGGTTGAACGGGAATGTAGGTATGTGCATGACCCCTTTGGCTGGGGAGTATGCTCGCCTCCAACATATGTGTGTTATGTTATTTATGATTCTGGGAAGACACCGAACCATTTGTTCTTTAGACAATGAGAATTGTAACTGGACATGATAGCAGAGTATGCATACATCGTAGCTGTGAGTGGGAGGTGCTATAGTAGTATATATTATCGGGTGAATATATATACTGTAATCCAATCTACTATGTGATATTTTAGTTGATTGTAAATAAAAGAAATTTAATTTAATTAAATAAAAGAATACTTAATCCTAAGGCTTTGAAAAGTCAATTTCATATTGAAGAGAATAGGATATGAATAATTATAGTACGTATGGTATGGGACATACTGGGTTAATATATGGGATATAATCATGTTGTGGAAACTAGTTAAAAGGAAGTTATTCAGATACACACTCTAGATGAGATGTGAGAATATCAAGTGAGAGCCTGGAATCTAACATGTACACAATAAATTCTTAATTGCACTTGTTAAACAATTTCTATTTTAAAAGCATTTAGAATTGGGCTCTGACCCGTTTCCTTACATATTCTCTTCTCTACTATATCTATATTAACAGGTGCCCAGCATCAGGGACGTGCAGCTTCGGGTATGGATGTTTGATCATGAGTTTTTTATCCACGAGATGCAGACTTGTTTAGATGTTTCATTTCTTTGATTCCTATGTCTATAGTACTTCTCTTATTTAGGGCATGTTGCCCAGGATTCCAGTTATTCCATTTACGTTTTTAGATATTGTATTGGGTTTATGTTGGTACTTTCATTTTGGTTTGTTGGATTGGTGTTGGATATTTTAAATTGGGAAGTTTTATCCATTTACATTTAATCTTGTTATTCATTAATCAGTTATGTTATGAGATTTCTCTATTATTGTTCAGTATTGTGGTAATGGTTTTAAATTATTGTTAATCATGGAAAATGTTTTTGACACTTAACTTAAATAAGTATTGGGTGAGTTATTTTAAAAAGAAAAATGTTTTTTGACACTGATGCTGAGAATGAACCAACTGTATACTCTATTTAATTTAATAAAGGAGTAACTACCCGGTATTTAATTAGGCGGGGTGTTACAGGTGGTATCAGAGCATCAGGTTCTAGACTCTTTAGGATATGTGCGGCTTACTTATATTTTCTGCTTAACATTCTTTGATATAGAGCCATATCATTTGGATTGTTGAGAATCATATTTATGTATTTACAACTTCAGCTATTTATGTGGTATTTTAAATATGTTGATTTTGATGTATCTCATTTTAGATGCCTCCACAACGTGCACAAAGAACCCCAGGTGCCGCGCAGCTAGCACCACAGCCCACTCCATCTCAGGGCACTATGAATGCAGCAGGGGTTGCTGTTATTATTGCTCAAGCAATAAATGATGCCTTGGCGGCTGCCCAGCAAGATCCATCACCAGCACAGGCAGTGCCACCAGTACCAATGCAAGGGTTTCCCACTTCTTGGGAACGTGTTAGGGAGGCCTTCCAAAAGGGACATCCACCAGAGTTCAAAGGAGGTTGTGACGTCGTAACTGCTAACCAATGGAAGAAAGAAATCCATCAGAATATGTGTATGTATGAATGTATGGAGGTTCATAAATAAATGCTAGCTACGTTCAAGTTAGTTTGTGCATCTCTACAGTGGTGGGAGTCCACTACCACAGCAGATGAGAGGGATACTTTGTCAATTAAGTATTTTTGGGTACGATTTGGCAGCAAATATTTTCTTTCTGCAGTTCAGATTGAGATGCAGAGGAAACTCTTAGACTTCACCTAGGAAGGGAAATCATTTACTGAATACGAAGAAGGGCTTAGTATGCTGGCCAATTTGGTGCCCCGAGAGGTACCTACTGAAGAGAAGAAGATTCAGTTGTTCAGGGATGGTCTTACTTGGAAGATTATCCAGCATCTGTTGGGAAATCTTTCCTTACGAACCTATAATGATGTATTGAATGCTTCCTTACTTCACTGCCAGGACCACCGTCTTCATGTCAAAGGAAGTAAGATGGGAACTGAGACCAGTCACTAAGGCCGTACTGGAGGAAATAATGACAGTGGATCATCTTCAGCTCAGGGGCTGTCAAAATAGGGTGATCAAAATTCAAAGTTGGGGAATTATACAAAACGTCTGAGATCAGGAGGATTTCGTTTTGGACAGGGTGGTAATAGGAAAGGCCACTAGGGCCAACAGCACAATTAGAAAGGCCATCAGGGTCAAGGCAGAGGTGGAAATGGTCAACAAGGCCATGGCTAATAGGGTCGTAATGGGGGGAATTTGCAGGTAGATGTTCTACTTGTGGCAAAGCTAGTCACAAGAAACAGGATTGCCCAGATAAGGGTAAGATGCCCCAGCAACAGGGTCCGTACTCAAAGCCTCAGAGGCCTATGTTTCCAGCTTCACTTTTAGCACTGGCCCAGATGCCATCCTTACCGGCCATTCCAGCAGCTCTGTCGCAGCAGGGGCAACAATAGTATGGACGTGTGTACAACGTTCAGCAGGCGGCAGTTCAACAGCCACCACCTGCGGTTGAGGGTATGTTTTCTATCTCTAGAGTTATGGGACATATTTTATTTGATACAGGAGCATCACATTCTTTCATATCCAATAGTTTTGCTCGAGCTATAGGGTTATTAGACACAACCAACAGTACTATTACTTATGTAGATTCACCTATGGGTCATGGCACACCTAATTTCTTTATATGCCGTAGTGTGAGTATAGAGATTGGGAGTTTGATTTTACCAGCTGATATGTTTGTATTAGAGATGTCCGAATACGACACTATTATTGGGATGGACTGATTAGTCTCTTATAGAGCTACGATCGATTATTTTGGTAGGAGCATTATACTCACTATTCCTGGACAGGAGATGTTCATATTAGCAATGCCTCGGCCCGAGGGAAGATCGTCTATTTATTTGTATTACTTAGAGGAGGAGACCTCTACGGGAGTTATAATTTCTCATGATTCAATTCCAGTTGTTAGAGAATTCGCTGATGTATATCAGGATATACATGGATTACCACCTAGTAGGGAAATTGAGTTTGTAATTGACTTAGCACCGGGCACTCGACCTATAGCCCGTGCTCCCTATCGTATGGCTCCTACAAAGATGAGAGAATTGAAGGATCAGATCAAGCAGTTATTGGGACAGGGTTTCATCCATATAAGTACCTCACCTTGGGGTGCCCTAGTTCTGTTTGTAAAGAAGAGGGATGGATCCTTACTACTGTGTGTTGATTATCGGAAGCTTAATAAAGTCGCGATCCGGAATAAATATCCTTTACCCTGTATTGATGACTTGTTTGATCAGTTGAGAGGTGAAACTTACTTCTCAAAGATAAACTTGAGATCTGTATATCACCAATTGAGAATCAGAGAACAAGATGTATCGAATACTACTTTTCTGACACGATGTGGATCTTACGAGTTTCGAGTTTTACCGTTCGGGTTGACTAATACGTTGGCTGTATTTATGGACTTGATGAACCAAGTATTCAAAGAGTTCCTAAATTAGTTTATCATTGTCTTCATAGATGACATCTTGGTTTACTCTAATACAGAATAGGAGCACGCTGAGCGTTTACGGAAGATCCTGCAGGCACTATATGAGCATCAATTGTACAACAAGTGTGGGTTTTGGCTCCGAGAGGTTCAGTTCCTGGGGCATATAGTGTCAGAAAGAGGTATTTTAGTGGATCCTAGTAAAGTATCAATAGTGAGGGAGTGGGGCAACCCACGACATCGACGAAAGTACGTAGTTTCTTGGGATTAGTTGGCTACTATAGACAGTTTATCAGAGGCTTTTCAAAGATTACGAGATCGATGACTAATCTAACTCGTAAAGGCGTACCATTTTCTTGGGATGATGTGTGTCAGTTGTCATTTGATGAACTGAAGGATAAGTTGACTTCTGCTCTGGTACTAGCGCTGCCCAGGCCAGGAGTGGAGTATCCAGTGTACATTGACGCATCATTACAGGGACTCCGTGGGGTGTTGCAGCAAGAAGAAAAGGCTATAGCTTATGCCTCTAGAAAGATTAAGCCTCATGAGAAGCACTACCCCACCCATGATTTAGAGCTTGCAGCGGTCGTATTTACTATTGGGATATGGAGATACTATGTGTTGGGTGAAAAGTTTCACTTATTCACGAATCACAAGTCACTACAGTATTTTTTCACTCAGAGGGAGTTGAATATACAGCAATGCAAAAGGATTGAATTCATGAATGTTTATCAATTTGAGATACATTATCACTTGGGAAAGGCTAACGTGGTAGCCGATGCTTTGAGTCGTAGATTTGAGGGTGAACTAGCCTCGGTATGGAAGGCAAAATAGAAGGATCTAGGCCATCATGATGCAGTTGCTAGGTTATTTATGTCTGTTATGACCATTACTCCTCAAATTATAATGAAGGTAGTACAGGCCTAGGCAACTGATCCGTTCTGTCAGGAGAAAATTCGACAAATTTTGGCCAAAGGAGTAAAGTCTTACTCGGTGAGCTCAGAGGGAGGTTTGCGCTTTAATGGTAGACTGATTATTCTGGAAGGGGAAGAGTTGCGGCACGCATTGATGTCTGAGTTGCATGGTTTCAAATTTGCGGCACATCCCGGTGGGGACAAAATGTACCAAGATATGCGGTGATAGTATTGGTGGAGTGGAATAAAGAAATATATTGCCGAGCTTGTCTCTAAATGTGCAACGTGCCAGTTAGTGAAAGTGGATCGTCATAAGCCAACAGGGTTTCTTCAGCCTTTAAAGATTTCGATATGGAAATGGGAAAGCATTTTTATGGATTTTATCACCGGACTACCTACTACTCAGAGAGGAGGCGATTCCATATGGGTGATTGTGGATCGGTTAACTAAGGTAGATTATTTCTTGCCGGTACGGACTGATTATGATACAGGGCAATACGCACAGCTCTTTATAGCCGAGATAGTAAGGTTACATGGAGTTCCGCTTAATATTGTGTCCGATAGGGATAAGATCTTCATTTCCCAATTTTGGGAATGTTTTCACGAGGCCATGGGTTCTGAAGTGCGGTTAAGTACAACCTATCATCCGCAGACAGATGGTCAGATAGAGAGAACTAACCAGATTCTAGAGGATATGTTGCGTATGTGTAATTTGGATTTTGGAGGGAGTTGGGAACAATATCTTCCTTTGGTGGAATTTGCGAATAACAATTCCTATCAGTTCACCATTGGCATGGATCCATTTGAGGCATTATATAGTTGACCTTGTCGCTTTCCTGCATGTTGGTTAGAAGTGGGGGACAACAAACTACTTGGGCGAGAAGTGATTCAGGATACGTCTGCCAGGATTGAAATGATCAGAAGTCGCATTCATGTAGCGCATGATAGACAGAAAAGCTACGTTGATGCTAAGAGGTTCTTCAGGGAGTTTGGCATGGGGGATTAATGTGACACCATGACTAATTAAATACTAGGTAGCTACTCCTTTATTCAAATTAATACAAAATGTCAAGTTGGTTCAGTTCATAGCATCACTGTCGAAATACATTTTTATAATTACTAGCCACCTAATATTTAAAAAGTGAGTTGTCAATTTTAATTAAATTCGATTAACATACAATCCATTTAACTTATGAAATATTTATAACACAACCACAACACAGTCACAATAGAATAATAATGAAATGATAATGAATCTGGAGGAATACTCCTCTAATAATCTATATGCTGAATACAACCGAATACAAAGTCTGAATCACTAATTAGTTACAACCCAAAATCTGAAAATAAAACTGAGTAAGTAAGATGTATCTAAAAGAAAAGGGGCGACATGCCCTACAGATGAGTAAAATAGAGTCAAGGTAGAGAGTGAAGGCGTCTACTATCAAGGTCATGTAACTTCCACAGTAGCTACAGCACGACACCGGAATGGAACTCCTACGCTTGGTGTCCTTGTGGTTGGGCACCTAAAAGGTTTTACAAGAAAATAGATTTGAAAGCAAACGGGTCAGAGCCCGATTGTGAAAACAGTTTAAAATACAGCAAGTGTTTAATATCATTAAACAGTGAATATAAAATACATGATAGTGCATGCACTCATATGAGTTCCTCACCTCTCAACTAATCGTGCACACCTATCGTACTCGTACCCGTTCTAGATATTCTACTATCAAACTAGTCCAATTCAATATATATGACTTTTACTATACTAATCGTGGTTTAATTACCGATGCCTTACTATAAACTGAGAGTTTTACCTTCGTTTAGCGAAATTAGTTTCAATAATTACTAAGTGTTTCCCCTTTTTAACTCTACAAAGATATTACATTAATTCACACTTGTACTTATATAAACAGTTCATTTCAATAATTCAGTATATCAATCTCATCATAATATACTATAATGGCACCCCGAGATGAAGTTGCGGTGCACACATACTCTGCTATCAAATCCCGGTACATCACGTACATAAGGATCACGCATTCCGAATCTCTCAAGAACCGTTTCGACAAATAACAAGCACATATAATGGAGGCGAACATAGTTTACATCACATGGGTCATGCACATACCTAAGCTCCCATGATAAGTAGACTTATTAACTTCTCAATAAGCCCTTCTCTGACCTATGTCCCCGATGTACCAATCTAAATCCCCCAAGTAGGCACACAAAGATTAGATGGACCTGATCGAACGTCGACCTCCCGTGATAGCAAGTATGGTAGGTATGTTATACACAAATAACTACATATACCAAGAATTCACACATCTTAAGTATCTCATAATATTAATAGAAGTATATTTCTCATGCCTATCCCATCATTTAATGTTACACGTTTACAAGTCCCCGATTTATATACATTACAGTTATCAACTCTTCTCACGTCGTAATTTTAGTTACTTATACCCTAACCCATAAATGTCATCCGGTTTACTACTTAATTCTAAGTTTTAATCCTCAATGTACCCAACTCTCACAACTATACCCATTGGTCAACAAGGGAAGGTTATCACTCAATTAAATAAGTCTAATGGGAGTTTGAAACAAAATCAGGCCTAAAAAGGCCATTCTGTCAACTCGTTAGAAATCTCGTTCGAACGAGGTTGTTCAAATAAGGGTCATTCAAACAAAGACTTCAAATGACCTCGTTAGAAGGGATACTGTCATCTCGTTAGAAGCTCATTCGAATGACTTGGACAGGTCTTCTAACGAGATGGCATAATACGCCCAGAAAATTCCCAACTCATTTTTCTTCATTTTTCTCTTATCTAAATTCATCCTAAGGTCATCCCAATAACATTTTAATGTTCTTAAACTATTCTAAGTCCTCTTAGGTCGCTTCTTAATATATTTTTGGGGTCAAATCCTCCAAATCAACATGGAATTAACAGTATCCCCAAATTTTACCCCAAACCCTATGAACATGAATCCATAATTTTATTGTGCCTAATTACCCATCGTAAATACGTTTTTAAATCATCAAAGTTAATTTTTTGGATACCACATTCGTCTATAGTCATTCTACATGCAATCCCCAACCCAACTTTAGAGTTTCTACAACAATTTCATTAGGTTTTCCTCAAAACTTTCAAGGCAAAAATAGTTCTACACTAAACATAGAGGAAATATTCAATGAACTTAATAATATCAAATCACTTGCCTTAAATTTGTTCTTCAGATTTTTTACCGGTGTTTCAAGGTTGATTCTTCCCTCTATTTGGTCACAATCTCTTCTAAAAATGGTGGTGTGGAGATGGTTTTGTTTGGAAACCCTTTTCCCTCTTTCTAACTTCTCTCAAAAACTTCTGTAGCCCACTCTCTCACTTTTTGGCTGGTAATGGCCTTAGTGGCTCTTTTAATAATATCTAATTTAACACTAAAATTCGTGGGTTTTAATCCCTTAATTTTTAAAATTACCAAAATACCCTTCTAGGTTGCCGGTTTGGCCTAAAAATGCCCCGGGACCCAAACTAAACCCCCGGCTAGTGTTTTCTGACTATTTCGACCATTCCGGACACGTTGGCGCACTCGAAATGATCATTCGGTTCATAAAAATATAATTTACTTTTTAATTTAAATAAATGCATTCCTGACGCGATTGACACCCGCGTTCCAACTAAATTTCTCAAATTGTCGTATTTCTACCTCGTGACAATTTAATTATTTTCGATACTCATATATTACCATATATACTCAGAAATATTCAATTTTAACATCATAATCAAATACTAACTCACATCTCGCTAGTATTTATATCCGGATTAATTCCCAATTAATTCTCATTTAATTCAATTAATCTCTTAAATAAAAATCAATAAAATTAAAGGGTATTACATACTTCCCCCTAATAACAAAATTTCGTCCCGAAATTCGAAACTAATGAATACCTGGTAAAAATAGCTCTGGATAACGTTCGCGTATATCATCATCGCGCTCCCATGTGGACTCCTCGTCATTATGATGCCGCCACTGCACGCGTACTAATGGTACTATCTTCGACCTCAGTTTCCTCTCGCTATGGTCCAGAATAGCAATCGGCCCCTCCTCGTAGGAACTATCAGGCTGAAGATCGATGTCTTCTAAAGCAATGTGAGTATGGGCCAAATCGTCCCTAATATATTTCCTTAGCGAGAAAATATGGAACACATCATGAATCCTATGCAAGTGCTCCGGTAACCCAAGTCTATACGCAACTGGCCCAATCATCTCGATGATAGGAAATGGCCCCACGTATCTTGGTCCCAGTTTCCTCTTCTTCCTAAAACGCATAATCCCCTTCATAAGAGATACACTGAGTAACACCTGGTCCCCCACCTTGAATTCTCTGAAGAACCTCTTGGTATCAGCATAGCTCTTCTGCCGGTCCTGAGCTACCCAAATACGGCTCCATATCATCTCTATCCTTACCGAAGTGTCCTGAATCACTTCCGACCCAAGGCGTTTGTTATGCCCCACCTCTAAACAACATGCTGAGGAACAACAAGGTCTACCATACAGCACCTCGAATGGAGCCATGCCAATGGTGAACTGGTAGGAGTTATTATAAGCAAACTCCACCACTGGAAGGTACTGCTCCCAACCAACTCCAAAGTCTAGGACGCACATACGCAACTTGTCCTCCAACATCTGATTTGTCCGCCCCGTTTTCCCATCAGTCTGTGGGTGATATGATGTACTCAGCCGCAACTCTGTACCCATGGACTCCTGGAAACTCTCCCAAAATCATGAAACAAATATCTTCTCTCGGTTAGACACGATATTTAGAGTCACCCCGTGAAGTCTCACTATCTCGGTAATAAAAATCTAGGCATACTGTCCCGTGATGTAGTCTGTCCTCATGGGCAGAAAATGAGCAACTTTGGTCAACCTATCCACAATTACCCATATGGAGTCGTGACCCCTCTATGACGTAGGTAACCCCGTGATAAAGTACATGGATATGCTCTCCCATATCCACATCGGAACCTCTAACGGTTGTAGAAGTCCTGTCGGTTTCTGATGGTCCACCTTTACTAGATGACAAGTGGCGCATTTAGAAATGAACACGGCGATATCTCTCTTCATCCCGCTCCACCAGTACTGTCGTCTCATGTCTTGGTACATTTTATTCCCACCAGGGTGTACCGCGAACCGTGAGCCGTGCGACTCTGTCATTACCTCGTGTCGCAAGTCTTCCCCTTCCGAAACGACCAGTCTCCCATTGAAGCATAATCCCCCGTTAGAACTAACGGTATAGGACTCGGCTCCCTCTGCTAGTAATCGAACTATCCGCTCCTGATAAAATGACTCATTTTCCTGGGCGTTTATCACTCTCGTAACAATCTGAAGTGTAACAGTCATCACAGACATGAACGATCGGGCCACTGCATCCTGGTGTCCCAACTCCTTCCACTTAGTTTTCCACACCTCGGCCACCTCATTTACTGGCCTACGGCTCAACGCGTCTGCTACCATGTTAGCCTTCCCTGGGTGATATTGGATATCAAACTGATAATCCTTCACAAACTCAAGCCACCAACGTTGACGCATATTCAGTTCCTTCTGCGTGAAGAGGTATTATAGAGACTTGTGGTCTGTGAACAACCAAAATTTCTCCCCCAGGAGATAGTGTCTCCAAATTCGAAGAGCGAATGCAACTGCCGCTAACTCCAAGTCGTGGGTGGGGTAATTCTTCTCGTGAGGCTTAAGCTTACGAGAAGCATAAGCTATAGCCTGACTCTCCTATTTCAGCACACCTCCAAGTCCGTGTAAGGACGCATCGGTGTAGACTAGGTACTCAACTCCCGGTCTGGAAAATGCTAACACAGGCGCTGAGGTTAACTTGTCTTTCAACTCATAAAATGCCAACTGACAGGCATCGCTCCAGGTGAATGGCACACCTTTGCAAGTCAGATGTGTCAAAGGACCCGCTATCTTTGAGAAACCTTGAATAAACCTTCTGTAGTATACTGTTAGGCCCAAGAAACTACGGATCTCAGCCCGTGTCGTGGGCTGTCCCCACTTCCTCACCACTGATATTTTACTTGGATCAACAGATATCCCCCGGTTTGAAATGATATGCCCCAAAAATTGTACCTCCTTCAGCCAAAACCCACACTTCTCGTACTTCGCATAAAGTTTGTTCTGACGCAACATTTGCAAAACCTGTCTCAAGTGCTCGGCGTGCTCCTCTTCTGTCTGGGAGTAAACCAGAATGTCATCAATAAAGATGATGACGAACTGGTCTAGGAACTCTCTGAACACCCTATTCATCAAGTCCATAAACACGGCTGGAGCGTTTGTTAAGCCAAAAGGCATAACCCTAAACTCGTAGGAACCATATCTCATCAAGAAAGCAGTCTTCGAGATGTCCTGTTCCCTGATACGCAACTGATGGTATCCCGACCGTAAGTCAATCGTTGAGAAGAAGGAAGCTCCTCTCATCTGGTCGAATAAGTCATCGATTCGGGGCAACGGATACTTATTCCGTATCGTGACTTTATTAAACTCCCGGTAATCTACACACAATCTCAACGATCCATCCCTCTTCTTTACGAACAACACAGGGGCACCCCACGGTGAAGTACTCCTTCGGATAAACCCTTGAACCAACAACTGCTCTTTCTAATTTCTTAGCTCTCTCATATCTGCTAGAGCCATACGGTAAGGTGCGTGGGCAATTGGCCGAGTGCCCGATGTCAAATCGATAACAAAATCTATCTCCCTACTAGGAGGTAATCCAGGTATATCCTGAAATACATCAGTAAACTCCCTAACAACTGGAATCGAATCGAGTGGAAATACCACTTTCTTAGAGGTCTCCTCCTCTGTATAGTATAAGTGAGTGGACGATCCTCCCTCAGGGCGAGGCATCGCCACTAAAAACATCTCCTGCCCGGGAATGGCAAAAATAATACTCCTACTAAAATAATCAATCATGGCTCGGTACGCAACTAGCCAATCCATACCAAGAATCGCATCGTACTCAGTCATCTCTAATACTAACATATCAGCAGGTAAAGTAAATCTCCCGATCTCTATACCCACACCTCTACAAATAAGGGAAATCACGGAACCCCTACTCAACGGTGAATTTACGCAAGTAATCGTTCTCTCTGCAGTGTTTAACAACCCCAAAGTGCGTGCAAATCTCGTGGCAATGAAACAGTATGTGGCCCCCGTGTCAAATAAAATACGCCCCATAGTCCCATGAATAGAGAACATACCCTCAATAGCAGGTGGATCATGTGGGACTGCGGCATGCTGGAGTTAATAAACTCGCCCATACTGAAGTTGTCCCTGCTGGACTGGAACTGCTGGAATGGGTGGCAAAGCTGGCATCTGTGCTGGTTCTGGGAGGGCGGCGGGAAACATAGGTCTCTGGGGCTTATGTCAAGCACCCTGCTGCTGCTACTGTGGGGCCCTGACCCTATTAGGACACTCCTGGTGCTTGTGGCCAATCTTTCCACAAGTGAAACATTTCCCTGGAAAGTCCCCCCCTCTCTGACACTGCTGCCCACGGCCCTGGTGGCCCTTGCCATTCCTCCCCTGGCCATGCTGGCCCTGATGAAATTGATGTTGTTGGCCATGCTGTCCCTGATGGTCGTGCTGACCCTGCTGGCCCTGACAAAAACCTCCTTGACCATTCCTGAAACCCCAAGATCTGAACCTCTTAAAATCCCCTACTGGGAACCCTGATCTCCCTGCCTATATTGACCCTGAGTAGATTGTGCCCCGCTGGCACCATTTCCCCCTGTCCTGCCCTGATGATTGGACTCTCCTGATCGCTTACTCTCTGACATGTGAAAGCGGTGGTCCTGGCAGTGAAGCAGTGCTGCGTTAACTACATCAGAATAAGTGGCCAATGAGAAATTACCCAACAAGTGCTGACGGATCCTCCAAGTCAACCCATCCATGAACTTCTGAATCTTTTTCTCCTCGGTTGGAATTTCATCGGGAATGATGTTTAAGAGATTAGTGAATTCGGCCTCATACTCGGCCATGGTGTTCCCCTCCTGCTTGAGGTTCATTAACTTCCTCCTCATTTCGGTGTGAACAATTGATGGAAAATACTTGCGGTCGAACCGCTCCCAAAACTCCTATATAGAAAGGAAATCTCTCTCGTCCGGGGTGGTAATGGACTCCCACCACTACAACGCTGATCCTACTAGCTTAAAAGTATCCAGTATCTATTTTTATACCTCCGTGCACTCATACATCCTCAAATGCCTTTGAATGTCCTTCTTCCACTGGCTGGACACAATGATATCGGAGCTACCTGCAAACTCCGGAGGGTGTGCTTTCTGAAAAGCATCACGAACACGTTACCAAGCATACGTAAATGTATGATCCTGAACTGGCATTACTGCTGGCGCCTGGGGTGGTAGCTGTTTCACAACTGCGAGGGCGGCATTTAGTGCTTGGGCTACAATAGCGGCAACCTCTACGGCATTCATGGTGCCCTGGACTGGTGCAGGCTGTGGCTCGGGTTGAGCATCCCTGGGAACTCGCTGTGCACGTCATGGAGGTATCAGAAATGAGAGTAAAGTCTTATAAGTTTGCAGTTATTATCTTAAATAGTGAAGAGCGAAACATACACAATAGAGTACAACAATCCTAAAATATAAGGCTCTATATCAAAGAAAGCTACGTGGAAACATAACAAGCCATACATATCCTAATTAAATACCTGATGCTCTGATACCACCTGTGACACCCCGACTAATTAAATACCCGGTAGATACTCCTTTATTCAAATTAATACAAAATGTCAAGTTGGTTCAGTTCATAGCATCACTGTCGAAATACAGTTTTATAATTACTAGCCACCTAATATTTAAAAAGTGAGTTGTCAATTTTAATTAAATCCGATTAACATACAATCCATTTAACTTATGAAATATTTATAACACTACCACAACACAGTCACAATAGAATAATAATGAAATGACAATGAATCTGGAGGAATACTCCACTAATAATCTAAATGCTGAATACAACCGAATACAAAGTCTAAATCACTAATTAGTTATAACCCAAAATCTGAAAATAAAACTGAGTAAGTAAGATGTCTCTAAAAGAAAAGGGGTGACATTCCCTACAGATGAGTAAAATAGAGTCAAGGTAGAGAGTGGATGCGTCTACTATCGAGGTTCCGTAACTTCCATAGTAGCTACAGCACGTCACCAGAATGAAACTCCTACGCTTAGTGTCCTTGTGGCTGGGCACCTAAAAGGTTTTACAAGAAAATAGATTTGAAAGCAAACGGGTCAGAGCCCGATTTTGAAAACAGTTTAAAATATAGCAAGTGTTTAATATCATTAAATAGTGAATATAAAATACATGATAGTGCGTGCACTCACATGAGTTCCTCACCTCTCAACTAATCGTGCACACCTATCGTACCCGTACCCGTTCTAGATATTCTACTATCAAACTAGTCCAATTCAATATATATGACTTTTACTATACTAATCATGCTTTAATTACCGATGCCTTACTATAAACTGAGAGTTTTACCTTCATTTCTCGAAATTAGTTTCAATAATTACTACGTGTTTTCCCCTTTTTAACTCTACAAAGGTATTACATTAATTCACACTTGTACTTATATAAACAGTTCATTTCAATAATTCAGTATATCAATCTCATCATAATATACTATAATGGCATCCCGAGACTAAGCTGCGGTGCACACATACTCTGCTATCAAATCCCGATACATCACGTACATAAGGATCACGCATTTTGAATCTCTCAGGAATCGTTTCGACAAATAACAAGCACATATAATGGAGGCGAACATAGTTCACATCATATGGGTCACGCACATACCTATGCTCCCATGATCATCAGACTTATTAACTTCTCAATAAGCCCTTCTCTGACCTATGTCCTCGAGGTACCAATCTAAATCCCCCCAGTAGGCACACAAAGATTAGATGGCCCTGATCGAACGCCGACCTCCCGTGATAACAAGTATGGTAGGTGTGTTTGTAACACCCCACCCACCCGGGGAGAGCGAACAGAGCGCTAATGCGATGAAACTAAACTAAATCAACAATATAACAAGGTATAGAGCATCTAAATAAACCCACAATAATATAAATCCACTAATCTCAATCTCTTCAATTACAACAAGTCTCTCAAAGTAAAATTACAACTATCTAACTCGAATAAAAATACAAATCTCCAATGCTCTATACAACAAAATAAATAATACAAATCTTCCAAAAATATTCTTCCCAAAATAATCCACGCTAAAATAATCCCAATAATCCAAAGCGCTCAAATCCACGCTAATCTGTCAACTAAAAGAAAATATGGGGAAGTACACAATACGACAGGAAAGATGCTCAATAAATATATATTAGCGATGAATAAAACGTAACAACACGAGTACGAATATTCAAATCAAAATGCAAATCTCAATAGCATTTATCAATATAATTTCTCAACAACACATCAATGGGTCACCAGGCCTCACCACATCCGTATATGCTTTATCAAGCCATAGCCCGGGAAACAGGAATTTGGGCGGGTGCCCAACATCCGTGCCATATTAAAATCTCATGACAACGTGCTCAACAACAATATAATGATACCACATGAATCAAAATAATTTCAACAATTATTTTCCAGATTTCAATGAATTTATCAATTCAAATATGAGTTCAATTAACAAGAATTCAAAGAGAATGACACTCGTGAGATTTAAGGAGCATATTGTGTAAAACCCCATACCTCAAACCATGATGAGAAACCAACGATCACATCCTCAAGATCAACTCAAAAGATCTACAAAAGCTTCTCCAAGAACATCCTCAAAAATAGCCCCAAGAACACCTCTAATCTAAGGTTGGAACTCACAAATCTCAAGGGCCAATGTGTATATAAAAAGAAGAGGAATATAAAATATATTTCTGCCAAAATTTGTGTCAAAAGTAGGTTAAAAGGCTTGCCCACGACTTCCTTTTATAATGCAAAGAAATGAAGAGTTGGAATCCAAAAGACTCCTTTAAATAAGGCAAAGAAATGAAAAGTTGGAAGTCAAAACAACTCCAAGAGTTAAAAACATTTAAAAATCATTTTAAAATCCGTTTTAACTCCGATTTCGAAACCATTTGCAATTCTCCCCTTTAAAAATAATATTCAACATATATGAGCAATAAAAATAATTTTATCTAAAACATTATTTTTCCTCTTTATTTTGAAAATAGTCCAAAAATTATGCGGGTTGTTACACTTCCCCACTAACAATGGAATTTCGCCCTCGAAATTCGCCGAATGCCTAACTCTCAAAATCAGGCCAACAATCTCCAAAATAAATCACGTCTCCCAAAAATAAATTCCTCACATCTAATCTCGAAACTTATCACGAATATCACCTAAAATTTTCTATCTCCAAAAATTGCGAACCACGCAATGAACCCAAAACCCAAGCCCTGAGGGTTGTCGTATACCTAAGCTCTGATACCATTTGTAACACCCCGCCCGCCCGGGGAGAGCGAACGGAGCGCTAATGCGATAAAATAAATCCAAATCCACAAGTGACAAGATATAGAGCATCTAAATAAACCCACAATAGTATAAATCCACTAATCTCAATCTCTTCAATTACAACAAGTCTCTCGAATTAAAATTACAACTATCTAACTCGAATAAAAATACAAATCTCCAAAGCTCTATACATCAAAATAATACAAATCTTTCCCAAACAATCCTCGCTAAAATCAATCTCCATAGCGCCCCAAAATCCGCACTAACCTGCCACTAAAAGAAAATATGGGGAAGTACACAATACGACAGGAATTATGCTCAACAAATACGGATTAGCAACGAATAAAACGTAACAACACGAGTACGAATATTCAAATCAAAATGCAAATCTCAATAGCATTTCATCATTATAATTTCTCAACAACACTTTAACTGGGTCACCGGGCCTCACCACATCCGTATATGCTTTATCAAGTCATAGCCCGGGAAACAGGAATTTTGGCGGGTGCCCAACATCCATGCCATATTAAAATCTCATGACAACATGCTCATCAACAATATAATGATACCACATGAATCAAAATAATTTCAACAATTATTTTCCAGATTTCAATGAATTTAACAATTCAAATATGAGTTCAATTAAACATGAAATCAAAGAGAATGGCACTCGCGAGATTTAAGGAGCATATTGTGTAAAACCCCATACCTCAAACCATGATGGGAAACCAACAATCACATCCTCAAGATCAACTAAAAAGATCTACAAAAGCTTCTCCAAGAACATCCTCAAAAATAGCCACAAGAACACCTATAATCTAAGGTTGGAACTCACAAATCTCAAGGGCCAATGTGTATATAAAAAGAAGAGGAATATAAAATATATTTCTGCCAAAATTTGTGTCAAAAGTAGGTTAAAAGGCTTGCCCACGACTTCCTTTTATAATGCAAAGAAATGAAGAGTTAGAATCCAAAATACTCCTTTAAATAAGGCAAATAAATGAAGAGTTGGAAGTTAAAACAACTCTTGAAAATTACTTGCTGTTCACGAAATTAGGGGAGGTCGATCGATTTACTCCCAGGCTTCGATCGATCGATTGTGCCCAAAAATTGACAGTTCACCGACTTAGAATTCCAAGAGTTAAAAATATTAAAAAATCATTTTAAAATCCGTTTTCGAAACCGTTTGAAATTCTCGCCTTTAAAAATAATAACCAACATATTTGAGCAATAAAAATAGTTTTATCAAAAACTTTATTTTCCTCCATTTTCCAGAAATTAATTAAAACAGCCCAAAATTACGCGGGTTGTTACACTTTCCCACTAACAATGGAATTTCGCCCTCGAAATTCGTTGAATGCTTAACTCTCAAAATCAGGCCACTACACTAACTCCAAAAATAATCTCGTCTCCAAAAAAAATTCCTCACCTCTAATCTAGATGCCTAACACGAATATCACCTAAAATTTTCTATCTCCAAAACTTGCTAACCACGCAATGAACCCAAAACCCAAGCCCCGAGGTTTGCCATATACCTAAGCTCTGATACCATTTGTAACACCCCGCCCACCCGGGGAGAGCGAATGGAGCGCTAATGCAATGAAACTAAACTAAATCAACAATATAACAAGGTATAGAGCATCTAAATAAACCCACAATAATATAAATCCACTAATCTCAATCTCTTCAATTACAACAAGTCTCTCGAATTAAAATTATAACTATCTAACTCGAATAAAAATACAAATCTCCAATGCTCAATACAACAAAATAAATAATACAAATCTTTCAAAAATATTCTTCCCAAAATAATCCACGCTAAAATAATCCCAATAATCCAAAGCGCTCAAATCCACGCTAACCTGCCAACTAAAAGAAAATATGGGGAAGTACACAATACGACAGGAAAGATGCTCAACAAATATATATTAGCGATGAATAAAACGTAACAACACGAGTACGAATATTCAAATCAAAATGCAAATCTCAATAGCATTTATCAAAATAATTTCTCAACAACACATCAATGGGTCACCAGGCCTCACCACATCCGTATATGCTTTATCAAGCCATAGCCCGGGAAACAGGAATTTTGGCGGGTGACCAACATCCGTGGCATATTAAAATCTCATGACAACATGCTCAACAACAATATAATGATACCACATGAATCAAAATAATTTCAACAATTATTTTCCAGATTTCAATGAATTTATCAATTATCAGTTCAATTAACAAGAATTCAAAGAGAATGACACTTGTGAGATTTAAGGAGCATATTGTGTAAAACCCCATACCTCAAACCATGATGAGAAACCAACGATCACATCCTCAAGATCAACTCAAAAGATCTACAAAAGCTTCTCTAAGAACATCCTCAAAAATAGCCCCAAGAACACCTCTAATCTAAGGTTGGAACTCACAAATCTCAAGGGCCAATGTGTATATAAAAAGAAGAGGAATATAAAATATATTTCTGCTAAAATTTGTGTCAAAAGTAGGTTAAAAGGCTTTCCCACGACTTCCTTTTATAATGCAAAGAAATGAAGAGTTGGAATCCAAAAGACTCCTTTAAATAAGGTAAAGAAATGAAAAGTTGGAAGTCAAAACAACTCCAAGAGTTAAAAACATTTTAAAATCATTTTAAAATACGTTTTAACTCCGATTTTGAAACCATTTGCAATTCTCGCCTTTAAAAATAATATTCAACATATTTGAGCAATAAAAATAATTTTATCTAAAACTTTATTTTTCCTCTTTATTTTGAAAATAGCCCAAAAATTATGCGGGTTGTTACAGTGTTATACACAAATAACTACATATACCAAGCATTCACACATCTTAGGTATCTCATAATATTAATAGAGGTATATTTCTCATCCCTATACCGTCATTTAATGTTACACGTTTACAAGTCCCCGATTTATATACATTACAATTATCAACTCTTCTCACGTCGTAATTTTAGTTACTTATACCCTAACCCATAGATGTCGTCCGGTTTACTACTTAATTCTAAGTTTTAATCCTCAATGTACCCAACTCTCACAACTATACCCACTGGTCAACAAGGGAAGGTTATCACTCAATTAAATAAGTCTAGTGGGAGTTTGAAACAAAATCAGGCCTAAAAAGGCCATTTTGTCAACTCATTAGAAATCTCGTTCGAACGAGGTTGTTCGAATGAGGGTCGTTCGAATGAAGTATTCGAACGAACTCGTTAGAAGGGATACTGTCACCTCGTTAGAAGCTCGTTCGAACGAGGTCGTTCGAACAACCTGGGCAGGTCTTCTAACGAGATGGCAAAATACGCCCAGAAAATTCCCAACTCATTTTTCTTCATTTTTCTTTTCTCTAAATTCATCCTAAGGTCATCCCAATAACATTTTAATGTTCTTAAACTATTCTAAGTCCTCTTAGGTCGCTTCTTAACATATTTTTGGTGTCAAATCCTCCAAATCAACATGCAATTAACAGTAATCCCCAAATTTTACCCCAAACCCTATGAACATGAATCCAGAATTTTATTGTGCCTAATTACCCATCATAAATCCGTTTTTAAATCATCAAAGTTAAGTTTTTGGATACCAAATTTGTCCATAGTCATTCTACATGCAATCCCTAACCCAACTTTAGAGTTTCTATAACAATTTCATTAGGTTTTCCTCAAAACTTTCAAGGCAAAATAGTTCTACACTAAACATAGAGGAAATATTCAATGAACTTAATAATATCAAATCACTTGCCTTAAATTTTTTCTTCAGATTTGTTTCCTGTGTTTCAAGGTTGATTCTTCCCTCTATTTGGTCACAATCTCTTTTAAAAATGGTGGTGTGGAGATGATTTTGTTTGGAAACCCTTTTCCCTCTTTCTAACTTCTCTCAAAAACTTTCGTAGACCACTCTCTCACTTTTTGGCTGGTAATGGCCTTAGTGGCTCTTTTAATAATATATAATTTAACACTAAAATTCGTGGGTTTTAATCCCTTAATTTTTAAAACTACCAAAATACCCTTCTAGGTTGCCGATTTGGCCTAAAAATGCTCCGGGACCCAAACTAAACCCCCGGCTAGTGTTTTCTGACTATTTCGACCCTTCCGGATACGTTGGCGCACTCAAAATGATCATTCGGTTGATAAAAATATAATTTATTTTCTAATTTAAATAAATTCATTCCTGACGCGACTGACACGCGCGTTCAACTAAATTTTCCAAATTATCGTATTTCTGCCTCGTGACAATGTAATTATTTTCGATACTCATATATTACCATATATACTCAGAAATATTCAATTTTAACATCATAATCAAATACTAACTCACATCTTGCTAGTATTTATATCCGGATTAATTCCCAATTAATTCTCATTTAATTCAATTAATCCCTTAAATAAAAATCAATAAAATTACGGGGTTTTACAATTAGGTACTTTTGCGAGTATCTCCGATGAAGGGGATAATGATATTTGGGAAGAAGGGAAAATTGGCACCAAGATAGCGTACAAAATTGGACTGCCAGAACACCTGTATCATATACATGACGTGTTCCATCATTCTTCACTGCGATGATATCTTCGTGATGAGTTGGCTCACACTCATTGGAGGAAGTGGATTTGCAGCCAGATAGTTCTTACGAGGAGCGACCAGTGATGATCTTAGACCGCGCTGAGAAACGCTTGAGGTCGAAGGTAGTTCCGCTTGTGCGTGTTCAGTGGGGGAATCTACCTAGGAGCGTGAGGACGATATGCGCGAACGTTATCCAGAGTTATTTGTACCAGGTATGCTTTTATTTTTGAATATCGAGACGAAACTCTGTTATTAGGGGGGAAGTATGTAATACCTCGTAATTTTGATAACTTTTAAAAAGGAATTTATTGGGAATTAATGGAGTAATTCAAAATTAATCCGTATTTAATAATTACTTCAGAATATAGTAATATATGATATATGTTGAATATTACTTAGTCAATCAAATTAATACGTGGTTATGACTTTACTTAGAATGAATTTTAGAAGTTGTCGCAAATAGTTAATACGATAATTTCGGTAAATAAGTCAGACGCGTGTGAAAATAGTGTCGGGACTGAATTTATATAAAATAAAAAGAGGAATATTGTTATGTCATCCAAATGGTCATTTTGACTGTGCGAAAGTGTTCGAAAGTATTTTTGTAGTAAAAAAAGACTACCCGGACGTTTGTATAGGGTCTCGGGGCACTTTGGAGCCGAATAGTCCCCCCGAAGGGGTAATATGGTCATTTCACTTGGAAGGTGAATAGTGTAAATGAATTTGGGAGATTATTTATAAGTCTAAAGGGTTTAGAATACTGATTCATTATACAAACTTATAGAGAAAGAAATTGAGAGAGAGTGAAGAGTTTATCTGGGGAAAAGGAAGAGTCTTTGTGGGAGAACCAAGAGCCAACAGTCACCACCACTCAAAGTTGACTAGAGAAGGAAAGAACCACCAGTGGTCACACATCCCCAAATGATCATATCTTCAGTAGAGACAAGTGATTTAATATTTTCAATCTAGTTAGTATAATGTCCATATTAGGATAATTAGAAATGATGAGAAATTTCATGTTTTGGAGATAAATTAGTTAAATGTTAATTCATTTCTGGAAAGAAGAAATATGTAGGATTAATCTCTTGTTGTTAGTAGACATTAATCCACGAAATACACCTCACATGTTGGAGAAATTCATAAAGTTATAGGATTTTTCTTGAGATAACATATATTTTAGTTTTCTGGAAAATGTGAAATATATACACTTTAATCCAAACTCTTGATAATTCTAGGTTGTTTAGAATAATAGGTATCATTTGCATATGTTGCTATATCATGTAGTATGAATTATAACGAATTTGGGACATTAAAATAAAAATTTGAATGATCAAAAGATGAGAAACCCGTAAAACAAAAGTTGCAGAATTTGGCCTTATAACTGGGTGATCGATCGATCGACCCATGAATCTCGATCTATCGACTGATCGATCGATTGACTCCTGACCATCGATAGATCGACCTCCCCCAAATAGATGAACTTGTTTCTTTTTAATTCTTGATTTATTTCCAAAATTTTTAAGAATTTTTAGTGATTATTATTTGAACATAATGGGACTTAGGGAAGGGCAGTAGGCTTTAAGACCCGAATTAATAGTATTACGTTTGGGATTTAAATTAGAGAGAATTATGTTAATTAATCGAATTAATTACGTTTATTAAATTAACGTTTTGGGTTGTGATTCGATTATGTGAAGATTAAGGATAGGAACAGTAGGTAGGGAATCATTTGAATCACCTGGAAAATCTTAAGTCCATATGAGAATAATCCTAAGTGAAGGAATATATAGCAACGAGAGAATATGTTTTATCGCATATAATTCTAATTAAAGATGTGATTAATTTGCAATAATTCGGGGAGTATGATGACATGGACTAATAGGGTATAAGTGAGTTTCTTATTAAATATATATCAAGGAAAACTTATTTAATCTTCAAGTAATGAGATAAGCTCAGGAATAATGAATTAAGGGGTAAAGTCATAATATTGAATACATAGGATTTGAGAGATAGATAATACTACATATAAGAATTATCTTATGGTTGTGTGAATACCTTTTTGATATTATATAGGTAGATGTAAACATATATTATAGTTTATTATGCGTATGACATACTTATGCTACTTGCAATCAGGGTGGAAGTTTCGCGTGGTAGACAGTTTTATCCTGTGCGCCCAATTTAGGGAGGATTTTAGATTTGTACCTTGATCATAGGACCTTGGATACGTGTTATCGGTGTATATGAAAGTTTCGACAGTTGAATGGAAAAGTAGGTATGTGCGTGACCCATTTGTCTGGGGAGTATGCTCGCCTCCAACATATGTGTGTTATGTTATTTATGATTCGGGGATGACACCGAACCATTTGTCCTTTAGACAATGAGAATTGTAACTAGAAATGATAGCAGAGTATGCATGCACCGCAGCTATGACTGGGAGGTGCTATAGTAGTATATATTATAGGGTGAATATATATATTGTAATTCAATCTATTGTGTGATATTGTAGTTGATTGTAAATAAAAGAAATTGAATTTAATTAAGTAAAAGAATACTTAATCCTAAGGCTTTGAAAAGTCAATTTCATATTGAAGAGAATAGGGTGTGAATAATTATATTACGTATGGTATGGGACATACGGGGTTAATATATGGGATATAATGATATTGTGGAAACTAGTTAAAAGGAAGTTATTCAGATACACACTCTAGATGAGATGTGAGAATATCAAGTGAGAGCCTGAAATCTAACATGTACATAATAAATGTTTAGTTACACTTGTTAATCACTTCCTATTTTAAAATCATTTACTACCGGGCTCTGACTTATTTTCTTACATATTATCTTCTCTACTATATCTATATTAACAGGTGCCCAGCATCAGGGACATGCAGCTTAGGGTATGGATGTTTGATCATGAGTTGGTGTTCCTGGAGATGCAGACTTGGTTGGATGCTTTATTTATTTGATTCCTATGTCTATAGTACTTCTCTTATTTAGGGCATATTGCCCAGGATTCCAGTTATTCCATTTACCTTTTTAGATATTGTACTGGGATATTGGTACTTTCATTTTGGTTTATTGGATTGGTGTTGGATATTTTAAATTGGGAAGTTTTATCCAGTTACATTTAATCTTGTTATTCATTAATCAGTTATGTTATGAGATTTTTCTATTGTTGTTCAGTAATGTGGTAATGGTTTTAAATTATTGTTAATCATAGAAAATATTTTTAACACTTAACTTAAATAAGTATTGGGTGAGTTATTTTAAAAAGAAAAATGTTTTTCGACAGTGATGCTGAGAATGAACCAACTGTATATTCTATTTAATTTAATAAAGGAGTAGCTACCCGGCATTTAATTAGGTGGGGTGTTACACAAGTAAGAAAATTCCAATACGTACAATATATTTCCAAGACTCCCATTTCGTAGTCAAATCACAAAAGATGGTATTAGATTTCAAATTTGACCGATTTAATAAGAGCCCTTCGCTTGTATAACACAAATTCGTAAATACCTTAATAAAAATTATTTTTTGGATTTTTAAAAGTCCATTTTCAACCAATGAAAAGGTATTTTACTCCATACCAAATAATTCACCTTTTTGGTCTATAAATAGGCATAAGCATACTGTCAGGTATATCAACAACCTATTCAAGATCCAAATAAATCTAAGTTGCCTTATGATCCTGTGTTCAAAAGAATGGCAGGATCTACTTCTAAGTTTATAGTAAATTTTAAACTTAAGTATTCCCAATGATCAATTTTATCATGTGGAATATAAGAGGTCTTGCAAATAAGCCCTCCAAGAGAAGAGTTAAAAGTTATGTATGTCCCATGGTCTTCTTTTCATTGCTCTTTTATAACCAAAATCAAATAAATCCAATGTGGATAATTTCATGAGAATCATTAATTTTGAAGGAGGTTTTTCAAAATTTTCCGGCAAAATATGGTTTCTTTCGAGATATGGTATTCAGTGTGATTTGATTGATAATTTTGAGCAGGAAATTCTTCTAAAGACCCATCACCCTCACTTGCGCTCAGAGGTTTTTGTCTCTATTATCTATTCAAAGTGTACTAGAAATGAGAGGTCAGTCCTTTGGGATTTTTTATATAGACATAAATCAATCACCTTAGGTGTTCTATGGATTATTATGGGGGATTTTAATGTAGTCACTTGTAGTGAAGAAAAACTTGTAGGTAATGTCATTGACTATTGAGATGTAGATGATTTTAATGCATTCATTACTACTGCTGGACTTATGGATGTTCCATTCTCAAGCTCTAAATACACGTGGCACAATTTCAGAGATAAAGCCAAGGTGGGTCTAAACTAGATAAAGTTCTTGTTTCAACTGAATGGATCAATATTTTTCCAAACTTTCATCTTAGTCATTTACATAACACCTGCTCAGATCGTTCTCCTCTTATCTTTCCAATCCCTTCTCCCCAAGATTCCATTCCCAAGCCCTTAAAATTCCAAAACATGTGGATCAAACATCCTAATTGAAAAAACATTATCTCATCTTCTTGGTCCCAACCTTACAACCCTTTTAGAGTTTTCTCCTAAAAAATCCAAAGACTTAAATCTGACCTTGCCAAATGGAATAAAGATGTATTTCTTAATATATTTGGCCAAATCTCCTCTCTAAAGACCAGGTGTTTGCTAAAGAAATGGATTATGAAAATGATCCTTCAATTGAAAATAAGATCTCTCTATCCCAATCAAAAGTAGGCCTGCTAAATGCTCTAAGTAAAGAAGATCAATTTTGGCAACAAAAAATGAGGGGTAAGTGGCTTCTTGAAGGGGACACCAAAATCAAAAAAATTCATACTTCAGTCAAAATTAGAAGGCAAAGATTGATGATCCACAAAATAAAAAAGAATAATGAGGAGTGGACTGATACACAAGAGGAGATAAAGGCGGAGTTTGCCAATTATTATGAAGACCTGTTCAGATTAGTTAATATAGAGGGTGAAGATGACCTTATCCAAGTTATTGAAGCTAAAGTTAATGAAGACCAAAACATTTTACTTGATGCAGACCCTACTGAAGAAGATGTTTGGCTAACAATCAATCCTCCTAACCCTGATAGCTACCCTAGACCTGATGGATTTCTTGGTAAATTCTACCAAGTATACTGGAGGATCATAAAAGTTGACCTGCTTGTAGCAATAATCTACTTTTTTCCTAGAGGAAAACTTCCAGAGAGTTGGACTAGTACTATTCTTATCCTAATTCCCAAATCAATTAATTCTTCCTCTTGTGACATCTTTAAACCGATCAACCTCTGCAACTTTAATTTTAAAATCATTTGAAAAATACTTGATTCAAGACTTGGATCCATCCTCCCTTCCATTATATCCCCTTCCCAAGCACGTTTTATTAAAGGAAGAAATATCTCAGATAAAGTACTCCTCTTCTAAGAAATGATAGTATCATAGGAAGCAAGTCTCATGGCAATAATGTAGTAGTTAAGATTGATATATCGAAAGCATATGACAATGTTGCTTGAGTGTTTTTAATTAAAGTTTTGAGGAAATTTGGTTTATCAGAAACTTGGATTGATAGAATTTGGAGAAGTTTGTCAAACAGTTGGTTCTCAATTCTCATCAATGGCCAAAATGTAGGCTTTTTTAAATCTGGTAAGGGTCTTAAGCAGGGGGATCCATTATCCTCAGTCCTCTTTGTTCTTATAGATGGAGTGTTGAATAAACACATCCATTCTCTCACGTCTGCTAGTAAAATCAAACCATTTACCATCCAAATGTTAGCCCATTGATTAGTAATCTCAGTTTTATTGATGATTTAATTATTGCTTGTAATGGGGGAGCTAAAAGTCTGAAGAAGTTGATTTTTTTTCTTGAAGAAATTTGAAGCCACCTCAGGTCAAGTTGTTAACTTCAATAAAAGCAGCTTCACCACTCACAAATCAATCAGTATGACTGGAAGGAAATCTATCTCTGAGTCCTTAAATTTGAACCACAAGGACATTCCTATCAAATACCTAGCATGTCCTATTTTTTATTATATAACTAAACATTCTTACTTTGAAGGTCTTATTGATTCAATTAAGAGCAAGATTAAGGGTTGGAAAACCAAATTCCTCTCCTTCTCTGGGAGAAGAACCCTCATTCTTTTAACCCTATCTCCCATCCCCATCCATACGCTATCCAACTTAAACCCCCTAAAAAGAATTTAAACCTCATTTTTAGCAGATTTATTTTGGGATCTACTGATGAATATGATAGGAATCATCATTGGGTTTAGTGGTAAAGCCTTTGCAGACCTGTTGAAGAGGGAGGGTTAGGTCTTGAAAACTTAGTTGACATTTCACTATATCTTCTATGAAGATCCTGTGGAACCTAAAAGCTAATAATTCTCCATGATCCCAATTTTTTGTGGGAAATATAAAAATTGCTCAAGATCTTATGGTTCTCCTAAATCCAAAAGATTTAAATTCATTATAGAGGAAACTTTTCCTTTAATTCATTTCATTGAAGATTTTCCTACTGGTCTCCAATAACTGATGGAAGTTTCTCTTCAAAATCTACTTGGCAGCTTATCAGGTCTCATGATCCTACCTCTTTTATCTTCTCTTCTATTTGGAACAAACCTATACCTTTAAAGATCTCTATATTCTTGTGGAAGTGTTATCTAAACATTGTCCCTGTTGACATGAATATCCAAGGTTTGTGTATCCATTTAGATTCATTTTACAGCTGTTGTCTTAAATCTGAAGATGATATTTTCCCTATCTTTATCCATGGTCCTATAGCTTCGGAAGTGTGGGAATTCTTAGCATCTCTATTTATTATCAAAATATCAAGTCATTCCATCCACTCTCTTCTCATGTTATGGTGGTTAAGAAGGCCTAAAGAGTACTATATCAAGCACCCACTTAGTGTTATTCCTGGAGCTATTCTATGGAAAATTTGGATCAGTCGGAATCTAAGCATCTTTGAGGGTGAAAAAATATCTTCTAGAAAAATCATTAGTAATGTTTTTCAACTCATTAATGATATTAACTATAACACATCATTCACTTCTCCTAGATCAATTCATGATCAGATTATTAATCTCTTGAACATCAAGTTGCACTGTACTCCTCTTAAATCCTTTCAAATTCTCAAGTGGTTAAGGCCTCCTCAGAATTGTTTAAAACTCAACATAGATGAATCTTCATCAAATCAAGCTACTCAAGCAGGCTCATGTGTTATAATTAGGTACCACAAAGGTAGGGGAGTAACCAAGAATTTATATCTGGGTGGGCTGACTTAACACTGATTTCCGGGGGTTCGGGGGCGGGAGCTCCCGAGCCAAATTTTTTTGAGGTTATTTTTGAGTATTTACTTAAAAATAATGAAAAATAATGTTAATTAAAAAATATAGGCGCAAAATAATGCCCAAAATAATGGTTCGTATAGTTTTTTTTTTTTTGTTTTTGAAGTGGATCATTGAGGTTTGATTGTTTGGGCGGGCTAACTTTTTTATTTATTGGGTGGGCTGTGATGAATTGGACCTTAAAATTTACACTATTTTTTTTTTTTTTTAAAGTGATCCGGGCTTGAGCCCGGCCTAGCCCTCCACATGGCTACGCCCCCTGCACAAAGGGGTTTTCATTAAAGCTTTTTCAGCTTATGAAGTACCTCTTACCAATAACCATGCAGAATGTATGGCTATATTAAAAGGTCTTAAATTGTGCTCTTTTCTAAGCATCTCCAATCTCATAGTAGAAAATAATTCTCAGTTTGCTATTAGTGTAATTATTGGGAAAATTAATACAACCTCCTTGGCCTATCATCAACATAGTTAAGGAGATTAATTCTCTCACCAATTCTATTCAAGTCACTTTTATCCACTGCCGTAGGGAATCAAACTTTGTAGTTGACAGATTGGCCTATCAAGTTGCTCGAAATGATTTCATATCTACATATGATTCAGTATTGGATCTTCCAAGTCATGCTAGATGTCCTTCCCTTTGGACGCCCTCTCTCTACCTTATCCGATTTTCCTATCACGCTTGTATTCGATTATTATAATTTTTAAAATGAAAAATAAAATAAAGGTGTCTCTATGCACCGCAGTACAAGCCAAGAATAAAATAATTCTAAATACAAGCCTTCTAAAATAAAGAAAAAAATGATACTAAAAAAAATATCAAAGTGCGAAAAATGAACTACAAGTTGAAATCCGCTCCAAGTGCTTCACGCTCCCAAGAATGTCAACGGCGCCATTTGATAACTTTCTTTTTGTATGTCGTTGTTGAAAGCCAAGTTAGTCAAAACCTCAAATACCTACAAATATATAACAATCTCAAGTGTAAAGGTAAGTAAGGGTATCAATCCACTTCCAAGGGGGTAAGCTAGAGACAAATTCAATTGTAATTCACTTTTTATTTTCTTTTTGTGCTTTTTCACTTTTTTACTTTTTTTAGCCTTTTCAAATATTAAAACAATTGGGTGAGGTGATGATTTAAACTAAACTAAACTAAATGTGATGATAACAACTAACTAAAAAGTTACTAAAATGAAAAATAAAGTCTAAACTAAAATAAGAGATAAAGTGAGGTAAATAATTGTGAGAACAATCAAGGAATGTGATTACACTACAAATTTTAGCTATTCTAACTAATTAATTTAATTAATTGAACTCTCCCAAATTAGTATCAAAATTACAAATCAACTCTCGTTGCAAATATAATTTTAATAGTAACCTTTTAGAAAATTAAATTTAACACCCCACAACTCTAAAAATTAGATCCACACTCCTTTTAATTAATCACCCGCTAGGATCGATCAATTAAAATTTAGGTCAATCTTAGAAAAAAAATTTAGAGTTGAAATTCAAGTTATAATACCCCACTTAAGAAACCCATATCTCTAGTTCGAATCTAAAATTGGTATTACAACTAGAATTTCGATTTTCTCTCGAAAATCATTTACCCTCTCTCGAGGCGTAAATTTAAGGGTGAGGGATCAAAAATAACATTCAAAGGGAATTTTCAAGTAATCAAACTAATTAAACTAAAATATCATCAAATAACGCCCCCCCCCCCCCCCTCCTCCCCTTGAAAGGGGATTTAGCCTAACATGGTATTAAACATGATGAATAAATAACCAAAGGCATATATAATAAAAGAGTAGCGAAAGAGAATAAATTTTCAACAAGTCTCCTTGAAATTGGCAATTTGAACTCTATTATCTTCCATACAATTCAATTACTCACAATTAAATCTCACCAAATCTCTAAAAAAATAAAAACAAAAACTATTTACAAAATGGTGTTTATCTCTCTATAATTCTCTTTCTAAAAATTCTTATCTAAAAAGCTTCTTTTTTCATATGGGGTCTTCATCTTCATTTATAGTAGGTACATGGAGCATGGAGGTATTTTTGGGAATAAACTTGAGTGTGCATGAAAATGGTGAGAGGAGTGTGAGGTCATGTGGGTGAGGGGATTTGGGAATAAAATTTGATATGGTTAAAGGGGTATTTATGGAAAAAGGGTGTGAAAGATGTAGTTGGGGGCAGGGGCGGACCTAGGTGGTCCCGAAGGTGGGCGGCCGCCCACCATGATTTTTTGGAATTTTTTTCCCGATATAGGCTATTTTTTTTGTTTTGGACCTTTGTGTAATGTTTTATAGTAGAAGGCATTTAATTTTAGGGGCCAAAACAGAAATAGACCGTACCCGTTTTTCTGTACACACACGTTTTAAAACTAAACCCACACACATTTCTAACTTTTCAAACCTAAACTCTCCTCCTCAGCCGCTCAGTCCCCTTCTCCTTCCTGACCTGTAAGTGGTATAATCCAGTAAGTGCTATACTTGCTTGAAAGGACTAGTTGCGGTACCATTGATGGTACCTCCTCTGCCTTGTGATTGTGAAGCTCGAGAGGTAGAAGTTGGGTCATTACTACCGCCATCGCCTTCTGATCCTTCATTTGTCCTCTTCAAAGCCTCTACCAAAGACACTCCCGCTCTTGGCGCAGGTAACTTCAATTTATATACATTCTTATTCCACAATATTACTCCCTTAAGTGCTATAATTGCTTGGTAGCCTCAGTGCTGTGTTGTACACGGATAAACCTGGGCTACATTTTTTAATCTCTTGTATAAGTTAAAATTGTGATTTCCATGAATATTTAAAGAACAATTGCATGACTTATTAATTAATTATGTTATAGACTAATTGAATCATGCTTAACAATTTATTAAATATATTTTTAACTAAAGTTTTATTTACATCTTTTACACACACTTAATTATAGATCCTTAACATTTGGTCAACTTAGTGAAAAAACAGCGTTGTTTTGGAATATATTTTCAAATTTAGTGGAATTAAGTTGACATGTTGTAATTGTTATTTCAAATTTAGGAATTATGTTGAGATATTTAAAAAAAAAAAAATCAGGAACAAAATGAGAGTGAAACAGGTATTTCAAATTTAGGAATTATGTTGAGGTATTTCAAATTTAGGAATTATGTTGAGGGTTAAAAAATTGCAAAAAATTGCAAAAAATCGCTTCGGGGGCTCCGCCTCGAACCCCCTTCTCTGTCAAAAAATTTTGCACCCCCTAACTAAAAATCCTGGGTCCGCCACTGGTTGGGGGTAGAATGGGAAAAGGGGTTTAAATGGTGTTAACACATGTGAGCATTTATTTGGTTTTTGGTATTGTTTTGGTTTTGTATTTTGGCAGGTGGCGCGATTTTGGTTAAAGGGGGAAATGGCAAAATGGGTTTGGCTTTAGTATGGATAGGGTCGGATGGAGGTTTGGGTTGTGATTGGCCGGAGTTGACTGAGTTTCACGCCTGCGGTAGCCACCGGCGACGGAGGCAGCGGGTAATAGTTTGGATGGTGGCCGCCGATCGCGGGTAGGGGAGGCCGGCGGTTGGAGCTAGGGGTGGGTTGGATATGGTTGAGGGTCCGGCCGGAGTTTGGCTTTGGCCATGGTGGTTGAGGTTGGAATGTCGCCGGCGGTGAGGGTGTTTAGAGCTGGCCGGATTTTCGGGTTTGGCGAAATGGGTTGTGGGTTCGGCCAGAGGGGCTAGAGATCGCCGACGGGAATAGGAGAGAGAGAGGTGCCCGCGACAGGAGGTTGGAAGCGAGGGGAACGGTTTTGTTGGGCTCGCCGACAGCTCCGGTTTGAGCTCGTCGGAGGTGGCATGAGGAATGAGTAAGCAGAGAGAGAGGGTGAGAGGTTGAAGATGAAAGGTGGTTGTTAGTGTGGGGGGGTGTATGGGAAGATGGGTGTGGCTTAGGGTGTAGGATAGTTTAGTTGGCTTAGGGTGTGTGTTTAAGTTATGGGTTATGTGTGTGTGTTTAATTTGGAGACCTAAAAATATAAAGACTCAACTAAAATAAATAAAACTAAAACTAAAAAATAAAATCTAACTAAAAATAAAACAAACTAAAAATAATAAAAATAAAAATATTAAAATAAAAAAAGTAAAAAAGTAAAAATAAAATCCTAAGCTATATAAAAACTAAAATAAAACAAAAGAAATAAAAATTTAAAATCTAAATGAAAATTAAAGTCCTAAAAAATATAAAATCTAATAAACTCAAAATAAACTCCTAAAACTAATCCAAATAAAACTAAAAACTAATAAAAATCAAAATAAAATAAAATTACACTCATAAAATAAAATTAGAAAATAAAACTAGAAATTCTAAATAAATAAAAAATGACTCAAACAAAAAATCTAAAAAATATTAAAAAGGGACAAACAAAACACACACAGGGTTCGGGGTAGGTTTGGGCTAAGTTAGTGTAGGCTAGGGTCACGGGATTGGTAATTAGCTCCATAAAACGCACATTTGCCTCGATATATAGCTTTTGACACCGCAAACGGACGTTTGACCTACAAGATAAACATTTAAGCACATAAGACCTATATTGTCGAGAATTAGCAACAAAAGTACGTCTATTCGGGGTATAAAATATACAATTTTGGGTGCTTATCAAATGTGGTGATGTTGAGAGAATATTTTTTGGAATAAGACCAACATGGGACCTAAACTAGTAACTTGAGGTAAAGACATAAACTATCGTTCTACGAGATTCTAGGTAAATAATTATTATTTATGGCGTGTTAGTCAGAGGCAAGTGGGTTGCATGAGAAATATCACGCACACACTATCTCTCACACACATACTCTCTCTCTCTCTCTCTCTCTCTCTCTCTCTCTCTCACACACACACACACACACACAGATAGGTTCTGTGTGGAACCATGGGATCATCATGTCAATGAACTCGCTACAATGTTGTATTATATGTGGGCTATGTTTCAGTGTGCGACAAGACGAGGTACTAACCCTTAGTCATGGACTAATCACGGTGATGGGATATGGTATTAGATGTATACATATAAGTCTCTCTCTCTCTCTCTCTTTCTCTAGAGAGAGAGAGAGAGATAAATCTATGAGTATCGTCGAAAGGTTTTTTAATATATTAACAATCGTGATTCATTATTATATCACCTCTTCTTGTTGGGATCATGTAGTTATAGTTCTTGTTGTGACTATTTTAGGTTATTATGGTGCACCCCACATAGCCCGTGCTTAGTATCCGTTTAAAAAATAGTCTTTCCATCTCTAGAGATTTGAGTTGATGTAGGGTTCATCACCTTTGTTGATGTTCACTCTTGTGTCCCGTTAGACTTATGATGCGAATTATAGATAAGGTCCTATTTGGTTTAAGTTTTTCCGAGTTATAAGAGGTGGCACATGGATATTAGTTAATGTTCTAACTCGGTTTTCCAATTCATATGTTTTATCTTTATTTTTGCATTGGTTATTTATCTATTTGTTCTTATTATTATTTAAATGGCGATGATGGTATTTAAGTATTTATCGTCCATATTCTCTATATTTGCAATTGAGCACCTTAAATATGAAAATATGGGTTACCACACTAATGATTTAACTAGTCAACTAATGGTTTATGTTCATTTTTTAACCATTGAACATGTATGGACAATGTGGTAATATTTTCATGCAAACTGAAAATTGTGTTACATTAACTGCTTTAGAAGTTTTATTTTAGACAAAAAAGTATATTATAGATTCAATTTTGTAAGTGCAAGATTTATAATTGTTCATCATATATTTTAGTTTGGCTTATTCCATTACGCCCCACTTCACCTACATGAACATTCTCAAGACTTCAAGTAAAGATAAGTTAGTGACCAAATGGAACAATCGAAGATTGGTCGTCATTATGTTTTTTGGAGAAGTTTTATGAGGTTATTTTCGTGTAATCTTTTCATTCAGGAGTAATTTATAAGGTCATTATAACGAGTTCCTATACCTCATTAGAAAAGCTTCAACTTAATTCGGATGAGATTGATTGTCGCGTCTTTGAGCAGGCTCTGGAATCTCGTCGGATTAATCGTTATATTCGAACAAGAAAAGGTTTTTCATTCGAAAGAGATGTGCCTTTGTTTGAACGAGATGTATCTTTGTTCAAACGAGTATGTGAAAAATTATTTTTTATCTGATTTCAAATGCAATCTTTCATGCCTATCTTTTGGAGATTTTTATCCAAATAAATAAAGAGGCGAGCTTGAATTTTAAATCAAGACTTTTAGACACCTTTTAATAATGAAACTCTTTTTTTTTCAATCCAAATTCCTTAGATGACTTGATATTAATTTACCAAACCAGGAAGAACAAAATCCTTATTCATGACCTTGTGAAGCTAATTCTTCACTGTTGAAGATTGGAATACAATTTCTTGAGGTTGATCGATAGACGCCAAGGTAAGTGGTCCTTGTTGTGGGGTGTTGTTGGATATTCATTCCTCACTATTGACATTTTGGATTGAAGACATTACTGCGTCACTTAGTGAATCTCAAAGTTTTGTAAGTGTGTAGATATTTATCTATAATACATAGTTGTAAACAGTGCTGAAATATAGGTTTTGTCTGAAAGGGATTTTTTCTCATCTCCTATCATCTGTTTGTGGTTCGTGTGTTATTTTCATTTAGTTTCAATATATTGCATGTTTAGGCTCACCTAATTTAATCAAGATAAAATTTGGACTAAATAAAATTTGATTTGTGTGTGTTTGACGTAGTTTACGATTTATACATATAATCGAACTACTCAAGGTTTTTCAAAATTGGTATCAAATCTTGTTTCTACAAGTTACTTAGATGAATTCTAGTGGTTATATGGATAACTTACATAATAGGACACCTATGTTTCATGGCCCTAATTATACCTATTAGAAATCTTAAATGAGATTGACTTTGAGATTAATCGACGAGCACGTGTGGCTTAGTGTTGAAAGGGGTGGACTCCTTCCACTGTGACTAATTAAAATATCATTAGTCTCAAGCTAGTCGCAATTTGGACCGAGGAAGATTTTAGGTGGAGTAAATTTAACTCTCCGGACTTAAATGTAATTTTTGGTGCTGTCACACCTGATGAAATTCATTTTATCATAATGTGTACCATATCTAAGGAAGCCTAAAATATCCTCTAACTTGCTCACGAGAGTACCAATGCTTTAAAAGATTCTAAACTATAAAATCTCACCATATAATTTGAGACCATTAGCATGCTTAGGGCTGTGTTTTTTTTTTGAACTTTTTGATTTTTCCTATTTTTTCCGAATTTGGAATCAAATTTTAGTTTGTCGATTTTCAATTTTTGATTTTTTCAAAAAAAATTGGATCGGATTTTCCGATTTTTTCAATCCGATTTTCCCCAAACTATGTCGATCTGATTTTTTCGAATATTTTTCAAATTATTTCTGATTTTTTCGAAATTATTTTTCGATTTTCAATTTTTTGAAAGTTTCCCATATCCCACATCGATTGGGAGAGGGAGAGGGCTCCAAAATTATGCTATATAAAAGGAGAGTATCCTCCTCACTTCTACACAAATGAAAAAATTGGCCAAATCCTCATGTATTTACATGTTGGGTTAAGCCATTTTCTTTGTTTATTTAAAATGAGAATTTCGAGTTATCGAAAATCCATAATTTATTTTTTTGAAATTTGGGAATTTTGGAAATTTATGAAATTTTCATATATTTTGTGAATTTCCAATTTTTTTCGATTTTTCGATTTTTTCGAATTCGGATTTTTTTTTTAATTTTCTGTAAAAATTGGATCGAAAATCGGAATAGCTATTTTATTTTCGAAAAAATCGAAATTTTTTTCGAAGAGGCATTTTTCGATCCGATCCGGCCGAAACACAACCCTAGGCATGCTTGAATCAGAAACATTTTATGATTTTTATGCATGCTTGTCTGATACTGTTAACTCTTATCCTTAATTTACGTAAGAAAATTCCTGAAATGAGTGTAGTTAAAAAAAATCTAAGATCTCTCTGTGAAAGTCACGATCCTTAACTCTTTGGGAATTTTAGATACTCTTAGGTTAAAAGATATCATAGGTGATCTTCAAACTTACGAAATAGACATGCTCCTTAAAAACCCCAAAAAGAAAAAATGGGTCTCTTTAAAAGCTCAATCAAAGAAAAAAGAGGAGGTTTCTAATTCTAATTTTGAATTCAATCTAGTTGATATTTCCTTGTTTGCTAAAAAATTCAAAAACTTTCTCAAATTAAAAAATCAATATTCTTCCAAAGTGGAAATAAAAATTTTTAGAAAAACAAAAATTAAAAAGCGAACAAAAATGTATTTTAGAATGATCGAAGATGATATAGAGGGGAGGACCCTAAGAAAGATGATTCAAATATATGATATGAGTGTGAGGGGAAGGGTAACAAAGGCCATGAATGTGCTACTAGGTTTAAGAAACATGAAAACTGCAAAGATATGTTTAATGCCACTCTGTGTGATAGTGATGTTGAGTCGGTGGATTTTGAGGATGAATTGTCACATGTACATAACTTAATCGCGTTCATAGCTAGTCACATTAGCACTTCAAGTATTTCTCACACCGATGAGGACGTTTCTAAACGTGATAATCTTGTTAATGTGTCGAACCACTCTAGAGAGCATGCGGGTGATGATGATTTGAGTGAGGGAGAATGTGGCCTCCAACATGCCTATGTGGAGCTTTACACCTAGTCTTTAAAAATAAAAATTTGGCTCTTAGGATGTTATATTTGGAAAAGGAATTGAAGGTTTTGAGGGAGAATGAGACCTGAGTTAGGATTTCTTTGAGTGAGCAGTTAGTTTTGGTGGGGAGAAAAAATAGTGACTTGATCAACAAAGTAGCCAGTCTCATGGGAGATCTTTAAGCATCATTGAAGACTCGTGAAAAAATTGAAGTCCCATGTTTTCCATCTTAAGAAAGATCTCGAACGTGCTCGAGAGGTCAAAGTTACTTTAGAGGACACATCTAAGAAGGTTATAAATATGTTCCTAGGTCCTGCATTAGGTTTTAAATAGAGGCAAGAAATAAATTACGACAGTGCATCCACTTCCCATAACAAACCCGATCCGGTTCCCAAGTTTGTGAAGGGTTCGTATGAGCCTCGATTTAACCCACCAAGGATAACTCGCCCTGATATGTTTAACCAATGTAGACCCAAAAAGTCCATGTTTGTATCCATTGCAAAGAAAGCGGTCATCTTAGGGAATTTTACTATAATCTAGGAATAGTTTCTCACATACATGCTCCATATACCACTATAACAATATTGCTAGTCTTAGAGAGAAAGTTGAGTTTCTAGTCATGACTTCTAAAATTTTAATGGAACAATTTCAATGGAAGTCTATGCCTATCGATAGCACTTCTAACTCTATGACTAGAACCAAAAATGATAAGGGCAAGCAAAAGGTTACCTCATCTTGGGTACCTAAGAATAATAAAAAATCCCTTGTTGTTCACGTTGCTCTCAAGGTTCAAGATACTTATAAATGGTATTTTGATAATGGGTGCTCTAGGCACATGATCGATGACAAGTCATATTTTACCAACTTTGTGGATCGTGAAAAAGGAGGTAAACTTTGAAGATAGGAGTAGGTCTAACATATTAAGACATGGTTGTGTGGAAATACTTAATTTTCCTAAGATAGACAATGTGTTATATTTTGAATGGTTGAAAGATAACTTGACAATCATAATTCAACTTTGTGAAGTAAATTTTACGATAAAGTTTTACCGATCGAAGTGTAACTATTTTGATCAATCTGGTGAAAATTTTCAACTAAGTGTGAAAACTATTGATAATTGATATGGTATAATCTCAAGTCCTCTTTAGTATGCAATAATTCTAAGGTCTTCACCATAGACCTTTGGCATCAATGAATAAGTTAAGTCAATGTTAGAGTGTCATACCCCGTAATTTTAATGACTTTTAAAATTTGTTAAATTTTAAATTAATGGATTACTTAGATTTTATTATAAATTAATTCATTGGGTTTAAATTCGAATTTTTTGGATAATAAAATGAATGTTATGTTATTGATATTACTATGAGTTATTAATTCAGTAATTTGAATTTTTAGTCGGATCCGGTATGGGACATGTCGGGACTAATTTATTAGATTAAAAAGGAAACTTATTTTTATATCAACCTTATAGTCATTTCGAGTGCGTCGTTGCATCCGGAACGGTTGAAATAGTCAGAAAAGTCTATTTGGATGTTGGTTTTGGGTCTCGGGTCATTTGGAAATGAAGAGACACCCAAAAAGGGCATTTTGGTCATTTTTACAGGGGGAGAATAGTGATTTCGGATTTTATCTTATAATAAATATTTGGAGATTAGTTATACGTAGGTTCATTCTTATCTTCTACATAAAAATTAAGAGGTCACCTTTTTTAGAGAGAGTGAAAGGGTTCTTGGGAGAAGAGAAGATTGCTTGGAAAGGAGGAGAACCAAGGGCTAAAGGTCACCACCACCAACCACCACCGGAAGTTGATCGGAGAAGGGGAGAACCACCTGTCATACACAACCTGAAAAACCCGAATGGGTTCGGTGTGTGATAATTGATTAAATTCGTAACTATCTAATTTGGCACACTTATTTAATGTCAGCCCCTAAACATCCATCTAAAGAGCGTGATTCAACCCATAAACAAATAAAGCATGTGACACAAAATTAAGGAAAAATCCCCGCAGGGCAAAACCTTTTATTTCTAGAACTTTGAATAATTTACAAGACCATTGACTTACATACAACCTGATAATCGCCCACAAGTGTAACGCACGGTGTCTTCGGCAAACTTTCAAAGCAACGGCTAGAAACAGTGTCGGCTGGAATCTCCCGAAGGAACTCCAGGTGGTCATCAATGAAGAAGAGAGACGGCTTCTCCACAAGGGTTGAACAAACCAAAGTTGTGTTCTTGGGTTACACAAAAAGATTCACAAAGGTTTGGCAATTGTGTGAATCAAAACATGAGTCTTGGGACTCAAAAAATATGAAGACTAGAGTAATTGGGACTCTCAAAAATGTCTTCTAAAGTCCTGCAAAACTACTCCCCCGAAGTTGGTTTAAATAGGAAAACAAATTAAGAGTTTCACAAATTAAAAAAACTGAAACTCTATCCAGCGTATAGGGTACCCGAATCGGTTCGAGATCCCCTACGAATCGATTCGCCCCCCGAATCGGTTCAGTCTAGGTTTGGGGAAACTCGCTGGAAGGGGGCTAAACACTTAGAAAAATTCTAAGGCTTTATCTTGGAATTATCTCCATTTTCAAAGGTCCATAACTTCTTCACCGTAGCTTGAATTGAGGTGTCGTTTCTTCCAGTATCTTTGTTACGGCAAGCTCTTCAACTTTCCAGTTAACTGGTCCTCCGTACGATGGCTATAAAATTACCAAATTACCCTTGAACTTCCCTATTAAGCATTGTTTCACTGTTTTGACTTCTCTTGCGTACCACTTGCATAAAGACCCTAAAATATTAGAACGTGAAGTCGTTGAGGCAGATGAGGGACACATGATGGAGATAATAAATGCTTGATTCCCGAAATTCGAATTGTGTCCGTCGAGTGATATCTTGAGGTTACGTGACAAATGTAGCGGCGTACGACATACACAAATGTAACATGTTGGACATGAGAAAAATGTCCTTATAAATCTCCCCCTATGTCTATGCCGGTACATACATAAAAAATCCGAATGATCAAATATGAAATTGTCTATACAAATTTACCCTCCCATGAACCCAAAACTGGAAAAGGTATAAATGAATAATCTCCATTGTTTGTTCTTCAAATCTTCAGGAATCTCAAATCTTTTCTCATCAGGGTGTGCAATTTAGAGATCATCAATGTACTACCTACACACATGAGATAAAGAAAAAAATACCAAGTGACGTATCGAGTTTGAAATGAGATAAACATAGATACCAATAAATGATAAGCATAAGTCAAATCTCAAAACACCCCCAAAATTCAAACTCTCCCAAAATAAGATAACTCTTTCTCCCCCTTTTTATGATGTCCCCAAATAGACAAATAAGAAGAATGAATTAAACAAGCAATATCGGGGTGTCACGGTATTCAAAACAAAGCATCAAATAATATGGCAAACGTTCTCTTGCAAGGAGATGCTCAAACAAACTTTTCAGAAACAATTTTTGATTTTTCAAATTTTTTCGTACAAAAAAAATACCAATTTGAAAAAAATAAAACATGATACAAAAATCACACCATAGATTGAAACTAAAACAATCAAGTTATGGAAATGGAATGAATGGGTGTGAACACATTCGATAGGTAAATAAACTCAATCAATCATATGTGCATGATGCATACGTGTACCCCTAACGAATGAGCATCAAAAGTATCCGTAGGTGTAAAAATTTGTTAAATTTAGATGACATCGTCTTATGCAAATCAACAAATCAAAGTCAAAGTGATTTCCACACCAATAACGTCTAAAACTATGTAGCGCATTTTCAAGCAATTCAAGGACGTGCAAACCCGTTTTAAAATCTCCAACCAAACTCCCTCATATATATTTTCTTTTAGAGGTATATAAACTAAATTCCCAAACATTGGAGAATTGGTGCAAAAACCTAAATGGCCCATAATTTGGCATGAATTTCTTTTTATTGCCTTTAAATTTTTTTGGGCTCTTTTAAACCTCTTTGGACCCCGGATAATAAAAATCCTCCATTTTTTTAGGTCCAATTTAAACGGTGGCTTAGTATTCACAAAGGCAAAATGAACCTTTCGCAGCCCTTCCCCGTTTTCAAACAAAACACACAAACTCACAAAATGGTTTTTTTATATGCACATTTTCCTTATAAAAATTTATCGCACTTGGTTCGTTTTAAGGACAGGATTGAAATGAAAACACCCAACCAACATGTGATTAGACAAGCACAATAATCAAACAAATTCATGCATATGTGAAATAAAGGAAAACATGAGTCAAACATGTAGGTAGTAACACTTAATTACTTCTTAATGACTCCAAACATTATAAAGCACAAGGATGAATTGACTTATTGTCTCAAAATACTATCAAATAGTCACATGTAAAATGGATTGATGTTGTGACTTGGTCATCCTAAGTCTTCATCCATAAACGGTGCAAACAGAAAACAAAAATCTTTTTGTATTTTTCAAAATATTTCCAAAAACAAAAAATCTATACAAAAAGTACATGTCCCAACGCTAGCAAACATATATCAAAAAGCATAATTAGCGTATGACAAATATGCAAACACACTCATCTATATAATATGGCAAGAGAATAATCATGTGCAAGCAAACGAGAATTAACTTGTCTAAAATCTAACGTATCCAAAAGTGATTTCCTAACCTAAATAGATGTGAAACAACGTGTGGAGAATTTAGGAACCAAGGAAACACTAGACTTCGACATCCTAGGACCTCTTCCAAGTTCAAAACAAAATCTCCTAAGGTGACCTTTCCTACTACAAGATGAACATGTGTAAACGGGTGGCACGACACCTAAAGTGTGATCTTTTCTAACATCCTTGGAATTAGTTGACCCTCTAAAACAAATAATGGTTTTGGCTTTAGCATTAGAAGCATGAGAACACGATGAGCCATTACCATCACTAACAAACCTACTTGAGTCCGTCAAATCATTTTTTAACTTTAAAATTTTTTACTCAAGCAAAGAATTAGATTCTTCCAATTTAAGGGACTTCTTTTTCAAATTTTCAATTAAACTTAACAGTTTATCACGCTCCCCCTCAATTAAAGCAAACTTTTTCCTAAGAGTCTCTTCACGTGCCACAAACTTATTGACTAAAATATTTTGATCATCTTTGGCACAGACACAAACCATCGAATTTTTAAGGTCCTCTAATTCTTTTTCTAAAAATAGGACCCTATCATCACTCTCCTTCTTGGACAATTTAAAAGAAACAAAGTCATGGTCCAAGGAAACAACTTTTTCACGATAAAAATCTAGTTGATTTTGAACCTTTTGCAAAAGATCCATCGTGGATTTAAAACGAGAATTTTCTTTTTCCAAAACTTTAATTCTTTTGCAAAGTTTCAAATTCAAACTTTTTAAATTTTCAGCATGGTCGTGAACTTTTTCAAAAATAGGCTCCTCATTAAACGGGCGTTCCATTGAAAAAATTGCGATTTTTCACAAAATTGATTTAAAAAAAAAATCATTATCACACAATTTTGCGAAAAACAAAGATCACGAGATAAATTAGCGCAACCTGCTCTGATACCAATTTAAAAACGTGAGTAAACAAATTGTATCAGAAAGTAAATCCTCGAAAAATCAGGATCACGTGATAAATTAGCGTAACCCGCTCTGATACTAATTTGAAAAACCCGAATAGGTTTGGTGTGTGATAATTGATTAAATTCGCAACTATCTAATTTGGCATACTTATTTAATGTCAGCCCCTAAACATGCATCTAAAGCGCGTGATTCAACCCATAAACAAATAAAGCATGCGACACAAAATTAAGGAAAAATCCCCGCAGGGCAAAACCTTTTATTTCTAGAACTTTGAATAATTTACAAGACCATTGACTTACATACAACCTGAAAATCGCCCACAAGTGTAACGCACGGTGTCTTTGGCAAACTTTCAAAGCAACGGCTAGAAACAGTATCGGCTGAAATCTCCCGCAGGAACTCCAGGTGGTCAGCAATGAAGAAGAGAGACGGTTTCTCCACAAGGGTTGAACAAACCAAAGTTGTGTTATTGGGTTACATAAAAAGATTCACAAAGGTTTGGCAATTGTGTGAATCAAAACATGAGTCTTGGGACTCAAAAAATATGAAGACTAGAGTAATTGGGACTCTCAAAAACGTCTTCCAAAGTCTTGCCAAACTGCTCCCCGAAGTTAGTTTAAATAGGAAAACAAATGAAGATTTTCACAAATTAAAAACACTGAAATTCTATCCGGCTTACAGGGTACCCAAATCGGTTCGGGGTCCCCTACGAACCGGTTCGCCCCACGAATCAGTTCGGGCTGGCTTCGGGGAAACTCACTGGAAAGGGGCTAAACACTTAGAAAAATTCCAAGGCTTTATCTTGTAATTATGTCCATTTTCAAAGGGCCATAACGTCTTCACCGTAGCTTGGATTGAGGTGTCTTTTCTTCCAGTATCTTTATTGCGACAAGCTCTTCAACTTTACAGTTGACCGGTCCTCCGTACGATTGTTGTAAAATTACCAAATTTTCCTTGAACTTCCCTATCAAGCCTTGTTTCACTGTTTTAACTTCTCTTGCGTACCACTTTCATAAAGACCCTAAAATATTGGAACGTGAAGTCATTGAGGCAGATGAGGGACACATGATGGAGATAATAAATGCTTGATTCCCGAAATTCGGATTGAGTCCGTCGAGTGATATCTTGAGGTGACGTGAAAAATGTAGCGGCGTACAACATACATAAATGTAACATGTTGGACATGAGAAAAATGTCCTTACACAACCCCAAAGGATCAGACCTGTATTAGAGGCAAGTTATTTGATAATTTCAATCTAGTTAGTATAATGTCCATGTTAGGATAGTTATAAAAAAAATGAGATTTTACATGTTTGGAAGATAAAGATAGAGTTAATTGATTTATGGAAAAATGGAAATATATTGGAATCAAACTCATGTTGTAGGTAGATGGAAATAGATTTTACGCGAATGAGGGTATGTTTTCTATCTAAGGAGTTATGAGGCGCATACTGATTTTTTCAGCGATTCGATAACCACCACCCGCGAATGAGGGTTACTAAACTTAGCTTATAGCACTGTTATTTAAGTAGACTCATCGAGGGGTTGTGGGACACCTATATTTTTACATGTCATCAAGTGGGTCTAATTTTTATCACGGAATTACTTACTTTAGGCATGTCCGAACATGATGTGACTATCGGCGTGGATTGACTTGTGGTATTTGAGAGCGTATGAACTACTTTAGCCAGCATCTTGTCTTAAATAAGAGAGTAGATGAGTAGACTTTTATTTGAAATCGATAAGACCCGTAGAGAAGTTATATACTATTGACTAAGGACCTGAGGAGTTCGATGATCGACTACTCTAGGTAGTAGTGTATCGGGGGGGGTTCCTTGTTTGGATTTCACTTGCGAGACACCCCACGCATGAAACTAACAAACGTTGGGAGTCGAAGTAAGTTAGGTCTTTAGGATATGAGTTTATAACCTTTGAGATAATTCAGAGTATTATGCGGGTAACCATATCCATTTTATAATGGAAGTTATACAATAGGATGTAAGGGCGCCCTGGGTGGTTGGATTGTAGTATTTTTCAAAATTATGAGACAGTAAGTATATATTTTTAGGATAAGGAACGTAGAGGTTGTGACTTCAGGATTTATTTACTTAATGATTAAGGATCACTTTTTCTCAAACTTTGTCACGAGGATGGTATAGGGAAGATTAGGTAAAGTTTAAATTCGATTCAGTTGAAACTATATGGTGAGGCTTGGCGTATAACATCAATAAGGATTTTCGATAATGTACTGTATGGGCGGTACGACATAGATTACTTGCGATGTGAGATTTATACTCAGAGTTAACCTTACCAGTATGATCTATCTTTCCAAATTTCGGGACAAAATTCTTTTGTAGGGGGGGAGTATGTAATACCCCGTAATTTTAATGACTTTTAAAATTTGTTATATTTTGAATTAATGGATTAATTGGATTTTATTATAAATTAATTCATTGGGTTTAAATCTGAATTTTTTGGATATTAAAATGAATGTGATTTTATTGATATTACTATGAGTTATTAATTCAGTAATTTGAATTTTTAGTCGGGCACGGTATGGGACGTGTCGGGACTAATTTGTTAGATTAAAAAAAAAATTATTTTTATATCAACCTTATAGTCATTTCGAGTGCGTCGTTGCATCCGGAATGGTTGAAATAGTCAGAAAAGTCTATTTAGATGTTGGTTTTGGGTCTCGAGTCATTTGGAAATGAAGAGACACCCCAAAAGGGCATTTTGGTCATTTTTACATTGGCTGAATAGTGATTTCGAATTTTGTCTTATTATAAATATTTGGAGATTAGTTGTATGTAGGTTCATTCTTCTCTTCTACACAAAAATTGTGAGGTCACCTGTTTTAGAGAGAGTAAAAGGGTGCTTGGGAGAAGAGAAGATTGCTTGGAAAGGAGGAGAACCAAGGGCCAAAGGTCACCACCACCAACCACCACCGAAAGTTGACCGGAGAAGGGGAGAACCACCTGTAATACACAACCCCAATGGATCAGACCTACATTAGAGGCAAGTTATTTGATAATTGCAATCTAGTTAGTATAATGTCAATGTTAGGATAGTTATAAAAAAATGAGATTTTACATGTTTGGAAGATAACGATAGAGTTATTAATTGATTTATGGATAAATAAAAATATATTGGAATCAAACTCATGTTGTAGGTAGATAGTAATCCACGAAATAATCATCAATTTGTTGAAGAAATTCTAAGAATCATTGGTTTGTTCTTGAAGATATTATGTAGATAATTTTCTGGAAAAATAGGATGAATATATGCTTTTAATTCAAACTCTTGATTATTCTAGGATGTTTAGATCATTAGAAATTATTCACATAGGTTGCTATATCATGTAGTAAGGATTATAAGGAATTTGGGTTGTTAATATGGAGGTTGGAATGATCAGAAGTTATGAAACTCGTAGTATAAGAGTTGCAGAATCTGGATTGATATCTGAGCGATCGATCGATCGACCTTCCCAGAATTGATGATGTTGTTTCTTTTTAATTCATGTTCTTATCCAAAATCTTTTGTAAATCTTTGGTGATTATTATTTGGTTATAATGGGACTTAGGGAAGATCAGTAAGCCCTAGATAAGAACCGAATTAATGTGATTGGGATTTAATTGATGAGAATTATGATAATAAAATTGGAAGAAATTTCGGTTGCTAGATTCATGTGTTGGATTCTAATTTGTATATATGAGGATTAAGGATTGGTCCAGTAGGGGAAATTTAATAAATCACCTGGGCAGCCTTAGGTTTACAAGAGGGTTTAATCCTAGGTGATAGAAGATGTGTTTATAAGAGATTAGAAACTATCGGTTATAACTCTAATTAAAGGAGATTTTAATTTGTAGTAATTAGGGAGATAAGATGATATGGATAAGTAGGATATTAGTGACCACCATACTAAATAAATATATTGTGGAAACCCTATTTAAACCTTGAGTAATGAGTGAGACTCTGGAATAATTAAATTAACAAAGTAAAGTCATAATATTTTAATACGTAGAATTAAAGAGGTACAATGCTATGTATGGGAATTATCTTTGGGTAGTATGAGTACCTTGTTGATATTATATCTATAGGTAGATGATAATGCCAATTTGATTAAGTGATGATTTATGTGTATGACATACCTAGCTTACTTGCTATCGACAAGAAGTTTGCGCGTGAGGGAAGTCATATCCTGATGAATCCATGGGATTTTTGATTTGTCGCTCGAGAACATATGACTATGAAAGACTTATCGGTAAGTTGATAAGTCTGTTGACTATGGGAATGTAGGTATGTGCGTGACCCGTGTGTATGAGAACTATGTTCGCCTCCAATTTTTGTGTCGATATTTGTGGTTCGATGAATCCTTACTGAACCTTTAGTCCCCTATTCGGCGACCAGCGATACTGGGACGTGATAGCAGAGTAATGCATGCGCCGCAGCTGTGTCTCGGGGTCCCGTATTATATATGTATATATATATATATATATATATAATAATAATAAACTAAATTAATGTATATATAGTGGTTAAATCAATCTACTGTGTGATAAATGTAGATGACGGTGAATAGAGAAAAAGAATTGAATTAAGTTAATGAATATTTATTCTTATAGATTTGAAAAGCTTAATTCATATTAATGAGAAACGTATATGAATGATTATACTACGTATGGTATGGGACTTATGGGACATACGGGGTGATGATATGGGATAGGACCATATTATGGAAATTAGTTAGGAGGAACCATTAAAGAGAAGGTTAATAGGAACCGTTAAGCGTGCACTCTAGAAGAGAGGTGAGAATATCAAGTGAGAGTATGGATCAAGGTTCTAAAAAACGCGAGGCGTGATTGAGGCGTGGAGGCCAAGCCTTAAGCCTTAGAAGCCTAGGCGAGCCTAGGCGTAAAAAGGCTTGAAAAGGCGTTTATGCCTTCTTAATATATTTTAATATTTTTTAACCATAACAAGGCTATTAAAATACAAAAATTGCACAGATCATAAAAATATGTCTGAATATATGCAAATTAAAATACTATTTGATTATTTTGGATGAGATAATGGTCCGGTTTGTAAACAAATTCTTTAAAAGGCGACATCGTTTCACTAAATCATTGTTGTTTTTAGAAAAATGTGCGCCTTAAGGGTTTTACCAAGAATAAGGCGTGAAAAGCGTAAGGCGAGGCGTTTCTCCCAAGCCTTAAGCCTAGGCGTGCCTAGGCGGAGCCTAGGCGGGTTTTTTAGAACAGGGATAATAACATGTACATAATAAATGCTTTGTTGCACTTGTTAAATACTTGTTGTTTTCAAAACTATTTTTACATCAGGCTCTGACCCGTTTCCTTGCATATTCTCTTTTCTGTTATACCTTCTATATCAGGTGTCCAGCAGCAGAGACGCCAACCTTAGAGGATTATGACGAGCTGTGGAATATTGCTTAGACGTCTATCTTCATTTGATTCACATTATGTAGTGTTCTTATATTTAGGGCATGTCGCCCCAAAGGAATTCAATTATCTCCTTTCTATCTGAGTCAAAATATTCTTGTATTCGTGTCATTTTAATACATTTATTATTGTTGGGTTTACTGTATTGAGAAATTATTTGGGAATGTTTATTCCAATTGCATTTACATCCTTGTGAGTTATCTGTTCAATTATTATTGTGGTAGAATAAAATGTGTGGTGTTATTCGTAAACTAAAAAATGAATTTTGTTGAATTAAAATTTGGAAGGTTTTAACACCAACTTAATTGGGTATTGGGTGATTTGTAAATGTTTTCGACAGTGATGCTAAAAATGAGCCAATTCTATATTTTGCTTTAATTTGGTATGAGACTGGCCACCCGGTATTTAATTATGTGGGGTTTTACACTGATATCTTGAGAGATTAGTTAATAAAGACCTAGTTTGTGGCTTACCATCGCTTGGAAAACCAACTTCCTCAATTTGTGGTCCCATTCAACAAGGGAAACACATCAAGAATCCCCATAGGAAGTTGAATACTATTACCAACTCCCATGTTTTACAGTTGGATCTTATGGGTCCCACATGTATGAAGATCATTAATGGTAATAAGTATATCCTAATGATGGTTTATGACTCTTTGGGATATTCTATCTTTGGATTTCTTAGAGAAAAGTATGATGTTGTTGAGCTTCTAACAACAAAGTGTCGTGCTTTACATAATCAACATGGTATCATCATAAATCGGATTCTTGGTGAAAATGACACAAAATCTAAAGAAGCCGGAGTGGATAGCTTTTATTATTAAGTCGACATCAAACATAAATTTTCGATTTTTCGTACTCCTCACTAAAATAGAATTATTGAGAGGAAGAATCGAACAATTTAAGAGATGGATAAATCCATGATTCTTGGGAGAAACGTACTTAGATGTTTTTACAAGGAGGTGGTTAATATTACATGCCATACGGTGAATAAGGTTTATCTTCATCCACACACACTTCACACTCCATATGAGTTATGGATAGAGAAAAAGCTAAACCTATCGTATTCCTAAGTTTTCAAGAGTCCTTGCTATATCTTTAGAGATAGAGATCGCTTAGGGAAGTTTGATTTTAAAATAAATGAGGGAATATTTTTAGTGTATTCATTATCGAGTAGAGCCTATAGAGTGTTTAACCTTAAAATATCTAAGGTCATGAAATAAATAAATGTCATGATTAGAGACGATGCGCTTGCTATGTTTATTAATACTAGTCTTACGTATGAGAACAATGCACCCCTCTAGTGACGATCTCATTGTTCTCCACACTACCTCGGTGGACCCCATTCTTGATATAGAGGATCCACCTTCTTGGGTTCGAAAGTGTCATGACCCTTCCAACATACTTGGTGATCCCACACAAGATGTTAAGACTCGCACTCAACTAGAGAATGTGGTTAGATACTTTTTCTACACTTCCATAGTAGAGCCCAAGAATATGAATGACGCATTCAAGGATGAGCATTTATATGCTATGCAAGATGAGTTTCTTCAATTTCGGAAGAAGGATGTATAAGAATTAGTCCCTCGACCTAAAGAGACTAATGTGATTGGTACCAAATGGGTATTCAAGTACACATAAATTGAGGGTGTAAAGTTTGACGAGAAATTCGTTCCTGTTGCTAGGCTTGAGTCCATTAACTTACTATTTGCCATAGCATGTCATCTACGGTTTAGGTTATACCAAATGTATGTAAATAGTTCCTTCCTTAATGGAATTATTTAGGAGGAGGTTTACGTGGAATAACCAATAATTTTTGAAGACCCAAAGCACCTGAGGCACGTCTTTTATCTAAATAAAGTCTTGTATGGTTTAAACCAAGCACCCCGTGCTTGGTATGAATGGTTAACTTCTTATGTCTTAGACCGTGGCTTCAAGAGAGGGGGAGTTGATATGAAATTATTTGTTAAGAGATAGGGTGGGGCTATCTTGGTTGCCAAATTTTATGTAGACGACATCGTATTTGGATCAACGTGTTCCCAATATGCTCACACTTTTAAGGGGAATATGAAGAGTGAGTTTGATATAAGAATGGTTAGTGAACTCACTTTCTTATTAGGTCTCCAAGTGCACCAACTCGAAAATGGGATATTTATATCTTAATCTAAATATGCTAGGGACTTAGTGAATAAGTTTGGTTTAGACTCCGCTAAGCACTCAAGCAGGCCCAGGAGTTCCTCGACTAAGCTTATTAAAGATACTTTTGGCACTAACATAGAGCAAACTCTTTATAGTAGTATGATAGGTAATCTTCTCTACTTGACCGCTAGCCTTCTCGACATAGCCTTTATTTTTGGAGTTTGTGCGCATTACCAAGTGTTCCTAAAAGATTCATATTTTCTTTCACTTAAACGTATCATCAAATATGTCAGTGACACTCTTTCTTATGGAATTTGGTATTCCTTGGATATTGATGACCGTTTATTGGGTTTATTCGAATGCCGATTGAGCCAGGAATGTTGATGGTTGTAAAATAACCTTGGGTGGATTGCGCTTATCACTTAGTTGAGCAATAAGTAAAACTCCATTTCATTATCCATCGTGGAGGTCGAGTACATCGCCATCGAGAGTTGTTGCACAGAACTCTTGTGGATGAAGCAAATGTTGGAAGATTATGGGATTACTCAAGGCATAATGACTATTTTTTGTGATAATACTAGTGCAATCCATATTTCTCATAATCCAGTCGAACATTATCGTATGAAGCACATTAGGACTCATGAGCACTTTATTCATAATTTTATTGAGGATAAGATTATTTTCGTGTGTTTTGTGAGAGCCAAACATCAAATGGCTGACATTTTCATTAAACCTTAGATGCACAAAGATTTGAGGATCTTAGAAAGTCTTTAGGTATTTTTTCCATTGATTATGATTAGGTATTGCTTCTAGTATAAGCAGATTATCATATTGCTATCTTTTATCCCTATTACTAGATTGTACTTTCATGTTTATATTTTTGAAAAATCCCAGAAGATTTTATTTTCTTTTAAAAAATGTTTTAAAAATTTTCAAAAAGATTTTATTTTCTAATAAAACGTTTCAAAACATTTGAAAAGATTTTTGTACTTTGTTTTATACCATATATGGATGCGGATTTAAGATGTTCGAACCACAATTACATTCCATCAATTCATGTGACTTAATCTTGTTGTTATGATACTTGGCTTCATTTCTTTTGTGTGCTTAAAAATGCATGTTTAGCATTGCATTGTTCTTTGATGATTACTTTCTTCATGCTAGTTTATTTATATAACCTTTATTGTACACATGCACGGACCTTCTGAACATTGTGCTTACTAGTCATATATCGAATAGAGTGTTCCCATCTTAATCGTTCTTAATAATGAACAAAATGTACAAGGAACTAATTGTGCTTGTAAGAACTGTTGTTCGAATTTCTTTTCTCAAAAAAATTGATTTTTATTTAAACAATAGAAAGGGGTTACGAAAGAAGAAGTCTTCTTTGTGTTAAAATCCACCATTGACAAGAGCTTAATAGTTGATTTCGGCAAATAAAAATAGTGCCAAGGCTAATTTTTTTTTTTATATTTTATTGATGTTTCATTTGAATGAGCAGTATGATTTCTTGAACTTTTTTTTGAGAATTTATGCTTAAAATGTGAGATTTTGAGGGTATTATAAGTTGAAGATCAATAGGTTTACACAATAAAATTCCTTCAAAACTATTAAATAGTTTGGCGTTATTGATTTGAGAAGCATTTAAATTCATGGCATTTTGCATAAATCAAGTCAATTTCACTTCATTCAATGATCCAAAGGTTGAATTAAGTTCTTTCGTTAGGTGTATCTCTTTGACTTCATGTACTTTTTCTTTGTATGCCTGTATTGAATTTCTCGTGCATTAAGTGCACAACATTTCATTACATTTCCATAATTTGGATATTTTCTTGCTACTCCATGGTGTGACTATTTGTATTGGTACTTATATGTATATTTATGTACTAAAAAATTTGAAACATTTTCAAAAATAGTTTGTTGCTTCATTTAAGTTTCATCGCATATTATTCTTTGCTTATTCTTTATGATGATATTTCATATTTGGATTCTCGTGATGTTAATAGTTTAGGATTAGTTTTTAACCCTTTGTCTATTATGGACAAAAAGGATTAAACATATTGAGGGGGAGTTTTTGTGTTTTCTTTAAACTCCATGCGTCATGATATTTCTTTTGCTTCATGTGTATAGGTGTTTTTCACCTTAATGATTTCACGGACTACACGATGAAGATTTTTAAGTGAAAACAATGTCACTTGTGTCTTTTCCTTTTCGAGTTTGGAAGGGCATCAGTTTTACTTATCTTAGGAGTTATTTGTTTTCGATTTGTGCTTTGTATCAGAATAGCCAAAGGGGGAGATTTGTAAGAGTAAGATTTAAAATTTCTCATCATCTATTTTAGTTTGGATTATACCTTACACCTCACTTTACTATCATGAACATTCTCAAGACTTCAAGTGAATACAAGTTATGACCAAATGCAACAATCAAAGATCAACCGTCACTAAATTTTTTGGAGAACGTTTATGAGGTTATATCTGTGTCATATTTTTGTTGAAAACTTAGAATATTTTTTCATAACGTTTTAAATGTTTTTTTTAAAATTTTTATAAGGTCATTAGAAAAACATTGAATGTCATTCGAACGAGTTTCTATTCCTCATTAGAACAGCTTCAACTTCGTTCGAATGAGATTGATTGTCGCTTTTTTTTTACAGACTTTGGAATCTTGTTGGATCAGTCATTTGATGTATGTTAGAACGATAAAGGGCACTTTATTCAAATGAGATGTACCTTCGTTCGAATGAGTTGGTGAAAAATTATTTTCTATCTAATTTAAAATGCATTCTTATATGCATATCTCTTAAATAACTTTCAACGTATGAAGAGAGAGATGAGCCTACATTTTAAACCAAGCATTTTAGACATCTTTTAGTGGTCAAACTCTTTTATTTTTTTCAATCCAAACCCCTTATGTTTTCATAATCTTATTAGATAACATGATGCTAAATAGCACATTTATCTCTAACACCATAACTATCTTATATTTTCTATTATTTATATACTTATTGGATATTCTACCAATATTAATTGGTTACATATGTGAAATTTAATCATACTTATGAATTTGATTAGAATAATTTGGTCACATATATGAAATATAATTGGTCACATTCATCTCTAACTTTTGAAAGGTTTAATCACGCTTATGAATTTGATTAGAATAATTTGGTCATATATATGAAATTTCATTTAAATAATATAAATTGGGAAAACATGGACCAATATTCTTTAGTGTATGTTTCTTCGAAATTAAACTTTATTAAAATTCTATTTGTTTGGAACCTATCTAGAAACATTTTTAGCGCATATAATGATGATGACTGTGGTGATGTTGAGAGAATGTTTTATGGAGAATAAGACCAACATGGGAATTAAACTAGTAAGTTGAGGTCAAACATAAACCGTCATTCTACGAGATGCTAGGTAAAGAAATATTATTTTTGGCGTGTTAATTAAAGGCAAGGTACGCATGAGCAATATCACACACACACACACACACACACACATCTATATATATATATATATATATATATGTTCATACACACAGACACAATATACGTATAGTGTGACAAGGGGTACTAACTCTGAGTTATATTCTGATTGTGGTGACGGTGTATATGGGCATCACGTCTATATTTTTAGAACCGTATGGTACTATATTATGTCAATGAATTCTTTGCGCTATTGGATTATGTGTGTGTCATTTTGAATGTGCGGCAACTTGAGGTACTATCCTTTAGTTGTGGACTAGTCGCACTGAAGGGATATGGCAGTAAATGTATAAATCCTCTCTCTCTCTCTCTCTCTGAGAGAGAGAGAGAAAGAGAGAGCTACGAGTATCGATGAAAATTTAGTTAAATATATTAACAATCGTGATTCATTATTCTAGCACCTCTTCTTGTTGGGATCATGTAGTTGTAGTTCTTATTGTGACTATTTGAGATTATCGTGGTGCACCTCACAGTGCTCGTGCTTAGTAGCCATTTAAAAAATAGTCATTCCAGTTCCATAGATTTGAGTTGATGTAGGGTTCATCATCTTTGTTTATGTTTAGTCTTGTGTCTTATTAGACTTATGATGCGGATTATGGAGAAGGTTCTGGTTGGTTTAAGTCTTTCCGAGTTTTTAGGAGATGGAACATGGATATCAGTCTATGTTTTGACTCGTATTTCAAGTTCATATATTTTATTTGTATTTTTTTGGTTATTTATCTATTTGGGCTTATTATTATTATTTAAATGATGATAATGGTGTTCAATTATTTATCGTCTATTTTCTTTACATTTGAGATTGATCACCTTAAATATGAAAATATGGGTTGCCACACTAACTGTTTGACTAGTCAACTAATGGTTATGTTCGTTTTCAACCCAATGAACATATATGACTACTAATGGCCCCTAGTGAACAAATACGAAGAATTGTTGTTCCCTATACCCCAAATGACTCGTAATATTTGAATGGGAATGATGATATTTTTTGGACAATTTGGTAATATTTTCATGAAAACTGAAAATTTTAACTACTTTAGAAGCTTTATTTTAGACAAACAAGTATGTTCTAGATTAAATTCTATTGAACTGAATTTTTTGGGGAAATACAATGATGTTTTCGGTGCAAACTCAAACTTCTATTTGGGAATGCAAATTTGGGTATGTGTTTCTATAACGTGTTTTTGCAACAATTATATATGCTAATTCAATAATCATGGGAGCATTAAGTAAAAAGAGGGAAATTGGCTGAAAATTTTCATTTACGAAAAAGTGGATGCTCTCTCTCTCTCTCTCTCTCTAAATACACACACACACACACACACACACACACACATATATATGGATATATGGGTAGAAAAGTGAAAAGACGTTTTCTCTGTCTAACATTCTAATATATGCCTACCTCGGATTTGAATAATATTATATAACATCTTTAACGATCAACGGCGTTAGTTGGTTAGAAGTCCGCGGAATGGGTCAAACATCAACATGTGAAAATTATGAGAGTCAAACTATAGTTGACAAAACAAACAAGGTTCGAACCCCCTAAATAACAAGATGAATTTTGTGATATATGATACATAAAAGGGTAATTTAAAAGGCAATAACCTCTTTTAGATTTTTTTTTGGTTACTTTATCCACTGAGATAATGTTTTATTTAGATATACCCCCTTAAATTATCAATGATTAGACTTAACTCCCTGTATACTTAACGTACAAGTGAATTCATGTATAAGGTACCCGCACAATGATACACATACGAAGGTGGTGTATCTAATTACATCATTATCTGAGGGGAACAAGCTAAAAAAAATTGAATTTTGTTGGTGCCTTGTGATGATTGTACTTAGCAATCCACCATTTGCATTTAACAACCCATAAAATCTGTTGTTGGGCCTCATTCTAGTCTAGCCCAAAAGTATTAAAAAGAGAGTAGAGTGCTCTGGAAGCGGAAAAATGATAATATTACAATGGGAATCCAAACCCTCATAAGCTAATTGGACAACGATATGCCAAGTGGCACATTGATCTATAACTATCTTATCTTTTCCATCATTTATATACTTACTGTACATTCCCATTTAACAATTTTTGAAAGCTTACTGAGAGAACAACTTAAAAAAATACTTCAATTTGCATAGAAAAGGTTAGCCAAATTACATTTACCAGTCTCATGGCTCTCCAAGCAGCTTCTTTACTTCCATCTGTTATCTCTATCCACAAAGAGGTACTCTTATAATAGCTAATTTGTCTCAAATTTGTTTTGGCAAACATCCATCTGGGTATTATTTTGATGTAATTTCATGTTTTGCATACTGCATTAACAGGGGAAATCTTATTATTCTCTCAAGGAAACAGCCTGCTTTGGACTTACTATTTCAGACAATCTCAGAGCTGAAATCAACCCCCTTTTCATAGCAAGGAAGGTGACATACTAATAATTACTACATTACTCAATACATATTTTATATGACTTTTATCTTGGAGTATAATGGTTTGTTTGGAACAATTATTGAAGATAAAGTTAAAGAACAAACACTCAAATCTTTAGACAGAATTCAAGGGGATGTCATGGCCAGGGGAAATTTAGGAAGTTACTAGTTTAATTAGTTTAACAAATTGTTCAATGAAATGCCTCAGCAAGAAAGAAATATCTGGAATTTTTCCCTGGCTGTTTTTGATCCTGGTGTAGTAAAGTCCAAAGGAGGATGGGGAATGGATGTCATGACTAGAAGAAAATTAGGAAATTATTAGTTATACTAGTATACCAAATGTTAGTGGGAAACGACTTTTGGTTGTTGAGGTGAGAGACAGAAGCGTGGGTGGAGAGTTAGAGAGATGAAGAGGAAGACGGAGAGTGGAAGGCAAGAACAAAGAGAACAAAGAGGGAAGAAGAGAAGGTGGAAGTGTTTTGGGATAGACGCATGGACAATCCTTTTTTGCACCTTGGAGAGAACACTCCCTTCGTCGTTTGATAAGATATAAAGTAAGAGATATGAGATAAATTAGTAGAATAGTCCCTTCGTCGTGAATAAGGGTACAATATTCCATATTGGGTTGTCCCTAATTATTAGTCCACTTTTATTTTTGAGACATAATCAACGAACCAAATTCCATGATAATGATCTAATATTGATCTTAACCACTAATTGAGTGTATTCTTAATCTATACATAAATAGGATAGGTGTTTTAAATTTGGGGCGGAGGAACTATGTTAGATGTGGATTGATATGTGTGTATACCCAGAGGTGTTTGAAAAATTAATCAACTGAATGAAATAGTATTTTAGCTTTAGGATATCTTCATGTGATAATTCTTTTGTTTTTCATATTTTCGTTGCCAATTCTATATCATGTACCATTAAAATTGATTGTCATGACACAATTTGTCCAATCCATGCCATGAAGATTCACTTCAAAAGTTTTTTGAATATTAAGAGGTTCAACACCAACGGCATTTAATGCATGAAGAAACAGTTCAAATACGTGAAGTTTAATATCAATCTCATCTTACATGGAACATAATTTCTTTATCAACTTGAAAAATCATTAGGTTGAACAAATTTAATTATTATACAATAAATAAATAAATACACAAAACAACCCTGAAAGGAAAAAGGCAAAAGTGCCTTATAAATAACACTGTAATCAATAAACAAAGAAAAATTAGCCAACTTGTGGAGCTTACACGTCTCAAGTGGCCTAATTAAGGTTATATTTTTTGTTCCTAATTTCAAAACAATTGTAATTTTTTTCACCTCCTCTTATTAATTAAATTAAGTTTCTTCTTGTTTAGCATGATTAATTTGACCCTCTTTTTGAATTCTTTCCACGTTTGTCTCCAATTTGGCAATACCTTCATTGTACTTCACTTGCAGGAACTCAAAAGAAAACTATCTATTGCACCCATTAGAGCTCAAACAGCCGCCACAACTCCAGCCATCAAAGAGGCCGCACCACAAGGGAAGAAGACCCTAAGGAAGGGCAATGTAGTAATTACGGGAGCTTCCTCTGGTTTGGGGCTAGCAACAGCAAAAGCTCTATCAGAAACAGAGAATTGGCACATAATTATGGCCTGCAGAAATTTTCTCAAGGCTGAGAGGGCCGCAAAATCAGTTGGCATCCCAAAAGAAAACTACACCGTGATGCACCTGGACCTCGCTTCTCTTGAAAGCGTCCGACAATTCGTAGATTCCTTGAGACGTTCAGGTAAACCAATCGATGCCCTCGTTTGTAATGCGGCAGTTTACTTCCCGACTGCCAAGGAGCCGACTTTTAGTGCCGAAGGGTTTGAGCTCAGTGTTGGGACTAATCATCTTGGACACTTTCTCCTCTCGCGGCTGCTGCTAGATGATATCAAGCAATCTGATTATCCGTTTAAAAGGCTCATTATTGTCGGATCCATAACAGGTACTACTAGTTGGAGGGTGGGAAATACATTTTTTTTTATTAACAATAAAAATTATTTGAGCAGACTTTCTACTATTTAATCTAATGTGATTTTGTTCTGGCTGGAATTTCAGGAAACACAAATACGTTGGCAGGTAATGTGCCTCCAAAAGCTAATCTCGGGGATCTGAGGGGACTTGCCGGCGGCTTAAATGGCCTCAACTCCTCGTCGATGATAGATGGAGGAGAATTTGACGGTGCCAAGGCATATAAAGACAGCAAAGTTTGCAACATGCTAACCATGCAAGAGTTCCACAGACGGTACCACGAGGAGACTGGAATCACCTTTTCGTCCCTCTACCCCGGCTGCATCGCTACGACTGGCTTATTTAGGGAGCACATCCCTTTGTTCAGAACTCTCTTCCCACCATTCCAGAAGTACATCACTAAAGGTTATGTATCTGAAGAGGAAGCTGGGAAAAGACTTGCACAGGTCAGTTAAAGTCAAGGGTTTTTACTTTTTAGGATTAAATCTCTCATAATAAAAAAGCTTAGGTGCAGTACACGATGCTTTCGACTTGAGTATGCAATTGTTCGCAAATTAATATAACTATCACTTTGTTTATTATAAGTATGCGTCACAAATATATTATGTTATATGTCTGTCTGTAATGTTACGTAATGTAGTAGTATATATTGCGTATAAACCCTTGAACTATTAGATCTGATCGATTGCTTCTAAGCATTAAGAACTATTAATTACGTCCCTTAACTATGTGAGAAGTACTATGTCCCAATGCAATCCTATTAATGTCCATGAAACGTGTTTTTAGCGATGTTTAGAGAGTTTTTACATCCTTTTAAAGTAGTTTAAGTAGAAATTTGTAAAATTTATAGTTGAAGGATTGAAATGCAACCAACATATTAGTTCAAAGGTTTATTTGCAATTTTCCCAATGGATATGTATGTCTCACGTATTTAGGTTTTGGTGCATAAAAGCTATATTAGGCACTGCCATGTTAATTGTCACAGACATTCTTGTATAAAACACATAGAATACCAAATGACCGCCCCCAACACCCAAAAAGGTGTTGGACTAAATACAAAAAATCACTCAACTAGGGACGTGCACCTGCCGCCTACTTGTGTGTAAAATTAATGGGAGCATAATGTTTATTTTAGTTTTAGGTTGTATACCAATAAACGATCCTCATTAGATTCAATTTTAGTTTTTTTGGTGTAATAGTTACATTGGGCAGTGTCATATTAATGGTCAGGGACTGCTTACAAAATATATATAAAACACCGAGGACCACACCCAACACGCAGAGAGGCGTTGAATGGAAGAAAAAACAAGTGAGGACCTAAGCCTGATTGGGTTTAAAATTCAAGGAAAAGAATGTTTATTTTAGTTTTAAGTTGTATACCTACTAAATAATCAATCATTGCATACAGGTAGTAAGTGATCCGAGCCTAACAAAATCAGGAGTGTACTGGAGCTGGAACAAGAACTCAGCTTCGTTTGAAAACCAGCTCTCCGAGGAAGCCAGTGATGCAGAGAAGGCTCGCAAGTTATGGGAGGTTAGTGAGAAGCTTGTTGGATTGGCTTAAATGAGGAATGATAGACCAGCTCGTGAGGCATTTAAGCGGCATCATCATTTTTTGACGAGCAATTAGTACATATAGAAATACCCAATGGTTGTTCTAAATTTTTCCTGTAACTATTCAAATTTTTATATTGAAGTTTCTTGTGACCAAATAAATTAATTTCCCTTCGCATAACCAAAAATTGATCATGCACTACCCTGTATTTCTTAAACACCAGAAATAAACATGGACATAAATGACAGACAGTAGGATGAAAGATACAGTGAAGTGCAAAATTGAACCCTGATCTTTCTGTTTTTTGCAAGAAACGTCCATGAACTATTTTTACTGCAAGAAACCTTTTGAATATTCTGTTACAAAAGACCCCTACTTCTGGCTGAAAAATTCTCAGAAGGGGATATTTGCAATAATATATATAGTTTGTGGGGTTAGTGGGACATTCAGGTGGTTATCTGTGAAAACATGAAAGTTAAGAGAGATTTTTTGTACTTTAATGTAAAAGATAATAGTGAGAGTAGAAGAGGAAACAGCTTCAATTATAGAAAATGAAGAAACTGTCGTAAAATTAAAATTTCCATGCTGTAGCCAGAAACAGGAACTGATATATTGTGCTAAAAACTATGGTTTAAACAAAATAAGCTCTGAGATGTGCACAAAATAATGTTGGAAAATGTTATGAGTGCAAAGAAGTTGTACAAGCTGAGCTCAATAAATTGTTGTACACTGTCTTGGAGTGAGTGATGTACAATACTCCATTGCCATGCAACATAAGTTTGTCCAACTTTTTGTGTAATTTATTTGTACCTACTCATAGCATTACTCAATAATGTTTATTACATAAATATCTCCTCTTTCTAAATACCAAGTTTGTTTTCATTTAATGCAGTTGCAAAATGATATCTTCTAATGCACTGGAAAAAACAAATTTGGTAACAAAAAACTTGATACACAGACTTTTTTGTATGTTATTGAACAAATATATCGGTAAGACCAACTGACAGGATACAATGTTGATCCAGACTTCCTGCACGTTAGACGTTTTATTTGGTAACTAAGATTTTGTTAGAGTTTGCAATTCATTAACAATGTTGGATATGTGGGCTATTGGAAGAGCTGGACATAAACATTCCAGCTACTGTATATGATGAAGTGGGGGTTGTTTCCAGCTACTGGAAATGCGAAATTGGGTTGTACATGTAAATTGCTTTTCATGTCATGTGCGCTCCACCTCATTTTGCTCCACCATTTATACTCATTGTCTCCTCCTTGTAATGCAATGCTAGGGAAGTGGAAGAGACACCAAATACCAAGAGAGGAAGCCAAGAAAAAAAAAGTGTGCAAGAGTTTGAGAGGATTCAAAGAGTGTATAGCTTTGTAGTGAGGAGTTTTATTATTGAGAGTGTGAGTGTTTGCAAAGACCGATTTTATTCTTCAGGTGAAATTAAACTCCATCTCCTGTGGATGTAGCCTATATTAGGCGAACCACATTAAATATTGTGTGTTTCTTTTGTGTGTGCTTGTCAATTTCTCATCTATAATTTATTTCTATTTAGTTGATTGTGGTGCCGGTATTCAAGCACAACAATTGGTATTAGAGCTCCAGTTATACACAAGGTGTTTTGACAAAAGGATGGTATTTAGACTTCATTGTTAAACCATTAGTGTTTGGAAGTCTTGGGGCATTTACATTCAACCATGGACAGAAATGTCGGGGCTCAATATAAGGTGGATCCGTTCGATGAAAAATGTAGCTTTACCCTATGGCAAAACAGGATGAAGGACATCCGTGTTCAAGGCGGCCTTGCACGGGCATTCAAAAGAAATGATAGAAAGCAAAAAAATGACGGAAGGTGATTAGGAGGATGTTGAATCAAGGTGCTTGATCACAATACGACTCAATATGGGTGATAATATCAATAATGTCATTGATGAGGATATGCCGCCAAAATTGTGAAAAAAGTTTGAAAAACTTTATCTAGCTAAGAGTCTCACAACAAATCTCAATCTCAAGCGGGACCTTTACCGTTTGAAGATGGAGGAGGGAGGGAACCTTATGAATCACATGAGTATATTTCATGGGATTGTGGATCAACTAAAAAAGGTTGATGTAAAGCTTGAGGAAGAAGATCAGACCTTGTTGTTTCTTACCTCTCTTTCGAATTTACACAAGAACATAGTCACTATAATTTTGTACGGAAAAGATACGTTGAAAATGGATGAGGTGGAGTTGACTCTATTGTCCCATGCAAAGAGGAAAATCTTCGGGAGAGGAGAATTCAGGCTCAGCTATGTTTGTTCAAGATCAAAATATGGGAAGGAACATCCAACGGGATTTGGTGGAAGTAGTAGGTCTAAATTAAGAAGTGATGAAAAAGGTCGACAATGTTACAAGTCCAAGGAGTGGGGTCACATAAAATGTGACTGTCCTTTGAATAAGGGCGTATGTGACTCCGATGGTGCATCAGTATCATACGCGGGAGAAAAAGACTTTGGAAATGCTCTCACCATTTCCAAAGTTAACTTTTTTATCTAAAAAATGATTTGGTATTGGATTCGGGATCTTTGAATCATATTTTCTCTAAGAGACTATTATGAAACACTCCAAGAAATTGAGTAAGGTTCATTGTCTTTGCCTAATGGTGATAAGTGTACCGCCAAAGGTGTGGGAACGGTGAAACTCACAATGTTCGACAGGATGGAGCGTACTTTAGATGGTGCGGCATATGTGGCGAAAGAATCTAATATCCATTAGCCAATTAGATTTCAATGTCTATCGGATTTCGGTTGAGGGTGGAGTTTTGAAAATGACACATGGATATATGGTCCTAGCAAAGGGAGATGAAAGTCGAGGGTTGTATTGTCTAAAACCGACTTTGAGGTTAATGGGGAAGCAACGTGCACAAATTATCGAATGCGCTAGGCATGTCTCATTTGTGGATAAAATGGAGACATTAGTTGCAAGTTTTTTGGCAGCAGACGATGTTGATAGGAAAAGCCTACAAATGGAAGGGATGGCTCGTGCTCCCCTTCTAATAAACAAAGGATAATTTTTTATTAGGGGTAGTTGCACACATACATTAGTCGTTGATGAATCAAGGGGTGTTACAACCATAGTTTTGATTCAGGGTGTGTGTAGGTAGTATAAGAAAGGCCAATAGAAGAATTATCTACAAATGGAAGTCATGGTAATAAAGACTTTGTCTTGGTATTAAAGACTGTTGAAGTTGGAGGTAACTCCACGGTTGACAAAATTGGTGAACTTGGTAGTTTTATGGTGGTACTATGGTTATTGTCTTGTTGTCGACATGCTATGGATCTCCAAGGTGGAGATTGTTAGAGTTTGGCAATCTATTAACAATGCTGGACATTTGGCTATTGGAAGAGCTGAAAACAAACTTTGCAGTTGTTATACATGATGAAGTGGGACTGTTTCCAGTTGCTGGACATATGAAATTGGGTTGGACATGTGAATTGCTTTCCATGTCATGTGCTGCTCCACCTCATTTATGCTCCACCATTTATACTCATTATCTCCTCCTTGTAATGCGATATAAGGAGGTCCATAGGGAAGTAGAACACACACCAAACACCAAGAGAGGAAGTCATGAAAAATAAAGTGTGCAAGAGTTTGAGAGGATTATGGCTTTGTAGTGAGGAGTTTCGTTGTTGAGAGTGCGTGAGTGTTTATAAACACCGATTTTATTCTCAAGGTGAAATTAAACCCTCTCTCTCTCTCTCTTGTTGATGTAGCTTATATTAGGTGAATCACATTCAATATAGTTTTTCTCTCGTGGGCCCTTTAACGAAGAAGTGATAATTATTCACATGGCAAAGCTCTTGATAAATTTATATTCACTTGGTTTTCTAAAAATAAAAGTCATCAAATTCATACACCTATAGTGACAGAAATTTATATAAAACAATGTGTTACAACTCCAATTCTCACATTTTTATAGCCTCTCAAATCATGAAAGTGAAACAGAAGCTTGACATTAACTCCAAGTACTAGTACTATCACTGGCTTTTGTTAAATATAAATTACTTGAGCTCCAAGCGACGATGGATGTATATGGTAGGGGTGACATTACAATTGCCTCCACAAATTGTTTGGTCCCCAGTTTAATTGTCACCCTAAAAATGAGTATACAAGATTTATGTTATTTTACCCCAAAGAAAAAGGATAAAACCTTGGGGCGACTAGGGGCAGTTTGCTAAGGGTGTATTTAGGAACTACAATTCCATGCCATGGAATTAGAACTAGAAATTTTTCAGTTCAAATTTCAAAAATTTTGAACTGAAAAAAAATTCAATTCCAAATACAAACCAAGAAATTGGGGTTCCCAAACACACCCTAAGTGTTGAATAGGTTTAGCCAAATTTTAAACACGTGGATGAAATTATGAGTTGAGAATGGTTAAAACCAATTTTCAACATAGATTTGAACTTCGAACAACCTTATACACACACACACACACACAAACACAAACACAAACACAAACACAAACACAAACATATTAGTTAATGGCTTTGAGATGGTCATTTGTGAGAGATTACGTGACAAAAAAACTAGGCTCAAAATTTAGATCATCTATCTTAGTTGGATGTCAGTTTAGAAGATTTGATCTACAGAGTTTGAGTTATTCAATTATAGAGAAAATTTATAAATGAGTTGAGCTTCATGCAGGAAAGTGAATTCTTAGGTTTTAGTTGTCATGTGCGTCTTGTACATTCTTTTTAATTTTAGAGAGACATCATGATTTTGAGTTTGTATCCCCTTAGACGGGGGCTTTTCTCGTAATTATGGCATTGTGGCCTAATTTAATGATTCAAATTTTGTATTTACACTCCACACAATAATTCACTTTGTATTTGAGTTTGTGATTACTGGGATCTAGGTTCAAGGGTTTAACCTATGTTAAATCGGCTTAAAATTGATATATTATTAATTGGTGTGTGAGTTGTGTAGTTTGTCCTAATATCTTATTGGACCTTAATTACACTTTTTTCAATATTTATTTTCACTATTATATCTCAAATGTGATTTCAATTTTTTTCCATTATGTGTTTGCACAATTATACACATACTAGATAATTAACTTAATTCAAAGGGGGACCTTATTTGAAAAGGTTAAAGTTCTTGGAATGTGAAGTGTGAGTAGAATTGACTTGTGCTTTGAGATATAAAAACAACACCTAAAAAGAAAAAAAATCGTTTTAAAAATCTGAAAAGTTCATATGAAAATGATTTTATTAGACTGAAGGTTGTTAAACAAAAGAGATGTGATTAGACTTTAGGGTATGTATGATTGCAAACATGAAAAATGTGTGAAAATAGTTAATTTGGATGAGAAGTTGGAAAATTAGGGAAAAAAGATGAGTTTTTTGTCTTACTTTTCCTATTTTCCATGGAAATCAATTCTTTGGTAGGTGGATAAGAAATATTTTCAAATAAAAATGAGGTTTGAGATGGAACACTTATTACGCCAATGATTGTTGTTCTTATATAAAGTGCTTGCAATCAACGTATTACAAGAACAAAACATGATGCCAAATAAATATTTTCCATGATTTATTTTTTCATACCAATCAAACACACCCTTAGAGTATTAAAAAGTGAGAAAGGAAATTCAAACTTGTGAAATTTCAAAATGTGAACTTGAGTAGAAATTAGTTTGAGTTGAAATTAAACTCGCGTTTTTTTAAAAACTCTGTAAATTGATCTATAAGGAAGTTCTAGGAATCTTAGATAAAAATCTTTTGGAAACAGTCCAATTAAAAAATAAAAAAAGTGTGGCATATGTTTAGAGAGATTCGAACAATCTTCATCTCAAGAGCACACATTATTTATGAAATTATCTTCATCCCATGATTCAATTGAGAATGATCAATGATTTTGAAAATGAATTGCTAGAATAAAAAATTGAAATAAAATGTTGAAAACAAAAAGAATAATCAACTTGTCTTAAAAGTTAATCCACATTCTTTTACATGATTTTTTTTCATAAGAAACATAATTTGAATTCATTTTTCTATAAATTGAACCCCTTTTTCTATAAATTGGTTACGATCCAATGTAAACAAAGAGGTTTTACTAAGAGTCATTCACAAGTTCATTCAACGAAATCCTTTAGTGCGCAATTCTTATCATAACATAGCCATTTAGATTTTTCCTAGAAGATCAGGAATTCACATGTTACACATTCCTCACATGACTTTGATATGATTAATGACCTTAAACAAAAATTAAAGGTGATCGTTTCAAAGGTAAATGGAATGATACAAATTTTACTCCTGAAAACATCTTTGAAAGAACGTAGAATGTAATACCACATGGTGATAGTCGTGGAAGAGAAATGCTATATGACCCAGCTCATTTGCGAGGTGAGAACATTTTAGAGGTAAACCGTATTTTCAAAATAAAGTTGACATTAATTCTTAAATTTCCTCATCTTGATTCGATCGGAAGAATAATTTGAATATAAGAGTCTATCATAGTGAGAGATGGAACAATATTCCTGAGAAATAGGACTTTGGACATAACTTTAGAAAGAAGCATTTTCAGAGGAATCATAGAAAGAACATGAGAGGAGTAATTGTATTTGCTATAGAGGTAGGAATGTGGTTGTGAAACTTGATCCCCCTTTTTAAAAAGAATCAAGTGAAATCACAAATTCGATTGATCATGCAAAATGCATCATCCTACCTAGGGAAGGTAGATCTTTCATTGCTTGGGGTTCTTGATTCTAGTTCTTTTCCCCTTCTAGCTAATGATGATTGTTTAGGGACTTTCTAAATCTTATGTAGGTAAGTGTTTTTATTGTTTATTTTGAATAATTTTTTGAGATGTCACTACACCACAAACCGAGAATGGTCATGACAAGTGGGTCACGACCCAAGATCGTGACCGGGTGGTCACGACCCTGAACCGTGACTAGAGACAAAAGTATGGGACAAAGGTTGTGACCAAGAAAAAGTATAACATTAAATGGTTGTGGTTACGACCATGGGTCGTGACCACATGGGTCACGAACTTGGTCTATGATTACATACGTGACCAACTAGATGCCAAAACTCCTACCAAAATAGGTAACGACCCTGAACTATAACCATAGGCATCACAAATGTTATGGTTCCAGTTGAGATGGGTGACAACCACGGATCGTGACCATTTTAAAATTATTATGGGAGTTGGTCACGATCTTAGTTCGTGACCCCAGGACCTGACCATTTATTTTTTACATATCACCAACCTGGTTACAGTCCTAGACCGTGAGTAGGTTCGTGACATGTAAAAAAATATATGGTCACAACCTGGGGTCAAGGTCCAGTACCATGACTAGAACCAGTACATATAAACACACCCAATCATTTTTTAAATTCACGCACACACTCTCTCTCTTTTAACACCCTCTATGTTGCCACTCTCTCCTCCGACCATTGCCACCGCCTCTCTCTCTCTCTCTCTCTCTCTCTCTCACACACACACACACACACACACACACACACACACACACACACGCACAGACTCAGGTATTATCCATCTCTCCCGCTCCGACCTTAACTGTTTATCTCCTCACTGTTGACATTACATAACCAAGTGGCTGAATAAATTGTGTTTTATTACATGTATGTTTGTAGATGGATTTTATTACATGTATGCTTGAAGATATGGTTTTTTTACTTGACATTAATTTTAATCTTTATTTGATGTGTGCATGGTTACATAATGTGCTTATGTTTTTTTAAATTCGATTAAATTCTTTTCTTGTTTGGTCATTTTGATTAGATCGATGTATTTACACAATGTAAATGTGTTCATTGATTGGTATTATTAATATTTTTGTACGTAGTACAATCTCTTCTTATTTGAGAAATTTATAAAAAATTTAGTGAGTGTAGAAGATATTATTCTCCCACAAATTTAGAGTTTTGTTTTTTACTTGGTGCCTTCACGTGTTTAGGGAATCTAGATGTTTAGTTCCAATTATGGGCTTGTAGTTTAATCACGAGACCGAAAAATTAGGGCATTCTTGTGTTTTGTGCTTTTGGGCACTTCCTTATTATTCAATTAAAAATATAGAATTTCGTTTATTTAATCTGGGGTTGTAAACAATGGTATCTACGTCTATGAATTTATATGATTAAGGTGTTCTTATTATTTGTTTTTCCATTGCTCTTATATTTTGAATTTATTGGATAGAGTGTATTAAGAATTTGAGATGAAAAACTGAAAATCCTTGTTCAATATGGATTTTTTGACTTTGCATGCAAAAAGAAAGTTAATTGCGCGTGATATTGGTATCATTGTCGTTATCACATAGTTGGTGTTGATGCTGAAAATTAGGGCCGACGGATGAGGAATCTTCCATCTAGCTAATTATCAACAATTAAGCTAATTAATTATGCATAAATAGTAAAAGAAATGGGGAAAAGAGTGATATAACACCAATATTTATATAGTATAAGCGAGGTATTAAAATTTGTGTGCCTGTGTGAATAATTGTGTATAATTAATTAAATATGTATGTATTTCAGAATACACACATTTATATGTGTGTATTTTGTTACACGTGTGTGTGTTATAGGAATTACACATTTATGTGTGTGTGTGTGTACTTGTGTTATTACATATGTGTGTGTATTTAAAATGCTATATATCAAATAAATTAGTGGTAAACGACACAATGACATGATATGATAACATGATGACACAACACGAAATTTACCTAATAAATTGAGTTTGTGTTGAGAGTATAAATTAGTGGGTTAGAGAGAGGGTGAGAGATAGACTACCTACACACGTACATGTACAACACATACATGTGCGCACATGTATACCACATACACACTCACACATGTATAACACACACACACACACACACGCATGCACGCACATGTATAACACACACACACACACACACACGCATGCACGCACATGTATAACACACACACATACGCATACATTTATAACACACGCATATGTATAACACATACACACACGCACAAATGTATAATATATACACAAACTAAAGACAAGTATAACATATACATATAAGTGCACGTGCATAACATATACATGTATATACACATGTACAAAACATACACGTATACACAGACGTATAACTCATATATATGGTCGCACACACATATATACTTACACATGTTTTCTCCTCGTTTCCTGTACACATGAAAATGGAGAACAATAACTGAAGTTCAAATGATTATAGGTTCTTTCTTTATTCGTGTAACTTTACTTATCTTCTCTTTTACATAACATAGTCTTATTACTGTTTAATTGAGTGTTATAGATACATATACGTGTATAACGCATATAATTCAACTTGTATGTATCTTTAGTTGACTGTTATAGCTACTTATACATGTATAACGTGTTTTACTCAACTTGTACATATCTTTAGTTGACTTTTATAACATACTTCTTTCTAGGTGCTTTCTTTTACGTAACACAAATGCACATGTATACCGCGTACATTTTGTCTATTATTGTCAAAGGGTGTGACTACTCAAGGAAACGCATTAAATTCTCCTAAAGAGTTTTTGTTTGCTCTTGATGACAACCCTAATTTGAAGGATCTTTTAGTTGATTCAGAGGAAGATTGAGTATCAAAATATTATTTTACCCTTAACAATCCTATTTGTATCCTATTATTATATTGGTCGGCCCTTGACAATCCTAGTTGTATCCAAATTATATTCTATTGTGATATTGGCGGTATATTCATGCTTGATGTATGAATATTTAGTTTGATTTATGAATATTGAATTTCAATTATGAATTAGCTAGGATGACACAATGCTCTACTTTAAATTGTCAACCCCATGGTATCAAATTGATTTGACTATATTTGTTCTGTCCTCCTAAACAAACGATATATTCACGACCTTTATCCATGACCTCCAAGTTTAAAAATAAATAAATAAATAACTAGTCACGATCTAAGACCATGACTAGATCCACGCTGGTCATGGATCTAGGCAATGGCCATGGAGTCAATATTGTCCCACGCTGGTCACGAATTTGGACCATGACTACGGGGTCACAAAATAAGTCCCTAAACAGGGAGACAATATTATGTTACGGGAGAGATTGTGACCCCCATTTAGGGTCACGGATAAGGTCCGTGACCACTGTTTTTGGTCATAGGAGAAATGGTCATGGTCGATATTCGTGACCTTGGTCACGGTGAAGGTCTATGACCATCTACGGTATATGGTGTAGTGTGTTTGGATATCATAGATTTTAAGTTATAATCTTGGTTCATTTTTTGTTTGATTAAATTCTAGTCTTGCTTCATTTGTTTTTGAATTAAGTTTTAGTCTTGATTCAAGTATGACTATATGGAAGTATTTATCTCAATGATTGTTATTTGAATTCTATGTTTTATGTAATGCGAGTTGATATTCATTTTTCTTTGAATTTGATGAAAATATATTTGGTATCTTGAAATGATAATTGGTTTTATTGATCACAACACGTGAACAATCAACTATTTTTCTTTAATGTATGAGGTTGTTTATATGTTACAAACGTGATTTTATTTATTGAGTTGATCATTCCAAGGAAGTAATAGGTTGATTTAAAAAAATTTCTAGCCCACCTTGTGATATGATAGATATATAAATAATAGAGTTTAAAAAAGGACATTTCATAAACATAATGGGGGTAGCATTGGAATGATAAATGTGTGCGACTTTGTTTCCCTTGATAGGATTCATAAAAAATGAGTCAAAGTTATTGTCGTAGAATTATATTCAATTGATTTTAGAAAGAGCCTATCCAAGTGGGAAAAATCCAAGTCATTGTTCTTCTTTATTCCCTCAAAATACTCTATTAGTGAGCAAAAGAAAAACGCAAAATAAATTTATAGGGATGGTCGATGGTTAGAAACTACTTTGTAAGTGGCCTTGTACTACAATCATATCTCCTCATTTCTTTTTTAAAACATAATTCACACTAACGTTTTATATAGATTGGTGTTTGTTGAGTTTTATATTCATAATCGTGACTATTTAACATCAAGTATCTTTACAAGCAATTTGATTTTAATTAAGATCCTGCGACTCATTTATTAGTGTAGACTTACCAAATTAACGTGATAATCCTCTTTTAAAATTAGCTTATGTGTACAATTTAATGATTACCTAAGCTTAATATTGTTTTTTACATGTTTATACCCATGTGGGTGCAATATTTTTTCGGTTTTTATGTGTTGAAATTTTGGGTTTTCAATTTTTATCTAAAAAATATTTACCATAATTTATGAATGTTTTAAGTTTGTTTATTTTGTTAGATTCTTCCCTTCAAAGATCCTTTGTGCCTAAGTATTCTCCATCAAGTGTGCACAACCTTAGTTTCACTGGGTGTGCACATGACTTTGTCTATTTTGCTATTTTCATTGAGCATGCACATGGATTTGAAATGGTGTGCACAAACATTTTTATCCCATCTCCCTATTACATGAACAAGGTAGTACACACAATGAGTTTATCTCCTTGTACGCACGATTTGTAAATCATTTTCTAGATTTTATATTGTAAATATGTGAGTCGAGTTTATTATATCGACTTAGGGTTTGCCAATTCATTGTATCTTAGTTTTGTCTCTTTAAGAACCTCAAATTCATCTGTCTACTTTCAATGCTATTTTTTGAATCTGATTAGGGTGGTTTTAGAAAATTTTGAGTTTCAATAATCAATTTGAAGAGGTCATCAACTAGAACTTTGAAATATATATATATATATATATATATATATATATATATATATATATATATATTTTTTTATCTCTACTCAAGTTAAGAGCTTCTTTCCTATTTTTTTTACTCATTTCTTATATTATAAATCTATTATAATTATTAAATCTTAGTTTTCATTTTTATAGTTGGTTTGATACTCATTTTTTAGTCTTATATTTTATTTTGGGATTCCTACTTCATAGTTTGGGGTTTCGTCCGACGTTCACCATATACATTCGATTTTTCGGTGTAATTATTTGTTTGGAAATCTTTTTGGTTACTTGCTGTGATTAAACATTTCCTTGCTCTTTTACTATTTTAAACTAATTTTTAATCGTATGATGAGACCTGAATGTAAATGTACCATAATAATGCAAGATCAAAGTGGTACTTGGTGAGTCCTTTATCAATGCAGCTCGACGTGCACACAATTCACTTTCTCAATCATTCACTAGGATACCTCCACCTTCAATACATCAGTAAAATGTTATCTCTATCAAGTGGACACACACACACACACACACACACACACACACAAACTAATGAGGCATTTGAAAACAAACGTATTTTTTGGTATAAATATTTTGTATGACAACATTCCTATTGATACATGATGACACTTCATAGTATTCTCTCTAATGTTCTTGACATGAAAACAAATGCTCAAGATATGATGATAGCTATCTCTAGGATTGTACCAATCAACCAACCAAAACCACAATAGAATCATCACCTTAAGAAGATATAAGAGAATAATCAAGCAGTGCATCATCTAAGTCACAATGAACAATCAAAGACCTCTCCCCACTAAACAAAGATCATGATTCACAATCATGCATAGCAAGTAATTCTACCAAGTATCAAGCAAGGCATGTGAAAAATAGAGTATGTACCAAAACAACACAAAGTCAAAAGGTCATCATATTCACGATACTTATACAAGTCATGAGTTCACCCCTTTAAAAAATTGACAACCCTAGATTGAATATCCAGATCTGTGTCAATCAAATGCATACTCAATATAGTCAGAAGTTCACTGAATACATGACAAGCGCAACTAGTCAAGGTAGTGCATTCCCATTCCATGCATCTCACCTTCAAATCATAATGAACTTTATATCATCGAACCATGCATGGAGAATCTTAATCAAATCTCATGATCATCAAAATCAATCGAAAGAAGAATCATAACTTCCATCCAGTCATATAAAGCAATCAAACTCGAGAAGACCCTATTATAGATTTTAGTTAACAAGGAATGCTTATAATAGTGTAAATGAACTTATATAGCCATGTACTTGCTCGAAACAACTAACCAAACCTTTTCCAAACCCAAAATAAAGTCAAATTAATTTGAACATCAAGTCAGGCACTTTAAGTTGACATAATGTGGATTTTTAGTTGACTTAAACTATCCAAGTTGATCAACCTTAAATTTTGGTAAATAATGAAGAATTTTCAAAAATTTAAAAATGAATCTGGGACTTTAAGTCGACTCAAACTACTTTGAGTCGACTCACGTACCTAGATGGCTTGGAATCTTAGTAGTTAGTTTTCAAAATTCAAATTCTTAAAGCTCCAGAAATTACCAAAGTACCCTCCACTTGCTAGTTTTTGCAAAAGCCTATAAAAAGACCCATTGGGTTCATTCTTTAAACACATAAGATTTCTACAACATCCTCCAAAGAATAAAGATCTAATTCAAAGCTTGTATCCCTACAGTTGAGTTTTAAGAGAAAGAAACCAAGTCCTAAAACTCATTTCTATGTTGCGAGTTTCAATCCCCAAACTTCATTGAAGCCAAGATCTAACCCAAAACAAATTTGAGCTTAATCTTCCTCCTCAAACCCTCTTTAGGTAAATATCCAAAACCAATACCCAGGTTTTCTAAATATTCAACCCAAAAACCATTTGACAAATATATTTCTGATTACTTGTCAGTTTACATTTATAGAGAGGTAAAGTAAACTCATTTCACCATTATTCTTAGTTAAAAAACTTTTCTCTATGTTTTGGTTACATATCTTATTATTGATACTTACAATAAGACTTCATTGTATTTTTAAAGCCATTACGGGGAGTTAAGGGTGTGATAAGACCTTAGGCTATTTCATTTTTTCCCTAGGAACGGGTATGGTACCCTTGGTGGTTGTGGTTACAAGGTGGTATAATTACTTATGAGGTTTTAATTATGCCTTACTGAATCAAAAATAGTGAAGTTTCTTGACTACTGTCTCGAACGTGAACAAAAGCAAAGCTAAACCACGTTACAACCTCAGTTTGCATAGTTTCTCTAAACTCTCTCTCTCTCTCTCTCTCTCTTAACTATTTATACTTATTTCTTAATTAATTACTTATACTTAAATTGCTCTATCATATTGCAAATAATCTAAAAGGAAAGTTTTTAAAGTTTTGAAATTTTCATTAATTTCATAAATACCCAATTCAACCCCCCCCCCCTCTTGGATATATCTCGGGCCAAGAAGGTAGTTCGTCAAATGTTTGTGTCACATCCAATGTAGTATGAGATAGTCATGTACATTGCCTAGAAATGGGGTGTTAACAAAATGAAGAAGTTTGAAAAATATAGGCTTTCTTTGCAAAAAAAAACTTATATGCAACTAAAATGGTATATATATATATATATATATATATATATATATATAGAGAGAGAGAGAGAGAGAGAGAGAGGAAACTGGTAGATAATTGTACGACCAAAGTTTTTTTTTAAATGCCTTGTAGCTCTTACTGCCAAAAGGCTTGTGACATGATGGATCTCTTGGAAAGAGAAGAACACTATCATGCCCACAGACCATGCACTCCAAGCATAATGATTATTTAGGGGAACCCAAACAACTGTACACCTAACCCTATAAGAGAGCTTGTATGATTATGTAAGATTTTTTTTTATTTTCATCGAAATTCGAATAAAACTCGTGTATAAGAAGCATGAATGAAACGTGGTGGTATTTATGGTGTATTATGAAGATGGAATTATCCTAATAGGGAACAAGGTTGGTGTATTATATTATATAAGAGTGTGGTTATCGAGGTAATTTGAAATGAAGATCCTAGCTAAAGCTTGTCACATCCACGGGCTCAAGCTTTCGTTGTATAAGATAAATGGGATGTTGGTCTAATATCAAGCTACATATTTCAGTGATGTTATCAAAAAGTTTAGCATGAAGGATTCCAAGAAAGAATTTATTACTTTTAGGCATAGAATCACTCTACCTAAGGATCAATGTCACACCTGATTAGATATAAACGATGAGTAAATATATCTTATGCTTTGGCAATGAGCAACCTCATATATATTATGTTACGTATATGTCTGGACATCTACTTTGTCGTTGGCATGGTTAACATATTTCAGCCTAACCTAGGTGAGAAGAACTAGACTACACTAAAGTACATTCTCAAGTACCTAAAAAGGGACTAGATATTATGTGATGGTTTACTCAAGGGATAGTCTTGTAGCTTTTGAGTAGGATTAAAAACTTTTTCAAAAAGATAAGGATTTTATTAAGTATATCACAACATATGTGTTTACTTTAGGAGGTGGAGTTATTGTCGTTTCAGAGTCAACTAAAGAGGTTTGATACCTCAATAACTTCCTAAGTAATTTGGTTGAAGTTCCTACGATTCAATTAGATATTTCACTATACTGTGATAGTAGTGAAAGGATTTCATCGTCGAGAGGACCCATGACCTATAAAAAGAAAAGAACATTGGGCGTATGTATCACTTGGTTCAAGAGATCAAACAAAGGAGGTGATAAGAACTTGAACAAAATTTCATTAGATAACAAGCTTGTTAATCCTTCTACAACTACGTATTAATTATAGTTGTAATCATTTAGCATAATTAATTACAATTAAACAAAAAAGAAAATAAATTACGAAGTGTAATTTGGATTTTCCATTTATTTGTTTGGAAGGAAATATAACTATTTACCTTGGGGCCCTGTTATAGTCCATATTTTAAGTAGTAATACCATAACTCTCAAAATCCATAATTGGTCCAAGACCACTTCATATATTCATATATATATATATACGTTTAAGGGTTAGAGAGGGTGAGATAAAATACTATTCACATTTTTATAAAGGGGTGAGGAGAAAGAAAATATTTATTTTCTCTTACTTCACCTAGTTTTCATCCCAAAGACTGCCCACTCACATATCTTGCTTTGGGTTGATCATATACTAGAATATTAAAGGTGTTTTTCTCATGTAAAAAAGGATTTATGGTGGCAAGAGATCAACAACACATCTTCATCATCTTTGTCTCCTATATTGGATCACCTACAATATCACCAAAGTTATGGCGATCTAAACCCTGGATGTAATTTACGTTGTTTTGTATGATGAAACAGGACTAAACTAACACTTGCACATTAAGTTTCATATCAACATCATTATATGTGCACATAATTGTCCACGAGTGACAGCATAGAAAATATGCCATTTTTGTCACTATCCAATAGACTTTACGACCATTTACACTAGAAGATTTGGACACAACAAGAAAGAGTGGGAGATAAATTATCCCAAAGCATTTAATGCACTTTAAACAGAATACATACATTTTAATTAACATTAAGACAACCCAACCCATTTAAATGCTTATATATAATATATCGTATTTACACATTTATTAAAGAAGCATAACCTAGAGTTGTTATGATGCACAACTTAAATCTCAAACAATAGTTAGACATTTTTTCCGTAATTAACACACATAATGAAATCACCTTGATTCTCTCTCATTACTGAGGGGCTTACTTCTTCACCCTCTCAGATATAACTCTTATATCCTTCAAAGGACATAGTTATTGGAAGAGAAAATTTATAATTACGATTTATTATTAATGTAATCAGTTATTTCTCATAATTTCATGTACTAAAATTGAATGACTAATAATTATTATAAATAAAGTTGTTATAGTTCATTTATTATAGGATTTATTACTTATTCTTGTGTCGATCTTTCCATTATCATGGGTCATGCCTCCAAGTTTTCAAAATATTCATAGACATGCATATGACTACCCTACTACATTTATCGACTACACTTGGGAGGAATTATAGTAATAAAGGTAAAAGAAGGTCATAACATGTGAAGAAACTTCTATTCGAATATAATTTATATAATTACCAAGATAATAGGGGAAACACCTCAAAAGAGGAGCTGGTGATAACTCGCAATCGAGAGGTTAGCTCATCCAGTAACCCCGCAAGCAACACACATGGAAAAAACTCCCTAAATTAGTGGGTTGGACATCACAGAACTATTTTTGAAGTTCTCAAAGAAGCATAATATTAAAATGACAACTTTGGGGCAAGTTAACACGTCATCTTTAACTACTTTAACTATTGGAGTCATTATTCACAAGGAGGTAGCACTAGCTCTTTTGAAGGTAAAAATTGTGGAATAACAACCAGCTCTTTTGAAATTCCTTTTCTTAATTATGCAAATGATTAGCCTTACTCAAAGAAGTACATTCCTCCTAAGTCCATTACTTTTAATTGCAAATGGGATGAGCTTACAGAGAATGTGAAACTAGTTGTGGAATACTTAGGATTCCATTTTAATGATAAGAACCTCAAGTTGAAAGACTTTTTCAAGTCACTAATTCAAGGGATTACTCCTTGTAATCACATTTGTCACTCAAGAACATCCAAAATATGGGTGTAAACGAACAAGCAATTCGTTTGGGAACTATTTTTGGCTCAAAATCCAGGAGAAAAACTAATTAAATATATAGGCATTTTTTTAGAATATTCATTAGAGATATATGAGGAGGATAATTAAGAAAAGTTATTACAAATATGTGTCGAATGGTTACTCGAAAAGTAAAATATGCATCTAGTTAATGAAACTAGAGAGGTGACCTTCATATAATTTATAATAGTGATGAGAAATATCAACATGATTATCAAAACGAAGCCTCAAAATTAGATACCACATGTGGTGCCTTAGTGATGGGATCTCAAATACCTCTCAAACAAAATACAAATTGTGTAAACACCAATTGTAATAGGAAGAATATCACGTGGGGAACCCCACGAGGTGGCAATGGAATTAGGGCGATATACCTCCACATTTCCCATTCAACGTTGAGGAAACCATGGACTGCTATATGACCAATTCTACAGGTCGAGGTAAATTTTGCGGACCTTAAGAGGGACGAAAAATTTCAGGGGTCGAGGTCAATTTTGAGCAACTGAAGATAGGGATAACCAAGGCTAAAAAGAAATTTTGCGATTTTCACCAAATGGTGTAATATGGCACTAATGATTTTTAATTTTTGAGAAATATCGTAAACAATAAATTGGTTGAGAGAACTCTTCAAATTACTCTTACCAGGAATATGAATAAAAGCCCCTTACTAGATCAACAGTATAATATAACTAACATATATATATATATATATATATATATATATATATATTGCATACGATCCATAAGCATGAGAGATTGCCTTAGAGGAAAGCATGGAGAAGACCTGTGGAGATATTTGTGATTATATTTTGTAAAAGATATTATATATAGGTATGGATAGTTTTTATTATGAAGAACTTGAGCTTGGAGAGGGTCAAGTGTAGATTAGTCCCTTAATTAAAGAAGGTCCTTTAAAGCATAATATGTATGTATCCTGAAAGGATATAGAGTGGAGACACATTCTGAGTATGTTTCCATATTAAGAGTTCCAAATTTAAACGACTCTTTAACCAAATATGTGTTTAGGAAGAAACCAATTTGGACATTATAATGAAAGTCTTAGATCCTTTATGCGAGAGAGGGGACCTTGTAGTCAATTAGCGAGGACCCATTGGTAGACTCGTTAAGAGATACACCCATGAAGTTGTTTTCTACGTCGTAGATAAAAAATCCCTTTATTCCACAACAAGCTATTATATGTAAATATTTAACTGAATGACATAATTTTATTGAGAGCATTGATGTATGGTGGCTCTTCCATCGACATTATTACTCGCAATGCATTATATGAAGTTGAGATATCAAAATATAAATTGTATCCATGCCAATCGTAATTCTATCTTTGATAATGTTGGCATACACTCTATTAGATATGTCAATGTGGTAATAAAGTTAGGTATCTTTACTTCCCATATCAAGTTTCATGTATTGATGTTGAAACGAGCTACTAAATGAACATGTTTGGATGCGTACTAACTTGGTTGTACCTTTCACATCCCACTAGTGTGTAAAATATAATATTTAAGGAAGGGAAATAATCATTAAGGCAATAGAGAAACCATTTTCCACATAATAATCCCATATAGTGAATGCATCATTCTATAATGAGATAGAGGAGGAGAGGTAAGCATAATTTCCAGTTAGAAAAAGGTTAGGACTCAAGTTAAACCACCACATAACACAATGACAAGATTGTTCCATGAGAGAGTGGGACCATGACTAATTGATGAGGCAAAAACTGAATGTCCATGTAAATACGCCAATCGTTGTTATCGGCTTTCGATCACAATACAAAAACCTAAACCTTAACTACACTCAAATGGAGTATATCAGCTAGTCTGGGTATCAAAAATCAATAGGGAATGTTTGATAGACTTTCATTGGTTTATTACTTCTAAAATAAAAGTGTAAAAGGTGATGATGGTTTAAAAGGAGGAAAAAGGGAAAAGTAATAAAACTAAACAAGATTAATAAAATGAGATTAGGATCACATCCCCATCGTGGGATAAACAATACGTACTAAGGATTTTGGTTCGAAAATATTTAAACGAGTATATTTAATTAATGATAAACACCAAACATGAAGAAAATTAATTCAACAATGAAAGATTAAATATTTAATCGAAAATGGTGACACATGGATTAATTCGGAATATCTCTATAAACACTAACATTGCGTGATAAAAATGTTAGAAGCCTAATATTTCAACTTTAATATACAAGGTTTCAATTGAATGCATTTATGCCTAAAACCTAGATTTCAAAGCTCAATACCCATTAATGGTGGAAATGTGACCCCAACCCTTAACTTAGCTACAAGACATGATTTAATCAAGAAATAAAACTAATTAACCAAAGTAAATAACTAATTAATTAACAAAAACTAAATACAAAACAAGTAAATAAGTATCAAAGCAAGAGAAAAACAACAATCGAAACTTTCATTAACAAGGATGGAGATGAATATTGCCATAGAAACCTATTTGGGTGCAAACCCTTGGAGAGATAAAGCTCTACCGAAAATCCCCTCTCTAATCGAAAACTAACCTAAAATGTAAGCTAAAAATAAAATAAAAATAAGATGTCTTCAAATACAACAAAACCCCACTTATGTAGTAAGTGGTAAAATAAATAAAGAGAAAATAAAAGAAAATGAATTATCCTAATAACCAAGAAGGTGGTCCCCCGAAAAATGGTCACAACATGCTCGTTAGGAACCAGATTAACGAACCATCAGAGGCCACGCGAAGACGACTCGCAGGGCCACAACTTTTGTGAAGAGTTCAGGCAAGAAGCTCCATTGCTGAAAAAACTAAAATTCCCCTGAAGATGCGTACTATATTGAAAACTTCTGGAATAGCACCAATATCACCGCTAAGCACTACAATACCTACAAATGCTCTATTATACCTAGAAAAACATGTAAATACATAAAATAGAGGTAGTCTAGTTAACGAGTATATATATATGAATCAAAGTACTCGAGGGGGCTAAAATGCATAAGTAAAGAGGGTAAATAAATGCAATGTTCGATCTGAATCACACCCCCTAACTTACACATTACTAGTCCTTAGCAATGAAATACAAAACAAGAAGAACTACAAGTAAACCCAAAGATAGGAGATATCTACAAAAGAGATAAAGGCCATTTTTACGGGTGGATGATTACACTTAGCATATGCAATAAGTTGTTAAACCCCTAGATTACCCAAGTGGGCGAGTGTTGTCTCATGAAGGTTTTCAGGGATGAAACCCATAGACATCAAATTTCCTCAAAATATTACCAACCAACCAATATGCCAAGCTTAACAATAACTAGATATTTCAACATATTATTAACAAAGAAAAAGAGAATTTTGCCCAATAATCCAAAACTATTAACATTAAAAGAATAACTAAATGGAATTGAAACGTCGGATGTGAGTGGTATGCATGCACATAAAAAATCTTTGATTCGGTAAAAATGCCTACAATCCAGATAAACATTAGAGCACGCTTTCACTCAATCCTCTCCGAATATTACACTCAACAAATAAAAGCACTCGAAATGGGGTGTAACAAATGGGACATACAGGCATAATGAGTAAAATGTAAATAGAAACTAGGTCACACACATGTCATCAATGAAGAACGCTATGTATAAAGTAAAAACTTTGGAATCTCAATGAAAGGATATCATCACTAAAGAGGTGAAATGCATTTTCACAGATTATCGCAATTATTTAAACTTTTGAATTACATTCACCTTAGGATCACATACGACTTTTATAGGGTTGTAATGTAGGTTTGGGATTAAGGTTATGAAAGGAAGGGTATATTTACGGATTCAAAGGTGTTCGGGGATGAAAACTCGGGATAATGGAAAATTGTAGGTAATTTCAAAATTGAAAATAATTTCCATAACAAGGATTGAATATAATAATGGAAAGTGACTAAGGTTATTGAACACTATATACAACATGTAGAGACACTATTTTTCTTTTGTTTTCCTTTTTTCTCATCTTTTTATTATGTTTTCTTTTCGCTTTTTTCCCTTCTTTCTTTTCTTTTTCACTCTTCTTTTTGTTTTGTTTTGTTTTTCCTCTTTTTCCTTTTTCTTTTCTTTTTCACTTCTTTATTTTCTTCATTTTTAACTCTCACATGCTTAATTGCAACCATGTAACACGAACATCATTCAATTCCAAGTATCATTCCAAAAAAAGGTATAAAAGGTAATGTGTATGGTTTATTACTCCAATTCAGAGTTGGTTATGGAATTTTGGGTAATGAAACGAAAGTCTATATTTAGGCTCAAAGGGGTTGATGAGGAAAAATATATAAGGTGAGGTGAAGGTCAATATGGGTAATTTCTTTCTTAAAGTTCATGCAATTCTCGAGTCAAAACATCTTCAAAAATCATGATTAAGTAACACATTTAAAAAAATAACTCAATTAATGAATGATCAAATGAAAGAATGGTGAGATAACCGGAAAATTTAACGCTTTCAAGACGGAAAGAGTAGTGTATAAACACTCGCAAACAATGAAAAGTACAAAACTCGCTCGGTTTTAGTGTACACAAAGCAACAAAGAGAAATCAAGTTATAATTGTCCTACCGAATTATTTATAAAATATGCTCAAGTGCTCATGGGTTTTCAAGGTTTAATTTATGCATTTATTCTCAATATTAAATAATTTGAGGGCTAAAGTTTAATAACTTGAAAGAAATAGAAAATGCATAATTAAATTAGCAATTGGATAGGTAAATTATTAAATTTATCATAGGAAATTAAAGCAAGAGGCCCAAGGACAAGAAAAGAAATAAATAAAATAATTTTTTAAAATTTTAAATTTTTTGGCCAAAGACCTGCTCTCATTTTGCCTTAAAAGCCTTTGTTGTAATGGGAAAAGAGGGAGCTATGAAAAAATAATAAAAATAAATAAAAACTATATATGAACAAATGAATAATATTTATAAAAATTACGATAAAAAAGTATGTACACTAAAATATTAAAGTAATGATGATATATATATAACTATACAATTTAAAAAACTAAGGTGAGAATGAATTTACAATGGGCGACACACACACACACAAAAATAAGAAAAAATATATGCAAAGAAGTTAGTATGAGTGTGTGCAAAATAAAAAACATATTTTGTGAGTTAATTTTTTCAGCTTTTTAACAACCGTATGTCCGGGAAACACAATTTTCGTAAATTCAAGTTCGTTGAACCTATAAAGAAAATGTTAGAACATAGAATACACAAAAAATAAAGAAAAAATTAACTAATTACACTAAAAGATACACTGAAATAAATAATAAAAAAAATATTAACTATGTACAACCTAAATTTCAAATATTCAATTAACTATACAAAAGGAGTTGAAATTTTCGAGGATCTGCCAAAATAATGATTTGACTTTGAGAGATAATTGGCGGTACCTCAATGTAGTTCATACCTTTTGAAAAATAAAAATTCCTTTTGAACAACGAAAGGTATGTGTACGGTGGAAGAAAAGAACCATCATCCATTAAAAGTTTGAGGCAAATAATGGGGGATTTGGATGTTAAGGGTGACAAGACCACATTAATCTCGGGAAAATTAAAATCACCTCCCCAAGGTTTTTCAATTGAAAGGGGAGGTGGGTCAAGTGCAAGTGAATAGACCATGAGATAAAGCATATAAAAGTAACATTCTCGTCCAAGAATCGGGTCAAAGTCCTCAAGACATTCAACCGATTCTTACGATAAATTCAATAGTTAGATAATAGTGGGGAATAAAGGAAAGGAAGGATCTTCAACCTCAAAAGAATTTGAAATATTAATAAGACGTTGAAATTCGAAAGTGCTTGGATCACTCTAAATTATTTCTTCCCCCAAAAGGGGTGGAGGTGAAACACAAGTTTCAACCTTAATCGACCTTTGCGAAGAAAAAATACTCTCATCGAGTTGGCCATTTATTTCAAAAGACCAAGCTTTAAGTCTCTAGGATTGGTCATTCAATTCCTTCGAAGATAACTCATGATCAAACCAATAAGAAGACATGACATCTTCTTCGGAGGTTTGCTCATAGCTAGACGATTCCCCGCTTCCCAAAGTTCCTTCCTAAGGCGATGAGGGATTACTTACAAATTCTTGAATTTCATGCTCCTCATTCTCAAAAATTTGTAGGCATTCTCGCATAGTCTTGGGAGTGTAACTTAGAAAACTATTCTCATAACAATTAAGGTTATCTAAAGAGTTATAGCAAGACATTTCAAATTAGGCAATTCAAAAATGTGACGAGCACTAAAATTTTAAGATTCTTGAAACAATTTAGCACAAGTCAAAAAGAAAGGAAAACAAAGAATACAAATATAAAGAAAAGAATACTACAAAATAATAAAAGAATTACAATATATTATAAATAACCCCCGATAACGGCGCCATTTTAATGAGAAAAAAATATAGCATCCGTGTAGATACACCAGTCGTTGTTATCATCTTTCGACCGCAATACACAAAATATAAACTTTAACTACACTCAAACGGAGTATAGCGGCTAATCCGGGTATCGAAAATCCATAAGAAATGTTAAATAGAATTTAATTTATTTATTACTTCTGAAATAAAAGTGTAAAAGGTGATGATGGTTTAAAAGGGGGAAATGGAGAAAACTAATAAAAGTAAATAAGATTAATAAAATGAAAGAAGGATCACATCCCAGCCGTGGGTTAAACAACACGTATTAAGGATGTTGGTTCGAAAATATTTAACTGAGCATATTCAATTAATTATAAACACCAAATATGAAGAAAATTAATTCAACAATGAAAGATTAAACATTTAATCGAAAATGTTCACACACGGATTAAATTCGAAATATCGCTATGAACACTAACGTTGTGTGACAAAGAAAGTTAAACGCCTAATATTCCAACTTTAATACACAAGGTTTCAATTAAATTTATTTTTACCGAAAACCTAGATTTCAAAGCTCAATACCCATTAATGGTGGAAATGTGACCCCAACCCTTAACTTAGCTACAAGACATGATTAAATCAAGAAATAAAACTAATTAACTAAAGAAAACAACTAATTAATCAACAAAAGCTAAATACAAAGTAAGTAAATAAGAAACAAAGCAAGAAAAAAAAACAATGGAAACTTACATTAATAAGGAAGAAGATGAATAGTGCTATACAAACTCATTTGGGTGCAAACCCTAGGAGAGATAAAGCTCCACCAAAAATTCCCTCTCTATCCTAAAACTAACTTAAAATACAAGGTAAAACAAACTAAAGATAAAATGTCTTCAAATACAACAAAAACCCACTTATATAGTAAGTGGTAAAAGAAATACAGAGACAAGAAAGAAAATGAACTACCCTAATAACCAAGAAGGATATCCCCGGGAAAATGGTCATAACATTCTTGTTAGGAACTAGATTAATGAACTGCCAGAGGTCACGTATAGCCGACTCGAATGGGCCACAACTTTTGTAAAGAGTTTGGGCATGAAGCTCGAACACGAAAATGATTAAAATGACCCTTAAATTGCGTACTACATCGAAAACTTTCCAAATAGCACAAATTTCACCGCTAAGCACCATAATACCTACAAAAGCTCAATTATACCTCACAAAATATTTAAACATATAAAATAGAGGTAGTCTGGTTAGCGAGCACAAATATAGGAATTAAAGTACACGAGGGGGCTAAAATGCATAAGTAAAGATGGTAAATAAATGTAATATTCGATCCGAATCACTAATGAATGTACAAGAAGGAGAAAGTAACCACATAAGGAAGATCAAAGAAGTGACTAGGCAAGAACTTTTACGAAGGTGGTTTTTCAAATGGAAATGTTATATACAATTTATAATGGTGTGACCGACAAGTTTTCTTGAATGCGTATGCTATCCAATACCCTAGTGTTTCATGAATAATTTTACCACGTTATTAATCTTATCTAGGAACCAGAAGATGCTCGAATGCATGCAGGATGGGACACGCAACAACCCGATTTAGTTTAAACTAGCTTGGGTGGAAATAGGTGATGAGAGGCCTATCTTCATTTCTAAAAGTCTGAATCCAAAATAGAGGGATGACATGCTAAATATGTTAAGGGATTTTACAAATGTGTTTTCTTGCAAGTACACAAAAATTCCACGAATTGACCTTAAAATAAGTTCTCATAAACTTAGTGTGCTTACTAATGCCTTAATTATTACACAAACCACTCTTATATATAAGGAGAAGTTGGATTTATAAATCAAAGATAAGGTAGAGAAGTTTCTCGTTCTTTGGTTCATAAAACCCATCCAATATGTTTGTCTATTAAGCATTATTCCCCGTGAAAAAAAATACAAGTCCCAAATTAGCTAGTATATAAATTTTAGAGATTGAATTGAGATTTTCTTAAGGATGAGTTCCCACTACCGAGTATTGATAGTTTGGTTGATGCAATTTTTTTCCATAAGATGTAAATTCGTATGGATGTTTATTTACGTTACAATCATATTAAAATATACCCCGAAAATGCGAAGAATATGGACTTCAAGACACCATTGGGCAACTTCCATTACACTATTATGCCTTTTGGCTTGAAGAATAATGGCCAAGAGTATCAAAGAACCATGATGATAATATTTTAAAATATATTAAATGATATACTAGAATTTTATGTGGATAGTTTGGTTGTGAAATCCAAGAATATAGATAAACATATTAGATATCTGAGTAAAGTCTTTAAGATATGTAAAAAATATTAAATGACGATAAACCCCTCAAAATGCGTTTTGGGATGATCATTGGAAAACTGCTCAGTATTATAGTTTGTAGGGAGGGAGTCCAGATATATGTGGAAAAGTAAAAGGAAATTTTGTCGATGTGGGCTCTAAAAATTCAGAGACGACTCAAGATCTTTCTGGGCAAATGCTCTTCTTAAGGAGGTTCATATCATCTCTAACAAAAATTACCCATCCTTGTTTCATAGTTGAAAGACAAAGGAAATTTTTTAATGGGGTGAGGAACATCAATGTAATAACTCGCGTAATTATGGGCTATTTTAATTAATTTCTAGAAAATGGAGGAAAATAAAGTTTTTGATAAAATTATTTTTATTGCTCAAATATGATGGTTATTATTTTTAAAGGCGAGAATTTCAAACGGTTTCGAAATCGGAGTTAAAACAGATTTTTAAATGTTTTTAACTCTTGGAGTTGTTTTGACTTCCAACTCTTCATTTCTTTGCCTTATTTAAAGGAGTCTTTTGGATTCCAACTCTTCATTTCTTGCGTTATAAAAGGAAGTTTAGGAAACCCTTTTAACATACTTTTGGCAGCAAATATATTTTATATTCCTCTTCTTTTTATATACACATTGGCCCTTGAGATTTGTGAGTTCCAACCTTAGATTAGAGGTGTTCTTGGGGCTATTTTGTTGGAGGTTCTTGGAGGAGATTTTATAGATCTTTTGTGTTGATCTTGAGGATGTGATCATTGATTTCTCATCATGGTTTGAGGTATGGGGTTTTACACAATATGCTCCTTAAATCTCACGAGTGTCATTCTCTTTGAATTCTAGTTTAATTGAACTCATATTTGAATTGATAAATTCATTGAAATCTGGAAAATAATTGTTGAAATTATTTTGATTCATGTGGTATCATTATATTGTTGATGATCACGTTGTCATGAGATTTTAATATGGCACGGATGTTGGGCACCCGCCAAAATTCCTGTTTCCTGGGCTATGGTTTGATAAAGCATATACGGATGTGGTGAGGCCTGGTGACCCGGTTAAAGTGTTGTTGAGAAATTATATTGACAAATTCTTTGATATTTTCATTTTGATTTGAATATTCGTACTCGTGTTGTTACGTTTTATTCATCGCTAACATATATTTGTTGAGAATCTTTCTTGTCGTATTGTGTACTTCCCCATATTTTCTTTTAGTGGCAGGTTAGCGTGGATTTTGGGGAGCTATGGAGATTAATTTTAGCGAGGATTGTTTTGCAGAGATTTGTATTATTTTGATGTATCGAGCTTTGGAGATTTGCATTTTATTTTTCGAGTTAGATGCTGTATTTATTCGGGAGGCTTGTTGTATTTGAAGAGATTGAGATTAGCAGATTTATATTATTGTGGGTTTATTTAGATGCTCTATACCTTGTCACTTGTGAATTTGAATTTATTTTATCATATTAGCGCTCCGTTCGCTCTCCCCGGGCGGGCGGGGTGTTACAATCAACAAGCTTTTGATATAATTAAGAAAATCAAACATCTCTAGCTATGATGATATCACCTGAAGTTGATAAGTCAATATTGTTGTACTTAATCTCCACAACTGAATCTGTTGGTGTCTTGCTTGCTTTGGGGAAGGGGGGACAACAAAAACCTGTATAATACTTGTTAATGATTACTTCAGGGGAATATTCAAGGTACACGAGTGTGTAAATACATTATTTATCTACTAAATTTGTATCTTAAAAATTGAGACATTACTTTCTAGCCTATATAGTCCATATTAATACCTTTCTCGTGATAATAATATCAATAGATAGAGAACTAAGGTAATTTTTCATTTTATCCTAATATAATCTCAAGGGTATAAAGTTAAAGGCCATCAAAAGTCAAGCCTTGGCGTATTTTATTGCAAATTTTCCAATTAAAATCTTTGAGCCACCGAGTGAATGTGACACCCCAACTAATTAAATACCGGTTAGCTACTCCTTTATTAAATTAATACAAAATGCCAAGTTGGTCCAGTTAATAGCATCACTGTTGAAAACATTTTTATTGTTACTAACCACCTAGTATTTAAAAAGTAAGTTGCCAAATTTTAATTAATTCTGATTAACATGCAATAAAAGAAAAATAGAAGAACAACATAATCCATTCACCATAACGAAGTAATGAAATAACCAACAAATAATAATAAGTCCGGAGGAAAACTCCTCACAACAATCCCACAACTGAAAGTAATATGACAAGTCTGAATCCTGAATTAATTACATGCCAGAAGTATGAATAACTTAAATAAATGAAATGCCTCTAAAAGGAATGGGCGACATGCCCTACAACTGATAAATGTTGAATAGAGAGTCAAGATAAATGGAGCGTCTACAAGCCAAGTCCTGTAACTTCCACAAACAGCTACAGCTCGTCACCTGAATGAGAATCGTAAGCATGGTGTCCTTGTGGTTGGGCACCTAAAATGGTTTTTACAAAAATAGATTTGAAAGCAAATGGGTCAGAGCCCGAAAGTAGAAATCATTTTAAAAACAGCAAGTGTTTTAATAACATTAAAACATTAAATGCAAAATACATGTTAGGACGTGCACTCACATGAAATTCTCACCTCTCGACTACATGTGCACTCCTAACGTACCATACCCATCTAAATAACATACATATCTAACCAAACCGGAATAAGTTCTACTCCTTACTACTCGATTCCCATATTACATTCTAGCGTTATCAATTAAATAGAGGGCTATATTTAAACTCAGATTCTCAATTAGTAATATAATTCACTATTGGTTAACCCGTTATGTTTTCTCAAAACCTTACCATAATTATATTCACAACATCAACATGAAAGTTCCCATTAATTTGGTGTATATTATTTACGTCATAAATATACAATACAAGCACCCCGAGAATAAGCTGCGGTGCACACATACTCTGCTATCTATCCCGGTACATCACGTACATAAGGATCACGCATTCCGAATCTCTCAGGATTCGTTCTCAGACAACAACAATCACAAACAATGGAGGCGAACACAGTCACATCACATGGGTCACGCACATACCTGCGCTCCCACGATCAGCAGACTTATTAACATCCCAATAAGTCCTTCTCTGACCTATGTTCTCGAGGTACCAGTCTAAATCCGGGCAACACAAGGATTAGAGGGCCCTAAGCGAACGTAAACCTCCCGTGATAGCAAGTATGGTAGGTATGTCATACACATAAAATCATATACATATACTAAGTATGCACACATCTTAGTAATCACCATAATTTTATTTGTGGTACACTTCTCATTCTCGTACCGACATATAATACTACACAATTTATATGCTCCCGGTTAATATAATTATTTAGGCCGTCAAGTTCTCGCATCGTAATAGACACTCACGTACAACCTCATAATTTCCCTTAGGTTCGAACTACACTTCTAGGTTTTACTCCTCATTATATCCCAAATATCCCAAATACATCAATTAATCCACAAGTAAGTGTTATATCTACATATAAACAAGGTTACGGGACACTCGGGATCAAAACAGGCTAAAAAGCCTAAACTGTCAGCTCGTTAGAAGTCTCGTTCGAACAAGGCTGTTCGAACGAGAGTTCTTTCGAACGAAGTGGGCCTTCTAACGAGATCTCGTTCGAACGAAAGTCATCGAACGAACATCCCTCTCGTTAGAAGTCAAACTGTCAACTCGTTAGAAGCTCGTTCTAACCAGCTCGTTCGAACGACCTGGGCAGGTCTTCTAACGAGTGGCCAGATTCGAGCCCAGATTTTCCCTATCTCGTTTTTCCAACTTTTCTTCACCTCTACTCTCATTTAACCATCAATGTAACAATTGTACATGGGTTCTAATCATTCCTAAACATACTTAGGTCATATGTTAAAGTTTATATAGAGCCAATTCTTCCTAAACATCATTGAATCATCAAATCCCTCCATTTATCCCCAAATCACATGAACATGAACCCTAAAATTTTAAAGTCACCAATGGGTATAATTAAATCCGTTTTTGTTATGAACAAGGTGTATTTCCATCAGAATAATCCTCCTAACACAATTCTACATGCAATCCTTTCATCAAAATACAAGTTCTAATTCCAATTAATGGGTTTTCATCAAACTCCCAAGAATAATACAAATTCTGTCAATTTCCTACGCATGGAAGAAACATTCTTTGTAATAAACGAAATTAAACCACTTGCCTTATGTGTATCTTTGAATTTGATGACGGATTGATGAGCAATTCTCTCTCTCTTCTCTCTCTACAAGCCTTCTTCTCCAAAGACAATGGTGGCTAGGGTTTGCCTTAGGAACTCTTTTGGAACCAATTCCAATAACCCCCGTAGCCCAATAGGTTATTAGTGGGTTTAGTGGGTAATTGCCAAATCAGATATTAATTCCTAATTTTCGTGGGTTTTAATTCCCAAAAATCCAAAATTACCAAACTACCCTTATACGTTGCCGGTATGGCCTAAAAATGCCCCGGGACCCAAACTAAACCCCCGGCTAGTATTTTCTGACTATCTCAATCCTTCCGGACGCGTTGGAGCACTCAAAACGACCATACGGTTAATAGAAATAAAATTCACTTTTTAATTAACTAATATTATTCCTGACGCGACTATCACACCCGTCTCAATAAAATTTCCCAAATTGCCGTATATCAATCTCACGATAAATTTAATAATTCAACATTCATATATATATACTCATTATAATCAAATGCCAACTCGCTAGTGTTTTAATCCAGGTTAATTTCCAATTAATACACATTTAATTCAATTAATCCCATAAATAAATATCATAAAATTACGGGGTATTACATACTTCCCCCCTAATAACAGAATTTCGTCCCGAAATTCGGAACTAGAAAGTAACTGGTAAGAACAACTCTGGATAACGTTCGCGCATCTCATCCTCGCGCTCCCATGTGGACTCCTCGACATTATGATGTCTCCACTGAACACGCACTAACGGAACTATCTTTGACCGCAGTTTCCGCTCACTTCGGTCCAAAATAGCAATCGGCCCCTCCTTGTAGGAGCTATCAGGCTGGAGATCGATGTCCTCCGGTGCAATGTGAGAATGAGACAAGTCGTCTCTAAGATATTTCCTTAGCGAGGAAATATGAAACACATCGTGAATCCAATGCAAATGCTCCGGTAACCCAAGCCTATACGCAATCGGTCCAATCCGCTCAATGATAGGAAATGGTCCCACATATCTCGGTGCCAACTTCCCTTTCTTCCCGAAACGCATAATCCCCTTCATAGGAGATACTCTGAGCAAAACCTGGTCCCCCACTTGGAACTCTCTGAAGAACCTCTTCGCATAAGCATAGCTCTTCTACCGATCCTGAGCTACCCGAATGCGACTCCGAATCAATTCTATCCTCGCCGAAGTATCCTGAATCACTTCCGGCCCAAGTAGTTTATTGTCCCCCACCTCCAACCAACACGTTGGGGAACGACAAGGTCTACCGTACAACGCCTCAAATGGAGCCATGCCAATGGTGAACTGGTAGGAGTTATTGTAAGCAAACTCCACTAGTGGAAGATACTTCTCCCATCCAAACCCCGAAATCAATGATGCACATACGCAACATGTCCTCCAACATCTGGTTTGTACACTCGGTTTGCCCATCGGTCTACGGGTGATACTCCGTACTCAACCGCAATTCCGTGCCCATAGCCTCCTGAAAACTCTCCCAAAACTGTGAAACAAATATCTTGTCTCGGTCAGACACGATATTTAGGGGCACACTGTGAAGTCTCACTATCTCTGCAATAAAGAGTTGGGCATACTGTCCCGTAGTGTAGTCAGATCTTACGGGTAGAAAATGAGCGACTTTGGTCAACCTGTCCACAATTACCCAAATGGAGTCGTGACCTCTCTGTGACGTAGGTAACCCCGTGATAAAGTCCATGGAGATGCTCTCCCACATCCACATCGGGACCTCCAACGGCTGTAGTAGTCCTGTCGGTCTCTGATGATCCACTTTTACTAGCTGACAAGTGGCGCATTTTGAAACAAACACGACAATATCTCTCTTCATCCCGCTCCACCAATACTGTCGCCTCATGTCTAGGTACATTTTGTCCCCACTGGGATGTACCGCGAATCGTGAGCCGTGCGACTCTTCCATCACCTCGTGTCGCAGCTCCTCCCCTTCCGGAACTACCAATCTCCCATTGAAGCATAATCCCCCGTCTGAGCTAACGGTATAGGATTCGGCTCCCTCTGCTAGTAATCGAACTATCAGCTCCTGACAGAACAAGTCATGTGCTTGTGCCTTTACCACTCTCATGACAATCTGCGGCGTAACAGTCATTACAGACATGAATGATCGGGCCACTGCATCCTGGTGTCCCAACTCCTTCCACTTGGCCTTCCACACCCCTGCCACCTCATCTACTGGCCTACGGCTCAACGCGTCTGCTACCACGTTAGCCTTCCCCGGGTGATACTAGATATCAAACTGATAGTCCTTCACAAACTCAAGCCACCTTCGCTGTCGCATATTCAACTCCTTTTGCATGAATAGGTACTGTAGGGACTTGTGGTCCGTGAACAATCGAAACTTCTCCCCAAAAAGGTAATGTCTCCAAATCCGAAGGGCAAATACCACTGCCGCTAACTCCAAGTCATGAGTGGGGTAATTCTTCTCGTGAGGCTTTAGCTTACGGGAAGCATAAGCTATGGCCTGACTCTCCTGCTGCAATACACCTCCAAGTCCTTGCAAGGACGCATCGGTGTAAACTAGATACTCAACTCCCGATCTCGGCAATGCTAACACAGGTGCTGAGGTCAACTTATCCTTTAACTCATCGAATGCCAACTGACAGGCATCGCTCCAAATGAATGGCACACCCTTACGAGTCAGATGTGTCAAAGGACCCGCTATCTTCGAAAATCCCCGAATGAACCTCCTGTAGTATCCTGCTAGGCCCAAGAAACTACGGATCTCAGTCGGTGTCGTGGGCTGTCCCCACTCCCTCACCGCGGATACCTTCCCCGGATCAACAGATATTCCCCAGTCGGAAATAATGTGTCCCAAAAACTGGACCTCCTTCAGCCAAAACCCGCACTTTTCATACTTTGCATACAGCTCGTTCTGACGTAGCGTCTGTAAAACTTGCCTCAAATGCTCGGCGTGCTCCTCCTCTGTCTGGGAGTAAACCAGAATATCATCAATGAAGACAATGACAAACTGATCTAGGAAATATCTGAACACCCTATTCATCAAGTCCATAAACACGGCTGGAGCATTGGTCAAACCAAAAGGCATAACCCGAAACTCGTAAGAACCATATCTCGTTAAGAATGCAGTGTTCGAGACGTCCTCCTCCCTGATACGCAACTGATGGTATCCTGATCGCAAATCAATCTTCGAGAAGAAAGAAGCTCCTCTCAACTAGTCGAATAGGTCATCGATTCGAGGCAACGGATACTTATTCCGTATCGTGACCTTGTTCAACTCTCGGTAATCCACACACAATCTCAGTGAACCATCTCTCTTCTTCACAAATAACACAGGGCACCCCACGACGAAGTACTCCTCCGTATAAACCCCTTACCCAACAACTCCTCAATCTGATCTCGTAGCTCTCGCATCTCTGCCGGAGCCATACGGTACGGTGCGCGTGCTATAGGTCTCGTATCCGGTAATAAGTCTATGACAAAGTCTATCTCTCGACGGGGGGGTAAGCCTGGTATCTCCTGAAAAACATCGGAATACTCCCTGACAACTGGGATCGAATCTAAAGGAATCACAACCTCCTTAGAGGTATCCTCCTCTATGTAATACAAATGAGCGGTCGAGCCTCCCTCTGGGCGAGGCATTGCCACTACAAACATTTCTTGCCCCGGAATGGCAAAAATAATGCTCCCACCGAAGCAATCAATCGTGGCTCTATGAGCTGCGAGCCAATCCATACCGATAATCACATCGTGCACATGCATATCTAATGCCAACATATCTGCAGGTAATACCAAACTACCAATCTCTACCCCCACTCCCCGGCATATAAAGAAAATAAGTGACCCACTCCCCAATGGTGAGTCTACACACGTCACTGTGCTCTCTGCTGTGGCTAACAACCCAAAGGCTTTCGCAAAATGTGTAGCTATAAAACAGTGCGTTGCCCCCGTATCAAACAAAACCCGACCCATAGTACCATGGATAGGAAACATACCCTCAATCACGGGTGGTGCCTGTGGAGCTGCTGCCTGGTGGATGTTATAGACACGTCCATACTTTAACTGCCCTTGCTGCACAGGAACTGCTGGAATGGCTGGTAGTGTTGGCACCTGGGCTGGAGCTGGGAGGACAGGTGGAAAAAGTGGCCTATGTGGCTCATGTCGAGCACCCTGCTGCTGCTGCGGGGCCCTGCCCCTATCAGGACAGTCCTGGCGTTTATGGCCAGTCTTGCCATAAACGAAACACTTCCCCGGGAAGTTCCCCCCTCTCTGTCCCTACTGCCCCCGGCCCTGGTGGCCGTTACCGTTCCTCCACTGGCCCTGCTGAAACTGCTGCTGTTGGCCATTATGACCCTGCTGGCCCTGATGGCCCTGCTGGAAACCTCCCTGTCCGTACCTGAAATTTCCTGATCTGAACCTCTTGTGATCCCCCTGCTGGGAACCCTGGTCACCCTGTCTCTTCCACTGAACAGATTGTGCCCCACTGGCACCATGTCCTCCAGTCCTGCCCTGATGGCTGGACTCTCCCGATCTCTTTCCCTCAGCCAAGTGAAAGCGGTGATCCTGACAATGGAGCAATGCAGCGTTAACCACATCAGAATAAGTGGCCAACGATAGGTTCCCCAACAAATGCTGATGGATCCTCCAAGTTAACCCGTCTGTAAATTTTTGTATCTTCTTCTCTTCCGTCGGTATCTTATCCGGAACAATGTTCAGAAGATTAGTGAATTCAGCCTCATACTCGGCCACAGTCTTACCCTCCTGTCGAAGGCTCATCAACTTCCTCCTCATTTCTGTATGAACAGCTGACGGAAAGTACTTGGGGTCGAACCGCACCCAGAACTCCTGAATAGTGAGAGTGTCTCTCTCCTCCATGGTAGTAATAGACTCCCACCATTGCAGTGCAGACCGCACTAGCTTAAAAGTAGCTAATATCTGCTTCTGAACCTCTGTGCACTCGTACATCCTCAGGCGCCTCTGAATATCCTTCCTCCATTGACTAGATACCACAACATCGGAGCTACCTGCGAACTCCGGTGGGTGTACTTTCTGAAAAGCATCTCGAACACGTTCCCAAGAAGACGGGAATGCATGTGCCTGAACCGGCGCGGCTACTGGCGCCTGAGGTGGTGCCTGCTGAACTACGGCTAGTGCGGCATTTACCGCCTGGGCCACAATGGCTGCAACCTCGGCGGCATTCATCGTGCCCTGAACTGGTGCGGGCTGTGGTTCTGGTGTAGCATCCCTGGGAACCCGTTGTGCACGTCGTGAAGGCATCTGAAACAAGAATAAAGTTTATAAGTTCGCAGTTATAAACTTGAAATAACTGAAGAACGTAGCATATACAAAAGAATACAACAGTCCTAAAATATATGGCTCTACATCAAAGAAAGCTCAGCGGAAACATAATAAGCCGTACAGATCCTAACGGACACTAGAACCTGATGCTCTGATACCACCTGTGACACCCCGACTAATTAAATACCGGGTAGCTACTCCTTTATTAAATTAATACAAGATGCCAAGTTGGTCCAGTTAATAGCATCACTGTTGAAAACATTTTTATTGTTACTAACCACCTAGTATTTAAAAAGTAAGTTGCCAAATTTTAATTAATTCTGATTAACATGCAATAAAAGAATAATGGAAGAACAACATAATCCATTCACCATAACGAAGTAATGAAATAACCAACAAATAATAATAAGTCCGGAGGAAAACTCCTCACAACAATCCCACAACTGAAAGTAATATGACAAGTCTGAATCCTGAATTAATTACATGCCAGAAGTCTGAATAACTGAAATAAATGAAATGCCTCTAAAAGGAATGGGCGACATGCCCTACAACTGATAAATGCTGAATAGAGTGTCAAGATAGATGGAACGTCTACAAGCAAAGTCCTGTAACTTCCACAAACAACTACAGCTCGTCACCTGAATGAGAATCGTAAGCATGGTGTCCTTGTGGTTGGGCACCTAAAATGGTTTTTACAAAAATAGATTTGAAAGCAAATGGGTCAGAGCCCGAAAGTAGAAATCATTTTAAAAACAACAAGTGTTTTAATAAGATTAAAACATTAAATGCAAAATACATGTTAGGGCGTGCACTCACATGAAATTCTCACCTCTCGACTATATGTGCACTCCTAACGTACCGTACACATCTCAATAACATACATATCTAACCAAACCGGAATAAGTTCTACCCCTTACTACTCGATTCCCATATTACATTCTAGCATTATCAATTAAATAGAGGGCTATATTTAAACTCAGATTCTCAATTAGTAATACAATTCACTATTGGTTAACTCGTTATGTTTTCTCAAAACCTTACCATAATTACATTCACAATATCAACATGAAAGTTCCCATTAATTTAGTGTATATTATTCACGTCATAAATATACAATACAAGCACCCCGAGACTAAGCTGCGGTGCACACATACTCTGCTATCCATCCCGGTACATCACGTACATAAGGATCACGCATTCCGAATCTCTCAGGAATCGTTCTCAGATAACAACAATCACAAACAATGGAGGCGAACACAGTCACATCACATGGGTCATGCACATACCTGCGCTCCCACGATCAGCAGACTTATTAACATCCCAATAAGTCCTTCTCTGACCTATGTTCTCGAGGTACCAGTCTAAATCCGGGCAACACAAGGATTAGAGGGCCCTAAGCGAACGTAAACCTCTCGTGATAGCAAGTATGGTAGGTATGTCATACACATAAAATCATATACATATACTAAGTATGCACACATATTAGTAATCACCATAATTTTATTTGTGGTACACTTCTCATTCTCGTACCGACATATAATACTACACAATTTATATGCTCCCGGTTAATATAATTATTTAGGCCGTCAAGTTCTCGCATCGTAATAGACACTCACGTCCAACCTCATAATTTCCCTTAGGTTCGAACTACACTTATAGGTTTTACTCCTCATTATATCCCAAATATCCCAAATACATAAATTAATCCACAAGTAAGTGTTATCTCTACATATAAACAAGGTTACGGGACACTCGGGATCAAAACAGGCTAAAAAGCCTAAACTGTCAGCTCGTTCGAACGAGGTTGTTCGAACGAGAGTTCGTTCGAACGAAGTGGGACTTCTAACGAGATCTCGTTCGAATGAAAGTCATCGAACGAACATCCCTCTCGTTAGAAGTCAAACTGTCAACTCGTTAGAAGCTCGTTCGAACGACCTGGGCAGGTCTTCTAACGAGTGTCCAGATTCGAGGCCAGGTTTTCTCTATCTCGTTTTTCCAACTTTTCTTCACCTCTACTCTCATTTAAACATCAATCCAACAATTGTACATGGGTTCTAATCATTCCTAAACATACTTAGGTCATATATTAACGTTTATATAGAGCCAATTCTTCCTGAACATCATTGAATTATCAAATCCCTCCATTTATCCCCAAATCACATGAACATGAACCCTAAAATTTTAAAGTCACCAATGGGTATAATTAAATCCGTTTTTGTTATGAACAAGGTGTATTTCCATCAGAATAATCCCCCTAACACAATTCTACATGCAATCCTTTCATCAAAATACAAGTTCTAATTCCAATTAATGGGTTTTCATCAAACTCCCAAGAACAATACAAATTCTGTCAATTTCCTACGCATGGAAGAAACATTCTTTGTAATAAACGAAATTAAACCACTTGCCTTATGTGTATCTCTGAATTTGATGACGGATTGATGATCAATTCTCTCTCTCTCTCTGCAGAATTCTCCTCTCTTCTCTCTCTACAAGCCTTCTTCTCCAAAGACAATGGTGGCTAGGGTTTGCCTTAGGAACTCTTTTGGAACCAATTCCAATAACCCCCGTAGCCCAATAGGTTATTAGTGGGTTTAGTGGGTAATTGCCAAATCAGATATTAATTCCTAATTTTCGTGGGTTTTAATTCCCAAAAATCCAAAATTACCAAACTACCCTTATACGTTGCCGGTATGGCCTAAAAATGCCCCGGGACCCAAATTAAACCCCCGGCTAGTGTTTTCTGACTATCTCGACCCTTCCGGACGCGTTGGCGCACTCAAAATGACCATACGGTTAATAGAAATAAAATTCACTTTTTAATTAACTAATATTATTCCTGACGCGACTATCACACGCGTCTCAACAAAATTTCCCAAATTACCGTATATCAATCTCACGAAAAATTTAATAATTCAACATTCATATATAGCCATATACTCATTATAATCAAATACCAACTCGCTAGTATTTTAATCCGGATTAATTTCCAATTAATATACATTTAATTCAATTAATCCCATAAATAAATATCACAAAATTACGGGGTATTACATTGAAGACTTATCTGGTGATGAGTTTTAAGATTATTTGTGCAAAATTGAGTAATAATGGAAGATTAAATCATATGGTTCTTTGGTTTAAGGCACTATGGGAGCAAGTGTAATATTTTTTAAAAAGGAAAAAAATCACCCTCTCGGCGAATTGAACTTCAAATGTTCAAATAATAAAGTTTATGGGGTCTTGATCTTAGTATTACTTAAAGCATTGAGGAGAGGTGTTTGTGTTTTTTGCATACATGGGATTTGAATTTAGTGTTCAAATAAGTCAATTGGGAGTTTTCTCTAAAGCACCAAAATTTGGATCCTTTCTGAGAAATCATTCCACAATTGGTGAAGAAATTTGTATCTATCAAAATCAAGAGACAACCCTATGCAATAAATAGACACCTATATGTACTAGCAATAATTGCCCAGTAAGTAGAAATAGGGGAATCCACCATTACAATCACCATTCATAGAAAAACAACACCCATTATGGTGCGAAGGCTATTACCTACTAAAGAACTGGAAGATTGGAGAAGTACCATTATTAAGTAATTAGAAACTCGATAGGGTTCATATAGAATTATGGAGATATAAATTATCTTTATGTTACAATGAACTCTTTATTTTAAAAATCCAAGTGGGCACATAGCAAGGTGTGTGGATAAGGAAGAAGCCTAGTAGAAACTAGTGATGATTCATGAAGCGCATTGTGGAGATATATACATCCTCATTTACAGACTATTACAAACACAAGGTTAGTATTGTCTTAGTATGAGAAAATACGTCGAAAGGTTACAACGACGTTACATCAAGTCCCAGAATAAATTTAACCAATCTATAATCTAATTTTATAGTGGTGGTAGATGCTTAGAGGAAACCTTACATTTCAAATTTGAAGTATGATGAGTAAATAACGGAAATGAGTAATTTTCCTTAAAAAAGAGAGTTTCTCATTTTTATTTGGTAAATTAGGAGCTGAATCGAAAAGGTTAAAAAAGAAAGAAATAAGTTGCAAATCCAATGAGGAAGTGGAGGAGGTTCTTAAGATGGGACACCCTCTCATATGGGTAAAATCAAGCTTCATGACCCTATATAACATTGGAATATTATTTTCCCATCATGGAGGAAGACTCCATCAAGTTTTTGAGAAGATGTAAATCTTTCTAAGTATATGGTAATTTAGTTCATGCTCCTTCAGCTGTCTCTGGAGTCTAATAACTCCTTACCCTAACCACACATGTTTTTTTGGGGGGTTGGGAAGATTAGATAAACATTTAAAGGAAAGGCTTTCATATTAATCGCAACTGAACTATATATGAAATGGCCAGAAGCGATACCATTAAGAAGAATCACTGAACAAGTGGTCGTATAATTCATAATATAATACATTATCAATAGTTTTTTCATACCAAAAGTAGTTGCCAATGGTTTTGTGGGTCTATCAATATCTAAAAAGAAGCTGACTAGGTTCACCCCTATTTTGCTAGTGTATAAATTAAAAGATATTTTTCTAATCAATAGAGAAGTCATTTATAAAAGAGTGGAATTGAACTATGATCTCTCACCATGCTCAAGATATGTACGATTGGAAGAACTTGATGACCATACATATATGTCGAAGAGGGATTTTAAAGTGTATATTTAGCAACTCTCTCGAGCATATGAGAAGCTGATTAAAGTGTGGGAATTCCATGTGAGATATTTAGTTATTTAAATATCCACTCACCATCCAAAAAGCATGTATTGCTTTGAGTTCAATCCAATTAGTAAAGGACTTTTGTAATATGAGGAGTGGAAAAGTCTATATTTTTCCAGATATCAGAGTTAAAAAAAGACTGTTGCATTTAATAAACTACAAGTTGTTGGAGAAATACTATAACTTGAAAATCCCCAGCTCATCTTTAAAGGACTTATTTTGTAACCTAATGGCATTTTCTCATTCATGTTGCTCGGAAAATTTAGTCTCTCATATGTCTTCAAGCTTTAGTAATTTTCGTAAACAATGGTGATGAAATTATTAACACTAGCATACAACCACTTAAGGTCATACTTAAATCCCCCTTCTAGATATTTGATAGTAGTAAGGAAGCTCATCGCCTCATAAGAAGTAACGACCTTAGTATGATGAGGAATAAAGATATGAAGTTCATTAATGAAGTTTTTGAGGTTGACAATGTAATTCCATTGAGATCGCATATAGCTCCAGTGGTGAAGGTCATTAGATGATGTTTAAAGATAAGTTCAGGCATGTTTGTCGTAAATTGTTTAAATCAGAGGGGATCTTTCTCAGTACACATCCAAAATGAGTACCTAGGAATCCATAAACGTATGTGAGAATAAGCAAATATGTTGAGTAATGCAAGAAATGTAAAACTATAGCAAAAAGCGTATGTGGGACTCCATGGGCATATGAGTACTTAAATTTAGAAATGTACAAGTATGATAGACAATGTACCTAGGAATCCATAAGCATGTGAGAATGAAAAATAGAAACCTCAACATCTGTCTCAACCTGAGAACAAAAAAATAGGTTAGCTAATGCGTGGAAGAAAAATACATTAGCAGCACAAAAGTACAAGTGTGATAGATAATATACATAGAGCTCAAAATGTTGGTTTTGGCTCTCCTATTTTTTCAATTTTGGTTTATTTACAAATTTGCCATTTTGGCTCAAATCTATAAATATAAGTGTTATTTCTAGGTTTTGGGAGAGGACAAGTTTGAGAGCTTCTTTGAGGGTTATCAAAGCTAAATAGAGATAGAGCTCCCATTTGAGGGATGAGTTCTTGGGAGGTTGAGAGTGACTTTCTAAGAGAGATAAATTGTGTGTGTGTATAACCTTTGGGTTCCTCCATGTATCTATAGAAAGAAGAAATACTCCTTGGTGGATGTAGCCCAAATTAGGTGAACCATGATATATTGTTGTTGTTTTTCTTTGATGATTGCTTGTATGTTCTTATTGTCTCTTCATTGATGCTTGGCTGAGTTTGAGTGGGAGTTTTTACAATAGTTCATTTACGAAACAAGGTCTTGGGTGTTGTCCTCACACCAACTATTTGATAAAATTCTCGAGTGAGATTTATCGTCTTGGTCGCTAGAGATAGTTTTATTTTAGCGCAACACAAAAGGCATTTGAATTTCTAGTCCAACTTGTTTTGACTAATTTCTAGTCTAAGGAAGCAAATGAACAACAGTCATAAACACAATAATAATAAATGTAATGAATAACCAGTTAGAAAGTACCATTACATACATGGGATTCCATATGTGCAAGAATACCCTTAGTAATTATCCTAATGCTATTTTGGGCCTACATGTATATAAAGTCAAAATATTATGAACATGAAAAAGGAATAAAAAGGGATAATTATGCAAATATCACGCTCAATAGGAATTTAGGTGCTCGAGGGAACCTCCTATTGGGAGGAGGGAACACGTATGGTGTCCACAAAAGGTGTAACGAAACTAAGAGAACATGGGGCTTCTTATAATTAATATCCAAGTTTGAATAAGTCAATTAAAAATGAATTCTGTAATAAAAGGAAAGAAAAATGAAAATATCTTACTAAAGGAAAAAATATACCACTCGTAAAGGTAATGTGAAAAACAGGTTGTGAAGGTGTGATTTGGACTTGTAGACTACAATCTATAGGTAGCACAACTCCTACATAAGCAATTTAACTGAATAGGGTAACCCAAAAGTAGGAAAATTATGCTGCAATAGTAAAATAAGTGTGTAATATGCCGTAATTTCAACATTAATTAAACAATAAATTTAATTATTTATGATTATAGGTGCCTGAAGTGACATGTGATGTCACTAACTACAATTATATGTGTTTCTTTATGTCTAGTTTATTCAAAATTAAAATACGACTTACTACATGGCAATGATTTAATAATTATTTAATAAATAAATATTTTCATAATGATTTTTTTGGACTCATACAAATTAGATTATTAAGAAGTTGGGTTGATAATTTGGGTCCATGGTTAGACATTTAGAATGTTGGATTATGACTTAAATAAATGGTTTGGTCTAGACTTTAGACTATTTAGAAATGATTTTGGGCTTAATGGGTTAAGGTCCATATGGGAGTTAGCCTAAATTTTATGGTTAAGAAAATAAAAAGGGATATTTGGGTTATTATGATTTATTTTAACACTTGAGAAAGGAAACCCTAAAGAAAGAAGAAGGAGTCTACTTGGAGAATAAGAAAAGATTGGAGTTCACCCTACTTGAATTTGGAGGGAAGTTTATTTAGTATATTTATATAATTTCTTTTGTCTCTAGAATATAATTATTCATTGGATTCTAAATTTAAATGTTATATACTTGATTTATATAAATAAACAATAAGTTTGGATTGAATTTTTTTAGAAAAAAAATTAGGTTTTTATTTATAAATGGATTTTATTCAACTTGTCATAACTTATGGGTTATATTTAACAAATTGAGGCTAGAATTATATATACATAAAAAATTGAGTAAAATTCCTATAATTAAGGCATGAATGGATTGGAAATTTGGGATTTTAGAGTGAAATTTAAACGTAGGGTTCTAATTTTGAAAAATATTTCAAAATCTTTATATAAATCTAGTAGACTTGTAAATATGGCATAATATTTTATTTGGGAAATTTTGTAGGATAATTTAGGTTATATGGAAGACCTTAAAACATTGAATTAGGCCGTTAATGGTGGTTCTAGACATAGGGTTCGTAACAGGGGATAGAGGTTAAAGAAAGATAAAATTATGGAGAGTTTTATGGTTTTTCCGTTTGAACGGCCACAATCGTGGTCCGTGCATACAAGACGTGTGAACGGTTAGGACTTAATGTCGTGCGCACGGCCAAGGTAGAATGTAGAGATTTCTTATAATTAATAAAAAGGGGAATTGGAAATAAAAGTTGAAACTTAGCCACTTTAAAATAATGATATAAGACTTTTAATCTTATGTATGCAATTACTTCGGAAGATGATAAGATTCATATCCTTCTTGAAATGTAAATAATTGTATTTTACATTATATACGATATATTGGTTATGTGTACATATATGATATGTCCTAGAGAGGACATACATATGGGCCATGTTACGAGAATCCATCTTTGGTATCCCAATAGATAGAGGCAAGTTTACCTTGGACCATACAATTGACAGTCTTCACGGGTTACCCTAGATCGTAAGCCGACGATAATTTCAGTATTACTGTAAATAAAGATGAATTATACCCTCGATCGGGCAACGTGAGTCCATCTTTGGTATCCTAGTAGGAAGAAACGGGCTTTATCTTGGACCGTGTGACGGGAATCAATTTTTGGTACTCCATTGACTAGTTATAAAGTATTTGGTATTAGTAGGATGTAAGTGGACATCGATTGTGTTTCCAAATTGTTTTTTATGATAACTATATCAATTTATTTAAAATAATGAGAAGAAAATACCTTATCAAGTGGCTTACATAAGAGTGCAAAGAAGTGGAATCTATGTACATAAAATGATAAAGTCTCTAATAAAATCATGATAAATCATAGTTTTTGATCCAGTGTATAGAAATGACTCGAAAACAATGTAAAATATCATCATACACTTGTGTTATAACATTTGCTTCCCTTATATTGGCACCTTCAAAATGTTATATGTTCCTCGCACACCATATATGCCAAGAAATGAACAAGGGTAAATTTTTAGATGAAATAGCTCCAATATTTTTTCCTCTAGAGCTAAGCCACCATGAAATAAAACTTTCCCTCAAATTTCCACCCTTTATATCCAAGCCCAGTACTCCCTGAAATTCAGTGCACACCCTCAAAGCCACTTAGCTATTGCAAAATAAATGATCTTTTGTTTCCTCTTTAGCATTATCACAACATCTACGTTATGAAACAAAGGGGATTTTGATAATCCTTAAAGACTTGTCAATAGCTGTCCTTTATAAAGAAGTTTCCACATGAAAGTAGAGAATTTTGGAGGAATTATCTTATCCCAAATCTCCGGGAAAGTAAATTGGACACACTAACAAGATCTAACCACATCCCAAGTCAATTTTAGACTGAACAATCATTACCGTCTGGAAGCCAAGAAATTTCATCAGTTCTGGTTTTGGACATGTTTTCCTGCATAATCCCCACACTAATTGCATCGTCTTCCATGAATGAGAACTAGTTGAAAGAACTTCTTGAAAATTATTAATAAAAGTTTTAATGTATTTTACGTGCATGAAATTGACCCATTGAGTTTTGTTTTGAAAAACATCCACCATAGCTTACAAGCGTGACGCTTGCTAATATCATATAAACTTCTCAAGGATAATCCACCTCCTCTTAAAGAAAACAAATTTTCTCCCATCGAACCCAGTGATGCTTTGTATGACATTCTCTACCCCAAAAAAAGAATGCAAAAGCCCTGTGTATCTCTTCTATAATTGAGACCAGTTGCTCCATTGTTGCTAGTATATGAAATGTCATAGATTGCATTACATGACGAATTGAGACTAAGGGCTCATTTGGGAGTTTTGAAGAGAAAAGAAAGGAAAGGAAAATTTTATTCGGAGAGAAAAGAAAAGAAAAGAAAGTTAATAAGAGAGAAAAGAAAAGAAGAGAATAGAAAGGACTTTGGGAGAGAAAAGAAAACAACTTTCTTTCTTGTGTTTGGGAGTTTGGAAGGAAAATAATTTTTTTAGGGGGAAGAAGGAACAATTCATTAAAAAAACTTTCCTTTCCTTTCATTTCTTTTTCGATTTGGAAAGAAAGTTTTGGAGAGAAAGGAAGGAAAAGTTTTTTAAAAATTTCCCTTTCTTTTCTCTCCTTTTAAACTCCCAAATGAGATAAAGTCACTTTCCTTCCTACTTAAACTCCCAAACGAAGGAAAGGAAACACACTTTCCCTTCCTTTCCTTTCTTTTCTCTCCAAAATAGAACTCGCAAACAAGGCATAATCTCCCATCTTGAGTTAATAAAATTCCACTCCACCCATGCATACAAGCCAAAATGTTATGTAACATTGGACTAAAAAGAGACCTCTTACTCTTCCCCTAAAAAATAGGAACTCCCAAGTAAGTAATCGGAATATTCTTATGTTTAAACTCAGTAGCCTGTTCAGTAATTCTTTTCCAAGTTAGACTGACTTTTTAAGAAACTATAAAACAAATTTTCTCCTAATTTACATTCTACCTCGGGCTCATTTCATACTTTTAAAGAAAATCCATGAGTTTACCATTTGAATTCTTTTGACCATTGGAAAATATAAAAGTATCATCTACATAAGAAAGAGTAGAAATCATAGGACAACATTGGCATAGAGAATTTTTTAATATTACCAGAGATCATGAGTTGCTAAATTCCTCTATTAAGAACCTCCGAAGCTAATACAAATAGTGCTGGAGAAAGCGGATCCCCTTGATGAACACCTCTTGAAGACTTAAAAAATCCACAAATTTTCCCATTGAAGAAAATGGAATACAAATAATTAGAGATGAGACGCCAACCCATATCTATCCATGTCTCAGAAAACCCAAATTTTCATAAAACTTTTATAATGAAAATCAAGACATTCTATCATAGAATTTTGACATATCCAACTTAAGTATGACATCCGAGACCATTTTTTTTTTATTGAAGGTAAACAACATCTCTTGAGATAAAAGAACATTATACATCACTGACCTTCCCTTGATAAACCCTACCTGAGATGTAGAAATAATCTTTGAAAGTTTATGTCCCACTCTATTCGCCATCATTTTAGGAATAATTTTGCTTGAAAAGTTACACAAGATAATAGGACGAAAGTCGTTACAATAGCGTAGGTTCACTGTTTTGTGAATTAAAACTATATTGGTTAAAGACCAACTTAAAGGAAACACTTTCCCAACAAAGAAAGAAGTAATAGCGTTTCATAGTTATTCCTTAATACTATCCTAACAAACTTGATTTTTTTTCCATTAAACTCGTCTTGGGCTAGTAGCACTACAACTATCCAAAGCAAAAACAAAATCCTTAATATCTTGGCCAGTAGCACTAGAGCTATCCAAACCAAAAACAACATCCTTAATATCTTAATATAAATATACACATTGGCACTCAAGTTGAGCAAGCCAATACATCATAAATAGCTTCTTGGTATCAGAGCTAAAGTTAGTATCTGGCAGTTGACTAAGCAGCGCTTCTCTCTCTCTCTCTCTCAAGGCTCGATCCTCTCCTTTTAGAGGGTTCAATTGCTGCTGATTTGATTGGGTAAACTCCCCTCTATTTTTCTACTTTTTCTACGGTTTATACCCTTTTAATTTGGGGTTCTTTAGTCCCTGCTTTTGCTGTTGGGTTTTATTCCCATGTATTAGGCTATTAATTTTCCTTTATTTGATTATTTTGAGGGTTTATACCCTTATATGTTGCTGAGTTTATTTGGTTAAACTCATTGCCAATATTTTTGGCCTTATTTGGTAGGGTTTATACCTCTTTATGTTATTGATTTGATTGGATAGCATCTTGCCAATTTTTTGGTCCTACTTGTGTACTTGTTGGATTATATTTGAGTACTTGGTAGATATGGCTGATTTGAATGGTCCCGCTCCTACCCAACATACACCTACTCATCGAGTTACTAGTGTATTATTGAATGATTTTTTTTTAATTCATGGTCCCGATCTCTCCGCCTCTTTATTGGGTCGAAAGGGAAGACTAGTTGGTTATTGGGCACTGAAACCCAATCGGATGCTAAGGATGTTGCTATTTATAATCAATGGGAGATGGCCCATTGCACTATTCTTGGGTGGATATTCAACTCTATGGAGGAGCGCATTTATACTATGTTTATGTTCTATGAGTCTGTTTTCGATTTATGAAAGGCTCTTAATCAGATGTATGCTCATGATCATAATGATACCCGAGTATTTCATCTTTATCGGGAGATTGCTCATGCCTTACAGGAGTCACTCAACCTCTCCGTCTCTCACTACTTTGGATATCTACTGTGCCGTTGGGAGGAGCTGGCCCAGTTTGAGACACTCGTAGACTTTCCTGTTGAGGTCGTTTCTATCTGATGCAGCGTCTGGGTCGTCAGCACACTTATCAGTTTCTTATGGGTTTACAATCAGAGTATGAGGCTCTATGTACTCAGATCATAAAGACATCTCCTACGCCTCCCCTTCGAGAGGCCTTTGCTATTATGGATAGAGAAGAGCATCGTCTCAAACTTTCTTAGACTTCTCAGGCTGCTCTTCAGGTTCAGTCTTCTTATACTAATTGGATGGCATTTGCGGCTCACACTGGTCCTCATACTCGTGATGGATGAATGACTTGCCATCATTGTGGTGTTATTGGGCACTCCAGAGACCGATGCTTCAAACTTCGCCCAGAGTTGAGATAGAAGTTGGCTAAGGCCAAACACACTGGTCCCCCTAGGACTGCTACCATTATCAATGCTTTCGCTTCTATTACTACTACTAGTGCTTCTAGGGATGATAGCCATCTTCAGGCTCAGATTGATCTCCTCCAGGCACAGTTGAGCTCTCTTGAGCACTCTACTTACACTGACACTATTGCTTCAGGTACATCATCCGCTTTTCATATTAAGAATATTAAGCCTACTTAGGTTTTGGATTCTGGAGCATCTGATCATATGACAGGTGAGTCATCATTGTTTACTTCCCCTACTACCCTGTGTGTCGTAGTGTGTGTCTTGCGGATGGATCTCTTGCTCCTATTCGTAGCAAGGAAAACATCTGTCTCTCTCGTACTCTCACTTTATGTTCTGTGTTGCATGTTCCCGACCTCTCATTTAATCTCATATATGTTCGTCAACTCTGCAAAGATCTCAATTATGTTTTCATATTCTTATCCTCATATTGCTATTTGCAGGACTTGAGTTCAAAAAGGATTTTTGGCAGGGGTTATGAGCGTGATGACCTATACCACTTTGGGGATCCTCCCCCTACTACTTTTATTACTGGTCTCAGTTCCTCTGCTTCCACTGAACTCATTGTTTATTATGTATCTTTACAAATTTTGCATCGGTGGCATGCCCGTTTAGGACACGTTAATTTCTAGTACCTATGTTTACTTTTTCCCTCTCTGTCTAAGACTTGTAAAGACAAGAGGTTTACCTATGAGACTTATGAACTGTCTAAACATATTCGTACTAGTTATATTTCTCATATGAGTCGTGCACCTAGTATGTTTGATCTTATTCATTCTGATATTTGGGGACCTTCACCAGTCACAGCTTTATCGGGTCATAAGTACTATGTCACTTTTATTGATGATTTCTCTAGGTGTACATAGATATATTTACTTAAACATAAATCTGAGGTATTACCTTTGTCTGTTCAATTCCTGCAAATGATTAAAATACAATTTAACACCACTGTTCGTAACATTCGGTCTAATAATGGCGGGGAGTATGTTTCTGATGCTTTTCGTTCACAACTCAATGAACATGGAATTTTACACCAACTTTCTTATCCCTATAATCCCGAGCAAAATGGGGTGGCAGAGTGTAAGAATCGTCACTTAATGGGAATGGTTCGGTATCTTTTAGGGGGAATGAATGTTACTAAATCTTACTGGCACCTTGCTCTACTCACTACCACATTTATTATTAACCTCACTCCAAGAAAAATTTTAAATGGAAAAATACCTCTTCACGCTATTTTCGCACTGCCCCCCTTTTCCCTCTGTTACCCTGTGTATTTGGGTGTGTGTGTGTTATGTTCAGGATAAGCGTCCCTCACGTCACAAATTTGATAATAAGGCCATTAAATGTATTTTTGTGGGTTATCCTACTATGTCTAAAGCTTATAAATATTATGATCCATTTTCTCGACATATGTATCACTCTCGTGATGTCACATTTCACGAGGATACTCCATTTTATGGTATACATGCTACTCCCCCACCCCCATCTCCTCCTCCTCTTGAGGAGGCTTCTCCAGTAGCCCGTCCCATCACCTTATTTGATGTGTCTTCCTCGCTTCATGAGGAACCCCCTTTACAGGTTTATGCTCGTCGCCCTCGGATGCCCCTGCCTCTTCCTCCTGTGGACTCAAGCATTGTCCCCCCACCTATTTCTGATTTTCAGTCCCATTATCCCACTTGTGATCGCCTCCCTCCTGCTCGTTTTCCTGATTATGCTAACTCTTGTAGCACTAACCATTCTATTTTCGAGCACCTTTCTTATGATGGTCTTTCAGGGTCCTAACGTGCTTTTTTGGGTTGTCTTGACTCTATTTCTATTCCCTGGTCTTTGCATGAGGCTCTCCAGAATCCTAAGTGGGTAGATGCCATAAAAATTGAAATGGATGCCTTGGACAAGAATGGTACTTGAGAGCTAGTGTCTCTTCCTCAGGGGCAGAAATGTGTTGGTTGCAAATGGGTGTTTAGTGGTAAATATTTAGCTGATGGCTCCGTTGAACGATATAAGGCTCGTCTTGTGGCTTGTGTCTTTACTCAGATTTCGGGTAAATATTTTGGTGTGACCTTTACCCCGGTTGCTAAGATGACTTTTGTTCGTGTACATGTCTCTCTTGACGCATCTCACTCTTGGTCGTTGCATCAGTTGGATATTAAGAATGCCTTTGTTCATGGGTATCTTACTGAGACTACCTATATGTGACATCCCGACTAATTAAATACCGGGTAGCTACTCCTTTATTAAATCAATACAAAATGCCAAGTTGGTTCAGTTAATAGCATCACTGTCGAAAACATTTTAATAATTACTAACTACTTAGTATTTAAAAAGTAAGTTGCCAAATTTTAAATTAAGTCTGATTAACATGCAATAGAAGAATAATGGAAGAACAACATAATCCATTCACCAAAATGAAGTAATGAAATAACCAACACATAAATATAAGTCTGGAGGAAAACTCCTTACAACAATCCCACAAATGAAATAAATAATACGACAAGTCTGAATCCTGAATAATTACATGCCAGAAGTCTGAATAACTGAAATAAATGAAAAGTCTCTAAAAGAAATGGGCGACATGCCCTACAACTGATAACTGAAGAATATCGAGTCAAGATAGATGAAGCGTCTACAAGCAAAGTCTTGTAACTTCCACAAACAGCTACAGCTCGTCACCTGAATGAGAATCCTAAGCATGATGTCCTTGTGGCTGGGCACCTAAAATGGTTTTTACAAAAATAGATTTGAAAGCAAATGGGTCAGAGCCCGAAAGTGGAAATCATTTTAAAAACAACAAGTGTTTTAATAACATTAAAACATTAAATGCAAAATACATGTTAGGACGTGCACTCACATGAAATTCTCACCTCTCGACTACATGTGCACTCCTAACGTACCGTACCCATCTATAAGACATCCATATATAACCAAACCGTAATAAGTTCTACCCCTTACTACTCGATTCCTATATTACATTCTAGCGTTATCAAATAAATAGAGGGCTTTATTTAAACTCAGATTCTCAATTTGTAGTACAATTCACTATCGGTTAACCCGTTATGTTTTCTCAAAACATTACCATAATTATTTTCACAATATCAACATGAAAGTTCCCATTAATTAAGTGTATATTATTCCCGTCATAAATATGCAATAGAATACAAGCACCCCGAGAACTAGCTGCAGTGCACACATACTCTGCTATCCATCCCGGTACATCACTTACATAAGGATTACGCATTCCGAATCTCTTAGGAATCGTTCAGATAACAACATCACAAATAATGGAGGCGAACACAGTCACATCACATGGGTCACGCACATACCTGCGCTCCCACGATCAACAGACTTATTAACATCCCAATAAGTCCTTCTCTGACCTATGTTCATCGAGGTAACCAGTCTAAATCCGGGCAACACAAGGATTAGAGGGCCCTAAGCGAACGCAAACCTCCCGTGATAGCAAGTATGGTAGGTATGTCATACACATAAAATCAATACATATACTAAGTATTCACACATCTTAGTAATCACCATAATATATTGGTGGTACACTTCTCATTTTCGTACCGACATATAATACTACACAATTTATATGTTCTCGGTTAATATAATAAATTAGGCCATCAATAGTTCTCGCATCGTAATCGACACTCACGTCCTACATCACATTTTCCCTTAGGTTCAAACTACACTTCTAGGTTTGACTCCTCCTTATATCCTAAACATCCCAAATATAACAATTAATCATCAAGGGAAGGTTATCTTTACGTATACACAAGGTTATGGGACACTCGGGATCAAAAAAGGCTAAAAAGCCTAAACTGTCAACTCGTTAGAAGTCTCGTTCGAACGAGGCTGTTCGAACGAGAGTTCGTTCGAACGAACTGGGCCTTCTAACGAGATCTCGTTCGAACGAAAGTCTTCGAACGAACATCCCTCTCGTTAGAACCCAAACTGTCAACTCGTTAGAAGCTCGTTCGAACGAGCTCGTTCGAACGACCTGGGTAGGTCTTCTAACGAGTGGCCAGATTCGAGCCCATAAATTTCTTATTTCGTTTCTCCATCTTTTCTTCACTTCTAATCTCATCTAAACATTAGTCCAACAATTGTTCAAGGTTCCTAATCGTCCCTAAACATACATAGGTCACCTACTAACGTTTTTGTGGGGATTAATTCATTATAAACATCATCCAAATATCAAATCCCTACATTTATCCCCAATTTCAAGAACATGAACCCTAAAATTTATAAATCATCAAAGAGTCTAAATAAATCCATTTTTTGTTTCATCCAAAACGTATTAACATCAGATTATTCCCCTACATATAGTTCTACATGCAAATCCTCATCACAATACAAGTTCTAGTTCCAAATTAATGGGTTTTTGTCAAACTCGCAAGAACAATAAGATTTTTATCAATTCCTACACATGGAAGAAGCATTCTCTGAAATTAATTAGAATTAAACCACTTGCCTTATTGGAATCTCTGATTTGATCACTAATTTGATGAATGGTTCTCTCTCTCTCTGCAGAATCCTTCTATCTCTCCCTCTACAAGCTTTCTTCTCTAATGGTAGCAATGGAGGCTAGGGTTTTTGTCTTAGGAACTTTTGGGGCTAATTCTAATAACCCCCATAGCCCTCTAATCAGATAATGGCTGGTAATGGGTTAGTGGTTGTTTTAATTTTCCAATTAAAACTCCTAAAATTCGTTAATCAAAAATCCCAAAATTCTAAAATTACCAAACTGCCCTTATAAGTTACAGGTATGGCCCAATAATGCCCCGGGACCCAAACTTAACCCCTGGCTAGTGTTTTCTGACTATTTCGACCCTTCCGGACGCGTTGGCGCACTCAAAACGACCATACGGTTAATAGAACTAAAATTTACTTTTTAATTATCATAATTATATACCATGACGCGACTGTCACACGCGTCTCAACAAGATTTCCAAATTGCCTTATTTCAATCTCACGATAAATTTCATAATTCAATATTCATATATAATCATATATGCACACTATAATCAAATACCAACTCGCATCTCGCTAGTATTTTAATCCGGATTAATTTTCAATTTATACGCATTTAATTCAATTAATCCCATAAATAAATATCACAAAATATACGGGGTATTACACTATATGGATCCTCCTCCCGATTTTCGGGCTGCGGGGGAGTATGAGGGCAAGGTTTGTCATCTTTGAAAATCTTTATATGGGTTGAAACAATTCCCCCGAGATTGGTTTAGCCGATTCAGTGAGGTGATTACCTCTATGGAATTTTTCATATGCCAGTCCGATCATACTTCTTTTATTCGGCGACATCCCAACCACCGGTGCATTATCCTTTTGGTTTATGTTGATGATATCATTATTACTGGTGATGATTTAGAGGGGAATGTCCAGGTTATGAAGGACATTGGAGCAGTTTTTGATTCCAAGGATTTGGGTCCTCTTCGGTATTTTCTGGGGATTGAGGTTGCGAGATCTCATCGTGGTATTTCTTTGTCTCAGAGGAAGTATGTTCTTGATCTGTTACAGGATACATGGATGATTGGTTGTCGTCCATCTTCTACTCCTATGGATCCGAATGTGAAGTTGACTGCTGAGTCTGGAGATTTACTTTCTGAGCCATCTAGGTATCAGCGTTTGGTTGGTCGTCTCATCTACTTGACCAACACTCGTCCTGATTTGGCATTTGTTGTGAATTTTGTTAGTCAGTTGATGCATGCTCCTCGCACCATCCATTTTGATGTTGTTCATCATATCTTGAGGTATCTCAAGTCTTCACCGAGTCTTGGTCTCTTCTATGCTTCAGGATGCAAAAGGGGTCTCTCTTGCTTCACTGATGCTGATTATGCTGGATGCATGACTGATATGCGTTCTACTTCTGGCTTCTGTACTTTATATGGTTCTCATCTCATATCATATCATGGAAAAGTAAGAAGCAAGCGGTAGTTTCTCGTTCTTCAGCAGAGGCAGAGTACCGTGCTATGGCTCAGGGTACATGTGAGCTCTTGTGGCTTCGATCGATTTTGGGTGAGCTAGGCTATACTGAGGACAGTCCTTCTGATTTGTTGTGTGATAAGAAATCAACCATTTTGTTATCATATGATTATGTCCTTCATGAGAGAACCAAACTCATTGAGGTGGATATTCACTTCCTCCAGGAGAAAATATCTGCAGGCATCATTCGTCCCTCATTTGTCCATTCATCAGCTCAGACAGCAGATTGCCTCACCAAGGTGGTTGGACCTTCTTTGCTTCACTCATCTATTGGCAAGCTGGGCTTGGCGGATATCTTCGCTCCAGCTTGAGGGAGAGTGCTCGAATGTTATTGTGGTTTGTCCCACATTGGTTTCTTTGTACATTGTTCCCACACATCTCTTAATATAAATATACACATTGGCACTCAAGTTGAGCAAGCCAATACATCATAAATAGCTTCTAGATATTCATTTTCCCCACAGGTAACAAGATTTGGAATGCAATCAAAAAAGTGTCATCTGACTGACATGACGAGTTTTCTCCCAAAATATTTTTAAAGTTTGAAACCAGTTCTCCTTTAACATCTCCTTTAATCTTGTGAATCATCAAACTTTTTTGCTTCTTCTTATTCATAGAATGGAAAAAGCAAAATTAGAATCACCATTCTCTACCCAATTCATTCTTGCTTTTTGTTTCCAAAAATCTTCCTCTTTTTGTTGTTAAGGGCTTTCTGATAATACTCTTGATTGTTTTGTGTTGGATATCTTTCAAATTGAACCTCTCTATCAAGCATTTCATCTCCCGCCTTCTGCACTGATTGAAAAATGTTTTTGAACACGTCTTTGCTCCATTTTCTAAGCGCACCTTTAACATGCTTAAGTGTCTGAGAGAACGTCTTCATTGGACTCCCAGTAGCCCAACTATTTGAATCTAACTCCAAGAATTCATGATACCTTATCCATATAGAAATAGATCTAAATGGCTTTGGTAGAAAATCTGGATTATTCTTTACAATAAGTAGGATAGGACAATGATCCGAATTCGCTCCATATAGATGCTGCACCGAAGTTAAATAATTACTATGTAGCCAAGCCGTGTCACATAATATTCTATCAAGTCTAGCCCAAATTTGAGCACCTCCTTCCCTATTGTTGCACTAAGTATTTTTGGAACCAATGAAAGGAAGTTACAAAAGACCTGCTTCAGTCCTTGTGAGATTAAAATCCATCTCAACCCCTTATCAATATCATTCCCCCAAGATTTTCTTCCTGACATGTCATTACATTGAAGTATCTACCAAGCACCCATTGATCATTACATAGTCCAGAGAAATCTAAAAGATCATTCCACAGTTCCCATCTCTCATCTCTACTTCACTTTGCATAGATGCGAGAAAAAAATACCGGAGACATCAAATTTGGGTGAGAAACTTTCACTGCGTAAATTTGATTATCATTATTACAAATGTAAACATCCCAGTCATCCATCCACATAAGCTATAATTTATTATTCAAGTTCGCAAACCCACCATTAAAACTTAGTCTACTGCAAAAGTCTAAAAGATTACTATCATCTACCTTTGGCTCCATTATGGATATAACACCAAGCTTGTGCAATTTAATTAATCTCTTCAGTATTTTAATAAAAGGTTTATTACCTATCCCCCTAATGGTCCACACAATAATCTTTAACATTTGGACGATGAAGATGTACAATTATTTGACAACCTTCCACCGGATCTTGTTTGAATACCATAATCTTTCTGCTGATCATATTTCTTTCTTGGCCTTTTCTTTTAACAGTAAAATCATTGTTATGAGATAAAAATGGATATTTAGTATTTAAAATATCCGAGAAAGCCACCAAATCATTTATATATGTTTGGTAGAGCCCAGTGATTCATTATCTCAAAACCATGCAGATTTCCATTCGTCTCTCTCACAGTGATTACTAGGTAGAAGTTTAGGTCTAGGGGATAAGTTTATATCATTGAGTAAATCCTGATTAAATTCCACCTTGCGTAGTTTAGGTATGTCATCCATGTCAATCAAATAAACTTATCCCTCTTCTTTCTCTTCCAACCCATGGTGAATAACACCCAGACCATTATCTGCTCCTCCTGCATTGCTTTGAACAACCCAATCATCACCCTTCCTATACGCCTCATTGGAATGTTTGGCCAAAAAAGAATCATTTTTATCAAGAATTAAAATGCCTTTATTAGGGTTACTTGTGGCCTTCCATTGCACCAGAGTGGTTTTAGGCTTTGCTTGATCTTCTACCATTAGACTTTTACCCTTATCACTCCTCCTCTGATCTATCTTTGAATCTACTAACATTTTTTAAAGTTGAAGATCCTTCTTGTTACAATACAAATCATCGTGTCCCAACTTCATGCATGATTTGCAGTATCTAGGTGATTTCTCATACGTGATTGCCAGCCAAAACACTTTTTATCCACATTCAATCCCATCCCTTTTTAGAAGATTTTTAATAATATCAACCTCATCACGAACCCTTTCTTTATTGGGGTGAGTCAGCAGAGCCGTGGATTCGTCAAGTTTTAATGGCCTCCCTACTAGTTGAGGAATAGAGAGCAGTGCAGATTTTGTAAACAAATGAATTGGAAGATATGGCATGGAGATTCAAACTGGAGTGATTGAATAGTCGATTTACTCCTTTGTGGTCTATTTGAACATTTTATGGGATTTATGTATATATACCAGTGTTCATGAAGCCAAAGTCTTAGATAATTCTCCTCAGAATTGAGTTTGTTGAAAATTAAACTTGTTTTTGAAATTAAAATAATTGGGCTTTATTAGTTTGTATTTTTGGGTTAAATGTTTGGGTTGTCTAATTAGTTAGTATTGGGCCTCTATAAAGTTAGACCCATTAAGAGTGATATTTTGCTAAGAACATTCTAGATCCATCTTGTGTATTGTGGAGAGTGTAAGAAATGGTAGATAGATGTGGAAGGTTCTAGAGATTCAATCTTGACCCTTGATGTAAATTTAATCTCCACCATTCATTTGAGTTGGAGGATAGTATAAATAGGGGTGTTGTCTCCACATTTTGCATCAAGCAAAATTTAGTGAGTTCTAATAAAATAGTTCCTTTCACCAAATAGTTCTCCACTCTTTTTTCATATATTTTGCTCCCTCCCCTAAATATATAAACAACCTCTTCCAACAAAGTGGTATCAGAGCCAAGGTTCTAAAATGGCTAATGGCATGGTTCCTTTCCAAATTCCCCAACTCACCAAAGACAACTACAACCATTGGAGTATCAAGATGAAGGTGTTACTCGCTTCTAAAGATGTTTGGGAGATCGTTGAAAAAGGCTACAATGAGCCTCAAGATGAAGCCACTCTATCTCAAGCTCAAAAGGATAGATTAAAAGAAGCAAGGAGGACAGATCAAAGGGCCCTCACTCTCATTCACCAAGCATTGGATGAAGGTACGTTTGAGAAAATTGCGTTTGCCACAACCGCCAAAGAAGCATGGGAGACTCTACAAAATTCTCATAAGGGGATTGAGAAGGTAAAGAAGGTTCGTCTCCAAACACTTAGAGGTGAGTTCGAGTCTTTGCATATGAAAGATTCTGAGTTGCTTTCAGATTATTTTGCTAGAGTTTTGGCTATTGTCAATCAATTAAAAACTAATGGTGAAAATATGAGTGACACGCGGGTGGTAGAAAAAATCCTCCGCTCTTTAAGTTCCAAGTTTGACTATGTTGTTGTAGCAATTGAAGAATCTAAAGATACAGATTCTATGGGAATTGATGAACTCATGGGTTCCTTAAAAGCCCATGAAGAGAGACTTAACAGGAAAAGTCAGGAGACTTTAGAGCAAGCTCTTCAAACAAAGCTTACTCTAAAAGAAGGAAGAGAATACAACAACGAACGGAGCCAAAGAGTAAGAGGCAGATGTCAATTTCGAGGAAAAGGCGGTGTGAAGTATTTCAACAATGAAAGGCAAAACTCATATCCAGCAAGAGGACGTGGAAGAGAAGGCAACACGAGACCAAGGTACGAAAAATCTCAAATTAAGTGTTATAATTGTCAAAAATTCGGCCATTATGCTTCGGAATGCAGAAGTAATTCGAATATTGTGGAGGAGAAGGCTAACTATGTTGAAAAGGAAAAGCACAAGGATTCGACATTATTATTAGCATACAAAGGAGAACATAATGGAGAAAGCAAGATGTGGTATCTTGACACGGGAGCAAGCAACCATATGTGTGGAAAAAAGGACATGTTTGTGGAACTTGATGAATCGGTAAAGGGCAATGTTACTTTTGGAGATGAATCAAAAGTGCCGGTGAAAGGAAAAGGTAAAATTTTGATTCGTATGAAAAATGGGAAGCACCAATTTATTTCAAATGTCTACTATGTGCCAAACATGAAAACAAATATCTTGAGTCTGGGGCAACTCTTAGAGAAAGGTTATGATATCCACATGAAAGATCATAGTCTTTCTTTAAGAGACCAAAGAATGAATTTAATTGCTAAAGTACCTATGGCAAGAAATAGAATGTTTTTGCTAAACATTCAAAGTGAAGGTGCAATGTGTTTAAATGCTTGCTTTAAAGACATGTCTTGGCTTTGGCACTTAAGGTTTGGGCATCTAAATTTTGGTGGCTTAAAATTATTGCATAACAAAGGAATGGTTAATGGGTTGCCTCCCATTAATCATCCGGATCAATTATGTGAAGGATGCTTACTTGGAAAACATTCTAGAATGAGTTTTCCAAAAGATTCAATTACAAGAGCAAAGAAGCCCCTAGAACTCATTCATACCGATGTGTGTGGCCCTATTACTCCTTGTTCTTTTGGAAAAAATAGATACTTTCTACTTTTCATTGATGATTTTAGTAGAAAGACATGGGTCTATTTCTTAAAAGAAAAATCAGAAGTATTTTGTTCTTTTAAGAAATTTAAAGCACTTGTGGAAAAAGAAAGTGGTTATGAAATAAAATCTATGCGATCCGATAGAGGAGGCGAATTCACTTCTAAATAGTTTGAAAAGTTTTGTGAAGAAAATGGGATACGCCGTCCTTTAACGGTTGCATACTCACCTCAACAAAATGGAGTTGCTGAAAGAAAAAATAGATCCATTTTAAATATGACTCGAAGCATGTTGAAAAGTAAAAGAATGCCAAAAGAATTTTGGGCCGAAGCTGTGGATTGTGCCATTTATCTGTCAAATAGAAGCCCCACTAGAAGTGTGTGGAATAAAACTCCACAAGAAGCATGGAGCGGGAGAAAACCCAGAATTTCTCATTTGAGAGTATTTGGGAGCATTGCATATGCTCATGTGCCAGATCAAAAGCGGACAAAGCTTGATGACAAGAGTGAAAAATACGTATTTGTTGGCTACGATTCACGCTCCAAAGGTTACAAGTTGTACAATCCAATCAGTGGAAAAGTCATCACGAGTAGAGACGTCAAGTTTGATGAAGAAGGCTCGTGGAAGTGGGATGCCCAGGAGGAAAACTATGACTTTCTTCCTTTGTTTGGAGAAGAAGATGATGATAGCAGCAATGGAGAGTTAGAAGAGCCTGTTACGCCACCTCCATCACCACCATCATCCACTCATGGAGATCCATCATCATCATCATCATCAAGTCAAAGTTCACATGAAAGAGCCCCACGTTTCAGAAGCTTGGATGAAATATATGAGGTAACTGAAAATCAAAATGATATAACTCTCTTTTGCCTTTTTGCCGATTGTGAACCTATAGGTTTTGAAGAGGCCATACAAAGCAAGAGATGGAAGGATGCAATGGATGATGAGATAAAAGCAATTGAGAAGAATGACACATGGGAGTTGACAAGCCTTCCCAAAGGGCACAAAGCTATTGGAGTCAAATGGGTGTATAAAGCCAAGAAGAATGCTAAAGGAGAAGTGGAGCGGTACAAAGCAAGATTAGTCGCCAAAGGATTTAAGCAACGGTATGGAATTGACTATGAAGAGGTATTTTCTCCAGTTGCTCGTCTTGAAACTATAAGATTAATTATCTCTTTAGCAGCTCAAAATAGATGGAAAATCCATCAAATGGATGTGAAGTCTGCTTTCTTAAATGGCCATCTTGAAGAAGAAGTATATGTAGATCAACCCATGGGGTATGTTGTGAAAGGAAACGAAGATAAGGTGTTAAAATTGAACAAGGCATTATACGGCCTAAAACAAGCACCAAGGGCATGGAATAGTAGAATTGATCAATATCTTCATAAAAATGGTTTCAAAAAATGCCCTTATGAGCATGCCCTATACACAAAGGTGAATGGAAATAAAGATATGTTAATTGTTTGCTTGTATGTGGATGATTTAATCTTCACAAGAAATGATGCAAAGATGATCGAGGAGTTTAAGAAGGTGATGACAAGAGAATTCGAGATGACCGATATTGGGCTCATGTCCTACTATCTTGGCATAGAAGTAAAGCGAGAGAAAGAAGAAATATTTATTTCTCAAGAAAGCTATGCAAAGGAAGTTCTCAAAAAATTCAAGATGAATGAATGTCAGCCCGTAAGCACTCCCGTGGAATGTGGAACCAAGCTATCAAAGCATGAAGAAGGAGAAATAGTGGATCCAACATATTTTAAGAGCCTCGTTGGAAGCTTGCGATACTTAACATGCACAAGGCCCGATATCCTTTTTGGAGTTGTACTTATCAGTCGTTATATGGAAACTCCAACAATAACACACTTGAAGGCTGCAAGAAGGATCCTTCGCTATGTTAAAGGAACGATTGACTATGGATTATTTTATTCAGTCTCTAACAGTTTCAAGCTTGTTGGCTACAGTGATAGTGATTGGGGAGGAGACTTAGATGACCGAAAAAGCACAAGTGGGTTCGTGTTCTACATGGGAGACGTTGCATTCACATGGAGTTCAAAGAAGCAACCTATTGTCACCCTTTCCACTTGTGAAGCTGAATACGTCGCCACAACAAATTGTGTATGTCATGCAATTTGGTTGAAGAATTTATTGAAAGAGCTTAACATACCTGAAGATACGGTTGAGATATGCGTCGACAACAAATCGGCGATTGCATTAGCAAAGAATCCAGTTTTCCATGACAGAAGCAAGCACATCGACACAAGGTATCACTACCTTCGTGAATGTGTGGAAAAGAAGGAGGTACAACTGAAGTACGTAAAGTCTCATGATCAAGTTGCCGACATCTTTACCAAACCACTCAAGCATGAAGTGTTCCACAAGCTACGAAGACTACTTAGAGTTGCAAAACCAAGTTTAAGAGGGGGTGTTGAAAATTAAACTTGTTTTTGAAATTAAAATAATTGGGCTTTATTAGTTTGTATTTTTGGGTTAAATGTTTGGGTTGTCTAATTAGTTAGTATTGGGCCTCTATAAAGTTAGACCCATTAAGAGTGATATTTTGCCAAGAACATTCTAGATCCATCTTGTGTATTGTGGAGAGTGTCAGAAATGGTAGATAGATGTGGAAGGTTCTAGAGATTCAATCTTGACCCTTGATGTAAATTTAATCTCCACCATTCATTTGAGTTGGAGGATAGTATAAATAGGGGTGTTGTCTCCACATTTTGCATCAAGCAAAATTTAGTGAGTTCTAATAAAATAGTTCCTTTCACCAAATAGTTCTCCACTCTTTTTTCATATATTTTGCTCCCTCCCCTAAATATATAAACAACCTCTTCCAACAGAGTTTTATAAGAACATGTCAATCATCATACATCCCAATCGAGAAAAGAGCTTTAAGAAAAAAAGGTTTGAAAGGACTTACGTATGGCTTCCATTGAAGCCTACCAAACATGAATTTACCCACCAGCCTGTATCTGAATGGGTGAGTATGTATTTATCCTTCAGAAAACATGACTGCGAACTAACCTTTAAAGCTTGTGGCGACTTTTAGAGAGACGTCTTTTGCTTGTGATTGGGTGGAAAGAATTGAAGCAAAGGATTTTGTCGATTCAATATTCGTATCAGGTGTCTTAGAGTTGAGTTCATGGACAACAAATGTGGAGGCGGCCATGCAGGTTTATATATATATATCTTGTGCGGATCAATCCGAATTTTAAGAGTGTACACTAGACATGTATTACTGGAAGAGTCACTTTCAATGTTAAGAATGTAAATGGTTACATTTTTTAGAGAAATTTGTAATGCTATATGGTCCTAAGGTACGGAAGGTGGTTTTGGACAAAGCAAACGCATCGTAGGTTACTTTACATTACATAAGCAAGTGGGTCTACAGTAATATGAAGAATTCGTATGGGTGATGCGGTGAAGCAGTTACTAGTATAGTTTGTATCGATAAGGGGCTCCTGCAAGTAGAAAAGGTAGAGCACCAAAGACATTCAAAGAGTTGTAGGATTTGATATCCCATTAAAGAAGTGGGAGAGTAGACCCATTGATTTTCGATAGTGCTGGGTTCCAAAGGGGTCATAGAATTAGGTAAGGTAATATCAGTTAGATTGACCAAGTTGATTAAGAACTAAATGTTAACGAGTTATCGTGTGGGAATATATTCGGGGCATCTCGAGAAGAGTGGTGTTCATAATACGGTGTATGAGGATTATTGGAGTAGGCAAAATAGCTTGTATGACGAATGTGAACATGGTTTAGAGGGCCAAGAGGTAGGTCAGGTACATTTAAAGACCTCCTTTAGGATGGAAATTGCAAACTCGGAGGTACTCCGATGTATGGGTCATTTCCCATTCTAATGGATAGGGTGGGGATGATGTCATTTGACCAAGCCTTATCACCCTCAGCATTGACACGATGTTGATATGGGTGCACAATGAAGGAAGTCAGTGTGGGATAAATTGATATTGTAACCATTTAGCTAGATGTTGAGGGTTAGATAAACATGAGATACAATGAGAGACTTAGTGTGTATTTGGTCATAAGACGAGTTAATTGTATAGAGTATAAGGATGATATGGGCGAGATATGCTTAGTTTTTCAAGTAAGAATATAACGAATTCGAATTTCGAGGATGAAATTTCTTTTTTTTTTCTGGGGTGGGGGTGGGGTAGAATGTAATACCTCGTAATTTTAACATTAATTAGATATAAATTATATTATTTAGGATTATTTGTGTCTTAAGTGAAATGTGATGTCACTAGTTATAATTCCATATGTGTTGTGTTAGGTGTAGTTTATTCGAAATTGAAATATGACATAATACACGAAAATGAATTAAAAATTATTTAATAAATAAATAATTTAATAATTATTTTTAGGATTCGTACAAATTAAGATATTAAGAAGTTGGTTCGATACTTTGGGTCGATGGTTTAGACATTTAAAATGTTGGATTATGACATAAATAATGGGTTTTAAGCCCCACGGGCTAGTATATAGTTTGTGCTACATTTTAGACTCTTTAGAAATAATTTTGGGCTTAATGGATCAAGGTCCATATGGGAGTTAAACTAAATTTCGTGGTTAAGCATATAAAAATGTAGATTAGGGTTATTATGAATCATTTTAATACTTTAGAAAGAAAAACCTAGAGAGAGAAGAAGGAGTCTGCTTGGATAAAAAGAAAAGGGGGGAAATTATGCTGTAATACTCCGTAATTTTATAATAAAATATTTTGATTAATTTAAATTTGATAATTTAATATTAATTTGGGAATAAATTAAATCGGATGAATATAAATCTAGGTGGATAAAATTTAAATACAAATAAACGATTATTCATGATTTGATAAATATAAAACTCAATTGGACATATGAGCTTGCGAGTGAAAAATAAATCACATAAATAAATTTATGGGTGCGTGTCATTGGAACATAATAAAATTTTTTAAGTAAAATAAAAATTATTGGGATACGTTTTGGGGAGCGTTAGAGACTCGATTTAGTGTTGCAAATATTTAGAAATGGTCCCGGGTCATAGGTATATGAGTTAGGGAACTTTTGGGCTAGTTGGGTTATGGATTCAGGTCCATTTGGGGGTCCAAAAGTTGGGTTTTAGGCCCTACTCGGGATTAGCCTTTTATTTAGTGTTTAAGTGGGGGTAAATCACTCCCCCACTATCATTCCACAAAACCTAAAACAACAATTAACGGGAGAAAATAGGAGAAGGGGCAAAGAGAAGAAAAGAGGTAAGAACAAAGGGGAAATCAAGGAGCTTTTCTTCTACAAATTTTAAGGCAAGAATTCTCTTGCTTAATTTGTGTTTTCAATTTATTTCTCAATGCATCATAATTGTCCCGTTTAGATCTCTCGGATTTAGGGCTTAATGTGTTTGATTTGATGATGAAAAATTCATGCAGGGGATTGATTTATATGTAGGATTTGTCCCAGAAAGTTAGGTGTAATAAATCTGATTATTTGTGGTATATTTATCCAAGGTTGCAAACTAATCAGAAATGTTTTGGTGAATTAATGTAGGAGACATTTCTGAGAAATCCTAGACTGAAAAAAAATTGTGATCTGAATCATAAAGTAAATATCCATGTTCTGATTTGGATAAGACTATAATTTGAGAATGAATTAGGTATTTATAGCCCTTCATATGTATGGATTTCAGTTAAGGATTTAGAATACCATGTATGGGTCGTTTTGGGTTTGAAGCTATGAAATGTTGGGTTGATATTCTGGGAATTGCGAAGTGGTTATGGGTTGAAATTTTAGGTCAGGGAAATAGCGTAAATGGCGAAGCATAGAGAAGAAGAAGAAGAAGATAAAAGGTCGCTCAAACGACATCGTGAGTCGTTCGAATGACGTGCCTTGTCGTACGAATGAACCTCACGGTCGTTCGAGCGACATGATGGATGATTGGATATTTCCATTCCTTTTTTGCCTTAGCTTGGATTCAATAAGTGTCTAAAATTTGTTTAGCAACAGAAATAGAAATATGAAAATTTAAAAAGGGACAGTAATGAAAATGGGGAAATGGGGAAATGGATTTATTGTGGGTTAATAAATTAATGGAGTAATGTTACACCCACACTGTAATTAATAATAATTACAATAAACTATATGGTTAAGTAATTATTTTTATGGAATGGAATTAATAATTTATTAGATGATAAATTATTAATAATTGAAAAAATATTGTGGACTATGGTTGGACTTTTATGGTAATTATAGAGTAATTACCTATACATATTATATGGAATAATAATATGTACTATTATATATTTGTGTGGACATACCAGTGGATCGTCCTATCGGCTCGGGGGTTCACGTGTTTGGACCGTGTACCACACGTCGGTACAGGTGGGCTTGATGATGTGTAGGTCATATAGGTACTACGTGTAGGCATCACCTATGAGAGAGGTAGATGTTGACGCTGACCGTTCCTGTGTCACTGCTGGGTATGGGCCATGTACATGTGTCATGTGTAGGGACCACTCCCAATTTATGTGTGTTTGTATTGTCCGCTTTGGATTAGGTATTCCTTCGGACTTCTCGATAGAGCACGAACTAGACACCAACAGTAAATTCCCTTGTGTGTCAAATATATGGAAGGGCATATATTATTAATTACCCGAACTTTAATGTAATAAATTTAACTGTCTAAGAATGTAGACAATAATTATTATTTCTTGACCCTATCATGCATCATAGATGTTAACGTCTTATATGTGATACTTGTGAGATTGGAATAAATAGGAGATGATAATTAAATGTATGAATTTGAGATGATGTCACAATCCATTATTTGGGGAGGTATTGGGGTGCGAATAATATCACACTTTGATGAGGGATAAGGTGTTATACGCATGTGAGTGACGAAGGAGGAATAGTTATTGTGCATTGACTGTAATATTGCATCATAAATTAAGTTAGTTAATTCTTGCACACCTCGATCACTAACTATTAGGTATAAATTCTTCATATTTATCCCCGTAATTTAGAGGCTTTTATCACATCATACGATGTAAATTATGTTTATTTATCTCATATATTCGCTAATGACATCTTCCATCAAGTGCATCGAGTTTCGAGTATTTCGCTTACATTTTGCAGATATTTTATACAAGTGATGAAAAGAAAAAAACTTAAACTCAAGAAAGAAACAAGTTAATGAAAGTTAAGGGCAAAATAATAACTTTACACCAGGAAACCGAACACGGAACCTAAAGGAAGTTTAATACCTCGATTCCACAAGCATGTAGGAAGAAATAGAATCCAAATCCGAGTCCCGGTTGAAAAGTTATGAAGTTTCAAAGTTGAAATCAAGGGAAAATCAAGGAAAAAATCCCAGCCGAACCAAACCGAGAGAGAAAGAAAAGGACCGGTCCCTAACACTGGAAGGTGCAAACCAAACCAATGAAAAAGAATCCAGACCAATTCAGCACTCTGTAAAGCATCGGACTGGTTCGCCCCATTAAAGAAGCCAAAACTGGAACGGTTAGAAGAGGCAGAATTTCTATTTTTTATTCTAAAAGTTAGAGTTGTGCAAGGTTGAAACACTTAATAAAACATGATAGATATATCTTAAGGTAAGAGAAGACATTGGAAGAGGAGTTTTTACATAGTTTTTGGATATTCTTGAAGGAAAGAACCTTAGGATTGTTTATCTTCAAAAATGTGTTCCTCTTTTGGCATAAAATTCAAGGTTTTTCTTCGAGACAAGTAAAGTTCAATATTGTTCTTTTGTTTCTCTCTTTGGTAATTCATTGTTTCTTTGATAAGAGCTACTCATACATGTTTAGATCTAAGTTCATCACGATTCTCATTACATGCAACGTAAAAATCATCTTTTTTAGCACTTACGTCATGTCCGACTAGATTTTCAAAAGTTGGGATGCATGAACATAACCCTAAATGGTTCACATGGATATAAAAATGCGTCCTTAAATTAATTAATTAGTTGGAACGTGTAATATAGTTAATACAAACATCGTAGGACTTTTAACCTTGATCGCCCTAGGTAACCGAGGTGTTTAAGAGTGAGGCGCGCGTATTGACCATCTCGTCATGTACTTTATTTGGATTCTTGATTTTATATTGTGCGGGTTCATTCCTTCATATGTGTAATGCTTGAAAGGAATAAATTTTTTCCTTAATTAATTGATTAATTCTCGAATATTTTTGTATCCGGTGAATTCATAAGGGCTTGGGGGATTGGATTCCGACCTTGCTTCTCTTTCATAGTTATCAATCCGTCGTTTATTAATTCTTGCATGCGTAGTTAAATAGTAGTTTAATTTGAATCGTTTTAGTTGGTAGATATAATCATAAAAATACATCATATTTTCTTTCTTTTATTTGAGCCAGTTGTAAGGTTACGTGGCTTCCCTATTCCTCGTTACGTGTATACGTCTTAATCCCTGTGTTCGATACCTGGTTTATTAGGATATTACTTAAGCGACCGATTTACACTTGAACCGTAATTAGCATGCACTAGAGACACATTTTGAGTCGCATCAAGTTTTTGGCGCCATTTTCGGGGATTAGGTAGACTTTTAAGTTAGGTAGAGTTAATCTAAAATTTGACTCTAATTATTAAAAATCCCCAAAAAATCATAAAACCAAAAATTCGAAAGATTTCTGAAAAATAAAAAGACCAAAAGACATAATATCTCTCAAATTCCTTTCATTAAAAATCCTCACCAAAATCCTCAATATACCCCGACTAGAATTCACGAGAATCCTAGAGTTGAGTACAATCCCGATAGCCCACACACTCAAACGCTCCTCAATTTTGGGTTCCACCTCCTACACCGCCTAACTCTATTACAAGTCACACATTGAGTCACACTCAGAGCGTGTTGAGTGAGGAATTCAAATCAATTAGAGAGATAGCCATGTTAGATAATGCTAGTTTTGGTATGGGTGTACGGGTGAGGGTGAAATTTCGCATCATCCCATGAGAGAGCTCCTATATACCGAGCGAATCGTCACTCCGGGATGCATTTTACTTTCGTATAATGCGGGACAATGTCACTTTCGCAATGGGATGATCCAGATTCTTCCCACCTTTCATGGTATGAATTCAGAAAAGCCTTACCTTCACATTCGTGAGTTCGAAGAGGTATGCGATACCTTTAGCGATCAATTTTTCACACAAGATGTTGTTCGCCTCAAACTTTTTCCTTTCTCTTTGAATGATAAAGCAAGGACATGACTGTGGTCTTTATCACCGAACTCAATTGGATCATGGATGGAAATTCAATACAAATTTATCTTAAAGTTCTTTCCCCAACATCGAACAAATTTCACTAAAGATCAAAATGCTCGCATGTTTGTCGAAATGAATGCAAACATCTCAAGGTTGCAATCATCATTGAGTGTCCAAGAAAAGGGTAAGTTTTTGGCTCAAGGTCAAACTAGTGTTAACTATACAATCCAATGACTATAAAGAGAAATGTCAATCCATCACCACTCTACGTAGTGGGAGATTTTTTTATTTATCACCTCCCTCACACGACACACCTCAAGACAAGGAGGTTTCTCGTGACACGAAAAAGGCCGAAGATTACCCCTTGAAGTTGAGTGAAAATGATGAAACTAGTGAGCCTGAAGTCGTAATGAAACCACCCATAGCCGTGCCTTTCCCTCAATGGTTGGTTCCACCTCAAAAAGGGACCTCCCGTGATGATATGCTAGATGTTTTTAAGAAAATAAAGATGAATTTACCTTTTCTAGACGCCATAAAGAAAATTTTCGCATATGTTAAAATCCTTAAGGACTTATTTACGGTGAAAAGAAGGCCAAAGGTGAAAAAGAATGTTTTCCTAGCACAAAATGTGAGCTCCGTTCTACTTAATGATCTCCCGCCCAAGTTTAAAGATCCGAGTGCTTACTATTTCGTGCATCATTAGAGAGAGACGAATAGAAAAAGGCTTACTTGATTTAGGGGAGAGTGTCAACATTCTCCCCTATTTCATATATAGGCAACTAGATTTGGGCTACCTCAAGCCCGCATAGATCACTCTCCATTGCAGATCGCACAGTGAAGATATCTCGAGGGATTGTCGAGTACATGATAGTCCAAGTGGACACATTCTACTTCCCCGTAGATTTTGTCATTTGGGACATGGAGCCTCCATCCATTCTAGCAATCATGTTCCTGTCATCATAGGCCTCCCATTCTTATCTACGGCTAATGCACTTATTAATACACACAATGGGAAAATGCAACTCACGTTCGGGAACATGACTCTCGAAACAAATATCTTCAACATCACCAAGCCCGACAGTGATGAGGGCGAATCACGAGAGACGAATCTTATGGAAGAGATAGTACACGAGCATGAGAGGAATCACATGAGATAGCCGTTAGGGGTATGCCGTGTTACATCAAGTGAGAGAGATAATTATGAAGTTGAGAAGACATGTTTAATGACAGATGTAGAGAGCGAGAGAGATCACGTAGTTAACTGGGAGACAGAGGACTGAGAAAGTAATCAAGAGAGAGAGGCAGGAGATATGAGCTTAGAAGATTGTGAAAAAAAGTCGGTCCGGTGGATGGGAGCCTCACTATTAAAGTCCAGTCACTATTGGACTCATGTAGTCACGTCGAAGAGAGCCGATGGAAAGATAGGATAAATGACGTCTTTCTTCGTGACTATCCACCCATGCCACTTGAGTCCTCGAATGCAATCGAGGAGAGGACTCGAGTCTCATCTGATTTAGAGCCCGACCCATGCATTCCTGAAGTTAAGAGAGATATAGGTTTAGAGTGTCCCTCCAATCTCGACTGAGATGTTCTCTCTAAGTTGGGACAATTATGCTGCAATTCGATTAGGCACCACAAGGATACCACTCACTTCAGTCATCACGAGCCTCAAAGTCCCTTATCTATGGGGTTGGTCCCAACTTGTTCCGACTATTGGTTTACGATGTGAGGAAGGGGGAGACGAGGAGAGCATCGGACCCCGTACAGGGGTTTGGATGAGTTTTTAGTGGAGAGAGAGAGAGGTCGTCGCACCCCCGACGCGTATGGGGTGAATTATTTTTTATTTTTTTTAGTAGTGTGTTGGACTTATATAATGTCTTTTTGCATTTGAAATATTTGTTTGTTTTATTTGTCGCACTTAATATGCTTTCTTCTTTAGATTTTAGTCCTTTTGATTGAGCACAATGCAAAAGTCTAAGTTGTGGGGTTGACAAGTGTGTCTTTTAAAAACTTCACAAATTTTAAAATTTCCAAAAAATTGAAAATTTTGAAAAAGTCAAAAATATTTTTTCCCAAAATAAATAAAAATTGGAATTTAAAAACTTCAAAAATGTCACTAAAATTTTGTTTGAAGTCTCAAATTGTAAAAATCAAATGAACAAAGATGAAATTGACTAAAGATGGAAATTGAGCAAAAATTGATGACTTGATGAATAAATGTGGAGATTAATTAATCCGGTGAGATTTCGAGCCTATCATTTTTGTGAGTTGTTAAATCAATCTGAGTTAAAATTAACTCAAAGTTCAATTTTTCTATAAAAAAGTCATGGAGGATCTCTATTTCTTTGGTTTAATCGGTTATGGGAAATGTGAGTGATGTTACCTCGAAAAGCGCATTAAAATATCTCTAAATTAAACTATTCTTGAGACGCATATGGTAAAGCAATTAGAAATTTCGACAATGAAGTAGGCTCTCGTTTGTTTACCCAAAAATATTAGCCATGAAAATTTGTGAAAAATTATCCCTTGTAACCCAATTTGAGCCTAATAAAATGTTTTCCTTTTCGTTTGTAACCCGAAAAACCAATTGACCCGGAATTGTGAAAATTGAAAATTCAAAAATTTAATCTAAAATGTGCAAGAAAAATAGAATCATGCTCAACAAAAATAACAAGAAAAGAAAAATGTGAAAAATAGAAAAAAGAAAATGTAAAAAAGCCCGAAGAAGCACTAACGGGTATCATATAGAAATTTTCCAATTCCGACTTTCCCAACCAATCCGATTTTACTTAATACACCTTATCATCTGATAAAGTCCTAACCGAGTCCGAATTGCAAAATTGATTACCGTGTGGAGAGATAAAATGGAAAAAGATAATAAGAGTGATCAATTGGTGTGAATAAGAGGCGATGTTTTCCACTTTCAAATAACCGTCTTTCAAATTTGTGTGCGTGAATTTATTTTCCATTATATCTACTCTTTATATCATGCATACCGAGAGAAATAACCACATTCCGAGCGATTCATTTGAGAGAGCATCCCATGAGATTTTGAAATAATTTTTTTTTTCGAAAAGTAACGTAATGATCAATCGGTGGAAATTAGCGGTTTAATTTTGACTTCGCGCACACACACAACGAATTGAGACTTGTGAATATAAATTTACGATTACCATTTTTGGGGAGTTTAAATTGTACAATTTTAGAGTATTTTGAGCGTTCTTTGAGTCGAAAATGAATTTTGTGGGTATATTCACTGCAAACCCTCACGAGACACCACTCGTTCTACTAGGGTAACCTAGGAGTTCAAAGGCTTGTTGCATACGATAAATGTTATCGCTTACCTCCGAAAGAGGTATTTTATCGTAATAACATATTTGTTAAGTGTATTGACCTTACTTTGATTCTTCTACATTGTTCGGGACAATAAAAGTTCTAAGATAGGGGGTTTGATTAGGCATAAATTCTTCATATTTATCCCCGTAATTTATAGGTTTTTATCACCTCGTACAATGTAAATTATGTTGATTTATCTCACATATTCGCTACTGACATCTTCCATAGAGTTCATTGAGTTTTGGTTATTTCGCTTAAATTTTTTAGATATTTTATACAAGTGATGAAAAGAAAAAAAAACTCAAACTCAAGAAAGAAACAAGTCAAGGAAAGTCAAGACCAAAACATTAACTTTACACCAGAAAGTCGGACACAGAATCATAGGAAAGTTGAAGACCTCGAGTCCACAAGAAAGTAATAAGAAACAGAATCCAAATCCGAGTCCTGGTTGAAAAGTTATGAAGTTTAAAAGTTGAGAAAAAATCAAGGGAAAATCAAGAAAAAAAATCCCATCCGAACCGAACCGATAGACAAAAAAGCGAACCGATCCCCAAAACAGGAAGGTTCAAACCGAATCGATGAAAAATAATCTAGACCGATCCAGCACTCTGTAAAGCACCGGACCGGTTTGACCCATTAAAGAAGCCAAAACCAGACCATTTCGGCAAGGCGGAATTTTTACTTTTAATTCTCAAAGTTAGAGTTGTGCAAGGTTGAAACACTTAATAAAACGTAGTAGATATATCTTAGGGTAAGACCAGACATTTGGAAGAGGAGTTTTTACAATGTTTTTGGAGATTCTTGAAGGCAATAACCTTAGGATTGTTCATCTTCAAGAATTTGTTCCTCTTTTGGCATAGAATTCAAGGTTTTTCTTCAAGATAAGTAAAGTTCAATATTGTTGGTTCTCTCTTTGGTAATTCATTATTTCTTTGATAAGAGCTACTCATACGTGTTTAGATTTAAGTTCATCATGATTCTCATTATATGCAACGTAGAAATCATCTTTTTTAGCACTGACGTCATGTCCGACTAGATTTTTAAAGGTTGGGATGCATGAACCTAACCCTAAATGGTTCGCATGGATATAAAAATGCATCCTTGAATTAAATAATTAGTTGGAACGGTTTATATAGTTAATACAAACATCGTAGGACTTTTAACCTCAGTTGCCCTAGGTAACTGGGGTGTTTAAGAGTGCGGTGCGCGTATTGACCATCTCGTCACGTACTTTATTTGGATTCTTGATTTTATATTGTGCGGGTTCTTTCCTTGATATGTGTAATGCTTGAAAGAAATAAAGTTTGTCCTCAATTAATTTCTTAATTCTTGACTATTTTCGTATCTAGTGAATTCATACGGGGTTGGGGGATTGTATTCCGACCTTGCTTCTCTTTCATAGTTTACAATCCGTACTTTATTAATTCTTGCATGCGTAGTTAAATAGTAGTTTAGTTTAAATTGTTTTATATGGTAGATATAATAAAAAAATTCATCATCTTTTCTTTCTTTTATCTGAGCCAGTTGTAAGGATACGTGTCTTCCCTATTCGTCGTTATGTGTAAATGTCTTAATCCCACTGTTCGATATCTAGTTTACTGGAATATTACTTGATCGACCGGTTTACACTTGAACCGTAATTAGCACGCACTAGAGACACATTTTGAGTCGCGTCACTGACCGAAATTTAAATGCCCCTCCCCCAGGTTATGTCTAGACAGGGATAGTAGGACTATTGTTGTACCAGCCTTGTAGTCTCTCGTGCTTAGCAGTTTTCCAGACTATTGACTCTAGATTAAGCACTTTTCCAGTCTTAGTTATTTTAATTAGAAACATTTGTAGGGGCATAAGCCCAATATTTATTTATTTACTGCCATTATGCTAGAGGTGTGATTTTTACTTGTTGTTGAATTTATTATTTAGTTGAGGTTGATTTGAGTTTAATTATTGGCAGTGAGATAGTGATAAAGTTTAAAGTATCGGGCTTTTAAAATAACAATGAGAATGGTATTAATTTATCGACAAGCCCTATCTTTGGCGTATCGTGCCTGACCAACCTATACGTGAGAAAATGGGGGTTGTTACAGTTGGTATCAGAGAACGGTTCTAGTGTCCTTAAGATGTGTTTGATCTCATTACGTTATGCGTTACGTTCTTTGATGTAGAGCTTTAGGAATCATTGTATTCTTTATGATCAATTACTAATGTGAATCTTGTTTGTTTCCAAATGACAAATGGACATAGAGGTAGACTGACATGAGTAGTTCCACCGGTTGAGGAGGAGGTGGCTCACCCGGAGCCACCACATGCCCCACAACTTATTATCCACCCTGAGATAGCCACCATTGTGTCTCAGGCGGTATGGTATCCACCATGATGGCAGCCATGCTTCAGCACTTTCCACCGCCACAGGCACCTCACAAGCCACCACCACAGTAGGTCACTACACCAAAATGGTCAAATTAACACCTTAAACCGGTCACCATTGTCACGGTCATTGACCGTGATAAAAAAATATGTGTGTTTTATCACGGTCAATGACCGCGACAAAGGCTTGTCATAGTCAGTGACCGTGACAAAGTATATTGTTGTCACGGCCATTAACCGTGACATGCATGTGACAATTCTGTTAGTAAAAATATCTCTCCTCTTCTTTTTCCTGCCGATTTCTATTCCCTCCATTTCTCTCTCTCTCTAAGCGACTGCACTCTCTCTCTACGATTTAGGTATGTTTTCTCTCTATATTTCTCTTCCATTTATGTATATATGTGTGTGTGTGTGTGTGTATATATGGGTGTGTAAATGTGCATGTGTGTGTGTGTGGTGTATATATGTGTGGGGGGTGGGGGGGAGGGGACAAGGCTGGGGTGAGGGGGCACTGTGTGTGTGTGTGTATATATATATATATATATATGTATGTGTGCGTATATGTGTGTGTGTATATATGTGCATGTGTGTGTATATATATGTGTGTGTGTGTGTGTGTGTGCGTGTGTGGTGGGTAGTGGTAGTGGGGGGGAGAGGGCAGGGCTGGGGGTGGGGGTGGGCAGGGGGCGGGGGTGTGGGGCTGTGTGTGTGTGTATATGCGTGTGTGTGTTTTTTAATTAAATTTTCATTGGTTTATTAGATATTGCCCCTCATATTGTAGTGCCCCTTGTAAAAGAATTGATTGATTTAATATTGATTGGTTGTTAATTTTTTTAGTAAAATAATAATTAGTGCCCCTTTCATATGCAAGTAGGATTGCCCCTCATTGTAAATTAGTAAATTAATAATTGTATACTTTAATTGTTAGTTTAATTGATGAAAAGAATCAATTGAGTACATGAATTAGAAGGAGTACGGGATACACATTTATTGTTGCCATTGTGGTTGGGTTGTAGTGGATCGATGTTCGGTTGGTTAATTTTAAAAGTGGCATGACCACTGGATTATTATCCATATGGGGGTGGGATTTTTCAACTTTTTTTAAAAATTACTTTGTATAACAAATAATATATATATATATATATATATATATATATTATGATAATTAAATGAAACATACTTGAAATTACGTATAGTGAGAATAGATACTAGCCTTCTAGTTCTTATGCGTACGCATTCAATAGCCCTTAGACCCGTTCGAGAGTCATTACCCTTGTAATGAGATCTCTCGAATTGTCCCATTTGGATAGTTTAGGACTGCATAATTTCTATATAATAATATTCTTAGTGGCTTAAAGTTGTTACTTTTGTAGAAAGTTCTACAGTCATATCCTAATGTTATCTGAGTACATACTAGATTGACAAGTGTGACTGTTATTTCACTGATCAATTGAAATAACCCTCACACTTGCCAATCTACATCATGTACTTGGAGAACTACGGGGATATGCTGCCGAATTTTTATCAAATCGTAACAATGTGCATGAGTTGTTAAGTATATTACTGAAATATGTGGTCTTGAATGGGATAGGACCACTTACACAATAGAGGAGATGGAGGAAATAGGAATTTCTATTATAAATTGAATTTGAATTTGAAATTTAAAAATCAAATATAAATTAGACATAATTAAATGAAACATACTATAAATCTAAGTTTTGTTTATACTAATCCATGAATATACGCTTCTTACCTTTAATAGGTGATTGGTTGTAGTAGCTGTGATAGGATATCTGAAATACAAAGAGTGGATGGGTAAGACAAATAGAATAGGGAATGTGTTTCGCAGAGGTGCTAATGAATTTGTGAAATAAACAAAGAGAAGTCATAATGATGAAGAGTTTCCTTGTCCGTATGCTAGGTGTAAGAATTGTAACGTGTTTGAGTGGAAACCAGTTGAACTACATTTGTTAAGATGGGGTATGCAAGATATTTATCTATTTTTGATTTTTCATGATGAATTGAAAGTTCCTTTTGTCCCCGAACAACCTTCACAACAACCTTCAACAAGTAGGATAGACGTAGAAGGGAACGATGTAGATCATAATATGTTAGAGGATTTAGTTAATGATGCATACGGAGTTTATGAAGAGGAGGAGACTGAGGTTACTGATGATGTACAAGGTTCAAGTGCTCTTGAAAATATCACTATCAACCTTGGCGATGACTATCAAAGTTTAAAATTTAAGGTGACCCAACCGTTATACTTTGGTTGTAAGAAAGATTAAACAACTTTAATGCCATGGTTGGTTTGTATAGTTTGAAGATACAGTATAATTTATTTGGCAATAGCGTGATAGGAATTCTGAATTGGGTGAAGGACTTACTACCCAAGGAGAATATGCTTCCAAATAGATATCTTGTTATGAAGAGTAGTTTGAAAGGTTTGGGAATAAAGTATAAATCGATCCATGCTTGTGTGTATGACTGCATACTATACCGAAAGGAGTATGAAAATCTCGATCGTTCTCCGGTATGCGATGAACCTAAATATGTCCAATCTACTGGGAAGGAAGGCACAAGCTCAAAAGTGCCTAAACAAGTGGTGAAATATTTTCTCGTTGTACCTACATTAAAGCGATTTTTCACAGTACCATGGATAACAAAGGCAATGACTTGGCATGCTAGGGAAGAAGTAGGGGTAATCTCATGCGTCCTCCTATTGATTCTACATCTTGGAGGAGGATGAATTATGAGTATCCCAATTTTGCTCGAGAACGGCACAACATTCGTTTGTCTATATCAACAGATGGTTTCAATCCATTTGGAAATCTATGCACCAATCAGAGTGTATGGCCAGTGATCTTAGCCCCACTCAACCTCCTTCCTTTATAGTGTATGATACCTGAATTTTCGATGTTGTCTTTATTAATACTTGGGCCAAAGGCACCAAGTGATGACATCGACGTCTACCTGGATCCTTTGGTAGAAGAATTAAATGAGTTATGGGAAGAGGGTGTGAAATCATTTGAATCTTTTAGAAAATAAGAGTTTACGCTGAAAGCTATGTTGATGTGGGCAATTCATAATTTTCCTGCTTATGGGACATTATTTGGTTGTATAGTACATGGTTATTTGGGGTGTCCTATTTGTGGAGAGGAAACTAAATCTCTTCTTATATCCGCTGGCTCAAAAAATGTATACCATTACTATAGGAGGTTTTTACCCCCGACTCATAATTTCATATTTGAGAAAGGTTCCAATTTTTTATCAGGCGGGGTTGAGCATAGGCTACCGCCGAGACAACATTCATGTTCAAAAATTGAAAGTAAATCTTCTGAATGTGGCCCTAATATGCCAGGTAAGAATTTCAAATTTAAGAATGTCAAGCATAAGAAGACCCCAATTGGGAATGAAAGTGATACAAGAAAGGCATGGTCTAGGAGGTCAAATTATTTGACTTGCCTTATTGGAAGAATAACCCGGTGCGCCATGTATTGGATGTGATGTATACAGAGAAGAACCTCGCTGAACATATTGTGGGAACTTGCCTTGGGGAGAGTCATTCGAAGGATGGAGAAAATGCACGAAAAGACCTTAAATCATTGAAACTTAAGCTATAACTATGGTTGAAAGAAGATGGTAGAGGAAGGACAATAATTCCCCCTGGTGCATTTACTTTGACGAGTGGGGAAAGGAAGGTGCTTTTAGACACAATATATAGTTTGAAGGGCCCATCTAGTTTTTCGTCCAACTTACAAAGGATTGTGGAATTATGCTACTAATGATTTATATAAGTGTAAGTCCCACGATTGGCATGTGATCATGCAATTGGTTCCTCTATTGTTTAAGAACTATTTATCCAAGCACAAGGATTTGCGGAGGGCTATTATGGAAATTAGTATTACCTTGTCACTTTTGTGTGAGAAGGTAGTCAATCGAGAACACATCGTGGCCGTAAAATTAGCGGTGACCGAAGCGATTTGTGTGTTGAAGAATTTCTTTCCCCCAGTATTCTTTAACATAAGTGTTCACTTGTTGGTACACCTATGCGATGAGGCACTTCTTTCCGGTTCGGTTAGATATCGGTGGATATATCCATTTGAAAGATTGATGAAAGTTTTTAAAGATTACGTCAAGAATACGCGATACATCAGGATCCATTGTAGAGGAATACATCACCATGGAGTCATCAATCCATACTCGAGAATATATATGCCTAACTCAACCAGCGTTGATGACACTGATGAGTTCGTCGATGATGGTGGTCATGTGATGGGAAAACGAGTGAAATTAACGAGTTTGCAACATGAACAAGTAGCTCGTTATCTATTTGACATACATGAAGATGTCGAAGAATGGAAAAAGTAAGTTTAAATTATTTTAAGTTTTACATTATTTTAGAATATTTTAGATTATTTTATTCATGATTAATTCTACAATATACAGAAAATATGAAGCCTGTGAGAACAATAAAAGATGAAAAACAATGGTACAATCAGACAACGAATTTAGGTTGTGATTGTCACAAGAGGTAATTATAATGAAAAAGGACGTTATATAATGTTACATCAAACTTTACAACTAATATAATTAATTTATCTATATTCTCAGCTCTTAAAGACGGGTGATGCGACATCAAGGGTTGCTCGTCTAGCCACTGGACCCTTGTTCACGGAACAAAAGTACAAAAAGTATCGATTGAACGGTTACGTATTCAGTGAAAAAGTGTACGAGGAAAGTAAAAATATACATAACTCGGGCATTTCATACAAGGCTCTTACGTTCTTTCGAGCGAGCACAAAATATAAAAACCTCATTGAAGCTAAAATGACTTACTATGATGTTATTCGAAATATATTTGAATTGGATTATATAAGATTCAAAGAGGTTGTATTTTACTGTGACTGGGTAAGAGTTGAGGATAAAAATGATTGTAAAGTTGATCGTAGCACCAATTTGATCATGGTTGACTTGTCCAAGTTGAAGAGCAACGACCACGTGAGCGATGAGCCGTTTGTTTGTGCATTTCAAAAGGTCAACCAAGTGTTTTTCTCGAAATATATCAACAATGAGCAGTGATCAACTGTCCGACATGCGCCAAAGCGTCTAAATAGTAGTGTGGATAACTTGGTTGTTCCTACCGAATATCAATCCATTTTTTATGATAACCCGAATTTGAGACAATTTTTCAATTTGTAACAAATATTCCAATTTGTACTTTATCAATCCATTTTTAATGCTTTTAATTGATTTGCACTTTATCATTTTCACTCGTGTGTAGTGTGCGTGTGTGTGGGAAGTAAGGGTGGGGGAGGGGATGTTTCAGATTTTTTGTAATTGTACATATTATGAGTTAGATACTGTTGTTTTGGAATTCATAATCGAGGTGTTAAACAATAATAATTCTTTAGGATTTGTAGTAATTGTACATATTTGCATGTCTTTTTCTAATTCATTTTAATTTGTACTAATGACAACATTTTTTTTTTACAGAAAATGTCTCCTTCAGGTATTAAGGCGAGGATAATGATGCTGATTATGATGATGTCGACTGGGCTCGGTGGTAGCGGAGGCGACGAGGGCTCCTCGTCCCCTAGGTTCCCCAAATATGGCAAATTGGGGATGGCCATCGAGAACAAGTCGGAGCTATTATTGAGATCCCTCGAGCTAGTAAAGATGATCATCGGCCCGGGGTACACTAGTTGGAGGAAGGTGCCCAATGAGCTCAAGTTAGCTATTTGGGCAGCACTACAGGTAATGTATTTATATTTATATTTATATGAATATGTCAATTTCGATTTCGATTTCGATTTCAATTTCGATTTCGATTTCATGTTATATTTATATTTGTATTTATATTTATATTTGAATTTATATTTATATTTATATTTATTCGCAACTAACATTGAATTTGTTGGACAAGAACAATTCAGTTTGGATCCAAAACTACGCGATTCCATCTTGGAGCAGTTGAGAGAGCAACACAAGACGCGGAAGAAAAATATGCGGACCCGATACTTTGGGAGATCCAAGAGTCAGTTATCCGAATACGTGACTCCATCCCGCTGAAGGAGCCGATATCAGTGGCACAATGGCAAAAGTTCATTGACAATGAGATCGGGGAGGGAAAATCGGGTGAAAAAGACGGACGTGCACTACTCCAACCAGACATTTTACGCCAAGGTGGATCATAGGATGATGGTAAGATTTAATTTTACTATAATTACATAAATATATTATTCTGCATTATTTTACTTTGCGGGGTCGATACTAATTTTGCATTGTTTTATTTCAGGGGACAGGGAGTGGCCCTGGGGGTAAGCCACATAAGCTCGATACTTATGTGGCTATTCGGACGAAGAAGGGGAAGGATAAGGAGGTGTCCCCAAGCGTTGCGGCCACGATTGTAAGTAATCCGATAGTTTACTTTTTTTTAATTAAGTTATAATTTGTTTATTTACTTATTTAACTAATCATGTGTTTTTTTATCGTTTCAAGCAAAGCTTAAGGAAGTGCATGAGTCGCAGTCTAATGCGGATAAGGCATCTTTGTCCACAAACGCACTCAGCCAAGTTCTTGGCACTAATCGCAAGGGGAGGATAAGAGGGTGAGCTCTTGAGTGGCTAAATCTAGGATCATCAAATTGGAGACGAGCGACACCGGGTTGGTTCGAACGGTGGACTCACATGACGCGAATTTGTCCCGTTTGAAGGCAACGATCCAAGATATGTTCTCATTTATGAAGCGTTCGTTGGGAGAAAACCTTAACGGGAAAGGGAAGGAAAAGGTGGTGGTGGAGGAGGAGGTGCAGGAGGATGAAGATGTGGATCTCGCTGCTTTATCGCCGACACGTGCAGACTCTGATGATCCAGTTCCCTATTTGGCTCCCTTCGATCGACCTATGTCGATACTTGTTTGGTCGAGCGTGTTTATACAGGACATATTTGATGACCAGCGGATAGGGCGGGGGTTGAGAGACCCGAATACCGTAAAGGGTATGCCAGTTCATGGACTTTTGCTTCAAGACATTGAGTCCAAGGTGCTCGTCAGGCATGTGATAATTGTGGTTGCGTGAACAATGCAGCATGAAGCACATTGCTGGGTGTATTAATTCATATATCGTGTGTTCTATTCACCTCCTCAGACCTACCCCAGACATGTAGTGACGCTATTTGAATTGAATTGTTTTAAGTTGTTACAATTGAATTATATTTGGATTATATTATGATGCATATTATTTTAAATGTATATTTGCATTATCTCTATTTTATTTGATATATGATGTTTGAATAGGTACAACATTGCTATAAGAGGTACAAATATACTGCTGGGCAGTGGTAGTGGCCATACTACCCAACAGAGTTTTTTAATTCTGCCCGGACTTATCACGGTCAATGACCGTGACAATTTTTTATTAAATGCCACGAGTTTGTCATGGTCTATAATCGTGACTAATATTGTCACGGTCATTGACCGTGATAAGTTCGTGATAACAAATGTTGTCACCCCCAGAATTGTCACAATCATTGACCTTAACAAGTCTAAATTGTCAAGGTCAATGATCGTGATAATCCGGCAGATTTGGTGTAGTGGGTGGCTATACCAGCACAGTCACCAGGTTATAAGTGGGATAGAGCGAGAGAGGACTTCACTAAAGGCCAACTGCCCGAGTTTGCGGGCAGTTCAGATATTTTAGTGGCAAGTAAGTGGTAGAGGGATATTTAGCGACACTTAAGGATGGTAGAGTGCACACTCGTACAAAAGCAGATGTTAGAATCATTCTGATTATTGGGGGTCACACTTCAATGGTGGGAAACGATTACGACGATTGTCGAGAGGGATAATCTTACCATAGATGAGTTTTGGGAGATATTTGAGTTGAAGTACTATCCTCGGGCAATGCAAGTAGAGATGCAGAAGAAGTTCATGGACCTTAAGAAGGGGAATCTTATTGTGGCAAAATATGAGGAAGTGTTTATCTCTCTTTCCTATTTTTCTAAGGAGAATGTGAGCACAGAGCAGGGAAGATAGAGAAGTTGTGTCAGTGACGGCCTGACACATCAGAAAGTCATTGTTGGGGAATCCATCTTTCACTACATATAACCAGGTAGTGAATGTTTCTTTACTGCATTTCCAGTGTTATAAGTCATTTTATAAAGATAATGGGAAAAGGAGACACCGCTCCGAGATGTCCAACCAGCATAGTAGGGCAAATGGGAGTAACAGTCAGGAGGCCCAACAATCTTGGGACCTCAACCTTCAGAGCATCACAAGAGATCTAGGGATCTCGATAATAGGATCATACAGGGCCAGGGCCATCATGGTCAATAGCAGAGAGGCCACCAGGGCCAGGGGCATCAAAGTCAGGGTCAACAGAGGCAGCAGCCAGATCGACACCAATTTCGGGACAATTATTATGTTCGTGGTGAGAAGGGACACTTCCCCAGGAGGTGACATCAAGGCAATCAAGCGACACATGAGTTAGGGGGACATTGGGGACCCTAGGAACCCAAGGGGAGTGCCGACCACTGTAGGTACAACCAGTGGCGATAGCGCCAGCTGTGCGAGCACTACCCGCTCCACCTCAGGGATAGCAGTCACTGTTGCAATACGGGGCGTGTATCACCTCGCATCAGGAGAGGGACCAGCGCCAACATAGACAGTGATGGTATAATCCCTAATTCTTTTATTTTGTAGGACATTCTTAGTTAAGTACTAGTGCACAGTACTCCTTAGTAGATTATATCTCGTTTGCACATTGGGGATGGTAGAATTCACTTTATTTAAATGCTTTCCATTATTTCACCAGTGAGTTAAGGGACAGGCACCTAAAATGACTCTTGTGTAAGGGTATGGAAATTTAGCTCCGGAGAACTTAAACCATAGGGTTTGCGTTGATTTTTATGGAAATAATTAAATTTAATAATCAAAGGTGGTGTGACTAGTTGGCATTAATGTTTATTTTCACGGTGGAAGATACTTAAGGAATTGTGACACTTTGAGTTTTAAATATTGTTAAATGGGAGACTATAAGTCCTTAAGAGCCTTATAAAAATCTAATTGAGCATATTATAGACATGGATCCTAGACTGATGGATCTCAGTGATCGACAATGGTATATAGTAGTGTATCGGGAGGGTTCCTTATTTGGATTTCGCTTGCGAGACATTCCACGTATGAAATTAGAAAATGTCGGGAGCTGAGAGATGTTATACCCTAGGACATTTTGGATTATTTGTTTTAATAATTAAATGGGTAAATTTATTGGGATTTAGTGCATTCCTTTTGCGATATGAGACTTTAATTGGCAACGGACAAAAGTTGGAATTTACATTATTACTGTACATATTTATTTTTATTTCCATTTTCTTTTAATCTTGGGCTGATGGATCTCAATAACTAACTAAGCCGTACAATAGTATATCGGGAGGGTTCCTTATTTGGATTTCGCTTGCGAGAGACGTCCCACGCACGAAATTGGCAAAAGTCGGGAGTTGAGGGAAGTCGGATACTAAGACCATTATTTTCTTTATCATGTACATATATATGGTGGTATACTTTGTATATGAATATGCTTGGTATGAATGTTAAAAATTAGATGTATATGCGTCCTCCATCTTTATTAGTGTTATGTGTGTGTACATATAATGTGGAATATATGAACACCCACCCCAATGATGTTATGATAGGAATGTGTGAGCCTTTTCTTTTACCTCATGGGATATGGCTATGTACTAATTGAGTACAAAACTTGGTTTAATGATGCGGACTAAAACATAAGATTGGGCTTTAACGAATTCCGAGGATGGAATTCTGTTATAAGGGGAGGAGAATGTAATACCCCATAATTTTAGAAAAAAAATATTTTGACTAATTTAAATTTGATAATTTAATAGTAATTTGGGAATATATTAAATCAGATGAATTTAAATCTAGGTGGGTAAAATTGAATTTTAAAATAAAAGATTATTCATTATTTTATAAATATAAAACTCAATTGGACATAATGGGCTTGCGAGTGAAAAATAAATTTTACATAAATAAATTTATGGGCGTGTGTCGTTGGAACATAATAAAAATATCTAGATAAAATAAAAATTATTGGGACGCATTTTGGGGAGCATTAGAGACTCGGTTTAGTGTCTTAAATATTTAAAAATGGTCCCGGGTCATAGGAATATGAGTTGGGGAACTTTTGGGCCAGTTGGGTTATGGATTCGGGTCCATTTGGAGGTCCAAAAGTTGGGTTTTAGGCCCAATTATGGATTAGCCTTTTATTTAGTGTTTAAGTGGGGGTAAACGACTACCCCACTATCGTTACACAAATCCTAAAATTGTAGTTAACGGGAGAAAATGGGAAAAGGGCCAAAGAGAAGAAAAGAGGCAAGAACAAAGGGAAAATCAAGGGGTTTTCTAGGAGCTTTTCTTCTACAAATTTTAAGGCAAGAATTCTCTTGCTTAATTTATGTTTCTAATTTATTTCTCAATGCATCATAATTGTCCCCTTTAGATTTTTGGGATTTAGGGCTTAATGTGTTTGATTTGATGATGAAAAATTCATGTAGAGGACTGATTTTTGGTAGGATTTATCCCATAAAGTTAGGTATAATAAATTTGATTATTTGTGGTATATTTCCCCAAGGTTGCAAATTAATTTGAAACATTTTGGAGAATTAATGTAGGAGACATTTATGAGAAATCCTAGACTGAAAAAAAATTGTGATCTGAATCACAAAATAAATACCCATGTTCTGATTTGGATAAGACTATAATTTGAGAATGAATTAGGTATTTAGAACCCTTCATATGTACTGATTTTAGTTGAGTATTTAGAATACCATGTACGGGTTTAATTTGGGTTTGAAGCTATGAATTGCTTGGTTGATGTTTTGGGAATTGCGAATTGGTAATGGGTTGAAATTTTAGGTCTTGGAAACATGTAAATGGGGAAGGGGAGAGAAGAAGAAGATAAAAGGTCGCTCAAACGACATTGTGAGTCATTCGAATGACGTGCCTTGTCGTACGAATGAACCTCACGGTCGTTCGAGCGACATGATGGATGATTGGATATTTCCATTCCTTTTTTGCCTTAGCTTGGATTCAATAAGTGTCTAAAATTTGTTTAGCAACAGAAATAGAAATATGAAAATTTAAAAAGGAACAGTAATGAAAATGGGGAAAGGGATTTATTGTGGGTTAATAAATTAATGGAGTAATGTTACACCCACACTGTAATTAATAATAATTATAATAAACTGGATGGTTAAGTAATTATTTTTATGGAATGGAATTAATAATTTATTAGATGATAAATTATTAATAATTGGAAAAATGATGTGGACTTTGGATGGACTTTTATGGTAATTATAGAGTAATTACCTATACATATTATATGGGATAATAATATGTACTATTACATATTTGTTTGGACATACCAGTGGACCTTCCTATCAACTCGGGGGTTCGCTCATTCGGACCATGTACCACACGTCAAAACATGTGGGCTTGACGATGTGCATGTCATATGGGTACTACGTGGAGGCATCACCTACGAGAGGTAGATGTTGACGCTGACCGTTCATGTGTCACCGCTTGGTATGGTCCATGTACAGGTGTCCCTCATAGGGATCTCCCCCAATTTATGTGTGTTTATGTTGTCCACTTAGGATAAGGGATTCCTTCGAACTTGCCGATAGAGCATGAACTAGACACCAACGGTAGATGCCCTTGTGTGTCAATTATATGGAAGGACATATATTATCAATTACCCGGACTTTAATGTAATAAATTTTATTGTCTAAGAGTGCGGACAATAATGATTATTTCTTGACCATATCATGCATAATAGATTTTTATGCCTTATATGTGATACTTATAAGATTGGAATAAATGGGAGATGGTAATTAAATGTAAGGATTACATTTAAATAATTAAATAACGATATATCCATTCTATAAATTTGAGATGATGTCACAATCCATTATTTGGGGACGTATTGGGGTGAGAATAATATCACACTTAGATGAGGGTAAGGTGTTATATGCATGTGAGTGACGAAGGGGGAATAGTTACTGTGCATTGACTATATTATTGCATCATAAATTAATTAAGTTAATTCTTGGACACCTCGGGCTATGACCTAAATTTAAATGCCCCCCCTAGGTTATATCTAGACAGGGATAGCAGGACTGTTGCTGTTCCAGCCTTGCGGTCTCTCGTGCTTAGCATCTTTCCAGACTATTGAGTCTAGTTTAGGTGCTTTTCGTGTCTGAGTTATTTTAATTGGAAACATTTATAAGGGCATAAGCTTGAGATTTATTTATTTACTGCCATTATGCTAGAGATGTGATTTTTACTTGTTGGATTTATTATTTAGTTGAGGTTGATTTGAGTTTAATTATTTTCAGTGAGATATTCATAAAGTTTAAAGTATCGTCCATTTAAAATAATAATATTTAATGACGCTGTGAGGAGAATGGTATTAATTGATTAACAAGCCCCATCTTCCGTGTATCGTGCCTGAATACCCTTTACGTTAGAAAATGGGGGTTGTTACAGTTGGGCATTAGAGAATAGGATAAATGGGTCTTTTCAATTGTAGTTCATCCTACTTGAATTTGGAGGCCATTTTATGTAGTATATTTATATCATTTCTTTTGTCACTGGAATATAATTATTCACTGGATTGTAAATCTAATATAAAATGCTTGATTTAGATGATTAAACACTAAGTTTTGAATTGAAATTTATTAGTAAAAAATAGGTTTTTATTTATAAATGGAATTTGATGAAATGTTTCATGACTTATGGGTTATATTTAACAACTTCAGGTTAGAAATGAGTATACATGAAGAATTGAGTTAAAGCTCCTTAATTATTGCATGAATGGATTGAAAATTTAGGACTTTAGAATGAAATCTAAACCTAGTGTTCAAATTCTAAAATACTTATAAATCCTTATCTAAATCTAGTAGACTTGTAAGGATGGCATATAATTTGATTTTGGGACATTTTTAGGACAATTTAGGGTATATGGAAGACCTTAATGCCTTCAATTAGGTCGTTAACGATGTTTCTTGACTAAGTGGGTGTAATAGAGGCTAAAGGTTGAAGAAATACAGAATTCTGGAGATTTTTGTGGTTTCCCCATTGGAAAGGTCATAATTATGGTCTGTGCTCATGTGTCGGGAGAATTGTGAGGGTTTAGTGTCATGCGCATGGTTGGGGAAGAATGTAGAGATTTATTATAATGGGTAAAAAGGGTAATTAGATTACAAAGATTATACTTAGCAACTTTAAAATACTGGTATAGGACCATTAGTATTATGTATGAAATTAATCGAAAACATGATAGGAATCATATCCTTCTTAAAATGTAAATAATTGTAGTTTATATTATATGAGACATGTTGGTTATGTGTGTGTATATGACACATCCTAGAGGGAAAACTCTTATAGACTGTGCGAAGGGAATCCATCTTCGGTATCCCGATCTATAGAGATGGGTTTACTCTGGACTGTATGACAGCGACTGACATTATTATGGATCGTGCGATGGGAATCCATCTTTTGGTATCCCAGTAGATAGATACACGTTTACCCTGGACTATATGACGATGATCATTTCAGTATTATGGTAAATAGAGATAAATTATACCGTGGACTTTGTGACTAGAGTCCATCTTCAGTATCCCAATAGAAAGAGATGTACTTTACTCGAGATCATGCAACGGGAATCCATCTTCGATACTCCGTCGACTAGTTATAAAGTATTTGGTATGAATAGTACTTATGCAGTTATAGATTGTGTTTCCTGACCAAATATATATATTTGATACGTATAAATGATATCCAATTAAGATAAATAATACATAATCACGAGGTTACTTGGGTCTAGGATTAGACGCACGCAACATCTAGGATAATTGGGTTTTGAGATTAACCTAAAAGTTACTAAAAGAGGGTGCAAAATTATACTGTAGTCCAATTTAAATTATATTTTTATACTACTTAAACTTGATTTTAAGGTATCATATCAACATTTTTTTAGGCGATACACCATAGGTGCATTCTCACCCCTACTTCAGTTGTGATGTTCTTCTCAGTTGTTGTTCTTATAGGATGTAGATATCGTCCATGTATTATCACTCTCTTTATTAATCTTTGTACTCAGTTGATTCAAATCTATATAATATATCATTTCAGTAGTTTAATATATGTTTATACAACTGTTGTTACATGATGGTATTAGTCTTGTTAATTATTTTGGTATCCGAGTATGTGGTTTATATATAGTATATTTCAGTTATTTATTTTATGCATTTAGTTTTTATTTCCTTCATGCTTAGAATGATATTTAATTTTTTGAGTCCCGTAAATTTGTATTAGATTCGATAAATCTTCTATTTCATTTTACAAGGTGTCACAAAGTATTACCAACCACACACCATACAAGGTAAGGTACACATTTCCATTGAGTTGAAAAATCAGGGAAGAAATAAGGTGTTCAGCTCATTAATATTTAGGAAACATGAATAAAAATTAAGATTTAGGGGTTTTTCATTGAGGAAGAAAAAGTCCTAGTATACAGAAGTGCAAAAATAGTGATAGCATATCATTTAATATGACAAGATGATGCAAAAGTTATTAACATTTACCCCGTGAGAAACAATAAGAAAAATAAATAATAACTGCTGAAAATACCCGAGTAGTAGAATTTCAGAAAGTTGTATGGGAAGTACGCAGCAAGGATGTTCTAGGACCACCCACCATGGGTGTAGATATTACAATGGTAGACTAAGAAATACAAAAAATAGACCATATAGGACAACAATGAACTGATTCCGGCGAACTCAAATATTGTGTCTTTTACTCAAACAATGAACAGTACTGATAAACATGAAATGTTGGACACTGGAGGGGCTGAATAATAATTTTGTCTAAATGCTGGAGGAGAAATTATTTTCATAACTTTAAGAAAAATGAGGAGGGCTGTTATATATATAGATTTTTGATTGACTGTTCAGAATAGTTGGCAGTTACAAAATAGTTATAATTGTTGGCACTACACCAAAAAGGACAAATTGGCACCCTTCAGTCGGCCATTCTTGTCACAGTCATTGACCGTGACAAAAAAAATAGACACATTTTTCATCACGGTCAATGACCGTGACAAGACCGTGATAACTGTACTTGTCACGAACTTGTCACGGTCATTGACCGTGACAAACTTAACAAATTGTCACTATCAATGACCGTGACAGGTCCATGATAACTTTGTCAATAAAAAAACCCTCCCTCTTCTTTTTTCCCACCGTTTTCTATTCCCTCCATTTCTCTCTCTCTCTACCAGGTATTTTTTTCTTCTCTCTTTCTCTTCCATTTGTATATATCTGTGTGTAAATGTGCGCGTGCGTGTGTATGAGTGTGTGGTGGGGGAGGGGGCAGGGCTAGGGGTGGGGGTGGGGTGGGGAGGGAGTGTATATGTGCATGTGTGTGTGTGTGTATATATGCATGTGTGTGTGTGTATATGTGCGTGTGTGTGTATTTATGTGTGTGTGTGTGTGCGTGTGTGGTGGGTAGTGGCAGTGGGGGTAGGGGGCAGGGATGGGGCGTGGGGGTGGGTAGGGGGTTAGGGCTACGTGTGTGTGTGTGTGTGCTTGTGTGTGGTGGGGGAGGAGGTGGGGGTGGGGCAGGGGGAAATGGGGCCAGGGGTGGGCCGATGGTGGGGCTTGTTAATTTTTTTAGTAAATTAATTATTAGTGACCCTTTCATATGCAAGTAGGATTGCCCCTCATTGTAAATTAGTAAATTAATAATTGTGTACTTTAATTGATGAAATGCATTAATTGAGTAGATGAATTAGAAGGAGTACGGTATACACATTTGTTGTTGCTATTGCGGTTGGATTATAGTGTATCGATGTTTGGTTGGTTAATTTTAGAAGTGATGACCACTAGATTATTATCCATATGGGGGTGGGATTTTTTAACTTTTTTTAAAAAATTACTTTGTATCACGAACAATATATATATAGTATGATAATTAAATGAAACATGCTTGAAATTACATATAGTGTGCATAGATACTATCCTTATAGTTCTTATGCGTACGCATTAAATAGACCTTAAACCCGTTCGAGAGTCATTACCCCTGTAATGAGATCTCTCGAATTTCCCCATTTGGATAGTTTGCGACTGCATAAATTATGTATAATAATATTCTTAGTGGCTTAAAGTTGTTACTTTTGGAGGAAGTTCTGCAGTCGTATCCTAATGTTCTTTAGGTACATACTAAATTGACAAGTGTGAGTGTTATTTCAATGATCAATTTAAATAACACTCACACTTGGCATTCTACATCGTGTACTTGGAGAACTATGGGAATATGCTGCCGAATTTTTCTCGAATCGTAACAATGTGCATGAGCTGTAAAGTATATTATAGAAATATGTGGTCTTGAATGGGATAGGACCACTCACCCTTTAGAGGAGATGGAGGAAATAGGAATTTACATTATAATTTGAATTTGAATTTTAAATTTAAATTTAAAAATCGAATATAAATAAGACATAATTAAATGAAACATACTATGAATCTAAGTTTTGTATGTATTAATCCAGGAATATACGCTTCTTACCTTTAATAGGTGATTAGTTGTAGTAGTTGTGATGGGATATCCTAAATACAAAGAGTGGATGGGTGAGACAAATATAATGGGGAATGTGTTTCGCAGAGGTGCTAGTGAATTTGTGAAATACTCAAAGAGATGTCATAATGATGAAGAGTTTTCGTGTCCGTGTACTAGGTGTAAGAATGGTTAGGAGTTTGAGTGGAAAATAGTAGAACTACATTTGTTAAGACGGGGTATGAAAGATAATTATCGATTTTGGAGTTTTCACGGTGAATTGAAAGTTCCTTTTGTCCCCGAACAACCTTCACAACAACCTTCAACAAGTAGGATAGATGTAGAAGGGGACGACATAGATCGTAATATGTTAGAGGATTTAGTTAATGATGCGTACGGAGTTTATGAAGCGGAGGAGAATGAGGTCACTGATGACGTATAACGTTCAGGTGCTCGTGAAGATATCACCATAAACCTTGATGATGACTACCAAAGTTTAAAATTTAAGGTGACCCAACCGTTATACTTTGGCTGTGAGAAAGATCAAACAACTTTTCATACCATGGTTGGTTTGCACAATTTGAAGATGCAGTAAGGTTTGTCTGGCAATAGTGTGACAGGAATTCTGAATTGGGGGAAGGGCTTACTACCTAAGGAGAATACGCTTCCAAATTGCAATCCTGTTATGAAGAACAATTTTAAAGGTTTAGGAATGAAGTATAAATCGATTCATGCTTGTGTATATGACTGTATACTATACTGAAAGGAGTACGAAAATCTCGATCGTTGTTCGGTATGCGATGAACCTAGATATGTCCAATCTACTGGTAAGGAAGGCACAAGATCAAAAGTGCCTCAAAAAGTGTTGAAATATTTTTTCGTTGGGCCTAGATTAAAGCAATTTTTCACAGCACCATGGATAGCGGAGGCAATGACTTGGCATGCTAGGGTAGAAGTAGGGGTAATCTCATGCATTATCCTGTGGATTCTACTGCTTGGAGCAGGATGAATTATGAGTATCCTAATTTTCCTCGATAACTGCGCAACATTCGTTTGGCTATATCAACTGATGGTTTCAATCCATTTGGAAATATAAGCACCAATCAGAGTTTATGGCCAGTGATCCTAGCCCCACTTAACTTTTCTCCCTCACAGTGTTTGAGACCTGAATTTTCGATGTTGTCTTTGTTGATACCTGGGCCAAAGGCACCAAATGATGACATCGATGTCTACATGGCTCCTTTAGTAGAAGAATTAAATGAGTTATGGGAACAGGGTGTTCAAGCATTTGACTCTTTTAGAAAATGAGAGTTTACGCTAAAAGCTATGTTGATGTGGGTAATTCATGATTTTCCAACTTATGGGATATTATCCGGTTGTGTAGTACATGATTATTTGGGGTGTCCTATTTGTGGAGAGAAGACTGAATCTCTTTGTCTCTCCACTAGCTCAAAAAATGTATACCATTTCTATTGGAGGTTTTTACCCCCTCTCATAGTTTCAGATTTGAGAAAGGTTTCAATTTTTTTATTGGGCAGGGTTGAACATAGGCTACCGTCGAGAAAACTTTCAGGTTCAGAAATTGAATGTAAATCTTCTGATTGTGGCCCGAATATGCCAAGTAAGAATACTAAATTTAAGAATGTCAAACATAAGAAGACCCTAACTGGGAATGAAACTGAGACAAGAAAGGTATGGTCTAGGAGGTCAACTTTATTTGACTTGCCTTATTAGAAGAATAACTCGGTGCACCATGTATTGGATGTGATGCACACAGAGAAGAACCTCGCTGAACATATTATTGGAACTTTCCTTGGGGGGTGTCATTCTAAGGATGGAGAAAATGCACTAAAAGACCTTAAATCATTGAAACTTAAGCCACAACTATAGTTGAAAGAAGAAAGTAGGGGAAGGAGAATAATTCCCCCAGGTGACTTTACTTTGACGAGTGGGCAAAGGAAGGCGCTTTTAGACACAATATATAATTTAAAGGGCCAATAAAAAATTTCGTCCAACTTGGAAAGGATTGTGAGTTATGCAACTCATGATTTACAAAAGTGTAAGTCCCACGATTGGCATGTGATCATGCAATTGGTTACTCTATTGTTTAAGCACTATTTCTCCAAGCACAAGGATTTATGGAGGGCTATTATGGAAATTAGTATTATCTTATCACTTTTGTGTGAGAAGGTAGTCAATCGAGAACACATAGTGGCCGAAAAATTGGTGGTGACTGAAGCGATTTGTGTGTTGGAGAAGTTCTTTCCCCTAGCATTCTTTGACATAAGTGTTCACTTGTTGGTACACCTATGAGACGAGGCACTTCTTTGCGGTTCGATTAGATATCGATGGATGTATCTGTTTGAAAGATTGATGAAAGTTTTTTAAAATTACGTCAAGAATACGGGATACATTGCAGAATCAATTCCATAGGAATACATCACCGTGGAATCATCAATATATACTCGAGAATATATGCCTGACTCGACCCATGTTGATGACACTAATGAGTTCATCGATGATGGTGGTCATGTGATGGGAAAACGAGTGAAATTAACGATTTTGCAACATTAACAAGTAGTTCGTTATCTATTTGACACACATGAAGGTGTCAAAGAATGGGAAAATTAAGCTTAAATTATTTTAAGCTTTACATTATTTTATATTATTTTAGATTACTTTATACATGATTAATTTTATAATATGCCGAAAATATGAAGCTTGTGAGAATAATAAAAGACCAAAAACAATGGTACAATTAGACAACGAATTTAGGCTTTTGTTGTCATAAGAGGTAATTATAATGAAAATGGTCGTTATAAAACGTTACATTACAATAAAACTTTACAACTCACCTAAGTTCTTGGCGTTGATCACAAGGGGAGGATAAGGCGGTGAGCTCGCGGGTGGCCAAATCTAGGATCATCGAATTGGAGACGAGCAACACCGGGTTGGCTCAAATGGTGGACTCGCATGACGTGAAGCTATCCCATTTGGATTCGACGGTCCAAGATATGTTCTCATTCATGAATCTTTCGTTGGGCAAAAAGCGTAAGGGGAAAGGGAAGGAAAAGGTGGTGGAGGAGGAGGTGGAGGACGACGAGGACGTGCACCTCGCTGCTTTATCACTGACATGTGCGAACTCTGATGATCCAGTCCCCTATTTGGATCCCTTCGACCGAGCGATGATAACACTTGGTTGGCCGAGCGTGTTTATACACGACATATTTTATGGCGAGCAGATAGGGAGGGGGTTGAGGGACCCAAATACCGTCCAGGGTATGTAATTTCATGGACGTGCGCTTCAAGACATCGAGGCTAAGGTGCTCGTCATTCTTGTGATAACCGGGAAGGAGAACTCCCCATTGTGGTTGCGCGAATAATGCGGCATGATGTATATTCAAGGGTGGCCAATCCACCTCCTCAAACCTACCCCAGACATGGAGTGACATTATTTGAATTGTTTAATTTGTTACATTTTAATTATATTTGGATTATATCGTGATGCATATTGTTTTGAATGTATATTTTCATTATCTTCTATTTTATTTGGATATATGATGTTCGAACAGGTACAACGTTGCTATAATAGGTACAAATATACTACCGGGTAGTGGTAGTGGCCATACTGCCCAGGAGATTTTTTCTCAATTCTACCCATAATTATCACGGTCATTGACCTTGATAAATAATACTTGTCATGGACGTTGACCGTGATAATTATTTTTAAGAGGCCACTAATTTGTCACGATTATTGACCGTGACAAAGCATGTAACAATCGTTGACCGTGACATGACCGTGATAAGTCTAATGAACTTGTCACGATCATTGACCTTAATAAGTAGGACTTATCACGGTCAATGACCGTGACAATCCGACAGATTTGGTACAGTGTGGGTCAACCAACTGCCCAAATGGATTTTAATTTGGGTTAAAATACGGTCTAGAAAGTTTAATTAATTAATTACCTAATTAATTAATTCGGCCAAAAATGAAAAGAATTTATTTTTATAAGCCCAAGCCCGAGCCTGAACCGAACAGAGATGAGTCGAGCCGAGTTAGCCGAGCAAATGGCCAGTGCGCGCGCGCACATGTGGGCTTTTGGTCCAAATACAACATATGCATAGTGTAGTCCATCTCCCCTTGAAAGAGTTGGGATACCCCAAAGGCATCCAAGCCATAGTCCATAATTGGGGTTTTATTAACTCTTTAAATTCCCACTAGTCTTCCTAACTGGGACAAGAACTAAAACAGACCCAATTCATTAACTTTCATTGCTTTATGAGTCACTGTAGATACATAATTATCATTCATAACTTAATGGAATTGGACACATGAATATCCTACGATAATCTTCTTACGATGTAGAACGCATTCGTATATAGTCCCATAATTATCATGGTGTGGGTCCCACCTAAATTTTAGCTCAATGTTGCTCAAAAATTGTTGTCCAATACCCATTTTCCAATAATCCCCCGCATGAATGATATATCACTATATATATGTACAGATATGAAAGATGTAGATGCAGACACAAGTTTTGAGTAAAATAAAAAATATACTGCATCGGGAGAAGTAACTTAGTAACCTTAAACTTTCCTTAGTGATATACTATCAGATTTAATTGGTTAATCAGTAGACTATATATCATTGAACACTCAACCTTTTTTGTGAAACTAGACAACAATATTCACACAATAATTCTTCAATACAGTTGGTTCTCACATTTGTGTTCGTTTTGGCCATTAACACTACTTGTGATCGTGAGTATTTTAGAGAATTTACCTTTAGTTATTGTTGATGTAAAAAACTAGATTATATCTAATTAGTCAATCACAGATAAATAAGACAAAGGATTTTTAAAGTGGTTCAGCCTTATGAAAATGGCCTACGTCCACTGTTTGCTAACTGTTTGCCTTGAATCTTGATAATAGGTTTACCAAGAGATCCAAAGTCCCCTTCTTATGAGGAGGTTACAATGTATTTATAGCCTTGAGGCTGTACATATGAAAAGATAATGCGTTGTTATCTAGAAGACATATACATCTGTACGATAATAATGCGCATTTAACGCATAGTTGCCTTTTAGTTTTCTTGATGTGGATACTCTGCATGCTAAGTAGCTCGGACCACTTAAGCTGCTCGGAGAGCTTAAGTATGCTGCTTATTGAAAGTATTCGTATTTGATAAATAAGTTGACACGTATCTTTATATGATTGGTCCACGTCAGCAGACTAAATTTGGTATCAACAGTTATTCTCATAGAAGTGGCTTCCTTCTTACTCACACAGGTAATATCCATAAGGAGTATTCTGATATACCCCACTTAGACATACTAAGATATGGATGTCATTAAAAGAATAACTTATCCTAAGTTCGCGACAGATGTGCACTGTCTCATCTTTAGGATGTATATGATTAAATATCCCCATAGTTTGTACTAAATACAATGTAGTTTGGTTTCCCATTGAACCTAGATTTTGGGATCTCCAATCAGCTAGGTTGGGTTGCCACTATATTGATTATTATTTATTTATTGCATTTAGACCCATTCCTCTCAATGATCTTTCAACTTGCTCTCAGTTTAAACCTTTCTCTAGTGGATCCACACTATATTCTTTTGACGTTACATAGTCAATTGAGATAATTCTGTTTGAGAGAAGTTGTCTGACGGTATCTTGTCGACGACAACTATGTCATGACTTATCGTTATACATGTGATTGTGTGCCTTTCCAATCATTGATTGACTATCCCAATGTATACATATTGTTGGCACAGGTTTTGACCAATTTGGAACATCCTCTAAGAAGCTTCGAAGCCATTCATCTTCTTCTACAGCTTTGTCTATTACAATGAATTCAGATTCCATTGTCGATCTAGCAATGCATGTTTGATTTGAGAATTTCCAAAATATAAACGCACATCCAAGGATAAACACATATCCACTCGTAGACTTCGAGACTTTTGTATCAGATATGTAATTTTCATCGCAATGTTCTTCAAGAACTGCTTGGTATTTTGAATAGTTAAATCCATAATTTTGAAGGTATTTTAAATTACCCAAAACTCTTAATATCGTCTCCATTGATCTTTCCCTGGATTACTTGTAAATCGACTTAGCTTACTTATCGAGTATGCTAGTTTAGAGTTCATAATATACATCAAACTGTCGACAATACGAGAGTATTCTAGTTGAGATATGCCTTCACCATTATTTCTTGCTAGATGTAAATTTACATCTACAGGTGTCTTGGTAGGACAGATATCATACTTGTTGAATTTTTCAAGTACTTTCTCTATGTAATGAGATTGAGATAATATAAGTCCATCCGATGTTTTAGAAATTTTAAGTCCTAATATAACACCGACGATACCTAAATCTTTCATGTCAAAATGACTACTCAACATATGTTTTATAGTTTTGACAATTTCTAGGTTACTACCCATTATTACCATATCATAAACATATAGGCATACAATGACTTATTCATTTTGAATGCTTTTAAAGTAAACATATTTGTCGCACTCATTAATTTTGAAACCAGTTGATAGCATTGCATTATCGAACTTTTCATTCCATTGCTTAGGTGTTTCTTTTAATCCGTAAAGTGATTTCACAAGCTTACATGCTTTTCCTTCTTGTCCGGGAGCCTTGAACCCTTCAGGTTGCTTCCAATGATTTTCTTCATCTAGTTCCCTATCTAAGAAAGTAGTTTTTACATCCATTTGATGTATTCAAGTCCATTAATAGCAGCTATGGCTATTAACATTCGAATGGGCGTAATTCTTGTTACCGGTGAGTATATGTCGAAATAATCCAACCCTTCCTTTTGCCTATAGCCTTTAGCTATAAGTCTAGATTTATATTTATCAATTGATCCATCGGCCTTCAATTTCTTTTTGAACATCTATTTGTAACCAAACGTTTTCAAACTTGGTGGAAGATCCACTAGTTCCTAAGTATGATTTTGCAAAATGGATTCAATTTCTCTATTAATTTCTTCTTTCTTATTGGAAGCATCGGGTGAGGATATTGCTTCTTTGTATGATTGAGGTTCATTTTCTAGAAATTATGTTAGAAAATACAAACCGAAGGAAGTCGAAGTCGTTATCCTTTTACCATGTCTTGGTTCATCATATATTGGTTCAATAGGTTGATGAGTATCATTTGTAGTAGCTTGATTTGTCCTTTTAGAAGGACCAGATTCTCGGGTCATGTTATACAAAAATTCATTTTCGAAAAATGAAGCGTACCTCTATTCAATAACCGTATTTACATGAATATTCGGAATCTCAGATTTACAAACTATGAAACGATATGCTCTGCTATTTATAGCATAAGCGATAAACACAAAGGCAATGGTCTTTGGTCCTATTTTTACCGTTTTAGGTTTAGGAACCATCACTTTGGCTAATTAACCCCACATTCGTAAACATTTATAGCAATGTGTTCGACCTTTCCATTACTCATAAGGAGTCTTGTGAGTTTTCTTGTGTGGGACTTTGTTAAAAATATAATTATCGAATAATAAGGCTTTCCCCCATAAGTTTTGGGGAGCTACTGAACTTATCAACATAGAGTTCATCATCTCCTTTAATGTACGATTTTTGCATTCAGCAACACCATTCGACTGAGGAGAATAAGGAGCGGTTGTTTGATGGATAATTCCATGTTTAGAACAAAATTCCTTAAAAGGAGATCCATATTCACTTCCTCTATCACTCCTTTTAGCCTTTATCTTCTTACTTAATTGATTCTCAATTTCATTCTTGTATTGTTTAAATGCACTAATAGCCTCATTTTTACTATGTAATTAATATACATAGCAATATTTTGTGCAATCATCAATAAAAGTAATAATATACTTTTTTCCACCTCTATTTTGTACAAATTTTAAATCACAAATATCCGTGTGAATTAAATCTAGTGGTTCACTAATCCTTTCAATAGAATGAAAAGGTAATCTTGCTAATTTTGATTCCACACAAATATCATATTTATTATTTTTATCAATATTGAATATTGGCAAAAATTCCAAATTAATTAAGCTACGCAAGGTATCAAAATTAACATTTCCTAATCAAGCATGCCAAATATGAGATGACTCAATCAAGTAAGTATAACTAGCAATTTCATTCATTGGGGATGCCTTTGGCATCAATGTCATTACATTCATTTTAAAGAGTTCCTCAGACAGGTAGCCCTTTCCCACATAAACATCATTTTTGGACAACACAAACTTATCAGAAACAAACACAAGTTTAAACCCATTCTTGCTTAGAAGTGATCCAAAAATCATATTTTTTTGGATGTTAGGAACGTGCACCACATTGTTAAGAGTAAGCTCCTTTCCCAAAGTCATCTTCAGAATTATCTTTCCTTGTACCACGACTGTAGAACTCGAAGAGTTCCCCATAAAGAGAGTCTCCTCATTTTCCAAGGCCTTATAAGTAGTAAACATTCATTTGTTTGCACAAATGTGGCGTTTAGCCCAGTGTCCACCCACCATTCCTTGGTTTTTCCTACCGTATTGCATTCAGAGACAACATTAGAAAGATTTATGTCTGCGATACCATTGGAAATGTTCTCACCCTGCATCACATTTTCTTGAGAGTTGTTCTTTTTAGTGTTCTTTGGTTTGCGACACTCGCTTGAGCGGTGTCCTGGATTGCCACAATTATAGCATTTGCCTTTGAATTTGTTTATTTTCTTAGATGTGCCTTCCCCCTCACAATTACGTTTGGATTTAGTAACTTTAACCACATGTGAATTGGACTCCATGATGTTCTTCCCACTTTTCATTTGAGATTCACGATTGTCTTCTTCAATCCGCAATCGTACTATCAATTCTTCTCCTTGCATTTGACATTCATCTCCTTGCGTTTGTGCTTGAGATAATTTTTGAACAAGTTCCAAGAAGGAGGCAACTTTTCAATTATTGTCGTCACCTTAAAAGTGTCACTGACTGACATTCCTTCAGCATGAATATTATGAATAATAACTTGAAGTTCTTGAACTTCTGCAATAACTGACTTGGAGTCAACCATTTTGAAGTCTAAAAAATGCCCCGCGATGAATTTCTTCATACCCGCATCTTCATCTGTGTACTTCTTCTCCAAAGAATTCCACAATTCCTTAGCGGTTGCAATGGTATTGTACACATGGTACAACGTCTTGTCCAAGTATGTCAGGATGTAGTTACGACACAGAAAGTCAGAATGTTTCAATGCTTCAATCGCAACAAATTTCTCAGTTTCATCTCCTTCTTGCAAAAGGGGACAATCCTCATACACAAACCTTGCTAATTAAAAGGTTGTGAGATAGAAGTACATCTATCCTTGCCACCATTTGAAATCGACCCCGTTATAATTTTTTCAGTTTATCCCCATGTCGCATGTTCACGGGGGGCGACAATAGTAGCATGTGTCACATTCATGGTCGATGGGACTGTGTTCGTATTTTGCGATTCCATTTCTGTTACAAAAACATAATTTTTATCAATGATAGTATTCATTTGTAATGAATTTTTTAAAATAGAATATACAATTTTGTACACCAATATTATACACCAATTTTCTCAATATAATTAATATTATATGAATTCTAACAAGAATTCTAAATTATATTCTGAATTATGTAACACGTAATTAAAGTAAAATTTCTACACAATATTATGAATTCTAAATCACAGAATTAAACTAAAATATTAAACATTAGTTTTTACTAGTCTAAATTAAGAAAAAGTCTGCGTCAAACTGTTTTTAAAAAAATCGTACAAAACACAATTAAAATTTTAAGATTTGTAAGAAATTCTTATACAAAGAGATTTCCACGAAAAAAATTATTTTATAAAACAGAATACAATGAATAGTGTAGAAAATTAATTTTCTATAACACTAAAATAATGTTAACTACTTTATTAAATTATAAAATTAATTTTCTATAACACTAAAATAATGTTAACTATTTTATTAAATTTCTGTAATTAGAAATTATCATGTACTCATTATAAACAGTAGTCAAAAATTAAATTGTTTTAAGATTGTTATGTATACTATTTAATTTATCAAATAGTAAAGAATTATGAATAATAATCACAGAGAGAAAATGAAATTACAAAAATAAGAATTGCTTACTTATTTTTTTGCAGAAATAATTAATAAAAAACCAGCAAAGAATTTTGAGCCATATGTAGTACCACATTGTCCCTAAGACAATTTAATTCCCCTCCACAGTGCTTTAGGTCTAAATTAATATCTCCCAATATAGAATGGAATTTTCGAATCAAGATATGTAGCATAACAATGAACTGATTTCGACGAACTCAAATACTGTGTCTTTTACTCAAACCATGAACAATACTGATAAACATGAAATTCTGGATGCTTGAGGGACTGTTTAATAATTTCGTCTAAATACAGGAGGAGAAATTATTTTTGTAACTTTTAAAAAAATGAGGAGGGCTCTTATATATATAGATTTTTGGTTGACTGTACCAAGTGCCCAAACGGATTATAATTTGGGTTAAAATCCGGCCCAGAAAGTTTAATTAATTAACTAATTCGACGCCAAAAGTGAAAAGAATTTATTTTTATGAGCCCAAGCCCGAACCGATCGGACGGCGCCCGTGTGAGATTATGGTCCAAACCCAACACATGCATAGTGTAGGTCATCTCTCCTTCAAAGATTTGGGATACCCCAAAGGCATCTAAGCCTTAGTCCATAATTGGGGTTTTATTAACTCTTCAAATTCCCATTATTCTTCCTTGAAAAAAAAAGGGCACATCTACAAGTTGAAATATCATTACTTACTTGTTATATAATTAGACATTTGATGTTTGGACAAAAACGATGGTCCCTCGATAGTCAGAACTTGCCCATGAAGTGAGGCATCAATCGAACTGATAAGTGAAGCAATGACAACTATTGAAAAAAATGTTTGATGTGGGGATCTCAGTAGACATAGTGCCCACCATCATAGTGGTGATGGAAACATATAAAATTGCATAAGAAGATGAAGAAGAATCCATTATTTTTATTAATATAGGAGAAAAGGTGAAAAGCTACTAGAAAACACTACAAAAGTTGACAGAGGACAAGCACGAACTAGGCGTCTCATCCAATTCAGATGCCAAACTGCCAAAACTAGTTGACGAAACCACCCAACGCACCATCAAAGGAAGGTGATCCCATATGTCCTTGAACCCGACCATCCCCCGAGAACGTAGGATCGATGTAGATATATCAGTCTATCAAAGCAAAAGAAAAAACCCTTGTTAAAATTCAGAAAAAATAAGGAAATACACAAAAAAAAGGGAAATACCAAAGGTCATTAACACTTACATAACCACTAGGGTTCACCATCCTAGATGATCAATGGTGTGAAGGCTCATGCAGAAAAGTCCGTTCATCCGCAACCGTCTCAAATAAGTTAATGGCATTCCCATTGCCCAGCACTAGAGGCACCCTGGCCCCCACTCCAAATGCGCCCAGTCATCAAGACTCAACCACGCCTTATGGACCGCACTGCTTGAAAAATCCTCCATTTACTAGTATTGAAAAAGAAAAGAAGGCTATAACAGATCACGAAAAAGAAGGGCAGAAGATAGAAGATCTTAAAACTGTGAAAAATAAAGAAATCTCCACCCTTTTTATAGAAGGCTAAAGGGCATGCTGATCAACAGTCCCAGGCCACATGCCAATCGGCATTATCCCTTCACCTACCTGAGGTAGCCCAAAAGACCATGCCACTACCGTTTGACACCCCCTACACCCTATCGGTTGGCACCTTCTTGAAATTTCATACAAAAAATCGAAGAAAATACCAAAAAATCCCAAAATCTCCCAAAAAATTCCTAAAATTGCCAAATAAATTTTAGAACATATTTTCTACAAAAAAAAAAAAAAAATTCAAGCTCTCAAATCCCCAACCGAATTAATACCACATTTTTCCTCCATCTTAAACCCCATAATTACTTAACGGAATCCTAGAATTATTTCTCCAGTAGAATTCTCAAATCCAACTTCCTCAATGGAACTTTAAGACAATCAGATATCTCTCCAGCAACGTCTCTAAAGGACACAACAAAAATCGAAAAGATCCCCTAATAGGGATATAGCCAATCCTCGGATTAGTATCTTTTCCCGAGAGGAGTATCTAAATTTTCCCATGAAAACTATACCCCACGCTTTTACTTAAAGCCCTCAGAATTGGATTTGACCGGCAGAATTGGTCACTCCTACTCAAGCCCTCGAAATTGGCTTCAACACTCAGAGTTGGTCATTCCTACTTAAAGCCCTCAGAATTGGCTTCGACTCGCCGAATTGATCACTCCCACTCAGGTCCTCAAAATTGACCTTGACGCTTAGAATTTGTTTCTTCTACTTAAATCCCTCACAATTGACCTCGACCCTTAGAATTGGTAGCTCCCACTTAAAGCCCTCGGAATTGTCTTTAACCCTGAAAATGGGTTGCTCTCACTTAACGTCCTCAAAATTAACCTCGGCCTTCATAATTGGTCAGTCGCATTCAATCCTTCATAATTGGCTCGACCCTCAGAATTGGTCGCTCTAACTTAAAGCCCTCAGACTTGGCTTCGACCCACAAAATTGGTCGTTTCTACTTAAGGTCCTCGGAATTGACCTCGGTCCTTAGAATTGGTTGGTCCCACTTAAAGCCCTCATAATTATCTTCGACTCGAGAATTGGTCTCTCCTACTCAGGTCCTCAAAATTGACCTCGACCCTCAAAATTGGTCGCTCCCATTCAAGCCCTCGGAATTGGCTTCAACCCGCAGAGTTTGTCGCTTCTACGTAAGGTCCTCAGAATTGACCTCGGCCCTCAGGATTTGTCGCTCCCACTTAAAGCCCTTAGAATTGGTTTCGACTTTCAGAATTGGTCACTCCTACTAAAGCTCTAGGAATTGGCTTCGATCCTTAGAATTGGTCGCTCCCACTTAAATCCCTCAAAATTGGCTTCGACCCGCAGAATTGGTCGCTCTTACTCAAGCCCTCAAAATTAGCATCAACCCTCAAAATTGGTCTCTTCATACCCTTGGTCCTCAGAATCAACCTCATACCATAAAATCATCCATCCCAGCATTACCTTAGGTCCTCAAAAATGGCCTCGACCCTCTGAATTGATCATCCTCGTCTCTTTAGGTCCGTAGAATCGACCTCCTTCCCTTTATCCGACGGCTCTCTATTTTTCCAATCTCATCAGTCGAGGGAATCTATGGACACCACATTATAAGACCCCCTAAGTATCTCCTTAGGTCACTAGCACTTCCCCATTTCACTACAAAACCTAGGTCGTACTTTGAGTATCGATCTAGAGGCCATCAGGCGCTACTCGACCCCGTTTGACTTTGGTCAACTCTATCGTTAGAGCAAAATCTCAATAAATCTTTAAATGGGTCTGAATTCCCTTTCCAACGTTCCACCATGTGTGCAAATTAGCATAACATTTCGACCGAATGAACCATTTTACTATCAAAAATCAATCTGAAGGCCACCGGGAGCTCCCGACCTCCGATTTGAACCCAATTAACTTCATCATCAGAGCCAAAGTTCTTTGGATCTTTAAAGGGCACTGAAACCCCTTTCCAATGATCGCCTTGTCCATAAAATGGCATAACCATTCGGACGAACGATCCGTTTTCCCCAAAAAAAATATTCTAAAGGCCACCGAGCGCTCCCGAGCTCCATTTAACCAAGGTCAACTCTTTAGCTCGAATGATACCAAATGAATCTTCAAAGGGAACTGAATACCCTTTCTGATGGTCCACCCATTGTGCAAACCAACCTTACGGTACGGACGAACGATTCGTTTTACTCTGAAAAGTCATCGGGTGCTTTCGGGCCCCAGTTGACCAAAGTCAACTTTCCAAACCAATTGAAACTCTTTGGAATGTCAAAGTACCTCACGTAAAATTTCTAATGTTATGTGATGATGCTAAGATTTAGCATCACCAGATAAGTGATAGTGAGCTCAAGCAGAAGCAGCCATGGCAGCCATAGAGATGCAAGTATATAAGTATGTAAGTGTGTAGAAGGGGATGAGTATAAGAGGAAATAAGAGAATGATGTATAGTGGTTCAGCCAATTTGGCCTACATCCACTGTGAGTGTGTGTGATCCACTAAGTATGGGCACTAATGGCCTTGGATACAATGCTCATAACCCCCTCTCTCCCTCTACTGTGTGTGTACAACCAGAGTTTTAGCTAGGGCTATTGTTCATGGATCGATCCCCTGTAGGGTTGTAGGTGACAAGTATATATAGGTCTTAGGGGGTGTAGTGTACCCCCCAAATAAGCATGGTGCATGTGAATAATGATCTAACCAATCCCCTGTTGACACCTGTAGATGCCAAATGATGACATAATATTCCCTCACGTGAGGGTGTGATTCGGTTATAACGGTCTGCCACGTGTCATATGAGCCTGACACGCACTGTTCCACGCGTGTCCCAGACCACGCGCTGTCATGATGTCACCCTCGGCCTATGAGCCGAGGCCGAGGGCAAAGTTTCTTCCGGTAGGGAGCCTGGCTTGATTCTGGCCTCGTACTGTCGTACCCTCTTAGGGTCGTCTGGAGCCTGAGGAAGGGTCGGCCCCTCGTAGGGTCGTTCGGAGCCCGGGGAAGGTTCGGTCCCTCGTAGGGTCATCCGGAGCCCGGGGAAGGGTCGGCCCCTCGTAGGGTCGTCCGGAGCCTGGTGGAGGGTCGGTCCCTCGTAGGGTCGCCTGGGCCTGGTGGAGGCCAGCTGGGGCCTGGTGAAGGGTCGTCCCCTCGTAGGGTCGTCCGTATTGGAGGTAATCCTCATCCAGGCTGAGGGTATAAACGGGTATATCAATCACCCCCCAGCCCTTAGCCATAGGTGTCATTGAGATGGCTGAGGGATATTTGCTGAATTCGAGACACGTGTGGTCAGTTAGGTGAGTGACACCTGTGCAGATACTCATTGTTGTTCCAGTTTCCAAGGAAGGGCGGCTGTGCAGTACGCTTCGGGCCTTGTGCCCTAATTATATCTTCCTTTGGTAAATGGGTCCACTCATTACCAAAGTATTTAAGAGATTTTCAAACTCTCTCTCTTCATCTTCTTCTTTTTCGCGCCCAAGTCTATTCTCTCTCTAGAACTAGTAAGCTTCGCCACTTGCAGCCTTCGTTTCGTCAGGTCTCAGCAGCGTTACTCTCCCTCTTTATCAGGTATTCTCCTTCATTAAGAGCTTTCCTTTGTCTTCAATTCTGTTTATTTTTTAGGGTCATAGGGTTACATCAGCTTCGAGTTCCCCTTAGCTTTTTCCGGTGTCTTCTCCGGTAACTGGTTCTTGGATCGTTCTTGACGAAAACCTTTAAGTTCTTTGTTCAATCCAAAAGTCAAACTTGGTCAACTCTCCACTTGTTTGTAGCTAAATTAGTCAAGTGTAGTGTAATTTCTCCAAGTGTAGAGTCTTCCCTTTAATGCTTAGGAGGTTTTACAACCTAGTGTCTGAATTCCCACCCTTGAGAGAAAAACTCTTTGCCGAGATCAGACGGATAGAGGAAGAGGAGGAGAGGAGATGAGGGGCCGACCCTAATTGGGTACGACCCATCTTTCCCATTCCTCTTGCCACCATAAGACCATTTGAACCCTCTGAGTCTTGTGGGTCGTCATCTCGTCCGACCGACACTCCCAAACCAAGCGAAATGGACGAGAGAGCCTTCTCTCCAACTGGTGTCGGGACGTCTGGTAGAAGGGACATGTCTGATCTTAGCCCTCCCCGAGAGGCCGAGGGTACGATCCCCTCCGAGGCTGTCCCTGTGACAACTCTTTCCCCCAATGCCTTCCAAGTGGCTTTTCCTCAGGGTCCTCCTACAGGTAATGAGGGGGAAGGGGGTGAGGACGAGGACGACGATACAGATGATGAGGTTGATACCTCCCATGCCTCGTCTTTTATCTCCTCTGTTAGGGATAGGGACCTTCTGATATGGAGGCATATTTACGGAGTGCTCTCTGGGGTAACTATGAGGGTGCCCTCTGAGGCTGAGAGGGTTTTTGAGGGTGAAGAGGGAGAGGTTGCAGTTTACGAGCAAATGTTCAAAGTAGGTGTCAGACTCCCTTTCCATCCTGCTATTGTCGATATTCTGTCGGCTTTGGGCGTCGCCCCCTCGCAACTTCCACCCAACTCTTGGAGGACGATTCTGGGGTATATCTCTTTGTGGAAAAACTCTTTCACTGATGAGCCCTCGTCCGACGTGTTCTTGGCCTGCTACAATATCACCTCTTCATCTAAATAGCCCGGATACTATCATCTAGGGGCGAGAAGGTCTGAGAAGAAGCTGCTCCACGTGGCTCAAACTTCCAATCATGATTGGAAAAAGAGGTTCTTCTTCATATCTGGGGCATGGGAGAGCTCTGCCGAGGCGTCCCCTTCTGCCGACGGTCCGAGGGTCCCTAACAAATGGTCTAATCCCTCAATGAAAGCTAGGTCAGACCCCGAACTTAGCTTGGAGGAAAGGGATATTGTTGAGTATCTGAGGGGACGAGGGAGAGAGGGTGAGATCCCAAAGTTCGAAGATTTGATGACCCCTCGATACCTCAAAGAAGCTGGTCTGAGGGTCGGCCCTCTGACGGAACTATGTGAGTTATACAGCATGTTTTCCATTTTTTACTTTTTTTTTTGAAGTGTTTCCCGTTTATCTCTGTATTTCTGATGCATCGTATCCTTTTCAGGTCGTCCTGCAGGTGTGTCAGATTACCTCTGGGATATGACTGCTCCAAGCCTACTTGCTGGTCTGTCAAAGAAGAAGGGGAAGGAGCCTCATCAAGCTCCTAAGAAGACAAGGGCCTGAGGGCCGACGGTTGTTGAGCCGACAGCCGATAGTCACAAAAGGAAGGATCCTGAGGCTCCTGTTGAGCATCGGCCTGATCCAAGGACGAGGGCAAGGGTCGAAGCCTCTGAGGGGACGACCTCTTCGTCCAGCATGGGGGCCTTCTGGTCTCAAAATCTGTCCCATCTGAGGGCCGACCCCTCATCTCTTATTGCCAACCTGAGGGCAGCCAAGGCCTCGATGTTCTCTGCACCGTCGGCCTCTGACTTCGAGTTCTTGGCTAAGATGCCACCAGCCAAAGTGTACGACTACGGTCTGCACTCCCTTTCTCAGGTATTGGTCTTGACCTTCTTTAATTTCACTAACTGTTCCCTCGGCCCCCCTTGATATTTCTTCATTTTTTCTTGCAGTCTGTCTGTGCCTTGACCTCAGCCACCAAGTGGATGGCCGAGAATCAACAAAAGTTTCACGAAGCTGAGAGGGCCATTCAACATGAGGCTGAGTTGCAGGCAGAGGTAGATACAGCAAAGACTGAGCTTAACACTGCGAGGGCTGAGCTTGAGAGTGCCAGGACCGAGCATGCTAGGGTCCTACATGAGCTGATGAGGCAGCACGATGCCGACTTGCAAGCCAAGGACTTGATCATCAAGGATAGGGATGAGGCTCTGATCAACCTGGAGGCCCAGCATAAGACTGATCTGGAAGCAGCCATCAGGAAAGCCGAGGCTGATGCTGTTGAGGCATACAAGACCTCAGATGAATTTCAGGGCTTCGGCCTTGAATATCTAGAAAGGGGGATTCGGACGGCCTACCGATGGGTCGTCCTCAAGTTTGGCGATGTCGTCTCCTCTGTTCGCCCTTCACTGGAGGGTGTTCAACTGGACGACCCCCTAATTGCCGAGGCCCTCAACCAGGTGGAGTCCCAAGTCCAGATCGAGGGGGTCGGTACATCTGAAGATCATCCGGTGCTGGTAACTGAGGAGACCATTCCCATTGATGTTGAGGCCCTGCCCTCCGATGTCGTCCCATAGGGTGGCTGCCTGTAGCCCATACCCTCGTTTTTGTATTTTTGTTCAAAGGCCTTGTAAAAACACTTGATACTTATGTTTTATTAATACCAGTCTCTTCCATAATTGTTGTCTTCCATACTTAATTCTTTTATGGTTTGCTCCTTGTTGATGCTATTAACCCCTCCCTCGTCTTTCTTGAGGACTGTGGAGGGGTCGTCCCCTCCACTGATCCTCATTATAGTCGAGGGTTCAACTTACCAAATTAATGATTTTTAACAAAGTCTACCCTCGTCTTTCTTGAGGACTGTGGAGGGGTCGTCCCCTCCACTGATCCTCATTATAGCCGAGGGTTCAACTTACCAAATTAATAGTTTTTAACAAAGTCTACCCTCGTCTTTCTTGAGGACTGTGGTGGGGTCGTCCCTCCACTGATCCTCATTATAGCCGAGGGTTCAACCTACCAAATTAATGGTTTTTAACAAAGTCTACCCTCGTCTTTCTTGAGGACTGAGGTTGGGTCGTCCCCTCTACTGATCCTCATTATAGCCGAGGGTTCAACTTACCAAATTAATGGTTTTTAACAAAGTCTACCCTCGTCTTTCTTGAGGACTGTGGTGGGGTCGTCCCCTCCACTGATCCTCATTATAGCCGAGGGTTCAACCTACCAAATTAATGGTTTTTAACAAAGTCTACCCTCGTCTTTCTTGAGGACTGTGGAGGGGTCGTCCCCTCCACTGATTCTCATTATAGCCGAGGGTTCAACTTACCAAATTAATGGTTTTTAACAAAGTCTACCCTCGTATTTCTTGAGGACTGTGGTGGGGTCGTCCCCTCCACTGATCCTCATTATAGCCGAGGGTTCAACCTACCAAATTAATGGTTTTTAACAAAGTCTACCCTCGTCTTTCTTGAGGACTGTGGTGGGGTCGTCCCCTCCACTGATCCTCATTATAGCCGAGGGTTCAACTTACCAAATTAATGGTTTTTAACAAAGTCTACCCTTGTCTTTCTTGAGGACTGTGGTGGGGTCGTCCCCTCCACTAATCCTCATTATAGCCGAGGGTTCAACTTACCAAATTAATGGTTTTTAACAAAGTCTACCCTCGTCTTTCTTGAGGACTGTGGAGGGGTCGTCCCCTCCACTGATCCTCATTATAACCGAGGGTTCAACTTACCAAATTAATGGTTTTTAACAAAGTCTACCCTCGTCTTTCTTGAGGACTGTGGTGGGGTCGTCCCCTCCACTGATCCTCATTATAGCCGAGGGTTCAACCTACCAAATTAATGGTTTTTAACAAAGTCTACCCTCGTCTTTCTTGAGGACTGTGGTGGGGTCGTCCCCTCCACTGATCCTCATTATAGCCGAGGGTTCAACTTACCAAATTAATGGTTTTTAACAAAGTATACCCTCGTCTTTCTTGAGGACTGTGGTGGGGTCGTCCCCTCCACTGATCCTTATTATAGCCGAGGGTTTAACCTACCAAATTAATGGTTTTTAACAAAGTCTACCCTCGTCTTTCTTGAGGACTGTGGAGGGGTCGTCCCCTCCACTGATCCTCATTATAGCCGAGGGTTCAACTTACCAAATTAATGGTTTTTAACAAAGTCTACCCTCATCTTTCTTGAGGACTGTGGTGGGGTCGTCCCCTCCACTAATCCTCATTATAGCCGAGGGTTCAACCTACCAAATTAATGGTTTTTAACAAAGTCTACCCTCGTTTTTCTTGAGGACTGTGGTGGGGTCGTCCCCTCCACTGATCCTCATTATAGCCGAGGGTTCAACTTACCAAATTAATGGTTTTTAACAAAGTCTACCCTCGTCTTTCTTGAGGACTGTGGTGGGGTCTTCCCCTCCACTGATCCTCATTATAGCCGAGGGTTCAACCTACCAAATTAATGGTTTTTAACAAAGTCTACTCTCATCTTTCTTGAGGACTGTGGTGGGGTCGTCCCCTCCACTGATCCTCATTATAGTCGAGGGTAGTTTTCTGTATATATTTCCATGCGTGCTAGAACTGATAACCACTGGATGAGGGAAACACTGATATTTCTCATTAATTTTCCATGTGTTCTGCTGGAGCAACTCCTATTACAACTATGGTCTATCAAGACCTTACAACACTACTGGTAGTATTTCTTCAAATGATCTGCGTTCCAGGGGTTGGAAAATGGTTCCCCTTCTAGGTTTTCTAATCTATAGGTCCCAGGGACAACTTCATCGGTGACCCTATAGGGGCCGTGCCAATTAGGATGGAGTTTATTGGGCTTCTGCCAAGTCTTTTTGAGAACCAAGTCTCCTACTGCGATTGGCCTCTGTTTCACCCGCTGGTTGTAAAACCTTGCGGTCCTCTGCTGGTAGGAAGCTTGCCTTATCTCAGCATCCTCCCTTCTTTCCTCAATCAAATCCAGGTCAAGTCTCCTCTCTTCCGTATTTCCCTGGGGGTCGTACATTTGGACCCTATGAGTGGGAAACTCGACCTCGGTGGGGATGACTGCTTCTGATCCATAAGCTAACATGAAGGGGGTCTCCCTAGTAGAGGTCCTTACTGTCATCCTGTATGCCCACAACACTGCATATAACTCCTCGACCCATCTTCCTTTTGCCTCCTCAAGCCTCTTCTTAATCCCATCTAAGATTGTCCTATTCGTAACTTCGGTTTGCCCATTGGCCTGAGGTCGGCCTGGGGTGGAGAAAAATTGTTTGATACTTACCCTCTCACAGTACTTCTGTAAATAGGCATTCTTGAACTGGGTCCCGTTATCCGAGATGAGGGTGTTGGGTAGACCATATCTGCATATCACATTCTTCCAGATAAACTGGAAGGTCTTCTGCTCCGTGATCGTGACCATCGGTTCGGCCTCTACCCACTTTGAAAAGTAGTCAATTGCTACGATGAGGAACCGATAGTTATTGACTGCTCTCGGTAAGGGTCCTACCAAATCAATCTCCCACACTGCGAACGACCAAGGGGATGTAATGGAGGTGAGAGGCTGATGGGGCTAGTGAGGGATGGTGGCAAATCTCTGGCATTTGTCACACTTCTTTACATATGCTGCGGCATCTTTCCCCAAGGTCGGCCACCAGTAGCCCTGGGTGACCACCCTCTTCGCTAAGGATCTACCCCCAATGTGGCTTGAGCACGACCCTTCATGCACATCTTGCAGAATAGAAGGGACTTCTGAGGGATGCACACACCTAAGTAAGGGGAGTAGGAACCCCTTTTTGTACAGCGTGTCTCCGATGACAGTGAACTTTGCAGCCCTGTATCTCAGCTTCTTCCTTTCTTGGCTTGCTTCTGGCATCTCTCCCTCTTTAATGTATCTGATCAGAGGATCCATCCATGACGGTTCTTGAGAAACATTCATGCAAATGCCAAGTGTTCCCTCGACGTCTTCAATAGTTGGTCGAAGCAAGATTTCTACCGGGACTGTCCTCCTTATGTCTGTCCTAGTAGCTGAGGCCAACCTTGCAAGGGCGTCAGCACGGCCATTGTCGAGCCTAGGTATCCTCTTGAATTTCACTTCTTTAAAGTCCTTCAGCAATGACCTCACCTTCTCAAGGTACCTAGCCATCCTCTCATCCTTGGCCTCATAGGCTCCTAGTATCTGATTCACCACCAGCCTCGAATCACTGTGAACCAAAATTTGGCCGATACTAAGAGATTTGGCCAAGGAAAGGCCAGCTATTAAGGCCTCATACTCAGCCTCATTATTGGAGGCTTTGAAATTGAACCTCAGGGCGTACTCGATGTCTGTGCCGTCGGGTGCTGATACTATCAGTCCAGCTCCGCTCCCTCTTTCGCAAGAGGACCCGTCGACGAAGAGTCTCCACATGGTCTTTTCTTCTGAGAAACTTCCCTCGGAGAGGGACCCCTGTCTAAAGATGTATCTTCCCTCTTCGTTTTCGGTTGCATTCCCCTTAGCGGTGCTTGCCTCAGCCCTGGCCGCAGGCGTGTCGATGATCCTGTCTTGTTGGATATCTGTCTCCCCGGGGGTCTCACCCTCGGCTTCATCGCTCTCCCAAGTAAACTCAACCACGAAGTCTGCTAGCGCTTGCCCCTTAATGGCTGTCTTGGGCTGATACACAATATCGAACTCCCCTAGCTCTATAACCCAGGTCATTAGCCTTCCTAATTTTTTAGGCTTGTGTAGGACCTGCCTAAGAGGAGAGTCAGTAAGGATGACCATAGTATGGGACTGGAAGTATGGTTTCATCTTCCTTGAGGCATGGATCAAGGCGTAGGCCAACTTTTCCATCCTCGGGTATCTTTGCTCTGCCCCCTGGAGTGCCTTGCTGTTAAAATATACAGGCTTCTATATTCCGTCCTCGTCTCTCACAATGGTTGCGCTGATGGCAGACTCTGAGACGGCGAGGTACACGTAAAGTCGTTCACCCTGCACGGGCCGTGACAGCAGCAAGGGAGACCCTAAGTATGATTTTAGCTCCTTGAAAGCCTCATCACACTCTTTACTCCATTCAAAGGCCTTCCTGAGGATCTTGAAGAATGGTAGACACCTGTCTGTGGCCCTTGACACAAATCTGTTCAAGGCAACCACTCTCCCTGTGAGCCTCTGAACGTCTTTAATGGACTTGGGGGTCTTCATCTCAATAAGGGCCTTTATCTTTTCAGGATTGGCCTCGATGCCTCTTTGATTGACAATGAACCCCAAGAACTTCCCTGCTCCGACCCCGAAGACACATTTGGCTGGGTTAAGCTTCATCTGATATTTGTCCATCGTATCGAAGGTCCTCTCCAGGTCTGCCACATGATCCTCTGCCTTCAGACTCTTAGTCAGCATGTCGTCTACGTAGACCTCCACAGACTTCCCAATTTGATCTTCAAACATTCTGTTTACGAGGCGCTGGTACATTGCCCCTGCATTTTTTAGGCCAAAGGGCATGACCCTATAGCAGTATCTCCCCTTATCAGTGATGAAGGCAGTCCTCTCCGAATCATCAGGGTTCATGAAGATCTGGTTATACCCTGAGTAGGCATCCATAAAACTCATGAGCTCATGGCCTGCGGTAGCGTCTACCATCTGGTCAATGCGAGGGAGAGGGAAGTTGTCTTTGGGGCAGTGCTTGTTGAGGTCTGTGAAGTCCACACACATCCGCCACTTCCCGTTGGCCTTTGGGACAATGACTGCATTGGACAACCATTCAGGGTAGATGACCTCTCTGATAAATTCAGCGTCTTCTAATTTTTTAACCTCATCCCTGATGACCTCGTACTTCTCTCTAGAATAAATCCTCCTCTTCTGCTTTATCGGCTTCACTCCCTCTACCGCATTGAGTTTGTGGCACATAATTTCAGGGTCGATCCCTGGCATATCTACATGACTCCACGCGAAGACGCTTTGCCTTCTCCTCAACAGTTTGATGAGGTCTTCCTTGATACTGGGCTCCAGATACTTGCCAACTTGGACGGTTTTTCCCGGGTCATCCTCATCGAGGATGATGGGTTCTACCTCCTCAGCGGCCTCTCCTTTTTTTAGCTTCGTCTCGTCCCTGGGGTCCAGGGTATCAATGTTGTAAGTGGCTGTAGCCCTCTTGTGTGCCTCCCTTTGTTCAGCGGAGTTGTAGTAGCACTCTCTCGCTGTCGTCTGGTCTCCCTGAACTTCCCCCACCCCGTAAGGGGTAGGGAACTTAACCATCTGGTGGACTGTGGACGGCACAGCTTCAAACCCCTTGAGGGCCACACGTCCCAGTATGATGTTGTATGCCGAAAACACATGCTCATCCAGCACAAAGAAACTGACCCTCTTGGTGAGCCATCTCGGCCATTCGTCCCCCATCCTGACATCAGCCTCATATATTCCCAGGGGGTGAACCTTCTCCCCACTGAACCCGATCAACGGATGATGGTATGGGACAAGTCTGGCATGACTGAGGCCCAAGGCCTTGAAGCATGGCCAAAACATCACATCTGCGGATGAGCCCCCATCTACCAGGATCCTCGGCACTTCGCACCCGTGCACCCTGGTAGTGATGACGAGAGGGTCATCATGCGGGGCCAAGAGGCCTTTGAAGTCCATCCTTGAAAATCCCACTATCAAAGTGTCCATCTCAACCTTCTTCCTTTTTTCTGACTTGACCTCTAGGGAGGTCGAGTGCACCACCTTCGTCACCGCCTTAGCCTCAGCAACATGGGCCTTCCTGTCAGCGACCTCAGACCCTCCTCCTGCTAATCCCCCGGAGATCATTCCTACACCAAGCGAGATCATATTGAGCCTCTTGACAGGACCGTGGTCGTCTCTCGGCGGGAGGTTAGGGTCGTCCTCATCATCAGAGGGGTCGTCCCCTCTTTTTTGAGGACCTTCTTTACATGCATCAACTCGCTTTTTTCTGGGGTCGTCCCCTCTGCCCCTCTTGAAGGCCTCTCGGTCCACGTATTTTCTGAGCTTCCCTTCTTTCAGCATCTTCTCAATCTCATCTTTCAGAGCAAAGCATTTGTCTGTTACGTGACCATGGTCTTGGTGAAATTCACACCACAGGTTCCTGTTCCTCTTGCCGGGGGCTGCCCTCAGCTTCTCAGGCCACTTCAGGGATCGGTCACTCTTTATCTCATTGAGGATCTGTTCACAGCTGACCGTTAGAGGGGTGTAACCAACGAACTTATCATCCGTGGACCTCTTCTTCCCTTCTTTGTTCTTCTTAGGGTATTTGCCCCCGCTTGTACCTCCTTTTTCGTCCTCATGTTTTGCGGCCATCGCCTCTTCGGCGTTCATCACCTTCCCTGCTGTTGACAACAGCTCGGCCATCGTCCTCGGAGGGTCTTCGGTGAGCTTCCATAATAGCTTCCCCTTTTGGAGCCCTCCAATCAGGGCTGTCATAGCTATGCTCTCCTCATAGTCTTCCACCTCCAGCTTCTCTTTATTGAATCTGGCTATGTAGTCTCTCAGAGTCTCATTCTTTCCCTGCTTAACATAGAGCAGGTGTGTGGTCTTCTTCTGTGGTCTCACCCCAAAGCAAAAGTTGTGGATGAACCGGTCTGCCAACTGCTTGAAGTTTTCAATGGAATTTTTTGGAAGAGACGTGTACCAGACATGTGCAGCCCCTGTCAGGGTACCAGAGAAGGCACGACACCTCATCTCATCTGAGATAGAGTATATGTCTGCCGCCGATTGATACATCTCCACGTGGTGGACAGGGTTGGTGCTCCCATCGTATCTTGGGGTGACCACAGGAGGCTTGAACTTTGATGGCATGGGGAAGTTGACTATCTTTGCCACAAAGGGTGAGCCTATGGTGTATCCCCTCTGAAGAGGGTCTCGGTTCTTCAGTATGTCGCCAATCTTATCCTCTAACCGCTGGATTGAGTCATTCCAGGGCCTCACAGGGTCTGCGTGGCCGATGTTATCCCCCGCTGCCTCTTGGAGGTGGATGGGGGGTTCCACTGCAGCAGGCCTGTGTCGGCTGTTTACTTCCCTTTGGCCGTCATCCCGTCTTTGGGTTCGGCCCTCTGCTACCTCCCTCCTAGATCTCGCAGCACTTCTCGACCTGGACAGTTTATCCCGCAGGTCATTTACTGGGCCCAGCCTCTCGAAGGCCGACCCCCTGCTCAGGCGGTCAAAAGCAGAGCCTCTCGGACGATCATCAGGGTTTGGTCTCCCGCACTTTCCTCTACTGTCCTGGAGAGGTCGTACAGTATTGTTGGAGACCTCGTATGGTTCCCAGCATTCTATTGGGGCTTCCTCCCCCTCCAGATCATCATACCTGTCTTCAGGGCAAGGGTTTCCTTGCCTCCCCAGGCGCAAACGCCTGGGGTCAGCAACATCCCTACGCCGCTGAGGAAGTGGCAGGTCTTTGCATGGTGCCTGGGGTGGTCCCCTGGCCTCATGCTGTCCTGGGGCTGCTGCCGGAGTAATCATCTCAGGTGAGACCCCAGGTGGTCTCAGTATGTTCTGGCTCAGAGCTGTGAACTCCTCCTGCATCATCCGCTGGCTTGCTACCAGAGACTTTAGGGCTGCTGCCACATCATCCATCTCAGACTGAGGCGGCGGCTGACTGGAACTGGGTCTTCCCCCCTCATCCGGCGGGGGAAGTGGTGGCGGTGGCATCTCAGGTGCCATGTGCTTGAGCTATGAAAAGTTGAACTGAAGAAAATACTGGTGAGCTTGGGAACCTTAGTGGGTCTCTTTCAATGGTGAAACACCTCCTCTTAAGGGGTGTGTTGGTTCACCACCAGAGTGCCCAGTGAGGTCAAGCTGTACAAAGGAAGACATGTCTTCTGGTTCCCACAGACGGCGCCAAACTGATGATGCTAAGATTTAGCATCACCAAATAAGTGATAGTGAGCTCAAGCAGAAGAAGCCATGGCAGCCATAGAGATGCAAGTATATAAGTATGTAAGTGTGTAGAAGGAGATGAGTATAAGAGGAAATAAGACAATGATGTATAGTGGTTCAGCCAATTTGGCCTACATCCACTGTGAGTGTGTGTGATCCACTAAGTATGGGCACTAATGGCCTTGGATACAATGCTCATAACCCCCTCTCTCCCTCTACTGTGTGTGTACAAGCAGAGTTTTAGCTAGGGCTATTGTTCATGGATCGATCCCCTGTAGGGTTGTAGGTGACAAGTATATATAGGTCTTAGGGGGTGTAGTGTACCCCCCAAGTAAGCGTGGTGCATGTGAATAATGATCTAACCAATCCCCTGTTGACACCTGTAGATGCCAAATGATGACATAATATTCCCTCACGTGAGGGTGTGATTCGGTTATAACGGTCTGCCACGTGTCATATGATCCTGACGCGCACTGTTCCACGCGTGTCCCGGACCACGCGCTGTCATGATGTCACCCTCGGCCTATGAGCCGAGGCCGAGGGCAAAGTTTCTTCCGGTAGGGAGCCTGGCTTGATTCTGGCCTCGTACTGTCGTACCCTCGTAGGGTCGTCTGGAGCCTGAGGAAGGGTCGGCCCCTCGTAGGGTCGTCCGGAGCCCGGGGAAGGGTCGGTCCCTCGTAGGGTCGTCCGGAGCCCGGGCAAGGGTCGGCCCCTCGTAGGGTCGTCCGGAGCCTGGTGGAGGGTCGGTCCCTCGTAGGGTCGCCTGGGCCTGGTGGAGGCCAGCTGGGGCCTGGTGAAGGGTCGTCCCCTCGTAGGGTCGTCCGTATTGGAGGTAATCCTCATCCAGGCTGAGGGTATAAACGGGTATATCATTATGCTCCATACACGATTCTGACTTACAGTTTGGATGAACGATCCATCACCGTCCTATAATCTCTTGTCCAAAGGACCGACGAGCACTTTCGAGCCCCATTTGACCCAAATTCAACTCCCAGATCTGGGAGCATCCCAAAGGACTCTTATAGCTATCTTAATTACCTTTCTAACGGATTGCCTCGTGAACAATTTGGATTTACAAATTGCATTCAATGATTATTTTTCTGAAAAAATCTGTATGAGACTATCAATTGGCAGGTCCATTTCCCTACCTATCGAAAGTGTGTCTAGGGTTACCTGTCGATTGGCAAGGCCAGGGCTATGCCAATCGTCACCCCCTACCCTATAAATATAGTGCATGACCTCACTTTCAAGGCACACCTCAGATCCATCAATATCAGTGATCTCAACAACATTCTCTTACAGTAAGTGAAGTTTCCTTGTCTGAAATTCCTTTCGATCTTTCATTCCCATCATTTTCATACCCAATTTTACAAAATATCATTCTCTCTCATTCAACCTTCATCTAAACATTCAAGGGATCTCATCAAGGATCAAGATCAAGCCTCAATTCTCCAAAGAAGATCCAAAAATCCTTATCTCTCTTTAAATTCTTTATTTTTGCATTAATTACACAAATTATTAATCTAGCTTTTACTTTAGTTCATACACATTAACATGTCATCATTTATTACTTATATTGCACATACTCTATTTTCTATAAAAAAAAATAAGAAAAAGAGGGTTACTCCTATAAATTTCAACAAGCTTTTCCATCACAATCTCTCAAAACTAAAAAAATACATTTTCTACACACACATATAATAAACCCTCATTCGAATCTATGTGAAAAATCCCACCCTTATATCGCACGTAAACTATGTGGACTTTGATGCCTTTATAGGCTACGTATGCGTCTCGGGCTAAAACCCGAGACTCGAGTCCAGATACCAATTTTCTAATTTTCCTATTTTAGCATTTTCATTATTTTTATCTATACATTATTTAATATATATTATAATTGTGGTTTACACTTGGAATTTTATCTAACACATATTGTCGTTTCATCATAATGATCAATATCTCGATAAACTCATACGTCGCATTTTCTAAATATTCTTTTGAGAACATTCCTATAGATGACCTCACTCTATCTTTACCATGATATGAGTTAGGCGATTCCGATCTCAATTTATACACACACACACATACACACTTCATAAAAAATTAAGGAAAATAGTAACACAAGCCCATGAGAGACCGAAAGAGCGGGATGGGTGCCTAAGCTCTGAACTATTGGTTTCATAACCATCACTTTGTCTTCGATGCTGCTCTCTCGAGGTGAGGACGTGTTATTTTGCTAGTTTTGTGCATATTAGGTTGGCGACTCCATGTTTTTACATCACCCCACATCAACGATGACCAAAGCGCTCCTAGAGGAAGAGTGCGCAAGACCTTCACCCCTCCCCCCCCCCCCAAAAAAAAAAAAAAAGGAGATGGGATGGCCACACACGGAATGGTGTATCTATGAACCTGATTTCCCTACCTAATGTAGGTCGTAGATAATTTGATTAGTAAGGTGTCTGAGTGTTCATATGCATACACTCTTATATATGCATGACAGTTTTTCATTCGATTAATGTGGTGCGATCGAATTTAGGTTACATGGACGAGTAGATAGTTATGTACTTATTTTTAAAGCATTGTACATTTTATTGTAAAAAAAATCATAAAGGGATTTTTTAGAGTCAATGAGAATAAAGAGTTTATTTGTATTTGTGTATTCTTCCTCAAATGTTCTATTTATCCGTTGTGCATAGTTAAATGATTTTGAAAATATTATAAATTGTATGCATTTTTTCACTTTGGAGTAGCACTTCATGGATTTATTTTCCCTGAGTGATATAGTACATTTATTATAACATTTATTCCCTTTGATTTGTGTCGATCTTTCTATTATCATGGGTCATGCCTATGTTACAACCCGTAAGTTCCATATTTAGGGTGATGAATCCTAAATACCCAATTTATTAGAATCAAATAACTAATAACTCTCTAAGCATATGGAACAACATAAAAGTGCAATAAAATATGGATAAACGAAAACCATACGAATTTACCAATAATCAAGACTTGAATACCGCGTGTACAAAGTGATACTGGAATGAAACTACTAAAATAACTCTAATATGTTACAATTCTGTGGATACAAAATAAATAAGACAACCTCTAACAGTACACAATTGGAATAGGAGACCATCACACTACATGAATTCTCAGTTGTGATCCTTTCTACGAAAACAACATCAATAAGCACGTCCTTGGGCCCATAACGGAACCTAGAAATTGTTTAATAAAAGAGGGTTAAAACCTTCACTGTTATAATTCATCTATTTAACCCACCAATGATAGAATAGATCATATTAAAAACATATTATCCATAAAATACATTATAAACCTCCAGATTCATAAAATGTAACACATAGATAATATTTCAAAAGATCCTAATTAGAAAGGCGAACAACTCTAAAGTATGTATTTAATCAAGATGATAACCTGTAACCTTTTCTCATGCACTAACTATAAGGTAATCCTAACGGTAACCCTCCCTACTATGATATCAACTACTAGTAGTAACATAACCTAACTCATATACAAAAATACCAACCACCAAACCTCTACTCATTCCTAGGTAGCTACTTACTCAACCACTATTGGTTTCCATATTAGATTTAATAATCATAACATCACAACAATTCATAACTTCCAACCGACACTAGACTCCACACGTGGGACGTCTTAAAAATAAAATTCTAACAATGAATGATTAAATACACTTTAATATTAGTTAGTTGTTGAGAGTTAATGATCGATGAACCTTGGTTGCTTTCCTAAATCATTTCACCTAAATTTCTTTTCTAAGAATAACTACCTAGCTCGAGTGACTATAATTAATATAACCATTTACAAACTAGAAGGTTTAATCCTAAATCCATATCCTTACGATAACCAAACATCCCACACTCTCTATCGAGGAGAGTGTTTGATAATTAATTATTTGAGCACTACTCTACCTTAAGATTTACCCGTTCTCAATGTAATACCTTAACTACTCATATATTTCCATCGAAGGGTTCCATAACAATTGTGCGTAACAACCACCACTAGACGTAACTCCACCCATTAAGTAATATAAAAAATCATCCTAACCACTCATTAATCTAAAAGTACATTCACACTACCCATAGTCACCAAATATATCCCATGCAGTCGAACATAATAATATAACTATAATGAGCTACTCATGCCACAAGATAGAACTACAAACTAATCATATATACTTAGCCCCTCACTTAATCTCATATCATAATGTAATTTTATCGTTAACTAATTAAACCATGCATTGCGTCATCCTTACCGGACCTATTTTCGTGCATTCCATATACAACGTGTCGCTATTATTATTAACTCACTCAACTCAAGGATATTGTTCTAACTCTAGTTATCCTTTCAATATACTGTTATTATTAATTCACTCAACTCAAGGATATTGTTCTAACTCAGGTTATCCCTTTTATATGACTATCACTAATATGTAGTACAGATAATATGTATAATACAAACTATCACATAGGCACACTCTACCCATCAAAATAATCACAACACATCTTCATAGTCCACACATAAAATATTTCACGAGGATGGATTCTCTCTTTATACAAATTATCACAGAAGCCTTTACTGCAAGGTTCATCACCAGCAGCACCCATACAAAGAGGATTGATTCATTCCTCCTATTGAAGAAGCCTTAGGAAACCTTGAGAAAATATGCTATGTAATATTGGGGGATATATAAAAAGGTGGGAGATTGCACTAAATAGATGGCAATAGAATCATTTAAGATTAACCATTCTAATAACACCATGTTATATATATCCCACACTAAGAATTAATCAACCACTATTGATAATAAAATGTATCAAATTTAAAAACATGTCAAAGTTGAAGATGTGGTTGCAGGTACAAACTAGGATAATGGCCAATCAAAGGTGACCAAGAATAAAGACACGGGGTTACTCCCCAAAAGGGGTTACTAAGAAGAACAAAGGGAGATGAAAATTCATACACCAATAAATCTTATCGCTCCATGAACACCATTTTAAAGGAACTAATAGACAAGATCTTTACCAAGCTCAATGATCAACAATATTTTAAGTGGTTAAGGAAGATGGTAGGAGACCCGTTCAAGAGAAACACTTCCCTGTGATGTTTCTACCATATAGACCATGAGTATTGTAAACACCCCATCCTAGGACCCACTTAAGCACATCCTTAAGTCCCTAACACTCATTCATTCACCGAAAACCCTAGGAAAAACTCTGAGTACCATTCTAGAGGCCATCGGATGCTTCTGAGTCCCGTTTGACTCCGATCGACTTTCTCATCTAAGTGGAAGCTCATGAATATTTAAAGGGATCTCAATCCCCTTTCCAACGGTCACTCCGTGCGTGAATGGGCCTTATAGTTTGGACGAATGGTCCATTTTACTATTAAAAACTTATTTAAAGGCCACCGGGCGCTCCTGGGCCCCGGTTCGGTCCCAATAAACTTCCTCGCCTGAGCGAAAGCTTAATTAATATTTGAAGGGATCTGAATAAACTTTCTAATGGTCCATTATGTGCATAAATCGTCCTTACAGTTCCGATGAATGATTTATTTTACCCCTAAAACTAATTCGAAGGACACCAGGCGGTACCGAGCTCCGTTTGACTCATGTTAGCTCTTCAGCTCAAATAATACTGAATGAACCCTTGAATGGCTCTGAATACCCTTTGCAATGGTCTGCCCCATGTAAGAATGAACTTTAAGATATAGATGAATGACTCATTCTACTCCGGAAGGTCACCAGGAGCTTTAGGGGCCCATTTGACCAAGGTCAACTCTCCGAACCCAATAAAACTAAATGAATCCTATAAGGGCTCTAAATACACTTTCCAATGGTCCACCCCATGCTTGAATCATCCTTTCGATAAGGACGAACGACCCATTTTACTCCAAAGGGTCATCCGGTGCTTTTGGGCCCTATTTGACCAAGGTTAACTCTCCGAACCAAACAAGACTGGATGAATCCTCAAAAGGCTCTAAATAACCTTTCCAACGATCGATCCCATGAATAATTCTGAATTATAGTTTGGATGAACGATCCATTTTCCTCCAATAACTTCCCGCCTAATGACCAACTGGCACTTTCGAGCCCTATTTGACATCGGTCAACTCCCTAAAATAGGAATGGCTCAATAAATTCTTAAAGGAATCTGAATACCCATTTAAATGGTCTTCCCCATGTGCTATTCTGACTTATGGTTCACGTTTTACGACCATTTTTCTGAAAAACCAGCGTTAGACTGCCGAATGGAAACCCCAGTACCCTGCCTATCGACAATGTGTCTAGGGTTCTATGCCAATAGTCAAGTCATGGACCATGACGATCGACACCCACCTTGTCCCTATAAATAGAGCCCATGACCTCGCTTTGAAAGACACTCCTCAAGCACTCCTGAACATCGCTCTCAGGAATTCCCTCGAATTCAGAGTTATTCTTTCCTTAAAAGCCCAGTTCCCACATTCCTTCCATACTTTTCATACTCTTTTCAATAAATCCCCACCCACCTCCTCAAACCACCATAACTTTACCTTGAGGTTAACGCATCTACAAGGAAGATTTACTTCAAGTCATAAAAAGGAGGTCCATTTCTTCATCTTTGTCTTTAATTTCTCTTAATTTTGCGTTAATTAGTTCATTTTCGCTTTAATATTTTACTTAATTACATCACACATCTTAATTCTAAAGTTTTATCATTAGTATTTGCACATATGATTTTTTTCATGGAAAACCAAAAAACCAAAAAAGGTTCACTTGTAAATTCCAAACGAGGATTTCTCATCGCACTTTCTCACACTTAAACACCACACACACATATATAATAAAGTTCCTGATTGGATTTATGTGTTAAATCCCACCTCATATTATTTTTGAACTACGTGGACTTTGATGCCCCCGGGCTATGTGGGCGTCTTGGGTGAATCCCTCGATTCGAGTCCTCCCACATATAGTTGTTATTTGTTCTCATCATCTAATCGTGATATATACAACTTATACTTTTATTTTCATGTGTCTTGTCCATTATACGCAATAGTTGCTCCATAACGATTTAAGAATCAACAAATACTTATGTCATTTTTTTTATTACCATTTTGGGAACACTCGTAAGGATGACCAAGCTCCTCCTTTATCTATAATGCGAGTCGAGTGATTCGATCCTCCATTTATATTATGCACAAAAGCACACACATCATAGAGTTCTACAGGAGAAGATTAACACATGACCATGAGAGACCAAAAGGGAGAGATATGTACCTAACACCTTCCCATTCCATAACATAATCCCTGGACCGTTGAACTACTTGGTTTTGTAAGCATCGGTACTATCCTTGATGTTGTTCTCTCGAGGAGGTGACATCTCTTTCTCTTGTTTTTTTCAAAATAATCTAGTGACTCTATCTCTAAATGTCACCCCACGGTGATGACGGTCGAGCGCCCCTATAAAGGATGAAATCTCGATAGAACTCCGGAAAAGGATAAAGGGGGGAAAGATGGAGGGATCCACCTTCGGAGGCCCCGACCCCCGACCTCAGGATGGCCATAGAGGCAACTCGTCTAGGGACTTCTATAAGAGGACAAAACTTTATTTTGCATGGTCATTATTCTTTTCTGCATGTGTGCGTATGCACCTACCTGTATGTTCCCTTTTTCCCTTCTCTTTATCTTTTTGTATATATCTCGCTTATGTATGTATCACTTTCCACTCACATATACACTTCAAGCACTTGTATATACTCTCCATGAACACTTTGAACACTTACACTTTGATTCACCTTACACTAAAATTCTCACACACCACTTAGAATATCCATGCTTAGGCTTCACTAGTATACAACCACACTCCTTAGACTTGTATATATGCTCACATGTCACACACCACTTGTAGTTGATCCATGCATAGGTTCATGACCACACACACTCACATGTATCCATGCGTAGTATACTTTCCATGCTAGATATACTTGTATACGTTCCCCCATTTAGTGTAGTTTTCCTCTTACACATCAAGCAAATAAAAATGATAAAAAAATACTATCTCTCTATATATAATATGTTAATTAAGGCTCATGCATTTTTACACACTACATCATCAAGAGCATGTCTATATTGACCAAAATTTTTTCCCATACTGGGGGGTCTCTTTGTAACAAGCGCTGGACCTACGGGTCTCCATTAGCCTAAGCGATATGACTCTCATCTTCCATTGGCCTTGTACCTTCAACGTATATCAAACGGTCCCCCCTGCATTGTAGCTCTTTACCGAACTCACGACTGGAGGTATATAGTTGGGAACTCGTTCACGTACGTAGAGTATATTGAATTCTCTCTCACACATACTATCCCCACAAGTTATATAGTGAGGCAATTCAAATACACTCAAGTTTCTCAAATGGATTTTCCACACTTACCGACGAATGATTACCTTTATATGCAAGAGGTATATTGTGGAAGTCATGCCAAAGGGGGGAACCCTTACATAAACCCAATAATTGAAAAAACCTCATATAGATGTCAAACCTAGGACACTAATATTTAGTTTTTCAGTTACCATTCAAAACTCCTCCAAAATTCTGGGTCGGGGTACCGCCCGAATTTTCACGCATTTTTGACTTTTTTTCAAAATAAGACCCCATTCGTGAGCCTGGAAACAAGTTTAGCCATGTTTTGCATATTTTTTTAAACCCTATTTTCCTTGGCTGGGGTCTTGTCCGACATTTTTGTCTACATTAGGAAAACCTAATACAAGTGAGAACCTAATGATAACATTAATAATAATCATGTTGAGATTCCTCTCCTTTTCAAAAATTACCAAAAATATTTTTCTCCTCCTTCTGAAATACCCAAAATTTTCTCTCTCTATCTTTTAAAAATAAATAAGAATCATTTTTCCTCTTAGGTCGATCGCATACCCGACTTTGGCCTGGATTCCTATTGGCTCCAGTCTTCCATCAAATCGCTTCGAATCTGAAACAATTATTTTGCTACCTCATCCGAGTTTGGGATCTACCTTCATGAGTTTTACATGGAGAACATTGACAACGCACTAAATGTGCAACCCAATCTAATGGTTGTTGTGACACCCCGCCTAATTAAATATCGGGTGATCATTCCTTTATTGAATTAAATCAGAATATCTAGTTGGTTCAGATAATGCATCACTATCGGAAACTATATTATTGAATACTAGCCACCTAATATTTAAAAAGATTGATATCAAAATTTTATCTTTTAATTTATATAAAACTAAGTTCCGAATAAATAAACATTCACCATTCACATCAATCTCATATGATAGGAAATAACTGCAATAATAAATTAAACTAGATAAAACATTTTCAGTCTAAGTCCCAAATACAATAATCCACTAGAATTAATCTCATTAGCTGAATAAAGTAAATCACTAAATCCAAAATCTCTGAATATTTGAATAGAAAGGGGGAAACATTCCCTAACTAATGAGATAACTAAAAAGGGAAGAAAGGATAGACATAAAGGCATCTACTACCAATGTCCTGTAACTTCCACAGCAGCTACAGCTCATCGAGTGAATGGAACTCCTATGCTTGCTGTCCATGTGGGTGGGTACCTAAAATAATTTGACAAGAAAAAGAGATTTGCAGAAAATAGGTCAGAGCCCAAGTAGAAAACAGTTTAAAAATCAGCAAGTGCTTAAAATGAGTTTATAGCACATATATTAATCATGTTAGGTTATTGTACTAACTTGAGGTGCTCACCTCTCATCTAATGTGCATGCCTAAAACTCCATCAAACCCTATTAGTTTCTATTCCCATGCTAACTAGTTCTTTCCCATCTAACATATAATCACAGACCAATATCGTTCCCATGTATTTCCCTCGCAATATACATAATACCTTTAGTCAACTTCTCTTTAACGTGGATAAGTTCCCTTTCAATTTAATATAGGAAAAGTGTTCACCAACTTAGTTCATTTCAGATTCCATTATTATACATGTCTACTTAATTCACACAGTAGGTAGTATCACAAGTGTATGTATATATATATATATACATACGATCTATTATATATATATTCAATACCGCACCCCAAGACACAGTTGTGGTGCAAACATACTCTGCCATCATGTCCCGATGCGTCGCTCATTGCATAAAAGACTAAAGGTTCAATCTCTCGTGAACCATCAAAACAAACACACATATTGGAGGCAAACCTAGTTCAAAGCCGATGGGATACGCACATACCTACGCACCTATATGATCATCATCATTATCATTCTCACAGATAGCTCATACCTAGGTTCAATGCTCTAGTGGTACAAATCAAAATCCCACCCGAAGGCTCCTAAAGGCACGATTGTCCACAAGGCGCAACCTCCGCTCGATAGCAAGCAATGTATGCATGTCGTACAAATAATAGTTCAATCAATAAGTATACACACAACTTATTATATTCATTAGGTATTCACGCAACCTAAGATCCCGAATTGATATGTAGTATATTCGTCTCTACTACCCACAATACTTTAACTGTACGATTACCTCTCTATCGTATATACTCTTTAAGGTTCTCTCATTCCAATCCATTCCCTTAATAGTTACACAATTCCTTTCACTACGAAATTATGAAAAGAAACTACTCTAGATGAGTGTAGGTCCTACTTTCTCACTCACAGGAATCTAGAAGGATTTTTAACTCATTTGGGCAAAAATTGGATTTTTTGAAATCTCGTTAGAACCTGGGGATTCTCGTTCGAACGAGGTCATTTGAACGAGTTTCTCACTTCAAATGAACTCAAAAATCTTGTTGGAATTCTCGTTTAAACGACCTAGGCATGTCTTCGAATGATAATTTCGAGAGTGTCCTGTCTTTCAAAAATTTTGCTTTTCTCAAATCATTCAACAACCAAATCACTTCAAACTCGTTATAATCCAAATTGAACCACTCTAAACCATATCCCTTGGTATTAAAACACTATCCCACATAACCTCCATTAATAACCATTTAATCCCAGACTAATTTCGTGAAATCAAAATGTAAAACCCAGATTTTTTTTCATACCCATAATATGGTTATTCAACTACATGCAAACCTATACTCCCAATTAAAGATTAATACACAATTTCAATCCCAAATTCATAATATCATGGTTATTACATCAACTATATTGACTTGAATCATATATGCTCTAAAATTCAGTAAGATAAACACTCGCCTTTTTGTGAACTTTTGTTTCGTTGGATGAAATTGGTATAGGGGTGATCCTCTCTTCACGATCTACCCGTTGGTATAATTTTTTGTGTGAGAGCTTGAGTCTTTATCCCTTGGATCCTATAAAGTTCTTCTTCCTCTTTGGTTCTCTCTCTCTCTCTCTCACGTGGATTTAGAAACTCACAAATATCCTATCGCCCACGTACTCTTCCTTTTTAATTTTTTATTTTCGTCCATTTTAATTCCCTAAAATCTCGAAAGACTAAAATACCCCTTCGGGGTGTCAGTTTGGCCTAAATTGCCCCGAAACCCAAATAAAACACCCGAGTAGACTCACGCTAGTAATTATTACATTTAAATCCGGATTAATTACATATAAATTTTCTCCATTTAAATTAATTTATTGTAATTGCATAATTAAAATAAAATCCCTCAAAAATACGGGGTATTACATACTTCCCCCTTAATAACAGAATTTCGTCCCGAAATTAGAAAAAAAGATAATTAAGGTGTAGCTGGTAGGAATAACTCTGGATATTTATCCCACATGTCATCCTCACGCTTCCAAGTAGACTCCTCTACATTATGATGCCACCACTGCACTCGTACTAATGGCACTATCTTTTACCTCAGTTTCCTCTCAGTAAGGTCTACAATCACAACTGGCCCTTCCTCGTAAGAACTATCGGGTTGTAGATCAATATCATCAAAGTAAATATAGGTGTGGACCAAGTCATCCCAAAGATATCTCCTCAGTGAGGAAATATGGAACACATCATGAATCCTATGCAGGTGCTCTGGTAGCCCAAGTCTGTAAGCTACTGGCCCAATTCGCTCAATAATAGGGAATGGACTGACATATATCTATGCCAACTTCCCTTTCTTTCCAAACCGCATTACCCCCTTTATAAGAGATACTCGTAACAACACCTGATTTCCCACACTGAACTCCTTGATTTCCCTTTCTTCTGCCTATCTTGAGTAACCCGAATGCGACTCCATGTCAACTCAATCTTAGATGAGGTCTCTTGAATTACCTCCAGCCCAAGTATCGTGTTGTCCCCCACCTCAAGCCAACATCCTAGGGAACGATAAGTTCTACCATATAACGCCTCGAACGGAGCCATGCTAATGGTAAAATGGTAGGAGTTATTATAAACAAACTTCATCAGTGGAAGGTACTGCTCTCATCCCCCTCCAAAATCAAGGATACACATCCGCAACATATCCTCCAACATCTGATTCGTCCTCTCTGCCTGCCCATCCGTCTACGGATGATAGGCCGAACTTAGTCATAACTTCATACCCATGGCCTGCTGGAAACTCTCCTAAAATCTGGACACAAAAATCTTATCCCGGTCGGACAAAATATCAAGGGGCACCCCGTGAAGTTTCACGATCTTGATAATGAATATCTGAGCATACTACCTTATCGTATAATCAGTCTGGACTGGCAGAAGATTATCTACCTTGGTCAATTGATCCACAATCACCCATATGGAATCGTGACCCCTCTGTGAAGTAGGCAGCCCTGTGATGAAATCCATGGAAATGCTCTCCCATTTTCACATAGGGATTTCTAATTATATAGTAATCCTCGCGATCTCTGATGGTCTGTCTTCACCAGCTGAAAAGTGGTGCGGTTCGACACAAACTTGGAGATGTCCTTCATTATACTCCACCAATACTGTCACCTCATATCCTGGTACATCTTATCTCCTCCGAAACGTATTGCAAACCATGAACCGTGTGACTCAGCCATCATTGTATGTCGTAGATCCTCCCCCTCTGGAACTACTAGTCTTCCATTAAAGCATAACCCCCCATCCGAGCTCACGGAGAAGGACTCTGCTCCCTCAGCTAGAAGCTGGATAATCCGATCTTGACAGAAGGAATCCGCTGCCTGAGCCTGTATCACCCTGGTAACTATCTCGAATGTAATCATCATCACTGACATGAATGAGCAGGCAAATGCATCCTAATGCCTGAGTTCTTTCCATTACACTTTCCACACCATGGCCACATCACCTGCTGGCCTACGGCTCAATGCGTCTACTACCACGTTAGCCTTCCCCGGGTGGTAATGGATTTCGAACTGGTAGTCCTTTAAAAATTCAAGCCACCTCCGCTGACGCATATTCAGCTCCCGTTGCGTGAGCAGATATTGTGATAACTTGTGATCCATGAATAAGTAAAATTTCTCCCCCAAGGGATAATGTCTCCATATCCGCAATGCAAACACGGCTGCCGCTAACTCCAAATCGTGGGTGGGATAACTCCTCTCGTGAGGATTTAGCTCACGGGAATCATAATCAATCACCTTTTCCTCCTGCTAAAGCACACCCCCAATTCCTAGTAAGGATGTATCAGTGTAAACCAGGTATTTCACCCCCGGTCTAGTTAGTGCTAGAACTGGTGCTGAAGTCAGCTTGTCCTTCATCTTGTCAAAATCCAATTAGCCAGCATCATCACATATAAATGGCACCTCCTTGCGATTCAAGTTTGTCAACGGACCCACTATCTTTGAGAATCCCCAAATAAATCACCTGTAATATCCTGTGAGCCCCAAGAATCTACGTATCTTAGTCGGCGTCGTGGTCTATCCCCATTCCCTCACCGCTGACACCTTCTCGGGATCTAATGATATCCCTTATGCAGAAATGATGTTCCTTATGAATTGAACCTCTCTCAATAACTGCTCGATATGAACTCGTAGCTCTCTCATCTCTGTCGAAGCCATAAGGTAAGGTGCACGAGCTATCGATCGAGTGGCTGGAGCCAAATCTATCACAAACTATATCTCCTATTTGGCGATAATCTCGGTATGTCCTGAAATACATCAGCGAACTCACGAACAACCAAAATTGAATCAAGTGGTATTACCACTCCCTTAGAGGTCTCCTCCTCTATATAATATAAATGGGTCGACGAACCTCCCTCAGGATGAGGTATCGCCACCAAAAACATCTTCTGACCCGGTATGGCAAACACTATACTATGTCTATAGCAATAAATCATAGACCTATATGTAACTAGAAAATCCATCCCGATAATAGAATCATACTCATGCATCTCTAAGACAAGCATATCAGCTGGTAAAATCAATCTCCCAATCTCTATGCCTACTCCCCGATATATAAATAATATCAATGACCAATAGCCCATCGGTGAGTCTACGCTAGTAACAGTGTTATCCGTCCTATCTAATAACCCCATGGCGTATGAAAAACTAGTGGCAATAAAACTATGTGAAGCTCCTATGTCAAATAATATCCGCCCCATAGTACCCTGAATAGAAAACATACCCTCGACTACGAGCGGGGCCTGATGAATCGCATCCTCATGGACATTGTACACACGCCCATATTACAATTGTCCTTACTGCACTTGAGCGGCTAGATTGGATGGTAAAGCTGGTACCTGGGGTGTTACTGGGAGGGAAGATCGGAATAGCGGTCATTAGGGCACCTAACAAGCGCATGGTTGTTGCTGGTGCTGTGGGGCTCTACCCCTCTGAGGACAATCCTGACGTTTGTGGCCAATGTTGCCACAAGTAAATCACCTCCCTAGGAAGTGTCCTCCCCTCTGCCCCTGCTGGCCTCGGCCATATTGGATGTTTTCACCCCTCCCCTGGCCCTGCTAAAATCGTTGATTCCCCTGCTGGCCCTGCTAAAATCGTTATTGGCCATGCCTAAAACCTCCATGCCCATGTCTAAAGTCTCTAGAATGAAATTTCTTAGCAGGGTCCCCCTGATGGGAACTCTGCTCACGCTTTCGGTCCCGTCCTTGAGCTGCTGGTGTCCCACTGGCACTATTGCCTCCAGTCCGGCCCTACTGGTTGGACTCCCCGGCTTATTTTCTCCTCTGCTGATGGAAGCGGTGGTGCTGACAACGTAGTAATGCATCATTAACCACATCAGAATAAGTAGCCAATGAAAGATTCCATAACATATGCTGGTAAATCCTCCAAGTTAATTCATCCATAAACCTCTGGATTTTCTTCTCCTCCATCGGTATCTCATCTGACACTAAGTTCAGAAGATCAGTAAACTCTTCCTCATACTCAGCAACTATCCTCCCTTCCTGTTTGAGGTTCAACATCTTTTGCCTCATCTCGGTCTGCACGATGGAAGGGAAGTACTTGCGGTCAAACCGCACCTAGAACTCTCGAATAGTCATGTTGTCTCTCTCCTCCAAAGTGGTAGTGGACTCCCACCACTGTAGTGTTGCCCCTACCAACTTAATGGTGGTTAAAATCTGCTTCTGCACCTTCTTGCACTCATACATTCTCAGGTGTTTCTGTATATCCTTCCTCCATTGGCTCGCCTATACCACATCTGAACTTCCTGCGAACTCTGGAGGATGTGACTTATAGAAGTCATCTTTAATACGCTCCCAAGAAGAATGGAAAGCGTGGACTGGTGCTGGAGCCACTACTGCTGCCTGTGGTGGGGCCTGCTGTACCACGGCTTATGTTGCATTCACCGCCTGTGCCATAATAGCGGCAACTTCTACAACGTTCATCGTACCCTCGGCCGGAGCTGGCTGAGGATCAGGCTGGGCATCCGTATTGGCTCGATGTGCACGTCTGGGAAGCATATAAAATAACAGAGAAGTTTTATAAGTCCACATTAATTATCTCAATAGCTGAAGACGTAAAATGCAAAATTAATGAATACAATAGTCCCAAATATAGGGCTATATATAAAAGAAAGTTATGCGGAAAGCATAATAAGCTTCACAGATCCTAAGGACTCTAGAACATAATGCTCTGATACCACCTGTGACACTCCGCCTAATTAAATACTGGGTGATCAATCCTTTATTGAATTAAATCAGAATATCCAGTTGGTTCAGATAATGCATCACTTTAGGAAACTTTATTATTGAATACTATCCACCTAATATTTAAAAAGCTTGATGTCAAAATTTTATCTTTTAATTTATATAAAACTAAGTTTCGAATAAATAAGCATTCACCATTCACATCAATCTCTTATGATAGGAAATAACTGCAATAATAAATTAAACTGGATAAAACATTTCCAGTCTAAGTCCCAAATATAATAATCTAATAGAAATAATCTCAATAACTAAATAAAGTAAATCACTAAATCCAAAATCTCTGAATATCTGAATATAAAAGGGGCAACATGCCCTAACTAATGAGATAACTAAAAAGGTAAGAAATGATAGACATAGAGGCGTCTACTACCAAGGTCCTGTAACTTCCCCAACATCTACAGCTCGCCGAGTGAATGCAACTCCTATGCTTGGTCTCCCTGTGGTTGGGAAACTAAAATAATTTGACAAGGAAAAGAAATGTGTAGAAAACGGGTCAGAGCCCGAGTAGAAAACAATTTAAAAATCAGCAAGTGCTTAAAATGAGTTTATAGCACATATATTAATCATGTTAGGTTATTGTACTCACTTGAGATGCTCACCTCTCATCCAATGGGCACACCTAACGCTCCATTAAACCCTACTTGCTTCTATTCCCATGCTAACTAGTTATTTCCCATCTAACATCCAATCATAGCCCAATATCGTTCTCATATATTTCCCTCGCAATATACATATAACATTTAGTCAACTTCTCGTTAACATGGATAAGTGTCCTTTCAATATAATATAGGAAAAGTGTTCACCAACTTAGTTCATTTCAGATTCCATTATTATACATGTCTACTTAATTCACACAGTAGGTAATATCATAAGTGTGTGTGTGTATATATATATATATGGATACGCTCTATTATATATATATATTCAATACTGCACCCCAAGACACAACTGCGGTGCGTAGACTATAGGGATTTGAATAAAGTATCCTCAAAGGACGATTACCCATTACCTAACATCGATATGATCATGGACAACATGATTAGCCATGACCTAGAGTCATTAATTGATGGATTAGTTGAATACAATTAGATCAAGATACACCCTGACCATCAGGAGAAAAACTCCTTCATCTCCCCATGGGGAACCTTTTGATATACTGCCATGCCATTCGAACTTAAGAACACTAGGGATGCCTATTAGAGGGCTGCCACAACCATCCTGCATGATCGTATCCACAAAGAGATTAATGTTTATGTGGACGATATGATCATCAAATCTAAGACTCGAGAAGGTCATATTCCCACCCTTTGGAAGTTACTATGACGATTTAGATGTGGTTAAACCCATAAAATGCATTTTTAGCATCATGAAAGGAAAACTCTTAGGATTCATGGTCAGTGAGAAGGGAATCAAGGCAGACCCTGCTAAGATGAAAGCCATACTTGAGATGCCACCTCCATGGACATAGAAAAAAGTCTGAGGATTCATTGGAAAATTATAGTACATCAGTCGATTCATCTTCCAGTTGACTTCTCTCTATGAACCCATTTTCAAGCTTCTCCAAAAAGATTCTACCAAAGTCTGGAATGAAACCTGCCAAGAAGCCTTTGACAGAATCAAGCAATACCTTACCTGACCTCCGGTGCTTATGCCTCCGCAGTTAGGCCTCCTCTTTATCCTTTACTTGATATTGACATATACTATATTAGGAGATTTACTAGCCCAATACATTGAAGAATACCAAAAGGAAAGAGCCATTTACTATGCTAGTCAAAAATTATTCAGGTACGAATTCAACTACACTGCTTTAGAGAAAGTATGTGTTCCTCTAGTCTGGGTCATGCAGAAGTTATGAAATTACATGCTTTCCTTACCCATCAGACTAGTGTCCCATATGGATCGCATTAAGTATTTATTATAAAATCTCGTTATGTCTAGCCAAACGGACCAATGGTTGATGTTGCTAACTGAGTTCGTTATTACGTACGTTACGCAGAAAGCTATGAAAGGGAGAACTATCTTAGACTACCCTGCCGATTACCCCATGGTAGAAGTTGATGCTTGGGTCTCTGAATTCCCTGATGAAGATATTCTTTGCACCTCTCAGGAGATCCTCCGATGGAAAATGTTCTTTGACGAAGATGCCAACAAAAAATGATATAATATTGGGATACTCCTTTCTCCCTTGATGAATCTCACACCCCAATTGCCATCAAGTTAGATTTTCCCTACACTAATAATATGATCGAGTACGAGGCATGCACCATAGGCCTAAAGATTTCCCTTCAAAAGGAATCCGGCACCTAGACGTCTACAGAGACTCTGCCGTTATTATCGACCAAATCCTCAGAAAATGGAAAGTCAAAGATGAAAAGATCCTACCGTTCCATGCCAACTTAGGAGAACTAGCCTCCTAATTTAATAATGTCACCTTCCACTACTTTCCCCGTGCAAAGAATAGCCTAGCCGATGCCCTAGCCACCTTGGCCTCCATAGTCGACATGCTCGAAAAAATAACAATGGTGACTTTCCTGGTTCAAAAACAAACTAAGCCTACCGATTTCTAAGACATTGAATTTGTTCCCGAGGAAGACCCTATTATGGCCAGATTATGGTACTATGACATTTGACGCCTCCTAAAACATGGTAGGTATCCCCAAGACGCTGATAAGAAAGACCGTACCACCCTTTTCAAAATAGTTTCCCAGTATATCATCAGCGATAAAGAACTATTCAAAAGAAACTTTGATGTAAACCATTTACATTGCATAACAGGAGTCGATATTGAAGACATAATGCAAAAGAACCATAGTGGGGAATGAAGTCCCCACATTAACGGTCACATGCTTGCTAAAATAATCATCCGTCAAGGGTACTATTGGACCAACATGGTTAAAGATTGCACTACATATTCCCGAAGATGCCTCAAATGCCAAAAGTTTGTAAATCTTCAATATTTTCCTCCCCATGAGCTGTACAACATGACATCTCCTTAGAACTTCTCCACCCGGGGCATTGACCTCATCGGGAAGGTTACTCCCAAAGCTTAAAACAATCATGAATGTGTTGAATGCCAAGAAAGTGGCCAAGTTCATCAGAAAGAACATTATATGTCGATATGGAGTTCCCCATGAGTTAATATCATATAATGGGCTTCATTTTTAAGCTCAGGTTACAGAACTAGTCAATGAGTACGGTATTAAGAGAGATAAATCTTCTCCCTACCGACCTTAAACCAATGGTGTCTTCAAAGCCACCAATTAAAGCCTCAAGACCATAATCAGCAAGATGGATGAAAGTTGTAAAGGTTGGGTCGACAATATCCCTAACGCCCTTTGGGGTTATCGCACTTCAATCAAAACACCCACTGGGGCTACTCTATATTCTCTAGTATGCGGCATGGAAGAAGTCCTACCCATTAATTTGGAAATACCTTCCCTCCCCATCTTACTCGAAAGAAAAGCGGAGGAAGAATAATGACACCAGAGCCGCTTAGACGAATTATCACTCTTTGATGAAAAAGAGATTAAAGGCTCTATACAAGATACAGGGGTACCATCTCTTAATAGCGCGATCATTCAATTGGAAAGCCAAGGAATGTGGTGTCCACGAAGGAGACCTTTCCCTCAAAGATATCGTAGAACCCATATAGGACCCTAGAGGTACATTTAAACCGAAATTAGAATGGATCTTATATAATGAAGAAGATTCTCTCAGGAGGTGCCGCTATGCTCACAGACCTTGATGAGGAAGAGATGGCGTATCCAATCTACCTGGACCACCTCAAGAAGTTTTTACCTTAGTCCAAAATCTCGACACACAATGACTCTTCTCATCCCCCTTCTATTCTAAAAAAAATCTTCATTTCCCCTACCTAGAACTAGGGGGAACTGATCCTCTTAAAAAAAATTCTTTTTAAAATGAAATTTATGAAATTTTTTAAAACCCCCAAAGGTATGTAGGCAACCTATACGTTATACATGGGCTCGGTCCCCTTCTTTTCACAAAATGCTATTCTTTTCTAACCTTCGAGAACGGCAGCTCATTTTATCATTTGCCTGAATAAAATGATTATGTATGCCTTAGCGATTATTATAGATAATTCAAAGTGTAAAATCTCATCATGAGACACAACAAAAAATGTTCAAAATCAACTTTTACTTCTGATTAGGAGAATATAATTTTGTTACACGAAGTATCAGTGAAGGGAGTCAAACCAACCACTCCTCTTCGATTACCAAACTAATCCTAAATAAACCAAACGCTAACCAAAAAAAAAAATTAACCCCAAAATCCCAAATACAAAACATCCCAATCACCATAAGATTTAAAAAAGTCATCAAAAGCTTCACAAAATGCTACCTCTAACTGTCGGATGGCCCTGTTTCATCATCATTACCATCCCCTAGAATCCCTAAGTTTCCCACTCCTAATTGGTACTCTGTATGCATTCCATGGAGCAGTTTGTGTGATAAACCCGGACAAAACCACAACACCGTCTTCCATGGTATCAAAAGCTATAAACCATATTTGACGGGTATCTTCTACCACAAGCTTCTCTATTACCTTCTTCCACAACCATTTCTGGTAGTCCCCGGATACATGCCAGGCCCCTCCCACGAAATGTGATGGACGGATAGACGACCTACAGCACTGTCACAAAGATCACAACATCATCCACTGTGATTCAGTCAAATCCTCGATGGGGAAAAAATTTGGTATACAAGGGGGAACGATATATTCCCACTCGACTTGGCGCAGGAGCCACCAGGGGAGATAAAAGGAAGTCTGTCGAATGCCCACAAGCAGCACATATTGGTAATCTCCAAGATGTAAGATATAGAGTAAGTCCCCCCACCATGGCATTGACTAGAAAAGGCATCGGGCTCCATCTTATACAAACCAATTTATCCAATTATCCACAGATGCGTCGAAGCTAAAAAAGATCAAATAAAGAAATTGGGCACAACCGCCAAAGGGCACTCCGGAGAGGCTTCCAGGAGAAACCTCTTCATAAATCACATGAACAACACTATGGGGCTCCCCCTCAGAAATTCAGAACGACCCTCCTTCCAAGCATTCAGGCAATTCAGGGTATCAACCTGCACCACCGTTGCGAGGATTATGGAGGTAAGACATCCAAGCCATTATCGCAGCAACCTAAGGATATGCAGTCAAGTCCACCATCACCAATAGTAGCCTCGCAGTAAGACCTAAGGCAACAGCCCCAGCAAATTCGACATCCTCAAAACCCCTCAGACAAATAGAATACATAATCGCCTAGAGATAAATGGCCCCTCTGGTAACCAACGGTCTATCCGATTAAGGAGACATGTGAAGCAACTCCGATAAAAAATTCGGAGAGAATGAACCAAGCATAGCCACCGCCACATTAGGGATAACCCCCAACATAGATGAGAACTCCTCATAAGTGGGATATACCTCATCCATACCAAAATGAAAAACGTGATCTTCAAAGTACTAGAACTGCACTACTGCAGCCAATAGGTTCCAATCTATAGCATGGTTGCATCATAAAGAAACTCGATGCAGGTTGAAAACATCATAGCCACATTATACAAACACATATTCTCTAGATTGTTGAGATATAAAGCAAATCCTTCATGCATAGGAAGAACCAATTGAAAAGGAGTAACTTTGTAGAAAAAAGAAGAATCTAGGTATGGATCCCACACACCCTTTTATACTTGAAACTTTTCCAAAAGACAAGGGCCTTTGAAACTCGAGAAGAATCCAACCCCACTAGAGTACTATGAGGTGTGAGAAATTGCAATCAAAGCCTAAGGATGATTTGACTTGACCCCTATGCCGATAGGTAGGTCAAGGGGTATGCTGATCAATAACTCCCTTATTCTGGAAAAATCCATCTTTCTTTTTTTTTATCAAAATCAATTTCAAAAAAATCCCCATTTTGAAAATTACCCCGGGTGATTTATTGAGTTCTTTCTCCCAAGAAAATCATTTTTACTTAAAAAATTCTTTGCCCTAAGTTAATCACTTTTACTCCTTTTAATAATAATCCTTTTCATTGCCATACTAATCTCTACTTTTGCATAAAAACAAACAATCTCAGTATAAAATCAAAAGTGCATATAGGATAGGTCATTAAATCAAGAATAACTCAAAAAAGGAAAATGCATATTTTTTTTATATATGGTTTCATTGAGTTTACATATTTCAGATAATAAGAAAAATGGAAACACAACAGAACACAACCCAAACCCACAACCTCTCTCTCTCTCTCTCTCTCTCTCTCTCTCTCTCTCTCTCTCTCTCCACCCTCAACCCCCATTACGGATGCACTTTGCCCTATGTTGAGGGGTGGATCATCCACTCCCAGAACCTGAACCCTCATCAAAACTGGTAGGCGGCACGAAGCATGAAGAATCTGAAATCGTAATGTACTCTGATATGGAGGACATTTAATCCTTGATATCCCTCAAATATGTAGTCGATATCCGAATATACTGCAAGGAGCAATAGCAAAAGGCAAATCAATTACTCAAGAAACCAAGGAAAGTTTACAGAACAAGAAGAAATGGAAAATGATATACCTCAGGCCGAAGGGCATCGTCAGTAAGCCCCGCCAATCCATATACTGGCGCATGAGGATGATGCAGCACACTCAGTGACTCCCTGCTGCACAATCAGAAATTTTAAAAAGGGGGAGTAACCACAATAATCGAAGCCTCCTCTACTGTCTCCGACGTGCCACCACCTGTAGTGTGGGCCGATCCCACTAGCGCACTAGCTCCCCTGCTCAAAGTTGTAGAGGGAGGAGGCATGTTCTCCACATTATAGATACAGGGGGCATCATCCATCTCATCATAAAATCTAAGTAATCATAGTTCACCATCTTATCCATATAGAGCATATAAGGCTCCCCAATTATCATCACTACCCGGGCATCACCCAACATCTCCCTTACCCACCTCATGTCCATTGGGGGTGCCTATGGTGGGATCACCACCTCTTCCTCCACGATCTGCCTAAACACCCTATCTCTTAGGTACCAAACGTACTCGAACTCATGCGTGATCAACTACTGCATATGTGCATATAGGACCATCACCCCCTATCATATGAAGTCTCCCCCATGGGTAGAAGGTCGCATGTGATCCCCAAACAGAGAATTAGTATCTATTAAAGAATGAAGATGCCAAAAGACTCAAAAAAAAGAAAGATAACTTGATCACTTGTTCGGGAGTTCAAATCCCGTCGCACGACCACTACGGTAAAATCCTGATTCGACCTCTACAAAAGACACGAATCATCTAAGAAGAAACCAAAGAAGAATGAAAGGAAATGCATGAAAATGAAAATGAGTTCAAGATTACCTCCAGAAGATACGTGGCCCCTATAAAAGTCTGTCGGCAGCACTGTCTAAAAGAATCCAAATAGAAATAAAGGGGCGCCAAGGTCAGGATCTCCAATCATCCATACGGGCCGCCAAAATCGTCTAAAAAATGGAAAGAACTAGCGATGGACGACATCGTCGCTCGTCACCACCAGAAAACCACCCAACAGAAGTAAAAGAAACAAATGGTTGTCTGCCTCACCTATCGCCCGTCAGCCACATCCAACCTCCTCTGTAGAAGAGTCTCCTTTAAAGTAGAAATATGGATCGAATCCCCAGAAACAATCCTACCCATATCACCCAATGTCGCCTGTACCGCCTTTGGCATCACCCTCAGTGTATGATCCACTACAATCTCAAATCCCTCACACTCTAGCCCCGTAAGCTGCTGAACATATATGGGAGTCACCATCATCTCCCTAGAGCCAAGATGGAAGGTGTGGATAGTGTCCCACCACCTCTTACATAGAGCCTAAAAAATCATAGTAGAATGCGGTGTCTTATCCAAAGCCTCCGCTAAGCGACCAAAACCCTCATAAGAGAACATCCAGCATACCACACCGGGAAGCTTCTCCCAAACCTCCTTCAACCCATCATCCTCCAAGACCGGATAGACGAAGGAGAGATATCAGTTTGCAAAAGAAAAGGATGAAAATCCATCACCAACACAAAGGGAAAAAGTGAAAAATCAAATGGAATACCAAAAATCACTACACTTATGTAGCCACTTGGATTCCTCACCCTAGATGAATGGTGTTGTTCCAGCTTGCATAGAATAGTACGCTCGTCAGCAACAGGCTCAAATAAATTAAAGACATCTCCATTGCCAAAGTAAAGAGGCACACTAGATTGCCACTCCAGGCTAACCTAGTCATCGATTTCCAACAACGTGTTGTCGTACACCTCACTTGAACTCACCATTTGAAGTCTTGAATCAAGAAGGAGTTAGGAATGATTTTTAGCGAGATAAAGCAAGATTTTCTAACACTTAAAGGTGAGAAAAATGGGGAGGATTCGCCCTCGTTTTATAAAAGGCTATGGGGCCTACCAATTGGTAGTCCCCCTGATCATGTCGATCGGAAAGCGTCTTTTCCCTTTTCTAAATAAGCCCAGGAGTCTGTGCCCTTGCCAATTGGTACCCCCAAGGACTACCTATCGACACCCCCTCTAAATTTCATACGAAAAATGACTAGATAATGATAGAAAAATCCCAAAAAATTGTATGAAAAATTCCCAAAAATCCCCAAAAGATTTAGTACCTCAAATTTCCCAAGAATATCATTTTTGGAGCACAAAGTCCCTTATAAACTCTCAAAAAACCCAGATGGATTAATTCTACACCCTTATCTCTAGCATAAATCCCCAGTCGGGTTCATCTTACAAACTTGTCCTCAATGTTCCGCAGGAAGAACCCAACGATGCAACCACATCCAAATCTATCATTCCCTAGACTAAACATCCCCCAGTGGTGTTTGAAGACAACATAATCCCCAGTCGGATATCTCAAAAATAAATCCTTCCCCAGTAAAGTCTCAAAGTGACACAATCCCAGCGTAACCACATGTGCATCCCCACCCTCAAGATAGTTTAAAATTCCCCAGGAGAGAAACTCCCCGATCCTTATATTTGGTCGTCACAACTTTAGTTCCTCATAATTTACCTTAGCCCTCAAAATTGGTCATCACAACTATAGTTCCTTAGTATGGATCTCAGCCCGCAAAATCGGTCCTCACAACATTAAAAATTGACCTCAACCCTCATAATCGGTTGTTATAACTTAAGTTACTCATAATTGACCTTGACCCTCAGAAATGGTCGCTATAACTTTAGGTTCTCAAGATTGACCTCGACCCTCAGAATCGGTCATCATAACTTTAGGTCCTTAGAATTGACCTCGGGCCACAGAATCAGTCATCATAACTTTGGATCCTCAAAATTGACCTCGGCCCTCAGAATTGGTCGCTGCAACTTAAGGTCCACAGAATTGACCTCGGCCCGCAGAATTGGTCACTGCAACTTAAGGTCCTCACAATTGGCCCTGACCCACAAAATTGGTCGTCACAACTTTAGGTCTTCAAATTGACCTTGACCCAAAGAATTGATCATCATAAACATTAGGTCATCACAATTGACCACGGCCCTTAGAATTGGTCGTCAAAACTTTAGGTCATCGGGACTACCTCAACCTTCAGAATCGATCGTCATAACTTTAGGTCCTGAGAATTGACCTCGATCCTTATAATTGGTCACTATAACTTTAGGTCCTTAGAATTGACCTCATCCCTCAAAATTGGTCTTCATAACTTTCGGTTCTTAGAATAAGACCTCGACCCTTAGAATTGGCCATCCCCATCACAATCTGAAAGTTAAACTTAGGTCCACAGAATTGACCTCGACCTGTTGAATTGGTATCCCTAGCCCCTTAGAACCTATCTTAACAAATATTTGACCCACTGAATCGATCATCCTCAACTTTAAAATTGACCTTGATCTGCTAAATTAGTCAGTTTCACAATCGATCAACCTCATCCTCTGGGTCCTCAGAAATTGACCTATAAAACCCTTTTCCCAAGGTCGATGTGGTGTTTATTATTCAACAGCCTTCACTTATTCTAAACTCGCCCATCGAGGGGATCTTTGTAAACACCCCATCCTAGGACCCCACTAAGAACCCCCTTAGGTCCCTAGAACTCACTCATTCACTGTAAATCCTAGGTCCATACTCCGAGTACCGATATAGAGGCCATCAGGCAAAATCTCAATAAATCTCCATTCAACTTTCGCCACTGTGAAAAATCTCAAAAAATTAGGGCCCAATTTAACTCCATTCAACTTTCACCACTGAGAAAAATCTTAATAAATCTTCGAAGGTCTTTGAATCCCCTTTCCAAAGGTCTGCCCTGTGCACGAATCGGCCTTACTATTCAGAGGAACGGTTCATTTTACTATCAAAAACTCAGTTGGAGGCCACCAGGCGCTCCCGGGCCCTATTTTGACACCAATTAACTTCCTCGTCTGAGAAAAATCCAAACGAATATTCAAAAGGATCTTAATAACCTTTCCAATGGTCCATCTCATGCATGAATTGGCATTACGATTCAAACGAATGATCCTTTTTACCTTAAAACTTATTCGGAAGCCATCATACCGCTCACGGGTTCCGTTTGACTTTTATCAACTCTTTAGCTTGAACAATACTAAATGAATCTTTGAAGTTCTCTGAATACCCTTTCCAATGGTTCACCCCATGCATGAATCATCCTTATGGTACGAACGAACTACCCATTCTACCCCGAAGGGTTACCTGGCACTTTTGGGTCCCATTTGACCAAGGTCAACTCTCTGAATTGAATCAAACTGAATAAATACTTGAAGGGATCTAAATACCCTTTCCAATAATCCACCCCTGTGCGAATTAGCCTTACGATACAGACGAGTGACCCATTTTACTCCAAAGGGTCACCATGCACATTCGAGCCCCATTTGACCAAGGTCAACTCTCTGAACTGAATGAGACTGAATGAATCCTCAAAGGGAACTAAATACCCTTTCCAATGGTTTGTCCCGTGCACAATTATGACTTACAATTTGACCAAATGATTCATTTTCCATCGGGAACTTCCTGTCCGATGACCAATGGGCATTTTTAAGCCTTGTTTCACCTCAATCAACTCCTGAACATGGGAGTAGCTCAGTGCATTCGTAGAGGAATCTGAATACCCTTTACAACGGTCAGCCATGTGCTTAATTTTGACTCACGACTCACGTTTTATGACTATTTTTTCAAAAACCCTACCTTAGACTGTCGAATAGCAACCCCAAGACCCTGCCTATTGCTAATGTATCTAGGTTTCTATGCCGATAAGAAGGTCAAGGAACATGTCAATCGGCACCCCCTTCTCCCTATAAATAGAGGTCATGGCCTCACTTTTAAATACACTCCAAAGGCACTCCTGAATATCCCTCTCAGCAATTCCCTCAACTTCATAGTTATTCTTTCCTTAAAAGCCCAATTCCCACATTCCTTTCATCATTTTCATACATTTTTTAGTAAACCCCCACCCACCTCCTCAAACCACCATCACTTCACCTTGAGATCAAAGCATCTACAAGGAATATCTACTTCAAGTCCTCAAAAGGAGGTCAATTTCTTCCTCCTTGTCTTTAATTTCCCTTAATTTTGCATTAGTTACTTGATTTTCTCTTTAGTATTTTACTTCATTACATCACACCTCCTAATTCTAAAGTTTTATCATTAGTATTCTCACGTACTATATTTTCATAGAAAAAACCAAAAATAAGAAAAAAAGGGTTCACTTGTAAATTCTGAACATGGATTTCTTATCACACTAAAACTCCTTTGTCAACACACACACACGTATAATAAAGTCCCCGGTTGGATTTATGGGTTAAACCCCCACCTCATATTATTTTCGAACTACGTAAACTTTTATGCCCTCGGGATACGTAGGCGTATTGGGTGAATCCCTCGACTCAAGTCCTCCCACATATAGTTATTATTTTATTATCATCATACACTCGTGATACATACATCTTATATGCTTATTTTCTTATGTCTTGTTCGATATACGCAATCATTCCTTCATAACGATTTGTGAATTGACAAACATGTGCATCATACTTTTTTATTACTATTTTGGGAACACTCTTAAGGATGCCCTCGCTCTGCCTTTAGCGATGACGTGATTCGAGTGATTCCATCCTCCATTTATATTATGCACAAGAGCACACACATCACAAAGTTCTACAGGAGAAGATTAATAAATGCTCATGAGAGACCGAAAAGGAGGGACGGGTGCCTAACTCCTTTCCATTCCGTAACCTAGTCCCCGGACCTTTGAACTACTTGGTTTCATAAGCATCAGTATTGTCCTTGATGTTGTTCTCTTGAGGCGGAAACATTGCTTTTGTCTATTTTTTGCAAAATAGGCTGGCGACTCTATCTCTACATATCACCACACATCGATGACGATTGATCGCCCTCTAAAGGATGCAATCTCGCTCGCACACCGGAAAAAGAGAAGGGGGAAGGAAGGAGAGATCCACCTTCGGAGACCTCAATCCCCTAACCTCGGGATGGCCACAAGTATAAAATAGAAAATTAAAAGGCATTGAACTCACACCTAGAGGAGTTACCCCATGCACTCCACCTAGATGACTTCGTCGAGAAAAAGAATGACAATGGTCTAAAATAATCAAGCTAATGTCTTGGAAGACGACGTGTTAGGACATCAGTTTGTAATGGTCCATGGAGCGTCAAACCCTAACCATATCAATATAAATACTACAATAATAGAGTTGGAGAAGAAAACAACAGTAGTAAAAGCTTTAACCATGGATCCGACAAACACCATTTTTTTATAAATGTCATCAACCAGAGGAGATAAACTACACCAAGCCTATAGTCTTCAGTTAAGAAGATCTGGTCAGAGTTAGGACTCTACATCATGATGCGTTGATAATCACACTCAGAATTGTTAACTAGGATGTGGATAAGCTACCAGTGGACCAAGGAAGCTTCTCATAGGTTATGTACATCAAGTTGTTCAACCAGATTAACTTACAGGTGGAAGATCTAAAAGAAATAACCATTCCTTAGATAGGATTTGAAAGAAAGATCTTAATGCCACTCGAAAAGGTTATTTTCCCGGTATAATTTGGAGTCATATCAAAGTTGATTAAAATTATGGTCATAGATATTAAATCGTTGTACAATGAAATTCTTATATTAGGATAGCTACATGCAATGAAGGCAGTTCCATCAACCTACAATCAAAGTCACAAGTGTATTATCAATCATGGTGTAATAGAAATACATGGAAATCAAAATTTTGCACGGCAATGTTTTATCCTAGTCATTGGGCCTAAATAGGAGAAGAATAAGGAGAGTGTGAATAACACATAGGAGGCAATGTTGGAGATTGATATACATGAAATAAAGAAATTTAGCCTTTGAATATTTGATTAATCAAACAATCAAAAGATGAAAAGTCGTAACTAGGTTTGAAGAATGAAATTAGGGTTATGAATACAATACCTTTGCATATTCGGTTGTAATTTGATGGGGAGATAGGTATTTGATGATGATGTAGGACTGAATTCTTTTGGATCTCAAAAAGCTTGCTCTAACTTTCCATAACTCTTGGATCTTCTAGTATACGATCCTACCAAATCTGGGTAGGTTTGTGGGCACTTTAAAAAATAAGACTCTTAATTTTGAGTGAGATATGGTTCTCTCTCTAGGATCCTTCATGAAAAATGTGAATAGTATTTTCCCTCACCCCTCTCAAAACCTGATAATGAATTCTGCATCTTAAAGCCCCAAAATAAACCAACATACACATGATGAAGTAGTGGGCTTAGTCCAAACTAGGTTCCTTGAATATATGGGCCTAATTACTTGGGTATGGGGAGTATAATAGGGATCTAAGACATATAATTAAATCAGATTCTAAATAAATATCCAAAAATCCTAAATTAAAAATCTTGTAATTTAATTCCTTTTTTTATTTAATCAGAACAAATTTCACTAAATAAAATATGTCTGCAATCCAATTTAATTATCTCATAAATCACTTGGATATAATGAGGTCTTATTTGTAAAGTTGAGTATGGTGCATAACGTTATTCCCCGCGTTAAGCTTCGGATGCCCACTTTGTCAAATCAATTTGTTGTCAATTGACATTGAATAACAACTAATAATTTTCCTTGATTCTCAGACTTAATATATTTTTCTACTCTGCTGGATTATAAAATAATCCTCTGATTCTGTTTAACTGATGGAAATATATCTTATAAGTCCATCATGGGGGGTATGGAAATCCTAGCTTTCCCTAGACGTGAATTTTTCCAAATTAAGATCTCATACCTACTTACATAACCCTCACCCAATGTGAGGAGATAAGTTGATTCAATATAAAATTGAATCGCGCCCATTGGAATCAAAAATTATATAAGTATTCAAATCCTCAAAATTATCGAGATTAAGAATATACTTGCCCTTTGCAAATGATGTGAAATTTCATGATTCTAATCATGACAGTCCTTAAAATAAAATATCATGGGTGGTCCCATTCAATATTCCTGGGATGCATTGATCGCAATACTTTGTCGAACCATCGAACAAGTTCTCAAATGAATAAAGAATTTCCCACAGTATGAGATAAATTACTAGGATTGCATTGCAGCCGTTTAGATAAAATGTCAAATTCCTATCTAGGTTGTTAACAAATCATTAATGTTAGAACAAAAAAAAATTTATATCCTATTGAGCTCTATTGACCGACATTGATATGAAATAATACATTAAATAAATATAAAGAATTCTCACAAACTTAATTCTCATTTCAAAATGAATAAACCATCCTTTATTAATCATAATAAAATGTTTACACATAGTTTTAAGAATAAAAACCCAATAGGATACCCTTTCCAAATACCAACTAAGGTATGGGAAATAGGGGATAAAAACACAAGGGTTATTTTACCGATAGAGTCATGGAATCACTATAAGAAGTTGCATTTGACGACTCTCACCCACACAAAATTATTCTCGTTGGAAACTCTTTTACTGACAGGGAGAAGGAATAATAATTATCTTTCCTTAAAGATAATCATGATGTATTTTCTTGGCATCCATATGATTTTCCTAACATAAATATTAAAGTAATGTATCACAATCTTCATGTTAACCCGACATTCCCACTAATAACACATAAGAAACGATGAATAACCCCTGAGAAGGCAAAGGAAATGGAAAAAAGAGGTCGAAAACCTTTTAGAGGCAAGGTACATAAAAGAAGTTCAACTCCCCAAGTAGCTTTCAAATATAATCATACTTAAGAAGGGAAATGTGAAGTGGAGATTCTTCATTGAATTCAACCACCTAAATAAGGCACTTCCTTAGGATAGATTCCCACTTTCGAAAATCGACCAGTTTGTGGATTCCATATCCAATCATGAATGAATGATTTTTCTATATGCTTACCCCAACTATTATCATATTCCTCTATTCGTATCTGACTAGGAAAAATACATATTTTATCAATATGCTTGGCCTTTATTGTTACATAGTTATGCCTTTGGACTAAAAATGTTGGAGCAACCAACCAACGATTGATCAAAAATATGTTTAAGAAATAGGTGGGAAATACCATGGAAGTCTACATCGATGATATGCTTATAAAGAGTTAGTATAAGTGATACCACCTCTAAGACCTAGAAAAGATGTTGAGGTCCTTTGGTATTATAAATGAGTCTTAATATGAACAATTTCTCCTTCTAAGTGTAGTTTGACAAATTCCTTGGCTACCTAGTCAATCAAAGGGGAAGTAAGAAAATCATATTCCAATTCAGTCAATAAGGATAGTTGATCCTCCTAAAAGCATTAGGGATATCAAAAAGCTATTTGGAATGCTTGCTACACTAAATTGGTTAATATTTAGATCTTTTGAGCGATGTTAATTTTTATTTTATCTATTGATAAAGGAGAATAATGGAGTTTGGAAAGATGATTGTTATAAGGCACTTGAGGAGATAAAGCATTATCTTAATAAACCACCATTATTCGCAGTTCCTAAACGGGGGGTCCACTTAACATGTAACTATCAGTGACCGACCATGTGGTTAGTTCAACTCTGTTCTGCAAGAAAGAAGGACACTAAGTGAAAATGAGGGACATAAGGAATGATCTAAATAGAAGCTAATTTTGAATTTTTAAAATTAAATATTGAAGTTATAAAATTAAACCCAAAAGTAAAAAGTTGCACCAAGTTGTTGTGATTTAAAAAAATTAACCAATTTTATCTTAACATAAATATTCACCTAGGTGAGTGTTGGATAAAATAAGTAAGCCAGCCACAATTCCCACTGTACAAGGAACACGCATAATGGGAAAAACTTCGAACGGTTCAGCCATGAAAATTCATTATATATCGAATTGTAAAGAACAAGGCAGTAGACTTACAACACATACTCGACGCCCTCTCAAGACTTGATGTTATTCGCTTCTTCAACCTCTGCACAGTGACACACAAGAGGCTCCTCTCCCACCACCACAATGTGTGAGTCCATACACGCCTCGGTATCAACCGAACAACTTCAACAACCATTTACAGATTAAGCAACGGAGTCCACCATTTTTTCATCATAACACCATAAAAATAGAGTCCACCATGTGTAAACAACAAATACAAAGTTCATCACATGAAACAATTCTCAACAGATGTAGAGAATAAAGAAAAGGTGCCTAAAATAGGATCTCAAAACGTAATGATGAACATTTGGATCCTAAACAAGGGTTTTGAAGAGCTTTTCGATAGAGTTTGGGAACTCAAAACATAAGTTTATGTCTTTAATAAAACTGTTGTTCTTCACTCCTATTTATACAAGGTTTTCCAAAATCGAGAAAGGATGAAAAGAAATTTGGAAAAACTTGAATTTATCAAAAAATTGTAGGCTCGTTCGAACGACTTTGCACTTTGTACAAATAAATCATAGCAATTCATTCTAACATGTATCCAACGATTTATCAAATGAGATTCTGGAGAAGGCCAAAGTTGGTTCATTCAAAGTTCATTGGAACTTGTTCTAATGAGGTACCATATCTTGTTCTAACGAAATATCATATCTCCTTCTGACGAAGTCATGCAAAAAATATTTTTCTTTCTAAAAAATATTAAAACGTTAAAATCATTTTAAAAATATTTTTTTTAAAACTTAACACCTAAATATAAAATCTCCAAGGATCGAAATATTTATGAATTCATAGGTGAGAGATCCTCGGAACATGAAGACGAAACGAGCAGGAAACATGACATGGTGATGTAGATCTTCTAACTTGGTTGTTACGTCTTCAAGAAACCATATATTAGGCTTAAAAGGTCAACACACTCAAGTCCTAACCTATGACTCAAAGAGTTTTTTTCAAACATGAAATAATCCAAAACATAACATATCACGTTCTAATGACATACCATATCTCATTCTAACGAAGTTACGAAAAAAAATTCTTTCTAAAAAAATATTAGAAAGGATAAAATCATTTTAAAACCTTTTCAAAACAATTTTATTAAAACCTAACACCCAAATATAAAGTCTCCAAGGATCAAAATATTTACGCATCTATACTTAAGAGATCCTCAAAACATGAAGACGGAAATAAGCACAAAACACAACACAACTATGTAGCTCTTCTAACTTAGTTTCTATGTCTTCAAGAAATCACGTCATAGGCTTGAAAGTAAACACACTTAAGTCCTAAACTATGACTTAAAAAGTTTTGTTCAAACACAAAATAGGCCAAAGTATACAAATTAACTCTTTTCGGCGACTTGCCCTTACAAATCTCCCCCATTAGCTATTCTAAGACAAAACCAATAGTAAAAACTCATATGGGCTGTCAAAATCATCTAAGACACAATATGTAACCCCAAACAGAAAAAGTACAACTTGACTAACTCATAAATCATGAGAAGATTTGCATGTTTGTAATTTTGTCAGATCGTTCCAAACCTACACACTTAAACACACCTTCAAATGCAAAGAGAATATAAAAATATGTAAAATCTCCATAATAATAGACTCCATTTATGTCTAATGATCCACACCTGGGTAAGACGTCCCCTCTAAGATAAAGATTCCTCCTCATCCTAAATTGAAAGATACCATTCTCCCCCTTTTTCAGGAATAGACAAAGAAACAATGCATAAGAAACCATTTCTCCCCCATAATATATTTCTCCCCTAAAATGTGAGAACATGTAATACCAGTTATATATAGAGGTGAATGAATAATATCATACAATGGTGTAAAGCTCAACAAACACAACATGGTAACACAGGCACATATAATTCAAACAATGATCAATCATTACCAGTATTGATGCAATAAATGATACCAACTTGAATACAAAATGAAACATGAGATACCAACATAAACAAGCAACAAGAGATACCAATATGATCATATAGCATGTCAATTTTATTCAAAGATAAAGAATATGGAAACAAGGATTAAATGAAAATGCATAGACTCAAAACAAACGATCCCATATATATAAATATGCAAAAGATATTAATAACACACACACATATATAGGTATAAACAACCACAAGATGACACAAAACACATAAAAATTACACACTAGAATAGTATTGACGTATATAAACATATGGGATTAAGTGAAGGGGAATGTACTAGAATAAAAACAAATATGACCCAGTCACTCAAAAATGTCCAAGAAGTTCTATTTGACTTCAATTTTATTAAACAAAGATTTAGACTCTTAGTGATAGAAAAAGTGAAATCACGAATGGACAAACAAACACAATGCACACTAGCCTAGAAAATATTAATGATTCTCAACGTCAAAAATGAAATAACTAGTACTCATTGCGCAAACCCATTGATCTTCAACTTATAACACCCCTATAATTATAGACATATCATTTTTTTCCACTCATAATTTAATGATACCCATTTAATTGAAGAATAAATGAAACAAAATTTTAACCTTGGAAATATTTTCTTTTCTTTGTCTCTCAAATTTTTAGGCTCTTGCTAACGGTGGCCTTTAACGTAAGAAAGAATTCTCCCTTCGTAGCCCTTTTTGGTGCACACTCATATTTTCAGTAAAAGCACAAAATGATGGGCAATGGTTCTTGCCTGCATAAATCCCTTAATCAAATATATATGTATAATCACAAGATTTTTAGCGAAACACCTCACTTAGCTCATGTAACATATGGAGTTAAAATTCAAAAGATCTCCTACATGTGTGTAAATAGGCATATGCAAAGTGAATCCATTAAGCAAGTCATTTTCAAACCACTCCATGAAAGCATGATTAAGAACAATATAAGCATTGAAAATCATAATCAAATGTCCTAGACACATGGAAATATGGAATGAAATGGATTCAAGCACACCAATATATGCTACAAAAAAATGTGTAAAATCAAACTACACATAAACCAAAAAACTTTTTCAGCTTTTAAAAAAAAATCAAAGACACCACATGAAAACAAATTCAAAAGGCAAACAAAATGTTTTTATATTTTTTAATAAGACCCAATAAATGAAAAATAAAAATACAAAAGACTCGAACCACACACATTTAGAAAGCACATATAACATAAAGTACAAGAGCTAGTGTGCAAATACGCGAACATAATCAACCATTAGATATAGCATGAGAAGTATCATGTGCAAGCATTCAATAATCAATAAGTCTAACATGTAAAACTTACAAGTTTAATTTCCTAACCCACGTAGGTTTGACATGTCTCTCTTGGGTTTGGGGAACCTCAGTTACTCTAGACTTACACTTCCTAGGACTATTTCTAAGATCATAGCAAAAATGCCTAAGGTGACCTTTTCTACCGTAATGTGTACACATATAAATACGAGGAATGTTATCCTTGGGTTGACCTTTTTAATGTTCCTATCAATAATTAACTCTCTCAAAAGTATGGTTTTCGATTTAGTAGTGAAAGCATTTGGAATATCGAAGCTAATACCACAATTGTCATCTTTGATTCGGATGGTGCCTAACATATTCTCCATATTTTTCAAACTAGACTTCAAATTAAATTTGACATTACTCAAGTATCTCAATCTCTCTTCTAACTCCATAATCCTAGTCTCGAGCAAACAACGATACTCAATAAAACTAGGGAATGCTTCTTCAAAATCTCAATTAATCCCAAAGGTTATCTCTCTCCCCCTCAACAAACGCGAGCTTTTCCTTAAGAGTCTACTCACGTGCCCTAAGATCCTCAATCAATATGCTCTCATGATTACATATGGCACATTATTTTAACCTAGATTCCAACTTTAAGTTAGATTTTTTCAATTACATCATCTCCACATACAACTCATGGAAGGAAACTTGGAGTTTTTTCCTCCTCTTCCTCCTCCTCATCATCATCATCAATTTCTTCTTCTTATTCTTCTTCTTCTTCTTCTTCTTCTTCTTCTTCTTCTTAGAATTTTCTCCATCAGAAGATTTTCATCAAGGATCATATGACTAGCCGTGAACACGGTGTAATTGAGCTCAATGGGGGAATCGGGTTCCTCTTCTATATTACTATCACTAGGGGTGGCATTTTATACCATCGGTTTCTTCCCCTCCTTCCTTAGTTTAGTGGGACATTCAACTTCTCGATGGCCATAACACTCACACCCAAAGCATCTAACTAATTCTATCTTAACCTAAAGATATATCTAAGTGAGTTAGGATAAAATAAGTAAATCAACCACAACGCCAAATGCATGAGAAAAACCCACAATGGGAAAAACCTCAAACAGCCCAGCCATATACATTCAGTATGTATGGAATCACAAAGGACATGATAGTAGACTTATAACATAGACTCGACGCCCTCATAATCCTTGATGTAATTTTCTCCTACAACCTCTGCACATCGACACATAAGAGTCCACAAAGGCCTCAAGATCCATCGAACAACTTTGATTACCGTCCACGAATAACACAACGGAGTCCGCCACTTCTTCATTGCAACACTACAAACACGGAGTCCACCGTGTGTAAACAACAAATATGGAGTCCACTGTATGAAACGATTCTCAATTGATATAGAGAATAAACCAAAGGTTTCCAAAGCATGATCTCAAAATATAATATGATAAACATTTGAATCCTAAACAACTTGGGTGTAAAAAGGGATTTGGACAGCAGTTTGATAGAGTTTGGGAACTCAAAATATAAGTTTTTTTTTCACTAATAAAACTGTTGCTCTGCACTCCAAAATCGAGATAAGGACGAAAAGCATTTTTGAAAAACATGAATTTATCAAAAAATTGTAGGCTTGTTCGAATGACTCTGAACTCTTTCAAATGAAGCATATAATCTCGTTCAAACATGTATCCAACAATTTATCAAATAATATTCCAGCGAAGGCGAAAGTTGTTTCATTCGAATTTCATTAAAACCTGTTCTGACGAGGCAGAATATATCATATCTCGTTCTAACAAAGTTAAGAAAAAATATTTTTCTTTCTAAAAAAATATTAAAAAGGAAAAAATAATTTTAAAAATAATTTCATAAAACTCTAACACCCAAATATAAAATCTTCAAGGATCAAAATATTTACGCATCCATACTTGAGAGTAACTCGGAACATCAATACAAAAACGAGCACAAAACACGACACTATGATGTAGATATTCTAACTTGGATACTACGTCTTCAAGAAACCACATTATAGGCTTAAACGATCAATACACTCAAGTTCTAACCTATGACTCAAAGAGTTCTGTCCAAATATAGAATAAGACAAAACGTAAAAATTGACTATAGTAGGAAAAAATTCCTTACATCATGCCCAATTTACTAATTTAGTAAAACATTGCTAAAATGCCTATAATTTACCAATTTTCCTTACATCATGCCCCAATTTACTAAGATATGATATCTCCCATTAGAGAAATTATCTTACCCACCAGTAATTGCTTTTAACTAGTTAAAATATTACTTTATAACATCATTTCCACTAAAAGTAGTCCTGAGAAAGGACGAACTCTTTGAAAATGTATAAATGGTCGGTTGAATTGGGGATGTTTGATATCCAATTTTAACCTAAAACTACATTAAAAGGACAAGTGATCATAAATTTTATTGTTCAATTCACTAGAGAACATTCCAGTGACCAAGCGACTACAAATGGATTAGAATAACATAATATATGTGACCTCTATGTGGAAGGAGCCTCTAATACAAAAGGGACCAGAGTTGGGATACTAATAGTTACCTTAGATCGCCCCATATTTGAAAGGAAATTTAACTTGGTTTTAAAGAACTAAACACTGAGATATAATATAAGGCTCTCATTAGCGAGCTAAGGAAAACAGCATCATCCCTTGGGACTAGTCACCTTGATGTATATTGTGACTCAAGGCTAGTATCGAATAATATATTAGAAGAATACAACACCAAAGATGACCGCATGTTAGTGTATCTTGAGAAATTTCAGGAGTTGGTCGTCCAGTTTAAGCATCTCTAGATACATCAGTTTCCTAAAGGAAATAACAATCATGTAGATTCATTAGCCACTTTGAATTTACTTTCCAATTCGACTTCAAGAGGGTGAACGTTGCACATTTCTATTTATCCACTGAATGAAAGATCTACAAGAGATCCTTCATTAGACAATACTTACAATGTGTACATCCCAGTGACATTGATCAAGTTCTGTATGATATACACAAAGGACTTTATGATAGTCACATTGGTGGAAGATTGTTAGTATTCTATGCAGTTGATGAGGATATTAGTGGCCCTACATGCAGAAAAAAATCATCTCCTATGTGAAAAAGTGCAAGTGTTAGTTGTTCTTACCATTACTCCATCAGCTAACTAATAACCTCAAATATCTAACCAATCCATGGGATTTATCTTAGTAAAGGTTAGATATTGTGGGACCATGACCTATAACACCTTGAAATAGGAGGTACCTTATGGTTAGCACATATTATTTCACGAAATGTATTGAAGTAAAACCACTAGAGAACATCAGGGATGTTGATATGATCAGGCTTGTTTATAGGAACATCATGACCCATTTTGATACCTCGAAAACCCGTAATTGACATGGAAAAGTAGTTTGAGAGTAAGCATTTCCAAAATTTTTACAGCAATCATGATCGTAATCACTACTACAGTTTAATGGCTTACCTTAAGAGCAATGGACAAGAGTAGGCTTCCAATAAAATGTCCCTCAAATGAATGAAGAAAATATTAGAAAATAATAAAGTCCGTAGTTGGACGAGCTTGCCTACGTCCTCTAGGCATACTAAACAACTCCAATGAGGTCGATCGAAGAAACTCCATTTACCTTAGCCTATGTCATGGAGCTATAATCCCATTGGATTTAGGGTTGTTGACTGTGAGAACGACCAGAACGAATCAAAGCCTTAAAAATGAGATAATCAATGAAAAACTTGATATGGAAGATGAGAGGAGGGAGAAAGTCCTAATTAAATTGGTAGCCTACTAAAAGTAGCTGACAAGGTAATATAACAAAGGCATACATCCAAGAAATTTTCAGGCCCGACACTACATCCTAAAAAAGATTGTTGGCAGCCGGAGGAAGCTAAGAGATGTGAAATTATGATCTAATTGGGATGGACCATTCATAGTCACCAAGGATGACCTCCACGGTTCTTATTACTTGGAAGCAATGGAAGGTAGAGAGATACATCGATCTTAGAATGCAGCCAACCTTAAAATATTTTATTTTTATTCTTTCTAAAGCAAGTTCCAATTTTAAGATAAATTTTAGTCTGTTACTAACTATTTGCATATGGTAGTTAAATTTTTTCTAATTTATTTAATTCAGTTAGCATTAATTGTTTCAACTGAGATGCCAATGTTAAAGAAAGTTATCTTATTATGTGTATCCAACCAATTATTATTTTTACACCTTATTGTAAGGTTACACTTAGTAATCACGATCTCCAGGTCACGTGATTTGTTATTATTAACAAGAAATCATATTTTATTGTCCATGTCAAGCAAAAGACCTATGAGAGAATCCTTTGGAACATAGTAACCCAATCGCATTAGTTAGATAAAATCCTTAATGGGTGGATAGCCTAGAGAACAAGTTCATCCTCGCTAAGAATTAGTACTATTCCTAGGGTAGAGTGTGAAGACACCTCTTAAAAGGTAAGATCCTAAAATAGATGCTAGGAAAAAGGAAAGAGGAAATACCAATACACATTTAAAATTAAAAAAAAAAAATCATTTCATTCAAACATCCATTAATTACAAAGTTATTTACAAAATGACTAGATCACCTCTCAGGACGACTAGATAACCTAGCTCGAGATGTCGAGTGATCGGTCTCCGGGTTGTGATGAGGAATACCATCATAGCTACTGTGGTTGGAAAGATATTCACCAATCAGTGGAAAATGTATTATGTCAATCGGAAACCTAGGAATCATCAATCCCAAAGGGAGAAAGCTTTTAGTAAGTTGAATCCATGGAATAAAAATACTATGAATCCTCATATTTTTGAGGAAATTTTAGGATTTCCAAGGCGTTCAACCAACCATGTATGTAGTCCAGAATTTTAGCTTCATTTAAGGGGGTGGGGAATTCAACAAGCTTTCATCATATTCATTAATCCAAACTGTTCGAGGTTATTTATGAATTGGTACCTTAACTTTATATACATTAGGACAAAAAATTCGTACATGTCTGGGAGAATTGATTTGGGGCCTGTTGTTTGCTTCTCTTTTTAATTGGAAATATGGGCAAGGTCATGGAGTAAAAGGTAACCTACCCCCATGAATATAGCCCATGCCTTCATACTACCTACCCCACATAGCATGGTGGTTTGATCATTGAGGGATATGGAACTATGTGTACATGTGTATCTTTATTATATGAGGAAGGTATGAGGGATTTATTCTCACAACCCTTATCAATTCTACTAATTTCTTGGGCTACCCCTAGCCATGATTTTTAGTCTTCATTCCTTACTCAAACTGGTAGCCTAAAGTCATATATATTCTCTCCATATACCAAGCTTGTAAGACAACCATTTCACCTTCTAGTTATTTAGAGTTAAGGAGTGTATTCAATGTGTTTATTAGGAGAATAAAGCTTGTAGGAAGAATTGGTAAGCTTAATTGGGATTTATACCTTTTCTTCAAAGGATTTATATTTTGAAGAAGTAGGGCTTCTACACTAATTTCAAGTTTGAATCAAAGCATGTTAAGATATATGAATATATGTATGATTCATAAACTTATTTATGCCTATTATCACTTCATATGGTGTTATGTTGAAAATATGTGATGAAAATGGATAAAATTTGAAGTTTGAAAAAAAAAATCATGATATTTAAGAAAATTATTTCGTGCAGAAATCATGTTAAACTTGTTGATTTCATGATAAAAAAAATATATTGCACTTATGAAGAGATAGTAGGATGCATATATTTGAGGATGAAATATTAAACTTGATAAATTCATAATATTATTCATATAAAATGAAACAATTTGCGTTAATAAATTATTGAGAAACTTGAAGAAAATAAAGTAAAAGGATGCTAAGTATGAAAGTATCAAAAGTATAGGTGTTCAAATGTATAATATTGAAAAGTTAAGGTCAAAAGTGAAACAAAGAATAAGGGTAATAATGAAAAATTATTAATTTGTAAGACAAGTTTGGACCAAGTGGTAATATTTGTAAAAATGAATGCTATTTTTGAAAGTCGGTTTTAAGAGAAGAATATGAAATGGTAAAATGATGGAAAATAAGGTGGAAAAGGCAAAATTAATGTTCAAAAGATAAAGTCTTTAAATGTCAAAGTATTGTTTTTAGGCCAAAAATATAATTTTACAAAAATTTTAGATTTAATAGTAATATTGGCAAACATGAATATTGTTTTTAAAAATTAGTTTTAAAGATTTGAACACATAAAATGACAAAAAGTAATATAAAAGATGAAAAATCAATAAGTTGGAAATATAACTCTTGAAATGACAAAAGTGATGTTTTAGTGCAAAAATGTCATTTTAATAAAATAATTGGACTTATGAGTAAACTTTTCAAACTAATGGATTTCAGTTAATAGAGTTGGATTATATGTTGAGTAATATAAAAGGTACAAAGTCAATAAGTTAGAAATATAAGTCTTAAAATGATAAAAGTGGTCTTTTAGTGCAAAAGTTTCATTTTTATAAAATAGTTGGACTTATGAGTAAACAAACTACAGGACTCTAGTTCAAATAGTTGGATTTTATGTAGTGAGAACTCATATTTTGTAAATTAAGGGTGAAAAGAAGCATTTTGGTAAAGTACATAAAATGCAAGTTTACAAGTTTGGGTGAATAGTGAAAAGCAAAATAAAACGTGTAAATATGTATTTGGATTTAAAGGTTTTGTTTCACAAGATATGATAATTAAAGTTGTTTTCAAAATGAGAAATACTGAGTCTAAGGTAAAATGAAAACGAAATTTTCATAGAGTGAGAAACTTACAAGTAAAGTGTGTTGAGACTTGTCTTGTCCCAGGTATTTGGCATCATCAGACGGTAAAAAGGAAATAAAGAAAAAGGAGTTAAAAGTGAATAAGATAGAAAGAGAGCAAAAAGGGGGTTTAAAGATGTAACAAGAAAAGGCACTTGGAGGTAACCGAAAAATTTAAGAAGGGCTCGGAGACCTAGGGTGCGGCTTAATGCTTAAACCCCAAACAACTGATCAGTATCATATTCCGGCATGGTGGGAGTCGATGAAAGGCCATATAAAACTCATGTATTGGTACCACAATTAATCAAATGAAAAGATGATTGTGATCACGGCGCTCATTAATATAAAGGCAAGTTTATGAAGCAACTTGAAATATGTAAAATTACTTTAATGGTTAAATTAATGGGATACGGATGGTATTAAAAATAAGGATTAACTGTGAGCAGGATCATTGAATCAAATGAAGGATGATTTTATAATTGCTAAAGTACACTTTATATGCATAGATATTCATTTGTATATATTACTCTGTTAGTATTTCTTCTAATGGGAGCACTCTCATACCCCGCCATTTAGTATTTCTCCTACTGGCCGCACTCTCATATCCCACTATTTACCCCCCCCCCCCCCCAGACACACACACAGGTACTTCAGGAAAAGATAAAGGCAATGAAGGATTTACGTACTAGTAAAGCTTTGTTTACTATTCATTTTGAACTTGTAACTTAATCTCAAATAATCTTTTTTATCATGTGCACTTTATTTAAGTATTTTAATTTTGGTTTGTAATAAGATAGGATGATGTAGACTTTCTTTAATTATTAATTATTCCATGAAACTCTTTTATTTCAAGTGGGCTTATGAATTTCATAAGTTGGACATCATTTCATTAATTAACTTAAATGAATTTCATGACACATAAATGTAAAATCAAACCTTTATTTAAGTAAAAGTATTTCTTGAATGGAATCAAAGTATAAAAGGTTTTACGTAATTGACACCCGGAAACACGGAGTCACAAATGAAATGGTGAGGAATTGCCAAGTACAATTGGATCTTCTCGCCATTAACTAGTGTGGACAAAAAAGGATTGGGAGCCAAGACATTTCTTTATTTTCTCGAGTTATTCATTGCGTTCTATCCTTTAGAATGTGAAGTTGTCCTTCTTTATTGCCTAAAAGATGAGTCTATTATTATCTAGAATACTAGAAAAAAATGACAAAGCACTATGAGTATTCTTTTGATTATCTTCCCCTTCCTTAAAACATTTCACCTCTATAGGGCCTTAATGTGATCACAGTTTTCTTATATTCCCCATTGAGTGATGGGGTAGCCCTAAAAATTTCCAGTTCTGAACCTAAAAGCACATTTTAAGGTGTTGATATTCATCTTGTGGTTCCTCAAAATCTAAAAGGTTGTGTAGAGGTTATAGATATGATTCACAAGAAGCTTGATATTTACAAGAATATCGTTAATATATACCTTCATGATTGAACCAATATGCTTCTTAAACATATTAGTAACTAGTTATAGTTAGGTTTCTCTAGTATTCTTAAGGTCGAATGACATGACTTTGCAGTATTATAATCAAAGGGTTGTGATGAACAAAGTCTCCCCCTCTTCAAAATTGAACAAAGGAATTTGGTGATAATTAAAATAAGTATCCATAAAGCTCATACAATGATGTCCCCTCAACTGAGTCCACTAATTTGTATATTCTTGGCAGAGGAAAATTATCCCTGGGGCATGCATTGTCAAAGGTGGTATAATCCATGCAAAGTCTCTATTTTTTATCCGTGTTTCAGAAAACTATGGTAATAGAAATCCAAATAGAGGAATTGGAATTATTTGATAAAAATATCCCGAAGGAGATTTTCAAAGACTTTAAACTTTTTAAGAGCTTGTTTTTGTTTTTTATATTGACTTGTTGTCTAGTAGGATCCACGTGCAGCTGATGAACAAGTAATTTTTGGGTCAATTCTTGACAGATCATATGGATGTCATTCATAGACATCCATATTCTTCTTTAGGAATGCCACTAACTAGATGACCTCCTCCTCTAGCAGTTCTCATCCAACGAGGAAAAACGTATAGGGTTGTGATAGATCAAGAGGGATTGGTTCTTATTTCTTCCATTTCTCACTCTTTAGTGATTACTTTGGTTTTTTTAACCCCGTGATGAGTTACCATTCATTGCTATTGGATTCAGCGGTTTTTGAATTCTTGTATAATTTATTTTTATTTAGTGAGTCACGCTTCTTCTTAATAGCTGTCATAAATCAAGCCATTGTTGTTATGTGGTAGCCACATATCTCTACCAAACCTTAATCGATTATTAACTTCAACTTCCATTGAAGATATTAGGGAATAACCTTCATGGTATTGAGCCACCCCTTCCTAGTATTACTTTGTAAGGGGAGTTAGATATCGCCATGTGCAAATCAATTTCTCAATTGGTCGACCTAAGTTTTCTTGGTAATTTGATCTCCCCCAACTGGATTTGAACGTTGCAATTGAAACTGATCAATACCTGAACCAGTATCTAGGTTCTTGAGGGAGTATCTAATCTTCTAGTGTAAGTCCACATGCACGATATCTAATGAGCTTTTTTCATTCACCAATATTATCTTCGCATCAAAATTAGCAACCCTCAATGTAAAAAAAAGGTTCTTGAGAAAAAATAATAAACTTTGGCGAGCGCAAGAATAATTATTTTCCGAATACCTTTGTCAATTTGGTTAGTTAGAAGAAAAATTCGATAATGTGGTTATGTATGTTTGTGCAAAATCAAATTTGGCAACTCCCTTGAAGTTGCTCGAATGGGCCAAAGAAGAAAAATAAAGGGAATGGATTCCCTCTTGAGTACTATACTATTCAATTAATGTTTCATTTTCTACAGAAATGAACTAATAATTCATGAGTACAATACACTAAAAATTTTAAATGAATTTTTTTATGAAAAATTGTATATTTTAATAAAGCAGAGTAATATTACAAGAAAAGAAAATTTTTGTTTCTTTAGGTAAAAATGTAATTTAACCTTACGATTAGGGGTGAAGTTGATTTATATCTCATACTTTCAAAGTCACAAATTTAACCCAATGTATATTTAGCGATTCAATTCATATTATTCACCAGTCCTCCATTTAGAGAACTAAGATATAGGAAATATGGGACAATAACAATCAAACTTGACCTCAATAAAGCCTATGATAGAGTTGAGTGAAATTTCCTATTTGTCACTCTTGAACAAATGGGTCTTTACTTGTTATTGGATAAATCTTATAAAAAAATGTGTGAGTATGGTGCTTTCAATATTCATATTAATGAAAATTCCATTTACACTTTTTATCTTAAAAGAGGTTTTCGGCAAGGTGATCCACTCTCCCCGTATCTCTTTTTTATTTGTTGAAGGCATGCTTTCTAGGCAGATTTCTAAAGTCATGTGCAATAATGTGCTTAAAGGTATCAAGTTGAGAAGATCGTGCCACCAATTAACTCATATTTTCTTTATCTATGATTCGATTATTTTTCTCAAAAATAATTTAGAGCAAGTGTTTAGTCTTCTTAACTTTATTTAATTATATTCTAGTGCTTCGGGGAAACTTGTGAATTTGGATAAGTCTACTGTTTATTTCACCATTACCACCACCACCACCCCGAATTTGAGAAATAGCATTCTCCCTACTTTGAACATGCACATGATGGATCCTAATTCAAAATATTTGGGCCTCCCCTCCTTTTGGGGTCGGAAAAAAAAAAGAGCGATGCAATATTTTTATTTCCAAAATTCAAAATAACCTTAATATGTGGGATAACTCTTTTCAATCTCATGCGGTGAGATATTTCCTTATTAAAATCGTGATTCAAGCTCTCCCCACAATCTTATGTTCTGTTTCAAACTCCCAATATATTTTTGAAAGAAATTTATCTCTATGATGAGTCAATTTTGGTGGAGTGGTAATGAGGAGAAGTCTAAAATTCATTGGAGAAAGTGGATTGATGTCTCAAGGCCTTAATATTTTGGGGTACTTGGTTGTTCTGATTATATGAAATTTAACTTAAGTTTCTTAGCCAAACAATATTGGAGGTCGCTTATGGAGCCTTACTCTCATTGGCTCTCATTCTTATGGCTAGTTACTTTCCAAATTGTACCATTTTTTATGCTTCCAAGGGTTATAGACCCTCTTAGGTTTGGTTTAGCCTCATTATAAGGTGTAACCTTCTTATGAATGGCCTCTTATGGAGAGTTGTCAATGGTAAAAGCATTGATATTTATAAGTGTTCTTGGGTCCCCAGCCTTCCTAATTTTATAATCTCTACACGTAAACCTCAAAATTCACCATTTCTTCAGTCGCGGACCTGTTTCTTCCCTTAGGTAATGGTTGGAACTCGAGTAGGCCTAAGAGAGAGGATCGTTTCATATGAAAATACACTCTAAATTTCTCTTACTTGATGAGGTCGAGTAACATTGAGAGTGGTAATGGGGAAGATTTTTTGGATACCCCGTCGTCTTCTGTTTCTCTTAATCCCTCGATTTGGAAAGCTATTTGGGGTATGAAAACCCCACCTAAATACAAATTCTTTTGGTGATTAGTTTGTAACAAATCCCTTGGGACAAAAGAAAACATGTTTAAATACAATTATACTCCCTCGCCGATTTGTAGTGAGTGTAACAAAGAGGTGGAATCCATTTAGCATATTTTTTCAGGTGTAAAAAAGAGAGAAAGTCTTGGGATATTTATGTTGATCCTGATGAGATTTATTTTAATAATGTTTTTTCAGCACTGTATGGACTAATGATATTTTGTCTTGCAAAAAATTTTCAGGGGCAATTACTATTCTTACTCACTATGTGTGGTAGGGATGGTCTATAGGGAATTCATGCATTCAAATAATTTTTTAAGGTCGGAGCTCATCCAGCCATATGATGGCCACATTAAGGGTATGAAGGTGGATTTTGAAGTTGTCACGCTTGATGTTGGCATTTCTAATCATTTTAATGCATCCCACCCTCCAAATTGTAGCTCCGGGTGGTGTCCCCCCCTCCCCAACCCCCCACCTCCCACCCCAAACCCTTAAATTCAATGTTGATTGTTCCTTTAATAAGAGGTCCAACAAAGCTCTTGTGGGGGGTGTTACGGGGATATTTTGGGTCAAGCTCACATATCGAATGCCCATGTGGGTGAAGCTAAAACGGTTAGATCAATGTGTTTTCATGCCAGTGATCTCAACCTTTAAAGATCCGTTATTGAGAGTGATTGCAAAGGAAGTTATCACCCTTTGTTCGTTCGATCCTGAACCACCTTGGGACTGTAATACTATTGTTAGAGGCCTCACATTGAGTTTCAAATGAGAAGTATCTTTATTCTCTCCCTTTTTATTAGATCCCATGTACTCACCCAAAGCTTGATTATATTCTTTATTATGACAGTTTTCCCCATTTTTTATGATTCAATATATAGCTAGATACTGTCATAAACAATTAAAAATAAAACACATGTCATGTGTGTCTACATTAGTTCACTAAATAAAGGATTGGTGGAGGATTAAATTGAATCACTAAATATACCTTTAGTTCGATGTAACTTTTGAAAGTATGGGGAAAAATTCAAAATTCATCCCAAACCTTAAGGTTAAACTTTTATTTTTTTCTTTTTTATTATAATAAATGTTGCCAGTCAAGCTTAATATTATAATGTGGCAATAATCTATTATGGTGTAACAAACCGCATATTTTAATATTAATATTATTCAAGTCCCACTATAAAAATATACAAATTGCTACAATTTAAAATATCATTTTTAGCATGTGACAGAAATATGAGACATTTAATTTTTTTTAGAACAATAGAATATGCAATAGATAATAATATGAATGATCACCAAATATATAATCTAACTATAACATCCTCTAATAAACCAACAATGTACATAAGCCTTGATACAATAACCCAAATACAATTGTAGAGTCACAAGATACTCAAAGATATAAAAGATGTATCATATAAAATACATAACGAAAAGGAAACTACAGTAAAAAAAAATTAAATCTTTAAAGTTCAGCTTGCTTTCTAAGATCCAATCTACTCCTTAAAGCTCAAGCCTAACCTAAGATGTTAGTCAACACAACGGGTCAAGACCCACTGCAAGAATACTACTTATGTCTCTGAAAAACGGTAATATAACCCAGTCAATAGTAACAAATGAAATAAATACCACAATAGAATATTTTATAATGACATTAACAATTAAACTCAATATCTTTATTAATATTCTCCCGATAATATAACAGGTTCCACTATATGAATAACAATATGGTTTATCAAAGTTTCATAATATCAGGAGTATAAAGATTTATTTAGTTACCGAATAGGGTATAACAACTAACCATATAGTAACTAGTTAACCACAATTATCTACTCATTAATCAATATTAATAAAACATTTTTATAAAGGAAAATCTAATCAATTATCGATTTATTAACCAATACAAAATAACCTATAGTATTCAACTAAAAATATCATTACAAACCTTTCAACTACCTTATGATTTCACATTCTTTAATTTAATCATTTCACTTTCATTAATTCACTTTGTTTCAAATTTCATTTCTATTCTAGTCAAAGGGCATTCTTAATATCACATTCAACGAAGCATTAACCGCGTATTTATCTCTTTCTTATTTTATTTATGTTATCTTGATCTCATTAACTTTATTCTAATTATACGGCCTCCCTCACGGCCCCAGGTGTCACAATACATTCAATTAACTCATTAGTTTCGTCAATTAATTAACCTCATAATTAGTTAAAATACAACCGACATGTTCCCCTTCTCCTCAAACATCTTAAGAAACATGTGATGCACCCAAACAACACTGACACACAAACCTTAGTCACATGCTTTACAATACTAAAAAACTCATCTCCACCTTGCTACGTAGTGCTGGAACTCAACAACATCGTGTGACACACAAACATCCCATCACATATCATGTTGCCACCTTTTGTTCGCGTGGAAGGAATTACACAACCTTTTTAATGCACCATAAGTCCATATCAAATCATACCTCATAAAGAGTCGTCACACAAATCGTAGCTACCTACTTCACAGTGCCGACAAAGCCGTTGCAACCTGTTGCACAATGTCGAATTTCTACCACATCGTGTGACACACAAATATCCATATCAAAACTTATTACTTGAGTATGCAAGCATAAAAATACACTTTCCCGATCCACAACCAACTATACTTTCAATCATTTTTCTACAAGAACTTTAAAAACATTCTAACCTCTTAACTTTCAACATTCTTTAAACTTCAGGCATGGGACATCTCATGACTGAAATCCAAACAAGAAACCCCTCTGAGACACTTATGTCTTGATTAAGCAGTCAATGAGAGAAAATGACTATAAATCCATTATTTTAAATACTAATAAATCTAACTAAAATCATCAATCACACATTATACGGAAAAACACAACATATTAACTTGATTACAATTCTCCATTTTAACTTCCAAGGCGCCTCACACATTTCCTTAGCATATCATACTCCATAATTAAACTATACTTACAAGTTACATACCTCAATAATCACTTACCCATTACTTATAATCTTAATCACTAAAAGTTCTTACATGGCGTACTAGTCCTAACTCCAAACATTTACCATCTTTATACTTCATGTGGGATGTCTCATAAATAAATTCCAAACAAGGAAACCCCATGATAAACTTTTATTTATATTAGATAGTTTTTGAGATTAGGAAAACACTAAACTTAATCTTTTATACCCAATACCTTAACTTCAATCAATTCCATATACATCATTGACATAAAACTCCCAGATCACTCTATGATTACCAATTAACCTAACTACACGGTTTAATCTAAAAAAATTATCATATTCCCAAGAATGAAAATCACTCTTAAGTTCAACACTCACATAAACCATACCTTTATCTCAACATCATTTTATCAAAATAAATCTTATAGAGATTTCTACATTAAATTCTCAAGTTAACACTTTACGCTAAAACAATATCCTCTAACACCATTCCCTCCATTCATTTCAAAACCAACATGTACATATCCAATATGTTGTAACCTAAATTAAACAATATGTAGCCCCAAATGCCATAGATCCCGAGGATAAACATCGTAAGCCAACATCATCCATCATCCATTACCCCTTCAAGAACGTATAATCAATAATAAAAACCACACTCATTACCATCATTATCTAGTGATCAAAATCTCACCAACAATAAATATTACCCAACAAACCGAAGTCTCATCAACAACTTAAAATAACGGCCCATAAACATAAATCATTTTTTTAATAATCCCAATCTCCATAATATTGCAACCAAATACTCATCAATCACTCAAAGGCAACAAATATCCAATAACTATATCCCCTATGAGAAAAGTCAATACTCTGAACATATATTCTTCAACATCAATAGTTTATCAACATTCAAGTCCTAAAACTAACAACGTTGAGCTTAAAAATAATACTCTCGATAAACATGTATACAATTTATAATATAAAATATTATCTTATTTTATTCCCAACATTTATTACTTCTTAAGTCCCATGCGGATTGTCTCAATTCTCAAGAGTACAATTACCATTCACACATCAATAATTTATACGCATTTTATGTACAATTCACAAAGTTTTCCAACAATTAAATATCACGGAATAAGTACAAACATAACTCATATTGATAAAATTACATTCACTAAGTATAATACTCAACTCTTTTTCCATTTCACATAATAATAGTATCATCTTTATAGCAGCTACAATATTTAGCTCACGAAAGCATGTCTAAGCACTCTTATTCTAAAAAGGGTGTCTCACTAATTTTAATAGTAAATAACAACAATAGGAAAATTACATAGGTTTATCTTTCTCTAATTAAACCTCCAAAAACTTTTATTAATCAACAAGTTATAACACCAAATGATTTTGCGACCGAGAAATTTAATTTTTGGGAGAAATGAAATTTTATTTAAATTGGGGATTTTTAAAATTTGGCAATTGAGGTCTAAAATTGAGGACATTATAAAGTATTTCGGATGATGATTCTGAGTGCGCCATTAATTTTGGATGGGTCAAGATAGTCGAAATGACTGTCATTGGGTTTTATTTTGGTTACGGAATATTATTAAGTTAGTTTGACTCGGATTGGAGTAAATGAGTCATTTAAAGTGTGTATTGTCATTTAAAATTGGGACTTATGTTTTAAATATTTAAGAGGCTTATAGATCAAGCCTAACTCATTTGTGAGAAAGAGGAAAAGAAAGAAAGAAGAAGAAAGGAAGAGAGAGGAGAAAAAGCTTGGATATTCCGGCCCGTACGCGATCTCGGGGACGATCCAACCTCTACAACTTTGAGGCAAGTGTTTAATATTGCTAAATAATTCATTTGTATATTTCATTTCATAATTTGTGGATAGAAGAATTGGATTTTGGGTATTAATATCAAAACCTAGATTTTGTGGTTTAAATCTTGAAATTTATGTTTATATATGGGTTGGTTGGTGTAGAGATGGTTAGGATCATATTTGGGTTGATTTATTGGCCTAGAATCATGATTTGATGAAGGTTTAAGGGTTGGAAGTGATTATTTTAGGGTTTATAATTCATAGGTTTTGTGAAGAAGAAGAAACCTTTAGAGTTTTGCAGACCCGAATCGATTCGTCTTAGGCCAAAGTGCCAGGTCTGCATGACCGAATCGATTCGAACCGAAGGCGAATTGATTCGGCTTGAGACAGAGTCCCAGGTCCTTTGGACCAAATCGATTCGTAGTTGGAGTGAATCGATTCGCCCTTGAGACCAAATCAATTCTGGCAAGGCCGAATCGATTCCGAAACAGGGTTATTTTAGTGAGATCTTTCTAGAGCGAGTTTTGGTCCATTTCAATTGGGTTTACTGATTTAGGACATTCGTATATGATGTAAGAGATATGTTTTGGAGAATTATCGGGAGTTTCTCCTATGTTTTGATTTTGGGGATATATCGAACTAGTTTGTGTAAACCTACATTCGTATGCATTGGAGTTCATCGTGTCGATGTAGTGGGGAATTATTAGGGATGGGAGTTTTATTTGAAAATTTGATGTGAGTTAATACATGATATGAGGTTGAGGATATCATGAGGAAGTTGTGATGGCATAATGTGAAACTTAGGTACCAATCTTAGTGTTAATTCCTTAGAGCGATGGGATTCTATTTAGGATATGATTGGAGTCCAATGTAAGAGAGAGGTCGTGTATCCTTTGTGATGATAATCTCAAGGAATAAACCATAAATGCATTAAGGTTATAGGTTCATTAGGAGACATTGAATCATAATCTAAAGTGAGGGTAAATTAACTTATTACCGACTAATAGTTATGAGTATACTTATCGTCGGATTAGTCTATACATATCGACGAGTGATTAACTATGGGATATCTCAATGTATGATGAGATCATAAAATAAATGTAGTTTCGAACTTGAGGCTTACAAATTATTTATTGTGTGAGTAACAATTGGGATTTTAATATTTGAAAGGATTATAAAATGGATTGAGGATTAAGATTATGGTTTGAATACTATTAGTTATGTGTATACCTATAGTCGAGATTATTATTAGATATATCGGAGGGCATTTGGATATAGATGGGATGAATAGAGATTGTTTCATCAATTAAAATTTAAGTGAGTACCCTTAATGTGGAATATATATATAATGGAAGACTATTCATATCATAGGGGTAATGGATGAATATATGCCAAGTGAGGCACTGTATAAGAGATAATATTTTAAATATATACATTCGTTAAATAAAGGGCGAGTATTACAAGAGTTGTATATATATCTCCAGCTTATGTTACTTGATGATTAATGATTGTAGATTAGAATATGTATATATGTTGATATTTATATACACTTAAATGGTTATATGAATATGGAGCAAATGTATATTTCTTGTGTGATGATTTATACATATGATGTGATTACTGGTGTATATATATACTGTGAGAATGATAAATATATATATATATATATATATATATATATATATATATATATATATATATATATATATATATACACACACACCTCTCTAAATGCTATCATAGGGGAAGTTATGCGCATAAGGTGAAGTCCCCTGGCTAGTGAATGCAAGGTGAATATATTCCTCGGCCATAGAACCGGTTATTATATTGTGTGATTATTGTTTGAAGTGGGGTAATTTCGGGTGTGGTTATAACTCACTGTCGAAGGTATATGTCTGCTTCCCGGCGTTATGAGGTGTAGGATACCCAGGTTATCGTGTGTGTGATAGGCCCTGGAAGATGATAACTATTTAGGGGGGCGCATAGTGGGAAAACCCGGAAGGGCGGTCTTAGAATCGTTATATGTGTGTAATATAACTATTTATGTTAAAATGAAATGCGATTGATGGCAAAGTATACATTATGTGTGTTATGTATACGTGGTTATTGGAACGAATAATTGTATATATATATTGAGAGTATATTTGTGTGTGTGTGTGTGTGTGTGTGTATATCCTATAGATGAAGGAGATATGGATCCTCTAGTATGTACCTCTTGGGTGATTTCGATGTACTAGTTTATTAAGGACGATAGATCGTATTTAAAGACAATTGCGGTTATATCGACGTCAAGGAATAGATAGAGATTTTAGTTATGTTCTTAGTTAATACTCAATAATTAAGTAGTTGTAGTAATATGTTATGTGTAGATGACATAATGGATCACTACGATCAACATTGTCAAGGAGTAGTGTATCGGGGGGTTCCTTGTTTGGATTTCGCTTTGCGAGATGCCCCACAAACGAAATGTAGTGCAATGTTAAGAATAGAGAGAAGTTGTGTCCTTAATACTGGTATGTATGTTAATATGAGTAATAAACTCTTACATTGAAACCTAATTTTAGTGTGTAACGTACTAAGTCCTATAACTGATTTAAGTTAATAAATGGAATCACGAGAGCCTAGTAAGGCATGTATGTGAATGTATATTTAAGTGGGATTAAAATGGAAAGGACTCAAGGGACTTGTTAAGTGGTAGGTCATGTGGGTATAGGCCATGCGTATGGTAAGGTAGGTTGTCCTTGTGGGTGGGGTAACTTAATTAAGGTTCCAAGATGCGAATAGGTGCACGTTGTATATGAGAGGTGAGTTTGGGGTTTCACGAGAGTGCGAGTCCACTTTAATTATGAAATAGTGCATTTATATTTATTATGCACGGTTAACACATTTTCTAAACATTTTTACACCTCGGGCTCTGACCCGTTTATATTTCTCTTTTTCTATATATATGTTTAGATATTGTACTACAGGTGTCCTGCCGCATGGATACCGGATGCTCTTCTTTCCAGAGTCTTGGGATCCTTAATAGATGCGGACTGTCGCGGGATTTGATTGTAGTCATTTCCTATTCCTGTTTAAATCTAGATAGGATTCATGTTGTACATTGAGTTTACACTTAAGAGTTATTTATAGTTGTTTATATTTCTCCTCTTGGATGTTGTACTGTCTATGACCCGAAAGCTTATTCGGGTATATTTCCTTATGTGTATTCTTTTATTTTAGTGTTTAGCACTTCTATTATCTTGTACTTGTGTACGTTATACCTTTGTTAGCAGTTGTATATTGTGGGTTTGTTGACCATTATATGTTTTATTTAAATTTTGGCAACTGCTTTTATGGTTTCGGGTAGTTAGCTTTATTAATTATAGTATGTCTGTTAATCCTGAGACTGAGCCATCTGAAATTCTTGATTTAATGTATTATAGGGTTGGCCACCCGTTATTATTTTAAGCAGGGTGTCACAGATGGTATCAGAGCATCAGGTTCTAGTGTCTTTAGGATCTGTGTGGGTTTTCTGCATTCTTCCATTAACGTTCTTGATATAGATCCCTATTTTTAGTATTGTTGTGTTCAGTGCATCTATTGTCTCCTGCTATGTGAAGTTGTTTGAATGACAATCTGATACAGTTGTTCCCATCACAGACGTCGCCGGGATTAAGTCATTCCGGAAGGAGCAAGATGAGAGATGCAACGCCCATAAAAGATTTTGGGTACGCTTTGACTGGAGGTATTTCTTTCCGTGACTCATGCAGGAGATAAGGAGGAGATTTCTAGAAGGGATTTAAGGTGATCTAATGGTGGTCGATTGATAAGGAGAAGGGATTAATGGATAATTTTGTGATCGATAAGGTAAGTACTGAGGAGAAGCGAATAGTGAAGCCGTAGGAGGTTTAGATTGATGAATTTGCTAGCATTTGTTAGTAAAATTGATGTTGTTGACTTTTATTGATGTGAGGTGTGTAGCGTTGTTCCATTTGAAAGACCAAAATAATTTCCTTGTCGACCACAATGTGTACAAGTGAGAACATGTCGAAAAGATTTACTTAAGGAGTGATCTTTAAAGGTATTCCTAGTTGATTCTCCTAAAACATTGGTTTGGGCATTATGAGTAAATTCATTACAAGGATTGAAGCCTAAACCACAAGTGTCATTTTTAATTTGGACCGTTCCTAACATTTTATCTAGTTTTTCAGAACGACATTCCAAATCAAATTTGATATTACTAGAATCTTTTAATTTATTTTCTAATTCAGCAATGTTAGATTCTAGTAAAACATTTCACTCTTCAAAAGCAAGAAGCTCCTTTTTCAAGGATTCTATTAAACCCCTAAGGCTATCTTTTTCGCCTTCTACATAATCAAGCTTCTCTTGAAGAGTCCTCAAATGTGTCCTAAGGTCTTCTATTAAGGCACTATCATCAACGACCTTGACACTCTTTCTTAAACAAGCTTCTAACTTCAAATTAGTTCTTTTCAAATTGATAGATTCTTTATATAATTCATGAAAAGCATTTTGAAGTTCACTCACATCAACCTCTTCTTCATTTTCACTCTCTTCTCCACTCTCACTATCATTAAAAATAAGGGAATCATGAACAATGACCTTGGGAGTGGCATGTGCTATCGTTTCATCAATCGATGAGTTGTCACAATCACTCACATGACTAGCCATAAAAGCCACAAAATTTTTCTTAGTGGGGAATCGGGATTTTCTTCCTTATCACTATCACTAAGGGTTTCATTATATGCAGTGGGTCGTTTACCCTCTTTCCTTAGTTTAGTGGGGCACTCATAAGCTCGATGGCCATAACCTTCACAACCAAAACACTTGTTAGACTCGTCCCTATCTAAATTGTCATTACTAGGTTTAGGGATCCTCTCGGCTTTAGAAATCTTCTCGCTTTTATCATGTTTAGAAGTATCAAATTTCTTAAAATCATTTTTAAATTTATCTTTGTTAAATTTAAGAAATTTTCTAAATTTGCGAGCAAATAAAGCCATATCTTCCGAGTCACTTTCACTATCGCTCTCTACTACTTGTTTGACCTCTTTTCGGGCTTTTAAAGCAACACCCTTTTCAATTTTCTTTTCAGTTTTAGAGGGAAACATATCTAGTTCATAGGTATGTAAATCACCTACAAGCTCTTCTAGTTTCGTAGAGGCTAAAGTGGGTAAAGAATTTAAAACGGTCACTTTAGGAATAAATCTATCGGGTAGGGACCTCAAAATTTTCTTTACAACACGGTCGTCAGGTATTTTCTCTCCCAAGTTAAAGGATGAATTAACAATATCAGAAAGTCTAGCATAAAATTTATCAAAAGTTTCTTTTTCATCCATTTTGATAGTTTCAAATTGAGTGGTGAGGTTTTGGAGTTTTGAAGCTTTAACGACACTAGTTCCTTCATGAGTTAATTGTAAAATATCCCAAGCTTCTTTAGCGGTTTCACACGTCATAATGCGTCAGAATTCATCCGGTGCGGCAGCGCTGAATAAGGCATTTAAACCTCGGGAATTAAAGTTAGCAAGTTTAAACTCATTTTCAGTCCATCTATCGGCGGGTTTGATAACACGTTCATTTTCAACTAAGTAAGTTGGTGGGGAGTACCCGGTAACAACAGACATCCAAACTCTCTCGTCGATAGATTTTAGTGCCGATCTCATACGCGCTTTCCAATAGGCGTAGTTTGAACCATCGAAAATAGAAAATTTTGAAAATGGGGAAAAATCCATTTTAGCCAAAGATTATGTAAAAGATCGTTAACGAAATAATTTATCGCTTTGGCTCTGATACCATTTTGAAAGACCAAAATAATTTCCTTTTTATTTAAAACTCAAAGCATGATGCGGAAGCGTATATAAAACAGGTGATGGTTCAACTTTCAAAAATAACAACAAGTTTTAATTTCTCAAAACAAATTAAAACATAATTCAAGTCCTAGAATTTGCCTAAGTCATGATTATTCATTTAAACAAAGTTAGGCGAAACCAATTTTAGCAAATGACTTGAATAAACAAAATTTACCCAATATTTAATTTAAGTCCCATATTAAATGAGTGTGATAATTAAACCAAATTTTATCTTGAAATTATCCTAAGCATGGTTTCTAAATTAATGAGCAAGATAAAATAAACAATGTCACACTACGCCGAGATGTACGAGGAAAAACCCAAGACGGGAAACAACCTCGAACGGCCCTAGCCACAAGTCCACTAGATACGGAATTACAATTACAAGACAGATAGACTTACAACGACTGACTCGATCCCTCTCAAGCCTCGACGCTCCTTCTCGTAGAAACCTCTTCCTAGCAGACAACCTCGGAACACCACCGCGGTCTCGGAATCCACCGATGGGACTTTATATGGTCACCGTCACCCAAGCATGGAGCCTTTCTCCGTGTGGGTAGAATCTCAACAAAAGTCTTCTTTGTGATGGGGTGTAGAAGCAAACCCGAAACGTCTCTTGAATTCGGTAGAGAAAACCGGTGCCAAAAACTCCAAGCAATTGATATAAATATAGAAACTTGGATAAACACAATTGGGTGTAAACTAGAGTGTGTATGAATTTTTCTTTGAAAGAATAACACTCAAAACATGATCTTTTTCCTTAAACAAATTTTGTCTCAAAATACTCTCTAGGAGTTTGTATGGTATGAAAAAGATACCCCTTGAAAAATGATTCCCGTCCTTGATAAAGCCTTAAAAAATCAGTTAAGAAACAAGTGGGATAATGGGGTGAAAACTGCCAAAAAACTGCTCAAAACCGTTCCCGCCTGGCGTCTCGTTCGAACGAACTTGACTCTCGTTCGAACGAGACTTCTAACGAGTGACCAGCCTGGGCTCGTTAGAATCTCGTTAGAACGAAAAACTCGTTCGAACGACATATCGAACGACTGACCAGTTTAGGGTCGTTGGCAAACTCGTTCGAACGAAACTGGTTCGAACGACGAAACTCGTTCGAACGAAATCTGGTTCGAACGAAAAAACTCGTTCGAACGACATTTCTAACGAACGACCAGAAAGTTTGTAAAATTCGATTTTGGCCCAGAAACTTTTATATACTTATTTTAAAGTTCTATTTGATTCTTTCTGAAAATAAAATGCAGTTTTTATTACACCTAACACCCAATACAAATTGTTCCAAGCTCCTATATAAATATAATTACGTTCATACCTTGGGAGCATGGAACATTAATTGATGACGTAGAAACGAGGCACACAAACCGGCATTTTGATGAAGCTTTAAATTCTTTGCCGCTACGTCTTCAACACACACTTCATAGGCTTGAGAATATTACAATAAATCACTAACCTATGAATAAATGTTTTTGTCCGGAATTGAGCCAAAACTATATATGGACTCAATTGGAAATTTGTGTCCTTACCAATCTCCCCCTTTGGCTATTCCGGGACAAAAACCAAACAAAATCCTAAAGTGCCGTCAAGCTCACTAGACTCAAACCATAACCCGCCCAAACTTGACTCAACCCAAGGATCAAACGCTTTGCCATAGAAAGATGCTGCTTTAGAATAATTCCTGCACACTTAAGCAAACTCATCAAATGCATAGGGAATATCAAAATATTAAATGCAGTTAATTAATTACTCCCCCTAAATTAATTCTCCCTTTAAACACATGACCTACTTAGAAAGACGTCTCCCCCTAAGATAAATCTCCCCCAAACGAAGATACCATAATAATAGGATTAGATACCATTTCTCCCCCTATCATCATTCTCCCCCTTTTTGTTCGGGAATAGGCAAAGGATAAAGAACTAATAAACAGCATGTGAAAGTTTAAAGTGATAAGACATGAAAGCATATGGGCAATTAAAGCAACGAAAAGACAAACAGATATCATATATATATATACTTTAAATATACCAATAAGTACATGCATATATAGATAGATATAAACACACACATGACACAAAATACAATAAGTTTGCACACTCGTATGGCAAAAATGTGTCATATGGAAACGGAAGTGTAGGGGTGTGAACTAGCAACAATTAAATTTAGACCCAAACACTTAAGAAACGTTCACGGAGTTCTCATTTGATTGCAAACTTTATCACATTTAAATATAACCTCATGTGACAATATAAAGATTGAACTCAATGAACAAACATACACAATGCATACAAGCCTAGCATGATGATGATTCTACAAACCACATAGAGTCATGACATTAAAGACAACTAGGATAAACGGACATTGTGCAAACCGTTGATATACCATCCAATTCTCCCTCAATAAGCATAGATATTCTTTTACTTTTGAATGAATATATCAAACAAACATAGGCCTTGGCAATTGCTTTCTTTTAAATGCCAAATATTCTGTTTTTAGGCCTTTGGATCACGTATTTCTTTTAGATCCAATCAACGGTGGCTTACTATCGCAAAGGATTTAATTCATCCTTTCGGAGCCCTTCCCCGTGCATATATTAATTTATCATGTTTTCATTTTTCGCACAAATCTCACATGCAACGGATTTTGACATGCACTAGTCCTCCTAGGTCATAGATATGTAGATGACTAGATTGATAGGAGAACACCTCAAAAAGCTCAAATATAACATGTGACATTAAGATTTCAAAAGAGCTCGTGCATGTGTGAATAGAGGCATATAGAAATAGAATCCATTTAAACAATACAAAATCCAACTACTCCATATAAAACATGGTAAAGAACATTTTAAGGATTGAAAATCTAAACCAAAAGTTCTAGCCACATGGGAGCGTAAACGATAGGATTCAAACACAAATATATGCCACATAAAGTGTGTCAAACAAAAATACACACAAAATAAAATCTTTTTGAGTTTTTAACATTTTTAATCAAAAATAAATATTTACTCAAAAGGACAAACAAAAATCATTTGTATTTTTCATTAAGCTTAAATGAAATAAATAAAACACAAATGATAAACAAAAATCTTTTTATATTTTTCAATTAATTCAAACACAAAATATAATACAAAAAGATAAACAAGTCATGATTTCTAGCATGTGATATGAAATAAGGTTATGACTAGAAAATGACTAAACAAGCATACATTTAGCATATGAATATAGCATGAAGTACAAACGCTAAAGTATGCAAACACTAACACATTCATCCTTTAGATTTAGCAAGGGAGGAAGCATGTATAAGTAAATGAGAATCAACAACCCTATTTTGTAAGGCAACCAAGTCGGATTTCCTAACCCAAATTAATGAGGAATGACTATTTTGGGGTGTAGGAACGTTAACTACCGTGGCTACTTTACTATGGGGTTTTCTAGGAATTCGTTTAAGATCTAAACAAAATTTCTAAGATGACCTTGTCGACCACAATGTGTACAAGTGAGAACATGTCGAAAAGATTTACTTAAGGAGTGATCTTTAAAGGTATTCCTAGTTGATTCTCCTAAAACATTGGTTTGGGCATTATGAGTAAATTCATTACAAGGATTGAAGCCTAAACCACAAGTGTCATTTTTAATTTGGACCGTTCCTAACATTTTATCTAGTTTTTCAGAAAGACATTCCAAATCAAATTTGACATTACTAGAATCTTTTAATTTATTTTCTAATTCAGTAATGTTAGATTCTAGTAAAACATTTCGCTCTTCAAAAGCAAGAAGCTCCTTTTTCAAGGATTCAATTAAACCCCTAAGGCTATCTCTTTCGCCTTCTACATAATCAAGCTTCTCTTGAAGAGTCCTCACATGTGTCCTAAGGTCTTCTATTAAGGCACTATCATCAACGACCTTGACACTCTTTCTTAAACAAGCTTCTAACTTCAAATTAGTTCTTTTCAAATTGATAGATTCTTTATATAATTCATGAAAAGCATTTTGAAGTTCACTCACATCAACCTCTTCTTCATTTTCACTCTCTTCTCCACTCTCACTATCATTAAAAATAAGGGAATCATGAACAATGACCTTGGGAGTGGCATGTGCTATCGTTTCATCAATCGATGAGTAGTCACAGTCACTCACATGACTAGCCATAAAAGCCACAAAATTTTTCTTAGTGGGGAATCGGGATTTTCTTCCTTATCACTATCACTAAGGGTTTCATTATATGCAGTGGGTCGTTTACCCTCTTTCCTTAGTTTAGTGGGGCACTCATAAGCTCGATGGCCATAACCTTCACAACCAAAACACTTGTTAGACTCGTCCCTATCTAAATTGTCATTACTAGGTTTAGGGATCCTCTCAGCTTTAGAAATCTTCTCGCTTTTATCATGTTTAGAAGTATCAAATTTCTTAAAATCATTTTTAAATTTATCTTTGTTAAATTTAAGAAATTTTCTAAATTTGCGAGCAAATAAAGCCATATCTTCCGAGTCACTTTCACTATCGCTCTCTACTACTTGTTTGACCTCTTTTCGGGCTTTTAAAGCAACACCCTTTTCAATTTTCTTTTCAGTTTTAGAGGGAAACATATCTAGTTCATAGGTTTGTAAATCACTTACAAGCTCTTCTAGTTTCGTAGAGGCTAAAGTGGGTAAAGAATTTAAAACGGTCACTTTAGGAATAAATCTATCGGGTAGGGACCTCAAAATTTTCTTTACAACACGGTCGTCAGGTATTTTCTCTCCCAAGTTAAAGGATGAATTAACAATATCAGAAAGTCTAGCATAAAATTTATCAAAAGTTTCTTTTTCATCCATTTTGATAGTTTCAAATTGAGTGGTGAGGTTTTGGAGTTTTGAAGCTTTAACGACACTAGTTCCTTCATGAGTTAATTGTAAAATATCCCAAGCTTCTTTAGCGGTTTCACACGTCATAATGCGTCAGAATTCATCCGGTGCGGCAGCGCTGAATAAGGCATTTAAACCTCGGGAATTAAAGTTAGCAAGTTTAAACTCATTTTCAGTCCATCTATCGGCGGGTTTGATAACACGTTCATTTTCAACTAAGTAAGTTGGTGGGGAGTACCCGGTAACAACAGACATCCAAACTCTCTCGTCGATAGATTTTAGTGCCGATCTCATACGCGCTTTCCAATAGGCGTAGTTTGAACCATCGAAAATAGGAAATTTTGAAAATGGGGAAAAATCCATTTTAGCCAAAGATTATGTAAAAGATCGTTAACGAAATAATTTATCGCTTTGGCTCTGATACCATTTTGAAAAGACAAAAATAATTTCCTTTTTATTTAAAACTCAAAGAATGATGCGGAAGCGTATATAAAACAGGTGATGGTTCAACTTTCAAAAATAACAACAAGTTTTAATTTCTCAAAACAAATTAAAACATAATTCAAGTCCTAGAATTTGCCTAAGTCATGATTATTCATTTAAACAAAGTTAGGGGAAACCAATTTTAGCAAATGACTTGAATAAACAAAATTTACCCAATATTTAATTTAAGTCCCATATTAAATGAGTGTGATAATTAAACCAAATTTTATCTTGAAATTATCCTAAGCATGGTTTCTAAATTAATGAGCAAGATAAAATAAACAATGTCACACTACGCCGAGATGTACGAGGAAAAACCCAAGACGGGAAACAATCTCGAACGGCCCTAGCCACAAGTCCACTAGATACGGAATTACAATTACAAGACAGATAGACTTACAACGACTGACTCGATCCCTCTCAAGCCTCGACGCTCCTTCTCGTAGAAACCTCTTCCTAGCGGACAACCTCGGAACACCACCGCGGTCTCGGAATCCACCGATGGGACTTTATATGGTCACCGTCACCCAAGCATGGAGCCTTTCTCCGTGTGGGTAGAATCTCAACAAAAGTCTTCTTTGTGATGGGGTGTAGAAGCAAACCCGAAACGTCTCTTGAATTCGGTAGAGAAAACCGGTGCCAAAAACTCCAAGCAATTGATATAAATATAGAAACTTGGATAAACACAATTGGGTGTAAACTAGAGTGTGTATGAATTTTTCTTTGAAAGAATAACACTCAAAACATGATCTTTTTCCTTAAACAAATTTTGTCTCAAAATACTCTCTAGGAGTTTGTATGGTATGAAAAAGATACCCCTTGAAAAATGATTCCCGTCCTTGATAAAGCCTTAAAAAATCAGTTAAGAAACAAGTGGGATAATGGGGTGAAAACTGCCAAAAAACTGCTCAAAACCGTTCCCGCCTGGCGTCTCGTTCGAACGAACTTGACTCTCGTTCGAACGAGACTTCTAACGAGTGACCAGCCTGGGCTCGTTAGAATCTCGTTAGATACCTCGTTAGAACGAAAAACTCGTTCGAACAACATATCGAACGACTGACCAGTTTAGGGTCGTTGGCAAACTCGTTCGAACGAAACTGGTTCGAACGACGAAACTCGTTCGAACGAAATCTGGTTCGAACGAAAAAACTCGTTCGAACGACATTTCTAACGAACGACCAGAAAGTTTGTAAAATTCGATTTTGGCCCAGAAACTTTTATATACTTATTTTAAAGTTCTATTTGATTCTTTCTGAAAATAAAATGCAGTTTTTATTACACCTAACACCCAATACAAATTGTTCCAAGCTCCTATATAAATATAATTACGTTCATACCTTGGGAGCATGGAACATTAATTGATGACGTAGAAACGAGGCACACAAACCGGCATTTTGATGAAGCTTTAAATTCTTTGCCGCTACGTCTTCAACACACACTTCATAGGCTTGAGAATATTACAATAAATCACTAACCTATGAATAAATGTTTTTGTCCGGAATTGAGCCAAAACTATATATGGACTCAATTGGAAATTTGTGTCCTTACAAATCTCCCCCTTTGGCTATTCCGGGACAAAAACCAAACAAAATCCTAAAGGTCCGTCAAGCTCACTAGACTCAAACCATAACCCGCCCAAACTTGACTCAACCCAAGGATCAAACGCTTTGCCATAGAAAGATGCTGCTTTAGAATAATTCCTGCACACTTAAGCAAACTCATCAAATGCATAGGGAATATCAAAATATTAAATGCAGTTAATTAATTACTCCCCCTAAATTAATTCTCCCTTTAAACACATGACCTACTTAGAAAGATGTCTCCCCCTAAGATAAATCTCCCCCAAACGAAGATACCATAATAATAGGATTAGATACCATTTCTCCCCCTATCATCATTCTCCCCCTTTTTGTTCGGGAATAGGCAAAGGATAAAGAACTAATAAACAGCATGTGAAAGTTTAAAGTGATAAGACATGAAAGCATATGGGAAATTAAAGCAAGGCAAAGACAAACAGATATCATATATATATATACTTTAAATATACCAATAAGTACATGCATATATAGATAGATATAAACACACACATGACACAAAATACAATAAGTTTGCACACTCGTATGGCAAAAATGTGTCATATGGAAACGGAAGTGTAGTGGTGTGAACTAGCAACAATTAAATTTAGACCCAAACACTTAAGAAACGTTCACGGAGTTCTCATTTGATTGCAAACTTTATCACATTTAAATATAACCTCATGTGACAATATAAAGATTGAACTCAATGAACAAACATACACAATGCATACAAGCCTAGCATGATGATGATTCTACAAACCACATAGAGTCATGACATTAAAGACAACTAGGATAAACGGACATTGTGCAAACCGTTGATATACCATCCAATTCTCCCTCAATAAGCATAGATATTCTTTTACTTTTGAATGAATATATCAAACAAACATAGGCCTTGGCAATTGCTTTCTTTTAAATGCCAAATATTCTGTTTTTAGGCCTTTGGATCACGTATTTCTTTTAGATCCAATCAACGGTGGCTTACTATCGCAAAGGATTTAATTCATCCTTTCGGAGCCCTTCCCCGTGCATATATTAATTTATCATGTTTTCATTTTTCGCACAAATCTCACATGCAACGGATTTTGACATGCACTAGTCCTCCTAGGTCATAGATATGTAGATGACTAGATTGATAGGAGAACACCTCAAAAAGCTCAAATATAACATGTGACATTAAGATTTCAAAAGAGCTCGTGCATGTGTGAATAGAGGCATATAGAAATAGAATCCATTTAAACAATACAAAATCCAACTACTCCATATAAAACATGGTAAAGAACATTTTAAGGATTGAAAATCTAAACCAAAAGTTCTAGCCACATGGGAGCGTAAACGATAGGATTCAAACACAAATATATGCCACATAAAGTGTGTCAAACAAAAATACACACAAAATAAAATCTTTTTGAGTTTTTAACATTTTTAATCAAAAATAAATATTTACTCAAAAGGACAAACAAAAATCATTTGTATTTTTCATTAAGCTTAAATGAAATAAATAAAACACAAATGATAAACAAAAATCTTTTTATATTTTTCAATTAATTCAAACACAAAATATAATACAAAAAGATAAACAAGTCATGATTTCTAGCATGTGATATGAAATAAGGTTATGACTAGAAAATGACTAAACAAGCATACATTTAGCATATGAATATAGCATGAAGTACAAACGCTAAAGTATGCAAACACTAACACATTCATCCTTTAGATTTAGCAAGGGAGGAAGCATGTATAAGTAAATGAGAATCAACAACCCTATTTTGTAAGGCAACCAAGTCGTATTTCCTAACCCAAATTAATGAGGAATGACTATTTTGGGGTGTAGGAACGTTAACTACCGTGGCTACTTTACTATGGGGTTTTCTAGGAATTCGTTTAAGATCTAAACAAAATTTCTAAGATGACCTTGTCGACCACAATGTGTACAAGTGAGAACATGTCGAAAAGATTTACTTAAGGAGTGATCTTTAAAGGTATTCCTAGTTGATTCTCCTAAAACATTGGTTTGGGCATTATGAGTAAATTCATTACAAGGATTGAAGCCTAAACCACAAGTGTCATTTTTAATTTGGACCGTTCCTAACATTTTATCTAGTTTTTCAGAAAGACATTCCAAATCAAATTTGACATTACTAGAATCTTTTAATTTATTTTCTAATTCAGCAATGTTAGATTCTAGTAAAACATTTCGCTCTTCAAAAGCAAGAAGCTCCTTTTTCAAGGATTCTATTAAACCCCTAAGGCTATCTCTTTCGCCTTCTACATAATCAAGCTTCTCTTGAAGAGTCCTCACATGTGTCCTAAGGTCTTCTATTAAGGCACTATCATCAACGACCTTGACACTCTTTCTTAAACAAGCTTCTAACTTCAAATTAGTTCTTTTCAAATTGATAGATTCTTTATATAATTCATGAAAAGCATTTTGAAGTTCACTCACATCAACCTCTTCTTCATTTTCACTCTCTTCTCCACTCTCACTATCATTAAAAATAAGGGAATCATGAACAATGACCTTGGGAGTGGCATGTGCTATCGTTTCATCAATCGATGAGTTGTCACAGTCACTCACATGACTAGCCATAAAAGCCACAAAATTTTTCTTAGTGGGGAATCGGGATTTTCTTCCTTATCACTATCACTAAGGGTTTCATTATATGCAGTGGGTCGTTTACCCTCTTTCCTTAGTTTAGTGGGGCACTCATAAGCTCGATGGCCATAACCTTCACAACCAAAACACTTGTTAGACTCGTCCCTATCTAAATTGTCATTACTAGGTTTAGGGATCCTCTCAGCTTTAGAAATCTTCTCGCTTTTATCATGTTTAGAAGTATCAAATTTCTTAAAATCATTTTTAAATTTATCTTTGTTAAATTTAAGAAATTTTCTAAATTTGCGAGCAAATAAAGCCATATCTTCCGAGTCACTTTCACTATCGCTCTCTACTACTTGTTTGACCTCTTTTCGGGCTTTTAAAGCAACACCCTTTTCAATTTTCTTTTCAGTTTTAGAGGGAAACATATCTAGTTCATAGGTTTGTAAATCACCTACAAGCTCTTCTAGTTTCGTAGAGGCTAAAGTGGGTAAAGAATTTAAAACGGTCACTTTAGGAATAAATCTATCGGGTAGGGACCTCAAAATTTTCTTTACAACACGGTCGTCAGGTATTTTCTCTCCCAAGTTAAAGGATGAATTAACAATATCAGAAAGTCTAGCATAAAATTTATCAAAAGTTTCTTTTTCATCCATTTTGATAGTTTCAAATTGAGTGGTGAGGTTTTGGAGTTTTGAAGCTTTAACGACACTAGTTCCTTCATGAGTTAATTGTAAAATATCCCAAGCTTCTTTAGCGGTTTCACACGTCATAATGCGTCAGAATTCATCCGGTGCGGCAGCGCTGAATAAGGCATTTAAACCTCGGGAATTAAAGTTAGCAAGTTTAAACTCATTTTCAGTCCATCTATCGGCGGGTTTGATAACACGTTCATTTTCAACTAAGTAAGTTGGTGGGGAGTACCCGGTAACAACAGACATCCAAACTCTCTCGTCGATAGATTTTAGTGCCGATCTCATACGCGCTTTCCAATAGGCGTAGTTTGAACCATCGAAAATAGGAAATTTTGAAAATGGGGAAAATTCCATTTTAGCCAAAGATTATGTAAAAGATCGTTAACGAAATAATTTATCGCTTTGGCTCTGATACCATTTTGAAAGACCAAAATAATTTCCTTTTTATTTAAAACTCAAAGAATGATGCGGAAGCGTATATAAAACAGGTGATGGTTCAACTTTCAAAAATAACAACAAGTTTTAATTTCTCAAAACAAATTAAAACATAATTCAAGTCCTAGAATTTGCCTAAGTCATGATTATTCATTTAAACAAAGTTAGGCGAAACCAATTTTAGCAAATGACTTGAATAAACAAAATTTACCCAATATTTAATTTAAGTCCCATATTAAATGAGTGTGATAATTAAACCAAATTTTATCTTGAAATTATCCTAAGCATGGTTTCTAAATTAATGAGCAAGATAAAATAAACAATGTCACACTACGCCGAGATGTACGAGGAAAAACCCAAGACGGGAAACAACCTCGAACGGCCCTAGCCACAAGTCCACTAGATACGGAATTACAATTACAAGACAGATAGACTTACAACGACTGACTCGATCCCTCTCAAGCCTCGACGCTCCTTCTCATAGAAACCTCTTCCTAGCGGACAACCTCGGAACACCACCGCGGTCTCAGAATCCACGGATGAGACTTTATATGGTCACCGTCTCCCAAGCATGGAGCCTTTCTCCGTGTGGGTAGAATCTCAATAAAAGTCTTCTTTGTGATGGGGTGTGGAAGCAAACCCGAAACGTCTCTTGAATTCGGTAGAGAAAACCGGTGCCAAAAACTCCAAGCAATTGATATAAATATAGAAACTTGGATAAACACAATTGGGTGTAAACTAAAGTGTGTATGAATTTTTCTTTGAAAGAATAACACTCAAAACATGATCTTTTTCCTTAAACAAATTTTGTCTCAAAATACTCTCTAGGAGTTTGTATGGTATGAAAAAGATACCCCTTGAAAAATGATTCCCGTCCTTGATAAAGCCTTAAAAAATCTGTTAAGAAACAAGTGGGATAATGGGGTGAAAACTGCCAAAAAACTGCTCAAAACCGTTCCCGCCTGGCGTCTCGTTCGAACGAACTTGACTCTCGTTCGAACGAGACTTCTAACGAGTGACCAGCCTGGGATCGTTAGAATCTCGTTAGATACCTCGTTAGAACGAAAAACTCGTTCGAACGACATATCGAACGACTGACCAGTTTAGGGTCGTTGGCAAACTCGTTCGAACGAAACTGGTTCGAACGACGAAACTCGTTCGAACGACATTTCTAACGAACGACCAGAAAGTTTGTAAAATTCGATTTTGGCCCAGAAACTTTTATATACTTATTTTAAAGTTCTATTTGATTCTTTCTGAAAATAAAATGCAGTTTTTATTACACCTAACACCCAATACAAATTGTTCCAAGCTCCTATATAAATATAATTACGTTCATACCTTGGGAGCATGGAACATTAATTGATGACGTAGAAATGAGGCACACAAACCTTCATTTTGATGAAGCTTTAGATTCTTTGCCGCTACGTCTTCAACACACACTTCATAGGCTTGAGAATATTACAATAAATCACTAACCTATGAATAAATGTTTTTGTCCGGAATTGAGCCAAAACTATATATGGACTCAATTGGAAATTTGTGTCCTTACACCATTGTATGGAGTATCGCCTTCTTGGAAGAGGGAATAAGAAATTTGGAGACTCGAGTTCATTTAGTAGAAATGAAGGAGTGAGTAAGTACGGCCTTTATATGGCACCCTTTTGGGGATATTAGACCGCCTCGTGATGAGCTAGTAGAGAGTTGTTCTATTGATTTTCGGAAGTGCGGATTGTTAGGATTTTTTTAGTAGTGGTTATAATGTTATTGTTTTATAGCTAGGCTAGAGCACGTAATCGTAGTATCCCATTGAGGGAAGGGCTTGTCTTGTGGAAACGCTTTGATGTGATGCAAAGGATTTGTCTAACTAAGGAGGTCTAGAGTTTAGAAGATTTATTATTGAGCAAGGAATTTAGTTCAGGGTTGTGATGGTTTTCAGATCTCATTGGTTGGTTAGAGTACTGTATTTGTTGGGGCCTTGTGTCGAGAACATAAGGTGTTTGATTGGTGTGTTGAAATGTATGAAATTATTTTATATTATATTGTTATATAGGCTTTCGAACAATATCTATAATTTGAAAACCTTTTTACAAAACCTTAATCCTGGTTCAACTGATCTCAATCCCTGACATAACTACACAGTAGTGTATTGGGAGGGTTCCTTGTTTGGATTTCGCTTGAAAGACCTCCCCCGCATGCAGGTAGCGAATGTCAGGAATTAAGAAGAGTTCAACCGTTAGAAATTTTAAACTTTTATAAATACTTAATATGTTGTTAGATAAATTTGTTTAGAGTTATATTACGATTGATGCTAGTGGAGCCGCGGTAGATTTTATGAGTTAAGCTCGGGAACCGGGTGTGTGGGCGCCTTGGTTAGCTAGTTTGATTTTAAAGATATGGTTCGGTGTGAAAACTGGAAGAGATGGGTATAGTGATTTTGAGAGCTGATGTAAGAACTAGATGAGGTTCGGAGTCCTAGGCATAACCTAAATTTCGAGGAAAATTTTTGTAGGTGGAAGATCTGTAACATCCCATGATTTTGGGATCGAAAAATTTAATTATTGGGAGAAATAAAATTTTATTTAAATTGGGAAATTTTAAAATTTGGCAATTGAGGTCTAAAATTGAGGACGTTATAAAGTAATATGGATGATGATTCTGAGTGCGCCATTGATTTTGGATGGGTCGAGATAGTCGAAATTACTGTCAATGGGTTTTATTTCGGTTTTGGAATATTTTTAAGTTAGTTCGACTCGGATTGGAGTAAACGAGTCATTTAAAGTGTGAATTGTCATTTAAAATTCGGGCTTATGTTTTAAAGGTTTAAGAGGCTTACGGATGAAGCCTATCTCATTTGTGAGAGAAATAAAAGGAGAAGAGGAAAAGAAAGAAAGAAAGAAGAAGAAAAGGAGAAAGGGAGCAGAAAAAGCTTGGAGATTCCGGCCCGTACGCGATCTCGGGGACGATCCAACCTCTACAACTTTGAGGCAAGTGTTTAATCTTGCTAAATAATTCATTTGTGTATTTCATTTCATAATTTGTGGATAGCAGAATTGGATTTTGGGTATTAATATCAAAACCTAGATTTTGTGGTTTAAATCTTAAAATTTATGTTTATATATGGGTTGGTTGGTGTAGAGATGGTTGGCATCAGATTTGGGTTGATTTATTGGCCTAGAATCATGATTTGATGAAGGTTTAAGGTTTGGAAGTGATTATTTTAGGGTTTATAATTCGTAGGTTTTGTGAAGAAGAAGAAACCTTTAGAGTTCTGCAGACCCGAATCGATTCACCTCCTAAGCGAATCGATTCGTCTTAGGTAAAAGTATCAGGTCTGCATGACCGAATCGATTCGGACCCAAGGCGAATCAATTCGGCTTGAGACAGAGTCCCATGTCCTTTGGACCGAATCGATTTGCAGTTGGACCGAATCGATTCTCCCTTGAGACCAAATCAATTCGGGCCAGGCTGAATCGATTCGGAAACAAGGCTGTTTTAGTGAGGTCTTTCTAGAGTGAGTTTTGATCCATTTCAATTGGGTTTACTGATTTGGGACATTCGTATATGATGTAAGAGATATATTTTGGAGAATTATCGGGAGTTTCTCCTATGTTTTGATTTTGGGGATATATCGAACTAGTTTGTGTAAACCTACATTCGTATACATTGGAGTTCATCGTGTCGATGTAGTGGGGAATTATTAGGGATGGGAGTTCTATTTGGAAATTTGATGTGAGTTAATACATGATGCGAGGTTGAGGATATCATGAGGAAGTTGTGATGGCATAATGTGAAACTTAGGTACCAATTTTAGTGTTAATTCCTTAGAGCGATGGGATTCTATTTAGGATATGATTGGGGACCAACGTAAGAGAGAGGTCGTGTATCCTTTGTGATGATAATCTCAAGGAATAAACCGTAAATGCATTAAGGTTAAGGGTTCATTAGGAGACATTGAATCGTAATCTAAAGTGAGGGTAAATTAACTTATTACCGAGCAATAGTTATGAGTATACTTATCGTCGGATTAGTCTATACATATCGGCAAGTGATTAACTATGGGATATTCCAATGTATGATGAGATCATAAAATAAATGTATTTTCGAGCTTGAGGCTTACAAATTATTTATTGTGTGAGTAACAATTGGGATTTCAATATTTGAAAGGATTATAAAATGGATTGAGGATTAAGATTTTGGTTTGAAGACTATTAGTTATGTGCATACCTATAGTCGAGATTATTATTAGATATATCGGAGGGCATTCGGATATAGATGGGATTAATAGAGATTGTTTCATCCATTAAACTTTAAGTGAGTACCCTTAATGTGGAATATATATATATTGGAAGACTATTCATATCATAGGGGTAATGGATGAATATATGCCAAGTGAGGCACTGTATAAGAGAGAATGTTTTAAATATATACATGCGTTAAATAAAGGGCGAGTATTACGAGAGTTGTATATATATCGCCAGCTTATGTTACTTGATGATTAATGATTGGAGATTAGAATATGTATATATAGAGAGAGATTTATATACACTTAAATGGTTATATGAATATGGAGCAAATGTATATTTCTTGTGTGATGATTTATACATATGATGTGATTACTGGTATATATATATATATATATATATATATATATATATATATCTGTGTGAATGATAAATATATATATGTATATACACACCTCTCTAAATGCTATCATAGGGGAAGTTACGCGCATGAGGTGAAGTCCTTTGGCTAGTGAATGCTGGGTGAATATATTCCTCGGCCATAGGACCGGTTATTATGTTGTGTGATTATTGTTTGAAGTGGGGTAATTTCGGGTGTGGTTATGACTCACTGTCGAAGGTATATGGCCGCTTCCCGACGTTATGCGATGTTGGATACCCAGGTTGTGATAGGCCCTGGAAGATGATAGCTATTTAGGGGCGCGCACAGTGGGGAAACCCGAAAGGGCGGTCTAAGAATCGTTATATGTGTGTAATATAACTATTCATGTTAAAATGAAATGTGATTGATGGCAAAGTATACATTATGTGTGTTATGTATACGTGGTTATTGGAACGAATGATTGTATCTGTATATATATATCCTATAGATGAAGGCAATATGGATCCTCTAGTATGTACATCTTGGGTGATTTTGGTGTACTAATTTATTAAGGTTGATAGATCGTATTTAGAGACAATTGCGGTTATATCGGCATCACGGAATAGATAGAGATTTTAGTTATGTTCTTAGTTAATACTCAATAATTAAGTAGTTGTAGTAATATGTTATGTGTAGATGACATAATGGATCACTACGATCAACATTGTCAAGGAGCAGTGTATCGGAAGGGGGTCCTTGTTTGGATTTCGCTTTGCGAGACGCCCCACGCACGAAACGTAGTGCAATGTTGAGAATAGAGAGAAGTTGTGTCCTTAATACTGATATGTATGTTAATATGATTTATAAACTCTTACATTGAAACCTAATGTTAGTGTGTAATGTACTAAGTCTTATAACAGATTTAAGTTAATAAATGGAATCACGAGAGCCTAGTAAGGCATGTATGTGAATGTATATTTAAGTGGGATTAAAATGGAAAGGATTCGAGGGTCTTGTTAAGTGGTAGGTCATGTGGTATAGGCCATGCGTATGGTAGGATAAGTTGTCCTTATGGGTGGGTTAACTTAATTAAGGTTCTAAGATGCGAATAGGTGCGCGCTGTAGATGAGAGGTAAGTTTGGGGTTTCACGAGAGTGCGACTCCACTTTAATTATGAAATAATGCATTTATATTTATTATGCACGGTTAACACACTTGCTAAGCATTCTTACACCTCGGGCTCTGACCCGTTGATATTTCTCTTTTGCTATATATATGTATTTATATTGTACTACAGGTGTCCTGCCGCATGGATACTGAATTCTCTTATTTCCAGAGTCTTGGGAGCCGTAACAGATGTGGACTGTCGCGGGATTTGATAGTAGTCGTTTCCTATTCCTGTGTAAATCTAGATAGGATTCATGTTTTATATCGAGTTTACACTTAAGAGTTATTTATAGTTGTTTATATTTCTCCTCTTGGATGTTGTACTATCTGTGACCCGACAACTTATTCGGGTATATTTCCTTATGTGTATTATTTTATTTTAGTGTTTAGCACTTCTATTATCTTGTACTAATGTAGGTTATACCTTTGTTAGCAGTTGTATATTGTTGGTTTGTTGACCGTTGTATGTTTTATTTAAATTTTGGCATCCGCTTTTATGGTTTCGGGTAGTTAGCCTTATGTATTATAGTATGGTTTGTTGATGTTGAGACTGATCCATCTGAGATTCCTGATTTAATGTAGTATAGGGCAGGCCACCCGTTATTATTTAAAGCGGGGTGTCACACAAGTATTGTTTAGGCAATATTTAAGTCATTAAGCACTAAGGGGGAAAAGTAGACTATTCTTGCCATTTAATTATCTCAGAGTTCTAACTTAATTTCCTTGATCTCCTCAAAAATCTAAGCAACTTTTCCGCTTGAAGCTCTCCAAAAATCCAAGCCTAAGGTCCTCAAATGTAGATTTAAGGCTTTGTTAAGGTACTCTTGCAAAAATAAATAAAATGCGGGTTAAAAAAATAATGGATCTTAAATAAAAACCCCCTTTCACCCCTTCTCTCACCCCTGCCGCTATAGCTGCCAATGGCACCCGCCATAGCAGCCCAAGGTAGTACTATATCATCCTATGGATGCGCTATAGCGTCCAGGCATGCCGCTTCCTTTTCCCTCCTTTTTCTCTTCTCTTTCCATTTTCTCCTTCATTTTATTTCTTCTTTCTCTTCTCTAGGATTTCTTTCTCACCACTTAAATTCAAACAACTACGCACACCATTAATCCATAACTTATACCTCTATACATACCAAAATATTCTTATTCCCCTAGAGTTCAAACAAAATTCAATGATATAACCCAATTGAACAACTAACTAATTTACGCAATTAGTTAGAGCAAAATTTCCAACAAAATTATAAATTCAATTTCACTCATTAATTAAATTTATAACATATAAATTATCCCGATTCATATATTCTTAATTAGTAATCATAAATCATTATTAAATCATTTAAAAATTTGGGGTATTACATACGATATAGTAAAATGCAGTATTTTTGGACTCTCTTATAAATCCATGTGGAAATATTTGAAGCTCTCCACTTTTATTACCCTCACCTATCTCTCTCCTTTATATATATATATATATATATATATATATATATATGTGTGTGTGTGTGTGTGTGTGTGTGTGTGTGTGTGTCAAATGACTATTTTCTCTCCATATCTTTCAATTTATGTTCATTTTTTTAGAAACAAATACTTTCCATCTATGTCTTTTAATATACGCTAATTTGTTTTAAATTATTCTTATATTCACATTTATTTTTCTTTTCATTAAAAATTGTTCGTGCATCGCGCGGGACTGAATACTAGTTGAATAATAAAAGTAACTTTTCATATAAGTATTTGAGAACTGGTCTTAGTATGAAAAATGATTTTAATAAAATTTTAGTGGGTTGTTCCTTTTTGTAACAATTTTAATGAGTAGGGCCCATTTGATATAACATTTTGTCATGGTAAGTAAGGAACCTTTCTCATTTTTCAGCTTCTAAGCTCGTTTGACATCTCTTATTTTCCTTGAAAATAATTCTCAACTATCACTAATGTACTAGTATTTAAAGCTCAAAAAGATGATTTTCCATGGAAACCAATTATTTGGGTGGATGAGGGTAAGAATTGTTTTCCATGAAAGCCAATGACATGAAAATAAATTTCACCATGTTGTATTAAATAGTCCCGTTGTTCTTGTTAAAATGTCTTTGGTGTATAATATATATGTGAAACCCCTCTAAATTAATAACGTAAATGATGAAACATTTTCACTAAGATACTTTTGTAGATTTCAAATATTAGTGTTATCAAATAGCAGTGCTAGGATGTACACTAACCTTTAAAATATATTGGATTTTTACAATGGAAGACTTACAGCCCCTAATATATAATTCAAATGGTGAATATATTTAGGTAGAATTTTTTTTATGATTTTATGGATTAAAACATAACTTACTAAAGGATATGAATAAGAAAAAAAGTAGAAATTAAAAATATAGAGGAAGAAAGTGATAGTAATATATAGTGCTTTATTTTCAATTTTGACTATAAGAGAAAAAGATAAGGGTAATTTCTTAACTCCCGTTAGAAGAATAGAAAAAAAAAGAAAAAAATATTATTATACACAGAAAAATAATATAATTAACTATACTTCATAAATAACAATAAAGTACATATATCTCAATCAAATGTATTCATTAAACTAAGCTCTCTATAGTTTATCACCTAAAAATTACAAAATAAGAAATTCAAGAAAAAAATGTGGTAAGGGCCACCATATTAACCGGTTTTAGTTACAAATACCATCTCCAAGCGCTTGACCATTTTTACATAGTTAAAGTGGGTTAAAATCTTTTTACTAAGGGAAAACACAAGAATTCGCCTATTTTTTTTTCTTCGTGCTAAAAGGATTGTGCTGCCCCACCAATAAAAAATAAAAATAAAAATTTAGAAAAAAAAATTGGAGATCCCGCTAAAGTTAAAACAAAATGAGAAAAATGTTGGGACAGTAAGTGAATTGTATATCTTATATTTATCTTATCAAACACAAATATTTGAACCCGTTTTTTCGAGATGCTTGGAGATGGTATAAGACGATAGTCTATCTTATCTCCAACACAATAAATATTTAAACAAATATTTATGCAGTGTTGAAAGAGTGCGCGTGCGTTCAATTACAGATATTATTTAATTAAACTCAGTTTTTATCAATCAAGTCCTAAACATGCATCAATATGTGATTGAATAAGATGATGAAACATGTAAGAACATTCAAACACATACATGTGAGGAAAAATCTCCCAAAGTGGCAAAACCTTTTATTTTCACTATAATTTTGTAAGATACAATTACACTAATTACAATGAAAATACGGTGACACAGAAATACCCGCGGGTGTCGGGAACTTTCCCTTTTCAAGAGAGCATCAATGAAGAAGGAGGGTCTTCTCCACAAGAGTATGAACAAACACAAGGTTGTGTTCTTGGGTTGCAAATGGATTCACAAAGGTTTGAAAAGTTGTGTGAATCAAAACAAGAGTCTTGGGACTCAAAAAGGGTGAAGACTAGAGTAATTAGGACTCTTGAATTTTCCTCTGAAAGTCTTAGAAAATACACCCACGAAATAGGTATATTTATAGGAAACTTGGTAAAAAAATCTAACAGATCTGTTTGAGTTTATCAGAACCGGATCGGTCCGATTTTTATACCGGATCGGTTCATTTTTTATCATGGCTTCTTCGTTTTGGCTTTGATTCAGGGTTTATTGGTTTTTGTGCAAAGCGGATCAGTCTGTTTTGATGCCGGATCGGTCCGGGTACAAATCGGTTCATTTTTAGAATGGTCGGATCGGTCCGGTTTACCAGAACATATTTACCAAGTTCATGACGCTTTGATATTTGGATCTGTTGATGTAGATTCGATCTTGAATTTCTTCAACGGTATAACGGCGTAGACATACATATTGACAATGGTCAAAAATGACCTTACAAATCTCCCCCTATGTCTATGCCGGTACATACATAAAAAATATCTGAATTATCAAATATCAAATTGCCTATAATAATCTACCCTTCCATGAACCCAAAACTGGAAAGATACAAATGAATAAGTCTTCATCGTTTGCCCTTCAAATCTTCAAAAAACTTTTCTCATCAGGGTGTGCAATATATGATTATCAATCTTTGTACCTACACACATGAGAGAAAGCGAAATACCAAGTGACATATCAAGTTTGAAATGAGATAAACATAGATACCAATTTAAAATAGATCTCATCATCTCAAAACTATAAACTCCCCCAAAATATGATAATTATTTCTCCCCCTTTTTATGATGTCCCCAAATAGACAGATATAAGAAGCAGAAATAGAGGCACATGGAGACTGTCACAAGGTAATAAACTGCTATTTTTGAATTTTTTTCAAAATTTTCACACAAAATATATCAAACAAGAAAAATCACACCATGAACGAACACAAAACAACAAAGTCGATGATAGAGTAAATGTAAGGGTGAGATCAAATTCGATAGGAAAATCAATGCATACAAACATGATATACGTGCACGATGAATATGGGATACTCCTAACGAATGAACTCAAATGCTTCCTTTGGTGAAAAAAAATTGGAACGAGACATTGACTTAATCAAATCAACAAATCAAAGCTCAAAGAGATTTCCACACCAATAACGTTCAAAACGATTTCATGCGTTTTCAGGATTATCAAGGAAATGCAAACCCGGTTAAATTTTCCAACCAAACTCCCTCAAATTAATATTTTGAATAGAGGTAATCTAAATTCTCAAACTTTGGAGAATTGATGGTGAAACCTAATGGCCCATATTTGGCATGAATTGTTGTTTATTGCCTATAAATTTTATCGGGCTCTTTTAACCTCTTTGGACCTCGGATAATAAAATACCTCAATTTTTTAGGTCCTTTTTAATGGTGGCTTAGAAATCGCAAAGTCTAAATGAACCTTTCGCAGCCCTTCCCCATTTTCAAATAAACACACAATCTCACCAAAACGGTTTTTACATGCATTCCAATATTGTCAAGATATATCGCATATTGTACGTTGTATAGACAGAATTGAGATGGAAACACTCAAGCCAATATGTGATAGATAAGTACAATAATCAAATATAGTCGTGCTTGTGTGCAATAAAGGAGATAGGAGTCAAACATGTAGAAAGATATCACTAATCACATCTCAAAGACTTCAAACAATGTAAAGCACATGGATGCAATAATGTAGCATCTCAAATCTCTATCAAACAATCTCATGGATAAATGGAATAAAATTGTAACTCGGCTATCTTAAATGCTCATCCATAAAAGGTGCAAATAAATTACAAAAATCTTTTTGTGCTTTTCTAAAATTTTTATAAAAAGAAAATCTTTTTGGATTTTTCAAAAAAATAATAAAACATATAATACAATCTAGCAATAGGCATCAGAAGATATGAAAAAAATATCCTATGCTAGACACGGACCAACCCCTCAGTCAACTATGCAAATCCCCAAAGACTTCCTAAGACTCTTGAATCTAAGGGCATATAAAGGTTTCATGAAAATATCGGCTAACTGATGGTCGGTGGGAAAAAAACTCAGGGATATGACCTTTTCCTCAACCAACTGACGTATGAATTGCTCGCATAACCTGATATGCTTTGTAAGCGAATGTTGGACGGGATTGCGAGATATGTGAATCGTGCTCGTGTTATCATAGGAGATGATCATGGTGTCCTGTGAAATCCCATAATCCTCCAACATTTGTTTCATCCATAAGAGTTGCGTGCAACAACTCCCGGTGGCGATGTACTCAGCCTCCGCAGTGGATAAATAGATGGAGTTTTGATTCTTGATCAACCAAGAGATAAGATCAAAACCAAAATAGAAACACCCACCAGAAGTGCTACTATAACCATCTACATTCCCGGCCCAATCGGCATCCGAATAGGCGAACAAACGGTCATCGGTATCAAAGGAATACCAAATACCGTATGAGAGAGTCCCACTCACGTATTTAATAATACGTTTTAGAGCAAGCAAATGTGACCCTTTCAGGGACGCCTGATATTGCGCACAGAATCCAACACTAAAGGCTATGTCGGGACGACTGGCAGTCAAGTAGAGAAGACTACCTATCATACTTCGATACAAGGTTTGGTCTACGTCCTTACCTGAAGTTTCCTTACTAAGCTTGGTAGTGGTACTCATAGGTGTAAGTGCATGCTTAGCGGAGTCTAACCCAAATTTCTTCACTAAGTCTCTAGCATACTTAGATTGGGAGATGCACATCCCATCCTCTAGCTGACGAACTTGGAGACCAAGGAAGAAAGTAAGCTCACCAACCATGCTTATCTCAAACTCACTTTCATCTACTCTTACAAGTAATGAGCATGTTGGTAGCTTGTGGATCTAAAGACTATGTTATCCATATATATCCGGGCAACCAAAATAGCACAGTCATCTCTCCAAACGAACAACATCATATCAACTCCCCATCTCTTGAAGCCACGGGCTAAGAGATAGGAAGTAAGCCTCTCGTACCAAGCACGGGGTGCTTGCTTCAAACCATATAAGGCTTTACTCAGATAGTAGACGTGCTCCGTGCGCTTAGGGTCTTCGAACCCTTTCGGTTATTCCACATAAACCTCCTCCTGTAGAATTCCATTTATAAAGGCACTCTTGACATCCATCTGATATAACTTGAAGCGCACATGACATGCGATGGCGAGTAGTAAGCGGACGGATTCAAGCCTCGCAACAGGAGCAAATGTCTCCCCAAAGTCTACACCTTCTATCTGTATGTAGCCTTGAGCGACCAACCTAGCCTTGTTTTTTATTATGGTACCATTTTCATCCATTTTATTCTTGAAAATTCATCTGGTATCTATCACATTAGTCTCACTAGGTCAGGGGACAAGTTCCCAGACATTATTCTTTTTAAAATGAATTAACTCACCATGCATAGTAAATATACAGTGTTCATGCTTGAGTGCTTCTTTGTGATTCTTGGGCTCGACTAGCAAAAATGGCTAACAACGTTCTCGAGCTGAGCACGAGTCTTGAACCCTAGAGTGGGATCACCAACAATGGGAGAAAGGTCATGACTCTTGTGAACCCAAGCAGGTGTGTCCCCTAACACAGGAGTAGGGTCCACAGAGTGTAGGTGAGGTACAAGTAAATTACTACTAGAAGCATCCTCATCCTCACACTGAAGGCTAGAATCAATAAACGCCGAAGGTTTATCATCTTGCACGGTGATGTTTATTGATTCCATAACCTTAGAGATCTTCAGGTTAAAAACCCGATATGCTCTACTATTCGATGAAAAGCCTAACAGTATTCCCTCATCGCTTCGGGAGTCAAACTTTCCTAATTGCTCTCGATCTCGTAGGATATAGAATTTACTCCCAAAAATACGGAAATATGTAAGGTTGGGTTTCTTGCTAGTCCATAATTCATAAGGCGTCATAAGTGTGTGTGGATGAAGTAAACCCTATTCACCGTGTGGCATGCAGTAGACACTGCCTCTGCCCAAAATCTCCTAGAAACCTTACGACCTAGAAGGATAGATCTAGCCATTTCCTGGATCGTTCTATTCTTTCTCTCAACAAATTATTTTGCTGAGGAGTCTTCACAACAGAAAACTCATGTTTGATCCCAATGCTATCACAGTAAAGATCTACCTTTGCTTCCTTAAATTCAGTGTCGTTGTCACTACGTATCCTGTTAATAGTGACTCCATGATGATTTTGCAGGACACGGCACTTGGTCGTTAAAAACTCCATAGCATCGGATTTCTCCCTCAGAAAACCTACAATCGAGTATCTGGAGAAGTCGTCCACCATCACGAGGATATACCTCTTACCACCCAGACTCTCAGTACGAGTAGGACGCATAAGATCCATGTGAATAAGCTCAAGTACACGAGAGGTGGTAATGGAATGCAACTTCCTATGGGGGCTACGAATTTGTTTTCCCAACTGACAGGGTCCACAAACCGTCGAAGTTGGCTTTCCAAGTGATGGTAAGCCACGTAATAGGTCCTTTTTAGCTTAACGAGTTAGATCTCTCACGTGACCTAGACGTTGGTGCCACAGATCCATAGGAGTGATCGTGGCGCTATTGTAGACAAGTGAGGATATGGGCTCAGTACTATAGCAATTATCCTTTGTCCTCACCCCTCGCACTAAAAGTTTACCGGCTTGATTATAGACATTACATGTGTCCCGATCAAAATTTACTGCAAAGTCAGCGTCACACAACTGGCTAATGCTGAGAAGGTTGGCTTTTAAACCTTTGACGTATAAAACATTCTCTAGCTTAGGAAATCCTGGTAACCCTACAGTACCACATCCGACAATGCTAGACTTGCTCACATCTCCAAAGGTGACTCTACCATCCTTATAATCCTCAAGATAAGTTAAAAATGAGGAATCACCTGTCATATGTCTGGAGCACCCACTATCAAAATACCACTGTGAGGTGTTATGTGCTTTGAGAGAGACATGAACAACAAAGGCCCTTTTATCTGTCTTAGGTACCCAAGAAGTGGTGACCTTTTGTTTACCTTTATTATTGTTGGTTTTAGTCGAAATATGAGAATCATTCACTGATGGAAAAGACATCCGTCGGAATTCCTCCATCAAACTCTGTGATGTGGCATCTAAAAACTCAACTCTCTCTCTCAGACTGGTAAAATCATCAGTATGTTGTGGTGGAGTAGTAGTATGTCGTATCCGACCCATGTTATAGCAAAACTCCCTGAGGTGGCCTTTTCTTTTGAAATATGTACAAAAGAACATAGTCAAAGGCGGACCTTGGTTTGATTTTCTTGGTCGAACTCTCCTTCGAGGTTTTTAACGATGGCTATAAGGAATTGTAGTAAACTCAGGAACTGATCCAGGTGCAATTTAGGATGTGGAAGCACCGTCATAACCTATTCCCTGCCTATCACTAAAACCTACAGCGGGGCCGAGGAGCATCTTTACCATCTTCCCAGATCTGTCCTCAATTTGTACCTTGACTTCCCGTGCTCTCTCCAGATCATGAGTAAGCTGGGATACAAGGGCTTTAAGTTTCTTCCGAGTCTCCATAGAGGAATGGAGATCACTCGTAAGACTAGCCACTTGTTTAGTCAAGTCCCCTCTCTCTTTCTCAAAATAACTCTTTCTCTATAAACACGCTCTCTTTCTCTCTAAAGGTAGTGCAGGTGGAGTACTCTCTCTCTCTCTCTTACTTTTCTTAAATCTTCCTCTAAACCGGTGATCCTAAGAACTAACGCTTTGTTACACTTTTTAGTTTTAAATGGCTCATAATAGAGCTTGGCATAGGCGCGTTGAAGATCACTCTCGCTCTTACTTACGTCATCCTCCCCCTCACTCACATCGATCTCTCTGTCGAGGTGTCCCTGTGAAACAGCATCCTCATCATCGTAAGAAGCACTAGAAGTACTCACATGACTAGCCATGAATGCGGTGAAGTTACAATCATGAGGTGACTCATCTCCGGAATCCACCGACTCGACCTCACTGTCGTCACTAAGAGTAGCATTAAGGACAGCTTTTCCCTTTTCTCTGTTCATCCTAATAGCACACTCAAAAGCTCTATGACCCCTAGCGTCGCATTCAAAGCATCTCTCACTTTGTTTCTTAGGAGGATCTTTAAAAACTTTTTCATTTTTCTTTTCAAACTTATTTTTCTCAAACTTCTTTTTATCTTTAAAATTACCATTTTTCTTGAATTTGAGAATTCTCTTAAAATTTTTAGCAAAAAGGGCCAAATCATCTAGATCAAACTCACACTCGGAATCTGACATTTCTATCTCCCTCTTTCTAGATGGCTCAACTCTCTTTCTTGTCGACCCCTCACTTTTTTCTCCTGGGCATTAAGTGCAATTCCTTTATCTTTGGACTTAGCAGTTTTAGGAAACATATCAATTTCATATGTTTGCAAGTCTCCTACAAGTTCCTCTAATTTTAGCGTATTTAAATTACCCATAGAATTTAGCACAGTGACTTTAGGGATAAAACGCTTAGGAAGAGAACGAAGAATCTTTTTAATAACTCTAGCATTAATGTGTTCACCAAGATTAAAGCTAATATTAACAGTATCAGATAGCCTAGGATAAAAATCATCAAAACATTTAGTTTCATGCATGGTGATGGTTTCAAATTGAGTTGTTAAATTTTGCAGCTTAAACTCTTTCACAGCATTAGTTCCTTCATGGGTGGGTTGTAAAACATCCCATGCCTCTTTTGACATGGTGCACGTCATTATGCGTTTGAACTCATTAGGTGTGACAGATCCAGAAATAGCACTTAAACCCTTAGAATTAAAAGATGACCATTTAAATTCTTCTTCAGTCCAAGTGGTGACAGATTTTAAATTGGTCACATTTTCAAGAGTGACGGAGGGAGGAGTCCACCCTCTTTCAACCAAAATCCAGACACGTTCATCAATGGCTTTTAATGCAGATCTCATGTGGGCTTTCCAGTATGCATAGTTTGTTCTGTCAAAAACTGGCATTTTATTATATAATTTCTCCATTATGAACACACTCGTTTTCAAAAATTGATTTTTCTGAAAATTGATATCTTAGAAAAAAAATTGCGTAAAATTACACGATAAAGTTGTGTAATTGGCTCTGATACCAATTTGAAAGAGTGCATGCACGTTCAATTAGAGATATTATTTAATTAAACTCATTTTTTATCAATTAAGTCCTAAACATGCATCTATATGTGATTGAATAAGATGATGAAACATGCAAGAACATTCAAACACACACATGTGAGGAAAAATCCCCCAAAGGGACAAAACCTTTTATTTTCACTATAATTTTGTAAGATACAATTACACGAATTAGAATGAAAATACAGTAACACAGAAATACCCGTGGGTGTCGGTTCTGTAGTCGGCGGCTGGAACTTTCCCTTTCCAGGAGGGCAGCAATGAAGAAGAAGGACGGTCTACTCCACAAGAGTATGAACAAACACAAGGTTGTGTTCTTGGGTTGTAAATGGATTGACAAAGGTTTGAAAAGTTGTGTGAATCAAAACATGAGTCTTGGGACTCAAAAAGGGTGAAGACTAGAGTAATTAGGACTCTTAAATTCGTCTCTGAAAGTCTTAGAAAATACACCCACAAAATAGGTATATTTATAGGAAACTTGGTAAAAAAAATCTAAAAGATCTGTTCGATTTTATCAGAATCGGATCGGTCCAATTTTGATGCTGGATCGGTCCGGTGGCTGATCGATTCATTTTTTATCATGGCTTCTTCATTTTGGCTACGATTCGGGGTTTACTGGTTTTGGTGCAAAGCGAATCGGTCTGTTTTGATGTCGTATCGGTCCGAGTTTGGATCGGTTCATTTTTAGAATGGACGGATCGATCTGGTTTACCAGAAAATCTTTACCAAGTTCATGACGCTTTAATATTTGTATCCGTTGATGTAGATTCGATCTTAAATTTCTTCAACGGTGTAATGGCATAGACATACATATTGACAATGGTCAAAAACGACCTTACAAGTGTCTTGAAACCTTACAAATAAAACCAAGCGTGAAATTTTGGCTAGACCTAGTAAAATAAAACAACACACGTAACACAACATGAATCACCACTGATTTATTGGTTAATGGGTGAACCCTTAATGATCGCGAATAATATTAGTGTATGTTAGTCCAATAAAATACGATAGTCAGTGATTGAATTTAGTGCAAACCCATTTCACCCGTTAAGAATGTTAATATCTAGTAATTAGTAAATAATTGATATTGTCAAAGATTTTTTCATTTGCTTATAGAAAATTCTATTAAATGACAATGTTGGTAATGCTAATAAATTAATGAGTCTAAATGATTTTATTAACATATTAATTGTCATCCTTATTCAATTCAAAATGACTCATTATTTTGACAAAAAAATATTGGGTTATCTATTAAGATAATGGGTCAAGTTACTGAGAATGCCCTTACATGTGATAAAGATTTGAATAGAATCGCAAATTCCAATCACAGACTTATTTAATTAGAGTCAATTTATGAATTAAATCAATTCAGCCTTAAACTCAAATCACTACGTGCGTGCAAGTGTTAACCATTATATATAAAGATGCGACACAAATTTCAGGAAAAATCTCCTTAAGGCAAAACCAATTTATTTCACTATAATTGTAAATCGTAACTTACACCGGATTACAATGAAATACAGTTTGACGCTCGAATACCCGCAGGCATCGATCGATGTTGTGAGAAATAAGTCCACACGTAGTCCAGTCTTCAACCCAGGAACACCGCAGCACTCCCTAATGAAACCCAGTCATAAAACTCCGACGAGACTCACTCCACAATAGCACGCATCTCTCAGTTGCAGAGATCTCCCCACAAAGTATGAACAATAGCAAACTATGTATTGGGTTCCATAAAAAAACTCACACAAAAGCGATTGGGATTGTGAATTGTAAAACAAAAGATCGAACCCACAAATATGGTTGGAGAATAAACCAAAAACACTCAAAATCGTATTCTATTTAAAACCAGTGTTTCTCCACACAAAAACCAGCAGCCTGACACCCTTATGTATAACAAAATCAAGGCGGTGATGTGTAGGATGAAAATAGATCTCGTTCGAACGACATGCGACGTCGTTCGAGAGAACCTCCATCTCGTTTGAACGATATGTGTCGTCGTTTGAACAACAGTCACTGATCCACTTAAAAACTTTTAATGTTTTAAATAACTTGGAATCCTCAAATCTTAAAACTGTTCACGAGATCAGGAGATATTTATCCAAAACTTTTTATGATTTTAAAAAATTAAAAACCATTTAAAATCATTTCAAAAATCATTTAAACTTTTATAAAAATATCCCAACACTTTTAATGTAAAATATAAATGGAACTTAAACACATTTGACCAAATTCATCGTTATTGGGCTTGAATGTTGAAGTCTTCTTGAAATTTGAATTCGTCTTTGTAGATGTAATCTCCTCAATTCTTCAACAACTTGTAGCAACTTGAGGCAGTATACGACATACTAACTTGTGACGAACAATGTCCTTACAAATCTCCCCCTATGTCTATGCCAGTACAAAATAAAAATATCTGAATTATCAAAATCAAATAACCTATACAAATCTACTCTCACATAAACTCAAACGTGGAAAGATAAACTGTCAAATCTTCAAACTTTGCAAACATTGCTTAAACAATCAACTTTTCAAGACTCCAAGCTATTCTCATTAGGGTGTGCAATCCAAAAAATCTTGTATTATACCAACACACATGAGACAAATCAAAAACCTCGTGACATATCGAATTTAAAATGATATAAACATAAAACATATAAGCATAATCAAATATCCCCCATATATAAACTCCCCATAATATCATAATTCGTTCTCCCTCTTTTTATTTGTCTGAAATAGATAAGGAAAAGAATAAATCACATAAAGCATCACGGTAAACCAAGCAAAAAATTATGCCAAACTTGCTCAATGCAGGATATGCTCAAAAACTTCACAAAATATTTTTGATTTTTCAATTTTTTTTTATACAAAAGTGCAAAAAAAAAATGATGTTACAAAAATCACACACCATGAATTTATAATGAGATAACCAAATCATGGATATGTAATGAATGGGTGTGAACAAATTCGATAGGAAAATCAACTCAATCATATCATATGTGCAAGATGCATAAGTGTACTATTAATGACTCCCAACAAATGAACGTAAAAAATAGCCCTTGGGTGTATCGACTAATTCAAATCAACAAATCAAAGCCTAAGTGATTTTCACAACAATAACATCCAAAACTATTTAGTGTTGTTTCGAGAATGTTTCAAAGGACATGTAAACACATTGATTACTTTCCAACCAAACTCCCTCATATATAATAAAGCAATTTTTATATCTAATGAGGTACTAAATTCTCAACTTAGAGAAAACCTATTGGCCCAAATTTTTGGCATATTTCATCTTTTTATTGTCATTCAATTTTTTCGAGGATCTTTTTAAACCTCATTGGACCCCGAATAATTTTCAATTCCTCACTTTTTTAGGTCCTAAATAAATTTCTCAAGGGCAATATTTTTTACATGCACTACTTCTATTACTCTCGTATTACTGCACTATGTTAGTTTTAAGGACGGGATTGAGATGAAAACACTTGACCAACATGTGATAAAACAAGCGCAATAATCAAATAAATCCGTGCAAGTGTGCAGTAAAGAACATAATGAGTCAAACATGTAGGAAGTAACACCTGATTACATCTCAATGACTCCAAACATTGTAAAGCACAAGAATGACATGATATATTATCTCAAAACACTATTAAATTGTCACATGAAATAAATGGAATGAAATTGTGACTTGGTCATCCTAAATGTCCATTCATATACAGTGTAAAACAAAATACAAAAAATATTTTTGTCTTTTTCAAAATATATGACAAATAAAAACCATAAATAAAAACATAGTACATACTAACAATAGGTATAATACCAGCATATAAATCATCCTATGCTAGCAAACATAAATCACACAAATGAATTATCAGCCAAAGCAGGTGTGATTAAACGAAAATATGTAGTGTTATCAATTAAGCATGAATATCAAGAGTAGTTGCATATAAACTGTTCCAGAAGCAACCAACAGTACCAATGATGTAACCAATGAACACATGGTACTGCAAATAGAGAAAACAATTCTCCAGATGTCGCTCGAACGAGACAGTCTGTCGTTCGAACGATAAGGCATCTTGCGAGAAGTGTTTCGCGTGATATAAAATCTCGTTCGAACGAGATATCAAATTTTCACAGGTTTCCTAAAATGACATGTAGTGTTGCCCAGTGAAAAATTTTCTAAAAAAGGATTCCTGAAAGATGATGACATATTCAAAATAGTAGATATCATAAGAAAAAGAAAATTATACTACAATAAAGTGAGTTATAACACTAGTACGAATATATTATGAGGCACAACTAGCGTATGACAAATATCAACACAATCAACCAAAAGATATCGCATGGGGTGAAGTACGTGCAAGCAAATGAGAGTCATAATCAATTAGACCATAAGCCTCTAACTCCGATTTCCTAGCCCAAATAGATGTGTAACGAGGTGTGGGGGTTTTAGGAATCGGTGTGACTCTCTCTTTAAACTTCCTAGGTCCATTCAAAAGTTTGTAATCGAAACGCCTAAGATGCCCTTGCTTACCGCAATGTGGGCAAGTGTAAACTGGGCAATGAATGTTACCTAACGGTGTCCCTCTCCTCAAATTCCTAGGTGGCGCTCTCCTCAATTTATTAGGTTCCTCTCGCACGATCATCCTAGGTGGATCTTGCTTGACAACCCTCAGTGTCTCTCTCTTAATACCCCTAGGAGGCTCTCTCACACGTGTGGGGAAGGCTTTAGGTGCAACATTATCAACAAAACCTATACCACCCCTATCCTCCTTAATTTGGACAGTCCCTAAAATCTTATCTAACTTTTCGGATCGAGACTCCAAATAAAATTTTACTTTACTCGAATCTCTCAAACTTTTCTCAAGTTCACCTATCCTAGATTCAAGTAAACATCTAGACTCCTCAAACTCAAGAATATCCTTTTTCATAGCTTCCATCATGCCCCGAAGATCATCTCACTCACCCTCGACATATCCAAGATTTTCTCTCAAAATTTTCTCACGTGCCCTCAGGTCTTCAACTAAAACGTCATCATTTTTGAAGTCACTCACTTGCAATTGAGCTTTCAATTTCAAATTTTCTTTCTTTATTTTCAAAGTTTCAGCATAAAGTTCATTGTGATTCGTTTGCAAGTCACGCTCCTTCTCACTCCCATCACCCTCACTATCATCACTAATCATACGGGTGGGATGCTCTCGCCTACAAGCATAAAAAACTTCTTCTTTTGAATCACTATCACTAAGGGTAAAAACATGAGATGGGGGTTTATTCAATTTATTCCTTAAATTTGTGGGACACTCTTCTATTGTGTGGATAACACCCTCACATCCCGAACACTGCTCAGAATCATTTTCAACGGAAGATTTAAAACAAAGGTTCGTGTGAATTTTCCAATTAGACTTTTCAAAAAGTTGACATCGAAAATGATCAAAACCTCCAAAAGCCATTATTTTTAAAAAAAACAAGAACACCGCAGCACTCCCTAATGACACCCAGTCAGAAAACTCCATCGAGAATCACTCCACAATAGCACGCAGCTCTCAGTTGCAGAGATCTCCCCACAAAGTATGAACAATAGCAAACTATGTATTGGGTTCCACAAAATAACTCACACAAAAGCGATTGGGATTGTGAATTGTAAAACAAAAGATTGAACCCTCAAATATGGTTGGATAATAAACCAAAACACTCAAAATTGTATTCTATTTAAAACCAATGTTTCTCCACACAAAAACCGGCAGCCTGACACCCTTATGTATAATAAAATCAAGGCGATGACGTGTAGGCTGAAAATAGCTCTCGTTCGAACGACATGCGACGTCGTTCGACCGAACCTCCATCTCGTTCGAACGATATGTGATGTCGTTTGAGCAACAGTCACTGATCCACTTGAAAACTTTTAAAGTTTTAAATAACTTGGAATCCTCAAATCTTAAAACTGTTCACGGGATCAGGAGATATTTATCCAAAACTTTTATGATTTTGAAAAATTAAAAACCATTTAAAATCATTTCAAAAATCATTTAAACTTTTATAAAGAACTTAAACACATTTTACCAAATTCATCCTTGTTGGGTTTGAATGTTTAAGTCTTCTTAAAATTCGGTTTCATCTTTGTAGATGTAATCCTCTCAATTCTTCGACAACTTATAGCAACTTGTAGCGGTATATGACATACTAAATTGTGACGGACAATTTCCTTACAGTTAGGTTTGAAGATGATTTTTCTACCTCATAAAAAAATCACATGTTATACAACCAATAAAACTCGAACATAATAAAACCCGACACGATCATGACTTAACACAACACATAGCCGAGTTTAGTTTGGACTACACCACCTTGCACAATTCACATAGAGAGCAAAGAAGATAAGGTAACATAAATGATCATTAAATTTATATTTATAAAGTTAAGACATCATTTTAATAATTAAAAATTATGGTTTTATTGATTTCGTGACATATAGTTTCATTCCTTCAAAAGCATTTGTCACTCTCTCTATGAGTCAAAGTTGTGTTTTTAACAATTATTATAGGGTTATACTAATCAACCTTTCAAAATTATATGGCTTGGTGTCGAAATTCTAACTAATCTCATTGGGGAAAGAATATTTTTCGGTAGGAAAAGTTTTGTTGAGATAAAGAAAGAGACAAAATTTTTAACCAGGGGAAATAGGAATTAGAGAACACGTGAGTAACATTTGTTCTCTAATTGGAACATAAAACATTTTTAAAAATTATATTACATTTAGATTTTTTTTCAAATAAAATCCATTGATTTTTTTCCAAAAAATTCATCTAGACTAAGACACATGTAGGATGGCCGGTGGTGGTGGGTTGCACACGTGGGCTTGGCCTAATATGTGTACCCATCCGATATACAAAACATTCTAATACTCAAAGGGATTGCACATTAGTGCCGCAAAATCTTTTGGTATACCACTCTAAAATGTGTATCATCTCGGACTTTCCACATATAAGGTGGCCAACCTAATACGTCGAGAATAAAGAGCATCAAATAATTTATATTTAAATTGAATGCATTAACAATAGTAACTGTAACGATGCCAATAAAGAGAGATAAGAACTATAAGTCAAAAAAGAAAAAGAATGAAGTGAACGAATAATCTCCACACAATAATATCTCCATATATTAAAAACCAACAACTGAAATAAACAATTATGGAACCCACCACGGGCCCATAATAAAGAATCTCCAAATAATTAAATACAAAGTCTAACTGAAATGGAAATGCTGAAATAAATATATACTCCTATATATATGGCTATGATAATTGTGATGATCTAAATACTGTAAATTTTTCTACTCAACCCTTTTGTTCCGGCTGTGAGATACTTGGAAAAAAATTAAAAATCGTGGAATGATAATCTTGTTAAGATAATGTTTCGGGTTTTGAAATTTGCCTATACACGATTAAAAACATTAATACTCATCAAAGTTAATGGCTTATCGAGGGTGAGGCTTGACCAATTCACTCAAATATGTTTCATAAATATTATTAGGAAATGTGATTAATGTAACTCTCCCCCAAAGAATTAGGCAATATTTTTATTCATTTGAGTATATATTTAATGTATAAATTCACATTTATATTTCAAGCCACAAAATATTTATTGTGTAAATATATTTATATTTTTAAAATATATTGCAACCACAAGTATAGCCACATATTATACTTATATATATATATACACACAATAATATTGGAAAACTTTTTTTAATTTACTAATCAATAATATTTTTTAAACTAAAACAAATCAATAAGATTTTTCAACTCTAATCCACTCAAATAGTTTTACGGCACTAAGGTTCCCACCACATTAATGCATATCATATATATTAGGGCGTACATAAGCATAATATGCATACATTGCACAAATTCATCTATAGATTACAAATATTCATATTAATGTATAAAATTTCACAAATACATTAATTAAAAAATCATGTATACACTACATATAAAGACGACAATAAAAATACTTTTTAATCGTATTCTGAACCAAATAAATTTATATATTATGAAGTAATTTAAAAAATATATTAGTTTAACTTCATATAAATTATCAAGTGGTGTGGCATTATAGACCATGTGGTGTCACATTAAAATTATGGTTGGCTAATACTACTTTGCAAAGGTAACCATTTTATGGAGATTTTAACTGCACCCACTAAGTTATGCACATCACCCTTGTTATGGAAAGCGTACAACTCAAATCATAATATTTTAATTAGTGAATTGCAGATAAGATGGAATAAGTTGCGTGTTGTTAAAAGGCATTTTAACAATTGGCCCTATTTACTAATTTATAGTCAAATAGATACTATAAACTTTTCTTTGGCCCATTTGATCCCATTAGAAAATATTTTTTTCTCTTATAGGTTCCATTAGAAAACATGTAGTAAATATAATTACTACCTATGCAACTTGTGCAAAACATATAGTAAATATTTAGTGCCTATGTTAAATACGTAATGTAGTAAAATTTACTATATGTGAAAAACATGTAATGAGACCTATTGAAAAAAATTCTTTTGATGACACTTATTAGAAAATATCTTATATAAATGATAACTTATTTATCAAGCTCCATTTCAAAAATAGGGGTGAGATGCATTATATAGTTGGTGCATTTGAGTTTTTCCCCCCGTCATTACTTTTATCTCCTCTTTTTTCTTTTTTGAGTTAATTACCTAAATGGTTCTTGAACCATTTATGTGGTTTCAATTCGGTCCTACATATTTAATTCGTCTCAATTAGGTCATCAAACTATTGGAACATATTCAATTTGGTCCTCAATTAACGCGTTATTCAATTTGGTCCTCAAAATATCTAAATAGTTTTAATTCGGTTATAGTTTTGATTTTCATAAAATAGTTTGTAACTACAATTTATATGCTGGTAAGCGGCTCTATAAGTATAATAACTTGTATGTATTACAAAATTATTTTAAAACAAGAAATAACAACTTTTATGGTACTATGTGTGTAATTCATACCAGTTTTAACTAGATATTCTTACTTTCTATGATTCAAGGCACACTATGCTTCGTAAAATAAAATAAAAAAGTATATGAAGGTTTTGACCAATACCTGAATGTTTTGGCTTAAGCACGTGACATTGACAATCTTCCAGTTTACAAAGGTGTTTAATATAAACCTTACCTTACTTAGATTAGACTTAACATAGATCTTCTTCATCTCCTACTTCAAACTGTAAATTTAGATGACTATAAAGGATGGATAATGGGGTTAGATTCAATAAGATAATAGTATAAAGGTAAAATATTTAAAGATCACACCATTCCCTCTAAAAGAAAACTTTTATATAAAAATTAGAAAAATTACAAAGGCGTAAGGGTGTTTATAAGTTGTTAACATCGCATAAGTATTGGTTTCTCTAAGAGGATATAAGAGGCCATATTTATTTTTAGCTAAAGAATACTCAGTTTATCTGTATCCATTCTCATTATATACAAAGACCTTTTATAGGCACTTCCAGACTCTAAACTTTGACTTAAAATAAAAATAAAACTATAATAGTTCAAAAGCTTAAGACACTAGTGCAATAACTTACACCACTACTAAAAGAGAAAATAAAAAGACAACATTATAATTACTAAAGTATGAGGGTTACCTCTTCACATAATTGTTTCGGCCTTCCATCACATTTTTAAAGTTATGTCATCATTCTTCATCAAGACAATCCTAGAAGTTGACTACAGCGTCTTCAAAGATCGGATCGTATGCTCCTATATTATTTCTCAGTCTTTATATGTTATGATGAGATGACAAAACACATCTCACCCTCTTATGGATAAGTAATTCCCCTCGTACATGTTTCAAATATTCTTATACTAAATCCAATGGTAAATTTAGGTCTATTAGTTTTCGATGAGGGGAAATGACAAAGGTGGTTCTTTTGTAATGAACAAGATTAAATACTTCATGTGCCAATTTTGTATCAACCACACTAAATATGAAGAAACATATTTCGCCTTCCTCATCCGGATCATATATAGTTTCTCTATAATCATTATAGATCCATTGAGAACGATATGAGATATAATTTTTTTGGTCCTAGATTATAACTGAACAACGAGTTGTACTTAAATGATCTTTAATGGGTTCTCACTAATCAGTAACAAAAACTAAACACGCTTTTCCCAAGCTTATGAAGTTTAAATATATATTGTCGAAACTTCATAAATATAGAAACTAAATAACCTTCTGGATGAGGAGGATCTTCAAACCTTATAGGCATTCCCATTTTCCACACCGATGTTATTGGACCTTCATTAAAGACAAGGCTGGTATTGATAAAGACTTTAACCAGGCTTCCTAATTCCAAGGAGGTATTGTTCTCTTTGTGTAATCATTTCCATAAACTAATACCATCTTCTAAATACGTTAATAAAATTCTTCTTTTCAATTTTTTCCTCCACATCAATTGGGAGCTGATATAAATGTTAGTAATTCAAATGTTAGTAAAGTTAGTGGAACATCATGGGTTTCCTTAATTATCTCGTTTGCAAAATGAATTTTTTCAGAGAATTATAGTTGTTATAAAGTGATCTTATTGTCTTATGATACGAAGTTCAACATTTTCTCTATCTTTGCTCGGAGTATTTCCTTCTTTAACTGAGAGAGTTTTTTATTCTTGTTCATCTTCAAATTCTCTTGTTAGTCTATCAGTTAAATATTTTTTTCTTCCATCCATATGTTTTATAATGAATGTAAATTGCTTTAGCTAAAGCTTCCATCGCAAGAGTCTGCCATGTGATTGCATGTTAGGTAATTTGCATTCACAAAACCTAGTATGCCTTTGCAATTTGTTTTTACTAAAAATACTTGACGCTAGAAATATTTGAAAAAATCAACCCCTCTAATTATCGACAATAATTCTATTTTCATGGTGGGATAATTACATTGAGCTTAATTAAAGTTCCCATTATAGTATGTGCATAATTTATTTTGTTCCTTTATTTTTAATACTGCACTCCAATAAATGTTACTTGCGTCTGTTTCTAAAACTAGGTCATATTTTTGTTTGGTAATGTTAATGTAAGAATATTATTACAATGTTCTTTTAATATTTCTACCAAAGCGGAGTCAGAAGAGTTCCACGTCCAACTCTAATATTTCTTTCATTTCTTCTGCAACGATTTTATTAATATTGTCAATTGTGTTATAAAAACCTATACATATGTTAATCGTCTTATGAACCTTTCTAATTGCCTTCCATCAATAACTTTATCAAGAAATTTTCTATTTTATTTAGAACATGTTTTTGCGTTTTTATTGACGTCGCTTTTATTTTTACTCCTAAGAATTCAATTTCTTTTTATGCATAAGTGCAGTTCTTTTCTCCTAACATAATACCTTATTTTATACATTTATTAGTTACTTCATTTATATCTATTATATGTTGCTCTATTTTTTAAAAAAGTACAAAAATATCATCTATATATACTAGACAAATAATACTAAGATTTTTAAATACGTTATCCATTCTTCTCTTAAATATTATGGTATTTAATAAAACCAAGTGACATTACTATCCATTTATAATTACCCTGAGGAGTGTTGAACGGTATTAGTGGGATATATTCATTATCCATGTTTATCTTCCAGTAAGCACTGTTAAAATCCATTTTTTTAACCAAGAGGCACATTGTATTCTGTTAAAAATGACTTGTTTATTTGGGATGAAATGACCATAAAATTTAAAATTATCATTCAATTTCTTATAATTAATTACCATTCCATATTTTCCATTTTTTCTTCTGAATTATTTCTAACCATAAAGATTGAACTATTATAAGGGCTCTGACTATCTTTAATTAACATTTTCTCTTTTAATTATTCTATTTGTAATTTCAAGTCTTTTATATCATTATATGTATACACTATTTGTTTTACCCTGATTATTTTACTAGGAATTATAAGTTTTATTTTCCTTTACTTTTATCTTTATCCCCTAATTTTATTAGATTCCGTAGGTGGATAAAAAACTATTCTTATGGAATCAACACAATAAAGCCAAGTCAAGTAAAAATCACAAACACACAACAACACAGTATGTACGTGGTTCGACAATGTGCCTACGTCCACAGTGTTTTTTCTCTCTTTATTGATACTTTCTTGATAACAAAGATTACATAGCCCTCTTCTAAAGGGTGTGGGTTAAATGCATAAATAAAAGAAAGGGACTAAGTTATGTGGAACTCCATGACCTTGGATTGGTGCTACGATTTGTTCGGGTGAATACAATTCCTAAATTTTCGTTGATCATCTTGTCTTTGTTCTTATCTCGTAATTGTGACCGCTTCTCAAGTATGTCGGACAGGTGTCAGGTGTTCCTATTTTATTTGATAATTCCCCCATAATATATCCTAAATATTTACAGCTTGGTTGGGATGCAAAGATCTGCTCCCTTGTTGGATGTAGTCTTGATCCTAGTCAGTAGTAAAATTTGATCACCTGTAGAAGTTATGGTAGAAAGATGTCAACACTTGGCCTTTTTTTTAAATAAAACTAACTTTGTTCTACCCATTGGGCTCAATGGGAATGTTTGTAATTTGCCCTGATATTTCAGGGTACGCTAGTAATCTTATGCCTTTTAGCTAAAGGCCGGTAGCACGCCAACTGTCATTTAGGGACGTGCTTGCTAATGATGTATTTTATCTCAAAAGTTTAACTGAGGAAGTTAATAACTTCCCCGCCATCACTTTAGAGCCCATTCATTTCCGCAATCCTTAAAAATCCACTCATAGACCTTTGCCTTTAATATTTACTATAAGTTCCTTCCACTTCTTCTCCCTCATTTTCTGTAATTTTCTTCAAGAAATTGGTTACTTTACTTTGTCGTTCTTCTTCCTTGACTCGAGAAAAAATGACTTACCCTATAAGTGAGGGTTTTATAAAGGAGTTTAGAAAATGTTTTTCCATTTCTGTATTGGAATTTATGGATTTTGGGGGAAAACCCTAGACTATTACAATATCATAGGAGGATATTGGGTGTTCTCCCAATTTACTATTGATGTCGACATAACCTTCCCCCCAAACCAACTCTTCTTAGAGTTCTGTGAATATTTTTACATAGTCCCTTCCCAATGTTCCCTAAACAATTGGAACATAGTTAATGGGGTAAATAGGATGAATGTTTGTATGGAACTCAGTTAGGGATCCCATAGATCTGATATTGCTATATGTGGGTGAAGATGAGTGATGGCACTTTCTATTTAAAGGCCGAAAAAGCAGGGATGATGTTGGTGGTGAATGTTCCTCTTTTAATAAAGACTATTGGTCTCAAGCTTCATCGTACAGAAGTTATAGCATCCCGCATATCCTTGAGAGTGGTGAACCCTATAAGGGCTACAAGCTTCCTAGTATGGAACATAAATAAGTTGATTGCTGAATTTTATTGTTCTCCATTTTAATCTATTTGGTCTTGTATGATTTTTACTAATGGTGTTCTTCTTTGTCTTGTATAAAAAATCCAGGAAGAAATAGCCCAAATAAGAACATGTCAACTTTGACGAGATGAGAAATGTTTAGAAACTTAAGAGAGCTTTGTCCGCTGGCATCAAGTACGCAAGGTCACCTTCATTATTGCTGAACTACAACTACACCCCCACTTCCTTTATCGCCCGACCAATTGACAAGGAACCAGAAATTCATGTCTTGTCTGACGGGAGGAGTCTTCAACTGCGAAAACTTCAATCTCTTTGAGTTTGTAGATGTTAAACTAATTCTCAACATGGTTCCTTATACTTTTGAAGAAAATATGCCTCCAAGGAAGAGGATTACCAATCTGCTGGAGGAAGACATTTCCCCCAGTTATCCAAAAGCCTAATTTTCTAATAGGAAGGAGATCGGGGGGTCCTTCTGACCCTGTTAATTAGGGGAATTACCCAGAAAAATCTCAATCTCAACAGATGAAAAAGAGAAAGACTGGAACAAGTCTTGAAGTTTCTTTTCCCACCAAAAAGATGGATTCCCTCTCTAAGGGGAAGAGACCTGCTAACATATTAGTGGATAAGAATGTCGACCTGGTCCCTGAAATGTCGAGGGGGTTGACTTCGTGCAGACAAAGATGTGTTTAGTAGATTATCAATCAATCATCTAGGCTCCCACACTGCTAAAATTCTTTCCTTAGTGAGTTCTTGCATTTTGTTGAAATTTGTACATCTTTGAAAACCTATGTTGTACTAAATTTCTTGATCATCTTTTATCTTACAGTTTTTTATGGACTACGTAACTAAGGAGAAGGCCAAGGAATTATAGCTCACCAAACAGAAGTTCAAGATTGAGCAGCTAGAGAAGGATGTCGAGAGGTCTTCACGAACCTTATTCGATTATTTAGAGGATAAGGACAAAGCCTACTACCAAGGATGGGATGATTCTGTCATCCACTTTAAGAAATAACTAGGCTACATTCGTAAGTCCCCTTCAAGAAGGTGTGGTACGGAGCCTTAGTTATGGAAGAAGTCCCTTTTAAGTCTGAGCTCTTCAATAAGCACAATCGAGGTTCTCCTTTAAACTTGGATAAAGGAGAAGGTGAAGCATATAGTAAATACCAGGAAAATTAGGGCGTCAAACAAGCAAAAGAATCCATGGACCCAAACAAGGTCGTGACCAAACAAGAGCAGTTGAAAAAAGAGAAAGAAGGGCAAGCTAGTCATATTAGCTTAGGACTTATTGTTCTTTGTATTTCTTGTCTTTTTGTTATTAGGATTGTAAAGGCTTGCCCAAATTTATATTCCAATAAAGAAACTTATCATTTTGGCCTTATTATTTCTCGTTCAATTATTTTTTATTTCTTGTTCATTCTTTCTCTTTCTCCGATTTTTGAATGCCTTTATTTTTTATCTTTGTAGTTCGATAACAACTTGGCAATTGTGTCAATATCTTAGGGCATTAAAAATATGGACTTCATTATCGGTCAGGATGCTTCTGTCCAAGCAAGGGAAGAATTTTTGTTTGTTCGGCAAGCACTCTAAAAGATGACAAGTGCTTATGGTGAGCAAACTTGCTTTGTGGTTTCTTTTAGGGTCTAGATCAGATATGTTGGAGACATTACTGGTCTGCTATGGGATGAGAATAATTCTTTAAGGTAGAAGTAATCAAGGGTGAAAATTAGCGTAGTGTCATTACGTCGGTCGTTGTTTTCGTTTCATCGCCTCAATACAAAAACCTAAACTATTGACTACACTCTTTCGAGGGAGTATAGCAGCCAGTACGGGTATCGAAATCCACAAAGACTAGTTGTTAGAAATATATTGATTTAATACTTCTTGAATAAAAGTGTAAAAGATAATTGCTAACAAAAGAAAAGATAATACTAGGCATGTGTTTAAACTAAGATTACAAAAATGAGTAAAAATTATAGGTTGCGACTAATATCCCTCACCTCGGGTTAATTGGTATAAATGGTCACATGGGACTATAACTTTATCAAGATTGTATCTCATTTCAATAGTTAATTAAATTTGGAGTTGTCACCCCTTAAATCATCATAAAATCCTACTATGATTTTGGCGTTAACAAATTACACACACAAGGTCGTAAATACGGAGCATATATGATATACCCTGTTAAATCTCCTAGGCGTAATAATAAGAACCACCCAATTGAATTAAACTCATAAACTCCATCACCAAAGCAAAGTCACCAAATCAACCCAAGGTGAACTCAATAAATCACAACCTAGGCTAAATTAGCTACACAACATAATGGAAACATGTATTAAGGTGAAAGAAAGTAAAGAAAGCAATAAATAAATCAATAAACCTAAGTTACAAAGCTAGTAAATATACAACAAAGAAATAAATAAACAAGGGAAGGTTGGATTAAAGAGGAATAAGATGAGTAATTTTCTTACACAATCAATATGGGCAAACCCCAGGAGGGAGAAATGGCACACCCAAAAGATCCTCCAAACCCTAACCTCCCTAAGAGAACCACAACCTAAAAATAACTAAAAGAATAGATAAAATTAGATATCTTACAAAATAAACAAGGGTATGAAGTTGAAAAAGAAATAAAGAAAAAAGAAAGAAGCGCTTGGAAACTGCTACTACCGATCGACCGCGGCCAGGGGTCGGTTGATCGGGTGTTGGTGGAAAATCCACTACCTCACTTCGAAGGCTTATTCCAAATCACCGGTCGATCAAGGGATCAGGGCCGGTCGACCGGTCCCCTTTTTCTTGGTGTTCTTTCTCCTTCATATGAGAGGAAAAGTGCTTTTCGAAAATGGTCATAACTTCTTCATCCAAACTTGGAACGACATGCCGTTCATGGCCACACGAAGCTAACTCAACAAACTGTGATTTTGTGTATTTCCACTGAGTCGGAGATGAAGTGTGAAATGACTAAAATGCCCTTAAAGTTGAGTCCGACGATGAAACTTCTTCGAAATGCAACCAATCCTCACTTTAAGCGTTCCAATACCTAAAAAGCTTAATTAAGCCCTGTAAAGCATATATATATATATCCAAAACCGAGGTTTTATGGTTAAAGAGCATAAATATAGGCATAAGAAACACAAAAAGCGCTAGAATGCATAAAGATAACAGGTGCGAATATGCAATATTTGTGACTAATCAAGAAGCTCGGCAGAGATGAACAAATTTTTAATGAAGACCAAGTGACTAAGTGGGGGAGAATGGATGTCTTGCCTCACTTAGATGAAGATTTATTGGTCTCTTATACGCATGGGTGGATCAGTGCTTTGGCAGTCATCAGAGTTGCCTATGATTCCCAATTTTGATATTGGTATAAAGTTAATTGCCCCTTTATTTAGATCCCTCCACTTAGAAGTGAGGAATTATTGAACCTTGAAGATGTCATTCTTATTTATTTGATATGGGACTATCTCATTGATCATTACAACAACGACAAATTCTATCACGGTGCTACAATGACTATCAAGTTTAATCGCCAAAGATGAAATAACTACGATCATCAATCTGTATCATTTAATTTGTAGATTTGGACACTTGTAATTAACAGAATACGAATGAAATTATATTGTATATTATATGTCTTAGACGTTTCCATTTCTTAGGCCAAGCAGGTGCTTATCGTTTTCCTTACCTTTTAGGATAGTGTCATCACACCTCCTTACGCCTATGACTAATCATGGAGACAATGCACCTCGTCGTTGGGCCATCTACGCATTCAGGATTTTATTCGACCAAGTAAAGACACTTGGTGGCTAGGTACCCCTCGTATGTCTTTTTCTTGCCTGGGAATTTTGATTTTTTCGTGTGTTTTAGTGACGAGAACACGTAACCTTCAGATTTTGACTAAGTGTAATCATATTAAGGCATTTATACATGGAGATCAGAACTTGATCAAAAAAATTTGAACAAATTTGTGATAATATTAGCCTTGCCATAATGATATTTTGTAATGAATGATAAGAACCCAAAAGTATTTAAATAAACCCCCAAATGGACAATTTTTAATTGCTAATTCTCGGTAAAATTGGACTTATGTTGGTATTTGTTTGTTTTGTAGGTCAATAAGCATTTGCAGTGTCAAACGATCTTAATTCAAGGCAAATGTAATAAATAAGTGGTCAAGTACATCAAAGTTGGGAATGATGCGGTTAAATGAGTCTAACCCAAGTCCTATAGCCTAAACATATCCCGAACCAAGCCTAGTCCATCCCTAGCCTATCCTATACATGCTCAGTATGTGTGTGGTATTATTAGTTTTACTATTTTTAATATATATATATATATATATTTTATTCAGGTTGTGTCATTTTTATTATTTTATTATTTTTATTTTATTTTAATGTTTTTATTTTTAGTATTTTACTATTTTATGTAAATAATATCTAAAACGTGTCTGTCGTCATGTTAGTGTCTGTATATATATTTAGGTGTGTGTGTTTAATATTTTCTTTATAATATTTTTTTTAGTGTTATTTTTTTATATTTTATTTTATTATGAGTCTCTTTTTATTTTTTATGTGTGTGTTTGTGTTTTGATATTTTTATTGTGTGTGTTGTAAATATATATGTACAAATTGTCTATTTTATACAATAAAGTACCTACACACTCATAATTTTCATACACACCCATTCACCTAAATCACTCCCTAACCTACACCCTCACATTTCTCTTTCCTCCGTAACCAAAAGCTCCATTAATACAATACCTTCTCTTACCTTAATCCATCTAAGCCCATACCTTAAATCTACCACCTTATACCCACTAACCAACCACCCAATTTCAACCCCCCAAAACCATTTACCCCTTGGTCTGGCACGAAACCTCCAATCCAGTGACCCACAAATTCGAACCTACTTAACACCAACTCCGACGAAACCCGGATCAGCCCAAATTCAAAACCCGAAATCCAACCTCAGGGGACCCTACCCTAAACCCATTTTCTTATCCAACCCACTTATCCAAACCTTAAACCCATACCTGCTTCTTTACCCGAGACCCCCGAACCCAACATTCCTAAACCCACTTCAGCTTCCTTCTTTTAATCCATTTCTACCTGCCAAGGATCCCAAACCAAATAAAAAATAAAAATAAGCCCCACACATGTTTAAAACCTTTTTACCCTTATACCCACAATACCCTTACCACCTCTCCCACATGCACAATAGCGTATATTTCCCACCTAACCCTCACCCATACCTCACCTCATGCACATTAACACTTTCTATATTACCCATAGCCTCATTTCACCTATAAATTGAAGACTTGGTGGTATTTTAAGGGAATCTCCATTTTAGTTTTTAACTTTGTGTGATAAATTCTCCTCCAGCCCTCTATAGAGAGAGTATTTGCATTTTTAGCAATTATATATAGAGTGGAGTGGTCGAATTTATCTCTTGAGCTGAATTCCACTCCACCCCTCTATAGTGAGTATTTGTATTTTTAGAAAATATTTCAATGTAGAGTGATGTGATTTAATTCATCCCTTTGGAAAGTAATTTCTTCTCCATCCCTTTATCGTGAGTATTTGCATTTTTAGCAAATATCTCAACATAAAGTGATGATGTAGAATTTATTTCCTTGGATGAATTTTAATGTACAATTTTATAATGAGAGGGTTTACATTTTTAGCAAATCTCTCTCATTATTTAAGAGTCCATTATGAATTCATCCATTGTATATATTATAAATAGTTTTTTTTATTTTTTAGTTTTTATTAGAATAAAAAATATATTAGTGAGGGATTGTAATTGAGAGAATTTTGAATTGTAATTGAAGAGTTTCTACAATTCAAGGGTAATGGGTTTGATCTATTCCTCTTTATTACTCTTGATTTAATCCTTGCATATTTTCATTTGTTTATTCTATGTATTGGATGATGATTAATGAGGGAAATCTCCCATTCGAGGGACGAACTAAAGCCCTCATGTGTTCAATTTACTTAGTTTACTTGTTAGCACAATTTTGTTTATCTCATTTTCACTAATTAGCTTTTACCTCTTAGTTACTACTCTAAAACTTATCATAGTTATTTAATAATCCCTTAAAATCATGAAAAAAATAATAAAATGAAAATGAATCTGCCTTTGTCTTCACATATCTTCTTCGTCACACATGAAAGTGGATTGACATCCTTACTTACCGCTATACATGTTTTTTAGGTTTTGAGGTTCAAAGGGATTTTGATTGAAAGGATCAACAACAAGGACATACACATATATAACAACATTTCTTTTCCATCAGTGAACAATGATAGCCTGCCATTTGGAATAATAAGAAAGCTAAGTTCATTAATTTAACTCCAAAACATTAAAGAAGTTGGAATGCCAAAATTGAACTTTGCATAAAGATGAAAAAAAAACATTTAGAAATAAAATTTCCTAAGGTTGGCCGAATTCCAGGCCATGGGTATCTCCATGCCCCCTCATTGTTTTAATATGGTAGGATCCTTGTAGGTCGTCTCTGATGATATTGAATGGTTCCTCCCAATTGGTTCATAATTTCCTTATGATGTCTTCCTCATCAAATTGTCGATGACCTTCCTCTGCACCTAGTCTTCGACCTAAAAATTCCTTAGATTGACGCCTTTGATGTACTGCTTGGTCAACTGGTGTTGGTAGGACATAAGTTTGATCAATGATTGTTCTCTTCTTTCTTCGGTCAGGTCAAGCTCAGTCCTTATAATTTCTTTCTTCAAGATTTAATCATCAATAGTTGTATTCATGGTTGTCAAGCTAGCTTCTAGTGGAATTATAGCTTCCATTACATAATCCTAGGCAAAGAACATTTCCCCGATTGACCTTTTAGGTGTTGTTCTATATGCTCAGAGGATACAATGAAGCTCGTCCACCCAAATTCCTTTAGCCTTTTCTAAACTTTTCTTCATTCCATCGAGCACTGTCTTGTTGGAGGCCTCATCTTATCAATTACTTTAGGGGTAGGCCACCGAACAGTAGTAGTACTTGATTTTATGATTATTGCATAAGTATTGTAATGGTATACTTTGAAACTGTGTTATATTATTAGTAACTATCATCCTTGGTACACGAAAATGGGTCACACTATTCTTGTAGATAAATTTTTCCGTATTGTTGATGTAAAAAATTAGATTAGATCTAATTATTTAATCACAGATAAATAAAATGAGACAAAGAACTTTTAAAGTGGTTCAGCCTTATAAGAATGGCCTACGTCCACTGTTTTTGTTATTGATGACTATTTGGGAATTCTCGATTACAAGTTCAATCAAGAAATTTCGGTCCCCTTACAATGAGGGTAATACAATGTATTTATAGCCCAGAGGTTATAAAGTTAAAGGGTAATACATTAAATGTTGTACATGTGAAAGGGTAATACATTCAATGCCCCTTAAGTGTATACATCTGAATGATAAATATTTAATGAACAGTCAAGTTGTTGGTTATCCGGCTATTAATGCTTTGTTCGAGGTGCAGCTCGGACCGCCTAAGTTGCTCGTACCGCCTAAGCTGCTCGGTACTCAGAAGTTCCTCATAGAGTTCTTGTTGGTCGGAGAGTATGAGTTCCTCGGGGAAGCAGTGTTCCTCGTTGTAGTATGGTTCCTCGAAGTGTCTGAGTTCCTCGGAAGTGTCTATTGTTGCCACGTAGATTGCCACGTGTCTTCACTTAATTGAGCCATGTCAGCGACTAAATTTGGTATCAACAGAAGCCCCTAATGTTTCATAGTTCTAAATTTGAGGAGTGTGGAACATTCTTTCTCGGAATATGGCAGTTTTAAATGGTCCTACTAATTTTTAGGAGTGTTTCCTTTATTTTTCCTTCCAAATTCATAGAATCAGGCTTTTTTGAATTTTTATAACTGCCTCGATCTCCGCGTAGTTTTTGTCCTTCTAGCCGCCGGTAGCGTAATCGTTTCTTTTTGTAATCATTAAATTTACCATTTCCCAAGATAAGGTATTTAAATGTCACAAACAATCCCATCGTCTTATACTTTTTCAAATTTGTATCTTCGAGTTTTCCATGGTCTTACTCTTTTGTGCGTTCATCTTTTTCAACGTTCGTTGTCAACAGATCCACTCTTTGTCTATAAGACCTCCTACTCTCTTCGAGAAACCTGCCTCTGGTGCTGGAGAGGCAAAAAGAAGTAAACATGATGTCCCAGAAGGGATAAAGAAATTGATGCACCTCCCTCGGCTGCCCCTGTAAAGGTTGTCGAGAAGCCCCCAGTGGCCCCGAGCAAAGCTGCTGCTCCAGGTGAGGTGATTGTCATATCACCGACCAAGAGTTCTTCCTTGGTCAAAGTTATTCCTGTTCCCTCGAGGAAGCTGAAGAAGAGCTCCTCGGTCAATTTGGCTGAAACCATCTCTCAGCCCCCAACTACTAGAACTGGTGTTCCTACTTTTGCTCCCCCGAGCTCTGCCATGAGCTCGGTGAAGACTTGGATCATTCCTGAGATCCAAGGTATTTAAGAGAACCTTTCTCGGGATATGGTTACCTCATTGGCTGCTCGCCATATTGCTTATGTAAGTCTTATTTTTTTGAACTTTTCATCTTTCCCTTATTATATCTGTCTCTGACTTGCTTTCATTTTCTTTTCACAGTTGGTGAGCTGCTTTAACACAATTTTGAAGAAAGATGAAGCTATTAAAGCTTCAAGCTCCTCATCTGGTGTGGAGGAAGCTCTGATAGGTCTGACGCGGTCTTTGGAAGATTCTCGTCAGAAGCATGATGCTGACAAGGCTGCTTGGGAGAAGAAACTTACCTCAACCGAGCAGGAGAAGGCTCAAGTTGTTGAAGTCTCCAAAGGGTTGGAGAAAAAAATAAATGATTTGGAGAAGAAGAATAAAGAGCTCGAAGGGAAGATCAAAAATGCTGAGGAGCTTGAAGATAAGCTCAAGGTTGCTGAGGAAGAGTTGGGTCAGCTTAGGGAAGCAAGTTGGCAGAAGGAGGAGGTTGAGAGTAAACTGAAGGCTGCTGAAAATCTTCTGTCCGAGAAGCTTTCCTCGGAGAAATTAAAGAGGAAATCGACTGTGAAGAAATCTTTCAGCGCTGGTTGGGATAAAGGGTGGAACAAAGGTTTGGCTGCCATGATGTCACAAGTCGAATATGGCAGCCTCAAATACTTTAACGATGGGTGGGTCGCTGCTCTTCATGAGATGACGATTGATGAAAATTCTGAACTCTTTCAGTGACACATCCCTGGTCCCCCTCCAACTCCTGAAGACGAAGAAGAGGACGAAGCTGCCTCCGAAGAGTCTTCCATGGTGATGGGAGATCAAGTTTCTCATCCCCCAGCCATCCAGCCTACTAACGAGGAACTTCAACAACTCGTTACTTCATCCGAGCAATTGCCAGCGCTCCCCGAGCAACTTTTTGTTCCTTCCGAGCAACCTACCTCCTCGTCCCAGCCTCCTGAGAAAGTTTTGGGAGACAAGAAAAAGTGTAGAGTTGTTCGGGTTTCTCTCTATTTTATTTTTCTTTGTCAAATGTAACCCTGAACATGTAACTCTGAACTCAGTGATATAATAAAATTTGAACTTTTGTTTATGCATACTGTTGTTTCTCCTCTTCATGCTCTGTTGGTACTCTTATTGATTATTGCTTTTTCTTCCTCTACTAGTTTCTGGCCAGGATGGAATTATTGTCTGCTCATGATACAAATTTGTTACGACAATGCAATGAATACTTTAAGGCTGGTCACACAGATCTAAGTGCAGCACAAATCGTCGACATCCTCGGCCAAGATGCTTCAGAACAGGCAGTTGAAGCTTACCAATATTTGAAGTGTCTGCTTGATCGTGCGGTGGCCAATAATGTAGCTTATTATGATATGATTGAGGATCTCCAAGGCATTCTTGAAGACCTTCAGCAACAATATAAGGAATCCACTGCCCTCTTGCACGAGGGGTACGAGAAGAAGTATCAAAAAATCATTGCCGACAAGGGATACGAGAAGCGTTTTGCTGCCTATGACGTGCAGGAGAGAACGTTGAAAGCCGAGATCGAGGAATACAGGCAAATATCCGAGTTATTAGAGCAAGAAAATAACAACTTGCAAAGAGAAGTATCTCAATTAAAATCTGCTGCCTCCACCTCAAATGCTTTGGTCCTAGTGACTGACGAGGGATTCTCGTTCTTGGAGGTCAAGAACGCCAACTTGAGGGACGAATTGGAGACCTTGAAGAGAGCTGGCCCTTCTACTTCTTCTTGTGGACGATCAAGAGCTCCTCGGGGACGAGCAAGAACTGCTCAGACTCCTATCGAGGAATAAAGGACTCAATCTGCTTTAGAGAACCAGGCCTTCCAACTGATGGCGAAGAACCAGGCATTGGCTGAGATGTCTAAGAAAATTAGGGACCTGTAAGAGCAGCTTTCTGTGCAGAAGTCTGTCTTGGAGAATAAAAAACTTTTTATCAAAAATCTCCACGAGCAGCTGGAACGATTGACATATCAATTCCACAAGCAAACCAGGGAGTTCTGGATGGCTGGCTACAACGAGGCTCTCTACCACTTGGACGATCGTATCCAGAATGCAAATAATGAGGGCTACAAATAGGGATGGCTGAATGCCTTAGGTGTGCTGTAGCTCGAACAGGGTCATTACTTATGGGATTACCATGATCCTGGGCTGCTCGACCTTCCAGTGCCACCATTCAAGCTTGATATGGGTGGGATCCCTGCTCGGGCCATCCCTCGATGTCTGATTTCCAAATACCTCGGCGATTACAATCTCCATTCAAATGTCGAGATATCTCGTCCAGAGCATCTATTAGATCGACCCTCTGTGATGAATATCAGGATGTTAAAAGATCTTAACTTCATAAATTCTCCTCTTGCTTTAAATGATCCGCCTGCTGGCGAGGAACCTGTTTCAAAAGTAGAGGGGAAGAAACCAATAGAATAGGAATATTGATGTAATAAATTTGTATTTCATTCCTGATGTATTTTGTTCTACATTTAATGAAATAATTTTATTTGCAAATCTTGACTGCCATTGTCTTGTAACACTTTAGATTTTTGCATGTGTATCTATTGAAAAGATAACAATATTGTGTTATTTGTCGATCGACTTATTGTCGAGTAGTTTGAATATGTGGTAATCATTTGGCAAAAATGATGTTTTGTTTCTCGACCAACTTAGTAATAATTTAAAAAGTTACGAGTATCAAAAATTTTGCTCGATCACTTTCTCGTATTCATAAAATGTTTCCGACCAACCAAGGTCGATAATATTTCCTTTTCGACCAACTACAGTTAGTGGGTTTTTATTCCCGACCAGCCATAGTTAGTGGATTTTTCCTCTGCGAGCAACTTTGACACTTTCTGGAATAACTTTACCTCCCGACCAACCTTAGTTGGCATTTTATAGAATATATTTACTTCCTAACCAACATAAGTTGGCATTTTTAGGAATACATAGTTTTACTTCCCGTAGGAATACATTTACTTCCTAACCAACATAAGTTGGCATTTTTAGGAATACATAGTTTTACTTCCCGTAGGAATACATTTACTTCCTAACCAACATAAGTTGGTATTTTTAGGAATACATAGTTTTACTTCCCGTAGGAATACATTTACTTCCTAACCAACATAAGTTGGCATTTTTAGGAATACATAGTTTTACTTCCCGTGGGAATACATTTACTTCCTAATCAACATAAGTTGGCATTTTTAGGAATATATTTGAGTAGTCCGAGTTTTTCCGAGTAGTGTGTAGCACTAGTATTCCCCGAAAACTTTCAATAAAAGGAGAGAATTTGGAAGAATATCTTCATTTTATTTATACTGACGGAACTGCGTTACATGAGAATATACATCACTGATAATACTTGCGCAGGTGCTCTGCGTTCCATGCATTCTTAAACTCCTCCCCCTCTAAAGTTGTTATTCGGTAAGTTCCTGGTCGAACAACTTCTGTAACTCGGTATCGTCCATGCCAGTTTGCCTCCAGTTTGTTGTGCTTTTGAACCACTTTCTTTAGCACATAATCTCCTTCTTTCAGGTCGCACTTCTTCACCCTCTTATTGTAGAACAAAGTTGTTCGTTGTTGGTATGCAACATTCCTGATGGCTGCTTCTTCTCTAACCTCCTCGAGCATGTCTAAATCCAATCTTCTCATTAAGTCGCTAACAGGGGAATTGAAATTCATTGCCCTGTGTGTTGGGAGGCCCAACTCGGCAGGTATAACAGCTTCACTTCCAAACGCTAGCATATATGGAGATTCCCCTGTTGCTACTCGGGGAGTAGTTCAGTAAGTCCAGAGTACTGATTGTAGCTCATTGATCCAATTTGCTTTCGCATCATCCAGTCTTTTCTTCAAGCCATTCAGCAACGTTCTGTTTCTCACTTCAGTTTGTCCATTGCTTTGAGGATGGTCTGGCGCTGAGTGGATCTTCAAAATGTTTGACTGATGACAATAGGCAGCGAACTCCTCGTTGTCAAATTGTGTTCCATGGTCTGTGATGAAGGCATGAGGGAGACCATATCGACAAATGATGTTCTTCCAAATAAATTGGTACACCTTTTCGTACGTCATATCAATGAGAGGCTCAGCTTCAACCCATTTAGTAAAATAATCCACTGCGACGACGAGGTATTTGAACCTTCCGCTGGTCGTTGGCAGTGGCCCGACCAAATCTATTCCCCACATGGCAAATGGCCAAGGGGAAGTGATGGGTGTCAACAATGCTTGTGGAGTTCTTCGGATGGAGGAAAAGCGCTGGCACTTGTCACATTTCTTGGCATAGGCTATACAATCAACCCTCATCATCGGCCAGTAGTATCTTGCGTCATCACCCTTTGCAAAAGTGTCCGACCTGCTACATGGGCTCCACATGACCCTTCATGGATTTCTTCAATCAAATATTTCACCTCGGTGGGATTCACATGTCTCTGCAAACCTGCTATAACTCCTCGTGTGTATAGAATACCGTTGGTCAGTACATAACGAGCTGCCTTAAACTTCAGTTTCTTGGCTGCAAGTTTGTCAGTTGGTAATTCCCCTTTCTCAATATATGCCCTGATGGGATCCATCCATGATGATCCTAAATCGAGGGTAATAAAGTTCATCGTCAGATCTTCATCTATACTCCGACCAGCTAAAACTTCAATTGGGATTGTTCTTCGTAGCTCGGAACGAGTAGCTGATGCTAATCGAGCTAGGGCGTCTGCTCTCGCATTCTCCATTCTTGGTATTCTGACCAGCTGAATAGCAACAAATTTCGACACAAGTTCCTTTTCCTTTGCATGATATCTGATCATTAATTCTCCTTTGGCTGCATATACTCCCATCATTTGATTTATGACCAGTTGCGAATCACTGAAGACTGTAACTTGTTCCGCCCCCATGGTTTTTGCCAAACTAAGACCTGCAATCATGGCTTCATATTCAGCCTCATTATTCGAAGCTTTGAATTGGAAACGTAGGGCGTACTCCACATCGACCTCGTCCAGACTGCTTAAAACTATCCCTGCGCCACATCCTGTAGTGCAAGATGAACCATCCACATACAGACTCCATATAAGTAACTCGTCTTCAAATTTCTGATCTAACAGAGTTCCTCGGTGAAATATTTGTTGCTTCCTTTCATCCTCCCTTGATATTTCTTACTCTTCGTCGATCATCTTTTCTTTCCCTTTTACCAATCGGAGTTGGTCTGGGCTCGAATTTGATGATCCTGTAACATCTACTTGCCCTTTTACCAAACTAAGTTGGTATGGGCTTGTGTTTGATGATCCTATAACATCCACAGGTTGATCAGCGAGCAACTTTTATCCTCGGGGGTATCAGGATAGGTGAACTCTGCTATAAAATCTGCTACATATTGCCCTTTTAGCGATGATCTGGGTTCATAAACTACGTCATATTCACCAAGTTCTATTGCCCAGCACATCAATCTTCCTGATTTCTCTGGTTTATAAAGGTCTTGCCTCAAGGTCATATCAGTATATACTACTATAGTATGAGCCTGGAATTATGGCTTCATTCTTCTACTTGCCTCAATCAATGCTAATGCCAATTTTTCCAGCCTTGGATATCTAATCTCTTCTCCTCGAAATGCCTTACTTGTATAGTAGATTGGTTTTTGTACTCCATTCTCCACTCTTATCAATGCCGAACTGACTGCATTCTCGTACACTGCCAGATACAAGTATAATTTTTCTCCCATCACTGGCCTGGATAACAGTGGAGGTGTTCCCAAGTATTTCTTCAAGTCTTAAAAAGCCTTCTCACATTCATCATTCCACTCAAAATTATTTCGGAGTGTCTTGAAGAATAAGAGACATTGATCAGTTGCTCGCAATACAAATATGTTGAGTGTTGTTACTCGTCCTGTAAGACTTTGCACCTCCTTCTTCGTCGTTGGAGATCGCAGCCCTAATAGAGCTTTGATCTTTTCAGGATTTGCCTCAATGCCTCTTTGATTTACAATGTACCCGAGAAACATGCCTACTCGTACTTCAAATATGCACTTCGTCGGGTTCAGCTTCTTTTGATATTTATCCAGTTGATCAAAAGTCCGACTTAAGTCAACTAGATGATCGGCAGCTTTCTTGCTCTTTGTCAGCATATCGTCAACATAGACTTCCCTATTGCAACTGATTTGTTCATCAAATACCTTGTTCATCAGCCGCTGATATGTCGCACCTGCATTTTTCAAACCAAAAGGCATAACATTATAACAATAAATTCCCCTAGGGGTAATGAAAGAAGTACTCTCCCTGTCTTCAGGTTTCATTTTAATTTGATTGTAACCAGAATAAGAATCCATGAAACTCAGCAGCTCATGTCCCGAGGTAGCATCCACTAGTTGATCAATTCGGGGCAGTGGAAAGTGATCCTTTGGGCATGCTTTGTTGAGGTCGGTGAAGTCTACACACATCCTCCATTTGTTGTTCTTCTTTTTCACCATCACCACATTTTCTAACCAGTCTGGATATTTAACATCTTCAATAAAGCAAGCTTTCTGGAGCTTATCGACTTCCTCCTGTATAGCTTGATTCTTCTCGGGACTGAATACTCTTCTTCTCTACTTCACAGGCTTGATCTCCTTATTCACATTGAGTTCGTGACATAAGAAATTTGGGTCTATCCCAGACATATCCTCATGACTCCACGCAAAAGTTTGCTTTCTTCTTCTTCAAAAAGTTATCAATTCCTATTTTAGTGAGGCTTCCAACGATGAACCTACTTGAGTAGTTCGTTCAGGGTGCTCTTCGTCCAGAATGATGTTTTCAGTAGCTTCCACCACTTGACCCTTCATGAGTTGCAACTCATCTCTAGGATCCAATGTTTCAATTTTTGCACCTTCATCCACTTGATAGGTAGTGGTCTTTTTCCTTGATTCCTCCAGTTCCTCTTGCTCGGCGGATGAATAATATCATTCCCGAGCTACTTTCTGATCACCTTTCATAACTCTTACTCCAAAATTTATTGGAAATTTTAGGCACTGATGTATCGTAGATGGTACAGCCACGAACTTCTTCAATCCTACTCTTCCCATGATGATATTGTATGATGATTGAACATTCTTATCCATCACGAAGAAGCGTATTATTTCTGTTCGACAAGCAGGCCACGTACCAATGAATATATCCAATTTGATAAGGCTCCAGTTGAGATAGCTTTAGATTTAAACCGTTGAAGCACGAGTAGAATATGATGTCTGCCGAGCTACCATTGTCGACCAGTACTCTTGAAATCATTACCTCCTTCATCCTCATTTTGATCACCAATGGATCATCATGAGGATATAGAACACCTGCGAGGTCATTCTTTGAGAAGCCAATGACCAATTTCTCTTTGTTTACTTTTCTCGGGCGATCATCTTCAGCCAAGTTTATTCATTGAATATATGAACAGGCTTGAGCCTCATTGAGGTAAGTTTTTCTTTCTGCAGTAAGGTCTCCGCCTCCTACATCTCCATCTGTAATAGCATTACAATCAAATGATCCAAAACGTATTTAAAATACCTCACGTTCTGGCTGCTTTGGTCTTTTGGGAAGATCGGGGTCGTCTTCTGGATCATCTTCATGGTCTCTTTTCTTGTTCTCCTCTGCTTGATGAGGAGATCTAGACCTCTCTCTTGTTTGGTCGCTGTTTCTTCCTTCATTTCTACGATCAATATACTTTGCCAATTTTCCTCGTCTAATAAGTGTTTCAATCTCATTCTGAAGAGCTATGCAATTTTTGGTCATATGGCCATGATCTTTATGAAACTCGTAATACTTTGCTTTATTCCTCCAGTCAGGGTCTGCCTTCATTTTCTCTAGCCAATTTAATTCTTCGTTGTTCTTGATTTCTTCTAGAACATGGTTGATGTCCTTCTTCAAAGGAGTATAATTATCGAATTTCTTCATTACGTCCCATGCCGACCTATTTTTTGAATGTTTGCCATTACCATTGTTCTTATGCTTTTCTTCTTAGCTTTATCACCTTCCACTTTGGTTTCTTTGGTATCCATGTTCTTCTTCGCAGCCATAGCCTCCTCGGTATTCATGATCTTGGCCGCTTTTCCCATCAAATCTGACATGGTTCTATGTGGATCTTTGGCCAAAGTGTAGTATAACTTGTTGGGAAATAGTCCACTCATCAAGGCGGTAATCGCTGTCTTTTCCTCATAATCAATGACTTCGAGCTTCTCGTTATTAAAACGAATTATATAATCTCTGGTACTTTCACCAGCTTTTTGTCTAACACTTAACAAATGCGCTACTCGTTTAACTGGCTTTGCCCCAAAATAGAAATTCCCAATGAATAACTCGGCCAGTTGAAAGAAAGTTGAGATCTTACCTCGAGGAAGATTATTATACCATATTTGAGCAGATCCGGTAAGAGTTCTCGAGAATGCTCTGCATCTCATCTCATCTGGAACAGCATAGATGTCGGCTGCAGGTTGGTATCGTTCTATATGAAGGACAGGGTCGGTCTTTCCATCATATTTGGGGGTCACAACAGGTGCTTTAAACTTTGATAGTGTTGGAAAATCTACAATGGCCTGGACAAAAGGTGTTCCTCGAACAAAGGTTCATTGTAGAGGGTTCTTGTCTTTAGCCATTTCCCCTAATCTATCCTCCAGCCTCTGAATAGAGCCTTTCCATGCATCATTTCCTTCCTCGGGCCTGTTGGTTCGAGCAACTGATCGCGTTGATGTGGCTTCATGGGATCTATCTTGACGAGCAGCTGGTCACGACTGGAAAGATCCTTCCCTTAAATCTGATGGTCATCAAAAACTCCTCGATGCGACCTTAGGAGGACTTCTACTCCTTCTAGGTCCTAATCGATCAAAAGGTGATATCCTTCTTAACCTCTCTAGCGCACTAGTCCTTTCTGGATAAAGAGTGATACGTTGTTCAGTATCTGTGGCTCGCACTGACGAAGTTCGTCCAGGTTGATAAGAAAAATCTTCAGACTCCTCATTACGATATGAATCGGTACGTCTAGAACGCGAAGAAGGTGCACTGGTATTTCTTTGAATACTTCGTGGTCCTGAATGGGTTGGTGCACCGCCAGGGAGGGTTTGTATGAGTTATCGCATAGTTTCTTGCATGACGGTCTGGCCCTGGGCCAGATTTGTCATTATTCCAGCTAGATCTGGAATATTAGGCGGAGCAGATGGATTTGGAGGGCTTCCAGCGCTTTGATTGTTGGATTCTGGAATATCATCCATTTGTGATTAATTATTTTTGATGAAAAACGATATTACCAGTCGTTTCCCACAGACGGCGCCAATCTGTTGATGTAAAAAATTAGATTAGATCTAATTATTTAATCACAGATAAATAAAATGAGACAAAGAACTTTTAAAGTGGTTCAGCCTTATAAGAATGGCCTACGTCCACTATTTTTGTTATTGATGACTGTTTGGGAATTCTCGATTACAAGTTCAATATGAAATTTCGGTCCCCTTACAATGAGGGTAATACAATGTATTTATAGCCCTGAGGCTGTAATGTGAAAGGGTAATACATTAAATGTTGTACATGTGAAAGGGTAATACATTCAATGCCCTGAAGTGTATACATCTTAATGATAAATATTGAATGAACAGTCAAACTGTTGGTTATCCGGCTATTAAAGCTTTGTTCGAGGTGCAGCTCGGACCGCCTAAGTTGCTCGTACCGCCTAAGCTGCTCGGTACTCAGAAGTTCCTCGTAGAGTTCTTGTTGGTCGGAGCGTATGAGATCCTCGGGGAAGCAGTGTTCCTCATTGTAGTATGGTTCCTCGGAGCGTCTGAGTTCCTCGGAAGTGTTTGTTTTTGCCACGTAGATTGCCACGTGTCTTAACTTAATTGATCCATGTCAGCAGACTAAATTTGGTATTAACACATATTATTGTCCCTTATATTCGCAAAAGGATCAACATCTATCCATTTAGTGAAGTAATCTGTGATGAACAACAGTTACTTCCAATCTTCTAGTGTTATAACTAAGGGACCCACAATATCTAAGACTTATTGGGAAAAATGCCACGAACTAGTCAAGGATTTGAGGTCATTGGCTGCCTCGTGGCGCATAGGTCGAAGTACTTGACATTTTTTTCACTTCCTCACATAGAAGACTACATCCTTTTGCATGTGAACGATGTATGCAGTTTCGTTCGAACGAACCTTTGTTTTTGTTCGAACGAGTCCTCAAAATTTACACCGCCTTAAAAATGTGTTTTTATATATAAAGCTCTAATTTGATGATCTTACTTATTATCATCATGAAGTACATACTTTTGTAAATATGATGTGATTGGACATATCTAGGTGAGAGCTTTTTGGACGTCGAGGATTTATTCGTCAATCTTGGAATTCTTAATGATTTGTTGGGCATGTTATTCCACCTCAATTATTTTCTGAGCCTGGAGTCAACAATTAAGGCTAAAGTGGCCAAGGTATTCGCATGGCTGTTATTTCCTCAAGGGAACTGTTAGATCTAAACTTTTTTTTAAATTGGCGATCAGGTCTTGGGTGACTTTCCAATATGCCTACACGCATTCCTCTATTTAATTATAGTATCTTGGTATTTGGTTGGATACCAACCTTGAACATAAAAGACTTCAAGGTGAGTTACGATAAGGGATAAGGCCATCTTCAATTTGATGATGAGGGATTCGTATTCAACCTCATTATTGGATGCTTAAACGATAGGTCTAACTTCTTGCTCGAGCATAGTTTAATATGGAGTTATCAGGAAAATATATACTCTTGACCTTTCAAAATGGAAACCCCAACAATATAGAGTGTCCACTTGTTAACAGGTCAAACTCTTCGGTGGTGACTAGGTCAGTGCATTCCTTATTATTGGGCTCCTTCCATTTGGTGAAATCAATGATAAAATTCGCTAAAACATATACTTTGATCATAATTCTTGGTTGATAATGGATATTGAACCTCCCTAGTTCCACCGGCCATTTAGACATCCCTCTAGATAAGGCATCCTCTCTAAGGACTACCCTGAGTGGAAAGGAGGTGATAACTATGATTAAGTGAGATTTAAAGTAGTTCTTGAATTTTTATAAAGCGATTATTAGAGAGTGTGCTAGTTTTTCTAGAGGAAGGTAGTGTTTATTAAACTCTAGTATTATCTTTCTAACATTATAGATTGGGGCTTGGTGACCCTCTTCCTCCCACATTATGGCTGAGTTAGTTGTGTGGTCGGACACCGACTGAGTTAATTTCATGGTTAGACACCGTGAGACACAGATAAACTGGATCACCAGATTTTGGATAGTAAGGAGAGGTGATGACTTAAATAAATCGTGATTTCATCAAGTGCCTTTGATCATTCATCATTTTAGGCCTGATCCTTCTCTTTTAACAAGATTTAAAAGAATGGTTGACACTTCTCATAGGAATTAAAGATGAAGCGAATGAGTGTTGATAACATTCTAGTCAACTCATTGATTTTTTCCCCGATCTGGTCCATTTTTGCCTCGATCACCCTTTGGCTGAGCATCTATATTAAGAACTTCCCAAAGTGTATTCCAAAATAAAATTTGGTTACATCGAGCATCATCCTACAGTATCCAAGGACTTCAAACGTCTTCAACTGCACCTGCAGATGGTTGATTTTGTGTTTTCTTTTTACGATCATATCATTTAAGTAGACTACTACAAAAAACTCACTTTTAGGGACGGGTAAAATCCGTCCATAAAGACTATATATCCGTCCCAAAAGACCTTTAGGGAGGTATTTAGGGATGGCAAGGCATGGCCACATTTGATAAGCGTCCCAAATATATTAGGGACGAATTTTACCGTACCTAATAATATTATTTGGGATGGTATAAACCGTCCCTTAAAAGTTGGCGCCAATATTGCCACCAAAATTTTTATTGTGCCTCTACATTTTAGGGACGGATCTAACCATCCCTAAAGCCATAATAATATTATTTGGGACAGGCGCTTGTCCGTCCCTAATAATATTATTTGGGACAGTATAAATCGTCCCTTAAAAAGTTACCGCCATAATTGCCACCAAAAAATTTATTGTGACACAACATGTTAGGGAAGGTTTTAGCCTCATTCAATATTAGTCATAATATCAACAAATGTACGAGTTATGATAAATAAATATCAAAACCAAAAGATCAATGAAGCTTCGAAAATTCATTTATTCATATTCAAGGTTTCCAACATAACATCTCCAAAAAGTAAAACAATCAACTTAAAACATAAGCTATATGATTCAGACTACAATCATCCCCAAAAATATCAAATAGCCAATTCGAATACTTAGGAAACCCAAAAAATAAAGTTGACCAACACTTATTCCAAATGATATCCATAGGCCCAAATGATGTCCGGACCGGTGAAAGAGAAAATAAACATAATTTAGTACAATATTCAACTATGATAATCCGTATGCTATCGTGTTAACTATTTTTAAATCACTTGTTATTTTTAAAAAAATTCGGCAGAGTTTCCTTTGCTTATACATGAAAACCAACCTGTTTTGACATTAAAACGCAACTCAACAACAACAAAAACCCAAATGAGCACATAAATTAATTTCATCATCATAAATATTCATTGGCCCACACGACCTGGATTAATCTTAACTTATAAGTAAAATAATTCTAATTATTAAGAAAATAACTAAGCAAGTGCATCACTTGGTACGGGGAAGCTAGCCTGCTGCATCAAATTGGAAAAAAAAACTCTTTAGTCTTATTGATTTTGTTATCTGTCGAATTTCACGTTCCTTGTCCTCTTTGCATAATTCGTCCATCTCTTGCTCGTAATGTTGAGATAATGACATTGTGCTTGACCTTTTAGGTGTCGGTCGAAGATCTACTCCCATGCACAAGACACGATCATATACCCGTCAGACCCTATCAACTCATTTCGCGCTTCGACATCATTTTGTTGATCCTACCACTTCCAATAATCTCTATATACTTTCCTACAAATAAAGAACAAAATTCAAATAAATTATCAAATTCACATGATATATAAAATGGCTCGTATGAAAATGGAACTGTTTATTACTATTCCATATTAGACGGCGAGAAAAATAGTTGAAATGTATATACCTCTTTATCGGCCGATTCATCAGTATATAAGACTCACTTCTCTTTCGTGTATATCTCTAAACCCCAGGTTTATCGGTTTGCAAACCTTTTTTCTTCATCTAATATATTGGTAAAAATAAGTACATTAAGAACTGTTTTGATTCAAACTAAAGACATTAAAATGCAAAACAAATTCAAATGACGTGGCTAACCTCTTCTATTACTCGTGGGAATGATTATTTTCCTGTCTTAGGATTAAAACAAAGGTTTGTTCTACGAGTCCCTTAAAAGGAATCGTAGTGACATATTTGTCAATGGGTTTTATGTTCCACATTCTCTTTATCATCTTTTTCATTCTTTTTGTTACATTATTATGTGGTGCTACTGGTGAGTCCTTATTTTTTTATTTGCCACTGGTGAGTTAGTGGTCCATCTCTCCATTATTAAGCCCATGAATCATGCGTACCCCCAATTTAGGGTACACCTATTCGTCGTCTTTATCACGCAATCTTATTCTTCAACCCAATATTACAGTATGTTAACTTCCTCTACACAAGAGTTTCAACATAGAAAAGTTTCAAAGTTTAGAGTAATGTCAGCCCCCACTTTCTTTTTTTTGACATAATCAACGAACCAAGCTATACGATGGTCAACTAGAGTTAACCTTAGCCGTTGATTTAGTATACAAAATAAAGACATGGACTCTTAATTTGGGATGGAGGGAGTATTTAGTTTAACCCCCTCTTTTATGACCAATTTTAAATCACACTCCCAATTATGACATATTTTCCAATAAACCCCCATTCAGAGTTTTAGCCATACAATGTGAAAAGAAGATATTCTGTGACACTTGTTATATTTCAAGACAACTACCTTTTATTAAAAATTTGGTGATGTTTGATGTCCACAAACATCTTTAGACTGCCTGAGCAATGAACAACAATAAAAAATGGCAGACAAGTGAGGGCACTGAAATTTGGGAATTTTTCCTTGTATATAGGTTAAAAAATGGTTTTAAATAAATAATTTGGGTATCATCTTACAATGTTTCCATATTTGGGGCTAGTCTTAATGCAAGTTAATGTTGGGTAAATAATGGTTAAAAGATATAGAACATGCTACATACGAGGGGGTTAGTGTGGTTAGTACTAGTTGATATATTACTCAAACAATAATAGAAAATAAGTTAGTAAACAAACATAGACAGCACCGCAGCTACAAGTGAACTCAAATTTAAGCAGTAAAAAACGTAAATACAAATATAATTAAAAAATGAACCAGCGACGATATGGCGGACAGGAGCGGATACAAAGGTGGATGGATTTCCACACACAACAATGGGTTTTAAGGTGTTGTGTGAAGTTGGAGTTGATGAGTCGATGAGTTTGCGAGGGTGTGAAGGTGGTTGGAGAGGTAACGAGTTTAAAGATATTGAGGCCATGGATTGTGGAATGCACCTCATCACCCATTCTATTTCACTTTTTTCACCCAAAAATATGGCCTTTTAAGTACATAATTCCTTGTGTATTTATTTATGGACAACCAAGTCAGAATTACTAATTAACGTACTTGTGAATTATTTTTCACTGTTTCTGAAATTGGGATATCACATTCATTCCATGAAATTTCAGGAAATGTTAGTGGTATCTTATTGCATAGATGAATAATCTTAACTACTTTTATGAAGAAAAAAAATGCGTGCTTGTGGATTTTTTATATCTATATCAGTAGAGTGGGAATATTTATCTTATACTTGTTTACGGTCTCTTCCATCTCAGAATTACCTATGAGCAAAGAAAAAAAGAAAAAATAATTATACCAGTAAAAATGACGAAAACGTCTGCGACCCGTATGAATCGAAAATGTATTCCCCTTGCTCGAACATAAATATTTCCAAATATCCGCGTTGTACATCTCAATTACTTCCTCGTGGTTATTTTATCAAAAACCTGATGATGAAAAAAATTAAAAGAATACCTATATCAGATGGGCTCCTCACCCTTAAATTGAGAGGTGACTACGCACAATATATATCGCAAAGATATTTACAAAAAAAAAAAGCATAAAAGGGGAAAAACCTAAAACACCCCTTAACAATCAGTTACTCTTTTAACAGCTAACCAAAAAGAAGGAAAAATTACAACATCAATATGAACCACAAACAGTCCTCAAACTTGCTTAGCCTAAAACTTGTGTTTTATTTCAATATACAAGTAGAGTGAAGTCTAAAACTCGACTAGGTTGGCATTGGTGGTACCCAGATTTGCTCATCTATAACGGGAAAAAGAGAGTAACACTCCAAGAATATGACATTGAGTGTCTCAGATGTAAAAAATTAGTGAAGCCGAAAAAGCAATCAAGGACCCATTTGTTATTTCCTTCCATAATTAAAGAAATCTGTGAAATCGAAGTTATTGAGGAGGCAAGAGATATGGTCATCCAGTAACGCCAAGGATGAGCAAGAGATGTCAACTGAAGGGAAAGTCGACGGGTGAGAGGAGGAATTCTAATGGGGATAGGTCAAGAGGAGAGAAGATAGGAGAGTGAGAGTGATGGGGAAAACGACGGTTTTGGGTTTGAGAAATGCGATTTGGTAGGAGAGCGTGGGGTTTCATGAAATGAGAGGGAAAAGATATTTGGTAAAGCGAGGGAATGAAGGCTTAATGACAAATGAACCGTCCCATAAAGATTTAAGGAACCCTTTTTTAGGAACAGTTTATAAATCGTCCTATATAACATCCTTTTTATCTATTATTTGGGACGGAGTTACCATAGCCGTCCCTACTAGATATGTATATAAGACGGATATTAAGGCCGTCCTAAATAGTTAGTTTTTGGGACGGGTAAAATCGATCGTCCCTAATATATCAGTCCCTAAAGAGCATTTTTTTGTAGTAACCCAACTGAGGTTTAACCCTCTTGCTGACCAACCGTTACTAGGTTGCTCCCGCGTTCTTGAGTACTAAAGGCATAACTGTGTAACAGTATAAGCCAAAGGTAGTAATGAATAAAGTCTTTTCATGGTCAATCCTGAATAAAAGGATCTAAAATTACCATGATTATACATCCAAGAAGCTCATCCATTCATAGTTAGAAATAGCATTTACCAACTGGTCAATCTTCGGTAAAGGAAAGTTGGTGTTTGGGATATGCTTTATTCAGGTCTGCGAAGTCTATGTAGGCTCTCCACTTTCCATTTCTCTAATTAACCACAACTAGATTGGAGAGCCATTTGTGACATTGAAATTCTTTAATGGACCTTTGCTCTAAAGGTTTCCCCAATTTTTCTTCCAAATCTTTCGCCTTCTCGGGGGCTGTTTGGTGTGACTTTTGCGTGATTGGAAAGAATTTGGGGCCCACATGAAGTTGATGGCACATATTTTGAGATCGTCCCAGATATGTCATAGGGATGACATGCAAACACATTTTGATTCTCTCTAAGTAGAGAGATTTGTTCCTTTTTTTGTGATCGGTTAGTGAGCTACCGATAAGAATTTTATTTTCATGGTGTGAGTCATCAAACATTACTTCTTGCAATGGTTTCATGGCTTTGTCTGTGGGGGCCACCCTTATTTCTTGCACCCTCGGTCTCCAATACTTTAATTGTTACTTGGACGGAGTGGACCCATCTTTATTCGCCTCCTCCGTGATCATTTTTCTTTCTTCTTTCTTTATTTAAGCCTAATAGCAGTGATAACGTATTATCGAGCAGTATCATTGACGCGACTAAGAATGTGTCTTTAAAGTGCGTTCTCTCTAGGCTCAAGTACAAGCCTGTCGCTCAAGTAATAATCCGATAAGTCAGGTATCGATCCTCAGGGAAATAGGACGAACGGAGTCGTAACGACGTTGGACAGACAAAGGAAACCTAACTTTGACTCTAAAGAAAAAGGAAAAGGTGATTTGAATTGGGAAACAACTACAACTATACGCAATTTTGAAAATGATTAACTAATGAAATTATAAAAAAGAATGCGATGCAATTACTTTAATGCAGAATGAAGAACAATTTGACTAAAAATTTAAACTATGAATGGAGAAAGATAGGTCAGGTTATAATCCCCCACACCCTAGTAATTCACTTCATAAGATACTAGACTCAGAATTAAATCTTTAAATGAATCCGACTCTTTAATACTCCTAAGTATTACATATATGAGGGATCGTAGCCCGCACAGTACGTAAGCAAAGGTTTAATTAAAATTCGGCCTTTATTTCACCTAAGTATTACACATATGAGGGATCATAGCCCGCACAGTATGTAAGAAAAGGTTGAAATAAAGTAGTATCGTATGAACTACGATACAATTCATCTAGTGTTTTAATTTTGACAACTATTTCCACTATCATGAATTACATCTGGTGGGGTTGATGCATCCCAACTCGGGGGTTCAAAGTCCAAGTCACATCCTCGTCGTATTCTTCTTCTTCAGCCCCACCCATCTCGACATCCTCAGCCACGGGCTCTTCAACATGGATCTCCTCCTCAGCCTCTAAATTAACCACCTCTCGGGTTGCTCGATGGGCAGCCCTATGCTGAGTACTCCGAGTGCGTGACACCTTCCTAATGGGTTCCGGGAGGTGTGGGAAAGTGTGAGGTGGATGGATACCAGCGTTGGCAAGGAGGGAGGTTATGAGGCATGCATAAGGGAGGGGCAACTCACCTTTTTTCTCCTATGACGAGTAAAGAATATTGGCGTAAAGCATGCGGGCCAGATTGAGGGTGAAGTTTAGGTCAAAAAGGTGGTACACAAGGGTCGCTTGGCTAGAGAGCATCGCCGAGTCGTTTGAGGTTTGAAGCAAGTTAGCGCACACTATATGGAAGGTGATGCGCGCCTTATCGTTTAGGAGTCCTATGGGGAAGGTACCCCTTTCCCCAATATCGTTGGGAGCGAGATGATCGATGCATTGTTGTTTTGGAATGGTAGGGGCATTGGTTGGGTAGTCATATATTTTCGGGTGGAGAACGCCCTTGGTAGCAAGTTTGCGAGCAATAATGGTCAAGGAAAATAGGATGGGGCGGCCGTCAACAAAGGCTTGGCACTCAAACTCGCCAGTACGGACGAGAGAGCCATAGAAAGATCGAACTTCGTCCCTCCACACTACATTGTGGGGTTCTTGGAGGCATTGCACCCACCCCCTCCTGCTGAAAAGGTTGGTGACTGAGCGGGGCAGCTCATCCCAATTGACGACGCACTCAATGTGCAGTTGGCGAGACAGGATGAAATTTTTTTCGCACCATACGCGCTCCATGAGGGAGCGGTATTCCCCATTACCGTTGGGCAGAATCTTGCTGGACATATATTTTAGGGGAAGAGCGGGATTTGCCATGGGGGAAGCTGGAATTATTGGGGATGAGAGAGATAGGGTTGTAGAGAGGGAGGATATAGTGGAGGTGTGAGGGAAATTTTAAGGTAGAGGTGGGTTTTATAGGTGGTGGGGAGGGATGGGGGGAAGGAATTTGGAGGGAAAAGGAGAAGGGATGTTTGGAGGGAAAGGGGGGATGAATGGAGGGAAAGAAGGGGATAGGGGGAGGGATGGTCACCTCGGGAAGAACCAAAATCACAGAACCCGAGCTGCTCCGGTTCAGGGGCGATTCGATTCGGTTCTGGGGGTTTTTTATTTTGCAATATATCAAAACCGAACCGATCCAGTTAGGGGATTCGGTTCGGTTCCATCTCAGGAAGAACCTTCTTTCTAGGCTGCTTCACTAGAATCCCAAAACCCTCGAATTTCTAGACACTTTCTCACTTATACTCCTACTTGTATTTCTAGATGCCCTCATGAAGTGCGTGTTGGTGCACGTGATCCTAACACTAACCTCACGTAACCTACCTACGGACTCAATCTAATCTACCAAAACTCGACTATTATACACAAGAATTCACCCCATATGCGTCGGGCGTGCAGCGACCTCTCAACTCACGCTCATTTGACCCCATAAATGGGGTTCGACAACCAGATGGTGTCGATGTCTTCTACGCAAGCCTCAACATATAGATTTAGGCGTTGTCCATTGACTTTGAACGCATCCCCCCTTTTGGATCTTCCAACTCTATCGCTCTGTGGGGGAATACGCTTCTCACAACAAATAGACCCGTCCATCGGGATCGCAATTTACCCAAAAACAGATGAAGACGGGAGTTATAGAGGAGTAACTTTTGTCCCACTTGAAACTCTTTCCATCGGATAATCTTATCATGTGCTAGTTTCATCCGGTATTTTGAAATCTTGGCATTCTCATACGCATCATTGCGTATCTCCTCTAACTCATTCAGTTGAAGCTTGCGAGCTTCACCGGCTTTATCCATATCATAATTTAATCTCTTAATGTCCCAATATTCTTTGTCCTACAACTCAACGGGAAGATGACAAGGCTTGCCATACACAAAGCGGAATGGGGACATTCCGAGTGGGTTCTTGTATGCAGTACGGTAGGCCCATGGCGAATCATTCAATCGAAGGGACCAATCTTTTCGGTCGGGATTGACGGTCTTCTCTAGTATGTGCTTGATTTCAAGATTTGCCAATTCGTACTGTCCATTCATTTGTGGGTGATAGGTCATTCCAACCTTGTGAACGACGCCATACTTTCTCATGAGCTTCTCGAATGGCTTATTGCAAAAGTTCGTGCCATTATCACTGATTATCTCTTTCGGAGCACCGAAGCGAGAAAGTATGTGTTTCTGTCGAAATTTTATCACCACTTTATTGTCATTAGTCTTGGTAGCTATAGCTTCCACCCATTTAGAAACATAGTCTACCGCGATAAGGATGTATAGGAAACCAAAAGATGGTGGAAAAGGGCCCATGAAGTCAATACCCCAGCAGCCAAAGATCTCAATAATGAGTATCGGGGTTAATGGCATCATCTCTTTTAGGGTAATCGCTCCGATCCTTTGACATCTATCACAAGATTTGCAATAATTTATCACATCCTGAAATATTGTGGGCCAATACAAACCGCTTTGAAGAATTTTAGCGGCTGTCTTTTTTTACGAAAAAGTGGCCTCCATATGCTTCCGAATGACAGAATTGGATGACTTTTGGGATTTCGTCATCCAGTACGCATTGTCGAATGATCTGAGCAACGCAATATTTAAAAAGATATGGATCATCATAGAAAAATATGTGTGACCAAGTGATGAACCTCTTCTTATCTTGCGATGTCCAATCGGAAGGGATGTCTCCCGTGATAAGATAGTTCACTATATCTACAAATCTGGTCAAAGAAGAGGTGGCAAAAAGTTGCTCATCCAGAAAATATTCGTCTATGGGTTTAGGATCACTAGGTATGTCAGACGAAAGCCGATATAAGTGGTCGGAAACGACGTTTTCTACTCCTTTTTTGTCTTTAATGGAGAGATTAAACTCTTGTAGGAGTAGGATCCACCTTATGAGGCGCGACTTTGCGTCCTTGTTCGCAAGTAGATATTTTAAAGCCGCGTGGTTGATGAAGCAAGTGATGGTAGAACTGATGAGATAGGACCGAAATTTATCGAGAGTAATTACTACCGCTCGCAACTCCTTCTCCATGGTGGAGTAATTGAGTTGTGGTCCGATAAGGGTTCGGCTAGCGTAATAGATGACATGAGCCTTATTGTCTTTTCTTTGTCCCAAAACAGCCCCTATCGCATAATCACTAGCATCACACATAAGCTCGAATGGCAAGGACCAATCTGGAGCTTGCATAATGGGAGCGGACACAAGCATGTTTTTTAAATTTTCAAATACGTTTTGGCATGCTTCCACCCACTCAAATGGGGTGTCCTTCATGAGGAGATTGCTAGGGTCTAGCGATGGCGCTACAGTCCTTAATGAACCGTATATAAAACCTTGTGTGGCCCAAGAAGGAGCGCACGTCTTTTAGCAATTTAGGTGGGGGTAGATCAGATATGACATCTATTTTTGCTCGATCGGCCTCTATCCCTTTGGATGACACGATGTGGCCAAGAATTATACCCTCGATTACCATGAAATGGCATTTTTCCTAATTCAGCACTAAGTTCTTTTCCACACATCGGGCTAGTACTTTCTCAAGATTGGCTAAGCATAGGTCTAAGGAGGTGCCAAAAACACTAAAGTCGTCCATAAACACCTTTAGCCCTCTCTCAACCATGTCACTGAATAAGCTCAACATGCTCCTTTGAAAAGTTACTGGTGCATTACACAAGCCAAATGGCATACATTTGTAGGCAATCGTTCCAAAAAGGCAAGTGAATGTTATTTTCTCTTAATCAAGTACATCGACCTCAATTTGGTTATATACGGAATAACCATCTAGGAAGCAATAATAAGGATGGCCCACCATTCTTTCAAGCATTTATCGATAAATGGAAAGGGGAAATGGTCTTTCCTAGTTCCCGCATTGAGTTTCCGATAATCAATGCAAACGCGCCATCCAGTGGTGGTACGTTGGGGAACTAGCTCTCCCTTGGCATTTTCAATCACATTCATGCCCGACTTCTTCGGGACTACTTGAATGGGGCTATCCCACTTGCTATCTGAGATTGGGTAGATAATCCTGGCATCCAACAACTTTATAATTTCAGTCCTCACCACATCTTTCATTATGAGATTTAGCCATCTTTGCATTTCTCTCGAGGGCTGAAAATCCTCTTCGAGATGAATCTTATGGGTGAAAATTAGGGTATTTATCCCCTTTAAATCAGCTATACACCAACCAAAAGAATCTTGGTGCTTCCTCAAAGTCTTTAATAATTTACCCACCTACTCTTCATCTATGTTAGAGGAGAAAATAATCGAAAATGTCTCACTTTCACCTAGGAAAGCATAATTGACATTAGAGGGTAGTTTCTTCAACTAGAGAGTCAAGAATGTGTCGTTAGAGGGCACCATGCGTGCTTCCCTTGGCGGTAACTCTTCGAATCGAGAAACCCAATTGACATCTCTCGTATCCTCGTCCGACGCTCTCTCATCGAGTAAGCCTCTCAACTCCTCTATATCCCTCTTGATCTCGGTATATGATTAAAAGCTAGGGAAACTTCTAAGGCGTCTCCACAGTAATTTTCCTCAAAGTATTCCTCTACGACCTCCTCAATTAAACTCACCGCGTGAAGATCATCTTCTTCCCCTGCTTGTTGGTCTATGTTGAAGATGTTTGTTTCCAAAGTCATATTCCCAAAAGTGATTTGCATCTGCCTATTTCTAGTATTGATCACTACGTTAGCCGTGGCTAAGAATGGGCATCCCAGGATGAAGGGAACATGATTTATCAAGGCAAAGGAGGTATCCGTGTCCCAAATTATAAAATATACAGGGAAGTAGAAAGTGTCCACTTGGACTATCACGTCCTCAACTATACCCCTTGGTATCTTCACGGTTCGATCCGCTAATCAGAGAGTGATCCTTGTGGTCTTAAGATCACCCAGATTACGTTTTCTATAAATCGAATAAGGGAGAATGTTAACACTTGCTCCCAAATCGAGTAAGGCTTTTTCGAAAAAAAATTCTCCAATGGTGCGGGAAATGGTGGGGGCACCGGGATCTTTATACTTAGGGGGAGATCATTAAAAAGTACATAACTCACATTTTGTGCTAGAAACACGTTCGTCTGTACCTTTATCCTCCTCTTGACTGTCAATAAGTCTTTTATGACTTTAGCATAGGATGGGATTTGCCTTATTGCATCGAGGAAAGGTAAGTTAAACTTTACGTTCTTAAGTACTTCTAGCACTTCTGCACTTATGATCCTGTTATGGGCGGGAACTAATGTTTGAGGAAATGGAATCGTGGAAGGTGGTTTCACTACTACCTCGGTCTCACTAGTGTCTTATTTATCACTCTCTTTCAATGGGACATCTTCGGCCTCTTTCGTGCCGGGAAAAATCTCCTTATTTTTGGTTGCGTCGTGTGGAGGAGGTGATAAATCAACGACTCTTCCACTAGAAGAGTGGTCATAGCTTGACATTGCTCCTAATGTTCTATGAGGGTGGAGATAACACTAGTTTGACCTTCGGGAGGTCTCTGGCCCTGGGCAAGAAACTTGCCCTTCTCTTGGATACTCAACGATGATTGCAACTTTGTAATATTCACATTTATGTCGTTGATCGTGCGGTCATGTCTAGCAGTGGTTGCATTCTGGGTAATGATGAATTAGTTTATCGTATCCTCGAGATTTCTTCGCGGTGGAGTGATATATGGCCCCGGAGGTGGTGGTGCCTGCACATATCCTTGCATGTGTGGCTCTTATTGTAAGTGTGATGGTGGAGGAGGGACAACATGTGAATTATGATTCATCGCATCATTTGGTTATAGCTAAAACCAGGATAGTTTTTCCATGAAGGCTTGTAAGAATTCTTGTGCGGTGCACCTAAATTACCCTTAAATCCTCCTATACCATTCAGTTTCTCTTGAAGCATAACTTTATAGGCGAGTATCGTCGGGCATTCCTCTTTTAAATGTCCCACCTCACAAATAGCACACACCTTCTCAATAGGGTTCGGGATGGATCTGGTTGGTCCTCTTGCACATATCTCAAATATTTCTCGCATTCCTTTCTCAAGTATATCGAGTTGATTCTCCGTCATAGTATTCTTTTCTACGTGAAATAGGTCGAACGTCGATGGATTGATGGTCATTTGGTGAGTTCAATTATGAGTGCTAGGGTCAGATGTATCCCATGCTTGGTTAGTCTCGGTGACATAACTCAGGTGAAGCTCAGCATCATTGGCGTCTAGGTCGACAAAGGGACCATCTCACATGGTTTCAATGAGTTATTTGGAATTTATATTCAGCCCATTATAAAAGAAGGAAATGATTTGCAGTTTATCAAGTCCATGATGAGGGAATGAAGTAATTAACTCATTAAAATGCTCGTAACATCGATCGAATGACTCATTTTTTAATTATCGAAAGGTTCATTTGAGCCTTGATGGAGTTCGTTCGATGTGTAGGAAAGAATTTCTTGAGAAATTTAGATTGCAAATCGTTGCATGATGCAATCGAATTTGGAGGTAAAGACCATAGTCAGGTCTTAGCCTGTGACACCCCGACTAATTAAATACCGGGTAGCTACTCCTTTATTAAAATTAATACAAAATGCCAAGTTGGTTCAGTTAATAGCATCACTGTCGAAAACATTTTAATGATTACTAACCACCTAGTATTTAAAAAGCGAGTTGCCAATTTTAAATTAAATTTGATTAACATGAAGTAAGTGAAGAATAAAAGAATAACATAACCATACACAATAAAGTCCCAATAGTGAAATCAACAAGTAATAATGAGTCTAGAGGAAATACTCCTCACAACAATCCCAATGTGGAAAGAAATAAAACAAGTCTGCATCCTGAATTAATTACAAACCAAAGTCTGAATAACTGAAATATAAAAAGTCTCTAATAGAAATGGGCGACATGCCCTATAAATGATGAAACTGAATATGGAGTCAAGACTAGAAAATGAGGCGTCTAATATCAAGGCCCTGTAACTTCCACAACAGCTACAGCTCGTCACCTGAATGGAAATCCTATGCATGGTGTCCTTGTGGCTGGGAACCTAAAAAGGTTTTTACAAAAATAGATTTGAAAGCAAACGGGTCAGAGCCCGAAAGTGGAGAGTATTTTAAAAACAGCAAGTGCTTTAATAACATTAAAACAATGAATGCAAAATACATGTTAGGACGTGCCCTCACATGAAATACTCGCCTCTCTACTAATTGTGCACTCCTAACGTACCGTACCCATCTAAGTGACATTCATATCTAACTAAACCGTCATCAGTTCTACCCCTTTTCTACTCGATTCACAATATGAATTCCCAATGTTATCACTTGAATAGATAGTTTTACTTAAACTCGGATTCTCAATTATTAGCATTACCGTTTACTGGAGGTTATCCCCTTATTTATCTTCTCAAGGAGTTACTATAAATTATTCTCTTAATTAAACATAACAATTCCTTTTCATTTAATCGTATATTATTCACATCATAAATATAAAATATAATCACCCCGAGGCTAAGCTGTGGTGCACAAATACTCTGCTATCCATCCCGGTACATCACGTACATAAGGATTACAAATTCCGAATCTCTCAGGAATTGTTAGAATAAGCACAACACACAAAAATGGAGGCGAACATAATTCAACATATCCATGGTCACGTACATACCTACGCTCCATAGTCAGCTGACTCATTAACTCACAAATAAGTCATTCTCTTGAACTATGTCCTCGAGGTACCAATCTAAATCCGGGCACACAAATATTAGATGGCCCTAAGCGAACGTAAACCTCTCGTGATAGCAAGTATGGTAGGTATGTCATACACATAAAATTATATACATATACTAAGCATGCACACATCTTAGATGTCTCAATATAATAAAGGTATATTCTACATCCTTATACCATTATTCCAATTTTATACATTTTAAGTCTTCCGATAATACATAATGTAGGTTGTCCACACATCTCACGTCATAGTTTCTTGTACTTAAGACTTATCTCAAAGGGATTATTAAGTTTCCTATTATTCCCACATATAACATCATTATTCTTAAGGTCCTTACTTCTTCCCCAAACCTCATTTCATCAAATCATTCAAATTTACTCTTTTAACCCTAATATTATCTCACTCATCGAATGTCATTAGATTTAGAATAATTCCTCAAATTGAATTCTAATTAAGGTCCAAATTTTATAACCATATCGACTGGTCTTCCTTAAGTCTAAGGATATTCATAAAGTCTCCAATGATAATTTTCTAAGGGTTAACATCATTAAGATTTAACTAGGGAAGATTTTACTCATTCTAGGAAGGTCGATCGATCGACCTTGAACATCGATCGATCGATGGTGGTCGATCGATCGACTGATGAATGTCGATCGATCGATTGCACCAGGTAGGCTACGGACTGCTTCGTTTTGCAGTCCTCAAATCGTCCCAAAACTCCATTATAATGCATGAAACTCTAATCTAACGTTATAATATCATCATACAACCATCCTACAACATTGTTAACGTTCTAAAACCAATAAATCATCAACCAAGGGCTTTATTTGGATCAAAACTTCATCAAGAACCCTAGTTTTCTATTTCTTTCAAGAACAATAATAAATCTCTTCTTAAATCCATTTTTAGATCATCAAGGGTTATATTTTGAATTCATAATTCGTCCAGAATATGTCTACATGAAATTCCTAACATGGTTCATAGTTTTAATCCTCAAATTCATGGGTCTATATCAATCTTCCAAGACAAAATTCGACAACTACACTAAACATTAGAGCTGGCAATTTTTGACCCGCTAACCCGTTTACGGTAATAACCCGAAATGACCCGAACATGACCCGTTTAGCTTGTATAGATTTAAGAGTACCTAAAACTTATACTAAAATAAAAATCAACGCGACCCGAAAATGACACGACTAACCCGAATTGCCACCCCTACTAAACATGGAAGAACACATTCATTGAATTAATTGTAACTAAATCACTTGCCTTATGTTCTTCATATTTGTTGTTGGTTGGATATGGTTGAATTCCTCTCTCTCTCTCTGCAGAATTCTCCTCTCTCTCTCTCTCTCTACAAGTTCTTCTCACGAGATGACAATGGAGGTGGGGGTTGGTTTTTGGCAAGTTAAAAATATTTTCTTAACTTCTCCTGTAGCCCACTACTTAGATTGGGGTTTAAAATGGGTTAGTGGGTTTAATGATAAGTTATAATTAAAGTCTGATTTTCGTGGGTTTTAATTAACAAATTTCCGAAATTACCAAACTTCCTTTTTGGGTTGCCGGTTTGGCCTAAAAATGTCTCGGGACCCAAACTAAACCCCCGGCTAGTGTTTTCTGACTATTTCGACCCTTCCGGACTCGTTGGCGCACTCAAAATGACCATATGGTTGATAAAAATAAAATTCAATTTTTAATTCAAATAATTACATTCCTGACGCGACTGTCACGCGCGTCCCAACAAAATTTTCCAAATTGTCGTATTTCAGCCTCGCGACAATTTCAATATTCATATATTACCATATATACACATTATAATCAAATACCAACTCACATCTCGTTAGTATTTTATTCGGATTAATTCTCAATTAATTCACATTTAATTTAATTAATCCCATAAATAAATATCAATAAAAGTACGGGGTATTACATACTTCCCCCCTAATAACAGAATTTCGTCCCGAAATTCGGAACTAGAAAGTACCTGGTAAAAACAACTCTGGATAACGTTCGTGTATCTTACCCTCGCGCTCCCATGTGGAATCCTCGACATTATGATGTCGCCACTGAACACGCACTAACGGAACTATCTTTGACCGCAGTTTCCGCTCACTTCGGTCCAAAATAGCAATCGGCCCCTCCTCATAGGAGCTATCGGGCTGGAGATCGATGTCCTCCAAAGCAATGTGAGAATGATCCAAATCATCTCTAAGATATTTCCTTAGCGAGGAAATATGAAACACATCATGAATCCTGTGTAAATGCTCCGGTAATCCAAGTCTATAGGCAACAGACCCAATTCGCTCGATGATAGGGAATGGTCCCACGTATCTCGGTGCCAACTTCCCCTTCTTCCCAAATCGCATAATCCCCTTCATAGGAGATACTCTGAGTAAAACATGGTCCCCCACTTAGAACTCCCTGAAGAACCTCTTCCCATCAGCATAGCTCTTCTGTCGATCCTGAGCTACCCGAATGCGACTCTGTATCAATTCTATCCTTGCCGAAGTATCCTGAATAACTTCCGGCCCAAGTAGTTTGTTGTCCCCCACCTCCAACCAACATGCTGGGGAACGACAAGGTCTACCGTACAACGCCTCAAATGGAGCCATGCCAATGCTGAACTGGTAGGAGTTGTTGTAAGCAAACTCCACCAGTGGAAGATACTGCTCCCATCCACCCCCAAAATCAATGATGCACATACGCAACATGTCCTCCAACATCTGGTTTGTACGCTCGATTTGCCCATCGATCTGGGGGTGATATGCCATACTCAACCGCAATTTCGTGCCCATGGCCTCCTGAAAACTTTCCCAAAATTGTGAAACAAATATCTTGTCTCTGTCAGACACGATATTTAGGGGCACACCGTGAAGTCTCACTATTTCTGCAATAAAAAGCTGGGCATACTGTCCCGTAGTGTAGTCTGTCCTTACGGGTAGAAAATGGGCAACTTTGGTCAACCTGTCCACAATTGCCCAAATGGAGTCGTGACCCCTCTGTGACGTAGGTAACCCTGTGATAAAGTCCATGGAGATGCTCTCCCACATCCACATCGGGACCTCTAATGGCTGTAGAATTCCTGCCGGTCTCTGATGATCCACTTTTACCAGCTGACAAGTGGCGCATTTAGAAACAAACACGGCAATATCTCTCTTCATCCCGCTCCACCAATACTGACGTCTCATATCTTGGTACATTTTTTCCCCACCGGGATGTACCGCGAACAGTGAGCCGTGCGACTCTGCCATCACTTCGTGTCGCAATTCCTCCCCTTTCGGAACTACCAGTCTCCCATTGAAGTGTAATCCCCCGTCTGAGCTAACGGTATAGGACTCGGCTCCCTCTGCTAGTAATCAAGCTATCTGCTCCTGACAGAACGAGTCATCTGCTTGTGCCTTTACCACTCTCGTGACAATCTGTGGTGTAACATTCATCACCGACATGAATGATCGGGCCACTGCATCCTGGTGTCCCAACTCCTTCCACTTTGCCTTCCACACCCCTGCCACTTCATCTACTGGCCTACGACTCAACGCGTCTGCTACCACGTTAGCCTTCCCCGGGTGATATTGGATATCAAACTGATAGTCCTTCACAAACTCAAGCCACCTTCGTTGCCGCATATTCAACTCCTTCTACGTGAACAGGTACTGTAGGGACTTGTGGTCCGTGAACAATCGAAACTTCTCCCCCAAAAGGTAATGTCTCCAAATTCGAAGGGCAAATACCACTGTCGCTAACTCCAAGTCATGGGTGGGGTAATTCTTCTCGTGAGGCTTAAGATTACGGGAAGCATAAGCTATGGCCTGACTCTCCTGCTGAAATACACCTCCAAGTCCTTGTAAGGACGCATCGGTGTAACCTAGATACTCAACTCCCGGTCTCGGCAATGCTAACACAGGTGCTGAGGTCAACTTGTCCTTCAACTCATCGAATGCCAACTGATAGGCATCACTCCAAATGAACGGCACACCCTTATGAGTCAGATGTGTCAAAGGACCCGCTATCTTTGAGAAACTCCGAATGAACCTCCTGTATTATCCTACTAAGCCCAAGAAACTACGGATCTCAGTCGGTGTCGTGGGTTGTCCCCACTCCCTCACCGCGGATACCTTCCCCGGATCAACAGATATCCCCCGATCCGAAATAATATGCCCCAAAAACTGAACCTCCTTCAGCCAAAACCCACACTTCTCATACTTTGCATACAGCTCGTTCTGACGTAGCGTCTGCAAAACTTGTCTCAAATGCTCGGTGTGCTCCTCTTCTGTCTGGGAGTAAACCAGTATATCATTAATGAAGATAATGACGAACTGGTCTAGGAACTCTCTGAACACTCTATTCATCAAGTCCATAAATACGGCTGGAGCGTTGGTCAAGCCAAAAGGCATAACCCGAAACTCGTAGGAACTATATCTCATTAAGAAAGTAGTCTTCGAGACGTCCTCTTCCCTGATACGCAACTGATGGTATCCCGATCGCAAATCAATCTTTGAGAAGAAAGAAGCTCCTCTCAACTGGTCAAATAAGTCATCGATTCGGGGCAACGGATACTTATTCCGTATCGTGACCTTATTCAACTCCAGATAATCCACACACAACCTCAACGATCCATCCCTCTTCTTTACGAATAACACAGGGGCACCCCACGGTGAAGTACTCCCCCGGATGAACCCCTGACCCAATAACTGCTCAATCTGATCCCGTAACTCTCTCATCTCAGCTGTAGACATACGGTAAGGTGCGCGGGCAATAGGCCGATGCCCGACGTCAAATCAATCACAAAATCTATTTCCCTACTCGGAGGTAGTCCAGGTATATACTGAAATACATCGGCGAACTCACTAACAACGGGTATCGAATCAAGTGGTATCACCACTTCCTTAGAGGTCTCCTCCTCTATGTAGTACAAATGAGTGGACGATCCTCCCTCAGGGCGAGGCATCGCCACTAAAAACATCTCCTGCCCGGGAATGGCAAAGATAATACTTCTACTAAAACAGTCAGTCATGGCTCGGTACGCAACTAGCCAATCCATACCAATAATGGCATCATACTCGTGCATATCTAAGACTAACATGTCTGCAAGTAATACCAAACTACCAATCTCTACCCCCACTCCCCGGCATATAAAGAAAAATGAACCATTCCCCAGTGGTGAGTTTACCTACGTTACAGTGCTCAATACTGTGGTTAATAACCCTAAGGTCTTTACATAATATGTAGCTATAAAACAATGCGTTGTCCCAGTAACAAACAAAATTCGACCCAAAGTCCCATGGATAGGAAAACATACCCCAAATCACGGGTGGTGCCTGTGGGGCCGCTTCCTGCTGGACATTATAGATATGTCTGTACTGTAACTGCCCCAGCTGCACTGGAGCTACTGGAAAGGTTGGAAGGACTGGTACCTGAGCTGGTGCTGGGAGAGCGACTGTAAAAAGTGGCCCCTGTGGATCATTACAGGCACCCTGCTGCTGTGGGGCCCTAACACCCTATGGGCAATCCCGACGTTTATGGCCATGCGTGCCACACACAAAACATCGTCCTGTGAAGTTACTCCCCCTCTGACCCTGCTGCTATCGGTGTCGGCCTTGCTGACTTGGGACTTTATTCCTCTTTCGAAACGCCGGGATTTATTCCTCTTTCGCCGGGATTTATCCCAAGTCATATAATGGATTTATCCCAAGCACTCATTAGATGAGGAAAATTGACCAAATATGTTGATCGTCAAAATGGTGGTCGAACCAAAGAACGAGGAAGGCAGAGGTCTAAATCTCCTCTTTAAACAAAATAAGACAAGAAAAGAAATCATGAAGATGACCCAAAAGATGACTCCGATCTCCTCAAAAGACCAAGAAAGCCAGAACGTGAGGTATTTTCAATTCGTTTTGGATCATTTGATTGCAATGTTATTACAGGTAGAGATGCAGGAGGTGGAGACCTTACTACAGAGAGGAAAGCTTACATCAATGAGTCTCAAGCTTGTTCATACATTCAACGTATAAATCTAGCTGAAGATGATCCCCCGAGGAAGGTGAATAAAGATAAATTGGTCATCGGTTTCTCTAAAAATGACCTCGCAGGTGTATTATATCCTCATGATGACCCATTGGTGATCAAAATGATAATGAAGGAAGTAATGATCTCAAGAGTACTGGTGGACAATGGCAGCTCAGAGGACATCATGTTCTACTCATGCTTTGACAGCTTAAATCTAAAATTATCTCAGTTGGAGCCTTATCACAGGCCCCTCCTCGGTTTTACCAGAGAAAAAGTTTTTCCTCTTAGGACAATCAACTTGGATATGCTTATCGGTACATGGCCTGCTGGTCGAATAGAAAAAGTACGCTTTTTTGTAATGGATAAAAATGTCCAATCAGCTTACAATATTATCATGGGAAGGGTAGGTATAAAAAAGTTTGAAGCAGTGCCATCTACTGCACATCAATGCCTAAAATTTCCAACCAATTTTGGAGTAGGAATTTTGAAAGGTGATCAGAAAATAGCTCGGGAATGCTACTATTCATCTATCGAACGGGAAGAACTGGAGGAATCTAGGAAAAAGACTACTACCTATCAAGTGGATGAAGGTACAGAAATTGAAACATTAGATCCTAGAGACGATTCGCAGCTCGTAAAAGGACAGGTGGTGGAAGTAACTGAAAATGTCATTCTGGACGTTGAACACAAGGAACGAACAACTCAAATCGGTTCGTCGTTGGATGCCTCACTAAAATAGGAATTGATAGCCTTCCTAAAAAGCAAAAAACAAACTTTTGCATGGAACCACGAAGAAATGCCAGGGATAGACCCAGCCTTCCTATGTCATGAGCTTAATGTGAACAAGGAGATCAAGCCAGTAAAGCAACGACGAAGAGTATTCAGCCCTGAAAAGAACAAAGCTATACAAGAAGAAGTTGAGAAGGTTCAGAAATCCTGCTTTATTGAAGATGTCAAATATCCTGATTGGTTAGCTAATGTGGTGATGGTGAAGAAGAAGAATAATAAGTGGAGGATGTGTGTTGATTTTACTGACCTCAACAAGGCATGCCCAAAGGATCATTTTCCTTTTCCCCAAATTTATCAATTAGTGGATGCTACCTCGGGACATGAGCTGTTGAGCTTCATGGATGGTTATTCTAGCTACAACCAGATTAAAATGAAACCTGAAGACAGGGAGAGTACCTCTTTTATCACCCCTAGGGGAACTTATTGTTATAATGTTATGCCTTTTGGATTGAAAAATACAGGTGCAACATATCAGCGGCTAATGACAAGGTGTTTGCAGAGAAAATCAGTTACAATATGGAAGTTTATGTTGACGATCTACTCGCAAAGAGAAAGAAAGTTGTTGATCATCTAATTGACTTAGGTCAGGCCTTTAATCAACTAGATAAATATCAAATGAAGTTGAACCCTACCAAATGCATATTCGGAGTACGAGAAGGCATGTTTCTAGGGTATATTGTCAACCAACGAGGTATTGAAGCGAACCCTAAAAAGATCAAGGCTCTATTGAGGTTACGATCTTCAATGACGAAGAAGGAAGCGCAAAGTCTCACAGGGCGAGTTGCAGCACTTAATAGATTTGTGTCACGAGCAACTAATAGATGTCTCCCATTCTTCAAAACACTCCAAAAAATGTTTGAGTGGAATGATGAATGCGAGAAGGCCTTTCAAGAGTTAAAGAAATACCTGGGAGCACCTCCATTGTTGTCCAGACCAGTTATAGGAGAAAGACTATACTTGTATCTAGCAGTTTCAGAAAACGCAGTGAGCTCGGCGTTAATAAGAATGGAGGATGGAGTGTAAAAACCAATCTATTACACTAACAAGGCCTTTTGAGGAGCAGAGATTAGATATCCAAGATTGGAAAAGTTAGCACTAGTGCTGATCGAAGCGAGTAGAAGAATAAGGCTATACTTCTAAGCTCATACTATAGTCGTGTATACTGATATGCCATTGAGGCAAGCTCTTCATAAACTAAAAAAATCAGGGAGATTGATGTACTGGGCAGTAGAACTTGTGAATATGACATAGTTTATGAGCCTAGATCGTCGCTTAAAGGGCAAGCAGTAGCAAATTTTATCGCAGAGTTCACCTATCCTGACACCTCCGAGGAGCAAAAGTTGAATACCGACCAGCCTGTGGATGTCACAGGATCATCAAATTTAAACTTCGATCAACTCAAGTCAGTTGACGAGAAAGAAAAGATGGTCGACGAGCAGCAAGAAGTGCTAGAGGAGGATATAAAGAAGTAACAAATATTCCATCGAGGAACTTTGTCCGATCAAAAATTTGAGGATGAGGTACCTATATGGAATCTATATGTGGACGGCTCATCTTGCACTACAGGTTATGGGGCAGGGATTGTTTTAAACAGCCCGGATGAGATCGATGTGGAGTATACTCTGTGCTTCCAATTTAAGGCCTCTAATAATGAAGCTGAATATGAAGCTATGATTATAGGTCTTAGTTTAGCAAAAACCATGAAGGTAGAGCAGGTCATTGTATTCAGTGATTCACAGTTGATCGTAAATCAAATGTTGGGGGTAGACGCAACAAAAAGAGAGTTAATAATTAAGTATCATGCAAAAGAAATGGAGATTGTATCAAGCTTTAACGTGGTGCAGTTAATTAGAATACCAAGATTGGAGAATGCAAGAGCAGATGCCTTAGCTCGGTTAGCCTCAGCCACACGCACCGAGCTACGGAGAACAATCCCAATAGAAATCTTCGCTAGTAGGAGCATTGACATAGATATGATGATGAACTTCATTTCCCTTTATTTAGGACCATCTTGGATGAATCCCATCAAGGCCTATATTGAGGAGGGGGCATTACCAACTGATAAACTCGCAGCCAAGAAACTAAAGTTTAAAGTTTCTCGTTATGTATTTACTAATGGCATTTTATATAGACAAGGAATTATAGCAAGTTTGCAAAGATGTGTCCACCCCTCCGAGGTGAAAATTTTGATTGAAGAGGTCCATGAAGGGTCTTGTGGATCCCATGTAGCAGGTCGGACACTCTTGCAAAGAATAACAACACAAGGGTATTATTGGCCGATGATGAGAGCTGATTGTGTAGCTTATGCCAAGAAATGTGATAAATGTCAACATTTCTCCTCTATTCGAAGAACTCCCCAAGAATTGCTAACACCCATCACGTCTCCTTGGCCATTTTCCATTTGGGGAATAGACTTGGTCGGGTCGCTTCCAACGACCGAAGGAAGATTTAAATACCTCATGGTCGCTGTGGATTATTTTACTAAATGGGTTGAAGCAGAGCCTCTTATTGATATGACGTATGACAAGGTGTATTAATTTATTTGGAAGAATATCATTTGTAGATATGGTCTTCCCCATGCATTCATCACAGATCATGGAACTCAGTTCGGCAACGAGGAGTTCGCAGCATATTATCATCAGTCAAGCATATTGAAGACCCATTCTGCACCAGGCCATCCCTAGAGAAATGGGCAAACTGAGGTGACGAACAGAACGCTACTGAACGGTTTAAAGAAACGACTGCATAATGCGAAGGAAAATTGGATCAACGAGCTACATTCTGTGTTGTGGGCTTTTCGTACTACACCACGAGTAGCAACAGGAGAATCTCCATACATATTGGCATTTGGAAGTGAAGCTGTTATACCTGTCGAGTTAGGCCTCCCCACACACAGGGTGCTGAATTTCAATTCACCTATCAGTGACTTGATGAGACGATTAGATCTAGATATGCTCGAGGATGTTAGAGAAGAAGCAGCAATTAGGATTGCTGCATGCCAATAACGAACAGCTCTGTTTTACAACAAGAGGGTAAAGAAGTGTGATTTGAAGGAAGGAGACTATGTGCTAAAGAAAGTAATTCAAAAGCACAATAAACTAGAAGCTAACTGGCATGGACCCTACAGAATAGTAGAAGTTGTTCGACCAGGAACATACAGAATTGAAACCTTGGAGGGAGAAGAATTTAAGAATGCATGAAATGCAGAGCATATATGCAAGTATTATCAGTAGTTGGGATTCTTATGTAAATGAAGTTTTCTTCAGTATGAATAAAGTGTTGAATGTTTTACACAGTTCTCTCATTTTGTTGAAATTTTCCGGAGTATTAGTGCTACACACTATGCATCAAGCTCAGAATCATCAATATCCACCAACTATGGTTGGTCGGCAAATTAATCTCCTCCAACTCCGGTTAGTCGGGAACAAATATCCACCAACTCCGGTTGGTCGATAAATTAATCTCCTCCAACTCCGGTTGGTCGGGAACAAATATCCACCAACTCTGGTTGGTCGGAAAATTAATATCCTCCAACTCCGGTTGGTCGGGAACTAATATCCACCAACTGCGATTGGTCGGCAAATTAATCTCCTCCAACTCCGGTTGGTCGGGAACAAATATCAACCAACTCCGGTTGGGCGGCAAATTAATCTCCTCCAACTTCGATTGATCGGGAAGAAATTACCACCAGCTCTAAGTTGGTCGGGAAGGAAAATATCACCAACCCCGATTGGTCATCAAAAAATTATCACCAACTTCGATTGGTAAACAATAAATTTTCACCAACTCCGGTTGGTCGGCAATTTAAAATAACACAGGACATTTTTGTCTTTTTACAAATATATATACACATTCATCAAGGAATAAAAGAGATGTTTTCAAGACAATGACAATCAAGATTGCAGAGAAAATTAAAAGTTTCTTCATTAAAATCAGAACAAATTACATAAAGTATAAAATGCATATTACATGAGATATCATTACATCAAAGACCCTACTCTATTGGTTTCTTTCCCTCTGCCTTTGACATAGGTTCTACTCTAGCAGGAGGATCGTCTAAGGCATAAGGAGAGTTTATGAAATTCACATCTTGGAGCATTCGAACATTCATCACTGATGGTCGATCAAGCAAATGCTTTGGACGAGATATGTCAAAATTTGAATGGAGGCTGTAATCGCCGAGGTACTTTGAGATCAAACACTGAGGAATTGCCCGAGCAGGAATCCAACTCATGTCGAGCTTAAAAGGAAGCACTGGCAACTCAAGCAACCCAGGATCATAATAATCCCATAAGTAGTGACCCCGCTCCAACTTCAGCACACCCAGTGCATTCAGCCATCCTTGCTTGTACCCCTCGTTATTTGACTGCTGGATCCGATCATCAAGATGGTAGAGGGCTTCATTATAACCAACCATCCAAAACTCTCGGGGTTGTTTATGGAATTGGTAAGTCAACCTCTCCAGCTGCTCGTGAAGACTCTCTACCAGATTTCCTTTATTTTCTAAGGCAGAGCTTTGTGTTGAAAGTTGCTCGTTGAGGTTCAGAATCTTCTTGGACATCTCTGATAAGGCCTGATTCTTCACCATCAATTGGAATGCCTGATTCTCCAAGGATGATTGAGTCCTCGCCTCTTCAATTTAAATTCGAGCAGCTCTTACTTGTCCCTGAGAAAAATATCTTGCTCGTCCACGAGTAGACGAGGAGGGTCCAGCTCTTTTCAAAGTCTCCAACTCATCTCGTAAGTTGGCATTATCTACCTCCAAGAAAGAGAAACCTTCGTCATTAACAGGTACCAAGGCTCCCGAGGAAGATGCTGCAGATTGTAGTTGGGATATCTCTTCTCGCAAAACGTTATTTTCCTGCTCCAATAGTTTAGCGATTTGCCTATGCTCCTCGACCTCAAGATTCAGAATGCTCTCTTTCTTCTCATAAGCAGTAAGAAACTTATCATATCCTTTGTCAGCATTTAGTTGCTGATATTTTTTCTCATACCCCTGATGCAAAAGGGTACAAGACTCCTTATATTATTATTGAAGTTCCACGATGGTACCCTGCAGATCTTCAATCATCTCGTAATATGCCACATTATTGGCAACTTCACGGTCGAGCAATCACTTCAGATATTGGTAGGCTTTGACTACTCATTCAGAAGTATCTGGACCAAGGATGTCAATGATTTGAGCTTCATTCATATCTGCATGACCAGCTTTGAAGTAGTCATTACATTTTTTTTCATCAATTTTGTGTCATGAGCTTATAATAGCTCCATCCTGGCCATAAACTAGCAACGGAAAGCCATAAACAGGATCAATAATGATAAAGACAGAGCAAGAAGAAGAAAGTCAATATGAACAACCAAAAGTTTAAATTTATTTCATCATAAAAAGAAGTACATAGCCCAAAATTACATTCAATAAAAAGCAAAGAGAAAGATCCGAATAACTCTACACCTTCTCCTTGCTTCCTAAGACTTCCTCGGGAGGCTTGGACGAAGAGGTAGGTTGCTCGGAGGGCAGGGAAAGCTGCTCGGTAGACATGTTGGCTGGTTGGGGCTGCTCGGATCAAGGTTCAACAGCAATGACCTGATCCCCAATTATCATTGAAGACTCTTCTGAGGAAGCTTCGTCCTCTTCTTCTTCTCCAGGAGAGGGAGGAGGACCATGAACATATCGCTGAAATAGTTCAAAATTCTCAGCGATCTTTAGTTCCTGCACAGCTGCAACCCATCCATCGCTGAAGTATTTAAGGCAAGTAAACTCCATCTGAGAGGACATGGCAGCTAGGCCTTTGTTCTAACCTTTGTCCCAGCCAGCGCTAAAGGACTTTTTTATCGTAATTTTTCTTTTTGTCTTCTCCGAGGAAATCCTCTCAGTAAGAAGTTCCTCGGTAGCTTTCATTTTCCCGTCTATCTCCTGCTTCTAACGATCAACATCGCGAAGTCTAATAACTTCCTTTTCAGTCTTTTTAAGCTTGTTCTCAAGCTCTTCAACATTCTTGAGCTTCTCCTCCTGCTCTTTATTTTTCTTCTCAAATTCCTTCAATTTTTTCTCTAATTTCTTGGAGGCATCTATAGCCCGATCTCTCTCTTGCTCAACAGATTTAATCTGCTTCTCCCAAGAGACTTTATTCTCCTCGTACTTCTGATGAGAATCTGTTAAAGACTGGGTTAATCCAGTAAAAGCCTTTTCTACTCCATCCGAGGAACTGGAGGCTCGGATGGCTTCATCTCTTTTTACGATGCTGTTGAAACACGTTACCAGCTGAAAAGAGAAATAATTCAAAGTCAACGAATGAACATAGTATGAAAAAAGTAAAAGGCTCAAATCAATAATACTTACTGAAGTAATTTGTTGAGAAGCCAGAGCAGTATCTCTCTCGCGAGTGAGAGCATTTTCAATGTCTTGGACCTCTGGGATAGTCCAAGATTGTACCAAGCCCACTGCGGAGCTCGGAGTAATGAAGGATGGAACACTGCCTTCAACATTTGAAGGTTGAAGGATAGTTTCAGCAGGTTTCTCCAACAAACCCTTTTTTAATATCCTCAATGGAGCAGAAGCATATTCAACCAGTGATGTCGTCTTTGTTGGAGAGATGACAACAACTTCACTTGCAGGCAGGACAGTGACAGTCTTGCTCGTACCCACAGGGGGCTTCTCACTAACTTTCTTGGCAGCATCAGAAGGAGGTATCTCTAAAGTTTTCACCCCCTCTTCTGGGATATCTTTCTTGCTTTTCTTTGCCTCCATAGCAGGAAAGGCAGACTTGTCAAAATAAGCAGGAGCTTTCCTCCTCTTCATTATATCACCAATTGGAATATTTGACTCTGAAGAAGAACCTTCCACACTAGTATCAGTAGCTGGTACTTGGTCAAGGTCAACTACCATAGGACGAGCAATGAAAGATGAGCTCAAAGTTCTATACTGCAGCAAATAAGATGCCGACCTAATATTCTCCCCAACTACAGATTGATGCAAACTCCAGATAAGTTTTAAACTTTTTATATTGACATCAATCTCTTTTGGGGGATTCTTTTTACTGTCAACTGTAATAAATAAAAGTGAATGTCAGTGAAACATTTTATCAAAGACAAAAAGAACATAATTTCGAAAATAAAGCAAAAATAAAAACAACATATCCCATTGCCATAAGGAGGACACTTGGGACCTTAGTACACATCGTTTCCATCAAGGGGACGGTGTTGCCAATTTTTCATCACTACTCCGTGATCAAAATAGTCCTTGTTGGTATCAGGGGGATTGACGACGAAAGCTCTATTTAAAAATTTAGTTTTTAAATAAAAAGTGTTATCACTAGTGACCCATTTATAACAATACATGATTTCTGGGATTCCTAAGCGAGTCCCATTGATTTAATTCAATCTATACATGCCATTAACTACCCTCCATGTATTTGGAGCTACTTTTACAGGTACAATATCGAAATATTGCCAAAACTCCAAACACAGTGGATTAGGCGGGAAAGAAAAGCTACATTCGGCTATAAAAATACTGGGGAACCAATGTCCCTCAGCTAAAGAAAATAAATCAGAAGGACAAGATAGTTCTTCCATAATAACACATGGAGGAATTGAAAACTCGGTTCGAAACTTGTCTAATGATTCAACAGGGTAAACCATGACGAATAAAGAAATTAAAGAAGAAGGAAGAAAATCTTACAGAAGAAACAGAGGTCAGTTGTCAACAAACGATGGAAGAAACGAAGGCACGAGACAGAGAAAAGGTGAAGAGTCAAAAGATACAAATTTGAAAAAGTAAAGGACGATAGCGCTTATATACTTTGCCTCGGGAATGAAGACAAGTAATGATTATAGAGAAAGACGTTTGTGTTACCGGCGGCTAAAAAGAGAAAAGGGGGCTCGAAAACCAAAGTAGGTGGAAAAATTCAAAATATTCATGAAGTCCGATTCTATAAACTCAAAGAAGAATTAAATAGAAGGAGAACATTCCTAAAATTCGGGATGACTACTTAATATCATCATATTTCGAGAAGAATGTTCCACACTCCTCCTCAACCTCGAACTGTGAAACATTGGGGACTTCTATTGATACCAAATTTAATTTGTTGACATGGATCAATCATATAAAGACACGTGTCCATTCACAGGGTAAATATAAAGACTTTTGACGAATAAGGTCCGAGGAACTCCACAGATCCGAGTAACTTAAAGAGATCCGAGCAACTCAATTAGTCCGAGCAACTCAAATACTTGTTGCGTGCGCGTCAAGTATGCCAGAAGACAACTACGCATTAAATGTGCATTTAATGCTATACAGATATATTCGGCTGCTAAAATACATCGCATCATTCTTTCCCATGTACAGCCTCAAGGCTATAAATACATTGTAACATCCTCATGAAAGGGGACTCGGAATTTCTTGGTAAAATCCATTATTGAGAATTTTAAACAAACAGTCAGTAATAACAAAAACAGTGGACATAGGCCATTCTTTCAAGGCTGAACCACTTTAAAAATCTTTTGTCTTGTTTATTTTATCTGTGATTGATTAATTAGAGATAATCTAATTTTTTACATCAACATGTATGTTTGGTTCGGCACTTAGAGTTAAATTTTATTCTCTATTCTTGTTTAAAGTTTTATAATTATAGAGTGTGCACTTATTCACAATGGCAATCCAATAAAAAACTAATTTTAAACTAGCATGTAGTCCACGCGATGTGTGGCCGAATTTATTTAAAATGTATATTTTGTTGTTGTATACTCCATCCGTTTAAATATATTTGGAAAAAATATAAGAACATTTAATTTGGATTCGGAGGAGTATTATTATTTTTGTAATTTATCAAAAAATAATTTGGTTATCTATGCTTTAGAGCGAAGTTAGCTTACAGGATCGTGATTTCATAGGATATGAAGCTATATAAGGAGTTGAAAAAAATGTTGAACATAAAGAGTAGTATTGAATATATTTTAATTAACAGTTATTATTCGGAGTTGTTTATCAATCCTAAATTATTATATATTTTTTTACAACAAAACCACCCTTTTCTTGAAGCAAATATAAAAGAAACAGAGTTCACTGCAACACCTGGAAGTCACACAACACCTAATACTATATACCAACTCACGCCCATTATCTTGTTAACATAGCTCTCTCTCTCTCTCTCTCTCTCTCTATATATATATATATATATATATATATATATATATATATATATATATATAACCCCCATCTCAGGTAACCCTCAACCCATCTCACGAACCCATATACCCCATACTCGAAAAACCACCTTTACCCAACTCTAAACTACCCGCTACACAGACCCCCCTACCCGGAATCTCCCTATACCACTTTAGCATCCCCTACCCGGACAAACCAACCAACATACCACCTGCTAACTCAACCTATAAACTCTGACACTACCACCTTAAAACTCCAAACCTGTTGACCCATCTCAACCCATGACCCTCTGATGCACCTGTAGGAAAAACAACACACATTAACCATTGATGGTGACCTTGTGTGAAAGTGTAATATCCCTCCCCATTAAATAAATTAAATAATATATATTTTATATGAGAAAGAAGAAATCATAATTAGAAGGATTTGTGGGTGGAAAATCGAATTAAATAAAAGAGAACTATTGAATTATAGAATAGTTGGATAATAATTATAGGGTCTTTCCTAAGGAATTCAAAGAAAAATATATGTTAAGGTATTAACTACAAGCATTAAGGTTACATAGCTCCCACCCTTTTGTTTAATTAATTATGTTGAGTCATGGAATTGTGAGAGGTAAAGGGTTTGACGGACGAAATGAGGGAAAAACTTAGGATCTGAGTAGAACTCTGTCGCTCAAACGAGAGATTGCCTCGTTCAAACGACTGTCACTGTAGTTCGAATGAGGGACTTCACCGTTCGAATGACGTCTAAGCCGTCAGCTCCCTTTTGTGCATTGTCAGCCTCTTATTCATTGCAGTGTATTTTGTGTTAATTAGAGCCAGCCTTGCGCCCGACCTTGCAGAAGAAAATTATGCTAAACCTTGTGTGTTTGGACATGAGCAAGAACACGGAAGGCACCTTATGTGTTGTTAACAAGACAACCATTGCATCAATTAAGGAGAATGTTCTATCGACTCTAGAGTATCCTTGAACCTGATATGGGAGTTTTCTTGAGGTGTTAATATTCCTATCTTTGGTGGAAACCCCATTTGATTAAAGTATAAGAAAGAGGTTGAGGTGAGGGTTATTCCCATTTCTTTTTCCTTCGTAAAAGAACTGGTAGCCCCCCCCCCCCCCCCCTCTTGTGCACTACTTCAAGATTGTTTGAGCCAAATAGAAGAATATGCAGAGGCACTCATACCATTACACATCTGTTCTCCCACTGATAAAATATGACCCACGAAATATTGGTTGGTTATTGAGGGAGGTGCTATTAGTAGAAGATGAATGTGTTATTAGAAGTATTTGAAGACGAATTTTATGGAGCTTTTATTGGAAGGTGTTGGAGCTTCCATGGAAGCCCGTTTGGTGGAGCTTTTTAAAGGCCACCTTTAGAGGCGGGGGAGTCACCCATCTTCTACATCACCACCACCATCCTTGTAGAGTTTTCAGGTGGGATAATCTACTCTTTATATTTGGGACTCCTTGTGTATATGGTAGTCTTGTGATTGTTAAATGTTAAGAGTAGGTTTATGATGAAATATTATTTGTGTATATTTTCTATTAAGTCTGAAAATAGACATTTTTATGGAATAAAAATGCGTAGAAATATTATTTGTGTATATTTCCTATTAAAATCTTAAAATAGACATTTTTATCGAATAAAAATGCGTAGAAATATTATTTGTGTATATTTTCTATTAAATCTGAAAATAGACATTTTTATGGAATAAAATGTGTAGAAATATTATTTGTGTATATTTCCTATTAAATCTGAAAATATACATTTTTTATGGAATAAAAATGTGAAGGAAATTATTGTTTGTGTGTATTTTCTATTAAAACTGAAAATGGGCATTTTATGGAATAAAATGTATGAAAGTGTCATTCTAGCATATTTTCTACTAAAAGGAAAATGATGGGCATTTTATGGAATAAAAGGTGTGACGATATTATTCAGATGTGCTTTCTAGTAGAACTAATAATGGGCATTTTTATGAAATAAAAATGTAGGAAATGCCAATTTGGTATAATTCAAATGAAAAAGATATAACGAACATCTTGTGAAATGAAATGTTGAATGATCTTCATCTTGTTAAAATATTTATGGAATAAATATTTTAAATTTCATGTAAAATAGAGACTTTATGAAAAGGTAAAATTTGGAGCTAAGGTGTAGAGGGTATTATTCATATGTTAAAGTGACAAGGGTAAAAAATTGAGCAAAAGTCTGATATTAAACAAGTGTTAAAATAACTTCAATGTTAAGTTGGAAACTTAATAACCTTTTCGAGAAAAATACACTTGTCAAGGGATTAAACTGTAAGTTTGGTAAATAAAAGGGAAAAATGGTAATTTACTTAAAGTGAAACATTTTTAAGGAATAAAAATGTTAATGAATGTCTTTACATTGATGTGTGTCTGAAATTAAATTAAGTCCTAAGCATGAATGAATTTGGTAAAAATCATGTGTGTGCTAATAAGGGACTTAAGAAGGAGAAAAGTGATAATTTTCCCAGTGTTAATGGAAAAACAAACGATTAAGTTCGGGTTTTGGCTTCGATCGGGTTAAAAGTAAAGAAGAGGAATAATGTGGACATTAGTGAAATGTTAAAACACATGAGAGGAACACGGATGACACCGGGATAAAGGAAAAAGGGTCTGAATCCCTTGGGTGAAAAGCCCTAAATCACTGGCCAGAGCATATGGTGCGTATAGCCGGCGGTGTGGAGCCAGTGGAAGTATTTGGTATTAGAAGATTTCAAGAAAAAGTTAAATGAACTGAGGAATACGATTGAGAAATGGGTTGTGTGGTGAATGTGTAAATACAACCTAACTTGAATGAATGAAATAAATATGCCGGTAAAGGCTAAATGGAAAAGTTTATGCGTAAGCCTACTAATGTCAATAAGATAAGGAAAAATGGTAAAGAAGATGGATAAATGGGTGGTTAAACGACCTAAATGGCGAAACCCATATTTAACACAAGAATGTGTTATGAAAAAGGGATTTTTGAAGAATAAATAAGTATTTTCTAACACGAGGATTGCATGTGTCGAAATGGAGATGTTCAATGAAATACTAAAGGATTCTTAAATGAATAAAAGGATAAATTGCGGTAAAGGAATGGTTTTGCTAAATTAAGTGTAAAGGTTTCAAGTGTTGAACCGAATGTGTTGAATAAAGTGGGAAATATCAAATGAAAACCTTTAATAAGATTAAGGTCATTTAATCTGGGCAGATGAGATATTCAAAAATAAATTGATTAATGCGTTAAAACATGTATATTTTTAAGGTGTATATATGTAGATATATACATAATCTTGCATACATATGGTTGTAGCGTGTGAGTATTTTATTATACCGTTCATTTCTATACATCTTGTATAAATCCACTGGGCATTGGCTCACATCCCCACTTTGTTACGGCAGGTTGGAAGGGATTTTGTATTTTGAGGGCGTTATATAGGTAAGTGTACTTATTTGTTCTCACATTATTAGCTATTTTTGCTTGGACTCAGGGTGCTCCCTATGGGTCCCACACGTAGATTATCTTAAAATTGGATTTGCATGCTAAATAAGTGAAACGTTAACTAAAATAAAACTGAACTATCAATATTATCTAGGTTTTTTCACTGAACTTCACACATAACGTCCGATTTGGATCAGGTTTACCCACAGGTGATCCATAAATCCAGTTCGGGGCGTTACAAATGGTATCAAAGCTCTAGGTTCAAGGTTCCTTTCAGGTGTGACGTGATGAGGTTGGTATTAGATCCTTTGACGTCGTTATGGTTTGGGCTGGTCATACTAGTTTGATGACGGTGTAATTTATGTACTCGACGGTAAGGTCAAAGAGATTAGCACAACAAGTAAGTTAGATCCAAGTGACAGTAAAGTTAATTGTCATAAATTGCTTCCGCATGTCTGATTAAGTATGTTAATAGAATAGGAGTGTCCATATAAGTCAATAAGTGGTGGCACCATGGTTTGTGGTGTGAGGTGTTTATGTTCCTGCCTTTATAGACGTAGAGTCTTTGGAGGTGTTAATAGAATGAAATATTGCCTGTTGGGCACGTGGCAAAAAATTGTGAATAATCAAGGGTAGGGATTGACTGATATCGTGTCATAATTAGATATAGGGGAATCGTGATTTAAATTATATGCAGCCTTGGGTGTGACACATATCAAATGTCAATATTGATGTGATAATTAGTCAGTTTTGGTACTTGCATAATACCGAAATTGAAGGTAAATCTGAATGGCATATAAATTTTTATAGGTCAACACTTAGGAATATGTTCATGCAGACTTAGTTATATAGGATGATATCCTTGTGGGTGAGTGCCTTAGTGACCGTTAGCTGACGAATGTACATTATGAACCGAGATTAGAATTGCTAGCCATTTATGGCAAATGAGTCAGGTGTGTGCCAATCACGAGTCGTGGTGACGAGGGAGTGAACCTTAGACAACTCTTTAGAGTGGTGATTTAAATAGTGATGCAACATTCGATGAATAGGATATTTAGTGACACCGGTGGTGTGTGATTGGGAATGTACGAGTTATACATAGTGTCTTGTATCCTATAAAAAGCCTTAACAGTTGTAGCATCATATAGTGTTCGCCACGACTTAGCTGAAAAGTTCGAAGTTAAGTGAATGAGAAATGTGTTTATAAGTGTGGTTCCGTGATGAGAAAATATTAGGACCCTTGGACATGGGCTTGGGTTAGTATACTCCGATTCATGTACCTTGATTATGATGTGAGTTTTGATAAACTTGAGGATTAAGGTAACATAAGGGCGAAACTAGATGATATAAATTCAAAGTTTGGTGGTTGTAGTTTGGTATTGAGAGATAGGATCCCTTGTGGCGTTAGTAGTCATGGGCCTTAGTGTTCTTAAGTAACGATCGACGTCCCGTATCCTACCAAGTATATAGTTGTGTTAATTAGTAGGTTAGTACATGGTATGATACTTACGTATCGAAAACTAAGGTTAGTTATTGTGAGTGAGAATTATGAAGGCCTAGGTATGTTAGGTCAGTGACTAGCAATAAGGGGTGAAGGAATGTTAATTCATTTGGTTCAGTTGGTTGTACTCACTAATAATAGGAGCGTGGCTTTGGTCGTAAGGAGGGAAGTTGTGACACCCCGCCTAATTAAATACCGAGTTATCCATTACTTTATTAAATTAAATCAAAGTGTCCGGTTGGTTCATTCTTAGCATCACTATCAAAAATAATTTTTTTTCTTTATTTATCACCTAATAAATAATTAAGCTAAGTGTCAAAATATTTAATTTTATTGACTAAGTCCCAACGATAAGAATTTTACACATAAACCATTTAAATGAACAGAATTATAGTACTGAATACCAAACCATTCAACGGAATTAAACATGTTGCAATAACATCCTAATAAAATATCTCAAATCGGAGGACGATGCAGTAATTAAAACAATCCCAACTAAAACTGAATATTGAAGTAAATACAGAGTACAAAGTCTCTCTATACTAAATAGAAACTGGAAATGGGCAACACATGCCCTATCTAAAATGACTAAGTGAAGAGCTGAGATAACAAGGATGAAGTCGTCTAAATGCAAAGACCAGTAACTCCCACACTAGCTGCAGCACGTCAACCATCCAAAGATCTAAGTCTGATGCCCCTCTGGGCGGACACCTGTAATACATATATATATACAAGATAAGGAGAGATGATAAGAAATAGGTCAGATCACGAGTACAAAATAGCTTTTAAAAGAGTTTAGCAAGTACATAAAATGCTCACTAGTTGATATTACATACATGTTAGTATTTTGACACTCACTTGGGAATTCTCACCCCTCAACTAGTATGCACGCCTAACATACTACTAAATAAGTCTGGATAAAGCTAACCTAGTTAGCTAGTCTAACCCAATCTCCTCTCATTAATCCTAATTCACGTGATCCCATAACTATAATTTATACACGATAACTTTTTCGTATGAAATTACCAAGCCAGCTATGTACATCTCAATACAGCCTTACGTTCTCAAACACTTCATTTATTTAATAATAATTATTCAATTTTATCTACTTACAAGCACAGTAGATGAATCACACGTACATATATTTATCACTCATAATACATATACACTAATAGGTCACCCCACATAAAATTTATGGTGTTGGCATACTCTGCTATCAAGTCCCTGTACCTCTCGTACAAATGAGGGAAATACTAGTTCGGACTCACTCGCGAACTGTATTAATAATAAAATACACATATTGGAGGCGAAGCATAATTCCAAGTCACTAATAGGTCAGCACTTACCCTCACATATCTTACGATCGTCTGACTATCATTCTCAGATAACCTGTACCAAGGATCCTATGTTCTGGGATACGAGTCAATATTCCCCATAAAGGTCACATCAGAATAAGACTGTCCCGACGCGGAAACCTCTGTGATAGCAAGTAGCGCGGGCATGATTAAACATATATATATATATATATATATATTTACATTATCCGGATAGGTACACCCACGACCCATAACATATTCTAACCATACGTGGCACGTAGTGCCCGAGTCCTACGTATAATCAATTCACCATTTAATATTCTCAATAATCGCAAGTTCCCAAATACTTCTCGACCCCCGAAGTGTGTCATAACATAATACCAGTAGGTGTATTCTCTCTACCCTACTGTTCTAAGTTATTCTTAATTCTCACGAGACCAAATTTAACATACGCACGATCTATACCCCATTTTATACCCTCATGAACTCACGGTTAAATCTCATATAACAATCGTACTACCCGACCTTTTCCTACCACCCTACTGGTCCTCCTCAAGTCCCATCATGGCATTTAAGTTATGTCTAAGGGTCCTTACACATTGGGGTTGGATTAAAATTTAAAAGGAAAGAAAATTCAAATTCCAGGAGGAGTCGATCGATCGAAGGGAAGGGTCGATCGATCAGTTATTGGTGTGTTTCTGCAAAATTTCAACCTACGTGTTTCATCAATTTCCACTCTCAAATCCTCCATTAATTCACCCCCAAACAATCAAACCACAAGTTGTACTAACCTAAGTACGTGATTTCTAACGTAAAACAAATACAAATTCATCAAGGGCCCTCAATTAAAGGGATTAATTCAAGCTAATTCATTAAGAACCCTATTTTTTATCACCATATTCAATATCCTCATAATTGTTACAGATTTCAACATTTACTGGGCATCAGTTTTGTTGTTAATCATATACATACATCAAGATAGTTTTCCTAACATGATTTCTACTCAAAATTGCAATATAAATCTCCCAAACAACATTTTATTTACATGAAATAATATCTCCTATACTAGCATGGATGTGTTATCAACTCAATAACATCAAGTTAAATACTTACCTATAAATCCAAGGTCCGATTTGTAGAATATGATGTCTATATTTACGCTCATCATTCTCCGATCTACGCGTTGGTGGTGGAATTGGTGGGAACGGTGTAGGATTGATGGTTCTCCCCCTTGGAAACCTCATCTCTTCTCTCTTTCTTAACCTCTCCACAACTCAAGTGTTTCTAACCCTCGAAGACATCAACTTCCATCATATATAACAATTTAATTTTCATCATTAATTAAGGCCTAAAATTGGAAATTACCAAAATGCCCTCCCGGGTTACCGGTTAGGCCTAAAATCGTCCCGAGACTCAAACTAAACCCCCAGGTACGCTTTTCTGACTATCTCGACCCTTCTGGACATATTGGCGCACTCAAAATGACCATACAGGTGATATAATTAATTCACTTTTTATGTCATTAAATTAGTCCCAACATGACTGACACGCGCGTCCCGACTTAATTTTCACAACTGTCGTATTTTTCACTCACGATAAGGTTAATATTTTATAATCATATATTACTTTACTCACTAATTAATATTCAACATAATTATCATCAATAAATAATGACTCTCATCATGCTAGTAATTATTTAATTAAATCCGAATTAATTATAAATAAATTTACTCCATTTAAATTAATTAATCCCAATCCCATAATTAAAATGAAATACGTTCAAAAATACGGGGTATTACATACTTCCCCCCTAATGAAAGAGTTTTTTCTCAAAATTCAGATACAACAGTTACTAAGACTGAGGATCTTGAAATGCCACATCCTTTAGTACTTAAAGCCAACTTCCAAATAAGGCTCGATCCCTATAGCCCCCGCCTCACGGCAAGCTTGTTTAACACTCTCAACACTTTATCAGTTATAGGGTCACACCTCAATAACAACACTTCACATTGTGCTCCTACCAGACGACATTCGAATAAAACGAGCTTATACATCATTGGCCCCATTATCTCAATATTATTAGGAGGTCGTTCCTCACTACGTATCAACAACTCGTATTTATCTAAACACAAAACTCCCATCCTGACGGATACTATATGAACATCTGATCACTCTTATCAGTTCTTCAGATCTCATTTTTCGGCAACGTAACTCTTACGATAGTAAAAAACCACGTAAGACAGTCTGTGGTTATTCCATTATAGTCATCGGACTCTACCTCAACCAATCCAAAATTATGATTATCCACTCACCTCTAAATAACCAGAGGAAGAATAGTTGAGGTTTTTCCGCACAAACCCACAATAAGAAGTTTGTCCACAATAAACAGGCGTGAGTGCTTACATACAACTCTACCATTTGGTAATATCTTCTCCCAATTACCGTAATATACTTCACTTACTAGCTATATCCGTTGTGGAAATGAAATGATCACAATGAGTTCAAAATTACTTTCATACATCTACACTAGTCGTTAATCACATGTCGCCTACCTCTCGGGCTATAGGTGATATAGCTGAAAACAAAACGTCATCCCCACTACTTCCTAAAATCCCGTATTGAAGGTGGGGTTCGAGGATCTCATCCGGGTTCACAACAATACTGGGCAGGACCACGTACCCATGCGATCTTTATTCTCAAAGAAAGACTAGGGCACACTATTGAATGGTGTAAATCACCCAAAAGAATAATAATTACTTTCTTTTTAGTCAACTTGTTCCACACATTCGAAGTAACTCGTGACCTTATCTTGAGGTTGGCAATCCTCAAGGAAATTTACCAACTTGACTGCCCTCTTCCATTACTGGAATCGTCATCTTGATACAAATTTTTTTGGCTGATCATCTTGTCCCGACCGATTTCTATCTATGAGTGGTGCACGCGGAGACTACTCACTATGTCCCGCTCAACACCGACTTCCACTTATAATGTCTCACAATAAGTGGTACTTGATACTCCCCTTCTTTCCTCGGCGTATACCAAAAGTTCCCACCCGTGCCCTTTTTGCCACGATGTGCACTTCTAGACTCTTTACACCCTATTGACATCATCATTCTATTTACACGCAAGTCACTCTTAACATTCGAATAGGTAGAACTCCACTCCAAATTTTCCTTAATAGTTAAATTTTACTCTTCTCAAGGAATACCCCTTTTAAATGGCTTCCTACAGCCTTTCAACCCAATTTGGGTGTGCTACTCTGATCGCACACATATATATGGATCATCGTTCTTCTCACATGACGCTTAATCCCCTCTACCATTTCCACTTCATTATATTAGTCCTATAAGCATATATTTCACACATTTATTCCCAAGTCCCTTTAACCCGGTTGATTCTGACATCAGCTAACCAGGATGCCTACACACCTTATAAACCGTGCATACTCGCATAAACATCACATACGTTCACACATAACACCCAATTCTTTATTGCCCCTATATTCACAACGTGGCTATAACACTTATTTATTCTCATTCACCCCATAAATTAAAATTTTAAATCCCCCTTAACATCGTTCCACCCCTCAACTTGTGGTGATAAAACAAACTTTCAATGCTTCCTCACCATACAACTGGCTCCACTGGCCTTAAATCATAATTTAACTTTGAACTTACAGTTATAATTACATACTTCAATAACGACCGAGGTACCAGACTCATGGACTAATGGCCAGACATCTCCCTACTTCCAACCTTACGCTTAGTTTCATACGTGGGGTATCTCGTAAAGCGAAATCCAAACAAGGAGCCCCCCGATACACTACTACCTAGCATTGGCCGTTATCAAAATCCGTTAGGGACTCCGTCCATAACATGTACCCCCATATTCCTGTCTCTTGACATAAAATCTACATCTCCTCCCGCAATCACATTTAAACAAGGAACTTTTCACCTAGTGAACTATCACTCAGCATTGGTGGTAATCACATTCCATAAGCCTCATACACATACAATTGGGACTCTCGAAATCCTGTCCCCAAACATATGAATATAAGTCTTAACTCCCACGTCTCTAAAGGAGTTATATAACAATGCACTCTTCCTATGACCAAGTCCTAAGCGCTAATCATAATAACGAGCTAAATCTTTTCGCTCAACAGTAAACCCAATACACACTGAACCATATCAATAAAGTCCCTACACACATCGGTATTTAACATATCAATACCACTATACCCTTAAAAGTCTCTATAATATATAATCTAAATGCGAGCTCGACCTTCTCGCAGGTGAGGCTTCGCCAGAACAAAACATCTTACACTAGAGCAGCAACCCCGATAGACTTGGGATATCCGTCCACTATCAGTCTAATTATTATTATAAAACCATAATTAGGATAATATCATACTCGTATAACACATAACTAAAACGAGTAGTCTCAATAAGGTATATACCACTATCAATACACCTATTCATCCTCCGCGGATAACACTAAAGAAAATCCCGCTATACCAGGGAGAACATTCATATAATAATAATGTTATCGATATACGCACTAACTCGTCTCACATGCGAATCTAGCAATAATAAAAATGTAGTGACTCACTCGAGTCACATAAAACACGCCTCATCCTCTGAGGGTAAAACTCATACTTCTACCTTGCCAATCGCCCTGGCTGCTCTAATGGTTTTCGTACATAACACGTCTGTCTGAACCAAACTGAAATTACGTTAACCATTACCCTTGCTAGGCCCCATACCCTTGTCCCTTTACTCGCTTTGGGAAAATTAACGCATGTGGTTTTATTCTCCACAAAATACATCTACACATAATCTACATATCTCCGGTCCTACTGACCATATTAGGGTTGCCCTTCTCTCAGACTCTGGTAGTCTCAACTTTGATGACTACCCCCATTATTTCCTTAGTTTTTTTGGCCCGGAGGAACATACTACTGGCTTCAACATACCTTACTTAATTCACCATTGATTGGTAAGAATGCAGTTATCCGAATCATTTAAATGGGTCCCCTGATGGGTCTCCCCCTTGGGGTGTTTCACTGTAAGCATTTCATCCAGTCTTACGCTCCGAATAAATATTTCGATTCTTTTAGCTCCCTTCATAAAGAAGCGGTAACATCTTTATTGACAAAGTGTGACATTGTCACCATATGGATCGACTGTCCAGCAGAATTTCCCTCGAGTGTAGTCAACTTTTCTTACGATTCAATCTCCCACTTTAAATCCTCCTCTCTATTTGTATTTACTTCATTCGGTACAAGGTTCGCTAGATAATTAAATTCATTTTCACACATGGGCCTTTATCCGGCCCTCCTATGATGAGTTTAGAACAACATTCACATCTTATCCTGAACATCTGATGAAGGAACTTGCGGTCAAACTGTACCTAAGATCCTTCCATTGACACAACTTCCCACTTTTAAATGTGGTGGTTGACTCCCACCATTATAATTTTGCTCCGATGAGCCAAGAAAATTTTTACCCCAAATTTTCACTTCCAGTTAACCACACTCCGCCATAAGTCCAAGCCTTTGGATATTTTACGTTCGTTGGCTAACACACTTCCACTGATGGTTCTCTCTAATGCTTCGTTTGGCTCTCTCCCAGTCCTACCACGTTGGGTGAGTCTAATTTGGAACCACTTTCGACTATAACAGCACTTGGAAATCATATGTTGTGCCCTAGCCGTCTTTACAGTCCTGGCTTCCCGTCCCATAATAGGGGTGACCTTGACTACGATCATCATCCTCAAATATATTCGGCAACCTCAGCTAAGCCCTACCTCCTGTTGTCCGCCCAACGGCCCTAGCCTATCAGATTTCATTATTCGAACACGCCCGAACGCAAATAAAATTCATTAATATATACGTTATAGAAGGAGAACGAAATCTCACTATAGAAATCAACAATCCTTAACATAGGGCTCTATATCAAAGAAATCTACGCTGGAAGCATAATAAGCTGCACAGATCCTAAGGACACTAATACCTGATGCTTTGATACCACCTGTGACAAACCGCCTAATCAATTACCGGGTGATCAGTTCTTTATTAAATTATATCAAAGTGTCCAGTTGGTTCATTCATAGCATCAATGTCGAAAATAATTTTTTTTCTTTATTTATCAGCTAATAAATAATTAAGCTAAGTGTCAAAACATTTAATTTTATAGATTAAGTCCCAATGAAAAGAATTTTACACATAAACCATTTAAATGAACAATTTTATAGTACTGAATACCAAACCATTCAATGGAATTAAACATGTTGGAATAACATCCCAATAAATATCTAAAATCGGAGGACAATGTAATAATTAAAACAATCCCAACTAAAACTGAATACTTAAGTAAATACAGAGTCTCTATGAACTAAATAGAAACTGGAAATGGGCAACACGTGCCCTATCTAAAATGACGAAGTGAAGAGCTGAGAAACAAGGATGAAGTCGTCTAAATGCAAAGAGCTGCAACTCCCACACTAGTTGCAGCACGTCAACCGTCCAAAGATCTAAGTCTGATGCCCCTGTGGCTGGGCACCTGTAATACATATATATATACAAGAGAAGGATAGATGACAAGAAACAGGTCAGATCCTGAGTATAAAATAGCTTTTAAAATAGTTTAGCAGGTACATAAAATGCTCACCAGTTGATATTACATACATGTTAGTATTTCGACACTCACTTGGGAATTTTCACCCCTTAATTAGTGTGCACGCCTAACGTACTACTAAATAAGTCTGGATAAAGCTAACCCAGTAAGCTATCCAATCTCCTCTCATTAATACTGATTCACGTGATCCCATAACTATAATTTATACACGATAACTTGTTCTTATGAATTTACCAAGCCAGCTATGTACATCTCAACATTACCTTACATTCTCAAACACGTAATTTATTTAATAACAATTATTCAATTTTATTTACTCACAAGCACAGTAGTTGAATCACAGGTACATTTACTTATCACTTATAATATATATACTAATAGGGAACCCCACATAAAATTTATGGTGCTGGCATACTCTTCTATCAAGTCCCTATACCACTCGTACAAATGAGGGAAATACTAGTTCGGACTCACTCGCGAACTGTATTAACACAAAATACACATATCGAAGGCGAAGCATAGTTCTAAGTCAATAAGAGGTCAGCACATACCCTTACGTCTCTTAGGATCATTTGACTATCATTATCAGATAGCCTGTATGAAGGATCCTATGTTCTGGGGTACGAGTCAATATTCCCCATAAAGGTCACATCAGAATAAGATTGTCCCAACGCGGAAACCTCCGTGATAGCAAGTAGCGCGGGTATGATTAAACCCAGATATTCATATATTATATATACACGCACTCATATATATATATATACATTATTCGGATAGGTACACCCATGGCCCATAACATATTCTAACCATATGTGGCACATATTGCTCGAGTCTTACGAATAATCAATTCACCCTGTAATATTCTCTATTACCGCAAGTTCCCAAATACTTCTCGACCCCCGAAGTGTGTCATAACATAATATCAGTAGGTGTATTCTCTCTACCCTACTGGTCTAACTTATTATTAATTCTCACAAGATCTAATTTAATATACACACGATCTATACCCCATTTTATACCCCGCGACCTCACGGTTAAATCTGATATAACAATTATACTACCCGACCCTTACCTACCACCCTACTGTTCCTCCTTAAGCCGCATCATGGTTTTAAGTTATGTTTAAGGTTCCTTACACATTGGGGTTGGATTAACATTAAAAAGGAAAGAAGATTCAAATTCCAGGAGGAGTCGATCGATCAAAGGGAAGGGTCGATCGATCGACCTAGTCGATCGATCAGTTATTAGTGTGTTTTTACAAAATTTTAACCTACGGGTTTCATCAATTTTCACTCTCAAATCCTCCATTAATTCATCCCAAAAAATCGAACCACAAGTTTTACTAACCTAAGTACATGATTTCTAACGTAAAACAAATACAAATTCATCAAGGGCCATCAATTAAAGGGATTAATTCAAGTTAATTCATTAAGAACCCTATTTCTATCAACATATTCAATATCCTCATAATGTTTCTAGATTTCAACCTCTATTGGGCATCAATTTCGTAGTTAATCATCTACATACATCAAGATAGTTGTCCTAACATGGTTTCTACTCAAAATTGCAATATAAATCTCCCAAACAACATTTTATTTACATGACAACATGAAACCATATCTCCGTCACTAGCATAGATGTGTTATCAACTCAAGAACAACAAGTTAGATACTTGTCTGGAAATCCAAGGTATGAGTTGTAGAAGATGATGGGTATATTTATGCTCCTTATTCTCCGATCTACGCGTTGGTGGTGGAATTGGTGGGAACGGTGTAGGATTAATGGTTCTCCCCCTTGGAAACCTCCTTTATTCTCTCTTTCTTAACCTCTCTGCAACTTAAGTGTTTCTAACCCTCGAAGACTCCAACTTCCATCAGAGACAACCCTTTAATTTTCGTCATTAATTAAGGCCTGAAATTGGAAATTACCAAAATGCCCTCCCGGGTTGCCGGTTAGGCCTAAAATCATCCTGAGACCCAAACTAAAACCCCATATACAGTTTTCTGACTATCTTGACCCTTTCGGACACATTAACGCACTCAAAATGACAATACGGGAGACTTAGTATTAATTCACTTTTTATTTCATTAAATTAGTCCCGACACGACTGACACGCGCATAGCGACTTAATTTCCATAATTGTTGTATTTTTCACTCATGACAACTTTAATATTTTATAATCATATATTACTTTGCTCACTAAGTAATATTCAACATAATTATCACCAATAAATACTAACTCTCATCACACTAGTAATTATTTAATTAAACCCAAATTAATTATAAATAAATTTACTCCATTTAAATTAATTAATCCCAATCCCATAATTAAAATAAATTACGTTAAAAATACAGGGTATTACAGAATCCTAGAGATTCAGTCTCCCAAAGAAATTGAATGTATTTTGTTGTCTGGCACGGATGGATGGTTCATAGTTAGAACCTATTAGGGTTAAGAGGGCAAGCCTGGGCACGCAACAAGGCTAATATGCTCAGCAAGTACTAGTAAGAGTAAGAGAATTCAAGCGCACATTATGGCTTCACGCATCGTGTGATTCGTATTTATTGTCGGGAGTTGATCGTTTCCTATTGGCGTGGTAGTCGCCTGAATTGTTGTATTTCTTGTGTCTTCTTTGATCCCGATAGTGGGAAATTACTGATCAGTCGTAATTCAGGTACGACAAGCTTAGTAGTGATGCGAGTTAGGACGGTTGTGGCTAATGCATCATGGTATATGAATGCACTTTTCTTTGGAAGCACCTTGTCCTACACTAGTTTGTGTGTGCGTGTGGTCTCGCGCTGTTACATGTAGTTTGCATATGTTACTTGATTACTTTTGGTTAACATGTTTTGTTATTTAATCGGTATAGCCAGTTACAAGTCGGTCGCATGTCCCGAGGTCGTGACTTGTTATTATGCTGAGTCTCAAGACTTGATAAAACGGTAGGTGCTAGCATTGCACTCTGTTAAAAATTATGAGGGTTGAGGATGTGATCGCTTATGTGTATATGTTGTGTTGTAGTACCTTGACTCTAGACTAGTGAAAGAATCTCTAAAAGATATTTGTCTGGTAAACCGACATGATGTATTGTTTCATAATCGTTCATATGGATGATTAAAAATGATGAGGTTGTACTAGCCTAGGCTAGGCATGATCCAGAATTCTTTGAGGAAACATAGGTTGTGAGTCTTAATGTAGGAATGATCATTGTCGATATGGCGATATTTAACGAGTATAAATCATCTCGAGGTTTTGTTTATCTAGACATGTTAGGCATGCTTGAAATTTTGCAATAAGGCCTTGAGGTTATAACGATTAGAATACAAGTAATGGTTGAGGAAATTGAAATCCGTGGGTCTAAACCTTAGGGTTGAGGATGCCTAGGATTGGAAACCGACCATTGGTAATGGGATTATAAATTGTGATAAGCCAAGAATTTCGAGGACCAAATTACCTAAGGATGGAAGTTTGTAATATCCCGCCCCATTAAATAAATTAAATTATATATATTTTATATGAGAAAGAAGAAATCATAATTAGAAGGATTTATGGGTGGCAAATCGAATTAAATAAAAGAGAATTATGGAATTATAGAATTATTGGATAATAATTATAGGTTAATTCCTAGGGAATTAAAAGAAAAATATATGTTAAGGTATTAACTAAAAGGATTAAGGTGACGTAGCTCCCCCCCCCCCCCCCCCCCTTTTGTTTAATTAATTATGTTGAGTCACGACACTGTGTGAGAGGTAAAGGGTTTGACGAATGAAATGAGGGAAAAACATAGGATCTGAGGAGAACTCTATCACTCAAATGAGAGATTTCCTCGTTCAAACGATCGTCACTCTCGTTCGAACGAAGGACTTCACCGTTCGAACGACGTCTAAATCGTCAGTTCCTTTTTGTGCGTTGTCAGCCTCTTATTCGTTGCCCTGTATTTTGTGTCAATTAGAGCCAGACTTGGGCCCGACCTTGCAGAAGAAAATCGTGTTAAACCTTATGGGTTTGGATGTGAGCAAGAACATGGAAGGCATCTCGTGTGTTGTCAACAAGACATCCATTGGATCAATTAAGGAGAATGTATTGTCGACTCTAGATTATCATGTGACACCCCGCCTAATAAAATACCGGATGATCAATACGATATCAAATTAATACAGGAGTCTCGTATGGTTCATTCTCAGCATCACTGTCAAAAATCAAATTAATTACTAATAACCTATTAGGCTGGCGTCAAAATTTTATTTCAACTAATCTTTTTAACCAAACCATTCAAATAAAACATCCACACAGTTTATATATAAACTAATATATATATATATATATATATATATATATATATATATATATTAACATACCTCCAAGCTTTTTGTTTCTTCTCCCAACCTTATTTAATTATAAAAAACTATATATATTCAAGGAAAATAGGTTCTAATCATCCTAGAACCAAGAATCAACTAATTTCTAGAAATACCAATGTTTTCCTAATATGAGGTTTTATCCGATTTCCACTGTTCAACTTCCGAAAAACCCATTTTGATTCACGAAAACCCAACCCATAAATCTTTATAGTTTATCACTACCAACTATAATATGAGATATATTCTCAAAAGAATAAAGCAAGTAAACACTTGCCTCGTGGATAAAATCCAACGACCTCGAGTCGAATCCCACGGAGTTTGGCTGGAATCTCCTTTTCTTCTTCCTCTCTTCCTTCCTTTCTTCTCCTCTTTCTTTTCTCTCTTTTTATTTCTTTCTCCCACTCTCTCGTGCCTTAAATAGAGATAAATAAGGGTTTATCCCTTATAAAACCAAAAATGACTCGTTTACTCAATTACGAGTCCCTACTAGTCCAAAAATCCTCGGAACCTAAACACTACCCTCAGATACTATATTCTAACTATCTCGGCCATTCGAAAACCAACTGCGCACTCAAAATCTCCATCAAAGTCACTTAACTACAATTCACTAATTAAACCCAACACGTCTTAATACGGGTTTTCCAATTAAAATATTATCATTTGTCGCTTTATCCAACTGCGACGTGTAATTAAAATAATCCAACTTATTTACTTAGTCCCAAAAGTAAATGTAACACACATCGTAAAGCATCTAACACTCGTAATTTCCAAAAATTATTATTCACAGAAATTCCTCAAATTTTCAAATTACACCCATTTATGTAATTTAAATATCCATAAAAGTGCGGGATATTACATTCTCCCCCCCTTACAACGGAATTTCATCCCCGAAATTTTAATACGATCGATGCCACCAACTTAGGATTGCTAATCACATTTCATCTTACATACACAAGTCGAAAGGCACTAACCCAAATGGTACCCACCTATCTCAAGGCTTATACTCTAACGCACTAGCTTAACAATAAGTTTAACTATATCTCTATATGCTACGACACTACTTCGGTCGTAAGGTTGACTCTCACGTCACATCGTACCCAGTGCTTTTACAAGCACATATAAAGAAAACGAGCTTACAATCACATCTTAGCCGTCTCGATCCCATCGAAAAAATAACTATTCTAAGCGTTCGTTCGTCTACCTCACGACGTCTAAGCTGATAAAAAATACCTAATTTTGCAATGGATAGATGTGTCCTTTCAAAAGGTTATAAACTGGAGTTCTTTAATGATGGATTCCAATGCCGATCTATATCAAGGATGTTGTTGATGTCATACTGATAATAACCAAAAGCTGGATCTCAGGTTTGGTGTTCGGACTATTCTTATATATATCATTAATGGTCTAAATTTATGCTCGTTGTTTACTAGTCCTGCTGGTTTCATTAGACATACACCTGCTTATCTATACTATAATTACAAACTAAAAGAGAGACTCCTATTTGTAAGAAGCAGTTCTTATACCAAAACAACACCTGCAGGAAAAATAACACGCGTTAGCCATTGATGGTGACATTGCGTGGAAGTGGGAATGGACTCTTTAAATAGAAACCCTAAGAGATAATTGGGAGGAAAAATTCAAGCGGTTAAGATAGAACCGGAGAGTCCAGATGATATGGGTAGTTCATATGTTTTTGGGACTCTTTAAATGTTTTTTTGGAAAGGTTTTAAGTATGAATGATAAAGAGATATTTAATGGTATTGACACGTGGTGATGTAGTATGTATTAAGGCTATAATTTTATATGTATACATAGATATGTGAAAAAGCATTTCACCATTTTACTTTTCATCGCGATTAAAAGTATTTCAACTCGAACCAAATGGGTCGTAAAGAGGATAGTTTCACTTAGGTTCTTTTACATATGGGAGTCAAACACATAAACACATATATGCAATTTAATGTACTAGTTGGGGCACATGTGTGTTGAATGTGTAACTTATATATTAATCCTCAAATTAATATATTTAAATGGTAAATAAAAATCCAAGCATATAACATAATATGTCTTATACACTGTATGTAATATATCCCTTTAAACATGATATCTTATTCAAAATTTATTAAGTGTATTTATCATACATCATATTCGCAATATTTAATTTTAACATCTCCTTTCATTCTTTCACATATTTATTTACTTTTTAGTTTAAATATTAATTTTTGGTATACTTATTCTTTATCTACAAATGGCAATATCCAATCCTTACTCCTCTCTCTATTGTACACATTTTCTATTATACATTGTTCACCTCTGAATTTACATATACCAACTTTATTTGATATTATAAAATTTATTCCTTCATCATTACATACATTATCACTGTATTCTTCTTCTTTTTCCTCTTCTATTATTTTTACTATACTTTTATTATTGACTAATGCTAATTTAGATCTTGTTCTTGTTCTTCTAATTCCATATAATCTAGACTTTCTGAATTTTATTAATTTTTTTATTCTTTTATTTCTGCATTGATTGGCATAATATCTTCTCTCACTGTATGCCCAACATTTACCAGTTCTTTATCCTTTCGGAGTCTAATTATTCTTTCGAAAAATTCTTCTCTTCTTAAACATAGATTTTATGTAATATTTATTTAGTATTTTTCACCTCCCTATTTATTGAAAATTTTCTTTTTGCAAAACTTTTTTTGGCGTGCATCTTTCTATCCTCTTAGCAAACCCAATTATTTGGTTTTTGCCAGTAGTTTGTGTATTGTTTTTATATTTCTTTTCTTTACTTGATTTTTAGACATTCTTTCTCAAACCATTCTCCTATATGTGACACCCCGCCTAATTCAATATCAGGTGATCAGTCCTTTATTAATTAAATCAGAATATCCAGTTAGTTCAGATTATGCATCATTGTCGAAATTTATATCATTAAAACTAACCACGTAATATTTAAAAAGGTTGATGTCAAAATATTATCTTTTCAACTAATTATAAAATCATTTAAGAAAAATAACTAAACATTCACCATTTAATCCAATCACATAAGAAATAACATACTGACATAGTAAAAGGGACTGACGTAAACACTTCCAGCCTAAAGTCATATACAATAGTCGAACTAAATAAATCCAACAACTGATGGGTAAATAACTAAGATCATAATCTCTGGATAACTGAATAGAAAAGGGTAAAAGGCCCTAACTGATGAAATAGCTCAAAGAAAGTCAATGAGAGTCATGGAGTCATCTACTAACAATGCCCTGTAGCTTCCACAACAGCTACAGCTCGTTGAATAAGTGAATCTCCTATGCTTGGTGTCCTTGTGGCTGGGCACCTGAAATTGGTTTGACAAGAAAAGAGATTTTGCAGAAAGGGTCAGAGCCCGAGTTAAAAACAGTTTAAAAATCTGCAAGTGCTTAAAATGATTTATTAGCACATATATTTATCGTGTTAAATTATCGAACTCACTTGGGAATGCTCACCTTTCATATAGTGTGCACGCTTAGCGAATATTCAAATCCCACTCATTATATTCCCATACGATTAGTTCTTCCTATCTAATAACCCATCATAGTCAGACACCGTCCCCGATTACTTCCCTTGTAATGTATAATACATATAATCAATCCCACTTTAGCATAAATAGACATTTTGAGTTTAATACAATTAAGTGCCCGCTACTTAATTCATTCCGGATTTCATTATAAATTTTACCTATTAAATTCACACAGTATATATCAACACAAGTATAAACATGTATTCACTATATATATACAATATTGCACCCCGAGACACAGCTGCGGTGCCTGCATACTCTGCTATCATGTACTGTTGCATCGTTTATTTGCATAAAGGACTAAAGTTAAGTCTCTCGCGAACCATCAAAACAAAACACATATATTGGAGGCGAACATAGTCCCAAGCCGATGAGCTACGCACATACCTACGCACCCATACGACCGTCATCACTATCGTTCTCACAGATAGTCCGTACCTAGGTTCTATGCTCTAGTGATACCAATAAATATCCCACCCGAAGTCTCCTCAAGGCATGATTTCCCACAACGCGTAACCTCCATTCGATAGTAAGAAGCATAGGTATGTATACACATAATAGTTTATTCAACAAGCATACACACGGCTTAATATATATTCACTAGGTATTCTCGCACCCCAATTCCTCGAGTTTATATATAGTATAATTGTCTCTACTATTCACATTATTTCAACACTTCGACTTATCTCTCTAACATATACCTTTTCTCTAAGGCTCCATTACCCTCTATATCCCCTTGAATATTCTCTCTCTCAACTCATTACTAACTAGGAATTTGAGTCATTTGATGATAGCGTGGGTTAATTACTCTCACTTGGACCAACCTAGAAGGGTTCTAACTTGTTCGAGCTAAAAATAAGCATTCTGGAATCTCGTTAGAAGTCCAGGATTCTCGTTCGAATGACGTCGTTCGAACGAACTTCTCACTTCGAACAAACTCAAAAATCACATTAGAAGTCTCGTTCGAACGACCTGAGCAGGTCTTCGAACGATAATTCCTAGACTACCCTTGTTGTTCCAAACTTTGTTTTTTCCAATCCTTTCCTCATCGAAATTCATCTAAAATTCATCCCAACTCCCAATCAATGATTCTAAACCATTCCTAATCAGAATAGGGTACTTTCTAACATAATTTAGATGACAAATCTTTACATAATCAAAGGGGATCTAAACAAATTTCTAAATCTTTAAAAGTACCTTAATAATGAACCCACCATTAACAATCATTCAAACTCCCAATTATATTTCATGATTTTAACCTAGAATTTTCAGATTTATCATTGCTACAACAAGGTTATTCATCTATATGCAAACCTATCTTCCAATTTCAAAGTTAATTGACTATTCAGTCTCAAATTCATAGTTAAATGGCTATCTCATCAACCAGGGTTCACATGAATCATATATGCTCAGAATTTTAGCTAGATATACACTTACCTTTTCATGAACCTACAAATCGTTGAACGAAATTGGTATGGGGATGATCCTCTCTTCGCGATCCACGCGTTGGTGTGATTTCTGGTGGAAGAACTTGAGTCCTTTGCCCAAAGCACCTATGGAGTTCTTCTTCTTCATCTTGGTTCTCTCTCTCTCTCACGTAGGTTGAAAACTGTCAAATAACCCAATGCCCACGTTCTTCCTCTTTTTAATTTCCTATTTTCGTCCATTATAATTCCCAAAAATCTCGAAAGACTAAAATACCTCTCCGAGGTGTCATTTTGGGCTAAAAATGCCCCAGAATCCAAATGAAACACTCAAGTAGTGTTATCTGACTATTTCGACCCTTTCGGACGCAGTGGCGCACTCAAAATGGCCATAAGAGTTACTTAAAAATAAATTATCCTTTTTATCTCAATAAAGTAATATTGACACGACTCACACGCGACTCATACGCACGTCCCAACTAAGTGTATTGTAAATACCGTTTATTTCACTCCCAGCCAAAATAATATTCTCATATTCATATATTACTTTTCTCGCTAAGTAATATTCCACGTAATTATTTCCAATAAATACTAACTCTTGTCACGCTAGTAATTATTACAATTAAATTTGGATTAATTATAAATTAAATTTTCTCCATTTAAATCAATTAATCCAAATTCCATAATTAAAATAAAATTTCACAAAAATATGGGGTATTAAATTAGATACCTCATCATAGCTCCTAATGAGTCTTCTCTTAGACTGTTGAATTCGTTTATCTATTTTCATATTTTCCTTCCATGTTATCATTTATTGGGTAAGGTATTTTATGGAAAAACATTATGAGATTATTTTTTATATATCATTGTTTATAGAATTAAAAAGAGTATTCACATATATACTTTATAAAAAAAAATCATATTACGAATTTCTAAATTATTTAACTTTCTTTACCATGTTATCATATTCTTGTCTTCTTGTCTTCTTATCTTCATAATATTCATTTTCTATGAATTATTTCTATGATTTTTATGAATTTATTTAGCAATGACTCTAGAGTAGTTTCGTGCCTTAGAGTCACCTTATTGGTTTCTCTTAAATTATCATATGAGTTAGACTATGTTTAATATAATGTATATAACTTTTCACACTCCAATTACTACTATACAAATTGAAGACATGATGCATTCCTCTCTCCCATTGTACTAGGTGCAATCTATATTTATTATGTATCCCATATTACTAATTGGTTTTAATGAGATTTCATTTAAGAAGACCTATTTTCTTAGTACAAAATCTCCACACTTAGGTTTCACCCTGATTACCCAACATTTTTTTCTGTAATCATAATCTCTCGCGGAATTTTCTATTCCTTCCACATTGAAGATTCTAGGAATATTTTCATATTCATGACTTGGTTCAGCATCATTTTTAACTATGGTCATTGCGACGTTGATTTATTTGTTTCTTATTCATTAAAATTAGTTTGGGGCATATACCAAATAGTTCTTCGAACATTTTTTAATACACGTTTAACCTAATTCTTTTTATTTTATTTCAAAAAGCCCTTCACCATATAAAAACACTCACAACAAGGAGCGCCGATAGGGTCCTCGGAACCCCGGCAGTGGGTGGTGAGGGAGGTGAGGCAGGAGTGCCACTAGCGCAGACCTTTAAAAAATAAGAAAATATTGGTTAAATAGTTGTTTGAAGGACTTTTTGGAACAAAATTAAAAGGTTTGGACTAAATGTGTATTAAAAAATGTTTGAGTGATTTTTTTGTAATTAATCCAATTAGTTTCTTCAAACTTTTTGAAATTTTAAAATGAATGTGTTCCATTTCTTTAAGGTTTATTCATCTTAATTATCTATACAAATCTTATTCTATTTCAAAGCTAACATTATTTATTTTATGATTTCAGTTTCATCCATTTTATCTAACTTTTTTGGTGATTTCTGAAGTGTAATTACTAAGATCTATTTTATTTTCAGGTATGATAGGTTCAAAATAATATTTTGATTATCTTTCTCTTAAGCGTATAAGTAAGAATCCAAACATTCATGATCTTCTTTCCAATTACTAATATTTTTTCTTTTTCTTTTATGCTATTTTATAGATGTCTTACTTCATTGACTACTTATAATTAACAACTTTCATTTTCCTAAAATATCTATTAATAACCTTATTAAGGTATTATTTTGTTTTATAATTATTTTTATATACTCATATATGTTTCCGTTGGGATTCCAACAAAAAAGTATGTAAACCTAGGTGCTGATACCAATTCTGAAAAACACACTCGTATTAAATATGCGAAAACTAACGTTAAAACTTAAAATTATAATAAATTAAAAGTTTTTTGACTTAAATAAATAAAACATTACCCACTTTTGAGTTTGATACCTTTTACAAATTGACTTTGAGTTTAGTACATTTTATGTAACCTCTGGATTTAACGGTTATGTGACTTGTAGATGATCTGTGAAAACAAAAATTATTCAAAAAAACTAGAAAAACAATAAATAAATCACAATTGAAAAAAAAACTGAGAAAAAGAAAATACCCATCGTTATGACAAAAGCAACCAGCCACACAGCCCCCACCATGACCTCACCTCCACCCCCATCCCAGGCCACGCCGCCTCTCTCCACATCCCCCAACCCTCACACCCTCCCCACAACGTAACAAAACTCACTCTCGATCCTCACCGCGCACCACTCCCAGCGCCGCGATTCAAAAAGAGAGTGAAATTTGGTTAGTTTATTATGTCTAAAAAAAGAAAGTGAAGTTTTAAGTTAAAATAATTCAAAATAAAATAATATACTCTTAATTTGGAACCGAAGAAATATTATAATTCAGATACTAATTTGTAATTAGGAAAATTAAGATACTAAAATGATAATATATTGACTAAATTAACATAAATTGTACTTTGTGGACTATTTTAAATTGATACTTTAGGAACTATTAGTGTAGTGTGTACTCTTTTTAATTTCGGTTAAGTTATAATAGTTGGCTTTTTGGTAAGGAGTTTGTAAATTTAGGATCTATTGTAATATGTATTTTGAAAATAGGACAGCATACATTTTATTTATTGTTTTAATCCATATTTTTGAATAAAGTCGCTGGCGCGGACCCATATTCATAAAATGTCGACCAATCACAGCATGCCACGTGTTCCTTTAATTTGAAAATAAGAATTAAAAATAAAAATAAAATATTTATTATCCTATACCCATGATTAATATTATTTTAAGTCCTAAAATACATAATCTATTTTGATAAATAGTAGGGTTGAGGCCTCACTCTCAAAGTCAAAACTAAAGTAACAGTTCTGTCTGTTTTTTTTTCCCTCCTCTTTCTCCCCTTGTTTGGTCAATAATTTTGAACTCCGAAAACTGTGATCTTATCTTAGTTGTAATGGAGAAGATCCAACACAAGTATGTGGATGTTAGAGGGCTGAGGCTTCATGTTGCTGAGATCGGGACAGGTTGAAAACTCAAACCTTTTACTAATTGATTGATGCTTTGTTTTGTTTGAACATTGAAATATTGGTGAGTGCAGGTCCTGTAGTGGTATTCCTACATGGGTTTCCGGAGATATGGTATTCGTGGAGGTATCAGATGATAGCAGTAGCTAACGCCGGGTTTCGAGCTATAGCTCCTGATCACAGAGGCTATGGTCTGTCTGATCAGCCTCCTCACCCTGAGAACACCACGTTCAGAGACCTTGTTAATGATCTTCTTGCCATTCTTGATTCGCTTCATATCCCCAAGGTGTTTTTCTTTATTATTATTATTTGGTTGTTTCATTTATGTTTTCAAGTTGTTAAAGCTTTTCTAAGGGACAAGTACCCTTCAGTGCAGCCAAACCCATCAGAAGTATTATTACTATTGGTGAGTGCAAGTATCCTTCAAGTTGTTAAGCTTTTTTAAGCTGGGTAATGTTTGTGTCGTCCCATCAAATAATTGATGGTCTGTCACATGAGTTTGTAGGGGTGTCAATTCATGTTTCTTTTATCTCATAGGAATACAACACCATTTCCTGTATTTTACGCTTAATTAAACAGAGGGATAGACACAACCGACCAAATAAAAAAATAATTGACGCGAACACGAATACGACTTCGACTTCGTGTCAAGAGGATCCGAAACGAATACGACTAACACCACATATTTTCTTAATTTCGGGTTAATTTCGTCATCAGTTTTCGTGTTTTTTCTAAAATTACCAACCTAATTTGTTCAAAAAGTTTATACAATTTATTTGGAAGTGTAGCGTTACTCTTTATCATATGACTGTCACAACACCTTATTTGGCAACTCTCCCTCCTTCTGAAGGGTTGAAATAGATTGTCGTCAAGCTAGACGTGGTCCATAGTTTGTCTGACTATTCTTTTTACAGTTTCTTTATATACAACTCTTTGGAATAAAGTTTACTACTCATTATTCCTTTTTGTTTTTTTGCAGTGTCAGTAATTGATTAAAATCAGATACCATACGCAATTCACGTTGAGGTCCCCCCCCCCCCCACCACATACACACACCACCAATTCCATTATAACTATTTATGTTTGTTGGAAATTAATGTCAAGTAATGAAATTAATTATTTAATTTTAATTTTATTAAATTTCGAATTTTTCATAATTGTGGTCTTGATAAATATCAGATAATTAATTAGGAATGTGATAAATAAAGATATTAAAAGATTTGGGTAAACTTTATCCGTTAGTCACATGATGGTTAGTAGCATTAGTGGGAGACTTGAAAGAGTCCCACCTTGACTAGGATTTCGGCCCTCTTCCCCTTATAAATAGAGGAGCCCTACACCATCTGGGGTTATCTCATAACACACTATTTCTGAGGTGGGAGAGAAACTCCGAGATTCCATTAAAGTGTATTTTTTCCAAGAAAGTAGATTGATGGAGCAATTAATCAAGATTGATCTTTGATCAAGGTAAGTCTTATTTTTTATCTTTTAGACGTATTTTGTGAAAACATGAAGATCCAAGATCCTTTTATTAAGAACAATTGTATGTTAAAATTTAATCATATTAATGTGTTCGTGATTAATATTAGGGTGTTCTTAAGAATGATTTTATATGTGGTATCAGAGCTAAAGTTTAAGATCTCATGATTTTTCTTATTGATGTTCGTCTATAATGAAATATGTGCCTGAGACTTTCTGCGACATTTTTATTTATGTCATTAAATTGCTTTTGTGCCTAAGACCTTCTGCGACGTCTTATTTCTGTCATTAAATCTACTCTTAAAGTGTGTCTGAGATTTTCTGTGACGTTTTTCTTCTGTCGCCAATACTCACTGGTGAGAATGAAAGGTCAAAACTTGCTCGAAATTTTACGAAACTGACATGGTCGACTGGAAACGTCGAAATAAACAGAACCCATTGTATACAATGGGAACCACCTTACTTTTGCGTTTTGACGTCGTTAAGACTCTTAAAATTGCGTTTTTGCCGTTTTTAGTAATAATGTTGACGTCAATATCTCACTCCAGAAAATTGATTTTTGAATTCCGCAAATTGTTTTGAGATCCTGGAGTAATTATCTACATCCCAGTGGTGCTAACTCAAATTTTTTATTTTTGGCAAAAATTACGATTGTTTCTGAATATTATGTATTTTTTTTTCACCACGGGGCTGTTTTTTTTATTTTTTTTATTTTATGTTCATGGTTGTTCTAATATTCATGTTATGTAGTATTTGGTATTGATGAAAGAGTTTCATATAAAATTTTGAATATTAGATGTATGATTATGTGTTTGACAATAACATTTCGATATATTAGGTTATTGTGCATAATCTATATTTGGTAGCCCAAAGGTCCTAATGTAATTATGAATTGATGTTTAGACAATAATATTTATATGGTGTTGGATGGGGAAGACATGAAAAGTGTCTTAATCTATAATTGTAAATATTTGATTATTATGTATGCATTTATATTTGGACCATTAATTATACATTAAGTTTTGAGTATAATATTTTTGGAGGCATTGATTTTGCATAAATAATGTTTCTGACTTCCAAAAAAAATATTTTTGAATTCCGTCGAATATATGAGATTCTAGAGTAGTTTCCTATAGTTCCATGATGCTAACTCATTTTTTAGAAAAAATTAAGTTTTCCCATATTTCATGTATGTTTTATCTAGAACTGTGATAAAACCTTGCTCTAATGATCCTTTTTTTAGTTGAATATTCGTGCGAAACACACGCCAACATATTTCATATGGTAGGATATTAGACTTGCGTTATTGTTAATATTCATATATTGATGAGTCTCGTGCCAAATACAAGCCAATGATTCATATTGTTGAATATTATGATATTCGTATTTTAATGAGTCTCATGCCAAACACAGGCCAACGATTTATGTAGTTGAAAATCAGAATTATTGTTTATTCTAAGGCTAGTACTCCCATTAAGTTGAATTAAATGCCAAACATAGGCTACAATTCATATGTGCGGATATTAGATTTATTCGTTGCATGCATGCATATTTGAATGTATGGCTTGCAAATTTTGAGACTCATAAGTAGGTATTCATTCAGTTTAATCAAATGCCAAATACAGGCTAAGATTACATGTGAAGATACTATACTTGTAGTCATTTCAGATTATCCTAATGTTTGTTATAAGGTTAAATTGAAGCGCAACACATGCTAAAATTTGAATCAAATAAACATTAGAATTTTTTTAAAATGTTAAATAATTGACATCAATGTTAAAAAGTCATATTTACATATGCCACTAGTATGATAATTGTGATTATAACCGTATTGTGCATTAGTATGACCATGAATGATTTGGGTCAATATTTCTAATTTGTTACTCATACATAAGTGATGAAGCGAAAGTAAATGACTTATGTCTTCCATTTACTATTATTGTGTAATATATCATGTAAACTCTTTGTCTATTTGATTTTCACATTATGCCTAATTTTTCGTGAATTTCAAGTTAGGGAATAGATAATAATATAATTATTCATGTATTACGGGGATTTTGAACATGTATGCGTATTTCTAATATTTATATAATATAAGGTTTGGTGTTCATTAAAGTGCTCCATACTAGAAGATATAAATATTGGACTAATGCATTAATATCATGCATATTTTGGTTGCCTACGGGTCCATGTATGATATTGAATGCTAGGATGATGATACTTTATGATGTTGCATACATATTATTGTTTATTCATTTATTGTGATTACAATAATTGAACAAAATGTTAGTGGTGATATATATTTTGGGAAGGTAATAATGGTCATCAAACACAGATGCCATAGTTTCTTTCACTATCATATCACCAATTAAGTTTATGAAAACCATAAACATGAATAATTTAGCTTATTGATCATGCGATATTTAATGAAAATAAGTGAAAAATTTATTGACTTGTGTATGTAAGTCTTTACGTAATGTAATATTCATATTATGAAATGTTTGGTAGTCACTACAGTGACCCAACTAGAATGGCAATGAATATTAAATGTAAAGATGATGGTAGTAGTAACTCATGATGCTTATAATTGTAAAGATATTAATGGGGTATATTGAGTTTATTTCTTCAAGCAAGGTTATTCCTTATAGGGAATCAATTTTGAGTGATTGAATGAACATCATAGATCACATACATTATTATAGTATGTGAAAATAAGTTGTGCACAAATGTCGTGTACAATATAATGAAATAACATTATACCCAATAAAGTAATCTACAAGCATCATATAATCGATATTTCACGGTTACTACTGACAAAAACTCACGGTTATGCACTTAATTTATCATGTAATCGATGTGTGTGTTGTTAAATCAAAGCATTAATGAAGTGAGCAATTTATCTCATTATCTTATCACATATTATTGTATCCCATTTTATTTCTCTAAAAATTTCATATTTAATTTGGTTAAACAAATTAAGTTTGTTTACATGTTGCACACTCGGATTAATAATGATAAAGATAATATGTATCTTTTATGATTTGAAATGAGTTTTTCATCTCAGTAGAGTTTTCAAGTTATACTTACTGTGTTATATAAAGTATTTACTTTTGATGCAAGGATTTCTTACAAAACAAACTAGAAATGCTAATAAGATTCTTTTCTTTTGTTCTTGGGGAATCAAATCGCCATTTGTTTTCATAAACCCTCAATTTCTTTTGGAAAATATTTGTCTAGACTTGATCGTGAGGGATATGTTCTAAAGAATCTTTTGATGTATATTTTTTTCAAGGGTTATGATTTTAGTTTTGATGTTTTGTACAAAATAAAGTTTAAACATAGTTCTTTAAAGATTTGTTTGATCCTGCATCATAATCGTAGCGTTTTTTTTATGAAACTCTTTAAATCTTGTACCAAATTAAATCTAGACTCTTTTTCATAATTTTCGTGGACAAGATTTTTGTAATGTCTCTTACAAATTTTGATAGTCGAGTTGTGCTCTTAAGGTATTACGATGCCTAATATAAGGATGACCTATGTGGCCCAAGTGGGAGATTATGAGAAACTTCCCTTAAAGTGGACCTACATAGATCATATAATTGTCATTGACACGTATTTATTGCATTAAAGTCAAATTCATTATGAAAGGTGAAATTAGTGGTAGTAGAAAATCATGAAATATGGTTATAAAGGAAGGTAGGGTACTTATCCCATTATCGATAACCTTCTTGAGGTTATAAATGAAGGTAGGGTACTTATCCCATTATCGATAACCTTCTTGAATCCTTGTTCTTTTAGTTGTTAGATTGTCTAAACAACAAAGAACAAATAAATTATCAACCACTAAATAATAGTATTGTCACCGTGAGATAAATGTAGATAAAATCATAAGGAATAGTATTAAGAAGATCCTAAAAGGTCTACTATCCTCGATGATTATGTGGTGTATCTGCATGAACATGAATTTGGCGTAGGGATAAATAATGACTTGGTTTTATTTTCAAAAGTCATAAGAAGTGAAACTAATGGACTACAACTAAGGTTGAAATCTCGTTGAATTACATAATTGATGCACTAAAGTCGGGTATGAAGGGGTCATCAAGACCAAACGCGACACTAACGGTAGTTTAACGAGATAAAGCTAAATTGTAGTAAAATATTTCACTATTAATGAAGAAAAGGTTATAAATGAACCTTCTCAATTATATGTAAGGACATGGAATTCCTATGACATTAGTAGCTTATTATGATTGAGAGTTACATGAAGTGGATGTTAAAATTACTTTTTGAAGTCTTATAAATCATGCGTATATGTTTAGGAGATCATTATATAAACATAAGTTTCCCACATGACGTATTTTAAGAAATAATATCATTATTTTTGAATCGTTGTATATTTGTATACACCTTAAGATCAGTGGGAGTAAGTTTATATATTTTCTCTATATTCAAGCACATATTTAGAAAGTAGAGAATTAAAATAATCTTATGGGTTTAAAAGTTGTGTATGAAGTAATGAGATACTTAAAGGACTATATGCTCACATTTATGATGTATGTGTTCATTTAAATATGAACAATTATTGTGACTCAGATTTACTGTTTGTACGGATGGTATGAAGTTCACTCATACTTAAGAATATTTGTTTTGGTTTATCAACCAATATAATGAAGGAGTGCAACACAATCCATCCATTAACTATTGTGAAAGTTGTAAGGACACAAATTTCCAATTGAGTCCATATATAGTTTTGGCTCAATTCCGGACAAAAACATTTATTCATAGGATAGTATGTAAATGTAATATTCTCAACCCTATGAAGTGTTTGTTGAAGACGTAGCGGCAAAGAATATAAAGCTTCATCAAATATGCCGGTTTGCGTGCCTCGTTTCTACGTCATCATCTACAGTTCCATGCTCCCAAGGTATGAATGCAATTATATATATATAGGAGCTTGGAACAAAGTTTATTGGGTGTTAGGTTTAATAAAAACTGCGTTTTATTCTCAGAAAGAATTAATTAGAACTTTAAAATAAGTTTATAAAAGTTTCTGGGCCAAAATCGAATTTTACAATCTTTCTGGTCGTTCATTAGAAATGTCGTTCGAACGAGTTTTTCGTTCGAACCAGGTTTCGTTCGAACGAGTTTGCCAACGAGTCTAAACTAGTCTGTCGTTCGAACGAGATTCTAACGAAGTCCATACTGGTGCGTCGTTAGAAGCTCGTTCGAACGAGAGTTCGTTCGAACGAAATGTCGTTCGAACGAGCTGTCAAGCGGGAACAGTTTTTGGCAGTTTTTCACCCACTTCCCCACTTGGTTTTTAACCAACTTTTACTGACTTTAATATGTGCGGGAATGACATTTTCCAAACCAACATTTCCATAACTTTTCTATCCTAGTTTATCTCTTAGAGAGAATTTGAGAGCAAAAATTATTTAGGAAAATGTTCATGTTTTGAGTGTTATTTTTCAAAGAGAAAATCCTTCACACTCTAGTTTACACCCAATTGTGTTTAGTCCAAGTTCTTATTTAGATATCAAATTGCTTGGAGTTTTGGCACCGGTTTATCTCTACCAAATTCAAGAAGAGAAGTTTTGGTTTGCTTCTACATCCATCAAAGAAGAAGACTTTTTGGTTGCGATTCTACCCACTTGGAGAAAGGCTCCTTGCTCGGGTGACGGTGACCATAGAAAGCCCCATCGGTGGATTCCGAGACCACGGTGGAGTTCTTGAGGTTGTCAGCTAGGAAGAGGTGTCTACGAGAAGAAGTATCGAGGCTTGAGAGGGATCGAGTCTGTCGTTGTAAGTCTATCTGTCTTGTAATTGTAATTCCGTATCTAGTGGACTTGTGGCTAGGGCCGTCCGAGGTTCTTTCCCGTTTTGGGTTTTTCCTCGTACATCGCGGCGTAGTGTGATATTGTTTATTTTATCTTGCATCATAATTTAGAACGCATGCTTAGGATAAATTCAAGATAAAATTCAGTTTAATTTATCACACTCAATTTAATTTGGACTTATATTAAATATTCAGTAATGTTTAATTAATTCAAGTCATTTGCTAAAATTTAGTTTCGCCTAATTTGCTAATATTGATAAATATGACTTAGGCACATTCTAGGACTTGGATTAACTTATTTTAATTTGTTTTGAAGAAATTAAAATTTGGTTTTGTTTATTTGTTGAACCATCACTTATATACGCTTCCGCATCATCTCTCGTTTTTTTTTACATAAAAAGGAAATTATTAACTTTGATTTTAATTGAGAAAATCACCATCCGGGGGTTCCAGCTTTTACAAATTGGTATCAGAGCCAAAGCGATAAATTATTTCGTTAACGATCTTTTTAAATAATTTTTGGCTAAAATGGATTTTTCCCCATTTTCAAAATTTTCTATTTTCGATGGTTCAAACTACGCATATTGGAAAGCGCGAATGAGATCGGCACTAAAATCTATCAACGAGAGAGTTTGGATGTCTGTTGTTACCGGGTACTCCTCACCGACTTACTTAGTTGAAAATGAACGTGTTATCAAACCCGTCGATAGATGGACTGAAAATGAGTTTAAACTTGCTAACTTTAATTCCCGAGGTTTAAATGCCTTATTTAGCGCTGTCGCACCGGATGAATTCCGACGTATTATGACGTGTGAAACCGCTAAAGAAGCTTGAGATATTTTACAATTAACTTATGAAGGAACTAGTGTCGTTAAAGCTTCAAAACTCCAAAACCTCACCACTCAATTTGAAACTATCAAAATGGATGAAAAAGAAACTTTTGATAAATTTTATGCTAGACTTTCTGATATTGTTAATTCATCTTTTAACTTGGGAGAGAAAATACCTGACGACCGTGTTGTAAAGAAAATTTTAATGTCCCTACCCGATAGATTTATTCCTAAAGTGACCGTTTTAAATTCTTTACCCACTTTAGCCTCTACGAAATTAGAAGAGCTTGTAGGTGATTTACAAACCTATGAACTAGATATGTTTCCCTTTAAAACTGAAAAGAAAATTGAAAAGGGTGTTGCGTTAAAAGCCCGAAAAGAGGTCAAACAATTAGTAAAGAGCGATAGTGATAGTGACTCGTAAGACATGGCTTTGTTTGCTCGTAAATTTAGAAAATTTCTTGAATTTAACAAAGCTAAATTTAAAAATGATTTTAAGAAATTTGATACTTCTAAACATGATAAAAGCGAGAAGATTTCTAAAGCCGAGAAGATCCCTAAACCTAGTAATGAACATTTAGAGAGGGACGAGTCTGATAAGTGTTTTGGTTGTGAAGGTTATGGCCATAGGGCGTTTGAGTTCCCCACTAAACTAAGGAAAGAGGGTAAGCGACCCATTTCATATAATGCAACCCTTAGTGATAGTGATAAGGAAGAGAAGCCCGATTCCCCCACTAAGAAAAAATTTGTGGCTTTTATGGCTAGTCATGTGAGTGATAGTGAGAACTCATCGATTGATGAAACGATAGCACATGCCACTTCCAAGGTCATTGTACATGATTCTCTTATTTTTTATGATAGTGAGAGTGAAGCAGAAAGAGAGAGTGAAAATGAAGATGAGGTTGATATGAGTGAACTTCAAAATGCTTTTCAAGAACTGTATACCGAATCTATTAAATTGAAAAGAGCTAATTTGAAGTTAGAAGCTAGTTTAAGAGAGAGTGTCAAGGTCGTTGATGAGAATGTTTTAATAGAAGACCTTAGGACACATGAGAGGACTCTTCAAGAGAAGCTTGAATATGTAGAAGGCGAGAGAGATAGCCTCAGGGGTTTAATGGAATCCTTGAAAAAGGAGCTTCTTGCTTTTGAAGAGCGAAATGCTTTATTAGAGTCTCACATTTTAGAATTACAAGATAAATTAAAAGACTCTAGTAATGTCAAATTTGATTTGGAGTGTCGTTCGGAAAAACTAGATAAAATGTTAGGAACGGTCCAAATTAAAAATGACACTTGTGGTTTAGGCTTCAATTCTTGTAATGAATTTACTCATAATGCCCAAACCAATGTTTTAGGAGAATCTACTAGGAATACATTTAAAGATCACTCCTTAAGTAAATATTTTCGACATACTCTCACTTGTACACATTGTGGTCGAAAAGGTCATCTTAGGAAATTTTGTTTTGATCTTAGACGAATTTCTAGAAAATCCCATAGTAATGTAACCACGGTAGTGAAAGTTCCTACACCCCAAGATAGTCATTCTCCATTAATTTGGGTTAGGAAATCCGACTTGGTTGCCTTGCAAAATAGGGTTGTTGATTCTCATTTACTTTCACATGCTTCCTCCCTTGCTAAATCTAAAGGATGAATGTGTTAGTGTTTGCATACTTTAGCGTTTGTACTTTATGCTATATTCACATGCTAAATGTATGCTTGTTTAGTCATTTTCTAGTCATAGCCTTATTTCATATCCCATGCTAGAAATTATGACTTGTTTATCTTTTTGTATTATATTTTGTGTTAGAATTAACTGAAAAAAAAATATAAAAAGATGTTTTGTTTATCATTTGTGTTTTATTTATTTCATTTAAGCTTAATGAAAAATACAAATGATTTTTGTTTGTCCTTTTGAGTAAATATTTATTTTTGATTAAAAATGTTAAAAACTCAAAAAGATTTTATGTTGTGTGTATTTTAGTTTGACACACTTTATGTGGCATATACTTGTGTTTGAATCCCTCCTTTAACGCTCCCACGTGGCTAGAACTTTTGGTTTAGATTTTCAATCCTTACAATGTTCTTTACCATGCTTTATATGGAGTAGTTGGATTTTGTGTTGTTTAAATGGATTCTATTTTTATATGCCTCTTTTCACACATGCACGAGCTCTTTTGAATCTTAATGTCACATGTTATATTTGAGCTTTTTGAGGTGTTCTCCTACCAATCTAGTCATCTACATATCTATGACCTAGGAGGATTAGTGCATGTCAAAATCCGTTGCATGTGAGATTTGTGTGAAAATGAAAAACATGATAAATAAAATGTGCACGGGGAAGGACTCCGAAAGGATGAATTAAATCCTTTGCGATAGTAAGCCACCGTTTATTGGATCTAAAAGAAATCGTGATCCAAAGGCCTAAAAACAGATTATATGGCATTAAAAGGAATACATTTGCCAAGGCCTATGTTTGTTTGATATATTCATTCAAAAGCAAAAGAATATATACGCTTATTGAGGGAGAATTGGATGGTATATCAACGGTTTGCACAATGTCCGTATATCCTAGTTGTCTTTACTGTCATGACTCTATTTGGTTTGTAGAATCATCATCATGCTAGGCTTGTATGCATTGTGTATGTTTGTTCATTGAGTTCAATCTTTATATTGTCACATGAGGTTATATTTAAATGTGATAAAGTTTGCAATCAAATGAGAACTCCGTGAATGTTTATTAAGTGTTTGGGTCTAAATTTAATTGTTGCTAGTTCACACCCCTACACTTCCGTTTCCATATGACACATTTTTGCTATACGAGTGTGCAAACTTATTGTATTTTTGTGTCATGTGTGTGTTTATATCTCTCTCTATATATATATATCCAAGTGCTTCATTGCTATATTTCTAGTTTATATATATATATATGATATTTGTTTTGTCTTTGCCTATTATTTTCTTGCTCATATGCTTTCATGTCTTAACACTTTAAGCTTCAACATGCTTTTATGTTTATTAGTTCTTTATCCTTTGCCTATTCCAGAACAAAAAGGGGGAGAATGATGATAGGGGGAGAAATGGTATCTAATCCTATTATTATCGTATCTTAGTTTGGGGGAGATTTATCTTAGGGGGAGACGTCTTTCTAAGTAGGTCATGTGTTTGATAAAGGGGAGAATTAATTTAGGGGGAGTAATTAATTAATTGCATTTAATACTTTGATATTCCCGATGCATTTGATGAGTTTGCTTAAGTGTGCAGGAATTCTTCTAAAGCGGCATCTTTCAATGGCAAAGCGGTTGATCCTCGGGTTGAGTCAAGTTTGGGTGGGTTATGTTATGAGTCTAGTGAGCTTGACGGCCCTTTAGGATTTTGTTTTAGTTTTTGTCTCGGAATAGCCAAAGGGGGAGATTTGTAAGGACACAAATTTCCAATTGAGTCCATATATAGTTTTGGCTCAATTCCGGACAAAAACATTTATTCATAGGATAGTATGTAAATGTAATATTCTCAAGCCTATGAAGTGTTTGTTGAAGACGTAGCGGCAAAGAATATAAAGCTTCATCAAATATGCCGGTTTGCGTGCCTCGTTTCTACGTCATCATCTACAGTTCCATGCTCCCAAGTTATGAATGCAATTATATATATATAGGAGCTTGGAACAAAGTTTATTGGGTGTTAGGTTTAATAAAAACTGCGTTTTATTCTCAGAAAGAATTAATTAGAACTTTAAAATAAGTTTATAAAAGTTTCTGGGCCAAAATCGAATTTTACAATCTTTCTGGTCGTTCGTTAGAAATGTCGTTCGAACGAGTTTTTCGTTCGAACCAGGTTTCGTTCGAACGAGTTTGCCAACGAGTCTAAACTAGTCTGTCGTTCGAACGAGATTGTTCGTTCTAACGAGGTTTCTAACGAGATTCTAACGAAGTCCATACTGGTGCGTCGTTAGAAGCTCGTTCGAACGAGAGTTCGTTCGAACGAAATGTCGTTCGAACGAGCTGTCAGGCGGGAACAGTTTTTGGCAGTTTTTCACCCACTTCCCCACTTGGTTTTTAACCAACTTTTACTGACTTTAATATGTGCGGGAATGACATTTTCCAAACCAACATTTCCATAACTTTTCCATCCTAGTTTATCTCTTAGAGAGAATTTGAGAGCAAAAATTATTTAGGAAAATGTTCATGTTTTGAGTGTTATTTTTCAAAGAGAAAATCCTTCACACTCTAGTTTACACCCAATTGTGTTTAGTCCAAGTTCTTATTTAGATATCAAATTGCTTGGAGTTTTGGCACCGGTTTATCTCTACCAAATTCAAGAAGAGAAGTTTTGGTTTGCTTCTACATCCATCAAAGAAGAAGACTTTTTGGTTGCGATTCTACCCACTTGGAGAAAGGCTCCTTGCTCGGGTGACGGTGACCATAGAAAGCCCCATCGGTGGATTCCGAGACCACGGTAGAGTTCCGAGGTTGTCAGTTAGGAAGAGGTGTCTACGAGAAGAAGCATCGAGGCTTGAGAGGGATCGAGTCTGTCGTTGTAAGTCTATCTGTCCTGTAATTGTAATTCCGTATCTAGTGGACTTGTGGCTAGGGCCGTCCGAGGTTCTTTCCCGTTTTGGGTTTTTCCTCGTACATCGCGGCGTAGTGTGATATTGTTTATTTTATCTTGCATCATAGTTTAGAACGCATGCTTAGGATAAATTCAAGATAAAATTCAGTTTAATTTATCACACTCAATTTAATTTGGACTTATATTAAATATTCGGTAATGTTTAATTAATTCAAGTCATTTGCTAAAATTTGGTTTCGCCTAATTTGCTAATATTGATAAATATGACTTAGGCACATTCTAGGACTTGGAATAACTTATTTTAATTTGTTTTGAAGAAATTAAAATTTGGTTTTGTTTATTTGTTGAACCATCACTTATATACGCTTCCGCATCATCTCTCGTTTTTTTTTTTTACATAAAAAGGAAATTATTAACTTTGATTTTAATTGAGAAAATCACCATCCGGGGGTTCCAGCTTTTACAAAAGCTGAGTTTGTAGCATGCTTGATGCTACAACTTATGTATTTTGGCAGCGTGACTTCATTTCGGGACTTGGAGTTGTCGACACTATTATCAAGTAGCTGAAATATTATGATAATGTCGCTGCAATCTTCTTTATGAAGAAATGTTAGGTATTCCTAAAGTAACTAAGCACGTTGGATGAAATACCTATCAGTTAAAGAAGAAATTCAGAAACAAAGAGTGTCAATTGATCACATCAGTACGCGTGATAACATAGCAGATCCTCTTACGAAAGGACTATCTCCGAAGACCTTTATGGAACATGTCAAAGAGATGGGTCTCGATTAGTTAGACTATGATTGCTATTTTGGCTTAGTTGTTTGACACCATTACTTGAATTCAATAAAAGTGTTTCTGATTTCTATTATTTCTGTCTTTTGAGAAAGCATGCACATAATTATGAATTATTGTTGACAGAAATAGTCCTTATTGAAAAGGATATTATGAGGCCATTATGATACCCAATATTAAAGGCTCAGTTGAATGAAACATTGGTGTTGTAGTACATGGAAGGAACCATGCTCTTGAATAGCATGGAACCGCCATGACTTGTATCCGTGAATCATTTGATTTAACAAACTGAATTTATCAATAATTGTGCACCTTATGATACCTAATTTAATTATACGAATTATTAAGACCAAGTGGGAGACTGTTGGAAATTAATGTCAAGTAATAAAATTAATTATTTAATTTCAATTTTATTAAATTCCGAATTTCCCATAATTGTGGTCTTGATAAATATCAGATAATTAATTAGGAATGTGATAAATAAAGATATTAAAAGATTTGGGTAAACCTTATCCGTTAGTCACATGATGGTTAGTGGCATTAGTGGGAGACTTGAAAGAGTCCCACCTTGACTAGGATTTCGGCCCTCTTCCCCTTATAAATAGAGGAGCTCTACACCATCTGGGGTTATCTCATAACACACTATTTCTGAGGTGGGAGAGAAACTCCGAGATTCCATTAGAGTATATTTTTTCCAAGAAGGTAGATTGATGGAGCAATTAATCAAGATTGATCTTTGATCAAGGTAAGTCTTATTTTTTATCTTTTAGACGTATTTTGTGAAAACATGAAGATCCAAGATCCTTTTATTAAGAACAATTGTATGTTAAAATTTAATCATATTAATGTGTTCGTAATTAATATTAGGGTGTTCTTAAGAATGATTTTATAATGTTTTCCAGAATGCTCAAGTTTTTTCCTTGAGCATTTTAACAAGGCTATATATAGTTCAAAAGGTACGAGCACTAACACGAAGAAAAGTACACGTACATTTTATACATTTGTCATCGTAACTTTTTTATACTTGCCCCTAGGGCTACAAACGAAATAAGTTGTTCGTGAACAACTCGATCCCGGCTTGAGCTCGAGCCGCTCAATCTCAATCTTGAGGTGTTTAAAAAATTGAGCTCGATTAGCTTGGCTTGAACTCGACTCATTTAGTCTGTTACTGGGTAAATGCACTCAATTAGATCCTCATATCTGAGATGCTCGCGCTCAGATCGGATCGGATCGGCTCAGTTCATTTGCAGCCATACTTGCCCCTATGTGCCCTATATTGAATTACTGATATAATTGTGACCGATTTCAACTGTACAGGTTTTTATCGTTGCAAAGGACTTTGGAGTGCGGCCGGCGTACCACTTTCCGCTCCTTTATCCAGACAGGGTCTCAGGAGTAGTAACACTGGGTGCACCGTTCCTTCTGACGGGTCCCGATGCATTTCCTCATGATCTTCTCCCCAAAGGCTTCTACATGTTGAGATGGATGGCAAGTTCTTTAATAATGCTCCTTCTTCCATCTTAAATTAACATTCATACTCTTATTTTAGGACGTCTCAATTGAGAGTCACATTTTGCAAATCAATATACTAAATTTTACAATAGGTGAATACCTTTTTTATATTGACTTTTGATTGCATTGAAATTGATATATTTTTTTACGAGACTTTCAACAAGTGTTATTTTTATTGCACAGGAGCCAGGGAGAGCTGAAAAGGACTTTGGCCGCTATGATGTGAAGACAGTGTTGAGAAACATCTACATTCTCTTCTCAGGAAGTGAGCTGCCATCAGCCACGGAAGACCAGGAAATAATGGACTTGGTTGATCCATCTACTCCCCTACCCCCCTGGTTCACTGAAGAAGATCTAAATAACTACACAGCTTTGTATGAAAAATCTGGTTTTCGTACCCCATTGCAGGTGCCATACAGGTAAAATGTTGCTCTCAAAATCTTCTATGACATCTTAAGTAAGTTGAAATTCCCATTTTATCCGGGGTTAAATATTTTTCACCTGGGTGTGTTTATACTTTGATAGCACACTATCTACATGAAAAAGTCTCAAAATTATATCTTTTCCAACTTTTGGTACTGTTTGACGGCACATAATTTTCCATGGAAAAAGAATCTCCACCTCCCCTTGTGTACAACTTTTCTCATTTTCATGGGAAAAATTTCCCAGCTCCTCCTAAGGAAAAAAAAATATCTTGGTAAAAGGACTTGCTTTTAGCCTAACTAATCACATCATTTTCTAAGCTGCAACAAACGCACTAAAGATGAAATAATGGAAAAGTGTATTTTTCAGGAGAAAAAAAATTAGTAAAATTTTGCACATCATATTTTTTTCCCTAATCCATATTTGCGATCAGTCACACCTGCTGAAAGTGAAATATAGATATCAAATTGGGAGTTTTGAGGAGGGGGGCTCAAAATTTAAGATGGTTAAGAATTAAATCTGTGGATAGTGGCCACTGAGTTTGGTTAATATGGTAGGATTTTGAACAGGGCATGGCTCGAAGAATATGGAGTTACTGATCTCACCGTCAAAGTTCCTGCGTTGGTTATCATGGGTGAGAAAGATTACGCGTTAAGATTCTTGGGACTGGGAGAGTTTATAACTAGCGGGAAGGTGAAGAAATACGTTCCCGATATGGAGACAATATTTGTGCCGGAGGGAAGCCATTTCGTTCAAGAGCAGTTTCCTGACAAGGTGAACCACCACATTCTCACCTTCCTCAATAAACATAAATGATTAGAAGCACTCTTATCATAATAATAAAGGAGTGGGGCAAACTGCATTACTCCGTGTTGTATTAAAGCGATATTGTTATTGACCCTGTGTTTATGTGCTAGTTCGAGTGACATTTCTATATTTTAACAAGAATCTTGTATTCAAGCCTATGCTACGTTTATTTAAAGCAGCAATTAACTGGATTTGTTTGGAAGAGGCTTAATTTTCTTCATTGACCTGATGTTGCCTGTATGAATTAACTGTTGTGAAGCCTTGGAGAAAAAGTACCATGCAGTTAGGGCACCACGTATCGCATCTACATTGTGTCTACATTGTGTCTTTTATTGGTGTTGAGTACGGACACCTGTTGCCCTAAATGCATAATACTTTTTCCGGAAGCCTTGTATTTTCAGTTCCAAAAACTGATACTTACTGGTCACTACTACGGTGTATGGGCTTTAAAATGCTGTTGCATTTATTTTCTCTGTTCTGTAATTCATAAAGCTTGAATTTCAATTCAAACCTACCCACTGTTTTAGTATTGGACTGTGACTTGCCATAAAATGATTCTAGATGGAACACATCGGTGCTAAATCATTGTAGAGCATTTGTTTGTACCGAAAATACAATGACTATATATATATATATTATAAATTGAATATAGATCACGTAATGAATAGTTTTTTAATTTGTTATAAATACGATCGATTGTTTGTGGGTCAATTCTGCTCCGTTTGTTTGGCAATGAGAAAGAAGCGTCTCTTCCGTTCTGCTTGGTAGAAGTAAAGTATACATGTTTTAATACTTTTATGTCAAGAGGAAACATATAGGGTGCACTTTATTAAGATGTTATAAAAAAAAATTAAAGGTACTCCATTCGTCCCGAATCAATAGTCGAATTGTCCTTCTTATCCATCTCAAATTAATAATCGTGTTTTTCCAAAATAGTATATAAAACTAGGTGAGGTTACATAACTCATCCGAACAACACCTATACGAGAACAATGATCCACGTATGTCGTGCATTCAAAAGTGTTCATTATTTTTTAGGAGGATAAATTTAGAAAATAAACTTTTTATAAAATGTTGACTTTGAGAAGACGACTATAAATTTGGAACAAAAAGAATAGTTAATTTACATTATTTGATAAAAGAGTAGACTAAAAAATTATTGGCCTGGTGAGATGTTACCATACTTTTATAGTTTTTTGCGGATTTTTGTTCTTTGGGGCTGAGTGAAAAATACTTTCATAGATGATGAGAAAAATTTGGAACGCATTAGACATTTAAAACAATTATACTTGTCAAAGATGATGCCACACGATATCACACTTGTCTAAAGAATTGAGTACGGTGTATTCGATTCCCTTCGTCAATATAAACTTGGGGTCACAGAGCGCAGAAAGTAATCTCTGTTTTGTAAGTCTTGTTCGGGGTGGAGGGACTAGTATGAGGTGTGCACAAGCTGGTCCAGGATGGAATAACGTTTCATACAAAAATAAAATAAAAATGAGTATATTGTATCTCGTCCATTACGAATCAGCTAGGAAGTGACACTAAATTTGTCATAGTGTATAACACATTTTCCAAGACTGAAAAGTAAAAAAAAAAAGTGTGGAAACTCGTATAAAAAAGTCCACTCTGATAGGGTTCGAAACCTTGTTCGTGTTGTGAATAGTGTCGGAACTGCGTTGTAATCCAGTCTCGTGTTCCATCCAATATTTTTTTTAAAATAGCTTTAAAATTTTGAGGTTAAATTAAAATTGTAAATAATTTATGGATAAGATAATGTAAACTATAATTGGTACCCACTCAGGATTTGTTTTAAACTTATTTTGACCCTTTAATCTTTATTTTAGAAAATTTTAATTAAATTTTGTATAGGCTTTTGTTCTTAACAATTGTGTTTTGTGGATTGTGAATTTATTATATTGTGATGTGAGGTTATTTTCTTTGAGTTATAATTGTCTAAAATTATAAATTCTCAATCGTATATTTGTAAAAAAAAAATATAAAAAAAAAACCCTGAAATTTCCTTTGGGGGCTTGGGCTTTTGAATCTTCTTTGATGGTCAATACACATCGGTGCTCCAAATGGGTGCGAATAGGGTGTTCGCGGGTTGTGAAGAGAGCGGAGGCTCTCTATGAAGCTCCCCAAAATTTTGTCAAGACTTATATAAAGGATTTCACATGGTGTTTACAGGATGCTTTAGAAGGAGTGAAACTGTACGTTTTCACTTATTTAAAGTTAAATTTTCTTCTCTGTTCTTGTTTAAAGTTTTATGATTATAGGTGTGCACTTATTCACAATGTCAATCCAACAAAAAGTTAATTTCAAACTAGCATGTAGGCCACGCGATGCGTGACCGAATTTATCTAAAATGTATATTTTGTTGTTGTATACTCCATCCATTTAAATGTATTTGGAAAAAAGATAAGAACGGTTAATTTGGATTCAGAGGAGTAGTATTATTTTTGTAATTTATCAAAAAATAATTTGGTTATCTATGCTTTAGAGCGAAGTTAGCTTTTCATAGGATATGCAGTTGCATAAGGAGATGAAAAAAATGTTGAACATAAAGAGTTGTATAAACTGAATGTATTCTACTTAACAGTTGCTTTTCAGAGTTGTTTTTCAATCCTAAATTACTGTATATTTTTTTTATATTAAAACCATCCCTTTCTTGAAGCAAATATAGAGAAACAGAGTTCATTGCAACACTTAGAAGTCACACAACACCAAATACTATGTAATAACTCACACCCACTATCTAGTTAATACAACTCTCTCTCTCTCTCTCTCTCTCTCTCTATATATATATATATATATATATGAGGAAGACCCACCTACATCATGCACTATACATCACACCTAATTCTAGGACATAGAAAACTTTTTTTTTTCAAATTTTATATTTTTCTCTTGAAATTAACCTTCCAACCAACCCATATGCAAAAAATTAGGTCAAAATACATTTTGTAGCTATTTTTAAAAAATCCACAAAAAACTGTTGGCGCAGACCCTTATAGATAAGGTATTTTTAGCAGTTTTTTGTGGATTTTTTAAAAATAGCTACAAAATCTATTTTGACCTAATTTTTTGCGTATGAGTTGATTGGAAGGTTATTTCAAGGGAAAAATATATAATTTGAAAAAAAAATAGTTTTTAGGGCCTAGAATTAAGTGTGATGCACGGGTGATGTATAGAGCATGATGTATATATATATATATATACATCCCACAACCCCCATCTCATGAACCCATATGCCCCATACTCGGAAAATCACCTTTATCCACCTCTAAACTACCCGCTACACAACCCCCCCTATCCGGAATCTACGTATACCACTTTACCAGCCCTTACACGGACAAACCAACCACCATACCACCTGCTAACCCAACCCATAAACTCTTACACTACCACCTTAAAACTCCAAACCTGCTGACCCATCTTAACCCAGACCCTCTGAAGCACTTGTAGGAAAACAACACATATTAACCATTGATGGTGACCTCCTGTGGAAGTAGAAATGGACGTTTAAATAGAAACCTGAAGTGTACAATATGCAAATCACTATGGAATTAACGTTTTCTGGTTACTATGATCGGTGATAGAATGACTTTATTTTAAACTTGATATATTCCATAAAATGTATGAATAAGACCCTACTGAATGGCCTCCCGATTTCATTTTAAAGAAATTAGGTTCCTTGATTATGGGACTTTAAACTGATAACAAATACCTAATTCTGTAGTGGATAGATAATGTCCTTTCAAAAGGTGATAAAAGTGGAGTTCTTTGATGATGAATTTCATTGCCCGGTCTATATCAAGGATGTTGTTGATGCCATACTGATATTAACCAACAGATGGATCTCAGGTTTGGTGTTGGGATTGTTCTTATATTTATCATTAATGGTTTGATATTTATGCTCGTTGTTTACTGGTCCTGCTGGTTTCATTAGACATACACTTGCTTATCTATACTATAATTACAAAATAAAAGAAAGACTCATATTTTTAAGACACAGTTCTCATACTAAAACAGCACCTGCAGGAAAAACAACACACGTTAACCATTGATGGTGACATTGTGTGGAAGTGGAAATGGACACTTTGAATAGATACTTGAAGAGACAACTGGGAGGAAGAATTCAAGCGGTTAAGATAGAACCGAAGAGTCGGGTGGGTAGTTGAAATGTTTTGGGGGCTTGAGAACGTTTTTTTTTTTTTGGGGGGGGGGGGGGGGGAGGTTTTAAGTATGAATGATAAAGAGATATTTAATGGTATTGACATATGGCGATGTAGTATGTATTAAGGCTACAATTATATATATATATATATATATATGTGTGTGTGTGTGAAAAAACATTTCACAATTTTACTTTTCATCACGATTAAAAGTATTTCAACTCAAACCAAACAGGCCCTAAAGAGGATAGTTTCACTTAGGTTCTTTTACATATGGGAGTCAAACACATAAACACATATATGCAATTTAATGTACTAGTTGGGGCACATGTGTGTTGAATGTATAACTTATATTTTAATCCTCAAAATGATATATTTAAATGGTAAATGAAAACCCAAGAATATAACATAATATATCTTACATACTATATGTAATATATGCCTTAAAACATGATTCTTATTCATATCATGCCTTGAACACTTGAAATAATGAAAAATTGAAACCACGTGAAATATTTAAATAAAATCCAAACATGCGTGACCTATGTGCGAAGTTACATATGAAGTTATTATTCACTTAATTTACATCCTAATCGAATTGTGTAAGAAGTAGGATACAAAAAGCAATGAAATAAGAAATTGAAATAAGTTGTAACCAACTGAATCGATAAAAACCTTACCACCTGAAAAACAGTTAGTAACTGTCATTGGTGAGCAAGAAACTGAATTAGTTAGTTGATTTAATGATTATTATTAGTTAGATAGCATAGATATTTTTATATACTTCCAATTTTCATTTCTATATAAATAGCAACCAATGTAATTTAATTGATCAAGTAATGAAATCTGTTATTTTCTCTCTCTCAACTCTATTCTTATTCTTTCATGTTCTTAATTCTCCTCATCCAATCTGTTCTTGAATTTCTTCAAGTTCAATCTCCAAACAATCAAATGAAAAATAATTTGTCAGTAAACTTGACATAACTCATTGGGGGGTTGATCAAACTAATGAACTACTCCCGCTTTTTCAAATTAAGAAACTTCTTGGGAAAACACTAAACTAAATCAAACTTTTTTTATTTATCTTTGGTACAACAAGATCAAACTTCAATTAGCATTAATGAGATTATCTTTGCAAGTTTGGCTATGGATGCGGTGAAGAGTTGCAACTTGCTGTGCAAGAGTGTCCTGGCTGAAAAATCAGATTCCTCCCTTTTAGATAGAAATAATGCCTACGGGAAAAGAAGCATCACATAGACATAAAAATATAACATAGGGACTTTATAGTGCCCTGTTTGAGCTAAAGATAGAGAATTTTTTTCCATAATCCAATAATGAAAGATGAACATTTTTTTTTTCTTTTTCGAAGTACATATTTTTTTGGTTTTATCGCGAGATGTCCGGACTAGATTACGCGCACCTCGACTAATTCCCGTTCGCAATTCGTGATTTCGCTGACCAAAAATTATTTTGACAACACCAGGAGTCGAACTGGATAACAAACCCAATCAATCTCAAGTCTATTTAAGAGGCTTGGTTTCTAAAAGACCTCGATTAATTCCCGTTCGGGATTCGTAATTTTCGATGACCAAACATTATTTTGACGACACCAGGAGTCAAATTGGATAGCAAACCCAATTGTCTTGGTTTCTAAAAGTACGTATGAGTGAGTTTGGACATTAGATTAGCAGATATGACAGTGACAGCCTGTGTGTTAACGTGTCTATGTTAGAATCCCAATGTCAACAAATATGAGTTTCCACTAAATATTTCTACAATTAAAACTTTAAAACATTTAAGCCCAGTTTGGTTGCTCAAATTGTTTGATTATGTAAATTGGTTCATTGTGAATTAGTGAATTGTAAATGAGTGAATTTGAAATGAGTTAAATCCAATTTTATACAATGTTTGGTAATTTGAAATTAATGTTACGATTTTATGAAAAAGAGATAAAAACAATTCAAGAGAGAGAGGGGAGGGAAGGAAAGAGGGAGAGTGTACATGCACTTTATGCGACTCTTATTTCAAATGGATTCATTTCACGTTTTTTGTGAAATGATTCAATTTCAAATTTTGCACATGAGCTAAAATGGGACAATAAATGAATCATTTCATTAATGAAACCAAACCTAATTAATGGGTCAATTTGTAAATGGGACAATTTATTAATGATCCAATTTACAATTTCTAAGGGCTCGTTTGGTTGTCCCAAAATTGTAAATTGGATCATTAATAAATTGATCCATTTACGAATTGATCCATTAATTGTGTTTGGTTTCATTAATGAAATGATTCATTAATTGCCTCATTTTAGCTCATGTGCAAAATCTGAAATTGGATCATTTCACAAAAAATGTAAAATGAATCCATTTGAAATAGGAGTCACATTAAGTGCATGTCCCCTCCCCCTCTCCCTCTCTCTTTCCCTCCCCCTCTCTCTTGATTTGTTTTTATCTTTTTTTTCATAGAACCTTAACATCAATTTCAAATTACCAAACATTGTGTAAAATTAAATTTAACTCATTTCAAATTCATTAATTCACAATGAACCAATTTACATAATCAAACAATTTGCGCAACCAAATTGGGCCTTAGACTTTAGTCCTATTTCAAAAAATTTATAAACATGGAGAATACAAAATGGATTAATAAAATAAGACCTACTGATTATTCTACCAATAAAAATTATTGAAAATTCTGAAATCATGTTCTATCACATTCTTGGAAACAAAATCCAAAAAAATTTCATATCGATCCCAAAACTAGAACTCCTACAAGTGGTCCTCGCTGGAAGCACTTGAAGGAGAATGTGAATGATGTTCCAAATGGCTCAAGCATTGTGGATCCATTTGTTACATTCTTTTTGTGGTGGATTTTTTTGGTAAAAACATATCCATCAAAAGTTTCATCCAATATTTTTTGAAATATTGCCACACATTTAAAGAAATAACACTGATGGAGAAACAATAGTGAGGACTTCTCCATGATTTAGAGAATGAGATAACTAGTCAAGAATACTTCATAAAATGACATCAACACAAAAGGATATGAAGGCTTTGAAGAACAACACCTCTAAAGATAGCCAGAAGCCACAATTTTGCACACCTCAGGAGAGTATACGAATTTGTTTAATGACCCAAAAGAAATCATATATCCTCTGAACAGCTAGAAATCATACATATTTTTCCTTTTCTTTCCATACTACAAAAACCCTCAAAGTTCATATGCTGGGAACCTAGCATTAGTGGGCTCAACCATGTCTAGGAAATAGGGGTGGCAATTCGGGTTACTCGTGTCATTTTCGGGTCGCGTTGATTTTTATTTGAGTATAAGTTTTGGGTACTCTTAAGTCTATACAAGTTAATCGTGTCAAGTTCGGGTCATTTCGGGTTATTACCATAAACGGGTTATCGTGTCAAAAATTGCCAGCCTTACTAGGAAAAGATAAGCCATACCACCAATTCCTTCAAACATGGAGTATGGGCTATCTCCTCCATGCATCTCCCCCTCTGATATGAGCTTGTGTCCTCTATCAAGTAAAAAGGAAGCAAACGCTTTCGCTCTGTATAAAAACTCTGTATTGCCTGTCAGCCGATAAAGTGAGAGGAACACATATGTGTTCCCGCTAATGCCGTGGCAAATTCCAACACGTTTGAGTAGGCCACGATTCCATACTACCTCCGCTGCATCAATGGCTGCGTCTAAAAATTCTTTATCTCTGAAAACCTGTGAATTTGCATTTTTGGACTCTATTGTGAATAGAAAAATACAAATGGATAGAGAAACAAAGAGAAAAATATAGGAATAAGTGATATATTATATATAATACTCCCTCCGTCCCATATCAATAGTCACTATTTAAGAGTCAACGTTTTATGAATTGTTCTTTCCAAAATTATTCTCCTAAATATGAAGAATACCTTTGAATGCAAGACATGAACTTGGATCGTTATTCTCTTAATAGGAGTTGTTGGGATGGGTAACTTTGTAATCTCAACTAGTTTTATATACTATTTTTAAAAATACGATTATTAATTGGGATGGACTAAAAAGGAAAGGACAACTATTATTTGTGACGAAGGGAGTACATAGTTTTTCTATATGAAGACTACATTATGTTCATGACTTCCCCATTTTACGATGTTACTAAAGTACCTTTCGAGCTGGTCCCAAGAAGAGGCAAAAGAGGCACCACCTTGGCCCCTGGTTTTAATTATTTTTTTCAGGTCCCCAAATTTTTGGTAAGAAATATATTCTTCACGTTCAATTATCCATACTACCTCAATTTCTCTTCATAAGTTTGGAATTTTTTTAACAATATAGAATTATATATATTTTATTATTTAAATAGTTAGCAAACAAAAAATAACAGATTTCTGGCAATTATTTTTTTAATATATCTGAAACTAGGAACCTCATCTTAAGAGTTTTCCAGGACCCCTTGCACTTTTTGGAGCATCTCCAAGCCATTGGGAAAATGGCTTTTAACCCATTTTGCAAACTTGTTGGACTCCAGTCTCCAAGCCATGTTGCGTAATGGGTTTTAGACATTTCACAACTCAAATTTTCAGCCATATTGCATAGAATTTTACTCATTCTCAATTGATTATTCAGCACCCGGTCCTCACGTGCCTCCAAAACTGTGTCAATCCGATACAAATAATAATATCCAATTGGGGGGAGGGGGATATACCCGTTGATGGGTTGGCAAAGTACCTACCACCTGGTTACACTATAGCGGCAAAGTAGCTACTGCCTGGATAATTATATTCAAATACGCCTAGAGTTCCATTAAAATTTTGCTATTTTGCTAGAGCAAATAGCTGCAATGCTTAAAGATGGTATCAGTATTAAAATTTTCCACCCCACTAGAAAAAAAATCAAATCAATTCATATAAGACCAAGGGTTTCTTTGTCTATACCTCTTAAATTTGAATTTAAATCATTTGGACTTGAAAGTTATCAAATAGTGTTTGTTTTTTAAAAAAGAAAAGAGACTAACGGCTATTTTCTCCCCTGAATCTGAATTAGACTAATTACATTCATACAGATTTTAAACTTCATATTTGAGAAACGTGTTCGAGAAATCCGACTGATGTCATCCCTCATGCCCGATGAAGCACCGACACTCTCCCGGAGGAGACGAATCTCATTTGACACGTGTCGGACACGCGACACGCTCCGACACGCTGGGCACGCGAGTCCCAAAGTGTCCTTTTTTTTGCCCGACACGTTCGTCCATATTTTTTTGCTATTTCCTCTTCTTCTTTTTCTGTTTTTCTTTCCCTTTTCTTTGCTTTTTTTCTTTGTTGTTTCTCCCTCTTTATTTTATGCAACTACGGCAAAATAAATAAGATTAGAAACAACAAAATAAATAAATAAATAAAAGAAACAACAAAAAAAAGTGTGTTTGAATGTTAAATGCAACTAATGTGATGGTGTATCTATTTTATTTGTGATTTTTAATGTTAAAGTGTGTTTGAATATTGTTTTGTATGGTCCATTTTCTTAATTTTATTATGTTAAAAGCTCTAATAATGTATTTTATGGAAAAAAATTGTTTTATTTCTTTTATATATATTTAAACATATATTATATATTATACGTATCCTAGCGTGTCGTATCCTAGTTTTTAAAAAAATCACATGTCGCGTGTCGCGTCGAAACACGTATTGCATGTCGAGTCCGTGCTTCATAGCTCATGTCTCAACAAAGTATAATAGATTTACATGTTTAAAGAAGATAAAATAGACACTTGCGTCCCCCAATGAAGCAGGTGAGGCTTATAAGTTGAAAAATTAAAGGGATACTTCATGTTTAATATACGTAATTAAGTCCCTTATCTTTACCTCCGCACTTGTTTGAACATTAACTGAAGTTTTCTAATGAATCACCCGTTTTCATATTACATGATTGTAAGAATTAGAAAGACAACACGAAATTACTCTAGTTGTCATCCATAAGAAACTCTAGGATCCATTAATAAGATTTAAAATTTAAATAATACCTCAGCTGCTTTTACTAGTGTGAGGGCCAAGCCAGGAGCTCCATGACACCAGTGCACAAGGACATCACTCCTGCTATCTTTTTCGCTCGAGAGGTAGTTCCCACTGGGGAATCGATTCTTAATCATGTACTTAAGGGTGCCCTTAACATCCTCAAGCTCATCCTGCTTCAGCTTCATATCCATTAAAACATGCATAATCCCAGCCAACCCATGGGCAGCACCCCAGTACTTCTCACCGTACCATTCAAACATCAATGGGCATCTCCTCCCAAACCCTGATTTTCTTCCTTTCTTGATCATTTCAGCCCCAACTGAGGCCTATGCCATGTTCACAAGAATATCACTTAATCATTCCAAATCACCTCGGGTAAAAAAAAATTAAATAAAATTGTGAAGTCTTACCATGTAGCTATGAGGAATAGTTTCCTCACCTAAATGTTTGTTTAAGAATAAACATGCCCATAGGAAACCTGCTCTCCCATACAATAACTCATCAGGGAGATCTTCAGTCAACTTAATCTGCTTTCACAACAAAATGTTAAATAATAATGTTTTGTTAATCATAAATTCGAATATGAATTATAAGGTTGCATCATGAATAAAATAATTTTGACATGAATCCAGGATGTTTATCTTCATGCAAAATTGTCCATCGTTGTTGAGCGTCATTTTAATACGCTCAACAACTACGATTTAAAAACTGACCTTTGTCCATCGTTGTTGAGCGTATTAAAATGACTTGAATGCTCCTTTCTTGAACAGCCCGGAATATGAGAAAAACGGATTTCGGATTTTCTCTCCCTCCTTAGAAACAGTGTGTATTGAGATGACTCTAGATGGTGTAGATGTCTCTATTTATAAGGGGAAGAGGGCCGGAATCCTAGTAGAAGTGGGACTCTTTCAAGTCTCCCACTAATGCCACTAATCATCATGTGACTAACGGATAAGGTTTACCCAAATCTTTTAATATCTTTATTTATCACATTTCTAATTAATTATCTCACATTTATTAAAACCACATAAATGAAAAATTCGAAATTTAATACAATTGAAATTAAATAATTAATTTCGTCACTTAACATTAATTTCCAATACAAAATACACTTCATATCAACTAATGAAACCGGGAGAGGAAACAGAGCTGCTCATATTCATGATCCAAGACGATTTTTGTGTCCTGTTTTTGTTCCTAATTAAATTATTCGTTGGTAGTATAATTAATTTATACTTGTTAAATAATCACAAGCAGAAATTTAATTAATTCGGTGTTAGTATTCATTAGTAATTATAAATCCAAGCCTTTGTTGTATTCCATTGACGAAGCTAGTATATGCTTTGAGAAATAATATTTCAAAGCCAGTAGAAGTAAGAAATGCAATCAAAGAACCTCTTTGAAGTGGGCCAAGTAGTAATTAAGCATCTGATCATCACCCACATGGTTGGCAACAACAGCACCAAGTGCACAAACCCCAGATCGACCAACAATAAACGTCACACCCCTATCAACACATATCACAAACATCCTATTCAACTAATCAAATTACAAAAATAAAATTATAGGCAATTAATAACATTATAGAGAGACCTGGAATGAGAAGAGGCAGTGTCACAAGCTTTGACAATCTGAGAGCAGAGATTGAGATCATTTTTGTTGTTGGTGACTTGGTAAGCTTTGAAAAGCAAAAAAGCAGTTCCAAGAGCCCCCGAATAGAGAGTGAAGTCTTGAACGTTTTGTCCAGTGAGTCCCCACGTCTCTACGACCACCTAAACAATATATACCACCACAATTACAAACACTTCCATACGCATGTGTATATAGAGAGGGAGAGAGAGTACAGTTTGTTTGAGGTCCAAAGCTGTTGTTGTGAGTCTTTGTGAGAGGGTGGGGTAGGGCATGGAAAGAAGGTTTAGGAGAGATTGTTGGGAGCCTTGAGCAACAACTTGGTCTTGTTGTGTAGTTGGTTGTAGCGGGGATTCTGCAACAAAGTCTGGCATTATATTGGGAAAGAATCGATTTGCCATGTTTTTTTTTGTTAATTGTGTTGTGTAGGGATGTTCAGCTGAGTTCGATCCAAGTTCACAACTCACGGGTGGGAAAATAGGGAGGACTTTAGACACAGCCACAACCGTAGACAACGCTCTGTCACGTCGACCGACCTCAACGGTCTCTCAATTACACGTACAAAAGGATTGTGAACATGGCACGTTGCTAGCACCTATTTAATAGATTTAGTGGCTCTTATACAAAATATTTTTTTTAATTTATTATAAATATATGAAGGGAATGGGATCCCACACCACAAAAGTCTTCCCCCACCCTTTCTAATAATTAAACACTAAATAATTAAAAGATCCTCAATATAAATATATGATTTGAGCAAATACAATTTTTTGTTTAAAAATTTATTACTTTTTAAAAAATCGAAATATGTTGAAAAAAATAAGAACATAAATTTTGACTATAAAAATCATATTATTCTGAAAAATTAAAATTTTAATATTTGAAGAATATAAAATCATAAAATTCAGTTTTTATTTAAAAAAAATATTATGTTATTTATAAAAAGAAACTTATTATTATTTTTTATTAAAATGGACGTAAATAAAAAAAAATTGTTTCGTTATTTATTTAAAAAAATGGACATTCTTTTTATAAAAAAAAAGTTGATGTTAATTATATTAAATAAAAAATTTGAACATTATTTTTTGTTAATAAAAATTGGAGTAAAATTTTATTATAAACTATATTTTTTTAAACTTTGTTTTGTACAAATTTTTATAAAACATAACTTTTTAAAAAAACAAGATTTTTTTGGTAAAAAACTAAATTTTTACTTTAATAAATTACTATTTTTTATTTTAGTATTTAAAAAAAATAGTTTTTTTCTTTTGTAAAAAATTGTATTTTTGTTTACTATTTTTGTTTTCTGTTTTTAAAAAAACTATATCAACACTGTATTTTTTTAAAAACTGTTTTTCAAAATTATATTTTTGTTTACTATTTTTCTACAGTAACAAAATAATAAAAAAAATAGTAAACACAAATTCAAGCCTTTTAAAAAAAATACAGTTTTTTAAAAAATAGCTTTTAAAAAAATACAGTTTTGATACAGTTTTTTGAAAACAGTAAACAAAATACATTTTTATACAAAAGAAAAAAATATATTTTTTAAAATATTAAAATAAAAAATAGTAATTTATTAAAGTCAAAATTAAGTTTTTTATCCAAAAAAATACAGTTTTTTTTTAAAATCTATGTTTCATAAAAATTGGTAAAAAACAAAGTTTAACAAAATACAGTTTATAATAAAATTTTACTCCTGTTTTTACCAACAAAAAATAATGTCCAGATTTTTTGTTTAATATAATTAATGTCAACTCTTTTTTTTTTACAAAAAGAACGTCCTTTTTTTAAAAATAAATAACGAAACAGTTTTTTTATTAACGTCCATTTTAATAAAAACAATAATAAGTTTCTTTTTATAAATAACATAATAAAAACTGAATTTTATGATTTTTTATTTCTCGAATATTAAAATTTTAATTTTTCATAATACTAGGATTTTTAATATTCAAAATTTATGTTTTTATTCTTTTTTCAAAATTTTACATGTTTTTAAGAAAGTAATAAATTTTTGAACAAAAAATTATATTTGCTCAAATCATATATTTATATTGAAAGTCTTTTGGTCATTTAGTGTTTAATTGTTAACAACGGTGTGGGAGAAGACTTTTGGGGTGTGGAGATAGACATTCTCATATATAAATAGTTTTTATATATAGATCCTATATAAATAAATTTTTTATAAATAAGTTTTAATGACTTTTTAATCATCGAATAAATTATATTTCTAATTTTTGGGAATTTTTTTTACAATTTTACTCTTTTGAAACTAACAATTCCTAATTTTTTTTGGTAAGTTACACAATTTGTTGAACCTTTTTTCTTCATTTTTAATCTTCAAATGATCATAACTTTGGATTTATAAATTCATTTTTCATAAAATTACTGTTTTTAAAATCTCCTCAAATAGATCTATCAAACAAGATCCATGGACCTCATAATATTACAAAGAAATAAAAAATTACACAGACAATAAAATTTATTATGTTCAACAGTTTTATATCTGAGATATTTTAACAGACAGTAATATTTACTGTGTTAATATTATCCGATAGCAAAATTTATTGTGTTCATCGAAAAATGAAACAGTTTTACATCTGAAATATTTTTACAAACAGTAAACATTTAATGTGTAAATATTACACACACGATAACATCTACTATTTGCCTAAAAACGAAAAAACTACGTCATCTTTATTTTTCTTCATCGAATATGAGTCTTGTTTTATAAGGCTCGATTGGTAGCTTTCGAAAATATAGATTTCGTAAATTTTAAAATTGTATATCAAAAGATATAGCTATTTAAAGTTTGAATAAGAAAAAAATAACTACTATTTTTAATTTTGGAGGGAATATAGGGAGATGGTTATATTAGTAAAGAAAAAATCCACAAATTTAAAAATATGACTTAATTAATAGTTTTCTAGTTAATAGGACTTAATTAAGAAAACAATTCTAAAAAATAAGGCTTATATATAATAATAATAGTACTTTATAAGTGGGTTGTCACACTAATTACTAAGATTAAATAATAATACAAATAAATTATTTAAATAAATGGATCAATTAATGTATAGTCCCCAACATAAATATATATTTTGTAAAAAAGACACTTATTTTTAGTTTAACCCATTTAGTCCCTCAAAGAGCCACTTACCCAAATATTCTCTTATTATTAAAGGTTCGCGCCACCCCATTATTAGAGCTCCGTTGGGGGTTACCGGAGCTCCGGCAATGGGGTGGATGGGAGTGGGATGGGGTACCGCTAGCGCAAACCTTTAAAAATAGAAAAATATTGGGTAAATATGCATTTGGGCTCATCGAAGCTCCGACAGTTGTAATACCCCGTATTTTTATAGTATTTAAATATGGGATTAATTAAATTAAATTGGGATAAATTAATTTAATATTAATCCGAATTTTAAAATAAATATTTACTAACATGACGAGAGTTAGTATTTATTGGTAAGAATTATGTTGAATATTACTTAATGAGTAAAGTAATATGTGAGATTAAAATTATTAAAATTGTGCGAGGGAATATTACGTCAGTTATAGAAATTAAGTCGGGATGCGTGATTAGGCACATATTCTTCATGTTTATCCCCTTAATTTTGATATTTTTATGATCCCGTGCAGTGTAAATAGCTTGGATTTGTCTCGTATTTATGCTACTAACCTCTTTTGACAAGTATTTCGTATTTTGTGTATTTCTCATGTGTTTTACAGGTATTTCATGCAATTTAGTGCGAAAGAGAACGCAAAACAGTGAAAGAAACTAAGAAATGGAGAGTTGAAGGGTATTTTTGTAATTTTTTAGCCTTAGTCCGGAGGTGGGGCCAACTAGAAAGTTGAAGAGCTCTAAATTATAAGAACATTGGAAAAAACGGTTCCTCAATCCGAGCTACGGTGAAGAAGTCACGACGTTTTGAAGTTGCGAAATAATGAAGAGAAATTGACCAGAAAAACAGGACCGATCCGGATGGAACCAAACCGATCCGGCCAGAATAAAAAGAACCGATCTGGTTACCAAATCGATCCGGATCCGGACCGGTCCGGCTGTGCGAATTCCTGGCATTAATTATGAAGCTCAAGAGGTGAATATCTTGGAAAATCTTGTACAACTCATCAATTTTAGCTGTCAATACGTGCTAGTTGGTGCTATTAAAGGCCATGCCCTACATCATTCCAAGAGGGGAGTCTAAGGCTAGAGAGAGAGGCAGATTTTAGGGAGTTGTTGTTAGAGAAATTTTAGAGTTAGTTTAGCCTTCTTTTCAGTTTTAACGGGTTCTTGTAACCAAGAACTCTAGTTTGGAAATTTTGCTACTATTCACGATTAAAGTTCAATTCAAGATTCAAGTTTTAGTTTCAGATTTCTTCATTCTTCAAGTAATTTTAAATTCTCTGTTTTTAGTGCTTTCGTAGTTAGTGTTATTAATTATGCTTTCTAGTTTTCCATTCCCAAGTCTTGTTCTCAAATTTTTAGATTTAATTATGAATTCCTGCACTTTAATTCGGGAGTTTTCTTTTGTTTTCATCATGTTTAGCTAATTTGTAAGGGTTGGGATGCATGAGCCCATCCTGATGTAATTTATCTATATAGAAAATAGAATTTAAATTAAATAATTGGAGGAATTGTGTAAGATAATTCTACAACCATAGTAGATCTTTTAATCTCACTTACCCCAGGTACCTGGGATGTTTAAGAATACGATGCGAGTATAATTGTCCTATACCGCTTTATATTTACCTTTGATTTCATATGATGCGGGCTAGTACCCTCATATATATAATGCTTTGGATCTATAAAGATTGGATTAATTCCAATTTATAATTTATAATTCTAGCATTCTATCTGATAAATTACTAGGGTTTGGGGGATTGTTTCCTAACCTATATTTTTTCCATCTTTATATTCACTCTCTTTAATTTGTGTTCTTGAGTACTTAGTTTATTCATAGTGTCAATTATTACTGTTAGTTTATAATAGTTTCAAAATATTACCAACAAACATCTTTTCATTTCTTCTTGGATCAATTGAGGGTTAAATTAGCTATTCTTACTTATTGTCCTTTTCTCCCTATGGATATGATCCCGACTTATCGGGTTTATTACTTGAGCGACAGGCTTGCACTTGAGCCTAGATAGCACGCACACTAGAACACATTTGTGGCCGTGTCAAGTTTTTGACGCCGTTGCCGAGGAGACTGAGGTGACATTTAGGAGAGTGAATTTGATCCTAATTTGATTCATTCCAAAAAAAAAATCTCATCTCATCTTTCATAAGATTACATGCAAAATCCTCCTTTGTCTAGAACCCAAGTTCACGAAAATCCCCTTGCTGAAGCTAACTCTGACAATTCTCATACTACCGACGCTCCACACTTTTGAGTCAAACACTGAGTGAGGGTTCTGAATCGTTGGGTAGCAATATGTCTGTGCACGGTAGTGTTGGTGTTGGTGCTGGAGAGGAAGAGATACCATATCTTCCCATGAAAAATCTTTTATTTCCGGAGCGAACTGTTACCCCTGGTTGCATTTTACTCCCGTATAATGCCGGTCAGTTCCACTTTCAAAATGGGATGATTCAAATTATTTCCACATTTCATGGTATGGATTCTGAAAAGCCATATCTCCATATTCGAGAATTCGAAGATACATGTGAGACGTTTGGTGATCAACCCTGCCCACAAGATGTTATCCGATTAAAGCTTTTCCCTTTTTCCTTAAAGGATAAAGCTAAGACCTGGCTATGGTCTCTACCCCCTAATTTTGTTCTGTCTTGGAGAGATACGCAGACTAAGTTTCTCTCAAAGTTCTTTCCGCAACACAAAACCAATTCTGTCAAGGCTCAAATCCAAGTTTTTTGCTAAAATGACAATGAAGCCTTTGATAAGTGTTGGGAACATTTTCAGGAGTTAGTTAGCGCTTGCCCACATCATGGGTTTGAGAAACATCATCTCATTTCGTTCTTTCATCAAGGGCTTACTTTGGCGTCTAAACAACTCGTGCAGACAATGTGCGAAAGACCATTTTGGGAATTAGACTCGAGCGATGCTGAGGCTCATTTGAAATACGTAGCAGAGACTACGCAATCATGGGATGTTTCTGACCCCAACAGCCAAAACAGACATCGACAAGTGTCCAACACTCTTGCTGCTTCCGGTATTTATCAATTGGACAAGGACACTTTGTTAGACCATCGGCTTGACCAGTTTGAAAAGAGGATAAGAGACATCCTTAAGGTTCGGTTTAGAGAAGCTACTGGACATATCTCAGCTGAAAAAGAAGAGGTGTGTGCCATTTGTGCGGCGGGTCATTCTACCAAAGGATGTCCGGCAATACCCGCTTACAAGGCAATGTACACTGAGCAAGTGGAAGCTATAGGAGGGGTTAGCGAACATTTTAGTACACCCCAGGGAAACGCATACAATTCATCTTAGAGGAATCATCCCGGTTTAACACATATGAAGCCCCCCATGCAATCACCATCTCCTGGTTCGTATGTTACCCCACCGAGGCGATCTCTTAAGGACAACTTAAATCACATCATCCAATCTCAAAAGGAGAACAGTGCTAAGTATGATCGAATGTTCAATGAAATACATACTAGCATCTCAAGGTTGCAAACTTCATTGAATGTCCAAGAGAAGGGAAAATTTCCTGCTCAAATCCAACGACCTCCCCAAGGACAAACCTGTGTTGGCACTACATTCCACGACCATTGAGAGCAATATAGCGCTATTACCACTCTACGTAGTGGGAGAGTAGTTGATTTGTCACCTCCTCCACGCAATACATCTAAAGATAAAGAGGTTTCGCCCGGCACAAGAGAGGCCGAAGATGCCCCTTTAATTGAGAGTGAGGAGGAGGAAAACACTAGTGGACCCAAGGCCATCACCCCCACCGCTGCCCCATACCCTCAACGGTTGGTCTTTCACTCCAAAACGACCTCTCGTGATGAAGTTCTGGAAGTCCTTAAGCAAGTAAAAAATTAATTTACCTTTTCTCAAGACTATACAGAGAATTCCTGCGTATGCTAAGCTTATTAAGGACTTACTCATGGTGAAACGCAAGCTAAAGGTAAACCAGAACGTCTCTTTGGCCCAAAATGTCAGTGCAGTTTTGTCGAGTGACTTTCCATTAAAATATAAAGATCCGGATGCACCCACTATTTCGTGTATCATGGGGATGAACCAAATCGAGAGAGTTCTAATAGATCTAGGGGCGAGTGTTAACATTATGACCTATTCCATCTATAGGCAACTAGAACTGGGGGCCCTTAAGCCCACAAATATGACTCTCCAACTCGCGGATCGTTCTGTGAAGCTTCCTCGAGGAATTGTTGAGGATGTGATTGTATAAATAGACACTTTCTACTTCCCGGTGGATTTTGTCATTTGGGATGAAGAACCCTCCGTTCTCCCAAGTAATCATGTTCCCGTTATCCTTGGCCGCCCATTTTTAGCTACAGCTAATGCTCTTATCAATACCCGAAGTGGGCGTATGCAATTAACTTTCGGGAACATGACCCTCGAAACAAATATTTTTAATAATTCCAAGAGAGAGGGTGATGAAGGGGAACCGCGAGGGTTGGATCTTTTGGGGGAAGCACACGAGCAAGAAAGAACTTACAAGGAAGAGCCATTAGGGGAAGGTTGTGTTGCACACAGTGAGAGGAGTGGTTGCAACATCGAGAGCAAGGTAGGGGAGGTATGTTTAGTTAATGAATTCGAGAGCATGAGTGAGCCCATGAACAAGAGTGAAAGAGGAGATTTAGAGTGTGTCGGGAGAGGCTCGTCAAAATACTTAGAGGAAAGCGAATGGCAGGACACTATCGATACATTTCTCCTCGATTACCACCCACCCACACCACCCGATAATTCGACGAGTGAGCACGAAAGGCAGGTTGAGGACACCAAGCAAGAAAGAGAGCTAGAGGAGTTGAGCCTAACAGAGTTTGAGAGCGAGTTCGGACAGGTGGATGCACGCCTAAATGTTGAAGTCCAATCTTTCTGGGCCTCATTTCGTCATTTAGATGAAAGCGAGTGGGACAATAGAATTGATGCATTTCTCCTTACCAAACATCCACCCATATCATTTGAGTCTTCGGAGGTACTTAAAGATAAGACTCAAATATCGTCCGACTTAGAGACCAACCCACGTGCTATGCAATAAGAGGATCCTTTTTTCGGTTTATCATAATGCATCTCCCGGTCTTTCCTTTATCTATGGGCACGGGCCCAATTTGTTTCGGCTATTCACTTATGATGGTAAGACGGGAGAGACGAGGAGCGCATCGTACCCAGTGAAAGGGGTAGGGTGATTTGTGGAGAGAGATGAGAGGTCGTCGCACCCCCGACGCGTATGGGGTGATTTTTGTTGTATTTTTGAGTCATGTATAAGTGTTATATAGTGTCTTGTTGCATTTTAATAATTTGCTTGTTTTATTCTTTTTCTTCTTTAGATTTTACTCCTTTTGATTGAGGACAATGCAAAAGTTTAAGTTAAGGGGGGTGATAAGTGCGTCTTTCTAAAACTTCACAAATTTTTAAAATGCCAAAAAAAATAGAAAAATTAAAAATAATAAAATAATAATAAAATTAAAAAAAATTGAAATTTTTTTTGAAAAGCCAAAAATATTTTTGTTCAAAATAAATAAAAATTTAAATTTAAATTTTTCAAAAATGTCACCTTTATTCTGTTTGAAGTCTCAAATTGTTAAATCTCAATTGCACTAAGCCAAAATTGACCAAAGATGGAAATTGAAAGAAAATTGACGACTTTACGAATAAGTGTGGAGATTAGTCCAACCCGGTGAGATTTCGAACCTTTCAATTTTTTATGAGTTTTTAAATCAATCCGAGTTATGATTAACTCAAAGTTCTTTTCAGCGTGTTAATAAGTCGTTGATGATCTCAATCCTTTGTTTTGATCGGTTATGGGAAATGTGTGATATGTTATCTCGAAATTCGTGCTAAATATATCTCTAAACTTAATTAATCTCGAGATTCATATGGTAATGTGATTAGCAATTCGGACATTGAAGTAGGCCCTCTTTTGTTTAATCCAAAAATATTATCCATAATAAAGTTGTGAAAAATTATCCCTTTGTAACCCACTTTGACCCTAATATAATCTTTCCCTTTCGTTTGATAACCCGAAAAACTCAAATAACCCAGAATTGTGAAAATTGAGAAAATTCATCAAGTAAGTCCAAATTGTGCAATAAAAAGGGGTAAGAGAAAAACAGAAAAAAAAATGCTCAACAAAAAAATAGTGAAAAAAAATGAAAAAAAAAGAGAAAAATGAGCAAATGCCCGAAAAAGCACAAATGGACGTCATCAGGACATTTTCCAATTCCCAACATTCCATCCATTCCCATTTTTTTTACCCTTTACACTTTTTAACACGATAAAGTCCTAACCGAGTCCGAATGGCGAAATTAATTACCGCGTGGAGAGCTAAGACATGAAAAGATAATAAAAGAGATTAAAATGGTGTGATTAAGAGATGATGTTTCCCGTTTCCTAAAAAATGTATTCCGATGATAAGATCTTTTCACCATATATTTCCTTCTTTTCAATTTTGTATGCATGAATTTGTGTCCATTATATTTACTCTTTATACCATGCATACCAAGAGAAAATAGCCGCAATCCGAGTGATTCGTTTGTGAGTGCATCCGAAAGAATTTGAATCAAAATGAATTTTCGAAAAGTAACGTGATGATCAATTGGTGGAAATTTGAGGTTTAATTTCTGGCTTTGCACACACACACTATGGTTTGAGACATTTGAATATGAATTTATGGTGATTATTTTTTCCAAAAGTTTAAATTTTATAATTTTTAAGTATTTTGATATTTATTTGAGTCAATAAAGAATTTTGTGGGTATATTCACTGCAAACCCTCACGAGACAAAACGCGTCCTACTAGGGTAACCTAGGGGTTTAAAGGCTTATTGCATATGCTCAATACAATCGCTTGTCTGCGAAAGTGGAATTTTATTTTAATAAAGGAATTTTCAAGAGTGGAATTTTGGTTAGATTCATTTACATTGCTCGGGATGCGCAAAGTTCTAAGCTAGGGGGTGTGATTAGGCACATATTCTTCTTGTTTATCCCCTTAATTTCGGTATTTTTATGATCCTGTGCAGTGTAAATAGCTTGAATTTGTCTCGTATTTATGATACTAACCTCTTTTGGCAAGTATTTCTTGTTTTGTGTATTTCTCATGTGTTTTACAGGTATTTCATGCAAGTTAGTGCGAAAGAGAACACAAAACAGTGAAAGAACCAATAAATGGAGAGTTGAAGGGCATTTTTGTAATTTTTCAGCCTTAGTCCGGAGGTGGGGCCAACTAGAAAGTTGAAGAGCTCTAAATTACAAGAACATTGGAAAAAACTGCACCTCAATCCGAGCTACGGTGAAGAAGTTACGAGGTTTTGAAGTTGCGAGATAATGAAGAGAAATTGACCAGAAAAACAGGACCGATCCGGATGGAACCAGACCGATCCGGATCGAACCAAACCGATCCAGCTAGAATAAAAAGAACCGATCCAGTTACCAAACCGATCCGGATCCGGGCCGGTCCGGCTGTGCGAATTCCTGGCATTAATTATGAAGCTCAAGAGGTGCATATCTTGGGAAAATCTTGTACAACTCATCAATTTTAGCTGTCAATACGTGCTAGTTGGTGCTATAAAAGGCCAAGCCCTACATCATTACAAGAGGGGAGTCTAAGGCTAGAGAGAGAGGCAGATTTTAGGGAGTTGTTCTTAGAGAAGTTTTAGAGTTAGTTTAGCCTTCTTTTCAGTTTTAAAGGGTTCTTGTAACCAAGAACTCTAGTTTGGAAATTTTGCTACTATTCAAGATTGAAGTTCAATTCAAGATTCAAGTTTTAGTTTCAGATTTCTTCATTCTCCCAGTAATTTTAAATTCTCTATTTTTACTGCTTTCATAGTTAGTGTTATTAATTATGCTTTCTCGTTTTCCATTCCCAAGTCTTGTTCTCAAATTTTTAGATCTAATTATGAATTCCTACACTTTAATTCGGGAGTTTTCTTTTGTTTTCATCATGTTTAGCTAATTTGTAAGGGTTGGTATGCATGAACCCATCCCAATGTAATTTATCTATATAGGAAATAGAATTTAAATTAAATCATTGGACGAATCGTTTAAGATAATTCTATAACAATGGTAGATCTTTTAATCTCTCTTATCCTAGGTACCTGGAATGTTTAAGAATACGATACGAGTATAATTGTCCTACACCGCTTTATATTTACCTTTAATTTCATATGATGCGGGCTAGTACCCTCAAATATGTAATGCTTTGGATCTATAAAGATTGGATTCAATCCAATTTATAATTTATAATTCTAGGATTCTATTTGATAAATTACTAGGGTTTGGGGGATTTTTTCCTAACCTATATTTTTTCCATCTTTATATTCACTCTCTTTAATTTGTGTTCTTGAGTACTTAGTTTATTCATAGTGTCAATTATTGTTGTTAGTTTATAATAGTTTCAAAGATCACCAGCAAACATCCTTTCATTTCTTCTTGGATCAATTGAGGGTTAAATTAGCTATTCTTACTTATTGTCCTTTTCTCCCTGTGGATACGATCCCGACTTACCGGGTTTATTACTTGAGCGACAGGCCGTGTGTCGTATCGGGACTAAATTAATGGGATAAAAAGTAAATTAATTTTAAGCCACCCGCATGATCATTTCGAGTGCGCCAATGTGTATGGAAGGGTCGAGATAGTCATAAAATTGTACCCGGGGATTTAGTTTGGGTCTCGGAACGATTTTAGGCCTAACCGGCAACCCGGGAGGACATTTTAGTAATTTCTAATTTTAGGCCTTAATCGTGGATGAAAATTAAAGGGTTATATCTGATGGGAGTTAGAGTCCTCGAGGGCTAGAAACATTAGAGTTGCAGAGAGGCTAAGGAAGAGAGAAGAGAGAAGACTTCCAAGGAGGAGAACCACCAACCCTACACCATCCTCACCAATTCCACCACTAATACATAGATCGAAAGAAGGGGATCGTTCCTATACCACTCTAATTCTTCGGATCAGACCTTTGACTTCCCGTCAAGTATCTATCTTGCTGTTATTATTTTGATACAACATCCATATTAGTATAGGAAGATTAATTCCATGTCTTTTTGGAGATTTCATGTAAATGAGAAGAATTGAATTAATACGTTTGAGTAGAAACCAAACGAAGTCGATATCCTTATTATGTGTAGAACCCTAAATACGAATTTGGCATGATATTTAGAGGAAGAAATCATAAAATGATTAAAAAGTTTTGGAATTTATATGGTCAACTAGGGTTTGAGGTAGCTTCTTGAATTAGTCCCCTTTAATAATGATTCTCTGGAGAATTAATTAAGATTTTACGTTAGAAATTATTCATACCTGTTATTATAACATCTGTGATGCTTGGTTGGGAGTTTGGGCTGAATTAATAGAGGTTTTGAGGATTTTTGGTAATGAAACCCATAGGTAAAGAATTGCAGAAACTGGTCCAATACCTGCTCGATCGATCGATAGACTCAAGAATATCGATCGATCGACTCGTCCTGGAAATGGAATTTTTTCCCCTTTCTATGTTAATTCGATCCAAAGGTGTCGGAACCTTTGTACATAATTTAAATATTATAATGAGACTTGAGAAGGACCAGTAGGGTATAAGTAGGGTCTGAGTAAGACGACTTTATATGAGATTTAACCGTGGAATTTTGGGGGTATAAATTGAGTGGGAAATCGTGCGTACGTTAAATTAGGTCTTATGAGAATTAAGAAGGACATAGACCAGTAGGGTAGAGAGTGTACACCTACTGATTTTATACTTATCAAGAGGATACACTTCGAGAGTCGAGAAGTACTTAAGGATTCGCGGTAATTGATTAAATAAAAAGAATGATTTAATTATACGTAGAACTCGGGTATTATGTGCCACGCATGATTCGAATATATTATGGGTCATTGGCGTACCTAGCTAAATAATGTGAATATATATGGGTGCATGTATATATATATATATATATAATATTGTATATTTGTGTGTAATCATACTCGCGCTACTTGTTATCACGGAGGTTCCGCGCCGGGAAACTCTTATCTCGATTGGACCTTTATGGGGGATATTGACATGTACCCTAGAACATAGCATCCTTGGTACAGGCTATCCGAGAATGATATTCAGACGGTCCTAAGAGACGTGAGGATATGTGCTGACCTCTTAGTGGATTGGAACTATGCTTCACCTCCAATATGTGTGTTTTGTGTTAATATAGTTCGAGAGTGATTCCGGACTAGTATTTCCCTTTGTACGAGAGATATGGGGACTTGGTATCAGAGTATATCAGCACCATAGATTTATGTGGGGTGCCCTATTATTATATATTGTGAGCGATAAAATTATATACTTGTGGTTAATCTATTGTGCTTGTAAGTAGATAGAATTGAATAATTATTATTAAATGAATTAAGTGGTTGAGAACTTAAGTCTTTATCGAGATAAATATAATTGGCTTGAAAAATTCATAAGAAAAGGTTATCAGATATAAATTATAGTCATGCGCTCACTTGGATTAGAATTGGTGAATGAAAATTGGGTTAGACTAGTAAATTGGGTTAGCTTTATCTAGATTAGTTCGGTAGTACGTTAAGCGTACACACTAGTTGAGGGGTGAAAATTCCCAAGTGAGTGTCGAAGGACTAACATGTATGCAATATCAACTGGTAAGTATTTTAAATACTTGCTAAACTATTTTAAAGTTGTTTTACACTCGGGCTCTGACCCGTTTCCTGTCATCTCTTCTTTCTCTTGTATGTATATATATATATATATATGTATTACAGGTGCCCAGCCACAGGGGCGTCAAGCTTAGATCTTTAGACTATTGACGTGCTGCAGCTAGTGTGGGAGTTGCAGGTCCTTTGCAGTAGACGACTTCATCCTTGCCTTCTGAGTCTCCTACTTAGTCATTATTAGATAGGGCAAGTTTCTCCCATTTCCTTATTTCATTTAGTTCAGAGAGAGATTTGTACTCTTTATTATTTCAGTATTCAGTTATTGCTGGGATTGTTTTAATTATTCCTTCATCCTGCGATTTGGGGATATATTATTTTGGATTGGTTAATCTAGCGTGGTTACTTCATTTGGATGGTTTGGTTTTTAATATTATTATCCGTGTTAAAAAAATAGTTTCGTATATTAAATCATAACAATAGAACTTAATCTATAAAACTAAATGTTTTGACACTTAGCTTAATTATTTATTAGGTGATTAATAAAGAAAATTATTTTACGACAGTGATGTTAAGAATGAACCAACCGGATACTTTGATTTAATTTAATAAAGGACTGATCACCCGGTATTTAATGAGGCAGGGTGTCACAGGTGGTATCAGAGAGTCCTTTAGGATCTGTATGACTTACTGTGCTTCCAGCTTAGCATCTTTGATATATAGCCCTATTTTTAGTATTGTTGTATGCTTAGTTATGCGATTACGGCTTCAACTATTTGAGCTTTAATAACTGTGGACTAATAAAATTATTTCTCGTCTCAAATGCCTCCTCGACGTGCACCATGAGACAGACAGGCCTAACTGGAGCAGCCAGTAGTTCAAGCACAGGGAACAATAAACGCAGCCGAGGTCCCCGCCATAGTTGCTCAGGCGGCGAATGCAACTTTAGCGGTGGTGCAGTAGGTCCCACCCCAAGTTCAGGTTGTGGCGCCAGTTCCAGCTCAGTTTCCCACTGCATGGGAGAGGGTCAGGGATGCCTTTCAGAGGGCACATCCCCCAGAGTTCTCTAGCACTTCTGATATTGTCATCGCGAGCCAATAGAAGAAAGACATCCAGACGCATCTTCGCATATACGAGTGCACAAACATATAGAGATAGTTACTGGCTTCCTACAAGCTAGTGGGGGCCGCCTTACAGTGGTGGGAGTCCACTATCACCTTAGAGGAGAGGGATAATATGATGATTCAGAGCTTTTGGGTGCGGTTTGATCGCAAATACTTTCCTTCCACTGTACGGACTGAGATGATGCGAAAACTGTTGAATCTTAAGCAGGAAAGTATGACTGTTGCGGAGTATGAGGAGGATTTCACGATAATGATTACTAATGTACCAGATGAGGCACCTACCGAAGAGAAGAAGATTCAGATGTCCATGGATGGTTTGAACTGGAGGATTCGCCAGCACCTCTTGGGTAATCTGTCGTTGGGTACTTATAATGATGTACTCAATGTCACCCTATTGCATTTCTAGCACCATCGCTTCCACCAGCAAGGGAGTAAACGAGTTGGGGAGTCCAGCCAGCAGGGCCGAACAAGAGGTAGTAGTTCTGGTGGGGCACCAACAGCTCGGGGACAAGTCCGTCAGGGTGAGCAGAGATCCCACTAGGGGGACCCTTCTAAGCGATTCTGAGCTGGTGACTCGAGGAAGGGACATGGGGTCTATAGACAGGGCCAACAGGGCTATCATCATTATCAGCAGGGCCAATGGAGGGGTGGTAACAACCATTAGGGCCGAGGACAGCGGGGATAGAGGGGAGGAAGTTTCAGGGGCATATATTTTGGTTGTGGGAAGAATGGCCATAGAAGTCAAGATTTCCCCAAGGGGATAAGGCCCCGCAACAGCAGGGTGGCCGTTAGGAGCCACAAAGACTGATTTTCCCAGGCGCCCTCCCTGCACCACCTCAGATGCCAGCCATCCCAGTCGTCCCAGTTCAGCAGGGACAATTGCAATATGGACGTGTTTATAACGTCCACCAGGCAGTAGCATCACAGGCGCCACCCGCAATTGAGGGTAAGTTTCCTATCCATGGTGCTATGGGGAGCGTTTTATTTGATACTGAGGCATCACACTGCTTCATAGCCACTAGTTTTTCACGGGCCATGGGGTTATTAGACTCAACAGAGAGTATAGTGACATGTGTAGACTCACTATTGGGTAATGGGTCATTGATTTTCTTTATATGTTGGGGAGTAGGTATAGAGATTGGGAGCCTGATTTTGCCCGCAGACATGTTAGTCTTAGATATGCATGAGCATGACGCCATTATTGGCATGGATTAGCTTGTTGTTTATAGAGCCATGATAGACTATTTAAGTAGGAGTATTATTTTTGCTATTCCTTGTCAGGATATGTTTCTGGTGGCGATGCCTTGTCCTGAGGGAGTATCGTCCACCCATTTATATTACATAGAGGAGGAGACCTCTAAGGAGGTAGTGATTTCCATTGATTTGATTCCTGTAGTTCACGAGTTTTTTGACGTGTTCCAGGAGATATCGGGACTACCACCTAGCCGAGAGATAGATTTCGTTATAGATTTGATACCAGGCACTCGATCAATAGCCCGAGAACCATAACGTATGGCTCCAGATAAGATGAGAGAGTTGCATGATCAGATTGAGTAGTTATTGGGATAGGGCTTCATTCATAGGAGTACCCCGCCTTGGGGTGCTCCCGTGTTGTTTGTGAAGAAAAGATATGGGTCATTGAGGTTATGTGTGGATTATCGAGAGTTAAACAAAGTCACGATACGAAATAAGTATCCGTTGCCCCAAATCGATGATTTGTTCGACTAGTTGAGAGGAGTTGTCTTCTTCTCAAAGATAGACTTGAGGTTGGGATACCATCAGTTACGAATTAGGTAGCAAGATGTGTCTAAGACTGATTTCTTGACCCGTTATGGATTATATGAGTTCCGGGTTATGTCGTTTGGGCTAACCAATGCTCCAGCCGTGTTCATGGACTTAATTAACAGGGTGTTCAGAGAGTTCCTGGATCAGTTTGTCATTATCTTCTTTGATGACATTCGGATTTATTCCTAGACCGAGGAGGAGCATGCCGAGCATTTGAGACGGGTCCTTCAGACTTTGGGAGAGCATCAGCTATATGCTAAGTATGAGAAGTGCGGGTTTTGGCTGCGAGAGGTCTAGTTCTTGGGGCACATTATTTTTGCCAGGGGGATATCAGTGGATCCGGGAAAGGTGTCCGCAGTGAGGGAGTGGGGGCAGCCCACAATACCGTCAGAGATTCGTGGTTTCTTCGGATTGGCAGGGTACTACAGGAAGTTCATTCGAGGGTTTTCAAAGATAGCGGGTCCATTGACTCATCTGACTCGTAAGGGGGTACCGTATGTATGGGATGATGCTTGCCAGTTGGCTTTCGATGAGCTAAATAGCAAGTTGACTTCGGTGCCACTCCTTTCTTTACCGAGGCCAGAAGTAGAGTACCTAGTGTATACTGGCGCTTACCTACACGGACTTGGTGGAGTACTTCAATAGGAGGAGCAGGCTATAGCTTATGCCTCTCGCAAGCTTAAGCCTCATGAGAGGAATTACCCCACCCACGACTTGGAGCTAGAAACGGTTGTGTTTACCTTACGGATTTGGAGACACTATTTTTTGGTTGAGAAATTCCGCATGTTCACAGACCACAAGTCACTGCAGTACTTGTTCACTCAGTGAGAGTTGAACATGTGTCAGCATAGGTGGCTAGAGTTTGTGAAGGATTAACAGTTCGAGATACAGTACCACCCGGGGAAGGCTAACGTAGTTGCTGATGCGTTGAGCCATAGGCTAGTAGGTGAGGTGGCGGATGTGTGGAAGGCGAAGTGGAAAGAGTTTGGATATCAGGGGGTAGTGGCCTAATCCTTTACGTCCATCATGACAGTCACACCATAGATTGTTATGAGGGTGATCCAGGCCCAAGCAGATGATTTGTTTTACAAGGATCAGATTGTATGGCTCCTAACCGAGGGCGCAGAGTCCTACTAAGTGAGTTCAGATAGAGGATTGCGATTTAGTGGGAGGTTAGTTGTCCCAAAAGGTGAGGACTTACGTCATGCAGTGATGATAGAGTCCCATGGATCTTGATTTTTGGTACATCCCGAAGGGAATAAGATGTACAAGGATATGAGGCGACAGTACTAGTGGAGTGGGATGAAGAAGAACATTATGGAGTTTGTGTCCAAGTGTGCCACCTGTCAGCTGGTAAAGGTGGACCATCAGAGACCACCAGGATTACTTCAGCTGCTAGAGATCCCTATGTGGAAATGGGAGAGAATTTCCATGGATTTCATCACTGGGCTGCCTACATCACAATGGGGTCACGATTCTATATGGGTAGTGGTGGATCGTTTGAGCAAGGTAGTGCATTTTCTGCCAGTGCGGACAAACTACACTACTGGACAATATGCCCAGTTATTTATTGCTGAGATAGTGAGATTGCATGGGGGCCCTTGGATATCGTGTCTGATAGAGACAAGATTTTTATGTCATGCTTTTGGGAGAGCTTTTAGGAGGCTATGGGTATCGAGCTGCGATTGAGTACGGCGTATCACCCGCAGACAGATGGGCAGACTGAGCGTACTAATCAGATGCTAGAGGAAATGCTACGCACGTGTGTCCTTGATTTTGGAGGGGGTTGGGAGCAGTACCTTCCACTAGTGAAGTTCTCTTATAATAACTCCTACTAGATTACGATTGGCATGGTCTCGTTTGAGGCATTGTACAGTAAACCTTGTCGTTCTCCCACTTGTTGGCTAGAGGTGGGGGGACAACAAGCTACTTGGTCCAGAGGTGATTCAGGAGACGTCAGCCAGGATTTAGTTGATCAGGAGTCACATTCGGATAGCTCAGGACAGGCAGAAAATCTACGCCGATGCAAAACGGTCCTTCAGAGAGTTTAGTGTGGGGGACCAAGTATTAGTGCGAGTGTCTCCTATGAAAGGAGTGATGATGTTCGGGAAGAAAGGGAAATTGTCTCCAAGGTACGTAGGACCATTTCTCATTATCGATAAGATTGTACCGGTGGCATACAGGTTTGGGTTTTTGGAGCACTTGCACCGTACTCAGGATGTGTTCCACATTTCGTCGTTGTGGCGGTATCTTCAGGATGATTTGGCACACACTCATATTGTGATAGAGGAGATTGACTTGCAGCCCGAAAATTCTTATAGGGAGAGACCAGTGGCTATCCTTGACCATAGTGAGAGTAAATTGATGTCGAAGGTAGTCCCATTTGTACGGGTCCAGTGGGAGCATCATAATGTAAAGGAGTCCACTTAGGAGCGCGAGGCAGATATGCGCGAAAAGTATCCAATATTATTTTTACCAGGTATGCCTTATTTTTTGAATTTCAGGACGAAATTCCGTTATTAGGTGGGAAGTATGTAATACCCCGTATTTTTATGGTATTTAATTATAGATTTAATTAAATTAAATTGGGATAAATTAATTTAATATTAATCCAAATTTTAAAATAAATATTTACTAGCGTGACGAGAATTAGTATTTATTGGAAAGAATTATGTTGAATATTACTTAATGGGTAAAGTAATATATGATATTGAAATTATTAAAACTGTTGCGAGTGAATATTATGACAGTTATAGAAATTAAGTTAGGATGCGCGTGTGTCATGTCGGGACTAAATTAATGGGATGAAAAGTAAATTAATTCTAAGTCGCCCGCATGGTTATTTAGAGTGCGCCAATGTATCCGGAAGGGTCGAGATAGTAAAAAAAAGTGTACTCGGAGGTTTAGTTTGGGTTTCGAAACGATTTTAGGCCTAATCGACAACCTGGGAGCACATTTTGGTAATTTCCAATTTTAGGCCTTAATCATGGACGAAAATTGAAGGGTTATATCTGATGGGAGTTAGAGTCCTTGAGGGTTAGAAACATTAGAGTTGCAGAAAGGCTAAGGAAGAGAGAAGAGAGAAAACTTCCAAGGAGGAGAGCCACCGACCCTACACCATCCTCACCAATTCCACCACCAACGCGTAGATCGGAAGAAGGGGATTGTTCCTATACCACTCTAATTCGTCGGATCATACTTTTGACTTCCAGGCAAGTATCTATCTTGTTGTTATTATGTTGATACAACATACATGTTAGGATAGGAAGATTAATTACATGTCTTTTTGGAGATTTCATGTAAATGAGAATAATTGAATTAATATGTTTGAGTAGAAACCAAATGAAGCCGATATCCTTATTATGTGAGGAACCCTTATTAAGAATTTTGCATGATATTTAGTGAAAGAAATCTGAAAATGACTAAGCAGTTCGGGAATCTATATGATCAACTAGGGTTTGAGGAAGCTTCTTGAATTAGTCCCCTTTAATAATGATTCTTTGAAGAATTAATTAAGATTTTACGTTAGAAATCATTCATATTATTATAACATTTGTGATGTTTGGTTGGGAGTTTGGGCTGAATCAATAGAGGTTTTGAGGATTTTTGGTAATGAAACCCGTAGGTAACGAGTTGCAGAAACTGGGCCCATACCTGCTCGATCGATTGATCGACTCAAGAATGTCGATCGATCGACCCTTTTCATCGATCGATCGACTCCTCCTGGAAATTAAAAACTTTTTCCCCTTTCTATGTTAATCCGATCCAAATGTGTAGGAACCTTTGGACATAATTTAAATATTATAATGAGACTTGAGAAAGACGAGTAGGGTATAAAGTAGTGTCCGAGTAAGACGACTTTATATGAGATTTAATCGTGGATGCGTACGTTAAATTAGGTCTTGTGGGAATTAAAAAGGACTTAGACCAGTAGAGTAAAGAGTGAACACCGACTGATTTTATACTTATCAAGAGGATACACTTCGAGAGTCGAGAAGTACTTAAGGATTTGCAGTAATTGAGAAAATAAAAAGAATGATTTAATTATACGTAGAACTCAGGCGTTATATGCCACGCATCGTTCGAATATATTTTGGGTCGTGGGCGTACCTAGCTGAATAATGTGAATATGTATATATATGGGTGAATGTGTATATATATATATATAATATTGTATATTTGTGTGTAATCATACCAGCGCTACTTGTTATCACGGAGGTTCCGCGTCGGGGAAGTCTTATCTCGATTGGACCTTTATGGGGGATATTGACTTGTACCCTAGAACATAGCATCCTTAGTACAGGCTATTCGAGAACGATAGTCAGACGGTCTTAAGAGACGTGAGGGTATGTACAGACCTCTTAGTGACATGAAACTATGATTCGCCTCTAATATGTGTGCTTTGTGTTAATACAGTTCGAGAGTGATTCCAGACTAGCATTTCCCTTTGTACGAGGGATACAGGGACTTGATAGAAGAGTATGCCAGTACCATAGATTTACGTGGGGTTCTCTATTAGTATATATTACGAGTGATAAAATTATATACTTTTTGTTAATCTATTGTGCTTGTAAGTAGATAGAATTGAATAATTAATATCAAATGAATTAAGTGGTGGAAGACTTAAGTCTGTATCGAGATGAATATAACTCGCTTGAAAAATTAATAAGAAAAGGTTATCTGATATAAACTATAGTCATACGGTCACTTGGATTGGAATTGGTGAATGAAAATTGGGTTAGACTAGTAAATTGTGTTAGCTTTATCTAGATTAGTTCGGTAGTGCATTAGGCGTGCATACTAGTTGAGGGGTGAGAATTCTCAAGTGAGTGTCGAAGTACTAACATGTATGTAATATCAATTGGTAAGCATTTTAGATACTTGTTAAACTATTCTAAAGTTGTTTTACACTCGGGCTTTGACCCGTTTCCTGTCATCTCTTCTTTCTCTTGTATATATATTACCTCAAACATATATAACAAATATAAAAAGCCATCACCCCTTTATACTAGGATTAAATTTCATACAATCTCTAACTGGAGGATTTATGTATACACGATCAGGAATACAACTATTTAAAAAAGGAATACATATTATACCTAATAATCAATCCAACAAAAACAAGAAAATATGTTAATTCTTAATAATAATATAATATTAGAAACAAAAAACATCTAGACCACAATAATAGTAAAAATAAAATAGTTATAGAAGAAAAGTACTTAAAAGAATATTTACAAAATATAGAAGATAGCCAAACACAAAAAATAGAATTTGACAAAATAAATAACATAATGTTTAAAAACACAAAATTAGAATTAGAAGACCTAATTAGATTAGCTGAAAAAATTGAAATAATAGGAGAAAACCCGCAGAAACATTGTAATAAAAATAAAATAAAAGCTAAACTAAAAATAATTAACCCTGACATAACAATAAAAACAAAAGATATAGCTTGTGAAATAAATTATCAAGAAGAATTTAAAACACAAATAAGAGAACTTTTAAATCTAGGAGTAATACAATTTTATGGATGAACCGTGACATGAACAGTAAAAAATGAACAGTAACTTTTAAATAGTCCACAATTCCACAGTACTACAGACAACTGTAGCAGCCCAGTCAAGCCTAAAAACGCCTATATCAGGGCAACAATGGCGACAATGGCAACTCACAGGACACCGAAAAATTTAAAAATCAAAGATCATTCTAGAGTTCAATCAAAATATTTATGTCAATATTTTCCATAAAAGCAAATCCTCAAGGATTATTTAACGATATATCAAAACATAATAAGAATATTATCTAAGTACTCAGAGTGGTTAACCCGAAAGATATAATAAAAACTTGAAACTTTATTGCTGGAAATGAAACATGCGGTTACAAACTTAAGTTACAAGCGATAATACAAGATACAAGCCATAATTTACAGGGTAATAGAAAAACTTACTATTGCAAGATGATTTACAATACTATTGCTGCTGGAAAAGCTAGTCAGAAAGTTGAACTGAAATTTTTACAGAGGTTAAGAGACTTTGGTTGTTTGAGAGAAGTGAGAGATTTTATATTGAGTTCTGAGATATGTTGAGATGTGTCTTAGAATGGAAGAGTGAAGCTCCTTTTATAGGTGAAAAAAGGCTTCGGATTTAAAGATTTATGAACTTAAGTTTTTTAAATAGGAAAACGTGGGGGGCTTTTGAGGAATCTTTGCACAATGATCTGAATTTGTCAAAAAGTATACAGTTCTAAATAGTTAAAGTTGTACAGTAGCAGAACGCGTGATTGAACAATAGCTTATCGTTATTTGCTTGCGCCATTGCTTGCGTTGATGATAATTATTGTAGTGGTTGGCGTAATGCTGGTGTAGGCGATGCGTTATCTTGTGAATCTGTTTGTCTAGTGCATCTTTAATTTTTTATGGCTCCATCATATTATCAATATTGCGCATAGTATCTGAGTCCATTGAGTCTATGTCATTTTCTAAGTCAGTGTGGGTATATTTATTATATTGATAATTAGTTATTTTTTCATTATCTATTGCTTCTTTTACTTCAGTGGAATATATAGATTTACTAAAATATTTTATATTTAGGCTAAAAGGGTGTTTTGGTATAAAAATACTCATGTTGAAAGTTTCTTTTATCATACACCATGGGTGAGAGGGTACTTCGTTCATAATGGTGTATACTTTATACATAGTAATTAATTGTTTTGTTGCATCTTTTCCTTATATCCAAGAGTCATCATCTCTATATTGAACAAATAGTTTGATATTCTATCTGGCCTACGTTCAATAAAAATATTGTACCTATTATGGATAATTTGTCCTAATCCTACCCATACTGGTGGTATACTTTCTATTATTAATAAAATGTAATTTACTCGCCATAATTGTTGTTCAGCTAGTGCATCTGTTAATCCTTTTGGAAAATTACAGTTTATATTATCCCAAGGCGGGGGTATTAAAATACTAGCTACCATTCCGTATTCTAATAGTAGACTTATTGTTATTTCTATTTCTATTCGTGGGTTGTGAGAAAATATTTTATTAGGTCTACTAATTATAAAGTTTTCAAAGAAATTATATTCTATATCTACTAAAATTATGGTTTTATATTTATTTTGAGAGTTTATGTGCACGTGTTCATATTTATATTCACATCCTAGTGGTGCTAAATTAAAGCGAAAATAGTTTTGTATAGCTACCCAATTAGCAATGTCTTTTTTTTTTGAAAATAAAAATATTTTTTCTACTATTGCATCTGGTAAAAGAGTTTCTACTTTTGTGCGTAGTATGTACCTATAATAAGGATCAAAAGAAGATAAAAAAGAACTGTTATTTTATAGAGTTACTTGTTCTAGTTTCTTTTCATAAGCTTGATTTTTTTAAGTTTAGTGTAATACCCCGTGATTTTAGTGACTTTTAAAATGAATTATATTTTAAATTAATGGATTAATTGGATTTTATTATTAATTAATTCATTCGGGTTTTATCCGGACTGTGGATATTAAAATGGATGATTCTGAATATTACCTAAAGATATTTAGGTAATATATGAATGTGATGTCATTGATATGACCGTATGATATAAATTCGATAATTTATATTTTTAGTCAGACGCGGTATGGGACGTGTCGGGACTAGTTTATTAAATTAAAAAGGAAATTTATTTTCTATCGACCTTATAGTCATTTCGACTGCGTCGTTGCGTTCGGAAAGTTCGAAATAGTCAGAAAAGTCTATTTGGATGTTAATTTTGAGTCTCGGGTCATTTGGAAATGAATAGACAACCCGAAAGGGCATTTTGGTCATTTTTCTAGGGGGGATGAATAGTGATTTCGGATTTTGTCCTATTATAAATATTTGTAGATTAAGTATATGTGGGTTATTCATCTCTGCTACACAAATTAGAGAAGTCATCTTCCTAGAGAGAGTGAAAGGGTGCTTGGGAAGGGAAAAGCCTACTTGGGAAGGAAAAGAACAAGAACCAAGGTTCACCACCACCAACCACCACCGGAGTTTGACCGGAGAAGGGACAACCAACTGAGATATACTACACCAAAGGATCAGACCTTCAGTAAAGGCAAGTGTTTGATAATGGCAATTTAAGTTTGTATATTGTCCATGTTAGAATAGTATGAAAAGAGAAGATTATTTATGTTTGGAAGAAATAATGGAGTATTAAATGGATTTCTGGAAACTGAAATGATATAGGAATTAAAGTCATGTTTTAGGTTGATAACAATCCACGAAATAGTCATGAATCTGTTGAAGAAACTATGAAAACCATTGATGTGTTCTTGAAGATGATATGTTGATAAATTTTCTGCAAATAAGGAGATAAACATGATTTTTAATCCAATCCCTTGATGATTCTAGGATGTTTAGAGTATTGGAAATCGTTCATATATGTTGATATATCATGTAGTAAAGATTATAAGTCATTTGGGATGTTTAGATGAAGGTATAAATGATCATAAGTTGCTAAACCCGTAGTTGTTGAAATGCAGAAAAACCAGGCTGTGACCTGAGGGGTTCCTTGTTTGGATTTCGCTTTGCGAGACGCTCCGTGCATGAACCTTAATGACGTCGGGAGTTGAGAGATGTTATAGGATGCGAGGATAATTAAATTATGAAGTAAAGATATGATATTTTAATACGTGGAATTTAAAAGAGATATAATGCTACGTATGGGAAATATCTTAGGGTAGTGATAATGACCTTATTGATATTATATTATAGGTATGATAATACCTATTTGATTGATTGATGATTTATGTGTATGACATACCTAGCTTACTTGCTATCGGTGGGAGGTTTGCGCGTGAGGGCAGTCATATCCTGATGAATCCATGGGATCTTTGATTTGTCGCTCGAGAACATAGGTCTATGAAAGACTTATCGGGGAGTTGATAAGTCCGCTGACTGTGGGTACGTAGGTATGTGCGTGGCCCATGGATACGAGAACTATGTTCGCCTCTAATTTGTTTGTTGTTGTTTGTGGTTCGTGGAATCTTACCGAACCTTTAGTCCCCTATTCTGCGACCTGCGATGATGGGACATGATAGCAGAGTAATGCATTGCACCGCAGCTGTGACTCGGGGTGCCGTATTATATATGAATATATATATAATGGATTAAATGATTAAATGGATATATTGTGGTTAAATCTATCTACGGTGATAATTGTAGATAACGGTGAATAGAGAAAGATAATGGAATTAAGTTAATGAATGTTTATGCTTATAGAATTGTAAAGCTTAACTCATGTTAATGAGAAACAATTCATATTAATGAGTAATGATTCATGTTAATGAGAAACGAATCATATAAAGGAGAAATGTAAATGAATAATAATGTGACGTATGGTATGGGACATACGGGGATTATGATATGGGAATGGAATTATAATATGGACACTAGAAAAGAGGAACCATTAACTAGGAGGTTAATAGGAAACGTTAAGTGTGCACTCTAGTTGAGAGGTGAGAATAGCAAGTGAGAGTTGGATTTAACATGTACATAATAAATGCTTTATTGCACTTGTTAAATACTTGTTTTTTTAAAAATCATCTACACATTCGGGCTCTGACCCGTTTCCTTGCATATTTTCTTTTCTTTTGTTTCTTTTATATCAGGTGTCCAGCAACAGGGACGCCAACCTTAGCGAATTATGACAGGCTATGAATTTATGGAGTTTTGCTTAGACGCCTATCTTCATTTGATTCACAGTATTCTTAGTTAGGGCATGTCGCCCAAAGGATTTCAGTTATCAATTTCTGCCGGAGTCAAATACTATTGTATTCGGGACTTTTGAATACATTTAACATTGTTGGGATTATTGTAAAGGATTTATATTATTTGGGAATGTTTATTCCAGTTGCATTTAAATTATTTTGAGTTATTTATTGTGTTATCTGTGTTGTAGAATAAAATGTGTAGTGTTATTCTTAAAATGGAAATGGATTTTGTTAAATTAAAATTTGGAAAGTTTTTAATACCAGCTTAATTGAATATTGGGTGAGTTGTAAATGTTTTCGACAGTGATGCTAAGAATGAGCCAACTGTATATTCTGTTTTAATTTGGTATGGGACTGGCCACTCGGTATTTAATTAGGCGGGGTGTTACAGGTGGTATCAGAGCATCAGGTTCTAGTGTCCTTTAGGATCTGTACGGCTTATTGTGTCTTCAGCTTAGCGTTCTTTGATGTAGAGCCCTATGAGTAGGATTATTGCTTTTCTATTTACGCCTACAAAGGTACAATGACTGCAGTCGAAGTTGCTGCAATTATCGCTCAGGCAGTCAATGCTGTTGTAGCTGCTGTTCAGCAGGCTCCAGCACCGGCACCGGTTGTGCCACCCGCGCAAGGGCAAATGTTTCCTACTGCATGGGAACGAGCGAGGGATGCCTTTCAGAAAGCGCACCCACCTGAGTTTCAGGGAGGATCAGATGTTGTGACTGCTAGCCAATTGAAGAAAGATATCCAACGGCACTTGAGAATGATTGAATGCACTGAGGTTCAATGTCAAATACTAGCCACATTCAAGCTAGTAGGGGCAGCTTTGCAATGGTGGGAAGCTACGACCACTATGGAGGAGAGGGACACAATGACTATCCAAGACTTTTGGATACGGTTTGATGGGAAGTATTTTCCTTCCGCCATCCAGATAGAGATGAGACGGAAACTACTTGATTTAAAACAGGAAGAGAAAACTGTGGTAGAATATGAGGAAGAGTTTACGAGATTAACTAATTTGGTACCAGCTGAAGTACCTACTGAGGAGAGGAGAATTCTAATGTTCACTGATGGGTTGAACTATAAAATTCGACAACATTTATTAGGGAATCTTTCATTACGTACGTATGGCAGATGAGGGCCATTGGACGGATAGCAGAGATCGTACTTAGGAGGTTATGAAGTATGTTCGAGTATGATGACCGTAGTCGAGGTCACCCCTATTATGGAAAAATTGAGGAGAGTCATCAGTAGAAGTTCTTGAAATGCGTGAATTGTGTATGTTCCCTAATGAAGGCAATATATTGAAAGGCTTGGGTATATAGTGGAGTGTGGTTAACTAGAACTTAAAATTTGGGGTAAAATTTTTCTTGACTCATCGGCGCAAAGTTATAATATTCGGATTCAACAACCATCACCCGCAAATGAGGGTATGTTTCCTATCTAAGGAAGTATGAGGCGTATTGATTTTTGTAGTGATTGATATTGTGTGGGCAAAAGGGTTGTTAAACTTAGCCTATGGCATCGTTATTTACATAGACTCGCTGAGGGGTGTGGGACACCTATATATTACTTGTTATCACGTGGGTTTGAATTTTTATGGGATTACTTACCTTGGGCATGTCCGAGCGTGATGTGACTATCGACGTGCATTGACTTGTGGTATACGAGAGCGTATGTACTACTACTACCTGCATCTTATCTTCTATAAGAGAGTAGATGCGTAGACTCTATTTGAAATCAATAAAACTTAAAAAAAAATTTATCGATAAACCAAATTTTTATACACTATTGACTAAGGACCTTAGGAGTTTCGATATCCGACTACTTTAGGAAGTAGTGTATCGGGGTGGTTCCTTGTTTGGATTTCGCTTGCGAGACACCCCACGCATGAAACTAATAACCGTTGGGAGTCGAAATAAGTTAGGTCTTTGGGAAGCGAGTTTAAAACCTTTGCGAAAATTTTAATATTGAAAGCGGTACGAGAGGGTGTATGGGCGCCCTGGATGATTGGATTGTAGTATTTTTCCTAATTGTGAAAAAGGTAAGTAGTTGAGACTTCAGGATTTATTTGTTCACTACGAGAGGATCATTTATTTTTCCCAAAGTTTGTCACAAGGACGGTATAGGGAAGATTGGGTAAAGTTTAAATTCGATTAAGTTGAAACTATATGGTGAGGCTTGGTGTATAACATCGATAGGGATTTTTTTTGTTAATGTACTGTATGGGCGGTACGCCTTAGATTTCTCGCGATGAGAGATTTATACTCAGAGTTGAACCTACCGGTATGACTTATATTCCTGAATTTCGGGACGAAATTCTGTTATAAGGGGGGAAGTATGTAATACCCCGTGATTTTAGTGACTTTTAAAATGAATTATATTTTAAATTAATGGATTAATTGGATTTTATTATTAATTAATTCATTCGGGTTTTATCCGGACAGTGGATATTAAAATGGATGATTCTGAATATTACCTAAAGATATTTAGGTAATATATGAATGTGATGTCATTGATATGACTGTATAATATAAATTCGATAATTTATATTTTTAGTCAGACGCGGTATGGGACGTGTCGGGACTAGTTTATTAAATTAAAAAGGAAATATATTTTCTATCGACCTTATAGTCATTTCGACTGCGTCGTTGCGTCCGAAAAGTTCGAAATAGTCAGAAAAGTCTATTTGGATGTTAATTTTGAGTCTCGGGTCATTTGGAAATGAATAGACAACCCGAAAGGGCATTTTGGTCATTTTTCTAGGGGGGATGAATAGTGATTTCGGATTTTGTCCTATTATAAATATTGGTAAATTAAGTGTATGTGGGTTATTCATCTCTTCTACACAAATTAGAGAAGTCATCTTCCTAGAGAGAGTGAAAGGGTGCTTGGGAAGGGAAAAGCCTACTTGGGAAGGAAAAGAACAAGAACCAAGGTTCACCACCACCAACCACCACCGGAGTTTGACCGGAGAAGGGACAACCAACTGAGATATACTACACCAAAGGATCAGACCTTCAGTAAAGGCAAGTGTTTGATAATGGCAATTTAAGTTTGTATATTGTCCATGTTAGAATAGTATGAAAAGAGAAGATTATTTATGTTTGGAAGAAATAATGGAGTATTAAATGGATTTCTGGAAACTGAAATGATATAGGAATTAAATTCATGTTTTAGGTTGATAATAATCCACGAAATAGTCATGAATCTGTTGAAGAAACTATGAAAACCATTGATGTGTTCTTGAAGATGATATGTTGATAAATTTTCTGCAAATAAGGAGATAAACATGATTTTTAATCCAATCCCTTGATGATTCTAGGATGTTTAGAGTATTGGAAATCGTTCATATATGTTGATATATCATGTAGTAAATATTATAAGTCATTTGGGATGTTTAGATGAAGGTATAAATGATCATAAGTTGCAAAACCTGTAGTTGCTGAAATGCAGAAAAACCAAGTTGTGACCTGAGGGATCGATCGATCGACCCCTGCCTTCGATCGATCGACCTCCCCAGAATATGTAAAGTTACTTCTTTTTAAATGTTTATTCTTATCCCAAACCTTTTGTGGATCTTTGGTGATTATTATTTGGATATTATGGGACTTAGAAAATATCAGTAAACCCTTGATAAGATTTGAATTAATTTGATTTGGATTCAAGTGATTTAAATGATGAAAATTATATTGAATGGAATTTCGGTTGCTAGATTCATTTGTTAAATTCCAAATGGGGATGTATGAGGATTTAAGATAGGACCAGTAGGGGTGATTTAATATAACACCTGGGTATCCTTAAGTTTACAAGAGGGTTTAATCCTAAGTGAAATAAGATGTGTTTATAAGAGATTTGAAACTATCGATTTTAACCTTAATTAAAAGGAGAACTAAACTCGTAGTAGTTCGGGAGAAATAATGTTATGGACCAGTAGGATATTAGTGACTTCTTACTGAATATAAGATGAGGAAAATCCTATTTGAATCTTGTGAGATGGGAGTTTAGAACACATTTGGTTGAAAGAGGGTATGAGGTTATCCCGATCGCATAGTTGAAGTTGTCGGACCTCCTCGATCGATAAAGTTAAGTAGTTGTGTATTGGAGGGGTTCCTTGTTTGGATTTCGCTTTGCGAAACGCTCCGCGCATGAACCTTAACGACGTCGGGAGTGGAGAGATGTTATAGGATGCGAGGATAATTAAATTATGAAGTAAAGATATGATATTTTAATACGTGGAATTTAAAAGAGATATAATGCTACGTATGGGAAATATCTTAGGGTAGTGATAATTACCTTATTGATATTATATTATAGGTATGATAATACCTATTTGATTAATTGATGATTTATGTGTATGACATACCTAGCTTACTTGCTATCGGTGGGAGGTTTGCGCGTGAGGGCAGTCATATCCTGATGAATCCATGGGATCTTTGATTTGTCGCTCGAGAACATAGGTCTATGAAAGACTTATCGGGGAGTTGATAAGTCCGCTGACTGTGGGTACGTAGGTATGTGCGTGGCCCATGGATACGAGAACTATGTTCGCCTCTAATTTGTTTGTTGTTGTTTGTGGTTCGTGGAATCTTACCGAACCTTTAGTCCCCTATTCAGCGACCTGCGATGATGGGACATGATAGCAGAGTAATGCATTGCACCGCAGCTGTAACTCGGGGTGCCGTGTTATATATGAATATATATATATATAATGGATTAAATGATTAAATGGATATATTGTGGTTAAATCTATCTACGGTGATAATTGTAGATAACGGTGAATAGAGAAAGATAAATGGAATTAAGTTAATGAATGTTTATGCTTATAGAATTGAAAATCTTAACTCATGTTAATGGGAAACAATTCATATTAATGAGTAATGATTCATGTTAATGAGAAACGAATCATATAAAGGAGAAATGTAAATGAATAATAATGTGACGTATGGTATGGGACATACAGGGATTATGATATGGGAATGGAATTATAATATGGAGACTAAAAAAGAGGAACCATTAACTAGGAGGTTAATAGGAAACGTTAAGTGTGCACACTAGTTGAGAGGTGAAAATAGCAAGTGAGAGTTGGATCTAACATGTACATAATAAATGCTTTATTGCACTTGTTAAATACTTGCTGTTTTAAAAATCATCTACACATTCGGGCTCTGACCCGTTTCCTTGCCTATTTCGTTTTCTATTGTATCTTTTATATCAGGTGTCCCGCAACAGGGACGCCAACCTTAGCGGATTATGATAGGCTATGGATTTGTGGAGTTTTTCTTAGACGCCTATCTTCATTTGATTCACAGTATTCTTAGTTAGGGCATGTCACCCAAAGGATTTCAGTTATCAATTTCTGTCGGAGTCAAATACTATTGTATTCGGGACTTTTTAATACATTTAACATTGTTGGGATTATTGTAAAGGATTTATATTATTTGGGAATGTTTATTCCAGTTGCATTTAAATTCTTTTGAGTTATTTATTGTGTTATATGTGTTGTAGAATAAAATGTGTAGTGTTATTCTTAAAATGGAAATGGATTTTGTTAAATTAAAATTTGAAAAGTTTTTAATACCAGCTTAATTGAGTATTGGGTGAGTTGTAAATGTTTTCGACAGTGATGCTAAGAATGAGCCAACTGTATATTCTGTTTTAATTTGGTATGGGACTGGCCACCCGGTATTTAATTAGGCGGGGTGTTACATTTAGTATTTTATAATATTTTATTATTGTCTCGAGATATTTGATTAGTTGTGGATTATTATGAGTTTTATAATAATTAGCATGTGCTTCTTGATGTTTAACATGATGTGTAATGTTATAAAAATAAGCGTTAAGATAGTTCATGGTATGTATAAATGATCATTTATTGTACTCTCGTTTGAACCAAAGATTGTCAAGGATTTTTTGTTGTTCCTCTGTTACTGGTGCCTTTGACCTAAACTTTTGCTTCTCATTAAGAATAGTAAATAATCGGTTAGTATATTCTTTTGTTCCTGAAGAAGAGACTTGATGCTGATACATCTGCAAAATTTAAGAAATATTAGTAATTAATTTAGACAGTATATCAGCTAATTGATTATCTTTACCTTTAATGTGTTCAAATTGTGGTGTAAATCCTTTTCCTGTAATATTATCTATGAAGTTTAACCATCTTTTAGTTGATGATTTACATTGGTTTGTTTTATTAAAATTGTTTACTATATTATCACAATCGATTCTAATTAAAAATTCTTTTCCTAGAAATAATTGAAAACTTTTCTATGGTATTTATTACTCCTAATATTTCTAAGTCAGTTAAAGGTAATCGACTTTGTGCCTCATTAAAGTTACCTGAACAATATTTACAAATTACTTCTTCATTTTTATTACTGCTTTTATTAGGTTTTTGTAATAATATTCCACTGATCCTAGTGCTGATGCGTCTATTTGTATAATTTTATAACTATTTTCTATAGGTAAGGATAAAGGTTCTAGTTTACTAACTATTTGTTTTATCTTTTGAACTAATTTTATATCTTCATTGTTAAAAATACTTTTGTCCATTTTTTTTAATTTACTATATAGGGGTCCTACTAATTTAGATAAGTTTGGAATAAAAGATCTACAATAATTTAATAGTCCTAAAAATGCTTGTAGTTTTTTAGTCTCTTCTAATTTATCAGGGAATTCTAAAACCTTTTTAACTATATGTTCTTGTAATTCTATTTTTCTTCCTCTTATAAATAATCCTAGAAATTCTATTTCTTGTTTTTCTAGCTGCATCTTTTTACTACTAATTATTAGTCCTTGATTTATAAATTCTTTAAAAACTATTTGTAGGTGATTTCTATGTTCCTGCTTAGTATTACTAAATACAAGAATATCATCTATATAAACTATACAAAAATCTGAGTGTTTATTTATAGATTGTGTCCATTTTATTTGTGGTGCATTTTTTAATCCAAATGGCATGACTAACCATTCAAAATGTCCTTCTGGACAAGTAAAGGCAGTCCATTCTATTGATTATTTTACTATTTTTATTTGCCAAAAACCAGATTTACAGTCAAATTTAGAAAAGTATTTTTTATTTTGGATTTTATTAATTAACTCGTTTTTATTAGGTATTTTATAACTATCATCATATGTATTATCATTTAATCTTTTATAATTAATTACCATTCGTGCTTTATCTCTTTTTATTTCAGCATGATTTCTAACCATAAATGCGGGACTTCTATGTCTACTAGTGCTTTTTTGTATTACTCATAGATTTAAAAGTTCTCTTATTTGTGTTTTAAATTCTTCTTGATCAATTATTTCACAAGCTATATCTTTTGTTTTTATTGTTATGTCAGGGTTAATTATTTTTAGTTTAGCTTCTATTTTATTTTTATTCCAATGTTTCTGCGGGTTTTCTCCTATTATTTCAGTTTTTTCAGCTAATCTAATTAGGTCATCTAATTCTAATTTTGTGTTTTTAAACATTATGTTATTTATTTTGTCAAATTCTATTTTTTGTGTTTGGCTATCTTCTATATTTTGTAAATATTCTTTTAAGTGGTTTTCTTCTATATCTATTTTATTTTTACTATTATTGTGGTCTAGATGTTTTTTGTTTCTAATATTATATTATTGTTAAGAATTAACTTATTTTCTTGTTTTTGTATATTGGATTGATTATTAGGTATAATATGTGTTCCTTTTTTAAATAGTTGTATTCCTAATGGTGTATACATAAATCCTCCAGTTAGAGATTGTATGAAATTTAATCCTAGTATAAAGGGGTGATGGCTTTTTATATTTGTTATAATATAAATTGATCTTCATTTATATATATAGGTATGTTTTGTATACATTGTGTTATAGGTATTGCATCTTTATTAAATTGGTGTGTATATACGGGGTAATTTAAATTTTTTGCATTATCTTGTTCTACTAAGTCTACATGAATTAAGCTTTTTGTCGCCCCTATATCTAACATTGTTATTGTTTATATAGTTTTATTTGCAAATTTTATTTTTATAGAAAAAGTTATTAATGCTGATTTATTTGTACTATAGGTTCATTTTTTATTTTTGTATAACATTTTACACATAACTTTTGATTACATATTTCACATAAATATATTTCTTTATTTTCTGTTAAACATTTTACACAATTTGCTTTTAGAAACATATATTTTTTAAGTTTATAGTCACATTCTTCTATATTATAGCAAAAATTTAAATCTTCTAAACTTTGTTTTAAGGTTTCTATATCATTATCTGCAGATTCTATAGATTATATACTATATATGCTAACGTTATCTATTTCTTCGTATTCGTCGTATATACTTTCTAGTTCTATTGTATCTCCTAGGTCATCTTCAATGTCATCTAATATATTTATTTTCTCTTGTATTTTAGATATATTATTATTTTTGTTTCTATATGGACAATTTGGTCTAATATGACTAGGGTCTCCACATATAAAACATTTACAATTAGTTGTCTTCTTAGTATTTTTATTATCTTTAGTATCTTTGTCTTTATGTATGTTACGTTTTTTATACCATATTTTTCTATTAATTGTTCGTTTGTTAAATTATCGCAGTCTTCGATTATTATATCATATATTTTATCTTCTAATAATTCAAATAGTTCATCTACTTGTTCTTCTACAATTAATATATTAATTTCATTTAATAATTCTTCACTCTCTTCTTCTACATGTTTATATCTACTAAATTTAATACTACTTTGTCCTACTTGATTTTCGTATATTTTATTTTATTTTTTCGATTTTTTAGATTTGTTATGGTTAATCTTGGTAGTTTCCATTCAATTTCTGCATATATACTACAATCAATTTTTTGTGTTTCTATCATTTCTACATATATTCTATTAAATGATTTTACTATACAGTCAAACTCAGCTTTAATGTTTATTTTATAGTGATTAAATATTTTATTAGTAAATTCTAACATATTCTTTTTATATAATTGTTGTCCTTTAGTTTTTTGGATACCCCTTTCTATGTATTTTTTAGTATCTTCTTCGTTATTATATAAATTTTCTATTATATATATTTCCTTATTTTTGTTTGTGGAGGTAGATATCATCTTTTGAATAAAATAAGTTTAGTTTTGTTTTAATTGGTTTGGGGTCTGTTTTAAGTTTTTAAAAGTTTTCAATTAATTCGTTTATTTATGGTGTTTCTTCTTTTTTATATAAAAACTTATATAGTTTTTATAGTTCAAATTTTATATTATGTACCTTAGTATTTATATGATCTAATATTTCCTTTATATAGTCTTGATTTTCTTCTAGTTTTTTAATTCTTTCTAATATATTATTATTATTACTCATATATTTAACCTAGTCTACCTTTTCCTATTATTACTCCTAACTTGGTTTCTAAAGCTAATTGTTGATGTAAAAAACTAGATTTGATCTAATTATTTTAATCACAGATAGACATGAATAAATAAATATAAGACAATAGATTTTTAAAGTGGTTCAGCCTTAGAGAAATGGCCTACATCCACTGTTTTTGTATTGCTGACTATTTGCCTGAAATTCTCGATTTGTGGTTTACCAAGAAATTTCGGGTTCCCTTCTAATGAGGAGGTTACAGTGTATTTATAGCCTTGAGGCTGCACATGTGAAAGGACAATGCGTTGTTATTTATCATACTTATACATCTGTACGATAATAATGAGCATTTAATGCGTAGTCGTCTTTTTGATTATTCTGATTTGAGTGCTCTGTACGCTAAGTTGCTCGGTCCGCCTAAGCTATTCGGTATGATTGAGTTGCTCGGGGCGCTTGAGTAGCTCGGTGACAGTATGTTGTTCATTGAAAGTGTTCGTAGAATGACACGTGTCTTCAAGTGAATGGTCCACGTCAGCAGACTAAATTTCGTATCAACAAAAGCCCCCAATGTTTCACAGTTTGATGTTGAAGAAAAGTGTGAAACATTCTGCTTGAAAATTGCATAGATTATTGGTTTGTATGGTTTTTTAGGATAACGTTCGTCGTATATAACTCCTTTTTGAGTGCATAGTATCAGGCCTCATAAATGTTTTGAATTTTCATGATCGCTTCGATATGTGTGCCCCTTTCTTCTTTATAGCCGACAGAAATGCAAACGTCTTTTTTTTGTAATCATTGCCTTTCCCTATTCTCGAGGTAAAGTATTTAAACACGGAAGAAATACTATCGTCTTTCACTTTTCAAATTTGTATCTTTGAACTCTTCATTTTCTCTCTGTCTTGTGCCTTTGTTCTTTCCATCGTTCGTTGTTCACCTGATCTCTTTTTCTCTGTAAGATTTTCTTCCTTTTTTTTCATTTACTTTGTTCATCATGGTTTATCTTGTTGAGTCGCTGGACAAATTTCGGTTTGAATTTTCAATCCCTTCGTGGGTTATTTTGGAAAAACTTTATGAACCTTCTGATTATTTTTCTTTGGCTGAGTTACATTGGTTCCCAAGTCTTTTTGTGGTCGAATGTGGCTTTTCTTTCCCACCAAATCCCCTATGTTTGTAATTATGCCAATATTTTTATGTTGTACCTGCAAGAATAGCTCCAAATACCTGGAGGATAGTTAATGGCGTATATAGATTGAATCAACTTCATGGAGCCCGCCTAGGGATTCCAGAGATTATTTACTGCTATAGATGGGTTGTCAGTGATAGCACTTTTTATTTAAAAACTAGGTTTTTGAATAGAGCCTTAGTTGTTAATCTTCCTGACGCCAATAGGGATTATTTTGAGCATGGGGTTGTTATGAAAAATTGGCAACACGCTCCATTAAATGGAGATGATGTATATCAGGGTCCCAGGTGTCCCCCTTATGGCAATGGAATATGTTGTTTTTATTTTTTGAAATCTTATTTTCTTAGTGTTCTATAAAATGCATCACTAACGTTTGTTTTTTGTTTATTACAGTCGACAGTAAAAGAAAATCTCCCAAGGAAACTGAGGTTAACATAAAGCACTTAAAACTTATCTGGATCTTGCACCAATCTGTTGCTGAGGAGCATATTATATCTGCTTCTTACTTGCTGCAATACAAAAGTTACACTTTATCTTTCACTGCTCGTCCTCGTCCAGTGGTGGTTGATCTTGACCAAGTACCAGTACCAGCTTCTGAGACTAGTGTGGAAGGTTCTTCTTCTGAATCGAATATTTCTATCACTGCTCTGATGAAGAAAAGAAGAGATCCTTCCTTTTTTGACAAGTCTACCTTTGCCCCTGTGGAGGCAAAGAAGAGTAAAAAAGATGTCCCAGATGAGGGGACAGAGAAAATAGATGTACCCCTTCCTGTTGTTGCCCAGGAAGCTGGCAAGGAGCCCCCTGTGTCTCCGAGTAAGACTGTTGTTGTCTCTCCTTCAAGTGATGTTATTGTCATATCACCGATAAAGTCAACATCTTTAATTAAAAGTGTTCCAACTCCTCTGAGGAGGTTAAAGAAGAGCTCTTCTGTGAGACCTGCTGAGCCTGTCTCTCACCCTTCAAATGTTGAAGGTGGTATTCCATCTTTTGTTCCTTCGAGATCTGCTGTGGGCTTGGTAAGATCATGGACTGTCCCAGAAGTACAAGGTATTGAAGATACTCTTTCTCGAGAGATAATTACTACTATGGCTGATCAACACATTGCCTCAGTAAGTATTGTTGACCCGAGTCTTTTACTTTATAATCTTATGTTTGTGTATTGACTTAAAGTTATTTCTTTTTTCAGCTGGTGATGTGTTTTAACAGTATTTTGAAGAAAGATGAAGCTATAAGGACTTCAAGCTCCTCAGGTGGAGTAGAGTAAGATTTTACCGTGCTAACCCAATCTTTAAAAGACTCTCGTCAAAAATACGAGGAAGATAAAGTTGCTTGGGAGAAGTAACTCAAGTCCATTGAGCTGGACAGAAATCAGGCTGTGAATGCCTCCACGGACTTGGAGAAAAAGTTGAAGGAATTTGCTTAGAGCAACAAAGACTTTGAACAGAGCAACAAGGAGCTTGAGGCTAAGCTCAAATCTGCTGAAGATGAAGTTGTTAAACTTCAAGATGTTGAACGACTGAAAAAGGAGGTGGAGGAGAAGTTGAAGGTTGCCAAGGAACTCCTTAGGGAAAGGACCTCCTCGGAGAAGGAAAAAAGGAAAAAGGCAGTTAAAAAATCTTTCAGCGCTGGTTGGGATAAGGGATGGAACAAGGGCTTGGCTGTCATGACCCCCAAATGGAGTATGCCAGCATCAAATATTTTAGAGATGGATGGGTGGCAGCGTTAAAAGAGCTGAAGGTTGCTGAGGATTTTGAGTTATTCCAGTAATACACTTATGGCCCTCCTCCCTATCCTAGAGATGAAGAAGAAGATGAGGCTGCTTCAGATGAATCTTCCATGATGGTTCAAGATCAAGTCCCTGTTGTTCCTGTTGTTCAGTCTTTCGAGCAGCTTCCACCAGCTAGCACTTCTGTCGAGCAACTTCCCCTGCCTTCCGAACAACAAACTCCTTCATCCAAACGTCTCGAGGAAATTATAGGAAACAAGGAGAAGGTGTAGAGTTATTCGAGTTTTTATTTTCTTGAATGTAACTTGGAATGATGTATACTTTCTTGTGATGAATAAAATTTTAAACTTTGGTTGTTCATCTTGGATTTCTTCTTTTACTTGCTCTGTCTAAATCATTATTGATTCTTTTATTTATTCTCTTTGATAGTTTATGGCCAGGATGGAGCTCTTGTCAGCTCATGACACAGAATTAATGAAGAAATGCAATGATTATTTTAAAGTTGGTCATGTTGACCTAAATGAGGCTCAAATAGTTGACATCCTGGGGTCAGATGCTTCTGAGCGATCAGTTGAAGCTTATCAATACTTAAAGTGCTTGCTCGATCGCGTTGTTGCCAACAATGTGGCCTACTATGAGATGATTGAAGACCTTTAAGGAACGATCGAGGAACTTCAGCAGTAGTACAAAGAATCCTCTGCTCTTCTGCATCAAGGATACGAGAAAAAATATCAGCAATTGAGCGCTGATAAGGGGTATGATAAATTCATCTTTACTTATGAGAAGAAGGAGAGTGTTCTGAAGCTTAAATTTAAAGAGCACAGGCACATCGCTAAGTTGTTGGAGCAGGAAAACATTACTTTGCAAGAAGAGATAAAATAACTCAAATCTACTGCAAATTCCTCGGGAACCTTGGTCCCTGTTAATGATGAAGGTTTTTCTTTCTTAGAGGTAGAAAATGCTAACTTACGGGATGAGTTGGAAACTTTAAAAAGAGCTGGACCCTCCACATGTACCCGTGGACGAGCAAGATCTTCTGCTCGTGGATGAGCAAGGGCTAGTCGAATGTCTATTGAAGAAGCAAGAACTCAATTGGCTTTGGAGAATCAGGCAGTACAGCTAATGGCGAAGAACCAAGCCTTAGCAGAAATGTCTAAGAAGATTCTGAATTTCAGCGAACAACTCACTACTCAGAATTTTGCCTTGGAAAATAAGGAAATCCTGGTGAAGAATCTCCAAGAGCAACTGGAGAGGTTAACTTATCAATTCCACAAACAACCCAAAGAATTTTGGATGGCTGGGTATAATGAAGCCCTTTACCATCTTGATGATCGGATCCAACAGTCAAATAATGAGGAGTACAAGCAAGGGTGGTTGAATGCATTGTGTGCGGTAAAATTGGAGCAGGGCCACTACTTATGGGATTATTATAACCCTGGAGTGCTCGATTTGCCTGTGCCTCCTTTTAAGCTTGACATCAGTCGGATTCCTGCTCGGACAATTCCTCATTGCTTAATCTCCAAATATCTTGGCGACTACAGTCTTCATGCCAACTTTGATATATCTCGCCCAGAAAATTTGCTTGATCGGCCCTCTGTGATGAATGTTAGAATGCTGAGAGATGTAAATTTTATAAATTCTCCTTATGCCTTAGATGATCCTCCTGCTGGAGTAGAACCTATTTCAAAGGCAGAAGGGAAAAAACCAATAGAATAGGATTTTTATGAAGTGTATTTTTCACAGCATACGTAATTCTTCTTGATTTGAATGAAGTAATTTGCAGAATGTTCTTGCTTGTTTGTTTGTGAATATATGTACATTTTGTTTTGTTTTTGGATAATAGAACTTGTCCTATTTATTGTTTGATTATAGTGACTTATCACTCTTTGGGCCTAAGCAATGAAATGATTTGCATCCCATGTTCTCGCTTAGTTTAATCAACCGGAGTTGATTGTAATTGGTTTACCGACCAATCGGAGTTGGCGGAAACTGATTTACCGACCAACCGGAGTTGGTGGTAATTGATTCCCGACTAGCCGGAGTTGGTGGTAATTGATTCCTGACCAACTGGAGTTAGTGGTAATTGGTTCCCGACCAACCGGAGTTGGTGGTAATTGGTTTTCGACCAACCGTAGTTGGTGGTAATTGATTCCCGACCAACCAGAGTTGGTGGTAATTAGTTTCTGACCAACCGGAGTTGGTGGTAATTGATTCCTGACCAACCGGAGTTGGTGGTAATTAATTCCCGACCAATCGAAGTTGGTGGTAATTGATTCCGGACCAACCGAAGTTGGTGGTAATTGGTTCCCGACCAACCATAGTTGGTGATAATTGGTTCCCGACCAACCGGAGTTGGTGGTAATGTGGTTTGTGGTAATTTCTCTGAATTTGATGTGTAGTGTGTAGCACTAATATTCCGAAAAAATTTCAACAAAGAAAGAAAACTGGATGAAACATCACTTTATTCATACTAAAGAAACTGCATTACATATAAATTACAATTACTGATAATATTTGTGCAGATGCTCTGCATTCCATGCATTCTTGAATTCTTCTCCTTCCAAGGTTTCAATCATATATGTCCCTGGGCGAACAACTTCTGTTACTCTGTAAGGTCCGTGCCAGTTGGCTTCCAGTTTATTGTGCTTTTGGATCACTTTCTTCAGCACATAATCCCCTTCCTTCAAATCACACTTCTTCACTCTTTTGTTATAGAAGAAAGTTGTTCGTTGTTGATTGCATTCCTGATTGTTGCTTCTTCCCTAACTTCTTCGAGCATATCTAGGTCTAATCTTCTCATTAAGTCACTGACAGGAGAATTGAAATTAAGTACTCTATGCGTAGGTAGACCCAATTCAGCAGGTATGACAGCCTTACTCCCAAATGCCAGCATATATGGGAACTCTCCCGTTGCTGTTCGTGGTGTGGTGCGATAAGCCCACAACACAGAGTGTAGTTCATTAATCCAATTTTCCTTTGCACTATCTAGTCGTTTATTCAATCCATTTAGTAACGTACTATTTATCACATCGGTTTGTACATTGCTCTGGGGGTGACCTGGTGCAAAGTGGGTTTTCAGTATATTGGATTGATGACAATATGCAGCAAACTCCTCGTTGTCAAACTGGATTCCATGGTCAGTAATGAATGCTTGTGGAAGACCATATCTGTAAATAATATTTTTCCAAATGAATTTATAGACTTTGTCGTATGTCATATCAATAAGGGGCTCAACTTTCACCCATTTTGTAAAATAATCCACAACAACCACAAGGTATTTGAATCTTCCCCTGGTCGTTGGGAGTGGCCCAGCCAAGTCTATCCCCCACATGGAAAATGGCTAAGGGGACGTTATGGGTGTTAACAATGCCTAGGGGGGTCTTCGGATGGATGAAAAGCGTTGACATTTGTCGCACTTCTTAGCATAAGCTGCACAGTCAGCTCTCATCGTCGGCCAGTAGTACCCCTGCGTGGTTATTCTGTGCAAGAGCGTCCGACCTGCTATATGGGCTCCACAAGACCCTTCATGAACCTCTTCGATCAAATCTTTCACTTCAGAGGGATGGACACATCTTTGTAGCTCTGCTATAACTCCTCTTCTGTACAAAATGCCACTGGTCAATACATAACGAGCAGCTTTAAACTTTAGTTTCTTGGCTGCGAGTTTATCAGTTGGAAAAGCCCCCTCTTCAATATAGGCCCTGATAGGGTCCATCCAAGATGGTCCCAAGTCTAGGGCGATGAAGTTTATTGCCATATCTTCATCGATGCTCCGACCAGCCAGGATTTCTATTGGGATTATTCTTCGTAGCTCGGTCCGTGTGGATGATGCTAACCGAGATAAGGCGTCTGCTCTTGCATTCTCTAATCTTGGTATTCTAATCAACTGAATTGCAGTAAAACTCGATATAACCTCTATCGCTTCTGCGTGATACCTGGCCATTAATTCTCCTTTTGTTGCATACACCCCCAGAATTTGATTTACAATTAACTGAGAGTCACTGTACACAACGACTTGCTCTGTTTTCATGGTTTTGGCCAGGCTTAGTCCCACGATCATTGCTTCATATTCGGCCTCATTATTTGAAGCTTTAAATTGAAAGCGCAGAGCATACTCCACATCAATCTCATCCAGACTATTCAAAACAATCCCTGATCCACTGCCCGTAGTGCACGAAGATCCATCCACATACAAATTCCATATCGGTACCTTATCATCAAAGTTTTTATCAGAGAGAATTCCTCGGTGGAATATATGGTACTTCCTTCTGTCCTCCTCCTGTACTTCTCGCTGCTCGTCAATTATCTTTTCTTGCTTGATCGTCATTTCTTGCTGCCTGCCTACCAATGTAAGTTGGTCGGGGTTTAAATTTGATGATCCTGTAACATCTACAGGTTGGTCTGTATTCAACTCATGTTCTTTGAAGGCATTTTCTTGAGTAAACTCTGCGATAAAGTCCGTTACGGCCTGCCCTTTAAGCGACTCCCTAGGCTCATAAATTATATCATATTCACCGAGTTCCACTACCCAGTACATCAATCTTCCAGATTTCTCCGGCTTATGCAAAGCTTGCCTTAATGGCATGTCGGTGTACACCACTATAGTGTGGGCTTGGAAGTATGGTCTCATTCTTCTGCTTGCTTCAATCAGTGTTAATGCCAATTTCTCCAGCCTTGGATATCTGATTTCTGCTCCTCGAAAAGCTTTACTGGTGTAATAGACTGGTTTTTGTACTCCGTCCTCCACTCCTATCAACGCCGAGCTCACTGCGTTTTCTAAAACTTCCAGGTATAAGTATAGTCTTTCCCCCATCACTGGTCTAGATAATAGTGGATGTGTTCCCAGATAATTCTTCAACTCTTGAAAGGCCTCCTCGCATTCATCAGTGCACTCGAAAGTTTTTAGGAGTGTTTTGAAGAATGGGAGACAGTTGTATGTTGCTCGTGATACAAATATGTTAAGCGCTGCGACTCGTCCTGTAAGACTTTTCACTTCCTTCTTCGTAGTTGGAGATCGCAGCTCCAATAGTGCCTTGATTTTTTTAGGGTTCACATCGATACCTCATTGGTTAATAATATATCTGAGAAACATAACTTCTCGTACTCCGAATATGCACTTGGTGGGATTCAGCTTCATTTGATATTTCCCTAGTTGATCAAAGGTTTGACCTAAGTCAAATACATGATAAGCAGCTTTCTTTCTCTTCGTCAGCATATCGTCAACATAAACCTCCATGTTATGACTGATTTGCTCTGCAAACACCTTATTCATCAGCCGTTGATATGTTGCACCTGCATTTTTAAGTCCAAAAGGCATAACATTATAGCAATAAGTTCCCCTTGGGGTGATAAAAGAGGTACTCTCCCTGTCTTTAGGCTTTATTTTAATCTGGTTGTAACCAGAATAAACATCCGTGAAACTCAACAATTCATGTCCCGAGGTAGCATCCACCAACTGATCGATTTGAGGCAAAGGAAAATAATCCTTTGGGCAGGCTTTCTTAAGATCAGTGAAGTCCACACACATCCTCCACTTGTTGTTTTTCTTCTTCACCATTACCACATTTTCTAGCCAATCAGGATATTTGATATCCTCAATAAAAGAGGCTTTTTACAGTTTCTCTACTTCTTCCTGTTTGGCTTGGTTCTTCTCGAGACTGAATACCCTTCTTCGTTGCTTCACTGGCTTGATTTTCTTATTCACGTTGAGCTCGTGACACAGGAAATTTGGGTCTATCCCTGGCATATCTTCGTTACTCCATGCAAAAGTCTGCTTTCTGCGTCTTAGAAATGCTATCAGCTCTTATTTTATTAATACATCCAGCGATGCATCGATTTGAGTTGTTCGTTTTGGATGCTCGTCGTCCAGAATGATATTGGTTGTAGCCTCCATGACCTGGCCCTTAACGAATTGAGACTCGTCTCTAGGATCTAAAGTTTTAATCTCCGCATCCTCTATTTCATCCACCTAATAAGTAGTAGTCTTCTTCCTAGATTCTTCACGCTCCTCCTGCTCGGCAGATGAATAGTAGCATTCCCGAGCTACTTTTTGGTCGCCTTTCACAACTCCCACTCCAAAATTGGTTGGAAATTTTAAACATTGATGTACATTAGATGGTACTGCTTTGAACTTCTTCAGGCCTACTCTTCCCATAATGATATTGTAAGTTGATTGGACATTTTTATCCATTACGAAAAAGCGTACTCTTTCTGTTCGGCAAGCAGTCCATGTACCGATAAGCATATCCAACTTGATCGTCCCAAGTGGAAAAACTTTCTTGCCAGTAAAATCAAGGAGAGGTCTATGATAGGGCTCCAACTGGGCTAGCTTCAGATTCAAACTATCAAAACATGGGTAGAACATGATGTCTGCCGAGCTACCATTGTCTACCAGTACCAGTGAAATCACCACTTCCTTCATTCTCATTTTGATTATTAATGGGTCGTCATGAGGATACAGTACACCTGCCAGGTCATTTTTAGAGAAACCGATGACTAGTTTGTCTTTATTCACCTTCCTCGGGTGATCATCTTCGACCAAGTTTTTTCGCTGAATGTACGAGCAAGCTTGAGCCTCATTGAGGTAAGCTTTCCTCTCTGCAGTCATGTCCCTACCTCCTGCATCTACACCTGTAATAACATTACATTAAAATGATCCAAAATGTATTGACTGCTTTGGTCTTTTGGGGAGATCGGGGTCATCTTGGTCATCTTCTGGGTCTTCTTCATGACTTCTCTTCTTGTCTTCTTTTGCTCGACGAGGAGATCTAGACCTTTGCCTTGCTCAGTCGTTGTTTTTTCCACCATTTTGACGATCAACATACTTAGCCAGCTTTCCCCGTCTGATGAGTGCTTCAATTTCATTCTGGAGAGCTATGCAATTTTTGGTCGTGTGACCATGGTCTTTATGGAACTCGCAATATTCAGACTTATTCCTCTTGTCAGGATCTGCCTTTATTTTTTCTGTCCAGTTTAGCTCCTCGCTATTCTTGATCTCTTTCAGAATGTGATTTATATCTACCTTCAAAGGAGTATAATTTCCAAACTTCTTCAACTGTTCCAGTGTTTGCTTTGCTTTCGACTACCTGTTGCCACCATTATTCTTCTGATCCTTCTTCTCAGTCTTGTCAGCCTCGACCTTGGTTTCCTTAGTATCTGCATTCTTCTTAGCAGCCATAGCCTCCTCGGCATTCATGATTTTGGCTGCTTTTGCCATCAGTTTAGCCATGGTCCTAGGCGGATCCTTGGCTAAAGTGTAGTATAATTTATTCGGCAACAGTCCACTCTTCAGATTAGTAATTATTGTTTTATCCTCATAATCAATTACTTCCAGTTTCTCGTTATTGAAACGAGTAATATAGTCCGTGGTGCTTTCACCTATATTTTGTCTAACACTTAGCAAATGTGTTACTCGTTTGACTGGCTTCGCTCCACAACAGAAATTCCCAATAAAAAGTTCTGCTGGTTGAAAGAAGGTTGTAATTTTCCCCCAAGGAAGGTTGTTATACCATATCTGAGCAAATCCGGTAAGAGTTCCTGAAAATGCCTTGCATCTCATCTCATTTGGAACTGCATAGATATCGGCAGCAGCTTGGTATTATTCTATATGAAGGACAGGGTCAGTTTTTCCATCATATTTAGGCGTCACCATAGGAGCTTTGAATTTTGATGGTGTGAGAAAATCCACAATTGCCTGTACAAATGGTGTTCCTTGGACAAAAGTTCTTTGTTGAGGATTCTTGGCCTTAGACATTTCCCCTAATCTGTCTTTCAACCTCTGAATAGATCCCTTTCATGCATCATTTCCCTCCTCGGGCCTATTGGCTCGATCAACTGATCGCGTTGAATTTGCCTCTTGGGATCTTTCGTGACGAGCAGTTAGTCGTGATTGGGCAGAGCCTTCCCTTAGATCAAATGGTCGTTGAGAGTTCCTCGACACAATCCTAGGGGGACTTTCATTCCTCTTAGGGCCCAAACGATCAAAAGGAGAGACTCTACTCAACCTTTGAAGAGCAATGGTCCTTTCTGGAGATAGAGTGACGTTTTGTTGAGTGTCTATAGCTCGTACTGAGGAAGTTCATCCAGGATGATAAGAAGGATAATTAGATCTCTCAGTATAATATGAATCGGTGCGTCTGGATCGAGATTCCTCTAGGAATAACGTTCGCTTAGTTCGCGAAGAGGGTAAACGAGTATTTCTCTGAACACTTCGTTGTCCTGATTGAGCCAACACTCCGCCTTGAACATTTTGTATAAGCTGTCGCATGATTTCTTGCATGGACGTCTGACCTTGAGCCAAATTAGCCATTATACCAGCCAGATCTGAAAAAGTTGGGGGAGTAGATGGATTTGGAGGGATACCAGTATTTTGATTACTGGGTTCTGGATTATCAGCCATTGATGATGAATTATTTTGGTGAAAAACGCTAATTACAGTCGTTTCCCACAAACGGCGCCAATCTGTTGATGTAAAAAACTAGATTTGATCTAGTTATTTTAATCACAGATAAACATGAATAAATAAATATAATACAATAGATTTTTAAAGTGGTTCAGCCTTAGGAAAATGGCCTACATCCACTGTTTTTGTATTGCTGACTGTTTGCCTGAAATTCTCGATTTGTGGTTTACCAAGAAATTTCGGGTTCCCTTCTAATGAGGAGGTTACAATGTATTTATAGCCTTGAGGCTGCACATGTGAAAGGAAAATGCGCTGTTATTTAGCATACTTATACATCTGTACGATAATAATGAGCATTTAATGCGCAGTTGTCTTTTTGATTATTCTGATTTGAGTGCTCTGTACGCTAAGTAGCTCGGACCGCCTAAGCTATTCGGTATGATTGAGTTGCTCGGGGCACTTGAGTAGCTCGGTGACAGTATGTTGTTCGTTGAAAGTGTTCGTAGAATGACACGTGTCTTCAAGTGAATGGTCCACGTCAGCAAACTAAATTTCCTATCAACACTAATATTACTTCTTCTTGTTTAGATATTACGTAACTACTACTTGTTACTATGTTATAATTTTCAAATTTTAAGGCTATTTCTATAAGTTTATATTGTGCCCTTATTAATTCTCTTCTAAAATCTATAGACTTCTTAATTCTTTGTTTTTCAGTTAACATAAATTATTAAAATTTTCCTTTTTCACTTAAAATTCTAATTCTAACTTATACTGGTGAATTCTTTCCTTTGCTATCCTAATTATCCACTTATTAACAGCTGCTCTTATATGATCCTTATTTTTTATATTCTCTTTAATTTTTATTGTAGCGTCGTCTAAGATTTTATATTCAGTACGTAGTCTTTCTTTCAAAAATTCTTTTTTTCTTATCATATATAGTTTTTTTTTTATTTTTCTTATCCTAAACGTCCTTTTTCTCCTAAAATTTCTATTTCCAATTTCTATTGGTTAATTTTTTGTTTTGTAATTCTAATTGTCCAATTAACTAATATTAGATTTATATAATCTTTTTGGTTTTTAATTTCTTAGCTCTTAATATAGCAATATCTAAAATTCTATATTTTGCACGTAGTCTTGCCCTTAACCACTCTTTTTCACGAAGCATATATAAAGTTTATATTTTTATAGGTTGTAACACTTTAAGTTGTAATTCCACTCTTTTCGTTAATAATATGTCTTATTATATAAAGATATAGGATTAAAGCAACTCCGATACCATTATTTTATGGATGAACCGTGACATGAACAGTAAAAAATGAACTATATATATATATATATATATATATATATATATATATATATATATATGTATGTATTACAGGTGCCCAGACACTCGGTCGTCAAGCTTAGATCTTTAGACTATCGACGTGTTGCAGCTAGTGTGGGAGTTGCAGGTCTTTTGCAGTAGACGACTTCATCCTTGCCTTCTGAGTCTCCTACTTAGTCATTATTAGATAGGGCAATTGTCTCCCATTTCCTTATTTCATTTAGTTCAAAGAGAGATTTGTACTCTTTATTATTTCAGTATTTAGTTATTGTTGGGATTGTTTTAATTATTTCTTCATCCTGCGATTTGGGGATATATTAGTTTGGATTGGTTAATCTAGCATGGTTACTTCATTTGGATGGTTTGGTTTTTAATATTATTATCTGTGTTAAAAAAAATGGTTTTGTAAATTAAATCATAACAATAGAACTTAATTTATAAAATTAAATGTTTTGACATTTAGCTTAATTATTTATTAGATGATTAATAAATAAAATTATTTTACGATAGTAATGCTAAGAATGAACCAACTCGACACTTTGATTTAATTTAATAAAGGAATAATCACCCGATATTTAATTAGGCGGAGTGTCACAACAGTGGGGTGGGTGGCAGTGGGGGTGGGGTGCCGCTAGTTAGGACCTTTAAAAATAAGAGAATATTAGGTAAATGGATGTTTGAGAAACTAAATGGGTTAAACTAAAAATAGAGGTTATTTTTACAAAAATATGTATTTATGTTGGAGACTATACATTGACTATCCATTTATTTAAACAATTTGTTTATATTCTTGTTTAATCCTAATAATTAATGTGACAACCGTGTTAATAAATAAATGGATTATTATATATAAATCCTATTTCGAGAGTTTTTCTTAATTAAATCCTACTGAATAGTCAACCATTAATTACTTCTTATTTTTAAATTTATGGATTTTTTCTTTACTAATATTCCCCTCTCCCTATATTTCCTCCAAATTTAAAAATAGTAATTATTTTTTTCTTTTTCAAGCTTGAAATAACTATAACTTTCGATATACAATTTCAAAATTTACGAAATTATATTTTTGAAAGCTATTAATCGAGCCTTATTAAACAAGACCCATATTTGATGGAAAATATTAAAAATAAAAAATAAAGATGACTTGTTTTCTTCGGTTTTTAAGCGAATAGTAAATATTATTGTCTGTGTAATATTTGCACAATAAATATATATTGTTTATATAAATATCTCATATATAAAATTGTTTCATTTTTCGGTGAAGACAGTAAATTTTATTGTATGTGTAATATTAACATAGTGAATATGTTACTATCTGTAAAAATGTCTCATATATAAAACTGTTTCATTTTTCTGAGAACATGGTATGGATCTAGTGTGATAGATCTCGTTGAGGAGTTTTGAAAGATAATAATTTTGCGAAAAAGGGATTGGTAAATAAAAAGTTATGATCATTTGAAGATTAAAAATAAGAAGAAAAAAGTTCGACCACTTGTGTGACTTCTTCCAAAAAGTTACGGATGGTTAGTTTCAAAAGGGTAAAGTTGTGAAAAAAAATCCCAAAAAATTACGAATGAAACCTATTTGATGGTTGAAAAGTCACTACGACTTATTTATAAAAAAATTCTTTATACATAATCTATATGTTAATATATAAATAGTAATTAATACATGCATAATAATATGAAACATATAGGAATTTACAGAGATAATAAATACATAATTTATTGATTGAGGAAAGTATTGAACAATCTACCCTTAAAACGATATTTGTCCCGCATTATGCTCTACGGACTCGATGACAAACGTTTCTTAGGATACAACAATCCCAACATGCGATAATAACACTGCAAATTGCAAGTTTTTTGGCGAACTAGCAATGGAAAAAACTCTTTTTAGACACGAAATGGGACTAACCAAGATAAAGAAATGTCTGGAAAAAAATGAACACTTAAACGAAACACAGACCACTAGTTTATACTAAATAAATTGGTGGTTAAACTGTTAAAATGAAATTAATAAACTAGTAAAAATCCGAAATTAAAATTGGGCAAAAAAAAATATAAGTTAACTTATAAATTAAATAAAATCCAAATAAAATTTGACCCAAAAAATTTAATACTTTGGCCAAGTCAAGGCCCACGATTCACGACCGTGCCGCGGTGCGTGCGCATGGGCTTGGAAGTCAATTCAAGCCCATGTAGGTCCTCACTACTTTAAAAAGTTGGGAAACCCCAAGGGCTCCAAACCTTAATACAAAAATGAGTTATAATATACAACACTCATTTTTCACGTTCTTATTATGTGAGACAAGAGCTTTAATAAAACACTACAAGTAAATTTCATGTTTCAAGCAGGTACTTTGAGCTGTAATTTCTCATTCATTAATTGATGATTTTATATATGTGAGTATATCACATCATACTCTTCGCGAAGAAGAACGTGTTAGCACTTTAACCATCTCAAAAGACGTGTGGGTCCCATATTAATTTGATCCTAAAGTTGTCCAAAATCTGATTTTGTCAACTCAAATTAAATACATAAATTTCAAGAATGACCTCCTTTAAAACTAATATGTCTCAATTACACCTATTTTTAGGGAGTATTTTTACTTAACCACAAGCAATAATAGCTAATATTGACTTAATCCCCTAGAAGATTAAAAAATATATAGAAATAACCTCCTAGAATCTAAATGTAAGACCAAGTTTTATAATTGTTCAGTTTTATATTATATTTTGGCTTATCTCGTTACACACACACTGCACATACACGACTTCTTTGGATTCGAAGAAAAAGTTGAAGACATTTGGAAGATTGAAGTTTCGTACGTCTCAATAACCTAAGAAGAAGTTGTGGTTATGATTGGTAAGAAGTTACCTCATGTTTTGAGGGGTTTTAGAATTTTTATAGATTCTCATTTTTCAAAATGAGTTTAAAATATTTTGAAAGATTTTTAAAAAAAAAATTCGCCTCATTAGAATGAGATCGGTAGGGTCGTTCGAACGAGATTCATTTTTTATCAAACAAATTATTTTTGTCCTTCCTCTGGAATCTCATTCGAAAGCATCATTTGATACTTGTTCGAACGAAAATAGGTATATGATTCGAACGAGGTACATATCGTTCGAATGACCGGGCAAAATTTTATTTCTTTAATTTGTTCTAATCTAAATCTTTCATGTTTATCCTTTTATAACAAGCCTTCTAATAAATAGGATGCTCGGGATTAGACTTCTAAGAACTCTTTTTAGCATCTTTAACACCTTTTTGAGTTCTCTTTGTGATCAAATACTTATATAATCATTCCAAATCCTTAGAATAATAAAGATCACTTTACAAAATCAAGAAGAAGGTTTTGAGTTCGAAAACCTTTGTGGAGAGAAATCTCTACTACTGAATTGGGGAACCTAGGTTTCACTGCTGAAAAATGAAATGTTGATTGGTGGATACCGATGGAAGAATTATTCCTGTGGGCAGCTCTGGATTGGGTCATTTTCTGTAGAAGCATTTGTAAACTCTACACGTCATACTTAGTTGGTCTAAGTAGTTTGTAAATCGACTATCTGTAAATTAATCTACAGTGTTGAATATAGTTTTTTTTTTCTTTTTAAGTGATTTTTACTCATCTTTATGTGTTGTTTGTATACTTGGATTATTGCTTTACAATTAGACTACATCTCATATGCACATCTAATTTAATCAAAAATAAAATTTGGGGAAAAATTGAATTGTGTGTGGAACACTAATATACAAATCAATCCATTGAATTCCTGTATTCTCAAATTGGTATCAGAGCTAGTTACACTAAATTACTGTGTGATCTTTATTTTGCAAAAAGAAATTAACATCATTTTTTTTTAAATTGTGATCTATAAAAATTTTGGATTTAATGGATAATTTGTATAATAGGATGCCTAATTTTGATGGGTTAAATTATGCCGATGGAAAAGCTAGAATCAGGTCCACTTTAAAATCTATTGATGAACGTGTCTGGCTAGTGTGTGAAAAAGGGTGGACACCCCCAACAATGAATGTTGATAATGTCACAAGTCCAAAACATGTTTCTTTATAGACAAATGATGATTTTAAATGGAGCAATTTTAACTCGCGTGGTCTGAGTGCCATCTTTGGAGCCATCAATCCTGATGCGTTCCACCGTATTATGACGAGCATTACATCTAAGAAGCTTGGGATACCCTCAAGCTCACTTACGAGGGAAGCAATATTGTAAAATCTTCTAAGATGCAAAATCTCACCACATAATTTAAAATGATCTCTATGCATGAGTCTAAATCTTTTGATAAGTTTTACGCACGTTTGTCGATATAATAAGCCCGAGTTTCAATTTAGGTCAGAAAATCCCTAAGACACATGTAGCTAAGAAAATTTTGAGATCATTTATGCCCCTCTTTATTCCTAAGGTTATCGTGCTAAATTTGTTAGGAATACTAGATACTCTTAGGTTAGAAGAATTCGTTAGAGACCTTTAAAGATAGTTATGTTTCCTAAAACTATTAAACCTAAGGAAAAGGGAGTAGGACTAAAATTTCAATCTAAAAAGAAAGAAGAAATGTTGTCTCACTTACAGTGTGATTTTGACTTGGATGATTTAGCCCTTTTTGAAAAAAAAACGAAAAAATTATGAAACTTAGAAAAGAAAATACTTCCAAAGAAAAGAAAAGTTTTGAGAAAGATTAAAAAATATAAATCAGGCAAGATAAATTTTGAAAAATAAAAGAAACATTTTCCAAAGAAAGAGGAAAAGAGATGTTATGAGTGTGAGGGTAAGGGTCACAAATCTCACGAGTTTCCGACGAGGTTAAAGAGACAAGGCAAAGGCAAAGCTGCCTTAAATGCCACGCTTAGCGAGAGAGATGCCGAGTTGGTGGAATTCGGGGACGAATCACCGCATGGATGTAAATTTCCCGCGTTCATAGCTAGTTATGTTAGTACATTTAGTGCACCTCACGTCGATGAGAAAGCTACTAAATATAAAAACCTCGATAATGAGTCTAGTCATTCCATCGAGAGTGAGGGAGAAGATGTTTTAAGTGAGAGCGAGAGTGACCTTCAATGAGCCTATATCGATCTTTGCATTAAGTCCTTTAAAACGAAGAAGCAAAACAAAGGGTTAATGATTAGAATTTTAGCCTTTGAGAAGGATTTAAGAGAGGCAAGAGAGAGTGAGTCCTTGGTGAGAAAAGCTTTGGGAGAGAGGGTTATTTTAGTTGAGAGGGAAAATGGTGACTTGACTAACAAAATGGCTAGTATTACAAGACTTATTTAAGAATCTATGGAGACTCGTGATAAACTTGAAGCCCTTGTATTCCAACTCAAAAAAGATATTAAACATTCCCGAGAAGTCAATGTTACTATAGAGGATACATCAAAGAATGTAGGAAAGATTCTCCTCGATCCAGCTTTAGGTTTTTATGAGATGCGAGGAATAGGTTATGGTGGTGTATCCACTTCACATACCGCACTAGAACCGGTTCCTAAATTTGTGGTTAATCCCTATAGGCCTTGACCTAAACCATAAAAATGAGTTCAACCTAAGAAAATAAACCAAGGTAGACCCAAATAAATCTATGTTTGCACTCTTTGTAAAAGAAGAGGTCACCTTAGAGAGTTTTGCTATAAGTTAGGCAAAAGTAAGCTTACACATGCTCCCATGCACCGCTCTACGACTTTTCTAGTATTAGAGAGCAAGTTGAGTTTCTAGTCGCTAAGCTTAATGGAATAATTTCAACTGGTGTCTTTGCCATTTGAGAACGCTTTTAACGTTTCAACTAGAATCAACAACAATAAGGGCAAAAAAAGGCTACCTCCACCTGGGTACCTAAGAAAGACGTCAAAGAACTTATTATTCACGTTGCTCTCAAGGTTTAAAATACTTACCAATGGTCTTTTGATAGTGGGTGCTCGGGGCACATGACTGATGACATGTCATTTTTTACCCACCTTGAGGATCGCAAAGAAGGTAAAGTCTTTTTTGGAGATGGGAGTAGGTCTAGTGTTTTAGGAAGAAGATGTATTGAGATACCCAATTTTCTTAAACTATACAATGTGTTGTACGTGAAAGGGTTGAAAGAAAAATTAATTAGCATAAGCCAATTATGCGATGTAAAATTTGTGGTAAAGTCTGATCGGTTCAAATGCAATGTTTATGATCAATCCGGTGAACTTCTACTGCAAGGTGTGAGGATTGAAGATAATTACTATAGGATCATTACCAAGTCCTCCTTTATATGCAACAGTGCTAGGGCCTCCTAGACCTTTGACATCAATGACTAGGTCATATGAACTTTAGAGATCTTGAGAGATTAGTGAAAAAGGACATAGTTAGTAATTTACCATCACTTGGGAAATTAATTTCCTCGATTTGTGGACCTTGCCAATAAGGAAAACAAATTTGATGTCCTCATCAGAAGTTCAATACCATTACCACCTCCCGTGTTTTGGAGTTGATTAACATGGATTTTATGGGTTGTACTCGCTCAGAGAGCTTATGTGGTAAGAGATACATTCTCGTGATGGTCGATGACTTTTCTAGATACTCTATAGTGGCATTCCTTAGAGAAAAGTCTGATATGATTGAGTTCCTAACAACCAAGTGGCGTGTCCTGCAAAACCAACACGGCGTCACTTTTAATCGGATGCGTAATGATAATAAAATTGAATTTAAAGAAGCCAATGTGGATAGCCATTGTAATGGAGTAAGAATCTAACACGAGTTTTCAACCGTTCGTACTCCTTAACAAAACGAGATAGTTGAGAGGATATGGATCAATCCATGCTTCTTGGGAGAAACGTACCTATAAATTTTTGGGCAGAGACGATAAGAATCATATGCCATAAGATGAATAGGGTATATCTGTGTCCGCATATACTACACACGCCTTATGAGTTGTGGACAGGCAATAAGCCAAACCTATCATATTTTTGTGTCTTTGGGAGTACTTGTTGCATCTTGAGAGATAGATAGAACTTAGGAAAGTTAGACTCTCGGAGCAGCAAAGGGGTATTTTTAGGTTATTCATCAACAAGTAGGGCTAATAGGGTTTTTAACCTTGTAACCTCTAAGGTTATGGAGTCAATAAACATCACGATTAGAGATGATGAGCCGTTGGCATTTATTGCTCTTAGCCCCCAGTGTGAGGATGATGCACCCCCTGATGACGATCCCATCCTTCCTCATACTTCCACGGTGGACCACACTTCTGATTTAGAGAATCCACCCGCTTTGTTTCAAAAGAGTCATGACCCTTCTGCTATACATGGTGATCCTACACTAAGTGTCAAGACTCGTTCTCAACTCAAAAATGTGATTAGCTATATGTGCTACATATCCTTAGTCGAGCCCAAGAATGTGAAAGAAGCACTCAAGGATGAGCATTGGATATATGCTATGCAAGATGAGTTACTTCAGTTTCGCAATAACGATGTGTGACACCCCTCCCAATTAAATACCGGGTGATCAATCATTTATTAAATTAAACTAAATATCCAATTGGTTCATTCTTAGCGTCACTGTCTAAAACTGTTAATTACTAATCACCTATATCAATTAAATAAGTTGGTGCCAAATTTTAATCTTTAAATTAACATGTAATGATCTGGAATAAAGAAATAAATCACATTCACCATTCCAATTAACCAACAACATAAATAATGAAATAATTGAATCAAATAAGATATGACTGGGATAAACACTCCAGCCTGAAACTCCGATACAATAATAATCCATATCTAAAACTGAATACAACAACAGAATAACTGTAGTACAATGTCTTTTTAAATAACTGCTAGTATAAGATGGGCGACATGCCCGACTAAGATAAATAAAATGATGCATCAAATCTGAAAGAAATGGAGGCGTCTACTATCGAAGCCTTGTAATCGTCCACAACAACTGCAGCATGTCAAATGAAAATTAACTCCTAAGCTGGACATCCCTGTGGATGGGCACCTAAAATGATTTTTATAAAGTAGATTTGAAAAACAGATCAGAGCCCGAGTAAAATAGTTTAGATATATTTGTAAGTATTTAAAATGCATAATCAGCAGATATTATATACATATTAGTTTCACATGCTCTCACTTGAGTTGCTCACCCCTCAACTATTGTGCATGCCTAAAGTGTTTTACGAACCCGTCCTTGTTATGCTACCCCGTCTAACTAGTTCCAGTCCCTTATTTTACTACACCTACTTACTCGTAACACCCACTCGCATCACCCATACAGCTCGTTATTGATTTACCTTCTCATATCATTTAAATAAATTTAGGGTTTACCAAATAAATGTTAAATTTCCACTTCCTTAGGTTATTTTAGACATCACTATCTTTCCTATCTACTAAGCACACACGGTAAGATAAATCACAAGTAGATAGTAGCTAGGAAATATAAATAGAGTGATAAATACGGCACCCTTAGCCTGAGACCTACGATGCATGCATACTCTGCTATCAAGTCCCAATACGTCGCGTACTAAATAAAGGATTGTCGACTCAGAATCACTCTCGAACCACAATATACAATTCACACATAATTGGAGGTAAACATAGTTCTAAGCCTTTGGGTTATGCACCCAAATGACCGGGCACATCCTCATTCACACAAGTTGTGCTCATCCCTAAGTTCTACGTTCTGAGGTACAAGTCAAAATCCCCCAAGATGGCTTATCAAGATAAGACTGTCCCTTTTTCAAACCTTCCGCGATAGCAAGCATCGTAAGTATGTCATATAAATAATAAGTCACACATTAGGTATTCACACAACCTATATATATATATATATATTCAATAGACGTACGCACGTACACTATTATATATTCCGTACATATTTTACATAATTCTCATATAGCCTACGTATCATTAATATACCGCCAAGCTTCTTATTCGTATAAGCCTGATTGTTTCCCATCACTTAGAAGGTTACCAATTTTCTCTTAAGTCTATTTAGTAGCTATCTCACTCATTCCCTACTGGTCTAGGTCACTATTTTTACCAAATTCTCGGGACATGATTTCATTCTTCGAATTAGGTTTTTATTCCTCAATTACGTCTAATTAATCTTAACCCTTAAGTTCCTCTCTTGTGACTAAGTCTCAAACCCAATATTTGACCTACTGGTATTTTAAAATAACCCTCTTTATATTTGTTGATGTAAAAAACTAGATTGGATCTAATTAATTAATCATAGATAGATCTGAATAAAGAAATAAGACCCGAGATTTTTAAAGTGGTTCAGCCATATGGAAAATGGCCTACATCCACTGTTTTGTATTACTGGGTATTTTGCCTTGATCTTGATTATGGTCGCTTATGATTGTTTACCCTGCCATGAGGGTTTTACAATGTATTTGTAGCCCTTGGTCCGTCAATGTGAATGGATAATAGGCCTTTTTCGAATAGGCATATACATCCGTACATGATAAGGAATGATCGTAATACAATAAACATTGAATCTATCTTGGTTGTTTAGTCTTCCTAACAAGTTGCTCGGTATTCTTGATAGCTCGGTACGTGAAGTAGCTCGGTACGTTTGAACTTGTGCCACGCTGGATGACACATGTATTCATATAACTGATCCATGTCAGCTGACTAATTTTTTTATCAACAGAAACCCCCAATGTTTCACAGTTGAGGTTGAATGTGAGAGTGTAGAACATTTTACCCAAAAGTTGCTCGGGCACATTTCTCATGTCTTTCTTAATTATAGGCCTTCGAAACTTGTAAAAAAATTCCACTTTGCGTAACAGTTTTGAGCGCGAAATGGCAAATTTGTAAATATTTTGAATTTTTGGTGAACATTTGGGTACTAATGTCTTTTTCCCTTAATTAGCCGCCGAAAACGCAATAGTCGTCATTTGTGATCATTACTTCTCTCGTTTTCCAAAGCAACATATATGAAGGCAATAAAATCCGATTGTCTTCTACTTTTTGTCATTTAGATTCCCAAACTCTTTATTTTCTCGCTTTTCTTCTTACGATCGTTCTTTCTGTCATCTGCCTTAGTTGACTTCTTAATTTTCAATAAGAATTTCTTCCTTCCTTTTTCTTTCCTTGTTCTAGTCATCATGGTTTACCTTATCGAGTCGTTAAATAAGTTTAGAGCCGATTTTTAAATTCCTTCTTGGATTGTCTTGGAAGAACCTGATTGTCCTTCTGATTTATTTTCTTTAGCTAAGGGACATTGGTTTCCCTCTATTTTTATAGCGGAATGTGATTTTTCTTTACCGCCTAATCCCCTGTGTTTGGAATTCTGCAAATATTTTGATATTGTACCTGTAAAAGTAGTTCCAAATACATAGAGGGTAGTTAATGGCGTACATAGGATGAATCAAATTCACGGAACTCATCTTGGGATTCCTGAAATTATGTTTTATTATAAATGGGTCACTAGTGATACTACTTTTTATTTAAAAACTAAGTATTCTAATAGAGCCTTAGTGGTTAATCTCCTTGCTTCCAACATAGATTATTTTGAACATGGGGTTGTGATGAAAAATTAGCAACACCTCCCATTAAAGGGGAAAGACGTGTACCAAGATCCCAGATGTCTACCTTATGGCAATTGGATAGGTTGTTTATTTTTCAAACTAGCTCTGTTTTTGTTTGATAAAATGCTTCAGTGACTTTTACTTTTTAATTTTGGTTTGCAGTTGACAGTAAAAGAAAACCCCCAAAAGAGAGTAATACCAATATAAAAGATTTAAAGTTTATCTTGGGTTTGCATCAGTCAATTGTTGGGGAGCACGTGAGAGTTGCTTCCTATTTATTGCGATATAAGAACACCAGATCCTCTTTCATTGCTCGTCCTACTTCCCCTCCTTTGGTGATTAATCTTAAGCAAGTTCCAGCATCTTCTTTTGCTGTTAAAGAGTATTCTTCTAATTTTTCTACCTCTATTACTGATTTGATGATGAAGAAGAGGATAATGCCTGATCTCTTTGCCAAGATTATCCTTGGTACTGATGGGGCGAAGTAGAATAAAGAAGATGTCCCAGCTGGTACTAAGAAAAAGGATATTGCTCCATCTGGTACTAAGAACAAGGAGGTCATCAAGAAGCCCCATGTTGCTCTAAAAGAGGTAGCACCTTTGATTGGAGGGGTTACTGTTGTTCAAAAAGAGGCAACACATTTTATTCAAGAGGCTGCTCCTTTAAAAAGATTGAGAATGGGTCTTGCTGAGAAGATCATTGATGTTACAGCTCAGCCTGCCGGGGTTAATATACCCCCTTTGAGAGATGTTCCTCCAGCATTCATTACTCCTGGCTTGGATAAGAAATTGATTTGGTCTGGAACTCTTCCTGATCACAGAGCTGTTGAAACTTCTACTCCTCGGGGGAAAGTTACTGACTTGGCAGCCTAACATTTTGCATCAGTAAGTGTCATTATACTTTTCATTTCAGTTCTGTTTTTAATTTTTATATTCTAACTTGAGTTTTTTTTTTTCGCAGTTTTGGGTGTATTTCAATAATATCCTGGAGAAGGATGGAGCTATCAAAGTTGCTTCATCTTCCAGTGAAGTAGAAGAAGCTATTACTGGGTTATCAAAATCTTTGGAAGAGTCCCGACAGAAGTATGAGGATGACAAAATTGCTTGGGAAAATAAAATCAAGGCTGCTGAGACAGCTTAACAAAAAGCTGTGGATGCTGCAAAGGAAGCTGATCTAGCTCGACAAAGAGTTGTGGATGTTTCCAAGGAGGCAGATGAGAAAATGAAGGTTGCCATTACCAGTAAGGAAGAAGTTGAGGGCAAGCTTGAAGAGGCTGAACGGTGTAAGAAAGATCTCAAATCGAAAGTTAAATATGTTGAAGATGAACTTAGGGAGAATGCTTCCTCAGAAAGGATGAAGAGGAGGTTTGCTGTAAAGAAGTCCTTTAGCTATGGCTGGGACAAAGGGTGGAACAAAGCTGTAACTGTTGCCTCTGCTCAAATGGAGTATGCAAGTTTGAAGTTCTTTAGGGATGGATGGGTTACAGCGTTGAAGGATTTGAATGTTTCCGATGACTCTGAACTATTTCATAGACATGTTCACAGCCTTCCTCTTACTATTAAAGAAGAAAAAGAATATGAAGCTAGATCTGATGAATCTTCTTTAATGATAGTAGAACAAACACATGCTTTAAGAGAAGAACTGAGACAACTAAAATTGACTTCTTCCTCTGTAGCTCTGGTCTCAGTTAATAATAAAGGTTTTCCTTTTTGGAGGCTGAAAATGCTTCGTTAAGAGAAGAATTAAAAGCTTTGAAAAGGGTTAAACCTTCATCCACTTCCCGGGGTAGAACAAGAGCTGGTCGGAGTAGCATTGAAGAGAGTAGAAATCAACAAGCTTTCGAAAATCAAGATGCTCAAATGAAGGAAAAAAATCAAGTTCTGGATGAGATGTCTCAAAAAATTCAAACTCGTACCGAGCAACTTTCCAATCAGATTTCTGCGTTGAAGAATAAAGAAAGTCTGTTGAAGAGGCTTCATTAACATGTTGAACGATTAACTTATCAGTTTCACAAGCTGCCCAGAGAGTTATGGATGGAGGGATACAATGAAAATTTATATCATCTTGATGCCAGGTTGAAATAATCAAACAATGAGGGATATAAATATGGATGGATGAATGCTCTAACTGTGATAAAAGTTGAGCAAGGAACGGAACTATGGGATTGGTGTGACCCTGGATTACTTGATCTTCCAGTACCTCTATTCAAACTAGATGTTAAATGAATTCCAGTTAGCTTTATTCCTCAGTGTTTAATTTCCAAATACCTTGGTGATTACAGTCTTCACGAAGAATTTGAGATATCCCGACCTCCCCATTTGCTTGACCGACTAAGTGCGAGTAATACTAGAATGCTGCAGGATTTGAACTTTATCAATTCTTCTTTTTCTCTAGATGACCCTCCAGCTGGAATGGATCCTGTATCTAAATCTGAAGGAAAGAAACCAGTAGAATATGCTATTTTATTTCGTTACTAATTATTAATGAAGAAACATCATAATTTTGTTTCCTTGGAAATAAAATAATTGTATGATGTTTATTTTGCCAATCTTTGCTCATAACATGAGATCAACTACGGTAATGAAGCTTGACATTCATTGAATGTATATATTTGAATAGACAGTTTGCCCTTTGTTGATTTGATTGATTAGACAATGGGATTTTTGCCCCATGTGTTTTCCTAGTTGTAGTGAATTATCACCCATAAGTGCCTAAGTAATGAAATTATTTTTTATCCTATGTTCTTGCTTAGTTGTAGCAATTATTTAAGTAAATAATTACCCTGGTGCCTAAGCAATGGATGTTTTACCCATCTTCTTGCCTAGTTTAGATGCCACTTGGGTCATCCATAATCAAACAGGCTTTGCATTGCTCGATTGTTTTACCAACGTTATTGGTATGTAAGTTGATGCCAACCAAATTTTAGTTGGTAATTGTTGATGTTGGCCAACTTTGTTTTATACTGATGCCGACCAACTTTGTTTGTGATTACTGATGCCGACCAACTTTTAGTTAATGGAAAACAATTTGTCAAAGTTAAGTGTAGTGTGTAGCACTAGTACTATGAAAAAAAATGAATGGGGAAATCATAGTTTTCATTTATTCTGAAATAATGTGTACATGGGCGATTACATTACTGGTAGCATTTGTGTAGGTGCTCTGCATTCCAGGCATTTTTGAATTCTTCCCCTTCAAGAGTTTCTATTTTGTAAGTGCCAGGTCGAACAACAATTGTGATACGATAGGGCCCATGCCAATTGGCCTCTAACTTATTGTGCTTTTGAATTACTTTCTTGATCACATAATCGCCTTCCTTGAGATCAAATTTCTTGATCCATTTGTTTTAGAACATGGCAGTCCGTTGCTGATAAGCTGCATTTCGAATCGCTGCATCTTCTCTGACTTATTCGAGCATGTCCAAGTCCAAGCATCTCATTAAATCACTTAGTGGAGAATTAAAGTTAAGCACCCTATGAGTAGGTAATCCAAGTTCGACAGGTATCACTGCTTCACTCCCCAAAGCTAATATGTAAGGAGATTCTCCAGTTGTTCGGTAATCCCATAACACCGAGTGTAACTCGTTGATCCGATTCCCTTTAGCATCACCCAATCTCTTCTTCAAACCATTTAGCAGAGTTATATTTGTCACCTCGGTTTGCCCATTACTTTGGGGGTGACCTGGAACAGAATGGATCTTTTGAATATTGGATTGTAGACAGTACATCGCGAATTCATCATTATCAAATTGGGTACCATGATCGGTGATAAAGTCATGTGGCAGACCATATCTGTAAATAATATTCTTCCAAATGAATTGATAGACCCTTTCATCGATTAAAGGTTCAGCTTCCACCCACTTGGTGAAGTAATCAACAGCTACTACAAGATATTTGAATCGTCCTCTTGTAGTTGGTAGAGGTCCAACTAAATGTATTCCTCACATAGCGAATGGCCAAGGTAAAGTGATTGGTTTTAACATCGTTTGAGGAGTTCTTCGTATAGTAGAAAATCGCTGACACTTGTCACATTTTTTGGCATAAGTTGTACAATCAGCGCGCCTCATTGGCCAGTAGTACCCCTGTATATTTATTCTTTGTAAAAGAGTTCGACCTGCTATGTGAGCTCCACAAGATCCCTCCTGGATTTCCTCTATCAGGTCTTTAACTTCTGTTGGGTGAACACACCTTTGCAAACCAGCTATCACACATATCCTCTATATGACTCCATTATTCAAAACAAACCTCGCAGCTTTAAACTTCAACCTTTTGGCTACAAGTTGGTCGGCTGGTAAATTACCTTCTTCCAAGATGGACCCATATCCAAGGCGATAAAATTCACCATCAAATCTTCATCAACACTTTTTCTTGCAAGTATTTCAATGGGGATTGATCTTCGCAGCTCGGTGTGCGTAGTTGAGGCTAACCGAGCAAGTTCATCTGCCCTTTCATTCTTCAGTCTTGGTATTCTGATTACTTGAACATCTGCCAAATCAGATACAATCTCCATAGCCTTAGTTAAATACCTTGACATGAACTCCCCTTTTATTGCATAAAGACTTAGCATTTGATTTACCACTAGTTGCGAATCACTAAACACCACAACTTGCTATGTATTCAATGATTTAGCTAGGTTTTCATACTCAGCTTCATTATTGGAAGCCTGGAATTGGAAACGCATAGCATATTCTATATCTATTCCATCTGGACTTTTGAGAATGATTCCAGCTCCATAACCTATTGCACACGAAGAGCCATCAACATATAAATTCCATATAGGTATATTATCATCAAACACTTTGTCTGATAAAATCCCTTGGTGAAATATCTTTTCCTTATTTTCTTCATACTTCTCCTTCAACTCTTACCCCTTACGAGAAGATTCTGGTTGATCGGCGACCATTCCTTCTGGAAATTCTATTGTTGGGAGTTAATCGGGGACAGTTTCTGTTGGTCCTTTTGCATCCTTTAGTTGCGCGATATTAGCCCCTATAGGTTGGAGACATCTAGGTAGGTAAAGTCAGTAATGAAATCCGCCACTGCCTGTCCTTTGAGAGAGGATCTCGGCTTATAGATAATGTCGTACTCCCTTAACTCCAATGCCCAATACATCAATCTTCCAGACTTTTATGGCTTATGTAAAGCATGTCTAAGTGGCATGTCAGTATATACCACTATTGTATGGGCTTGAAATTATGGTTTCATTATCCTGCTCGCTTCAATCAATGCCAATGCCAACTTTTCTAGTTTTGGGTACCTGACTTCTGCTCCCCTGAATGCCATGCTAATATAATAAACTGGTTTTTGCACTCCTCCTTCTATGCTTATCAAGGAATAACTGACTCCACTTTTTGAAACAGCTAAGTACAAGTATAATTTTCCCCCCGCCACTGGCCTGGACAATAAAGGAGGCATCCCCAACTATCTCTTCAACTCTAAAAATGTATGCTCACATTCATCGTTCCACTCAAAGGTCTTTCTGAGCACCTTGAAGAATGGAAGACATCTATCAGTTTCTCGAGAGACAAATCTGTTGAGAGCAGTAACAGGCCCCGTAAGGCTTTGTACTTCCTTCTTGGTGGTTGGAGATTGTAACTCCAGCAAGGCTTTTATCTTGTCAGGATTTGCTTCAATACCTCTTTGATTCATAATGTACCTGAGGAACATGCCTTCTTGTACGCCAAAAATGCACTTAGTCGGGTTCAGCTTCATCTGGTATTTCTCCAACTGATCGAATGTTTGGCTGAAATCAGTTATATGGTCAGCAACTTTCTTGCTTTTGGTCAACATGTCGTCGACGTACACCTCCACATTTTTTCCAATTTGCTTCGTAAACACCTTCTTCACCAGCCGCTGATATATAGCACCTGTATTTTTAAGACCAAAAGGCATAATATTAAAACAATATGTTCCTCGTGGGGTAATGAAAGAGGTACTTTCCCTGTCTTTGGGTTTCATTTTATTTTGATTATATCCAGAATAGGCATCCATGAAGCTTAGCAGATCATGCTCCGAAGTTGCATCTACCAACGGATTTATCCTGGGAAGAGGAAAATGATCTTTTGGGTAACATTTATTCAGGTCTGTGAAGTCCACACGCATTCTCCACTTATTGTTCTTTTTCTTAACCATCACGACATTAGCCAATCAATCAAGATATTTCACACCTTCGATGAAAGAAGCTTTCTGCAGCTTTTCCACTTCTTCTTGAATAGCCTGGTTCTTCTCTGGACTAAAGACTCTTCTTCTTTGCTTTCTTGGTTTGATCTCCTTATTGACATTGATCTTGTGACATAAGAAGGCTAGGTCTATCCCCGGCATATCTTCATGACTCCATGCAAATACCCGTTTTTTATGCTTCAAAAATGCCACCAAATCTTGCTTCAATACTGGATCAAGTGAAGCACCAATATGAGTTGTTCTTTTTGGTTTCTCATCATCCTGAATAATACTTTCTATTACTCCATGACTTGGCCTTTAACGAGTTCCGTTTCATCTCATGGGTCTAAGGTTTCAATATCAGACTCATCAGATTCATCCACTTGATAAGTGGTTATTTTCTTCCTAGCATTCTCCAATTCTTCTTGCTCGGCATATGAGTAATAGTATTCCCAAGATACTTTTTGATCACCCTTCATAATTCCAACCCTAAAGTTGGTCGATAAATTTAAACATTGATGTACAGTGGATGGAACTGCTTTAAACTTTTTCAAACTTACTCTCCCCATAATTATATTGTAGACTGAATGGATATTTTTATCCATCATGAAGAAACGCACCTTCTTTGATCTGCAAGTAGGCCAGGTACCAATTAACATGTCTAATTTGATCATTACAAGTGGAAATTTCTCCTAAAAATCATACGGCTCCAACTGACCAAGTTTCAAGTTCAAACTATCGAAGCAAGGGTAGAACATGATGTCTACCGAGCTACCATTATCGACCAGCACTCTTGAAATAATTACGTCCTTCATCCTCATTTTGATCACCAGAGGATCATCATGAGGGTACAAAACGCCTTCCAGATCATTTTTAGAAAAGTCAATAACCATCTTATCTTTTTTAACCTTCCTCGGGCAATCTTCTTCTGCCAGATTTATCCGTTGTATATAGGAACAAGCTTGAGCCTCATTGAGGTAAGCTTTCCTTCCAGCGGTATGATCACCCCCTCCTGCGTCTCAACCTGTAATCATGTTACAATCTAATGAACCAAAACTAATTGAAAATACCTTACGCTCAGGCTATCTTGGCCTTTTTAGGAGATCGGGGTCATCTTTATGGTCTCTTTTCTTATCATCTCTTAGTCGGTAAGGAGATTTGGACCTTTATCGAGCTCTGTTGTTGATCTTCACACTATTCTAACGATCAACATACATGCTCAAGTTTCCACGTAGAATGAGTGCCTCTATCTCATTTTATAGAGCTATACACTGCTTGGTCGTATGACCATGATCTTTATGGAACTCGCAATACTTAGATCTATCCCTTATTTTGGGAGTTGATCTCAATTTTTTTTGCCAATTCATTTCCTCGCTGTTCTTGATTTCCTCCAGAACGTGGTTTATATCCACCTTTAAAGGAGTATAATTTGTATACTTCCTCAAGTGATCCAACGTTTCTTTGCCTTTCGACTGCTTGCTCCCACCGTTATGCTTGTGATCTTTCCTCTTCGACTTTCTTTCATCTTTAGCTTTCACTTTTTCCTCGGCATTCTTCTTCGCAACCATATCTTCTTCGGTGTTTATAATTTTGGATGCTTTAGCCATCAATTCAGCCATGGATTTGGGGGGATCCTTAGCCAATGTGTAGTATAGCTTGTCTGGTAAAAGACCACTTATGAGAGCTGTAATGGTTGTCTTCTCCTCATATTCTATAACCTTCAGTTTCTCGTTGTTAAAATGAGTGATATAATCCTTGGTACTTTCTCCTAATTTTTGCCTAACGCTCAACAGATGTGCTGCCCTTTTTACTGACTTTGCACCAAAATAGAAATTTCCTATAAAGAGCTCTGCCAGTTGATGGAAGGTTGCAATCTGCCCCTGAGGAAGACTATTGTACCATATTTGAGCAGATCCGGTAATAGTTCCTGAGAATGCCCTGCACCTCATTTCATCGGGGACTGCATAAATATCTGATGCAGCTTGGTACTGTTCTATGTGAAGAACAGGATTGATTTTTTCATCATGCTTCAATGTGACCACAAGAGCCTTAAACTTTAATGGTGTGGGAAAGTCCACAATTACCTGTACAAATGAAGATCCTTTGATAAAGATTCTTTGGAAAGGGTTTTTAGCCTTAGCTATCTTCCGTAACCTGTCTTCTAATCTTTGAATAGATCCTTTCCATGCATCATTTCGAGCCTCGGATTTATTTATGTTTTTTCAAGCAATAGATCGCGCAGAGTTATCCTCTTGGGATCTTTCTATGCGAGCTGCAGGTCTGGGATTTGAATGTGGATATGATTGGGCTGAGCCTTTCGTTAAATTATTTGCTCGTTGAGAATTTCTCGACGCGGACCGAAGAGGATTTTTATTCCTCCTGGGACCCAAACGGTTGAAGGGTGAGGCTCTGCTCAACCTTTCCAGAGCACTTGGTTTTTCTGGCATTAGAGTGACGTTATCCTGTGAATCTGGAATTCTTATAAGGGAAATTGCACCAGGGCGATAAGATTGATCACTTAAATTCTTAGAATGGAGAATTTTAGTATGTCTAGATATTGACCTAGACCGTTGCTGTGATGAAGATGGTGGACGAATGCTCCTTTGAACTCTTCGTTGACCTCACTACGCAGACGTTCCATTTTGAACAGTTTGCATGAACTGTCGCATAGGTTTCTGCATAGCCGTTTGTCCCCTGGCTAAGCTTGCCAAGATTCCCCTGATATCGTTTGCATTTGGGGGGATAGAAGGGTTAGGAGGATTCCCTTCATTATTCCTGTTGCTAGATTCTAGGATATCAATCATTTGTGATGACGTTTTTAGTGAAAAACGCTACGTATAATCGTTCCCATAGACGGCGCCAATCCGTTGATGTAAAAAACAAGATTGGATATAATTAATTAATCACAGATAAATATGAATAAAGAAATAAGACCCGAGATTTTTAAAGTGGTTCAGCCTTATGGAAAATGGCCTACGTCCACTATTTTGTATTACTGGGTGTTGATACAAAAATTAGTCAGATGACGTGGACCAAGTATAGGGCAACACGTGTCGTCTTACGTGGCAATATCATATATTCACCGAACAACTTATGATGCCGAGCTATTCAGTGTACCGAGCTACTCAACATGCCGAGCATCTAGTCAAGAAGATCAAGCGACGATAACAAATTCAATGAACATCAGATTCAATGAACATTCTCATTATGTACAGATGTATATGTCTATTAACGGTGAATTGTCTATTCACATGAACAACCCTTGGGCTATAAATACATTGTAAACTCTTCCATAAGGGGGGGTTAGAGAATTGATCATTTACGATCATCATCAAGATCAAAGCGAAACACCCATTAATATAAAATAGTGGACGTATCCCATTCTCTTAAGGCTGAACCACTTTAAAAACCTGTTGTCTTATTTCTTATTTTATATTTATCTGTGATTAATTGATTAGATCAAATCTAGTTTTTTACATCAACAGATTGGCGCCGTCTGTAGGAACGACTATACGTAGCATTTTTCATTAAAATATTCATCATACATGGCTGAGATCCCAGAATCCAGTAACAGGAACAATGACCGTGTCCCTCCCAATCCGTCTGCTCCCCCAGCTATCCAAGATCTTACTGGCATAATGGCCAATTTAGCCCAAGGGCAAACAGCTATGCAAGGACCAGGCGTCAACTCATTCAAACTATTCGAAACAGCATGCCTACCCAGTCAGCTCAATGAAGCATTCAGAGAAACACTCACTTACCGTCTTCAAGAACCAGGTGTACTCTATTCCCAAATGTTTCTCAATCTAGATATGCGGAATCGCATCATACTGAGAGGTCCAATGATCCCTCATATCAGCCTGGCCATACGTCTCCCATAAGGGTTGTGGACTCTTAAGCCAATGTTACTTTAACTCCGGAACGAACCAGCGCTCTAGAGAGATTAAGTAGAGCCTCCCCCTTTGATCGTTTAGGCCCTAGGAGGAATAAAAATCCTCTTAGGATTGCGTTGAGAAATTCTCAACGACCAAATGAACTAAGGGAGGGTTCTGCCCAATCACACGCAGCAGCTCGCACCGAAAGATCCCAAAGAGGTATTCAGCACGATCTGTTATTCGAGCAAATAGACCTGATGCTGCAAATGACACCTGGAAGGGCTCCATTCAAAGGTTAGAAGATAGGTTAGGGGTAATGGCTAAGGCCAGGAACCCTCTCCAAAGAACTTTTGTCAAGGGATCACCCTTCACACATGCAATTATGGATTTTCCCACACCATCAAAGTTTAAAGCTCTTGTAGTCACGCCGAAGTATGATGGAAAAATTGATCTTGTCCTTCATATAGAGAAGTACCAAGCTGCTGCCGATATCTATGCAGTTCCCGATGAGATGAGATGCAGGGCATTCTCAGGAATCATTACTGGATCAGCTCAAATATGGTACCACAATTGTCCTCGGGGGAAAATAATTACTTTCCATCAACTGGCAGATCTCTTTATAGGAAATTTTTATTTTGGTGCGAAACCAGTCAAGAGAGTAGCACATTTGTTGAGTGTAAGGCAGAAAGAAGGAGAGAGCACCAGGGATTACATCACTCATTTTAATAACGAGAAACTTGAGGTCATTGACTACGAAGAGAAGACAACGATCACAACTCTAATGAGTGGTCTTTTACCAAACAAGCTGTATTATACTTTGGCTAAACATCCCCCCAAATCCATGCCAAAAGGCAAAAAGACGATAGAGCACTTGAGGAAGTATGGGAATTATACTCCCTTAAAGGTGGATATAAACCATATTCTAGAGGAGATAAAGAACAGCGAAGAACTAAATTAACCGGAAAAGTTGAGAACAACCCCTGAAAAGAGGGATAAGGCCAAGTATTGTGAGTTCCATAAAGACTATGGCTGCACAACCAAGCGGTGCATAGCTCTCCAGAATGAAATTGAGGCACTCATTCGACGAGGGAAATTGAGCAGGTTTATTGATCACCAGAATGATGGAAAGACCAATGACAGAGAAAGGAAAAGGTCTAAATCTCCTCGCCGAATAAAAGATGACAAGACGAGGGACCATGAAGATGATTCAGAGGATGACCCCGACCTCCCCAAAAAGCCAAGGCAACCATTATGCGAGGTATTTTCAACCCATTTTGGCTCATTCGAATGTAATGTGATTACAGGTGGAGATGTAGGAGGTGGGGATCATACTGATGAAAGGAAATCTTACCTCAATGAGGCCCAATATTGCTCCTATATACAGCGAATAAATCTGGCGGAAGAAGATCACCCAAGGAAGGTTAACAAGGATAACCTGATCATTGGTTTTTCCAAAAGTGATCTGGAAGGCGTATTGTATCCTCATGACGACCCCTTGGTGATCAAGATGAGGATGAAGGATGTGATCATCTCAAGAGTATTGGTAGACAACGGTAGTTCAGCAGATATCATATTTTACCCTTACTTTGACAGTTTAAATTTAAAAATAGCCCAGTTGGATCCGTATCACAGGCCCCTCCTCAGTTTTATAGGTGAAAAAGTCTTTCCACTTGGGACGATCAAGTTGGACATGCTTATTGGTACCTAGCCTGCTTGCAGAACTAAAAAAGTATGCTTTTTATAATAGATAAAAATGTCCAATCAACCTACAAGATCATCATGGGAAGAGTAGGCCTGAAAAAATTCGAAGCAGTGCCATCAACTGTACACCAATGCTTGAAATTTCTGACCAACTTTGGAGTTAGAATTATGAAGGGCGACCAGAAAGTAGCTCGAGAATATTACTATTCATCTGCCGAATAAGAAGATATGGAAGAAGACAAAGAGAAGACCGCCAACTACCAAGTGGACGAGTCTGAAGATGAAGAGATTGAGACATTAGACCCTAGAGATGAGTCGGAGCTAGTGAAGGGTCAGGTCATGGAAGCAACGGAGAACATTATTCTGGACGATGAATGACCAGAACGAATAACTTAAATTGGCACTTCATTGGATCCGATGACAAAGTAGGAGTTAGAGGCCTTTTTGAGGCACAGAAAGCAAGCTTTTGCATGGAGTCACGAAGATATGCCGGGGATAGACCCAGCATTCCTCTGCCCCGAATAGACCAGCTGGTAGATGCTACCTTGGGGCATGAGTTACTAAGCTTTATGGACGCTTATTCTGGCTACAACCAGATTAAGATGAAACCAAAAGACCGGGAGAGTACTTCTTTTATTACCCCAAGGGGTATATACTACTACAATGTTATGCCATTTGGTCTAAAAAAATGCAAGTGCAACGTACCAGCGATTGATGAATAAGGTGTTCGCAGAACAAATTGGCAACAATATGGAGGTTTATGTCGATGATATGCTGATGAAGAGCAAGAAAGCTGCAGACCACATAACTGACTTGAGCTAAACTTTTGATCAGGTGGAGAAATATCAGATGAAGCTGAACCCGACTAAGTGTGTTTTTGGCGTACGAGAAGGCATATTCCTCAAATATATTTTGAATCAGCGAGGCATTGAGGCAAATTCAGAAAAGATTAAAGCTCTGTTGGAACTACGATCTCCAGCTATGAAGAAGGAGGTGCAGAGCCTCATGGGGCGTGTCGCAGCTCTCAACAGGTTTGTCTCACGAGCAACGGACATATGTCTTTCGTTCTTCAAAACACTCAAAAAACTTTCAAATGGAATGATGAATGTGAGAATGCATTCCAAGAGTTGAAATGATATTAAGGGACACCCCCTTTGCTGTCCAGGCCAATGACGGGAGAAAAGTTATATTTACACTTAGTTGTTTCAGAAAGTGCAGTCAGTTCAACATTGATAAGAGTAGAGGATGGAGTGCAAAAACCGATGTATTATACAAGCAAGGCATTCTGAGGAGCAGAGATTAGATATCTAAGGTTGGAGAAGATGGCACTAGCATTGATCGAGGCAAGCAGGAGGATAAAACCGTACTTTTAGGCTCATATTATAGTGGTATACACCGATATGCCACTCAGACAGGCTTTGCACAAATCGGAGAAATCCAAAAGATTAATGTATTGGGTGATGGAACTAGGTGAGTGTGATATTATTTATGAGCCAAGGTTTTCTCTCAAGGGGCATACAATGGAAGATTTCATTACGGAGTTCACTTAGCCAGATACCTCCGACCAACAGAGGTCTAATGTAGAGCAACCCATGGATATTAGAGGAACATTAAAGTTATCCCCGATCAAATCCTACCAACAGATCTGTCGGAGGGGACAGGCACTTTGCAACAAGAATCATCAGATAACAGCCCTGTGTTAAGAGATGATAAAAGGAAGTACCAAATATTCCATCTGGTAACTTTGTTAAACCAAGAGTTTGCTAATTATATTCCCATATGGAATTTGTACGTTGATGGCTCTTCGTGTGCCACGGGCAGCGGAGCCGGTATAATCCTTCACAGCCCAGATGGATTGGATATAGAATATGCGATGTATTTCTAGTTCAAAGCTTCCAATAATGAAGCTGAATATGAAGATATGATTATAGGCCTCAGTTTAGCCAAAACACTGAATGCAGAACAAGTTATCGTGTTTAGTGATTCACAGTTAATTATAAATTAGATTCTCGAATTGTATGCAGTGAGGGGAGACTTGATGTCAAGGTACCACGACAAAGCTATAGATATTGTGTCCACTTTTGCAGCGGTCCAGTTAATTAGAATACTAAGATTAGAGAATGCCAGCTCAGTTAGCCTCATTCACTCGCACCGAGCTACGAAGAATGATTCTTATTGAGATTCTGGCCTACCAGAGCATAGATGAAGATTTGATGGTGAGATTCATCACCTTAAATATGGGACCATCCTGGATGGACCCCATCAGGGCATATATCGAAGAAGGTGTGATACCAACTGACCAACTTACAGCCAAGAGACTGAAGTTTAAAGCTGCTCGGTATGTACTGAACAATGGAGTTTTGTATAGAAGGGGTATCATATCAGGTCTACAGAGATGTGTGCACCTTTCAGAAGTTAAAGATCTGATAGAAGAATTTCGCGAAGGCTCTTGTGGAGCTCATGTAGCAGGTCAGAATCTTCTACAGCGGATAACGGCGTAGGGATACTATTGGCCAACGATGAGAGCTGACTATACAGCTTATGCGAAGAAATACGATAAGTGCCAACGTTACTCTTCCATTCGAAGAACTCCCCAGGCATTGTTAACACCTATCACGTCCCCTTAGCCATTTGCCATGTGGGGTATAGACTTAGTCGGGCCTCTACCGACTACCAAAGGGAGATTCAAATATTTAGTAGTCCCTGTTGATTATTTCACTAAATGGGTGAAAGCTGAACCTCTCATTAACATGTCGTATGAAAGAGTTTATCAGTTTATTTGGAAGAATATTATTTGTAGATATGGTATGCCGCATGCTTTCATTACCGACCATGGTACCCAATTTGACAATGATGAGTTCACCGCATATTGTCACCAGTCCAACGTCCAGAAGATCCATTCTGCACCAGGACATCCTCAAAGTAAAGGGCAAATCGAAGTAATGAATAGGACTCTACTAAATGGGTTGAAGAAACGGTTGGATGATGCAAAGGGAAATTAGATTAACGAGCTGCATTATGTACTATGGGCTTATCGCACAACACCCCGAACAATAATGGGGGAGTCTCCGTACATGCTAGCCTTTGGAAATGAAGCAGCCATACCAGCTGAACTGGGATTACTCACTCACAGGGTGCTCAATTTCAATTCTCCTCTCAGTGATTTGATGAGACGTATGGATTTGGACATGCTAAAGGAAGTGAGAGAAGATGCGGCAATCAGGAACGCAGCTTACCAGCAACAAATTGCCATGTTCTACAACAAAAGAGTCAAGAAATGTGATCTTAAGGAGGGAGACTATGTGCTCAAAAGGTGATTCAGAAGCATAATAAGTTAGAGGCCAACTGGCATGGGACCTATCGGGTAACTACGGTTGTTCGACCTGGGACCTATAGTATAGAGACCTTAAAGGGTGAAGAATTCAAAAATGCACGGAATGCGGAGCACCTACGCAAATATTATCAGTAATACAGATTTATACGTACCGCATTTTCCAATATGAATAAAGATGATATTTTCCCCATTTTCTTTTTCTTCAAACTTTTTCGGAGTACTCGTGCTACACACTAAACCACCAACTAAGGTTGGTTGGCAACAATAACAACCAACTAAGGTTGGTAGGTAACAACAACCACCAACTAAGGTTGGTCGGCAACAGCAACCACCAACTACGGTTGGTCGGTGTCAATAAACTTAACCAATAATGTTGGTACAACAGTAATATAAGGCAAAGCCTGTTTTATTATGGGTGACCTCAAGGGGCATCCAAAACTAGGCAAGAAGATGGGTGACCTCACGGGGCATCCATTGTCTAGACACCAAGGTAATCTAGATAAGATGCTACAACTAAGCAAGACCATGGGATGAAAATTATTCCATTGATTAGGCACTTATGGGTGACAAGTCACTACAACTAGGCAGCAAATGGGGCAAAGTTCCATTGTCTAGGTAATTAAAACAAAACAGGACAATTTCTCCCTTGATACACACTCATCAAAAACTCATATGATAAGCCAAACATCTTATAAATTATTTATAAGGAAAGAACATTGCACAACGATGAATTTTTCTTCATTCAATACAATTATTTCCAAGGAAAGAAAATTAGAAAATATGAAGTTTTCTTCATTCAATACAAATTTCCTATTATATTGGCCTTTTCCCCTCAGATTTTGGTACAAGTTCCATTCCAACTTGAGGATCATCTAAAATATAAGGAGAATTGATGAAATTCATATTTCATAGCATTCTGATGTTGCTGGAACTCGATCGATCAAGTAGATATCGAGGTCGGGATATCTCAAATTCTTCATAAAGCTGGTAATCACCAAGATATCTGGAAATCAAGCACCTAGGAATGGCACGACCTGGAATCCAATTAACATCCAACTTAAAGGGAGGATTAGGCAGATCAAGTACTCCAGGATCATACCAATCCCATAAGTAATTTCCTTCTTCAAGCTTCATCACAGTTAAGGCATTCACCCATCCCTATTTTATTCTTCATTGTTCGCTTGTTTCAGCTGAGCATCGAGATGGCATAGAACTTCATTGTATCCCCCCGTCCAAAACTCTCTAGGCTGCTTATGAAATTGATAAGTCAATCTCTCAAGCTGCTCATGAAGTTTCTTCACCAAGTTTGCTTTACTTTCCAGTGCGGAGTTCTAGTTGGAGAGTTGGTGGGTAAGAATTTTAATTTTCTAGGATATTTCAGCCAAGGCTTGATTTTTTACTTTCATTTAAGCAGCCTCATTTGCTGAGGCTTGCTGAGTCTTAGTTTTTTCAACACTTCTTCGACCATCTCTAGCTCTACCCTACGAGGAGGACGTAGGTCTGGTTTGTTTCAAAGTTTCCAGTTCCTCTCTCAAAACAACATTTTTAGTTTCCAAAAATGAAAAGCCCTTGTCATTAACTGGGACCAGACCTCCCGCAGAGGAATAGGCAACATCTTTAAGTTGTTTCACTTCTTCTCGAGGGGTAATATTATCTTCCTCTAACAACTTGGCAATACTCATATGTTCCTCAATTTTAAGTTTGAGAACACTCTCTCTCTTTTTATGAGCTGAAAGAAACTTGTCATAACCCCGATCAGCATTCAACTATTGATACTTCTTCTCATACCCTTCATGCATAAGTTCAGTAGTTTCTTTGTGTTGAAGCTGAAGCTCCTCGATCATCCCTTGATAATCTTTAATCATCTCGTAGTAATCAGCATTATTGGCTACAGCCTGATCAAGCAGGCATTTTAAATATTGAAAGGCCTCAATTGCTCGATCATAGGCATCAGGTCCAAGGATATTAACGATTTCATCTTCAGTAAAATCTGTACGACCAGCTTTAAAGTAATCTTTACATTTCTTCATCAACTCCGTATCATGAGTTGACAAGAGTTCCATCATGGCAACAAACTAGCAAGGCAAATAGGAATCAATCAACAATAGTGCCACTATGTATCGAGCAAGTAAAGTAAAACAAAACTCAGAATAAAAAACAAAGTCCATTTTATTAATCATAGGAAGAGAAAGTATAACCGAGGTTACAATGAAAGGATAAAATAGAAGAACAACATAATTAAATAGCCGAATGACTCTACACCTTCTCTTTATTTCCTACAACATCGTCAATCGATTTGGACGAAGGAGATGGTTGTTCGGATGGCAATGGAGGTTGCTCAGTAGAAGTTATTGCCTGCTCAACTTGATCGAAAGATTGAGGAAAGGTAGTAGCAGTTGCTGGTTCTATTGATACCATTGAAGACTCATCAGATGCAATTTCATCTTCCTCTTCTTCTTCAACAGCAGGAGGAGGGCCATGGGTATATTCCTGAAATAGTTCAGAATCATTGGTAATGTTCAACCTCTTTAAGGCTGCTATCCATCCATCTCTAAAGTATTTCACACTTGCATACTCCATTTTGGAAATGATAAAAGTTAAGGCCTTGTTCCATCCTTTCTCCCAGCTAGAACTAAAGGAATTCTTCACAGATGCTTTCCTCTTCGCTCTCTCCGAGGAGGTTTTCTCCCTGAGAAGCTCTTTGGCAGACTTCATCTTCTCTTCAAGGTCTTTCTTATGTTGTTCAGCCTCTTCAAGCTTGATGTTAGCATCCTCGGAGTCCTTCACAGCCTGCTTCCGAGCTATATCAGTAAATTGAAGAGCTGACTCAGCTGATGTAATTTTCTTCTCCCAAGCCGCTTTATCCTCTTCATACTTCTATCGGGATTCTCCTAAAGACTTTGATAAACCAGCAAGGGCTTCCTCAACACCACTGGATGAGGTTGAAGCTTTGATGGCTTCATCCTTCTCCATGATATTGTCTAAGCACACCAACTGTAAAGAGAAAAAAACCGCATATTAGAGCATGAACACAGCAATGAAAAATTAGAAGGATGAGTATAATGGCCACTTACTCATACAAGAAGTTGGGCTACCACATCGACCACCTTATCCCGAAGAGTTGAAGTTTCAGCAGCTCGATAATCGAGCAAAGTCCCTGACTTGATCAATTTCTTGTCCAAGTCAGGGGTAAGGATAGTTGGAAAACTAGACCTCAAAAAAGAAATCCCAACTCCAGAAGGTTAGGCAATAGTATTTACAGGCCTCTCATCGTGACCCCTCTTCAACCTCCTCAAAGGAGCATCTTCAATCAAAGGTGCTGTCTTTTTTGGGATAACAGCTTTAATTAAAGGTGCTGCCTCTTTAAGGGCAACACGGGGCTCCTTGCTGATATTTTTGGTTGGAGGAACAACATCCTTCTTCTTAGTTCCATCAGTTGGAACGTCATTTTTGCTCTTCTTCGCTCCTTCAGCATCAGGAGCGAGATTAGTAAAGAACTCAGGTAACCTCCTCCTCTTCGTCATCAAATCAGCAATAGATGTACCCAAATCAGAAGAAGATTCTCCTATAATTGCTGGAGAAGTCGGTGCTTGATCAAGATCAATAACCACTGGAGGAACGAGAGGTCGAGAAATAAAAGATAAAGTGGTATTCTTATATATCAATAAATGAGAAGCAGACCTCACGTGCTCCCTGTTGATGGACTGGTGCAAACCCCAGATAAGTGTCAAATTTTTTAAGTTTATGTCACTCTCTTTTGGAGGTTTCCTTTTGCTATCAACTGCAAAAAAAATGAGTGTCAGTGACACATTTCATCAAACATAAACAGAGCTAAATTGAAAAAATTCAAAACAACCTATCCAATTGCCATAAAGTGGACATCTGGGACCTTTGTAAACATCATTTCCTTTTAATGGGGTGTGTTGATAATTTTTCATCACAATACCGTGATCAAAATAGTCCCTATTGGCATCGGGAAGATTAACCACTAAAGCTCTATTAGAAAAACTAGTTTTTAAATAAAATGTGGTGTCACTGCTAACCCATTTATAACAATATATATAATTTCAGGAATCCCGAAGCGAGTTCCATGTACTTGATTTAACCTATATACGCCATTAACAACCCTACATGTATTTGGAGCTACTCTTGCAGGAATAATATCAAAATATTGGTAAAACTCCAAACATAGGGGATTCGAAGGAAAAGAAAAACCACACTCCACCACAAAAAGGGAGGGAAACCAGTGTCCCTTAGCTAAAGAAAATAAATTAAAAGGGCAAGGAAGATCCTCTAGAATAACCCAAGAGGAAATTGCAAAATCATCCCGGAACTTATCTAATGACTCAACAAGATAAACCATGGTCAATAAAGCAAAGAAAGAAGAAGGAAGAAATTCTTACATAAAAATTGGAAAATCTGCTAAGGCGGATGATAGAAAGAACGACAGTACAAGGATAGAGTGAGAAGACAAAGAGTTCAGAAATCTGGAAGTAAAAAGTAGATGAAAATCTGTTTCTATTTCTTTTAAATGCCCTGTATCGGGAAGTAGGAAAAGAAATGATTACTAGAAAAGACGATTGCGTTTTCGACAGTTAAATGATGAAAAAGACGCAAATATCCAAGCGTCTATTGAACATTCAAAATATTTACAAGTTTACCATTTCACGCTCAAATGACTATATTAAAGAAACAATTTCCTAAGTATTGGAGATTTATAATCTAACTAGACTGGGTAAAACACGTCCAAGCAACTTCTGAGCATAATGTTCCACACTCTCATATTCAACCTCAACTGTGAAACATTGGGGGCTTGAGTTGATACAAAAATTAGTCATATGACGTGGACCAAGTATATGACAACACGTGTCATCTTACGTGGCAAAAACATATATTCACGAAATAACTTATGATGCCGAACTACTCAGCATACCGAGCTACTCAATGTGCAGAGCATCTAGTACAGAAGATCAAGTGACAATAACAGATTCAATGAACATTGGATTCAATGAACATTCTCATTATGTACAGATGTATATGTCTATTAACGGTGAATTATATATTCACATGAACATCCCTTGATCTATAAATACATTGTAACCTCCTCCATAAGGGGGGATGGAGAATTGATCATTTACGATCATCATCAAGATCAAAGTGTAACACCCAGCAATACAAAACAGTGGACGTAGGTCACTCTCTTAAGGATGAACCACTTTAAAAATCTGTTATCTTATTTCTTATTTTACATTTATCTGTGATTAATTGATGAGATCAAATCTAGTTTTTTACATCAACACTGGGTATTTTGCCTTGATCTTGATTATGGTCGCTTATGACTCCATACCCTGCCATGAGGGTTTTACAATGTATTTGTAGCCCTTGGTCCGTCAATGTGAATGGATAATAATCCTTTTTCGAATAGGCAAATACATCCGTACATGATAAGGAATGGTCGTAATACAATATATATTGAATCTATCTTAGTCGTTTAGTCTTCCTAACAAGTTGATCGATATTCTCGGTAGCTCGGTACGTGGAGTAGCTCGGTATGTTTGAACTTGCGCCACGCTGGATGACACATGTCTTCATTTAACTGGTCCATGTCAGCTGACTAATTTTTGTATCAACAATATTTAAAAATTATCTCAAAGGTTAATTCGATTGTTTCTCGCGAGTTCTTAATGAAAAGGGAGGAAATTATCAAAATTTGGGCAGCCGAATTGATTTGGCCTTGAACCGAATCGATTCGCTTGCCAAATCGATTTGCTTCTACACGTCTCGTCTTCTCTACATAACTGTTACGGGATTTCACCATTTTCACTCAACTAAACCTTCATTACATGAATGCAAACTCCCAACCAAACATTCTAAACATCGTATTAACATTTATACATGATTTCTAACGTGGTAGAATGTTCAAATTATCAAAAAACATCATTAAAAGGAATTATCTCACAAATTCAATGGTTAAAAACCAAACCAGCTCCCAAACGGCCCTGTAAGAGGCACGGACACCTCGCACGGGACCAATGTAACTTGTAGGAACTAACCGTGTAGTCACGGGTCTTCTAATTTGAGAATATGTTGATAATTTAAAAATATTTAGACGATTCTTAAAAACATGCCATTTAAGGATGAAAACTCAAATTAGCCCCCAAACGGCCTCGTAAAAGGTACTAACACTTCGCCGAGGTCAATGTAACTCGTAGGAACTGACCGTGTAGTCACGGGACATATGGTTTGAGAATATGATGATAATTTGAAAATATCTAAACTTTCGCTTAAAAGCGTGTCGTTGGTGGGTGAAAATCTAAAGTAGTCCCCAAATGGCCTCGTAAGAGGCACGAACACCTCGTACGGGACCAATGTAACTCGTAAGAATTGACCGCATAATCGCGGGTCTCTCGGTTTGAGAATATGACGATAATTTGAAAATATTTAGATTAGGCTTAAAAACAAGCCATTAAAGGGTGAAAACCCAAATCAGCCCCCAAACGGCATCGTAAGAGGCACAAACACCTCGCATGGGACCAATGTAACTTGTAGGAACTGATCGCGTAGTCACGGTTCTCTCGATTTGAGAATATGACGATAATTTGAATATCTAAATTAGGCTTAAAAATAAGTCGTTAAAGTGTTAAAACCTAAATCAGCCCCCAAACGGCCCCGTAAGAGGCACGAACACTTTGCACGTGACTAATGTAACTCATAGAAATTGACCGCGTAGTCACGGGTCTCTCGGTTTGATAATATGACGATAATTTGAAAATATCTAGATTAAGCTTAAAAATAAGACGTTAAAGGGTGAAAACTTAAACGAGTCCCCAAACGGCCCCGTAAGAGGCACTAACATCTCGCATGGGACTAATGTAACTCGTAGGAGCTAACCACATAGTCACAAGAATTTTGATTTGTGAATACAATAATAATTTTAATTCGTATATGCAAATTTTCAGCTGGAATAAGATTTTTTTTAAATTACTCGGTTACTAATATTATCTCCTTTTGTATCTTATTTTTTGTGCATGATAACATTTTGTCGTTAGCTTATATACATGTGGAACACATAAAGTCAACGGTCTACAACAAAGTGATTGTTTACTCAATGTCGTTAATATTTAGGATTCTATTTTTTTGTGTTATGTCCGTGCGGGCTCTTATAGTTTTATTGTTAGCTTTTATGGCCGTGCGGGCTTTTGTAATTTTATTGTTATATTTTATGGTTGTGCGGGATTTACATTATGCAGGTATTATATTAGTAGGTTTTAGAATGTCCAAAAAATAGAGGAAATTCTGCCCAATTGTTTTGGTTTGTGAACTATCATTACTTGTAATATTTTGAAGTTTGTATGTACATTAATTTATCAACAACTCTCGAGATTCGCAATTTGTGAATTTTCTTGTTTTCAAATAATTAATTTTTTTGCTTTGATCCAAAAAATTTGGCGCAGTTCAAAACCGTGCCAAAAGTGTATCAATTTTTTGTACTATTTTTAACTGTGCCAAAAGAGTATCAAAATGTACTCAATCTGGCACAGTTATAAAGTGTGCCAAAATTGTGCAGAAATATCAAATTCTAGCACAGTTTTAAAGTGTATCAAAAGTGTTCCAGTTTGGTCAAATCTGACACACTTTTAGGCTATGCCAGAAAAAAATAGCCATTTTGGAACACCTGATTCTGGCACAGTTCAAAATCATGCCAGATTTGATCTGGCATGGTTTTAAACCATGCCAGATTGCTATTTTTGTTGTAGTGATAATTTACATTTTATTGAAAACATTCATTAATTACAAGGTCAACCATGGTCGGACGATTGCAAGATATGGCTACATCATGTTCAGTGATTCAATGCCTCACCAACGACATATCGTCAGCTAGTGTTTGGATTGGTATGATACTCATTGTATTCACCTGTGACACCCTGCTTATTAAAATAACGAGTGGTCATCCCTCTACTAAAATAAAACATGAATCTCATTGGCTCATTCTTAGTAACACTGTCAAAACCAATTAATTACTAACCACCTATTATTAAATTAATTCGTATGTCAATTTTAATATTTATTAACGTGACACAACAACCCTATAATCAAACCATAATTTATTCAGACAATAACAAAATTCCGCATTCACACGTTTAAGTCTGAAACAGAAATCCATTACATGAAACTTAACAGAATAAACCATCGATATAACATTGATACAATAAATCTCAATAATGAAATAAAATAAAATAAATCTGACTGACATGGGCAGCATGACCGAATATGGAAAAGGATCTTGTCTAATATATGAGAATATAAACGGCTAAACAAAATTCTGCAACATCCCACAGCTGTCATAGCTCTGGAATTCGGGAAGATGATCATGCTTGTCGTCCCTGGGGCTGGACACCTTAAAAGTTTTGAAAATATATTTTGACATGAACAAGAGCCTAAATCCATTTGAAAATATTTTGCAAGTAATTAAAATGCATAAATAAATGTATATCTATTTACTCATATTTAAATTGATACCGCACTCTCTCATGAAACAATATTCACCTCTCATCTAAAGTGGCACCTAACGTATGCATTTTAATCACCTACTTATGTTACCCGCCTAAATAGTTCTCAAGTATCCTTACATTCTATACAGTATCCCATCCTGCGTAATTTATTTATTTAGCTTTCACATTCTCTAATCATTATAATTCTCAATTATAATTTATTAAACTATTTCCAATAACTTTTTCTAGTTATTAATTTTCACATTATAATTCAATATGCCCATATATATTTTTTCACGCATATATATACGTATTTTATTATCACATCATGCAAACATATACATCATTCACTATATATGTATAAGTGTCATCCTTAATAACAATAATAATTTACCGGATGCGAATTTCTAATGCTATCATAATCCAGGGAATACTCACATCATCCTGACTACCGCGTCGAGATCTCACGCCGAACTACGATAGAAAATAAACAACGACATTGGAGGCGGTCATAAGTTCCCCGATTAGTGAGCAATAACGATACCCATACCCATTATTACCTAACCTCGGACTCAACCTTAATAGGCACGTGCATGGAGATTATGACCTATGAATAATACTAACCCTGCATTTTCTAGCCAGTGAAGATCACTCACTCGTGTAACATCTAATGATAGCCCTTAGAGGCGTATGCCATTATATCCATATAATTATATCTTTCATACTAATATGTTATTATATATGTTATATATATATATATATATATATATATATATATATATATATATATATAATATTCACACATTTATATATTCAACAATAATTTATTTAATTATGCCTATCTCAAATGCACAAAATGCATTATCACCCAATGCTCCATTATATACTCAACTAATTAATTATTCACTTAATTAATTTATATCCAAAATATAATTTCTGGATATGCAAGTACATCAATCAACCCGTATCCCAATTCTCGAATTATCATCACAATTCATTAATAAATTTTCGAGTATGATTCATCTCAAATACTCTAAACTTCAACCCAAAAAATCCTAATTTTAGACCTGTTTTAAAAAATATATAAAATCACATCTAAAAATTATTCGAATCACCAATTCAACTTCATATTTGAATTCTACATGAAAAATTGAGGCAGATATGTGTTTTGAGTTTTTCTCAAGTATTTTTCAAAATCACTCAAAAAGAAGGACTAAACTCTCCAAAATCGATTTTTCTCCATTTAATTTCAACCACATAAATTCGAATTCATATCACAACCAATATACACTAGTCAATCCATATAGAGTGTAAGGGGACATTTCTAAGATGATTCTAATATTTAGTATTCATTTTAATTCAAAATACTAATCATAAATTCATGGGATTAATAACTAAAGTCAAGAATTGCATCATTTGAATAATCATATCACATAATCATTTCCATATCCACTTTCTTCCTATTGATATCAATTCTAAAAATTTCAGAATTCTCAATCCATATTAATTCTTAAAAATTCATAATTTACATCATCTTCCAAATATAAATCATTTCCCAAAATATAAATCATTTCCTAAAATCTCATAGTTTATATATGTGAAACCATCCCAAAATGTCATTTTCTAACTATGATATGACTAAAATTGAATACACAAATTAATTAGAAAGTTAATTACTAGCCTTAATATTTGTAGGGTCTGAATTTGGTGAAGATGGTTGATAATACTCCAAGAATCTCCTTCCACTTCTTCAATCCTAAAGTGATCTTGAAAAATTCTTCAATTCCTCCCTTAGACTCTTGAATTTTCTTTCCCAATTCTTTTCACTTTCTCTATGACTCTTTTTATAACTCTCCTAACCTTTGATTTTATGAAATGACTCTTCCCTAAATCCAAACCTTTTGTTTTATAAGTATAATCTTGTTTTCGGCTATTCACGTGCCATTAAGGAGTCCAAAAGTCACCTAAATTAGTCTCAATTAATCTAAAAAGTCCTCAAAACCCGAACACAACCCCCAAGTACTCAATTTTGACTATTTTGACCCATTCCGGATCAACCGTGCACTCGAAATCATCTCCGAGTCACTTATTAATAATTTTTCATATCAACCTATTTTAATTTAATCATATATGTTCCGATTGATATATTATTAAATTATGTCTCGTTTACTCACGACATAATATTATTTGACATCCAATTTCATTTACTGTATCACACTAGTAAATAGATTATCACATAAATATTAATTCATTTCATTTTAAATTAATGTTTAAATATTTTCTCATTGTTTCTTGATTTTATTAAATTATGTGTCACTTGCATACTTTAAATGTTGAATTATATATATATATATATATATATATATATATAAAACTACGGGGTATACATACTTTTCCCCTTGAAAAGGAATTTCGTCCCTGAAATTTGGGTAAGTCCGGTATTAAAAGCATTGGATCTTTACCCACATGGCATTCGAACGTACTCATAATCAACTCGTGATAACATTTTTGTGCCTCCACGATTCACCCACTAGTGGTATCATCCTATCTAAAGGCCTACTCTCTACGACCCAAGATTAGCGACAAATCCATTTAAATTATTTCGTACTATTATACTCTATCATTCGTAAGGTCTCACCTATACAATGATATGCATAACTATCATTAATCCGCTAACAATGCTCCAATAAGATGAGCCTATACTTCACTGACTGTACCATCCCAATGTTGAAAAGGCCCCACTTCCCTAGGTGCCAACTTTTCTTCTTACCTAAATCACATAAGTCCCTTCATGGGAGACACCCCCAACGATGCCAGTCTTTAGTTCTTCGATTCGAAACGACGTAACTGTTACGAAGTTCATGAGCTATGTGAAAATAACTTCGATTATCTCAATACCTACCAACCGAATCTAAATCATGTCCAATTTACGAAACTTATTATTTTCCCACCCTTAACCAACCACAGGGCGAACGATAAGGCCTCCCGCCTCAAGTCTCAAAATGCGTCTTTCTAATAATAGCAGGTACAAGCCATTACACGCAACTCTACCAATGGTAATTATGCCTCCTAATTACCCTGAAGTCTAGAATACGCATCCCTCCCATCCTTCCACATCCTAGTTACTTTTCCCGTTTACTCCTCGGTCTACAGGTAGTATGTCTTATTCAAAATGCATTTCGTCTTCACTGCCTCCTAATACTCCCAATTGGAGGTGGGACTTAAGGATCTCATCCTGAGTGACAACAATTGTTGGGCGACTTCTTCTGTCAGTTCATTTCCTCTCTCAAATGAAATGTACGTTACCCGATAATGTATGTAACGCCCTAACCCTAATTTATGGGCTACCCGTAGTTAACCCGGTCCGACATGAGCATCAGGTGGGAAGTGCAATGAAATAACCTATATAATGTTGCTAGTCCACTTTTATTTTAATTAACGCTTCACTTATTAGGCATGCGATTATAGTTTCAAAATAAACTACATGAGGGACCCATGGGGAGCACCCCTAAGTTCAAGTATACAGAGATACTAACGTAAAAATAAAGAAGGCACTTACCTGTATAACGCTCTCAAAATACGAAATCGCTCCCAACTTGCCGTAACAAACCGAGGGTGTGAACTAAATGCTCAGTGGAAAATATACAAATGTAATATAGAATCGAATGGCAGAAAGAAGACTCTAGCACGTTATGCCTACGTGCACATGCAAATACCTTGTATATATATGTGTGTGTGTAAATATACATATACATATACTTAATGCATGAAATAGTTTTACTTCCAAAAATCTTATTTGCCAGATTAATTTACCTTAATCTTATAAAAAACTTTCTTTTCCGCATTTCTCGCTTTGTTTAACACACACGGTTTAATGCTTGAAACCACTACACTTGGTTTGACCAAAAACCATTTCTTTACCGAAATCACCCTTTTATTTTATCTAATGCACATTAGTATTTTCATTGAAAACCACCCCTTTCAATACACGCGTTCACCGTGTTAGAAAATACTCTCTTAGCCCTTGAAAACCTTTTACAACACATTGTTGTGTAAATTATGGGTTTAACTACTTAGGTTGCTTAGCCACCCATTTACCCACTTACTTTACCTTTTTCCTTACTTTATGGACATTAATCAATTACATATTTACTTGTCCATTAACGTTTATCGAAAAATTTATTAATTCATTCAAGTTGGGTTGTATTAAGACGTTTCACCACACTACCCATTTCTTGACATGTTCCTGATTCCTTTATTTATTCTCAGAATCTTCCAAATATCGCATACTTCAACGGTCTCCACACCGCCAGTTATGCATACTATATGCTTTGGACAATTATTTTGAGTCTTTTATCCTAGGGCTTTGGACCTTCCTTAATTTTTTTCAGTGTCATCCGAGTTCCTTTTAATGTGTTTTAATATTTTACGAATTTCCACATTATTTCACTTTTTCTTTTACCCAACTGAAGCCAAAACCCGTGGTTTCACTCCAACTTGCGTTACACTATGAAATTTACCATTTCACGTCCTTTACACTTTAACCTTGATTTTATTTCAAAAGTCATATTCATTTAAGATTAATTTGTGTAACACCTTTTCCAATATTTTTATGTGTTTTAACCCATTTGTTTCCAAACTCATCTTTTACTCCATTTCTGCAAGTGTTAATTTTCTCAAAATACTATTAAGTTACCCACACTAACTTCTTAAGTGTTTTAACATCTTTTTAACCACCTTTATTTCATTATTTCCTTTTCAATTTCATAAGTGTTAATTTTTTACAACATTATTAAGTTATACACACCAACTTGCTAATGTTGAACCATTAACACTTATTTTTAATCATCACTAACCATTTTTCCAAGCTAGACATTTCTTTACTTTCTTTACTCAAGGAATCTAATTGCACTTAAAGACTACTCTTATAAAAAACTACTATTTCTTTTTATTAACACATGTAGTCTTGCAACTTTGTATTTATTACACTTTTAACCCATTTTTCACACACTTTGAAGACAAGAATTTCTACTTTTCTTATTTCATGTTTAAACCTAACAAAATCTTCTTTAAACTTGTTTATACATTCATCATCCCAATACTACAAGTTTATATGCATGAGAAGATGGATTTTAAACCTTAAAATCCCATTAAATGGATTAAACATATAATTTCCTTTATAAATTCATCATACTTGCAAAAATATAATTTCAAGGCATGAAAGAGATTTAATTTCTTCAAACTCAACAAGTGTTCATTTTTCATAAAATCTTCATTTTTGCAAGGAACATTATTTCACCAATGTTTACCAAAATAAATCATTATTTTCAAACATTTTATTTCACAAAATGTTTAGCATTAATCTTTCTAAAAATACACCATTTTCATAAAATATCAACTTTTAATATTTTAAAACCTTGAAATATTTACTCTTTCTTTATCTTTAACAAAATTATATTTTATCAACATTTTTATTCCATAAAAATGTTCATTATTTACTACACATGATTTTTATCATATAATCATATGCATCATATTTATGTAATCTAACAACTAGACGACACACAATGCAAATAGAGTCTTAATACTAAGAGTAAGATTTGTCCACCTCTAAAGACTCCAAATAGTGATAGAAAAGTTGGTGTAGGAGGAGCAGCCCCCACCTCTAAAGGAGCACTCAAGGGGTTACCAAATGCATCCTCCAAAATATTCCATTCAAGCTTCCAAGCAAAACCTATTCAAAACCCATTTCAAAACGCTATGAAAGTTCCATATTCATCTCCAAAATCCCCCAATACTTCTCCAAAAATTCGTAGCTCTCCTCGTCCATGGTATAAATTGGTGTATAATGTTCAAATATGGTGGAATATGTAATAAATATGATGTTTTAATGTGAAAATGTGGTGGTAGCATTGTGGCTTTGTAGTAGTGGAGGACAAAAATGGTGGAAGACCACCTTCTATTACTCTCTCATCTCATCTTCCAATTTCCCTACTCAAATAACTCCAAGAACTTCCTTATAAAACCTCCAAAAAACCCAAATTCCCGTTTTTCCCCATTTGGGAAATTTGGGCTCGACAACTCAAAGACCCAAGGGCTAGAATTGTGACAACGCAGAAGGGTAAATTAGAATAATACATTTTCGAAGCACGTCGTTTGAACTACATGTCAACCTCGTTCAATGGGTCACTTCACACGACCTTCGCGTGATCCTCCACTGTTATGCAGGAACATCTCGTTCAAAGTTCGTTTGAACTATGCTTCGAGTGATGTTCTATCTCGCTTCTAATTACCTTCTCATGTCGTTTGAATGACCCTCTTTATTTTCCATTCTTTTATTTGTTCAATTTTTATCCCATAATTTCCTACAATTACCATTAGCCCTTACATCATCACAACTTATACCACATTTAACTGAAATTACTGGGACAGGGTATTGCAATGTAACTCACCCAAATTAGCAAGAATTATTCTGCCTCGATCAACTAATTCCACAAACCAAAATGGAATCTTGACCTATTCATAATATTGATAACCCAACAATGAACTTCACCAGTCTGCCTATCCATTCCATCACTGGAATCACCAATTATTGAATATTTTTTGTGGAACTCTTCGGACCAATATTTTCCCATCAACGAGTAGTGCACCTGGAGACAACTTCACTATGTCTCACTCCATATCGATACATAAGCTCAATATCCCACGTCACGTGGTACATCTTACACTTTTTCATGGGTACTTTAAAATCGTGACCCATGTATTTTCCCCAAACTGTGCACTTTTCGGGTCCTTCACGCCTTGTAAAATCAACATCCTACTGTGACAACCCGGATATAATTATGATAAATCATGTTTAAACCAAGCTTACCTTATGGTATGGGGACAATGTGTTATTGGTGTATATAATATTAAGTTATTTTGTTTAGTCTAATCCGACATTCATAACTCATGAGATATCAAATTAGTTACAAACACAAATTTTTGAAGTTTTCGGTAGGAATGTTCACGTTGGAGACTTATTTTGACCATTATAATATAACAATTGACTTGAGGTGAAAACTAGATAGTTTCATATATGTGAATTAGGTTTGTAACACAATAAAAGGTGCATCAAACGGACATTCGAGTGAGAAGATATCGTCTTTGTACGAACGGGGGTAAAGTATTCATTTAGCCTTAAATGATATTTTGTCTTACATGGTGCCACATGTTATATTTTGATTGGACCATGGGGAGGCAACTTATGCCGACTTATAACCCTTAAAAATCATCCCCTTTCTTCATAAAATCAGACTTGGTTCACTTTGGAGAGTTTAGCTTGAGGAAAGAGAGTCAGGAAGTTCGGGAAGGAGAAAAATTGGAGAAAAATTCGTAGAAATTACGTAAAAGTCCCTAAAGTAATTCTACCCGTAAATCTTGTTATATTTTTATAACTATTGATTGAAATGATCTCAATCATCATTTTTTAGTAAACTTCCATGTTTTGAGGTATACGTATGGATAGATGCGAGTTTAAGCAAAGTTGAACGTGTAAATCATGTATATTGCTTCGATTGGAAGCCTTGTGTATTTAAACTTCTATATAGTTTTGTATATTTATTGGAATTGAATAATTTTATTTGGAAATGAAAATAGACTCATATATGTATAACATATCCTAAACTTATATGAAAATACCAAGAAATGAATCTTTGGTGATGGTTTGAAGTTCGGGTATAAAATCTGCCCCAAAAGTGTAAATATGCACACCATGTGTTCGATATTTTGCTTGACATAGCAAATGAACCTTAAAAATTATGAAACTTTAACTTTATATTTTTCAATACGTTTATTAATGTTGGGTGAAATATCATAGAAATTCGTGATACAGAAAAATTATGAAAATTCCTGGAAGTTGACTGAACGATAGAGGAGCCTATAGGGCATATTTACTATGTAGCAAAGAAATGGGCATATCTTGCTCTAGTAAAGTTGAAATGATATATAGTCTTTTGGATTGGGAACCCAATATGTTGAGGATGAAAATACTAAGAATAAATTAAAATATATTTGGCCGATGATTTGGGTATGGTAAATATCTTACCATGAAGTTAGATTGGACTTCATTTACGATATATGATTTGAATGGGATTATATGATGCTTATGAATCGAGTTAAGTTTAAGTTATTCTTTGGATTGTTAATATCCTTTTGATGATGATAATATTGTAAGAATTTATATGTGAAAGGGAAGACGAACCGGTTGAAAAAGTGTCAGACAAAGGCAAGGGAAAAATACATGAAGTGGCCAAGGTGAGTGTACTCACTGGAAAGAGATGTATTATACATAGTTATGGAGATGATTTGAATATCCCTCATCGGTAAGGGGTATTACATATTGTTATGGATACGATCTTAATATCACTTATGGGTAAGATGTATTACACATGGTTATGGATACAATCTGAATATCACTCACTGGTAAGATGTATTATACATGGTTATGGATATGATCTGAATATCACTTATTGGTAAGATGTATTATACATAGTTACAGATATGATCAGAATAATATTGAATATAAATTCATTCATTTTGATTTACCAAAATGGGAGGTTACTCCCCGACCCAGAATGGGGGAGATTTGTCTATTAAAGACAAGAGGTTACTCCTCGACCAGGAATGGGGAAAAATTGTCTATTGCAGACAGGATATATGAATCATGATTCGGATAAGTTGGTCAAGTTGGTCATTCTTTATGAATGATCCAGATAATTATATGATTGGTCATTCTTTATAAATAATCCAGATAAGTATATAATTGGTCATTCTTTATGAATGAGACTGATAGGTATAAATATATCATAACGGGGATATGATTTATTACATTTAATTTTATGTAATAGTGTAGTAGTGATGCATTTGCTGAGCTATTTTACTCATGGTTCCTATGTTTATGTTTTTTAGGTATTATGATATCACTGCCAAATCTAGGAGGTCGGTGGGGTTAGCAATGGATGTATAAAACCATAATTTTGGTCAAACGTAAATGGGGTAATTTAATCCCACTTATCTTTTTAGTAAGTTTGAATAAGCATAATTACCTTAAAGTTGTCAAAAATTTTTGTTTTATTGGTTTATGTTAATAACTGGAAAAAGATACTCGTGTAGTTTTAGTTTTATTGGTTCATGTTAACAACTGGAAAAGGATACTCGTGTTTATGGTTTGCTTAAGGTAATTATGATTTTACTCACTTTAACTTACAAACTTAGTTATAAGTAACCGGGTTGGGGTGTGTCACCTACTATGCCCAAGTCACCCTCAACATTCAACTGAGTAAGACTCCGCTTGACTCTCCAAAACTATTGGATCCTCCCTTATCAAGGGATATTTTTTACATGTGTCTCCATATTCTTTCGACCCATCTCAGGTGGAAAACTCTCTTTGCTATATATGTATATTTGGACTATTTCCTTACCCAACCGGAGTTTCGTCCATCTTACTTTTCCAATTTCGTTTGTACTTCCCCACAGACTTATGGTTCAACATCTTTCATTATCATATACCCCCTTATCCTGGATAATTTAAAAATCAAACTACTCAGGGAGCTTATACACCTTATCTCCCGTGCATATTTGCACCAACATTACAAACGTAATATATTTATCTAAAATTCACCCCTACATGCTCAGCGTGACTACATAGTAAGGGTATTCTCGATCACCCCACTAATTGTTAATTAAATATCTTCAAGAGTGTTGGTGGTGTTTACCTTCCTAGTACTTTCTACATTGCACGACCTGGTTCCACTGACCTTATATCATATAATAGCTCTTAGCTCCAAGTGTTTTCTCTGCACGTGACACAATTAACATTTAAAACTGATGTCCTATCATCAAATAACGTTTTCCAGCTCCTACGTTTATTAATATTCATGCAAGGAACATCACGCGATTAAAATCCAACCAAGAAATTTCCCCAAATGCACCATCATTTGGCAATATCGGTTCACATTAACGAGACATATAAAATTCTAACCCCAGATGTATAAGTCTAATATTCAACTCCCACATCTCTAAAGGAGTCATAAATAGTGCGCTCGCACTATCAGTAAGACCCCTGTGCTAAATCAATAACGAGCTAAATATCTCCACTCGACAATAAATTCGGTATCCCTTAAATCACATCGGTATGCATCGAAATCGAATATAATGAGACAAATATATTTTTTGAAGTCTCCATATATACGCAACTCGACCCTCTTTCAGGTAAAATATCACAAAAATAACACATCCTTCCCTGGAACAACGAACACGATAACCTTACTATAACAGTCCACCATCACTCACCATCGCTAACCAGTCTATACCCAGGATAACTTCATACCCGCACAACATCTCTCTAAAATGAGAAAATCTCTAAAAATATATCCTTCCAATGTTCACACCCGCTCCCCTACAGATGGAACTAAAGAGAGTCCCGCTACCCAACGGTACATATACACATGCAAAAGTGATACTAACGATACATATACTTAGCCCGTTTCACGTACAAATCTAGTGTTAACCCAAATACCATGACACACTCGTATCATATCGAACCTATCCCATCTACCCATGGATAAAATTTACACTTGAAATTGCTAATGTCTTTGGCTGTTTAAATAGTCCTTATATGTACTACTCCTGTCTGAACTCTCCCTAAAACTGCTGTAACTATTGCCACTACTTTGCACCCTGCTCCTGTACCTTATATCTCTGAGGATAACCTTTTCGCATGTGATTCTATTATCTAGTTATAAAACACCTCCCTGCATAATCCCCTTATCTTTGGCCCTATTGGCTATGTCAGGATTGCCTTTTCTCTGGCATTAATAGCCTTGACCCCGATGGCTACCTTCGTTGTTCCCTTGGCTCCACTTGCCCTGTGGAACATGTTGCTGGCCCTATCCGAATCCACCATCACTCAGTCAAAATTATTTTAATTTATATCTTGTAAACTGTCTCCTTTTCGGGTAATTCTCCTGTGGTGCCCCATAACACCGATACCACCGTCTTAATCTGCTGGCTAGAGTTTTCACTTTCGTTTAACCACACTCCTCCATATGCCCAAGCCTTTGGATATATTACCTTCGTTAGTTAACATACACAATTTTTGCATTTCTAGGACTTCCACTGATGGCTCTCCTCAATGTTTTGCTTGACTCTCTCCTAGTCCTACGAAGTTGGGTGAGTCTTATTTGGCACCACTTTCGACTATAGCAACACTTGAAAATCATATGTTATGCCCTAACCGTCTTTATAGTCGTGGCTTCTCATGCCATAATAGGGGTGACCTCAACTACGATCATCATTCTTCAATATACCCTCTAACCTCAACTGAGCTCTACCTCCTGCTATCTGCCCAACGACCCTCCTCTGTCATACTTTATTGTTCGAGCACGCCCGAACATAAATAAGATTCACTAATATACATATGTTATAGCAGGAGAACGAAATCTTACTATAGAAATCAACAATCATGAACATAAGGCTCTACATCAAACAAAGCAACGCTGGAAGCATAATAAGCCGCACAAATCCTAAGGACACTAGAACCGGATGCTTTGATACCACTTGAGACACCCCGCCTAATTAAATTTTGGGTGATCAGTCCTTTATTAAATTAAATCAAAGTGTCCGGTTGGTTCATTCTTAGCATCATTGTCGAAAAACAAACTTTTTTCTTTATTAATCACCTAATAAATAATTAAGCTAAGTGTCAAAATATTTCATTTTTGAGATTTAAGTCCTATTGTTATAATTTAATATACGAAACCATTTTCCTGAACACGAATAATATTAAAAATCAAACCATCCAACTGAAAGAAACATGCTAGATAAATCAATCCAAATAAAATATCCCAAATAAAAACTGAATACTGAGTCAAAAAAAGAGTAAGAATCTCTCTGAACTAGATAAGTCTGGAAATGGGCGATACATGACCTATTAAAAGGACTAAATAGAAATCTGAGAAGTCAAATAAGGAATCGTATACCTGTAACTCCCACACAAGCTGCAGTACCTCCATTTTCCAATGAACTACGCTTGACGCCCCAGTGACTAGGCACTTGTGATATATATATATACAAGAGAAAATGAAAAATGACAGGAAGCGGGTCAAAGCCCGAGTGTAAAACAGCTTTAAAAATAGTTTAGCAAGTATTTAAGATGCTTACCAGTTGATATTACATACATGTTAGTACCTCGATACTCACTTGGGATTTCTCACCCCTCAACTAGTGTGCACGTGTAACGTACTAATGAACTAATCTAGATGAAACTAACACAATTCACTAGTCTAACCCAATACACTAGTCTAACGCAATTTCCCCTCACCAAGTTCTATTTCAAGAGATCGCTTGATTATAGTATCTATCAGATAGACTTTTCTTATGAATATATTAAGCCAATTATATTCATCTCATTACAGACTTAAGTTCGCAGCCACTTGAATTCATTTAATATTAATTATTCTATTCGTATCTACTTACAAGCACAGTAGATTAATCACACGTATATATATATATATATATATATTTATCACTCATAATATATATACTAATAGGGCACCACACATAAATCTATGGTGTCGGCATACTCTGCTATCAAGAACCCGTATCTCTCGTATAAAGGGAAATACTAGTCTGGAATCAATCTTGAACTGTATTAACACAAAACACACATATTGGAAGCGAATCATAGTTCCCAGTCACTAAAGGGTCAGCACATACCCTCACGTCTCTTAGGACCGTCTGACTATCATTCTCAGATAGCCTGTAGCAAGGAATCCTATGTTCCAGGGTACGAGTCAATATCCCCTATAAAGGTCCCATCGAGATAAGATCGTCCCAGCGCGGCAACCTCCGTGATAGCAAGTAGCACAGGTATGATTATACATAGATATATACATTATACACAAGCATTCGGTATATATATATATATACTCACATATCTCAATTAGGTTCGCCCACGACCCATAATAATATTTTAACCATATGTGGCACAAGTCACCCAAGTCCTACGTATAGTTAACCCATTTCTTTTTATTCTCAATTGTATCCATTTCATAAGTACTTCTCGTCCCTCGAAGTTTTCATTTTAACAAATGCCAAATCAGTAAGTACACCCTCTCTTTACCCTACTGGTCTACGTCGTCATCGACTTACATAATTCTCAATCTATCACACACACGATTATAACTCATTTTATATTCTCGTAACCCTACGGTTCAATTCCATATGAAATCGTATTACCCGGACCTTATCCACAACCCTACTGGTCCCTATCAAGTCCCATTATGATATTTAATTTATGTATAAGGATCCGTTCACATTTGGAATTGGATTAACATCAAAAAGGGGAATAAGTTTTGGTTTCCTGGAGTAGTCGATCGATCGATGAAAGGGGCACGATCGATCGATCCAGTCAATGATCGATCAAGCAGGTGTGAGCAGTTTTGCAATTCTAGCCTATGGGTTTCATCCAATATAAATCCTCAAACCTCCATTAACATGTCCCAAACTCCCAACCAAACCTTATGAACGTTATATAAACCAATATAAAAGATTTCTAACGTGAAACATTCACAAATTCATCAAGAATTTCCATCAAAGGATTTTAATTCAAGAAATTATCATTTAACCCTAGTTTATCCAATTTTCTCAAGAATTCATTTAATTCTCCAGATTTCTATCTCTACTGGGCTTCAATTTTGTGGACAATATTCTACATATGACATATATCCATCCTAACATGGTTTCTACTCCAAATTTGTAATAAAAATCTCTCAAACAACATTTTACTTTCATGAAGACATAAGAGAATTGACCCCTACACTAGCATGGATGTGTTATCAACTAAAGAACAGTCGAGAACTGTAACTCTCATCAGATATAACACTCCAATTTTAGTCCATAATTAAGGCCTAAAAGGTAAAATTATCAAAATTCCCTCTCGGGTTACCGATTAGACCTAAAAACGTCCCAAGACCCAAACAAAATCCCCGGGTACACTTTTCTGACTATCTCGACCCTTTCGGACACATTGGCGCACTCGAATTGACCATACGGACAATTTATAATTAAATTAATTTTTATTCTATTAATTTAGTCCCGACACGATACATGCGCGTCCCGACTTAATTTCTATGATTATCATATTATTCACTCGCGACAATTTTTAATGAATTCGATCTGATATATTACTTTACTCATCTAGTAATAGTCAACATTATTCTCACCAATAATTACTAACTCTGTTCAGGCTAGTAAATATTTATTTTAAGATCCGGATTAATATTAAATTAATTTATCCCAATTTAATTTAATTAATCCCATAATTAAATGCCATAAAAATACGAGGTATTACAGAGGTATTTGGGGAAACTATTATTCTCTAACGGTCATCACAGCATTACTTGCCTGAGAAATAATAGTGATAACTTCTACTGCAACCACCAATTATAAAATAGTACTGCTCTGACTGAGCCTGACACACCCCAGCCCAGTTAGTTATAGTTAAGTTTGAAAGTCAAAGTGAGTCAAATCATAATACCTTAACCAAACCATAAACACGGGTATCCTTTTTTTTAGTTATTAACATGATTCAATTAAACTAAAATCCTTTCACAATTTTAAGGTAATTATGCTTATTCAAACTTACTAAAAAGATAAGTAGGCTTAAATTACCCCCATTCATGTTTGACCAAATCGTGATTTTATGCATCCATTGCTAACCCCACCGACCTACTAGATTTGGCTGTGATATCAAAATATCTGAAAAACATAAACATAGGAACCATGAGCAAAATAGCTCAGCAAATGCATCACTACTACACTATTGCATAAAACTAAATGCAATAAATCATATCCCCGTGATGATATATGCATACTTATTCAGCCCATTCATAAATAATTACCAATTATATACTTATCCAGCTCATTCATAAAGAATGACCAATTATATACTTATCCGTCTCATTCAAAAAGAATTACAAATTATATACTTATCCGGCTCATTCACAAAGAATGACACATTATATACTTATATGACTCATTCATTAAGAAGGACTAACTTATCCCAATCACGATTCGCATATCCTGTCTGTAATAGACAATTATCCCCCATTCATGGTCGATGAGTAACCCCTTGTCTTTAATAGACAAATCTCCCCCATTACGGGTCGGGGAGTTACCTCCCATTTTGGTAAACCAAAATGAACAATTTCATATTCTTAACATTATGATCATATTCTCAATAGTATATAAATATATCATTCCCGTGAGCACACTCACCTTGGCCACTTCATGTGTTTTTCCCTTGCCTTTGTCTTGCACTTGTTCAACTGGTTCTTCTTCCCTTTCACATATAAATTCTTACAATATTAGTATCATCATAAGGATATTAACAATCCAAAGAATAACTTAAACTTAACCCAATTCATAAGCATCATATGATCCCATTCAAATTATTTATCATAAATGAAGTCTCATCTAATTTCATGTTAAAATATTTAACATATCCAATCCATAGCCCAAACACACTTTAATTTCTTCTTGGTAATCCAATTATTATCATATTAGGTTCCCAATATAAAATACAACACATCATTTCAAGTTTCCTAGAGCAAGATGTGTCCATTTCTTTATTACAAAGCAAATCTTCCATATAGGCTCTTTTATCATTCAGTCAACTTCCAAGAATTTTCATAATTTTTCTATCTTATAACTTCGAATGATATTTCATCCAACATCCATAAACATATTGAAAAATACAAAATTAAAGTTTCATAATTTTTAAGGTTCATTTTCTATGTCAAGAAAAACATTGAACACCTGGTGTGCATACTTACACCTTTGGGGTAAATTTTATACCTGAATTGCAAACTATTACCAAAGATTCATTTCTTGATATTTTAACATATATTTTGGATATATTATACATATATGAGACTATTTTTATCTCCGACTTGAATTATTCAATTCCAATAAATATACAAAAAGATATAGGAGTTTGAATACACAAGGTTTCCAATCGAAGCAATATAAAAGATTTACACGTTCAACTTTGCTTAAACTCGCATCTATAAACCAAGCCATGAAGGTTCCATAACAAATCTATGATTTATACCCTTTCAATAGGCCACACAATAAAATTAACAAGATTTACATATGCAATTACCTTAAGGACTCTTCCGTAACTTCCCACGGATTTTTCTCCAAATTTTATCCTCAATTCTTCTTCTTCCACTTCCCACTTCTCTTCCTGTCAAGCCAAACTCTTTAATGGATGAAATATTCTGAAGGAAGATCTTATTTCAAGACTTTAAATTCGTCCAAAACCCACCTCCTTCCTTAACCGATCAAAATCCACCATTTGTTAGCCTAATAAGACGAAATATCATTTAGCGAATGGACAATTTTCCCCTTCTTCATAATTCCAGTATAACTTCTTGCTAGGACCTTTGTTTTACACACCGTTTATTGTGTTACAAACTTAACTCTTATATATACAACTATCTAGTTTTCACCTCAAGTTAATTATTATATTATAGTGGTCAAAACTAGTCCCGAACTCGAATATTCCTACCGAAGACTTGACAAATTTGTGTTTGTGACTAATTCAATATTTCATAAGTTATGAAGGTAGGATTAGACTAAACAAAATAACTTAACATTATATATTCTAATAATACATTATCCCCATCCCATACGGTAAGAATGATTTAATCATGGTTTATCATAATCATATCTGGTTCGTCACATAGCCTCTCCTCATATAGTCCTCTTAACGACCTTCGTTGGTCGTCCTTCTCCTCTTCAGCTTCAGAAACTCAATTGAACTCATATAATATTCACTTTCATTATACATAATAGAAGGATAACGTACATCGCAATATGAATCAACAATCCTAAGCAAAGGTCTCTACCTCAAAGAACGTTATGGTAGAAAGCGTAATAAGTCTAAACAGATCCTAAGGACTCTAGATACTGATGCTCTGATACCATATGTGACACCTCGCTTATTATAATAATGGGTGACCAGACCTCTACTAAAATAAAATAGGAATCTCATTGGCTCATTCTTAGCATCACGGTCTAAACTAATTAATTACTAACCGCCTATTATTAAATTAGGTTGTGTGTCAATTTTAATCTTTATTAACGCGATATAACAACCCTATAATCAAACCATAATTTATTCCGACAATAACAAAGGTCAACATTCACACATTAAGTCTAAAATAAAAATCCATTACATGCAACTTAACCAAATAAACCATCAATATAACATTCTTACAATAAATTCCAATTATGAAATGAAATAAAATAAATCTGACTGACATAGGCAACATGCCCGAATATGGAAAATGATCCTATCTAGAATATGAGAATAGAAACGTCTAAACTAAACCCTGCAATATCCCACAGCTGTCGTAGCTCCGTCTAGACATCTAAAAGGTTTTGAAAACATAATTTGACACGAGTCAGAGCCCAAATACATTTGAAAATATTTTTCAAGTAATTAAAATGCATAAATAAATGTACATCCATTTACTCATATTTAAATTCGTATTGCACGCTCTCATAAAATATTACTCACCTCTCATCTAAAGTGCGCACCTAACATATACATTTTAATCACCTAATTATGCTACCCGCTTAACTAGTTTCCAAGTATCCTTACATTCTATACGTTATCCCATCCTGCGCAATTTATTTATTTAGCTTTCACATTTACTAATCATTATAATCCTTTATTATAATTTATTGAACTATTTCCAATAACTTTCCTTAGTTATTAATTTTCACATTTTAATTCAATATGCCCGTATATATTTTCCCGCACATATATATGCATATTTTATTATTATTATTATTATTATTATTATTATTATTATTATTATATTTATTATTATTATTATATTTATTATTATTATTATTATATATATCACTCACTGCATATATATAATCGCCTCCTCAATAACAATAGTAATTTACCGGATGCGGGTCTCTAATGCTATCATAATCCAGGGAATACTCACATCATCCTGGCTCCGCATTGGGATCTCACACCGAACTACGATAGAGAATAAACAATGACATTGGAGGCGATCATAAGTTCCCCGATTAGTGAGCAATAACCATACCCATTATTACCTCACCTCGAACTCAACCTTAACAGGAATGCGCATGGTGATTATGACTTGTGGATATTACTAACCCTGCATTCGCTATTCAGGGAAGACCACTCACTCGCGCAACCTCTGATGATAGCCCTTAGTGGGGTATGTCATTATATCCCTATAATTATATCTTTCACACCGATTTTATATATATATATATATATATATATATATATATATATATATATATATATATATATATATATATATATATATATATATATATATATATATATATATATATATATATATATATTTTTCACACATGTATATATTCAATAATAATTTATATAATTATGCCTATCACAAATGGCACAAAATGCATTATCACCCAAAGCTCCATTTTATACTCAATTAATTAATTATTCACCAATTAATTAATTTATATCCAAAATACAATTTTTGGATACGAAACTACATCACTCAGCCCGTATCCCAATTCCCAAATTTTCATCACAATTCATTAATAAATTCTTGAGTATGATTCACCTTAAATACTCTAAATTTCAACCCGAAAAATCCCAATTTTAGACTTATTTTAAAAAATACATAAAATCAGATCTAAAAATTATCTGAATCACCAATTTGACTTTAGATTTTAATTCTACACGAAAAATTGAGTCGGGTACATGTTTTGAGTTTTTCTCAGATATCTTTCGAAAGTACTAAAAAAGAAGACCTACACTCTTCAAAATCGATTTTCTCCATTTAATTTCAACCACCTCAATCCCAAATCATATCACAACCAATATTATACACTAGCCAATCCATATATAGTATAAGCATACATTTCAAAGATGATTCTAATATCTATTAATCACTTTAATTTAAAATATTAATCATCAATTCATGAGATTAATAATTAATGTCCAGAATTGCATCATTCTAATAATTATATCACATAATCAATTCTAAATATTTCATAATTCTCAATCCATATTAATTATTTAAAAATCATATGTCAAATAAAAAGCATTTCCAAAATTATAAATCATTTCCCTAAATCCCATTATTTATATATGTGAAACCATCACAAAATATCATTTTCCAACTATGATATGACTAAAATTGAATATACAAATTAAGTAGCAAGTTAATTACATGTCTGTAACACCCCGCCTAATTAAATACCGGGTGGCCAGCCCCATACCAAATTAAAACAGAATATACAGTTGGCTCATTCTTAGCATCACTGTCGAAAACATTTACAACTCACCCAATACTCAATTAAGCTGGTGTTAAAAAAAACTTTCCAAATTTTAATTCAACAAAATCCATTTCCAATTTAAGAATAACACAATACATTTTATTCTACAACACTTAACTGAATAGATAACACAAAAGAATTTAAATGCAGTTGGAATAAACATTCCCAAATAGTAATAATCCATTACAGTAATCCCATCAATAACAACTGTATTAAAAAGACACGAATACAATAGTATTTGACTCCGATAGAAAATGATAACTGAATCCTTTGGGCGACATGCCCCAACTAAGAGAATAATGTGAATCAAATGATGATAGGCGTCTAAGCAAAACTCCATAAATCCATAGCCTGTCATAATCCGCTAAGGTTGGCATCCCTGTTGCTGGACACCTGATATAGAAGATATAATAGAAAAGAAAATATGCAAGGAAACGGGTCAGAGCCCGAATGTGTAAATGATTTTTAAAACAGCAAGTATTTAACAAGTGCAATAAATCTTTTATTATGTACATGTTAGACCCAACTCTCACTTTCCATTCTCACCTCTCAACTAGAGTGCACACTTAACGTTTCCTATTAACCTCCTAGTTAATTGTTCCTCTTTTCTAGTCTCCATATTAAAATTCCATCCCAATATCATAATCCCCGTATGTCCCATACCATACGTCACATTATTGTTCATTTACATTTCTCATCGTTTCTCATTAACATGAATCATTTCTCATTAATATGAGTTAAGCTTTTCAATTCTTTAAGAATAAACATTCATTAACTTAATTCCATTATCTTTCTCTATTCACCGTTATCTACAATTATCACACAGTAGATGATTTAACCACAATAAATCCAATCATTCATTTAATCCATTATATATATATTCATATATAATACGGCACCCCGAGTCACAGCTGCGGTGCAATGCATTACTCTGCTATCATGTCCCAATATCTCTTTTCGCCGAATAAGGGACTAAAGGTTCGTTAAGATTCCTCGAACCACAAACAACACAATCATTGGAGGAGAACATAGTTCTCATACCCATGGGTCATGCACATACCTACGTACCCATAGTCAGCGGACTTATCAACTCCCCGATAAGTCTTTCATAGACCTATGTTCTCGAGCAACAAATCAAAGATCCCATGGATTCATCAGGATATAACTGCCCTCACGCGCAAACCTCCCACCGATAGCAAGTAAGCTAGGTATGTCATACACATAAATCATCAATCAATCAAATAGGCATTATCATACCTATAATATAATATCAATAAGGTAATATCACTACCCTAAGATAATTCCCATACGTAGCATTATATCTCTTTTAAATTCCACGTATTAAAATATCATATCTTTACTTCATAATTTAATTATCCTCGCATCCTATAACATCTCTCCACTCCCGCCGTCGTTAAGGTTCATGCGCGGAGCGTCTCGCAAAGCGAAATCCAAACAAGGAACCCCTCCAATACACTACTACTTAACTTTGTCGATCGAGGAGGTCCGTCAACTTTAAATACGTGATTGGGATAACCTCATACCCTCTTTCAACCAAATGTGTTCTAAACTCCCATCTCTATCCAGGAGTCATACTGCTAAGCGCTCGTATTACACTTAGTCCTTGCACAATCAATAATGAGCTTAAACTCAGTCCTTGATGTTCATATTGTAATCCTAAGGCTACCCAAGTGTTACATTCAATCACCACTACTAGACCTATCCTTAATCCTCAAGCAAACCAATTATAATCCAACAAATGAATCTAGCAACCGAAATTTCTTTAATTTAATTATCATCATTCTAATCAATTTAAATCCCAATCAAATTAATTCAAATCTTATCAAGGGTCTACTGATATTTTCTAAGTCCCATAATATCCAATTAATAATCACCAAAGATCCACAAAAGTTTTGGGATAAGAACCAACATTAAAAAGAAACAACATCATGAATTCTCATATTTTAAATACTCAGAAAAATAAGATCTAAAAATTATTCAAATCATCAATCCGACTTCAGATTTGGATTCTACACGAAAAATTGAGTCAGGTATGTGTTTTGAGTTTTTCTTAAATCTCATCCAAATGCACTCAAAAAGAAGATCTAAACCTTTCAAATTGGCTCTTCTCATTCCACTCGTTTTTGCCTCTTTTTCCAGAAAATTATCAACATATTATCTTCAAGAACACTAAATTATTTTTAGAATTTCTTCCACAGATTGATGAATATTTATTGGATTACTAACTACCTACAACATGAGTTTAATTCCTATATATTTTTAGATTCCAAAAATTCATTAACAACTATATCCTTTCATCTTCCAAGCATGAAAATCATCTCTTTTTATAACTATCCTAACATGGACAATATACGAACTTAAATTGAAAATATCAAACACTTACCTCTAATGAAGATCTGATCCTTTGGAGTTGAATAACACAGGTGGTGATGGTGGTGGTGACCTTTGACCTTTGGTTTTCCTCCTTCCCAAGCAAACTTCTTTTTCTTTCCAGGCAACCTTCCACGCTCTCTAAGAAGATGACTTTTAAATTTTGTGTAGAAGAGATGAAATGAACCTACATACACTAATCTCCAAATACTTATAATAAGACAAAACCCGAAATCACTATTCATCCCCCTTGTAAAAATAACCAAAATGCCCTTTTGGGTTGTCTTTTCATTTCCAAATGACCCGAGACTCAAAATTAACATCCAAATAGACTTTTCTGACTATTTCGAACCTTCCGGATGCAACGACGCATTCGAAATGACTATAAGGTCGATAGAAAATAAATTTCCTTTTTAATTTAATAAATTAGTCCCGACACGTCCCATATCGCGTCTGACTAAAAATTCAAATTACCGAATTTATATCACACCGTCATATCAGTTACATCATATTCATATATTACCTAAATATCTTTAAGTAATATTCAGAATCACCCATTTTAATATCCACAATTCGGATAAAACCCAAATGAATTAATTTATAATAAAATCCAATTAATCCATTAATTTAAAATATAACCCATTTTAAAAGTCATTAAAATCACGGGGTATTACAATGTCTTAATGTTTGTAGGATCTGAATTTATTGAAGATGTTAATAATCCTCCAAGAATCTCCTTCCACTTCTTCAATCCTAGAGTGTTCTTGAAAAATTCTTCAATTCCTCCCTTATACTCTTGAATTTTCTTTTCCAATTCTCTTCACTTTCTCTCTAACTCTTTGTATAACTCTCCTAACCTTTGGTTTTGAGAAATTATTCTTTCCTAAACCCAAAACTCTCATTTGATAAGTATAATCATATTTTTGTCTATTCACATGCCATTAAGGAGTCCAAACATCACCTAAATTAGTCCCGAATAATCTAAAAATTCCTCGAGACTCGAACACGACCCCTGAGTACTCAATTGTGACTTTTTTTACCCATATCGGATCAACTGTGCACTCAAAATCGTTACTCGAGTCATATATAAATAATTTCCCATCTCAACCTTGTGACACCATGCCTAATTAAATACCGGGTGATCAGTCCTTTATTAAATTAAATCAGAATATCCAGTTGGTTCATAATATGCATCACTGCCGAAAACTTTTATTAAAATACTAACCACCTAATATTTAAAAAGGTTGATGTCAAAATTTTATCTTTTAATTAATGTAAGACAAAATTAATGAATAATTAACATTCACCATCCAAACCAAAATCATATGAAAGGAAATGAGTAAAATAATAAATCCAATTGGAGTAAACACATCTAGTCTAAGTATCAAGTACAATAATTCAATCGAAGTTATCCAACAACTGAACTGAATAAATAATTAAGTCCATAAATCTCTGACTTTATAATAGAAAGGGGCAACATGCCCTAAAAGAAGTAAATAGCTCGAAATGAAGAAATGGTAAATATGGAGTCATTTACTACCGAGGTCTTGTAACTTCCACCACAACTACAGCACATCAAATGAATGTAACTCCTATGCTTGGTGTCCCTGTGGCTGGGCACCTAAAATAATTTGACAATAGAGAAAATATTTGCAAGAGACGGGTCAGAGCCAGAGTGTAAAGCATTTAGAATTTGTAGCAAGTATTTAAATGTTGCAGTAAAGGAAATAGAATGCGCATGTTAGCTTTTTGAACACTCACTTAAGATTCTCACCTCTAAACTAATGTGCACGCCTAATGCATCTCTAAACCCATTAATTATTCTACCATCTATCTAGACTATATACAAAAATCCCTTTAATCACTACCCGTAATACCAACCCGTATTTCCATACAACATTATGTTAAATGTTTTCACGAATGTTATCTCAATTTGGGAAGTATTTATAAATCACGTTAAGTGCTCGCGTACTTAAATTATTCAGAGATTATTATTATTATATGTCTTACCCACATATTTTCACATAACAAGTATCATTATAGGTATAGGTATATATATATATACTCAGTTATTGTGCCCTCATACTCTGCTATCAAGTCCCGGGACATCTTGCACTGAATAAGGACAATGGTTTCAGGATCTCCCACGAACCATAAATTTACAAATCACACTTATTGGAGGAGAACATGGTTTCAGTCATATAGGCTACGCACATACCTACGCACCCATATGACTGTCAAATCCATCATTCTCAGATAGCCGTACCTGAGTTCCATGCCCTTGAGGTACTAGTCAAATATCCCCCCGAAGGCTCCTCAAGATAGGATTGTCCCCTTTTTCCAACCTCTCGTGATAGAAAGTATGGTAGGTATGTCATACACAAAATACATATCATTATAGGCATTCACGCAACCTATCAAGTTCATTTGGTATACACACAACCCGTATATCTAACTTATACGTATATACTTATACGTAGTATCTCTCATTACTACTTGCATTACACACACTAGATTACGAATACTCTATCACTCGCAACTTAGAGATAACTCGTCGCTCTAATTATCATAGAATATCATACTCCTCTTACTACCCCATAATTCTATTCTAACCTGAGTTCCAATTTACTGTTGATCATCACTTCAAATAAACCTATTACCCAGATTTGAAACAGAAGAAAATTTCTCAAAAACTGGACCTGTCGTTTGAACCAGAAGCAATCTCGTTTGAACGATATAGCATGTCATTAGAATAACATATCGCGCGATAGGAGTTCTCGTTTGAACCAGGCTCCACCTCTTTTGAACGAGATTGAGAAATTTCATCCCCAACTTGCACCTGCTATGTTTTCAACTATAAACAGTCCTAAAACCTCTATAAATCAGTCCCAAACTCCTTACATTCAATTACAACTCATTTTTCCACATAAAAGGATGATCTCTGCATCTTAAACACATCAATTCATGATTAATTAATCCAGAAACAAAAAATCCCCAAATTTCAGATTTATAAACCCTAGTTCATAAGATTTCCAATTAACCCTTTTTAATTCCAGATTTACTCAGCAATTATCAACATAAATTCGTAGTTAAACTTCAAAATACAAGGACCATTCAACTTGGTATCAATTTAACCCTAATATATCGTTTAATCATGATTTCTTCATCAAATCACATGCAATTTAAAGGGGTTTCCTTACCTACACTAACATGAACACATTTAATGCTAAAAGATCTAGATTTAAACACTTATCTTACAAAAGATGGTCTGATCCTTTGATGTTGTTGGTATATTTATGACCCTCGTTCTCTGATCTACACGGTGGTAGGAAATGTGTACTTATGGTGGCTCTTCCTTGGATTTTTCTTCCTCTTTCTCTCTTTTTGGTCTCTCTCTGTGTCTAACTTTTTTCTCACGGTAGATAACCTAATCTAACTCACATAGGAAGTCTTTTATTCCTCTAATTTTCGTCCTTTAATTTACTTCAAAAATATAATCTACCAAAATATCCTTCCGGGGTGCCGGTTAGGCCTAAAACTTCCCCGGAACCCTAACTAAGCCCCCGGGTAGACTTTTTGGACTATCTTGACCCTTACGGACTCAACGAAGCACTCGAAACGACCATATGAGAAACTTATAAATATTTTACTTTTTATTATATTAATTTAGTCCTGACACGACTGAAACGCGCGTCCCGACTTAATTTCTATAATTGTCGTATTTTTCACTCACGACTACTTTAATATATTTTCACAATTATATATTACTTTACTCACTAAGTAATATTCAACATAACTATCACCAATAAATACTAACTCTTGTCACGCTAGTAATTATTTAATTTAAATCCGAGTTAATTATAAATAAATTCTCTCCATTTAAATTAATTAATCCCAGTCCCATAACTAATATAAAATCTTTTAAAAATACAGGGTATACTTCCCCCTAATAACGAAATTTCGTCCCGAAATTCGGAAAAGAATAAAAATATAGGTATACCTGGTAGGAATAACTCTAGGTATATGCCCCGTATGTCATCCTCATGCTCCCAGGTAGACTCCTCGACATTATGATGCCACCACTGTACTCGTACTAACGGCACTATCTTTGACCTCAGTTTCCTCTCACTACGATCTAGGATAGCAACCGGCCCCTCCTCGTAGGAACTATCGGGCTGTAGATCAATCTCGTCTAACACTACACCAAAAATAGCAATCTGGCACGGTTTAAAACTGTGCCAGATCAAATCTGGCACAGTTTTAAACCGTGCCAGAATCAGGTATTCCAAAATGACCAGTTTTTTCTGGCACGGTTTAAAAGTGTTCCAGTTTTGACCAAACAGTAACACTTCTGGCACACTTTATAACCGTGCTAGAATTTAATATTTTTGGCACACTTTTGGCACGCTTTATAACTGTGTCAGATTGAGTACATTTTGGTACACTTTTGGCACAGCTTAAAATTGTGCCAAAATTTGATACACTTTTGGCACGGTTTTGAACTGTGCCAAATTTTTGGATAAAAAAAAATTATAAATAATATTACCCAAAAAAAATCAGGAACATTTTCAATAATAATATAAAACCAGCATGACAAAAATAGTACAACAACAATACACATACAAGTCCACTAAAAATTAATAGCTCAAAATATAAAATTCATGTCAATACATATGAAATTCATCTCAATACATACACAACCATAGAACTTCCAATGATTTCTAACCTATAAAACAAACAAACAAACAAAAAAGAGTAATTAATTCTTATCATTTAACAAGATTAAAGGCCAACAACCTATACAATCCTTTCGAAGAGATTCTTGCTTGCCAACATCTTGTTCGTGGAAACCCTATTGCTTTCGTTGATGAATTTATCGTAGTCGGTCAAAGAAACACAGTAAACGACAAGGTCAACATCTTTGAACATTGCTAACCACTTGCAATAATCTCCAAGTCTACTTGAGTGAACTCTAATGAGTTTGTACCTGCAGATGCAAAGCAAGAAGTGGTATTATCACTTCAATTGTGTATAGTCACAAATTCACAATGACTTGAGCCTGGAAAAGACTACAATATGCATAAAATATTGGTGAAATAAAGAAAGTAGCACATAAGTACTTTACAGAACTAATTCCAAAGTTTCATATTGAGATAGATGTGAATTGCATACCATTTGTAAACAGTTTACAAAATTTGGGCAGAGTTCCCTTTGTAAACAGGCATATCCACCCTGTTTAAGAACTAAAAACTACTCAAACCATAATAATAGTAATATTATTTACTAAACCTCGTATAAATAATCAGTGTGTAGATATGCAACAATCGTGCCCATTAGTATACATTACACTGAGCTGATGATTTCTCAGTAGACATACATTAGTGTCCATTGGTCACACTCTTTGATGATTCCTCGAAAAAAATCAAATGACCCGTGATTTTTCATTTGGAGATGAGGTCGGTGCCTTTCATTATGCTTAGCAGCAGTGTTGTGTGTGTATATATATAACAGCACACACACACACACACACACACACACACACATATATATATATATATATATATATATATATATATATATATATATATATATATATATATATATATATATATATATATATATATATATGTGTGTGTGTGTGTGTGTGTGTGTGTGTGTGTATATATATATATATGTATATAGCAGCATATATATATATATATATATATATATATATATATATATATATGAGGCTGTTATATATATAACAGCACACACACACACACATATATATAACACATATATAAGGCTGCCTTATATATTGTATACCCCTATCTCATTTAATATCCTGGTAACCAGCGAATTAGACGGTCCACTACTCGTAAACTTATTAAGCCCACCTTAGCAGCCGAGTGCTCCGCCTGCCTCAGCGTCGTGCACTCATTAGACCATACCTGAGTCGCATACTACCATCAATAAACCATAAAAATGATGTAATTACTTTTTTACTAACTAAACATATCTCATATTACAAATCATTACATATCGACGAAGGATCCAACCAAGTGTATCTATTTTAGGGGAAATAAAGGAATGATACTATTAATTCCATTTTTAGAAGCCAATATAGTGGCATATGCACTAAACAAATTGACCCTGAATGCCTATTATGTATAACACCTTTTGTATCGCCTATATATGGAGATGGAAGCACCCATGTTCAAACATGCATAAATAAAAAAACATTAAAAATACCTCAATGTAATAGGCCTTGAATTCCATTAACACCAATCTTCCTGAAAATAAAACACAAAAGATGAATTAGAAACTCGATCCAAAGTTTGTCCAATTTCTGAAATTTGTCGACAACTTCTTTTACAGAAGTGCAATCGTTTTTATGTATGCATGTATAATTACTCAACGAAGATTCCCCAATTCTTTTATCTAACGAAGATTCCATTTTTTTGGTTCGTTTTACATCTGATATTTGTTTTTACAAGTGTGAGACGTGGTATTTGCAATTTACACAAACTATCGAGCACTCCAAACTGAACTTACAACTGTGAAATATCTGTTCTGATCGGAGTGATGTTTAGACTGTTATGTGGTATTTTCTCTATAAAATTTATTGTTGTAAATAACTACTACTAATAACGTTTTTTGTAAATAATCTGCTTCTGATCAAACTATTTACATAGACCAACCTAAAAATGAAGGTTCTTTTTTCGCTTGGTCCTAGGATAGATCGACCTAAAAAATAATGAAACTTAATGTAGATGGTAGCATTATGGGTTCTGAAGGTATTGTGGGTGGAGGGGGTCTTCTTCGAGATCATTATCGGGTAGTCATTTTGGCTTATTATTGCCAGTTTAGCATGCAGTCTAGCTTAAAAGCAAAAACTCTTAGTATGATGCACGACATCACATTATGCCAAGACCTAAGGGGTTACAACATTTTGGTGGAATCAGAGTCCAAGGTTCTGGTGGATTGTTTGAATGGCATTTCCTCGTGGCCATAGGTCTTATTTCTGTCTATGGATAAAATCATGAGTTTGGCTTCCCATCTTTCCTTACAATTTTCACACATCTTTCGTGAAGCGAATATTTTGGATGATTTCCTTGCTAAGATGGGCTGCTCCTCTAAGACTGATTAGATTGTTTATATCGATAATGACTTCCCCAGAAAGCTTCGAGGCTGATTAGACTTGACCGTTGGCAAATTCCATCCCTTAGAAAAGTGCACTAATCTGCGAATTATTTTCTCTTGTGATATTGTTTTGATTACTGAATTGCTGCGGGAGAGTATCATATTAGTATATTTGGCGGTTTATCCCTCTTTTCTAACAAAAATAATAAAAAACTAAAATGATATTCTTTATTTGTTTTGAAAGAAGTTATGGAGGAAGCTATAAAGAGTATCACATCAGTATGCTTTTAGAATAACATTACACGTCGGATAAATGCCATTGATTCTATTCAACAGATTAAATTACAAACTTCAACATAAATTATGAACATTATAAAGTGTAAATTTCAATCGATCAAGTATTATTTATCTCCATGATCATTTACTGGTATACATAAACAGTACAAATCTATATATGGACTTATCATTTTGATGAAACCACATTCGGCAACATTGAAAAAATTGAAACAAAGTAGAGAAAACACAAAATGCTACATAACCCCATTTTAAAATAGAAAAAACACACATATATACAAGAAATTTAAATAATACATCACTACTAACCAGAAATCAAACACAGTTGAGAGTTGAGATGATTGAGTTGTATCTGCAATCAAAGATGAAACTTTGTGAGTAAGATAATACAAATTGGGGTCAAATTTCTTTACGAAAACATACTAGAAATAAAATTTCATTTAGATGTGATTTCATTGGAAACCCTAGAAAAACATATGGTAGAAATTGAACCATAGAAATTAGTCTAACAGAGAAATCAATTTTACTTGCAAATTATAGGTGCCGATATCGTCTGATGATATTGTGAGGGTTGTTCTTTGGAGAATTTATGTTTAAATTAGGATTCTATATAGCTGAGAGTAACTGTAACAGAAAAATTTGGGCATTTGTTAAATAGGGTATCAAATGTAAGCTTATATCTCAAATGGATCACTGCTTAACTCTACGCTTAAGCCATTTTCAACTGGCTAAAGTAGTTCAATGTTGTTTTCTGTTTACAAAGTTCACTAAAATTGCTTATTTTTGTTAAACTTTTGACACTTCAAACCTGCACCTCGGTAAACACGCACACGTACCTACCACCCGTATGTGTTCTCCAATGTATGGAAAATAAGTTGGTTATCTCAAATATTATTTTTGACTAACCGAGGTATGCCAAAAATTAGTCGAAAGATGGCTCGACAAAGTTTTCATTTCGTTACGACTATCGTCGATAAAACTTCGGATGTCACGAAACCCATTTTGATGATCCCGAAACTACCCCCGTGCCACCCTTATGTGTTATTTGATATATGAATATTGTTTTCAAGTACCCGGACCACGTATCGGACCACTTGTTTAGTTGCATTAACACGCTGAAGATACCACATCGTAAATGAAATTTACTGTTTTTTTTTTCAACATCATCTTCTTCCATGTTAATACCCATTTTGTATATATATGTATAACACCTCCTATTATATACAAAAACATATAAAACCTTATATATATATATATATATATATATATATATATATATATATATATATATATATATCACCTACACATACACACACCATCACACACACATGTTTTCACCCATACTCACACACACCTGTTTCACACGCACGCACCTGTAATTAGGGGTGGCCATAGGCCTGAGGCCCGCCAAGCCCGCCTAGCCCGCCCAATAAAAAAATAGGGCTTGGGTAAGGTGAATAGGCCCGCAAAGCGGGCTTGGAAAAATTTTATAGGCCCGATTTTTTTCGGGCGGGCTTGGGCATGAGTTCTTAAGCCCGATGAGGCCTGGCCCGAGGCCCGAAATATATATATATATATATATATATATATATATATATATATATATATATATATATATGGGTGGGGGGAACTTTTATAAATATAAAAATGTATACAAGTCTTTTCATGTAGAGTGGGAAACTTTATATATGGACTTTGTAATATATGGAGTTTAAAACATATTTTTAATTAAAAAAATAGGTCTTTAAATAAAATAATAGGTATTTTAATTTTTTTTTAAAATCTTTTAATTAACATAATAAGGCCCGATCGGGCGGGCCTGGGTAAAGAGCTTTCAAATCTGGGCGGGCTTGGGATTACATAATAAGGCCCGATCTAGGCTCGATCTGGGCCCGATCGAGCTTGGAATAGCACTTAATTTTATAAGCCCGGCCCGAGCCTGACCGGGCCTGCCCAGGCCCGGCCCACGGCCACCCCTACCTGTAATACGGTAGAGATAAGATTATAGGTTTTTTATTTCAGATTTTTCAGGAAAAAAAATGAGATTAGATTTTAAATATTTGAAAATTCTGAGTTGTCTACATTTGAATAAAGATTCAGAAACTCTTATATGAAGTCCAAGAAAAATATCATAATCAAAGTTGTTAAAGAAAACACTTTTTCTGGATAGAATCAAATGTACCTAGAAAATATGGTAAAAGTCACGAGGGTTTACCTTCGAATAAGATCAGCTGGAAGGCCTTCTACATCAAGACGCCAAAAATTCTTGTAGGCAGCAGCACTGAGCTCCATACAATAGCGACCAGGATTAAAGCAGGACTCGATGACACCATCGACATAAATTCTTGTAGGCAACAGCACTAAGTCTCATCTAACAAAGCCCCTTTTGTTGAGGACGAAAATATACAAATCAAGAAAAAAATTAGGTTTAAAAAACAAAAATTATACCAGATGAGAGTGGATCAGTGGCGGTCGAGAGCGGTGGATGGCAGTTGAGAGCGGTGGACTTGGACGGTGGTGGAAAATTAGTTTTTTTTTTCTCTAGGCCAGACGAGAGAGGGAGAGAATCCACGACTCTTTTTTTTCTTGTGTGAAAATGAGAGTGCGGGAGATGAAAATATTGGACCGAGATGATTTTTTAGGTTATTTATATTTTAATTAGGTGTACTCAATTTTGGCTCACTTTTAAGCGGTGCCAAAATTTGGCACAGTTTTAAACTATGCCAGATTGTCATTAGACCGTGTCAGAATTTGCCACTGTTTTAAAGTGTGCCAGATTTTTAATATCAAGGTGTACCAAATTACTATTTTTGGTGTAGTATAAGGAAATATGAGTGTGGACCAAGTCATCCCGAAGATATCTCCTCAACGAAGAGATATGGAACACGTCATGAATCCTATGCAAGTGCGCTGGTAACCTAAGTCTGTAAGCTACTGGCCCAATCCACTCAATGATAGGAAATGGCCCTACATACCTTGGCGCCAAGTTCACTTTCTCCCCAAATCGCATTATTCTCTTTATAAGAGATACTCGTAGAAACACTTGATCCCCCGAACTCCCTGAAGAATCTCTTGGCATCGGCGTAGCTCTTCTGTTTATCCCGAGAAGCCCGAATACAGCTCCGAATCAACTCAACCTTAGCTGAGGTGTCCTGGATCACCTCTGGCCCAAGAAACTTGTTGTCCCCCACCTCGAGATAACACGTTGGAGAACGACAAGGTCTACCATATAGCGCCTCAAATGGAGCCATGCTAATAGTGAACTGGTAGGAGTTATTATAAGCAAACTCCACCAGTGGAAGGTACTGCTCCCAACCCCTGCCAAAATCAAGGATACACATCTGTAACATATCCTCTAACATCTGATTCATCCACTCTGTCTGCCCATCCTTCTGTGGGTGATAGGCCGAACTCAATTGTAACTCTGTACCCATGGCCTACTGAAAGCGCTCCCAGAATCTGGACACAAAAATCTTATCCCGATCGAACACAATATCACGGGGAACCCCATGGAGTCTCACTATCTCAACAATGAAGATCTGAGCGTACTGCCCCGTAGTATAATTGGTCCGAGCTGATAGAAAATGAGCTTCCTTGGTCAACCGATCCACAATCACCCATATGGAATTGTGACCCCTCTGCGATGTAGGAAGCCCTGTGATGAAATCTATGGAAATGCTCTCCCATTTCCACATAAAGATCTCTAATGGATATAGGAGCCCTGGCGGTCTCTGGTGGTCCACTTTAACCAGCTGACAAGTGGCACATTTCGAAACAACTTCGGTTATGTCCTTCTTTATTCCACTCCACCAGTACTTTTATCTCATATCCTGGTACATCTTATCCCCTTCGGGATGTACCACAAATCGAGTGACTCTACCATCACTGCATGTCGTAAATACTCCCCCTCTGGAACTACTAATTTGCTATTGAAGCGTAGCCCCCATCTGAGCTCACGAAATACGACTTTGCCCCCTCGGCTAGAAGCAGTACAATTCGATCCTGACAGAACGAATCTACTGCATGAGACTTTATCACTCTAGTAATGATCTCGGGTGTAAAAATCATCACCGATATGAATGAGCAGGTAACCGCATCCTAATGTCCCAGTTCCTTCAATTTTGCCTTCCACACCTCAGCCACCTCACCTGTTGGCATACGGCTCAACGCGTCTACTACCACGTTAGCCTTTCCCGAGTGGTAATGGATGTCGAACTGATAATCCTTTACAAATTCAAACCACCTCCATTGATGCATATTCAACTCCCGCTGTGTGAACAGATACTACAGTGACTTGTGATCTGTGAACAGGCGAAATCTCTCTCCCAATAGATAATGTCTCCATATCCACAATGCAAACATGACTGCCCCTAAATCCAAGTTGTGGGTAGGGTAAATCCTCTCGTGAGGCTTAAGCTTACGGGAGGCATAAGTTATAGCCTTATCCTCTTACTGAAGCACACCCCCAAGTCCTAGTAAGGACGCATCAGTATAAACCAGTTATTCCACTCCCGACATGGGTAGTACTAGAACTGGTGTTGAAGTCAGCGTGTCCTTCAGCTCATGCCAACTGGCAGACATCATACCATATAAATGGCACCCCTTTGCGAGTCAAGTTTATCATCGAACACGTTATATTCGATAATCCCCGAATAAATCACCTGTAGTATCCTGTCAGCCCCAAGAAACTACGTATATCTGTCAGGATGTGGGCTTTCCCCACTCCCTCACTGCTGACACCTTCGCCGAATCTACGGATATCCTTCCTTCAGAAATAATGTGCCCTAAAAACTGAACCTATCTTAATAAAAACCCACATTTTTCATATTTCTCATACAACTCGTGCTCACGTAGTGTCTGCAAAACTAGTCTCAAATGCTCAGTGATATGCCCTAAATGTACCACCTCGGCTCGAGACGTCAACCTCAGCCTTGGATATGGCCGATGTTGGAAGGGCTTGAGATCAATAACCAGCGGTCTCGTCTCAAGCAAGGTCAGCCATGGCCGATGTTACTAGCTACCTCGGTAAGTGAGGTCTTCATGATCCATGGGAATAGTTATTCATCAGACCATCCAACAGAAGACAACCTCGGCTAGGAGTAGGCCGAGGTTACAGAAGATACACTTCCATCAAGGCCAGCTTCGGATTGGGACCTCCGCCATTGTTCCTAACATGTACCAGCTTAACCTCGGCCCAGGCCGACCTTATGACTTCACTTACCTTACCTCGGCTCCACGTAAGCCGAGGTCATCATGATTAGTCTCGGATTGGACAGTAACCTGACTTTACCAAACTCATACCCTTCCAGGCCGAGGTTGTGACCAGACGGAGGGCCGAGATTTTATGCACATGTGTGGATAAGGACACGTGTACATAAATTAGTTATAACAAATCATTCCCCCCACGTGGGGGGAATATTTTATCATCATTCTCTACATATGACAGGGACAGATGTTTTCATCATATTGGCTAGATCAACACACACATGCTCATTGCATGCATAGGGGGTACACTACACCCCCCAGCTACTATATATATACTTGTCTTCTCCTTCTTGAAGGGGATTCGAAATTAGCAACCCTAGCTGAAACTCTGTTTAAATACACAGTAAATAGAGAAAGCTTGAGAGATTGTATCTATGGTCATTAGAGCCCTCATATAGTGATATACATCATACACTTGCACAGTGGACGTAGGCCTGATTGGCTGAACCACTTATATTCCGATGTGAAACCTCTTCTCCTTACCTCCTTCTACTATATGTGTATATACTCCTATGCTGCCATTGTTAACATGGAATTGAGCTTACAAATACCTTAAAGGGTGGTTCTATTCCCAGCATCATCATTTTGGCGCCGTCTGTGGGAAGAGAGAAGCTATCTCTTCCTCTTTATTTGCTTAGCCTCACCCCTTGCGTGGAGCTGTTTCACCATTGAAAGAGGTCCTATAAGGTATTAAGATCATCTACTACACCAGCTCTTTGTGATAACACATGGCACCGAAATTACCATCACCTCTTTCGCCACCTGGTGTGGGAGGACCTAGCTCCAGCTAGGCACCGCCCCAATCTGAAATGGCGGAGGTGGCCGCAGCCTTGAGGTCTTTGGCTGCAATGCAACAAGAAATGCAGGAGCAATTTGCACAGCTCAGCCAAAATATGATGAGGCCATCTAGAGTTTCACCGGAAATGATCACTTCGGCGACTGTTCAGCCTCATCCTAACGCCAGGGGACCACCCCAGGCACCACGGAAAGACCAACCTACACCCAAGCGGAGGAGGGACGTTGCTGACCCTAGGCGCTTGCGTTTGGGGAGGCAAGGAAACCCTTTCTGTGAGGATAGGTATGATGATCTAGAGGCGAAAGATGTTCCAGAAGAATGTTGAGAGCCGTATGAGGTTTCAAACAATACAGTTCGTCTTATCCAACAAAGCCAAGGTTGTGGGGGCGAAAGAGGTCAAGAAGCCCAATAATGAGGATCAGACTTTGATCGACTAAGTAGAGGGTCAGCCTTCCAAAGGCTCGTCCCCGTAAATGATCTAAGACAAAGGTTGTCAAGGTCGAGAAGTGCAGCTGGCTCACAAAGGGAAGAGAGGAAACGTCGGCCTCATCATGGATGAGGAAGAGACCAAGAAGAGGTCAACAACAGGCGTTGTGCCGCGGCTGGGGAACCCTCGATCCACCCCTTAGAGGTGGCTGGGGACAACCTCGGCCAGGCCTATGTTGCAAGATCATGGAATGACTCCATCCAATGTCTTGAGGATAAGATATGAGACCTCATCAAAAGTAGGGATCCACTGCAAAGGGGTTTCTCAGAAGGCTCTCCCTTCGTGGCTAAGATAGTGAGCTTCCCTATCCCAACCAAGTTCAAGCCACCTACAGTGACTCCCAAGTATGACGATGGCACTAATCCTGTACATCATATTGAGATGTACCAGTCAGCGGCGGACATTTACTCGATACCAGATGAGATGAAGTGCCGGGCCTTCTCCGGGACCTTGACAGGAGCTGCGTACATATGGTTTACTTCTCTTCTGAAGAATTCAATTGAGAACTTTAAGGGCTTGGCTGAACGGTTCATTCACAATATCTGCTTTGGGGTAAGACCTAAGAAGAAGACCACCCATTTGTTGTATGTCAAGAAAGGCAAGCACGAGAGCCTAAGAGACTACATCGCCAGGTTCAACAAAGAAAAACTTGAGGTTGAAGATTACGAAAAGAATATTGCCATGACCGCCCTCATAGGAGGTATTCATAAGGGGAAGTTGTTGTGGAAACTTACGAAAGACCCTCCAAAGTCCATGGCGGAGCTATTGGCAACTGCGGGGAAGGTCATGAACGCTGAAGAGGCCATGGACGCTAAGTATGAAGACGAGAACGACGGTAGTAGCGAAATGTTACAAAGAAAGAAGGATGGAAAGAAGAGGTCAGCTGATGACAAGTTTGAACATTATACCCCTCTTACGGTAAGCTGCGAACATATCCTCAATGAGATCAAGAATGACCGATCCCTGAGATGGCCAGAGAAGCTGAAGGCTCCTCCACATAAGAGGAACCAGAACTTATGGTGTGAATTCCACCAAGACCATGGCCATATAACAGACAAGTGCTTCGCCTTGAAGGATGAGATCGAGAAGATGTTGAAGTCAGGGAAGTTGAGGAAATATGTTGATGGCAAAGCTCCCAAAAGGGGAAGAGATGACCCCAAAAAGAAAAGGAACGACAGATTTCGTGACGACACCCCAGCAAAAAGATATGGTGACTCAGACGGAGATGACGAAGATGATCCAGACCTCCCTTCGAAAGATGACAACACCCCAGTGAAGAGGATTGGTATGATCTCCTTTGGCATTAGCACCATATACGGAGGACTTACGTGGGGTGGTTCTGAGGTTGCTGACAGGAAAGTTCATGTGGCAGAGGCCAAATTAGTGGCCAAACTTGAAGTGGTAAACCTGACGTCTTTTGAAACTATGTAGAAGAGAAAGAAGGTAGACATGGATACTCTCGTAGTTGGGTTCTCCCGACTTGACTTTAAAGGCATCTTAGCTCCTCATGATGACCCTTTAGTGATCACGACAAGAGTTCATGGATGTGAGGTGCAGAGAATTCTTGTAAACGGAGGAAGCTCCACAGATGTGATGTTTTGGCCTTACTTCAAGAGCCTAGGTCTTAGCAGAGCTAGGTTGGTACCCTATCATCATCCTTTAATGGGCTTCAGCGGTGAAAAAGTCCACCCATTGGGCATGTATGAGATGGATGTACGAATGAGTGATGAGTAGCCTAAAAGGTTAACCCGGAAGATTAATTTTTTCATTATGGATGAAAATATCTTCTCGGCCTATAACCTCATCATAGGAAGGGTAGACCTTAAGGAGTTCGAGGCCCTGCCATCCACGGTCCACCAGATGCTAAAATTCACGACCTCCTATGGGGTAGGGGAAGTGCAGGGTGACCAGAACATAGCACGAGAATGCTACTTTAACTCGGTCGAAGAGAGAGAGGCCCATAAGAGGGAAACCACCACTTATAACATTGATACACTTGACCCAAGAGATGAAGCAAAGTTAAAGAAGGGAGAGGCCACGGAAGAGGTCGAATCCATCGTCCTCAATGAGGACGAACCGAAAAAAATTGTCCAGATCGGCAAAGCCTTAAAAGCAGAAATTAAGGAAGAGCTGATAAACTTCTTGAGGAAGAGGCAGAGTGTCTTCATTGGAGTCATGCAGACATGCCCGACATCAACCATGAGGTTATGTGTCACAAGCTCAACGTGACTAAAGATGTTAGGCCAGTCAAATAAAGACAAAGAGTTTACTCCAGGGAGAAGTACGACATCATTCGGAAAGAGGTTAAAAAGTTGGAAGAGGCTAAGTTTATTAGAGAAGTCATATATCCGGAGTGGCTGTCTAACGCAGTCATTGTGCCCAAAGCCAATAGAAAATGGAGAATGTGCGTCGATTTTACTGACCTAAAAAAGTCTTGCCCAAAAGACAGCTACCCCTTACCTCGGATAGATCAGATAGTAGATGCTACCGTGGGGCATAAGCTTATGAGCTTCATGGACGCGTATTCAAGCTACAATCTGATTTTCATGGATGCAGAAGACTCAGAGAAGACAACCTTCATTACCGATAAAGGGACATACTACTATAAGGTTATGCCCTTCGGTCTGAAAAATACAGGGGAAACATACTAACGTCTTATAAATAAGATGTTCGAAGATCAAATAGGCAAGACTATGGAAGTGTATGTAGACGATATGCTGACGATGAGCTTAAAGGCCTGCACCCATGTGGCAGACCTTGAAAATACCTTCGACACTATGGACCTGTACAGGATAAAACTCAACCCGGCGAAGTGTGTCTTTGGGGTAGGAGCTGGGAAGTTTCTTGGATTCATCGTCAATCAAAGAGGAATAGAAGCGAACCCTGAAAAAAATCAGGGCTTTGCTTGACATGAAGACACCAAAGAGTATCAAGGACGTTCAAAGGCTCACTGGAAGAGTGGTTGCACTTAACAGATTTGTTTCCAGAGCAACGAACAAGTGCCTTCCATTCTTTAAGGTGCTTAGAAAAGCCTTCGAATGGGACGAAAGGTGTGAAGAGGCTTTTAACCAACTCAAGTCCTACCTTGGGTCTCCCTTTCTCTTATCTCGGCCCATAGTAGGAGAGAAATTGTATGTTTATCTAGCAGTCTTTGAATCGGCTATAAGTGCAGCCATAGTATAGGAAGACGTTGGGATCCAAAGACCTGTATACTTCAACAGTAAATCCCTTCAAGGGTCTGAGCAAAACTATCCCTGGATGGAAAAGTTAGCCTACGCCCTGATACATGCTTCAAGGAAGATGAATCCCTACTTTTAAGCCCACTTCATGGTCGTCCTCACCGATTCCCCACTGAGACAGGTCCTTCATAAACCTGAGAAGTTAGGAAGATTGATGACCTAGGCCATTGAGTTAGGGGAGTATGGCCTTACCTATCAGCCAAGGGTGGACATCAAAGGGAAGGCGCTTGTAGACTTTGTTGTTGAGTTCACATGGGAAGCGACTAAGGTAGAGGACCTAGAGACTGTAGAAGGGTCAAACAATAATGTCCTTCGAGGCACGGAAGAGGTTGTACCCAATGTCTTCCAAGACCAGGAAGAGGTTGTGCCCAAGGGAGCCAGAAATGGAATATCTAAAAATGAGGAGGATCGGTACCTCTTCAAGCTAGGAATCATGTCAGAAGGGGGCTTTTCATCAGATAAAGACGTCTGGAACCTTTGTGCTGATGGGTCTTCTTGAGATAGTGGAAGCGGTGCAGGGCTAATACTTTTATCACCAGATGGTACCAATATTGAGTACGCTTTGAGGTTCAACTTCAAGGCATCTAACAACGAGTCAGAATACGAGGCCATGATAGCAGGTCTCTTATTGGCAAAAACTCTGGGAGTAGGACGACTTCTACTTCATAGTGACTCGAGGTTAGTTGTTAATCAAGTGTTGGGGGTTTATGAGGCCAAGGATGAAAGGATGGCCAAATACCTGAAGAGGGTGCAAACGATGATGAAAGGTATCAAAGAGGTAAAGATGAAGAGAATACCTCGGTAAAACAACAGCCACGCAGATGCCTTAGCAAGATTGGCCTCGGTAACGAAGATAGATATCAGAAGAACAGTTCTAGTCAAGGTCTTACCGAGGGCGACCATCAAAGAAGAAGAGGTTAGTAACCCTTGCCTCAATTTGAACCTGGGGGACTCATGGATGGACCCCCTCGTCAGATATATCAAAGAGGGAGAGCTGTCGGAATCCAAGCTAGAGAGGAGGAAATTAAGATACAAGGTTGCGAAATTCTCCATAGTAGGAGACGTCCTATATAATAAGGGATTTCTATTGCCTCTCCTCATATGTGTTCATCCCACAGAAGTTCCCCGCGTCTTACAGGAGGTACATGAGGGTTCTTGCTCTAGCCACATAGGAGGAAGACCCTTGGCCAAGAGAATTATTACACAGGAGTACTAATGGCCAACCTTGGCCAAAGATGCTGCAACTTACGTGAAGAGGTGCGATAAATGTCAGAGATTTTCCACTATTCCTCACCAACCTCATCAGCCTATGATATCAATCAGTTCCCCTTGGCCATTTATAGTATGGGGAATTGACTTAGTGGGACCACTTCCAAGAGCTGCCAATAATTACTAATTTCTGATAGTTGCCATTGATTACTTCTCAAAATGGGTGGAGGCAGAGCCAATGATAATGATTACGGAGCAGAAGACCTTCCAATTTATTTTGAGGAACATTATATTCAGACATGGACTCCCAAACACTCTCATCTCAGACAATAGAACCCAGTTCAAGAACTCTTTCTTAGAGAAGTATTACGAAAGAGTTGGGATAAAATAGTTCTTCTCTTCTCCTGGCCGGCCTCAGGCAAACGGCCAGACTAAAGTCACAAATAGAACAATCCTCGATGGAATAAAGAAGAGGTTAGAAGAAGCTAAGGGGAGATGGACTGAAGAGGTTTATGTTGTGTTGTGGGCCTACTAACAACGGCAAGGACACCAACGGGGGAAACCCCGTTTATGCTATCACATGGCTCAGAGGCCGTCATACCAACAGAAGTGGGACTCCCTACTCATAGGGGTTTAGACCTATGACCCTGATAAAAATGGGGAGGAGAGAAGACTAGACCTAAATCTGATTGAAGAGAGAAGGGAAGACGCAGAAATCAGATAAACAGCTTACCAACAGAGAGCAGCAAGGTTCTACAATCAAAGGGTGAAATTAAGGCCCATTATCGTGGGAGACTTAGTGTTGAAGAAGACGATACATAAGGCAAACAAACTCCACCCAAATTGGCACAGTCCCTACAAAGTAATCGAAGAGGTTGTACCCGGGACCTACAGGCTAGAAAACCTAGAGGGGGAACCTTTTTCCAATCCCTGGAATGTTGATCATCTAAAGAAGTATTACATATGATGTTGTCAGAGTTTGTGTCAATGTATTATCTTATGAAGAGATTATTAATCAGAAGATCAGTTTCCATGTCAATTCTTGGTTCCTTGTGCTCCAGTGGTAGAATTTATGGGGATAACATCTTAGTGATGACCTCAGGCCTTAACATCATAATGTGGTGACAAGGTCTGAGGTCAGACGTCATACTTGGATGACCTCAGGCCCTTAACATCATTAATTTGGTGAAATTACTTATGGGGATAACATCTTAGTGATGACCTCAGTCCTTAACATCATAATGTGGTGACAAGGTCTGAGGTCAGACATCATACTTGGATGACCTCGGACCCTTAACATCATTAATTTGGTGAAATTACTTATGGGGATAGCATCTTAGTGATGACCTCAAGCCTTAACATCATAATGTGGTGATAAGGTCTGAGGTCAGACATCATACTTGGATGACCTCAGACCTTATAACAATTATTTGGTGATAAGTTCTGAGGTCAGACATCATATTTGGATGACAATGTCTGAGGGTCTGAGGTAAGGCACCATTCATTGAGTTTAACAGAGACATCATTGTACTAAGACTTCAGAACTAAACACATTACATGGCAAAGAAAAGCATTCAACAAACAAATCAACAAGTGAAGAAATAAAGGCCCTCCTCAGAGGTTGACATTAAGTTTCAAAATGCAAAGATATAAAGTAACGATATTCATTAGAGGTTACATCAGAGGTTACAACAAATCAGGAGTTACAAAAAATTGCTTCACAAAAACTAAGTGTTTGCAGCTTCAGGGGTGATGGTCGGGTCTACATTCTCTTGGTCGAGGGTGGACACTTCCACCCCATCATCTTGAGCATCGACATATTTGGTCATGGTGTCTCCTTGTGGAACAGTCTCTGTGGGTGCAGCACCTCCCTTTTCTTCAATCTCCTGCAAGGCCTGAGCAAACTTAGGGTTGACATTACCCAGGCTGATGAAGTCAGCAGCTGCAAGGCTTCCTGATTCCTTCTCCTTCATGGCAGCCCATTTGCCAGTTGTCTTGACCACCCTCTTCAAATACTCAAAGCCGAAGCTGACAAACTCGTCAGAGACCTTGTACTCCTCTAAAATCTTCTCGAAGGCATCTTCCAAGGCAACCTTGACAGCAACATCGACTTTACGCTGAAGGGAGTTAGCCTGAGCCTTCATGGCAGTGTTATGATTTTCCCTTTGCTTGTCCATATCCTTCTACATCCCCTTGACATTGGTCTCAGCCTTCTTCAGAGCGGCCTTCAGACGTTCCACCTCAGCATTTAGAGTGGCCTTAGTCTTCTTGGCCTCTTGACCCTTCTCTATCAGAGGGAGTTTCCCCAAGGTCCAGTTAATGTAGTGATACATGGTGACAAGACCCTGCAGAACATGTGCCAAGATGTCAGTCTAAGGTCTGATGTAGTTCAAATTCCGATGTTACACAACTCAGAAGTAAAAACTTAAAGGTCTTACCTGGATTGAATGGTGAAGAGAGAATTCAACCAGTAGAGGCTTATCCATGGATCGATAAAAGTGCTTGTCAGACTCGGTCATGATATTGTCGATAGCATCCAAGGACTTCATACTTTGGCCAATGACACTTTCACCGATCTTTAATTACTCAAGACGAGCAATCAAGGCATCCTCAGATGAAATGGGGATGGCACGATCCCCTCCTTTTTCTTCTGCCTATGATCCTCAGGGGCAGGGGCAGAAACCTTCCTCTTCTTAGTGGCCTCAGCCCTCAAGGTTGAAGGAGGGGGAGGAGGAGCATTCAGACCTTCTTTTTTGATGAGTTTTGTTAGACTTGGTGCTGCCATCTCCCAAAACTCGTCCGATATTCCTTTTGGGCGCTCTGTAAAATAGAAAGGTCTGAGTTAGAGAATCAGATATGCATATATTCAGAGGTATAACTTGTTGAAATAAAAAACTTACCAAGCTCTGTAAGAGGACTTTCCCCTAGACCAGTCTCAGAGAGATAGTAATGGGTCATCAGGTGATCGAATTTGGCAAGCAGACCATGCTCCCTTTGATCTTGAAGGTCTTTAACCTTCTGAAGATTGAGTTGGCTTAGCCCAGGGTCGGCCTTAGCAGCCATCGTAACCTTTCCCCATCTGAGGGGAATTCTCGGCTCAAAATAGGAAGAGGGGGTACATGGACCAAATTCCCATGGCCCTGAGGCAAAGAAATAACGTGGCTTCCAGTTACGGTTTGAAGTTTGGGTAATTTGAAGCATCTTCTTTTCTGTCTTTCGAGCTAAAAAATAATAATAACTCGTATGATTTCTGGCAGATGAAGGGACATAGCATCCTGTAAAGACTTGGACAGTAAGGTCTGAGTGATGAATAACCCTTCATAAGATAATGGCTCCAATTATCACCTTCCAAGCATTGGGTGACAACTGGGAAGGGGCCAAGTTGATATAGGCCAATATACACCTGATGATGGGATGGATGGGCAGACGAAATCCCAACTTGAACATCTGCTCGTATAGGCAGATCTCACCATCTCGGCCGTCATAAGCCCTCTCTTCCCTTAGAGGTCTCCTGAGTTTTATAGAGGGGCTTATGGAATACAGGTATCTGAAGGATAGGAGGTCGATCTCGCTGACTGAACTCTTGATCTCGGTCGCCTCAGAGACGTCAATATCACTCTCAGCATCATCATCATCATCTGGCTCAACGTCGGCCTGAGCAGACGATGGGGCATTACTTTGAAACCTCTGAGAGAACTCAGCCCCTGTGACAGTCGACAGGGGAATGGCTTCAGGGATTGGTGGAACAACCACACTTGGTCCAATAATTTCAACCCCTGAGGAAGAGGTTGATGTACTTGAACTTTTATGAGATGAGGCTCGACTAGAAACCTCCACTTGATCAGGGACCTGATCTTACCGAGTTGAGAAATCCATGGCCTCTTAAAAAGAGTCTTCGGACATAGGATCTGAGGTAGATGACTCAGACTCAGACATTGGAGATGGTTCAACTTTCACCTCTTCTTGGGTAACCGGTTCAGTTGGATCAGGGTATATGACCTTCAAAGGTGGTGGAAAAATAGGCCTGATGGGGAACGCCTCTGCCCTACAAGCTTCCTCTTGGGCTCTTTCTATTTGTCTAATTTTATCTGAGGTCTTCTCCCTGAGAGAGGAGAATTCCTCTAAGAGTTGGTAAAGGGGTCTGAGCATACGAGGTAGACCCTACACTTGTGACTCTCCTAAACAAACAATATTGATAATCTGATTAAGGATCAAAACTGGGTTTTAAGCAAGAACAATGAATAAATAGTTAGTCAGAAAACTCATAGGTGCACCGAAAAATGCTTAAGCTCGCCGGAAAATGCAACGAATGGAAAAAAAAGGCAAGAAAAATAAAGAAGAAGGGATGGTGAATGATACCTGAAAATAAGTGGTGAGAAGGAAGGAAGGCATTGCAAGAAATGATCACCCAATGCACTTCAAACCGGAGCTCTTCTAGAGAGAGAGAGGCAGAAAAATTGCAGGAGAGAAAATGAAAGAATAAGGAAGAAAGATAATGGAAGTAAGAGTTAAACCCTCAAACGACCTACACGCTTCCCAAGGCCCATCATTGCATTGGGAGCCCAAAAATCAGCCAACATCATCAAACCTGTCAGGCACGCTACCTACTCCAATAGCTGACACTTGTCAAGCGATTATTGACACCTGGAGAAATTCAACCTCGGACAAATATATCCCTTAGACACCTGATCACACAGGTAACTAAGGGCTAGGGGGTGAATGATATGCCCCAAATGTACCACCTCAGCTCGAGACGTCAACCTCGGCCTTGGTTATGGCCGATGTTGGAAGGGCTTGAGATCAATAACCAGCGGTCTCGTCTTAAGCAAGGTCGAACATGGCTGATGTTACTAGATACCTCGGTAAGTGAGGTCTTCATGATCCATGGGAATAGTTATTCAGCAGACCAACCATAGGAAGACAACCTCGGCTGGGAGTAGGCCGAGGTCACAGAAGCTACACTTCCATTAAGGCCAGCTTCGGATTGGGACCTCAGCCGTTGTTCCTAACATGTACCAGCTTAACCTCGGCCCATGCCAACCTTATGACTTCACTTACCTTACCTCGGCTCCACGTAAGTCGGGGTTATCATGATTAGTCTCGAATTGGACATTAACCTTACTTTACCAATCTCGTACCCTTCCAGGCCGAGGTTGTGACCAGACGGAGGGCCGAGCTTTTATGCACATGTGTGGATAAGGACACGTGTACACAAATTAGTTATAACAAATCATTCCCCCCACGTGGGGGGAATATTTTATCATCATTCTCTACATGTGACGGGGACAGATGTTTTCATTATATTGGCTAGATCAACACACACATGCTCATTGCATGCATGGGGGGTACACTACACCCCCCAGCTACTATATATATACTTGTCTTCTCCTCCTTGAGGGGGATCTGAAATTAGCAACCCTAGCTGAAACTCTGTTCAAATACACAGTAGAGAGAGAAAGCTTGAGAGATTGTATCTATGGCCATTAGAGCCCTCATACAGTGATATACATCATACACTTGCACAGTGGACATAGGCCTGATTGGCTGAACCACTTATATTCCGGTGTGAAACCTCTTCTCCTCACCTCCTTCTACTATATGTGTATGTACTCCTATACTGCCATTGTTAACATGGAATTGAGCTTACAAACACCTTGAAGGGTGGTGATATTCCCAGCATCATCACTCGGTATGCTCCTCCTCAGTCCTGGAATAAATCATAATATCATCAATGAAGACAATGACAAACTAATCTAAAAACTCTCTGAACACTCTGTTCATCAAGACCATGAATACAACTGGTGCGTTGGTTAGCCCAAATGGTGTAACCTTGAACTCGTAGGATCCATACCACATCAAGAAGTAAGTCTTAGGCACGTCCTTCTCTCTGATACGTAACTGATGGTATCTTGAGTTCAAGTTTATCTTTGAGAAGTCGGAAGCACCCCTAAATTGGTCGAATAGGCCATCGATCCGGGGAAACGAATACTTATTTCGTATCGTGACCTTATTCAACTCTCGATAGTCCATACACAATCGTAAAGATCCATCTCTTTTCTTTACGAACAGTATGGGCGCACCCCAGGGAGAGGTACTTCTTCGGATGAAACCCTGACCCAACAACTGCTCGATCTGATCCTTTAACTCACTCATCTCCATCGGAGCCATACGGTACAGTGCACGGGCTATCAATTGGGTGCCTGATGAAAAATCTATCCAAACTCTATCTCCCTGCTGGGCAGTAATCCTGGTATGTCCTGAAATACATCAACGAACTAACGAATAATCGAAATCGAATCAAGTGGTATCACCACCCCCTTTGAGGTCTCATCCTCTATATAATATAAATGGGTGGACGAACCCCCCTCTGGGCGAGGCATCGCCACCCAAAACATCTCCTGACCCGGTACGACAAACATAATACTACAACTATAGTAATCAATTATGGTCCTATACATAACTAGCCAATCCATCCCGATAATCGAATCATATTCGTGCATATCTAAGACAAGCATATCTGCCGGTAATAATAATCTCCCAATCTCTATGCCCACTCTTCGACATATAAAGAATATCAATGACCCATAGCCCAACAGTGAGTCTACACTAGTAGCTGTGCTCTCTGTCGTGTCTAATAACCCCGTGGTGCGTGTAAAACTAGTGGCAATGAAACAATGTGATGCCCCCGTGTCAAATAATATCCGTCCCAAAGTCCCCTGTATAGAAAATGTACCCTCAACCTCTAGTGGAGCCTGGGGAACTGTGACCTAGTGGATGTTGTAGACATGCCCATATTGTAGTTGTCGCTGCTGGACTGGAACGGCTGGAAAAGTTGGTGTCTGAGATGGCACTGGGAGGGCGGCTGGAAATATCAGTCACTAGGGCTCCTGACGAGCGCCCTACTGCTGCTGTTTCTACGGGGATCTACCCTTCTGAGGACAATCATGACGTTTGTGAATTGTGTTGCCACAAATAAAGCATCTCCCTGGAAAGTGTCCTCCCCTATGCCCCTGCTGCCCTCGGCCCTGATGGTCGTTACCACCCCTCCCTTAGCCGTGCTGGCCCTACTGAAAGTGCTGATGTCCCTGCTAACCAGGCTGACCTGTTTAAAACCTCCATGTCCCTGCCTGTAGTCACCTGATATGAACCTCTTAGCAGGGTCCCCCTGATGGGAACTCTGCTCACACTGTCGCTACTGGCCTTGGGTTGATTGTGCCCTATTAGCACCATTACCTCATGTTCGGACCTGCTGGATGGACTCCCCCACTCGTTTACTTCCCTTCAGATGGAAACGATGATCCTGGTAGTATAATAGGACAGCATTAACCACATCAGAATACGTAGCCAATGAAATATTTCTCAGCAGATGCTTGCGAATCCTCAATGTCAGACCGTCCATAAACATCCTAATCTTTTTCTCCTCCATAGGTACCTCATCTGGCACCATATTCAGCAGGTTCGTGAACTCTTCCTCGTATTCGACAACTATTTTCCCTTCCTGGGTGAGGTTCAGTAACTTCTCCTCATCTCAATTTGGACGGCGGAGGGAAAATATTTACGATCGAACCGCACCCAAAAGTCCCTAATAGTCATGCTATCTCTCTCCTCGGCAGTGGTAATAGACTCCCACCACTGCATCGCTGCTCCCACTAGCTTAAATGTAGCTAGTATCTGCCTCTGAACCTAAGTGCACTCATACATCCTCAAGTGCCGCTGAATGTCCTTCTTCCACTGGCTAGCCACTACAATATCTGAACTCCCTGTGAACTCCGGAGGATATGACTTCTGGAAGGCATTATGACTCGCTCCCAAGCAGAAAGGAATATGTGAGCTGGTGCTGGGGCCACCGCACGTGCCTAGGGTGGGGCCTGCTATACCACAGCTAAAGCTGTATTTACCGCCTGTGCTATGATAGCGGCAACCTATACATCATTCATCATGCCCTGAACCGAAGTTGTTTGGGGCTCGGGCTTGTCATCCCTAGGAGCTCACTGTGCTCATCTGGGAGGCATCTGAAATGAGAGAGAAGCTTTATAAGTCCATAGTATATATCTCAAATAGCTGATGACGAAAAATGTGCAATTAAAGAATATAACAGTCCTATATATAGGGCTCTATATTAAAGAAAGCTACGCTGAAAGCATAATAAGCCGTACAGATCGTAAAGGACTCTAGAACCTGATGCTCTAATACCACCTGTGACACCTCTCCTAATTAAATACCGAGTGATCGGTCCTTTATTAAATTAAATCAGAATATCCAGTTGGTTCAGAATATGCATCACTGATCAAACTATTTACATAGCTGTTTTGGATAGTGTTTTCTAAATACAAAAATGGGAGCAGGTATCAACAGCAGGTGTGTTTAATGATATTTCCCTATAAAAAAAGTGTTATAGCATATACTTTATAGGTATCTACAGCAACACACATAGCTCGATTTCTTTATTTTTTTGCAGGTGTGTTATAGCATATATTTTAGAAGTGTTATACCATTTTTTTTATAGGTAGCAGCAGCACGTAGTAGCAGCACCACCACGTAGTAGGTAGCTGCAGCAGCATCAGGTAGAAGGTAGAAGCAGCAGCAGCAGCACGTAGCTTCGTTTAGAAACTCTGACAAACATTAGCACATTCTGCGGTGCTGGCTATAAAGAATATGCGCATCACGCGGGGTCGACAACTAGTACACGCTATAATCATTCAAAACATGGAAAACTAGAAATAAATTACAGAATAAACAACTCCATAACGATTAATCAATCTATAATTAGGTCAACGGTGTCGTGTGGTTTCATATCAGAATATACTTATTAATCTATAATCAGGATTCAAGTCTAAGGTATATAATCAGAAACTTTTGGGATAAAGTTGTCTTTATAGAAGAATCTCGAGCTAATTAAGAGCATATTGATATCGAAGCGATATTATTATCCATTTGAAAGTAAAATTTGAAACAGTAATTAATATTCTTTACTTTTTTGAAACAGTAACTAATAATGAAGACTATGATCGATTGTGGATTAAAGATGTTTAGTATGTGGGCAACTACCCTATGCGTGTGTTTAAATGGTCCCCAAATTTTCAAATTGATGTGGAACCCTCTATTGTCCCAATTTGGATTAACCTTCCATACTTGCCTTTATAATTTTATAATCGTTTTTGTTCTGTATTAGTTACATACTGGATTCTCCACTTAAAATGTATGCTGCTACTACTGCGCTAACTAGGCCTAGTGTGGCTAAATTATGCGTTGCTATGGATTGATTGAAAGTCTTCCCACTTCGAATTTGGATTGGGTGATATAAATATGGATTCTGGCAAGATATTGAATACAAAGCTATCCCAAACTATTGCAAATTATGCTACAAGTTATTTCATACCGAGGTTGCCTTAAAACAGTCATTGGGCCCTGTCACCAAATCTAGAAAAGGTACTGATCCTAATAATCACAGTAACCATCTACCTCCAATTGAGTTTAGTATTCATAATATGAGAACAGGGAACCAAAATAGAGATGCCCCCAATTGCTCGCTACCAGTGGATGTAGTACATCAACTAAAGTATGGGTTACTAAGAAATTTAATAACCTTAATCCAATTGATGAATAGCTGCAGTTACTTCCCTCTCCTAAGAAGAATGCTATTATAAATGTCAATACATCTGAGAGCAGCATTATTGTAGACAGTATTAGCCATAATAGTGTTATTAATATACCTGCATCTAATATTTTCCTCGCGCCTCCAGAATATACTACGAAGAAATGCCAGGGATAGTTGAGTTTTCTAAAACTTCTAAGAAGGTTGTTATTTTTTATGGGAATGCTCCACATACTATATAACTAGAACAGGTCTAGGAAGAGGTAAATTTAAGAACTGTAATGTGCTAGCTACTGTATAACTAATACGCGAGTGTCTCTTAATCTCCCTGGGACTAATGAGAAGACGTTGGATGAGATGGTTATTGTAGTTGAGAATCCTGACACAACTGATCATATTGCAGTTGTAGTTTAGAATTTATCTTTTACCGATGATGTTGTGCAGGACTGGGAAGAAGGTAAAACTAAGAGCCCTGATGTTTGTGTTGGTTTAATTTGCACTACCTTGTTGGAATTTATGCCCTACATCATGGGGAAGGGGGGGTCTTGAACTTAACCATAAATTTTTTGCTTCTAAGGTTGGGGAAGAGAATCAACTATGTGTTATGTATGCATAAGAAGAATTAAATGATAAGATAGATAACAGTTTAAACCTCTCCCCTAGAACAGTTCCAAAATAACAGGAGTTTCATATGGATGGAGCATGTGGTAGTAAAAGGCTCAAGAAAAAGTCAAATTTTTGTGCAAGTGATAGAATCCTAGGGTCTACTTATGACCCATCCCTATCTGGTTTTAATGCTTAAGTTTCTCTCCTAGAATATTAGAGGTATAAGGAAGAAAGGTGAAATAAGGAGACTTAATAAGCTTTGAATATTACATAATTTGTCTATAATGTTCATTTTTTCCAACACGACTGGATTACTTCTGACATCCTTCCTTTTGTCCAACACAACCACATGAGGCACATAATTAATTTGGCTAAATGCAAGCATGATCGCCAGGGCTTCCCTTGTTTGGCTAATTGCAAGCATGATCTGTTCAAGGTACTATTTCAGTATTCATCTCGCTTATTATTCTATGGCATATATGGAAGGCTAGGAGTAATCACATATTTGAGGGTAAAAAACCTTTTGCGTCTAGAATCATCCGAGATATGATTGAAATGACTGACTAAATCGTGTAGCTCAAACTCAAATTACAACTTTCTATTCAGAATATGCGTCACTCTAAAAAACTTTTATTAAAATACTAACCACCTAATATTTAAAAAGGTTGATGTCAAAATTTTATCTTTTAATTTATGTAAGACTAAATTAATGAATAATTAACATTCACCATCCAAACCAAAATCATATGAAAGGAAATGACTGAAATAATAAATGCAACTAAAGTAAACACATCCAGTCTAAGTATCAAGTACAATAATCCAATCGAAGTTATCCAACAACTGAACTAAATAAATAATTAAATCCATAAATTTCTGACTGTCTAATAGAAAGGGGCAACATGCCCTAAAAGAAGTAAATAGCTCGAAATGAAGAAATGGTAAATATGGAATCGTCTACTACTGAGGTCCTTTAACTTCCACCGTAGATGCAACACGTCAAATGAATGGAACTCCTATGGTTGGTGTCCCTGTGACTGCGCACCTAAAATAATTTGACAAAAGAGAAAAGATTTTCAAGAAACAGGTCAGAGCCAAAGTGTAAAACATTTAAATTTTTTAGTAAGTATTTAAATGTTGCAGTAAAGCAAATAGAATGCGCATGTTAGCTTTTCGGACACTCACTTGAGATTCTCACCTCTCAACTAATGTGCATGCCTAACGCATCTCTAAACCCATTAATTATTCTATCATCTAGCTAGACTATATACAAAAATCCTTCTAATCACTACCCGCAATACCAACCCGCATTTTCCATACAACACTATATTAAATGTTTTCACGAATGTTATCTCAATTCGGGAATTATTTATAAATCACGTTAAGTGCTCGGATACTCAAGTTATTAAGAGATTATCATTATTATATATCTTATCCATATACTTTTACACAACAAGTATCACTATAGGTATATATATATACACACACACACACACACACATCACGATATATTATATAAACTAAAAGGCACCTCTAGACTCAGCTATTGTGCCCTCATACTCTGCTATCAAGTCCCGATACATCTCACACTGAATAAGGACAATGGGTTCGGAATCTCCCACGAAAAATAAATTTACAAATCACACTTATTGGAGGCGAAAATGGTTCCAAGCCTATGGGCTACGCACCCATATGACCGTCAACACTATCATTCTCTGATAGCCCGTACCTAGGTTCCATGCCCTTGAGGTACCAGTCAAATATCCCCCCGAAGGCTCCTCAAGATAGGATTTTCCCCTTTTTCTAACCTCCCATGATTACAAGTATGGTAGGTATGTCATATACATAATATATATCATTATAGGCATTCACGCAACATATCAAGTTTATTAGGTATACACACAACCCGAATATTTAACTTATACGTAGTATCTCTAATTACTACTTGCATTACTCACACTATATTACAACTACTCTCTCCCTTGTAACTTAGAGATAACTCGTCGCTCCAATTGTCATAGAATATCATACTCCTCTTATTACCCCATAATTCTGTTCTAACCCGAATTTTAATTTTACTGTTGATCATCACTTCAAATAAACCTGCTACCTAGATTTGAAACAGAAGAAAATTTCCCAAAAATTGGACATGTCGTTCCAACCAGAAGCTATCTCGTTTGAACGAGATCACATGTCGTTAGAGTGACATATCGCGCGACAGGGGTTCTCGTTCGAACTAGGCTCCACCTCGTTTGAACGAAATTGAGCAGTTTCGTCCCTAACCTGCACCTGCTACATTTTTCATCCATAAACAGTCCTAAAACCTCTATAAATCAGTCCCAAACTCCTTCCATTCAATTCCAACTCATTTTCCCACATAAAAGGATGATCTCTAACATCTTAAACACATCAACTCATGATTAATTAATCCACAAACTAAAAATACCCAAATTTCATATTCATTAACCCTAGTTCATAAGATTTCCAATTAACCCTTTTTAGTTCCATATTTACTCAACAATTATCAACATAAATTTGTAGTTAAACTTCAAATTACAAAGACCATTCAACTTGCTATCAATTTAACCCTAATATATCATTCAATCATGAATTCTTCATCAAATCACATGCAAGGGGGTTTTCGTACCTACTGACGCGACCATAAATGTGTCTAATGTGCGTGCTATGTAGGCTTAAGTGCAAGCCTATCGCTCAAGTAATAATTCGATAAGTCGGGTATCGATACTCAGGAAAAAGGACGACAGGAGTCGGGACGACGTTAGAAAGATAAAGGTAACCTAGCTATGACTCTAAAAAGAAAAGATGATTTGGAATATGAAACAACTACAACTAGATGCAAATTTCAGAATAATCAACTAATGAAACTAAGAATGAACAAAATTCACTACGCTAATTAAACGAAAGGCTGATGACAATTGGTTTTACGAATTAACTATGAAATGAGAACAATAGGTCGAGTTACAATCCCCCACACCCTTTCAATTCACTTCATAGGATACTGGATTCGGAATTAGAATTTTAAATGAACCATGTCTTTAGTACTCCCAAACATTACATATATGAGGGATCGTAGTCCGCACAGTATGTAATTAAGGGACGATTAAAGCGGTGACGCATTAACGAATATACACATCGTATTCTTAAGCATCCCGGTTACCTAGGGCAAACGGGATCAAAAGTCCTACGACGGTTGCAACAGTCATGCCACACGATTCATCTAAGATTTTAATTCAAAAGTCTATTTCCCATTATTGTGAATTACATCGGGTGGGGTTCATGCACCCCAACCCGTAGAAATTTAGTCAGACATAGTAAAACAACACGAAAAAATGATTTTAATGAAAGAAGACATCTTAACTAACAACTTAGAATTATGAAGAATGAAATTATTAACTAATTAATTAACTAAAGCAATTATGAAAGCAAAAATGGAATGCATTGACTTGAATTGCAGAACTTGAATCAAATCTAAATGAAAACTAGGGTTTCTGTTGTTCTTTCTTCAAAACTAAGTACAAGGCTTCTCTAAAATTGTAAGGACATAAATTTCCAATTGAGTCCCTGTATTGTTTTGACTCAATTTCGTAAACAAAACTGTGTTTGTAATATGTCATAGGGAGAATTTTATTTTGTCACGATCTCACTTGGTCTATAAAGTATTGAAGAAATTGAAGGCGCTGCGGCAAAGCTTCATAGAATTAAATCATGCCGAAGTTTAATTGGTACAAGTTTAATCGTCTTCAAAGTTAATTTCATTCTGAGATCACTCAGGTATGAATGCGTATAATTAATGGTGTTCGGAATTATTTTATAAAAGATAAGGATGTAATTTTTATAAAGAAAAATGTTTTGAATGTTTTAAAAGTGTTTCAAAGGTTTACACTACGTTTTATGATGATAAGCTCGTAAAAGAGTTTGACATTTTTGGATCTCTCATTAGAAGAGACGTTTTAAACAAAAAGTCAAACTTTTGCGCTGTCGTTCAAACGACATCCAATCTCGTTCGAACGAGATGGGATGTCGCTCGAACGAGTTCCTCAAGTTGTTCGAATGACATGTTTTTCGAGGCGGCGTTTAAATCCTATTTGAACAGTGTTTTCATCATAATTTCAGAAGGGTGCTTTCTGGAAAATAATTTTACGAACAAGAACCTTGTTTGCACATGTTTTCTAAGGTTTAAACGTCTTAAACACATCCTTAGAGTTTGCAAAGATCCGAGTTATCATTCTTATATGCTTACGTGATCTTGCTGTACCAAAGTTGTTTGTTCTACACATTGAACATCAAAGGGTTTTGTGGTGAAGAAAAGAGAAGGACTTCTTGTTCGACATCGTAGACGAATTAAAGCCATTCGGTGGACACCGAGACATACGTGGACGCGTGTGTTGTGGACAGGTATCGTGGAAGACAAAATTTCTATGTGGGCACTATTAAAGAACGGTTGAAGATCAGAAGGAGCGTCAAGACCCGTGGGGATCGAGTCTTAGTGTAAGGCTAATCTGTCTTTGTAAAACCATTGTTAATAGTGATTGTCTAGCTTGGGCCGTCCGAGGTTATTTTCCCGTTTTGGGCTTTTTCCTCGTACATCCGGTGTTGTGAGTATTCTTTACTTTACTTTACTTGCTTTGATCACTAGATGCATGTTTAGGATTAATCAAGATAAAACTGGTTTAAAGTAAGAATTAGGTTTTCACAACTTGGTTTGGTGCTTGATTAAAAGTTGAATCCTTTTTGGAGAAAAAATTAGTTTTGTTTAAAACACACATATTGGGCACTCTTAAAAAATGAATTAGAAGCTTGCCCATGTCTGGGACGACTTTAGAATATATACTCTACAAAAATTACAAGAGTTGGATTCGTACAAAACTCTAGCTTGAAGAAGATAATCCCAAATTTCGAACTCCGGATCGATCCGGTCAGGACATTTTGGATCGATCCGCCTGATGACCAGATCGATCCCTTTTTTATTTCACCCGGATCGATCCTTTTTTTATGAGGACCGGATCAATCCGGTAAATGCTTCCTTATACAGTGACTTCTAGTACCCGGATCTATCCTTTTTTTATGAGGACCGAATCGATCCGAATTTCCTTCTTAATTTCTCTTCATTATCTCTTCAATTTCTCATGATCATCCCACATCTTAGGGTCCTCATAACTTTTACTCTGCAACTTGGATTAGAAATCCGTTTCTTCCTACGCGCTCGTAGACTCGAGATCTTCGAATTTTATTTTGGGCTCTCATCCGGATTCCAGGTGAAAGTTATACTTTTTCCCTTTTTACTTTTCTTCTTTCTTCTCTCTTGCTTCTTTCGGTTTCTTTATTTCTTTTATGTATTAAATAGCTATAAAATCAACAAGAAATACACAAAACTCGGGATACTTGTTAGACGAAGCCATTAGCAATGATATGAGATAAAACAACTCGTTTTACATTATCCAAGGTAATAAAAGCCTCTAAATAAAGGGGAAAATTTGGAAGAATTTATGCCTAATCAAACCCATCTAACTTAGAACTTTGATCGTCCCGAGCAATGTAAAAAAATTAAAACATGATCCATCTCTAAAATGAGATAGCATACCTCTTTCGCGGTCGAGCGATTGCATTTAGCGTATGCAACAAACCTTTAAACCTCTAGGTGACCCTAGTAGGACGAGTTGTGTCTTGTGAGGGTTTGCAGTGAATTTACCCACAAAATTCGTTATTGACTCATAGAAAAATCAAAATACTTAAAAATTGTATAATTTAAACTCCCCAAAAATTGGTCACTATAAAATCATATTCACTAGTCTCAAGCCATAGTGTGTGTGTGCGAAGCCAAAAATCGAACCGCTAATTTCCACCGATTGATCACTACGTTAATTTCTGAAAATTCGTTTTGATTTTAAAATCTCACGGGATGCACTCACAAACGAATCACTCGAAATGTGGCTATTCTCTCTCGATGTGCGTGATATAAAGAGTAAATGTACTGGAACACAAATTCACGCATACACTTTTGAAAGACAAACTATTTTTATGGTGAAAAGATCTCTTCATCGGAATACGGTCATAGGGAAATGGTAAACATCATCTTTTATTCACACCATTTAATCTCTTATATTATCTTTTTGTATCTTGGCTCTCCACGCGGTAATCAACTTTGCAATTCGGACTCGGTTAGGACTTTCTTGGGTTTAAGGTGTATTTGGGTAAAATGGAAATGGTGGGGAAATCTGGAATTGGAAAATTTTCTTATGATGTCCATTAGCGCTTTTCCGGTCTTTTGCTTATTTTTCCTTCCTTTTCTACTTTTCACACTTTTCTTTTCTTGCTATTTTTCTTGAGCATTTTTCTATTTTTTTTCTTGCCCCTTTTTATGCACTTTTCGGACTTTATTTCTGGGATTTTCAAATTTCACAATTTCGGGTTTATGTGGGTTTTTCGAGTTGTCAAACGAAAGCAAAAATTATTTGGCTCAAATTTGGGTTACAAAAGGGATAATTTTTCACAACTTTTTCTGGCCAATATTTCTGCGTAAACAAACGAGTGCCTACTTCATTGTCCAAATGAGAGTTGTTTTACCAATGTGTCTCGAGATTAAATAAGTTTAGAGATCTATTTAGCGCATTTTTTGAGACAACACCTCACACGTTTCCCGTAACTAATCAAAATAAAGGATTGAAATCATCAATGACTTTTTAAAACACTGAATTGAACTTTGAGTTAACTATTAACTCGGAATTATTTTAAAAACTCAGGGAAAAAAAATAGGCTCAATATCTCATCAGGTTTGATTATTCTCCACGCTGATTCATAAAGTCGTCAATTTTCGCACAATTCCTATCTTTGGTCAATTTTGGCTTAGTGCGTTTGATTTTTACAACTTAAGACAAAATATTTGTGACATTTTTGAAGCTTTTAAATTCTAATTTTTATTTATTTCAAAGAAAAATATTTTTGGATTTTTCAAAAGTTTTGGATTTTTATTTTTGAAATTTTCGATCATTTTTGAAAATTTATGAAGTTTTAGAAAGACGCACTTGTGACCCCCCCTAACTTAGACTTTTGCATTGTCCTCAAGCAAAAATGACTAAAATCTAACTCAAAGCGAATTAAAAGTGCGAAGAAATAAAACGAACAAATATGGAAAATGCATAATTTTATATAAACTAACCAACATGAATTACATTGGAAAGGAAGACAAGCAACCAACTTTGATAAAAACCAACAACTACACAATCGAATTTCTAAAATGGCATCACTAGGCGGGGCATGGAAACAACCGGGCGCATTCGGGTCATATGGGTCATAGAAATAGGACGGTACCCATAGTCATCTGATACATCTCCGCTTGGAGACGATGCATCATGCCGGTGTCTCGCTGATAAGCCCTTAGGTCGGCTATGCGATCAGTGTTGTATTGGTTTATGAACCCATCAAGTCTTGATTCCACCGCTGAAAGACGCCGATTAATTTCTACATTTGCTAGCGAAAAATCATAATCCGCGTCACTATCATAATCCACGTCTCCTTCACCCATCTCGATATCTTCCTCTTCATCCTCACTATTTCTTCATCATCACTCGCATCCTCGTCTTCATCACTAGCTGCCTCTTCCTCTTCGCTAGCCTCCTGTGCTAATCGGGCATGGATGTTTTCCCGTTGGCTTTCACATCTAGTTCAGGTGGTTGCCCCAAAGGGAGCTGGGAGGTGAGGGAAATCTTGTGGGGGGCAATTCCAGCGTCCGCTAGCATGGACGTTATGAGCTGGGAATAGGGGAGAGGAGTTTTGCCCTTTTTTCCGTGATGGTGAAAAAATATCCTTATAAATGCAGGGAGCCAGGTTGATGGGGCTATTGTGGTCGAAGAGGTGATATACGAGGGTGGCTTGTCGCGGGCGCATTGTCAAGTTATTACCCGTTGGGAGAATATTCAAGCACACAATTTTGAAAGTGAGGCTCGCTTTCTCGCTTAGCTAGCCCAGGGGGTATGTCTCGGTGATCCAGTTAGTGTTGGGGTCACTGCGGGACATGCACACGTCTTTGTCAAGTGGGGGAAGAGGGTTGGGGTATGTTAATGGATGCGAACTTGGGATGCCTTTGGCAGCCAACTTCTGGAGCAGAAGTTTCAAAGAGAAAGGGACACGAATGCCGCCTATGTATGCTTCATCCACGTTATGCTCGGTGGGGACAAGTAAGCCATAGAATACGCGAACTTCATTTGGACACACCGCGTTATGAGGTTCGTTAAGGAAACGACACCAACCCCGAGCCATAAAAATGCAATGATGGAATTCGGTATGTCATTCCAAATGACTTGACGCTCCACTTGGAACTTGCGAGTTTGGCCGAAGAAACGTTCACACTACCTTTGATCTTGAAGGGAGCAGTAGCCGGCGGCTTCATCTCCGAGAATGTGGGTGGACTCGTATTTTTGGGGAGGTGGTTGGTTGGCCATGGTATTAGGAGGTAGAAAAATTTCTGGACAGAAAGAGAGAAGGAGAGTGAGTAGTGGTGAGGAAAATGGGATGGAGAAGGGTGAGGGAAGAGGGAAAGGTAGATTTTGGAGGGAAAAGGGGGAGGTATTTAGGAGGGAAAATGTTGTTGGGAAGGGTGGGGGACGAAATGGGAGGGAAGGAAATGGATTGGGGGGAAAATGGGTGAACCTTGGGAATTTAAAGAGTTAGAGAAATCGAATCGATCCGGGTTCCCAGGACCGATCGATCCGAACCCTTTTTTTTATTTCGATTTTTCCCAAACCTAATCGATTCGGTGCCCAGATCAGCTCTAGCTCACCTTTTTTATGATATGCTCCTCTCTCTTTACTTTCGGCTGCTCTTACTAATGATCCTACACATGTTTGACATCGATAACCTCTCACCTCGATACTGTGGCTCTAAATGCTCGCCTCGTGGAGCGTGTTAGTGCTTGATTTCTTCTCCTTTTGTGGTGTGATCCTACGAACTCTATTACCCTAACCTATGTGCATCTACTATACATAAGAATTCACCCCATACATGTCGGGGTGGAACGACCTTTCCAATTCAGCTCACTCTACCCCGTAAACGGGGTCCGATGACCAAATGGTTTCGATCTCTTCTACGCACGCCTCTACATATGGCTTTAGGCGTTGTCCATTGACTTTGAATGTGTTCCCCCCTTTTGGATCTTCTAATTCCACTTCTCCGTGGGGGAATACGCTTTTCACAACGAATGGACCAGTCCACTGAGATCGCAATTTACTCGAAAATAGATTAAGTCGGGAGTTATAAAGGAGTACTTTTTGACCAGGTTGAAACTCTTTCCGTCGAATAATCTTATCACGCGTGTGTTTCATCCGCTATTTTGAAATCTTGGCATTCTCGTACGCATCATTGCATATATCCTCTAACTCATTCAACTAAAGCTTGCGAGCTTCACCGGCTTTGTCCATATCGTAATTTACCCTCTTAATAGACCAATACGCTTTGTTCTCCAACTCCACGGAAAGATGGAAAGGATTGCCATACATAAAGAGGAATGGGGATATTTTGAGTGGGTTCTTGTATGTGGTTCGGTAGGCCCATAGCGAATCGTTCAATCGAAGGGACCAATCTTTTTGGTTAGGATTGACGGTCTTTTTTAGTATGTTTTTTTATCTCACGATACGCCAACTTGGCCTGACCATTCGTTTATGGGTGATAAGTCGTTCCAACCTTGTGAACGACACTATGCTTTCTTATAATTTTCTCAAACGGTTTGTTACAAAAGTGCGTGCCATTATCAATGATTATCACCTTTGGTGCACCGAAGCGAGAAAGTATGTGTTCCTGCAGGATTTTATCACCACTTTATTATCATTGGTCTTGGTAGCTATAGCTTCCACCCATTTAGAAACATAGTCTACTGCGACTAGGATGTATAAGTATCCAAAGGACGGGAGAAAAGGGCCCATGAATTCAATACCCCAACAATCGAAAACCTCAATGATGAGAATCGGGGTTAATGGAATCATGTCTCTTCGGGTAATCGCCCCCATTCGTTGACACCTGTCGCAAGATTTGCAATAATTATTTACATCTCGAAACATTGTAGGGCCAGTACAAACCACTTTGGAGAATTTTATCGACTGTCTTTTTCACGAAAAAGTGGCCTCCACATGTTCCGAATGACATAATTAGATGACATTCGGAATTTCGTCATTCGATACGCATCGTCGGATGATTTTGTCAGCACGATATTCAAAAAGGAGGGGATCATCGTAGAAAAATGTGTGTGACCAATTGATAAACCTCTTCTTATCTTGCGGTGTCCACTCGGTAGGGACAACTCCCGTGACAAGATAGTTCACCAAAGAAGAGGTGGCAAAGAGTTACTCATCCGGGAAATACTCGTCTATGGGTGTGGGATCACTAGGTACGTCGGACAAAAGCCATGATAAGTGATCAACGACGACGTTTTCTACTCTTTTTTTTCTTTAATGGAGAGATTAAACTCTTGTAGGAGTAGGATCTACCTTATGAGGCGTAACTTTGCGTCTTTCTTTGTAAGGAGATATTTTAAAACCACGTGGTCGGTGAAATAGGTAATGGGGGAACCAATGAGATAGGATCCAAATTTATCTAGAGAAAAAACTACCGCTAGTAGTTCCTTCTTCATGGTGGAGTAGTTGAGTTGTGGTCCGGTGAGAGTCCGACTAATGTAGTAGATGATATAAGCTTTTTTTATTTTTCCTTTGGCCCAAAACAACCCCTATCGCATAATCGCTCGCATCACACATAAGCTCGAATGGTAAGGACCAATCCAGAGCTTGCATGATGGGAGCGAAAACAAGCATGCTTTTCAATTTTTTAAAAGTACTTTAGCATGCTTCAGTCCACTCGAATGGGGTGTCCTTCATAAGAAGGTTGCTTAAGGGTCTAGCGATGGCGCTAAAGTCCTTAATGAATCTTCTATAAAACCCCGCGTGGCCCAAGAAAGGGAGCGCGTCCTTAAGAGATTTTGGTGGGGGTAGGTCAGTTATGATATCAATTTTTTCTCGATTAACTTTGATCCTTTTGGATGACACGATGTGGCCAAGAACTATGCCCTCAGTTACCACGAAATGGCCATTTTCCCAATTCAGCACTAAGTTCTTTTCCACATATCGGACTAGTACTTTTTTAAGATTGGCTAGACATAGATCGAAAGAGGTGCCAAAAACACTAAAGTTGTCCATGAACACCTCTAGCCCTCTCTGAACCATGTCACTGAATAAGCTCAACATGCACCTTTGAAAGGTCGCCGGTGCATTACACAAGTCAAACGGCATACGTTTGTAGGCAAACGTTCCAAAGGGGCAAGTGAAGGTTGTTTCCTCTTGATCAAGTACATCTACCTCAATCAGGTTATATCCAGAATAACCATATAGAAAGCAATAGTAAGGGTGACCCGCTACTCTTTCAAGCATTTGATCGATAAATGGCAAGGGGAAATGGTCTTTCCTAGTTCTCGCATTGAGTTTTCGGTAATCAATGCAAACGCGCCACCCAGTAGTGGTATGTTGGAGAACTAGCTCTCCTTTGACATTTTCAATCACAGTCATGCCCGACTTCTTCGGGATGACTTGAATGGGGCTCACCCACTTGCTATCCAAGATTGGGTAGATAATCTCGGCATCCAATAACTTTATGATTTCAGTCCTCACCACATCTTTCATTGTGGGGTTTAACCTTCTTTGTATTTATATCGAGGGCTTAACATCCTCCTCAAGGTAAATCTTATGAGTGAAAATTAGAGGGCTTATCCCCTTTAGATCAGCTATACACCAACCAAAAACACTTTGGTGCTTCCTCAAAATTTTTAATAGCTTACCCTCCTGCTCTTTATCTAAGCTAGAGGAGATAATAACAGGAAATGTCTCACTTTTACCTAGGAAAGCATATTTAACGTTGGGGGGTAGTTTCTTCAACTCGAGAGTCGGTAATGTGTCGCTAGAGGGCACCATGCGTGCCTATCTTGGCAGTAACTCTTCGAATAAAAAAACCCAACTAACATCTCTCATGTCCTCGTCTGACGTTCTCTCATCAATAAGATCTCTTAACTCCTTAACCTCTCTCTCAAACTCGGTATAAGTTCCATCGCTCTCATTACTAGACACAAGGCAAGCTTCTAAGGCGTCTCCATAGAATTTTTTCTCAAAGTGCTCTTCTATAATCTCATAAATTAAGCTTATCGCGTGAAGATCATTTTCTTCCCCTGCTTGTTAGGCTATGTTGAAGATGGTTATTTCTAAATTCATATTCCCAAAAGTCAGTTGCATCTTCCTATTTTGAGTATTGATCAATGCGTTAGACATAGCTAAGAATGGGCGCCCAGGGATGATGGGAACATAATTTTTCGAGGCGAAGGAGGGCTCCGTGTCCCAAATGATAAAATTTACCGGGAAGTAGGAAGTGTCCACTTGGACTATCACATCCTGAACTGTACCCCTCGGTATCTTTACGGTTCGATACCTAATTGGAGAGAGATCCTTGTGGGCTTAAGGTCGCCTAGATCAAGCTGCCTATAAATTGAATAGGGGAGGATATTAACACTTGCCCCCAAGTCGTGTAAGGCTCTCTCAATTTTATTCTCTCTAATCGTGCAGGAAATTGTGGGTGCACCGGGATCTTTATATTTAGGTGGGAGATCGTTAAGAAGAACTAAGCTCGCATTCTGTGCTAGAAACACATTTTTCTTTACCTTCATCCTCCTCTTTATAGTCAATAAGTCTTTAATGACTTTCGCATCAACTGGAATTTTCCTTACTGCATCGAGAAAAGGTAGGTTTAATTTCACATTTTAAGCACCTCTAGCACTTCATCACTTATGGTCCTTTTATGGGAAGGAACCAATCTTTGAGGGAATGGCGCAGTGGAGGGTGGCTTTACAACTACCTTGGGCTCACTAGTGTCTTACTTTTCACTCTCATTCAAGGGGATATCTTCAGCCTCTTTCGTGCCGAGAGAATTCTCCTTGACTTTCGAAGTGTCGTGTGGGGGAGGTGATAAATCAACAACTCTCCCACTACGAAGAGTGGTTACAGCCTGGCAATGCTCCTGCTGTTCTGTAAAGGTGGATCTAACACTAGGTTGACTTTGGGGATGTTTTTGGCCCTGGGTAGGAAACTTGCCTTAATCTTGGATACTCAACGATGATTGCAACTTGGAGATGTTCGCATTCATGTCGACGAATATGCAATCATATCTAACATTTGTTGCAATTTGAGAATTTATGAACTGATTTATGGTATCCTCGAGATTCCTCCGAGGTGGAGTTACATATGGATTTGAAGGTGGTGATGCTTGCTGGTATTGAGGAGGTGGGACAACCTGTGAATGTGGGTTCATCGCAACTTGTGGTTGTCCATAGTTAAAACCAGGATGGTTTCTCCATGAAGGGTTGTATGAGTTCCCATGTGGGGCGTTAAAATTACCCTTGAATCCTCCTATAGAATCCACCTGCTTGGTGTGCATGGCTTTGTAGGCGAAAATCGTCGGGCATGCCTTTGTGGGAATGGCACGCCTCACAGATAGCACACACCTTCTCTTTCGAAATATGGTTGGATCCGGAGATATATCTTAACCGACTATCAAGCAAATCTCTCATATCTCTCTGAAACTGATCGAATCGACAGTCTAGTGCGGTATTACTATCCAAATGGTATAGACCGGATGCAGTCGGAGCTATAGATGATTGTCTAGGCCGGGCTTGGGTGTTAGGATCAGATGTGTCCCATGCTTGATTAGTCTCTGCGACATACTTAAGATGGGCCTCGGCATCGCTGGAGTTTAAATCCCAAAAAGGTCTTTCACACATTGTTTGCACAGGTTGTTTGAAAGACACTATCAACCCATTATGAAAGAAAGAGATCACATGGTGTTTGTCAAAACCATGATGGGGGCATGTGCTTACCAACTATTGGAAACGTTCTCAACACCTGTAAAAAGGCTCATTATCGTGTTGTCGAAAACCTTAGATTTGAGTCTTGGCAGAGTTGGTCTTGTGTTGTGGGTAGAATTTTGAGATAAATTTGGATTGCATGTCTCTCCAGGAAAGTACGGAGTTCGGGGATAAAGACCATAACCAGGTCTTGACTTTATCCTTTAAGGAAAAAGGAAAAAAGCTTTAGGCGAATGACATCATGCGTGCAAGCTTGTTCACTAAATGTGTCGAACGCTTCCTCGAACTCGCGGATATGCAGGTATGGTTTCTCCGAGTCCATGCTGTGAAACGTAGGGAGAATCTGGATCATCCCATTGCGAAAGTGGAACTGATCGGTATTATACAGAAGTAAAATTCAACCAAGGGTGACAGTCCGATCAGGAAAGAGTAAATCTTTCATGGGATGATAGGGTAGATTTCCCTCTCCAGTGTCAAAACTCGTTACGTCAGACATTGCGCTCGCGCTCTCTTCAAATGGCCCGGAATACTCACTCGGTGTCCCAGATGTGTGACTCAAGGATTGACTTAGGGTTTAACTACCGACAAAGTGTTCAGGAGTAGGAAGTGGAACCCAAAATTGTGGAACACGAGGTGTGTGGGGGATTTCAGAGTTATACTCAATAATCGAATTTTCGTGGATTCTGGTTGGAGTATTTTGAGGAGTTTGAGTATGTTCCGAATTTTGCATTAAAGGCTTTTTAGAGGTGATGATTTTTTTTTTTGGATTTTTTTGTCAAAGTTCTAGATTGACTTGATTTAACCTAAGTCTACTTAAATCCCATACAACGGCGCCAAAAACTTGACGCGACCACAAATGTGTCTAGTGTGCGTACTATGTAGGCTCAAGTGCAAGCATGTTGCTCAAGTAATAATCCGATAAGTCGGGTATCGATCCTCAGGGAAAAGGACGACAGGAGTCGTGACGACATTAGAAAGATAAGGGTAACCTAGCTTTGACTCTAAAAAGAAAAGATGATTTGGAATATGAAACAACTACAACTAGATGCAAATTTGAGAATAATTAACTAATAAAACTAAGAATGAACAAAATGCACTACGCTAATTAAACGAAAAGCTGATGATAATTGGTTTTACGAATTAACTATAAAATGAGAACAATAGGTCGGGTTATAATCCCCCACACCTTAGCAATTCACTTCGTAAGATACTAGATTCGAAATTAGAATTTTAAATGAATTCGGTCTTTAGTACTCCCAAGCATTACATATATGAGGGATTGTAGCCTGCATAGTATGCCTTTATTCAGTGACTTTGGGGGGCCGGATCGATCCTTTTTTTATGAGGACCGGATCGATCCGGTAAATGCTTCCTTATACAGTGACTTCCAGTACCCGTATCGATCCGGATTTCCTTCTCAATTTGTCTTAATTATCTCTTCAATTTCTCATGATTGTCTCACATCTTTGGGTCCTCATAACTTCTACTTTGGAACTCAGATTAAAACGTCGTTTCTTCCTACGTGCTCGTAGACTCGATATCTTTGACATTTATTTTGGGCTCTCATCCGGATTCCAGGTGAAAATTACACTTTTGCCCTTTTGATTTTTCTTCTTTCTTCTCTCTTGCTTCTTTCGGTTTCTTTCTTTCTTTTATGTATTAAATACTTGTAAAATCAACAAGAAATACACGAAACTCGGGATACTTATTAGACGAAGCCATTAGCAATTAAGTGAGATAAAAGAACTCGTTTTACATTATCTCAGGTAATAAAAGCCTCTAAATAAAGGGAAAAATTCAAAAAAATCTATACCTAATCACCTACACTAATATGAACACATTTAATGCTAAAAAAGAAAGATTTAAACACTTGACTTACGAAATATGGTCTGATCCTTTGATGTTGTTGGTATAGTTGCGACCCTCATTCTCCGATTTACGCGATGGTGGCCACGGTGGTGGGAAAGGTGTACTTATGGTGGATTTTTCTTCCTCTTTCTCTCTTTTTGGTCTCTCTTTGTGTCTAACTTTTTTTTATCACGGAAGATAACCTAATCTAACTCACATAGGAGATATTTTATTTCTCTAATTTTCGTCCTTTAATTTACTCCAAAGCTACAACTTACCAAAATATCCTTCCGGGGTACCGGTTCGGCCTAAAATTGCCCTGGAACTCAAACTAAGCCCCTTGGTGGACTTTTCTGACTATCTCAACCCTTCCAATCTCAACGGCATACTCAAAACAACCATATGAGCGACTTATAAATATTTTACTTTTTATTCTATTAATTTAATCCCAACATGACTGACACGCGCGTCCCGACTTAATTTCTATAACTGCCGTATTTTTCACCCACGACTACTTTAATATTTTTCCACAATTATATATTTTTGTACTCGCTAAGTAAAATTCAACATAACTATCACCAATAAATACTAACTCTTGTCACGCTAGTAATTATTTAATTTAAATTCGGATTAATTAATAATTATAAATAAATTCTCTCCATTTAAATTAATTAATCTCTGTCCCATAATTAAAATAAAACCTTTTAAAAATACGGGGTATTACAAACCTATTTTAATTTAATAACCTATGTTTTGGTTGAGATATTATTAAATTCTATCGTGTTGACTCACTTATGGCATGGTATTATTTTACATCCATTTTTTTACTGTATCACACTAGTAAATAGATTATCACATAAATATTAATTCATTTCACTTTAGATTAATATTTAATTACTTTATCATTATTTCTTGATTTAATTAAATTATGTGTCACTCGCATAATTTAAATGTCCAATTAAATATACATAAAACTTCGGGGTATTCCATTACCATGGTCAATGAGATAGTCCTTTATTAACTGAATCTGAATTGCATCAACGAGTATCCAACACTCCTCCCTCCCGCTTAGGGGAAGGCAAACAAGCGGAGAGTCTACTCCATATAAGTACATAAATGGGAATCCTTGAGCACCTTAGGAACCGCCAAAATGTTCATCCAACCACGCTTATAGGCCACTTTTATGGTCTCATCCAAGTGTAGGGGGCATACATCTAGCCCTCGTCATAACCACGAGTTGAAGGGTATGGGGCATATACGATGAGCGTGTATGTGGTTTGATTACACCTTATTGACCTAGCATCCTAAAAGGTTGTCCTGTATATTATGTGGGATCTATACCTGTTGCATGAGCTCAATTTTTACATGTTTTGTTCACATTTTTTTAATATATTACTAATTTGATATTTACAGACTTATTTCGTTAATGTAAAGTTGAGTAGAATGTCCTTTTATGCTAAGAGTCCATGCTCAGTTATAGTCTAAGAGAGGTGTTGTACCTCCAAACGCATGACCGTACCAATATATACAGTTGGCGCATGCCTCATTAAGCCAGACGATGTAAGATTTTATTGCGATGTATACTGTGCATGTGTTCGGTGCAATATACGATACCCATAATAACCAAGTGAGGTCATTTTAGTAAGCGATAAAACTTTGCAAATGAAGATTCTATCGTTGAATTTTAGCTTCTAACAAAATTCACAACTTGCTACACTATGAAGTATGGCGACAAGTAAGAATGGATCCACATGGAACGTGGCGTAGAATTGAACTAATTTATTACTAAAAAAGGAAATAAAGAATTATCTATTTTTGGAGTTTTGAGATTATAGGTACAATTAAAATCAGGTAAGAATTAAAGTTAATAACTAATGACAAGTCTAATTAATAAAGATTAATTAAAAGAGTTAATGATCATTTCCTAACATGGATAAAAAAATATGGCTTAAGGTAAATTGTTTAAAACACTGTTAACTAATAAAAACTCATTTAGACAAAAAAAAACATGCGGGGTGCATACTCTAAAATGATGGATGAAGGTTTCAATGAGCTACGGGGAATGTGGGTGGAATTTATAGCAAGGATTCAAACACTACCATTGCATGACAAGAGAATTTATCAATGGAATATATTTAAAAATTAAACCTAACATCAGAGCTCAAGTAACCACAATTGGTTTATGAACCTTAATCCATTAACTTAACAACTCATTTATAATAACCACTATTACCATTAAAAGAAAGAGAGAGAGAGAGAGAAAAAATAAGACATCTTAAGCTAGTTGAATTAAAATGGAGAGAGAGAGAGAGAGAGCTCCACGAGCCCCAAGGCAAAAAATGAATCTAAAATAAGAACTAACCTACAAATAAAAAGCAACCAGTGGGGAAAAATAATGTAAAGAAATAATAAAAAAATAGCAAAATATCTCCTTGCAAGACCCAATGGATTGGGTTCTTAAATAGTGACTATTTCAATTGTTTCTAAAACAATACGTCCGAATGGGAACGTTAATAACATAGGCATCCAGAATCAGATTGATGCACCATCGACGATCACATCCATGGACTTCTGCCCGAAATTTCGAATCCCTTGAAAATGTTTCTTACAATGAAACTTTCTTAAAATACAATCGAAATTCATGCTTAACATTTCCAACTCTTGTAAATGACCAGATAAACCTTGTACAAGATATATACGACGAAAATGGAGGTTATCCAGTATAAGAACATATTTATAAGAATTAATGAACTTGGAAATGATAGAATGCGTAAATATAAGGGGTAATACATAGTATATTCGTCATTAATCACTCATCATCTTGCCAAAAAACATCATAAATCGCACCACAATAGCCCAAACAACGGACCATAGGTTTTTTGTGTTGTTTTTCTTTTGAAAATTGTGTCCCCGACATTTTTTCTATACATCCTCGTTTATATATTATGTTTTTTATGCATATGCATATGTTTTTGTTTAATATTATGGTTTCCTTCGACTTCTTTGAATTTAATCGATTTTAATCAATAATCAAATTTAACACAAATTTAAGTTTAATTGTATTTGAGCCAAATTATAATTTTAAAAAATAGGGAACTTGACAAATAAATTCTATTTACATAAGATATTTTTTAATTGGTCTTATCATAATAACTTTTTTCAATAAGTTCTATTTATACATGTAGTGAATATTCACTATATGTTTATAAATAGAAACTATTTGAGCACATTTTTTTACTTCATAAAATATATCAAAAAAAAAAAAGATCAAACATATTAAATTATATATTTAATAAATGAAATTAATTAATAAAAAAGACTAAAAAAAATCTATTATTGCACTTATCCTTGGCATGGCTATCGATAACAAGAACATTTAATGCTACCTTTTAACTTATTTGGAAATGATTTGCGACATATTGTTATTACAAGTATGAATGTATAATTTAAACGACGTGGATGTGATATTAGATTGATTGAACACGTTAAAATGGTGTGACTTTGAGAAATAGAGAGAGGAGGTCCTTTGCCCTAAACAAAGAAAAAAAGAGGTGAGAATGGATTCGTTCGATTATTCATACGGCAATGAAGGCGAGGCAACATCCCTGCCATTGGACGACCAACAAGGATTCAACTACTCTCCGTCTCCGGAGGACTCCATTGCCAATGCCAAGCCTTATGATGAGGAGGACATCTTCACCTCCAATGACGGCCCGCTTCTTCCGGATCCCACCCAAATGCCTGAGGAAGCCACTGCCTTTCGCGAGTGGCGTCGGTCAGTTCATTCTCTTTCTTAAATTCTTACTTCTAATTGCCCAATTATTCAATATCCATTTTAATATGTTCATTTTAGAAGGTGAGGAAGCCAAATTCTGGCCAAAACATTATTACTGATTCCGTGCAGATGTGCCTAGGTTTCATAATTAATTGGATGCGGTAGGTTACCCGTATGATGAAGGTTTGGGTGGAAACAGTATGTCTCTTCAGTGTTAGAAATAGATGTGCAAGTTGATATTGGGGTAGATTTGCCCAGGTTTGATAATTAATTGGATGAACTCAATCGAGAAAGTTTTTAATTCAAGTGGGTACCAACTAAATTGGAAGTGTGGTGGAATGATCTCGTACAAGATAGGGAGCTTCATAATTTGCATTTGCATCGGATTCACACATTGCCAGAAATGAAAGCATTATAAAAACCACTAAGAAACTTGTTTGCGCGTGTACAAAGTTAGAAGCCGTACGTTAATAAATACGGTGAACAATCACAGCTTCTATGCTCTCGGCAAGATTGAAGGAGAGTTCAGTGTAGATGTCTGTGATATTCTTAAATGGGCTCCAATTCTGGTACCAAACCCAGCTGAGGTTCTTTGCGCTGTTGGGTGCAGTAGTCGGGCAAATTTAGGTTGGGGTCCAAAGTTTTGCAATTTGCGCTATGGGTTCATTTTCAACTTTTGCGACATTTTTGACAAAAAATGTGTGACTAAAAATATTGAAAACTGTTATAAAAAGTGAAAATGGACTCCAACGTCAATTTATGAAGAACTTCAGTTGCCCATAACTACTTGATCCCAAAACACAAATAACCCTAAAATATATTATCTTATCCAGTGTACATTATTTTTGTAGATGCTACATCAATTTTTGTAGAAGTAGTTGTATACGTTACTCTCCAACATACAAAGAATGGACTGACCTAAATGATTGTTTCTGATAATCTTAATCTCGGAAAGGCATCCATATCAAAACACGTGCCTGTTCTTTATTTTCACCTGTAAAATCTAGTAGCATTTCATTTTTGTTAATACCATTTCATGTAAACTATCCCAAAACGAATTCAGGAGATTTCCAAAAGATATGGAAGTTGAGTTGCAATGACATAACCACCGTAAGTTTCAACTTTCACATGATTGCGGTAGAAATACGTTGTTTCAATAAACATCATTAGATCTCTCTCTCTCTCTCCGCGCTTAAATCAACTCATGATATTCTCCTTGTATTTGTGTTGACATATAGTTGAAGGATTTTGGTTTAAAATTATCACTGATCGTAGTAATTTTAGGATTTTCAAATATCCACAAATTTTTAATTTAAAAATTAGATACGGATGACTGTATCTGGCAATGTTTTAAATTGCGGTGGTGCAAGGTGGCGTGTTTTGGTGCCGGGTGCGTGTAACGTAAATTGTGTTGCGCATCGCGCGCAATTCGTCCATTTGATTTTTATAAATATAATACAAATAAACAATTAACTTCAAACAATCTTTCCAAATAAAATACTACATCTCTTTGAAAGAAAGTCATAGGTTCATAAAGTGCTATATAATTCTGCATAAAGCCACCACATTGTTCCAAATAAAGTAAATAATTTTATACAAAAATATAAAACATAAAATCTCAGAAATAAATTGACAAACAAATGAAAAATCAAAAATAGTTTCCTTAATTTAACGTAATATCACCGTTGGTTGATGGCAGAACAAAGGGTTTCCAAAAAACTTGGAAAAAAATCAGGGAATGAAACAAAGTAATTGGAATGCTACAATAAACAAATAAATCCAACTAAAAGAGAAAAAAAAAGAGAAATAGAGAAAAGAGATATCGACCTTGATGTTCTGACTACCAGAACAAAACATGATAGAGTAGAAGGTCAGACATCGATCTTACAATAAACAAATAAATCCAACTAAAAGAGAAAAAAAAAGAGAAAAGAGATATCAACCTTGATGGTCTAACTACCAGAACAAAACATGATAGAGTAGAAGGTCAGACCTCGATCTTGAAGACAAGCTGGCAGTTTGGATTCAAAAGTCAGACAATCAGGTGAGAGGGTTTTTGAAGTTGCTACTGTTTTTTATTGTTTTGGTTTTGGAAAGTGAAGAAAAAAAGTAGGGAGGGTTTTTGTTTATGTCGTGGATTTCTTGTTTTCTAATTTTTTACGCAAGAAAGAAAAAAAAAGATTGTTAAACGTGAAACGCGAATATCGCCCGAATGGCGTCAAATAGTTGCGTCCAAATCGCGTGACACGTCATCAATCGCGCGAGCTATATGTGACTTTCGTTAATCTGAGTTGGTTATGTTGCGTTTTTCGCCCAAAAAGTGCAATTGCTCTACGTGGCACATGCTACCGCGAGCACTGGTAGGAGAGAACCAGAATCTTGTCTGGGTGCATCAACCATTTTAAAATATCGTGCTTCATAGATACCGATGAATATTGAAATTCAAAAGTTTAAATGTGGATAGAATGATCAAACACTGTTTAAACCATGTTCAACAATTGATTGCTTTGTGGCTTTGATATGGATGGTTTTGCAATGAAGCTTAAATCTGGAAACATGGACAGTAATGCAGCTTTCAGCTCATAGCCAATTCTTATGCGGGGTCTAAGTAAACAATAGATTAGTATTAGGGATGCCTATCATTTGTTTTTGTGCCTCATTCATATATTTAGAGCGTAGATAGTGGGATGTGCGGTAATAAACAACAAACTATTATTTTTCCTGGCAGATCATGTCTTGTCAGTAAAGGAAATGGTGCGAGTAGGGGTAAGACATGCGAGAAGAAGTGTAGTGTGACTGTTATTAAGAACATATAAAAGGAACTGTTGGGTTCTATGGATATAAAGTTGTATTTTGGTGGATAAAGATGCGTGCTCTCAACGTATGGCATTCACCCAATGAATCCAATGTTCTCATTCTTTGCAAGTCCATTGTCTTGCACTCTTCTCTATCTTGCTGTGAACGCTTCTCACTAGAGTTCCCTCTTCAGAAGCATGCTTTTAGCCTTTTAGGTCAAGTATATATACAGGGGGCTAAAAGCTGGGTTTAAGCTTGATTTGGATTTGCAAATTTAGATTTGGTTGTGGTTGAACACAGGATTAAGGGTCCAAACACAAGATTTAGGTTTCCAGAAAATCGCACCTCCCTTAGTGAGCTGCTATTTGAATTGTACATCCAAATAGATGGTGCCTCGCGACCTAGAATGTGCAGTCTAACATTCCAATATAGAAATCAAAGGACGAAAATGAGGAGAGCACGATGAGCACAACTATGTCAACCAATATGTATAACAACAACCAATATGTATAACAGATGATTTAGATGCTCCCACAGAAGGGAACAATCATACTTACTAATGCTTTTTGGTGCGGTGTCCAGAAATACTAATGCCAATGTCCAATGATTTGCGAGCAAATGGAAGATCAAGTTGGGGTGTGATGTACTAGAGAGACTCGTGGTTTTTTTTGCTCTGAGAATATGGAGTTGGGCAATTGATTCTACAGATCTAGAAATCTATTTGGTCAAGAGAACTAGAATAGTTGATAGCCTTGGTGAGAGAGAGGGAGAAAGGAGAGAACATTGTCAATGTATCTCTACTATGGAGGAAATCTCCAGATTCACAAACTCATATCTGATTTGGTGTGGTGCATTTATTAAAAAAGCCTGACCTTTTCTTAAAAATTAGAAAGATACAGTTTGACTTGAATGGCCAAAACGTATTTAACTTTGGGATAAGTGGTGAGGTGATATTCTTTTAGTCTACGGCTCCCTCAATTATATAGAGTATGACATTTCGAAATATAAGTCTTTAGTTTAAAATATCAAAGACATTGACATTTAGCAATTTGTTTCATTGCTCAACTTGGTAGAGGGGTGTTCCTTGGTTTGTCTTTGTGTCTATGCTGGTGGGCATACCGGGAGATTTTGTGAGCAGCCTCCTTTTCAAGTGGAGGATCCCTCTAGTGTTTGTGTTCATTCGATGATGAAGTCTTTACGTGCTTCTACGCGGGAGGCGTTCTTTCTCAATCCGTGGAGGGTGATGTCCAAGGTCATGAAGAGAGTTAATTGTAATTGTTAATTAAATGCTTCTATGCTAGTACAATAAGGAATATTCCCTATGAATAGTCATAATCAAGGGTATTTAGGTCTATTTACTATTAGGATAACTTGGGCACTAAGTACGTTGGTACCTATAAATATGATTTATTCTCTCATTGCAAAGAAGATATTGTGACGTAAATGACGCCAAATGGGAGTAAGAAAAGATAAATCTCACTAAACTCCCTCAAATCATTATGTCTCAAAATGGAAGAATGCCTCAAATGAGGCTACAAATGAGTATTTATAGAAAGGAGGTTGCTTGGCCTCTAAGCTAAGAATCTAATTACAATTATATCCCTAGGAGCCAATAACCTTCCTTCTTCTAAATACTAAACAAACAACTAATAAAAGAAAATACATCAAATAAAGAAAATAACAAAAATACAATAAAATTCTAGAAATACTAAAAATAACCCCTAATTCTTGTTTCACATCATTCTCTCCGCCTTCGAAAAAGTTCGTCCTCGAACTTTAAAATTGAGGTCGAATGCAAAAATTCCCAAAATGTGCGGAAGAGGGGAAAAACTTGAGAGCCAAATGTGAGCAAGATTCTTCAATTCTTGCGGCAATCTTCATTTTCTTCCTCATGCCGCTCATGCCAATCATAAAAAATATCTACCCCCGGGGTCAAAGACCAAGATTTTGCCAAACTCTAGTTCTTGCACATGTTGCACAAAGGGGTTGAAATTTGATTGAATTTATGGGAGGAGGGTTCTTGTATAATTTCGGGTGGATCTTGTATGGGTCGGGATAAAGAAACACCGTTTCTTGAATAAAAAATTTGTCGTCGGCCACCGTTTGGGTGGTCCGAACATGGGATAAGGCATGACGGGGCTGCATCAGGGTTTTCTCCACTAAAACAGGGCTTTTTATGGTCGGAATTCGTGCCCAATGTCAGAGCTGCTTTGTTAAGGGAAAGCAGGGGTTCGTCGGGGCTTTTCAACGCTTGAAATAGGTCGGAACCATTGGTCGGAGCCGGATATGAAGTGCTGTCCTGAATCAGAGATCGATCGGGATTGTTTATCACCGAAAAGTGTCCGGATGATCCAAACGGTATGTGTTGGTGATTTGTGGGGCAGAATGGGGTTTGATTGGCTTGGAAAAAAGGATCAGCTGTTTTAGGGATGTCAAGAAGGCCAGCCGGCCTTGCATCATAGCTGTTCCGCGTTGAGATATAATTTTTTGGAGGCAGTGATGCTGGCAGGGGGTTCGGGGCAGTAGCCAGGGCCAGAAGAGACCATGTTGGCGTCGGAGGAAGGGTATGGGAGTGGCTGACCTACTGTTGGAGGTTGCGGCCTGCGGCGGAGTGGTCTGCTGTGAATGCGCAAGGGTTCTGCCCTTGCCGGTGGGTGGAGGTGGCGGCCAAAGGTGGCCAGCAGGTTATCGAGGTTAGTGGGGGGTTTCTTGATGTGGTGGTGGGTGAAATAGGGTTAGGGTTTTGATTTTTTTGGGGTAAAGGTGTAAAATGGGTTGCGGAAGCATGGGTGGAGGAATTGTGGGGGTTAGGGTTTTGGTTTCTTGAATTAGGGTTAAGGTTCATAATGGTGGGCTCTAAGTGTCTTTGGGGGTGGTGGCGGGGACAGGTCGAAATTTGTAGGAGGTGAGGGTCGTGTTGTAATGGTAATTTGGGTGGTGGTGGAGGGAGGCGAGCGTTGATTTCATCCAACCGGGCCATCAATCGGTTGATGGCCTCTAAGAGATGAGCGTTAAGAGTTCCCGCGGAGGTGTTCATCTTTTCTTGGACTTAGCTTGACATTGTTTACGATTTTTTTTTTTTTTTGCAACGACAACAACAACAACGGATAGAATCGACTAGGTTCTGATACCAATTGACGTAAATGACGCCAAATGGGAGCAAGAGAAGATAAATCTCTCTATAAACTCTCTCAAATCACTATATCTCAAAATGAAAGAATCCCTCGAATGAGGTTACAAATAAGTATTTATGGGAAGGAGGTTGCTTGGCCTCTAAGCTAAGAATCTAATTACAATTGTATCCCTAAGAGCAAATAACCTCCTTCTTCTAAAATACTAAACAAACAACTAATAAAAGAAAATACATCAAATAAAGGAAATAAAAGAAAATAATAAAAATACAATAAAATCCTAAAAATACTAAAAATAACCCCTAATTCTTGATCCACATCATATTGAGAATATGAGAATGAAATACTTATTAATAAAAATAAAAAAGGTGAATGCGATTTATATGCTTCCGCTCAATTTACGTTAGAAAAATCCTACAAAGTGGGGTTTGCATTGAGATTTTAGGTTATAATGTATTTGAACGAAAGGTTTGAAATGATGAAAAGAAAATATGAAGTTACTGTGGTTCTGGATTGTAACCATAATTAATACCGAGTTTTATGATGAAGTCTTGCCACTCGAGTTTCCCTAATGTCAGATTTATTAAGATTAGGAAATATTAGAAACCTATGGGAGATGCTTGCTCGTGAGTGACATAAAGTGACAGTATTATCTAATTCGAAAACATACAGGTGAACTCAGTGTTAGTTAAGTTTATACAAGGAAACCCAAGCATATCACAAATTTTTGAATCAAATTGCCTAAACTACACTAACGCATTTCAAGTAAGCATTTTTTTTAGGATTTGTTGATGTTTTGCCACCTTTATCTCCACTAAAGGGCATTCATTGGGGTTGTAGACCTGCTGGATTTTGTATTATAGGTAAGGACTTGTAAGGCTTAGTGACGTGCACGAGAGTCCCAGAGATTTAATTTATTTAATGTTTATTTTTATTTTCATGTTTTTATCAGGATATTTTTTTCTTTTAGTTTCTAGATTAGCTTAGAGTGTGACATTTCGTTGAAATCTCTTTACTTCCTCTTTAGTCATTTTACATATTTTGGTTATCTTGCCTAGCAAGATAACTCTTAACTATAAATAAGGCCATTGGTCCCTAAAATCTCTCTATCAACCTCCACCTACTAATTGGGAGGTCTTCATGGATCCCATCCAAAATCTTCGTACACATCAAATTGGCAAAATTATGGGATGGGCCTAATTTGGGCGGGTTAAATATGGGTTGGGCTAAATATGGGCTGGGTTAAATGTGGGCTGGGCCAAATATGGGCGAACCAAATATGGGTTGGGCCAACCCATTGTTTTTCTACTAAAGTGTAAGTATTACAATTCGAGGTATATGTAAAAAATACTCATATTTTACTCGCACCTTTTAAAAATGAGTATTATATTTGATTCGTATCTTTTAAAATTGGGCTCTATAATTGATTCCTATCTTTCAAATATGGGTCCCATATTTGACTTATAGCTTTTAAATATGGGCTTCATATTCAACTCATAGCTTTAAAATATGGCCCCCATATTTAGATGACCGAACTAATATGGGTTGTTTTATTATTTGGGCCACATTTTGCCACTACTAGTGCCAACACTATTAGGGTCAGACTCATAGTCACTAGGATCACTACACTCTCTAAATACCGCTATTCTGATTGCCTGATCGCAAATAGTGTGGTTTTGCTATCTGAATCTCCAAATTGTTAGTAAGTGGGGAAAAAATAATTTTCGGCGAGAGGAGGATTCGAGGCTTTGTGGTCTGGTGAGGCGAGGCGTAAGCCTCGAGCCATATCGAGGTGTAAGCCTTCACTTGAAAATAAAAATTGCGAAAATAATTATAGAAGTAGTAATAAATTACAAAAGTACTATATCATGGCTATCATCGCAAAACATATTCTTAGTCAAATATTAGTTGCACAATAAATGGTGTAGCAATCATCACGTCGTCATCAAAAAGGTCTATAATCACTGTCACCGATTAAAAATAATGTATCATCATGAAATCATCACAATGATGTTACCGCAATGAACCCAACTTGATAGAGATGGCAACATAGGCGACACTCAAGAGTCATGACAAAGCAATTATCTAAATATTCTTCTATCATATTCGTTAATCGATAATAGAGCTAAAATGATAGTTACCTAATAATTTTATTCACAAACTACTGAATGAAAATTTGATTAATTTAATTATGTCTCTTAGTTGTTTGCCCAAAAGGGCCTGCATGCTTATGCACCATTCTCCCTGCCTTTAAAAAAGCTCTATACAAACTTGAGTCATTGATTAAAATTTATAAGTGCCCGTGCCAAACAAATAAATATTTTGAGTATGTAAGAGTATATATACTCAATTGAACAATATATATGTTTGTGTCTGGGTGTGTGTATATACATTCATATATGCATACGAGTCATTGATCAAATTTGGAAGTGACTCTGCGCTTGTGTATCTTTTTAAGATAAAAGAGTATATGACTACGTGCTCAGTCAAACATAGTATATATACCTACTAAATTGGACAAACGAAGAAAGAGAGAGTTGAAGGGAAGAACAGAGAGAGCAAAAGAAGACTTGTACGAGGTCGGTAAACCCAAGGCTTAAGAGTCATAAGCCTCAGCCCATTGACTGGTGGAGAATATTTATAGTTGAAAATATACCTATAGTATCAAAGCAAATCCTACAAGAGTTATAAAGTGTTATCTGAAATAGCGGTCCAACTAATCTATACCTATTGTATCGCGTACGAAGTAAATAAACGGACCTTGTATTAGCACCCTGTATAAGAGCTACCCATATTTTAGATTACATTGATCAAATTCATAGGGAATTTGTTTTCATTACTAAAGATTGCAAGGTTGCATTAATGTGGTGGACCTAATGGAAAACTGTGTAAATGTTAGATTATGTAAAAATGTTTGGGTACAAATACTACCTGGTGCACTGCAGGTGTTTGGTAGTTATGTATGTTTGTGTGTGTTATTAATGTTGGTGGATTATTTTATGTATTCTTCCATCCAAATGGAGGATGATATGTTACTTTTAATTTTAAGTTTCAATGATACGTCTAATATTTTCCCTATATATGTGGTTACTGATACTCTTCAATCTATTTGTGTAGCCAAAATGCAATTTATCTTGAGGAGAAGGAGAATAACGAGAAGGAGATGCGGAATCAGATCATCAATGAAGCTGAGGAATTTAAGCGAGCTTTTTACGAGAAAAGGAAGGTCAACATGGAAACTAACAAGGCCCAAAACAGAGAAAGAGAGAAGGTATATAAATGCCGGAAACCATTATGCCCAATTTCCCCATATTGTTTCAGAACAATTCATCTTTGGGTCTTTCACAATTAATACCTTCGAATTAGGTATAAGGTATCGATGATTTTTGTGACATATCAGGATTGCATCAAAATACTCTTATTCATGAAGGGATACGTCCAATAATGCTCTTGTTTACCAGGGGATATATTTTACGAAGCAAAAAACTAAGTTGAACTCACTCAATAAAATATGTTTACAGGGGACCTTTTTTATAATATTTATTTATTTTTGTTTCGGGGCAGCTGTATCTGGCCAACCAAGAGAAGTTTCACAAAGAAGCCGACAAGCAGTACTGGAAAGCAATAGCAGAACTGATCCCTCGCGAGGTGGCTAATATCGAGAAGAGGAGAGGGAGGAAAAAGGATGAAGATAACAAGCCCTCAATAGTTGTCATCCAAGGCCCAAAGCCCGGAAAGCCCACTGATCTCACGAGAATGCGACAAATGCTTTTGAAGCTGAAACAAACCCCTCCACCTCACATGATACCACCCCCACCCCCACCTGCAAAAGATAGCAAGGACGCTAAAAATGGAAAAGACGCCAAAAATGGGAAAATTGCAGTGGGCCCAGAAGCATCAAAAGACGGGAAAAAACCAGGCCCTGGAGTTGAAAAGGACAGAAAAGATGATGCGGGCCCAGAAGTAGCAAAGGACGGGAAAGATGCTATGGACTCAGAAGCCGCAAAGGACGGGAAAGATGACGTGGGCTCAGGCCCAGCAGTATCACCAGCTGCTGCTGGGGAAAAGCCTGCTTCACCTGCTAAAGATGTTGCTACCGATGTTGAGTCGAAACTGGAAGATTCTGCTCTAACTGAGGGCGAACATGTTGCAGAAACAGAATCAGAACCAGTCTCAACTGCATGATGATTAACGGTTTGTTTTTCTGATCAGATTCGTTTATAATTATGTTAATCATTTCTTTTTTTTACCTTTACCACACTTTTTCTAACCCCTACCATTTCTTTATGGAGAATAAGAGCAGTTCTGCTTTCATGCCTTCACAGTCTGCAGCATGGACTGTATAGAGAATTTTGTCCCTGAATATGTTTTCCTTGTGAATTCGGCAGATTGTTTAGCTGAAATTTATGTTTCTAGATCTGCATTTCATCTTCAATTTTCCCTTTTCCCTTTTGAATTCTTTGTTTTGTATACCTATGTAATATGGATTTGGACTTTAAAGTTAGATTAGTCACACTCTCACTTTGTGTCCCAATCCAAGAGTTTCTCATTCAAATTTCTTAAAATCTTTCGACTTTTAAATATAACTCTAATTTGGGGATGAAGAAAGAGTTGTGAAACGCCTGGATACTTTGGATAGTGTTTCGGCTGATTTTCCCTTATTTAAAATATACAATTATGGAAATTCGGGTCTTACAAATAGTTCACTCAAGTAACTTGGCAATACTATTACTATCACATTAGCCTCAATAATCTCTAATAAAACTGATGAATAAAAATGACCTGGTTGATATTTGGTATGGCGGAAAGCACAAAAAAAATAATATTTTCTGTTTTCCATCATTGGCCTAGTATAATTATTACTGTTACAGTCTTTTTCAAGTTGAGACGTATTTGATAAGAGTTGCAGCCTTAAATTTTCCAAATAATTAAAGCATTGATTTATCTAACAGATTGAACTCTTAAAAAATGAAGGAAAATGATGCAACTAAGATCACAAATACCCGCTTTGTTAGTTCATAGTTTACACGAATATGATAATTAGACGCATACTCCTTAAGTTCCAATTTACGAGTCCTTTTTTTGGCTTTCTCATTTATGAAGGATATTATAATCAGTGGTCAAGATTGAGACATTAGCTATGATTTGGTCCATTGATGTTCGATTAAATAGGAAATGTGGCTCTAAACCGGTTAGGTTCCAGCTTGTTTCCCTTCGGGATGGATGGATAGTATCAATTTGGGATAAACTATCTGACAGTGCTACAATTTATTCTCGTCCATGAATAAACTGAAATAAACAATTTGGTATATTTAAAGCCCATTAGGGTCGCCTATTCACCAACGTTCTCTTGAGCCATACACAAGGCTGTGCGTATTGAACAGCAGATTTGGACGGGCTGCTTACGGTTTGGGCTGAATGAGTGCGGACTCAGTTTGGGTTGGATAAAGGATAAAGCCAGGTTAGGCCGGGCTGATTAAGTTGTTAGGCCAAATCAAAGCTTTGGGTTATTTTACATGGGCAAAACTTATTTTACATGTGCGGACAAACTCTTATGTGACATTTTTTTGGGTTCGAGTAGCATATGTTTTACCGCCATAACAATAAGAAAAATGATGAAAAAGTTGGGGCGAGAAAGCACATGTGGCCCAATTCAGAAAATTTAAAAAATAAGGGTTAATTACACTTCCCCCCGTTGAACTTTACCCCATTTTCATTTTGCCAGCCGAACTTTCACTTCCTGGGCTTGACCCTCTCAACTTTCTAAACTCCTTCCAAGTTACTCCCTACCGTTGACACCATTAAATTTTTTGACGGAATCTTGGTCATGTGCATTGCACATTTGGAAAAAATAAGGGTATTTTTGTTCATTCCTACTTGGAGGGGAAATTTAGTTATTTTTTTACACCTATTTAGCTCCTCTCTCCCACACTTGCTCACTTCAACCAAAAGACCTTACAACCACGGTTGCCCCCACTCCACCCTCCTCTTCTCTTTTCTTCATCTTCCCTACTTTCCCACGCCCAAATACTCTCTCTCTCTCTCTCTCTCTCTCTCTCTCTCACACACACACACACACACACACACACACACACACACACACACACGAAAATGCACACAGAGACCGTGAAGAGAGGAAGACATTGATTTGGGTGGATATTGATTAGATCTCAGTTTTATTTTGTTTGATTTGGATTTATTTTGTTAGATCTAGGTTTTATTTTGTTGGAACTCATTTTTGATGCAAGCATTTATTTTTTTTTTTTTTTTATAGAAATCAAATTTTTATAACTGAAATCAATTGTGTAAACAATTTTTTGTTGGAAATCATTTTTTTGGGTGGAATTCTTTTAATATATAATCATTTTATTTGGTGTGTTTTTTTTCCTGAAAATTATTATTTTTTAACTGTATACCATTTTTTAAAATCAGTTAATTATTATTATTATTGTGGAAATTATTGTTTTTGTTGGAAATCATTTTTTAGCATGGAAAACTTTTTTTTTGGTTGGAAATAATCATATTTTGTGGAATTTTTTTTAGATCATTTTTTTTTTCTGGAATTTTTTTTGGGTGGAAGAATTTTTTATTTATTTATTGAAAGTCATTTTATTTGATGGAAAACATTTTTTTTCTGGAAATTATTTTTTAACTGAAATCTGTTGTTTTTTAAGATAATTTTTTTTTTGAAAACTATTTTTTTTATTTGATGGAAATCATTTTTTTGGGAGGAAAATTTTTGAAAATAGTTTTCATGAAATGTTTTTGATTTTTTTTTTCATTTACGTATCTTAAAACCATTTTCAGTTCGTATTTAAAATATATTTTTCAGAATATATATTTTGTTCAATTTATTAATTTTTGAATATATTTTTAGTCAAATGTTTTTAATATTTTTGTAATTTTTAGTTTTTTTAAAGTTTTCTCTAGATTTTTCTTAAAGTTGTTTATTTTCCCCAGATTTGTCCAGATTTTTTTTCCCTAGATTTTTCTAAAAGATTTTTTTAATATTGTCCAGATTTTTAAATGTTTTTGCAATATTTGCCTAATTTTTTTTTTGTATTTTTCAGATTATTGAAATCATTTTTCTGTAATTTTCAGAATTTTAACTATATATATATATATATATATATATATATATATATATATATATATATATATATATATATATATATATATATATATATATATAAATGTTTAAAATAATTTTCCAGTATGTTAAAAAAAAAGTTGCCTTATTTTTCGTCATGTGTAGCGCACATGATCAAGATTCCGTCAAAAAAGTTGACGGTAAATGATAGGGGTAACTTGAAGTCGTTTTAAAAGTTGAAGGGATTAAAGTTTGGGCGACACAGTAAAAAAATGTGGTAATGTTCTGGGGAATAGTGTATTTAATCCTAAAAATAAAAAAATAAAAAATGTTAGTGCGGTGAGGCACATGTTTCCCGAAAACTAGTTATAGTTGAGCGTTTGGGTAAAAATTTGATCAAAATAATTGGACTTCTGGGTTAAAAATAGATAAAACTAATTTTATCAAATGACCTTGATTTAAATCCCTAGGTTAATAGGATGGGTGCTTAACATGTAAATGTGTGTCTATCTGGGGCTGACAATTTTTGACACGATAACCCGTTTATGGTAATAACCCGAACATGACCCGAACATGATACGATTAGCTTGTATAGATTTAAGAGTACCCAAAACTTATACTCAAATTAAAATCAACGCGCCCCGAAAATGACACGACTAATCCGAATTGCCACCCCTCTCAACCTTTAAATCTTTAGAGGTAACCCATTTAACAGCCTGCTAAAAAAATGTTAAACCCCGAGGTGATATTGGCTTATTTTGGGTTGATTTAGGTCCTGTTTGGTTATCCTAAAATTGTAAATTTGTTCATTAATAAATTAGTTTATTTATGAATTGATCCATTAATTGTGTTTGGTTTCATTAGTAAAACAATTCATTAATTGTCCCATTTTAGCTCATGTGTAAAATCTAAAATTGGATCATTTCACAAAAAATGTGAAATGCATTGATTTGAAATCGAAGTCACATAAAGTGCATGATTCTCACTCTCTTTCCCCCTTCCCCTCTCATAATTTATTTTTATCTTTTTTTAGAGAATCTTAACATTAATTTCAAATTACCAACTGTTGCCTACAAATAGATTTAAACTTATTTTAAATCTATTCATTTACAATTCATTAATTCACAATGAATTAATTTACATAATCAAATAATTAGTTTTGGATTCAAATTGCCATGCCTAGCTGAGGGCCACTATCAAGACGGCTGCTTGTTGCTTGGTCAATTGGCCTGCCCTACTGCATATGGGTTGCTGGTTGGGTTAGTCCGGCCCACTGCAAGGCCTTGGTTGCATTATTTTTTAAAGCTGATCGGATCGCCAAATATTGTGAGCATTCGTCTGTGAGAGAGACCTTTGTCCCTAGTATTTTAGTGTGGGGGACAGATATGGGGGCCTCCTTTAATATGGGAGGACTGAGTCTGAAGCAAGTGGACATCCACATGGCGGAATAACTCATTGGTCAATTATCAAAGATGCAGTGGGGCCACTTCCACGTGTAGTCATAATCATAATCACCATTCACCACCCACCACTCGTCAAACTAGTTGTTGAGAGCTTCAAACTCTTTGCATGTGAGATATGATCCACTGACATCTTTGGCCAGTACAAGTTACAGCTCTGCACCACATGTAGATCAAGGATAATACAAATAGGGCATCCGCATCAGTTCCACCTAAAATTAAATCAACAGAGATAAAAGCAATTTTATTAGGTCCAGTTTGGTTGCGCAAATTGTTTAATTATGTAAATTGGTTCATTGTGAATTAGTGAATTATAAATGAGTGAATTTGAAATGAGTTAAATCCAATTTTACACAATGTTTGGTAATTTGAAATTGATGTTAAGGTTCTATGAAAAAAATATAATAACAAATCAAGAGAGAGAGGGGGAGGGGGAGGGAAAGAGAGGGGGAGGGGGAGGGGAAGAGGAAGAGGGATATGAGACATGCACTTAATGTGACTCCTATTTCAAATTGATTCATTTCACATTTTTTGTGAAATGATCCAATTTCAGATTTTGCACATGAACGAAAATGGGTCAATTAATGAATCATTTCATTAATGAAACCAAACACAATTTTATTCTTTATAATAAATCTTCAGTACATAATATTTTTTAGCGACTTTAGAAGAACAAGGTCAGGCAATGATTTTTCAATCGGTTAATAACTTTGTCCTGTTCCTCTACAATACTACAAGATGATTCAGGACAATTTTATCAGGACAATTTTATACAACTCATTGCGAATGCTCTTAATTGTGTGGTTCCTGGACCCAATGCAATTTGGCCAAAATTTTTATAACGGGCATAAGAACCGGAGAGTCCGACCATATGCCATCATCTGGGAAACAGTTAATATTAAGCCTTTTCGGAACTCCATGTCAATTTTCAATTCTTGTAACCAGTATGCGGTCATAAAGGCCTTCCCTTTGGTTGGACAGGACACCTTCCCTTTGGTTGTTTCAGCTCCACGACCAGAAGTGATTATTCTAGCATCCCTAATCACCGTCTGATCATTAGGATCTGCCACATGTTTTGTATCCGCGGCTACAAATGGTAACGGTAGTTGGTTGAGGTTGAACATCCTTCTCCAATGAGTAATTACTTTAATTGTCCTCCAACGCGTCCGAGCATGAGATTGGAGACCTTACGTGAGCTATGGTTCAGGCTAGTCTTAAACATACACACATACATACGCAAAAGATACATATATATACAAAATTAACATACTTGAACGATACTCATAAAATCTATAAACATCAGGTCCTAATTTGTGTAATTATCTTTGGCCCTTCTACATCCAATAAGTTAAGCCTTTTGATTTCTTCATTGTTTGGTCAATTTATAATCACTTAGGATGTGTTTGATTGCAACTATGGACAATGCGTGGAAAATAGTTCATTTGGATGAGAAGTTGAAAAATACATGGAAAAACATGAGTTTTTAGTCTACTTTTTCTATTTTTCATGGAAACCAATTCTTTGGTCGGTGGATAAGAAATATTTTCCATTAAAAATGAGGTTTGAAATAAAGTACTTGTTATGTGGATGAGTGCTGTTCTTACATGAATTATTCACAATCAAGATATTACAAAGACAAAACATAAGTCAAAGCAATTATTTTTCATAAAAAAATTTCTATGCCAATTAAACACTCTTAGTTTAAAATGACCTACATTAAATATAATAAAATATTAGGACATTTATATAATTTTGCCTTTGTTATCTTGGGTCACAGTGAATATGCCTCAACTTTGCCTCCATGTCCTTATCAAACGAGCTTTTCTTTGATTTTCGCTCGATCGTCTCAAAGGAGAGACGGACAAAATAAAAACAGATGTATGTTTCTATACTAGAACAGAGAAGAACAATAATGCCACATACAGAATATGAAAAAAATTGTTTACATATGAATGAATTGTGGACGCCATCAACTGTTCAACTAATCATAATTGCTACCACGCCATTTTGTTTGCATAACTATATTTGGCAAAAAAGTTAAGAAGTTAAACGTGACAGTAACTCACGAGCTTAACTCTGTCACTGCCATGGCGGTTTTCTACAACTCGACCAATTTAAACAAGGGGTAATTATATCTAGGTCCCATTTATTGGGTCAACAAGCTTATAAGTCCTATTGACTTTTTAATAATCCCATAGGTCCTATTCCAACTTTTCAGGAAATTTTTTCACAATTTTACCCTTTTAAAACCAATCATCCGTAACTTCCTTGAGGAAGTTACATAAGTGGTTGGACTTTTTTTTTTAATCTTTAAATGATCATAACTTTTGATTCACAAATCCTTTTTTCGCAAAATTACTATTTTTGAAATCTGCTCGACGAGATCTATCAAACAAGATCCATGAAGACTATAAAATTCCAAAGAAATTTTTTTACACAAACAGTAAACTTTACTGTATGTACTAGAATATGAAATAGTTTTATATCTGTGACATTTCACAAACAGACAGTAACATTTACTGTGGTAATACTACACAGTATATATATATATATATATATATATATATATATACACATCCGGGGGATCCAAACCCTCTTTTTTCAAAAATACCTTATATTTAAAGGTTCGCGCTAATGGCATCCAAAATACCACCATTGTTGGAGCTTCAACGACCTTCGTCAGAGCTCCGATTTGGGGTGGGTAAGGGTGGCATGTGGTGCCGCTGGCGCGGACCTTTGAAAATACGAGACTTTTGAATAAATGGGCTTTGGATCCACCGGAGTATCATGGGGTGCCGCTGGCGCGGACCTTTGAAAATAAGATTGGATCAATGGGATAGGGATCATCTGGAGCGCCAATTTGGGGTGAATAGGGGTGGCACAGAACTTTAAAAATTTACGAGCATATTAGATATATATATATATATATATATATATATATATATATATATATATAGTTTGTAAAAATGTCATAGATATTAAACTTTATTGTATACACCAGAAAATGAAATAGTTTTATATTTGTGACATTTTCACAAACAATAACATTTACTGTGATAATATATTTATGAAATAGTTTTATATATATAACATTTTCACAAACAGTAACATTTACTGTGTTAATATTACACAATATATATATATAACATTTTCACAAACAGTAACATTTACTGAGTTAATATTACATAATATATATATATATATATACACACACACACACACACACGGTAGATCCAAACCACTATTTTTTTTCAAAATTATCATATTTTTAAATGTTTACGCTAGCGACATTCAATCCCCACCACTACCCACCCCCATTGTCGGACCTTCAACGATTTTCATCAGAGCCATGGTTTGGGTTGGTAGTAGTGGCATAGGGTGCTGCTGGTGCGGACCTCTGAAATTAAGAGAATATTAGATAAATGGATTTTGGATCCACCGGATCTCTGATTTGGGGTGAGTAGGGGTGGCATTGAGTTAGGTTTATATCTATAACATTTTCACAAGCATTAACATTTACTGTGTTCATATAACACAGTATATATATATATATATATATATATATATATATATATATATATATATATATATATATATATATATATATATATATATATATATATATCCAAACCTCTTTTTTCTGATATTATCTTATTTTTAACGGTCCGCGCCAGCGGCATCCAATCTCCACCACCACCCACCCCCTTTATTGGAGCACCAACAACCTTCATCAGAGCTCTGATTTGAGGTGGCATGGGATGCCGATGTAACATTTTCACAAACAGTAACATTTATTATTTGTGAAAATATTACAGATATAAACCTAATCCAATGCTATCCCTACTCACCTCAAACTGGAGCGCCGGTGTAATCAAACCCCATTTATCCAATATTCTCTTATTTTCTAAGGTCCGCGCCAACGGCACTCCATGTCACCCCAAATGAGAACTCTGATGAAGGTTGTTGGAGCTCCGATAATTGGGGTTGGTGGTGGTCGGGATTAGATACCGCTAGCGCGGGGCGTTAAAAATAAGACAATATCAGAAAAAAGAGGTTTGGATCCACCGTATATATACTGTGTTATAACACAGTAAATGTTAACGTTTGTAAAAATATTATAGATATAAACCTAACCCAATGTCACCCCTACTCACCCCAAATCGGAGCGCCAGTGGATCCAAACTCCATTTATCTAATATTCTCTTAATTTCAGAAGTCCGCGCCAGCGGCACCCTATGCTACTACTACCCACCTAAATCATAGCTCCGATGAAAGTCGTTGAAGCCTCGACAATTGGGGTGGGTAGTGGTGGGGATTGAATGTTGCTAGCGTAAACCTTTAAAAATATGGTAATTTAAAAAAAAAAGAGGTTTGGATCTACCGTGTGTGTGTGTGTGTGTGTGTGTATATATATATATATATATAAACTCAGTAAATGTTACTGTTTGTGAAAATGTTATATATATAAAACTATTTCATAAATATATTATCACAGTAAATGTTATTGTTTGTGAAAATGTCACAAATATAAAACCATTTCATTTTCTGGTGTATACAATAAAGTTTAATATCTATGACATTTTTACAAACTATATATATATATATATATATATATATATCCAATATGCTCCTATTTTTAAAGTTCTGTGCCACCCCTATTCACCCCAAATTGGCGCTCCAGATGATCCCGATCCCATTTATCCAATCTTATTTTCAAAGGTCCGCGCCAGCGGCACCACATGCCACCCTTACCCACCCCAAATCGGAGCTCTGACGAAGGTCGTTGAAGCTCTAATAATGGTAATAAGGATTGGATACCGCTAGCGCGAACCTTCAAATATAAGGTAATTCTGAAAAAACGGTTTGGATCCACCGTATATATATTTGGATCCACCGTATATATATATATATATATATACTGTGTAGTATTAGCACAGTAAATGTTACTGTCTGTTTGTGAAAATGTCGCATATATAAAACTATTTCATATTCTAGTGCATACAGTAAAGTTTACTGTTTGTGTAAATTTTTTTCTTTGGAATTTTATAGCCTTCATGGATCTTGTTTGATAGATCTCGTCGAGCAAATTTCAAAAATAGTAATTTTGTGAAAAACGGATTTGTGAATCAAAAGTTATGATCATTTGAATATTAAAAAAAAAGTTCAACCACTTATGTAACTTCCTCAAGGAAGTTACGGATTGTTGGTTTTAAAAGGGTAAAATTGGAAAAAAAATTCCAAAAAATTAGGAATAGGACTTATATGTAAGGGAAAAACATGATGGGACTAAAATGTATATAAGAAAGTCTAATAGGATCTAAACGTAAATGCCCCTTTAAACAAAGAGTTGATCTTTTAAGGGTGATGGTATTTTTAACCAATAAGTTGCAAAATAAGAGTTTGGTTCAACGTGATTCAGTAGTTGTTATCATAAACTGTATGAAAGAATGAAAATATGTAATCCTAAGCAACCTCACTCGCTTAACCTCCCACAAACAAAATGATGTTGGATTACATAATGTTTCAGTAAATAAAAATAGTAATATAATTAAACAGTATTTTATAGAATTTTCCTAGAATTTAACTATAATGTTAAGAATACATAATATATTAAAAAAAAAGAGGGTAAGATGCAGAAAACTCCCAAAGTATAACTTCAATTGCGAGTGATCCCTATTTTGCAAATAAACCTCTAATCTGTGAAAAACAAAAAAAAAAAAACTTTTATTTTAGCCACACAAGGGGAAGAAAAATCTAAATAATGATAAAAGTTCAATTGAGTATATTTGCCAAATCATTATTCAGGGAGTATTTTTATGACAGTTATTTCTAGGGGTTTTCTCCACATTTTTTAATCTAGCAAATTTCTGCCTTAGTTTATCCACAAACAAATCATGTGCAAATAATATACACTGCAACACATCATCTTGTATTTGTCCAATCTATTCACCCATAACCAGAGTAAAAAGATAAATACAGTATACTTGAAGCTAAACTTGATCTAAATCTACAACAATTAGAAATTCAGTGTACTGTAATGTTGGACTGATCATGCATAACATTAATAGTTTTTTTATTTTTTTATTTAATCTCATTTCTAGAATTTTTTTAGACTTTCATTCCATGTATTTTTTTAATTGTATCAAGTCTTATAATCACCAAAAATCGCATTCAACCTCCTAGTAACTATCTTTAACTAACCATTTTCCTTTTTTGCAGAGAACAACACTTGTCTCATAATTGGTATAATATAACTAACAGTTAAAAAAACAAAAACATAGGAGAGACTACAAATAATATTTTAAAATTAAAATTAAATACTTGTGATCCTTATTTTCAATCAAATCTATCTACTACTCATTTATAATTTTCTCTCTCTACCTTCTATTAATATGTTTGAAGAAAGATAGTTTTCATTGTTAATGTTCCTGGCATATACCCAAACAAATTCACATATACTTTGTTTTTCAACCTAATATATTTTCAATCACTTCCTCATAAAATCACTAAGTTACTCATTATTTTGATACTAGATAATTCGAAGAACATTGTATGTCCTCCAAAGTAAGTAAGCGGCTCGTAAGTAAAAAACTAGTCGTAAAGAACATTGATATTAGATAATAGATTTTTGCTGATTTTTGTCGTTATTGCATTACCGCCCCCAATTTTTGTCCGCCCACATCAATGGGTTTAAACTCCTTTATCACCCCCAAGTGAGGGGGTTATTGAATGGAAACCTTGAACATTTCAAAGCCTGTTTTCAAACGAGAGCCCTATCACGTATCCTCCTTCAAAATTAAAACTGATCTTTCCTTTCTCCCAACAACCGAAAATGGACTGGAATGATAGATCCGGCCAAAACCATGTTCTTCTATTAAAAAAAATATACAACTGTAATAGATATATATTATAACTGAAAGGGAACTTCAGGATGTATATTTTAAGTTATGGTTTGAACTATTACAGTTCATTATGTTCTTTGTTTGTTATATAACGGTAAGAAAAAACAAATTGTGTTGTTTATTATAGTATAGTTTTGTTATTTCTTTATTTGTCAAAAAGCATTTCGTTCATTATTTTAAGAAAATGAAGAAGAGTACTTCATTTTTTAGTATTAACATTTTTTAGCAGGTTAATGCATTACAGAGTGTATTCTTTTTGTTTTTGGAATAGTTAAGCAGTTAGACTTCTTATGATCAGGGATTTCTAAAAATGATATGTTGACGCAAAAATTCTTCAACTATGTGGATCAATAATAAATGGCCACCTGTCATCCTACGTGGCAATATTTATACTTGCTCGGCACCCGAGGAGAGTTGGTCGGCACCTGAGGAGAGTTGATTGGCGTACCAACCAACTCAAGGAAGACCAACCACCCTAGAAGACCAACAATCATATTCATTGTACATAGATGTAAATGTCTGAATATATAAATACATTCCATCTCTTGAACTCCCATCACTATAAATACATGCATTCCCTTAGCCAAAGGGATAGGCTGAATAATCTAAACTAAGCAATTCTTTACACACCTCTCTCTCTACACCATATTGTGCTATTGTAAACTCCTGGGAATAAAATTACAGTGGACGTAGGCTTTATTCATAGCCGAACCACTTTAAAAATCGTTGTCTCTTATATGTTTGATGTGCTTGTCTATCTTCATTTCATCTTCAATATCATCCTCATATTTTTATCTGTTGTTGATGCCGATAAGATGGCTTGGGGCCATTTCTAGTCATCAACTGATTGGCGCTGTCTGTGGGAATCGAAACGAAAATCTTTTCCTCATATTAGATGGAACGAAGATGAACGGGTCGTAATTTATCCTACTATTATCATTCCCATTATTTTCGTGATACGATTCATCACCATGAACAGATCTACAAAGATGATCCGAAAGAAAACGATAAGTCCTTTTGTAAGGACACAAGTTTCCGATTGAGTCTTAATGTAGTGTTGGCTCAATTCCGGACAAAAAACGTTTGAGTCATAGGATAGTATTCTTGTGTATCCTTCAAGTCTATGACATGTTAAAGTTGAAGACGTTGCGGCCTACTTATCAAGAGAACATCATTACCGATTTACATGTGCCTCGTTTCACGTCATCAACTTAGTTCCAATCTCTCCCAAGGTATGAATGCATTATATATATATATATAGGAGCTTGGAACATTTTTTTTAAATGGGTGTAATTTTATTTTGAACTGAAGTTTATTTTCAGAAGGTTATTTTTAAACTTTGAATAAAAAGTTTTTAGGCTTAAAATAAATTTTGACCATTCTGTCACTTCGTTCGAAATTGTCGTTCGAATGCGAATTTCGTTAGAACGAGTTTGCCAACGACTTTTTCCTTTTGGCCTCTGGAACTTCGTTAGAAGGTCGTTCGAATGAAATTTCTGGGCGGAATTTTTTTTGGCAGTTTTAACCCATTTTCCACTACTTTGGCCCATTATTTTATGACAGTTTTAAAGGAAACTTCTGGAGAGACCTTTTCTAAGACTTTTGCAACCTCCTTGATAGCTTTTTGAGAGCCAATATTTCATAACAAAAGTCCCAGTTTTCATGTATCCAAATTAATTAGAAATTCTCTTATACACATGTGTTTACACCCATAAAATTCTTTTGTTTACAATTCCAAGTATTTCTTCATATATATAATATTTTCTTGGAGTTGCTTGGCACCATTGGTTCATGTCTACGGCAAGAAGGAGAAGTTTGGATTTTTCTTCTATTTCCCATAAAAGAAGAAATTTGGTTTTGGCTGCGGCATTCTCATACGGTGAAAGGCACCGTGTGTGGTAGAAGGGTTCCTAAAGCTTCATTGGTGGATTCCAAGGTTCCGGTGGATTCCAGGATTGTCGATTAAGCAGAGGTTGGTACAAGAAAACGCGTCAGGGGCTTGAAGGGAGTCGAGTCGAGTTGAGTAAGTCATTTGTCTTGTACTTGTAAAATTCCGTACTTAGTGGACTTACGACTAGGGGCGTCCGAAGTTTTTTCCCGTTGTGAGTTTTTCTCGTACATCGCGACGTAGTGGTTGTGAATTTATTTTATCTTGCAAATCGCCTAGAACGCATGCTTAGGATTATAAGATAAAATATGGTTTAATTCACTCCTCTAGTTTAATTTGGTGCTAAAATAAGTTTGGGTGAAACTTAAGTTGATTTAATTCAAGCCAGTAATTTATATTTGCTAAAATTTGGTTTAGCCTAATTTGGTAATATTGAAAATATTGTGTAGGCAAAATTTATGACTTGTGTTAAATTAATTTTGGGCTAAAAGTAAATTTTTCATAGTTAACTTCATGCGTTAGTTTTGTTTGTGAGAATATCCTAATACTGGTTTGTGTGAATTTTGTGTGTGTGTGTGTGTGTGTGTGTGTGTTCACCATAATTCACTAATTTAGGTTTAATTTTTAATTTTGCTTTTAGAAATTAAAATTTGTGCTTAATTTAATTTTTCATCTTTTTAAGAAAAGAAAATCTAATAAGATTTGGAAAATTAAATTGTTGTGTTGAACCATCTTTATTCCGCATATAAAAGGAAATTAAAGTGAAAGTTTTAAAATCGGGGGTCCTTCGCATTTCAACACCTTTCATTTTTATCTCTTATTTCATAATTGTTTAAATCATTATCCTTATAATACTATATGATTATCCAAGTAAATTGTTTGCTCAATTCTTATTTACGAATCTGCATAAGATTTTTTTTATAATCACAGATTTTTGAAAAAGTTCTATGCAAACATGTTAATATACAAGTCTACACGTTTATATGCATGATTCATCATATTTTTATACGATCATGATTTACGTGCGATATCTGACAAAAAATAAATATCAGAGAGTTTTTTATAATTCTTGCACAAATTCATATTTGATTCTTATAGATCTTGATGTAAAATCCTCATCAAATTGATTCGTCATGACCTAAAGAGATCTCAAATCGAATCAGCGAAACAAATATATTTATGAATGGTGGAGATGAATCGACATAAGAAACCAAGATAATTTTCTCTCTCCCAAATAACTGTTTACCCACCTCCGCGATATATACGAGAAAATGAACCGACATAGCCAAACATCCTTATTATCAAAAGAAAACACATTAGAATTCTTCACCAATGTAATCATAACTCTGTATATTGATGTTGAAAGTCTTGAAACTGTGTATTATTTATTTGAGTTATAGATCCAGTGGTAAATTTCATCACAGTTGCTCAGATCATATATCATGAAGAAGTTGTGATCTCATCACCGGCTCCATAAATTTTTTCTGGCCACTATCATATAACTGGTCGACGCCATACTAGAGTCCTCACAGTAGCCGACTTGGTCGACACAGTCAGCAGACTTCAGCATCACTCCTTCGTAGTCAGCGGTATCACTCATATTGGTCGGCGACATAAGCGGTACCAGAATCAAAATTGACATAGTCTTACAGGGAGGTTGGCTTTGAAATCAGCACACCATTCAATAATCCAATTGGTTGACTGAAAGATTTTTAATATATTTTCCCGAAGATATCTCAAAGGATGAAGATTTGAAGTTTTCTTACCCACATGTTATTAGTCGACAACAGAGGAAACAAGTTTTATTTGCAACTGAACATTTTTATGGTTGGTCGATGACATCTCAGTCTTGGTCGGAGGCTTCATTTTGTTGGTCGGCAATATAGTCACATATTAGTTTCTTGGTCGGAGGCGATTATCACATGTTGACAGCATCTATTCTTGGTTGGCCCCATTCAACAACTGATTGGCGGAACCAATTATTGGTCGGAGAAATTCCACTCTGGTCTGCGACATATATTATGCAGCTTGATGGGTTCTCGAGATTTTATTTTTTGATCGGAGACACCTATTGTACAAGTTGAGAGGTTCCCGACCTCTCATTATTAGTCGAAAAATCAATTTGCTGGTCGACGACAATCCAACACTAACCTAACCTCAGTCGGAGCTCATATGAAAAGAAGAAAATCTCATCAACGTTGCCAAGCTACCCCTGTTGGTCGAATCATGGTCGGCAGTGATGAAAATCATCTTAACTATTTAATTGGTCGGAGGTAGTAGAAAGCTAATACCAGAATGGAAAATTGGCTATTCCTTTGGTTCTCTCATTTTGACTTTGTCAAAAGTTACACCATGATATTATAAAACAAAACGACCTCCTTATATTTCTTAATTCCCAGCTTTCTAATGAACTAAATTTTTAAAACTATTTTATAAATATTTTTAAAACCAACTTAAATTTGGGCATTTGCTTAAACTTGAAATTATTTTGTAAAAAGACCAAATCAAACCTCATGTCTTGCATACTTGGTAAAAATCTTCTTAAGCTTCACATATTCGGCATGCAATATATTATTACCTAACGTTCGAGCAGATATATATTATATATTTGGGAAAAATAATTATTCTCATAATAATGACTAATTGATGTAGCCTTCACAGATGTTCGAGCAATTTTTTATGCCATGGCAGGGAGCTCAGCAAAATATTTATTATTTATAATCAACAACCGACAACTAAGGTTGGTCGGCATCAGTAACCACCAACTAATTGTTGGTTGGCAACAGCAACCGCCAACTAAGGTTGGTCAGCATCAGCAACCGCCAACTAAGTGTTGGTCGGCATTAACAACCACCAACTAAGTGTTGGTCGACACTCAGCAACCGCCAACTAAGGTTGGTCGGCATTAGCAACAACCACCAACTAAGTGTTGGTCGACACTCAACAACTGCCAACTAAATGTTTGGTCGGCATCAACAATCACTAACTAATTATTGGTCGGCACTCAGCAACCACCAACTAAGTGTTGGTCGGCCCTCAGCAACTGCCAACTAAATGTTGCTAGACACCAACAATGTTGGTTGTCAATAACCAAAAAACTTAAGCCACAATGTTGCCCAACTCAGTGCGAATCGCACCAAAAACCTAAGGCACTAGTGTTGCCCAAATGACGATTTCCAGTATGACTTCATATAAATCACGAATAGGAAGTCATTCAAACATCCAAAGGGTGACAAGATAAGTTAATCAAATTTCATTCATTCATTTCAATAATTTTATATTATATCATACTTGTTACTAACAATTCATGGACAAAATAAAAATACAATTTATTCTAGAAGACGTTTTATGCTTGGGCATCATCATTATTATTATTTAATCTCCTCAGCCCAATTGGAGGCTCCACATATGTGATTAAGCGTGAAAAGTAGCGTCGCGTCAGAACACTAATCGTTGAATTCGTTTTACCGTGTTAATACAAAACCTAAATTACGACTGCACTTGCGATACAAGTAAAGCGGTAAGTCGGGTATCAAATCCACAGGGAGTGTTCGACAGATTTTAATCGATTTATTATTTCAAGAATAAAAATGTAAAAGGTGATGGGTGGTTATAAATAAAAGGAAAAAAGAAGAAGTTTAGTCTAAACAATAATTAATAAAACGAGGGTCGAGATCGCGTACCCTCTATGGGCTAAACGCGCGGAATCAGAATTTCGGTTCGAAAACATTTAATCGAGCATTTTTAATTAATCATAAACATCACACATGAAGGAATTTAAACCAACGATGCGATTATCTCCTTAAAAACTAACGTCTCCTGACAAAGAAAGTTAAACGCATAATAATCCCATTTTAATACGCGAGGTCTCAATTAAATATAATTTTACACAAAGCCTACACTACACCAAATCTGAACTATTGTCAAGGTCATTGACCCTACCAAATCCAACTTGTCAAGGTCAATGACCGTGACATTTCGAGGCGAGACAACTTTTTTTGTCACGGTCGTGTCACGGTCATTGACCTTGACACAAAACTCGCGTTTTGTGTCACGGTCATGTCGCGGTCAATGACCGTGACACGCTTGTCACGGTTTATAACCGTGACAAAGCCGTGACCCTTTTTAAAAAATTTGCCACGACCAATGACCGTGACAATTATGGGCATAATTTAACAAAAATCTGCTGGGCAGTATGGCCACTGCCACTGCCCAGTAGTATATTTGTACCTGTTATAGCAACGTTGTACCTGTTCCAAACATCATATATCTAAACAAACTAAAGATAATGCAAATATATATTCAAAATAGAAACTATTTAAGAAGAAACAACATCACCATCAATTATCTCAAATCTACAAACTATTTGCATGGAAAAGAGATTTTGTACCGCGACACTCGGGGACACCTCCTTATCCTTCCCTTCTCGTCCGAATAGCCACATAAGTATAGAGCATATGTGGCCTACCCTTAGGGCCACTCCCTGTCCCCTGAATTGAAATAAAGTAAAATTAGTATCCGCCCCTCAAATATAGATAAATATAAATCGTAATTGAAATCGAAATCGAAATTGACATATAAATATAAATACATTACCTATAGTGTCACCCAAATAACTATGTACTAATCACCTATTAAAGGTAAGAAGCGTATATTCATGGATTAGTAAAAACAAAACTTAGATGTAGTTGGAATATTTATGTATTAACCTCCTCTCCACACACGCACACTACACAAGAGTGAAAATGATAAAGTGCAGATCAATTAAAAGCATTAAAAATGGATGTTTCGGTACAAATTGAAATATTTATTAAAAATTGAAAAATTGTTTCAAATTCGGGTTATCATAAAAAATGGATTGATATTCGGTAGGAGCAGCCAAGTCATCCACACTACTATTTAGACGCCTTGGCGCGTGTTGGACAATTGACCACGGCTCGTTGTTGATATACTCCGAGTAAAACACTTGCTTAACCTTTTGAAATGCACAAACAAACGACTCATCGCTCACGTGGTCGTTGCTCTTCAACTTGGACAAGTCAACCATGATCAAATTGGTGACAGGATCAACTTTACAAGCATTTTTATCCTCAACTCTTACCCATTCACAGTAAAATACAACCTCTTTGAAGCTTATATAATCCAATTCAAATATATTTTAGATTACACCATAGTAAGTCATTTCAGCTTCAACGAGGTTTTTATCTTTTGCGCTCTCTCGAAAGAAAGTAAGAGCCTTGTATGAAATTCCCGAGTTCTGTACATTTGTACTTTCCTCGTACACTTTAGCGCCGAAAATGTAACCGTTCAATCGATACTTTTTGTACTCTTGTGCCACGAACAAGGGTCCAGTGGCTAGACGAGCAAGCCTTGATGTCGCATCACCCATCTTTAGGAGCTGAGAATATAGATAAATTAATTATATTAGTGGTAAAATTTGAGTGTAATGTAACGTTATATAACGACTGTTTTCATTATAATTACCTCTTGTGTCAACCATAGCCTAAATTCGCTGTCTGATTGTACCATTATTTTTCGTCTTTTATTATTCTCACATGCTTCATATTTACTGCATATTACAAAATTAATCATGTATAAAATAATCTAAAATAATGTTAAACATTATAATATTCGAAACTTACTTTTTCCATTCTTCGACATCTTCATGTGTGTCAAATAGATAACGAGCTACTTGTTCATGTTGCAAACTCGTTAATTTCACTCGTTTTCCCATCACATTACCACCATCATCGAGGAATTCATCAGTGTCATCAACGCTGGTCGAGTCAGGCATATATTCCCGAGTATATATTGATAACTCCACGATGATGTATTCCTCTGCAATTGATCCTGCAATATATCGCGTATTCTTGACGTAATATTTAAAAACTTTCATCAATCTTTCAAACGGATACATCCACCGATATCTAACTGGACCACAAAGAAGTGCCTCGTCGCATAGGTGTACCAACAAGTGAACACTTATGTCAAAGAATGCTGGGGGAAAGTACTTCTCCAATACACAAATCGCTTCGTTCACAACCAATTTTGCGGCCACTATGTGTTCTCGATTCACTACCTTCTCACACAAGAGGGAGACGGTAATACTAATTTGCATAATAGCCCTACGCAAATCCTTGTGCTTGGAGAAACAATGCTTAAACAATAGAGGAACCAATTGCATGATCACATGCCAATCGTGGGACTTACACTTATGTAAATCATGAGTAGCATAATTCACAATCCTTTGCAAGTTGGACGAAAAAGTAGATGGGTCCTTCAAATTATATATTGTGTCTAAAAGCACCTTCCTTTCCCCACTCGTCAAAGTAAACGCACCAGGGGGAATTATTGTCCCTCCCCTACTATCTTCTTTCAACCATAGTTGTGGCTTAAGTTTTAACGTTTTAAGGTCTTTTCGTGCATTTTCTCCATCCTTCGAATGACTCCCCCAAGGCAAGTACCCACAATATGTTCAACGAAGTTCTTCTCTGCATGCATCACATCCAATACATGGCGCACCGAGTTTTTCTTCCAATAAGGCAAGTCAAATAAAATTGACCTCCGAGACCATGCCTTTCTTATCTCAGTTTCATTCCCAGTTGGGGTCTTCTTATGCTTGACATTCTTAAATTTGGGATTCTTACCTGGCATATTTGGGCCACATTCAGAAGAATTACTTTCAATTTCTGAACCCGAAAGTTGTCTCGGCGGTAGCCTATGTTCAACTCCGCCCAATAAAAAATTGGAACCTTTCTCAAATCTGAAACTATGAGCTGGGGGTAAAAACCTCCTGTGGAAATGGTATACATTTTTTAAGCTAGAGGATAGACGAAGAGATTCAGTCTCCTCTCCACAAATAGGACACCCCAAATAACCATGTACTACACATCCGGATAATGTCCCATAAGCTGGAAAATCATGAATTGCCCACATCAACATAGCTTTCAGCGTAAACTCTTCTTTTCTAAAAGAGTCAAATGATTGCACACCCTCTTCCCACAACTCATTTAATTCTTCTACCAAAGGAGCCAGGTAGATATCAATGTCATCACTTGGTGCCTTTGGCCCAGGTATCAATAAAGCCATCATCGAAAATTCAGGTCTCATACACTGTGAAGGAGGGAGGTTGAGTGGGGCTAGGATCACTGACCATACACTCTGATTGGTGCTTAGATTTCCAAATGGATTGAAACCATCTGTTGATATAGCCAAACGAATGTTGCATTGTTCTCGAGCAAAATCGGGATACTCAAAATTCATCCTCCGCCAGGCAGTAGAATCAATAGGATGACGCATGATATTACCCCTTACTTCTGCCCTAGCATGCCAAGTAATTGCCTCTGCAATCCATGGTATTGTGAAAAATCGCTTTAATCTAGGCCCAACGGGAAAATATTTCTATACTTTTTGAGGCACTTTTGAGCTTATGCCTTCCTTACTAGTAGATTGGACATATCTAGGTTCATCACATACCGGACAACGATCGAGATTTTCATACTCCTTTCGGTATAGTATGCAGTCATACACACAAGCATGAATCGATTTATACTTCATTCCCAAACCTTTCAAACTGTTCTTCATAACAGGATAGCTATTTGGAAGTGTATTCACCTTGGGTAATAAGCCCTTCACCCATTTCAGAATTCCCGTCACGCTATTGCCAGACAAACCGTACTGCGTCTTCAAACTGTGAAAACCAACCATGGCATGTAAAGTTGTTTGATCTTTCTCACAGCCAGAGTATAACGGTTGGGTCGCCCTAAATTTTAAACTTTGGTAGTCATCGTCAAGTTTTATCGTGTTATCTTCACGAGCACTTGAATCTTCTACATCATCAGCAACCTCATTCTCCTCAACTTCATAAACTCTGTACGCATCATCAACTAAATCCTCTAACATATTATGATCTACGTCGTCCCCTTCTACATCTATTCTACTTGTTGAAGGTTGTTGTGAAGGTTGGTTGGGGACAAAAGGAACTTTCAATTCACCGTGAAAACTCCAAAATCGATAACTATCTTGCATACCCGATCTTAACAAATGTAGTTCAACTGTTTTCCACTCAAACACCTTACCATTCTTACACCTAGCACACGGACACGGAAACTCTTCATCATTACGACATCTCTTTGCATATTTCACAAATTCGTTAGCACCTCTGCGAAACACATCCCCCATTCTATTAGTCTCACCCATCCACTCTTTGTATTTCGGATATCCCATCACAACTACCACAACTAAACACCTATTAAAGGTAAACAAAACTTAGATTTATAGTATGTTTTATTTAATTATCCCATCATTTAATTATCCTATTAAAGGGTAAGTGGTCCTATCCCATTCAAGACTGCATTTTTCTGTAATATACTTAACAGCTCAGCACATTGTTACGATTTGAAAAAAATTCGACAGCATATCCCCTTAGTTCTCCAAGTACACGACGTAGATTGGCAGGTATGAGTGTTATTTCAATTGGTCAATTGAAATAACAGTCACACTTGTCAATCTAGTATGTACCCGGAGAACATTAAGATACGACTGCAGAACTTTCTCCAAAAGTAACAACTTTAAGCCAATAAGAATATTATACAAAAATTATACAGTCTCAAACTGTCCAAACGGGACAATTCTAGAGATCTCATTACAGGGGTAATGACTCTCGAACGGGTCTAAGGGCTATTGAATGCGTACGCATAAGAACTAGAAGGCTAGTATCTATGCGCACTATATTTAATTTCAAGTATGTTTCATATAATGGGTTAATTCAAATACAAAAATAAATTCATGGGTTAATTCAAATACAAAAATAAATTCATGGGTTAATTCAAATACAAAAATACAAATTCATGGGTTAATTCAAATACACACACACACACACACACACACACCTCCCTCCACACCCCCCACTCACCACATACACACACACCACCACCCCCACTCACCACACACACACACACACACACACACACACACAATAGCCCCCCCCCCCCCCCCCACACACAGTAGTGACTGTCTATTTAAAATATTCTCAATGTTAATTTCATGTATTGAATTTTTACTATTGTTTTGTGCTTTTTATAAACCATATTCAATGTTATATATGTGTTTTGTTAAGATATCTAAGCTGTTCTATAGAATTATTTTTTGTATCTTGAAGTTTAAGTTCTAAAATAATCAACCTAAAGTTGTGGTTCATAAAGTATTATCACAAATATAAACTAAGAGTGATAAAATAACTTTGAGGCATATAAATTAATTGTGACAAAGTAAGATTATGCACCATAACCTAAAATTTAAAAAAAGTATTTTTATTTAAACCCCACTTTTCTTTCTATAACTCCTATTTTAAAATATGAAGGGCTCACCAATTTGATCAAATTTTTCAACAACATAGACTAATTGATCTTTATTATAAGACAATTACTACAAATTTATGCGCATCGCCCGAATTCAAAAAGTAATTTAATGACTAAAGTAATACTTTTTTTAACTTTAGTTATTCACCACAAATCTTAAAAAATATTTTATTTTTCATGCTTTTAGCAACTTCGGATGCCATTTTAACCCTTATTGTAGTTTTTTAATTTTCATGCTTTTATTTGATGTATAAAGTCATGTGATTATTTCACCATATAAAGTCGACAAAAAACACCATATATGGTTTTTTTCTCCATTAGTATAAGTATATAGCGATTATTTCACACTTAAATCACATATTAAGCCGGCCTTCATTTTTTTATGAAATTTGTAGAAAATTACTTATTTATTTTGAATGAAAATAAATTGTTATCCAATATTTTTGGATATTATTTACATTTACATTTTTGGATATTATTTTTGGATATTATTTACATTTACTTTTTTGAATATTATTTTTGAAAATTTATAGAAAATTACATTTTTAACCCCCTACCCCCACCCTGCCCCACCCCCACACACGCACACACACACACGCACATATATACACACATACACACGTGTATATATACACACAAACATATATATAAATGGAAGAGAGAGAGAGAGAGAGAGCAGCGTCGAGAGAGAGAGAGAGGGAGGGAACGACGGGAGGGAAAAAAGAAGGGGGAAAGTGTTTTTGCTGCTAACATTGTCACGGTCGTGTCAAGGTCAATGACCGTGACACAAAACGCGTGTTTTTTATCACGGTCAATGACCTTGACAAAGGTGGCCGGCTAAAAGGTGACATTTTGACCATTTTGGTGTAGTGCTAATTTTCGGAGCTCGACACCCATTAATGGCGGACACACGACCCAACCCCTATTTAACTACTCAAACAACATGATTAAACTAAATTAAACAATTAATTAATAATTAAAATAAGAAATAAATAAATTACGTTAATTAACTAGGCATGAAATTAACAAAACAATAAATAAAAGGAACAAAGCATTAATAAGATTGGAACTTACATTAATGGAGGAGAAGGAATAGTGCTTTACAAACAAAAAAATGAGAAAAAAGACATAAGAGAGAGAAGCTCTCAATTTCTAACCTAAAAACTAATTAAATTACAATATATGTCCAAAAAAAAACAAAGGGTTTCTTTTATACTAAGTGCAAATAAAATAGGAAAAGAAATAATAAAATAAAAAGGGATAAGTCTCTTTTAACAACCAAAAAGAAAAAAGAAAAAGGAAATAAAAAAATAGAAAAAGGAAAGGAAGGGGTAACAGCAAAAACAAAGTCGGCTTGGAACAGGGCACCGGTCGACTGCGCGTGGTGGCCGGTCGATCGCGCGAGAAGGGGGGAGCACACTGCCAAACTTCGAAGGCAAAAACCAAAACATCGGTCGACCGCCGAAGCATGTCCGATCGACCGCGCCTGCAAAAAACCCCACGCACAACAGCTGCAGCCAAAGCTCCAACACCCACTTGCGAAATGGGACCAAAAAACAACGATCCAAGCACGTGTGTGTGGCCCACTGTCGGACCATGAAAATTGTCAAAACCCACGCCCAAAATGAAGTCCCAAATGGCTAAAATCAAAACCCACCAAAAATGGCCAAAACCAACAAAATACCAAAGTGGGTATTCCAAAAACTCGAGCCAAACGACCCACAACTAGTTCCGTACGCGATCCCAACTTCAATTTTGGACGAAAAGCACCAATTTCGGACAAACCCAAAACCCGAGCACAAACCCGAGCTTGGCAAAAATCGCCCATGGAGTCTCCTGAAAATTGAAAGAGAAAGGGACATGGAGGTAATTAAATGAATTGTTTAAATATTAATATAATAATAATAAATTAAATCCTTATAATTCTTTCCTGATTAAAGGTCCGGGTTTCCTTCGTTCGAATTTCGATTCGCACATCTTTCATGGCCACGTGAAGATTTTCCCGAGGGATACAACTTTTGTGAATATTTTGGGAAAAAATTCCAAAGTGTGAAATTACGAAAATGCCCCTGAACGTGCGAATCGCGACTAAACTTTACCGGAACGTGCCCAAACTTCGTACTAAGCACTTTAATACCTATAATAGCTCAATTATATCTCAAATAATATTTTAGCATATAAAATGGAGGTTGTTAGATTAACGAGCATAATTATAGGCATTAAAGTACCCGAGGGGACTAAAATGCATAAGTTCGAGGGTAATTAAATGCATAATTCGATACGAATCAATATGCTGATCAATATGACATATACTAATTCATACTCCACACCTGGGGGATTTTATTGTAGAAGTAATTATTCATTCAGTATCATTAAAGCATCAGATTCAACATCTATAGCACGGGAATTTTCGCAATCGACCAACACTGAAGAAAAAGTTGTACTTATATGTAAATGTTTCAAAGATCGTTACTAGCTCGGCACTGATCAGATTAAAGAATTGGGTTCAAAAGCTAGCATTTTATATCAACAAAGCTTTCAGAAGAGCAGAGATCAGAAAAATCAAACATAGACAATCAACACTCAGTTGGTCGGCACAGAAGATAGTTGGTTGGCTAATCAACCAACCAACCCACTTGAAGATTATGACAAGCTACAAGCTGATTACTACGACATTACCGCATCCAGATTTCAAGGGGTGATACATAGCACACGAACAGAGTTCCTCAAAAGAAATACTAGTTCAAGCGCAACCATCAATCAACCTGAATCATCCACCAACCAGAAGATAATGCACTTGTTTGTTGAAAAATCAAGAAGGCGGATCAATAATTTCATGATGGACAAGCACCGAGCAACATTGCAGAATAAATACTCCATCCTTTCAGTAAACCATCAAGCATTAGGGGCTTTTATTGACGCAAAAATCCTCCAACTACGCGGACCAATAAGAAATGTATATTTTATACCCCGAATAGATGTATTTTAGTTGCTAATTCTCGGCAATTTGGGTCTTATGCACTTTATTGTCTATTTTGTAGGTCGAATGCACATTGCGGTGTTCAAACGCGTATTTCATGACAATTGTGCGAATTATGGAGCTAATTACCCTTGTCACGTACCCTAGCCGAGCCTAAACCAGTCCCTAAACATACCTCGAACCCTATGCGTGTTTAGTTTGTCCCTTTTAAATATTTTTTAGATGTTTAGTTAGAGTCGTTTTATTTTTAGAGTTTATTTTAGATTTATTTAGAATTTCTAGGTTTTATTTTCTATTTTTATTGGTATAATTTTATTTTAATTTTTGATTTTGATTAGTTTTTAGGTTTTTATTAGGATTAGTTTTTTTTAAAGATTTCATTTATTTTTTAGTTTTATTAGATTTTACATTTTTTTAGGATTTTAGTTTTTAGTTTAATAGATTTTTTTTTGAATTATAATTTTTTATTTCTTTTTAGTTTTAATTTTTTTATTGAGTGTTTTTAGAGGAGGATTTTATTTTAAATTTTTTAGTTTTATTAGTTTTTTTTAGTGTTATTTAGTTTTTAAGGGTCCAAATTAAACACACACATAAACCCACTCACACTCACACTCACCTAGGCGTGTCAATGGGTCGGGTCTGGACCCGGACCCGACCTGAACCCTATCTGTATAATAGGGTCTCAGCATATTTTTTTGGACTCGAGACCCGAATACCCGAAGACCCGTTTATTAAACGGGTAGGGTCTGGATCTTATACAAGACCCGGACCCGAAGACTCGACCCGAATTGTACATTATTATTTTTTAAATATATATATATATATATTTGTGTATAAAATAAATATAAGTAATATATGTTTTATTTATACTAATAATATGCTATAATACATTACAAATATTTTAATTTAAGATTAAAAAAATAAAGGGGGTTAAAATAAAATAAATGTATATATTTGCCCAGACCCGGACCCGAAGACCCGAACGGATCTGGGTCTGGATCCAATATTATAGACACGATGAAGACCCGGACCCAAACCCGAACCCGAACCTGAACCCGATGAAGACCCGATTACACGGATCTGGATCTCCCTAAACCCGACCCGTCTCCGACCCGTTGACAGGCCTACACTCACCTATCCTACACTCACCTACACACAAACATCTCTTCCTCACCCTCACCATATACCCTATACACTGATACACCCAAACTCTTCCTCACCCTCACCTAAATTCCTACATCCTCACCACACACAATAACTCCCTCCATCATCTTCTTCCCCAACAACACCTTCTCTCTTCTCTTTCCTCCATTACCAAATAACTCCTTCACCCTTATCTCTCATCCATAAAACCGCCAGAACCCACCTTCTAAGACACCGGAAGCCACCCCCCAACTCCAATCCGTGGGCGAAACCTTCTCACCCGGGCAACCCCTAACCCGTCGCTCACCAGCAGACACCCGAACCCATAAGCCGGCTGCAAGCCCTGTTACCCGAGACCTATGGCGATGCCCCACCAGCAGAACCCCAAACCTGACGCCCCTCCGACCGATCACGACCAAACTGCAAACCCGACTCCTACCCGCGGTCAGTCCCGAACCCGGCGTCACCCGGCGTCGGCAATCCCACCACCTGCTATTCTTTTCCCGATCGCAAATCTTCCATACCCAGATTCCAACCTAATACCTAATCCAAACCCACTGCTTGAACCAGAGAACTCCGAACCCATCCAATCCCTTACCCATTTTCAAAACCAGACCAAAACCAACTTCAACCCATTAAGCCAACACGATTTTCTAACCTGCCAATAAACCAAAAGCCAATTCAGAGCCTCATATGTCTTTAACCTTTTTAAATCCTTTTTTCATAAATACCCCCAAATCCTTTTACCCAAATCTGATTTATTTTTATCCTCACCACTCCACTTCCCACATGACCTCACACAACCCATGCACATTTGTGCATTTTTCTATTTTAACCCCAACTTATCCTCTCACCCCTCATGTCCATTTAATCCCTACATAATTTTCCCCCATGCTCCATGTCTACTATTTAAGGAAGAAGACGACCATTTTGAAGAGGATCTCCAATTTAGTTTTAAAACTCTTGTGTGATAAATTTCTCTATATCCCTCTATGTTGAGTATTTACATTTTTAGTAAATATCTCAATATGGAAGTGTGTAGTGAAATTTATCTCTATGATGAATTCCATCCCACCCATCTATAATGAATTTTTGTATTTTTAGTAATTATTTCATAATAGATTGATGTAGTTGAATTCATCCAATATTATCTAGAGCTTTTTAATCATGTAAATAGAGAGAGAAAATTCTAGAGAGAGAGTTAGAGTAGAAAATAAATTAGGGAAATATTTTGTAAATAGTTTTTATTTTTATTTTTAGAGATTTGTGAGGATAAATTGTGAGTAATTCAATTGAATTGATTATTGTTGGATGCTCATATTGGATGGATGATGCTTGATTTTAAGGAAATAATAGTTCAATTTCATTACCAGAGATTGAGTTTGATTGTTCTCTTCTCTTCTCATTTATTTTATGCTTTTTATTATTAACTTGTCAAATTTCATACTATGTTAGGCTAAATCCCCTTTCAAGGGGTGGGGGAACCCTTATTTGATGTTATTTTGACTTAATTAGTTTGATTAATTAAAAATTCCTTTTGAATATTAATTTTGATCCGTCGCCCTTAAATTTACGCCTCGAGAGAGGGTAAATGATTTTTGAAAGAAAATCAAAATTCAAAGTTATAATACCCATTTTAGTTTCGAACTAGAGATATGGGTTTCTTAAGTGGGGTATTATTACTTGAATTTCAACTCTAAATTTATTTTCTAAGATTTACATAAATTTTAATCGATCGATCCTAGCGGGTGATTAATTAAAAGAATTGTAGATCTATTTTTTTAGAGTTGTGGGGGGTTAACTTAATTTTCTTGAAGGTTACTATTAAAATTACATTTGCAACGAGAGTTGATTTGTAATTTTGATATTAATTTGGGAAAATTTAATTAATTAAATTAATTAGTTAGAATAGCTAAAATTTGTGGTGTAATCCCACTCCTTGATTGTTCTCACATTTGTTTCCTCACTTATTCTCTTATTTTAGTGTTAGATTTCATTTTTTATTTTAGTCACTTTTTAGTTTGTAATGTGATATTCCATTTAGTTTAGTGTTATTTCACTCCACCTCAACCAATTGTTTTAATATTGAAAAAGCTAAAAAAAATAGAAAATAAAAATTCTAAAAATAAAATAAAAATTGAACTACAATTGAGTTTGTCTCTAGCTTACCCTCTTGGTGTGGATTGACATCCTTACTTACCATGCTATACTTGAGTTGGATATTATTTTGTAGGTACTTTGAGGATTTTGACTAGAGGAGCTTTTCACAATAACGACACACCAAAAAACATCTTTATCAAATGGCGTCGTTGCCATTCTTGGGAGCGTGAAGCACTTGAAGCGGATTCAATTTTGTAGTTCATTTATTTTCTATATTTTGTTGCATTTTAGTGCCATTTTTCTTTATTTTAGAAGGCTTGTATTAGGTTTATTTTATCATTTCTTATATTGCGGTGCATAGAGACACATTTATTTTATTTTTCCTTTTTTAAAATTGTAATAATCGAAAGAAAGCGTGATAGAAAAACCAGATAAGGTAGAGAGAGGGCGTCCAAAGGCGAGGATTTAGAAGTCTCTTTACCTTGGGTCGGTAGGACTCCCGGGGCCGACTGAGATAGGCGTGATCTCCCCCCGACCGACTCAAATTTTTTGGCACTCCATGGCGTAAAAACTGTGGTAGGTACATCTCTTGAACCCTCGCGCCTCTCCTGTTAGCAAGTCAATTTTGTGTGCTCTTGTGATTTTATTCTCGCATTTATTTTTCGAATGGTGTGATGAATTAAATTACTAAGACCTACACCCGGTCACTCACGAGAAGGGATTTAATCACCCGACTCACTCGCTTACCAATTGTGTGCTACCCCAGCCATCACCAAATTTAAAATCAATTAACTAGGTAACCCAATAGGAGAATATTTTTGATAAGGCGATCACTTAGATAATTCCGTGATTTTTTATCCCCGCGGACTTAATTAAAATTTGACTACCACTTTCACTAAATTTGGAAGATAAAAATTGGTTATGTGGTATTTAGGAATTCTCCTTAACTTGTGTGTGTGTCTAATTCATTTTTCAGTAGTCGATTTTAGTAAGTTCGTCCATTCAAAGAGTCCACACCTATTTTTCCTACTCTTTTCTTCCAAAAAAATCAAAAAATATTTTTTTCCTTGGTTTTCTCCAAAAAAATCCAAAAATATTTTCTTCCCTTATTTTTTTTAGAAAAATCCAAAAAAATATTTTCTTTCCTTTTGAAAAAAAAATTAAAAAATCCAAACATATTTTTTACCCACTATTTTCTTCCAAAAAAATTCAAAAACATTTTCTTCATTTCATTCTCTAAAAAGCCCAAAAATATTTCCTTTCTTTTTCAAATTATTCAAAAACCACAAAAAAAAAGAGAACATCTTGAAAATAAAAAATAACGCCGTGATCGGTGTTTCTTCACCCTCACCTTTGTCAAATTATCCAACAAGACTGACGCTTCAGTCTTGTTTAGGGGTGATTCTCATCACCCAATTTTTCTGTCGCCCTGTGCTTTCATAGATATTATCTTTAGGGTGAGATTCCCATCGGTCTGGCGGAAGACATTAAACTTGGCGCTACCGGAAGGCAACCCTCATTTCTTGTATGATTCTTATCCTGTTTGGGGGTGGTGTGTCACATCACCCTATGCTTTACATGCTTTATAGACTTGTACACAAATTTTGTTATCTTAGTTCTTATTCAGGTTTATTCTTGGCTTCATCTGTCCATTTTATTAGCGGTTGTTTCTGGTAATCTCTTTCCACCTTATGCTCTCAATTTTAAAAATAATTTTACTTAACATCGAGGACGATGTTCCTTTTTGTTTGGAGGTGGAAAATTTTATCAAAATCGTACCGCTTTTGAATTTTTTTGATTTTTAAACTTGATTTTTAAAATTTCGTGCAGTTTCTTTCATCTCATTTATTGATGTGAATTTTCAATCATCCATCTTTCAAGTCTAGGAATCAAGCTAGAGGATTTATCTTTTTATAAATAGCTTATGTAATACGTCCTAAGGCATGTTGTAACATGAATTTCTAGACTCAACAAAAATTTGCGCACTTATCACGTCAGTACGGTTTAGAGTTGAAAAGTAATATAATTCCCAAGAAAATCTTAAGGATCACTAGTAGAGACTTTAGTTTGTGAGATTTGTGCCTTTCACCCTTTCAAAGTGTTTTACGCAATCTCCGAGTCACAAGTTGATTCAACTTTCTTTGGTTTCGCACTTAATTGTTGTATGATCTCATTATTCATCACTAAATTTTTGGCTTGATCACCGAGAACAACATCACTTTCGAGTTGTAAGAAACATGTGTCTTTAAGTTTCTCCTGATCACTAGGTTTTCATCCATACACCTACCACTTTTTCATATCACATTTCCATTCACTCACCCATTGCATTCCCATGCTTTTCCATATTCCCCACATCACACATTCCCCACTCCATCTATATATCATCCATCATATTGAGAAAAATAGTGTTTCCAAATGTAAAATGTCTTTAGTGTTGAGAGTATAAAAAAAAAGAAAAAAACAGAAAAATAGCAAAAATAAAAAAATATAGAAAAAATATAGAAAAAGAAAAGAAAAATAAAAAAAAGAGAAAAGAAAAGAAAGAGAGTTTATAGTTAGTAGTTAGTTTTGAAATAAAGACATTTTTTCTTCATGTATTTAACACTCCTATCACCCATCGCATATCCATCCATCACTCATCCATCAACATCACCATCCAACCTCATATCCCATCCTTCTCATTTCATTTCCCCCTCACCCATTATCATCCATGTTACCCTAGGTGTTCGGGCGAATGAGAGTCAACGTGGTGAATAACTCGACGTTCTCACTATAGTGATTAGCATCTCTTTCATGAGATCATTTTCTTTCTTAATGTTCGTTCTTTCTTATGTGTATGCGAGACATTTGAACTTGCTTACCTTTACTCACCTCCTCACACACAAGAGCGATATACTAACCCTAATCTCGAGAGTTCGTTTGAGAGAGCTAATCCAGTGAGATTTTGAAGTTGAAGCTTTGATTTCGACAAGAAAATCTAGGAATTACTCTTATTATACTTGACCCATTTTGACTGATTCACACCACACACGTTGAGTTCTAGGAAGGATGTGCCTTGTGTATTTACTTAACTAAACTTTTTACACATTCAAGCTTGTATTTCTCAAAACATTTACCTCGTGATGGATTGTGCGATCATTCTATGTCTAATAAGAGATTGATTGCCTTTCAATAAATCTTTTTAAATAAAAAATTATGTGGGTATATTCCTTGCAAACCCTCACGAGACTCAACTCGTCCTCTAGGGCAGCCTATAGGTTTAAAGGCTTGTTGCACATGCTAAGTGCAATCGTAAGTTCCCGCGAAAGTGGTACACTTTTGGTTACTTATCTTTCTCTTTCTCTCTATCATATTGCTCGAGGACTAGCAATGCTCTGTTTGGGGATGGTGTGATAAGCACTCAAAAGTGTACATTTTATACCCCGAATAGACGTATTTTAGTTGTTAATTCTCGGCAATTTGGGTCTTATGCGCTTTATTATCTATTTTGTAGGTCGAATGCACGTTGCAGTATTCAAACGCGTATTTCATGACATTTGTGTGAATTATGGAGCTAATTACCCCTGTCCCGTACCCTAGCCGAGCCTAAATCAGTCCCTAAACCTACTCTGAACCCCGTGCGTGTTTAGTTTGTCCATTTTTAATATTTTTTAGATGTTTATTTAGAGTCGTTTTATTTTTAGAGTTTATTTTAAATTTATTTAGAATTTCTAGGTTTTATTTTCTATTTTTCTATTTTATTTTTATTAATATAATTTTATTTTAATTTTTGGTTTTGATTAGTTTTTAGTTTTTTATTAGGATTAGTTTTTTTTAGGATTTCATTTATTTTTTAGTTTCATTAGATTTTACATTTTTTTAGGATTTTAGGATTTTAGTTTTTAGTTTAATATATATATTTTTTAATTTCTTTTTAGTTTCAATTTTTTTATTGAGTTTTTTAAAGTAGGATTTTATTTTAAGATTTTTAGTTTTATTAGTTTTTTTATAGTATTATTTGTTTTTAAGGGTCCAAATTAAACACACACATAAACCCACTCACACTCACCTATCCTACACTCGCCTACACACAAACACCTCTTCCTCACCCTCACAATATACACCTCTTCCTCACCCTCACAATATACACTATACACAAATACACCCAAACTCTACCTCACCCTCACCTAAATTCCTACAACCTCACAACACACAATAACTCCCTCCATCATCTTCTTCCCCAACAACACCTCCTCTCTCCTCTTTCCTCCATTACCAAACAACTCCTTCACCCTTATCTCTCATCTACAAAATCGCCGGAACCCACCTTCTAACACGTCGGAACCTACCCCCAAACTCCATTCCGCCGGCGAACCCCCCAACCCGTCGGCCAGCAGCAGACACCCGTACCCACAAGCCAACGGCCAGCCCTGTTACGCGAGACCCATGGAGACGCCCCACCAGCGGAACCCCAAACCCGACGCCCCTCCGATCGATCACGACCAAATCGCAAACCTGACTCCTACCTGCGGTCAGTCCCGAACTCAGCGTCACCAGTCGTCGGCAATCCCACCACCTGCTATCCTTTGTTCGATCGCGAATCCTCCATACCCGGATTCTAACCCAGTGCCTGATTCAAACCCACTGCTTGAACCCGAGAACTCTGAACCCATCCAATCCCTTACCCTTTTTCAAAACCAAGCCAAAACCAACGTCAACCCATTAAGCCAACACGATTATCTAACGTGCCAATAAACCAAAAGTCAATTCAAAGCCTCACATGTCTTTAACCTTTTTAAACCCTTTTCTCATAAATACCCCCAAACCCTTTTACCCAAATTTGATTTGTTTTTATCGTCATCACCCTACTTCCCACATGGCCTCACACAACCCATGCACATTTGTACATTTCTCTATTTTAACCCTAACTTATCCTCACACCCCTCATGTCCATTTAATCCCTACCCAATTTACTCCCATGCTCCTTGTCTACTATTTAAGGAAGAAGAAGACCATTTTGAAGATGATTTCCAATTTAGTTTTAAAACTCTTGTGTGATAAGTTTCTCTAGATCCCTCTATGTTGAGTATTTGCATTTTTAGCAAATATCTCAATATAAAAGTGTGTAGTGCAATTTATCTCTAGAATGAATTCCACCCCACCCATCTATAATGAATTTTTGCATTTTTAACAATTATTTCATAACAGATTGACGTAGTTGAATTCATCCATTATTATCTAGAGATTTTTAATCATGTAAATAGAGAGAGAAAATTCTAGAGAGAGAGTTAGAGTAGAAAATAAATTAGGAAAATATTTTGTAAATATTTTTTATTTTTATTTTTAGAGATTTGTGAGGATAAATTGTGAGTAATTCAATTGAGTATTATATTGAACTGATTATTGTTGGATGCTCATATTGAATGGATGGTGCATGATTTCAAGGAAATAAGAATTCAATTTCATTTCGAGAGATTGAGTTTGATTGTTCTCTTATCTTCTCATTTATTTTATGCCTTTGATTATTAATTTGTCAAATCTCATACCATGTTAGGCTAAATCTCCTTTCAAGGGGTGGAGGAACCCTTATTTGATGTTATTTTAATTTAATTAGTTTGATTACTTGAAAATTCCCTTTGAATATTAATTTTGATTCCTCACCCTTAAATTTACGCCTCGAGAGAGGGTAAATGATTTTCGAGAGAAAATCGAACATCTAGTTATAATAACCATTTTAGATTCGAACTAGAGATCGGGGTTTCTTAAGTGGGGTATTATTACTTGAATTTCAACTCTAAATTTATTATCTAAGATTTACATAAATTTTAATCGATTGATACTAGCGGGTGATTAATTGAAAGGAGTGTAGGTCTATTTTTTAGAGTTGTGAGGGGTTAAACTTCATTTTCTAAAAGATTACTATTAAAATTACATTTGCAACGAGAGTTGATTGTAATTTTGATATTAATTTGGGAGATTTCAAATAATTAAATTAATTAGTTAGAATAGCTAAAATTTGTGGTGTAATCCCATTCCTTGATTGTTCTCACATTTGCTTACTCATTTATTCTCTTATTTTAGTGTCAGACATAGTTCATTATTTTTAGTCACTTTTTAGTTAGTTGTTTTCATTATTTAATTTTAGTTTAGTATTATTTCACTTCTTCTCACCAAAAAATTGTTTTAATATTTGAAAAACCAAAAAAAAAAAAAATAGAAAAGAAAAATTTCAAAAATGATATAAAAATTGAATTACAAGTGTTTTCCCCTCGCTTCAGCCCTTGATGTGGATTGATACCTTTACTTACCTCTACACTTTAAATTGTTATATTTTGTAGGTAATTGAGGATTTTGATTAGAGGAGCTTTTCAAGCAACAACGAAAAGACGAAAAAATTATACGCAAAGGCCTTCTTTATCAATATTTATACTTGCTCGGCATCCGAGGAGAGTTGGTCGGCATACCAACCAACTCAAGGAATACCAATCAACTCAAGAAAGACCAACCACCCTAGAAGATAAACAGTCATATTCATTGTACATAGATGTAAATGAATATATAAAGACATTCCATCTATTGGACTCCCATCACTATAAATACACGCATTTCCTTAGCCAAAGGGACATGCTGAAGAATCTAAACTAAGCAATTCTTTACACACCTCTCTCTCTACATCATATTGTGCTATTGTAAACCCGTGAAAATAAAATAATAGTGGACGTAGACTTTATTTATAGTCGAACCACTTTAAAAGTCGTTGTCTCTTATATGTTTGATGTGCTTGTCTTTCTTCATTTCATCTTCATATTTTATCTGTAAGTCTTTCTATAACTTTTGTATTTTTTGATGTAAAAGTGATTGTTGGGGGCTGTTTTACAGGTATAGTGGATTTATTTAAGGAAAAAGTAATCTTAGGTCCATCACAAACAAATTTTAAACATTAAAAGAATTTTGACAAATTTTAAACAATTAGGTCCACTAATTCTCTTCTTGTAGAAGTTAATGCTAGTTTATCACAAGCGGACTTAATAGTAAATTGTCCTTAAATGTTTAAAAATTATTACCAAGGGACCTAATTATAAATTGCCCTTTATTTAAAAACACCCTTATAAATTGTAATAAGTCTCATAATCATTCAAAATTGTCCATAACTACTCTGTAACCGGCTCTCTTTCTTTTCATAGAGAATGACACATATTTCATAGTAATTACAATTGAACCAATAACTAAAAAAAAATATATATAAAATTGAATACAAATAAATTTTAAAAAATTAAACTAAATACTTAAAATATCTACAACCAATTTGTATGAATTATGAATCATTTTCTATTGACATGCCCACAAACAAGAAGCAATAATATGCAACAAAAATTAAATTATTCTTATAAAGACACGTATTATGGGTCCCACATCATCCACATAAGTCAATAATGTGAACAACAGTTAACAGTACATTCATGTGTCCAAACTCGGAAATAAACCACACTACAGAGAAAAAGAAAAGGACGCTCTCTCTCCTTTTGGAGATGGCTACATCTAGTGCATCACTTACAAGTTACAATCACACACTACTAAAGTAGTCCAAAAATCATAAAAAAGATAATGAGCCTTGGATGCTTACTTATATATACTATATGTTCCCGAACGGCTACTTTTCCTTCGAAAAAACCAACCGACCACCGTTACTTTTGGTTAGAAGGGCTAGAAAGCTTTTTGGCATAAAAAAGGAAAGGCAACTTATTATTACTAAAATATAATATATATATATATAAATTATTCAGGTGTGTAAGTACTATAATTAGAAGAAATTAAGGCGAGAGGTGTAAGTTGCTTTAGGAGACCAGTTCTTAGGGATAACATCTCTTGCAGAGAGAGTTCTTGCTGTTGCTAGTGTGGTTAATTTCACTGAAAATGGTCCTTTTAAGGGCCCCTCATTAATGCACCAAGTTGCTCCCCATACGTGATTCATCTCCAGCCACTCATTGGAATTTGCCTGCCCAATAAATAAATTTACATATGAAATGTTACAAATCAATATAAATAATCACTGATGAAATTTTTTGAAGTAAGATTGTAGGTTGACACGAAGTTGCTGTAGTATAGTAAAATTTCACATCACATCATTATGTCTTTCAAATCGTGTCACTAAACTGTGTGACACTGGAATTACTTAATTATGAATCAACTATTGTGTTTATTTCATGATTTTCATTACATGGGAAGAGCCGACAATGACAACCGTATTATGCGGAATGGTGTCAATTTTCAAATTAAAAAAAATAGTTGTAGCAATGCATCTTTAATGTGTAAGGATGTAAGAGCATTCACAATGGTGGATATTTATAAAGTGTAATTTTAGAGAACGGGAATGAGTTTTGTTTTTTATCAAACATTATCTTATATAGTGGTGGACAACTTTTAAAATGGTAAGGTATTCTAACGAATATCTGTTATTCGTAGGAACTCTAAACATAGTTTTTTACGAACAACATTTGTTTGTAGGAACTCTTACGAAGTAAAGTAGTTCGTAGGAATCCAAATATATTTTCTACGCATAAATGAAGTTCGTAGGAATCCTATTTATATTTCCTTCGAACTTCATTTGTTCGTAAGAATTTTTACGAACAAATGATGTTCGTAGGAACCCTTTACAAACTCAGCAGCCGTTCCGTAAGTTTAGAGAACCACTACAAATTCATCTACAAAATTTGTAGTGTCCAACCCACCACTGCAAGCGTACGAATTTGCAAAGCGACAAATTTTCTTGACTTTTATTCCCACCACCAGAGATGCTTTAAATGAGCTTGTGTCTGAGGTTAGAGTAAACTCCTGAAATTATTTTTGGGTTATTTCAATAAATTAATCTTTGATTTTTTTAATCTTAAAAGAGAATAATTATAGTCGTGTTTATCACTTGGATCACACGATGCAAAAATAAAAAAATAAAATAATAATAAGACATCATCATGTGATGATGTAAATAATTGAATGATGTAAATAAGTCAAAGGTGTGGAAAGGCTTGAAATCCATCAATGGGCTGGTGACTTTAAATGCAATGGGACATCTCCCACCAACAAAATTCCAAGCTCATAGTGGGCCCTTCGTAGTCTCCCGGTGGGGCCTTCCACGAGTGGAAAGCTCCCATTCGAAATCTTCTCAATGTTATGATATGCAAATAGCATTAAAAAATAATTGAAGATGGTGGAACAAAATGCTCTCGAGCACATTTGAGAGATGGAAGTTGCATAACCTAACATTCATTTTTTTCTATACAAAAAGATCAAAGGCAACTAAAAATATAGGACAAAAATGCATCCAATTGTCGGGCACGTGAATCTTTAAGAGGTCTCATCCGAGATGTGGTTAAATTTTATATGGTGTTTTAGAGAGATTTTTTAGACCTAAATAATAGGAAACTTTATAAAATTATAATATTAATTATACTTATTTTATAATGATGAATGACCCATCAAACCCAGTTGAATATACAACCCATCCAAATTTGTTCATAAAGGAGGAAGAAGAGCCTCTTTCTTCTCAACCCTCTATGGATCTAAGTTAATAGCTATTAATTTATAGTTAGCTATTAACTATTAACATACCATTTGAGAGAAATAAAAAAAATACTATGGTTCTAAAATCAACAATCCTTCAATCAATTTTGGGAATATGATTATGAAAAACATAAAAAAACATACATAAAATTCTACATGAAATCCTCAAAATCATACGGGTTCTTTTCAAATCGTTTGTATGATGAAACACAAAAATATTCCTAATTCATAATCACAATATCAATCCCAAATTCCCAATAATCTAATATGAAGTTGCTCCAATACCACTTTTTGTGATGAAATTCTTAATATCAACATATTAGATTATTAAAATTGCATAATAAAACTGTTAGAACTGTATACCTGAATCCATAGTGGTGATTGAGACTTGGGGATTAGAGGTCTTCCACAGATTAATCCCTCTTTCTCTATGAGTTCTCTCTCAATGATGGCAAATTAACAGGAGAATATATTAGTGCATTACCATTTGGGCCAGAACCCTTCATTATATACGCATCTAATTATAACTTCACAAATTCCAACAGGTGACTCTTGAGTAACCACGAATCTTGAATAAACTCTTGGGTAATCACACATTACAAAGTCCATACTCATTTTAAATATTTTAGTAGGCTCTACTAATTAGATCACTTAATTAGCTCAATTAAAATAAAAACACAAATACAATTATTATATTTAAATATGTAAGATCACATTAGAATATTAAAAATATTCCAACAAAATTATCATGCGGAAGCAATTGGTCTTTTATATTCTTTTCATGTAAGCATTTCCCATACCTAAAGTAAGATAATTACATTAGCATAAATATATTTCCATAAATATTTTTATATTATTACATTCAATATAATTATTATATTTATAAATATACGAGTTGACTTCAATGTACAATCATTGAGTAATAGCAGAAATATTACATGATACAGTTTGCAGAGAGGAAGCACCCAATTTTTCTCTCATAATGCAAAACACCAAACACACCAACTGCAAGTACTCTCCAACATTTCTATCTCCGTCCCATCACCAACGGGTTAATGACACATAAAAAAGGTTCATAGAAACTAAAATAGATGACACTGAATAAATATACGTATGTAAATATATATATATGAAGTACTCAAAACGCAAACGCGACACTATAGTCGCTAGAAACAATCCCAACTTTCTTGTTAGGCGACAAGTTATCAACCACCAACGAACAATTAACGAAAACCTGAAATTGCCTCATGGGAAACTCACCCACGACAACTTGTACAGGCACTTTCACCCTAACCAATAATGGGATCCGACCCTTATGCTGATTTTCCATCAATGCCTCTTGGAGCCCTGACCCAAATTCACTTTTCCCCTTTAATGGTATATGCAACAACGTAGCATTCTCATTCCCTTGTTTAAATGCTGGCATTTTACCAGAACAAAGTGTTGCGTCATTATACACAACAATCACGTAGCTATCACGCCCATAAATAAACCCAATTTCCTTATTGGGGTTATCAGCTTTCACAGTTACTAGAAATTCCGTTTTGAGGCTGAAATCGGGTTGAACATCAAAGGCTTTGACTTCTAACCCGTTTACTTTATAAGAAGGCATTTGAGGTTTATAAACTGTGTAGAAATAAAAGGCCAGAGAGGCTAGGAGGATGACTAGGAGGAAAAGAAAACAATAACATCCGCAAATGCATCTAAAGCAAAAGCCTTTGGATCTTTTCGGTTGGGAGTAGTAACGTGGGACGTTGCGGCGGTAAGGTGGTGGTGGGACGTTGGGGCCGGCGGCGTAGTTTTCGTTGAGCATGACATAGGGCGGTGGTGGTGCGTGCATTTTTTGTGACCAAAATTTGCACGCAAAGAAGGGGTGGTTGGGGTGGTTGGCCTATTCCATTAGAGGTGGAGAGACAGGAGAGAGAGGGGTGAGAAGAAAGAGAGGCTCTTCTTCCTCCTCTATGAACAAATTTGGACGCTCCCTTGGTTAAGGGAATTGTTACATATGTGTGGTTAAAGGGAATTGTTACAAATTTGGACGCTCCATTGGTTAAGGGAATTGTTACATATGGGTTGTATATACAACCGGGTTTGATGGGTCATTCATCATTATAAAATAAGTATAATCAATATTATAATTTTATAAAGTTTCCTGATATTTACCTCTAAAAAATCTCTCTAAAACACCATATAAAATTTAAACACAAACTTTTTTTGATAATAAAGAAGAAAACTTTCATGTTTACAGAACTACCCTTGTTTTCATGTATCTATACAAATTAATAAAGCACTATTCTGATACTCTATTATGGGGCACATCAAGAATGGGGTTCATTTTAGGTAAATGTGAAAGTGTAGGCGTTTGTAAGATATGAATTATGAAACTCTCCGACAAAAGGTGTAAGCTTCTTTTGACTAGGGTGCTTTATTTTACCACCATTTTTCTCGAAAATGAGACTTAAATCATATACAAATGCAAAAAGTTTATCATGTGTACAAGATAATTACAAAATATAAGATGTAACATGATAGGTGCTTTATCTCATCCGTGGAGAGAAGGGTTTTTGGGACTTGAACTTAAAAAATGAATTAGAATTAATAGAAGCTAAGGAAAATAATTATTTTTTGTCTTCATTCATTTTAAAGAGAGTGTTTTAGAATTATGAGCTGCGTTACTTTTATTTCCCTCGTTCCTACTAAGTTTGGAAGGAACATAAAATGAAGTACATGGTTAATCAATTTATAACTAGTTTTTTCCTTTCATTTTGCCTTTCATATATTAAAATAAACGCTTGATAGATAATTTAATTTTCTCTCTTTCTGAAAATGAGTGTATGTACCTGTTTAATATGCATTGCTCCCACATCACCATCTCCATCCTCAAACTCCACCAAGAGAGAAAGCCAGTGATCCGTTGATCCTTCATTAACATGGAACGCAATGTTTTTCCCAGGATATTTACATGGAGTCCTAACAAATTTTAAAAATTTATTTTAATTAAGGAAGAACACCGGAGCTATATATATATATTGCACAAATGAAAGACAACAAATGACAAAATCCTTTTACTTCATAATTATTTAGATTACGATTCAATTTTTTTGTTTTTTTATGTAATCACAACCAAGCAAATCAATTTAGAAGTCATATTTGTCTCGAACTAAACAACTGATAAAATTACAATTTATGCAAAACCAGATGCCATCAATATCTGGTCAAAAAAGGAAGAAAGTTATAAAGTAGGTGAAGTGGCAAAAATTTAGTACATAAAACAAATATACAGAAAATAAATTGAAAAATAAAAAAAGAAAAAGAAAAAGAAAATAAAGATCGGAGGGTGTTTGGGTCTTTGTCATTCCAAATGGTGGTTGGCAGTTAGGGAGAACCTTGAAGAATGAACTTCTTTAATTAACAAACTAGTAAGCAGAAACTGACAAAACAGAAAAAAGGACCGTTGAAGCAGCAAAAGATGAGGACGACTGATTAATATACTCAACAGGCAATAAGTTACATATCACGGATGTGCAAAAGCACCCTTCGACTTTTCAGTTTATGCAACTAACCCCAGACAATTTTCAACCCAAGAATGTGACTATTTAGGGTCAGTCATGTCATGTTGTGTCGCTTTGGGTTCAATTACTGATTTAATTGTATAACTTATGGTGTCATTATAAGGTTGTTTTTATGAAATCAAATTATGGTGTCAAATACCATTGTGACTAATGTAATACCTGCGGTAGATGACGGAGATTTCACCACGGTTGCGGAGCTGGTTGTTGTCACCAGAAACTGCCATGCGACCGAAGGCGGCACCGCTGAGATCAAAGTGGGTGCGACCACCTGAGCAGTAACCACCTGGACACTCGTCAGTTATTATTACCGTTACTGCCCTTCTAGAGCAGATTGACTTGTCCAAACACTTGACCTTATAACAGGCCCCACACCCTTCACCTCCTTTGAACAATATTGGGCTCACTGCTCCCACTCTGGCCCTAAATGGCTTCACATCTACCAGTGATCCGTACCCACATGCCCCACCTACACAGTACACCATTCATTTCGACATATTTTAGTTAGGAAAATCCAGACAATCAATGTCACTTTTTGTAGTTTCAAGTAATAAGATGGTCACTTTTGTGATTTACTTTTCTTTATTCTAGTAAAAACTTATCATGTGGGTAGAGCGTAATGGGCAGTAGCTTTCACTTCTTTTAAGGTGACGACTTATTTATAGCTTATTCTTAATTTTGGAATAAAAGGTTTCAATTGTAGCTTATTAAATGCTAAGAGGGGAAAATGTACAAAAACTTGTGAAACTTTCATATTATTGCCAATTCTCCCCCTATGCTCAAATGACTCTTTTACTTTAACATAAGTCTCTTTGTAGTAAAATGAATAGTTGAAGTTTTTTTTGTACGAAGCACAACTCAGGGATTTTTTTCGCAATTGAGCAACTAATAAAACAAGAAAGGAGAAAAACAATTAAATAACCCATGAACGTATTGGGACTATAATAAAATGTGCTTACTTCTGAGTTAACGGATCTGAGTGAACTCAAAATTTAGTAGTCATGTAAAGTGAATATTTATATTGTACAGTCGTAGAGATGAGAAAATGTGGGTCTGTTTGTATGTCATTTGCGTGTGAGATAGTGAACGTACCGTCGCTGCCATCTCCGTCGGGGCTGCCGTACCACGTAGCAGTGGCGGGACGCCAAGGTGTGGCAGATAAGTGTTGGAGAGGCTTGGCCGAGACACCCAAAGAATAAACCAGTGCTACCACCAACCATAAAAGATGGACCCCAAGTTTGCCCAAGCTGCAAAATCCCTCCATTATGTTAGTCCGGGTCAAATGTAAGTTTGCCCAAAGCTAAACTAACTTTACTGTTCCGAACAACACAAGTTGAGCTTTTTTTTTTCTCTGCCGACAATTTTGTTGGTCGTCCACAGTGTTACTGTTAGGACTGAACCTTCGGCTGCTTCTACTCATATAAAAGGCGTCATTATATATACTTCTTGAATTTAAGGGCTTGGTCTATGTGACCCATTGTGTTTTTCTTTATTCACGGTAATACCACTCCTCTTTGGGGTCCACCGGCGGTTTAGGCGTCAATTCCGCATGACCAGACGATTCTGTCTGATACAAATGTCCCGGGGCATTTTCGTCATAATATCAAGATACTATTATTCTACCGTTAATCTCGTTTCTTTGTTGTTGAGAGAGAGGGCGGGGTCCAATTTTTAATTCTCGCGGATGCATAGTTTTGTTCGTATGGAAAGCGTTTGGCCGCTTTTGTTGAAACTTTACTTACTTTAGTGTAAAATTGTGTAATTAGATCTTGTACTTATTTTATTTTGGTTGTTGGGAACCAAGAAAATAACGACTCTTTTAATGACTTGTGGTGGGGTATCAATATTTATCACCCAAACTTCTTGAGTTCACATGGTGGGTCTCTGCTGTTGCGAGATTCTAATCTCAATTATCATGTGTAAAACGCTTTTTACGTTGGTTAAAGTACCACGAATTCTAATTTTTTTAAGGACCGTTTGATAGTACAGAAATTTCAAGATAAATTTTTAAAAGTTCAAAATTTTTAATATTTTTCAATTTTTAGCTTATTTGATAGTCTTAATTGTCATGTAATTTATTTTCTATGTACAACACCCCTTAAGCATAATTTATCACCCTAGGGTGAAATTCAATTCTTTGGAGGGATCAGATTTTTATTTGTCACATTTGGTTGGCAAATCGCTTAAAATCAATTTTTTTTATAACTCTATATATTTCATAAATATATAAATATATATTGTTAATAAATATATTAAATATATATTTCGTATATTTTAATATATATTCGTATATTTAATATATTTTAGCACATATATATATATATGTATATTGCGCATATTTCGTATATTTATATATATTTCATATATTTATATATTTCGTACATTTATATAATTCATATATTTTAATATATATTTATATTTAATAAATTTTGTATATTTCATATATTCCTTATATTTAATATATATTATTTACAAAATATATACATATATATAATATATATGTATATTATATTCTGTATATATACATATATATAATATACATATGCAGAATTACATATATATAATTATAATATACATATACAGAATTACATATATATAATATACATATGCAGAATAATGTGTATATATATGTATATATTCATATAATTACATATATATAATATACATATGCAGAATAATGTGTATAAAATACATAATATATATGTATATATTCATATATATTATGTGTTTATGTAAATAGATATTATATGTATATGTATATATTCTGTAAATAATATATATTTAGTATATTCAGTATATAATATAATATAATATATATTCATATATTCCGTAAATAATATATTATATTTTCATAGATTTTGTAAATCTATTAAATGTACAAAATCTATGAAAATATAATATATTATTTACGGAATATATGAATATATATTTTATTATATACTGAATATACTAAATATATATTATTTACAGAATATATACATATACATATAATATCTATTAACATATATACAGAATATTATATTATTTATATATTATAAATAATATATTATTATATTTAATATATGAATATATATATATATATATATATATATAGAATATATTCATATATTAAATATATTATTATATTTAATATATGAATATATATTATATTATCTGCGGAATATATATATTCCGTAAATTATTATTAATTTCCAAAAAAATATACAAAATATATGAATATTTCGCAAATTAATAATAATTTACGGAATATATATATTCCGCAAATAATATTAATTTCCGGAATATATATATTCCGCAAATAATATAATATATATTCATATATTTTGTATATATGGAATATATATATTCCGCAAATAATATAATATATATTCATGTATTTTGTATAATTAATAATATATATTTATATCATTCATATATTTTGTATATTTAATAATATATATTTATTATATATATATATATATATATATTCCGTAAACAAAATTTTCACATTTATATCTATTTTCCAGCTTTTACGTTTCATAGAAAATGTGAAAAATTGATGATTTTCACAAGTTGAAATATATTCATTTGCCTTGGAATTGTTTGCCCTGGAATCAAATGTCTTGAAATCATTTACATTTTCCCAATTTCTCTATCAAACGGACCCTTAGATTACAATATTTGATAGTTCAACCCAAATGAATCATTCAAGCTTTTTTGTTTCTTATAGTGATTTGATTTTATCTCCGTTAATAGTGTAATGTTAGATGTATGCCCTTATTTTAAGGATTAAATTTAATGAACAAATTTAACATAAAAATCATACTCCAATTTATTAGATATAATGTTTCTTGCCCAATATCATCGAACACAAATGATACTTCAGAATGATTTTACTGTAATCAAGGGCGAACCTACTATGTGGGGTAGCGCGCGCGTGCGTGTGTGTGTGTTGGGGGGGTGGGGGGGGTGGGGGAGGGGGATGTGAACCTCTCAAACTTTGAAAAAATATGAAACATAAAATAACAAAACGCACAAAACAATTCAATGCTACAAAATCCATAAACAAAAAACATCCTTCAAAACCCTCCTTAGGGGTGGCAATTTTTGACACGACACGATAACCCGACACGAAGTTAGCGGGTTAGGGTTGATGATTTCTTGACACGAACCCGAATATGACACGACCCGCCAACACGAATAATAAACGGGTTGGGTTAGTGTCAAACACGTATAACTCGAAAATGACACGAATAGACCCGCTTAACTCGTATTTTATGGAGAATATATTAGATAATTTATATATCTTGATAGACATTCTATAAAATTCATGGAGAATCAGATGATAAATTATTTATGTGTTGAAAGAAGTTGAAATTAATTAAATTTAAGTTATTATAGGCCTATAATTGGTATGATTGGTTAAGAGAGAAGAAAAAATATATTTTATATTTTACTTAATGGGTTATGCGGGTCAACCCGAACAGGACACGATAATAAATAGGTCGGGTTAGTGTTTGCTCATCTGACACGATTAGTTAAATGGGTCAGGTTAGGGTTGACTAATACTTGACACGAACCCAACATGACACGACCCGAACACGACACGACGCACACGAATTGCCACCCCTAACCCTCTTAAACCTAAACAACTCTTCTTGCTGCCTCAGGACTCAAAACCCACCTAAACCCATCCCCTGCTTGCTCCGACCAGTGAACACCACTTATTCCGGCCACCAACATCTTGCTCCCCTGTTTTGGCCACCAACATCTTGTGATGAAGGTATTCTTTCTTTGTGATTTCTTTAATTCTTATGAGTTTAATTCATTTATTTGAAGTTGTGATGTGAGTTTCATTCATTTATTTTTTTTCTCACTTTTTTTTGATAATTTATAACGAGGATAATACATGAATTGCAAGTGATTTTAAAGTATTAATCAATTTATGTTGTAAATTATAGCTTAAAAAACTGCAGGATGACTACAGTTACTTTTAAAGTATTAATTTCTATATAATTCTAGTTACTATTTTCTTTGATAGCAAGTGCATGTAATGTGTGCCTTATAATTCAACAACCACTATTTTCTTAGATAGCAAGTGTATCTAGTGTGTGCCTCATTTGTAATTGTTGTAAGTGCACAAATCTCATAGGTATTATATGATGAATTACACATGCTAAACAAGTAAAGAAGACGAAATTAAATGCAACCAACCACATAGAACATAACATGTAATGTATGTGGTTCGACAATTTGCTTACGTCCATGTAGAGGGAAAAGATCTTTTAACGCTTTTGTCATTTTGAACCCATTTCAATTAGTTTCCTTAGTTATAATTTGGATTGCACTCCGTAACAAATTGGGTCGAAGCTATTTATAGTGTCGACGTTCAGGAAAGATTCCATTTTTAGTTTTTGACGGTTCGTCTGAATTTTCGTACTAACGAACAGCGCCGCCTCAAATTTTGACGGTTTGTGCGGTACGAGTTTTGGGACTTTGATCTGCCGACTGACACGTCGATTGACCAATAGCCGCATCGGCTGACAGGCGTGCTTGCCAATTGACCGACGATGCCAAAAATGATCAAGTTCGAGTTTTTTCACTTGTCAACATTATTTCTAATGCTACGAAAATCTTAAAATGGAATCTTTCCAGCACGACAACCCAATAATTAGCTTCATCCTAATTTCTTATAGAGTGAAAGTCAGATTGTATGTAAGGAAATGAATTCAAATGGGATCAAAATGATAATTTGAAGTGACATAAGAGTATACCCTAAGTAGCCTTTTATGACGTTGTTTTAGAGAATGTGATGCGAAAATTAAGGAATATGATCCCTTGTGACTTCGGTAGTTTGGACTTAGAGGCTTATCGGTTGTACATGAATCTAACTTTCACTCCGTAAGAAGTTGCGACAACGAGGGTCATTGCATTGCCGTGTTGGAAAGATTCTATTTTTAGATTCTGATAATTTATGCGGTATAGATTTTGGTACGCTTTTGTGGTTTAGGGTTTATGACCCATTTCAATTAGTTTCCTTAGAGTCAGACTTGCTTTTGTCATTTTGAACACATTTCAATTAGTTTCCTTACTTAGAATTTGATTTTCACTCAGCACGAAATTAGGACAAAGTAGGTTATAGCATCTCCATGCTAGAAATATTCCATTTTTAGATTCTGATGGTTCAAACACAGCGACGTGATGGTATAACTAGCTCCTTCCCAACTTCTTACGGAGTGAAAATCAGATCCAAAATAAGGAAACTAATTCAAATGGGTAACAAAAGCGTACCAAAATCCGTATCGCCCTATTGATGGGATAATTACAACATTTATAGTAGTGGGCAGTAGATGCCTTAGCGGAATGAATCATTGCCTTCTCACTTATCAATTGATTCTATAAGCTTCCACGAATATTTCTTGATATGGATGAATATCTTGAGCATATGTAGAGTATATCAATGATCTAGACTAGGAGTGTGTTTCAGACGGATCAAATTGAATCGAAAATGGCCGAAAAAAATTAATTTTTTATGATTTTTTTAACTGTCGATTTCGATTTGCTAAAAATTAAAAAGTTCCAAATTCGAAAATTTTAGAAATTTATTTAGTTTTTTGAAAAATCGAAAATTTATAAAATACATGAAAATTTTCATTAAGAAAATTTATCGAATAAAATTAACTAACTGAACATTTTGTGCTAATTAAAGCAAAAAGTGAATAAAAATTAACTTGAAATGCTAAGTTCCATCATGATTGTAAAGAATTTGAAGCATATAGTATGTGTAGTGAGGTGTGCTCTTTTTATAGCCTCTTAGTTTGAAGATTTTTGAACTTCTAACCGATGTGTGAACACTAAAGTACAAAATCGAAATTTATTTTTCAAAAAATCGGAACAAAATCAAACAAGATTGAAAAAAATTGGATCGTCACACTTTCGTAAAATCAGATCGAAAAAATTGAAAACTCGAAATTCCAGGAATATGTTCGATCCAATCTTTTTTGAAATATTTGGAAATTGGAAAATTGAAAATCGAAATTTGACAAACTTGTTCCAAAATTGGATAAAAATTCGAAAAAAGAAAAACACACAGACCTAATTTAGACATATCAACTCATATGTATAATGACCCAAATTTTTTTAAAGGCGGTGGCGTTAGGCCCAGGTTGGTCGATGAATCAACCTTACTAGCCGAGGTGAGAATACTGGCCGCAAAGTGTAGACCTCGGAAGCTTGGGGAGGGTCCATGACGTGGTTAGTGACGTGGGCGAATTACTCATTTCTTGCGAATCAGGTTTTAAAGATTCTACAAGCCTTTTTAAAGGGTTATTTATGAAAAAGTGAGGATATAAGTGGAAACCCTAGATTCCCTAGCATTTCCTTTAAATAGCAGCCTTTGGCTCACTTTCCAAAGTTGCTAAAAGTCTTAATTCGTAAGAAGTGAGTTTTTGAGAAAGAGAAGGAAGTGTTACTGGATTAAGGTCGAGGAAGCGTACTGTTTACAAGAGAAAAGTAGGTGGTTGAAGGCGGTGGACCTCTACTGTTCAACGGACTAGGTCCTTTAAGTAAGGGATCCATCTTCTTTCTTTTTTTCCATGTGTAAATCCTAGTTTTCTTTTTTTCAATGAATGCGATAAGCCTTTGTGTTTATGAGTTTATGGGTTTAAAAGCTATGGAGTTTTAGTGTTCATTATAAGGATTCTAGATTTAGAGACCATGGACCTTTACTGCTCATCGTGATTTTTGAGTTTTTTGGGCTTGATGGCTATGGACTTTCACTATTTATATCATATCTTAATGATTAAGTTTTCTTATGTCGATTTATTTTGGGTAGGGCTGTGTTTCGACCAGATCGGAAAAGTATGTTTCGAAAAAAATTTGATTTTTTTTCGAAAAAATTGGTCAAAAAATCGGCGTGCCGAAGTCGAATCTGATTTTTTTCCAATTTCAGAACTGTCGGCAAAATTGGAATTTTCGGAAAAATCGAAAAAATTTGGAAATTCGAAAATTTTCTGGAAAAATCAAGATTTTTTGTGTAAAAAAATCTAAAAAATTAATATTTCCTATTTTAAAAATTGTTATTCTATAAAAAATATTTATACCTGTTTTGAATTTTAAGGTGATATTTATCGATTTTTGAATTCTTATACCTCTTTTGAATTTTTAGGTGATATTTACCTGTTTTTGAATTTTTATATCTCTTTTGAATTTTGCCCTACTTGTTTTGAAAAGTAATTTTAATTGATATTAAATATGCTTCAATTTTATAAATTATAAAAACAGTCCTAAATTGCATAAATTACGAAAACAGTCCTATATTTTATAAGGTAGAAAAACAGTCATAAATTACATAAACTACGAAAACAGTCCTAAATTTCACAAATTACAAAAGCAGTCCTAAATTACATAAATTACGAAAATAATCCTAAATTTTATAAATTACAAAAACAGTTCTAATATAGTGCAAATTACAATGACAGTCCAAATTATGAAAACAACCCTAGTCCCAATTATAAAAAAAGTCCTAAAAAACATCCTTGCTATATTGTCCGAAGTAGTCCTAAAAAAAAAGTCCAAAACAACTACAAAACTATCCAAAATCTTTCAAGCATCATCCTCTCCGCACATCATTGAACACCCGCATCTCATTTCACTGTGTTACCAAAAAAAAAAAATTAGTAACCAACCAAATAAAATATGAATTGAATAATAAATGCTCATTGTAAAATGTAAAGTAAATGTCAACAATACAAAAATTCAACTAGTCGATTCGAGCGATAAACCTTTCATCTCCTCTTGCACAACTAACCTGACAATGAGTAGAATGAATTATTATTTATTTCTAATATAAAATGAATGTATATATTGAAACAAAATTGGATTTTTTTTTACCATTTTCAATTGCTTCAAGAGCCTCAATTGTATCTTCCACACAAGACGTAAGTAAAGGATTCCTAAGCCAATTTTGCATGCATAGAAAACATTCCACAATAGAAGGAGTTAATGAACTTCGGAATTGATCAAGGACACGACCGACCATACTAAAAGCTGACTCGGAAGCAACCGATGTCACGGGAATGGATAATACATCACGGCCCATTATAGCAAGTGCGCGATATGTTGTAACTTTTCCTTTCCACCAAGCAACAAAATCAAAATATCGCTCATCATTCTCTACAACGCCATCACTTAAATACCTTTCCAAGTCATTGGAAACATCCACATACTCCTTTCTCTTCAAAATACCTCTAAACAAGTCTTTTGCCTTAGGTCTTTTGGCTATTTTTTCAATAAGAATGGAGTCTTCGGGCACATTATCTTTATCTTGGGGGGTACTAAGACCCACATAAGGTGTCTCTCCCGCTTTTTAGTAATTATAAAGTCGAATCATTAATTCTTTTAATTTTTAAGACCTTTCAACTTCAGAAAAATTGACATATTTCTCCAAATATGAAGAATACCAAAACTCAACAAATTGTAATTTGTATCGAGGATCCAATACTATTGCAACAACCAATATCGAGTTAAGAGAATCAAAATTACAATCCTTGTCAAACTTTGCATCCATTTTAATGGTCATGGCACTAAACAATGCATCATCACTATCTAAATGCTTTATGAGAAGGTCTTTAACTTGTGATAGTTCATCAAAGTATCTATTGGAAGTGACATATTGTGAACCCGACACATGCTTTGTTAATTCATAGAATTCTTCTAAAAAAATGTGCAAAGATTTTAATTTTCTCCAATCACTCTCATCCAATAGACCCACGCCTCCCACGTTACACACAATCTTATAATTGGGGTCTACCTCATATAAACGATCAAATACCCTCTCAAACTCCAACGCCGCATTTATCATTAGGTAGGTTGAATTCCATCTCGTCTTAACATCTAAATACACCACCCTCTTTATTTCTAATATTTCATCCACAACACACTTCTTAAAGAGTTGCATACGTGAGGGACTACTTCACAAAACACCTAACATAAAAGAACTCACTCCCACTAACAAAGCGTTTCTTTTATTTAATCTTTTTTTCAAATCTACAATACATATGTCATTATTTTTTGCATTGTCAAGTGTGATAATCATTACTTTTTCTAAATCCCATTCCAACAAACAACTCTCCATTGCCTTGGCAATTACCTCACCCTCGTGTGGATGTGGAAGCACTCGAAAATTAATAATTTTCTTATGAACAACCCAATATCTATCAATAAAGTGAGCGGTCAAAGCCATATAACCAAGATTTTGTTACGAAGTCCACATATCAGTAGTGAGGCATATTCGTGTATTAAAATACTTAAAATAGTTTTTCAGCTTGGTTTTTTCCTCATGATACATGTTGAAGCAATCCTTAGTTAGTGTTGTTCTACAAACAACATGAAATTTAGGTTGCAAATCCGCACAAAACATTCTAAACCCTTTATTTTTCACGTGATTAAAAGGGAGTTGATCAATAATTACCATTCTTATTAAAGATTTGCGACATCTCTCTTAGTCAAATCTCCAATTAGAAGGCTGAGACCCTATCACGAAAATAATAGTTTGTTTCGTTTTATCTCCATCGTAATCGGTAAAATCTTTACATTTGTTTAAATGATTCCACAATTTGTTAGTTCCCCCAGAAGATGGTGCATGTATTGTTATTTGCAATACTTGCACTCACAAGTGCCTGAATATTTTTTTGTGCCCTAAATCAAGTATTTTTTCAAAATATTCCCATACTCTCGACGCTCCGTGATTCCCGGCTAAACCAGATTTTGAAGCTAACTTTGTTTTTCTCTTATTATTATTAGGGTTTGGTTTGCTAGTTACTCCACCACTTTCATCCATTGTTGACCGACAATCAAATTAATTAGAGAAAAGGTACCTATTTTGAGGCTGCTTTATTGTTTCGCAAATATCTATTGTGTAAGTGTATACACCTACAATACAATTAAACAAACAAAGAAATATACTTTTATTAGTTTATGAATAGTCAAAAACGAACTTTAGAACAGATAAAACGAAGAAAAAAATAGTTAAATCAAATAAAAAAAACAGTTAGATGAACAATTCAGATAAAAAAATATACTTTCTATGCATCACTGTTAATGGCTAAAGTTTCAAAGCCAAAAATGAAAAAAGTAGAAAAAAATGAAAAAATAAAAAAAATATAAAAATATAAAAGTGAACTGTGAAAATTCATAAATGATATAGAACATATTTATATAAACATACATACATAAACGATTTTGTCTATATACATAAACATACATACATATTTTAAAACGTGAACTGTGAAAATTCGTTTACAGTTGGATAAAAAATCTTAACATACATACAACCAATAATAAACGATATAGAATAGATTTATGTAAACATACATACATATGATGATAACTTTTGTTGGATAAAAAATCGTTTATTACCGAAAACAGATTTTGTTTAAATCGTTTATATAATTCGATGTTTATATAAATCGTATGTATGTTTATACAAACAAAGATAAATGTATGTATGTTCAAAATCATTTAGATTTGAACATCTTGTTTTGTTTATATTATACCGAAATCGTTTTAGATCTGAACATCTTTTTTCGTTTATATTATACCAAAATTGTTAAGCGTATGTATGCTTATACCAAAATTGTTTAGATCTGAACATCTTTTTTCGTTTATATTATACCGAAATCATTTTAGATCTGAACATCTTTTTTCGTTTATATTATACCGAAATCGTTTATATACGATTTATATTTCGTTTATATTATACCGAAATCGTTTATATACGATTTATATAAACATACATACATAAGGATCAAAAGATTTGAACATATTTGGAGAACATATTTAAAGATCTTATCTTAGATTAGAGATGAGAAATGTCTCCAATGGTGTTTTCGGAGATTCAGATTGAGAGAGAAAGTGAGACACATTTTGGAGAGTGAGGGAGGGAGAGAGAAGATGAGTGAAATGATAAAAGTGAGAGACCTTTTCCTCTTCCATCTTGCCCTAAAAAATAATCTAACGGTTACTATTGGCCCAAGCATATCTAAGGTAAAAATAAAATTAAAGAAGTAAGGATAAAAAGTATATATTTCGGAAATAAAAATCGAAAACTATAATCGGAATATATTTCAAAAATTTGGATCGACAAAAATTGCAAATTCCGAATATAAAAAAAATTCCGATTTTCGATCCGATTTTTTTCGAAAAAATCAGAAATTCGAAAATCGGAATACAAAAATTTATTCCAAAATCGAAAAAAAATCCGATCGGAATTCGAAAAAATTGAAAGTTCAGAAAAAAACACAGCCCTAATTTGGGGTTTGGTTCTTTGAGGTAGTATGGATTTATGGAGGATATTCATATTGTTCTTATGAGATTTTATTCAGATTTTCTTCTTAGATATTTAAAATTCTAGGCTATGAGTTATTTTGGGTTTAAAACCTCAAATTTTCAAAATTACCCTTGTTTTTGAAGATCAAGAGTTCTAAATCCTTTGATTGAGGACATAGACATAGGTAGTATACTATTATGCCTAACTTGAGCATGATTTTGTTAGATTCAAGTGTTGAGGACGCAACATTATTGCACCAGGCTGTGGCATCATGTCTGGAGATGGTCTCCTGCTTTGTGCTTGAGGTAAAAATGGTTAGTCCTAGGGAGATTGAGTCTAGACTAGTTATGGATCTTGCACCTTGACAGAGCTCGACTAGGGATGCAGAGTTAATAAAAGACCACGAATCACTCATCCTGAAAATGGAAAGGAGAGGAGTCCACGACCTGTGGAATTAATTGGGTCAATCAAAACCTGAAATAAGGCATGGAGATTGAGGGGTCTAAGGCTAAAAATAAAGGTCGCGGAGTACAGGGCGAACCAAGGGAGGTTGAGCCTTAGGGAAAGCCAAAGAGTGGTGGATCAACGGAGACTTAGACTTGGGACATGAGAGTATTCTGAGCGGTTGGGAATAAAACATATCTTTTCCTTCATATTTATTCTCGTTGTAAATTATCTTAATTTTCATTGCTTTTCATAACTTTGTTAGTGTGTGTGTGTATATGAATACTAACACTCACAAGTGGGCTGAGGACATTTGATTCAACCCTTACTGGGCTATTAGAGCTAATTCCTTTATACTCCTTGTTTTCTTCAAGATGAGTTGTCACATAATGGTTTAGAGGTCATGAAGAACATGAGAGGTCACGTAGGATATGATGGCTTTGGAGTTTAAGTGCATGATTACTTAGAAAACATATAAATTTAAATATTTCGTACCTAGTTGTGATTTCTCCTTTATTTAGTTTCTGTTAAATTATAAAGAGGGTTTTAAGGAACCAAGAAACTAGTTGATGCATATATTTAAAGATTTTAGATGCTATCTTAGAGGAAATTTATATTTGAAGGTTAATTCTATTTAAATTATGTTTTAGTGTTGGGATGAATGGATAATTTACTTACTCTGATAGTAAGGCAGAGGTTTTTTTAGGCCGCGACATAATAAGTTTGACCTAATTATAAGTTTTAAATTCTTGCTATATGAGATAAAGTGAAATAAACCCATGACCTGATAGGTCAAAGTCACAGGTGTTACACTATGTGTGGGTCCAATGCATGTTCGGCCTCTCCACGGATTTTTAATGTGCAATGTTGGATCCCACAATTGCCCCCAAGCTTTGTGGTTTTTGGACTGCAAATTATTAATCCAGTGGAAGGGTGCCAATAACTTTATATGTTATTACTAAAAGGATGGATCCTTTGGATAATAATTTTCCATCAGTTGGGGATGTGCATAATGATGAAGATTGTCTTGGAACGTGGGCGAGATATTTTTTGCCTCCAAAACGTCTTGAGAGCCTGTGGTGATAATTCACTTTTTTTTGGAGTATAGCAAATTCACAGCTTTTCCTAGCCATTCCTTCCTTCTCTTCTCTATAAGTTAACCCCGTCACTTGTGTTTTGGAGTATTCAAGCAAATTTATTGCTCCTTCTAGCCATTTTCTCTTTCTCTTCTTTGTAAGTTTTCCACGTCTTATCTTTATCTTTTTTCTTTTTATAAGCCTTGATACTTTTTTTTTCAAATATGTTTTACATTATTAATGAGTCAACCACTGAGGGATTTAAGTCTTGCACCTGATCTGAAGGTCGATCGAGAGGGTTGTTTGCAGACATTGGGGAGGGTTCTATTTTTTGTTGAATGGCGGGAATAAAAAGGGGTAGGGAAGGTATGGTGAGACCTTGGAATATGATCCTCGAGTTTTATAACACACTCGAGGGGGTTCCTTATTCTCACTCTAGTAAAATATAAAGAAAAGTGATATTTTGAGGAGTTTACACCCATTACGTGAATCATGAAACAATTGTAGTTGCCTGTACCGTGGAAAACACAAGGCATGGGTGAAATGACAATCTCGTAGAATTTGATTCCATTAATGTAATTAAGAAAATTATAGACATGGTGTTAATTGGATGGAGGTAATATGAGTACTCTATCGAAAGATAGATTTAATATGTTGGATGTGTGGTGGAATAAAAAATATGGAGGTAATTTAAGTCTGTATGCATTGTTACAAAAAAACTACACCACGGGCATTAGACCAAAACTTCGCATATGTGGACCTCTTTTCATAAATCCATCAAAATTCCTTTAATAAATATACAAACCTAATATCTTTGGATATAAATATTAACTCACATCTGGAAAATGCCACTTGAGACGTTTAATACAGGATTAAACTATTAAAATGGCTCCGAACTGTTTGTTGAAGAAACTCTTTTAATTAAAACAAAACTTAACACAATATGTGTTTTAAAAAACTTATCAAAATAGTTTGAATGAGTGATTTCAGATCTAGAATGAACCAGTTTTGAAAAACAAAACTTAAACTATTAAATCAGCACAGCTAGGAAGAAGGTGATGAAAAAAATGAGGAAGAGCACTAGTAATTTTTAACGTGGTAAAACTCCACCCAATTGGGGAAACGTCCACGGTGACCTCTACGTCACAAAACGAAAATCCACTAAAATCCGAGTAACAAATTACAAGCTATTTAACAATCAAACCACACAAACACACCTAAACTAAGTTTAGAATCGTTACTAACTCCTCTAGATTAGATCTGACTTCTCTGAAGGTTTTGTTATTGTTGATGTTCTCTCGAGCTTCATAACTTTACTTGATTCCAATCTTTACGTCGACTCAAACATGTTCAAGATCATACAACCAACACTTTAAGTGTGGTAGAGTGAAAGTGTAGTGGTGATGTGCTCTCTAATATATGCATGTAATGCACTCACACTTAATACGGACATAATGATTTAACAAATTACAAAATCACTAGATATGCAAGAAATTCTAAAATCAGTTTAGTCAAAACTAAAATAGACTTTTAGGCCTTTCAAAATATACGCAAATCAAGGGGGAATCTTGTTGATAAATATCCACGATCTTAACACTTTCAAGTTTTGAAAATATTATATAAAAAGTGCGATCCCCAATTAAGATCTCAAAACTAGATCTTAGTCTGATAGTTTGAATAAAATGAAATTAGAATGAATATTGTTGTTTTAGGGTTTGAAAACATAAAATCAGTTTTAAAAATAACCAACAAACAAGATTTATCGAAATAAGAAATCAAGATAGTGAACTATCTATGTGCTTTGTATCATAGAGACGAGATCTCAAGTTTCTATGTAGAGAAACTGAAAAACTCTACTAACGTGATTAAGTTGGAAGGATGATCAAGAACAAGAGAGGATAACTTCTCAAAACATGATCTAAACACTCAGGTTTAAAATCTCAGAAAAGTATTTATGGATTAGGGTTTGACGAAGTTAGGGTTAGGGTTTCCTTTCTCTCTCTTCTCTTTACTCTCTCTTTTTTCTCTCAAAAGAGGAAATATCAAAAGTCTATAATTTCCTCACCGAAGGCATATATTTATACTGGAGCTTGAAGGATATGGAACGATGCCTTAAACTAAGGGCCGAGGTTAAAGGAATTTAAATCGATGCAAATCTAAGGGTTCACAGAAAGTGGTGCAAAGCCCAGCTTTGATTGGTTAAAACCATCGCACTTGGATTAGTTCCAAACACATGCAGAACGTAGATTAAGATGATCCAAGGGTCCAGAATAAGTCATCTATATGTGAGTGGATAAAAACATAAATCGAACCGTTGTGTGTGCAACACGTGTAGGCTCATGATCAACTCTCAAATGCGTGTTTTTGAGTTCCAAAAATTCTAGTTTCACCCACAATATGTTTATGTTGCTTTTAGTTTCTATCCAAGTCAGTTTTAAGGAATAAAATATATTTACAAATCAACCCAAAAACTTTATTAAGTTTCAATTTTAATTTCCAAAAAATATTTAAAATTCTTAGAAAATAATAATTAAATCCCAAAAATTATTTAAAAATCATATTAGGGGATTTGACTCACACATGGTTATAATGTGAATGAAACACTATATATATACGGTCTTAGTGTGTGGTGTGTGTGATATATCATCAAGAACTTGTAGAGGAATATCAATGTAGCTATGAAGGTTCTGAGGTTTTTTGGTTTAACTAGGGATAGACACAATTTTATCACTATCTCCAAACTAGATGATCTCCTATATAATGCAGACTCAAATGAGTCAAAGATATAGGGTGATTCAATATTACCCTTTGGAAATATGAGACAAAATCTCCTTTGAGTCAACAAGGACTCGTAGGGATACTAAAAAGAAATAAGAAAATCTTATTCCTATAAAAAAATCTATCTACCCAATCTCCTAGAAATGAAAAAATTACATAACTCAACTATGTACAAACTATTACCCTATCAAAATCTGATGCAATAAAGAGGTACTGAAATCTGCAATAAGATACCTAAGATCAAGTTCAGTAGATGAGAATGTACACGAGTGTCCAAGTGGACTCAAAATTTCTCCCCCATTTTATCTCAATTAGACAAAGGGCAGCAAGAATCAAATAAGGAGTGATATAAGCAGGTAGATAAGCAGAACTTGAATAGAGAATGAGAATTCACCCGAATATCCTACTTAAAGTATATATAAGAGGTGTTCTTTGTCATTATGCTAACATCCATGCCTTACATCCTCAGGGATTAATTAAAAACATGTGAAAAACTGGCAGTTATACAAATTAAGCAAAAAAATTATTCAGCCAAAACCATCCCAATTAATTTACGTAGGGATTCAAAACGCTTAAAATCCAAGGGTTTTGTAAATAAATCAGCCAATTGTAGATCAGTAGGTCGGTAGTCAATCTCTAATTCTTTTGATTCAACCAATTCTCGTATGATCTGATATCAAATTTTAATATGTTTAGTGCGAGAATGTTGAACTGGGTTCTTAGAGATGTTTATCGCACTTTGATTATCGCAATAGAGATGAAGTTTTTCTTCTTCTATACCGTAATCTCCCAGCATAAGTTACAGACATAATAACTGGGCACAACAACTTCCAGCTGCAATATATTCAGATTCTATAGTGGATAAATAGGTGCAGTTATGTTTTTTGTAGTCCCAACCAACCAAGTTGTTACCGATGTAGTAACATGCGCCTGATGTACTTTTACTATCGTCGGAACATCCAACCCAATCGTCATCGGTGTATCCAACTATAGTGCTCAATGTGTTATTAGTGTACCACAACCCTAAATTGTGAGTGCATTTTATGTATTTAATTATTCTTTTTACACATAATAAATGACTCTCTTTGGGATTATTCTGATAACGGGCACACACAGACACATCGTACATGATATCAGGGCGCGAGGCAGTTAGGTAGAGCAAACTTCCTATCATACTACGGTATAAGGTAGAGTCAATGGATTTATAATTTTCATCTTTTGAGAGTTTAACCGAGGTACTCATAGGCGTTCTAGCTTCCTTAGAAGTATCTAAGCCAAACTTTTTTACAATCTCTAATGGATATTTAGATTGCGAAACAAATAAACCTTCTAAGTTTTGTTTAACTTGAAGACTTAAAGAAAAATTACAAATCCCCCATAAGCGACATTTTGAATTCTTTGTGCATAATGTCTGAGAAAGACTTGGCTTCTGAAGGGGAGGTGGATCCAAAAATTATATCGTCAACATACACTTGAGAAATAGTAATGTTATTGTTAAATTTTTTGACAAACAATGTTTGGTCATTTCCTCCTCTCCTAAATTTGTTATTTAACAAAAAGGTGGATAGACGTTCATACCAAGCTCTAGGAGCTTGCTTTAACCCATAAAGAGCTTTCTTAAGATGATAAACATGATTAGGATGATGAGGGTAAATAAATCCTTTTGGTGGTTCTACATAGGTCTCCTTAGTTAAAATTTTGTTAAGGAAAGAAGTCTTTACAACCATTTGGTAAAGTGTGAAATGTAAATGACATGCTATAGCAAAAAGTAAACGAGCATATTCGAGTTGAGTAACAGGAACAAATGTTTCCTCAAAATCTATTCCTTTAATCTGAGAGTAGCCTTGGGCAACTAATCTAGCTTTATGTCTAATGATCATCCAAGACTCATCAGTCTTGTTTTTAAAAATCCAACGTGTGTTAATAACTCTTTTATTTTCAGGTTTGGGTACAAGATACCAAACATCATGAATGACAAATTGAATAAGTTCCTCTTGCATTGCAGTAATCCACAAGGGGTTATTCAAGGCATCACTTACATTGTTGGGCTCAATAAGAGACACAAAACATGCAAAATGAGCAATGTTGCGAAGTTGGGATTTTGTACGAACATGTTCTATAGGGTTACTAACAACGTTATCTATGGGATGGTCTTTAGAAACCCAGTTAGGCACTTCAGGGGTTTCTGTTGGTAAAGACTTAGTTATTTCAGGAGAGTCATAATTTAAAAGATTTTCAGACTCATCCACAATAGCTGGTCTATGAATTTTACTTTCTACAGAAGTGTCATTTACAATCACATTAATGGATTCCATCATGGTCCTAGTACGCAATTTGTAAATTCAATAGGCTCTACTATCAGGTGAATATCCTAAAAATATAGCTTTATCTCCTCTTGTTTCAAACTTATTTAAATGTTCTCTATCTTTACAGAGATAATATGTACTACCAAATCTCCTAAGATATTTAAGATTTGGCTTCTTGCCATACCAAAGTTCATAGGGGGTCTGTTTATAATTCTTCCTAAGGTTGACTCTATTGATAATGTGACATGCAGTACGAACTGATTAAACCCAAAAGTATTTAGGTAAATCTTTTGCATGTATTAAAACTCTTTCCATTTCTTGAATTGTTCTATTTTTGCACTCGGCTATCCCATTTTTTTGGGGTGTTTTGGGAGCACTGAACTCGTGTTTGTAACCATTATAGTCACAATATTCAATGACACCAGAATCTATGAATTCACCTCCTCTATGACTCCAGATTCCATCTACTTGGGATTCCTTTTCATTTTCTATACGAAGTAAGATTTTTAAAAACGCTCTAAAGGTTTCAGACTTCTGCTTTAGATGAGCAACCCAAGTAAATCTCGTGTAATAATTAACCATAACTAAAATTTAATTATTGCCACAAAGACTAATAGTACGAGAAGGACTCATTAGGTCCATATGGATGAGTTCTAATGGTTTAAAGGATAGAATGTCTTTAACCCTTTTATGAGATGCCTTAACTATTTTGCCTTCTTGACAGGGACCACAAACTATGTTAGAAATAGGTTTTATTTTAGGAATACCTCTAACAATTTCCTGAGAGGATAATTTACTAAAGTTGTCATAATGTATGTGACCCATTCCGTTATGCCATAATTCATTGTCATCCATTTTGGCAATGTTATAAACTTCTGTACTTAGATTAATCGTGTAACAGTTATCTGGAGTACGGAGTCGTGTAATTATGCACTCACTATTTTCATTTCAAATTTTGTAATTGTTCTTCGAAAAGGTGACAGTATGATTGGAGTCACAAAATTGTGAAATACTTAGTAAATTAGCCTTAGGACCTTTTACTAATAAAACATCTTCAAGAACAAGTAATCCTTCTTCTTGGAGTGTTCCTTTGCCAACGATATGAGTAGAAACACCATCTCCAAACAAGACTTTGCCTCCAGAGAAGTTAGTTTTGTTTGAGAGTTTGGATTCATCCCCGGTCATATGCTTAGAACATCCAGAGTCTAAGTACCATCCAGATGTGGCGTGTTTAGATTTTAAAACACTGATCACTATGTTACATTTTATCTGGGGTACTAGATCATCCTTTCTTACTTAAATTACTTAGGTTTTTAATTTGATCTTATTAGCTCGTATTTGATAAAACTTGCGAGCTTCAGATTTTTGTTTATACAAATTTTGTGCAATTTTATTATTGTTATAAACATTTTGATCATTTGATCGAGAAAAGACTCTAGGATTATTTCTTGACGATTGTATTTTAGTATTAGATATTGTCTTTCTCTTTTGATAGTTAGAGTTTCTGTCCGGTGGTTTAGGAAGGACATAATTGGTATGACTTCTCCTAGAATAGTTGAAGTTCTGATATGTGAAGGAGGGATAGGTAGTTTGATACAGCCGTTTGGAATAGCAACCATCTAACGAGTGTTTGTACACATCACAGTATGAACAATAAAGATTGCTCATAGCAGTTAAGTCTTTTGGAAAGTTAGGTTTCCCTAAATTATGATTTTTGGCATTATTTCTAGAGGGAACAGTTTGAAATGAGGTCTCACTCTTTATAATGGGAGGACAAACGTACTTGGCTTTAAGTTGAATATTATGCTTAGAGGTACTAGTCTCATCAAGGTTTAACTGCTGTTGACTTTTATCAAAATCATTTTTCAAAGATTGAAAGTCTGGACAAATTTCCATAGGTCCTTTCCCACCAGTAATAAACTTTATAGTTTCAAAAGGTTTAGTTTGCTCGATATTTTTGGTGCAAAATCCGATTCCAGATCTGTCGTCAGAATTGGTCTTACTATCAGCAACACAGTCCTCAAAACAATTAGATTGCTTTCAAATTTTGAGAATTTTTTGGAGACTGTTGAAGACTTTTCTTTTATTTGTTCTAATTCTAATAACAATCCTTTATACTTATTTTCCAAAACATTATTGGATTCAGTCATGTCTTTCAATTTTTATTCAAAAACCTTTATTTCCTCATTATGAGTTAATCTTTGAGACGTATACTCTTTAGCATTTTGTATAACTATTTGGTTTAGGGACTCTAATTTCTTGGAAAGATCTTTGACAAGCTTCTTTAGTCTGGCGCTTTTCTTGAGTGTTTTAGTGTAAAGTGTGTGAATGCCAGGAAGGTCCTAATTATCGGAGTCACTAAGTGAGCATAGGACTCACACACCCATTGGCATCAACAATAAGACGATCACTTTGACTCACACACACACACACACACGATTTTCAGTAATACAGTCATTCTCAAGCATTAAGGCAGACATATCAGTAGAAGCAACATCATTTATCATATGACCAGTTTCCTCATAATTATTATAGATTATCTTAGCAAAGAATGATATGCAAGGGTCATAAGAGTTGGATGACTCAGGTTCATCATCTTTAGAATCACTTGAGTCATTTCAAGTATTGCATAGCTGAGCCCTATTTTGTTTGGGGTTTTTATTTAAGTTAACCCTACAATCACTAGCCATGTGTCCTAATTTTCCACATCTATAACATTCAAAAATTTTAAGGCCTTTCTGAGATCTCTTGTAATCATCAGTCTTTTGTTTGTCATGTCTTCTCTCATATGGCCTATTATTAGAAGTGTTGGAGTAATTAGGTTTCCCTTGTCTAGAAGAAACTTTGTTTCTAAAGTTTACAATTTTTTTGAATTGCTTAGACATAATAGCAATCTGATTATCCAAGTCACAGTCCTCATCAGAGTCAAGGTCAATGTCAGGTTTGATCAACTTAGATGAAAAAATAAGATTGGAATTACCCCATTTTTTATTAGTCTGGATAAATTATTTCTTGAATTCTTGTTCCATTTCCACAGTTCTTAGTTTACTACTGAGGAGTTATATGGTAAGATTTTGATCATCCATTTCCTTAATAGCATATCTTTTGTTATCAAACTTCTGTGGAAGTGATCTTAGAATTTTTGAAATAATTTCTTTCCTATCATAGGTTATACCATTTGCATGCAACTTAGTTACAATGTCAGTTAATTTAATATAGAAATAATCAAAGGATTCAGTCTCAGACATGACAAGAGAGTTATACAGTTGGATAAGCATTTGAGTTTTAGTAACTTTAACTCTCGTATCACCCTTATGTGCAGTTACAAGAGTATCCCGCGCTTCCTTAGAAGTTGTGTAAGATGAGATCCTCTTGAAATCATGTTCATTAATAGACATAAATATGGCATTCTTGCATTTGTTGTTACATAGTGAAATTTTTTTCTCATCTTTAGTGAATTCACTTAGTAACTTCCTGATTCTCACCAGACTTCCTTCAGCTGCTGGTTTAGTAGGAAAAGTGTATCAATTTTTGATAACTTTCCAGACTTCATCTCCCAGAGTTCCTTGAATGAAAGAAATCATCCTTAACTTCCAGTAAGGAAAATTGGTTTCATCAAAGAGAGGGGGTCTGGTCAGGTTACCTAGTCTCTCAAATTTCTCGTCCATGCTTTTGTTTTGAAAAAAATAATTACAGAGACACATGATCTAAAAGATTTTAAAACAGCTAAGCTCTGATACCAATTGAAAAATGCCACTTGAGACGTATAATACAATATTGAACTATTAAAATGGCTCCGAACTGTCTGTTGAAGAAACTCTTTTAATCAAAACAAAACTTAACATGAGTTATTTCAAATCTAGAATGAACCAGTTTTGAAAAACAAAGCTTAAACTATTAAATCAGCACAGCTAGGAAGAAGGTGATGAGAAAATGAGGAAGAGCACAAGTAATTTTTAACGTGGTAAAACCCCACCTATCTGTGGAAACATCCACGGTGACCTCTACGTCACAAAACGAAAATCCATTAAAATCAAAGTAACAAATTACAAGTAATTGAACAATCAAATCACACAAACACACCTAAACTAAGTAAAAAATCGTTACCAACTCCTCTGGATTAGATCTGACTTCTCTGGAGGTTGTTATTGTTGATGTTCTCTCGAGCTTCATAACTTTACTTGATTCCAATCTTTACGTCGACTCAAACATGTTCAAGATCATATAACCAACACTTTAAGTGTGGTAGAGTGAAAGTGTAGTGGTGATGTGCTCTCTAATATATGCATGTAATGCACTCACACTTAATACGGACATAATGATTTAACAAATTACAAAATCACTAGATATGCAAGAAATTCTAAAATCAGTTTAGTCAAACCTAAAATAGACTTTTAGGCTTTTCAAAATATACGCAGATCAAAAGGGAATTTTGTTGATAAATATCCACGATCTTAACACTTTCAAGTTTTGAAAATATTATATAAAAAGTGCGATCCCCAATCAAGATCTCAAAACTAGATATTAGTCTGATAGTTTGAATAAAATGAAATTAGAATGAATATTGTTGTTTTAGGGTTTGAAAACATAAAATCAGTTTTAAAAATAACCAACAAACAAGATTTCTCGAAATAAGAAATCAAGATAGTGAACTATTGATGTGCTTTGTATCATAGAGACGAGATCTCAAGTTTCTATGTAGAGAAACTGAAAAACTCTACTAACGTGATTAAGTTGGAAGGATGATCAAGAACAAGAGAGGATAACTTCTCAAAACATGATCTAAACACTCAGGTTTAAAATCTCAGAAAAGTATTTATGGATTAGGGTTTGACGAAGTTAGGGTTAGGGTTTCCTTTCTCTCTCTTATCTTTTCTCTCTCTTCTCTCTACTCTCTCTTTTTTCTCTCAAAAGAGGAAATCTCAAAAGTCTATAATTGCCTCACCGAAGGCATATATTTATACTGGAGCTCGAAGGATATGGAACGATGCCTTAAACTAAGGGCCGAGGTTAAAGGAATTTAAATCGATGCAAATCTAAGGGTTCACAGAAAGTGGTGCAAAGCCCAACTTTGATTGGTTAAAACTATCACACTTGGATTAGTTCCAAACACATGCAGAACGTAGATTAAGATGATCCAAGGGTCCAGAATAAGTCATCTATATGTGAGTGGATAAAAACATAAATCGAACCGTTGTGTGTGCAACACGTGTATGCTCACGATCAACTCTCAAACACATGTTTTTGAGTTCCAAAAAATTCTAGTTTCACCCACAATATGTTTCTGCCGCCTTTTGATTCTACCCAAGTCAGTTTTAAGGATTAAAATATATTTACAAATCAACCCAAAAACTTTATTAAGTTTTAATTTTAATTTCCAAAAAATATTTAAAATTCTTAGAAAATATTAATTAAATCCCCAAAATTATTTAAAAATCATATTAGGGGATTTAATTCACACAAGGTCATAATGTTAATGAAACACTATATGTATGCAGTCCTAGTGTGTGGTGTATGTGATATACCATCAAGAACTTATAAAGGAATATCAATGTAGCTATGAAGGTTCTGAGGCTTTTTTATTTAACTAGGGGTGAACACAATTTTGTCACTATTTTCAAACTAGATGAGCTCCTATATAATGCAAACTCAAATGAGTCATAGATATAGGGTGCTTAAACATCGACGAGTGTCCTTGTGCTCCTTATAATAACAATATACATAAAGAAATGAGAGTGAATGTCATTATGAATGTTAGTAATGTAAGATGAAAACTTAATAGTTGTTGAACACACAAGGGTACATGGGGAAGATCTCAAAATGATCTGAAAGGGCGATAAACATGTTAACCAATTAACAACATTATTTAAAGATAACCCAACCTTCGAAATCACAATCTCTTTCCAGTTACCTAGGGGTGCTAACATGTATAAAATGTACATAACACTTTCATTATCGCCAAAAAGAGACATAAAAATAACATGTAGACTTCACTTTGCAACCATATATAAGACTAGGGGGATTCCATACATAATAAAAACTCCTTTGATATATAATAACGCGGGATACATCAGGCACCTCACTGCATAAAACGGAGCATTCAATTGAGGAGAATGGATTGATCATCACATACATGATTTTTTCTATGTACACAAATGAAATTATAAACCTTTGACGTATATACAATTCTACAATAAACTTCATAGAATTGTCGTATCACTGCCTATTCAGGTTGATAAAGGGGTGTATATTCCAACATTTGAATGATAGCTGTGAGTCGTGTGACATGTAAAATAACTTCAAATAAAGGTGTTGATGTGACGCAACATAGATAGTCAAATTAATCATTCCCATGATAACCCAAATGAATGGGAAACTATAATCTGACTTATATCCTAACATAATGTATTTCTCAAATGATATTTTCTTTCAATGTAAAAAACCCATCTTCCAGAAGAACCTTATAGGATGCCCTATTCTAACATCAATAAATCTCATCAATTAAACATAAATAATAGAGTAAAATTTAAGTCCCTGACCTCCCAAGAACAATTGTGACTCACTTAAATTTCACCTCCTGAATTCGTATAATCATTTAAAGAAAATCAATTCCATAAATAAACGAGCTCTGATATTAAATTTAAACTACTGAAAGTGCAAAGACGACAAAATAACAATTTTAGCATTGGTGTTTCAGCCTCAATCATGTCATTGTTATTCAAAATAATGTCACGTCATCAATACAAGAGATATTGCATTTTCACTCTAAAGGTTTCATAAAACTACATTCCATTATTAGTAAAATAAAGAAATTAAGAAAGAGCAAACTTGTCATAACCAGTGGCGGATCCAGGATTTTTTGTCAGGAGGGGCGAAAGTTTCGAGTGGTGCCGGGGGTTCGGGGGTGGGAGCCCCCGAGGCAAATTTTTTTTGGTAATTCAAGTTTTATACAAATTTTTTATCAAAAGACAGTGTAGACAAGATTTCAAGAGGGGCGTCCCTTAAAAATTTCACCCCTAAAAAAAAAATTACACATTTTATACCCCTAATTTTTTTTTTTTATAGATCTCAGGGGGGGCCACCGCCCCTCCTGGCACCCCCCCAGATCCGCCCCTGATCATAACTATAAAAACATCTCACCACTATGCTCCCACATTAGACCATGCATCAATAGGTCACGAAATGGGACTAAAAACAATTCCATCATTGTAAATGTTCGAATATATAGGGTTATTGGAAATCTGGTCCTTTGAAGTTTAGTTGAATTATCACTTTAGTCATTGAAGTCTCAAACTCACACATAAAGCCCAAAAGTTTGTTAGTTGAATCACTTTTGTCCACAATCTAACATACCATTAAATTAATTAACAAACGCTTCAAAACTGATGCATTTTCCATTTAATTTATATAAAATACAAAAAAAACTATAAAAAAATACTGTCAGACTTGTGTCATTGCGTAGATAATTTTTTTATATAAATTTGTTAAAGTTAACATGGAATTGATATAGTTTGTACTTTTGGCATTTGTGTTAGTTAAAGGTAACCATATACCATATTTTTTTCAAAGTCTTGGTTCATTCTTTTATACAACATGTTATAATCAATAAATAAATATTTTTTTAGAAAAAATAGGATTTCGTTTATAATTTAAATAAGGATTTCTACAGTGCCTTATTAATTCTAGTGTGTATTGGGTACACTAATTTCTTATGAAATTTAAGACTTGGTCCCTATATGAAATATGTTTAATATTATCTAAAGAGTTCAAAAACTAATTTTTATTGTTTGTATTGTGAAAATATGGGATATAGAGAATTTAGGGGGATAATGAACTTTTCATTTCATTGGCATGTTTATAATAAGAGGAGGAGGCGCCTACTTATATGTTAAGGTAACCTCCTCACTTAATAACCAATGCAGGAAAGAAAATGCCCTATTTTACATGGGGATAAGCACTAATAATAATATTAACAATACCCTACTTTGGATGTGAACCGTGTCCACCATTCATTGATTGTTGTCTCACTTAAACCTTACTAAGGATAAATGTTGTGAAAAAAACCAAAGTAAATTTAATCGGTATTAGATGCAGTTGATGCTGCCTCCTTAAAACCTTTACTAAGAAAATCCAATGGAAAAAACCTAGTTAAAGGAAAAAGAGTACGATGCGCATATGTCCAAAAATCAAGTTCTTCAATTCTCCCCATGATTATGGAAATTTTTGATGATTTGAGTCGACACATTCATATCTCATTACACAACCTTATATGAATTATTTTTTTAGCATTGACTTGATGAAAATATTAGATCGGTTGCTACTTCAATCTCATTATTCTTCTGAAGCTACACTCTAACAGGGCTTTGCTTGAAAATGTTAACATTTGTTACATATACATATATATATATATATATATATATATATATATAGAGAGAGAGAGAGAGAGAGAGAGAGAGAGAGAGAACGAGGCACTTGCGCACACTAAGTTTGCACATCATATTTATAAATTAGTAAAAAAAATATTATTGAGTTAATTTTTTTTTGTGTGATATCTAAACATTTCAACGGACCCATATAAAAAAATCAACTCAAAAATTTTGAACTAATTTTTTTTTATACGGGTCCCTTGAAATGTTTAAATGTTTTATGGACATATTTTTATAAATGTCCATGACAATTAATTATGTGATATACCGTTACAACCATCGAAGAAGTTCAAGAGCAATCTACATCAACGAGGGATCCAAATATATCAAGGTTCTTCATAAAAAAGACTCCACAAAGTTTACTTTGGTAAGTTTATGTTTTAAATACCTTAACTTTGCACTTAGAGCTTTAGGATATTTTTTCAAAATATTTTCTAAGTGTTGAAGCAAAATTTTTTCGTTAAAATTTGAGAATGAGTATTTTTTCTAAGTATTGGAGCGGATATTAAAATAATATTTTCTGACGTTCCAGTCGTTCAAATGACTTTTCTCTGTCGTTCGAACGACATAGCATTGTTGCACGATGTCGCTTGAACGACACGCGTATCTCATTCGAGCGAGATCTATTTTTTGTTCGAATGATCTCGACAACCGAGGTGGTGCAATTTTCTATAAATACTCGTTAAATGATTTCATTTTCATTAAGAAGTCCTAGCGTTTTGAAAGACAGAAAAGTGCGAAACTGCAGAATCTTTTTGACTTCTTCTTTTAGGATTTAATCCCTTTTTGTTTTCAATTCACAAAAATCCCATATGCTTTGGTGAATTATTTTGGTGTTCAAGAACACACTTCGCTTTTGATCATTCTTTGTGGGAAGAACTCTACAACTGGAGAGCTGCGTGGTATTATGGAGGGAGTCATTGTAAATATTTTAGACTGCGTGTCTGGACTGCGCGTCCTGGTGGTATAGCTGCGTGTGAACCATTGCTAATTTCTAGCCGTTGCTTTGGAGGTTTGACGAAGACACCGTGCGTTACTCTTGCGGGTGAAAACAAGATGTTATGTAATTCAATAGTCTTGTAAACTTGTTAAAGTTCTACAAATAAAAGGTTTTGCCCTGTGGAAATTTTTCCTGAAATTTATGTCGCATGCTTTATTTATTTATGGGTTGACACACGCACACACGTAGTTGCATGTTTAGGCGCTAAATTGATTTGGTTTAAAAATAGACTCTAATTAAATAAGTGCGCCAAAGTAGAAATTTGCGAACTTAATCAATTATCATACAGTCATACGTTTTACAAATTGGTATCAGAGCTTTATTAAGCGATCACCACTTTTACAAATTGGTATCAGAGCAGGTTACACTATTTTATTGTGTATTTCAATTTTTCGCAAAATTTGAGTGATATTGATTTTTTTTGAAAAATGAGTTTTGTGAAACATCACAATTTTTTCGATGGAGCACTTATGTAATCGGATGCCCCCCTTTGACGATGCAAGTCAGAGTTTTGATGATATAAATCATTTGAATTTGACGTTTGCTAAAAGAATTGCTTTTTTGGAAAAAGAAAATTCTCTTTTAAATCCGCGATGGATCTTTTGCAAACGGTTCAAAATCAAAGAGATTTTTATCGTGAAAATTTTGTTTCTTTGGACCATGAATTTAATTCTTTAAAATTTTTCCAAAAAGGAGTGTGTTGAGAGAGTTCTATCTTTAGAGAAGGAATTGGAGGACTTAAAAAATTCCAGGGTTCCCGTTTGTGCCGTCAAGGATAAAAAATTAATCGATGATTTTACGGCACGTGAAAAGACTCTTAGGGATAAGTTTGTTTTAATTGAGGGGGAGTGAGATAAACTGTTAAGTTTAATTGAAAATTTGAAAAAGAAATCCCTATCTTTGGAAGGGTTTAATTTGTTGCTTGAATCAAATATTTTGAAGTGGAAAAATGATTTAAACGATTCAAGTAGATTTGATAGTGATGTTAATGGCTTATCTTGTTCTCATGCTTCTCGTGCTAAAGCCAAAACCATTATTTTTTTTAGAGGGTCAATTAATCCCAAGGACGTTAGAAAAGATCTCACTTTAGGTAACATTCCTCCCGTTTACACATGTTCACATTGTGGTAGGAAAGGTCACCTTAGGAGATTTTATTTTGATCTTGGAAGATGTCCTAGGAAGTCAAAGTCTAGTGTTTTGTTGGTTTCCAAAACCCCGTGTCGACGTGTTACATCTGCTTGGGTTAGGAAATCACTTTTCGATAAGCTAGATTTTAGAATGGTTGATTCTCATTTACTTGCACATGATTCTTCTCTTGCCATATCATATAGATGATTGTGTTTTGCTTGTTTGTCATACACTAGTTGTGGTTTCATGATATATATTTGCTAGTGTGTTGACATGTACTTTTTGTATTAGATTTTTATTTCTGAAAATTTTGAAAAATGCAAAAAGATTTTATTTTGATAAAATTTTTGAAAAATCCAAAAAGAGTTTTGTATTTTGTTTACATCATTTATGGATGGGCACTTAGGATGACCGAGTCACAACATCATTCCATTTTTCATGTGACTATTTGATAGTGTTTTGAGATAATATAACATGTCATCTTTGTGCTTTATAATGTTTGGAGTCATTAAGATTAAATTAGTGTTACTTCCTACATGTTTGACTCATGATTTCCTTTAATGCACACGTGCACGAATTTATTTGATTGTTGTGATTATCTTATCACATGTTGGTTGGGTGTTTTCACTTCAATCCCGTCCTTAAAACGAACCAAGCGCGATAAAACTTGATAAGGAAGTTGTTCATGTAAGAGCCGTTTGTGAGTTTGTGTGCTTTATTTGAAAACGGGGAAGGGCTGCGAAAGGTTCATTTGACCTTTGCGAATACTATTCCACTGTTACATCGGACCTAAAAAATTGTGAAATTTTATTATCCGGGGTCCAAAGAGATTTAAAAGAGCCGAAAAAAATTTAAAGGCAATAAAAAGAAATTCATGCCAAAAAGGGGCCATTAGGTTTTCGCACCAATTCTCCAATGTTTGAGAATTTAGATTACCTCTAAAATAAAATATATATGAAGGTGTTTGGATGGAGAATTAAAACGGGTTTGCACGTCCTTGAAAATCTTGAAAAAACGTTAAATAGTTTTGGACGTTATTGGTGTGGAAATCACTTTGACTTTGATTTGTTTATTTGCATAAGACGATATCATCCAAATTCAACAATTTTTACACCTAAGGATACTTTTGATATTCATTCGTTTGGTGTACACGTATTCATCGTGCACATATGATTGATTGAGTTGATTAACCTATCGAATGTGTTCACACCCATTCATTCCATTTCCATGACTTGGTTGTTTGAGTTTAAATCCATGGTGTGATTTTTGGTCTCGTATTTTTGTATGAAAAATTTGAAAAATCAAAAATAGTTTGTGAAATTTTTGAGATACTCCTTTGTATGCGCCTAGTTTGATTCATGTTTTCTATGCATTTTATCGTGACACTCCATGTTTTGATTGTTTCTTCTTATCTGTCTATTTGGGGACATCATAAAAAGGGGGAGAAAGAATTATCATGTTATGGGGGAGATTTGATTTATTACTGATTTATTCTTATATCATTTCACACTCGATGCGTCACAAAGGTTTTCGCTTTATCTCATGTGTGTAGGTACACAAATTGATGATCATTCTGTTTCACACCCTGATGAGAAAAGCTTTGAGATTTGCTGAAGATTTTTGAAGAACACAGCTTGAGAACTTACAAATTTATACCTTTTCAGTTTTGAGATTTTTGGGAGGGTAGATTTGTATAGGTCATTTGGTACTTGATAATTCAGATATTTTTATGTATGTACCGGCATAGACATAGGGGGAGATTTGTAAGGGCATATTTTTATAAATATCCATGATAATTAATTATGTCATATACCGTTACAACCGTCGAAGAAGTTTAAGAGCAATCTACATCAAAGACGGATCCGAATATATCAAGGTTCTTCATCAAGAAGACTCCGCAAAGTTTACTTTGGTAAGGTTATGTTTTAAATACCTTAACTTTGCACTTAGAACTTTGGGATATTTTTTCAAAATATTTTCTAAGTGTTGGAGTGGACTTTTTTTGTCAAAATTTGAGAATGAGTATTTTTTCTAAGTGTTGGAGTGGATATTGAAATAATATTTTCTGACATTCTAGTCGTTCAAATGACTTTGCTCTGTCGTTGGAACGACATAGCATTATCGCGAGATGTTTCTTGAACGACACGTGTATCTCGTTCGAGCGAGATCTCTTTTTCGTTCGAATGAGCTCGACAACCGAGGTGGCACAATTTTCTATAAATACTCATTAAATGGGCTCGTTTTGATTAAAAAGTCCTAGCATTTGAAAGACAGAAAACTGCGAAACTGCAGAATCTTTTTGACTTCTTCTTTTAGGGTTTAATCCATTTTTGTTTTCAATTCACAAAAATTTCATATGCTTTGGTGAATTGTTTTGGTGTTCAAGAACACACTTTGCTTTTGATCATTCTTTGTGGGGAGAACTCTACAACTAGAGAGCTGCGTGCTATTATGGAGGGAGTCCTTGTGAAGATTTTAGACTGCGTGTCTGGACTGCGCGTCCTGGTGATATAGCTGCGTGTGAATCATTGCTGATTTCTAGCCGTTGCTTTAGAGGTTTGATGAAGACACCATGCGTTACTCTTGTGGGCGAAAGCAAGATAGTATGTAAGTCAATGGTCTCGTAAGCTTGTCAAAGTTCTAGAAATAAAAGGTTTTGCCCTTCGGGGATTTTTCTTGAAATTTTTGTCGCACGCTTTATTTATTTATTTATTTATGGTTTGACACACGCACACACGTAGTTGCATGTTTAGGGGGCTGAATTGATTTGGTTTAAAAATAGACTCTAATTAAATAAGTGTGCCAAAGTAGAAATTTGTGAACTTAATCAATTATCACACAGTCATACATTTTACAAATTGGTATTAGAGATTATTTAAGCGATCACCACTTTTACAAATATAATATTAAAAAATAAACTAAAAAATATTTTTTTTAATATTTTAAAAATATCCGTGTGCGTGCACGTGTGCAAACTTAGTGTGCACAAAAGCCTTCCTCTCTCTCTCTCTCTCTCTCTATATATATATATATATATATATATATATATATATATATTGACTATCTTCTATGTCAAAACATTCGAGTCTATCAAGTCACATAAACTTGATCCATTTTCAGTGAGGCACGATCTTTTATTTAGATTGAACCTTTAAAGATTGAAAACCTTGCATTTCCATCTTTAAAGACCTCCATTTGTCATTTATTCACCTCAAATTGAAGACGATATCCCTTTCGTGGATGTAGTGAATTATCTTTAGCTAATCATACATGTGTGCATAAGTTATTTTTAACATGTGTGAGAATTTCAAAATTAAGGATTCAAGTTATTTTAAATTTTTCTAAAAAGTAATGGAAAAAATGTTATGTGTTTCTATTTTTTAACTTATGAAGGCTTTTTTTTGGGGGGGTGGGGGTGGGTACTTTTACCTTATCGTTTACACGGCTCCATATTGAGTCTATGTGCACAATGCATTTGCACGACATCCTTTTATGCTTATGCGCACGACAGAGGCTTCGAACAAGGTTAAATCTATCTATCAACACAACGTGATCTTATATTTTGAAAAATCCTATTTAAAGAAGTTTTTCCCTCCCATTTGTTATGATCTGTGATCTTATACACCCACTAATGTAAATGGTAGGATTATTGGGGTCATACGTATAAAATGATCAGGATTTATATACCGAATATACATACGTATATTGGTATGTATAAAATGACCAGAATTTTATCATACGTATATTGGGGTCGATGATAATATTGGTTTCATTTTATTATACCAGGATTTTATAAAATGACCAGGATTTTATACCGAATATAAATACGTATAAAATGACCAGGATTTTATAAAATCGAAGATGAATAATATTGGTGTCGATGATAATTTTGGACCAATATACATACATATGACCTTTACATTGGGGTCAAAGGATTTCTGGACCAATGTAAATGGTAGGATTATTGGGGCCGATGATGTTCCGCACCAATAAATCCTTATAGTATATATTATGTATGAAATATATACCTTATGATTTTCTACTTATGTGCAATAGTAGACTTGTAGCTGATATATATAGAGATGTACATCTAAATGATAAATTAAGTAGAGAGAAACTTAATCACAAAATTTAAAATAGACTGGGAACAGGCTATAGTAAATTTAGTAGTGAAACTTAATTGTGGAGGTTAAACGATGATAGGATAACTGGGGTTGATGATTATCCAGACCAATGATCCTTATAGTCTATGTTGTGAGTGAAATATATATCGTATAAATAATCTGCTTGTGTGGGATAGTAGATAGTTAGATGACGTGTATACATCTAAAAGTAAGTTGAGTAGAGAAACTTAATTATAAAGATTTAATGTTAGATAGTGGATATCTAAAGGGTAAAATTAAGTGGTGAGGCTTAATCATAGATATAGAAAGATTGCATGTGAAGAATGTTACTACTGTGTTAATTAACAAATGAGAGATGTTAATAAATTTATGCACTGTATGGTCGGTATGAGAACTCAGACGTATAGATAAGTTCAGCTGAATACTCTAGTGTAGGATCTTATTTTATATTCCATGTATGGACATGTCATCCGTTGACTATTTACAGTTATTCAGTTCTTTTAAGTATTATGGATTGTGGTTTTGAACTTTTAATCGATGGTTTATCGACAAGTCTTTCATTCATATATATTGTGTTGGACTGAACTCTAGTATGCTGTGAATATTTTATTTAGGTTTTCCGCATGGTACATTTTATGGTGTTAACGAAAGATAAAATTTTGGCACCAGTCTAATTTCACTTAGGTGGTTAGTAATTAAAAAGTTTTTGACAGTGATGCTAAGAATGAACCATATGAGAAACCTATTTTAATTTAATAAAGGCCTAATCACCCGATGTTTAATTAGGTAGGGTGTCATAGATGGTATCAAAGTATCAGGTTCTAGTTTTCTTAGGATCTGTATGGCTTACTACATTTTCAGCGTATCGTTTGATTAATATAGAACCCTATCATAGGATTTTTGTATTCCTCTACGTACGTGGCTTACGTTCTCCTAATATTAGGTATAGTTGATGTGATTCATATACGAGTTCGATTGGGTATGGTACATCGAACACTATAAGACGACCAACGAAGGGCGTGAGAAGGACTTCAGGAGGGAAAGGCTTAGCATAAGTCTTGGAGTGTCCAGGAAAGGGTAACCGCGTTAGAGATCATCATAATATTTTTCAAGTAGATAACGAGTAGGATACTCTTTCGGGGATGGTGATTTCCCAAACATTATTGTAGAAAATAGTGGTATAACTTTAGACTCACCCATCGTTATAAGTAAGGAGACGAGGAATGGCTTTGTGAACTTCATACCTGGTAAAGGGATATGCGAACTCAATAAAGGGACCCATAGGTCGAGATTTGAACCCCAGGAAGAATACCCGGGAGTGAATGAAAATGCCAGTTAGGATGAATGAGAACGCCAATTAGGATGACCAGTGTGATGTCGTCAAGATCCTTGGTTTGCAAGCTTACATAAATGCTAGGGATCCATTGAAATTTTTTAGATAAATGGAATTTACTACCAAGTGACGGTAGGTTTAGTCAGGACAGGCAAGGACAACATCGATTTCCAAGACAAGTGGGGCCCAAGGAACACCAGAGGTAACAACCTGGGTCAAGACTACCAAGTCTGTGAGAAGGACCGTCATGTAATACCCAACAGAGATAAAGGAATGGGAATGACACGGGGAGGTATCTTACTTTTAAAGAGTAGGGACACGTGTGTGACCCTATTCCACCTTAAGTTAGGGGACAAGAGTGTTAAGCCAGATGGGGCAACGATTTATAGAAATTTTGGTTCGGCTGGGATGAGGGTGTTATGCCCATGAACCATTTGAGTCACCAACATTATTGACTATTGGAAGTATGAGTTTTATCCTTGAGTAGTAGGATAAGTTTTATGTGACACGAGCGAGTCACAATATTCTACTAGCACTAAATTCGCGTCTGAGACGAGTTTAGTGGGGATATCGTTAATAGCACTATAATGAGTATATAGTTGCCTTTGTATAGCGAAACTCTATTTAGCACTAACAATAGGGGGTAGGTGTAGACACAGGGAGTATATGGATGCTGGAATTACTCGTCTTAGTGAGGGGGTCATGCGAGTATAATTTTACCCGAGGTATGGGCTGATTAGCGATGGAGGTGGAACGATAGAGGACGTTGATAGCAAGGCCATCGTGATTAATGTTCCAAGGCAGGATGTGTTATTTGGCGAGGCCTCACCTGAAAGAGGGTCGGTCTTTCATTTATATTATATTATGGTGGAGTCTTCGGAGAGCATAGATGTCTCATTGTAGTTGATCCCGATGCGTAAGGACTTTGTGATAGGATTCAAGGAATATTGGGTCTATTGTCAAGCGGATAGATAAAGCTCATTATTGTGATTAGTGCTAATGCCTAGTGATAGTGAGAGCGCAATGTTATTTAACTCCTTTAGAGATAAGAGAGTTGAGATTTAAAAGTATATGGTTGGGGGTAACATCTGAGCGTCCCGATTGTGTTTGAGGCTTATGAAACTCAATCACAACCAATACTAAGTCATAACGCATTGGGGGAAGTTCCTTGTTTATGTGCTGATGCGAGATGAAATTAGCATGAAATTTTATAAATTGTTCGAGATAGAGGGGCATGGAAATTAATGCGTGTAAAGTATACCTGTGCTGTAGTTATCAATTAAGCTGAAATGGTATAATGGCTTGAACGTCGTGTGAGAAGGATGATGATCCAAGTATATATGTGCTAAGAGAGCTATCACACTCTAAATGGGTTGAAAGGTTATGGGAAGCCATTCAAAAGGTATATCTTAATAAAGACGAGTCCCCACTGTTGTAGGAAAAGAGAGCAAAGCTTTACTCAATTAAAGGATGAGAGTGGCTTGCGCGCACATAGAATATTGATGACTGTAAGGCAAGAAGACCCAAGAAGTGTGCCAGTTGCGAAAAATGCACGGGCCGTGACTGTTGGTATAACCCGGGGGAAGAAGGGAAGTATAGTGCACAACTTAAATCTGAGATATTATAAGTGGGAATTGGTGAGGGGGTGAGACATAGTGGGACTATCTCCGGATGCACCACTCATAGATGGAAAAAGGTTGGTTCGAGATAAATAACCAGAATTTGATAATAAGCCCACGGTTCTAGTGACAGAATGGGTAGGTAGACTGCTAAAATGTATTGATGGGCTGCCAACTTCATGACTAGGGCAAGAATTCCTCTGAGCGTATGGAATGGATTGACTGAGATAAAGTGATTTTTATGCTCTCTTTGAAAATAAGGATTGTACCAGTGCAAGGTGCCTCCTAATATTGTTATGAATCAGGATAAGATCCTCCAATCCCACCTCTGATGGGTGTTATCAGGAAGCGATGGGGATGGAGTTTTGTTTTGGGCATATGGTAGCACCTATAGGTCGAGGATTAGACGCGAGGAGGTTTATTGTGCTAGCGAATGCGAGTAGTGCGAGTGGTGCCTTATAGGGTAATTGCGGGGAGAAATTACCATTGGTAAAGAGTGTGTAAGAACTTATACCAGTTTATCAGGCACGAGGTACTTTTTGAGGTTTGGTGTGGAAAGCCTTGCCGTCCACCCTCTAGTTTATTAGAGGTGAGAGGATAACTAGATTTTTAAACTCACCGTGATTTAGAGTCCGTTGTTAAGAGTGGAGTGAACCACAAACTATTTTGGATGACTTTTGAATGTCGTAAGAGCTTTGCTACCGTGAATCGAAGTTCTAAATACTGACATAAGTGGTCAGAAGTTATCGTGATTCCTCTTATGAAGGGAGTTTTCATTTGTGGTGAGTAAGAGGAATTAGCGCATAGGGAGGTGTGGCCTTTTCTCAGTATGGAGACTATAGAGCCAATATTGAGATCATATGACTGATAGAGCGTATTAGTACGTAGTGAATTGAGAAAGCTTGTTGAAGTTTGAGGCTACAGTGATTAAGCCTTTTGATAGGTGGGTACCACTAGTTGGTGTATAGTGGAGTAACCCTTATGTTATTATGATTTTGATTTGGTTACTAGAGGATGTCCTGATTTTAAAAATCCCAAGTTTTTGTACCGGCCTTGTCCTAATTTCGAGGACAAAATTCCTTTGTAAGGAGGGAAGTATGTAATACACCTTATTTCTACGTATTTATGATTTAATTAATTCAAAAATTAATTGGAAAAATAGGTTTTAGTTAAATTACATGTGTGACGTAATTTAATGTGATTAAATAATAAAAGTGATTTTAAATATCAATCGAGAGATAGAGATTGATTAATATTATGTTATGAGATTTACTATGTGCTTGAATAGTAAATAATGGTGGATTTTTGATATACAACATAGTGAGTGATATGTGCGTATTTTATTTCATCTCAACCGAGAGTCGCATGTAGACAAGAATTGAGGTCGATATATGAATTATATTTTTAGTGACTCGTATAATGATTTTGAGGTCACAGATGATTCCGAATGGGTCGAAATAGTCAGAATAGTATACCCGGGGGTATAGTTCGGGTCCCGAGTCAATTTTAGACCAAACTGACACCTATTGAGGTTAATTTGGTCATTTTAAAAATAAGGGTTAAAGGACCTAAGAAAATTAGCACCCTACATCTGGTAATTAGAATTGGGGGCAGTGGTTCATAACTCACAAAACATAGAGAGGTCATTAGAGAGAAAGAGATAACCAATTTTCAAAGCTTAAAGAGGGGTTTTTAAGATGGGGAATGAATCTTGCACCTAAAGGCAATTGGAATGGAAGATTGGAGAAGGAAAACAATCAATCCTCAACCAAGAACCATGCGATCAAATCAAACAAATAAATGCAAGTGGTTATTGCAAATAAAATTAATGTTATAATACCCATGTGTAGGAATTTTATGATTTGAGTGATTTTATTAAAAGATCTTTGATGAAAAGTATCAATTAATTACATGTTTGGGTAGGATTGCGTGTAGTTTAGTATTACATCTGTAGAGGATTCAAAATCAGAAGTGATATGATTGTTTCTATGGATTAAAATCTGAGTTTGTGATAATCAAACATGAAGAACATGAAAACCTAAGGTTGAAGATGATATTTAGATTTTGATGATTCTTAGGTTGATTCTCTAAAAATTTGATAATCTTTTTATATTAGAAATAGTCTCTATACATATATTTGATGTTTGGTTATTTTGGGAGATATTTTTAGAAGGTTTCATGAGAGTTTGAGGGGTTAACAATGGTGAAAAACGAAGTTGGGACGAAGCTGTCAACCCAGGGGTCAATAGATCGACCAAAGCTAATTTTTGGATTATTTTCTTGGTTGAATTTCTTGGGATTACCATTGATGGAGGGGAACCTTGGGGATGATTTTATACCTATGTGAGGAATTAATAAAGACCATTAAGTGTGTAGTTAGGATCCATTAAGCTCATTGAGTGTAGTACTTAAAGCATGGATCGATAGGGATAGCCGAGGGAGAGATAGGTTGGAAAAATTGAGAATTGAGCTATGAAGAGAGAGTAAACATTAATTTCACATGTAAACCGGTAGGTGAAAGATGGTAACTACTGAATTTATCTATAATGGGGTAACTACGACCCTTAGAGTTGTGTGAACACTCCTATATATACGATAGCGAGATAAATCGTAAGGTAAATAGTACGACATAAATGTGAGAGATATATACTATGTACTAATGCATATTGTCGGGTTGAGAGAACACTTATTGATGCATAGTAATATATAGGTTATGTGAATACCTATAGTATACTAAATAAATATTGGTGATCGAAGTATGAGCCCAAACCAATAAAGAGTAGAGAGAATACTCGAATAAATACGAAAGTGAAATAAATTCGTAAAGCAAGCAAGTACGGTGAATATTATAGAGAAATATATTACGTACAAGTATGAATAATTTGGTTGTATAAATACCTATTATATTGATTATTAGGTTGTGTGAATACCTAAAGTATGCTTATTCTGTATTGGGGTCGATGATTTTCCGGACCAATACATGAAAGCTCGATTTGGGGTCGATGATTATCCGGACCAAATTTAAGATGAATAATATTGGGGTCGATGATAATGCCGGACCAATATACATACGTATGACCTTTACATTGGGGTCGAGGGATTTTGGACCAATGTAAATGGTAGGATTATTGGGGTCGAGGGATTTTCGGACCAATGTTAATGGTAGGATTATTGGGGTCGATGATTTTTCGGACCAATAAATCCTTATAGTATATATTGTGTGTGAAATATATACCTTATGATTTTCTACTTATGTGCGATAGTAGACTTGTAGATGATATATATAGAGATGTACATCTAAATGATATATTAATTAGAGAGAAACTTAATCACGAAATTTAAAATAGATTTGGAACATGCTATAGTAAATTAAGTAGTGAAACTTAATTATGGAGGTTAAATGATGACAGGATAATTAGGGTCGATGATTATCCGAACCAATGATACTTATAGTATATGTTGTGAGTGAAATATATACCGTATAAATAATCTGCTTGTGTGGGATAATAAATAGTTAGATGATGTGTATACATCTAAAAGTATGTTGAGTAGAGAAACTTAATTATAAAGATTTAATGTTAGATAGTGGATATCTAAAGGATAAAATTAAGTGGTGAGACTTAATCATAGATACGGAAAGATTGCATGTGAAGAATGTTACTATTGTTTTAATTAACAAATGAGGGATGTTAATAAATTTATGTACTGTATGGTCAGTACGAGAACTCAGACGTATAGATAAGTTTGGCTGAATACTCTAGTCTAATTAACTTGGGTAGTATAGCTAGGTGGACTAAGTATAGGATGTTAGGCGTACATTATAGATGAAAGGTGAGAAGAACTCAAGAGAGAGTGTATGCGAATATGTGTAATCAATAACTGAATTTTATTGTGATAAATGCTTGCTAAATATTTTCAAAATGTTTTGAGTACTAACTCTTGCTATAAAATATTTTCAAAATCTTTTAGGTGTTCAGCCATAGGGACACTAGACTTGAGGATTTCATTTCAGGGACTCAGAGATGTAGCACTGTAGATACAGACTGGATCTTGATTGGACGATTCTACCTTTTTGATGTAGTGTAGGATCTTACTTTATATTCTATATATGGTCGTGTTGTTCGTTGACGATTATTCAGTTCTTTTAAGTATTATGGATTGCGGTTTTGAACTTTTATTTGATGGTTTATCGGCATGTCTTTCATTCATATATATTGTGTTGGATTGAACTCTAGTATGCTGTGAATGTTTTATTTAATTTTTTCGTATGGTACATTTTATGGTGTTAACGAAAGATAAAATTTGGCACCGATCTAATTTCACTTAGGTGGTTAGTAATTAAAAGGTTTTCAACAGTGATGCTAAGAATGAACCATATGAGAAACCTATTTTAATTTAATAAAGGTCTGATAACCCGATGTTTAATTAGGCGGGGTGTCACAGCTTGATAATCGATATATAAATAAAGCCTTTATAAAATATGAGTATCCTATACCTAACATTGACATGATCATTGATAACACTGCCAATCACACGCTCAAATCGTTCATCGGTGGGTTTTCCAGATACAATTAGATTAATATGCACCTGATCATTAAGAGAAGACCGCTTTTAGTAACTCTTCGAAAACTTTCAGCCACATTGTCACGCCTTTCAATTAAAAGAATTCTGGGGCTACGTACTGAATGTAAGCCACAACCATCTTGCAAGATCTCATCCATAAATAATTCAAAGTCTATGTTGACGACATGATCATTAAGTTCAAAACTCGAGAAGAACACATCACTGCCTTTAGGGAATTATTTGAATGACTACGACATTACTAAAAGTTCTTTTAACTCGCAAAAGTGTGCCTTTGGTGTCACCAAAGAAAAAATTTTGGGCTTCTTGGTACGAAAAAATGGAATTGAAGTAGACCCTTCCAAAATCAAAGTAATTTTCTACAAGTCATGACCCCAGACAAATAAGGAAGTACGCCATTTCTTAGAGAAAACTTTGATACATTGGTACATTCATTACTCAACTCATATCCATTTTGGAACCAATATTTAAACTACTGTGAAAGGATTAAACCAAGGTTTGGAATGAACCATGTTAATAAGTTTTGATATAATGAAGAGGTATCTTACCCAACAACCGGTGCTCATGCCACCGCATCCTGGCTCACGTCTTCTCCTATACTTTACCTTCATCGATACAACTGTTTGGGCTATGATGACCTAATAAATTGAGGAGTCACGTAAATAGACATTTATTGTGTTAGTCAAAAGATAGTATACTATGAAGTGAATCATACCTCATTAGAAAAACCATGTGTCACCCTAGTTTTGGTCACCTATAAACATTGACACTACCTACTTGCATTCCCTATCAAACCGGTGTCCTGAATGGATCCTTTGGAATCCCACCTTATCAAGTCTCATATCACGATGGTTAATCCTTGTAGGTGAATTAGATATTATTTATGCCCCATAAATGAATATCAAAGGAATTTCCATATCTAACATTTTAGCAGATCACCCCAGGGAAGAAGTCGATGTATGAATTACAAAATTTCCCAATAAATAGATTCTTTGCCCTAGCCCCAATGAGCTCCGATGGTAATTATTCTTTCTTGAAGTAGCCAAGAATAAAGGATATGGAATTTGAACCCTGCTGATCATAGCCGGCAATTCGCATAATCCTATTTCCATCCAGTTAGACCCCCTACGCTAACAGCATAACGTAATATGAGGCGTGCACGGTTAGAATCAAAGTTTCCCATAAAATGGAATTCAGTACATCTATGTCTACGATATTTGACATGCTTGGGAGAATAAAGATTATCCCCTTACAAGTTCAGAAGAATTATAAGCCAACTCATTTCTAATAAATAGAGATCGTCATTACCCGAATAAGGTTAGGCTATGGGATTACGACATCTGGTGCCTTCTCAAGTATGATAAATACCCTCAAGGGACTAATAAAAAAGACTGCATAAACCTACGGAAAGTAGCATTTCAGTATATCATGGGTGATAAATCCTTATTCAATGGAAGTTTTGATGCTACCCAGTTTTAGTGAAAATCATTGGCTGACATTGAAGAGATCATGTAGAAAATCCACAATGGGGAATGAGTACCCCAATTGAATGGCCATATTCTTGCCAAGAAGATCATCCAATAAGAATACTACTAGACTGTCAGGATCCATGACTGGCCATCATAGATTATGATTGATCATCCAATACGCAGACCTTATAATGGCCCACGATGATCCCTTACTTATAATAATGAAAATATCTAAATGGATAGTATAACGAATTATAATCGATATAGGAAGTTGGGTCGACCTGATTTACTATGAATGCTTTTAGTAAATAAAGATAGAGGGAGTATACCTAAAGCTAGTACAAGGCCCATTATTGGTCTTCTCCGGAAAGCAGGTATACCTAGAGGGTTTAGTGGAATAATCGTTCACCATTGGAAGGGATCAGTCACCCTTCATGTGGAATTCCTGTTAGTCACATATCCATTAGAAAATAATGTGCTCATAGTGCGAACGACCCTCTACCACATCAACGTGATCTTATCAATCAAATACCTTACAATTTGTTTCCCAACACCGAACGAAATAGGGACAGTGCAAGGATGCCAGTCACGGGCCAGGAATTTCTATTTCTCATCCTTAAAGATTAAACGAGAAACATTTGTAGTTGACAAGCTAGACCCAAGGGAAGAGATCATGGTAGGGTCTCCAATGGAGGATCTGATACCGATTTTTTTGTACAAATGTTGCCCAGAGAGGGTGGTATATATAGGCTCGTCGCTATTAGATGATAAGAGAGAAAGATTGATCTATATAACATTCTATGGATCCATGACATGCCAGACATTGATGCCTCGGTAATAACCCACTAATTAAAAGTGGATCCGTCCAAGAGCCCTATTCGATAGAAGAAAAGGATGTTTGCATCAGATAGGAATCAAGTGGCCCATATGGAAGTGGGAAATTGTTGGAATTTTTTTTTGTTCGGGACATCAAATACCCAGAGTGTATGTCCAATATGGTATTGGAAATAAAGTTGAATGGAAATTAAAGACTGAATGGACTACTTTGATTCAAACGACACGTGAGAAAGGATTCATATCATTTCCCAACAATTGGTTCCCTTGTGAGTGCACACCTCGGGTACAACCAAATCAAGATGTACCCACGGGATGAGAAAAAGACCTCATTCGTGATAGATCATGGAACCTATTACTATAGGTAATGTTGCTCGGATTGAAAGACATTGGGGAACTTATCAATGACTGATCAATAAGATGTTCGAGGTTATGATAGGAAAGACGATCGATATCTACATGGATAATATGCTGGTAAAAAGTCTGAAGATAGAAGAACACGTTGCTGACCTAGAGGGGAATTTTAAAATCATCAAACGATATGCATTTGGTGAAGCATCAGGAAAATTTCTAGGTTTTATGGTAACATAGAGGGGGATAGAGGTGAATCCCAAAATGATATAGGCAGTTTTGGACAAGAGGAGCCCAAGAACAGTGAAGGAGGTGCAATACCTGACAGAAAGTATGACAGTGATGAACCAATTCATAAGTAAGGCCATGGACAAGTCCATACCTTTATTCATAACATTAAAGTAGGCGTTCATCGAACGAACGAGTGAGAATATGCCTTTCGGAACCTAAAAACCAACCTAACGAATATTCCTCTGTGTTCAAAATCGAAACTGGGAGAAGATCGTTTCCTATGCGATGGTCAGTTTACTTATAATTAGAGATAATGAGGAGACCAAATGTTCGATATATTATGTGAGCAGGTTACTCAGGGGAGTGTTGGTAAGATAATTGATTATTGAGAGACTAGCATTCGCCTTAGTCATAATAGCTCGAAAGCTATGACCGTATTTTCAAGCTCACATAATAGTGGTTCTCACAGATTTTCCTTTAAGGCAAGTTCTCCACAAACCATAAGTCTTAGAAAGTTTCATCAAATGTTCAATGAAACTGGTGGAATTTGACATACAAATACCAATTGAAGCTAGAAGTGAAAGGGCAGGTTGTTACTGATTTCGTTGTGGAATTCTCAAACGAAGGAAGTGAGGATGCGATATAATAATTGTAGAAGGAAAAGCAATCTAGATGATCCATTTGGATGGGTCATCAAATAAGAAAGGGTGTGGGGTAGGATTAATTATTGAATCATCAAAGGGAGGCAACGTGGAATAGGCACTATGGTTTTACTTTTCAGCTTACAACAACAAAGCTGACTATAAAGCGCTAATTGCAGGGGCGCAGATCGTCCTCTCCATCAATGCCTATCAGGCAAAAAAATTTAGTGATTTGAATCTGGTGGTCAAACAGTTAATAGGGGATATGAGGCGTAGGGTAAAATATGATATCATACCTAAAGAAATTTTAACAGATAATAAAATAGTTCAAGGAGTTTAACACCAAGAACATCCCAAGAGAAGAGAATGCAAAACCTGATCACCTTAAGAAGTTGGCCTCAACAGAGCATGGGAATCCGTTAGTCAAAATCCTGGACAAACCAAGTATCTATATTGAAGAGGAAACGTCGTCGGCCTCAAAGAGCTGGCCCCTAGCTTGATAAATAAGCATATGTTATTCATTAAGGAAGGAGCACTCCCAAACGATCCAGTAGAGGCACGAAAGGTGCTCATAAAGTCCACAAAGTATCTAATGTACTAGGGGGTATTGTATCATAGGGGATACTCAAGTTTGATCCTCTAGTGCATTCACTCCACTGAAACGAGAACTATTCTGACCAAGTTGCACAATGGAGCCTACAGGGGCATCCCTAGGGAAAAAACCTAGCATAGAGAGTCCTCACATAGGGTTACTACTAGCCAATAATGAAAAAGAACGTCGAATATTATGTGAGGACGTGTGACAGATACCAAATTACTCGCAATGATAATCACCAATCGGCCAAAGAATTGACAATAATCTTCTCTTTATGGCCATTCTCGTTATTTGGGATGGACATACTCGACCCATTTTTGATCGAGAAAGGTCAGTGTAACTTCTTACGGGTAGCAATCTATTATTTCACCAAGTGGGTAAAACAAGGGTCATTGGCCAAGATCATTGTCCAGAAAGTCCATTCATTCCTATGGAAATTCATAATCAGTTGGTTCATTATGCCCAACGCTATGATCACGAACAACGGAAGACAATTCGATAGAGAATGCTTTGACAAGTTGTGTGACCAGTTCAGAATTAAACACTATAACTCAGCTTTGAGATACCCCAAATGCAATGATCATATTGAAGTCACAAATTGAACTCCTCTCCACGACATTAAGACAGAGCTAAGAAACTCCAAAGGCCTCTAGGCTGACAAACTGGCCTCGGTCTTGTGGGCGTAACGAGTAAAGACAAGGGTACCAATAGTTATCTCATTTTCCCTCACTTACGAAACTGAGGGCGTCATCCCTATAGAGTTAAAATTCCTCACTTTGAAGACACAATATTTCCAGGAAGAGAAAAATAAAGAATAGGTTCGGACGAATTTGGACCTTTTGGATGAATGGAGAGAGGAAGTGGCACTAACGGTTACAATGATGCAATAGAAAGCAGATTGCTATTATTATCGAAGGGTCAAGAATAGGTCATTTTAAGTCGGTGACCTGGTGCTTAGAAAAGAAACACAGTCGACTAAGAATCCTAATCATAGAAAGTTGATAAACAAGTGGGAAGGGCCTTGTGTAGTTGCTCGCATCCTCAAACCATGCGAGCTTAGAGATCATAAAGGATGACCCTTTATGTGCCCATGGAAAGTTGAGAATTCAAATCAGAATTATCATAAAGGATGGTCAGAGGGTAAAAACGGTGACCACCTATCAGATGAGATCAATATTTTATTCCTTATTTCTTTTAATTTTAATTATAGATCTTAATAGACTTTATTATGCATCTCTTTCTTTTATGTTGTCTTGAATGTAGCTTTGAATAACAACACTACCAATAAAAAAAGATTTTCCCGAATGATTTTTTCTCGATGTTTTCAAATATCCAACGAATTATACTTCTCCTACCCACCTAAGTGTCCGGTTCGTACCAAATTATAAACCAGGCACTAGGTGGAAGAAGACTAACACTAGGTGGCATTCTAGTATGCTTTTCCCAGGCTACTAGCCTCCAAAACAAGTAACTTGGCTGATCCCCATGTTAACTTATGACCCCCTAGATACGATCCAAAATGTAAATCGAAGTTGTTCGGGTATAATTGAATTAACTCTTAGACAAGAAGGGATGTCACCGATCACGCAGTTAATTTAAAATGAAAAAGAGAGGGTTATAGTGGGGGTGAATATGGAGGGAAATAAGGCTGGAGTGATGTTATATGGTGTAACTTCTCATTTAAATTTTTATTTAAAAAATAACTTGTGATAGAAACATAAATGGTCATTCGCACCAACCTTCGCTAATTGACTTTCGAAGTATAAATAACACGGTTCTTCAACTGTGTGTAAACAAAATAACTCAAATAATATTGTAAATCCCCGTGTACAAATAAATGGTTTGCCACAACTTGGCCTTCTAACAGGATATGAACAGCTTGATTCATTAACCAATTATAAACAACCCAATCAACATCATTCGGTTTGACAGTCGAGTGCAACAGGTTACCGTGCCAAAGACCCTTTTTGGAAATCCGCATCAATTTTATTTTGAATAACTAGGTACGAATAACATGGGTCGTTCATCGTGTATAAACAAATGATCCAACATGCATATAGAGAAACGTTATCACCGTCAGTGAGCCTATGGATGAAGGGTTCATTATCCATAAATGAGTGTTTTAAAGCATACACAATGAAGTAAAGTAAAACTCAAACATAAAGAGTGCATATGAGAAAAGGGTGAATAAATATACTTGTTCATGCACCAAAGCCAATAAAAATACGTTCATTAGTAAAAGTAAATAAAAATGCGTTCATAGGCCAAAGCCAATAAATATACACGTTCATAAACCGAAGCCAATATTACAAAGGAAATAATCAATGAAGGGAGAGAGAAAAATCAACCATGGGGTTGGGGGTAGAGGAGGCACTCTAGCAAGGATTCAACCCATCTCCTCATGCATGGAGATAAAAAAGTACGTACCCTCAGAGCCTGCCATGGTCCATGGTCCGAGGGCCATTTATTAGCTCTTGGTGTTGAACGTATTCCACCTTGTCCAAGAAGGAAGGAGATGGCATCGCCTCCTCCTCAATCTTCACGTCGTTCGAATTGAAGGCCGAGAGATTTCAGTCAGGGTCAGTATTCTTTACTCGTCTGAACAACTAATTATAGCCATCGATTAAGGACTAATACTTGATCACCTTGTAGTAATATGAAGCAATAAAGAACCTTAAGTACCAAAACCTAATCAATGAGACCAGATCTCTCTTCACCTTGATGGCTTCTTCCACCTTACTCTGAAGGTCTAAGAGGCACCTCAGCTTAGTAACCTAAGCTACCATTTTTATTTTTAGGATAGTATACTCACTTTGGGTAACCTATTTAGTAACCTTCTCCTCATTTTTCTCCTTCAGAGAGACCATAAGGGCATCATCCACTCCAGTCTTGGCCTTTTTAAGAATTTTTAGCTCCATCCTCAGCCCCAGGATCGCACTTGCCTCATCACTTCACCTCTTCCATTTTTAGAACATGAAGCCCCCTTGGTATCTCATCTGTAAACAAGTTAGTTCAATTAAGAATAGCAGACGAGTCAAAATTATGTTGACGAAAATAAAGACAAACACTTACCTTACTCGCCAGTCGGATGAGCTCTTTATTACTACAGATTCTCCCATACTCAGCCGATCGAGTTCTTTAAGAATATATGCATTTTGAAACACTGGGTAGCTCTCGTTCGAGTTATCATACGTCAAATAAGGGGCCCTAATGATCCCCTCTTCTTGAGGAATCCTCTCCTTTTTCACATCGTCCTCCTCGTCGATGATCATTCTCCGACGAATGGAGGTAGGGGCAATCCCATATTCTAAAGACCTCTTTTATCACCTAGATTGTAAGGCTCCTTCCTCCATCAGCTGAACGAGTGAAGTTTCTTCCCCAATCACATCGAAGGGAATGGAAGACCCACCAACTCTTACCCTATCGACTAGGGGGTTAGATTTAAAAGCATGAGGAATCGGGTGAGGAGTAACAGACATGTTGATTGGTGAGTTCTAGGCCAGCCTTTGAAGTTAAACTCAATATCCCTGATGATCCATGGCATCAGAAGCTTCAGCAACAAAAGAGAAACTTTAAGTACAAAATTTTACAGCCGAACTAAGGATCAAACCGATTGATATGAAAAAGTCTACTTGATGAATGGGGAAATTACGCACGCTAAAACCGATTGAGAAAGAAGAAAGCTTCCTTAGTATCTGCCCAAAAATAAAGGACGTTGTGATCAAGAACCTCTTTCCCTCTAGATATAAAACCCATGTCCTTAAAATGCTTCAAATCATAATGATATTTGAAAGGAAGAGCTTTGCTAATAGCTTCATCACCCTCCTCCTTTGATTAGTAGGAATATTTAGGAGCTAATTAAAAATCCTTGAAAGTTAGCAAAGAGAAGCTAATCATTATTGAGAAGGAAAGTGATCATGTTACTATTGGAAACAAAATCTCACTCAACTCCGACTTAGTCCAGGTTAAAGAGATCATAAACAAATGCCTCATATGGTCATTCTGCTCGTCCTGTTCCCAACCCTCCCCTCGGATGTAAAGAAAGTGGTGTCTCTAATTATGATTATATAAGGGAAGGGAAGTAACAAAAACCTCACCTTTTCACTTATAGGCAAAGGTATACCAACCCCTTGGTAGGGATGGCAATTTTCCCCGAAAACCCGATAATTCGCGAATACCCGAAAAAAATTCCCCAAAAAATCCCCGAAAATTTAGGGATCGGGTCGGGTATTAAAAAAATCCTCAAAAAATTTCGGGTCGGTTTCGGGTATACCCTCAGGTCTCTACGGGGATACCCAATTTTTTAATATATAATAAAATATATATATATACACATATATATTATAATAAATATATAGGTATATAATCATCTAAACCCTAACCTCTCTTTTATTTTTTACTCACTCAACCGCTAACCTCCCTCTCTAGACTCTTCTCTTTTGTCATAATCTCCCTCTCTTCTCTGTCCCTCATGCAGACCCATCCATTCCCTCTCTCTCCGCTGTTACTCAGGCGGCCCATACCCTCACGCAGGCGGCAGTCGCACTTGGTGGAAATTATCTTTGATTTGATTTTTTTGAGATTTGAGCTACTGAGGTTCCAGTTTGGTTCTCGTCCGGCCTGTTTCCTGCGCCTGGTCCAAAGCTACTGAGGTTCCGGTTTAGCTCTCGTCCGGCCTGTTTCCTGCACCTAGTCCAGAGCTACTAAGGTTCCGGTTTGGCTCATTTTTTTTTCAGTTCAGCTCCGGCCTTCTGGTACATTTTCGACACACACACACACACACACACACACACACATATATATATATATATATATATATATATATATATATATATATATATATATATATATATATAAACAAACAAAAAAAATTGCAGAGAAAATATATATATATTTTCTTTCTTTTTCTCTGCAATTTTTTTTGTTTATATATATATATATTTATATGTAGTTTAGATCCAATTTTTCAGATCTGCATTTTTTTGTTGGTTCAAATCTGTGGGTATTGCCTAATCCGTGTGGGTGTGTTTGATGTTTATATTACTTATGTGCTTAAAGAGGAGTTGAAAAATTAAAAGAAAAATAAAAAAAATAAATCAAAAGGGGTCCTCGCGGGGAACCCGATACCCGTTTGAAATGGGGACGGGGATCCCCGATCCCGTTATAACGGGGAACAGGGCGGCGATGGGGAATGGTTTTTCTAACGGGTACGGGGATGGGGAGTTAAAACCCGACGCCGAACCAACCCGTTGCCTTCCCTACCCCTTGGTAGGCTATAGGTTTATATATGGTCAGCAATTCACCGGCCAACAAAGGCTGGTTAACTCTATATTGACCATAAAAATACACCATAGAGCCGATCATGATCCTCCAAGCAATTGAGATAGTTTAGGATTGGGAAATTTTACAAAAGCAGTGACTTCACGAATTGGCCTCAGGAGGGTAATACTCAGTCTGACCCAGAAATAGTGTTCGTAAAAATAAATTTTGCCTTGATGAATAATTGGGTCCCGATTGGTCTCATTAGAAATGCGTAAGGATAAGGCCGTTAGAAGATCTAGTCTCTCTACCCATTAGTTATTCATTTCCTCACACAAATAGATAACGTCCTCATAAGGTTCAAATGGCTTACCCCTAGCCGGAGCAGCCAAAGAAGGACCAGGTAGGCCAATACTAGGGGCTCTATGAAAGGGATGGTTATGAGCCCTATAGGGATAATTGGGCCTAGGGGAATATGATAAAAAAAGCCCCTCGAGTAGAAGCCCTTAGCTCATTATGCTCTGGCCCAAAGGCCTCTATAATTTTAACCATATTTGCGAAGGCTCTTTGACGTTGAAACCTTTCTTACGAGGCCTGGTGTGAAGAATGGTCGAATGGTTGAAGCCACTCTAGATATTGGAATAATTATGAATGTGAGGATACCAAGTCTGAGATATGAGGATTACCCTCTGGGAATTGGGAAACAAAATTACTAATCCAATTGAAATGGAAAGTCAAACTAAGACATAGATAAGATAGGATGAATGAAAAGGAATAACAAAAAAGATGAAGTGTACTAATTAAAAATGAAGACAACGGTGGAAGTAATTCTAACAAGAATAGAGGAAAAATGGCAAAGTGCAACTCTTTAGTTGAAAAGTTATATAAATTGAAATAAACTAATTTTAAATATATTGGGGGGGGGGGGGGGTAAAAAGATCATTCAAATTCAATGGCGAGATCTTCAAAAATCAAACGACCTACAAGTGTTGGTTAAAAGGCATGCACCTTGGGGGTGCGTGAGATAAGTAAAAACACCCAGTGGTGCCTAAAAACGTGGGCATCACCAGGCGATAACGAATGCAAGTTCTTTATCAAATGACATTTTTCTTAGAAAGATAGTTCATGTCGACTCAATCGTCCAAGAAATCATAATTCAGTGTAGGCAGACATCCAGCTATCACAACTACCTTGGGATGATACCTCTCGATGATCACGTGGTATGAAATCATTCGGCTATCAACAAAACTCATTAGCTCGACCCAATGAACGTAAAAAGTCTGGGGGATAATTGATGAAGGGAATTTCCCAACAACATTCGATTAATGAGGGACATGTAGTGCTTATTACCCACTTATCATATGATGAAGGATAACTAGTATGGGTACTAGTTTTTTATCGTCGGGGAAGTTTTCGAACCCCAGGATGGATGGACAAACGGTGTATATCGACTGGATCACTAAAAGACCACAAGGACCTAATCAGCAAACCACCAGCAACCGATGGATTATTCGGGTTCAACTGAAGACTCACTCTTAATAGTTCATGTGTATTTAAATCATAAAAGACTTAATCAAAAGTATGTTCTCTCAACATCTAGTAAGACCCCTGTTGTTATGACAAGTATCTCAGAGGATCCTAACATGTGTCGCGTTGAAGTTTAAATGTATCCAACGTGCGTGCTAAGAGTAGTGGAGAACGTTGTAGTAGGCTGTATATATAAAGCCTCGCGTGGTGATAGTGAAAAAAACAAAACAAAGAGTGAAATATACAACTCTGTATTAATCCCCCATTGATAAAAAAAATGATCCCTCTCCCCTTGACTCATGGATGTAGATCATGTTTGTCCAAACCACGTATATACATTTTTCTTCCTTGTCTCCCACCTCCTTCTGTTTTTATTTAACATTACAAATTTATTTTGTCATGTGAGAATAACATTTTTGTACCAAACACATGGGCTAAATAATAACTACGGTAAATTTCATATAATCATGTATTATTACAATCCAAATTTAAAACAATTGCATTAAAGTTCAAATGGTAAAAACCATAATTTAAAATGAATTACACAATTTAAAACAAATAATGATAGACGTGGACAACTCTCCTTTCCTTTCCCGTTATCCTTGTCATTTCCTCTATCTGAAGTACCTAGGGTGTGGCAAATGGCGGGCTATTAGTCTGCACCCAATATGAGAAATACTAGAAGAGTATATATCATACAAAGAATATATATACATATAAAGTGTTTTTTTAGCAATTATGAAATTATCCTTCATTGCATTAAGTCTTCTTATTCATGATGTATCGCAATCATACAATGTACGTTATAACCACGCAACTCGAACGATGAGCCTAATCACAATTAATCTTTATTTTAATACTACTTGTATCCCGTTAATTGAACCATCAATATACTTTAAAAATTTTCAAGTTGTTTCATAAACTTGCCTTTACATTGATGAGCGTCGTGCTTAAAAATATATCTTCATTTGATTAATCAGGGTACCAGTCTATGAGTATTATACTGCCTTTACCCGACTTCCACCATGCCTCAATATGCTCCTGATCAGTGGTCTAGGGTCTAAGCATTAAGCCGCACCCCAGGGCTCCGGGACCTTCTTAAATCTCCTTGTTATCTCTGAGTATATTTTACTTGTTACATCATTATAACCCTTTTTACTTTCTTTCATTTTTTTCTACTTTGAAGCCCTTTTATTTTATTTCCTTTTACCGATCAATGAGGCCAAATACCGGGATGAGACTGGTCCCAACACTTAATTTCCTAGTTTCACACTTTATAAAAACTCCGTTTTCATTTTACCTTAGACTCGGTATTTCACCTATTGAAATAATTTTATTTACCATTTCTTGAGAAATTTAACCCTTAAGTTGTCATACTTATTTATACACTTTATTGTTCTTTTCACTCGTGACATCCCAGAATTGGCGTGCCACTTTTAAATATGTAATATTCATGATGTTTGAATTAGGTGAATTGTTTTATAATTAAGGAGTTAGGTACTTGATAGTTTTATATATTATTATTATGATAGTTAATTATGTAATTTTAAATTTCTTAATTACATATATGTGAGAGGTACGTTAAAAAGTGTTGAAATAATTAATTTTGATATGCTATTGATGGTAACATAATATGGGGTGGTGATGTGTAAATATTCAGAAATTAAGAAAAAATTTGGAAATCATAATTTAGCCTAAGTTAAAATGCATATATTCTTAGCATTACGATAGGATTATTTACAAGAAGAAAAGTTAATATTTGAGAAGATAAGGATAAAAGTTGAAAAAGTTTGTTTTTTTATGGAAGAAAGTCTTACAAAACACAGATTAATTCCTAAGGTAATTCTTCCTTAATAAATTTGTTTATTGAGTTGTGTAGATCATTTCTCCCGATTTAGATTGTTATTTTGAGTATATTTTGTGTTGGTACATTTTAGGGCCGCTATTAACTTATGTATGTTTTATAGGACTGTCTAAGTAAGATTAAATGTGGCTGCAAAAATAAAAGTTGTGTTATTATAAGAGAGGATCATGATTATGTAATTTAATATGTTTTTTATTATTTTTATATGTCATTCGTTGAGATCCATATTAATCAAATATTGATTTTTAACAAGTTATATATTTTGAATTTGATATGTTGACAAGAACTAAAGTTGTTGTACTCTATTTACAGAGTGTGGTATATTAAATTTTTGTATCAATTTCTTAAATTATTATTTAATCATGATTAGTATAAGATTTAAATTAATTATTGATATATTAACCTCTTGATATCACGAATTAGTATCATTGTAGAATTTAAAATGTTATTAATTGATAATGCTTAAATGATATGATTGTGAGCATTATCATTGACTATAAATGTGGGGAAACATATGAATGGGTGATATATTTTAGTTAAATTAGTAAGTTTTTGATAGTTAATTATATTTTATAGGATATTGATTGTGTTTGATTGTTAGTTTCTGACATGCCATTGGTGACACGACTCAGGTTGAAAAAGGAAAGAATAAGTAAACACACAGCTAAGGTGAGTAAACTTACTGAGTTGATTATTGATATGATTTGTATGCATTATATGGAGATGGTATGACTTATTAAAAGTTAAGAGATGTTGGATTGTTATGGCTTATTAAAAGTTAAGAGATGCTGGGATGAAATGGATTTATGAAAGCTAAGATATTCTAGTTGCTATGCAATTTAAGAGATGTTAGGTTATTAAAAGCTATGGATATGTTTAATGCTTACGGGCGAGAGATGTGAGGTTTATTAAACTCCTAATATGTGTATGGCCTAATTTGGCACGGAGATGGAGATGTTTATATATCTACTATGTTAATATAGTATTCTTAATATATAAAGATTTAGTACTTTCACGGAGTTTTTAAACTCACAATTTTATATGCTTATGTCTCAGGTTTTGGAGTTGTCACTGCCAGGTCTAGGTTGTTGGGTGAATACTATGAGGGCTTCGTCGGTTTTTGAATAATGCAATAGTTGTAATTTTTTAGTTAATTTTGGAGTTTTATTTACACTTTCTCTCCTTAAAATGATTGGATTTTTAGTATTCCGCACTTAGACCTTAAAGTTATCTTAATTTGTATTAATTAGAATTTTATAAAAGGAAATGCTTTTAATTGTAGCTATTTTTATTCGAGTGGGGAAAGGGTGTGATAATTTGGTATTAGAGCTTTAGATTATATATTATGAAGTTAGAGTGTCTAAATGTTCAGTGGCAGAACTAGTGTGCCATAAGTCATTTATATTGACTTGTGAAAAATACTAACCATTATGTTAGAAATAAATTTGATATGCATATTTCTATAATTATGGTTTATTATAGATAAGAAGATGTGGAATATGTAAATATTCATGAAGGGGTTGAGGATGGGCTTCAAATACACCAATTATAACTGAGGGGAACCAACAAAATCAAAATAATATAGAGGGGCACCCGAATAACCTACATTTATGCACAGAATGGCTCGTGCCATGACTTTAATGGAAAAATAACAAAATAGGTTTAAGATGCAAATGGCTGAGCATCAAGCCAAGTACTTGGAAGAGCAGATTTTGTCTAAAATAGAAAGGGAAATATAATGGGAGGAGAAGAATATTCTATATGAGAAGTTTATCAAATTGAACCCCCAAGCATTATTCGGTTCTGTAGATCCCTTAGAAGTTGAGGCTTAGGTTAGAGACGTAAAAACTATCTTTGGGGTGATGAATGTGCCTGACGCGCATAATGTAATTTTGGATACTTTCATGTTAAATGGCAACGGTAATATTGGTGGGAGCCTTCTAAACATTTATTATATATTCTGGTTGGAGGTGAGGTAATCAATTAGGATTCCTTTGTTATAGTCTTATATGAAAGGTATTTTCTTTCATGTATTGAAAGAAAAATGAGAGAGAATTCTTATCATTGATTTAAGAGAGTATGTCGTTTATAGAGTATGGAACTAAATTTATATCTTTGTCCCATTTTCATTGCGTTTCTTACATGATGAGCAAGACAAATGCACTAGATTTTAGGATGGAATGGAGTTGGTTATTAAATCTAGATTCACTGCACTTGAAATGGTAGGTTATACTTCTTCACTTAACAAAGATATGGTGGTTAAAGGAGATGTTAATGATGCAATAAAGAATAAAGAACAAAGGGGAACCATGAGTTAATTTAATCCATCTGGGCAAAAGGAAGGTAATATAGAAGACTCAAAACAGGATAGTTAAATATTTTAGCGAGGTAAAGGGAGTAGGAATTATGTTCAGGGTAAGACATTAGGTGGTTATAGGGGTGTAGGATTGATGGGCTAATAGAATAGACAACATGAGAGTGAGAGTGGGAGGTTTAAGCCTATTATATACTATTTTGCAAAGCTGAGGGTCACATAAGTCCAGATTGTCCCAAGTTAAAGGTCATAAAGTGTTATCAGTGTCATCAAATTGGTCATAAAAAAAAGAACTATCCTATGCCAATGTAATGGACTCAAACAACTACTGATAATATATTGTAATCACCTAGAGTCATAGGGATATGAGGAATTAGAGGATAAGTTAGCAGTTCTAGGGCTCCGGGAAGAGTATTTTCTATGACTCTACAAGATGCTCAGGATACTCCAGAGGTGGTGACGGATACATTTTCTATCATGGATAAACATGCTTATAAGCTTATTAATCAAGGTTCTATTCATTCATTTGTAGCACTGTTATTTACCATGCATTTGGGTAGACCATGTTCTTATTTAAATTATGGTTTATATATTGCTACACCTATGAAGGATGTGATATTAATGGAGCTCGTGTATTAAAATTATGTATTGTATGTGGGGGAGATAAAGTTGACCATTGATTTAATTCCACGAGATATTTGGTATTTTGATATTATCTTAAGTATGGAATGGTTATCTTCCTACCATGCATCGACTGATTGCTTTCGTAAGGAAGTTACATTTAACATGTCAGGGAAGGCAAAATTCAGATTTGTTGGGGAGAGGAATTTCATTCTAAATTCCCTTGTTTCTACCCTTCGGGCTAGGATATTATTGAATATGGGTTGTCAGGCCTTTTTAGCATATATTGTGGATACAAATAAGGAATTATAAAAATTAGAATATATCCCAATAGTTAATGATTTTGCAGATGTGTTCCTAAATGAATTACCAAGGTTGCCACCTAATAGAGAGATAGAGTTTACTATTGATTTAGTGCCTGGTACAGCTCTAGTTTCTATTTCTCCATATAGAATAGCACCTATAGAACTGAAGGATATAAAGATTCAAATGTAAGTTTTACTAGATAAAGGTCTATTGGACCCAGTTATCACCATGAGGTGCTCCGATATTGTTTATGAAGAAAAAAGATGGCGCCATGTGACTTTGCATTAATTATCGGCAGTTGAACAAGGTAACCATTAGAAATAAATATGCGTTACCTAGTATTGATGATTTGTTTGATAAATTACAGGGTGCCATAGTGTTTTTCAAAATTTATTTGAGATCAGGTTTTATCAATTAAGGGTTAGAGATAGTGACATTTCTAAGATAACTTTTCGTTCCTGTTATGATCATTATGAATTTTGGGTGATGCCATTTGGGTTAACAAATGCTCCTGCGGTGATAATGGATCTATTGAATCAAGTATTCCATACTTTCATAGATTTATTTGTGATTGTCTTTATTGATGATGTTTTGATATTCTCACATAGCCAACAGGAACATGATAAGTACCAAAGAATTGTATTACAAATCATGTGATATAGTCAATCATTCGCTAAGTCTAGCAAATGTGAATTTTGGTAAATTTGGTAGTATTTTTGGGGAAAGTTATTTAATAAAATGGAATTTATGCTCATCCATAGAAGGTAGAGGCAAATTTGCAATGGTAAAGACTAAGTAATGTAGTAGAGATGAAAAGTTTCCTCTGGTTGGATAGATATTATAGAAGATTCATAAAGAGGTTTTCATTTATACCTTTACCGTTGACTAAATTAACACGAAAGGAGGTAAAATTTGTGTGGAGTGAGGAATGTCAGCGCAACTTTGAAGAGTTGAAAGGTAGGTTATTATCCGCTCTAGTTCTTACTATTTCATCCAGTGGTGAAGGTTTTGTGATTTATACAGACACTTCACATCTGGGATTGGGTTGTGATTTTAAGCAACATAGAAAGCTAATTTCATATGCATCTAGACAGTTAAAAATGCATGAATGTAATTATCCTGCACGTAATTTAGAACTTATGGTGTCATCATTTATATGGAAAGACTTCTAAATTTTTTACTGGTAATTAAAGCTTGAAGTAATTATTTACACAAAAGAGTTGAATTTGAGATAAAGGCGGTAGATGGAGTTAATTAAAGACTATGATTGTACCATTCACCATTATCCTTGGAAAGAAAATGTTGTTGCAGATGCTATAAGTAAAAAATCATCGAGGATATTGCCTCGTATTTAATGTGCATGGGTTGATAGTGTTATGGAATTAAGACTGATGGGAGTAGAGTTGGACTTAACTAGAGCGGGAGCATTCTTTGCACATATCATAGTGAGACCTTTATTGGCAGAACGCAAATGAGAATTGCAAGATCAAGATATGTTTTTAGAGAAGAAATAACTAAAAGCCCAAGGAGGTAAGCCAAGTGATTTTATTATTGTTAATTGTGGGATTCTTTATTATAAGAACATAATTCTTGTTCCTAACGATTCAGCATTAAAAAGAGATATTCTTAATGAGGCACATAGTTCTATTTATACTATTCACCCAGGGAATACAAAAATGTATAGAGATTTGAAAGAATTTTACTGGTGGAATAATATGAAACGTGAGATTGTAGATTTTGTTGCCACGTGTTTGAAATACTAAGAAGTTAAGGAAAAAAATTAAAAATTGGCAGAGTTGCTACAGCCATTACCTATTCCAGAGTGGAAATGGGATCCTATTACCATGAATTTTATGATAAGGCTTCCTCTCTCTCAGAAGGGGCATGATTCTATCTGGGTGGTAGTTGACAGATTCACGAAGTCAAAAAATTTCTTTCGAGTTAAAACTACTTATATGGTTAACAGATATGCACATATTTTTGTAGATGAGATTATATGCTTACATGGAGCACCGATGTCAATTGTATCTACTAAAGATAATACATTTACTTCAAGATTTTGGCCTAGATTTCAAATTTCTATGGGAATTAGTTTAAAATTTAGCATTACCTTTTACCGACAAACAGATGGAAAATCGGAGAGAACTATCCAAATAATTGAAGATATGTTACGTGAATGTGTACTTAAAATTAAGGGAAGTTGGGATGATTACTTTCCATTAATAGAATTTACTTATAATATTAGTTTCTAGTCTTCTATTAGTATGGCTCCATATGAAGCATTTTATGGCAGATAGTGTAGAACTCCGTTGTGTTGGAGTGAGGTGGGAGAAAGGAAGTTATTGGGTCTAGAATTAGTGGAGATGACTGTTGAAAAGATGAAATTAATTCAGAAACGTATGAAAACTGCCCAAAGAAGGCTGAAAAGTTATATAGATAAGGGAAATAAGGACTTGAAATTCCAGGTTAGAGATTTTGTATTCTTACGTGTTTCACCTTAGAGATGGATTATGAGGTTCGAGAAGAAACAAAATTAAGTAATATGTATATCGAACCTTATGAGATCAAAGAAAGAGTGGGAGAAGTAGCTTATATATTAGTGTTACCTCTAGAATTATCTCAATTACATGATGTATTTCATATATCTATGCTTCGAAAATACATTTCAGATTCGTCTGACGTGTTGACAGCCCAACTTATTGAATTGAAGGATGACTTGTCATATGTTGAAGAGACGATATAAATTTTAGACCGCAAGGAACAAGTATTGAGAAATAAAGTCATTCCTTTTGTTAAAGTGTTATGGAAAAGTCACATGATTTAGGAAGCGACTTAGGAAGGAGAAGAGAATATGAAGAAGCAATATCATCATCTTTTCAGTAAGTTAACATGCGTAATTAATTTCGGAGGCAAAATTTTCTAAGGAATGGGGGGAGAGTTGTGATATCCCAAATAGTGGCGTGCCACTTTTAAATTATTTAATATTCATATTGGTGGAATTAGGTGAATTATTGCATAATTAAGGAGTTCGGTACTCGATAGTTTTATATGTTTTATATATTATTATAGTTAATTATATAATTTTAAATTTCGTAATTAAATACATGTAAGAGGTACGTTAACAAGTGTTGAAATAATAAATTTTGATATATTATTAACGGTAACATAATGTGGGGTTAGGGATGTGTAATTATGCAGAAGTTAAGAAAAATGGCAAAAATTATTATTTAGCCTAAGTCAGACTGCATGTATTCTTAGTCTCGCGGTAGGATTCTTTAAAGGAAGAAAACATAAGCTTTGAAAAGAAAAAGGAGAAAAGTTGAAAAAGTTTGGTTTTTTTACAGAAGAAAAATCCTACAAAATTTAATTTAATTCCTAAGGTAATTCTACCTTAATTAATGTTATTTATTGAGTTGTGTATATCATTTATACCAATTTATATTGTTATTTTGGATTTATTTCGTGTTTGTGCATTTTAGGGCCCTTTTTAACTTGTGCATGGTTTATGAGACTATCTAAGTAAGATTAAATATGACTTCAAAAATAAAAAGTTGTGTTATTATACGAGAGGAACACAATTATTAATTTAATATTTTTTTTTATGATTTGATATGTCACTCATTAAGACCCATAATAACCAAATATTGATTTTTTTAGGAGTTGTTTATTTAGAATTTGATAGGTTAACAAGAACTAAAATTGTTGTACTAAATTTATAGATTATATTGGTATGACTTTCTGTATCACTTCTATAAATTAGAATTTAATCATGTTTACTGTAAGATTTAATTAATTAATGACATGTTAACCTCTTGATAGCACGAATTATTATTATTACAACATTTAAAGTATTATTAATTAATAATGATTAAAGAAAATGATTGTGAGCATTATAGTTAACTAAAAATGTTAGGAAATCTATGAATGGGTGATATATTTTAGTTAAAATTGTAAGCTTATGAAAGTTAATCATATTTTAGAGGATATTGATCGTGTTGGATTTTTTGTTCCTAACGTGCCATTGGTGACTACGACTGGTAAAGAAAAGAATAAGTAAATACAGATCTGAAATTAGCGTTCTTACTGAGTTGATTATTGATGTGATTTCTTTGTATTATATAGAGATGTTATGGCTTATTAAAAGTGAAGAGGTCTTGGATTATTGTGGCTTATTAAAAGTCAAGAGATGTAGGGATGTTACGGCATTATAAAAGTCAAAATATGTTGGGTTTCTATGCAATTCAAGACATGTTGGGTTATTAAAATATATGGATATGTTAACTGCCTACAAGTGAGAGATATTGGGTTTATAAAACTTCAGTTATGTATATGGATGAATTGGCATAAAGATGGAGATATTAATATAATTAAGATGTTAAATAGTATTTTTACTATATAGAGTTGTAGTACATTCACTCAATTTTGAAACTCATTATTGTATGTGTTTATATTCCAGGTTTTGGAGTTACCACTCCTAGATTTTAGGGTGTTGGATGAATAGTAGCAGGGTTTCGTCAGTTTTTGAATTATGTAATAGTTGTAATTAAGTTAGTTGGTTTTGGAGTTTTGTTTAAATTATGTCTCCTTAAAACGATTGGATTTTTAGTATTACACACTTAAACCTTAAAGTTGTATTAATTTCAATTATTTAGAATTTGGTAAGCAAAAATGGATGTGTTTTGTGAACTATATAGTTATTTTTATGCTAGTGAGGAAGAGGTTTGACATCACTATTCATGCACACTTGTAAAACTTGTATTTTATTCACGTTGCAAAAAATGCTTCTTATCACCTTTACTTTCCAAAATATGAGTTTTCAACATATAGTTTAGAGTCCAACTCTTAAACTAGAGTCCTCTTAGTTTGGTAAAATCATTCCTAAATCCATATTTCCCATAAAATGACCCATTTGAGCTAAAATATTTCTTTTGTCATTTCAAGACTTTACCATTCAAAATATTTAGTTTGTATTTTCTACGTTGTTTCTCATCACTTTGCATTGTCATTTTTCTTTAAACCAACTTTCCATGACAATACTCATTTTTACAAATATTACTATTTAGTCCAAACTTTTACAAAATCATACTTTGGGCCCAAAAATTATACTTTTGACATTTCAAGACTCGTCTTACAAATTGGTTACTTTTCTTTGTTATCCTTGTTCCTTATTTCACTTTGGGTATTAACTTTACAATATTACACATTTGAAAACCCATGCTTTTACTACTTTTAACCTTGGAACCCATTTACTTTATTTTCTTCAAGTTTCTGAAACTTTGTTCACATAAATTGTACCATTTTATGTGATTATTATTATGAAATTCTCAAGTTCGGCATTCCCTTTTTAAAAGCTCATTTTAATACAATTTCAACATACATAACCATTTATCCCAACTACACGAGTTTGTGTTCCTGAAAGTAAGATTTTATGCTACCCAAAAAATGCATCCTACAATTTTTTCATAAGTACAATAATATTTTATCATGAAATCAACAATTTTAACATCATATTTACAAGAAATAATTAGTTTAAACATTCTAAAATTCATCCTCACTTCAAACTTTAACTTTTATCCGTTTTTATCACATTTTCTTAAAAATTTATCCATATATAGTGATAATCATCATAAGTATTCATGTAAATAATACATATATACATATATCTAGCATGCTTTGATTCAACTTTGAAAATAGCATAGAACCCTTACATATTAAAGATATTAATTCCTTTAATGAAGAGTTTAAAGCAAAACTCAATAAATTCCAGGCTCATTTACGAGCTTTCTTATAAAAAATAACACCTTCAACACCCTATTTAATCCTTGATAATGGAAGGTGGAATGGTGGTCTTGCAAGATTGGTGTATAGAGGTGGTTATGGAGACTTTAGGCTACTGGAATGAGTTGGGAAGAAGACTCAAAGTCTTGATTTTGGGACTGAATTTCTCTCAATAAAATTAAGAGAATTAATGAGAAAAGTCTCTCATTCATCTCTCTTATATTTGCCCATAACTTATTCTAATGGTCCCCCATCACTCAATAATAAAATCACCATGCTAAATCGGGTAGGAAGCCAAACATTATGGCCTAAACATGTTGGGCGGGATGGTTGCTTTATACTCCATAACATTGCACATGTTGACAACTCAAATGAGGGCAATCTGCTAGAGCCGAATTGATTCGGCCCTAGCCCGATTCGATTCATATGTGACAAGTGTGAATTTTTTTTGTTCTAATTATTTTTTTTAAATCTCCTATTTATCCTAATTGATGTTATTCTCTCTCTCTCTCTCTCTCTCTCTCTCTCTCTCTCTCTCTCTCTCTCTCTTTATGTGTGTGTGTGTGTGTTTAATTATGTAATTTGTTCCATTTAATTAATATGTAACATAATTTAACACGTGGAACGCGATACACGATATTTTTAAATTTTTCTATTTAACCTTAATTTTAATTTAAAATAACTTATTTATATTTATCCCATTAATTTCTCAAAAATCCAAGTCCATATGATTTGCAAATCACGCGAGTTTGAAAATATAACACGACTTTATTAATTCAACAAAATTGGGTGTTACAGAAATACTACGTAAAGGAGTCTAAATAAATCATTTATCGTTGACCTCACTATAGAGATCGACGTTGTTTCCGCATCAAAGACAACAAATGAGGTTTTTTGGATCCAAAATTTTCTAAGTGATTTGGGTGTAGTTCCTTCAGTACGATCGATTATGACATTTTATTTGGTAATAAGAGATAAATTGATAACTTAAAAGAAACGAGGGCCCAAAGCAGGGATAAGCACATTGGACACAAGTATAACTTGATACGGGAGATCTTGCAAAGAGACAACGTCATTGTAAACTAGATTGCATCTTTAGATAACATGGTAGATCTTTTTATCAAGAGCTTATTGTATAATTATGTTTATCTTCATATAGAGGGAATGGATGTTTGATGTATAGGTATATAGATTTTAGTTTAAATGGGAGATGGTTGGGGTTTCATTTTTAAAATCATTTATATGATGCTTATTTTTTAACAAAGGATTGTTAAGTTCATTTTAAAATATAAATCATGTTTTTATAATAGTGACTTATATTTATTTTAAATATATTGTATATATGTCAATTAACTGGACTTAGCAGGAATGCTGGTGAGTTGTGTACAACTTAATCACTAAAGATAAAAAAAAGTAGTTTTGTATAATTGAACAATTAGTAGTCTAAATATGGAGTTGGCATCCTTTTAGTAAAGATGAATGTACAATCTTAGTAGCTTATCTTGACCACAATGATCTCTATGATGGTTCATGAACACGTCTAATATGAAAATGTAACCTTTTGCAATTTTATATAAGTTCGTTAAATTTTGTGTTAAAGCATTAAGTCGTGTGTTATTCAAGCTACATAAGATGGCATCGTGGTGTGACGTTTGAGTAGAGAGTGAGGCTTGGTCATTTAAACTTCATAAACATCTGAACATTGAAGATCTACAAGGCATCTCTACTGCACAAGACTCTCGTTATTGAATTGAAGATGTATCCTTTTATGGTTTTGTGATTGAATGTCGTTGGCAATGCAAACAAACACGTTTTTGTTAAAACTATGTTATTATGGACTGAATGGGTGTTTTTGAATATTGAGATGTGTTGCGTATATCATTAGGAAAAGGCCAAAATTTTTCAAAGTTCTTTTACTTGAAATATTTTTCAAAAATGATTCAAATCGTTCTCAAGGTCCCTCTTAGACCCGTTCGCATGGTCTGCGCATTTTTAGGTTCGTGCTGAGACACTGCCTAAAATCGTGCATACGACAGTATGCTTGATATATGTTTATTTTACACTACAAAAAAGTTGGGCACAGTGGCAATTTTACCCGTGCACACAACGAAGCAGGATTTTCAAAAAATACTATAAATACTTATTTTCCCCTCCTCTTATAAAATATTTTAAATCCTGATTGCTCCATTACATCTCAGAGAGTATTTTCTAGGTTGAGAGATTTTGTTTTGTCTCTATATTTTTAAATTCACTTGTTCGCTTGAAATTTAGTGAAAAGTCAAGATTTATACTTGATATATGGATTAAGAGGAGATTTTCATTTAGCCAAAGTTCATTCCATACAGTTCAACATCTAAATTGGTGATCAACACTCCTAGACCTAAAAAGGGATGTGTGTGGGGCTATTGAAGAGTTCAAGTCACAATGCAACTTTAAGGTGAAGAATGTAATTTCTCGTTCATCTTATAGATCTTAGGATGAATCTCTTATCATCAATGGGGGAAAGTTTGATGTTCATAGGTTACTTGTCGTGAGTGCATGAGAGAGAGTCACTTTCTTGCATTGTATAATACCTTTTCAAGTTAAATAAGAGATTAGAGTGTGTCGAGATTTTTTACCTCTTGGTAAGAGGGGGAGTCCTCATAAAATCTGAGTTCTGGACTATTTGAATGTTGTATATGTTGTATTATTCACTTACATCATACACTTCACTTAGATCTCACATAGATCTGGATTAATCTACACAATTGTGATTAGGGTTTTTATATATAGCTAATTGACCTAAATTTTCTATTTTTTACTTTGATACGTTGATCCTTGTGCCTAATATGATTTAAGATAATTGCTACATGTGTTAGGGTTGCTAAAATTAGAAAGAATTTTGATATTGGAAAAATTGGGCATAATTTCGTTTAAACTATTCCCCTCCTAGTTTTATTGGAGTCGAACACTTTTATTTGACAGTACACATGTTCGCGTGGTATTTAAAAAGGAATGAACCAACACATCATAAATGTATTGAACATAACTAAATGTGAGATTCAATTATAGGTGTTGACTACAATAAATTTGCACAATCTCATAAATTTGAAAAGGGTGCATAGATTTTTAATCACGATGATTATGAAGATTGAAATATTCACTTAATTATTGCTTCCATTATTATGGGTGAGATTCAATTTATTGGGTACACAAATCTATGCAAGTGGGATAATCATTGTGTGAATATGTTAAAGAATATATCTAAAGGAATTTTCGTCTAGTAGATAACCTGGATTATGATAACCCTTTTATAAAATTATAAGTTTTGATTCTACTAGTAACTGATTTGTGGATTTATATTCGGTATATAAATCCTGGTCATTTTATAAAATTGACTAATATACATACGTATGACCAATATACATATGTATATTGGTCCAGAAATATAATCGACCCAATAAACGTGATCTTATCTTGGTCGATCCATGCTTTAAGTCCTACACTCAATGGCGTTAATGGATCCTAACTACACACCTACTGGTCTTTATTAAGTCCCAACATAGGTATAAAATCATCCCCAAGGTTCCCCTCCATCAATGGTAATCCCAGGAAATTCAACCAAGAAAAGAATCCAAAAATCATCTTTGGTCAATCGATCAACAAAATGGGTCGATCGATCGACTAATCTGGTCGATCTATCGACCCCTGGGTTAACAGCTTCATCCCAACTTCGTTTTTCACCATTGTTAACCCATCAAACTCTCATGAAACCTTCTAAAAATCTCGCCCAACATAACCAAACATCAAATATATGTATAGAGACTATTTCTAATATAAAAATATTATCAAATCTTTAGAGAATCAACCCAAGAATCATCAAAATCTAAATATCATCTTCAACCTTAGGTTTTCATGTTTTTCATGTTTGATTATCACAAACTCAGATTTTAATTAGTAGAAATAATCATATCACTTCTAATTTTTAATCGTCTACAAATGTAATAATAAACTACATGCAATCCTACCTAAACATGTAATTAATTGATATTTTTATCAAAGATCTTTTAATAAAATCACTCAAATCATAAAATTACTACACATGGGTCTTATAACATTAATTTTATTTGCAATAACCACTTGCCTTTGTTTGTTTGATCTGATCGCATGGTTCTTGGTTGAGGATTGATTGTTTTCCTTCTCCAATATTCCATTCCAATTGCTTTGAGGTGCAAGATTCCTTCCCCATCTTCAAAACCCCTCTTTAAGCTTTAAAAATTGGTTCTCTCTTCTCTCTAATGGCCTCTCTATGTTTTATGAGTTATGAACCCTAGGTCCCAATTCTAAGTACGAGATATAGGGTGCTAATCTTTGTAGGTCCTTTAACCCTTATTTTGAAAATGACCAAATTACCCTCAATAGGTGCTGGTTTGATCTAAAATTGACCCAGGACCCGAACTATACCCCGGGTTTACTATTCAGACTATTTCGACCCATTCGGAATCATTCGTGACCTCGAAATCATCATACGAGTCACTAAAAATATAATTCATATCTCGACCTCAATTCTTGTCTACACGCGACTCTCGGTTGAGATGAAATAAAATACGCACATATCACTCATTATGTTGTTTATAAAAAACCCGCCATTATTTACTATTCACGCACATAGTAAATCTCATAAAATAATATTAATCAGTCTCTATCTATTGATTGATATTTAATAATCACTTTTATTATTTAATCACATTTAATTATGTCACACATGTAATTTAACTAAAACGTATTTTTTTAATTAATTTCCAAATTAATTAAATCATAAATACGTAGAAATACGAGGTAATACACAAGCATATGCAAACTTTCCCTCCTGACTTCGTCACAAGGACAATGTTGGCTATCTAGGTTGGATATTCGACCATGCGAATAAGTACTGCATTTAGTTGCTTCAGGACTTCAACCGTGATATTGAGGGACCAATCGGGTAATATATTCCTCAACATTTTCGTGATGGTATTGCATTTAAGATACATACGGATATGATGATGCATAATCTTGGGATCAATTTTGGGCATGTAAATGTAAGATTTCACGAAGACATCCACAAACTCCTTCAGATTCTCCTCGAATTATGTTCATTCTTACTCGATGAGCGTCAATCATATTCTTATCTCGTGCAAATTTATACTAGAAACAAGATTAATGACAACAGTTCGCTCATCATTAGTGTGAACAAGGTTACGTTGATTGATTGTTTACTTATTGATATGAATTAAAAAAATTTATTCATTAAGCCATTTTCACTAATTGTTTGATTAATACAATCAATGCAATTAATATAAGGCACATTAAGATACTCAAAATCAACGTTTATTTCATTAGCATCATTACTTGTAAAAACAACAACGATAACCTCTTCTAAAGAGGACACATTTACATTAATATTAGAAATAACAAATTCAAGAGTAGGTTCAGTCTCGATTTGGTAAGTGGTAAGGTTGTTGGTTAAAAGGAACGAATTTGTCGAGATGCTCCATCAATTATGTAAAGTCTTGTCAAAGATGATCCCCTTAGTTGGATCTGATACATTGGATTCGACACGGATCATGCGAGCATCTATCACCAGTTCAGCGAGGCTAAAATATTTTTCACTACTAGTGCTCTCATTGCTTTCATTATTAGAAACGATCGAGTCTAAGAATTTTATGGTCAATGGCTTCATTTTGTTCTTATACCTTTTGACCCAAGTGATCTTATCTTCAAAGAATATCTCAAAACCCCGACTTCATTTTATTCTCAGTTGGGTCGTATCATGACTCAGGGAAATCGTATGTTTGCCTTCATGAATTGACCGTGCAGGTAATTTTTGGGATTACCTCCTTTCCCTTAAGTACCCTTTTCTTGTACGGTTGGCGGAGAACCATGGATTTTGTTAGTGAAAGTTGGCACCCTAAACCATGAGGTGGATAAGAAATATGAGAAATTGGTTCAGTTATTCCTTTTTGTTTACAACTAAGCTCCATTCTGGGCATGACTTGCAACTTTTTGAATATTTGGATCACGTTGACATTCCTATGTGGGATGTGCTCACAATTCATCCTTTCTTTGAAATCTTCCCATGCCATGAAGGAGTGGGTTAACTTTGAATCGGGAGATGAGCATGTGATTGGCGTTGTGCTGGATCTTATAGACTGGATTATTGGTGTCAATGCCATCTTTGTTTTTATTATCTCTAATTATTGTGATGATATCATTCTCTGTAAAAAAAAATTAATCTTTTGATAGAGGGAGGGATCAACACCTCAGATATTATTCAACCACAGGCGATCAAGAAACAAGTAGAAGCAAGCCAAAATGTCACCTACTTGAAAATCAGCTTATGGTTAGATTGATCCATTCCATAATGTGAGAAGGATTGACCTATGGACTTCTGATGAGTTTTTCGTCAGCATGTATGGAAGAGGATGTCAAAGTAAGGTCACTGATTTGCAAACCTAAACATTAGAGCATTCATAATGGACAAGCAGTAAGGGCATAACTATTATTAATCAATACTAAATGAATAATATTATGGAGGACATCAATTCAGATATTGAGGGCATAGTTATGGTGATAACCAAACTTGGAAATATCTTCTTTAACAAAAGTAATGAGCCTTTAAGCAGTCAAGGTGTCAACAATATGAATGACCTCATTGGGAGATATAGTTGGAGGAACTTAATCTTGGATGATAAATTTAATGAGGGAATTTCTATGGAGTTGTAAAGACATGAATATACCCCATCATGTGATATTTTTTGAGTTTTCTTTAATTGTTTGAGAATTTTTCTCTCATTTACTATCATCTTTGGCATTGGAAATTCTTCAACAACTTATTTCCCCTTATCGATAGACACATTATTTATAGTAGGGTCTTTACAATACCATAATTAATAGGTTATATGGTTCACTAAAGATGGATAGAAGAGTAATACCATATCTTAATCAACCTCAAGGGAACCAAAAACCTCATTGATTTAGAATAAGAGTTCTTCAAAAGAGATGATTTCACAAAAGAAGGTAGGAGTATCAAAAGCAACATTGTTTGATCCTTCACCCAATTTGTCTAAGTGGTGGGAGTCATAATTCCAGCTTGTGGCGATGATCCTATTATTTCCTAAAAAATTTATACATTCAATAACCTTGAGGGATTAAAAGTATAGGTATTCCCATGCCGAGGAGAAATGATTCTAAGATGGTACTATGTGTCCCCTAACTTTCATGGTAACAAGGAGAGCATAAGCCTTTCAAATCATTTCCCTTTTTAGGCTTTCTTCTGTTCTAGCCTGGACTATGGTGTCTAGACATAACCTTTTTTGGGACACAAACCAGCTCTGGGATTGATGAATCCATTCGTGGGCTTTCATACAGAGGTTGCTTATTTTAACATAATATTCTTCCTCGAGAGTTGGGATGGATAATTTTTTATTCCAAATTAGTTTAGTTGCTTTAGAATGGCTAGCAAGACTATGATTTATGTATCAAATTTAGTGCGAACTGCTATATAAGCTCATGTCATCCGATCAAGGGCCCGACCATTGGCATTTTTAGGATGGAGAAGGTTAGTTGGGCATATTTGCAGGGGAGTTACGAAATTACATGAGGAATGAGGCAAGGTGGGATTTTTATGGTCTTGATCTTGATTGAGGGACCAAATTCCGAATCTTCATAAACTAATATGGTATTCACACCCGATTGGTGTGGGAGTAAATGATTTTGGCTGGTGTTTGGATTTGGGAAAGATGTGGGCGATGATGCCCCTGTAGATAATCTCTTGCACAACATTATTGATGTGATGACATTGATCAATGTTGTCAATTTATAAAATACCACAAGTGCATAGGCTATTATAGAATCACGAGTGTAGGTACAGATCGAATCCACAGAGATTTGTCAATTTTAATGTTGAAAATAATTTGAACTTTCCAACTAGATTAAATGTGTTTAAAGATGGAATGAAAATATAAAACTAGGTTAATACAAATAAAAAGTGCAACTAAGAAATATATAATCAAGTGTGTGAGAAAATTAGAACGTTGGATCCTTTTATCACATTTAACTAATACTATGCTATAATTTAATCTCGTCGTTCCTAATTTTATAACTCAAATTAAACTGACTCTCACCTCGTTTAATTCGAAAAATAATATGGTTAAGTTTACAATAAAATTTAATGTGTCTAAATTTAGATGGCTAAAATTCCTATTTCTTTAAAAAGTTCACTTTTAAATTCAAAGTATAGTCTTTAAGCATGAGTTATAAATTAATTTGATAAAAATCTAACCCATCAAGAAGTACTAACACTTAAAAAAAATGATTTTTCAAATAAATTAAATGGTTTAAAACATAATCTCGTGTCGTTTTAAATGAATACCGAATTTGTAAATCTTTTAGAACAGGTCGGGAAATAAAATGATTTAAACTACACACAATACTAACAAATTATAATAAACCTCTCCTAGTCCTAGTAATGAAATCAAACTAGCATTATTGAAGACAAAATAAGAGTGCAAGAATGAATACTAATTTTATTAATAAATTAACTTACAAAAGAATAATGCTTTACAATCAATGTGTACAAATTTCTTGTCATAAAGAACAATTCTTGGCCCTCAAAATAAACTCAAAAACTACCAACAATTGGTGCTAAAAGCTCTCTATAAATCTTTGCTAGAATTAATGAGACCAAGGGTACTGTTTATAGCCTAATGTGTACGGTATTTGGATTTGGGTCGAAACACCATTTTATTAGTTTTATTTAGGCTGGTAATTATCCAAAAAATAATGATTAAAACTATACTCATGTTTTTGGGTGTTTGACACATAATGGGACTCTTGTGGTACAAATATGATAAGCTTTGAGTATTGGAATCTGGTACACTAGACACTCACACGCGGGCGAGGGAGGTGCTAAAACTGACGTGCTTGGGATGAGCTGGCTAAGGACACATTTGGCTTGCTAGATCTTGGAAGTTGCTGAATGTTTACTAAAAATATTGAAGGTTCAGGGGGAATCGATCCTCTTACATCATGTGTCCCTCTTTGGACAGGCAACCTTCTGAAGATATATACTACTTAATTTATTTATAAACAAAATTCATTTCCTGATTTCCCACGTTGTCCGTAAAGTTTATAACTCTTTCAATTCTTCAAAAAAGCTTCACATACTTTCCAAATGACTCCAGATATTCACTAGAATTCAGGGGTACCTGTAGAAATATAAATAACTTATATTAATTCAAATTCATCCACTAAAAGGTTAGCAAATTATCAATTTATCCTTAATTGTATTTTAAACCTTGAAATTCAAAACTATTTCGTTTTAACTCTGAATTCAACCAATTTTCATTAAAAACTTTATATTGCCCAGATAAATATTTAAAAATTATTTTGGGCCCATAAATTTTATTAAAATTATAGTTTTGCGCCCTCCAATTAGTAAGTTTTCATTTTTAACTTGAATTTTATTCAAAATTGTATTTTTTATTTTCGAAAATGACTCTAAAAGCTCATTATTTATGAAACAAAAAACCTAATAAGGCCTAGATTTGGAACTAAATTATAACAATACACTCTAAATATATCTTTAGTCCCTATAAAAGGTAATAATTCCAAACAAACCCTAGGCTTTTATCTAATTACTAAAATACTCCTAAAAGAAGAATTAAGCTAACTTTAACTTTCATATATCAATTAAAACCCAACTTTCACTTAGACTTTGACCAAATGACTTATATTTTATAGGAATATCATAAACAAATCCATTAGATTTGAATAATTTTACATAAGACCCTAAACGTTTACAAACTAAGTTAAAAGCCTTAAATTCTATACAAAAGCATTGTAAGGACCTAAATAAAAACCCAAACTTATTCAAAATTGCTCCGCTGTTTACATGGGACCAACTGGACTTCCAAATTGGCATGAGCCATGTGGAGTACCATGGGTACCCATTTTCAGTCCACATATACCATGGTGGAACTTATGCAAACTTTACTGAAACTCACTTCCCAAACCAACTAATAAACTCCTCCCCACCAACCCTATAAATGGCCATCTTTACCTTAGTAAAAACTCACAGCAGTTGAGAGTTTTTCCAATGTAAAATTTTCAGAGTTTTTGCATTTCTATTATATCATGTATGAATGTTTGTTTATTCAATTTGGTTATGTTTCTGCACTTATATATAATAGAATTATGTGTCTACATATGTTACTTAACGCGCGAATGCACTGAAATAGCTCAAAAACTAGAAAACTCCTTTAAAGCTTGAGCTTTAATGGTGGATTCTGCTTCCTTAACTTTGAACCAACTTCAAAGTGAGGTAAATTGAGCTTAGGTTCTCAAGAAGTTAGGTGTAAGGTTTAATTGAACTAAGAATATGTTTTTGAGCCTAGAATTTTCAGAAAACAAATTCAAGAGTTTTACTTGACCAAAATCCCTCAAACCAGCCTTGTTTTGGTACATTTTCAATATAAAACAAAACCCTTATAATGTTGGAATGAGAATCATAACCTTCAGTCAATTATGTTTAGTCAAATTTTCATCATTTTTACAGAAACTCAATAGCTTAATTTAGACCACCAAAATACTTGAAACCAATATAGTTGGATTCATCTTCAGAAGTTATGGTATTTTCATTCAGGAACCAACCCAAATTGATTTCTAAAACCTCTCAGATTTAAGGTCAAAGTTTCAAAACCCTAAAGTCAACTATTGAAAGGTTGAAGATGAGTGGATTACACACGCGCGAGCGAGGGTCAAACTAGGCGTGTGAATTGATTGACTTAGCGCGTGAGGGTGCGTTTCCAATCAGAAAAATCTGATTCTTTTCCAAAAAAATTATTTTTTAATTCTGAAGAAAATTTTATATTACATCACCCTGTTTGGATCCCTGGAAAGTATTATCTCAAGAAAATCAGTTTTAAAGTTTAAATTCAACTATAAATTTTACACATATAACCCATTGACCAATTTTTCAAGTATTTCAAAACACCCCCCAACTTTTTCACAAATTCTTTAGTGCAAAGAAATCCATTTTGTACATTGTCACTAAATCTAAATCCAAATCCAAATAGAAATGATGAAAAACATTACTTTTAAAAACGATAAATTATACTCTCTTAGTTTTTTTACACTGCAACCTCTTACAATTTAGCATCCGACTGTATCACGTAAGCATTATTTTTGGCTTATATGACCTACTTATACTCTCCATTTTTCCAGTCAACCCCAGTGAATTAGACACACAAACCCAGAATTCGAAAATTCAAGTAGGTTATTTCAATTTTAGTATTAAACAAATTGAGATTATGTCTTTCAAAATTACTGATTTTTTTATCACTCTGTGATAATTTTGAACTCATGTTTCAATGACGAAAACATTTGTGTAGTTCATGTTTATCCCGTACATTGATTCTCTTGATATTTAAGTTATTCCTAAACCTAATAAACCGCTACAACCTACAAATTCAGTAAAAGCCGTTGAACTATTTTTACCCTTAATTGTGGTATAGCCCTGCAACCTACTACAATAATTACATATTACCCTATAATTTATGACCATTATCAGTGAAACCCCCAGTAACATACCTTACGATTTATGGATTAGACCTCGGTAAACCATGACAGTTCTAATTGGCCTATATGACTCTGATGTTGAGTGCCTAGTTTTTATTTGCTACATACGTATGAGTGCCACTCTAGCTAAGTGTGCCAAGCTATTATTATTATTATTATTATTATTATTATTATTATTATTATTATTATTATTATTATTATTATTATTATTATTATTATTATTATTATTATTATTATTATTATTATTATTATTCCCAATGATTTTGGGATTGTCTGTCCAAGTGTAAGATGTTATTTTAGACGATATTGTAAGGCATGCTTACGCATTTGAAGCTCCCATAACCGATAATTTATGGATTATCTTGTTATAGTCTGAATCCTTATCCTAGTAGCTTGATACACAACTTATCCGGTTATACTCTACTGTATTATTGATTTACATATAATTATATTCCAGTATACTCCTGACAGTTCTATGATATTTTGGTTTGTCTCTTGATTTTTATGACATTAATATTAAATCCAGTACTCCCGTACCTTGTATAGAAATAAAATTATCTACTTGGCATGTGTGCTTAATTTTTTTCCTTATAGATGGACGACGAACCTGAGGAAGATGATATACCTCCCACACATTTGGACTTCTTTTCTATATTACCGCAAAAAATATTTTTAGTTATGTACGTATGGGTGGTAGTAGACACGGATGGTTGCCCCCGCTAGAATATCTACACCGCAACTTATCAACTCCAGTGATTCCCGAATATTTTTCTATAAGTTTTATCTTATATATGGCCTGTAAGAATAATTATGTATTTTTGTTTGTTTCCGACTCAGCAATATAATTGGATGCTAGTGATTGAGTGGAAAAACCGAGCGTCCGGGTAATACGCTAGTCGTTGTATCGGCTTCCAACCTCAATACAAAAAAACCTAAACTTGTAACTACACTTCTTAAGGAGTATAGTGGCGAGTCTGGGTATCGAATCCACAGGGAATGGTTGATAGAATTTAATTGATTTATTACTTCTAAAGAAAAAATGAAAAAGATGATGACGGTTGAAAAGGGAAAAAAATAAGTAAATAAAGAAGTTAAACTAATTAAGATGAATGAGAAAGTAGGTTGGAATACAATCCCCCTAACCCTAGTAATTTACCGTATAGAAACCTAGAATTGTAAATTATAAATTTGAATGAATCCAGTCTTTATAGATCCTAAGCATTACATATATGAGGATCAAGCCCGCACCATATGAAATCAAAGGTAAATATAAAGCGGTGATAAATAATTTTACGCACATCATATTCTTAAACATCCCAAGTACCTAGGGCAAGAGAGATTAAATGATCTACAATGGTTGTAAAATTGTCTCGCACGACTCTTTCAAAATTTTAATTTAAATTCTATTTTCTACATAAGTAATTTACATTGGGATGGGTTCATGCATCCCAACCCTTAAAAACTTAGCTTAACATGATGAAATCAAAATAAAACTTACAAATTAAAATGCATGAATTCATCACTAACCCTAGAAAATTGAGAACATGACTTGAATTGGGAATGGAAAACTAGAAATCAATAGTTAATTAAACTAAATAGGAAAGCAGTAAAAACAATAAATTAAAATTACTTGAAATGGATGAATGATGAATATTGAATAGAACTTTGAATCTTGAATAGTAGACAAACTACGAAAAACTAGGGTTCTTGGTTACAAGAATCCTCTGAAAAATAACTACAAAGAAACCCTACCTACTAGCCTCCTACAACTTGATAAAACAACTCTCCAATTCCATCCCCCTTCAGAATGAGGTAGGGCATGGGCTTTTATAGCACCAATTTGACAGCTAAAATCGCTTGTTGCGCAAGATTTCACCATCTACCCACCTCAAAATCTTCATAATTAATGCCAGGATTTCACATGACCGGACCGGTCCGGTTAGCACTCGGATCGGTCCGTATCTCAGCCACCGGATCGGTTTTTTTTATTCTACCGGATCGGTCCGGTACCCACCGGATCGGTTCTGCTGTCATCCGTTTGTCACCCATTCGGGGTCTACTGGACTTGGGTCATTTCGGATCGGTCCGATTTCTTCCACGTTGACTATTTCCTTTTCTTCTTTGACTGGCCATAACTTTTGATCTCGAGCTCCGATTTGAGTGTCGTTTCTTCCGATACTCTTGTGAAATCAAGCACTTCAACTTCCATTTAGGTGTCGAATTTGAACTTTGGATAGAAATTTATGCTTTTGCCCTTTGCCTTTTTCTTCCTTTCATCATTTCCTTTCTTCCGGTTTCTTTCTCTCTTTTCTTGCACTAAATTCCTGTATAATCCATCAGAAATACACGAAACTCGGGGAAATTGTTAGAAACAATCAATAGCAATGATATGGAATAAAAATGATTCAATTACCTTGTTCAGGATATCAAAATCCCTAACTTAAGGGGCTAAATTCAAAAGAATTTATGCTTGGTCAAATCCCCATAACTTAGGACTTTGCACGTCCCAAGCAATGTAAATGAAATTAGCCATTGTTTTATTTTTGAGAATTCCTTTAAAATTCCACTTTCGTAGGCATGCGATTGCATTAAGCATATGCAACAAGCCTTTAAACCCCTAGATTACCCTTGTAGGACGAGTTTTGTCTCGTGAGGGTTTGCAGTGAATACACCCAGAAAATTCTTTATTGACTCAAATAAATATCAAAATATAAAAAATTGAACAATTTTAAACTTTTCAAAATATAATCACCATGAATTCATATTCAAATGTCTCAAACCATAGTGTGTGTGTGCAAAGCCAGAAATTCAACCTCAAATTTCCACCGATTGAGCATTACGTTACTTTCCAAAAATTCGTTTTGATTCAAATTCTTACGGATGCACTCACAAACGAAATACTCGGATTGTGGTTGTTTTCTCTCAGTATGCATGATAAAGAGTAAATATAATGGACACAAATTCATGTATACAAAATTGAAAAGAAGGAAATATATGGTGAAAAGATCTCATCATCGGAGTACAATTATTAAAAAACGGGAAACATCATCTCTTAATCACACCATTTTAATCTCTCATATTATCTTTTCATGTCTTAGCTCTCAATGCAGTAATTAATTTCGCCATTCGGACTCAGTTAGAACTTTTCGGGTTAAAAAGTGTAAAGAGTAAAAATGGGAATGGATGGGCTGTTCGAAATTGGAAAATGTCCCTATGATGTCCATTAGTGATTTTTCGGGCATTTGCTCACTTTTCTCTTTCTTTTTCTATTTTTTTTGCTTTTCTTGCTATTTTTGTTGAGCATATAAATTTTTTCTTTTCTTGCCCCCTTTTTTTTTAGCACAATTGGGACTTTATTTGATGAATATTCAATTTTCACAATTCTGGGCTATTTGGATTTTTCGGGTTATTAAACGGAAGGAAAATATTTTATTAGGCTCAAATTGGGTTGCAAAGGGATAATTTTTTCACAAATTTATTATGGCTAATATTTTTGGGTAACAAACGAGGGCCTACTTCATTGTCCGAATTTCTAATCACATTACCATATGCATCTCGAGATATTTTAAGTTTAGAGATATATTTAGCATGAATTTCGAGGCAACATTTCACACATTTCCCATAACCGATCAAAACAAAGGATTGAGATCATCAACGACTTATTAAAACGCTGAAAAGAACTTTGAGTTAATCATAAGCTCGGATTGATTTAAAAACTCATAAAAATTGAAAGGCTCGAAATCTCACCGGGTTTGATCAATCTCCACATTTATTCGTTAAGTCGTCAATTTTCTTTTAATTTCCATCTTCGGTCAATTTTGGCTTAGTGCAATTGAGATTTAACAATTTGAGACTTTAAATAGAATAAAGGTGATATTTTAAAAAAATTTAAATTCCAATTTTTATTTATTTTGAACAAAAATACTTTTGACTTTTTCTAAATTTTTCATTTTTTTTTGAAAATAAAATGAAAAATATACTTGGAACAAACATGTGATCGAATCAATGAATCTAAACAATAAACGGGAAGAATATCCCACACCCCCTAACTTAAATGTTGCATTGTCCTCAATGCAAATCAAGAACACAACATAAAGAGAGGAAAAGAAAGATATTACCCAAATGGAGCGATCCCTGATGAGTGCGAGTCCATTGAATCTACAAAACATGTTAGAACCAAGCATAACAAAAAGAATAACAAAAACTCTAACTAATTACTCTAAATTGTAAAAAAATAAAAATAAAGATAAAAAGATAATTATGTACAACCTACAATTTGAATTTCTTATAAGTTATACACTAGAAGTCGAAAAAGTTGAGTGTCAACCCAAAATACAATCTGACTTTTAGGGATTAATAGTGTACCCTCACTATAAAGCATGCCTCCCGAAAAATAAGATTTTCGTTTGAAAAACGGAAGGCATGTGTGAGATGGAGAAAATGAACCATCACCAATTAAAAAATTTAATGGGATGATGGGGGGTTTGGGTGCTAGGTGGGACAAGAACAATTGAGATCCAAGAAAAATATAATCACCTCCCAAATATTTTTCAAGTAGTATTGGGAGAGGGCCACACAAAAAGGAACAGTCCATATTAGAAAAGAATTCTAGCAAAGTGTCTTTGTCAGTAAAAGGTGTAAACGTTTCAGAATTTTCAACCGACTCATAGGAATCTAGCGGTACTTCTAATGGTTCAATAACCGTGAACGAAATTGGTGATGAAATAAACTCAATCTCAAGTGATTCATCATCACTTAGATATTGAATTTCAAGGGAGCAAGGCTCACTTTCAATGAGATGTTCTTCAAAAATTTGAGTTGACACACAAGTCTCAACCTCCTATTTGTTTTCCAAAATAGAACGCACATCATCGCAAAGTGCGATCATTTCCTTCACAAGACCATAATCGATATTCTTTTTGCTTTGGGTGGAAAGAAAATCCAGTATTCTTTTGGTTAGAAAAAGCGTGTTTTCTTCCAAAGTAGGATCCCTTGGCTCTAAAACCTCGGATTCCTCATTTGGTTGAAAACCTTTTACAGTTTCACAAATACCGAAAGAAAAATCTTCATTGGATTACCCAAAATGATTTTTTTTCGATATTCGTTTTCAAGCTTTTCATACGCAAGATTTAGAAAGGCCTCACCCATGGTAATAGGTCGAGGCACATATTCTTGAGAATACTTAATATAAATTTCTCTTCGATATTCATTTTCAAGCCTTTCATACTCCAAAGTTAGAATGGCCTCACGAATGGTAATAGGTCGAGCCGCGGACTCTTGAGAATAAAAAGTTTGAAAACGATTACCATATGAACCATTATAATTACCGAACTCACCATGAAAAGACATGATTACCGAATAGTATGTAAATGGAAATTCGAGTACAAAGGTGTGCGGTTTAGGATTCAACGTTTCTTGGCGCTCAATTGTGCAAGGCTAAAAAAAAGGTTAAAAAAAAATCCAAAGAAAAAAAATCTTTCGAAATAGTAAATCAATTATAATCTATAACAAAACATTCCCCGGCAACGGCATCATTTTTGATTGAGTGGAAAAACCGAGCGTCCGTGTAATACGCTAGTCATTTTTATCGGCTTCCAACCTCAATACAAAAAAATCTAAACTTGTAACTACACTTCTTAAGGATTATAGTGGCGAGTCTGGGTATCGAATCCACAGGGAATGGTTGATAGAATTTAATTGATTTATTACTTCTAAAGAAAAAATGAAAAAGATGATGATGGTTGAAAAGGGAAAAAAATAAGTAAATAAAGAAGTTAAACTAATTAAGATGAATGAGAAAGTAGGTTGGAATACAATCCCCCTAACCCTAGTAATTTACCATATAGAAACCTAGAATTGTAAATTATAAATTTGAATGAATCCAGTCTTTATAGATCCTAAGGATTACATATATGAGGATCAAGCCCGCATCATACGAAATCAAAGGTAAATATAAAGCGGTGATAAATAATTTTATGCACATCATATTCTTAAACATCCCAAGTACGTAAGGCAAGAGAGATTAAAAGATCTCCAATGGTTGTAAAACTTTCTCGCACGACTCTTTCAAATTTTTAATTTAAATTCTATTTTCTACATAAGTAATGTACATTGGTATGGGTTCATGCATCCCAACCCTTAAAAACTTAGCTTAACATGATGAAATCAAAATAAAACTTACAAATTAAAATGCATGAATTCATAACTAACTCTAGAAAATTGAGAACATGACTTGAATTGGGAATGGAAAACTAGAAATCAATAATTAATTAAACTAAATAGGAAAGCAGTAAAAATAGTATATTAAAATTACTTGCAATGGATGAATGATGAATCTTGAATAGAACTTTGAATCTTGAATAGTAGACAAACTTCAAAAAACTAGGGTTGTTGGTTACAAGAATCCTCTAAAAACTATCTACAAAGAAACCCTACCTACTTTTTCCCTACAACTTGATAAAATAACTCTCCAATTCCACCCCCCTTCACAATGAGGTAGGGCATGGGCTTTTATAGCACCAATTTGACAGCTAGAATCGCTTGTTGCGCAACATTTCACCATCTATGCACCTCAAAATCATCATAATTAATGCTAGGATTTCGCATGACCGGACCGGTCCGGTTAGCACTCGGATCGGTCCGTTTCTCAGCCACCAAATCGGTTCTTTTTTTATTCTACTGGATCGGTCCGATACCCACCGGATCGATTCTACTATCATCGGTTTGTCATCTATTCAGGGTCTACTGGACTTGGGTCATTTCGAATCGGCCCGACATCCCCGGATCGGTCCGATTTCTTCTATGTTGACTATTTCCTTTTCTTCTTTGACTCGCCATAACTTTTGATCTCGAGCTCCGATTTGAGTGTCGTTTCTTCCGATACTCTTGTGAAATCAAGCACTTCAACTTCCATTTAGGTGTCGAATTTGAACTCCGGATAGAAATTTACGCTTTTGCCCTTTGACTTTTCTTCCTTTCATCATTTCCTTTCTTCCGGTTTCTTTCTCTCTTTTCTTGCACTAAATTCCTGTAAAATCCATAAAAAATACACGAAACTCAGGGAAATTGTTAGAAACAATCAAAAGCAATGATATGGAATAAAAATGATTCAATTGGCTTGTTCGGGATATCAAAATCACTAACTTAAGGGGCTAAATTCAAAAGAATTTATGCTTTGTCAGCGAGGCATCCCCATAATAAAAATCTTTTAATTTTCGCCACCTTTAATTTATTTGTTATTTGTTATTTTACTCCTTAATTTCCATTAAAAACATAGAATTCACGGATGCAACATAAATAATGCAAAGTAATACACTCATCGAATACCTCAAAACCTAAACTTTACTGCTCCTCAAGAAAAACAAAACTCTTGAAATCTAACCTACTTTCATAGGGATCACGACTGCGCTTAACATGTACAATAATCCATTAAACCCCTAGGTTACCCTAGTGGACGATTTTTGTCACATGAGGGTTTGCAGTGAATATACCCACAAAATTAAGAAACTCGATTCAATACGAAAGACACAAAAGAAATATAATTAAGTTTGAATTCAGACATTATAAATATAGTAGAATTTAACTTCTTAATCTCAACTTATCGTGGTTATGTACGTAGCCAATATAACTGTCCATTTAAAAGATTTGATAGTTACTTTTCTAATCTGAAAGTTCGTTTTGATTTCAAAATCTCACGAGATGCACTCATAATCAAACACTCAAAAGTCGATTATTTTCTCTCGGTATATGTGAATAATAAAAAAAATTCTAAGAATATAGAAATTTTTGGTATTTTGACTTTTAGGAACTTTTTTCCCCAACCTATATTCTTTTTTATCTTTATCTTTTATTTCATTTTCTCATTCTTTCTTTCTTCTTTTTTTCAGTCTTTTCTTTTCACACGTCATTCTTTTAACCTCCTTTTCTTTGGGCCTTTTTCCAACCGTAATTTTACCTTAGAATTGTCAGAAAATGGGTAGGTTTATTTTTATGGGATTTTAGCTCCTAGTTGGAGTTGGGTAGGATAATGAATTTTTGATAAAAGGCTTATTTTCTTTTTGGCTCAAATATACTTGCAATGAAATAATATGAAAAGTGTGGAGTTAGGCTTAATTTTTGGACTTTCAAAATGGTGACCTAATCTTATTTGTCAAGTTTCGTTAAGTTAATTTGTGTCTCAGGAGACTTACAAAGACTTTTAATGCTTGAGATTCAAATTTTAACTTTTTGTTTTCAGTATTCGAACAAAACAAAGAATTTGAGATTATCAACGAAATTTTACGGAAGGAAAATTTGATTTATTTTAACTCAAATTTATTTAAATCTCTCGAAAATGGTGAATTGCATAAAATCTCACCGGTTTAAGATTATGGTAGAGGCAAGAACACTATTCGGCCAGGCCTTACTATAACCAACCTCATAAATCCAACTCAATCTTTTACACCGATGTATTGTACTCTCTCGACGAGGCCATCATAAGAAAAGACTACTAAATTTTTCCTAAGTGAGAGAAGGAGGGAAAACGTGCTACAACTAACATAACAACAAGCGAAAAAACATTAGATAGCTAGGCTAGCGTGTAATGGCATTCTCTGAGAGGGGCGTATTTCTTCAAGCTCTGCTTAACCTATATAAGGTGTTGCTCTCTTTATTTCAGGCACTAGTGGCTTATGTAGTGGTCGGAATTCCAATGTGCTCCTCCCTGCCCCCTACTTAAGAATTCAAATATTTTGGTTAGGCGTATTAACTTTTGCCTCAATATCCATTTTCGATCTTATTATTTGGATAGTGTGTAAACATTTCAGAAGTTGAGAGATCCATGGATTAATTCTATATTAAGAAATCATTTCAAAACTTAATTATATTGAAATTCTTTTTGGATTTCTGATTTTTTTTCAAAGCGTAGAAAATGACTTCAATACCCCCAAACCTAATTTCTACATTGTCCTCAATATAAAAGAAAAAAAATGAAAAATGTGGAAAATATATGAAAAATATTACCATATCGATGGACTTTTTACAATGCACATTTCCTAAACAAATTTAAGACAAAAATGGTGATACAATAATAATGAACCAATTTCATATTCATTCTTGGTATACAGGGTCGATTGAGGGTGAAAAGTAGCGCGTGTCAAATGCTGATCGTTATTTTCTGCTCACTGCCTTAATACAAAAACCTAAACTTGTGACTACACTCAAAAAGGGAGTATAGCAGCCAAGTCCAGTTATCGAAAATCCACAAAGACGAGTTATTAGAATTTAATTGGTTTAATACTTCTGAATAAAAGTGTAAAAGGTATTTTCTTAACCAAAAAGAAAGAAAAGATAAACTAGGCATAAGAGTATTTAAACTAAATTAAGAAAATGAATAAAAACTATAGGTTGTATCGAATATCCCTCACCCGAGTTAATTAGTATAAAATGGTTACAAGGGTTGATGAGTTATTAAGATTGAGTCTTGTTTTGACAGTTAATAAACCCAGAGTTGTCACACCCCTAAATTCGTATAAAAGTCTAATAAGACTTTGGTGTAAAAAAATACCCCAGAAATTATGGACACAAGGTCGTAAATACGGGGCATACATGATATACTCCGTTAAATATCCTAGGCATAATAACTAGGATAACCCACTCAAAATAAACACGTAAAACTCCATCACCAAAGCAAAGAAACCCATTAACCCGAAGTGATTTCAATCCGACAGAACCTAGATTAAACTAGCTAGAAATCATGGTAAATGACATGTATTGAAATAAAGCAAGTAAATTTACACTACAAAGCAATGAAATAAAGAAAGTAAATAAAGAAAGAAATACAAATAATGGAACTTGGATTGATGAAGAAGATGATGGCTAGTGTTCTTACACAACCACGAAGGGCAAACCCCTCTATACGAGCAAACCCTAGGAGGGAGAAAATGGCACACCCAAAATATCTCCAAACCCGAGCTCCCAAAACAAACCCTAAGCTAAATAATCTATTATTACAAGATATTCCTTACAAACTAAACAAAGCCTCCCTTATATACCAAGTCGGAGAAAAGGAATAAAGAAAAAGAAATAAGAAAACAAATAAGGATAAGTCTAACCAATTAAATAAATAAAAAAAAGAAAAAAGAAAATAAAAAATAGAAAAGGAACTTAGCAGCTAAGTCATGGCAAAGAGAAACACAAGATCGGTCGATCGCGATCAATCCGGTCGACCGCGTGAAAATGGAGGAGCTCACTGGTCTTAACCCATGGTAAAAAATGGAAAACCCGATCCACCGCGAGTTGGTCACCAGTCGACCGGTGCTTCTGCAACTCAACCTCCAATTCCTTTGCTTTAAATATGCGTCCAAGACCCAATAACCCAATTGGGTAATGCCGAGACTCAATTCTTTTTATTGAGTAAGACCCGAAGCCAACTATAAAATCGTTTGACACACCGTAAGCCTAGAGCTGCAACTTTATGCCAAGACCCATTTCCCAACCTCCATAACCAAAGCTCAAGCTCCAATAATGGCCAACAAAACCCAAAAATTTGTACATGTCCAAGACCCATATGCGTTTGTGGACCAAAATCGAGCTCCAATTTCGAGCACAAGTCCTCAATTTGGGACAAACCCAAAACCCGAGCAAGACTCGAGCTTAAGGCCAAAATCACAATCTCTGAATTGAGTTTCCTTCAAAAAATGAGTTTGGGATATATAGAGAATTTATGAAGTTGTTAATGAAAGAGCAAAGGGACATGGTGGGTATTAATGAAATTATTATTTTTCTTATAATTCTTTTTCGATTAAAGATCCGTGTTTACTTCATTTGTACTCTGATTTGAGCACCGTCCGTAGCCATATGAAGCTTATCCCAAGGGCTACAACTTTCGTGAATACTTCAGGAAAAAATCCCGAAGTGTGAAATTACAAAAATGCCTCAGAACGTGCAAATCGTGACAAAACTTTATCAGAATGCGCCCAAACTTCATAAATATATACATTAAAGCACACAAATTTAATCGGAATGCGGACAAAGCTCAATTATACCTAAAATAACATGTTAGCATATAAAACGGAGGTTTTCTAATTAACGAGCATAAATATAGACATTAAAGCACCCAAGGGGGCTAAAATGCCTAAGTTCGAGGGTAATGAGTGCTATGATTAGGGACGAATCACATCCCATAACTTACACATTGCTAGTCCCTAGTAATGGAATTCCACACAAGAAGAACTATAAGAATACTAAAAAATAAGAGATATATACTAAAGAGGTTGTTAATGCTGATAATATATCATGGATGCTATCTCTATAGATAAAATGAAGGTATGAAGATGATGATTGAAGATGAAGTGATGATCATATCAAACACATAAGAGGCAAAGGTTTTTAAGGTGGTTCGTCTATAAGGAAAGCCTAAATCCACTGTTATTTTATTCCCAGGGGTTTACAATAGCACAATATGGTGTAGAGAGAAAAAAAGGTGTGTAGAGAATTGCTTAGTTTGGATTGTTCAGCTTGTTTGTGTCATCCCTTTGTCTAAGGGAATGCATTTATTTACAGTGTTGGGAGTCCAAGAGATATAATGTCTTTATATATTCAGACATTTACATATATGTACAATGAATATGATTGTTGGCCTTCTAGGGTGGTTGGTCTTCCGTGTGTCGGTTGGTATGCCGTGTGTCAGTTGGTATGGCGACCAACTCTCCTGGGGTGCCGAGCAAATCTCCTTGGGTTCCGAGCAAGTCTCCTTGGGTGCCGAGCAAGAATAAATATTTCCATGTAGGATGACAGGTGTCCTTTTCTGACTGGTCCACGTAGACGGAGAATTTTTATGTTAATAGAATCCCCCAATGCTCCATGCTTGATGGTTTACTGAATGGATGGGGTATTTATTCTGTAATATTGCTCGGTGCTCGTGCATAATGAAATTGCTGATTTGCCTTCTTTATTTGGTCAACATTAAATGCACTATATTCTGGTTAACGGATGATTCAGGTTGATTGATGGTTGCGTTGGAGCTAATCTTTCTTGTAAGGAACTCTGTTCATCCAGAGAATATGTGCTATGTATCCCCCCTGGGAATTTGGGTTCAGTAACTTCATAGTTTATAGCTTGTAGCTTGTCATAATCTTCAAGTATGTTGGTTGGTAGTTAGCTAACCAACTGCCTTCTGTGCCGACCAACCGAGTGCTGACTGTCCATGTTTAATTTTTCTGACCTCTGCTCCTCTGAGTGTTTTGCCGAGTAACATACTAGATTTTGAACCCAGCTCTTCAATCTGATTAGTGATAAGATAGTGGTGGACTTCAAAACATTTTCATACAACTTCTTCTTTAATGTAGGTAGGGGTAGAAATATTGGAGATCTTCATTGATGTATATGTTGAATTTAACCCTTGAACTTCAATAGTATGTGCACAATAACTCCTATATAATGATTGGCCAGTGATCTCCTTATTTTGTTACAATTTGGAGCTGTATCTGATGCTCGACTGATACTGCATGATGTTAAGAGAATGTGCCACTGAATGAACAATTAATTCTGTAGTAAAAGCCCGTAAGTGTGGAATATGAACTCTAAATGCTTTTTTGGCCTTGAAGTATTCTGGTCTTGCCATGAAAGATAAGGCTGCAGAATGTTCCCTAAAATGACGTCCCAAGAACTTTGCATGTTTTCATTTCAATACTTTCCTGATGTGACCATAGAAATAATTTGCCGACCAAGTAATTTTGGTTGAGTAAAACTGCTTTCGACACATAGCCTAATTAGAAATGTACTGGCATTCCAATTAGGAATTTGTGGGCATTCTAATTAAGAATGTGATATATTCCAATTAGGAATCTAATTCTAGTATGTGCCATTGATCGACGTATTTGACATGTGGAGCCCCCAGTTGGGGTTAGGAGATGAAATAATAATAATGATGCTCGAGCATTCGTTAGGACTTAATAAAATGATCATAATATATAATTTGCATCGAATATTCGTGATGGTGAGAAATCCATATAAAAGTGCTAAGAAACCCAGATAAATACTAAGAGTGTTGACCATCTGTCGGGCTTTATAAGAAATCCAAATGAATAATAAGAGTGCCGACCATCTGTCGACCATAATAAGAAGTCCAGATAATAAGAGTGTCGGCCATCTGTCGGGCTTAGTAAGAAGTCCAGATAATAATAAGGAAGGGATTGATTGATCCTGCATTTTTAGAGAATAATGGATTTCCAGGGCATTCTTCAAATAATAATATATAATCATGAAATTTATCTTCTGCTTAATCTCTCTATATGAATTGACGATTGCCAATTTATGTTTGTCTTTGTGCCTAGGCAATGGAATATTTATCCCATACTCCTGCCTAGTTGTAGCGATCTTTTGATCACCCATAAGTGCCTAAGAAGAGGAATATTTATCCCATGTTCCTACTTCGTTTAAGTGCCTAGGAAATGGAATATTTATCCCATTCTCCTGCCTAGTTTTAGCGATCTTTTAATCACCCATAAGTGCCTAAGAAATGGAATATTTATCCCATGTTCCTACTTAATTTAAGTGCCTAGGCAATGGAATATTTAGCCCATGATCCTGCCTAGCTTTAGATGCCCCTTGGGCTCACCTATTGCTCCATTATTTATCATCAAGAAAACCTTCCAAACTTTTTCATTAAAGTCTGAATTTATAGTTGGTCTGATTGATTCTAAGCACATTCTATTTCGGCTTTAATGTGAAAAGGACTATGTTCGACTTTTGGTTAGAGATCAATGGTACATCGGGAAGTTCCCAATACGTACATTCAAATGGACATCTGAATTCCACCCAGAAGAAGAAAGTCCTATTGTACCAGTTTGGGTGTATCTCCCCAATCTTCCAATTCACTTTTATGCCAAGTCTTCATTATTTTCAATTGTTCAATTAGTTGGGAAACCTTTGACTATGGATGCCTCAACAGTATCCTTATCTCGACCAAGCATTGCTAGAATATGTATTGAGTTAAATCTTTTACAAGAAAGAATTTATAGGATCTGGTTTGGATGTGGTGATAAGGGTTTTTGGCAAAATATCTAGTATGAAAACACACCCTCATACTGTCAATACTATAAGAAGAAGGGGCTTCAAGAATCTAAATGTTTGATCAAATTCCCTTCCACAAATACTTCCCAAAATAAAAGACAAAAGAGCCTGCAAAGAAAGCTGCTGTAATACAAGTTCAAGAAACTGACATAAAGAATTAACTTCTCCCTAAGAATGCTATTGCAAAATAAGTTTAAGAAACTGGAATAAAGAATCAGTTACTACTTAAGGCACTAGGGATCTCTACAGATCGAGAACATACAGACACATGGATTTTAAAGTCTCTTATAAACTCTAGTTCTTCAGGAACCGAGAAAGTGCTATTAGATTACATTATAGAAGTCTTGTAAGAAGAAAATTCTAATACAGATACTGAAGTGCTAGCTACTGATTAGATTGAAAGTTGGACTCATAATAATCAAGAAGGTCAACAAATGCAGCTAGACAAAATATCTCATGGTCATTATAATTCAAAGGAAACTTTGAGGGTGGATCAATTCCACCTCTCCCCAAAAGGCTCTGCCCTGCCTAAATATGATAATTATTTTAAAGCCTCAAAAAATTATCATTCAGATCAAGAGGAGATAAAAAGTTCTGTTCCAATGGTTTAATAACTACAGAATTTTGCTTCTTGGTTAGATGTCAAATGGAATAAATGTCAGAAATAAAAATCTACAACCACGAGGAAAGAGAGTGACACTGATTCCATTACTATTGCTGCAGAAACATCAGTTGAGTCAGGTATGATTTCTAAAAAAGCTCCAATTGATCCTCTTTACAAAAGATTCACTAGGTCTTTGGGAAAATCAAAAAATATTATAACTAATCCTACTTTTAAATGATAAATTTTATTTGCTGGAATGTTAGGGGGTAGCTAAAAATTCTACTAATAGGAGAATCAAAAGACTGATTAAACAATACAAACTACCAAAAATTGCCTTACTAGTGCCAAAAGTAGATTCTGAAAATATTCCCAAATACAAATGCCCAAACTGTTTTAGCAATATATCCAATAAAATTTGGTTTCTATGGTCAAATGATATTGAAGTTCAAGTCAAGTTTGATTCAGATCAACTTTTAGGAAAATATATATAAATTATTTGAATGTTACTATACATTTAGCTATTGTTTATGCTAAATGTACTCCAATTGAAAGAATTAGTCTATGACAAGATATATCTTCTGTCACTAGGAAATTTATAATTGAGTCTTGGCTAGTCATAGGAGACTTTAACATTATTTTAGAAGAGTCTGAAAAATCAGGAGGAAATCCTATAGATTTTAATGCTACAGAAGAATTTAAGGATATGATTACTTCCTGTTCCTTAATAGACCTAGGATACTTTGGATCTAGGTTTACCTGGACTAACAATAGGATTGCTGGAACTATTTTTTGTAGACTTGATAGAGGTTTGGTTAATCATAACTAGATTTTGAAGTTCCCTCAAACTAGTATAACTCAGCTTCATAAAACATGCTCTGATCATAGTCCATAACTATTGGCTATTAAAAGAAACTTTTATAACTCTCCAAAACCTTTTTAGTTTCTAGCTATGTGGTGTATTAGTTTAAACGTCCATGAAATAATTGAAGAATCATGGTCTATTGGAATTCGAGCCCCTCCTTTAGCTAAATTTTCTTTAAAGTTAAAGAAACTTAAAGCTCAATTAAAAATTTGGAACAAAAACACTTTCAAAAATGTTTTTCAATCTGTAAAAGACCTTGAAGACTTAGTGTTAATTAAGGAAAATGAGTTTGAAAACAATCCTTGTGAATCTACTAGATCCAATTTATTTAAAGCTAGAGTTGAGTTAAATATTTCTTTACTTAGAGAGGAAAGTTTCTGGCACCAAAAAAGTCACATAAAATGGCTTAAATTAGGCGACAAAAATACCAAATTCTTTCATACATTAGTAAAAGCAAGGAAAAGGAGATTAACCATCTCTAAAATTAAAGACAATCAAAATCATTGGGAAGAATCTAGTGAAGAAATTGAAAAAAAATTCTTAATCATTTCAAAGACATTTGGTCTACAGAATACAAATCTCTAGATTTTTATTTTATGGAAGTAATTGGTACAGAAATAGATGTGTCCATGAATAACAAATTAATTAAATTCCCTCTGAAGAAGAAATTTTCTCTGCTGTATCCAACAAGGATCATTCTAGCTGTCCTGGACCTGATGGTTTTGGAGGTATATTCTACTTAAAGTTTTGGAATATTATAAAACATGACCTGATTCAAGCTATTCATTCTTTCTTTGCCGGTGCTAAACTTCCTAAAAGTTGGACTGCAACATCTATTGCTCTTATTATTAAAATTTCAAATCCTTCATTATGTTCCCAATTTAGACTAATAAGTCTCTGCAATTTCTCTAACAAAACTATCTCTAAATTTTAAATGATAAATTTCCACTTATACGTCCTTCTATCATTCCTCAAAACCAAAGTGGTTTTGTTAAAAATAGAACCATTCAAGAAAATATTCTTTTAGCTCAAGAAATGGTGCAATACATTGGTAAGAAATCATTTGGAAATAATGTAATCATTAAATCAAATATGGAAAAGGCTTATAATAGAGTATATTGGCCTTATCTTTGTGAAGTCCTAAGAAAATTTGGATTTTGTGAAGTCTTTATAGACTTGATTTGGAGGCTCATATCTAATAATTGGTTCTCTTTAATTTAAATGGAAAAGTATAGGCTTCTTTCATTATTCCAGGGGATTAAGGCAAGGAGACCCTTTGTCTCCTAGTCTCTTTATAATAGCAGCTGAAGCCCTTATTTGTTCTTAAAAAAGCTATTCCTTACGCTCATCCCTCTAAAAGTCAACTTATATCTTATTTAGGGTATGCTGATGACTTGATAATTTTTATAAATGGAGGTTAACGTAGCATAAAGTCCCTAATAGATTTATTAAAAAGTATGAAGCCACTTCTGGCCATAAAGTGAATTTTTCTAAGAGTTCCTTTTATACTGATAAAAAGGTATCACATCATAGAAGGAACACAATAGAATCTACTTCTGGATTGTCTCACAAACAATTTCCTATGAAATATTTAGTTTGTCCTCTGTTTAAAGGGAAACCTAAGGCAATTAATTTTTCTGAACTCATTTATATAATTAGGGATAAACTTCACAATTGGTCTTCAAAAATTGTTTCTTAGGCTCGAAGAGCTACCCTTATTAGATATGTGCTTAAATCTATTCCTGTGTATACTATTGCTGTTTTAAACCCTCCTAAAATTATTATTAAAAGATTACATAACATACTTAGTAAATTCTATTAGTGTGGCTCCTCAAAGGAGAATCCATTTCAATGGACTAAATGGAATGAGTTATGTTATCCATTTGATGAGGGTGGCCTTAATTTTAGGAAAATAGAAGACATTTTCTCTGCTTTTAGCATGAAATTATATTGGAAGTATAAATTTGAATCTGGCATTTGGTCTAGCTTTATAAGAAATAAATACAAAAACGGCGTTAGAATTAATCAAGTCTCTTCTTCAATTAAAAGGATAGCTTCCATAAAAGACTCAGATGATTCATATATTAATGAAGAGATAAAAGTATGGAAGGTTTCTATCACTCGTGATTTTACCATTAAATCTGCTTACAATATTTGTAGACAAAGTAGGCCTTTATCTATATCTTGGAAAATAAATTGGATTAAAGAATGCCCCACGAAATTATCCGACTATACCTTAAAAATATTAAACCATTCAGCCCCTTTTGAATCAGAGATTCAAAAAATAGGTGTGAGACTTTCTTCAATATGTAGATTTTGTAAGAGTGCTGCAGATAGTTCTTATCATGTCCTTATTGAATATCCTATTGCTACTGAGGTGTGGAATTTCTTTGCATCTTTGTTTTGTTTATCCCTAGACTTTTCTTCTTGCCGGTCTATCCTTCTTTCTTGGTGGTTACATTGTCCTAAAAGAGACTATAAAATTTTACTCTTTAAGGTGATTCCTAAAGTGATATTTTAGGAAATATGGAAAGCCAGAAACAAAAACCTTTTTGAAAATTGTCAAACATGATCAAATCAAATTATCAAAAATGTAATATTCTTGTCTTATAATATTCTTGAATATTCTAAGTTTTACGACAAAATATCCCCTAAAGGTGATTATATAGCTAAAACTTTCAATATTAAAATTTTTCTAAAGAAGATTCTTTTAATCAAATGTCAATGGAGAAAACCACCTATAGGCACTTTTAAACTTAGCATTAATGGTGCTTCTAAGAATAATCTAGGCTCAAGTGGTATTGGAGGTGTCATTAGGGATTCTCAGGGTAAATTTATTACTACTTTTTCGAAGTCAATAGGCACACAAACATCATTTAATGCAGAGGCAATGGCCTTATAAGAAAGGACAATATTGATCTCAAAATTAAATACTTCTAATGTTTACATTGAATCTGACTGTAAAGCTTTAGTTGACACTGTTTTAAAAATAGCAAAACCTCCTTGGTTATCACAAGATATCTTTGAGAACATCAAATATCCAGTAAACTTCAAAATTAACCACACTTGGAGGGAAAACAATGCAGTAGCTGATTACTTAGCTTCAAAATCTTCAGTATCTCAAATGGATGATTATTTATGGAGTTTCAATTCTCTTCCAACATTGGCTAAAGGACATCTCAATATGAATAGGAAAAATATCCCAAGCATTTGAACCATCATAAAGAAAATGTAACGGGGATGTTATAAATCCCCAAATTTAAATTTTCTTTAACTATCATATTGTAATGGGGATAAACTATAAATCCCCAAGTTTCTTTTTTAAAGTTTTCAAGACATGTAATGGTGATACTGTATAAATCCCCAAGTTTCTAAGTTTTCATTCTAGAGTAATGCACCCATCCTCTAGAAATAAGTTTAGTCATTGGGTTTGTAAGTTACGGAGAGGTTATTTCTCCGATATGTTATAAATAAAATGGGTGGGGGTATTGTCCCTCTTTGGCTAATCTTTTTTTGAGTAGTTTACTGGAATTGAAGGGTACTTTGGGAAAGAAGGTTCGCCGTATCCTTTAAAAAATATATCTCTTGGGATACGAAACACGACAGTAGGGGACGTTCTTTTTGAAACCAGGGGGGGGGGGGTTATCAAAATATTGACCTCCACTTCCTTGGTATTGACCTTTGGACCAAGAAAGATTGGGGTGGTCTTACCACTCTGAATTGTATGAATTGGAATATGGGTTAAAATGTGGCCTGCTTTGGTAGAGTGCATTGGCTTGCTCGGTGAGTGCCTTGTGGGCCAAAAGGGTGGGTTAATTTTTGACTAAGTAGTCGAATTTTTCTCAACGTATACACATAGGTGAGCCTACATGTTGCATGACCGAATGTATGGTTCGATTGCTGTCTTTGCTTATCTCTAAAGCTTCTAAGCGTGGGGTAAATGTGACCACATTGGCATTTAAATCATACATTTGTTTGACTTGGTAATCAAAACCCTCATTGGATATGATGGACCTAGATTCTCTATTGAGTGTCCATCGCTGGAACTTTTTTCTCCGACTTTTAGGAATACCCATGCTTCGAACTCACTTTTCTTGGTAAAATCACCATTACATAGTGACTCGATCATAGTTTGAGTATTACAGTCGGACCTCTCATATAAAATTTATACTTTCCATCCCATCTCAATCCCATGGAGTGGACAATGAGATATTAAGTCTTTGAATCGCTCTAAATACACTCATAAGACTTCTCCCTCCTTTTGACTAAATGTGTTCAAAGCGTTACGTTTTGGGGGGGAAGAATTTTTATAAAAAATGCAATACTCATTTGATTCCACGTGGTTATGGACTCGTGTTCTAATGAGTTAAACCAATCCTTTGCTTTGTCTTTTAATGAGAACATGAATAATTTATGTTTAATAATCTCGTCGGTGAGTTGTTGGTACTTAATGTTCACACAAATATCTTCAAACTCATGCACGTGGAGGTAGAGATCCTTTTTTTTGGTTCCTCAAAATACAAGCAACAATTAGATTGCTCCCGAATGGAATTGAAAATTATTCGCAATGTGCTCGGGTAGAAGTATGCATGAAGGTCGACTAGACCTAATCGGATAAATGTGACCTTTAAGGGTATGTGGTGCTAACTCGTCTCCCATCTTTATGAATATAACAAATCTACCTACGTAAGTATCGGGAATGCTAGACTCCACACTAGACAAATGACCTGTATGATCTCGACACCCACTTCGCATAGACTGAGCTTATCGATTTTTTTCTTTTTATTCTTTTCATTTTTTTTGTATTTTGAAATTTGAAATTTGAAATATAAATATATTTTTATTTTTAAAGAAATGTTTAAGAAAATAATTTGACCCAAACCACTTAATTCCTAGCTAGCACAAAGAAAATTGAATTATCTAATTTAGGTGGAGGGAATTACAATTTTAAAATCTAGTTTTTTCGAGATTATTCGATGACAACACTTCGAATTATTCACCCTAATTATATACCTCCTACTATTTGACGAGGGAGACTTTAATAGATGACCAACTACAGTTATCGTCTCAAATTTCGATTTTACTTCCAAGTGGGTGGTCGGTACGAAGACACATTAAAAACCACTAATCCTAGACAACGTAAACAAAACCAATTTGACAAGTTCGTGTTGGAATAATTTTTAATTCTAGCATCGTTAAGAGGTTTTCTATGAGCTATCTGATATCCTAGGACCAACGTCTACTTGATTTTAAATTAAATATTATGGCTCGAGATATGCAAATGCTTGGTTAACTAGTTATTTTCGGTCCACGGAAGGGTGATAAAATCTTCACGTTATCTTTCACACGAATTCTTTCCGTAAGTCAATTATACTACGTGCTAATTTAAATGCAAAATCAAACCACGTAGGAGCACACAAAAATGTACTACTGACATGAAATTTTTACGGTTACTTGTTTATGTTAGGACGCTGTTTAAGTTGACGTCGGTCGGAAGAAAACGTCGCCTACATTTCAGTCATCCCCGAGAGTTCCTTGTGCTCGTGGCTAGATTGCACAAGTATTCTTGTTCGCTCTTTGTTGAACATTTTTTTCGAATTTTTTTCATCACTTTTGCCTTTTTTTCTTCTTTTTGTATTTTTTTTGAATGAGCTACTAAAAAATTACACCAAAAAACTACACCAAACGTAAATGGTTACACAAAAAATAATAAAAAATAAAAAATCACACGACACACACAATAGTGGCGTATTTAACACTAAAAAATAAGCAAAATTATGAAATAAATTTTTATTTATTTTATTTTTAAATTCTAGAAATAAAAATATTGTTACTCAAATAAAATCTATTTTTTGAATTTTTTTGGACTAGTTGAAGAAAAAACAAAATATAAAACTTTCCAGTAAAAAATAAGTTTTATTTTTGGATATCTCAAATTTTATGGAATTTTGTAACAAAAATACAAAAAGTAAAAAAAACTAGTCCGAAAGTCACAAATTTTCGGCAATAGCGCCAAAAACGTGTTGTTAATTTATAAAATACCGCATATGCATGAGCTATAATAGCATAGTGAGTGTAAGTACGGGTCGAACGCAAAGCGATTTGTCAGTTTTAATGCTTACAAATATTATAACTTTCCAACTAGACTAAATGAGTTTAGAGATAGAATCAAAATATAAATTTAGCTAATACGAATAAAAGTAAAACTAGAAAATATATAATGAAGTGCGTGAGAAAATTGGACGTTTGATCCATTTATCACATTCTCGTCATTCCCTTTCTATAATTCAAATTAAACCGACTCTTGTTTCATTTAATTTAGAAAATAACACGGCTAATTTCTCAATAAAATTTAACATCTCTAAATTTAGACGGCTAAAATCCATATTCCCTTAAAAAGTTCGTTTGAAATTTCAAAGTATAGTCTTTAAGCATGAGATATCAATTAATTTAATAAAAGTATAATCCATAAAAAAAATACTCGCACTTAAAATTAAAATAATAATTTTTCAAAAGAAGTAAAAGGTTTAAAACAAGCCCTCATGTCATCTTAAATGAATACCAAAATTTTAAAGCTTTCAGAACATGTTGGGAAAGAAAACGAATTTTAACTACATATAATATTAATCAAACATAATTAACTTCACCTAGTCCTAGTAAAGAAATTAATCTAGCATTATTGAAGACGGAATAAAAGTGAAAGAATGAATACTATTTTTTATTAATAAATCAACTTACTAAAGAATAATGTCAGACAATCAATGTTGACAAACTTCATTCTCCTAAAAAAATTCTTGGCCCTCAGAATTAACTTTAAAACTACTAACAATTGTCTCTGAAGACTCTCTAAAATTTTATGCCAAAATTAATGAGACCAACGATCCTATTTATAGCCTAATGTGTGTGGTTTTTGATTTGGATCAAAACACTATTTTATTGGTTGTATTTGGGTTGGTAATTATCCAAAAAAAAAACCATTAAAAAATAATCATATTTTTAGGTGTTTGAGGAAAAATGGGGCTATTTTGGCACAAATATGATAACCTTTGAGTCTTGGAAGATGGTACACTGGACACTCATACGCGGATGTGGAAGATGCTGAAACTCATGCGCTTGGGCAGAACTGGCTAAGCTTGTTGGCTCTTTGAAGCTACTGAATTTTTACTAAAAACAATATAAGGGTCTGGGGGAATTGAAACCCTGACCTCAAGTGTCCCTCTTCACTCGCGCAGTCGCCGAGCTAAGTAACCTTATTAAGATTGAAATTTCTTTGTATGTTTTTAAACCAAATTCATTTCTTGATTTCTCTTTTTCCCACTTTGACCCCTAAAGTTTATAACTCTTTCAATTCTTCACAAAAGCTTTATATCTTTTCCAAATGACCTCGGATCTTCACCAAATTTCAGAGGTACCTGTAAAAATATAAATAAATTATATAAATATAAATCAACCTCTTAAATATTAGGAAATTATCAATTTACCCTTAATTGCATTTTAGACCCTTGAATTTATAACTTTTTTGTTTTAACTCTGAATTCAATCAAATTTTAGGAAATTTTTTATATAGACCAGATAAACATTTAAAAATTACTTTTGGGCCTATTAAGTTTATTAAAATTATGGTTTTACCCTCGTGTGTTACTTAAATTTAATTGTTAACTCGAATTTTATTCAAACTTGAACTTTTTTATTTACGAAAATGACTCTAAAAGCTCATTATTTGTGAAACAATGGACCTAACAAGGCCTAGATTTGGGTATAAATAATAAAAAAAATTCACTCATCAGTAAGTAGTATGCTCGAGATTTTGATGAAAATTGCAGTAAGCGTTATGCTTGAAATACCAGCGAAGTTAGTCAACTAGTGGACAAAGGTCAAATGATTTAATTAGATTGTGAAAGAGGATTGATTTATAAATTTAAAGGGGGAAGCATGAAGCTAGGTGTAATCTCTTAAGATGGTAATGAGATGGGCTTCTAGTGCCCATGATGTGGATAGATCGGTGGATATGTTGTTGACAGTTGCAGCTATTTTTTCAAACTTTTGGGGTGTAAACTAACTTGTTAACTTCTTCATCTCTGATTGTTTTTCACATTTTGACTAGAAACATTCTGTTCAATTTCAACCTCGATGTCCTATAGAGATTTTAAATAAGGATAGTATTGACTACCCATTGTGTTCTTGATATGCGGTAATAAGTTCTTCTTCACAATTCTAACATATTTTTCCTCAGTCGGACGAATAGTCATGGTTGCAAATTTTTCTCTCCATCTAACTATGAAGTTATTTACAGATTCTCCTAAGTTTTTCTTGAGTAATTTTAACTCACGGAGAGTTACCTCAAGTTTTTTGTTTAACTTGTAATGATCTATGAGTTATTAAGTGACATCTTCTTAGCTTTTGATACGAGATTCATTTGGGGATAAGAACTAACAAAAGGCATTTTCTTTTAGCCATGATTTCCTTAACTTTGACTATCAAGATCGTGTTTCTATAGTAATTACAAAAATGCAAGATAAGAGCTCGACTTCTTTTAAAGTTCTTGATATCTCGTATTTTCTACATCTTAGGTGGACAAACTTTAGGATAAAGGGACATATGAGTATAATACATATAGTTCACAAAGAGTTTCTGTAATGACAAATTTTCAAATAGAGTTATTTTGTATATTTTGGCTTATTCTGTGTTTGAACCAAACTGTTTCAAGACATAGTGTACAAGTTAAATTATATACATAACCATGTCGTGTTTCGGGTTCATTTTTGTCTTCTTTTTCCAAGGATCTCTTAGGCATGAACGCATATTTATGATGAGCCTCGGATATTGTTGTTAGGTGTTAGGTTTTTATAAATTGGTTTTAAAATGTTTAAAATGATTTTAGCTCTTTTTCATATTTTTTAGAAGAAAGATATTTTTTTCACATGCTCGTTAGAACGAATTGGTATATTGCTAAAAAAAATACGCTCTCCCATTAGAATAGGGTTCCAACGAAGAAATCAAATAAGCATTTTAGCCTTCGATGGAATCTCGTGGGAAGTGTCATTAGAAGACGATTTGAATGAGATAAGGTACCTCGTTCACACGAGATGTAGCATTCGAACGAGTTGGTGTCTTTTTCAAGATATAAAGATTTTTTTCAAAGTGTTTCATCCTTAACTCATTTTTTAAAAACCTCATATAAATAGGAGGGTAGATCAGTAGTTGTTTTAGACAAAAACTTATGTTTTTAGTTCTCAAAATCTATAAAAAATCTCTCCAAAATCCAAGTTTTCTCCTAAGTTGTTTAGGATCCAAGTGTTCATCTTAATATGCTCTGAAGATCCTACTTTAGACACCTATGGTTTGTTCTCTAAATCTATTGAGGATGATTTCATATGCTGAAATTTTTATTTACAATTTACATATGGTGGAATCTATGGTGTGGTGTTACGGTGAACACGCGTTGGATTTTGTATTCCAATCTATTGGTGGTTACTGAGTTGTTTTGTGGATAATGAGGTGTGTGTGAACTCACAAGTTGCAGCAATGCACAAATAGACTCTTAGGTGATACTAGGCAGAGGTTGAGTAATGAAGAGCGTCATGGATTGTGAGTTTGTATTGTAAGTCTTCCGTCGTATCCTTTTTAATTCCATACTTAGTGTACTTTGAGTGGCTGGACCGTTCGAGGGTTTTCCTATTTGGATTTTCCTCGTACATTGTGCTTTGTGGTTGATTTCTTATTTTATCCTACACTCACCTCGATGTAAGTTGAGGTTTAGATAAAATTGGTTAATCCATTTAACACAATAATTTGTTTAAAATTGATGCTATGTTTTAGTTTGGGTAATTTGTTTAATTTAACTTAAAATTTGATTTTTTTTAAATAATTAATTTGCTTTTTTTGCACCATTTGCAATATTTGAACCCTACAGCCTATACGTATTTTTCAGTTTCTATTGATTAAACTTATGAAAGATCATCTATAGGTCTTCCTTCATCATGTTGAGTTATTCTTCCTTAGGATCCATGGGATTAACTCAACATGATGAAGGAAGGTTAGCCTCTGGTTAAGCAAGATTAGGCATAGATAGATTAGCAGGTGGATGCCCATTGACTTATGGAACATGTGGAGGCATCCCGATAGGTAGCGCATGATTTCCTAAGGCATTATGGTATTCTTAAGGAGCCCACATAGGCTCAGTCACTCCTTAACCCATGATAGGAGGGAACGAAACATTCAAATTGAGTAAAATTTCTAGCTCTGTAACCTTTGTCGTTTGGGCTTTGGTCCTAAAAAAGTAAGTGACATATGGTTGCAAATTATTGATCCTGGCATTGAGTTGAGCAAGAATAGTCATCAAGTTTGGATAAAGGTTGACTTCTTGATTCGAGTTTTCCATCAAGTAGCTGTTATAAAAACTTTTTGTCTCTTTTGAAGCAGGTGAAAGTAGGGATGGCAACGAGACGGGTTTCAGGCAAGGGGTATTCTCCCCACCTTTGAACCCCCGCCCCCACCCAGCCCTCGACACCATTTCTAGTCTCTCACCCCATCCCCCACCCCACATCATTTAAAAATCTTGTGGGGCCCCGATCCTGTAAAATTAAGTTTACAAAAATTAATATTTACAGCTCAAATCTAACATAAAGATGAATATATTTACACAAATTAATAATTACAACCACAAATCAATATATATAACTTAGTGAAATCAACCAAGCATGTAAAAAACTATATCAAAATCAATTGAACCATAACATATATCTATAAAAAAACTAATAAAATATTTATGGCAGAGTGAGAGAGGTGTAACTGTGTAAATTCCATAAAAAAAGAGAAGAGAACGTCTGAGATAGAGATAGAGAGGAGAGAGATAGATCGATCGATATATATATATATATATATATATATATATATATATATATATATATATATATATAGAGAGAGAGAGAGAGAGATGTCACGATAGATAAGCGATGAGAGAGAGTCGGTGTGTGGGAGGGGAATGGCGAAAGAGGGCATACACGAGGGTCGGGTGGATGATAGATGAAAGTGAATTTGAAATGAATGTGTATAAACCTAACTTATCACTATATATATAGGTGTATTTCTATATTAATACACTTAAAATGGTCGGTACAGGGTTTTTGTACATCAAACCCGACCCCTCCCCATGTATAAACTAAAATTTCTCTTCCTAAGGGTCCTAGGTGGGTAGGGGTGCGGTGGGTGGAGTGTTTACCTGCAAAAATAAGCCACGTTGCCATCCCTAGGTGAAAGTGAGGATGAAGCAAAACTCCTAGGCCGTCAGATAGAATATCGTAACCAATAAGGTGCCAGGCCAAGCTTGGGAGATTGAGATCACTCTTGAGTAGGGAGCGGTTTATTTTTAGAAAAAAATAGTTCATTTTTTTAAATCATTTTTTTTGGTTTTTATGAAGAAGAAAGAAAAAAAGGAAATCACAACCTTAGAGTAGTTATTATTATTAGGTTCCACTTGTATTATGTTCTACCTAGGGTTCAAGCAAAATTTTGTACAGGACCCGAGTCTAGAAGAAAAGAGCGTACGTAATGCAGAACATGAATTAATTTTAGTTCCAGACTCACGGATAAAGTAATATTATTACAAAGGGAGAAAGAGCACAAAATTGGGCGGTAAGGGGACCAAGAATTTCGGTAGAGTTTCGATCAATAATTTCATGATATACTTGATGTACATGAACGAGTTCCTACTATAGACCTCCTGACGTGAGTTCGGTCAAGTAGTACGATATGGGGGAAACGTTCAATATATGTCAAAGGTACTTGGCCAATGAAAGGTGGGAGTGTATTGCTTAGGTCAATCATGCCCCACGGGACCTACAACCCGTCACCAAATGACTCTCCGGTACAAGACAAGTAAAGGGTAAAAACTCAATGCTCCTGTAATGTAGTGTGAAAATGCAATAGTTTTATTAGTATCTTTAGGTAAAGTATTATGTATGATAAGAGAGATACATACAACTACGAAGCATGAAATAAAAGAATATACAAGTGAAATGTGATAAAGAGCAACTATACAAGTGTGGTAAAGCATGTGAATTTGTACAAGTGAATTGGAACATGGGAATGTATACAAGTAAAATGAAGCATATGATAGAAAAACTGGAATATACATGTGATAAAATATTTGCAAGTGAAAAAAAATCTATGTGAATATATATAAGTGGTAAAGAGATACGTATGTACATGAGATGAAGGGAGATATCCATGGATGATATAAATGCTAAGAGTAGAGGATATGGAACATGTAGGCATATACAAGAGAATATAAGAGAAATAAGATATAAACATATGCAAAAGAAACAATGAAAGTTAGGAGAAGAAAATAAATAAATAAATAGAGTCTAGTCCTCGAAATCTGTAACGAAGTCTCCACCGTGTTCATCCCAACCCTGAGACAGCACAAGCATTAGGTTTCACTTGCGTGGTGGAAAGGTACATAAGAAGCCATCTTCGACGATGTGTATAGATCAGAGTCTCCAACCTTTCTACTTAAAATAGGAAAAAAAGGAGCTACCTCGAGAAAGATAATAAAAAAATAACTAGTGCATGCGAAACCAAATGATATAAGGGTTGAGAGACTATATTACGGACTGTGAAGGTGTTTGGCATCCACCCCTCACTTTTAGTCTCTAATGGCTCTAAAAAATATTATCCTTCTCTTTAATGCATGAATGTTTATGTGCATGTGTGTGTGTGTGATAAGCGTGTCGTGTGTGCAAAGTGCAGAAAATGGATTAATGATTGATATATACATGAATATGGAAATGTGTTTATATAATGCGTGGGGGCAACATATCCACATCATGGTAAGGGGAATATGAATCCTCCCAAGGAGATAACAATATGAGAGAAGTACAAAAATCATAACCTCATAATTGAAAAAATGGGTACATGTGAACGGAACTACTAGAAGAAGAGTGACCTAACTAAGCGTAAGTAATATGATAAAATGAAAAAATAAATGTGATTATAATCGTGACCTAGAAATCGTAATCTCACTATGGGGAAGTGAGTATGCATATGTAGAACCGCTAAAAGAGTATGAAAACTAAGATAACTAATTACATGAGTAGATTATACTAACTACATGAGGGGATGATAAATTATGAAATTGAACTTAATGAAGTACATAAAAATGGACTTGAATCCACAAATTAACTTCGGGATACCTATGTAGTAAAAAAGGCATAAAAGTCCATGTAGTTTGCATAATGAAAAAGGGCGGGCCATTATTAATAATTCAAATTTTGGGTGTCACTTTTGATCTACGAAAAGAATGTGAATTATGGTGAAAATGTGTGAGAACATTATAAATTGGGAATTATAACTAATTTCTTTTAGATTTCTATATATGAAAATAGACTTTAGAGTATATATAATAGTAAAAAGGTTGGATTAGGGGGATAAGAATAGAATATAACAATTATAGAGAGAAAAAGTACACTATAAGATGCATAATGGAATTTATTAGAATAATAAATATAATAGGATTTTGGACCTTTAAGAACTTTCAAAATCTATTTTGAACACTTGGTTATATGATTTTTGATATATAGATTAATGTGGTGGAGTGATGGTTAAAGGGAGGGTTAGGTTATGTTAGTGAATGTGTGGGAAAATAATGTATCATGGATTCAGAATGATTATCGAACTAAAATCGTGGTCCTCAGTACATGTGATTAAGTTTACTTATTTTGAAAAACTCAAAAGTGAAAATAGATATGTTTGACCTCAATTGTCTGATGATCGGTAGGGTCCCTATCGTTCCTATCGGTAGGCTAGCCAGACTTGCCTAATAAGTAACGTTACCTCCATATAGGCAGGTCTTGTAGAATTGAATTTTGGAGCCATAGATTTTTATCCGAAAGTCGAATTCGCACACGTTCAAGATCGTTGAAAAAGGGATTCATAGGTCTATAATTTTTTTAATGGAGTACTCTCGGGTTCAAAAGTGGCCAAAGTAAAACGGGCCTAGGGAGAGTACTGTTGTTCTTTATCAAGGATTTGAAGGAGGACCATAGGTCCGAGATTGAAATGACTTTGTATGGACCCTTATGGAAGAGTGTAGAGGTATTGAGATATGGTGTCTTTAGTGATGGGGCAAAAAATAAGAAAGGTTATGACATATGGATTTTACTAGTCCTGATTTATATACAACTATCACCATTAAGTTTTATTTTCCTTGAACTAACAATATGATAGAGCACTAAGCCTGTACTTTTTTACTTTAACTGGAACTTAAAATAGGAATTCGACATCTTCACGTATATGAAGATTTAACCCTTATCTTGGACTAAGGCCTCATAGAATAGAAAGTCACGTAAGATAACCTCTTACTATTCCATATGCACCTCGAAGAGCTTGCATCCCACTTTCAGTATAAAACATTTCACTATCTCTCATGTTCAAGAAATACCTTCGCTGATGTGCTTGATATTCTAGACTCGGTGATCGACATGCGTAAAGGTGCAATAATTTATCCTCTACAAGTTTTGAACAAAAATAAAATATTCCCATTGGTTCCAAATCGAGTTGGTTATTAGTGGAGACTTAGACAAAACAGACTTATGGTACTATAATATTTGTTCTTTTATCAAGCATAGGACTTATCCTACAAGGGCTACAAAGAACGATCGGATCACCTTTTGAAAACTAGCATCACAGTTAATCATTTGTGACAAATCCCTCTTCACAAAAAACTTTGATGGTACCCACTTATATTGCGTAGTGGGAGCTAAGACCGAAGAATTCAAGAACCAAATCGATAATAAAAATGTAGAACGCATATATATGACCACATGTTTGCCAAGAAGACCTTTCCAGAAGAATACAATTGGACCACCAGGTTTTATGAATGCATGATGTATGCCGAATAATGTTTGAAATTCCAAATATTTACCAGTTTCCATCATCTACTTCCTCGAGAGTTGTACAACATAACTTCTCTATGGATCTTTTTAACATGAGGAATCGACATCACAGGGAAAGTAGTTCGTAAATCATCCAATTGATATGATTTTATTCTCGTTGACATTGACTACTTCAATAAGTGGGTCAAAGTTAAATAATATGTTGTCCTGAATGACCATAATGTGGAAAATTTCATTTGTAACAATATTACATGCCGCTATAGAGTGCCCCTCAGGCTTATATCTGATAACATAAGTTACCAAAGAACTCAAAGAATGTGACATTTGGAAATATAAGTCTTCTCCTCATTAACCACAGACAAATGGGTTGTTGAAATTGTGAAACAAAAGTCTCAAATCAATCATCGACAAGATAATAGACATCTTTATAGATTGGCCGATAAGATCCCGTATGCACTCAGGGGCTTCCATACATCGGTCCACACCCATTTGAGCTTATACAATTCTCTTTAAAATATGGTTTGGAAGCTCTTTTACTAATTAAACTTGAAGCACTTGTTGTCATAATTCTAAGTTGACAAAACATAGGTTAGGGGTGCCATATTAAGTGAAGATATTCCACAAGCTGGGATTTTACATTGACAACAATGCGGTATCAAAACATTCTCCGCATTAAAGTACAATCCATATAATAGGTAGTATAAGTGGGAAATTAATTTTTGAAATATAAAACTGATTTAGCCTGGGTGGGATTTTGAAAAGAATTTTTAAAACTATTTTTGAATTTTTAAAAGCTTTTTCTAAGTATTTTTGTACAATATATTTTAAGACATGAATTTAGTGACACTTAAGAATGTCCCTAAAATGTTTTCAAGATGCAGGGCTTCCTAAAACACCCAATAGAAAAAATGTAGAATTCACTAAGAGGGTTTGGCGATGCACCTGCAACTAAGCCACGAGGTTCTCCGCTCGTGGTCATGAAAAATTGGACTGCCATCACGGTGGTTGCACGTGGATGATTTTAGTTGGTCCGCAAGCTTGGTTATCTTGTTTTGACTAAACCTCTTAGATTTGACGAGTGTTTTTAAGCTAACTAAAACTCTTTTTAATTTGTTTATTTATAAAAAACTCTTAAATTTATCTCTAATTTTCTATAAAAATACAATTTTGTGATTAGTTTTCGAGACCTAATTTTTTCCGGAGAACTTTTGTAAGCCTTTAAACCCAAAAAATCTCCTCATCCAACTGCCTGGTATTTTTATCTTTTGATGTTTTAGAAACCTCTTTTCATATTGAAATCAAGATATTAATGTTATTTTCTAAAACACAAGTTTCCCACATTTTAACTCACAAACGTATAAAGGTTTGGCTTTGGTTAATCCTTTGCGATTAAAGCTTGCTGAGATATAAGACATCAGTGAGTCGATTGTTAATAATTGAGATCTGAAACACGTTTTCAGTACAAATGATTTAGGAGTCGAAGATGCGATGGAGATTCGAGAAGACACATCCATTTAATAGAACGGTGAATATTGACGCTCGAGGGTTATGGCGGTTAAGTTGAAAATGCGATGGAGATTGACCTAGCTAGTATTACGGAGGTTGAAGGTTCATAACATTAAAGATTTGTGATTATAGTCAAAAGAGGATTATAAATTGTGTTTCTCCTTTTGTAAAACTTGAGTTTTTTGTACTATTGAACTTGTGTTTAGGGTGGGTGCATGTGGTTTTTTCCAGAAGGATTTCCTCGTTGAATGGTCGTGTCCCTATTATGTGATTTTTTTTACCATTGTTTAATTTTGTTACGCCATATGGAATTTGGACCTTATTAATTTATTCGGTGAATTGTGAATTTTTACTTATATAATTTAATTCAGAACATATTAAACAGGTTATTTAATTTGCACCATATTTATTTTTCTTTATTAATTCATATTGAATCAATAATTTTGACCTTAGATTAATTATTAATAAGAACTTAAATTGATAATAATTAATTTTGAGATTAATTTAATTTATTCCCCCATAAGAAAATGTATTTTTCAAACAAGTATCAAAGCGGGTGTCTAAAGTTTATATAGGCATGAATCTGGGGGGTTTTCTATGTTGGGTATAAATGTTTCTTGACCATCTTTATTTTATAGGTATACTTACGCATATTAGAAGAAGCGTGTGAATTTTTTTCTTAAGTCCCTCGATGAGTTGGTTTGGGTACCCCCAAAAAGGGGTGGACACATCCCACGAATAAGATAGAAGTCATACATGTCTCTAACCTTGTAGAGAGTTGGAGTGAAAATAACCACGAATTATGTAAATATGATTCTTGTGGTCCAAATGCTTTATTTTTGCAATCATATTAGAGGAGTTGAGACGGATAATGATGTGTGCAATGTCTAAAAATGCATGGGAGATACTTTAAGTTACCTACAAGGTAACCGATGTCGTACAAGCTCAAAGATCCAAAATCTCCCCACCTGGTTGGAGATTTTATCGATGTACATGAATAAGAATTTTTATGAGTTCTACACTAAACTTTCTAACATTGTGAACTAGTACTTTAATTTAGGGGAGAAAATTGTCAATAATAAAGTTTTGCATAAGATTTTGAGGTATTTACCTCCTAAGTTTTTTCCACATGATACGACCTTAAATGTTTTAGGTAATATCAATAATATGAGGGTTTAATAAATCATAGATTCCCTCCAAACCTATGAGTTAAAAAATTGTATTCCGCTCTAAAAGGATAAGGACGGTGCTTTAAAAGACCATAAGACGGATCCAACCGATTGCAACAATGAATCCAGAAGTGTAAAAGAGGATCTTACCCTTTTGGTTAAAAGTATTCACAAAATTTCTTAGAGAAATATATATTTTTTCAAAATCTAAGAAATTTTAAAATCACAAAAATATAAGAGAGAAAGATCTTTTGGGGGCCGAGATAAAAGGATAGTTATTCAAGTAACTGTTATGAGTGTGAGAGTCTAGGCATAGGTCATTTTAGTGTACCACAAAACTAAAATATGAGGCTAAGAAAAATATATTAAATGTCATCCTTAATAATAATGAGTCAGACTTTGACGTTAACGAGCCACCCCATGACCCAAACTATACTGCATTAACCACCCCTTTGGACTTAGATAAAGCTTGTACCAAATCTTCCCTTATTGAAGATGAGATTCATGATGTTGATAAGGAGTCCTAATTCCTATGCTCCTATGATGAGAAAACCTTTCAAAATAATAGCGAGTCTAAGTTTGACATAAAAAAAGATTTACTTAAAGATTCATGCAATAGCTCTCCAATTGGATAAGGTGAACCTTAATCTAGTCTCCAAGCTTAAGATGTATAAGTGCATATTTTTATCCTTAGGGAGAAATAAACACTTTTGGTCCATTTTACAAACTAGTGAATGTACCTTCATTGAGAGTCTGTAAGAATGAGATAAAGAGGATAACTCTATGACACGAAGGTGGCTAGATTAAACTTGAGTCATCACGGGCTCAAGTGTTACTTGAGGAAGGGAAGGCTAGGTTTAAGAAAGACCTAGAGGAGCTTTTATAAGTAAAGGTTAATCTTAAGGACAAATCGAAAAAACTTGAGAAGATGCTTTTAGCACTAGCTCAATGCTCGAACAACAAAATTGTCCTTGGTTATGATAAGACTTTAGAGTATATCACTAAAGCTAAGGTCAATATAGTTAAAGGTCCCAAGTTGACACCAACTCATCCCCCATTGCGATATGTCCTCAAGCCGATAACAATGATTACCCCTCAACCATAATTTTTCACTTATTATAATTCCAGCTAGAGGAGGACATATGTAGATCTACTAATCCATACTTTGGAACTATTAAAAATCTACACTAGCATGTAGAATACCTAATCATAACTTCCTAAAATTCATGGGTGAATTAAAGAAGTCATTTCCTTCTCAAGAAGGACTGGGTATAGGAGAATGAGGAACAAGGATGAGGTAACTCACTATGATCCCAATGCCACGTGAGCCATTTATATTTCTAAGTTAAATTTTTTTTGTCTAGTTTTCATTAATTCTATCACAATTATATCCTACCTAGATATGTACTATATTGTAATTTGGCTTTTTGCGTTTTTTATTATGGTTTTAAAATTTGAAAAAAACCAAAGGATTTTTGTTTTGAAATTTATAAAAATACAGAAATATATTTGTTTTTTTTTATTTGTGGATAGTTTTGGGATTATTGAAAATTTTGGGAACATATCATGCTACTTATACCCTAAATCTTGATTAGAAACTTAGGAGGGTAGAACAACTTTACCTTACTTGTGTTATGCTTAACCCTCTCAGGAGTTCATCAATATTGAAACATATGTAGTAATCATTGTCATATCACACAAACTTACATGAGTTGAACTAGTTGTATTCTCAATTTTGATCCAAAAGCTTTTTATTGCATTTGTTTGCACTCAATCAGGTTACATATTTTTTTGTTAAATTATCAAAATTGTGCATGTAAGAACCATTGCATGTGAGCATAAATGTGTAAATGATGATAGAAGCAATGGAAGTATTGCCTAGATGCGGTGAAAGCTTTATTGGCACATACTATCAAATAATAATAATAAATATTAATAACCATTTATGAAATTTATGAGAGAAAATAATAATAATAATAATAATAATAATAATAATAATAATAATAATAATAATAATAATAATAATAATAATTTTCTTATAAGAGAAAAAGAAAAAATAACCATTAATGAAAATTTGATACTATCAAATAAAAATAAATAAAGTAAATTTTTGAGGGAGTTTTAAATTAAATACCTATGAGTGTGCACATATTTTGTCCAATATATTTTTTCTGTTGACCTTATTGACTTGCTTAACTTTTGCATGTTAACTTTAGATCATAACTAGCATGAACACTTAATGAACTTAATATTTTTTAGTATGGTTGACTTTTGTGTGTGTTTAGTAATGAGTTGAATCTTAAGTTCTTGTAAAACATGGCCACATTGGGTTTTGATATCATTTCTCCCTTTAGATAGCTTTTGTGGGGTTAGGAATTTTGAATATCTATCAGACATTAGTGTACCATTTATATTTTCATTTATATTTGTGTTTTCTTCTATTTAAAAAAAATAAATTTGAATCTTTTATTCTTAAAGAAATATACATTTATACTCGATGTTATATTATAATTGTCATATGTATTTTTTTTGGTTCATGTTTCCATACATATAATTCGCTTACTCACATTCTAGAAATATTAAGTTTGCATGATCAAATGGTTAGTGTAGCTACGTTAAGTTGAGTTCGGGGAATATATTTTATATAGCCATTTGTATCTATTTTTAGTTTTAGCTCTTAATTTAGATACGTATAAGTTTACTTTTCCCTTTGTCTATTCGTGACGAAAAGGAGGAGCTGAAGTTTTTAGTTTGACGGGGAGAGGATTTTAGGTTTAGGGGGAGTAAAAGTAAATTTTACATATGCATGCATTGTATATTTCATTACACATATTGATCAGTTATTATTATCTCCCTTCTACATTTTGTCCTTCATATGGTGTGCTATATGTGTGCAGGCAATAGGGACCCTGAGTACATAATTAAGACGAATTATGTTTTCGAAGCATATCATGCATACCGAGTCTCAAAAGGTTAGGGATTTGGTAGAAATTAATGTATAAGATGATAGTTTCGATCTCGTTCATTTATTTTGGAATGCTTTAATTTTTTATGTCGAGGCTTTTTTAGTTTTGTCACGGAATTGATTTTTTATTTTGTTGTCATAATTATGGATTGGCAAAACCTCAGTTTGGCGCATCATATTGATAGGTTATCTTCCACATGACCAGATTATACATTAATAACAAAGTGACGTCAAAACTTTTACAGCACAAAAGCATAAGCCAAAAAAATAGGTAGTACAAGTGGAAAATTAATTTTTGAAATATAAAATTGATTTAGCTTTGTTAGGATTTTCAAAACTATTTTTTGAACTTTAAAAGATTTTTAACGTCTTTTTCTTAGTACTTATGTATAGAATTTTTAGCGACACATCTTTTATGATACTTAAGAGCGTCCCTACAAAGTTTTCAACCTACACGGATTTTGTAGTTAGTCAAATAGAGAAAAGAGAGAATCCAACGAGCGGGTCTTGTGATGCTCAAGCTGTGAGGTTTTCCACCTGCGGTTGCGGCATAAAGCTGCGCGATCATGAAATCATGATCCTGACAATTTGGTATGCGCTCCCAGTTGTGGTGCGTGGCTAATTCTGGTGGGTAAACGGTCTTGGTTACTTTATTTTAACAAAACCGCTTAGATTTAATCAACATTTTTAAGCGGTCTCTTTTTACAAGACCTTTGAAAAAATTATTGCTAATTTTCTATAATAATATAATTATGCGATTAGTTTTTTAAGGCCTAATTTTGTTTAATTTTGAGAACTTTTGTGAGCCTTTAAACCTAAAAAATATCCCAAACCCACTCTTTGGTATTTTTGCTCTCTTTTGATGTTTTAGAAATCCTTTTGCATATACAATCAAGATCTTAATGGTGTTTTGTATGACATAAGTTTTCACAATATTAATCATAAATTTGTGGAGGTTTGACTTTGGTTGCAATCAAAGTTTGTTCAGGTTGAGAGTTTCAGTGAGCCAGTTTTAAGGGTTGAGATTTGAGACACGTTTACGAGATTGATGAGTCAATAGTCGGAGGTGTAGTGAAGGTTCGAGAAAACACATCCATTTCGTATATTTGGGGATACTAAGGCAAGAGGGTTGTGGCTGTCAAGTCAAAGCCGCGACGATTATTGAGAGAGCTAATACTTCGAAGATCGAAGGTTCAGAACAACAATGATTTATGGCTACGATCAAATCGGGGTTGTAAGTCATGCCTGTCCTTTTGTAAAACCACAAAGATTTTATACTAGTGGCCTCTTGTTTTGGGTGGGTGCATGTGGTTTTTTCTATGAGGATTTCCATATTAAATGATTGCGTCATCACTAATTGTTATTACCTCATAAGGAATTCAGACTTAATTAACTAATCGTCTATATTATAAATTTTGACTTAATTAATTTAAGTGAGAACAAAATCAAAACAGTTATTTAATACACACTTTATTTTTTATGTTATAATTATTTCATATTAGATTAATTGGTTTGACCTCTAATAAATAGTTAATAGAAATAAAAATTGATAATGATTAATTTTAAGATGTATTTAATTTATCGACCCATAAGAAACAAAGTTTTTTAAAATCCTTCCCTTTGTACTCAATCTAGGAACCCATCTACCTTGTGCCCAAGGATTTCCCCTCAACCCCCTCCCAATCATTATCGTGTGTCGCATTATGAAATTCTGTTGTTAGAAAAAAATGCGGACTCTTTAAGAGAAGGGAAATTTTCCTAGAATAAGGGAAGAATATTTTATAAAAATGAGAGACTTATGAGGGTTTTTGAAGTGAGAAAACCATTTTCCTTGCCCCTCTTTTTATAAGCCCTTATTGACCTACCAGTCGTCAGGTCTAGGATCCTACCTGTCAAAAATTACTCCTTGCCAATCCACATGAACCCCTCATTTCTAATAACCATGTCGATAGGCAAGTCTATCCCCGTCATATTCTCATATTTGTTATAAAATTGAATTTCTTAACCAATTTTCTTCAAAAAAATTTCCATCAAAATTCTTTCAAATATATTTCTTATAGTTTTCACTCTTCCAAAACCGTGTCCATCCTAATTTTCATAAAAAAATATCTTTAAGTCCTCCGAATTTTTGAAAAATTGTTATCTAGTCCCCTATGTCATCTTAAATAGTTATTTTCCCCTATATGACCATAAACAATTATTGGGTCCCTTATGTTACCTTAAATAGTAATTCGTTCCCCTATGTGACCTAAAATAGTTACCCGATCCCATATATGACCTTAAATAGTTATCTGATCCCCCAAGTGAGCTTAAATACCCATTCATTCCCTTACACGACCTTAAATACATAATTGTTCCCCTACTCTTCCTTAAATGGTTATCATTTTTCATTTAATCGTTCTTTGATACACTAGAGGTCCTCGCTCATATTCCTAAAATATCGAAAAGACAATCATCCTCTCCCCATTGAAAGATTCAACATCATCTTCCATAATATCATGTACAACCAATCTTCCTTAGTATGGGTAGGGATTATACAAAGCTCACCCGTCGAGTGGATTTGTATATTCCTTTTTTTTCTTCTCACTTGCTACACTCCATATAGGTTCCCTAGGGATTAGCTCTCTCCTGGACCTCCATTATCATCACAAGACATAGTCTCGGGCACTTAACCTACCCTCGAAACTAGCTAGACTTAGGTCTATTATTTAGACCCAATGGTTAGATCATAATGTAAATCGTAGAATTCTGATTTCTCTATCCAACAACTTTGACCATACGTTAAATGAGTGGAATTATAACTTCCATTCCATACATGAGTGCGAAGAGAGTTTCCCCAATTGGTCTCCAGGGCGTGGTTCGATATGCCCAGAGAACATGAGGAATTTTTTCTAAGCAAGCGCTGATATACCCGTTTATACCCTCAGCCTGGATGAGGATTACCACCTATACGGACGACCCTACGAGGGGCCGACCCTTCACCAGGCCCCAGTTGGCCACCACCAGGTCCAGACGACCCTAAGAGGGGCCGACCCTCCACCAGGCTCCGGACGACCCTACGAGGGTACGACAGTACGAGGCCAGAATCAAGCCAGACTCCCTACAGGAAGAAACTTTGCCCTCGGCCTCGGCTCATAGGCCGAGGGTGACATCATGACAGCGCGTGGTTTGGGACACGCGTGGAACAGTGCGCGTTAGGCTCATATGACACGTGGAAGACCGTTATAACCGAATCACACCCTCACGTGAGGGAATATTATGTCATCATTTGGCATCTACAGGTGTCAACAGGGGATTGGTTAGATCATCATTCACATGCACCATGCTTACTTGGGGGGTACACTACACCCCCCAAGACCTATATATACTTGTCACCTACAACCTTGCAGGGGATCGATCCATGAACAGTAGCCCTAGCTAAAACTCTGCTTGTACACACACAGTAGAGAGAGAGAGGGTTATGTGCATTGTATCCAAGGCCATTAGTGCCCATACTTAGTGGATCACACACTCACAGTGGATGTAGGCCAAATTGGCTGAACCACTATACATAAGTCTTATTTCTTCTTATACTCATCCCCTTCTACACACTTACATACTTATATACTTGCATCTCTATGGCTGCCATAGCTACTACTGTTTGAGCTCACTATCACTTACCTGGTGGTGCTAAATCCCAGCATCATCAAGCGCCTTTTGCCTTCTCTAACCTTTCTTAAGGCCATCAAGTATTGTTTTGTTAGAGGCCTCTACCTGTAAATTGATTTAGGTATACGCCACTGAACTGAAGGGGTGCTTGACTCCGTGCTCATTGCAAAATTTTTTAAAAGGACCACTTTCTATTTGTGTGCCATTATCGATTATGATAGACCTTGTTAACCTCAAGAAAGTTATGATGTTCCTCTAGATGAAACTTATCATGTCTGCATCTTTTATCTTCTCCATGGGTTTTTCCTCAACCCACTTTGTGAAATAATCAGTGCCGACAAGAAAGTACTTGTGATTCCCTGGCGCAGTAGGTAGTGGTCCTACGATATCCAACCCCCACTGAACAAACGACCATGGGTTGGTCAATGGCCTTAGGTCATTAGGCTGTTGATGGATTATAGGAGATAATTTCTAGCACTTTTGCACTTCTAAACATAAACACCTACATCTTTTTGCATGTACGGCCAACAATATCCTTCTTTAATTCTCAGAATACCTGGAACCTTCCTCTTGCATGGATGCCACATATTCTATCATGAAGCTCGTAAAAAACTTGCTCAATGTCCCTCGGGTGTACACATTGGAGGATATAAGAGCATAATTTACTCATAGCTTAGGATAACTTTGCTTTTGGAATATCCCGCTACCGTTTGATTTAAGCTGAGATGAAGTTCGAGGATCCTACATATCCAACTTTCAAGCATCTCCATACTTTGAAGGTATAATGCTATTAAGTTTAAATTTGTTCTTAAGTTTTTGTTGGATGTTTATTTTTATTAAAATTGGAAACAAGATTTTTTATTAAAAATCGAGGCAGTTTTTCTTTATTTTAAAATTTCCAAGTGGCGCGCATATCGTTCAAATGAGATGGTAATCTCATTCAAACAAGTATGCAATCTCGTTTCAAGTGGTAGTTTGGAGTTTCCTTCGATCGAACATCTCACGAGAGCGTATTGATTTACATCGTTCGAAGCTCGTTTAAAGCTCGTTCAAATGATATTATAGTTTCATTCTAACGACCTTGTTGTCATTCTAACGAGACTGATTTTTTGTTCCAATGATCCCGCCGCCTCGAAATTTTTGTACATCTTATAAATACATGTTTCCAATTTATTTTCTCTAAGAATTTTGCCAGATTCATTTATGCATATCTTTTGCAAAAGTTTTCAACCTTTTGTTTTGAGAAAACCCTTTTTGATTCACAAATTACATGCCTAGAATATATTTGAGTGAATCAAGTTTAACCCTATAATGAGTATATTTCATACAACCATTGTGTAGAAGGCATATCCATAGTTGACTTGTGAAACCCGGGGGTATTCACTGCTAAAGACGAAGAATTGTTAATGATGCTGGAAATAGCACCACCCTTCAAGGTGTTTGTTAGCTCAAATTGATGATAGCAATGGAAGCTAGAGTATACAATAAATATAAGAGATTGAGATGAGGAGAATAAGATGAACACCAATATGTAAGTGGTTCATCCAATTAGGCCTACGTCCAGTGTGCAAGTGGGTGAATAAGGTCACTAAAATAGGGCACTAATGGCCATGGATACAATCTCTCAAGCTTTCTCTCTCTACTGTATAATTTGACAGAGTTTAGCTAGGGTTGTCATTTTGGGATCCTTTCTCATAGTAGGAGAAGACAAGTATATATAGTGTTGGGGGGTGTAATGTACCCGCTATGCATGCAATGAGCATGTCTGTATTGATCTAACCAATCTAATGAAGACATGTGTCACTATCACATATAGAGAACGATGATGAAATATTCTCCCACGTGAGAGGATAGATTTAGTTATAACTGATTTTGTCCACGTGTTCTTATCCTTGCATATGATTATAAATGCTCGGCCTTGCCCTTGACTGGTACAACCTCGGCATGGAAGAGTATGAGGTTAATGAAGTCTGATGGTTTCCTCATCCGAGGTTATTCATGATGACCTCGGCCAGGTAAGCTGGCTGAGGTTAGGTTGAAAGAGCTGTAACATCAGCCTGGCCCGATAATTGGGCTTCCAGATGGTTCACCCATGTAACACTACTTATTTAGGTCGCTGACTGTAACATCGGCTAAGGCCGATACTACTGTTGGAGGGTGGCTGAACCCTGCGAGTCCTTACAGACCTCGGTTGATGCCCAACCGAGGTTGATGTATGAGGTAGATGTGATGTCAGTTGTGGATGACCTGATGGATAACTGACCCCATGAGTTATGAGGACCTCGGTTGTTGCCTGATTTTGGGGTAACTAGTAACGTCGACCGTAGCTGACCTTAGGTTAGATATGATCACTATTCATCAGTCTTGATCCCTTGTTACCTCGACCATTATGCTGGCCGAGGTTGGTGCCTCCGAGTTATCAGGTAAACTTTGGGCATATCAATCACCCCTTATCCCTTAGTTACCTATGTAAATAGGTGATTAAGGGGTATGCAACTCTGAGGTTATTCTTCCTTGCATGCCAACATTTCTTTGACAAGTGTCAAATACTAAAGTGGATAGCGTGCCTGACAAGTGTAATGACGCTGATTGTCTTTTGGGCTCCCAAGGCAATGATAGGCCTTGGGAAGCGTGCGATCATACTTAAGGGTTTAAATTCCATTTCTTTCTCTTTCTTCTTCATTCCTCTATTTCTCCCGCCTTGGTTATCTTTACAACTCTCTCTCTACAAGAGCTTGGTTGCTGCATTTCAGAGGTTTCCCTGTTTCCATTCCTCTTCTCCTTTATTTCGCATATAGACAGGTATTGTCTCCACTCTACTTTGCCATTTTCATCCTTTAATTCTTGTTTCTTCATTTTTCAGTGAGTTTTTTTTAGGTTTTTTGGCCACTATTTTGCATTTTTCAATAACTGTTTAAGTTTTCTGGTCACTCTTGTTCTTGACTGTTCTTTATTGTTCTTGCTCAAAATCTCAGTTTGATCCTTAGTTAGGTTGAGTCAAGTTTTTTGTTTTTGGTTTAGGGCCCCAAGTGTAAGGTCGTCTTCTTATGCTCAGGCCTCTTTATAAACTCATAGAATATTTCCCCTCTCTTAGGGATAAGACCTTTGCTAAAATCAGGCAAATAGAGCTAGCCCAAGAGGAAGCTCGTAGGGCTAAGGCCTTTCCCCTCAGACCTATCTTTCCCCCGCCTCTGAAGGTGGTATACCCTCAACTAGCCGAGACTGCTGAGCCATTAGAGGATCCAATTGATCCCGTCTGAGTCTGAGTCATCCACCTTAGACCCTATGTCTGTAGATTCATTCTAGGAGGCAATGGATTTCTCCATTAGGTAAGATCATGTCCCTGATCAGGCCGAGGTCTAAAGTCGCTCCTCATCCCATAACGGTTCCAGCACTTCACGGACCTCTTCTGATGTTAAAGTTATGGGGCCGAGTTTGGCTCTGCCCCTAATCATTAATTCTATTCCCCTATCGACCGCCTCAGGGGTTGAGTTTGCTCAGAGGTTCCCCGGAGGTGTTCCTACACCTGTCCTGGCCGATATTTCTAGGGAAGAGGATGACGATCATGAGAGTGACGTTGATACCTCAGAGGCAACCGAGATAAAGAGTATTGTCACTAAGTTTAACTTGTTAGACTTTAGGCACCTTTATTCCATAGGCCCTTCTATCAAACTTAGGAGACCCCTGAGGGATAAGAGGGCCTTTGGTGGCCGAGATGAGGAAATCTGCGTATATGAGAAGATGTTTAAGTTAGGATTTTATGTCCCCATCTATCCAACAATTAAAGCCATATTATCCCATATTAACTTGGCCCCTTCCCAATTATCTCCCAATGCTTGGAGAGTGATAATTGGAGCCATCGTCCTATGGAGGGTAGTCTATCATTCAGACCTTCCTGTCAAGGTCTTCACAGGGTGTTACGTGCCATCCTCTGTCAGGAAGCACCCCAGTTACTATCACTTCCTAGCTAGGAAGCCTGATAAGAAGATGTTGTTGGTCACGCAGACCTCCAATCATAATTGGAAACCACGATAATTCTTCATCTCAGGGGCATGGTAGTTTGGTAGTTGTGTCCCCTCTTCATCACTAGATCCTAGGACCCCTCTGAGCTGGGGAAAATTTTCATTGGCTACCAAAGCTGACCCTGGGTTAATCCAGGATAACCTTCAAAAGATCAAAGACCTTTAAGATCAATGGGAGCTTGGCTGGCTAGTCAAGTACGATCATATTATGATCGCCTACTACCTCTCTAAGACGGGCTTGGGAGGAAGTCCTTTAGTCGAGATTCGTAAGTGTTTATTTTTCTAAGTTGTACGTCTAATATTTAATGCCTTTAATTTACTAACTCAGACATATTTTTTGCAGAATGCCCAGAAGGTATATCAGACGACCTATGTGAGATGTCTGCACCAATCCATATCAATTTGGTGAAGAAAGTTGGGATCAATGCTCCTCCTCCTCCCCCACTAAAGCAGAACGTAGGCACCTATAAGGCCGATGCTACGAAAAAGATGAAATCCACTACTGCTGCCTCAGAGGATCGGAGACGGAGCAAAGCCCAAAAGCATGAGCATGCCATCCCCATCTCGTCCGATAATGCACTGGCTGCTCGTCTGGAGCAGTTGAAGATTAGTGACAGCCTGATTGGTCATGGTCTAAAGGCGATGGATGTCATTGGCTCTGTGATGGCCGATGCTAACAAGCGCTTTTTATGCTCTATAGATACTCCTCTACTGGCCGAGTTTTTCCTTCACAGGTCCATCCGGGTAGAGATTTTAGCTTTTTTGGTATCAAGTGTAACCTCATCCTTAATTTTAGTTGTCTTGATCTCATATATATGACTTTGTGTTGCAGGGTATCCTGTCCATGCACCAGTTTGTTGACTGGACCCTGAGGAAATAGCCCCTTATTAAAAAGGGACGAGAGGCCCAGAAAGTGGAGGCCTCTGTAAATGCTGAGGTTGAACGTCTGAAGATAACCTTGGATGAATCTGAGAATAAAGTGAAGAATAGGGACAAAGACATTGCTAAGCTCCAGAAGGACCACACCTCTGCCCTGAAGGCCAAGGATGATGTTCTTCAACAAAAGGTTGACGCTGCAGCGAAAGATGCCCTTGAAGATGCTTCTGAGAAGATCTTAGTCGAGTACAAGGTCTCTGACGAATTTATAAGCTTCAACTTTGAATACCTTAAAAGAGATGTTAAAGCTACTAGTAAATGGGCGGCCATAAAAGAAAAAGAGTCATGGAGTTTGACAGCCTCAGACTTCATTGGTCTCGGCTATGGTAACCCTCAGTTTGCTTAGGCCTTGCAAGAGGTTGAGGAGGAAGGAGAAGGTGCTGCACCTGCAGAGACTACACAATCGGAAGCTACTAAAACTGAGGATGTCAACCCTCAAGATGATGGGGCCGAGGTTTCCAACATCGGCTAAGGTCATGGGGCTAAGGTTACCAACCCTGTGGCCGTAGACACCTAGACCATAATTTGTGAAGCTTCACTTCTAATTTTTACTTTTCATCTGTAATTGTTTGTAACCTCTGATAACATACTCTAAGGATTGTTTACTTGTAATTATGACTTTTTCAAGTTAAATCATCCTCTTCAGAGGATTTTGCTTCTTTTAATGAAGGCTTTCTTGAATGTTGTCTTGAAAATCATACTTTACATCAAGTGATGTCTAAGGTCTGAGGTCATCTAACTAAGATGTTTCACCCCAGACCTTGTCAGCAAATTATGATGATTATGATGTTTCACCTCATAAATTTCACTAAATTAATGATGTTTATGGTCTGAGGTCATCCAATTATGATGTTACCCTCAAATTTCACGAAATTAATGATGTTTAAGGTCTGAGGTCATCCAATTATGATGTTTCACCTCATAAATTTCACCAAATTAATGATGTTTAAGGTCTGAGGACATCCAATTATGATGTTTCACCTCATAAATTTCACCAAATTAATGAAGTTTAAGGTGTGATGTCATCCAATTATGATGTTTCACCTCATAAATTTCACCCAATTAATGATGTTTAAGGCCTGTTATCTGAGATGAGGGTGTTCGAAAGACCATGCCTGCATATGATGCTCTTCCAAATAAACAGGAAGGTCTTCTGCTCTGTAATCGTGATCATCGGCTCAGCCTCTACCCAGTTGGAGAAGTAATCAATCGCTACTATCAGAAATTGGTAATTGCTCGCAACCCTTGGCAATGGTCCCACCAAGTTAATCCCCCATACCGCAAATGGCCAAGGGGAACTCATCGATGTCATAGGTTGATGAGGGATAGTGGATAATCTCTACCACTTGTCACACCTCTTCACGTTGGCTGCAGCGTCTCTAGCCAAGGTCGGCCACCAGTATCCCTACATAATTATCCTCTCAGCTGAAGGTTTTCCTCCTATATGACTGGAGTAAGAACCCTCGTGTATATATTGTAGGATGCGGGGGGGGGGGGGGGGGGGACTCTGTGTGATGGACACATCTGAAAAGAGGCAGTAGAAATCCTTTCTTACATAGGATATCTCTTATTATTAAGAACTTTGCATCTCTGTACCTCAATTTCCTCCTTTCCAACTTCAATTTCGATAGCTTTCCCTCTCCGATATATCTGATGAGGTGCTACATCCATGAGTATCCTAAGTTCGAGCTGAGGAAAAAGCTGGCAAGCTCATCATCCTCAATGGTCGATTTGAGAAGGATTTTGACTGGTATCGTCCTTCTGATGCCTATCCTTATTGTTGAAGCCAAACTTACTAATGCATCTTCATGACTGTTGTCTTGTCGAGGGACCCTCTTCATCTTTACCTCTTCAAATCCTTCTAGCATCACTCTTACCCTCTTCATGTATTTCGCCATCCTATCATCCTTGGCCTCATACACTCTAAGTATCTGGTTGACTACCAACCTCGAGTCACTGTGAAGTAGGATTCGGCCAACTCTAAAGGCTTTTGCTAAGGAGAGGCCTGCTACCAAGGCCTCATATTCTGACTTATTGTTCGATGCTTTGAAGTTTAACCTTAGTGCATATTCAACGTCGGTCCCATCCGGAGCTGACAGTATTAACCCTGAACCGCTTCCACTTTCGCAAGAAGGCTCGTCAATGAAGAGGTTCCACACATCTTCATCTGAAGATAAGTGACCCTATGAATGGTCTCCTTGATTGAAAAGGTACCGATCATCCTCATTCTCAGCCACTCCTCTTATGTCTCTACCAGACACAACCTCTTCTGGGTCTCATAAGATATTACTGTTTGATTCCTCTGTGATCTATGGATTATTCTCAACCTTGGCCTCTTCCCATGTGAACTCAGCACCAAAGTTTACGAGTTCCTGGCCTTTAATGGACACCCTAGGTTGATAGACAAGGTCATACTCTCCCAACTCGATGGCCCAGGTCATCAATCTGCCTGAGTTCTCAGGCTTGTGGAGGACTTACCTTAGTGCGGAGTCAGTGAGGATGACCATAGAGTGGGATTGGAAATAAGGTTTCATCTTCTGGAAGCGTGTATCAAAGCGTAGGCTAACTTTTCCATATGAGGATAGTTCTGTTCAGACCCCTGAAGGACTTTACTATTGAAGTATACATGCCTTTGCACCCCATTGTATTCCCGTAATATGGCTACGCTTATAGGTGACCCTAAAACTGCTAGATAGACATACAACTTGTCTCCCAGAATGGGCCGAGATAAGAGTAGTAGGGATTTGAGGTAGGACTTGAGTTGTTTAAAGGCCTTATCACACTCTTCGTCCCATTCGAAGGCCTTTTTAAGCACCTTGAAAAATGGAAGACACTTATTCGTAGCTCTAGAAACAAATCTGTTGACTGTTGCGACTCTTCTACTGAGCCTCTGAATGTCTTTTATACTTCTTGGTGTCTTCATATCAAGCAAAACCTTTATTTTCTTAGGATTGGCCTCTATTCCCCTCTGATTGACGATGAATCCAAGAAACTTTCCAGCTCCTACCCCGAAGACACACTTGGTAGGATTGAGCTTCATCCTGTATAAGTCCATGGTGTCAAAATTTCTCTCCATGTCTGCTACATGGGTGCAGGACTTCATGCCCTTAGTTAACATATCATATACATATACCTCCATGGTCTTGCCAATTTGATCTTCAAACATCTTATTTACAAGACGTTGATACTTGGGAACTGTATTCTTCATGCCGAAGGGCATGACCTTATAGCAATAGGTCCCCTTATCTGTGATGAAGGCTGTTTTCTCTGAGTCTTCAAAATCCATGAAGATCTGATTGTAGTCTGAATACACGTCCATGAAGATCATAAGTTCATACCATGCGGTGGCATCTACCATCTTATCAATTCGAGGTAAGGGATATCTGCCTTTTAGGCAAGACTTGTTTAGTTCAGTGAAGTCTACGCACATCCTCTATTTTCCATTGGCCTTGGGCACAATGATGGCATTTGATAACCACTCTGGGTATACTACCTCCCTGATGAATTCTTCCTCTTCCAACTTTCTGACCTCTTCCCTGATGACATCATACTTTTCCCTAGAGTAAACTCTTCGTCTTTGTTTGATTGGCTTGACATCCCCTGCCACCTTGAGTTTTTGGAACATAACCTTCGGGTTGATGTCTGGCATGTCTGCGTGGATCCAAGCAAAGACACTCTTCCTCTTTTTCAAAAATCTTATCAACTCTTCCTTGATCCCCGATTTTACGGCCTTGCCGATTTGGATGATTTTTTCCGGTTCGTCCTCATTGAGGACGATGGATTCTACCTCTTCCGTGACCTTTCCTTTCTTCAATTTTGTTTCATCCCTAGGATCAAGTGTGTCAATATTATATGTGGTAGTTGACCTCTTATGGGCCTCTCGCTCTTCGGCTGAGTTGAAGTAACATTCTCGTGCTATGGTCTGGTCACCCTACACTTCCCCTATCCCATAGGGGGTCAGGAATTTTAGCATTTGGTGGACCGTCGATGACATGGCCGCAAAATCCTTAAGCGCTAATCTTCCTATGATAAGGTTATAGGCCGAGAAGACGTTTTCATCTATAAAGAAAAAATTGATCTTGTTGGTCAACCTCTTAGGACACTAGTCTCCCATTCATACATCCATCTCATACATGCCCAATGGATGGACCTTTTCACCACTGAAGCCCATCAACGGATGGTGATAGGGTACAAGCCTTGATTTTTTGAGGCCTAGGCTCTTTAAGCAGGGCCAAAACATAACATCTGCGGAGCGTCCAGCGTCTACGAGGATTCTCTGTACCTTATACCCATGCACTCTTATTTTTATTACTAAAGGGTCATAATGCGGAGCCAAGATACGTTCGAAGTCGAGTCGGGAGAACCCAACTATAAGAGTATCCATATCCAACTTCTTTCTCTTCTGCTTGGCCTCAGAAGATGCCAGATTCACAACCTCTACTTTGGTTACCGTCTTGGCGTCTACCACATAATCTTTACAATCGGCAACTTCAGAGCCACCCCTACTAGTCCTCCACATATAGTGTTGACATCGAAAGAGATCATCCCAATCATATCCACAACGACATTGTCATCTTTCGGTGGGAGGTCTGGATCGTCCTCATCATCGCTATCTGAGTCATCATCTCTTCTTACTGGGGATTCATCTCGACATCTGCCGGTTCTCTTCTTTTTAGGGTCATATCTTCCCCTCTTTGGAGCCTTACTATCGACATATTTCCTCAGCTTTTCAGACTTCAACATCTTCTCGATTTTATCCTTCAAAGCGAAGCACTTGTCTGTCACATGGTCGTGGTCTTGGTGGAACTCATACCACAAGTTCTTGTTCCCCTTATGCGAAGGAGCCTTCATCTTCTCCGTCCATCTAAGAGATCGGTCAGTCTTGATCTCGTTGAGGATGTGTTCACAACTCACAATTAGAGGAGTATAATGTGCAAACTTGTCATCTGTAGACCTTTTTTTTCATCTTTCTTTCTTTGGAACTTCCCGCTGCCACTTACGTTCTCATCCCCATACTTTGCGACCATGGCCTCTTCAGCGTTCATGACCTTCCTTGCAGTTGCCAATAGCTCTGCCATGGACTTGGGAGGGTTTTCAACAAGCTTCCACAATAACTTCCCATTCTGGAGTCCTCTTATGAGGGCGATCATAGCTATATTCTTTTCATAATCTTCAACCTCTAATTTTTCTTTATTGAATATGGAAATGTAGTCTTTTAGGCTCTCGTTCTTGCCTTGTTTGACATACAACAGATGGGTGGTCTTCTTTTGAGGTCTTACCCCAAAATAGAAATTGTGAATGAACCGTTCGGCCAAGCCCTTAAGTTTTCAATCGACTTTTTCAGAAGAGAGGTAAACCAGATATATGCAGCTCCCATCAAAGTACCAGAGAAGGCTCGACACTTCATCTCATCTGGGATTGAATAAATGTATACCGCAGACTGGTACATCTTGATATGATGGACAGGGTTGGTACTACCATCATATTTGGGAGACACAATAGGTGGTTTGAACTTGGCAGGGGTTCGGAAGTTCACTATCTTTCCCACAAATGGGGATCCCTCTGAAAAACCTCTTTGCAAGGGATCTCGACTTCTGATGAGGTCCCTTATCTTCTCTTCAAGACATTTAATGGAGTCATTCCATGGCTTTACAACGTCGTCCTAGCCGAGGTTGTCCCCAGCCACCTCCAAGGGGTGGACTAAGGGTTCCACAACTGCTGCACAACGTCGGCTGTTAACATCCTCTTGATACCTATCTCAACCTTGATGAGGTAGGCCATGATGAATGTAGACACTCCATTCTGTACCCCCTAAACTATCCTTAGGTCCCTAGCACCAAACTTCACCACTACAAACCCAGGTCATACCCCAAATACTGACCTAGAAGCCATCGAGCACTCTCAAACTCTGTTTGACCAAAGTCAAATTCTTTAGATCGACTGAGACTGAATGAATCTTTAAAGGGCACTGAAACCCCTTTCCAACGGTCCATCCCATGCACAATTCTGACTTACCATGCGGACGAACGACCTATTTTCTCCCAAAACTAAATCAGGAGGCCACCGGGAGCTCCCGAGTTCTATTTGGCCTAAGTCAACTCTTTAACTCGATCAAGACTGAATGAATCTTTGAAGGGCACTGAAACCCATTTCCAACGGTCCATCCCGTGCGCGATTTTGACTTACGGTACGGACGAACGATCCATTTTACTCTGAAAGGTCACCAAATGCTTTTAGGGATCGGTTGACCGAAGTTAACTCCTCGAATCGGATGGAGCTCTTTGTAATGTCTAAGTACATCTCCTAACCTTTCCAACGGTTTACCCCATGCATGATTCGGACTTACCATGCGGACGAACGATCCGTTAGCGTCCGAGGATTCGCCATCTAATGGACCGACAAATGCTTCCGAGCCACATTTGACCCAAAGTCAACTCCCAAACTCGAGAGCGGTCCAAAGGACTTTCAAATGTCTCTGAATTACCTTTCCAACGGTCCAAATCGTGTGCGATTCTGATGAACGATTTGCGTTCTGCGGCCGATTTTCCCAAAAGGTCTGAAAGACACTACCAAACGGTAGGTCCCAGACCCTGCCTATTGGCAGTGTGCCTAAACGCACTTGTCGATTGGCAGGAGAAGGGCTATGCCAATCAGAAATTCCCTGGGCTTATAAAAAGGAGGCCTGACCTCACTTGCAAAAAGGCCCCAGATCTGATAGATATCACTCTCAGCAAATCCATAAAACCTCTCTCGAAGTCAGCGTGATTTCCACACCCAAATCCCTTTCCAACCTTCACTTTTCATCACCCTTTTAATCAAACTTGGTGAATTAACTACGATCCATCATCATCCAAGAATAAGGGCTTCTCTCCAACATTCAAGATCAAGCTCAAGATCTTCAAGAAGGTCCAATTTTCACAACTCTCTCCTTAAATTCTCATAAATTTGCAGTAACTTGTTTTATTACATAGCACTTTTATTTCTCATCTCACATATCCTAATATAATTTTTATTTAGTATTATGGCACATCTTTTATTTTCATATAAATAAAAATCCAAAAAAATAAGAAAAAGAGTGTTTGCTCATAAATTCCGAATGGGAATTCTCACACTTTTCTTACACTTTTCTCACAACTAATAAATACTTTTTCTACACACACACACACACACACACAAATAAGAGAATCCCCCATTTGGATTTATGGGATAAACCCCACCCCTCATTTTGCATGCGAACTACGTGGACTTTGACGCCTCTATAGGCTACGTAGGCGTCTCGGGGGAAAACCCGAGACTTGAGTTCTATTTTTACTTTTTCTCTCATTTTTTATTTTCTCTAAACTCCACTCTCTTATATTATATATATACATATATTTGTTCTTAGTGGCGTATTATTCCACACGCGTTATCATTCCGTCATAATGGTCAACGTATGGATAATCGCGTAAATCCTATTTTCTAATATTTTTATACCTTCCTACGGATGACTCGCTTTACCTCTCCCATGATGCAAGTCGATGATTCCTATCTCCATTATATATACACATGCACACAGATCACGGGAAAAATAAAGGAAAATAACAAAAACCCATGAGAGACCGAAAGGGCAGAATGGATGCCTAACACCTTCCCATTTCGTAACTTAGCCTCCTAACCCTTTTTGAATCATTTTGGTTTTTTATGCATCAGTATGTCTTTGGATGCTGTCCTTTGGGATGGCTCCCTTTCTTTTGTTTTTTTTGAGTAAAATAGACTGGCGACTCTATCTCTCTACATTTTTCACCTCACCCAAATGACGCCGGCTGAAGCACTCCCGAGAGGGATGCGCGGGACCTAGGATCCTCCCTCACGCCGCCCGCCTGCCCGAGGATCAGGGATGGCCACAGTGGCGACTCTGTTGGGGAATATATGAGGGATAGACTCTATTTACATGGGTGTTATATTTGTTTATATTTTCCCCCTATTTGCATGTTCCCCCTTTATTACTCTTGTGTACCCCATGCTTATGCTTCTATTCACACACTCGTAGAAAATTCTCCATGTACACTTCACACCACGTGCACGTAGGGTCACATATATCCACATGTTGCACGCATCACCCATCCATACTTGGTGTACCATTGGTACTTGTACTTTGCTCCTTGTTGGGCATAATTAAGAAAGACATTCTCATAAGATACTAATAAGAGGATCATTCATGAATCACACGACATCACTAAAGAGCATCGTGATTGACCAAAATTTTCTTAGTAACTGGAGGGTCACTTCGTGATGGGCGCTGGTCCAGCAGGGCGCAGCTATCCTAAGCGATATGACTCTCACTTTCCATTGGCCAAGTACCTTCGACGTATATCGAACGGTTCCCCCGCATCATACATCTTGACCAAAGTCATGACGGGAGGTATATCACGGGGAACTCGTTCACCTACGCCGAGCATATCGAATTCTCTCTCACACATACCGTCCCCACGAGGTATATAGTGAGGCAATTCATGTACACTTAGGTATATCAAATGGCTTGTCCACACGTACCGATTGCCCGCAAGAGCAAGACGTATATCGTGGAAGTCATGCCAAAGGGGGGAACCCTTTTCGATTCACCCAACCAACTATATACCCGCATATAGGTGTCAAGCCTAGGAAACACATATAAGATTGTCGATTTCAAATCGAAACTCTGTCGAAATTTTGAGTCGGCCTGTCGCCCGAATTCTCATGCATTTTTAAAACGGGACCCTATCCATGATCCTGGTCACAAGTCCAGCCTTAGCTTTGCATATATTACAAACCCAATTTTCCCAGGCTCGGGTCCCGTTCGGCATTTCATTTTGCATTTAAGAGAATTAATACAAGTGAAAACATAATAATTGTAATAATCATGCTGAGTCCGTCTTTCCTTTCTTTATCAAAAAATTCTCCTCTCTTTATCAAAAAGACAAAAATATTTTGTCTTCCAATCTCAAAAAAGAAAAAAGAAAAAATGTCAAAAATATTTTCATCCCTTTTTTCTCAAAATAAATCCCATTTTGCGCCTTCTCAGGTCGATCGCAAACCCTTGCCCTGGCTCCCTATTGGCTTCGATATTCAGTCAAATCACCCCAGAGTTCCGTCCGTTCCCCTGTTACAACTTTTGCGTCCAGTTTCCATCCGCTTTCCATGGAGAACAAAAATTAAGTACCCATTGTGCAGCTGGATCTGACGGCAGTCCTAGCTCAGCTTGTGTCCAAGATTGACAACCTCTAAACTGAGGTCCGAGAAATGCAACGAAACCAGGTTCCTATTCCTCAAAAGCCCGAGGCCCTATTCCCTCGTACTATGGATCCACCCAAGCCTATCTGGGTTCTCGAAGAGTATCAGCACGCTCCACGTGCCCCTCCTGCTAATGGGCCGCCACCTGCTCAGCTTTCGATGCCGAATCTTTCCCAGTATGGGGCTAAATTGCCTATGATCATTGATCCGAAGGAAGAAGAGCTGAACAAAGTCAAAGAGGACCTCAAGATGCTCACTAATAAGTTTGACCAAGTTAGAATCTTGGGGAATTACATGGACTACACCCACATGTCTCCTTATCCTAAAGCGAGGTTACCCGAGAAGTTCAAGATGACAAATATCAAGAAATTCGAAGGAAGTGGACCCCCGATTGTCCATCTCCGACGTTATCACCGTTCCATGACTCCACTAGGGGATTCTGAAGAAGTGATGGCCCAATTGTTTCAGCAAACTTTGAAGGATAGCGCCCTCTGATGGTTTTTGTCTCTCGAAGAGTCCATAATTCATAGCTGGGAGGATGCAGCTCGGGAATTCATGTCGCAATACAAATACAACAAAGAGCTTGAGGCCACCCGCCATGATTTACAGCTGCTCAAACATAACTCTGGGGAATCAGGCAGTAACTTCATAGCCCGATGGAGGGAAAAAGCAGCAACCATAACCAATCGGCCTTTCGAGGAAGAATAAATCAGCATAGTGAAGAAGAACTTCTTACCCCATGTCCGAGCAACGATGGGAGGACAGTACTATCTCCATTTCCGAGCTCTCAGAGAAGTAGGAGTAAAAATTGAGGAAGGTCTTGCCAAAACAGAAGTTGACCCAAAGAAAGTGTCCGGACAGTTCACCCCCAGAAAATATTGGCAAACATGTCAGTGCTACAGTATCAACCATCAATAACATCTCTCAACCGACCACATCATGGGTGCCAAAAATCCGCCATGTTCCTTTCCGAAAGGAATACATTGAGCTCCATGCTCCCCTCTCCAAAGTTTATCAAGCCTTGTTAAGTCGAAACCTTATCAAACCTTTGGATCCCCTCCATTGCCAAGTACACTCACAAGAAACTTCAAGGCAATGCCCATTGCACCTTTCACTAAACTGCTGGCCATACCACTGACCAATGCTTTCACCTCCAAAATTTAATCCAAGGTCTAATTGACCGGGGTACCATCGCCCCACTAGCCAATCCTAAGCCAAACACTAGTCACAACCCACTTCCAAATCATGCCAATGCCATATTTCTAGAAGAGAACCCATAATTTGATCCCTCAACTCAAATCACACCCATACACTCTCCCAAACCTCTCCAAATTTTCCCATATTTTCTCCTACACCCTACTAGCCTTGCTGATCAGGCACTGTCACTACTTACCAGAGCATGCATCGCTTCCCGTACCCGTTCTGAAAATGGAAGTATGGAATTATCAGAAGTCTTAAACCAACTCCTAGAGTTCGGGATAAAATTGCCCTCACAGATGGCCATTAATTGCCAGAGGTTCAGTACGTTGTTCTTGGAAGCACGAATATGGACCCGAGAGTCAGATAGTTGGCTAGTACCGACCGATAAAGTTAGCCTGGATGATGTTGTCTAGATTATGGCAGAATTATTCAGGCAAACCAATAACATTTGTAGTATCACTAAGTTACTCGATGCTTTGAAGCTATAAGGGAGCCTAGTCCCTTCACCTTTACACATCCCCACACAATGGGATGACCTGTATAAAGAAGCCATTGAAGTTGTGGAATGCATCGACTTTACATGGAAAGACAGAATTGTTGCCACCGGATGGGGGGAAGAATTCAGAGATTCGAAGGAAGAGCAAGCTTCAGAGAAAACTAGCCCGGTAGCTGACATGTGTGGAATGATATCATTTAAATAACTCCTCAAAGAAATAAACTAGGTAGCAGAACAACCCGAGATCGGCAAGGAAAAGAGATTCATATTTTTCCCTTCTTCAGTAAATCACATGACCAAATCAGTGAGGTATTACCATATCCCAAACTCACCACCAGCCAATGACAAAGGGAAGGGCGTGGAAAACCTTCCTATGCCAGAGATGACCCTCGAGGAGAGAAAGATCCTTAATTAACTAAAGAAAACTCAAGCTAACATCACTCTATGGGGGCATTGCATGTCTTATCAACTACACAAAAAAGCTTTGATCAAGTTTCTCACTGGACCCATAGTTCCTCCTTCTACCACACCAGAAGAAGCGATAAATTTGGTAGGATCCCTGACCTCTACCCGAATGCTATCCTTTTCTGAAGAAGAAATCCCCAAGATTGGGCTGAACCACAATCATGCACTCAATATCTCCATCGAAGTTATGGGGAAGGTTGTACCACTCTCTCTTGTCGACAATGGATATGCCTTGAATGTCTGCCCATTGAGAACCTTCAAATTTTTTGGCCTTAAAGAAAGTGACCTCGCTCCAACCTCTGTTGTTGTGTATTCCTACGATAATACTCGTTGGGAGGTGATGGGATCCATAAATCTTGTAATTGGGGCTGGCCCTATAAACCCTGGCGTCAAATTCTAAGTTATTGACATCCTAGCCTGTTTCAACCTATTGCTAGCATGACCTTGGCTCCACAGTATCAAGGTCGTGTCTTCCTCACTCCATCAGAAATTAAATTTATTCACCGACGGACGAGTCATTACCATATTGGGCGACGACGACAATACTGATGGTGCAAGTACCAGCAGTCCAATCCTTGAGATACAACACGGTTCAAATGATATGCTCCTATCAGGATTCTGAGTTGAACCACTCCTACTCTCGGGAGAGGACGAATTTAAAGAAAGGGTTTGTCCAGAATACGACCCTCATGGAAACACCAATGTGATTCTGATGTTCAGAAACATGCGCTTTATGCCCGAACTAGGGCTTGGGCAAAGAAGGGATACTAGAGCTGATTGAATTGAAGAAGGCTTTCCCTCCTTCTGGTTTGGGGTATCAACCATCAGAACAAGAGCTCAAAATGATCCGCCAGTCTCGACCAAAGAGAGGACTAGACTGCGTCCAGATTATCCCAGGTGATTCCTTGAATGGAGGATTCATCAAAGAGGGCAAAGACTTCCCCTTTTGCGGCTTTCCAGAACCATGGTATGACCATACAGATAAGAAGATGAAGCCTGGAATGGAGTTCTTTTTCTGAGGCAGCTACTTATGGGCCGAGAGTTCCCAACACCATGTACAATCGTTCATCAAAAATACCAAAGAGACTGAGGAAAGTGGCTCCGAAGATTCCTTCAAATTACAGACACTGGGGCTAACACTCTGCATAGTTCATTCAGGCACTACATCACTGGATCCATTCCACTTGATTAAAGATACTGATACACCTCTCCTCAACTGGCATGCTGCGCTAGTTTTACCTGCTAAAATCTCCCCTAATCCTAATGTTTACCCCATTTCTTATTATGTTGTCTATCCTTGTTCAAATGTAATCGAGTCCTCCTTTGACGAGGTTCTTAATGCTATTTTTTCTATCAATGAAATAAACGAAGATTTTGAGTATCTTACTATGCCTTACATTAAATGTTTGGGTTCTAATCAAACTTTTGATGATGATGATTTTACAAATGAATAATTCTTAACTTATCTAATTATAGGTTAATAATAAACAACATAACCTCATTCAAGTTAATGAAGAAGAGACGGTTGTTATTAACCTCGGTTCTAGTAGCTAACTGGGCGAGATTAGGATAGGGGCTACCCTTAACGAGCGTGAGTGTGCACAACTCGAAGAATTGCTAAAGGAATTCGTAGATGTCTTCACATGGTCCTATGACGATATGCCCGGCATTAATCCTGAAATAGCTCAGCATGAGATTCCCACTCTCCCAGATTACAAGCCAGTTAAATAAAAGTTGAGAAAGCTTCGCAGCGAATGGTCGCTCAAAGTCAAAGAAGAGGTGATCAAACAATTGACGTAGGCTTCATTCATGTGATAGAATATCCCACGTGGCTAGACAATATAGTGCCCGTGTCAAAATCAGGAGGAAAATTTAGGATGTGTGTTGACTTTCGGGACTTGAACAAAGCCTCTCCAAACGATGATTATCCATTACCCAATATCGATATGATTATGGAAAACACAGCTAGTCATGCTCTCAAGTCATTCGTCAACGGGTTTGACGGATACAACCAAATCAAACTGCACCCAGACCACTAAGAAAAGACCGTATTCATCACCCCATGGGGAACCTTTTGCTACACTGTCATGCCATTTGGTCTCAAGAACGCTGGGGCTACCTACCAGAGGGCTTCCACAACCATCCTGCATGATCTGATTGACAAGGAAGTTGAGGTCTATGTGGATGATATGATTATCAAATCCAAGACTAGATAAAGTCATGTTACCTCTCTCCGAAATTTCTTCGAACGACTGCGACAGTATCAGACGAGAATCAATCCGCAAAAATGCATATTCGACATTACAAAGGGAAAACTCTTAGGATTCATGGTGAGTGAGAAAGTGATAGAAGAAGATCCTGCCAAGCTGAAAGCCATACTTGAGATGCCACCTCCCCGAATAGAAAAAGAAGTCAAAGATTTCCTCGGGAAATTACAATACATCAGCCGGTTCATCAGCCAGTTAACCTCCATCTGCGAACCTATCTTTAAACTCCTCCAAAAGGATTCAACTAAAGTTTGGAATGAGGCATGCCAAGAAGCCTTTGATCGAATCAAACAATATATGACCCAACCATAACATGGTCTCCCCTTGGTCCTACACCTAACCATAACTGACACTGCAACTGGGGCTTTGCTAGCCCAATACCTTGAAGATTCTCGCAAAGAAAAACTCATCTATTATTCCAGTCATAAATTGGCCGGATACGAGGTCAACTACACTGCTTTGGAAAAGGCATGTGTCGCGCTTGTCTGGGTTACCCAAAAGTTATGGCACTACATGCTCGCCTTCCCCATCAAACTTGTATCCCGAATGGACCCCATCAAATACCTGCTTGAGAAACCCGCCTTGTCCAGCCGAATGGCCTGATGGTTGATGCTGCTAGCTGAGTTCGATATCGTGTACATCATACAGAAATCCATGAAAGGATGATCCATCTCTAACTACCTCATCGATTACCCCGTAGAAGAAGCTGATGTCTGGATCTCCGAATTCCTAGATGAAAATATCCTTTGCACTGCTCAAGACAACCTTCGATGGAATTTTTTTTTTGACGGTGCTGCTAATAAAAGGGGATATGGCATTAGGATACTTATGATCACCCCAGATGACTACCATGCTCCCATTGCCATCAAGTTGGATTTCCCTAGCACCAACAACATGACTGAATATGAGACATGCACAATAGGCCTCAAAGTTGCTCTCAAGAAAGATATTCAATGTTTAAACGTCTATGGGGATTCTGCCCTCATCATCGATCAAGTGCTCATAAAGTGGAGAGTCAAGGATGAGAAACTCCAACCCTTCCATGCCCACTTAGAAGAACTAACCTCTTAATTCCAAGAAATCACCTTCCATTACCTACCTCGAGCAAAGAATAACCTAGCCGATGCTCTTGCTACCTTAGCCTCAATGGTCAATGATATACCCATATATACCCTTGGCCAGGCTGAGGGCGTCCTCCACCCGGACGAGGCCAACATGATCTCTCAGCTAAAATCAGACAACCCTTCAGTTGGCCGACCCCTCATCAGGCCCAGACGACCCTTTAAGGGGATGACCCCTCATCAGGCTTAGACGAGCCTTCAAGGGGCCGACCCCCCCATCAGGACCAGACTACCCTTCAGTGGGTCGACACCTCATCATGGCTGCGACGACACTTCAAGGTGCCGCCCCCTCATCAGGACCAGACGACCCTTTAGTGGGAAAACCTCTCATCAGGCCCAGACGACCCTTCAAGTGGTCAACCCCTCATAAAGCCCACATGACCCTTCACTGGGATGACACCTCATCATGTCTCGGATGACCTTATGAGGGTACGACAGTACGAGTCCCAGATTAGGCCTGGCTCGCTTCTAGCTGGAACTTTTCCCTCGGCCTCGCATCATAGGCCAAGGGTGACATCATCACATCGTGTGATTTGGGAGATGCGTGGAATAGTGAGCATGAGACTCCTATGGCACGTGGGCAAGACAGTTATAATAATATCATCCCCTCACGTAGGGAATATTATGTCATCATTAATCACATGTGGCACCTCCTGCTGTCTGCAGGGGATTTGCTAGATCATATCTCACATGCACCATGCATGCTTGGGGGGTACACTATTCCCCCCAAGACCTATATATACTTGTCACCTACACCCCTGCAAAAGGATCGGTCATTGTAACCCTATCTAAAACTTTGCTTGTACACACAACAGAGAGAGAGAGTTAGCTTATGTGCATTGTATCCAAGGCTATTAGTGCCCATATTTAGTGGATCACACACTCACAGTGGATGTAGGCCTAATTGGCTGAACCACTATACATCATTGTCTTATTCAGCTTATACTCATCCCCTTCTATACACTTACACACATATGTCTATATGGAAGCCATCGTTATTAATGTTTGAGCTCATCATCACTTATCTGGTGGTGCTAAATCTTAGCATCATTAGTCGACATGCCCGAAGGAATAACTATGACCCCCTTCTTAGTTTAAAAGTAGGACAAACCAACCCAATGTTACCACACCGAGCTCGTCCCCACAGAAGATCCCGAGCTATCCAATTGCTAGTAATATGATTTCGGCGCCTCCTCAAGCATGATAGGTATCCCAAAGTTTCCAATAAGAAAGATTGAGAAACCCTTCGAAGACTCGCCGCCCAGTACATCATCTGTCACAAAGCACAGCTCAAAAGGAACTTTGATGGAACCAATCTACACTGCATCGCGGGGGCTGACATTGAAAACATAATGCAGAAGATCCATAGTGGGGAATGCGCACCCCACGTGAACGGTCACATGCTTGATAAAAAGATCATCCGACAGGGCCACTACTAGACCACCATGACCCAGGATTGCACCACCTATGTACGAAGATGCCTCAAATGCCAACAATTCTCCAACCTTCAGCATTTTCCTCCACGTGAATTATACAACATGACCTCTCCCTGGCCATTCTCCACCTGAGGCATTGACATCATTGGGAAGGTTACACCAAAGGCTTCTAATGGGCATGAGTTCATCATAATTTCCATTGATTACTTCACCAAATGGGTCGAAGTAGAGTCATACGCAGTGCTGAACGCTAAGAAAGTGGCCAAATTCATCAAGAAAAACATCATCTGCCGATATGGGGTCCCGTACGAGCTAGTATCAGATAACGGGTTGCATATCGAGGCAGAAGTCATAGAGGTGGTCAATGAGTATGGGATTCATAGACATAAATCTTCTCCCTATCGACCTCATACCAACGGTGCAGTTGAAGCCGCCAATAAGAACCTCAAAGCCATCATCATCAAAATGACCGAATGTTGACGGGATTGGGCCAACCGAACCTCATAAGCCCTCTGGGGCTACCGAAACTCAATTCAAACCCCTACTGGGGCTACCCCTTACTCTATAGTTTATGGTATGGAAGCAATCCTACCTGTGGAGATGGAAATACCCTCATTGCGCGTCATGCTTGAGAGCAAGGTCAGTGAAGAAGACTGGTGCCAAAGCCATCTTAAAGAGATGACCCTCTTAGACGAAAGGAGATTAAAAGCACTATACCATATACAAGGGTACCATCACCGAATAATGCGTTCATTCAATAAGTGAGTCAAGGACCGCAGTGTCCGAGAAGGGGACCTAGCCCTCAAAAAAATATAGAACCCATTTGGGAGCCAAGAGGGAAATTCAAGCCCAATGGGAGCGGCCCCTACATTGTCAAGAAGATCTTGCCCGGGGGTGCCGCCATGCTTACCAATTTAGATGGGGAAGAGATGGATCATCCAGTCAACCTGGATCATATCAAGAAGTTCTACCCCTAGTCTGAAATCTCGGCACACTATGACTCTTCTCGTCTCCCTTCTATTTTAAAAAAAATCTCTTCATTTTCCCCTACCCAGAACTACGTGGGCCTGATCCTCTCCAAAATCAAACAAATTAAATGTTTTAGAAAAACCCTAAGGTACTTAGGCAGCTCATACACCTTACAATAGCACGACCCTTTCTTTATCATAAAATACTATTCTTTTCTGTTCTCGAGAACGACAATTCATTCTAATATACACTTAAACAAAAGGATTATGTATGCCTTAGCGATCGGTATAGAGAATTCAAAGATACAAAACTCATCAAAAGGCACAGCTGGATGATTAAAAACTTGTTTATTTCATTAATAAGAAATTGCAGTGCAATTACATAAGAAAAGGATTGGATAACTCCCTTTCCCCCTACCTTCCTAAAAAAGCCAAATAAAATCCCCACATTTATCTCCCATTACACAATAAACTCTCCAGGAGTCCTATCCATAGCTACTAGAGGAGCCTGCTCCGTCATCATCATCTTCATCTACATCTTGGTGTCCCTAAGTTTCCCCTGCCTAAACAGAGTGTCGCAGACACTCCATAGACCGATAAGCTCGAACCAGCTTTGAAAAAACCACAACACCTCCTTCCATGGTATTAAACAAAACAAACCACCTTTATCTAGTCTCCACTGCCAACATCTTACTAAATACTCTCCTCCACAACCACTTCATATAATCCCCATGGATATGCTAAACTCTCCCAACAGACTGAGAGGGACGGGTCGACGAACGCCGACTCTCCCATAGAGAGCCAAGCCGTAGGCGCAGACGCTCGGTCAAATCCTCTACCGGAAAGAAATTTAGTGTCCCAGGTGGTACGACCTGTGTCCAGCTAAATTGGTGCAGAAGCCACCAAGGGAAATAAAAAGAGGTCTGTCTGAGACCAACCAGTCGCAAATACGGGTATTCTCCTAGCTTCAGAATAGGCAGCAACTGTCCCCACCAAGGCACTGACCAGTACAGATTCCGATCCCCTTGTTCCATAAGCCAATTCTCCCAGATCTCAACATCTAGGCCAACACTGAAGAAGTGACACGAAAAGAAGTTGGGTACAGCCGACAAAGGATATTCTGGAAGAGTCACCAGGCGAAGTCTTTCAAACAACCACATGAACAACATCATGGGCTACCCCGTAAAAAGTCAGAACGACCTTCTCGCCAGGCATCCAGACCGTTCAAGGTCTCCGCCAGTATCTCTGCCACAGGATTGCAATAGTATGACATCCATGAAGAAATGGCTGCAAGTTGTGGATCCACCAACAGTTCCCCAGTCACCAGTAGTAATTTTGAAACCAGGCCTAGAGCAATGGCTCCAGCATATCCAACATCACCTACTTCTCATAAATGCACGGAATGCAACACCACCGGGAGGGAGATCATTCCTCTAGCAACCAGTGATCTAGTCGTCGAAGGCAAAATATGAAGAAGCCCATCTAGAAAATCCCTAGGAGAACATGAAAATTCGGGTAAAGCCGCAGAAACACTAGGATTTATCCCTAACATGGCAGAAAATTCCTCGTAGGTAGGACAAACTTCATCCAACCCAAAGAGGAATACATGGTCTTCGGGGTACCAAAATTGTACCGCTGCCATCAGTATGTTCCACTCAATGGACTGATTGTGCCACAAAGAGACTCGACGCATGTTGAAAGCATCATAATAGACATTATAAGAGCACATCACTTCCAAGGCTTCGAGGTCGTTGGCAAACTCAATGCTACCAGGGAGATCCATCTTACAAAACTAAGAAACAGTAGACAAATGAAGGTGTGATGAAAACACTCCACCCTTGCCCCTTTTTATACTTGAGAACCCTCAAAAGGATATAACCCCTGCAAAAATCGAAGGGAATCCTACCCCATAAGGTACAAGAGGCTGGAGAGGGCACTAATCAAAGCTTTGAATTGATGGGACTAGATTTGACTGCCGATAGGCAGGGCAAGGGGCTTGCCGATCGGCAACCCCCCATTTTTGGAAATTTTCCTTTTTCCTTTTTTATCAAAATCAGAAAGACTCCATGAAATTAAAATTGATATTCTCAACCGAATTTCACAAAAATCCTTTTCCACCCTGTATAATTTCTCATTTTTAAAACTTTCCTTCAAAATCCCAAAAATATCTCTTTTTACGGTCTCAGCAGCAAAGTAAAAAGCGCATGTGCATGCATTCACTAACCATTAACAAAAGATAATAAAAAAAATCCCATTGCATTGCATATATATATTCTTCTGTGTTACATCAAATTTTGCAGGAAATAAAAGAAAAGAAAAAAAAAACGGGACTCAACCCAAACCCATATTTTCTCTCTCTCTCTCTCTCTCTCTCTCTCTCTCTCTCTCTCTCTCTCTCTCTCTCTCTCCTACCCTTCCTCCCTATCTCTAAGAGCTTCCACCCCTACGACGCGCTCTCTTTCCCTTACGACGAGATGATGCACCATCGCTACCCGAGCCAGAGTCCTCCTCGGACGAAGCAGACAGTACCAAGCAAGAAGGAATCGGGACAACATCCTGAATATGGGCAGTCGCCGAAGATTTCCAGTCTCTAATATCCCTCAGCCAAGTAGTCGACACCCGAACTTGCTCCAAGTAAAAGGCAAAATCAGTATCAAAGAGGGATCAAAATAGAAAAGGAACCAAAAAGAGGAAGAAGGTATACCGCAGGACGAAGAACCTCCTCTGTCAAACCTAACTCCTCCGGATCCATCGCGTAAGGACGGTGCAATATAGGCACCATCCCTCCATTAGCCCGTCGAATGTTGTATGAAGGGGTATGCATTCGCACGAAGGGGACCTCTGAAGTCGTCGTCGATGGGCCACCGTCGTTGTGGGAAGACCCCACCTCCCGACTCGAACCCGCAGGAGGGAAAGGCAAGGAATCATATATATTAGGCGCCGCCAACCAACTCGTCACAAAGTCCATTTAGTCATACGGCTCAGCCGTATCAGTGTACAACAAGTAGGACTCGTCGATCATAGCCGCGATCCTCGCATCCTCCGACAGTAGTCTCTCCCGCTTCATGGACATGGGAGGCTGCACAGGTGGAACCACCACCTCCTCCTCCGTAATCTTTTGAACCACCTACTACCCTAGATACTAGGAATGACCGAACTCATGCGCCAGCAAATGCCTCATCTGTGCAGTCACCCCGATCGCCCTCGTATCCTGAATGGCTGTCTCCCAAGGATGAAAAGTCACCTGAAAATCCCCAGCAGACATAAGTCAATACAAAATTAGAACATGCCAAAAACTAAAACTGAAAAGGAAAGAGTCTTACCCTACCACTGGTCAGGCCATTTAAGACCTGACACACCGCCTCCAGAGAGAGATCCCTTCGACTGTCGATTGGCCTTGTGCCATCGATACAATCGACAGAAGTCCCCAACAGTCTCGTCCTTCAAGGCAATCAACGAGGTATTGCACCCACTCACCTTATAGAACCACGTCTGCCAAAGACAGGAATTCACAATAAAAAAGATACACATAAGGAAAATGCGAATGCATGAAAGGAAAATGAGCAAAATCAAAGGATATCTCGAGGAGATATGTGGATCCGATAAAAGTTTATCGGTAGCACCGACTGAATGTATCCAAAGAAAAATAGAGGGTCACCAAAGTCAGACTCCCCCAATTATAGAGAGGGATGTTCGAAAACATCCTCAAATATAATAAGAACCACAAATGGGCGACGTCGCCACTCGATGCCACCATGAAACCTCCCAGCACCAACAAAATGAACAACAGGGCCATCTGACTCACCTGCAGCCCGTCCTCCACATCAACCACCCTACTCAGCAAGACATCCTTCAGCAAGGGTAGCCGGATGGAATCCCCAGAAACTATCCTCCCTCAATATGATCCCAGACGTACTTAAGCCCCATCGTCCCACGGGCACACGTGGTTTTCAAAGAGATATCAGATTGTCAAAAGAAGAAACCTTGCCAAAATTCAAGAAGGAAGGAAAAATCACCAAAAAGAGAAGAATGCCAAAAGTCATTTTACTTACATAACCACCGAGTTCACCACCCTCGAAGAGAGATAACGCGATGGCTCCCGCAGCAAATTCTGCTCAACCGTAACTGGCTCGAATGCATCAAAAGAGTTCTCACTCCCCAAAGCAAGAGGCGCCCTGGCCCTCCACACCATGTTCGCCCAGTCATCAACAGTCAACCATTCCCTATGTGTTGCAGTGCTCACAAAGGCAGCCATTTCTTAGAGATCGGAACGCTAGAACGATTTACAGAGGAAAATTAGAAAAAGAGAGAAAGCAAGAAGCTGTGGAAAATAAGGGGAATTCGCCCCTTTATATAGGATGCCAAGGGTCTTCCAATCGGCATTGACCCCCCACCCACCGATCGACACTGACCCCTTACCTTCCCGATGCAGTCCAAAAGTCCATGTCACTGTCTAATGGCACCCTCTGCACCATGTCAACCGGCACCCCCTTAAATTTTGGTACAAAAACTCCTAAAAAATACCAGAAAGTCCTGGAAAATTCTCAAAAAAATCCTAAAAATCCCAGGAAGGATTTAGAACATTTTCACCAAGAAAATTTCGCACTCTCTCAAGCGGAACCCCTATTTCCCCAGCGAAACTCTCAAAAACCAAGTAAAACTCGTACCGATAACATCCCCGGAAGATCGCTAAAGATCACCCCCTATGCCCCAAAGGCCTCAATTTTCCCTAAGCAATACATCCAAACCCTGGGCCACGTAAATCTTCCTAGTGGAATTTTGGCTATTCCTTCAGAGGATGCAAAAGATTTCCCAAGTAGTCGGTCCCCAGCCCAAAACAAAACCACAAGATAAATCTCCTCGGTAGGGTTCCCCAAGAACATCACTACATAAGCCCGCAAATTGTCTTCTACCCACAGAATTGATCACCTCCACCTTAAGCCCACAGAATTAGCTTCGACCCGTAGAATTGGTCACCTCCACCTTAAGCCCGCAGAATTGGCTTCGACCCGTAGAATTGGTCATCTCAACTTAAGCTCACAGAATTAGCTTCGACCCGCAGAATTGGTCATCACTACATAAGCCCACATAATTGTCTTCGACCCGTAGAATCGGTCATCCCTACATAAGCCCACATAATTGGCTTCAACCCGCAGAATTGGTCATCCCACCATAAGCCCGCAGAATTAGCTTCGACCCACAGAATTGGTCATCCCACCTTAAGCTCGCAGAATTGGATTCAACCCGTAGAATTGGCTTCAACCCGCAAAATTGGTCATCCCTACATAAGCCTGCAGAATTGGCTTCGCCCCGCAGAATTGGTCATCCCACCTTAAGCCCTCAGAATTGGCTTCGACCCGCAGAATTGGCCATCCCACTTTAAGCCCTCAGAATTGGCTTCGCCCCACAGAATTGGTCATCTCACCTTAAGTACGTAGAATTGGATTTGACCCGCATAATCAGTCACCCTCATCTTCAAGCCCTCGGAATTGACTTCGACTCACAGAATCGGTCATCCCCAGCACCTCCTTAGGAATTGGCCTAAACCTTTCCTCCAAACCATCCCTTAGGTCCTCAGAATTGACCTCGACCCCTTGAATTGGTCATCCTCATTTCCTTAGGTCCTCAGAATTGACCTCGACCCCCTTAATTGGTCATCCTCGCTCCCTTAGGTCCTCAGAATCGGCCTCGACCCTTTGAATTGGTCATCCTCCCTCAAAAGCATTATGTATGGCCTATTTAATGGCTATCGTTTGTTCCAAACTCACCCGTCGAGGGGATCTGTAGACACCCCATTTTGTTACCCCCTAAACTCTCCTTAGGTGCCTAGCACCTCCCTTCATCACTACAAAACCCAGGTCATACCCCGAATACTAACCTAGAAGTCATCGGGCACTCCCAGGCTCCGTTTGACCAAAAATCAAAGTCTTCAGCTCGACTAAGACTGAATGAATCTTCAAAGGTCACTGAAACCCCTTTCGAAAGGTTCATCCCGTGCATGATTCTGACTTACCATGCTGACGAACGAACTATTTTCCCCCAAAACTCAATCAGGAGGCCACCGAGCGCTCCTGGGCTCTATTTGACCTAAGTCAACTCTTCAACTCAATCGAGACTGAATGAATCTTTAAAGGTCACTAAAAATCCTTTGCAACGGTCCATCCCGTGCATGATTCTGACTTACAATACGAATGAACGATTCGTTTTACTCCGAAAGGTCACCAAATGATTATGGGGACCGGTTGACCGAAGTTAACATCCCGAACCGAATCAATCTCTTTGGAATGTCAAAGTACATTTACTAACCTTTCCAATGGTCTACCTCGTGCACGATTTGGACTTACCATGCAGGTGAATGATCCGTTTGCGTCCGACGATTCCCCATCCAATGGACCGACGAATGCTTCTGAGCCATATTTGACCCAAAGTCAACTCCCAAACCTGGGAGCGGTCCAAAAAACTTTTGAAGTTCTCTGAATTACCTTTGCAAAGGTTCGCCCCGCACATGATTCTAATCAATGATTTGCATTCTGCGGCCAATTATCTGAAAAGGCCTGAAAGACACTACCAAACAGCAGGTCCCAGACCCTGCCTATTGGAAGTATGCCTAAACGCACCTGTCGATTGGTAGGAACATGGCTATGTCGTTCGAAAATGCTCTGGGCCTATAAAAGGAGGCCTAACCTCACTTGCAAAGAGGGCCCAGATCTGATAGATATCACTCTCAGCAAATCCATAAAACTTCTCTCGAAGTCAGCGTGATTTCCACACCCAAATCCCTTTCTAACCTTCAATTTTCATCATCATTTTCATCAAACTTGGTGAATTCACTACCCTCCATCATCATCCATGTCTAAGGGTTGCTCTCCAATATTCAAGATCAAGCTCAAGATCTTTAAGAAGGTCCAATTTTCTCAACTCTCTCGTTAAATTCTCATAAATTCACAATAACTTATTTTATTACTTAGAACTTTTATTATCTCATCTCACACATCCTAATATACTTTTTATTTAGTATTATTGCACATCTTTTATTTTGATATAAATAAAAACCCCAAAAAAAATAAAAAGAGGGTTTGCTCATAAATTCCAAACGGGAATTCTTACACTTTTCTAACAACTAAAAAGCACTTTTTCTACACACACACAGACACACACACACACACAAATAAGAGAATCCCCCATTTGGATTTATGGGATAATCCCCACCCCTCGTTTTGCATGCGAACTACGTGGACTTTGATGCCTCTATAGGCTACGTAGGTGTCTCGGGGTAAAACTCGAGACTCGAGTCCTATTTTTACTTTTTCTCTCATTTTTTATTTTTGCTAAACTCCACTCTCTTATATTATATATATACATATATTTGTTCTTAGTGGCGTATTATTCCACATGCGTTATCGTTCCATCATAATGGTCAACGTAAGGATAATCGCGTAAATCCTATTTTATAATATTTTTATACCTTCCTACGGATGACTCGCTTTACCTCTTCCATGGTGCAAGTCGATGATTCCTATCTTCACTATATATACACATGCACACACATCACGGGGAAAATAAAGGAAAGTAACAAAAACCCATCAGAGATCGAAAGGGCGGAATGGATGCCTAACACCTTCCCATTTCATAACTTAGCCTCCGGACCCTTTTCGAATCATTTTGGTTTCGTAAGCATCAGTATGTCTTTGGATGCTGTCCTTCGGGATGGCTCCCTTTCTTTTGTCTATTTTGAGTAAAATAGATTGGCGACTCTATCTCTCTATATTTTTCACCTCACCCAAATGACGTTAGCTGAAGCGCTCCCGAGAGGGACGCGCGGGACCTAGGATCCTTCCTCACGCCGCCCGTCCATTGCGAGGATCGAGGATGGCCATAATGAGGTCGGCCATGATGAGGCCAATGTCCCCCCTCTTCCCTTTGTGAGCCTGCTACACTTCTTCACCTGGATAACCTCTGTCTTAGGTAGTTAACTGGGTCGAGCCTTTGAAAGGCCGACCCTCTGCTCAAGCGATCAAAAGCTGATCCTCTTTGTTGGGCACTCTCATCTCTTCTGCCCCCACAACCTCCACTCCGCTGGATAGGATGTACCGTGTTTTTTGAAACCTCATACGGCTCACAGCATCCCTCTATAGCATCTTCTGCCTCCATATCTTCATACCTATCTTCTGGGCAAGGGTGTCCTTGCGTCCTCAGATGTAAATGCCTAGGGTCAGCAACGTCCCTCCTTCGCTGAGGTGTAGGTTGGGATTTTTTTTGGTGCCTTGGGTGGTCCCCTGGCTTAAGGATGGGGTTGAGCAGCCACCAGAGTAATCATCTCTGATGGGTCCCCAGGTGGCCTCATCATATTTTGACTAAGTTGTGCAAACTACTCCTTTATCGCTTGCTGCGTTGCAGCCAAGGACTTTAAGGCTGCAGCCACCTCAGCCATTTCAGACTGGGGTGGTGCCCGGATGGAACTAGGTCCTCCAGCCCCAAATGGTGGAGGATGTGGTGGCAACTCCGGTTCCATGCGTTAAAATCAAAGAGCTGATGAAGAAAATTAGCTTAGTACCTTTTAGGACCTCCTTCAATGGTGAAATCGCTCCACGCAAGAGGTGAGGCCTGGTTCACCACTAGAGTCTCCGGTGAGGTTAAGCTAAGAAAGGAAGAGTTATGTCTTCTCGTTCCCACAGATGGCGCAAAAATGATGATGCTGGAAATATCACCACCCTTCAAGGTGTTTGTAAGCTCAAATCGGTGATAACAATGGCAGCTAAAGTATATAATAAATATAAGAGATTGAGATGTGGAGAATAAGATGAACACCAATATGTAAGTGGTTCATCCGATTAGGCCTACGTCCAGTGTGCAAGTGACTGAATAAGGTCATTAAAATAGGACACTAATGGTCATGGATACAATTTCTCAAGCTTTCTCTCTCTACTGTATAATTTGACAGAGTTTAGCTAGGGTTGTCATTTTGGGATCCTTTGTCAATGTAGGACAAGACAAGTATATATAGTGTTTGGGGGTGTAATGTACCCCCTATGCTTGTAATGAGCATGTCTGTGTTGATCTAATCAATCTAATGAAGACATATATCACTGTCACATGTAGAGAATGATGATGAAATATTCTCCCACGTGAGAGGATTGATTTAGTTATAACTGATTTTGTCCACGTGTTCTTATCCTTGCATATGATTATAAATACTCGGCCATGCCCTTGACTGGTACAACCTCGGCCTGGAAGAGTATGAGGTTAATGAAGTCTGACGGTTGCCTCATCCGAGGTTATTCATGATGACCTCGGCCAGGTAAGCTGGCTGAGGTTAGATTGAAAGAGCTGTAACATTAGCCTGGGCCGATGATTGGGCTTCCTGATGGTTCACCCATGTAACACTACTGATCTCAGCTGTTGACTGTAACGTCGGCTGAGGCCGATACTGCTGTTGGAGGGTGGCCAAATCCGTGAGTCCTTGCAGACCTTGGCTAATGCCCAGTCGAGGTTGATGTATGAGGTAGATATGATGTCGACTGTGGATGACTTGATGGATAACTGACCCCATGAGTTATGAGGACATCGGCTGTTGCCTAATTTTGGGGAAACTAGTAACGTCGGTCGTAGACGACCTTAGGTTAGATAAGATCACTATTCATCAGTCTGCATCCCTTGTTACCTCGGCCATCATATTGGCCGAGGTTGGTGCATCCGAGCTGTTAGGTACAATTTGGGCATATCAATCACCCCATCACCCTTAGTTATCTATGTAAATAAGTGAATAAGTGGTATACAACTCTGAGGCTGTTCTTCCTTGCAAGCCTACATTTTTTTGACAAGTGTCAACTACTAAAGTGGATAGCATGCCTGACAAGTGTAATGACGCTGATTGTCTTTTGGGCTCCCAAGGCAATGATGGGCCTTGGGACACGTGCAATCATACTTAAGGGTTTAAATTCCATTTGTTTCTCTTTCTTCTTCATTCCTCTCTTTCTCTCGCCTTGGTTATTTTTACAACTCTCTCTCTACATGAGCTTGGGTGCTGCATTTCAGAGGTTTCCTTGGTTCCATTTCTCTTCTCCTTCATTTCGCACTTCGACAGGTATTGTCTCCACTCTACTTTTCCATTTTCAGCATTTAATTCTTGTTTCTTCATTTTTTGGTGAGTTTTTTAGGTTTTCTGGCCACTGTTTTGCATTTTTTGGTGACTGTTTGAGTTTTTTGGTGGCTCTTATTCCTGATTGTTCCTAATTTTTCTTGCTCAAAATCCCATTTTGATCCTTAGTTAGGTCGAGTCAAGTTTTTTGTTTTTGGTTTAGGTCCCCAAGTGTAAGGTCGTCTTCCTATACTCAGACCTCTTTATAAACTCATAGAAGGTTCCCCCTCTCTTAGGGATAAGACCTTTGCTAAAACTAGACAAATAAAGCTAGCCCAAGAGGAAGCTCATAGGGCTGAGGCCTTTCCCCTCTGACCTATCTTTCTCCCGCCTCTGAAGGTGGTATACCCTCAACTTGTCGAGACTGCTGAGCCATTAAAGGATCCAATTGATCCCTCTCCCATGTCTGAGTCTGAGTCTTCCACCTCAGACCCTATGTCTGTAGATTCATTTCAGGAGGCAGTGGATTTCTCCATTATGCAAGATCAGGTCCTTGACTAGGCCGAGGTCCAAAGTCGCGCCTATATTGGACCTCATGAAATTCTTGAGAAAGTCGGGATGGTTTCCTACAAGCTGGAGTTACCACATGAGTTAGCTCGATTATATGATATCCCTCACATTTTTATATTGATAAAGTATGCAGCAGATCCTTCACATGTATTGGTTGAACAACCTATTGCGTTAAAGGAAGATTTGAGCTATCTGGAAGAACCACTTGCAATCGTCGATAGGAAAGAACAAATATTGAGATCAAAAGTGATCCCACTTGTGAAAGTTTTGTGGAGAATGCATTCCATGGAAGATGCTAAATGAGAGAGCGAGGATACCATGAAGATACGTTATTCATATTTGTTTGATTCAGACAACCAAGGTATGTCAATTTCGGGGACAAAATTTCCTATCAGGGGGAGAATTGTGACAACCCGAATATAATTATGATAAATTATGTTTAAATCATGATTATCTTATGTGATATGGATAATATGTCATTAGTATATATAATGTTAAGTCATTATATTTAGTCTAATCCTACCTTCATAAAGGACGAAATAAAGAATTAGTTACAAATGTGAAAATTTGATGTTTTCGGTAGGAATGTTCATGTTTAAGACTAGTTTTGACCTTTATGACATAACAATTGACTTGAGGTGGAAACTATATAGTTGTATACAAGTGAGTTATGGTTGTAACACAACAAACGGTGTGTGTAACGGAGGTCCGAGTAAGAAGTTATACTGAAATTACTAACCAAGGGCAAATTTGTCCATTAGTTTAAGTGGTAATTTGTCCTTTATGCCCAATAAGTGTCTTAAATTGATTGGTTGTAGGTGGAGGTTGGTTTGGCCGACTTAAAACCTTGATATATCCTCCTTTCTTCAGCAAACTCATTCTGGTAGAATCATAGGTTGAGGAAAAACAATTGTGAGGGTTAGGAAGAAGAAAGTGAGGAGAAACATTCAGAAAAATTCATAGAAAATTACGTAAAAGCCCCTAAGGTAATTCCACTCAATAATCTTGTTATTTTTCTTGTATTTATGATTAATATGATAGAAATACTTGATTTTTTATTTACCTTTCATGCTTGGGTGCATATGTATGGATATATGCAAGTTTAAACAAAGTTGAATGTGTAAACCCTTAAATTGGTTGTTTAGTAACCTTGTTTATTCAAACTTCCATATCTTTATATATGATTACTGAAATTGATTGATTATAGTTGGATATTAGCATATACACATATATTAATAACATATCCTAAAATTACGTAAAAATATCAAGAAATGAATCTTGGGTGAAGGTTTGAAGTTCGGGTATGAAATCTGCCCCAAAAGAGTAAATATGCATACCATATGTTTGATGTTTTGCTTGACATAGCAAATGGACTCTACAAATTATGAAATTTTAATATTGCATTATTCAATATGTTTTCTGAAATTGGGTGAAATATCATATAAATTTATGATGTGTAAAACTTATTAAAACTCTTGGAAGATGACTGAACCATAGATGAGCCTATAGGGCGGATTTGCTATGTGGTAAAGAAATGGGCATATCTTGCTCTAGGAAACTTAGAATGATGTGTCGTCAATTGTTTTAGAAACCTAATATGATAAGTGTTGGATTATCAAGAATAATTAAAGTAGGTTTGGTCTGTAATTTGAATATGTCATATATCATTATCTGAGTCTAGATGGGACTTCATTTATGAGGAATGATTTGAATTGAATCATATGATGCTTATGAACTAAGTTATGTTGAAGTTGATCTTTGAATTGTTAATATTTTTATGATGATACTAATATTTTAAGAATGATAGGAATAGAAGAAGAACCGGCTGAACAAGAGCTAGATAAAGGAAAAGCGAAAGCTTTTTAAATTTCTAATGTGAGTATACTTATGATTGCTTCATATATACAGATATATGAATATAGCTCTAAGAGCAGGATTTGTTTGAATACTTCGGTATTCAGGATTTGTTTGGATATTCAAATATGCAGGATTTGTTTGGGTCTTATGATCCAGGATTGGAATTGGACAAAGATCCAATGATTTGATTTGTCTTATTACAAGGATTTGTTGGAACTCATGTTCCAGGATTTGTTATTGCCAATGGGCAGAATTATTTGGATCTCATGATCCAGGATTTGTTATTGCCAATGGGCAGGATTATTTGGATTTTATATCCACATATTTGATATAGAATTGTTATTTCATTGTAGGGAAGGAGTACCTCACTAAGCTCAATGCTTACAGTTTATATTTCAACAATTTCAGGTTTGTATGCTGCCAGTTAGGATACCATATGACCGATAACTTTGAGAGTTGTACCGTTGAAAAGAGCTGGGGTTTAAATATGAGGATTTTAATCATTATCACACTGAAGATTTTAATAAACTCACGCATTATATATATTGCGGTAATATGGATTGAGCTGATGATTGTGAAATTTTATCATAGTTATTCATCGTATTATATGTCCGCTTAATTATGACTCTGATATTGATTTCATTATGGTATAAGAATAATAGTATGTTCATTTTGCACATTATGCAAAAAATATTGATAAATGAATTATATTTCCAACGGGCTCAAGATCATGATCCAATTATTCTAATGACAAATGATTAGTATGGATATTGGGTTTGGGGTGTGACAATTAGTGGTATCAGAGTGTCTAGGTTATTAATTCTAGACATGTGTGACAATTAGATGACAATCATTGAGTTGATTTGATATTTATGAATATTTTTTTGTACTAACCAATAGTTTAGTATTATAAACTATTTATATTGGTTATTAGAACTTTGTTGTATTACAAATAATTCCAGATGGAACTTGGGAATGGACAACATAGAGAAGAGGGGTGGCTTCTCGTATAGACAATACTGAAGTAGAGCAGAGTGTTGCTGGAAGGGATAGAGATCAAGAGAGGCATATAGAGATGCAAATAATGGCACAGGCAATGATGAGGATGGCAGAGCAACAAGAAAGAAACATGGCGCAAATGGCAGAACAACAGGCTAGATATCTAGAATCAAAGACTGTGGACAGGATTGAGAGAGAGGCAAGGAAGGAAATGAAAGATTCCATACATGAGAAGTTTTTGAAGTTGAATCCTCTAGAATATTCAGGGTCAGTTGAACCTACAGAAGATGATATGTGGGTAAGAGATCTAGAAACTATCTTTGCAGTTATGAAGGTTACGAATAACCAGAAAGTGAATCTAGCTATGTTTAAGCTGAAAGGAGAGGCCAAATATTGGTAGGAAGCCAGCAACCATTTGGTGCCCAGGATGGAAGGTACTGATGTTATTACTTGGGCTGAATTTATTAAAGCTTTGTATGTTAAGTATTTCCCTAAAGTTTATAGGAGGGAGAAGGTGAGGAAATTTATAAATTTGACCCAAGGAAAAATGTCTGTGAGGGAGTATGAGGCTAAATTTACTGCTTTGTCTAGATTTGATACTAAGTATGTGGAGAATGAAGAAGATAAATTTAGTAAGTTTCAAGATGGACTGAATTGGCCTATTCAAAATAGAGTGGCCACTTGTGAGTTAGAAGATTATGCTTCTCTGGTAAACAAAGCCACGATAGCAGAAAGGCAAATGAACCAAGGGGTGGAGAGTAGAGAGAGTTTTAAGAAAAGTATATTTGATGCATATCACTCTAAGGGAGGTGAGGGTGGAAGTGTTAAAATGGAACCTCATAAATTTCAGAGAGGTGGTGGAGATAGTGGTAGAGGTCCGGGGATATTTGGCAGAGATACCAGGGCTGGAGGATCTTTTGGTTCGGTTAGAAAGTCAGGGAGAGGTGAGACCCCAATAGGAGGTGTTACATGTTTCTTTTGTAAAGATAAAGGGCATTATAAATCTGAGTGTCCTAAGATTAAGGGATTGGAATGTTACCATTGTCACCAAGTGGGGCATACTAAGAAGAATTGTTTGCAGTTGGCAGAGACTCCAACAACACATAGTGAAGTAGCAGGCATAGTGTTATCTCCAGGAAGTGCAGTGAAAAGTATGGGCAGAGGATAAGCTTGTAGTTCCAAGACAGGTGGATGAGTTTTTACAATGAAAGAAGCTCAGATTAATCTAGATGTGGTGACAGGTACACTTTCTGCTACTGATAGAAGTCTTATGTTTTGATTAATCCTGGTTCTACACATTCTTTTGTGTCCTATGCTTTTGCTGTATACCTGAATAAACCACGAACTCGTTTAGATGTGGGGTTGGGTATTTATATGCCTATGGGGGATATGATTATAGCCGAGTATGTTTTTCGTGATTGTGTTTTGACTTTGGGGGTTAGGGATACAATTATAGATTTACTTCCATTGGATATTTGTAATTTTGATATAATTCTGGGAATGGATTGGCTATCTAAATATCATGCATCTATGGATTGTTTCTGTAAGGAGGTTTTTTTTAATATGCCTGGTGAGCCTAAATTTAAATTTGTGGGGGAAAGGAAAATTGTTTCCAGTTGCATCATTTCAGCTATTCAGACAAGGAAATTATTGAGTAAGGGTTGTGAGGGTTTTATTGCATATGTTCTTGACATTAGGAAGGGGGATTTACAATTAATCGATGTTCCTATTGTACGAGATTTTTCAGAAGTGTTTCCTAGTGAGTTATCGGGGTTACCCCCAGAGAGAGAAGTTGAATTTAGTATTTAATCGGCATCGAGGACAACCTCTATTTCTATGGCACCGTATAGAATGGCACCTGCTGAGTTGAAAGAACTCAAGATTCAGTTATAGGATTTACTTGATAGGGGGTTCATACAACCTAGTGTGTCTCCATGGGATGCACCAGTTTTATTTGTGAAGAAGAAAGATGATACCATGCGTTTGTGTATTGATTATAGGCATCTGAATAAAGCTACAATTAAAAACAAGTACCCTTTACCTCTTATAGATGATTTGTTTGATCAGTTACAGGGTGCTAAAGTGTTTTCAAAAATAGACTTGCGATCGAGTTACCATCAGTTGAGGGTCAAGGAGAGTGATATTTCTAAAACTGCTTTTCGTACTCAGTATGGTCATTTTGAATTTCTGGTGATGCCTTTTGGGGGGACTAATTCTCCAGCTATATTTATGGATCTTATGAATCGGGTACTTCATCCTTTTGTTAATTCATTTGTGTTTGTTTTTACTAATGATATTCTGATTTATTCACGTGATATGGTTGAACATGAAAAGCATCTCATAAATATTTTAAATATGTTGAAAGATAAGAAGTTGTATGCTAAGTTTAGCAAGTGCGAATTTTGGCTATCACAAGTTGTATTTTTAGGCTATGTTATTTCTGGGGATGGTATATGTGTTGATCCTAAAAAGGTAAAAGCTATTATAAAATGGGAGAGGCCCAATAATGTGACTGAGGTGAGGAGTTTCCTGGGTTTATCTTGGTATTATAAAAGGTTTATTAAGGGATTTTCTTCGGTTGCCTTTTCAATGACTAAACTAACTCGGAAAGATGTTAAGTTTGAATGGAATTCTGATTGGGAAAATAGTTTTGATGAATTGAAAAATAGGTTGTTAACTACACTTGTTCTTACTATTCCGCATGGTGGAGATGGTTTTGTTATTTATACTGATGCTTCACATCAGGGGTTGGGTTGTGTTTTTATGCAACATGGTAAAGTTATTGCTTTAGCTTCTAGGCCATTGCGTAAACATGAACGTATTTATCCTACACATGATTTGGAACTTGTTTCTATTGTGTTTGCTTTGAAACTATGGCATCATTATCTATATGGTGAGGTTTGTGAAATTTTTACTGACCATGAAAGCCTTAAGTATTTATTTACTCAGAAGGAGTTGAATTTGAGGCAGAGACGCTGGATGGAGTTAGTTAAAGATTACGATTATACAATTCACTACCACCCAGGGAAGGTAAATGTAGTTACAGATGCTCTGAGTAGAAAGGCTTCGGGCAGATTATCTTGTATTCGGTGTGCTAGAGTTTCCAACATCAAGGAGTTAAGATTGTTGGGAGTAGAATTGAAGCTAGCAGATGGGGACAAGTTATTTGCTCATGTAAGCATGAGGCCTTTTTCAGCTACCCGTATTCATGATTTGCAAAGTCAAGATCCTTTTCTTGAGAAGAAATGACAAGATGTTCGAGATGGTAAGTCAGAAGATTTTTTTATTGTGAATGATGGCACTTTATTATATAAGCAGCGGTTATGTGTGCCTAATGTGTGTGGATTGAAAGAGGAAATTTTAGATGAGGCTCATAATTCCATTTATACTATGCATCCTGGCAGTACTAAAATGTATAGGGATTTAAAGGAGCATTATTAGTGGAATAATATGAAGAAGGAAATGGCTAATTTTGTTGCTAGGTGCCTGATACGCCAGCAAGTGAAAGTGGAGCTTCAGAAATCTACTGGTCTGCTTCAGCCATTACCAATATCGAAATAGAAATGGGATCATGTATCGATGGATTTTTTGGTTGGGCTTCCTCGATCTCAGAAGGGTTCAAGTTTAATTTGGGTAGTGGTGTACAGATTGGCCAAGTTCGCTCATTTTTTAGTAGTCAAGACTACGTATACAGTTGATATGTATGCTTGATTGTATGTTAATGAGATAATTCGATTACATGGAGCACCGGAATCTATTGTTTCGGATAGGGACCCTACTTTTACATCCAGATTTTGGGATAGCTTGCAGTATGCTATGGGTACTAACTTGAAGTTTAGTACGGCTTTTCATCCTCAGACAGATGGGCAGTCTGAAAGGACAATATATATTTTAGAAGATATGCTTGGAGCTCCTGTGCTTGATTTTAAACAAAATTGGGATGAATATTTTCCTTTAATAGAATTTTCATATAACAATAGTTTTCAATCTACTATTGGTATGGCATCATATGAAGCGTTGTATGGTAGACGGTGTCGTACACCCGTATGTTGGGGTGAAGTTGGTGAAAGGAAGATAGAGGGTCCAGAGTTGATTGAAGTCACCACTGAAAAGGTGAAGATTATTCAAGATAGAATGAGAACGACTCAAAGTAGACAAAAAAGTTATGCGGATAAGCGACGGAAAGATTTAGAATTTCAGAAGGGGGATTATGTGTTTCTTTGGATATCGCCATCGAAAGGAGTTATGATGTTTGGAAAGAAAGCTAATTTAGGTCCACGCTACATTGGACCTCATGAAATTCTTGAGAAAGTCGGGATGGTTGCCTATAAGCTAGCGCTATCACATGAGTTAGCTCGATTACATGATGTTTTCCATGTTTCTATTTTAAGAAAGTATGTAGCGGATCCTTCACATGTATTGGTGGAACAACCTATAGCGTTAAAGTAAGATTTGAGCTATGTGGAAGAACCACTTGCAATCGTCGATAGGAAAAAACAAATATTGAGATCAAAAGTGACCCTATTTGTGAAAGTTGTGTGGAGAAGGAATTCCATGGAAGAGGCTACATGGGACAGCGATGATACCATGAATATGCATTATCCGTATTGTTTTTATTAAGACAACCAAGGTATGTCAATTTTGGGGATGAAATTTCCTAACAAGGGGAGAATTGTGACAACCCGAATATAATTATGATAAATTATGTTTAAATCATGATTAGCTTATGTTATATGGATAATATGTTATTAGTATATATAATGTTAAGTCATTATATTTAGTTTAATCCTACCTTCATAAAGCACGAAATATCGAATTAGTTACAAATGTGAAAATTTGATGTTTTCGGTAGGAATGTTCATGTTTAAGACTAGTTTTGACCTTTATGACATAACAATTGACTTGAGGTGGGAACTAGATAGTTGTATACAAGTGATTTATGGTTGTAACACAACAAATGGTGTGTGAAACGGAGGTCCGATTAATAAGTTAAACCAAAATTACGAACCAGGGGGAAATCTGTCCATTTGTTTAAGTGGTAATTTGTCCTTTATGCCCAATAAGTGTCTTAAATTGATTGGTTGGAGGTGGAGGTTGGTTTGGCCGACTTAAACCCTTGATATATCCTCTTTTCTTCATCAAAATCAGTTTGGGAGAGTTTTAGGTTGAGGAAAAATAATTGTGACGGTTAGGAAGAAGAAAGTGAGGAAAAACATTCAGAAAAATTCATAGAAAATTAGGTAAAATCCCTAAGGTAATTACACCCATGAATCTTGTTATTTTTATTGTATTTATGATTAATATGATATAAATACTTGATTTTTTATTTACCTTTCATGCTTCGGTGCATATGTATGGATATATGTAAGTTTAAACAAAGTTGAATGTGTAGACCGTTAAATTGCTTGTTTAGTAACCTTGTTTATTTAAACTTCCGTATCCTTTTGTATGATTACTTAAATTGATTTATTCTAGTTGTAGATTAACATAGACCCATATATTCATAACATATCCGAAAATTATGTAAAAATAGCAAGAAATGAATCTTGGGTGAAGGTTTGAAGTTCGGGTATGAAATCTGCCCCAAAAGAGTAAATATGCATACAATATGTTTGATGTTTTGCTTGACATAGCAAATGAACTCTAAAAATTATGAAATTTTAATATTGTATTATTAAATATGTTTTCTGGAATTGGGTGAAATATCATAGAAAGTTATGATGTATAAAAATTATGAAAATTCTTTTAAGATGACATAACCATAGATGAGCCTATAGGGCGGATTTGCTATGTGGTAAAGAAATGGGCATATCTTGCTCTAGGAAACTTAGAATGATGTGTCATCAATTGTGTTGGAAACTTAATATGATAAGGATTGGATTACGAAGAATAATTAAAGTAGGTTTCGTCCGTAATTTTAATATGTTGGATATCATTACCTAAGTCGAGATAGGACTTCATTTATGAAGAATGATTTGAATTGAATCATATGATGCCTATGAATTGTGTTATGTTGAAGTTGTTCTTTGAATTGTCAATATTCTTATGATGATAATAATATTATAAGAATGATAGGAAGAGAAGAATAACTGACTGAACAAGAGCCAGATAAAGGAAAAGGGAAAGCTTTTTAAATTTCCAAGGTGAGTGTACTTATGATTGTTTCATATATACTGATATATGAATATAGCTCTAAGAGAAGCATTTGTTTGAATACTTCGGTATTCAGGATTTGTTTGGATATTCAAAAATCCAGGATTTGTTTGGGATAAAGATCAATTGATTTGATTTTTCTTATAACAAGGATTTCTTGGAACTCATGTTCCAGGATTTTTTATTGCCAATGGGCAGAATTATTTAGATCTCATGATCCTGGATTTGTTATTGCCAATGGGCAGGATTGTTTCAATTTTATATCCACATATTCGATATATAATTGTTATTTTATTGTAGTGAAGGAGTACCTCACTAAGCTTAATGCTTAGGGTTTATATTTTAACAATTTTAGGTTTGTATGCTGCCAGCTAGGATACCATATGACCGATAACTTTGAGAGTTGCACCGTTGGAAAAAGTTGGGGTTTAAATATGGGGATTTTATCATTGTCACACTAAAGATTTTAATATACTCACGCATTGTATATATGGCGATAATATGGATTGAGTTGATGATTGTGAAATTTTATCATAGTTAATCATAGTATTATATGTCCACTTAATTATGACTCTGATATTGATTTCATTATGGTATAAGAATAATAGTATGTTCATTATGCACATTATGCAGAAAAATATTGATAAATGAATTATATTTCCAATGGTCTCAAGATCATTATCCAACTATTATAATAACAAATGATTAGTATGGATATTGGGTTTGGAGTGTGACAATTATGACGTCATCCTAGGCATGGATTAGTTGGTGGGTTAGAGAGCTATGGTAGATTGTTATGAGAGGACGATCTTTTTTGCCATTTTGGGACAGGAGATGTTCCTAGTGGCAATGCCACTTCTCGAGGGAGGATTGCACACTCACTTATATTATATTGAGGAAAAGACCTCACAGTAAGTGAAAGTTTCTTTGGACTCAATCCTAGTCATGAGAGATTTCGAGGACGTATTCCAGGAGATACCAAGGTTACCACCTAGCAGGGAGATAGAGTTTGTTATTGACTTAGCGTCGTGTATGAGACCAATTTCCAGAGCACCGTATCGCATGGGCCCTTCGAAAATGTGAGAGTTGAAAGAACAGAATCAGCAGCTCTTGGGGTAGGGTTTCATTCGGTGGAGTACATCGCCGTGAGGTGCACCGGTATTATTTATGAAGAAAATGGATGGTTCGCTTCGTTTGTGTGTAGACTACAGTAAGATGAACAAGGTGACGATACGTAATAAGTATCCATTACCTAGAATTGATGACTTGTTTCATCAGTTAAGATGGGCTACATACTTCTCAAAGATCGATTTGAGGACACGCTACCATCATTTGCGCATTCGAGAGGAGGATATACCTAAGACCATTTTCTTGTCGCGGTATGGGTTGTATGAGTTCAGGGTGATGTCGTTTGGACTCACTAATGCACCTGCAGTGTTTATGGACCTCATGAACAGGGTATTCAAGGAGTTTCTGGACCAGTTTGTGATCGTATTCATTGACGATATTCTGGTTTACTCTCGCACAGAGAAGGAGCACTTTGAACACTTATGTATGGTTTTTCAGATGTTACGGGATCAATAATTGTATGCCAAATTCGGGAAGTGTAGATTTTTGGCCTCGAGAGGTTCAGTTTATTGGCCACATTGTATCCGACAAAGGCATTATTGTGGATCCGAGTAAGGCATCAGTGGTGAGGGAGTGGTAATAGACCACGACACCGATCGAGTTTCGGTTCTTTGGTAGAGTTTACGTATCAGTACTTTTACCAATTCACTATCGGTATGGCTCCTTTTGAGGAACTTTATGGGAGGCCTTATCATTCACCCGCCTACTGGTTAGACATGGGGAATAACAAACTATTGGGGCCGAAGATGATACAGAAGACTTCTGCCAAGATAGAGTTAATTCAAAGATGTATTCGAATAGCTTAGTATAGGCAGAAGAGTTATTCTAACGCTGATAGGAAACACGTGGAGATAGAGGTGGGAGACCAGGTGTTGATTAAGGCATCACCTATAAAGGGGATTATGAGGTTCGATAAGAAAGGGAAGTTAGCACCGAGATATGTGGGACCGTTACCTATTATTGAGAGGGTGGGACTGATAGCATACAGATTGGTACTCCCAGAGCATATTCAGTGGATACACGACGTGTTCCATATGGCATCACTGAAGAAATATAGGAGCAACGAGAGAGCCTTCTGGCACGTCCCATTTGAGGAGATCAATTTGCAGCCAGATATCTCATATGAGGAGAGACCGTGGCTATTTTGGATAATAGGGAGCTTAATCTTCGATCCAATCTGGTACCGTTAGTGTTAATACAATGGGTACACCATAATGTTAACGAGTCGACATGGGAGCAGGACGAGGATATGCGAGAGTAGTATCCAAAGTTTACCCAATTTACGGATCATAAGTCACTTTAGTATTTCTGCACCCTGAAGGATCTTAATATGAGGCAGAGGATGTGGCTCAAATTTATGAAGCACTACCAATTTGATATGCCGTATCATCCTAGTAAGGATAGCATGGTGGCAGACACGTCGAGTCGAAGACCTACAGGAGAGTTGGCAGAGGTTTGGAAAGCGAAGTGGAGCGAACTTTGATATGAGGATGAGGTAACCCGAGCATACATGGAAATTTTAGCTATCACCCCCAAGAGTGTTATGCGAGTGGTGAGGGCACAGGTAGAGAACCTATTTTTTCAAGAAAAAGTACGACAGTTACTAGCCGAGGGGGCAGAGTCCTACTCCATCAGCTTAGAGGGAGGACTTCGGCTTAATGGGAGACTGGTAGTACCCGAGGATGAAGATTTGAGACATGCATTCATGATGGAGTCGCACGGGTCAAAGTTTACAGTACCTCTAGGCGGGGATAAAATGTACCAGGATATGCGACAATAGTATTGGTGGTCGATTATGAAGCGTGACACAATAGAGTTTGTCTCAAAATATGCTACATGTCATCTTGTGAAAGTTGACCTCGAGAAACCTTCAGGAATGCTATAGTCACTAGAGATTCCCATGTGGAAGTGGTAGAGTATTTCAATGAACTTTATTATCAGACTACCGATATAGCAGAAAGGTCACGATTCCATATGGGTGATAGTGGATTGGCTTTTCAAGGTAGCCCATTTCTTGTCGGTTCGTACTAATTTTAATACAATGCAGTACGCATAGTTATTCATTTTGGAGATCATAGAACTGCACGGAGTTCCTATTAATATTGTATCGGAGAGAGACAAAATATTTGTGCCACATTTTTGGCAGAGTTTTCAGGAGGCAATGGGTACAGACTTGTGGTTGAGTACGGCATATCACCCGCACACTGAGAGGGTGAATCAGATGCTTGAGGATATATTGAGTATGTGTATCCTAGATTTTGGAGGAGTATGGGGGCGATATCTTCCATTGATAGAGTTTGCGTATAAAAACTCTTACCAATTCACTATCGGTATGGCTCCCTTTGAGGCACTTTATGGGAGGCCTTGTCGTTCGCCCGTATGTTGGTTAAAGGTGGGGTATAACAAACTATTAAGGTTGGAGATGATACAGGAGACTTCTTCCAAGATAAAATTGATTTGAGGACGTATTCGAATAGCTCAGGATAGGCAAAAGACTTATTCTGATGCCGGTAGGAGACACGTGGAGCTAGAGGTGGGCGACCAGGTGTTGATTAAGGTATCTCCTATGAAGGGGATTCTGAGGTTTGGCAAGAAACGAAAGTTAGCACCGAGATACTTGGGATCGTTCCCTATTATTGAGAGGGTGGGACCGATAGCATACCAATTGGGATCTTTAGCGGATACACAACGTGTTTCATGTGGCGTCGCTGAAGAAATACAGAAGGAACGAGAGAGTCTTCTGGCACGTCCTACTTGAGGAGATTGATTTGCATCCAGATGTCTCATATGTGGAGAGACCCGTGGTTATTCTGGATCATAGCGAGCATAAGCTTCGATCCAAGATTGTACCGTTAGTGCGAGTACAATAGGGAGACCACAATGTTGACGAGTTGACATGGGAGCGGGATGAGAATATGGGAGAGAAGTTTCCAGAGTTATTTACCGCATGTATATCCTAATTTTGAGGACAAAATTCCTTTGTAAGGGGGGAAGCGTATAATACCACGTATTTTTGCGTATTTAAAATTTAATTTGTCGAGTAATTAAAATACAAAATACGTTTTAAAATAAGTAGATTAAATCACGTGAGTGGAGTGATTTAATGTGATTTAATATTTAAATTACGTGAGTGAAGTAATTTAATGCGATGTAAATGATAATTATGATTATTAAAGGATTATATAATAATTATGATTATTAAATAATTAATCGAGATATAGACAGTGATTAATATTATGGTCCAAATTTACGAAGTGTGAATAGTAAATATTGATAGTTAATTTGTACGACATAGCGAGTGATATGGATGTACTTGATTATATCTCAACCGAGGGAAGCGTGTAGACTAAATTGAGGATGAGATGGGATTTTTCTTAAGTGACTCAAGTGATAATATAGAGGTCACAGATGATTCTGAAAGGAACCCATTAGTCAATATAGTATACCTGGGGGTACTAGTCGGGTACCGGGGAATTTTTGGACTAAACCAGGACCCTATGGGGGCGTTTTAGTCTGTTGGGATATGGGGGTGAGGAGAGCTACGAATTTTGGAGTGTTTCATCAGTTGATTAAAAGTAGGGTTAGGGTTAGGGTTAGAAACCTCATAAAAAAAAGGAAAGCCATTAGAGAGAGAAGAGAGATTATTCTCAAAGCCTAAGGAAGAATTCGTGAAGGATTCAAAGGGTTCTTACACCAAAAACTAGTTGGGAAGGAAGATTGGAGGAGAAAGACAATCAATTACCAATAACAATCATGAAATCGGATCATCTCTGATTAACGCAAGTAGTTATTTGCAAATTATTTTGAGTTATAATATCCATACGTAGGATTTTTGAATAATTGATTTTGATTAATATTCTTGGAGAAAAATAATTGATTAATTGCATGTTTGGGTAGAAAAAACTTGTAGTTAGATTTATATCTATAGAGGATTGAAAATAAGAGGAACCATGATTATTAATACGAATTAAAATCTGGGTTTATGATTTAAAATATGGGAAGAACATATTTTTAGGGTTCTTGAATAATTAGAGGATTTGAATTGTTTTGGGCCAAATTTGTGAAGATTTATGATGTTTAAATCTTTGGAAATCATCCTAGAGTATGTAAAAATGGTTAGAAATCATTGGTTGCAAGTTTGGTGTGTTATCATATGAGTTGGATAATGGGAAATGGTGAGAAAATTCATGAAGAAGATGAACTGCACCTGCACCTGCACCTGCTCTATCGATCGACCCAGGCTGATTCTGTGTTATTTTGTTGGTTGAGTTCTAATCGTTTGCCAATGCTTGGGGGTAACCTTAGGGATGATGTTGTACCTATGTGGGGACTGAGGGACGACCAGTAGGTTTATATTGGGGATAGGCTATAATCATTGAGTGCAAGATTTGAAGAGATAGATCGATGAGTATAAACCGATTGAATAGTGCATCGAGAATTTGGAATTTGAGTTATGGAGAGAGTAAACATCATCCCAAGGAGTATACTAGTAGGTTAGAGATATCTTAACTACTGAAATGAATGGATGGGTAACTAGGGCCCTTAGAGTTGTGTGAATACTCAATTAAAATATGATAGTGAGATAAATCGTAAATAAATAAATACGGTGAATATCAAAGAGAAAATACTACGTGTGAACACTATTATTAGGTTGTGTGTATACCTAATGAATTATATGGATACTTAGGTGGAGAGAATACCTAAAGTATAATTGCCTATATTAGGGTTGAGGTAGGATTCTGAACTAATATATGGAAATGGTAACTCGGGGTCGGGACGAAAGAGTTCCGAACCAATTTATGTATAAAATTTTATTAGTGGGGTCAAGGTGATTTTTGGAACCACTACATGAAATGCATTTGGGGTCGAGGTGACATTCCGAACCAAAATCCTACTTCGTGTCGATGGACCATTCCGAACCAAGAGTCCTTGATGTGTTTTAAGAGGACATATTAGTAATGAATGAATATATAAGTATATGTTGTGTGTGAAATGTATACTATATTAAGAATCTACTTGTGCGAGTTAGTAGATAGTGAGATGTCGTGAATACATCTAAAAGTAAATTAAGTAGGAAGACTTAATTTGAAAATGGTGAAAGATAACATGGTGTGACGGTCAGCTAAGTATATAAATAAAGAGATATGGTTACTATTACAAACTAAGTGGGCGGAATGGGAACTTAGTCGCATAGATGAGTTCAGTTGAATATTATAGTTTACTTAGCTTGAGTAGTATAGCCAGGTGGGCTAGGTACGTGACATTAGGCGTGCACAATAGATGAGGGTGAGGTAACTCAAGAGAGTGTACACAAAAGCTTATCATGTGTAATCAATAACTCATTTTATTTTAATAATCACTTGCAAAAATATTTTCAAAACGTTTTGAGTACTAACTCCGCTATTAATATATTTTGAAAAACTTTTAGGTATCCATTCACTAGGACGCCGGACTTGAGGATTCTATCTGGGGACTCGTAGATGCAGCTTTTTGGAGGCTGGTAGGACTTTTCATAGACGCTTCATTTCACTACACCAAAATGGGGGATTTGTGAGTGATGTTAGCACTCAGAACTGACCTTTATAATTGCTATTTACCGTCATAATTTAAGGGGTGACAAAAGAAAAATTTATAACTCCTAACAGCAGTCACAATTTTTTATAACCCCTATGACTGGTGACCCCAATTTGTAACTGCTATTCGTAACTGCTGACAACAGTTACGAATCATATATTTGTGACTGCTGTTAGCAGTTACAAAATTAATAGTAGTGACAAATTTGTGACTCCTATTAGGAGTTACAAAATTAAATTTGTTAAATGTTGTAAAAGCTATTACAAATATCTTTATATTTTCACAAAATGATGAAATAATGAAAGTAAAATAAATATCATGATAACAAGTCTAAAAATTTTGACAACATTTCATTTACATTTCTCATATTCCAAATATCCAGTACACATAAAACTTGTTAAACTTAATTTAACATCAAACAACCCCTAAGTGGGCGCCAAGTACAAAATGAACATAGAATAAAAAATAAACTAAAAAAAGTAACGACACAACTCTTCGATGACATGGAATGCCATGAACATGTAACAAATCATTCTAAATCTAAACCAGAAGTCACCACCCAGTGGATACGATTCGTGAAGTCTAGGTATATCAGCCGTGGGGGGTATTGATGCGGTGACATCCTCCCTAGTGTACTCGGAGTATGCCTGTTGAGCAAGTTCAATGGACTCAAATTTTTTGAATACGGCGCCTCGGTATCCATTAACTTGTGCTTGTGTTGCTTGCCACGAAGTGTAAACACCTGGATTTAGGCCTTTGAATACCACGTATGCCGGATCTGCCATGTGTATGCCTGCAAATAATAAAATGTGATTAATATATATATATATATATATATATACACATTCATTTTTTGAGATAAATAAGCTACCATAACATATATATATATATACTAGCGTATGCCCGTGCCTGAAGGCACGAAGAAAATTACAAAAAAAAATCGTTACCCGACAACAAAGTGAAATAAATGTACAATATTTCTGTTCTAATTTTAAAAAATTTGGGCAGAGTTCCCTTTATTTATAAGACTATCCACCCTGTTTAAAAAAATAAAAATACTAAACAACATCAATACTACAATACTCGAGGTCCATATTGAACCTCATTTCAACCACTTCATCAATTTAACAATAATATTGACAACTATTGAATAGGATGTTGAGTCAAGAACCGCACGCATCACCGTTCAACTACATAGTAATCCCAAAACTTTGAATCTACAAATAACTACAAAGTAATCTATATAAGGGGTGGTGGTGGATATGATAGGAATGATACAAACAAACAACTTCCCCAAAGTTGGGTAAACATATATGAATTTCATTACCATCATCTTACCTTTTCTCGTCGTTAAATGATAGCTTCTCTTATATCTTACCTACTCCTTCACCTGAAATAAGACGTGTGAATTGATAATTAAAAATGATAGCACAACTTGAACCAAAAACCATCCATTTTACTTGAATACAAAAATCATTGTAAAACAGAAGCATTCTATGCATATGTGACAATTTATAGGTACATAAAAACCATTCTTGAATATTTTCAATCAAGTCCCCTAGACTATTAATACAACAATCAAATAAACCTTATGAAATAGTAATTCACATTGGTGCGCTCTAAATAAAGCTTGTGATTCAAGTGCAAATCAATCGCAACGCATTATAAACCAAACCCTAAATATGAAGTTCAAGCATCCAAGGTGGGATTATGATCCCCAATCATAAGTCTAGCTACTCATAATTGAAACTATACTACACATGCTAGTTAACAACATAATTAAGTTAGTTATCTAGTTTAAACACAAACCAATACAAGAGATGGAATGAAATGCAAATTAAAGCTAGTAGAACAAGTAGAGAAGAAGTAAATGAGTAATTTCATTAATAATCACAAGTTGTGTACATGGGGCACAAAAACCAAAACTTGAAAATAGACTAAATGTACTCTCTCTTCCACACACCACTAAACAACTACAAAGTTACAAACCCAAAAATCAAAATAAAGAACCAAAAAATTTAGCAACAGAGAAAGCGGGATGACAACGCCCTACATATGGTCCGGATGGCGGCTCGAGGACTCAGGCGCGGTGGGGTCACGAGGGGCATAGGGATCATAAAGGTAAGGAGGCACAGAAGCCTCGCCCCCACGAATATGAGCAAACAAATCCATTTGTGCCCGGGAAATCATGGAAGTATCTCGCTGATAGTCAGCCCGTAAGGATGCGAAGTTCGTCATATAAGTGTCCCGAAACTCGGTAAAATCACCCTGCAACGATGCGAAATTTGCCATATAGGTGCCCCGAAACTCAGTAAAATTAGCATGTAACTCATCCATCTGCACCACGAGATATGTAATGGGGTCAACAGTAGGAGGCACAGGAGGTGGGACTGGATGAGGCACTTCCAAAATATCCGGCATAGGAGCATCAGGGGCATCAGGAGCATCCAACATACGCTTTTTCCTCCTCTCCCAATAATCTTGCCCCAAGCTTTTAGTAATGGTATTATCATTAAACACCTTAGGTAACCTAGGTATCTTATCGCTGCCCAAGACCTCACATCCGGCATCCTTGCAAATCCGGGAAATCAATCGCGCAAAAGGAAGAGTTGTGGTTCCCTTCTCGCTATAGGCAACGTTCACTATTTGATGCCACATGAGGGCGGGAAGACTGATGACCGTGTCATCCCCTAAAAGACTGTATAAGAAGAGGGCCTTCTTGTAACGGAGGACAGCCTTGGTCTGAGTTGGAATGATGGAATTAATGGTGATGAGATGGAGGATACGATGTACATCGGGCATGCCCGAAGTGGGGAAAGTCTCCCCCGCCCAAATCTTGCCGGGTGCAAGACGCGCAATAAGTACCTCTTGTGGAAGCTGAGACGCATCTGCGAGGACCGGGTAATGATAGAGCTCGGGGTTAGAAGCCCCACTAAGGTGCGCAGCTAAGATGGGCTTAGAAATAGTAATCCGCCTCCCTCTCACATACGCTTCATACGTGCCGCCGCGCGTAGATACTAGAGAAGCATAAAAACGGCGCACGTGGTCCTCGTTGACCTCCCCTCTCATGGACAGATGGGCCTCCCAATTGAATTTGGATAAATACCGTCTTACAGAAGCCGACATCTCATCTAAAATCACCTCCTTCTCAATAGCAATCGGTCGACTGGTTTTGAACATGGCTCGATACCACTCCATCTCATCCTTGGAACGAAAAGATTCAAAACCAGCCCCTCCCCATCCAGTAACTGCATTGGATGATGGCTTGGTGATCGAAGGAACCGACAAAACATTAATTCAATACACACAGCATAAGTGCGATGCATAAAATCAAAGTAATCGTGAAATTTGGGGAAACTAGGCTCAGAGGGTGCGCGGTGGGAAAAATTGGTTGAGTAGACGTAACCGACACACACCACACTCAAACAAGGATAATTCAACAAGAATGTGCGATAAAAGGTGCGAAGATGGAGCTTTAGCGTGCAAAACCTTCACAGAGGCATTTTATCGAACATATAGCGTGCAATGTATAGAAAGTAGGGTGAAAATGGCATTTTCAAAGTGAAACAACCCCAACAAATACAACTTAATCATAAAAGCAACATAAATAAGTTGTATTTGTTGGATTCACATCACAAACAATGAGAAAATATGAAGTTTCCTGCAAAAAATGTGGCTTTTACAAGAATGTATTTAACCCTAATTTTATACAAAGAACACTAAATAAGATTTGAAAACAATTTAAGAGGGTTTGTAACCTTAGATGAGGATGCCCTAGATGAGGAAGCCATGAGGGTGAAAATGAATAAAATAAAGGAAATGATATGGGAGAGGAGGAGGTCTTCAGCTAAGGGAGAAGAGAGAATGAGAAGTTGATTTGCTGATTTTGAGGGTATTTTAAGTGACCAGGTGAACCGAATCGATTCCGTAGTTAAACCGAATCGATTCGAAACTCTCGAATTCAACACTGTCTAAGTGCGAATCGATTCGGTGATAAACCGAATCGATTCAGATGTAGAGACCTGACACTTTTGGTTTTTCGAATCGATTCGGAAGTAACCCGAATCGATTCGCAAACCCTTAATTGGCTACCTGAAGGGGTCGAATCGATTCAGTGATAAACCGAATCGATTCGGATGCTGGGATCAAACATTTTGCTTTGCTGATTTCCTAAATCTCATGAAATTTGATCATTGGACCACCTTCAAATGGATTTCTTGGACCCATATGGTATATCTAATGTATGTAACAGGTCCGGAACGAAAAAATGCAACCCCACACGTGCCGGGGAATGCTCGGCACCAAAATTGAGAATTTATCGAACCCAATCACCCCTACTAACGGGGCTGCTGCGTACGATGTCCGGTTGTAAATCCGCAGATATAATTATGACGTAATTCACAATGTGAACACCTATTCTTCCCATTCTTCTGACTTCGTTCAAACTAAAGTTCACACACTTAACAATTATGTCGGGTTCTAGATCGGAAGACATTCAAAACAGATTACTAATTGATTCGAAACAGATTACTAATATTTAAAATTGAGTTCAAACACTACTAATTGTTCACTTTGACAATTTGTTCAAATTTCTCAAGACAAATTACTCTGGATCACTTAAGGATAAGACAAAGAAACGGCCAAACCACCCAAGATTTCTCGACATCCTTAATAGTGCCCGCCCCATGACTTCGACGATACAACGGATGATTCTCTTCTCCCTGCTCAACACTACTATCGTAAACCTTACGTTCAAATATCAGCAATTGATGGCCATGCACCACCGTTCCAGTAGCAGCTGACGCAAAAACTTGTCCACTTGCAATCATTCTCTGATTTGAAAAATCTAATAAATCGATATATGTATCATGTGGAGGATCAGTTAAATCTCTAAAGTTTGGCTCAGTTGAATCTCTAAAGTTTGGCTCAGTTGACGGGGGGGTGGGGGGTAGGAATGTAATCATGGGGACTTGAATGCGAAAATGGAGTGTAATCATGGGGACTTGAATGCGGGACAGGAGTAGAATTGCGAGGACTTGGATTTGGTATTTTCAATCCATTCGATTCAAAAGCACTTAAAAGCATGGTAACGGATGATTTGAGAAATGCCATATCCTCAACATGTTTTTCTTCTCGTGTCTTTGCTCTAGTCAACTGTGATACTATAGGAGCAATTGCCTTAAGTTTACTTTTGGACACGGGTCCAACACCACGAGTCACCCCCTAGTATCTTTTCCTCTAAAGACAGTCAATGCATCTGTATCAATACTGTTTTGGCTTAAAGAACCTTGACTACTTGTCATCTCACTCAATTTTTGCTGCAAAATTATTTATGAATCGATTAAAACTCATTGAACGACGAAACTTGAAGGAATTTAATTATTACAACTGAGATTATGAAACTCACCATATCATCAGCTACTTTTGGGTGAAACTCCCCAGTTTTTCGCCTACGACTTTCGAAATACACTTCTGAACGATCAACAGGTCGTTTATTGTTAAGCACCTATAAATTAATTTTCCATTAACTATTTGAGCAGGACATATAATATATATACACATTAAAATAAGAAAGGGTTTATACCATCTCCTCGATTTTCTCAGCATACGACATCCGACCAAGACAATGGACGTCAGTCTTTTTAGCCCTGTTCACCCGGCCTTGGTGTCGTTGTTTTAATTTTTCCTCAGATGCTTTGCGCGAGACGAATTCATTCCACTCACGAACAAGGATATGCTCTTTCTCCGGTACTTAATCCTTCAGGGCCTTTATCCCATCACTATCCAATCCCTTAAAATAAGTCGAGCGAAGGTTACTTCTAAAAGTCTTCAATTGAATACCAATGGCTTTCATGGACCCCTCGTTCTGGTCGGCCGAAAGATTGAACTCTTTCATGAGCGTATCCCACAAGTGGTCCTTTTTTACTTGCTCAACCGTATCCTAACTCTCCTAATTTAAGCCAATACAAGATTTTAACAAAGACAAGTCTCGAGCTTTAAAAGAATTCTTGCCAACTATTGGCAAACCAAATAGGTTAAGGGAAACGTTAGCATGAGAATCAATGGCAGAATGTTCATCATGACTTGAACTTTCTGGCCTGGATGATGGAATTGTATTCTCGGACGCCATTTTCTGCATTTTTATATTTATGCATTAGTTCATATGTTAATACAAGAGTAAGGAAATAATATAAAAAATATAATATAAGTTATACCTTTTCAACATATTCCAAAATTTTTGATAACTGAAACCAACATAACATGCCACAATTAAACATCTACTCCTCTAATGCGTTTAATAATTTCTTTAATTCTGGGTTGTCATCCAGAATAAACTGAATCTCGATAGGTGCCTATATATCGTGTACCGATGTAGTCAAGCGCTGAGGAGAATGTAAAACAACAGACCACGGATCATTGTTGGGGATCTTTGCATAAAACACTTGCTTTAAGTTTTAAAATGCACAAACGAATGGCTCATCATTAACATTGTCTTTACTCTTCAACTTGGCCAAATCAACCTTTACCATGTGGGTGTCAGGGTCGACAATACATGCATTCTTGTCCTCCACTCTCACCCAATCACAGTAAAATATAGGTATGCTGAAAGATATATAATCTTATAGGATAATTTGTTTTATAATCCCATAATACGTGATCTCAGCTTCTATCAAGTTTTTATCTTTCGCGCTTGCCCTGAAATGAGTTAATGCTTTATATGAAATGCCGCTGTTTTGTTTTCCAATGAGTTTTAACTCGTGTGTGCTTGAAGAAAACACAAAACCATTGACACGATATTGTCCAAACTCCTTGGCTACAAAACTAGGCCCATTTGCTAGACGTGCAAGACTCGTCGATACTTCACCAGCTTTTAATAACTGAAACCAAGAGAGTATTTGCATTGTGAATATGTTGTAAAGACAGTAAATAAAAGTGAGGTATTAATGTAGTCACCTCGGAAGCTACCCAATGCCTAAAGTCATTATCTGCGCTCGCGCCTCCCTTCCTCCTCTTGGCATGCCCGCACTCATTATATTGCCTAGGTTAAAACACTAATAATATTAATTTCTAATGAATATAACAACAAACATATTACATTATTTTACAAAACACTTTAAATAAACTCATATTTTCCATTTATCTATGTCTTCATGCGTCTCGAATACAAATCGAGCCACCTGGTTATATTGTGTACTTGTTAGCTTAACTACCTTACCTTTCCCCAGGGCCTCCTCATCTGTAAAGTCTTCTAATTCATCAATAAAGCGTTCACGACCTCCAACGTTTGGGTTAGGCATATATTCCTTTGCATACAAGGAAGCCTCTTCCATAATGTACTCCTCAGCAATGGACCCCTCAACGTACCATGTATTCTTAACGTAATCTTTAAAAGTTTTCATTAATCGTTCGAACGGATACATCCATCGGTACCTTACTGGTCCACATAAAAGTGCTTCATCGCACAAATGCACTAAAAGGTGGATGCTTATGTCAAAGAATGAAGGAGTAAAGTGCTTCTCCAAAACACATATAGCCTCGACCAAAGTTTCTTTTGCTGCCATTATGTGCATCCTGTTGACAACTTTCTCACACAATAGGGAGAAACATAAGCTAATTTGTAGAATGGCCCTTCGAAGATCCTTGTGTTCCGAAAAACAGTGTCCGAACAACAGAGGGATAAGTTGCATTATCACATGCCAATCGTGGGACTTACACTTTTTCAAATCTTTTGTTGCGTCGCAGACAATCCTGCGTAAGTTGGATGAGAAATTATAAGGGACCTTCAAGCCCTTTAATGTTTCTAAGAACATATTTCTTCCTTCAATGCTCAAAGTATAAGATGCAACTGGCATATGCTTTTTTCCAGTGTTTATATCTTCTTTCAACCATAATGATCTTTTAATCTTCAAATCACGAAGATCTTCTTAGGCTTTTTCTCCATCCTTGGAATGAGAACCACCAATGCATGTGCTTATGAGATGCTCAATGATATTTTTCTCAGCGTGCATTATGTGTATCACATGCTGGACAGGATGTTCCTTCCAGTATGGAAAATTAAACATTATTGATCTCCTGGACCACGCCGTTTTCACATCAACATCCTTTCTTTTACGCTTTTGGGCCAAAATTATGGGGTGTTTCCCCCTCAACTTTTGATCAGCCTTTAATGAACATTCTTCAATTTCCAAACCAGAAAGTCTTGGTGGAGGTGGTAGCGTCTTGGTGCCTTCTGGGAGAAAATTGCTTCGTATTGACCTGAATTTGTGACTTTGGGGCAGAATTCTTCGATGACTATGATAAAAAAGTTTACCACTTTTCTTAAGCCAACTGGCTTCAGTCTCCTCTCCACATATAGTACAACCTAGGTAACCATGTACATTGCACCCAGATAAGGTCCCATAAGCAGGAAAATCATGAATTGCCCATATCAACATAGCTCTCAAAATGAATTCCTCTTTTTTGTATGAGCCGAATGCTCTCACACCTTCAACCCATAACTCATTCAATTCATCTATTAGTGGAGCTAAGAAAACATCAATGTCACTACCTGGTGCTTTTGGACCTGATATCGACAACGACAAAATTGAAAACTCCTTTCTCATGCACAACGACGGGGGCAAATTTAAAGGCGCCGTAAACACAGGCCATATACTCTTATCTGTGCTCAATTTTCCAAACGGGTTAAACCCATCGGTTGATATTCCGAGGCGAACGTTGCGTATTTCTGTAGCAAAGTCTGGGTATCAATGATTTACAGATTTCCACACAGATGAATCAATCGGATGTCGCATGAGATTCTCACCCACCTCCGCTCGACCATGCCAAGTCATTGCCTCTGCTATCCAAGGTATAGTGTAAAGTCTCTTCAATCGAGGACCTAAAGGGAAATACTTTAACACCTTTTTAGGTATTTGCGTATCTACTTTCAATAAACGTTTATTATGTACTATCATCTTTTGTTCATATCTAGGTTCCTTACATACAGGACAGGCCTGTTTATCCTTATGATCCTTATAGTATAAAATGCAGTCATACTTGCAGCAATGAATTGATTTGTATATCATACCCAAACCTTTCAAATTATCCTCATGATTGGATAATTGACTGGAAGTGTATTTTCTTTGGGGAGAAAATCTTTCGCCCAGAGGAGTATTGCCGTCACACTTTTTCCCGATAAGCCAAATTTGCTCTTTAAGTTGTGCAACCCAACCATGACATATAACTTTGTGTGGTCGGAGTTGGAGATATGGTATAATGGTGTTGTGGCTGCTATTTTTAACCGTATATAATCCTTAACTTGGTCCGTATCGTTGCCAACATGATCCTCACATCCTAAAGCATTCCCTCTACTATCTTGGTTTTCTTGTGATGCGTGCGCTTCATACGTATCATTTATGAGATCGTTTAACCTAGCATGTACTAATGGGTCACCATTTGTGTGAACGGTTTCATTGACAAGTATTTCTTCTAGAATATGCTTAAATTCCCTCTCCCCATGGAAATGCCAAAACGTGTAGTCATCTTGCATACCGCAATGAAACAAATGTACTTTTACATTTACCCCTTTCAAGCGTTTTCCATTTTTACAACGATTGCACGGGCATGGGATAATATCAGTTTCGAGATTCTTCGTTGCATAATTCACAAATTCTTTAACCCCATTAACGTATACTTGCCCCACTCTACAACTTTCACCCATCCACTCTTTATATTGTGGAAACCCCATTAATTCTACAGTACAAACAAATAGAACCTCAGTAAATTATAAAACTAAATGAAGTTTGAGCTAATATTTAGAACATAATCTCTGACTTATCATTGCATTAATACTATCATTGCATTAAAACTCACAGGAAAACCTAACCAAGCACAAAATGTCAAAACTTCAACGAGCACAAAATAACAGTTATTTAATTAATTTTTAGATAAAATAAATATGAATAGTATAAAATGATTATTGAAAAAAATCTAACATATTCCTAAACAAGATAATATTTAAAAAACGAAAGTGGTTAAACGATGTGTAGATATACTCACAACAAAACAATCAGATTTGATTATATTTTGTCTAGAGAACGTTGACCACAAAGCTCGGGCAAAACTCGTAATATTAAAAATCCATTGGATTATATTTTGTCAAAAAAATATAATGTCTAGAGTTTTTGAATAATATTTTGTCAAAAAAATAACCTCAATACAATTTCTAGGGCTTATTAACATAAAATACAATTTGTATATAGATACACTGATAAACACACATATAAACAGAAATCTATACATACACACACATACACACACATGTAAACATAAATTTATACATACACACACACACACACACATATAAACAGAAATCTCTATATACACACAAATATACACACATACCCACACATAATAAGAATCGAAATTAGTCTTTAGACAGAAATTATACAACAAAAATACCCAAAAATATACCTGTTTGATTCACAGAAATTAGGGTTTTAGATTCTCAAATGCTTCTTCACATCAACGTCTTCTTCACAGCTAAGACAAAATTTCATTTTTGGCAAATGAAATAACAAACGAAATTTATGTTATTTGTGTGTGTGTATGTATAAACGAAATTTTCGTTTCTGCCAAAATTTCGTTTTTGGCAAATGAAAGAGAGAGGTAAATTAAAGAGGGAGCTCTTCACGTAAGATAGAGGGAAATTAAAGTAGGTGAAAAATTTTATGACAGCTAATAGCTGTCACAAATTTGTGACCGCTAATAACAGTCACAAATTGAGTCTAAGATCAAAATTTGTGACTGCTGGGAGCAGTTACAAATTTATGACTGCCAATAGCAGTTACAAATTAACTCTTAGGCCAAAATTTGTGACCGCTAATAGCAGTTACAAATTTGTGACCGCTAATAGCGGTCATAAATTAAATCTAAGACTAAAATTTATGACTCCTCATAGCAGTTATAATTTCGTGACTGCTCATAAGAGTCATAATTTATGTCTACTAATAAGCTTGTGACTGTTATAAATTTGTGACTGCTTATAGGAGTCACAAATTAATTATATGGTAACATTTGTGACTCCCATTAGCGGTAACAAACTAATGCACTCAAAATTTTTTTAACCAATTAATTTTATCACCCCGAATGACAGTCACAAATAATTTTATGACTGCTCCCAGGAGTGACTAATTTGTCACCCCTATTGGCAGTCACAAAAAAGCAGTCACAAAATTAACATTTTGGTGTAGTGTTTATTCAGATCTAGTATAGGATCTCATTTTATTCATCTCTATTCGGACATGTTGTCCACAATCATTATTTCAGATTTTCAATTTTGGATTATGTTGGTTTTATTTAGCACTTTTTGGATTTTAGCCGAATGTTGACTTGGCAAGATTTGATTCTTTATATATTACTAAATGGTTTGATTCATAGTTTATTGTGAATGTTTATCTATTACTTCCGCATAAGTAATTTTTCTTGGGTTAATGAAAGAAAATTTTGCACCGGTCTAATTCCACTTAGGTGATTAGTAATTAAAAAAATTTCGACAGTGATGCTAAGAATGAACCAACTGAGAAACCTGTTTTAATTTAATTTAGGACTGATCTCCAGTATCCACTACTAAAGATGGAGGATTGTGGTTATTATGATTCTTGTAAGGATCATTGCTGAATGAAAGATGCAGCTGTGTGGTTCTTGAGGGGATCATAATATATTCCATTATAGAATTTGTAACTTGCGATTTATAAATTTTATAAAGTGAATAAAAGGTTTTTCACTGGGGGTTTTTCTTAAAATGTTCTTGTCGTGTTTGCATGCTTTATTTTATTTATTTTATCACCCATATACATGTTTGGGATAATAAGATAAATTTGAACTTGTGTGTGTTGGACACTTAATTATAGAAATTATTCATTAAGATTAAGATAGCGCACTCTCAAAGGTAGGGGTCTATTGAGGATCTCTTGTAAATTTTACCCCCAGGATCTAAGTAGAAACGGGTGGTATTCACTCTGACCTCGTGGGCCAATTTCTTATCGATCGGGCATGTTTCGTTCTGCAAGTATGCTATGATTTGGTTCATCCAGCTAGGACCCTTGTCATAAAAAAGGACATGCTCGGGGCACATTATTTTTTCAATAATGAGCTTGGTGAGGAATTCCATTTCGATTGTTCTCTTGAGATATCGACATAACTATTATGACCTCGGGGGAACTGTTGAACATGGACTTCCTCGAATTTTGCAACTAGCTTGTGCATGACTGTAAGGTAGGCTTCCATCTTATCATCCTTGGCATTGAAATCCCCACTGACTTAATTGGTCACTAGTTTGGAGTCGTAATAAACATTGAGCTGTTTTGTCCCTAATAAGTGGGCCTTTCACAGAACATCTTTGAGTGCCTTGTATTCAGTCTTATTATTTGAGGCTTTAAATCTCAACTTGATCCATTGCTCGATCATTTCATCCTCTGGAGTTATGAGGATGAACCCCATCCCTGCTCCCTTAAAATTGGAGGCACCATCAATATATTACATGTAATTTTTTACCTAAACCTGCTCATCCATCTTTGATTGATCGACTAACTACTAGTCGGTCGGACCTTCACCAGTCTCGTTTATAAAAAATCGGCCAGGACCTGCACTTTGATTTTCATCATCGGGTGAAAGTGAATGTCAAACCTCCCAAATTCTACCGACAACTTAGACATCCGTCCAAAAAGGTCAGCTTTACGAAGAACTTCTTTAAAGGAGAAAAAAGTAATTACAATAATGGAGTTGGCCTCAAAATAATTCTTCAGCTTATGTGAAGTGATTAACCATGTATAAACCAGTTTCTTCAAAGGCAAGTATTGTTGCTTGGCCCAGGAGAATTTAATTAGTATAGTAAAGAAGAAACTACTTCGCGTTTCTCTCACTGATCAAAGACGAGTTAACTGCATGGCTTTATGCTATGAGATAAAAGTAGAAGTTATCCCCTTGATCGGGGATTGCCAGCATCAAAGGTTTTCTTAAGTAGGACTTGATCTCCTTGAAGGCCCCAGAGAATTCATAGTTCCAAGTGGGGCTTTTCTCTTTCTTGAGTAACTGGAAAAATGATCGAGAATGCTTAAACGAATTTGAAATGAAACAGTTGAGCACTGCCATCACCCTAATGAGCTTTTGGACCCCGCGCCGCGACTGGACCTTATTGATAGCCTTTATTTGATCTAGATTTTCCTCAATTCCCCTCTTGCTGACTAGATAACCGAAAAGATTCCTGACTGGACCCCGAATGTGCACTTGCTCTTTTCATTTCATAACACCTGAAGATTTTAAAGGTTTTAGTCATGTCTTCGTGATGGTTGCCCTTATTAATATTTTTGATGAGCATGTCATCAATATAAACATTTATGGTCTCTCCTATATGGTGTTGGGACCTCTTTGTGACCATCTTCTGGTGTGTAGCTCCAACGTTCTTGAGGCCAAATAACATGACCTTATAACACTATAGACCCAATGGTATTATGGATGAAGTTTTGTCTTGATAAGGGACGACTAGAAGAATTTGGTGGTACCTTAAGTAAGCATCTAAGAAATTCATTTGTTCATGGGTTATTATTTCATCGGCTACCTGGTCCATATTTAGTAGGGGAAATTGTCCTTAGGACAGGCCCTATTGAGGTCGGTGAAGTCTATACAGACTCTCCAGCTTCTATTACTCTTACAGACTACGACCGGGTTCGAGAGCCCATTCAGGAATAAACTTATTTGAGGGATCTTGCCTCCAGAAGTTTCCCTAATTCATCTTTTACTAACTTTTCCTTCTCTAAGGATGTTCGACGGGACTTATGTATGATCAGTTTGAATGGTGGATCTACACAGAGACGATGATAGGTGACCATAACATCAATTCTAGGGATCTCGTATGGCTCCCACGCGGATAAATCCAAGCTTCATTTTAGGAAAATAATTAGTTCTCCCTTTCAAGGTAGATCAGTGTTGTTCTAATAAAAAAATTTCTTTCCAGCTGGCTTTCATAAAAATAACCTCCTTCAGTCCTTCAATGACACTATCAACGGGGTGGATCTTGGTTTCCTCCACCACTGGTCGATTATGACTTTGTTTCCATTTTAATGGAGTATCCCTATCCTGGGCTATCTCTATAATAACTTGTTTCTCTTTTTTCTTTTGCTGCTTAGGTCTAATGGCAACGATGTAGCATTTTCGAGCAATATCTTGATCGCTACTTATCTTTATTATCCCCCCATCTATAATACACTTGAGCTTATAGTGGTAAGTGGAAGGGAAAGCTCTCATGGAATGAATCCACCCCCTGCCTAGAATGTCATGGTAAGGAAAATAAACATCCACTATCAAAAGCTCTATTACCTTTAAAATATTCCCTGCCCTCACTAGCACAATCACTTTTCCAAAAGGCATGGTCATCTTCCCCGTAAAGCCGACTAGAGGGACGATCGCCTCCTTAAGATGTGTGATATTGAGCTTGAGATTATAAAAGAGCTCTAGATATATAACCTCTAAACATCTCCCTTAGACCACTGGTAACTTGTCTACATCCCAATTCATGATTATAAGAGTTATTACCAGCGGATCGTGGTGTGGGGTTCTTACCCCAATAAAATCTTCCTATATGAAAATGATATACTTCTTGTAGTTGACCTCCTCTGGTTTTTGGATGATGTCTGGTTTTTGGATGATGTCTGGTTTTTAGTCGCCTTTAGCGATAACCTGGTCAGATTCCTACTCAATTTATTCAATCAAATGGCCAGCCTGGGCCAACTCCTCTAGATGAGCTTTGAGTGCCTTACATTTCTCAATCTTATAGTTATTTTCTTTATGGAACGCGCATTGAAGCATGTTGTTCATCTTGGTTGGATCCCCTCCCATCTTCTCTGTCCATTTGAGGAAATATTGATCTTTGATTTTAGTCAGAATATTGTATATCTGTTCCTTAAAAACTGTGTTGGAGGCTTAAGAACATTTAGACGAGTTTGTCTTACCCCCATTCTCTGAACTATTATGCTTCTTGTTCCTATTATTAGGATTATTCTCCTTATCGCCCTTTTGTTTGCCTTAATGCGACCAATCTCAGCCTAACTGGTATGGACCACATCCTCTACCTTGGCATATTTTTCAATACATGACATGAGATTGTCAATATTATCAACTTCCTTCTTAGTAAGGGACTGGTACAGTATGGATATAGGGGGTAGATCTATCTTTAAGGATGCCATGGCAACTCGCTTCGAGCAATCTTCCACGTCATGGAACACTTCCATATAATGTTTGGCATATCCACGCAAAGTCTTTTATGGCTTCTTTTTCATTTATGAGGAGCGAATCCATTATCTTCAGATGAGAGTTGCTGGTGATATAGCGTGCAATAAAGGACTTGACGAAGGCCTTGAAGCTCTTGACGATTCTGTGATACAAACCCTCAAAGCTTCGTTACACTCCATAAATTCATCGCATGCTTATACTGTCGGACATGATCTATGGGGTCAGGCTTGCCATTGAAGATTTGAAACATAGAGGTTACATACTTCTTTAGGGATTCCCCACCCTCGATAGTTTTCGAGAAAGGAGACTTCATTTAGGTGATAAGAGTTCTCCTTGCTAGCTCTTTCGTAGACCTGGCCCCTTAGTGAGCGGGGTATTTTATCCATTTCCCTTCGAACCAAACTCCTTATGTCATCACTGTGGCCCTCGTTATCCTTGTGGTGCGTGTTGATGATTTCCATGCTCTAAATGTTCTTGGTCGTGATTGGTATTCCTTCATTGGATTCGAGTCTTACTCGCCTGAGGGCTGGGATTTTCAGCGCGACGTTTATGATCCTGACTGAGTTCTCTCTCCATTTCTTCTAATCATTTTTGCAGGTGAGAATTCTCTTCAACCTGGAGGCAGGTTGCCTGCTTTTGCTATTGAAGCCTTGCTTCGTAAGCATCGACCAGGTGTGACATTTGGGTAGATCAAGGTTGCCCGTGTCTTTCATTCGAGGTCTGTTATTCAAGTCGGAATCTTAGGTTCTTGTAATACCTCGTATTTTTATGGCTTTTAAATTTAGGGATTTATTAAATTTAATTGAGATAAATTAATTTAATTTATATCCTGAATGTTGTTTTTAATATTTACTAGCGTGACGAGAGTTAGTAATTATTGGAAATTTGTTATTTCTTGAATGTTACTGGATGAGTACAGTAATATATGAGTTTTATTTTATAATATTGTCACGTGCGAATAAAATGACAATTATGGAAATTTGAGTCGGGACGCGCCTGTGTCGTGTCGGGACTAAATGTTGATTAATAAAAGTGGATAAATTATAAGTTGCTCGTATGGTCATTTTGAATGCGCCAAAGTGTTCGGAAGGGTCGAGATAGTTAGAAAAGTGTACCCGGGGGTTTAGTTTGGGTCTCGGGGCGTTTTTAGGCCTAATTAGTACCCCGGGAGGGCGTTTTGGACATTTCGTAATTATGGGTAATTAAACCCACGAATTTTATAGGGTTATATAAGATGGAAAATGTTATCTTCTAGGGTTAACACAACCTAAAACTAACGACGGCCATTGGAGAGGAAGAGGAGAAGCTCTCCAAGTAGTTCTAGGCCAAGAACACCTCCGATTGCACCGCCGTCACCGCCAAATCGTAGATCGCGCGAAGGGGATCACAACTACACCAAATTCTACCACAAATCAGAGACTAAATTTCCAGACAAGTATCTATCTTGATTTTATCAAGTTAATGCATCCTTTTATATTAGTCTTAGGTTGATTAGAATTAGTGTTCTTGAAGAAAAATGTTAATTGGAGATACAAATTGCATGTTATAGTGATAGAGATCATATTTCTGGAAATCCATTTCACATGTAGAGTTTGAACCACGAATTTCCATGTTATTAGAGATAGAAAATCTGGAAGAAGAATGGAAGAAACTAAGTTGAAGAAAAATTAGGGTTCTTGAGAGTTATAAGGATTTTGACCATTTTTCCTTGTTATAGATGATGAAAATTCACATATGTTACGTAGGATATTGTTTAAATGGGCATACAATACTTGTAGTATGAATTGTTGGGAGTTTGGGGTAACAATCTTATAGCTGGGTTTTCTGCAGTTTCGCCATAACTGCTTGATCGATCGATCGAGCCCAGAGCATCGATCGATCGAAGGTTCGTTCGATCGACCCCCTTTCATCGATCGATTAGCCCTCCTGGAAAACTGCATTTTTTCTCGTGTTAGCTTAATTCGATTTTATCGGTAGTAAACCTTAATTAGGATTGCTAGAATATTATGGAACATAAAGAGGACCAGTAGGGTCAAGAGAAATCCCATAAAGTGGACTTTAATATGAAAGGAAATAAAAGGGAAAATGGGAAGACTTTCAGATTTAAGAAATCATATGTGCGTTGATTATATAATCGAAACATCTAATAAGTTGGATTAGAAGGCAAGAGAGGGCCTATTGAAATTGTACTTAGATGAAGGAAATACTTCGAGAGACGAGAAGTGAGTTATAAATGACTTAATTATGAGAATAAAAGGAATGAGGCCGTTTTACGATATAATTGAGTAAAATGTGTAATAACAGATAATTATAATTACGGTTCGTGAGAGTACCTAATTTAATATTGTGGATGTGAATACATATTTATATATGACGGTGTGATTGTGTATATATTATTTCTGTGTAAAAAAAATCGTACCTGCGCTACTTGCTATCCCTGAGGTTACCGGGCTGGGATAGTCGTATCTCGATGGGACCTTTATGGGGATATTGGCTCGTACCCTAGAAGATAGATATCCTTGGTACAGGCTATCTGATCGATGGTCAGACGGTCCTAAGAGACGTGAGGGTATGTACTGACCTGTTAGTGACTTGGAATCTATGCTTCATCTCAATATTGTTTGTGTTTGTGTTAATACAGTTCGAGAGTGATTCCGAACTAGTATTTCCCTTAGTTTGTGTGATATGGGGACTTGATAGCAGAGTATGCCAGCACCATAGATTTTATGTGGGGTGCCGTTAGTATATATATAATTTATGAGTGATTGGTATATATATACTTATATATGGAAGTCTAGCACCATAGATTTTATGTGGGGTGCGGTTTGTATATATATTATACGAGTAATTAATATATATACGTGTAACTATATGAGAACTTTCTACTGAGTAAAATAGTAGTTAAGTAAAGTATGAAATTCATCAACTTCACTGTACGTATTCGGAAAAAGTTATAACAATACAGAATTATTGTAAACAACGTAAGAAATCTTGAAGAGTTATATTTTTCTAAAAGTGAATATCATAACCTTAGATTCACATGTTAAAACTTATGGAGAATAAGTTAGAGAGATATATGGGGTTCATTAGTACGATATACGTGCACACTAGATGAGAGGTGAGAATTCTCAAGAGAGTGTCGCATTCTAATATGATTGTTGCATTAGCCGGTAAGCATTTTAAATACTTGCTAAACTAATTTTTTAAAATTGTTTTACGTTCGGGCTCTGACCCGTTTGTTGTTACCTCTTCTCTCTTGTGTGTGTGTGTGTATATATATATATATATATATATATATATATGTATGTATTACCGGTGCCCAGCCACAGGGGCGTCTTATTTAGGATTCTTTGGATGGAACGCGCTATAACTTTTGTGGGAGTTGCAGGCCATTGCTTAGACGACCTCATTGTTGACTCTACTTATAGTTCAGCTTTATCCAATGGGGGCATGTGTCGCCCTTTTTCCATTATTTAGTTGGTATTGTCAGAGATTGTAATTCTTTTAATTTCAGTATCTTTATTTTGGGATTTGTTACTGTCGGGATGTTTTTCCTTTAGTGTTTTAATGTTGGGATTTATTATTGATGGGTAAAATCTTGATTGTTCATTTTATTCTTACTTATTGTGTGACTCTTAAAATGTTAATGGTTAAAGGTTTTATAATTAGATTTTAATAAAATGAGAATAAAGGTTTAAATGGTTTTGACACTAAGCTTAATTAATTAGGGTGTTTAAATTGGAAAATATTTTCATTTGCGACAGTGATGCTAAGAATGAACCAACTGTTCACCTTGATTTTAATTTAATAAAGGAGTGATCGCCCGGTATTTAATTAGGCGGGGTGTCACAGGTGGTATCAAAGCATCAGGTTCTAGTGTCCTTTAGGATCTGTGCGGCTTATTATGCTTTCAGCGTTGCTTCGTTTGATATAGAGCCCTACGTTTAGGATTGTCATTTTCTTTGATGAGAATTCGTTCTATTACTATAACGTGTATACATTAGTGAATTCTAGTTTCGTTCGGATGTGTGCGTGTGTCGAGCGATGATGGATCTCATAAGAGGAGCGTTAAGCGGACATTAGGAGGCAGGGCTCAATTGAGATTATAAAATATATCCGAGGATGATGACCGTAGTCGAGGTCACCTCCATTATGGCACGAGAAGCCACAACTAGAAAGGAGACTAAGGCGCAGCAATGATTTCCAAGTGCTGTTACGATCGAATGAGGTACGAGAGTAAACTTACCCAACGTGTTACAAAATGGGTAGAGAACTGTCTGTGGAAATTCTAAAAATGCGGGAATTATGTGTGTTTACCAAAGGAGGTGAAATATCCAAAGGTTTAGATATAGAACGGAGTGTGGCTAGCTGAAAGTAAAAATTTAGAGAAAATTTTTCTTGGCTTTCGGGATGAAGTTATAATGATGGGAGTCAACCACCAATTTTAGAAGTGGAATGCTATGCCTATAGGAGAACCTTAGGTACAGTGTTGACCGTATGTTCCTTCCTCAACTGTTCAGGATTAGAAGCAAACGTGGTTCTGAACTCATCACGGGAGGGCATGACAGGGGATTTTGTATTAAATGACGTAGATACAAGTGGAGAAACGACTCCAAGTGGGAGATTGACACGTAATAATAGTTGATAACACTCAAAGAGGAAATTCTAATGGACGGCCAATTTAGAGGTTGACAACGTCGTATTTTTTCAATATAGATGATAACGCTTCTTTGTGGGGGGAAGTTAAAGGAATCGAAGGATTTAGTGGAGAATAAGACTGAATACAACGGTGGTGGTATAGTACCACAAAGGGATGTGGATACACATCAGGGGAACCCATTTAAATGATTTGGATATTTGAATTCTTACCAAGTTATGGTAAATTTAGTAAGTACTGTTATAGACAGTGACCTAACCTTTAGGGCCTAAAAGGCTAAGGGCATAACTGAGGCAGCTAACAGGAATCGAGTCTACTAAAGTCCGAGAGAAGGACAATCCTAACCTGGTTAGTAGGACAGGTGATAAGTGGATTATGTGTTGAGGTATTTTGTACGGAGTGAAATCGCTCGTGATAATATGTTCCAAAGTGAGTAAGAGGACAAGAATACGGTTCCTAGTAAAAGACAACGATTAAAGTAATTTTGTTTGGTTTGAGTAGACGTGTTACGTCCAAAAACCATTTGCGTAGTTAAGACGATTGACAAGGTGGAAGTATAAGTTGTATCCTCAGAGGATGCGGCGTGTTTATGTGACATGAGCGAGTCACCATATTTTGTTCATTGCTAGATTAGCATGTGAGATGATTTTAATGCATATAATTATAAACGTTATTAAAATATGAATATTTTTCCCTAGTGTAGAGGGATTTTTCTTTAGTGCTATCCGCAGAGGATGAATGAGTATATTAATAGTGTTTTGTACTTTATTGGGGTTACTCGTTGTAGTGATGCGATATACGAGTATGGTATTATCTTTGATAAAACGTTATAGAAATGGATAATACGATAGTGTGCATTTATTGCAAGGCTATCGGAGTAGTTGCATTAGTGCAGCATGTTTTGTTTTGGCGAGGCTTTACCTGAAAGAGGGTCAGACTCGTACTTATATTATATATCCTAGAGACTTCGGTGGGGATAGTGGGGTCGAGATATTCGATGCCAATATATGTATAGACTTTATCATTATGATTCAGTATGTATCGGGATTTACCGTTGGGCAAAAAGATTTGACTCAGTATTATGTTTAGCACTCCGGACTTAGTGATAGGAAGAGTGCATTGTTATATTTATCCTTTAGAGATGTGGGAGTTAAGATTTATACCCCTATTATTAGGGAGGGGAATTTTGAGAATTCCGATCGTATGTATTCGAGGTTTATAGAATGCAATTAACATCAACCAATACGGGACGATAGTGAAATTGGTGAAACGTTATTTGTTAAGCATAATTACGGGGGAAATTGTAACTTTTCTGTCAAGAGACGGAATAAAGGGGTACATGCCACGGATGGAGGACCTAACGGATTTCGATAACCGATAATGCTAGGTAGTAATGTATCGGGGGGATTACTTGTTTGGATTTCGCTTTGCGAGACATCCCACGCATGAAACTTAGCGTAAGGTTGGAAATAGCGAGACGTTTGGTCACTATTCCATGAGTTCAGTACCCTAGTCGAAATGGGATCAAGTAATTATGTATGTAAGTTGGAAGTTGAATTTTGTTTTAAAGCCACTCGAGCCGGACTGTGTGGTAAGAAAACATTAAAGTTATCCCCACGAGTTGAGGGGTGGAACGATGATAAGGAGGATTTAAAAATTTTGATTTCTAGGGTGATTAAGAGCACCCAAATGTCGTAACCGCATTCAGAACACAAGGTGAACAAAGAGTTGGAATGATTTTAGCATGGATTATCTGGAAAGAACTTTATTATACAAAAGAGATGACCTGTAATTATTTTGATGAATAGAGCATTAGTGATTTATTTTGGTTGTTGTACCTATTTGGGAGAATTGTTGTACTTATCTGAAGAAGGTTGAGAATTATTATTCCTCTTTTATTGTCATGGAATTTGAATGCCCTATTCCTTCTATTTCGTTGAATTTAGTTAGTTCTATGGATGAGTAGCACGCCGTTCTCTCTCCCAGGGCGTTCGGGGTGTTGCAAAAATGTGGGCATCTTGGTTAGCTGCAGTTAAAATCATCCGATTCGAAGGGACGTGATAATAGACGTGTGAAATATATGTTTTTGGGACTAGTATAACGAAGTCGAAGTGATAGAGTGGATTAAACGTCACATGAGGGGCGATAATCCATACATAAGTGTGCAATTAGAATAATTTGATTGGAAGGTTGTGGGAAGTCATTTAAGAAGGGGTATTCCTTGAATGGAGCAGAATTAAATTATTATGAGGAACACTCGGAGCGGATTTGTTAGTAGTCAAGTGTGAGAGAGACTTGCACATACAAAGGATGATGATGTTAGTATGGTATAAGAGATCCAGAAGTGCGCTTCGTGGAGAGAAGAGCACGGGTTGGAACTTTCGACATACACCAAGGAAGGAAGGGGAGTATTACGTGTCACTTAATGTGAGACATTTCAAGAAAAAATCGATGTTTGGCGGGACGTAGTGAGTAGTCTCTACATGCACCGCCCATAGGTAAAGTTTGGTTGAAAGAGGAGAATCAACCAAAGAATTTTGTGTTTATCGACAATTCCTGAAATTGGAAGAGGTCGATAAAGTCGGTACAGTCCTTGGATGGGTTGCCATCGTCAAAACAAGATCAAGGGTTCATCCCGAACATGTGAAGTAAGCCGCTGAGAAGGAAGTGATTGATATTCCTTTGGGCTCGTTTACAATATTAACTAGTATGCCCCAGACTTCCTTTGAAAGGAAGGATCGCGCCAGTGCATGGTCCGGCGTAGTATAAATTTCTGAATCAGGATGAGATTGGTGAATCCCACCTTTGATATGGGATTTCGGGAACCAGCGGAGATAAGGTTTCATTTCGAATAGGACATATCAACCTTAGCCAGGGAATAGGTGCACGGTGATTAAAGATTAGTGGAGCCACGTGAAGGAGATTTTAGAATCTTGGTACAATAATTTCAGGAATGCTCTGTCGAAGCACTTGTACATGTTTGTCGCGTACAAGGTGCTTGCTAAGGTTTTGTTATGGAAGAACCTCGACTATTCTCCTTCCGTATGTTTAGAAGTGAGTAGATAATCAGAATTTTTGGATCGGTCGAGAAAATATCCGATAACTATGGTAAAATTCCACGCCTGTTTTAGGCAAACAAGAGTGGTCAAATGTTCGTATGGTTTTCTCAGAATGGGAGTTTTGTATATGAATAAATCCGAGTAGTTGTCAGGTAGTGAGGTGCGGCCTCCTAATGATAGTGAGATCATGGAAATTTATAACGTATAGACGTGACCTATGTGAATGTCGTAGGTTGGGAGCGCAATGTGAAGTGTGTCCAATGAGAATGTAAAACAAAGTTGTTGTGAGGAAAGGGCTATAGTGATTGAGCGTCGTAATATGTAATTAGTTTGCGTACTGATAAGGATATCCAGAATTGTACTACCTGGTAGACCTTATTTTCAGAATTTCGGGACGAAATTCCGTTATTAGGGGGGAAGTATGTAATACCCCGTATTTTTATGGCTTTTAAATTTAGGGATTTATTAAATTTAATTGAGATAAATTAATTTAATTTTAATCCGGAATGTTGTTTTTAATATTTACTAGCGTGACGAGAGTTAGTAATTATTGGAAATTTGTTATTTGTTGAATGTTACTGGATGAGTATAGTAATATATGAGTTTTATTTTATAATATTGTTACGTGTGAATAAAATGACAATTATGGAAATTTGAGTCGGGACGCGCCTGTGTCGTGTCGGGACTAAATATTGATTAATAAAAGTGAATAAATTATAAGCTTCTCGTATGGTCGTTTTGAGTGCGTCAAAGTGTCCGAAAGGGTCGAGATAGTCAGAAAAGTGTAACCGGGGGTTTAGTTTGGGTCTCGGGGGCATTTTTAGGCCTAATTAGTACCCCGGGAGGGCGTTTTGGACATTTCGTAATTATGGGTAATTAAACCCACGAATTTTATAGGGTTATATAAGATGGAAAATGTTATCTTATAGGGTTAACACAACCTAAAACTAATGACGGCCATTGAAGAGGAAGAGGAGAAGCTCTCCAAGGAGTTCTAGGCCAAGAACACCTTCGATTGCACCGCCATCACCGTCAAATCGTAGATCGCGCGAAGGGGATCACAACTACACCAAATTCTTCCACAAATCAGAGACTAAATTTCCAGGCAAGTATCTATCTTGCTTTTATCAAGTTAATTCATCCTTTTATATTAGTCTTAGGTTGATTAGAATTAGTGTTCTTGAAGAAAAATGTTAATTGGAGATACAAATTGCATGTTATAGTGATAGAGATCATATTTATGGAAATCCATTTCACATGTAGAGGTTGAACCACGAATTTCCATGTTATTAGAGATAGAAAATCTGGAAGAAGAATGGAAAAAACTAAGTTAAAGAAAAATTAGGGTTCTTGAGAGTTATAAGGATTTTGACCCTTTTTCCTTGTTATAGATGATGAAAATTCGCATGTGTTACGTAGGATATTATTTAAATGGGTATACAATACTTGTAGTATGAATTGTTGGGAGTTTGGGACTGTAATATGATGGTTTGGAGGAGTTTGGGGTAACAATTCCGTAGCTGGGTTTTCTGCAGTTTCGCCATAACTGCTTGATCGATCGATCAAAGGTTCGGTCGATCGACCCCCTTTCATCGATCGATCGACCCTCCCGGGAAAACTGTATTTTTGCTCGTGTTAGCTCAATTCGATTTTATGCATAGTAAACCTTGATTAGGATTGCTAGAATATAATGGAACATAAAGAGGACCAGTAGGGTCAAGAGAAATCCCATAAAGTGGACTTTAATGTGAAAGGAAATAAAAGGGAAAACGGAAAGACTTTCAGATTTAAGAAATCATACGTGCGTTGATTATATAATCTAAACATCTAATAAGTTGGATTAGAAGGCAAGAGAGGGCCTACTGAAATTGTACTTAGATGAAGGAAATACTCTGAGAGACGAGAAGTGAGTTATAAAAGACTTAATTACGAGAATAAAAGGAATGAGGCCGTTTTACGATATAATTGAGTAAAATTTGTAATAACGGATAATTATAATTATGGGTCGTGAGAGTACCTAATTTAATAATGTGGATGTGAATACATATTTATATATGACGGTGTGATTGTGCATATATTATTTCTGTGTAAAAAAAATCGTACCCGCGCTACTTGCTATCCCTGAGGTTACCGCGTTGGGACAGTCTTATCTCGATGGGAACTTTATGGGGGATATTGACTCGTACCCTAGAAGATAGATATCCTTGGTACAGGCTATCTGATCGATGGTCAAACGGTCCTAAGAGAAGTGAGGGTATGAACTGACCTGTTATAGACTTAGAATCTATGCTTCGCCTCAATATTGTTTGTGTTTGTGTTAATACAGTTCGAGAGTGATTTCGAACTAGTATTTCCCTTAGTTTGTGTGATATGTGGACTTGATAGCAGAGTATGCCAGTACCATAGATTTTATGTGGGGTGCCGTTAGTATATATATAATTTATGAGTGATTGGTATATATATACTTATATATTGAAGTCTAGCACCATAGATTTTATGTGGGGTGATGTTTGTATATATATTATACGAGTAATTAATATATATACATGTAACTATATGAGAACTTTCTACTGAGTAAAATAGTAGTTAAGTAAAGTATGAAATTCATCAACTTCACTGTACATATTCGAAAAACGTTATAACAATACAGTATTATTCTAAACAACGTAAGAAATCTTGAAGAGTTAGATTTTTTTAAAAGTGAATATCATAACCGTAGATTCACATGTTAAAACTTATGGAGAATAAGTTATAGAGATATATGGGGTTCATTAGTACGATAGACGTGCACACTAGATGAGAGTTGAGAATTCTCAAGAGAGTGCCGCATTCATATATGATTGTTGCATTATCCGGTATGCATTTTAAATACTTGCTAAACTAATTTTTTAAAACTGTTTTAAATTCGGGCTCTGACCCGTTTGTTGTTACCTCTTCTCTCTTGTGTATATATATATATATATATATGTATTACAGGTGCCCAGCAACAGGGGCGTCTTTCTTAGGATTTTTTGGATGGAACGCACTGTAGCTTTTGTGGGAGTTGCAGGCCATTGCTTAGACGATCTCATTGTTGATTCTACTTCTAGTTCAGCTTTATCCAATAGGGGCATGTGTCGCCCTTTTTCCATTATTTAGTTGGTATTGTCAGAGATTGTAATTCTTTTAATTTCAGTATCTTTATTTTGGGATTTGTTACTATTAAGATGTTTTTCCTTTAGTGTTTTAATGTTGGGATTTATTATTGATGGGTAAAATCTTGATTGTTCATTTTATTCTTACTTATTGTGTGACTCTTAAAATGTTAATGGTTAAAGGTTTTATAATTAGATTTTAATAAAATGAGAATAAAGGTTTAAATGGTTTTGACACTTAGCTTAATTAATTAGGGTGTTTAAATTGGAAAAGATTTTCATTTGCGACAGTGATGCTAAGAATGAACCAACTGTTCACCTTGATTTTAATTTAATAAAGGAGTGATCACCCGGTATTTAATTAGGCGGGGTGTCACAGTTCTCACCTTGACGGACCTCAGATCGGACTCTCAGTGGAGCCAAATCATCTCGCACATCTCCAGGTTGGGGTGCACTGTTTGGTTGGTGAGACATTGTAGCTATTCTTTCAAGAGATTACTTTCATGGAAAGATGATCGATTCCCACAGACGACGTCAATTGTGAGGATAAATCAATCACAATTAAGAGATTCCAGAAAGAAATCAAAAAATAAATATAAAAATGTCAATCACACGACACACAATAATACGTGATTCAACAACTTGCCTAGGTCCACGGAGAGGTCATTGTATTCTTAATTGTTTCTCTCAAAGTATGAAAATTACATCCCTCTTGGCCCTGGGTTGTGGGCAATATTTATATGTGTTTAAAACTGTAGTGATTGAATAAGCCAAGGAACCCTCTTGGCCCTGGGTTGTGGGCAATATTTATAGGTGTTTAAAACTGTAGTGATTGAATAAGCCAAGGAACTCCCTTGGCTTGTGATAAGCTCGTGTGGTGATTCTCCTAAAATCTCGTCTGAGATTCTAAGTAGCCGATATGAGCTAATTGCAGGTCATGATTGCCTTGTAATTACCCACTTGATAAATATTGGTATTAATCCTTTTTATTGGTAAGCTGGGTCGGGGGTTCCCCTAATGCCGTTGGGGCTTGGTTGCCCCATCCTGAATTGTGCCCAATTATATTTTGGTCGCCACCGTGTTTTTCTCATAATTTTCTAAAGTTTATATAAAAAGTTATGATTTTTTAAATAATTTGTCTGATAAATTAAATAGAAAATGCATCACATTTGAAACATGTGCTCTAGCACTACACATCCTTCTTTCATTAATAAATTTCATGATATGTTAGATTTTGGATCGAATTGATTAAACTAGCAAATTTTGGGAATTTATGTGCTATTTTTGAAACTTTTGGAACTAAAGTGATAATTTGACCAAACTTCATAGGACCAAATTGTTAATAATCCTAATATATAGATTGACTTTTTCATTGACTTAAAAATTGCATCAATATACACATCTTCTTTAGTTCTCAATTATCTTGAGTTTTTAAAGTTTCAAATAATCTAAATTGGTAATTTCACATGTAATTTTTTAACATGGGAAATGAATTGACATTTCGGTAGTTAAGATCTTAACATAAATTATGAACCTTCGTATAAGAATTTACCGATTCGAAACTCCCAACAATCACAAAAATTCGAACCTACATAACGTGAACTTAAGGAAAAGTTTTGAGTAACAAGAAGAAACGTGAGATTTTATATACGTAAGTATATCAACCCTTTATCTCCATGTATTATTTTGATTGTCTAGATTTTATATAAGCAAGTATATCAACCCTTTATCTCCACGAGTATTGCTTTAGTCTATGTTTCTTACAACGTATATTATTTTGGTTGTCTAGGTTCATCAATTTTTCATTTTTTGCGACATTTTTTAATAAGATGTCGCAACAAGTGAAAAAAGTACCCAAAGTAATAATTTGATAAATTTTAACACAAAAAGTGATATTGACCTAACAAGTAGAGACTAAGAGCCCGTTTGTTTTTTTACCCTGTGAATGTTGAGCGATTAATGTTGAATTCTGAAAAGAATGTTTATTTTTTATCTAAATCAACCTCTAAGTGCGTGTTATTGATTTAGGATTATTTGATTCTAAATGTTGAATACAATTAATTTGATTAGTTTACCATTGATAACAATTTTTTAATTTATTTCGTGTTGGTGTCATTTAACAAATAAAATTTGAATAAAATTTTATTAAAAAATTCAATATGAACCTTCAGCATTAAGAGATAAGTATCCTCTTAATTTTCAGCATTAAAAAATAAAAATAAACATCCCTAAATACCAAATCATCCCTTACTGATGGTAGGCTCAGATCTGTAAACCGATTTAGTCGTGTAATCAGCTAAAGTCAATACAAAAATTATTCATGTTGTACATAGTTGAATCACATCATGTCCTCCATAATTCAAGTTATATTCCTATCGATCCATTAATTATTAACCCGCTGGCTAGTTACTACTAATCATTCCACCTAACATATTAATTCTTTGTCAACTTCAAATCACGTTAGGAAGTCGTATCAATCGTTGGGAGCTCCATAGTTATCATTAGCCTATAAACCTTGTTTGTTCATGCTTGTATTATATAGCATCCTAATTTGCATCATTGTCTCCATACGAAAACATGCGTAGTTATGCTGATTTCCTAATTATTAGTTGTATGATGAAACCAGTGATGTATTACTGTATGAACAAATTATAAGAAATGTAATAAAATTATCCCTGTTTTTTTTTTTTTTTAAGTAGCATACCATGAGGTATTCGGATAAGTTTACGAGCATCTTGACTAATCCTCATTCGTAGTTCGTGGTTTTCGTTGGCCAAGCATTATTTTGACAGTGTCATAGATCGAACTGATGACCAAAACCAATCAACACCAAAAATTATCCCATTAACACCCTTATATCACTAGACCAATAGATTTAATTATTATCACAGTCTTTCGAATAAGGAAGTTTTGGAGCATTTTAAAACACATGGACAATATTTATTTGCTTTTCCTTTTTTTAGTTTATCAAGATGAACTAGCTATGAAATTTCCTACTCGGATTCTGTTGTTGCAGTAATAAACAATTAAATGCAGAATTAAATTCAGGAACGAAATTACCCAATTGGAGCAAATAATTCTGGGGCAGAAAAATAATATAAGAATTCCGGAGACTGGACAGCGAAGAACACGGCTGAGTCGCGGACTAGGTCGCTCTCTTTAAGGTGTTTCGCGGCTCTGCCTCTAATTGTGCCGACAGTGTGCAGCCCCGTCACCCCCAGGATAAAACAGCCTCCAATTAAATTACGGATTGATAGCACAAGAGTTAATCCGGTCTGTATACACCCATTCTGTATTAACTGCTCGATTCTATAATTAATCTGTAATGAGATTAATTATTCTGGAAATAGTATACTGGGAGAAAGAAGTTTTTTCAGAACTGTAGAGAAAATTTTCGTGTTGGAAGAAGATAACTGTGTGCCAAAACCGGAGGCAACCAGCTCTTTTATGGGGCAAAAAGAAAAGAGACGTTGGAAACAACGTGGAGAAAAAACTGGAAGAAGTGGGCAACTCGGTTGAAGAAATCAACACGGAGTAAACCACGTTTTAATTTTTTCGGAATTAATTACCGTTAAAAAATAATTTTTAAGGCCCAAAAAACGTTAATTTATTTGTCCAAAAAATTAATTCTTAATGAGCCCAAGCCCAAGACCCGGACCCGGACCCGGACACGGGCACGGGCCGGGCCGGACGGACGGCGGCGGCGCGCGCGCGCGTGTGTGACTTGGCCCATTGGGTCTGCCCCACATACCCACAAAAACTTGAATGCCCAAAGGGCTGAACCTTTGTTCCCAAAAAATTGTATATTAACACACCACAAATTTTCCTTCCCACCGATGTGGGACTGCCTTAAAGGCTTTTCAAGTTCTTGCAACAGCTAAAGGTAACAACAGCTGTTGGATAACAGCTGTGTTCCAACAATCCCCCACTTGCAAAATTTGAAAACATTTTATCGAGCAATAATTCATAGAATTGTGCATAAGCAAAGGTGTCTTTCGACTTGAACCTTTACGTAGTAAAGATGATTCAGAATATACTAGAGTAACCGTAGTTTTGAACTCTATCTCTGACAACATCCCACACACAACCCTACTTGGGTGTAAGTCTAATAGCTAGCACGTTACGGCCATGTGCTTCTATCCCAGTATAGTGAACGCTTTAGGAATTTGCCCAAAATATCCATAGGAAGCGGCCACACTTCCACATTCACATAGGTGAGTCTATCAAGAATACTCCTGTAGCTAAGTACCCCACTCAAAATAAAGCTATAGATCTCATTAAGAGTTATCATAACTCATCCTTAACTCGCTTCAGGATATCATGCTCCTTAGGGATGGACTCGGAGTAAAACCCCGTTCTATTTTAATTAATAATCACATGATTCAACCCATATCACTTGTGGCTTGTTATTACCCTTTGAACATATTTCTTGGGATCTCCAGTCTATATGTTGGGTTACCATCACAAATGACTCATTTATCCAAGGGCTTTAGTCCCATCCCTTTCGTGGTGTTCCACACCTTTTCCCTAGCTAGTCCTTTCGTCAAAGGATCAGCTAAGTTTTGTTCAGACCGTATATGATCCACCCTCACAGCACCCGTAGAGATAAATTCTCTAACAGTACTGTGCTTACGACGTATTTGTCGTTTCTTACCGTTATAATAACGGTTCTCAACTTTTGCAATAGCCGCGGTACTATCACAATGAATCAAAACGGCTGGAATCGGTCTTTCCCATAATGGGATATCTGACAGGAGGTTTCTTAACCAACCTGCCTCTTCACTAGCAGCAGCTAGCGCTATCATCTCAGACTCCATAGTGGATTGAGCCAAAATAGTTTGTTTCTTAGATTTCCAAGAAACTGCACCACCAGCGATGCTAAATATATATCCACTAGTAGCCTTAGAATCATCAGATAGGGTGTTCCAATCAGCATCACTAAATCCTTCAAGGACAGCGGGATGCTTATTATAGTGTAATCCGAGGTTCATCGTCCTTTTAAGGTACCGCATGACCCTCTCAATAGCATGCCAATGCTCCATACTAGGTCTACTAGTAAATCTACATAGTACTCCCACAGCATAAGCTATGTCAGGTCTAGTGCAATCTGTAGCATAACGTAAGCTACCAATAATGCTTGCATAAGCATTTTGGTTTACACTGTCGCCAGTGTTCTTAAATAACTTTACACTAGGGTCAAATGGAGTACTAGCAGGTTTACAGTCAAAGTAATTATATTTCTTTAGAACTTTCTCAATGTAATGAGATTGATCAAAAGAAAGTCCCTTTTCTGACCTAGTAATATTAATTCCTAATATTACACTAGCTTCACCCAAATCCTTCATATCAAAGTTGGCACATAATAATGATTTAACATTTTCTACGGCATGATTATTGGAACCAAAAATAAGCAAGTCATCAACATAAAGACATATGATAGTGCAAATGTTCTCAACATATTTATAATAAATGCATTTGTCACTTTCATTAATTTTAAACCCATTAGAGATGACTAGGCTGTCAAATTTATCATGCCATTGTTTAGGTGCCTGTTTGAGTCCATAAAGAGATTTATCTAATTTACATACTTTATTTTCTTGACCGTGTACAATAAAACCTTCAGGTTGATCCATATAAATCTCTTCTTCTAATTCTCCATTTAAAAAAGCAGTTTTAACATCCATTTGGTGTACAATTAAATCATTTAAGGCAGCTATAGCAAATAGTACACGTATAGACGTTATTCTAGTCACGGGTGAAAATGTGTCAAAAAAGTCTACATTTTCTCTTTGTCTAAAACCTTTAGCAACAAGACGTGCCTTATATTTTTCAACAGTGCCATCAGGTTTTAATTTCTTTTTAAGAATCCATTTACACCCAATTGTTTTACATCCAGGAGGAAGGTCCACTAAATGCCAAGTTTTATTTGTTTCCAAAGAATCCATTTCATCATTAATAGCCTCTTGCCATAAATCGGCATCTAAAGAAGATAAGGCTTCTTGAATAGTGTTAGGATCCTCCTCTAAGGTGTAAGCATAAAAGTCGGGACCAAAATCTTTTTCTACACGAGCCCTTTTACTTTTTCGAATTTCTAAAATGGATTCATTATTTTCTTTATTTTTATTTAAAGAAATATTAGTGGATGACTCGCCCCCACTATTCCTTAATTTAAAAGGAAATTTATCTTCATAAAAATCGGCGTCATTTGATTCAATAATTACTTGATTTTTCAAGTCATAAAATCGGTATGCTTTGCTATTAATAGCATAGCCTATAAAAACGCATTCATATGCTCTACTCGCCAATTTAGACCTTTTAGGGTCGGGTATACGTACATAGGCTAAGCACCCCCACGTTCTAAAGTATGACACGTTGGGCTTAATATTTTTCCAAATTTCATAAGGAGATATTTTCATTTTAGTCTTAGGAATTCTATTAAGCACGTGACACACAGTCAAAATAATTTCACCCCACCAATGTGAGGCAGCCCCAGAGTTTAATAAAATAGCAACAACTAATTCAGTTAAAGTCCTATTTTTTCTTTCGGCTTTACCGTTCATTTCGGGCGAATAAGGGGCAGTTTTTTCGTGAATAATACCGTGGGTTTTATAAAATTCAATAAATGGTCCAGAATCATATTCGGTGCCTCTATCACTACGTAACCTTTTTATTTTCCGATTAAATTGATTTTCAATTTCATTAAGGAAAATTTTAAACATGTCAAACGCTTCACTTTTATTTTTCATTAAATACACAAATGAATAATCGGAACAATCATCAATAAAAGTTATAAAATAACGTTTGCCATTTCTAGTTGTGACACCATCCAATTCACAAATATCCGAATGAATTAAATCAAGTGGTTCAGATTCTCTAAAAACAGATTTATGTGGTGTCTTAGTGATTTTTGCTTGACTACACCATTCACATTTTTCAAAATCATTTAATGATAATTCGGGAATTAATCCTAAAGTGCTCATATTTTTAACAAGTCGTTTATTAACATGACAGAGCCTAGCATGCCAAATATTAAATGAACAAGCAATATAAGCAGAAGGAGAAATTTTATTCATTGCATCAACATTCAATTTAAACATCCCATCAGTGGCATAACCCTTGCCTACAAAAATTTCATTTTTGGTCAAAGTAAATAAATCAGCACCAATAGTTTGAGTAAAGCCAGCTTTGTTGAGAAGATAACCCGAAACCAAATTTTTCCTTATCTCGGGAGTGTGAAGAACATCTTTGAGGATAACAGTCTTTCCCGAAGTGAACTTCAATTCCACATTTCCAGTACCAGCAACCTCAGTGGAGTGAGAATCACCCAACAACACCTTCTTATCTGCAGTCTCAGAATAAGTCTTAAACAGACTACGGTCATAACAGATATGGCGAGAAGCGCCAGTATCCAACCACCACCCTTCGGCACCGCTAACCATGTTGATTTCTGAAATCATAGCACATAGGTCCTCTTCGGTCAAATTCGCTTGTGCTTGTGGCACATTGCGACATTTGCGAGCCATATGGCCAGGCTTGCCACACTTGAAACAGAGAAACTGTCCCGAGTTGCTAGACTGTCCATTTCCAGGGTTCTTATACTTATTCTGAGTCTGAGTCTGATTTTTAAAATTCTGGTTGTGGCTCTTTTTCTGATTTTTCATATTTTTTCCGTTTGCCTTTAAAACAACTGGAGTGTGGTTCTTTTTCTGATTTTTGTTGTTAGACACAACAAGAATTTCATCTTTATAGTCCTGTTTTCGGGATTCCTCCTCAATTCTCAATTTAGTAATTAATGACTCTAGTGAGAATTCTTTAGACTTATGCCTCAAAATATTTTTAAACTCTTTGAACAGTGGAGGCAATTTATCAATAATTACAGCCACCTGAAATTGCTCATCTAAAGCCATGCCCTCGGAAATAATTTCATGGGCAATCATTTGCAAATCATGGGTTTGAGCAACAACAGATTTGTCATCCGTCATTTGAAATTTCAAATAACGGCTGACGGCATATTTTTTAGCACCCGCCTCCTCCGTGTCATATTTTTTAAAAAGTGCGTCCCAAACATCTTTCGCAGTTTTATAATTGGCATAATAGTCATAAAGTTCATCACTTAGAGCATTCAGAATATAGTTCTTGCACAAAAAATCATTTTCCTCCCAATTTCGAATTGTTTTGCTTTCCTCAACAGTAGGTGGATTATTTACTACGGGTTTGTCAAATTGGACACATGATGCGACTTTTTTCGTAGTTAAATAAAATAGCAGTTTTTTGCTCCAACGTTTAAAATGAGTGCCTTCATATTTGAAAGGCTTATTTAGGTTACTGGAGTTAATTTCGTCCATGGCAGATTATAAAACACCTTAAAATTGTTGTTGCAGTAATAAACAATTAAATGCAGAATTAAATTCAGGAACGAAATTACCCAATTGGAGCAAATAATTCTGGGGCAGAAAAATAATATAAGAATTCCGGAGACTGGACAGCGAAGAACACGGCTGAGTCGCGGACTAGGTCGCTCTCTTTAAGGTGTTTCGCGGCTCTGCCTCTAATTGTGCCGACAGTGTGCAGCCCCGTCACCCCCAGGATAAAACAGCCTCCAATTAAATTACGGATTGATAGCACAAGAGTTAATCCGGTCTGTATACACCCATTCTGTATTAACTGCTCGATTCTATAATTAATCTGTAATGAGATTAATTATTCTGGAAATAGTATACTGGGAGAAAGAAGTTTTTTCAGAACTGTAGAGAAAATTTTCGTGTTGGAAGAAGATAACTGTGTGCCAAAACCGGAGGCAACCAGCTCTTTTATGGGGCAAAAAGAAAAGAGACGTTGGAAACAACGTGGAGAAAAAACTGGAAGAAGTGGGCAACTCGGTTGAAGAAATCAACACGGAGTAAACCACGTTTTAATTTTTTCGGAATTAATTACCGTTAAAAAATAATTTTTAAGGCCCAAAAAACGTTAATTTATTTGTCCAAAAAATTAATTCTTAATGAGCCCAAGCCCCGGACACGGGCACGGGCCGGGCCGGACGGACGGCGGCGGCGCGCGCGTGTGACTTGGCCCATTGGGTCTGCCCCACATACCCACAAAAACTTGAATGCCCAAAGGGCTGAACCTTTGTTCCCAAAAAATTGTATATTAACACACCACAAATTTTCCTTCCCACCGATGTGGGACTGCCTTAAAGGCTTTTCAAGTTCTTGCAACAGCTAAAGGTAACAACAGCTGTTGGATAACAGGTGTGTTCCAACAGATTCAACCTTAGGACCTTCATTTTTATATAGTAAACTGTTTATTATTTATTGGGGATATGATCCTCTCATGTTATTCATTAACGAAAAATTGTGATAAATGCAATAAATTAAAAGGAATGGGTGCTTAGACAATAGAAATTTTAATTTGTAAAACTTGAACTAGCAACATATGAAAATTACAGTAACTCTCATTTAATGAGAATCAATAAATTAGACCCAATTTTAAGTGCTCTTTTTGCCATGGGACGTGTCCATTGCATTTAGTAAAACAGGGAAGAGTAGTTTGAACATGTTTCGTACTTTCAAAGAATAGCTTAATGGAACTTTTAAAAGGTTAGTTGTTGAATGCATCAAGGACTCCTAATAAATCATCAAGCCAAAAGATCACACAAACACATGCATGCGCGCGCGCGCGCGCGCACATATATATATATATATATATATAATAATGTTCTTGTGCGGAGTAGTTCGCATTTTAAGAATGTGACCCGGACATGTGTCACTTAACGGTCCCCTAGAAATTATCGCCTAAATTGTAGGCACACTCTCTCTCTTTTTTGGGTCACCGTCAGGTGACACATGTCCGGTCCGCATTCTTAAAATGCGGACTAGTCCGCATAAGAGCAGGACTGTATATATATATATATTCTAATTATAATTGAAGATAGCAGTATTCCGCTGTTCATGTGGCCATTCACGCTACACCACCATTACTCTGGACTAAACGCTTTTCCCTTTTGCTTTCACGATGAGCGGGGTGCAAAGGAGAAATAAAGTACCATATATAAAGACTTTAAGAAACATATATACGCATATAGTTATTAGTAATAGAACACATCCGACCACGATGTTTCCGAAAGAGCACTTTAAAACGTACTCTCTGTCACGATTTTCCATTGACTGTCTGATAAAAATAAAAGTACGCTCATTGGGTAATTAATAGTGGCCATACATTCGCTGAAGAATTGCTGTGTGAAAAAGTGAATCAGTTATAAATGTGATGGCTAATATAAACATATATAAGTATGGTTGCGCACGATATTAAGCACCAGAATCATACTTTAGAAAATATCAGTGAGAAAAGCTTCACTAGAAGTTACTTTTTTATATTACCCTTTTGCTTTTCTTGATTATGACCTTTTCATGTGGGATGGTTCAGGAGCACTGAACTCAATCCTATGCCAGTATTTGGGGCAGATTTTCTTGCTTGATTATTTGGTTAGCATATGACTATTTTTGGTGCTCAATATATGTGTGTCACCCTTTGTTGATTATCTTTAAGGAGCTTAACATGAACCTAATATGATTGGTTAAAATATAAGTAATTTAATAAAAGTTATTTAGTTCATTATTGAATCATTCGTATTTCAATCAATCACATTGAAAAATCTCCTTAAATCTCATTTTTATAGGATTAACAAATTTGTACTCATCCTTTAAAGTTAAAACATCAATCTTGTAAGAACATGTTAGAGAAAGGCTATTCTAAAACTATTTAAAAAAATAGTGATGTAAGAACATGTTAGAGAAAGGCTATTCTAAAACTATTTAAAAAAAATATATTATTTGTGATTTATATTTGAAGAGTGTTTTCTTATTTAAGAACTTTGTCTGTATCGTTCTTAACTTCTTATATTTTTTTTTGACACTATTGATCCCTAGTCTAGATAAAGGAGGAGGGTTATATTAGGTAGCTGACAACCAGCATAAAATTTTATCAGATTCTTATGAAAATCAATCTTATGAATATATGTGTTAATATTAGAGCATTCCCCTTAAGCGATGCGTTGCGCCTTCCACTGGATGTCACGAAATATAGGCAAGGGGCTTTGCGCCTCCAACCGGGTGTCATAAAAAATAGGCAAGGGGCGTCGCATCGGCGCCCGGATGCGACGAGAAATACGCAAGGATTCTTACAACAATCTGGACGTGTGGGGGTATGAAATCTAGTCCAGGATACTAGACTTAGATTAGTGACTTATAACATAGGGATTTGACTAGGCATGTTTATCCCCTTAATTTCAATTCTTTTATGATCCTGTGCGGTATTAATAGACTGAATTTATCTCATATGCATGTTACTAACCCTTTTTGGCGAGTATTTCTTGTTTAGTGAATTTCTCGTGTGTTTTACAGGTATTTCATGCAAGTTAGTGCAAAAGAGAACTCAAAATAGTGAAAGAAACCAAGAAAAAGGGAGTTGAAGAGCATTTTTATAATTTTACAGTCATAATTTGAAGAAGGCTCCAACTGAAAAGTTGAAGAGTTTCAAGTCACAAGAATACTGGAAGAAACGGGGCCTTAATCTGAGATATGGTGAAAGAATTATTTAAATTTTGAAAATTGAGGAAGAAATCAAAAGCAAAAATAAGAAGAAGCAACTTAGGCAGTAGGAAAAATCGAACCGAACTCGAACCGGTTCAACATTAGTCACACTTTATATCCGTGACAAAATTAGTCACACTTTAGAAGCGTGACAAATTGCCTGAAGCATGAATTTTATTTTGGCCTTTTTTTTTTTTTTAGCTTAAAGAGTATTATGTCTTGGGACTCTTCTAAACGATTTATAACCTATATATTTAGTCATTAGGGTTCTTTTAAGATATATTTCATTCATGTAAAAGCTCCTAACAAAGAGAAACATCTAGGAGAACAATTTACAAGTTTTGCAACTTCAATTCGATAGCTTTTTCGGTTCTTCTTCAATATTTGATTTCTTCTTGCATGTTTGTATTCTTCAACCCTGGTAACATTAAATTCTAGCACTGTTCATTATTTTTTCTTGCTTGTTAATAGATTCTTGCGTTGTTAACACCATCATGTTTAGTAGCTAGTTCAAGAGTTAGAATCATATTTTCCCCATTAATGGGTGTCGAGCTTTGAAAGCTAGATTTTGGATAGAAATACAATTAATTGAAACCTCGTGTATTATAGTTGGAATATTAGGCATTTGACTTTATTTGTCATGCAACGTTAGTGTTTATAGCGATATTTCGAATTTAATCCACTTGTGGTATCTCGCATTTTTGGGTTAAATCTCTTCATGCGTGATGTTTATGATTGATTGTTTATGCTTGGTTAATTATTTTAAAACCAAAATCCTTTATACGCATTGTTTAGCCCATGGTGGGGATGTGATCCCAATCCCGTTTTTTTATTCTTTGCTTAAGTTTTAATTAGTTTTAGTTAACTTCTTTATATTTCTTCTTTTTCCTTTCTCTCCCCAACAACATCTTTTACACTCTATTTTAGAAGTAATAAATCAATTAAAATCTATCAAACATTGCTCGTGGATTCGATACCCAGGCTATCCACTATACTCCATAAGAGTGTAGTTAAAGTTTAGGTCTTTTTTATTACGATCGAAAGAAGATAACAACGATTAGCGTATCCTCGATCAAAATGGCGCCGTCTCCGGGGAGTGTTTTGTTATAGATTATAATTGATTTTCTATTTCGTAAGATATATTTCTTTTGTATTTTTTTGTTTTAACTTTTTTTTCCAGGCTTGCACATATGAGTGCCAAGAAACGTTGCACCCTCGGCCGTAAACTTCTTTACGTGGATTTTCTATCTACAAACTATTCAAAAATTAGTTGTATGTGGGTTCATTCATCTCTTCTACAAAAACTTGAGAGGTCACCTTGTGAGAAATAGTGAAAGGTTGCTTGGGAAGAGAGAAGCTTGCTTGGAAGGGAGGAGAACTAAAGACCAAAGGTTACCACCGCCAACCACCACCGAAAGTGGACGGAGAAGGGGAGAACCACCTGTGATATACAATTCCAAAGGATCAAATCTTCATTAGAGGCAAGTGTTTGATAATTGCAATCTAAGTTTGTATATTGTCCATGTTAGGATAGTTATAAAAAGATGAGATTTTTACATGTTTGGAAGATGAAAAGATAGAGTTGTTAATTGATTTCTGGAAAATGGAACTATATAGGAATCAAACTCATATTGTAGGAAGATAGTAATCCACGAAATAATCATAAGTTTGTTGAAGAAATTCTGAGAATCATTGGTGTGTTCTTGAAGATATCATGTTTATAATTTTCTGGAAAAATAGGATGAATATATGCATTTAATTCAAACTCTTGATGATTCTAGGATGTTTAGAGCATTAGAAATCATTCACATATATTGAGTAAGGTTTATAAGGAATTTGGGTAGTTAATATGAATGTTTGAATTATCAAAACTGATGAAACCCGTAGTAGAAGAAATGCAAAAAATTGGGCTGATATCTGGGCTATCGATCGATCGACCCCCTGCCTTCGATCGATTGACCTCCCCAGAATCCTTGAAGTTATTTCTTTTTAATGCTTGTTCGTATCCCAAACCTTTTGTAAATCTTTGGTGATTATTAATTGGATATTATGGAACTTAGGAAGATCAGTAAGCCCTAGATGAGAATCAAATTAATGTGATTGGGATTTAATTGATTAGAATTATGATAATTAAATTGAAAGAAATTTTGATTGCTAGATTCATGTGTTGGATTCTAATTGATATGCATGAGGATTAAGGATAGGTCCAGTAGGGGAGATTGAATATAACACCTGGGTAGCCTTAGGGTTACAATTTGAACATCAAGGACTGAGTTTAAGCTCATTATTGATTGCGCAAGGACTGAGTGTAGTACAAGCGCTTAGTGGTATGGCTCCTGGATAGAGATGGGAGTTTAGACCACATTTAGTTGAAAGAGGGGATGAGGTTATCCTGGTTGCGTATTTAAAATTGACGGACCTCCACGACCGACAAAGTTAAGTAGTAGTGTATTGGAGGGGTTCCATGTTTGGATTTCGCTTTGCGAGACGCTCCGCGCATGAACCTTAACGACGTCGGGAGTGGAGAGATGTTATAGGATGCGAGGATGTTGATTTTGTTGATAAGTCATATAGTGTGAATGAAACACTATAGACTATGAGCCATGCGATGATGGTATTCAATCCTAGTTGAAAGAAGATGTGTTTATAAGAGATTAGAAACTATCAGTTATAATCCTAATTAAAGGAGAGTTTAATTCGTGGTAGTTCGGGAGATAAGATGATATGGACCAGTAGGATATTAGTGATTTCTTACTGAATAAATGTTGAGGAAAACGTATTTGAACCTTGAGTAATGATTCAGGCTCGGGGACGATTAAATTTAAAGAGGTATAATGCTACGTATGGGAATTATCTTATAGTAGTGTGAGTACCTTGTTGATATTGTATTATAGGTAGATGATAATGCCTATTTGATTTGATTGATAATTTATGTGTATGACATACCAAGCTTACTTGCTATCGATGGGAGGTTTGCACGTGAGGGCAGTCATATCCTGATGAATCCATGGGATCTTTGATTTGTCGCTCAAGAACATAGGTCTATGAAAGACTTATCGGGGAGTTGATAAGTCCGCTGACTATGGGTACGTAGGTATGTGCGTGACCCATGGATACGAGAACTATGTTCGCCTCCAGTTTGTATGATGTCGTTTGTGGTTCGAGGAATCCTTACCGAACCTGTAGTCCCCTTTTCGGCGACCAACGATATTAGAACATGATAGCAGAGTAATGCATTGCACCGCAGCTATGACTCGGGGGTGCCGTATTATATATATATATCGAGAGGTTCACAAGTGAACCTAAAAGATGAACTTTTTAATGAACCTTAACAAAATAACACCTAACAACTCGTTACTTTTAATTTATATGTTGTAATTGGTCCGCGCCAGCGGCAACGAACATGCGTGTCGATCGATCCCAACTCCCTCACCCCCCCGGTACCCCACCCCCCACCCCAACCACCACCATCACCATGTCAGCCCTTATAGCAGCCCTTATGGCAGCAAGACTGCCATGGGGGTGGGGTGGGTGGGATGGGGGGCGCCGGGGTGGGTGGGGTGGGGTGGGGGTGTTGGGGATCAATCAGCACACGTGTCTGTTACCGCTGGCGCGGACCAATTACAACATAGGAATTAAAATTAATTAATTGTTAAGTATTTTTTGTTAAGGTTCATTAAAAAGTTCATCTTATATATATATATATATATATATATATATATATATATATATATATATATATATATATATATAATGAATTAAATGTGTATATAGTGGTTTGATTAATCTACTGTGTGATAATTGTAGATAACGATGAATTGAGAAAAAGAATTAAACTAAGTTAATGAATGTTTATTCTTATAGATTTGAAAAGCTTAATTCATATTAATGAGAAATGATTCATGTTAATGGGAAACGTATATGAATGATTATATTACGTATGGGACATACGGGGTTCTGATATGGGATGGAATCATGTTATGGAAATTTGAGAAGAGGAACCATTAACTAGGAGGTTAATAGGAAACGTTTAGTGTGCACTCTAGGTGAGAGGTGAGAATATCAAGTGAGAGTCTGGATACTAACATGTACATAATAAATGCTTTATTGCACTTATTAAATACTTGCTGTTTTCAAAATTATTTTCACATCGGGCTCTGACCCGTTTCCTTGCATATTTTCTTTTCTATTGTACCTTGTATATCAGGTGTCCAGCAACAGGGACGTCAACTTTAGAGGATTATAACGAGCTATGGACCTATGGAGTATTCCTTAGACTCCTATCTTCATTTGATTCACAGTATTCTTTTAGTAAGGGCATATCACCCGAAGGAACTCAATTATCTCTTTTCTATCTGAGTCATATACTCTTATATTCGTGTCGTATTAATACATTTACTATTGTTGGGATTACTGTATTGGATAATTATTTGGGAATGTTTATTCTAATTGAATTTAAATTCTTTTGCGTTATCTGTTTGGTTATTAGTGTTGTGGAATAATATGTGTAGTGTTATTTCTAAACTAAAAATGGTTTTTGTTGAAATTAAAATTTGAAAAGTTTTTAACACCAACTTAATTGGGTATTGGGTGAGTTGTAAATGTTTTCAACAGTGATGCTAAGAATGAGCCAACTGTATATTCTGTTTTAATTTGGTATGGGACCGGCCACCTGGTATTTAATTAGGCGGGGTGTTACAATATGGTAACGTAACTAGTAATTTAGATAAATGAAGTGTGGCCAACGTTTGTTTACCCGCCATAAAAAGTTGTGAAAAATTGTCCCTTTGCAACCCAATTTGAGCCTAATAAAAAATTTCCCCTTTTCATTTATAACCCGAAAAATCAATTGGCCCGTAATTGTGAAAATGAAACATTCATTAATTATGTCTGAAAAGTGCACAAAAAGGGGAGAGAAAAATTGATTAATGCTTAACAAAAATAGCAAGAAAAAAATCGAAAAATACAAGGAAAAAAAAAAGAAAAGTAAAAGAGAAAAATCCAGAAAAAGCACTAACGGACATCATAAGAACACTTTCCAAATCCAAAGTTCCCAACCATTCTGTTTTTTTTACCCAATACACCTTAAACTCGAAAAAATCCTAACTGAGTCTGAGTCCGAATAACGAAATTAATTATCGCGTGGAGAGCTAAGACACAAAAAGATAATAGGAGATATGAATTGGTGTGAAAAAGAGGCGACGATTTTCGTTTTCAAATGACTGTATTTAGATGTTAAGATATTTTCACCATAAAAATCCCGTCTTTCAAATTTGTGTGCGTGAATTTGTGTTTCATTGTAATTACTCTTAAAAATCATGCATAGAGAGATAAATAGCCACATTCCAAGTGATTCGTTTGTGAGAGCATCAGTGAGAAAATGAATTAAAATGAATTTTCAGAAGTATTACCTAATGATCAATCGGTGGAAGTTAGCGATTTAATTTTCGGCTTTGCACACACACTACAAATTGAGACTATTGAATATGAATTTAAAAGGACTTTTTGTGGAGTTTAAATTGTATAATTTTTAAGTATTTGATTTTCCTTTGAGTCTAAAAATAAATTTTGTGCGTATATTCACTACAAACCCTCACGAGACACCACTCGTCCTACTAGGGTAACTAAGGGGTTTAACGGCTTATTGCATACGCTAAATGCAATCGTTTACCCGCGAAAAATGTATTCTATCGCATTAAATATTTTGAAGGGTACTTAACTTATACTCTTATTCTTTTACATTGCTCTAGATGCGCAATATTTTAAGTTAGGGGGATTTGACTAGGCATAAATATTTCATATTTATCCCTTTAATTTCGATTCTTTTATGGTCCCTTGCAGAGTAAATAGACTATATATATCTCATATTCATGCTACTAACCCTTTTTAGCAAGTATTTTTTGTTTTGTGTATTTCTTATGTATTTTACAGGTAATTTATGCAAGTTAGTGCAAGATAGAACTCGAAAATAGTGAAAGAAACCAAGGAAAATGGAGCTAAAGGGAATTTTTGTAATTTTAAAGTAATAATACGATGGAGGAGCCACTAAAAAGTTGAAGAGATTCAAGTCAGGAGAATACTGTAAGAAACGACGCCTTAATCTGAGCTACGGTGAAAGAATTATTTAAGTTTTAAAATTGGGGAAGAAATCCAAAGCGAAAAAAAAGAAAAAGCAACTAAGACAGCTGGAAAAAATGAACCGAACCCCGAACCGGTTCAACGTTAGTCACGCTCCATATCTGTGACAAAATTAGTCACACTTTAGAAGCATGACTAATTGACAGAAGCTGGATTTTTATTTTGGCCCTATTTTTTTTTTTAGCCAAGAGTGTTTTATGTTTTAGAAACTCTTCTAAACGACTTCTAACCGATATATTTAGTCATTAGCGTTCTTTTAAGATAGATTTCATTCATGTAAAAGCTCCTAACAAAGAGAAACATCTAGGAGAATAATTTACAAGTTTTACACCTTCAATTCAATAGCTTTTTTGGTTCTTCTTCAAGATTTCATTTCTTCTAGCATGTTTGTGTACTCCAGCCTTGGTAACCTTAAATTCTAGCACTGTTATTATTGTTTTATTATTTTTTCGTGCTTGTTAATGGAGTCTTGCGTTGTTAACACCGTCATGTTTAGTAGCTAGTTCAAGGGTTGGGTTCATATTTCCCCCATTAATGGGTGTCGAGCTTTGAAAGCTAAGTTTTGGGTAGAAATATAATTAATCGAAACGTCGTGTATTAAGCTTGGAATATTTGGCATTTAACTTCCTTTGTCATGCAATGTTACTTTTTATACAAATATTTCAAAATTAATCCGCTTTTGGCCATTTTCGATTGAAAGTTTTATCTCCCATTTTTAGGTTAAGTCTCTTCATACGTGATATTTATGATTGATTATTTATGCTCGGTTAATTATTTCCGAACCCAAATTTTTTATACGCGTTGTTTAGCCCATGGCGGGGATGTGATCCTAATCCCATTTTCTTATTCTTTGCTTAAGTTTTAGTTAACTTCTTTATTTTTCACCTTTTTCCTTTCTCACCCCATCATCACCTTTTACACTTTATTCTAGAAGTAATAAGTCAATTAAAATCTATCAAATATTCCGTGTGAATTCGATACCCAGACTAGCTACTATACTCCATAAGAGGGTAGTTAAAGTTTAGGTTTTTATATTACGATCGAAAGTCGATAACAACGATTAGTGTATTACAGGAACGATCAGTTTTTTCCTTGATCAAAATGGCGCCGTTGCTGGGGAGTGTTTTGTTATAGATTATTACTGATTTACTATTTTGTAAGATATCTTTCTATTGTATTTTTTTGTATTAACTTTTTTTGCAGGCTTACACATTTGAGTGCCAAGAAATGTTGAATCATCGTCCGCACACCTCTTTAAATGGATTTCCCATCTACAAACTATTCGATAATCATTTTTTTTATAGTGAGTTCGGTAATTACAATGGTTCATATTGGAATAGTTCTCAAACTTTTTGTTTTCAATAATCCGCACCTCGACCTATTACCATTAGTGAAGGCCTTGGAATTCTTGAGAATGAAAGGCTTGAAAATAAATATCAGGAAGAAAATCATTTTTTAAGCAAGAGTTTGATGTATTATTCTAATCAAACAATGATTTTTCCTCCGATATTTTTGAAAATGAAGAATGTTTTCCACCAAATGAGGAATTTGAGGTTCTAAAGCCAAGGAAGCCTACTTTGGAAGAAATCTTGCTTCTTCTCAAAACTAAATTGGATGACGCTATTGCCATGGGTTTTGAAAATTAAAGCAACTTGTAATGCGATTAATTTTTATATGAAAAATAAAGAGGACACCGAGACTTATGTTTCGCCTCAAACTTTTTTGGAAGTACATCTCATCGAAAGTGAGTCTTTCTCCCTTGAAAATCAATCTCTAAATGATGATGAATCACTTGAGATTGAATTGATTTCATCTCCATTTTCATTCTTTGTTATTGAACCATTATACAAAACGCTATATTCCTCTGAGTCGATTAAAACTTTTGGAACTTTTAAACCTTTTACCGAAGTGGACTCATTGCGTGAATTGTTTTCTAAGATGGATTCATACTACTGGAAAAATCTTTAGGAGGTTACTATATTTTTATTGGATCCCAATTGTACTTACCCCCCAGCATCCAAATCCTCCATCATAATTTTAAAATTTTTAATTGGTGATGGTTCATTTATTCCGCCTTAGACATGCCTTTCGTTGTTCAAACGAAATTCTTATTTTTTAGGAGGCATAAAAGAAAATAAGGGTACACCGATTATCGCTCAAAGTCATATCGTATTTTGGGTGGATCCTCAAATTTTTCGCTTTCTAATGTACAACTTGTTAGAACGTCAAATCGTAGGTTGTACATAGTTAGCTTCTTACTTTCCTTTTCCTTCTTATTTATAGTTAGAGAAATTAGTTAACGTTTTTGTTATTCTTTTAATTATTCTTGGTTCTATTAAGTTTTGTAGATTCAATGGACTCGTACTTATCAGGAATCACTCAATTTTGGGTAATATCTTTCTTTTTATCTCTTTATGTTCTGTTCTTAATTTGCATTAAGGACAATGCAACATTTAAGTAAGGGGGTGATAGATATTCTTACCATTTATTGTTTAGAATCATTGATTGATCACATGTTCGTTCCAAGTATGCTTTTATAGAAAATTTCAAAAATTTCCAAAAAAAAGTTCGAAAAAGCCGAAAATATTTTCCTTCCAAATAAATAAATTTTGGAATTTAAAATCTTCAAAAATTTCCCAAAATTTTGTTTGAAGTCTCTAATTGTAAAATTCAAGAGCATTTACTCGAAATTGACCAAAGATGGAAATTGTGCGAAAATTGACAACTTAATGAATAGGCGTGGAGATTATTAACCCGACGAGATTTTGAGCCTACCGATTTTTGTGAGTAATTAAAATCAATCTGAGTTAATTGTGAACTCACAGTTCAATTTAGCTCCAAATAAGTCGTTGAGGATCTCAATTTCTTTACTTTGATCGGTTACGGGAAATGAGTGAGATGTTGTCTTGAAAACGTGCAAAAATATCTCTAACTTAAATATACTCTCGAGACGCATGTGGTAATGTAACTAGTAATTCAGGCAAATGAAGTTAAGCCATCGTTTGTTTATCCGAAAATTTTAGACATAAAAAGTTTTGAAAAATTATCCCTTTGCAACCCAGTTTGAGCCAAATAGCAATTTTCCCTTTCGTTTATAACCCGGAAAATCAATTAGCCCAAAATTGTGAAAATTGAACATCTATCAATTACGTTCGAAAAGTGCACAAAAAGGGGCAAGAAAAATAGAATAATGGTAAAAAAAGATAACAAGAAAAAAATAGAAAAAGAAAAGAAAAAGGGCAAAAGACCGAAAAAATACTAACGGACATCATAAGAACATTTTTCAATTGCGAATTTCCCAACCATTCCCACTTTTTACCCAATACACCTTAAACTCGAAAAATGTCCTAACTGAGTCTGAGTTTGAATAACGAAATTAATTACCGCGTGGAGATCTAAGACACAAAAAGATAAAAGTAGATATGAATTGATGTGAAAAAGCGACGATGATTTCCGTTTTCAAATGATCGTGTTTCGATGTTGAGATCTTTTCACCATAAAAAATTTGTCTTTCAAACTTGTGTGCGTTAATTTGTGTTCCATTGCAATTACTGTTTAAAATCACGCATATCGAGAGAAATAACCACATTTCGAGTGATACGTTTGTGAGAGCATCCGTGAGAAATTGAATCAAAATGAATTTTTGGAAAAGTAACGTAATGATCAATCGGTGGAAGTTAGCGGTTTAATTTTCGATTTCGCGCATACACTAAAAATTCAAGGTCATTAGCATTTGAATACACCAAATAACATTAAACTCAGTAACACATCACATCAGTTGGTAAATCTCAAAAAACTAAAATGAAATTAAATATGATACTTAAAATTTCTATAATACCCTGTGTATTAGGGTTCTAACACAATTTACGAAATTAAATTACGAATTTTCTAGACATGCTATGCCCGTTTCTTTACTATATAGCAAATTTTCCCTATAGGCCCCCTATCGTTCAGTCAACATCCAAAATTTTCATAATTTTTATACATTATAACTTTCCATGATATTCTACCCCATATCAACAAACATATTGAATAATACATAGTTAAAGTTTCATAATTTTTTTGAGTTTATTTTCTATGTTTGCAAAATATCAAACACGTGGTGTGCATACTTACTATTTAGGGATAGATTTTGTACCTGAACTTCAAACTATCACCGAAGATTCCTTCCTTGGTATTTTTACATAATTTTCGGATATGTTATCTGTGGGGAAAAAAAATATGCCTACATAATAGCAAGACACGTGGCGAGCACCCTGATCAAGATAGCGAGCAACAGACGCTCCAACAAGATAGGGACAACTAGAGTCCTTGATAAACTAGAAGACCGAGGAGCAGTATCTGATTGGAATTAAAATCCACGAAGATAGGAATCATCCATATTTGTTACTCATCCATATTTGTAACCCTAATGTTACCCCTAATGGTATATAAAGGGAACACCCCCCATTGTCAAAGGGGGCTTAGAAGCTAGAGAAACACATTATTGTAAACTCTCTCATGATTCTAATGAAACACAGCAGCAGCCCCGTGGACGTAAGCCATTCATGGTCGAACCACGTAAATTTTTGTCTCTCTTTTATTCATTATTGTACATACATCTTGGTACATGAGCACCCCCCATATCCCAGATTTTTTGACACCACAATTGGCGCCATCTGTGGGAAATGACACAAAAAGTCTTTCCTTCCTATTTACGAGATGGAGATTTACGTTGCGACCTCATGGTGTACACACACAATCATGAAGAGCTAAGTCTTTCCTTTATTTGCATATAAATAAGGGAGTGGCTATCCCCACTCCCAAGAAAGTCTTCCCCCACATCATGTTGGTGTCAAAATACAATTATACCCTTATACATTTACAAAATTTAATCCTTTATTTTTTTGCTTTCAACTAAAATAAATACCTTTGAAAAACATTTAAAATTTTGTATTTTCAATAAATATATTTTTCTTAAAATTGTTTTTAATAAGAATCCGTTTTAAAAATAATTTTTTTTAAACTTTTCATAAATGATTTAAAAAAACATTTAAATTGTTTTAACAAATTTGTTATATGTTTTCTTAATTAAAAAATTGTTTATAACACATAAAAAATTGTTTTAAATAAAATAAAAACTGTTTTTACAATATAGTACCTTTATTATGTACATATGGAAACTAAATAGTGCCTTTATGTAAGTGAAAATAAAAAAAAGGAAATTATAAAGCTTTATTTAAAAATTTTAAAAATTACAAAAAAAATAATTCTATAAAATTGAAAAAAAAAAAAACTCTGAAAAATACTAATAGATATTAAAAAATAATTAAGAAAATAACTGTTTTCAACCAAAAAATGAATTCTAACATAAAAATTGTTTTATATAAAATAAAAATTGCTTTTACAAAATAGTACCTTTATGTACATTTGAAAAGTAAGTAGTGTGCCTTTAAAAAATAATGTTTAGCAGGAAAAAACAACTGCTTCTTACCAAAAAAAATGATTTTCAACAGTAAAAAACTGTTTTTCACCCCCAAAAAAATACTATTTTTCACCCAAAAATACTAATAGATATTAAAATTGTTTTTTACCAAAAAAAACTCTGAAAAATACTAGTAGATATTAAAAAAAATTAAAATTTTGTTTTGAAATATTTTTTTTTAATAATTTTTAGTTCGGAAATTATTATTTTTTAAATAATTTGTTTTTGTTGGAAATTATTATTTTTCTCTTGGATGCCATTTTTTGAGTGGAAAATAGTTTTTTGATTTGTTGGAATTCGTTTTTTGGTTGAAAACAATTTTTCTTTCTTTTTGAAATGCATTTTGTTACTGATTTTTTGTTGTTGTTGGAAATCATTTTTTGGGCGAGAAACATTTTTTTTCCTGACAGACATTATTTTTTTTTAATATCTATTAGTATTTTTCAGAGTTTTCTTTTTGCGTTTTTCAATTTTGTAAATTTTTTTTTGTATTTTTTTGAATTTTTAAATAAAGCTTTATAATTTTCGTTTTTTATTTTATTTTACACTTACATAATAGCACTATTTACATAAAGGTACTATTTTGTAAAAACATTTTTTATTTTATATAAAACATTTTTTATGTTTTATAAACAATATTTTAATTTAAAAAACATATAACAAATTTTTTTAAACAATTTAAATGTTTTTTTAAATCATTTATGAAAAGTTAAAAAAAATTAAAACAGTTTCTTATATAAAAACAATTTTTTTATAAAAAAAATATTTTTTATTGAAAATACAAATTTTTAATTATTTTTGAAATGCATTTATTTTAGTTGAGACATTTAAATTTTATAAATGTGTAAGGGTATAATTATCTTTTGGCACCAAAATGGTGTGGTGGAAGACTTGGTTGGTGTGGGGATAGCCTAGCCCATAAATAATTATATTTTGTGCATTGCAATCATCATTCTCATATGTTTATATTCATAAACCTTGTGTTGAAGTTTTATTGACGAATCTGCATAATTGCGAGTTTCATAATCAGAAGTTCTGTACGACTCCTTAAGGGCATGGACTCTTTTGAGGCTTTCTGGGTATGTACATAATTAATTGGGTTCAAAATATATTATGATTCTCGTATCCCAGATTTTTTAGGACAAAAATGTGAGATGACCATTCTTTCTCATGGGAGGTGTTGACCACATCTTGAAAAACGATATCCAAAGATATTCTCTCAGCAGAAATGTTTTCACGGAGATTTCATACACTAAAGGAGATTTTCAATTTTTATCTCCGTGGATACGATTATGCACCTGGGTGTGAAATCAATGGGAAGCCCCACATATTCATCACAGTCTGGGTGGCATCACAAGGAAACCAACATGTATTCTCGTCCCATTTTTCAATCATCTTCGCCAGGCAATATCCTGTCCCAGAGAGGCCCTAAAGCCAATCATACACAAGAAATGCAAGCTCTAACAGCCCAGCTTCGGAGAATCAACTGCAAAATTAGGATTCACATTGTCTTCTTTATATAAAAACGTTCAGCAGTAACAAGAATTCCCCTCCAATTTTCTCCACGGTCAGCGCCGACCAACCTCATCAGAAGTAATAGGCGATCTGCACACCTCCGTTTAATTCTTCGACCTCGTCGAACAGGCACCCAACACTGTTTCCCAGCCAGCCTGTGAGCAGCAAAAGACATCACATATTTTGGGAGAGAAACCCGCGAACAGGGCCATGCAAGGTTGTCAGAGGTCGACATCCCAATTCGCCGGGAAGCCATAACCCATTATCAAACTGTATCTCTTCAATCGAGCACCAGCAAGGGATTTACCAGAGCCCCTGATAGTCAACGACCAGTTTGATACTACCATCAACTCGTCGGCGGTAGAAACGAGAAATGAAGAGCACAGTCGGCGGCGAGGATGAGCAGTGACAAGCGAAAGACCTCTGGTAATCTCTCTGATTACCTCCGGCCTACTGAGAATCAGATCTGCCCTTGCTGGTCAGCCTTCGGGGAATAGTTTACGTTTATAGCGATAATGGACTGCACTGGTTGTATCAACAATATCTCCATGGTGGTCGGCGACCACTGTGCGATAATGATTTCATTGTTTGACGTCAGGAGGACGTTACTAACACTGACAGCCTGTACACCGCTATCTCGCGTGTACATTTGGATGGAGAGTTGTGGTCTTGCCCAAGCATTTTGACTTTTTAGAAAGAAAAATAAAATAAATAAAACCCTTGCTGTCAAGAGCTTTGGTTTCTTACACCAACTCTTTTCACATTTTTAAGTGGAAATAAATTTTAGAAACCAAACTTGTATTTGAGTATTCACTATTGGACTTCAAATAATTTTGCAAAAATTCCAAATTAACTCCTTGTCTTACACTTAAAATATATTTGACTACTTTTTGCATTGCTCGGTTCTCTCTAAAAATAAAATTATTTTAAGGGACCGTGTGATTTTATTACAACGATTTTAGTTGGAACTTTTTCATGCGACCTTGTTACAAATTATTTTTCTCACATAAATAAGTGGGGCACAATTATAAAGCACTCATGTCATTTATTCGAACATTTTAATTTTCAATATTGTCATTCAGCTAGAACAATTTAATCTCACCCGAAGGAGATTATTGGTTATTTATCTCAGCCCCGACGGATGCTCGAGCACGGTTATCTTAGTGGGATTTTTATCATAAGAATCATTCATGGAATTCATACGCTACTAATGAATTTTTTCCTCGGCACATCGCGGAGAGGATGCATATCTTATATACGTTGCTGAACAAATCATTCTCATGATAACTTCTATTTGATTCTGCCTCAACAGATGGTCGGGCAATTTACTAAATTCCACAGGTATAAGATTCAATCCTGACGGATGCTTGGTAACAATCTTAAGTTCTTAGAAATCTCATCGATGTTTCAACAGATGCTCGAGCACGAATTGCTCGCTATATCTACTCGGTACTGTACAAAATTACCCCAGTGGACTATCCAGGCACCATTCATTTTATTAATGCTCCGACGGATAGTCGAGCACACCTTAGACCCAAAGAAATGCTTGGGCAAAATTATTATTACTCCGTCTGAAGCTCAGGTTCTATGATTCTTAACCTGAAGGATGGTCAGGCATACTCAAGATTCATCTCGGAAGATAATAGGCAAAATATTTCTATATATTTAGTCCTGAAGATATCTACCGCGTAAGTCTCATTTTATCCCTAATAGTTGGTCAGGATAACTCTAATATTTAGCAAAACTCCAGGTGATGGATGCCCACATTTATTTAGGCATTGTTCATTTCTGTCTCATAACATTTTATTTGCTAAAAAATTATGCTCACAATTTTTATCATCATAAACTTGTTAGCAGCGGCTATCTATACTTTATACTTCACATGCTATCTATACTTTACTTCACATGTGAAAAACAATTGGCACTACACAAATTTTCTGTGAAAACAATTTTTTGAAACCAACTTAATATTAAGTATTTGCTTAGAGCTATTTGCAGAAATTCCAAATTAACTCCTATGTCATACATCTGGATATATTTGAAAATTTTTACATCTTTCATTTGACTTTATTACAATTATTTTGTCCACATAAATATTGGGGGCGCTCGTATAGAGCACTCACGTCATTTATTCGGTCATTTAATTTTCAATATTGTCGTCTAGCTATTATTGGTTATTCCAATGGATGGTCGGTGTAATATCTTTACTAATACTTAGCATAGCCCCGATGGATGGTCGAGCATGGCCATCCTCGTGAGATTTTATCATAGAAATTATGGGATCATTCATGTTATTCATTCAATACTATGAATATTTTCCTCGACACGTGTTCGAACAGATGCACATCATATATTCATTGACTAAATAAACGAATTGCATGACAACTTCTATTTGATTTAGCCTCAACAAATGGTCGAGCAACTTATTAACTTCAACAGCTACACGATTCAGTCCCGAAGAATGCTCGGCCTAAATGTTAAGCTCTTGGAAATCTTATTAATGCACCTATAGATGCTCGATCACGGATTGCTCTCTATATCTACTCGGACCAATACAACTTCGCCCTGACAGACCAGTCTGGCACCACTTATTTTGTTAATGCTCCGATGGATGGTCGAGCACTTTACACCACTTTGGACCCAATAAACTATTGGGCAGTATTATGTATGATAACCGACGGATGCTCAGGCGTTGATATTTCTTTAATTTCAGTATTGATGACCTGGCTCTATAATTCTTGACCTGAAGGATGATCAGGCATATCTAAGATTCATCTCAAAATATGATCAGCAAAATATTCCTATATATTTAGTCCCGAAGATATTTACCACACACGTCGCATTTTATCCCCAACAAATGGTTGGTCAGGATAATTCTTATATTCAGTCCCGACAAATGGGTCATTCACAATACTTGCTCGGTCCTTTTTACCTTGACGGATGATCGAGCATGGATCACTCGCAATATCTAACAGATCCTCTAAAATTCTTGCCTCGATAGGCATTCAAGCATCATTTATCATATTAATGCTCCGACAGATGCTCGAGCATGGATCGTTCGCAACATCTACTAGGTCCTTTGTAATTTTGCCTTGACGGACACTCAACTTCGATGGATAATCGATATTGTGTGATCACGTCTCAAGCTCCAATGGACAATTGGGCAATACAATTCTTATTTAATTCAACCGCGACGAATGAGAAGTTGGGCGATCTGTATAACAAAGATCCAATAACATATAAAGCATCATGAAGAGCAACGATCAGTTATATTTATCAACAAGGACGAATCTAATATGTAAGAAGTCACATATCCAGCAAGATCACAGTTAACAAATAATAGACATCGTCAGACAACCCATGGTGATCGGCGATCACTAAGCAACAAATTAACATGTCATCAACACTAAGATATCCACTCCAGAGGAATGGTGTTTCTTGAACGCCATATCAAATCAACGCATTTCTACGCAAAGATGCTTTGAACTCATATCAACTACTTTACGTGCATGAGCTATATGGAGTATTCGACAACTTCCTGTAACCACCATGCGTGGTGGACGAACAAGTGTGTCCCAAGGAACGATACATTACATGGAGCTATATGAACAAGACAATCCTTAATTATATCCAGCTCGGTGAACGATCAACGCGACACTCTTCAACACAACAAAGCCTCGAGGAACGATCGTGAACACTTATCATCTCGGTTATATAGATCAAATAACTCAATGGATGGTCGGTTAGTCTTCTCTTCACAGCCTGATTGGGGGCTCCATGGCAACGATGATACGTGAATAGATTTACTGCAACCTTCAAAGCAAAATAGAAGAGGTCAACTCATGATGGATGCCAACATGGTTAACACCGGAATTCGTCTTTCAAATGATGATAAAGACTAAGCTTGATTTAATCACAACAACTTTATTGCTTGTTCCCATTTAATTAAGTACCTCCACGGGCCTTGTCATCTCCAAACACAAATGGCCTCATGAGTTGCCCTGGTAACAATAAAATCCCTACGGGGGATCCCTAGGCAAAAAGCCAAGTCAGGTTGGTCGCCAACTATGTTGGTCTGTTAAAATCCTGAATGGGTGGATGGACCTTAAACCAGGTGCATTTTTTCCATCACCTTTTAGGCCTAAGGAAGTGTAACAACACAACCTAAAAGGTAAAATAGGTGGATATTTACATGCGAGGCATTAGAAAATGGAAAAATGCAAACGTAATTGGTATTACATTGACTTGCGAGAAAAGCCTAAGTATTACAAGCATACCAATTACATATCACATGTTATAAAACCTAATGTAGGGTCTTACCCGTACTAGGTACATGCTCGAGCAAGGCTTGACGCATAGGCTTTTGGTCGGCCTCTCTAATTGGACCATATAAAAAACCTAATGCAGGGTCTTAACCCTACTAGGTACATGCTTGAGCAAGGCTCGATGCATAGGCTTCTGGTCGGCCTCTCCAATTGGGTCATATGAAAAACCTAATGCAGGGTCTCACCCCTACTATATACATGATCGAGCAAGGCTCATAGGCTTCTGGTCGGCCTCTCCAATTGGGCCATATGAAAAACCTAATGCAGGGTCTTACCCTTCCTAGGTACATACTTGAGCAAGGCTCGATGCATAGGATTCTGGTCGGCCTCTCTAATTGGGCCATATGAAAAACCTAATGCATGGTCTTACCCATGCTAGGTACATTCTCGAGCAAGGCTCGACACATAGGCTTTTTATCGGCCTCTCCAATTGGACCATATAACAAACTTAATACAGGGTCTTATCCCCTACTAGGTACATGCTCGAGAAAGGCTCGACACATAGGCTTCTGGTCGACCTCTCTAATTGGACCATATGAAAAACCTAATGAAGGTTCTTACCCCTACTAGGTACATGCTCGAGCAAGGCTCGACGCTTAGGCTTCTGGTCGACCTCTCCAATTGGACTATATGAAAAACCTAATGCAGGGTCTTACCTCTACTAGGTACATGCTCGAGTAAGGCTCGACGCATAGGCTTTTGGTCGGCCTCTTCAATTGGACCATATAACAAACCTAATACAGGGTCTTACCCCGACTAGGTACATGCTCGAGCAAGGCTCGACGCATAGGCTTTTGGTCGGCCTCTCTAATTGGACCATATAACAAACCTAATGCAAGGTCTTACCCCGAATAGGTACATGCTTGAGTAAGAATTAACACATGGTCCTGTGGTCGGCCTCTCCAATTGGACCATATGAAAAACCTAATGCAGGGTCTTACCTCTACTAGGTACGTGCTCGAGCAAGACTCGACGCATAGGCTTCTGGTCGGCCTCTTCAATTTGACCATATAAAAAACCAAATGCAGAGTCTTACCCCTACTAGGTACATGCTCAAGCAAGGCTCGACGCATAGGCTTCTGGTCAGCCTCTCAATTTGGGCCATATGAAAAACCTAATGCAGGGTCTTACCCCTACTAGGTACATGCTCGAGCAAGGCTCATAGGCTTCTGGTCGGCCTATCCAATTGGGATATATGAAAAACCTAATACAGGGTCTTATCCCTACTAGGTACATGCTCGAGCAAGGCTCGACGCATAGGCTTATGGTCGGCCTTTCCAATTGGGCCATATGAAAAACCTAATGCAAGGTCTTACCCCTGCTAGGTACATGCTCAAGTAAGGCTCGACGCATAGGATTTTGGTCGGCCTCTCTAATGGGACCATATAATAAACCTAATGCAGGGTCTTACCCCTACTAGGTACATGCTTGAGAAAGGCTCTACACATAGGCTTCTGGTCGGCCTCTCCAATTGGACCATATGAAAAACCTAATGAAGGGTCTTACCCCTACTAGGTACATGCTCGAGCAAGGCTCGACGCATAGGCTTCTGGTCGTCCTCTCCAATTGGTCCATATGAAAAACCTAATGAAGGGTCTTACCCCTACTAGGTACATGCTCGAGCAAGGCTCGACGAATAAACTTTTGGTCGACCTCTCCAATTGGACCATATAACAAACCTAATGCAGGGTCTTACCCCGACTAGGCACATGCTCGAGCAAGGCTCGACGCATAGGCTTTTATTCGGCCTCTCTAATTGGACCATATAACATACCTAATCCAATGTCTTACCCCGATTAGGTACGTGCTCGAGAAAGAATCGACACATAGGCCTGTGGTCGACCTCTCCAATTGGACCATATGAAAAACCTAATGCAAGGTCTTACCCAGACTAGGTACGTTCTCGAGCAAGACTCGACGCAGAGGCTTCTGGTCGACCTCTCCCATTTGACCATATAAAAAACCTAATGTAGGGTCTTACCCCCACTAGGTACATGCTCGAGCAAGGCTCGACACATAGGCCTGTGGTCGGCCTCACCAAATAGACCATATAAGACCAAAACACAGGGAGATGCCCTGAACATGATGTACGCTTGAGAAATCCTCAGCAAACGAATTCTAAACAGGCCTGTGTTTGGCCTCACTAATTAGGCCATGTAATAAAATAGAATAATGAACTACATTTGACCTGATCCCATGAGGGTACGTAGGCAGCTCGACACTCTCGAGTCTGATTCCCATATCAACTGAACGTCTCTCAACTCAAGCCAAGCATTCATCTAAAAAACTTATAAAGAAGAACAACCAAAGAAGTTTAAAAGTTGAACGACATCTCAAAGAATGCCAGTCCAGTTCACATCAACAACTGCATACGTTTAAAGGGGTTATGGACCAGCTCCCAGCTCATCTAAAAAACAACTCAGCTGAACTGCGACCTGTAGGGCTATTGTGGGAGAAAAAATATGCCTACATAATAGCATGACACATGGAGAGCACCCCAATCAAGAGGGTGAGCAACAGATGCTCCAACAAGATAGGGACGACTAGAGTCCTTGATAAACTAGAAGACCGAGAAGCAGTATCTGATTAGAATTAGACTCCACGAAGATAGGACTCATCCATATTTGTTACTCATCCATATTTGTAACCCTAATGTAACCCCTAAATCTATATATAGGGAACACCCCCAAATGTGAAAGGGGGATTTAAAGCTAGAGAAACACATTATTGTAATCTCTCTCATGATTCTAATGAAACACAGCAACAGCCCCGTGGACGTAGGCCATTCAAGGTCGAACCACGTAAATCTTTGTCTCTCTTTTATTCATTATTGTGCATACATAGTGGTACATGGGCACCCCCCATATCCTAGATTTTTTGACACCACATTATCCATATATGAGTCTATTTTAATCTCCAACTGGAAATACTCAATTTTAATAAGTATTTCATGATTTATACCATTTTTAGCACAACTAGGTCGGAATAGAACATTAAAGCATAACTTAACATTTTTAAGCATACATAACCTCCACCTTAGTTATCAATCATGGAAATCCATACTAAATATGTTTTAGTACATACACACATCATATACATGAATTTACTTATTCAAAATCTCCACAAGAAGGTGATTCAAATCTAGGACTTTAAAGTTAACATTTATGATCCTAACACGCGTTCTAACATATGTTCTTAAGCCATCCTTGTTTTAACCCAATTTGGCAATATGGGAATCATTAATATCTTATCCAAATAAGAAACAAAAACATACCAAGTGTAGAACTCATCCATGTGGACAACTTTAAAAAACAAGTAATTACCTTATAAGTACTCCTTGATTTATGGTAATTTTTTGAAGATTTTTCTTCCTTAAACTCCCTTTCTTTCTCCTCAAGCAAACCTTTCCAAACTTTTTATTTTATTATGAGGAAGAAGCTATGTTTTACAATCATAAATACATTTTAAAGGGGTTCAATAGCAATAGGGGTAGTGGTAACACGTGATTGGTTGGACGAAAGGTCCAATCAGACATTTTCACTAATGACAAATTTGTCCCACCTTGGTAAAATCACCATAACTCACTATTACGGGCCCCGATTTACTCCCACTTTGCATCTATGCGTATATAACTTATATATATATAACTTTCGTATTTGTGTTTTTCCAAAATCATGAAATTAGTATGCCTAATTTGGGCTTGAACAGAAGAGTAATAATTTACTCAAAATTTCATAACTTTCACACTTGGAGACCAAACATCGCCACTTTCCCACCAACACCCTAGTTTACTTTTATAAACATAATTATGCATTATAAGAATATTTTCATGATGCATTTAACCATATAACTAATCCTATGATCTAAACATGTCATCCCCGATCATAAGCTCGATTAACATTCAATGTAAGCAACACATATATCACAGGAGTATGCATCTCCTAAACATGATAATTAACATATTTAACACCCATCATCAACTTATAACTCATAATTTATACTTAATCATGTAATTAACATTCCTAATCACGTTTTAGGGCCTTACAATTCTACCCCTCTTATAAAAATTTCATCATCGAAATTTAACACATAAGAAACTTACCAAACAAATTAGGATATTGCTTCTTCATGTTATCCTCTCCTTCCCAGGTAGTATACTCCAAATTTTGACTTCTCCGCATTACCTTAGCTAATGAAATAGTTTTATTATGTAACACCTTCTCATTTCAATCTAAAATAGCAATTGGTTCCTCCATGTAGGTCAAGTCCTCTTGAAGCTCTATCGGTTGTGAAGTAAACACATGTGAAGGATCTGGTATATACTTATGTAACATCGATATATGAAAAACATTATGTAATCGAGATAATTCTGGTGGTAATGCCAACTTATAAGCCACGGGACCAACTCGTTTCACTATCTCATAAGGGCCATTTTACTTAGGACTCAATTTTCCATTCTTTCCAAATCTCATAACCCCTTTCCAAGGAGAAACATGTAGGAATACTCAATCACCTTCCTTAAATTTTAATTATTTCCTTCGGTTGTCTGCATAACTTTTCTAACTACTTTGCGCCACCTTCAAGTGATTTTGTATAAGATTTATCTTTTTAGTAGTCTGGTGCACAATTTCTGTCCCAAGTAGTTTTCATTCTCCTACTTCAGTCCAACACACTGGAGTTATGCATTTTCTCCCATACAAAGCTTCATAAGGGGCCATCTCAATACTCGAATGATAGCTATTATTATAGGTAAACTCTATTATTGGCAAGTGTTCATCCCAACTTCCTTTGAATTATAATACATAAATTCGTAACATGTCTTCGAGTGTCTGGATCGTTCTTTCTAACTGCCCATCAGTCTGAGGATGAAAAGATGTACTAAATTTCAATTTAGTCCCCAAAGATTGTTGTAAACTAGGGCAAAAGTAAGAATTAAACTTAGGATCTCGATCAGAAATAATAGAAATAGGTGCACCATGTAATCTAATAATCTCATCGACATATATTTTGGCATATCTATCCATGGAGTAAGTAGTTTTAACAGGAAGAAAATGTGCAGACTTAGTCAACCTATCAACGACAACCCAAATAGAATCAAACCCTTGTAATGATTTTGGAACCTACACTACACCAAAATGAGCTTTTAGTAAAAGACTTATTTTATGATTACTAACACTATTATACCATTACTATGTGTAACATTATTATAGTGTTAGTAATAACTTATAAGTGTTACTAATACATATTTAGTATTTTTAAAATAAAAGGAAAAAAGGAAAACCCTTAAAACACCCCCGCTCAGCCATATTTTGCCCTCACTCCCAAACTCAATTATCTCCAGATCTTACTTTTCTTCCCCCCACCATAACGCATAAGGTCTCCATCAATCCTCTTCTCTATCTTCTCTTGAAGTAACATTTTAGGTTTAAAGCATAATTTTTGCTGTTCTGGAATTTGATTAATTGTTTTATTTTGTTGCAGATGTATCTTGATGTTTACTCTTTGAATATAAAGTATCTCCAAACTCTCGCTCACATGTAGTAGATCTTAAAACAAATGAATGATATCTCTCTAAACTTTTATCTCTCTCATCATTCTTTCTCTCCTCCTCCTTTCTTTCGATTTCAATATGAGATTTGGGGTTCTGACGATTTTTTTTTTTTGGGGTTTACAGACTTAGTTGGATTCATCTTCCTATATACTTTCCTTTATTGCAATTTCAGATATTTGGAGTTATAGGTTTGAAGTTATTGAAATATTTTTTGCGGTTTCTGGGTTGTGTATATTTAATTTTTTCTGTGTGTTTGAAGATGTAGATGGTTATACCAAAAGGTGTTTATATTCTCTGATTTAGCCATTTAATTTTTTTTGGGTTGTGTACAGTTATGCTATGTTTGTGTGTTATGAGTATTGAGTTGTTTCCAACCATCTATTTAGGTTTTCAGCGACTGATTTCATCGGTTATTAAAGTTTGAATAAGATCGAAGTGAATGATTTAGGTGTATTTTAGTTGGGACATGAAATATATTAATTTATTTATTAGTTTGCATTTTATTGATTTTCTAATGAAAAATAATGTTTTGGGTATATATGGTGTTTATATACTCTATAAACACTAAACTAAACTGGAGTAACCTTGTTTGTTTTTATAATTGGAACATGAGACATTCCTATCTTTTTAGTTTGAATTTAAGAAGGCAGTTACTCATCATGTCCACGATTTTATTCAACATAGTATTGAAAACTATGTTGTTGCCTAATAATGTGGCTTACCAATGAATAATCGGCCTTGCTTTTTATACCAAGTAAAATAAGTATGAATAAACTGTATGATATATTTGGTAATCATTCAGAAGGAAGCTAGTATGAATGATTTCTTGGGATTTATTGAAGTTTCATCAACTTGATGTAACTTAAAATGGAGAAACAAATTCGGTTAATAGATATTGGAAGAAAGTAAGTGTAATAGGTAAACCCTGCCACCATCGATATCTGGGATGTCTTTGAGATGTGATATATTCAAAGAAGATATTTATGCTGGCATTCTTGATGAATGAGGCATAAAATTTTCATTTGATGACATCCCTAACTATCTAAGGTATGGAACTTAACCTTACATATCTTTTTATGTTAGTTTTGACCATAATTATGCTAGGCCAAGTTTTCATGTTGCCCTTCAATTTATTGCATTATCATCCGGCCTTTTTCTATTTTTTGTTACTATTTTTGGGTTTTCTTGCTAGGCTAATGGGGGTAGTTTATTGAAAACAAACAACCAAAGAAAGAAAATATTTGAACTTATGTTAATTTGGCATATTATTTGAGAAATTCAAATACAAACAGTAGAAAATCTTGTGGAAGACATTAAACAACCAAAATAAAGAACTTTAGTTATTAATCCAAAAAATTAAAACTCTTGTTGGTGATTACTGTCCAAATTTTTTTTGGAATCGTTTTACAGATATTTTACCATCTCGGGATGGCGTGGGATGTACGTTGGAAGAATTTTTTGTGTGAAAGAAAGTATTGGTGTACTGAAATGCAGAGATTATCATTTGAAACTGTTGTCCTCACCATAGACCATGTATTATCTCAAATATCTATTATGAATAATAATTGGTAAGTTTTTTTTTGGCCAGTGGCATTTTTAGTGTTATTATGGATTATGTATTATCTGCTTGTGATGTTAATGATTAATCTAGTAAATTCTTCTCACCAAGATTTATCCTAACTACTTGAAATTGATATGTACTCCACTACATATTGTCGTTATGCTCAAGCTATGATGTCATCCCTTAATTTCTTTATCCATGCAATTTTCGTTTTGCCATTCGTCGAGCATTTTTTATCAATATTAAATTAAGTCATTCCTTTTAATTTACACTATTACTATCTACAGTGTTTCTTTGCTACTTGACAGTTCTTTAAGTCTCTTATAAAATTTCCTCTTCAACTTCAGAGATATATATCCACCCGACCCAGGCAACATCTTTTTTACTTTTTTACTTTGTCCGAATGCATCAAACCTTTTGTGGTGTCTGTTGGATATCAGCCTTTGCATTTCATTTGGCCTCACACTTTATGGAAACTTAATTAAAATGGTACGAGGTGATAGAAGACAAAGTTGAAGTTGTAGTGTCAAATATTTACTATCCCAACATGTCAGGGGCATGCTCATGCCTAACACACGACCTCCACCGACTCAGTGACCTCCAAAGAGTGTCCTTCCTTGCAAGTTAGAATCCATGCGATGCGTATATATACAGGATCTACACGTACTCTCGAGGGTTATTAGGATCGAAGGTAAAATATATAATCATATTATTTGGGGATTTTATGAATTTAGGACTCCTCAACATTTCCATTCCACGTAGAGAGGACTAGTAACATTTCCATTTCACCTCTAGTCCCTAGTATAATGAGAGTGGAAGATTTTATTTGCCTAAGAGACAGATTTTAGAAGTCTTGCTCAAGTATACTGCTTGTTTTTATCAAAACGTAAAATCTCTTAATACTGAGAAATACTGTATAAGGCTTCAGTAGATGATTATTAATTTTTTATCTGATTATCTTCTTGCTGATTTCTGACATTGTAAATATGTTATATTTTAAAATGTAATGATGTACCATCACTGACTAATTTTGAAATAGTGGTCCAACCAACCAGTCTGTTCCCTGGGACGACTGTTGCTTCGATTGTTCTCCCTCTTTATGCCTTAGCGTCCTTGCTTTTGCAATAAAATTATGAGAGAATCAAATGCACATATTTAATTATTCACTTTCTCCATGAAAAGAGTAAACTGATGCAGATAGCTGTTGGCATCAAGCGACACAGCAGTAGATAATCTTTGACAGTTCAGTAGAGTGTGATAAAATGAAGGGGCTATGTTTGCTTTAGTCCCAACTTTAACTTTTTTACTGTTACGAAATAAAACTTTGGAGTTTTTTTTTAATGCGCCACAACCAAACAATTAAATTTATTGATAGATCTATCTACCTCCCGTAGATCCGAATTGTATACATGTGCGTGTGCATGTGATTTATTGATGGTTGTGATGATACTGTGTGAGATATACTGCACATGAGATTGGTTTGATCTTGATTTGAATGAAAGATGGTTGACTTTTACAGATTATATATGTTCAATTGCATATTTACTTAGAATTATTAAATGTTCTTCATTTAATATTGTAAATCGGATCTTGTTGAGCATGTTCTTTCATTTAGTTTTGTTTTCATTTTTTTGAGAAGAATTGAATTTTCTTTTTAAGCTGCCTTGTTTAATGAGTATGTAGGAATTGTGCAGAATTACAAATTATTCTTCTCAGTTCTCAACTGAAGAGAGGTTAGTGAATAGAGATTTGATCAATTGAGGAGAGTTTTTGGCAGATTGATTTTCACATTTTTCTGGATTGGAAATCTGTTATAATTTGTTTCCATTTACATAAGTCGTGTCATCCACAAGGGCCAAAAACTCTAGTTTGGAGTATTTTTGATTGATGTCAAGGGAATTTATTTTCTTTGAAGTATGAGAGTTTTACATTGCAAGCATGGAAAGGTTTTTGTCGAAAGTTATGGAGGAAAACCATAGTAGACAGACATACAACGGGCTAATGAAGAGCTAGATTTGAGTGATGAAGATGAAGGGTCTTTTGAAGGTATAACCAACGACATAGTGCGAGAAAAAAAAATAGGTCTTATATATATTCCTATTTATTTGTTTAGATAAGCACAAAAAACTGGTGGAAGAGTTGTTATAAATATTAATGTACAAAATCATATGCCTGGATATAATTGCTAATGTTTTCTTAGAAGTTATAAATATTAATGTACAAAAACTAGCGGATCCCCGTGCGTAAGGGCACGGGGATAAATTTTCCCCTGTGATAAAATTCAACCCATAATAACCCGTCTTTTTTTAAAAAAAAATTAAAAAACCTAATTTTTTTTTAAATATTTAAAAAATATATTTTAATAAAAATATTAATAAAATAATAATGTATGTATGCATGTATGAATACATGCATGCAACACATAGGATGTTATGCATGTTTATCAGGCATGACAAACCCCCACTATTCATAACACCATTGTCCCATATATATATATATATTAATGAAATACATTTATGTTACTGTTTTCTTAGATTTTATGTTGCGCTTTTTACTCTGACTTAGCTGTAACTTTGATGAAGTGCGCATGAGTTTTGTAATGTTGGCGGTGATTCTTACCTAATATTATGGGATGCACGAGTTCGTCCTGACCCTGTTGTTAAGGTCAGACACGTCAATACTTTTAGTTCCTGATCTTTTTTACTTTCCTTTTCTTTTAAATAGTTAACCTAATTAAATCAACGAGACAAAATAAAAGGTTTAATTTGTTAAAAGTTGCCACTAATGTATGCATTAAGTACCTTGCTTGGGTGATGGTTTGTCACATATACATGATTCATAGAAGTTTTTGTGGTATATAGTTTGGAATTTATGCATTAACATAGGGCCTGAACTAGGTTTGGTAAGAAGACTCTTTTAGAAAACGTGATATATTTTCAACAATTCCTCCAACGTGGATATGAGACAGACCTGCTATGAACAACAAGTCGGTCGATTAGGACTCTTTTTTTTCCAACAATTCTGCAGTTGTAGACTTGTTTCTCATGTGTTTTTCCACAATGACCTGCTACTCCTTTTAATGGGAAAGACCTTATATTATTTGCAACCAAAGTCCTACTTGTTTTTGGCATACACCTGCTCCTTTTGTTTTTCGCCAATACCAGCTCCCCTTTTTTTAAAATCCGACATGCTTGTAACATTATGTTTTAAGATGACAAAGCCTTTTTTAAAGCAGAGACCTTCTCTTATTATGACTACTTCCTAAATTTTTGGACCTCCTCAACCTTTTTTATTTTTTATTTTTATATTTTTTTGTAAGCAAACTCTTGGCATGCAAAGACCTGTTTTATTTTGTATACACTTACTTTTTTTTTGCCTTGGAAGCATTCCTTCCCTTTTTATTGTTAAGCCAACTATATTTTGTAAGTAGTTAATATATATCTAAATAGCCAAGAAAAATCACATTTTGCGATTTTGAATATGAAATATGGTGGGTTCGTGTTATGTTTAGATACCTAAGGTAGGTAAATATAAATCATTTTAATTTTAGCTGCTCTCTTTAATTCACACATCTATACTGTGATGCTGATGTTTGTATTTGGTGTACATGAAGCTCAATTCGGAATTAAGTAGGGGTCGAATTGATAATGTGCAAAGGAATGGGTAGAATGAGACAAAAACATTGCATCTTCTTAACCAGACACCTTCAATCTCCGGGGTCCTTAAAGGATAATGAGATGCACAAATATGGGTGTGTCCATCCCCGCCGATCCCCGCCGCGGAGGGAGGAGGAATCCTTCGGGTCCCGCGCGTCCCCTCTCGGGAGAGCGCTCCGGCTGGCGTCGATTTTGTGAGGTGTGAAAAATGTAGAGAGATTCAGAGTCGCCAGTCTATTTTACTCAAAACAGACAAAAGAAAAAAAGGGGAAGCCACCCCGAAGGATGGCTTCCAAAGACATACTGGTGCATACGAAACCAAATGATTCAGAAAGGGTTCGGAGGCTTAGTTACGAAATGGGAAGGTGTTAGGCACCCATTCCGCCCTTTCGGTCTCTCTTAGATATTTGCTATTTTCCTTTATGTTTCCCCCGTGAGATGTGTCCATGTGTATATATATAGAATGGAGGTAGGAGTCCTCGACTTGTATTATGGAAAGGATAAAGCGAGTCATCCGTAGGAAGATATAAAAGTAATATTAGAAAATTACGATTTACGTGGTTACCCCTACGTTGATCGTTATAAGGGAACGATAACGCATATGGAGTAATGCGTCACTAAGAATAAGTATATATATATAATATAAGAAATATGGATTTAGAAAATAGAAAATGGGAGAAAAAGTGAGAGAAAGGACTCGAGTCTCGGGTTTTACCCCGAGACGCCTACGTAGCATATAAAGGCATCAAAGTCCACGTAGTTCGCATACAAAGCAAATGGGTGGGGTTTATCCCATAAATCCAAATGTGGGATCTCTTATTTGTAGGTGTGTGTGTGTGTGTGTAGAAAAAAGTGTTTTAGTTGTGGGAAAAGCGTGAAAAAGTGTGAGAATCCCTTATTTGGAATTTATGAGCAAAAACCCTCTTTTTCTTATTTTTTGGGTTTTTTATTTATATGAAAATAAGAGATGTGCAATAATACTAAATAAAAAAGTATATTAGGATGTGTGAGATGAGATAATAAAAGTGCTAAGTAAGAAAACAAGTTATTGAGAATTTAAGAGAGAGTTTGAGAAAATTGGACCTTCTTGAAGATCTTGAGCTTGATCTTGAATGTTGGAGAGTAGCCCTTGAGCTTGGATGATGATGGAGAGTGGTTAATTCATCAAGTTTGATGCAAATGATGATGAAAAGTGGATATAAAAGAGGGGTTTGGAAGTTGAAATCACGCTGCCTTCGAGAGAGGTTTCTGGGATTCGTCCAGAGATATTTCTATCAGATCTGGGCTCTCCTTGCAAATGAGGCCAAGGCCTCATTTTTATAGGCCCAGGGGTCTACCGATCGTCATTGACATGAAACTACCTATCGGCAGGTGCCGATAGGCAAGGTCTGGGACCTGCCATTTGGCTGTGCGCCTCAGGATTTTTCAGAAAATTGGTCGCCGACGGCAAACTGTTGGTCAGACTCGCGCACGGGGCATACCGTTGGAAAGGTATTTCATATACCTTCGAAAGTCCTTTGGACAGCTCCCGCGTTCGGGAGTTGACTTTGGATCAAATGTGGCTCGGAAGCATTTGTCGGTCCATTGGACGGGGAATCGTGCGGACGTAAACGGATCGTTCGTCCGCATGGTAAGTCTGAATCGTGCATGGGGCATACCCTTGGAAAGGTTAGGAGATGTACTTAGACATTCCAAAGAGTTTGACCCGGTTTGGAGAGTTGACTTTGGTCAATCGGTGGCTTCTCGGAGTCAAACGGATCGTTCGTCCGCATGGAAAGTTGGAATTGCGCACGGGATGGATCGTTGGAAAGGGTATTCAGTGCCCTTTGAAGATTCATTCAGCCTTGGTTGAGCTGAAGAGCTGACGTAGGTCAAACAGAGCCCGGGAGTGCCCGGTGGCCTCTAGGTCTGGTTTCGGACGTAAATGGCTCGTTCGTCCGCATGGTAAGTCGGAATCGCACACGGGGCAGACCGTTGGAAAGGGTATTCAGTGCCCTTCGAAGAGGCATTGAGTCTCGGTCGAGACGAGGAGTTTGACTTTTGGGTCAAACTGAGACGGGGGTGCCCAAGGCGCGTTTATAGTGATTAAGGGAGTACTCGGGCCAGTTACTCCAGGCCAGTACTCGGGACGTGACCTGGGTTTATAGTGATTAAGGGAGGTTTTTGGGACCTAAGGAGAGTTAAGGGGTAACAGAATAGGATGTCTACAATGGGGAATTCATGAAAGACGGTTAACCACAAATGCTTCCCATGTTTCCACCACAGCTAAACTCATTAAATAATGACGCGAGTCTCAATATGCCATATTTACATTTTTTCCTCAAAGTGAAACTAATTGCTAAACTTGATTTTATTTCATGTTGATTGTGAATGTCAAAATTAAATTAATCCTAAATTAAGAAATGTCTCATTGTGATTATGCTTCCAATTATTAATACATGTCAATTTAATATATATTTGTTCTATAGATTACACCATTAGATAATTTTTTCACGCATTTCTCTTTCATATATTTTTGCACCGTGTTTTTAGGCATAATTTGATATTACACAAAACCCTTGTGTTTTAAATATATATGATGAAATGTTTACAGGGGAATTGGCCATAGAACTCATCATTAGAATCACGAAAATGTCGATAATAAGCATTTTTTTGTCTTATTTCACCCTTTTTTGAGAGAGTGTTGTGCAATGTTTTTACAATGTTTGTGCAATTAATTATGCTGGTGGATAATTTTTTGTACTAAATTAATTTTTTACGTCTAAATGTTGATATTATAACTAATATGATAATTTTATTTTGTTTGACAGAATGTCATTTTTGGATCCTCGTCAAGTTTTCAGCGTTATGATTTGCAGCATTGATGGCGATGGTAATAGAACGGAAGTTGATAGTAAAAAACAACAGGCTTATTTTTTATATTTCATTTGCTTGGTTATGTTATTGAAACATCTCATTTGGGGATTATTGTATTAGGATGAATGCAACTCTCGGGGCGATGTTTCATATGTTTGGTTTAAGTTTCTTTCGTAAATAAAGAGTGGAGGCTTTTATAAATGTAAATGTTGAATATAATGCCCTTGTTTTTGTGGACTATTTTTGTATATGTTCTTAGGATTTAAATTGTGTGGTAAGAATAATTGAGTTGTTTAAATTCAGGATATTGGATCTTGAAATATTTTTTTTTAAATATGTATTAATATTACTAACAAAATTGTACCGTTACTAATTCTGAATTTTACCGTTACTATTAGTAACAGAATTTACCATTACTAATTTTAAATCTTACCATTACTATTAGTTACATAATTATACCGTTACTAATTCTAAATTTTATCGTTACTATTAGTAACAAAATTATACCGTTACAAATTCATAATTTTACTGTTACTATTAGTAACAGAATTTTACCGTTACTAAGAAGAACATTAAAATTCCATTACTAACTTCGTGCCCCATGCCTTTTTTCTAACGGAAAAATTGTGTTACTAATATTTTTAGTAACTGTAAAATTGTGTTACTAAAGGCGCGTTTTGGTGTAGTGCTATAACAAATTATTAGTAACATGCTTCCATATCCACTCAGGAATAGGTAAGGATTGTATTAAACCACTAGGCTTCTGATGCACCACCACTTGTTGGCAAACTAGACATCTAGCAATGAAATTTGCAACGTCGTGTTTCATTCAAGACGACTAATAAGATTCGTTCAAATCTCTATACAGTTTCGTGCTCTCTGGATGCATATCATATAAAGAACAATGGAATTCTTACAAAATTGTTTTCCTCAAATCAGGCACATTAGGTACACACCAACGGTTATCGTACATAACAATGTGATCATCACGAATAGAAAATTAACTTGCTTTACCCTTTTTCATACCGTCTCTAACTTTCTCCAATTCTATATCACTTGCATGTGCTTGTCCTATCCAATCTTTTAGCGTATTTCTAACATTTAAATGTGCTAGTATTCCACAAGACTCATTTAAAGTTAATTTCACTCCCATTAAAGCTAACTTTCTCAGCTGGTCAACTTGAATACAATAAATACCAGATACTCTACCTAGAGGTTTTCTACTCAAAGCATCAGCAACAACATTAGCCTTACCCGGATGGTGATATATTGTGCAGTCATAATCCTTTATAAGTTCCATCCACCCCCTTTGCCTCATGTTCAAGTCTTTTTGAGTAAATAAGTATTTTAAACTTTGATGCTCAGTAAAAATTTGATAACTAACATCATATAAGTAATGCCTCCAAATCTTTAAGGCAAAACTATTGCGGCCAACTCCTTCATGTATTTTTAAGTGTCGAGAAGCAAAAGCAATTACCTTCCTATGTTGCATTAATACACAACCGAGTCCTTGATATTAGGCATCACTATAAATAACTAAATCTTTTGTACCCATTGAAATAGTCAATACTGGAGCTGATGTCAATTTACCTTTTAAATTTTCAAAGCTTTTCTCCCAATCATCACTCCACACAAACTTGTTCCCCCTTTTGGAAAGCTTAGTCAATGAAAATGTAATAAAAGAAAACCCTGGTATGAATCTCCGATAATACCCAGCCAATCCCAGAAAACTACATACTTCTATCACACTAGTTGATCTTTCCCAATTCATTGCAGCTTTCACCTTCTTGGGACCAACACAAATGTCGTCAACATAAATAATATGCCCCCAAAATACTACTTTGTCTAGCCAAAATTCACATTTAGAAAATTTAGCCTATAACTGCTTCTCTCACAAGGTTTGAATAGTATTTTACTTCATTACATCACACATCTTAACTCTAATTTTTTTTTTATTAGTATTCGCACATATTTTATTTTCATAGAAAAACCCAAAAACAAGAAAAAGAGGGTTCACTTATAAATTCCAAAAGGGGATTTCTCATTCCACTTTCATATACTAAAACACCATTTTCTACACACACATAAATAAAGTCCCCAATTGGATTTATGGGTTAAACCCCACCTCATATCATTTTCAAACTACGTGGACTTTGATACCCTATGGGCTACGTAGGCATCTTGGGTGAATCCCTTGACTCGAGTCCTCCCTCATACATTTGTTATTTTATTATCATTATATACTCATGATATATACATTTTATACACTTGTTTGCTTGTGTCTTGTCCGATATACGCAATGGGTCCTTTATAATGACTTGTAAATCGATAAAAACTTACATAATACTTTTTATTATTATTTAGGAAACAAGCCTAAGGATGATCTCACTATGCCTTTATTCATGACTCATGCCGAGAGATTCCTGCATTTATATTATTCACATAAGCACACACATCACGGAGTTCAACTAGAAAAGATTAACAACATGCCCGTAAGAGACCGAAAGGGTGGGATGGGTGCCTAACACTTTCCCATTTCGTAACTTAGTCCACAAACCTTTGAATTACTTGGTTTTGTAAGCATCGGTATTGTCCTTGATGCCGTTCTCTCGAGGCGACAACATTTCTTTTACCTATTTTGTGGAAAATAGGCTGGCGACTCTATCTCTACATATCACCCCATATCGACGACGACTGAGCTCCCAATAAAGGACGCAATCCCGAGTGCACGCCGAAAAAAGAAGGGGAGAAGGAAGGAGGGATCCACCTCCAGAGACCCCGACCCCCCGACATCGGGATGGACAGAGTGGCTAGGCCTATCAATGAATCGGATTTTATTCAAATCTGAATCCGAATCCGATCCATTTAAACGGATATGGATCATGCCTAAAATCCGTTTACTCGATTACCCGTTTATTAAATGGCCATTTACTCCGATCCGTTAATAATCCGATCCGATTATTATTTTTAATATATATATATATATATATATATATATATATATATATATATATATATATAATATTTTCAATTAATATATATGGTATTTGATAAAATTTTAAATATATATTATAATAGTTACAATATTATATAATAACAATCTCCCTCATATAAAAGGAAACACACACACACACACACACACACACACACACACGACTCCTAAGAGTTGAAAATTCAAATGTTTCAAATCAAATCGTCAAAAGTATATGTTTTGACATATCATTATTTATTTTTTTTAATGAAAATTATTATGAAAATAAATAAAAAATAATACGTCGGATAATTAGATCGGATCCGAATCTATTTAACATAAACGAATATGGATTTGGAACTCTAACAGATAATCCGACGGATAATCAGAACGGATCCAAATACGTTTAACATAAAAGGATATGGATTTGGATTTGCCTGATCCGATCCTAATTTGATTCTTGTACGGGCCTAATAGTGGCGACTCCGCTGCGGACTTTTATAAGAGGACTTGACTCTATTTTTACATGTGCGTTATTCTTTTCTGCATGTGTGTGTATGCACTTACCTGTATGTTCTGTTTTCTACTCTTTTTAGGTTTTAGTATATATCTCTCTCATGCACTTGTATATGCTTTCCATGTACACTTCACACACTTACATTTATCATCACTTTACACTCACATGATTCACAAACTAGTTAGAATATCCATGCTTAGGCTTTACTAGGACACAACCACACTTTCTACACTTGTATATATGCTCCCATGTCACACACCACTTGTAGTTGATACATACATAGGTTCACTACCACACGCACTCACTTGTATATACTCCCATGACACATACTCACTCACATGTATCCATGTGTAGTATAGTCTCCCTAGTAGATTTACTTTTCACAATACTTGTATATGCTCCCCATTGGTGTAGTATACCCTTTACTCATCATGAAAATAAAAAGTGATAAAATATACTCTCTCTATCCATAAAACGTTAATCAAGGCACATGCATTTTTGCACACTACATCACCAAGAGCATGGTTATTGACCAAAATTTTGTCCCGTACTGGGGGGTCACTTTTGATGGGCGCTGGACCCACAGGTCATAGTTAGCCCAAGCGATATGACTCTCACCTTCCATTGTCTTCGTGCATTTGGAGTATATCGAACAGTTCCCCCCCGCATAGTAGTGCTCGATCAAACTCATGACGGGAGGTATGTAGCAGGGAACTTATTCACATAAGTCGAGTATATTGAATCCTCTCTCATACGTACTATCCCCATGAGGTATATAGTGAGGCAATTCACATAGACTCGGGTATATCAAATATCTTGTCCACACGTACCGATGAATGATTTCCTTTATAGGCAAGAGGTATATTATGGAAGTTATGCCAAAGGGAGGAACCCTTCCACTAACCCACCAATTGCATAAACCATGTATAGGTGACAAACCTAGGACATTCAAATTTAGTTTGTCGATTACCATGTAAAACTCTACTGAAATTTCGAGGAGGCATACCACCCAAATTTTCGTGCAATTTTGTCTTTTTTTCAAAATAGGGCCCTGATGATATGCAAATATTACGTATTTCATCCTACGAACCTACGCATTTTAGCCCCCTCGGGTATCTTATTCCCTATATTTATGCTCGTTAACTAGAAAACCTCATATTTCTACGTTAACATGTTTTAGAGGGGTTAATTGAGCGTTTATAGGTATTTGGATGCTAAGTGTGAAGTTCGGACGCATTCCGCTCGATTTTCGTACACAACCGCACGTTCGGGGGTATTTTAGTCTTTTCGCAGCTTGGTCACCTGTCCCAATATCTTCACGAAAGTTGTATCCCTCCTCGCTAGCTTCGCATGGCCGTGAACGGTGCGCGATTCTGAGTCGGTATGAAGAAGTTACGACGATTTTAGCGGAGGGAAAAATAAGGAAAGCAAAAGAGGAGGAGAAGAGGAAAAAAAGATGCAGTGTGCTACTGCTTGGCTGTGACCTGCTTCATCGATGGAACGACCCTTTTGGTCGATCGATCGATCCTTCTATAATGCAGAAATTTGGCCTTGATCGATCGATCGACCAAAATCGTCGATCGATCGATCCCCTGTTTTCAGGAGATATTTTTCCTTTTCTTTTCTTTCCTCTTTTCTTTTCTAAATTAATTCCAACTTACTATATAAAGCAATTTTGATGTAATAAACAGAGATATACGATTTTAGCTTAGGTTAGCTTAGGGTTTGAGGGTTTTGGAGAGTTTGGCTTGGATTCTTCTTGGTTTGACACCCAATTGGGTTGTAAGTTACACTAGTCATCATCCTCTTCCTTTAATATAGTTTGTATTTCTTCATTTCTTTCTTTCTTGTTAATTTACATGCTTTGTTAAATAGGTTTTCATGCTTTGATTTATTGCTTTCTAGTGTAGTTTTATCGCGTTTCTTTATTGCATTTATTTACCGCATTTTTACGATGCTTTCTAGGTAATTTAAATTAGGTTGTGTTTGAATGGAACTCACTCGGGTTAACGCGTTGCTTTGCTCTGGTGATGGTGTTTACGGGTTTACTTCGGGTGCGTCGTCCTAGTTTTTACACCTAGAAGATTTGACGGGGCATATAATGTACGTGTGCAATTTTCGGGATATTTGTTGATGCATATTAGGCTTTTATGAGGATTTAGGGGTGTAACAACCCTTGGTTCACTTAAATGTCGAAACGAGATGCATTCTAAATAACTCGTCGACCCATGTAACCATTTTATACAAATTAACTCGGGTGAGGGATATTCAACGCAAGCTATAGTTTCACTCGCTTTCATAATCTAGTTTCATTTCACTTGCCTAGATTAAATAATTCCCTTTCATGCATCTTTTCTTTTAGTTTGTAATCACCTTTTGAACTTTTATTTCGGAATATTAAACCATATAAATTCTAGCAACTCGTCCCAGTGGATTCTCGGTACTTGACTTATTGTTGTGCTTGCCTCGCAAGTGTAGAAGTAATTTAGGTTTTTGTATAGTCGCGGCGAGACGAAAACAACGACTGCGCACCTTACACGCACACACCTCTCGTGTGCTATTAAAATGGTGTCGTTGCCGGGATTAGTTTGTTTTAGACTTTATTTGATTTAGTATTTCATAGTATTTTCTTTCTATTTGTATTATTTGCTAATATTTTGCATGACTTCCACATTTGAGCACTTAGAAATGCTTGAATTTCCCGCGCGCACTTACTTTGGGGAATTCGCCATTTCGAGCCATTTTTGGGGTAAGCATGTCTTATTCCAATTATTTCAGTAATCATTGTTATAATTCTCAAAATTATCGCAAACCTATGACTTTCGGTGAATACTTAGAATCCCAAAAATTTGCAAATTCACATATTACTTTGGGTGAGTATAACGAAAGAGAAAATTTGGGTTATTGGAATTTCAATGTTGATGATAATGATTTTGGGCCCTTACCTCCTTATAATAGGAATTTTGAAACGAATTTGAATAGTTTTCAAAATTCCTATAATAATGAGTTTTCGTTTAAGTCTGATGGTAATTTTCAAAGTTCCCATTTTCATGCATCCGCACCTTGACCTATGACATTCGGTGAGGGCTTGCGTATGTATGAAAATGAGAAAATTGAAAAATCGTTATCGGGAAGAAAATCATTATTGGGAGCAAGACTTGGATTTATTATTCGAATCCGACGATGATTTTGCTTTCGATACTTTTGAAGTCGAGGAATGTTTTGAACCAAATGAGGACTTTGTGCATACTTTGGAACAAACCATTCTAGACTTTGCCCATCTCGTAATAGATATTGAAAGTGAGGATGAAAATGATGTAATATCTATTTGCAATGAAATGATTTCTTCTTTGGCCCCCAAAGAAGAACATTTTATTGAAATTGATATTATTTCCTTCGAAACTCAATCTTCATGCGATGATGATTCATCTCATGAGTTTGAATTTCTCTCATCCCCATTTTCATTCTCTGATATCACACCGTCACAAGTACCCGATGATTCGGTTTCAAACTTTAATGTTTTAAACCTTTCCGTCGATGAGGAGTACTTGCTCGAGTCACCCTCCACGATCGCATCTTTCTCTTTGTGTGCGCCGCCTCCCATTCCAACTTCAAAATCATTGGAAGGATATTTGGCTTTTCTCGGTCCTCACTTATTTTTGTCTCCCGTTCAATCCAAATCCCCCATTGTCCCTCCAAAATTTTTAATTGACGATGGTTCCTTTCTTACGCCATACACATGCCTTCCGTTGTTAAAACGGAATTCATATTTTTCTGAAGGCATGCTTGTATTCGAGGGTACACCGGTTAACCTCCAAAGTCAAATCGTTTTTACGATGGACCCTCAGCTATTTAGACTTCTAATGTATAGTTAGTGTGAAGCCTAAATAGTAGGTTGTATATAGTTAGCTTTTTATTTTTTCTTTCCTTTTTATTTTAGTCTAGTGTAATTAGTTAACTTTTCGTTATTTCTTTTTGCTATGCTCGGTACTAACTTGTTTTGTAGATTCTTTGGACTTGTTCTTATGGGGATCACTCCAATTTTGGGTAATATCGCTCTTTCCTCTCTTAACTTGGTTCTTAATTCACATTGAGGACAATGTTAGGTTTTAAGTAAGGGGGTGTGGGATATTCTATCTATTTCTTTATTTAGTCCATGTTTTTTCTCACATGTTAGTTACTTAGTATGATTTTCTTAGAAAAATTCAAAATTTTCAAAAAGATTTTCTTTCTTTTTTCTCCTTTTTTGGGCATTTTGCCTTTGTTTCTGATAATAAATTTCAATAATTGCCCGATCCAATAGACAACCCAATGATGCAAGTTCTCGATTTTAGAAGTTGTTAGACTTTAGTCTAGATTAGTGATATTATGAATAACTTCATGAATTAAACTTTAATCCCGTGAGCACATGCGTTTTTCTTGTTATATTGATTTGGTTTAAGATTTTTATAACTCGGTAATCTTTTACTGCGTTGCATATACTTACACCGAGTAAGCTTTGTACATTTCATCGTTTGTGAGTGTATACACTATTCTTTTTTCATTGAAAATGTTGAATTCGATGTTAATCTCACTATTCTTTCACTTGATCGTTCATTAATTGATTTCATACTTGAAATGTGTTACCTGATCATGATTTTCATATATTGTTTTGACTCGAGAATTGCGTAAACTTTTGGAAATGATCATTGTCATTCTTTGTTGTATCACCCATATTGATCTTGACCTCATCCTTATATGCTTACCCTCATTAACCCCTTTGAGCCTAAATATTAGCCTTTCATTTCATACCCCATTCCCATAACCAACTCTAAATTGGAGTTTTAGCCCATATATACACTTTCCATACCTTTGTTTGGAATGTTACTTGGGATTGAATGATGATGTTATGATGTCGGTTGCAATTTAGGCATATGAGAGTTTGAAAAGAAAAGAAAGAAAAAGTGAAAAAAGTGATGAAAAATAGAAAGCAAAAAGCAAAAGAAAACATGAAAAAGAAGAAAATAAAAAGAAAGAGAAAGTTGTAAATGTTGTATATAGTTCGAATAAGCTTTGATTACTCTCCCCGATGATATATTTAATGCTTGTTTGGAAATTGTTTTCCAATTTTGATATTACCCGTATTTTCCCATTATCCCGAGTTTTTGTCCCGAACACTTTGAATGCGTACATACATTCCTTCATTTCGTACCCTAGCCTAACCTACATTACAACCCTATTAAAGACCTTTGTGATCTTTGGTTGATTTAATTCAAAAGTCATAATAGTTTTGATAATCTGTGAAAATGCATTTCGCCTCTTTTTGTGTGCGGTATCCTTTCGTTGAGATTACAGTGTTTCGTTTTATATATAGCGTTATTCTTTTTTGACATGTGTGCGGCCTAGTTTCCATTTACATTTACTCTTTATGCCCGCATGTTCCGTGTGTTACCTCCCTATTTCGAGTGAATTCGCTTGATGAGTGTAATGCCCATGAGGATTGAATATATGCTTGCTTTAATGTTTATCCAATTTATATAAGTTTTTGCCAAACCACACTTTCCATGAGCTCGCTCCCCTCCCACATTTTAAGGTTTCAATTCTATGAGTTGCATTCTATAATGTTAATGATTTGAACTTTTGTTTGAATCCATTCACTTTGCTAATAATGCGTATGAAATCTTTTTCACTATTGTTGGGCTTATCGCATGTTGGGTTGGGCATATTTTGAGGAAACCATGTGATGTTTATGGGTACCATCCTTGAAAACCCTCACGAGACGACACTTATCCACTAGGGTGACCTAGGGGTTTAACGGCTTATTGCATATGCTAAATACAATCGAATCACCCGTGAAAGTGGCCTTTTTCTTTTATACCATACTTTTGTACTATCTCCTGCTTTTGGTTTGTTTGTAGTTCTTGTTGCATCTTATTTCATTACTAGGGACTAGCAATATGTAAGTTAGGGAGTGTGATGATATGCAAATATTGCGTATTTCAGCCTCCGAACCTACGCATTTTAGCCCCCTCAGGTATCTTATTCCCTATATTTATGCTCTCTAACAAGACAACCACGAATTTCTACGTTAACATGTTTTGCAGGGGTTAATTGAGCTTTTATAGGTATTTGGATGCTAAGTGTGAAGTTCGGACACATTTCGCTCGATTTTCGTACACAATCGCACTTTCGAGGGCATTTTAGTCTTTTCACAGCTTGAGCACTTGGCCCAACATCTTCACGGAAGCTGTAGTCCTCCTCGCTAGCTTCGCGTGGCCATGAACGATCACAATTCCGAGTCCGTATGAAGAAGTTATGGCGATTTTAGCGGAGGGAAAGACAAGGAAAGAAAAAGAGGAAGAAAAGATGCAGTGTGCTACTGCTTGGCTGTGACCTGCTTCATCTATCGATCGACCCTTTTGGTCAATCGATCGATCCTTCTCTAATGTTGAAATTTGGCCTTGATCGATCGATCGACCAAAATCGTCAATCGATCGATCCCCTGTTTTCAGGACATATTTTGCCTTTTCTTTTCTTTTCTCTTTTCTTTTCTAAATTAATTCCAACTTACTATTAAAAGAAATTTTGATGTAATAAACAGAGATATACGATTTTAGCTTAGATTAGCTTAGGGTTTGAGGGTTTTGGAGAGTTTGACTTGGATTCTTCGTGGTTTGTCACCCAATTGGGTTGTAAGTTACACTATTCATCATCTTCTTCCTTTAATATAGTTTGTATTTCTTCATTTATTGCTTTCTAGTTAATTTACATGCTTTGTTAAATAGGTTTTCATTCTTCTATTTATTGCTTTCTAGAGTAGTTTTATCGCATTTCTTTGTTGCGTTTATTTACCTCGTTTTTACGATGCTTTCTAGGTAATTTAAATTAGGTTGTGTTTGAATGGAACGCACTCTGGTTAACGCGTTGCTTTGCTTTGGTGATGGTGTTTACGGGTTTATTTCGGGTGCGTTGTCTTAGTTTTTATGCCTAGTAGATTTGACGGGGCATATCATGTATGTCCCGTGCTTATGACCTTTCGTGCGCAATTTTGGGGATATTTATTGACGCCAAAATCATATTAGGCATTTATGAGGATTTAGGGGCGTAACAACCCTTGGTTCACTTAACTGTCGAAACGAGACGCATTTTAAATAACTCGTCGACCCATGTATACATTTTATACAAATTAACTCGGGTGAAGGATATTCGACGCAACTTATAGTTTCACTCGCTTTCATAATATAGTTTCATTTCACTTGCCTAGATTGAATATTTCCCTTTCATGCATCTTTCATTTTAGTTTGTAATCACCTTTTGAACTTTTATTTCAGAATATTAAACCATATAAATTCTAGCAACTCGTCCCAGTGGATTCTCGATACCCGACTTACCGCTATGCTTACCCCGCAAGTGTAGTAGTAATTTAGGTTTTGTATAGTCGCGGCGAGATAGAAAACAACGACTGTGGCCTTATGCGACCACCCCTCTTGCGCGCTATCAGGCTCGTTCGTGTTCCTAGAAAGAAGTCCAACCGTGTCTTACATATTTCTTCAAACCCCATTTTCCTAGGCTCAGGTCCTGTCCGGTATTTTTTCTACATTTAGGCAATCCTAATATAAGTGAGAACCTAATAATAACACTAATAATAATCATGCCGAGAGTCCTCTCCTTTTTCCCTCCTTTTCCAAAAATACCAAAAACATTTTTTTTCTCTCCTCCTTCCAAAATACCCAAAATTTTCTCCCTCCCTCTTTCAAAAATAAATTCGAACTATTTTCCCTCTCAAATCGATCACATACCCGACTTTTGATTGGCTCCTTATTGGGTTCGATCTTTCATCAAACTTCCCCGAAGCTCCTCCGATTCTTCTCCCACCTCATTTCGAGTTTGGGATTCACCTTCAAGAGCTCTTCATAGAGACTGTTAAATAAGTGTCTAATGTCCATTCCGATCTGATGATTATCTTGGACCAGCTCAGTGCTAAGATTGATAACCTTCAAACTGAGTTTCGTGTGATACAGCATCACCTAACCTAGATTCCCAAAGAACCCGAGGTTCTCTTTCCCCATCCAATGGGTCCACTCGATCCGAAGCTGTTTGGGTCTTAGAAGAGTATCATCATTCTTCGCATGCCCCATTTACCAATGGGTCACCTCCAGCTCAACTCCCTGCTCCGAACCTTGCCTAGCCAGGGGCTAGCCTGCCAGTACACACAGATTCTTGGGAAGAGGAACTTAACAAGGTCAAGGAAGACCTCAAACTATTGTCGAAGAGGTTTGATAGAGCCAAGATATTTAGGAACTACATGGAGTACACTCATATGTCTCCTTATCCAAAAGCCAGAGTGACATAAAAGTTTAAGATACTAGACATTGAGAAGTTTCGAGGAAGAAGACCCCCAATTATTCACATTCGATGCTATTACCGAGATATGACCCTATTTGGTGCCTCTGAAGAGATAATGACCCAGATGTTCCAGTGAACATCGAAATAAAGTGCCCTTTGTTGGTTTTTGTACCTCGAAGATTTCAAAATTCATAGTTGGGAGGATGTCATCCGAGAATTCATGTCTCAGTACAAGTACAATAAGGAGCTAGAGGTTATGCGCCGAAATTTAAAGCTTCTAAAACAGAACCCCAGGGAAATAATTAGTAGCTTCATAGGAAGGTGAAGAGAAAAATATGCTACCATGACCAACAAACCCTTTGAGGATGAACAAGTCAGTATTGTGAATAAGAATTTCTTGCTTCATATCCGAGCGTCTATGGGAGGATAGTAGTACCCCCACTTTCGAGCCCTTCGAGAAGCTAGTGTAGAAATTAAGGAAGGAGTCGCCAAAGTCAAACCTATGACAAAAAAAGCGATCGGACAGTTCACTCCCTAAAAATATGAGAATCCCGCAAGTGGAGAAAGAGTACACTGAGGTCCATGCTCCCCTATCTAAAGTATACCAGGCCCTCCTGAGCCGAAACCTCATCAAACCCTTGGACCTTCATCCACTACTAAATCCACTCCCCAAAACTTTAAGGATGATGCTTGTTGTGATTTCCACCAGTTTATCGGTCATACTACTGACTAGTGCTTCCATATTCGGAATATGATCCAAGGTTTAATTGATCAAGGTATCATCGCCTTGCCAGCTAATCCTAAACCCAACACCATTAATAACCCACTTCGAACCCACACAAATGCCATATTTCTAGAGAGTGATCCCGAAATTGATCCATATGCCCAAATTATGCCCAATAAAGCACGTATCACACCCGTAATTTTACCCAAACTGCTCAAAGCTTGCTCGTATTTTCTCCTACACCCTACCTACTTCACCGAACGGACTCTTTCACTATTTACAAGGGTTTGTATTATCATCTGCAACAATCCTAAAGGGAAAGATACTGATTTACCTATTGTATTGAACCAACTCTTTGAGTTTGGGCTGAAATTGACCGCAAAGATCATTGTCGACCGTCACAAATTCAGTGTCTTATTTATAGAAGCCCAAAAATGGGTTTAAGAATCAGATGATTCGGTGTTATTCATTGATGAAGTTAGTTTAGAAGACTTAATATAGATTATGGTCAATGCATTCCTATAGAATATTGAAATTTGCAGCATTGATGAACTACTTACCGATTTGAATCTTCAGGGACGGTTGGTCCCTTCACCCCTACACCTCCTCATTAAGTGGGAAGATTTATATGATGAAGTCGTCAAGATTGTTGAATTCATTAATTTCTCTTTGCAAGAGGATATAGTCTCCACTGGAAGGGGAGTCGACTTTGACATCCCAGTTGACGAGCTCAGTGAGGAAGACATTGGTCTAGTAACCAGTTTGTGCGAAATGATATCCTTTGAAGATCGATTGAAGTAAATCAATAAGGTGTCATTTAGCTAAAAATAAATGAAGACACGGGGTTCATGTTCTTCCCCACCTCGATAAATCACATAACCAGATCAGGGAAACATTAAAAAGACCAAACTTCTCATTTAACAAAGACAGATAAGGGAAAGGGAGTTGTTGAAGAACTTCTCATGCCAGAGATGATCATCGAAGAAAGTAAAGTCCTTGAACAACTAAAAAAAAACAAGTCAGCATCACCTTATGGAGCTTTTAATGTCCTCCCAATTAAATCAAAATGCTTTGATAAGACTCATCATTGAGCCAACAGATTCTCCTTCCACTACTCCTGAAGAAGCCATGAACATGGTTGGGTCCTTGACCTCTTCCAGACTGATCTCCTTTTTTTACTTAGAGATACTAAAGATCGGCCTTGATGATAACTATGCCTTCAACATATCCACTGAAGTGTTAAGAAAGACAGTCCCTCTCTCCATTATTGATAATGGATCTGACTTCAATGTCTTCCCTCTGAGAACCTTCAATTTCTTAGGCTTGAAAGTTAGTGATCTCACTCCCACTTCCATCGCTATTCACGCTTACAATAATACCCACTGAGAGGAAATGGGGTCCATAAAACTCACAATAAGGACTATCCCTATCAATCGTGTCACTGAGTTCCAGGTTATTAACATAATTACATGTTTTAACCTTCTCCTTGGTCATCCATGAATCCATAGTATCTTAATGGCATCGTCTTCTCTTCATCATAATTTAAAATTATTCATTAATGGATAGGTTATCACCATCTTAAGGGATGACGACAGTCCAGACACCGCCACTACTAGTAATCCGGTATTAGAGATCCAACATAGGATGAATATCACGCTTCTCTCTAGATTCAGAGTTGACCCACTTCCCCTTCCAGCTTGTGATAGTTTCAAAGAGTGGGTTTGTCCAAAATACAACCCTCACGACAACGTTAACATGATTCAGATGTTTAAAAACATGCACTCCATGCCCAGAATAAGGCTAGGACGATTCCAATAAGGGATCCTTGAGCCCATAGTCCTAAAGAAGGCCTTTCCAACCCTCAATAGAAGAACTCAAAGCTCTCCGATGGCTACGACCAAAAAGAAGCTTAGAAGAAGAAATGATTATTTTGAGAGACTCTTTGTATGGAAGGTTTATCAAGAAATACAAGGATTACCCTTTATGCGGCTTCCCTGAACCATGGTATGACCATCTTGATACGAAGATGAAATCGGGGTTGGAAATATTCTTTCAAGACATCAACCCTTGGGGCGTAGATTGCCAACATGAAGTCCAAAATCTCACTGAGAAAGCCATGACAGTTATCGGGGATTCTGAAGAAAGTGATTTTGAGGAGTCATTCAACCTGAAAACATTAGGGTTCAATCTCTGCATGATCCATTCTGATGCTATGTCGTCAGATCCGTCTAATCAGATCAAATTTGCTGACATGCCTCTGCCCAATTAGAATGTCATGCCTATCCAACCTGCCCATATTGAAGCCAACTCTGCTATCTAACCTATTTAAATATCTTCATTCGATGTTGTTGCTAACTTTTTTATATCAATATTACTGAGACCTCTTTTGATAAAGTTCTTAATGTTGTTCTTCCTGAGAATGAAGTAAATGAAGCTTTTAAGTATCTTCTTGTGCCTTATATTAATTGTCTTGATACTAATCAAACTCTTGATGATTGATGATTTTACAAATGAATAATTCTTAACTGATCTTAATAAGGAGAATAACAAACAACATAGTCATGATCAAATTAATGATGATGAAACTCTTGTTATTAATCTCAGTTCTAGTAGCTATCAGTGCGAGATTAGTATAGGGTCCACCTTTAATGAGCATAAGCATGGACAATTCGAAGACCTAATAAAGGAATTAGTGGATGCTTTTGCTTGGTCCTACGATGACATGCCTCATATTAACCCAAAAATAGCCCAGCACGAGATCCCAACATTCCCATAATGTTAACCAGTCAAACAGAAGCTACAAAAGATTCACACCAAATTGTCGCTCAAAGTCAAGGAGGAAGTGGTTAAGAAATTGAACGTAGTTTTCATTCGTGTAGTCGAATATCCTACATGGCTCACCAACATCATCCTTATGCCGAAGTCAGGAGGGAAAGTCTGCACGTATGTCGACTATCGGGATTTGAACATACCATCCTCGAAGGATGATTACACGTTACCCAACATCGATATGATCGTGGACAATACGGATAGCCATGCCCTTAAGTCATTTGTTAATGGATTTCCCGGATACAATCAGATTAAGATACACCCTGACCATCGGGATAAAACTGCCTTTGTCACCCTATAGGGAACTTTTTGCTATAATATCATTCCATTAGGACTCAAGAATATTGGGGCTACCTGCCAGAGGGCTGCCACAACCATCCTACGTGACCTTATTCAAAAGTAGGTCAAGGTCTATGTGGATGATATAATCATCAAATATAAGACTCGAGAATGCCATATTCACTCCCTTTGAAAGTTTTTTGAGCGAATGCGAAAATAGCAGATGCGGTTAAACCTAAAGAAATGCATTTTTGGAGTAACAAAAGGAAAACTCTTAGGATTCATGGTTAGTGAGAAGGGAATCGAAGAATATCCTGCCAAGATGAAAGCCATACTTGAGATGCCATCACCCCGGATTGAGAAGGAAGTTCGGGGATTCATGGGAAAATTATAATACATTAGTCGGTTCATAATCTAGCTAAATTTTATATATGAACCCATTTTTAAGCATCTCCGAAAGGATTATACCAAAGTCTGTAATGAGGCCTGCCAAGAGGCCTTTGATCGAATCAAGCGATACTTTACCCGACCTCTGGTGCTTATGCCTCTGCAACCAAGTCTCCCTTACTCTTGTACTTGATAGTCATATAAACTATAGCAAGGGCTTTCTTAGCCCAATACAATGAAGAATCCCATAAGGAAAGAGCAATTTACTACACGAGCCAAAAATTAGGAGGGTACGAAGTCAACTACACTACTTTATGTAGAAATTATGACATAACATGTTTCCCTTCCCCATCAGACTTTTATCCCATATGGATTCCATCAAGTACTTGCTAAAAAACCCTTCTATGTACAATCGAATGGCCCGATGGTTAATGTCGTTAGTCGAGTTCAATATTATGTGCGTTATGCAGAAAGCTATGAAAGGGAGAGCTATCTCTGACTAACTTGTTGATTACCCCATAGAAGAAGAAGATGTTTGGTTCTCTGAATTCCCAAACAAATATTTTCTTTCCACCTCTTAGGAGGACCTCCAATGGCAAATGTTCTTTAACGGACCTCCTAAAAAGAAAGGATACGGAATTGGGATACTCTTAATCACCCTTGATGACTCTCATACCCATATTGCCATCAAACTAGACTTCCCTTGCACGAACAACATGATCGAGTATGAGGCATGGATTGTAGGCCTCAAGATCGCCCTTTAGAAAGCAAATTAGAATCTATACGTCTACAGAGACTCTACATTTATTGTCGGCCAAATTCTCAGAAAATGGAAAGTTAAAGATGAAAAACTCCTACCCTGTAATGCCCACCTAAAAGAATTGGCCTCTTAATTTAATGATGTCACCTTATACTACTTTCCCCTAGCCTCCATGGTCGACATTATCGAGGGAATAACAATGGCCCCTTTCTTGATTTAGAAATAAGTTAAGCCTACTCACTGTTATCACATTGAACTTGTTCTCGATGAGGTATCTGATATGTCCGAGTTATGGTACTATGATATTTTGCACCTCCTAAAATATGATAGTTATCCCCAAGACACTGATAAGAACGACCGTGCGACCCTTCACTAACTGGTTGCCCAGTATATCATTTACAGCAAAGCACCGTTCAAAAGAAACATCGATATAACCTATTTACACTGCCTTGTAAGGGATGATGTTGAATAAATGAAGTAGAAAATACATAGTGGGAAATGAGGGCACTCACATGAATGGTCACATGCTTGCCAAAAAGGTCATCCATTAAGGGTACTATTGAACCACTATAGTTCAAGATTGCTCCGCCTATGTTCAAAGATGCCTAAAATGCTAATAGTTTGCCAATCTCCAACACTTGCCTCCCCATGGGATATATAACATGACCACTTATTGGCCCTTATCCACCTAGGTCAATGACATTAAAGGTAAAGTCACTCCTAATACTTCAAACATTAATGACTTTATCTTGGTCCCAATTAATTACTTCACCAAATGGTTTGAAGCAGAGTCATACGCGATGCTGAATGCCAAGAATGTGGCTAAGTTTATCAGTAATAACGCCATCTGGCGATACGAAGTTCTCCACAAGTTAGTGTCATATAATGGGCTCCATTTCGAAGTAGAGGTTACAGAACTAGTCGACGAGAATGGGATTCAGAAACACAAATCTTCTCCCTATCGACCCCAAGCCGATGGTGTTGTCAAAGCAAACCTCAAGACTATAATCAGCAAGATGACTTTCAGTTGTAGAGATTTGTGACACCCCGCTTAAAATAATAACGGGTGAACAACCCTATACTAAAATAAATCAGGAATCTCAAGTGGATCATTCTTAGCATCTACTGAGGAGACTAAATAAACATAGCTAACTACCCAATACAAAAATAAGCGGATGCGTAAAATTTTAAAACATACAATGAACATTACACAAACCAACAACATAATAACTACTGAACATGATAATGTATACATACATACAAAGATGAAATGAAGTAATTCAATAGTACATTATAAGAACATAAAAGAAAATGACCGAATATGCTGTCGGGTTACAGACAATACAACAATCCTGAGAAGAGGAAATATAAGGTACTACAAAATCCTTGGGTATAACCCGATATACAAACTGAAACCTTAACTAGATTTACAAGAGATAGGAAACAGCTATTACAAAATCCCCGTAACAGTCTGCATCTGCTACAACTTCGAGGACACTGGATAGAAAGGCATCATTGGCGTCCTTGCGGTGGAACACCTAATATCACACAATATATATATAGCAAGAGAGAAATATAATCGGGTCAGAGCCCGAGGTGTGAAAATAGTTTTAGCAAGTGTATTAAAAATCATAATAATTATAAATGCATAATTTAATGATTAAAGTGGAGTCGCACTCCCCTGGAACTCCCACTCACCTCTCAATTAAAGCGCGCACCTAAACGTATGCACATGAACCACAATAAAACTACCCAACCCCTTCTAGGTATGACACAATCTTAATTACACATAGACTACACCCACATAACCCCCTAACTCAAGTATGACCCAAAATCTTCTCCTTATACCATCTCCTAAGTTAACGCCCAAACTCCTACATCAAAATGTATATATACATACATATAAATCACTAGAACCAAGAACTAAACTTCTCTCCACTCCTAACATTGCACTACATTTTGTGTGTGGGGTGTCTCACAAAGAGAAATCCAAACAAGGAACCCCCCCTCCCCCGATACACTACTCCTTGACAACGTTGCTCGTCGAGATCCATTATGCTCTCAGCCCTCAACACAATTACTCTTTGCTATATATGATGATCTACTATTATAACATTTCCTATGTTGCATCCGAGCTTATACCTCAATATATAATTAAGATTCACCAGTTTTGAATTATTAACTTAAACAACTTAGTAGAATCAGAATAGCCACACATCCGCTTTTGTTCACATAAAGCATTAATTCACTATTACACATAAATCTGAATATTAAGGACTAAACTTCTCCCAACTCTTAACCTTGCACTGCGTTTCGTGTGTGGGACGTCTCGCAAAGCGAAATCCAAATAAGAAACCCCCCCGATACACTACTCCTTGACAACGTTGATAGTCGAGATCCATTATGTCCTTGGTACACAACGCAAATAACATCAGCTACTTATTTAGAATACTACTCTAAGTACCTATATAAGTTATTACATAGTACCTTTGGGGTCCATATAACATTATCCTAGTTATGAAACACAATTATTCAACGCTAACAAGCACGTACACATAACACACATAACCTATACTTGAAATATCCAAAACATAATCACTTATAGGATATAAAAATACACATCACAATGCTACATCTACAAGGAATAACTCACTTTAACTCGGGTTACCAGCGATCAGACTAGAACACACCGACTTGGTAAAAAAAAACAAATCACAACGTATGGGAAGCGATCATAGCTCCTAGCCTGAAAGTGAGAACGAATCATACCCAAGACTTCTCACCTAGAATAAAAATCACACAATAAATAATGGATGACCATGACCCAGGGACTATACGCTCCCTTCTCCTCAAGCCAGGGGCCTCACCCACATCGTACAACTTCCAATGATAGCATGTGCTAGGTATGCTCACTATATATATATATATATATATATATATATATATATATATATATATCATTCACACTAGATATATATACAATCACATCATATATACAAACCATCACACAAGGTATATACATTCACGCCAACTATATATATACATAATTATATGCTATCTCACGTTCGTATGTATGGAAGTAATAAATTCGGCCATATGTATATAACTCTCGTTATACTAACCGTTGCTATAATGCATACCTTCCCACAACAATTTAGAATACGATCTCTCACTTGAAACTTACTCTTCCCTCCCACCGATAATATAAATAGTCTGCCAAATTTAATCAACATTAGGAATATCATATCATAACCAAATGTGTATAACACTTAAAATTAATATCTTCTAATTTCCTTTTTGTCCTACTCTCATTTCCTTAATGAGAGAGGCACCACACCCTCAAAATCCATTCCTAAAACAGACCTAAATACCTCCTCACTATCCTAAGGTAATCAATCTCTTGATGTCATAACTTAACCCTCTATAATACATTAACTAAGAAGGCCCCTAAGTTTTAAACCCGAAAGAAAAGGGGTAGAAGTAAGATCCCATTCTTGGACTAAAAACGAAGTACCATCGACCGGCCCCTGACCCCCGGTCGACCGCGGTGCTGATTTTTTCCTTGCGAAGGAAGCAGTAGGCTTTTCCTTTGAGGTGGGGTTAACCAACTTCCTGACCCCGATCGACCGGCCATACCAGATATTTTGGCCCTTGCTCATTTCGGATGAAAGTTAACCCCCCCAAAAACCCAATATACCATCCTCTAACCATAAATCTCAACCCAATCATGTTTCTAACATTAAAACTCATACTACAACTCAACCCAACTAGTTTAACAACCTTAAATTCATATATACACCTCAAATGCAAGATTTTGACTAAAATCTTGGTTTTGACATACAAACCCAAAATCCATACTTTTATCCACAAATCATGAAATAAATAACACACTTAGATTATTTAGCAAGTTTAATCACTTGCCTCAAAGTTGTAGAGGTTGAATCTTCTTCCAAATCGCGTATTGGCCGATATACCCAAGCTTTTCTTCTCTTTCTCTTTCTCTTCTCCCTTTCCTCTTCTCTCTCTCTCTCTCTCTCTCTCTCTCTCTATATATATATATATATATATATATATATATATATATATATATAGGGTTTTCTCTTTCTCACAAATGAGATTGGATTCTCACGAGCCCTAATTATGTCTCATATCTCAATTACCCAACTTAAAATGATAATACACACTTTAAATGACTCGTTTACTACAAATCGAGTCAGACTAACTTAAAATATTTCATAACCTGAATAAAACCCATGTACAGTCATATTGACTATCTCGACTCATTAGGGATCAACCGCGCACTCAGAATCGTCATTCGAAATAGTTTATAACATCCTCAAAGTTTGACCACAATTGCCCAATTTAAAATTCTCCTATTTAAATATATTTTATTTCTCCCAAATTAATTAGATTTTAAGTCCTAAAAATCACGGGGGATCACAAGATTGGGGCGACCGTATCCCTTATGCCCTCTGAGACTACTGCACTTCAATCAAAACACCCACTTGGGCTTCCCCTTATTCTCTAGTAAACGGCATGGAAGCAGTCCTACCTGTTGAGATGGAAATACCTTCCCTCCACATCCTACTCGAAAGAAAAATTGACGAAGAAGAATGGCACCATAGCTTATTGGACGAATTTTCACTCTTGGATTAAAAGAGACTGAAGGCTTTATACCATAAACATGGATACCATCGTCGTATAGCGCGATCATTCAATAAAAAAGTCAAGGACCGTGGTTCTTAAAAGGATAAATTTCCCTAAAAAAGATCATAGATCCCGTTTGGGACCCAAGAGGGAAATTAAAGCCGAATTGGATCTACCCCTACATCATGAAGAAAATTCTCTCAGGAGGCGTCGTTATGCTCACAGACCTTGATGGAGAAGAGATGGAACACCATGTCAACATGGACCGCCTCAAGAAATTATACCCTTAGTCCAAAATCTCAGTGCGCTACGAGCCTTCTCGCACTCTTCTATTCTAAAATAAATCTTCATTTTCCCTACCCAGAATTACGTTTGACCTAATCCTCTCAAAAATATTTTCTTTTCGAAGTGAAGCTCATCAAAATTTTCAAAAATCCTAGAGGTAGGTAGGCAGCCCATACGTCATACATGGGTCCAATCCCCCTTTTTTCATAAAATGTTATTATTTTCTCACCTCCGAGAACGGCAGTTCATTTTATCACTTATATGAACAAAAGGATTATGTATGCCTTAGCGATTATAAATGTAAAACTTATCAAGAAGGACAACAAACTATGTTCAAAATCAACTTTTATTTCTAATTAGGGGTAATAGCGTTGTTACACGAAGTATCAGCGAGGGTAATACGACACCCTTATTTGCTAAACAAACTATTCCAAAACAAACCTAAACCTAACCAAATTACACAAAATTATTCCCAAAATCCAAATAAAAAAACACCATAAATCATTATACCTTCACAAAAAACACCAAAAGCTTTACAAGACGCTGCCTTCAACTGACGGATGACCCTATTTCATCATCATTACCAACCCTTTGAGGTCCCCAAGTTTGCCACTCCTGATTGGTATTCCTTACATGCTCTTTGGAGCGGCACGCCGTAACAAATCTAGACAGAACTACTAATCCATCTTACATGGTGTCAAAAGCCACGAACCACCTCTGATTGGTCTCTTATACCAGGACCTTCTCTATTACCCACTTCCATAGCAATTTTAGGTAATCCCCAGATACATGACAAGAGCCTCCCCCGGATTGTGATGGATGGATAAACAGTCGACAATGATGCCACAAAGTGCCCAACATCATCCTCAACTATTCAGTCAAATCCTCCATCAGGAAAAAAATTATTATACGTGGGGGCATGATCTGTTTCGACTAGACTTCGCATAAGATCCACCTGGGTAAATAAAAATAAGTCTGTCGAAGGACCACCAACTTTATATACTGATAATCTCTAAGCTGCAAGATAGGCAGTAAGTCCCCCCACCATGGCACTAACCATTGAACACACTGTGTTCCATGCTCTACAAGCCAGTTCACCCAACTCTCCACAGATAGGCCGAAGCTGAAGAATGGACGAATAAAGAAATTGGGCATCACTGTCAAAGGGTATTCAGGAGGGGCCGCTAGGTAAAAACTCTTTGCAAGCCACATAAACAACATTATGGGGCTCCCCTTCAGAAAATCGGAATGACCCTCCTTCCAAGCATCCAGGTCGTTCAGGGTCTCAAACACCACCATCACCGTAAGGTTATGACAGTAGGACATACAGGCCGTTATGGTAGGGACCTGAAGATTCCTAATCAAGTACCCCATCACCAATAAAAGCCTCACAGTAAGGACTAAGGCGATAACCCCAACAAAGCTAGCATCCTCGAAACCCCTCAGACGCATGGAATACATAACCGCCTGGAGAGAAATGGCCCCTCCAATAAGAAACGATCTAGGTGTCGAGGGAGATATGTGAAGCAACTCCGACAAGAAAACCCAGGGATAAGAGGAGAAATCAGGCATAGTCGAGAAATCCTCATAAGTGTTATAGACTTCATCTAGGACAAAATGGAAAATGATATCTTTTAGATAGTATAATTTCACTACTGCAGCCAACAGGTTCCAGTCTATTGCGTGGTTGCAAGAAACTCAGCTCAGGTTGAAAGCATCATAACGTGCTATCCAGATCGTTAAGATACGAAGCAAATCGTTAATGCATGGGAAGAGACATTTAAAAAGGAAGAATGTAGAGAAACAAAGAAGAATGCGGGTATTAGTGGAGAAAAACCCATCAAACGTACCCCTTTTTATACTTGAAAACTTTGGCTAAAGACAAGGGCCTTAGAAACTCGAGCAGAATCCAACCCCACCAGAGTACTCTAAAGTGTAGGAAAATGTAATCAAAGCCTATGGATGATTTGAATTGACCCCCATGTAGATAGGAAGGTCTAGGGGTATGCCTATCGGTAACCCCCCTATTTGGGAAAACTCCATCTTTCCTCTTTTATCAAAATCAACTTCAGAAAAATCCTCAATTTGAAAAATTAACTCTGGGTTATTTACTCCATTCTTTCTCTCAAGAAAATCATTTTATCTTAAAAATAAATTCATACTAAAAAAATCCTTTTCTCCGAGTTAATTACTTTTACTCTTTTTCATAATAACAATTCTTATGCTTATCATTTTCCACTCCATATATATCTCCATCTTTGCATAAAATAAACAATCTCTGCAGAAAACTAAAAGTGCATACAGAATACGTCACTAAATCAAGAAAAAATACAAAAAGAAAAATGCAAATTTCTTTATATATATTGATTCACTGAGTTACATTTTTGTAGATAAGAAAAACAATAGGACTTTGTCCGAACCCAAAACCTTTCTCTCTCTCTCTCTAAACCCTCAAACCCCATGAAAGACATGCTTTTCCTAAAGATGAGCGATGGATCGTTCACTTCTAGATCCCGAGCCCTCATTAGAAGTGGTAGGCGGAACAAAGCATGAAAAATTTGATCTCTTAATATACTCCAACATGGAGGACATCCAATCCTTGATATCCCTTAGCTAAGTGGTCGACACACGAACATACTGCAAGAATCAACAGCAAAAGGCAAATCAATTAGTCAAGAAGCAAAGTAAAGTCAATAAAATAATAAAAAATTGAAAAAGATATACCTCAGGCTGAAGGGAATCACTAGTAATCCCGGTCAGTCCAGACACCTACACGTGAGAGCGATGCGGCACGCTCAGTGACTCCCTGCTTCTCAATTGGAAATTATAAGAAGGGGGAGTAACTGAATAATCGAAGCCTCATTTTCCACCACCGACGTGCCACCACCCGCATTGTGGGCCAATCCCATCGATTCATTGGTCCCCCTACTCGAAGTCGTAGCAGGTGGAGGCATGTTCTCCACGTCATAGATACAGGGAGGCATCAACTAGCTCGTCACAAAGTATAGGTAGTCATAGCTCACTGTCATATCCGTATAGACTGTGTAAGGCTCACTAATCATCATCGTCGTTTAGGCATCATCCAAAAACTCCCTCACCCACCTCATGTATATAGGGGGAGACGACGGTGGGACCGTCGCCTCCTCCTCCAGAAACTGTCTAACCACCCTATCCCCTAGGTACAGATGTACCCGAACTCGTGCACGATTAACTATTGCATCTACGCATGTAGGTCCATCACCCCCATATCATGAGGATTCACCCCCCAAGGGTAGAAGGTCACCGACAATCACCAATAAGAGAATTAATATCTACTCAAAGTAATGAAGATACCAAAAGACGCATAGAAGATATGAAGATAACTCGATCACTCGGCTGGGCATTAAGAGACCGTCATACGTACGCCATGGACAAAGCTTGATTCGACCTCCGATTGGACTTTTGCCATCGAAACATCCGGAAAAATTCCCCCAAGATATCTTCCTTTACTGCTATCAACCCTATGTTATACCCCATCACCTCATAGAACAATGTTTGCAAAAGATAGGAATCAACAAAAAAAGAAACTAAAGAACAATGCAAGGAAATGCATGAAGAAGGAAAATTACCTCCATAAGATACATGGCCCTAGTAGAAGTCTGCTAGCTGCACCGGCCGAAAGAATCCAAAGAAAAATAAAGCGACACCAAGGTCAGGATCCCCAAATCATACATCCAAACTTGAAAAATTGTCCGCAAATATGGAAAGAACCAGAGATGGACGATGTCGCCACCAAAAACCCACCCAATATAAGAAAAATAAACAAATTGGTTGTCTACTTCCCATCAGTCACATATCAAATCCCATAAAATGATCTTTCCCACATTACCCAACACCGCTTAAACCACCTGCGATGTCACCATCAGCGTGCGATGTACCACTACCTGAAACCCCTCACACTCAACCACCGTTAGCTGCTGAACATATATGGGAGTCACTGTCATATCCCCAAAGTCAAGATGGAAAGTGTCGGTACTGTCCCACCACCTCTCTCCTAGAGTGCACAAAATCACAATAGAATGTCGTGTCTCATCCAAAGGCTCCGCCAAGCTACCAAAACCCTCATAGGAGACCATCCAGTACACCGTACTAGGGAGATTCTACCAAACCTACTTTAACCCCATCGTCCTCGGAGGCTAAATAGTGGAAGGAGAAATGTCAGTCTATAGAAGAAGAAGAAGAAGAAAAAGAAGAAGAAGAAGAAGAAGAAGAAGAAAAATCCATCATTAACACAAAGAAGAAGAATAAAAATAAAATGGAATACCAAAAGTCACTACACTTACATACACGCTAGGATTCCTGACCCTAGAAAAATGATGGTGTGCCATCTCGTATAGAAGAGTATGATCGTTCTCCATAGGCTCAAACAGATCAAATGCATTCTCGTTTCCCAAAACAAGGGGCACCCTAGACTGCCAACGCAGGCCAACCTAGTCATCAACGACCAACCACGCATAATCTTACACCTCACTTGAACTTTCCATTGGAAGTCTTAAAGTAATAAGGGATTAGGAGCACTTTTTAGAAAGAGAAAGTAAGAGATTCAAATATTTGAAGGTGTGAAAAATGAGGAGGATTCACCCCTTTTTATAGAAGGTCGGTAGCCCCCTCACATGACGATCGACAATTATCTTCTCCCTTTCTAAAAGAATCCTAAGAATGCGTGCCCTTGGCAATTGGCACCCCAGGACTTCCTATCGGCACCCCCTCTAAATTTCGTACCGAAAAAGCCGGGAAATCCCAAAAATTGCTCAAAAAATTTCCAAAAATCCCAGAAAATATAGAATCTCAATTTTGTCAAGAGAACCATTTTTGGAGTATCAAGCCCCTTATAAAATTTTAAAATCCACATTCGAATTAATCTTGCACCCTTATCTCCATCATAAATCCTTAGTTGAATTAACCTTGCAAACCTACCCTCAACAAGTTCCACAAACAGAACCAACGATCTGGCCACATCCTAGTCCATAATTCCCCATCTTAAATATTCCCCACTAGAGTCTCAATAAAACACAATCCCTAGCTAGATATCTCAAAGATAAATCCTTCCCCAGCGAAGTCCTAAAGTAACACAATCTCCAGCGGAACCACAGGTGCATCTGCACCCTTAAGATAATTTAAAATTCCTCAGAAAAGCAACTCCCTACACTATAACTTTAGCTCTTCAGAATTTACCTCGACCCTCAGAATTGGTCGCTACAAGTTAAGGTCCTCAGAATTAACCTCTCCCAGTAGAATTGTTTGCTATAACTTTAGGTCCTCAGAATTAATCTCTGCCCTCAAAATTGGTCGTTATAACTTTAGGTCCTCATAATTAAACTTAGCTTGCAGAATTGGTCGCTATAATTTTAGGTTCTCAGAATTAACCTCGACCCTCAAAATTAGTCTCTACAATATAAGTTCCTCAAAATTGACCTCAACCCTCAGAATTTACCTCGGCCCGCACAATTTTAGGTCCTTAGAATTAACCTCAACCCTCAGAATCGATTGTCACAACCTTGGGTCCTTAGAATCAATCTCGACTATCAGAATAAGTCATCCCCAGTATAACTTTAGAATTAACCTCAACCTACCGAAATGGTCTCCCTAGCCCCCTTAGAACCAATCTTAACACATTTTTGACCCGCTGAATCAATCATCTTTGTCTCTTTATGTCCTCAAAACTAGATTTGACTCGTTGAATCGACCAACCTCATCCTCTAGGTCCTCAGAATTGACCTAAAAATCTCTTTCCCAATGTCAATATGGTGTCGATCATTCGACAACATTAACTTATTCTAAGCCCACCCATCGAGGGTGTCTAAGTAATAACCCCATCCTAGGAGCCACCCCTAACCACCTCCTTAGGTCCCTGGCAGTCACTCATTCATCGCAAATCCTAAATTATACCCCGAGCACTGATCTAGAGGTACTAGGCATTCTCAAGTCTCCGATTGACTCTGGTCAACTTCCTCACCTGAGTGGAAGCTCAATGAATCTTATAAGGGATATGAATCCCCTTTATTTAAGTTTGTCTCGTGCATGAATTGGCCTTACGATTTGGATGAATGATCCGTTTTACGATAAAAAACCAATCTGTAGGCCACCAGGCGCTCCCGGGACCCATTTGACTCAGGTCAACTTTCATATCTAAGTAGAAGATCAATTAATCTTCGAAGGGCTTTGAATCCCCTATCCAATGGTCTTACCCATATGTGAATCAAACTTACGGTTCAAACAAACAATCCAGTTTACCATAAAATTTGATCTAGAGGCCAACGAGCGCTCCTGGGCTTCGTTTGACTCCTATTAACTCTTCAGATCGAAAGAGACTAAATGAATCTTTTAAAGGATCTGAATACCCTTTACAATGGTACATCCCTTTCACGAATCAGCCTTGCAAGATGAACGAACGACCCATTTATCTTCAAAGGGTCAACGAGCACTTTGAGAACCCGTTTGACTAAGGTCAACTTTATGAACCGAATGATGAGAATGAATATTCTAAGAGAACTGAATATCCTTTTCAAAAGTCCCTCTCATGTCCAAATCGTCCTTACTATTCGAATGAACAATCTGTTTCCTATGGGAATTTCATGTCTAGTGACCAACAGGCGCTTTCGAGCCTCATTTGACTTTGGTCAACTCCTAAACCCAGGAGTGGCTCAATGGATTCTTAAAGGGATCTGAATACCCTTTTCAAAGGTCCACCCTGTGCGCGATTTTGACTTATGGTTCACATTTTATGACTATTTTTTTAAAAAACCTACCTCAGACTGCCAATTGGCAACTCTAGGACCCTGCATATCGGCAGTCTGTCTAGGGTTCTATACCAATAGGTAGGTCTAGGACCATGCTGATCGACATCCCCTTGGACCTATAAAGAGGGGCCATGACCTCAATTTTAAAGTCACCCCCTAAACATCCCTCTTAATAATTCAGAGAGAATTCCATCGAATTTAGAGTTGTTATTTCCTTTAAAGCCCATATCCCACATTCCTTCCATTCTTTTCATACTCTTTTGAGTAAATTCCCACCCACCTCCTCAAACCCCCATTGCTGTACCTTGAGGTCAGCGCATCTACAAGGAAGATATACTTAAAGTCTTCAAAAGAAGATTCATATCTTCCTCTTTGTCTTCCAATTCCCATAATTTTGCATTAGTTACTTCATTTTTGCTTTAGTATTTTAGTTCATTACATCACACATCTTAATTATAAATTATTATTATTAGTATTCGCACATACTTTATTTTCATTGAAAAACCCAAACATAAGAAAAAGAGGGCTCACTTGTAAATTCCAAAGGGGATTTCTCATTGCACTTTCTTGTGCTAAAACACCATTTTCTACACACACGGGCATAAATAAAGTCTCCGATTGGATTTATGGGTTAAACCCCACCTCATATCATTTTCAAACAACGTAGACTTTGATTCCCTCGAGGCTACGTTGGCGTCTTGGGTGAATCCCTTGACTCAAGTCCTCCCCACATACATTGTTTATTTTATTCTCATTATATAGTCACAATATATACATTTTATACGATTGTTTGGTTGTGTCTTGTTCGATATACGCAATCATTTTTTCATAACGACTTGTGAATCAAAAAAACCCTTGCATCATACTTTTTATTATTATTTCGGAAACACTCTTAAGGATGGCCTCGCTCCGCCTTTATCCATGATGAGAGTCGAGCGATTCCATCCTCCATTTATATTATGCACATAAGCACACACGTCACAGAGTTCTAAAGGAGAAGATTAACAACATGCCCATGAGAGATCGAAAGGGAAGGATGGGTGCCTAACACCTTCCCGTTCCATAACTTATTCCACAAACCTTTGAACTACTTGGTTTAACATGCATCAATATTGTCTTTGATGTCGTTCTCTCTAGGAGGAAACATTTCTTTCTCCTATTTTGTGAAAAATAGGATGGAGACTCTATACCTACATATCACCCCACATCGACGACAATCGAACACACCGATAAAGGATGCAATCCCATGCGGATGTCGAAAAAATGGGGTATTAAGGAGGGATCCACCTCCGAAGACCCCAACCCCCCGACATTGGGATGGAAATAGATAGTATATGTATTATTACATTTGTCACTAAATAAGAATGACTTTTAGAATATATAGTTTTTATGAAAACAAATATGTTGCACATGATATTTTATCCCGGGTGTTTTATCTTTATTATTAAAACATATGCAAATTATTCTTATATATATCTTTTTCATAATATAAGTTAAGAAAACAACAGGAAAGTGTTATCACACCTATCATTACCCTAATTAGTTATAAAAAAGATACCAACATGTTTAAAGAATGAGCATAGGGTTAATAAGTTTGGATTTATGAGTTAATGTATAGATGATAGTTGAACTCGGATGTTAAAGGTAGAATGTTTATGATTATTTATTATTTTTTGAACTACAACCCATCTGACTATTATAGGTGGTAAAATCCTACTGGATATATCCTACACGATTAACACCGAGAGGAAAATAAATCATGCACAATCATACAAAGAACAATATATATGTGGTTCGACAATGTGCATACATCCACAGAGGCTTTCTCTTTTCTTGTTCGTCTCTTCCTAATAGTAATGGTTACATGACCCTTTCCCATGTGAGTGGGGGTAAAATTTATAGATAAAATATGGATGGTTGAAACATGTAAGACTTTATGACTTTAGATGACTATCTTAGATTTATCATCCATATCTAGCTTCGAGATCCTCACATATCTGCCACAAGAGTCTTTATCTACTTGGGTGAGATGTTCATAGGCTTGTTCGCTTTGAGATTATAACATATCTAGCTTTGATATGTTCCCTCCTACTGAGTGTGTTTACATTATATCCCTCACAATTTCCCCCAAAGCATTACAACTGGTTAGGGGTACAGAGGATTGTTCGATTCTTCAGTTAGAGCCAAGTTATGAATGTGTAAAACCCCGCGCGTCCGGAGAGACACACGGCGTGCTAGTATGATAATAATAAACTAAAACCATCAAAATGAGTATAGAACATCTAAATTTCCAAAATAACGATTACAATAATGTTTATCTCAAAATACACAAATCTTCAATTATAATTGTACCACCAATTATAGAATAAAATAAATCTTTCAATCCATGCTCTAAAATAATTCTCCAAAATAGTCAGTAGCGTCCTAAATCCGCGCTAGCCTGCCACTAAAAGAAAATATGGGAAATTACACAATACGACAGGAAAGATGCTCAACAAATATATTAGCGGTGAATAAAGCGTAACAACACGAGTACGAATATTCAAATTAATCTCATAAGTATTTTTCAATAAATTTCTCAACAACACATCAATGGGTCACCAGGCCTCACCCCATCCGCATATGCTTTATCAAGCCATAGCCCGGGAAGCAGGAATTTTGGCGGGTGCCCAACTTCCGTGCCATATTGAAATCTCATGACAAAGTGCTTCAACAACAATATAATGATACCACATGAATCAAAATAATTTCAACAATTATTTTTCTAGATTTCAATGAAATTAACAATTCAAATATGAGTTCAATAATCGCAAGAATTTAAAGGGAATAACTCTCGAGAGATTTAAAGAGCATATTGTGTAAAACCCCATATCTTAAAATCATCGCATGAATTTCCACATAAATTCAGCCTCAAAATATGATCGCACCATCAAGTTCCTCTAGCGAAAATAATCAAATCACGTTCTAGCCTCGACACGAGATAACCCCAAATAGTCCTATTTTAAAACTCACAAAAATCAGATCCAAAAAATATTCGAATCGTAGATCCAACTTCAGATTTAGATTCGAGATGAAAATTAAGTCAGGTATGTATCTTGAGTTTTTCTTAAATCTCATCCAAATGCACTCAAAAAGAAGATCTAAACATTCCAAATTGGCTCTTCTCATTCCACTCGTTTTTGCCTATTTTGATTTCGTTTTTGGCCTCCCTTTTTCATCTTCCTTTCCTTATAATAACCCATAGTATTCCTTATATAGTCCCTCTCTCAAACCCTAGCTTTGAGCCTATGCTAACCTATATTACTGTATTTCCCTTTAATTCAAAATTGTCAACTTTACATATTTAAACCATTACAAAATGTCCAAAAATAATTTAAATTTTGAATTTAAATATTCGATTCATTTCAAATAAAAATAAATATAATATCAATATCCCGATTAATAAAATAATAATATTATTAAAATTAAATACCATATTCATAAATACAGCCCTCGAAATTATGGGGTATTACAGAATGCTAACGATAATAGTCATCCATTAATGCTGTGGTCGAATGGAAGAATGGTAATTTTATTTGAATGTGATGATCTCATTTCCATGGTTAAATTTGTAGAGTAAACTTGTAATCTTCCTCGATCATTTTAAGGGTACGCTGGTAAGCTAGTTTCCTATGTTCAAAGGGCGATTGCGTGTGGAAGTCGTCATTTTAAGAGCTTGCCAGTTAATGATGAATATTATCTCAAAATGTGTTCTAACTCACTAATATTCTCATTGCAGTCTGTTTGGTTCATTAGACATTTTTAATTTCCTTTCAGAAAACTAGAACTTTATTTGTCTTTCCATACATATACGTCTTCTCTTTCCATTTACTCTTTGTATTTCAACGATTTCTTAAAAACAAATTCTTTTTTATTCTCGTACTTTGTTGTTTGTTGTGAAAATGGTTTACATAATCAATGAAAACACCATTGAGGCCTTCAAAGGAAGTTACATCCTTCCATGGGTGACTGTTGAGCTGGAGAGACATTCTAAGGACTTCTACAACTTTGAGAAGGCGATTGGCGCTTTTCCTAATTTGTGGTTGAGGCCGAAATCACATTTCCTTTGAATCATTTATTTTTTGAGTTTTGGCAGTATTTTGACATTACCCTTGCTTAGTTTTGTTCCAATACTTGGAGAATAATGAACGGGGTAAAATATATCAACGAAATCTATGGGACCCAATTAGGGATCCTAAAGACTCATTTTTGCTATATATGGGTGATGACTAGTGAAAAGGTCTATAACCTGAAGATAATAAGGCATGAGAGGGCCTTGTCCATTAATATTTTGTACTCCAATAAGGAGTAATGGGTCCATGACTTTGTGGTCAAGAATTGGGAACATTTACTTAGAGGGTAGTGTTCCCTACAAGGGACCCAAATGCCCCAAAAGCAGATTTGAAATAGGTCTAAAGAATTTTTATAATAACTTTCTGCTTTTCATGTCATGTATAATGTTCTAATACACTGGTTTCTTGATTTGTACATGCTCATAAGAAGAAATAACCCAAGTCTGAAGATGTTAAGTTTGCTGTTTTGAAGTAGCACTACACCAAAAACAGAAAACTGGCACGGTTTAAAATAGTGCCAGACGCAATCTGGCACGGTTCAAAACCGTGCCAGAATCAGGCGTGCCAGATTTTTTGGCGCGGTTTAAAACCATGCCAGATTTTCCAAACTGGCACGCTTTTAAACTGTGCCAGTTTTTTTAATCTGGCACGCTTTTGGCACGCTTTGAAACCGTGCTAGATGTTAAATCTGGCACGCTTTTGGCAAACGTCGAAACCGTGCCAAATTGTCTATTTTCTGGCATGCTTTTGGCACGGTTATACATCGTGCCAAATTGTTTTATAAGCGTTCTCATTTTTATGCATTGACACGGTTTTGGCACTGTTTAAAACCGTGCAAGATTTTTCAGTTGCATAAAAAAAATAATAATAGAAAACAAATCTGGAAAATCTGCAAATTCCAAATTCGGTAGGAAAAATATCTATTATTTGCAAAAAAAAATCAAAAAAATTCACAAATTATGAATATCGCATGTTGTTGATAAACTAATGTACATACAAACTTCAAAAAATTACAAGAGTTAATACCAATATAAAGCCTCACATGACCATAAAAGTCGACAATAACTTCAAAAAATTACAAGAGTTAATTGTTCCCATAAAAAAAAAATTGGACAGAGTTTCCTCTATTTTTTGAGCATTCCAAAACCTGCTAACATAAAATCTGCCCATATAAAGCCCGTACGGCCATAAAAGTCAACAATAAAACTACGACAGCCAGCACGGCCATAAAAATAAACCATAAACTACTGAAGCCAGCTCTACCATAACATAAAAAATAGAATCCTGAATATTAACAACACTAAATGAACAATTCCCCTGTTGTAAAGCATTGACTTCTTCGTGCGTTCCAAGTGGATAAAAGCTAACGATTGAATGTCATCCTACAAAAAAAAAAAAAATAAGACACAAAAAAGATACAATATTAGTAACCAAGTCATTTTAAAAAAAATCATATTCAAGCAGAAAAATTGCATATACAAGCAGAAAAATTGCATATACGACTACGCGGTTAGTTCCTACAAGTTACATTGGTCCCGTGCGAGGTGTTCGCGCCTCCTACGGGGTCGTTTGGGGGCTAATTTGAGTTTTCACCCTTTAACGGCCTGATTTCAAGTCTAAGTGTGATTTTTGCAAATTATCGTCAAACTCTCAAATCGGGAGACCCGAGACTACGCGATCAGTTCCTATAAGTTACATTCGTCCCGTGCGAGGTGTTCGCGCCTCCTACGGGGCCGTTTGGAGGCTGGTTTGGGTTTTCACCCTTTAACGACCTGTTTTCAAGTCTAAGTGTGATTTTTGCAAATTATCGTCATACTCTCAAACCAGGAGACCCGGGACTACGCAGTCAGTTCCTACAAGTTACATTGGTCCCGTGCGAGGTGTTCGTGCCTCTTACGGGGTCGTTTGGGGTTGGTTTGGGTTTTCACCCTTTAACGGCCCGTTTTCAGTTCTAAGTGTGATTTTTGAAAATTATCGTCATACTCTCAAACCGAGAGACCCGAGACTACGCGGTCAGTTCCTATAAGTTCCACTGGTCCCGTGCGAGGTGTTCGTGCCTCCTACGGGGTCGTTTGGGGGCTGGTTTGGGTTTTCACCCTTCACCGACCTATTTTCAAGTCTAAGTGTGATTATTGCAAATTATCATCATACTCTCAAACCGGGAGACCCGAGACTACACGATCAGTTCCTACAAGTTACATTGATTCCGTGCGAGGTGTTCGTGCCTCCTACGGGGTCGTTTGGAGGCTGGATTGGGTTTTCACCCTTTAACGGCCTGTTTTCAAGTCTAAGTTTAATTTTTGCAAATTATCGTCGTACTCTCAAATCGGGAGACCCGGGACTACGCGGTCACTTCCTACAAGTTACATTGGTCCAGTGCGAGGTGTCCGTGCCTCCTACGGGGTCGTTTGGTGGCTGGTTTGGGTTTTCACCCCTTAACGACCTGTTTCTAAGTCTAAGTGTGATTTTTGCAAATTATCATCATACTCTCAAACCGGGAGACCCGAGACTACACGATCAGTTCCTACAAGTTACATTGGTCCCGTGCGAGGTGTTCGTGCGTCCTACGGGGTCGTTTGGAGGATGGTTTGGGTTTTAGCCCTTTAACCGCCAGTTTTCAAGTCTAAGTGTGATTTTTACAAATTATGGTCATACTCTCAAACCGGGAGACTCGGGACTACGCGGTCAGTTCCTACAAGTTACATTGGTCCCGTGTGAGGTGTTCGTGCCTCCTACGGGGTGGTTTGGGGGCGGGTTTGGGTTTTCACCCTTTAACGACATGTTTTCAAGTCTAAGTGTGATTTTTGCAAATTATCGTCATACTCTCAAACAGGGAGACCCGGGACTATGCGGTCAGTTCCTACAAGTTACATTGGTCCCGTGCGAGGTGTTTGTGCTTCCTACGGGATCGTTTGGAGGCTGGTTTGGGTTTTCACCCTTTAACGGCTTGTTTTTAAGTCAAAGTGTGATTTTTGCAAATTATCGTCATACTCTCAAATCGGGAGACCCGGGACTACGCGGTCAGTTCCTATAAGTTACATTGGTCCCGTGCGAGGTGTTCGTGCCTCCTACGGGGTCGTTTGGGGATTGGTTGAGGTTTTCACCCTTTAACCGCCAATTTTCAAGTCTAAGTGTGATTTTTGCAAAATATGGCCATACTCTCAAATCGGGAGACCCGGGACTACGCGGTCAGTTCCTACAAGTTACATTGGTCCCGTGCGAGGTGTTCGTGCCTCCTACGGGGTCGTTTGGGGTCTGATTTGGGTTTTCACCCTTTAAAGGCATGTTTTCAAGTCTAAGGGTGATTTTTGAAAATTATCGTCATACTCTCAAACAGGGAGACCCGGGACTACGCGGTCAGTTCCTACAAGTTGCATTGGTCCCGTGCGAGGGGTTCGTGCCTCCTATGGGGTCATTTTGAGGCTGGTTTGGGTTTTCACACTTTTACGCCCTGTTTTCAAGTCTAAGTGTGTTTTTTGCAAATAATCATCATACTCTCAGACAGGGAGACTCGGGACTACGCGGTCAGTTCTTATAAGTTACATTGGTCCCGTACGAGGGGTTCGTGCCTCCTACGGGATCGTTCGGGGGCTGGTTTGGGGTTTCACCCCTTAACGACTTGTTTTCAAGTCTAAGTGTGATTTTTGCAAATTATCATCATACTCTCGAACCGAGAGACTCGGGACTACGCGGTTAGTTCCTACAAGTTACATTGGTCCCGCGCGAGGTTTTCGTGCCTCCTACGGGGTCGTTTGTGGGCTAGTTTGGGTTTTCACCCTTTAACGGCCTATTTTCAAGTCTAAGTGTGATTTTTGCAAATTATCGTCATACTCTCAAATTGGGAGACCCGAGACTACACGGTCAGTTCCTACAAGTTACATTGGTCCCGTACGAGGTGTTCGTGCCTCCTACGGGCTCGTTTAGAAGATGGTTTGGGTTTTCACCCTTTAACGGCCTGTTTTAAGTCTAAGTGCGGTTTTTGCAAATTATCGTCATACTCTCAAATCGAGAGACCCGTGACTACGCGGTCAGTTTCTATAAGTTACATTGGTCCCGTACGAGGTCTTCATGCCTCCTACGGGGTCATTTGGGGCCGGTTTGGGTTTTCACCCTTTAACGGCCTGTTTTCAAGTCTAAGAGTTATTTTGGCAAATTATCGTCATACTCTCAAACCGGGAGACCCGGGACTACGCGGTCAGTTCCTACAAGTTACATTGTTCCCGTGCGAGGTATTCGTGCCACCTAAGGGTCCGTTTGGTGGCTAGTTTAAGTTTTCACCCTTTAACGGCCTGTTTTTAAGTTTAGCTGTTGATTTTTACAAATTATCTTTATATTCTAAAATCGGGAGGCCCGAGACTACGCGGTCAATTCCTACAAGTTACAACGGGTGTCTTGACATGCCACCAAGGCATCCAATATTCTGGCCTTAAAATTTTTGTTTTAAAATATATGTAGCGGAAGTATAATCACATGGTTATGAATCGTAAAATACTGAAAGTGAAGGAATTACATCATCAGAGCTTTCTAAAGGGAACTTCATTTGTATTAAAATATCAACGAGTTACAACTTGACACAAAGAGCTAAACATGCTCTATCTAATTAAACAAACTTCTACTTAAGGTAACAAAAAGAGCTTTAAAAGATAAATCTTCAACATAGTCCTTTTTCGTTCCATCCACGAACTTAATTATTTCCTGAAAATGGTTATTTATACAACGTCAGCAAAAAGCCGAATGAGATTCAATCTCCAAATATTCCAAGGTTTTCAGAAAATAGATACCTATTCAATTTAGAACAGAAGGTATATACACAGAGATAGGAATTTCAAGTAATATATATAAAGTAAATGACAATATATATATTCAGAATAAACCGTTCAGAACAAAACAGATAAAACAATTGAGCATGTGTCAATTATTCAGTTTTTGTGGCCATGTACACTCTAATACTCAGACAGATAGTGTTATCAAATGTTTCCACCCGATAACATCACAGACAGATAATCATGATTTCTGGAACAACGCCTTGTTTAGGGCACACCAGCGATAAACCAGCTGGGAAGGTACCACCCAAATATTTCCACCCGGTAGTCAAGGCCAATATAGTAAGAGAGTTTCCATAGGCCGAATCAATAATTTCATATTTCAAATCAGATGTTTATATGGAGAGATATAAACATATAACAAACGACGGAATCATCGGTATCAGATGCATTTTGAGAATAAAAGCATTTCACAAAATATACATAGTTTGCATAATATAATATAATCAAAATGCGCAAGAAATTACATAGAGTACTCACCTAAAATAGAGGTCGAAATTATAGATAACGAGTCTTCGATCGCACATTAATCTAACAAATACGATAAAGGTTTAAGTATATGTTCTAAACAAGGTCCAGTCTACATATTGTATTTTAATAGTAGCTTGTTTCAAAGGATTACTAAAAAACCATTTTCTTAACTTTTAAAACTTATTGATCGTAATTAAAGGATTCAATTCATAGTTCTTCCTAATCAGTTGGTTCCCAGTAGAGATGGAGGGTCACAGGGGCACCGCTTAAATACTATCTCCTCTAGACAGAACATTTCCGGATTCATTCCCAGTAGAGATGGAGGGTCACAGGGGCACCACTTAAATACCATCTCGTCTAGACAGAATTTCACCGGGCCTGACTTTGGAATCACTTAAATGGGATTCTATAATAACGAGCAATTTCTTTAAAAATAATCATTTTTTAAAAGCGTATAATTTCAAACAAGTTTATAAAATCAACTTGGATTTGTTCTAAATTTTAAGTTTTGATTAGTGAATTTATTGTATTTTACCAGCATAACTAAAAAGTAAAGCTATAAAGCAATAAATTAAAACTATAAAGATGCATTATAACATTAAGATTACCTTAAGATTAATATCCCTAAGAACTTCTTCTTAAACTTTCTCACACTTTCTCTCACTATTTCTTGCGCATTTTGATTATATTATATTATGAAAACTATGTATATTTTGTGAAATGCTTTTATTCTCAAAATGCATCTGATACCGATGATTCCGTCATTTGTTATATGTTTATATCTCTCCATATAAACATCTGATTTGAATTCTGAAATTGTTGATTTGGCCTATGGAAACTCTCTTACTATATTGGCCTTGACTACCGGGTGGAAATATTTGGGTGGTACCTTCCCAGCTGGTTTATCGCTGGTGTGACCTAAACAAGGCGTTGTTCCAGAAATCATGATTATCTGTCTGTGATGTTATCGGGTGGAAACATTTGATAACACTATCTGTCCGGGCCATGTACACTCTAATACCCAGACAGATAGTGTTATCAAATGTTTCGACCCGATAACATCACAGACAGATAATCATGATTTCTGGAACAACGCCTTGTTTAGGGCACACCAGCGATAAACCAGCTGGGAAGGTACCACCCAAATATTTCCACCCGGTAGTCAAGGCCAATATAGTAAGAGAGTTTCCATAGGCCGAATCAATAATTTCATAATTCAAATCAAATGTTTATATGGAGAGATATAAACATATAACAAACTACGGAATCATCGGTATCAGATGCATTTTGAGAATAAAAGCATTTCAAAAAATATACATAGTTTGCATAATATAATATAATCAAAATGCGCAAGAAATTGCATAGAGTACTCACCTAAAATAGTGGTCGAAATTATAGATAACGAGTCTTCGATCGCACGTTAATCTAACAAATACGATAAAGGTTTAAGTATATGTTCTAAACAAGGTCCAGTCTACATATTGTATATTAATAGTAACTTGTTTCAAAGGATTACTAAAAAACCATTTTCTTAACTTTTAAAACTTATTGATTCGGCCTATGGAAACTCTCTTACTATATTGGCCTTGACTACCGGGTGGAAATATTTGGGTGGTACCTTCCCAGCTGGTTTATCGCTGGTGTGCCCTAAACAAGGCGTTGTTCCAGAAATCATGATTATCTGTCTGTGATGTTATCGAGTGGAAACACTTGATAACACTATCTGTCTGGGTATTAGAGTGTACATGGCCACAAAAACTGAATAATTGACACATGCTCAATTGTTTTATCTGTTCTGTTCTGAACGGTTTATTCTGAATATATATATTGTCATTTACTTTATATATATTACTTGAAATTCCTATCTCTATGTATATACCTTCTGTTCTAAATTGAACAGGTATCTATTTTCTGAAAACCTTGGAATATTATAACATCACAGACAGATAATCATGATTTCTGGAACAACGCCTTATTTAGGGCACACCAGCAATAAACCAGCTGGGAAGGTACCACCCAAATATTTCCACCCGGTAGTCAAGGCCAATATAGTAAGAGAGTTTCCATAGGCCGAATCAATAATTTCATAATTCAAATCAGATGTTTATATGGAGAGATATAAACATATAACAAATGACGGAATCATCGGTATCAGATGCATTTTGAGAATAAAAGCATTTCACAAAATATACATAGTTTGCATAATATAATATAATCAAAATGCGCAAGAAATTGCATAGAGTACTCACCTAAAATAGAGGTCGAAATTATAGATAACGAGTCTTCGATCGCACGTTAATCTAACAAATACGATAAAGGTGTAAGTATATGTTCTAAACAATGTCCAGTCTACATATTGTATTTTAATAGTAACTTGTTTCAAAGGATTACTAAACAACCATTTTCTTAACTTTTAAAACTTATTGATCGTAATTAAAGGATTCAATTCATAGTTCTTCCTAATCAGTTGGTTCCCAGTAGAGATGGAGGGTCACAGGGGCACCGATTAAATACCATCTCCTCTAGACAGAACATTTTCGGATTCATTCCCACTAGAGATGGAGGATTCAACTTCTTGAACTGTTCAATAGTACATCTACTTAGTTCAAGATTCTTTGGTACTCCATTTGTTGATGTAAAAAATTAGATCGCTCTAATTATTCAATCACAGATAAATAAAATGAGACAGAGATTTTTAAAGTGGTTCAGCCTTATAAGAATGGCCTACGTCCACTGTTATGTTATTTTTGAGTGTTTTGAGAATTCTTGATTACAAGAATTTCAAGAAATTCCGGTCCCTTTGAATGAGGGTGATACAAGGTATTTATAGCCTTTAGGCTGTACATGAAAGGGTGATACATTAAATGATATACATATGAAAGGGTAACTCATTTAATGCTCTTCAAGCGCGTGCGTCAAGATGATAAGCATTCAATGAATAGTTGAACTTGTTGACTGTCTGACAATCAATGCTGTGGTCGAGATGCAGCTCGAACCGCCTTAGTTGCTCATCGTCCAATAGTTCCTCGGAGCACTAGAGTTCCTCGGAGGGCTGGTGTTCCATGGAAGATTGGTGTTCCTCGGAGTACACCTGTTGCTCGGAGTGAGTATGTTGGTCGGGGGGATGATCTTCCTCATTGCTATTGTGCCACGTAGTTTGACACGTGTCATCTTATTATTCATCCACATTAGCATACTAATTTTGGTATCAACAGACGCCCCCAATGTTTCATATTTCGAATTTTGAGGAGTATGGAACATTCTTTCTCGGTATATGGCAATATTAAATGACCTTCCTGGGTTTTAGGATCCTTTTCTTCGTATTTGAATTTCCTTCCAAATTCGCAGAATCCGCCTTTTTGCATTTTTATAAGCGCTTCGATCTTTGTGTACTTTTTGTCCTTTTAGCCGCCGGTAGCGTAATAGTTTCCTTTTTGTAATCATTTCTTTCGCCGTTTCCCAAGGCAAAGTATTTAAGCTTCAGAGGCAATCCCATCGTCTTCTACGTTTTCAATTTCTGCTTTCGAGTTTTCTAAAGCTTTTCTCTCTCCTGTGCGTTCATCCCTTTCTTCGTTTGTTTGTCAACAGATCTCCTTTTTCCTGTAAGATTTTCTTCCTTCTTCTTCATTTCTTTTTATTCACCATGGTTTATATTATCGAATCTTTTAAGAAATTCCGTTCTGACTTTTCTATTCCTTCTTGGGTAACTTTAGAGAGTCTTTCTGAGCCTTCAAATTATTTTGATTTGGCTGAGGGACATTGGTTCCCTAGCCTATTTATTGCTGAATGTGGATTTTCTTTTCCACCAAAACCTTTGTGTTTAGAGTTCTGTCAGTATTTCGATGTTGTCCCTACAAAAATAGCCCCCAACACATGGAGAATAGTTAATGGGGTGTATAGGTTAAATCAGACTCATGGAACTCGTATAGGAATTCCTGAGATTATGTATTGTTATAGATGGGCTGTTTTAGACAATGTTTTTTATTTAAAAACTAGGTTTTTGAATAGGGCCTTAGTAGTCAACCTCCCTGATGCCAACAGGGATTATTTTGAACACGGGGTAGTCATAAAAAATTGGCAACATGCTCCTTTGGTTGGAGATGAAGTGTATGAAGGTCCCAGATGCCCCCCATATGGCAATGGGATAGGTTATTTTCATTTTATTTCATTTCTGAAATTATGATTACATTATGTTTGATAAAATGTATGACTGATATTTCACTATATATTTGTTTACAGTTGACAACAAGAGAAAAACTCCAAAAGAAACAGAAGTTAATATCAAGAATTTAAAACATATCTGGAGTTTGCATCAGAAGGTTGCAGACGAGCATGTCAGGTCTGCTTCATACTTGTTGCAGTACAGGAGCTATACATCCTCCTTTACTGCTCGTCCTGTGGTTAGCATTAGTGAACCATTGCCAGCTTCTGAAGATTCTTCACCAGACTCTCACATTCCTTTAAGTCAGAAGATGGGCAAGAGAAGAGTTCCTACTCACTTTGAAGAAACCTCCTCTGCTGGAGATGGAAAGAGAAATAAAGCTTATGTCCCAAAGGGGACAATAAAAGTGGATGATGCCCCTTCTGCTGCTCCTCAGAAGGTTGCCGAGAAGCCCCCAGTGGCTCCGAGCAAGAAGAGGAGTGTGCACGGGACACGAATGGACCGAACGGACTGGAAAAAGACGAACCAGACCGAAAAAATGAACCGGACCGGACACACTTTTGCAGGTTTTTTAAAATTCGGTTTTAATTCGGTTTTATAACAAATATTTTTTCATAATATAAACAAACCCCCAGTGGCTCCGAGCAAGAAGAATTCACCTATGGAAGTGGTCCCAACCAAAAGTTCTTTGGTTGAAACTGTAGAAGTGCCACTGAGGATATTAAAAAAATCCTCCTCGGTCACTTTGACTGAGACCATTCCCCAGCTTCAAGCTAGTGGAGCTGGTGTTCCAACCATTATCCCCCCGAGTTCTGCGATGAGCTCGGTAAAGACTTGGACTATTCCTGAAGTCCAAGGGATAGAAGAAAACATGTCTAGGGATATGCTGACATCCCTAGCTACTCGTCACATTGCTTCAGTAAGTTTCCCTTATCTTGAATTTTTCTTTCTTTACATCAATTCATGTATCTCGGCATTGACTTATCGTTACCTTCTTTTTCAGCTGATGAGTTGCTTTAACACCATAGTGAAGAAAGATGAAGCACTCAAGGCTTCTAGCTCCTCGTCTGGAGTGGAGGATGCTTTTGTGGGTTTGGCCCAATATCTGAAGGAATCCCATAAAAAATACGATGAGGATAAGGGTGAATGGGAGAAGAAGTTGATTGCGTCTGAGGCAGAAAAAGTGCAGTTGGGAAAGAAGGTGAAGGACTTGGAGGGAGAGAATAAAAAATACGCCGAGAAGCTCACTACCTTCGGGGAGCTTGAAAATAAGTTGAAATCAGCTAAGGAAGAGCTGACCCTTCTGCGCGAAGTAAATCGTCAGAAGGAGGAGGTGGAGGCCAAGTTGAAAGCCTCCGAGGATCTTCTAGCCGAGAAGCTCTCCTCGGAGAAAATGAAAAGAAAGATGGCAATAAAGAAGTCTTTCAACACAGGTTGGGACAAAGGGTGGAACAAGGGAGTAGCTGCCATGATGACTCAGGTGCAGTATGGAAGTTTGAAATACTTCCGAGATGGCTGGGTTGCTGCTTTGCAAGAATTGAAGGTGAGCGAGGACTCCGAGTTATTCCAACAGCATCTCCCTGGTCCTCCTCCAGCCATCGAGGATGAAGAAGAGGACGAAGCTGCCTCAGAAGAATCTTCACTGGTAGTGGGTGATCTCATCCTTACCCAACCTGCTGACGAGGAGCTTTCATCTTTGCCAGCTCCTCCAGAACAAGTTCCAGCTCCCGCCGACCAACTCATTATTTCCACCGAGCAACCAAGCTCCTCGTCCCAGCCTCCCGAGAAAATCTTGGGAGACAAGGAAAAGGTGTGAAGTTATTCGGTATTCTCTTTTTGTTTTTCTTTTACTTGTATTTTGTATTTCGAACGATGTACTCTTTTTCATGATATAATAAAATCACCTCTTTTGTTCCTCTGTGTTGTTGATGCTATGTCTGCTTTTTTATTAATTCTTGCCTTGATCTTCCTTTTGATGATTACTTTTTCCTTCTCTGTTAGTTTCTGGCCCGGATGAATCTGCTATCTGCTAATGATACAAAGTTGATGCAACAATGCCACGAATATTATAAGTCTGGTCATACAGAATTGAGTGCATATGAGGTTGCAGACATCCTCGGTCATGATGCTTCAGAGCAAGCAGTTGAAGCTTATCAGTACCTAACGGGCTTACTTGACCATGCTGTAGCCAACAACGTGGCCTACTATGAAATGATTGAAGATCTGCAAGGTACTCTTGATGAACTTCAATAACAATACAAAGAATCATCTGCTCTGTTACATGAGGGGTATGAGAAGAGGTATCAACAGCTTTCTGCCAAGACAGGCCACAAAAAGATCCTTGTTGGGTACAATGTCAGGGAGACCTAAAGGGTGAAGTTGAGGCTTGCAGACAGATCGCCGAGCTGCTGGAGCAAGAGAACAACAATTTGCAGAAAAAGTTGGCAGAGTATAAGTCTGCAGCTTCATCTTCCACTGCCTTGGTACCGGTCACCGATGAAGGATGCCAAATTAAGGCAAGAGTTGGATACCTTGAGAAGGTCTGGTACTTCTGCTGTTGCTCGGGGACGAGGGAGAGGTTCTCGTGGTCGAGGAAGAATTACTCAGAACGTCGTCGAGGAACCAAGTTCTCGACCTGCTCGGGGAGGATCAAGAGATCTTAGTCATAATGTTGAAGAAGCTCGTACTCGATCAACATTGGAAACTCAAGCATTCCAATTGAATGCGAAAGATCGGGCTTTGTCTGAAATGTCCAAGAAAATCCTAACTTTGGAAGATCAACTTACTGCGACGAAGTCTGCTTTAGAGAATAAGGACATTTTTGCCAAAAACCTTCACGAGCAGTTGGAGAGACTAACTTTCCAATTCCATAAACAGCCCAGAGAATTTTGGATGGCTGGGTACAATGAGGCACTATTCCATTTAGATGCTCGTATCCAGAATGCCAATAATGAGGGCTATAAACAAGGCTGGTTGAATGCCTTATGCGTGTTGAAACTTGAACAGGGACATTACTTGTGGGACTATTATGATCCTGGGGTACTTGACTTGCCTGTGACACCGTTCAATTTGGACAAGGAATGGATCCCAGCTCGTGCCATTCCTCGGAGCTTAATTGCACAATACCTCGGTGACTACAGTCTTCATTCTCAGATCGAGGTATCTCATCCCGAGCATCTATTGGACACACCTTCAATAATGAATGTCAGAATGCTGAAGGACTTGAATTTTATTAACTCTCCTCAGACATTAAACGATCCACCTGCTGGCGAGGAACCTATTTCAAAAGCTGAGGGAAAGAAACCAATAGAGTAGGGATCTCAATGTAATAGTTAGTACACATATATAAATTGTAATTCGTTTTGAATTTTAATGAAAGACTTTCATTTTTTGCAAATCTGTATTGCAATTGTTTTGTACTTGTCTAACACTTTTATATTTGTGATTGCATAACAATACTTTGTGGTTCATCGACCAATCTAGTAATAAAAAGTTACAAGTATCAGTAATGTTACTCGATCACTTAATAAAAATGTTTAAAAAATTTTCAACCAACCAAGGTTGTTAAATTGTGCTCGTCGACCAATTATAGTTAGGGAGAGTTTTCATCCCCGACTAACCATACTTGGTAAATTTTTTCATAAAATGTGTCCGACCAACCAAGGTCGATAATTTATCCTCGTCGACCAACTACAGTTAGTGGGTTTTGATCCCCGACCAACCATACTTGGTTCAGTTTTGTATTTTCTGGAATAGTTTTACCTTCCGACCAACATAAGATGGCAACTGAGTTCGAACTATCAATGTCCACTAGTTATTTTACCAACCGGAGTTGGTCATGCTAGTGTATGCCTCCTAACCAAAGGAGTATAGTTTGTTCTCGCCCTTTTACCAACCGGAGTTGGTCGTGGGTCTGAACTATCAGTGTCCACTAGTTATTTTACCAACCGGTGTTGGTCACGCTAGTGTATGCCTCCTAACCAAAGGAGTATAGTTTGTTCTCGCCCTTTTACCAACCGGAGTTGGTCGTGGGTCTGAACTATCAGTGTCCACTAGTTATTTTACCAACCGGAGTTGGTCACGCTAGTGTATGCCTCCTAACCAAAGGAGTATAGTTTGTTCTCGCCCTTTTACCAACCGGAGTTGGTCGTGGGTCTGAACTATCGTCTTCTTTTTGCTGTCGAGCAGCATAGTGTACAACACTAGTATTCCCCGAAAAACTTTCAAACAAAGGAGAGAAAAATGGTGAAACATCATCGTTTTATTCATATTGATGGAACTGCTTTACATTTTACATCACTGATAATACTTGCGTAGGTGTTCAGCATTCCAAGCATTCTTGAATTCCTCTCCTTCTAGAGTTGCTATTCGGTAAGTTCCTGGTCGAACAACTTCTGTAACTCGGTAAGGTCCATGCCAGTTTGCTTCCAATTTATTGTGCTTCTGAATGACCTTCTTTAGCACGTAATCTCCTTCTTTTAAATCGCATTTCTTCACCCTCTTGTTGTAGAACAGAGCTGTTCGTTGTTGATAAGCAGCATTCCTGATGGCTGCCTCTTCTCTAACTTCCTCGAGCATATCCAAATCTAATCTTCTCATCAGGTCACTGACTGGGGAATTGAAATTCATCACTCTGTGTGTTGGAAGACCCAACTCGGCAGGTATTACAGCCTCACTTCCAAATGCCGGCATATATGGTGATTCTCCAGTTGATGCTCGGGGAGTTGTTCGGTAAGCCCACAATACTGACTGTAGCTCATTAATCCAATTAGCTTTAGCCTCACTTAGCCTCTTCTTCAAACCATTTAATAATGTTCTGTTCGCCACTTCAGTCTGTCCATTGCTTTGAGGATGGCCTGGTGCTGAATGAGTCTTCAAAATGTTTGATTGTCGATAATAGGCAACAAACTCTTCGTTATCGAATTGTGTTCCATGGTCTGTGATGAAGGCATGAGGGAGACCATATCGACAGATGATGTTCTTCCAAACGAACTGGTACACTTTCTCGTACGTCATATCAATAAGGGGTTCAGCTTCTACCCACTTAGTAAAATAATCCACTGCGATGACGAGGTATTTGAATCTTCCTCGGGTGGTCGGCAGTGGTCCAACCAAATCAATTCCCCACATGGCAAATGGCCAAGGGGAAGTTATGGGTGGAAAAAATTCTTGTGGAGTTCGTCGGATGGAGGAAAAACATTGGCACTTGTCACATCTCTTAGCATAGGCTATACAATCAGCCCTCATCGTCGGCCAGTAGTATCCCTGCGTCATCACCCTTTGCAAAAGTGTCCGTCCTGCTACATGGGCTCCACAGGACCCTTCATGGATCTCTTCAATCAATTCTTTCACCTTGGAGGGATGTACACATCTTTGCAAACCTGCCATAATTCCTCGTCTATACAAAATACCATTAGTTAGTACATACCGAGCAGCTTTATACTTCAATTTCTTGGCAGCGAGCTTATCTTCCGGTAATTCTCCTTCTTCAACATATGCCCTGATGGGATCCATCCAAGATGGCCCTAGATCAAGGGTGATCATATTCATCATCAGGTCTTCATCTATGCTCCGACTTTCTAATATTTCAATTGGTATTGTTCTTCACAGCTCGGTACGAGTAGCTGATGCTAGTCGGGCCAGTGCGTCTGCTCGTGCATTCTCCATTCTTGGTATTCTGATTAACTGAATTGCATCAAATTCTGCCAATAACTCCATTACCTTGGCCTGATACTTGACCATTAATTCTCCTTTAACTGCATATGTTCCCATCATCTGATTCACAATCAATTGAGAATCACTGAATACCATCACTTATTGCGCTTCCATAATCTTTGCTAAATGAAGACCTGCTATCATGGCCTCATACTCAGCCTCATTATTGGAGGCTTTGAATTGGAATGGCAAGGCATATTCCATGTCAATTTCGTCTGGGGTGTTCAAAACAATTCTTGCCCCACAACCTGCTGTGCAAGATGAGCCATATACATATAATCTCCATATGGGTAACCCGTCTTCAAATTTCTTATCTGATAGAGTTCCTCGGTGAAATATTTGCTGCCTCCTTTCATCCTCCCCTGATATTTTTCGCTCTTCATCGACCATCTCTTCTCGCTCTTTTACCAACCGGAGCTGGTCTAAGTTCGAAGTTGATGATCCTTCTACATCCACAAGTTCTTTTACCAACCGGGGTTGGTTCGAGCTTATGTCTGTTGATTTTTTAACATCCACTCGTCCTTTTACCAACCGGAGTTGGTCTGGGCTCGTGTTTGTTGATCCTGTAACATCCACAGGTTGATCAGCGAGCAACTTTTGCTCCTCGGGGGTATCAGGATAAGTAAATTCTGCTATAAAATCTGCTATGGCCTGCCCTTTTAGTGATGATCTCGGTTCGTACACAATATCATATTCACCGAGCTCTATTGCCCAGTACATCAGTCTCCCTGATTTTTCTGGTTTATAAAGGGCTTGTCTTAGTGGCATGTCGGTATACACGACGATGGTATGGGCTTGGAAATATGGCCTCATTCTTCTACTTGCCTCAATTAATGCCAACGCCAATTTTTCTAGCTTTGGGTACCTGATCTCTGCACCTCGGAAAGCCTTACTTGTGTAATAAATTGGCTTCTGAATTCCATTCTCCAATCTGATCAATGTCGAGCTTACTGCATTCTCTGATACTGCCAAGTATAAGTACAACTTTTCTCCCATTATTGTCCTGGACAATAGTGGAGGTGCTCCCAAATATTTTTTCAAGTCTTGAAAGGCTTTTTCAAATTCCTCATTCCACTCGAAAGTTTTTCGAAGTGTTTTGAAGAATGGAAGGCATCTATCAGTTGCTCGGGATACAAATCTGTTGAGCGCTGCAACTTGTCTTGTAAGACTCTGCACCTCTTTCTTCGTCGTTGGAGATCACAACCCTAAAAGAGCTTTGATCTTTTCTGGATTCACCTCAATGCCTCGCTGGTTGATGATGTATCCGAGGAACATTCCTTCTCGTACTCCAAATGTACACTTCGTCGTGTTGAGCTTCATTTGGTATTTATCCAGTTGATCAAAGGTCTGAGCTAAGTCAACTAGATGATCAGCAGCTTTCTTGCTCTTTGTCAGCATATCATCGACATAGACTTCCATGTTGCAACTGATTTGTTCGGTGAAAACCTTGTTCATCAGCCGCTGGTATGTCGCTCCTGCATTTTTCAAACCAAAAGGCATAACATTATAGCAATAAGTTCCCCTAGGGGTAATAAAAGATGTACTTTCCCTGTCTTCAGGTTTCATTTTGATCTAGTTGTAACCAGAGTAAGCATCCATGAAGCTGAGCAACTCATGTCCCGAGGTAGCATCCACTAATTGATCAATTCTGGGCAATGGAAAGTGATCCTTTGGGCATGCCTTGTTGAGATCGGTGAAATCAACACACATTCTCCATTTATTGTTTTTCTTCTTTATCATCACCACATTTGCTAACCAGTCTGGATACTTCACATCTTCAATGAATTGGGCTTTCTGGAGCTTCTCGACCTCCTCTTGAATAGCTTGATTCTTCTCGGGACTAAATACTCTTCTTCTCTCCTTTACAGGCTTGATTTCCTTATTCACATTTAGTTCATGACATAAGAAGTTTGGATCTATTCCTGGCATGTCTTCATGACTCCATGCAAACGTTTTCTTTCTTTTTCTCAAGAAAGTAATCAACTCCTAATTTATTGAAGCATCCAACGACGAACCTATCTGAGTTGTTCGTTCAGGGTGTTCGTCGTCCAGAATAACATTTTCTGTAGATTCCACCACCTGTCCTTTTACAAGTTGGGATTCATCTCGAGGATCCAGTGTTTCAATTTTTGTACCTTCATCCACCTGGTAGGTAGTAGTCTTTTTCCTTGACTCTTCAAGCTCCTCTTACTCGGCAGATGAGTAATAGCATTCCCGAGCTAATTTTTGATCACCTTTCACAACTCCTACTCCAAAATTTGTTAGGAATTTTAAGCACTGATGTACTGTAGATGGAACTGCTTCGAACTTCTTCAAACCAACTCGTCCCATGATGATGTTGTAAGCTGATTGCACATTCTTATCCATCACAAAGAAACGTATTCTTTCTTTCCGACAAGCAGGCCAAGTTCCAATGAATATATCCAACTTGATCGTCCCAAGTGGAAAAACTTTCTCGCCAGTAAAACCCAGGAGAGGTCTGTGATAAGGCTCCAATTGAGATAATTTTAAATTTAAACTGTCAAAGCATGAGTAGAACATGATGTCTGTCGAACTACCGTTATCTACCAGAACTCTGGAAATCATTACTTCTTTCATCCTTATCTTGATCACCAAAGGGTCGTCGTGAGGGTAAAGAACACCTGCAAGATCGTTTTTTGAAAAACCAATGACTAGTTTCTCTTTGTTTATTTTCCTCGGGCGATCCTCCTCAGCCAAATTTATCCGTTGAATGTATGAGCAAGCCTGAGCCTCACCGAGGTAAGCTTTTATTTCTGCAATAAGATCTCCTCCCCCTGCATCTCCACCTATAATAACATTACAATCGAATGTTCCAAAATGTATTGAAAATACCTCGCGTTATGGTTGCCTTGGCCTTTTGGAAAGATCGGGGTCATCCTCTGCATCATCTTCATGGTCTCTCTTCTTTTTCTCCTCTACTCGATGAGGAGATCTACATCTCTCTCTAGTTCGATCATTATTTCTTCTTTCGCCTCCTCGATTAACATACTTTGCTAGCTTTCCTCTTCGGATGAGTGTTTCAATCTTGTTCTGAAGAGCTATGCAATTTTTAGTCATATGGCCATGATCCTTATGGAACTCGCAATATTTCTCCCTATTCCTCGTGTCAAGGTCTGACCTCAGTTTCTTTGGCCACTTTACTTCCTCGTTATTCTTGATTTCTTCCAAGACATGATTAATACCCCTTTTCAAGGGAGTATAATTATCGAATTTCTTCAGGACTTCCCATGACGACTTATTATTTCTAGAGTGCTTGTCACCACCATTGCCCTTACGCTCTTTATTCTTAGCTTTGCCGACTTCCACCTTGGTCTCTTTATCCATATTCTTCTTCGCAGCCATAGCCTCCTCGGCATTCATGATTTTGGCCGCTTTTGCCATCAACTCTGACATAGTTGTAGGTGGATCTTTCGCCAAAGTGTAATACAACTTGTTAGGCAACAACCCACTCATCAAAGCGGTGATTGTTGTCTTTTCCTCATAATCTATGACGTCCAGCTTCTCGTTTTTGAAACGAGTGATGTAATCTCTAGTACTCTCACCAGATTTTTGTCTGACACTTAACAAGTGTGCTACTCGTTTTACTGGCTTTGCTCCAAAAAAGAAATTGCCGATGAACAGCTCGGCCAATTGAAAGAAATTTGAAATCTTACCCCGCGGAAGATTGTTGTACCATATTTGGGCAGATCCAGTAAGAGTTCCTGAGAATGCCCTACATCTCATCTCGTCGGGGACAGCATAGATATTGACAGCAGCTTGATATTGCTCTATGTGAAGAACAGGATCTGTCTTCCCATCGTATTTGGGGGTCACCACAGGGGCTTTAAACTTTGACGGTGTAGGGAAATCCACAATGGCCTGAACAAAAGGTGTCCCTTGAACAAAAGTTCGTTGTAGGGGATTCTTCGCCTTAGCCATTTCTCCCAATCTATCCTCCAACCGCTGAAGGGACCCTTTCCACGCCTCATTTTCTTCCTCGGGCCTATTAGTTCGAACAATTGATCGTTTTGAAGTGGCCTCCTGAGATCTATCTTGACGAGCAACTGGTCGTGATTTTGTTGATCCCTCTCTTAGGTTTGATGGTTGTCGAAAACTCCTCGACATTGTCTTAGGTGGACTCCTATTCCTCCTAGGGCCCAATCGACTGAAAGGAGACATTCTTCTCAGTCTTTCCAAAGCACTGGGTCTCTCTAGAGAGAGCGTGATACATTGATCAGTATCTGTTGCTCGTATTGATGAAGTTTGTCCAGGTTGATAAGAGAAATCATCAGATTCCTCATTACGATACGCATCTGTATGCCTGGATCGTGAAGAAAGTAAATAAGTTTGCCTCTGACCACTTCGTTGTCCCGAATGTGCAGGTGCACTGCCATGAAGGGTTTGTATGAGTTGCCGCATTGTGTCTTGCATGGCGGTTTGTCCTTGAGCCATATTCGTCATAATTCCGGCCAGATCTGGAGGTGTAGAGGGATTTGGAGGATTTCCAGCATTTCGATTGCTAGATTCTGGATTATCCGCCACTGATGATGAATGATTCTTGGTGAAAAACGATAACAACAGTCGTTTCCCATAGACGGCGCTAATCTGTTGATGTAAAAAATTAGATCGCTTTAATTATTCAATCACAGATAAATAAAATGAGACAGAGATTTTTGAAGTGGTTCAGCCTTATAAGAATGGCCTACGTCCATTATTATGTTATTTCTGAGTGTTTTGAGAATTCTCGATTACAAGAATTTCAAGAAATTCCGGTCCCTTTGAATGAGGGTGATACAAGGTATTTATATCCTTTAGGCTGTACATGAAAGGGTGACACATTAAATGATATACATATGAAAGGGTAACTCATTTAATTCTCTTCAAGCGTGTGCGTCAAGATGATAAGCATTCAATGAATAGTTGAACTTGTTGACTGTCTGACAATCAATGCTGTGGTCGAGATGCAGCTCGAACCGCCTTAGTTTCTCATCGTCCGATAGTTCCTCGGAGCACTAGAGTTTCTCGGAGGTCAAGAGTTCCTCGGAGGGCTGGTGTTCCTTGGAAGATTGGTGTTCCTCGGAGTACACGTGTTGCTCGGAGTGAGTATGTTGGTCGGGGGGATGATCTTCCTCGTTGCTATTGTGCCACGTAGGTTGACACGTGTCTTCTTATTATTCGTCCACATTAGCATACTAATTTTGGTATCAACACCATTGTTCACCTGCTGCTCCACAATCTTTGCCAGACTTTCAATTGCCTTGTATGCACCTTCCAGTCCTTCTATACTCAAATCACTAGTTCCCATTGATGATCTCCTCTTGGTCATTTTCTACAGTCATGGCCAAACGTAAGATCTACTATACTATATCAATATTGAAAACTAAAAGACCAACTATAAATAATATAACACATAGGGAGGGTTATCACATAAATTAGATTTTTAATACTATCTCCTAAGGATGGAAACATAAAATCTATAACATTCAAAAGCTATGCTCAGTAGTCTACGGGTTCATAACCTATGCTCTGATACCACCTCTTTTGTCTCATATTCAAATCTTTCTGAGTAAATATATACTTCAAACTCTTATGATCAGTATAAATCTCACAAGTCTCACCATACAAATAGTGCCTCCAAATCTTAAGAGCAAAAATTACAGCTGCTAATTCTAGATCACGGGTTGGATAATTCTGCTCATGGGTTTTCAACTGTCTTAAGGCGTAAGCTACTACTTTTCTATTTTTCATTAGCACACATCCCAAACCATTTTTTAAAGCATCACTATAAATCACAAATCCCCCTGTCCCGGAAGGAATAGTCAAAATTGGGGCAGTTACTAATCGATTCTTAAGTTCTTGAAAACTTTTCTCGGCTTGCTCAGACCATTCATATTTTACCTTCTCTGTTATGATCTGAATCAATTCTAGTCCCAAAAATTTTCTTTCCCCAACTTCAACCCAACATGTAGGGGAACGACACCTTCTACCATCTCTACTGGGAACCGACTGATTAGGAAGAACTATGAATTGAATCCTTTAATTACGATCAATAAGTTTTTAAAGTTAAGAAAATGGTTTTTTAGTAATCCTTTGAAACAAGTTACTATTAAAATACAATATGTAGACTGGACCTTGTTTAGAACATATACTTAAACCTTTATCGTATTTGTTAGATTAACGTGCGATCGAAGACTCGTTATCTATAATTTCGACCTCTATTTTAGGTGAGTACTCTATGCAATTTCTTGCGCATTTTGATTATATTATATTATGAAAACTATGTATATTTTGTGAAATGCTTTTATTCTCAAAATGCATCTGATACCAATGATTCCGTCATTTGTTATATGTTTATATCTCTCCATATAAACATCTTATTTGAATTCTGAAATTGTTGATTTGGCCTATGGAAACTCTCTTACTATATTGGCCTTGACTACCGGGTGGAAATATTTGGGTGGTACCTTCCCAGCTGGTTTATCGCTGGTGTGCCCTAAACAAGGCGTTGTTCTAGAAATCATGATTATCTGTCTGTGATGTTATCAGGTGGAATCATTTGATAACACTATCTGTCTGGGTATTAGAGTGTACATGGCCACAAAAACTGAATAATTGACACATGCTCAATTGTTTTATCTGTTCTGTTCTGAACGGTTTATTCTGAATATATATATATTTTCATTTACTTTATATATATTACTTGAAATTCCTATCTCTATGTATATACCTTCTGTTCTAAATTGAATAGGTATCTATTTTCTGAAAACCTTGGAATATTTGGAGATTGAATCTCATTCGACTTTTAGCTGACGTTGTATAAATAACCATTTTTCAGGAAATAATTAAGTTCGTGGATGGATCGTGCCTCCTACGGGATCGTTTGGGGGCTGGTTTCGATTTTCACCCTTTAACGGCCTGTTTTCAAGTCTAAGTGTGATTTTTGAAAATTATCATCATACTCTCGAACCGGGAGACCCGGGAGTACGCGGTCAGTTCCTACAAGTTACATTGGTCCCGTGCGAGGTGTTCGTGCCTCCTACGGGGTCGTTTGGGGGCTGGTTTGGGTTTTCACCCTTTAACGTCCTGTTTTCAAGTCTAAGTATTTTTTTAGAAATTATCAACGTACTCTCGAACCGGGAGACCCGGGACTACGCGATCAGTACCTACAAATTACATTGGTCCAGTGTGAGGTGTTCGTGCCTCCTATAGGGTCATTTGGAGGCTGGTTTGGGTTTTCACCCTTTAATGGCCTGTTTTCAAGTCTAAGTGTGATTTTGGCAAATTATCATCATACTCTCAAATCGGGAAACCCGAGACTACGCGGTCACTTCCTACAAGTTACATTGGTCCCGTGCGAGGTGTTCGTGCTTCCTACGGGGTCGTTTGGGGACTGGTTTGGGTTTTCACCCTTTAACGGATTGTTTTCAAGTCTAAGTGTGATTTTTGCAAATTATAGTCATACTCTCAAACCGGGATACCCGGGACTACACGGTCAGTTCCTAAAAGTTACATTGGTCCCGTGCGAGGTGTTCGTGCCTCCTAAGGAGTGGTTTGGGAACTGGTTTGGGTTTTCACCCTTTAACGGCCTATTTTCAAGTCTAAGTGTAATTTTTGAAAATTATCATCATACTCTTGAACCGAGAGACTCGGGAGTATGCGGTCAGTTCCTACAAGTTACATTGGTCCCGTACGAGGTCTTCGTGCCTCCTACGGGGTCGTTTGGGGGCTGGTTTGGGTTTTCACCCTTTGACGACCTGTTATCAAGTCTAAGTGTTTTTTTGCAAATTATCGTCATACCCTCAAATCGGGAGACCTGGGACTACATGGTCAGTTCCTACAAGTTACATTGGTCCCGTGCGAGGTGTTCGTGCCTCCTACGGGGTTGTTTGGGGGCTGGTTTGGGTTTTCACCCTTTAACGGCCTGTTTTCAAGTCTAAGTGTGATGTTTGCAAATTATCATCATACTCTCGAACCAAGAGACGCATGCTTACGTGGTCAGTTCCTACAAGTTACATTGGTCCCGTACGAGGTGTTCGTGCCTCCAACGGGGTCGTTCGGGGGCTGGTTTGGGTTTTCACCATTTAACGGCCTATTTTGAAGTCTAAGACTTATTTTGGCCAAATATCATCATACTCTCAAACCGGGAGACCCGGGACTACGCGGTCAGTTCCTCCAAGTTACATTGGTCTCGTGCGAGGTGTTCGTGCCTCCTACGGGGTCATTTGAAAGCTGGTTTGGGTTTTCACCCTTTAACGGCCTGTATTCAAGTCTAAGTGTGATTTTTGTAAATTATCGTCATACTCTCAAACTGGGAGACTCGAGACTAGGACGTCAGTTTTTACAAGTTACATTGGTTCCGTGCGAGGTGTTCGTGCCTCCTACGGGGTCGTTCGGGGGCTGGTTACGGTTTTCACCCTTTAACGACCTATTATCAAATCTAAGTGTGATTTTTGCAAATTTTCGTCATACTCTCAAACCGGGAGACCCGAGAGTACGCGGTCAGTTCCTACAAGTTACATTGGTCCCGTGCGAGGTGTTCGTGCCTCCTACGGGGTCGTTCGGGGGCTGGTTTAGGTTTCCACCCTTTAACGGCCTGTTTTCAAGTCTAAGAGTTATTTTGGCAACTTATCATCATACTCTGAAATCGGGAGACTCGGGACTATGCGGTTAGTTCCTATAAGTTACATTGGTCCCGTGCGAGGTGTTCGTGCCTCCTACGGGGTCGTTTGGAGGCTGGTTTGGGTTTTCACCCTTTAAGGGCCTGTTTTCATGTCTAAGTGTGATTTTCCAAATTATCGTCATACCGTCAAATCGGGAGACCTGGGACTACGTGGTCAGTTCCTACAAGTTACATTGTTCCCGTGCAAGGTGTTCGTGCCTCCTACGGGGTCGTTTGGGGGCTGGTTTCGGTTTTCACCCTTTAACGGCCTGTTTTCAAGTCTAAGTGTGAGGTTTGCAAATTATCATCATACTCTCAAACCGGGAGACCCGAGACTATACGGTCAGTTCCTACAAGTTACATTGGTCCCGTGCGAGGTGTTCGTGCCTCTTACGAGGTCGTTTGGAGGCTCGTTTGGGTTTTCACCCTTTAACGGCCTGTTTTCAACTTTAAGTGTGATTTTTGCAAATTATCATCATACTCTCAAACAGGTAGACCCATGACTACGCGGTCAGTTCCTGTAAGTTACATTGGTCCCGTACGATGTGTTCATGCCTCCTACGGGATCGTTTGAGGGCTGGTTTGGGTTTTCACCCTTTAACGGCAAGTTTTCAAGTCTAAGAGTTATTTTGGCAAATTATCATCATATTCTCAAACTGGGAAACTCGGGACTAGGGGGTCAGTTCTTACAAGTTACATTTGTTCCGTGCGAGGTGTTCCTTCCTCCTACGGGTCCGTTTGGTGGCAAATTTCGGTTTTCATCCTTTAAAGACCTGTTTTTAAGTTTAAGTGTTGTTTTTAAGTCTAAGTGTGATTTGTGCAAATTATCAACATACTCTCAAACCGGGAGACTCGGGACTACGCGGTCAGTTCCTAAAAATTACATTGGTCCCGCGTGAAGTGTTCGTGCCTCCTACGGGGTCGTTTGGAAGCTGGTTTGGGTTTTCACCCTTTAACGACCTGTTTTCAAGTGTAAGTGTGATTTTTGCAAATTATCGTCATACTCTCAAACTAGGAGACATGAGACTACGCGATCAGTTCCTACAAGTTACATTGGTCCGATGCGAGGTGTTTGCACCTCCTACGAGGTCGTTTGGGGGCTGGTTTGGGTTTTCACCCTTTAACGACCTGTTTTAAAGTCTAAGTGTGATTTTTGCAAATTATCATCATACTCTCAAACCGAGAGACCCGGGACTACGCGGTCAATTCCTACAAGTTACAATGGTCCCGTACGACGTGTTCGTGCCTCCTACAGGGTCGTTTGGGGTATGGTTTAGGTTTTCACCCTGTAACGGCCTATTTTCAAGTCTAAGTGTGATTTTTGCAAATTATCGTAATACTCTCAAATCGAGAGACCCGAGACTACGCGGTCAGTTCTAACAAGTTACATTGGTCCGATGCGAGGTGTTTGTGCCTCTTACGGGGTCGTTTGGGGGCTGGTTTGGGTTTTCACCCTTCAACGGCCTGGGTTAAAATTTAAGAGTTATTTTGGAAAATTAGCGTCATACTCTTAAACCGGGAGACACGGGACTACGCGGTCAGTTACTAAAAGTTACATTGGTCCCGTGCGAGGTGTTCGTGCCTCCTACGGGGTCGTTTGAAGGCTCGTTTAGGTTTTCACCCTTTAACAACCTATTTTCATGTCTAGGTGTGATTTTTGTAAATTATCGTCAAGATCTCAAATCGACAGAGCCGGGACTACGCGGTCAGTTCCTACAAGTTAGATTAGTCCCGTGCGAGGTGTTCGTGCCTCCTACGGGGTCGTTTGGGGGCTGGTTTGGGTTTTCACCCTTTAACGGCCTGTTTTCAAGTCTAAGTGTGATGTTTGAAAATTATCATCATACTCTCGAACCGAGAGATGCAGGACTACGTGGTCAGTTCCTACAAGTTACATTGGTCCCGTACAAGGTGTTCGTGCCTCCTACGGGGTCGTTCGGGGGCTGGTTTGGGTTTTCACCATTTAACGGCCTGTTTTCAAGTCTAAGAGTTATTTTGGCAAAATATCATCAAACTCTCAAACCGGGAGACCCGGGACTACGCGGTCAGTTCCTACAAGTTACATTGGACCTGTGCGAGGTGTTCGTGCCTCCTACGGGGTCATTTGAAAGCTGGTTTGGGCTTTCACCCTTTAACGGCCAGTTTTCAAGTGTAAGTGTGATTTTTGTAAATTATCATCATACTCTTAAACTGGGAGACCCGGGACTAGGTGGTGAGTTCTTAAAAGTTACATTGGTTCCGTGCGAGGTGTTCGTGCCTCCTACGGGGTCGTTCGGGGGCTGGCTTAGGTTTTCACCCTTTAACAACCTGTTTTCAAATCTAAGTGTGATTTTTGCAAATTATCATCATACTCTCAAATCGGGAGACCCGGGTGTACACGGTCAGTTCCTACAAGTTACATTGGGCCCGTGAGAGGTGTTCGTGCCTCCTATGGGGTCATTCGGGGGCTGGTTTGGATTTTCACTATTTAATGTCATGTTTTCAAGTCTAAGAGTTATTTTGGCAAAATATCATCATACTCTCAAACCGGGAGATCCGGGACTATGCGGTTAGTTCCTACAAGTTACATTGGTCCCGTGCGAGGTGTTCATGCTGGTTTGGGTTTTCACCCTTTAACGGCCTGTTTTCAAGTCTAAGGGTGATTTTTGTAAATTATCGTCATACTCTCAAACTGGGAGACCCGGGACTAGGCGGTCAGTTCTTACAAGTTACATTGGTTCCGTGCGAGGTGTTCGTGCCTCCTACGGGGTCGTTCGGGGGCTGGTTTGGGTTTTCACCCTTTAACGACCTGTTGTCAAATCTAAGTGTGATTTTTGAAAATTATCACCATACTCTCAAATCGGGAGACTCGGGAGTACGCGGTCAGTTCCTACAAGTTACATTGGTCCCGTGTGAGGTGTTCGTACCTCCTACGGGGTCGTTCGGGGGCTGATTTAGGTTTCCACCCTTTAACGGCCTGTTTTCAAGTCTAAGAGTTATTTTGGCAACTTATCATCATACTCTCAAATCGGGAGACCCTTGACTATGCGGTCAGTTCCTATAAGTTACATTGGTCCCGTGCGAGGTGTTCGTGCCTCCTATGGGGTCGTTTGGAGGGTAGTTTGGGTTTTCACCCTTTAACGGTCTGTTTTCATGTCTAAGTGTGATTTTTGAAAATTATCTTCATACTCTCAAATCGGGAGACCTGGGACTACGTGGTCAGTTCCTACAAGTTACATTGGTCCCGTGCGAGGTGTTCGTGCCACCTACGGGGTCGTTTGGGGGCTGGTTTGGGTTTTCAACCTTTAACGGCCTGTTTTCAAGTCTAAGTGTGATGTTTGCAAATTATCATCATACTCTCAAACCGGGAGACCCGAAACTAAACGGTCAGTTCCTACAAGTTACATTGGTCCCGTGCAAGGTGTTCGTGCCTCTTACGAGGTCGTTTGGAGGCTGGTTTGGGTTTTCACCCTTTAACGGCCTGTTTTCAAGTCTAAGTGTGATTTTTGCAAATTATCGTCATACTCTCAAACCGGGAGACCCGTGACTACGCGGTCAGTTCCTGTAAGCTACATTGGTCCCGTGCGAGGTGTTCATGCCTCCTAAGGGATTGTTTGGGAGCTGGTTTGGGTTTTCACCCTTTAACGGCCAGTTTTCAAGTCTAAGAGTTATTTTGGAAAATTATCGTCATATTCTCAAACTTGGAAACCCGGGACTAGGGGGTCGGCTCTTACAAGTTACATTTGTTCCGTGCGAGGTGTTCGTGCCTCCTACGGGTACGTTTGGTTGCTAATTTAGGTTTTTATCCTTTAAAGACCTATTTTTAAGTTTAAGTGTTGTTTTTCAGTCTAAGTGTGATTTCTGCAAATTATCGTCATACTCTCAAACCGGGAGACTCGGGACTACGCGGTCAGTTCCTACAAATTACATTGGTCCCGGGTGAGGTGTTCGTGCCTCCTACGGGGTCGTTTGGAGGCTGGTTTGGGTTTTCACCCTTTAACGACCTGTTTTCAAGTGTAAGTGTGAGTTTTGCAAATTATCATCATACTCTCAAACCGGGAGACACGAGACTACGCGATCAGTTCCTACAAGTTACATTGGTCCCGGGAGAGGTGTTCGTACCTCCTACGGTGTCGTTTGGGGGCTGGTTTGGGTTTTCACCCTTTAACGGCCTGTTTTAAATTCTAAGTGTGATTTTTGAAAATTATCATCATACTCTCAAATCGAGAGACCCGGGACTACGCGGTCAGTTCCTACAAATTACATTGGTCCTGGGTGAGGTGTTCGTGCCTCCTACGGGGTCGTTTGGAGGTTGGTTTGGGTTTTCACCCTTTAACGACCTGTTTTCAAGTGTAAGTGTGATTTTTGCAAATTATCATCATACTCTCGAACCGGGAGACACGAGACTACGCGGTCAGTTCCTACAAGTTACATTGGTCCCGTGCGAGGTGTTCGTACCTCCTACGGGGTCGTTCGGGGGCTGGTTTTGGTTTTCACCCTTTAACGGCCTGTTTTAAATTCTAAGTGTGATGTTTGCAAATTATCATCATACTCTCAAATCGAGAGACCCGGGACTACGCGGTCAGTTCCTACAAGTTACATTGGTCCCGTACGCGGTGTTCGTGCCTCCTACGAGGTCGTTTGGGGTATGGTTTAGGTTTTCACCCTGTAACGGCCTGTTTTCAAGTCTAAATGTGATTTTTGCAAATTATCATCATACTCTCAAACCGGGAGACCCGAGACTACGCGGTCAGTTACAACAAGTTACATTGGTCCCATGCGAGGTGTTTGTGCCTCTTAGGGGGTCGTTTGGGGGCTGGTTTGGGTTTTCACCCTTTAACGGCCTGTTTTAAAGTTTAAGAGTTATTTTGGCAAATTGGCTTCGTACTCTCAAATCGGGAGACACGGGACTACGCGGTCAGTTACTAAAAGTTACATTGGTCCCGTGCGAGGTGTTCGTGCCTCCTACGGGGTCGTTTGAAGGCTCGTTTAGGTTTTCACCCTTTAACGCCCTTTTTTCATGTCTAAGTGTGATTTTTGTAAATTATCGTCAAGCTCTCAAATCGATAGAGTCGGGACTACGCGGTCAAATCCTACAAGTTAGATTAGTCCCGCGCGAGGTGTTCGTGCCTCCTATGGGGTCGTTTGGGGGTTGGTTTGGGTTTTCACCCTTTAACGGCCTGTTTTCAAGTCTAAGTGTGATGTTTGCAAATTATCATCATACTCTCGAACCGAGAGACCTAAGACTATGTGGTCAGTTCCTACAAGTTACATTGGTCCCGTACGAGGTGTTCATTCCTCCTACGGGGTCGTTCAGGGGCTGGTTTGGGTTTTCACCATTTAACGGCCTGTTTTCAAGTCTAAGAGTTATTTTGGCAAAATATCATCATAATCTCAAACCGGGAGACCCGGGACTACGTGGTCAATTCCTACAAGTTACATTAGTCCTGTGCGAGGTGTTCGTGCCTCCTACGGGGTCATTTGAAAGCTGGTTTGGGTTTTCCCCCTTTAACGGCCTATTTTCAAGTCTAAGTGTGATTTTTGTAAATTATCATCATACTCTCAAACTGGGAGACCCGGCACTAGGTGGTCAGTTCTTACAAGTTACATTGGTTTCGTGCGAGATGTTTGTGCCTCCTACGAGGTCGTTCGGGGGCTAGTTTGGGTTTTCACCCTTTAACGACCTGCTTTCAAATCTAAGTGTGATTTCTGCAAATTATCATCATACTCTCAAACCGGGAGACCCACGAGTACGGGGTAAGTTACTAAAAGTTACATTGGTCCCATGCGAGGTGTTTGTGCCTCCTACGGGGTCGTTCGGGGGCTGGTTTAGGTTTTCACCCTTTAACGGCCTGTTTTCAAGTCTAAGAGTTATTATGGCAACTTATCATCATAGTCTCAAATCGGGAGACCCGGGACTATGCGGTTAGTTCCAATAAGTTACATTGGTCCCGTGCGAGGTGTTCGTGCCTCCTACGGGGTTGTTTAGAAGCTGGTTTGGGTTTTCTCCCTTTAACGGTCTGTTTTTAAGTCTAAGTGTTATTTTTGCAAATTATCGTCATAGTCTCAAATCGGGACACCTGGGACTATGTGGTCAGTTCTTACAAGTTACAATGGTCCCGTACGAGGTGTTCGTGCCTCCTACGGGGTCGTTAGGGGGGTAGTTTGGGTTTTCACTCTTTAACGGCCTGTTTTCAAGTCTAAGTGTGATGTTTGCAAATTATCATCATACTCTCAAACCGGGAGACCCGAGACTACACGATCAGTACCTACAAGTTACATTGGTCCCGTGCGAGGTGTTCGTGCCTCTTACGAGGTCGTTTGGAGGTTGGTTTTGGTTTTCAACCTTTAACGGCCTATTTTCAAGTCTAAGTGTGATTTTTGCAAATTATCGTCATACTCTCAAACAGGGAGACCCGTGACTACGCGGTCAGTTCCTGTAAGTTACATTGGTCCCGTGCGAGGTGTTTATGCCTCCTACGGGGTCGTTTGGGGGCTAGTTTGGGTTTTCACCCTTTAACGACCAGTTTTCAAGTCTAAGTGTTATTTTGGAAAATTATCGTCATATTCTCAAACTGGGAAACCCGGGACTTTGGGGTCAGTTCTTACAAGTTACATTGGTTCCGTGCGAGGTAATCGTGCCTCCTACGGGTCCGTTTGGTGGCTAGTTTAGGTTTTGATCCTTCAAAGACCTGTTTTTAAGTTTAAGTGTTGTTTTTAAGTCTAAGTGTGATTTCTACAAATTATCTTCATACTCTCAAACCGGGAGACTCGGGACTACTCGGTCAGTTCCTACAAATTACATTGGTCCCGGGTGAGGTGTTCGTGCCTCCTACGGGGTCGTTTGGAAGCTGGTATGGGTTTTCACCCTTTAACGACCTGTTTTCAAGTGTAAGTGTGATTTTTGAAAATTATCATCATACTCTCAAACTGGGAGACACGAGACTACGCGGTCAGTTACAATAAGTTACATTGGTCCCGTGCGAGGTGTTTGTACCTCCTACGAGGTCGTTTGGGGGCTGGTTTGGGTTTTCACCCTTTAACGGCCTGTTTTAAAGTCTAAGTGTGATTTTTACAAATTATCATCATATTCTCAAACCGAGAGACCCGGGACTACGCGATCAGTTCCTACAAGTTACATTGGTCCCGTACGACGTGTTCGTGCCTCCTACAGGGTCGTTTGGGGTATGGTTTAGGTTTTCACCCCGTAACGGCCTATTTTCAAGTCTAAGTGTGATTTTGCAAATTATCGTAATACTCTCAAATCGGGAGACCCGAGACTACGCGGTCAGTTCCAACAAGTTACATTGGTCCGATGCGAGGTGTTTGTGCCTCTTACGGGGTCGTTTGGGGCTGGTTTGGGTTTTCACCCTTTAACGGCCAGTTTTAAAATTTAAGAGTTATTTTGGCAAATTAGCGTCATACTCTAAAATCGGGAGACACGGGACTACGCGGTCAGTTACTAAAAGTTACATTGGTCCCGTGCGAGGTGTTCGTGCCTCCTACGGGGTCGTTTGAAGGCTCGTTTATGTTTTCACCCTTTAACAGCCTATTTTCATGTCTGAGTGTGATTTTTGTAAATTATCGTCAAGCTCTCAAATCGACAGAGCCGGGACTATGCGGTAAGTTCCTACAAGTTAGATTAGTCCTGTGCGAGGTGTTCGTGCCTCCTACGTGGTCGTTTGGGGGCTGGTTTGGGTTTTCACCCTTTAACGGCCTGTTTTCAAGTCTAAGTGTGATGTTTTCAAATTATCATCATACTCTCGAACCGAGAGACGCAGGACTACGTGGTCAGTTCCTACAAGTTACATTGGTCCCGTACGAGGTGTTCGTGCCTCTTACGGTGTCGTTCGGGGGCTGGTTTGGGTTTTCACCATTTAACGGCCTGTTTTCAAGTCTAAGAGTTATTTTGGCAAAATATCATCATACTCTCAAACCGGGAGACCCGGGACTACGCGGTCAGTTTCTACAAGTTACATTGGTCCCGTGCGAGGTGTTCGTGCCTCCTACGGGGTCATTTGAAAGCTGGTTTGGGTTTTCACCCTTTAACGGCCAGTTTTCAAGTGTAAGTGTGATTTTTGTAAATTATCATCATACTCTCAAACTGGGAGACCCGGGACTAGGTGGTCAGTTCTTAAAAGTTACATTGGTTCCGTGCGAGGTGATCGTGCCTCCTACGGGGTCGTTCGGGGGCTGGCTTGGGTTTTCACCCTTTAACGACCTGTTTTCAAATCTAAGTGTGATTTTTGCAAATTATCATCATACTCTCAAATCGGGAGACCCGGGAGTACGTGGTCAGTTCCTACAAGTTTCATTGGTCCCGTGAGAGGTCTTCGTGCCTCCTACGGGGTCGTTCGGGGGCTGGTTTGGATTTTCACTATTTAATGGCCTGTTTTCAAGTCTAAGAGTTTTTTTGGCAAAATATCATCATACTCTCAAACCAGGAGACCCGGGACTATGCGGTCAGTTACTACAAGTTACATTGGTCCCTTGCGAGGTGTTCATGCTGGTTTGGGTTTTCACCGTTTAACGGCCCGTTTTCAAGTCTAAGTGTGATTTTTGTAAATATCGTCATACTCTCAAACTGGGAGACCCGGGACTAGGCGGTCAGTTCTTACAAGTTACATTGGTTCCGTGCGAGGTGTTCGTGCCTCCTACGAGGTCGTTCGGGGGCTGGTTTGAGTTTTCACCCTTTAACGACCTTTTATCAAATCTAAGTGTGATTTTTGAAAATTATCATCATACTCTCAAATCGGGAGACCCGGGAGTACGCAGTCAGTTCCTACAAGTTACATTGGTCCCGTGTGAGGTGTTCGTGCCTCCTACGGGGTCGTTCGGGGGATGATTTAGGTTTCCACCGTTTAACGGCCTGTTTTCAAGTCTAAGAGTTATTTTGGCAACTTATCATCATACTCTCAAATCGGGAGACCCGGGACTATGCGATCAGTTCCTATAAGTTACATTGGTACCGTGCGAGGTGTTCGTGCCTCCTACGGGGTCGTTTGGAGGCTAGTTTGGGTTTTCACCCTTTAACGGTCTGTTTTCATGTCTAAGTGTGATTTTTGAAAATTATCGTCATACTATCAAATCGGGAGACCTGGAACTATGTGGTCAGTTCCTACAAGTTACATTGGTCCCGTGCGAGGTGTTCGTGCCACCTACGGGGTCGTTTGGGGGCTGGTTTGGGTTTTCAACCTTTAACGGCCTGTTTTCAAGTCTAAGTGTGATGTTTGCAAATTATCATCATACTCTCAAACCGGGAGACCCGAAACTAAATGGTCAGTTCCTACAAGTTACATTGGTCCCGTGCGAGCTGTTCGTGCCTCTTACGAGGTCGTTTGGAGGCTGGTTTGGGTTTTCACCCTTTAACGGCCTTCTTTCAAGTCTAAGTGTGATTTTTGCAAATTATCGTCATACTCTCAAACCGTGAGACCTATGACTACGCGCTCAGTTCCTGTAAGTTACATTGGTCTCATGCGAGGTGTTCATGCCTCCTAAGGGATTGTTTGGGGGCTGGTTTGGGTTTTCACCCTTTAACGGCCAGTTTTCAAGTCTAAGAGTTATTTTGGAAAATTATCGTCATATTCTCAAACTGGGAAACCCGGGACTAGGGGGTCAGTTCTTACAAGTTATATTTGTTCCGTGCGAGGTGTTCGTGCCTCCTACGGGTACGTTTGGTGGCTAATTTAGGTTTTTATCCTTTAAAGACCTGTTTTAAAGTTTAAGTGTTGTTTTTAAGTCTAAGTGTGATTTCTGCAAATTATCGTCATACTCTTAAACCGGGAGACTCGGGACTACGCGATCAGTTCCTACAAATTACATTGGTCCCGGGTGAGGTGTTCGTGCCTCCTACGGGGTTGTTTGGAGGCTGGTTTGGGTTTTCACCCTTTAACGACCTGTTTTCAAGTGTAAGTGTGATTTTTGCAAATTATCATCAGACTTTCAAACCGGGAGACACGAGACTACGCGGTCAGTTCCTACAAGTTACATTGGTCCCGTGCGAGGTGTTCGTACCTCCTACGAGGTCGTTTGGGGGCTGGTTTGGGTTTTTACCCTTTAACGGCCAGTTTTAAATTCTAAGTGTGATTTTTGAAAATTATCATCATACTCTCAAATCGAGAGACCCGGGACTACGCGGTCAGTTCCTACAAATTACATTGGTCCCGGGTGAGGTGTTCGTGCCTCCTACGGGGTCGTTTGGAGGCTGGTTTGGGTTTTCACCCTTTAACGACCTGTTTTCAAGTGTAAGTGTGATTTTTGCAAATTATCATCATACTCTCAAACCGGGAGACACGAGACTACGCGGTCAGTTCCTATAAGTTACATTGGTCCCGTGCGAGGTGTTCGTACCTCCTACGTGGTCGTTTGGGGGCTGGTTTGGGTTTTCACCCTTTAACGGCCTGTTTTAAATTCTAAGTGTGATGTTTGCAAATTATCATCATACTCTCAAATCGAGAGACCCGGGACTACGCGGTCTGTTCCTACAAGTTACATTGGTCCCGTACGCGGTGTTCGTGCCTCCTACGGGGTGGTTTGGGGTATGGTTTAGGTTTTCACCCTGTAAGGGCCTGTTTTCAAGTCTAATTGTGATTTTTTCAAATTATCGTCATACTCTCAAACTGGGAGACCCGAGACTACGCGATCAGTTCTAACTAGTTACATTGGTCCCATGCGAGGTGTTTGTGCCTCCTACGGGGTCGTTTGGGGGCTGGTTTGGGTTTTCACCCTTTAACGACGTCTTTGAAAATTTAAGAGTTATTTTGGCAAATTGCCCTCATACTCTCAAATCGGGTGACACGGGACTACGCGGTTAGTTCCTACAAGTTACATTGGTCCCGTGCGAGGTGTTCATTCCTCCTACGGGGTCGTTTGAAGGCTGGTTTAGGTTTTCACCCTTTAACGGCCTATTTTCATGTCTAAGTGTGATTTTTGTAAATTATCGTCATGATCTCAAATAGAGAGAGCCGGGACTACGCGGTCAGTTCCTACAAGTTAATTTAGTCCCGTGCGAGGTGTTCGTGCCTCCTATGGGGTCGTTTGGGGGCTGGTTTGGGTTTTCACCCTTTAACGACCTGTTTTAAAATCTAAGTGTAATTTTTGAAAATTATCATCATACTCTCAAACCAAGAGACCCGGGACTACGCGGTCAGTTCTAATAAGTTACATTGGTCCAGTGCGAGGTGTTCGTGCCTCCTACGGGGTCGTTTGGGGCTTGTTTTGGTTTTCACAATTTAACGGCCTGTTTTTAAGTCTAAACGTTATTTTGGAAAATTATCATCATACTCTTAAAGAGGGAGACTCGGGACTACGCAATCAGTTCTTACTAGTTACATTTGTCCTGTGCGAGGTGTTCGTGCCTCCAACGGGTCCGTTTAGCGGCTAGTTTAGATTTTCATCCTTTAACGGCCTGTTTTTAAATTTAAGTGTTGATTTTTACAAATTATTGTCATATTCTCAAACCAGGAGGCTCGGGACTACGCGGTCAGTTCCTACAAGTTATATTGGTCCCGTGCGAGGTGTTCGTGCCTCCTACGGGGTCGTTTTGTGCGCTGGTTTGGGTTTTCACCCTTTAACGACTTGTTTTCAAGTCTAAGAATTATTTTGGAAAAATATCATCATACTATCAAACCAGGAGACCCGGGACTATGCGGTCATTTCCTACCAGTTACATTGGTCCCGTGCGAGGTGATCGTGCCTCCTACGGGGTCGTTTGGGGGCCGGTTTGGGTTTCCACCCCTTAACGACCTATTTTCAAGTCTAAGAGTTATTTTGGCAAATTATCGCCATACTCTCAAACTGGGAGACCCGGGACAACGCGATCAGTTCCTACAAGTTACATTGGTCCCGTGCGAGGTGTTCGTGCCTCCGGCTGGTTTGGGTTTTCACCCTTTAACGGCCTGCTTTCAAGTCTAAGTGTGATTTTTGCAAATTATCGTCATACTCTCAAACTGAGAGACACGAGACTACACGGTCAGTTCCAACAAGTTACATTGATCCTGTTCGAGGTGTTCGTGCCTCCTACGGGGTGGTTTGGGGCTGGTTTGGGTTTTCACACTTTAACGGCCTATTTTTAAGTCTAGGTGTGATTTTTGCAAATTATCATCATACTCTCAAACCGGGAGACTCGGGACTATGCGGTCAGTTCCTACAAGTTACATTGGTCCCGTGCGAGGTGTTCGTGCCTCCTACGGGGTCGTTTGGGGGCTGGTTTGGGTTTTCACCCTTTGACGGCCTGTTATCAAGTCTAAGTGTTTTTTTGCAAATTATCGTCATACCCTCAAATCGGGAGACCTGGAACTACATGGTCAGTTCCTACAAGTTACATTGGTCCCGTGCGAGGTGTTCGTGCGTCCTACGGGGTCGTTTGGGGGCTGGTTTGGGTTTTCACCCTTTAACGGCCTGTTTTGAAGTCTAAGTGTGATTTTTGCAAATTATCATCATACTCTCAAACCGGGAGACCCGGGACTACGCGATGAGTTCCTACAAGTTACATTGGTCCCGTGCGAGGTGTTCGTGCCTCCTACGGGGTCATTTGGGGGCTGGTTTGGGTTTTCACACTTTAACGGCCTGTTTTCAAGTCTAAGAGTTATATTGGAAAATTAGCGTCATACTCTAAAACCGGGAGACCCGGGACTACGCGGTCAGTTCCTACAAGTTACATTGGTCCCGTGCGAGGTGTTCGTGCCTCCTACGGGGTCGTTTGAAGGCTGGTTTGGGTTTTCACCCTTTAACGGCCTACTTTTAAGTCTAAATGTGATTTTTGTAAATTATCGTCAAGCTCTCAAATTGAGACAACCGGGACTACGCGGTCAGTTCCTACAAGTTACATTAGTCCCGTCCGAGGTGTTCGTGCCTCCTACGGGGTCGTTTGGGGGATGGTTTGTGTTTTCAACCTTTAACTGCCTGTTTTCAAGTCTAGGTGTGATGTTTGCAAATTATCATCATACTCTCGAACCTAGAGACCCAGGACTACGTGGTCAGTTCCTAAGAGTTACATTGGTCCCCTGCGTGGTGTTCGTGCCTCCTACGGGGTCGTTTGGGGGCTGGTTTGGGTTTTCACCCTTTAACGGTCTGTTCTCAAGTCTAAGTGTGATATTTGCAAATTATCATCATACTACCAAACCGAGAGACCCAAGACTACGTGGTCAATTCCTACAAGTTACATTGGTCCCGTGCGAGGTATTCGTGCCTGCTACGGGGTCGTTTGGGGGCTAGTTTGGGTTTTCACCCTTTAACGGCTTGTTTTCAAGTCTAAGTGTGATTTTTGCAAATTATTGTCATACTCTCAAATCGGGAGACCCGAGACTACACGGTCAGTTCCTATAAGTTACATTGGTCCCGTGCGAGGTGTTCTTGTCTCCTACGAGGTCGTTTGGAGGCTCGTTTGGGTTTTCAGGGCCTGTTTTCAAGTCTAAGTGTAATTTTTGCAGATTATCATCATACTCTCTAACCGGGAGACCCGTGACTACGCGGTCAGTTCCTATAAGTTACATTGGTCCCGTGCGAGGTGTTCGTGCCTCCTACGGGGTCGTTTGGGGACTGGTTTGGGTTTTCACCCTTTAACGGACTATTTTCAAGTCTAAGAGTTATTTTGGAAAATTAGAGTCATACTCTCAAACCAGGAGACCCGGGACTACGTGGTCAGTTCCTACAAGTTACATTGGTCCCGTGCGAGGTGTTCGTGCCTCCTACGAGGTCGTTTGGAGTCTGGTTTGGGTTTTCACCCTTTAACGGCCTGTTTTCAAGTCTAAGAGTTATTTTGGCATATTATTGTCATATTCTCAAATTGGAAAACCCGGGCCTAGTGGGTCAGTTCTTACAAGTTACATTGGTTCCGTGCGAGGTGTTCGTGCCTCCTACGGGTCCGTTTGGTGGATAGTTTAGGTTTTCATCCTTTAAAGACCTGTTTTTAAGTTTAAGTGTTGTTTTTAAGTCTAAGTATGATTTCTGCAAATTATCGTCATACTCTCAAACTAGGAGACTTGGGACTACGCGGTCAGTTCCTATAAATTACATTAGTCCCGGGTGAGGTGTTCGTGCCTCCTACGGGGTCGTTTGGAGGCTGGTTTGGGTTTTCACCCTTTAACGGCCTGTTTTCAAGTGTAAGTGAGATTTTTGTAAATTATCATCATACTCTCAAACCGGGAGACCCGAGACTACGCGGTCAGTTCCTACAAGTTACATTGGTCCCGTGCGAGGTGTTCGTACCTCCTACGGGGTCATATGGGGACTAGTTTGGTCTTTCACCCTTTAACGGCCTGTTCAAGTCCAAGTGTGATATTTGCAAATTAACGTCATACTCTCAAATCGGGAGACCCGAGACAACACGGTCAGTTCCTACAAGTTACATTGGTCCCGTGCAGCGTGTTCATGCCTCCTACGGGGTGGTTTGGGGGCTGGTTTGGGTTTTAACCCTTTAACGGCCTATTTTCAAGTCTAAGTGTGATTTTTGCAAATTATCATCATACTTTCAAACCGAGAGATCCGGGACTACGCGGTAGGTTCCTACAAGTTACATTATTCCCGTACGAGGTATTCGTGCCTCCTACGGGGTCGTTTGGGGGATGGTTTAGGTTTTCACCCTTTAACGGCCTATTTTCAAGTCTAAGTGTGATTTTTGTAAATTATCGTCATACTCTCAAATCGGGAGACTCGTGACTACGCGGTCAGTTTCTATAAGTTACATTGGTCCCGTACGAGGTCTTCATGCCTCCTACGGGGTCCTTTGGGGCTGGGTTGGGTTTTCACCCTTTAACGACCAGTTTTCAAGTCTAAGAGTTATTTTGGCAAATTATCGTCATACTCTCAAACCGGGAGACCCGGGACTATGTGGTCAGTTCCTACAAGTTACATTGTTCCCGTGTGAGGTGTTTGTGCCACCTAAGGGTCCGTTTGGTGGCTAGTTTAGGTTTTCACTCTTTAACAACCTGTATTTAAGTTTAACTGTTGATTTTTACAAATTATCGTCATATTCTAAAATCGGGAGGCTCGGGACTACGCGGTCAATTCCTACAAGTTACATTGGTCCCGTGCGATGTGTTCGTGCCTCCTACGGGATCGTTTGGGGGCTGGTTAGGGCTTTAACGGCCTGTTTTCAAGTCTAAGTGTGATTTTTAAAAATTATCATCATACTCTCGAACTGGGAGACCCGGGAGTACGCGGTCAGTTCCTGTAAGTTACATTGGTCCCGTGCGAGGTGTCCATGCCTCCTACGGGGTCGTTTGGGGGCTGGTTTGGGTTTTCACCCTTTAACGACCTGTTTTCAAGTCAAAGTATTTTTTTACAAATTATCAACATACTCTGAAATCGGGAGACCCGGGACTACGCGGCCAGTACCTACAAATTACATTGGTCCCGTGTGAGGTGTTCGTGCCTCCTATAGTGTCGTTTGGAGGCTGGTTTGCGTTTTCACCCTTTAATGGCCTGTTTTCAACTCTAAGTGTGATTTTGGCAAATTATCATCATACTCTCAAATCGGGAAACCCGAGACTACGCGATCACTTCCTACAAGTTAGATTGGTCCCGTGCGAGGTGTTCGTGCTTCCTACGGGGTCGTTTGGGGGCTGGTTTGGGTTTTCACCCTTTAAATCCTGTTTTCAAGTCTCAGTGTGATTTTTGCAAATTATAGTCATACTCTCAAACCGGGATACCCGGGACTACACGGTCAGTTCCTACAAGTTACATTGGTCCTGTGCGAGGTGTTCGTGCCTCCTACGGAGTGGCTTGGGAACTGGTTTGGGTTTTCACCCTTTAATGGCCAATTTTCAAGTTTAAATGTAATTTTTGAAAATTATCATCATACTCTCGAACCGAGAGACTCGGGAGTATGCGATTAGTTTCTACAAGTTACATTGGTCCCGTACGAGGTCTTTGTACGTCCTACGGGGTCGTTTGGGGGCTGGTTTGGGTTTTCACCCTTTAATGGCCTATTTTTAAGTCTAAGTGTTTTTTTGCAAATTATCGTCGTACTCTTGAACTGGGAGACCTAGGACTACGCGGTCAGTTCCTACAAGTTACATTGGTACCGTATGAGGTATTCGTGCCGCCTACGGGGTCGCTTCGGGACTGGTTTGGTTTTTAATCCATTAACGGCCTGTTTTCAAGTCTAAGTGTGATTTTTTTCGTATTATCATCATACTTTCAAACTGAGAGACCCGGGACTACCGGTCAGTTCCTACAAGTTACATTGGTCCCGTACGAGGTGTTCGTGCTTCCTACGAGGTCGTTCGGGGGATGGTTTGGGTTTTCACCATTTAACGGCCTGTTTTCAAGTCTAAGACTTATTTTGGCAAAATATCTTCATACTCTCAAACCGGGAGACCCGGGACTACGCGGTCAGTTCCTACAAGTTACATTGGTCCCGTGCGAGGTGTTCGTGCCTCCTACGGGGTCATTTGAAAGCTGGTTTGGGTTTTCACCCTTTAACGGCCGGTTTTCAAGTCTAAGTCTGATTTTCGTAAATTATCATCACACTCTCAAACTGGGAGACCCGTGACTAGGCGGTCAGTTCTTAAAAGTTACATTGGTTCCGTGCGAGGTGTTCGTGCCTCCTACGGGGTCGTTCGGGGGCTGGTTTGGGTTTTCACCCTTTAACGACATGTTATCAAATCTAAGTGTGATTTTTGCAAATTATCGTCATACTCTCAAATCGGGAGACTCGGGAGTACGCAGTCAGTTTCTACAAGTTACATTGGTCCCGTGCGAGGTGTTCGTGCCTCCTACGAGGTCGTTCGGGGGCTGGTTTAGGTTTCCACCCTTTAACGACCTGTTTTCAAGTCTCAGAGTTATTTTGGCAACTTATCATCATACTCTCAAATCGGGAGACCCGGGACTATGCGGTCAGTTCCTATAAGTTACATTGGTCCCGTGCGAGGCGTTTGTGCCTCCTACGGGGTCATTTGGAGGCTGGTTTGGGTTTTCACCCTTTGACGGTCTATTTTCATGTCTAAGTGTGATTTTTGCAAATTATCATTATACCCTCAAATCGGGAGACCTGGGACTACGTGGTCAGTTCCTACAAGTTACATTGGTCCCGTGCGAGGTGTTCGTGCCTCCTACGGGGTCGTTTGGCGGCTGGTTTGGGTTTTCACCCTTTAACGGCCTGTTTTCAAGTCTAAGTGTGATGTTTGCAAATTATCATCATACTCTCAAACCGGGAGACCCGAGACTACACGGTCAGTTCCTACAAGTTACATTTGTCCCGTGGGAGGTGTTCGTGTCTCTTACGAGGTTGTTTGGAGGTTGGTTTGGGTTTTCACCCTTTAACGGCCTGTTTTCAAGTCTAAGTGTGATTTTTGCAAATTATCGTCATACTCTCAAACCGGGAGACCCGTGACTACGCGGTCAGTTCCTCTATGTTACATTGGTCCCGTGCGAGGTGTTCATGCCTCCTACGGGATCGTTTGGGGGCTGGTTTGGGTTTTCACCCTTTAACGGCTAGTTTTCAAGTCTAAGAGTTATTTTGGCAAATTATCGCCATATTCTCAAACTGGGAAACCCGGGAATAGGGGGTCAGTTCTTAAAAGTTACATTGGTTCCGTGCGAGGTGTTTGTGCCTCCTACGGGTCCGTTTGGTGGCTAATTTAGGTTTTCATCCTTTAAAGACATGTTTTTAAGTTTAAGTGTTATTTTTAAGTCTAAGTGTGATTTCTGCAAAATAATGTCACACTCTCAAACCGAGAGACTCGGGACTACGCGGTCAGTTCCTACAAATATTATTGGTCCCGTGCGAGGTGTTCGTGCCTCCTACGGGGTCGTTTGGAGGCTGGTTTGGGTTTTCACCCTTTAACGGTCTGTTTTAAAGTCTAAGGGTGATTTTTGCAAATTATCATCATACTCTCAAACTGGGAGACACGAGACTACGCGGTCAGTTCCTACAAGTTACATTGGTCCCGTGCGAGGTGTTCGTGCCTCCCACGGGGTCGTTTGAAGGCTCGTTTAGGTTTTCACCCTTTAACAGCCTATTTTCATGTCTAAGTGTGATTTTTGTAAATTATGGTCAAGCTCTCAAATCGAGAGATCCAGGACTACACGGTCAGTTCCTACAAGTTACATTGGTCTCGTGCGAGGTGTTCGTGCCTCCTACGGGTCGTTTGGGGGCTGGTTTGGGTTTTCACCCTTTAACGGCCTATTTTCAAGTCTAAGTGTGATTTTTCCAAATTATCGTCATACTCTCGAACCGAGAGACGCAGGACTACGCGGTGAGTTCCTACAAGTTACATTGGTCCCGTACGAGGTGGTCGTGCCTCCTACGGGGTCGTTCGGGGGTTGATTTGGGTTTTCACCATTTAACGGCCTGTTTTAAAATTTAAGAGTTATTTTGGCAAAATATCATCATACTCTCAAATCGGGAGACCAGGGACTACGCGGTCAGTTCCTATAAGTTACATTGGTCCCGTGCGAGGTGTTCGCGCCTCCTACGGGGTCATTTGAAAGCTGGTTTGGGTTTTCACCCTTTAACGGCCAGTTTTAAAGTGTAAGTGTGATTTTTGTAAATTATCGTCATACTCTCAAACTGGGAGACCCGGGACTAGGTGGTCAATTCTTACAAGTTACATTGGTTCCGTGCGAGGTGTTCGTGCCTCCTACGGGGTCGTTCGGGGGCTGGTTTGGGTTTTCACCCTTTAACGACCTGTTTTCAAATCTAAGTGTGATTTTTGCAAATTATTGTCATACTCTCAAACCGGGACACCCCAGAGTACGCAGTCAGTTCCTACAAGTTACATTGGTCCCGTGAGAGGTGTTCGTGCCTCCTACGGGGTCGTTCGGGGGCTGGTTTGGGTTTTCACCATTTAACGGCTTGTTTTCAAGTCTAAGACTTATTTTGGCAAAATATCATCATACTCTCCAACCGGGAGACCCGGGACTACGCGGTCAGTTCCTACAAGTTACATTGGTCCCGTGCTAGGTGCTTGTGCCTCCTACGGGGTCATTTGAATGCTGGTTTGGGTTTTCACCCTTTAACGGCCTGTTTTCAAGTCTAAGTGTGATTTTTGTAAATTATCATCATACTCTCAAACTGGGAGACCCGGGACTAGGCGGTCAGTTCTTACAAGTTACATTGGTTCCGTGCGAGGTGTTCGTGCCTCCTACGGGGTCGTTCGGGGGCTGGTTTGGGTTTTCACCCTTTAACGACCTGTTATCAAATCTAAGTGTGATTTTTGCAAATTATAATCATACTCTCAAACCGGGAGACCCGGGAGTACGCGGTCAGTTCCTACAAGTTACATTGGTCCCGTGTGAGGTGTTCGTGCCTCCTACGGGGTCGTTCGGGGGCTGATTTAGGTTTCCACCCTTTAACGGACTATTTTCAAGTCTAAGAGTTATTTTGGCAACTTATCATCATACTCTCAAATCGGGAGACCCGGGACTATGCGGTCAGTTCCTATAAGTTACATTGGTCCCGTGCGAGGTGTTCGTGCCTTCTACGGGGTCATTTGGAGGCTAGTTTGGGTTTTCACCCTTTAACGGTCTGTTTTCATGTCTAAGTGTGATTTTTGCAAATTATCGTCATACTCTCAAATCGGGAGACCTAGGACTACGTTGTCAGTTCCTACAAGTTACATTGGTCCCGTGCAAGGTGTTCGTGCCTCCTACGGGGTCATTTGGGGGCTGGTTTGGGTTTTCACCCTTTAACGGCCTGTTTTCAAGTCTAAGTGTGATGTTTGCAAATTATCATCATACTCTCAAACCCGGAGACCCGAGACTACACGGTCAGTTCCTACAAGTTACATTGGTCCCGTGCGAGGTGTTCGTGCCTCTTACGAGGTCATTTGGAGGCTGGTTTGGGTTTTCACCCTTTAACGGCCTGTTTTCAAGTCTAAGTGTGATTTTTGCTAATTATCGTCGTACTCTCAAACCGGGAGACCCGTGACTACGCGGTCAGTTCCTGTAAGTTACATTGGTCCCGTGCGAGGTGTTCATGCCTCCTACGGGATCGTTTGGGGGCTGGTTTGGGTTTCCACCCTTTAACGGCCTGTTTTCAAGTCTAAGAGTTATTTTGGCAAAATTATCGTCATATTCTCAAACTGGGAAACCCGGGACTAGGGGGTCAGTTCTAACAAGTTACATTGGTTCCGTACGAGGTGTTTGTGCCTCCTACGGGTCCGTTTGGTGGCTAATTTAGGTTTTCATCCTTTAAAGACCTATTTTTAAGTTTAAGTGTTGTTTTTAAGTCTAAGTGTGATTTCTGTAAATTATCATCATACTCTCAAATCGGGAGACCCGAGACTACACGGTCAGTTCCTACAAATTACATTGGTCCCGAGTGAGGTGTTCGTGCCTCCTACGGGGTCGTTTGGAGGCTGGTTTGGGTTTTCACCCTTTAACGACCTGTTTTCAAGTGTAAGTGTGATTTTTGCAAATTATAATCATACTCTCAAACCGGGAGACACGAGACTATGCGGTCAGTTCCTACAAGTTACAATGGTCCCGTGCGAGGTGTTCGTACCTCCTACGGGGTCGTTTGGGGGCTGGTTTGGGTTTTCACCCTTTAACGGCCTGTTTTAAATTCTAAGTGTGATTTTTGCAAATTATCATCATACTCTCAAACCGAGAGACCCGGGACTGCGCGATCAGTTCCTACAAGTTACATTGGTCCTGTACGCGGTGTTCGTGCCTCCTACATGGTCTTTTTTTTGTATGGTTTAGGTTTTCACCCTGTAACGGCCTGTTTTCAAGTCTAAGTGTGATTTTTGCAAATAATCATCATACTCTCAAACCGGGAGACCCGAGACTACGCGGTCAGTTCCAACAAGTTACATTGGTCCCGTACGAGGTGTTTGTGCCTCTTACGGGGCCGTTTGGGGGCTGGTTTGGGTTTTCACCCTTTAACGGCCTGTTTTCAAGTCTAAGGGTGATTTTTGTAAATTATCTTCATACTCTCAAACTGGGAGACCCGGGACTAGGCGGTCAGTTCTTACAAGTTACATTGGTTCCGTGCGAGGTGTTCGTGCCTCCTACGGGGTCGTTCGGGGGCTGGTTTGGGTTTTCACCCTTTAACGACCTGTTGTCAAATCTAAGTGTGATTTTTGAAAATTATCATCATACTCTCAAATCGGGAGACCCGGGAGTACGCGGTCAGTTCCTACAAGTTACATTGGTCCCGTGTGAGGTGTTCGTACCTCCTACGGGGTCGTTCGGGGGCTGATTTAGGTTTCCACCCTTTAACGGCCTGTTTTCAAGTCTAAGAGTTATTTTGGCAACTTATCATCATACTCTCAAATCGGGAGACCCTTGACTATGCGGTCAGTTCCGATAAGTTACATTGGTCCCGTGCGAGGTGTTCGTGCCTCCTATGGGGTCGTTTGGAGGGTAGTTTGGGTTTTCACCCTTTAACGGTCTGTTTTCATGTCTAAGTGTGATTTTTGAAAATTATCTTCATACTCTCAAATCGGGAGACCTGGGACTACGTGGTCAGTTCCTACAAGTTACATTGGTCCCGTGCGAGGTGTTCGTGCCACCCACGGGGTCGTTTGGGGGCTGGTTTGGGTTTTCAACCTTTAACGGCCTATTTTCAAGTCTAAGTGTGATGTTTGCAAATTATCATCATACTCTCAAACCGGGAGACCCGAAACTAAACGGTCAGTTCCTACAAGTTACATTGGTCCCGTGCAAGGTGTTCGTGCCTCTTACGAGGTCGTTTGGAGGCTGGTTTGGGTTTTCACCCTTTAACGGCCTGTTTTCAAGTCTAAGTGTGATTTTTGCAAATTATCGTCATACTCTCAAACCGGGAGACCCGTGACTACGCGGTCAGTTCCTGTAAGCTACATTGGTCCCGTGCGAGGTGTTCATGCCTCCTAAGGGATTGTTTGGGGGCTGGTTTGGGTTTTCACCCTTTAACGGCCAGTTTTCAAGTCTAAGAGTTATTTTGGAAAATTATCGTCATATTCTCAAACTTGGAAACCCGGGACTAGGGGGTCGGTTCTCACAAGTTACATTTGTTCCGTGCGAGGTGTTCGTGCCTCCTACGGGTACGTTTGGTTGCTAATTTAGGTTTTTATCCTTTAAAGACCTATTTTTAAGTTTAAGTGTTGTTTTTCAGTCTAAGTGTGATTTCTGCAAATTATCGTCATACTCTCAAATCGGGAGACTCGGGACTACGCGGTCAGTTCCTACAAATTACATTGGTCCCGGGTGAGGTGTTCGTGCCTCCTACGGGGTCGTTTGGAGGCTGGTTTGGGTTTTCACCCTTTAACGACCTGTTTTCAAGTGTAAGTGTGAGTTTTGCAAATTATCATCATACTCTCAAACCGGGAGACATGAGACTACGCGATCAGTTCCTACAAGTTATATTGGTCCCGTGCGAGGTGTTCGTACCTCCTACGGGGTCGTTTGGGGGCTGGTTTGGGTTTTCACCCTTTAACGGCCTGTTTTAAATTCTAAGTGTGATTTTTGAAAATTATCATCATACTCTCAAATCGAGAGACCCGGGACTACGCGGTCAGTTCCTACAAATTACATTGGTCCTGGGTGAGGTGTTCGTGCCTCCTACGGGGTCGTTTGGAGGCTGGTTTGGGTTTTCACCCTTTAACGACCTGTTTTCAAGTGTAAGTGTGATTTTTGCAAATTATCATCATACTCTCGAACCGGGAGACACGAGACTACGCGGTCAGTTCCTAAAAGTTACATTGGTCCCGTGCGAGGTGTTCGTACCTCCTACGGGGTCGTTTGGGAGCTGGTTTGGGTTTTCACCCTTTAACGGCCTGTTTTAAATTCTAAGTGTGATGTTTGCAAATTATCATCATACTGTCAAATCGAGAGACCCGGGACTACGCGGTCAGTTCCTACAAGTTACATTGGTCCCGTACGCGGTGTTCGTGCCTCCTACGAGGTCGTTTGGGGTATGGTTTAGGTTTTCACCCTGTAACGGCCTGTTTTCAAGTCTAAGTGTGATTTTTGCAAATTATCATCATACTCTCAAACCGGGAGACCCGAGACTACGCGGTCAGTTACAACAAGTTACATTGGTCCCATGCTAGGTGTTTGTGCCTCTTAGGGGGTCGTTTGGGGGCTGGTTTGGGTTTTCACCCTTTAACGGCCTGTTTTAAAGTTTAAGAGTTATTTTGGCAAATTGGCATCGTACTCTCAAATCGGGAGACACGGGACTACGCGGTCAGTTACTAAAAGTTACACTGGTCCCGTGCGAGGTGTTCGTGCCTCCTACGGGGTCGTTTGAAGGCTCGTTTAGGTTTTCACCCTTTAACGGCCTATTTTCATGTCTAAGTGTGATTTTTGTAAATTATCGTCAAGCTCTCAAATCGATAGAGCCGGGACTACGCGGTCAAATCCTACAAGTTAGATTAGTCCCGCGCGAGGTGTTCGTGCCTCCTATGGGGTCGTTTGGGGGCTGGTTTGGGTTTTCACCCTTTAACGGCTTGTTTTCAAGTCTAATTGTGATGTGTGCGAATTATCATCATACTCTCGAACCGAGAGACCTAAGACTACGTGGTCAGTTCCTACAAGTTACATTGGTCCCGTACGAGGTGTTCATTCCTCCTACGGGGTCGTTCAGGGGCTGGTTTGGGTTTTCACCATTTAACGGCCTCTTTTCATGTCTAAGAGTTATTTTGGCAAAATATCATCATAATCTCAAACCGGGAGACCCGGGACTACGTGGTCAATTCCTACAAGTTACATTGGTCCTGTGCGAGGTGTTCGTGCCTCCTACGGGGTCATTTGAAAGCTGGTTTGGGTTTTCCCCCTTTAACGGCCTATTTTCAAGTCTAAGTGTGATTTTTGTAAATTATCATCATACTCTCAAACTGGGAGACCCGGCACTAGGTGGTCAGTTCTTACAAGTTACATTGGTTTCGTGCGAGATGTTTGTGCCTCCTACGGGGTCGTTCGGGGGCTAGTTTGGGTTTTCATCCTTTAACGACCTGCTTTCAAATCTAAGTGTGATTTTTGCAAATTATCATCATACTCTCAAACCGGGAGACCCACGAGTACGGGGTAAGTTCCTAAAAGTTACATTGGTCCCGTGCGAGGTGTTTGTGCCTCCTACGGGGTCGTTCGGGGGCTGGTTTAGGTTTTCACCCTTTAACGGCCTATTTTCAAGTCTAAGAGTTATTATGGCAACTTATCATCATAGTCTCAAATCGGGAGACCCGGGACTATACGGTTAGTTCCAATAAGTTACATTGGTCCCGTGCGAGGTGTTCGTGCCTCCTACGGGGTTGTTTGGAAGCTGGTTTGGGTTTTCTCCCTTTAACGGTCTGTTTTTAAGTCTAAGTGTTATTTTTGCAAATTATCGTCATAGTCTCAAATCGGGACACCTGGGACTATGTGGTCAGTTCTTACAAGTTACAATGGTCCTGTACGAGGTGTTCGTGCCTCCTACGGGGTCGTTAGGGGGGTAGTTTGGGTTTTCACTCTTTAACGGCCTGTTTTCAAGTCTAAGTGTGATGTTTGCAAATTATCATCATACTCTCAAACCGGGAGACCCGAGACTACACGATCAGTACCTACAAGTTACATTTGTCCCGTGCGAGGTGTTCGTGCCTCTTACGAGGTCGTTTGGAGGTTGGTTTTGGTTTTCAACCTTTAACGGCCTATTTTCAAGTCTAAGTGTGATTTTTGCAAATTATCGTCATACTCTCAAACCGGGAGACCCGTGACTACGCGGTCAGTTCCTGTAAGTTACATTGGTCCCGTGCGAGGTGTTTATGCCTCCTACGGGGTCGTTTGGGGGCTAGTTTGGGTTTTCACCCTTTAACGACCAGTTTTCAAGTCTAAGTGTTATTTTGGCAAATTATCGTCATATTCTCAAACTGGGAAACCCGGGACTTTGGGGTCAGTTCTTACAAGTTACATTGGTTCAGTGCGAGGTAATCGTGCCTCCTACGGGTCCGTTTGGTGGCTAGTTTAGGTTTTCATCCTTCAAAGACCTGTTTTTAAGTTTAAGTGTTGTTTTTAAGTCTAAGTGTGATTTCTACAAATTATCTTCATACTCTCAAACCGGGAGACTCGGGACTACGCGGTCAGTTCCTACAAATTACATTGGTCCCGGGTGAGGTGTTCGTGCCTCCTACGGGGTCGTTTGGAAGCTGGTATGGGTTTTCACCCTTTAACGACCTGTTTTCAAGTGTAAGTGTGATTTTTGCAAATTATCATCATACTCTCAAACTGGGAGACACGAGACTACGCGGTCAGTTACAATAAGTTACATTGGTCCCGTGCGAGGTGTTTGTACCTCCTACGAGGTCGTTTGGGGGCTGGTTTGGGTTTTCACCCTTTAACGGCCTGTTTTAAAGTCTAAGTGTGATTTTTGCAAATTATCATCATATTCTCAAACCGAGAGACCCGGGACTACGCGATCAGTTCCTACAAGTTACATTGGTCCCGTACGACGTGTTCGTGCCTCCTACAGGGTCGTTTGGGGTATGGTTTAGGTTTTCACCCCGTAACGGCCTATTTTCAAGTCTAAGTGTGATTTTGCAAATTATCGTAATACTCTCAAATCGGGAGACCCGAGACTACGCGGTCAGTTCCAACAAGTTACATTGGTCCGATGCGAGGTGTTTGTGCCTCTTACGGGGTCGTTTGGGGGCTGGTTTGGGTTTTCACCCTTTAACGGCCAGTTTTAAAATTTAAGAGTTATTTTGGCAAATTAGTGTCATACTCTAAAATCGTGAGACACGGGACTACGCGGTCAGTTACTAAAAGTTACATTGGTCCCGTGCGAGGTGTTCGTGCCTCCTACGGGGTCGTTTGAAGGCTCGTTTATGTTTTCACCCTTTAACAGCCTATTTTCATGTCTAAGTGTGATTTTTGTAAATTATCGTCAAGCTCTCAAATCGACAGAGCCGGGACTATGCGGTCAGTTCCTACAAGTTAGATTAGTCCCGTCCTACGGGGTCGTTTGGGGGCTGGTTTGGGTTTTCACCCTTTAACGGCCTGTTTTCAAGTCTAAGTGTGATGTTTGCAAATTATCATCATACTCTCGAACCGAGAGACGCAGGACTACGTGGTCAGTTCCTACAAGTTACATTGGTCCCGTACGAGGTGTTCGTGCCTCCTACGGTGTCGTTCGGGGGCTGGTTTGGGTTTTCACCATTTAACGGCCTGTTTTCAAGTCTAAGAGTTATTTTGGCAAAATATCATCATTCTCTCAAACCGGGAGACCCGGGACTACGCGGTCAGTTCCTACAAGTTACATTGGTCCCGTGCGAGGTGTTCGTGCCTCCTACGGGGTCATTTGAAAGCTGGTTTGGGTTTTCACCCTTTAACGGCCAGTTTTCAAGTGTAAGTGTGATTTTTGTAAATTATCATCATACTCTCAAACTGGGAGACCCGGGACTAGGTGGTCAGTTCTTAAAAGTTACATTGGTTCCGTGCGAGGTGATCGTGCCTCCTACGGGGTCGTTCGGGGGCTGGCTTGGGTTTTCAACCTTTAACGACCTGTTTTCAAATCTAAGTGTGATTTTTGCAAATTATCATCATACTCTCAAATCGGGAGACCCGGGAGTACGTGGTCAGTTCCTACAAGTTTCATTGGTCCCGTGAGAGGTCTTCGTGCCTCCTACGGGGTCGTTCGGGGGCTGGTTTGGATTTTCACTATTTAATGGCCTGTTTTCAAGTCTAAGAGTTTTTTTGGCAAAATATCATCATACTCTCAAACCGGGAGACCCGGGACTATGCGGTCAGTTCCTACATGTTACATTGGTCCCTTGCGAGGTGTTTATGCTGGTTTGGGTTTTCACCGTTTAACGACCTGTTTTCAAGTCTAAGTGTGATTTTTGTAAATATCGTCATACTCTCAAACTGGGAGACCCGGGACTAGGCGGTCAGTTCTTACAAGTTACATTGGTTCCGTGCGAGGTGTTCGTGCCTCCTACGAGGTCGTTCGGGGGCTGGTTTGGGTTTTCACCCTTTAACGACCTTTTATCAAATCTAAGTGTGATTTTTGAAAATTATCATCATACTCTCAAATCGGGAGACCCGGGAGTACGCGGTCAGTTCCTACAAGTTACATTGGTCCCGTGTGAGGTGTTCGTGCCTCCTACGGGGTCGTTCGGGGGATGATTTAGGTTTCCACCGTTTAACGGCCTGTTTTCAAGTCTAAGAGTTATTTTGGCAACTTATCATCATACTCTCAAATCGGGAGACCCGGGACTATGCGATCAGTTCCTATAAGTTACATTGGTACCGTGCGAGGTGTTCGTGCCTCCTACGGGGTCGTTTGGAGGCTAGTTTGGGTTTTTACCCTTTAACGGTCTGTTTTCATGTCTAAGTGTGATTTTTGAAAATTATCGTCATACTATCAAATCGGGAGACCTGGGACTACGTGGTCAGTTCCTACAAGTTACATTGGTCCCGTGCGAGGTGTTCGTGCCACCTACGGGGTCGTTTGGGGGCTGGTTTGGGTTTTCAACCTTTAACGGCCTGTTTTCAAGTCTAAGTGTGATGTTTGCAAATTATCATCATTCTCTCAAACCGGGAGACCCAAAACTAAACGGTCAGTTCCTACAAGTTACATTGGTCCCGTGCGAGCTGTTCGTGCCTCTTACGAGGTCGTTTGGAGGCTGGTTTGGGTTTTCACCCTTTAACGGCCTTCTTTCAAGTCTAAGTGTGATTTTTGCAAATTATCGTCATACTCTCAAACCGGGAGACCTATGACTACGCGGTCAGTTCCTGTAAGTTACATTGGTCTCATGCGAGGTGTTCATGCCTCCTAAGGGATTGTTTGGGGGCTGGTTTGGGTTTTCACCCTTTAACGGCCAGTTTTCAAGTCTAAGAGTTATTTTGGAAAATTATCGTCATATTCTCAAACTGGGAAACCCGGGACTAGGGGGTCAGTTCTTACAAGTTATATTTGTTCCGTGCGAGGTGTTCGTGCCTCCTACGGGTACGTTTGGTGGCTAATTTAGGTTTTTATCCTTTAAAGACCTGTTTTTAAGTTTAAGTGTTGTTTTTAAGTCTAAGTGTGATTTCTGTAAATTATCGTGAAACTCTTAAACCGGGAGACTCGGGACTACGCGATCAGTTCCTACAAATTACATTGGTCCCGGGTGAGGTGTTCGTGCCTCCTACGGGGTCGTTTGGAGGCTGGTTTGGGTTTTCACCCTTTAACGACCTGTTTTCAAGTGTAAGTGTGATTTTTGCAAATTATCATCAGACTCTCAAACCGGGAGACACGAGACTACGCGGTCAATTCCTACAAGTTACATTGGTCCCGTGCGTGGTGTTCGTACCTCCTACGAGGTCGTTTGGGGGCTGGTTTGGGTTTTCACCCTTTAACGGCCAGTTTTAAATTCTAAGTGTGATTTTTGAAAATTATCATCATACTCTCAAATCGAGAGACCCGGGACTACGCGGTCAGTTCCTACAAATTACATTGGTCCCGGGTGAGGTGTTCGTGCCTCCTACGGGGTCGTTTGGAGGCTTGTTTGGGTTTTCACCCTTTAACGACCTGTTTTCAAGTGTAAGTGTGATTTTTGCAAATTATCATCATACTCTCAAACCGGGAGACACGAGACTACGCGGTCAGTTCCTACAAGTTACATTGGTCCCGTGCGAGGTGTTCGTACCTCCTACGTGGTCGTTTGGGGGCTGGTTTGGGTTTTCACCCTTTAACGGCCTGTTTTAAATTCTAAGTGTGATGTTTGCAAATTATCATCATACTCTCAAATCGAGAGACCCGGGACTACGCGGTCAGTTCCTACAAGTTACATTGGTCCCGTACGCGGTGTTCGTGCCTCCTACGGGGTGGTTTGGGGTATGGTTTAGGTTTTCACCCTGTAACGGCCTGTTTTCAAGTCTAATTGTGATTTTTTCAAATTATCGTCATACTCTCAAACCGGGAGACCCGAGACTACGCGATCAGTTCTAACAAGTTACATTGGTCCCATGCGAGGTGTTTGTGCCTCCTACGGGGTCGTTTGGGGGCTGGTTTGGGTTTTCACCCTTTAACGACCTCTTTTAAAATTTAAGAGTTATCTTGGCAAATTGGCCTCATACTCTCAAATCGGATGACACGGGACTACGCGGTCAGTTCCTACAAGTTACATTGGTCCCGTGCGAGGTGTTCATGCCTCCTACGGGGTCGTTTGAAGGCTGGTTTAGGTTTTCACCCTTTAACGGCCTATTTTCATGTCTAAGTGTGATTTTTGTAAATTATCGTCAAGCTCTCAAATCGAGAGAGCCGGGACTACGCGGTCAGTTCCTACAAGTTAATTTAGTCCCGTGCGAGGTGTTCGTGCCTCCTATGGGGTCGTTTGGGGGCTGGTTTGGGTTTTCACCCTTTAACGACCTGTTTTAAAATCTAAGTGTAATTTTTGAAAATTATAATCATACTCTCAAACCAAGAGACCCGGGACTACGCGGTCAGTTCCTATAAGTTACATTGGTCCAGTGCGAGGTGTTCGTGCCTCCTACGGGGTCGTTTGGGGCTTGTTTTGGTTTTCACAATTTAACGGCCTGTTTTTAAGTCTAAGAGTTATTTAGGAAAATTATCATCATACTCTTAAAGAGGGAGACTCGGGACTACGCAATCAGTTCTTACTAGTTACATTTGTCCCGTGCGAGGTGTTCGTGCCTCCAACGGGTCCGTTTAGCGGCTAGTTTAGATTTTCATCCTTTAACGGCCTGTTTTTAAATTTAAGTGTTGATTTTTACAAATTATTGTCATATTATCAAACCAGGAGGCTCGGGACTACGCGGTCAGTTCCTACAAGTTACATTGGTCCCGTACGAGGTGTTCGTGCCTCCTACGGGGTCGTTTTGTGCGCTGGTTTGGGTTTTCACCCTTTAACGACTTGTTTTCAAGTCTAAGAATTATTTTGGAAAAATATCATCATACTATCAAACCAGGAGACCCGGGACTATGCGGTCATTTCCTACCAGTTACATTGGTCCCGTGCGAGGTGATCGTGCCTCCTACGGGGTCGTTTGGGGGCCGGTTTGGGTTTCCACCCCTTAATGACCTATTTTCAAGTCTAAGAGATATTTTGGCAAATTATCGCCATACTCTCAAACTGGGAGACCCGGGACTACGCGATCAGTTCCTACAAGTAACATTGGTCCCGTGCGAGGTGTTCGTGCCTCCGGCTGGTTTGGGTTTTCACCCTTTAACGGCCTATTTTCAAGTCTAAGTGTGATTTTTGCAAATTATCGTCATACTCTCAAAATGAGAGACACGAGACTACACGGTCAGTTCCAACAAGTTACATTGATCCTGTTCGAGGTGTTCGTGCCTCCTACGGGGTGGTTTGGGGCTGGTTTGGGTTTTCACACTTTAACGACCTATTTTTAAGTCTAGGTGTGATTTTTGTAAATTATCATCATACTCTCAAACCGGGAGACTCGGGACTACGCGGTCAGTTCCTACAAGTTACATTGGTCCCGTGCGAGGTGTTCGTGCCTCCTACGGGGTCGTTTGGGGGCTGGTTTGGGTTTTCACCCTTTGACGGCCTGTTATCAAGTCTAAGTGTTTTTTTGCAAATTATCGTCATACCCTCAAATCGGGAGACCTGGAACTACATGGTCAGTTCCTACAAGTTACATTGGTCCCGTGCGAGGTGTTCGTGCGTCCTACGGGGTCGTTTGGGGGCTGGTTTGGGTTTTCACCCTTTAACGGCCTGTTTTGAAGTCTAAGTGTGATTTTCGCAAATTATCATCATACTCTCAAACCGGGAGACCCGGGACTACGCGATGAGCTCCTACAAGTTACATTGGTCCCGTGCGAGGTGTTCGTGCCTCCTACGGGGTCATTTAGGGGCTGGTTTGGGTTTTCACACTTTAACGGCCTGTTTTCAAGTCTAAGAGTTATATTGGCAAATTAGCGTCATACTCTAAAACCGGGAGACCCGGGACTACGCGGTCAGTTCCTACAAGTTACATTGGTCCCGTGCGAGGTGTTCGTGCCTCCTACGGGGTCGTTTGAAGGCTGGTTTGGGTTTTCACCCTTTAACGGCCTACTTTTAAGTCTAAATGTGATTTTTGTAAATTATCGTCAAGCTCTCAAATTGAGACAACCGGGACTACGCGGTCAGTTCCTACAAGTTACATTAGTCCCGTGCGAGGTGTTCGTGCCTCCTACGGGGTCGTTTGGGGGATGGTTTGTGTTTTCAACCTTTAACGGCCTGTTTTCAAGTCTAAGTGTGATGTTTGCAAATTATCATCATACTCTCGAACCTAGAGACCCAGGACTACGTGGTCAGTTCCTAAGAGTTACATTGGTCCCCTGCGTGGTGTTCGTGCCTCCTACGGGGTCGTTTGGGGGCTGGTTTGGGTTTTCACCCTTTAACGGTCTGTTCTCAAGTCTTAGTGTGATATTTGCAATGTTTCATCATACTACCAAACCGAGAGACCCAAGACTACGTGGTCAGTTCCTACAAGTTACATTGGTCCCGTGCGAGGTATTCGTGCCTGCTACGGGGTCGTTTGGGGGCTAGTTTGGGTTTTCACCCTTTAACGGCTTGTTTTCAAGTCTAAGTGTGATTTTTGCAAATTATCATCATACTCTCAAACCAGGAGACCCGAGACTACACGGTCAGTTCCTATAAGTTACATTGGTCCCGTGCGAGGTGTTCTTGGCTCCTACGAGGTCGTTTGGAGGCTGGTTTGGGTTTTCACCCCTTAACGGCCTGTTTTCAAGTCTAAGTGTAATTTTTGCAGATTATCATCATACTCTCTAACCGGGAGACCCGTGACTACGCGGTCAGTTCCTATAAGTTACATTGGTCCCGTGCGAGGTGTTCGTGCCTCCTACGGGGTCGTTTGGGGACTGGTTTGGGTTTTCACCCTTTAACGGACTATTTTCAAGTCTAAGAGTTATTTTGGAAAATTAGAGTCATACTCTCAAACCAGGAGACCCGGGACTACGTGGTCAGTTCCTACAAGTTACATTGGTCCCGTGCGAGGTGTTCGTGCCTCCTACGAGGTCGTTTGGAGGCTGGTTTGGGTTTTTACCCTTTAACGGCCTGTTTTCAAGTCTAAGAGTTATTTTGGCATATTATTGTCATATTCTCAAATTGGAAAACCCGGGCCTAGGGGGTCAGTTCATACAAGTTACATTGGTTCCGTGCGAGGTGTTCGTGCCTCCTACGGGTCCGTTTGGTGGCTAGTTTAGGTTTTCATCCTTTAAAGACCTGTTTTTAAGTTTAAGTGTTGTTTTTAAGTCTAAGTATGATTTCTGCAAATTATCGTCATACTCTCAAACTAGGAGACTTGGGACTACGCGGTCAGTTCCTATAAATTACATTAGTCCCGGGTGAGGTGTTCGTGCCTCCTACGGGGTCGTTTGGAGGCTGGTTTGGGTTTTCACCCTTTAACGGCCTGTTTTCAAGTGTAAGTGAGATTTTTGTAAATTATCATCATACTCTCAAACCGAGAGACCCGAGACTACGCGGTCAGTTCCTACAAATTACATTGGTCCCGTGCGAGGTGTTCGTACCTCCTACGGGGTCATATGGGGACTAGTTTGGTCTTTCACCCTTTAACGGCATGTTCAAGTCCAAGTGTGATTTTTGCAAATTAACGTCATACTCTCAAATCGGGAGACCCGAGACAACACGGTCAGTTCCTACAAGTTACATTGGTCCCGTGCAGCGTGTTCATGCCTCCTACGGGGTGGTTTGGGGGCTGGTTTGGGTTTTAACCCTTTAACGGCCTATTTTCAAGTCTAAGTGTGATTTTTGCAAATTATCATCATACTTTCAAACCGAGAGATCCGGGACTACGCGGTAGGTTCCTACAAGTTACATTATTCCCGTACGAGGTATTCGTGCCTCCTACGGGGTCGTTTGGGGGATGGTTTAGGTTTTCACCCTTTAACGGCCTATTTTCAAGTCTAAGTGTGATTTTTGTAAATTATCGTCATACTCTCAAATCGGGAGACTCGTGACTACGCGGTCAGTTTCTATAAGTTACATTGGTCCCGTACGAGGTCTTCATGCCTCCTACGGGGTCCTTTGGGGCTGGGTTGGGTTTTCACCCTTTAACGACCAATTTTCAAGTCTAAGAGTTATTTTGGCAAATTATCGTCATACTCTCAAACCGGGAGACCCGGGACTACGCGCTCAGTTCCTACAGGTCACATTGTTCCCGTGCGAGGTGTTTGTGCGACCTAAGGGTCCGTTTGGTGGCTAGTTTAGGTTTTCACTCTTTAACGACCTGTATTTAAGTTTAACTGTTGATTTTTACAAATTATCGTCATATTCTAAAATCGGGAGGCTCGGGACTACGCGGTCAATTCCTACAAGTTACATTGGTCCCGTGCGATGTGTTCGTGCCTCCTACGGGATCGTTTGGGGGCTGGTTAGGGCTTTCACCCTTTAACGGCCTGTTTTCAAGTCTAAGTGTGATTTTTAAAAATTATCGTCATACTCTCGAACTGGGAGACCCGGGAGTACGCGGTCAGTTCCTGTAAGTTACATTGGTCCCGTGCGAGGTGTCCATGCCTCCTACGGGGTCGTTTGGGGGCTGGTTTGGGTTTTCACCCTTTAACGACCTGTTTTCAAGTCTAAGTATTTTTTTACAAATTATCAACATACTCTGAAATCGGGAGACCCGGGACTACGCGGCCAGTACCTACAAATTACATTGGTCCCGTGTGAGGTGTTCGTGCCTCCTATAGGGTCGTTTGGAGGCTGGTTTGCGTTTTCACCCTTTAATGGCCTGTTTTCAAGTCTAAGTGTGATTTTGGCAAATTATCATCATACTCTCAAATCGGGAAACCCGAGACTACGCGATCACTTCCTACAAGTTACATTGGTCCCGTGCGAGGTGTTCGTGCTTCCTACGGGGTCGTTTGGGGGCTGGTTTGGGTTTTCACCCTTTAAATCCTGTTTTCAAGTCTAAGTGTGATTTTTGCAAATTATAGTCATACTCTCAAACCGGGATACCCGGGACTACACGGTCAGTTCCTACAAGTTACATTGGTCCTGTGCGAGGTGTTCGTGCCTCCTACGGAGTGGCTTGGGAACTGGTTTGGGTTTTCACCCTTTAATGGCCAATTTTCAAGTTTAAGTGTAATTTTTGAAAATTATCATCATACTCTCGAACCGAGAGACTCGGGAGTATGCAGTTAGTTTCTACAAGTTACATTGGTCCCGTACGAGGTCTTCGTACGTCCTACGGGGTCGTTTGGGGGCTGGTTTGGGTTTTCACTCTTTAATGGCCTGTTTTTAAGTCTAAGTGTTTTTTTGCAAATTATCGTCGTACTCTCGAACTGGGAGACCTAGGACTACGCGGTCAGTTCCTACAAGTTACATTGGTACCGTACGAGGTATTCGTGCCGCATACGGGGTCGCTTCGGGACTGGTTTGTTTTTTAATCCATTAACGGCCTGTTTTCAAGTCTAAGTGTGATTTTTTTCGTATTATCATCATACTTTCAAACTGAGAGACCCGGGACTACCGGTGAGTTCCTACAAGTTACATTGGTCCCGTACGAGGTGTTCGTGCTTCCTACGAGGTCGTTCGGGGGCTGGTTTGGGTTTTCACCATTTAACGGCCTGTTTTCAAGTCTAAGACTTATTTTGGCAAAATATCTTCATACTCTCAAACCGGGAGACCCGGGACTACGTGGTCAGTTCCTACAAGTTACATTGGTCCCGTGCGAGGTGTTCGTGCCTCCTACGGGGTCATTTGAAAGCTGGTTTGGGTTTTCACCCTTTAACGGCCGGTTTTCAAGTCTAAGTCTGATTTTCGTAAATTATCATCACACTCTCAAACTGGGAGACCCGTGACTAGGCGGTCAGTTCTTAAAAGTTACATTGGTTCCGTGCGAGGTGTTCGTGCCTCCTACGGGGTCGTTCGGGGGCTGGTTTGGGTTTTCACCCTTTAACGACCTGTTATCAAATCTAAGTGTGATTTTTGCAATTTATCGTCATACTAACAAATCGGGAGACTCGGGAGTACGCAGTCAGTTCCTACAAGTTACATTGGTCCCGTGCGAGGTGTTCGTGCCTCCTACGGGGTCGTTCGGGGGCTGGTTTAGGTTTCCACCCTTTAACGACCTGTTTTCAAGTCTCAGAGTTATTTTGGCAACTTATCATCATACTCTCAAATCGGGAGACCCGGGACTATGCGGTCAGTTCCTATAAGTTACATTGGTCCCGTGCTAGGCGTTTGTGCCTCCTACGGGGTCATTTGGAGGCTGGTTTGGGTTTTCACCCTTTGACGGTCTATTTTCATGTCTAAGTGTGATTTTTGCAAATTATCATTATACCCTCAAATCGGGAGACCTGGGACTACGTGGTCAGTTCCTACAAGTTACATTGGTCCCGTGCGAGGTGTTCGTGCCTCCTACGGGGTCGTTTGGCGGCTGGTTTGGGTTTTCACCCTTTAACGGCCTGTTTTCAAGTCTAAGTGTGATGTTTGCAAATTATCATCATACTCTCAAACCGGGAGACCCGAGACTACACAGTCAGTTCCTACAAGTTACATTTGTCCCGTGGGAGGTGTTCGTGTCTCTTACGAGGTTGTTTGGAGGTTGGTTTGGGTTTTCACCCTTTAACGGCCTGTTTTCAAGTCTAAGTGTGATTTTTGCAAATTATCGTCATACTCTCAAACCGGGAGACCTGTGACTACGCGGTCAGTTCCTCTATGTTACATTGGTCCCGTGCGAGGTGCTCATGCCTCCTACGGGATCGTTTGGGGGCTGGTTTGGGTTTTCACCCTTTAACGGCTAGTTTTCAAGTCTAAGAGTTATTTTGGCAAATTATCGCCATATTCTCAAACTGGGAAACCCGGGAATAGGGGTTCAGTTCTTAAAAGTTACATTGGTTCCGTGCGAGGTGTTTGTGCCTCCTACGGGTCCGTTTGGTGGCTAATTTAGGTTTTCATCCTTTAAAGACATGTTTTTAAGTTTAAGTGTTATTTTTAAGTCTAAGTGTGATTTCTGCAAAATAATGTCACACTCTCAAACCGGGAGACTCGGGACTACGCGGTCAGTTCCTACAAATATTATTGGTCCCGTGCGAGGTGTTCGTGCCTCCTACGGGGTCGTTTGGAGGCTGGTTTGGGTTTTCACCCTTTAACGGTCTGTTTTAAAGTCTAAGGGTGATTTTTGCAAATTATCATCATACTCTCAAACTGGGAGACACGAGACTACGCGGTCAGTTCCTACAAGTTACATTGGTCCCGTGCGAGGTGTTCGTGCCTCCCACGGGGTCGTTTGAAGGCTCGTTTAGGTTTTCACCCTTTAACAGCCTATTTTCATGTCTAAGTGTGATTTTTGTAAATTATGGTCAAGCTCTCAAATCGAGAGAGCCAGGACTACACGGTCAGTTCCTACAAGTTACATTGGTCCCGTGCGAGGTGTTCGTGCCTCCTACAGGTCGTTTGGGGGCTGGTTTGGGTTTTCACCCTTTAACGGTCTATTTTCAAGTCTAAGTGTGATTTTTCCAAATTATCGTCATACTCTCGAACCGAGAGACGCAGGACTACGCGGTGAGTTCCTACAAGTTACATTGGTCCCGTACGAGGTGGTCGTGCCTCCTACGGGGTCGTTCGGGGGCTGATTTGGGTTTTCACCATTTAACGACCTGTTTTAAAATTTAAGAGTTATTTTGGCAAAATATCATCATACTCTCAAATCGGGAGACCTGGGACTACGCGGTCAGTTCCTATAAGTTACATTGGTCCCGTGCGAGGTGTTCGCGCCTCCTACGGGGTCATTTGAAAGCTGGTTTGGGTTTTCACCCTTTAACGGCCAGTTTTAAAGTGTAAGTGTGATTTTTGTAAATTATCGTCATACTCTCAAACTGGGAGACCCGGGACTAGGTGGTCAATTCTTACAAGTTACATTGGTTCCGTGCGAGGTGTTCGTGCCTCCTACGGGGTCGTTCGGGGGCTGGTTTGGGTTTTCACCCTTTAACGACCTGTTTTCAAATCTAAGTGTGATTTTTGCAAATTATTGTCATACTCTCAAACCGGGAGACCCCAGAGTACGCAGTCAGTTCCTACAAGTTACATTGGTCCCGTGAGAGGTGTTCGTGCCTCCTACGGGGTCGTTCGGGGGCTGGTTTGGGTTTTCACCATTTAACGGCTTGTTTTCAAGTCTAAGACATATTTTGGCAAAATATCATCATACTCTCCAACCGGGAGACCCGGGACTACGCGGTCAGTTCCTACAAGTTACATTGGTCCCGTGCTAGGTGCTCGTGCCTCCTACGGGGTCATTTGAATGTTGGTTTGGGTTTTCACCCTTTAACGGCCTGTTTTCAAGTCTAAGTGTGATTTTTGTAAATTATCGTCATACTCTCAAACTGGGAGACCCGGGACTAGGCGGTCAGTTCTTACAAGTTACATTGGTTCCGTGCGAGGTGTTCGTGCCTCCTACGGGGTCGTTCGGGGGCTGGTTTGGGTTTTCACCCTTTAACGACCTGTTATTAAATCTAAGTGTGATTTTTGCAAATTATAATCATACTCTCAAACCGGGAGACCCGGGAGTACGCGGTCAGTTCCTACAAGTTACATTGGTCCCGTGTGAGGTGTTCGTGCCTCCTACGGGGTCGTTCGGGGGCTGATTTAGGTTTCCACCCTTTAACGGCCTATTTTCAAGTCTAAGAGTTATTTTGGCAACTTATCATCATACTCTCAAATCGGGAGACCTGGGACTATGCGGTCAGTTCCTATAAGTTACATTGGTCCCGTGCGAGGTGTTCGTGCCTTCTACGGGGTCGTTTGGAGGCTAGTTTGGGTTTTCACCCTTTAACGGTCTGTTTTCATGTCTAAGTGTGATTTTTGCAAATTATCGTCATACTCTCAAATCGGGAGACCTAGGACTACGTTGTCAGTTCCTACAAGTTACATTGGTCCCGTGCGAGGTGTTCGTGCCTCCTACGGGGTCATTTGGGGGCTGGTTTGGGTTTTCACCCTTTAACGGCCTGTTTTCAAGTCTAAGTGTGATGTTTGCAAATTATCATCATACTCTCAAACCCGGAAACCCGAGACTACACGGTCAGTTCCTACAAATTACATTGGTCCCGTGCGAGGTGTTCGTGCCTCTTACGAGGTCATTTGGAGGCTGGTTTGGGTTTTCACCCTTTAACGGCCTGTTTTCAAGTCTAAGTGTGATTTTTGCTAATTATCGTCGTACTCTCAAACCGGGAGACCCGTGACTACGCGGTCAGTTCCTGTAAGTTACATTGGTCCCGTGCGAGGTGTTCATGCCTCCTACGGGATCGTTTGGGGGCTGGTTTGGGTTTCCACCCTTTAACGGCCAGTTTTCAAGTTTAAGAGTTATTTTGGCAAAATTATCGTCATATTCTCAAACTGGGAAACCCGGGACTAGGGGGTCAGTTCTAAAAAGTTACATTGGTTCCGTGCGAGGTGTTTGTGCCTCCTACGGGTCCGTTTGGTGGCTAATTTAGGTTTTCATCCTTTAAAGACCTATTTTTAAGTATAAGTGTTGTTTTTAAGTCTAAGTGTGATTTCTGTAAATTATCATCATACTCTCAAATCGGGAGACCCGAGACTACACGGTCAGTTCCTACAAATTACATTGGTCCCGAGTGAGGTGTTCGTGCCTCCTACGGGGTCATTTGGAGGCTGGTTTGGGTTTTCACCCTTTAACGACCTGTTTTCAAGTGTAAGTGTGATTTTTGCAAATTATAATCATACTCTCAAACCGGGAGACACGAGACTATGCGGTCAGTTCCTACAAGTTACAATGGTCCCGTGCGAGGTGTTCGTACCTCCTACGGGGTCGTTTGGGGGCTGGTTTGGGTTTTCACCCTTTAACGGCCTGTTTTAAATTCTAAGTGTGATTTTTGCAAATTATCATCATACTCTCAAACCGAGAGACCCGGGACTGCGCGATCAGTTCCTACAAGTTACATTGGTCCTGTACGCGGTGTTCGTGCCTCCTACAGGGTCTTTTTTTGTATGGTTTAGGTTTTCACCCTATAACGGCCTGTTTTCAAGTCTAAGTGTGATTTTTGCAAATAATCATCGTACTCTCAAACCGGGAGACCCGAGACTACGCGGTCAGTTCCAACAAGTTACATTGGTCCCGTACGAGGTGTTTGTGCCTCTTACGGGGCCGTTTGGGGGCTGGTTTGGGTTTTCACCCTTTAACGGCCTATTTTAAAGTTTAAGAGTTATTTTGCCAAATTGGCATCGTACGGTCAAATTGGGAGACACGGGACTACGCGGTCAGTTACTAAAAGTTACATTGGTCCCATGCGAGGTGTTTGTGCCTCCTACGGGGTCGTTTGAAGGCTCGTTTAGGTTTTAACCCTTTAACGGCCTATTTTCATGTCTAAGGGTGATTTTTGTAAATTATCGTCAAGCTCTCAAATCTAGAGAGCCGGGACTACGCGGTTAGTTTCTACAAGTTAGATTAGTCCCGTACGAGGTGTTCGTGCCTCTTATGGGGTCGTTTGGGGGCTGGTTTGGGTTTTCACCCTTTAACGGTCTGTTTTCAAGTCCAAGTGTGATGTTTGTAAATTATCATCAAACTCTCGAATTGAGAGACCTAGGACTACGTGGTTAGTTCCTACAAGTTACATTGGTCCCGTACGAGGTGTTCGTGCCTCCTACGGGGTCGTTCATGGGCTGGTTTGGGTTTTCACCATTTAACGGGCTATTTTCGCGTCTAAGAATTATTTTGGCAAAATATCTTCATAATCTCAAACCGGGAGACCCAGGACTACACGGTCAATTCCTACAAGTTACATTGGTCCCGTGTGAGGTGTTCGTGCCTCCTACGGGGTCATTTGAAAACTGGTGTGGGTTTTCCCCCTTTAACGGTCTGTTTTAAAGTCTAAGTGTGATTTTTGCAAATTATCATCATACTCTCAAATCGGGAGACCTGGGCTATGTGGTCAGTTCCTACAAGTTACATTGGTCCCATACGAGGTGTTCGTGCCTCCTACGGGGTCGTTAGGGGGCTGGTTTGGGTTTTCACTCTTTAACGGCCTGTTTTCAAGTTTAAGTGTGATGTTTGTAAATTATCATCATACTCTCAAACTGGGAGACCCGAGACTACACGGTCAGTACCTACAAGTTACATTGGTCCCGTGCGCGGTGTTCGTTCCTCTTAAGAGGTCGTTTGGAGGCTGGTTTGGGTTTTCAACCTTTAACGGCCTATTTTCAAGTCTAAGTGTGATTTTTGCAAATTATCGTCATACTCTCAAACCGACAGACCCGTGACTACGCGGTTAGTTCCTGTAAGTTACATTGGTCCCGTGCGAGGTGTTCGTGCCTCCTACGGGGTCGTTTGGGCGCTGGTTTGGGTTTTCACCCTTTAACGACCTATTTTTAAGTCTAAGAATTATTTTGGAAAAATATCATCATACTATCAAACCAGGAGACCCGGGACTATGCGGTCATTTCCTACCAGTTACATTGGTCCCGTGCGAGGTGATCGTGCTTCCTACGGGGTCGTTTGGGGGCCGGTTTGGGTTTCCACCCCTTAACGACCTATTTTCAAGTCTAAGAGTTATTTTGGCAAATTATCATCATACTCTCAAACCGGGAGACCCGGGACTACGCGATCAGTGCCTACAAGTTACATTGGTCCCGTGCGAGGTGTTCGTGCCTCCGGCTGGTTTGGGTTTTCACCTTTTAACGGCCTGTTTTCAAGTCTAAGTGTGATTTTTGCAAATTATCGTCATACTCTCAAATTGAGAGACACGAGACTACACGGTCAGTTCCAACAAGTTACATTGAATCCGTTCGAGGTGTTCGTGCCTCCTATAGGGTGGTTTGGTGCTGGTTTGGGTTTTCACCCTTTAACGGCCTATTTTCAAGTCTAAGTGTGATTTTTGCAAATAATCGTCATACTCTCAAACCGGGAGACTCGGGACTACGCGGTTAGTTCTTACAAGTTACATTGGTCCCGTGCGAGATGTTCGTGCCTCCTACGGGGTTGTTTGGGGGCTGGTTTGGGTTTTCACCCTTTAACGACATGTTTTTCAGTCTAAGAGTTATTTTGGCAAATTATCGTCATACTCTCAAACCGGGACACCTGGGACTACGCGGTGAGTTCGTACAAGTTACATTGGTCCCGTGCGAGGTTTTCATGCCTCCTATGGGTCCGTTTGGTGGCTTGTGTAGGTTTTCACGCTTTAACGGCCTATTTTTAAGTTTAAGTGTTGATTTTTACAAATTATCGTTATATTCTCAAACCGGGAGTTCCGGGACTACGCGGTCAGTTCCTACAAGTTACATTGGTCCCGTGCGAGGTGTTCGTGCGTCCTACGGGGTCGTTTGGGGGCTGGTTTGGGTTTTCACCCTTTAACGGCCTGTTTTGAAGTCTAAGTGTGATTTTTGCAAATTATCGTCACACTCTCAAACCGGGAGACCTGGAACTACGCGGTCAGTTCCTACAAGTTACATTGTTCCCGTGCGAGGTGTTCGTGCCTCCTACGGGGTCGTTTGGGGGCTGGTTTGGGTTTTCACACTTTAACTGCCTGTTTTCAAGTCTAAGAGTTATTTTGTCAAATTAGCGTCATACTCTAAAACCGGGAGACCCGGGACTACGCGGTCAGTTCCTACAAGTTACATTGGTCCCGTGCGAGGTGTTCGTGCCTCCTACGGGGTCGTTTGAAGGTTGGTTTGAGTTTTCACCCTTTAACGGCCTACTTTTAAGTCTAAGTGTGATTTTTGTAAATTATCGTCAAGCTCTCAAATTGAGAGAGCCGGGACTACGCGGTCAGTTCCTAAAAGTTACATTAGTCCCGTGCGAGGCGTTCGTGCCTCCTACGGGGTCATTTCGGGGCTGGTTTGTGTTTTCAACCTTTAACGGCCTGTTTTCAAGTCTAAGTGTGATGTTTGCAAATTATCATCATACTCTCGAATCGAGATACCCAGAACTACGTGGTCAGTTCCTACAAGTTACATTGGTCCCCTGCGAGGTGTTCGTGCCTCCTACGGGGTCGTTTGGCGGCTGGTTTGGGTTTTCACCCTTTAACGGCATGTTCTCAAGTCTAAGTGTGATATTTGCAAATTATCATCATACTATCGAACCGGGAGACCCGTGACTACGTGGTCAGTTCCTGTAAGTTACATTGGTCCCGTGCGAGGTGTTCGTGCCTCCTACGGGGTCGTTTGGGGACTGGTTTGGGTTTTCACCCTTTAACGGCCTATTTTCAAGTCTAAGAGTTATTTTGGAAAATTAGAGTCATACTCTCAAACCAGGAGATGCGGGACTACGCGGTCAGTTCCTATAAGTTACATTGGTCCCGTGCGAGGTGTTCGTGCCTCCTACGAGGTCGTTTGGAGACTGGTTTGGGTTTTCACCCTTTAACGGCCTGTTTTCAAGTCTAAGAGTTATTTTGGCAAATTATTGTCATATTCTCAAATTAGAAAACCCGGAACTAGGGGGTCAGTTCTTACAAGTTACATTGGTTCCGTACGAGGTGTTCGTGCCTCCTACGGGTCCGTTTGGTGGCTAGTGTGGGTTTTCATCCTTTAAAGACCTGTTTTTAAGTTTAAGTGTTTTTGTAAGTCTAAGTGTGATTTTTGCAAATTATCGTCATACTCTCAAACCAGGAGACTCAGGACTACGCGATCAGTTCCTATAAATTACATTGGTCCCGGGTGAGGTGTTCGTGCCTCCTACGGGGTCGTTTGGAGGCTGGTTTGGGTTTTCACCCTTTAACGGCCTGTTTTCAAGTGTAATGTGATTTTTGCAAATTATCATCATACTCTCAAATCGGGAGACCCGAGACCACGCGGTCAGTTCCTACAAGTTACATTGGTCCTGTGCGAGGTGTTCGTACTTCCTACGGGGTCATATGGGGACTGGTTTGGTCTTTCACCCTTTAACGGCATGTTCAAGTCCAAGTGTGATTTTTGCCAATTAACGTCATACTCTCAAATCGGGAGACTCGAGACAACACGGTCAGTTCTTACAAGTTACATTGGTCCCGTGCGGCGTGTTCATGCCTCCTACGGGGTGGAATGGGGGCTGGTTTGGGTTTTTACCCTTTAACGGCCTATTTTCAAGTCTAAGTGTGATTTTTGCAAATTATCATCATACTCTCAAACCGAGGGACCCGGGACTACGCGGTCAGTTCCTACAAGTTACATTATTCCCGTACGAGGTGTTCGTGCCTCCTACGGGGTCGTTTGGGGGATGGTTTAGGTTTTCACCCTTTAACGGCCAGTTTTCAAGTCTAAGTGTGATTTTTGCAAATTATGGTCATGCTCTCAAATCGGGAGACCCGAGACTACACGGTCAGTTCCTACAAGTTACATTGGTCCCGTACGAGGTGTTCGTGCCTCCTACGGGGTCGTTTCGAGGCTGGTTTGGGTTTTCACCCTTTAACGGCCTGTTTTCAATTCTATGTGTGATTTTTGCAAATTATCGTCATGCTCTCAAACTGGGAGACCCGGGACTACGCGATCAGTTCCTATAATTTACATTAGTCCCGTGCGAGGTGTTCGTGCCACCTACGGGGTCGTTTGGGGATTGGTTTGGGTTTTCACCCTTTAACGGCCTGTTTTCAAGTCTAAGAGTTATTTTGGAAAATTAGAGTCATACTCTCAAACCAGGAGACCCGACACTACGCGGTCAATTCCTACAAGTTACATTGGTCCTGTACGAGGTGTTTGTGCCTCCTACGGGGTTATTTGGGGGCTGGTTTGGGTTTTCACCCTTTAACGACCTGTTTTCAAATCTAAGTGTGATTTTTGCAAATTATCGCCATACTCTCAAACCAGGAGACTCGGGACTACGCGGTCAGTTCCTATAAGTTATATTGGTCTAGTGCGAGGTGTTCGTGCCTCCTACGTGGTCGTTTAGGGCTGGTTTTGGTTTTCACAATTTAACGGCCTGTTTTTAAGTCTAAGAGTTATTTTTTCAAATTATCGTCATACTCTTAAACCGGGAGACCCAGGACTACGCGATCAGTTCTTACAAGTTATATTTGTCCCGTGCGAGGTGTTTGTGCTTCCAACGGGTCCTTTTGGCGGCTAGTTTAGATTTTCACCCTTTCACGGCCTCTTTTTAAGTTTAAGTGTTGGTTTTTACAAATTATCATCATATTCTCAAACCAGGAGGCTCGGGACTACGCGGTCAGTTCCTACAAGTTACATTGGTCCCGTGCGAGGTGTTCGTGCGTTCTACGGGGTCGTTTGGGCGCTGGCTTGGGTTTTCACTTTTTAACGGCCTATTTTCAAGTCTAAGAATTATTTTGAAAAAATATCGTCATACTATCAAACCAGGAGACCCGAGACTACGCGTTCATTTCCTACCAGTTACATTGGTCCCGTGCGAGGTGATCGTGCCTCCTACGGGGTCGTTTGGGCGCTGGTTTGGGTTTTCACCCCTTAACGGCCCGTTTTCAAGTCTAAGAGTTATTTTGCCAAATTATCGTCGTACTCTCAAACCGGGAGACCCGGGACTATGTGGTCAGTTCCTACCAGTTACATTGGTGCCGTGCGAGGTGTTCGTGCCTCCAGCTGGTTTGGGTTTTCACCCTTTAACGGCCTGTTTTCAAGTCTGAGTGTGATTTTTGCAAATTATTGTCATACTCTCAAACCGGGAGACACGAGACTATACGGTCAGTTCCAATAAGTTAGATTGGTCCCGTACGAGGTGTTCGTGCCTCCTACGGGGTAGTTTGGGGCTGGTTTGGGTTTTCACCCTTTAACGGCCTATTTTCACGTATAAGTGTGATTTTTGCAAATTATCGTCATACTCTGGAACCGGGAGACTTGGGACTACACGGTCAGTTACTACAAGTTACATTGGTCCCGTACGAGGTGTTCGTGCCTCCTATGGGGTCGTTTGGGGGCTGGTTTCGGTTTTCACCCTTTAACGGTCTGTTTTGAATTCTAAGGGTGATTTTTGCAAATTATCATGATCTCTCAAACCGGGAGACCCGGGACTACGCGGTCAGTTCCTACAAGTTACATTGGTCCCGTGCGAGGTGTTCGTGCCTCCTACGGGGTCGTTTGGGGGCTGGTTTGGGTTTTTACCCTTTAACGGCCTGTTTTCAAGTCTAAGAGTTATTTTGGCAAATTATCGTCATACTCTCAAACCGGGAGACCCGGGACTACGCGGTCATTTCCTACAAGTTACATTGGTCCCGTGCAAGGTGTTCGTGCCTCCTACGGAGTCGTTTGAAAGCTGGTTTGGGTTTTCACGCTTTAACGGCCTATTTTCAAGTCTAAGTGTGATTTTTGTAAATTATCATCAAGCTCTCAAATCGAGAGATCCGGGACTACGCGGTCAGTTCCTACAAGTTACATTAGTCCTGTGCGAGGAGTTCGTGCCTCCTACGGGGTCGTTTGGGGGCTGGTTTAGGTTTTCACCCTTTAACGGCCTGTTTTTAAGTCTAAGTGTGATGTTTGCAAATTATCATCATACTTTCGAACCGAGAGACCCAGGACTATGCGGTCAGTTCCTACAAGTTACATTGGTCTCGTACGATGTGTTCGTGCCTCCTACGGGGTTGTTTGGTGGCTGGTTTGGGTTTTCACCCTTTAATGGCCTGTTTTCAAGTCTAAGTGTGATTTTTGCAAATTATCGTCATACTCTCAGATTGGGAGACCCGAGACTACATGGTCAGTTCCTATAAGTTACATTGGTCCCGTGCGAGGTGTTCGTGCCTCCTACGGAGTCGTTTGAAGGCTGGTTTGGGTTTTCACCCTTTAACGGCCTATTTTCAAGTCTAAGTGTGATTTTTGTAAATTATCATCAAGCTCTCAAATCGAGAGATCCGGGACTACGCGGTCAGTTCCTACAAGTTACATTACTCCTGTGCGAGGAGTTCGTGCCTCCTACGGGGTCGTTTGGGGGCTGGTTTGGGTTTTCACCCTTTAACAGCCCGTTTTCAAGTCTAAGTGTGATGTTTGCAAATTATCATCATACTTTCGAACCGAGAGACCCAGGACTATGCGGTCAGTTCCTACAAGTTACATTGGTCTCGTACGATGTGTTCGTGCCTCCTACGGGGTTGTTTGGGGACTGATTTGGGTTTTCACCCTTTAACGGCCTGTTTTCAAGTCTAAGTGTGATTTTTGTAAATTATCGTCATACTCTCAAACCGGGAGACCCAACACTACACGGTCAGTTCCTACAAGTTACATTGGTCCCGTGCGAGGTGTTCGTGCCTTCTACGAGGTCGTTTGGTGGCTGGTTTGGGTTTTCACCCCTTAGCGACCTGTTTTCAAGTCTAAGTGTAATTTTTGCAAATTATCGTCATACTCTCAAATCGGGAGACCCGTGACTACGCGGTCAGTTTCTGTTAGTTACATTGGTCCCGTGCGAGGTGTTCATGCCTCCTTCGGGGTCGTTTGGGGGCTGGTTTGGGTTTTCACCCTTTAACGGCCAATTTTCAAGTCTAAGAGTTATTTTGGAAAATTATCATCATATTCTCAAACAGGGGGACCCGGGAGTAGGGGGTCAGTTCTTACAAGTTGCATTGGTTCCGTACGAGGTGTTCGTGCCTCCTACGGGTCCGTTTGGTGGCTAGTTTAGGTTTTCATCCTTTAACGACCTGTTTTTAAGTTTAAGTGTTATTTTTAAGTCTAAGTGTGATTTCAGCAAATTCTCGTCATACTCTCAAACCGGGAGACTCGGGACTACGCGGCCAGTTCCTACAAATTATATTGGTCTCGGGAGAGGTGTTCGTGCCTCCTACGGGCTCGTTTGGAGGCTGGTTTGGGTTTTCACCCTTTAACGGCCTGTTTTCAAGTGTAAGTGTGATTTTTGCAAATTATCGTCATACTATCAAACCGGGAGACCTGAGACTACGCGGTAAGTTCCTACAAGTTACACTGGTCCCGTGCGAGGTGTTCGTACCTTCTACGGGGTCGTTTGGGGGCTGGTTCGGGTTTTCACCCTTTAACGACTTGTTTTCAAGTCCAAGTGTGATTTTTGCAAATTAACGTCATACTGGCAAATCGGGAGACCCGACACTACACGGTCAGTTCCTACAAGTTACATTGGTCCCGTGCGACGTGTTCATGCCTCCTACGGGGTGGTTTGGGGGCGAGTTTGGGTTTTTAGCCTTTAACTGCCTATTTTCAAGTCTAAGTGTGATTTTTGCAAATTATCATCAGACTATCGAACCGGGAGACCCGAGACTACACGGTCAGTTCCTACAAGTTACATTGGTCCCGTACGAGGTGTTCGTGCCTCCTACGGGGTCGTTTGGGGATGGTTTCAATTTTCACCCTTTAACGGCCTATTTTCAAGTCTAAGTGTGATTTTTCCAAATTATCTTCATACTCTCGAATCGGAAGACCCGGGACTACGCGGTCAATTTTTACAAGTTACGTTGGTCCCGTATGAGGTGTTCGTGCCTCCTACGGGGTCGTTTGAAGGCTGGTTTGGGTTTTCACCCTTTAACGGCCTATTTTCAAGTCTAAGTGTGATTTTTGTAAATTATAAACAAGCTCTCAAATCGAGAGAGTCGGGACTACGCTGTGAGTTCCTACAAGTTACATTAGTCCCGTGCGAGGTGTTCGTGCCTCCTACGGGGTCGTTTGTGGGCTGGTTTGGGTTTTCACCCTTTAACAGCCTGTTTTCAAGTCTAAGAGTTATTTTGGCAAATTATCGTGATACTCTCAAACCGGGAGACCCGGGTTTTACGCGGTCATTTCCAAGAAGTTACATTAGTCCCGTGCGAGGTGTTCGTGCCTCCTTCGGGGTCGTTTGAAGGTTGGTTTGGGTTTTCACCCTTTAACGACGTATTTTCAAGTCTAAGTATGATTTTTTCAAATTATCATCATACTCTCAAACCTGGAGACCCGGGACTACGTGATCGGTTCTTACAAGTTACATTTGTCTTGTGCGAGGTGTTCGTGCCTCCAACGGGGTCGTTGGGGGGATGGTTTGGGTTTTCACCCTTTAACGGCCTGTTTTCTAGTCTAAGAATTATTTTGGCAAATTATCGTCATACTTTCAAACCGGGAGACTCGGGACTACGCGGTCATTTCCTACAAGGTACATTGGTCCCGTGCGAGGTGTTCGTGCCTCCTACGGGGTCGTTTGAAGGCTGGTTTGGTTTTCACCCTTTAACGGCCTATTTTCAAGTCTAAGAGTGATTTTTGTAAATTATCATCAAGATCTCAAATCGAGAGAGCCGGGCTACGCGGTGAGTTCCTACAAGTTACATTATTCCCGTGCGAGGTGTTCGTGCCTCCTACGGGGTCGTTTGGGGGCTGGTTTGGGTTTTCACCCTTTAACGGCCTGTTTTCAAGTCTAAGTGAGATGTTTGCAAATTATCATCATACTCTCAAACCAAGGGACCCAGGACTATGTGGTCAGTTCCTAAAAGTTATATTGGGCCCGTGCGAGGTATTCGTGCCTCCTACGGGGTCGTTTGGGGGCTGGTTTGGGTTTTCACCCTTTAACGGCCTGTTTTCAAGTCTAAGTGTGATTTTTGTAAATTATCGTCATACTCGCAAACCGGGAGACCCGAGGCTACACGGTCAGTTCCTACAAGTTACATTGGTCCCGTGGGAGGTGTTCGTGCCTCCTACGAGGTCGTTTGGAGGCTGGTTTGGGTTTTCGACCCTTAACAGTCTGTTTTCAAGTCTAAGTGTAATTTTTGGAAATTATCATCATACTCTCAAACCGGGAGATCCGTGACTACGCGGTCAGTTCCTGTAAGTTACATTGGTCCCGTGCGAGGTGTTCATGCCTCCTACGGGGTCGTTTGGGGGCTAGTTTGTGTTTTTACCCTTTAACGACGAGTTTTCAAGTCTAAGAGTTATTTTGGCAAATTATCGTCAGATTTTCAAACTGGGAGACCCGGGACTAGGGGTCAGTTCTTACAAGTTACATTGGTTCCGTGCAAGGTGTTCGTGCCTCCTACGAGTCCGTTTGGTGGCTAGTTTAAGTTTTCATCCTTTAACGACCAGTTTTTAAGTTTAAGTGTTGTTTTTAAGTCTAAGTGTGATTTCGGCAAATTATCGTCATACTCGCAAACCGGGAGACTCGGGACTACGCGGTGAGTTCCTACAAATTACATTGGTCCCGGGTGAGGTGTTTGTGCCTCCTACGGGATCGTTTGGAGGCTGGTTTGGGTTTTCACCCTTTAACGGCCTGTTTTTAAGTGTAAGTGTGATTTTTGCAAATTATCGTCATACTCTCAAACCGGGAGACCCGAGACTACGCGGTCAGTTCCTATAAGTTACATTGGTCCCGTGCGAGGTGTTCGTACCTTCTACGGGGTCGTTTGGGGGCTGGTTCGGGTTTTCACCCTTTAACGACCTATTTTCAAGTACAAGTGTGATTTTTGCAAATTAACGTCATACTCGCAATTCGGGAGACCCGACACTACACGGTCAGTTCCTACAAGTTACATTTGTCCCGTGCGACGTCTTCATGCCTCCTACGGGGTCGTTTGGAGGCTGGTTTGGGTTTTCACCCTTTAACGGCCTGTTTTCAAGTCTAAGTGTGATTTTTGCAAATTATCATCATACTCTCGAACCGGGAGACTCGAGACTACACGGTCAGTTCCTACAAGTTACATTGGTACCGTGCGAGGTGTTCGTACCTTCTACGGGGTCGTTTGGGGGCTGGTTCGGGTTTTCACCCTTTAACGACCTGTTTTCAAGTCCAAGTGTGATTTTTGCAAATTAATGTCATACTCGCAAATCGGGAGACCCGACACTACACGGTCAGTTCCTACAAGTTACATTAGTCCCGTGCGACGTGTTCATGCCTCCTACGGGCTGGTTTGGGTTTTTAGCCTTTAACTGCCTATTTTCAAGTCTTAGTGTGATTTTTGCAAATTATCATCATACTCTCGAACCGGGAGACCCGAGACTACACGGTCAGTTCCTACAGGTTACATTGGTCCCGTACGAGGTGTTCGTGCCTCTTACGGGGTCGTTTGGGGGATGGTTTCAATTTTCATCCTTTAACGGCCTGTTTTCAAGTCTAAGAGTGAGTTTTGCAAATTATCATCATACTCTCGAATCGGGAGACCCGGGACTACGCGGTCAGTTTTTACAAGTTATATTGGTCCCGTACGAGGTGTTCGTGCCTCCTACGGGGTCGTTTGGGGGATGGTTTCTGTTTTCACCCTTTAACGGCATGTTTTCAAGTCTAAGAGTTATTTTGGCAAATTATCGTCATACTCTCAAATCGAGAGACCCGGGACTACGCGGTCAGTTCCTACAAGTTACATTGGCCCCGTGCGAGGTGTTCGTGCCTCCTACGGGGTCGTTTGAAGGCTGGTTTGGATTTCCACCCTTTAATGGCCTATTTTCAAGTCTAAGTGTGATTTTTTTAAATTATCATCATACTCTCAAACCTAGAGACCCGGGACTACGCGATCAGTTCCTACAAGTTACATTGGTCCTGTGCGAGGTGTTCGTGCCTCCTATGGGGTCGTTTGGGGGCTGGTTTGGGTTTTCACCCTTTAACGGCCTGTTTTTAAGTCTAAGAGTTATTTTGGAAAATTATCGTCATACTCTCAAATCGGGAGACCCGGGACTACGCGGTCAGTTCCTATAAGTTACATTGGTCCCATGCGATGTGTTCGTGCCTCCTACGGGGTCGTTTGAAGGCTAGTTTGGGTTTTCACCCTTTAACGGCCTATTTTCAAGTCTAAGTATGATTTTTTCAAACTATCATCATACTCTCAAACCTGGAGACCCGGGACTACGCGGTCAGTTCCTACAAGTTACATTTGTCCCGTACGAGGTGTTTGTACCTCCTACGGGGTCGTTTGAAGGCTGGTTTGGGTTTTCACACTTTAACGGCCTATTTTCAAGTCTAAGTGTGATTTTTGTAAATTATCGTCAAGCTCTCAAATCGAGAGAGCCGAGACTACGTAGTCTGTTCCTACTAGTTACATTAGTCCCGTGCGAGGTGTTCGTGCCTCCTACGGGGTGGTTTTGGGGCTGGTTCGAGTTTTCACCCTTTAACGACCTGTTTTGAAGTCCAAGTGTTATTTTTAAGTCTAAGTGTGATTTCTACAAATTATCATCATACTCTCAAATCGAGAGACTCGGGACTACGCGATCAGTTCCTACAAATTATATTGGTCTTGCGAGAGGTGTTCGTGCCTCCTACGGGTTCGTTTGGAGGCTGGTTTGGGTTTTCACCCTTTAACGGCCTGTTTTCAAGTGTAAGTGTGAATTTTGCAAATTATCGTCATACTATCAAATCGGGAGACCCGAGACTACGCGGGCAGTTCCTACAAGTTACATTTTTCCCGTGCGAGGTGTTCATACCTCCTACGGGGTCGTTTGAGGGCTGGTTCGGATTTTCACCCTTTAACGGCCTGTTTTCAAGTCCAAGTGTGATTTTTGCAAATTAATGTCATACTCGCAAATCGGGAGACCCGACACTACTCGGTCAGTTCCTACAAGTTACATTGGTCCCGTGCGACGTGTTCATGCCTCCTACGGGGTGGTTTGGGGGTTGGTTTGGGTTTTCACCCTTTAACGGCCTATTTTCATGTCTAAGTGTGATTTTTGCAAGTTATAGTCGTACTCTCAAATCGAGAGACCCGGGACTATGCGGTCAATTCCTACAAGTTACATTGGTCCTGTACGAGGTGTTCTTGCCTCCTACGGGGTTGTTTGGGTGATGGTTTGGGTTTTCATCCTTTAACGGCCTGTTTTCAAGTCTAAGTGTGATTTTTATCAATTATCATCGTACTCTCAAAGCGGGAGACTCGGGACTACGCGGTCAGTTCCTACAAAATAGATTGGTCCCGAGTGAGGTGTTCGTATATCCTACGGGGTCGTTTGGATGCTAGTTTGGGTTTTCACCCTTTATTGGCCTGTTTTCAAGTGTAAGTGTGATTTTTGAAAATTTTCATCATACTATCAAACTGGGAGACCCGAGACTACGAGGGCAGTTCCTACAAGTTACATTGGTCCCGTCCGAGGTGTACGTGCCTCCTACGGGGTCGTTTGGGGGCCGGTTTGGGTTTTTACCCTTTAACGGCCTGTTTTCAAGTCTAAGTGTGATTTTTGCAAATTATCATCATACTCTCAAATCGGGAGACCCGAGACTACACGGTCAGTTCCTACAAGTTACATTGGTCCCGTGTGAGGTGTTCGTGCCTTCTACGGGGTGGTTTGGGGGTTGGTTTGGGTTTTCACCCTTTAACGACCTGTTTTCAAGTCTAAGTGTGATTTTTGCAAATTATCATCATACTCTCGAAACGGGAGACCCGGGAGTACACAGACAGTTCGTACAATTACATTGGTCCCGTACGAGGTGTTCGTGCCTCCTACGGGGTCGTTTGGGGCTGGTTTGCGTTTTCTCCTTTTAACGGCCTGTTTTCAAGTCTAAGTGTGATTTTTCCAAATTATCGTCATACTCTCGAATCGGGAGACTCGGGACTACGCGGTCAGTTCCTACAAGTAACATTGGTCCCGTACGAGGTGTTCGTGCCTCCTATGGGGTCGTTTGGGGGATGGTTTCAGTTTTCACCCTTTAACGACATGTTTTCAAGTCTAGGAGTTATTTTGGCAAATTATCGTCATACTCTCAAACCGAGAGACCCGGGACTACGCGATCAGTTCCTACAAGTTACATTTGTCCCGTGCGAGGTGTTCGTGCCTCCTACGGGGTCGTTTGAAGGCTGGTTTGGGTTTTCACCTTTTAACGGCCTATTTTCATGTCTAAGTGTGATTTTTGTAAATTATCATCAAGCTCTCAAATTGAGAGAGCCGGGACTACGCGGTCAGTTCCTACAAGTTACATTAGTCCCGTGCGAGGTGTTCGTGCCTCCTACGGGGTCGTTTGGGGGCTGGTTTGGGTTTTCACCCTTAAACAGCCTCTTTTCATGTCTAAGAGTTATTTTGGAAAATTAGAGTCATACTCTCAAATCGGGAGACACGGGACACGCGGTCAGTTCCTACATGTTACATTAGTGCCGTGCGAGGTGTACGTTCCTCCTACGGGGTCGTTTGGGTGCCGGTTTGGGTTTTTACCCTTTAACGGCCTGTTTTCAAGTCTAAGTGTGATTTTTGCAAATTATCATCATACTCTCAAATCGGGAGACCCGAGACTACACGGTCAGTTCCTACAAGTTACATTGGTCCCGTGTGAGGTGTTCGTGCCTCCTACGGGGTGGTTTGGGGGTTGGTTTGGGTTTTCACCCTTTAACGGCCTGTTTTCAAGTCTAAGTGTGATGTTTGCAAATTATCATCATACTTTCGAACCGAGAGACCCAGGACTATGCGGTCAGTTCCTACAAGTTACATTGGTCCCGTACGAGGTGTTCGTGCCTCCTACGGGGTTGTTTGGGGGCTGGTTTGGGTTTTCACCCTTTAACGGCCTCTTTTCAAGTCTAAGTGTGATTATTGCAAATTATCGCCATACAATTGAACCGAGACACGTGGGACTACGCGGTCAATTCCTACAAGTTACATTGGTCCCGTACGAGGTGTTCGTGCCTCTTACGGGGTCGCTTGGGGGCTGGTTTTAGTTTTCACCCTTTAACGGCCTGTTTTCAAGTCTAAGTGTAATTTTTCAAATTATCATCATACTCTCGAACCGGGAGACTCGGGACTATGCGGTCAATTCCTATAAGTTACATTGGTCCCGTACGAGGTGTTCGTGCCTCCTACGGGGTCGCTTGGGGGCTGGTTTTGGTTTTCACCCTTTAACGGCCTGTTTTCAAGTGTAAGTGTGATTTTTTCAAGTTATCGTCATACTCTCAAACCTGGAGACCCAGAACTATGCGGTCTGTTCCTACAAGTTACATTTATCTCGTGCGAGGTGTTCGTGCCTCCTACGGGGTGGTTTGGGGCTGGTTTGGGTTTTCACCCTTTAACGGTCTATTTTCAAGTATAAGTGTGATTTTTGCAAATTATCGTCATACTCTCGAATCGTGAGACTCGGGACTACGCGGTCAGTTACTTCAAGTTACATTGGTCCCGTACGAGGTGTTCGTTCCTCCTACGGGGTCGTTTATGGGATGGTTTGGGTTTTCACACTTAACGGTATGTTTTAGAGTCTACGTGTGATTTTTGTAAATTATCGTCGTACTCTCAAATCGAGAGACCCTGGACTACGTGGTCAATTACTACAAGTTACATTGGTCCCGTACGAGGTGTTCGTGCCACCTACGGGGTTGTTTGGGGGATGGTTTGGGTTTTCACCCTTTAACGGCAAGTTTTCAAATCTAAGTGTGATTTTTTCAAATTATCGTCATACTCTCAAACCGAGAGACCCAAGACTACACAGTCAGTTCCTACAAGTTACATTGGTCCCTTGCGAGGTGTTCGTGCCTCCTACGAGGTCGTTCGGAGGCTGGTTTGGGTTTTCACCCCTTAACGGCCTGTTTTCAAGTCTAAGTGTGATTTTTACAAATTATCATCATACTCTCAAACCGGGAGACCTGTGATTACGCGGTCTGTTCCTTTAAGTTACATTGGTCCCGTGCGAGGTGTTCATGCCTCCTACGGGGTCGTTTGGGGGCTGGTTTGGGTTTTCACCCTTTAACTGTGAGTTTTCAAGTCTAAGAGTTATTTTGGCAAATTATCGTCATATTGTCAAACTGGGAGACCCGAGACTAGGGGGTCAGTTCTTACAAGTTACATTGGTCCCGTGCGAGGTGGTCGTGCCTCTTACGGGGTCGTTCGGGGGCTGGTTTAGGTTTCCAACTTTAATGGCTTGTTTTCAAGTCTAAGAGTTATTTTGGCAAATTATCATCATACTCTCAAATCGGGAGACCCGGGACTTTGCGGTCAATTCTTACAAGTTACATTCGTCCCGTGCGAGGTGTTCGTGCCTCCCACGGGGTCGTTTGGAGGCTATTTTGGGTTTTCACCCTTTAACGGTCTGTTTTCAAATCTAAGTGTGATTTTTTCAAATTATCATCATACTCTCGAATCGAGAGACCTGGGAGTGTTCGGTCAGTTCGTACAAGTTACATTGGTCCCGTACGAGGTGTTCGTGCCTCCTGCGGGGTCATTTGGAGGCTGGTTTGGGTTTTCACCCTTTAACGGCCAGTTTTCAAGTGTAAGTGTGATTTTTGGAAATTATCGTCATACTATCAAATCGGGAGACCAGACACTACACGATCAGTTCCTACATGTTACATTGGTCCCGTGCGACGTGTTCATGCCTCCTACGGGGTGGTTTGGGGGCTGGTTTGGGTTTTCACACTTTAACGGCCTATTTTCAAGTCTAAGTGTGATTTTTTCAAATTATCATCATACTCTCGAACCGAGAGACCTGGGACTACACGGTCAGTTCCTACAAGTTACATTGTTCCCGTACGAGGTGTTCGTGCCTCCTACGGGGTCGATTGGGGGATGGTTTCGATTTTCACCCTTTAACGGCCTGTTTTGAAGTCTAAGAGTTATTTTGGCAAATTATCATCATACTCTCAAACCAGGTGACCCAGGACTACGCGGTCAGTTCCTTAAAGTTACATTGGCCCCGTGCGAGGTGTTCGTGCCTCCTACGGGGTCGTTTGAAGGCTAGTTTGGATTTTCAACCATTAATGGCTTATTTTCAAGTCTAAGTGTGATTTTTTCAAATTGTCATCATACTCTCAAACCTGGAGACCCGGGACTACGTGATCAGTTCCTACAAGTTACATTGGTCCCGTGCGAGGTGTTCGTGCCTCCTACGGGGTTATTTGGGGGCTGGTTTGGGTTTTCACCCTTTAACGGCCTGTTTTTTAATCTAAGAGTTATTTTGGCAAATTATTGTCATACTCTCAAATCGGGAGACCCAGGACTATGCGGTCAGTTCCTACAAGTTACATTGGTCCCGTGCGAGGTGTTCGTGCCTCCTTCGGGGTCGTTTGAAGGCTGGTTTGGGTTTTCACCCTTTAACGGCCTATTTTCAAGTCTAAGTGTGATTTTTTCAAATTATCATCATACTCTCAAACCGAGAGACCTGGGACTACACGGTCAGTTCCTACAAGTTACATTGTTCCCGTACGAGGTGTTCGTGCCTCCTACCGGGTCGTTTGGGGGATGGTTTCGATTTTCATCCTTTAACGGCCTGTTTTCAAGTCTAAGAGTTATTTTGGCAAATTATCATCATACTCTCAAACCAGGTGACTCGGGACTACGCGGTCAGTTCCTTAAAGTTACATTGGCCCCGTGCGAGGTGTTCGTGCCTCCTACGGGGTCGTTTGAAGGCTGGTTTGGATTTTCACCCTTTAATGGCCTATTTTCAAGTCTAAGTGTGATTTTTTCAAATTGTCATCATACTCTCAAACTTGGAGACCCGGGTCTACGTGATCAGTTCCTACAAGTTACATTGGTCCCGTGCGAGGTGTTCGTGCCTCCTACGGGGTTATTTGGGGGCTGGTTTGGGTTTTCACCCTTTAACGGCCTATTTTTTAGTGTAAGTGTGAATTTTAAAAATTATTGTCATACTATCAAACCGGGAGACCCGAGACTACGCGGGCAGTTCCTACAAGTTACATTTGTCCCGTGCGAGGTGTTCATACCTCCTACGGGGGCGTTTGAGGGCTGGTTCGGATTTTCACCCTTTAACGGCCTGTTTTTAAGTCCAAGTGTGATTTTTGCAAATTAACGTCATACTCGCAAATCGGGAGACCCGACACTACACGTTCAGTTCCTACAAGTTACATTGGTCCCGTGCGACGTGTTCATGCCTCCTACGGGGTGGTTTGGGGGCTGGTTTGGGTTTTTACCCTTTAACGGTCTATTTTCATATCTAAGTGTGATTTTTGCAAATTATCGTCGTACTCTCAAATCGAGAGACCCGGGACTATGCGATCAATTCCTACAACTTACATTGGTCCCGTACGAGGTGTTCTTGCCTCCTACGGGGTCGTTTGGGGGATGGTTTGGGTTTTCACCCTTTAACGGCCTGTTTTCAAGTCTAAGTGTGATTTTTACAAATTATCATCGTACACTCAAAGCGGGAGACTCGAGACTACGCGGTCAGTTCCTACAAAATACATTGGTCCCAAGTGAGGTGTTCATGCCTCCTACGGGGTCGTTTGGAGGCTGGTTTGTGTTTTCACACTTTATTGGCCTTTTTTCAAGTGTAAGTGTGATTTTTGCAAATTGTCATCATACTATCAAACCGGGAGACCCGAGACTACGAGGGCAGTTCCTACAACTTACATTGGTCCCGTGCGAGGTGTACGTGCCTCCTACGGGGTCGATTGGGGCCGGTTTGGGTTTTTACCCTTTAACGGCCTGTTTTCAAGTCTAAGTGTGATTTTTGCAAAATATCATCATACTCTCAAATCGGGAGACCCGAGACTACACGGTCAGTTCCTACAAGTTACATTGGTCCCGTGTGAGGTGTTCGTGCCTCCTACAGGGTGGTTTGGTGGTTGGTTTGGGTTTTCACCCTTTAACGACCTATTTTCAAATGTAACTGTGATTTTTGCAAATTATCATCATACTCTCGAACCGGGAGACCCGGGAGTACGCAGACAGTTCCTACAAGTTACAATAGTTCCGTACGAGGTGTTCGTACCTCCTACGTGGTCGTTTGGGGCTGGTTTGCGTTTTCACCCTTTAACGGCCTGTTTTCAAGTCTAAGTGTGATTTTTCCTAATTATCGTCATACTCTCGAATCAGGAGACTCGGGACTACGCGGTCAGTTCCTACAAGTTACATTGGTCCCGTACGAGGTGTTCGTGCCTCCTACGGGGTAGTTTGGGGGATGGTTTCGGTTTTCTCCCTTTAACGACATGTTTTCAAGTCTAGGAGTTATTTTAACAAATTATCGTCATACTCTCAAACCGAGAGACCCGGGACTACGCGGTCAGTTCCTACAAGTAACATTTGTCCCGTGCGAGGTGTTCGTGCCTCCTACGGGGTCGTTTGAAGGCTAGTTTGGGTTTTCACCCTTTAACGGCCTATTTACATGTCTAAGTGTGGTATTTGTAAATTATCATCAAGCTCTCAAATTGAGAGAGCCGGGACTACGCGGTCAGTTCCTACAAGTTACATTAGTCCCGTGCGAGGTGTTCGTGCCTCCTACGGGGTCGTTTGGGGGCTGGTTTCGGTTTTCACCCTTTAACAGCCTGTTTTCAACTCTAAGAGTTATTTTGGAAAATTAGAGTCATACTCTCAAATCGGGAGACACAGGACTACGCGGTCAGTTCCTACATGTTACATTAGTCCTGTGCGAGGTGTACGTGCCTCCTACGGGGTCGTTTGGGGGCCGGTTTGGGTTTTTACCCTTTAACGGCCTGTTTTCAAGTCTAAGTGTGATTTTTGCAAATTATCATCATACTCTCAAATCGGGAGACCCGAGACTACACGGTCAGTTCCTACAAGTTACATTGGTCCCGTGTGAGGTGTTCGTGCCTCCTACGGGGTGGTTTGGGGGTTGGTTTGGGTTTTCACCCCTTAACGGCCTATTTTCAAGTCTAAGTGTGATTTTTGCAAATTATCATCGTACTCTCAAATCGAGAGACCCGGGACTATGCGGTCAATTTCTACAACTTACATTGGTCCCGTACGAGGTGTTCGTACCTCCTACGGGGTTATTTGGGGGCTGGTTTGGGTTTTCACCCTTTAACGGCCTGTTTTCAAGTCTAAGTGTGATTTTTGCAAATTATCGCCATACTCTTGAACTGAGAGATGTGGGACTACGCGGTCAATTCCTACAAGTTACATTGGTCCCGTACGAGGTGTTCGTGCCTCCTACGGGGTCGCTTGGGGGCTGGTTTTAGTTTCCACCCTTTAACGGCCTGTTTTCAAGTCTAAGTGTGATTTTTTCAAATTATCATCATACTCTCGAACCGGGAGACTCGGGACTATGCGGTCAATTCCTATAAGTTACATTGGTCCCGTACGAGGTGTTCGTGCCTCCTACGGGGTCGCTTGGGGCTGGTTTTGGTTTTCACCCTTTAACGGCCTGTTTTCAAGTCTAAGTGTGATTTTTTCAAGTTATCATCATACTCACAAACCTGGAGACCCAGGACTATGCGGTCTGTTCCTACAAGTTACATTGGTACCGTGCGAGGTGTTCGTGCCTCCTACGGGGTGGTTTGGGGCTGGTTTGGGTTTTCACCCTTTAACGGCCTATTTTCAAATATAAATGTGATTTTTGCAAATTATCGTCATACTCTCGAATCGTGAGACTCGGGACTACGCGGTCAGTTACTTCAAGTTACATTGGTCCCGTACGAGGTGTTCGTGCCTCCTACGGGGTCGTTTATGGGATGGTTTGGGTTTCAACGCTTAACGGTCTATTTTAGAGTCTACGTGTGATTTTTGTAAATTATCGTCATACTCTCAAATCGAGAGACCCTGGACTACGCGGTCAATTCCTACAAGTTACATTGGTCCCGTACGAGGTGTTCGTGCCACCTACGGGGTTGTTTGGGGGATGGTTTGGGTTTTTACCCTTTAACGGCAAGTTTTCAAATCTAAGTGTGATTTTTTCAAATTATCGTCATACTCTAAAACCGAGAGACCCAAGACTACACAGTATGTTCCTACAAGTTACATTGGTCCCATGCGAGGTGTTCGTGCTTCCTACGAGGTCGTTCGGAGGCTGGTTTGGGTTTTCACCCTTTAACGGCCTGTGTTTCAAGTCTAAGTGTGGTTTTTGCAAATTATCATCACACTCTCAAACCGGGACACCTGTGATTACGCGGTCAGTTCCTTTAAGTTACATTGGTCCCGTGCGAGGTGTTCATGCCTCCTACGGGGTCGTTTGGGGGCCTGTTTGGGTTTTCACCCTTTAACGGTGAGTTTTCAAGTCTAAGAGTAATTTTGGCAAATTATCATCATATTCTCAAACTGGGAGACCCGGGAATACGGGGTCAGTTCTTACAAGTTACATTGGTCCCGTGCGAGCTGGTCGTGCCTCCTACGGGGTCGTTCGGTGGATGGTTTAGGTTTCCAACTTTAACGGCATGTTTTCAAGTCTAAGAGTTATTTTGGCAAATTACCATCAAGCTCTCAAATCGAGAGAGCCGGGACTACGCGGTCAGTTCCTTCAAGTTACATTAGTCCCGTGCGAGGTGTTCGTGCCTCCTACGGTGTCATTTGGGGGATGGTTTGGGTTTTCACCCTTTAACGGCATGTTTTCAAGTCTAAGAGTTATTTTAGCAAATTAGAGTCATACTCTCAAATCGGGAGACCCGGGAGTATTTGGTCAGTTCCTACAAGTTACATTAGTCCCGTACGAGGTGTTCGTGCCTCGTACGGGGTCGTTTGGGGGCTGGTTTGGGTTTTTACCCTTTAACAGCCTGTTTTCAAGTTTAAGTGTGATTTTTGCAAATTATCATCATACACTCGAATCGAGAGACCTGGGACTACACGATCAGTTCCTACAAGTTACATTGGTCCCGTGCGACGTGTTCATGCCTCCTACGGGGTGGTTTGGGGGTTGGTTTGGGTTTTCACACTTTAACGGCCTATTTTCAAGTCTAAGTGTGATTTTTGCAAATTATCGTCATACTCTCGAACCAGGAGACCCGGGACTACGCGGTCAGTTCCTTAAAGTTACATTGGTCCCGTGCGAGGTGTTCGTGATTCCTACAGGTTCGTTTGAAGGCTGGTTTAGGATTTCACCCTTTAACGGCCTATTTTCATGTCTAAGTGTGATTTTTGTAAATTACCATCAAGCTCTCAAATCGAGAGAGCCGGGACTACGCGATTAGTTCCTACAAGTTACATTAGTCCCGTGCGAGGTGTTCATGATTCTTACGGATTCGTTTGAAGGCTGGTTTCGGATTTCACCCTTTAACGGCCTATTTTCATGTCTAAGTGTGATTTTTGCAAATTATAGTCATACTCTCGAATCGGGAGACCCGGGACTTCGCGGTCAGTTTTTACAAGTTACATTGGTCCCGTACGAGGTGTCCGTGCCTCCTACGGGGTCGTTTGGCGGATGGTTTTGGTTTTCACCCTTTAACGGCATGTTTTCAAGTCTAAGAGTTATTTTGGCAAATTATCTTCATACTCTCAAATCGAGAGACCCGGGACTACGCGGTCAGTTCCAACAAGTTACATTGGCCCCGTGTGAGATGTTCGTGCCTCCTACGGGGTCGTTTGAAGGCTGGTTTGGATATTCCCCCTTTAATGGCCTATTTTCAAGTCTAAGTGTGATTTTTTCAAATTATCATCATACTCTCAAACCTGGAGACCCGGGACTACGCGATCAGTTCCTACAAGTTACATTGGTCCCGTGCGAGGTGTTCGTGCCTCCTACGGGGTCGTTTGAAGGCTGGTTTGGGTTTTCGACCCTTAACAGCCTGTTTTCAAGTCTAAGTGTAATTTTTGCAAATTATCATCATACTCTCAAACCGGGAGATCCGTGACTACGCGGTCAGTTCCTGTAAGTTACATTGGTCCCGTGCGAGGTGTTCATGCCTCCTACGGGGTCGTTTGGGGGCTGGTTTGGGTTTTTACCCTTTAACGGCGAGTTTTCAAGTCTAAGAGTTATTTTGGCAAATTATCATCAGATTTTCAAACTGGGAGACCCGGGACTAGGGGTCAGTTCTTACAAGTTACATTGGTTCCGTGCAAGGTGTTCGTGCCTCCTACGGGGTCGTTTGAAGGCTGGTTTGGGTTTTCACCCTCTAACGGCCTATTTTCAAGTCAAAGTGTGATTTTTGTAAATTATCGCCAAGCTCACAAATCGAGAGAGCCGGGACTACGTAGTCAGTTCTTACAAGTTACATTAGTCCCGTGCGAGGTGTTCGTGCCTCCTACGGGGTCATTTGGGGGCTGGTTCGAGTTTTCACCCTTTAACGACCAGTTTTGAAGTCCAAGTGTTGTTTTTAAGTCTGAGTACGATTTCTGCAAATTATCGTCATACTCTCAAATCGGGAGACTACGGACTATCCGATCAGTTCCTACAAATTACATTGGTCCCGGGAGAGGTGTTCGTGCCTCCTACGGGGTCGTTTGGAGGCTGGTTTGGGTTTTCACCCTTTAACGGCCCGTTTTCAAGTGTAAGTGTGAATTTTGCAAATTATCGTCATACTATCAAACCGGGAGACCCGAGACTACGCGGGCAGTTCCTACAAGTTACATTTGTCCCGTGCGAGGTGTTCATACCTCCTACGGGGTCGTTTGAGTGCTGGTTCGGATTTTCACCCTTTAACGGCCTGTTTTTAAGTCCAAGTGTGATTTTTTTAAATTAACGTCATACTCGCAAATCGGGAGACCCGACACTACACGGTCAGTTCCTACAAGTTACATTGGTCCCGTGCGACGTGTTCATGCCTCCTACGGGGTGGTTTGGGGGCTGGTTTGGGTTTTCACCCTTTAACGGCCTATTTTCATGTCTAAGTGTGATTTTTGCAAATTATCATCGTACTCTCAAATCGAGAGACCCGGGACTATGCGGTCAATTCCTGCAACTTACATTGGTCCCGTACGAGGTGTTCTTGCCTCCTATGGGGTCGTTTGGGGGATGGTTTGGGTTTTCACCCTTTAACGGCCTGTTTTCAAGTCTAAGTGTGATTTTTACAAATTATCATCGTACTCCCAAAGCGGGAGACTCGAGACTACGCGGTCAGTTCCTACAAAATACATTGGTCCCGAGTGAGGTGTTCGTGCCTCCTACGGGGTCGTTTGGAGGCTGGTTTGGGTTTTCCCACTTTATTGGCCTGTTTTCAAGTGTAAGTGTGATTTTTGCAAATTGTCATCATACTATCAAACCGGGATACCCAAGACTACGAGGGCAGTTCCTACAAGTTACATTGGTCCCGTGCGAGGTGTACGTGCCTCCTACGGGGTCGTTTGGGGGCCGGTTTGGGTTTTTACCCTTTAACCGCCTGTTTTCAAGTCTAAGTGTGATTTTTGCAAATAATCATCATACTCTCAAATCAGGAGACCCGAGACTACACGGTCAGTTTCTACAAGTTACAATGGTCCCGTGTGAGGTGTTCGTGCCTCCGACGGGGTGGTTTGGGGGTTGGTTTGGGTTTTCACCCTTTAACGGCCTGTTTTCAAGTCTAAGTGTGATTTTTGCAAAGTATCATCATACTCTCGAACCGAGATACCCGAGAGTACGTAGACAGTTCCTACAAGTTACATTGGTCCCGTACGAGGTGTTCGTTCCTCCTACGAGGTCGTTTGGGGCTGGTTTGCGTTTTCACCCTTTAACGGCCTGTTTTCAAGCCAAAGTGTGATTTTTCCAAATTATCGTCATACTCTTGAATCGGGAGACTCGGGACTACGCGTTCTGTTCCTACAAGTTACATTGGTCCCATACGAGGTGTTCGTGCCTCCTACGGGGTCGTTTGGGGGATGGTTTCGATTTTCACCCTTTAACGACATGTTTTCAAGTCTAGGAGTTATTTTGGAAAATTATCGTCATACTCTCAAACCGAGAGACCGAGGACTACGCGGTCAGTTCCTACAAGTTACATTTGTCCTGTGCGAGGTGTTCGTGCCTCCTACGGGGTCGTTTGAAGGCTGGTTTGGGTTTTCACCCTTTCACGGCTGATTTTCATGTCTAAGTGTGATATTTGTAAATTATCATCAAGCTCTCAAATTGAGAGAGTCGAGACTACGCGGTCAGTTCCTACAAGTTACATTAGTCCCGTGCGAGGTGTTCGTGCCTCCTACGGGGTCGTTTGGGGGTTGGTTTGGGTTTTCACCCTTTAACAGCCTATTTTCAAGTCTAAGAGTTATTTTGGAAAATTAGAGTCATACTCCTAAATAGGGAGACACGGGACTATGCGGTCAGTTCCTACAAGTTACATTAGTCCCGTGCGAGGTGTACGTGCCTCCTACGGGGTCGCTTGGGGGCTGGTTTTGGTTTTCACCCTTTAACGGCCTGTTTTCAAGTCTAAGTGTGATTTTTTCAAGTTATCGTCATACTCTCAATCCTGGAGACCCAAGACTATGCGGTCTGTTCCTACAAGTTACATTGGTCCCGTACGAGGTGTTCGTGCCTCCTACGGGGTGGTTTGGGGCTGGTTTGGGTTTTCACCCTTTAACGGCCTATTTTCAAGTATAAGTGTGATTTTTGCAAATTATCGTCATACTCTCGAATCGTGAGACTCGGGACTACGCGGTCAGTTACTTCAAGTTACATTGGTCCGGTATGAGGTGTTCGTGCCTCCTACGGGGTCGTTTATGGGATGGTTTGGGTTTTCACGCTTAACGGTCTGTTTTAGAGTCTACGTGTGATTTTTACAAATTATCGTCATACTCTCAAATCGAGAGACCCTGGACTATGCGATCAATTCCTACAAGTTACATTGGTCCCGTACGAGGTGTTCATGCCACCTACGAGGTTGTTTGGGGGATGGTTTGGGTTTTCACCCTTTAACGGCAAGTTTTCAAATCTAAGTGTGATTTTTGCAAATTATAGTCATACTCTCAAATCGAGAGACCCAAGAATACACAGTCAGTTCCTACAAGTTACATTGGTCCCATGCGAGGTGTTCGTGCCTCCTACGAGGTCGTTCGGAGGCGGGTTTGGGTTTTCACCCTTTAACGGCCTGTTTTCAAGTCTAAGTGTGATTTTTGCAAATTATCATCATACTCTCAAACCGGGAGACCTGTGATTACGCGGTCAGTTCCTTTAAGTTACATTGGTCCCGTGCGAGGTGTTCATGCCTCCTACGGGGTCGTTTGGGGGCTGGTTTGGGTTTTCACCCTTTAACGGTGAGTTTTCAAGTCTAAGAGTTATTTTGGCAAATTATCGTCATATTCTCAAACTGGGAGACCCGGGACTAGGGGGTCAGTTCTTACAAGTTACATTGGTCCCGTGCGAGGTGGTCGTGCCTCCTACGGGGTCGTTCGGGGGCTGGTTTAGGTTTCCAACTTTAACGGCCTATTTTCAAGTCTAAGAGTTATTTTGGCAAATAATCATCATACTCTCAAATTGGGACACCCGAGACTATGCGGTCAATTCCTACAAGTTACATTCGTCCCGTGCGAGGTGTTCGTGCCTCCCACGGGGTCGTTTGGAGGCTAGTTTGGGTTTTCACCCTTTAACGGTCTGTTTTCAAATCTAAGTGTGATTTTTGCAAATTATCATCATACTCTCAAATCGGGAGACCCGGGAGTATTCGGTCAGTTCCTACAAGTTACATTGGTCCCGTACGAGGTGTTCGTGCCTCCTGCGAGGTCATTTGGAGGCTGGTTTGGGTTTTCACCCTTTAACGGCCAGTTTTCAAGTGTAAGCGTGATTTTTGGAAATTATCGTCGTACTATCAAATCGGGAGACCCGAAACTACACGATCAGTTCTTACAAGTTACATTGGTCCCGTGCGACGTGTTCATGCCTCCTACGGGGTGGTTTGGGGGCTGGTTTGGGTTTTCACACTTTAACGGCCTATTTTCAAGTCTAAGTGTGATTTTTGCAAATTATCATCATACTCTCGAACCGAGAGACCTGGGACTACACGGGTAGTTCCTACAAGTTACATTGGTCCCGTACGAGGTGTTCGTGCCTCCTACAGGACCGTTTGGGGGATGGTTTCGATTTTCACCCTTTAACGGCCTGTTTTCAAGTCTAAGAGTTATTTTGGCAAATTATCGTCATACTCTCAAACCAGGAGACCCGGGACTACGCGGTCAGTTCCTTAAAGTTACATTGGTCCCGTGCGAGGTGTTCGTGCTTCCTACGGATTCGTTTGAAGGCTGGTTTAGGATTTCACCCTTTAACGGCCTATTTTCATGTCTAAGTGTGATTTTTGTTAATTACCATCAAGCTCTCAAATTGAGAGAACCGGAACTATGCGGTCAGTTCCTATAAGTTACATTAGTCCCGTGCGAGGTGTTCGTGCCTCCTACGGGGTCATTTGGGGGCTGGTTTGGGTTTTCACCCTTTAACGGCCGGTTTTCAAGTCTAAGAGTTATTTTGTCAAATTAGAGTCATACTCTCAAACCGGGAGACACGGGACTATGCGGTCAGTTCCTACATTAGTCCCGTGCGAGGTGTTCGTGCCTCGTACGGGTCGTTTGGGGGTTGGTTTGGGTTTTTACCCTTTAACGGCTTGTTTTCAAGTCTAAGTGTGATTTTTGCAAATTATCATTATACTCTCAAATCGGGAGACCCAGGACTACGTGGTCAGTTGCTACAAGTTACATTGGTCCCGTGCGAGGTGTTTGTGCCTCCTACGGGGTCGTTTGGGGGCTTGTTTGGGTTTTCACCCTTTAACGGCCTATTTTCAAGTCTAAGTGTGATTGTTGCAAATTATTATCATACTCTCGAATAGGGAGACCCGGGTGTACGCGGTCAGTTCCAACAAGTTACATTTGTCCCATTCGAGGTTGTTTGGGGGCTGGTTTGGGTTTTCACCCTTTAACGGTCTGTTTTCAAGTCTAAGTGTTATTTTTGCAAATCATCGTCATACTCTTGAACCGGGAGACGCGGGACTACGCGGTCAATTCCTACAAGTTACATTGGTCCCGTACGAGGTGTTCGTGCCTCCTACGGGGTCGCTTGGGGGCTGGTTTTTGTTTTCACCCTTTAACGACCTGTTTTCAAGTCTAAGTGTGATTTTTGCAAATTATCATCATACTCTCGAACAGGGAGACCCGGGAGTACGCGGTCAGTTCCTGTAAGTTACATTGGTCCCGATTGAGGTGTTCATGCCTCCCACGGGGTCGCTTGGGGGCTGGTTTGGGTTTTCACCCTTTAACGGTCTGTTTTCAAGTCTAAGTGTGATTTTTGCAAATTATTGTCATACTCCTGAACCGGGAGACACGGGACTACACGGTCAATTCCTACAAGTTACATTGGTCCCGTACGAGGTGTTCGTGCCTCCTACGGGTCGTTTAGGAGCTGGTTTGGGTTTTCACCCTTTAACGACCTGTTTTCAAGTCTAAGTGTGATTATTGCAAATTATCATCATACTCTCGAATAGGGAGACCCGGGTGTACGCGGTCAGTTCCTACAAGTTACATTTGTCCCATACGAGGTTTTTTGGGGGCTGGTTTGGGTTTTCACCCTTTAACGGTCTGTTTTCAAGTCTAAGTGTGATATTTGAAAATTATCGTCATACTCTTGAACCGGGAGACGCGGGACTACGCGGTCAATTTCTAAAAGTTACATTGGTCCCGTACGAGGTGTTCGTGCCTCTTACGGGGTCGCTTGGGTTCTAGTTTTGGTTTTCACCCTTTAACGGCCTATTTTCAAGTCTAAGTGTGATTTTTTCAAATTATCTTCATACTCTCAAACCTGGAGACCCGGGACTACGCAGTCAGTTCCTACAAGTTACATTGGTCCCGTGCGAGGTGTTCGTGCCTCCTACGGGATCGTTCGAGGGCTGGTTTAGGTTTCCACCCTTTAACAGCCTATTTTCAAGTCTAAGAGTTATTTTGGAAAATTATCATCATACTCTCAAATCGGGAGACCCGAGACTATGCGGCCAGTTCCTACAAGTTACATTGGTCCCGTACGAGGTGTTCGTGCCTCCCACGGGGTTATTTGGGGGATGGTTTGGGTTTTCACCCTTTAACGACCTGTTTTCAAGTCTAAGTGTGATTTTTGCAAATTATCGTCATTCTCTCAAACCGGGAGACCTGAGACTACACGGTCAGTTCCTACAAGTTACATTGGTCCCGTGCGAGGTGTTCGTACCTCCTACGAGGTCGTTTGGAGGCTGGTTTGGGTTTTCACCCTTTAACGGCCTGTTTTCAAGTCTAAGTCTGATTTTTGCAAATTATCGTCATACTCTCAAATCGGGAGACCGATGACTACGCGGTCAGTTCCTGTAAGTTACATTGGTCCCGTGCGAGGTGTTCATGCCTCCTACGGGGTCGTTTGGGGGCTGGTTTGGGTTTTCAACCTTTAACGGCGAGTTTTCAAGTCTAAGAGTTATTTTGACAAATTATCGTCATATTCTCAAACTGGGAGACCCGGGACTAGGGGGTCAGTTCTTACAAGTTACATTGGTCCCGTGCGAGGTGTTCATGCCTCCTACGGGGTCGTTCGTGGGAAGGTTTAGGTTTCCACACTTTAACGGCCTGTTTTCAAGTCTAAGAGTTATTTTGGCAAATTATCATCATACTCTCAAATCGGGAGACCCGAGACTATGCGGTCAATTCCTACAAGTTACATTCGTCCCGTGCGAGGTGTTCGTGCCTCCCACGGATTCGTTTGGAGGCTAGTTTGGGTTTTCACCCTTTAACGGTCTGTTTTCAAATCTAAGTGTGATTTTTGCAAATTATCATCATACTCTCAAATCGGGAGACCCGGGAGTATTCGGTCAGTTCCTACAAGTTACATTGGTCCCGTACGAGGTGTTCGTGCCTCCTGCGGGGTCGTTTGGAGGCTGGTTTGGGTTTTCACCCTTTAACGGCCAGTTTTCAAGTGTAAGTGTGATTTTTGGAAATTATCATCATACTATCAAATCGGTAGACCCGACACTACACGATCAGTTCCTACAAGTTACATTGGTCCCGTGCGACGTGTTTATGCCTCCTACGGGGTGGTTTGGGGGCTGGTTTGTGTTTTCACACTTTAACGGCCTATTTTCAAGTCTAAGTGTGATTTTTGCAAATTATCATCATACTCTCGAACCGAGAGACCTGGGACTACACGGGCAGTTCCTACAAGTTACATTGGTCCCGTACGAGGTGTTCGTGCCTCCTACGGGACCGTTTGGGGGATGGTTTCGATTTTCACCCTTTAACGGCCTGTTTTCAAGTCTAAGAGTTATTTTGGCAAATTATCGTCATACTCTCAAACCAGGAGACCCGGGACTATGCGGTCAGTTCCTTAAAGTTACATTGGTCCCGTGCGAGGTGTTCGTGCTTCCTACGGATTCGTTTGAAGGCTGGTTTAGGATTTAACCCTTTAACGGCCTATTTTCATGTCTAAGTGTGATTTTTGTAAATTACCATCAAGCTCTCAAATAGAGAGAACCGGGACTACGCGGTCAGTTCCTATAAGTTACATTAGTCCCGTGCGAGGTGTTCGTGCCTCCTACGGGGTCATTTGGGGGCTGGTTTGGGTTTTCACCCTTTAACGGCCTGTTTTCAAGTCTAAGAGTTATTTTGTCAAATTAGAGTCATACTCTCAAACCAGGAGACACGGGACTATGCGGTCAGTTCCTACAAGTTACATTAGTCCCGTGCGAGGTGTTCGTGACTCGTACGGGTCGTTTGGGGGTTGGTTTGTGTTTTTACCCTTTAACGGCCTGTTTTTAAGTCTAAGTGTGATTTTTGCAAATTATCATTATACTCTCAAATCGGGAGACCCAGGACTACGTGGTCAGTTGCTACAAGTTACATTGGTCCCGTGCGAGGTGTTTGTGCCTCCTACGGGGTGGTTTGGGGGCTTGTTTGGGTTTTCACCCTTTAACGGCCTATTTTCAAGTCTAAGTGTGATTGTTGCAAATTATTATCATACTCTCGAATAGGGAGACCCGGGTGTACGCGGTCAGTTCCAACACGTTACATTTGTCCCATTCGAGGTTGTTTGGGGGCTGGTTTGGGTTTTCACCCTTTAACGGTCTGTTTTCAAGTCTAAGTGTGATTTTTGTAAATCATCGTCATACTCTTGAACCGGTAGACGCGGGACTACGCGGTCAATTCCTACAAGTTACATTGGTCCCGTACAAGGTGTTCGTGCCTCCTACGGGGTCGCTTGGGGGCTGGTTTTTGTTTTCACCCTTTAACGGCCTGTTTTCAAGTCTAAGTGTGATTTTTGCAAATTATCATCATCCTCTCGAACAGGGAGACCCGGGAGTACACGGTCAGTTCCTGTAAGTTACATTGGTCCCGTGCGAGGTGTTCATGCCTCTTACGGGGTCGCTTGGGGGCTGGTTTGGGTTTTCACCCTTTAACAGTCTGTTTTCAAGTCTAAGTGTGATTTTTGCAAATTATTGTCATACTCCTGAATCGGGAGACACGGGACTACACGGTCAATTCCTACAAGTTACATTGGTCCCGTACGAGGTGTTCGTGCCTCCTACGGGATCGTTTAGGAGCTGGTTTGGGTTTTCACCCTTTAACGACTTGTTTTCAAGTCTAAGTGTGATTGTTGCAAATTATCATCATACTCTCGAATAGGGAGACCCGGGTGTACGCGGTCAGTTCCTACAAGTTACATTTGTCCCATACGAGGTTGTTTGGGTCCTGGTTTGGGTTTTCACCCTTTAACGGTCTGTTTTCAAGTCTAAGTGTGATTTTTGCAAATTATCGTCATACTCTTGAACCGGGAGACGCGGGACTACGCGGTCAATTCCTACAAGTTACATTGGTCCCGTACGAGGTGTTCGTGCCTCCTACGGGGTCGCTTGGGGGCTGGTTTTTGTTTTCACCCTTTAACGGCCTGTTTTCAAGTCTAAGTGTGATTTTTTCAAATTATCGACATACTCTCGAACCGGGAGAGTCGGGACTATGCGGTCAATTCCTAAAAGTTACATTGGTCCCGTACGAGGTGTTCGTGTCTCCTACGGGGTCGTTTGGGAGCTGGTTTGGGTTTTCACCGTTTAACGGCCTGTTTTCAAGTATAAGTGTGATTGTTGCAAATTATCATCATACTCTCGAATAGGGAGACCCGGTTGTACGTGGTCAGTTCCTACAAGTTACATTTGTCCCATACGAGGTTGTTTGGAGGCTGGTTTGGGTTTTCACCCTTTAACGGTCTGTTTTCAAGTCTAAGTGTGATTTTTGCAAATTATTGTCATACTCTTGAACCGGGAGACGCGGGACTACGCGGTCAATTCCTAAAAGTTACATTGGTCCCGTACGAGGTGTTCGTGCCTCCTACGGGGTCGCTTGGGTGCTAGTTTTGGTTTTCACCCTTTAACGGCCTATTTTCAAGTCTAAGTGTGATTTTTTCAAATTATCTTCATACTCTCAAACCTGGAGACCCGGGACTACACAGTCAGTTCCTACAAGTTACATTGGTCCCGTGCGAGGTGTTCGTGCCTCCTACGGGGTCGTTCGAGGGCTGGTTTAGGTTTCCACCCTTTAACAGCCTGTTTTCAAGTCTAAGAGTTATTTTGGAAAGTTATCATCATACTCTCAAATCGGGAGACCCGAGACTATGCGGTCAGTTCCTACAAGTTACATTGGTCCCGTACGAGGTGTTCGTGCCTCCCACGGGGTTGTTTGGGGGCTGGTTTGGGTTTTCACCCTTTAACGACCTGTTTTCAAGTCTAAGTGTGATTTTTGCAAATTATCGTCATTCTCTCAAACCGGGAGACCTGAGACTACACGGTCAGTTCCTACAAGTTACATTGGTCCCGTGCGAGGTGTTCGTACCTCCTACGAGGTCGTTTGGAGGCTGGTTTGGGTTTTCACCCTTTAACGGCCTGTTTTCAAGTCTAAGTGTGATTTTTGCAAATTATCGTCATACTCTCAAATCGGGAGACCGATGACTACGCGGTCAGTTCCTGTAAGTTACATTGGTCCCGTGCGAGGTGTTCATGCCTCCTACGGGGTCGTTTGGGGGCTGGTTTGGGTTTTCAACCTTTAACGGCGAGTTTTCAAGTCTAAGAGTTATTTTGCCAAATTATCGTCATATTCTCAAACTGGGAGACCCGGGACTAGGGGGTCAGTTCTTACAAGTTACATTGGTCCTGTGCGAGGTGTTCATGCCTCCTACGGGGTCGTTCGTGGGAAGGTTTAGGTTTCCACACTTTAACGGCCTGTTTTCAAGTCTAATAGTTATTTTGGCAAATTATCATCATACTCTCAAATCGGGAGACCCGAGACTATGCGGTCAGTTCCTACAAGTTACATTGGTCCCGTGCGATGTGTTCATGCCTCCTACGGGGTCGTTTGGAGGCTGGTCCGAGTTTTTACACTTTAACGGTCTATTTTTAAGTCTAAGTGTGATTTTTGCAAATTATCGTCATACTCTCAAACTAGGAGACCCGGGACTACGCGGTCAGTTCCTTAAAGTTACATTGGTCCCGTGCGAGGTGTCCGTGCTTCCTACGGATTCGTTTGAAGGCTGGTTTGGGATTTCACCCTTTAACAACCTATTTTCATGTCTAAGTGTGATTTTTGTAAATTACCATCAAGCTCTCAAATCGAGAGAGTCGGGACAACGCGGTCAGTTCCTACAAGTTACATTAGTCCTGTGCGAGGTGTTCGTGCCTCCTACGGGGTCATTTGGGGGCTGGTTTGGGTTTTCACCCTTTAACGGCCTGTTTTCAAGTCTAAGAGTTATTTTGGCAAATTCGAGTCATACTCTCAAACCGGGAAACACGGGACTATGCGGTCAGTTCCTACAAGTTACATTAGTCCCGTGCGAGTTCGTGCCTGCTACGGGGTCGTTTGGGGGCTGGTTTGGGTTTTTACCCTTTAACGGCCTGTTTTCACGTCGAAGTGTGATTTTTGCAAATTATCATCATACTCTCAAATCGGTAGACCCGAGACTACACGGTCAGTTCCTACAAGTTACATTGGTCCCGTGCGAGGTGTTCGTGCCTCCGACGGGGTGGTTTGGGGGCTGGTTTGGGTTTTCACCCTTTAACGGCCTGTTTTCAAGTCTAAGTGTGATTTTTGCAAATTATCATCATAATCTCGAACAAGGAGACCCGGGAGTACGCGGTCAGTTCCTACAAGTTACATTTGTCCCATACGAGGTGTTCGTGCCTCCTATGGGGTCGTTTGGGGGATGGTTTGGGTTTTCACCCTTTAACGGCCTGTTTTCAAGTCTAAGAGTTATTTTGGCAAATTATCATCATACTCTCAAACTGGGAGACCCAGGACTACACGGTCAGTTCCTACAAGTTGTATTGGTCCCGTGCGAGGTGTTCGTGCCTCCTACGGGGTCGTTTGAAGGCTGGTTTGGGTTTTCACCCTTTAACGGCCTGTTTTCAAGTCTAAGTGTCATTTTTTCAAACTATCGACATACTCTCAAATCGGGAGACTCGGTACTATGCGGTCAATTCCTACAAGTTACATTGGTCCCGTACGAGGTGTTCGTGCCTCCTATGGGCTCGTTTGGGGGCTAGTTTTGGTTTTCACCCTTTAACGGCCTGTTTTCAAGTCTAAGTGTGATTTTTTCAAATTATCTTCAGACTCTCAAACCTGGAGACTCGGGACTACGCAGTCAGTTCCTACAAGTTACATTGGTCCCGTGCGAGGTGTTCGTGCCTCCTACGGGGTCGTTCGGGGGTTGGTTTAGGTTTCCACCCTTTAACGGCCTGTTTTCAAGTCTAAGAGATATTTTGGAAAATTATCATCATACACTAAAATCGGGAGACCCGAGACTATGCGGTCAGTTCCTACAAGTTACATTGGTCCCGTCCGAGGTGTTCGTGCCTCCTACGGGGTTGTTTGGGGGGTGATTTGGGTTTTCACCCTTTAACGGCCTGTTTTCAAGTCTAAGTGTGATTTTTGCAAATTATCGTCATACTCTCAAACCGGAAGACCTGCGACTACACGGTCAGTTCCTACAAGTTACATTGGTCCCGTGCGAGGTGTTCGTGCCTCCTACGAGGTCGTTTGGAGGCTGGTTTGGGTTTTCACCCTTTAACGGCCTATTTTCAAGTATGAGTGTGATTTTTGCAAATTATCGCCATACTCTCAAATCGGGAGACCGGTGACTACGCGGTCAGTTCCTGTATGTTACATTGGTCCCGTGTGAGGTGTTCATGCCTCCAACGAGGTCGTTTGGGGGCTGGTTTGGGTTTTCACCCTTTAACAGCGAGTTTTCAAGTCTAAGAGTTATTTTAGCAAATTATCGTCATATTCTAAAAACTGGGAGACCCGGGACTAGGGGGTCAGTTCTTACAAGTTACATTTGTCCCGTGCGAGGTGTTCGTGCCTCCTACGCGGTCGTTCGTGGGACGGTTTAGGTTTCCACACTTTAACGGCCTGTTTTCAAGTCTAATAGTTATTTTGGCAAATCATCATCAAACTCTCAAATCGGGAGACCCGGGACTATGCGGTCAGTTCCTACAAGTTACATTGGTCCCGTGCGAGGTGTTCGTGCCTCCTACGGGGTTGTTTGGAGGCTGGTTCGAGTTTTTACCCTTTCACGGGGTGTTTTCAAGTCTAACTGTGATTTTTGCAAATTATCGTCCTACTCTCAAACCAGGAGACCCGGGACTACGCGGTCACTTCCTTAAAGTTACATAGGTCCCGTGCGAGGTGTTCGTGCTTCCTACGGATTCGTTTGAAGGCTAGTTTGGGATTTCACCCTTTAACGACCTATTTTCATGTCTAAGTGTGATTTTTGTAAATTACCATCAAGCTCTCAAATCGAGAGAGCCGGGACTACGCGGTCAGTTCCTACAAGTTACATTAGTCCCCTGCAAGGTGTTCGTGCCTCCTACGGGGTCATTTGGAGGCTGGTTTGGGTTTTCACCCTTTAACGGCCTGTTTTCAAATCTAAGACTTATTTTGGCAAATTAGAGTCATACTCTCAAATCGGGAGACACGGGACTACGCGGTCAGTTCCTACAAGTTACATTAGTCCCGTGCGAGGTGTTCGTGCCTCCTACGGGGTCGTTTGGGGGATGGTTTGGGTTTTTACCCTTTAACGGCCTATTTTCAAGTCTAAGTGTGATTTTTTGCAAATTATCATCATACTCTCAAATCGGGAGACCCGAGACTACACGGTCAGTTCCTACAAGTTACATTGGTCCCGTGCGAGGTGTTCGTGCCTCCGACGGGGTGGTTTGGGGGCTCGTTTGGGTTTTCTCCCTTTAACAACCTGTTTTCAAGTCTAAGTGTGATTTTTGCAAATTATCATCATACTCTCGAACAGGGAGACCCGGGAGTACGCGGTCAGTTCCTACAAGTTACATTGGTCCCATACGAGGTGTTCGTGCCTCCTACGAGGTTGTTTGGGGGATGGTTTTGGTTTTCACCCTTTAACGGTCTGTTTTCAAGTCTAAGTGTGATTATTGCAAATTATTGTCATACTCTTGAACCGAGAGACACGGGACTATGCGGTCAATTCCTACAAGTTACATTGGTCCCGTACGAGGTTTTCGTGCCTCCTACAGGGTCGTTTGAAGGCTGGTTTGGGTTTTCACCCTTTAACGGCCTGTTTTCAAGTCTAAGTGTGATTTTTTCAAATTATCGACATACTCTCGAACCGGGAGACTCGAGACTATGTGGTCAATTCCTAAAAGTTACATTGGTCCCGTACAAGGTGTTCGTGCCTCCAACGGGGTCGCTTGGGTGCTAGTTTTGGTTTTCACCCTTTAACGGCCTGTTTTCAAGTTTAAGTGTGATTTTTTCAAATTATCTTCATACTCTCAAACCTGGAGACCCGGAACTACGCAGTCAGTTCCTACAAGTTACATTGGTCCCGTGCGAGGTGTTCGTGCCTCCTACGGGGTCGTTCGGGGGCTGGTTTAGGTTTCCACCCTTTAACGGCCATTTTTCAAGTCTAAGAGTTATTTTGGAAAATTATCATCATACTCTGAAATCGGGAGGCCCGAGACTATACAGTCAGTTCCTATAAGTTACATTGGTCCCGTACGAGGTGTTCGTGCCTCCCACGGGGTTGTTTGGGGGCTAGTTTGGGTTTTCACCCTTTAACGGCCTGCTTTCAAGTCTAAGTGTGATTTTTGCAAATTATCGTCATACTCTCAAACCGGGAGACCCGAGACTACACGGTCAGTTCCTACAAGTTACATTGGGCACGTGCGAGGTGTTCGTGCCTCCTATGAGGTCGTTTGGAGGCTAGTTTGGGTTTTCACCCTTTAACGGCCTGTTTTCAAGTCTAAGTGTGATTTTTGCAAATTATCATCATACTCTCAAATCGGGAGACCGGTGACTACGCGGTCAGTTCCTGTAAGTTACATTGGCCCCGTGTGAGGTGTTCATGCCTCCTACGGGGTCGTTTGGGGGCTGGTTTGGGTTTTCACCCTTTAACGGCGAGTTTTCAAGTCTAAGACTTATTTTGGCAAATTATCGTCATATTCTCAAACTGGGAGACCCGGGACTAGGGGGTCAGTTCTTACAAGTTACATTGGTCCCGTGCGAGGTGTTCGTGCCTCCTACGGTGTCGTTTGGAGGCTCGTTTGGGTTTTCACCCTTTAACGGCCTGTTTTCAAGTCTAAGTGTGATGTTTGCAAATTATCATCATACTCTTGAATTGAGAGACCCAAGACTACGTGGTTAGTTGCTACAAGTTACATTGGTCCCGTTCGAGGTGTTCGTGCCTCCTACGGGGTCGTTTGGGGGCTGGTTTAGGTTTTCACCCTTTAACGGCCTGTTTTCAAGTCTAAGTGTGATTTTTGCAAATTATTGTCATGCTCTCAAACCGGGAGAACCGAGACTACACGTTTAATTTCGACAAGTTACATTGGTCCCGTGGAGGTGTTCTTGCCTCCTACGAGGTCGTTTGGAGGTTGGTTTGGGTTTTCACCCTTTAACGGCCTGTTTTCAAGTCTAAGTGTGATTTTTGCAAATTATCATCTTACTCACAAACAGGGAGACCCGTGACTACGCGGTCAGTTCCTGTAAGTTACATTGGTCCCGTGCGAGGTGTTCTTGCCTCCTACGCGGTCGTTTGGTGGCTGGTTTGGGTTGTCACCCTTTAACGACGAGTTTTCAAGTCTAAGAGTTATTTTGGCAAATTATCGTCATATTCTCAAACTGGGAGACCCGGGACTAGGGGGTCAGTTCTTACAAGTTACATTGGTCCCGTGCGAGGTGTTCGTACCTCCTACGGGGTCGTTCGGGGGCTGGTTTAGGTTTTTTCACTTTAACGGCATGTTTTCAAGTCTATGAGTTATTTTGGCAAAATTATCATCATACTCTCAAATTGGGAGACCCGGGACTATGCGGTCAGTTCCTATAAGTTACATTGGTCCCGTGCGAGGTGTTCGTGCCTCCATTGGGGTCGTTTGGAGGCTGGTTTTGGTTTTCAACCTTTAACGGTCTGTTTTCAAGTCTAAGTGTGATTTTTGCAAATTATCATCAAACTCTCGAACCGAGAGACCCGGGAGTACGCGGTCAGTTCCTACAAGTTACATTGGTCCCCTTCGAGGTGTTCGTGCCTCTTACGGTGTTATTTGGGGGCTGGTTTGGGTTTTCACCCTTTAACGACCTATTTTCAAGTCTAAGTGTGATTTTTACAAATTATCGTCATACTCTCGAACCGGGAGACGCGGGACAACGCGGTCAATTCCTACAAGTTACATTTGTCCCATACGAGGTCTTCGTGCCTCCTACGGGGTCGCTTGGTGGCTGGTTTTTATTTTCACCCTTTAACGGCTTGTTTTCAAGTCTAAGTGTGATTTTTTCAAATTATCGTCATTCTCTCGAACCGGGAGACTCGGGACAACGCGGTCCATTCCTACAAGTTACATTGGTCCCGTACGAGGTGTTCGTGCCTCCTATTGGGTCGCTTGGGGCTGGTTTTTGTTTTCACCCTTTAACGGCTTGTTTTTAAGTCTTAGTGTGATTTTTTCGAATTATCGTCAAACTCTCAAACTTGGAGACCCGGGACTACGCGGTCAGTTCCTACAAGTTACATTGGTCCCGTGCGAGGTGTTCGTGCCTCCTACGGGGTCGTTCGGTGGCTGGTTTAAGTTTCCACCCTTTAACAACCTATTTTCAAGTCTAAGAGTTATTTTGGCAAATTATCACCATACTCTCAAATCGGGAGACCCGGGACTATGCGGTCAGTTCCTACAAGTTACATTGGTCTCGTTAGAGGTGTCCGTGCCTCCTACGGGGTCGTTTGGAGGCTGGTTTGGGTTTTCACCCTTTAACGGCCTGTTTTCAAGTCTAAGTGTGATTTTTGTAAATTATCGTCATACTCTCAAACCGGGAGACCCGGGACTACGCGGTAAATTCCTACAAGTTACATTAGTCCCATGCGAGGTGTTCGTGCCTCCTACGGGGTCGTTTGGAGGCTGGTTTGGGTTTCGCCCATTTAACGGCCTGTTTCAAGTCTAAGTGTGATGTTTGCAAATTATCATCATACTCCCGAACCGAGAGACCCAGGGCTACGTGGTCAGTTCTTACAAGTTACATTGGTCACGTGCGAGGTGTTCGTGCCTCCTACGGGATCGTTTGGGGGTTGGTTTGGGTTTTCACCCATCAACGGCCTGTTTTCAAGTCTAAGTGTGATTTTTGCAAATTATCGTCATACTCTCAAACCGGGAGACCCGAGACTACAGGGTCAGTTCCTACAGGTTACATTGGTCCCGTGCGAGGTGTTCGTGCCTCCTATGAGGTCGTTTGGAGGCTGGTTTGGGTTTTCACCCTTTTGACGATCTGTTTTAAAGTCTAAGTGTGATTTTTGAAAATTATCGTCATACTCTCAAACCGGGAGACCCGTGACTACGTGGTCAGTTCCTGTAAGTTACATTGGACCCATGCGAGGTGTTCATACCTCCAACGGGGTCGTTTGGGGGTTGGTTTGGGTTTTCACCCTTTAACGGCCAGTTTTCAAGTCTAAGAGTTATTTTGGCAAATTATCGTCACATTCTCAAACTGGGAGACCCGAAACTAGGGGGTCAGTTCTTACAAGTTACATAGGTTCCGTGCGAGGTGTTCGTGCCTCCTACGGGTCCGTTGGGTTGCTAATTTAGGTTTTCATCCTTTAACAACTTGTTTTTGAGTTTAAGTGTTGTTTTTAAGTCTAAGTGTGATTTCTGCAAATTATCATCATACTCTCAAACCGGTAGACTCGGGACTACGCGGTCAGTTCCAACAAATTACATTGGTCCCCGGTGAGGTGTTCGTGCCTCCAACGGGGTCGTTTGGAGGCTGGTTTGGGTTTTCACCCTTTAACAGCCTGTTTTCAATTGTAAGTGTGATTTTTGAAAATTATCGTCATACTATCAAAACGGGAGACCCGAGACTACGCGGTGAGTTCCTACAAGTTACATTGGTCCCGTGCGAGGTGTTCGTACCTCCTACGAGGTCATTTGGGTGCTGGTTCGAGTTTTCACCCTTTAACGGCCTGTTTTCAAGTCCAAGTGTGATTTTTGCAAATTAACGTCATACTCTCAAACCGGGAGACCCGACACTACATGGTCAGTTGCTACAAGTTACATTGGTCTCGTGCGACCTGTTCATGCCTCCTACGGGGAGGTTTGGGGGCTGGTTTGGGTTTTCACCCTTTAATGGCCTATTTTCAAGTCTAAGTGTGGTTTTTGCAAATTATCGTCATACTCTCGATCTGGGAGACCCGGGACTACACGGTCAGTTCCTACAAGTTGCATTGGTCCCGTACGAGGTGTTTGTGCCTCCTACGGGGTCATTTGGGGGATGGTTTCGATTTTCACCCTTTAACGGCCTATTTTCAAGTCTAAGAGTTATTTTGGCAAATTATCGTCATACTCTCAAACCGGGAGACCCGGGATTACGCGGTCAGTTCCTACAAGTTACATTGGTCCCGTGCGAGGTGTTCGTGCCTCCTACGGGTCCGTTTTGTGGCTAGTTTAGGTTTTCACCGTTTAACGGCCTATTTTTAAGTTTACTGTAGATTTTTACAAATTATCGCCATATTCTCAAACCGGGAGTTCCGGGACTACGCGGTGAGTTCCTACATGTTACATTCGTCCCGTGCGAGGTGTTCGTACCTCCTACGGGGTCGTTTGGGGGTTGGTTTAGGTTTTTACCCTTTAACGGCTTGATTTCAAATTTAAGTGTGATTTTTGAAAATTATGGTCATAGTCTCAAACCGGGAGACCCGAAACTACACGATCAGTTCCTACAAGTTACATTGGTCCCGTGCGAGGTGTTCGTGCCTCCTACGGGGTCGTTTGGAGGCTGGTTTGGGTTTTCACCCTTTAACAACCTGTTTTGAAATCTAAGTGTGATTTTTTCAAATTAATGTCATACTCTCAAACTGGGAGACCCGAGACTACGCGGTCAGTTCCTACAAGTTACATTGGTGCCGTGCGATGTGTTCGTACCTCCTACGGGGTTGATTGGGGGCTGGTTCGAGTTTTCACCTATTAACGGCCTGTTTTCAAGTCCAAGTGTTTTTTGCAAATTAATGTAATACTCTCAAATTGGGAGACCCGACACTACACGGTCATTTCTTACAAGTTACATTGGTCCTTTGCGACCTGTTCATGCTTCCTACGGGGTGGTTTCGGGGCTGGTTTGGGTTTTCACCCTTTAACGGCCTATTTTCAAGTCTAAGTGTGATTTTTGCAAATTATCATCATAATCTGGAACAGGGAGACCCGGGACTACGCGGTCAGTTCTTACAAGTTACATTGGTCCCGTACGAGGTGTTCGTGCCTCCTACGGGGTTGTTTGGGGGCTGGTTTGGGTTTTTACCCTTTAGCGGCCTGTTTTCAAGTCAAAGTGTGATTTTTGCAAATTATCGTCATGCTCTCAAACCGAGAGACCCGAGACTACAGGGTCAGTTCCTACAAGTTACATTGGTCCCGTGCGAGGTTTTCGTGCCCCCTACGAGGTCGTTTGGAGGCTGATTTGGGTTTTCACCCTTTAACGACCTGTTTTCAAGTCTAAGTGTGATTTTTGCAAATTATAATCATACTCTCACACCGAGAGACCCGTGACTACGCGGTTAGTTCCTGTAAGTTGCATTGGTCCCGTGCGAGATGTTCATGCCTCCTAAGGGGTCGTTCGGGGGCTAGTGTGGGTTTTCACCCTTTAACGGCGAGTTTTCAAGTCTAAGAGTTATTTTGGCAAATTATCGTCATATTCTGAAACTGGGAGACCCGGGACTAGGGGGTCAGTTCTTACAAGTTACATTGGTCAGTGCGAGGCGTTCGTGCCTCCTACGGGGTCGTTCGGGGGCTGGTTTAGGTTTCCACACTTTAACAACCTGTTTTCAAGTCTAAGAGTTATTTTGGCAAAATTATCATCATACTCTCAAATCGGGAGTCCCGGGACTATGCGGTCAGTTCCTACAAGTTACATTGGTCCCGTGCGAGTTGTTCGTGCCCCCTACGGGGCCGTTTGGAGCCTAGTTTGGGTTTTCACCCTTTAACGGTCAGTTTTCAAGTCTAAGTGTGATTTTCGCAAATTATCATCATACTCTCGAACCGAGAGACCCGAAAGTACGCGGTCAGTTCCTACAAGTTACATTGGTCCCGTACGAGGTGTCCGTGCCTCCTACGGGGTTGTTTGGGGGCTGGTTTGGGTTTTCACCCTTTAACGGCCTGTTTTCAAGTCTAAGTGTGATTTTTGCAAATTGTCATCATACTCTCGAACCGAGAGACGCGGGACTACGCGGTCAATTCGTACAAGTTACATTGGTCCCATACGAGGTGTTCGTGCCTCTTACGGGGTCGCTTGGGGTTTGGTTTTGGTTTTCACCCTTTAACGGCCTGTTTTCAAGTCTAAGTCTGATTTTTTCAAATTATCGTCATACTCTCGAACCGAGAGACTCGGGACTGCGCGGTCAATTCCTACAAGTTACATTGGTCCCGTACGAGGTGTTCGTGCCTCCTACTGGGTCGCTTGGGGGATGGTTTTGGTTTTCACCCTTTAACGGCCTGTTTTCAAGTCTAAGTGTGATTTTTTTGAATTATCGTCATACTCTCAAACCTGGAGACCCGGGACTACGAGGTAAGTTCCTACAAGTTACATTGGTCCCGTGCGAGGTGTTCGTGCTTCCTACGGGGTCGTTCGGGGGCTGGTTTAGGTTTCCACCCTTTAACGGTCTGTTTTCAAGTCTAAGAGTTATTTTAGCAAATTATCATCATACTCTCAAATCGGGAGACCCGGGACTATGCGATCAGTTCCTACAAGTTGCATTAGTCCCATGCGAGGTGTTCGTGCCTCCTACGGGGTCGTTTGGAGGCTGGTTTGGGTTTTCACCCTTTAACGGCCTGTTTTCAAGTCTAAGTGTGATGTTTGCAAATTATCATCATACTCTCGAACCGAGAGACCCAGGACTACGTGGTCAGTTCCTACAAGTTACATTGGTCCCGTGCGAGGTGTTCGTGCCTCCTACGGGGTCGTTTGGGGGCTTGTTTGGGTTTTCACCCTTTAACGGCCGGTTTTCGAGTCTAAGTGTGATTTTTGCAAATTATCGTCATACTCTCAAACCGGGAGACCCGAGACTACCCGGTCAGTTCCAACAGGTTACATTGGTCCCGTGCGAGGTGTTCGTGCCTCCTACGAGGTCGTTTGGAGGTTGGTTTGGGTTTTCACCCTTTAACGGCGTGTTTTCAAGTCTAAGTGTGATTTTTGCAAATTATCGTCATACTCTCAAACCGGGAGACCCGTGACTACGCGGTCAGTTCCTGTAAGTTACATTGGACCCGTGCGAAGTGTTCATACCTCCTACGGGGTCGTTTTTGGGGTTGGTTTGGGTTTTCAACCTTTAACGGCCAGTTTTCAAGTCTAAGAGTTATTTTGGCAAGTTATCATCATATTCTCAAACTAGGAGACCCGAGACTAGGGGGTCAGTTCTTACAAGTTACGTAGGTTCCGTGCGAGGTGTTCGTGCCTCCTACGGGTCCGTTTGGTGGCTAGTTTAGGTTTTCATCCTTTAACGACCTGTTTTTAAGTTTTAGTGTTATTTTTAAGTCTAAGTGTGATATCTGCAAATTATCGTCATACTCTCAAACCGGGAGACTCGGGACTACGCGGTCAGTTCCAACAAATTACATTGGTCCCGGGTGAGGGGTCCGTGCCTCCAACGGGGTCGTTTGGAGGTTGGTTTGGGTTTTCACCCTTTAACGGCCTGTTTTCAAGTGTAAGTGTGATTTTTGAAAATTATCATCATACTATCAAAACGGGAGACCCGAGACTACGCGGTCAGTTCCTACACGTTACATTGGTCCCGTACGAAGTGTTCGTACCTCCTACGAGATCGTTTGGGGGCTGGTTCGAGTTTTCACCCTTTAACGGCCTGTTTTTAAGTCCAAGTGTGATTTTTGTAAATTAACGTCATACTCTCAAACTGGGAGATCCGACACTACACGGTCAGTTCCTACAAGTTACATTGGTCCCATGCGACCTGTTCATGCCTCCTACGGGGTGGTTTGGGTGCTGGTTTGGATTTTCACACTTTAACGGCCTATTTTCAAGTCTAAGTGTGATTTTTACAAATTATCATCATACTCTCGAACCGGGAGACCCGGGACTACACGATCAGTTACTACAAGTTACATTGGTCCTGTACGAGGTGTTCGTGCCTCCTACGGGGTCGTTTGAGGGATGGTTTTGGTTTACACCCTTTAACGGCCTGTTTTCAAGTTTAAGTGTGATTTTTGCAAATTATCGTCATTCTCTCGAATCCGGAGACCCGGGACTACGCGGTCAGTTCCTACAAGTTACATTAGTCCCGAACGAGGTGTTCGTGCCTCCTACGGGGCCGTTTGGGGGATGGTTTGGGTTTTCACCCTTTAAGGGCCTGTTTTCAAGTCTAAGAGTTATTTTGGCAAATTATCGTCATATTCTCAAAGCAGGTTTTCCGGGACTACGCGTTCAGTTCCTACAAGTTACATTGGTCCCGTGCGAGGTGTTCGTGCCTCCTACGGGGTCGTTTGGGGGCTGGTTTAGGTTTTTACCCTTTAACGTATTATTTTCAAATTTAAGTGTGATTTTAGCAAATTATCATCATACTCTCAAACCGGGAGACCCAAAACTACACGGTCAGTTCTTACAAGTTACATTGGTCCCGTGCGAGGTGTTCGTGCCTCCTACGGGGTCGTTTGGAGGTTGGTTTGGCTTTTCACCCTTTAACGACCTATTTTCAAGTCTAAGTGTGATTTTTTCAAATTAATGTCATACTCTCAAACCGGGAGACCCGAGACTTCGCGGTCAGTTCATACAAGTTACATTGGTGCCGTGCGAGGTGTTCATACCTCCTACGGGGTCGTTTGGGGGCTGGTTCGAGTTTTCACCTTTTAACGGCCTGTTTTTAAGTCCAAGTGTGATTTTTGCAAATTAATGCCATACTCTCAAACCGGGAGACCCGACACTACACGGTCAGTTCCTACAAGTTACATTGGTCCCGTGCGACCTGTTCATGACTCCTACGGGGTGGTTTGGGGGCTGGTTTGGGTTTTCACCCTTTAACGGCCTATTTTCAAGTCTAAGTGTGATTTTTACAAATTATCGTCATACTCTCAAACCGGGAGACCCGGTACAACGCGGTCAGTTCTTACAAGTTACATTGGTCCCGCACGAGGTGTTCGTGCCTCCTACGGGGTTGTTTGGTGGCTGGTTTGGGTTTTTACCCTTTAACGGCCTGTTTTCAAGTCTAAGTTGATTTTTGCAAATTATCATCATGCTCTCAAACCGGGAGACTCAGGAATACGCGGTCAATTCCTACAAGTTACATTGGTCCCGTACGAGGTGTTCGTGCCTCCTACTGGGTCGCTTGGGGGCTAGTTTTGGTTTTCACCCTTTAACGGTCTGTTTTCAAGTCTAAGTGTGATTTTTTCAAATTATTGTCATACTCTCAAATCGAGAGACCCGGGACTACGCAGTCAATTCCTATAAGTTACATTGGTCCCGTGCGAGGTGTTCATGCCTCCTACGAGGTCGTTTGGGGCTGGTTTAGGTTTCCACCCTTTAACGGCCTATTTTCAAGTCTAAGAATTATTTTGGCAAATTATCATCATACTCTCAAATCGGGAGACCCAGGACTATGCGGTCAGGTCCTACAAGTTACATTGGTCCCGTGCGAGGTGTTCGTGCCTCCTACGGGGTCGTTTGGAGGCTTGTTTGTGTTTTCACCCTTTAACGGCCTGTTTTCAAGTCTAAGTGTGATTTTTGCAAATTATTGTCAAACTCTCAAACAGGGAGACCCGGGACTACGCGGTCAGTTCTTACAAGTTACATTAGTCCAATGCGAGGTGTCCGTGCCTCCTACGGGGTCGTTTGGAGGCTGGTTTGGGTTTTCACTCTTTAACGGCCTGTTTTCAAGTCTAAGTGTGACGTTTGCAAATTATCATCATACTCTCAAACCGAGAGACCCAGGACTTCGTGGTCAGTTCCTACAAGTTACATTGGTCCCGTGCGAGGTGTCCGTGCCTCCTACGGGGTCGTTTGGGGGTTGGTTTGGGTTTTCACCCTTTAACGGCCTGTTTTCAAGTCTAAGTGTGATTTTTGCAAATTATCATCATACTCTCAAACCGGGAGACCCGAGACTACACGGTCAGTTCCTACAGGTTACATTGGTCCCGTGCGAGGTGTTCGTGCCTCCTACGAGGTCGCTTGGAGGCTGGTTTGGGTTTTCAGCCTTTAACGGCCTGTTTTCAAGTCTAAGTGTGATTTTTGCAAATTATCGTCATACTCTCAAACCGGGAGACCCGTGACTACGCAGTCAGTTCCTATAAGTTACATTGGACCCGTGCGAGGTGTTCATACCTCCTACGGGGTCGTTTGGGGGCTGGTTTGGGTTTTCACCCTTTAACGGCCACTTTTCAAGTCTAAGAGTTATTTTGGCAAATTATCGTCATATTCTCAAACTGGGAGACCCGAGACTAGGGGGTCAGTTCTTACAAGTTACATAGGTTCCATGCGAGGTGTTTGTGCCTCCTACGGGTCCGTTTGGTGGATAGTTTAGGTTTTCATCCTTTAACGACCTGTTTTTAAGTTTTAGTGTTATTTTTAAATCTAAGTGTGATTTCTACAAATTATCGTCATACTCTCAAACTGGGAGACTCGGAACTACGCGGTCAGTTCCAACAAATTACATTGGTCCCGGGTGAGGTGTTCGTGCCTCCAACGGGGTCGTTTGGAGGTTGGTTTGGGTTTTCACCCTTTAACGGCCTGTTTTCAAGTTTAAGTGTGATTTTTACAAATTATCATCATACTATCAAAACGGGAGACCCGAGACTATGCGGTCAATTCCTACAAGTTACATTGGTCCCGTGCGATGTGTTCGTACCTCCTACGAGGTCGTTTGGGGGCTAGTTCGGGTTTTCACCCTTTAACGGCCTGTTTTTAAGTCCAAGTGTGATTTTTGCAAATTAACGTCATACTCTCAAACTGGGAGACCCGACACTTCACGGTCAGTTCCTACAAGTTACACTGGTCCCGTGCGACCTGTTCATGCCTCCTACGGGGTGGTTTGGGGGCGGGTTTGGGTTTTCACACTTTAACGGCCTATTTTCAAGTCTAAGTATGATTTTTGCAAATTATCGTCCAACTCTCGAACCGGGAGACCCGGGACTACACGGTCAGTTCCTACAAGTTACATTGGTCCCGTACGAGGTGTTCGTGCCTCCTACGGGGTCGTTTGGGGGATGGTTTCGGTTTACACCCTTTAGCGGCCTGTTTTCAAGTCTAAGTGTGATTTTTGCAAATTATCGTCATTCTCTCGAATCGGGAGACCCGGGACTACGCGGTCAGTTCCTACAAGTTACATTAGTCCCGAACGCGGTGTTCATGCCTCCTACGGGGCCGTTTAGGGGATGGTTTGGGTTTTCACCCTTTAACGGCCTGTTTTCAAGTCTAAGAGTTATTTTGGCAAATTATCGTCATACTCTCAAATCGGGAGACCCGGGACTACGCGGTCAGTTCCTACAAGTTAGATTGGTTCCGTGCAAGGTGTTCGTGCCTCCTACGGGTCCGTTTGGTTGCTAGTTTAGGTTTTCACCCTTTAACGGCCTATTTTTAAGTTTAAGTGTTGATTTCTACAAATTATCGTCATATTCTCAAAGCGGGATTTCCGGGACTACGCGGTCAGTTCCTACAAGTTATATTGGTCCCGTACGAGGTGTTCGTGCCTCCTACGGGTCGTTTGGGGGCAGGTTTAGGTTTTTACCCTTTAATGACTTGTTTTCAAATTTAAGCGTGATTTTAGTAAATTATCGTCATACTCTCAAACCGGGAGACCCAAAACTACACGGTCTATTCCTATAAGTTACATTGGTCCTGTGCGAGGTGTTCGTGCCTCCTACGGGGTCGTTTGGAGGCTGGTTTGGGTTTTCACCCTTCAACGACCTGTTTTCAAGTCTAAGTGTGATTTTTGGCAAATTATCGTCATACTCTCAAATCGGGAGACCCGAGACTACGCGGTCAGTTCCTACAAGTTACATTGGTCCCGTGCGAGGTGTTCGTGCGTCCTACGGGGTCGTTTGGAGGCTGGTTTGGGTTTTCGCCCTTTAACGACCTGTTTTCAAGTCTAAGTGTGATTTTTTCAAATTAATTTCATACTCTCAAACCGGGAGACCCAAGACTACGCGGTCAGTTCCTACAAGTTACATTGGTGCCGTGCGAGGTGTTCGTACCTCCTACGGGGTCGTTTGGGGACTGGTTCGAGTTTTCACCTTTTAACGGCCTGTTTTCAAGTCCAAGTGTGATTTTTGCAAATTAACGTCATACTCTCAAACCGGGAGACCCAAAACTACACGGTCAGTTCCTATAAGTTACATTGGTCCCATGCGACCTGTTCATGCCTCCTACGGGGTGGTTTGGGGGCTGGTTTGGGTTTTCACCCTTTAACGGCCTATTTTCAAGTCTAAGTGTGATTTTTGCAAATTATCGTCATACTCTCGAAACCAAGAGACCCGGGACTACGCGTTCAGTTCTTACAAGTTACATTTGTCCCGTACGAGGTGTTCGTGCCTCCTACGGGGTTGTTTGGTGGCTGGTTTGGGTTTTTACCCTTTAACGGCCTATTTTCAAGTCTAAGTGTGATTTTTGCAAATTATCGTCATCCTCTCAAACCGGGAAACCCTAGACTACACAGTCAGTTCCTACAAGTTACATTGGTCCCGTGCGAGGTGCTCGTGCCTCCTACGAGGTCGTTTGGAGGCTGGTTCGGGTTTTCACCCTTTAACGGCCTGTTTTCAAGTCTAAGTGTGATTTTTGCAAATTATCATCATACTCTCAAACTTGGAGACCCGTGACTACGCGGTCAGTTCCTGTAAGTTACATTGGTCCCGTGCGAGGTGTTCATGCCTCCTACGGGGTCGTTTGGGGGCTGGTTTGGGTTTTCACCCCTTAACGGCGAGTTTTCAAGTCTAAGAGTTATTTCGACAAATTATCGTCATATTCTCAAACTGCGAGACCCGGGACTAGGGGGTCAGTTCTTACAAGTTATATTGGTCCCGTGTAAGGTGTTCGTGCCTCCTACGGCGTCGTTCGGGGGCTGGTTTAGGTTTCCATACTTTAATGGCCTATTTTTAAGTCTAAGAGTTATTTTGGCAAATTATCATCGTACTCTCAAATCGGGAGACTCGGGACTATACGGTCAGTTCCTAAGTTACATTGGTCTCGTGCGAGGTGTTCGTGCCTCCTACGGGGTCGTTTGGATGCTGGTTTGGGTTTTCACCCTTTAACGGTCTGTTTTCAAGTCTTAGTGTGATTTTTGCAAATTATTATCTTACTCTTGAATCGAGAGACCAGGGAGTACGCGGTCAGTTCCTACAAGTTACATTGGTCCCGTACGAGGTGTCCGTGCCTCCTACGGGCTTGTTTGGGGGTTGGTTTGGGTTTTCACCCTTTAGCAGCCTGTTTTCAATTCTAAGTGTAATTTTTGCAAATTATCATCATACTCTCGAACTGGGAGATGCGGGACTATGCGGTCAATTCCTATAAGTTACATTGGTCCCATACGAGGTGTTCGTGCCTCCTACAGGGTCGCTTGGGGGCTGGTTTTGGTTTTTCACCCTTTACCGACCTATTTTTAAGTCTAAGGGTGATTTTTTCAAATTATCGTCATACTCTCGAACCGGGAGACTCGGGACTACGCGGTCAATTCCTACAAGATACATTGGTACCGTACGAGGTGTTCGTGCCTCCTACTGGGTCGCTTGGGGGCTGGTTTTGGTTTTCACCCTTTAACGGACTGTTTTCAAGTCTAAGTGTTATTCTTTTCAAATTATTGTCATACTCTCGAATCGGGAGACCCAGGACTACGCGGTCAGTTCCTATAAGTGACATTGGTCCCGTGCGAGGTGTTCGTGGGTCGTTTGGGGTTGGTTTAGGTTTCCACCCTTTAACGGCCTGTTTTCAAGTCTAAGAGTTATTTTGGCAAATTGTCATCATACTCTCAAACCGGGAGACCCAGGACTACGCGGTCTGTTCCTACAAGTTACATTAGTCCAATGTGAGGTGTTCGTGCCTCCTACGGGGTCATTTGGAGGCTGGTTTGTGTTTTCACCCTTTAACGGCCTGTTTTCAAGTCTAAGTGTGACGTTTTCAAATTATAATCATACCCTCGAACCGAGAGACCCAGGACTACGTGGTCAGTTCCTACAAGTTACATTGGTCCCGTGCGAGGTGTTCGTGCCTCCTTTGGGGTCGTTTGGGGGCTGGTTTGGGTTTTCACCCTTTCACGGCTTGTTTTCAAGTGTAAGTGTGATTTTTGCAAATTATCATCATACTCTCAAACCGAGAGACCCGAGACTACACAGTTAGTTCCTACAGGTTACATTGGTCCCGTGCGAGGTGTTCGTGCCTCCTACGAGGTCGTTTGGAGGCTGGTTTGGGTTTTCAGCCTTTAACGGCCTGTTTTCATGTCTAAGTGTGATTTCTGCAAATTATCGTCATACTCTCAAACCGGGAGACCCGTGACTGCGCGGTCATTTCCTGTTAGTCAAATTGGACCCGTGGGACGTGTTCATACCTCCTACGGGGTCGTTTGGGTGCTGGTTTGGGTTTTCACCCTTTAACGGCCTATTTTCAAGTCTAAGTGTGATTTTTGCAAATTATCTTCATACTCTCGAACCGGGAGACCCGAGACTAGGGGGTCAGTTCTTACAAGTTACATAGGTTCCGTGCGAGGTGTTCGTGCCTCCTACGAGTCCGTTTGGTGGCTAGTTTAGGTATTCATCCTTTAACGACCTGTTTTTAAGTTTAAGTGTTGTTTTTAAGTCTAAGTGTGATTTCTGCAAATTATCGTCATACTCGCAAACCGGGAGACTCGGGACTACGCGGTCAGTTGCAACAAATTACATTGGTCCCGGGTGAGGTGTTCGTGCCCCCAACGGGGTCGTTTGGAGGCTGCATTGTGTTTTCACCCTTTAACGGCATGTTTTCAAGTGTAAGTGTGATTTTTGCAAATTATCGTCATACTATGAAAACGGGAGACCCGAGACTACGCGGTCAGTTCCTACAAGTTATATTGGTCCCGTGCGAGGTGTTCGTACCTCCTACGGGGTCGTTTGGGGGCTGGTTCGGGTTTTCACCCTTTAACGCCATGTTTTCAAGTCCAAGTGTGATTTTTGTAAACTAACGTCATACTCTCAAATCAGGAGACCCGACACTACACGGTCAGTTCCTACAAGTTACATTGGTCCCGTGTGACCTGTTCATGCCTCCTACGGGGTGGTTTGGGGGCTTCTTTGGGTTTTCACCCTTTAACGGCCTATTTTCAAGTCTAAGTGTGATTTTTGCAAATTAGCGTCATACTCTTGAACCGGGAGACCCGAGACTACGCGGTCAGTTCCTACAAGTTACATTGGTCCCGTGCGAGGTGTTTGTACCTCCTACGGGTTCTTTGGGGGATGGTTTCGGTTTTCACCCTTTAACGGCCTGTTTTCAAGTCTAAGTGTGATTTTTACAAATTATCATCATGCTCTCGAATCGGGAGACCCGGGACTACGCGGTCAGTTCTTACTAGTTACATTAGTCCCGAACGAGGTGTTCGTGCCTCCTACGGGGCCGTTTGGGGGATGGTTTGGGTTTTCCCCCTTTAATGGCCTGTTTTCAAGTCTAAGAGTTATTTTTGAAAATTATCGTCATACTCTCAAACCGAGAGACCTGGGACTACGCGGTCACTTCCTACAAGTTACATTGGTCCCCTGCGAGGTATTCGTGCCTCCTACGGGGTCGTTTGGTGGCTAGTTTGGGTTTTCACCCTTTAACGGCCTGTTTACAAGTCTAAGTGTGACGTTTGCAAATTATCATCATACTCTCAAACCGAGAGACCCAGGACTACGTGGTCAGTTCCTACAAGTTACATTGGTCCCGTGCGAGGTGTTCGTGCCTCCTACGGGGTCGTTTGGGGGCTGGTTTAGGTTTTTACCCTTTAACGGCCTGTTTTCAAGTCTAAGTGTGATTTTTGCAAATTATCATCATACTGTCAAACCGGGAGACCCGAGACTACACGGTCAGTTCCTACAGGTTACATTGGTCCCGTGCGAGGTGTTCGTGCCTCCTACGAGGTCGTTTGGATGCTGGTTTGGGTTTTCAACCTTTAACGGCCTGTTTTCAAGTCTAAGTGTGATTTTTGTAAATTATCGTCATACTCTCAAACCGGGAGACCCGTGACTACGCGGTCAGTTCCTGTAAGTTACATTGGACCCGTACGAGGTGTTCATACCTCCTTAGGGGTCGTTTGGGGGTTGGTTTGGGTTTTCACCCTTTAACGGCCAGTTTTCAAGTCTAAGAGTTATTTTGGCAAATTATCGTTATATTCTCTAACTGGGAGACCCGAGACTTGGGGGTCAGTTCTTACAAGTTACATAGGTTCCGTACGAGGTGTTTGTGCCTCCTACGGGTCCGTTTGGTGGCTAGTTTAGGTTTTCATCCTTTAACGACCTGTTTTTAAGTTTTAGTGTTATTTTTAAGTCTAAGTGTGATTTCTGCAAATTATCGTCATATTCTCAAACTGGGAGACTCGGGACTACGCGGTCAGTTCCAACAAATTACTTTGTTCCCGGGTGAGGTGTTCGTGCCTCCAACGGGGTCGTTTGGAGGTTGGTTTGGGTTTTCACCCTTTAACGGCCTGTTTTCAAGTTTAAGTGTGATTTTTACGAATTATCATCATACTATCAAAACGGGAGACCAGAGACTACGCGATCAGTTCCTACAAGTTACATGGGTCCCGTGCGAAGTGTTCGTACCTCCTACGAGGTCGTTTGGGGGCTGGTTCGGGTTTTCACCCTTTAACGGCCTATTTTCAAGTCTAAGTGTGATTTTTGCAAATTATCGTCATACTCTCAAACCAGGAGACCCGGGACTACACGGTCAGTTCCTACAAGTTACATTGGTCCCGTACGAGGTGTTCGTGCCTCCTACGGGGTCGTTTGGGTGATGGTTTCGGTTTACACCCTTTAACGGCCTGTTTTCAAGTCTAAGTGTGATATTTGCAAATTATCATCATTCTCTCGAATCGGGAGACCCGGGACTACGCGGTCAGTTCCTACAAGTTACATTAGTCCCGAACGCGGTGTTCGTGCCTCCTACGGGGCCGATTAGGGGATGGTTTGGGTTTTCACCCTTTAACGACCTGTTTTCAAGTCTAAGAGTTATTTTGGCAAATTATCGTCATACTCTCAATCCGGGAGACCCGGGACTACGCGGTCAGTTCCTACAAGTTAGATTGGTTCCGTGCGAGGTGTTCGTGCCTCCTACGGGTCCGTTTGGTTGCTAGTTTAGGTTTTCACCCTTTAACGGCCTATTTTTAAGTTTAAGTGTTGATTTTTACAAATTATCATCATATTCTCAATGCGGGATTTCCGGGACTACGCGGTCAGTTCCTACAAGTTATATTGGTCCCGTGCGAGGTGTTCGTGCCTCCTACGGGGTCATTTGGGGGCTGGTTTAGGTTTTTACCCTTTAATGGCTTGTTTTCAAATTTAAGTGTGATTTTAGCAAATTATCGTCATACTCTCAAACTGGGAGACCCAAAACTACACGGTCAGTTCCTACAAGTTACATTGGTCACGTGCGAGGTGTTCTTTCCTCCTACGGGGTCATTTGGAGGATGGTTTGGGTTTTCACCCTTTAACGACCTGTTTTCAAGTCTAAGTGTGACTTTTTCAAATTAATTTCATACTCTCAAACCGGGAGACCCGATACTACGCGGTCAGTTCCTACAAGTTACATTGGTGCCGTGCGAGGTGTTCGTACCTCCTACGGGGTCATTTGGGGGCAGGTTCGAGCTTTCACCTTTTAACGGCCTGTTTTCAAGTCCAAGTGTGATTTTTGCGAATTAACGCCATACTCTCAAACCGGGAGACCCGACACTACACGGTCAGTTCCTATAAGTTACATTGGTCCCGTGCGACCTGTTCATGCCTCCTACGGGGTGGTTTGGGGGTTGGTTTGGGTTTTCACCCTTGAATGGTCTATTTTCAAGTCTAAGTGTGATTTTTGCAGATTATCATCGTACTCTCGAACCGGGAGACCCGGGACTACGCGGTCAGTTCTTACAAGTTACATTGGTCCCGTACGAGGTTTTCGTGCCTCCTACGGGGTTGTTTGGTGGCTGGTTTGGGTTTTTACCCTTTAACGGCCTATTTTCAAGTCTAAGTGTGATTTTTGCAAATTATCGGCATGCTCTCAAACCGGGAAACCCGAGACTACACAGTCAGTTCCTACAAGTTACATTGGTCCCGTGCGAGGTGTTCATGCCTCCTACGAGGTCGTTTGGAGGCTGGTTTGGGTTTTCACCCTTTATCGGTCTGTTTTCAAGTCTAAGTGTGATTTTTGCAAATTATCATCATACTCTCAAACCGGGAGACCCGTGACTACGCGGTCAGTTCCTGTAAGTTACATTGGTCCCGTGCGAGGTGTTCATGCCTCCTACGGGGTCGTTTGGGGGCTGGTTTGGGTTTTCACCCTTTAACGGCGAGTTTTCAAGTCTAAGAGTTATTTCGGCAAATTAGCGTCATATTCTCAAACTGCGAGACCCGGGACTAGGGGGTCAGTTCTTACAAGTTATATTGGTCCCGTGCAAGGTGTTCGTGCCTCCTACGGGGTCGTTCGGGGGCTGGTTTAGGTTTCCATGCTTTAACGGCCTATTTTCAAGTCTAAGAGTTTTTTGGCAAATTATCATCATACTCTCAAATCGGGAGACTCGGGACTATACGGTCAGTTCCTACAAGTTACATTGGTCCCGTACGAGGTTTCGTGCCTCCTACGGAGTCGTTTGGAATCTGGTTTGGGTTTTCACCCTTTAACGGTTTGTTTTCAAGTGTAAGTGTGCTTTTTGCAAATTATTATCATACTCTCGAATAGAGAGACCCGGGAGTACGCGGTCAGTTCCTACAAGTTACATTGGTCCCGTACGAGGTGTTCGTGCCACCTACGAGCTTGTTTGGGGGCTGGTTTGGGTTTTCACCCTTTAACAGCCTGTTTTCAATTCTAAGTGTGATTTTTGCAAATTATCATCATACTCTCGAACCGAGAGATGCGAGACTACGCGGTCATTTCCTATAAGTTACATTGGTCCCATACGAGGTGTTCATGCCTCCTACAGGGTCGCTTGGGGGCTGGTTTTGGTTTTCACCTTTTACCGGCCTATTTTTAAGTCTAAGTGTATTTTTTCAAATTATCATCATACTCCCGAACCGGGAGACTCGGGACTACGCGGTCAATTTCTACAAGTTACATTGGTCCCGTACGAGGTGTTCGTGCCTCCTACTGGGTCGCTTGGGGGCTGGTTTTGGTTTTCACCATTTAACGGCCTGTTTTCAAGTCTAAGTGTGATTTTTTCAAATTATCGTCATACTCTCGAATCGGGAGACCCAGGACTACGCGGTCAGTTCCTATAAGTTACATTGGTCCCGTGTGAGGTGTTCGTGCCTCCTACGGGGTCATTTGGGGTTGGTTTAGGTTTCCACCCTTTAATGGCCTGTTGTCAAGTCTAAGTGTGATTTTTGCAAATTATTGTCATACTCTCTAACCTGGAGACCCGAGACTTCACGGTCAGTTCTTACAAGTTACATTGGTCCCGTGCGAGGTGTTCGTGCCTCCTACGAGGTCGTTTGGAGGCTAGTTTGGGTTTTCACCCTTTAATGGCCTGTTTTCAAGTCTAAGTGTGATTTTTGCAAATTATTGTCATTATCTCAAATCGGGAGATGCAGGACTACGCGGTCAGTTCCTACAAGTTACATTGGTCCCATGCGAGGTGTTCGTGCCTCCTACGGGGTCGTTTGGATGCTAGTTTGTGTTTTCACCCTTTAACGGCCGGTTTTCAAGTCTAAGTGTGATTTTCGCAAATTATCATCATACTCTCGAACCGGGAGACTCGGGAGTACGCGGTCAATTTCTACATGTTACATTGGTCCCGTACGAGGTGTTCGTGCCTCCTACGGGGTCGTTTGGGGGCTAGTTTGGGTTTTTACCCTTTAACGGCCTGCTTTCAAGTCTAAGTGTGATTTTTTAAAATTATTGTCATACTCTCAAACCGGGAGTTCCGGGACTACGCAGTCAGTTCCTATAAGTTACATTGGTCCCGTACGAGGTGTTCGTGCCTCCTACGGGGCCGTTTGGGGATGGTTTGGGTTTTCACCCTTTAACGGCCTATTTTTAAGACTAAGAGTTATTTTGTCAAATTATCATGATACTCTCGAACCGGGAGACCCGAGACTATGCGGTCAGTTCTTACAAGTTACATTGGTCCCGTAAGAGGTGTTCGTGCCTCCGACGGGGTGGTTTGGGGGCTGGTTTGGGTTTTCACCCTTTAACGTCCTATTTTCAAGTCTAAGTGTGATTTTGGTAAATTATCGTCATACTCTCGATTCGGAAGACCCGGGACTACGCGGTCAGTTCCTACAAGTTACATTAGTCCCGTACGAGGTGTACGTGTCTCCTTCGGGGTCGTTTGGGGGCGGGTTTGGGTTTTCACCCTTTAACGGCCTGTTTTCAAGTCTAAGTGTGATTTTTGCAAATTATCATCATACTCTCGAACCGGGAGACCCGGGACTACGCGGTCAGTTCCTACAAGTTACATTGGTCCCGTGTAAGGTGTTCGTGTCTCCTACGGGGTCGTTTGGGGGCTGGTTTGGTGTTTTACCCTTTAACGACGTCTTTTCAAGTCTAAGTGTGATTTTTGCAAATTATCATCATACTCTCAAATTGTGAGACCCGAGACTACGCGGTCAGTTCCTACAAGTTACATTGGTCCCGTGCGAGGTGTTCGTCCCTCGTTCGGGGTCGTTTGGGGGCTGGTTTGGGTTTTCACCCTTCAACGGCCAGTTTTTAAGTCAAAGAGTTATTTTAGCAAATTATCATCATTTCTTAAACTGGGAGACCCGGGACTAGGAAGTCAGTTCTTACAAGTTACATTGGTTCCGTGCGAGGTGTTCATGCCTCCTACGGGGTGGTTTGGGGGCTGGTTTGGGTTTTCACCGTTTAATGGCCTATTTTCAAGTCTAAGTGTGATTTTTGCAAATTATCGGCATACTCTCGAACCGGGAGACCCGGGACTACGAGGTCACTTCCTACAAGTTACATTGGTCCCGTGCGAGGTGTTCGTACCTCCTACGGGGTCGTTTGGGGGTTGGTTTGGGTTTTTACCCTTTAACGGCCTGTTTTCAAGTCTAAGTGTGATTTTTTCAAATTATCATCATACTCTCAAATCGGGAGACCATGGACTACGTGGTCAGTTCCTACAAGTTACATTAGTCCCATGCGAGGTGTTCGTGCCTCCTACGGGGCCGTTTGGGGGATGGTTTGGGTTTTCCCCCTTTAATGGCCTGTTTTCAAGTCTAAGAGTTATTTTGGAAAATTATCGTCATACTCTCAAACCGGGAGACCTGGGACTACGCGGTCAGTTCCTACAAGTTACATTGGTTCCGTGCGAGGTGTTCGTGCCTCCTACGGGGTCGTTTGGGGGCTGGTTTGGGTTTTCACCCTTTAAGGACCTGTTTTCAAATCTAATTGTGATGTTTGCAAATTGTGATCATACTCTCGAACCAAGAGACCCAGGACTACGTGGTCAGTTCCTACAAGTTACATTGGTCCCGTGCGAGGTGTTCGTGCCTCCTACGGGATCGTTTGGGGGCTGGTTTGGGTTTTTACCCTTTAATGGCCTGTTTTCAAGTCTAACTGTTATTTTTGCAATTTATTGTCATACTCTCAAACCAGGAGAGCCGAGACTACACGGTCAGTTCCTACAAGTTACATTGGTCCCGTGTGAGGTGTTCGTCCCTCCTACGAGGTCGTTTGGAGGCTGGTTTGGGTTTTCACCCTTTAACGACCTGTTTTCAAGTCTAAGTGTGATTTTTGCAAATTATCGTCATACTCTCAAATTGAGAGACCCGGGACTACGCGGTCAGTTCTAGAAAGTTACATTGGTACCGTATGAGGTGTTCGAGCCTCCTACGGGGTCGTTTGGGGGCTGGTTTGGGTTTTCACCCTTCAACGGCCAGTTTTTAAGTCAAAGAGTTATTTTGGCAAATTATCATCATTTCTTAATATGGGAGACCCGAGACTAGGAAGTCAGTTCTTACAAGTTACATTGGTTCCGTGCGAGGTGTTCATGCCTCCTACGGGGTGGTTTGGGGGCTGGATTGGGTTTTCACCGTTTAATGGCCTATTTTCAAGTCTAAGTGTGATTTTTGTAAATTATCGCCATACTCTCGAACCGGGAGACTCAGGACTACGCGGTCACTTCCTACAAGTTACATTGGTCCCGTGCGAAGTGTTCGTACCTCCTACGGGGTCGTTTGGGGGTTGGTTTGGGTTTTTACCCTTTAACGGCCTGTTTTCAAGTCTAAGTGTGATTTTTGCAAATTATCATCATACTCTCAAATCAGGAGACCAGGGACTACGTGGTCAGCTCCTACAAGTTACATTAGTTCCATGCGAGGTGTTCGTGCCTCCTACGGGGCCGTTTGGGGGATGGTTTGGGTTTTCCCCCTTTAATGGCCTGTTTTCAAGTCTAAGAGTTATTTTGGAAAATTATCATCATACTCTCAAACCGGGAGACCTGGGACAAGTTACATTGGTCCCGTGCGAGGTGTTCGTGCCTCCTACGGGGTCGTTTGGTGTCTAGTTTGGGTTTTCACCCTTTAACGGCCTGTTTTCAAGTCTAAGTCTGACGTTTGCAAATTATCATCATACTCTCAAACCGAGAGACCCAGGACTACGTGGTCAGTTCCTACAAGTTACATTGGTCCCGTGCGAGGTGTTCGTGCTGCTACGGGGTCGTTTGGGGGATGGTTTAGGTTTTTACCCTTTAACGGCCTGTTTTCAAGTCTAAGTGTGATTTTTGTAAATTATCATCATACTCTCAAACCGGGATACCTGAGACTACACGGTCAGTTCCTACAGGTTACATTGGTCCCGTGCGAGGTGTTCGTGCCTCCTACGAGGTCGTTTGGAGGCTGGTTTGGGTTTTCAGCCTTTAACGGCCTGTTTTCAAGTCTAAGTGTGATTTTTGCAAATTAACCTCATACTCTAAAACTGGGAGACCCGACACTACACGATCAGTTCCTACAAGTTACACTGGTCCCGTGTGACCTGTTCATGCCTCCTACGGGATGGTTTGGGGGCTGGTTTGGGTATTCACACTTTAACGGCCAGTTTTCAAGTCTAAGAGTTATTTTGGAAAATTATCGTTATATTCTCAAACTGGGAGACCCGAGACTAGGGGGTCAGTTCTTACAAGTTACATAGGTTCCGTGCGAGGTGTTTGTGCCTCCTACATGCCCGTTTGGTGGCTAGTTTAGGTTTTCATCCTTTAACGACCTGTTTTTAAGTTTTAGTGTTATTTTTAAGTCTAAGTGTGATTTCTGCAAATTATCGTCATAATCTCAAACTGGGAGACTCGAGACTACGCGGTCAGTTCCAACAAATTACATTGGTCCCGGGTGAGGTGTTCGTGCCTCCAACGGGGTCGTTTGGAGGTTGGTTTGGGTTTTCACCCTTTAACGGCCTGTTTTCAAGTTTAAGTGTGTTTTTTACAAATTATCATTATACTATCAAAACAGGAGACCCGAGACTATGCGGTCAGTTCCTACAAGTTACATTGGTCACGTGCGAAGTGTTCGTACCTCCTACGAGGTCGTTTAGGGGCTGGTTCGGGTTTTCACCCTTTAACGGCCTGTTTTTAAGTCCAAGTGTGATTTTTGCAAATTAACGTCATACTCTCAAACTGGGAGACCCGACACTACACGATCAGTTCCTACAAGTTACATTGGTCCCGTGTGACCTGTTCATGCCTCCTACGGGGTGGTTTGGGGGCAGGTGTGGGTTTTCACACTTTAACGGCCTATTTTCAAGTCTAAGTGTGATTTTTGCTAATTATCGTCATACTCTCGAACCACGCGACCCGGGACTACACGGTCAGTTCCTACAAGTTACATTGGTCCCGTACGAGGTGTTCGTGCCTCCTACGGGGTCGTTTGGGGGATGGTTTCGGTTTACACCCTTTAACGGCCTGTTTTCAAGTCTAAGTGTGATTTTTGCAAATTATCGTCATTCTCTCGAATCGGGAGACCCGGGACTACGCGGTTAGTTCCTACAAGTTACATTAGTCCCGAACGCGGTGTTCGTGCCTCCTACGGGGACGTTTAGGGGATGGTTTGGGTTTTCATCCTTTAACGACTTGTTTTCAAGTCTCAGAGTTATTTTGGCAAATTATCGTCATACTCTCAAACCGGGAGACCCGGGACTACGCTGTCAGTTCCTACAACTTAGATTTGTTCCGTGCGAGGTGTTCGTGCCTCCTACGGGTCCGTTTGGTTGCTAGTTTAGGTTTTCACCCTTTAACGGCCTATTTTTAAGTTTAAGTGTTGATTTTTACAAATTATCGTCATATTCTCAAAGCGGGATTTTCGGGACTACGCGGTCAGTTCCTACAAGTTATATTGGTCCCGTGCGAGGTGTTCGTACCTCCTACGGGGTCGTTTGGGGGCTGGTTTAGGTTTTTACCCTTTAATGGTTTGTTTTCAAATTTATGTGTGATTTTAGCAAATTATCATCATACTCTCAAACCGGGAGACCCAAAACTACACGGTCAGTTCCTACAAGTTACATTTGTTCCGTACGAGGTGTCGTGCCTTTTACGGGGTCGTTTGGAGGCTGGTTTTGGTTTTCACCCTTTAACGACCTATTTTCAAGTCTAAGTGTGATTTTTTCAAATTAATTTCATACTCTCAAACCGGGAGACCCGAGACTACGCAATCAGTTCCTACAAGTTACATTGGTGCCGTGCGAGGTGTTCGTACCTCCTACGGGGTTGTTTGGGGCCTGGTTTGAGTTTTCACCTTTTAACGGCCTGTTTTCAAGTCTAAGAGTTATTTTGGCAAATTATCATCATACTCTCAAATTGGGAGACCCGGGACTATGCGGTCAGTTCCTACAAGTTACATTGGTCCCGTGCGAGGTGTTCGTGCCTCCTACGGGGTCGTTTGGAGGCTGGTTTGGGTTTTCACCCTTTAACGGCCTGTTTTCAAGTCTAAGTGTGATTTTTGCAAATTATTTTCATTATCTCAAACCGGGAGACCCAGGACTACGCGGTCAGTTCCTACAAGTTACATTAGTCCAATGCGAGGTGTTCGTGCCTCCTACGGGGTCGTTTGGAGGCTGGTTTGTGTTTTCACCCTTTAACGGCCTGTTTTCAAGTCTAAGTGTGACGTTTTCAAATTATCATCATACTCTCGAACCGAGAGACCCAGGACTACATGGTCAGTTCCTACAAGTTACATTGGTCCCGTGCGAGGTGTTCGTGCCTCCTACGGGGTCGTTTGGGGGCTGGTTTGGGTTTTCACCCTTTCACGGCCTGTTTTCAAGTCTAAGTGTGATTTTTGCAAATTATCATGATACTCTCAAATCGGGAGACCCGAGACTACAGGGTCAGTTCCTACAGGTTACATTGATCCCGTGCGAGGTGTTCGTGCCTCCTACGAGGTCGTTTGGAGGCTGGTTTGGGTTTTCAGCCTTTAACGGCCTGTTTTCAAGTCTAAGTGTGATTTCTGCAAATTATCGCCATACTCTCAAACCGGGAGACCCGTGACTACGCGGTCAGTTCCTGTAAGTCACATTGGACCTGTGCGAGGTGTTCATACCTCCTACAGGGTCGGGTGGGGGTTGGTTTGGGTTTTCACCTTTTAACGGCTTATTTTCAAGTCTAAGTCTGATTTTTGTAAATTATCGTCATACTCTCGAACCGGGAGACCCGAGACTAGGGGTCAGTTCTTACAAGTTACATAGGTTCCGTGCGAGGTGTTCGTGCCTCCTACGGGTCCGTTTGGTGGCTAGTTTAGGATTTCACCCTTTAATGGCCTATTTTTAAGTTTAAGTGTTGATTTTTACAAATTATCGTCGTATTCTCAAACCGGGAGTTCCGGGACTACGCGATCAGTTCCTACAAATTACATTGGTCCTGTGCGAGGTGTTCGTGCCTCCTACGGGGTCGTTTGGGGGCTGGTTTAGGTTTTTACCCTTTAACGGTCTGTTTTCATTTCTAAGTGTAATTTTTGCAAATTATCATCATACTCTCGAATCGGGAGACTCGGGACTACGCAGTCAATTCCTACAATTTACATTGGTCCCGTACGAGGTGTTCGTGCCTCCAACGGGATCGCTTGGGGGCTGGTTTTGGTTTTCACCCTTTAACGACCTGTTTTCAAGTCTAAGTGTGATTTTTTCAAATTATCGTCATACTCTCAAACCGGGAGACACGGGACTACGCGGTCAGTTCCTACAAGTTACACTGGTCCCGTGCTAGGTGTTCGTGCCTCCTACAAGGTCGTTCGGGGGCTAGTTTAGGTTTCCACCCTTTAACGGCCTGTTTTCAAGTCTAAGAGTTATTTTGGAAAATTATCGTCATACTCTCAAACCGGGAGACCTGGGACTACGCGGTCAGTTCCTACAAGTTACATTGGTCCCGTGCGAGGTGTTCGCGCCTCCTACGGGTCCGTTTGGTGGCTAGTTTAGGATTTCACCCTTTAACAGCCTATTTTTAAGTTTAAGTGTTGATTTTTACAAATTATCGTCGTATTCTCAAACCGGGAGTTCCGGGACTACGCGGTCAGTTCCTACAAATTACATTGGTCCTGTGCGAGGTGTTCGTGCCTCCTACGGGGTCGTTTGGGGGCTGGTTTAGGTTTTTACCCTTTAACGGCTTATTTTCAAATTTAAGTGTGATTTTTGCCAATTATCGTCATACTCTCAAACCGCGAGACCCAAAACTACACGGTCAGTTCCTATAAGTTACATTGGTACCGTGGGAGGTGTTCATTCCTCCTACGGGGTCGTTTAGGGGCTAGTTTGGGTTTTCACCCTTTAACGGCCTGTTTTTAAGTCCAAGTTTGATTTTTGCAAATTATCATCATACTCTCAAATCAGGAGACCCGAGACTACACGGTCAGTTCCTACAAGTTACATTGGTCCCGTGTGAGGTGTTTGTGCCTCCTACGAGGTCGTTTGGGGGATGGTTTGGGTTTTCATCCTTTAACGGCCTATTTTCAAGTCTAAGAGTTATTTTGGCAAATTATCGTCCTACTCTCAAACCGGGAGACTCGGGACTACGCGGTCAGTTCCTATAAGTTACATTGGTCCCGTGCGAGGTGTTTGTGCCTCCTACGGGGTTGTTTGGTGGCTGGTTTGGGTTTTTACCCTTTAAAAGGCTATTTTCAAGTCTAAGTGTGATTTTTGCAAATTATCGGCATGCTCTCAAATCGGTAAACCCGAGACTACACAGTCAGTTCCTACAAGTTACATTGGTCCCGTGCGAGGTGTTCGTGCCTCCTACGAGGTCGTTTGGAGGCTGGTTTGGGTTTTCACCCTTTAACGGCCTGTTTTCAAGTCTAAGTGTGATTTTTGCAAATTATCGTCATACACTCAAACCGAGAGACCTGTGACTACGCGGTCAGTTTCTGTAAGTTACATTGGTCCAGTGCGAGGTGTTCATGCCTCCTACGGGGTCGTTTGGGGGCTGGTTTGGGTTTTCACCCTTTAACGGCCTGTTTTCAAGTCTAAGTGTGATTTTTGCAAATTATCGTCATACTCTCGAATCGGGAGACTCGGGACAACGCGGTCAGTTCCTACAAGTTACATTGGTCCCGAACGAGGTGTTCGTGCTTCCTACGGGGTCGTTTGCGGGATGGTTTCGGTTTTCACCCTTTAACGGCATGTTTTCAAGATTAAGAGTTATTTTTACAAATTATCGTCATACTCTCAAACCGGGAGACCCGGGACTACGCGATCAGTTCCTATAAGTTACATTGGTCCCTTGCGAGGTGTTCGTGCCTCCTACAGGTCCGTTTTGTGGCTAGTTTAGGTTTTCACAATATACGGCCTATTTTTAAGTTTAAGTGTTGATTTTTCAAATTATCATCATATTCTCAAACCGGGAGGTCCGAGACTATGCGATCAGTTCCTACAAGTTACATTGGTCCCGTGCGAGCTGTTCCTGCCTCCTACGGGGTCGTTTGGGGGCTGGTTTAGGTTTTTACCCTTTAACGGCTTGTTTTCAAATTTAAGTGTGACTTTTGCAAATTATCGTCGTACTCTCAAACCGGGAGACCCAAGACTACACGGTCAGTTCCTACAAGTTGCATTGGTCCCATGCGAGGTGTTCGTACCTCCTACGGGGTCGTTTGGAGGCTGGTTTGGGTTTTCTCCCTTTAACGGCCTGTTTTCAAGTCTAAGTGTGACATTTTCAAATTATCATCATACTCTTGAACCGGGAGACCCGGGACTACGCGGTCAGTTCCTTCAAGTTACATTGGTCCTGTGCGAGGTCTTCGTGCCTCCTACGGGGTCGTTTGGGGGTTGGTTTGGTTTTCCACTCTTTAACAGCCTGTTTTCAAGTCTAATTGTGATTTTATCAACTTATCATCATGCTCTCAAACCGGGAGACCCGGGACTACGCGGTCAGTTCCTACAAGTTACATTAGTCCCGTGCGAGGTGTTCGTGCCTCCTACGAGATCGTTTGGGGGCTGGTTTGGCTTTTCACCCTTTAACGGCCTGTTTTCAAGTCTAAGAGTAATGTTGGCAAATTAGAGTCATCCTCTCAAACTGAGAGACCCGAGACTACGTGGTTTGTTCCTATAAGTTACATTGGTCCCGTGCGAGGTGTTCGTGCCTCCTACGGAGTCTGGTTTGGGTTTTCACCCTTTAATGGCCTGTTTTCAAGTCTAAGAGTTATTTTGGAAAATTATCATCATACTCTCAAATCGGGAGACCCGGGACTATGCGGTCAGTTCCTACAGGTTACATTGGTCCCGTGCGAGGTGTTCGTGCCTCCTACAGGGTCGTTTGGAGGCTGGTTTGGGTTTACACCCTTTAACCGCCTGTTTTCAAGTCGTAGTGTGATTTTTGCAAATTACCATCATACTCTCAAATCGGGAGACCCGAGACTACGCGGTCAGTTCCTACAAGTTACATTAGTCCCATGCGAGGTGTTCGTGCCTCCTACGGGGTCGTTTGGGGGCTGGTTTGGGTTTTCACCCTTTAACGACCTGTTTTCAAGTCTAAGAGTTATTTTGGCAAATTATTGTCATACTCTCAAATCGGGAGACTCGAGACTAGGCGGTCAGTTCCTATAAGTTACATTGGTCCCGTGCGAGATGTTCGTGCCTCCTACGGGTCCGTTTGGTGGCTAGTTTACGTTTTCACCCTTTAACGGCCTGTTTTTAAGTTTAAGTATTGATTTTAACAAATTATCATCATATTCTCAAACCGAGAGGCCCAGGACTACGCGGTCAGTTCGTACAAGTTACATTGGTCCCGTGCGAGGTGTTCGTGCCTCTTATGGGGTCGTTTGGGGGCGGGTTTGGGTTTTCACCCTTTAACGGCTTGTTTTCAAGTATAAGTGTGATTTTTGCAAATTATCGTTATACCCTCAAACCGGGAGACCCAAGACTACACGTTCAGTTCCTATAAGTTACATTGGTCCCGTGCGATGTGTTCGTGCCTCCTACGGGGTCGTTTGGAGGCTGGTTTGGGTTTTCACCCTTTAACGGCCTGTTTTCAAGTCTAAGTGTGATTTTTTCTAATTATTGTCATACTCTCAAACCGGGAGTTCCGGGACTACGCGGTCAGTTCCTATAAGTTACATTGGTCCCGTGCGAGGTGTTCGTGCCTCCTACGGGGTCGTTTGGGGATGGTTTGAATTTTCACCCTTTAACGGCCTGTTTTTAAGACTAAGAGTTATTTTTTAAAATTATCATGATACTCTCGAACCGGGAGACCCGAGACTACGCGGTCAGTTCTTACAAGTTACATTGGTCCCGTAAGAGGTGTTCCTGCCTCCTACGGGGTGGTTTGTGGGCTGGTTGGGATTTTCACCCTTTAACGTCCTATTTTCAAGTCTAAGTGTGATTTTTGTAAATTATCATCATACTCTCGATTCGGGAGACCCGGGACTACGCGGTCAGTTCCTACAAGTTACATTAGTCCCGTACGAGGTGTTCGTGTCTCCTTCGGGGTCGTTTGGGGGCGGGTTTGGGTTTTCACCCTTTAACGGCCTGTTTTCAAGTCTAAGTGTGATTTTTGCAAAATATCATCATACTCTCGAACCGGGAGACCCGGGACTACGCGGTCAGTTCCTACAAGTTACATTGGTCCCGTGTGAGGTGTTCGTGCCTCCTACGGGGTCGTTTGGGGGCTGGTTTAGTTTTTTACCCTTTAACGACGTGTTTTCAAGTCTAAGTGTGATTTTTGCAAATTATCATCATACTCTCAAATCGGGAGACCCGGGACTACAAGGTCAGTTCCTACAAGTTACATTGGTCCCGTGCGAGGTGTTCGTCCCTCCTTCGGGGTCGTTTGGGGGATGGTTTGGGTTTTCACCCTTTAACGGCCTGTTTTAAAGTTTAAGTGTAATTTTTGCAAATTAATGTCATACTCTCAAACGGGAGACCCGGGACTACGCGGTCAGTTCCTACAAGTTACATTGGTCCCGTGCGAGGTGTTCGTGCCTCCTACGGGGTCGTTTGGGGGCTGGTTTGGGTTTTCACCCTTTAAGGACCAGTTTTCAAGTCTAATTGTGATGTTTGCAAATTGTGATCATACTCTCGAACCGAGAGACCCAGGACTACGTGGTCAGTTCCTACAAGTTACATTGCTCCCGTGCGAGGTGTTCGTGCCTCCTACGGGATCGTTTGGGGGTTGGTTTGGGTTTTCACCCTTTAATGCCCTGTTTTCAAGTCTAAGTGTTATTTTTACAAATTATTGTCTTACTCTCAAACCGGGAGAGCCGAGATTACACGGTCAGTTCCTACAAGTTACATTGGTCCCGTGCGAGGTGTTCGAACCTCCTACGAGGTCGTTTGGAGGCTGGTTTGGGTTTTCACCCTTTAACAGCCTGTTTTCAAGTCTAAGTGTGATTTTTGCAAATTATCGTCATACTCTCAAATCGAGAGACCTGGGACTACGCGGTCAGTTCTAGAAAGTTACATTGGTCCCGTGCGAGGTGTTCGTGCCTCCTACGGGGTCGTTTGGGGGCTGGTTTGGGTTTTCACCCTTCAACAACCAGTTTTTAAGTCTAAGAGTTATTTTGGCAAAATTATCATCATTTCTTAAACTGGGAGACCCGGGACTAGGAAGTCAGTTCTTACAAGTTACATTGGTTCCGTGCGAGGTGTTCATGCCTCCTACGGGGTGGTTTGGGGGCTGGTTTGGGTTTTCACAGTTTAACGGCCTATTTTCAAGTCTAAGTGTGATTTTTGCAAATTATCGGCATACTCTCCAACCGGGAGACCCGGGACTACGCGATCACTTCCTACAAGTTACATTGGTCCCTTGCGAGGTGTTCGTACCTCCTACGGGGTCGTTTGGGGGTTGGTTTGGGTTTTTACCCTTTAACGGCCTGTTTTCAAGTCTAAGAGTGATTTTTGCAAATTATCATCATACTCTCAAATCGGGAGACCAGGGACTACGCGATCAGTTCCTACAAGTTACATTAGTTCCATGCGAGGTGTTCGTGCCTCCTACGGGGTCGTTTGGAGGCTGGTTTGGGTTTTCACCCTTTAACGGCCTGTTTTCAAGTCTAAGTGTGATGTTTGCAAATTATCATCGTACTCTCGAACCGAGAGACCCAGGACTACGTGGTCAGTTCCTACAAGTTACATTGGTCCCGTGCGAGGTGTTCGTGCCTCCTACGGGTCCGTTTGGTGGCTAGTTTAGGTTTTCACCCTTTAACGGCTTATTTTCAAGTCTAAGTGTGATTTTTGCAAATTATCGTGATACACTCATACCGGGAGGTTCGGGACTATGCGGTCAGTTCCTACAAAGTTACATTGGTCCCGAACGAGGTGTTTCGTGCCTCCTACGGGGTCGTTTGGGGGATGGTTTCGGTTTTCACCCTTTAACGGCATGTTTTCGAGTCTAAGAGTTATTTTGGCAAATTATCGTCATACTATCAAACCGGGAGACCCGGGACTATGCGGTCAGTTCCTACAAGTTACATTGGTCCCGTGCGAGGTGTTCGTGCCTCCTACGGGTCCGTTTGGGGGCTAGTTTAGGTTTTCACCCTTTAACGGCCTATTTTTAAGTTTAAGTGTTGATTTTTACAAATTATCGTCATATTCTCAAACTGGGAGGTACGGGACTACGCGATCAGTTCCTACAAGTTACATTGGTCCCGTGCGAGGTGTTCGTGCCTCCTACGGGGTCGTTTGGCGGTTGGTTTGGGTTTTCACCCTTTAATGACTTATTTTCATGTCTAAGTGTGATGTTTGCATATTATCATCATACTCTCGAACCGAGAGACCCAGGACTACGAGGTAAGTTCCTACAAGTTATATTGGTCCCATGCGAGGTGTTCGTGCCTCCTACGGGGTCGTTTGGGGGCTGGTTTGGGTTTTCACCCTTTAACGGGCTGTTTTCAAGTGTAAGTGTGATTTTTACAAATTATCATCATACTATCAAAACGGGAGACCCGAGGCTACGCGGTCAGTTCCTACATGTTACATTGGTCCCGTGCGACGTGTTCGTACCTCCTACGGGGTCGTTTGGGGGCTGGTTCGGGTTTTCACCCTTTAACGGCCTGTTTTCAAGTCCAATTGTGATTTTTGAAAATTATCGTCATACTCTCAAACTGGGAGACCCGACACTACACGGTCAGTTCCTACAAGTTACATTGGTCCCGTGCGACGTGTTCATGTCTCCTACGGGGTGGTTTGGCAGCTGGTTTGTGTTTTCACCGTTTAACGGCCTATTTTCAAGTCTAAGTCTGACTTTTGCAAATTATCGGCATACTCTCGAACCGGGAGACCCGGGACTACGCGGTCAGTTCCTACAAGTTACATTGGTCCCCTGCGAGGTGTTCGTACCTCCTACGGGTTCATTTGGGGGCTGGTTTTGGTTTTCATCCTTTACGGCCTGTATTCAAGTCTAAGAGTTATTTTGGCAAATTATAGTCATACTCTCAAACCGGGAGACACGGGACTACGCGGTCAGTTCCTACAAGTTACATTGGTCCCGAACGAGGTGTTCGTGCCTCCTACGGGGTCGTTTGGGGGATGGTTTCGGTTTCACCCTTTAACGGCCTGTTTTCAAGTTTAAGAGTTATTTTGGCAAAAATTATCGTCATACTCTCAAACCGGGAGGCCCGGGACTACGCGGTCAGTTCTTACAAGTTACATTGGTCCCGTTCGAGGTCTTCGTGCCTCCTACAAGGGGTCGTTTGGTGGGTAATTTAGGTTTTCACCTTTTAACGACTTGTTTTCAAGTCTAAGTGTGATTTTTTCAAAATATCGTCATACTCTCAAACCGGGAGGTCCGGGACTACGCGTTCAGTTCCTACAAGTTATATTGGTCCCGTGCGAGGTGTTCGTGCCTCCTACGGGGTCGTTTGGGGGCTGGTTTAGGTTTTGACCCTTTAACAGCCTATTTTTAAGTCTAAGAGTTATTTTTGCAAATTATCGTCATACTCTCGAAACCAAGAGACCCGGGACTACGCGTTCAGTTCTTACAAGTTACATTGGTCCCGTACGACGTGTTCCTGCCTCCTACGGGGTGGTTTGGGGGTTGTTTTGGGTTTTCACCCTTTAACGGCCTATTTTCAAGTCTAAGTGTGATTTTTTTAAATTATCGTCATACTCTCGAATCGGGAGACCCGGGACTACGCGGTCAGTTCTTACAAGTTACATTGGTCCCGTACGAGGTGTTCGTGTCTCCTTTAGGGTCGTTTGGGGGCGGGTTTGGGTTTTCACCCTTTAACGGCCTGTTTTCAAGTCTAAGTGTGATTTTTACAAATTATCTTCATACTCTCGAACCAGGAGACCCAGGACTACGCGGTCAGTTCCTACAAGTTACATTGGTCCCGTGTTAGGTGTTCGTGCCTCCTACGGGGTCGTTTGGGGGCTGGTTTGGATTTTTATCCTTTAACCGCCTGTTTTCAAGTCTAAGTGTGATTTTTGCAAATTATCATCATACTCACAAATCGGGAGACCCGGGACTACGCGGTCAGTTCCTACAAGTTACATTGGTCCCGTCCGAGGTGTTCGTCCCTCCTACGGGGTCGTTTGGGGGCTGGTTTGGGTTTTCACCCTTTAACGACCTGTTTTCAAGTCTAAGTGTGATGTTGGCAAATTATCATCATACTCTCGAACCGAGAGACCCAGGACCACGTGGTCAGTTCCTACAATCAACATTGGTTCCGTGCGAGGTGTTCGTGCCTCCTACGGGGTCGTTTGGGGGTTGGTTTGGGTTTTCACCGTTTAACGGCCTCTTTTCAAGTGTAAGTGTGATTTTTACAAATTATCATCATACAATCAAAACGGGAGACCCGAGACTAGGCGGTCAATTCCTACAAGTTACATCGGTCCCATTCGAGGTGTTCGTACCTCCTACGGGGTCGTTGGGGGGTTGGTTCGGGTTTTCACCCTTTAACGGCCTCTTTTCAAGTCCAAGTGTGATTTTTCAAATTAACGTCATACTCTCAAACCGGGAGACCCGACACTACACGGTCAGTTCCTACAAGTTACATTGGTCCCGTGCGACGTGTTCATGCCTCCTACTGGGTGGTTTGGGGGCTGGTTTGGGTTTTCACCGTTTAACGGCCTATTTTCAAGTCTAAGTGTGATTTTTGCAAATTATCGTAATACTCGCGAACCGAGAGACCCGGGACTACGCGGTCAGTTCCTACAAGTTACATTGGTCCCGTGCGAGGTGTTCGTACCTCCTACGGGGTCGTTTGGGGGTTGGCTTGGGTTTTCACCCTTTAACGACCTGTATTCAAGTCTAAGAGTTATTTTGACAAATTATCGTCATACTCTCAAACCGGGAAACCCGGGACTACGTGGTCAGTTCCTACAACTTACATTGGTCCCGAACGAGGTGTTCGTGCCTCCTACGGGGTCGTTTGGGGGATGGTTTCGGTTTTTACGCTTTAACGGCATGTTTTCAAGTCTAAGAGTTATTTTGGCAAATTATCTTCATACTCTCAAACCGGGAGGCCCGGGACTACGCGGTCAGTTCCTACAAGTTACATTGGTCCCGTTCGAGGTGTTCGTGCTTCCTACGGGTCCGTTTGGTGGCTAGTTTAGGTTTTCACCCTTTAACGGCTTGTTTTCAAGTCTAAGTGTGATTTTTGCAAATTATCGTCATACTCTCAACTCGGGAGGTCCGGGACTACGCGGTCAGTTCCTACAAGTTACACTGGTCCCGTGCGAGGTGTTCGTGCCTCCTACGGGGTCGTTTGGGGGCTGGTTTAGGTTTTCACCCTTTAACGGCCTGTTTTCAAATCTAAGTGTGATTTTTACAAATTATTATCATACTCTCAAACCGGGAGACCTGGGACTACGCGGTCAGTTCTTATAAGTTACATTGGTCCCGTGCGAGGTGTTCGTGCCTCCTACGGGGTCGTTTGGGGTTTTCACCTTTTAACGGCCTATTTTCAAGATTAAGAGTTATTTTGGCAAATTATCGTGATACTCTCGAATCGGTAGACCCAGTACTACGCGGTCAGTTCTTACAAGTTACATTGGTCCCGTACGAGGTGTTCCTGCCTCCTACGGGGTGGTTTGGGGGTTGGTTTGGGTTTTCACCCTTTTACGGCCTATGTTCAAGTCTAAGTGTATTTTTGTAAATTATCATCATACTCTCGAACCGGGAGACCTGGGACTACACGGTTAGTTCCTACAAGTTACATTGGTCTCGTGTGAGGTGTTCGTGCCTCCTATAGGGTCGTTTGGGGGCTGGTTTAGGTTTTTACCCTTTAACGACCTGTTTTCAAGTCTAAGTGTTATTTTTGCAAAATATCATCATACTCTCAAATCGGGAGACTAGGGACTACGCGGTCAGTTCCTACAAGTTACATTAGTCCCATGCGAGGTGTTCGTGCCTCCTACGGGGTCGTTTGGAGGCTGGTTTGGGTTTTCACCCTTTAACGGCCTGTTTTCAAGTCTAAGAGTTATTTTGGAAAATTATCATCATACCCTCAAACCGGGAGACCCGAGACTACACGGTCAGTTCCTACAAGTTACATTGGTCCCGTGCGAGGTGTTCATCCCTCCTACGAGGTCGTTTGGAAGTTGGTTTGGGTTTTCACCATTTAACGGCCAGTTTTAAAGTTTAAGTGTGATTTTTGCAAATTATTGTCATACTCTCAAATCAGGAGACCCTGGACGACACGGTCAGTTCCAGTAAGTTACATTGGTCCCGTGCGAGGTGTTCGTGCCTCCTACGGGGTCGTATGGGGGCTGGTTTGGGTTTTCACCCTTTAACGGCCAGTTTTTAAGTCTAAGAGTTATTTTGGCAAATTATCATCATATTCTCAATCTGGGAGACCCGAGACTAGGGGGACAGTTCTTACAAGTTAGATTGGTTCCATGCTAGGTGTTCATGCCTCCTACGGGTCCGTTCGGGGGCTAGTTTAGGTTTTCATCCTTTAACGACTAGTTTTTAAGTTTAAGTGTTATTTTTAAGTCCAAGTGTGATTTTTGCAAATTATCATCATACTCTCAAACCGACAGACCCGAGACTACACGGTCAGTTCCTACAAGTTACATTGGTCCCGTGCGAGGTGTTCGTACCTCCTACGGGGTCGTTTGGGGCTGGTTTGGGTTTTCACCCTTTAACAGCCTATTTTCAATTCCAAGTGTGATTTCTGCAAATTAAAGTCATACCCTCAAACCGGGAGACCCGAGACTACACGGTCAGTTCCTACAAGTTATATTGGTCCCGTGCGACGTGTTCATGCCTCCTACGGGGTGGTTTGGGGGTTGGTTTGGTTTTTCACCCTTTAACGGCCTATTTTCAAGTCTAAGTGTGATTTTTGCAAATTATCATCATAATCTCGAACCGGGAGACCCGGGACTACGTGGTCAGTTCCTACAAGTTACATTGGTCCCGTACGAGGTGTTCGTGCCACCTACGGGGTCGTTTGGGGGATGGTTTCGGTTTTCACCCTTTAACGGCCTATTTTCAAGTCTAAGTGTGATTTTTGAAAATTATTGTCATACTCTCGAATCGGGAGACCCGGGACTACGAGGTCAGTTCCTACAAGTTACATTGGTCCCGTAGGAGGTGTTCGTGCCTCCTATGGGGTCGTTTGGGGGATGGCTTGGGTTTTCACCCTTTAACGACCTGTTTTTAAGTCTAAGTGTGATTTTTGCAAATTATCGTCATACTTTCAAACCGGGAGACCCAGGACTACGCGGTCAGTTCCTATAAGTTACATTGGTCCCGTGCGAGGTGTTCGTACTTCCTACGGGGTCGTTTGGAGGCTGGTTTGGGTTTTCATCCTTTAACGGCTTATTTTCAAGTCTAAGAGTTATTTTGGCAAATTTGCGTCATACTCTCAAACCGGGAGACACGGGACTACGCGGTCAGTTCCTACAAGTAAATTGGTCACGTGCGAGGTGGTCGTGCCTCCTACGGGGTCCTTTGGAGGCTGGTTTGGGTTTTCACCCTTTAACGGCCTGTTTTCAAGTCTAAGTATGATTTTTGCAAATTACCGTCATACTCTCAAACCGGGAGACACGAGACTACACGGTCAGTTCCTACAAGTTACATTGGTCCCGTGCAAGGTGTTCGTGCCTCCTACGGGGTGGTTTGGGGGTTGGTTTGGGTTTTCACCCTTTAACGGCCTATTTTCAAGTCTAAGTGTGATTTTTATAAATTATCATCATACGCTCAAACCGGGTGACCCGAGACTACGCGGTAAGTTCCTACAAGTTACATTGGTACCGTGCGAGGTGTTCGTACCTCCTACGGGGTCGTTTGGGGGCTGGTTTGGGTTTTCACCCTTTAACGGCCTGTTTTGAAGTCTTAGTGTGATTTTTGCAAATTATTATCATACTCTTAAACCGGGAGACCTGGTACTACGCGGCCAGTTCCTACAAGTTACATTGGTCCCGTGCGAGGTGTTCGTGCCTCCTACGGGGTCGTCTGGGGGCTGGTTTGGGTTTTCAACCTTTAACAGCCTGTTTTCAAGTCTAAGAGTTATTTTGGCAAATTATCATCACACTCTCAAACCGGGAGACCCGGGACTATGCGGTCAATTCCAATAAGTTACATTGCTCCCGTGCGAGGTGTTCGTACCTCCTACGGGGTCGTTTGGAGGCTGGTTTGGGTTTTCACCCTTTAACGGCCTGTTTTCAAGTCTAGGTGTGATTTTTGCAAATTATCATCATGCTCTCAAATCGGGAGACCCGGGACTACGCGGTCAGTTCCAATAAGTTACATTGCTCCCGTGCGAGGTGTTCGTACCTCCTACGGGGTCGTTTGGAGGCTGGTTTGGGTTTTCACCCTTTAACGGCCTGTTTTCAAGTCTAGGTGTGATTTTTTCAAATTATCATCATGCTCTCAAATCGGGAGACCCGGGACTACGCGATTAGTTCCTACAAGTTACATTAGTCCCGTGCGAGGTGATCGTGCCTCCTACGGGTGGGGGCTGGTTTGGGTTTTCACCCTTTAACGGCCTGTTTTCAAATCTAAGAGTTATTTTAGCAAATCAGAGTCATACTCTCAAATCGGTAGACACGGGACTACGCGGTCAGTTCCTACAAGTTACATTGGTCCCGTGCGAGGTGTTCGTGCCTCCTACGGGTTCGTTTGGTGGCTAGTTTAGGTTTTCACCCTTTAACGGCCTGTTTTTAAGTGTAAGTGTTGATTTTTACAAATTATCGTCATATTCTCAAACCGGGAGGCCCGGGACTACGCGGTCAGTTCCTACAAGTTACATTGGTCCAGTGCAAGGTGTTCGTGTCTCTTACGGGGTCATTTGGGGGCTGGTTTGGGTTTTCACCCTTTAGCGGCCTGTTTTCAAGTATAAATGTGATTTTTCGAAATTATCGCCATACTCTCAAACTGGGAGACCCGGGACTACGCGTTCAGTTCTTACAAGTTATATTGGTCCCGTGCGAGGTGTTCGTGCCTCCTACGGGTCCGTTTGGTGGCTAGTTTAGGTTTTCACCCTTTAACGGCCTGTTTTTAAGTTTAAGTGTTGATTGTTACAAATTATCATCATATTATCAAACCGGGAGACCCGGGACTACGCGGTCAGTTCCTATAAGTTACATTGGTCCCGTGCGAGGTGTTCGTGCCTCCTATGTGGTCGTTTGGGCGTTGGTTTGGGTTTTCACCCTTTAACGGCCTGTTTTTATTTTAAGTGTTGATTTTTAAAAATTATCTTCATATTCTCAATCCGGGAGGCCCGGGACTACGCAGTCAGTTGCTACAAGTTACATTGGTCCAGTGCGAGGTCTTCATGCATCCTATGGGGTCGTTTGGGGGACGGTTTGGGTTTTCACCCTTTAACGGCCTGTTTTCATGTCTAGGAGTTATTTTGTCAAATTATCATCATACTCTCAAACCGGGAGACCCGGGACTACGCGGTCAGTTCCTAAAAGTTACATTGGTCCCGTGCGAGGCGTTTGTACCTCCTACGGGGTCGTTTGGGGGCTGGTTTGGGTTTTCACCCTTTAACGGCCTATTTTCAAGTCTAAGTGTGATTTTTGCAAATTATCGTCATACTCTCAAACCGGGAGACCCGGGACTACGCGGTCAGTTCCTACAAATTTCATTGGTCCGGTGTGAGGTGTTCGTGCCTCCTACGGAGTCGTTTGGAGGATGGTTTGAGTTTTCACCCTTTAACGGTCTGTTTTCAAGTATAAGTGTGATTTTTGCAAATTATCGTCATATTCTCAAACCGGGAGACCCAGGACTACGCGGTCAGTTCCTACAAGTTACATTGGTCCCGTGCGAGGTGTTCGTACCTCCTACGGGGTCGTTTGGGGGCTGGTTTGGGTTTTCACCCTTTAACGGCTAATTTTCAAGTCTATGTGCGATTTTTGCAAATTATCTTAATACTCTCAAATCGGGAGACCCGAGACAACACGATCAGTTCCTACAAGTTACATTGGTCCCGATCGAGGTGTTCGTGCCTCCTACGGGGTGATTTGGGGGCTAGTTTCGGTTTTCACCCTTTAACGCCCTGTTTTCAAGTCTAAGTGTGATTGTTGAAAATTATCGTCATACTCTCAAACCGGGAGACCCTGGACTACGGGGTCAGTTCCTATAAGTTACATTGGTCCCGTACGAGGTGTTCGTGCCTCCTACGGGGTCGTTTGGGGGCTGGTTTGGGTTTTCACCCTTTAACGACCTGTTTTGAAGTCTAAGTGTGATTTTTACAAATTATCGTCATACTCTCAAACCGAGAGACCCGGGACTACGCGGTCAGTTCCTATAAGGTTCATTAGTCCCGTGCGAGGTGTTTGTGCCTCCTACGGGGTATTTTGGGGGCTGGTTTGGGTTTTCACCCTTTAACGACCTGTTTTCAAGTCTAAGAGTTATTTTGGTAAATTATCATCATACTCTCAAACTGGGACGAGACTACGCGGTGAGTTCCTACAAGTTACATTGGTCCCGTGCAAGGTATATGCGCCTCCTACCGGTCCGTTTGGTGGCTAGTTTAGGTTTTCACCATTTAATGGCCTGTTTTTAAGTTTAAGTGTTGATTTCTACAAATTATCATCATATTCTCAAACCGGGAGGCCCGTCACTACGCGGTCAATTCCTACAAGTTACGTTGGTCCCGTGCGAGGTTTTCGTGCCTCTTACGGGACCGTTTGCGGGTTGATTTAGGTTTTCACCCTTTAGTGGCTTGTTTTCAAGTCTAAGTGTATTTTTTGCAAATTATCTTCATACTCTCAAATCGTGAGATACGGGACTAGGCGGTCAGTTCCAACAAGTTACATTGGTCCCGTGCGAGGTGTTCGTGCCTCCTACGGGGTTTTTTGAGGGCTGGTTTGGGTTTTCACCCTTTAACGGCATGTTTTCAAGTCTAAGTGTGATTTTTGCAAATTATTGTCATACTCTCAAATCGGGAGGCCCGGGACTACGCTGTCTGTTCCTACAAGTTACATTAGTCCCGTGCGAGGTGTTCGTGCCTCCTACGGGGTCATTTGGGGGTTGGTTTGGGTTTTCACCCTTTGACGGCCTGTTTTCAAGTCTAAGAGTTATTTTGGCAAACTAGAGTCATACTCTCAAATCGGGAGACACGGGACTATGTGGTCCGTTCCTACAATTTACATTGGTCCCGTGCGAGGTGTTCGTGCCTCCTACGGTGTCGTTTGGGGGTTAGTTTGGGTTTTCACCCTTTAATGGTCTGTTTTCAAGTCTAAGAGTTATTTTGGCAAATTGTCATCATACTCTCAAACCGGGAGACCCGGGACTATGCGGTCAGTTCCTACAAGTTACATTGGTCCCGTACGAGGTGTTCGTACGTCCTACGGGGTTGTTTGGGGGCTTATTTGGGTTTTCACCCTTTAACGGCCCGTGTTTGAAGTCTAAGTGTGATTTTTACAAATTATTATCATACTCTTAAATTGGGAGACCCGGGACTATGCGGTCAGCTCCTACAAGTTACATTGGTCCCGTGCGAGGTGTTCGTGCCTCCTACGGAGTCGTTTGGGGGATGTTTTGGTTTTTCACCCTTTAACGGCCTATTTTGAAGTCTAAGAGTTATTTTGGCAAATTATCATCATACTCTCAAACCGAGAGACCCGGGACTACGCGGTCAGTTCCTATAAGTTACATTGGTCCCGTACGAGGTGTTCGTGCCTCCTACGGGGTCGTTTGGAGGCTGGTTTGGGTTTTCACCCTTTAACGGCCTGTTTTCAAGTCTAGGTGTGATTTTTGCAAATTATCATCATGCTCTCTAACCGAGAGACCCGGGACTAGGCGGTCAGTTCCTACAAGTTACATTGGTTCCGTGCGAGGTGTTCGTACCTCCTACGGGGTCGTTTGGGGGTTGGTTTGGGTTTTCACCCTTTAACGGCCTGCTTTCAAGTCTAAGTGTGATTTTTACAAATTATCATAATACTCTCAAATCGGGAGACCCGAGACTACACGATCAGTTCCTACAAGTTACATTGGTCCCGTGCGAGGTGTTCGTGTCTCCTACGGGGTGATATGGGTGTTGGTTTGGGTTTTCACCCTTAAACAGCCTGTTTTCAAGTCTAAGTGTGATTTTTGAAAATTATCGTCATACTCTCGAACCGGGAGACCCGGGACTACGGGGTCAGTTCCTACAAGTTACATTGGTCCCGTGCGAGGTGTTCGTGCCTCCTACGGGGTCGTTTGGGGTTGGTTTGGGTTTTTATCCTGTAATGGCCTGTTTTTAAGTCTAAGAGTTATTTTGGAAAATTATCATCATACTCTCAAACCGGGAGACCCGGGACTACGCGGTCAGTTCCTATAAGTAACATTGGTCACGTACGAGGTGTTCGTGGCTCCTACGGGGTTATTTGGGGGCTGGTTTGGGTTTTCACCCTTTAACGGCCTATTTTAAAGTCTAAGTGTGATTTTTGCAAATTATCATCGTACTCTCGAACCGGGAGACCCGGGACTATGCGGTCAATTCTTACAAGTTACATTGATCCCGTGTGATGTGTTCGTGCCTCCTACGAGGTCGTTTGGAGGCTGGTTTGGGTTTTCACCCTTGAACGGCCTGCTTTTAAGTCTAAATGTGATTTTTGAAAATTATCGTCATACTCTCGAACCGGGAGACCAGGGACAACGGGGTTAGTTCCTACAAGTTACATAGGTCCCGTACGAGGTGTTCGTGCATCCTACGGGGTGGTTTGGGGGCTGGTTTGGGTTTTCACCCTTTAACGGCCTATTTTCAAGTCTAAGTGTGATTTTTGCAAATTATCGTCATACTCTCTAATCGGGAGACCCGAGACTACATGGTCAGTTCCTACTAGTTACATTGGTCCCGTGCGAGGTGTTTGTGCCTCCTATGGGGTCATTTGGAGGCTGGTTTGGGTTTTCACCCTTTAAGGGCCCGTTTTCAAGTCTAAGTGTGATTTTTGCAAATTATCGTCATACTCTCAAACCGAGAGACCCGCGACTACGCGGCTAGTTCCTATAAGGTACATTAGTCTTGTACGAGGTGTTCGTGCCTCCTACGGGGTCGTTTGGGGGCTGGTCTGGGTTTTCACTCTTTAACGGCCTCTTTTCAAGTCTAAGAGTTATTTTGGCAAATTATTGTCATACTCTCAAACCGGGAGACCCGGGACTACGCGGTGTGTTCTTACAAGTTGCATTGGTCCCGTGCGTGGTGTTCGTGCCTCCTACGTGTACGGTTGGTGGCTAGTTTAGGTCTTCACCCTTTAACGGCCTATTTTTATGTTTAAGTGTTGAATTTTAAAAATTATCGTCATATTCTCAACCCGGGAGGCCCGGGACTATGCAGTCAGTTCCTACAAGTTACATTGGTCCCGTGCGAGTTTTTCATGCCTCCTACGGGGTCGTTTTATGGCCGGTTTGGGTTTTCACCCTTTAACGGCCTGTTTTCAAGTCTAAGAGTTATTTTGGCAAATTATCATCATACTCTCAAACCGGGAGACCCGGGACTACGCGGTGAGTTCCTACAAGTTACATTGGTCACGTGCGAGGCGTTCGTGCCTCCTCGAGGGTCGTTTGGGGGCTGGTTTGAGTTTTCACCCTTTAACGGCCTGTTTTCAAGTCTAAGTGTGATTTTTGCAAATTATCTTAATACTGTCAAATCGGGAGACCCGAGACTATGCGATCAATTCCTACAAGTTACATTGGTCCCGTGCGAGGTGTTTGTGCCTCCTACGGGGTGGTTTGGCGGCTGGTTTGGGTTTTCACCCTTTAACGACCTGTTTTCAAGTCTAAGTGTGATTTTTGAAAATTATCGTCATACTCTCGAATCGGGAGACCCGGGACTACGGGGTCCGTTCCTACAAGTTACATTGTTCACGTTCGAGGTGTTCGTGCCTCCTACGGGGTCGTTTGGGGGCTGGTTTGGATTTTCACCCTTTAACGGCCTGTTTTGAAGTCTAAGCGTGATTTTTGAGAATTATCGTCATACTCTCGAACCGGGATACACGGGACTACGGGGTCAGTTCCTACAAGTTACATTGGTACCGTGCGAGGTGTTCGTGCCTCCTACAGGGTCGTTTGGGGGCTGGTTTGGGTTTTTATCCTGTAACGGCCTGTTTTTAAGTCTAAGAGTTATTTTGGCAAATTATCATCATACTCTCAAACCGGGAGACCCGGGACTACGCGGTCAGTTCCTATAAGTTACATTGGTCACGTACGAGCTATTCGTGCCTCCTACGGGGTTTTTTTGGGGCTGGTTTGGGTTTTCACCCTTTAACGGCCTGTTTTCATGTCTAAGTGTGATTTTTGAAAATTATTGTCATACTCTCGAACCGGGAGACCCGGGACTACATGGTCAGTTCCTACAAGTTACATTAGTCCCGTGCGAGGTGTTCGTGCCTTTTACGAGGTTGTTTGGTGGCTGGTTTGGGTTTTCACCCTTTAACGGCCTGTTTTTAAGTCTAAGTGTGATTTTTGAAAATTATCGTCATACTCTCGAACCGGGAGACCAGGGACTACGGGGTCAGTTCCTACAAGTTACATTGGTCCGGTACGAGGTGTTTGTGCCTCCTACGGGGTGGTTTGGGGGCTGGTTTGGGTTTTCACCCTTTGACGGCCTGTTTTCAAGTCTAAGTGTGATTTTTAAAAAATTATAGTCATACTCTCAAATAGGGAGACCCGAGACTACACGGTCAGTTCTTACAAGTTACATTGGTCCCGTGCGAGGTGTTCGTGCTTCCTACGGGGTCATTTGGAGGCTGGTTTGGGTTTTCACCCTTTATGGTCCTGTTTTCAAGTCTAAGTGTGAGTTTTACAAATTATCGTCATACTCTTAAACCGGGAAACCCGGGACTACGCGATCAGTTCTTACAAGTTACATTGGTCCCGTACGACGTGTTCCTGCCTCCTACGGGGTGGTTTGGGGGCTGTTTTGGGTTTTCACCCTTTAACGGCCTATTTTCAAGTCTAAGTATGATTTTTTTAAATTATCATCATACTCTCGAATCGGGAGACCCGGGACTACATTGTCAGTTCCTACAAGTTACATTGGTCCCGTGCGAGGTGTTCGTGCCTCCTACGGGGTCATTTGGAGGCTGGTTTGGGTTTTCACCCTTTAAGGTCCTGTTTTCAAGTCTAAGTGTGATTTTTACAAATTATCGTCATACTCTCAAACTGAGAGACCAGGGACTATGCGGTCAGTTCCTATAAGGTACACTAGTCCTGTGCGAGGTGTTCGTGCCTCCTACGGGGTCGTTTGGGGGATAGTTTGGGTTTTCACCCTTCAACGGCCTGTTTTCAAGTCTAAGACTTATTTTGGCAAACTATAGTCATACTCTCAAACTGGGAGACCTGGGACTACGCGGTCAGTTCTTACAAGTTACATTGGTCCTGTGCGAGGTGTTCGTGCCTCCGACGGGACCGTTTGGTGGCTAGTTTAGGTTTTCACCCTTTAATGGCCTGTTTTTATGTTTAAGTGTTGATTTTTAAAAATTATCGTCATATTCTCAACCCGGGAGGCCCGGGACTACGCTGTCAGTTCCTACAAGTTACATTGGTCCCGTGCGAGTTGTTCATGCCTCCTACGGGGTCGTTTGGGGGCCGGTTTGGGTTTTCACCCTTTAACGGCCTCTTTTCAAGTCTAAGAGTTTTTTTGGCAAATTATCATCATACTCTCAAACCGGGAGACTACGCGGTCAGTTCTTACAAGTTACATTGGTCCCGTGCGAGGTGTTCGTGAGTCCTACGGGTCCATTTGGTGGCTAGTTTAGTTTTTCACCCTTTAATGGTCTGTTTTTATGTTTAAGTGTTGATTTTTAAAAATTATCGTCCTATTCTCAACCCGGGAGGCCCGAGACTACGCAGTAAGTTCCTACAAGTTACATTGGTCCCGTGCGAGTTGTTCATGCCTCCTACTGGGTCATTTGTGGGCCGGTTTGGGTTTTCACCCTTTAACGGCCTCTTTTCAAGTCTAAGAGTTATTTTGGCAAATTATCGTCGTACTCTCAAATCGGGAGACCCGGGACTACGCGGTCAGTTCCTACAAGTTACATTGGTCCCGTGCGAGGCGTTCGTGCCTCCTACGGGGTCGTTTGGGGGCTGGTTTGGATTTTCACCCTTTAACGGCCTGTTTTTAAGTCTAAGTGTGATTTTTGCAAATTATCGTCATACTCTCAAACCGAGAGACCCGGCACTACGCGGTCAGTTCCTATAAGGTACATTAGTCCTCTGCGAGGTGTTCGTGCCTCCTATGGGGTCGTTTGGGGGCTAGTTTGGGTTTTCACCCTTTAACGGCTTGTTTTCAAGTCTAAGAGTTATTTTGGCAAACTATCATCATACTCTCAAACCGGGAGACCCGGGACTACGCGGTCAGTTCTTACAAGTTACATTGGTCCCGTGCGAGGTGTTCGTGCCTCCGACGGGTCCGTTTGGTGGCTAGTTTAGGTTTTCACCCTTTAATGGCCTGTTTTTATGTTTAAGTGTTGATTTTTAAAAATTATCGTCATATTCTCAACCCGAGAGGCCCGGGACTACGCAGTCAGTTCCTACAAGTTACATTGGTCCCGAGAGAGTTGTTCATGCCTCCTACGGGGTCGTTTGGGGGCCGGTTTGGGTTTTCCCCCTTTCACGGCCTCTTTTCAAGTCTAAGAGTTATTTTGCCAAATTATCGTCATACTCTCAAACCGAGAGACCCGGGACTACGCGATCAGTTCTTACATGTTACATTGGTCCCGTGCGAGGTGTTCGTGCCTCCTACGGGACCGTTTGGTGGCTAGTTTAGTTTTTCACCCTTTAATGGCCTGTTTTTATGTTTAAGTGTTGATTTTTAAAAATTATCGTCCTATTCACAACCCGGGAGGCCCCGGACTATGCAGTCAGTTCCTACAAGTTACATTGGTTCCGTGCGAGTTGTTCATGGCTCCTACGGGGTCATTTGGGGGCCGGTTTGGGTTTTCACCGTTTAACGGCCTCTTTTTAAGTCTAAGAGTTATTTTGGCAAATTATCGTCATACTCTAAAATCGGGAGACCCGGGACTACGCGGTCAGTTCCTACAAGTTACATTGGTCCTGTGTGAGGCGTTCGTGCCTCCTACGGGGTCGTTTGGGGGCTAGTTTGGGTTTTCACCCATTAACGGCCTCTTTTCAAGTCTAAGTGTGATTTTTGCAAATTATTGTCATACTCTCGAACCAGAAGACCCGGGACTTCGCGGTCAGTTACTACAAGTTACATTAGTGCCGTGCGAGGTGTTCGTGCCTCCTACGGGGTTGTTTGGGGGGCTGGTTTGGGTTTATCCCCTTTAACGGCTTGTTTTCAAGTCTAAGTGTGATTTTTGCAAATTATCTTATTACTCTAAAATTGGGAGACTCGAGACTACACGATTAGTTCCTACAAGTTACATCGGTCCCGTGAGAGGTGTTCGTGCCTCCTACGGGGTGGTTTCGGGGCTAGTTTGGGTTTTGACCATTTAACGGCCTACTTTCAAGTATAAGTGTGATGTTTGAAAATTATCATCATAATCTCGAACCGGGAGACCCGAGACTACGGGGTCAGTTCCTACAAGTTACATTGGTCCGGTACGAGGTGTTCGTACCTCCTACGGGGTCGTTTGGGGGCTGGTTTGGGTTTTCACCCTTTAACGGACTGTTTTCAAGTCTAAATGTGATTTTTCCAAATTATCTTAATACTCTCAAATTGGGAATCCCGGGACTACGCGATCAGTTCCTACAAGTTACATTGGTCCCGTGCGAGGTGTTCGTGCCTCCTACGGGGTGGTTTGGGGGTTGGTTTGGGTTTTCACCCTTTAACGGCCTGTTTTCAAGTCTAAGTGTGATTTTTGAAAATTATTGTCATACTCTCTAACCGGGAGACCCGGAACTACGCGGTCAGTTCCTACAAGTTACATTTGTCCCGTGTGAGGTCTTCGTGCCTCCTACGGGGTTGTTTGGGGGCTGGTTTGGGTTTTCACCCTTTAACGGCCTGTTTTCAAGTCTAAGTGTGATTTTTGCAAATTATCTTAATACTCTCAAATTGGGAGACCCGAGACTACATGATTAGTTCCTACATAGTTACATTGGTCTCGTTCGAGGTGTTCCTGCCTCCTACGGGGTGGTTTGGGGGTTGGTTTGGGTTTTCACCCTTTAACGGCCTATTTTCAAGTCTAAGTGTGATGTTTGAAAATTAACATCATACTCTCGAAACGAGAGACCCGAGACTACGGGTCCAGTTCTTACAAGTTACATTGGTCGCGTACGAGGTGTTCGTACCTCCTACGGGCTTGTTTGGGGGCTGCTTTGGGTTTTCACCCTTTAACGGCCTGTTTTCAAGTCTAAGTGTGGTTTTTACAAATTATCTTAATACTCTCAAATCGGGAGACCCGAGACTAGGCGATCAGTTCCTACAAGTTACATTGGTCCCATGCGAGGTTTTCGTGCCTCCTACGGGGTGGTTTGGGGGCTGGTTTGGGTTTTCACCCTTTAACGGCCTTTTTCAAGTCTAAGTGTGATTTTTGAAAATTATTGTCATACTCTCGAACCGGGAGACCCGAGACTACGGAGTTAGTTCTTATAAGTTACATTGGTCACGTACGAGGTGTTCGTGCCTCCTACGGGGTTGTTTGGAGGCTGATTTGGGTTTTCACCCTTTAACGGCCTGTTTTCAAGTCTCAGTGTGATTTTTGCAAATTATCATCATACTCTCGAACCGGGAGACCCAGGACTACGTGGTCAGTTCCTACAAGTTACATTGGTCCCGTGCGAGGTGTTCGTGCTTCCTATGAGGTCGTTTGGTGGCTGGTTTGGGTTTTCACCCTTTAACGACCGGTTTTCAAGTCAAAGTGTGATTTTTGAAAATTATCATCATACTCTCGAACCGAGAGACCCGGGACTACGGGGTGAGTTTCTACAAGTTACATTCGTCCCCGTACGAGGTGTTCGTGACTCCTACGGGGTTGCTTGGGGGCTGCATTGGGTTTTCACCCTTTGACGGTCTGTTTTCAAGTCTAAGTGTGATTTTTACAAATTATCATCATACTCTCAAATTGGGAGACCCGAGACTACACGGTCAGTTCCTACAAGTAACATTGGTCCCGTGCGAGGTGTTCGTGCCTCCTACGGGATCGTTTGGAGGCTGGTTTGGGTTTTCACCCTATAAGGGCTTGTTTTCAAGTCTAAGTGTGATTTTTGCAAATTATCATCATACTCTTAAATCAATAGACCCGGGACTATGCGGTCAGTTCCTACAAGTTACATTGGTCCCGTGTGAGGTGCTCGTGCCTCCTACGAGGTCGTTTGGGTTTTTTTTTTTTGGGTTTTCACCCTTTAAGGGCATGTTTCAAGTCTAAGTGTGATTTTTGCAAATTATCATCATACTCTCGAACCGGGAGACCCGGGACTACGAGATCAGTTCCTACAAGTTACATTGGTCCCGTACGAGGTGTTCGTGCCTCCTACGTGGTTGTTTGGGGGCTGGTTTGGGTTTTCACCCTTTAACGGCCTGTTTTCAAGTCTAAGTGTGATTTTTGCAAATTATCGTCATACTCTCAAATTGGGAGACACGAGACTACACGGTCAGTTCCTAACAGTTACATTGGTCCCGTGCTAGGTGTTCGTGCCTCCTACAGGGTCGTTTGGAGGCTGGTTTGGGTTTTCACCCTTTAAGGGCCTGTTTTCAAGTCAAAGTGTGATTTTTGTAAATTATCGTCATACTCTCAAATTGAGAGACGCGGGACTACGCGGTCAGTTCCTATAAGTTACATTAGTCCCATGCGAGGTGTTCGTGCCTCCTACGGGGTCGTTTGTGGGTTGGTTTGGGTTTTCACCCTTTAACCGTAAGTTTTCAAGTCTAAGAGTTATTTTGGCAAATTAGAGTCATACTCTCAAACCGGGAGACCCAGGACTACGCGGTCAGTTCCTACAAGTTACATTGGTCCCGTACGAGGTGTTCGTGCCTCCTACGGGGTGGTTTGGGGGCTGGTTTGGGTTTTCACCCTTTAACGGCCTATTTTCATGTCTAAGTGTGATTTTTGTAAATTATCGTCATACTCTCAAATCGGGAGACCCGGGTCTACGCGGTCAGTTTATACAAGTAACATTGGTCCCGTACGAGGTGTTCGTGCCTCCTACGAGGTCGTTTGAGTGCTGGTTTGGGTTTTCACCCTTTAACGGCCTGTTTTTAAGTCTAAGAGTTATTTTGCCAAACTATCGTCATACTCTCAAATGGGGAGACCCGGGACTCGCGATCAGTTCCTACAAGTTACATTGGTACCGTGCGAGGTGTTCGTGCCTCCTACGGGTCCGTTTGTTGGCTAGTTTAGGTTTTCACCCTTTAACGGCCTATTTTTAAGTTTAAGTGTTGATTTTTAAAAATTATCGTCATATTCTCAAATCGGGAGGCCCAAAACTACTCGGTCAGTTCCTACAAGTTACGTTGGTCCAGTGCGCGGTGTTCGTGCCTCCTACGGGGTCATTTGGGGGCTGGTTTGGGGTTTCACACTTTAACGGCCTGTTTTCAAATCTAAGTGAGATTTTTGCAAATTATCTTCATACTCTTAAACCGGGAGACCCGAGATTACACGGTCAGTTCCTACAAGTTACATTGGTCCCTTGCAAGCTGTTCGTGTCTCCTACGAGGTCGTTTGGAGGCTGGTTTGGGTTTTCACCCTTTAACGGCCTGTTTTCAAGTCTAATTGTGATTTTTACGAATTATCATCATACTCTCAAACCGAGAGACCCGGGACTACGCGATCAGTTCCTATAAGTTACATTGGTCCCGTGCGAGGTGTTCGTGCCTCCTACGGGTCCGTTTGGTGTCTAGTTTAGGTTTTCACCCTTTAACGGCCTGTTTTTAAGTTTAAGTGTTGATTTTTACAAAGTATCGTCATATTCTCAAACCGGGAGGCCCGGGACTATGCGTTCAGTTCCTACAAGTTACATTGGTCCCGTGCGAGGTGTTCGTGCCTCCTATGGGGTCGTTGGGGCGTTGGTTTGGATTTTCCCCGTTTAACGGCCTGTTTTCAAGTCTAAGAATTATTTTGGAAAATTATCATCATACTCTCAAACCAGGAGACCCGGGACTACGCGGTCAGTTCCTACAAGTTACATTGGTCCCGTGCGAGGTGTTCGTACCTTTTACGGGGTCGTTTGGAGGCTGGTTTGGGTTTTCACCCTTTAACGGCCTGTTTTCAAGTCTAAGTGTGATTTTTCCAAATAATCATCATACTCTCAAATCGGGAGACCCGGGACTACGCGATCAGTTCCTATAAGGTACATTTGTCCCGTGCGAGGTGTCCGTGCCTCCTACGGGGTCGTTTGGGGGCTGGTTTGGGTTTTCACCCTTTAACGGCCTATTTTCATGTCTAAGTGTGATTTTTGTAAATTATCGTCATACTCTCAAATCAGGAGACCCGAGACTACACGGTCAGTTCCTACAAGTTATATTGGTCCCGTGCGAGGTGTTCGTGCCTCCTACGGGGTCATTTGGGGGCTGGTTCGGGTTTTCACCCTTTAACGGCCTGTCTTTAAGTCTAAGAGTTATTTTGGCAAATTATTGCCATACTCTCTAACCGGGAGACCCGGGACTACGCGGTTAGTTCTTACAAGTTACATTGGTCTCGTGCGAGGTGTTCGTGCCTCCTATGGGGTTGTTTGGGTGTTGGTTTGGGTTTTCACCCTTTAACGATATGTTTTTCAGTCTAAGAGTTATTTTGGCAAATTATCGTCATACTCTCAAACCGAGAGACCTCGGACTACACGGTCAGTTCCTACAAGTTACATTGGTCCCGTGCGAGGTGTTCGTTCCTCCTACGGGTCCGTTTGGTGGCTATTTTAGGTTTTCACCCTTTAACGGCCTATTTTAAAGTCTAAGTGTGATTTTTCAAATTATCGTCATACTCTTGAACCGGGAGACCCGAGACTACTTGGTCAGTTCCTACAAGTTACGTTTGTCCCGTGCGACGTTTTCGTGCATCCTACAGGGTCATTTGGTAGATGGTTTTGGTTTTCACCCTTTAACGGCCTGTTTTCAAGTCTAAGTGTGCTTTTTGCAAATTATCGTCATGCTCTCAAACCGGGAGACCCGGGACTACGCGGTTAGTTCTTACAAGTGACATTAGTCCCGTGCGAGATGTTCGTGCCTCCTACGGGGTCGTTTGGGGGCTGGTTTGGATTTTCACCCTTTAACGGCCTGTTTTCAAGTCTAAGAGTTATTTTGGCAAATTATCATCATACTCTCAAACCGGGAGACACGAGACTATACGGTCAGTTCCTACAAGTTACATTGGTCCCGTACGAGGTGTTCGTGCCTCCTACGGGGTGGTTTGGAGGATGGTTTGGTTTTTCACCCTTTAACGGCCTATTTTCAAGTCTAAGTGTGATTTATGCAAATTATCGTCATACTCTCGAACCGGGAGACCCAGGACTACGCGGTCAGTTCCTACAAGTTACATTGGTCCCGTACGAGGTGTTCGCTGCTTCCAACGGGGTAATTTGGGGGCTGGTTTGGGTTTTCACCCTTTAACGGCCTATTTTCAAGTCTAAGAGTGATTTTTACAAATCATCGTCATACTCTTGAAACGGGAGACCCGGGACTATGTGGTCACTTCATACAAGTTACATTGGTCCCGTACGAGGTGTTCGTGCCTCCTATGGGGTTGTTTGGGGGCTGGTTTTGGTTTTCACCCTTTAACGGCTTGTTTTCAAGTCTAAGAGTTATTTTGGAAAATTATCGTCATACTCTCGAACCGGGAGACCCGGGACTACGCGGTCAGTTCCTACTAGTTACATTGGTCCCTTACGAGGGGTTCGTGCCTCCTACGGGTTCGTTTGGAGATTGGTTTGGGTTTTCACCATTTAACGGCTTGTTTTCAAGTCTAAGTGTGATTTATGCAAATTATCGTCATACTCTCGAACCAGGAGACCTGGGACTACACGATCAGTTCCTATAAGTTACATTGGTCCCGTGCGAGGTGTTCGTGCCTCCTACGGGGTCGTTTGGGGATGGTTTGGGTTTTCACCTTTTAACGGCCTATTTTTAAGTCTAAGTGTTATTTTGGCAAATTATCGTTATACTCTCAAACCAGGAGACCCGGGACTATGCGGTCAGTTCTTACAAGTTACATTGGTCCCGTGCGAGGTGTTCATGCCACCTATGGGTCCGTTTGGTGTCTACTTTAGGTTTTCACCCTTTAACGGCCTATTTTTATGTTTAAGTGTTGATTTTTAAAAATTATCGTCATATTCTCAAACCGGGAGGCTCGGGACTACGTTATCAGTTCCTACGAGTTTCATTGGTCCCGTGCGAGGTGTTCATGCCCCCTACGAGGTCATTTGGGGGCCGGTTTGGGTTTTCACCCTTTAACGGCCTGTTTTCAAATCTAAGTGTGATTTTTGCAAATTATCGTCATACTCTCAAATAGGGAGACCCGAGACTACATGGTCAGTTCCTACAAGTTACATTGGTCCCGTGCGAGGTGTTCGTGCCTCCTACGGGGTCGTTTGGGGGCTGGTTTGGGTTTTCACCCTTTTACGGCCTGTTTTCAAGTCTAAATGTGATTTTTTCAAATTATCATCATACTCTCTAACCGGGAGACCCGGGACTACGGGGTCAGTTCCTACAAGTTACATTGTTCCTGTGCGAGGTGTTCGTGCCTCCTACGGGGTCGTTTGGGGGCTGGTTTCGGTTTTCACCTTTAACGGCATGTTTTCAAGTCTAAGAGTTATTTTGGCAAACTATCGTCATACTCTCAAACCGGGAGACCCGAGATTCGTGGTCAGTTCCTACAAGTTACATTGGTCTCGTGCGAGGTGTTCGTGCCTTCTACGGGGTCGTTTGGAGGCTGGTTTGGGTTTTCACCCTTTAACGGCCTGTTTTCAAGTCTAAGTGTGATTTTTGCAAATTATCGTCATACTCTCAAACCAGGAGATTATAGACTACGCGATAAGTTCCTACAAGGTACATTAGTCCCGTGCGAGGTGTTCGTGCCTCCTACGGGGTATTTTGGGGCTGATTTGGGTTTTCACCAATTAACGGCCTGTTTTCAAGTCTAAGAATTATTTTGGCAAATTATCATCATACTCTCAAACCGGGTGACCCGTGACTACGCGATCAGTTCCTACAAGTTACATTGGTCCCGTGCGAGGTGTTCGTGCCTCCTACGGGGTCGTTTGGAGGTTGGTTTGGGTTTTCACCCTTTAACAGCCTGTTTTCAAGTCTAAGTGTGATTTTTGCAAATTATCATCATGCTCTCAAACCGAGAGATCCGAGACTACGCGGTCGGTTCCTACAAGTTACATTAGTCCCGTGCGAGGTGTTCGTGCCTCCGACGGGTCCGTTTGGTGGCTAGTTTAGGTTTTCACCCTTTAATGGCCTATTTTTATGTTTAAGTGTTGATTTTTAAAAATTATCGTCATATTCTCAACCCGGGAGGCCCGGCACTACGCAGTCAGTTCCTACAAGTTACATTGGTCCCGTGCGAGTTGTTCATGCCTCCTACGGGGTCATTTGGGGGCCGGTTTGAGTTTTCACCCTTTAACGGCCTCTTTTCAAGTCTAAGAGTTATTTTGGCAAATTATCATCATACTCTCAAACCGGGAGACCCAGGACTACGCGGTCAGTTCCTACAAGTTACATTGGTCCCGTACGAGGTGTTCGTGCCTCCTACGGGGTGGTTTGGGGGATGGTTTGGGTTTTCACCCTTTAATGACATATTTTCATGTCTAAGTGTGATTTTTGTAAATTATCGGCATACTCTCAAATCGGGAGACCCGAGACTACACGATCAGTTCCTACAAGTTAATTTGGTCCCGTGCGAGGTGTTCGTGCCTCCTACGGGGTCATTTGGGGACTGGTTGGGATTTTCATCCTTTAACGGCCTGTCTTTAAGTCTAAGAGTTATTTTGGCAAATTATCATCATACTCTCTAATCGGGAGAGCTGGGACTACGCGATTAGTTCTTACAAGTTACATTGGTCCCGTGCAAGGCGTTCGTGCCTCCTACGGGGTTGTTTGGGGGCTGGTTTGGGTTTTCACCCTTTAACGGCATGTTTTTCAGTCTAAGAGTTATTTTTTGCAAATTATCATCATACTCTCAAACCGGCAGACCTGGGACTACGCGGTCAGTTCCTACAAGTTACATTGGTCCCGTGCGAGGTGTTCGTTCCTCCTAGGGGCCGTTTGGTGGCTATTTTAGGTTTTCACCCTTTAACGGCCTGTTTTAAAGTCCAAGTGTGATTTTTCAAATTATCGTCATACTCTCGAACCGGGAGACCCGAGACTACTCGGTCAGTTCCTACAAGTTACGTTTGTCCCGTGCGACGTGTTTTTGCGTCCTACAGGGTCGTTTGGAAGATGGTTTTGGTTTTCACCCTTTAACGACCTGTTTTCAAGTCTAAGTGTGCTTTTTGCAAATTATCGACATGCTCTCAAACCGGGAGACCCGGGACTACGCGGTTAGTTCTTACAAGTTACATTAGTCCCGTGCGAGATCTTCGTGCCTCCTACGGGGTCGTTTGGGGGCTGGTTTGGGTTTTTACCCTTTAACGGCCTGTTTTCAAGTCTAAGAGTTATTTTGGCAAATTATCTTCATACTCTCAAACCGGGAGACACGAGACTACACGGTCAGTTCCTACAAGTTACATTGGTCCCGTACGAGGTGTTCGTGCCTCCTACGGGGTGGTTTGGAGGCTGGTTTGGTTTTTCACCCTTTAACGACCTATTTTCAAGTCTAAGTGTGATTTATGCAAATTATCGTCATACTCTCGAACCGGGAGACCCAGGACTACGCGGTCAGTTCCCACAAGTTACATTGGTCCCGTACGAGGTGTTCGTGCCTCCTACGGGGTAATTTGGGGGCTGGTTTGGGTTTTCACCCTTTAACGGTCTATTTTCAAGTCTAAGAGTGATTTTTACAAATTATCGTCATACTCTTGAACCGGGAGACCCGGGACTATGCGGTCTGTTCATACAAGTTACATTGGTCCCGTACGAGGTGTTCGTGCCTCCTACGGGGTTGTTTGGGGGCTGGTTTGGGTTTTCACCCTTTAACGGCTTATTTTTAAGTCTAAGAGTTATTTTGGAAAATTATTGTCATACTCTCGAACCGGGAGACCCGAGACTACGCGGTATGTTCCTACAAGTTACATTGGTCCCTTACGAGGGGTTCGTGCCTCCTACGGGTTCGTTTGGAGATTGGTTTGGGTTTTCACCCTTTAACGGCTTGTTTTCAAGTCTAGGTTTGATTTTTGCAAATTATCGTCATACTCTAGAACCAGGAGACCTGGGACTACACGATCAGTTCCTATAAGTTACATTGGTCCCGTGCGAGGTGTTCGTGCCTCCTACGGGGTCGTTTGGGGATGGTTTGGGTTTTCACCTTTTAACGGCCTGTTTTTAAGTCTAAGTGTTATTTTGGTAAATTATCGTTATACTCTCAAACCGGGAGACCCGGGACTATGCGGTCAGTTCTTACAAGTTACATTGGTCCCGTGCGAGGTGTTCATGCCTCCTACGGGTCCGTTTGGTGGCTAGTTTAGGTTTTCACCCTTTAACGGCCTATTTTTATGTTTAAGTGTTGATTTTTAAAAATTATCGTCATATTCTCAAACCGGGAGGCCCGGGACTACGTTATCAGTTCCTACGAGTTACATTGGTCCCGTGCGAGGTGTTCATGCCTCCTACGAGGTCGTTTGGGGGCCGGTTTGGGTTTTCACCTTTAACGGCATGTTTTCAAGTCTAAGAGTTATTTTGGCAAACTATCGTCATACTCTCAAATCGGGAGGCCTGGGATTCGTGGTCAGTTCCTACAAGTTACATTGGTCCCGTACGAGGGGTTCGTGCCTCCTACGGGGTCGTTTGGGGGCCGGTTTGGGTTTTCACCCTTTAACGGCCTGTTTTCAAGTCTAAGTGTGATTCTTGCAAATTATCATCATACTCTTAAATCAAGAGACCCGAGACTACGCGGTCAGTTCCTACAAGTTACATTGGTCCCGTGTGAGGTGCTCGTTCCTCCTACAAGATCGTTTGGGGGCTGATTTGGGTTTTCACCCTTTTACGGCTTGTTTTCAAGTCTAAGTGTGCTTTTTGCAAATTATCTTAATACTCTCAAATCGGGAGACCCGAGACTACGCGATCAGTTACTACAAGTTACATTGGTCCCGTACGAGGTGTTCGTGCCTCCTACGGGGTCAATTGGGGGCCGGTTTGAGTTTTCACCCTTTAACGGCCTCTTTTCAAGTCTAAGAGTTATTTTGGCAAATTATCATCATACTCACAAACCGGGAGACCCAGGACTACGCGGTCAGTTCCTACAAGTTACATTGGTCCCGTACGAGGTGTTCGGGCCTCCTACGGGGTGGTTTGGGGGCGGGTTTGGTTTTTCACCCTTTAACGGCCTATTTTCATGTCTAAGTGTGATTTTTGTAAATTATCGTCATACTCTCAAATCGGGAGACCCGAGACTACACGGTCAATTCCTACATGTTATATTGGTCCCGTACGAGGTGTTCGTGCCTCCTACGGGGTCATTTAGGGGCTTGTTGGGGTTTTCACCATTTAACGGTCTGTCTTTAAGTCTAAGAGTTATTTTTGATAATTATCATCATACTCTCTAACCGGGAGACCCGGGACTACGCGATTAGTTCTTACAAGTTACATTGATCCCGTGCGAGGCGTTCGTGCCTCCTACGGGGTTGTTTGGGGGCTGGTTTGGGTTTTCACCCTTTAACGGCATGTTTTTCAGTCTAAGAGTTATTTTGGCAAATTATCGTCATACTCTCAAATCGGGAGACCTGGGGCTACGCGGTCAGTTCCTACAAGTTACATTGGTCCCGTGCCAGGTGTTCGTTCCTCCTACGGGTCCGTTTGGTGGCTATTTTAGGTTTTCACCCTTTAACGGCCTGTTTTAAAGTCTAAGTGTGATTTTTCAAATTAACGTCATACTCTCGAATCGGGAGACCCGAGACTACTCAGTCAGTTCCTACAAGTTACGTTTGTCCCGTGCGATGTGTTTTTGCGTCCTACAGGGTCGTTTGGAAGATGGTTTTGGTTTTCACCCTTTAACGGCCTGTTTTCAAGTCTAAGTGTGCTTTTTGCAAATTATCGTCATGCTCTCAAACCGGGAGACCCGGGACTACGCGGTCAGTTCTTACAAGTTACATTAGTCCCGTGCGAGATGTCCGTGCCTCCTACGGGGTCGTTTGGTGGATGGTTTGGGTTTTCACCCTTTAACGGCCTATTTTCAAGTCTAAGAGTTATTTTTGCAAATTATCATCATACTCTCAAACCGGGAGACACGAGACTACACGATCAGTTCCTACAAGTTACATTGGTCCCGTATGAGGTGTTCGTGCCTCCTACGGGGTGGTTTGGAGGCTGGTTTGGTTTTTCACCCTTTAACGGCCTATTTTCAAGTCTAAGTGTGATTTATGCAAATTATCGTCATTCTCTCGAACCGGGAGACCCAGGACTACGCGGTCAGTTCCTACAAGTTACATTGGTCCCGTACGAGGTGTTCGTGCCTCCTACGGGGGTGGTTTGGGGACTTGTTTGGGTTTTCACCCTTTAACGGCCTATTTTCAAGTCTAAGAGTGATTTTTACAAATTATCGTCATACTCTTGAACCGGGAGACCCGGGACTATACGGTCAGTTCATACAAGTTACATTGGTCCCGTACGAGGTGTTCGTGCCTCCTACGGGGTTGTTTGGGGGTTGGTTTGGGTTTTCACCCTTTAACGGCTTGTTTTCAAGTCTAAGAGTTATTTTGGAAAATTATCGTCATACTCTCGAACCGGGAGACCCGGGACTACGCGGTCAGTTCCTACAAGTTACGTTGGTCCCTTACGAGGGGTTCGTGCCTCCTACGGGTTCATTTGGAGATTGGTTTGGGTTTTCACCCTTTAACGGCTTGTTTTCAAGTCTAAGTGTGATTTTTGCAAATTATCATCATACTCTCAAACCAGGAGACCTGGGACTACACGATCAGTTCCTATAAGTTACATTGGTCCCGTGCGAGGTATTCGTGCCTCCTACGGGGTCGTTTGGGGATGGTTTGGGTTTTCACCTTTTAACGGCCTGTTTTTAAGTCTAAGTGTTATTTTGGCAAATTATCGTTATACTCTCAAATCGGGAGACCCGGGACTATGCGGTCAGTTCTTACAAGTTACATTGGTCATGTGCGAGGTGTTCATGCCTCCTACGGGTCCGTTTGGTGGCTAGTTTAGGTTTTTACCCTTTAACGTCCTATTTTTATGTTTAAGTGTTGATTTTTAAAAATTATCATCATATTCTCAAACCGGGAGGCCCGGGACTACGTTATCAGTTCCTACGAGTTACATTTGTCCCGTGCGAGGTGTTCATGCCTCCTACGAGGTCGTTTGGGGGCCGGTTTGGGTTTTCACCCTTTAACGGCCTGTTTTCAAGTCTAAGTGTGATTTTTGTAAATTATCATCAAACTCTCAAATAGGGAGACCCGAGACTACATGGTCAGTTCCTACAAGTTATATTGGTCCCGTGCGAGGTGTTCGTGCCTCCTACGGGGTCGTTTGGGGGCTGGTTTGGGTTTTCACCCTTTTACGGCCTGTTTTCAAGTATAAGTGTGATTTTTGCAAATTATCGTCATACTCTCTAACCGGGAGACCCGGGACTACGCGGTCAGTTCCTACAAGTTACATTGGTCCTTTACGAGGTGTTCGTGCCTCCTACGGGGTCGTTTGGGGGTTGGTTTGGGTTTTCACCTTTAACGGCATGTTTTCAAGTCTAAGAGTTATTTTGGCAAACTATCGTCATACTCTTAAACCGGGAGACCCGGGATTCGTGGTCAGTTCCTACAAGTTACATTGGTCCCGTGCGAGGTGTTCGTGCCTCCTACGGGGTCGTTTGGATGCTGGTTTGGGTTTTCACCCTTTAACGGCCTGTTTTCAAGTCTAAGTGTGATTTTTACAAATTATCGTCATACTCTCAAATCGGGAGACCCAAGACTACGCGATCAGTTCCTAGAGGGTCAGTTCTTACAAGTTACATTAGTCCCGTGTGTGGTGTTCGTGCCTCCTACGGGGTCTTTTGGGGCTGGTTTGGGTTTTCACCCTTTAACCGCCTGTTTTCAAGTCTAAGTGTGATTTTTGCAAATTATCTTCATGCTCTCAAACCAAGAGACCCGAGACTACACGATCGGTTCCTACAAGTTACATTAGTCCCGTGCGAGGTGTTCGTGCCTCCGACGGGTCCGTTTGGTGGCTAGTTTAGGTTTTCACCCTTTAATGGCCTGTTTTTATGTTTAAGTGTTGATTTTTAAAAATTATCATCATATTCTCAACCCGGGAGGCCCGGGACTGCGCAGTCAGTTCCTACTAGTTACATTGGTCCCGTGCGAGTCGTTCATGCCTCCTACGGGGTCGTTTGGGGGCCGGTTTGAGTTTTCACCCTTTAACGGCCTCTTTTCAAGTCTAAGAGTTATTTTGGCAAATTATCATCATACTCTCAAACCGGGAGACCCAAGACTACGCGGTCAGTGCCTACAAGTTACATTGGTCCCGTACGACGTGTTCGTGCCTCCTACGGGGTGGTTTCGGGGCTGGTTTGGGTTTTCACCCTTTAACGGCCTATTTTCATGTTTAAGTGTGATTTTTGTAAATTATCATCATACTCTCAAATCGGGAGACCCGAGACTACAGGGTCAGTTCCTACAAGTTATATTGGTCCCGTGCGAGGTGTTCGTGCCTCCTATGGGGTCATTTGGGGGTTGGTTGGGGTTTTCACCCTTTAACAGCCTGTCTTTAAGTCTAAGAGTTATTTTGACAAATTATCGTCACACTCTCTAACCGGGAGACCCGGGACTACAGGGTCAGTTCCTACAAGGTACATTAGTCCCGTGCGAGGTGTTCGTGCCTCCTACGGGGTCTTTTGGGGCTGGTTTGGGTTTTCACCCTTTAACCGCCTGTTTTCAAGTCTAAGTGTGATTTTTGCAAATTATCGTCATGCTCTCTAATCGAGACACTCGGGACTACGCGGTTAGTTCTTACAAGTTACATTGGTCCCGTGCGAGGTGTTCGTGCCTCCTACGGGGTTGTTTGGGGGCTGGTTTGGGTTTTCACCCTTTAACGGCATGTTTTTCAGTCTAAGAGTTATTTTGGCAAATTAACGTCATACTCTCAAATCGGGAGACCTGGGACTACGCGGTCAGTTCCTACAAGTCACATTGGTCCCGTGCCAGGTGTTCGTTCCTCCTACGGGTCCGTTTGGTGGCTATTTTAGGTTTTCACCCTTTAATGGCCTGTTTTAAAGTCTAAGTGTGATTTTTCAAATTATCGTCATACTCTCGAACCGGGTGACCCGAGACTAGTCGGTCAGTTCCTACAAGTTACGTTTGTCCCGTGCGACGTGTTCGTACGTCCTACAGGGTCGTTTGGAAGATGGTTTTGGTTTTCACCCTTTAACGGCCTGTTTTCAAGTCTAAGTTTGCTTTTTGCAAATTATCATCATGCTCTCAAACCGGGAGACCCGGGACTACGCGGTCAGTTCTTACAAGTTACCTTAGTCCCGTGCGAGATGTTCGTGCCTCCTACGGGGTCGTTTGGGGGCTGGTTTGGGTTTTCACCCTTTAACGGCCTGTTTTTAAGTCTAAGAGTTATTTTGGCAAATTATCATCATACTCTCAAATCGGGAGACACGAGACTACACGGTCAGTTCCTAAAAGTTACATTGCTCCCATACGAGGTGTTCGTGCCTCCTACGGGGTGGTTTGGAGGCTGGTTTGGTTTTTCACCCTTTAACGGCCTATTTTCAAGTCTAAGTGAGATTTATGCAAATTATCGTTATACTCTCGAACCGGGAGACCCAGGACTAAGCGGTCAGTTCCTACAAGTTACATTGGTCCCGTACGATGTGCTCGTGCCTCCTACGGGGTAATTTGGGGGCTGGTTTGGGTTTTCACCCTTTAACTGCCTATTTTCAAGTCTAAGAGTGATTTTTACAAATTATCGTCATACTCTTGAACCGGGAGACCCGGGACTATGCGGTCAGTTCATACAAGTTACATTGGTCCCGTACGAGGTGTTCGTGCCTCCTATGGGGTTGTTTGGGGGCTGGTTTGGGTTTTCACCCTTTAACGACTTGTTTTCAAGTCTAAGAGTTATTTTGGAAAATTATCATCATACTCTCGAACCGGGAGACCCGGGACTACGCGGTCAGTTCCTACAAGTTACATTGGTCCCTTACGAGGGGTTCGTGCCTCCTACGGGTTCGTTTGGAGATTGGTTTGGGTTTTCACCCTTTAACGGCTTATTTTCAAGTCTAAGTGTGATTTTTGCAAATTATCGTCATACTCTCAAACCAGGAGACATGGGACTACACGATCAGTTCCTGTAAGTTACATTGGTCCCGTGCGAGGTGTTCGTGCCTCCTACGGGGTCGTTTGGGGATGGTTTGGGTTTTCACCTTTTAACGGCCTGTTTTTAAGTCTAAGTGTTATTTTGGCAAATTATCGTTATACTCTCAAATCGGGAGACCCGGGACTATGCGGTCAGTTCTTACAGGTTACATTGGTCCCGTGCGAGGTGTTCATGCCTCCTACGGGTCCGTTTGGTGGCTAGTTTAGGTTTTCACCCTTTAACGGCCTATTTTTATGTTTAAGTGTTGATTTTTAAAATTATCGTCATATTCTCAAACCGGGAGGCCCGGGACTACGTTATCAGTTCCTACGAGTTACATTGGTCCCGTACGAGGTGTTCATGCCTGCTATGAGGTCGTTTGGGGGCCGGTTTGGATTTTCACCCTTTAACGACCTGTTTTCACGTCTAAGTGTGATTTTTCCAAATTATCGTCATACTCCCAAATAGGGAGACCCGAGACTACATGGTCAGTTCCTACAAGTTACATTGGTCCCGTGCGAGGTGTTCGTGCCTCCTACGGGGTCGTTTGGGGGCTGGTTTGGGTTTTCACCCTTTTACGGCCTATTTTCAAGTCTATGTGTGATTTTTGCAAATTATCATCATACTCTCTAACCGGGAGACTGGGGACTACGCGGTCAGTTCCTACAAGTTACATTGGTCCTGTGCGAGGTGTTCGTGCCTCCTACGGGGTCGTTTGGGGGCTGGTTTGGGTTTTCACCTTTAACGGCATGTTTTCAAGTCTAAGAGTTATTTTGGCAAACTATCGTCATACTCTCAAACCGGGAGACCCGGGATTCGTGGTCAGTTCCTACAAGTTACATTGGTCTCGTGCGAGGTGTTCGTGCCTCCTACGGGGTCGTTTGGAGGTTGGTTTGGGTTTTCACCCTTTAACGGCCTGTTTTCAAGTCTAAGTGTAATTTTTGTAAATTATCGTCATACTCTCAAACCGGGAGACCCAAGACTACGCGATCAGTTCCTACAAGGTACATTAGTCCCGTGCGAGGTGTTCGTGCCTCCTACGAGGTCTTTTGGGGCTGGTTTGGGTTTTCACCCTTTAACGGCCTGTTTTCAAGTCTAAGAATTATTTTGGCAAATTATCATCATACTCTCAAACCGGGTGACCCGTGACTACGCGGTCAGTTCCTATAAGTTACATTGGTCCCGTGCGAGGTGTTCGTGCCTCCTACGGGGTCGTTTGGAGGTTGGTTTGGGTTTTCACCCTTTAACAGCCTGTTTTCAAGTCTAAGTGTGATTTTTGCAAATTATCGTCATGCTCTCAAACCGAGAGACCCGAGGCTACGCGGTCGGTTCCTACAAGTTACATTAGTCCCGTGCGAGGTGTTCGTGCCTCCGACGGGTCCGTTTGGTGGCTAGTTTAGGTTTTAACCCTTTAATGGCCTGTTTTTATGTTTAAGTGTTGATTTTTAAAAATTATCATCATATTCTCAACCCGGGAGGCCCAGCACTACGTAGTCAGTTCCTAGAAGTTCCATTGGTCCCGTGCGAGTTGTTCATGCCTCCAACGGGGTCGTTTGGGGGCCGGTTTGAGTTTTCACCCTTTAACGACCTCTTTTCAAGTATAAGAGTTATTTTGGTAAATTATCGTCATACTCTCAAACCGGGAGACCCAGGACTACGCGGTCAGTTCCTACAAGTTACATTGGTCCCGTACGAGGTGTTCGTGCCTCCTACGGGGTGGTTTGGGGGCTGGTTTGGGTTTTCACCCTTTAACGGCCTATTTTCATGTCTAAGTGTGATTTTTGTAAATTATCTTCATACTCTCAAATCAGGAGACCCGAGACTACACGGTCAGTTCCTATAAGTTATATTGGTCCCGTGCGAGGTGTTCGTGCCTCCTACGGGGTCATTTGGGGGATGGTTGGGGTTTTAACCCTTTAACGGCCTGTCTTTAAGTCTAAGAGTTATTTTGGCAAATTATCGTCATACTCTCTAACCGGGAGACCCGGGACTACGCGATAAGTTCTTACAAGTTACATTGGTCCCGTGCGAGGCGTTCGTTCCTCCTACGGGGTTGTTTGGGGGCTGGTTTGGGTTTTCACCCTTTATCGGCACATTTTTCAGTCTAAGAGTTATTTTGGCAAATTATCATCATACTCTCAAACCGGGAGACCTGGGACTACGCGGTCAGTTCCTACAAGTTACATTGGTCCCGTGTGAGGTGTTCGTTCCTCCTAGGGGCCGTTTGGTGGCTATTTTAGGTTTTCACCCTTTAACGGCATATTTTAAAGTCTAAGCGTGATTTTTCAAATTATCGTCATACTCTCGAACCGGGAGACCCGAGACTACTCGGTCAGTTCCTACAAGTTACGTTTGTCCCATGCGACGTGTTTGTGCGTCCTACAGGGTCGTTTGGAAGATGGTTTTGGTTTTCATTCTTTAACGACCTGTTTTCAAGTCTAAGTGTACTTTTTGCAAATTATCTACATGCTCTCAAACCGGGAGACCCAGGACTACGCGGTCAGTTCTTACAAGTTACATTAGTGCCGTGCGAGATGTTCGTGCCTGCTACGGGGTCGTTTGGGGGCTGGTTTGGGTTTTCATCCTTTAACGGCCTGTTTTCAAGTCTAAGAGTTATTTTGACAAATTATCATCATACTCTCAAACCGGGAGACACGAGACTACACGATCAGTTCCTACAAGTTACATTGGTCCCGTACGAGGTGTTCGTGCCTCCTACGGGGTGGTTTGGAGGCTGGTTTAGTTTTTCACCCTTTAACGGCCTATTTTCAAGTCTAAGTGTGATTTATGCAAATTATCGTCATACTCTCGAACCGGGAGACCCAGGACTACGCGGTCAGTTCCTACAAGTTACATTGGTCCCGTACGAGGTGTTCGTGCCTCCTACGGGGTAATTTGGGGGCTGGTTTGGGTTTTCACCCTTTAACGGCCTATTTTTAAGTCTAAGAGTGATTTTTACAAATTATCGTCATACTCTTGAACCGGGAGACCCGAGACTATGCGGTCAGTTCATACAAGTTACGTTGGTCCCGTACGAGGTGTTCGTGCCTCCTACGGGGTTGTTTGGGGGCTGGTTTGGGTTTTCACCCTTTAACGACTTGTTTTCAAGTCTAAGAGTTATTTTGGAAAATTATCGTCATACTCTCGAACCGGGAGACCCGAGACTACGCGGTCAGTTCCTACAAGTTACATTGGTCCCTTACGAGGGGTTCGTGCCTCCTACGGGTTCGTTTGGAGATTGGTTTGGGTTTTCACCCTTTAACGGCTTGTTTTCAAGTCTAAGTGTGATTTTTGCAAATTATCGTCATACTCTCGAACCAGGAGACCTGGGACTACACGATCAGTTCCTATAAGTTACATTGGTCCCGTGCGAGGTGTTCGTGCCTCCTACGGGGTCCTTTGGGGATGGTTTTGGTTTTCACCTTTTAACGGCCTGTTTTAAAGTCTAAGTGTTATTTTGGCAAATTATCGTTATACTCTCAAACCGAGAGACCCGTGACTATGCGGTCAGTTCTTACAAGTTACATTGGTCCCGTGCGAGGTGTTCATGCCTCCTACGGGTCCGTTTCGTGGTTAGTTTAGGTTTTCACCCTTTAACGGGCTATTTTTTTGTTTAAGTGTTGATTTTTAAAAAATATCGTCATATTCTCAAACCAGGAGGCCCGGGACTACGTTATCAGTTCCTTCGAGTTACATTGGTCCCGTGCGAGGTTTTCATGCCTCCTACGAGGTCGTTTGGGGGCCGGTTTGGGTTTTCACCTTTAACGGCATGTTTTCAAGTCTAAGAGTTATTTTGGCAAACTATCGTCATACTCTCAAACCGGGAGGCCTGGGATTCGTGGTCAGTTCCTACAAGTTACATTGGTCCCGTGCGAGGTGTTCGTGCCTCCTACGGGGTCGTTTGGGGGCCGGTTTGGGTTTTCACCCTTTAACGGCCTGTTTTCAAGTCTAAGTGTGATTTTTGCAAATTATCATCATACTCTTAAATCAAGAGACCCGGGACTACGCAGTTAGTTCCTACAAGTTACATTGGTCCCGTGTGAGGTGCCCGTGCCTCCTACGAGGTCGTTTGGGGGCTGGTTTGGGTTTTCACCCTTTTACGGCCTGTTTTCAAGTCTAAGTGTGATTTTTGCAAATTATCGTCATACTCTCTAACCAGGAGACCCGGGACTACGCGGTCAGTTCCTACAAGTTACATTGGTCATGTGCTAGGTGTTCGTGCCTCCTACGGGGTCGTTTGGGGGCTGGTTTGGGTTTTCACCTTCAACGGCATGTTTTCAAGTCTAAGAGTTATTTTGGCAAACTATCGTCATACTCTCAAATCGGGAGACCCGGGAATCGTGGTCAGTTCCAACAAGTTACATTGGTCTCGTGAGAGGTGTTCGTGCCTCCTACGGGGTCGTTTGGAGGCTGGTTTGGGTTTTCACCCTTTAACGGCCTGTTTTCAAGTCTAAGTGTGATTTTTACAAATTATCGTCATACTCTCAAACCGGGAGACCCAAGACTACGCGATCAGTTCCTAGAGGGTCAGTTCTTACAAGTTACATTAGTCCCGTGCGAGGTGTTCGTGCCTCCTACGGGGTCTTTTGGGGCTGGTTTGGGTTTTCACCCTTTAACGGCCTGTTTTCAAGTCTAAGTATGATTTTTGCAAATTATCATCATGCTCTCAAACCGAGAGACCCGAGACTACGCGGTCGGTTCCTACAAGTTACATTAGTCCCGTGTGAGGTGTTCATGCCTCCGACGGGTCCGTTTGGTGGCTAGTTTAGGTTTTCACCCTTTAATGGCCTGCTTTTATGTTTAAGTGTTGATTTTTAAAAATTATCGTCATATTCTCAACCCGAGAGGCTCGGGACTACGCAGTCTGTTCCTATAAGTTACATTGGTCCCGTGCGAGTTGTTCATGCCTCCTACGGGGTCGTTTGGGGGCCGGTTTGAGTTTTCGCCCTTTAAGGGCCTCTTTTCAAGTCTAAGAGTTATTTTTGAAAATTATCGTCATACTCTCAAATCGGGAGACCCAGAACTACGCGGTCAGCTCCTACATGTTACATTGGTCCCGTACGAGGTGTTCGTGCCTCCTACGGGGTGGTTTGGGGGCTGGTTTGGGTTTTCACCCTTTAACGGCCTATTTTCATGTCTAAGTGTGATTTTTGTAAATTATCATCATACTCTCAAATCGGGAGACCCGGGACTACGCGGTCAATTCATACAAGTTACATTGGTCCCGTACGAGGTGTTCGTGCCTCCTACGAGGTCGTTTGAGTGCTGGTTTGGGTTTTCACCCTTTAACGGCCTGTTTTCAAGTCTAAGAGTTATTTTGCCAAACTATCGTCATACTCTCAAATGGGGAGACCCGGGACTCACGGTCAGTTCCTACAAGTTACATTGGTCCCGTGTGAGGTGTTCGTGCCTCCTACGGGTCCGTTTGGTGGCTAGTTTAGGTTTTCACCCTTTAACGGCCTATTTTTAAGTTTAAGTGTTGATTTTTAAAAATTATCGTCATATTCTCAAATCGGGAGGCCCAAAACTACTCGGTCAGTTCCTACAAGTTACGTTGGTCCAGTGCGCGGTGTTCGTGCCTCCTACGTGGTCATTTGGGGGCTGGTTTGGGGTTTCACACTTTAACGGCCTGTTTTCAAATCTAAGTGAGATTTTTGGAAATTATCTTCATACTCTTAAACCGGGAGACCCGAGACTACACGGTCAGTTCCTACAAGTTACATTAGTCCCTTGCAAGCAGTTCGTGCCTCCTACGAGGTCGTTTGGAGGCTGGTTTGGGTTTTCACCCTTTAACGGCCTGTTTTCAAGTCTAAGTGTGACTTTTACGAATTATCGTCATACTCTCAAACCGAGAGACCCGGGACTACGCGATCAGTTCCTATAAGTTACATTGGTCCCGTGCGAGGTGTTCGTGCCTCCTACAGGGTCGTTTGGGGGCTGGTTTGGGTTTTCACCCTTTAACGGCCTATTTTCATGTCTAAGTGTGATTTTAGTAAATTATCGTCATACTCTCAAATCGGGAGACCCGAGACTACACGGTCAGTTCCTACAAGTTATATTGGTCCCGTGCGAGGTGTTCGTGCCTCCTACGGGGTCATTTGGGGGCAGGTTGGGGTTTTCACCCTTTAACGGCCTGTCTTTAAGTCTAAGAGTTATTTTGGCAAATTATCGTCATACTCTCTAACCGGGAGACCCGGGACTACGCGGTTAGTTCTTACAAGTTACATTGGTCCCGTGCGAGGTGTTCGTGCCTCCTACGGGGTTGTTTGGGGGCTGGTTTGGGTTTTCACCCTTTAACGGCATGTTTTTCAGTCTAAGAGTTATTTTGGCAAATTATTGTCATACTCTCAAATCAGGAAACCTGGGACTACGCGATCAGTTCCTACAAGTTACATTGGTCCCGTGCCAGGTGTTCGTTCCTCCTACGGGTCCGTTTGGTGGCTATTTTAGGTTTTCACCCTTTAACGGCCTGTTTTAAAGTCTAAGTGTGATTTTTCAAATTATCGTCATACTCTCGAACCGGGAGACCCGAGACTACTCGGTCAGTTCCTACAAGTTACGTTTGTCCCGTGCGACGTGTTGGTGCGTCCTACAGGGTCGTTTGGAAGATGGTTTTTGTTTTCACCCTTTAACGGCCTCTTTTCAAGTCTAAGTGTGCTTTTTGCAAATTATCGTCATGCTCTCAAACCGGGAGACCCGGGACTACGCGGTCAGTTCTTACAAGTTACATTAGTCCCGTGCGAGATGTTCGTGCCTCCTACGGGGTCGTTTGGGGGCTGGTTTGGGTTTTCACCCTTTAACGGCCTGTTTTCAAGTCTAAGAGTTATTTTGGCAAATTATCATCATACTCTCAAACCAGGAGACACGAGACTACACGGTCAGTTCCTACAAGTTACATTGGTCCCATACGAGGTGTTCGTGCCTCCTACGGGGTGGTTTGGAGGCTGGTTTGGTTTTTCACCCTTTAATGGCCTATTTTCAAGTCTTAGTGTGATTTATACAAATTATCGTCATACTCTCGAACTGGGAGACCCAGGACTACGCGGTCAGTTCCTACAAGTTACATTGGTCCCGTACGAGGTGTTCGTGCCTCCTACGGGGTGGTTTGGGGGCTGGTTTGGGTTTACAGCCTTTAACTTACTATTTTCAAGTCTAAGAGTGATTTTTACAAATTATCGTCATACTCCTAAACCGGGAGACCCGGGACTATGCGGTCAGTTCATATAAGTTACATTGGTCCCGTACGAGGTGTTCGTGCCTCCTACGGGGTTGTTTTGGAGGCTGGTTTGGTTTTTCACCCTTTAACGGCCTATTTTCAAGTCTAAGTGTGATTTATGCAAATTATCATCATACTCTCAAACCGGGAGACCCAGGACTACGCGGTCAGTTCCTACAAGTTACATTGGTCCCGTACGAGGTGTTCGTGCATCCTACGGGGTGGTTTGGTGGCTGGTTTGGTTTTTCACCCTTTAACGGCCTATTTTCAAGTCTAAGTGTGATTTATGCAAATTATCGTCATACTCTCGAACTGAGAGACCCAGAACTATGCGGTCAGTTCCTACAAGTTACATTGGTCCCGTACGAGGTGTTCGTGCCTCCTATAGGGTTGTTTGGGGGCTGGTTTGGGTTTTCACCCTTTAACGACTTGTTTTCAAGTCTAAGAGTTATTTTGGAAAATTATCGTCATACTCTTGAACCGGGAGACCCGGGACTATGCGATCAGTTCATACAAGTTACATTGGTCCCGTACGAGGTGTTCGTGCCTCCTACGGGGTTGTTTGGGGGCTGGTTTGGGTTTTCACCCTTTAACGGCTTGTTTTCAAGTCTAAGAGTTATTTTCAAAAATTATCATCATACTCTCGAACCGGGAGACCCGGGACTACGCGGTCAGTTCCTCCAAGTTACATTGGTCCCTTACGAGGGGTTCGTGCTTCCTACGGGTGCGTTTGGAGATTGGTTTGGGTTTTCACCCTTTAACGGCTTGTTTTCAAGTCTAAATGTGATATTTGCAAATTATCGTCATACTCTCGAACCAGGAGACCTGGGACTACACGATCAGTTCCTATAAGTTACATTGGTCCCGTGCGAGGTGTTCGTGCCTCCTATGGGGTCGTTTGGGGGATGGTTTGGGTTTTCACCTTTTAACGGCCTGTTTTTAAGTCTAAGTGTTATTTTGCCAAATTATCGTTATATTCTCAAACCGAGAGACCCGGGACTATGCGGTCAGTTCTTACATGTTACATTGGTCCCGTGCGAGGTGTTCATGCCTCCTACGGGTCCGTTTGGTGGCTAGTTTAGGTTTTCACCCTTTAACGGCCTATTTTTATGTTTAAGTGCTGATTTTTAAAAATTATCGTCATATTCTCAAATTGGGAGGCCCGGGACTACGTTATCAGTTCCTACGAGTTACATTGGTCCTGTGCGAGGTGTTCATGCCTCCTACGAGGTCGTTTGGGGGCCGATTTGGGTTTTCACCCTTTAACGGCCTGTTTTCAAGTCTAAGTGTGATTTTTGCAAATTATCGTCATACTCTCAAATAGGGATACCCGAGACTACATGGTCAGTTCCTACAAGTTACATTGGTCCCGTGCGAGGTGTTCGTGCCTCCTACGGGGTCGTTTGGGGGCTGGTTTGGGTTTTCACCCTTTTACGGCCTGTTTTCAAGTCTAAGTGTGATTTTTGCAAATTATCATCATACTCTCTAACCGGGAGACCTGGGACTACGCGATCAGTTCCTACAAGTTACATTGGTCCTGTGCGAGGTGTTCGTGCCTCCTACGGGGTCGTTTGGGGGCTGGTTTGGTTTTTCACCCTTTAACGGCCTATTTTCAAGTCTAAGTGAGATTTATGCAAATTATCGTTATACTCTCGAACCGGGAGACCCAGGACTAAGCGGTCAGTTCCTACAAGTTACATTGGTCCCGTACGATGTGCTCGTGCCTCCTACGGGGTAATTTGGGGGCTGGTTTGGGTTTTCACCCTTTAACTGCCTATTTTCAAGTCTAAGAGTGATTTTTACAAATTATCGTCATACTCTCAAACCGGGAGACCCGAGACTACGCGATCAGTTCCTACCAGTTACATTAATCCCGTGCGAGGTGTTCGTGCCTCCGACGGGTCCGTTTGGTGGCTTGTTTAGGTTTTCACCCTTTAATGGCCTGTTTTTATGTTTAAGTGTTGATTTTTAAAAATTATCGTCATATTCTCAACCCGAGAGGCCTGGGACTACGCAGTCAGTTCCTACAAGTTGCATTGGTCCCGTGCGAGTTGTTCATGCCTCCTACGGGGTCATTTGGGGGCCGGTTTGAGTTTTCACCCTTTAACGGCTTCTTTTCAAGTCTAAGAGATATTTTGGCAAATTATCGTCATACTCTCAAACCGGGAGACCCAGGACTACGCGGTCAGTTCCTACAAGTTACATTGGTCCCGTACGAGGTGTTCGTGCCTCCTACGGGGTGGTTTGGGGGCTGGTTTGGGTTTTCACCCTTTAACGGCCTATTTACATGTCTAAGTGTGATTTTTGTAAATTATCGTCATACTCTCAAATCAGGAGACCCGAGACTACAAGGTCTGTTCCTACAAGTTATATTGGTCCCGTGCGAGGTGTTCGTGCCTCCTACGGGGTCTTTTGGGGGCTTGTTGAGGTTTTCACCCTTTAACGGCCTGTCTTTAAGTCTAAGACTTATTTTGGAAAATTATCATCATACTCTCTAACCGGGAGACCCGGGACTACGCGATCAGTTCTTACAAGTTACATTGGTCCCGTGCGAGGCGTTCGTGCCTCCTACGGGGTTGTTTGGGGGCTGGTTTGGGTTTTCACCCTTTAACGGCATGTTTTTCAGTCTAAGAGTTATTTTGGCAAATTATCGTCATACTCTCAAACCGGGAGACCTGGGACTACGCGGTCAGTTCCTACAAGTTACATTGGTCCCGTGCCAGGGTTCGTTCCTCCTACGGGTCCGTTTGGTGGCTATTTTAGGTTTTAACCCTTTAACGGCCTTTTTTAAAGTCTAAGTGTGATTTTTTAAATTATCGTCATACTCTCGAACCGGGAGACCCGAGACTACTCGGTCAGTTCCTAGAAGTTACGTTTGTCCCATGCGATGTTTTTGTGCGTCCTACAGGGTCGTTTGGAAGATGGTTTTGGTTTTCACCCTTTAACGGCCTGTTTTCCAGTCTAAGTGTGCTTTTTGCAAATTATCGTCATGCTCTCAAATCGGGAGACCCGGGACTACGCGGTCAGTTCTTACAAGTTACATTAGTCCCGTGCGAGATGTTCGTGCCTCCTACGGGGTCGTTTGAGGGCTAGTTGGGTTTTCACCCTTTAACGGCCTGTTTTCAAGTCTAAGAGTTATTTTGGCAATTTATCATCATACTCTCAAACCGGGAGACACGAGACTACACGGTCAGTTCCTACAAGTTACATTGGTCCCGTACGAGGTGTTCGTGCCTCCTACGGGGTGGTTTGGAGGTTGGTTTGGTTTTTCACCCTTTAACGGCCTATTTTCAAGTCTAAGTGTGATTTATGCAAATTATCGTCATACTCTCGAACCGGGAGACCCAGGACTACGCGGTTAGTTCCTACAAGTTACATTGGTCCCGTACGAGGTGTTCGTGCCTCCTACGGGGTGGTTTGGGGGCTGGTTTGGGTTTTCACCCTTTAACGGCCTATTTTCAAGTGTAAGAGTATTTTTACAAATTATCGTCATACTCTTGAACCGGGAGACCCGGGACTATGCGGTCAGTTCATACAAGTTACATTGGTCCCGTACGAGGTGTTCGTGCCTCCTACGGGGTTGTTTGGGGGCTGGTTTGGGTTTTCACCCTTTAACGGCTTGTTTTCAAGTCTAAGAGTTATTTTGGAAAATTATCGTCATACTCTCGAACCGGGAGACCCGGGACTACGCGGTCAGTTCCTACAAGTTACATTGGTCCCTTACGAGGGGTTCATGCCTCCTACGGGTTCGGTTGGAGATTGGTTTGGGTTTTCACACTTTAACGGCTTGTTTTCAAGTCTAAGTGTGATTTTTGCAAATTATCATCATACTCTCGAACCAGGAGACCTGGGACTACACGATCAGTTCCTATAAGTTACATTGGTCCCGTGCGAGGTGTTCGTGCCTCCTATGGGGTCGTTTGGGGATGGTTTGGGTTTTCACCTTTTAACGGCCTATTTTTAAGTCTAAGTGTTATTTTGGCAAATTATCGTTATACTCTCAAACCGGGAGACCCAGGACTATGTGGTCAGTTTTTACAAGTTACATTGGTCCCGTGCGAGGTGTTCATGCCTCCTACGGGTCCGTTTGGTTGCTAGTTTAGGTTTTCACCCTTTAACATCCTATTTTTATGTTTAAGTGTTGATTTTTAAAAATTATCGTCATATTCTCAAACCGGGAGGCCCGGGACTACGTTATCAGTTCCTACGAGTTACATTGGTCCCGTGCGAGGTGTTCATGCCTCCTATGAGGTCGTTTGGGGGCCGATTTGGGTTTTCACCCTTTAACGGCCTGTTTTCAAGTCTAAGTGTGATTTTTCGAAATTATCGTCATACTCTCAAATAGGGAGACCCGAGACTACATGGTCAGTTCCTACAAGTTACATTGGTCCCGTGCGAGGTGTTCGTGCCTCCTACGGGCTCGTTTGGGAGCTGGTTTGGGTTTCACCCTTTTAAGGCCTGTTTTCAAGTCTAAGTGTGATTTTTGCAAATTATCGTCATACTCTCTAACCGGGAGACCCGGGACTACGCGGTCAGTTCCTACAAGTTACATTGGTCCTGTGCGAGGTGTTCGTGCAACCTACGGGGTCGTTTGGGGGCTGGTTTGGGTTTTCACCTTTAACGGCATGTTTTCAAGTCTAAGAGTTATTTTGGCAAACTATCGTCATACTCTAAAGCCGGGAGACTCGGGATTCGTGGTCAGTTCCTACAAGTTACATTGGTCCCGTGCGAGGTGTTCGTGCCTCCTACGGGGTCGTTTGGAGGCTGGTTTGGGTTTTCACCCTTTAACGGCCTGTTTTCAAGTCTAAGTGTGATTTTTGCAAATTATCATCATACTCTCAAACCGGGAGACCCAAAACTACGCGATCAGTTCCTACAAGGTACATTAGTCCCGTGCGAGGTGTTCGTGCCTCCTACGGGGTCTTTTGGGGCTGGTTTGGGTTTTCACCCTTTAACCGCCTGTTTTCAAGTCTAAGTGTGATTTTTACAAATTATCGTCATGCTCTCTAATCGAGACACTCGGGACTACGCGGTTAGTTCTTACAAGTTACATTGGTCCCGTGCGAGGTGTTCGTGCCTCCTACGGGGTTGTTTGGGGGCTCGTTTGGGTTTTCACCCTTTAACGGCATGTTTTTCAGTCTAAGAGTTATTTTGGTAAATTATCGTCATACTCTCAAACCGGGAGACCTAGGACTACGCGGTCAGTTCCTACAAGTTACATTGGTCCCGTGCCAGGTGTTCGTTCCTCCTACGGGTCCGTTTGGTGGCTATTTTAGGTTTTCACCCTTTAACGGCCTGTTTTAAAGTCTAAGTGTGATTTTTCAAATTATCGTCATACTCTCGAACCGGGAGACCCGAGACTACTCGGTCAGTTCCTACAAGTTACGTTTGTCCCGTGCGACGTGTTCGTGCGTCCCACAGGGTCGTTTGGAAGATGGTTTGGTTTTCACCCTTTAACGGCCTGTTTTCAAGTCTAAGTGTGCTTTTTGCAAATTATCGTCATGCTCTCAAACCGGGAGACCCTGGACTACGCGGTCAGTTCTTACAAGTTACATTAGTCCCGTGCGAGATGTTCGTGCCTCCTACGGGGTCGTTTGGGCGCTGGTTTGGGTTTTCACCCTTTAACTGTCTGTTTTCAAGTCTAAGAGTTATTTTGGCAAATTATCATCATACTCTCAAACCGGGAGACACGAGACTACACGGTCAGTTCCTACAAGTTACATTGGTCCCATACGAGGTGTTCGTGCCTCCTACGGGGTGGTTTGGAGGCTGGTTTGGTTTTTCACCCTTTAACGGCCTATTTTCAAGTCTAAGTGTGATTTATGCAAATTATCGTCATACTCTCGAACCGAGAGACCCAGGACTACGCGGTCAGTTCCTACAAGTTACATTGGTCCCGTACGAGGTGTTCGTGCCTCCTATGGGGTGGTTTGGGTGCTGGTTTGGGTTTTCACCCTTTAACTGCCTATTTTCAAGTCCAAGAGTGATTTTTACAAATTATCGTCATACTCTTGAACCGGGAGACCCGGGACTATGCGGTCAGTTCATAAAAGTTACATTGGTCCCGTACGAGGTGTTCGTACCTCCTAAGGGGTTGTTTTGGGGCTGGTTTGGGTTTTTACCCTTTAACGGCTTGTTTTCAAGTCTAAGAGTTATTTTGGAAAATTATCGTCATACTCTCGAACCGGGAGACCCGGGACTACGCGGTCAGTTCCTACAAGTTAGATTGGTCCCTTACGAGGGGTTCGTGCCTCCTACGGGTTCATTTGGATATTGGTTTGGGTTTTCACCCTTTAACGGCTTGTTTTCAAGTCTAAGTGTGATTTTTGCAAATTATCGTCATACTCTCGAACCAGGAGACCTGGGACTACACGATCAGTTCCTATAAGTTACATTGGTCCCGTGCGAGGTGTTCGTGCCTCCTATGGGGTCGTTTGGGGATGGTTTGGGTTTTCACCTTTTAACGGCCTGTTTTTTAGTCTAATTGCTATTTTGGCAAATTGTCGTTATACTCTCAAACCGGGAGACCCGGGACTATGCGGTCAGTTTTTACAAGTTACATTGGTCCCGTGCGAGGTGTTCATTCCTCCTACGGGACCGTTTGGTGGCTAGTTTAGGTTTTCACCCTTTAACGGCCTATTTTTATGTTTAAGTGTTGATTTTTAAAAATTATCGTCATATTCTCAAACCGGGAGGCTCGGGACTATGTTATCAGTTCCTACGAGTTACATTGGTCCCGTGCGAGGTGTCCATGCCTCCTACGAGGTCGTTTGGGGGCCGGTTTGGGTTTTCATCCTTTAACGACCTGTTTTCTAGTCTAAGTGTGATTTTTGCAAATTATCGTCATACTGTCAAATAGGGAGACCCGAGACTACATGGTTAGTTCCTACAAGTTACATTGGTCCCGTGCGAGGTGTTCGTGCCTCCTACGGGGTCGTTTGGGGGCTGGTTTGGGTTTTTGCCCTTTTACGGCCTGTTTTCAAGTTTAAGTGTGATTTTTGCAAATTATCGTCATACTCTCTAACCGGGAGACCCGGGACTACGCGGTCAGTTCCTACAAGTTACATTGGTCCTGTGCGAGGTGTTCATGCCTCCTACGGGGTCGTTTGGGGGCTGGTTTGGGTTTTCACCTTTAACGGCATGTTTTCAAGTCTAAGAGTTATTTTGGCAAACTATCGTCATACTCTCAAATCGGGAGACCCAGGATTCGTGGTCAGTTCCTACAGGTTACATTGGTCCCGTGCGAGGTGTTCGTGCCTCCTACGAGGTCGTTTGGAGGCTGGTTTGGGTTTTCACCCTTTAACGGCCTGTTTTCAAGTCTAAGTGTGATTTTTGCAAATTATCGTCATACTCTTAAACCGGGAGACTCGAGACTACGCGATCAGTTCCTACAAGGTACATTAGTCCCCGTGCGAGGTGTTCGTGCCTCCTACGGGGTCTTTTGGGGCTGGTTTGGGTTTTCACCCTTTAACGGCCTGTTTTCAAGTCTAAGAATTATTTTGGCAAATTATCATCATACTCTCAAACCGGGTGACCCGTGACTACGCGGTCCGTTCCTACAAGTTACATTGGTCCCGTGCGAGGTGTTCGTGCCTCCTACGGGGTCGTTTGGAGGTTGGTTTGGGTTTACACCCTTTAACAGCCTGTTTTCAAGTCTAAGTGTGATTTTTGCAAATTATCGTCATGCTCTCAAACCGAGAGACCCGAGACTACGCGGTCGGTTCCTACAAGTTACATTAGTCCCCTGCGAGGTGTTCGTGCCTCCTACGGGGTCGTTTGGGGGCTGGTTTGGGTTTTCACCCTTTAACGGCCTGTTTTCAAGTCTAAGAGTTATTTTGGCAAATTATCGTCATACTCTCAAACCGGGAGACTCGGGACTACGCGGTCAGTTCCTATAAGTTACATTGGTCCCGTGCGAGGTGTCCGTGCCTCCTACGGAGTCGTTTGGGGGATGGTTTGGGTTTTCACCCTTTAATGGTCTGTTTTCATGTCTAAGAGTTATTTTGAAAAATTATCGTCATACTCTCAAAGAGGGAGACTCGAGACTACGCGGTCAGTTCCTACAAGTTACATTGGTCCCATGCGAGGTGTTCGTGCCTCCTACGGGTCCGTTTGGTGGCTAGTTTAGGTTTTCACCCTTTAACGGCCTGTTTTTAAGTTTAAGTTATGATTTTTGCAAATTATCGTCATATTCTCAAACCGGGAGGCCCGTCACTACGCAGTCAGTTCCTACAAGTTACGTTGGTCCCGTGCGAGGTGTTCGTGCCTCTTACAGGACCATTTGTGGGTTTTTTTAGGTTTTCACCCTGTAGTGGCTTATTTTTAAGCATAATCTAGTTATTTACAAATTATCGTCATATTCTTAAACCCGGAGACCAGAGAGTACACGATCAGTTCCTACGAGTTATATTGGTCCCGTACGAGGTGTTCATACCTCGTACAGGGCCGTTTGGGGGATGGTTTGGGTTTTCACCCTTTAGTGGCTTGTTTTAAGCATAATCTAGATACTTTCAATGTATCGTCATATTATCAAACTGGTTGACCCACGACTATGCTGTCAGTTCCTATGAGTTATACTAGGCACTTGACATGTGTGAGAAAAAATAAAACAAAACAATATTACTTTATAATGTAATAATGTATGTAATCATTCAACTTCTATAAAATTGGATTAACAAATAAAAAATATCATCAAGTTTACCATGATACGTGTAGGTAGTAGCATGGCACCCCTATTCTAATTCTCACTCATTGTGAAATACCAAATCTGAAAAAATATTTACACATTGTCAAACTTAAAGAGAAAAGTGAATAAAGTCCTGAATCTTAAGTTAAATATCATAATGATGGTCATAACGAAGTTTAAATTGAAAGTCCTGAATCTCAACATCCCTCTCATTATAATTAAGGGCCTTTCCAAAACCACCGGGTGTGAAATTCTTGGAAAATCATTGTTCTTGAATTCAGGAGGGAGTGTTAAAGATAGAATCAAGGGCACTATGAGGGTCTGGTTAATATGTCGTAATTGGTTAATTTAAACACTCCGTTAATTTGCCGTTAAAATATGAGGGTCACTATGATGGCATTATTTTAACGGCATATTGCCCCTGAACCGTTAATTTCAGTAGAGAAAGGACTCAAGTCAGGAACACGAGACAAAGAAAATAACTGTAAAGTTAGTATAATAGATCATAATATTCAAGAAATAAATGTAAATATAATTGTCCCTTGCCTCCGCCTCCCTTAGACGACTCTCTACCTCAGTTTTGGCTTCATTATTGGCCCTTGCCTCTGCTAATTCCTTAGCTTCCCTGGTTGCGCTCAATGCATTTGTATAGAATTCCTTTTGAGTTGCAAGCTCGGCTCGGTGGTTTTCTATTGTTTCTTGCAGTAACTTCTCAGTTGTTGCCTTGTCCCTTTTATACCGACTACTTGATTCGCTTTGACCTGGAAATAGTCCAAATAAATGCATAAAAAATACTAAGAATCATTTATTTAAATATTGTTCAGGGGCAATATGCCAATATGGTCCTCGAAGACGTCACCTAAATATATATACGCACACACAAAATAAAAATGAAAAAGATTGAATCACACCAAATTCAACCCAATTAGTATCCTCACCCTGTCAGCATAGGAAAAATATAAGGCCGCCCAACTTCAGGTTCACAAGACCTTTGCGTCGCAGCAGTTAAATCATCCATAACCTCATCAACTCTTTATTTTCGAAATAGTGTTTTTATAGCCATTTTAGCTTCAGAGATTTTACCTCCGTGCATAAGTTAATGTGTGCAACTCAACAATAGGCAAACGACATAAATAATATGCAATGTAAGTGAAGAAATTAGAATGCTCATTTGGGCGTTTTACCAAATAATTGGCGTGCAACCTAAAACAGCTGAAAATAGAAAAAGAAAAAACAATTTATTCAAACTCATCACTTGATCTATAATTTTACCGAAACATCAATAGGAAACATTAAAAATTAAAATGTAGTAAATATAATACGAAAACTTGTGTATTCTTTAGAACATAAAGCCTGAACCCTCATCACTCCGATTGCATTTCTCATCAGCCATTCATGAGGAATGGAATCCACCAGTGGCAATAGATTAAGTCAAATCATAAATACCGAAGTTTAAGTAATAAAATACCTAGAAACGTGATTATTACTATCATTAACATGAATGCATATGCTCGTAATTTCACAATAAAATAACTCAAAGCAATATTATAGTTTCAGAAGCAAAAAAAAATTTCATTGGGTTCAAACTTTATGATAGGTAGCAGTTGAATAGATCAAAATACCGAAGTGAGATGATAATTACCTCTGACGGAATCGATAAGAGAGAAATAAATTTTGGGAATCATCCACTTCGTTAGTCTACTCTTGTCTTTGGTCACTGATGGCTTCTCCACCATCAATGGAGAAGCCAATACCCCATAACTCCTCCATCTAACCCAATACCCCATAACTCTAAACTCCATTTTTAATACCCACTTCGACCATAACCCGGATACCCACCAAAGGCGACCACCCCATAATCTCAGCCTACTCCGGCCGGTCTCAAAACCTCCAGCATCGACAACCTCCATCAAAGTCGACGACCTTATCAGTCCATATCCGGCCAAGCTTCCTACCCAAACCCGAGTTTAGATCGGAGTTGAATGCCAACAACCCAGATGCAAAACCGATTTCTACAACCATCTGCAGAACCCGGATTCCAACCTTTACCCACATCTCCGGTCGGGAACACCAAGTCGAACCTCCATCTCAGGCGACCCAACCTGACCTCATATTTCCCACCAACCAAACTCGTGACCCAGTCCAACAATCCGAGCAGACCCATATCCATACCCATACCTTTCTAAACCTTATCAAATCCAATTCAAACCACAAACCTAATTTCCCATTTTCCCCAATGATTTATCCATCGGTGATGGAGAGAGATGGAGATCAAGTCTTGTGAGAGAGAGAGAGAGTTGGTCTTCGTGGAGAGGGAGCGGGAGAATGACGGGGTCGAAAAATTACCTCCCTCAAAATGAAAATCAAATGAATATAATATTTGGTCTTTCGGTTAACCCTTTCAAATTTGACACACTTTTGGCACGCTTTAAAACCGTGTCAGATTCTGGAACGGTTTTAAATCGTGCCAGTTTATGCTAAAACCGTGCCAATTTCTGGCACGTTTTAAAACCGTGCTAGAATCCCCTTGCCATAGCGTGCCAAATTAGCATTTTTGGTGTAGTGTAGACTTGGTTGATTAAGTAAAGTCTAAGAGTTCCCGACCATCCTAGGTCTACTACACTTTAGCTCTCCTATATCTCTTCCAGAACTTCATTCATTGTTCGGCCTGTAGACTGGGAGGCAGAGATTCTAGAGGGGGTTATCGAGCATAATCCTTTAACAGCTAGCACATTTGGGGCACCTGGGTAGGACCTTTGTCCCACTTATCCAACTACCCAATCGATCAAGTGAAAGGATTTTTGGGGTACATCTATCCCCGTTATTGGTGGGGAGCCCCTAAAAAGGTGTAGGTCCAAGCTATAAATAAAAGCAAGGAGAATATCAGTCGCACCAAGTAGCCAAAACTGGATCTAGGTCTTCTGAGGGGATCTTGTACCCCAAGTGACTAATCATTGTTCGCCAACCTATCTTTTGATAAGTTAGTCCTTCATATCGCCCAGACACTTTTCCGTATGAGTATTAGGATTTTTGGTCTAATTTCTATTATCTTAAGTTCTCTATTCATTATATTAACTTTCATTTTTCTTTTTTTTTTCTTAGCAATTTGTGGTGGACATTATCAATATGCTTGATAAAAGATCCATCCCGAAAAGGGAGGTGTTCAACCTGGGAGTTACTTTAAATGGGGATCAAAAGGCCCCTGATGATACCAAGAAGAAAGTGATCGAGCATGAGGTCAAACTGAAGGCAAAGGACACTAAGGTCGTTCAGCTAAGTTCGAATGTGGAGGAGTTGGAGAATTTTAATAAGGACTCAGCATAGACTCTTGCTGTAGTGTTGGATGCCAATAGTGTTACCTTTAATAAAGTCTAAGACAATGCCCTTACCCCTACCTAGAAGTAATTAGGCTTTGTCTATAAAACCTTCTTTAAAAAGGGTTAGGATGAAGCCTTGCAAAGGCTAGAGATTCTTCTAACTCCAAATTGTTCGCCAAACACACTCCTGATTTACCTCCTAACTTGGAGGAAGAATAAGAAGAGAATGGCGAGGCTTTCGAGCAGCCCATGATTATGCTAGGTACAAAAGTGACTTGTGTTAAGTAGTTTATCTTAAGATCTTTTGGTAACTTTGCATATGCTAACTTTTTTTCTGTAATCCTTATAAGGGATTACCCTATTATCTTTAAAATAAAATGAGAAACCCTTTTAATCCATCCATATTGTATTCGGTTATTTTTTATACTTTGTTAATGAAGGCCTTATGTTGTTGTTTCCATTGATTTTGAATTTGTTTCCTTCATCTTTATAGTCTAATGATTTTTAGACCTTGTGACTGTAACATGAGAGATAAAATATCTGGACTTTATCCTTAGAGACGATTCTTCTTATCAAACTCAGACAACCTTTTTTCTGTTCTCACAGCATTTTATAAAATGATAAGTTATTACTATAACCAAGAAAAAATGGTAACGACTCTCCATGTTGAGCTAGAGGAGATAAGAAATAGTGATGTCCTCCTTCATAATGAGAATATCTTTCTACGAAAGGGTTTGGGCAAGGTCGAAAAGGCCTTTAGCTAGAATGATATAATCAATATTAGGCTGCACCAAAAGATGATGATACTGAGGTACTAGTTCAGACTGATACCTCGTGCGGTCTAGGTCAATAGCTGCAATGAGGATTAGATGGATGTCCCGTTGAATTTAGATGAGGCCAGGCAAGTGGCCTATAAGCCCTCTTAGTTAAATTCCCTAGAAATTACCAAAGTATCTAAGAACTCTCAATTTTGGTACTAGTACCAGCGGACTCCCCTTTTTCTCGGCTTCTTACAATTAGGAGCGAGGAATCATGAATAATAATTATCGTAATTCTTATGAAGTTAATAAGGGCCTACCTCATCAATAATGATAATGACGAGTTTCACCCTCATCGAGATACTGGTCCGCGAGCTGCCATAGCCGAGGAGGTGAATTATCAAAGATGATATTATATCTTGTAATTTTCTTGTTTCCTTTTGTAATATCGACCATAATCGTCCTTGTATCTTACGACCATTCTGAATGAAATGAAGTTTTCTTTCAACTCCTGTTTTCATTCTTCCATTTTAATTTATACCAAGTATGTGTTCTTTGATCTTACCTTTTAGGATTGTGCCGTCACACTACTTTAGGCCTAGTATCAAATCAAGGAGAGAATTTACCTATTCGCTGGGCAATCCACCTCTTCAGGATTTTATCCACACAATGCTAGTCAGACTACTTAATGCCTAGGGATTCCCTCTTTGTTCTTTAGTTTGCCTCAGAAATTCATGACGTTTTCGTGTTATTTATGATGAAATAATGTGAACTTAAGATCAATACTAAGTGCAATCACATTGATAAGTCATCCGAATAATAGTTTGATCGCACATAAATAAGATATCTTTGTATTAACACTAACCTGCAATTTAAAACCATCAACGCTAATTATAGCAAGTAAACTTGATAAAAGATGAAGTACTGAACTCAAAAGGCTAATGGCAAACTAGGATTTGACTAAATTACTTAAAAATAAAACAAATTTAACGTTGGTTGAATTCCAAGCCCTAGGTATTTCCCTGCCCTTTTTGTTTCTAGATGGTAGGTTCCCTGGAGGTCATCTCTGATGACCATGAATGGTACTTCCCAGTTAGGCCTTATATTACTGCTTCAAACCATCTTTGCAATGCCTATGTCCTTCCTTAGGATCATAGTCCCCAACCTAAAATTTCCTCGAATTAACGCCCTTAATGTACAGTTTTACCCACAGTTGATAGTAGGTTTCCAATTTTATCAAGGCTTGTTCATTTTTCTCGTCGACCATGTGAAGTTCTATTGTATTTGATATCATCGTTCACATTAGGATTGGACATGGTTGTTCTTATGGTCGACACACAAACCTCTCGTGTTATTATGGCCACTATTCCATAAGCTAAGGTGAAGGGCATTTCCTCGGTCAGCTTCCTAAAATTTGTTCGGTATGCTCAGAGGACACGGGGGAGATCATCCACCCATGTGTCTTTCACTTTTTCTAACCTTTTTTGTATTATTTGAGGATTATTTTGTTAGAAGTTATAGCCTACCAATTTATCTAAGGGTAAGCCACGTTAGTTTAATAAATCCTGATGTCATGGTTGTTGCAAAAGTATTGGAAAGGGTTGCTCTCAAATTATGTTCCATTATCGGTGATAAGCATTCTTGGAAAACTATAAATGAAATCATAAATGAAATCATCCTGACAATAGTTAACTCCCAAGGAGTACCGAATGCTGGAAATATCCTAAATCTCTGACAAATCCAACTGTAATAGGAAATCGGATGAAACATGCCCTAACTATGAAGACCTAAAGTAGGAATTGATTCAATGACAAAGTCGTCTAAAGAAAGGGCCTGCAACTCCCACATAAGCTGCAGCATGTCGAATCCAAAGAACCTAAGCCCTTATGGCTGGGCACCTGTAATACATACATATATATACAATAGAGAAAGAAATGACAGAAAACGGGTCAGACCCCGAGTGTAAAACAGTTTTAAAAATAGTTTAGCAAGTATTTAAAATGATTACCGGCTACTATCACAACCATGTTAGTATGCGACACTCTCTTGAGAATCATCACCTCTCATATAGTGTGCACTCCTACCATTCTATTAATCTCATAAGTCTATCTAACTTATTTCCCATAAAGTTTTATCCCGAGAAGTACTAAGGCCACAATATTTAGTTTTAGAAAATCCTTCTCTTCCATATTCTTACATTACTTATAACCACTCATTACCATTACGAAAATTCATGAACACTTGTTATAAAGCTGAAGCATTTATTCATTACCTAACTACTTATACACGCGGTAGAAAGTTTCCATATATAAATACATATATATCAATCACTCATATAATATAGAAACAGTAGAAAACCTCCATTATAGTTTCCCTTTAGGGTAAAAGTAAAATCGAGGAACCCTTACTCTTATATGATGAGTTTCACTCTTGTCCATAAGGAGCGCATTTTCCCGTAAGTATGTGATTATTTGTTCCATCCAACTTGGAACCTTTTGGATGGGAAGTACTTGGTTAACCTTATATTATTTCAGGATGCTCTGTCGAGCAGAATAAAATAGTTCTATCATTATTTCTAAGTCAGAGTTATCGGCTGAAGCCAAAGTGACTAATGCATTTGTGTATCTATTATTTCCCCTAGCAAATTATTGGACATGGACATGTTCGAACTTGGCAACCAAGTCATGAGCAATTTGGAGGTACACTGATATACGTTCATCACCATCTTTATAGTATCCTTATATTTAATTAGATACGATCCTTGAGTTATAAAACTTTTTTAAATCTAAATATAGGCCTTTAGGCTAAGATATCAACAGGTAGTTTTTCCTTAATGGGATAAGGGGATTGAAGGCAATAGAACCCGCTTCATCTAGGCTTAGTGTGGAAGGGAGGAACATCCTACCAAATACAGGGTTAGTTCTGATTATTAGGTATAGATCACTAGGTAAGTAGTAAGTGAGTGACATAGCCCCCTCTTGTTTACTATTTTCATTCCAATCCATACGAGAAGCCTACAAGATGCGTAATTTCATTCAAGGTGATTGGAGTCAAGAGACATAGATTTCCTCAATCCTCTGATAATATCCACATATTCTGCTTCGTTATTTGATATTTCAAAGTTAAGATGTTATTCGATAAGACATATCTTCCTAACTCCAAGATGGTATGATCTGGGGTCACCAGTATTATCCCTACTCTAATCCATTTTATATTAAATGCAACATCGACATAGAGTGTCCATTTGTCATGTTGATATGGCTCTTTTATTTGATAAGCGAGTTCCACTTCTTTCATAGGTTGATGCTCTCCGACGAATTCAGCAATGAAGTTCTCCAAAATCTATCCATTCACGAAAATTTTGGGTTGATAGTGGATATTAATCCTCCCCAGTTCCACCGACCAATTAAACATCCATCCAAAGAGGTCGGCATTTTTTTGGAATTACCTTTAATGGAAAGGAAGTTATGCCTATAATGGAGTGTGACTTGAAGTAATGCCTCAACTTGAGTGACGAAATACCTAATTAGTAAGCTTGATTTTTCAGATGGAGATAGCGCATCTTAACATCCCACAATATCTTATTGTCATCATAAGTTAGGGTTTGATTCCCATCTTTCTCGCATACTAAGGTTGAGCTGACTATATGGTCAGACACCAAAATATATAAATAGACCGTATCCCCAAAATTTGGTATTGTGAGCAAAGGATGTCGTCTTAGGTGTAAGTTGATGTAGTCACGTGCCTTAGAACATTCATCATTCTAGGTTTTGTTCTTATCCTTTCTTAACAGTTAAAAGAATAGCCGACACTTCTTAAAGGATTTGGAGTTGAAGCAATTAAGTGTTGCTAGCCTCCTAGTCAACTTTTGGATATCTCTGACAGTCTTAGGTGGTTAGGTGGTACTTATTACTTTGATCTGATCAAGATTTACTTCTACATTCCTCCAGCTAACCAGGTAACACAAGAATTTGTCGAACTGGACCCTGAAAGAAAATTTGGTTGCATTGATCTTCACTTTACGGTATCAAGTGACTTTAAATGTCTTTGCCAAGTAAAAAAGTGATATTTTTTCTTCTTTAATTAACAATCATGTCGTTTATCTATACCTCCATGGTATCACCTAGCTAATTCTTAAACATCTTGGTGACTAGCCACTGATAGGTTGCCCCTACATTTTTTAGTCCAAGTGTCATGAGTGTGTACTAGTAAAGGCCAAGGGTAATGATGAAGGATGTACTCTCTTGGTTGGGTTCGAGAAAAGGAATTTGGTGATAACTGGAATATGAATATAAAAATCTCATTTATTTATGGCTACCTATGGCGTCGACTAACTGATCAATCTTCAAAAGGGGGAACTTATCTTTGGGGCACGTTTTATTTAGGTAGGTGAAGTCTATACAGACTCTCCACTTTTTGTTATTCTTTGTTATCATGATAGGGTCAGAGAGACATTTAGGGAACTAAACTCCTTTGATGAACATTTCCTTTAGAAGTTTCTCTACTTCCTCTTCCACTACTTTTGCTTTTGGGGGGAATGTCTGTCATGTCTTAAGTGTAATCGAAAAAAATATTGGGTACACATAAATTTTTTTGGAACATCACTTTGGGGTCGATGACAGGCATATTGTACAGCTACTAGGAAAACATATACTGGTTTTTATTGAGGAAAGAAATAACCTCTTATTTTCGTGATTAGTGAGAGAAATATCGATCAAAAACTTATTTTATGGGTTGGAATCATCGAACATAACCTCTTACTGCAGTTCTATGAATTTATCTGCGAGGCACACCCTTGTGTTCACTACTTCAAGTCTCTTATATTTTAGTTGTTATTTAGAGTGGTAGTTCCCTTCATATTTTTGACCTTCTCCTTTTTCTTTTCATGTTACTGTATAATGATAGCGATGAAGCATTATCAATAGTAAGTTTGGCATTTAGAAAGATTCTACCACCAAGGTGATTTTCTTTAGCTCTACTATAAAGGTGTTATCTTGTATTTAGTTAGGGCTTTAGACCCCATGAATGATCGTGAATTCATGTCTCATCTCCTCATCATCTTAGATGTTTTCTAGATTTTTATTGCACTCAGTAGGAACTTTTATCATTCTTCTTCTCCAAGTAGTCATCCAAGTGACCTAATTGGGCTAAATCCTCGTCCTGCGACTTAAGCACCTTATCATTATTGGTCTTGTTCACATGCTCCTTGTGGTAGGATCATCTCATGGTTATATTTTTATTCAATGAGTCCCCTGACATTTTCCTTGTCCACTTGAAATACTATTGATCCTTCATCTAGTTCAAGATCGTGTATATTGGCTCTTTGAGAATGGTGTTGATGGCTCGATGGGACTTTTTGGGATCCAATTTCTTGTATCCCTTAGTTCCATAATTATGCTTCTTGGCCCCTTTTGGGGAGTGTCCTCCTTGTTCCTATTTTTTCTCACCTTTAGTCGATCGTTATGCTATTGTGTGTCTACAACTACATCATCCGCTTTGTCATATTTCTCGTCCTGATTAGGTCATAAATAATAGTATTTTCCTTCTTAGTGAGGGAATGGTGTAGCATAAAACTATTTAGCAAGATAATCTTAAATGAGGCTGCTGCCACCTGTTTAAAGTCATCTTCCACCTCGTTGTAGGTTTCCCAATATCATCGAGCATATTCCATGCATGTTTTTTAGGTTTTAATCTTTATCATGAGGAGGGAGTCCATCCTTTTCGAATGAGTGTTACTGGTGATAAACCTCATGATGAAGGCCTCTTCGAGATGTTTAAAGCTGGTGATCGATCTACGTAATAATTTCACAAACCACTTGTGTGCAACATCCCCTAAACTAGAAGGAAAGATACAGGACATGAGAACCACGTCATTGATCCATAGTGTCATGGTCTAGTGGTACTGGTGGACATGATCCGTCGTATCAATTTTCTCATCATAAATCTTAAATCTGAGGGCGGTGAACTTCTTTATAGGCTCAAAGTCTTTGATTGATCCAAAGTCTTTGGTAAATGGGTGTCCTTATAGACAATCCTATAGTGGTTTTATCCCCTCGGTCAGCTAGATAGTCATCCATCTCTGAGGTTTGCGAAGGTCTTTCTTGCCACGGTTATTGTAATGGTGGTCTCTCTTATCTAGTGATACCCTCTGGTGGAATGATCCTGATCGTGCCGCGAACTCCTTCCTTATGTTTGATGTTTTACTCGCTTGAGGTGTACTGGTGAGAGTAATCTCGTGACGTTTGTTTTTATATTTATGGAGCTCCTGTTCCATCCTTTCAGCCAACACTAGAGGTAGGCATTCTCCTCTTATTGGTGGCGTGTGGTTCCCTCTTATTGAATAAGGCGATTCATAGGCATACACATATTGCTATATCTAGATGGATCATGATGGTTCGTTACTCTCCATTGTTTGATCCTCGTATGGACGATAACGATAATTGAATGATTATGGCTTATGTCAAGTTGGATCATAAACCTGGCCCTAGGAGCTTCGTGACCATTCTCAACATTTTGATGACTGTGTGAGATGGTGTGTGCTCATTATATGAATGAGACATGACTTCTTATTGTCATATTTTTTTAGAAAGGAAAATCATTTACCATAGTTAGCACCAATTGAAGGGGGTAAAATCCTACCATTTATATTTAACACGATTATATCTTAGGAGAAAATAAATCATACACAATCACATAAGATTAGTATTTGTGTGGTTTGGCAATATGACTACGTCCGTGGAGGGTTTATCTTTTCAAAATAGCAATGGTTACAAGCCTCTTTGACCTGGGGTGGAGGTTAGATTTATAGAGATAATATAGATGGTTGATCCATTTAAGACTCTATGATTTAAGATGACTATCCTATATTGATCGGTCATATATAGCTCTGAGATTTTCCTAGATCATTATCAATAGTCTTTATCTATTTAGGTGAGATGTTGATAGGATCATTGTAAATCCTACCTCTTCTTGAGTGTGTTCAAACTATCTCCCCTGCATGTATAAATAAGGATTATTTTTTATTAGTAATGGTTTATTATTTGTATGATTCGGTGTCTCACTTATGTACCTCGCACTCGGGAAATTGAGACATAACATTGACTCCTAATGATGATGGTGACTTAAGATTAAAAATCAAACTTTAGTTTAGTTATCCTTGAATATTCCACTATATCACGTACTTTTTATCAAATATAAGGAGAAAAACTCCATAATTTAATGATTTATTATCATAGAGTTTACAAAATCTCATCTAGTTTAATAGGCTTCGATCGTCGATCTAAAGACCACAATGATTACTTCTCTAGTAGGCTTTTGGTATTTTACCCAAGACTTTGGTCCTCCTTATTTTCCCATTAACAACGTTTTCACACTATAGGTTCATATAAGCCCATTGTTCCCCGATAAATTTTACAATTTTAACCATTGCCTTATAAGGTCAAGAAATTACTATTTAGCTAAATACCTTAGCCTAATACTTATTTTCATACATTTATATACTATCTAAAAAGAATAATTGGTCTTGGGGGTGATCAGAATACATTTCCAAAAGTACATGGCTAAACGCAAACTTCGTTACTATTCAACACTAAAACACGATTTGATCATTACAACAACACCATATGGTATAATAACATAATGTCAAAAGTTCATAGACCTAATAATAAATTTAGAAAAGTAATGAAGGATTGTGAAGAAAATGTATATTTTAGGTTGTGCGCACCACCCTATACCCAATGCCCAAAATTGCATTTTTACCATTTTATAGTTTATGAAATATTATTTTTTTCCATTAACTTTAATTTACACTTATGAATAAGTTATTATGGGTATGAACAAGAAACCTATATTTATTTCAAAATATAAGCAACTCATTTAATCCAAAAACCAAGGTTTTACATATGTCAAGGTTATAAAATTAATCATAAATATAATATGCTATATATTTCTAACAATGATTAAACTTAAAGGAAAATAATTAATCATTAACCTGCATTATGTTTATAATATATTTTCATTCACAAAGATAATATTTTCAAAACGATCTGGAAAGTCGTGTCAATACACAAGTAAAACTCGTATGTCTCAACACAAGCATACCTTGGACTGACAAAAGGAGGCAACATCGCCAATTTTATAAGAAATTACGTATACAATTTTCCGTTATCGCCCACTCTATCAAATGAAGAAAATATGCTGCAATTTTCCTTTCTCGTCGACTCTATCCAATGCAGGACTGACTAATCCATTGCAATTTCAATCACATGTAACGCACATCAAAACTATTCATTTAGAAGACACTACACCACAAATCGATAATGTTCACAGCAGAAGGGTCACGACCCATGATCGTGACTAGGTGGTCAGGGCCAAGGACCACGATCATAGTCAAATCTCGGGTGACATAGGCCATGACCAAGCCAAAGGGTGACATCCAATGGATATGGTTACAATAATAGACCATGACCATGGGGTCATGGCAATGGTCCATGATCAAACTCATGACGAAATGGGTACCAAAACTCCTGCCAAAATCGATAACGATCTGGGACCGTCAATACATCAATCTAGCATCGTTTTAAATCGTGCCAAACCCAATTTGATGCAGTTTAGAACTATACCAGAATTGATCATGGAAGATTTTCTGTTACAATTTAAAACCATGCTAGATTGTCAAATTTGGCACGCTTTTGACACAGTTTTAAACTAATCAGTGCTAGATTTTTATTTTTTGACACAATTTTGGCGCATTTATAAAGCGTGTCAAATTGTGTCATAAGCGTACTGATAGTTTATAATCTGATACAGTTTCATTAGGATTTTAAATCATGAAGATTGTTCAATAAATAACAAATATTAATTATTTAAAAACAAATTCGGATAATGAGGTAATTGTAAATCTTGCAAAAAATTATATAATATTTGCAAAAAAATCAAGAAAATTTACAAATTACGAATTTGACACATTGATAAACTAATTTACATCTTCAAAAGATTACAAGTATTAATAGTTTGCAGACCAAAAAAAATTGGCCAGAGTTTCCTCTTCTTTCTGGACATTCTGAAATCTGTTAATATAAAAACTTATTTCATGTAAAGCATGCACGGCCATAAAACTTAACAATAATATTATAAAAGCTCGCACGACCATAAAATTAAATAATAAAATCACAAAAGCCCCCATGGTCATAACACATCAAAACCAACAATCCTGAATGTCAACAATAATAAATAAATAAGTTCCCTGATGTAAACAATTGACTTGTTCGTGTGTTCCGTGTGGATAAAAGCTAACGCTGAAACGTTATCCCGCAAAAAAAATAGGATACAAAAGAAAGATGATATCAGTAATCAAATACTGGTAAAAAATTCATATTCAAGTAGAAAAATTGCATATACTTATCTCCTTTTTAATCCTAAGTATAGATATTTACAAATTATTGTCATATTCTCAAACCAGGAGTTTTGTTACTATGCAATCAGTTCCTACGAGTTATATTCGTCTCGTGCGAGGTTGTTAGGGGTCTATTTGGGTTTTCCATCCTCTAACTACATGTTTCTAAGCCTAAGCCTTGATATTTGAAAATTATTATCACATTATATATTGGGCGTGGTCAGTTCCTAAGAGTTGCATTAGTCCCGTGAAAGGTGTTCGACCTCCTTTAGGGGTTGTTTTTTATTTTTTCCCTCTAACTGCATATTTTTAAGCCCAAGTCTAGATATTTGAAAATTATCATCATATTTTTCAAATGTATAGTCATGTGACTATGCACTCAGTTGCTACGAGTTACATTGTACCCATGAGAGGTGTTCATGCCTCTTACAGGGATGTTTTAGGTTTTCTCCCTCTAGCGGCATATTTTTAAGCCAAAGTTTATATATTCGCACATTATCATCATATTTTTTAACTACAGTGTGGTGACTACCGGTTAGTTTTTACAAGTTACATTGGTCTCGTGTGAGGTGTTAGTGCCTCTTACGAGGTTGTTTTGGGGTTTTGCCCTCTAACGACATATTTTTAAGGTTAAGTTTAGATTTTTTGCAAATTATCATCATATTCTCAAATTGCGAGTCTTGTGACGGTACAATGAAATTCGACAAGTTATATTAGTCATGTGCAAAGTGTCCGTGCCTCTTACAGGGGCCGTTTGGGGGTTGTTTTGGGTTTTCGCCCTCTAATGGCTTGATTTTAAGCCTAAGTCATGATATTTACAAATTATCATAACATTCACAAAATAGAAGTACTATGACTACGTGGTTAGTTTTGACGAGTAACATTAGTCTCGTGCGAGGTGTTCGTGACTCTTACGGGGTCGTTCGGGGGCTTTTATGGGTTTTCGCCCTCTAATGGCTTGTTTTTAAGCCTAAGTAATGATATTTACAAATTATCATAATATTCCCAAAACGGGAGACCCGTGACTACACGGTTAGTTTTTATGAGTAACATTAGTTCCGTGTGAGGTGTTTGTGCCTCTTGCAAGCTCGTTTAAGGGTTGTTTTGGATTTTTGCCCTCTAACGACATGTTTTTAAGCCTACATATAGATATTTTAAAATTATCACCATATTTTCAATCTGGGAGTTCTGTTACTATGTGGTCTATTGCTATGAGTTACATTTGTCCCGTGCGAGGTGTTCATGCCTCTTACGGGACTGTTTTGGGTTTTCGCCCTCCAACAGTATGGTTTTAAGCTTAAGTCTGTATATTTGAAAATTATCATCATGTTCTAAAATCGAGAGTCCCGTGACTAAGCGATCAGTTCCTGCAAGTTACATTGGTCCCTTGCGAGGTGTTTATGCCTCTTTAGGGGTTGTTTGAGGGTTATTTTGAATTTTCTCCCTCTAACAGCATGTGTTATAATCCGATGTCATGATATTTGAAAATTATCAAAATATTCTCAAATCAAGAATTTTGTCACTACGTGGTCAGTTCCTACGAGTAACACTAGTCCCCTGTGAGATGTTTGTGCCTATCACGGGGCAGTTTGGGGATAGTTTTGGTTTTTTTCCCTCTAATGGCCTATTTTTAAGCCTTAATATAGATATTTTTAAATTAAAATCAAATTCTTAAATCGGGAGTCTCGTTACTATGCGATAAGTTCCTATGAGTTATATTGGTCTAGTGTGAGATGTTCGTGGCTCTCACGGTGCCGTTTGGGGACTGTTTTGAATTTTTGCCCTCTAATGGCATGTTTTTAAACCTAAGTCTAAATATTTGAAATTTTTCATCATATTCTCAAATCGGGAGTCTCCAGATAACGCGGTCAGTTCCTACGAGTTATATTGGTCCCGTACGATTTGGTAGTGCCTCTTTCAAGATCGTTTGGAGGTTGTTTTGGATTTTCGTCGTTTAATTTCTGATTTGTAAGCCCAAGTCTAGATATATGCAAATTTTCATTATTTTCTCAAACCGAGAGTCTCGTGACTACGCAATCAATTCCTAAGAGTTACATTGGTCTTGTGTAATGTGTTCAATCTTTTTACTGAACCGATTGAAGGTTATCTTGGGTTTTTGCCATCTAATGGCATGTTTTTAAGCCCAAATCTAGATATTTTTAAATTATCATCATGTTCTCAACCGGGAGTTCTATGACTATGAGGTCAGTTTCTTTGAGTTGCATTGCTCCCTTGCGAGTTGCCAGTGCCTCTTAATGGGTTATTTGGGGGATGTTTTGCGTTTTCACCCTTTAAAGGAATATTTTTTAAGCCAAAGTTTAGATAATTTCAAATTATCATCATGTTCTTAAATCGGGAGTCTCATGGATACGCAGTCAGTTACTACGAGTTATAATATTTTGTGCGAGGTCTTCGTGTATCTCACGGGGTCGTTTGGAAACTGTTTTGGATCTTCGGCTTCTAATGGCATGTTTTTAAGCCTAAGTGTTGATATTTTCAAATAATCATCATATTCAAAAATTGAGAGTGTCATTACTATGCGACCAATTCCTACGAGTTACAATTTTCCCGTGCGAGGTGTTCATGCCTTTTACGGGGCCGTTAGGGGTTATTTTTAGTTTTCACGCTCTGATGACATGTATGTAAGCTTAATTTTAGATATTTGTAAATTATCGTTATGTCCTCAAACCAAGAGTCCCGTGACTACGGGGTCAATTTATACAAGTTACATTGGTCGTGTCAGATGTGTTCGTGCCTCTAACGGGGTTGTTTGGAGTTATTTTAGATTTTTGCCCTCTAATGGCATGTTTTTAAGAGTAAGTCTAGATATTTTCAAGTAAGTCTAGATATTTGCAAATTATCATCATGTTCTCAAACCAACAGTCCTATTATTATGCGATCAGTTCTTACGAATTATATTGGTCCCGTACGAGGTATTTGTGCCTCTTCCAGGGCCGTTTGGGCGATGTTTTAGTTTTTCGACCTCCAGCGATAAGTATTTATGCCTAAGACTACGTATTTGCAAATTATCGTCATGTTCTAAAATCGGGAGTTGTATGTATACGAGGTCAGTTCCTACGAGTTACATTATTCCCATGTGAGGTGCCCATACCTTTAACGGGGTTATTTTAGGTTTTTAGCCCTCTAACGGTATTTTTTGCAAATTATCGTCATGCTCTCAAATTGGAATTTTCAAATTATCGGCATGCTCTCAAATCGGAATTCCCGTGATTAAGCGGTCAGTCTTAGAAGTTACATTGGTCCTATTCGAGGTCTTCGTGCCTCTTTCGTGGCTGTTTTTTATTTTTGCCTTCTAACGACATGTTTTTAAGCCTAAGTCGAAATATTTACAAATTAATGTCATTTTCTCAAACCGGCAATCTCATAACTATTCGATCAGATCTTCCTGATTACATTGGTCCCGTGCGAGGTGTTCATGTCTTACGTGTCCATTTGGGAGTATTTTTGGGTTTTTTACCATTAAGGACATGTTTTTAATATTTTTATATTATTGCCATGTCATTAAACCGAGAGCTCTGTGACTACGTGGTCCGTTCCTATGGGTTGGCATATTATCAAATAAAGAGTCCATTGACTATGTAATCAGTTCCTACAAGTTACGTTGGTCCTATGAAAGTCATTCGTGCCTCTTACGGGGCCATTTGGGGACTTTTACCTCTCATGACATGTTTTTAAGTCTAAGTGTAGATATTAGAAAATTATCATCATATTTTCAAATCCAAAGTCCCGTGACTATGCGATCATTTCCTATAAGTAACATTGGTACTTTGCAAGCTATTCGTGCCTCTTATGGGGATGTTTGGGGATTGTTTTTTTCGCCCTCTAATGGCATGTTTGTAAGTCTAAGTCTAGATATTTTCAAATTATCATGATATTCTCAAATCAAGAGTCCAGTAACAACATGGTCAGTTCCTACGGGTTACCTTGGTCCCGTGTGAGGTGTTCGTGTCTCTTATGGGGCCGTTTTGGGACTGTTTTGGGTTCTCACCCTCCAATGGCAAGTTTATAGGCCTAATTCGAGATATTTGCAAACTATTGTCATTTTCTCAAACCAAGAGTTTTGTGACTATGCAATCAGTTCATACGAGTTACATTGGCCCAATATGAGGTGTTCAAGCCTTTAACGGGGATATTTAGTATTTATTTTTGGTTTTCACCCTCTAACAGCGTATTTTTAAGCCTAAGTATAGATATTTACAACTTATCATCATAATCTCAAACTGAAATCCCATGAATAAGCTGTCAGTTCCTACGATTTACATTGGTCTTGTGTGAGGTGTCCGTGCATCCTACAGGATCGTTTCATGGTAATTTTGGATTTTCGCCCTCTAACGGCATGTTTTTAAGCCTATGTCTAGATATTTTCAAGTTTTTCGCATATTCACAAATCAAGAGTCTTGTGATTACTCGATCAGTTCCTACGAGGTAAATTTGTCTCGCGTGAGGTGCTCGTACCTCTCACGAGGCCATTTGTGGGACGTTTTGGGTTTTTACCCTCAAATGGCATGTTTTTAAGCTTAAGTATAGATATTTAATAATTATCATCATATTCTCAAATCGAGAGTCCTGTGACAATGCGGTTAGTTCCTATGAGGTACATTGCTCTCTTGGAGGGTGTTCGTGTCTCTTACGGGACCGTTTGTAGGTTGTTTTCGTGATCTATTGGCATGTTATTAGTCCTAAGTTTAGATATTAGGAAATTATCATCCTATTATTAAAGTGGGTGACTCGTGACTATGCAGTCAGTTCTTACAAGTTACATTGGTCCCGTGTGAGGTGTTTGTACCTCTTACATGGCCATTTGGTGGTTGTTTTAGGTTTTCTCCCTCAAACGGAAATTTTTTAAGCCTAAGTCTAGATATTTAAAAATTTTCATCATATTCTCAAGCCAGGAGTCCCGTGACTATACAGTCAGTTCCTATGAGTTACATTGGTTCCGTGCGAGGTATTCGTGCCTCGTGCGAGTTGTTAGAGGGTGTTTTGATTTTCTCTCTTTAACGGCATGTTTTTAAGCCTAAGTGCATATATTTACACATTATTGTCATGTTCTCAAACTAGGAGTCTGGTGACTATACGGTTAGTTCAAACGCATTATATTGATCTTGTGCGAGGTGTTCATGCCTCTTATGGGTTGTCTGGATGTTGCTTTGGATTTTTTCCCTCCAATGGAATGGTTTTAAAATTAAGTATAGATATTTGCAAATTATCATCATGTTCTCAAATTGAAAATCTCGTCACTATGTGATCAGTTCTTACGAGTTCCATTCATGTCATGTGAGGTGTTATAACAGGGCTGTGGGGGGGCTATTTTTTATTTTTGCCCTCTAACGGCATGTTTTTAAGACTAAGTCTAGATATATGCAAATTATCGTCATGTTCTCCAATGGGAGTCCGGTAACTATACGATCAATCCCTACGAGTTATAATGGTCTCTCGCGAGGTGTTTGTGCCTCCTCTGGGGCCATTTGTTGGTTATTTTAGGTTTTTCCCTTTACCGCTTTTTTAGGACTAAGTCTTTATATTTGAAAATTATCATTATGTTCACAAACTGGGAGTCCCGTGACTATGCGTTTAGTTTCTATGAGTTACATTAGCCTCGTACGAGGCGTTCGTGCCTCTTATGGGGCTGTTTATTAGTTATTTTTGGTTTTCGTCTTTAATCACATATTTTTATGCCTAAGTCTAGATATTTGCAAATTATCGTTATGTTCTCAAATCAAGAATCTCGTTACTACATGGTCAGTTACTAGGGGTTAAATTGATGTCGTGCGAGGTATCCGTACCTCTGACGGGGCCGTTTGAGAGTTGCTTTGGATTTTCACGCTCTAATGGCATGTTTTAAGTATAAGTCTATGAGAAGAGTGCGTGTGCGTTCAAATAGAGATATAATTTAATTAAACTCAATTTTTATCAATTAAGTCCTAAACATGCATCTATATGTGATTGAATAAGATGATAAAACATGCAAGGTGAGGAAAAATCCCCCAAAGCGGCAAAACCTTTTATTTTTACTATAATATTGTAAGGAACGGTTACACGGATTATAGTAAAAATACAGTGACACAGAAATACCCGTGGGTGTCAGTTCTGTAGTCAACGGCTGGAACTATCCCTTTACAGTAGGGAAGAAATGAAAAAGAAGGACGGTCTTCTCCACAAGAGTATGAACAAACACAAATTTGTGTTCTTGGGTTGCAAAAGGATTTACAAAGATTTGGCAAAGTTGTGTGAATCAAAACATGAGTCTTGGGACTCAAAAAGGTGAATACTAGAGTAATTAGGGCTCTTAAATTCGTCTCTGAAAGTCTTAGAAAATAACTCCCCGAAGTTGGTTTAAATAAGGATACCCGAGCCTAAAAAATCTCAAGCAAATCTGATCGATTTTATCTCAGGCGGATCGGTCCGACCTCGGATCGGTTCTTTTTGCAAAGGGGCTTCTTCGGTTTGCATTCGATCCGGGGTTCACTAGTTTGAAGCAATAGCGGATCGGTATGACTTGAGGATGATTGGTTAATTTTTAAAAGGGGCGGACCGGTCCAGTTATACAGAAACCTAATTCCAAGGGAAGATGCTTTTGATATTCGGAACCGTTGACATAGATACGATCTTGAATTTCTTCAACGGTGTAACGGCATACGACATACAAATAGATAATGGAAAAAAATGTCCTAAACAATCTCCCCCTATGTCTATGCCTGTACACACATAAAAAATCCGAATTATCAACTAACAAATTTGCCTATACAAATCTACCCTTCCATGAACCCAAAACTGAAAAGGTACAAATGAATAAGTCTTCATCGTTTGATTTTCAAGTCTTCAAAAATAATTAAAATTTTTCTCATTAGGGTGTGAAATCAATTAATCTTTAATCTTCATACCTACACACATGAGATAAAGCAAAATACCAAGTGACGTATCGAGTTTGAAATGAGATAAACATATATACCAATTTATAAAAACACTCAAAATTTCAAAACTTCAAAACTCCCCCATAGTATGATAATTCTATCTCCCCCTTTTTATGATGTCCCTAAGTAGACAAATGAGAAGAATAAATCAAATAAGCAAAGTCGGGGTGTCACAAGGAAATAAACTTCTATTTTTGAGTTTTTCAAAAATTTTTACATGAAATATAAGAGGTCAGGCCATGAATGAACACAAAACAACCAAGTCGATGATAGCGTAAATGAAGGGGTGTGAACAAATTCGATAGGAAAATCAATGCATAAAAGCAAGACGTATGTGCACGATGAATATCGGATACTCCTAATGAATGAACTCAAAATCTTCCTTTGGTGTAAAAAGTTGTAAATATTAGACATTGACTCAATCAAATCAAAAAATCAAAGCGCAAAGTGATTTTCACACCAATAACGTCCAAAACTATTTCATGCTTTTTCAGGACTTTCAAGGAAGTGAAAACCCGTTTATATTCTCCAACCAAACTCCCTCAGATATATATTTTGAATAGAGGCGATCTAAATTCTCAAACTTTGGAGAATTGATGGTGAAACCTAATGGCCCATATTTGGCATATATTGCTTTTAATTGCCTTTAATTTTTTTTGGGCTCTTTTAACCTCTTTGGACCCCGGATAATAAAATTCCTCCATTTTTTAGGTCCTTTTTAACGGTGGATTAGAATCGCAAAGGATAAATGAATCTTTCGCGGCCCTTTCCCATTTTCAAATAAACACACAGTCTCACCAAAATGGTTTTTACATGCATTCCAATCTTGCCTAGTTTTATCACATATTGGCAGTTGTATAGACAAAATTGAGATAGAAACACTCAAGCCAATATGTGATAGACAAGTGCAATAATCAAATAAAGTCGTGCATGTGTGTAATAAAGGAGATAGGAGTCAAACATGTAGAAAGTTATCACTAATCACATCTCAAAGACTCCAAAACAATTTAAAGCACATGGATGAAATGATGTAGTGTCTCAAATCTCTATCAAACAGTCACATGGATAAATGAAATGAAATTGTGACTTGGCTATCTTAAATGATCATCCATAAACGGTGCAAAAAAATACAAAAATCTTTTTGTGTTTTTCTAAAAGTTTATAAAAGAAATTTTTTTTGGATTTTTCAAAATTTTTATCAAAATAAAATCTTTTTGTATTTTTCAAAATATATCCAAAAAAATAAAACATACAAAAAGTACACATGTCATAACACTAGAAAACAAATATAAATCATGAAACCACAACTTGTGTATGACAAACATGCCAACACAATCATCTATTTGATATGGCAAGAGAAGAATCATGTGCAAGCAAACGGGAATCAACTTGTCTAAAATCTAATGTCTCTAAAAGTGATTTCCTAACCCAAATAGATGTGAAACGTCGTGTGGGGGATTTAGGAACTAAAGGAACACTAGTCATAAACTTCCTTGGACATTTTCTAAAATCAAAACAGAAACACCTAAGGTGACCTTTCCTACGATAATGTGAACATGTGTAAACGGGTGGAACGACACCTATGGGTTGATATTTTCTAACATCCTTGAAATTGGTTGACCCTCTAAAACAAATAATGGTTTTGACTTTAGCACTAGAAGCATGAGAACAAGATGAGCCATTAACATCACTATCAAACCTACTTGAGTCTGTCAAATCATTTTTTAACTTCAAAATTTTTGACTCAAGCAAAGAATTAGACTCTTCCAATCTGAGGGATTTCTTATTCAAATTATCAATTAAACTTAACAGTTTATCGTGCCCCCCCTCAATAAAAACAAACTCATCCCTAAGAGTCTTTTCACGTGCCGTAAAATCATCGATTAATTTTTTATCCGCGACGGCACAAACGGGGACCCTAGAATTTTTTAAGTCCTCCAATTCCTTCTCTAAAACTAGGACTCTCTCATCACTCTTCTTTTTCGCAATTTTCAAAGAATCAAAATCAGTACACAAATTACCAAAGTGCTCACAACAAATATCACTTTGAGTTTGAAACTCATGCAAATATTCAATCTTACTTTTAAAGAGACAATTTTCTTTTTCCAAAACTTTAATTCTTTTGAAAAGTTTCAAATTCAAACTTTGTAAATTTTCAGCATGGTCGTGATTTTTTTTTAAAATAGGCTCCTCATTAAATGGGTGTTCCATTGAAAAAATTGCGATTTTTCACAAAACTGATTAAAAAAAATCAATATCACACGATTTTGCGAAAAATAGGAATACGCAATAAATTAGCGTAACCTGCTCTGATACCAATTTGAGAAGAGTTCGCGTGCGTTCAAATAGAGATATTATTTAATTTAACTTAGTTTTTATCAATTAAGTCCTAAATATGCATCTATATGTGATTGAATAATATGATAAAACATGCAAGAACATTCAAACACATACATGTGAGGAAAAATCCCCTGAAGCGGCAAAACCTTTTATTTTTACTATAATATTGTAAGGAACGGTTACACGGATTACAGTAAATACAGTGACACAGAAATACCCGTGGGTGTCGGTTCTGTAGTCGACGGCTGGAACTATCCCTTTACAGTAGGGAAGAAATGAAAAAGAAGGACGGTCTTCTCCACAAGAGTATGAACAAACACAAAGTTGTGTTCTTGGGTTGCAAACGGATTTACAAAGGTTTGGCAAAGTTGTGTGAATCAAAACATGAGTCTTGGGAATCAAAAAGGTAAAGACTAGAGTAATTAGGGCTCTTAAATCCGTCTCTGAAAGTCTTAGAAAATAACTCCCTGAAGTTGGTTTAAATAAGGATACTTGAGCCTAAAAAATCTCAAGCAAATCTGATCGATTTTATCTTAGGCGGATCAGTCCGTCTTGGAGGCGGATCGGTTCGACCTCGGATCGGTTCTTTTTTCAAATGGGCTTCTTCGGTTTGCATTCCATCCGGGGTTCACTGGTTTGAAGCAATAGCGGATCGGTCTGACTTGAGGCGGACCGGTCCGGAGGCGGATCTGTTCATTTTTAAAAGGGGCGGACCGATCCGGTTATATAGAAACTAAATTCCAAGGGAAGATGCTTTTGATATTCGGAACCATTGATGTAGATACGATCTTGAATTTCTTCAACGGTGTAACAGCGTACGACATACAAATAGATAATGGACAAAAATGTCCTTACAGTCTAGATATTTGTAAATTATTATCATCTTCTCAAATCGAGAGTTTCGGGACTATGTAGTGAGTTCCATGAGTTATATTGGCCTCATGTAAGGTGTTAGGACCTTTTATGAGACCTTTTGGTGGCTATTTTGGGTTTTCTCCCTTTAACAACATGCTTTTAAGCCTAAGTTTAGATATTTACAAATTATCGTCATGTTCTCAAATCGAGAGTCCCATGACTATGCGACCATTTGCTACGAGTTACATTGATCCCATGCGAGGAGTTCATGCCTCTTATGGGGCCATTCGGGACATGTGAGTTTTTTTCCCTCTAACGACTTATTTTTACGCCCAAGTCTAAATATTTAAAAATTATCATCATTTTTCCAGATCAGGAGTACCGTGACTATGTGATCAATTCCTACGAGTTACATTGGTCCCATGTGAGGTATTCGTGCCGCTTACGAGGTCATTTGGTGGTTATTTTGGTGGTTTTCCTTCTACTGATATTTTTTAAGTTTAACTCTATATATTTTCAAATTATCATCATATACTCAAATCGAGAGTCATGTGACTACGCAACCAGCTCTTATGAGTTACATTGGCCTTGTGCGAGGATTCTGTGACTTATAGAGGCCGTTTGGGAGCTATTTTGCCCTCTGACAACATATTTTCAAGTTTAAGTCCAGATATTTAAATGTAATTGTCATATTCTCAAACCAGGAGTCCCGCGACTATGCGGTTAGTTCCTAAGATTTAAATTGATCCTTTGCGAGGTGTTGTGCCTCTCATAATACCGTTTGGGGGTTGCTTTTTATTTTCGCCCTCTAACGGCATATTTTTAAGCCTAAGTCTAGATATTTAAAAATTATTATCATATTTCTAAATTGGGAGTTCTGTGACAACACAGTCATTTCCTACGAGTAACACTAGTCCTATACGAGGTGTTCGTGCCTCTTACGGGGACGTTTGGGAGCTGATGTCATGTGTTTAAGCCTAAGTCTAGATATTTTCAAATTATCATCATATTTTCACATCGAGAGTTTGGTGACTATGCAATCAGTACCTATAAGTTACACTGGTCCCATGCTAGGTGTTCGTGTCTCTTACAGGGATGTTTTGGTGTTGCTATGAGTTTTTCCCTTTAATGACAAGTTTTGCATAATTCAAGCTATTTGCAAATTATCATCATATTCTCAAATCGAGAGTCCCATGACTGTGCGGTCAGTTATTATAAGTTATATTAGTCCAGTGAGAGGTGTTCATGCCTCTTACGGGGCTATTTGGCATCTATTTTTGGTTTTCACCCTCTAATGGCATACTTTTAAGCCTAAGTCCATATATTTACAAATTATCTTTATATTCTCAAACTGGAATCTCATGAATACGTGGTCAGTTCCTATGAGTTACATTGGTTCCGTTTGAGGTGTTCATACCTCTTATAGGGCCGTTTTGGGGTTATTTTGGGTTTTCGCCCTCTAATTGCATGTTTTTAAGAATAAATCTAGATATTTTTAAATTATCATCGTATTCTCAAAACGGGAGTCTCTTGGTTACATGATCAGTTCCTATAAGTTACCTTTGTCCCGTGTAAGGTTCTCGTGCCTCTCACATGGCCGTTTGTGAGCTGTTTTTTATTTTCGCCCTCTAACGACATGTTTTTAAGCTTAAGTATAGATATTTTCAAATTATCATCATTTTCTCAAATTGAGAGTCCCGTGATTACGCTGCCAGCTCCTATTAGGTACATTGCTCCTGTGCGAGCTGTTCGTGTTTCTTACGGGGTTATTTTAGTTTTTCTCCCTTCATAGGCATGTTATTAAGCATAAGTCAAGATACTTGGATATTATCATCATATTCTTAAAGTTAGAGTCGCGTGACTACGCGATCGGTCTTTACAAGGACATTAGGGGTTGTTTTCAGTTTTCTCCCTCAAACACATGATTTGACCATTACGAGAATACCATATGTTATAATAACATGATGTCAAAAGTTCAAAGACCTAATAATAAATTTAGAAAAGTGTTAAAGGATTGTGTGCACCACCCTACATCCAATACCCGAATTTCATTTTTACCATTTATAGTTTGTGAAATATTTTTTTTTTCCATTAAGTTTAATTTACAGTGATTAATAAGTAATTATGAGTTGTGAACACGCAACCTATATTTGTTTCAAAATATAATCCACTTATTCAATTCATAAACCAAGGTTTTACATATGTCAAGGTTATAAAATTAATCACAAATACAATGTGCTCTACATTTCTACCAATGATTAATCTTAAAAGAAAATAATTAATCGTTAACATGCGTTATGTTTATAATATATTTTCATTCACAAAGATAATATTTTCAAAACACTCTTAAAGGTCATGTCAATACACATGTAAAACTCGTATGTGTCTCCACAATCATACCTTTGACTGACAAAAGGAGGCAACATATCCAATATTACAAGAAATTATGCATACAATTGTCCTTTATCGCCCAATCTATCAAACGAAGAAAATATGCTAAAATATTCCTTTCTCGTCGACTCTACCCAGCTCAGGAGTGCCTAATCCTTTTTTATTTCAATCACATGTAACACACATTAAAACTATTCATTTGGAAGACACTACACCACAAATCGAGAACGCTAACGGTAGAAGGGTCCCAACCCATGATTGTGGCCATGTGGTTAGAGCCCATGATCTTGATCATAGTCAAAACTTGCGTGACATAGGTTGTTACCAATCAAAAGGGTGATATCCAATGGATATGTTCACAGCCATCGACCATGACCATGTGGGTCACGGTTATGGTTCAAGACCAATGAGTTCCAAATAGGCGCCAAAACTCCCGCCAAAGTAAGTCACGGCCTCAGACTATCACCACACCAAAAAAAGCATTCTGGCATGGTTTTAACTCGTGCTGAACCCAATCTGGCACAATTCAAAACCATACCAGAATTGACCGTGGCATATTTTCTGGAACGGTTTAAAATCGTGCTAAATTGTCAAATTTGGCATGGTTTTAAACCAAACCATACCATATTTTTATTTTCTAGCATGCTTTGGGCACATTTATAAAGTGTGTCAGATTGTTCATAAGCGTACTCGATTTTCGTACGATTTTAAACCATGCCAGATGTTCAATAAATTAAAAAATAGTAATTATTTGAAAACAAATCCGAAAAATGAGTTGATTGCAAATATGGCAGAAAAATATTTAATATTTGCAAAAAAAAAATAAGAAAATTCACATATTACAAATTTGACACATTAATAAAATAATGTACATCTATAGAATATTATAAGTCTTAATAGTTCGCAGACAAAAAATGGGCAAAGTTTTCTCTGTTTTTTGGACATTCTGATATCTGATAATAGAAAACTTATTTAATGTAAAGCCCGCATGGCCATAAAATTTAATAATAATATTATAAAATCGTGCGTGGCCATAATATTTAATAAAAAAATTACAAAAGCCTGCACGGCCATAACACATCAAAAACAACAATCCTGAATGCCAACGACAATAAATAAATAAGTTCTCTAGTGTAAAAAATTGACATGTTCGTGTGTTTCATGTAGATAAAAGCTAGTGGTGAAATGTTATTCTGCAAAAAAAATAGGATACAAAAGAGAGATGATATCAGTAATCAAATATTGTTAAAAAATTCATATTCAGGCAGAAAATTTTCATGTACTTATATCCTTTTTATGCCTAGGTATAGATATTTTTGAATTATTATCAAATTCTTCAAACCGAGAGTCCCGTTGCTAAGCGATCACTTCCTACGAGCTATATTGGCCCCGTGTGAGGTGTTTGTGCCTCTTACGGGATTGTTAGGGGTTTGTTTTGGGTTATCCATCCTATAACGACATATTTGTAAGCGTAAGCCTAGATATTTGAAAATTATAATCATATTATCAAATCGACAATTATGTGACTATGCGGTCAATTCCTATGAGTTACATTGGTCTCGTGCGAGATGTCTGACCCCCCTTTGGGGAATGTTTTGGTCCCATGCGAGGTGTCCATCCCCCCTTTGGGGGACTATTTTGAATTTTTGCCCGCTAAAGGAATGTTTTTAAAGCTAAGTCCAGATATTAGAAAATAATCATTATATTCTCAAATGGGGAGTCCCATGACTATGCAGTAAGTTCATACGAGTTACATTGATGACGTGCGAGCTGTCTGTGCCTCTTATGGGACCGTTTGTGGCCTATTTTGGATTTTCACCCTCTAACGGCATAATTTTAAGCCTAAGTCTATATATTTGCTCATTATTGTTATATTCTCAAACCACAGTCCCGTGACTACACGATCAGTTCTTACAAGTTATATTGGTCTCGTGCGAGGTGTTCGTGAATAGTTTTGGGGGGTTGTTTTGGGTTTTCTCCCTCTAGCGGTATGTTTTTAAGCCTAAGTCTAGATTTTGCTAGTTATCATCATATTCTAAAATTGAGAGTCTTATGACTATGTAATCATTTTATACAAGTTACATTGGAATAGTACGAGGTGTTCGTGCAGGGCTATTTGGGGTTATTTTGGGTTTTCTCCCTATAAAGGCACGGTTTTAAGCATAAGTTATGATATTTACAAATCATCATAACATTCTCAAAATAGGAATATCGTGACGACGTGGTCAGTTCTTACGAGTAACATTAGTCCCCTTGCGAGGTGTTCATTCCTCTTACTGTTCGGGGGATTTTTTGAATTTTCGTACTCTAACGGCATGTTTTTAAGCCTAAGTAATGATATTTGCAAATTATCATAATATTCTCAAAATGGGAGTCCCATGACTATGCGGTTGGTTACTACAAGTAACATGTGTTTCGTGCGAGGTGCGAGGTGCTCCTGCCTCTTATGATGTCATTTAGGGGGATTGTGTTGGGTTTTTCCCTCTAAGGGCATGTTTTTAAGCATGTATTTAGATATTTTCAAATTATAAGCATATTTTCTAATCAGGATTCTTGTTACTACGCGATTAGTTCTTACAAGTTACATTAGTCATGTGTAAGGTGTTCGTGCCTCTTATGAGGTTGTTTGAGTATTGTTTTGGGTCCCTCCAACAGCATAATTTTAATCCTAAGTCTAGATATTTGAAAATTATCATCATGTTCTAAAATAGGGAGTCTTGTGACTACGCAGTCAGTTTCTATGAGTTATATTGTTCCCCTGTGAGGTGTTTATCCCTATTACGGGGATATTTGGAGGTTGTTTTGGGTTTACGCCCTTTAATGACATGTTTGTAATCATAAGTCAGGCTATTTTTTATTATCATAATGTTCTCAAATCGAGAATTCCGTCACTACGCAGTCAATTCCTATGAGTAACATTAGTCCCATGTGAGGTGTTTGAACATCTAATGGATTGTTTTTAAGCCATGATGTAGATATTTTTAAATTGTCATCAAATTCTTAATCCTGGAGTCCCGCTACTACGCGGTCAATTCCTATGAGTTACAATGGTCTCGTAAGAGTGTTCGTTCTTCTTGCGGCGTTATTTTAGTGTTTTGCCCTTTCACATAATGATTTTTATCCCAAGTCTAGATATTTATAAATTATTATCATGATCTCAAATTGGGAGTTTCGTGACTACATGGTCAATTCTTACGAGTTACATTGGCTTTCTGTGAGTTGTTCGTGCCTCTTACGGGGCTGTTTGGGGGTCATTTTAGGTTTCCATCCTCTAACGGGATTGTTTTAAGCATAAATCTAGATATTTATAATTTTCAGCATGTTCTAAAACCAGGGGTCCAGTGACTATGTGATCAGTTCTAGTGAATATCATAGTCCCGTGTGAGGTGGTCATGCCTCTTACGGGGCTATTTTCGATTTTTTTACTCTAACGGCGTGTTTGTACGTCCAAGTTTGGATATTTGAAAATTATCGTTATGTTCTCAAATCATGAGTCTCGTGACTATGCGGTCAATTCCTACTATTAAATTGTCCCGTGCGAGGTCTTAGTGCCTTTCACAGGCTCGTTTGTTGGTTGTTTAGGTTTTCACCCCCAAATGACAAGTTTTTATGCATTAGTGTCGATATTTGGAAATTATCATCATATTCTGAAAGTGGGAGTCCCGTGACTACATGATCAATTTCTAGGAGTTACATGATTCCCGTGCGAGGTATCTGTCCCTCTTACGTGGACTTTTGGGGAATGGTTTTAGTTTTTGCCCTCTAACGACATGTTTTTAACCTATGTTTAGATATTTGTAAATTATTGACATGTTCTCAAACTAAGAGTACCATAACTACATGATCAGTTCCTATGATTTATTTTGGTCCCGTGCGCGGTGTTTGTGTCTCTCACTGTGTCGTTTGGGGACTGTTTTAGATTTTCGCCCTCAAATGGCATGTTTTTAAGCATAAGTGTAGCTATTAACAAATTATTTTCATACTATCATAGTGGGAGTCCCATGACTATGCGATCATTGCATACGAGTGACATTGGTCTTATGCGAGGTTTTCGTGCTCTCACGGGGCCAATAGGGGATGTTTTTAGTTTTCGTCGTCTAACGGCATGTTTTTAAGCCTAAGTCTAGATATTTAAAAATTATCATCATGATCTCAAATCTGGAGTCCCATGACTACATGGTCAGTTCCTACGAGTTACATTGTTCCCTTCTGAGGCGTTTGTGCCTTTTATAGGGCCTATTGAGGTTTATTTTGGATTTTCACCCTCTAACGGCATATTTTTAAGCCTAAGCCTTGATATTTGAAAATTTTTATCATATTCTCAAACTGGGAGTCCCGTGACTATGCGATCAATTACTACAAGTTACATTGGTCCCGTGTGAGGTGATTGTACCTCTTTTGGGAGCGTTTGGAGGTTGTTTTCAGTTTTCGCCCGCTAAAGGCCTGTTTGTATGTCCAAGTCTAAATTTTTGAAAATTATCATTATTTTCTCAAATTGGGATTCCCATGACTACGCGATCAGTTCCTACGAGTTACATCGGTCCTGTGCAAGGTGTTCGAGCCTTTTATAGGGCCTTTTGGGGGTTGTTTTAGGTTTTTTCCCTCTAATGGCATGTTTTTAAGCCTAAGTTTAGATATTTTCAAATTATCATCATGGTCTCAAAACGGTAGTCTCGTGACTATGCGATCAGTTTCTAAGAGTTACATTATTCCTATGCGAGTCTCTAGTGCCTATTACTGGGTTTTTTAGGGGATGTTTTGCTAAGGGAATGTTTTTAAGCCGAAGTTTAGATAGTTGCAAATTATCATCATGTTCTCAAACCGGGAGTCCCGTGACTATGTGATTAGTTACTATGAGTTACATTGGTCTCGTGCAAGGTGTTCGTGTCTCTCACGGGGCCATTTTGAGATTATTCTGGGTTTTCAGCCTCTAATGGCATGTTTTTAAGCATAAGTTTTTATATTTGAAAATTATCTTCATATTCTAAAGCCGAGAATCCCGTGATTATGCGATCAGTTCCTACGCATTACATTGATCCCGTGCAAGGTGCTCGTGCCTCTTATGGGACCGTCAGAGGATGTTTTTAGTTTTTGCGCTCTAATGGTACGTTTTTAAGCCTAATTTCAAATATTTGTAAATTACCTCCATGTTCTCAAATCGGGAGTTCTGTGACTATAAGGTCAATTCATACGTGTTCCATCGGGCGTGTGCGAGGTGTTCGTGCCTCTTACGGGACCGTTTGGGGGTTGTTTTGGATTTTTGCCCTCTAATAGCATGTTTTTAAGAGTGAAGACAAGATATTTGCAAATTATTGTCATGTTCTCAAATCTGTAGCCCTGTGACTATGCAGTCAGTTCTTACAAGTCATATTGATCCCTTACGAGATATTTGTGCCTCTTACGGGTCATTTGGGGTTTGTTTTGGGTTTTTGCCCTCTAGTGACAAATATTTATGCCCAAATCTAGATATCTGTAAATTATCATCATGTTCTAAAATTCCAAGTCCTATGTATACGCAGTCAGTTACTACGAGTTACATTGTTCTTGTGTGAGGTGTTCGTACCTTTAACGGAGATTTTTTGGATTTTTCGCCCTCTAATGGCATGTTTTTTACCTTAGGTCTAGATATTTGCAAAGTATCGTTATGTTCTTAAATCGAAAGTCCCGGTATTAAGTGGTCAGTTCTTAGAAGTTACATTGGTTCCGTTCGAGGTCTTCATGCCTCTTTCGTGGTTGTTTTGGATTTTTGCCATCTAACAGAATGTTTTTAAACCTAAGTCGAGATATTTACAATTTAACATAATTTTCTCCAATCGGGAGTTTCATGACTACGTGGTCAGATCTTACGCATTACATTGGTCCCGTACGAGGTGTTTGTGTCTCTTATGTGATTGTTTGGAGGTTGTTTTAGGTTTTCAACTATTAATGAAATATTTTTAAAATTTTCATATTATCATAGTGTATTTAAACCGGGGGCTCTGTGACTACAAAGTCAGTTTCACCGAGTTACTTTGAACCCGTGCGAGGAGTTACTGCCTCTTACAAGGCCATTTGGGCGTTGTTTTTTTATTTTTCCCTCTGTAATAACATAGTTTCAAACATAAGTCTAGATATTTGTAAGTTATCACCATGTCTCAAATCGGGAATCCTGTGACTATGCTATCAGTTTCTACTAGTTACGTTAGTCCCGTCCGAGGTTTTTGTGCCTCTTAAAGGGCCTTTTAGGTTTTTTTTTGGATATTTTCCCTCCAACGGCATGTTTTAAGCACAAGTCTATATTTTTGAAAATTATCGTCGTATAATCAAATCAAGAGTCCCCCCTGACTATGCAGTCAGCTCCTACAAGTTACATTGGTATGATGTGAGGCATTCACGCCTTTTACAGATCCAATTGGGATTTTTTTGGGGTTTTTGCACTCTAACGACATTTTTTTAAACCTAAGTCTATATATTTACAAATTATCACCATATTCTCAAATCGGGAGTCCCGTTACCACACGGTCATTTCCTACGAGTAACATTGGCCCCGTGCGAGCTATTCGGGCCTCTTAAGGGGACATTTGGGGGGTTGTTTTGGGTGTTTTCCCTCTAATGGCATATTTTTAAGCCTAACTCTAAATATTTTCAAATTATTATCATATTCTCAAACCAAAAGTCTGGTGACTACATGGTCAGTTCCTACGAGTTACATTGGTCCCGTCCGAGGTGTTCGTATCTCGTACGAGGCCGTTTTGGTGTTATTTTGGGTTCTCATCCTCTAATGGCAAGTTTTTAAGCCTAATTAAAGATATTTGTAAACTATCATCATATTCTCAAATCGAGAGTCCAGTGACTACACCATCAGTTCTTACAAGTTACATTGGTCCAGTGCGATGTGTTCGTGCCTCTTACGGGGTTATTTGGTATCTATTTTTTATTTCCACCATCTAACGACGTGTTTTAGGCCTAAGTTCGTATGTTTACTAATTATCGGCATATTCTCAAAGCGAAATCGCATGAATAAGTGGTCAGTTATATTAGTCTTGTGCGAGCTATTCGTGCCTCTTACAGGGTCGTTTCATGGTTATATTTTGTTTTCACCCTCTAATGACATGTTTTTAAGCCTAAGTCTATATATTTTTAAATTATCATCATATTCTCAAATCAGGAGTCCCGTGATTACACTGTCAGTTCCTACGAGTTAAATTTGACCGATGTGAGGTGCTCGTTCCTTTTAAGGGGGCGTTTATGGGCGGTTTTGGATTTTCCCCCTCTAACGGCATGTTCTTAATCTTAAGTTTAGATATTTTTAAATTATCATTGTATTCTCAAATCGGAAGACCCGTGACTATGCAGTCAGTTCCTACTTGGTACATTGCTCCCACACAAGGTGTTATTTTGGGTTTTTACCCTTTAACGGCATGTTTTTAAGCCTAAGGGTAGATATTTTTACATTATCGTCATGTTCTTAAATCGGGAATCCTGTGACTTTGTGGTCAGTTCATGCGAGTTACATTTATCTCGGGCGAGGTGTTCGTGCCTCTTATGGTTCTGTTTGGAGGTAGTTTTGGATTTTTTTCCTCTAATGGCATGTTTTTAAGCTTACATATAAATATATATAAATTATCATCGGTTTCTCAAATTCTTAATTCTATCACTACGCGATCAGTTCTTGTAAGTTACATTAAAGCCATACGAGGTATTCGTGCCTCTAATGTGGCCATTTTGGGGTTGTTTTGGATTTTTTCCCTTTAACGACATGTTTTTAAGCCTAGGTCTAGATATGTGAAAATTGTCGTCGTGTTCTTAAACGGGAGTCCCGTAACCATACGGACAGTTCCTACGACTTACATTGGTCTTGTGTCATGTTTATGCCTCTTATGGAGACATTTGTTAGTTATTTTGGATTTTCTCCCTCTAATCGTGTGTTTTTAGCCTAAGTCTTTCTATTTGAAAATTATCACCATATTCTCAAACTAGGAGTCCTTTAACTATGTGTTCAGTTTCTACAAGTTATATCCACCTCGTGCGAGGTGTTCGTGCCTATTACGGGTTGTTTATTGGTAATTTTGGATTTTCGTTGTCTAACCACATGTTTTTAAGTCAAAGTCTAGGTATTTGCAAACTATTGGTATGTTCTCAAATCAAGAGTCTTGTGACTATGCGGTCCGTTCCTACGTGTTGAATTGGTCCCACGTGAGGTGTTCGTGCCTCTAAGGGGGCCGTTTGAAGGTTGTTTTTTATTTTCACCCTCTAACAACATATTTTTAAGCCTAAGTATAGATATGCCCCAATTATAATCAAATTATTAAATCAAGAGTCCCATGACTATGCGGTGAGTTCCTAGGAGTTGTATTGGCCTCGTGCAAGGTGTTCGTGCCTCTTACTGGGCCGTTTAGTGGTTATTTTGGGTTTTCGCCCTCCAACAACATGTTTTCAAGACTAAGTCTAGATATTTACAAATTATCATCATATTCTCAAACCAGGAGTCCCGTGACTATGAGATCAGTTTCTATGAGTTACATTGGTCTTGTGCGAGGAGTTCGTAACTCTAACGGGACTGTTTGAGGATTTTTTTTATTTTCACGCTCTAATGGAATTTTTTAAGCCTAAGTCTAGGTTAGCCCCAATTTTCATCATGTTCTTAAATCGAGCGTCCCGTGATTATGCAGTGAGTTTTCACGAGTTATATGGGCTTCGTGCCTCTTATGGGGTCGTTTGATGGCTATTTTGGGTTTTCACCCTCTAATAGCATGTTTGCATGACTAAGTCTATATATTTACAAATTATTATCATTTTCTCAAGCCAAGAGTCTCGTGACTATCCGATCAATTCCTACGAGTGACATTGGTCCCGTGCGGGGACTTCATGCCTTTTTCGAGGCAACTTGGGAGATATTTTGGATTTTTTCCCTCTAATGACTTGTTTTTAAGTTTAATTCTATATATTTCCACATTAGCGTCATATACTCAAAACGGGAGTCCCATGACTACGCAATCAGTTCTTATGAGTTACATTGGTCGAGTGCGAGGTGTTCGTGACTCACAAGGGGTCGTTTGGGAGCTTTTTGGATTTTCACCCTCTAATCCCTTGCAAGGTGTCCATGCCTCTTACGGGACCATTTGGGGGATGTTTTAGGTTTTTGCCTCAAATGGTATCTTTTTAAGCCTAAGTTTAGATAATTGTAAATTATCATCATATTCTCATAGCGGGGGCCCCGTGAGGACGTGGTCAGTCACTACGAGTTACATGTGTTCCCGTACGAGGTCTTGTTGCCTCTTTTCGGGCCTTTATTTGGTTATTTTGCATTTTCTCCATTTAACGGCGTATTTTCAAGCTTAAGTCTAGAATTTGAATATTATCATCATATTCTCAAACAAGTAGTACCTTAGGGGCATGGTTAGTTCATACGAGTTATACTGGTCCCGTGCAAGGTGTTCGTAACTACTTTCTACCTATTCTTGGGCTATTTTAGGTTTTGGCCTTCAAGCCTAAGTCATGAGAATTACAAATTAGCATCATATTTTCAAATCGTCAGACTCGTGAGACCACAATTAGTTCCTACGAGTCACACACACAAATGAAAACTTGGGATTTATGCAAAAATTTATCAAGAAATATATTACCCTTACACAAGTACACGGATTCTTACTAGCCCACCAGTTAAGACCGTACTCCTACTAGATTTCAAAGATCCTCACTAACAATAAACTTCACTCAAATGATTACCTTGGGATATTACCATGAAAAATTACCCCAACCCGATCTAAAGGTTTCACCTTTTAGTTCACATTGAAGATCATTGTACACAAAATGGTAAGATAATTCTTCTTTAAAAGTCCCACATCATTATAAATGGACATCAGAATACTACTTATATCTTCATATCATTAAGAGGACATCCCACCTCCTTAAGAGGAAAGTCCATGTAAGCCCCTTTGAATGGAAACCTTGGTTTCTTGCTAAATTTTGTCTGTGACACCCATGTATAATCAAAATTATTGAAGGCACAATTTTAATAATGTGAGAATCAACACGCGTCATCCCAAATATTAATACCATTTAATTAAAAATTACTAAAATCACAATGATGGTAAATTATGGAAATACAATTATAATTAATATTAAAGGTATCTACTTTGTTTATATTTCAAAGAAAATATTGACCAATATACACTTATCATAGAGAAAAGCACATTATATACATCTATCCTATAGGCCAAAATCGGAACTTGAATGCGAAACATTCATTCAATTTTATGTTGTTTAATTATGGAATACTATGCAACAGCAAGATGTTTAAAGAGATGTGATTTCAATTTACAGAAGCAAAGCTAGTGTTGCCTCTATAACCAAATGGAAAATGATTAAAACTTGTATCACTCTATACAAGTCCTTATGCATACATTTGTAAGTTTTGTTGGTTGATTCAAGAAGTAAATATCACAAATAATGCGTTGTATAATAAATCACTCTAGGCAGAACACAAACAAAATTTACAAATATTATAATGTCCTAGAAAAGGGGATCATTACAATAACATGAATATTTAAAGAAATAAATACATCAAATCAAAATTACTTTACAAAAATCATGACTTGAAAATATATAACCACAAAATTTGAGATGTCTTTTATAGAGGAACTTCTTAAATGATGAAGATAATTATGAAAAAAGTACTTGTAAACTCTCTGATAAGTTGTAACAATAAAGTATGATGTACTCACACATTCTTAAAGAAGGATTCTTTTGTTGAGTCAGTGTACCAATTAACCTATTATTTCCAAGAAATCTCATCATGGAGAAAACGGGACCTGCTTTAATACAGTGATAAGTATATCTTGGGAGGTACAATCTAATAGACACATAAAATATGGATAAATTGTTTCAAAGAATAAAATTACCTGATTGATCCTTCATTTCATGAAATTTACATATAAAAGTTAGCAGGATATGTTCATTTCAAGTAAGAGAGTGAACTCAAATTGATAGAGAATCTGGAATTCATCCAGTCAAACTGTTGAAGCTTAAATCCCTAAAAAATTAAATCAACACCAACTCAGATTGATCCTTATAAGTTCAGCTCCACCTGCAGTAGTCACTACCTGCAACCGCCCTTTCTCAAACGATGTTAATATCATCCCCTTTAACAGCTTATCCATATCAGCAACCGGCAGTAGGTTATTTAGCACAATATGGAACCTCATGTTATTAATGTACACATGTGAGATGGTAAAGATGAAGATATTATATAAGGAGAATATTGTCATGTTCTGGAGATTCACTAGCTCAGTGTACTTCACCTTCATCACTAACGCCTTTTGTTGCAATACCTTAACATCGCATCCCTCAGTATTAACCGCATCATGTAGGATGGAACTATAGGCTGATGAATAGAACCAGACTAAAGAAAAAAATGGCAATGACGTCATCCTCTCAACATTATAAGAGAATGGAGAGAGAGGAGTAATGAATCCATCGAGACAATGAATAATAATAATTTTGTTATTAATGTAAGGAAATTTCCAATTGAGTCAATTTGTATGTATTTGGCATTATTTCAGACAAAACATTTGATCATATGATAGACTTTGTTTTGTTGATTCCATAAGCCTATGACATTGTTTGATGAATACGTAGCGACCACGCTTCAAAGATTGGATACATCATGTCATGTTTATCATGCCAATTTTATCATAATGTTTACCAAGGATCTTGCAAGTATGAATGTGTATTAATTATGAGTCCTTAGAAATTTTTAAGGATGCTTATATTTTTGTACCTAAAATGTTTAAAATTTTTTAAATATTTTCTGATCTCGCTAGAACGAGAGAGTGACTCGTTCAAACAAAAATACAGTTTTCGTTAGAATGACTTTCGTTCTCATTTGAATGACTTTAGGATATCGTTACAACAACCTACTAACGACCATCAAACAAGAATTCTTTGCCAACGTTTTCACATCTCATTTGAAGCACGCTAGGAACTCGTCTGAATGAAATATGCAACTTCGTTCGAACGATATTAGATGTCGTTTAAACGATAGTGTTAGTCCCGTTCGAACGACCCTTGTTTTCGTTTGAACGAGTTTGTCCCCTTGAAATCTGTTCTTTCATTATTTATGGAGTGTTGGACTTATATTTTTTAAGAACTTTTAGCGAAAAACATTTTCCTAGCTATTTACCAAAGTTCTAAACCCTAAGTTGCACCCAATAAATTTAAAGATCCAAGATTCATAATTCATATGATTTGAGATCTTTAAATTGGGAACCAAAGTTTATTTCATTCATCTAGAGAGAACTTATTTCATGCAGTGGACTCTATGGGTAGTGTTTGTGATGTTTAACGGTTGTTGAGACTTATCAGTTGATAGAGAGATGTGCATTGACTCATGCATTGTGGAAGCTGGCATAGGTGGACTTCTGTGTTGCACTATGGAGGAGTGATCAAAGATTGATGAGCGTCAAGTCTTTTGGGGGATCAAGTTGGGCAATTATATTGTCATATTTTGTAATCCCGCTTAATAAAGATCTGTTTAGCTGGGTCGTCCGAGGTTTTTTCCTTTGTAGTTTTCCTCGTACATCGGCGTCTTGTGGTTGATTTATTTATTTTATCTGCAAACACCTTAGATTCAGGCTTTAGGATAAAAATATAAAGTATGGTAAATCGATTTTCCAACAGGAAAGGTTTAAAATTGGGGCTAAGTTTGATTGGGATAATTTAGCTTAAAGTTTCACTCCTTAAAATTTAAAATATATAAAAAAAAATTGGACTTGTGTTTATTCGGACCATTTGTGTCCAAGTACACACTATTAGTGGGACCGCGCATTCTCAAACTGGTATTAGCTCTAGAAAACTCAGTTTTTTGTTTTCATCCAGTGTTTTTAGCCATGAATTTCGATGGTCTAGAACCATTATATTTAGTGGGTCAAACTACGCATGCTGGAAAATGCGTATGAAGTCAGCACTTAAGGCAATGGATGAGCGGGTGTGGTTAGTAGTTCTTTAAGTGTGGTCTCCACCTCTCGCGAGAGATGGAGAGATAATTCACTTAAACTCGTAGAATCGTGGGTGAGGTTGAGCATAAGTTATCACAATATAATTCTCGAGTTTGAAATGCCATGTTCTGTTCTATCACCCCTGAGGAGTTCCGTCGTATTATGATGTGTGAGACGTCTAAATAGGCTTGGGACAAACTCCAACTCACCCTCGAAGAAATGTAGTGTTGTTAAAGCTTTGAAACTCCAAAACCTCACCACTTAATTTGTAATAATTAAAATGTTGGAGAGTGAGACCTTTCATGAGTTTTACATTAGATTGTCAAACATAGTTAACTCGTCGTTAAACTTGGGAGAGAAGATACCTAATAATCGAGTGATAAATAAAATCTTAAGGTTGTTGCCTGATAAATTTAATCCAAAGGTGATTGTTTTAAATGATTTGGGTACTTTAAACTCTACAAAACATGAAGAGCTTGTAGGTGACTTACAAACTTATGAGCATGACATGTTTACCTACAAGAATGTGATAAAAAAGAAAAGAGCATTGCTTTGAAAGTTGGGAAGGAGGAAATACCTATTTCGTATGATTATTTTGACATCGATTTCGAGGATGGGGCCATGTTGGCAAAGAAATTCAAGAAATTTCTCAAATTTCAAAATCAATCAAAAGATGCAAAAAGGTTTGAGAAAAATAAGAACAACAAGGTCGATCACTTCCCTAAGAACCATAGTGAAAACTTTCAGGGGGAGGAGTCGGAGATATCTTATGGTTGTGAGGGTTATGGCCAGAAGGTAGCTGAGTGCCCCATTAAACTAAGGGAGGAGGGCAAGAAACTGATAGTATTTAATACTACCTTTACTGATAGTGATCCGGAAGAGGGAAATTATTCCCCCATTGAGCACAACTTCATCGCGTTCTTGGCTAGTCATGAGAACTTTGATGAGAAATCTTCCCCTATAGATATTACTTTGCATGACACTTCCAAGGTCATAGGTTGTGGACTCCGAGTGAGTGATGATCAAGAGAGTGGAAATAAAATTGAGGATGAAGAAAGGAAAAGAGTGAACTCCAAGTTGCCTTCTATGAAATATATACAAAAACTTTAAAGGTGAAAAAGGTTAACTTGAAGTTGGAAGCTAGGTTGAAAAAACATTCCATAGGAAATAATGATAATGTTATGATTGAGGATCTTAGGGCACATTAGAGGGATCTTCGAGAGAAGATAGAGTACGTTGAGGGTGAGAGAGATAGTCATTGTGATTTGATGGAGGTGATGAATAAAGGGGTTCTAGAGTTTGAGGAGTCTAGGATTTTACTCGAGTCTGGGATTATTAAGCTTAAGGGGAGATTGAGAGATTCAAGTCATGTCAAATTTTATTTGGAATCTAGGTCCAAAAAGTTGGAGAAAATTTCAGGCACTTTCAAAATTAAAGATGAAAATTGAGGAATTGACTTCAATGATCATAATGCTTCCTCTTTCAAAGACAATACCATACGTTTAAAAGAGTTGACTAGGAACGTTTGGGAAGATCGACCCATAGGTAACACCCCTCGTCGTGTCTACACTTTCACTTATTGTGGTAGGAAAGGTCACCTTAGGCGTTTTTGTTATTGTCTTAAAAATAATCCTAGGAAGTCTAATAATAGGGTCAACATGGTTCCCAAAGCCCCTAAGCGTCATGTTACACTTACTTGGGTTAGGATATGGAGGCTTTACATATTAGACTTGTTGATTCTCATTTTCTATCACATGATACTTCCTATACTATATCTAATGGTTGATTATGTTAGCTTGTTTGTCATACTCTAGTTTGTGATTCATGATATATGCTTTCTAGCGTTATAACATGTGTATTTTTTGTATTTTCATTTTTTTCATTTTTGAGTCATATTAAAAATATATATAAAGAGATTGTGTTTGTCTTTTAAGTTAGAGTTTATTTTCAAAAATTTGAAAATTTGAAAAAATAGTTTTTTATTTTTATTTTTTTTAGAAAAACACGAAAAGGCTTTTGATTTTGTGTAATTGTACACATTTAGTGTGGCATATTGGTGTGTTTGAATACAATTCACTCCATACTTTCTATGGCGCTGGACATTTGGTTATGATTGCAGATACTTAGATTGTTCTTAACCATGCTTGCATGGAGTTGTTTTGAACTTGATTGACTTAATAGATTCGACTTTGTATATGCCTCCGTATACATATGCACGATCTTTTTTAACGTTAAATTCACATGTATATTTGAGCTTTGTGATATGTTCTCCCATCAATCTTTTCATTTACATGTTTTGTGACTATAGAGGATGTGTGCATGTAAGAACCGTTGTCCGCGAGCTTTATTTGAATTGTATTGAAAATAGATGAGGGTGCACGAAAAAGTTCTACGAAAAGAGAAAATCTCCTTCGCAAAAAAGCCATTGTTGGCAAGAGACTAATGAATATATTAAAGGAAATAAAAATGGAAAAATTACCAAAGGCCAACATAGTTTCATTTGTTTGATCTTTCAAAAGCAATAGCTTCAAAAGAATTCAGGAAGAAAAATAATAGAAAATATGTTATATGTTTCTCTTTAAAGGGTGTTTAGTTAAAGATCAATGGATTTACATAATGAATTCTACTTATGCTTATTTTGACATAACGCTATTGGTTTGTAGAATCATCAATATTCTAGACTTATGTGCATTGTGCTTATTTCCTCATTAAGTCCAATTTATCTTGTCACTTGATGTTAAATCTTAGTTTGATAAAGTTTTGTGGTCAATTAGATTTCTTGAACATATTTGAGTGTTTAAGTAATAATTCATTTGTATCTAGTTCACACTCATTCATTACATCCCACATGTTTAGACACATTGATATTATGCTAGTGTGTAAAGCTTATGAGTTTTGCGTTGAGCTTGTGTGGTTGTATATACCTATATATGTCTGGAAGATTTTCATTTATATATTTTGCATATATTATATACGGTATCGTGTTTTGAGTCTTTGAAGTTTACATTAGTCCATGGTTGCCATATGCTTGATCATTTGGATTATTTGTGCTTGAGTTGCCATGTTGTGTGTATGATACACTTTACACAGTTACATGCTTTATTCCCTTCTCCCTATTTTTAAGCTTGTGGTATCAAATTTCCTTAAATAGGTATCTTACGATCATGTATTTAGGGGGAGATTTTGCTTTGGGGGGGGGGAGTAATTGTTTATGCTATCTTACTTTATCTATTCCTGAACAAAAAGGGAGAGAAATAGTATCTTTCCTTTACATGATTAGGATATCTTTATCTTAGGGAGAGACGCCTTACATAGGTTGGGATTATTTTTTTACTCATTTACGAATTTATACTTGTTATATTCTCCTTGCATTTGAAAAGTGTGTTTAAGTGTGCAGGATTACAAGATTTTCAAGCAAAACAAAGCTACTCATGTTTATGTGTCTGTCGAGCGTCTGTACTCTTTTTCCTTTTGGGGGTAGGGGAATGGGGTTTTTATAGATCTTGATGGCCCATATGATTGTTTTTTGGGTTTTGTCCCGGAATAGCCAAATGGAAAGCTTTGTAAGGACAAATTTCCAATCGAGTCAATTTGTATGTAATTGGCATTATTCCGAACAAAATGCTTGATTCATAGGATAAACTTTGTGTTATTGGTCCCACAAGCCTATGACGTTGTTTGATGAAGATGCAGTGGCCAAGCTTCAAAGATTGGAGACATCATGTCTTGTTTATCATCTCTAGTTTATCTTTACATTTATCGAGGATCTCGTAGGTATGAATGCATATTAATTATGAGTCCTTGGTAATTTTTAAGGGTGTTTACGTCTTTGTACTATTTAAAAAAAATTGAATAAAGTATTTTATGATTCTTATCTCATTAGAACGAGAAAGCCTCTCGTTAAAACGAAGATACAATTTTCGTTAGAAAGACTTTCATTCTCATTCGAACAACTTTAGGATCTCGTTAAAATGACTTAATAACGACCATCAAATGAGAGATCTCTGTCAAGGTTTTCACATCTCATTTGAAGCATGTTGGAAGCTTGTTGGAACGAAATATGCAACTTTATTTGAACAAAATTAGATGTCACTGAAATGAAAGTGTTATTCTTGTTCGAACGACCCTTATTTTCGTTCAAAGGAGTTCGCCAACTCAAAATCCCTATTTTCACTATTTCAGGCGTGTTGGACTTAGATTTTTAAGAACTTTTGGCAAAAAAGTTTGTCCTACCCGTTTACCAAAGTTCTGAACCCTAAGTTTCACCCTACACATTTAAACATCCAAAATTCATAATTTATATGCTTTGAGATCTTGAAATTGGGAACTAAATTTTTTTTCTTTCATCTGGAGAGAACTTGTTTCATGTGGTGGACTCCGTGTGTGCCGTTTGTGGTGTTTGACGATTGTTGAGCCTTATGGGTGGATACCGAGACGTGTGTGGACACGTACGTTGTGGCAACTGACGTAGGAGGATTCGTGTGTTGCACTGTGTAGGAGAGGTCAAAGATTGAAGAGTGTCAAGGCTTGTGGGCGATTGAGTCATTGTGTAAGACTACTGTCATATTTTATAATTCTGCATCATATTGATCTGTTTGGCAGGGTTGTCCAAGGTTTTTCCCTTTATGGTTTTCCTCGTAGATCAGCATCTTGTGTTTGATTTATTTATTCTAACTGCAAACACCTTAGATGCATGCTTTAGGGTAAAAGGACAAAATTTGGTAAATTGGTTTTCCACAATAAACGTTTGAAATTAGTGCTAAGTTGGATTGGGTTAATTTAGTTTAAAGTTTCAATCCTTAAAATATAAAAAATTGGACTTGTGTTTATTCGGACCATCCATGCCTAAGCACACACTATTAGTGGGATTGCACATTCTCAGTTAAATAAATCTGAACAAGTAATTTCAACTCCTCTTATATAGATCCTTGTGTTATTATTAGCATCGGTGGATGACGTCACTATGATGCATCGATCGGGGTACATAGTCTTGATTTTAGTTTTGAAAGAGAGTTTTCAAAGATAATTGTGAGGGAATAAAATCGGAACAATGTGTTCGCGAAGAAGGCGAGAAATAAAGCATGAAACGATAGGCTTAAAGAAATCTCGAACTTGGACCAACAGGTATAAAGACGTCCTAAACATAAATGACTCACCGTGAAAATAGGTGGTTCTTGAAGTTGACGTTAGAGACTTAACGGAACTTATCGTCCACAGAGAGCTTGGCTACATGATAGATAACGTCCAGACCATATCTTGGGGTGTCCAGGCCTCTGCAAGATTATCTTTTGCCTCTCCATTGTTATTGATCTTGTTAATGTTAGTTTCTAGGGTTTTTTATCTTGTGAAAATGTTGGTTTTGTTGAATCAAAATCTAGAGATCTAATCTAGGGAGAGAGATAATCGGGCATGGTAGAGAGCATGAGGGAGAGTGAGAAGCTGAAAGTTAGAATGGCTCCAAATGAAAATTCAAATGTGTGCAAATTTGGTACGTTTTTAGCACAATTTTAAAACGTGCCAGATTTTAACAAAATCATTCCAAATTTTGGCACAATTTTAAATCGTGCTATATTCACCTTGTGCAAGCGTGATATATTTGCATTTTTTGGGTAGCGCATGACAAATATAAGGGTTTTAGTCAAGTTTGGTCAAGTCCTAGGGCCCCAATTATTTTGAAATAATCACGGTTGTGGCCATGACGCACCTGTCATGGCCATTTATTTTTTACACGCCACACAACATGGTCAAGGTCTTAATTGATGTGTAAAATATAAATGGCCATGAAAGTTGGGTCGCGGACTAGGGTCGTGACCACAACATGTACATATATATAGACCACATCAGTTTCTCATTTATACGAACTTTCTCTCTCCCTTTACACTGCTCCCCCCTCTCTCTCGCTACACTACTGCCCTCTCTTTCTCCGGTGACCCTTCTCTCTCCGGAAACATCTCTCGCCTCCAGCGACCCTCTCTCGTTCAGATATCCTCTCTCTGTATTTTTTTAACAAAATTATAGGGGTGTTGTGTTTACTATATGTGTACTATTTTTATATATATATACACAGTAGGGTATGCCAGTGCCTGAAGGTACGATGAAAATTTCCAAAGTACCTAATCGCAAAACGACAAAAATTTTCTACGTACATAATTACAAAACGGAAAAAAATTTGTTCCCCAACAAAACAAAGAGTAATTTTTAAAAAAGGCCATAATTTTCAAAGTACAAGGACCTCCATTTCAAATAAAAATCATTTAGTGTTGCGATGTATTTGTGTCATAGAGAAAATAATACTTGTTTATCGTACATCGTCCAGAGGAAAACTAAAGTCTACAAAATCACTCAAGGAGTTGGTTGAGGGATTAGTTTGATGTGGGTGCAAAGTGACACATTCATAAAGATTTAAGCAAAACAAAAATAAAATTCAACTTTCCTATGTAATGTGTTCTCCCCTTGAATATTTCGCCATAAGACCCAATAATCCCCACCCAATTTGATGCCTCCCTTTATAAGTTCCTTCCAAATAATTTGTATGTGTTATCGCCACCCGAAATAACTGAAAAATCTAATAAATGTATTAGAATTAAAAAAAACATGAATGAAATACTAAGTACAGAATTTAAAAAATTTGGAGAGTATGGTTTCTTTATAAAACTACTCACCATATTTAAGAAAAAAATACTCAAATAATAATACTAATAATCCATCCTAAATATTGTATAAACAAAATCATCAATTCAACTCAATTCATGAGATTAGCAATAATACTTAAGTAAAAATATTTATTATATAACATAAATTGTAAATAATTTTAAAAAATTGGTCAGAATTTCCTCTATTTATAAAACTAACTGATGATGCTGAAATCTAGCACCACCAGATAAGTGATGATGAGCTCAAACAGTAGTAACCATGGAAGTCATAGAGATGTATATGTATAAGTGTATAAGTGTGTAAGTGTGTAGAAGGAGATGAGTATAAGAGGAACAAGATAATGATGTATAGTGGTTCATCCCGTTAGGACTACATCCACTGTGAAGGTGTGATCCACTAAGTATGGGCACTAATGGCCATGGATACAGTGCACATAAGATCCCTCTCTCTCTCTACTGTGTGTACAAGCAGAGTTTTAGCTAGGGTTACAATTCTCGATCCCCTGTACGGTTGTAGGTGACAAGTATATATAGGCCTTGGGGGGTGTCGTGTACCCCCCAAGTATGAATGGTGCATGTGAATGATGATCTAGCCAATCCCCTGTTGACACCTGTAGATGACACCTGTGACTAATGATGACATAATATTCCCTCACGTGAGGGGATGATATTGTTATAACGGTCTTCCATGTGCCATGTTAGCCTCACGCGCACTGTTCCACGCGTCTCCCACACCACGTGTTGTGATGACGTCACCCTCGGCCTATGATATGAGACCGAGGGCAAAGTTCCTTCTAGCGGTGAGTCTGGACTAATTTAGACCTCGTACTGTCGTACCCTTGGAGGGTCGTCTGGATCCTGATGGAGGTTCTCCCCCCTGAAGGGTCGTCCGAGACTAGTGAGGGGTCGGCCCCCTGAAGGGTCTTTCGAGACTGGTGAGGGGTCGGCCCCCTGAAGGGTCGTTCGAGACTGGTGAGGGGTCGGCCCCTTGGAGTTTCGTCTGTGCCTGATGAGGGGACGGCCCCCTGAAGGGTCGTCCGAGACTGGTGAGGGGTCGCCCCTTGAATGGTCATGAGACCATCATGGGCGCGTCTTGTTGGAGGGACCCTCGGCCTGGCCAAGAGTATATATGGGTATATCAATCACCCCCAGCCCTTAGCCCTAGATGATGCTGAGATGGCTGAGGGATAATGTTGCTTTTGAGACAAGTGTATGGTCTGTTTGATGAGTGACACCTGTCAAGTTGTCGTGACACCTAGGCAGGTACTCATTGTTGTTTCTATTTCCAAGGCATGGCGATTGCACACTACTTGGGACTTTGTGCCCTAGTGATGCACTCCTCGTGGGCCATGTTTTGCCTTGGTTAGTGGGCCTAATTATTAGCAAGGTATTTAAATGATTTTGAAGTTTTATTCCTCTTCTTCTTCTTCGCGCCTGAACTCTCCCTCTCTAGAATTTCCACAGCTCCATAGCCATTTCTGCAATTTCTTCTTCATCAAGCCTCTCTATTCTTTCTCAGGTAATCTCTCTGTCCTAGTGATCTCTTTATCTTCCATTGCTGTTTCCTTTCTTGCCCTAGGCTTGTAGGAATTTTCTTTAGCTATTTTACTTCCCTCCGGCGTCTTCCCCGGTGAGTTATTCTTGAGTGTTCTTGACCAAAAACCTTTAATTCTTTGGTTTTGATCGAAAAGTCTAACCTAGTCAACTGTGAGATTGTTTGTAGTTGGCTTAGCCAAAATCTTCTAAGTGTAGGGCCTTCCGCTTAATGCTTAGGAGGCTTTACAGTTTAGCTGAGGAATTTCCATCCCTGAGAGAGAAGTTCTTCGTAGAGATTAGGCGAATAGAGGAAGAGGAGGAGAGGAGACGAGGGGCCAACCCTAATTGGGTACGACCCATTTTTCCCATTCCTCTTACCACAATAAAGCGATCTGAGCCATCTGAGTCTTGTGGGTCGTCCAGTCGTCCAATTGAGAGTTACTCAGGAGAGATGGATGAGAGAGCCTCGTCGCCAATAGGTGCAGGACCTTCTGGGAGGAGAGAAACGTCTGATCTTAGCCCAGGCCGACACGCTGAGGGGGTGGTCCCTTCCAAGGTTGTCCCTGTGACAACTTTATCCCCCCATGATTTTCAGATGACATTTCCTCATTGGCCTCTGATAGGTGATGAGGCCAAGGGAGAGAGGACTGAGGATGATGGTGAGGACTCTGATGCTGACCCGGTTGACACCTCCCATGCCTCGTCTTATATTTCCTCAGTTAGGGATCGTGGCCTACTGTTGTGGAGGCATGCATTTGGTGTGTCCCCCAACATAAGTATGAGGGTCCCCTATGAGTCTGAGACTGTCTTTGAGGGTGAAGAGGAAGAGATCGCAGTATATGAACAAATGTTTAAGGTCGGTGTTAGGTTCCCTCTGCACCCTGCCATTGTAAATATCTTGTCAGCCCTTGGCGTTGCCCCCTCTCAACTTCCTCCCAATTCCTGGAGGACGATCCTCGGCTACGTCTCCTTATGGAAGAATGCCTTTACTGACGAGCCTTCGGTCGATCTGTTCTTGTCTTGCTACAATATCACTTCCTCATCTAAACAGCCTGGGTATTATCATCTGGGGGTGAGGAAGTCTGATAAAAAACTTCTCGACGTGGCTCAAACCTCCAACCATGACTGGAAGAAGAGGTTTTTCTTCATTTTTGGAGACTGGGAATTTACTGCCGAGGCTCAACCTATGTAAGACGGTCCGAGGGTTCCAAGGAGATGGTCTAACCCCTCGATAAAGGCTAGGTCGGACCCCGAACTTAGTCTGGATGAAAAAGACATAGTTGAGTACCTGAGAGAACGAGGGAGAGGGGGTTAACTTGCAAAGTTTGAAGATCTGATGGCCCCTCAGTTCCTCAAAGAATCTGGTCTGAGGGTCGGCCCACTGACATAGCTATGTGAGTTATATTATTTTTTGCCCAATCTTTTCTTTTTTCCAAGTGTTTTATCTTTGCCTCTGCATTTTTCTAATGTGCCGTCTTCTTTTCAGGTCGTCCTGCAGGTATATCTGACCAACTGTGTGAAATGACTACCCTAATTTTTCTATCTGGCTTGGGCAAGAAGAAGGGCAAGGAGCCTCAGTAGGCTCCGAGGAAGTCGAAGGCCATGGGGCCGACACTTGTCGAACCTTCCGCCGAGGGTTCCAAAAGAAAAGGCTCTGAAGTTCCTGTTGACCTTCGTCCGGACTCAAGGACGAGGGCAAGGGTGGAGGCATCAGAGGGGGCTGGCTCCTCTTCCAGCATGGGGGCCTATTGGTCTCAGAACTTGGCATTTTTGAAGGCCGAGCCGTCTTCTCTAATTGCCAACTTGAGGGCGGCCAAGGAATCTATGTTTTCTGCCCCCTCGGCTGCTGAGTATGAATTCTTGTCCAAGATGCCCCCAGCGAAGGTGTATGACTATGGTCTGCACACACTAGCTCAGGTATTTTCTTTTACTTTTTCTTCCTTAATTGAATTTTTTCTCCGACTGTTTCCTCGGCCTCTTAACAACTATTTATCATTTTTTTGTGCACTCTGTATGTGCCTTTACTTCGACCACCAAGTGGATGGTTGAAAATCAACAAAAATTTCATGAGGCCGAGAGGGCCATTCAGCACAAGGCTGATCTACAGACGCAGCTGGAAACTACAAAGGCTAAACTGGATAGTGCCAGGACGGAACATGCCAGGGTCTTGGATGAGCTGACAAGGCAGCATAATGTAGACTTGCAGGCCAAGGATGCGCTTATAAAAGAGAAGGACGAGGCCTTGACCAACTTGGGGGTTCAGTTTAAGTCTGATCTTGAGGCAGCTGTCAAGAAAGCCGAGGCCGATGCTGTAGAGGCCTACAAACTCTCGGATGAGTTTCAAGGCTTCGGTCTTGAATACTTAGAGAGGGGGATTAGGACGGCCTGTCGGTGGGTCGTCCTTAAGTTTGCTGACGCCGTATCTTCAGTCCGCCCCTCTATCGAAGCAGTCCAACTGGACGGCCCCCTGATTACTGAGGCTTTGGCACAAGTGGGGTCTCAAGTGTACGTCGAGGGTGTCGGCATGTCTGAGGATCAATTAGTCGTGGTTGTTGAGGAGACTTCTCTTATCGACGTTGAAATCCTGCCCTTTGATGCTTCTCAATAGGGTGGCTATTTGTAGCCAATACCCTCTTTATGTACCCCCTGAATGTACTTTATTTTTGTAGAACACTTTTGTAATATTTCATTTATAATATAATCTCTCTTGTCGTCTTCCATATTCGTCTCTTGTGTGATTTGTATTGTGAAATTTTTATATTAACAATGTCACTAACCCCTCCCTCGTCTTTCTTGAGGGTGAATGAGGGGTCGTCCCCAACATTGACCCTCATTATAGCCGAGGGTGGTTTCCACCAATTTTAATTGATGTTTAATAATGTCCCCCCTCGTCTTTATTAAGGGCAAAGGTGAGGTCGTCCCCGCCATTGACCCTCATTATAGACGAGGGATGTTTTTCAAAGATGGTCCTAACCTTACTAGAACTGACAAACGCAAGATGACAGGAAACACTGATATTTCTCATTATCATTCTAAGTGTTCTGTTGGGGAAACACCCATTACAGTTTTGGTCCAATAGGACATTACAACACTACTGATAGTATTTCTTCAAATGATCTACATTCCAGGGGTTGAAAAAGGGTCCCCCTTCTAAGTTTTCTAGTCTATAGGTCCCAGGGACAACTTCATCGATGACCCTATACGGGCCATGCCATTTTGGATGGAGCTTGTTGGGCTTCTGCCAAGTCTTTTTGAGGACTAAGTCTCCCACTGTAATTGGTCTCTGCTTCACCCTCTGATTGTAAAACCTTGAAGTCCTCTGCTGATAGGCGATTTGCCTTATCTCGGCGTTTTCCCTCCTTTCCTCAATTAGGTCTAAGTCAAGTCTCCTCTCTTCCATATTCCTCTGGGGGTCGTACATTTGGACCCTATGAGTAGGAAACCCAATCTCAGTGGGGATGACGGCTTCTGAGCCATAAGCCAGCATGAACGGGGTTTCCCTGGTAGAGGTCTTTGCTGTCATCCTGTAGGCCCATAGTACAGCAAATAACTCCTCAACCCATATTCCTTTTGCCTCTTCAAGTCTCTTCTTGATCCCATCAAGGATCGTCCTGTTTGTAACTTCTGTTTGCCCATTAGCCTGAGGTCGACCTGGGATAGAGAAAAATTGTTTGATACTCACCCTTTCACAGTACTTCTCTAGAGATGTATTCTTGAATTGAGTCCCATTATCCGAGATGAGGGTTTTGGGGAGACCATATTTGCATATAATATTTTTCCAGATGAACTGGAAGGTCTTCTGCTCAGTAATCGCGACCATCGGCTCTGCCTCCACCCATTTTGAAAAATAGTCAATTGGCACGACGAGGAACCAATAGTTATTAATGGCCCTAGGTAAGGGGCCTACCAGGTCGATCCCCCACACTGCAAATGTCCACGAGGATGTAATAGAGGTAAGAGGCTGATGGGGATGGTGTGGGATGGTGGCAAATCTTTGACATTTATCACACTTTTTTACATACGTCGAGGCGTCTTTCCCCAAGGTCGGCCACCAGTACCCCTGGGTGATCACCCTATTCACTAGAGACCTGCCCCCAATATGGCTTGAACATGACCCCTCATGCACGTCTTACAAAATGGATGGGACTTCAGATGGGTGCACACACCTAAGTAAGGGGACCATAAACCCCATTTTGTATAAGGTGTCCCCAATGATAGTGAACTTTGCAACTCTGTATCTCAACTTCTTCCTTTCTTGCCTTGCTTCTGCCATCTCCCCTTCTTTAATGTATCTGATCAGAGGGTCCATCCATGAGGCTTCCTTAGCAATATTCAAGCAAGTGCCAAGTGTTCCCTCAGTGTCTTCGATAGTTGGTTGAAGTAAAATTTCCACTGAGACTATCCTCCTGATATCTGTCCTAGTTACCGAGGCCAGTCTAGCTAGGGCATCAGCTCGACCATTGTCCAGCCTAGGTATCCTCTTCAATTTTACTTCTCTGAAGCTCTTCAATAGTGCCCTCACTTTCTCAAAGTACTTGGACATCCGCTCGTCTTTGGCCTCGTAGGCTCCTAGTATCTGATTTACTACCAGCCTTGAATCACTATGGACCAAAATCTGGCCGACACTGAGAGACTTGGCCAAGGAGAGTCCTTCTATCAGGGCCTCATATTCGGATTCGTTGTTGGGGATTTTGAAGTTGAACCTCAGGGCGTACTCAATGTCTGTGCCATTGGGTGCTGATACTATCAGTTCAGCTCCACTTTCGCTGTCGCAGGAGGAACCGTCAACGAAGAGGCTCCACACAGTCTTTTCCTTTGAGAAATTTCCCTCGGTGAGGGATCCCTGTCTAAAGAGGTATCTTCCCTCTTCATTTTCGGCCACCTTCCTTTTAGCGGTGCCTATCTCAGCCTTATCTGCAGGTGTGTCGGTGAGCCAGTCTTGTTGGGTATCTGTCTTCCCCAAGCTCTCATCCTCGGCTTCATCATCTTTCCAAGTAAACTCGGCCATGAAATCTGCCAATGATTACCCCTTAATGGCCGTCCTAGGTTGATACACAATGTCAAACTCCCCCAGCCTTATAGCCCAGGCCATTAACCTACGTGATTTTTCTGACTTGTGTAGGACCAGCCTAAGAGGAGAGTCAGTGAGGATGACTATTGTATGGGACTGTAAGTATGGATTCATCTTTCTCGATGCATGGATAAATGCATAGGCTAACTTCTCCATCCTTGGGTATCTTTGCTCTGCCCCCTGGAGTGCCTTACTGTTGAAGTACACAGGCTTATGTACCCCGTCTTTGTCTCTCACAATGGCTGCGCTGATGGCTAATTCTGAGACAGCTAAGTACACATGTAGTTGTTCGCCCTGCACTGGTCGGGACAACAACAAGGGAGACCCTAAGTATGACTTTAACTCCTTGAAAGACTCATCAAACTCTTCACTCCATTCGAAGGCCTTCCTGATAATTTTGAAGAATGGCAAACACTTGTCTGTGGCTCTAGATACGAACCTATTCAAAGCAGCCACTCGCCTCGTGAGCCTCTAAACGTCTTTGATGGTCTTAGGGGTCTTTATTTCCAGGAGGGCCTTTATTTTCTCAAGGTTGGCCTCGATGCCTCTTTGGTTGACAATGAACCCCAAGAATTTCCCTGCTCTGACCCCGAAGACACACTTGGTCGGGTTGAGCTTCATCTGGTACTTGTCCATCATATTAAAGGTTCTCTTCAGGTCAGCCACATGATCCTCTGCCTTCAGGCTCTTAGTCAGCATGTCATCTACATAGACTTTCATAGATTTTCCAATTTGGTCTTCAAACATTTTATTTACAAGGCGCTGATATGTTTCCCCTGCATTCTTCAGGCCAAAGGGCATGACCCTATAATAGTATGTCCCCTTGTCGGTGATGAAGGCCATTTTCTTCGAGTCTTCAGGGTCCATGAAGATTTGGTTATACCCTGAATAGGCATCCATGAAGCTCATGAGCTCATGGCCTGCGATAGCGTCTACCATCTGGTCAATGCGGGGGAGGGGGAAGCTGTCTTTGGGATAATGCTTGTTGAGGTCGATGAAGTCCACACACATTCTCCACTTCCTGTTGGCCTTTGGGACAATGACTGCGTTGGACAACCATTCAGGGTAGATGACCTCTCTGATAAACTCCGCATCTTTTAATTTTTTAACCTCATCCCTTACGACCTCATACTTCTCTCTAGAGTAAATTTTCCTCTTCTGCTTCACCGGCTTTGCACCCTCTACCACGTTGATCTTGTGGCACATGATTTCAGGGTCGATCCCCGGCATATCTGCATGACTCCATGCAAAGACGCTATGTCTTCTCCTCAATAGTTTAATGAGGTCTTCCTTAATATTTGGCTTCAGAGACTTGCCAACTTGGACGATTTTTTCCAGGTCATCCTCATTGAGGATGATGGACTCTACCTCTTCCGCGGCCTCTCCTTTCTTCAGCTTCGTCTCGTCTCTGGGGTCTAGGGTGTCAATATTGTAAGTGGTTGTTTCCTTCTTGTGTGCCTCTCTTTCTTCGGCGGAGTTGAAATAACATTCTCGCCCTGTCATCTGGTCTCTCTGAACTTCCCCCACCCCGTAAGGTGTTGGAAATTTAATCATCTGATGGACCGTAGACGGCACAACTTCAAACCCCTTGAGGGATACCCGCACTAGTATAATATTGTAGGCCGAAAAGACATGTTCATCCATCACAAAGAAGCTGACCTTCTTGGTAAGCCATCTCGGCCACTCATCCCCCATCCTAACATCAGCCTCATACATTCCCAGGGGATGAACCTTTTCCCCACTGAACCCAATCAATGGGTGATGGTATGGGATGAGTCTAGCACGGCTAAGACATAAGGCTTTGAAGCATGGCCAAAACATCACGTCTGCAGATGAGCCCCCATCTAGCAGGATCCTCGGCACCTCGCATCCGTGCACCACGGTAGTGATGACAAGAGGGTCATCATGTGGGGCTAAGAGGCCTTTGAAGTCCATTCTTGAGAACCCCACTATCAGAGTATCCATGTCAACCTTCTTTCTTTTTTCTAACTTTGCTTCCAGAGAGGTGAGAGGTTGAGTGCACAGATTTTGTCACTGCCTTGGCCTCAGCCACATGGGCCTTCCGGTCGGCGACCTCTGACCCTCCTCCTACTAGACCCCCGAAGATCATTCCCACTCCGAGCGAGATCATATTAAGCCTCTTGACAGGGCCTTGGTCGTCCTCATCGTCAGAAGGGTCGTCCCCTCTTTTTTGAGGACCTTTTCTACATGCATCGCCTCGCTTCTTTCGGGGTCGTCACCTCGGTCCCCCTTGAAGGCACCTTTGTCAACGTACTTCCTGAGCTTCCCTTCTTTCATCATATTCTCAATCTCATCTTTCAGAGCAAAGCATTTGTCTGTCACGTGGCCATGGTCTTGGTGAAATTCACACCACATGTTTTTGTTCCTCTTGTTGGGGGCTGCCCTCAACTTCTCAGGCCACTTCAGGGATCGGTCACTCTTTATCTCATTGAGAATATGTTCACATCTGACCGTTAGATGGGTATAACCAACGAACTTGTCGTCCGTATACCTCTTCTTCCCCTATTTGTTCTTCTTAGGGTACTTACCCCTACTAGTGCCTCCTTTTTCGTCTTCGTATTTTGTGGATATCACCTCTTCGGCATTCATCACCTTTTCTACTGTTGACAGCAATTCATCCATCGTCCTCGAAGGGTCTTCAGCAAGCTTTCATAATAGCTTTCCCTTTTGGAGTCCTCCAATCAGGGTTGTCATAGTTATGCTCTCCTCATAGTCTTCCACCTCCAATTTTTCTTTATTGAATCTGGATATGTAGTCTCTTAGACTCTCATTCTTTCCCTGCTTAACATAGAGCAGGTGGGTGGTCTTCTTCTCTGGCCTGACCCCAAAGAAAAAGTTGTGGATAAACCGGTCTGCCAACTGCTTAAAGCTTTCAATGGAATTTTTTAGAAGTAACATATACCAGACATGTGCAGCCTCCGTTAGAGTACCAGAAAAGGCACGACACCTCATCTCATTTGAGATAGAGTATATATCTGCCGCTGATTGATACATCTCAATATGATGGACAGTATTAGTACTCCCGTCATACCTTGGGGTGACCACAGGTGGCTTAAACTTTGATGGCGTAGGAAAGTTGACTATCTTCGCCACAAAGGGAGAGCCTATGGAGTATCCTCTTTGAAGAGGGTCCCAGCTCTTCAAAATATCACCGATCTTATCCTCCAGTCGCTGGATTGAGTCATTCCAGGGGCTCATAGGGTCGGCCTGGCCGATGTTATCCCCCATCGCCTCTTTACGATGGACGGAGGGTTCTGCGGTGGCAGGACTGTGTTGGCTATTTACTTCCCCCTGACCATCGTCACGTCCCAGGCGTCGGCAACCCCGTGGGGTCGGCCATCAGCTGCCTCCCTTCTGGACCTCGCAGCGCTCCTTGATCTGGATAATTTTTCCCGCAGGTCATTTATTGGTCCCAGTGTCTCAAAGGCCGACCCCCTGCTCAACCGATCAAAAGCAGAGCCTCTTGGGTAATCGTCAGGATTTTGCCTCCCGCACTTCTCTCTACTCTCCTGGACAAGTCGTACAATATTATTAGAGACCTCATATGGCTCCTAGCATTCTATGGGGGCCTCCTCTCCCTCCAGATCATCATACATGTCCTCGGGGCAAGGGTTTCCTTCCCTCCCCAGGCATAGACGTCGGGGGTCAGCAATATCCCTACGCCACTGAGGGGGTGACAGGTCTTTGCGTGGTGCCTGGGGTGGTCCCCTGGCCTCATGCTTCCCTGGAGTCGTTGCCGGAGTAATCATCTCAGGTGAGACCCCTGGTGGTCTTAGTATGTTCTGCCTTAGAGCTGTGAACTGCTCTTGCATGATCCCCTGGTTTGCTTCCAGAGACTTCAAGGCTGCCGCCACATCATCCATCTCACACTGAGGTGGTGGCTAATTGGAACTGGGTCCCACTCCACTATCCGGTGGAGGGAGCGGTGGTGGTGGCATCTCCTGTGCCATGTGTTTGAGCTATGAAAAGCTTAACGGAAGAAAAAACTAGTGAGCTTGAGAACCTTAATGGGTCTCTTTCAATGGTGAAACATCTCCTCTCAGGGAGAGAGTTGGTTCACCACCAGAGTGCCCAGTGAGGTCAAGCTGTACAAAGGAAGTGATGTCTTCTCGTTCCCACAGACGGCACCAAACTAATGATGCAAAAATCTAGCACCACCAGATAAGTGATGATGAGCTCAAACAGTAGTGACCATGGAAGCCATAGAGATGTATATGTATAAGTGTGTAAGTGTGTAGAAGGAGATGAGTATAAGAGGAATAAGATAATGATGAATAGTGGTTCATCCCGTTAGGACTACATCCACTGTGAAGGTGTGATCCACTAAGTATGGGCACTAATGGCCTTGGATATAGTGCACATAAGCTCCCTCTCTCTCTCTACTGTGTGTACAAGCAGAGTTTTAGCTAGGGTTACAATTCTTGATCCCCTATACGGTTGTAGGTGATAAGTATATATAGGCCTTGGGGGTGTCGTGTACCCCCAAGTATGCATGGTTCATGTGAATGATGATCTAGCCAATCCCCTGTTGACACTTGTAGATGCCACCTATGACTAATGATGGCATAATATTCCCTCACGTGAGGGGATGATATTGTTATAACGGTCTTCCACGTGCCATGTGAGCCTCACGCGCACTGTTCCACGCGTCTCCCACACCACGCGTTGTGATGACATCACCCTCGGCCTATGATATGAGGCCGAGCGCAAAGTTCCTTCTAGAAGTGAGTCTGGACTTTAGACCTCGTACTGTCGTACCCTCGGAGGGTCGGCCCCCTGAAGGGTTGTCCGAGACTGGTGAGGGGTCGTCCCCCTGAAGGGTCTTCCAAGACTGGTGAGGGTTCGGCCCCCTGAAGGGTCTTTCAAGACTGGTGAGGGGTCGGCCCCCTGAAGGGTCGTCCGAGACTGGTGAGGGGTCAGCCCCTTGGAGGGTCGTCTATGCCTGATGAGGGGTCGGCCCCCTGAAGGGTCGTCCAAGACTGGTGAGGGGTCGGCTCCTTGAATGGTCATGAGATCATCAGGGGCTCGTCTTGTTGGAGGGCACCCTCGGCCTGGCCGAGGGTATATATGGGTATATCACTAACCACCCTGTTTAAGAAATAAAAAATAACCCAATAACAATACTCAAATAGACAAATTATCAATCAAAATCAAATATTCATAGTCTGTATGCTTCTTAAAGTGATTGTAGGATCAACTAAGCACTGAATCCCAAATCCCGTGACTTATTTTTCCGAATTTCCGCATTCATGCTCTACACTCTTATCTTCACCCTGCTGCACCCTTGCTTCATAGCTACATTTACAACATTAAAAACGGAATGAGTGTTGGAAGATGTGTTTGATAAGATATGAATTTCACAATTAAAGCAACATACAATTTACAAAAATAAAAGAAAAATACATAAATTTACAATAAAGTACAGTTAGACTATTATAAGGAGGCAAATCGTACCACGTAAATTTAAATTTGGACTTTGTTTCCTTGATTTCTCGCATTGTCTTTATGAGTTCAATGTATACATTTTCAATGGTTCCAATGTCAATGATAATTATAACATTAAAACAATGAATATATGAGGAATATACCTAGTACGTGGTAAATTAATATACTATGCAAATCAACTTGCAATAGAAATAGCTCAGCCGATTAACAAAATCTAAACAAAACTCAACCCCAGCAAACTACTATTTACACTACAGTTCCTAAACAGTTTTTGCTTTATCTGCACAAAATATAAAATGTCAAAAAAATAATGAATAAAATAATCATAAATCTTATAATAATTTAACTATAAGAAAAATAAATATATATTTATTCTCAATCCGCTTATCATAATACAAACTAAAGACATGATTGATCCAAATGCCTACATACTAAAGAATTTGAATTTCAACCATAACTAACTGATAATTTTTTGTGACCAATACAAAGTTGGACTTTATTCAATTCACAATGATAACATATTAAACACCAAAAACGGTTCGTTGTCTGGAAGTGAAAACTTACACAGTTGAGCAACATATAATAATCGACACAGGAATGTTGTCCTTACTCCTCAGCTGAAAGATCCTTGAACAGGTCCTTGACCTTCATGTTATTACTTTTTGCACAACCAAATTCTTCAGGAATTACTTTTTCATCCTCAACCCAGCACTTCAGGCCCCCTTCAATATCCAGTAGTAATGCTTGCATTTTCTTTTATGAAGCCCAGATTTACTAAGGCAGCAGCTGAGTAGAACTTCAAAAGAATTGTTCTAGCTGATGTATAAAGCCAAAATCAGTGAATATGTACATAAAGAAATGGTATTTACATAAGAATGTAAGACACGGATAAGGCTTATAAGTTTAAATTTCTTCCAATGTAAGACCTGGATAAAACCTTTAACTATTCATTCCAAAATTTTGATTCTGAGCTAAAGAGCACCTTTCTAGATATGTAGGCATCAATTTTTATGCTCTGGAACCTGTCGTGCAAAATAGAATGTTATGTGTAAAGTCAATACTTTTAGGGTCTATCAAATTTGATCAATACTTATAGATAAAACAAAATCGGGGTCAGCACTTTTTAGTGTTACTTATTACAGCACAAATTTGTTAATACCAAACTTATGGAAGCTCACCATCATCTGTTGTTCGTCACATGAGACCACAAAATTGTCCCCTCCAAGCTTCACAGCCAAGTGACCAAGGCCACTTGACCTAATCACCCACAGAGACTTACTTGGCTTGTTCATATTATGGCACATCATGGGGGAGTAAACAGTAATTCCAGCACATAGCAAAGGCGCTGCTAAAGTAGTACCTGTAAATCTGGTGGGTATTGTGAAGCAGTACCTGTAAAAATATCCGATTCGACCTCCAATATACACCGGGACAACATTTGATAATCGAAAGCCCCTAAAAAATTAAATGATTTAGCATATGGAAACTGAAATCCAATGAAACAAAATTTGAAATCCAACAACCTAAAACATATGGAAACTCAATATTAAAAAAAATTATGATACTGCCATAGAAGTAGAAATAATGAAGAAATATATAATTGATTAATATCTATTAAACACATATATGATTCATACCTACTAAACATATATAATCATTAGATATCGATAAGTTTATTGATGTCCAATTAAAGAGATCAAAGTGAAAAAATAGTCCTTACTCCAACTGCATTATTTACGGGTTCTGGTATGCAATTAACCGGAGCCATAGAGCACATGTATCCGTGGTCATTCTTGTTTAGGACTTTTTTTTACCTTGATCCTTTTTGTTCTACTTTGCACATTTGGTTGTGTGTTCCTAGCCTTTTTGTCTATAAGCACTTAGAATTTTGGTCTGGTTAGTTCAAAATCAGGCCTCTATGAAAGCTATTACTTCTACATTCATAAGTTATAGTTGCTACAGTGAAATATAATAAAATGTGTGTTTGTAAGCATGACTATGTAATGAAGAAATGTATACCGGAATTCTGTACCTAGTAATTGAATTGGTGTCCAATTTTGAGGTTGTCTTCAGCAGGCTTGTCTTGTCTTCAGCAGGCTTCCCAGGAAGCCAACCAAAAGGGGGCATATATAGCTCCTATACCCACACACGCATACATAGCTCCCGATCAATTATATTAATACACAATATGAAAAAAAAAAAACAAGATTAAACTAAACAAAACAAAGAGGAATAGAAGAAAAAAATTACTTCATACTACTATTCAGAACACGAAAATATTCCCTGATTATAGAGATTTTGAACAATAGTCCAAGAGAACTATAATTTTGATAAGGGGATTTCAAAGAAGACTTGTATAGATTTATATATTGAGAGAGATGGTTATGTTTCCTCCAAGCATATAAGGTCCCAGAAAATTCTAAACAATAATATGTTTGATTCTCATGAAAACTAAGCTAATATAGTATCATTTGATACCTTCAAATCCTCTTTCTCTCACGTTAAACAAACAACAATGGTTTCATTTAGATAATCAAACTCTGTAAAAGAAATTTGTTTGGTAGATTAGGGAACAATGGTGCCAAAAATCAAAATATATAATTTCTCCAAATCGTGACGATCGTTGTCTTAAAGTGTATCTGTTCCCACCAAATCAGTTTAGTAAAGTGTTGTTCATGTTGTTATGACATAAATTGTCAAAATGAAGAAAAAAAACATGCCTAGAGTTTAAATAGAAGAAGTAATCTAATCACGGCAAGATCAAGTATAAAAATAGATAAACATAAATAATTCAACTATAAAAAATCATTAAGATCTTTAATTCAAACACTCTGGCAGAGAAGAATATGCACAATCTTCTTACTCAAATAAAGCAAACAAATATAAACAAATTGGCAGAAACTCTAGACGTTGAAGTCAAGACATGGTCAAGTGGGAAAGAAGGGAACCTCTGTGCTTTCCTTTCAACATTGCAATATATTCTTGGGCCCGATAGTGGTTGCCAACCAATTCCTTCAATTGATGTTATAACAGCCATTGTCGGGAAGAAAGCTTACAGGAAAGAAACTCTTGGTGGCTAGAACATTAGCACATGATTCTTATTACATAGGTAATAATGGTGAAACACAACAACGCATCGATCGACATTGATTGAAAGAAAATCATAAATCTACATACAACATCCATTATTAGTTGAATGTTCACCCAAAATTAGTGGAGGAAGTATTCAGGCACAGAGTCTTATAAAGCATTAATTGAAAGATTAGTGGGTGAAGAAAAAATATATACATATTAGTCAATGATTTTTCTTAACTTTCAATACTACAGACAACTCATAACTTCCACACCATAAAAACACTATTGATAATAGCAACTAGATAGATGCAACATTGAATTTGTTGTAGATGAATCACAACCTGAAATACAAACACGAAGTTGTAACACAGATAATCAACACACACGCACTCATATTAAAATATATATATATATATATATATATATATACAGTCATAAATAAATTAATGATACAATGAAGATCACAATAAAATATTTCATTTAGACACCATTGAAATGTACATACATCCAAATAGCTCATTTGAATGTGCATATGTAAATATAGTCAATTAACTGGTCATTTTGAAGTGTGTGACCAAACTTGAAAACGCTAAAAATTACACCAAAAGCCCTTAAATGCTCTAAAATGGGTTCTTCAGGAGTTTGGACAAAATGGGGAAAGTAAATAGAGGCTTAGTTGATATTTGTGAATTAAAGAGCAATAACTTGAGCTAGATTCTATTCGGACCATACCCAATTTGGGGATCAAAGTGGTTGTAGTACGTACCAGTTCATTATTAATATAAAAAACATCAATAAGGTTTATAATTGTCAAAATAAGCAATATATCTAAAATGGGATAAGAAAATACTCAAATCAGAAAATACACGATCTTAATTTTAAAGCTAACAAAAATGCAAAAACAATTAGCAGGTAAGTAGGGAGATTATGGCTCAAATAGATTATTATGGAATGCATATTAGCCCTTGAAATACTTCCCAATAATGTGACTATGATCCATTTGCATATGACCAATTGACTAAGATACAGATTGAGTACCTAGGATATGTGAGGCTCGAAAGATAAACATTAGAGAGATTACCCCACCATCACGACTAATGAAAACATTAAAAGACGTAGGACACAACCAGTGTTTTAGAACAAATTGCAAATTGTATAAAAATAGATTAGATTGATAAAAAAATAGAGGATCATTCAAACATATGTGAATTACAACATTACCAACATGAGAAGTGAAACATAATAATTTCACAAACTATATATGAACATACTAATTTCACAAACTATACTAAATATGAACATACTAATTTCACAAACTATACTCAATATGTAAATATGAACAAAATATGTAAATATGAGCATACTAATTTCACCACAAAACTGGAAATAAAAGTACATGCAAGTCAACAACATGAGAAGTGAAATTACTCAAATTCACCATAACATGGGCACATTTTCATCAATAATAACCTATTTCACAATATTCAACAATAAAAGACCGTTAAATACATTTTCTCACCAACCAAGTAACTTTATCCGACCATTTTTATGTGCATATGAGTCTTCCAGTTGCTGGAAAGAAAAACAATCTTAACTTTAATTAGTATGTTCAAACGACCCAATTGACCTCCTCCTTTGTGGCTACTTTGTTCAAATGACCTATGGAAATTAAAGCTCCAAATACAGTTAAAAAATATTAGTACTTCAAAAAAATATCTATATGAGAGAATAAAATACAACATAAACACGGTTTATTAACTTCCAATATAGATATGCCTTGAACCCAAACTGGAGAGACAACAAACAACATCCAATATTCATAGATCTGGAAAAAAAACCTATGTAGCCAAAAAATCATGAACACGCATTAATAACCCCAAATAATCTTTATCTCAAACCCAAATGTAAAAACACATGTTGATCGTAGGGGGGCAGAGCAAGGCATCAGCATGAGAGAGGGAGCAGTGGGGGGAGGAGGATGGATGAGAGAGGCAGACGGGGGGGTTAGGGTTTGTGTTTATGTGTTTCACTCATGTTTCGAGCTACTAGAAGAGTGAGCGGGAGAGAAAGATGGGGTCAAAAGTAGTGGAATCAAATTTGAGATCAAAATTTGTGTGTACACTTCCTGATTTACCCTTTGATTTGAATTAAAGCAAAAGATGCAGCCCATTAATAGTGTGATAAAAGAGGGGGAAAACTAAAAATAAAAGGGTAAAAGAGGAAAATGCATCAAAATAATCTCAGCCATTCATTTCTAGCCATGTTGGCTTCAATTTGAACCATGAATTGTCTTCTGAACTTATGAATAGTGAAAACACCATTGTCCTTACTATATATAAGACTCAAATGTGAAAATATCCAAATAAAACAAACCCTGAGACTAAAATGTGAAAATACCCAAATTAAAAAAACTCTAATGTGAAAATACTAAAATGTTGTAATTGGATTTTAAACCATATGGTTTTGAAGGATTTTGAAGAGATTAAGGATATGGGATTCGATTTGTGTCGGTCTAAGCCAGATTTACTTTAATTAAGAAATAATTAAGTTTGTGTTAAAATAATATTAGTTCATTGGAATCTGGACTTTATTTATGAAATCTGATTCTAATCATAATATAACCTAATTTATGTAATATGATTATTTGGATGTTTAAGACTTAATCACAACGAAATGAACTATGGTAGGTTTGAAGTTGAACCGGTTTAAATGATTCACCATGAGCTTATGTAATTTGAATATGAGTTCATATAATCACAAAGCAATATATTTCAATTCAATATATTGTATGTGTGTGTGTTTATGTATATGTATATGTATGTATTTTCTGTGTATATGTATATATGTGTGGGGTTAAACTACCCAAATGAGATTGAAATGTCAAAATACCCAAATAAAACAGACCCTGAGACTGAAATGTGAAAATACCCAATTAAACAAATTCAAATGTGAAAATACTGAAATGTTGCAATTGGATTTTAAACCCTAAGATTTAAAGGATTTTTAAGACATTAAGGATATGGGATTCAATTTATATCGATCTACGATAGAGAGCGCACCGCATGGAAGGAGGCTCTTAGAGAGAGAGAGAGAGAGAGAGAGAGAGAGAGAGAGAGAAGGAGGGAGGTTGTAGGTGAAGAGAGAGAGAGAGAGAAAAAGGTAGGTGGGTTCGGGATGAGTTCCATTGTATTTTGTTGTTTCCTGTAAAACCGATGTAACACAACAAATATCTATGAAAATAAAATGAAGTTTATAAATTTTCATTTTTAATGACTAATGCATATGCTCTTTTAACTTTCTTGTTGAGACCATATAAAGAATTTGAAATGATTGGAGAAAGATTTTATTTTAAAATGGGATACGTAAAAAAATAAGGATATGGAAATTCAGAATTCCCTTAAATTAAAAAATATTTTTATTAAGTTTTATTATTTTGATAAAAAAGGAAAAAGGGAATTTCCCAAAATATGAAGTTGCCCATCAATATGACCACTGCCCTTCTTATCATCATATCAGTCCAGTTTAATCAACCCAAGGCTTTGATTGCACTTTCTTTAATTTCTTGGTACTTGGTGGGGTAAGTTTTCCTCCAATTTCTGAAGGGTTCCTTGTCTTTGTTTGAGGATTTTCAAGTACAAATAGGGGTGTGGGTGGAGGTTTTTCTTCACACTTCCACATTTCTTCTCCTTTACATTCTCCAATGCTCACTTTCTTCTTATTTTGTGATATGGCTCTCCCTGGTAGTGTTGTGTTTGCAAACTACCTCGAAACCTTGGAAGTGATGTGCTCTTACAACATTGACTACAATGCTTTCAACATACGACGAGTCCCTTTGTGGATCAATAGGCTTATAGAGTGGAATATGCTGATGGCGGCAGTTGAGTTTTGGTACCCCGAGGACCATGTCTTTTGCTTTGGGTTAGATGAAATCTGTCAGACCTATGAAGAGTTTTCTTCCATGTTGGGGATAAATCCCAGCGTTGCAGCGGCTATGCTTGAGTTTTCTCGGTCCCCAAGGGAGATGTGGGTGGGACTTCTCCATATTTCACCTTTGGCAGCCAAGTCATTGGTCATATGAGTAATGATTTCTCTTCATGCGGTGCTGCGGTCTGTACATTTGTAGGATGTTAGCGATGCCAGCTATGCTGGAACCGTCATTCTAGGTCTGGTTTAAAAACTTTTGTTGGTAACTGGGGAAATGTTAGTTGACCCCCAACTTACAGCGATTATTTACTGGATGTCGTACCATCGCAATCCTGCGGCGGTGATTCTGGCAGAGACTTTGAATGGTCTGGATACCTGGCGAGAAGGCTATTTTGACTTTCTAAGGGGTAGCCCTATAATGTTATTCATGTGGCTATCGGAGAGGTTCTGTACGGTGGTCCCCCATGAGTATCCTTTGTCGGTTCTTCTCACGCTATTTCATCAGTGTAGGCCTGGACATCGAGAGCTGGGAAAATCGGTTCTTAGATCATGGGGCTCGTGGATTGCACTCATTAGTGCCTTGGTGAGGGAGTTATTGCCTATTTTGGAATTCAAGGAGTACCAGTATGTTCAGTTGGTAGGCCTTCGACTGACCTCTTTCTACTTTCCCTGACAACTTCTGTGCCAATTTGGTTGGGAACATATTATGGCACTACGGACAATGGACTTCTTTCCTACGGAGGATCTGACAGAGCATATGTGCATGCGGTTTGGTTATTTATGGGAGAATCATCGATTATTTACCCATCCATCCGAGTCTGTTGGAAAAGTATGGCATATCTCAGGGGACTACATGAAGTGATTGTGGAGAAAGGTAGTTGCCAAGATGCTGGCTGTGGAGATTAGACAAAGGTGTTTTATTATATCTGACACCATGGAGGGAGGCATTGTTATTTTCCCCAGGCTGATCCGATCTTATCGTTCAATGGAGCATCAACAGCACTCTCTTCAGGCATGGAAGGTTTGGGGACCCGAGGATGTGGGTGATGATGGGGATGGTTCTTCTGACAACTACGAGTAGGATGTGTGAAGATTTTGTTATGGGTGTTTAAGAATAATTTTAGGGTTATTTTAGGTGTAGTGGGACTTGTTTTTATTTTGGTTTTAGTAATGTGGGAGTAGGCTGACAAGGGAATTCGTTTGACTCCCTTTGCTGATGTAATCGTACCAAAATTTTGAATAATAAAATAAAGGCATTTTTTATCATCTAGTTGTGCCTCTTGATGAGTTTTGTATTTTAATTATTTGTACGCATCGCTAAGGCAAACATAATCATTTTATTCATGTATACGTTAAAATGAACTGTCATTCTTGGGGATAAGAAGAGAATAGAATTTTGTGATAAAGAAGGGAGTCGTGCTCATATAAAGCCGATGAGTTGCCTACATACCTCTGAGGGTTTTGAAAATTTTTTGAAATTCATTTTTGAAAGAAAAAGGATTTTTAGAGGATTGGGCCCCACATAGTTCTGAGTAGAGGGAAATGAAATTTTTTTTAGAAGGGACATGAGAATAATTGTAACGCGCCGAGATTTAGGACTAGGGGTAGAATTTCTTGAGATTGTCCAGGCTAAATGGATGCTTTATCTCTTTTATGTCAAGGTTGTTGAGCATAACGGCATCGCCTGATAAGACCTTCTTTATAACGTCGGTGTCGCTCCAATTGGGCTTGAATTTCCCTCTGGGGTCCCAGATGGGCTCTATAATTTATTTTAGGGATAAGTCCCCTTCTCGAACACCGCGGTCCTTAACTCTCTTGTTGAGTGATCGCACTATAAGGAAATGGTACCCTAGTATGTGATATAAAGCTTTCAGCCTCCTTTCAGCCTCCTTTCATCCAAGAGTGACAACTCGTCAAGATGACTTTGGTGCGAGTCTTCCTCATTGGCTTTTCTTTCAAGCGTGATGCATAGCGAAGGGATTTCCAACTCTATGAGTAGGATTGCTTCCATGTCGTAGACTAGAGAGTAAGGGGTAGACCCAGTAGAGGTTCGAACTGAGGTGCGGTAGCCCCAGAGGGCGTAAGGGATCCTGTTGAACTAATCTCGATAACTCTCGATCATCTTATTGATGATGGCATTGAGGTTTTAATGTTGACATCATATTTTAAGACCCCCTAAGTTCCTCCTTAGGTTCCTAGCACCTCCCTATTTCACTACAAATCCAAGGTTGCACTCTGAGTAGCAATTTAAAGGCCATCGGGCACTCACGGGCCCCGATTTGGCCCCAATCAACTTCATCATCAGAGAGAAAGCTCTTTTAATCTTTAAAGGGAACTAAAATCCTTTTCAACGGTCCGCCCCATGCACAAAAATGGCATAACCTTAGTTTTCTCCCAAAAATCATTACGGAGACCACTGGGCGCTCCTGGGTTTCATTTTACCTAAATCAACCCTTCATCTCGAACGAGATTATGAATCTCTGAAGGGAACTGAATACCCTTTCCAATGGTCCACCCCGTGTGCGATTCTGACTTACGGTACAGTCGAACGATTTGTTTCACTTCGAAAGGTCACCGGGCACTTCCAGGCCCCGATTTACCAAGGTCAACTTTCCAAACCAAGTGAAACTCTTTGGAATGTCAAATGACATATCCTAACCTTTTCAACGGTCCACCCCATGCACAATTCTGACCTACCATGCGGACAAACGATCCATTTTTGTACGACGATCTGCCATAAAAAGGACCGACATGCGTTTCAGAGACACATATGAGCCAAAGTCAACTCCCGGACCTAGGAGCAATCCAAAGAACTGTTAAATTTCTATGACTTGCCTTTTTAATGGTATGCCCCAAGCACAATTCGAAAAAATGAATTATGTTCTACGATCATTTTTCCAGGAAAATCAGCACAAGACTGCCAAATGAAACATCCAGGGCCCTATATATCGAAAGTGTGTTTAGGCTCACCTGCCGATGGGTAGATTACGGGAAGTGTCGATTGGAAACCCCCTAACCCTATGAAAGGAGGTCATGACCTCACTACCAGACAGACCAACACCTCAGATCCATCAGCATCAGTGATCTCAACAACATTCTCTTGAAATCAGTGAAGTCCCTCCATGTGAAGTTCCATTCAAGTTTACATTCCCATCCTTTTCATACCCAATTTAGTAAATCACATCATTTCTCATCCAACATTCATCTCACACTCAAGGGAGTTCATCCAAGACCAAAGATCAAGCTTAAAAAAAGGTCCAATTCCTTCCCTCTCTCTTTAAATTCCTTATTTTTGCATAAATTTCATTAGATTCGTAATCTAGTTCCAATTTTAGTTCATACCCATTAATATCTAAATTTTTATTAGTATATTGAACAAACTTTTATTTTTTATAAAAAAAGGGTTACGGCCATAAATTCTGAACGGGATTATCCATCGTACTTCTTCAAACCAAAAAAACATATTTTTCTACACACACACGCATATAATAAAATCCCATTAGGATCTATGGGATAAACCCCACCCCCATGTCGCATCCTAACTACATGGACTTTGATGCCTTAATAGGCTACGTGGGCGTTTCGGATTAAAACCCAAGACTCGAGTCTAATATTCCAACTTTCCTAAAGTCCTCATTTTTATCATATTTTTCCATTAATATACATATTATGTTTGTTAGCGTTTCATCCAACACATATTATCATTTCATAATAACGATCAATATCGCGATAAACGCACAAATCATATTTTCTATATATATTATTTTGGGTACATTCCTATGGATGACCTCACTCTGCTTTTCCCATGGTGTGAGTTGAAAGATTTCGATCTCCATTATATATATACACACACACACTTCACGGAGAAATAAAGGAAAACAACAACACTAGCCCATAAGATAGCGAAAGGGTAGTAGGGGTGCCTAACACCTTCCCATTCCGTAACTCAGGCCCCGAACCTCCGAACTATTGGTTTCATATGCATCAGTTTGTCTTTGATGTTGCCCTCTCGAGGCGGTAACATGTTATTTTGTTTGTTTTGAGAAAAATAGACTGGCGACTCTATCTCCTTACATTTACCCCACACCAACGATGACCAAATTACCCTCGAGAGGGACGCGAGACCTCTCCGACCCACCCCCGATCTCGAATCGGGATGGCCACAGTGACGACTCTACATGTGACTTTTTCATAAGAGAGACGGACTCTATCTACATGGATGTTTTGTTTTCTTGTGTTCGTATGGACCTACCTGTATGTACCCTTTAACCCCTCCATTATTTCTTTCACATATACCTCATACGTGTATCACTACTCACTCACACACTTGTAGAAATTCTCTATGTACACTTCACACCACGTGCATATAGGACCACTTATATCACCATGTTGCACACACCACTTAGTAATCCATTCTTAGGTATCACTAACACACACACCTACACTTATCACACTTGTATATATCCATGCTCACTCACACTTATCACATACCACTTGTAGTTGATCCATGCCTAGGTTCACTACCACACACTCACATGTAGATAATTACATACCAGTCACTCTCATATATCCATGTTTAGTGTAAATTTACTTACTTGTACATCATCCCCCTGCTTGGCATGATTCTCATCAATAAAGATACTCTCTCCACAAGATACTAATCAAGAATCATGCATGTTACACACTACATCACCAAAGAGCATTGCTATTGACCAAATTTTGTCCCACAACTCGGGAGTCACTTCGTGATGAGCGCTGGTCCGATAGGGTGAAGTTACCCTAAGTGATATGACTCTGACCTTCCATTGGACAAGTACCTTCGATGTATATTGAACGGTTATTGCCCGTATAAACTGCTTGACCGAAGTCATGACGGGTGGTATATCGTAGGGAACTCGTTCATTCATGTTGAGTATATAGAATTCGCTCTCCCGTGTATTGCCCCCACGAGGTATATAGTGAGGCAATTCACATACACTCAGGTATATCAAATGGATTGTCCACACGTATCGATTTCCCTCAAAAGAAAGATGTATATCGTGGAAGTCATGCCAAAGGGGGGAACACCTTCCAATTAACCCAACAACTTCATACCAGCATATGGGTGTCAAACCTAGGGAACGCACATTTAGTTTACCGCTTTTAACCCGAAACTCTATCGAAATATCAGGTTGGCATGCCGCCCAAATTTTTGCTCAATTTTTAAAACGGGACCCTACCAATGAGCCTGATAACAAGTCCAACCATAGTTTATACATATTTTTCAAACCCTTATTTTTTCCAAGCTCGGGTCCCGTTCGACATTTCTCTTTTTGCATTTAGGTAAACCTAATAAGTGACAACCTAATAAACAAAATAATAATCATGCTGAGACCTGTCTCTCATTTTTTTCCTTCTTTCATTTCCAAAAGTGTCCAAAAACATTTTTCCTCTTTTATCAAAAATACCAAAAATATTTCCAAAAAAAAAACATTTTGTCCTCATTTTTTCCAAAAATGTCATTTTTCCTTCTTTCCTCTTTTCCAAAAATAAATCCAATTTTTTCTCCTTCTCAGGTCAATCGCATACCCTTGGACTGGCTCCCTCTTGACTTCAGTCTTCAGTCGAACCACCCCAAAGCTCCATTAGTCCCCTCACTTCCTCCGTGTTCGAAATTCATCCACTTTCCATAGAGAACACATATCAGATGCCGAATATGCAGTCGAATTTGTTAACGGTCCTATCCCAACTTACTGGCAAGATTGACAACCTTCAAACCGAGGTTCATGAGATGCAATGAAATTGGATCCCTATTCTTGAAGAGCCTGAGGTCCTCTTACCTTATGCTATGGCTCCACCTACACTCGAACCTATTTGGGTTCCCAAGGAATACCAGTATGCTCCATGTGCTCCTTCTGTTAATGGGTCACCGCCAGCCTAGTTTCCTATGCCGAATCTTTCCCAGTCAGGGGACAACCTACCCTTAACCTTTGATTCAAAGGAGGAAGAATTGAATAAGTTCAAGGACGACCTTAAGATGTTGACCAAGAAATTTGACCAAGTTAGACTCTCTGGGAATTACATGGACTACACCCACATGTCTCCATATCCTAAAGATAGGTTATCGAAAAAGTTCAAAATGCCCAACATCGAGAAATTCGAGTGCAGTGGACCTCCAATTGTTCATCTCCACAGTTATCACCGAGCCATGATTCTCCTAGGAGCCTTCGAAGAAATAATGACCCAAATGTTCAAACAGACCTTAAAGGATAGCGCTCTCCGTTGGTTCTTATGTCTCGAAGAGTCCAGAATTTACAATTGGGAAAATATTTCCCGCGAGTTCATGTCACAGTATAAGTACAATGAGGAGTTAGAGGTTACCCACCGTGATTTAGAGTTTCTCAAGCAGAATCCTGAGGATTCAGTCTGTAACTTCATAGAAAGGTGGAGAGAGAAAGTAGCCACCATGACCAACTGACCTTCCGAAGAGGAGCAAGTCAGCATTGTGAATCAAAACTTCTTACCCAATGTTTGAGCAACGATAGGAGGACAGTACTACCCTCATTTTTTAGCCCTCCGAGAAATAGTAGAGATCGAAGAAAGCCTAGCCAAGAAAGAATTTGAACCAAAGAAAGTATCTAGACAATTCACTACTAGAAAGTTTGAAACATCTCTCAGCCTGCCACTTCATTGGCACCAGAAAGCCGGCCTAACCCAATCCGGAAGGAATGCACCGAGATTCATGCTCCTGTCTCCAAAGTTTACCAGGCCCTCTTGAGTCAAAACCTTATCAAACCATTGGACCCTCGTCCATTACCAAACCCACTCCCTAAAAATTTCAAGCCAGATGCCCATTGTGACTTTTACCAAACTACTACCTATACCACCGACCAGTGCTTCCACATCCAAAATGTGATCAAAGGCTTGATTGACCGGGGTGTCATTGCCCCACCAGCCAATCCTAAACCAAACACTACTCATAATCCCCTCCCAAATCATACAAAGGCTATCTTCTTAGAAGAAAACCCAGAATTTGACCCATCTACCCAGACCATACTAAGAAAATCACTAATCATACCCATATACTCTCTTAAACCTCTCCAAACATGACCATACTTTATCCTACACCTACCACCTTCGTCGATCAGGCTCTATCACTCCTTACTAGAGCATGCATCGGTGTTTGCACCCGTTTAGGAGGTAAAGATATGGAATTAACAGAAGTGTTAAACCAGCTCATTGAGTTTAGGTTAAAATTTCCCTCCCAGATGATCGTCAACTGTTAGAGATTCAGTTGTTGTCCTTAAAATATCAAAAATTATCCCAAGAGTCAGACAATTGGGTCGTACCAAATGATGAAGTCAGTTTAGATGATATGGTCCAGATCATGGTGGATTTATTTCGACAGACCGATAATATGTGTAGTCTATTCCAGTTAATCAATGCTCTAAAACTACAAGGGCGCCTTATGCCTTCGCTTTTACAACTCCCCACCGAATGGTAGGACTTATACGAAGAGGCCATTGAAGTTGTGGAGTGCATTGACATTTCGTGGAAAGATGATATCGTTGCCACCGCATAAGGGGACAACTTCGATGATTCAGAGAAGGTTAGTCCGATATTCAATATGTGCGGGATGATATCATTTGAGGAGCTACTAGGAAAAATCAACAAGGTGGCTGAACAACCCGAGATCGATAAAGAAATAGAGTTTCTAATTTTCCCCTCTTCTATGAACCATATGACCAGGTCAAAGCGGCATTACCAAAACCCAAGCCTACTACCATTGGCAAGCGATAAAGGAAAGGGCATTGAGAATCTTCTTATGCCTGACATGACCCTCGAGGAGAGTAAGATCCTCGATCATTTAAAGAAAATCCAAGCTAACATCATTCTATTGGGACATTTTATGTCTTCCCGGCTACATTGAAATGCCCTGATCATGCTACTCACAGGACCCATAGTTCCTCCTTATACCACGCTAGAAGAAATAGTGAATCTAGTCAGATCCCTGTCCCCTACTAGAATGCTCTCCTTCTCTGAAGAAGAAATCTAATTCGTCCTGAATCATAGCACTCATTACACTAGAACTTAGGCATTTTAGACCCCCTCGGGTACCGTAATTGCTATAATTATGCTCATTAATCATACAACCTCCGTTTTTTATGCTAACATGTTATTTGAGGTATTATTGAGCTTTTATAGGTGTTATGGTACTTAGTATGAAGTTTGATCACGTTTCGATAAAGTTCTGTCACGATTCGCACGTTCAGGGGCATTTCGATAATTTTACACTTCGGGATTTTTGCCTGAAGTATTCACGGAACTTGTAGGTCTCTGGGCAAGCTTCGTGTGTTCGTGAACGGTGCTCGAATCGAAGTCCTAATGAAGGAAACACGGACCTTTAATCAGAAAAGAATTATAAGAAAAATAACAATTTCATAAATTCGTTACATGTCCCTTTTCTCTTTTATTAACAATTTCAAAAATTCCCTCCATGTCCCTATCTCGTTTTTTTACAACAAACTCACAATCTGAATGGCAATTTTGGTTCTTAGCTCGGGTTTTGCTCGGGTATTGATTTCGTTTGAAATTCAGGGCTTTGGTCCGAAATTGAAGCATGATTATTGACCACACGCGTAAATAGGTCTTTTTGGCCACTTTTATGGAGCTTAAGCTTTGGCCATTAATGGAGATGGAGGTTATTAGTTATTTTTGGAAATGGGTCTTGTGGTATCGGTTTGTCAAATTTGCAGCAGCTGATGGTGGCTAATGAAACAAATGGCAGGGATGTGAGCCGTGGTTGATATTTGGTTAGGAGACAGGTGTAGCATGTCTTGACATAGTTGCAGCGAGATGGAAGTGGGTGTTGGGTTGCCCATGTTAATCTTTGGCCATTATTGGAGGTTTACGATTTTAGTGGTCCTGAGCAGCGCGACCGGTCGACCGGCCTTCACCGGCGGCCGACCGGGTGTTTGGTTTTTGCCTTGCATTTCATCCATTAGCCTCTTTAACTGTTTAAGTGTTCGACCGGCTTGGTCGCAGTTGACTGGGCCATTTTTGTCCGAGATATTTTGCTGCTACCTTTCTTTTCCTTTTTTTATTTTCTTTTTATTTTTCTTTCTTTAATTAATTAGAGACTTATCCCCATTTCTTTTCTTGTTTCGTTTCTTGTAACTTAGTATAAATAGACCACTTAGTTTATTTTTGTAGAATATCTTGTAATAATAGATTTTGTAGGCTTGTTTTCTTTGGGAGCTAGGGTTTGGAGAGGTTTTTGAGTGTGTCATTTTCTCCCTCCAAGGGTTTACTCGTATAGAGGAGTTTTCCCATCGCGGTTGTGTAAGAACACTATCCATTGTCTTCTGCATTTATCCAAGCTTCCATTTCTTTATCTACTTGCTTTCTTTAGCTTGCTTTCATTTACTTCTTTGTTAATTTTGTTTACTTTCTTGCATTAAATTCATGTCATTTAATATGCTTTTTAGCTAATTTAGTCTAGGTTGTATTGGATTGAACTCACCTAAGGGTTTATTGGTTGCTTTGTTTTGGTAATGGAGTTTTACGTATTTATTTCGAGTGGGTTGTTCTAGTTATTACGCCTAGAAAATTTAACTAGGTATATCACGTATGCTTCGTATTTATGACCTTTCGTGCGTAATTTTTGGGGTATTTGTTGATGCCAAAATCATATTAGTCTTTTATACGAATTTAGGGGGCGTGACAACTCTTAATTTAATTAATTGACGAAATAAGACGCAATCTTAATAATCCACGAACACATGTAACCATTTTATACTAATTAACTCAGGGTGAGGGATATCGGATGCAACCTTCAGTTTTTATTCACTTTGTTAATCTTAGTTTAATATACACTCGCCTAGATTAACCTTTTCCTTTATTTATCTTTTATTTTGTTAGCAATTATCTTTTACACCTTTATTTTAGAAGTATTATACCAATTAATATTCTAGCAACTCCTCTCTATGGATTTTTGATACCTGGATTGGCCGATATACTTTTTTGAAAGAATGTAGTCTTAATTTAGGTTTTTGTATAGAGTTGGTGAGCCAAAAATCAAATGACTTGCGTCGGTGACGTGACACCGCGGTAAAACCCAGTCTATCAAAATCCCCAAGACTGGACCAAACCACAATTATGCTTTCAATATCTCTGTCAAGGTCAGGGGGAAATTATCCCACTCTCTCTTCTCGATAATGGATCAGCTCTTAATGTTTGCCCGTTGAGGATACTCAATTGTTCGGGATTGAAATTGAGCGGCCTTGCTCCAACCTCTACTGCGGTACGTGCCTATGATAATACCCGCCGAGAGGTATTATGATCCATAAAAATTGTAATATAGGTTGGCCTTGTAAATCCGATTGTTGAATTCCGAATCATCGATATCCCAGCATGTTTCAATCTTCTGGTCGGATGACTGTGGCTCCATAGCATCAAGGGGGTGTCTTCTTCCCTTCATCAAAAACTAAAGTTCTTCGCCAATGCGTAGGTCATCAACATCTTGGGCTTCAATGACAATACCGAGAATGCAAGCACCAGTAATTGAGTAGTTAAAATACAATACGGGAGAAATGATATGCTTATGTCAGGTGTTCACTTTAAACCACTTCCACTTCCACTCCCAACGGGGGACGATTTCCATGATAGGGTTTGCCCAGAATACAACCCCCATAGCAAACATGCACTTTATGCCCGGACTAGGGCCGGGACGAAGACAATAGGGGATACTTGAATCCATTATATTGAAGAAGGTATTTCCTCCTTATGGCTTGGGCTATCAACCATCAGAAGAAGAACTCAAAATGATCCATCATCCTCAACTGAAGAGAAGGCTAAAAAGTGCCAAAACTATCTCAAAAGATTCCTTAAATGAAAGATTTATTAGAAAAGATGAGGATTTCCCCTTCTGCGGCTTTACTGAACCATGGTATGATCATGAGGACAAGAAGATGAAACTTGGAATAGAAATCTTTTTCCAAGACAGATACTCAAGGGCCGAGCATTCCCAGCATCAAGTGCAACCACTCATTAAGAAGACCATAACTGATACCAAAAATTCTGAGGAAAGTGACTCTGAGGATTCTTTAAACTTATAGACACTGGGGCTAACACTCTGCATGATCCACCCTGGGGATAAATTATTGGATCCATCCTGTCTTATCAAAGCTACAGATGCCCCCTACTTAACTGGCATGCTGCACCTGTGCCACTTGTTGTATTTAACTTAACCCTATCTCATTTCCCTTTATTTTGCGGTTCCTCCTAACTCTAATGCAATCAAAACCTCATTTGATGAGGTTCTCAATGTTGTTTTTCCTGTCAGTGAAATAAACAAATATTTTGGGTATTTTTTTGTGCCTTACATTAATTGTTTTGATACTAATCAAACTCTGGATGATGATGATTTCGCCAGTGAACAATTCTCAACTGATCTAAATAAGGTTAATAGTAAACAACATAACTACGTTTAAGTTAATGAAGATGAAATTGTTATTATTAATCTCGGTACTAGTAGCTAATTACGCGACATTAGGATAGGGGCTACCCTTGACGAGCATAAGCGCGCGCAACTCGAGGAATTACTAAAGGATGTTATGGATGTCTTTTCATGGTCCTACGACGACATGCTCGATATCGACCCCGAGATAGCTCAACATGAGATTCCCACTCTCCCAGAATGCAAACCAGTCAAACAGAAACTACAAATGCTAAGCACCAAATTGTTTCTCAAAGTTAAAGAAGAAATGGTCAAACTGTAGAACGTGGTTTTCATTTGTATGATCGAATATACCACATCGCTCGCCAATATCGTACCCCTACTCAAATATGGAGGGAAGGTTCGCATGTGTGTTGAGTATCGAAACACAAACAAGGACTCTCCAAAGGATGATTACCCGCTACCCAATATCGACATGATTGTGAATAACACGGTCAGTCAGGCTTTCAAGTCATTTATTGATGGGTTTATTAGATATAATCAGATCAAGATGCACCCAGATCATCCATAGAAATCCTCATTCATCACCCCATGTGGAACCTTTTTCTACACCGTCATGCTATTTGGTTATAAAAATGCAGGGGCTACTTACCAGAGGGTTACCACAACCATTTTGCATGGTCTGATACACAAGGAAGCCGAAAAAATATGGATGATATGATTATCAAGTCTAAGACTAGGTAAGGTCGTGCTCCCACTCTTTGGAAGTTCTTTAAGCGACTGCGACAATACCAGATGTGACTTCACCCACAAAAATGTGTCTTCGGCATTACCAAAGGAAAACACTTGGGATTCATGGTTAGTGAGAAAGGGATAGAAGCATATCCTGCCAATATGAAAGCCATACTCGAGATGCCACCACCCCAAACAGAGAAGGAAATCTGCAGATTCCTTAGAAATTACAGTATATCAGTCGGTTCATCATCCGCTGACTTCCATCTGGGAGCCCATCTTTAAACTCCTCCGAAAGGATTCGACCAAAGTTCGTAATAAATCTTGCCAAGAAGATTTTGACCGGTACTCATGCCACCATAGCATGGTCTTCCCCTACTCCTTTACCTAATCATAACAGATACCACATATTGGGCTTTGCTAGCCCAATACCTCAAAGAAACCCATAAAGAGAGAGACATCCACTACGTCAGTCGCAAGTTGGTCAGGTACGAAGTTAACTATACAGTCTTGGAGAAAGCATGTGCCACCCTTCTCTGAGACACCCAAAAGTTACGGCACTACATGCTCTCCTTTCCCATCAAACTTGTATCCCGAATGGATCATATCAAGTACTTGCTCGAAAAGCCTACTTTGTCCAGCCGAATGGCCTATTGGTTAATGCTTTTAGCCAAGTTATATATCGTATATATTACACAGAAAGCCATAAAAGGAATAGCCTTCTCTGATTACCTTATTGACTACCCTATAGAAGAAGCTGATGTCTGGATTTTCGAATTCCCAGATGATAATATCCTTTGTACATACTAAAAAGATCTTCGATGGCAAATGTTCTTTGACAGCGCTGCCAACAAGAAAGGGTACGGCAATGGGATCCTCCTAATTGCTATTGATGACTCTCACACTCCCATTGCCATCAAGATGGATTTTCCTTGCACCAACAACATGACTGAATATGAGGTATGCATGGTAGACCTCAAATTTTCCCTCAAGAAAGGAATTAAATACCTCAATGACTATGGGGATTCAGCCCTCATCATCGATCAAGTACTCAGAAGATGGAAAGTCAAGGACGATAAACTTCTACCCTTTTATGCCCACTTAGAAAAGCTAGCTTCTAATTCTAAGAAATAACCTTAAACTACCTTCCCCGAGCAAAAAAAAACCTAGTCGATGCCCTTGCTACCTTAGCCTCTATGATCAACATGCCCGAAGGAATAATCATGGCCCCTTTCCTTATCCAAAATTAAGATAAACCAACCCACTGCTACCACATTGAGCTGAGCACAAAAGAGGATCCTGAGATAGCCAACTACTGGTACTATGATATTTGGCGCCTCATCAAGCATGGCAAGTATCCCCAAGGTTCTACTAAGAAAGACTGAACAACCCTCCACTAATTGGCTGCCCAGTATATTGTCTGTGATAAAATACTATTTAAGAGAAACTTTGAGGGAACCCATTTGCACTTCATCGCAGGGGCTAACATTGGAGAGATGATGCAGAAAATCCATAGCAGGGAATGCGAACCCCACATGAATAGCCATATGCTCTCCAAGAAAATCATCTGACAAGGTTACTATTGGACTGCCATGGTTCAGGATTGCACAACCTATGTTCGAACATGCCTCAAATGCCAGAAGTTTTCCAACCTACAACACTTACCTCTGCGGGAATTATACAATATGACTTCTCCCTAGCCATTCTCCATATGGGGCATTGACATCATAGGGAAGGTTACTCCCACAGCCTCCAATGGACATGAATTTATTCTAGTTTCCATTGATTACTTCACCAAATGGGTCGAAGCCGAATCATAGGCAGTGCTGAATGCCAATAAAGTGGCCAAGTTCATCAAGAAAAACATCATCTGCTGATATGGGGTTCTGCATGAGTTGGTCTCAGTCAACGAGTTACACTTCGAGGCAGAAGTTACAGAGGTGGTCTAGTTGAAGCAGCCAATAAGAACCTCAAATCCATCATCAGCAAAATGATCAAGAGTTACAGAGATTGGGCCGACAAGATCCCTAACGCCCTCTGGGGCTACCGCAATTCAATTCAAGCCTCTACTGGGGCTACCCCTTATTCTCTAGTCTACGGCATGGAAGAAATCCTACCCGTGGAAATGAAAATCCCTTCACTATGTGTCATGCTAGAATTCCAGGTTAGCGAGGAAGACTAACATCAAAGTCGTCTCAACGAGATGCCACTTTTTTATGAAAGGACGCTAAAGGCACTATATCATGTAGAAGGATACCATCACCGTATATCACGATCATTCAATAAGAGAGTCAAGGACTGCGGTGTCCGAGAAGGGAACTTAGCCCTCAAAGAAATTATAGAGCCCATTTGGGACCCCAGATGGAAATTCAATCCCAATTGGAGCAGCCCCTACATTGTGAAGAAGATCATGTCCGACGACGTTGATACGCTCACCGACCTCAATGGAGAAGAAATGGCGAGTCCAGCCAACCTGGACCGTCTCAAGAAATTCTATTCCTAGCCCAAAATATCGACGCACTACGACTCTTCTCATCTCCCTTCTATTCTAAAAAAATATTCATTTCTTCAACTCAGAACTTCATGGGTCCCGATCCTCTAAAAACCTTGTTGCTTATAAAAAAATGAATTTCAGGAAATTTTCAAAATCCTCAGAGTTACGTAGGCAGCTCATATGTTTTACATGAGCACTACCCCATTCTTCTTCATAAATTGCTATTCTTTTCTTATCCCCTATAATGACAGTTCATTTTAACATATACATAAACAAAAGGATTATGTATGCCTTAACGATTGGCAAATATAATTCAAATGTAAAACTCATCAATAGGCACAACTAGATGATCGAAAACTCCTTTATTTAATGATTTAAAATTTCAGTACGATTACATAGGCATAGGGAGTCAAACGACTTCCCTTTTCAGCCTACTCATACCTTCCTAAAACCAAAATAAAAGCCAGTCCCACTACTCCTAAAAATAACAGGCATATCAATCCCAAATAGATAATTACACCCATTACAAAACCTTCACATATCCTACCCGCACCTTCCAGAGGAAATAGCCCCATCATCACTCACATCTTGGGGTCCCCAAACTTCCCCTGCCTAAATGGATTGCCGCAGACACTCCATAGAGATATAAGCCTGGACTATCTTGGGGAAAACCATAGCACCTCCCTTCATGGTGTCAAATACAACATACCACCTTTGCCCAGTCTCCACCGCCAGCATCTTGGCCACTACCTTTTTCCATAACCACTTCATGTAGTCCCCAGAGACATGTCAGACCCGCACAGCAGTCTATTAAGGATGAGATGATGGTCGGCTATTCTCTCATAAAGACCTAATTCGCATGCACATACGCTCTGTCAAGTCCTCCATAGGAAAAAGTTCGGTGTCTGTAGTGGCACAATTTGTTCCTAACCAAATTGGCGCAGCAGCCGCCAGGGAAAATAGAAAGAGTTCTATCGAAGGCCTACTAACCGAACATACTGGTAGTCTCCGAATTCCAGAATGGGTAACAACTCCACCCACCAAGGCACTAACCAGCGCAAGCCTCGAGCATGCTCCACGAACCAGTTTTCCCAGCTCTCGATGTCCAGGCCTACACTCATGAAATAGTGTGAGAAGAAGTTTGGCGCCTCCAACAAAGGATACTTAGGTGGGACCTCCATACAAAATCTCTATAACAACCACATGAACAAAATTATAGGTCTAACCCTTAGAAAGTCGAAACAACCTTCCCACCAAGCATCCAGACCATTGAAAGTCTCCACCAGTATCACTGCCGTAGGATTGCGATGCTACAAAATCCAGGAAACAATAGTCACAAGTTGGGGATACACTAGTACTTCCCCAATTACCAATAGTAACTTTAAAACTAGGCCCGGAATGAAGGCCCCAGCATGACCAGCAACACCAACATCCTAAAAATGCACAAAATGCAGTACCGCAGGACGAGAAATCATTCCTCCTATGACCAATGACCTGGTTGCCGAAGGTGAAATGTGGAGAAGTCCCGCCAACAGCTCCCTAGGGGACCGAGAAAACTCAAGCATAGGCCCTGCAACACTGGGATTTATCCCCAACATATCAGAAAACTCTTCATAGGCCAGACAAATTTCTTCCAACCCGATAGTTGTTGCACGTATATAAGAGTCATCGTCATCTCCCCAAAGACAAAATGAAAGGTGTGGGTGGTATCCCACCACCTCTCCCCCAGAGCACAAAGAACAGCCATAGAATGGGGCATCTTATCCAGCGCAGACTCCAATCTCCCAAAATCAAAACATACCACAGACTAAAGGTGCTCCCAAACATACTTAAGCCCCATCATCCCCCAGGAACGCATAGTCGACATAGAAACATCAGACTGTCAAAAGTGAAAAGCAAAAGAAAAACCTTTCTCAAGTTCAAGAAATAAGGAAATCTCGCCAAGAAAAAGGGAAGAGAATACCAAAAGTCATCAATACTTACATAGCCACCAGGTTTCACCACCCTAGAAGAGAGATGATGCAAAGGATCGCGTAAGAGAGTTCGGTCATTCTCCATTGGCTCGAACAAGTCAAAAGAGTTTTTACTGCCCAAAGCAAAGGGCACTCTCGCCCTCCATTTCAAGCCTGCCCAATCCTCAGCATCAAGCCACGCCATGTGTGTTACGCTACTTGAGAACTCAGTCATTTTTTACTTTCGAATGTATAATGATTTGCAGAAGAAGTCAAGTCAGAAAGCTGTGAATAATGAGGAGAACTTGTCCCCTTTTTATAGGAAGTTAATGGGCATGCCGATCGGCATCTCCTTGCCACCCACTAATCGGCACTGTCCCTCCACCTATTTGAGGTTCCCCAAAATACAGTTCCACTACCGTTTGGCACCCTCCCAGACATGCTGATTGGCACCCTCTTTAAAATTTCATACAAAAATTTCTCAAAAGATGCTAGAAAATCCCAAAAAATCCTAGAAAATGCCTAAATTTGAGGATTTTAGAATGATTTTTACCAAGAAAAACATGTTTTCCCTAGAGAAACTCTTATCTCCCTAGCAGAATTCCCGAAGTCAATTTCATGTCTCCCCAGCAACATCTCCAAAGGACACCACAAATTCTCCAACTGAGAAACGTCCGACCCTTGGATCATTCCCTCTTTCCCAACAGAACCTAAAAACAAATGCTTCCCCAAATCCCTAGTGAAACTACAAGACACATATCCCTAGTGGAGTCTCCAAATTTCCCCAAGAAAACTTAAGCCCTCAGAATTGGTCGCTTTTACTTAAGCCCTCGGAATTGGCTTTGAACCGCAGAATTGCTCACCTCTACTTAAGCCCTCAGAATTGGATTTGACCTCAGAATTGGTTGTCTCTACTTGAGCCCTCAGAATTGGCTTTGACCCATAAAATTGGTCACCTCTACTTAAGCCCACATAATTGGCTTCGACCCGCAAAATTGGTCGCCTTTACTTAAGCCTGTAGAATTGGCTTTGACCCTCAGCATTGGTCACACTCCTACTTAAGCCCGTAAAATTAACTTTGACCCACAGAATTCGTCACGTCTACTTAAGCCCTCAGAATTGGCTTTGACCCCTCAGAATTGGTCACTTTACTTAATCCCTCAGAATTTCCTTTGATCCAAAAAATTGGTCACTTCTACTTAAGCCCTAAGAATTGGCTTTGACCCGCAAAATTGGTCACCTCTACTTAAGCCCGCAGAATTGTCTTCGGCCCTCAGAATTGGTCTCTTATACTTAAGCCCTCAGAATTGGCTTTGACCCGTAGAATTGATCACCTTACTTAAGCCCTCAGAATTGGCTTTGACTCTCAAAATTGGTCACCCTTCTATTAAGCCCTCAGAATTGGATTCGCCCCTCAGAATTGGTCACCTTACTTAAACCCTTAGAATTGGCTTCGACCCTCAGAATTGGTAATCTCCTAAGCCCGTAGAATTGGCTTCGACATGCAGAATTGGTCGTTACAACTTAGGTCCTCATAATTGCCCTCAACCCACAAAATTGGTAGCTCCCCACCTTTGACCTCAGTCATGACCCCCTCTTAGGCCCTCAGAAATTTTCATCCCCTTAGGTCCTTAGAATCGACCTCGTCTCTATGAACCGATCATCCTCGTCCCTTAGGTCCACTGAATCGACCTCTTTCCAAAAAAATCAAGTGGTATTTATTCAACGGCTTTCACTTATTCCAAGCTCACACATAGAGGGTCTCTGTAGACACCACATTCTAGGACCTCCTAAGTCCCACCTTAGGTCCCTAGCACCTCCCCAATTCACTACGAACCCTAGGTCGCACTTTGAGTACCGATTTAAAGGCCATTGGTAACTCTCGGGCCCCCCTATTTGACCCTAATCAACTTCATCGTCAGAGTGAAAGATCTTTGAATCTTCAAAGGGTACTAAAACCCCTTTCCAACGGTCCACCCCATGAACTAAACGGCAAAACCGTTCGGACGAACGATCAATTTTCCCTCGAAAATCAATTTAGAGACCAACGGTCGCTCCTAGGATCCATTTGACCTAAGTCAACTCTTTAGCTCGAATGAGACTGATGGGATCTCTAAAGTTAACTGAATACCCTTTCCAACAGTCCCCCTCGTGTGCGATTCTGACTTACGGTATGAACGAACGATTCGTTTTAGTTCGAGAGGTCATCGGGCGCTTCCGGGCTCCGGTTGACCAAGGTCAACTTTTTGAACCAAGTTAAACTCTTTGGAATGTTGAAGTACATATCCTAACATTTCCAATGGTCGGTCCCGTGTGCGATTCTGACTTACCATGCGGACGAACGATCCATTTTCGTCCGAAGATCTCCCGTCCAAAGGACTGACGTGCATTTTCGAGCCACATACGACCCAAAGTCTACTCCCGAGCCCGATAGAAGTCCAAAGGACTCTTAAATTTCTCTTAATTACCTTTATAATGGTATGCCTTCTACACAATTAGGATCAATAGCTTACGTTCTACGATCACTTTTCCAAGAAAATCTGCACAAGACTGCCAAATGACAGGTCCAGATCCCTGCCTTTCGACAGTGTGTCTAGGGTTACCTGCCGATGGCCAGGATAAGGGCAGTGAATATAGGAACCCCTCTGACCCTATAAAAGGAGTTCATGACCTCACTAACATCCAAACCAACACCTCAAATCCATCACCATTAGTGATCTCAACAACATTCTCTCGAAATCAGTGAAGTCCCTTCATGTGAAGTTCCATTCAAGTTTACATTCCCATACTTTTCATACCCAATTTATTAAATCAAATTCTCTCTCATCCAACATTCATCTCACACTCAAAGGAGTTCATCTAAGACCAAAGATCAAGCTTAAAAGAAGGTGCAATTCCTTACCTCTTTCTTTAAATTCCTTATTTTTGCATAAATTTCATTAGATTCGTAATTTAGTTCCTACTTTAGTTCATACCCATTAATATCTACAATTTTATTAGTATATTGCACATACTTTTATTTTCTATAAAAAAAACAAAGCAAACAAAAAGAGGGTTACGCCCAGAAATTCCGAACGGGATTATCATTCTCACTTCTTCAAAACTAAAAAATATATTTTTCTACACACACAAATATAATAAAATCCCATTCGGATCTATGGGATAAACCCCACCCCCCTGTCGCATCTTAACTACGTGGACTTTGATGACTTTATAGGCTACATAGGCATTTCAGATTAAAATCCGAGACTCGAGTCCAAATTTCTAACTTTCCTAAATTCCTCATTTGTATAATATTCTTGCATTAATACACATAGTATGTTTGTTAGCGTTTCATCCAACACATATTGTCGTTTCATAATAACGATCAATATCGCGATAAAGGCACAAATCATATTTTCTATATATACTATTTTGGGTACATTCCAATGGATGATCTCACTCTACCTTTCATATGGTGTGAGTTGAACGATTCCGATCTTCATTGTACATACACGTACACACACTTCACGGAGAAATAAAGGAAAACAACAACATTAGCCCATGAGAGATCGAAAGGGTGGGATGGGTTCCTGACACCTTCCCATTCCGTAATTTATCCCACGAACCTCCAAACTATTGGTTTCGTATGAATCAGTTTATCTTTGATGTCGCCCTCTCGAGGTGACAACGTGTTCTTTTGTCCATTTTGAGAAAAATAGACTGGAGACTCTATCTCCTTACATCTACCCCATACCGACGACGATCGAAGCTCCCCCGAGTAGGACACGAGACCTCTCTGAGCCTCTCCCGAGCTCGGATTAGGATGGCCACACTTATTGGTTACTTCAATGTCTCCATTGGTTTAAGGTAGGTAGGGAGAAGATTTGTGTCTCTGAATCCCATACTCGTTGACCACCTCTGTAACTTCTGTCCCAAAGTGTTACCCGTTATCTGATACCAGCTCATACGGGACCCCATATCGGAATATGAGTTTTTTTCGTATGAACTTGTCCACCTTCTTGGCATTCAGCACTGTGTATGATTTAACTTTAACCCATTTAGTGAAGTAGTCAATGGCAACTAGGATGAATTCATGTTACCGACTGGGATGATTTTTTTGTCTCATCCTCATTGAGGACAATGGCTTCTACCTCTTTGGCTGCTTCACCCTTTTTCAGCTTTCTCTTGCCCCTGGGTCGAGAGTTTATATGTTGTAGGTAGTGGTGGCCTTCTTATGCGCCTCTCTCTCCTCAAACGAATTGAAGAATCATTCACGTGCCTCAACCTGATCACCTTTAACTTCCCCTACTCCATAAGGAGTCGAGAATTGTATCATTTGGTGAACTGTAGGCTTCACTCCAAAGCAAAAATTATTTATGAACCTCTCCGCCAACTGCTTGAAATTTTCAATAGAGTTTTTGGGGAGAGAGGTGAACCACACATGAGTAGCTCCCGTAAGTGTGCTGGAGAAGGCCCGGCATCTCATCTCATTCGAGATTGAGTAGATATTGGCTACAAATTGATACATCTGAATATGATGGACGGGGTTACTGCTCTCGTCATATTTTGTTGTGACTACTGACGACTTAAACTTAGCCGGGGTTGGATAACTTACAATCTTTGTAACAAAGGGGGAGCCTTCAATGTATCCCCTTTGCAAGGGGTCTCAGCTCTTCAGTATATCCTAGATCTTATTTTCCAACTGTTGTTTGGAAACATTCCAAGGCCTGTCAGTCGCAACTGCTATCTCTCCCTCATTCGAAACAACATTGTCTCCAACCCATTCTTTCTCGATCGAGAGAACTAAGGGCTCCATTCTAGCAGTTCTTTATTAGCTGATGACCTCGCATTATTCCTCTTCCCAACCTCATGAGGGTCTGCCATCGTCACATATATCGTTCCTCCTGGAACCAGCAATACATCAAGATCTGAAGAGATGGTTTCTCAAATAACCTCCTGAGCCAAATCTATCAAAAGATGACCCTCAGCTTAGCCTATCCAAAGATGATGCATGTGGTTGACAGTCTCGACTTGGCCTTCGACTATATTCTCTATTGGGCTAAAGCGTACGTACAGTATCTCTAAAAATCTAACGAGGCTCCTAACATTCCATATCATCCTCTTTATCACAATGGTCATCCTCGTATTCTTGACCTCGCCTCCCCAGGTGTAAATGCCTAGGGTTATCCACGTCTCTACTTGATTATTGAGGAGGGAGATCTTTATGTGGAGCCTAGGGTGATCCCCAGGCTGCCATATTCGGGAGGACCTCTCTAGATTCCGGAGTTATCATCTCATCTCCGGCGCCGGTGGGTCTTGTCAGGACATTCTGAATAAATGTGGTACGTTTATCTTCGATCTTTTGCTAACTAGATGTCAATGAGTGTAGCACTACTGCCACCTCAGCCATTTCTGATTGAGGTGGGGCTTGACAAGATCTTACAACAACGCTCAGAGGCAGTTCGAAGGACATATCTTCGGTATATTAGAAGAGCTAAAAACTAGAGAAAAGCTTAAGAGGCTCAACACGAACTCTTTCGATGGTTATACAGGTCCACCTGAGCGGAGATGGATCACCACTAGATAATTCGGTGAATGCAATCTAATTAAGGAGGAGGATGAAGATACACTTCGTAGCCACAGACAGCGCCAGATTGATGATACTAGAAATGGTATCACCAGATCAATGTAAATATGTGAGCTTTATACAGTATAACAATGGAGTATGAACAGATATATAATGTAAAAGGAGATGAGTCAAAGAGAAAAAAGACAACAATATAAGTAATTTATCCTATTTAGGCCTACTCCACTGTGTGTATGTGAGTGAGTTTCACTATGAAATGGCTCTAATGGCCTTGTGATTAAAGTCACTAAGCTTTCTCTCTCTACACTGTAATTTTAGCAAAGTATGGTTAGGGTTTCGAATTCAGGTCCTTTACAAAGATCTAGAAGACAAGTAGATATAGTGCTTGGGGGTTTAATAACCTACCCCCCCCCCCCCCCCCACACACACACACACACAAGCATGTAATAAGCATGTGTGGAATGTTCTTATCCAATGAGGTTGAGCCATCTGTCACTGCCATATGTAGGTCATGATGATCAAATATTCCCTCATGTGTGAGGGTGACATTGTTATAACGGTTTGGTCCACGGGGGATCCGCAGCCCAACCGCACTCTACCACGCGCTCCCCCATCCACGCGCTCTGCCAGCTGTTTACTGTGTAGGCTAGGCCGAGGCCGAGTTGTCAAGTTGGGTCCACTGATGATATGGTGACTATTGTGCCAAACTATCTTTAGCCAGCCCTCATCTTCTGGAGACGATGGACGAGGCCGAGGGTACTAATGTCATAACATTTTATTGGTTTTGTTGATTGTGCCCTTGTCCGAGTACGAAGCACGGGTGATCTCCAGGGGCCGAGGACGAGGCATTCCAAGTTGAATCATAGGCCGAGTCATAACTCACTTTGTTGAACGCGTTGGTACGGGTCGGCCTTGGCCGAGTGGGTCCACTTTGTGAACGAGGCTAAACTTGGTATATCAATCAATTTATTTTTTGGCCAGTTTATTTGAGAACAAGAGATTTTACTTATTTTAAGTTTACGGGTCATTTGTTGACAATTTTTGTGTATACAATATGAATTTAAGTTTAAGCGGTTTAATATGAGCTTAAGTTGTGTTGAATAAATTGAATGAATTTTGACTTGTGCGTTCTTGTATGAAAAATGACCTTTTTTTAACCTATTAATATTGGTGAATTGAATTTTGAAGATTATTTAATGGATTTCCCACTGTGGACATCCCCCCGATCCTCGCGGCGGGTGGGTGCATGAGGAAAGATCCTAGGTCCCGCGTGTCCCTCTCGGGAGTGCTTCGACCGGCGTCATTTGGGTGAGGTGTAAAAATGTAGAGAGATAGAGTCGCCAGTCTATTTTACTCAAAACAGACAAAAGAAAAGGAGAAGCCATCCTGAAGGACAGCATCCAAAGACATACTGATGCATACGAAACAAAAATGATTCGAAAAGGGTCCGGAGGCTAAGTTACGAAATGGGAAGGTGTTAGGAACCCATTCCGCCCTTTCGGTCTCTGATGGGTTTTTGTTATTTTCCCCGTGATATGTGTGCATGTCTATATATAGTGGATATAGGAATCATCGATTTGCACTATGAAAGAGGTAACGCGAGTCATCCGTAGCAAGGTATAAAAATATTAAAAAATAGGATTTACGCGATTATCCTTATGTTGACCGTTATAATGGAACGATAACGCATGTGGAATAATACGCCACTAAGAACAAATACATGTATATATATAATATAAGAAAGCAGAGTTTAGAGAAAATAGAAAATGAGAGAAAAGATAAAAATAGGACCCAAGTCTCGGGTTTTACCCCGAGACACCTACGTAGCTTATAGAGGCATCAAAGTCCACGTAGTTCGCATGCAAAACGAGGGGTGGGGTTTATCCCATAAATCCAACCGGGGGATTCTCTTATTTGTGTGTGTGTGTGTGTGTGTGTGTAGAAAAAACTATTTTAGTTGTGAGAAAAGTGTAAGAAAACATATGAGAATTCCAGTTTGGAATTTATGAGCAAACCCTCTTTTTCTTATTTTTTGGGTTTTTATTTATATGAAATTAAGAGATGTTCAATAATACTAAATAAAGAGTATATTAGGATGTGTGAGATGAGATAATGGAAGTGATAAGTAATAAAACAAGTTATTGCAAACTTATGAGAATTTAAGGAGAGCGTTGAGAAAATTGGGCCTTCTTGAAGATCTTGAGCTTGATCTTGAATGTTGGAGGGCAGCCCTTAGACTTGGATGATGATGGAGGGTAGTGAATTCACCAAGTTTGATGAAAAGTATGATGAAAAGTTAAGGTTGGAAAGGGATTTGGGTGTGGAAATCACGCTGACTTTAAGAGAGGTTTTATTGATTTGCTGAGAGTGATATCTATCAGACCTGGGCCCCCCTTGCAAGTGAGGTCAGGCCTCCTTTTTATAGGCCTAGTCATTGTCGATCGGAATAGCCCTGTTCCTGCCAATCGGCATGTGTGTTTAGGCACACTGCCGATAGGCAGGGTCTGGACCTGTCGTTTGGCAGTGTCTTTCAGGCCTTTTCGAAAAATCGATCACAGAGTGCAAACCATTGGTCCAAATCATGCATAGGGAAGACCGTTGGAAAGGTAATTCGGAGTCCTTAGAAAGTACTTGGACTGCTCCCGGGTTCGGGAGTTAACTTTGGATCAAATGTGGCTCGAAAGCATTCATCAGTCCATTGAACGAGGAATCGTCGAACGCAAACGGATCGTTCGTCCGCATGGTAAGTCCGAATCGCGTACGAGGTGGACCGCTGGAAAGGTTAGGAGTTTTAATTTGACATTCCAAAGATTTTGATCTGGTTTAGGGAGTTGAATTTGTTCAACCGAGCCCTGGAAGCATTCGGTGACCTTTCGGAGTAAAATGGATCGTTTGTCCGTACCATAAGTCAGAATCCCGCACGGAGCGGACCGTTGGAAAGGGGTTTCGGTGCCCTTTGAAGATTCATTCATTCTGACTCGAGCTGAAGAATTGACTTAGGTCAAATTGATTCGGGGAGCGCCCGATGGCCTCTAGATCAGGTTTCAGGGTAAAATGGGTCATTCGTCCGCATGGTAAGTCAGAATCGCGCACAGGACGGGCCGTTGGAACAGGGTTTTAGAGCCCTTCGAAGATTCATTCAGTCTCAGTCGAGTTGAAGCCTTTGACTTTTTGTCAAACGGAGCCTGGGAGTGCCCGTTGGCTTCTAGGTCAGTTCTCGGGGTATGACTTAGGTTTTTAGTAATGAAGGGAGGTGCTTGGGACCTAAAGAGAGTTTAGGGGGTAACAGAATGGGGTGTCTATAGAGCCCCTTAATGGGTGAGTTTGGAACAAATGATAGACGTCGAATAGACACCGCATGATGCTTTTAAGGGAGGATTACCAATTCAAAGGGTCGATACCGATTCCGAGGACCTAAGGGAGCGAGGATGACCAATTTAGAGGGTTGAGGCCGATTCTGAGGACCTACAGAGTGTGCTAGGGATAACCAATTCTATGGGTAGAAGCCGACTCTGCGGGCTTAAGTTGAGATGACAAATTCTGCGGGTCAAAGCCAATTCTGCGGGCTTAAGTAGAGATGACCAATTCTATAGGCTGAAGCCAATTCTGAGGGCTTAATCAATTATGCGGGTCGAAGACAATTACTCGGGCTTATGTAGGGATGACCAATTATGTGGGTCGAAGCCAATTCTGCGGGCTTAATTAGAGATGACCAATTCTGCGGGTCGAAGTCAATTCTACAAGCTTAAGTAGAGATGTTCTAGGGGAACTCTGTCGGGGAGATTTATCTTGGGGTCTTGTTTTGGGCTGGGGAGCCGACTGCTGGGGAAATCTTTTGCATGCTCTGAAGGAAAAACCCAAATTCCACAAGGTAGATTTAGATGACCCAGGGTTTGGATGTATTGCTTGGGGAAAATTGAGGCCTTTGGGGCATAGGGGGAGATCTTTAGAGATCCTCCGGGGATGTTGCCGGGAGTAGTTTTACTTGGTTTTTTAGAGTTACACTGGGGAAATAGGTGTTTCTCTTGTGGGAGTGCAAAATTTTCTTAGTGAAAATGTTCTAAATACTTCATGAGATTTTTAAGAATTTTTTGAGAATTTTTCAGGGTTATCTGGTATTTTTTGGGAATTTTTATACGAAATTTAAAGGGAGTGCCGATCGGCATGGTTCAGAGGGTGTCATTCGGCAGTGGCATGGACTTTTGGACTGCCTCGGGAAGGTAAGGGGTCAGTGTCGATCGGTGGGTGGGGGTTCAATGCCGATCGGCATGACCCTTGGCATCCTATATAAAGGGGGTGAATTCCCCTCATTTTTCACAGCTTCTTGCTTTCTTCCTTTCTATGATTTTCCTCTACAAATCATTCTAGTGTTTCGATCTCTAAGAAATGGCTACCTTTGTGAGCACTGCAACGCATAAGGAATGGTAGACTGTTGATGATTGGGCGAACGTGGAATGGAGGGTCAGGGCGCCTCTTACTTTGGGGAGTGAGAACTCCTTTAACTCATTTGAGCCGATAATGGATGAGCGGACCTTACTACGGGAGTCATCGCGTCATCACTCGTCCAGGGTGGTGAGCCCTGGCGGTTATGTAAGTAACCTAACTTTTGACATTCTTCTCTTTTTCTTAATTTTTTCCTTTTCTGGAATTTTAACAAGGTTTCTTCTTTTGACAGTCTGATATCTCTTTGAAGAACATGCGTGCCCGTGGGATGACGAGTCTTAAGTATGTCTGGGAGAATCTTCCACCTGTGGTGCGTTGGGCGGTATCCTCAGTGGGTTTTGGGAGGTTGGCATCTGCGCTGGATGAGACGCCTCGGTCGACAGCGATCTTATGCGCTTTGGGGGAGAGATGGTGGGATACTACCCTGTAGAATCGCTACAGTGGAAATATTATGTATTCTCAAATAAAATCCAATTTTAATTAATCTCAGATTTTAGTTAAACCCAAACATGCATCTAGATGATTTAGCAATTAGAATAAAGCATGCAGGATAAAACAAACAATTTCAGGAAAAATCCCCCAAAGGGTTAAAACCTTTTATTTCACTATAATAAGTAAATCGCAACTTACACGGATTACAATGAAATACAGATCGACATAAGAAATACCCTCAGGCATCGGTTTTGATGTTTCGGCTGAAATCTCCCACAGGAACTCCAGATGGTCAGCAATGAAGAAGAGAAATGGCTTCTCTACAAGTTTTTCGGCTGGAACTTTCCCTTTCCTGGAGGGCAGCAATGAAGAAGAAAGACGGCTTCTCCACAAAGTTTAAACAAACTCAAAGTTGTATTCTTGGGTTTCAAAAAGATTCACAAAGGCTTGGCAATGATGTGTGAATCAAAACATGATTTTTGGAACTCAAAAATATGAAGACTAGAGTTGATCGAACTCTCAAAAACGTCTCTCCAAGTCTTGCAAAATAACTCCCCCGAAGTTGGCTTTTATAAGGAAACCAAATAGAGTTTTAAATTCTGGAACTCTGCCACCGTACACGTACCCCGAACCGGTTTGGGTGTACCACGAACCGATTCTCCCCCCGAATCGGTTTGGCCTGCGGTTCGAGAAAGTTTGTTGGTTTGGGGGTCAAAATACACAGCATTCTCCAAAGGTTTTTCACCTTTTTCAAAGGGCCATAACTTCTTCACCGTAGCTCATTTTGAGGTGTTATTTCTTCCAATATCTTCGTGGAGATGAGCTATTTAATTTCCAGTTGACCAGTCTTCTGAACGGTGGCTGTAAAATTACCAAATTTCCCTTGAACATTGCTATCTTGCCATCTTTCACTATTTTGACTTCTCTTGCGTACCACTTGCATAAAGTCCCTAAAATCGTGGAACGTGAAGTCATTGAGGCAGATGTGAGACACATGATGGAGGAGGTGAATGCTTGATTCCCAAAATTTGGATTGAGGCCGTCGAGTGAGATCGTGAAGTGATGTGCCTTTTGTAACGGCGTACGACATACACAACTGTAACATATCGGACATGAGAAATATGTCCTTACAAATCTCCCTCTATGTCTATGTCGGTACATACATAAAACATCCAAATTATCAAATAAAAAAATTGCCTATACAAATCTACCCTTCCATGAACCCAAAACTAGAAAGATACAAATGAATAAGTCTTCATCGTTTGTTCTTCAAATCTTCAGGAATCTCAAAGCTTTTCTCATCAGGGTGTGAAATTCAATGATCATCAATGTAGTACCTCCACACAAGAGATAAAGCAAATACAACGTGACGTATCGAGTTTGAAATGAGATAAACATAGATACCAATTTATGATGAAAGCATAAGTCATATCTTAAAAACTCCCTCAAAATTCAAACTCCCCCATAATATGAGAATTCTTTCTCCCCCTTTTTATTATGTACCCACATAGACAAATGAGAAGAATAAATCAAAAAAGCAAAGTCAGAGTGTCACGAGATTCAAAACAAAGCATCAATCAAATGGCAAACATGCTCTTGCAAAGAGATGCAAAAAAAAAAAAAACTTCACAAACTATTTTTTGAATTTTTCAAATTGTTCTCACAAAAATAAGATACAAAAAATCAAACCATGGATTTAAACTCAAACAACCAAGTCATGGAAACGGAATGTATGGGTGTTAACACATTCGATAGGTAAATAAACTCAATCAATCATATATGCACGATGCATATGTGTACCCCTAACGAATGAACATCAAAAGTATCCTTAGGTGTAAAAATTGCTTAATTTAGATGACATTGTCGTATGCAAATCAACAAATCAAAGTCAAAGTGATTTCCAAACCCATAACATCCAAAACTATTTAGCGCTTTTTTAAGATTTTCAAGGACGTGCAAACCCGTTTTAATTCTCCATCCAAACACCCTCATATATATTTTCTTTTAGAGGTGTTAAACTAAATTCTCAAACTTTGGAGAATTGGTGCAAAAACCTAATTGGCCCATAATTGGCAAGAATTTCTTTTTATTGCCCTTAAATTTTTTTCGGGCTCTTTTAAGCCTCTTTGGACCTCGGATAATAAAATTCCTCAATTTTTTAGGTCCAATTTAAATGGCGGCTTAATCGCAAAGGATAGAAAAATCTTTCGTAGCCCTTCACCATTTTTAAACAAAACACACAAATCTCACCAAACGGTTCAAAGGTGCACACCTTTTTTATCAAGTTTTATCGCCCTTGGTTCGTTTTAAGGATAGGATTGAAGTGAAAACACCCAACCAACATGTGATAAGACAAGCACAATAATCAAACAAATTTGTGGATGTGTGCAATAAAGGAAGCATGAGTCAAACATGTAGGAAGTAACACTTAATTACATCTTAATGACTCCAAACATTATAAAGCACATGGATGAATTGACCTATTGTCTCAAAACACTATCAAATAGTCACATGAAAAATGGAATGATGTGGTGACTCAATCATCATAAGTGTTCATCCATTAATGGTGCAAACAAAATACAAAAATCTTTTTGGATTTTCAAAAAATTTATCAAAATAAAATCTTTTTGTATTTTTCAAAATTTTTCAAACAGAACAAAATATAACTACAAAATGATACAACTAGCAGTAGGCATATAATATCGATATGAGCAACATCCTATGCTACTAAATAACAATCACACAAGATAATCCACAATGAAAACAGATGTGATAAACGAGCAATGCAGTGTTATCAATTAAGCATGGATACCAAGAATAACTGCATATAAACTGACCAGAAGCAACCCATCAGTACCAAGAACCTAAGCATATGAACACCGGGTACTGAAATCAGAAGGGAAGAAAAAATATAATTTCCAGACATGTCTCTCAAATGACATATAGATCTCGCTCGAACGAGAAAACCAAAACAACCCAAAATACCCAGTAAATCATACCATTTTTCCCAGTCAAAAATTTCGTGAAAACAGTACCTGTACGGGGCAAACAAATCCAAAACAGTGCTAAATCAGTAGCGAAACACACAAATGCAACAAATAAACCAATGTGCACTACATCAAAGTGAGTCATAACATTAGAAAGAATATAAAATGATCCATATCTAGTGTATGACAAACATCCAACACAATCAACCAAAAGATTTCACATGGGGTGAATCACATGCAAGCAAACGAGAGTTGTGAACAAAAAGACCATATGCCTCTAAATTCGATTTTCTAACCCAAATAGATTTGTAACGACACGTGGGGGTTTGGGGAATCGAATTTATTCCTTTATTAACCTTCCTAGGACCATTTAAAAGCTTGTAACAAAAGCGCCTAAGATGGCCTTGCCTACCGCAATGTGTGCAAGTGCAAACCGGGCGGTGAATGTTACCAAACGGTGGCCTTCTCCTCAAATTCATGGTGGTTATCTCCTCAAATTCCTAGGTTGCGTTCTCTGAATTTGCCTAGGTGGATCTCTCCTAATGATTCTAGGAGGCTCTCTCATGATGTTCCTAGGGGGCTCTTTCCTAACAAACTTAGGTGCCTCTTTCTTAACAATCCTAGGAGGATCTCTCACACGTGTGGGAATGGGTGCAACATATTTTTCAAGGCCAATCCCACCCCTATCCGTTTTGATCTCGGCGGTGCCTAAAATCTTATCAAGTTTTTCATACTTAGACTCCAAATCAAATTTCACCTTACTTGAATCTTTTAATTTCACCTCAAGTTCACATATCCTAGATTCAAGTACATGTCTAGAATCCCCAAACGCTAAAATCTCCTTTTTCATAGTCTCCATCAACCCTCTAAGACTATCTCTCTCACCCTCGACGTACTCAAGTTTCTCTTTCAAAATTTTCTCATGTGCCCTGAGTTCTTCAACTAAAAGTCATTATTTTTTAAGGCACACTCTTTTAATTGATCTTTCAATTTCAAATTTTCTTTCTTCATTTTCAAAGATTCAGCATAAAGTTCAGTGAAAGCAGTTTTCAAGTCACGCCCATATACACTTTCATCCTCACTCTCATCCTCACTCCTATCACCCTCACTATCATCACTAATCACATGGGTGGGAAGCTCTCGCCTAGAAGCATAAAAAACTTCTTCTTCCAAATCACAATCACTAAGGGTAGAAACAGGAGAAACCGGTTTATTCAATTTCTTCTTTAAATTTGTGGTACACTCATCTAACGTGTGACCAACACCCTCACAACAAGAACACCTCTCAGATTCGTTTTCAACAGAAGATTTAAAACAAGAGTTCGTGTGAATTTTCCAATTAACTTTTTCAAAAATTTGACATCGAAGATCATCAAAACCACCAAAAGTCATTTTTTGTGAAAAACAGCATCAAAACACAATAACTTAGTGCAACAGGATCTGATACGAATTTGTAGAATCGCTACAGCGGAAATATTGCATATTCTCAAATAAAATCAAATTTTAATTAATTCCAGATGTTAGTTAAACCCTAAAACATGCATTTAGATGATTTAGAAACTAAAATAAAGCATGCAGGATAAAACAAACAATTTCAGAAAAAATTCCCCAAAGGGGCAAAAACCTTTTATTTCACTATAGTAAGTAAATCGCAACTTACACGGATTACAATGAAATACAGAGTGACATATAAAATACCCTCAGGCGTCGATTTTGATGTCTCGGCTAAAATCTCCCGCAGGAACTCCAGATGAGCAATGAAGAAAAAAAACAGCTTATCCATAAGTTTGTCGGCTCGAAATTTCCCTTTCCAGGAAGGCAGCAATGAAGAAGAAAGACGGCTTCTCCACAAAGGTTGAACAAACTCAAAGTTGTATTCTTGGGTTTTAAAAAGATTCACAAATGTTTGGAAATGATGTGTGAATCAAAACATGAGTTTTGAAACTCAAAAATATGAAGACTAGAGCTGATAGAACTCTTAAAAACGTCTCTCCAATTCTTGCAAAATAACTCCCCCGAAGTTGTCTTTTATAAGGAAACCAAATAGAGTTTTAAAATTCTGGAACTCTGCCAGCGTATAGGTACCCTGAACCGGTTCGGGTGTACCGTGAACCAATTCGGCCCCCGAACCGATTTGGCCTGCGGTTCGAGAAAGTTCGCTGGTTTGGGGGTCAAAATACACAGCATTCTCCAAAGGTTTTTCTCCATTTTCAAAAGGCCATAACTTATTCACCGTAGCTCGGATTGAGGTGTTGTTTCTTCCTGTATCTTCGTGGTGGTGAGCTATTCAACTTTCTATTTGACCGATCTTCTGAACAATGGCTATAAAATTACCAAATTACCCTATAAGATGCTGACGGATCCTCCAAGCTAACCCGTCCACAAATAACATAATCTTCTTGCCCTCAGTGGGTACCTCATCTGGCACGATGGTGAGAAGTTTCATGAACTCCTCCTCATACTCAGCTACGGTAGAATTCTCTTGTTTCAAATTCAGTAATTTCCGCCTCATCTCAGTCTGCACGGCGGGTGGAAAATACTTGCGGCCAAACCGCTCCCAGAACAACTGAATAGGGATCGTGTCCATCTCATCCAATGTGGTAGTGGACTCCCACCACTGCAAAGCGGCCCCCACCAGCTTAAAATAAGCCAACAACTGCTTTTGCACGTCGGTGCACTCATACATACGAAGATGCCGCTGGATGTCTTTCTTCCATTGGCTGACTGTGACGATATCTGAGCTACCAGAGAACACAGGGGGATGCGCCTTCTAAAAAGCATCCCTAACCCTCTCCCATGCAGATGGAAGCTGTGCTGGTACTGGCGCCACTGCTTGAATCTGGGGTGGAGCCTACTGAACCACCGCTAGCGCGACATTCACCGCCTGAGCAACAATGGCAGCTACTTCATTAGCATTCATAGTGCCTTATGCCGGAGCTGCTGGTTGCTCGGCCTGGGCACGCCTATCCTTTGGTGCATGTCTCGGAGGCATATGAAACGTGAAGAAGTTTATTAGTCTACAGTCAATATTAAATCTCAAAGAGCTGAAGACGTAACGTAAAAGCAGAAAATACAACAATCCTAAAAATAGGGCTCTATATCAAAGAGAGCAACGTTGATAGCATAATAAGCCGCACAGATCCTAAAGGACACTAGAACCTGATGCTCTGATACCACCTGTGACACCCCGCCTAATTAAATATCGGGCGATCACTCCTTTATTAAATTAAAATCAAGGTGAACAGTTGGTTCATTCTTAGCATCATTGTCGTAAAAATAAACTTTTCCAAATTAACACCCTAATTAATTAAGCTAAGTGTCAAAACCATTTTTAACCTTTCTAACCAAATTGTATTTTTAAAGAAAAACTTATTTATTTAATTATTAACCACATTTTCAATAAGTAAGAATCATACAACAATTATCCTGGAACATAATCCAACTACTTTAAACATTCAACATCCCAAAATCCCAACATTTAAAACTAAATGTAAAACATACATGCTGAATAAATCCCAAAGTAACAGTACTAGAAATAACTGAAATACAAATGTCCCAACAGAACAGATAAATAGTGAAAAGGGCGACACATGCCCCAATAACTGAGAATCATAGGAGTGGAATCAAGTAAATGAAATCGTCTAAGCAAGTGGCCTGCAACTCCCACCTAAGCTGCAGCACGTTCCTTCCAAGGGATCCTAAGCAAGACGCCCCTGTGGCTGGGCACCTGTAGTACATACATATATATACAAGAGAGAGAGAGAGAGAGAGAGAGAGAGAGAGAGAGAGAGAGAGAGAGAGAGAGAGAGAGAAACGGGTCAGAGCCCGATAGTGTATATGATTTAAAAATTGTTTAGCAAGTATTTAAACTGATACAGGCCAATGCAACAACATATTAGTGCGACACTCTCTTGAGAAATTCTCACCTCTCTTCTAATGTGCACACCTATCGCACTAACCTTCCCAGTGGTCTATCTCATCATATATCACGCTATCCTTTCCCAATGGTTTAACTTATCTTAGGTTATTTGCAGGATTCAAAATTTAACGATTCAATTGTTTGAAAAGAATATTTCAATTAGTAACCAAAGTTCTCATTTTAACTTTATTAATCAATAAAGTTTTCCAGTGTCATATTATAATTTCTCAAAACAAGTATTTACAATTTGAGTCATCAACCATGTCCTACATATCAAATCACAGTAGGCAGTTCCAGATTTCAGAATTTCATATATATATATATATATTAACTACTCGTAAAATATATATATATCATAACAGCACCCCAAATAAAAAACTATGGTGCGGGCATACTCTACTATCCAAACCCCGTATCACTCATATTAAGGGGAATACAAATTCGTAATCACTCTCGAATTGTATTAACACATACACAAACAATATTGAGGCGAAGCATAGATTCCAAGTCTCTAAGAGGATGGCATATACCCGCGTCTCTTAGTACCGTCTGAACTATCGATTCGATAGCCTGTACCAAGGATATCTAGCTTCTAGGGTCCAAGTCAATATCCCCCATAAAGGTCCCATCGAGATAAGACTGTCCCAGCGCGGTAACCTCAGGGATAGCAAGTAGCGTGGACATGTTTTCACACATAGATAGCATATGCATACACAATCATATAACTATACTAATATTACCAGGTCAATATTGGGTATCTTCCCAAATCCCATAGTTACGACTTTTATCCATATTATCATATTTTAGTAAACACTTATAACGGTTCGTTTCTAACCTTGATTCGGTATTATTCCAACGTACCACACAACTCTCATGACTTTATTCTCCAAATTATAAAATTCAGTAGGTATACACATTTGTCCCAAAGTAACTCTCTTACGTGTCTCTCTCTTTAAATCATAAATTCACCGACCCTTATGTAATTATCCCAAAATACAATCTTTGCCCGACATCAAGGGTCCCAAACTTTATTCACATGTCCTACTGGTCTTCCCTATCCCCCAAAACATTTTATTAAGGATGCCCAAGCATTATTTCATAATAAATTAAACTTAACTAATTTAGAAAGGGAAATAGGAGTCTGCTCGGAGGGGTCGATCGATCGAGGTCTGGGGCTCGATCGATCGAACCTTCGATCGATCGAAGCTCTGGGCTCGATCGATCGATCGATCAAGCAGGTATTGCGATTTCTGCACTTTTGCAGTTACGGAATCTAACACATTTCTTCATCCAAATTCAAGTTTTACATTCCCAAACGTCCAAAGATTCATACTACTAACATTATATCTCCATATTAGGTATTTCCAACGCAAACCATGTGGATTTCTATCATTATACATGGATTAACAGCTCAAAAATTATCATAATTATCAAGAACCCTAGAATTCTCTTAAACATGGTTCTAACAAGTATTTCCAGAAATTTCTTCTTATAAACATCATAATTTCGTGGGAAATTCCTCTACATGGCAATGGTTTCTAGAATTATCAATTTATCCATCACTACATGCAATTCCTATCTCAAACCTTTGGTTTTCTTCCATAAAATCTCATTCTAATTACTCCTAAACTAATATGAAAGATGCACCAATGAAATAAGCAAGATAAACACTTGCCTGGGATTTTTGACATTCTGGTTTGCGGATGATTTTGGTGTGGTTGCGTTCCCCGTCGCGCGATTTACGCGTTGGTGGTAGTGGCGGTGCAAACGGATGGATTTTGGGCCTTGAATTTGCCTTGAGAGCTCTCTCCTTCCTCTCCTATGGCCGTTCTTGTGTTTGTGTTTTCTAACCCTAGCTGACTAACCTAAATGGCTGATATAGATTACTGATTTTCGTGGGTTTAATTACCCAAAAATGTGAAATGTCCAAAACGCCCTCCCGGAGTACCAATTAGGCCTAAAAATGCCCCGAGACCCAAACTAAACCCCCGGGTACACTTTTCTGACTTTCTCGACCCTTTCGGACGCGTTGGCGCACTCAAAACGACCATACGAACAACTTATAAATTATTCACTTTTATTTATCAATATTTAGTCCCGACGCGACACGGGCGCGTCCCGACTTAAATTTCTAAAATTGTCATTTTATTCACTCGTGACATTCAATATAACCAATATTACATATTACTTTGCTCATTAGTAATATTCAACAAATTTCCCATAATTACTAACTCTCGTCACGTTAATAATTATAACATAATTAATTTCCGATAATTACTAACTCTCGTCACGTTAATAATTATAACATAATTAATTTCTGGATTTTTATTAAATAATTAACTCGCATTAAATTTAATAAATCCCCAAATTAATATAGCATAAAAATACGGGATATTACAATGGGATTATTTTATTGTTAATGGTGAGTGAATGCATGCACATACGCTTTTTACTTTGCTGCTAAGACCATAAAAAGAGACATTTTTAGGATTTTTTTTTTGAAGGAATGTTTTAAAAATGGGAAATTATATAGGGGTGGAAGAGGATTTTTTTTGAAATTCTGTTGAGAACGACAATTTTATTTTTATTGGGTTTTTCTGATTTTGATAAAAAAAGGAAAAAGGAAAATTTCCAAAAATGGGGGTTGCCTATTAGCAGTCAAGTCCAGTCCCATCAATTCAAAGCTTTTAATTAGTGCCCTCTTCATCTTTTTGTACCTTGTGGGGTAGGATTCCCTCCGATTTTTGCAGGGGTTATATCTTTTGTGAGGGTTCTCAAGTATAAAAAGGGGTAGGGGTGGAGTGTTTTCATCACACCTTCACATTCTTACTTACTTGCCTACTATCTCTTAGTCTTGTAAGATGGCTCTCTCTGGTAGTATTGTGTTTGCTAACTACCTCAAAGCCTTGGAAGAGATGTGCTCTTATAATGTCGACTATGATGCTTTCAACATGCGTCGAGTCTCTTTGTGGCACAATCGGTCCATTGAGTGGAACATGCTGATGGTGGCGATACAATTTTGGTACCCCAAAGACCATGTATTCCGCTTTGGGTTGGATGAAGTTTGTCCTACCTATGAGGAATTTTCTACGATACTGGAGATAAATCCCAGTGTTGTTGCGGCTTTACCCGAATTTTCTCGTTCTCCCAGGGATTTGTTGGCCGGGCTTCTTTGCATTTCACCTTTGGCGGCCAGACCATTTATTACTGGAGGAATGATCTCCCTTTCGGCGGTATTACTGTCTATGCATTAGCGGGAAGTAGGTAATGATGGCTATGCTGGAGCCGTTGCTCTGGGCCTAGTTTCAAAATTGTTATTGGTGACTGGGGAACTGCTAGTGGATCCACAACTTGCAGTCATTACTTCATGGATGTCATACCGTCGCAATCCTGCGGTAGTGATACTAGCGGAGACCTTGAACGGTCTGGATGCCTGGCGAGAAGGTCGTTCTGACTTCCTACGGGGTAGCCCCATGATGTTGTTCATGTGGTTATCTGAAAGACTCCGCCTGGTGACTCTTCCAGAATATCCTTTGTCGGCTATACCCAACTTCTTTTCACATCACTTCTTCAGCGTTGGCCTATATATTGAAAGTTGGGAGAATTGGTTTGTGGAGCATGGGGCTCAGAATCTGTACTGATCAGTGCCTTGGTGGGGACAGTTGCTGCCTATTCTGGAGCTAGGAGAATACCCGTATGTGCGGCTGGTTAGTCTTACCCGGATCTCTTTTTATTTCCCTTAGCGTATTCTGCGCCAATTTGGCTGGGCACAGGTCGTGTCACCTCGGACACTAAATTTCTTTCCGGTAGAGGATTTGACCGAGCATCTGCTCCTGTGGCTTGGCTCTCTGTGGGAGAGTCGGCGTCCATCGACCCGTCCCTCTCAGTCTGTTGGAAGAGTTTAGCATATCCCTGGGGATTATATTAACTGGTTGTGGAGGAGAGTAGTTAGCAAGATGTTGGCAGTGGAGACTAGACAAAGGTGTCTTGTTTCTTTTAACACCATGGAAGGAGGTGTTATGGTTTTTTCGAAGTTGGTTCGAGCTTATCGGTCCATGGAGAGTCTATGATACTCTGTTCAGGAAGAGGAAACTTGGGAACCCCGGGATGCATATGATGATGACGGAGTAGGATCCTCTGGTAGTTGTGGATAGGACTCCTGGAGAGTTTATTGTGTAATGGGGGATAAATGTGGGGATTTTATTTAGCTTTTTTAGGAGGGTAGGGGGAAGGGAATTATCCGTTCCTTTTCTTATGTAATCTGTACCGTAATTTCTTATTAGTGAAATAAATAAGTTTATGATCATCCAGTTGTACCTTTCGATGAATTTTGTATTGTTTGAATTATCTATACCGATCGCTAAGGCATACATAATCCTTTTGTTCAAATATATGTTAGAATGAACTGTAGTTCTCGGAGGTAAGAAAAGAATAGTATTTTGTGAAAAAGAAAGGGTCATGCTCATGTAAGGCGTATGAGATGCCTACGTACCTCTGGGGTTTTGAAAATTTTATACTTTTTTTGAAAATGATTATTTGCAGAGGATCAAGCCTCATAGTTCTGGGCAGGGGGGGATGAAGATATTTTTTTTTTAGAATAGAAGGGAGATGAGAAGAGTCGTAGCGCGCCGAGATTTTGGACTAGGGGTAAAACTTCTTGAGACGGTCCAGGTTGACTCGACGAGCCATCTCTTCCCCATATAAGTCAGTAAGCATGGAGGCACCACCGGACAAGATCTTCTTGACAATGTAGGGGCCGCTCTAATTGAGCTTGAATTTCCCTCTGGGGTCCCAGATGGGTTCTATGATTTCTTTGAGGGCTAGGTCCCCTTCTCGGACACCGTGGTCCTTGACTCTCTTGTTTAATGAACGCGTCATTCGGCGATGGTACCCTTGTATGTGGTATAGTGCTTTTAATCTCCTTTCGTCTAGGAGGGTCAGCTCATCAAGACGGTTTTGGCACCAGTCATCTTCGCTGATCTTGCTTTCAAGCAAGCCATGCAATGAGGGTATTTATAGCTCCACGGGTAGGACTGCTTCCATATCGTAAACTAGAGAGTAAGGGGTAGCCCCAGTAGATGTTTGGATTGAAGTTCGGTAGCCCTAGAGGGCATACGGGATCCGATCGGCCCAATCCCAATAACTTTTGATCATCTTGATGATGATGGCTTTGAGGTTATTGTTGGCGGCTTCAACTACATCGTTGATCTGAGGTCGATAGGGAGAAGATTTGTGTCTCTAAATCCCATACTCGTTGACCACTTTTGTAACTTCTGCCTCGAAATGCAACCCGTTATCTGATACTAGCTCGTGCGGGACCCAATATCGATAGATGATGTTTTTCTTTATATATTTGGCCACTTTCTTGGCACTCAGGACTACGTATGACTCAGTTTTGACCCACTTGGTGAAATAATCAATGGCAACTAGGATGAACTCATGCTCGTTGGAAGCCTTTGGTGTAACCTTCCCTATGATGTCGATACCCCAGGTGGAGAATGGCCAGGGAGAGGTCATGTTGTATAATTCATATGGAGGCAAATGCTAAAGGTTGGAGAATTTTTGTCATTTGAGGCATCTCCGGACATAGGCGGTGCGATCTTGGGTTATGGTGGTCCAGTAGTAGCCTTATCAGATGATCTTTTTGGCAAGCATGTGATCGTTCATGTGGGGTCCGCATTCCCCACTGTGGATCTTCTGTATTATCTTTTCAACGTTAGCCCCTGCGATGCAGTGCAGATGAATTCCATTGAAGTTCCTTTTGAGCAGTGCTTTGTGACAGATGATGTACTGGGCGGCGAGTCTTTGAAGGGTTGGTCGATCTTTCTTGTTGTATCCCTTGGGATACCTACCATGCTTGAGGAGGTGCCAGATATCATAGTACCAACAATTGGCTAGCTCGGGATCTTCTGTAGTGACGAGCTCAATGTGGTAGCAGTGGGTTAGTTTATCTTGCTTTTGAACTAGGAAGGGGGTCATAGTTATTCCTTCGAGAATGTCGACCATGGAGGCCAAGGTAGCGAGAGCATCGGCTAGGTTATTCTTTGCTCGAGGTAGGTAATAGAAGGTGATATCTTGGAATTGGGAGGCTAGTTCTTCTAAGTGGTCATGGAAGGGTTGGAGTTTCTCGTCCTTGACTCTCCACTTTCTGAGCACTTGATCGATGATGAGGGAGGAATCCCCGTAGACGTCTAAACATTGAATACCTTTATTAAGAGCAACTTTGAGGCCTATTGTGCATGCCTCGTATTCAGTTATGTTGTTGGTGCAAGGGAAATCCAACTTGATGGCGATTAGAGTGTGGGAGTCATCTAGGGCGATCAGGAGTATCCCAATGTCATATCCCTTCTTATTGGCAGTGTTGTCAAAGAACATTTTCCATCGAAGGTTATCTTGAGCAGTGAAAAGGATGTTTTTATTTGGGAATTCGGAGATCCACACATCAGCTTCTTCTACGGGGTAATCAGTGAGGTAGTCAGAGATGGCTCTTCCTTTCATGGCTTTCTACGTGACGTACAAGATATCTAACTCAGCTAGGAGCATCAACCATCGAGTCATTTGGATGGACAAGGGGGTTTCTCAAGAAGGTATTTAATGGGGTCCATTCGAGATACAAGTTTGATGGGGAAGGTAAGCATGTAGTGCCGCAGCTTTTGGGTGACCCAGACAAGTGCGACACATGAATTTTCCAAAGTAGTGTAGTTAACCTCGTACCCAACCAATTTGTGACTGGTATTGGGCTAGTAAAGCCCTAGCTGCAGTGTCGTTTATAGTTAGGTATAGGAGCAAGGGGAGACTAGGCTGTGGTGGCATGAGTACTAGGGGTTGGGTCAGATATTATTTGATTCGATCAAAAGCTTCTTGGAATGCCTCGTTCCAAACTTTAGTTAAATCCTTTCGGAGGAGTTTGAAGATAGGTTCGCAGATGGAGGTTAACTAGCCGATGAACCGGCTGATGTATTATAATTTTCTAAGGAAACCTCGGACTTCTTTCTCTGTTCGGGGAGGTGGTATCTCAAGTATGGCTTTTAGCTTGGCATGATCTGCTTCTATCCCCTTCTCACTGACCATGAATCCCAAGACTTTTCCCTTTGTAACGTGTAAGATGCATTTCTACGGATTAAATCTCATCTGATATTGTCGCAGTCATTCGAAGAACTTTTGAAGAGCAGGAACATGACCTTCTTTAGTTTTGGACTTGATAATCATATCATCCACATAGACCTCAAATTATTTGTGAATCAGATCATGCAGGATGGTTGTGGCATCCCTCTGGTAGGTAGTCCCAGCATTCTTGAGATCAAATGGCATGACAGAGTAGCAAAAGGTTCCCCATGGGGTGATGAACACTGTCTTTTCTTGGTGGTCTGGGTGCATTTTGATTTGGTTATATCCGGCAAACTCATCGACGAATGACTTAAGATCATGACTGGATATTTTGTCCACGATCATGTCGATATTGGGTAATAGATAATCATCCTTTGGAGAGGTTTTGTTCAAATCTCGATAGTCTACACAAATCCAACTTTTCCTTCCTGATTTCGGCACGGGCACTATATGGGCTAGGCACGTGAGATATTAGATCTCACGAATGAAGCCTACATTCAACTGTTTGACCACCTCTTCTTTGACCTTGAGCGATCATTCGGTGCGAAGCTTTCTCAACTTTTGTTTGATCGGCTTGTAATCTGGGAGAGTGGGAATATTGTGTTGAGATATTTCAGGATCAATGCCAGGCATATCGTCGTAGGACCATGCAAAGACATCCACGAATTCTTTTAGCAATTCTTCGAGTTGTGCATGCTCATGCTCGTTAAGGGTAGACCATATCCTAATCTCGTGCAGTTCTCTACTAGAATCGAGGTTAACAACAACAGTCTCTTCTTTATTAACTTAAACGTGGTTATGTTGTTTATTATTAACCTTATTTAGATCAGTTAAGAATTGTTCATTTGCAAAATCATCATCATCAAAAGTTAGATTAGAATCCAAACAATTAATGTATGGCACATCAAGATACTCAAAATCTTCGTTTATTTCATTGATAGGAAAAACAGCATTGAGAACCTCATAAATAGAGGACTCGATTACATTTGAACAAATATAGACAACAGAAGAAGAAAAGGGGTAAACATTAGGATTAAGGGAGATTTTGGCAGGTAGAACTGGCGCAGCATGCTAGTTGAGGAGAGGTGTATCAGCAGCTTAAATCAGTTGGGATGGGTCTGGTGATGTAGTGCCTGAGTGAACCATGCAGAGTGCTAGCCCCAGTGTTTGTAAGCTAAAGGAATCTTCGGAATCACTTTCCTCAGTCTCTTCTATAACTTTGATGAGCGGTTGTACTTGGTGTTGGGAACTCTCGGCCCATGGGTAGCTGTCTTGGAAGAAGATCTCCATTCCATGATTAATCTTCTTATCTATATGGTCATACCATGGTTCATGAAAGTCACAAAAGGGGAAGTCTTCACCCTCTTTGATGAATCGTCCATTTAAGGAGTCACCTGGGATAGTCTGAACGCAGTCTAGTCTTCTCTTTGGTCGAGACTGGTGGATCATTCTGAGCTCTTATTCTGATGGTTGATACCCCAAACCACAAAGAGGAAAAGCTTTCTTTAGTTCAATGGGCTCAAGTATCACTTGTTGTCTTTGCCCTAGCCCCAGTCCGGGCATGAAGTGCATTTTTCTAAACATCTGAATCACATTGACGTTGCTGTGAGGGTCGTATTCTGGATAAACCCTTTCTTTGAAGTTGTCCCCTGTCGGGAGTAAAAGTGGTTCAACTCGAAATCCTGATAGGAGCATATCATTTGACCCGAGTTCTATCTCAAGGATTGGACTACTGGTACTTGCACAATCGGCATTGTCGTCGTGGCCCAAGATGGTAATGACCCGTCCGTCGATGAAGAACTTTAATTTCTGATGGAGTGAGGAAGACACGCCCTAGATACTGTGGAACCACAGTCATTCGAGTAACAGGTTGAAATAGGTTGGGATGTCAATAACTTGGAATTCGACGACAAGGTTTATAGGGCCAGCCCCTATTACAAGCTTTATGGATCCCATCACCTCCCGACGGGTATTATCGTAGGCACGCACAGCAGCGGAGGTTGGAGCGAGGTCGCTTTCTTTCAGGCCTAAATATTTGAAGGTTCTTAGTGGGCAGACATTCAAGGCGAATCCATTGTCGACAAGAGAGAGTGGTACGACCTTCCCCATAACTTCGACGGAGATGTTGAGTGCATGATTGTGGTTTGGCCCAATCTTGGGGAATACTTCTTTGGAAAAGGATAGCATTCGAGTAGAGGTCAGGGATCCGACCAAATTTATCGCTTCTTCTGGTGTGGTAGAAGGAGGAACTGTGGGTCCAGTGAGAAACTTGATCAAAGCATTTTTGTGTAGCTGAGAAGACATGAAAATCCCCCATAGAGTGATTTTATTTTGAGTTTTCTTTAGTTGATCGAGGATCTTGCTCTCCTCGAGGGTCATTTCTGGCATAGGAAGGTTTTCAGCACCTCTCCCTTTATCATTTGCTGGTAGTGAGGTTGGGATATGGTAATGCCTCCCTGATCTGGTTATATGATTTACTGAAGAAGTGAAAAATATGAATCCCGTTTCCATATCGATCTCGGGTTGTTTTTCCACCTTGTTTATTTCTCCTAGGATTTCTTCAAATGATATCATTTCACACATGTCGGCTACAGGGCAAGTTTTCTCGAAAACTTGTTTTTCATTCGAATATCTGAATTCTTCCCCCCATCCGGTGGAAACAATTTTGTCTTTCCATATAAAGTCGATGCATTACACAACTTCAACGGCTTCTTTATACAGGTCATCCCATTCGGTGGGGATGTGTAAGGGTGAAGGGACCAGGCGCCCTTGTAGCTTCAAAGCATCGAATAACTTGGTGATACTGTAAATGTTGTTGGTTTGCCTGAATAATTCTGCCATCATCTGGACAACATCATCCAAACTGACTTCATCGGTCGGTACTACCCAACTATCTGACTCTCGGGCCCATTTTCGTGCTTCCAAGAACAATGTACTGAACCTTTAGCAATCAATGACCATCTGTGAGGGTAATTTCAGCCTGAACTCTAGGAGTTGGTTTAACACTTCTGACAATTCCATGCTTCCATTTTCAGAACGGGTATGGATAGGGATGCATGCTCTTATAAGGAGTGACAGTGCCTGATCAGCGAGGCTAGTAGGGTGTAGGAGGAAATATGGGCAAATTTGAAGAGGTTTGGGAGAGTGTATGGGTGTGATTTGATTTGAGGGATCAAATTCTAGGTTCTCTTATAGGAAGATGGCATTGGCATGATTTGGAAGTGGGTTATGAGTAGTGTTTGGCTTAGGCTTGGCTGGTGGGGCGATGGTACCCCGGTCAATTAGACCTTTGATTATGTTTTGGAGGTGAAAGCATTGGTCAGTGGTATAGCCAGCAGTTTGGTGAAAGGCGCAATGGGCATCTGGCTTGAAATTTCTTGGGAGTGGATTTGGCAATGGACGGGAATCCAAAGGTTTGATAAAGTTTCGGCTTAACAAGGCTTGATAAACTTTGGAGAGGGGAGCATGGAGCTCGGTGTATTCCTTTCGGATTAGGACACGGCAGCTTTTTGGCACCCATGATGTGGTTAGTTGAGAGATGTTGTTTATGGTTAAGACTATAGCACTGGCAGGTTTGTCATATTTTTTGGGGGTGAACTGTCCGGACACCTTCTTTGGTTCGACATCTGTTTTAGCAAGGCCTTCCTCAATTTCTACTCCTTCTTCTCTGAGAGCTCGAAAATAGGGATAGTATTGTCCTCCCATCGTTGCTCGGACATGGGGTAAGAAGTTATTCTTCACTATGCAAACTTGTTCTTCCTCGGAAGGCCGTTGGTCATGGTAGCTTCTTTTTCCCTCCATTGGGCGATGAAGTTACTGACTAATTCCCAGAGTTTTGTTTGAAGAGCTCTAAATCACGACGGGTGACCTCAAGATCTTCATTGTATTTGTACTGTGACATGAATTCATGGGCTACATCCTCCCAGCTACAAATTTTGGACTCCTCAAGAGATAAAAACCATCGGAGGGCGCTATCCTTCAGAGTTTGCTGAAATAATTGGGCCATCACTTCTTCAGAATCCCCTGGTGGAGTCATGGAATGGTGATAACTTCGGAGATGAACAATCAGGGGTCCACTTCCTCCGAATTTCTCAATATTCGGCATCTTGAACTTCTCGGGTAACTTCACTTTAGGATAAGGAGTCATGTGGGTGTAGTCCATATAATTCCCCGAGATTCTGACTTGATCAAACTACTTGGTGAGCATCTTGAGATATTCTTTGACTTTGTTCAGATCTTCTTCCTTCGGATCAATTACCATAGGCAAGTTGGCCCCAGGCTAGGCAAGGTTCGGCATTGGAAGCTGGGCAGGCGGCGGCCCATTAACAAGAGGGGCACGTGGAGTGTGTTGATACTCTTCGAGAACCCAGATGGGCTCGAGTGGATCCATAGCACAAGGGAATAGGGCCCCAAGTTCTTAAATAATGGGGACCTAGTTTCGTTGAATCTCTCGAACCTCAGTTTGGAGGTTGTCAATCTTGGGCAAAAGCTGAGCTAGGACTATCATCAGATCCGGTTGCACAACGGGTACTTGATATGTGTTCTCCATGGAAAGCGGATGGATTCCGGACTCAGAAGGAGTAACAGGGGAATGAACGGAACTTCGAGGTGATTTGACTGAAGATCGAAGCCCATAGGGAGCCAAGCCAAGGGTTTATGATCGACCTGAGAAGGCGCAAAATGGGATTTATTTTTGAGAAAAAAGGGTGAAATTTTTTTTCGAGATGGAAAGATAAAATGTTTTTGGATTTTTAATAGAGAGATGAAAAATGTTTTTGGATTTTTGATAAAGAGAGGAGAAATGTTTTTGGATTTTGGATAAAGAAAAAGGAGAATTTTCTTTTTGGAGATGGTCTCAGCATGATTATTATAATTATTATGTTTTCACTTATATTAATTCTCCTAAATGGAAAATGAAATTCCAAATCGGACCCGAGCCTGGAAAAATTGGGTTTGTAAAAAATGTAAAGCTATGTCTGAACTTGTGATGAGGCTCACGACCAGGGTCCCGTTTTAAAAATGTGCGAGAATTCGGGCGGCAGGCCGACCCGAAATTTTGGTAGAGTTTTGGGTTGAAACTGGCAATCAAACATGTGTGTCCTAGGCTTGACACCTATATGCGGGTATGCAGTTGGTTGGGTGAATCAAAAAGGGTTCCCTCCTTTGGCGTGACTACCACAATATACGTCTTGCTCTTGCAGGAAATCGTTACGTGTGGACAAACCATTTGATATACCTAAGTGCACGTGAATTGCCTCACCATATACCTCGTGGGGACGGTACGTGTGAGAGCGAATTCGATATACTCGGTGTACGTAAACGAGTTCCCTACAATATATGTCACGACCCCAATCTAATAGTAGTAGGGAATGAGTGTCTTGTCATGCCACCAAAGCATTCAATGTTATGGACTTAAAATATTTCTTAAAATAAATGCAACGTAAATACATTCACATGGTCATGAATCGTAAACTATTGAAAAAATGGAATTACGTCATCAGAGCTTTCTAAAAGTGAACTTCGTATATATTAAAGTATGAACGGATTACAACTTATGCCAAAATTAAAAACTTATCACTAAAGAGCCAAACATGATCTATCTCCTAAAAACAAACATTATATTTAAAAGTATAACAAAAGAGCTCCTTAAGCTAGATCTTCAACATAGTCCTTCCACACTCCATCCTCCAGTCTAATTATTTCCTGAAAAATCGTTATTTATACAACGTTAGCTAAAAGCTGAATAAGATTTAATCTCCTGACATTCCAAGGTCTTCAGAAAATAGATACCTATTCAAGTCAAAAGAGAAGGCATATACATATATGGATAGGAACTTGCAGTAAATAGATATATATTTTGAAATGAAAGTATATATATCATAATTGGATAGCTCAGAATAAGAAGAATGCAACGAATCAAATGTGATATCTTTTTCTTTCAATCATATTATTTTAATGGCCAAGTACACTCTAATACCATGTTCTTCTACCGTATTATACCCCGGTAGTTGAGGGTCAATCGAACTTGTTCGTCACAACGCCTTATTTAGGGCACACCAGCGATAACCCAACGGGAAAGGTCAGTCAGTAAAGAGGTCCCTTAGGAAAATCTTATTTGCAATACTCAATATCATTTTCAATACTCATGTTAATCGGTATGTCTATATGGACAAACATAAACATATCACAATGAATCAATCATCGGTATCAGATGCATTTTGAGAATAAAAGAAGTTCACAAAATACATAATTTGCATAATATCATAGAATTGAAATGTGCAAGAAATGACATAGAGTACTCACCTAAAATAGAGGCTCGAAAATATAGATATTGAGTCTTGGATCACACGTTAATCTAATAAATACATTAAAGGTTTAATTATGTATTCTAAATAAAGCCCAATTCTAAATATTGTGTTTTAATCCTAAAATATCTTGCTGAAAAAGTTTACTAAAATGATTTTCTCAATTTTTAATATTCATTCATCGCATTTAAAGAATTCAATTCATAGTTCTTCCGAATCAGTCGGTTTCCAGTAGAGATGGAGGGTCACAGGGGCACTACTTAAATACCATTTCATCTAGACAGAACATTTACGGATTTATTCCCAGTAGAGATGGAGGGTCACAGGGGCACCACTTAAATACCATCTCAACTAGACAAAATTTCACCGGTACTGACTTTGGAATTACATAAATGAGATTCCATAATAACGAGCAATTGCTTACAAAAATTATTTTAAAAAGCGTATGTATATATTTTTCAAACAGGTTGACATATTTTGAAAATAAAATCAATTTAGATTGTTTCGAAATTTTAAGTTTTGATTAGTAAAGTCTTTAGTGAATTTTACCAGCATAACTACTAAGTAAAGCTATAAAATACGAAATTAAAACTACAAAAATGCATTATAACATTTAAATAAAATCATACATATGAAATGAATTCTTTCTTCGAAACTATAGAACTCCTTCTTAAGATATTTACCAAGCTTTCTATTACTCTTTCTTACTATAATTCTCAAGGAATTGGAGTGAGTTTCAAATGAACCCTAAGGCCCTATTTATAGGTTTTCGAAAGTATTACGGTGTTGGCATGTGTCTAGGTGACCAAGCATTTACGGTGGCAAGTCATTGTTTGGATGTTGCGTTCCGGGGTGGTCTTGCAGTCTTAACATCACCAAATGATGACAAGTGTTTTAGCTTTCTCTCTGAAGACGACATGTGTAAGGTGGAGGTGACCAGCACGTGGTGGAAAGGTGATAAAGGTATAAGGGTCATTTCACACATGAAGGGTATTTTGGTAATTTCACACTATATATTTTTAATATTTCTTGGAGGTCCTTGAAAATATTTTATTTATAAAATGGCCCTTTTTATATTTTATTTTATTCCCTAAAGTTTCATAAAATTATATTTTCTACCCCAAAACTTATTATATACCTTAAGATATGTCATAAGACTTCGATTTGATCCTATTTACGATTAATTCTTCATATTTAAAAATGGGGTTTGTTATATTGATAGCCAATAACACCACAAATCTAGTAATACAACATTTATAAGATAGTAAGTAACACATGAGCGTAAAAACAAACTATATACATATGAGCATATAAAAGTGGGGTCATTACATCCTACCTTCCTTATAAAAAGTTTGGTCCCCAAACTTGACTCATATTAATTTACAAACAAGTATGGATATCTCTCCTTTATTCATCTTCCCGCTCCCACGTTGCTTCTTCAACTGAATGATTTCGCCATAATACTTTGACTAGTGGAATTATCTTGGTCCATAATATTCGATCTTTATGGTCCAAAATTTCTACGGGATGCTCAATGTATGACAAATCTTCTCCAACTTGAAGAGGTTCGTGAATTAAGATATGTGTTGGATCTGGGACATATTTCTTTATCATTGATATGTGAAACACATTATGTACATTAGAGAGTTCAGGTGGTAAGTCTATTTTATACGCAACAGCTCCTATCTTTTCAAGGATTTTAGAAGGTCCTATGTATCTTGGGATCAACTTCCTTTTCTTCCCGAATCGTATTACTCCTTTTGAAGGCGATACTCTCAAGAACACATAATCTCCTTTTTCAAATTCTAACTGTCGGTGTCAATTGTCTCACCATATAAATAGTGTTTTCAAATCTTAAGAGAAAAAATTACAGCAGCTAATTCTAAGTCATGGGTTGGATAATTCTGTTCATGTGGTTTTAATTGTCTCAAGGCATAAGCTACTACTTTCCCATTTTGCATTAGAACACATCCCAAACTATTTTTTGAAGCATCACTATAAATCACCAATCCTCCTGTCCCTGAAGGAATAGTCAAAATTGGGGTAGTTACTAATCGATTCTTAAGTTCTTGAAAACTATTCTCAACTTCCTCAGACCATTCATATTTTACCTTCTTTTGTGTTAACCTAGATATAGGTTCGGCAATGCTAGAAAATCCTTCAACAAATCTTCGATAATAACCTGCTAGTCCAAGGAAACTAAGAATCTATGTTACATTAGTTGGTCTAGGACAATCTAGTATAGCCTCGATCTTTTGAGGGTCAACTGACACTCCCTCATTAGAAATGACATGTCCTAGAAAAGAAACACTAGGCAACGAAACTCACACTTCTTTAATTTTGCATATAATTTCTCCTTCCTTACGATGTTTAATACTATCTCTAAATGCTTCTCGTGTTCTTCAATACTCTTGGAATAAATAAGGATGTTATCAATGAAAATAACCACGCATTGATCCAAATATTTCTTAAACACTCTATCCATCATATCCATAAAAATGGTCAGTGCATTAGTTAGTCCAAATGGCATCACAAGAAATTCATAGTGACCATATCTAGTACGAAAAGCTGATTTTGAAATATCATCTTCCTTAATCTTCAATTGATGATATCCTGACCTAAGGTTAATCTTAGAAAATACTTGCACACCTTGTAGTTGGTCAAACAAATCATCCATATGAGGTAGGGGGTATTTATTCTTAATCGTTACCTTGTTCAGTTCACGATAATCTATATGTAACCTCATCGTCCCATCCATCTTTTTAACAAATAACACTGGAGCACCCCAAGGGGATATACTTGGTCTAATAAAACCCTTGTTTAACAAATCTTGTAATTGAACTTTTAAATCCCTTAATTATAAAGGTGCCATGCGATAAGGTGATTTTTATATTGATATAGCTCCAGAAAGAAGGTCAATCGTAAACTCTATTTCTCTACTAGGAGGTAGACTGGGTAAATCATCCGAATAAACATCTGGAAAATGTTTAGCTATAGGGATCTCTTCTAAACTAGGATCTTTCATTTGCAAATCAATAAAACTTGCAAGAAAATCTTGACATCCGTTCTTAAGAAAACTATAGGCTTGCATTGCAGAGACAATACACATGGGAGATAGGACGCCAGTTCCTTCAAAACTGAATTTTGGTTGGTTACGAATTTGGAAAGTAACTCTCTTCTCAAAACAATCTACATTATCATGATATGATGCTAACCAATCCATCCCCAAAATCACTTCAAAATCTCTTATGTCTAAAATTATCAAATCGACAAATAATTTATGACTACTGACATCTATAGGGCAAGATTTATATGCTAATGTACCCATCAATAAATCATCAGAAGGAGTAGAAACGTGTATGTTATGAGTCAAGGATTCAGGAATATTAGGAAAGCGATTAACAAAACGTAAAGACACAAATGAATGGGTAGAACCAGGATCTATTAAAACTTGAAAAGGTTGTGCACATATAGAAAGTATACCTGACACTGCTGCATTAGAAGCCTTTGCATCAGATAGATTAAAAATTCTACCTTGTCTACCATGATCCTTATTATCATTAAAAGTCTTCGTTGGCACCTTCCCTTTGTTAGGGAAATCTCTCATTTTATGTCCCTTTTGGCCACACCCAAAGCAATTTCCTATTTCCAGGTAACATGGTTTCCCTCTATGAATATTACCACATCGTTGGCATCAATTAACATTAAAGGGTTTGTTCACAAAAGGTCGCCCTGTACTGGGTATAGTCCTAAAGGGTTTATTATTAAGTTCCTTGCTCTTTATTCCCCAAACTACCTCTTCCCTTCTCTAATCTGATTATATTATTCACTGTCCTTCTCAACTATCATTGCTCTAGTCACCACGTCAGTATATGATGTCAACTTCAGGATGGAAATTCGACTACGAATATTCAACCTTAACCCACGTTCAAACTTCTTGGCTTTTAAAGTATCGGTTATCACAACATAAGGTGCAAAATGGGACAACTCGGTAAACTTCGCCTCGTATTAACTAATCGTCATATTTCCTTGAACTAAACTCATGAAGTCGGCTGCTTTTTGGTCTTGTACCATTTCAGGAAAGTATTTCTCGTAGAATATCACTAGGAATTCATTCCAACCTATGGGATTATTCCTTTCCTTGTATATTCTCTTAGTCACACTCCGCCAATGTTCGGCTTCACCTTCTAACATAAATGTTCCAAATGAAACTCTTTGTTCATCAGTACACTTAAGAACATCGTGTATCTTTTCTATTTGCATCACCCAACTTTCTGCTTCAGTGGGGTTAGGAGTACCTTTAAAAGATGGAGGAATTAACTTCTTGAACAGTTCAATAGTACATTTAATTAGTTCAGGATTCCTTGGTACTCCATTATTTACTTGATGCTCCATAATCTTTGCTAGACTTTCGATTGCCTTGTATGCACCTTCCAGTCCTTCAATACTCGAATCACTAGTTCCCATAGATGATATTCTCTTGGTCATTTTCTACAGTCATGGAAAAACGTAAGATATACTATACAATATCAAGATTATAAACTAGAAGACCAGCTATAAATAATATAACACATAGGGAGGGTTATCACATAAATCAGATATTTAATACTATCTACTAAGGATGGAAACATGAAATCTATAAAATTCGAAACCTATGTTCAGTAGTCTACGGATACATAACATATGCTCTGATACCACCTCTGTCACGAACTCAACCCAATAGTAGTAGGGAATGAGTGTCTTGACATGACACCAAGGCATTCAATGTTATGGACTTAAAATATTTCTTAAAATAAATTCAACGAAAATACATTCACATGGTCATGAATCGTAAATTATTAAAAAAATGGGATTATGTCATCAGAGCTTTCTAAAAGGGAACTCCGTATATATTAAAGTATGAACGGATTACAACTTATGCCAATATTAAAAACTTATTACTATAGAGCCAAACATGCTCTATCTCCTAAAAAAACGTTATATGTAATAGTATAACAAAAGATCTCCTTAAGCTAGATCTTCAACATATTCCTTCCACACCCCATCCTCCAGTCTAATTATTTCCTGAAAAATCATTATTTATACAACGTCAGCTAAAAGCTGAATAAGATTTAATCTCCCGACATTCCAAGGTCTTCAGAAAATAAATACTTATTCAAGTCAAAAGAGAAGGCATATACATATATGGATAGGAACTTGCAGTAAATAGATATATATTTTGAAATTATAGTATATATATCACAATTGGATAGCTCGGAATAAGAAGAATGCAATGAATCAAATGTGATATCTTTTTCTATCAATCATATCATTTTAATGGCCAAGTACACTCTAATAACGTGTTCTTCTACCATATTATACCCCGGTAGTTAAGGGTCAATCGAACTTGTTCATCACAATGCCTTATTTAGGGCACACCAGCGATAACTCAGTTGGGAAGGTCAGTCAGTAAAGAGGTCCCTTAGGCCAAATCTTATTTTCAATACTCATGTTAATCGGTAAGTCTATATGGACAAACATACACATATCACAATGAATCAATCATCGGTATCAGATGAATTTTGAGAATAAAAGAAGTTCACAAAATACATAGTTTGCATAATATCATAGAATTGAAATGTGCAAGAAATGACATAGAGTACTCACCTAAAATAGAGGCTCGAAAATATAGATATTGAGTCTTGGATCACACGTTAATCTAATAAATACATTAAAGGTTTAATTACGTATTCTAAATAAAGCCCAATTCTAAATATTGTGTTTTAATCCTAAAATATCTTGCTGAAAAAGGTTACTAAAACCATTTTCTCAATTTTTAATATTCATTCATCGTATTTAAAGAATTCAATTCATAGTTCTTCTGAATCAGTCGGTTCCCAGTAGAGATGGAGGGTCACAGGGGCACCACTTAAATACCATCTCATCTAGACAGAACATTTATGGATTTATTCCCAGTAGAGATGGAGGGTCACAGCGGCACCACTTAAATACCATCCCAACTAGACAGTATTTCACCGGGACTGACTTTGGAATGATTTAAATGAGATTCCATAATAACGAGCAATTGCTTACAAAATCATTTTAAAAAGCGTATATATATATATATTTCAAACAAGTTGACATATTTTGAAAATAAAATCAGTTTAGATTGTTTCCAAATTTTAAGTTTTGATTAGTAAAGTCTTTAGTGTATTTTACAAGCATAACTACTAAGTAAAGCTATACAATACGAAATTAAAACTACAAAAATGCATTATAACATTGAAATAAAATCATACCTATGAAATGAATTCTTTCTTCGAAATTATAGAACTCCTTCTTAAGATATTTCCCAAGCTTTCTATCACTCTTTCTTACTATAATTCTCAAAGAATTGGTGTGAGTTTCAAATGAACCCTAAGGCCCTATTTATAGGTTCCCAAAAGTATTACGGTATTGACATGTGTCTAGATGATCAAGCATTTATGGTGGCAAGTCATCGTTTGGGTGTCGCGTTCTGGGGTGGTCTTGCAGTCTTAACATCACCAAATGATGACAAGTGTTTTAGCTTTCTCTCCGAAGACGACATGTGTAAGGTGGAGGAGACCAGCACGTGGTGGAAAGGTGATAAGGGTATAAGGGTATTTTGATAATTTTACACTATATATTTTCAATATTTCTTAGAGGTCCTTGAAAATATTTTATTTATAAAATGGCCCATTTTATATTTTTATTTTAGTCCCTAATGTTTCATAAAATTATATTTTCTACCCCAAAACTTATTATATACCTGAAGATATGTCATAAGACTTCGATTTGATCCTATTTACGATTAATTCTTCATATTAAAAAATGGGATTTGTTATATTGATAGACAATAACACTACATATCTTGTAATACAACATTTATAAGATAGTAAGTAACACATGAATCTAAAAACAAACTATATACATATGAGCATATAAAAGTGGGGTCATTACAATATACCTCCCGTCATGACTTCGGTCAAGAGGTACAATGTTGGGGAACCGTTCGATATACGTCAAAGTTACTTGGCCAATGGAAGGTGAGAGTCATATTGCTTAGGCTAACTGCGCCCTGCCGGACCAGCGCCCATCACGAAGTGACCCTCTAGTTACTGGGTAAAAATTTTGTCAATAACAATGCTCTTTGGTCATGTCGTGTGAATAATGCATGATCCTCTTATTAGTATATTATGAGAATGTATTTTTAGATTATGCCAAACAGGGAGTAAAGTGCAAGTACCAATGGTTCACCAAGTATGGATGGATGATGCTTGCAACATGTGGATATATGTGACCCTAGGTGCACGTGGTGCGTAGTTTACATGGAGAATTTTCTACAAGTGTGTGAATAGAAGCATAAATGTGGGAGATACTTTAAAAAAAGGGAATAATGCAAAAATGGGCAAAATATAAACAAACATAACATCCATGTAAATAGAGTCTAGACCTCAAACGAAAATCCCCTGCAGAGTCGCCACTGTGTCCATCCCCCCGATCCTCATGGCGGGCGGGCGCGTGAGGGAGGATCCTAGGTCCCGCGCATCCCTCTCAGGAGCACTTCGGCCTGCGTCAGTTGGGTGAGGTGTAAAAATGTAGAGAGATAGAGTCTCCAGTCTATTTTATTCAAAACAGACAAAAGAAAAGGGGAAGCCATCCCGAAGGACAGCATCCAAAGACATACTGATGCATATGAAACCAAAATGATTCGAAAAGGGTTCAGTGGCTAAGTTACGAAATGGGAAGGTGTTAGGCACCCATTCCTCCCTTTCGGTCTCTCATGGGTTTTTGTTATTTTCCTTTATTTTCCCCGTGATATGTGTGCATGTGTATATATAGTGGAGATAGGAATCATCGACTTGCACCATGGAAGAGGTAAAGCGAGTCATCCGTAGGAAGGTATAAAAATATTAGAAAATAGGATTTACGCGATTATCCTTACGTTGACCGTTATGATGGAACGATAACGCATGTGGAATAATATGCCACTAAGAACAAATATATGTATATATATAATATAAGAGAGCGGAGTTTAGAGAAAATAGAAAATGAGAGAAACAGTAAAAATAGGACTCGAGTCTCGGGTTTTACCCCGAGATGCCTACGTAGCCTATAGAGGCATCAAAGTCTACATAGTTCACATGCAAAATGAGGGGTGGGGTTATCCCATAAATCCAACCGAGGGATTCTCTTATTTGTGTGTGTGTGTGTGTGTGTGTGTGTGTGTGTGTGTGTAAAAAAGTGTTTTAGTTGTGAGAAAAGTGTAAGAAAAGTATGAGAATTCTTGTTTGGAATTTATGAGCAAACCCTCTTTTTATTTTTTTTGGATTTTTATTTATATGAAAATAAGAGATGTGCAATAATACTAAATAAAAAGTATATTAGGATGTGTGAGATGAGATAATGGAAGTGCTAAGTAATAAAACTAGTTATTCCGAATTTATGAGAATTTAAGGAGAGAGTTGAGAAAATTGGACCTTCTTAAAGATCTTGAGCTTGATCTTGAATTATGGAGGGCAGCCCTTAGACTTGGATGATTATGGAGAGTAGTGAATTCACCAAGTTTCATGAAAAGGATGATTAAAAGTGAAGGTTGGAAAGGGATTTAGGTGTGGAAATCACGCTGACTTCGAGAGAGGTTTTCTGGATTTGCTGAGAGTGATATCTATCAGATCTGGGGCCCCCTTGCAAGTGAGGTCAGGCCTCCTTTTTATAAGCCCAGGGAATTTCCGATCAGCATAGCCCAGTTACTGCTAATCGACCGGTGCGTTTAGGCACACTGCTGATAGGTAGGGTCTGGGACCTACCGTTTGGCAGTGTCTTTCAGGCCTTTTTGGAAAATCGGCCACAGAGTGCAAACCATCGGTCCAAATCATTCATGGGGTGGACCATAGGAAAGGTAATTCAGATACCTTCAAAATTCCTTTGGACTGCTCTTGGGATCGGGAGTTAACTTTGGGTCAAATGTGGCTCGGAAGCATTCGTCGATCCATTAGACGGGGAATAGTCGAACCCAAACGAATCGTTCATCCGCATGGTAAGTCCGAATAGTGCACAAGGCGGATCATTGGAAAGGTTAGGAGATTTATTTCAACATTCCAAAGAGTTTGATCCGGTTTGAGGAGTTGACTTTGGTCAATCGATCCCTGGAAGTATTCGGTGTCCTTTCGGAGTAAAACGGATCCTTCGTCCGTACCGTAAGTCAGAATTGCGCACGAAGTGGACCGTTGGAAAGGGGGTTTAGTTCCCTTTAAATATTCATTCAGTATCGGTCAGTATCGATCAAATGGATCCTGGGAGTGCTCGGTGGCCTCTAGATCAGGTTTCGGGGGAAAATGGGTCGTTCGTCCGCATGGTAAGTCAGAATCGCGAACGGGATGGACCGTTGGAAAGGGGTTTCAGTGCCCTTCAAAGATTCATTCAGTCTCGATCGAGTTGAAGACTTTGACTTTTGGTCAAATGGAACCTGGGAGTGCTCGATGGCTTCTAGGTCAGTACTCGGGGTATGACTTGGGTTTGTAGTGATGAAGGGAGGTGATAGGGACCTAAGGAGAGTTTAAGGGCTAACATAATGGGGTGTCTACGCCCACAATACAAAGAGTGGGTCGGGGAGAGTAATTGAATATCCAATAATCATGTGAAGGGCATTCAAGAATTTGTTAAATAAACATATAGAAATCTTAAAAGTGATAAGATTCCATGTCCGTGCACTCGTTGTATGAATGAAAAATATAATCTTTAGAACAAGTTGAGATACATTTACTAAAGTGGTAAATCTTGCAAGGCTATAAGATATGGACATACTATGGTGAAAAGAATGTACCTTATGTTTCAAAAAAATTATCGGTACCGACTGCATAACGAAACCCCCATCATTTGTAAGTAATACATTACTCTCTAACGCATCGTCCTTTAACCAACCTAATTGATGATGCTTACATAGTCCACTAACATCAAAATCACTAACCAATGGATATAGATAATGTGCATTATGACCAAGTCAATGAACAAGTTGATGCTGAATTATGAGAAGATCGGTAATATATACGATTGGAAGCTAACTCGACTAGGCCGTTGTATAAATATTGAGATGAAGATTACTCAGTATAATATGCAATGATTGGTTTGCATAATTTGAAGAGACAATTTAGTTTGTCGGGCAACAGTATAATCAAAATTCTTAAGTGGGTTAAAGGCATTCTCTTAAAAGGGAGCACATTACCAGACAATTATCCTAGCATGAAGAAGAACTTGAAGGGTTTTGGTTTGAAGTAAAAATATATTCATGCATACAAGTATGATTGCATATTATATCGTAATTATCATGAAGAGAAGCGTGAGTGTCATGTATGCAGTGAGCCTTGATATGTATCTTATGAGAATGGAAAAGACAAGACTGTAAAATATCGCAGGTGCTCGCAAGTTCCACGTAAGGTTTTAAAGTATGAAGTGAGCCTACATGAATTGGTTGTTGAATACAGGCTTTTTGTTGGGGGTGCCTAAAAATAATTTTTTAATTAAATGGATATAGTCACGACCCAAATTCGTAACACCCAATTTTTTTAAAAAGCAAATAAAAACATTGTCAGACATGACCCATTTTCAACATCATTCCACACATGGACATGGCCCAGGTCTATGACCCAATTTGAACCTCATTACACACATGGTCCATGAACATGAAGCCAAATATTGTCCCACGGTGGAGATTGTGAGCCCCATTTTCGGTCACGGATGAAGTCCATGACCACGGTTTTTAGTCACGGCAAAAATGATCACGGACCTCAGTCGTGACCAGAGACCATGGTCATAGCCTAGTTCCATGACCATATTCGATATTTGGTGTGGTGATACCTAGTTTTGGCAAAGAAGTATAGTCTTTTAAGCATATGTCATTCTACAAAATCACTCCACATGCTATCTCAACAGATTTTAAGTGCTAATTCTCTTTCCCCTGAACTTGGCTCTTTCAAGGGTGTTTTACCCTTTTTATTCATATTTATCTTATATGTTATTGTAGTTATTGTGATTAATCACTATCTGTTAATATTGTTTGCACCTCACACTTTATCATAAAGCACCTAAGATTACATTACCCTCTTACAAATTCAAAATCATTTCATCTTCAAATGAAATTTAAATTGAATCCAATTTAGAATAACCCCGTAACTATCCATCAATTATACATTGATGTATGGTAAAATGTATCAAATAAAATCCTAGGCATGACAATTAACTAAACGCCTCATATATAATATCATATTCTTAAATTTACTTTGTGATCATTACACTTAGGTGGACTCTTAATTTAAAGAGGCGTGAATTTATTGAATGTAATCATAAATGAGTTTCATTTAGTTAATTTTGATTATGTTATCAATATAAAAAGAAATTCTACATATAAACATTTTTTATCTTGCCTTCATCACGATTTATATATAGCCTGGATCTTAATTATGCCAAAAGGGCAAGATATTAACCCCCGTTATTAGGGATAAATAAATGAATTTCATTAAAAAAATGATGGATATGAGCAAACACATTTTAGGGGACCATCTTCATCAAATTTTATAAAAATATTTAATCGAAAAGTGGCTCAAATGATCATATTCAAAAGTTCAACGGCCAAAAGGTATATATAGAATCTATATATTAATATTGCATTTCACTCACATCCTGGGTTGAATTTTTTTAATGAAATTTTGTGAAGGTGGTTTCATAATATGTAGATCATCTCTACTGATTTGATGAAAATCGTCATTCATTTTCCTTTGAAAAGGGGATGGTCCTTTTTTTTAGTCCTCTTTACGCAATCGCGAGAGCGCTCGCGCACACACACATAGTGTGTGTGTGTGTGTGTGTGTGTGTGTGCAGACTCGCGTGCGAACCTAGTTTGCGGACTAACTACCGTCCAAATATATCTAGGGACCACTGTGTCTTTTATATTCTTTTGCCTTTTTTTAAGTTTTCATAATAGAATTTTCTACCCCAATAGATTCTAAAATCTTTTTAAATTCTAATTAATTTAGGAGCCTAAGCATAGAATGGTTAGGGGCTACCTCTTAAGCTTTCTTCGTCACTTTAATACTATATTTAAAAATAGTGAGGATAATCTATCAAAATATTTTCCTCAAGGATGTCTAGAAATTTCAAGTGGTTTTGAAGGAAAATAATCTAACTTTAAACACCTTATGTGATATTGAGGGTTTATCTGTCTAGTCTATTTATATATTTTCTTAATGATATAGATTAGGTCATTTTCTATGAATTAATCTAATTCACAGTCACCGTAGGATGACAAAAATCTTCGATAAGTTCTAGGAGAAATAGTTTCCACAAATTTAAGGATTGGATGAACTCCTCCTAATCTAATCAAAATAGTGCTTGTTTCGGCTAATCTTTTTCTTATAATATATTCCAATACGTCTATAGTGTCTTTATGTATTCTATTATATTCTTGATATTTTTCTAGTTCTGACAGTTCTTCTGCAAATTCTACAGTTCTTAAGTCTTGCTTGAGGAGATCACGGATCTTTATTTTAGTTATTTCTATTATAGGTACTTCGCGTATTAACCACTCAATAATTTGGTCTACGTATTTATAGGTACCTCCTTCATATATTAAAGAAGATTCTATAAGTAGTCTTTTTGAGGGTCTGAGAGAGTCCGCTCGTGGATTTCTCTTGTTAGGTCTGGGTTTGTTTGATTAAAAAATGCTAAAAAGTCCTTTGTTATTTGAAGGCATGTGCAAGTGCTTTTGAGATTTAACAATAATATTTAAAATAACTAAGGGTTTGATTTGAGTTTATACCTTCCTTTTGCTCTGTAATTAATTTATCTTCTTCCATCTGTCTCTTCAGTTTTTTACTATCCTTCTCCGTGATGTACCTCCAACAACTTTCTTTTTATATGCCACACCTCAATACTCTATTGGCATTGGACTCGTTTTCTACCTATGTGCCACCACTCCTAACTCCCACCTGGCTAATAGATCACGACAAATTGGCACATGACGGCGGTTCAATAGTATAATACCTACGTGCTACACCGGAGGTTCTACACAATAGTCCTTTATGAATAGAAATTTGCAGATGTTTGGAGAATAATAATAGCGTAACAAAAGAGATTTCGGGAAAAGAAAATACTTTTATTGCATCACACAAGTACATACAACTCTCGCCTCTCCCCTAACTGTAAGAGGCATACTCATTAATATATATATTACTCTCTACATCTCTTACTCTCTACTAAGACTTCTCACTCTTTTTTTATTCCCTTCACAACATACAGACTCTCCATTTTTATAGCTTAAGGAATATTAAATGTGTTGTGGAAAGCAAAACCGGTGAAAGAAAAATAATTATTAAAGTCTATAATAATTTACTTTACGTAAAGCAAAACTGTCGTCTTTCAATAATTTCTCCTGGTGGCCCATACAGGTCAAGTCTATTTCTTCCCAAAATTAAATCTATTATCTTGTGATAATTCGGACAAATTTTCTGTTGTTCAAAAGGTGGTCTAATAATTATGAGTCATGGGTTCCCCATCTTTAATAATTTTTCAGATAGAGAGGGGCCCTTCTCTATCCTGTCTGTGTCTTCCTTTGTCTTTTCTGCTTTATCTATTTTTGGTGGAGCATTATTATTACTGTAGTGTTCATCAATAAGGCCCACCACCCTGATGCTAGCCGAAAAAGCTACCTCCACCAATTATTTTGATTATCTTCTAAGCCTACCGTTGAATGGCTCATCACTTGAATGATTAAGTCTACATTATAGTATACAATATACCATCTTTTTTAGTTTGTTAAAAGTTCCATAATCTCAATTGTTTCCATGGCTTGGACAATTTGAAATTTGGACTTATCTACAAATAAGTCTTTGGTATCGTCTTCATAAAGGATCTCAAAGTCTTCAAATGCAGATGATGAAAATTTAACAAGTCTAAATCCTTCAACTCTTTTTTCCTTACTAGAAATTGGAGGAATTTGATAAATTCTAGAAAACAAGGGAAAAAAATATTTTATCTTCTTGCCATACTCATGGACAGTTAATCCAAGAGCAATACCATCTTCTACAGTCTATATATATGGATTAGTCCAATGAACCCATAGTCTGCAAGAGTTATATGTGCCATTTTTGTTTCTCCAAAAAGATAAAGTTATGGAACTTTTTGAAGAAGCAACTAATTATTCAGGCGTCTCCATCAATCACAGATAATAACATATTGAAATGCTCAATAATGCTATCACCCTCTTTCTGACAGTTTTCAGAAATTGGAAGATTATTATTACCAAATGGTATAATAATCTTATTCTTAAAATTTTTTTCTATGAATAGAAATTATCAATAGGTCAAGCTTTGAAGGTTTATCCAGGAGTCTGAGAATATGTCTGCGTCGAAGGTCTAGGAATAGCCGTACCACTTAGTTGGGTAACTGCAAGTCTTTGGGTTCTTATGAATCTAGCAGTAGCCACTAAATTCTTCTTGAATTCTACCCATAGCTTATTCTTCACATTCCACTATATGACATCTATAAGAGTATCTTCATCGTCTAAAAATTCTCGTGTATATTTTATTAAGTCTAGATATCTTTGATCCGGTCTATACTAGAGAAAATAAACATTTTTAATAAGTCTATTCTGGGCAAAAATTTCATTTCTTGATTTTTCAAGAAGAACAAGAATGTCATCGAAGTTTTCCAGAATTGGCATTTCTAGATTGTCTTGGATATGAATTTATTTTTTTGTTTTACCAGCATTTGGTTTTTATAAGGACATGATTTTATAAATGTCTGTTTAGGATCTACGAAGTTTTATGTGTGTCCTAAATCATAGCTAAGTATGTCTAATACCGTTACATTCGGCATGTCAACACGTTCATCCATGACGACATCGATCTAAATTCGAAGTTATCACGCTCCCACTATCTTCATACGTGCATATTGCAACCTCAACGTGCAATATGCAGCGTGCGTCTTCAATATTCCCACTACTCCACTCGCATTTATGGTAAAATAATTAATTTGGAGTTTTTAATGACTACATAATTACTTGGGAATTCTTATAAAATATTTTTTAAGGATTTGAAATGTTATACTTCGAAAGAAGAATTTTTTCTAAGTGTGGAGGCGAAGAAAAAAATGTCATTGACGTCGTTCAAGCGACATAGCAATGTCACGCGAAGTCGTTCGAGCGACACCTGGCATCGTTTGAGCGACAACTCCATTTCGTTCGAGTGACGCACCGCCTCGACTTTACGTATATATAGCAGTGTTCTGTATACACATATATCAAGACTTTTGCACCTACTTTTACAATATAACTTCTCATTGTTCTGACTTCATCTTTTAAGGTTTTCAACTTTTTTATTCACAAATCCTTCCCAAATACATATGTGAAACTTTATAAACCCTAGATTGATTATTCTACTCATTTGGAGTATTCTTGTGGAGAATAAGGTTGTTCTCCATTGCTGACTTGGAGCTCTTGCAGGATCTCTTACCAACGACGACTAACCGATGACTACGAGTATTCATGTGTCACTGTATTTCTCTATAATTGTAAGTGTTACAAATTATAAGGAAATAAAAGGTTTTACCCCTTTGGGGGATTTTTCCTCATATTGTCAATTCTTTGCATGCTCGAATTTATTTAATTCGTCAATCACATTTATTTGCAAGAGTTAGGGTTTTTTAGATTAAAAATTGGAATTTAATTAAACGAGTTGAATCATTGATTGTTGGATCACTCTTAAAATGGTATCAGAGCCAATTACACAATTATACCGTGTAATGTTTTCGTAAAAAAATTTTGGATATCAATTTTATTCAAAAATTGATTTTTGAAAAAGAGCAATTTAAATGGAAAACGTGTATAATCGAGTGTCAATTTTTGACGGGTGAAATTACGCATATTGGAAAGCCCGTATGAAATATCACTTAAAGGCCATTGACGAACGTGTTTATGTTATGTGTGAAAGAGGGTGGACGCCTCCCACTGTCACTGTAGATAAAGTAACAACTTTAAAACCTGTGACTACACGGACTGAGGACGAATTTATATGGAGCACATATAACTCATGTGGGCTTAGTGCAATTTTTGAAAACGTCACCCCCGACGAGTTCCGATGTATCATGATGTGTACCATATCAAAAGAAGCATGGGATGTTTTACAACTTACCCATGAAGCCACTAATGCTGTCAAAGAATCAAAATTGCAAAATTTAACTACACAATTTGAGATAATCACCATGCTTGAATCTGAGTGTTTTAATGAATTCTATGGACACTTATCTGATATTATAAACACTAGTTTCAATTTAGGTGAACACATTCCTGATGCTAGAGTAGTTAAAAATATTCTGAGATCAGAGCCTAAGCGTTTTATCCCTAAAGTCATTGTGCTAAATTCAATAGGAAATTTGAATAATATGAAATTAGAAGAGTTGGTAGGGGACCTCTAGACTTACGAAATTGACGTGTTTCCTATCACGATAAAATCAAAAAATAAAGGGGTAGCACTTAAAGCCTAGGCTAGGAAGAGTGAGAGGTCAGCAGGAAAGAGAGGTGAATCGTCTAGGAGAAAAGAGGAAAAGATGTCTGATTTGAAGCTTGATTTTAACTTAGACGATTTGGCCTTGCTTGCAAAAAACTTCAAGAAATTTCTCAAAATAAAGAAAAATGGCAATCTCAAAGATAAAAAGAATTTTAAGAAAAATAAGTTTGAAAAGAAAAATGATAAAGATAAACAGGACATGCCTAAGAAAGACGAGGAGAGATGTTATGAGTGTGACGGTAGAGGTCATAAGGCATTTGAGTGTCCTAATAGGTTGAAGCGTCAAGGCAAAGGAAAAGCTGCTTTAAATGCCTCCCTGGCTGATGACAGTGAGGCCAAGTCGGTGGATTTTGGAGACGAGTCATCGTATGAATGTAACTTCACCTCATTCATGGCTAGTCATACGGGTACTGACACCGCACCTCACGACAATGAGGATGCTACTTGAAATGGACACCTCGACAGTGAAAGCGATGTGAGTGAGGGGGAGGATGCTATAAGTGAAAGCGAGAGTGATTTACGACGTACGTATGATGATTTATATGATTATTCTTTTAAAACTAAAAAGCGTAACAAAGCATTAGCAGTTAGGATAGTTGCCTTAGAGAAATATTTGGGACAGAAAACAGAGAGAGAGTCCTCCATTAGAACAACCTTGAGAGAGATACAGAGAGAGAGTTTGCGTAGAGAGAGTCAATTTAGAGAGAGACACTATTTGTTTAGAGAAAGAGAAGGGGGACTTGACCAAGAAAGTGGCTAGTCTTACGAGTGAGCTTCATTCCTCCCTGGACTCTCGAAAGAAACTTGAATCCCTTATAACCCAACTCACTCATGACCTTGAGAGAACCCGTGAGGTTAGGGTAAAGATAAGGATAGATCTGGAAAGATGGGAAAGATGATCCTCGCCCATACTTTAGGGTTTGGTGAAAGGCATGGAATAGGTTTTGATGGTGCTTCCACGTCTCATGTGACATCGTAACCAATTCCTGATTTTACTATGAATCCATATGGCCATCAACCAAAACCCTAGAGAAGAGTTCGGCCAAGAAAAGCAAACCAAGGTCGGCCTAAGACTGTGTACTTATGTACCTATTGCAAAAGGAAGGGCCACCTTAGGGAATTTTTCTATAGTTTGGGTTAGACACGATGTACTTTTGCTCCACCATGTGCCACCAGCGATTTTTCTAGTCTTAGAGAGCAAGTTGAGTTTCTAGTTACCACATCTCAGAATTTAATGGAAGAGTTCCAACGAATTTCTTTGCTGTCTATGGATACTTCCAGAATCCCGACTAGAACCAACAATGACAAGGGAAAACAGAAGGTTACCTCCACTTGGGTGCCTAAACACGACACAAAAGCCCTTGTTATTTATGTTTCTCTTAAAGCACATAATACCTCTCAGTGGTACTTTGATAGTGGGTGCTCCAGACACATGACTGGTGAAGTTTCATTTTTTAACCACCTAGAGGATCCTAAGGAAGGTAAAGTCACATTTGGAGATGGGAGCAAGTATAGCATAGTAGGATAGGGTACAGTAGAGTTACCAGGATTTCCTAAGCTAGAGGATGTTTTGTAAGCAAAGGTTTGAAAGCAAACCTTCTCAGTATTAGCCATCTATGCGACGCAAACTTTGCAGTAAAGTTTGATAGGAACGAGTGTAATGTCTATGATCAAGCTGGTAAACATATATTTCAAGGGGTGAGGAAAGAAGATAATTGATATGCGATTGTGATCAAGTCCTCATTTTTTCGAAACAGAGTCACGATCACTCTTATGGATCTGTGGCATCAACGTCTAGGTTATGTGGATTTTAGAGACTTGGAGAGATTAGCCAAAAAGGACCTAGTACATGGCTTCCCATCGCTTGGAAATACGACTTTCGTTGTTTGTGGACCCTGTCAGATGGAAAAGCAAGTTCGTAACCCCCACAAGAAGTTGAATTCCATTACCACTTCACGAGTGCTTGAGTTGATACACATGGATCTCATGGGTCCTACTCATACTGGAAGTTTGGGTGGTAATTGGTATAGGTAGATGATTTCTCTCATTACTTGATTATAGGTTTTCTGAGAGAGAAATTTGATGATGTGTAATTTCTTACGATCAAGTGTCGTGTCCTGTAAAATCAATACGGTGTCACCATTAATAGAATGCAGAGTGATAACGACATGGAGTTTAAGGAAGTTAAAGTATATCATTACTATGATAGCCTCGGGATTAAACATGATTTTATTACCGTGAAGACTCCTCAGAAAATAGGACTGTTGAGAGGAAAAATCGGACGATTCGGAAGATGGATAGATCTATGCTTCTAGGTCATAGAGTTGCTAGGAGATTTTGGGCATAAGCGGTGTTTACCGCATGAAATATGGTTAATAGGGTTTACCTTCGTCCACACACACTTAAGATGCCTTACGAATTATGGACTGGAAAGAAGCCCAATCTTTCATATTTTTGTGTCTTTGAGAGCAAATGCTATATCCTACGGGATAGAGAGCAATTAGGAAAGTTCGACTCCCAGAGCGATGAGAGAATATTGTTAGGGTATTCATCGACTAGTAGAGCATATCGAGTTTTTAACCTGAGTAGCTCTAAGGTTATGGAGTCAATAAATGTCACCATTCAAGATGACTAACCGTCGGCGTTTGTTGATTATAAACTTTTGTGTCAGGAGGGTGCACTTCCTACTGATGATCCCATTGTGCCTCCAACACCCAGGGTGGACCCTACTCCTATTTTAAGGGACACTCCTGCTTGGGTTCACAAGATTCATGATCCTACTTCTATTCTAGGATATCCCGCCCTAGGGGTAAAGACTCGTGCTCAGCTAGAGAACGTTGTTATCCATATTTGCTACACGTCCAAAGTTGAGCCCAAGAATCATAAGGAAGCACTTAAAGATGAACACTAGATATGCACTATACAGGATGAATTGCTTCAGTTTAGAAATAATGATGTCTGGGAATTAATCTCCCGACCTAGTGAGATAAATATGATAGGTACCAGTGTATCTTCAAGAATAAGATGGACGAGACTGGTACCATTATTCGAAATAAGGCTAGGTTGGTCACTTAAGGCTACACACAAATAGAGGGTATAGACTTTGACGAGATATGTGCTCCTATTATGAGGCTTGAGTCCGTCCGCTTACTACTCGCTATCGCATGTTATTTATGCTTCAAGTTATACCAGATGGATGTCAAGCGTGCCTTTCTGAATGGCATTCTATAGGAGGAAGTTTACATGGAACAACTAAAAGGGATTGAAGACCCTAAGCACCCTAATCACGCCTATTTTCTGAGAAAAGCCTTGTATGGTTTGAAGCAAGAACCTCGTGCTTGGTATGAGAGGCTTACTTCCTATCTCTTAGCCCGTGGCTTCAAAAGATGAGGAGTTAATATGACGTTGTTCGTCAGGAGAGATGACGGTGATATTTTGGTTGCCCAAGTCTATGTGGATAACATAGTCTTTGGATCCACGTGCTCCCAACATGCTCACCACTTTGAGGAGGAGATGAAGAGTGAGTTTGAGATGAGCATGGTAGGTGAGCTTACCTTCTTCCTTGGTCTCCAGGTTCGTCAGCTAGAGAATGGCTTGTTCAACTCTAATTCAAGTATGCTAGAGACCTTGTGAATAAATTTGGTTTAAACTTCGCTAAGAATGCACATACCTCGATGAGTACCTCAACAAAACATAACAAGGACACTTTAGTCAAGGACGTAGACCAAACCTTGTATCGAAGTATGATAGGTAGTCTTCTCTACTTGACTGTCAGTCGTCCCAATATAGCCTTTAGTGTTGGAGTTTGTGCGCGATACCAGGCATCCCTGAAAGAGTCGCACTAACTCACTCTTAAACGTATTAACAAATACATGAGTGGGACTCTCTCATTTTGAATTTGGTATTCCTTTGATATCGATGACCGTTTATCCACCTATTCAGATATCGATTGAGCCGGGGATGCGGACAGATGTATGAGAACTTCTGGTGGGTGTTTCTTCTTTGGTTCTGCTCTTATCTCTTGGTTGACCAAGAAGCAAAACTCCATCTCTTTGTCCACTGCAGAGGCTGAGTACAGCTGTCGGGAGTTATTGCACAAAATTTCTGTGGATGAAGCAGATAATGGATGATTATGGGATATCACGGGACACCATGACTATTTTTTGTGATAACCCGAGTGCGATACACATATCTCGTAATCCAGTCCAGTATTCGCTCACAAAACACATTAGGATACGCGGACACTTTATCCGTGAGTTAGTAGAATAGAAGGTCGTATCCTTAAGTTTTATGTCTACCGACCTCCAGTTAGCTGATATTTTCATGAAGCCTTTAGATGCCCTTAGATTCGAGAGTCTTAGGAAGCCCTTAGGAAATTGCACAGTTGACTGAAGGGTGGTCACCATGTCTAGAGTAATATGCATTTTTCATGTTCATATCATATGATTCCTACCTCTAGATTGTATCATTTGTATCATTATTTATTTTGGTTTTTATTTTTTTAGAAAAATACAAAAAGATTTTCTATTCTTTTGAAAAAAAAATTAAAAAATCCAAAAATATTTTATCTTTGAATTTTTTTGAAAAAGACAAAAATATTTTCCTTTTATAAATATTTTTTGAAAAACACAAAAAGAGTTTTGTATTTTGTTCGCACCATTTATGGATGAACATTTAAGAAATCCATATTCACAACTTCATTTCCATATTCCACGTGACTATTTGATAGTGATTTGAGATACTACATCATTTCATCCATGTGCTTTACATTGTTTGGAGTCATTGAGATGCGATTAGTGATATATTTCTATAAGTTTGGCTCATATCTCCTTTATTGCACACGTGCGCGGTATTATTTGAGTATTGTGATTGTTTATCACATGTTGGCTTGAGTGTTTCCATCTCAATTTTGTCTATACAACAAACCAAATGCGATAAAACTTAACAAGCAAGTAGTGCATGTAAAAATCGTTGCAGTGAGTTTGTGTGACTTTGAAAAAAGGGGAAGGGATGCGAAAGGTACACATTTATCCTTTGCGACTAAGCCAGAGTTTAAATCGGACCTAAATAAAACAAATTTGACAAAAATAGATGCCAAGGTCCAAAGAGGTTGACGAGAGCCCAAAACAATTAAAGGCAATAAAAAGAAAAATATGCCAAAAAGTGGGCCCATAGGTTTTAGTTTCATCTCCTCCAAAGAAAAAATAAAAAGCATTAATATTTATGAGGGAGTTTGGATGGAATATAAAATGGGTTTGCACATCCTTGAAAGTCTTCTAAAAGTGTTACATAGTTTTGGACATTATTGATGTGGAAATCACTTTGAGATTTGATTTGTTGATTTGATTGAGTCAATTTCTTATGATTCCACCATTTTTACACTTAAGGAAGATGTTGAGTTCATTCTTTAGGAATATTCGAAATGCATCGTGCACATATGATATGTTTGTATGCATTGATTTTTCTAGTGAATTTGTTCACATCCTTACATTTCCGCTATCATCGACTTGGTTATTTCATGTTCTTTCATGGTGTGATTCTTTTTTGAATATTTTCTGAGAAAAATTTTGAAAAATTCAAAAAGAGAAGTTTGTTTACCTTGTGACATTCTCCATTTACATTGCTTTGTGTTCTTCATATTTGTCTATTTGGGGACATCAAAAAAATGGGGAGAACTAATTATGGGGAAGAATTTTTGTTTGATTTAATAATGATTTGCTTGAGCTTAATTAATATTTATTTTTGCTTATCAATATATTTTTAACTGTTGCGCATCACGGGTATCTGTTCCTTTGTCTCATGTGTGCAGGTACAAAATTGAGGATTATTTTTTCACACCCTGATGATGACAAAGAAAGAATCAAGTGTTGAAATATTGAATATGTTGAAGACATGTCATTTAGTATTTCAGGTTTTTGGGTTTAATGGGAATATTAAATTGAAAATCATTTGTTTGAGTTTGGGTATGTATGTACCGACATAGACATAGGTGGAGATTTGTAAGGACATATTTTTATAAATGTCCTTTTAGAATCTATGAAGTTTTCTCTGTGTCCAAAATCACAACTAAGTATGATTGATACCACTACATTCAGCATGTCAACACGTTCATCCACGACAGCCTCGATCTAAATCCAAAGTTATCACGCTCCCACTATCTTCATGCGTGCGTAGTGCAACCTCAACGTGCATTATGCAACATGCGTCTTCAACATTCCCACTACTCCACTCGCATTTATAATAAAATAATTAATTTGGAGTTTTTAATGATTACATAATTATTTGGGAATTTTTATAAAAAAAATTTTAAGGATTTGAAATTTTTTACTTAGAAAGAAGAAATTTTTCTAAGTGTGGAGGCGAAGAAAAAAATATCGCTGACATCGTTCGAGCGACTTGCTACTATCGTTCAAGTGACATAGCAATGTCACACGAAGTCGTTCGAGTGACACGTGATGTCGTTCGAGCGACACGTGATGTCGTTCGAGCGACGCGCCGCCTCGATTTTTCGTATAAATGGCAGTGTTTTGTACACCCATTTATCAAGTCTTTTGCACTTACGTTTACAGTAGAACTGCTCATTTTTCAGACTTCATCTTTTAAGATTTTCACCTTTTTGATTCACAAATCCTTCCCAAATACATATGTGAATCTTTATAAACCCTAAATTGATTGTTCTACTCATCTGGAGTATTCTTGTGGAGAAGAAGGTTGTTCTCCATTGCTGACTTGGAGCTCTTGCGAGATCTCTAGTCAACGGGGACGAACCTACGCCTGCGAGTATTCGTGTGTCACTGTATTTCTCTGTAATTGTAAGTGCTACTAATTATACTGAAATAAAAGGTTTTGCCCCTTTGGGGGAGTTTTCCTCATATTGTGATTGCTTTGCATGCGTGAATTTATTTAATTCTTCAATCACATTTATTTACAAGAGTTAGGGTTTTTGAGATTAAAAATTAAAATTTAATTAAACAAGTTTAATCATTAATTGTTGTCGCACTCTCAATTTTACTCATCTGAGATAGTCTGCAACGTTTTATTTGTTCATTCTAGATGAACTCGTGGTTTCTAAATCTTCTATTTGCATTATAAAACAAGAAATAATATTAGTGTTAGAAAACATGGGTTCTCTAGATATGATGTCTGGAATGCTACTTTTACTTCCCTTATTATGTATAATAGAGAAGTCGTATCCATTAATCAATTATTTCCATCTAATTGGTCTATTATTTGTTGATTTTGATAAGTCTAAGTCTCGAATTTTATTGCATAAGATGAATGAGTTAAAACAATAAAATACTTAGGTCTAAGAAAAAGCCTATATTTTTCTATAGCCCTTACTATGGCTAAAACTTCTCTTTCGTGGGTAGTATATCTTGTTTATGGATCAATTAAAGTTCCAGAACTATATCTATAAAAAAATTCTTTTTAGTCTGATGATCAGTGGAAAAGTATATTGTTCCCCATTGTTTATCAGAGGCATATGTTTATACTATAAACTGGTCTTCACCATTAGGCAGTTCAAGTAAAGGAATATTCTTGAATGCTTCTTTGATTTGTCTTATAACTTCAAAATCACCATTAGTCCATTCAAAATATTAGTCTTATATGTTCCTTTTAATTTGGATGTTAAGCTTTGTCTTTTTGAAGCAAGGTTCTTAATAAAGTTTGCAGCAATTAATTAATCCTAAAAATGATTGTAATTGTTTTCAATCTCTAAGTTGGTCTGGGAATTCAAGAATCTTCTTGGTTATGTGTTCATCTAAGGATATTTTTCCTTTATTAATATGCATTTCCACAAAGTCTATTATGTATACTTTTGCTTTCTGTAATAATGTCTAGTTTAAGCATCTCATCTATGTATTTCTTAAATTCTTCTTTATCTTCTTGTGAATATCCTTTCTTGTAAGTTCCACCATTAATAGTGGCATCTGGGTTAATAGGAATAATTTCACAATAACTTTGGTCTTTGTCCCACTTAGCAATGGGATTTTCTCCTAAACGAGGCTCTACTAATTGCCTAATATTTTCTTTTTCTGCTTCTATATCCATTTTCTTTTGTTTAGATATAGCTTGGACCTTTAATATGGCTTGTTGGGCTTGGTCTAAAATTTCTTGTTGTATAAGCGTAATTTTCTTATAACATTTTTGGTTTGGACACTTACATTCTTTTTGTAAGGGTTTAGTTATTTCTTGAGCTTCTTATTGGTTTGTGGGTCTAAGTCCACAATGCTCAGCTGAGGAACTCTGATGGGTTATAGGACTATAATTGGGTTTGATCTGCATAAGGTCAAAAGTAGTCTTGTGATCAATTAGAGGGGATATAATATTAAATTCCTCTTTATCACTGAGTAATATCTTATCATTATACTAATTATAAGGATGGTGTTTACTAATAAAGTCTTGTCCTAAAATAATATTTTCTGTGAAACTAGGACGGGGATCTATAATACAAAACTGATGATTTCCAGTAATGCTAGTCTGATTTCCTAATTTGAAGAAAGTATGAATAGTCTGAAAGTATATGGTGAATGGTTCTCCATTAGATACCTTACCATGGATCTCTTGATTAGAGTCTTGAAAATATTTTTTAAGGGAAGGCATTTTTCTTAGAAATACTCTGAGAGCATCTTGTATTTATAAAGGCTAAAAGTCTTTTAGTATAATCTTTGTGTTGTACAAATAATTCTACAAAAATAAGCATTATATTTAGTAGAAATTCCTAAATTATTCTTTTCTAGAATAAATTTTCCTTTTTGAGGTTTATTTATAAAATCTAATGGTGTTAAGTCTTCTATACTACTTTCTGAGTACCTTTCTTCTTAATCATAGGAAACTCCTTTTCCCTTTAAGCCTTCATTTTCTTATAATCTCTTGGCTATATTTCTATCAATGTCTTTATAATAAAGTTTAATTCCTTGATAGATTTTAGCATCATATTAGCTAGTATAAATTTCTCTAAATCTAGTTCTCGAACATCCTTCATGGTAGTGTAATTGGAAAATAACTCGAGCCATAAATAATTATGTTTATATAGTCTGAAAACATTCTACACAACTAAGGTTTTTCTTGATACATTTCATTTCGAATGTGCAATAATGTTCTTCATCGTAGTAACATCTAGGTATATATGTTAGTAACTCAGGATTACTAATTGTATATCTTTTCTTTAAAAAGGGGCTTAATATGCATTTATACCATGCTTCTTCAAAATTTATATAATCATCTTCTTAATCAATTTGCATCATATATAAGTCTAGAGTATCTTAGAAATCTTCATACTCATCGGTATCACTACTATAGTCGTCTGAATCACTATTTGTATATGCACTATAGATAATGGCATTGTCATCATTTTCTATGTCTGATATTTATATAGCTTATAGTTATCTAATTCTTCTTTATCTGCAAAGTCTAATATTGTATTAATAATCTTAATACTTTATTTATATTTCTTGTTATGACAGTCTTCAGCAAAGTGTCGTTATTTGCCACAAGTTCAACATTCTTTGGTAGAAGTATTAGATTAAGTTACTAGGTTTTCTTTCCTATAATTAGGCACCTTCTTATGTTTATTGGTATTCTTCTTAAAATATCTTCTTTGGTTAAATCTATTTTTCTTAGCTCTGAAACTCCTTTCTTTAAAGGTAGTAGATGGTATGAATCTCTATTTTCGTGGAAAACCTAATGGCATGGCCTTTTGTTTGCAGTATGGTTTATTCTATTTGAATTTATTTTCTTTAGTTTCATTTTCACATCCCCATTGGATTGGAGCAATGTCTCTTTCATTTTTAATTGGAGGAATTTGTTTGAAAGCTTCTTCAATTAACTTTCCTTGAGTTATATCTCGTCTTTTGGATATAATATAGTCTTTGGCAAAATTAATTCTTTCACTAAGGGAGTTGTTCTTAATTCCGCCGGGTGTCTCGAAAAATAGGCGGGGGTACCGCGTCGGTACCCGGACGCGACAAGAAATATGCAAGTGTTTGCAATAATATGGGCGTGCACGGGTAAAGAATCTAGTCCAGGATACTAGACTTAGGTTAGCGACTTGGAACATATGGACTCTGGCGGGGAAAGGGATGGAGTTGGTAGATACCTTGATAAGAAGAAAAGTTAACATAGCTTGTTTACAAGAAACTAAATGGGTCGGTGAGAAATCTAGAGAAATAGAAAATACATGGTTTAAATTATACTATACAGGAAAACATAGAAATAGGATCGAAGTCGGAATAATAGTAGATAAGAATTTTAAGGATGATATCGTAACTGTTATTAGAAAAGGTGATAGACTTGTAGTTGTAAAATTGGTATTAGGTGAAAATATAATTAATAGTGTTGGTGCTTATGCACCCCAAGTAGGATTAGATGAGCACACTAAAGTACAATTTTGGGAACACATGGACGAATTAATTCAAGAAATACCCGTAAGTGAGAAAATCTATATAAGGGGAGATTTTAATGTTCATGTAGGAGAATATCATGTGGGATACAAGATAGTGCATTGAGGATATGGTTTTGGAGGTAGGAACAAGGTTGGTGAGTCTATCTTAGATTTTACGATGACTTATAATTTTGTACTAGTAAACACATGTTTAAAAAGAGGGTTGAACATTTAATAACTTATAAAAGTGGAACACATAAGAGCCAAATAGATTTTTTCTTTACTGGGAAAGGAGACCAGTTAACGTGTAAATATTATAAGGTTATCCCGAGAGAGAGCTCAACCTTAAAACATAGGATAATGGTGTTGGATATAAATATTAAAAATCAATCACGAGTGCGAAAAGAGAAGAGTAACCCACGAACTAGGTGGTGGAACTTAAAAGGAGAGAAATTAGAACTTTTTAAAGATAAAATATTAAATGAAGCATCATGGAATACAGAAGAAGAGACTAACATAATGTGGAATAAGATGGCCATGTGCATTAGGAGAATATCAAAACAAATGCTTGGAGAATCAAAAGGCAAGGGGTCGCATTTTAAAGAAACTTGGTGGTGGAATGAAGAAGTACAAAATATAGTAAAAATCAAAAGATAGGGCTTTAAAATACAGCAAAAAAATATAAATGAAGAAAATTTTAAGAAATATAAATAGGCTAAAAAGGAAGTTAAGAAAGTGGTAAGAGATGCTAAGTTAAAAGTGTATGATGGTCTTTCTATAAAATTAGGAATACAAGAAGGGAAAAAAGTATTTATAAACCTGCTAAACTTAGGGACGGAAAAATAAAAGATTTTAATAACGTTAAGTGTACTAAAAGTGGTGATTCGAGAGTCCCAGTCAAAGATGTTGAGATTATTGAAAGATGGAAAAACTACTTTGAGAGGTTATTAAATGGAGAGAATGGGAGTAGATTAGATGTAGAGGAACTTAAAGATACTCGAGAAATATATTTTTTCGTAGCATTAGGACAACAGAGGTTATGATTGCTCTAAAAATGATGAAAACAGGGAGGGCTTTAGGACTTGACGGTATCCAAGTGCTTAGGGGAGGAAGGAGTATATTGGCTTACAAAATTATTTAACATAATTATAATGACTAATAGTATGCCCGATGAATAGAGAAAGAGTGTTTTAGTACCTATTTATAAAAATAAAGGGGGGGTACAAAGTTGTTCAAATTATCGCGGTATTTTAATGAGTCATACAATGAAACTTTGGGAGAGAGTGATTTAATATAGATTAATATTAAAAACAATAATATCTGAGAATCAATTTAGGTTTATGCCTAAGAGGTTAATAATGGAAGAAATTTATTTATTGAGGAGATTAATGGAGAGGTATAGGAAGAAAAAGAAGGAACTTCATATGATTTTTATAGATTTGGAGAAGGCGTATGATAGGATAGCCAGAGATATAATATGGTGAGTTCTACATAAAAAAGGAGTGACTCATAGATATATTGATGTGATATAGGATATGTATGATGGGGCTATGACTAAGTTGGAGAAAGTAATGAATTTTCAATTACTGTAGGTTTACACCAAGGTTCAGTATTAAGTCCTTATCTATTTGCTCATCTTATGTATGATTTAATTAGACAAATATAAGATGAGGTGCCACTGTATATGCTATTTGCTGATGATATTGTTTTACTGGATGAGATTAAGACGGAGATTATTACTAGATTGGAATTGTGAAGAGAAACTTTAGAAACAAGAGGATCTAAAATAAGCAGGACTAAAATAGAATATGTGGAGTGTAATTTTAGTAGTAATAGGAGTACAAATGGAGATGTGGTGAAATTTAAGGGTCAACAGATACCTAAAAATGATCATTTTCATTATTTAGGATCGATTATCCAAAAAGATGGAGATATTAGTGATGATGTTACTCATAGGATTAGAGCAGGTTGGGTCAAGTGGAGAAGTGCTACCGGCGTATTGTGTGATAGGCGTATACCTTTAAAATTAAAGGGAAAATTTTATATGACGGCCTTTAGACCCGCCATGTTATATGGGACAGAGTGTTGGGCAGCTAAGAAACAAAATGTGCAGAAAATATGTGTGGTGGAGATGCGAATGATGAGATGGAATTGTGCTAAAACTCTAAAGGATAAAATTATAAATGAACAAATTCGTGCAACGGTAAAAGTATCTCCTATAGAAGATAAATTGAGAGAAAATCGACTTAGATGGTTTGGACACGTGAAGTATAGACCAAAGGATGCTCCCGTAAGGAAGAGTGATTTGGTTAGTATTGATGTAATAAATGGGGTAGAGGTAGGACTAAATTGACTTGGCGGAATATTATAAAAAAAGGACATGATATCACATAGTTTAACCGAAGATATTGCGTTGGATAGAATGGAATAGAATAATAGGTTTCACGTAGCCAACCCCAAATAATTGGGAAAAGGCTTTGTTGAGTTGAGTTGAGTTGATCTATTCGTAATTATTACAATGTTATATTCATTGATCTTATCTAATTTGCAAATACTAAGAATAGCTATCTTAGTTTTTGCTAAGCCTTGTTCACTAATTTGAGCTAGATGTCCAGCTCCAATGAATTATATTGTAAATAATTGAATATATTCTTAAATTGATCTTTTATCTTGATGTTGTCTCATTTTCTCAACTTTAGCTATGGATTCTGCATCTATAACTTGTCTAAGGCTGTCTAAATAATTCTTAGCAATTCCTCTAATGGATTGCTCAACGTATTATTTACATGAACTTACACCCCATTGTTTATTAGATGCAAAACACATATTCATTTGATTACCCCATATATCTAAGGCTTTCTTTCTATCTTGGACATGATATAAATTAAGGTATATTCCAATTGGGTTTAGGGCTTAACTTTCCATGGTCTTAGCTGGAGTAAACCTTTTATCACTAGTTGAAAAATCTTTTATATAATCAGGTTTATTCTTTACTAGAGTATTCTAATAAATACGAATATTTATTCCTATTGGTTTACTAAAGAGTCTAGGAGCATCATTCAGCCTACTACTGGTTTTAATTTCCTGATTAGCAGGACCTACATGTGTAGATGGCATTAATCTTTCTCTCCTTCTGATTAGGCATAAATACTCCATATGTATCCCCCAAATTTCGGTCTTTTTATGATCCCATGCAGTGTAAATAGACTAGATTTATCTCATATTCATGCTACTAACCCTTTCTGGCAAGTATTTTGTGTTTTGTGTATCTCCTGTGTGTTTTACAAGTATTTCATGCAAGATAGTGCGAGGGAGAACTCAAAATAGTGAAAGAAACCAATAAACGGGAAGTTAAAGGGCATTTTTTAAATTTTTTAGCCTTAGTCCTAAGGTGGGACCAACTAGAAAGTTGAAGATCTTGAAATCACAAGAACACTGGAAAAAATAGCATTCCATTCCGAGCTACAGTGAAGAAGTTATGGTCGTTTGAGGTTGAGAAAGAAATCCAAAGAAAAGAGAAGAAACAAGCTAAGGCAAAAAGGAGGATCGGTTCGCCCTAGAACCTGGACCGTTTATCCCTTTAGTCACACCCCATAATTGTGACAAATATTAGCCATGCTTTAAAACCATTACAAATTGCCAGAATCAAAATTTTTATTTTGGCCCTATTTTTTAGCCTAGAGTTGTATGGGTTTAGACTCTTGTAAAAATGGGTTCATTAAGTTGTAAACTAACATAATTCATATCTAACTTTGATTTAACCTAGTTTTGAGAGGATCTTGAAGTCAAGAACCCTAAGATTAATCTTCTTCAACAATTATTCATCTTTTGGCATAGAATTCAAGGGTTTTCTCTAATTCAAGTATAATTCATTATTGCTTTCAATTTCTCTTTTCTTTTTGCTTGACAATTCATTAGTTCTTAATTAGAAATCTTTCATACATGTCTAGATATAGTTTCGTCATGATTCTCATTACATGCAACATAGCAATCATCTTTTTTAGAAATTACGTCATGTTCGGCTAGAGTTCTAAAGGTTGGGATGCATGAACCCAACCGTATATAGTTCAGATGGATATAAAAATAAGTTCTTTAGTTAAATAATTAATTGGAGCATGTCAGTTCGTTAATATAAACATTGTAAAACTTTTAACCTCATTTGCCCTAAGTAACCGAGGTGTTTAAGAATGCGATGCGCATGTTAACCATCTTGTCACGTGATTTATTTGTATTCTTGATTTCATATGGTGCTGGTTTATTCCTTCATATGTGTAATGCTTGAAAAGAATAAAGTTTCTCCTTAATTAACTATTTAATTCTCGACTAATTTTGTATCCGGTGAATTCATTAGGGGTTGGGGGATCATATTTCGACCTTATCTCTCTTTCATAGTTTATTAATTCTTACAGGCTTACTTAATTTTTAATTTAATTCATATTTCATTAGTTGATAGGTATAATTCCCAACTCATCACATTTACCTTTCTTTTTCTGAGTCATTCTAGGGTTAAGCGTTTTTCCTATCTATCATCACTATTCTTCATCCTATTCACTGTGTTCGATACCCGCCTTACTCGGATTATTACTTACGCGACTTTAACCGTATTCACACTCACTAGAGACACTTATAAAGTCGCGTCACCTTCTTTCATTAATCTAAGGTTTCTAAACAGTTCTTTAGTATTCTTATATTCTTTTAATTTTAATATGTGGTCTTGAAATATTATATTAAATCTATCCTTATAGTGGAATCTAATAGAATGACTTCTTTTAGGATGTTCTTTAAATGTCTTCATGTCTAATTCTAAGGGTTCATGCCCAAAGTTCTGGATTCTAGCTGTCTTTTTAACTAAATCTTTGTATTCAAATGATCTTCTAGCTCTAATTGCTAGAGCTTATCTTAATATGCTAGAGCTAGCTTTACTACTACATTCTCGTTATAAGGGATCACTAAGTATAGCTTCTTCCATATTTCTAAATCTAATTTCTTTAGTATCGATACTTTTAGTAGTAGTCTTAGGAGGACCAAGCTGGATGGTAACATTTCCAGTCACGTCGCCTTGATTAATAAACACGGGTTTATTTTGTATCGTCTTAATTTCTTGAAATTCTGGCAATTACCAAAGAATCTTAGCTTTTTCTCTCTTAGGTCCAGTATTCCTAATACTATAAGTATAATTGTAGTCTGAATTATTGGTTCTAACCAATATTTCTTAATTAAGTGTACCTCTAGGAATTCCCGATTGCATTCCTTCATAGGGGAATTAGGAGAATTTCACATAGCCTTAGAATTCTATGTTAATATTAGCTTCTTGGGTAATATTAACTTAAAATGATTGATTGTATGTACGATTACTGTAAATGCTAGAATAATATTAAAGTATCTAATATTATCTGACAGTTCTAATTGGGCTATCCCAATAAGGCTTTCCTCAAAATATTTTCATCTTTTGTATACTAGGCAACATAATATGTTGATATTATTTTGAGGTCTATGTAATCCTTGGATTCTTACCTGAAAGAGTTTAAATGTTAGGAACTGAAATTTTCTAGCATTTCCTCTTGATCTCATCCATTTCGAGTCAAAAACTTAAATCTCTGTATAGGACTTGTCTAACACATAATTTCTACAATGATAAGTCATGTTATAATTAAGAGTCTTGGGAGTGGCTCCTTCTTTAAAGAAGTCTATGTATCTAACTGTTGGGAATTGTCCATTATGTATGTAATCTTCTATAATTTTCTAGTCAACTTCACCCCCATTCTTTCCATTGAAGAGGGTTGGTGAAATTTCTTTCTTTCCACCATGTTCTAACAGTGGAGGATGAGTCTTTATGTTTTTGGATCATAAAATTATTATGCCCAATATTTTGGATAGCGCTAGCTATCTTACTAGTCATATCTAATCCATCATTTATGATTCTTCTAATTATGGTCTTTTTTTCCTTAATTTCTATATAAGGAGATTCTCTAAATTTACAAGTGATTAGATGTATTTGTTCAAAAAAAAATTCAATTCTTTCTAAAGAGTCTGAATAATCCTTTTGTCATTTTATCTAACTAAGGATTTCTTCTTAAAAGAGCTTATTTTCTCTTCTTGCATTTTCACCAATGTCTTCATTATGCTTAGTAAGAGAATTAATAATCTTTTTGATATAGTGGTTTACTTCATTATCTTTTTATTATTGTTGCACAGATTCCTATATCATTCAAGCGTCTATAGATTCTACAAATTTTTGTATTTTATCTAAACGTGTTATAATAAAGGGGGAGTCTAATTCTACTTGGGAAGGTTTATCATATATAAACCTAATTCCCTTCATAATTTCTTCATATTTTTCTTCTACATGAGCTATATTATGTCTAAGTTCACTAACAATACTATCTGAAAAGTGCGACTCTGTGATAATTGATTAAATTAAATTCGCAAGATTTCAACCAATCTTTATTTAATTCAGCCCCTAAACATGCATCTAAGGTGCGTGTGTCAAACCATAAACAAATAAAGCATGCAACACAACAAATATGTTGAGACACAAATTTCAGGAAAAAACCCTTTCGGGTAAAACCTTTATTTCACTATGAATATATAAATCGCAACTTACAATTACATAGAGAAATCTGCAATGGATCAACGCGCAGCCAACCCACAAAGACACGCAGTCTTGAACTCAGCAAGAGAATACACGCAGCACCCTCCAAGGACTCGCAACCCAAACTTCAGCAAAGAATCTTCACATAGCAAGATCCTCAATGACACGTAGTCATACGGTGTAGAGACGCACTCCACGAAAGATGAAAAAGGGCAAAGATGTGTTCTTGAACACCAAAACAATTCACTAGAGCAAGATGGGAGTTTTGTGAATTGTAAACAAAAGAGTATTAAACCCCTAAAAGAAGAAGCCTAAAGAATACTGCTTTGGCAGTGTTTCTGTTCTGGAAAACGTATGGACTTCTTAATGATAATGTTATCATTTAATGAGTATTTATACAAAAATGCACCACCTCGAAAACAGAGCTCGTTCGAATGAGATCAGCATGTCGCTCGAACGAAGGATAGCTGTCGTTCGAACGAGATCGCGCGACATGCTATCTCGCGCGAACGACATGTTATGTCGCTCGAACGACTGTTACGAAAAAATTATTATTTTAATGTCCGCTTCAACACTTAGAAAAAATGTTCATTTTCAAATTTTGACGAAAAAGTCCGCTCCAACACTTAGAAAATATTTTGTAAAAATATCCCAAAAGCTCTAAGTGAAAAGTTAAGGAATTTAAAACATAACCTTACCAAAGTAAACTTCGCGGAGTCTTGAATGATGAAGAACTTGAGTAATTCGGATCCGTCTTTGATGTAGATGTCTCTTGAATGCCCTTTGACGGTATAGCGGTATATGACATAATAAATTGATAACGGCCCTATAAATATATGTCCTTACAAATCTCCCCCTATGTCTATGCCGGTACATACATAAAAAATCCGAATTATCAAAAACTAAATTGCCTATACAAATCTACCCTCCCATGAATAAATTTGCAAGACCTCAAAACTGTTCTTCAATCATCTTCGTAAAATCTCAAAGCTTTTCTCATCAGGATGTGCAACATAATGATCTTGAGTCTTTGTACCTCCACACATGAGATAAAGCAAAATACCTTTGTGACGCATCAAGTTTAAAATGATATAAGAATAAACCATTAGTAATAAAATCTCCCCCATAATGCAAAAACTCCCCCATAACATGATAATTCTTTCTCCCCATTTTTATGATGTCCCCAAATAGACAGATAAGAAGAAACAATCAAAACATGGAGTGTCACGATAAAAATGCATAGCAAACAAGGATCAAACTACGCGCATGCAAAGGAGTATCTCAAAGATTTCGCAAACTATTTTTGGATTTTTTAATTTTTCATACAAAAATAAGATACTAAAAAAGCATACCATGGATTTAAACTAAAACAACCAAGTCATGGAAATGGAATGAATGGGTGTGAACTCATTCGATAGGTAAATAAACTCAATCAATCATATGTGCACGATGCATATGTGTACCCCTAACGAATGAATATCAAAAGTATCCTTAGGTGTAAAAATTTGTTGAATTTAAATGACATCGTCTTATACAAATCAACAAATCAAAGTCAAATGATTTCCACACCAATAACGTCCAAAACTATTTAGCGCATTTTCAAGATTTTCAAGGACGTGCAAACCCGTTATAAAATCTCCAACCAAACATCCTCATATATATTTTCTTTTAGAGGTAATCTAAATTCTCAAACTTTGGAGAATTGGTGCAAAAACCTAAATGGCCCATAATTCGCATGAATTTCTTTTTATTGCCCTTAAATTTTTTCGGGCTCTTTTAACCTCTTTGGACCCCAGATAATAAAATTCCTCCATTTTTTAGGTCCAATTTAACAGTGGCTTAGTATTCGCAAAGGCTAAATGAACCTTTCGTAGCCCTTCCCCGTTTTCAAACAAAGCACACAAATTCACAAAACGGTTCTTATATGCACAATTTCCTTATCAAAATTTATCGCGATTGGTTCGTTTTAAAGGACAGGATTGAAGTGAAAACACCCAACCAACATGTGATAAGACAAGCACAATAATCAAATAAATTTGTGGATGTGTGCAATAAAGGAAAACATGAGTCAAACATGTAGGAAGTAACACTTAATTACATCTTAATGACTCCAAACATTATAAAGCACATGGATGAATTGACCTATTGTCTCAAAACACTATCAAATAGTCACATGAAAAATATGGAATGATGTTGTGACTCGGTCATCCTAAGTGTCCATCCATAAAAGATGCAAACAAAAAACAAAAATAAAATTGTATTTTTCAAAAAATTTATCAAAAACAAAAATTAATACAAAAAGTACATGTCAAAACGCTAGCAAAAATATATCAAAACGCATAACTAGCGTATGACAAACATGCAAACACAATCATCTATATGATACGGCAAGAGAAGAATCATGTGCAAGCAAACGAGAATCAACTTTTCTAAAATCTAGCGTATCCAAAAGTGATTTCCTAACCCAAATAGATGTGAAACGTCGTGTAGGGGATTTGGGAACCACGGGAACACTAGACACAGACTTCCTAGGACATTTTCCAAGATCGAAACAAAATATCCTAAGGTGACCTTTCCTACCACAATATGAACATGTGTAAATGGGTGGAACGACACCTAAAGTGTGATATTTTCTAACATCCTTGGAATTAGTTGACCCTCTAAAACAAATAATGGTTTTGGCATGAGAACACGATGAGACATTACCATCACTATCAAACCTACTTGAGTCTGTCAATTATTTTTTAACTTCAAAATTTTTTACTCAAGCAAAGAATTAGACTCTTCCAAAGACGGGAATTTCTTTTTCAAATTTTCAATTAAACTTAACAGTTTAGCGCGCTCATCCTCAAATAAAACAAACTTATCCCTAAGAGTCTTTTCATGTGCCGTAAAATTATCGATTAATTTTTTATCCTCGACGGCACAAACGGGAACCCTAGAATTTTTTAAGTCCTTCAATTCCTTATCTAAACCTAGGACTTTCTCATCACTCTTCTTTTTGGAAATTTTCAAATAATCAAAATCAATACACAAATTACCAAAGTGCTCACGACAAATATCACTTTGAGTTTGAAACGCTTGCAAATATTCAATCTTACTTTAAAAGAGAGAATTTTCTTTTTTCAAAACTTTAATTCTTTTGCAAAGTTTCAAATTCAAACTTTTTAATTTTTCAGCACGGTCGTGAACTTTTTCAAAAATAGGCTCCTCATTAAATGGGCGTTCCATTGAAAAATTGCGATTTTTCACAAAATTAATTTTTCAAAAAAAATTAATATCACACAATTTTGCAAAAAATAGGAATACGCGATAAATTAGCGCAACTTGCTCTGATACCAATTTGTAAACGTGAGTAGACAAATTGTATCAGAAAGTAAACCCTCGAAAAAATCAGGATCACGCGATAAATTAGCGTAACCCGCTCTGATACCAATTTGAAAAGTGCGACTCTGTGATAATTGATTAAATTAAATTCGCAAGATTCCAATCAACCTTTATTTAATTCAGCCCCTAAACATGCATCTACGGTGCGTGTGTCAAACCATAAACAAATAAAGCATGCGACATAACAAATATGTTGAGACACAGATTTCAGAAAGAAAAAAACCTTTCGGATAAAACCTTTATTTCACTATGAATATATAAATCGCAACTTATAATTACAAAGAGAAATCTGCAATGGATCAACGCGCAACCAACCCACAAAGACACGCAGTCTTGAACTCAGCAATAAAATACACGCAGCACCCTCCAAGGACTCGCACCCTAAACTTCAACAAAGAATCTTCATGCAGCAAGATCCTCAATGACACGCAGTCATACGGTGTAGAGACACACTCCACAAAAGATGAACAAAGGCAAAGATGTGTTATTGAACACCAAAATAATTCACTAAAGCAAGATGGGAGTTTTGTGAATTGTAAACAAAAGAGGATTAAACCCCTAAAATAAGAAGCCTAAAGAATACTGCTTTGGCAGTGTTTCTGTTCTGAAAAACGTATGGATTTCTTAATGATAACGTTACCATTTAATGATTATTTATACAAAAACGTGCCGCCTCGAAAATAGAGCTCGTTCGAACGAGATCAACATGTCGCTCGAACGAAGGACAACTGTCGTTCGAACGAGATCGCGCGACATGCTATCTCGCGTGAACGACATGCTATGTCACTTTAACGACTGTTATGAAAAAATCATTATTTTAATGTCCGCTTCAACACTTAGAAAAAATGTTCATTTTCAAATTTTGACGAAAAAGTCCGCTCCAACACTTAGAAAATATTTTGTAAAACTATCCCAAAAGCTCTAAGTGAAAAGTTAAGGTATTTAAAACATAACCTTACCAAAGTAAACTTCGCGGAGTCTTAAATGATGAAGAACTTGAGTAATTCGGATTCGTCTTTGATGTAGATGTCTCTTGAATGCTCTTTGACGGTGTAGAGGTATATGACATAATAAATTGATAATGGACCTATGAAAATATGTTCTTACACTATACATTATAGATAGGTTATGGATTTCCATATTGTTAAGATAATTGGCTTAATTCTGTTGAAATTTAACAAAGTTTGTATAGAAGGTGGTTAACCCTTCTGTATTAGCTTTTAAATCTAATTGTAAGTCTTTAACAAAGCTACTATTATAGCCTTATGTGGCAGCTATAGATGTTGAGATTAAATTTTATCTCTCAAGTATAAGTCTTGATGTTGTAACAGCATTAGCAATCTCATTTTCATTTATGAGATAATAAAATCTTTCATCACTTATCTTTTTTAGAATTCTTTAGTAAAATTCTGCTAGAGTCTGAATGGAGAGGTTTTTAGGTACCTCATTCTAGTCTGACTTAACTATTTTCATTAAGAAGATAATTGTTTAATCTTGGAATAAGTTTAGCTTGTTCTTTAATGAGTTTGACTAACCACTTTCTTGGTTCTTTGTGAGAATTTTAAATTCTGAAATTTCCTTGTTAAGGACTTCTATGTGATTAGTCTTAGTATTTATAACTTGTAATACGTGTACAAGGTCTATGGGGATTTGACTATTTAATTCTCTTATTTCTTTGGAAATATTTTTTATTTTTGTTTCTAGAGATTTGAAGACTGTGGATAATTGTCTTAAAATAAAGAGGATACACTTATTTTGGTCTAGTCTACTATTGATAGCACTAGCAGTAACTTGCCTGATGTTTGCGTATCTAGATGTGATGTGTTTAACTTGTGAACAACCGTCTATGTGTATGATTAAATAACCTTTTGGGTCTAAATTGGTTATAGGGATGGGTTGGTAGTCTGGATGGTTTCCAAAAATATCTTTGTAAATGCGTGGGATAAATTCCAAGGGCATTAAAGTATTTTACTAATGTGGGTCTGGAAGGAGCGTTTCGGTGCGGATACCAGAATTAGAATTGTGTCAGAATTCGACGGGTTTATCTACTTTCTTAAATTTTCGTGGTCTAAAATATAAATCTATGATGTATTTAGTCTTAAAATAGAATTTCACTATAGTACATTACCTTTTGTCTTATTATGGTCCTCATTTAAGGACTTTATAGGAGCCTATATATATATATATATAAATATATATATATATATATATATATATATAAGAGAGAGAGAGAGAGAGAGAGAGAGAGAGAGAGAGAGAGAGAGAGAGAGAGAGAAACGACCTCAAGAGATCCCAGTTTGAGGATCTTGAATGCGGACCATTTTTATAAAATAGTAAAAAAATATATTTTTTTTGGTGATTTTTTTTTATGATTTTTAAACATTTCAGTGAGATCATAAAAAAATCAGCTCAAAATGAATTTTTTCATTTTTTTTTTTAAATCGGTCAAACCTTGTCAGTTTTTAAGTTGTTAAAAACTGTCAAAGTTTGACTGGCTTTTTTAAAATATAAAAAACAATCATTTTGAGCTGATTTTTTTTTATGGTTCTACTGAAATGTTTAAAAAAATTACCATTTTATCAAAATTAATCCGCGCGAGCGGTATACAAACTGAAATCTCTCTCTCTCTCTCTCTCTCTCTCTCTCTCTCTCTCTCTATATATATATATATATATATATATATATATATATATATATATATATATATATGCTTGTGTGTCAAAGTCATCGAGGAGATCGGTTTTTTATTTTTATAATTCAAGTATAAAATCCGATTGGACATAGCCTAATCAGTATTTGGTTTATGTAACCCTTTTTTAAAATATTTAGGGTGTGGCTAATGGCACTCCTTAGATTCTTAAAACACTCCAAAAAAAAATTAGAAGACAAAATTACCCTTCTCCCTAATATCAAACAAATTCCAAACATTCTCAACAATTTTTTAATTAAATAATTATAAAAACTGTTTTATTATAAATTTAAAAAAAATAAACATTTTTTTATTAGATAAAATTGAATTTTTTTATAAAAATAAATTGTAAAACAACTTTTTTTTAAAATCATTATTTTTTTAAAATTGACATATTTAAAAAAATAGTTGGATCTAACTTATTAAAAAAAACATTTTCATTATTAAAAAAAATGATAGTTGTATTTATTAATGAGTGTTGTATGTTCAATTTTATTTAATAAAAAAACGTCTACTTTTATTTAACTTTATAATAAAACCGTTTTTATAATTATTTAATTAAAAAAAATTTGAGAATATTTGAAATTTATTGGATATTAGAAAAAAGAATAATTTTGTCATGTTTTAAAAATCTAAAGAATCTCATTAGCCACACCCAATATTTAATTACTTGTCAGTATTTAGTTACTGCATATATCATTAAAGTCTTTAACCTCTCACTTCAAAGATAGCCCGGAAAGGTCGGGGAATGATTGAAATGTGTACAAAAAGTAAACTGTGGGGTGATGCAAACAAAAGTGAAGGTTCATTAACTCTTGGTTAAAACACATAAAAAATCGGATAAAGACAAATTGTAGCAACTTTTCATTTGAGACAGATATATCATAATCTCAACATTGTAAAATTTCCACAATATCTCATTTATATTAAATAGGAAATCCTTTTTTTTAAATAAAGATTGAACTCCATGTCCTGGAATTAGTAGACTAAAAGTGGAATCGAATTTTTAGTGTTTTTTTAGCAACGAAGAGATTATGATACCTTGGAAAAACAGGGCATGGAATTAAGTTTTGAATATAATCAATAGTTTTTTTTTTGCTTTAGTATCATATACAAAGATTTGTTGGGCTCTATTCACATGCATTTTTAAAATGATAAAAAATTTCATAATCATACAAAATCACATACAACTTCTCTGTAATCACTCATTTTTTTTTTTTAAAGAGAATGACACTTGTCCCATATTTATTATAATAAGACTTATAAGTAAAAAAATAAGAATATGAGAGTGACCACAAATAAATCTTTACAGATGGAACTAAATACTTAAGATCCCTATAATAAATTTATGGTTTATGGATATATTTCTATTAATATTATTTAAGTTGTTGATTATAAATATCCTATTGCAAATATTTTATTATCAAGTACAATTTATAAATAATTTTTCATCATAATTATAACGAACTTTTTTTTATTTAAGGCAACTCTTTTAATAGGGTTTTACATAAAAAGTGAATAATTAGTGATGTATATATCAATAATAATTTACTAATGAATTTATAATGAATATCAGTTAATAAACATTTCAATAATAATAATCTTCTAATTAATTTATAATTCAAAATGATGATGCAAGAGATCGAGTTAAAGGTCGTACTGAATACAAAAGGCTCCCTCTTAATTGCAGGTTTGTAAGAGGCGAATGTTGGTTGACCTTACTCTCATATATGAAGAGAGTGCTCCCATATCTCGAGCCCAAAATCAATCGTATCTTGTGCAAGGAAACTAGTACAATTAGAGCCAATTTAAAGAATTATCGGTGTTTCCTAATCAATAAGTCATTCTTTAAAATGTGATAGGAAGAAAGTTTGCCAAAATAAAAAATAATAATAACAATAAGTTTGAGAAAGAACATTCACTTCATATTGGTGTACCGATCATTAAATTAAAAGTGTGCTTAGAATGAGCATTTCATTTTAACACTACTTAGACCATCGTTTTGTATTAAGCAAAATGATTAAATGCTATATTGCTTAACTGGAAAGATTGTATTAGCTTTGGACAGGTAGCACCTTCTTGTGCCATTTCAATGCCCATGCATTTTGAAATGTTGCGGCAGTCTCCGTGGACCAACAAATACGGATAAGTTTTAAAAATTGTATATATTTGTTCAAAATTAGACATTTTTCATCATTCATCTAAATCTCAAGCTTAATATACTTATTTGTAATCTTTTTTCGCAAGTTCAAACTCTCAATCACTCTCAAACCAATAGAATTCTAATCTGAACAAGACCAGTTTCAAGTAATTCTTGAAACTCAAACGCCGAAAAATCAAATACTAAGAGGTGCAGGGAGCCACCGCAATATAAATTACTCTGAGGATGAGGATGCGTTTATTTGCTCTACATGGGCGAAGTAAATCCGAAGATCCGATTCACGGTGTGGGCATGTGAAAAAAGATGTCTATAAATTTAACGTCGAGACTTTATGGTGATAATTAAACTGTGGCTTCTCTCATAATATAATTTGACGCTTTTTGTGAAACTATGAACGCATTTTGTGTCATAATTAGGAGAGTTGAGTAGTGGTGGACACAAATCGGGATTGGGCGGACTATCCCTATATAATAAGAATTGTTGTGGCTACTCAGGCTTCCCCAGGTTTGGTTATACCATCCCAAGTTCGTCAAACTTTAACACCTTTATACCCAGACTCGAAAATGAACTTATTTTTAATGAAACTAACTTTTTTATTTATTAAGATTGTGTAAATTATAAATGAAGTAAAATAGCACATTTAATGTAAATTAAAAACTGTGTAAATTATAAATAAAGTAAAATAGCGCATTTAATGTAAATTAAAAACTTACCCCGACTATTTTGTTCTATTCTTTGTTCCCCCGTAATAGAATTTTAACCTATAGAAAAATATAAAGCATAATATATAGCCTATTATATTATATAAATAAACATATGAAAATTATCAGACATCGGGTGGGCCTAGTCTATGCGGGATTAAAAAATTTACCCATGTCTGCTCATAAAAAAGCGGGCTTGAAAATTTCGTCAATTCCACTTTGCGAGGCTATTTAATCATCTAAAGCCCTCCAGTTATGCAGGGCGAGCCGTGGACTTATATCCACCCTAGAGTTGAGCAAGGATTGAGCAGTGATTGCACCAACCACGACGCGCCTCTCAAAATGAGGCATTACCTTGCTTTGAAGGAAACTTCAAATGAAAGTACGAGCTCCAAACATGATGCAAGTCGAACAAGGCTAGGACCTCGACAACATCGGGGGGAGTGTATCTATCCACTATGAGCCCAGTCTCTCCTTTGCACCCGTCAAGGAGTGTTACGTGACTTTTATGACTGATGTGTTGTTGGGCGATGACGAACCCCCATATTTACCCAGTCGAGAGTTGAGCGGACAATCAATAAAAATACTATAAAAATAAGAAAAAGGTCGTCAACAAGTTCGCCAGTCTTCTCGACTTTACGTCAAACCTGAGCGCAAGCGTAGATCGACTCGTTCCGCGGAAGCTTAAATTAAGCAATACTTGTTGGAAGCAAAATTAAGAATCTTCCTTGAGATAACGAAAGAAGAAATAGTGCACCACTACTGGACCTCCATGAGCAGGGACGTAGCCAGGAATTCTCGCTAGTGGGGAATAATTTTGCGATGATTTTGGGGGGTTTGGGGAGGGAGCCTCGGAGCCGAATTTTTTTAGGTTATTTTTTAGTATTTGACAAAAATATCATAATTTATTTAATCTAATGAAAAGAGAAACAAATACTTAAACCAACATTTCGGCCCCAAATTTAAACCAACAATATCCCTAATTATCCCCTAAAATTAGCCTTAAAATAAAAACCAACAACAACATTAAAGCAAGCTCTAACAAACATTAAATTTATAACCCAAAAATAAACTTCAAATTTAATCTTACAACATCAAATTTAAACTATCAATTTCAACCCCAAATGATATTTAAACCAACGAATTAAACAATTAACAATAACACTAACATTAATTTAATTTAATTTAATTTAACCAAAAACTAACAAACTAACACAAATAAATCAACATCAAATTTGAAATACTTCTCCATAATTGAATCCTACAACATCAAATTTAAACTATCAATTCAAACCCCAAATTTATATCTACAAATTGACTAATACAAACCCCAAATTTATTTCAATTCAAATTCCAAATTGACACTCACTATAAACTAATACAAATTGACACTCACTACAAAATAATACAAATTGACACTCATTAACTAAATCATTTACTTTTATAAACAAAAAATTAAAAACCCTAACTAAATTTTAACTCTAATAGAAACCTTTAACTCTAAACATTAACTTTAATACCCCTAAAATTAACATATACAAACAATGAAATAAATAATAAGATAAAGAATCTAACAACCCAATAAACAAATTTACCTCTCGTCTTGTTTATGAAAGAGAGAGAAGCAGTGGAGAGGGGAGGGGAGCATCAGTGGGAAAAGCAAGCAGGGACGTCCAGTAGCGCAGGGGAGGGGAAAGGCTAAAGAGCTGTGGGTTTTATTTTTAAAGGTTCGGTAACTCATTTCCTGCTGCTTGTCTTTGGTTTAGGTCTTAAGGAGTTATAAAATTTAGTTTATTTGTAAAACAACCCTACAAAATTTTAGAACTTAAACTTTTACACCAAAAACTTTTATATACCTATATTTCTATATTTTTTAAAATCGTGGGGGCTTGAGCCCCCACTCATCCCTTAACAGCTATGCCCCTGGCCATGAGTGCGTATTGGAAGGATAAAAAGCAACACATTCTTGAAAAGTGGGAGGTAGAGCTAGCAGTCAATCGCACGAGTTGAACGCAACAATAGGATTTCGATTTGCCGAATGAATAACATATTTTCTTATTTTTCAAAAAAATAACATGTTTTACTTTTTAACTGCTACGGTTTATTATTTAATCAATTGCGTTATTAATTTATATTCACATAAATCCTCATACTATAATAATTTTTATTTATAATCAAAATTAATGAACTAGTTGTTCCTCATTTCAATTGGTTATGGAAAAAACTTGGCACATTAGTTGGCACTCCATCCGCTAGAGGACCATGGGCACGGCATTTGGGGTGTTAGGCATCTCTTAAAATTTTCACACCTGAAATGATAAATCAAAGAGAATTTTGCTCTCAAATTTGTCATTTTTTATAAAATATTATTTTATTTACACTACACCAAAAATAGGAATCTGGCACGGTTTAAGACTGTGCCAGATCAAATCTAGCACGATTTTGAACTATGCCAGAATCAGGTGTTCCAAAATGGCCATTTTTTTCTGGCACGGTTCAAAAGTGTGTCAGATTTGACCAAACAGGCACACTTTTAAACCGTGCCAGAATTTGATATTTCTGGCACAGTTTTGAACTGTGCCAGATTGAGCACAGTTTGAAAAACTTTTGGCATAGTTCAAAATCGTGCTAAAATTTGATACACTTTTGGCACGGTTTTGAACTGTGCCAAATTTTTTATAAAAATAAAAATAAAATATTTGAAAACAAGAAAATTCACAAATTTCAAATCTTGCACGTTGTTGATAAATTAATGTTTATACAAACTTCAAAATATTACAAGCCTTTAGTAGTTCACAGACCAAAAAAAATTGAGCAGAGCTTCCTCTATTTTCTGAACATTTTAAAACCTGCTAATATAAAACCTCGATAACATAAAGCCCGCACGGTCACAAAATATAAAAAAATAAACTTACAAAAGCCCGCACGGCTATAAAAGTTTACAATAAAACTACAAAATCCCGCACGACCATATCACAAAAAAATAGAATAATGAATAAACCCCTTGTTGTAAACTATTGAGTTCTTCGTGTGTTCCTTGTGAATAAATGCTAACGATAAAATGTTATCCTAAAAAAAAATAGGATACAAAAAAGATACGATATTAGTAACCAAGTAATTTATAAAAAAAACTTACTCAAACTAAAAAATTACATATAGGAGTGGAAATTATCGTCATATTCTCAAACTGGGAGACCCGGGACTACGCGATCAGTTCGTACGAGTAACATTGGTCCCGTGCGAGGTGTTCGTGCCTCTTACGGGGCCGTTTGGGGACTGGTTTTGATTTTAACCCTCAAACGGCTTGTTTTCAAGCACAAATCTACGTATTTTGAAATTATCATCATCATCTCAAACCGGAAGGCTTGCGACTATGCGGTCAATTCGTACGAGTTACATTGGTCATGTGCGAGGTGTTCGTGCCTCTTACGGGGCCGTTTTGGGGCTGGTTTGGGTTTTCACCCTCAAACGGCTTATTTTCAAGCCTAATCTACATATTTTGAAATTATCATCATCATCTCAAATCGGGAGGCTCGCAACTACGCGGTCAGTTCGTACAAGTTACATTGATCCCGTGCGAGGTGTTCGTGCCTCTTACGGGGCCGGTTGGGGGTTGGTTTGGGTTTTCACCCTTCAACGACTTGTTTTCAAGCCAAATCGACATATTTTGAAATTATCATCATATTTTCAAACTGAGAGACCTGTGACTACACGGTTAGTTCGTACAAGTTACATTGGTCCCGTGCGAGGTGTTTGTACCTCTTAAGGGACCGTTTGGGGGCTGGTTTGCGTTTTCATCCTTCAACGGCTTGTTTTCAAGCCAAATCGATATATTTTGAAAGTATCATCATATTCTCAAACCGGGTGACCCGCGACTACGCGATCAGTTCGTACAAGTTATTTTGGTCCCTTGCGAGGTGTTCGTGCCTTTTACGGGGTCGTTTGGGAGCTGGTTTGGGTTTTCACCCTTCAATGGCTTATTTTTAAGTCTAAGTGTTGATTTTTGCAAATTATCGCCATATTCTCAAACTGAGAAACCCGAGACTATGCGGTCAGTTCCTATAAGTTACATTGGTCCCAAGCTAGGTGTCCGTGCCTCTTACGAGGCCGTTTGGGGGCTGGTTTAGGTTATCACCCTTTAACGACTTGTTTTTAAGCCAAATTGACATATTTTGAAAATATCATCATATTCTCAAACCGGGAGACCCGCGACTATGTGGTCAGTTCGTATAAGTTACATTGGTCTCGTACGAGGTGTTCGTGCCTCTTACGGGGCCATTTGGGGACTGGTTTTGATTTTAACCCTCAAACGGCTTGTTTTCAAGCACAAATCTACGTATTTTGAAATTATCGTCATCATCTCAAACTGGGAGGCCCGTGACTACACGGTCAGTTCGTACAAGTTACATTGGTCCCGTGCGAGGTATTTGTGCCTCTTACGGGGCCGTTTGGGGGGCTTGTTTGGGTTTTCACTCTTCGACGGATGGTTTTCAAGCCAAATTGACATATTTTGAAATTATCATCATCTCCTCAAACCGGGAGGCCGGCCACTACGCAGCCAGCTCGTACAAGTTACATTGGTCCCGTGTGAGGTGTTCGTGCCTCTTACGGGGTCGTTTGGTGGTTGGTTTGGGTTTTCAACCTTTAATGGCTTGTTTTTAAGTCTAAGTATTGATTTTTGCAAATTATCGTCATATTCTCAAACCGAGAGACCCGGGACTACGCAGTGAGTTCCTACAAGTTACATTGGTCCCGAGCTAGGTGTTTGTGCCTCTTACAGGGCCGTTTGGGGGTTGGTTTAGGTTATCACCCTTTAACGGCTTGTTTTCAAGCCAAATCGACATATTCTGAAATTATCGTCATATTCTCAAACCAGGAGACCCGAGAACTATGCAGTCAGTTCGTACAAGTTATATTGGTCACGTGTGAGGTGTTCGTGCCTCTTACGAGGTCGTTTGGGGGTTGGTTTGGGTTTTCACCCTTCAACGGCTTGTTTTCAAGCCTAATCAACATGTTTTGAAATTATCATCATCATCTCAAACCGAGAGACTCGGGACTACATGGTTAGTTCCTACAAGTTACATTGGTCCCGAGCTAATTGTTTGTGCCTCTTACGGAGCTGTTTGAGGGCTGGTTTAGGTTATCACCCTTTAACGGCTTGTTTTCAAGCCAAATCGGCATATTTTGAAAATATCGTCATATTCTCAAATCGGGAGACCCGCTACTACGCGATTAGTTCGTACAAGTTACATTGATCCCGTGCGAGGTGCTCGTGCCTCTCACGGGGTCATTTGGGAGCTGGTTTGGGTTTTCGCACTTCAACGGCTTATTTTTAAGCCTAATCAACATGTTTTGAAATTATCGTCATCATCTCAAATCGGGAGACCCGATACTACGCGGTCAGTTCCTATAAGTTACATTGGTCCCGAGCTAGGTGTTTGTACCTCTTACGAGGCCGTTTGGGGGCTGGTTTAGGTTATCACCCTTTAACGGCTTGTTTTCAAGCCAAATCGACATATTTTGAAAATATCGTCATATTCTCAAACCAGGAGACCCGCAACTACGCGGTCAGTTCGTACAAGTTACATGGTCCCGTACGAGATGTCCGTGCCTCTTACGGGGCCGTTTGGGGGGCTGGTTTGGGTTTTCACCCTTCAACGACTTATTTTCAAGCCAAATTGACATATTTTGAAATTATCATCACATTCTTAAATCGGGAGGCCAGCGACTATGCGGTCAGTTCATACAAGTTACATTGGTCCCGTGTGAGGTGTCTGTGCCTCTTACGGGGCCGTTTGGGGGGCTTGTTTGGGTTTTCACTCTTCGACGGCTGGTTTTCAAGCCAAATTGACATATTTTGAAATTATCATCATCTCCTCAAACCGGGAGGCCCGCCACTACGCGGCCAGCTCGTACAAGTTACATTGGTCCCATGCGAGGTGTTCGTGCCTCTTACGGGGTCGTTTGGGGGCTGGTTTTGGTTTTCACCCTTCAACGGCTTATTTTTAAGTCTAAGTGTTGATTTTTGCAAATTATCGTCATATTCTCAAATCGGGAGACCCGGGACTACGCGGTCAGTTCCTACAAATTACATTGGTCCCGAGCTAGGTGTTTGTGCCTCTTACGGGGCCGTTTGAGGGCTGGTTTAGGTTATCACCCTTTAACGGCTTGTTTTCAAGCCAAATCGACATATTCTGAAATTATCATCATATTCTCAAACCGAGAGACCCGCGACTAAGCTGTTAGTTCGTATAAGTTACATTGGTCCCATGCGAGGTGTTTGTGCCTCTTACGGGGTCGTTTGGGGCTGGTTTGGATTTTCACCCTTCAACGGCTTATTTTCAAGCCTAATCTACATGTTTTAAAATTATCGTCATCTTCTCAAATCGGGCGGTCGGCGACTACGCAGTTAGTTCGTACAAGTTACATTAGTCTCGTACGAGGTGTTCGTGCCTCTTACGGAGCCGTTTGGGGGGTTGGTTTGGGTTTTCACCCTTCAACGGCTTGTTTTCAAGCCAAATCGACATATTTTGAAATTATCGTCATATTCTCAAACCGGGAGGCCTGCGACTACGCGGTCAGTTCGTACAAATTACATTGGTCCCGTGCGAGGTGTTCGTGCCTCTTAAGGGGCCATATGGGGGGTTGGTTTGGGTTTTCACCCCTCAACGACTTATTTTCAAGCCAAATCGATATATTTTCAAATTATCGTCATATTCTCAAACCGGGAGGCCCGCAACTACGTGGTCAGTTCGTACAAGTTATATTGGTCCCGTGCGAGGTGTTCGTGCCTCTTACGGGGTCGTTTGGGGGTTGGTTTGGGTTTCACCCTTTAAGGGCTTGTTTTTAAGCTTAATCGATATATTTTGAAATTATTGTCATATTCTCAAACCGAGAGGCCCATGACTACGCGGTCAGTTCCTACGTGTTACATTGATCCCGTACGAGGTATTCATGCCTCTTTGGGGTTGTTTGGAGGTTTTTTTGGGTTTTCATCCTCTAAAGGTATGTTTTTAATCAATTTAGAATGTTTATTGATTTTAGAAAATTTTGACGTAGTTTCTTTTGTTTATTCGTTAAATCCAACATGTTTTAACATTTGAAATAAACTCAACACCAGCAGCAAATTCCAAAACCAAACCACCATCAAATCCCTTCGACCAATTTAACTAAATAAGCTCATAAAATAAGCCATTTTATATTCGATGACAAAAAATGTACTAAAGAGGTACCAAAGTCTAATTTTGACCCTTAGCGAGACCCTTAAGTAAAAAATACTCATAATCTAATGTATGAAAATAAATGTTTTTGTTTTATCTTAAGCTCAACGAGAAATAAAACTAGTTTTGATGCTTTACCTCGCTGTCAGATTCAGAATCATCATCCCTTTGGACAGAATCAGCTCCCAAGCTAATGGATCAAGCACACTTTTGACCTCTGTATAGTAGACGATAACATAAATTTTGATTAACACCTGAACTCTTGATCTAATTTTGCTTTAATTTTCTCAATTATCAGTACAAATATAAAAAAAAAAGTTCTTAAAATCGCTATTGGACTAATGAGAATATCAAATATTCGCACAAATACAGGAAATTTTCCATTGACTAAGGAAGACCAGGTTCACCACATAATGCTTCGAGCTCAAATGATCTCGCGAACTCGTCATTGTAACTGATTACTAATGAGAATATCTATTTTGTTTGTCATAGCAGAGGTATAGAATAGGCTTACATAATTTGATGAGAGATGTAAGCCTCTAGAGTAGGTGTTCATAGTATTTGTAGTGACACTAAAACATGTAAATAATAAAATAAAACATAAGATACCTCAAACTTTTGTATGACAAAGTGAACGTAAATAATGAAATAAAACATCACTCCTAACAGTTTTCTATGATTTGAGATTCCCTGAGGTTTATCAGCAATTAAGATTTCATCAGTAAGCACATGTTTTGTTGGTGCCATCGGTGATATACCCATATATACACACGGTCAGGTCGAGGACGCCCTACACCTGGATGGGGTTAGGATGACCTCATCATCAATACCGGATGACCCCTCAGGTGGCCGACCCTTCATCATGCTCCAAACGACCCCTCAGGGGGCCGACCCTTCATCAGGCTCCAGACGACCCCTCAGGGGGCCGACCCTTCATCAGGCCCAAACGGCCCCTCAGGGGCCGACCCTTCATCAGGCTCTAAACGACCCCTCAGGGGACTGACCCTTTATCAGGCCCCAGACGGCCCCTCAGGTGGCCGACCCTTCATCAGGCCTAGGCGACCCCTCAGGGCCGACCCTTCATCAGGATCCAGACGACCCCTCAGGGGGCCGACCCTTCATCAGGCTCCAGACGACCCCTCAGGGGGCCGACCCTTCATCAGTCCTAGATGACCCCTCAGGGGCCGACCCTTCATCAGGCTCCAGACGACCTCTCAGGGGGCCGACCCTTCATCAGGCCCCAGATGACCCCTCAGGGGGGCGACCCTTCATCAGGGTCCAGACGACCCTCTGAGGGTACGACGGCACGAGGCCTAAATTGGGCCTGACTCACTATCAGAAGGATCTTTGCCCTCGGCCTCATTTTACAGGCCGAGGGTGACATCATCACAGCGCGTGGTTTGGGGGACGCGTGGAACAGTATGCGTGAGGCTCACAGGACACGTGGAAGACCGTTATAACCGAATCACCCCCTCACGTGAGGGAATATTATATCATCATTTGGCATCCACAGGTGTCAACAGTAGATTGGATAAATCATCATTCACATGCACCATGCATACTTGGGGGGTACACTACACCCCCCAAGACCTATATATACCTGTCACCTACAACCCTACAGGGGGATGGATCGATAATTGTAACCCTAGCAAAAACTCTGCTTATACACACAGTAGAGAGAGAAAGTGAGCTGATGTGCATTGTATCCAAGGCCATTAGTTCCCATACTTAGTGGATCACACACTCAAAGTGGATGTAGGCCAAATTGGTTGAACCACTATACATCATTATCTTATTCCTCTTATACTCATCTCCTTCTAAACACTCACACATACACATCTCCATGGCTGCCATGGTTACTATTGTTTGAGCTCATCATCACTTATCTGGTGGTGCTAGATCTAAGCATCTCTTCCTTTGTACAGCTTGACCTCACTGGGTACTCTGGTGGTGAGCCAGTTCTCCCCCTTTGTGGAGATGTTACACCATTAAAAGAGACCCACTAAGGTTCTCAAGCTCACCAGTCTTTTCTTCAGTTCAACTTTTCATAGCTCAAACACATGGCACCAGAGATGCCACCACCACCACTTCCTCTACCTGATAGTGGAGTAGGACCCAGCTCCAGTAAGCCAACACCTCAGTCTGAGATGGCTGATGTGGCGACAACCTTGAAGTCTCTGGAAGCAAGCCAGCGGATCATGCAGGAGCAGTTCACAGTTCTAAGGCAGAACATACTAAGACCACCAGCACTACACCAAATCTGCCCATTTTTCAAGGTCATTGACCTTGACAAATCCAACTTGTCAAGGTCAATGATCGTGACATTTCGAGGCGAAATAACTTTTTTTGTCACGGTCGTGTCAAGGTCAATGACCGTGACACGTTTGTCACGGTTTATAACCGTGATAAAGTCGTGACCCCTCTTACCCAGAATTGTCACGGTCATTGACCGTTACACGTCCGTGACAATTTTGTCGCGGGCGTGTCACGGGCAATGACCGTGACAATTCTGGGCAGAATTTAAAAAAAAATCTGCTGGGCAGTATGGCCACTGCCACTGCCCAGCAGTATATTTGTACCTGTTATAGCAAAGTTGTACCTGTTCCAAACATCATATATCCAACACAAACTAAAGATAATGCAAATATATATTCATGACGATATAATCCAAATATTCAAAGTAAAAATAATATACATGACGATATAATCCAAATATAATTAAAATGGACAAACTTAAAAATAATGTTACTACATGTCTTGGATAAAACTGAGGAGGTGAGTAGGCCACACGACATACGAATTGACGCACCCACTAATATACGTCGTACCGCATTGTTCGCGCAACCACAATAGGGAGTTCTCCTTCCCGGGTATGACATGCGTGACGAGCACCCTGGACTCCATCTCTTGAAGCACACGTCCATGGACTATTCCACCCTCGACGATATTCGGGTCCCTCAACCCCCGCCCTATCCGCTGGCCATCAAATACGTCCAATATGAACACGCTCGGCCAACCAATTATCGACAATGGTCTGTTGGAGGGCGTCAAATAGGGAAGTGGATCGTCAAAGTACGAACGTGTCGATGATGAAGCAGCGAGGTCCACATCCTCGTCATCCTGCGCCTCGTCCTCCCGCACCTCCTCCTCCACCGCCTTCTCCTTCTCCTTCCCTTTCCCTTTCCCTTTACTGTCTCCACCCAACGTACGCTTCATGAATGCGTACATATCTTGGACCATCGCCTCCAAACGGGACAGCTTCGCGTCGTGTGAATCCACCGTTCGAGCCAAACCGGTGTCACTCGTCTCCAATCCGATGATCCTAGATTTGGCCACCCGCGAGCTCACTCCCCTTGTCCTCCCCTTGCGATCAGAGCCAAGCACTTGGCTGAGTGCGTCTGTGGACAAAGATGCCTTGTCGGCATCAGACTGCGACTCATGCACTTCCTTAAGCTTTGCCTGAAACGAAAAAAAGCACATGATTAGTAAAATAAGTAAACTAAAAAATTATAACGTAATTAACAATAATTAAACTGTCGGATTACTTACAATCGTGGCCGCGACGCTCGGGGACACCTCCTTGTCCTTCCCCTTCTTCGTCCGAAGAGCCACATAAGTATCGAGCCTATGTGGCTTACCCCCTGGCCCACTCCCTACCCCCTGAAATAAAATAAAGTAAAGTAAAATTAGTATCGGCCCCGCAAAGTAAAATAATATCCAATAATATATTTCTGTAGTTATAGATAAATTAAATCTTACCTGCATCCTATGCTCCACCTCAGCGTAAGAGGTCCGGCCGGAGTAGTGCACGTCCGTCTTTTTAGCCCGATTTTCCCTCCCCGATTGGCGAGATGCCAATTGTCGATCCTCGATCTCATTGTCAATGAACTTTTGCCATTGTGCCAATGAGATCGGCTCCTTGGGCGGGACGGATCCGCGCCATTGTAAAATGGACTCTCGTGTTTTTCCAGAGTACCGTGTCCGCATATTTTTCTTCCACGTCTTGTGTTGCTCCCTCAACTGCTCCAAGACGGAATCGCGTAGCTTTGGATCCAAGTTGAATTGTTCCTGTCCAACAAATACAATGTTAGTTGCGAATAAATATAAATATAAATATAAATATAAATATAAATATAAATATAAATATAAATAAAAATATAAATATAAATATGAAATTGAAATTGAAATTGAAATTGAAATTGAAATTGAAATTGAAATTGAAATATTCATATAAATATTACCTGTAGTGCCGCCCAAACAGCTAACTTGAGCTCATATGGCACCTCCTTCCAACTCATAAACCCCGGGCCGATGACCGTCTTTAGCAGCTCGAGGGATCTCGCTAATAGCTCCGACTTGTTCTCGACGGTAATCCCAAATTTTCCATATTTGGGAAGCCTAGGGGCGGAGGAGCCCTCGTCGCCTCCGCTACCACCGAACCCAGACGACATCATCATCTTCGCCTTAACATCTGAAGGAGACATTTTTGCTGTAAAAAAAATGTTATTAGTACAGATAAAAAAAAATGTTAATAGTACAATTATCTAGGGTTAAAAAATTATCTAGGGTTTTACCTAATTGAATTAATTTCATGAATAAAATTATTATCAATTTAAATGAAAATATCAATTATTATCCAATATTTTTGAATGAAATATTTATTTTGAATGAAAATTTCAATTATTATCCAATATTTATATTTTTCTTTTTCTATCTAATAATTTTCAACGTAAGAGCACAGTACATAACGTATGTGTAAGTTCCGTCAATACCATTTCGTTTCAATTTTGTAATATTATGTTTTTTCCAAATATTTTAAAAGTTATTAAATGGGTGCCCCACCCCCTGCCCCCTCCCCCCGCCACACACACACGTACAACCTATTCTTCTTTACTCAAATCCCAACCAAATCAACTCATATCATCTCCAAAATTATCTATACAAGTAAATTGACTAGAAAAGGCCATTAAAAACAAGTCTAGATCCTACAATGTTTTATTTAACCAACAAAATCAACAAATTCCATTAATGGTTCAAACTCAAAACACAACTATAAATACACATTATTCACACTCAATCATATATACTTACAAGTTAGAAACTTGCCTTAGGATCGTAGTCTCAGATTATCTTCCGGTAGAAACTTGCCTTAGAAACTTGACATTGCCTTCTTTTTAGGAAAGCTTAAATAAAAATTTGGACATTATGATCAATATACAAAATAATTTGAGGACAAATCCCCTTAGTCGTAGTTAAGGTACCCTTGTCGTATATATAAGCTTATTTATACCAAAAATTACATTTCTCTATAATTCTATAATTCTATGGTGGTTCTCAAGTCTTTTAAGAAAAGATGTAGAAGAGAAATGATGGTATTGAGGTGTAAGAAAACAACATTTATTAAATTTTCACAACAATCATAAGGTACGAGTGGTGGATGTTTCAAATTTCTGGCAATAAAGCCCTGATCTCGATGTCTCTTATTAGAATTAGGAAGGTTTATTCGGTCGTTTCAAGCTGAATTGGAATTGTGTCACGCTGGATGACGTATGATGTTCTATTATTGGTCCATGTAAGCTGACTGATTTTGGTATCAACATATATAAAAATAGTTTTTTTATATAACAAAATAATTTTTCTATTAATATAAAAAAATATTTTTTTTAATTAAAAGTAAGTATTTCTTTTTATTAAAATTTAAAAAATATTTTTTTCATAAATAAAAAAAGTTATGTTTATTGGCATGATATCACGATTGATTACTGGCGCTGGTGTGGACCCACATCATTTATTATACCATTAGTATCGTTAAATACTTTATTTTGAATTTAAATAAGCATTCCCAAGATAGTTAACCCCCCCCCCCCCCCCAAATGTTGTGTAGCATAGCCAAAATAATGCATTATCCCCCAAATATTGTGCATCATCCCCAAGATAGTTTCCAATCCCCCGAAATGGCATGCATCATCCCCTAATGTTGTGTAGCATCGCAAAGATAGTTACCTGTGTCCTAAATATTGTGTTGCATCCCCAATTGGGCCGTGACCACATCTGTGACTATGGGAGATTCGTGATGAGGCAGTGGGTCAGGGATTTGGGTCGTGACCACCGAAATTGGTCATGCCTGATTTGGTCACGGACCAAATCCGCGACCCACACTGTCGGGTCAGGGATAAAGTCCGTGACCATTAGCCCAGTTTTGGTGTAGTGCAAGATAGTGCATTATCCTCCAAATATTATGAAATATCCCCAAGATAGTCACGTATCTATTTCCTAAATGTTGTTTTTTAAAGTTAAATACTATACATTTCCTAGGATAAGACGTGCAGATTAAATGTTATTCCCTATACACCATAGAAGACCCACTACACTAAAAATTAATATTTTTCAATGTTCTTTTTTTGAATTTAAATAATTTTTACTATAAACCATCATATTATATCACTAATATCCTTAATTGTTTTATTTTTAATTTATATAACCATCCTTAAGATAGTTACCTATCCCCCAAATGTCATGCACCATCCCCAAGATAGTGCATTATCCCCCAAATAATGTGAAACATCCCCAATATAGATCCCCCAAATGACAAGCATCATCCCCTAATGTAGTGTAGCATCCCCGACATAATTGCCTATGTCCCAAATGTTGTGTAGCATCCCCACCCCACCCCCTGCCCCCCTCCACCACACACCACCACACACACACACACACACACACACCCCACCCCACCCCCTGCCCCCCTCCACCACCCCCTCCCCCACCACACACCACACACACACACACACACACCCCACCCCACCCCCTGCCCCCCTCCCCCACCCCCTCCCCCACCACACACACACATTTATACACACACATATACACATACATACACATACATATACACACGCACACACCCCGCCCTGCCCCCACCCTGCCCCACCCCGCCCCACCCCCTACCCCCACCCCCTACCCCACCCTGCCCCACCCCCCACACATGCACACACACGCACATATATACACACATACACACATATATATACACACAAACATATATATAAATGGAAGAGAGAGAGAGAGAGAGAGAAAATTAAACCTGAAAGTAGAGAGAGAGAGCAGCGTCGAGAGAGAGAGAGAGGGAGGGAACGGCGCGGGAGGGAAAAAAGAAGGGGGAAAGGGTTTTTGCTGTTAACATTGTCACGGTCGTGTCAAGGTCATTGACCGTGACAATTATTTAAAGAATTATCACGGTCAATGACCGTGACAAGTCCGTGACAAGTAAATTTATCACGGTCTTGTCACGGTCATTGACCGTGACAATTAGTTGTCACGGTCGTGTCAAGGTCAATGACCGTGACAAAAAACGCGTATTTTTTGTCACGGTCAATGACCTTGACAAGGCTGGCCGGCTGAAATGTGACAATTTGGCCATTTTGGTGTAGTGCAGGGGTCTCTCCTGAGATGATTACTCCGGCAGCGGCTCCAGGGCAGCATGAGGCCAGGGGACCACCCCAGGCACCACGCAAAGACCTGCCACCGCCTCAGTGGCATAGGGATGTTTCCTGGGGAGGCAAGGAAACCCTTGCCCTGAGGATAGGTATGACGATCTGGAGGGAGAGGAGGCCCCCATAGAATGCTGGGAACTATATAAAGTCTCCAAAAACACTGTATGACCTCTTCAGGAGAGTAGAGGGAAGTGCGGGAGACCAAATCCTGATGATCGCCCAAGAGGCTCTGCTTTTGATCGCTTGAGCAGGGGGTCGGCCTTTGAGAGGCTGGGCCCAGTAAATAACCTGCGGGAAAAATTATCCCGATCAAGGAGCGCCGCGAGGTTCATAAGGGAGGAAGATAATGACCGACCCCGCGAGGGCCGGCCCCTAGGACGGGACGACAGCCAGGGGGAAGTAAACAGCCGACACAGGCCAGCCGCGACAGAACCCTCCGTCCATCTCAAAGAGGCGGCAGGGGATAACATTGTCCAAGCCGACCCTACGAGGCCCTGGAATGACTCGATCCAACAATTGGAGGATAAGATTGGCGATATACTAAAAAGACGAGACCCTCTTCAGAGGGGATACACCATAGGCTCACCCTTTGTGGCGAAGATAGTCAACTTCCCTACGCCATCAAAGTTCAAGCCACCTGTGGTCACCCCAAGATATGACGGGAGGACCAACCTTATCCACCATGTTGAGATGTATCAGTTAGCAGCAGACATATACTGTATCTCAAATGAGATGAGGTGTCGTGCCTTCTCTGGTACCCTGACTGGGGCTGCACATGTTTGGTACACGTCTCTCCCAAAAAACTCCATTGAAAACTTTAAGCAGTTGGCAGACCGGTTCATCCATAACTTTTTCTTCGGAATGAGTCCACAGAAGAAGACCACCCACCTGCTCTATGTTAAGCAGGGGAAGAATGAGAGTCTAAGGGACTACATAGCCAGATTCAACAAAGAGAAGTTGGAAGTGGAAGACTATGAGGAGAGCATAGCTATGACAACCCTGATTGGAGGACTCCAAAAGGGGAAGCTGTTATGGAAGCTCGCTGAAGACCCTTCGAGGATGATGGCTGAATTGCTGTCAACAGCAGGAAAGGTGATGAACGTCGAAGAGGCGATGGCCGCAAAATACGAAGACGAAAAAGGAGGTGCCAGTGGGGGTAAGTACCCCAAGAAGAACAAAGAGGGGAAGAAGAGGTCTACGGACGACAAGTTCGCTGATTACACCCCTTTAACAGTCAGCTGTGAACATATTCTCAATAAGATAAAGAGTGACCGGTCTCTGAAGTGGCCTGAGAAGTTTAGGGCAGCCCCCAACAAGAGGAATAAAAACCTATGGTGCGAATTTCACCAAGTCCATGGCCACATAACAGACAAATGCTTTGCTTTGAAAGATGAGATTGAGAAGATTCTGAAAGAAGGGAAGCTCAGAAAGTACGTCGACAAAGGTGCCTTCAAGAGGGGCTGAGGGGACGACCCCAGAAAAAAACGAGGCGATGCATGCAGAGAAGGTCCTCAAAAAAGAGGGGACGACCCTTCTGATGATGAGGATGACCCTGACCTCCCGCCGAGGGACGACCAAGGCCCTGTCAAGAGGCTTAATATAATCTCGCTTGGAGTGGGAATGATCTCCGGGGGTCTAGCAGGAGGAGGGTCATAGGTCGCTGACAGGAAGGCCCATGTGGCTGAGGCCAAGGCAGTGACGAAGACGGTACACTCAACCTCTCTGGAGACGAAGTCAGAAATGAGAAAGAAGGTCGATATGGATACTCTGATAGTGGGATTCTCAAGAATGGACTTCAAAGGCCTCTTAGCCCCACATGATGACCCTCTCGTCAGCACTACCAGGGTGCACGGGTGCGAGGTGCCGAGGATCCTGGTAGATGGGGGCTCATCTGCAGACGTGATATTTTGGCCATGCTTCAAAGCTTTAGGTATCAGCCGTGCTAGACTCGTCCCATACCATCACCCATTGATTGGGTTCAGTGGAGAAAAGGTTCATCCCCTCGGAGTGTATGAGGCTGATGTCAGGATGGGGGACGAGTGGCCGAGATAGCTTACAAAGAAGGTCAGCTTCTTTGTGATGGATGAACATGTCTTTTCGTCCTACAATATTATACTAGGGCGGGTAGCCCTCAAGGGGTTCGAAGCTGTGCCGTCTACGGTCCATCAGATGGTTAAATTTCCAACCCCTTACGGGGTGGGGGAAGTTCAGGGAGACCAGACGACGGCGAGAGAATGTTACTACAACTCCGCTGAAGAAAGAGAGGCACACAAGAAGGCTACAACCACTTACAATATTGATACCTAGACCACGGGGATGAGACGAAGCTAAAGAAAGGAGAGGCCGCGGAAGAGGTAGAATCCATCATCCTCAATGAGGATGACCCGGAAAAAACCGTCCAAGTCGGCAAGTCTCTGAAGCCAAATATCAAGGAAGACCTCATTAAATTTTTGAAGAAGCGACAAAGCGTCTTTGCATGGAGTCACACAGATATGCCGGGGATCGACCCCAAAGTTATTAGCCACAAGCTCAACGTGGTAGAGGGTGCAAAGACAGTTAAGCAGGAGAGGAGAATTTATTCTCAAGAAAAGTATGAGGTCATTAGGGATGAGGTCAAGAAGTTGGAAGATGCTGAGTTTATCAGAGAGGCCATCTACCCTGAATGGCTATCCAACGCTGTCATTGTCCAAAAAGCCAACGGAAAGTGGAGAATGTGTGTAGACTTCACAGACCTCAACAAGCATTGTCCCAAAGACAGCTTACCTCTCCCCCGCATTGATCAGATGGTAGATGCTACCGCAGGCCATGAGCTCATGAGCTTCATGGATGCCTATTCAGGGTACAACCAGATCTTCATGAGCCCTGAAGATTCAGAGAAGACAACTTTCATTACCGACAAGGGGACATACTATTATAGGGTCATGCCCTTTGGCCTAAAAAATACGGGGGCAACGTATCAGCGCCTCGTAAATAAAATGTTCGAGGACCAAATTAGGAAGTCTATGGAGGTATATGTAGATGACATGCTGACTAAGAGTTTGAAGGCAGAGGATCATGTGGCAAACCTGGAGAGGACCTTTAATACGATGGACAAATACCAGATGAAGCTCAACCCGGCCAAGTGTGTCTTCGGGGTCGGAGCAGGGAAGTTATTGGGGTTCATTGTCAACCAAAGAAGCATCGAGGCCAATCCTGAAAAGATAAAGTCCCTCCTGGAAATGAAGACCCCCAAGACCATCAAAGACGTTCAGAGGCTCACGGGGCGAGTGGCTTCTTTGAATAGGTTCGTATCCAGAGCCACAGATAAGTGTTTGCCATTCTTCAAGATCCTCAGGAAGGACTTCGAATGGAGTGAAGAGTGTGATGAGGCTTTCAGGGAGCTAAAGTCATACCTAGGGTCTCCCTTGATGTTGTCACGACCAGTGCAGGGTGAACGACTCTATATGTATCTAGCTGTCTCTGAGTCAGCCATTAGCGCAGCAATCGTCAGAGACGAAGACGGGGTACAGAGGCCAGTGTATTTCAACAGTAAGGCACTTCAGGGGGCAGAGCAAAGATACCCGAGGATGGAGAAGTTAGCCTATGCCTTGATCCATGCCTCAAGGAAGATGAATCCATACTTCCAGTCCCATACAATGGTCATCCTCACTGACTCTCCTCTTAGGCAGGTTTTGCACAAGCCTGAAAAATCAGGGAGGCTAATGGCCTGGGCTATAGAGCTGGGGGAGTTTGACAATGTGTACCAGCCTAGGACTGACATTAAGGGGCAAGCATTGGCAGATTTTGTGGCCGAGTTTACATGGGAAGATGATGAAGCTAAGGATGAGAGTCACGGGAAGACAGATACCCTGCAAGGTAGACACACCGACACACCTGTAGATAAGGCTGAGACAAGCACCGCTGGAAGGAAAGTGGCCGAAAATGAAGAGGGAAGATATCTCTTTAGAGAGGGATCCCTCACCGAGGGAAGTTTCTCAGAAGAGCATACCGTGTGGAGTCTCTTCGTCGACGGGTCCTCTTACGAAAGTGGGAGTGGGGCTGGGTTAATAGTATCAGCACCCGATGGCACAGACATTGAGTACGCCCTGAGGTTCAACTTTAAGGCCTCCAATAATGAGGCCGAATATGAGGCCTTGATAGTAGGCCTCTCCTTGTCCAAATCTCTTAGTATCAGCCAGATTTTGGTTCATAGTGATTCGAGGCTAGTAGTGAATCAGATACTAGGAGCCTACGAGGCCAAGGACGAGAGGATGGATAGGTACCTTGATAAGGTGCGGTCATTACTGAAGAGCTTAAGATAAGTAAGATTGAAGAGGATACCTAGGCTCGATAATGGTCGAGCTGACGCCCTTGCTATGTTGGCCTCGGCGATTAGGACGGACATCAGGAGGACAGTCCCAGTGGAAATTTTGCTTCGACCAACTATCGAAGATGCTGAGGGAACACTTGGCACTTGCCTGAGTATCGCTAAGGAAGCCTCGTGGATGGACCCTCTGATCAGATACATTAAAGAGGGGGAAGTACCAGAAGCAAGGTAAGAAAGGAAGAAGTTGAGATACAGAGTTGCAAAATTCACTGTCATTGGGGACACCTTATACAAAAAGGGGTTTTTGCTCCCCTTACTTAGGTGTGTGCACCCATCTGAAGTCCTTTCCATTTTGCAAGATGTGCACGAAGGATCATGTTCAAGCCACATTGGGGGCAGATCCTTAGCAAAGAGGGTGATCACCCAAGGGTACTGGTGGCCGAACTTGGGGAAAGATGTCGTGGCATATGTGAAAAAGTGACAAATGCTAAAGATTTTCCACCATCCCTCACCAACCCCATCAGCCTCTTACCTCCATTACATCCCCATGGCCATTTGTAGTGTGGGGGATCGACCTAGTAGGACCCTTGCCAAGGGCAATCAATAACTATCGGTTCCTCATCGTAGCGATTGACTATTTCTCAAAAATGGGTGGAGGCCGAACCGATGGTCACGATTACAGAGCAGAAGACCTTCCAGTTTATATGGAGAAATATTATATGCAGATATGGTCTCCCAAACACCCTCATCTCGGATAACGGGACTCAATTCAAGAATACATCTCTACAGAAGTACTATGAAAGGGTGAGTATCAAACAATTCTTCTCTACCTCAGGCCGACTTCAGGCCAACGGGCAAACGAAAGTTACGAATAGGACAATCCTAGATGGAATCAAGAAGAGGCTTGAGGAGGCAAAAGTAAGATGGGTCGAGGAATTATATGCCGTGCTGTGGGCCTACAGGACGACAGCGAAGACCTCTACCGGAGAGACCCCATTCATGCTAGCTTATGGCTCAGAAGATGTCATCCCCACCGAGATTGGGTTTCCTACTCATAGGGTGCAAATGTATGACCCCAGGAGAAATATGAAAGAGAGGAGACTTGACTTAGACCTGATTAAGGAAAGGAGGGAGGACGCTGAGATAAGGCGAGCCGCCTACCAGCAGAGGACTGCAAGGTTTTACAATCAGAGGGTGAAACAGAGACCAATTGCAGTGGAGGACTTGGTCCTCAAAAAGACTTGGCAGAAGCCCAACAAGCTTCATCCTAACTGGCATGGCCCATATAGGGTAATCGATGAAATTTTCGCAGGGACCTTTAGACTAGAAAACCTAGAAGCGGAACCCTTTTCCAACCCCTGGAATGCAGATCATTTGAAGAAATACTATCAGTAGTTTTGTAAAGTCCTATCGAACGACAGTTGTAAAAGGTGTTGCTCCGACAGAACACTTGGAAAATTAATAAAAAATATCAGTGTTTCCTCTCATCTTGTGTTTATCAGTTCTAGTACGCATGGAATCATCTTTGGAGAATGACCCTCGGCTATAATGAGGGTCAATGGTGGGGACGACCCCACCATTGTCCTCAAGAAAGACGAGGGAAGACTTGTTTTAAAAACCATTAATTTCGTAATTACAACTCTCGGCTATAATGAGGGACAATGGTGGGGACGACCCCACCATTGTCCTCAAGAAAGACGAGGGAAGACTTGTTTAAAAACCATTAATTTGGTAATTACAACCCTCGGCTATAATGAGGGTCAATGGTGGGGACGACCCCACCATTGTCCTCAAGAAAGACGAGGGAAGACTTGTTTAAAAACCATTAATTTGATAATTACAACCCTCGGCTATAATGAGGGCCAATGGTGGGGACGACCCCACCATTATCCTCAAGAAAGAAGAGGGAAGACTTGTTTAAAAACCATTAATTTGGTAATTACAACCCTCGGCTATAATGAGGGCCAATGGTGGGGACGACCCCACCATTGTCCTCAAGAAAGACAAGGGAAGACTTGTTTAAAAACCATTAATTTGGTAATTACAACCCTCGACTATAATGAGGGCCAATGGTGGGGACGACCCCACCATTGTCCTCAAGAAAGACGAGGGAAGACTTCTTTAAAAACCATTAATTTGGTAATTACAACCCTCGGCTATAATGAGGGCCAATGGTGGGGACGACCCCACCATTGTCCTCAAGAAAGACGAGGGAAGACTTGTTTAAAAATCATTAATTTGGTAATTACAACCCTCGGCTATAATGAGGGTCAATGGTGGGGACGACCCCCCCCCCCCCCCCCCCATTGCCCTCAAGAAAGACGAGGGAGGACTTGAGCATCAATTAAAATTGGTTAAAAACCCTCGGCTATAATGAGGGCCAACGCAGGGGACGACCCCTCATTCACCCTCAAGAAAGACGAGGGAGGGGTTAGTGATATTAACATAAGATTCACAATACAAATCACACAAGAAGCAAATATGGAAGACAGCAAAGAAGACGATATCATAGAGTAAATATTACAATGTCTTGATCAACAAAAGTAGAGTACAAATACATTAATTACATAGAGGGTATGGGCTACAGACAACCACCCTATTGAGCAGCGTCGGAGGGCAGTGACTCAACATTGATGATGGGGGTTTCCTCGACGACCACAATAGGCTGATCTTCAGACGTGCCAGTACCCTCAACATGCAGAGATTTCACCTGGGCCAGGGCCTCGGCAACCAAAGGGTTGTCCAGTTGGACTGCTTTGATGGAGGGATGGACCGAAGAGACGACATCACCAAACTTGAGGACGACCCACCGACTGGCCGTCCTGATGCCCCTCTCCAAGTATTCAAGGCCGAAGCCTTGAAACTCGTCCGAGATTTTGAAGGCCTCCACCGCATCGGCCTCGACTTTTTTGACAGCCGCCTCAAGATCGACCTTGTGTTGAACTTCCATGTTGGTCAAGGCCTCATCCTTCCCCTTTATGAGCAGGTCCTTGGCCTGTAAATCTGCATCGTGCTGCCTCGTCAGCTCGTCCAGGACCCTGGCATGTTCAGTCCTGGCACTCTCCAGTGTAGCTCTTGCAGTCTCTAACTCAGTCTGCAGATCAGCCTCACGTTGAATGGCACTCTCGGCCTCATAAAATTTTTCCTGATTCTTCGCCATCCACTTGGTGGCCGAGGTAAAGACGCATACAGACTGCACAAAACAATAAACAGATGTCAAGAGGTCGAGAAAATAGTTTGTGAAAGAATACAACTAAGGGAATGAATACCTGAGATAGGGCGTGCAGACCATAGTCATACACTTTTGCTGGAGGCATCTTGGACAGAAATTCATAATCAGCAGCCGAGGGGGCAGAAAACATGGACGCCTTGGCCGCCCTCAGGTTCGCGATAAAGGAAGATGGCTCAGCCTTCAGAAGCGCCAAGTTCTGGGACCAGAAGGCCCCCATGCTGGAAGAAGAGGCGGTTCCCTCAGATGCCTCGACCCTTGCCCTCGTCCGTGAATCTGGCCGAGGGTCGACAGGGACCTCGAGCTCTTTCCTCTTCTGTCTGTCGGGGGTCGGCTCAGCAGGTGTCGGCCCCACTGTCTGCGTCTTCTTGGAGTTTGTTAAGTCTCCTTGCCTTTCTTCTTGGTCAAGCCTGACAGCAAACTAGGGCCAGTCATTTCCCAAAGGTGGTCAGATATACCAGCAGGACGACCTGAAAGGAGGACGACACGTCAAAAAAATGCAGAGACAAAGATGAAACACTTGAAAAAAGTAAAGAATGGGCAAAAAATAATGTAACTCACATAGCTCTATCAGGGGGCCGACCCTCAGACCAGCTTCCTTAAGGAACTTGGGGGTCATCAGATTTTCGAACTTTGTAATTTCACCCCCTCTCCCTCGTTCCCTCAGATACTCTACTATGTCTTTCTCATCCAGGCTAAGTCCGGGATCAGACCTGGCCTTCATCGAGGGGTTTGACCATCTCCTGGGAACCCTCGGACTGTCATCCAAATGTTGAGACTCGGCGAAAAATTCCCACTCCCCAGAAATGAAGAAAAATCTCTTCTTCCAATCGTGGTTGGAGGTTTGTGCCATGTGGAGAAGTTTTTTATCAGACCTCCTCGCCCCCAGGTGGTAGTACCCAGGCTGTTTGGACGAGGAGGTGATATTGTAACAGGCCAAAAAGACGTCGGCTGAGGGCTCATCAGTGAAAGCATTCTTCCACAGGGAGATGTAGCCTAGGATCGTCCTCCAGGAGTTGGGAGGAAGTTGAGAGGGGGCGACACCGAGGGCCGACAAGATATTTACGACAGAAGGATGCAGAGGGAATCTGACACCAACGTTCATATACTGCAACCTCTCCCTCTTCACCCTCTAAGACCCTCTCAGACTCAGAGGGAACCCTCATAATAATGTTGGGGGACACACCATATGCATGCCTCCACAGCAAGAGGTCACGATCCCTGACTGAGGAGATATAGGACGAGGCATGGGAGGTGTCAACTGGGTCAACATCTGAGTCCTCACCATCGTCCCCAGTCTCCTCTCCCTCGGCCTCATCACCTGTTAGAGGCCCCTGGGGAAAAGCCATCTGGAAGGCATATGGGGATAGGGTTGTCACAGGGACAGCCTCGGAAGCAACCATACCCTCGGCCTGTCGGCCTGGGCTTAGATCATACGTCTCCATTCTCCCAGAAGGTCCAGCGCCAGTTGGCGACGACGCTCTCTCATCCATCTCACCTAAATAACTCTCGGCTGGACGACAGGACGACCCACAAGACTCAGATAGTCTAATTGCGGCTAAAGGGATGGGGAAGATGGGTCGTACCCAATTAGGGTCAGCCCCTCATCTTCTCTCCTCCTCTTCCTCTAGTCGCTTAATCTCTATGAAGAAATTCTCTCTCAAGGATGGAAACTCATCGGTTAAACTATAAAGCCTCCTAAGCATTAAGGGGAAGACCCTACACTTGGAAGAATTTGGATAAGCCAACTAGCAACCTCACAATTAACCAGGGTGGACTTTTTGATCAAAACTAAGGAATTGAAGGGTTTTCTATCAAGAACAATTCAAGAACAGCTTACTAGAGGTCACACCGGAAAATCTATGGAACAACCTAGGAAGAATCTAACCCTACGAGCTTAAAACAGGAAAATAAACAGAAATGAAAATAAGTAGGGCACTAGGGTCGAGGTGTTACCTGAGGAGAAATAGCGAAGCTGCCAAGCTTGAAGATTCGAAACTGCAAAAATGGCAAGAAGGCTGGAAGCTAGAGAGAGAGAGAGAGTTCAGGCGTGACGAAGTAGAAGAAAGAGGTTTTAAAAATTGCTTAAATATCTTATTGATGAATGGGCCCATTAACAAGGCACAACCCACCAGGAGGGCATCATTAGGGCGCAAAGTCCCAGGCAGTGTGCAGCCGTCATGCCTAGGAAACTAGAACGACAAATGATTACCAGATTGACAGGTGTCACTAATCAAGCAGACCATACACTTGTCTCAAACGCAACACTATCCCTCAGCCATCTCAATAGCATCTATAGCTAAGGGCTGGGGGGTGATTGATATACCCATATATACACACGGCCAGGCCAAGGATGCCCTACACCTGGATGGGGTCAGGATGACCTCATCATCAGGCTCCAGAAGACCCCTCAGGGGGCCGACCCTTCATCAGGCTCCAGACGACCCCTCAGGGGGCCGACCCTTCATCAGGCTCCAAACAATCCCTCAGGGGACCGACCCTTCATCAGGCCCCAGACGACCCCTCAGGTGGCCGACCCTTCATCAGGCCCAGACGACCCCTCAGGGGCCGACCCTTCATCAGGCTCCAGACGACCCCTCAGGGGCCGACCCTCTATCAGGCTCCAGACGACCCCTCAGGGGGCTGACCCTTCATCAGGCCCAGACAACCCCTCAGGGGCCGACCCTTCATCAGGCTCCAGACGACCCTCCGAGGGTACGACAATACGAGGCCTAAATTGGGTCTGACTCACTATCAGAAGGAACTTTGCCCTCGGCCTCATTTTACAGGCCGAGGGTGACATCATCACAGCGCGTGGTTTGGGGGACGCGTGGAACAGTGCACGTGAGGCTCACAGGACACGTGGAAGACCGTTATAACCGAATCACTCCCTCACGTGAGGGAATATTATATCATCATTTGGCATCCACAGGTGTCAACAGTAGATTGGTTAAATCATCATTCACATGCACCATGCATACTTGGGGGGTACACTACACCCCCCAAGACCTATATATACTTGTCACCTACAACCCTATAGGGGGGTGGATCGATAATTGTAACCCTAGCAAAAACTCTGCTTATACACACAGTAGAAAGAGAAAGTGAGCTGATGTGCATTGTATCCAAGGCCATTAGTGCCCATACTTAGTGGATCACACACTCACAGTGGATGTAGGCCAAATTGGCTAAACCACTATACATCATTGTCTTATTCCTCTTATACTCATCTCCTTCTAAACACTCACACATACACATCTCCATGGCTGCCATGGTTACTACTGTTTGAGCTCATCATCACTTATCTGGTGGTGCTAGATCTAAGCATCATCAATCGGCATTCACAAAAATAACTGGTCAGGAACACTGGGAGATTCTTCTTAATTCTCATTCAATTAAAATTTGATGTTATGTCATTGTTATTGCGCAAGCTAGAAATCATAATGAAAAAGACAGAGTTATGATGAAACCTTAATAATAGATCAATGAGAAACTATTATTTATTTTCTACCTGATCGGCTATCAACGAGCATTGTTGTTGCAAATGTTGATTTCTCGTTAATTAATTCAACACTTGAACATCACCATATGATTTTTCCCCTACTGCTTAGACTTGGTCTTCAATTATTTGGCTTGGTCTAACTCAGTTTAACCTCTTTCGAAACTAGGAAATGCTCGATTTGAGGGATAACTTTGAGATACGCCAAGGACATCACCGGTTCACCAACGCATGCACCTTACGTATGACCAATGTGATGTGCTTACAATGAATTTGCTGCAAAAACATGCTTTAAACAACAAAAACACTACAATGAGAATTATCAATACCTGTTAGTCAAATGTATCTAAATTGCGAGAATTAATAACTTAGAGATATTTAAACCTAGATATGAAGGACTATTAATATACAATATTTTTGTGTAATCACACCCCCAACAAACATTTTGCCAGTCTGTAGCATAGGATTGACATAAGCATGACATTCAGGGTTGATTTATTGGGGGGAAAAAAGGGAAATCCTAAAATGGCTATATGACTTTTGCCTATTTTTAATCAAAATTGGATTGGATCGAATTGGATTCAGATTCAGTCCAATCCATACACCATTTTATCGCAATCCAATTCAATCCAATGTATTTCAATAATTCTACGATCACAAAATTTCATCTAAAACAACTTTCAATACATTACACAACAATAACATTCTGTCCAAAATGAGCACTTTTGATATCATCAAACATACAAAAATTAGCACTTCTACAACCATAACATTCATTCTGTCAAAAATAACTTCTCCCCAAAACATTCAAACTAGTCCAAATTAGTCAAATTAACCAAAAATAATTGCAAAGATAACCTTAGCCACATTAGCATACTAATTTCAGCAATAATGACGAAAAATAAAAAATTCGGCAACAATAACGAGAACTACAAAATTTCAGCAACTAATTTCAGCATATTAATTTCAATAATAATAACAAAAACTAAAAAATTCAGCAACAATAACAATAACTAAAAAAATTCAACAACTAAACTAATTTCAACTAAAATATTCAACAACTAAAAAATTCAACTAAACTAATTTCAACTAACAACTAAAAACTATTAAACTTTAAAATTAACAACTAAAAATAATTTCATATCAGATTTATTGAAAAAATAACATACCTGATCAAATCAGGCTGATTTGAATCAAAAGGAAGGCAGGCGCAGGACAGCTCTGCACTGCTTCTTTTGCAGCACCGTTTGGGACTCGCGAAGACGACGAGAGGATAGAAGAGAGGTGAGTGGAGATGACAGCACAGCAGCGCCGGAGTAAGAGTAAGCCGCGAAATGGGTAGGGTTTTCTGGTTTTTGATGAGAGTGAGAGTGAGAACGTAAATGGGTTTTCAGCCATAGTTCCGTAGTCTTTTTGTGTGAGCGGGAGAGTGAAGGAGATGAAATTTAGATGGCTCCAAATGAAATGTCAAATAAATTTTAGTATTTATATTTTAATCAAGTGTAACTAATTTTGGCACACTTAAAAACAGTGCCAAATTTTGGCACTGTTTTAAAGTGTGCCAAATTGTCATTAAACCGTGCCAGAATTTGACACAGTTTTTAACTCTGCCAGATTTTTAATATCAATGTGTGCCAAATTGGTGTTTTTGGTGTAGTGTTAATGATATGAGGCGTCACTGCATCAAAGATATCAAATGCTACATCAACAATTTGCCACTACTAGCTCTAAGGGTCCGTTTGGTTGGGCTTATTTGCCATGGTAAATAAGTTGGCAAATGGGGTATTTGCCTACAATTTGATGTGTTTGGTACAAAAGTCTGTCTACGAGTTATTTGCTAATGTACAACACCTTCTAGGCATAATGCCTAAGCAAATTTTGCTTACCTATTTGAGTGGAAAATATTTGCCAACAAATTTGCTAACTTCTTAAACACTTTTAATATTTTAAAAATAATTTAAAAACTGTTTTAAATAATTAAAATAAACGTTAGGAATATTTAAAAACTGTTTTGTAATGTTTTAAAAACCGTTTTTAATATTATAAAAAATTGTTAAGAAGATGTTTTACAATTTTTTCTTAAAACCGAAATATAAAAATATTGTAAAAACTGTTTTTAACATTTTTAAAAACTGTTTTGAATATATTATAAAAATTGTTTTAAGGTTTTAAAAAATAATTTTAAAAACTGTTTTCAATATTATAAAAAATTGTTAAGAAAATGTTTTACAAATTTTTTTAAAAAACGTAATATAAAAATATTGTAAAAACTGTTTTTAACATTTTTAAAAACTGTTTTTGACATTTTTTAAAAACTGTTTTCAATATAATATAAAAACAGTTTTAATGTTTTAAAAAATAATTTAAAAACTATTTTAAATAATTAAAAAATCTGTTATGAATATTTAAAAACTATTTTGTAATGTTTTAAAAACTGTTGTTAATATTACAAAAAATTGTTAAGAAAATGTTTTACAATTTTTTTTAAAAACCGTAATATAATAGTATTGTAAAAACTGTTTTTAACATTTTTAAAAACTGTTTTGAATATAATATGAAAACAGTTTTAAAGTTTTAAAAAATTATTTTAAATAGTTAAAAAAATTGTTGTGAATATTTAAAAATTGTTTTGTAATATTTTAAAAACTGTTTTTAATATTATAAAAAATTGTTAAGAAAATGTTTTACAATTTTTTTTAAAAATCGTAATATAAAAATATTGAAAAAACTGTTTTTAACATTTTTGAATATAATATAAAAACTGTTTTTAAAGAAAATAATTAGATTGACTTTAATTTCGTCAAATAGTTGTTTGATAGCATCATATGAAAAAAATTAGGTAAAATTTGCCTAGACAAAATTTATCACGCCCACTCTTTTACCAATTGTCAAGCAAACGAACACTAAAAGAAAGCAATTCTCATCAACGTTTTTTGAACAATACACGAGTATTAACTTGTCAGTTCCTGAAGTTGCCTCCGGAGAATCTAAAGGACACTGGAAGGGACCCATATCAAGTATCAGTTGCAGAGTTGCACATTCATTTTCAAGCTTTTTTATTCGAGATAGAGATCTATCATCTACCTAGAGCAGACAATGATTGTTTTAACTCTTGGTTTAACAGACGTTGTAAAAATTTTAAAGCTCTCTACCCAACATTTGAGTAAAAAAAAGTTGATAAGTTCAAGGTTTCACATATGAGCCCATATATCAATCGATAATGCACCCCTCACAAGCAAAGACGCTTTTGGTTTAAAATGAATCAATAACCCAAGGGTAAATTTCAGAATATAATTGGCATAAGGATTCTACTACAAAATTCTTCAAATCAGGGATTATGGATGCAAACAAACCGAGCCTAATTAGCTTGATCCTTAAACGAGCTTAAAATCATATTCAAGCTCAGTTTGTTTACTTAACAAACAAGCCTAAATCGAGCTTTATATGAGCAGAGCTCAAGCAGCTCAATCCTAGGGCTCTAATCAAGTTCGTTTATGTCCTACAAGATTAAACGGGCAGAGCTCTATCTTTTAAACGAGCTCAAGATCGAGATCGACCTTGATTCATTTGCTTGCTCAACAAACAAGTCAAGCTCAAGTTTTAAATGTGCCTAGCTCGAGCTGTTCACAAACAGCTGGCTTCATTTGCAGCTCCACTGGCATACTAGCACACATCACTTGGCGGTCACCCGAACAAAAACAAGTCTTCATCAGGGTAACATGAAAGCGATAGAATATTTAGACGATAATAATTAACATATTTGTAAAAATCGGATCTACAAATCTATTTTCATTCATTGTCTTCAACTCAACTCAACAAAGCATTTTCCCAATTATTTGGGGTCGGCTTTTCACTCATTGTCTTCATTATAACAAATAGTAAATATACATTATATGCACAGTTTACACATTCTACTAAGCCTTTCAGAAATGTCAATATTTATCCTTGTATGCCTTTTCGCGTTGCTGCTGGTGGATTGTAGACAAACATCTTTTTTCCCATGGCCCTGCATTCTCACCTCATTCAAACAATGTTTCTCATTTACCTGTTTGTCTGCAAAGATATAAGAAAAAAAAATAGCATATTAACAACTTTATTACCATTGTACACCTTTTAGAGATTACCCTCAACAACTTTATTTATTCTTCAACAGCCAAAGGGATCACGTTGACCTTCAGAGGAGTAAAATAGAGCAACACAAAAGAACTTTTATTAAAACCAAGAGATAACCCAAATGGTTCATCATTCATTCCCATCATCTTGGACCACCCCATTACTCAAAAAGAGAATTTTAAAAAGATGATTACAAAAAGAGAATTTTGTAATCACAACATTAGACTCAAAATCAAAACTATGGCAGGCAAGAATCATACGAGACTGAAAATTATTTAGTGCACGTCTACCTTATTGTTAATCCTTATATTCCAAGAATCTTTCTTGGCATTAAGAGGGTCACCAACAACATATGGGGGTGGTAGTTGTTGATGGACATAATTCTTCAAGAGTGGGACCCGGTCTGGAGCATAATCATCATCACTATCGTAGCATGTCTCGCGATGTGGGCCAAGAGCTTTGAGAATCATAGACAATAACAGGCATAGTCCCTGCAAGTTAAAAAACATAAGACAGTGAATTTCACTTGGAAGTATAAAATCTATAACTAAAGCTCCGTTGTTAAATATTTTTCATCAAGGTGAGAAGTAAAATGACAAAAAGAATCCTCACTTATGCAGAGTTATATTTTGTATCCTAAAGTACAAAATATAGCGTGTACATTTAAGTAAAATTCACAGTTCTAAAAAACCCGCCTAGGCCTGAAGCTTGGAAGAAACGCCCCGCCTTAAGCTTTTTACGCCTTATTCTTGGTAAAACCCTTAAGGCGCACTTTTTTCTAAAAACAACAATGTTTTAGTGAAACGATATCGCCTTAGAAAGAAATTTTTTTACAAACCGGACCATTATCTCATCCAAAATAATCAAATAGTATTTTAATTTGCATATATTCAGATATATTTTTATGATATGTACAATTATAGTATTTTAATAGCCTTGTTATGGTTAAAAAATATTAAAATATATTAAGAAGGCCTAAACCCCTTATCACGCCTTATCACCGCCAAGGCTTCTAAGGCTTAAGGCTTGGCCTCCACGCATCGCGTTTTTTAGAATCTTGGTAAAATTTTATATGAACAAAAAATTTAAACTTCGAAACGCAGGTGAAAAAAAATGTCATCCCAAATCCAACTGAGCCTAAAACAGATTAGGAATGAAAAAGGTAAACAACATGAAGTGGACCAATATAGGCTTCCCTACAGGTGCAACCACAGTAATTGATGTCAAACAGTACCTAGATAACTTAAAAGAAGTGGAGGAGATCAGACGGAGACGAAGGACATTTCCAAATCGTGATTTATCAAGTGGGAAGGTGATGCCAAATGAAATTTTCAATTCCAATCTTAAGATGCTACACAGATTTAGATGATCTTCTACTTCATTAATTGTCTCATAGCAATTGATGATGCAATTATATATGTTGAGTGAAACATGCTAACAACCTTTAAAAGTGTAACAATGGTTTACCCAGCGAAAAACTTATCTAATCACTAATTGGAAACCAGAATTTGCTACCCGAAATTTGTAGGTGTAAATCGTCGATCCCTCCAACTAAGAGCCAGAAGCTTATTAGAAGGTAGGCACACTGAGGTAATCAGGTGTGTAAGAGTTCCATAGGCACCCCCATATCTGTGTGTGTGTGGCAGAGAGAGAGAGAGAGAGAGAGAGAGAGAGACCTGTACAGACACAACAGACAATCCAATCCATTTGCACATCTCAAAATTTTCCTTTATAAAATCTTTCAATTCATCAATTTTCCCAGTCTGGTCTTCCGGGAAGTCCTGGTGTCATGCCAGATCAAATTCGAACCATAAGCAACATCATTTAACGGTCTATAAAGTACACACAAAGCAAATCCAATTATAAAATAAAGCACAAGGCTTTGCAATTAAAATGTACCTCCTCCCAGTCATGATTTAAAAATACATCCACAGTCACTGCAGCTTCCAGCATGAGAAGCAAAAAGACAAATGCCATGTACTAAACCCAGTTAAGGTCAACAATGAAGTCATGATGTTTAAGTAACTTGGTAAAATAGTGCTACAGTGACCCAATCTCATTTACAATAAAGGGAAAAAAAAAACATGCGTATCAATAAAAAATTACAGTAGAAGACAGTAAGTTACTAAGGTAGCTATAACAAGAAAACGTCAAAGGAACAAAAAGAAACATAGGGCCTGTTTGGTTTGCAACTATAATTCTGTTTTCTGTATTTAAATACTATTCTGATAAAAATTTGTGTTTAGCATACCTGCGTTTATACTGGAAAGGGTTCTAGGATTCCTGAGTCATATGAAGCATGGATGATTCTATAGAGGAGAAGTATCTCTATGGGAAATGTATCAGATAATTCACAGATACTCCTGCGTACATGTTGAATACTTCTTTAACGTGTCTGTCATTTAATGGATAAATTCTTAATTCCAGACACGGTCGACACCTCTTAGGCACACTAATAAAAGATGTAAAGAGCGGCTAACATTAAAATTGAGATGTGTTCTTTAAAATGAGAAAGAAGTACAACAATTGAGGTAAATCAAACCTTCTACTTCACTGCGATGTTGTGAGGAAACTTGGGGACATTTTTTTCTCTTTGTTGGTGCCTCTCAGTGGTAGACTACTTGCTCATGTGGGCTGTATAAATGATAAGAAGCTTGTGAGGGACAGCTCCTTTGTGCATCTTTTGGTCCATTTAGATGAAGCCGAACTGGAAATAATGGAACTTTCCCTCTCGAGATTATTTGATAGTGAGAGTTTGCCATATTTTTTTGTCAATCTGTGTGTAGTGGTTATTTTTTGTGGATGTCTTTCCGTGGTGCTCAATTTATAACTTTTTTTGCATAATTATACATGGGGTTCCACCCTGTTGCGGTTCTATTAAGGTAAATCAAATTAAATCTTATATCACAACACAAGTAGACTAAACAGATTATTCTATAAATTGAAGAGGACATTGATGATGCTGGAAACAGCACCACCAGATAAGGTGTTAACAAGCTCAAACAAGAGATAACAATGGCAGCACAAGAGTATATATATAGTAGAAGATGAGGAGAAGGGGATGAACACAGCAATATAAGTGGTTCAGCAATTGCCTACGTCACTGTGCAAGTGAGTGTAAATATCACTATCAAATGAGGCTCTAATGGCCTTAGTAATACAATCACTCCTCTTTCTCTCTCTACTGTAAATGCAACAGAGTTTTGGCTAGGGTTTATATTTTTCGATCCTTCACAAGGTAGAGGATGACCTCTATACATAGTGTTTAGGGGTTGTAATGTACCCCCAATGAGCATGTGCATGAAGATCCAACCAGTATAACGATGACACCTGGCTGATCTTAAGCAAACAATAATGACCTCAATATTCCCTCACATGGAGGGAATGATTCAGTTGTAACAGATTTGTCCACGTGTACCAAACCATGCATGTGCTTGTAGATGCTCGGAGATCTTTGATTGGTGCAACCTCGGCCTGGCAGAGTACGAGGTTGGTGAAGTCCGACCGTTCCTTTATCCGAGGCTATATTTGATGACCATGGTCATGTAGCTAGCCGAGGTTAGGTCTAAGTAGGTGTAACGTCGGCTTGGGCCGATGATGATGTTGCCAGATGACTGGTCCCTTGTCACTACTGATCTCAGATGATGGCTGCAATGTCGGCCAGGGTCGATGATAGTGTGGAAGGAGGGTTGAACGCGTTAGTCCTCGCCGACTGTAGAATCAATGTCAGTTGTGGCTGACTTCAAAGAGCTGATGTTACTGATGGTTGTCTTAGGCATCTGGTCACCTCGGCTACAACATTGGCCAAGGTTGATGACTCTGAGTAAGAGGGTGCACTTTGGGCATATCAATCACCCCTTAGCCCTTAGTTACCTATGTGAATAGGTGACTAAGGAGTATGCATGGCCGAGGCTGAATTTTCTTGTGTTCCAATATTTCCTTGCCACATGTCACTTGCTGAAGTGGGTGCGTGCTTACTAAGGTATGGCAATTCTGACTTGCCCTTTTGGTTCCCTAGGCAATGATGGGCTTTGAGACGCGCGCCAAAATGATTAGGTGGGTTTAAAACCCTTCTCTTTCTTCTTCATTTCTTCTCAAACTCTTCCCGCCTAAGCTCTTTTCTGCGACTCCAACTTTTTCCTCAAGACCTCCAATGTTGGCTGGATTTGAAGGTCTCCTTTGCGTCTAAACCTTTCCTTTTCTGTTTCGCAGTTATTCATGTATCATTTTCACCCTTCCTTTCCATTTTCAACCCTTATTTTTCATTTCTGGCTTTTTCCGGCAAGGCTATGTGTTTTCCGGTGAGGGTTTTATGCACTTTCCGGTGACTTTGTTCTTAAGTGTTCTTGGTGTTCTTGGTTTGAAAACCTTTCACCTTCCTGATTTGATCTTTAGTTTAGGTTGAGTTAGGTTGCTTGCTTGTTTGTGACTTTGAGTCCCAAGTGTTGTGTCATCTGACTTGTGCTCAGACCTCTGTACCATCTCATAGAAGAGTTCCCTTCCCTTCGCGAGAAGACCTTTGAAAAAATTAGGCAAAATATAGCTAGCCTAAGAGGAAGCTCGTAGGGCTGAGGCATTCCCTCTCAGACTCATCTATCCTCCACCTCTGAAGATTATCTACCCTGAGCCAGTCGAGCCTGCTGAGCCAGCAGAGGTTCCAGTAGACCCAACACCCATGCCCGAGTCTGAGTCGTCTACCTCAGACCCCATGTACTCAATTAGGCAAGATCAAGTCCCTGATCAAGCCGAGATTTCGAGTCGTGCCTCATCACACCAGGGAGCTAACATCTCACAATCTTCTTCCGATGTCGAAATTGTAGGGCCAAGTGTGGCCATTCCCCCCATTATCGATGCTATTCCCCTCTCGGCCGCCACCGGGGCTGAGTTCGCTCAGAGATTTCCTGATGGTCCCCCTGTATCTGCCCAGGCCGATGTTACTAGGGATGAAGATGATGGGCATGAGAGCGACATTGACACCTCTGAGGCAGCGGAGATTGAGAGCTCCATTAGTGAGTACGATCTTCTAGCTTTTAGGCACCTTTACTCAATAAGCCCTTCCATTAATCTTAGGAGACCTCTGAGGGGTGAGAGGGTCTTTGATGGCCGAGATGGGGAGATCTACGTCTATGAGCAGATGTTCAAGTTGGGCTTCCGTCTCCCTATCCATCCTTCAATCATAGCCATATTGTCCCATTTAAATCTAGCCCTTCAAAATTATCCCCCAACGCCTGGAGGGTGATGATTGGGGCTATCGTCCTTTAGAGGACAATCCACCACTTAGACCTTCCTGTTAGGGTCTTCACAGGTTGCGGCAGCGAAGATATCACAAATAAACAAATCACTCCAATCTCTAACAACTCAAAATATCATTAATGGCAAAGTGACTATAAGGGGGAGTCCTAGGCCTTTATTTATAGACTAACTACGACTTGGGGAGCAAGTCCAATTTTAAAAGACTAAAAGATAATTAATAAAAATTAAAAATAAACATGCTGAAATAAAAATAAAAAGGAAAAGGAAAAAAAGAGGACTCTGTGTCGCGCGTCTTTAATAGTCCCTGTATGAAAATCAATTGTTTTGAGGAAAAAAAATATCCTCCTAAAATTGATGAATACCTTTAAATGTCAAACATGCACTTAAATCATTGTTATGTCTATTGTTCGGATGGGTAACGTCGTAATCTCATCTAAATGTTTATGAACTATTTTAGAAACCAGGACTACTAATTCGGGGTGGAATTAAAAAGAAAGTGGGACGATTAAATGGGGACAAAAGGAATGTATGATAAACATATGATAATTTGTGGAATTTTTTTGGATTTCCATAAAAACAATGGTAATATTATATGTTATATATATATATATATGCAACGCTAGTGTACATGTATCCTAATATTTTTTCTATATCTGTATGAGCATACATATCTTGTATTGGTATCCCGTATCCATGCTTTAGCCAACGTTACTGCAAGGTGGGTCCAATTATATCAGTATCACGTATCTATGCATCTAACTCTCCTTTATGATACTTTGAAAAATTATAATCAAAACGAGCAGTAATGGGGCACCGAAGTAATGAGGCACCGGACTATTGAGTTGTGAAAAAGTAATGAGAATCTTGCAACGAAACTCAGCTTTCCAATCCAATACAAGAAAACACTTCACAAGTATTTGGCAGAAAAAAAAAAGAATTATAGCATGCATGAACTTTACAATTCATATTCTATAGCAAGGATGACTTGTGGAGAATTAATTATAAATATTATTTTTATTTCCATAATTAATAATATTTTTTTTTCTTGTTGGTAATTTCCGGATTTTAATAATACAGCAACAGTTGGCCTACGGAGGTTTTTCCGGATGTGATAAACTTTTAGTTAGGGGTGGGAATCATCTTTAGAGTTATTTAAGTCATACCCAGTGCACACGGCTCCCGCTTTAACGGGTCTAAGAGAGGCAAATGTAGGCAAGCCTTACCCCCATTTTTGGAGAGGCTGCTTCCAAGACTCGAACCCGCGACATAACGCTTTGGGCGGGCAAGCACTAAGTCCGACGTTTTGTAATCTCTATTTATTCATTATATATTATTAAAAATTGAGATTATTTTCCTAGTGAGTTTGTAAATTTGTGTGTTATTCCACTGAGTTCACAGCATAGGCTGTCAACAATTTTAGTCTCTAAGTCACATCAGTGCCAGGTATTTGAGATCAGTGTTTATGATTGAATCAGAAGGGACTAAATGATCTTTCCATTTACCATGAGTATCATATGTATGTCAAAGGTAAAGATATTAACGATGTGGGAATAATAACAAAATCATATGCACAGGTACCCAAACTTAATTAATTGAATTGCTAAGCGTACACCCAAAATTTACAGATAATTGCAAGTCCTTGTACAACCTTTTCAAATATGCAGTCAGGCATAATGCCCAAAATAACTAGTGCATAAAAATAGCAGTATAATGAAGAATAGAAATATGTAAGAACTCTGTCATTTTCAAAATGTTAAAAGATGGTTAAATAGAAAGAACGAAACTATCATGTTAAAACTTTATACCACGGTGAAACTACTTAAAAACACTCTCACTAAATAAGTTCTAGAATAATAACATCTTCCAACACAGAAGTTCCAGGTTCACCTCCAACTACAAAGCATGGAAACAGATGCCTTTTGACTCGACACGCGATATGGATTTCGACACAACTTGGGACACAAGATACATGATATTTCTAAAATGTAGGATCTAAACACACGGGGACGTATAATATTATTTATTTATATAAATAAATGAAACAAAAACTATTAATTTGTCCTCCCATAAGTTGTCTTGTGGGTTCGGATTGAAGGGTCCATACATGTGCAGGATTAATTACTTTCTTTAACAAAAAGGGCCACATGTATCAGAATTCAAAACAATAACGCTACTGATTTAGAAAGAGTTTCTATTTTCATTCATGTAGTTTGAGAATTACTCAGAAATGCCAACAAAAAAAAACATATAACCTCCTTTGAGAGGGAAATGAAACAACAGAAATGCCACAAAATTAAAATGTAAAACACATGTATACGTAGCGTCAAAATGACCATTGAAAGGATACGCAATAAAGGCAACAACCATTAGCAGTTTCTGCAGCAATATGACCCGAGCATGTGATCAAACCCAAAGTAACACCAATACCAAGGAATGTGTAGATGAACCTGCATTTATGTACCCAAAACCATAAAGTAAAAATAAAAAGAAAAGGCATTGCTGAGACAATCTCAAAAGTAACTAACAGACTCAAAAAGTCCAACTTTTTTTTTATCGAAAACAAAGAATGATTCATTAGTAGACCCACAACGACACATTAAAACAATACCATGGAATTGGGAAGTCGGGAGCAAAGAAGGGGGTGTGTTTGTGCCAAACCCTAAACATCCAAAGAGAGTAAAGAATGATAGCAATCCCAACCATAGCAATCAACGAATTTACCACCTTCAGCAATGATTGGACACAGCTCCTCGCCATTAATCACCCAACTTTTAATTTCCTTACATATGAACATTAAACCCTAACCCTAACCCTATATCAGATTCAAAATATAGGGTTAAAGTCAATCTGGGTTATGCGATCTTTTTTGGAGCTTTGTCGCTGTCAATTGATTTTCTGTGTCATTCATTGCTCTAAATTTAGAGTCTCCAAATTAGTCATTTTTGACTCGTAATATGTAACAAAAACGTTGCTGTGGTGTAGTGGTTATCACGTTAGTCTTACACACTAAAGGTCTCCAGTTCGATCCTGGGCAGCAACAAAAGTATTTTTATAACGTCCTCCTTTCTTTTCGTATTCTCCATATTTAGTTTAATACTTACTACACTACATTTGGGCTACATGTGGTACATACAGTAGAAGTCATACTGATCATTCATCATCAATTTTATGCGAGAAATAAAATTCTGAGATGCCTCTAAATATGTTTTGCTATTTATATAAAAAATGAACATTCTTTTTATAAAAAACATGTTGACGATAATTATACCAAATAAAAAAACTAGACATCATTTTTATAAAGAAAAACTGGACAAAACTTGTATTATAAACTTAAATTTTTTGAAACCATTATTTTTTATAAAGTTTTATAGAACACAACTTTTTCATAACTTTTTATAAAAAACTAAGCTGTGATTTTGATAAATTACTAATTTTTGCATTTTATACTTAAATGTACGACACAACACGAATAGCGTGATTTATAATTTTTACACAAATTAAATACAATATCACACCACTACACCAAAATGGGTAAATTGGCACCCTTCCAGCAGCTAGCCTTGTCACGGTCAATGACCGTGATAAAAAACACGTGTTTTGTGTCACGGTCATTGACCGTGACAATCCTTATAATATTGTCACGGTCAAGGACCGTGACACGTCCATGATCAATGTCCTAGTAAAAAATCATTTCCCCTTCAAATATGATAATTACTTTGTATATCGAACAATATATATATAGTATGATAATTAAATGAAACATACTTGAAATTACATATAGTGCGCATAGATACTAGCCTTCTAGTTCTTATGCGTACGCATTCAAAAGTCCTTAGACCCGTTCGAGAGTCATTACCCCTGTAATGAGATCTCTCGAATTGTCATGTTTAGATAGTTTGGGACTGCATATTTATGTATAATATTCTTAGTGCTTAAAATTGTTACTTTTGGAGGAAGTTCTACAGTCGTATCCTAATGTTCTCTGGGTACATACTAGATTGGCAAGTGTGACTGTTATTTCAATTGATCAATTGAAATAACACTCACATTTGCCAATCTACGTCGTGTACTTGGAGAACTGCGGGGATATGCTACCGATTTTTTTTCAAATCGTAACAATGTGCATGAGCTGTTAAGTATATTACAGAAAAATGCGATCTTGAATGGGATATGACCACTCACCCTTTAGAGGAGATGGAGGAAATAGAAATTTCTATTATAAATTGAATTTGAATATAAATAAGACATAATTAAATGAAACATACTATAAATCTAAGTTTTGTTTATATTAATCCATGAATATACGCTTCGTACCTTTAATAGGTGATTAGTTGTGGTAGCTGTGATGGGACATTCGAAATACAAATAGTGGATGGGTGAGACAAATAGAATGGGGGATGTGTTTCCCAGAGGTGCTAACGAATTTGTGAAATATGCAAAGAGATGTCATAATGATGAAGAGTTTCCGTGTCCGTGTGTTAGGTGTAAGAATGGTAAGGTGTTTGAGTGGAAAACAGTTGAACTACATTTGTTAAGATCGGGTATGCAAGATAGTTATTGATTTTGGAGTTTTCACGGTGAATTGAAAGTTCCTTTTGTCCCCGACCAACCTTCACAACAACCTTCAACAAGTAGGACAGATGTAGAAAGGGACGACGTAGATCATAATATGTTAGAGGATTTAGTTGATGATGTGTATGGAGTTTATGAAGCAGAAGAGACTCAAGTTACAGATGATGTATAAGGTTCAAGTGCTCGTGAAGATATCATGATAAAACTTGACGATGACTACCAAAGTTTAAAATTTAAGGCGACCCAACCGTTTTACCCTGGCTGTGAGAAAGATCAAACAACTTTACATGCCATGGTTGGTTTGCACAGTTTGAAGATGCAATACGGTTTGTCTGGCAATAGCGTGACAGGAATTCTGAAATGGGTGAAGGGCTTATTACCCAAGGAGAATACACTTCCAAATACCTATCCTGTTATGAAGAACAGTTTGAAAGGTTTGGGAATGAAGTATAAATTGATTCATGCTTGTGTGTATGACTGCATACTATACCGAAAGGAGTATAAAAATCTCGATCGTTGTTCGGTATGTGATGAACCTAGATATGTCCAATCTACTAGTAAGGAAGACACAAGCTCAAAAGTGCCTCAAAAAGTATTGAAATATTTTTCCATTGGGACTAGATTAAAGCGATTTTTCACAGTACCATAGATAGCGGAGGCAATGACTTGGCATGCTAGGGCAGAAGTAGGGGTAATACCATGCATCATCCTATTGATTCTACTGCTTGGAGGAGGATGAATTATGAGTATCCCGATTTTTCTCGAGAACAACGCAACATTCGTTTGGCTATATCAACAGATGGTTTCAATCCATATGGAAATCTAAGCACCAATCAGAGTGTATGGCCAGTGATCCTAGCCCCACTCAACCTCCCTCCTTCACAGTGTATGAGACCTGAATTTTCGATGATGGTTTTGTTGTACCTGGGTCAAAGGCACCAAGTGATGACATCGACGTCTACCTGGCTCCTTTGGTAGAAGAATTAAATGAGTTATGGGAAGAGGGTGTGCAATCATTTGACTCATTTAGAAAATAAGAGTTTACGCTGAAAGCTATGTTGATGTAGGCAATTCATGATTTTCCAGCTTATGGGACATTATCTGGTTGTGTCGTAGATGGTTATTTGGGGTGTCCTATTTGTCGAGAGGAGACTGAATCTCTTCGTCTATCCTTTAGCTCAAAAAATGTATACCATTTCCACAGAAGGTTTTTACCCCCGGCTCATAGTTTCAGATTTGAGAAAGGTTTCAATTTTTTATTGGGCGGGGTTGAACATAGGCTACCGCCGAGATAACTTTCGGGTTCAGAAATTGAAAGTAAATCTTCTGAATGTGACCCTAATATACCAGGTAAGAATCCTAAATTTAAGAATGTCAAGCATAAAAAGCCCCCAACTGGGAATGCAACTGAGACAAGAAAGGCATGGTCTAGGAGGTCAATTTTATTTGACTTGCCTTATTGAAAGAATAACCCGGTGCACTATGCATTGGATGTGATGCATGCAGATAAGAACTTCGCTGAACATATTGTGGGCACTTTCATTGGGGGAGTCATTCGAAGGATGGAGAAAATGCACGAAAAGACCTTAAATCGTTGAACTTAAGCCACAACTATGATTGAAAGAAGATAGTAGGGGAAGGACAATAATTCCCCCTGGTGCGTTTACTTTGACGAGTGGGGAAAGGAAGGTGCTTTTAGACACAATATATAATTTGAAGGGCCCATCTACTTTTTCGTCCAGCTTGCAAACGATTGTGAATTATGCTACTCATGATTTACATAAGTGTAAGTCCCACGATTGGCATGTGATCATGCAATTGGTTCCTCTATTGTTTAAGCACTGTTTCTCCAAGCACAAGGATTTGGAGAGAGCTATTATGCAAATTAGTATTACCTTCTCACTCTTGTGTGAGAAGGTAGTCAATCGAGAACACATAGTGGTCGCAAAATTGGCGGTGATCGAAGCAATTTGTGTATTGGAGAAGTACTTTCTCCCAGCATTCTTTGACATAAGTGTTCACTTGTTGGTACACCTATGCGACGAGGCACTTCTTTGTGGTCCAGTTAGATATCGGTGGATATATCCGTTTGAAAGATTGGTGAAAGTTTTTAAAGATTACGTCAAGATACGCGATACATTGCAGGATCAATTGCAGAGGAATACATCACCGTGGAGTCATCAATATATACTCGGAAATATATGCCTGACTCGACTATCGTTGATGACACTAATGAGTTCGTCGATGATGGTGGTCATGTGATGGGAAAACGAGTGAAATTAACGAGTTTGTAACATGAACAAGTAGCTTGTTATCTATTTGACACACATGAAGATGTTGAAGAATGGAAAAAGTAAGTTTCGATTATTATAATGTTTAACATTATTTTAGATTATTTTATACGTAATTAATTTTGTAATATGCAAAAAATATGAAGCCTGTGAGAACAATAAAAGAGGAAAAATAATGGTACAATCAGACAGCGAATTTAGGTTGTGGTTGACACAAGAGGTAATTATAATGAAAATGGTCATTATATAACGTTACATTACACTCAAATTTTAAAACTAATATAATTAATTTATCTATATTCTCAGCTCTTAAAGAAGGGTGATGTGACATCATGGCTTGCTCGTATAGCCACTGGACCCTTGTTCGTGGCACAAGAGTACAAAAAGTATCGATTGAATGGTTACATTTTTTGCGCTAAAGTGTACGAGGAAAGTACAAATGTACAGAACTCGGGCATTTCATACAAGGCTCTTACTTTCTTTCGAGCGAGCGCAAAAGATAAAAACCTCGTTGAAGCTGAAATGACTTACTATTGTGTAATCCGAAATATATTTTAATTGGATTATATAAGCTTCAAAGAGGTTGTATTTTACTGTGACTGGGTAAGAGTTGAGGATAAAAATGCTTGTAAAGTTGATCCTGTCACCAATTTGATCATGGTTGACTTGTCCAAGTTGAAGAGCAACGACCAGGTGAGCGATGAGCCGTTTGTTTTTGCATTTCAAAAGGTTAACCAGGTGTTTTACCCGGAGTATATCAACAACGAGCCATGGTCAATTGTCCAACACGCGCCAAAATGTCTAAATAATAGTGTGGATGACTTGGCTGCTCCTACCGAATATCAATCCATTTTTTATGATAACTCGAATTTTAAACAATTTTTCAATTTGTAATAAATATTCCAATTTGTACCGAAACATCCATTTTTAATGCTTTTAATTGATTTGCACTTTATCATTTTCACTCTTGTGTAGTGTGCTGTGTGTGGGCGGTAGGGGTGGGGGTGGGGGTGGGGGTGGGGATGTTTCAAATTTTTAGTAATTGTACATATTATGAGCTAGATGTTGTTGTTTTGGAGTTCAGAATTGAGGTGTTTGACAGTAATAATTCATTTTAATTTGTAGTAATTGTACATATTTGCATGCCTTCTTTTAATTCATTTTGATATGTACTAATAACATTTTTTTAGAGCAAATGTCTCCTTCAGGTATTAAGGCGAGGATGATGATGCTTGTTATGATGATGTCGTCTGGGCTCGGTGGTAGCGGAGGCGACGAGGGCTCTTGGGCCCCTAGGCTCCCCAAATATGAAAAATTGAGGATGGCCATCGAGATTAAGTCGGGGCTATTAGCGAGATCCCTCGAGCTGGTAAAGACGATCATCGACCCGGAGTACACTAGTTGGAAGGAGGTGCCATATAAGCTCAAGTTAGTTATTTGGGTGGCACTGCAGGTAATGTATTTATATTTATATTTATATTCATATGAATATTTCAATTTCGATTTCAATTTCATTTTATATTTATATTTATATTTATTTGCAACTAACATTGTATTTGTTGGACATGAACAATTCAGCCTGGATCCAAAGCTACACGATTCCGTCTTGGAGCATTTGAGGGAGCAACACAAGACGTGGAAGAAAAATATGCGGACCCGGTACTTTGGAAAGACACGAGAGTCCATTATCCAAAGGTGTGAATCCGTCCCGCCGAAGGATCCGGTCTCATTGGCACAATAGCAAAAGTTCGTTGACAATGAGATCGGGGAGCGACAATTGGCATCTCGCCAATCGGGGAGGGAAAACCGGGAAAAAAAGACGGATGTGCACTACTCCGGCCGTACGTCTTACGCCGAGGTGGAGCATAGGATGATGGTAAGATTTAATTTTTCTATAACTACAGAAATATATTATTCTGCATTATTTTACTTTGCGGGGCCGATACTAATTTTACTTTATTTTATTTCAAGGGACTGGGAGTGGCCCTGGGGGTAGGCCACATAGACTCGATACTTATGTGGCTCTTCGAACGAAGAAGGGGAAGGACAAGGAGGTGTCCCCGAGCGTCGCGACCACGATTGTAAGTAATCCGACAATTTACTTTTTGTTAATTATGTTATAATTTTTTAATTTACTTATGTGACAACCCGTGATCCGAGATAAGGGGTGGCCAGCCCGATACCCAAATGTAACAGGAATCATGGATGAATATCATTCTCAGCATCATAAAATATAAACTGAGTATACGGGAAAACCGCCCAATACATCAGAAAACGGGTTGCCAAAAAGTTTAGAAATGTAAAATGCAGTTAAGAAATTTAAATTAAAACAACCCCATCTGATAAGCAAGTGGAATTCCAAAAGAGTATATATAATACAACTAGGACGAATGTACACAAAAGGACCGAATAAGCTGTCGATCCACAGCAACAAACAACTGGATACAACGAGTTAAATATCTTACATAATACATCCATTAATCAAATACAAAAGTTTGGGCCACACGCCCGAATAAAAAGACCCGATCATATCTAGAACACAAAGATGAAAGCGTCAAATTCAAGATCCTGTAATAACCCGCAAAATCTTACAGCTCGTCGAAAGCAAAGGGATGGGAACATCAAAACTGGCGTCCTTGCGGGGGGGAGCACCTGAGCGGATACAATCATATATACAACAAGGAAAGTAAACCGGTCAGGGCCGGGTTCTAAATGATCACCAGAAGAAATAAAAAGCATGATAGATATGAACAGTTATGTATAAATGATAAGGATGATAATATGACAATGACATGCTATCTACATTACAATTTAAGTAATTATGAAATGAAATGTCATATACATAAACGAAAGAAAGGTAAATAACTTAAATTTAAAACCTTTTCTCATTAATCCAATTACCATATCCTTCTTACATTCCTTAATAGGAATAAAACCATTTTATTAACTTCCATAGTTAATTATCTTACCATTTCATCTTTCCATTCCTTAATAGGAATGCCATTAATATTAAGTGCACTTTATGGCACATATTTCATTAATCTCATTTCCCGTGCTCTTTATGGCACATATATATGCTCTTTGTGGCATTTATCATACACTCTTTGTGGCGTTTAACAACCATCAAGTCCCACTTGATGAAAAATATAGTTATATTAATATACATATAACGATATCTAAGACCGCCCGTACGGGTTTCCCCACTGTGCGCGCCCCTAAATGACCATCATCTTCCAGGGCCTACCATAGAACAACCTGGGATCCTACAACGCAAGACGTCGAGAAGCGGCCATGTGCCTGCGGGATAGTCAAGACCACACCCGGAATCTCCTACCCATCGCAGAAAATATATACATAACAAACGCTCACATGGCCTAGGACTATATCCACCCTGCATTCATTTGCCAGGGGCCATCACCATGCGCACGAACTTCCCTTATGATGTCCTTTAGAGAGGTGTGTAACAGTAAATTAACATTTACATTTTTAAAACTCATTATCATATTCCATATTCATTACCTATTTCCATTTCCATTACCCTTGTGATTAGTTCTTTTTATTGAACCTATCATTATTAAACAGTTGGGTTCCTTCTATTTGAACCAATCATCATTAACGCCCTTTGGGTCCATTTTTGTTGAACCTATCATCTTTAAGCATTTGGGTTCATTATACGAACCAAGTTCCCCTCGAATATCGTCATTAATATTCCTCAATTTACAAGTCCAGATTAAATCTCCAAATGATCATTATGATCCTATGAGTCCTCAAAGTTCATAACATCTTGATAAGCCCTTAAGTCTCCAAACATGGGCCTACGACCCCTATCCTCCTATTACGAAGTAACAAAAAGAGTGATGCCTAAACATAATTTTGGAACACCCCCTCCTCTGGACTTAACCCCAAGTGAAATCCATTCCACTCTAGTGTGACAACCAAACTCAACTAGGACTCTAAAAGTCAAAGTTTACTTCATTCAAGAAGGTTCCTAAGTTCCTATGAAAAGAAAAGATTTAAAAGCAAAAGTAAAACTTTGGGAAGAAAACAGGGGACCGGTCGACCGGTCCCAAGACCGCGGTTGACCGCGTCTCAAAATTTTGCCTACGAAGAAAAGCAGAAAGCTCACTTCGACAGGGCCTTTGGAAGAAAACAGTGTGCCTTCTCCCGAAGTCCCGGTCGACCGGTCTGAGAAACGCGGTCGATCGGTCATTGCAGACCTAGACCCAAAACTCTCCATTCTTCTTCCTACAACCAAATCCCATATCATTTAATGGAACTAATACATTACAAACATGTCTAATTACCATCATTTCCAATATTAATCATCCAAATCAATTTCCAAGGGTTAATACCCACAAATCCAACAAAACCCTAAAATGATTAAACACAACAATTCATAACTATCACAACTAATCATTCTCCTTAAATCATATTATAGCAAGTAGATAACTTGCCTTGATGTAGAAAATCAGATTTGAGGAAGATGCAAGCAAGATCCAAGCTCCAATCTCTCTTTTCTCCAAAGCTCTCTTCTTTCTCCTTCTCTCTCTCTCTAGGGCTCAATTTTGAAAGAAAAGGAAGAGTAGAAATGGGGTTGGGGAAAATAAAACGGGGCTTAAGTCTAAAGAGCCCACTTAAATGTCTAATACGCGATATAATAAATCGCACTGCACTAAAGCTATAACCAGTCAAAAGTGCCCAAAATGCCAAAATGCAATATGGCACTTATTTTGACTGTCTCGCACCTATTGGGACTAACTACACCCTCCAAATTATCATTTGAAAATTTTATAACTCATTTTAAGTCCCGGTTTCTCATTAAACCAAATTGTCATTTTATATCTTATGACACTATAAATCACTACATGGATATTTTTACCTACCCATCAGGTAATCATACAACATTTCAGTAAATATTAACTTTTCTCATATTAAATTAATATTTACTCAACATCTATCATTTTATAATTAATTACTACACATAGTAAATAAATCTAAAATACGCTATCAAACGTGAGGGTTGTTACAACTTATTGTACTAATCATGTGCTTTTTGTCGTTTCAGGCAAAGCTTAAGGAAGTGCATGAGTCGCAGTCTGATGCCGACAAGGCATCTTTGTCCACAGACGCACTCAGCCAAGTGCTTGGCTCTGATCGCAAGGGGAGGACAAGGGGGGTGAGCTCATGGGTGGCCAAATCTAGGATCATAGGATTGGAGATGAGCGATACCGAGTTGACTCAAACGGTGGACTCGCATTACGCGAAGTTGTCCTGTTTGGAGGCAACGGTCCAAGATATGTTCTCATTCATGAAGTGTTTGTTGGGCAGAGGAAAACGCAAGGGGAAAGGGAAGGAGAAGGTGGGGGGAGGAGGTGCGGGAGGAAGAGGTGCAGGATGACGAGGATGTGGACCTCGTTGCTTCATCGTCGACAAGTGCGGACTTTGATGATCCACTTTCCTATTTGGCTCCCTTCGACCAATCGATGTCGACACTTGGTTGGCCGAGCATGTTTATACTGGACATATTTGATGGCCAACGAATAGGGCGGGGGTTGAGGGACCCGAATATCGTCCAGGGTAGACTAGTTCATGCACGTGAGCTTCAAGACATTGATTCCAAGGTGCTCGTCACGCATATGATACCCGGGAAGGCGAGCTCCCCATTGTGGTTGCGTGAACAATGCGGCAAGATGTATATCAGTGGGTGTGTCAATTCGTATATCGTGTGGCGTACTCACCTCCTCGGATTTAACCTTACCCAAGACATTACATTTGAATTGTTTTTAAGTTAGTGCATTTGAATTATATTTGGATTATATCGTGATGCATATTGTCTCTATTTTGAATGTATATTCTCACTATCTTTATTTTATTTGGATAGATAATGTTTGAACAGGTACAAATATACTGCTGGGCAGTGGCAGTGGCCATATTGCCCAGTAGATTTTTTTCAATTCTGCCCAGAATTGTCACGGTCATTGACCGTGATAATTTTTTTTATTAAATGTCACGGGTTTGTCACGGTCCTTAACCGTGACAAAAATTGTCAAGGTCAAGGACCGTGACATGACCGTGACAAGTCTAATGAACTTGTCACGGTCAATGACTGTGACAAGTCCGTGACAAAAAAAGTTGTCACCCCCAGAATTGTCCTTGACAAGTCCAACTTGTCAAGGTCAATGACCGTAACAATTCGACAGATTTGGTGTAGTGCACGATTTTGTTTTAAGTTTGCTTTAGTTTTTGTAATGGGGATAAATTATAAATCCCCAAATTTCTTTCTTTTACTTTATTATGAAATGTAAACGCCACAAGAGAGGCTCTTTCTCTTATCATTTTAATAAAATTTCTGGGGGTACCGTCCCTCTTCCTTAAAAAAAATACAGTATCACACGAATAATTTGGTGTCAGTGACACAATATTAAATTCATAAGTTTACTCGTGTTATTTGTGTCATGTTGTATTTAATGTGGTGTGAAAATTATAAATCATGCTATTTGTGTCATGTCGTGTATTAAAGTATAAAATACAAAATTAGTAATGTGAAGTCACAACTTAATTTTTACAAAAAAATACATTTTTATAAAAAAGTAATGTTTTAAAAGAAATTGTAAAAAATATAGTTTATAATAAAAGTTCTGGCCATTTTTTCTGTAAAAAAGAATGTCGTCCAGTACTTTTGTTTGATATAATTATCGTCAACATTTTTTTTGATAAAAAGAATGTTCATTTTTTTAAATAAATAATATCACAGTTTTTTATTGACTTCCACTTCTATAAAAAATAATAATAAGTTTTTTTCTATAACACTATGTATTTTCAGAATAGTAGATTTGTTTATATTCAAAATATGATGCTTTTTATTTTCAGAATATTATGTATTTTAAAATAAATAATATATTTTTGACAAAATATTATATTTGTTCAAACTAATTTTTTTTATAAATAAATGTACTAATAATTTGTTCAAACTAAAGTATACATGTATTGAAGGACACTTTAATCATTTTGGTGTTTAAAGTTGAAAGTGGAGTGGGGGGAAAATATTTTGGAGTGGAAATAGTGGTTCCCTTAAATTAATATTATAAACTTGTGACATTATTTATCTACAACAAGCAGAGGAATTCTCTACAAAAATCATTGGCTTTTTTTTATAGATAGGATTGTGTGTCTTTATATATAGGATTGTGGGGGGTGCAAATCATAAAAGTCCAAATATTCGATAATTCGGATTAGACCTGATAAAATGTGACATGACTCGATAACACGACACGACACGAAATTAACAGTCAAAGGGGCAAGGGTTATCGGGTACGGGTCACTATCGGGTGAACACGATATACCCGTTAAAAATAATGAATAGCGTTGGTTAAATTTGCTTCACCCGATATCAATTCGTTAAGAACCGAATACTGTTCATGTCATACCGGGTCGTGTGACACGTTAGTAACTATTATGATCCGTTAAGATATGTAGGAAAAAATTAAAATAATATTTGTAGATTGAGGGGGGTTAATTATGTAATTTTGTAAGTAAACCCTAAACTAATTAAACACCTCTACTCTTTTTTTTATTTATTTCATCTTCATATCACACACGCAGCCGCACACCACACACGACACACCCAGGAGCTTTCATCACGCCGGAGCTTTCATCACGCTGCTCTTCTCCCTCTCTTGTCGGCGTTGCACCACATGATCTTTCATCACGCAAAGGTTTGTTCTCTCTTTCCCTTTTTCTCTCCTTCTCTATCTCTATCTATCCGCTTCTACGATTTGTTTATGTATATATATGCTTCTTCGATTTGGTGATGTTTATGTATAGAACTGTTTGTTTGTTATGTTTTTTTATTTGTGATTTGTGATGTCTAGTGGAAAATTTTTTCGTTTGTGATGATTTGTTCATGTATAGATCTGTTTATGTTTTTTTGTTTGTGATATTTATCTATGCAAACACCCGATTTGTTTTTATATATAGAATTGTTTGTTTGTGATTTTTTTTTGTTTGTGATTTTTGATGTTTAGTGGAAGATTTTTTTTGTTTGTGATTTGTTTATGTATAGATCTATTTATGATTTTTTATTTGTGATGTTTATCTACGCATACACCCGATTTATTTTTTTGTTTGTGATGTTTATTTATGTATATATCTGTTATAAACAAAAATATAAACCTGGGGTAATGATTGTATTTTTTATAGGTCATATGCAAAATTCTTCAATGGATGTGGAGGATTTGGGTCTCTCTGAAGAGGAGACCGGTGAAGAATTAGATGGTGGAAAAGTGAAGTCAAAGGGAAAAAAAGGTTCCTTGGAGGAAAAGGTCAGTTTGTTGGACTTTATTTCAAGAATTACCACTAGGAGAGGATAAGAAAAGAAAAGCTCAATGCCGAAAATGCGGGGTAATATATATATCCGAAAGTAGTTACGGGACTGGGAATATGTTGGCCCATATAAAACATTTCATTGAAAATGATGCAACTAACGTTGTAAGGAGGGGTCTTCTTCTAATAAAAAAACAAGTTGAATAAGTATTTTGAGGAAGAAAACATACCAAGAACTCAAGATTTGGATATTTTATCTTGGTGGAAAGGAGAGAAAATTCGGTACCTTATTCTTTTGAAAATGGCTCATGATGTGTTGTCTATCCCTATTTCTACCATTCCTTCCGAGTCGGCATTTAGTATTGGCGGTCGAATTCTTGATCAATATCATAGCTCCTTATTGCCTAACACAGTTCAAGATTTGCTTTGCACTAGAGATTGGATATTTGGAAAGAGCGGTAATTGATATATTTATGCTAATTGTCTTTCATTATTTTCAAAATATGCTAATTAAAAATTTACTTTATTTGCATAATTGTCGATAAAGAAGAAGCCGATGTTATTGAGCTCACCGAAAATATTTTCAACCTACATATAAGTCAAAATCCATCTGCATCAACCCAATACTCTAATAATATCCCTATCCACGAGTAATGAGGTATTCAAAACATATTGTATGTATTAGTGAATTTCATAGAATGTATTTGAAACATGTTTATTTGATCTTAATGTGCAGGTGGACTTAGCTCATTTTTGTGTTTTTGTGATGAGTCATTTCACTTTTTGGGTACTATACGATATTGATATATGACATGTGTTAGGTATGATTTTTAGTTTCATTTAAATGATTATATTTTAGTTTTTGTTTGATATGACAATTTTAATTACGATACTTCAAATCATTGATTTCATTGCTTTTGACATTATTTTTTATATTGCAGTCTTCAAGTGTCGAGTGACATGGCTTTGAAGTGTTCTACGTCGTTGGGGAATGTTTCGTTATGCACATTTTGGGTAAGACTTTACGATTGTTATGGTTGTTCAGTCTTTTAATTAACTATTGTTATCCATTTTGATACTATCTTTTCTATCCATTTTTTATTTCCATTGTTTACTAACAACAATAATATTTTAATTTTTAGGTGGTTAAACTATTGAAGATGGAATTTGGGGTTGCTATAAAGACTTGAAGTTCATTTTTTTTTTGCACTTTACTTGTGACTTTATAATGTACTACAAACTGTATATATTGATTGCAGAATTATGGACCACTTGGAACTTTATATATTTTGTTGTTACTTAATGTAATGAAGCAATGATGGAATTTTTATATTTATGAATTTTATTCGTTTGGTCTATTTATATTAGGGGTTTTTTTGTAAAATGATATGGAGATCTTTAAATGTATGGAGACACAAAATTTTATAAATTGATTTTGTAATTATAATTGTAAATACTGTACTAGTGGTGGATGCACTGGTGGTGGAGACATGTCAATGAAATGAAATTATATTTATAATAGGTCAAATTCACACCAATTTATAATTGTTTAAATCAAATTGTCCCATTTTTTAGAATTGCATTTGAATGATAACGAGTCTTATTGGTGCCTAACGGATCACTCAACACAGAATAACTCATAAACGTAACGGGTCTATCAGTTTATATCGGGTAAATGACACGATTCATTTACTTAACGGGTTAAATGGGTTCGTGTCGTGTAACCCGTTAGGAAAACAAATTGTTTACGAATATTGGATTCATGACCCGTTAAGTTAACGAATCGTGTTCGGATTTAGCATAATTTCACACAAATTCATTAAACACGATCCGAACCAACACGTTGCCAGGTCTAGCTCGGACAGGTACAACCCAAAGGAATATAATATGTTGCTCAAGTCAGAATTAGTGTCACGTGGATAATCATGGGAGGCTCATTCTTGTTATTTATTATCTCGAATGAGATGAACATGGATCAACAAACGATCCAATCAGCAGTTGGAAGAGTTTGAACACAGCTAAACCACTCTTATCGTTAAAAATAAAACTCTTACTCTGGGGCTAGTCCTGTCAATGGGTCAAGTCTAGACTCGGACCCGACCTGGACTCGATCCGTATAATAGGGTCTGAGTATATTTTTTGGGCCTGAGACCCGAAGACCCGTTTATTACACGGGTAGGGTCTAGATCTTATACAAAACTCGTACCCGAAGACCCGACTCGCCTCGCCTCGCCTTGTATATTATTATTTATATATATATATATATATATATATATGTATATATATATACTATGAATTTATATATATTTATAAATATATCTTATCAATAAAACATGTAAGTATTATATATAAAAAATATATATTTATGTATATAATAAATATAAGTAATATATGTTTTATTTATACTAATCATATACTATAATGCATTACAAAATATTTTAATCTAAGATTAAAAAATAAAGAAGGGGGATAAAATAAAAATAAATATAACATAAATATATATATATATATATCGGTCCAGACCCGGACCTGAGCCCGGACCCAAAAGCCCGCTTTGGATCCAGATTTGGATCCAATATTGTAAACCCGATGAAGACTCGGACCCGGACCTGAACCCGATTAAGTGCATATTAAACGGATCTGGAATTCCCTAAATCCGACTCGGCTCCGACCCGTTGATAGGCCTACCCAGGGCAAAGGGGCATGTAATTCTTGGTTAAAAAATTCTCAAAGAATAGTAAAAGCTGAGAAACCCTAACCAGGTGACTTCTTTGTGTCGTGATATTTCTTGTTCATTTATTTATTTTTTCTATTTAGAACCATTAATTGTGATTATTTACCCTCACATAATGCCTAGTGATTATATGTCTCACGAGTCCGTAATAAAGACGGAGATGATCATGATTGATATGTTTTTATCTATAAGTGAGAAGTATGTCGAGTTAGAGGGTGTGGTAATCACATGCAGTCACATTGAAAACCGATCAAATGAAAACGATAGCGACACCAAAGAGATTATAGCATATAAGTGAGTTAATGCTCGAAAGACTGGAGACATGGTGGATCCGACAAAAGATTATCACATGATCGACATTGTTTTTAAAGATCTAATCTATAAGATCATTCCTAAGATTAAGTATAAGAAGTACTTCAAATAGCCGATGAAGATGGATGGAGACCCTGCAAAGAGAAACATCGCCTTGAGATGTTCCCATCACTCGCGCTTGAGATGCTCCCGTCACAAAGATTATTACCACAAGATCAAGAATTGCAAAGACTTAAAGTCTCACCTAGGGTAATTTGTTTAAGATGGGCACCCCGAATATTATGCTGCGAAGAAGCAGATGGACAATGGCGTGGTCGATCGATGACTAAATAATGTTTTAGACAATAAAAATGGAGACCGCATGTTCATTGTGATCCGTAGCACCTCTAGTCCAGAACAAACCAATGGAAATGTTATTGGAATGGAGAAAAGAAGGCAGTTATTGTGATGGAGGATTTTTAGATTGACCTGTGAAAACCCACGATTATAAAGCATCACCGACAGAGGAGGTGGACCATTCTAAGCATATCAGACCTTATGGTCATAGGAACCCCCTATCACGATGCACTGGTCATTATGCTCTGAATATCCAACTAGGATATTAACAAACTCTTGGTCGATCAAGGAAGATTATTTAAGGTCAGCTACCTCAAGTAGTTTGTCGAGGGAGTCACTGTGTCTTTAGACTCTATTCCGGTTGTTAGCGAGTTTTTGATGTGTTCCAGGAAATTCCTAGGTTTCGAGCGAGTAGAGAGATCGATATCGTGATTGACTTGGCTCTATGAACGAGACAAATAGCCCAAGCACTTTATCATATGGCTCCATTAGAACTAAGAGAGAAGATTCAGAGGTTTTTGGGTCAGGGATTATTCGGATGAGCACTTCACCATGGGGAGCTCCGATCCTTTTTGTAAAAAATAAGGATGGATCGTTGAGACCTTGCATAGCAGAAGTTAAGTAAAGTCACCTTACAAAATAAGTATACGTTACCCCATATTGATGATGTGTTCGACTATTTGAGGTGTGCTTCATACTTTTTGAAGATGTTTCGAAAGTAACATTTTTAAAGAGAGGTACAATACACCAATAATTTTTATGGACTTTATCAATCGATTATTTAGGGAGTTCTTGGATCAATTTGTCATTATGTTTATAAATGACACCCTGATTTATTCTCGGACTAAAGACGAGCACGTCAAGCATTTACAAATAGTCTTATAGACGTTACGAGACCATCAGTTATATGGTAAGCTCTAGATTATGGATTTTGGTTGAGAGAGGCACGGTTCTTAGGTCAAATTGTGTTAGAGGTAGGGATCTCAATGGACCCGAGTAAAATATCGGTAGTGATGGAGTGTGGATAACGCACAACACCCACGGAGGTACATTGTTTTTTCGAATTAACATGTTATTATCTTCAATTCGTTCAGGGGTTATCTTAGACAGATGGTCCTTTAACAAACTTAATGAAGAGGTGGGTGTCATTCTTTTGGGATGAGTTTTATCAACAGGGGCTTTCGACGAGTTGAAGGTCAAGTTAACTTCAAAGTGCTCACTTTACCTCGTGGTGGGGTAGAGTACATGGTTTATACTGATGCATCACTATAGAAAATTGGAGATGTATTTATGTAGGAGGAGAGCTCGAGATCTTACGTTTCTCAAAAGCTTAAGCCTCATGAGGGGAATTACACCGCCCATGATCTAGAATTAGCAGCAATAGTTTTTTTCTCTTCGAATTTGGATACATTATTTGTTGGGGGAGAGATTCTATGTTTTCATGGACCATAAGAGTTTTTAGTATATATTCACATATAGGGAGTTAAACATGACACACTTGAGTTCGTGAAAGACAATCAGTTTGATATACGGTATGACCTGGGCAACATGAACGTAATAGCAGATGCCTTTAACCGTAGGCTGACACACTTTCAAAATTTAAATGGCGAAGTGGGTTTCTCTTTGCATTGAGGATGAGTTATCTCATGACTTCATGGTATTTCTTAATATCACACCTGAGATCATTATTCAGATCATGAGGGCACACGCAGGGGATCTTTTTTGTCAGGGGAAATTTAGGCAGTTATTGGATGAAGGAGCAGAGTCGTATTCAATTAGATCTGATGGGGGTTTGCATTTCCACGGTAGGTTGGTGGTTCCCAATGATTAGGAATTATGATAAATAATGATAATTGAGGCATAAGAGTCACGTTTTACGATATATTTCGGTAGGGATAAGATATATCAAGATATGAGGTGCTAGTATTAATGGCATTACATCAAAAAAGCTAAAATATCTCCCTTATTTGGTCAAGTATTGTCACGGTAAAAAACCATGATAAAAAATTAAACGCGTGTCGTCACGGTCCTTGGGTTTTCCCATCCCGAATTTATGGGTTACCCTTAGTCAATTCGGTCTGACCCGAGTGTTAGGTGTGAAGTGAAATGAAACAACATCTATAATATTGCTAGTCCAGTTTTTGTAATTAACATTTCACTTGTTTAGCATGCGATTCTAGTTTCAAAATAAACTACGTGAGGGACCCATGGGGAGCACCCCGAAGTGCAACCATATAAATCTACTAACGTAAAATAAAGAAAGTACTTACCTGTATAACGCTCTCAAAATAAGAAATCACTTCCAGCCTGTCGTAACAAAGTGAGGGTGTGAGTCAATGCTCAATGGAAAATATACAAATACAGTATAAAATCGACTGACAGAAAGAAGACTCAAACACATTGTACCTACGAACACATGCAGCTACATTGTATACACACACACACACACACACACACACACACACACACACACATATATATATATATATATATATATATATATATATATATATATATATATATATATATATATATATATATATATATATATATACATACACATACATATACTTAATGCATGAACATTTTTACTTTCGAAAACCTTATTTATCGAGATTAACTTACCTTAATCTTATAAAAGACTTCCTTTTACTTATTTAGCATTTCTCGCTTTATATAACACACATGGTTTAAGACTTGAAACCATTACACTTGATTTAACCGAAATTATTTCTTTACCGAAGTTTCCCTTTTATTTTATCCAATACATATTAGTATTTTCATTGAAGCCCACCCTTTCAACACACGCGAACACCGTGTTAGAAAATACTCATTTAATCTTTAAGAACCCTTTAAAGCAAATTCTTGTATTTAGGGGTGTTCGCGGTCCGATCCGATCCGATTTATGGGTTTAACCGCTTAGGTTGCTTAATCCTCAATTTACCCACTTACTTTACCTTTTTTCTTACCTTATGGACATTAATCAATTAAACATTTACTTGTCCATTTAACCTTTGTCGAAACATTTATTAATTCATTCAAGTTAGGTTGTATTAACACATTTCACTATACAACCCATTCTTGACATGTTCCTTATACCTTTTATCTTTTCTCGAAATCTTCCAAATATCGCATACTTCAACATGCTCTACACCACCGACTATGCGCACCATATGCTCTGGCAGTTATTATCTCAGTATCATCTTAGTCCCTTTTAATGTGTTTTAACATTTTACAAATGTCCACATTATTCCACTTTTCCCCTTTTTACCAGGCCGAAGCCAAAAGTACGGACTTAATTTCCATTAGCACTTGTAAAATTATTACTTTCTCCGTTAAGTCCTTTATTCACACACACGTTGGTTTTTTACCGAAAATCATTCACGTCTTAGGATTTAATTCATTTTCACCCACACTAGTGTGAAAACATTCACCAACATTTTTTATTCAAAAAAATGTTCCACTTCAAGTAAATTTATCAATTTATCCTTTTATTGCAAAAACTTACAGTTTTGTCCTTTAACAAGTGTTATTTTTCAAAAAATGGTTTAAGTTTTCAATTCAACACTTAAATACATTTGACCATTAAAACACTTGTTCATTAAAGTACTTTACTCAACTTTCACATATTACACTTTACACACCTTTAATATATCAACTCATGTATTTTATATATTAAAACCTTATTTTCCACATATTTAATGAACACTCTTTATTTAGGGGTTTTTACATCCCAACATCCATTTTACCAACATTCAAAAAAAAACACCCCTTTACATATAAAGTTACTCATTTAATGTAGGAAAATACATATTTTCTTTATAAAATGACATGGACAAGCTTTAAACATTACTATTAAAAGAAATCACATTTCTTCATTTAAAACATACTTTTAAAACTTTTTGTATCATAAAATAGTCATAAATAGTATTTTGGAAATTTATACACCTTTAAAACTCATTTAAAACCTTCCTTTAATTGCCTCTTTTGATTTAAAATCTTAAATATGCAATCGATAAACTTATTAATGCAATATAACCATTTTCCTACACATATTCCACCTAATATGTATAAAAGAGTATTCTAAATTTTATCTAATTTTAAAGCACTTCTTTGAAACCCATTTACACATAAAATCTTAAAAATCCACTAGTTAATCCCATGGATGCAAACTATCACATATTTTACATATATTAAGCTTAATATAAGAAATTAAACTAGCTGAAATTATACTAAATATTAAACCTAAACCAAGGTTAGTAAATCACATCTCAAAGACTCCAAAAAATGATGGTGGTAGTGGAGAATGTGGGTGACTCCCCCACCTCTAAAGGTGGCCTTAAAGGGAGTCACAAAAGCTCCTCCTTCCAAGCTCCAATGTATGCTCCAATAATACTCCAAGAAATGCTTCTTCTACCTTCAAGACAACCCCTTTCAAACCTCCATCCAACTCCAAGAATCACATCTTCTTCAACCCAAAAATCTGTCTAGGGTTTACTAAGGTGAGATAAGGTGGTTTAAGGCTTACTAGTGGTGGTTTCATGATTTATTTACTAGTGTAAGTGGGTGGGTTCAGCCTTAACAAGTCTGACCAGAATACATCTCCATGGGAGATCCAATTTAGAGAGAAATAGGGAGGCTATAAAATGAAGATGAAACTAATAACCCTAGTATCCCATCCTTAGGTTTTTATACCACAAAAAAAGCCTAAGCCCGAAATATCTTGGTCTGAACATTCTAGAGGGTTGACACGTCATAAAACCCTAATAGACAAAGTGTGATAGTCATAAGAGATTTCCCATCGTGGGCTACCCTGGGAGGCACAGTCGATCGGCAAGGGAGTCGCGATCGACCGACCATGGGGTAAAAACTTCATTTTTTCATAGTTTGGGCATTATAATATTTGTATACATATTTTTAGGAGCCCAAATAATTGGTCAAATTATTTTTGCATCTTCGAGGGCTTCTCCAGAAATTGTGCAATGTTATGCTTTATTGTGTCGCATACCAGCAATGTTTATCCATTACGTTCAATTTCATTCGTTGCTTGTCTGTTCCTTAATTAATTATCATCGTCATTTATCAATGTGCTAATTAGAACTATTTGAACTCAAATGTCCACCCATGCAAACCATGCAACGTGGAATTTCCTTTTTAATCATTACGCGCAACGCATCACTTTATTATAGTTTTGGCTCAATATTTATGCACCTATTTTCTCCAAATATTTATTCCAATATCTAATCTATTAAAAACTATATATTTCTAGGGCGGGGTATTACAGTCCTTGACTTTAACAACACGCTCAATTTTTTTTGTCACGATTTTGTAACGATCCTTGACCGTGACAATACCAGTGATGAAAAAGGTCGGGATTTCAATCACTAAACCCTATTTCCCACCAAAACATTATACTTTCCCTCCTATCTCTCATCAACCCAGTTCCCACTCTTTCCTATGTAAAAAATTCACCATTTTCATTCACCAAAAGGTATGATTTACATATATATATATATAGTTGTAGTTCTTTAACACGTGTGTTTATTTGTTGTAAAATAGTGTTATTTAATGAATGTCTTGATATTGTTAGACAAAAAAATTATGCAAAACCTAGGTTTGAACTATTTGACTTTGATATTTGTCCAGGCTTGAATATATGTGTTCGTTGATCGTAAAATAGTTGTATTTACATGTATGGATTTAGTATTGTTAAAAATAATTTGTGCAAAACCTAGGTTTGAACATTCTTACAACGTGAATATTTTACTTTGATAGTTATTAGGGCGTAAATATATGTGTTTGTTTGTTATAAATGTGATCATTTTTGGTAAAATAATCCCTGTTGGTTTATTTAAAAATGTGAAGTATTTTGGGATTTAGGGTGAAATCGGGATACGTGGCTTAGGATTTCAGCCATAGGTATCAAATAATAATATGTATGTCAAGGATTTGGGGATTTAAATATATATACATGGCTTGTGGTTTCAATCGCAGTTGTCAAATAGAGATATGTATCATGTATCTAAAAACCTATGTATAGCGTATCTTGAATCGTATCAGTGCAAAAAATAAAAGTAAAAATCATTAAAAAACTAAATAAATTCATTGAAAAGACTTTACAAATAATTACATAACATAGTATAGTGGAGAACAATTACACAACATTAGATTCGTATCGTATTGTATCTTTTTAAATATAATTAAAATTAATTTAGTATGTACATAGGTTTTAAAAATTGAATTCTATTAGGTTATAAAATACAATTAAAACCAATTTGGTATGTATACGCGACTTAGGGTTTCAATGTGATAAAAATAACATCATTAAACATGATAGGTTTCTAATTGGATTGTGTTGTGCTTGAGTTATGGGGTATATAACTATTTTTACCCTATTTGTTCACACATGGTAGGTAACGATTCCTACAAGTTGCTATGGGGTATCCTCTATACAATGAGTGGATATGTGAGATAAATAGACTCCAGGATGTGTAACGTAGAGGTGCTCACAATTTTATAAAATTCACAAAGATGTGTCTCAATAATGAAGATTTCTCTCATCCTTGCGTACGTTGTAGAAATGGTGAAGTGTTTAAGTGAAAAACAGATGAATTACATATGCTTAGATGGAGTATGCAAGACGATTATCGGGTGTGGATTTTCATGAGAAAATACACTATCCCTTTGTCCCCGAACAACCTTCACCACAACCGTCAAGTAGGACAGTAGTGGAAGGACATGAGGATTCCTATGTAGAGCATAATATGTTAGATGATAATTACGGAGTTCATATGGTGGAAGACAATGAGGATTTTGATACGGAAGATAATGAATTTTGTAGTGAAGGGTCTGGTACTCATGATGGTGTTAGGATAAACCTTAAAGATGACTACTAAACTTTAATAAGTTAAATCGACCCAATCTTTCTACCCTAACTATCGAAAAGATCAAACAACTTTGCTTGTCATGGTTGTTTTACATAATTTGAAGTGTCGTTTTGGTTTGTCTGGCAATAGCGTGATTGGAATTCTAAATTGGGTGAAGGGTTCTCTCCTTAAATAGAATACGCTTCCAAATAAGTATCTAAGTATGAAAAATAGTTTTAAAGGTTTGGAAATGAAGTATAAATCAACTCATGCTTGCATACTTACCAAAAGGAGTGCAAAAATCTTTATCATTGTCCGGTATCCAAGGAATCTAAGTATGTGTCAGAGCATGGTTATAATGATTATAGAGGTGCACTATCAAAAGCTCCTAAAAATTATTGAAATATTTCCCCATTAGTCCCAGGTTGAAGATATTTTTCACATTACCATGGATATTAGAGGCAATGACTTATTACATAGAGAAGAAGTAGGGGATAATCAAATACGTCATCATATTGACTCAATAATTTGGAAAGGCATAAATTTTAATTACCCAGATTTTACAAATGAATAACATAATATTTGTTTGGAAATATCCATAGATGGGTTTAATCCATTTATCAATCTAAGCATTAATCAACATGTATTTCCGGTGATCTTAGTACCCCATAAATCTCCTTCTTTGGTTGTGTATGAGACCATAATTTTCGATGTTATCTTTATTGATACTTGGGCCAAAGGCATCAAGTGATGACATTGACGTTTACTTGGCACCGTTGGTAGAATAATTGAATGATTTGTGGATAATGGGTGTGAAAGCATTTGACTCTAGAAAATAGGAAGATTTCATGTTTAAAGCTATGTTGATTCGGGAAATTCACAATTTTCCAACTTATGGGACTTTATCGGGCTGTCATGTTCACAGTTACTTTAAGTGTCCAATTTTTTAATAGGAAACTAGATCTCAACATCTCAAGGATGGTGGAAAAATTATATATCATTGTCATAGGATATTTTTCCCTACCGACCACATGTTTAGATGTGATAAAGGTTCTAATTTTTTATCGGATGCGGTCGAACATAGGCTACCTTTGAGAAAGATTTTAGGTTTAGAAATTAAAAAGAGGTCTACCAAATATGGAGGTAATGTGTTGGGGAGGAATCCTAAATTCAATAATGGTAAGCATAATAAGACCCCTACTGAGAATAAAGCCGATTTAACTTGACGTATTGGAAGGTTAACCCCATGTACCTCGTGTTAGATATTATACATGTCAAAAGGATCATCATCGAACATCTTATAAGCACATGTTTATGTGGAAGTCATTCGAAGGATAGAGAAAAGTCAATGTGTGGTCTTAAAGTGTTGAAAATTAAATTGCAATTATAGTTGAAAGAAGACAGTAATGGGAGGAATATAATCCCCACTAGGGCATATACTTTTACAAGTGAAGAAATAAAGGTGCTTTTAGACACGCTGTATAATTTGAAATTTCTCTCTAATTTTTAATTAAATTTATAGAGGATTATGAGCTATGCCACGCATAATTTACAAAGTGCGAGTCTTACAATTAGCATGTGATCATGCAACTGGTCTCTTTGTTATTTAAACACTATTTCTCTACGCATATGGATTTGTGGAGAACCATTATGCAAATTTGCCTTTGATTCACACTTTTTGTGCGAAAATAGTCAACTGAAAGAACATCATGGCAGCAAAAGAAACTCTAACTGAAGCAACTTGTGTGTTGGAGAAGTCCTTCCCCTCGACATTCTTCAACATAAGTATTCACTTATTGGTGCACTTATGCAATGAGGTATTTTTTTGCGACTCATTAAGATATTGATGGATGTACCATTTGAAAGGTGAATGAAAGTTTTCAAAGAGTATGTTAAGAATATGAGGTACATTTAAGGATCCATCGCATATGAATACATTATTGTGGTGGAATCCATGTTCGCTAGGGAATATATATCTGACCCTAACATTATAGATAATGGAGATGAGTTCGTGGATGAGGGGGCTCAAGTCTTGGGCATACGAGATGAACTGACAAGTTTACAATATGAGCAAATGACTCGTTATATGTTTAAAAATCATGAAGATGTTGACGAATGGAGAGAGTAAGTTTGTGTTGTAATTTTAATCCTTGTTATTATCGTATATACTTGATTACCTTCTTGATAAAAAAATTCATTCAATGTAGAAAATATAATGCATCCGGGCACAATAAAAAATAAGGGACGGTTTCATATTCAGACAGTGAATTTAGACTTTGGGTGTCACATGAGGTAATTATTATGTTAAATGTGCCTTATTAAATGATAAATAATTGCAAGCCTTAAATCTTATCTAATTAACTTATGTAATCAATAATTTTATTTGTTGAAGATGTGTGATGCCACATCAAGGTTTGCTCGTCTGACTACTGGACATAATTTCATGGCACACTAGTACAAGAAGTATTGGTTCAATGGTTATGTATTCTCGTCAAGGTTGCATGAGCAAAATATGGTGTTACAAAATACTAACATTTCATATAAGACTTTTACGTATTTTAGGGCGAGTGTTAAAGACAAAAATCTCGTTAAAGCAGAAATGACTTACTAGGGTGTAATTCAAAATATTTTTAAATTAAACTACATATATTTCAAACAGGATGTATTTTACTGTGAATGGGCAAGAGTTGAGGACAAAAATGCTTGTAAGGTAGATTTCGGTATCAATTTGATAATGGTAGACTCGTCCAAAATGAATAACAAGGAGCATATGAATGATGAGATGTTTGTTTGTGAATTTGAAAACATCAAGCAAGTGATTTACTCGGAGTATATCAACAATGAATAGTGGTCATTCATCTTACACATGCCAATGCATCTACCCAGTTGCACGAATGACCTACCTGGTCCTACCGAATATCAGTCCATTTTGGATGACAAGCCGAACTTGAAACATTTTTCTATCTACTTTACATGAGTAGAGTTATTTTTGTTGTAAAATATATTGAGGATTCCAATTTTTAATTTTTAATCTTAAACATTAATTTATTTTTCGTTAACTCTAATGTTGGTTGTTATATTAAAACAGTCGTACGAGTATTTTCATTTGATTTATGTTATATAATATGCTACTAAAGCCCATTTTTTACAAAATTCATCAGGCCATCGGCCCCTGAGAAAAAGTGAGGGTAGCGAGAGATCGTCTGAAATAACCCCATCAAGTTTGGCAAGTATAGGAGCATAGTTAAAAACAAGACTAGTTTATAGATGATAGCGATAGAGTTGTTGAAATCAATAATTGGTTACGAGTACAAAGATTGGAGGAACATGTCCGTGGAGATGGAGATGGCCATTAAAGATATGAAAATCTCAATACTTATATTAAATATATTACTTTCATATAAGATTTTATTATCATGTTTTTTAATATTAATTCACTAACTTTCTTATATTATATATTAATTGGACAATAACAATTCGACTTATCCCTGGAAGCACGGGACAGTGTACTAGCAGGTGTAGATAGGTAATGGAAGTCATGAAAGAAGAACCTACACACCCACTATTTTGAGAAGGATAGAGAGTCCGTGCTGTAACGTAAGGACACCGTCCCATAGAAGAATCCATCTAATCACGTTTCCCATCTGTAGAGGTTTGTTGATAACGAGGCGTCTGAGAGACAGTTTTCCTTCCGTGTCTCGAAGAGGACTAGATGGTCAAAGAAGGTGAATGTGTGCTACTCTGGCACTACACCAAAACTGGCGACTTATCACGATTAAAAATCTTGACAAGCCAGACTTGTCACGGTAAAAAATCTTGACAAGTTTTGAGATGACAACTTTTTTATCGCGGACTTATCATGATCAAAGTCCGTGACACGATTTGTCATTATCATGGAATTTGACCATGACAAGTTTGTGATAAAGACAAATTTGTCACGGTCAAAGTCCATGATAATTTTGGGCAGATTTAAAAAAACATTGTTGGGCAGTATGGCCATTGCCACTCCCCAACAGTATATTTAACCTGTTACAACATGTTTTAACCTGTTAAAGAAGTATATATCTCAATCAACATTCATCCATTCATACAAAACTAAAGCTATGCACATTAATTATCAAACAATAATAAAAAAATATTCAACATATAATATTCATAACCAACAAATACAATTGAAATTATTACAAATAATTGTCACAGGGTTGGGTTTTCAACAAGTCTAAGGAGGAAGGTAGGCCACACTATAAACGAATTGATAAAACCCTCAATTCGCCGAACTCCATACTGTTTGTCTAACCACAAGGGTTCATTCTCTTTTTCAGGCACAATATGTGTGATGCGGACTCTTTCCTCAATTGGTTGCAACTGACGTCCATGTACCAAACTACCCAGGTGTGTGTCTGGGTCCCTCACCCCCTAGCTATGGGTGTCTCCCCCCCCCCCCCCCCCCCGCGTGTCTGTTATATACACACTCGGCCAAGCAATTATTGACATAGGCCGTTCGACGGGGTAAAGGTGGTGAATGGATCATATGGAGGCGACGAGTAGGTGGGCATCTGTGAGGGAATGCGTATCGGCGTTGAGGGTGAGAAAGATAAAGCAGTGGCATCCTCGTCTACTGCTTTCCCCTTGACCTTACATGATATGGACCCCAATTGACGCTTCATGTAGTCAAATTTATTTTGGATCGTTGCCTCCAACCTTTCTAACTAATCATCGTGGGTGTCCACCTTATGAGCCAGCTCGATATTTCTCGTCTCAATCCCGGTAAGATTCGACTTCCCCACCCAAGATCTCACCCCCTTGTCTGCCCCTTGTGATCCGCCCCGAGCACTTAGCTTAGTGCGTCCGTATCCAAAGATGCCTTATCGGCATCAGACTGAGAGTTGTGCACTTCCTTATGCTTTGTTTAAAAAAAAAAATCATGAATAGATAAGTTAATAAAAAAATTATAACGTAATTAAAAAAAGTAAACAATGGTAAGATATTTTTATAACTTACAATTGTGGTTGCCACGCTCAGGAACACCTCTTTATCCTTGACCTTCCTTGTTCGAATTTCCACATAGACATCGAGTCTATGTGGCCTACCCCCAGGGCCACTCCCCGTCTCCTGAAATAAAATAATGCAAAATTAGTAAGAAATGCAAAATAATGTTAAATTATAATAACATAAAACTAAAATTAAAGAAAATTAAAAACTTACCATCTTGTGCTCCACCTCAGCATAAGACGTATGCCTGGAGTAGTGCACGTCGACCTTTTTAGCTCGATTTATCCTCCAAGATTGACGAGAGGATAATTGCCTATCCGAGATCTCATTGTCGACAAATTGCTGCTAGCTTGCCAATGCGATTGGCTCCTTCGGTGGTACCGTATCCCTAAGCCTCAAGATGGACTCCTGGTTCTGGCAAAAGCATCGTCCCCGCATATTTTTCTTTCGTGTTTTATATTGATCTCTCAATTATTCGAACGTGGTGTCACGGATATGTGGGGGCGGGCTGAATTATTCCCGTCAAACAAATACAAAACAAAAAGAAAGTAAGTGTTTGTTGTATTTAAATTATAAAATAGAATAAAATATAAATTATATACAAAATAAAAATAAAGTGAGTAACTACCAGTAAGGTCCCCCAGATGGCCATCTTGAGCTCATAGGGCACCTTCCTCAAATCCATGTACCCGGGCCCGACCATTGTCTTGAGCAACTCTAGGGCCCTAACCTATAAGGTCGTCTTGTTCTCGACGAGGGACCCCAATTTGCCCCATTTGGGGGGCCTAATGACAGACGAGCCTTCCTCGTCTCTGCAACCCTGTCTCCCCGATGAAGGCATTTCCGGCAAAAATTATTGTTATTAATAGAAACATGTATATGAGAAAATGATCAAATCCAAATGAATAAAAATATTAAATTGACATTCGATAATAACAAAACACTAGAAGAATACAAGGTAACGACATTATAAGAATATAAATAATTGAAGTACTTATTACAAATCTAAATATTGTTTCAAATTTGGGTCATATTACACACTTTGAATTAATGTTTAAATTGATTAAAATTTAAATTAACATATTCACTAACCAAAAAACCAATTTTGATTCCAATCCACAGAAACTCATCAAGTCCAAATGAATTAAAAGCATTAAACTGTAGTTCGATAACAATAAAGCACTAGAAGAATACACGCTACTGGTTATTACAAATAATTAGAATACTTATTAAAAATCTAAAAACTATTTTAAATAATTGGAGTACTTATTTCAAATCTAAACATTATTTCAAATTTGAGTTATCATCTAAAGTGGATTGATATTCGGTAGGAGAAGCCAAGTCATCCACACTACTGGTTAGATGCTTTGGTACGTGTAGGACGATTGATCATGAATCGTTGATATACTTCGAGTAAAATATTTCCTTGACCTTTTGAAAAGCACAAATAAATGGCCCATCGCTCACGTGCTCGTTGCTCTTCAACTTGGACAAGTCAACCATGATTAAATTGGTACTAGGATCAACTTATAAGCATTTTTATCCTCAAATTTTACCCAATTACAGTAAAACACAACCTCTTTGAAGCTTATCTAGTCCAATTCAAATAAATTCCAAATGACACCATAGTAAATCATTTTAACTTTAATGAGGTTTTGTTCTTTTGCGCTCGCTCAAAAATAAGTAAGAGCCTTATATGAAATGCCCGAGTTCTATACATTTGTATTTTTCTCGTACACCCTTGCACCAAATACGTAACCGTTCAGTTGGTACTTTTTGTACTTTTGTGCCATAAACAAGGGTCTAGTGGCTAAACGAGGAAGACTTGATGTCGCATCGCCCCTCTTTAGGAGCTGAGATTATAGATAAATTAATTAGGTTAATTTTAAAGGCTTCTTGTAATATGATATTTAATAAGAGACATTCGCATTGTAATTACCTCGCGTGACACCCACGGCCTAAATTCGTTATCTGATTGTGCTATTGTTCTTCGTCTTTTATTATTCCTACACGCATCATATTTCCTGCATTGATCGTGATGAATGTATTACGAAATTGATCATGTATAAAAGTTAAAATAATATAAAATTTGGAATAATATAAACTTACTTTTCCACTCTTTGACATCTTCATGTGTGTCAAATAAACAACGAGCTACTTGTTCATGTTGTAAGCTCGTTAATTTCACTCATTTTCCCATCACCGAACCACCCTCGTCGACGAACTCATCACTATTATGCACGCTGCTTAAGTCAGGCATATATCCTGAGTGTAGATTGATGACTCCACGGTGATGTATTGCTCTGCAATTGATCCTTTAATTTATCGTGTATTCTTGACATAATCTTTGAAAACTTTCATCAATCTTTCAAACGGATACATCCAATGATATCTAACTGGGCTTCAAAGAAGTACCTCGTCGCATAGGTGTAATGTCAATTTATAAAATGTCGCAAGTCCATAGGCTATTATAGAATAGAGAGCCTAAGTACGGGTCGAACCCACAGAGATTTATCAATTTTTTCGTTCAAAATAATTATGACTGTCCAACTAGACAAAATGGGTGTAGAGAAGATATGTAATATTAAACTAAGCTAACACAATTAAAAAGTGCGACTATGAAAGATATAAACTAGTGTGTGAGAAACTAAGACATTGGATCCATTTATCACGTATAACTAATACTATGCAATAATTTAAACTCGTCATTCCCAATTTTAGAACTCAAATTAAACCGACTCTCGTCGCATTTAATTCGAAAAAAATAACACGGTTAAGTTCACACTATTATTTAACGTCTCCAAATTTAGATGGCTAAAATCCCTATTTCCTTAAAAGTTCACTTTTAAATTTCAATGTATAGTCTTTGAGCATAGACTATCTAAACAATCGAGTGCAAGCATAATCCATCAAAAAATATTCACACTTAAAAATAAAATTATAATATTTTTTTTCCAAACAAACCCGAAGGTTTAAAACATACTCTCGTGTCGTTTTAAATGAATACCAATTTTTTTAAACCTTTATCACATATTGGGAACAAAGACGAATTTAAATAACGCACAATATTAATTAACCATGATAAAGTTTAACTAGTCCTAGTAAAGAAATTAAGCTAGCATAATTGAAGACATAATAAAATTGCAATAATGAAACTAATTTTCATTAATAAAACAAACTTACAAATGTTGTGTCTCACATATAATCTTGACAAAATTCCTCATACAAAGATGCAATTCTAGTCCCTCAAATATAAATAAAACTATAAAAAATTGTTCTCAAGTGTCTCTCTACAATCGTCACACCGAAATAATGAGCCCAATAGTCTTATTTATAGGCTTAGGAATGAGGTATTAGGGTTGTGGTGGAACTCTTCCTGATTGGTCGAAACGTGTCGAAACTTATCACTCCACCTCTTCAATCTTTGGATCGAGATAAGTCACCAAATCTCCCCCCGCTTGATTGTTTGCTGAACACGGATGGCAAATTTTTCCAAATCGGAGAATAAAAATTCCTGACTTTTTTTACGATTTCACAGCTTTTTACGTAAAAATCAGCTTTTTCGCGCCTTTTATGAGTTGATCATCAATTTGCACCAAATTCCATCATTACCCGCAAAATTTTCACTGGGCAACTTTTTTCACAAATTAGCACAAGAATGTTATAACATTATCGAAGCGCCCATTTTTTTACTTAATATTGCCGTTTTGAATTCAAATTCAATCATTCTTGCATTTTTTCCCTTTTTAGTAAAATGATCCTAAGAACTTATTAAACAAAATAAAATGGGACTAAAAAAGTATAAATTTAGGTATAAAATATACAAAATAATGCACTCATTATGTACCAAAAAGTGAACACTTATGTCAAAAAATAATGGGGGAAAACTACTTCTCTAACACACAAATCGCTTCGATTATAGCTACTTTTGCGGCCACTATGTGCTCTCGGTTCAATACATTCTTACATAAAAATATGAAGCAGATGCTAATTTGCATATAGCACTCCACAAATCCTTGTGCTTTGAGAGGCAGTGCTTAAACAACAGAGGAACCAATTGCAAGATCACATGTCAATCATGGGACTTAAACTTAAGTAAATCATAGGTAGCATAATTCACAATCCTTTGCAAGTTTAATGAAAAATTGGATGGAACATTCAAATTATATATTGTGTCTAAAAGCACATTTATTTCCTTACTCGTTAAAGTAAACACATCAGGGGGAATTATTATCCTTCCCTTACTATCTTCTTTCAACCATAGTTGTGGGTGAAGTTTCAACGATTTAAGGTCTTTTCGTGCATTTTATCTATCATTCGAATGACTCCCCCCCAAAGGCATGTGCCAACAATATGTTTAATGTTGTTCTTCTCTACATGCATCACATCTAATACATGGTACACGGGTTATTCTTCCAAAAAGGCAAGTCAAATAAAATTGACCTCCTAGACCATGCCTTTCTTGTCTCAGTTTTATTCCCAATCGGGGTCTTCTTATGCTTGATATTCTTCAATTTAGGATTCTTACTTGTCATATTAGGGACACAATTATAAGATTTACTTTCAATTTATGAACCTGAATTTTTTCTCGGACGTAGCCTATATTCAACCCTGCCCGATAAAAAATTGAAACCTTTATCAAATCTAAAACTATGAGCGGGTGGTAAAATCCTCCTATGGTATTGGTATATATATTTTCTTTAGCGGTGAGATGTGGAGATTCAGTCTCCTCTCCACAAATATGACACCCCAAATAACGATGTCGTACACAACCGGATAATATCCCATAAGCTGGAAAATTATGAATTACCCACATCAACATAGCTTTCAGCGTAAACTCTTATTTTTTTAAAAAGAGTCAAATATTTGCACACCCGCTTTCCACAACTCAATTAATTCTTCTACTAAAGGAGCCAAGCAGACATCGATGTCCTCACTTGGTGCCTTTAGAACAGGTACCAACAAAGAGAACATTGAAAATTCAGTTCTCATACACTGTTAAGGAGGGAGGTTGAGTGGTGATAGGATCACTGGCCATACACTCTGATTGTTGCTTAGATTTCCAAATAGATTGAAACTATCTATTGATATTGCAAAATAAATTTTACGTTGTCCTCGATCAAAATCAGGATACTCATAATTCATCATCTTACAAGCTGTAGAATTATTAGGATGATGTATGAGATTATCCCCTACTTCTTCCCTAGCATGCCAAGTCATTTCCTTCATTATCCATGGTACTGTGAAAAATTGCTTCAATCTAGGCCCAACGAAAAAATATTTTAACATTTTTTGAAGCACTTTTGAGCTTGTACCTTCCTTTCCAGTAGATTGCACATATTTAGCTTCACAGCATACCAGACACCGATCAAGATTTTCATACTCCTTTTAGTATAATATGTAGTCATACACACAAGCATTAATTGAATTATACTTCATTCCCAAACCTTTCAAACTGTTCTTTATAGTAGGGTAATTATTTGAAAGCGTATTCTACTTGAGTAGCAAATCCTTCACCCAATTCAAAATTCATGTCACGCTATTTCTAGACAAACTATATTGGGTCTTCAAACTATGCAAACTATCCATGGCATGTAAAGTTGTTTGATCTTTATCATAGCCAGGGTACAATGATTGGGTCACCTTTAATTTTAAACTGTGATAGTCATCGTCAAGGTTTGTCCCGATATCTTCATGAGCATCTAAACCTTGTACTTCGTCAGCGACCTCATTTTTTTCCATTTCATGAACTCCATACGCATCATCAAATAAATCCTCTAGAATATTATTATATATATTGTCCTCTTTCCCTTATATATATGTCCTACTTGTTGATTATTGTGAAAGTTGCTTGGGGATAAAAGGAACATGCGATTTCCAGTGAAAAAATCAAAATCGATAACTATCTTGCATACCCCATATTAACAAATGTAGTTCAACTATCTTTCACTCAAATACCTTACCATTCCTACACTTAGCACACGAACACGGAAACTCTTCATCATTATGACATATCTTTGCGCATTTAAAAAATTCACTAGCACCTCCGCGAAACACATCCCCTAGTCTATTTGTATCACCCATGAACTCTTTGTATAAAGGATATCCCATCACATCTACTATAAATAATAACTATTATGGGTAAGAAGCGTATATTCATGGATTAATATAAACAAAAGTGTGAAAAATTTAGTTTTCACTAAATGATTTACTACAAAATTAACTTTTCATCTTTCGGTGTTATATTATAAAAAAAATATGAATCATATTTCCTCCATTTCTTCTAAAGGGCGAGCGGTCTTATCCCATTAAGACCGCATATTTCTGTAATATACTTAGCAGCTCATCCACATTGTTCCAATTTGAGAAAAATTCGACAACATATCCTCATAGTTCTCCAAGTACATGAGATAGATTCGTAAGTGTAAGTGTTATTTCAATTTATCAATTGAAATAACACTTAACACCACATCATCTGTTATGTACCCAGAGAATATTAAGAGACGACAGTAGAACTTCCCCCAAAAGTAACAGATCTAAGACACTAAGAACATTATTATACAAAAATTATATTGTCCCAAATTATCCAAACGGGACAATTCGAGAGATCTCATTACAGGGGTAATGACTCTCGAACGGGTCTAAGGGCTATTGAATGCGTATGCATAAGAACAAAAATGCTAGTATCTATACGCACTATTTTATATATATTTCCATGTTAGTATGTTTCATTTCTATTTGGTAGTAATGTTTATAATGATGATTTATACATAATTATATTTCATTTCTCATTATTAATTGTTTAACAACAAGCTTTTAAAATTTATAGTATGTTTCATTTCAGCCTTATTTATATTTCTATGATAAATATGTTTCATTTTTGTCTTATTTATATTCGGTAAAAACAAAACCCTAAATGTTAGAAATGCCTAGTGCCAACCAACTCAATGGCCATCTAAATGTTCAAATACACTAGCCAACAACAAGTCAAGAATCTGTGACACCCCGACTAATTAAATACCGGGTAGCTACTCCTTTATGAAATTAATACAGAATATCAAGTTGGTTCAGTCGTAGCATCACTGTCGACAACATTTAATTTATTACTAGCCACCTAATATTTAAAAAAAGAGATGCCAAATTTTATTAATTAAATTAACAATAACCAAGTAATTAAATCACCAACCTTTAATCGCATAAACAATCTCATGTAAATAACCAACGAAATAAAATAAATCGAGTATGGAGTAAAGACTCCAATAATAATATTACCAGAGTAATTAAAATCCCGATACAAGAGTTTGAATAATCCAATATCTGAAATAATGAAAGTATGCATCTACAATCTCTAGATAAGAATTGGGCACCATGCCCTAAATGATATGAATGACCCTGAAGGAATCAAGAATAAATGTGGAGGCGTCTAATACCAAGATCCTGTAACTTCCATAGCAGCTACAACACGTCATCAGAATGGAACTCCTATACTTGGCATCCCGGTGGTTGGGCACCAAAAATGTTTTTACAAAACAAAAATAGATTTTGAGGAAAACGAGTCAGAGCCCGAGGTGAAAACAGTTTAAAACTTTAGCAAGTGTTTAAATTACAATTAAACAACACATATTATAAACATGTTAGTTGCGTACTCTCACATGAGTTTCTCACCTCTCATACGCACGCCTAACGTATGCCCTTAACCCATCCTAGTTATGACATTAACTAACTAGTATGTATCACGCCTGCTTTCGCATTCTAACATAGGGTATCTACTCGTAACACCCAAACAAGTCATATTCATAACCTGTTTTCACATTCATTAAATTACTTATCTCAAGTGTAAATTAAATTCTCACATTTTTTTAGCCCATTCAAATATCTTAGTTATTCACATCTACTAAGCAACAGTGAACCAGTCACAAGTATATATATAAATCACTCTCAATACATATATACATATCAGTCACCCCTAAGCTAATATGCGGTACACGCATACTCTACTATCAAATCCATGTACATTACGTATGTAATGATCACGTGTTCTGAATCACTCTGGAACCGTCTCAATACAAATCACACATATTGGAGGCGAACATAGTTCACATACCCATGGGTCACGCACATACCTACGCTCCCATGGTCAGCTGACTTATCAACTCACAAATAAGTCATTCACAGCCCTATGTTCTTAGGGTACCAATCTAAATCTCCCCCCGAAGGCACACAAAGATAAGATGGCCCTTTTCCAAAAAACTAACCTCCCGTGATAGCAAGTATGGTAGGTATGTCATACTCATAAGAAATCTATACACTAGGCATTCACACAACCTACGTAATCATATTTCAATATAGGTATTCACACATTCCATCTAGTAAGTCTCGTACGTAGCAATTTTATTCCGAACATCATACGTAATATATATTTAGCTTGATAACTCTCGTCGTATCAATTTGAGTACTTAAACCTATCCTAAAAGGGTACTAGGTCTCCTATTAGTTTCTAATGTTATTTCAGTAACTTAAAATCCCTCCGTTACTGTTCGTATCCTTACATAATCATTCATTCCCATTATCATTTCAATTCTAATGATTTCTAACCGTACCTCACTCGGTAACCCTCGTAAGCAATAACATTCAATTCCATAAGATAAACCATTTTTTCGGGCATCAACTAAGACCCTACTGACCTTAACTAAGTTCCACAATATCAAATTAATCATCCTAAGAATCATCATCGGCCTTGGGATTTTCATTAAACCTTAAAATAAAATAATTACCAAAAATCAGGAGGGGTCAATCGATGGTCAAAACGGATCGATCAATCGATCATCGATCAATCAACGTTCTTGGATCGATCGATCAAGCAGGTATTTGCCCAAATTTCTTAAACAGTTACGGGTTTCTTCCTTTTTACACCTCAAATTCTTCATTAAAACGCCCCAAACTCCCAAGAAAGTTCACTAATCATCCTATTAACATATTAGCATCATCTTTAATGTATTAGAATCATTAAATCATCATGGATCATAAGTTTCTTGGATCAAAACAACCAATTTTCATAAAAAAAATTATTTCTCCTATTTTCTTCAAGATCTTCATAAATCTCAACATAAATTCACAATTTCCTATGCATGGATCATGGTTTCATAATTAGTATATACCTAGAAGTTTATCTACAAGAAGCCTACCCATATTCAATGTTTAATTCTCCAATTTCATAATTAATTCACTTATTTACGATAAATCATCAAATCTAAACTATCATGTAAAATATATGCTTTAAATCTTTGCAAGATAAATCACTTGCCTATGATTAGAAGTTCTGATTCGTTGATGACAGTATTGGTTGGTTCTCCCTCTCTTTCTTGTCACAAATTCGACGATAGTGGTGGTCATTTTGCCTTGGAAACCCTTGGAATTCTCCTGAAACCCTTTTCTTTCTTCTCACGTTACCCTCTCTTGTGTTTAACAAATAATGGCACTACTAACCATAAGTGTTGGATGATAAATATCTCCTCATTTTCGTGGGTCACTATTCACCAAAAATAGGAATGACTAAAATACCTTCCCGGGTTGCCGGTTAGGCCTAAAAATGCCCCGGGACCCAAACAAAATCCCCGGTTAGTGTTTTCTAACTATCTCGACCCTTCCGGACACGTTGGCGCACTCAAAATGATCATACGGATGACATAAAAATAAAATACTTTTAAATCCATTAAATTTGGTCCTGACACGACTGACACGCGCGTTCCAACTTAATTACCGAAAATTACTGTATTTTCAACTCACGGCAATTTTAATAAATTCAATAATCACATATTATCATAATCACTCAGTAATATTCAACATTATCATCATATTTAAATACTAACTCTTGTCTCGCTAGTTATTTAAATTCGAATTAATTTCCAATTAATTATTCCAAATTAATTTAATTAATCTCACAATTAAAAGCAATTTCATTTAATTAATATCATAATTAAAAGCCATAAAATTACAGGGTATTACATACTTCCCTCCTAATAACGAAATTTCATCCCGAAATTCATAAAAGTTGGCCTACCTGGAAAAATTAGGTATCCTCCAGTACCCAAAACAAAATACTAAGAAAGGCTCAATCACTACAACCCTCACTTCACAACAAGCTTGTTGAACACTCTTGACACTTTATCAGTTATAGGGTTACACTTCAATAAATGCACCTCACGTTGTGCTCTTACTAAACAATATTCGAATAAGAATTTCCTATACATCATTGGCCGCATTATCTCAATATTATTGTGAGTTCGCACCTCACTTCGTCTCAACTCCCGCGTTTATGTAAACCCAAAACTCCCATCCTGGGAGCAACCATAAAACATCAGACTACTCTTATCCGTCCTTTGAATCTCTGTTCACAGCATTGTGACTTTTACACAAGGGAAATCCACTTTCATATGGTTGATGGTGATCCCATTATAGTCATCGGACTCCAACTTCTGATCGATCAAAAATTCAGATAATTCGCTTACCTCTAAGCATCCATAGGGAGGATAGTAAGGCTTATCCACACAAACCTCAATAAACACCTTATCCACTATAAATAGGTACGGGTGCTTTCACACAACTCTACTATTAGGTAATATCCTCTCCTTTTTACCATATTATACGTCACTTACGATCTATACCCGTTGCAGATATTGCAAGGGTATCGGGGTTACTACCTTGGTGTAAAATGTTTTGTTATGAAGAGACCCCATCTGCGAGAGGGTCGGGCTCGTGTTTATATATTTATATATATGTATATATGTATTATTGAGACTTCGATAAGTATAATGGTCTCGGATATTTGTTCCCGGTATGTGTAGGGACTTTATTGATATAAATCGAAGTGTATTTGGTTTACTGTTCAGCGAAAAGATTTAGTTAGTTATTATAATTAATGCTCAGGATGTGGTAATAAGAAGAGTGCATTGTTATATCACCCTTTAGAGACATGGAAGTTAATACTCATATGTCTGGGGATGGGATTTTGAGAACCCCGATTATATTTGCATGATGTTTATGGAATGTGATTACCATCAATGTTATGAGATAGTGCCTTTCGGAAGGAGTTCCTTGTTTAAGTGTAATTGCAGAAAAAGATGTAACTTTGTTGTCAAAATATGGGAATATAGGGGTACATGATATGGACTAAGGGCCTAACGGATTTCGATGACTGACAACGCTAGGAAGTAGTGTATAGGGGGTTCCTTGTTTGGATTTTGCTTTGCGAGACATCCCACGCATGAAACTTAGCGTAAGGTTGGTAGTAAGGAGATGTTTGGCCATTCATCCATGATTTGGGTACCTTGATCGTTATGGAAGTATGTAGTTGTAACTGGAAGTTTAAAGGGTAAATTACGATATAAGGCCAGTAGATCCAGCTGTTAGTGAGGAAGTGCTGATAATTTTATTTTATTTTGGCGGGTTGAAGGATGAAATGATGTTTAGGAGGATTTAAAATTTCAAATTCGGGGGTGATTGAGAACGCCCAAGTGGTATGGACATGTTGCAAAGCAGGGACAATAAAGAGTTTGGAGTACTTGTGAAGCGTATGTGATGTTTAAACCCATATGCATTGGTTATAAGGGGTGTAAACACCCTGGTTTGCTGATGTGATAATCGTCGAAAGAAGAGACATAGAGATGAGTGAGATTTATACTTGTGAGACTGATATTACAAAATAGTAGAGGTAGAATGGATTAAGCGTCGTAAGAGAAGGATGATAATCATTATACTCGTGCGCGATCAGAGTAGCACGTCCGAAATTGGTAGAAGGGCAGTGGGAAGCCATTTAAAAAGGGGGTATCCCTTAAGAAGGCAAATATTTAACTATTATGGACAAATTTGGAGCAGAGTTCCACCCAATCGAATGTTGAGGGTAGCTTAAGCGTAAATATAATGGGGATGTCAATAAGGTATAAAGAGTCCGGATGTGCACAATGTGGTAAAAAGTGCACGAATCAGAACTTTTAGTATACGCTGAAGGAAGAAGAGGGTTATTAAGTACCACTTAATGGGAGAAATTATAAGTGAAAGTCAGTATTGAAAGGGGTATAGTAAGTAGTAGATCGGTTGGTGTAAGATGATCAACCAGATAATTTTGTATCAAGCCGACGATTCCAGTGATGGAAGATTCAAGTTGGTAAATTTATTTGAGGGGTTGCCAACTTATAGATAAGTAACGAGTTCCTTCAAATGTGTGGAACGAGTTGTCAAGAAGGAAATAAATTGTTATATCCTTGGGTGATTTACACTATTATGTAGTGACCGCGCCGATATGTGGTCTTACCCAGTATTAATCCGAACTAGGATGAGATACCCGAAACCCACCTTTAATATGGGGTATAAGGAAGTAGTGGCAATAGTTTCATTTTGAGAAAGTAGTATCACCTATAGCCCGACACTAAAACGAGAAATTTCAATAAGGTATGTACCACTAGCGACACACCCATTCATCCTCCGCGGATCACACTAAAGGTAACTCCACTATACCAGGAAAATATTCACATAAGTAATAACATTGTTGATATACGCACTAAACTCGACTCTCATGCGAATATATAAATAAAAATGTAGTAACTCATTCCTGACACATACAACACGCAACATCATTTGAGGATGTAACCCATACTTCTATCTTGCCAATCGCCCTGGCTGCTCAAATGATTCCTGGACTTAACACACCTATCCGTACCAAATCAAAAATTTTAATAACTATTGCCCTTGCTAGGCACCATACCCTTATTCCTCTACTTGCTTCGAGAAAAATTTTAATGCATGGGTTTCACTCCCTACAAAATACCTCTACACATACTCCACTTATCTCCGATCACACTGACCATGTTAGGGTTGTCCTTCTCTCGAACGTTGGTAGTCTCGACTCATATGACTACCTCTATTGTTCCCTTAGCTTTGATGGCCCTAAGGAACATGCTACTGGCATCGATAACTCTTACTGAAATTACCATTGCTTGGTAACAATTCAACCATCTGAATCATTTAAACGGGTCCCCTGAGGGGTCTCCCCCTTATGGGGCTTCACCAACACCGTTTCCCCTAGTCTTACTCTCTGACTAAAGTCTTCGGTCCTTGTAGCTCCCCACACAAGGAAGCGTTTACCTCCATATTAAGCAATCGCGTCATTGTTACTATCTGGATTGACCGTCCAAGTAGAATTCCCCAGAAGTGCTAGAAACTCTCCTTGTAAGTTAATTTCCCCCTTTAATATCCTCTTGTTCATTGCACCTACTTCATCCGGGGTAAGGTTCGCTGATTAATTAAATTTCTTTTCACAAATTTACCTCTGTTCGACCCTCTTGTGTGAGTTCAGAACAACGTCCCATCTTATCCTGAACATCTGATGAAGGAACTTATGGTCAAACCATACACATGCGCCTTATTTTGACAAAACATCCCACTTCTAAATGTGGTGGTTGCCTCTCACCATTGTAACTCTGCTCTTACGAGCTAAGAAAAATTTTACCCCAAATTTTCACTCCCGATTAGCCATACTCCGACATATGCCCAAGCCTTTGGATATTTTACCTTCGTTGGCTAACACACGCCATTTTTTGCATTTCTAGAATTTCCACTGTTGGTTCTCTTCAATATTTCGTTTGACTCTCTCCCATTCCAACCTTGCTGGGTGAGTCTAATTTGACCCCACTTTTTACTATAGGGGTTCCTGAAAGTCATATGTTATGCCTTAGCCGTCTTTACTGTTTTGGATTTTTGTACCATAATAGGGGTGACCTCAACTACGATCATCATTCTAGAATATACCTTATAACCTCAATTGAGCTTTACCTCATGCTGTCCGCCCAACTGTCCTCGCCTAACATACTGCATCGTTCGGCACACGAACACTCCCAAATGCAAATAATATTCACTATCATATACATTATAGCAGGAGAACGAACCCTCACTAAAGAAATCAATAATCCTAAACATAGGGCTCTATATCAAAGAAAGCTACACTGGAAGCATAATAAGCCGTACAGATCCTAAAAGATACTAGAACCTGATGCTCTGATAATACCGGGTAGATACTCCTTTATGAAATTAATACATAATATCAAGTTGGTTCAGTCGTAGCATCACTGTTGAAAACATTTAATTTACTACTAGCCACCTAATATTTAAAAAGAGAGATGCCAAATTTTATTAATTAAATTAACAATAACCAAGTAATTAAATCACCAACCTTTAATCGCACAAACAATCTCATGTAAATAACCAACGAAATAAAATAAACTGAGTCTGGAGTAAACACTCCAATAATAATATTACCAGAGTAATTAAAATCCCAATACAAGAGTTTGAATAATCCAACATCTGAAATAATGAAAGTCTGCACCTACAATCTCTAGATAAGAATTGGGCACCATGCCCTAACTGATATGGATGACCCTGAAGGAATCAATAATAAATGAGGAGGCGTCTAATACCAAGATCCTATAACTTCCACAACAGCTACAGCACGTCATCAGAATGGAACTCCTATGCTTGGCGTCCCGGTGGCTGGGCACCTAAAATGTTTTTAGAAAACAAAAATAGATTTGGAGGAAAACGGGTCAGAGCCCGAGGTGAAAACAGTTTAAAACTTTAGCAAGTGTTTAAATTACAATTAAACAACACATATTATAAACATGTTAGTTGCGTACTCTCACATGAGTTTCTCACCTCTCAACTAATGTGCACGCCTAACTTATGCCCTTAACCCATCCTAGTTATGCCATTAACTAACTAGTCCGTACCACTCTTGCTTTCTCATTCTAACATAGGGTATCTACTCATAACAACCAAACAAGTAATATTCATAACCCATTTTCACATTCATTAAAATACTTATCTCAAGTGTAAATTAAATTCTCATATTTTTTTAGCCCATTCAAATATCTTAGTTATTCACATATACTAAGAAACAGTGAACCAGTCACAAGTATATATATAAATCACTCTCAGTACATATATACATATAAGGCACCCCTAGGCTAAGCTGCGGTGCACGCATACTATGCTATCAAATATATGTACATTACGTACGTAATGATCACGTGTTTCGAATCACTTAGGAACTGTCTCAATACAAATCACACATATTGCAGGCGAACATAGTTCACATACCCATGGGTCACGCACATACCTATGCTCCCATGGTCAGTTGACTTATCAACTCACAAATAAGTCATTTACAGTCCTATGTCCTTAGGGTGCAAATCTAAATCCCCCCGAAGGCACACAAAGATAAGATGGCCCTTTTTCAAAAAACTAACCTCCCGTGATAGCAAGTACGGTAGGTATGTCATATACATAAGAAATCCATACACTAGGCATTCACACAACCTATGTAATCATATTTCAATATAGGTATTCACACATTCCATCTAGTAAGTCTCGTACATAGCAATTTTATTCCGAACATCATACGTAATATATATTTAGCTTGATAACTCTCGTCGTATCAATTTGAGTACTTAAACCTATCCTAAAAGGTTATTAGGTCTCCTATTAGTTTCTAATGTTATTTCAGTAACTTAAAGTCCCTACGTTATTGTTCGTATCCTTACATCATCATTCATTCCCATTATAGTTTCAATTCGAACGATTTCTAACCGTACCTCACTCGGTAACCCGAGTAAGCAATAACATTCAATTCCATAAGATAAACCATTTTTTCGGGCATCAACTAAGACCCTACTGACCTTAACTAAGTTCCACAATATCAAATTAATCATCCTAAGAATCATCATCGGCCTTGGGATTTTTATTAAACCTTAAGGGAAAACAATTGCCAAAAATCAGGAGGGGTCGATCGATGGTAAAAAAGGATCGATCATCGATCGATCGACATTCTTGGATCAATCGATCGATCAAGCAGGTATTTGCCCAGATTTCTTAAATAGTTACGGGTTTCTTCCTTTTTACACCTCAAATTCTTCATTATAACGTCCCAAACTCCCAAGAAAGTTCACTAATCATCCTATTAACGTATTAGCATCATCTTTAACGTGTTAGAATCATTAAATCATCATGGATCATAAGTTTCTTGGATCAAAACACTCAATTTTCATAAAAAAAAAACTATTTCTCCTATTTCCTTCAAGATCTACATAAATCTCAACATAAATTCACAATTTCCTACGCATGGATCATGGTTTCATAATTAGTATATACCCAGAAGTTTATCTACATGAAGCCTACCCATATTCAATGTTTAATTCTTCAATTTCATAATTAATTTACTTATTTACGATAAATCATCAAATCTAAACTATCATGTAAAATATATGCTTTGAATCTTTGCAAGATAAATCACCTGCCTCTTATTAGAAGTTCTGATCCATTGATGATAGTATTGGTCGGTTCTCCCTCTCTTTTCGGTCACAAATTCGGCGATGGTGGTGGTTGTTTTGCCTTGGAAACCCTTGGAATTCTCCCGAAACCCTTTTCTTTCTTCTCACGTTACCCTCCCTTGTGTTTAACAAATAATGGCACTAATAACCATAAGTGTTGACTGACAAATATCTCCTAATTTTCGTGGGTCATTATTTACCAAAAATAGGAATGACTAAAATACCCTCCCGGCTTGCCGGTTAGGCCTAAAAATGCTCCGGAACCCAAACTAAACCCCCGACTAGGGTTTTCTAACTATCTCAACCCTTACGGACACGTTGGCGCACTCAAAATGATCATACGTATGACATAAAAATAAAATACTTTTAAATTCATTAAATTTGGTCCTGACACAACTGACACGCGCGTCCCAACTTAATTACCGAAACTGCCGTATTTTCAACTCACGACAATTTTAATAAATTCAATAATCACATATTACCATAATCACTCAGTAATATTCAAAATTGTCATCATATTTAAATACTAACTCTTATCTCGCTAGTTATTTAAATCCTAATTAATTTCCAATTAATTATCCCAAATTAATTTAATTAATCCCACAATTAAAAGCAATTTTATTTAATTAATCTCATAATTAAAAGACATAAAATTACGAGGTATTACAGAATCCCTAACAATAATTCAAATAATAATGCAAAATATTAGAAATGCCTAGGGCCAACCAACTCAATGGCCATCTAAATGTTCAAATTCACCAGTCAACAACAATTCAAATAATAATGTGAAATATTCAATAAATGAGAAACATCTGAGCGCAATAAGGTGACATCATATTTTAATTAGCATAATAAATAATAAGGTTACATCATTTTCAAATTAGCACAATAAATTACAAAAATTAAATGAGTGCATGTGTTTGTGTGTGTGTTTGAAATCATTTTAACGGTTTGAATTTAATTCCAAGAGTTTTTTAGGGTTGCAGAAATATTTCTAGTTTTTTTTAGGATTTTGATTTGAAATTAATTTGTATGTGTGGTGTGTGTGGTGTGATGTGCATGTGATTTATGGTGTGGTGTGTGTGTGTGTGTGAAGGAGATAAATAGAGAGAGAGAGAGATGTGATCAGAGAGCGAAGGTGGGGTGTCATTGGGGCTGTCACAGAGAGATATGTGAATGGTAAGGGAAATGAGTTTCGGTGAAGGGTTTGTGTTAAAGACTTGTCATGGTCGTGTCACGGACTTTGATAGTAAAAACTTATAAACTCGTCACGATTAAAGTTCGTGACACGATTGTGATAACTTTATTTTCACGGTCAATGACTGTGACACGACCGTGATAAGCTGTTGTCACGACTGTTGATATGTCACGGATATTGCATACTCGCGCACGATATATTAATGCATTCTTGCACTTTTGTGTTCTTTATGCCTATATTTATGCTCGTTAGCCATACAAACTCTATTATGTGTGTTTATATGCTTTGTAGGGTTTAATTAAGCTTTTGTAGGTATTGGAACGCTTAAAGTGAGGAATGGTTGCATTTCGAAGAAGTTTCGTCATCTAATACAACTTCAAGGAAATTTAGTCAATTCACCCTTCATCTCCTGCTCATGGGAATTCCACAGAAGTGTATTTTATTAAGTTAGCTTCGTGTGGCCATGAACGACGCGCCGTTTCGAGTTTGGATGATGGAGTTATGGTCGTTTCCGTTTGACACTTTTTCCTTCCCTTTTATGAATAAGGGCTTCTCAAAACAGAGGATTGATCAATCGGACTTGGGACCCTAGTCGACCGGTGATTGCAGATTTTCCCACATGCAAGACCAATGCCAAGACCTGTTCGACCGAATTAATTCGGTCCAATTCTGAATCGATTCGATTTTGTTCAGCTTTGAAGATTCCCCTTTCCGAATCGATTCGGTTTGGCACCGAATCAATTCGACTCTGTTTTGTATAATTTATTTCTTAGTTTTTAGTTTAGGGGAGCTATGGTTTGGAGGTGGATTTTGGGTTTTCCATTTCTCCCTCCTAGGGTTTACCCATATAGGTTGTGTAAGAACATTATTCATTATCTTCTCCATTTATGAAAGCTTCCATAGTTATATTTATTGTTTTCTTGCTTTGTAACTTAGGTTTATTGCTTTCTTTTACTTGCCTCCATTCACTTTCTTGCAATTAATTTATGTCTTTTATTATGTTGTGTTGCTAATTTATTTTAGGTTGTGATTGATTGAACTCACATTGGGTTGATTTGGTTTCTTTGCTTTGGTTATGGGTTTTATGAGTTTAATTTGATTGGGTTGTTCTTGATTTTACACCTAGGAGATTTAACGGTGTATATCATGTATGCACAGTAATTACGACATTGCGTGTGTAATTTTCGGGGTATTTATTGACGCTATAATCATAGTAGGCTTTTATGACAATTTAGGAGGTGACGACTATGTATTTATTTAATTGTTGAAATGAGATCCCATGTAACCTTTTATACTAATTAATCCGATGTGAGGGATATTAGTCTCAATCTATAGTTTTTATTCCCCGTGTTAATTTTAGTTCAAACACATGCCTAGTATTATCTTTTCTTTTGTTAATAATTATCTTTTATACTTTTATTCCTGAAGTATTAAATCAATATAATTCTAACAACTAGTCTCTGTGAATTTTTGATACCCGGACTGGCCATTGTACTCCCTTAAAAATTATAGTCATAGTTTAGGTTTTTGTATAGCAGTGGGAGCCGAGATAACGACCGGCGTATATCTTTATACACTTGCACCGCGGTATCCCCACTGTTGTCAGCTGTGTCATGGTCATTGATCATGATAACAAATGCGTGTTTTGTTGTTATGATTTTTGACCGCGACAACATTGACTGGGTATAGAGTGACAAAAATTCTATTTTGGTGTAGTGCGGGTGGACATCTTATGCAAAGTTGGAGCATAGGATGGTATGTAAATTGCTTTCAATTACATTTTTAATGGTAAATAAATTACTGTAATTTGGTCACATTATGCTTTAATTTTGTCACATTTTGCTTTAATTTGGTCGCATTTTGGTGGAGTTTGGGAATGGACCGGGGGGAAATCCACATATAATCGAATCCTATACAAAGATTCATACGAAGAAGGGCGAGCCTGCTAACCCGCAGGTCGTAGAGACCATCGTAAGTTAAAATTAAAATTATATTATTAATTTCATTCTATATAGTAATATTATTTTTCAAAGTTAATAACATGTTTTATATTATTTTAGTAGAGGTTAAAAGAGGTGAACAACACCCAAAGTGATGCCGACAAGGCATCTTTGAGTATGGATGCACTGAGTCAATTGTTGAGCTCAAATAGAAAAGGTCGTAATCGAGGTGTCATCTCCTGGATAGGAAATTTGATTTCGATGGGCGTTGCTTACAGTAATAATGGGCTATCCTCCAAGTTTGACACATACAAATTAGACACGAACTCTAAATTGGAAAGTATCCAAAAAAATATGAATCACATGTTCGAATAAGTCAAACACGTAGTCACGGATAAAGGAAAAAAGGAAGGGGAAAAGGCCGATGATAAAGGAAAGGGAAAGAAGAATATGGGTGAGGGAACCATTACTCCACCCCCTAACCGAATTCGAAGGACTCATCATTCCCATACGACAAGTACTCTACCACCAACCCAACTATCCTGACTCCATTGGATCCAGTTTGGCAGAGGGTATATGTCCTTGACACACATGGAGATAGCCCAAATGCCAAGGGAGTGAAGGACGTGAGTATTACTCCTGATACCATGGTGCACAACCGTCCACTATAAAATTTTGAGTCCCGAGTCTTAGTCACTAAGATTATAGTGGGAAAAGATGATGAGGCATTATGGTTGGATCATTAATCATGTGTCCGAAATATTGACGACAGGTTGGGGGCGATGTCATTTCATTGACTTTTCTCCTAGAGCCTTATTAAGTTTTTGCAGGATGTTATATTTGATAAAACTAAGTTGATGTAATTAAACTTGATATTTTTTATATATTTAACTTTAAACCTATTTAATTTGGTTATGGAATTGGTGTATTTTGGTTTTGGTTTCATTGTTAATGACACGATCACAAATGTGTATTTAGTGTTCGTGATGATATAGGCTCAAGTGCAAGCCTGTCGCGTTAGTAATAAACCCGGTAAGTCGGGATCATCTCCACAGAGAAATAGGACGAATGAACGTAACGACGTTGGACAGAATGAGAATCCTAGCTCGACTCTAAAAAGAACGAAAAGGTGATTATGGGAGATGGACTAACTATAAGCAGAAATAATAAGAATATTACCTACAAAATTTAGAAATAAATTAAAAGCTTTTTGACCTACTTAAGAAAATAAAAAACTGTAGTGAAAAGGGCAAGTGAGAAAAACGAGTCAGGATACACTCCCCAGCCCTAGTTCATTTATCAATGTTAACACTTAATTCGGAATTGAAATATCTTAATAAACTCAGTCTTTAGTACTCCCAAGCATTACATATATGAGGAATCGTATCCCGCATCATACATAATCAAGAGACAAGTAAAGCAGTGTCGTCGTAGCTACACGCGCGTTGCACTCTTAAGCATCCCGGTTACCTAGGGCAAACGAGATCAAAAGACTTACAACCGTTATGATCACCATACAACACGATTAACTCAGTTATTTAATTCAAAATCAAATTTTACACATTCATCAAGAACATCGGGTTTTATTCATGCATCCCAACCCTTAGAAAATTAGTCGGACATAGTAAAACAAGAAGAAAGCATGATTTTAATAAAAGAAGACATCTTAACTAATAACTTAGAATGAAGAAGAATGAAATTATTAAATAATCAATTAAATAAAGAAATTATGAAAGCAAAAATGGAATGAGTTTACTTGAATTGCAGAAGCTTGAATCAAATCCTTACAGCAAACTTTTTAAATGAAAACTAGGTTTTTTTTATTGTTCTCTCTTTAAAACTAAATAAAAAGCTCCTCTAAAACTGATTAGAAGCCCTCTTTAATGTCTGGGAGGACATCAAAATATATACACTACGAAATTTGCAAGAGTTGGAGTCATGCAAGACTCTAGCTTGAATAGGATAATTACAAATTTTAAACCCCGAATTGATCTGGCTAAAAATCTCAGATTGATCTGCCTGATGACTGGATCGATCCTTTTTTTATTTCAAGTGGATTGATCCTCTAAATATGCCTGATGCAATGAACTTTGGGGGCCGGATCGATCCTTTTTTTATGAGTACCGAATCGATCCGATAAATATATCCTTATACAGTGGCTTCTAAAATCCGGATCGATCTTTTTTTTTGGCCATCCGGATCGATCCGGATTTCCTTCTCAATTTCTCTCCATTTTTTCTTCAATTTCTCATGATTATCTCGTATCTTTAGATCTTCATAGCTTCAACTCCAAAACTCGGATTGAGACGCCGTTTCTTCCTACGCACTCATAGACTCGAGATCTTCGACTTTTATTTTGGGTCCTTGACCGAATTCCTGGTGGAAATTACACTTTTTTTCTTTTTGATTCTTCTTCTTTCTTCTATCTTGCTTCTTCTAGTTTCTTTCTTTATTTCATATATTAAATACCTGTAAAATCAATAAGAAATACACGAAACTCGGGATACTTGTTAGACGAAGCCATTAGGAATGATATGAGACAACTCAACTCGTTTTACATAGTCCGAGGTAATAAGAGCCTCTAAATTAAGGGGAAAATTTGGAAGAATTTATGCCTAATCAACCCCCCCAACTTAGAACTTTGATCGTCCCGAGTAATGTAAAAGAATAAAAACATGGTCCAAATCTAAAATGAGATAACATACCTCTTTTGCGGGCGAGCAATTGCATTTAGCGTATGCAACAAGCCTATAATACTCTTGGTTACCCTAGTAGGACGAGTTGTGTCTCGTGAGGGTTTGCAGTGAATATACCTATAAAATTCGTTATTGACTCAAAGAAAAATCAAAATACTTAAAAATTGTACAATTTAAATTCCCCCAAAACTGGTCACTATAAAATCATATTCACGAGTCTAACAATTTTTAAATATAATAGTGGTCGGGAGGATTCAGGGTTAATATAATAGTGGTTCTCTTTTTTGTATGTATTTTTTAGGAGTTAGTGTAGAATTTTCACATTTTGTATAGGTTGCTCTAATTTGTTTAGGTTATATGGCGGGTTTATGAATATATGACCTAGGGTTCCCGTGTATCTTTTTGTTGCATATTGTATGGGCAATTGATTGTAAATTAACTCCAGTAATTATATGTGTGTTATAAAAGAGCATTACATGATCCTACTTTTATGTCATGTGTTTACCTAATTAATATATATATATATATATAACTATAACTATATAACAATCAAGAATGGCGTAGGAGCTTAAGAGTTTCCTTAGCAAGGTTTCCTACCTTAGGAGATTTGTGCCTGGATTGCTCGAAATAACACACCCGTTGATGCAACTTTTGCGAAAGAACACAAAGTTCAAATGGGAGAAAGTTCACCAAGAATATCTCTCCAGGCTGAAGAAGCTGCTCGTTTCGCCTCAGACCAGCCGGTGTACTATTACAACTGTACCTCACGTCCACCATAAGATCCATTAGAGCCCTTTCGTCACAGGAGGTTGATGGGCAAGAACGACCAGTCTACTACCTTAGTAAAATCATATACGGGCCAGAGGTCTAGTGTAGTAGCTTGGAAAGTCATTATTTAGCCCTAGTCTTTGTAGCATAAAAACTTAGGCATTATATGTTGTCTTTTACAACAATATTGTAACAAGATGTGATCCTATTAAGTTTTTGTTGGCAAGGACTATATTGATTGGTAGGGAAGCTAGGTGGTTCCTCATTCTCTCAGAATACGACTTGAAATGTGTGGTTCCTCGCGCAATCAAGAGCCAGGCATATGTAGATCTCTTGGCAATCTTCCCATCTGGGATTTTTGAGCCACCACAAGAGAGCATTCTAGGAGATGACTTGTAGGCCAATCACTTAGACGCAAGCGATGAAGAATGGACGATGAAATTTCATGGATCTTCAGTGGAAAAGAAAGGAGGAGCATGGGTTATTTTGTCAAGAGGAATGGAAGAAATTTGTATTTCATACAAATTAGACCTCCCTTGTTCCAACAATAAAGCAGAATATGAGGCGTTAGTAATGGGGTTGCTAAAGGCCCTTCGAAGGGGGATTCATTCACTCTGCATCAAAGGGGATTCTAGCTTGATGATTCAGCAAGTGAATAGAGAATATGCATTGAAACACCTCAGTCTGGCGCCTTACAGAACAATAATTTAGAGGCTTATCAACTAGTTCCATCAAACCAAGATCAAGAGACATCCCCGAATGATGAATCTCCATCTAGACGCTTATGCCACCATCGCTCAGAAGATGATCATAAAGGACGTTACAACTACAGTCGTGATTCAATAAAAATAGTTCCCTCGGTGGTACAATCAATTCTACTGATAGAGGATGACTCTAATTAGAGGGGATATATTAGAAAATAACTGGATTATGGGTAAAGAGCGATGGAGCTGAGGGAATTATCCCAATACTTTATAAATAAGGGAAACTTTTATTTCAGAAATGCATGAGGATGGCTATCAAGATGCATCGGCCCAAAAGAAGCAGAGCGGAGGTTAAAGAAAACACACGAAGAGCACTGCAAAATAACTAAGATACCTCTTTATAGAATAATTCAAAGGGAGGGGTACTTCTGGACTAGAATGAAGCAGGACGCAGCGGAGCTACAATGAAAATGTGATAAGTGCCAATTATTCTTCAATGCGGCTGAGTTCCATTTCGTTGAAGCTCAATCAGACTAGAGGCAGTCCTATATTGACTTTATTAAAGATGGAGTTATCCCAATAGAAAAGATTGATGAGATGGAACTCAAGTGAAGGGCCCCGAGGTTCTATGTTCAGGAGGGGTAGCTTTATCGAAGGGACTACTTCAACAGGCCATTATGTTGCATCACAAGGGAAGAAGCAACCGAAGTCCTCAAATAAGCTCATAATCCAGCTCACATAGGAGGAGCCAAGTTATATGACCAACTGATGACATTGGGTATTACTCGCCAACGATGGAGAAGGACTCTACTGAGTTCGTTAAAAAATGTAAGGCTTTCCAACTACATAAAAATATGATCAATGCCCCATCGGTGGATCTACACTCCCTGATAACACCTTATCCTTTTCACACTTGGGAAATTGACCTGGTGGGGGCAATACATCCTTTTTCGAAGGGGGAGATCGGGATACTAGTGGCAACGGAGTGCTTTACAAAGTGGGCTGAAGCGATACCACTAAGAAATGCAACAGCAGGAGTGGTGAGCAACTTCATCAGAGAATACATCATTTATCGTTTTGAGATTCCAAAGGTAATTCTCTCTGATAACGGAACCCCCTTCGTCAATTCTGAGGTAACAATGCTCACAGATAAGTACTCCATTATTCATCATACTTCAACGGTGGCATACCCAAAGGGAAACGGTCAAGCCAAAGAAACTAACAAAACATTACTTAATATTTTAGCCAAGACGATGGAGGATTTTCCAGGATCATGGGATGAAAAGATACCAGTTGTATTGTGGGCCTATCGAACAACTAAAAGGAAGCCCACAGAATATACTTCGTTCTCCCTTGTGTATGGAGCTGAAGCGATTCTCCCGATGGAGTTAGAAGTTCCCTCTGCCCGATATGCCTTACGAAGTAGCATGCTCCCTTAGAACAGACATATGCAGTTGGAAGCATTGGACGAACACAGAGATAATGTGATGCGACACTTTCAAATGTACACGAAATAGATCTCGTGGGCATATGATAACTTGGTGAGACCAAGAAAGTTCATAGAGGGAGATCTTATTTTGAAGGCAATAGTGAAGCACATCAGGGGGCTTCCTCTGCCTAAGTTTGCAGCAAATTGGGAGGGACCTTTCATTGTAAAGGAGACTCATGATTCAGGTAACTGCTTAATTTCTAAAATAAAAGAAGAGAAACATTTCAAGATCAATAATAAATGGTTGAAAGTCTTCCATGTATAAGCAATTAACTTTAGATTGTCATTGTATCTGGTAGCTGTGTTATGAATATATATAAATCTTTTTCTAAAAGAATTGTCTTTTATTGCAACTTGAGTAAGATTACAAAGTTCGTATTTTATGTAAATGGTTATAGCACGAAGAAGTGGCATGGAAAACATATCACCTTTCTTTCATTCATAAATTTTGAGGCATTACAAAATTGAAAACTATTGCCCAAAAATTACATAAGAGAAAAAGGGAAAATGTATAGAAAAGTGAAAGAGTTCATTGGCCTAAGAGGAACCACAAATACGGAGCAGAGGAAAAATCTCTAGGCAGGCCCAAAGAAGCTTCTAGCAATGATTGTTGGGCATTAATAGAAACCTCCAACCTTGTTTGATTATGCACGCTCAATAAGGAGTTTCTCCCATTTTAGCCTTGCCAGACGTAGAGCTTTTTCGATATTCTCTACCTCCTTATTGGAAGCTTCAAGTAGAGGTTCTAGCTCGGCCAACCTAGCTTCCTCAGCTCGTTAGGCCTCTGATGCTTCTACAGCAGTTCCCTCTGGCTTGCCAATTACTGTCTCTTCAAAGTCTTTAAGTGTCCAATCAGCCAGCTAAATTGGAAGCCATCTCGGCCCAACTCCCTCAAATAGCCCAAGAATTGGTTGAGGAGGGGCTTGATAATGTTCGTGGTAAGATTAATGGCGATATCAGCAACAACAATCACCATTCCTTGATGCCTTTGGCTCATCACGGGAATATATGAACGTAGGCAATCGACAGTGAACGTCTCATGGTGATGGCTTGCAATCTGCTCAATTATCAAACGATGGTTGGCCGACATTTGGGGAGATCGTTGATGGACTATGAGATAGAATTAATAAGGAGCCAGGTTGGGCATAGGAAGATCACAACCAGATTCGCTATCGACTGCAGCACCTACCGTGGAACCTTGGTCGTTGTGACTAGATTCTTCTGAAACATCCTGTTCACGATGGGGCAACGCGATGGACGAAGGGACTGACGGAGGTCTCTCCACAGCTACAGCTGGCAATTTTTGACACGATAAACCGTTTATGATAATAACCCGAAATGACCCGAACTTGACACGATTAACTTATATAGATTTAAGAGTACCCAAAACTTATACTCAAATAAAATCAACGCGACCCTAAAATGACACGATTAACCCGAATTGCCACCCCTGTCCACAGCTGGAGGGGATGCACCAGTAACTTGGAGACAGATCAAGCAAATAATAAGTTAAGTAAAAAAAAATCTTAACAAGTGTTTATCATTGTTAAGTCACCATTACTGGTGGAGTTTGACGAAAAATCTTAACAAGTGTTTCTCATTGTTAAGTCACCGTTACTGAGGGAGTTTGATGAAAAAACTTAACAAGTGTTTTAATTATTAAGTCACCATTAGTGGTGGAGTTTGATGAAAAATCATAACAAGTTTTTTCATTGTTAAGTCACCGTTACTGGTGGAGTTTGATGAAAAATCTTAACAAGTGTTTTCATTGTTAAGTCACCGTTACTGGTGGAGTTTGATAAAAAATCTTAACAAGTGTTTTCATTGTTAAGTCACAGTTACTGGTGGAGTTTGATGAAAAATCTTAACAAGTGTTTTCATTGTTAAGTCACCATTGCCAGTGGAGTTTGAAAGTCTGAAAAATGAGACTCTTCTAGATTGTACATTGTCAAGAATAAAGGACAAATAATAAGAAATGAAGAGAAACTAGCGAAGTACCTCAGCAATGGCTGGAGAAAGAACGGGAGTCACCAAGGAGGCTACAACAGTGGGAAATGCTGGGGGAAGGTTCATCTCCTTAGAAGCCTCAATGGCACCCTCATATAGAGGAGCCTCAAGGTTCGGTAAAGCTCATGCGCCAATAAAGGGTACTAAGGCCAATATTGGGGTGGCGTTAGGCAAAGACGTTTGACCTTCTATGAATGCATCCACGCTTTTGGTACCAGAAGAAGCGATATGTTAGACATAAGGGTCAACGATGGATTTAGGGAGAGGAAGATCCCCGATAGACGTCAGTGGGGTTAGACCTAGAGAGAACAACAAAATGAAACTAAGTGTTAGAAGTGGGGAATAAACTCAGAAGAACAGAGACATGCTTCACGTTTAACTCACCTTAGTAATATTGCTAAAGAGGGGAACTGCGGTGATGGGTCTTTTCAATACAGATGGAAAAAGAATGTTAGCCAACAAAGAAGCCACTTCGAACTGAGACATCCCAAGAGGTTAAAGTAAGTTAAAAAAAAAGGAGGGGGGAAAATACGTGTAACAACCCGGATTTTTGTAAATGGGAATTTTTTTAATTAATTTTGAAAATCGGAGAAAAGTAATATTTTTTATTTTATAAATTTTATAATTTAAATTTTTGGTTTTTATATTTGAAAAATAAATTTTCAAATGGAATTGGAATCGGAATTAAAATGGAGTTTTAATTGAATTTTTATTATATAGAAAAGTCCTCAAAATATAAAACTCTCTAAGAGTCCTCAAAACATAAAACTCTCTAGTAAAAATAATATTTTTAGAAATTCGAACATCCGATTGAGCTGAATTTTTCATATCAGCCCTGTCTCGCCGTTCGCTACAATATTCTAAAATATCAAGTGATTCTAACGATTCGATCATCCGTAATGATTTTTTGAGTATTTGTATTTGATTAGGACTCTAATTCTTTTTGGTATATAAACATAAAGTGACGAGTTTAAGACTTTTAAAACACAATTTAGCCTTCTCAAAAATCATAAACCTCTCATATTCTTCATCTTCTTCAACCTCCAAACCCTAGACCCATTATACATAACTTTCAACTCAAATTTTGTCAAGATTAACCGAATTTTCTCAAGACGCGTCAAGAACGAATCTTTGTCAAATTTTTAAGAGGAATACACATTCAAGATCAGATTTCTAAACCAACTTTTATTCAGGCATGAATACTCTATTCCTTTCCTTTAGTATTATGCGTTCTAAGTGTCGCCGAAACACTTAATTACATGTTTTATTAAAAATAATTAGTAAGTTAATTAGAGAAAGTGGACACTAACTATGGGGTTGTTTTTATAAAATCTTTTAATCTGAATAATATTCATAACCCTTTGGGTACATAGGATTGATGAGTGGATTTTGGATTTTATGGGCATAGGTTGCATGTAGAAAACCCTTAGTTTTGTAATAAATGAATTTGGGGGCGTATAACTCATGTAATTTGTGTTGAGATAATGAAATTGGAATTATGATGTTTTAAATGATGAAAAAGCGGTATATTTAATTTAAAACAATTAAATGAGATTAATTGGATGTCTATGACGAGGTGATAATTAAATTAAGATTTAATTAAATTGGACTATCATGTGTAGTTGTAGACGTTGATTAATTATGCTTGTTTGTGTGACTTGTTGGTATTATTATACTACCCTTGTAACGACGGGTTGTTGGGTAATTTTGCTCTCCCTATATTTTAGGATGCCTTCGAGGTATGGGACTAGTGGGTAGGCCTTTTGATGATTTACGCCTTTTAGGTATGGGACTAGTGAGGGTAGATTATTGCTACTTTATTATGTCGGGGGTGTGATGATTTTTGGTACTTTATCATCGTTATGCTAGCCTAGGCATGAGACTAGGCCGAGGTTTAGGTGAAAAATTCATCCTATACATAGGGTAGGACGGATTGATAACTTGGGGACCCTTAGGTATGGGACTAAGGGGTATTTTGAGGATCTCACATCGATTAAAGGGTGGGGTAATTTAAAAATTGTGAAATTGAGAAATTGAGTATTAATGCCTAAGATAAAAACTGGTATTAAAATTTGTGGCGACATAATGTGTCGGGGCCGACAGTTTGAACTGGTCAAAGGGTGATTTATGTCGTGTCGTGTGTGGAACTTTGTCATGTGTCGGGGCCGACAGTTTAAACGGGTCAGAGGGCGATTGACAAGGGGAAGTGTGACACCTTAGTGGATTACCACCTGGGATGGGAGGATCGTTATAATAAAAAGTGAGAACAAAAATAAAAATTGAGTTAAGTTAATAAGAGATTAAGTTCGTTGGACTTGGGAATTTAAAATCATATGGGTGTGACTTTATAAATGGGGATCTCTACGGGTAGCTAGTAATTTTTATTTATCGCGTTTAATTATCCCGTTTAATTTAAAATATTCTATTGTGATATTTATTGCGTATAATGATATTGTTTGGGTTCACAGACCCTATTTGAGAGGAGTAGTGTGTATTCATGCTCGGGGCTCTGACCTCGTGCGTTGATTAATATTTTCAGGTTTTAGTGCTGGAGTTATTGCAGTATTTTTGGAGATTATCTTGGAGGCGCAACCGGAGTATTTTAGTTGAGTTTAGTAGTGTAGATAAGTTTTCCATTCCTTCGCATTTGTATTGAGACTCGGTTTATGATTTTGGTGGGCCATTCAGTTCCACAATTGTACGATTTTACTCAGATATTTATAATGGACTTTTATTCAGTTTATATTATTGGAGATTGAATTTATTCGAGTTTTAGTATGAGATGGATCTTTTATCGCTTAGTTAGATGGTTTATCTTTTGGAATTGATTGTCATTTACCTCGTGGATTAATTTTATATGTCTCATATTTGTCTCATGCTAAGAATAATATTTTATTTACTCACGCCCGACTTAGTTTTGGTGGCGGCCGATGCCAGAATTGAACGGGGTGTGATAAGATGCTAGACCTAACAGTGTTCAGAATGTGATACCTCTGGAGAACTTTCCACAGCCGGAACGATGGGTAGAGGAACCTCAGGTTGGGGTGATAATTCAGAAGAAGTTGGGGGAGCTTTCTCGGGAGAACAAGCGGCGAGAATAGGTGAGCCCAGTCATGGGAGAACCGGGGGGGGGGGAGTTGCATCAATGGAACCACTTCCTAAGCGTCCCCCCACGAAAGGACTCACAGGGGGGGTGGACCTTTCTTCTTTAACAACCTGCACCAAAGTAGCTAAGAGTTAGGCATATGCACTTTGTTTTATAAAAATGGAAATAATAACAACAACACATATGTATACCTTTGATACAGGGGGAGAATCGGAGGATATCACTATTGGGGAAGAAGGAGGGGAAGCAACGACAAAGGGATCTGGGGCGATTGGTAATTCAGGAACTCGTTTCTTCTGGGACTTAGTACCCAGAGTTTTTTCCTCACACCCGCAGCACCAACACTCGAAGGATCCCTTGAGTTGTTCTTCCTATTTGGGCCTTCATCCAATGGATCTACTAAGAAGTGGGGAAGGCAGTAGCAGTAGGAACGGCTGGAGCATGTCGTTGAAACTCAGAATTTATTCACACCACCTCGGCTTGAATTTTTTTCCTCAACTTATCGCTCGCTTCTACAGACATGGGAGGAGGAACCGAGGCAATGGGAAATTCCTCCACGGGAACTTGAGACTAAGTTTGGGACTTAGACTTTGAGGAAGTCCCACTCTTGGACCCCCTAGTTGTTTTGGCTGGTGGCTAGGAAGGTCCTTCACTAGAAGCTGCTTCGGTTGGAACCCTTTCACTAGAAATACCTTCAGAAGGAGCAGGTTGTTTGGGTGTCGGGGCCTTTTTGGCCTTTGGGGTATGGAGGAATCTTAGTGGGAGGTTCATTAGGAGTTTTTCTCAAAGGGAACTCTATTCCCAGAACGAAATTGCCTTTCATGAAGCCCTTATACTTTTGACTCATTTGAGTCTAGACTGTATAAGAGCTCATCTAGTTTGGAAATTGTGACAAAATTGTGTCCATCCTAGAAACCAAAGAGCCTCAGAGATTGGTTTGCTTCTTCTCTTATTCATCTTGTAATGATCCTGAGACTATAGCCATCACTCACACACTTAGAACTTAATTTTTGCATATCATATTGCACCTTTATGTGTATTCATGTGGTGAGTGTGTTTAAATCCCTCAATTTGATTTTTATTAATTTTTTGGGAATTTTAAACATATTTTAATTAATGTTTTATTAAATTAAAACTTGATTTAAAAAGTTTTGGGGTTAATATCTAAATATGTATTGTTGTGATTTTTGGCCTAAAGTTACTCTGGGTAGAAACCAAAAGCGCCAGAGACTCCAGGGTTGGCTTTGTAATTAGTTTTGGACGCGCGTTTGTATTCGTTCTATGGCCAACACTTGCTGCTCTCTGATTGGCCAGAGTTGTGTTTCTTTACAGAGACAAAACTTCGCATGTTTACAGCCCTTGGATTAACCCTTATCAATGGCCTGCATGTCGCCTGAGTGAATCCCCGTGTAAACCTTTAAGCCAATCACAGCCTGTTTAATCCACCGCCTGTTGTGAGCCCTTGGATTGAAGTCAAAGAAGCTTGACTCAATCTCAGCCGTTGTTTTTGAACGATAGTCTGGAACCTTCTCCTCTTGCTATTTAAAGGACTCTCATCTCAGCCTTCGAAAGCTTTTGCCACTTTGAAAATTCTCAGAGAAAGAATAGAGAGAGAGAGAGAAGAGAGAAGAGAGAGAGAGAAACCAGAGAGTCAAGTTAGAAACCCTAACTTCGTCTAAACCTTCTACAACCTAAACCACTTACCTCTCCAAAAACACCATAACCAAATAAACACCATCTTTAGTGTTTCTTGAGTTTATGAGAGTTCGAGTTGAGTGATCTTGGGTTGCTGTAACCTTGTGTTCATAAAATCTTATTTCCAACTTAGACACCTACTCAGATCTTGTTTCTGATTCAATAGAAATCATAGATCTGAAGTTTTTCATGTCATAATACACTTAGTTGCATTTTATTTCTCATCTTGAGAAGTACGTTGTTGATTGTTTTCTGTTAAAACATTTTATTACTTCAGAATCAACAATAAATGTTTTATAGTTTCTGTTTTTACAAAACTTAACCTGACCTAGTTAGATTCGCACTTGGAGGGTTTTCAATCTCCTAAATACTTTCAAAAGAGATTGAGAAAGGTCTTGACCGATTTCTTAAGCAAGATCTCCGTGGAATCTGGGTTATTTTGAAAGGTCAAAAGGTTTTTGGTTTTGTAAGAAAGAAAAATAACAAACATACTGCATATAGACTTTATATGTAATTTGTATAGGACTGGTTGTAAATCTAAGTGTGTGTGAGTTCATGCATGTGTTATAAAACACTTTTCACAAACATCTTCACACTACATACACTGAAAGTGTTGGCTATAAGATTTGGTGAACATAAGTCGACGTAACGTGCTGAAACAAAGGAAGAGTTGACAAACTGAGAAGACTACATCAACAATCAAGATCTGCAGAAAAGTTTAAGGACGCCAGAGGGTACAATCCTGAACTTGTATAGACTTGTTATTGTGTGCATGTTAGTTAAATAGATTGTAACTCACATATTTGTTTTAGTGATATTTTTTTGTTTTACTCCGTAGAGGGAGTCGTGGATGTTTCCTCATTGGTGAGGTTTTACCACGTTAAAAATCCTGAGTATTAATATTTCTACATCTTCTCATCCCATTCTGATGTGTGCTGAGTTTAAAATATTTTAAACTGTTTACTAAAACTTGTTATCAAATCTTGTCCTAATCTCGTACATAATTTTGTTAACACATCTTGTGTTCAAAATCAGTTTGATTTAAGTAAAGAGTTTCTTCAAAAAACTTTTCGGAGTTGCTTAAATAGTTTATTTTCAATAAACGGCTTTAGCAACGCTATTTCATTTCAAACCCAGTTCCTGCGAAGAAAACGAAAGCACTGAGGGATATATAGGAATCCCCTATATAAATTCAAAGATTTGGGCCAGTTGCTTCGGCCAATACTTGGTGGCAAATAAAGATGTCACGTCAGCTTGCATGGAGATACTGGGGAGGATGACTCTATCAGACATTATGGAACTCACTCCCCACGCAGCAGTATAAGTGAAGAGAGAACAAGCCTCGCTGAACGTGACTTTGGAGTGGTTTAGCTCGACGATGGGGTGAGGAGCCCCTTAGTCAAAACCAAATTTACGAGCACACCGATGGGGGTAGTAATGTTCGCACAAGTACCCCCACTCAGTGTAGGATGGTAACTAACTGGGAGAGAATAGAAGAACCACAACAAGCAAAGGGTCTTCTTCCATAAGGTCAACAGTCGTTGGTTGGATCACCCTCGGCTCATTCTTGAAAAAATCATAAGTATGGAGGAAAACTTCCTCTCCATAGGGTCACATCACAAAATAATCCCGTTTGGCAATAACAAAGGTTAACTCCTTTCGGCTTTGCCTCTTGTGATAAACTTAAGAACGTGGAGGCAGAATTATTTCTCCCGAAGGAGGACGATTGGGTTTAGCTGCTACATCGGGGAAACGAACATAGAGGAAGCCCGTAAGAAGTACGCAGTTGGCAAAGTTGTCCAGGTTATAACGAATAAGAGACTGTTCCATATCAAAGTGGGTCCTATCAAACCATGTATAGAGCGACCCCAGGGTAACTGCAGCCAGAGGAAGCTTGATACCTCGGGCCAAACGAAGGGATATGTTGATGAGGTCCCTTCGGGGTTGGTCATTAGGTTTCCTCGGTAAAAATAGACGAGAGAGAACGTTAAGGATGTAAGAAGAAAGTTCTAATGATGTACCTTAACTAGGGGCAGCCTCAAAAGAGCAATCCGTAGAAGGATCCCAGAAGAAATTGCTGATGAGGGGAGTGAAGGTGACTTTATTTGAAGAACCTATGCACCTTCGGTATATACGGCCCAATTCTGAACGATAAGAAGCCTCTTGGTTGTCCAAAGCTTCATCAGAATAGGGATCATGGCCTGTGGCCTCAAGGCCCAAAAGTTTATAAATGTCTTCCAACGTTACTGTGAACTCACCCCATGCAGCAATGAAAGTGTGAGTGGTAACATTCCAGCGAGACACCAGGATGAGGATATCAACATTATTCTTTGATAGAGTAAACTCACCGAACCACTTGGCCCATTGAAGCCAAATTTTTGTGAGGATGGCAGCGTAGATATTCTGCATGTGAGCGTTCCAAGTAGAAAAATGAGCAGGAGAACCCCCAGGCCCTTCGAAGTCAATATGGAATCATGGGAAGTCCCCTCGCTCGAGGAGAAATCGAAAAGTCCCCTCTGGGGGGAGATAACTGCAATCAACAACATTTTCATCTTCATCACTAAGCACCATGGCATCACACTTAGCGTTAAAAACACAAGTCTTGCAAAACCTAAAAAAATCATCACCCTTGCCAAAAATGGGGGACCAGCGATAAAAATGCAGTTGCTCTTGATGAGCGACAGTCAAAGGGGTGGCACCCCCAGTAACAGCGGTGGTAGAGGTGGTGGTAGTAGAGGTGACAGGTGGAATGTTGGTGGCATATGCAACAGGGTTGCTTGAAGAAGCCATTGCAGACGAGACCGAAGTATATAAAGCTTTAAAGAGCTACCAGATGAACAATAATGGAGTAACCAAAGGTTGAAGATGATCACAGAAGAAAAAAAGGACGAAAGGCTGGACGAAAATGGAGTTTTTGCAGACTTTCTCTCTCTAAAGTACGCCTGGAGTTTGAAGAAGATAAAGAAAATAGTTATGTGTTTTGAAAATAAAAGTTTGAATTCTTTCAACCTAACACACGTCCAAATCCGCCTATAATCATTCCAAGTGGACACGTGGCATTTTGGGGAGCATCCTAGCAGTTGAAAAGACAACATTACGTCATTAATGAAGTGATGCATGGGGAATAAAAAGGTTCCTAAGCAAGTTTGAGTTTTGGGCACCAGAATTTTTGTCAGACATATCCAATCGCTCACAACACAGATGTTGTCCCAACGGTTCAAAAAGCTACGATTTCCCCTCACCACAAGTCCAAACGTTGTTTAGTTATGACTCAAATACATCAGGGAGAAGTTTTTTGATTTTTAGAACATAAAGAAATGACGACGCAGCAGAGCCCAAACGAAGTAGCACCTTCGAATAGGGAGAATTTCCTAGGGAGAAGTTTACAAGGAAGAATTCCAAAAGTATCAACGATAGGGGAAGTCCTAACGAAAAAACTTACAGCTTATAACTATACTCCACAACAGCACAAACGGGAGAATTTCATTTCCCAAGGGTCAAAATGGGTATTTGAGAAAGTTAGCAGCTGTATTGAGAGAATTTTAAATAGTCAAGCCCGAACGGTTGAAACTTAGTGACAGGAAAAAGTTAGGATGTCCCTTCGTCAAAGCGCCAATAAGCCTCAGCGCTTGACTCAGATACATCGGGGATAATTTTACTTTTTCCTGGAGGCAGTAACCACAGTGGTTGTAACGAAGGAAAATATGCCAGAATTTTTTCACGGAGAGAAGGTTCATCAAATTGAGAAGTTTTCATGTAGACATTTCTTGTTCCCACAACAAATCTATACACGAAGGGGAAAATATAGAGGGGGCTTTAAGGTAATCTAGATATTAGAGATAATTCCCCCATTAACAACAGTGTTAGGGATTAAGACAACGAGGCAGCTCAACATGGCAGCTCAAGTGAGGCAGCTCAGCGTGGCAGCTCAAGTGAGGCAGCTCGGTGTGGCAGCTCACACTTTAGCTTGTTATGTTACTTAGTCATATTGTATCTTTTGTTTATATTGACTATGAGATATAACGATTGTAATAATGTAACGATCATAATGGCATTCAGTGTAAGTTCGAACGGTACTCGCGAGAGACCAGGCTTGGGAGATCTTTCATACTCTATCGAACGACCTCGCCGTGGGAACTTTGGAGGGACTTGATTTGGAGGATTGAGAAGTGAGGCACCGTTGGCGCTTGTCCTAGCCATCTTAGATACACCTGGTAATACATCAAAAGGCTTTGACCGTGGAACCTTGGGCGACGCAGCCTTGAGTTCCATCGGGCGTTGAGTTGTGAACCAAATAACCCTCTACTTAATGTCACATCTACTTTATATGATGTCACTAGCCAGCTAGGCAATGTCAAATTTGTACTTGAGTAAACCACCTTGGTATTTTGGGCTGTCAGACAGTTGCTGAGCCACCTCTGTGACGACAGCCACCTGACACACAGTGGTTAGGCAAAAGGCATATCTTGGCATTTAATGGTTATGACGTGGAGCTGAATAGTTCATCAGGCATTTAACGTTTGTGACATGAAGTATAAGGGATGTCTTTCACAGTAATTAATGACTGAGTTATCTTGGGAGTGCTGTGGGGGCAATTTAAGGGCCCCAACCACCTTTGAGGAAGGGATGTTCTTTTTGAGAGTTCAGAAGTTATTACTAGAGAGAATATACATTAGAGAAAGATTTATTACAAACCAGAGAGTTTACTCACCCGCCATTGTTATTTATTACGAAGCTTTTAATACTTGAGAGAGATATTTGAGGGTGGTTGGGGTGTTTAGCTGCCTGTCAAGGTGTGTCTAGGGTGCTCACTTTTCTCTCTCTCTAAACGAGTTACTTCTGAGTTTCTTTATTATTTTTCTTAAGTTATACACGAGAGTTCTTGCAAGTTCAAACTGAGTTTATCTCTATAGATTTGTGATTGCGGGTTTTACTTAGTCAAAGGTGTTTCTTGATTAACTTCCCATTACTATACTCAAAAAGGGGTTATGCCTCCTTCTTATCAAAACTATTCTCTTACAGATTGATATATATTTGATCCTTCGATCCTTATACGTGCAGGGATTTATGGATCTAGGATTATGGGATGATGATCTAGTCCATACGACATTTGGCCCTTCAACCTTGAGATATGTGGGCTTAACTTGACTTGGTAGATATGCAGGCCAAATGGAGGGTATTTCAGGATGCCCTTCATATAAGCAACACTTGGTTGCATTATACACCTGAGATGCAACGAGCATTAGTATATGACCATTCTGTGTAACTCATGAGGGTTTCTTCATTTATGCTTACCCTTATTAGTACCCCATCTCGATACCAGAGCATACTACAGAGAGTCGTAGATAAGGGTGGGCTGGTGTGGCCCCCAGAATGGGCACCCGCTCCTATTGACCCAATTACACCAGCTGATCCTGATGTACCCATTGTGATTTATTGATCATATGGCACCTGATGTACCACCAGAGCCAGTTTTTCAAGTTGATCCACCTGAGCCGATGCACCCAGATGTCGCAATCCACCCGAGTGATTCTCTAGAGCCGACCATTTCAGTCTATTATGAATCCCGGGACATACAGAGGAATCTGCAACATGTCCTTTGGGTTGAAGTCGGGAGGAGTCAGGGTTGACATGATAGTGGTTCTCTTTTTTGTATGTATATTTTAGGAGTTAGTGTAGAATTTTCACATTTTGTCTAGGTTGCTATAATTTGTTTAGGTTATATGGCGAGTTTATAAATATATAACCTAGGGTTCCCATGTATCTATTGTTGCATATTATATGAGCAACTGATTGTAAATTAACTCGAGTAATTATATGCATTTTATAAACGAGCATTACATGATCCTACTTTTATGTCATGTGTTTACCTAATTAATATATATATATATATATATATATGTATATATAATTAACAATATAACAATTTTAATGGGTTGTTAGACAGGAAATATAAAGACGTTCACCTTACCTCTTTCTTTCTTTCAATATAAGATAATGGCATAGGGAACTAGTACGGGAGACCCGAACACTCTCTTAAGTAGACGATGAGAGTCTAATAAGACTTTTAGATCAATTTAAAAACTTGAACCGGGCAAGTTTGAAGGCACAGCAGACCAGATCGCTGCGGAAGGATAGATCCAATAGCTAGAAGAAATCTTTGAGGTTATGGAGTGTTTCGAAATTGAAAAACGGAAGTTGGCTGTATTTCAATTATCTGCGGAGGCAAGGAATTGGTGGAAGTTAGTGAAGACTACGGCTGGAAGTGACATCGCAAATCCCATGACCTGGACTATGTTTCAGAAGAAATTTTTGGATAAGTACTTTATAGACACAGAGAAAAAGAAGAGAGAAATGGAATTTATCGAATTAAATAAAGGATCAATGACAGTTATTGAGTACCAGTACAAGTTTCAAGACCTTGTAAGATTTTCACCGGAATCAATTAGTACTCCAAAACGGGGTGCCCGCAAGTTTGCACAGGGATTAACTCCAGTAATTTGACGAATGGTGATCGAAAATAGGCTAAAGACGTATGAGAAAATAGTCAACGAATATCTAAACCTTGAGGTTGACAATCTAGACAACGAGAGAGAAATAAAGGCCACGAACAAGGGAAAAGCAATGCAACGGGGAAACCAAAGTTTTAAGGACAACCAACATAGATGGAAAAAGAAGAAAGCACATAATGGAACTGTTAGGGCAACTTTGTTTGCACATTCAGGAATCCCAAATAAGCCAAATGTGAAGTGTTATAATTGTGGAGGAATAGAACACCTAATGAGGGATTATACCAAGATGCGTGTGCCAGGAGGGTTTTGTTTTAATTATGGAGAGAAGGGTCATCACATTAAAGACTGCAAGAAACCAAGGAAAAACAACCAAGCACAATAATGTGGTCAAGCAAGGGTATATGTAGTGGTGGGGGAACAAGCTAGGGTTGAAGGTAACCTATATATATTTAATTGTTATGCAAAGGTTCTGTTTGACACTGGTGCTACACATTCTTTTATTTCATTTATTTTTATAAATATGTTAGGATCAGTGCCTGATCATTTAGACAAACCTTAAGTGATTAGTTCCCCTTTAGGTAAATTTTTAACCCTTTACCTAGTTTGTAAGGATTGTCCAGTGAACATTAAGGGCAAAGAAATGCCAGCCGACCTACCATGCCATATTAGATTGCTTTGAGAAAATAATAACCTTTTCCATCCCAGACCAACCATCATTTACTTTTTGTATTGATTGCCCATGTGATGATTTGATCGAGAGTTTTCTAGCCCACATCGAGTGTGGTAATAAATAAGTAGCCATTAGTCGAATTACATTAGTATGTGAGTTTGTAGAAGTCTTACAGAAAATCCCTGGATTGCTACTAAAGAGGGAGATTGACTTTTGCATATACCTTACTCTCGGCTCTTCCCCAGTGTCTCTAGCACCTTACCGCATGGCACCAAAGGAAATGTTAGAACTAAAGAAGCAAATTAAAGAATTGTTAAGCCAAGGTTTTATGAGACCAAGGGCATCGCCTTGGGGAGCCGCTATTTTGTCCGCGCAGAAGAAGGATGGGTCCCTTAGACAGTGTATCGACTACCTCCGGCTAAATAAAGTCACCACAAAAAATAAGTACCTGTTTCCGAGAATTGATGACTATTTGATCAACTTCAAGGTGCAAAAGTATTTTTGAAGATTGATTTAAGGTCTGGGTATCATAAACTCTTAGTTAGGGAAGAAAACATTTCAAAGATGACATTTCGAACACGATATGAACACTATAAATTTTTAGTTATGCCTTTTGGAGTAAAAAATGTCTCGACTACTTTTATGGATTTGGTGAGTCGAATATTTCACCCCTACCTAAACTAATTCATTATTGTCTTCATTGATGATATTTTGATTTACTCGAAATCAAGGGATGACCACGAGCACCATCTTTGCATTACACTTCGGATGTTATGAAAGAATCGTTTATATGCTAAGCTAGAAAAGTGTGAGTTTTGGTTGCCCCAAGTAAAATTTCTTGGTCATATGGTTTCACAAGATCGTATTTCGATGGATCATTTCTAGGTTGAAGTTATTTTGAAGGGGGGACAACCGAAGAAACTTACGAACATCCAAATATTCATGGGTTTAGCAGGATACTTCTAAAGATTTATTGAAGGGTTTTCTCATATAGCTTCAAAACTCACCCGCCTAACCCGCAAGGTTGCAAAGTTTATTTGGGACGATGGCTGTGAGAGATCATTTCAAGCGTTAAAAAGAAAATTAACAACTTCACTAGTCCTCACTATCCCAAAGAGTGGGATGGAGTTTATTATTTACACTGATTCCTCTTACCAAGGTTTAGGATGTGTCTTGATGCAAGATGGGAAGGTAGTTGATTATGGTTCACGACAACTCGAGCCACATGAACAGAACTATCCCACTCACGATTTGGAACTTGCAGCCATAATCTTTGCCCTAAAGTTATAGCGACATTATTTGTATGGTAAAAGGTTTTATCTTTCTCCGACCATAAATGTTTAAAGTACTTATTTTCCCAAAAGGAGTTGAATATGAGGCAATGAAGGTGGATGGAGTGTCTAAAAGACTATAACTTCACCCTCCATTATCATCCAGGAAAGGCCAATGTAGTAGCTGATGCCTTGAGTCGTAACTCGTATGGTATCATAGCCCTTATGATGGTGGAGGAACGACTTATGATTAAAACTCTAGTAGAATTTGACATTCAACCATCGATACATAGAACCAGGGCTTATCTTTGTAATCTTATGCTTCAACCAACATTTATTAGCAAAATTCTACAAGCACAAGGCCAAGACGAGAAATTACAATTGGAACTCATATAAATGGCAGAACATGAACCAACTAGTTGGAGCGTTGGAAGTGATGGAGGATTTAGATTTCATGGAAAGTATTGTATTCCCGACGTAGATGACCTAAAATAAGAGATTCTAAATGAGGCACACCTTTCAAGATATATAATCCATCTCGGTAGCACAAAGATGTACAGGGATCTTAGGAGGCATTATTGGTGGGAAGGAATGAAGCGTGACATTGCTGAGTATGTGTCAAAGTGTTATAGTGTCAACAAGTGAAGTTAAAACACAAGAGATACGCATGACTTTTACAACCACTTCATATTTCGGAGTGGAAATAGGAGTACGTGGATATGGACTTCATCACCGAACTTCCAAGATCGAGGCAGGGTCATGACATAATTTGGGTTATTGTAGATCGTTTAACGAAGTCAGCTAATTTCATTCCCTACCGTGTTACGTACACTACAGACCGCATGAGTAGGTTATACATTCAGGAAATAGTGAGACTTCATGGGATAACGGTTTCTATCATTTCAGATCATAATCGGCGCTTCACTTCTCACTTTCGAGCGAGTTTTTAAGAGACATTCAGTAGATCATTAAATCTCAAAACTACTTTTCACCCATAATCAGATGGACAAACCGAGCGGGTAAACTAAATTTTGGAAGACATGTTGCAGGCATGTGTTTTTTATTTTGAGAACACGTGGGAGTCTCATTTTCCATTAATCGAATTCGCCTATAGTAATAACTACCATTCTAGTATCGACATGGCTCTGTTTAAAGATTTATATTGAAGACTGTGGAATAGTGCGCTTTGGGAAGACGAGAGGAAAGTTATCACTAAGGTTCGTCGGACCATTCAAGATCTTAGAGAAAGTCGAGAAGGTTGCGTATCGACTCGTACTACCTCCTACTTTGTCAAGGATACATAATGTTTTTCACGTCTCCATGTTGAAAAAGTACTTGCACGATGTGTCCCACGCTATTAATTTCAATGATATCGATCTAAATGAAGATGTCGCATACCTTGAGAAACCAGTTTACATCCTTCACCGAAGGACAAAGAAACTACGAACGAAGGAGATTGCGTTGGTTAAAGTGAAGTGGAGTCATCACGACGGAAGCGAGGTTTTGTGGTAACTTGAGACAGAAATGCAAGAGAGATATCTACATCTCTATTCAATAACTAGGTACGTAAATTTCGTGGACGAAATCCTTTTTAAGGGTGTAGAATGTGGTGACCCGACTCCGAAATAATAGAATATTATTAAGTTATATTCATTTATAATATTAGTAACGTGACACATTTAGTAAAAACTTGACTTTAACCACATAATATCAATAAATAAATGAAATTGTACTAAAGTTTCTTTAAAAATAAAAAAATAAAAATAAAAATAAACATATATAATTAGTGGTGGAACATTTGGAATTAGTTCAAAGTTGAATGTCAAAAATTAAAAGCTTGAAAAAAAAAGAAAAAGAAATGAGTGTTTAGCTTATAGGACAAGTGTCCAACACTTATCCACCCCATGTTAAAATCACCCATGCAAAACAACTCCAAAGGCTCATGGTCTTGGCTAAGTAGTTATCCTCTTTTATGAGCCAACATAAAATAATTCCTAATATACTCTAGTATTTATCCTCTTTTATGAGTCAAAATAAAATAACTCTTATTAGACTCTAACAAACAAAAGAAAAGGGAGAAAGAGAGAAGGAGAAGAAGAAGAATAAGAAGAAGAAGGAAGGATGGCCAAAAAAAATAGGGAGGACTTTAAACTCATTTTGTTTAGGTGAGAATTATCTTCTCCTTTCAAATCATCTTTTTTTTAAGTATAGTTTTAGTAATGGGTAACCATGGAAGTTCTATTGAAGTTTTAATAGCTACTTAGAGAGAAAAAAAATAAAAAATCCACTTATTTTAACTCTGAAAATTCCTAAATAAATAATTTGCTACCCTAAGATAATGAGAATCAACATACTAAAATTTCAACCCCATCTGAATTGTGTAAAAAAATTTAAATAAGGAATATGATGAGTTGTATTTTAAATGTAGACCTAAGTAAACCATTTTTCTTGAATTTCTTTATATTTTTACTAGATAGAGCATAAAATTATCTTTCATTGAACACCCAAATCATAATTTTTTGATAAGAAGTGAGTGAGATATGAATTTTTGAAGTTTAGTATATAAATCTGAAAATTTGTGTTAAAAATTCTGACAGCATGTTATATCCGAATTGTTTAAAATTTTTAGGTTTATTAATTATGTCTGAAATTTTTTGTGCGATATATAACTCATATGAGAACCTTATATAATTTATTTGGAGCAATTTAAATAGATATAATAATTTTAATAAATTGATAATGTTAGTGTTAAATTGGTGTCCCAAATTTATTAATGCTAGTGTGTGTTGCATGTAATGACTGTTCTGAAATAAGTAAAATAATTTCATGTGATGTTATTATTAAAATTTAAGTTTATACATATTACAAATTTTTAAATGGAGTATTTAAGTATATGAATAAAGATAAATTATCTCATAAAATTGGGTTTGTACTATTGCATAAATTTTGATATTATGGAAATTGCACAATCAATCACTTATGATGTAATATTTTAGGAATTATAAAAATGGATGTTGTTATGAGTAAGTATGTTAAAACATTTCCCCTATTGTATTGTCAAATGTTTCAAATTATTAACAAATGAGTGAATTCTTAAGTAAAACTTTAATGTGAGAATATGTTTGTCATGTTAACATCAAAATTTGATATAAAAGTAATATTGGAGTAAACCCGTGAATTATAACACGTCAAAATAATTGTGGAGAATATTACTTGATTTTTTATTTTGAGTAAGTTAATGTTATATTGTGATTTTTGTTCACAATTATATATATATTCTCATGATAAATCATATGTGTTTAATTTTATATGAGTTGTTGTATGATTATATGCAAGTAGCCTATACAGAGGACCGAGGCCATTAATTAAGTTGTGACATATTGTCACCTAATATTGTTATTGTTGAACTTGAGGTTACTCTAAAATTGGCCGGGATTGAGACAATCCTACATTTGGTGCACTAATATAGTCTATACCACCGGAAGTTGTCTAGTGGGTATAGGTATACACATATGCAAGTTAGGGTGTGTGTTGTGGCCTAAGGGTAACGTACACTAGAAGTTGCTAGAGTACGTGTCGTAATATTTTGTTATTAATTCTTACAACAAATATTTAGGTTCAATAAATTGAAAATGATGAATTAAATCGTTAATCATGTGATTATATTTTATCCCTGTTTAAGTTTATTGACTTAGATTTCATAATTGACATATAAAATATAAATCATTTCTATTAGTATACTTGGGGGATGAATTTTGAGCAGAAGTGTATTCTCATTGGGTTGCGTTACTCATGATGCTACACACTTTTCCTTTCAAGTTTGTGCAGGATTGAGTCTCTTTAAAGTTAGTTTTGCTATAGTCCGGCATATTTTGGGGCTAACTTCTTACTTAATTATATTTCTTATTTTCTTATGTAAATTTAAAGTACTTCAATAGATATATTATATTATTTAATTGCTGGATGAAAATATGTAATGTAAAACCCCTTATGTATTAAGACCTTGTACGTAATATTAATATGTTGTTGTATTTATGGTGTTTCTGACAACTTTCTGAGTGCACCGTCACATATCCAAATTATAAAATTGATTTTAAATTATTGCCATTTTCTATAATTTGGGATGTGACACACACACACACACACACACACACACACACACACACATATATATATATATATATGTGACACCCCGCCTAATTAAATACCGGGCGATCACTCCTTTATTAAATTAAATCAAGGTGAACAGTTTGGTTCATTCTTAGCATCACTGTCGTAAAAAGAAACTTTCCAATTAAACACCCTAAATAATTAAGCTTAGTGTCAAAACCAATTTTTAACATTAACTTCCAAATTTTATTTGAAGAAAAGATTTATTTAAATTATTAACAAAGCTCAATGAATAAGATTCACACCACAATAAAACTGGAACGAAAGAATCCAATATATAAAACATTCATCAACGAATGTCAACATGCGAGAAAATAAAGTAATACATCCGTCCTGAACAAAAATCCCAAAATAACGAACTAGGAAAATAACTGAAATAACAATGTCCCAACATAAAGAAATAATGGAAAGGGCTACACATGCCCATCTGAATGAAAATGCTAGGAGTGGATCTGAATGAACGAAGTCGTCTAATCAAAAGACCTGCAACTCCCACCTAAGCTGCAGCGCGTTCCTTCCAAAAGATCCTAAGCAAGACGCCCCTGTGGCTGGGCACCTGAAATACATACATATATATATATACAAGGGGGAGAGGGAGAGATAAAACGGGTCAGAGCCCGAAAGTGTGTATGATTTAAAATTAGTTTAGCAAGTATTTAAATTGATACAGGCCAATGCAATAACATATTGGTTCGACACTCTCTTGAGAAATTCTCACCTCTCTTCTAGTGTGCACGCCTATCGTACTAACCTTCCCAAAATGGTTTAACTTAACATATTATCATACTAACCTTCCCAATAATTTAGTTTATCTTAACTCACTCACAAGTTTTAAAAAAACGAACAATGTCAACGTGTGAAAAGGGTACTTTCAAAGTGTAGCACAACTCTCGTTTTAGCTTCATTAATTTATAAATTTTCCCAGTGTCATATTACACTCTCATAAAACAAGTATTTCCAATCTGATTCATCAAACATGACTTACTTACCAAATTACCGTAGGTAGTTCCAAGTTTCATAACTTCATATATATATTAAATACTCGTGTAATATATATATTCTAATGGCACCCCACATAAAAATTATGGTGCGGGCATACTCTGCTATCCAATCCCCGTATCAATCGTACTAAGGGAAATACAAGTTCGGAATCACTCTCGAACTGTATCAATACAAATACAAACAATATTGAGGCGAAGTATAGGTTCCAAGTCCAAGAGGTCAGCACATACCCTCGCGTCTCTTAGGACCGTGACTACCAATTCGATAGCCTGTACCTAGGATTCCTATCTTCTAGGGTACGAATCAATATCCCCCATAAGGCAACACAGGATAAGACCGTCCCAGCGCGGTAACCTCAGGGATAGCAAGTAGCGCGGGTACGTTTTTCACATGTATATAATATATGCACACACAATCATATAAATATACTACTTTCATCATATTAATATAGGTCACTCTCGTTACCCATAATTACAACATTTATCCTTAATTTCACATTATTAGTATTACGCATAAGGTTTCGTCTCTAACCTTAACTCGAAGGGTTTTCTCACTAGTTATGGAACACTCATGGGTTCTATCCATCCAAGTAACAAATTCAGTAGGTAGACATCTATTCACTATCGTAGGCATTCGTCATAATCCCTCACTTGAAATACGTAGTTCGTCATTCCTTAATTAATTATCCCTAAAACACAATAATCATTTCATAATAAAGTTCTCAACACTTAATCATATGTCCTACTGGTCTCTCCTATATCCCAAAACATTTTATTTAATATGCCCAAGGATTATTCCATGATAAATTAATTCAACTAATTAAACATGGGGAAATAAGAGGCTGCCAGGAAGGGTCGATCGATCGACGGCTGGGGCTCGATCGATCGAACCTTCGATCGATCGACGCTCTAGGGTCGATCGATCGATCAAGCAGGTCTGCGAAAATTCTGTAGAATTGCAGTTGCGGGTTTCACCAAAATTCTTCATTCAAATACATATTTTCCAACCCTAATCGTCCCAAAACTTATACCACAAACATAATAACATATTACCAGATGTTTCTAACGTTAAGCATGCGTATAACCATCATTAAACATGATTAAACAACCTAAAATCTCATCTAATCATCAAGAACCCTAAGTTTTCTTAACTTCTATTCTAATCAGTTTTTCTCCAGAATTTCCTTCTACATAATCATCAAAATTCGTGGGTTAATCATCTACATCATATAAGACTTCCAGAATATGGTTTTAATCTTTTCTACATGCAAATTCCTATCAAAAAGTGGGGTTTTCTTCCATAGATTATACTCCTAATCATTCCTAACTAATATGAATATTGCACCAACGAAAATACGCAAGTTAAACACTTGCCTGGGATTTTGGTATGCAGGTTCACGGCTTATTTTCGTATGGATGCGTTCCTCGTCTCGTGATCTACGCGGTGGTGGTGGTGGCGGTGCAAACCGGTGGCCTTTTGGCCTTGGATTGCCTTGGAGTTCTCTCCTCTCTTCTACAATGGCCGTCATTTGATTTGTGAATGTTCTAACCCTAAGAGGCTGACCTAATGGCTGATATAGGTTGGCTGAAATTCGTGGGTTTAATTACCCTATTTTGTAAAATGACCAAAATGCCCTCCCGGGTCACTAATTAAGCCTAAAAACATCCCGAGACCCAAACTAAACCCCCGGGTACACTTTTCTGACTATCTCGACCCTTTCGGACGCGTTGGCGTACTCAAAACGACCATACGAACAACTTATAAAATATTCACTTTTTATTTAACAAAATAAGTCCCGACGTGACACGGGCACGTCCTTACTTAAATTTCCGAATTAGTCATTTAATTCACTTATGACATTCAATATAACCAATATAATATATTACTATGCTCATCCAGTAATATGCAACAAATAACAAATTCTCAATAATTACTAACTCTCGTCACGCTAGTAAATATTTAAAGCAACATTCCGGATTAAAATTAAATTAATTTATCTCAATTAAATTTAATAAATCCCATAATTTAAAAGCTATAAAAATACGGGGTATTACATACTTCCCCCCTAATAACTGAATTTCGTCCCGAAATTCGGAAAATAAGGCCTAACAGGTAGCACAATTCTGGATATCCTTTTCCGTACACAAACTAACTACATATTACGGCGCTCAATCACTATAGCCCTTTCCTCACAGTAACATCGTTTTGCATTCTCTTTGGAGACACTTCACATTGTGCTCCCAACCGACAACATTCGCATAGGTCACGCCTGTACGTTATACATTTCATTATCTCACTATCATTAGGAGGCCGCACCTCACTACATGACAAATACTCGGATTTATTCATATATAAAACTCCCATTCTGAGAAAATATTACGAACATTTGATCACTCTTGCTCGTCTAAAACTGTCGTGGAATTCTACCATAGTTATCGGATATTTTCTCGACCGATCCAAAAATTCTGATTATCTACTCTCCTCTAAACATACGGAAGGAGAATAGTCGAGGTTCTTCCATAACAAAACCTTAATAAGTACCTCATATGCGACAAACAGGTACGAGTTCTTCTACAGAGCATTTTTGAAATCATCGTACCAAGATTCCAAAATCTCCTTCACGTGGCTCCACTAATCTTTAATCACCATGCGCTTATTCTCTGGCTAAGGGTGATACATCCTACTTGAAACGAAATTTTATCTCCGCTGGTTCCTGAAATCCCATATCAAAGGTGAGATTCACCAATCTCATCCTGATTCAAAAATTTATACTGCGCCGGACCATGCACTGGCGCGATCCTTCCTTTCAAATGAAGTCTGGGGCATACTAGTTAATATTGTAAGCCGGTCCAAAGGAATATCAATCACTTCCCTCTCGGCAACTTAATTCGCAAGTTCGGGATAAACCCTTGATCTTGTTTTGAGGATGGCAACTCATCCAAGAACTTTACCGACTTTACCAACCTCTTCCAATTTCAGTAATTTTCGATAATCACAAAATTCTTTGGTTGATTCTCCTTTTTCAACCGAACCTTACCTATGGGCAGTGCATGCAGAGACTACTCACTACGTCTCGTTAAACATCGATTCTTCCCTTGGAATGTCTCACATTAAGTGACACGTAATACTCCCCTTCCTTCCATGGAGCATTCCGAGAGTTCCGACCCGTGCTTTCCTATCTACGAAGCGCACTTCTGGATCTCTTATGCCATCCTAACATCATTACTTGTTGTATGCGCAAGTCTCTCTCACACTTGACTAATGACCACTCCGCTCCGGGTGTGCTTCATAAAAATTTAGTTCTACCCTATTCCAGGAATACCATTTCTTGAATGGCTTCCTACAGCCTTCCAATCAAGTTAGGGCGTGCTATTCTAATTGCACACTTATGTATGGATTATCGCCCCTCATGTGACGTTTAATCCACTCTATCACTTCCACTTCGTTATACTAGTCCCACAAACTTATATTTCACACGTCTATTACCACGTCCCATCGACTTGGACTATTTTAACTGTGGTTAACCAAGATACCCACATTTTTACAACATTCCGAACGGCGTGCTACTCATCTGTAGGACTAACTAAATTCAACGGAATAGAAGGAATAAGGTATTCAAATTCCATGACAACAAAAGAGGAATAATAATTCTCAACCTTCCTCAGATAAGCACAACAATTTTTCCCAAATAGGTACAACAACCAAAATAAATCACTAGAAAATCAAAATTCTTAAATTCTCCTTACCATCGTTCCACTCCTCAACTCGTGGGGATAACTTTCAATGCTTTCCTGCCATAAAATCCGGCTTCAATGACCTTAAAACAGAATTCAACTTCCAACTTACATATATAATTACTTGATCCTATTTCGACCAGAGTACCGTACTTATGGAATAGTGACCAAACGTCTCCCTATTTCCAACCTTACGCTAAGTTTCATGCGTGGGATGTCTCGCAAAGCGAAATCCAAACAAGGAACCCCCCCGATACACTACTACCTAGCATTGTCGGTTATCGGGATCTGTTAGGTCCTCCGTCCATAGCGTGTACCCCTTTATTCTGTCCCTTGACAGAAAAGTTGTAATTTCTACTATAATTATGCTTAACGAATATCGTTTCCCAATTTTACTATCGTATTGGTTGATGGAAAATTCATTCTATTAACCTCGGATACATACGATCGGAATCCTCGAAATTCCCTTCCCTAGTAATAGGGGTATAACTAATAACTCCCACATCTTTAAAGGATAAATATAACATCGCACTTTTCCTATCACTAAGTCCGGAGTGCTAAACATAATTCTGAGTCAAATCTTTTCGCTCAAGGGTAAATCCTGATACATACGGAATTATACTGACAAGGTCTACGCATACTATGGCATCGAATATCTCGAGCCCGCTATCTCTTCCGAATTATCTAGGATAGATAATATAAGTGCAAGTCCAAACTTCTTACAGGTGAGGCCTCGCCCAAAACAAACATAAAACATGTTGCACCAATGCAACTACTCCGATAGCCTCGCAATCAATGTACACTATCATACTACCCATTTTATATAACATTTTATCAAAAATAATATTATACTCGTGTATCGCATCTCTACAACGAGTAACCTCAATAAAGTATAAAACACTGCTAATATACTCATTCATCCTCTGCGGATAGCACTAAAGAAAAATCCCGCTACACTAGGGAAAAATATTCACATAATGGTAACATCTATAATTATATGCATTAACTCGTCTCACATGCTAATATAGCAATGAACAAAATATGGTGACTCGCTCGTGTCACATAAACACGCCGCATCCTCTAAGGATACAACCTATGCTTCCATCTTGGCAATCGTCTTGACTAGACAAATGGTTTCGGACGTAACACGTCTGTCCAAACCAAAACAAAATTATTTTAATCGTTGCCTTTTACTAGGCACCATATTCTTGTCCCTTTTCTCATTTTGGAACATATTATCATGAGCGATCTCACTCCGCACAAAATACCTCAACGCATAATCCACCTACCACCTGTCCTACTAACCAGGTTAGGATTGTCCTTCTCTCGGACTTTAGTAGACTCGATTCCTGTTAGCCATCCCGGTTGTTCCCTTAGCCTTTTTAGGCCATACAGATCATGTTACTATCTATAATAGTACTTACTGAATTTACCATCACTTGGTAAGAATTTAACTATTTGAAGCACTTAAATGGTTTTCCGGATGTGTATCCACATCTTTGTGGTGCTATACCACCACCGATGTATTCAGGTTTATTCCCGACTAAATTCTTCGATTCCTTTAACTTCCCCCACAAAGAAGCGTCATCATCTATATTGACAAAGTAAGATATTGTCAACCTCCGAATCGGTCGCCCATCATAATTTCCTCCTCGAGTATTATCAATTTATTATTACAAGTTGACCTCCCACTTGGAGTCGTTTTCCCCCACTTGTATCTACATCCTTCGATACAAAATTCGTTGACGGTTACGATTCATATTCACGGATGGACCCTTGACATGCCCTTCCTCGATGAGCTCAGAACCACATTTGCCTCATCCTGAACAGTTGAGGAAGGGACATACGGTCAACATTGTACCTAAGGTTCTCCCATAGGCATAGCATTCCACTTCTAAAATTGGTGGTTGAATACAACCATTATAATTTCGTCCCGAAAGCCAAGAAAATTTTCTCAAAATTTTCACTTTCGGTTTGCCATACTCCGTCCTATATTTAAGCATATGAATACTTTACCTCATATGGTAAACTCATTCAGATTTCGCGTTTCTAAAATTTCCACTGACAGTCTCTACACGTTTTTGTAATACGTTGGGTAAGTTTACCCTCGCACCTCATTTGGCTATAAAAGCATTTGAAAATCCTTATTGTACCTTAGTCGCCTTTCTAGTCGTGGATTCTCATGCCATAATGGAGGTGACCTCGACTACGGTCATCATCCTCGGATATATTTCATAATTTCCAATTGAGCCCTGCCTCCTGATGTACGCTTAACGGTCCTCTTCTGACATCCGTCATCGCTCGGCACGCGCACACATCCGAACGAAATTAGAATTCACTAGTGTATACACATTACAGCAGGAGAACGAAATCTCGTCAAAGGAATCGACAATCCTAAACATAGGGGTCTATAACAAACAAAGCAACGCTAGAAGCATAATAAGCCGTACAGATCCTAAGGACACTAGAACCTGATGCTCCGATACCACCTGTGACACCCCGCCTAATTAAATACCGGGGGATCACTCCTTTATTAAATTAAATCAAGGTGAACAGTTTGGTTCATTCTTAGCATCACTGTCGTAAAAAGAAACTTTCCAATTAAACACCCTAAATAATTAAGCTTAGTGTCAAAACCAATTTTTAACATTAACTTCCAAATTTTATTTGAAGAAAAGATTTATTTAAATTATTAACAAAGCTCAATGAATAAGATTCACACCACAATAAAACTGGAACGAAAGAATCCAATATATAAAACATTCATCAACGAATGTCAACATGCGAGAAAATAAAGTAATACATCCGTCCTGAACAAAAATCCCAAAATAACGAACTAGGAAAATAACTGAAATAACAATGTCCCAACATAAAGAAATAATGGAAAGGGCTACACATGCCCATCTGAATGAAAATGCTAGGAGTGGATCTGAATGAACGAAGTCGTCTAATCAAAAGACCTGCAACTCCCACCTAAGCTGCAGCGCGTTCCTTCCAAAAGATCCTAAGCAAGACGCCCCTGTGGCTGGGCACCTGAAATACATACATATATATATATACAAGGGGGAGAGGGAGAGATAAAACGGGTCAGAGCCCGAAAGTGTGTATGATTTAAAATTAGTTTAGCAAGTATTTAAATTGATACAGGCCAATGCAATAACATATTGGTTCGACACTCTCTTGAGAAATTCTCACCTCTCTTCTAGTGTGCACGCCTATCGTACTAACCTTCCCCAAATGGTTTAACTTAACATATTATCATACTAACCTTCCCAATAATTTAGTTTATCTTAACTTACTCACAAGTTTTAAAAAAACGAACAATGTCAACGTGTGAAAAGGGTACTTTCAAAGTGTAGCACAACTCTCGTTTTAGCTTCATTAATTTATAAATTTTCCCAGTGTCATATTACACTCTCATAAAACAAGTATTTCCAATCTGATTCATCAAACATGACTTACTTACCAAATTACCGTAGGTAGTTCCAAGTTTCATAACTTCATATATATATTAAATACTCGTGTAATATATATATTCTAATGGCACCCCACATAAAAATTATGGTGCGGGCATACTCTGCTATCCAATCCCCGTATCAATCGTACTAAGGGAAATACAAGTTCGGAATCACTCTCGAACTGTATCAATACAAATACAAACAATATTGAGGCGAAGTATAGGTTCCAAGTCCAAGAGGTCAGCACATACCCTCGCGTCTCTTAGGACCGTGACTACCAATTCGATAGCCTGTACCTAGGATTCCTATCTTCTAGGGTACGAATCAATATCCCCCATAAGGCAACACAGGATAAGACCGTCCCAGCGCGGTAACCTCAGGGATAGCAAGTAGCGCGGGTACGTTTTTCACATGTATATAATATATGCACACACAATCATATAAATATACTACTTTCATCATATTAATATAGGTCACTCTCGTTACCCATAATTACAACATTTATCCTTAATTTCACATTATTAGTATTACGCATAAGGTTTCGTCTCTAACCTTAACTCGAAGGGTTTTCTCACTAGTTATGGAACACTCATGGGTTCTATCCATCCAAGTAACAAATTCAGTAGGTAGACATCTATTCACTATCGTAGGCATTCGTCATAATCCCTCACTTGAAATACGTAGTTCGTTATTCCTTAATTAATTATCCCTAAAACACAATAATCATTTCATAATAAAGTTCTCAACACTTAATCATATGTCCTACTGGTCTCTCCTATATCCCAAAACATTTTATTTAATATGCCCAAGGATTATTCCATGATAAATTAATTCAACTAATTAAACATGGGGAAATAAGAGGCTGCCAGGAAGGGTCGATCGATCGACGGCTGGGGCTCGATCGATCGAACCTTCGATCGATCGACGCTCTAGGGTCGATCGATCGATCAAGCAGGTCTGCGAAAATTCTGTAGAATTGCAGTTGCGGGTTTCACCAAAATTCTTCATTCAAATACATATTTTCCAACCCTAATCGTCCCAAAACTTATACCACAAACATAATAACATATTACCAGATGTTTCTAACGTTAAGCATGCGTATAACCATCATTAAACATGATTAAACAACCTAAAATCTCATCTAATCATCAAGAACCCTAAGTTTTCTTAACTTCTATTCTAATCAGTTTTTCTCCAGAATTTCCTTCTACATAATCATCAAAATTCGTGGGTTAATCATCTACATCATATAAGACTTCCAGAATATGGTTTTAATCTTTTCTACATGCAAATTCCTATCAAAAAGTGGGGTTTTCTTCCATAGATTATACTCCTAATCATTCCTAACTAATATGAATATTGCACCAACGAAAATACGCAAGTTAAACACTTGCCTGGGATTTTGGTATGCAGGTTCACGGCTTATTTTCGTATGGATGCGTTCCTCGTCTCGTGATCTACGCGGTGGTAGTGGTGGCGGTGCAAACCGGTGGCCTTGGATTGCCTTGGAGTTCTCTCCTCTCTTCTACAATGGCCGTCATTTGATTTGTGAATGTTCTAACCCTAAGAGGCTGACCTAATGGCTGATATAGGTTGGCTGAAATTCGTGGGTTTAATTACCCTATTTTGTAAAATGACCAAAATGCCCTCCCGGGTCACTAATTAAGCCTAAAAACATCCCGAGACCCAAACTAAACCCCCGGGTACACTTTTCTGACTATCTCGACCCTTCCGGACGCGTTGGCGTACTCAAAACGACCATACGAACAACTTATAAAATATTCACTTTTTATTTAACAAAATAAGTCCCGACGTGACACGGGCACGTCCTTACTTAAATTTCCGAATTAGTCATTTAATTCACTTATGACATTCAATATAACCAATATAATATATTACTATGCTCATCCAGTAATATGCAACAAATAACAAATTCCCAATAATTACTAACTCTCGTCACGCTAGTAAATATTTAAAGCAACATTCCGGATTAAAATTAAATTAATTTATCTCAATTAAATTTAATAAATCCCATAATTTAAAAGCTATAAAAATACGGGGTATTAAAATATATATATTTATTTATATATATATTGTGGGTACCTCGGTTTTACATTGTGGCCCCGACGAGAAGCCCAATCAAACACGACCCAGAAGCCTAAAGGCTCCGCGCCTCAACCAGTTCAGTTTTGACCTAGTCAGTTCCTAAAATCTCTCTTGAGAGATATGCTAGGGATTATGGGATAACGTGGGGAGTACCACCCCTCCACTCTCCGAAATAACATGTATATAAGAAACCCTCCGCCCAGGGTAAAGGGCATGCATTATTTTTCATGTAAATAATATTGAGAGCACCATCGTGGACGTAGACATTCTTACTGAACCACGTACATCCTGTGTTGTGTGTGATTGTCATTCTTTTTTATTCTTTATTTATTATGGTGATTGATTTTATTTGTTATTTTTTTACCACAATTGGCGCCGTCTGTGGGAAACGTTTATCTTCCTTTAAGAAATCCCTCACTAACAAAGAATTTGGAATGTCTGGTCACAACAGCAATGCCCCTCAAGAAGGTGACATTCAAGAGCAGCCTGTCCCTCGCAGGATTAGATCTGAAGTTCGACGTTCAGATCCTAGGGCTCGCCCAGAACGACAAGCCTTAGAAGAAAGTCAAGGACCAGCTAGGTCCACACAGATCTGCAAGCTGATCGATGCCTATAAGGCCAGGCTCCAAGAGCAGGGGAGGCCACTCGCAAGTAGGAAACTGAGAATGCTTGCCTCAAAAGGATATTGGAGAAGATGGAGAAGGAACTCCATCGTAGCACCAGGCAGCGTCAATATCGCACTCATAGCCCTCAGGCGAGAAAGTCTCGCAACCGAGGAAGGAGCCCGAGACGTGGATCTCAAATATTCAAGGAACACGGGTCGGATGATGACTTACTTGAGAAACAACGACCAGATCGCCGTTACAGGAGTCCATCTCGAGGAAATGATGACATACGAAATTTAGTTCGGAGAGAAATGGACCAGCACCCAGCACATCGGGGTGCCAGATCGACCACAGAGCTAGCCAGGCAGGCTCTCAGGACCCAGATGAAATCCCCCTTCTCAAGGGAGATAGAAGAAGAAGAAGTCCCCAAGAAGTTTGCAATTCCTAGATTCAAGATCTACGACAAAAAGACTGCCCTATCGATCATGTTAGGCAATACAGGCAGGTCATGACCCTCTGGAACCACAGGGATGCACTAATGTGCCAGATCTTTCCTTTGAGCTTGCACGATGTGGTGCAGAAGTGGTTCGAGAGACTCCCTCATAGATCCATCAGAAGCTTTGAGTCCCTTGCAGAGCTCTTCGTAGCTCACTTCATTACCACCAGCTCCCATTAGAAGAGGATGGATGCCTTATTCACAATGAAGAAAATGCCCCAGGAGAGCCTCCGGGACTACACAAAAAGGTACTGGGAGTTGTTCAACGAGGTCGAGGACTACTCATAGCAGGTAGTTGTGGCATCTTTTAAGATTGGCCTACCCAGGTCTTGCCTCTTGCACCAATCCCTCACTAATAAGGAGGCCACAACCATTGACGACCTATTGGCTCGCATAAAAAGTACGCCAAAATTAAGGATGTGATCCTCCTCAGTACGGGAGAGAATGGTTGAGCTAAGCTCGTTGCCAAGGGCAACGACAAGCTGAGAACCAAAAGAAAAGGAGGAAGAATGGGGGCAAATGTGGTTCCAAGAATGGGAACAAAAGCGATGCCTCGAAAGCATTTCAGGTAGTGAACACTGTCTTTAAAGAACCAATTTACAAGATCCTAGCAAAAATCAAGGATGAAACATTCGTCAAATGTCCTAAAAGATGGCAAGAGATCCCTCAAAGAGAAATAACGCGCTGAGATGCATTTTTCACAAGGAAGGAAGGCACAAAACTGAGCACTGCAAAGCTCTTAAGTCTCACCTTGAAGAGTTGGCCCAGATTGGGCACCTGAACGAGTTTATGGAGAAGAAGGTAGACAAGGTTGCTACCAACGGAGAAATAAGGCACGACAACGTGCTCGAGGAGGATACTGGCCATGAGTTCGCAGTGATTCATGGGGCATCAGATCTAAAGCAAATTCAAGGAAATTCAGCCCGGATGAAAGTGAAAAAGCTTACGACAGTAATGCAAGCTTTTCAAATCGATCAAGTAAAAACATAGGCAGGAAAGCATCGACGAGCAGATGACGTCGACTATAGCAAACACATCGTGTTCACAGATGAAGACTTAGTGGGAGAGAGAACCCCAAATCATGATGCCTTGATCATTACACTCAAGATAGAAAACTATGATGTTGATAAGTTGCTCGTCGACTAGGTAAGCTCATCCGAAGTAATGTATCTCGACCTGTTAAGGAAATTAAAGTTAAGCATCGCCGACTTGAAGGAAGCCATAGTCCCTCTAATTGGCTTCACTGGAAAAGTGACTATCCCTTTGGGAAAGATCATAGTGCCAGTGAGGTCAGGAAGTGTCCCCAAAATGATCAAGTTTTTAGTAGTCGACATTGACTCGCCCTACCAGGCTATCCTTGGCAGAGGATGACTACATGCGATAAAGGCCATTCCCTCGACCTACCATCAGAAACTCAAGAACGTAACTGAGCGAGGAGTAATGTAGATCCACAGAGATCAAGAGATGGCAAGAAGGTTCTTTATAGCATCCATCTGCTCAAAACAAGAGAAGAAGGTCGAGAAGGCCAAAGATAAAGTTAAGGAACAAGAAGGTTTGATACCTTCAAAATAACAGCTAAATTATGGAAGACCCAGAGTGGAGGAGACCAGGATCCTCCCCTCCGAGCAGGTCATTGAAAACCTGGAAGAGGTTGCAGCCGGTGGTAGCGAAAAAGACAGGATGTTCTTGATTGAAGCCTCTCTCACAGATTGAGAGAAGAAGGAATTGACGGTACTTTTGAGGAACAATCTGGATGTTTTCGTGTAGGAACCTTATGAGTTGCCTGGAATTGACCCCAGTGTGGTTTGTCATCATTTGCACGTCGACCTAACTTTCAGGCCTATCGCATAGAAGGCACGGGGAACTGCACTCGGGAAGGCCAAGGCTGTAGAGAAAGAAGTGGAGAAGCTGTTGGATGTAGGATCCATACGGGAAGTTCAATTCCCTAAATGGTTGTCCAACCCAGTAGTGGTTCCAAAGAGCAATGGGAAATGGAGAGTTTGTATTGACTTCACTGACCTTAACAGGGCATTCCCTAAGGATAGTTCCCCTCTCCTAAAGATCGACCAGTTGGCGGACGCCACAGCAGCTCATGAAAGAATGAGTTTCTTGAACGCATACTCAGGGTACCGCCAGTTCCTCTGTACGTATCAGGCTAAGACAAGACAACGTTCATCACCACTGTAGAATTATATTATTACAAAGTTATGCCCTTTGGGATAAAAAATACAGGAGCAACCTACCAACGGCTGGTCACTAAGATGTTTAAAGACTAAATGAGAGATACCATGGAAGTCTACATTGACGATATGCTCGTCAAGAGCAGTCACAAAGAAGACCACCTCTCAGACCTATCAAGGACCTTCAAAATCCGCAGGAAATATCGAATGAAGCTCAACACGAGCAAGTGTTCCTTCAGTGTTCAGTCAAGAAAATTTCTCGAGTACTTAGTTAGCGAGAGAGGCATTGAAGCCAACTCGGACCAAATTGCTGCAATCAATAAGGTGCAGCCTCCCCGCACGATAAGAGACGTACAGAAGCTCACGGGCATGCTCGTCGCCTTGAATCGGTTCATCTCGAAGTTATTCAAAAAGTGCCAGCCGTTCTTCCAGCTATTTAAGAAAAGCAAAACAATGGATTGGAACCAAGATTGCTCGAAAGCATTAGAGGAGCTCAAAGCTTATCTCAACACACCATCCTTTCTCGTAATACCTCAAGATAACGATTCCTTGTACCTATACCTTGCAATTTCCAGCCACGCTATCAGCTCTGCACTAGTATGCAAAAGAATAGGAATCCAGTACCCAGTCTACTACGCGAGCAAGACCCTCTTGGACGCCGAGCAGCGATAACTACCACTGGAAAAGCTCGTATTTGCACTAGTAGTAGCCTCAAGGAAACTGAAGCACTACTTCGAAGCTCACTCTATCATCATCCTTACATCACACCCCTTTTAAGCAGTCCTGCAGAAAGCGAATCTGTCCGACAGACTATCAAAGTGGTCGATCGAGCTCGGGCGATTTGACATCCAGTTTTAACCAATGAATGCAATCAAGGGGCGGGACCTCGCAGAATTCATCGTGGAATTTTATAGGATATCATCCTTGCGACCAACTTCAATCCATGGGTCAAAGGGAAGATCACTTGGCACAAGGTGTTTGGAGACTGTTTATTGATGGAGCCTCCAACTCCAAGGGGGCGGGAGTAGGCATTGTGCTCGTTACCCCAGAAGATATAATCCTCGAGCAAGGAATCAAGCTTGGATTTGAAGCCTCCAACAACGAAGCAGAATATGAAGTATTAATAGCAGGCCCACAGAAGGCACAGGCATTGGGGGCAAAGCAACTCCAGGTGTTCGGCGACTCACAACTGGTCTCTAATCATAGAAGTGGAGACTTCAACGTGAGGGATGAGAGAATGACAACCTACTTCGCCCTAGAAAATAAATTAATGTCTAACTTCGAGCAAGTCAGTGTCCCGCAGTTTCCCAGAGCATAAAACAGTCATGCTGATGCCCTAGAGGCCTTGAGCTTAGCAATAAACTCTAACTTAAAGAGAATAATTCCTATCAACTTCCTCACCCAGCCAAGCATTAACTAGAGCGACGAGCTGCCAGACATGGGTCGTGTTCTCCAGATTGAACCAGCACCCAGTTTAATAAACCCCCTGAGGGACTATTTAAATGATGGTGCCCTAACAGATGATAAGAAGGTCGCTCATCAGATAAGAGTTAAAGCTGCCCGCTTTCACTTATCTCCTGAGGGCAAGTTGTATAAAAAATATTTCATCGGCCCTTATCTCTAATGTGTTCACCCGAAGGACGTCGAGCAATTTCTGCACGAACTTTATGAAGGAATCTGTGGGAGACATATTGGGGGCAGATCGCTAGCTTTTCGAGCAATGAACGAAGGCTACTGGTAGCCATATATACAGAAATATTCTGGGGTATATGCTCGTAGATACGAGAAATGTCAACTACACGTTCCTATAGTTCACCAACCTGCCAGCGACCTAAAATCACTTACTAGCCCCTAGCCTTTCTCCCAATGGGGAATGGACATCTGGGTCCTCTTCCTACCACTGTCGATAATCGCAAGTATCTGTTGGTCACGACAGACTACTTAACCAAATGGATTGAGGAGGAGCCACTGGCAAACATCAAAGACGCAGATATGATGAGATTCATATGGAAGAACATAATTACTCGCTTTGGGATCCCCAGGACCATCAACACTGACAACGGAATACAGTTCGAGAGTGGCCTCTTCCAGAGTTTCTACAGCGTCCACGGGATCAGACACCATTTCAGCTCGGTAGCATACCCTCAGAGCAACGGACAAGCTGAAGCTGCCAACAAAACAGTGATTCATGGACTGAAAAAGCGATTAGAGCAATCCAAAGGGGAATGGGTGAGCGAGTTGCCACATTTTCTATGGGCTTACCACACTACCCCACGACGAGCAACTAGGGAAACACCATTCGCACTAACGTATGGTATGGAGGCAATCTTTCCCTTGGAAGTTAGCCTCCCAGCCATGAGGTCCACCTTGGTCGACCAAGGCCAGAACGATGCATCATTACTCGCTGAACTTGACCTGGTTGAGGAATGAAGAGAACTATCTCTAGTGAAACTAGCGAGCTATCAGCAACAACTAGCAAAGCAATATAACAAAAAATTCAATCCAAGAACATTCCAGGTTGGGGACTACGTCCTAAGGAAAGTTCTTAGCAGTGCAGTAAAACCATTAGATGTCAAGATAGGTCCAAAATGGGAGGGACCATTCAAGGTGACAAGAGACAACCTGCAAGGGGTTTATCACTTAGAAACGCTGGAGGGCGGGGAGATACCCCGAGCTTGGAACACAGCCAACCTAAAGAAATTATACTTCTAGTTTTCTATGTCGGTCTTTTATTACATTGTTGAAATTGGCAATTCATTTTTCATTGTTTTTTGGTTAATAAAATATTATTTGGCAGTGGCATTCTATGAAGTGTTAATTTTTTGTGATGAACTTTATAACGTGCACATCTTTTCCAAGCGACATGTGTCCTATTCAACATAAAAAAAATAGGATGTCACCCTCCTCAGGTTTTCGTTATGAAATACGAACAACCTCCCAGCATTACCCCTAGCAATATATGAAGCCCTACAGGGGACCCTTAGGCAGCTCGGCCAACTCAGGTTGGTCACCAAACAAAGTTTGGCTTAAAAACCTGCTCGGATACAACATCCAGTGCCAGGTGTGTCCTCGCCATTGCCACACTTAGGTCTAAGGGGGTGTGACGACACAACCTAAAAGGTATAGTGGGGCATAATGGTATCTTATAAGCATACTGGACTGGGAGGATATTCACTCGATAAAATAACTCTAGTTGGCTAAGAAGAACCCAAGATAGTTAAAAAATTGATGAAGTAGAAAACACAATACACATGTTTAGTCGGCGAATCGCCCAAAACATAAATATTTAATTACTTCATTACATTTATAAAGAGTTACATTGAATTAAATAAATCCTAATGAGGATTAGGCCCCTGATCAAGATAATCATCTACTTGCGCTCTTCGATCGTCGTTCGGGTTGGGAGTTAATTCTTCCTTGACTTTATTTGCATCTGGCTCCAGTAGCTGCCTGGGCATAGCATCTATAGGGACCCAATGGTCGTCCCTCTTGAAAGGGTTAGGCATCAGAGTCGAAGGGGAGATCTCATGACGATACCAGAGTACTGAGTTCCTGGGGACCTTCAACTCCCTCAGAGCATTCAACCACCCCCTAATAAAGGATAACTCTTCAACCTTAGCCAACCTCATCGAAGCATATGTCCAACCCTGATCATAACCATCAGCCCATACCCATCGAGGACCATTTTTGAACAGATGCCTCAGCAGCGTAACATCTCTTTGGAGATCGGAAGCTATCACATATGCCGACAACATCTCCTCGAAGCTCATCAATCTCCCTAGTTGAACCACGGACATCTATACCAGCTCTCCGTCCAGCCGATGAAGAGGAACCACGTAGAACCTAAGGAGCAATGCTAGGTGCATTCTCCCGGAGTCGCGAGACTTCCCGCCTCAGAGTTTCCTTTTCTTGCTGAAGTAGTTCTCCAACTTGATTAACCTCCGAGGCATCCAGGAGCCTTGCCTTCAAAGCATCCACCTCTTCTTGTACAGAAGCACCTATTTCCTCCATCTCTTGGAGCCTATCCTTCAGCTTGGCAATGAGCTCTAACTGGTCATTATAATCCTTATTCCTTAGCCGAAGGGATTTATAAATCTATATGAAAACCCTGTGAACTTAATTGCTCGCATCAGGACCAAGAATCTTTCCCAGTTGAGAAGTAACAGGTATATAAACATAAATATCAATCCACTACAAGCCATAAAAGCATTAAAGAGCAAAAGAATCAGTATGTATAAAGGAAAAAGATTTCATTTAATTAAAAAGGAAGGTTCCAGGTATATCAGCGATCATAAGGAAAGAACAAATAAAGTAAAGTTACAAAGAATTCCCTAGAGCAGGCTAGTTGGCAACCTCAGTTTTCTCCAAGGTCACTGGTTATTTTCCCTTATCTACAGCAGCAAGAACACCTCCCTCATATGGAGCGATTACTATCCCCTGGTCAGAAGGAGCACCAACAGGGACGGTCTGGGCAGTAGGAACACCTTCATCAATGGAAGGAGCAGGCACCTCATCCACAATAGGCTTAGGGCCAGGATCATGCTTGTCAAATAGTGGGGAGTTGATATCCACCTTGGTAGCCAGGAGAGCCTTGTTACAACCCTTCTTAAAGTTCATACGACTGATATAGCCAATCTGAACATCAGCATCCTCATACGTAGCGGCCCATCTGGCATTGTACGAGCTTTCCTTAAGGGTGGTTGCCTCGGATTCCACCTTCTTTACCTTTTTTATGAGCACCATATTTTGCTCCACCATGGACAATTTGCTCGAGCAGACCAAGTCATAGGACTGCCTCAACTCCCCAAGCTCCTTCATCGCCGCCTCCTTCACCCGAATGGATTAAGTCAGGGAGAGATCAGAAGACTTCTGGGCAGCTTCGGCGGTCTTCAAGATGGCCTCCAGCTCAACATTCTTCTTCTCTAGATCGACATTCCTCTTCACCAGCTCATCGCGACTGCGATAGAGGATGATAAAGTCGGTCACAAACTGCAAAAAAGAGAAATATTAGCAAGAGAATCATTGAATAAAATATTACGAGAATAGAGAAGCGAGAGTAAACTTACCAAGGCAAGCCTCTGACTCGCCTTCAGAGCTAACTGGTCGGTCCCCATCACCTTCTGACGATCAGTTGGCAAAATTGCTCTTTCAAGCAATGTAGGAGCCAACTGGGGAGAAAGGGAAATAGAGGCCCCTTCGAGTAAGGTAAATACGGGCACCATTGCTTGCCCTTCCTTCATCCTCACCTCGTCCCTCCTTTTATCCTCTTCCCTCACCCTCTCAGCTCTCCTTCTCTCCTCCGCCTTCTTCCTCTCATCCTCCTCCTTATTTCTCTCCCTCTCTCTCAACTGCTCTTCCTCCTCCTTCTTCTTCTCCTGCTCATGGGTAGCAGACTGAGAGCCAGTAGTAGCATCCCCACTGCCAGACTTTTTCTTCTTCAACCGATAGGAGAGAAGCACATTATCATTATCATCATCTCGGATCAAATTTTTCCTAGGAGAAGCTATGTCTTCCTCGCTAGAACTACTTGATTCACTCGAAGACTCTTGAGCCTCTAAAACATCTTTCGAGCTTGAAGATTCTTCACCACCAGATCTCTCCTTACTGGAATTACCTTCAACACCCTCTCTCTCCTCACCAGATTTGCTTTCTTCCTCGTCCAATTGGATGGGATCGGCAGCAACCTCTTCGGTGATGTCTAGCTCAGGAATGCTATCCACAGGTTGAGCAATAAAACTGGACCCAATATTCTTATATTCTAGAAGGAACGTCGTTGATCGAGGGTGTTCACCGTCAGCTAAGAGCTCCCTGATTTTCCAGGCTTTGACCAACTCAGTAGCTCGGATCTCGCTGAGAGCAGGCTCCGAGTTCTTTGTCTTCGTTGAAAATAAAGAGAGAAAAATATTAGAAAAAGCACACACAAAATAGAGGATCAACTAGCAGAAAAGGACTAAGACCACCTATGTACTCCTTCATATAAAAGGGAATCACAAATCTCCCAGACCTCAACCCCTCATTATGGGGAGGGAACTACTAATTTCTAGAAATAAAACCCTTATGCCAGTAGTCCTTATGGGAATTAGGTAGATTTACTACCAATACCCTATAAGGACTCCTGGTCTTGAGGTACAAAAGATCTGAGCTTGTTCGCTAAAAATAATAACAAAAGCAAACTTCAACAAACCCTAAATTGGTGACATAGAGCTGATTTATTCTATGTACACCATTAACAATTTTCCAGACATTGGTCGACCACTGCGCAGGGACTATATTGAAGTAACAAAAAAAGTGCAAAAACAAATTATTTGGGGGAAAGATAAGACCCCCTGGGATAATAAGAGGATATGAATCCAGTGACCATCCTCAACTTCTCTAACATTATGAGGGACAGGGGCACATTCAATGTCCACCTAATTTGGAATATTATAAAACTTCCTAAATTTGGTAATCGATCTATTGCCTATTTTTGTCATTGAAAAAGAAAAGCCGTAGTAACAGATATGAAGAAATCCCAGTAGAAAAAGCAGAGAAAATAAGTGAGAAAGACTTATGAAGTAAGAGTCAGCTTGGGACGAGGCAAGGTCACAAGCAGGGACGATGGGAAGACACGAAAAAAGCTTGAAGATAAAAGATGAAACCTGAGAGTAAGAAGATCTACAGCGAAATCTTGGAGAAACCAAGAGAATTCGAAGAGATATGAAAGCGACGGTTTAGGGAATGACTTCTCTAGAATGATTTAAACCTTCATAATCATGATGCATCAGAAACGAGGTAATCTTTCGCCTAAGTCAGTTCGGGAAAGGGCACTTCAGTTCAAAAATGTTGCACGAATCATGTAAAATTATTGAGCTCAAAATGTGACCCAAAATTTTTAGGGGCAATTGTGGGTACCTCGGTTTTACATTATGGCCCCGACGAGAAGCCCAATCAAACATGGCCCAGAAGCCTAAAGGTCCCGTGCCTCAACCAGTTTAGTTTTGACCCAATCAGTTCCTAAAATCTCTCTTGAGAAATATTCTAGGGATTGTGGGCTAACGTGGAGGAGTCCCACTCCTCCATTCTCCGAAATAACATGTATATAACAAACCTTCCACCCAGGGAAAAGGGCATGCATTATTTTTCATGTAAAACACTCCCCGGAGTAACAAGAAATAATATTGAGAGCACCATCGTGGACGTAGGCATCTTATTGAACCACGTACATCCTGTGTTGTGTGTGATTGTCATTCTTTTCAATTCTTTATTTATTCTGGTGATTGCTTTTATTTGTTATTTTGTGCTGAACTTAATTGTCACCACACATATATATATTATTTGTGTGAACATACCATTACTCGTGAGGAATATATTCGTCGAGATTGTTTTAAAAGTTCTGACAATGTACTGCACACTTGGACATTAATGCAAATCATTATGGATGTTTTTATGTTTTGATCATATGTTCAAAATGGTCACTGCTTCACGAAGAGAGATGCAGACTTACTAGATCCCTTGTGCGGTTTGGGTATGGGACAACTGATGGTGTTACTGCGTTGTGATCTCCACATGGTTATATTTGTGTGTTTATTTAAGTCTGTTAGATGAGGGACTCCTACAGATTTACCGACAGAAGCACGAGAAGTCCTCGAAGGTAGCTGCCTTCGTGTGATGCCAATAAGATGATTAAAAGAGATATTTTAGTCCAGTGGTTTAATGAAAATGAACCATGTGTCACATTTATATATTATTATTATGAGATCGAGTGTATTTTACTTTATGAGTGGCATTATGGGGTGGTATTTGGGTGTATTCTTTACATGTGTAATTAGTTACATCCTGATTGTATCATTAATTTGTGCTCATTTATTAATTTAGTGATATATACTTTTAGTATCACTTATGCCTTGGTTGGGACATGCGTTAGTATTTCACTTACGATGAGGGGTGAGTTATTGATTGCATGTGAGTGTCAACAGGATTGCCATATTTATTATAATTGAGTCGCACAATTATTTTTATTGATGTTGATGAGAAACTTTAGAGTGCTGAATCAAATCATATAAAACTATTTTCCTGGAATTTGTAGACAAGATTCATTAGGTTGAGGAGATTCAGACTTGCAGCTCCACTTTCTTCCAGTCATTTCAGTTGATTCTTAATATATGTTGCTTTTCCATTTGAGTACTTTAGTCAGTTTATTTATTTAAGAGATTGTATGGACATTGTGTCCTAGTTATTTTTATTCAATTGGTTTATTTTGGAGTTGAGACTATTTCACTATTTTGTTTGTTGGTTGATTGAGTGTTTATTCCATCTTTAATTTATTTTTTAGTTATCGCATGTTGCGGATTGAGTTAAATTCACTTCAAGTTATTTTATTTTGTATGTTGATGTTAAGAATGATATAGATTTTTTAATGTACCATATCTTTGGCGTATTGTAATGGTCAACCCATATGTGGTAAATAGGGGGTTGTTACAGCTACGAACATCCCAGATGGGGGGAAGTCATCATTTTTGTGTTTCTTTTTTAATGTATTGAATCTGTTGAGGACTTCGTCTTTTTAGCAGCAATATGCTCATTGAGATGATCATTTTGGACATAATCTTCCATATTTTGTTTGAACATTTTGCAGTTATTTGTTCAATAATCATGATCATGGTAATAGGTACACCTGAGGTTTTTGCCTTTATTATTCGGGTAGCTGGCCATCTTGGGGGGTTTCTTAAAGAAAGGCTTATCTTTTTCCAGAGGTAGAATCCTATAAATTCTCCTTAAATATATTATATATATATATATTTTAAAGCATTATCCTTTGTTGGCATCTTTGATCGTCCTTTATAGGTCTCGGCCTTTCTCCATTTTTGGCAGAATTTGAGTAATATCCCCTCTTAAGTACCTTCTTCGAATAATTCTTATTAGGATTCTTGGAAATTTATTCTGTCGAAACATCAGTTTTGAGGTGCTCGTCCTCAACCTTGGCATATTTCTCGATAAGATCCATGAGGTTGTCCATGGACTATGTTGGCTTCGTGATGACGGTGGTAGAGGTCATTTGACCTATAAAGGCCAAACTTGGAGGATAAAATTGCCAATTGCTCATTACAGTTATCAATTTCATTGAATTGTTAGATGTATCATTATACATACTTCCTTAGAGACTCCCCTTTTTTTATTTGAGGGTGATTCAGGAGTCAACTTCCTTCACGTCTTTCCTATTGGTAATGAAGCGAAAACTACTTGTTTAACTCCTTAAAAGATAATACTGACCTAGGGGCTTGCTTCACAAACCACCAAATGCCAATTTCTCCCAAAGTGGATGTAAAAAAATGACACATAAGGGCATCGTGGTGGATCTATAAGGATATGGAATGCCTATAGTGTCTGATGTGATGAGATGGATCTACCTTCTTATCATACATAGTGATCTTTGAAATGAAAACATTATTTGGGATCTTTGATTATTCCATATCATTAGGTAATAGGGACGTTGATCTGTAACCCAATGCTCTTCTATAGAGGTCATTTAGTTTACATGCCAAGTTGGGGTTCAGTCGCCCCTTTAGTTCAATTTTTATGAACTCCCGAAGATCATCACTGGTGACCTTTTTTTATTGGGGACCTAGTCTTAGCCGAGCTATTATCATGGCTAGATTTTTACATTCGAACTGGTTCTGGACCATGATAAGAAGTCTTATGGAAGGAAGAGTGATCCATGTGAGGAAGATTAGATCATGCTACACGTGGACTTCTTGGTTTGGATGCTCTACCATTATGACCATCCCAGCGTAACGTGGGGGATCAGATTATCCACATTCTATGACGTTTAATGTTATGGGAACTATACCCACATTCGTTTAACTAGTTGATTAGTTGCCTCTTTAATTGAGTTATTACCTCGTCTCGCTTATTTAAACACTCCTCATAGAGGTTGACCCAACATGATTTTGTATTCCAAAGGGAGGTTCCATAAAGGGAGTGTAATATAGACGGTAGATCTGGACTTTCGTGGTATGCATCCCCTAAACCTCGTATCGCTGGTAGGATGAGGGTACCTTAAAGGAGTGTATTCACTCCTCATAATCTGTAATTATGATCAGATGTGACTCCTGCCATGGGAATGGTAAGACTAGTGGGAATTTATATTGAATAAGGGTCAATACACTTTAGCGATGGGGATTTAGTAACTTCCAAAATACACCGCTATATTGGATATCAATACCATAACAATGCTTAATACCCGTTATCCCCCAAAATATATGTGCAATTTAATAAATAACACATAAGTTTAAGTGGTTCAACAGGTCGGCATGTCTACGTACACGAGGAAGGGAGAGCATAACTTTATTAATGGAAAAGAAAGAAGACGACTTGAATTTCTAGGGTTACTAGCTGAAAGTCCAAGCCGCGGGTACAAGAATGTTATAATAAATGCCATAAGTCATTTTGGTCAATACTGTTTATAGATACAAGTGTCTTATAGTTCTAGGTTTTTTCCATAGTGATCGATTGTTATCCTTGATCTTATCTCTGAAATAGTAGAATAACAATTAATATATATCCGACTAAATTCAATTGTCATCTCCTTTGATTCTCCCTTAGCGGGTTCGTGATCTTGGGAAGACAATATTTTCACAATCTCTTAGCGCCACATGTCATGCCATGTGACCTTCCCAGCTCATAATCCCTTTAATAACAATACATACTACACGTATACTACACCATTATTCATAATATAACCAAATCACAACAAGAGTAATAATACAATTTAAATCCTCACATGAGTCTTTCCATCACTAGACCTAATACATATTTAAGTATAAAATGAAGGCCCTGGCCTTTGAAGACCTTTTATTCATCTATCGAGTTAATTCATAAAAGGTCTCATTCCTGAAGGATTGCAAAAAAACACATAGGAAGAATGAAAAGTCACTATGCAGTCACACCACCATCTAATTACATACCAAGATTTCATAACAAAACCAATCCTCTCATGACTCTCTCTCTCACAAGACGGTTGAACAACTGCACGTAGGGTCATAATATAGACATATATGCAATGTGCATCATAATTTAGGAGTGTATTACCCAGTCATGAGAATAATACCATCAAATCCCTAGTGATATATTTCCCACAAATACACACACACACACCTAGTATATCCACAAATAACACATAAAGCATATAGTTTACCAATATGCATAAACGTGTATATAAGACTATATTTTCCCCGAACTACTCCACATTCGCATATACATAATCTCCATATAAATAAATTGGATTGGAGCTTTAACATCCTAAAAAGACCCTATTAACTCCCACGTTAAAAAACCCTAAGTCCCTCTCAAATTATCAGCAAAAGCAGTCAAAATCCACCTCATTAACATACTCGATTGATTCCTTGGGACCCATTCAATCCCACCTAATCGATTGTTCCTTGTTGAACGAATCCAAAACGACATCATATTACAAATTTTAGTCTAGAGCTTATTTATTGATTTTATTCATACCAAATCATAACCTAGGGTTTTCCTAACACATAATCAGTTTTAAACACAACCCAAATATGATTTTTAATGGTAACTAAACATGTTTCTAACAGCATAGATCCATTAATAAGGGCTAAGTCTTACAAAATAAGGGCATATTCATCAAATTAATATGTTCTTCATATGGCTTCAACTAATTACGAATTTAATCATTAAAAACAACAAGTATAAATCATAATCCTCAACTTAAGCATGTGAACCATCATTTTATATCACTATTATAATTAACCTAAACATGTCTAAGCATTAAAGATGAATAATTTTAATTTCTCCATGATTTATCATAAGATTTTATCCTAATATGTAATTAAACTAACCTATAACATTATTATCAATTCATTATAAATAAGTTATAATATATTAAAAATACAATTATGTTTTACCTGAAATGTGTATGTTGAATCTCTTGTTAAGTATCTTGTTGAATCTCTTGCTCAGAAATATTTCCGCTACAGTTATGGTTTAGTCTTTTATTATGTTTGCAATCATGAGGGTTCAACACCTATTTACCCTCTAATTCCCTCACGTATCTTGTGGGCCTAATTTCAGACCTCTGAAGAAGCTTAAAGCACTACACATAGGCTCCCAAAACTTAGCCCAAAGGGGGTTACTCAGCCCTGGGCCCCAATCCAGCATACTAAAAGCACCACTTCGGGCCCTTATGTCCACTAGAGTATACTCTAACGGTACACACTCTCAACATAAAATAAATGAATTGATACTATTAATTTACGAGGTGATTGCATACAATTTAATTTATCGAATTAAATTTAATTATAACACGTAATATATGTCACCATAAATCACACAACTATCATGCATGCGAGTAATAATAATCAATATTAAATATATAAAAATACAGGGTATTACACCTCATAGTGGTCTTTGGAAATTCTTCCATCTTAGTTGTCATTGATCATGCAAATAAAGTGGAAGGCCTGAGGAATAGCCATATAAGCCAACTTGCATCGATCGAAATCCCCATCCCTAGAATGGAGTTTATGTCATCCTATGTTTGCTCGACCAGTTTAAATGATGAGGAACTTGCTTAATCATGGTACTAAAAAGCATACGAAAAGATAAAAAGGAAATGCCAAGGTGACTAAGTAGTATAATACATACACCAAAATAAAACTAAAGCAAAACCAATAGAAAGAGGTAATGCTCTTCATTAATCTTGTTCAAAGCAGTCATAATCCCTACAAGTACATTAAAGATGACGGTGTGAAATACAGAAGAGAGGGGGACCTAAGATTCAACTGATGGGGATCTTTGTTGTTGACATCAACTGCAGCTTCCACTACTTCCTTTTCATTTGTTTTACTTCCTAAGCAAGATGATAAAGGATCCTCGTGGCTATTCTCCTAATAAAACTTAGAGAAGGATGGGACGTTATTCTTCGCAAGGTCATTATCCCACCCTTGCTTGAAGAGTTTTTTTTATCATACTCCAACCGCTCCTCAAATTGATTGAATGAGGCGTCCAAACCCTTGGTCTTGGTTTCCTCTTTGGATTTTAACGTCACCTTCACAATCTTAACCATGGTCACTATATCGACCTTTGCCTTTTCATTCTCTTATACCACTCTCTTCTTTTATTCAGTAAGTTTGTCTGGTGTATTATTAATTTTATTATTTTTCTCAACCAGTGGAGATTGAATTGATTAAGGGGATTGTTTAAGTACACCATAGCCTGATAAAATTTAGAGGCCTGCTTGGTCTGATCGACGTTCATATCCACCATGGAAGCAAAATTTATAATGAACTACAAATACCAAGTGTGAGTCAAAGAATTAAAAATTAAGGAAATAAGATAATGAGATAGACAAAAGGCCACTTACCAAAGAAAAAGTCTTTGTTGCATGATGGACCAACTCCATGTAATTGAGGCATGTGGTAACTTGGTAGTATGTCAAGATGTCGTTTTTAATTAGTCTTTGACAAGGTATTTTCCATTCTTGGAGGCATCACCTCCATTCTTTTGAGTTAATGGTAGATCAGTTCCCTTAGTGTTTTTATTTCTTATAGAACCAAAAATATTCTCAATAGAGGGGTGAATTTTTTTTATATAAATTAAATAGCAATTTAAAAAAAATATTGGAAACTTTTGACTGGATATGTAAATAATAAATCGATAACAATATTAAAGAAAGGGTTTAGAGAGACTTTTCAAACTAAATTTTTAGCGTGATTCGGCCTTACCTACTTCTACACTTCAGACAGTGCTCGAGAAACTTATCTCCAGGTTAATAAGGCATAACCAAAACCTCACAAGGAATTATAACACCTTGCAAACCGCAAGCAAGAAGAGAACTACCTCCTTTCTTACCCAATAGGACACATGTGAAACCAATGTCTTATCATGCCTTGAATCCTCTTAATGGAGTCACTACCAGCCATGAAGATACAATTAAGTTCGCCCATAATATCAAGAATGATAGTGGAATTAAATGAAAATTTAAGTGTGTGAGATTCTCTCTTTGGAAATACAAGCTTTCTAATAATCATATATAATATATTCAAATAGGTTTCGGTTTGATTACATAGATCGAGTGGATTTTGGGTTTGAGACTTGGATAAAGAGGGTTTTGGGAAAAATCTTTAGCTTAAATGGGTTTTCAGTTTTGAAGTTTGCTTTAATGGCAATTTTGGGTCTATGTTTCAAACTTTCAAAAATGACTTCTGGGATCTCTCACTATAAAAATAAAAAATGATTGACACAAGATTTTCCATGGAATTTTAATCTTTGTAATATGTTGTTATGAGTTTGTGTGTTTTAGGAAGAAGGCAAAATAATTTATTTATAATATAAAGGGTAAACTAGCCATTGGAGGATAGTTTAGTATTTTAGCAGATCTTTGGTTTTTGAATTTTGAAAACTAGTCATTAGAAAAGTATCCAAATAAGAAATTTAATTTGAATAAGGTGGTTTAAGTTGACTCAAACTCCCAGATTTTATTTTTTTAAAGTTTAGGCAAAAGTCCATTCTTAATCCAAAGCAATGCAGACCCAAATGCATTGTTTGAGGCTCCACAACTCACGTTGAGTCAACTATTTTTTTAAGGAGCAATGTTTTATTAAAAAAAAGAAAAAAAAGGTGGATGAGTGTGCCCACCACAAAGGCTCACAACGAAAAATAGAGATAAAAAATATCCAAAAGAACGTAATGATGAATCAAATGACTCATTTCCAAATGCAATTAAACTAACAAGTCTTTTGCTATGGAATCCAATCTACAGACCCTACAAAAAAGCATGTTATATGCAGATCTCCTACTTTTGCGGTAGTCACCACAATTCAGAGAACCGTATATTGTACTGAATCTTGAGTATACCAATCTTTATCAAATATTTTATCGCTCGAATATAGCCATGTTATCAATGAATTTGATTTAATCAATTCCAAGGAATTGAAACTGATCATCAACAAATTGAATTTAACAACAACCAAAATGATGCTTAGAAACCATCTAATCCATTGGGTAGGACCACCAACTCAAATAACTGATACATGACTAGATTTTTAAAAAAGAAAACCATTGAACCAATTTAGCTCTTATTGATCCACACAATCCTCCACCTTAATACCCACATGCGTATGACATCACATGTGACCTCTTTAGCGTTGAAAGTAAAATATCCATTATGAAATAGATTTTGAACTTTGAAAAGGGATTTTTTTAACCCTAAAAACATGATGTTGATGCCATAAGCACCTATATATCTAACCTTTTTGCTGAAATTTTGAACCACATATGAATTGGTCCGTATGAATGGGATCCACTATCATTGAGAAGCCTTTGTCCAATAAAATGATCACCAAATGCTTATTTTCATCTGACGACGTGTTGTAAGCAATTTATCAGAATATTAATAAAATTTTCATCATACCGAATAGTAATACTCATTCGTGACAATCCAAACCATTGAATGATTTATTGCCAATAAAAAATAGTTACTATAAATCCTTGCCAGCAAACCTGTAGAAACCCTCCAATACAACTTGTGAATCAATAAAAAAGTGGAACTCAGATAATTTCCAGCCACGCAATCGTGTGACCACATATGACCTTGAGATAACTTATGTGATCCATGTGAACTAAATCATTACCAACAAAAATGAAAATAAATCAAAGTCATGCTAGTAGCTCTGAATGGTCCCAGCATCTCAAACATCCTCATAACACGAAATCACCATAAACGGTGCAATGATATGTCCATGTCCCACACATGGATATGAGAAATCGAAACCATTCAAAATTGATTGGATCGATGATTAATCAAATAAGCCAACAGCTTATATGGAACTGGATGTACAACACCATCACATCCCACCTTAATTATTCCAAATTAAGATCAGCCGCTGGAGGTCAAGTGTTGAAATAAAAAATCCAAGGAAATCCAATCAATATATATCAAGCACAAAGATTAACCCCCCAAAATAAATGGGATTAACCAAAAAGAAAGATCAAAATGGCACAAACCCTAGGGGAAATATAGGCATTCCAAATTGCCTTTCTCACACTAGGGCTACATCTCTCCTATTTGATCCTTATGTTGAGTCGACTCTAATTGTGAGTTTTTTGAGTGATTTATGTTTTTTCTAGGATGAGTTATTGGTTTGGGGGGGGGGGGGGGGGGGGGGGGGGAGGGGGGGTTTGGATATATTTTTTAGAAAGTAATGGATCGTGCAAGATCATTTACATCTTTACAATCATTTTCTTATTACTTAAAACATTAGGATGCAAATCTGGAACCTTGATAACTTGTTTTAATGCATAGAGCTTTTGAGACTTCTTTTAGTTAATTTCGAATTTCACGAGCTTGATAGGGTTGCCTTCTTGTGGTTTTATGGTAAAAGTTTTTTGAAGCTTGAGTATGCTTAGGATGATTAAACTGAGTTATCTTGTGAAATTTTGACTGGTTGAGTTCATTGGGTTATGATGTGATTATGTTGAGTTGTTATCTTGTTTGACTTGCTTTCTTAGATATATATTTAAATAACATATCAAAATATCTTGTTTTTTTTTGTTACATGGTATATTCTCTATTAACTTCATACGATTTGTCTGTACTGATACGCATTAGTTCGTTATCTTGATATTAGGTTGCATGGGCATGATCTTTGAAGGATTTTCCTTGTAATTTATGCTTGTATAATGATACATTTGTGGTAAACTTTCTCATTATGTATTGAGTTCTTATTTTTATCTCAAGGGAATTATAAATCATGTATTGAAGGTTCTCACACATGCATTGGATTATTGTGAATGGAAAATACTTTTATCTTCACAATTTCCTTTTTTTAATAAGGACAATTCTATTAATATGGTTTAAGAAAATATTTGAATGCTCCCCCTTACTTGGAGACTTAGTATTGAGACAAGTCTTTTCCTCACCCTTTTCCTCATTATATTATATCCATCTTTTCCCCCTTTATCATTAGCAAAAAGGAACAAGTGGATGGAAGTATGTGGGGGTTAAATGTGTGCTAAGTTCATATTTTCTTCGATAATATAATGAATTATTAAGACAGAGTGATAACAATCATGAATATAGAGGGACAAAAGTGGAGGAACATTTTTCAGAAGAATTATCCTTCAGGGTAGAATGTAACAGGTATTATAGAAAGTATCTTTTAGGCAAGTAATGCTAAGATCATGGTGGATTGCACGGAAATTTTCTTCGAGGAGAGGTTTGGTAAAAATATCCACAAGTTACCTTTTTATGGAAATAAATTGAAGTTCCATATCCCTTTTTTGAACCTGATCATGTAAGAAGTGGTGATTAATATCAATATAATTGTGTCTATAATGTTGCACTTGGTCTTTAGTTATAGAAACTGCAAAAAATTATAATTTTGGTAAAAAATATACGAATGCCCCCTAATTATTGTTTGATATATAAACTCTGGGCATAATAATTTTTGATGGAAATGTATTCATACTTTGCCATAGATACTCAATTGAATACAATTTCTTGAGTGGACATATAACAAGTGCATGGATAAGGAAGTGGCATGAACCACTAGTGCTTTGACAACTTACTTTACACCGTTTTTAATTGGTGTCTGATTATCTTGAAACATCAAAACCTATGAGTTTAGGGTACTAAATCCCCAAATATATGGTTCCATGAGGTAATGAAGAATTTTTTTAATACTAATCAAATGAGATTCTTTAGGTTGGGACTGTAACCAAGAACAAAAATAAACACTAAACATATTGTTATAACGGCTAGTAGAGTAGACTTCAGATCATTCCACGGTATAATATTCTATTAACTTCTTTACCATTTTTATCTATTTTAATTTTCACATAAGTAATCATAAATGTGTTAAGGGCTTTCAAGTTACTTAACCCAGATTACGAAGTCATGAATGTATTTTGATTGATTTATGAAAATAACGTTTCCATTTTGTTTAACTTGAATACCTAAGAAATTGTAGGAGGGGAGTTCTTGAAGTGATATTAATATCAAAGGAGGCATAACCCCTTATCAAGATGGTGATTAGGGCCTTAGAACAAACATCAATAATAATAAACACAAGTCCTAAGTCAGTACATTCAATGTATAAAACTCTTGTACTAAATATGTTCATATAACATAAATGATATAATGAAACCATCAATGAGGGGGGATCCCACAGTTGACTTGATTGGAGGGAGTATGAGCAAGCACCTTTAGCTCAATAAAGTCAAGGCAAAAACCTTAAACACAAATAGAGTAAATGAGGTTGGTCACATAATAAATGTTCTCACGATAAACTCTTTTGTCTGGAAGTATTTTGGCAGCAGTTCTGGGCTAGAAAAGTGAGATCCTTAAATAATATAACTTTGGATGTATTTATAGGAGAGTAAGATAATTTGAATGACATTACTATATTAAATGCGTCTGGCACCTTTTAATGTTATCCAGCATGTGCATTTAATGCCAAAGATATTGCATTAAATGAGCTAGATATGATATTTTGGCGGGAACACTATTTTGGGCTCTCAGAGTTGTGATAGCATTAAATAGGACGTGATGTGCCAGCTTTGGACTTATCATCCTAGGTATATTTTCACTTAAGTGATATTTTATCGAGTTCCTGAATGGCAGATGTGCCAACGTCAACGAGTTGGTAAGCAGTAACTTGTAGAGGATGTGATGTCACATCACTCCCAAAAGGTAGTTCATCGAATTGAAGGTTGCTCGACTGATGATTGCTCGAGCAACTTGTGATGGATGAAAATACCAAATATTTTAACTTTCTGGACAACTATTTAAGACTAGGGACCGACCCTCGAGTGGGTTTCCAGAGATGGTACTCGAGGGACTACTAAGCTATGTTGTGTATAAACCAAGGTTTTTCCTAAGTACCCTAAAGGGATTGGTCTCTCCCAACGTTGCCTTGCACCCAATCCTCCAAACAAATCCCTACGAGATACCTAGAATGAGGTTGCTAGATAGGGCATGTAAGCTCTCCCATGCCCTGCCAGACATGGTCCCTCGAGGGTACCGAGCAACCTCATAACATTACAAAGTGAACTTTATATTTACAAGGAAAGCTAAATATAAGTATATCAAAGTTCCTATTACAATTTGTGTTTTCCAAGTTTATCTCTTGGGCTTGATCTTTGTGGTAGATCCATCGAGCAACTTCATCTTTGTGCGAGTGGCCATCTTTATAGGAGGTCCCTCGAGCAACTTCAGCTTTGTGCGAGTGACATTCCCTAATCTTTCATGTGAAATGTCGATGTTACTTTAATCAACTTGGAGTGTAAACCTCCCTATACATTTGCCCCTTCGTAGAGATATTTATTTATTTGAAGAAATATCTGTACGAAAAAATAAATTCACATCCCATCTTGATTGACATGTATACATACATTCTTTACACACAATGTTAGAATAAAACTAGGGCTAACTTTGTCCTAAAAATTGAGCTACTTTAAGACTCTTCCTTATCGGATGATATTATGCCTCGAATGACATTTGTTTCTCAGTCTTTTAACTTGGGGAATTACAATGGTTTAAAATAAAATTTCCCCAAAAAAACATTTATTTGCCCAAGTCTAAAAAGGAATAAAGTTTCAACCAAAACGCCTTTTGAATTTCCCCCAAAATTTCATCATTACTGCATCGCTTCTTTATAAATGCCACTGACACCTCTTCCCCCAGTCGTACACGCGTCTTTTAATGGCCCGCGCGTGTAACCCACTCGAGGTAATGAGCTATCAATTTTTTTTTACGATGATTACATTTCCCCACGCGCTTCTTTTTGTAGCAGAGGCATATTTTCAAAAGAAAATATCCCTTACAAAAGGGTTTCCTCTCAGACCTATCTTCTTTAACCCTTCGATTTTTTGAGCGAAGAATTTCTTTGATTGCAAGAGCAAGTTGTATTCCCTATTTCCAAAGTTACCCAAATATTCTTATTTTCCTCTCTTCTCTTCAATTCTCTGTTCTTCGCCATGACACCTATTATAAAAAGAACTCCTTCCGTCATGGGTGCCACCACCGGGGAAATTTCCTCCGATATTGCTGATCTTCATCTCCAGTTGGCAAAATACCATCGTGCTCCTTGTTGATGCAAAAAACTGGACGATATCCCATTTTTATGATCACAGATAAATATATAAAATCAATCCAATCAAGCACATAAGAGACAATGATTTTTAAAGTGGTTTGGCTATAAAGAAAGCCTACGTCCACTGTTATTTTATTCCCAAGGGTTTACAATAGCACAACATGGTATAGAGAGAGAGGTATGTAGAGAGAGGTAGAAAGATGGGGTGAATTGCTTGCTTAGAATCAATTAGTTTCCTCTTTAGATAAAGCAGGGGTTGTATTTATAGTGATGGGAGTCCAAGAGATGGAATGTCTTTATATATTCAGACATTTACATCTATTTACAATAAATATGATTATTGGCATTCTAGGGTTCAATGACTGTTGGTTGATCTTCTCTAATGACTTTTGGCCTTCTGCATGGTTTGTCTTCTGCAGGTTGGTCGGCCGGTACGTTGACCAACTCTCCTCGTGTGCCGACCAAGTGTCTTCCGTGCTGAGCAAGTATGAATATTGCCATGTAGGATGACAGGTATCCCTTTCTGATTGGTCCACGTAGATGGATAATTTTTAGCGTCAACAATAGCCCCCAATGCTCCATTCTTGATGGTTTATTGAGAGGATGGAGTATTTATTCTGAAATATTGTTCGGTGCTTGTGCATAATGAGATTATTGATCTGTCTTCTTGATTTGTTAAACATATGCGTGGGCTATCTCCTGGACGATGCATGATGCAGGTTGATTGATGGTTGCATTAGAGATAATATTTCTTTTGAGGGACTCTGTTTGTCAAGCGAATGTGTGCTATGTATCACCCATGGAAATTTGGATGCAGAAATGTCATAGTTTGCAACTTGTGGCTTGTCATAATCTCCAAGTGGGTTGGTCGACTAGTTAGCTGACCAACTGAGTGCTGACTGTACGTGTTTGATTTTTCTAATTTTTGATCCTCTGAAGGCTTTGTTGATGCAACATACTAGCTTTTGATCCCAATTCTTAAATATGATTAGTGCTGAGCTAGTAACGGACTCTGAAATATTTACATATAAGTACAACTTCTTCAGTGTTTATAGAGATAGCAGTAGTGGAGATTCCAGTGTTGTAGATGTTGAATCTGACTCCTGAACTTTAATAGCATGTGAATAATAACTCCGAGATGATGATTGGTTTGTGATATGTCTTATTCTGTTATGATTTGGAGCTGAATCTGATGCTCGGCTAATACTGCATGATGTTATCAGATTGTGCCACTGAATTAATAATTAATTATGTAGTAAAAGCCCCCAAATGCGGAGTATGGACTCTGAATACTTTCTAGGCCTTGAAGTTTGATGGTCTTACTAGAAAAGATAAGGCCGAGGAAATGTTCCCTGAAATGACTTCCCAAGAGCTTTGCATGTTTGAATTTCCATACTGTCCTGATGTAACCATAAAAATAATTTTCCGACCAAGTAATTTTAGTTGAGTAAAATTTCTTTTAACATATAGTCCAATTGGAAATGTGTTGGCATTCCAATAAGGAATGTGATATATTCCAATTAGGAATCTGATTCTAATATGTTCCATTGATCGGTGTATTTGACATGTGGAGCCCCCAGTTGGGCTTAGGAGACTAAATAACAATAATGATGCCCGAGCATTCGTTAGGACTTAATAGAATGATCCAATAATGAGTATGATTGAGCATAATATATAATTTCATCGAATATCCATGCTAGTGAGAAATCCATATCAATAATAAAAGCGCTGAGAAATAATAAGAGTGCCGACCATCTGCCGGGATTTAATAAGAAATCCAGATAAATAATAAGAGTGTCGACCATCTATCGGGATTAATGAGAAATCCAGATAAATAATAAGAGAAGGGATCGGTTGATCCTACGTTGTTTGTAACAAGCATGATACAATATGTATTTATTTAAATGAATGAATGAAATTTGATTAACTTATCTTGTCAATATTTGTATGTGAATGGATAACCTTCTGTCAATCTCTGTATATTAATGGATTGACAATTTATCAACTTCTAATTTTGGATCAACGATTTGTCAATCAGTAGTTTTTCACCGGTTCTATTGACACCCTTAGGATTTTCCTAAGTATCGTACCAATTACCAATGCATCACCTAGGTTCTACTAATGTACCTAAATTTTTAGGTAGTTACATTAGTTACCTTGGTTCCCAGGCGTATGTGGAACATTTGTCCATTTTTTTAGCCCAGTTTAGATGAATATTTGTCATCCGGGTCTTCATTAACCAAGCATTTGGAACTTACAATTTTACCTTGCATGATTTTTATGTGTTGACGACTAACTGTGTTGGTGTCTTTATTGATATCGATAAACATTTTGTTAGTGGTTTGTGGTTACAACCAACTTTGTTGGTGCCTTTGTTGATGCCGACCAACATTTAGTTGGTGGTTGCTAATGCCGACCAATATTTTGTTGGTGGTTGTTGATGCCGACCAATATTTTATTGGTGGTTGCTGATGCCGACCAACATTTTGTTGGTTTGTTGAATATATATATAGAAAAGAATTTTCCCGACCAACTGTCTGTTGGAGGTGAAATATAAAAAATGTAGCAGATATCTTCGAGACTGAATATATGACAAAAAAAAGACATTTTGCCGAGCTCCTGCCGAGATGAATATAATATATGCATGACCCTCTTTCAGGTTGAGAATCAAATAAAAAATAATGAATCTGAAGAAATATCAGTGTCCGAGCATTCGTCGGATATAAGAAATAATCTTGCCCAACCATTCGTTGGGTCTTAAAGTGTTGTAGCATGCTCGATCATCCGTCACAGCAATAAGAAAATAAATAGTGCCTGGCTAATATGCCGAGGTAAAATTGTATAGTGCCGAGCAATAAATAATATTTCTCATAGCATAAGATTGTGGCCGAACTCTTGCTAGGACTGAATCTTTTACCTGTGGAAAGCTAAATAAAAAATTTATCATGAGAATAATTTAGTCAACTAATATATGATATGTATCTGCTCTAAAATTGGGGTAACATAAATGAAATAATATGTTTTGTATCAAACATGTGTGTTGTGGTGACAATTAAACTCAACACAAATTATCAAGCAAAGACAATCACCGAAATAAGTAAAGAATTTAAAGGAACGACAATCACACACAACATAAAGATATACGTGGTTCGGCAAGAAAGCCTATGTCCACGGTGGTGCTCTTAGTATTTTATTTCTCTTTAATTCGGGGAGTGTTTAGAGAAAAGAATACATGCCCTTTGCCCCGAGCTGAGGGTTTATTATATACATGCTTTTTTCGGAGAGTGAGGGTGTTGGACTCGCCCACGCCAGTCTATAATCCATATAATATATCTTTGAGAGATTTTAGGCATTGAATAAGTCACAACTAAATTAGTAGATGCGCGGGGCCTTTAGACTTTGGGACGTGTTTAATCGGGTTACTCGTCTAGGCCAAAGTGATAAATCGAGGTACCCACAATTGCCCCTAAAAATTTTGGGTCACAATTTGGGATCAATAATTTTAAATGATATGCCTTAATGGCACTTTTGTGAATCATGCAACACTCTTGGGATTGAAGTGCCCTTCCCGAATTGATATAGGAGGTAGATCGTCTCGTTACCAGTGCGTTATGATTAGAAAGGTTTAAATCATCTTGGAGTGGCCATTCTCTGAACGTCGCTTCAAACTTCTTCGCATTCTCTGAATTTCTCCAAGCTTTCACTATAGCTCTCTTATTCTCAGCTTTCACCTTCAAGATTCTTTCTCATCTTCTCATCGTCCCTGCTTGAGACTTTGCCTCATCCCATGTTGACTCTTACTTCGTAAGTTCTTCTCACTTCTTTTTTTTCCTTTTTCTATTGTAATTTCTTCATATCCGCTACTAGGGCTTTTCTTTTTTATGACGAAAATAGGCAATAGGTCGATAACTGAATTTAGGAAATTCTACAATATTCCAGACTGGGTAGACATCGAATGTGCCCATGTTCCTCGTAATGTCAGAGATATTGAGGATGGTCACTGGATACATGTTCTCTTATTATCCCAGGGGGCCTTACTTTTCCCCCAAATAACTTATTTTTGTATTTTTTTAGTTACTTTAATATAGTTCCTGCACAGTGTTCGCCCAATGTTTGGAAAATTGTCAATGGTGTGCATAGAATTAATCAGCTCTATGGCACCAATCTAGGGCTTGCTGAAATTTTCTTCTGCTACTCTTTTTGTCGAACAAGCTCTGGTCTTATTTACCTCAAGGTTAGGAGTCCTGATAGGGTATTGGTAGTAAATGCACCTAATTCCCACAAGGATTACTGGCATGAGGGGTTTATTGCCAAAAATTGGTAGTTCCCTCCCCATACTGAAGGGTCGAGGTCTGGGAGATTTGAGATTGCCTTTTATGGGGAGGAATACATAGGTTGGAATAGTTCTTACTTTGCTCATTGATCCTCTGTTCATGCATGTTTTTTCTCATATCTTTCTTTCTTTCTCTTTTTAGCGAAGATAAACAAATCAGTACCAAATCTTCACAAGATTCGGGCTGCCAAACTGATTAAGGCTTGGAAAATCATAGAACTTTTAGTTGACAGTGAACATCTTTGATCAGCGACATTCCTTCTCGAATACAAGAACGTTGGGTCTAGTTTTATTGCGCGACCTGTGGATAGCATTCCTGAGCTAGACATCTTAGAAGAGGTTGTTGCTGACCCAATCCAACTGGACAAGGAGGAGAGCAACTCTGGTGAGGAGAGCGAGGGTGATAACAGGGGCGGTGCTGAAGGTAATTCCAGCGAGGAGAGATTTGGTAGTGAAGAATATTCCAACTCAAAATAGGGTTCATAGGTTCAGGAGTCTTCGGGTGAATTAAGTAGCTCCAGCGAGGAAGACATGGCTCCTCCTTAGAAGAATTTAATCCGAGATGATGATGAAGATGATACGCTTCTCTCTCGCCGATTGAAGAAGCAAAAATCTGGCAGCGAGGATATTGCCACTGGTTATGAGTCTGCTGCACATGAGCAGGAAAAGAAGAAGAAGGAGGAGGGGATGGTGAGAGAGAGGGAGAGGTAAAAGGAAGAGGAGAAGAAGAAGGTGGAGGAAAGGAAGAGAGTTGAGAGGGAGAGGACAAAGAGAGAAGAAGAAAAGAGAAGAGAGAAGGTAAGTAAAAATGTGAGGCATTCTTTGGTTCCCGTGTATGCTTTGCCCGAGGGGGCTTTTGTTTCCCTCTCCCCTTATTTGGCTCCTGCGGTGCTCGAAAGAGCAGTTTTACCGGCTGATCGTTAAAAGGCGATGGGGACTGACCAGTTAGCCCTGAAGGTGAGTGAGAGGCTAGCCTTGGTAAGTCTTCCTTTACTTTTCTATTCTTGTAAAATTCTGTTCAATACTTCTCTTGCTAACATTTCTCTTTTCTGTAGTTTGTGACAGATTTCACTGTCCTCTACCGAAGCCGTGACGAGCTGGTGAAGAGGAATGCCGAGCTGGAAAGCAAAAATATCGAGCTAGAGGCTAGCTTAAAGACTGCCAATACCACCAAGAAGTCTTTCAATCTTATCCTGACTGAAGCTAATCGAGCAAAGGAGGTGGCGAGTAAGGATCTCGAGGAGTTAAGGCAGTCCTACGACGTGGTCTGCACGAGCAAGCTGGTTGTGGTGAAGGAGAATAAGGTACTCATGGGAAAGGTGAAAAAGGTGGAATCGGAGGCCGCCACTATTAAGGAGAGCTCGTATAATGCCAGATGGGCTGCTACGTACGAGGACGATGATGTTCAGATGGGCGACATTAGCCGTCTCAATTTTAAGAAGGGTTAGAACAAGGCTCTTCTGGCGGCCGAGGTATATATCGAGTCCTACCTCTTTGACGAGAACGATCTTGGACCTAAGCCTATTATGGATGAGGCACCTACTCCCACTATAGATGAAGGTGTTCCTTTTGTCCAGATCGCTCCTGGTTGTACTCCTTCTGACCAGGGGACAGTGACCGCTTCGTCTAAGGGAGACGTTCCTGATACCGCGGACAAGGGAAAGCAACCAGCGATCTCGGAGCAAACTAAGGTTGCCTGCTAGACTCCTTTAGGGAACTATTTGTATTTTTCAATTTTATTGTTCTTTTCTTTTGATGATGTACTATGAACCCTTTCTTAATGAAATGAAATTTTATTCCCTTTTGTGTACTGATTCATTTAATCTTCAATGCTTATATGGTTTGTAGCTGATTGATGTTGATGAGTATATACTTGCTACTTCTCAACTAGGAAGCATTCTTGGTCCTAATACTAGCAATCAAGTTCGTCAAGCCTTTGTAAGGATTTTCAAGTCCCTTAGGTCGAGGAACCAGAGCTTTAAAGACCAGTCGGACATTATTGCCAAACTGAAAGATAGGCTTCAGGAGATGGAAGAGGTTGGCACTTCCGTTCAAGAGGTTGGAGCTTTAAAGACCAGTCGGAGATTCTTGCTCTGAGGGCTAGACTTCTGAATGCCTCCGAGATCAATCAAGTTGGAGAAGTTCTTCAACAAGATAATGACGCTCTGAGGAGAGAGGTTTCGCGACTTAGAGAGCATGTGCCTAATATTGCCCCTCAAATTTTACGGGGCGGGGTGGGGGTTCTTGTTCATCGGTTGGTCCTCAAGCTGGTACAGATGATAAGGGTTCGACTGGGGGGATTGACATGCTTCGAGGAGATGTTCGTCAAGCATACGTGATAGCCGTCGGGCTCTAAAGAGATATTACCCTAGTGAGGCATCTGTTCAAGAAAGGTCCTCAGCGAGTGTGGGCTAATGGCTATGATCAGGGTTGGACCGATGCTCCGATGAGGTTAGCAGAGGTTGAAGAGATATCCTTTATTAGGGGATGGTTGGATGATCTCAAGTAACTGAAGGTCCCCAGGAACTCAGTACTCTGGTATCTTCATGAAATCTCCCCTTCAACTGTGATGCCTAACCCCTTCAGGAGGGATGATTAACGGGTCCCCATAGATGCTATCCCCAGGCAGCTACTGGATCCAGATGCAAATGAAGTCAAGGATGAGTTAGCTCCTCACCTAGACGATGGCCAAAGAGCGCAAGTAGTTGATTACCTTACTCGGAGCCCTAATATTCATACGGATCTATTTAATTCAACCAATTTAACTCTTTGTAAATGCAGTGAAGTAATAAAATAATTATGTTTTGGACGATTTGCCGACTAAACATGTGTTGTGTATTGTCCACTTCATTGATTTCTTGTTTGATTATCTTGGGCTTTTCCTAGCCGACTAGAGTCATTTTATTGCGTGAGTATCCTCCCAAACCATTATGCTTATAAGATACCATTCTGCCTTACTTTACCTTTTAGGTCGTGTCGTCACACTCCCTTAGGCCTAAGTGTGGTAATGGAGAGGATAAACCTGGTGTTGGATGTTCTATCCGAGCAGGGTTTTTTTTAGCCAAACATCATTTGGCGACAAATTTATAGTTGGTCGAGTTGCCTAAGGGTCCCCTGTAGGGCTTCATATATTTCCAGGGGTAATGCTAAGAGGTTGTTCATGTTAAATGACGAGAACTTGAGGAGGGTAATACCCTGCTTATATGTGTTAAGAGGAGAGACTGTCACTTGGAAAAGGTGCACAAGTTATAAAGTTTCTGAAAGAATCAACACTTCATAGAATGCCACATGTTTTGAGGAGAGACTGTCACTTGGAAAGGATGCACAAGTTATAAAGTTTCTGAAAGAATCAACACTTCATAGAATGCCACTGCCGAACAATCTTTTATTAATCAGAAAAGAATTACAAATTTCGACATTGTATTAAAAGATTAAAACAGAAAACTAGAAGTAGAATTTCTTTAAATTGGCTGCGTTCGAAGCTCGAGGTATCTCCCTACCCTCCAGCGTTTCTAAGTGATAGGCTCTTTGCAGGTTGTCCTTTATCACCTTGAATGGTCCCTCCCAGTTTGGTCCCAGCTTGCCATCCGATGGTTTTACTGCGCTGCCAAGAACTTTCCTTAGGACGTAGTTCCCAACTTGGAATGCTCTTCGATTGACCTTCTTGTTGTAGTTCTTTGCTAACAGTTACTGATAGCCTGCTAATTTCACTAGAGCCAGCTCTCTGCGTTCCTCAGCTAGGTCAAGTTCAGCGAGTAATGCTTCATCGTTCTCGCCTTAGTTGACCAGAGTAGACCTCATGGTGGGGAGGCCAACTTCCAAGGGAATGATTGCCTCCATACCATATATCAGTGCGAATGGGGTTTCCCCAGTTGCTCACCGTGGGTTAGTGTGATAATCCCACAGGATGTGTGGAAGCTCGCTCACCTATGCCCCTTTAGCTCGCTCCAAACTCTTCTTCAATCCATCAATCACGGTTTTATTGGAAGCTTCAGCTTTTTTGTTGCTCTGGGGGTATGCCACCGAGCTGAAATGGTGCATGATCCCGTGGTCATTACAGAAACCCTGAAAGAGGCCACTTTTGAACTGGGTTCCATTGTCAGTGATGATGGTCCCGGGGATCCTGAAGTGGGTGATAATGCTCTTCCATATGAATCTCATCATATTCGCGTTTCGGATGTTCACAGACGGCTCTGCCTCTATCCATTTGGTGAAGTAGTCTATCGCGACTAATAAATACTTGCGATTACCGACAATGATAGGAAGAGGGCCCATGATGTCCATTCCCCATTGAGCGAAAGGCCAGGGTTTAGTAAGTGATTTTAGGTCATTGGCGGGTTGGTGAACCATAGGAGCGTGTAGTTGACATTTTTCGCACTTATGAGCATATATCCTAGAATCCTTCTTTATGTACAGCCACCAGTAGCCTTTCTTCATTGCTCGAAAAGTTAATGAACTGCCCCCAATGTGACTCCCACAGATTCCCTCATGGAGCTCATGCAGAACTTGCTCGACGTCCTTTGGGTGAACGCATCGGAGGTAAGGACTGGTGAAAGATCTCTTATACAGTTTGCCTTCAGGAGATAAGTGAAAGCGAGCATCTTTGACTCTTTCTGATGAGCGGCCTTCTTATCGTCTGGTAGGGCACCATATTTTAAATAATACCTTAGGGGGTCAATCCAACTGGGGGTTGGTTCAATCTGGAGAACATGACATGTGTATCTCAGCTCATCATTCTGGTTAATGCTCGGCTGGGTGAGGAAGTCGATTAGAATTATTCTCTTCAAGTCAGAATTGATCGTTGAGCTTAAGGCCTCTAGGGCGTCAGCATGATTGTTTTGTCCTCTAGAAAACTATTGGACGCTGATTTTTTCGAAGTTAGACATTAATTTCTTTGTTATGGCGAGGTAGGCCGCCATTCTCTCATCCCTCACGTTGAAGTCTCCGCTTATCTTATTAGAGACTAACTGTGAGTCACCGAACACTTGGAGTTGCTTTTCCCCAATGCCTGTGCCTTCTGCAGGCCTGCTATCAATGCTTCATATTCTACTTCGTTATTGGAGGCTTCAAATCCAAGACCGATTCCTTGTTCGAGGATTGTATCTTCTGGGGTAACTAGTATAATGCCCATTCATGCCCCTTTAGAATTGAAGGCTCCGTCAATGAACAATCGCCAAACACTTTGTGCTGAGTGATTTTCCTTTTGACCAACGGGTTGAAGTTGGTCGTGAGGATGTTCTCTTATAAATTCTGCGATGAATTCAGTGAGGACATGTCCCTTGATTTCATTCCTTAGCTAAAACTGAATGTCAAATCATCCGAGCTCCACTGACCACTTGATAGTCTGTCGAATAGATCTGCTTTTCGTAGGACTTCTTTGAGGGGGTGAGATGTAAGGACAATGATAGAGTGAGCTTCGAAGTAGTGCTTCAATTTCCTTGATGCTACCACTAGTGCGAAGGCGATCTTTTCTACTGGTAGGTATCGATGTTCGGCATCTAAGAGGGTCTTTCTCGCGTAGTAGACTGGGTGTTGGATTCCCGTTCTTTCGCATACCAGTGCAGAACTGATAGCATGGCTGGAAACTGCAAGGTATAGGTACAGGGAATCATTATCTTGAGGTATTATGAGGAAGGGTGGTATGCTGAGATAAGCTTTGAGCTCCTCTAATGCCTTTGAGCAATCCTGGTTCCACTCCACAGTTTTGCTTTTCTTCAATAATTGGAAGAACGGTTGGCACCTTTCAGATGACTTCGAGATGAAATGATTCAAGGCGGCAAGCATGCCTGTGAGCTTCTGTACGTCTCTTATCGTACCGGGGGGGGGGGGGGTACACCTTATTGATTGCGTCAGTTTGGTCCGGGTTGGCTTCAATACCTCTCTCTCTAACAGAGTAAACGAGAAATTTTCCTAACTGGACACCGAAGGAACACTTACCTGCATTGAGCTTCATTCGGTATTTCCTAAGGATTTAGAAGGTTCTTGATAGGTCTGAGAGTTGGTCTTCTTTATGCCTGCTCTTGACAAGCATATCATCGATGTATACCTCTATGGTATCTCCCATTTGGTCCTTTAACATTTTGGTGACCAACCACTGGTAGGTTGCTCCTATATTTTTTAGCCCAAAAAGCATAACTTTATAACAATACAATCCGACAGTGGTGATGAATGTTGTCTTGTTTTTATCTGGTTCGTACATGGGGATCTGGTGGTACTCGGAGTATGGATCTAGGAAACTCATTCTTTCATGAGTTGTTGTGGCATCCATCAACTGGTCGATCTTTGGGAGAGCAAAACTGTCCTTAGGGCACTCCCTGTTAAGGTTAGTGAAGTTAATACAAACTCTCTATTTCCCATTGCTCTTTGTAATCACTATTGGGTTGGACATCCACTTAGGGAATTGAACTTCTCGTATGGATCTTGCATCCATCAGCTTCTCCACTTATCTCTCCACAACCTTGGCCTTCTCGGGTGCAGTTCACCGTGCTTTTTGCCTGATCGGTTTGAAAGCCGGGTTGATGTGCAACTGATGACAAACCACACTGGGATTAATCTCGGGAAGCTCGTAGGTTTCCCACGTGAAAATGTCCAAATTGTTTCGTAAAAGTGTTGTTAGTTCCCTCTTCTCTCGATCTGTGAGAGAGGCTTTGATCAAGAACATCCTGTCTTTCTTACTGCCGTCGGCTACGACCTCCTCCAGGTTATCAACGACCCACTCAGAGGGGAGGAGCCTGGTCTCCTCCACTCTAGGTCTTCCATATTTTAGCTGCTATTTGGAAGACATCAAACCTTCATGTTCTTCATCTTTCTTCTTGGCCTTCTCGACCTTCTTCTCCGGCCTTAGGCAGATAGCTGCTATAAAGAACTTTCTTACCATCACCTGATCTCCATGGATCTCCATTACTCCTCGCTCAGTCACATATTTGAGTTTCTGGTGGTAGGTAGAGGGGATGACCTTCATCGCATGTAGCCAGCCTCTGCTAAGGATGTCCTGGTAGGGCGAGTTAATGTCAATCACGAAAAACTCGATCATCTTGGAGACGCTTCCTACCTTTACTGGCAGTACAATCTTTCCCAAATGGATGGTAACTTTACCAGTGAAGCCGACTAGAGGAACAGTGGATTTTTCAAGTCGGCTATGCTTAACTTCAATTGTTTGAATAGGTTGAGATACATTACTTCGGACGAGCTACCTTGGTCGACGATCAACTTGTCGACATCGTAGTTAGCTATCCTTAGTGTAATGATCAAGGCATCATGATGTGGGGTCCTTACTCCCACCAAATCTTCATCTGTGAACACAATATGTATGCTTTAGTCGACATCATCTGCTCATCGATGCTTCCCTGCCTTTGTTTTAGCTATATCGATTTGAAAAGTTTGCATTACTACCGTAAGCTTTTTAACTTCCATCTGAGATAAGTTTCCTTGAATCTTCTTTAGGTTCGATGCCCCATGAATCACTGCGAACTCATGTCCAACATCCTCCTCGAGCACGTTATCGGGCCTTGCATCTCCATAGTCAGCGACCTTCTCTGCCTTCTTTTCCACAAATTTGTTCACATGCCCAGTCTGGGCTAATTCTTCAAGATACGACTTGAGAGCTTTGTAGTGCTCAGTTTTGTGCCCACCTTCCTTATGAAAAGCGCATCTTAGCGCGATGTTCCTCTTTGAGGGATCTCCTCCCATATTTTTGGGCCACTTAACGAACGGCTCGTCCTTGATCTTTGCTAAGATCTTTTATATTGGTTCTTTAAAGACAGTGTTCACTGCCTGAAATGCTTTTGAAGCATCGTTCTTGTTTTCTCTCTTGGAGCCACTTTTGCCCCACCTTTTTGCCTCTATTCTTCGAGTTCTCAGCTTTATCGCCGCTCTTACCAGCGAACTTGGCGTGACCATTCTCCCCTACACTTAGGCGAGTCACATCCTCAACCTTGGTGTATTTTTCAATACGAGCCATTAGGTCGTCAATGGTCGTGACCTCCTTCTTGGTGAGGGGCTGGTGCAAGAGGCAGGAGTTGGGTAGGCCAATTCTAAAGGATGCCACAGCGACCTACTCTGAGCAGTCCTCGACCTCGTTGAACAACTCCAATTATCTTTTCGTGTAATCTTTGAGGCTCTTCTGAGGCGTCTTTTTCATCGTTAATAAGGCTTCCATCCTTTTCGGATGGGAGCTGCTAGTGATGAAGCGAGCTATGAAGAGCTCTGCCAGGGACTCAAAGCTCCTGATAGATCTGTGAGGGAGTCTTTTGAACCACTTCTGGGCCACATCGTGCAAGCTCGAGGGAAAGATATGTCATATTAATGCGTCCTTATGGTTCCAAAGGGTCATGGCCTACCTGTATTGCCTCACATGGTCAATAGGTTCAGTCTTTCCATCGTAGATCTTGAACCTGGGAATTGCGAACTTCTTGGGGGCTTATTTTTCTTCTATTTCCCTTGAGAAAGGAGACTTCATCTGGGTCCTGAGAGATCGCCTGGCTAGTACTCTGGTTGATCTGGCACCCCGATGTGCTGGATGTTGGTACATTTTTCTTCGAACCAAATTCTGTATATCATTATTTCCTCAAGTTGGGCTCCTATAATGGCGAGCTGGTTGCAGTTGCAAGTCATCATCTAATCTGTGTTCCTCAAGTCCTTGATATCCACGTCTAGGGCTCCTTCCTCGATTGCGAGACTTGCTCGCCTGAGGGCTAGGAGTGCGGTATTGACGTTGCCTGGTGCTACGATGGAGTTCTCTCTCCATTCTCTCTAATCTTCTTTTAAAACGAGCATTCTCAACTTCTTGCTTGCGATTGGCCTCCTCTTGCTCCTAGAGCCTGGCCTCATAGGCGTCGATTAGTCTGGAGACCTGTGTGGACCTGGCTGGCCCTTGGCTTTCCTCCGAGGCTTTTCGTTCTGGGCGAGCCCTAGGATTTGAGCGTCGAACTTCAAATCTGATCCTGCGAGGGGTAGGCTACTCTTGAATATCCCCAGCTTGAGGGGAATTGCTGTTGTGACTAGACATTCCAAATTATTTTTCGTGAAGGCTTTCTTAAAGGAAAACAAATGTTTCCTACAGACGGCGCTAATTATGGTGATAATTAAACACAACACAAATAATCGAGCAAAGGCAATCACCAGAATAAGTAAAGAATTTAAAGGAACGACAATCACACACAACACAAAGATATCTATGGTTCGGCAAGAAAGCCTACGTCCACGGTGGTGCTCTCAATATTTTATTTCTCTTTATTCTGGGGAGTGTTTACAGAAAATAATACACGCCCTTTGCCCAGGGCTGAGGGTTTATTATATATATGCTGTTTTTTGGAGAGTGGGGGTGTTGGACTCCCCCACGTCAGTCTATAATCCCTAGAATATCTCCTTGAGAGATTTTAGGAATTGAATAAATCACAACTGAATTAGTAGATGTGCGGGGACTTTAGACTTTGGGTCGTATTTAATCGGGCTACTCATCTGGGCCAAAGTGACAAATCGAGCTACCCATATGTGTCATGCCGAATATGTGAGGCTTAAGAAGATTTATATCAATTAAGTACAAGATATAAAGACTAGTTCATCGGTTTTGAATTTTTGCAGATTCCAACAAATACGAAATATAAGTTGGTTTTTAGTATGAGATGTGAAACATAGGGAGTTTGGTGTAAAAACCGAAAATAGGGAGATTTGCCGACCACCTTTATTTAACCCAATTTTAAAAAAATAAAAAATAACAATGGTTGGTAAGCCAAAACTTTAATCAACCAAGTCAAACAGTAAGAGACTTATAAGTCCTGAATAAATTTGTTCAAGTGGTTTGGTTTTAAAATTTTGAAAACTATAAACTAAGAAAGGAAATGGGATTTGTCTTTTAGCAAATGGGGGTGATTTTGACAAAGTCAAAATCAATATTCTCCATCGGAGCTTCGTTTAGGTCATAATCCTTCATACATGTTGTCAACAGGTGATAAATAATGTTGACCAGCAGTGAGGGTCACCGATCAGTATTAGATGGTCCTTTAAAAAATCTATTTAACGACGTAATGAACTAAATTGTTCTTTTAAACCCATAAATGTGAGGTTTTTATCTCTTGGTTATCTATTCCTGCTATAACAGTGATTGTCGACCTATACAAGATGCTGCTGACCAACAGTGTTAGACTCTTGGTTTTATCTCTTGATTTTCTTTTTCTTTTTGATAGCTGACCAAGAATAGATGTTGTCGACTGTGAATAGGTGTTGCGACCTACAAATAGGAGGTTGATGATCTCCTCTTGATGTATAATACATGGTGCCGACCAACAAATATCTCTTCAACCAACAATAAGATACAAGTGACTTTGTTTGTTATCGCCGACTAGTCATTAGATGGTCGGACCCAGTCCCAATCTATGCAAATATGTGAAAGATGTCAAAAATAGTACTGCCGATCAAAGAACGAGTACTGCCGACCAACCATAAGAACCTCGTAGCTGCACAAAATTGTTTCAATGTTGCTGATAGATCTTAACAGCTTACCTCTGACCAACAAAAATGGTCAGGTGAAACTTCCCTTTAATAAAAAATGGCCTGAGATGGCGTCGACCAACAATATGTATGGCTGACTAAAAATTGGTGCTGTAAGTAGAGGATTTTGAACAGCAATATGAACCGTCGACCTATGTAAAAGACACTTATATTGGTCGGGTAGAAATTGGGGGAAATATATTGATGACCAGAAGAAGTTTCTGGCAATGATGGGATCATAACTCCTCATAGCCTCAACATATCTGATATGAGTCGCAGTGATGAATTTTTCCTGAGATCTCAAACCATTGGATCAGAAAAATAACATTCGATGTAAAATCCAGGCGTCGAGACTGCTAATTAGATGATCCGTTCACTAATCCACTAAATCATGTGATTCCGACAAAGAAACCCTGTGATGTGATGAACGAGGGCCAATATCTCAAATTTGTGCCCAGAGTCTTGATATGGTCGTGTATGTTTAGTTTCTCCTCTTTTACAAGAGGTGGGTAATTGTTTTTTAGGTGAGAGAAAATTATTTTTGACATTGATCCCTTCCTATTCTCCATTTGAAAAGATAAAAATATGGTGAATGATCGTACTTCACCTATAAAAATTATTACGGAATTTATATCAAAATCAATCAATGAAACTTATTGACATAGATGATAGATGAACCAAATTAAGTATACAGTTCATTAAAATGAATGAAAAGAGAGTTGAATTTGAAGAAAGAGAAAGTAGATATGTATCTCCAATAAATCATTTATTGCATTGAATCCAAATATTCTGAAAATCAAGAGATAATATGTTGGATAGACGATTTTTAGATAAATTTTCATCTCAATTATATCCAAAATCTCAGATTGGGACGATTCCCTCTAATAATCATGAAAAGGAGAAAATAGTTTTCTCACTTTTCGAATGCAGAGAAAAGTAACCAGGAGAGAGAAAGTTATCTACCTATTTTCCACATTATTATAGGAAATCATGTGTAAGAGAGAACCAATAAATCGAAATTATCAGATCCTTTCCTATGAACGGGGTTGTCTGGAAAATTGCTTCGAACCAGCGAAACAAAGATTTGTAGACATTGAATACGATATATATATTTTGTTTCTCAAATAAATCAAATTTATGAGATTTTTTAAGTAGATCTGGGTTATTTCTGGGACAGAGAAAATTATTCTTGACTTTAACTTTTCCTATTCTCTAATTACTAATAAAGATAAATGATGGAAATTTGAATAGTCATTAAAAATCTTTCAAAACTTGGTTCAAAATCAACAATAAAAATTACCAAAATTTGACATGATTGTCCAGATCTATCTATGAATGAAATTTGAATGTATAATTCAGCAATACAAATAAAATGTATATGTGAATGAAATTTGAATGTATTATTCACCAATACAAATAAAACGGTGTGGTTAACATCCCTGAATTTCAGATTGTATATAATATGGCAAATCATTCTATATAACAATGTTATATGGATTAAAAAAATCCAGTTCCTGAATACGTGATTCATGATTGAATGAAATAATATGCGTATAACATGTAATTATTCATATAAAAATATAGAAAGACTTAGCTTTTAACAATGATCTTCATTTCTTTTAATAAGGAGAGAATTCGTGTGCCCAATTTCTACAGACGACGCTAATCTGTTGATGCAAAAAACTGGACGAGATCCCATTTTTATGATCACAGATAAATATATAAAAGCAATCCAATCAAGCACATAAGAGACGATGATTTTTAAAGTGGTTCGGCTATAAGGAAAGCCTACGTCCACTGTTATTTTATTCCTAGTGGTTTACAATAGCACAACATGGTGTAGAAAGAGAGGTACGTAGAGAAAGAGGTAGAAAGATGGGGTGAATTGCTTGCTTAGAATCGGTTAGTTGCATCTTTAGCTAAATGAGGGGTTGTATTTATAGTAATGGGAGTTCAAGAGATGGAATGTCTTTATATATGCATACATTTACATTTATTTACAATAAATATGACTGTTGGCCTTCTAGGGTTCAATGACTGTTGGTTGCTCTTCTCTAATGACTTTTGGCCTTCTATATGGTTTGTCTTCTGTAGGTTGGTCGGTCGGTATGCCGACCAACTCTCCTCGGGTGTCGAACAAGTGTCTTCCATGCTGAGAAATTATGAATATTTTCATGTAGGATGACATGTGTCCCTTTCTGACTGGTCCACGTAAATGGGTAATTTTTGGCTTCAACACTCCCTATTTTGGCACTATAGACAAGTTCTGGGAGTTTTCTAATGATTTCTCGGATCCCTTGTTTCTAAGGCCGAAGATTTGAACCTGTTTATGGGTGAAGATGACGTTATAGAAAATTATGCGTACCTCCCTAGTTCTACTGTTACAAGGTTTAGGATTAAGCGAGGAGACTATCTCTATTCAAATGAGGAATTTGAATCAACTAGTGGATCATGTGAAGTTCTGAGCACCTGGACTAATTATACCCATGGAAAATACGCTGTAAAGTTGCATACCGTTGGATTTTCTTGCACCAAATGGTTTGGTAACTTGACCTTGGAAAAAAATAACAACACATTGAGGACACTGGTTTCTCATTGGAGTCATCAGACTCACACTTTTGTTACTGCTTGGGGTGAGTTTACAATTACTTTGGAGGACGTATGCGAGCTTCTTGGTTTGTAAGCTGCTAGTACTGATACTTACTTTGAGGAAGCCCTTACGAAGGAAGAAGTTGCCAATCACCAGGAATTGGAAGGTGTAATTAAGAGGTGCATGAATATTTATAATAAATATACTTGTTCAAAAATTATGAAGTACTTCTTTTATATGGAAGATAGGACGAGTGCCCTTGGTCGCGAGCATGCTAGGAAAGATCCAAAGGGCAAACATGTTCTCGAGATGCCCCCAACTGAAAAAGGATATGGGAGCAAAATTGAGCTCGTTGGGTATATCTAGATTATGCTCTCGAGGATTTATCTATTCAGGAAACCCCATGACTGCCTGAGGAGGGATCTTATTAACCTTGTTGTTCACCTTGCCTTTAGGGTGAAAGTCCCCTTAGGTTCCATTACTCTTGGTTCACTTTACAGTTGTCTTGGTAGGGTACAAATGGCATCTACCCAATCTCTTGGGCATTTTGATGTGTCAAACTATGCAAACCACATTCTTCTCACAACATTCATTTATGCGAGGTTTACTGACTATGCCCTAACTGGTTTACTTCCTACCTCTCATGGGATTAAGGTCCCCTGAATCCATTCCTGGAACCATAAGCAGTCCAAAAAATCTTTTCATTCTTTTATTGATAATGTAAAATGATTCAATAATCTCCTTTATTCTGTCACTGGCCAATTTTTTACTAATGCTTCTTTGAGGATGTCTCTTGACCAGTTCAGGCAGTCGAGCAATCTTTTGCCCTTAATTTTCCTTCTTCCCATGTTCTCTTGGTTATTACTCCTTCTTATCTTCTCTCATGAACCGAATGGTCTAACTACTGTACTACCTACTCACCCCATCGAGTAGCCATGCAGTTAGTTTTTACTAGGGGGTGCCCCTTCTCAACCACAATACTACTAAGAAACCTTCAAATTTTTCCAAAGCGTGTGTTTATTTTTTAACCGAGACAGTATCCACTCTTTCTGTCCAGTAGTAAGGCCAAATTTTTATTCCTGCCAAGCATACACGAGGTAGTAGTTATGTTAAATACCTTAATGTATTCTGGCCCAACACCCTTGGTCATTTCCTCAAAGTTGTTGAACGAGAACCCATTTGCCTTGCTGTTGAACGTTTCCCCCCACCTATGAGTTGGGATTATGAACTTGTTCTGTCAATCAGGCCCAATTTCCCCAGAGTGAAACCAACAACACCACCCCCAAGGAACTTCCTCCTTTAGCACCTCTCAATGAAGCCATCGTGAAAAAGAAGAAAGGGGCTTCCATCTCTCAGTAGGTTGAGGACGTTGTTGATCCCCCTACTACTTCTCAAGCTCTTGTGGCATAGGTAACTCCCATTGATGTCTCAAGTGTTATTGTGGCTAAGGCCAAGAAAATAAATCCTAGTAAGAAAAAGAAGGTTTCCCCAGCCAACCCATCATAATAATCTCAATCGCAGTCTTCTATTGATCCTTAGTTGGTTGATCAATCCACCAAATTGCTCGATAATTTGCTAAGGCATCTTGATTAAGCATCTGCAGATGCTCGGGCAATTTTGGCCCAACAAATGGCTGAAAAGAGGTATCTCCTATTACTCCCCTTGCCCTTGTTATTGGTCGGAATAGGGCGAGATCTAGTCCCAACGTTCAACTTCCTTGTGACGATATTGAGGACGAGTTTCTGCCTGAAGGGGGTGAAGAGGTGGAAGAAGAGGTGTACTCCCTCTTAGTTCGACCATCCCGGAGGCTGCATCGGATGTACTCTTTCGAGAAGCCTGGTTCCATTCCCATGGATTATACTATTCTTGATGACTATGGCGATGACCCAAAACATTATAAATATAAAACAACGCCTAGTGCCCAAGACCTTTCTTCCCAGCACTCTCCTAGTGTTGATCTTCATTCATCGTCCCCTCATCATGAAGGAAATATTCTCTTGATCCTAGAGCCCAGTCCGTCTCTAGGTGTGTTTCCTTAGGACAAAGATTTGGTTGGAGTACGGCCGATAGCAACTACTGGTCCCATGACTGTGATGAGTGCACATTATTTCTTATACTTTGTATTTATCCTCTATGTGTATATTACACTTACACTTCGTGATGTTTTTTCTCAAGTTTCTTCTATCGAGGTGATTATGCATAAATTCTTCACATTTATCCCCTTAATTTCGGTATTTTTATGTTCCCGTGTGTTGTAATTCATATGGATTTGTCTCATATTTATGCTAATAACCCTTTTTGGCAAGTATTTCATATTTTGTATATCTCTTATGTGTTTTACAGGTATTTCATGCAAGTTAGTGCCAAAGAGAACTCAAAACAGTGAAAGAAATCAAGAAACGGGGAGTTGAAGGGCATTTTAGTAATTTTTCAGCCATAGTCCGGAGGTGGGGCCAACTAGAAAGTTGAAGATCTTTCAATTACAAGAACACTGGAAAAAACGGCACCTCAATCCGACCTACGGTGAAGAAATTATGGTCATTTGAAGTTGAGAGGAATGAAGGAAAAAAAGCTGTCATCCCCAAACCGAACCGAAGTTGAGAAAAAAGAACTGATTTGCCCATTTGTCACGCACCAGATCCGTTACAAAATTAGTCACGCTTTCTAAGTGTGACAAATTGCCATATACAGGATTTTTATTTTGTACTTATCTTTTAGCCAAAAGAGTTTTATGTTTTGAGGACTCTTCTAAACGACCTCTAGCCTATATATTTAGTCATTAGGACTATTTTTATTCATATTTCATTTATGTAAAAGCTCCTAATCAAGTAGGAACATCTAGGAGAAGAATTTACATATTTTGCACCTTTAATTCAATAGCTTTTCCAGTTTTTCTTCAACCTTTGATTTCGTCTTACATGTTCTTGTTCTTCAATCGTAGTAACTTTTATTTCCAGCACTTTTATTATTATTTCTCATGTTTAATCTCTCTTTCCAAGAAATTATGAGTTCGTGCAATGTAGATAACGTAGTTTTCATTAATTTCACCATGTTAGGCTAGGTTTTTAAAGGTCGGGGTGCATGAACCCCACCCGATGTAATTCATGATAGTGAAAATATAAGTTGGAATTAAAACCTTAGATGAATTGTATCGTAGTCCATACGATACTACTTTAATTCAACCTTTGCTTACATACTTTGCGGGCTACGATCCCTCATATGTGTAATACTTAGGAGAAATAAAGACCGAATTTTGATTCAACCTTTGCTTACATACTGTGCGGGCTACGATCCCTCATATGTGTAATACTTAGGAGTATTAAAAAGTCGGATTCATTTAAAGCTTTAATTTTGAATCTAGTATCCTACGAAGTAAATTACTAGGGTGTGGGGGATTGTAATCATACCTATCGTTCTCATTTCATAGTTAAAGTTTTAGTCAAATCGTCATTAGTTCTTTAGTTAATTAGAGTAATTTCATTTCATTTATTCATAATTTCATTAGTTACTCATTTTCATATTTGCATCTAGTTGTAGTCATTTCACAATCCAAATCACCTTTTCCTTCTTTTTAGAGTCAAGTTAGGATTAAGAGTCTTACCTTTGTCGTCACGTTTACTCGTCCTAGTTCCCTGAGGATTCGATACCCAGACTAGCCACTATAGTCCACAAGAGTGTAGTTAAAGTTTAGGTTTTTGTATTGCGGTAGGAAGTCAATAACAACGACTAGCGTATTTACACGAACGCTCAGTTTCCACCTCGATCAAGAGGAAGTTAATGCCAACACCTACCGGGACCTTGTGGTTGTTCCCCCCAAGGCCACCATTACTGGACAATTTTTGGTGGGGTTATGTGGGACTTCTATTCTGGAAGGTAAAGTAGCCACCCCTGAGGAGGGACAAGTTGGAGTTGAAGCCAAAATAGTGGAGAAGACGGTTATTTCCCCTATTGGGGTTCTTAAGGATGCTCGTGATCCATTAGCCATTAAGGAACCATGTCCTAAGGAGGTATCCTTACTGATTCGTATCGAATTATGCATTTAATTACACTCGAACTTATGCATTTTAGCCTCCTCGGGTACTTTAATGTCTATATTTATGCTCACTAATCAGACAACTTCCGTTTTATGTCCTAACATCTTATTTGAGGTATTATTGAGTGTTTGTAGGTATTAAAGTGCTAAGTGTGGAGTTTGGATGCGTTTCGGTAGAGATTCGTCGAAGTTCGCACGTTTAGGGGCAATTCGGTAATTTCACACTATGGTATTTTTGACCAAAATCTCAAGAAAGTTGTAACTCTCAGATAAAGCTTCGCGTGGCCACGAACGGTGATCGAATCGGATTCCGAACGAAAAAAACACGGACCTTTAATCGGGGAAGAAATATAAAATATTATTTTATTATTATATTATTTATTTACTAACATTCTTTTTAATTCCCTCAACGTCCTTTTCTCTTTCACTTTTGCAGCAAGCTTCAATTAGAAATGGCGATTTTGGCTCTGGCTCGGGTTTGTGTTTAGGCTTTGGTTTCCTTCGAAATTCGGGGCTTGGGTTCGAAATTGAGCATGGATTTTGATGTAAAAATGCAAATGGGTCTTGGACATTTACTAATTGGAGGTTTTTATTAGCCATTAATGGAGGTGTGGAGTTCTCGGTGTAGCATCGACCAATAATGGCAGGTCCCTTTTACGTTTTGTTGGCCATGACAAGCAACGATGTTGGTCTTTGACCATTGATATGGAGGATGGGTCGGGTCTTATTGGTTTGCCCACTTGAGGGTTCAGTTTTAGATGGGTATTGCAGTTTGATCTCGACCATTGATGTTTTTGTGTGGGAGTTGGGTTTTGCAGCAAAGGCTGCGAAGTGGGGTGTGCTGAGCTACCCGGTCGATCGGTGGCCAACTCCTGGTCGACCGGTGATTGGATTTTATGCTTGAGAGTTAGATAGTGGCCTCCTTTACTGTTTACGCGGTCGACCGGCCCAAGCCGCGGTCGATCGGTCCTCTTTTGGCCGAGATATCTGTAGCCCCATTTCTATTTTCTTTTTCATTTTGCTTTAATATGTAACTTAAACCCATTTTTCCTTTTCTTATTTATTTTTTTAATTTCCTTTTCCCAACTTATTATAAAAGAACCCTTTTATGTATATTTATAAATATCTACTTTTTTCCTCTAGTTTTTCCTTCTCTCTTAATTTAGACCTAGGTTAGAGATAATATTGGGGTTTATTTGTGGAGTACCCCTCTCCTCCATTTTCTTGGTGGTTTGGCACCCATTAATGTAACTGGACACTATTCCTTTGTCTTATCCCTTATTTACGCTTTGTGCCCTAGTTTTCCATGCTTAGTTATTATTTTCAAGCCTAGTTAATTTGTAGTGTTAATTTAATTAGTGTTGCTTAATTAATTAGTTGTGCTTATTTATGTAGTTCATTATGGCTAGTGGATAGTTTAATCTAGGTTGTGTTGGATTGATCTCATCTAGGATTGTTTGGTTGCTTTGATATGGTGATGGAGTTTTACGTGTTTATTTCGATTGGGTTGTTTTAGTTATTACACCTAGGAGATTTAGCAAGGTATATTATGTATGCTCCGTATTTACGATCTTGCGTGCATAATTTTCGGGGAATTTATTGACGCCAAAATCTTATTAGACTTTTATTCGAATTTAGTGGTGTGACAACTCTTGATTTAATTAACTATCGAAACGAGACACAATCTTAATAATCCGCGAACCGATGTAACCATTTTATACTAATTAACTCGGGTTGAGGGATATCCGACGCGACCTATAGTTTTTATTCGCTTTGTTAACGTAATTTAATTTACTTTTGCTTAGTATAATCTTTTCTCTTTATTTGTCTTTTCCTTTTTGTTAGCAATACCTTTTACACTTTTATTTTAGAAGTAATAAACCAATTAAATTCTAGCAACTCATCTCCGTGCATTCGATACTCGGACTGACCACTATACTCCCTTAAAAGAGTGTAGTCATAGTTTAGGTTTTTTTATAGAGTTGGTGAGCCGAATATAACGAAACAACCGGCATCGATTACGCGACACCGCGGCGAAACCAAGTCAATCACTTACTCTCAATTTCCTTAGTCAAACAATCCTTTATTTCTTTGAGTAAAAAAACTAAGTTTTGTAGGCAACAAGTAATTCAGTTAGTCGAGCAACCATAAAGGTGATTTAGGTAAACTTAACAGTTTAAGAATTCCCAATCGTACTTAGTCGAGCAATCATAAAGGTTCTTTAAGCATAACTGGGACTTTTAAGGCGACAAAAGTTTACCTAGTCGAGCAACCATAAAGGTGCTTTAGGCAAACTGAGTCTTAAGAATGCCCAGCCTTACTTAGTCGAGCAACCATAAGGTTCTTTAAGAAAAAATGGGACTTTTAAAGCGACAACAGTTTACCTAGTTGAGCAACCATAAAGGTGCTTTAGGAAAATTGAGGCTTAATAATTTCTATTCTTACTATGTTGAGCAACCATAAAGGCATTTAAAGTAAAACTGGTACTTTTAAAGCGACGACAGTTTACCTAGTCGAGAAACCATAAAGGTGGCCTAGGCAAACTGAAGCTTAAGAATGCCAGTCTTACTTAGTCGATCAACCATGAAGGTGCTTTAAGCAAAAGTGGGACTTTTGAAGAAATAATAGTTTACCTAGTCGAGCAACCATATATGTGATTTAGGCAAATTAAGGCTTAAGAATGCCCAGTCTTACTTAGTCGAGCAACCATAAAGGTGATTTAAGCAAAATTGGGACTAAGTGACAACATTTACCTATTCGAGCAACCATAAAGGTACTTTCGACAAACTGAGGCTTAGCCCATACACTGTTTTTCTTCCAGCTTGACTTATTCTTTTTTTTTTCTTCGGGTTGAAGTGAGACAGCCAAAGACTTTTAGGGGATGTTGTTGCCCCTACCAAGCAAGTGCCCCCTGAGAATGTACCTCCGGAGTCTGTTGGGAACTTTGTTGAACAAATGATTATACTTATGACAACCCAAAATGTGGAAGGAGGGGAACGAGACACTACTCCCATTTTGCAAGAAGATTATAGGGCTTCAAATTATGTCTTTCCATCTTCCAGTGATAGCGCTTTTAGTGTGTATCCTCCAGAATTGGCTCTTGTTGAGGTTGTGAGGTAGACTTTGAAGGATTTTACCCATATCGTCACCCCTCCTTATAATGAGCTGATTGAGCAACTGTTGGAACGCCACCTCTCCACCTTTACCTCTTATTGTATTCAAGCCATCCCTATTATGATGGCTTGCAGGATTTTGGGATTTTCCACCATTTTGAGTGATGTACTATATATTCTTATGCCCTATTTAAGTCCCTCATAATCAAGGAGATTATGGGCCAAATCAATGTCCTTGTTGGCGAGGGTTTTGCCCTAAAATGGCTCATCAATTTGCTAAAGTCTTTCAAGAAAGTTGACCTGCCCTCCTTTTATGCGAAGATCTAGGCTACTACCTGCTCGCAAACTGTGCTAGCTGAGAAGATGGCCACTTTAAACTCTGAAACTGCTAAGGCCGAGGAGGAGGTTGTAGTTATCAAGTATTCTTTGGTTAAGGTTGAGATGATGGTTGATCAACTTCATCAAGATATGGGTCGTTATCAGCAAGAGATGGCAGACTTGTCCAACGAGGAATCTTCTTTGGCTTCTCTTCTACCTCATCATCACCATAGGATTTTAGACTCTTCCATCTTGTGGTTTGTTATAGATTACCCAAGTGATTATTAAAAGGAATTTGGAGCTAAAAAAAAGAAAAAAAAATGGATTGCCCCATTTTGTTTATTTTTTTCATGCATTACGAGGCAGTAAATCCTGTTTTGTGCTTGAATGAACTGTGTTTTTTGGAATGTATATGATTGAATTTCCTTCTACTTTCATACAAACTGTCTATGAGAAAGAAGGACAAACTTGTGGTTGATTCAACATTATCCTCATGCTATATATATAATTCCCAAAAGTGTTATATCCTGACAAGTTGTGAGAACATGCTCTCTTTTCAACTTACTTATATCTATAAAGTTAACTACAAGCACCCCCCCCTAAAAAAAAGCAAAGACAAATTAACAACGAAACAAAATATATTTTGTGCCACTTGTTGTTAAGTTTAAAAGTCTCCTCATCCTCAACCTTCGAGATCTCATAATAACCTGAATCATGGGCCTTTCGCATAACATAAGATCTTTCTTAATTTGCTTCGAACTTAGGCAGTGAGAGACCCTATATGTGTCTTATACAAGCCTTTAAAACTAGATCACCTTTCTAGAACTTTATTGGCTTTACCATTTGGTCATAAGATCTGGACAGTTGCTTTCTATACATCTCAAAATGCCTTTTCGTGCTATCTCTATGCTCTTCCAATGCTTCCAGTTATACACGACGACTATGGGGGATCATTGCAATTCGTAGGTTGTAGCGCACAGAAGGTACCTCAAGTTCTACTAGGAGAGTTGCTTCAGTGCCAAATACTAACGAGAAAGGGGTGTATACCATAAGTTTCCTCTTTTTAGTTCTATATGCCCATAAGACCTCTGGTATTTTATCATCCCAAGCTCCTCAAAAATCTTCTAACATCTTCTAAAGGATTTTTACCAGAGTCTTGTTCGTGGTTTCAACCTGTCCATTGCAGTTAGGATAGGTCACTATTGATTTGCGGTGACTAATGGAGTAATTTTCTGTGAGCACCCGTATATCACTATTAACAAATTGGATCCCATTGTCTGACGGAAACACCTTCGGGATACCAAATCTATAAATAATATACTCCTTCATAAAGTGCGCAACCACCCCAGTCATGGCCTTGTTTAACGGTACAACCTCTTCCCATTTGGTGAAACACTCCGTATCCACTAGTATCCAGATCTTGCTCCTCGAGGAGGGGTCGATTGCTCCTACTAGATCGAATTCACCATGTGTGAAATGGAAAAGGAGTGGAAAGGGAATGTAGTTCCACTGAGGGAGCATGGATCATATTCCCATGGAGCTAACATGCCTTGTATATTCAGACAAACTTCATTGAATCTTTTTTCATAGTGGGCCAAAAATACCCCAATGTCATTAGTTGATCATAGAGTTTTTCTTCCCCAATGTGGCCTACCTCATGTGCTTGCTTTAGTACCTCGCTTGCTTCCTCCAGTCTGATTCATCTTATGGTCTTATTGTGGTAACCTTTTCGGTATAGCTTCCCCTCCTGGACATAATATCTAGACACCCGTCGTTTCAGCCTTGTGGCGTCATCTTGATCCATGGGAAAAATCGCGTCAACCAGCATATCTAGGTATGGCTGTCTCCAATCTGATGGTTGATCTATGAAGTTATATTCCGTAGCTTGGTAATATAGTAGGCATTTCCCACAATCTCTCTGTAGTAACGCAACATCTTATTTCATCGCCGGCTAAAAGTATCCTGCCCTCTAAGTTCTTCGATACAAAGAGATTTTTATCGTCTCCCAACTTTTGTCATGTATCTCTATCAACCTCCTCTTAGCTTCTTCAGGGCCCACACACCTAGATAGCCATCCCCCTTTATTTTTATAGTACAGATTGCCCGAGGTGGTAAAGTATTATGCCAGTTCGACCAACGTCAGTGCCCCTTTACCCGTTTCCAATTGTCTTTTTTTTTTCAAGAAACGAAATATTATTAATAACCAAATAGGAGAAAAAGCCTCTCCTAGTGGATCTTACAAGCGCTAAAGAAAAATTAACACTAAATTTTTTGAGATTTTGAACGAGAAAGAGAAGATCTTAAATTATATTTAAGCGCCAATTTATCCTCACGAGTTAAGGTTGGAAACTCCACTTGATAATTCTTGTCTCTTCGCTTTTGAGAATTGTCATCCACCGAATCATCTTCAAAGTTTCCTAGGATATCAAATTAATTGCTTATTTGAGTTTGAAAACGTATGTTTCCACCTTTTTTAATAATCGAATCTTCAATAAAATCTCTAGCTTTGGCTGAATTAGGACTCATTCCTAAATCAAATTTCAGGAGCTCGACATATAAATTCACTTCAGGACTGATTAAAGTTGGAATTTCCTCATTTGAGTCATGAGTCTCAGCATTGGTCCTATCACAATAATCCACTCCTTCAGATTCTAAGATAATTAGAGATACTTCGTCCACTATATGACTTGGTATAAGTGAGCTTCCTGATTTATGGGTCTGAGATAGACTTTTGTCAAAACCCTCCTGTTGAGGATTTCTGTTGACCGATATAATAGGACCACAAACTTCGACTGTGATATCAACCTCTTTACAGTTAATGCCATGAGCATTAGTTAAGGTCAACAAAGGTGTCATTTCCTTTGATTTATTTCTATCATATTGAACACGGGCGGTATTAACTGGATTGTTTGGGGTAAGCTCCGAAATTTTGGGCAAAACTTTAGAAGTCAATAATTCTGATTCGGTAACCAAACTAGTTATTTGTTGAGCAATAATATCGGTACCCTCTTAATTAGTTGGGATTTCGATCTCATTTTGAAAACAACTACTAAACTTTGTGACGCCGGTTACCTGAGCTCCGTTAAGAGCTTTGAACCCATTCTTTTTCAAGAATCTTACTCGATTTGGAGGTAAGGTCGCTGTTGAGTTTTTAGACCCACAGAAATAAGCTTTGGAAGTACCTGCAATCGAAATCATGTCCCTAGGTACAACAGGTATATCGCTATCAATAGACAGACCTGTCCTATTTACTGAGATATCAAATGGAAGATTTGATTTTTTTGAGTCTGCAACATTAAAAGGAACTAACTGTGCGTCTAATTTTTCACCTTTGGCAAGAATAGGCATGTTGTTCTGCGAGTTTTTGGGAAGAGGGCGAGTCAAATCCAAATTGCCTTTTTTAATAACTATGGAAGTTTGACGATCCATTTTTTGTTGAATGTTTCTACACTTACTCATAAAGTGTCCCACATTTTTACAAAATTGACAAAAATGATGGAAGAGACTCATACATAACTTTGAAAAAAAAAGAGCCATCGTTTCTTTCGACTAATATGCGATCAGGAGGGTTAATTGTAAGGTCCATTTCAACAAGAACCCTTTCATAATTACCAACTGACCTGTCCAGTGTACCTCTATCAATACGCAATGGAAGACCAACTACTCTAGCTATTTGAAGAAGCAATCTAGGGTCCCACTAATCTTGACACAATCCCATCAATCGAACCCAAATATTAGCACTAGTGATAGTGTGCAGTTCAGGTTTAAAGTCAGGGACCCAAGGAAATAATTTAAATAAACCGATGGAGAGTTTAAAATTATGACAGGACATGACCATGCTCATATCAGTAGAACAAAAAAATCGAAGATTGAAATATCCTTTACCTATGGGTGTGAGAAACCAATTCTGCATAGGCTTCCAAATTGAAGACAGTTCCATTTTTAGTTCACCAATATTCCAAGGTTTACTTCCTTTTGCAAGGATAATATGACCTATGATAGTTGATGAACCACAGTCCTGAAGAACTTTTTGATAGGCTTCTTCTAGTAGCCTAATAGCAGTTGAATCACCTCTCACATATGGAGGAGAAAGAGGAGGAAAATAGGGTGTTCCATTTGTTCCATACTCATTATTCTTTTTGAGAACATCAGCAAATAATGGAGGATTAAGGCTAATAGCTGAATCATGATTTGAATGAAAGTAGTCAAAAGGTTTTGGATCATAATCCAAGCAAAAAGTTGGATTAGAATCCATATAGAGAGAGAGGGCAATGTTAAAATTGTTGGAAATATTTTAGAGAGAAGATAGAGCTTCTCTCACTAGAAGCCATCTTTCCCGTTTCCAGTTGTCTTCATATTTCCTCCTCAAGTCATTGCTATCATCATAAGGCAACATTTATATGACAGTTGAGGGTGCCGTTTTCTTTGTGATTCGAATAACTATTGATTCTTCATCAAAAGAAATTTTTTGAGCAATCCCTGCGTAAGCATCGACATGTTTATTCACCGTCCTGGGGTTCCTCTTGATCTTTACTTCGTGGAACTGACCGAGCAACCTCTGCACAATTGTTTAATAAGGTGATAAGGTCATATGCTTGAGAGCGAACTCACCATTCACCTGCTGAACCACCAAATTGGAATCCTTTTTTATCATCAGCACATTCACAAATCCTCCAAAAGCCCCAACACTAAAGCCTCGTACTCAGCTTCATTATTTAAACATTTGGTCTAACTTAAAAGACAATCAAACCTCTTCTTACCCTTGGCGTAGAATCACTCATGCCCCTTATGTGCGTACAGTCGAAGAGCTATCAAACTGCATGCTTCATTCTTCTAGATTTGCCTCGAGGTAGTTGGCCTGAAGGTCATCTCCTGGCAGCTCCTCAATAGGTGGCTCGGACGTTCTCGAAGGGAATATGGCCAATATATTTATATAAGCTTAACTTTTCATCGCTCGAGGAACCACGCACTTGAGATCATACTCTAAAATAATTAAGAACCATTGAGCAACCCAGATTATTAACACAGCTCTATCCAGTAAAAATTTGATGGGATCACATCTGGTAATGATGTGAACCATGAAAGATAACATGCAATGCCTAAGTTTTTGAGCAACAGATACCATAGTTATACATGTCTCTCAATGCTTGTGTACCTAGACTCAGGCTCGTGTATGATTCGGCTTAAATAATACACAGGTTTCTCCACGCCCTCCACTTCTTGAGCCAACGATGCCCCTGTTGATCTTTTAGTGGATGTAAGGTAGAGGTGTAAAGGAATACCTGCTCGAGGAGAAGCCATCTTTTTGGGGGATGTCAACAACTTCTTTAAATGGTCCAGGGCTGCCTCGTGTGGTTGCTCTCATATGAATTTTTCCTTTGCTCGCAGAAGCTTCATCAGTGGGTGAGTGAGTTTAGCCAGCCCGGGCACGAACCTCCTTAAGTAAGAAACTTTCTCCAGGAAACTCTTCAACTCTTTCGCTGTCTTTGGTCTTGGCATATTGAGGATACCTTTTTACTTGTCTAGATCCATCTTCACCCCTTGCCCGTTCATTAAAAATCCCAAGAATTTGCCACTAGTTACCCTAAACGCACAATTTAAGGGATTCATCTTCAATTTGTACTTTCTGCACCTTGTGAACACTCTTTTCAAATCTGCTAAGTGGATAGCCTCCACCTTGGACTATATCACCACATCATCCATATAAAATTCTATAATCTCGTGAAAGAGATCAAGGAATATAGCCATCATGGTCCTTTGGTAGGTAGTCCATACGTTCTTTAGTCCAAAAGGCATAACAGTATATATGAAGTTACCTAATGGGGTGCGAAATGTTATCTTCTTAGAATTGTTTGGATCGATTTTAATCTGGTTGTATCCCACATAGCCATCCATAGAGCTATACATCTCGTGTTCTGTCGTTACGTCTATCAGGCTATCAATGGAAGGTAAGGGAAACTTGTCTTTCGAACATACTCAATTCAAATCTTTAAAGTCCACACAAATCCGAATTTGGTTCTTGTCCTTATTCCCAATATGCACAATGCTATACAACCAAACAGGGCATTGGATAGGGGTAATAAAACCTACAACGAGTAACCTCTGGACTTTTTCCTTTATTTTCAATTCTAGCTCCGATTTATATGTTCGAGTGGGGCTTTTTTCACTGGTATTGCTGACGGTATAACATTCAACCTATGGAATCTTACCTCTTGGTCCACCCCAGTCATTTCAGTATATTTACATAAGAACACATCTTTGAATTATCTCAGCAACTCCACTAGAGCTCCTTTGGCGGTGTCATCAAGGTCTTTCGAAACAAACATTGGATTGGGGTCGCCCCCATTATCAGCTAGGTCTATCTTCTCTAACTCTTGAACTTGGGATCTCGGCCTATCCCTCTTACATTCCAGTTCTTCTTCAACCTCTTCCACGAATTCCTGAATTTTAGAATTGTCAATCACCAAGGACTGGCCTAAACTATCCACCAAAAAATATTCATAGACCGGGTCAGCCTCATCATCCAGGCCTTCGATTGCTTACCCACACCTTCAAAGTTTACAGATAATCTTATCGTTGGCCAAAACCACTCTTTTGTATTGGCGTGGTTTCTCTTCCTGACGGGGTCTTTTGTGCGCATTTTCTTCTAACTCCCTCACTGAAAATCTATTGATCACACTTTGTTGTTGGACTTGATGTTTGATTAGATCAATTCGAGGTGTCATCCGGTCACGAAGCTCTCTCGAAAGGTTGGGAGGCCTAACTATCTCGCGCACCCTTTCTTCCTCCTCGTAAGCCACTACTGGGCGAGCTGGTGCACGTACCCTTTCCCTAGTATTGGGGACCTTAATCCCCCGTGTGTACTGACTGAGCACAGTAGATTCTGTAGCTAACTCTTTGTATAATACTGCATCTACCAAGTGAGTTTCCTCTTCCACGAAAGGCTTCTTAGATGCTCGAATGACTATCTCCTTCCCTTTGACATTTGCCTTTGAACACAGATGATATGTGGAAGGCACCTAACCATGATTGTGAATCCATACTCTCCCCACGAGCAACTGGTAGGACGACTCACAATCCACGAGGTGGAATTTAATTTGGGAAGTGACGTTACCCATTGTGATACCCACATTCACATAGCCTATCGACTTACTCGACCGGTTATCATATCTTGCTATTGGCAATAAACTTTGCACAATCCTTGTCTCGGAGATGTTGCAGGCATAAAATGATCCCATAGGAATAATACTGATAAAGGCTCCTCCATCCATCAAGATGTGATTAAATCTATACCCGTTCATGCTTGCCGTCATATAAAGTGGCCTATTATGGGATATCTAACTAGCCTATCTGCCTCCGAAAAGGTAACCTCCAAAAGGAACCTCTTTACTAGCTTAGCCATTGGCCCTTTGCATCGTAAGTTTGGGGCCATATTTTTTTTGGTAATTTCTAAGATTGCTTGAGTAACCTCTAGTTGATAATCCTCCGGTAATCCCAGTTGGTTGAAGAACCAACTAAACTTTTGTGATCGTGCTACTGTAGTGCATTCTACCTAAGGATCAACTCGTTCTTCTTCTAGCTTATAGACCTCCTCCACATATCTATACACCGATTCATCACGTGCTATCACCATATTTACTCCCCTTAAGGAGCAAGCCTCCAGTTTCCTCCTCAAATCATCAATTGGACTCCACTCATCTTGCATTTCCTCTTCCAGCGTCAAACAAGACATTTGGGACAAGTACTCTTTTAAGGAATCTTTAAAATCTTCCTCCTGGAATCTATTCTCCACCACCAACCGTTCTGCTTCCTCATCAAAAGCACTAGCCATGTTTGCTCCATGTGCTAGGAAAGGATTATTGTCCACGTTGACTTGTGGCAGCTGGATATCTCCATTCTTGACATGTCTGTTTATTATTTTTATGAGAGCAAAATACTTGCTCGTTGGGTGTCCCACCCTGTTGTGTACCACACAATACTTTGGACCTTCCCTATCTTCTCGAGTTATAGTTCTGTCGGCCATAATGGTCCAGCACATGTTATCTCGAATCATGAGATCATATGTTTCAATAGCCTGCTCCACTGAGCAAGGCAGCTATGGTAGGTCATTTTTATCGAACGTCCTCTTATTTCCTCTCCCCTTGTGGCCATGATTTTCGCCTTCTTACTTTCCATTTTCATTATTGGAATAGCTCACAAGAGAAGGTAGCCCCCTCCCCGATCTACTTGACGGCTTCAGTAATAAGCTTGGTAAGGTTAGCGATGGTGTTGGCAGTGGCTTCACAACTAGGGCAATATTCCTTGCGGATTTAAGGAATGAAGCAAGCATTCCTTCCCGAGTTTCATTTATTAAATGACATATATATTCGGGTAACAAACCTTCTGCACAAACCTGCAAAAGCTTAGCCTCTCGTGTCTCTTATCTTACATCCAAAGAGCGCTTGCAAAACCTCTTGATGTACGTCACTACATCCTCATCGGGCTTCTGTTTCTCTTGAGCTAATTGTATAAGGGTGAATTCGTCTTCTGCCAAGAAAAACTTTTGTACAAAATGAACATGAAGATCCTCCCACGTGGCCACACTGCTTAGAGCCAAATGGGAGTACTATGTGTAAACCTTCTCGGTTAAAGACTTAGAAAATTCTCTCAACCTCAGATTCTTGTTGTTACAGTGGGCCCGAATATTCTCCCCAAACCTTTTAATATTCTCTTTGGGATTCCCCCTTTTACCTGTATACTTTTCAAATATAGGGGGAATATACCCCACCGGGTAGGGTTCGTTATTGTACTCCTCTGGGTATGGAGTAAGAAAATCGTCATATACTAAAGAAGATTCTCCTTCGACCTTAGAGGCCACCATCATTTTCAAAAGCTCCTTCTTTATTTCTTCTATTGTGGGAGGAGCTGAGTTATGCTGCGTAGCAATCGTCAACCCTAGGTTCGCCGTTGGTGGTGCAATCGGTGCGCCACTGCCTGGACATGCAGCTGAGGCCAAAGTTGGCGCAATGGTGTTTTACGTCCCTCCTCCTGTAGTGGAGGGAGCGTTCAGCGGTGGCATTGGCAGGGCAGCACTGTTGGTCATTGTCTGTGCTAGGCCTGTCAATGGACCGGGTCTGGACCCGGACCCGACCTAAATTAACGGATCTGAGCAAATTTTATAGACCCGATTATCCGATTACCCGATTAGTTAATGGATCGAATCTGGATATACATGACTCCGATCCGATAAGGACCCGACCCGAATGTGTATATATATAATATAATAAATATATATTTATATATAATATTATATATATATATATAGTCTTACATATAGTTACTAAATATATATATAACTAACTTATATATATATATAACAGTTTTACATACATATATACATACATATATATAAGTTATATATAAAAACAGTTTTATTTTATATAAAACAGTTTATATATATATATATAAGTTATATTTATATAAAAACAGTTTTATATAAAAAACTGTTTTTATATAAAACTGTTTTTGTTTTTTATATAAAAACAGTTTTTATATAAAATAAAACTGTTTTATATATATAAAAACAGTTTTATTTTATATAAAAACAGTTTTTTTATATATATATAAGTTATATTTATATAAAAACAATTTTATATAAAAAATTGTTTTTATATAAAACTGTTTTTGTTTTTTATATAAAAACAGTTTTTATATAAATATATAACTGTTTTTGTTTTTTATATAAAAACAGTTTTTATATAAAAAACAAAAACAGTTTTATATAAAAACAGTTATATATTAATATAAAAACAGTTTTATTTATATATATATATATATATAAACAGTTTTATATAAAAACAATATAAAAACAGTTTATATATATATATATATATATATATATATATATATATATATATATATATATATATATATAATCGGGTCGGGTCTCCGGGTCCTTAACGGATCCGGGTCTGGATCCATTTTCTGAGACCCGTCGGGTAATCGGGTAAGACCCGATCCATTAAAAATATACCCGGATCGGATCTGGATATACCCAGACCCGATCCAGACCCGACCCGTTTACACCCCTAGTCTGTGCCATTCCCCCTGAGATAAAAGGAGCTTGTAGAATCGCTGGCGTAGTCACGAATGAACTAGGCCCCACCGTAACCCCTAACACCGCCTGAGCTTCCAAAGTCTTGATGAACTCACCAAACAAACTCATTAACCCTACCATCTGCATTAAACCCACGTCGGCTGTCCCACTAATAGTAGGCACAACAGTCTCCTTTCTCCCTGCTCGTTCTCTATCTGTCAAGATGGTGAGATCCTCTTCTTCCTCATGCTGTATAACATCGAAGTCAATGTTCTTTTTCACATAATCGTTAGCCATCTCTCAAAAGAGAATACCTCCCCAGCGGAGTCGCAAAATATAGGAGGGGAGTTCTTGAAGCGATACTAATATCAAGGGAGGCATAACCCCTTATCAAGATGGTGATTAGGGCCTTAGAACAAACACCAACAATAATAAATGCAAGTCCTAAGTCGGTACATTCAATGTATAAAACTATGTATTAAATATGCTCTTACAACATAAATGCTATCATGAAACAATCAATGAGGGGGGATCCCACAGTTTGCTTGATTGGAGGGAGAATGAGCAAGCACCTTTAGTGCAATAAAATCAAGGTAGTAACCTTAAACACAAATGGAGTAAATGAGGTTGGCCACACAATAAATGTTCTCATGATAAACTCACTTGTCTGGAAGTATTTTGGCAGCAGTTTTGGGCTAGAAAAGCGACATCCCCAAATAATATAACTTTGGATGTACTTATAGGAGATCAAGATCATTTGAATGACATTCATATATTAAATGCGTCTGACGCCTTTTAATGTTATCCATCATGTGCATTTTATGCCAAAGATATTGCATTAAATGAGCTAGATATGATATTTTGGCGGGAACACTACTTTGGGCTGTCAGAGTTATGATAACATTAAATAGGACATGATGTATTACCTATGGACTTACCATCCTAGGTATATTTTCACTTAAGTTCTATTTTATTGAGTTTTTGAATATCAGACGTGCTGACGTCAACGAGTTGGTAAGCAAAAACTTGCAGAAGATGTACTATCACATCATTCCAAAAAGGTAGTTCATCGAATTGAAGGTTGCTCGACTGATGACTGCTCGAGAAACTTGTGATGTATGTAAATACAAAAGGTTTTAACTTTCTGGACAACTGTTTTGGACTAGGTACCCTTGAGTGTGTTCCCAGATATGGTATCTCGAGGGACTACTGAGACATGTTATGTATAAACCAAGGTTTTGCCTAAGTACCCTAAAGGGGTTGGTCTCTCCCAACGTTGCCTTGCACCCAATCCTCCAAACTAAATTCCTGCGAGATACCCATAATGAGGTTGTTCGATAGAGAATGTAAGCTCTCCCATTCCCTGCCAGACATGGTCCCTCGAGGGTACCGAGCAAACTTATAACATTACAAAGTGAACTTTTTATTTACAAAGAATGCTAAATACAAGTACATCAAAGTTCCTATTACAATTTGTGTTTTCCAAGTTTATCTCTTGGGATTGATCTTTGTGGGAGATCCACCAAGAAACTTCATCTTTGTGCGAGTGACCATCTTTATAGGAGGTCCCTCGAGCGGCTTTAGCTTTGTGTGAGTGAAATTCCCTAATCTTTTCGTGTGAAATGTTAGCATTGCTTTAATCAACTTTGATCCTGGACCTCCCTCTATAGAAACAATATAATCCCCCTATTAAACTAATTTATATTCTTTTTGCATACAAAATGCAAAAATCTTTACACATTTGTTGATCCAAAGATAATAACATCTACAAATACATGAATGAGGAGAATATCTTGGTTTTGTATTTTAAGAAAAAAGTTTCGTGTTAAATAATCTTCACATAAATGTATTTGAGATGATAAAACTACTTAGTCTCTCATACCATGATCGAGACTTTTGTTTAAATTCATAAAAAGCTTTTGTGAGTTTAAAAATATTATTACAAATTTTTTTATTTTTAAATCCCGAGGTTGCTTACGTAAACCTCTTCATTAATGTAACTATTTTGGAAAATACTTTTAACATCCATTTGAAAAAGTTTGAAGTCTTTACAATAAGCAAAATCTAATAACATATGTATAACTTCTAACATTGTGACATGGGCGAATGTCTCCTCATAGTCAATAATTTCTTCTTGTTTGAACCCCTAAAAAACAAGACATGCTTTCTTTTGAACAGTAATGCCAAAGTTCATTTTTTTAAATCAATGTGGTGCTTATGATAACATGGCCTTTATGTGGGCGACAAAAGTCCAAAATTGGTTTATTTCGAATTGCACTAGTACCTATTGCGTGGCCAATAGACATAATTGATCCTTTTTAGATTTGTTAATATTTTTCGATTACGTTTTATTTATAATTGCGACGTTTTTATATGTATTTTCCAATCTAGGTATATTTATCACTCCCCTTTATAGTTCTCCAATAATTTGGCCTTTGGGATAATCATTCACAAACTTCCTACTTTTTGGTAGATCTTGAAGAGCTTCATTATTTTGATGTGAGTATTATTTATATAGTTTTTTTATTAGTTTTATGGATTATGATTATATTTTCTTTATCACTTGGTTATATTCTTCTTCTTCTTCATCATCATCATCATCATCATCATCATCATCATCATCATCATCATCATCATCATCATCATCATCATCATCATCATCATCATCATCATCATCATCATATCGTTGAGGGTAGTAATGACTGATTTCATAAAAGGTGATATGGGTGAATTCTTGAATGATAAGGCTTTATTTGTTAAAAATATTATATGATTTACTATGAGTGGAATATCCAAAAATGTCCCTTCATCTGATTAAGGATCAAAATTAATCAAAATTTTTCGACCATTTAAAATGGAGCATTTACACCAGAATACTTTAAAATACCCATTAATTGGTTTCTTTTCCTTTCAAATTTCATAGGTGATTTTATTGATCACCTTTTAGAATGTTATTGTATTCAAAACATAACATGAGGTTGTAACACCCCGCCCGCCCGGGGAGAGCGAACGGAGCGCTAATGCGATAAAATAAATCCAAATCCACAAGTGACAAGGTATAGAGCATCTAAAAGAATCCCACAATAATATAAATCCACTAATCTCAATCTCTTCAATTACAACAAGTCTCTCGAATTAAAATTACAACTATCTAACTCGAATAAAAATACAAATCTCCAAAGCTCTATACATCAAAATAATACAAATCTTTCCCAAACAAAATTCGCTAAAATCAATCTCCATATGGTCCATAGCGTCCCAATCCATGCTAACCCGCCAACTAAAAGAAAATATGGGGAAGTACACAATACGACAGGAAAGATGCTCAACAAATATATGTTAGCGATGAATAAAACGTAACAACACGAGTACGAATATTCAAATCAAAATGAAAATCTCAAAGCATTTATCAATATAATTTCTCAACAACACTTTAACCGGGTCACCAGGCATCACCACATCCGTATATGCTTTATCAAGCCATAGCCCGGGAAACAGGAATTTTGGCGGGTGCCCAACATCCGTGCCATATTAAAATCTCATGACAACGTGCTCATCAACAATATAATGATACCACATGAATCAAAATAATTTCAGCAATTATTTTCCAGATTTCAATGAATTTATCAATTCAAATATGAGTTCAATTAAACAAGAATTCAAAGAGAATGACACTCGCGAGATTTAAGGATCATATTGTGTAAAACCCCATACCTTAAACCATGATGAGAAACCAACGATCACATCCTCAAGATCAACTCAAAAGATCTACAAAATCTCCTCCAAGAACAACCAACAAAATATCCCCAAGAACACCTCTAATCTAAGGTTGGAACTCACAAATCTCAAGGGCCAATGTGTATATAAAAAGAAAAGGAATATAAAATATATTTGCTGCCAAAATTTGTGCCAAAAGTAGGTTAAAAGGGTTGCCCACGACTTCCTTTTATAATGCAAAGAAATGAAGAGTTGGAATCCAAAAGACTCCTTTAAATAAGGCAAAGAAATGAAGAGTTGGAAGTCAAAACAACTCTTGAAAATTATCGATCCTTCAGGAATTTTGACAGTTTACCGACTAAGAATTACAAGAGTTAAAAACATTTAAAAATCATTTTAAAATCCGTTTTAACTCCGTTTTTCGAAACCGTTTGAAATTCTCGCCTTTAAAAATAATAACCAACATATTTGAGCAATAAAAATAATTTTATCAAAAATTTTATTTTCCTCAATTTTCCAGAAATTAATTAAAATTACGCGGATTGTTACAGAGGTGTTTACAACCTCTGTCTAAATGTACCCGTAATTTATATTCATCGATCATAGTACATGAAATTTCTTGAAGCGTTAATTCTTTACCACTCCATTTTATTGGGGAGTTCTTGGAGCTGAGAAGTCGTGGTCATATCCTTGATTATCGTAATATTCCTCTACATCGTTGTTATCATATTATCTTATTCTATTACTTCATACATGTTTGATACTGACTCCCTATTTCATTTCGAATCCTTTTACAAAATTTTACAAATATGCTACAAGTTTCACTTTTGTCAGTTAAGAAGAATACCCAATAATAGTGAGAGAAATCATCAACAATGACAAATGCATGTACTTTATTGTTTATGATAACAACGAGGTAATGTCCAAATAATTCTAAACAAATAAGTTCAAGCGGTCTAGTTGAGGTTATATACTTTTTCCTTTTTAAACATGTTTTGCGTGGTTTATTGTACTGACATGCATCACAAATCTTATTTTTATGTACTTGGCTTTTGGGAGACCTCATATAAGGTCTTTGTTATATAATTTATAAGTGAGATCCATATGACCATGTCCAAGACTTTTATGCCATAGTTAAAACCATTTTTCCATAGTGGTGAGGAGTTTTAGTTTTTGATGAGTTAAGTGATTTAAATCTAACGTATAAACATTTGAGGTTGTTAATTCAACAAAGCAAACCTCAATATTTATGGCATTTTTATAAATCAGTGTTTTGAATAAAAGATGACATAATATCCCTGATTGTATAGCTGAAATATGTTTAAGGCCATTAACAAGGCGAACATCAGCACAATGGGTGGTTGGAATACCAATTTTACATTCACTGATGATTCTACCATTCGAGTTATGTTCGAATGTGACTTTTCATTTATTTTTGTGTTCAATACTAATGAACTTTGTTTTATCCCATGTCATTTGTTGAGAGCATTCACTATCTAAATACCATTTTTCTTATTTTGCGTATGGCTTCATTCACACTTATACATTTCATGAAAATAATTATGTTTTTGGTTCCCAAGAGGTCTTGGATCCACAGAGGTTAACATTTGGTGATTAAAAACTAGTATCCTAAGAGGATATTCTATCATTGAGATGGACTTTATTATTTTTTTCGCTTGTGTGATTAATTATTTAATCACTCGTGAATTTTGTACATTTACATAAATATTTACTAAACAATAAAATTTTAATATTTAAAAAATTACATAAAGTCCATTAAAGTAGGGTATAGCTATTCCCACTCCAACCAATTACTAAGGCACTCCAAAATTTTATAGAATGATAAAACAACCCTCATCAATCAAATATTTACCAAAAAGAAAATGCATCAAATATTACATCAATTGTGTAAAAAAAAAATCATTCATCAATCTTACATTTGTCAAAAAGAAAATTCAAAGAACATGAAGATAGTACTTACTCTCAGTATAAGATTAACTCGATTTTTGCAAAGACCTAACACCATTTATGTCCCCCCAAATTACAATTTCTACTTAAATAGTTGCCAATTTTTTTTGTACAAGAAATGTTACTTCCTCTTGCATAAAATATAGCATATCCTTTTCAACCTTGTTCAAATGAATACTCAATTCCGTCCTAAAAAAATAACATTTAACAATCCAATATTTGCAAAAAAAAATATGCACAAAAATATTACTTATCCTTTACAATAATGCGCAAAAATTAGCATAAATATATTACTTCTTCTTTAAATCCATGCATAAAAAATCTGCAGAAAATAATTTTGCAGAATCAACCGTGTTCACATTCCTCTCCAATTTTAAAATCTGCCCCCAAAAAACAATACCAATTCCCAAATCTGTGCAAAAAAAAAAAAAATCTGCACAATCTTAAAACCTTCACAAAAACTATATCAATTTGAAAATCTACACAAAAACTAACCGGACTGTCATTTAAGTTAGTGTTCTCAGCCTTATGCACACAAGTGCGACTACTATGTCCAATACTTTAGCAAACACTGCATTTTCTAGACTTTATAATAATCTCAAATGTAGAGGGATCATGACTTGTGGAGCTAATTCCCTTTCTTTTTTTGGAACCTAACGGGCATCCTTTATGAGGTTGAATACTAGGTTCGGTAATGGAAGGATATGGAGAATCAATTAGTCGAACAATTTATTTTTGGCTATCTTCCTGCCGAGCAAACGACATTTGTAAATGCTTATCATGGAATTCATTAAGAAGACCTTCAATTTTATCTTCATGGCTAATTCATACCTGTTCAAAACTATTTGATAATCTTATATCAATTCTCCATTGTGGATGCATATCATCAAGCCATAAAATTTTGTGGTTGTGATTCCTCATCATGTGTGCACACGACAAACCCAATATCTTTGTAAATTGCCAAAGGATGTTGGTCAACACCCAAATTTTTTGGAACCTTTTCAATGCCCACACATACTCTTCTTCTTCTTCCTCTTTTCTACATAAAAGCAAAACAAGAGCAAAATGAAGTATTGAAACTAGTAACTCCAACTATATGAAGTAATGACATCCTATATTTATCTTATATGTACAATCAATCACAAAAATATTACAGTAGCTTTTGCTTAATGCAACTGAATTAGGATGTGCAAAAAATATATCAGTCGAATGACCATCTTCGTCTCTCTTCATATAAAAAATAAAATCACCTTGGGAAAGTTCTTTAAATAAGGCTGGAAGAGTGGTACGATCCAGAAGAGTTTCTTTAATGATCTTTGTCCTTACATTATAAACCATCCTTGATAGTGCTTGGATATTTTGGATTATTTTGGGTAGGTGTAGAAAGTATTTGACGTGATGGTATACCGACCGACGTCATATCTTTGATATGCACAATTTCTTGCTCCGAAAAAGACGACAAGATGGTGTGAACATAACAATAGAAGACTCGTGATTGTAAAATACATTTTTTTATTTCCACTTGCCAAGTTCCATCTTTTTTTCTTTTTCCCCAAATCTCAAATGGGCTATTTATAAGTCGAGACGCGATTGATCGTTTTCATTGATCCATTGGAATATTAGTGCCATGATATTTTCCACCTTTACCACAACCAATAATAACATAATAGAATTTTTTGGACTTTTTAATTATCATATCCTTGATTTAGCGCCACATTACGAACACAACCAAGCAACTCTTCTCTGAAATATTTTGGAATGCTTTAGTAATTGGAGGGGGCGGGTTTAGGTGTACCCTTAGGCCTCGTTTGATGCACCAGATAAGGGCGCCGAATTGGATAAATTTATCCTATTCAATGTTTGATGTATGTTAGAATGAGATATAAGATGAGATAAGTTATTCCAAGTGCGCTACTTATCCCGTAAGAAGTGGGATAAAAAAACTCACCTCCTAAGTGGTAAAAATGATACAATATCAAACCTTGAATTAAATTTACCGCCATGTCCTTTTTAAGTGAGAAGAAACCAAACTAACTTAGACTCTCAACAATAAAAGTAAACTTGGACTAATTCTTGTTCCTCTCTTTTATTGCAACATTCGTGGGCTCTCTTAGTTTTTATTTTTATTTTTATTTTTTTGTGTTGGTTTTGCCCACGTATTGTCACTGTGAACGAGTGCATCAACACACCTGCTAAAATTGATCTCATTTTTTTGTGTGTGTTTACTAGAGTAACAGGAGAGGACAATATATATATACACCCCACTTGTAGGTTATTTTATTTCAAAAATATTTTTTTATGTGAATTTTAATTATTTCAAGACATTCGTAAAAAATCAGTTCATAATATTTTTTTTGTGTATTTTATAAAAAGGGTCAAATATTGACCTTTTTTCAAAATACTAAAAAATTCATTTGAAGCTATTTTTTTAAAGATTCCCTGAAATATTTAAAATGCACAAAAAAACATTTTTTTAAAAAACATTTCAATTGAGTTCCGTAAGTCACACTCCCATATTGGAATTTGACTTTTTTTTCTCTCTCTCTCTCTATCTCTCTCTCTCTCTCTCTCAAATCTCTTGTACACTGAAAAAAAGTTTGATGTCTTTGAGACATCAAACTATTTGAAATTTTGAATTCTGATTGGTCAATAATATTGGTGGGAACTCACATCATTTATGAAAATGGGTCCGCGCTAACGACATTGACTAATCAGAATTCAAGACATCAAATTTCTATCCCTTGTACACTACATGGGATATTTTTTCAAATATTTACAAATAAGATTTTTTTTGAAAAACGGACAATTAATTCTATCCACTGTTCTAAAAAATCCGCCTAGGCGCCGCCTAGGCTTAAGGGTTGGGAGAAACGCCTCGCCTTACGCCTTTCACGCCTTATTGTTGGTAAAACCCTTAAGGCGCACTTTTTTCTAAAAACAACAATGATCTAGTGAAACGATGTCGCATTTTAAAGAATTTGTTTACAAACCGAACCATTATCTCATCCAAAATAATCAAATAGTATTTTAATTTGCATATATTCAGACATATTTTTATGATCTGCGCGATTTTTGTATTTTAATAGCCTTATTATGGTTAAAAAATATTAAAATATATTAAGAAGCCCTAAACGCCTTTTCACGCCTTTTTACGCCTAGGCCCGCCTACTCTTCTAAGACTTAAGGCTTGGCCCCCACGCCTTAATCACCCCTCGCATTTTTTAGAACCTTGATTCTATCCAAGGTATTTACCAAAAAAAAAAAAAATCCTATCCAAGGTGGATAAAGTATCTAACACATCGGAAGAAAGCGGGCGAAGAAGTAGAAGTTGAATTTGTTTGGGGGCACTAAAGTGGTGTTGCATAAGACATGAAACGTCGACGTTGCCTCTGTGGCAGTGCTTTCCCCCAAAATTTTCTGTATACTTGGTGGATGGTTGAATTGATAATGGGAATATATGTCATAATATGTTGAGTTGTGGAGGGCCAAACCCAAATATAGCATCAGCCTGTCCACTGACTGACTGAGGTGAGTGTTTCCTGAACATTTTCTGTTTAAGCCTTTCCAGTGCCTTGATGTAGCATCACCTATCGCATTGCGTTATGCCCTTAAATATGTCTGACCTACACAAACTCTTTAACTCAATAGTGTAGTGTTCACAAGGGGGAGGATTTCCAAAGGGTTTACGAAACCCCTCGGAATTAAAACCTGTCCGTGAACGAAAGGCTCAACAGAAACAATTACAATGTGCATTGGAGGAATAATAACATATTCTTGTGCTTTTCTTTTCCTGACAAGAAACAAAACAACAACAACAAGTAGTATTACAAGATCTAAACTTGGTAATTTCCTCATAGTTGCCTCCATTGCTAAAGCACTATCCGAGACCGGGGGAATTCGTAAGCTTGATGGGGATTCCATTCCCCTCTCTGAGGATCTTGTCCTTCAACTTCTCCGGAGAAATACTTTAGATGTATCCAAGAAGGTGGATTTCTTCCGATGGTGCTCTCTCAGGCCCAATTACAAACACTCGGCGGCTGCATACTCTCAAATCTTTCGAACACTCTCCCTTCATTGTCACCGCCACCATTACCTCCTGCAGGAAATCCTTGACCTGCTCACCTCCATGAAGCAAGACCGTGTTGTCCTCGATTCTGCAACATTCAAACTGCTCCTCGACGCATTTATCCGATCAGGAAAATATGATTTCGCTCTTGAAATGTTAGACCACGTAGAGAACGAATTGGACATGGGGGCAACGAATACTAGCTGCTTGAAACCCGACCTCTATAACTCCGTCCTCATCGCCCTTGTCCGCAAAAACCAGTTGGGTTTGGCGTTGTCCATCTTCTTCAAGCTCTTAGATGCTTCTAATGGAAAGGGTGGTGTTGTGGACGCGATTGCATGTAATGAGTTGTTTGTGGCTCTTAGAAAGGCAGACATGAAGGATGAATTCAAGAGAGTTTTTGATAAACTGAGAGAGAGGAACTTGTTTCCGATGGATACATGGGGTTATAATATATGTATATATGCTTTTGGATGTTGGGGCGATTTGGGTACTTCTCTAAGCCTCTTCAAAGAGATGAAGGAAAAGAGTGTGAGCCCGTCTGGTTCATATGGTCCGGATTTGTGCACGTATAACAGCCTTGTTCATGTGCTCTGTTTGGTAGGGAGGGTGAAGGATGCACTCATTGTTTGGGAGGAATTAAAGAGCTCGGGTCACGAGCCCGATGCCTTCACCTATCGTATCCTTATACATGGATGCTCTAAGTCCTACCGGGTGGATGATGCCACAAAGATATTTGGCGAGATGCAGTATAGCGGTTTCCGCCCAGATACCATTGTCTACAACTCCCTCTTGGATGGATTTTTCAAGGCGAGGAAACTAACAGATGCATGCCAACTGTTTGAGAAAATGACGGATGATGGGGTGAGGGCTTCGTGCTGGACTCATAACATATTGATTGATGGTCTGTTCAGAAACGGAAGGGATGCGGCGGCTTATGCCCTGTTTTCCGATTTGAAGAAGAAAGGCCAGTTTGTAGATGGGATTACCTACAGCATTGTCGCACTGAATATGTGTAGGGGTGGGCGGATTGAAGAGGCAGTGCAGTTGGTGGAAGAGATGGAAGCCAGAGGCTTTGTTGTCGATTTGGTTACTATAACTTCACTATTGATTGCGCTTTATAAGCAAGGTCGGTGGGATTGGACGGAGAGGCTTATTCAGCATGTTAGGGATGGAAATCTAATGCCATCTGTTCTCAAGTGGAAATCTGCTATGGAGGCTTCAATGAAAAAACCACAGAGCAGAACAAAGGATTTTACACCCCTCTTTCCATCTAAAGGTGACTTTACCGATATCTTGAGTTTGATTAGTTCGGCAGCTGGCCCACAAGTTGAGGAAGCTTCATCCGCGGACAATGAACCTTGGTCATCATCTCCATATATGGATCTATTGGCCAATCAAGTGAACTCTTACGACAATTCTGTCCAAGTTTTCTCGCTATCGAGGGGGAAACGAGTTCAGGAGAAAGGGATGGATTCTTTTGATATTGACATGGTCAATACCTACTTGTCTATATTTTTGGCCAAGGGAAATTTAAGCTTAGCCTGTAAGTTATTTGAGATTTTCACTGATATGGGTCTCGAACCTGTGGGCTATACTTACAATTCCATGATGAGTTCATTTGTAAAGAAGGGCTATTTCAGTGAAGCTTGGGGTGTTCTTCAAGAAATGGGTGAGAAGGTTTGCCCGGCAGATATAGCGACTTACAATGTGATAATTCAAGGTTTAGGTAAGATGGGAAGGGCAGATCTAGCCGGTGGCGTTTTGGATAATCTAATGAAGCAGGGAGGTTATCTTGACATTGTGATGTATAATACTCTTATTAATGCCCTTGGGAAAGCTGGTCGGATTGACGAAGCAATCAAGTTTTTTCAACAGATGAGGAGCAGCGGGGTAAATCCTGATGTTGTCACTTATAATACTCTTATTGAAGTGCATAGCAAGGCAGGTAAATTAAAGGATGCTTACAAGTTCTTAAAGATGATGTTGGATGCTGGGTGTCCCCCTAACCATGTTACCGACACAACTTTGGACTTTTTGGAGAGAGAGATTGAAAAATTGAGATACCAGAAGGCATCAATTAAACGTGGTAATAAAGAAGATTTTTCTTGATGACCAAATCAGTGGGTAGTTGGTTCAGGTATGTGTAAATCATTTATACACTAAATGTGTTTTGCTTTGTTTACTTTAGTTTTAAAGTTGTGATAATTAATGCAAATTTATTCATAAGAAACAGAGTCAAGTGGTAAGGTAGTGAATATGGAAAGCTGAGAAGATAAAAAAGAGTGAAAAGTTTGTTTTTAAGGTGCAGGCAAATCATTTACAAAGATTATTTGACATTGACCAAGGAAACATATGTAACAACCATTCAGATATTTTAGAGAGGAAATATCGCAGTGATACGCACTGGAATCCCCCTTTGGGTCGGCCAGTAATAGGAGAGATTACTTTTCATATATTCAATTCCCTCCGTCCCAAATGAATAGTCCCGCTTTCCTTTTTGGGCTGTCCCAAATGAATAGTTGCTTTCGTTTTTTTAATGTAATCTACGAACCAAATTCCATGATAGTGACCAAGTCCATTGATTGAGTAAATCCTTAAAAAATGTCGTATTCAAATGGCGACTATTCTTGGGATGGAGGTAGTATTATTATCAATATATATCTTTTCATAAAGACGTGTCTCCGAATAAGATTGGGTAACAATTATTAGTTTCCTTGTTTATCTTTATTTTTATTCCCTATCCTTACCAAATCTTGTTTACTCCTTAGATTGGTATAAATAAAGCCCTAGCCCCTTAGTGTAATTAATGAATTATTAGTGAGAAGTTAAGGGTATTTTCATATTATGTGTTAACATCAATCAGAATCATAGCTACGTGTAGTCTCGGCCAACAAATGATACTGCCAATGAAGAACGAATGCATGTAGAATGCGATTACTAACTCTTAACCCAGATCCAGATGTCGGTCACAACCCATACCTCGCCATACCGACCTCCGAAACCACAGCTGCCTCCAGTGGCGACTATCATCCGCTGACAACCGGGTCCTCTAGCAACCCCATGCTGCGGTTTGATACCTCCCTCTCGCTGAATCGACTCCGCATTGGTCCCTCCCCGTTGGAGGTGCCCTACATCAATGTCGCCGTGGTAAGCCGCCGACCCTTGAAGGGTTTCCGTCTCAGCCAGCCTTCGGCTGCACCCCTCTGGTGCCAGTCACCTTTGCGGCATCACCACCAAGGCTTGTGCCCTCGTCCTTCCTTCCCCGACCTACCATTATGATGCTTAACCGCCGTTCGTTCACCTCCCTTTTTGCCTATACATCGCAAACAAGATTATTCAAGTGCCAAATACCTCAATCGAAGCCCTCATTGGCGTCGACTATCCGTAGCAACCCTCATCAGCCCCTCGCCTTCCACTGGCGGTCCTCGTCGGCCCCATATTTCTTCCCGTTATAGCTGCTAGAAACTCTGGGTTTGCTGCCTCATTATGCCCATACCGACCAACTCCTACACTGACCTCATGTGACTCTCCGACCTTTGTCAGCCTCGCTGGCAGTTCCCAAACCCTCCCTGTTGGTCTTTAGGTCAATCGTAGCCATTAGAACTCCTGAACTGACCCTTATGCCCTTCTCCAGCCTCCAGCGATGTTTGTCGTCATCGGGCGAAGCCAATTGGAGGTCTGACCACCTCGGTTGACGTCCCACCAGTCTCCGAAGATAACCTCCCTCTTTTGCGTCGAAGCTTCCATTTTTCAAATCAACAGAAGCAAGAACAAACAAAAATAAGTTTTAGAAATAACTGCCCTACACCCTAGTTTACAGCAAACTTACAACCCCATTCCTCCAGCTTTCCAAAAGGACTCACGCCCTCAAACTTTTAACCAAGTATTGAAAATTACAATCCGGCCCTCCAACGGTTCTATGTTTTTGATGGAGAGAGAGCCCCTTGATGACCACATCGAACTCTTAAATGCCGCGTATCACGCCCTCAAACTTTTTTATCCAAGTATTGAAAATTACAATCCGGCCCTCCAACGGTTCTGTGTTTTCAATGGAGAGAGAGCCCCTCGATGACTGTACATTTAATTTGTGGCTTGAGCAGGTTAATGCGATGAAACGCGGCATTTAAGAGTTCGATGTGGTCAGTCCAACCCCCAAATTTAGTCAATGTTATTGAGTTAGGTTCAAAAGTTGATAAAAAGCCTCCGAAATTATCCCTGTGGATGTAGCCCTGTGTCCCGCTAGTTGTGGTAAGGATGTTAAGTACTTTCGTAAAGAGATCTTCGATATCTTTTTTTGAAGAAGGTTGGATTACTTTAATTGAAAGATACTGATGTCTTCGCTGTTAGTATTCTTTTGCTATACTCGAGGAAATCATGGAGTGCTTTAATGCAGGAGACTTCATTAGCATTTTTGTTGAGGTTGGTTTGGTTACACGTACTAAGTGGAGAGGTTCGATGGAGTGTTATCTTGATGATTTCTTCACAATCTTTGTTGACGTTAGTCCTGAGGTTATTTCACTTAGTGATGGTGAATTGCTATTTCATCCATCAATGGATGATTTTGTATGTATGGATGAGTCGCCCCTTTACGACGGTCCCCTGATTATTATGAAGAACCAGAAGTAGATCCATGTGGGTTTGAGCTAGCCAAGAATAAATTGTGCTGAGGAGAACCTATTGGATGTGGCTTGGTCTTTTTATGTGAATACTGATTGGGATGAGTTTGATTCGAGTCCCGCAGCTTGACGTTGCGAATTGACGAACCGATCCGACTTTTTGGATGTGTGTGAATTTGGTTCGAGCCCTCCTAATGGCAAGTTCTGTGAAAAAAATTGTCCTTCTCAACCTTGGTTCTGCTTGGGGACAGCTTGTGTTCATCTTTTTTCTACAATACTACTGGAAACAACCATCAAGATCATGACCACCCTCACAGTTATCTTAATTTCCGCCATCACCTTTTTTATTTCTAGACCACCACTTCATTCCATCCTCGAACACCCAGTGCTTGGGCTTCCTTATCTCACTCACTCGCTGATGTGATACTTACTCTCACCCTCCTCTCCACAATTCTCTAAATCTCTCTAATTGTGATATGGTATAAGCCCTCTAGGACAGATTACATCTCTGGGTTTTGAGGAACACTCCCTCTAATCTTTACCCAACACTAACTAACATCCTACACCTAGTATTCAGTGCACGTGCTCCTTGTGTGACATGTAAGTGGTGTATATATATGGAATGTATGTATACTAGCCACAGCAGAGTCTTTTGAGTTTGTCAGAATTTGATTCTCTTGCGAATTGATTGTACAGGAATAAGGAAGAATAAAATCTGACTTTTATGTAGTTTCTCCCAAAATGAGTTTTTAACTCCCTTCAATTAACACAAATGTATAACTTGTCAAAAAAAATTAACACAAATGTTTTAAGAAGTGCGAGGTGGGATCGAGGCGTTTGTAGCAGCGAGGCAAGGCATAAGCCTCAAGGCGGATTGAGGCATAAGCCTCAATTTGAATAAAAAAAGCACTGAAGTAAACTAATAAAAATTACTAATAAAATCACAAAATAATATATCTTTGCCATCATCACAAGAAAATATTCATACTCTATGCCACCAACACAATATATATGTAGCGTCATTATAACGTTACAAAAAGGTCCATAATCCATGCCACCAACATTATTATAAGTGTAGCATCATCACAAAGTAAACCATAACTGAAACCACCAACACTATAATGTGTCGTCATCAAATCACGAAATTATAATATAACAGATTATACATGCAATTTAAACATAATAATAATGTTGTGAATATATATTAACTAAAAACAGTAAAACAATACCAATGATATATAAACTAAAAACAAACTATATGTAACTTAATAATTAAAATACACAATTACAATTCTAGTATAATAATATTAATATTAATAATAATAATAATAATACTGATAATCACAATAATGTAAAAGGTTATTATGACATTATAAATAATTATATATATAAATTAAAGCAGTATGAGGCTTATGCCTCCATCGCTTCAATTGCATCCTTGGGGCAAAAAGCCTCGAGGCGCCTGACTCGATCAATTATGGTTTAAGCCTCAATCTTGCCTATGAGGTTTAAGCCTCGATGCACCTAATCATCGCCTCACCTTGAGGCAGCCCCTCAAGGCGCGCCGAATATCGTTTTTTAAACATTGGTTACCACTTTTGATATAGGGACTTTTGACTGGTTTCAAAGAATCTTAGTTTGAAACTCATAAAATAAAATCTCATGTCTAGTTTTATTCTTACACTATCCACATACTCCCCCTCTCAGTATCCTCTTGTACTTTCTTTAAACACGCCAGTTTCGTTATGCAGTTTTTTTTTAACTTTTTTTAATTTTTAATTTTTTATGTGGAGACAGTTATCTAAGCAGCTGTGCTCAAAGTGTTGCTTCTCTCCAGAGTTTCCTACTGTGGAGTCTTTGGAACTATCCTTCAGGCAGTTCGAATGTGAAACTTAATTGTGATGGAAGATCTCTCGGGAACCTTGGGCAGTCTTGGGGAAGGGGGCATTATAAGAGATTCCACTGGGTTTTGTTTGCTTACTCTAGAATTTATGGAAGTCTATCTGATAATATTTTTGATTGAGCGCATTGGCTGATGGGTTGTACTTCATTAAGGAGTTGGGGTTCTCTAATATGGTCACCGAGTTGGATTCGATGCTTATAGTTAACATGATGAATGCTTCCTCTGCTTGCCCTTGGAATCTGCTCTACTGGAAATATAGGTCTGGTGCTTTGTGTTCGGGATTAAATTTAACATCTCAACATTGTTTCAGAGAGATCAAATGGAGTGTCTGACGCTTTAGCTAAATTGGCATTTCTGATGAGTCTTCTAGGGACCGATTTTCTGTGAGTGAGCTGCTGCCAGAGGCTCTTATAGATGGACTGCTTGGGCTTGCCTACTTTGAGGATTGAAAAGGTGGGGGATCATAGCGTAGGCATTTTCCTGATTTAGCATATGAGAGGTCAGTCTGGTGCTCCTTTATTGTGAGCCACCTAAGAGATTTCTCCTTTTTCTTTGTATTTAACAAAAGTATCAGGGGTACTGTCCTTTTTCTCCTATAAAAAAATCACCTTTATGCGAAAGACGTTGACATGCCAAATCGTTTCGACGGAATTAGATATAGGGTTATTTTGAGTTTTTCGCTCACTTTTGTGATCAGTTTTGCAAGACATCCCCATTTTTTTTTAAATTTGCAATACACTGTTAGTACTATTTACATTTTGTGTTTTTCCTCCACTTTTATAACCAGTTTTGTAGAAGACCACCCCATTTAAAAAAAATTGTTTCAGCCCCAAATTATTAATACTCCAATTTTTCATTTTATTTTTTTATATAAAGAAATTTTATCGGAATATATTTACAAAATTTGGAACTTTTTCAAAAAAAATCGAAAAAGTCCAAAAAAAAAATGAAAAAAAATAAAAAGGAAAAATTTCTAATCGACAGTTATTAAAAAGTTTGGAATAGTATAAATTCAAATAAATAAAATTTGTCAAATATAGTCGGAATATTTTTAGAAAAATCCTAATTGGGCATATTTTAAAAAGAACAAAATAGTATAATTATTAAAAAAAAGTTAGAAAATATAAAAAAAAGTTTAAATTAGTTCTAATTCCAAAAATATTTAGAATTTTTCATAGTTAAAAAAATAATTCAAAAAAAATAAGAAAATAACAAATCTTTGGAATTTTTTTTTTTAAAATTCCTAATTGGCATCTATTAAAATGTCGGAGTAGTATAAATGTAAATAAGTAAAAGATGCCAAAATACAATCGGAGTATTTTTTGAAAAATTATAATTAGACATTTTAAAAAGATCACAAAGGTGCGTATTATGAAAAAAGTAAGAAAATATCGGAAAAGTTGAAATTAATTTAAAAAATGTTTGGAATTTTTCAAAGTTGAAATTTAACTTTGAAAAATTCCAGATATTTTTGAAGTTGGAATTAATTTCAACCTTTTCCATATTTTTCGATTTTTTTTTAAATTATACTATTTTGATATTTTTAAAATATGCCCAATTAGGATTTTTCTAAAAATATTCCAATTGTCTTTTGACATAAATGACTCATTTGAATTTATAATATTCTGAATTTTTAATAGATGTCGATTAGATTTTTTTTTAATTTTTATTTTATTTTATTTAATTTAATTTCATTCCATTTTTCTTTTCTTTTATTTTTTGGATTTTTTTTGAAAAAGTTTCGGATTTTTTAAATATATTCCAATGAAGATTCTTTATACAAAATAAAAAAAAATTGGGCTGTTAATAATTTGGGGTTGAAATGATTTTTTTTAAATGGGGGTCTTTCGCAAAAATGGTCATAAAAGTGGGCAAAAAATAAAAAATGTAAAAGTACTGACAGTTTGGATGGAAAGTTAACAGAATGGGGGTATATTATAAATTTGAAAAAAAGTGGGGGGTATTGCAAAACTGGTCAGAAAAGCGGGAGAAAAACTCAAAATAACCCTTAGATATATTGTACATGAGAATTTCACTTTAGTTCCCATACTAGGTATTTTACATTGTGTTGCAACTTTTTACCATGGGTGCAGTTTTTGTGTAATTTCAAAAAACAAACTTTATTTGGCATACTAATATGGTTGACTCAGATATGCTCTCTGTTGCTGAGATTGATTGGCTCAATGATTTTTTTTATTTTTTTTGCTAAAAAATCGGAAACTTTATTCAAAACCAGGGTAATTTTACACGTGATGTTCTTTCCTACCGATCGGACTATAGTGACTCGACGTTGATCATGACTCAAAGCAGGAAATAAAAAACTAGGTATAGACTGAAAAGCTAAAGAACAGAAAGGACTCGACACAGACACATCAACAAGAACATTGACACATAGATTCACTTTACGAAAATACATACATAGGGCGACATAGTGAAAACACTGGAGGACTTCATGGATGGCCTTTGTCAAATCCCGGTGAACTGGATGCTGGGCAATGGTCCTAGAAATCATATTGAACGCAATTTGACAGTCTGTTTCTATTTCAATACATTTTATCGCCTTTTCTGCACCTTTAATGTTTTTTTGTGGGTGTTCCATATTTGTAACCGGTGTTTTTATCGCCTTTTCTGCACCATTATTATATATTTCGAGTGTTGCATATTTGTAATCGATGTAGTTTCTCATATGATTGTTATCAATAGACTTGTTCCATACAAGACAATAGTGATAGTTCTAATTTGTACCACCTATAGAAAAAAATTACAATTGAATGATATGATATCCCTACACCAAGTGTGACAATAGTGTGAACATGGTATGGTATGTCTAAATTTCTATAACCTACTCAAGATGAGACCAGATGCAACACAATAGCTTCCACTTGTAATTCCTATTCTAAGCTTGTACTTTGGTACTAATTTGGAACCATAGATTTCAAATACACAAACCACCGTCTGTCTAGTGAGGATCCCTGCCTAGGGATGGCAATGGGGTGGGTTTTCACGGGTATTCGATCCGGCCTGACCCTAATGGAGCGATTTTGAGGGTTAATAAACAGGGATAAAAAAAACGTTGGGGGTGTTTTGTGTATAAAAATCGTGAACCCGACCTGTTTAGGGGTATTAATACCAATATACCCTTATATATAGTGATAATTTATGTTTTTTTTTTTACATTTTGTTCTCTCCCATCCCTAAACTTAATTTCTCTCTCCTCTCCCTCCCATCCCTTCCCTCACTTCTTCCCCTCCGACTACAAATGCCGGTCGTCTTCCTCCAGTCAGCTCACCACAAATGTTGGCCACAAACGTTGGTCCAGTCGCACACGGACTAAAAACTGCGACTGAAAGTGTGACAACCCGAATATTTATGATAAATTATATTTAAATCATGCTTATCTTATGTGATATAAATAATGTGCTATTAGTATATCTAATGTTAAGTGATTATGTTTATTATAATCCTACTTTCATAAATCATGAAAGGTCGAATTATTTACAAACACAAAATTTTGTTGTTTTCGGTAGAAATGTTCCTGTTAGAGACTAGTTTTGACCTTTATAACATTATAAATGACTTGAGGTGAAAACTAGATAGTTGTAGACATGTGAGTTAGGATTGTAACACAACAAGCGGATCATCAAATGGATGCCCGAGTAAAGAGTTATACCGAATTTACGAACAAAGGGCAAAGCTTTCCATTCTCTTTAAGTGGTAAATTGTCTTTTATTAAACCAAATGTTTTAATTTGATTGGATGGCTTGGGAGGCAGCCTTGGCCGACTTAAAACTCCCCCTTTAGCTTATTTGTTCAGCAAATATAACCCTAGGTTCAGTTTTGAGAGATTTAAACTTAAGGAAAGAGAAAGTAGAAGTTAAGGAAGAAAGATTACAAGGAAAAGTTAGGAAAAATTTCCAACAAAGTCATTAAAGTATTTCCAAGGTAAAATTATGTGTTAATATTGTTGTAATCTTGTATTATACTTATTTCAAAGTATATAAATCGTGAATTATTGATTAAAACCTCATCATCCTTTGTGATAACATGTATTGGTTAATATGTGAGATAAGTGGTGTTTATATGTCATATTGCTTTGTATTGAAACCCCTTGTATTCAAATCTGCATATCTCTTTGTGTGATTACTGGAATTGAGAAATTCCAATTGGACATGAAAGTAGACTCATATATTCATATCATATCCGAAAATTAGAATTTATCTCCTTGTGGTTAGGCCGTAATGATGATTTCAAGTTAGTATATAGTTTCTGTTTGTATACTTCATTTCGGTAAGGTCTGAGTTTAGTCAAGCTTTTGAGATAGCAAATGGAGTCAAACAATTATGAAACTTTGATTCTGTACTATTAAGTATGTGTACTGAAAATGGGTTGAAAATCATGGAAAGTTATGCTGGAGAAAAATTATGAAAATTCTTGGAAGTTGAAGGAACAATAGAGGAGTTTGTAGGGCAGATTTCTTGTGTGGTAAAGAAATGGTCATAACTTGCTCTAAGAAGCTTGAAAAATTACACCGTCACTTGTACTGGAAAGTATATTCATATATGTTTTCATAATGATAAGGTTGGACACATGTATATGTACAATTTAGGAATATAGGATGGTTAAGTATGTAGGACAATAATTTCAGGCCATACTGGATACCCCTTGAATGAATGTTTGTATTTCGTCCTTACAAAGGGTACTTTGAGTACATGTTTCATGTGTATATACATTGGGAATTATAATTTCATGTTTAATTGACTTTGGTTATAAATTCCTTATGAGTTATTTCCTATGGTTGAATGTTCATAACTTTATCAATATGTGCACCATTGTTTTGTCTTTACTCATGTTTCATGGAATGTGACTTGAGTGGAATTATATCGTCGTTGTATGGTCATGGAAAGTTACATAATTATATTAGGATGATACTTATGATTGAGATTCAGTACTGATTTAGTTGGATTGACAGGTGTAAGGTCAAATCAACCCAGTTCAGCTCCTCCCGAAGGAAACGTGAATACGTAGTTGACAACCCAAGGTGAGTGTACTCACTAGAATGATGTATTTGTATACTGTTACGAATATGATCATAATGTTATGAATGTGAAATTGTTCATTTCGGTTTACCGAAATGGGAGGTTACTCCCCGACTCGAAATGGGGGAGATTTGTCTATTAATGACAAGGGGTTACTCCTCGACCAGGAATGGGGGAGAATTATCTATTTAGACAGGTTATGTGAATCATGATTCGAAAAAGTTGGTCATTCATTATGAATGAGACGGATAAGTTAATACATAATTATATGGACATGATTTATTGCATTTAAATTCATGCAGTAGTATTGTAGTGATGCATTCACTGGGCTATTTTGCTCACGGTTCCTATGTTCACATTTTTCAGGTAACGCGATGTCACTGCCAAATCTAGGAAGTCGGGTTGGGTTAGCCAGGAATGGGATAAACAAAGATCATGTTTAAATGTAAATGATATAATTAAGTTAAATTTTCCTTCAAGCAAGTTTGTATAAGTGTGACTACTCTGATGTTGTAAAAAGGTTTTCAGTTATATGGATTTACAATGGTGACTTTGAAATTAAAACTCTTGTTTATGGTTTAGTTAAATTAATCATGGTTTGACTCACTTTGACTTTCAAACTTAATTATAAGTAACTAGGTTGCGGTGCGTCAACTTTAGGTATCAGAGCCTAGGTTTTTAGAGGTTCTGGAGTGAGAAGAGTCTAGATTTGGCAGTGAATGTTAGAAATATATTTTATTTCATACTAACGATTATGTTAGGAAAGATATGTATATCTGCATGTTGTTATATCTTTGATTCATTTCAGATATAAAAGAATGGAACGAGGGAATGTAAATGTGAGAATCGAAGATGAGGCTTCAAATATTCCAGCAGAAGCGGAGGTTGAGCAACCTATTCAGATAAATGTGGAACCCGAGCCAGAACAACTGACAGATATGCAAAAAATGGCACGTGCTATGACTCTAATGGCAGAGCAGCAAGCTAGATTTATGACTCAGATGGAAGAACAACAGACCAGGCAACTGGAGGCACAAGCATTGGCTAGGGCTGAGGAGGTGATACATCGGGAAGAAATGAGTACTTCACATGAGAAATTTATTAAGAGGAACCCACCATTGTTCAAAGGAGCAGTTGATCCAGCAGAGGCAGAAGTCTGGGTTAAAGAGATTGAACTTATCTTTGGGGTAATGAGGATGCCTGAAAATCAACGAGTAATCATGGCAACATAGATGGTGATAGGAGAAGCTAAGTACTGGTGGGATGCTACAAAACATTTGTTGATTACTCCAGGAGGTGAGAATGTGATCTCATGGGATGCTTTTGTCAAAGCTTTATATGATAAGTATTTTCCCCCAATGTATCGAAAACAAAAGGAGAAGGAATATTTCATGTTGAATCAGGGGAGTATGACAGTTAGAGAATACGAAGCTAAACTTACAGCTTTATCTCAGTTTGCTTCGAGGTTTATACGGAATGAGGAAGATATGTGCAGTCGATTTCTCGACGGACTTGAGTTAGTCATTAAATCACGGTTGTCAGCTTTAGAGACTGTTAATCCTTCAGCCTTGGTGAACAAAGCCATGCTGGTAGAAAAGGACGTGAATGAAGCGAGAGGGAATCGAGAACGAGGTGTAAAGAGAAGTAGATTCGATCCAAACTATCAAAAGGGTAGCGATACTGAATATTCAAGGTTTGGAGGGAAGAAATTCCAACAGGGTAGAGGTGGAAGTAGTTTACAAAAGGGTGAAGCTAGTGGTGGAAGAGGTTCAAGAGTTTCAACACAAGGAGATCCGAATGTTTGTTTCTTTTATGGGACATCGGGTCATGTAAAGAGAAATTTTCCAAAGCTACTGAATATAAAATGTTTCAACTGTCATCAGAAGGGCCATCTGAGAAAGAATTGTCCGATGTTATCAAGAGCGATTTCAATCAGTAGTGTGGAGCCTCATAAATGATCCTCTCCAGGTAGTGCCACCAGGGGAAGAGGTACAGGACAAACAAGTGGATCGAAGGCAGGAGGAAGAGTGTTTGCGATGACATTGCAAGATGCCCATGCTACACCTGAAGTAGTTACAAGTAAACTTTCTATTACAATCAAAGATTTATATGCACTCATTGATCCTGGATCTACGCATTCATTTGTGGCATTAGATATTGTTTCATATTTGGGTAGACCATATTCATTTCTCAATTGTGCCTTATATATTTCTACCCCAATGGAAAGTGTGATTCTGGTTGAGCATGCTTATAAAGATTGTGTCTTACGAATGAGTGAGCGAGATTTCTATGTTGATTTGATACCGTTGGCCATTCGGAATTTTGATATCATATTGGGGATGGATTGGTTATCATCGTATCATGCTTCCATTGATTTTTTTCGAAAAGAAGTTACGTTTCATCTGCCTGGTGAACCTGAGTTCCAGTTTACAGGAGAAAGGAATGTTGTTCCTAATTGTCTTATCTCAGCAATTAAGAGAAGAAAGTTATTGAGTAAAGGTTGTACATGGTATTTAGCTTATGTTGTTGATACTAGTAAAGAGACAGTTAAAATTCAAGATATACCCGTGGTTAGAGAGTTTTCTGATGTCTTCCCAGATGAATTGCCAGGATTGCCAGCCGATAGGGAAGTAGAGTTTTTTTATTGAATTAATTCCTTGTACTGGTCCAATTTCTCTTGCTCTATACAGAATGGCACCAGCGGAGTTGAAAGAATTAAAAGTGCAATTACAAGATCTGATAAGCAGAGGTTTCATTCGGCCTAGTGTTTCGCCATGGGGAGCACCAGTGTTATTTGTGAAAAAGAAAGATGGGACAATGCGATTATGTATTGATTATCGGTAGTTGAATAAGGTGACCATTAGAAATAAGTACCCTCTACCTCGTATCGATGACTTGTTTGACCAATTACAGGGGGCCACAGTATTTTCGAAGATTGATTTGAGATCGGATTACCACCAACTGAAAGTGAAGGATAGTGATATTTCCAAAACAGCTTTTCAGACTCGATATGGGCACTATGAGTTTTTGGCGATGCCATTTGGATTAACTAATGCTCCAGCAGTTTTTATGGATTTGATGAACTGGGTATTCCACCCTTTCATTGATTCATTTGTGATTATATTCATAGACGATGTGTTGATTTACTCGCGTAGCATGGAGGAACATGAGAAATATTTGAGACTTGTATTGCAGATTTTGAGAGATAAGAAATTATTTGCTAAATTTAGCAAGTGTGAGTTTTGGTTGAATGAAATTGTGTTTTTAGGGCATGTTGTCTCGGGAAATGGGATATATGTTGATCCAAAGAAGGTGGAAGCAATCGTTGAATGGGAAAGTCCTAAGAATGTGACAGAAATTAAGAGTTTCCTAGGATTGGCAGGTTACTATCGCAGATTCATTAGGGGATTTTCAGCAATAGCATTACCACTGACAAAATTGACTCGTAAAGAAGTGAAGTTTGTATGGGATGAAGAATGTGAGAGGAGTTTTAAAGAATTAAGAATCGGTTGGTTTCAGCCCCTATACTTACTATTCCATGTGGGAATGAGTCTTTTGTGATCTATACAGACGCTTCATTTCAGGGTTTAGGATGTGTTCTTATGTAGAATGGGAAGGTAATAGCATATGCTTCCAGACAATTAAAGACGCATGAACGAAATTACCCTACACACGATTTGGAGCTAGCAGCCATTGTTTTTGCTTTAAAGTTGTGGAGACATTACTTGTATGGAGAAACTTGTGAGATATTTACAGATCATCAAAGTTTGAAATACTTGTTTACACAAAAAGAACTGAATTCGAGACAGAGGCGTTGGATAGAGCTGATTAAAGACTATGACTGTACCATTCATCATCATCCTGGGAAGGCCAATGTAGTAGCAGATGCTTTGAGTCGAAAATCATCAGGGATTCTTGGTTGCATACGGTGTGCCCGTGTTGGAAATATTATTGACTTGGCATCGATGGGGATTGAATTGAAGTTTTCAAAAAGCGGAGGATTATTAACACATGTCACAGTGAGACCTTTATTGGCCGAACGCATACGAAATTTGCAGACCAGTGATCCATTCCTTGAGAAGAAGAAACAAGATGTCTTGGATGGTAAAGAGAGTGACTTTGAAATTAAGAATGATGAATCGTTGTGTTATAAAAACAGGATTTGTGTATCGAAAGATCCACCCTTAAAGAAAGATATATTAGAAGAGGCACATAATTCTATTTACTCTATGCATCCGGGAGGTACCAAAATGTACAGAGATTTGAAAGAGTATTACTGGTGGAACAATATGAAACGTGAGATTGCAGAGTTCGTAGCTAGATGTTTAGTATGCCAGCAAGTAAAGGCGGAGCATCAGAAGCCGACATTATTATTACAGTCGTTGCCTATTCTAGAATGGAAGTGGGAGCATATAACGATGGACTTTGTTACAGGATTACCCCTGTCACCAAAGGGGCATGATTCTATTTGGGTGATTGTAAACCGATTGACGAAGTCATCTCATTTTCTTTCAGTTAAGACCACCTACACTGTTGACAAGTATGCACGTATGTACGTTGATGAGATTATCCGTTTACATGGGGCACCAGTGTCAATTGTATCAGATAGAGATCCAATGTTCACTTCTAAGTTTTGGCCTCGTCTCCAGAATGCCATGGGAGCAAGTTTGAAGTTCAGCACTGCGTTTCATCCACAAACTGATGGGTAATCAGAAAGGACGATTCAAATATTAGAAGACATGTTACGAGCTTGTGTATTTGACTTCAAAGGTAGTTGGGATGATCATTTGCCATTGATGGAATTTTCATATAATAATAGTTATCAGTCGACTATTGGTATGGCTCCTTATGAAGCTTTATATGGGAGGAGATGTAGAACGCCTTTGTGTTGGGATGAAGTGGGTGAAAGGAAAATATTGGGTCCTGAATTAATAGATGTGACGACTGAAAATATCAAAATTATTCAGGAACGGATAAAGATAGCACAAAGTAGGCAGAAATTTTATGCAGATAAGAGGAAGTATCTATTGGAATTTCAGAAGGGAGATTTTGTATTCCTGCGTATTTCACCGTGGAAAGGCGTTATGAGATTTGGGAAAAAGGGGAAACTAAGTCCAAGATACGTTGGACCATATGAGGTGTTGGAAAGAATTGGGCCCCTGGCTTATAGATTAGCATTACCTCCAGATTTATCCCGTTTACATGATGTGTTTCACGTATCGATGCTTCATAAGTATTTGGCGGATCCATCTCATCAGTTGAAAACTCAAGCAATTGAACTGAAGGAAGACTTGTCGTACATTGAGGAACCAATGGAAATTATTGATCGTAAGGACCAAGTATTGAGAAATAAAGTTATTCTTTTAGTTAAAGTTATGTGGATGAGCCATGGAGTTAAAGAAGAAACTTGGGAGACAGAGGATAGCTTGAGGAAACAGTATCCCCATTTGTTTGGTAAGTGACCTTTATATTAAATTTCGGGGACGAAATTTTCTAGGGGGAAGTTGTGACAACCCGAATATAATTATGATAAATTATATTTAAATCATGCTTATCTTATGTGATATGAATAATGTGCTATTAGTATATCTAATGTTAAGTGATTATGTTTATTATAATCCTACTTTCATAAATCATGAAGGTCAAATTATTTACAAACACAAAATTTTGTTGTTTTCGATAGAAATGTCCCTGTTAGAGACTAGTTTTGACCATTATAACATTATAAATGACTTGAGGTGAAAACTAGATAGTTGTAGACATGTGAGTTAGGGTTGTAACACAACAAACGGATCATCAAATGGATGCCCGAGTAAAGAGTTATACCGAATTTACGAACAAAGGGCAAAGCTGTCCCTTCCCTTTAAGTGGTAAATTGTCTTTTATTAAACCAAATATTTTAATTTGATTGGATGGCTTGGGAGGCAGCCTTGGCCGACTTAAAACTCCCCCTTTAGCTTATTTGTTCAGCAAATATAACCCTAGGTTCAGTTTTGAGAGATTTAAGCTTAAGGAAAGAGAAAGTAGAAGTTAAGGAAGAAAGATTACAAGGAAAAGCTAGGAAAAATTTCCAACAAAGTCCTTAAGGTATTTCCAAGGTAAAATTATGTGTTAATATTGTTGTAATCTTGTATTATGCTTATTTCAAAGTATATAAATCGTGAATTATTAATTAAAACCTCATCATCCTTTGTGATAACATGTATTGGTTCATATGTGAGATAAGTGGTGTTTATATGTCATATTGCTTTGTATTGAAACCCCTTGTATTCAAATCTACATATCTCTTTGTGTGATTACTGGAATTAAGAAATTCCAATTGGACATGAAAGTAGACTCATATATTCATATCATATCCGAAAATTAGAATTTATCTCCTTGTGGTTAGGCCGTAATGATGATTTCAAGTTAGTACATAGTTTCTGTTTGTATACTTCATTTCGGTATGCCCTGAGTTTAGTCAAGCTTTTGAGATAGCAAATGAAGTCAAACAATTATGAAACTTTGATTCTGTACTATTAAGTATGTGTACTGAAAATGGGTTGAAAATCATGGAAAGTTATTTGGATAAAAATTATGAAAATTCTTGGAAGTTGAAGGAACAATAGAGGAGATTGTAGGGAAAATTTCTTGTGTTGTAAAGAAATGGTCATAACTTGCTCTAGGAAGCTTGAAAAATTATACCGTCACTTGTACTGGAAAGTATATTCATATATGTTTTCATATTGATAAGGTTGGACCCCTGTATATGTACAATTTAGGAATATAGGATGGTCAAGTATGGAGGACAATAATTTCAGGCCATACTAGATACCCCTGAATGAATGTTTGTATTTCGTCCTTACAAAGGGTACTTTGAGTACATGTTTCATGTGTATATACATTGAGAATTATAATTTCATGTTTAATTGTCTTTGGTTATAAATTCCTTATGAGGTATTTCCTACGGTTGAATGTTCATAACTTTATCAATATGTGCACCATTGTTTTGTCTTTACTCATGTTTCATGGAATGTGACTTGAGTGGAATTATATCGTCGTTGTATAGTCATGGAAAGTTACATAATTATATTAGGATGATACTTATGATTTAGATTCAGTACTGATTTATTTGGATTGACGGGTGTAAGGTCTAATCAACCCAGTTCAGCTCCTCCTGAAGGAAACGTGAATACGTAGTTGACAACCCAAGGTGAGTGTACTCACTAGAATGATGTATTTGTATACTGTTTCGAATATGATCATAATGTTATGAATGTGAAATTGTTCATTTCGGTTTACCGAAATGGGAGGTTACTCCCCGACCCGAAATGGGGGAGATTTGTCTATTAATGACAAGGGGTTACTCCTCGACCAGGAATGGGGGAGAATTGTCTATTTAGACAGGATATGTGAATCATGATTCGGAAAAGTTGGTCATTCATTATGAATGAGCCGAATAAGTTAATACATAATTATATGGACATGATTTATTGCATTTAAATTCATGCAGTAGTATTGTAGTAATGCATTCACTGGGCTATTTTGCTCACGGTTTCTATGTTCACATTTTTCAGGTAACGTGATGTCACTGCCAAATCTAGGAAGTCGGGTTGGGTTAGCCAGGAATGGGAGAAACAAAGATTTTGTTTAAATGTAAATGATGTAATTAAGTTAAATTTTTCTTCAAGCAAGTTTGTATAAGTGTGACTACTCTGATGTTGTAAAAAGGTTTTCAGTTATATGGATTTACAATGATGACTCTGAAATTAAAACTCTTGTTTATGGTTTGGTTAAATTAATCATGGTTTGACTCACTTTGACTTTCAAACTTAATTATAAGTAACTGGGTTGGGGTGTGTTAGAAAGTCACCAGCGGCAAATTCGTCCAGTCGTAAATGACCTCGTGACGGTGTCGTCCAGTTCGAATCTCACGACCTCAGTAACAAATCGCCAGTGGATCTGCTTTAACTGAACGGTCTCTGATCTTCCTCTCCGGTTAGTTTATTATATAAAATCTAGATTGATTACAGTGGTGTTTATTATATAAAATTTAAATCTAGTTTCCTCTCGATGTTTTATTATATTCTTCCAAAGTATATTGAATGGTTACATGATACTGTTTGCATTGTAAAATAGTTTTATTTGAAATTTTATTTATATGATTTTTTTATGATGATCTGTTGCAATTTTTTTATATATGAAATAGTTTATATATGCCCACTAGTTTTTATAGTACTTTTTATCAGGATTTTGGTTCACGATGTTTGGTATTTTATTATTTTTATTGATGAAATGTATTGTTCAATACCTTTTTATTTACTCAAAGTATTGTAAGATAATTTTTTTGAATAACAATTTTTACCACATAAAAATTGTCCGAATAATGTGACAATCAAAGTCAACCATCCTGATACAAGTAACCTTCCTTCAATATAAAATGATCAAAATGCTAGTAGAGTTCTTGGTGAAAAAGGAAAATGACATCGAATGTTTGATTAGATTTCATGAAAGTAAACATTAATTGTGGGTATTTTGCTATTTGCAGTACTTGCTCAAGTAGGCTCAAAGCAAGTAGTAAAAATGAGACTAAATCGTTGCGTGAGCATAACGATAGACATAATAAGACTAAAAGTATGGATAGCTTCGACGGGTAGGATTGGAAAATTTGAGGCAGTAGCTAAACAATTGAACAGACCTTGCACTAAGAAGTTGGCACTTGATTGTAAAACTCGATGGAACTCAACATTTTTTATGCTTCAAAAAATAATCTTATTCAAAGATGTGTTCCCACGATTGAAACAATGAGAGAGATTATATACTTCTCTACCACGGAATGAAGAGTGGGAGTTGGCCAAAGAATTTATGCAAAGTTGAAATTATTTTTTAATGTCACCAAATTAATTTTTGGCACCGTTTATCCCACCGCTAATTGTTACTTTCCAAAAATATGTGACATAAAGTTAATGTTGGTTGAGTGGAATAAAAGTTCTAATCCGGTTATACAAGGTATGGCATCACAAGTGATGGAGAAATATGATAAATATTGAAGTGATATACATGTGATCTTAGGAGTAGCGGTTATTTTGGATACATGATACAAGATGAAGTTGCTGGAATTTTATTTCTCACTCATTTATGGTAATAATTGGGATGATGAAATTCAAAAAGTTCGACAACGTTGCTACGATTTGCTACATGAATTTCACCCTGAGTTTATGTCGCTTGATACTTGTACTATACCATCTTCATCTTCTTATCATTCGGATATCACTGATTTTGGTAGTACAGAGGAAGTTAATCCACTATCTTATTTTGATAAATTTGTTAATATTTTTTCTGCTACTTCTTTGGCTAAATCAGAGTTGGATTTATATTTGGAGGAAAGTATATGACCAAGGACACTAAACTTTGATGTGTTGAGCCAATGAAAGACAAATGGAGTCAAGTTTCCCACTTTATAAAAGATTGCTCGGGATATTTTAGCAATTCATTTGTTGACTGTTGCATTCGAGTTCTCTTTTAGTACTAGTGGTAGATTGATTAGCCCACATTATAGTAGCTTTCACCTGGATACTTTGGAGGCATTGATGTGTGCAAAAAGTTGGTTATGAGTTGAAATAAATGGTAAGTAAATAATAAAGTTTATTTAATCAATTATTTTCTCATTCATTTCTAATGATATACCCAAGTATGACCTCGTCCCAACCCGGGACCCACTCGGCCAACGCCGACCTTGACAGACTATTAAGTTGAAGATACAACGACTCGGTCAAGGTCCCACCACAAGTGGCCTCATCCTCGATCGTAATCCAGTCACATGACAACATCAGTGATCTCAATTCCCTTCCACATCTCCCCGCCCTCGTCCATGAGGTGGAGGCCAATGATCCTATGCAGACTCAGCTCAGCACAACGATGACCATTCCATCAGAAGGTTGACCTGATGACTCGGCTCGGTCTGGACCAGTACGACTGACACTTGATACCTGGAAGAGTACACGTGGGCTCTAGGTGTCACCACCCCATGTGGGAAAACTGTTATAACAAGATCTCAAGAGCACGTGAGGGAATATTGCATCATCATTACATACTTATGTCAGGGACAAATGTCTACACCCTATTGGAAGCTTCACCATGCACATGCTTTTTACATTCTTGGGAGTACAATGCACACCCCAACACTATATATACCCATCTTCTTCCCCAACAGAGGGGATTCAAAAATTTTAAACCCTAACCAAACTCTGTCTAATTTATAGTAGAGAAAGAGAGCTTGAGTGTTGTACAACCAAGGCCATTAGAGCCTTATTTCTATAGTAAAAACCTCACATCCCTGCACAGTGGAATAGGATGAAAAGCTGAACCATTTACATATTGGTGTTCTTCCTCTTCTGCCCTCCTTCTCTTATTTTCATATCTATTCTATTGTATATCTCCATTGTTGTGTTGTGTTTGAGCTTGAGCTGCTTACAAAAATTTAAGTGGTGATTTCTTAGCATCATCATCTAATATATATTTTGTTTTTTTTATTGTGTAGCGAATTGTTCTACAATTGATAGTTCCTCTTGTGCTTCTACCATGTATGAGGAGGAAGACGTTTACTATTCACTGGATCTTGACTTATGGTAATTTTATCAAACTTAACTATATACATTATCTTTAAATATATTTTAGAATTTCTGGTACTTAACACTTACAAGCTTAGTGTTATATATGCAGGATGATAGATAATTGGTTTCTTGGTGAATTTTGCATATGGATCAAATTTTGTAACAATTGATGGTAGTGGAATGTTTATTATGCAAATGAGAGTTAACATTATTTTGGCACTTTGATGGTGACTTTTTTTTATTTCATTTGGAACTTTTAATTTGAAATCTATGAGCTACTAATTTGGGACATTGCATTTTATGTTGAATGGGATGTTGAATTTTATGATGTATGAATTTTTAGTTTTTAATTTATGATTTTTAGACTTAGATGCATTCAAGTAATTGGATTGATTCATATTTTCGTCTTAAGGAGTCTAATAATGATAATATTTGTATTTACATAATTATTGGCAATGCTACTTGAACTTTTCAAAATAAATTTACATTGTCAATATTAATTTTATTTTTTTGCTCAAGGATTGAAAACAATGACATTTTTCATGTATTACAAAACTAAAAAAATTACAATCCGTTACAATACTTATATAAAATAAGTTAAAAAATATTATATAAATTGTTTGGGGTGGGTTTGGGGCCCCTGTGGGATTTTTAAACGGGGAGGGGGCGGGGGAGGGGCTAATTGGGGTGGGGGTCGGGGTGAGCACGGGGAGGGCACCCCGACTTAAACGCGCCTCACTGCCATCCTTATCAACGCCTCACATTTTTGGCAACAAATTGTCGACATATACTATTTGTATCATTATGTCATATACATACATACATTAAGCGCCATATGATCCATTATTGGACCCCGAGTCCTTTCAAACGACTAGACCCTATATCCTCTAGCACTTTAAGATCCCAAAGTTCTTCATTATTTTCGGACTAAGCCCTTTAATAGTTTATGGACCTCGAGCCCATTATCATTTTTGACCCCGAGTCCTCGATACTCGTTAGCCTGAAGTCATCTAATATACTTGGACCCTCAGTCCACTATCATTTAAAAACCCCGAATGATCGGGTAAGAGTAAGCTCTGATGTAATCTTTATATAACCATCCATATATCTTTCAAGACGTCGTACTCTATGCAGTTTCGCTATAACTTAATCTTTTTATATATTCGGACCTCGAGTCCTCAAACATTTTAGTGCCTGAGTTCTTTTTGAATTTTAAGCGTTGAGTCCTTCACACATTAATTAACATTAAGTCCACTACCATTATTTACCCGAGTCCTCACAATTGATTACCCTTTAAGTCCTCTAGCATTTTGAAACTCAAGTCAGGGGGAAAGAGTAGACTTTGTGCAATCTTGATGTAGTCTTCATACAACCTTCCACATATCTGTAAGATGCCATACTTTATGCAGCTTCTCCATACCTTAATCTTTATACAACCTTATCCCGCCCAAGTCCAAACGGACTAACCGAATGAAAAGTGCTCGATTATCACGTGGCCCAAGTCTGTCAGGAGGCCAAGAATTTCGGAGTTGGTAACTACTACGACGTTACCCTACTATGTACCACCTCTAGTTGGACCTTACACCACTTCCACCATATAAGGCGTAGTGGAATTCCCACTAGCATGAAACACTTGCCATGTTTCTGACCAGATCCCAACTTGTCCATCCATACAAATTGCGACTACAGGACAACTTATGTACTTGTAAGACCATTACGTAAGGCTGATACATCTAGTGGAATGCCACATGAAACTCTAGCACTAGTGAGAGAAGAACGGGACCCTTGTACTTATACCTGGAGGTATCCAGTAATGCAGTTAGCTTAACTCTGGTTTGTGAGAAGAACGAGAGTCAAGCTCCCATATACTACGTGAGCAAGACCTTGCTCGACGCTGAGAAAAGATACCTCCCATTGGAAAAATCTTATGTATGCACTCGTGATAGCCTCTCGCAAACTACAACATTACTTTGAGGAACACCTAAGTATTGTTTTGACCTCCTTCCCTCTGAAGATAGTTGTAACACCCCATAATTCTGCTTAATTTTAAATTACGTGAGTAGAGTAATTTAATGTGATTAAATATGTTTGATTTAAATTACGTGAGTAGAGTAATTTAAATAGATATTATGTTAATAAAGATGAATATATGTTATAGAAAATTTATTAAGGTGAATATAAATTTTCAATGTTAATATGTACGGTCTAGTGACTATACGGACGTACCGGATGTAGCTTGACAAAATTTAAGGATGAGAGTAGAAAAATATTTACGAGACTCAAATGATAATTTAGAGTCCACGGTTGATTCCGAAAGGGTCAAATTAGTCAAAATAGTGTACCCGGGGGTACTAGTTGAGTGCCGGGTCATTTTCGGGTTAAACCGGGACCATTCGGGGGCATTTTGGTCTCTTTACAATTAGGGGAAAGAAGACCTACGAATTTTTGTAACCCTAAATCTGATTATAAGAGTGGTGGCTAGGGTTAGACAATTAGAGTTACACCATAGCCATTAGAGAGAGAGAGAGAGAGGCAAATTCCTTAGGCAAGAAGGAAGGAGGGATCATCTTAGGAAGATTTCACCATAAGATTGTTGGGAAGAAGGATTGAGGCACCAACATCATCAATCATCATCAACAACCACGAATTCAGACCCTACAGACCTTAAGGCAAGTGGTTATTTGCAAAATAATTGAGTTATAATACCCATGTTTAAGCTTGAGGAAGAACATGATTTTTATGATATTCTTGGGAACAAACAGTTGATAAAAATCCATGATTGATTAGGATTTGTATGTAGGACGTTTTTGAATTACCAAGTATGTTTATATCATAGAAAACTTGATGAGAAATTCGTATGAAAATCTGGAACTTTGATGAAAAATATAAAGAATGCAGTTTTAGGGTTCTTGAATATTATAGAGATTTTCAGTGAATTTAGCTAAGATTTATAATGATTTTAATGTTTTAAATCGTTAGTAATCATCCCAGAACATGTAGGAATGATTAGAAATTGTTGGTTGTGAATTTGATGGCCTATCATGAAAGTTAGAGATGTAAAAATGGTGAAACCCGTAGGAAGAAGATGAACTGGGTCTGTCACTGCTTGATCGATCGATCGACCCTGGAGTATCGATCGATCGAAGCAGTCGATCGATCGATCATCTCCCTTCGATCGATCGACTCTGTCTGAACTATAGAGAATTTGTGTATAAATTTCTTTAATTGCCGTTACTTAATGGGAACCTTAGAAATGATATTTTTCCTATGAGGAGACTTGAAAATTACCAGTAGGTGTACCATAGGGTTCCTCCACTTATGATTGAGTAGTAATGTTGGAGAAATGGAATGACTAAAGAACGATTGACTTCGCCGTGAGTTGAGATGGTTAATTTAATTTCGGTTAGAGTGAGACTTAATTCCGGAAAGAAAATACCAGTAGGTTAAAATTTACTTAACTACTGAATTAAGGGAGGGGTAACTAGGGCCCTTAGAGTTACGCGAATACTCGAATAAATACAATAGTGAGTTATATTGTAATTAATAAGTACAGAGAATATAAGATAAATATATTACGTACGGGTATGATTTATTAGGTCGGGTGCGTACCTACTGAATTTATATAAATGATATTGGGTGAAGAGAACACTACCTAAATTAATTATGTTAGGGTCTATGTGACATTCCGAACTAACATAAAGTTATATTAAATTTGGGGTCGATGTTAAATGCCGAACCAAACTTTGAACTGGTGCCGCGATGAAAGAGTCCCGAACCAGAATATGTGTATATATTTATATTTGTATATAGTTGGGGTCGATGAACCATTCCGAACCAACTTTCACTTGGAGTCGATGAATTATTCCGAGCCAAGGGTCCTTTGTGTGTAATAAAAGGATATATTAGTGGTAACTAATATTATATACATTGTTGTGGGATAAAATGTTACATGTGCTTAATCTATAAATTGAGAATAGTAGACAATGTTATGATAAATAAATGTCCTGGTAATAATTTGTAGCATGTTGTAATTATTACAAGAATAAGGTAACGAACGGTAAATGAGTTAACTACAGTTATGGGCAGTATAACTAGGTAGACTAAGTTTCCTCGATAGTCACATACTATGTAAGAGAGGTGAGGAGGTTCAAGGGAGTGTGCGAAACCTTAATATGTGTAATCAATAACTTAATTGTGATAACCGCTTGCAAAATATTTTCAAATGTTTTGAGTACTAACTCTTGCTATGTAAAATTTTAAAAACCTTTTAGGTGCCCAGCCACAAGGACACCCAGCTTGATTTCATGTCAGAGATTTGGGAGCTGTAGCCAGTGTGGAGGTTGAAGGGATTGTTTAGACGCTTCTTTCTTTTCAGTTCTAGTGCAGGATCTCAGTTTTATTATTCCTTGTTGGAACATGTCGTTCCACCTTTTCTATTACAGTTTATTCTAGTTATATATTTGTAGTTGTCTTTTTGGGTCGTGGTTTACGGCAAGACTTTAACTGCTTTCAGATTTCTTTTACATGCTGCGTATTCATATCTAGTTTTGGTAATGTATGGTTTGGATTATTGGTTGTTTAAGAAAGTTAAAATTTGGCACCCGTTTTAATTTCACTTAGGTGGTTAGTAAATGTTTAAAAGGCGTTCGACAGTGATGCTAAGAATGAACCATTAAAGAAACCTGTTTATATTAAAATAAGGCTTGATCACCCAAGGTTTAATTAGGCGGGGTGTCACAATAGTATTTTGAAAAGCCAACCTGTATGAATGGATGTCCAAGTGGTCGGTGGAGATAGGGAAGTTCGATATCCAATTTCGGCCCAGGACAATAATCAAGGGGAAGGTCCTAGTTGACTTAATCACTGAATTCTTCAGTAACCAGACACCATTGGAGGTTGGCACTGAGATTGAAGAGAACGCTCCACAACCGTTTGAAGAAGGGAATCACTGAACCTTTTATGTCGATGGAGTCTCCAATTATAAGGGGAAAGGAGTGGGGATAATGATGATATACCTGAAAAAACTATCCTTGAGCAAGAAATAAGTTTGGGATTTGAAGCCTCCAACAACGAAGTGGAGTATAAAGCATTTATCGACAAAGTGAAGAAGGAAATCTCCATGGGGGCCCGTCACCTTGATGTATTTTAGGACTCAAGGCTAGTATCAAATTAGATATCAGGAGACTACAATGTTAGGGATGAACGGATGGATGCATAACTTGAGGAAGCCCAGGACTTGGTCTCTCAGTTCAAACACATACACGTACAATAATTCCCTAGAGGGAACAATAGTCATGTTGATACTCTACCCAGACTTGCTTCAGTTGTGAAGGGAGATTTGAAGCGAACAATTTAAGTGAAATAGCTCGATCATCCCAACATCAATAGGGGAATTTGGTCGAGTAGGTTATGGTCCTCAACAGGGTCCCAAGTTGGATGGATTTGATAATTCGTTACTTTAAAGAGTGTGTTCTCTCTGATGACAAGATAAAGGCGCATAAGATCCGACTAAATTCTGCTATGATCCATTTAACGTCAGACGATAAGCTTAATTGTTCTATTTCTCGGGGACATTCTTACTATGTTTTCACCCAGACGATGTCGTCCAAACATTTTATGAGTTAAATAAAGGGATATACGAAAGCCACACAAGGGAGATAACGTTAAGAGTTACAAAAGAAGGGTACTGGTGGCCATACATGCAGCAAGATGTAGTCACTTATGTTCGAAAGTGCAAAAAACTTTAAGCTCTTCTCATCTTTGGTGCATCAGCCCGCCATCAACCTCAAGTACCTCACAAGCCGATGGTCTTTTGCGCAATCGAGACTCAACATTGATGGTCCACTACCCCTTGCTTCTGGAAGTAGGAAGTTCCTTTTCGTTGGCATATTGTAATTCCCCCGCCCAGATTTATGGGTTACCCATAGTCAATCCGGTTCAACCCGAGTGTTAGGTGTAAAGTGTGATGAAACACCCTATATAACGTTGCCAATTCAGTTTTATTTTAATTAACATTCCACTTGTTAAACATCCGATTCCAATTTCAAATTAAACTACGTGAAGGACCCATGGGGAGCACTCCGGAGTCCAAGCATGAAGAGTTACTAATGTAAAAAAAAAGAGAGTACTTACATGTATAACACTCTCAAAATAGGAAACCGCACCCAAACTACTGTAAAAAAATGAGGGAGTGAGCCGAATGCTCATTGAAAAATATACAACAATGCAATATAGAATCGAACAGCAAAAAGAAGACTCTAACACTTTATACCTACGTGCATATGCAACTACCTTGTGTGTGTGTGTGTGTGTGTATATATATATATATATATATATATATATATATATATATATATATATATATATATATATATATATATTGCATGAATCCGTTTTACTTTCGAAAACCTTATTTATTCTGATTAACTCACCTTAATCTTGTAAAAGGATTCCTTTTCTCATTTTGACATTTATCCCTTTATTTAATACACACGATTAAATATTTGAAACAACTTCATTTGGTTTAAACAAAAGCCATTCCTTTACCTAAACTACCCTTTATATTTTAACTAATACACGTTAGTGTTTTCATTAAAAATCACCCTTTCAACATCCGCGAACATCGTGTTAGAATATACTTCTTTAGCATTGAAAACCTTTCACAACACACCTTTGTGTTAATTATGGGTTAAACCTCTTAGGTAGCTTAACCACTCATTTACCCACTTACTTTGCCTTTTTCTTTACCTTATGAACATTAATTAATTTACACGTTTCTTGTCCACTTTAACCGTTATCTGAGTATTTATTAATTCATTCAAGTTAGGTTGTCTTAATACGTTCTCACCACACAAACCATTTCTTGACATGTTCCTTATTCCTTGATCTTTTTCTTGAAATCTTCTAATAACCGCTTACTTTAACGGGTCGACACTACCTGAGACACCACCATATGTTCTGGCCAGTATTTTGGGTCTTTCATTCTAGGGCTCTAGGCCCTCTTTAATTTTTTTCGGTGTCATGCGAGTTCCTTTTTAACGTGTTTTAATATTTTGTAAATATCCACATTATTCCATTTTCCTTTTTTACCGGCTAAAGCCAAAACTCGGAGTTTCACCCCAACTTGTGTTACACTTTGAAAATAATCGTTTCATGTCCTTTACGCTTTAGCATTGATTTGATTACAAAAATCATGTTCATTAGTACTATCATGTGTAACACCCTTTCCAACATTTTTATTTCCTAAAAATGTTTCACTTTACAAAAAATTATCCTTTTACCCATTTGTTTCAAACTCACCTTTTACTCCATTTTCACAAGTATTAATTTTTCGAAACACCATTAAGTTATCCACACTGACTTCTTAAATATTTTTAAGACCTTAATAACTTTTTAAACTTTTGGAGTAATATTCTTCTCAATTGGAAACATATTTATTTCAACACCTTTGTTTACAAGAATCATTAAACATATAAGACTATTTTATAAGAAAAATACCATGTTCTATTATTAACACATGAAGTCTTACGACCTCGCACTCATCATCTATAATTAATTTTTCACACATATTAAAGACTAGAATTTCTAGTTACTTTATTTCATATTTAAATCTAACAAAACCATCTTTAAACTTGTTTATATATTCATCATCAGAACACTACAAGTTTATATATTTGAGAAGATGGATTTTAATCCTAAAATCCTACCAAATGGTTAAACATAGTTTTCATTCTAGAAATTCATAATACTTGCAAAATATACTTTTCTAGACCATATGACATTTTATTTCTTAAAAACTCAAACCAATATCCCTTTTTTTTTAAAATCTTCATTTTTGCAAGAAATCAAACTTAATTTACCAAATATCTTAGCAAGATAATATGTAAATTTTAAAAAATTTTATTCCATAAAAATGCTTATCACCAGGCTTCTTAAAACATACTATTTACATGAAAATCCCAGTTATTTAAAAGAACCTCAAAATATTTACTCATCATTTAAATCCAACAAAAATAACATTTTTGCCAACATTTTTATTTTACAAAATTGCTTAATACCAAATCAACTAGAAATCCATCATTTTATTCATATGATGCTCTTAAATTCTAGCAACAAGACTACTAATACACAAAATAAAGTCTTCAATTAAGAGTAGGTTTTCCCACCTTAAATGAAGCTCTAACAATAGAAGGCATGAAATGTCTAAGAAGACGACAATCTCCCCCACCTCCTAAGGTGACCTCAAGCAGGTTACCTAACTCCACCAAGCTTGTCTTCATGAAAGCTCCATAAAAAACCCTCTTCATGTTCCATGAAACTCTTATCTTCATCTTCTTCAAACCCTCCAATAACATCTCCAAATTCGTAGCTATGCCCAACAATGGTGAAAATGGTAGCTTGGATATGGTGAAGACTAAAAAGAATATAGTGGTTTAAGGTGGATATTTGGTGGTGGAATGGTTGTGTGAGGTGAATAGATGCTCAAAAATTGTGAAAGACCACCCTTCTCTCTCTCTCTCTCTCTCTCTCCCCCCCTTCCAATTTCAAACAACTAAAATAAACCCAAACAAGGGTTATACAACACCCCCAAATCTTAATAATCCCATTTTTTCCCATCTGGGCTTACAAGATTTCGACAACTTAACAATCCAAGGGCTAACAATGTTAGAGCGCACAAGGGCAACTCGAATTAACATTTTATGCGTAACCTTGTTCGAACGAGATTCGCCCCTTGTTTGAACGAGAATGGCTTCTCATTTGAACTCTGTTTCGAACAACTTGGACCTATTATATAGTGGGAGATCGTTTGAACCTCATTTTATCCCCACTTCGAACGACCTAGTAATCTTTTTTGAACGACCTCCATTTCGTTCGAATGACTTTTTTCCTATTTTCTCCGAATTTCCCATTTGAACCCTTAATCTTAATACAATTATCATCAAGCCTTCAAAGCAGTTCAGTAAGAATATAAACTCACTCATAATCTTCCAAATCTCAATATCTTTATATTATTACCACTTATGCATGAAAATAAAATAAAATATTGGGGTGGGATATAACAAACTTTCCTCCTTGAGGAATTTCATCCTTGAAATTCTCGATCTCAATTTTTCAAATTCATGGGGTTTATCAATCGTCATTATAAGTCATAGAACCCTATAGGTCATATAAGTCCTCAATAGATAAGACCATATCACATGTCCTTACACGGGGTTTTTCGCCAAGGGCTCAACATACGACATGCTCTAATGCTCACCATTTCGCTAACCATCAACCACACATAACCGACTCCAAGTCTCCACTCACTTGATGATCATGCTCAATTAAGTACTTGGACTTACTTTGCTAATACCCAAATCATACCGGTGCCTCCATGGGCAACCATCTTTAGTGATCGACACTCACCCAAGAGCGAATCGTAACACAACCAATCAAGTTCATCATCGCGCACTCGGCTGATACCTTTCGTTGCATCACTTTGATGATCCTAGTATTACTCTAGGCATATCAATTTTGATAATTCACTTGAGCCTCACGTCAATCCACTCACCGTGACAAAGAAATACCATGTGCTAAGTTTCCTCAATTTCTAACATTATACAATATCCTTAAGTCATCATTTCACTCTTTATAACCAAAGCCACTGACTTCCATTCCAGCTAGTCGAAAGGTTGGTAATACTTAGAAAAACCAATACTACAAGAAAAATGTGTGGCTGGAAGCAAGAATACCTCAGATAGGGCGCACACGATTACCGAGCTGCATTGACCATACTAGGTCCACCCGTGCTTTGCTAGGCCTAACCACGTCGTACCATAACATGGTACCAATTTGAGCTACCACATATGTGGAAGTACCGATCCTTGATTAACAAAATCAAAAGGGACACACAAGAGATAGGAGGAACACGCAACCGTTCTTGAGAAAATCCCGTCCGTATACGTCAAACTATGATTCACGAAAGTGAACCTATGCCATATAGTTGAAGTCTTATCACTCATTCCAAACGTTCTCACTGGGTACTGTAAAAGTTATATGCGATACTAATTTGATATTTCATAATATTTCAATAGGGTTAACTTATTTAACTAGATGTCAATCTCAGGCAAACCAAAATCCAATTTTGTTAAAATCTAAACATTTATCTATGTGATTTAAGGAATAAAACAATAAAGCATGCAATTACAGATTATGAAAAAAACCCCGCAGGGCAAAAACTTTATTTCATTAATAAAATGTAAATTGCAACTTACAAACTTACAAGTGAAATACTACAATGAATTCCCGTAAGAACCCGCAAAATATCGTAACCTTCAGTTAGTAATGACTCCCTCAAGGATCATAAGAACTGCATTTCCTCCTTCAGTAGTGAATACCCTCGAGTATCCCCAAGATCGATAGTAGAAAAAGTTCTCCACAAGAATAACTTCGTTACGAAGTGTTTGGGTTCTAAAGATGATTCACAAAATTAATTGGGATTGATTTGTGTGAATAAAAAAGTTTTTAGACTTAAAAAGTGAAGACTATTTTGCAGTTGTTCTGTAGTTTGCGTAAATGAAAAGTCTTAATAAAAAAGCTTCACAAAACAAGTTTTTATTGGCAAACAAAAAAGTTGAGGTGGCAAAAAGTCGTTCGAACGATATCCCAATACTTAGTAAAAAATCTAAGTAACTCAAAACAAAATCCATACCAAAGTATACCTCATGTCTCGTCGATGTTGAAGATGTTTGATATTCGGATCCGTCTTCTTGAATGTATGAACATGAACTTCCTTTGATGGTTGTAATGGGATACAACATACTTAATGTAAACCAAGGACTAGATAAATATGTCCTTAAAAATCTTTCCTCTGTCTATTCCGGTACAAAATAAAAATATCCTAATTATAAAAAAATATCCTATACAAATCTAATACCCTCCTATGAACCCAAAAGTGAAAAGATGCTAAATATGCAAGTCTTAAAAAATCTTCAACTTTCAAATCTTTAAATCTCTTTGCTCTTTATCTTCTTTTTGTGTTCTTTGCAAATGCTCATCAAAGTCCTACACACAATAAACAAACAAATACCTTCGTGATGCATCGATCTTGAAATGAGATAAACATAAATCAAATATCAAATCAAATCAAGTCTCCCCCATAATTCAAACTCTCACTCCCCCATAATTCATAATTCCTTCTTCCCCTTTTTATTTATCTAAAATAGGGAAGGAAAAGAATAAATAAAATAAACCACAGTTTCACGACAAGCATAGAAAATCATCACAAATATCTATCAATTAAGCTCATGCAAGGATAAACTCAAAAGGCTCCATAATCTATTTTTGATTTTTTCAAGAAAAAATAATTTTATAAAAACAACACACCATGAACTAACACTAAGATAGCCAAATCGTGGAAACGAGATGAATAGGTGTGAACAAATTTGATATGAGTATCAACTCAAAACTCAAAACATATGTGCACGATGAATTTTGGATACTCCTGACGAATGAACTCAAAATCATCCTTAGATGTAAAGATGTTGAATTCAAATCATTTCAACTCAATCTAATCAACAAATCAAAGTCTAAAATGATTTTCACACCAATAACGTCTACAACTATGTAATGATTTTTCAAGACTTTGCCAGGACGTAATAACTCGTTGATTTCCATCCAAACTCTCTAATAAATAATAATTCTTTTTATTTTTCTAATGAGGTGCTAAATTCTCTTTTTAAGAGATTTCCTATTGGACCCATTTTTGGCATATTTTCTTTTTGTTGCCTTAATTTTTTGTTGGGCGTTTTTTAAATGGTGAATTTCACGACGAGTTCACTTACCTCTCGCAACCCCTTCCCGTGTACACTCATCATTTTTTAATATTAATTAAACTCTCACGGGCAACTATTTTTTATATGCACTACTTTCATCGTCTCGTTTTATCGCAGTTGGTTCGTTTTAAAGACAAGATTGAGATGAAAACACTTTGAACAATATGTGATAGATAAGTACAATAATCAAACAAATTTGTGGATATGTGCATTAAAGAAAATCGCGAGTGAAACATATAGAAAGTAATCGCAAATATCATCTTAATGACTCCAAACATTATAAAGCATATGGATGAAATGATGTTGCATCTCAAAACACTATCAAAGAGCCATATGGATAATGGAATGGTATTGTGACTTGGTCATCCTAATTGTCCATTCATATATGGTGTAAAACAAACTACAAAAATCTTTTTGCGTTTCTCAAAAAAATTATCAAACATATAATCTTTTTGCCCTTTTCACTTTTTCTACAAAAATAGAAAATCATTTTGTATTTTTCCAAAATTATTCAAAAACAAAAATCTTTTTGGGTTTTTTAAAAAATATATCTAAATGGAAAAAGTAAATACAATGGTAATACACACTAGCAATAGGCATAAAATATCATCATGAAAATCATCCTATGCTAGTAAATATGTCTAAACCTCAATCTTTAGGCCCGGATGAGTTTTCCAAATGTGGTGACATCCTATAAAAAACATCCATCAAATCATGTGAAGTTTTGACTAAATACTCAACTTGCTCTCTAAAATGCTCAAAATCTCTCATGTGATGTGCAGGAGTATGCAAAGTATCATATGTGGGAGTGCGTGTGGGAATACGTGTAGTAGCATAATGAGGTAAAAACTTATGAGAAACACTACCCAAGTTAAAGCAAAATTTCTTAAGGTTTCTTTTTTTTTCTTGTAATGGGAACAAACATACACGGGCCTAGGAACACCTCTCTTAATATGTCTAGGACACACTCTCCTATAGGGAAACTGGTGACTAGGTGGGTTAGGTTGAGAGACATATGGATCTATCACAAACTTAGGTACTGTCTCGGGTGCAACATGAGAAGTAGACACACCGTTATAACATATTCCTAACTGATGATGCTAAGATTTAGCACCACCAGATAAGTGATAGTGAGCTCAAGCAGTAGCAGCCATGGCAGCCATAGAGATGCAAGTATATAAGTATGTAAGTGTGTAGAAGGGGATGAGTATAAGAGGAAATAAGACAATGATGTATAGTGGTTCAGCCAATTAGGCCTACATCCACTGTGAGTGTGTGATCCTCTAAGTATGGGCACTAATGGCCTTGGATACAATGCACATAAGCTCTTTCTCTCTCTACTGTGCACAAGCAAGGTTTTAGCTAGGGTTGCAATCATCTCATCCCCCTGTAGGGTTGTAGGTGACAAGTATATATAGGTCTTGGGGGGTGTAGTGTACCCCCAAGTATGCATGGTGCATGTGAATGATGATCTAACCAATCCCCTGTTGACACCTGTAGATGCCAAATGATGACATAATATTCCCTCACGTGAGGGTGTGATTTGGTTGTAACGGTCTGCCACGTGTCATATGAGCCTGACGCTCACTGTCCCACGCGTCTCCCAAGCCACACGCTGTCATGATGTCACCCTCGGCCTATAAGCCGAGGCCGAGGGCAAAGTTTCTTCCGGTAGTGAGTCTGGCTCGATTCTGGCCTCGTACTATCGTACCCTCGTAGGGTCGTCCGGAGCCTGAGGAAGGGTCGGCCCCTCGTAGGGTCGTCCGGAGCCTGGGGAAGGGTCGGCCCCTCCTAGGGTCATCCGGAGCCTGGTGGAGGGTCGGCCCCTCGTAGGGTCGTCTAGAGCCTGGCGGAGGGTCGGCCCCTCGTATGGTCGTCTGGGTCTGGTAGTGGGCAGCTGGGGCCTGGTGAAGGGTCGTCTCCTCGTATGGTCGTCCGTATTGGAGGTAATCCTCGTCCAGGCTGAGGGTATAAACGGGTATATCATTCACCCCCAGCCTTTAGCCATAGGTGTCATTGAGATGGCTGAGGGATATTTACTGAGGTCGAGACGCGTGTGTCCAGTTAGGTGAGTGACACCTGTGCAGATACTCATTGCTGTTCCAGTTTTCAAGGCAGGGCGGCTGCGCAGTGCGCTTGGGGCCTTGTGCCCTAATTATACCTTTCTTTGGTAAATGGGTCCACTTACTGCCAAGGTATTTAAGGGTTTTTAAAATTTCTCTCTCCACCACTTCTTCTTCTTCGCGCCTAAGTTCTCTCTCTCTCTAGAACCAGTCGCTACCCGCCATTGCCAGCCTTTGAACCTTCAGGTCGTGGCAGCGTTCTTGCCCTTCTCCTCATCAGGTAACCTTTTTCTCCCTGTGTCTCCTTTTGTCTTCATTTCTGTTTGTTTTTTAGGGTTGTAGGTCGCCTGGTTCTTAGAGTTCCCCCATAGCTTTTTCTGGTTTAGTTCTTGGACGTTCTTGATGAAAAACGTTTTAGTTCTCTAGTTTGATCCACGAGTCAAACCTGGTCAATCCCTCAAGCGTTTGTAGTTGAATTAGCCAAGTCAAGTGTAATTTCTCCAAGTGTTGGGTCTTCCCCTTAATGCTTAGGAGGCTTTATAACTTAGTGTCTGAATTCCCATCTTTGAGAGAGAAGCTCTTTACCGAGATCAGACGAATAGAGGAAGAGGAAGAGAGGAGACGAGGGGCCGACCCTAATTGGGTACGACCCATCTTTCCCATTCCTCTTGCCACTATAAGACCATCTGAACCCTCTGAGTCTTGCGGGTCGTCGTCTCGTCCGGCCGACACTCCCAAACCAAGTAAAATGGACGAGAGAACCTCCTCTCCTACTGGTGTTGAAACGTCTGGTAGGAGGGACACGTCTGACCTTAGCCCTCCCCGAGAGGCCGAGGGAACGATTCCCTCTGAGGCTGTCCCTGTGACAACCCTATCCCCCAATGCCTTCCAAGTGGCTTTCCCTCAGGGTCCTCCTGCAGGTGATGAGAGGGAGGGGGATGAGGACGAGGACGACGATACAGATGAGGTTGATACCTCCCATGCCTCGTCTTTTATATCCTCCATTAGGGATAGGGACCTTCTGGTATGGAGGCATATCTACGGAGTGCCCTCTGGGGTAACTATGAAGGTTCCCTCTGAGGATGAGAGGGTTTTTGAGGGTGAAGAGGGAGAAGTTGCAGTCTATGAGCAAATGTTCAAAGTAGGTGTCAGACTTCCCTTCCACCCTGCCATTGTAGATATTCTGTCGGCTCTGGGCGTCTCCCCCTCGCAACTTCCACCCAATTCTTGGAGGACGATTCTGGGGTACATCTCTTTGTGGAAAAACGCTTTCACTGACGAGCCCTCGTCCGACGTGTTCTTGGCCTGCTACAATATCACCTCTTCATCTAAACAGCCCGGATACTATCATCTAGGGGCGAGAAGGTCTGAGAAGAAGCTGCTCCACGTAGCTCAAACTTCCAATCATGACTGAAAAAAAAGGTTCTTCTTCATATCTGGGGCATGGGAGAGCTCCACCGAGGCGTCCCCTTCTGTCGATGCTCCGAGGGTTCCTAACAGATGGTCTAATCCCTCCATGAAAGCTAGGTCAGACCCCGGACTTAGCCTGGAGGAAAGGGATATCGTTGAGTATCTGAGGGGACGAGGGAGAGAGGGTGAGATCCCAAAGTTCGAAGATTTGATGACCCCTCGATTCCTTAAAGAAGCTGGTCTGAGGGTCGGCCCTCTGACAGAACTATGTGAGTTATACTGAACATTTTCCCTTCTTTACTTATTTTTGAAGTGTTCTCTCTGTATCTCTGAACTTTCCTGATGCATCGTATCCTTTTCAGGTCGTCCTGCAGGCGTGTCAGATTACCTCTGGGATATGACTGCTCCAAGCCTACTTGCTGGTTTGTCAAAAAAGAAAGGGAAGGAGCCTCAGCAGGCTACCAAGAAGACGAGGGCCTCAGGGCCGACAGTTGTTGAGCCGACGGCTGTTAGCCACAAAAGGAAGGAGCCTGAGGTTCCAGTCGAGCCTCGTCCTGACCCTAGGACGAGGGCCAGGGCCGAGGCCTCTGAGGGAGCAACCTCTTCATCAAGCATGGGGGCCTTCTGGTCTCAAAATCTGTCCCATCTGAGGGCCGACCCTCATCTCTTATTGCCAACCTGAGGGCAGCAAAGGCCTCTATGTTCTCTGCACCGTCGGCCTCCGACTTCGAGTTCTTGGCGCAGATGCCTCCAGCCAAAGTGTATGACTACGGTCTGCACTCCCTTGCTCAGGTATTGGCCCTGACCTTTAATTTCATTCTTTCACAAAGTGTTTCCTCGTCCCCCCTTGATGTATCTTCATTTTTCTTGCAGTCTGTCTGTGCCTTCACCTCTGCCACCAAGTGGATGGCTGAGAATCAACATAAATTCCATGAAGCTGAGAGGGCCATTCAACAAGAGGCTGACCTACGGACAGAGCTGCACACTGCGAGGGCCGAGCTGGAGAGCACAAGAACTGAGCACGCTAGAGTCCTTGATGAGCTGACGAGGCAGCATGATGCCGATATGCAGGCCAAGGACTTGTTGATCAAGGACAGGGACTTGTTGATCAAGGGCAAGGATGAGGCTCTGATCAACCTGGAGGCCCAGCATAAGGCTGATCTGAGAGCAGCCATCAAGAAAGCTGAGGCTGATGCTGTGGAGGCATACAAGACTTCAGATGAATTTCAGGGCTTCAGCCTTGAATATCTTGAGAGGGGGATCAGGACGGCCTGCCGATGGGTCGTCCTCAAATTTGGCGATGTCGTCTCCTCTGTTCGCCCATCACTGGAGGGTGTTCAACTGGACGACCCCCTAATTGCCGAGGCCCTCAACCAAGTGGAGGCCCAAGTTCAGATCGAAGGGGTCGGTACATCTGAAGATCATCCCATTGTTGAGGAGACCATTCCCATTGTTGTCGTCCCCTAGGGTGGCTGCCTGTAGTCCATACCCTTATTTTTGTACTTTTGTTCAAAGGCTTTGTAAAAACACTTGACACTTATATTTTATTAATACCAGTCTCTTCCATAATTGATGTCTTCCTTCTTTCATTTTATTATGGCTTGCTCATTGTTGATGCTACTAACCCCTCCCTCGTCTTTTTTGAGGACAGTGGAGGGGTCGTCCCCTCCACTGGTTCCCATTATAGCCGAGGGATCAATTAACCAAATTAATGGATTTTAATGTCTTCCCTCGTCTTTTTTGAGGACAGTGGAGGGGTCGTCCCCTCCACTGGTCCTCATTATAGCCGAGGGATCAACTAACCAAATTAATGGATTTTAATGTCTTCCCTCGTCTTTTTTGAGGACAGTGGAGGGGTCGTCCCCTCCACTGGTCCCCATTATAGCCGAGGGATCAACTTTCCAAATTAATGGATTTTAATGTATTCCCTCGTCTTTTTTGAGGACAGTGGAGGGGTCGTCCCCTCCACTGGTCCCCATTACAGCCGAGGGATCAACTTTCCAAATTAATGGATTTTAAATGTAGTCTTCCCTCGTCTTGTTTGAGGACAGTGGAGGGGTCGTCCCCTCCACTGGTCCCCATTATAGCCGAGGGATCAACTTTCCAAATTAATGGATTTTAAATGTAGTCTTCCCTCGTCTTTTTTGAGGACAGTGGAGGGGTCGTCCCCTCCACTGGTCCCCATTATAGCCGAGGGATCAACTTTCCAAATTAATGGTTTTTTTTTTTTTTTAATGAAGTCTACCCTCGTCTTTTTTGAGGACTGTGGTGGGGTCGTCCCCTCCACTGATCCTCATTATAGCCGAGGGTTCAACTTACCAAATTAATGGCTTTTAACAAAGTCTACCCTCGTCTTTTTTGAGGATAGTGGTGGGGTCGTCCCCTCCACTGGTCCCCATTATAGCCGAGGGTTCAACTTACCAAATTAATGGATTTTAACAAAGTCTACCCTCGTCTTTCTTGGGGACAGTGGTGGGGTCGTCCCCTCCACTGGTCCTCATTATAGCCGAGGGTTCAACTTACCAAATTAATGGATTTTAACAAAGTCTACCCTCGTCTTTCTTGGGGACAGTGGTGGGGTCGTCCCCTCCACTGGTCCTCATTATAGCCGAGGGTTCAACTTACCAAATTAATGGATTTTAACAAAGTCTACCCTCGTCTTTCTTGGGGACAGTGGTGGGGTCGTCCCCTCCACTGGTCCTCATTATAGCCGAGGGTAGTTTTCTGTATATATTTCCATGCATGCTAGAACTGATAACCACTGGATGAGGGAAACACTGATATTTCTCATTAATTTTCCATGTGTTCTGCTGGAGCAACTCCTATTACAACTATGGTCTATCAAGACCTTACAACACTACTGGTAGTATTTCTTCAAATGATCTGCGTTCCAGGGGTTGGAAAATGGTTCCCCTTCTAGGTTTTCTAGTCTATAGGTCCCAGGGACAACTTCATCGGTGACCCTATAGGGGCCATGCCAATTAGGATGGAGTTTATTGGGCTTCTGCCAAGTCTTTTTGAGAACCAAGTCTCCTACTGCGATTGGCCTATGTTTCACCCTCTGGTTGTAAAACCTTGCGGTCCTCTGCTGGTAGGAAGCTTGCCTTATCTCAGCATCCTCCCTTCTTTCCTCAATCAAATCCAAGTCAAGTCTCCTCTCTTCCGTATTTCCCTGGGGGTCGTACATTTGGACCCTATGAGTGGGAAGCTCGACTTCGGTGGGGATGACTGCTTCTGATCCATAAGCTAACATGAATGGGGTCTCCCCAGTAGAGGTCCTTACTGTCGTCCTGTACGCCCATAACACTGCATATAACTCCTCGACCCATCTTCCTTTTGCCTCCTCAAGCCTCTTCTTAATCCCATCTAAGATTGTTCTGTTCGTAACTTCGGTTTGCCCATTGGCCTGAGGTCGGCCCGGGGTGGAGAAAAATTGTTTGATACTTACCCTCTCACAGTACTTCTGCAGAGAGGCATTCTTGAACTGGGTCCCGTTATCCGAGATGAGGGTGTTGGGTAGACCATATCTGCATATCACATTTTTCCAGATGAACTGGAAGGTCTTCTGCTCTATGATCGTGACCATTGGCTCGGCCTCTACCCACTTTGAAAAGTAGTCAATTGCTACGATGAGGAACCGATAGTTATTGACTGCCCTCGGTAAGGGTCCTACCAGGTCAATCCCCCATACTTCGAACGGCCATGGGGATGTAACAGAGGTGAGGGGCTGATGAGGTTGGTGAGGGATGGTAGCAAATCTTTGGCATTTATCACACTTTTTAACATATGCGGCAGCATCTTTTCCTAAGGTCGGCCACCAGTAGCCTTGGGTGATTACCCTCTTTGCCAAGGATCTACCCCCAATGTGGCTTGAGCATGACCCTTCATGCACGTCTTGCAAAATGGAAAGGACTTCTGAGGGGTGCACACACCTAAGTAAGGGGAGCAGAAACCCCTTTTTGTACAACGTGTCTCCGATGACAGTGAACTTTGCAGCCCTGTATCTCAGCTTCTTCCTTTCTTGGCTTGCTTCTGGCATCTCTCCCTCTTTAATGTATCTGATCAGAGGATCCATCCATGACGGTTATTGATAAACATTCATGCAAATGCCAAGTGTTACCTCGACGTCTTCAATAGTTGGTCGAAGCAAGATTTCTACCGGGACTGTCCTCCTTATGTCTGTCCTAGTAGCTGAGGCTAACCTTGCAAGGGCGTCATCACGGCCATTGCCGAGCCTAGGTATCCTCTTGAATTTCACTTCTTTAAAGTCCTTCAGCAATGACCTCACCTTCTCAAGGTACCTAGCCATCCTCTCATCCTTGGCCTCATAGGCTCCTAGTATCTGATTCACCACCAGCTTCGAATCACTGTGAACCAAGATTTTGCCGATGCTAAGAGATTTGGCCAAGGAGAGGCCTGCTACTAAGGCCTCATATTCAGCCTCGTTGTTGGAGGCTTTGAAGTTGAACCTTAGGGCGTACTCGACGTCTGTGCCATCGAGTGCTGACAGTATCAGTCCAGCACCACTTTCGCTATCACAGGAGGACCCATCAACGAAGAGGCTCCACGGAGTCTCTCCTTCAGAAAAATTTTCCTCAGAGAGGGACCCCTGTCTAAAGATGTATCTACCCTCTTCGTTTTCAGTCGCTTTCCTTCTTGCGGTGCTCGCCTCAGCCCTGGCTGCAGGCGTGTCGATGATCCTGTCTTGTTGGATATCTGTCTCCCCGGGGGTCTCACCCTCGGCTTCATCGCTCTCCCAAGTAAACTCAGCCACGAAGTCTGCCAGCGCTTGCCCCTTAATGGCTGTCTTAGGCTGATACACAATATCGAACTCCCCTAGCTCTATAGCCCAGGTCATTAGCCTTCCTGATTTTTCAGGCTTGTGTAGGACCTGCCTAAGAGGAGAGTCAGTAAGGATGACCATAGTATGGGACTGGAAGTACGGTTTCATCTTCCTTGAGGCATGGATCAAGGCATAGGCCAACTTCTCCATCCTCGGGTATCTTTGTTCTGCCCCCTGGAGTGCCTTGCTGTTGAAATATACGGGCTTCTGTATCCCGTCTTCGTCTCTTACGATTGCTGCACTGATAGCGGACTCTGAGACAGCAAGGTACACGTAAAGTCGTTCACCCTGCACGGGTCGGGACAGCAGCAAGGGAGACTCTAAGTATGATTTTAGCTCCTTGAAAGCCTCATCACACTCTTCACTCCATTCAAAGGCCTTCCTGAGGATCTTGAAGAATGGTATACACCTGTCTGTAGCTCTTGACACAAATCTGTTCAAGGCATCTACTCTCCCTGTGAGCCTCTGAACGTCTTTAATGGACCTGGGGGTCTTCATCTCAATAAGGGCCTTTATCTTTTCAGGATTGGCCTCGATGCCTCTTTGATTGACAATGAACCCCAAGAATTTCCCCGCTCCGACCCCGAAGACACATTTGGCCGGGTTAAGCTTCATCTGATATTTGTCCATCGTATTGAAGCTCCTCTCCAGGTCTGCCACATGATCCTCTGCCTTCAGACTCTTAGTCAGCATGTCGTCTACGTAGACCTCCATAGACTTCCCAATTTGATCTTCAAACATTCTGTTTACGAGGCGCTGGTATGTTGCCCCCGCATTTTTTAGGCCAAAGGGCATGACCCTGTAACAGTATGTCCCCTTATCAGTGATGAAGGTTGTCCTCTCCGAGTCATCAGGGTCCATGAAAATCTGGTTATACCCTGAGTAGGCATCCATGAAACTCATGAGCTCATGGCCTGCGGTAGCGTCTACCATCTGGTCGATGCGGGGAAGAGGGAATCTGTCTTTGGGACAATGCTTGTTGAGGTCTGTGAAGTCCACGCACATTCTCCACTTGCCGTTGGCCTTTGGGACAATGACTGCATTGGACAGCCATTCAGGGTAGATGACCTCTCTTATAAATTCAGCGTCTTCTAATTTTTTAACCTCATCCCTGATGACCTCGTACTTCTCTCTAGAGTAAATCCTCCTCTTCTGCTTTACCGGCTTCACTCCCTCTACCACGTTGAGCTTGTGGCACATGATTTCAGGGTCAATCCCTGGCATATCTACATGACTCCAGGCGAAGACGCTTCGCCTTCTCCTCAACAGTTTAATGAGGTCTTCCTTGATATCGGGCCTCAGAGACTTGCCAACTTGGATGGTTTTTCCTGGGTCATCCTCATCGAGGATGATGGGTTCTACCTCCTCGGCGGCCTCCCCCTTCTTGAGCTTCGTCTCATCCCTGGGGTCTAGGGTATCAATGTTGTAAGTGGCCGTAGCCCTCTTGTGTGCCTCCCTTTCTTCAGCAGAGTTGTAGTAGCACTCTCGCGCTGTCGTCTGGTCTCCCTGAACCTCCCCTACCCCATATGGGGTAGGGAATTTAATCATCTGGTGGACCGTAGACGGTACAGCTTCAAACCCCTTGAGGGCCACACGTCCCAGTATGATGTTGTATGCTGAAAACACGTGCTCATCCAGCACAAAGAAACTGACCTTCTTGGTGAGCCATCTCGGCCATTCGTCCCCCAACCTGACATCAGCCTCATATATTCCCAGGGGATGAACCTTCTCCCCGCTGAACCCAATCAAGGGATGATGGTATGGGACAAGTCTGGCACGACTGAGGCCCAAGGCTTTGAAGCATGGCCAAAACATCACATCTGCGGATGATCCCCCATCTACCAGGATCCTCGGCACTTCGCACCCGTGCACCCTGGTAGTGATGACGAGAGGGTCATCATGCGGGGCCAAGAGGCCCTTGAAGTCCATTCTTGAAAATCCCACAACCAAAGTGTCCATGTCAACCTTCTTCCTTTTTCTGGCTTGACCTCTACGGAGGTTGAGTGCACCGTCTTCGTCACTGCCTTAGCCTCAGCGACATGGGCCTTCCTGTCGGCGACCTCAGACCCTCCTCCTGCCAGACCCCCGGAGATCATCCCCACCCCGAACGAGATCATATTGAGCCTCTTGACAGGGCCGTGGTCATCTCTCGGAGGGAGGTCAGGGTCGTCCTCATCATCAGAGGGGTCGTCCCCTCTTTTTTGAGGACCTTCTTTGCATGTATCAACTCACTTTTTTCTGGGGTCGTCCCCTCGGCCCCTCTTGAAGGCCTCTCGGTCCACGTACTTTCTGAGCTTCCCTTCTTTCAGCATCTTCTCAATCTCATCTTTAAGGGCAAAGCATTTATCTGTTACGTGACCATGGTCTTGGTGAAATTCACACCACAGGTTCTTATTCCTCTTGCCGGGGGCTGCTCTCAGCTTCTCAGGCCACTTCAGGGATCGGTCACTCTTTATCTCATTCAGAATCTGTTCACAGCTGACCGTCAGAGGGGTGTACCCAGCAAACTTGTCATCCAAGGACCTCTTCTTCCCCTCTTTGTTCTTCTTTGGGTATTTACTCCCACTAGCACCTCCTTTTTCGTCTTTATATTTTGCGGCCATCGCCTCTTCGGCATTCATCACCTTCCCCGCTGTTGACAGCAGCTCAGCCATCGTCCTTGGAGGGTCTTCGGCAAGCTTCCATAATAGCTTCCCCTTTTGGAGTCCTCCAATCAGGGCTATCATAGCTATGCTCTCCTCGTAGTCCTCCACCTCCAGCTTCTCTTTATTGAATCTGGCTATGTAGTCTCTCAGACTTTCATTCTTTCCCTGCTTAACATAGAGCAGGTGTGTGGTCTTCTTCTGTGGCCTCACCCCAAAGCAGAAATTATGGATGAACAGGTCGGCCATCTGCTTAAAGTTTTCAATGGAATTTTTTGGAAGAGACGTGTACCAGACATGTGCAGCCCCTGTCAAGGTACCAGAGAAGGCACGACACCTCATCTCATCTGAGATAGAGTATATGTCTGCCGCTGACTGATACATCTCCAAGTGGTGGACAGGGTTGGTGCTCCCATCGTATCTTGGGGTGACCACAGGAGGCTTGAACTTTGATGGAGTGGGGAAGTTGACTATCCTTGCCACAAAGGGTGAGCCTATGGTGTACCCCCTCTGAAGAGGGTCCCGGCTCTTCAGTATGTCGCCAATCTTATCCTCTAACCGCTGGATTGAGTCATTCCAGGGCCTCACAGGGTCGGCCTGGCCGATGTTATCCCCTGCTGCCTCTCGGAGGTGGATGGAGGGCTCCGCTACGGCGGGCCTGTGTCGGCTGTTTACTTCCCTTTGGCCGTCATCCCGTCTTTGGGGTCGGCCTTCTGCTGCCTCTTTCCTAGATCTCGCTGCGCTTCTTGACTTGGACAACTTGTCCCGCAGGTCATTCACTGGGCCCAGCCTCTCGAAGGCCGACCCCCTGCTCAGACGGTCAAAAGCAGAGCCTCTTGGGCGATCATCAGGGTTTGGTCTCCCGCACTTTCCTCTACTGTCCTGGAGGGGTCGTACAGTATTATTGGAGACCTCATATGGCTCCCAGCATTCTACTGGAGCCTCTTCCACCTCCAGATCGTCATACCTGTCCTCAGGGCAAGGGTTTCCTTGCCTCCCCAGGCGTAAACGCCGGGGGTCAGCAACATCCCTACGCCGCTGAGGGGGTGGCAGGTCTTTACGTGGTGCCTGGGGTGGTCCCCTGGCCTCATGCTGTCCTGGAGCTGCTGCCGGAGTAATCATCTCAGGTGAGACCCCCGGTGGTCTCAGTATGTTCTGACTTAGAGCTGTGAACTGCTCCTGCATCATCCACTGGCTGGCTGCCAGAGACTTTAGGGCTGCTGCCACATCAGCCATCTCAGACTGAGGCGGCGGCTGACTGGAACTGGGTCTTCCCCCCTCATCCGGCGGGGGAAGAGGTGGTGGTGGCATCTCAGGTGCCATGTGCTTGAGATATGAAAAGCTGAACTGAAGAAAATACTGGTTAGCTTGGGAACCTTAGTGGGTCTCTTTCAATGGTGAAACACCTCCTCTCAGGGGGAGTGTTGGTCCACCACCAGAGTGCCCAGTGAGGTCAAGCTGTACAAAGGAAGAGATGTCTTCTCGTTTCCCACAGACGGCGCCAAACTGATGATGCTAAGATTTAGCACCACCAGATAAGTGATAGTGAGCTCAAGCAGTAGCAGCCATGGCAGCCATAGAGATGCAAGTATATAAGTATGTAAGTGTGTAGAAGGGGATGAGTATAAGAGGAAATAAGACAATGATGTATAGTGGTTCAGCCAATTAGGCCTACATCCACTGTGAGTGTGTGATCCTCTAAGTATGGGCACTAATGGCCTTGGATACAATGCACATAAGCTCTTTCTCTCTCTACTGTGCACAAGCAGGGTTTTAGCTAGTTGCAATCATCTCATCCCCCTGTAGGGTTGTAGGTGACAAGTATATATAGGTCTTGGGGGGTGTAGTGTACCCCCCAAGTATGCATGGTGCATGTGAATGATGATCTAACCAATCCCCTGTTGACACCTGTAGATGCCAAATGATGACATAATATTCCCTCACGTGAGGGTGTGATTTGGTTGTAACGGTCTGCCACGTGTCATATGAGCCTGACGCGCACTGTCCCACGCGTCTCCCAAGCCACACGCTGTCATGATGTCACCCTCGGCCTATAAGCCGAGGCCGAGGGCAAAGTTTCTTCCGGTAGTGAGTCTGGCTCGATTCTGGCCTCGTACTATCGTACCCTCGTAGGGTCGTCCGGAGCCTGGGGAAGTGTCGGCCCATCGTAGGGTCGTCCGGAGCCTGAGGAAGGGTCGGCCCCTCGTAGGGTCGTCCGGATCCTGGGGAAGGGTCGGCCCCTCCTAGGGTCGTCCGGAGCCTGGTGGAGGGTCGGCCCCTCGTAGGGTCGTCTAGAGCCTGGCGAAGGGTCGGCCCCTCGTATGGTCGTCTGGGTCTGGTAGTGGCCAGCTGGGGCCTGGTGAAGGGTCGTCTCCTCGTATGGTCGTCCGTATTGGAGGTAATCCTCGTCCAGGCTGAGGGTATAAACGGGTATATCACTAATATCTCAACATTACCCAAAGCGGGATCGATGAGCATCTTTCCAACCTTCTTAGATGTTTCCCCAATAGTGACCTTGACCTCCCAAGAAAGTTTGATATCTCTCTCGAGTTGGTATACACGGTCTTTAAGTTTCTCACGAGTCTCCAATGAGGATTGAAGATCTCCTGTAAGACTAGCCACAATATTGGTCAATTCACTCTTTTCCTGGCCTAAGATGATAAACTGATCATATAATGAAACTCTCATCTTCTCGAGTTGACTCACCGATGCCTCACATACCCTCAAAACTTCTCTCTCTCTCTCTCTCTCTCTCTCTCTCTCTCTCTCTCTCTCTCTCTCTCTCTCTCTCTCTCAAATCTAACACCTTAATACCTAACTCTTTATTCAACGTTTTGGTTTTCAACGTCTCGGTGTACAAATCTTTAAACACTTTTTGGACATCTCCTCTCCCTCACTTGCGATCTCATCCTCACACTCACTATCCCATGAATGGATCGAAACAACATCGAGGCTCTCACGTATACAAGTGTCCTCATCATCGCAGGATAAACTGGATGTGCTCACGTGACTAGCCATGTAAGCAACGAACTTTTCATGTGGTGATTCATTATCGAAATCATTCAACTCGATGTTACTATCGCTAAGAGCGGCGGTAAAAGGAATATTTTTGCCCTTTATCTTTAGTATAGTGGGACACTCAAAAGCTTTATGCCATTTTCCCTCGCACTTATAACACATTATATCTTCCTCTTTCTCATCGCTCTCTTTGGCCTCATCTTTCTTTTTGATTTTCTCAAAGATCTTTTTATTGGAAGAATTTTCTTTGGAAAATTTGAGAAACTTTTTAAATTTTTTAACAAACAAGGCCAGGTCATCTAAATCAACCTCACCCTTAGAATCAGACTCACAAACTCTCTCTTTTTTCTTTTTATTAACCTGAGTCTTTAAATCTATCCTTCTATCCTTAGGCTTAACAGTTTTGGGAAACATGTCGATCTCATAAGTTTGAAGGTCTCCTATGAGTTCTTCCAACCTGAGTGTGTCTAATATCCCCAATGAGTTCAAAACAGTGACCTTAGGAATAAAATGGTATGGGAGTGACCTCAAAATCTTTTTCACAACTCTCGACTCCTCAATTTCTCACCCAAATTAAAAATTGTGTTAACAATGTACGACAACCTAGCATAAAACTCATCAAAACACTCGGACTTTAACATAGTGGCAATTTCAAACTGGGTGGTCAAATTTTGTAATTTTGACGCCTTAACTGCGTTGGTACCTTCATGTGTCAACTGAAGGACATCACATGCCTCTTTTGATGTGGTACAAGTTATAATACGGTGAAAATCATCGGGTGTGATGGTTCTAGATATATCACTATGTCCACGAGAATTATAGGCACTCCATTTATAATCATCATTAGTCCAATCAGACACATGTTTAGGATTAATGACATTTTCAGTGGTGGCAGTGGGAGGAGTCAATTTTCTTTCAATATGAGCCAAACTCTTTCATCAATAGCTTTTAAACAAGATCTCATGCAGGCTTTTCAATAGGCATAATTTGTACATTTAAAGATGGGCATCTGATTATATAAGTTATCCATACAAAAATTGCAATTTTTCAAAACGATTGATATCACAATTTTTTTTCGAAAAAAGAATCTCACGATATTTTGTTAATATCCTCTCTGATACCAATTTGTAAAAGCGATAGGCGATACCAATTTGAGATTTCAAAATATTTCATTCGAGTTAACTTATTTAACTAGATGTCAATCTCAAACAAAACAAAATTTAATTTTATTAAAACCTAAACATGCATTTATGTGATTTAAGGAATTGAACAATAAAGCATATAATCATAGATTCAGGAAAAATCCTCGCAGGGAAAAACCTTTATTTCACTAATAAAATGTAAATTGCAACTTATAAAATTACAAGTGAAATACTTCAATGAATTCCCATAAGAACCCACAAAGATCGCAACCTTCAGTCAACAATGATTCCTTTAAGAATCACAAGAACCACAATTCCTCCTTCGACAACGAATATCCTCGAGTATCCCCAAGATTACCAGCTGAGAAAGCTTTCCACAAGAATAACTTCGTTACAAAAGTGTTTGGGTTCCAAAGATGATTCGCAAAAGTAATTGGGATTGATTTGTGTGAATCAAAAAGGTTTTTAGCCCTAAAAAGTGAAGACTATTTTACAGTTGTTCATCAGTTTGCATAATTGAAAAGTCTTAATCGAAAAGATTCACGAAACAGGTTTTTATAGGAAAACAAAAAAGTTGAGGCGGCAAAAATTCATTCGTACGATATCTCAATACTTAGAAAAAAAGATAAGTAACTCAAAACAAAAGTCATACCAAAGTATACCTTATGTCACGTCGATGTTGACGATGCTTGATATTCGGATCTATCTTCTTGAACGTGTAAACGTAAACTTCCTATGACGGTTGTAATGGAATATGATATACTTAATGTAAACTAGGTACTATGAAAATAATGCCCTTACAGGTACTAACCTATCCACATACCCTGGTTTGGGTCACCAACCATGACGAATCGAATCACATCCATTCATCCTCACAAGATAAAAGTAACGTACGAACTTATCGGTCTCTTAAAAGTCGATGCCCAACTTCCCTCCTTGGGAGTAAGGCCCTCCCCCTCACATCCTTGGAACACATGAACCACTCTGATTGGCGGATGCTTAACACCTTGGTCCCAACTGACCTAATCCATTTACCATTGATGACATCACCAACCTACTACACTTAGGTTGCTGTTTTACTTATCATATCATGATCGTAACCCCAATTCCCTTTAGGCTGTATTCCATTCAAGATAGACACTCACCTTATTGTGTCCTTGACTATACGAGATTGTCACCAAGCTTGTTTCCAAGTTCTACGCAAACTGAACTCACGTGACGACCACACTGACAACTATTGGCATTTTAAGGGTAGTAAGTACCACACAAGGCTACATTTCCTAATCTGTATAGGCTTGTCAGACGTGCCGAGAACTAGCCCTTACCTTGCTAAGACTATCCTACCATATACCGTCGACACATCCCAACATTTTAATCATGCTTCGATACTCCCCCACTTCAGTTACCATTTCAAGTCTCCACATGGGGCCATCAACCTGAGTCTCGAATACATTTCTTAATATTCCTCAAAATCAAGTGTCACACTTCCACTACTAGTCATTACATGACACTCGGGCATCACGCCCCATAAACGACGCAAGCTTCCAATTCCTCCTTGGAGGATACACCACCCCTCCATAACGATTCTGGAACCCACACCTGACACATATGTTGTTTGACCCGTCTAAACCTTGAATAGCAACTTGTTATCATCACTTGACCTTTACCACACATTACTAGGATGCTAATTCTTCTACATACAGGACTTAACTGATCTCCTAAGGACACCAAACAAATTCCATGTAAAAGTACCCAAAACTTGATAAGATTTCATCATCCATACCTTTATCATTATAGGTGTGTTATACAAACCTTTTAATACCCTCATCATGATTACTAGGTGCTCGTGAATACACTAGTCTACGAGTTTCTATATATGGTGCACCTTAACCATCGAATACCTTAGGACATCGTAATAAGTCAATTTCTATGCCCGGTGATGCCACACATAATTAGTACTATAGACACCCCAAGATGCCCTTAAATAACACTCACACTAGGATTACCTCATATTTAGCCATTACCTAGGTGGCTAAAATGAGCCTTGACACTTAGGTAATAATCTTATCTTTTATCCAAATGGCTATGACCATAAGCCACACACCACATCACAACTAATACTACTAAGGATCCTGGTAGGATACAGGATGTCACCCACAACCTATAAGCTTCTAGGTCTGCATCACCGACATCACTAAAGATCTTATTCCTTGAAATCTCATAATATTTCTAAACCCTGACATAGAAGGCTACCTACAGTTCACTCCTATTCTCCTCAACCATAATTTTTGCATACGTAATATACTTATCGTAATTTTCCCCAAAATCTTATCATAACCTACATGGTACATCCTTCAATTAAGAATCACCAAGACACTTACTTGTAATGATACTATTTTACCAACTTAGACCGAGTAAACATCCCAAGTGTTGACCAATGCGGTTTATCATGCCCACAGAATTATCAGTTGCCTTATGACGTGATACTATCTCGAGGATCGAATTCGCCTAATCATCTCATTGGTACCAATTCCCAGAAAGTACCTAGTTAAAGAACTTAACGCATTTCTATTACCAATCAATACTGTTTAGGTATGATGCACTAGCCACCTAATCTCCACAGTTGAATTTACAAGAGTCATGTTTATAATTTAATGGATGTCATTCATCATTATCTACATCTCAATTGGCTTCTCATATCACTACGAATTGATATATAAGCACCTCACACTAAAAACTTGCGATGTCTCCACTATTGGCTTGCATGGGCACTCGTAACTTATTAGCATATCTAAATCAGAAGTGTGGAAGCGATTAACAATAACTAACTTAGTTACCTATAACTTGGCAATAAATTCACCCGTCATGCTAACCTCTTTGACTTCATGATTGAAGACACGAACTAAACCATCAACAAAACTACCATGACCGACCCAAACCAACACCGATGTCGAAAGATCCACTAATGACCTCACCACTTCACTCTCGAAAGGAACCTTGAACCTAGAGCTCCGATACCATTTATAACATCCCGACCCGAATTTATGGGTTACCCATAGTAAATTTGGTCCGACCCGCATGTTAGGTGTGAAGTACAATGAAACACCCTATATAATGCTTCTAATCAAGTTTTATTTTAATTAACATTCCACTTATTTAGCATGCGATTCCAATTTCAAATCAAACTACGTGAAGGACCCGTAGGGAGCACCACAGAGTCCAAGCATGCAAATCTACTAACTTAAAACAAAAGAGAGTACTTACCTTTATAATGTTCACAAAATATGAAACCGCACCCAACCTGTCGTAATAAAATGAGGGAGTTAGCTGAATGCTCGGTTGGAAATATATAACAATGCAACATAGAATCTAACGGCAGAAAGAAGACTCTAACATGTTATACCTATGTCCACATGCAACAACCTTGTATACACACACACACACACACACACACACATACACACATTCACACACACACACACACACACACACACACACACACACACACACACACACACACACACACACTTAATTCAGGAAATCGATTTACTTTTGAAAACCTTATTTATCCCGATTAACTCACCTAAATCTTGTAAAAGACTTCATTTTCTCATTTTGACATTTATTTCTTTATTTAACACACACGGTTAAATATTTTAAACAACTCCACTTGGTTTGATCGAAAGCAATTTCTTTACCGAAATTACCCTTTTCATTTTAACCAATTCACGTTAGTATTTTCATTGAAGATCACCCTTTCAACAGAAGTAAACATCATGTTAGAAAATACTTATTTAGCCATTGAAAACCTTTCACTACACACCTTTGTGTTAATTATGGGTTAAACATAGTTTTTTTCCTAGAAATTGATAATACTCGCAAAATATACTTTTCTAGACCATAGGATGTTTTATTTATTAAAAACTCAAACCAATGTCCTATTTTTATAAAATCTTCATTGTTGAGAGAAATCAAACTTAATTTATCAAATATCTTAGCATGATAAAGTGTTGATTCAAAACATTTTTGTTCCATAAAAATGTTTATCACAAGACTTCTTGAACATACCATTTACATGAAAATCCCAATTATTTCAAGTAAACCTCAAAATATTTACTCATCATTTATATCCAACAAAAATAACATTTTTGCTAACATTTTTATTTCACAAAAATGTTTAATACCAGATCTACTAGAAACCGATCATTCTGCTATTAAATTTGAGCAACCAGACTACTAATACACAAAATAGAGTCTTAAACTAAGAGTATGTTTTCCCACCTCAAATGAAGATCCAACAATGGAAGGTATGAAATGTCTAAGAATATGTCAACCTCCCACCTCCTAAGGTAGCCTCAAGGAGGTTACCTAGCTCCACCACGCTTGTATCCATGAAAGATTCATAAAAAATCCTCTTCAAGTTCCGTGAAACTCCCATCTTCATCTTCTCCAAAACCCACAACATCATCTCTAAATTCGTAGCTATGCCCAAAAATGGTTGAAATAGGTATCTAAATCTTGAATATGGTGAAGACTAGAAGAATATGGCGGTTTAAGGTGGATATTTGGTGGTGGAATGGTGAAGAGATGCTCAACAATGGTGAAAGACTAACCTTCTCTCTCTCTCTCTCTCTCTCTCCAACTTCAAACAACTAAAATGAACCCAAACAAGACTTATAAAACACCCCAAAATCTTAACAATCTTGTTTTGCCCATCTACCACATTTCGACAACTCAACAATCCAAGGGCCAACAACGTGACATCGCATAAGGGAAACTCGAATTAAAATTTTATGCGTAACCTTGTTCGAACGAGATTCGCCCCTCGTTTGAATGAGAATGGATTCTCGTTAGAACTCTGCTCGACCTTCAAATAACTTGGACCTGTTATATAGTGGTATCTTGTTCGAACCTCATTTTTTCCTCACTTCGAATGACCTAGTAATCGCGTTCGAAATGACCTCGACTTTGTTTGAAGGATTTTTTTTTTCCTATTTTCTCTGAATTTCCCTTTTGGACCCTCAATCTTCCAAAAATTATCATCAAGCCTTCAAAGCAGTCAAATAAGAATATAAACTCAGTCATAATCATCCAAATCTCAATATCTTTATATTATTACAACTTATGCAGGGAAAATAAGTAAAATATTGGGGCGGGGTATTACACATACAATATTTCTCCAAATGGGTAGAAGGAAAACCACTAGAGAACAACCGAGACGTTGATATGACAAGGTTTATCTTGAGGAATATCATAACTCATTTTTGCATTTCTTGGATCATTATAGTAGATAACGAGACTCAATTCAAAATTAACCTCTTCTAAAGCTTATGCAATGAAGAAAAAATTATATACTACTACAGTTCATTAGCCTACCCCAAGAGCAATGGGCATGCATAAGCTTATAACACAATAGTCCTTAACAGTATATAGAAGTGGTTGAAGAAAATGAATGACGCATGGGTCGACCAACTCCTTCACGTTCTTTGGGCATATCGAACCACACCCAAGAGGTCAATGTAGGAAACACTCTGGACTATGGAATGTAAGTTGTTATTGATTCATTCCGAATCATATCACTTTATACCCTCGAAACTTATGCATTTTGGTCCCCTCGGGTACTTTAATACCTATAATTATGCTCATTAATCAGACAACCTCTGTTTTATATGATAACATGTTATTTGAGGTATTATTGAGCCTTTTAGGTGGTAAATTTCCTAATATTAAGTTTGGTGGCATTCCGATAAAGTCCCGTCACAATTCGCACGTTCAAGGGCATTTTAGTAAATTCACACTTTGGGACTTTTGCCCAAAGTCTTCACGGAAGTTGACGCTCTCAGAATATGCTTCGCATGTCCACGAACGGTGCTCGAATCGGAGTCTGAATAGAGAAACCACGGGCCTTTGATCGAGGAAGAATTATAAGGGAAGTAATTTAATATTTTAATAACTAACAATTTGAATAATAACATATATGTCCCTTTTCTATTTCGCAGCAAACATGTCCCAATTTGCAAATGGAGATTTGGCCCGAACCCGAGTTTGTGCTCAGGTCTTTAATTCAACCAATTGGAGCCTTGGTTTGAGAAATTGACGTGTAGATCTTTGGCTCATAGATTATCGCGGGTCCATGGAGGTTTACGGTGATCCATTTTGGCTTGGGTTCATCTATGGGTGGATTTGGGGTTTTGGCACCACGGTCTCGGGTTTTACCCATTTTGCGTCTTAGACCATGGCATCTATTGGGTTTTAACACACACACACACACACACACACACACATAGTATTACGGAGCTGGGTGTTGGCTTAATTCATGGAGGTCTTGGTTTTAACAGCAAATTGAGATGGGTTTTGACATTTTGGAAGTGTAAAAGGTCTCGACTTAAGGAATTGCGTGGCTATACCTTCTAGCTATCACCGGTCGACCGGCCTCCCACCTACGGTCGACCGGGTTTTGCATTTTTGCCTTGTGGATTAGGCAATGGGCTTCTCTTCTCTCGTTGGTGGACCGGTCATCACCCCCGGTCGACCGGTCCTCTGTTTTTGTGCGAGTGTGCTGTTGCCCATTTCCTTTTCTCTTTCTTTTTTCTTTTTATTTTATTCATTAATTGCAACTTATCCCTTTTTCTTTTATTATTTTGTTTATTCCAACTTAGTATAAATAGGAGGTTTTGTTTATTTGTAAAGGATATCTAGTTTATATTCATTTTATTAGATAATTTAGGTTAGGATTAGGATTTTGAGAGCTCATCTTCTCTCTCATTTGGGTTTGTCTTATTTGTGGATTGTAAGTGTATTTTTCATTACCCCTACTAATTAATTTAGTTGTAATTCCTTGTTTTCTTGCTTTGTCATTTGTTTATAAGATTTCTAATGTAGATTCATTACTTTATTTATTTCTTTCAAGCCTAGATAATTTGTGTACAACCTTTCTAATTTGTTTACAAGCTTTCTAATGTTAATTTATGCATTTCATCATGCTTAGTGGCTAGTTTAATCTAGGTTGTGTTGGATTGAACTCGCCTAGGGTTGATTTGGTTGCTTTGCTTTGGTGATGGATTTTACGAGTTTATTTCGATTGGGTTGTCCTATTTTTACGCCTAAGATATTTAACGGGGTATATCACATATGCTGTGTATGTGTAATTTTCGGAGTATTTGTTGACGACAAAATCTTAGTAGGTTTTTATGCGAATTTAGGGGTGACGACTCTTAATTTAATTAATTGACAAAATGAGATTCAATCTTAATAACTCGTAAGCCCATGTAACCATTTATACTAATTAACTCAGGGTGAGGGATATCTAGCACAACCTATAGTTTTTATTCGCTTTGTTAATCTTAGTTTAATTTACCCTCGCCTAGAATAATATTTTCTCTTTATTATGTTTTATTTTTGTCAACATTACCTTTTACACTTTTATTTTAGAAGTAATAAACCAATTAAATTTTAGCAACTCGTCTCTGTAGATTCGATACCCGAACTGGCCGCTATACTCCCTTAAAAGAGTGTAGTCATAGTTTAGGTTTTTGCATAGTGGCGGGAACGGAGAATAATGACCGGCTTATATCTTTATACTCTTGCACCGCGGTTCCCCCTTGTTATAAATTATTCCATTTGAAACATCCCAGCCAACCATGAAGTCCTCCTTAGTCAACCAAGATCTCAATATCGAAGCGATCAGAGCAGAACTTGGTCTAGCTGAAGAAAAGAGAGAGTTAGACCTTATAAAGATTGCCTCCTACCATTAGCAGTTGGACAAGAAATACAACATAGGATAAAATAGAGGAGCTTCAAGGTCGGGGAATATGTGCTTAGAAAAATTATTGGCGATGCAAGGAAGCCCTTAGATGAAAAATTTGGGCCCAACTGGGAAGCTCCATTCAAAGTTATCAGGGATGACTTACAGGGAGCCTACCATTTGGAAATAATTGAGGGCAGGGAAGTTCTCCCATCATGGAACACAACCAACCTCAAGAAGTTTTACTTTTAAGTCTAAATTTATTTCAGTTTTGAATTATTTTTCATACATTCTTTTAGATTTTTCGGATATATTGCATTGTTCAAAATGGCAAATAATGAGTATTTAATAAAGAAGATCGATTAGTCAAATGAATTGTGTTTGGCATGTTATCTATCTTCTTGATGTTTATCTTCATTCAAGTGTATTCTTTAAAGACTAATTAGATGGTCGGCCAAAGACCACCATTTGGTTCCTGAGCATAGACATTTACTTTTAAATGTCTTCTTTTAAGAGTGATTAACCGATCGATGAAAGACTATCACTGACTGAAATGTATGCATATAGACTGAGTGACTGGTTGACTAAAGACCAACCAAACCCAAAATGTTTTGAAGATTAACAAAACACAAATAATTTCTTATAACTGATGGAAGGGCTATTGGGAAACTATTAATAAGCACCCATGACCGACCAGGTAAAAAAAATCCTAGCTGGGAGATAACCCCCTAAACATGTGTACTTTTGCTTTTTTTTTTTGGCTTTAGGCCTAAGGTTTGATGTGCCGACATCACCTAAAATGTAAGATCAGGGACCGTATAACGTAAAGGAAAATAAAATGTATAATTTTTCATTAATACTCATGGTTATTATAAGGAAATTAAAAAAAATAAATAATTTATAATGAAGAAGTAAGTATAGCTGAATTAGTTGGGTAACCAGAGTGATTCATCCTCTGAAGGGATAACCGCAATAGGCAGAATATTTAATGCAAAAGGTCGAATGATCTCCGTCAAGTTCCTAATCCTATAGGGCCCTCCAAGGGTCATCATGTTGACCAAGTGCGAAGGTCAATAAATCCCCTCATCACCATCGAGATCGTAGTTGCCTAGGAACTTCCTTATCAGGCTAATAGGATTATCAGGATTGTCATTAGTTGGTATCCATAAAGCATCAAGATTGTAAGGAATATTATGATAATCGAGGCAACCGAGATTATACTAGTACTATAATTTGGAATCTTTTGGCACCTTAAAAACTACTAGGGATTGAGCCAAACATTCTTGTATACTATGTTTCGAGCATCACTCAGGGTAGCATCCAAGATGAGAAGAACATCATCATATCCATCCATCCATACTTGGTGAGGTTGCTTATGTAATTGGAATCTTAGGCGATCAAGTTTCTCTGGTAAATTCTTGATGGTCTCCTCTTTATCATGCAAAGACTTTTTTTTTATCTTATCTAGTTCTCTCCTCAACCGATCACTCTTTTTTGTCATGATATAAAGACAATATTTTAATGGAAGTACCCTTGTCACGCAAGGACTTTTGGGCCTTCTCCAGCTCTTCTCTAAGTTATCCATACCCTTGTTCAAGGAAGGAGGATCCATCCCCAATTTACATCTCTGGTCGAAACTTGCTGGCCCTCCTAGGCTCAACTTTCAAATCATTATTCTCATTCTCAAGGAGATCAACGACCTCCCTTTCTCCTTAAAGGTCGGCTTACAGCATAAAAATCTTCCTTGCATGCAAGGAATCAATATTGTCCAACTTTTAATCAAATCCACTTTCCATGGATAACTCATCCAGATCCTTATCAAATTTGGTTGTCTATTGGATAAAAATTCACTATGACCGGCTTGGGTGGTACAAATCATGTGATGAAAAAATGCATTGTGCTCCACGATAGGATGGAATAGTCAACACAGATTCGAGTAGGTCTCTTTTGCTTGCGAGGATGCATTAAATCTTAATACTCGCTCGAGATCATTAATGTTATAATAACTGGTAGAATGAAGTCTCCCATGACTTTCTTCAAAGTCATACTGATCAGAGACAAGCAATGGAAGTCTTGTATCAAATTGAATAAGGAATGATTATGTAAGCTCGATAAAAGAGAAAAGCATAAAAAAATATTGTAAGAGAATTGAATAAATAAAGTTGAATCAAACTTTGAATTTCATTAAAAGATAGAAAATGGGGAAAACCCCTACATTAAAGTTTAAAAGGAAATGAGTACAATGTTTCCTAGACTCTAAGTTGATTTCTCTCCCACCTTTGCCTTCTCGACAGCTTGAACAGAGGCCATATCCTCCAACCGGGTGGTCTCTCCCTTAGCCTTTTCGGCATCCTAAACTGCCCCGTGGTTGTCTTTTGCTTTCTCAGTGTCTTGGCAAGTTTTGACTTACTAAAGAACCTTGTAATCCCTATGGATATCCTTAGCCTTCTCAACATCCCGGTGAGCTTCGAACAAGGCCACTCCAACACCAGCATTGATATACTCAAGACTAGAAGACTATTTGCCGGCTAATTCTTCCTCCTCTTCATCATCTTTCTCTTCGACTAGAGGAGGGGGACCTACTTCTTGATCTTGAAAGAACCCGAAGTCCTAAATAATGTCTATCTTAACAAGGGCCTTATTTTAACCACTCTTAAATAATTACTTTCTTAAGTATCCAATCTGTTTCTGGGCCTTGATAATGGCCTTTTTCCATCCACGAGTGTAGGCATTATCCTTAGCCTATGCAACTCTAATTAGGGCCTTCTCAGCTTTGGCTTTGGCCTCGCTAGGCTTGGTTCTTGCCGTTCGCAGCCTCGATGTTGGCCTTCTTGGTATCCTTTTTGTCCTTCTAGATAGTAAGAACTAAGGTCTTTGACTCACTGATCTTCTTTTTAAAGTCATTATTAACTGTCTCAAAGCTTCTCCTTCTTAGTGATCTTATCTTGACCAACCAGCAACTTCCAAAGCCCTGTTAACCTCTCTTAAAGCTACCTCCACATAATGGGAGGACTTTCTCAACACATAATATCTCTCTAATACCTGGTCATAGTCGACCAAGAACTATAAGGCCCATAAAAAATAAAATATCTTTAGTTAAGGATTAATGGGTAATAACAAGAGGAGCATACAATGTTCAGAATGTACTTACGAGAGCAAGATTGTGGTTGACATGTTACAATAACCAACCATGGGACTGGACAGCTGTAATAACTTTGTCAGTATTAAGGCACACCGACCCAATGAAACCATGCGCCAGGTCGGGGTGAGTAACAACTGAGTGGGCAAAATCTTTTCCCTTATCAATAACGATTTTCCCCATAATTATAAGAGGGGAGTCCTCAATATCCATGGGATTAGCATAACCCCCAGTGTCATATTTTATACTCGCTGGTCAATCAAGCATTTCACTCGTGTTCACTGGGCGAACATAAGGGGACTTTGGGCTTCGATTGGTAGCAATCATGTTCACTACCTTTCTCTTTGGGGCCATTTCTCGAGGGGAAAGTGTAGTGTAAGGAATAAATAAAACATCTAAAGATTCATAATAAGAATAGGTATCTTCCTCATCTGAATCCTGAGAGGTAGTAGCCTTCAGATCATCTAAATCAACTTGAATGACTTGAGTCTGGTCAATTGACCTCGTTACAAAGGAGGTAGTTGAACTCCTTTAGTCAAGTAGGAATGGAGATAACATAGGATGATCACTTGCTCTAATCCTTTGCCTTATTGACCAAACCTTTTGGAGATCAGCAAAGTTCACATCCTAGTCATGACGAGGTCTCTTCTTGTTCTTTGTTCAATAAATAAGAAAAGAGAAATCACAATCAATCGAATGAAGAAGAAAACGCATTATAAAAATGCAATTATGACCTAACCTATTCCATGACCATTCGGAGGTCACTTTTGTCCCTCTTATTTTTCACCCTCAAGAAGGGGGATGGATTTCCAATTATTCACAATGATACCGTGATCCCAGTAGTCTTTGTTGGAATCAAGAAAGTTAAACACCAGAGTCCGATTAATTAATTTGTTCTTCAAGTAATAAATATTTTCTTAGGTAGTTTCCCATTGATAACAATACCTAATGTTATCTATACCAAGATTGGTCCCGTATAAATCATTAATATGGTGAACCCCATTCAAAATCAACCAAATATTTATAGTGATATGGGTGGGGACCACGTCAAAGTATTGACATAAGCCAAGAAATGATTGATTTGGGGGAAAAGTTATCCCACACTATACTATGAAGATCGAAGGTAGCCAATGACCTTAAGGAAGTTTACACAACTCACTTGGGCCCTCCATTAGTTCTTTTATGACCCATCGAGGAATATAATCATGTTTGAACTTTTCTATAGTGTGTTTGTTAATAGCATACACCATTTTTGAGATATGATGGCAACTCAAAAATAAAACTAAGGAAAGAAATGGGGTAGTGCAAGAAAATGATAAAGATGTAGTTAGAATGCTTACAGTAAAATGGAAGTAATGAAAATCCCTTCTCCAAATCCCCAGATTTTGAAACGAGGTAGAAAGAGAGGGAGCAATTGTTTTGTGGTGTAAAATGACTTCACGATTCCCAAAAATGATTATTATATTCCTATACACATGAATGACGGAGTGATGTGTGATGGATACCGAAGCGATGACTATATTTTCCCCTGTAGACGGGGAATTAAGGTAATCTTGAGACTAGAGATAATCCCCCAATTAACAACAGTGTTTGGGATTAAGTCAGCGTGGAAGCTCAGCATGGCAGCTTAGCGTGGCAGCTCAAGCGTGGTAGATCATATCTTAGCTTGTTGTATTACTTAGTCACATTGTATCTTTGTTTATATTGGCTGTGGGCTATAACGATTGTAATGATGTAACGAGTATAATATTTTTTAGTGTGAGATCGAACGGTACTCGCGAGAGACCATGCTTGGCAGGCCCTGGGAGAGCTTTCATGCTCTATCAAACGACCTCGTCGTGAGAACTTTGGAGGGACTTGGTTTGGAGGATTGTGAAGTGAGGCACCGTTGGAGCTTGTCCCGACCATCTTAGATACACCTGGTAAAACACCAAAAGACCCTGACTGTGGAACCCCGAGCGGAGTAGCTTTTAGTTCCATCGGGCGTTGAGTTGTGGACCAAACAACCATCTACTTAATATTACATCTACTGTAGGTGATGTCACTAGCCAGCTAGACAATGTCAAATCTGCACTTGAGTAAACCACCGTGGTATTTGGGGCTGTTAGATACTTTGTGAGCCACCTCTGTGATGATAGACACCTGACACACAGTGGTTAGGCTAAAGGCATGTCTTGGTATTTAATGTTTATGACATGGAGCTAACTAGGGCATCAGGCATTTAATGTTTGTGACATAAAGTATGAGGGATGTCTTTTAAAATTATTAATGACTGAGTTACCTCGGGAGTGGTGTGGGGGATATTTAAGGACCCCAACCACCTCTGGAGAGAAGAGGTTCTTTTTGAGAGTTCAGAAGTCATTACTAGAGAGACTATACATCAGCGAGAGATTTATTACGAACCAGAGAGTTTACTCACCCACCATTGTCATTTATTACGAAGCTTTAATACTTAACAAAGATCATTAAGGGCTCACTACACCAAATATGCCGAATTGTCATGGTCATTGACCTTGACAAGTTGGACTTGTCAAGGTCAATGACCGTGACAATTCTGGGGGTGACAAAGAAAATTATCATAGACGTGTCACGGTCATTAACGGTGACAAGTTTTTAAAAATTATCACGGACGTGTCACGGTCTATGATCGTGACAAGTTTTGTCACGATCTATGATCGTGACAAGTTTTGTCACGATCTATGATCGTGACAAATCTGTGACAATTTTTAAAATCTTATCACGGTCAATGACCGTGACAATTCTAGGCAGAATTAAAATAAAATTTACTGGGCAGTATGGCCACTGCCACTGCCCAGCAGTATATTTGTACCTGTTATAGCAACATTATACCTGTTCAAACATCATATATCCAAATAAAATAGAGATAATGCAAATATACATTCAAAACAATATGCATAATGATATAATCAAAATGAATATGTACAATTACTACAAATACAAATGAATTAGAAGAAATGAGATAATTGTATATATTTGCTCTAAAAAATGTTGTTATCAGTACAAATGAAAATGAATTAGAAGAAGACATGCAAATATGTACAATTACTACAAATCAAATAAATTGTTACTATTTAACACCTCAATTCTGAATTATAAAACAACATCATCTAGCTCATAATATGTATAATTACTAAAAATCCAAAATATCTTCACCCCCACCCCTACTGCCCACACACACGCACACTACACAAGAGTGAAAATGATAAAGTGCAAATCAATTAAAAGCATTAAAAATGGATTGATAAAGTATGAATTGGAATATTTATTACAAATTGAAAAATTATTTCAAATTCGTGATATCATAAAAAATGGATTGATATTCGGTAGGAGGAACCAAGTCATCCACACTACTATTTAGACGCTTTGGCTCGTGTAGGACAATTGACCACGACTCGTTGTTGATATACTCCGAGTAAAACACTTGGTTAACCTTTTGAAATGCACAAACAAACGACTCATCGCTCACGTGGTCTTTGCTCTTCAACTTGGACAAGTCAACCATGACCAAATTGGTGACATGATCAACTTTACAAGCATTTTTATCCTCAACTCTTACCCAGTCACATTAAAATACAACATGTTTGAAGCTTATATAATCCAATTCAAATATATTTCGAATTACAGCATAATAAGTCATTTCAGCTTCAACGAGGTTTTTATCTTTTGCGCTCGCTCGATATAAAGTAAAAGCCTTGTATGAAATGCCCGAGTTCTGTACATTTGTAATTTCCTCGTACACTTTTGCGCCGAATACGTAATCGTTAAATCGATACTTTTTGTACTCTTGTGCCACGAAGAAGGGTCTAGTGGCTAGACGAGTAAGCCTTGATGTCACATCACCCGTCTTTAAGAGCTGAGAATATAGATAAATTAATTAGATTAGTTGTAAAGTTTGAGTGTAATGTAACGTTATATAACGACCATTTTCATTATAATTACTTCTTGTGACAACCATAGCCTAAATTTGTTGTCTGATTGTACCATTGTTCTTCGTCTTTTATTGTTCTCACAGGCTTCATATTTTCTGCATATTACAAAATTGAACTTACTAAAATATTCTAAAATAAGTTAAACATTAAAATAATGTAAAATATTCTAAATAATGTTAAACATTAAAACTTTTTCCATTCTTTGACATCTTCATGTGTGTCAAATAGATAACGAGCTACTTGTTCATGTTGCAAACTCGTTAATTTCACTCGTTTTCCCATCACATGACCACCATCATCGAAAAACTCATCAGTGTCATCAATAATGGTTGAGTCAGGCATAGATTCCCGAGTATATATTGATGAATCCAAGGTGATGTGTTCCTCTGCAATTGATCCTGCAATGTATAGCGTATTCTTGACGTAATCTTTAAAAACTTTCATCAATCTTTCAAACGGATTCATCCACCGATATCTAACTGGACCACAAAGAAGTTCCTCGTCGCATAGGCGTACCAGCAAGTGAATACTTATGTCAAAGAATGCTGGGGGAAAGTACTTCTCCAACACATAAATCGCTTCGTTCACCACTAATTTTGCGGCCACTATGTGTTCTCGATTTACTACCTTCTAACACAAGAGTGAGAAGGTAATACTAATTTGCATAATAGCCTTTCGCAAATCCTTGTACTTGGAGAAACAGTGCTTAAATAATAAAGGAACCAATTTCATGATCACATGCCAATCGTGGGACTTACACTTATGTAAATCATGAGTAGCATAATTCACAATCCTTTGCAAGTTGGACGAAAAATTATATGGGCCCTTCAAATTATATATTGTGTCTAAAAGCACCATCCTTTCCCCACTCGTCAAAGTAAATGTACCAGGGGAAATTATTGTCCTTCCCCTACTATCTTCTTTCAACCATAGTTGTGGCTTAAGTTTCAACGATTTAAGGTCTTTTCGTGCATTTTATCCATCCTTCGAATGAATCCCCTCAAGGCAAGTACCCACAATATGTTAAGCGAAGTTCTTCTCTGCATGAATCACATCCAATACATGGCGCACCGAGTTATTCTTCCAATAAGGCAAGTTAAAAAAAATTGACCTCCTAGACCATGCCTTTCTTGTCTCAGTTTCATTCCTAGTTGGGGACTTCTTATGCTTGACATTCTTAAATTTGGGATTCTTACCTGGTATATTAGGGACACATTCAGAAGATTTACTTTCAATTTCTGAACCTGAAAGTTATCTCGGCGGTAGCCTATGTTCAACCTCGCCAAATAAAAAATTAGAACCTTTCTCAAATCTGAAACTATGAGCCGGGGGTAAAAACCTCCAATAGCAATGTTATACATTTTTTGAGCTAGAGGATAGACGAAGAGATTCAGTCTCCTCTCCACAAATAGGACACCCCAAATAACCATGTACTACACAACTGGATAATGTCCCATAAGTTAGACAATCATGAATTGCCCACATCAATATAGCTTTCAGCGTAAACTCTTATTTTCTAAAAGATTCAAATGATTTCACACCATCTTCCCACAACTCATTTAATTCTTCTACCAAAGGAGCCAGGTAGACGTCGATGTCATCACTTAGGGCCTTTGGCCCAGGTATCAATAAAGACATCATAAAAAATTTAGGTCTCATACACGGTGAAGGAGGGAGGTTGAGTGGGGCTAGGATCACTAGCCATACAGTCTGATTTGTGCTTAGATTTACAAATAGATTGAAACCATCTGTTGATATAGCCAAACAAATGTTGCGCTGTTCTCGAGCAAAATCGGGATACTCATAATTCATCCTCCTCCAAGCTGTAGAATCAATAGGATGACGCATGAGATTACCCCTACTTCTGCCCTAGCATGCCAAGTAATTTCCTCCGCTATCCATGGTACTGTGAAAAATCTCTTTAATCTAGGCCCAACGGGAAAATATTTCAACACTTTTTGAGGAACTTTTAAGCTTGTGCCTTCTTTACTAGTATATTGGACATATCTAGGTTCATCGCAAACCAGACAACGATCGAGATTTTCATACTCCTTTCGGTATAGTATACAATCATACACACAAGCATGGATCGATTTATACTTCATTACCAAACCTTTAAAACTATTCTTCATAACAGGATAGCTATTGGGAAGAGTATTCTCCTTGGGTAGTAACCCCTTCACCCATTTTAGAATTACTGTCACGCTATTTCTAGACAAACCATACTGCGTCTTCAAACTGTGCAAACCAACCATGGCATGTAAAGTTGTTTGATCTTTCTCACAGCCAGAGTATAACAGTTGGGTCGCCTTAAATTTTAAACTTTGGTAGTCATCGATAAGGTTTATCGTGATATCTTCACGAGCACTTGAACCTTGTACATCATCAGTAACCTCATTCTCTTCTGCTTCAAAAACTCCGTACGCATCATCAACTAAATCCTCTAACATGTTATGATCTACGTCGTCCCCTTCTACATCTATCCTACTTATTGAAGGTTGTTATAAAGGTTGTTTGGGGATAAAATGAACTTTTAATTCACCGTGAAAACTCTAAAATCGATAATTATCTTGCATACCCGATCTTAACATATGTAGTTCAACTGTTTTCCACTCAAACACCTTACCATTCTTACACCTAGCATACGAACACGGAAACAGTTCATCATTATGACATCTCTTTACGTATTTCACATATTTATTAGCGCCTCTGCAAAACACATCCCCCATTCTATTTGTCTCACCCATCCACTCTTTGTATTTCAGATATCCATTCATATCTACCATAACTAATCACCATTAAAGGTAAGAAGCGTATATTCATGGATTAATATAAACAAAACTTAGATTTATAGTATGTTTTATTTAATTATGTCTTAGTTTTATCCCATTTAAGACCGTATATTTTTGTAATATACTTAACAGCTCATCCACATTGTTACGATTTGAGAAAAATTCGGCAGCATATCCCCATAGTTCTCCAAGTACACGACGTAGATTGGCAAGTGTGAGTATTATTTTAATTGATCAATTGAAATAACAGTCACACTTGTCAATCTAGTATGTACCCAGAGAACATTAGGGTAGGACTGCAGAACTTCCTCCAAAAGTAACAACTTTAATCCACTAAGAATATTATTATACAGAAATTATGCAGTCCCAAACTGTTCAAATGGGACAATTCGAGAGATCTCATTACAGGGGTAATGACTCTCGGACGGGTTTAAGGGCTATTGAATGCATACGCATAACAACTAGAAGGCTAGTATCTATGCGCACTATATGTAGTTTCAAGTATGTTTTATTTAATTATCATACTATAGATATATATTGTTTGTTATACAAAGTAATTTTCAAAAAAAGTTAAAAAATCCTACCCCCATATGGACAATAATCCATTGGTCATGCCACTTTTAAAATTAAACAACCCAACATCGATCCACTATAATCCAACCGCAATGGCAATAACAAATGTGTATCCCGTACTCCTTCTAATTTATCTACTCAATTAATTCTTTTCATCAATTAAACTAACAATTAAAGTATACAATTATTAATTTACTAATTTACAATGAGGGGCAATTCTACTTGCATATGAAAGGGGCACAAATTATTAATTTACAAAATTTTTTTACAACCAATCAATATTAAATCAATCAATTCTTTTACAAGGGACACTACAATATGAGAGGCAATATCTAATAAACCAATAAAAATTTAATTAAAAAAACACACACACGCACATATACACCCCCTGCTCTACCCCCTCCCCTCGATGTCCCTACCCACCCCACGCGCACACACACATATATACACATGCACATATATGCACACACGCACATATACACACACACACGCATATATACACACACACACGCACATACCCCCTAGCCCTGCTGCCTCCCCCCACACATATACACCACACACACACACGCGCACATTTACACACTTATATACACACACGCACATATACATACACATATACATAAATGGGGGAGAAATAGAGAGAAACCATACCAACTTTGTAGAGAGAGAGAGAGAGAAGCTGCTAGAGAGAGAGAGAGAAATTGGAGGGAATGAATTCGGAGGAAAAAAAAGAAGGGGGAGGGTTTTTTTACTGACAGATTTGTCACGGGCGTGTCATGGTCATTGATTGTGACAAACTTGTCACGGTATTATCACGGTCATTGACCGTGACAAAAAATGCATGTTTTTTTGTCACGGGCATTGACCATGACAAGCTTGGCCGCTAAAAAGGTGACAAATTTACCATTTTGGTGTAGTGGCGGTTGGGGTGTTTGACTACCTGCCAAGGTGTATCTAGGGTGCTCATTTTCTCTCTCCCTCTAAACGAGTCGCTTCTGAGGTCATTATTATCTTCTGAGTTATACACGAGATATTTGTGAGTTGAAACTGAGTTTATCTTCACTAAGTTGTGTTTACGTGTCCTACAGTTAATCAATAGTGTTGCTGGTTAACTTATCATTGCTGTACTAAAAAAGGGTTACGCCTCCATCTAATCTAAACTACCCTCTTACATTTGGTGACTTTGCTAGGGAGGCATTATTTTAAGCAAGGAGTATGGAGCAAGATAATGTTAATCTAAGACTTAAGTTTGATGACATTCAACACAATGAAGAACAGGTGGCGAGAGAGCTGAAGGCTTCATGGGACGGAGCCCCTCGACTATAGGTATCTCCAGTTCAAATGGCGATAGGTGTCCGAGGGGTGACACAGGCTTCTACGAGCGCTGGGTTAGGACCGGCCCAAGTGGAACTCATGAATAAATTTTATGAGTATTTACAAACTCCCGTAGCTTCAACGGTGTTGTGGGGAGTTGAGGCCAACTCCTTCGTGACACCAGGGGCAGCCCCAATGACCCCACCAAGTGCAGTTCTAACAGGAACAGTTCCGACAAGTATACCCCCTGTTGTATGTCCAACGGTGGGAACTCCAGGAGTATCAACCGTTCCAACTGTGATGATTTCTCCAGCTGCAATGGGCACTCTGCCTATGGTCCCTCTGGTCGTTACTTCAACGGCATCAGCTATAGAAGAGATGATAAAAGAGATGTTGAAATTCATGCAAGCTTCCTTGCAATCTACTGGTGAGGTAGCTTCAGTTTATGACGACTTTTGAACGCCTTACCCCCAGGAGTACACCGATGAGCCCTACCCAAAAGATTATATTCCTCCTATCTTTGAAAAATATACACGAAAGGGTGGGAATACGAAAGATCACATTAAACGCTTCATGGAACATTTGGGGCCGCACTGCAATAACAAGACGCCCAGGTTTAGGGAATTTTCTAAATCCTTAATCGATAAGGCCTATACCTGGTATTCTCACTTAGCCCCTAAGAGTGTTTTCATGTGGGAGGAGATGCACGTTTTGTTCGTCCAGAAATTCTTTCTGGCGGAAGATGAGTTCACCTTGACCAAACTGGGGAGAGATAAGCAAAGACCAGGAGAATATGTAGTGGCATATTTTCGAAGGTTCAGGGAAAGGTCCCTCGATGTGAGGGAGGAGGCTAGAGAATCCAAACTGCTGTAGATCTGTACGGAAGGACTGCTTCCTGAGTACATCTGCCATCTTATCAACGAGATGCGTGAGGGGACTTTTGCGGCATTCCTAAAAGCAGCGAGGAATATCTCATTGGTTGTACGACCAAACCCAGTGGTGGTGCCCATAATGTTCAGGCAATCGATAAAACCTGGGGGAGGGAGGTCTCAGCCCCCATGGGTGGGATATACCGAAGGAACAGATGGGGGCAAAGTAGCGAAGAGGGATAATAAGAGGAAGTTTGGGGGAGACTGGGAGGATCCACCACCGTTGCCTTGTACAGTAGAAAAGGCGGTCAACTGTTACAATGCCATGGTTTAAGGAGGAACGGTGTATAAATCGAAGGGCATCCCCGTTGGGGGACCATACACCACAACCAGGGAGGATCCTAAATATTGCCAGATTCATCGAAAGATCCAACATCCAACAAAGAGATGTTTCACGCTAAAAAGAATCATCGACAAATATATGAAGGCAGGAATATTGCAAATCCCTCCGCAAAATGTTAACAACAACCCACTCCCAGCACATGGGGCCAATTTGGTGTTAGCCTACTACGAGGAGGCAGAGAGAGAAGCAAGGGAGCTAACAACGGAGCAGGAGGAATTTGAAGAATATTTAGCAGAATGTACTAGGGGAATGGTTAACGTAGTGTTAGCTTATAATGAAGCAAGTGGTAAAGATGTGGAGGACGTATATAGCATTGAAGGTGAGGAAGTAGACCAAGCTATGGAATACTGTGCAGTTTTAAAATCCCCAAAGTTTGTCTGGCTCTTCGACCAGGTAGGGACACCAAAGGATAGTAGATTGGAGATAACCCAGCCAATCCTTGATATTATGAGGAAGAACGCAGTACCTTTGCTGATATGGAAGGGACCTATGGCCGGGTTAGTAAAGATATTTCCGTCAGAGATAAATTTCAGCGACGCAGATAGGGCCGTAAGATTCCCTCATAATAGGCCATTATATGTGATTTCCAGCATCAACGGAGTTAGCTTTACAAGGGATCTTATGGATGGGGGATCCTCCATCAATATCATGCGAATCAAATCTTTCTATGAAGCTAATTATGGAGCAGAGGTTAGTCCCCATGCCTTTGGTGATTTCAGGTTATGACAACCAGTCTTCCAAGTCCATTGGTTATGTGAACGTTGGGATCGTGATGGGAAATCTGAGTTGCCACATCAAATTCCACGTGATAGAAAGTGTGATAAACTTCCATCTATTGATAGTAAGGGTGTGGATGCACAACCAAGGGCTAGTTCTTTCAACGTATCACCAATGCACGAAGCTAAATATCAAGGGGACGAAAGTGACCATTAGAGTTACGAAGAGGCCCTTCGCTGTCGAAGAAGCTCACCTAGTAGATGCAACCTTTTACACAGAACTGAAGGAGGATATCAGAGTCCTAACTAGAAGAATGGAGGGAGCGTGGGTTCCCTTGATCAGAGAAAGGATAGGCCCTTGAATGAGTAGCATAACGAAGTTGCAAGCAGCAAAAGAGTGATGGCAGAAGAAGCCCACTCGGTGGTCCCTCAGCCCCAAAACATCTCAAAGCAGCTCAAAGACAGGATGAGGCCTGGAGTGGATCCAATGGAGCATAAGGTCCAATAACAAAGTGTCCTGAGCCAATTTTCGGAGGAAGAGCTACTGAGGCTTATAGAGAGAAGAAGAGGAAGGAAGTTGTAACTACCAGTAGGCAGTGAAAGAAAGTTCTTACCGAAGAGGGAAAAGTGGTGTATCATTTATAATAGTGTGAACGGGCGGCCGAAGAAGATGATAATGAGGCTGACCCAATATATGAGTGTTTTTTGGTGGATCAATGGGGGCAATGTATGGTAATAGACAACTCTAATATACAGGAGTTCGTGGAAGATATCACCGAGGACCAGACTATATAGCAGATACCTCGAAGCCATAGGCACAAGAGTTGGAGCAGTTGAACCTGGCGAAAGAAGGGGAGGATCCAAGGCCTATTTTTATCTTGAAGGACCTCAGTAAAGAGAAATGAGAGGCCTTGGTTGAGTTGATTTGGGAGTTTATAGACATTTTTACGTGGAAGTACACAGAGATGGAAGGGATGGATGAGGAAGTAAGCTGCCACAAGTTAAACGTGATGCCTTCAACTATTTCGGTGAAGCAAGCAACGAGAACGTACAAGCCTGAGCAGGATTTGAAGATCAAGGAAGAGGTCCAATGCTTATTGCCGGTAAGTTTCATCAAACAGATACAACACCCACTCTAGCTATCTAGAATTGTCCCGATGGGAAAGAAAGATAACAAATAAATAAGGATCTGTGTGGATTTCAGAGACTTGAATAGGGCATGCTCCAAGGATAAGTTCCCTCTACCCTCCATCGATAGCTTGATAGATGCAACGAATGGTCATGAGATGTACAACTTCATGGATGGGTATGTAGGGTATAACCAAATCAAGATGGACCCCATAGATATAGAGAAAACAACATTTATAACCCCGTTGGGGTAATTCATGTACAAAGTAATACCGTTTGGACTCAAGAACGCTGGGGCTACTTACTAAAGAACAATAATGGCCATTTTTCATGACTTATTTCACAAGTTTGTGGAATTCTATGTGGGTGATTTTATCATCAAATTAAGGAAAGAGGAGTCCCATATGAGCGATTTGAGGAATGTGTTTGCCCGATGCAAGAAGTATAAGATAAAAATGAACCCACTGAAGTGCGTCTTTGAAGTAACTTGTGGAAAGTTTTTAGGTATTGTGGTTGATCGGCAGGGGGTGCAGATGGATCGAGACAAACAAGGAGCGATCTTGGAGATGAAAAATCCAAGAACAACGAAGGAGCTGAAGAGTTTTCTCGGTAAAGTTTCTTACTTTAGGAGATTTGTGCCTGGATTGGCCGAAATGATGCAGATTTTATGAAAAAACACAAAATTCAAGTGGGAGGAGGTTCACCAGGAGTCTCTCATTGGGCTGAAAAAGCTTCTCGTTTCACCACAGACCATGGTTCCTCCAAAGGCAGGAATACCATTGCAGCTATACCTCACATTCACCACGAGGTCCATTAGAGCTTTGTTGGCACAAGAGATTGATGGGGAAGAATGACCAGTCTACTATCTCAGTAAAATCATACATGGGCCAGAGGTCGGGTATAATAGCTTAGAAAGACACTAGCCTTAGTCTTTGTAGCATAAAAACTTAGACATTATATGCTGTCTTTTACAATTCATATTATAACAAGATGTGATCCTATTAAGATTTTGCTGGCAAGAACTATATTGATTGGTAGGGCAGCTAGATGGTTCCTCATCCCCTCAGAATATGATTTGAAGTGCGTGATCCCTCGTGTAATAAAGAGCCAGGCGTACACAGATCTCTTGGCAATCTTCCCCTCTGGGACATTTGAGCCACCTAGAGAAAGTATTTCAGGAAACGACTTGCAGGACAACCACTTAGATGCAAGCGATGAAGAATGGACTGTGAAGTTCGATGGATCTTCAGCAGAAAGAAAAGGGGGAGCTGGGGTTATTCTTTCAAAAGGAATGGAAGAGATTTGTCTTTCATACAAGTTAGATTTCCCTTGTTCCAACAATGAAGCAGAGTATGAGGCGTTGGTACTAGGGTTGCTGGAGGCCCTTCGAAGGGGAATTCATTCACTTTGCATCAAAGGTGATTCGAATTTAGTGATTCAGCAAGTGAATGGAGAATATGCATTGAAAGACCTAAGTCTAGAGCCGTATAGAATAATCATTCAGAGGCTTCTTAACTAGTTCCATCGAACCAAGATCAGGATATATCCCCTAACAATGAACCGCCATCCAGACGCCTATGCCACCATTGCTCAGAAGATGATCATGAAGGACGACACAACTACAATCGTGATTCAACGAAAAATAGTTCCCTCGGTGGTCTAAGTAATTCTGCCAATGGAGGATGACTCTTACTGGAGTGGAGAGACTAGAAAACAACTGGAATATGGGGAAGGGGCGATGGTATTAAGGGAATTAGCCCAATACTTTATCAACCATGGAAACCTTTACTTCAGAAACACAGGAGGATGGTTGTCAAGATGTATCGGCCCAGAAGAAGCAGAGCAGAGGTTAAAGAAAACACATGAAGATCACTGTGAAATAATCAAGATACCCCTTTACAGGAGAATTCAAAGGGAGGGATATTTCTAGCCCAGAATGAAACAGGACGTAGCTGAGCTATAACGAAAATGCGATAAGTGACAACTTTTCTTCGATGTGGATGAATGCCATTTCGTTAAAGCTCAATCAGATTGGAGACAACCTTATATTGACTTCATTAAAGATGCAGTTGTCCCCATAGAGAAAATTGATGCGATGGGACTCAAGCGAAGGGCCCCAAATTTTTTACGTTCAGGAGGGGTAACTTTATCGAAGGGGCTACTTCAACAGGCCATTGCGTTACATCAGGAAAGAAGAAGCAGTTGAATTCCTCAAATAAGCACACGATCCGTCTCACATAAGAGGGGCCAAGTTGTATGATCAGTCGATGATATTGGGGTATTATTGGCCAATGATGGAGAATGACTCTACCAAGTTCATTAAAAAATATATGGCTTGCCAACTTCATGGAAATATGATCCATGCCCCATCGGTGGACCTACACTCCCTGGAGACGCCTTATCCTTTTCACACTTGGGCGTTTGACCTAGTAGGGGAAATACATCCTTCTTTGAGAGGGAAGATCTGGATACTAGTAGAAACGTAGTGCTTTACAAAATGGGCTGAAGCGATACCACTAAGAAGGGCAACAGCAGGGGTGGTGAGCAACTTCATCAAAGAATTCATCATTTGTCGCTTTGGGATTCCTAAGGTTATTCTCTCAGATAATGAAACCCCCTTTGTCAATTCAGAGGTAACAATGCTCACAGACACGTACTCCATTGTTCATCATACTTCAACAGTGGCATACCTAAAAGGAAACGGTAAAGCCGAAGCAATTAACAAAAACCTCGATTAATATTTTGGCTCAAATGATGGAGGATTTCCCAGGATCGTGGGATAACAAGATACCAGCTATATTATGGGCTATCGAACAACCAAGAGGAAGTCCACGGGGTATACTCCGTTCTCCCTTATTTATGGGGCTGTAGTAATTCTCCTAGTAGAGTTGGAACTTCCCTCTACTCGATATGCCTTGCGAAGTAGCATGCTCCCTCAAAACAGACATTTGCAGTTGGAAGCATTGGACGAACACAAAGATAATGCGATGTAGCACTTTTAAATGTATACGAAGTAACTCTCCAGGTCATATAATAACTTGGTGAGACCAAGGAAGTTCGTGGAGGGAGACCTCATTTTGAAGGTAGCAGTGAAGCACATCTGGGGACTTCCTCTACCTAAGTTTGAAGTGAATTGGGAGGGACCTTTCATTGTAAAAGAAACTCATGATTCAGGTTATTACTTAATTTCTAAGATAGAGGAAGACGAGCCATTCAAGATTAAAAATAAATGGTTGAAAGTATATCATCTGTAAGCAATTAAGTTTAGACCTTTGTTGTATTTAGCGGTCGTTATGAATATACAAGTCATTTTTTTATTACAACTTGAGTGGAGATGAAAGAATTATAGAACTTCATAATATACGTAAACAGTGAGATCACAAATAAATGGCATAAGAAAACATACATCTTTTTCATTCATTCACAAACTTTGGGGCATTACAAGATTGGGAGCTACAACCCAAGAACTACATAAGAAGAAAAGGGAAAAATGTATACAAGAGTTCATTGGCCTAAGAGGAACCACAGGTCTGGAGCAGAGAAAAAATCTCTAGGTAGTCCCAAAGAAGTTGCTAGGCAAGACTGTTGGGTGTTAATAGAAACCTCCAATCTCGTTTGTGCTTATGTACGATCGATAAGGAGTTTCTCTCATTTCATCTTCGCCAGACGCAGAGCTTTTTCAATGTCCTCTACCTCCTTGTTGGCAGCTTCAAGCAGAGGTGCTAGCTCAACCAACTTAGTTTCCTTAGCCCGTTGACCCTCCCAATGTTTTTATAGCAGTTCCCTCTGACTATCCAGTCGTTGGATCTTTAAAGTCTTTAAATACGCAATCATCCAGTCAAAACGGAAGCCATCTTGATCCAATTCCCTCAGATAGCCCAGGAATTGGTTGAGAAGAGGTCTGGTAACATTCGCAATAGGAGTGCTAACGATATCAGCAACAACGATTACCATGCCCTGAAGCCTATGGCTCATTATGGGGATGTTAGAACGCAGGCAATCCATAATGAAAGTCTCAGGATGGTGGATTGCAAGCTACTCAATCACCAAATGACAGCTGTCAGGCATTTGAGAATAACGCTGAAGGACTATAAGGCAAAAGTCGTGAGGAGCTAAGTTGGGCAGAGGAAGCTCATAACCAGATTCGCTATCAGCAGTAGCACCAGTCGTGGAACCTTGGTTGTTGTGACTAGAATCTTCTGAAATAAAGGGTTCCCTATCAGCAGCAGCACCAGCAGCAGCACCGCCGAAAAAGATTCACGAGCAACCGAAGAACAGGAAGAAGAAATAATGATTAAGTGAAAAATCTTAACAAGTGTTTTCATTGTTAAGTCACTGTTATAGGTGGAGTTTGTGAAAAATCTTAACAAGTATTTTCATTGTTAAGTCACCGTTATAGGTGGAGTTTGCGAAAAATCTTAACAATTTTTTTCATTGTTAAGTCACCGTTATAGGTGGAGTTTGTGAAAAAATCTTAACAAGTGTTTTTATTATTAAGTCACCGTTATAGGTGGAATTTGCGAAAAATCTTAACAAGTGTTTTCATTGTTAAGTTACCATTATAGGTGGAGTTTATGAAAAAGCTTAACAATTGTTTTCATTATTAAGCCACCGTTATAGGTGGAGTTTGCGAAAAATCTTAACAAGTGTTATCACTATTAAGTCACCGTTATAGGTAGAGTTTGCAAAAAATCCTAACAAGTGTTTTCATTGTTAAGTCATCATTATAGGTGGAGTTTGCGAAAAATCCTAACAAGTGTTTTGATTGTTAAGTCACCATTATAGGTGGAGTTTACAAAAAATCTTAACAAGTGTTTTCATTGTTAAATCACCTTTATAGGTGGAGTTTGCGAAAAATCTTAACTAAGTGTTTTCATTGTTAAGTCACCGTTATAGGTGGAGTTTACGAAAAATATTAAACAAGTGTTTTCATTGTTAAGTCACCTTTATAGGTGGAGTTTTCAAAACGTTTTCAAAACGAGACTCTTCTAGATTGTACATTGCCAAGAATAAAGGACATACACCAAGAAACGAAAAGAAACTAGCGAAGTACCTCAGCAATGGCTGGAGCAGGAACGAAAGTCACCAAGGAGGCTATAACTGTGGGAACTGTTGGGGGTAGGCTTACCTCCTCAGAAGCCTCAACACGACCCTCATCTAAAGAAGCCTCAATATTTGGTAAAGCTCCTTCAGAAAGGAAAGGTACCAAGGCCAACATAGGACTCCCACTTGAGGAGGACGTTTGACCTCCAAGCGATGCCCTAACGTAGGTGGATGCAGAAGAACCACCACGCTGGGCAGAAACATCAACCTCGGCTTTGGGAATATGCAGACCACCAAGAGAAGAGGGTGGGGCAAAATCTGAATAAAACTATAAAATTGAATCTAAGTGTTAGAAATGGGGAACAAGTATAGAAAAGGGAGAAATACCTCTAAGTGTTACTTACCTCTGTTATGGTACCAAATAGGGGCACTGCAGTTAGGGGTATCGTTAACACAACAGGAAGGATAATGCCAGCTAACCAAGACGCCATTTCGACCTAAGGCATCCCAATATATTAAAGTTCAACATGTTAAACATAAAAAGGGGTGGAAGAGAGAAAAGATGTCAAACCTAACAAGTGATTGATAATGTGTTACCTCGAGGGAACTTTCTGCAGCTATAACGATGGGCAGAAGAACCTCAGGCTGAGGTGATAATTTAGAAGAGGCTGGGGGAGTTGTCTCTGGTTAAGAAGAAACACCCACAGACTCAACAGAATCACCCCCCGTATCAAGATCCTTCTCACATTGTGAGGTCGAACGGCGGGAGTCAGTAATCCCTCACGGGAGAACGGGGAGGAGTTACATCGGTCTGAGAGGAACCGAAACATCCCCCAACGAAAGGGCTCACAGGGGGGCTGGGTCTTTCTTCTTTAACCTCCTGCACCAAAGTTGTTAAGAGTTAAACATATGCATCTTGCCTTAGAAAAATGGGAGTAAGAACAACAAGACACATGCATACCTCGGATCCAAAGGGAGAATGGGAGGATATAACCACTGGAGAAGGAGGAGAGGAGGCATCAACAGAGGGAGCTGGGGGGAGATGTACATCTGGAACTCGTTTCCTCTAAGACTTGGCACCCAGAGTCTTCTTTCTTGCACCCGCAGCACTAGTACTTTGAGGAACCTTTAAACTCTTTTTTCTCTTTGACCCTGGTTCCGTTGGATCAACCAAGATAGTGGGGAAGGCAGTAGAGGGATGAACGACGGGAGAGCGTCATTGTAACTCAACATTTATTCATTCCACCTCAGCCTGAACCTTCCTTCTCAACTCCTCACTCGTTTCTGCAGAAATGGGAGGAGGAACGGAGGCGATGAGGAATGCCTCCAAAGATGTTTGAGACTTAGAATTTGAGGAAGTCCCACTCTTGGAGTTCCTAGTTTTTTTGGCTGGTGGTTGGGAGGGACCTTCGCCAGAAGCTTCTTCATTTGTAGGGGCAGACTGTTTGGGGTTGCAACGGTCTTGGATTTGGGCATGGCAGTAGGGATCATTGGTTAATAAAGGGGTGGCTCAAGGGGAGGACCCCAAGAATAGAGTTGCCTTTGAGGCCCAATTCCAAGGCAGAGAAAGAAAGAACTGGGGGATACTGGGGGGGGGGGGGGACTTTGTATAAACTCATGAATCATGGCCAGCTACATCAAACGGAATTTGATGGCATAAGAGGTAGATACGTCCCCTTTCCTAGTAGCACTAGGGAGGGTGACTCGACCATCCATAGTAGAGGTCACGCCAAGTACTGTCGCAGAAAGTTAGAAGGTGCAAGCCTCAGTAAAATTAGCCCTCCTATTCGTTAACTGAAACACGGGTTGAGTATCCCCCCGATCAAACTCGAACTGCCTGCTACACCTATCGGGGTTATAAGGCTCAGAACTATATCCCCATTAAGTGAAGGAAGGAAGAAACCCATGAGTAAACAAAAGTACCATAGCTTGCGATTGATCTTCTACAACTGGAAAAAAAGTGACTGTTGTAGCTGTAGAAGGAAAAAAATTCCAAGTATGGGAAAAGGTAGATTATCGGTACGGCCTCATGATAAAGGAATCAAAACGATAAAAAAACTCCCATTATTTACTTTCGACTCTATTTTTTATCGAAGCATAAGAGGAAAAAGAGTTTAATGCCTTGGCTCACGGGATAAGAGATAGACTTGGCAGCAATGGAAGGAAAAGGATTCTAGAGGAAACCCGTTAAGATAATGGTATTGACAAAATTGACCAAGTTGTAATGACCAAGGGACCCTGCCATGTCAAGGTGGGCTCAATCCATCCAAGTATAGAGGGACCCCAAAGCAATGGCGGCCAGAGGAAGGTTAAAACAGGAAAGAAGCACAAGAATATAGGCCGGTAGTTCTAAAGATGTACCTTTACCTTGTCCCGTAACAGTAGTGACGTCCTTCGTAGTAGGAGCTTCGAAAAAATAGCTAATAAGGGGAGTAGAAGTATCCTTGTTGGAAGACCCAGTGCAACGGCGACAAATTCGATCTAGCTCAGCTCGATCAACGTTCCCTTCAGCATCCAAGGCCTCATCATGATAAGTAAACACACCCATGGTCTCGAACCCAAGTGGCTCATAAACATCCTCCAATGAAATGGTGAACTCCCCCCAGGAAGCGAAGAATGTGTGAGTTATAACGTTCTATCTGCAAACTAACACTTAGAGTGGAGCATTGTGCTTTTAAAGAGTGAACTCCCCAAACCAGCTGACTCGATGAAGATCAACCTTGGAAAGAGCTGCAGTGTGAGAGCTCTGCATATGTGCATGCCAGGCAGCAAAATGAGCTGGCGATCCCCAGGTGTTTCGAAATCAATCTGGGAGTAAGGGAAGTCACCACGATCCAATCGAAAGTGTAGAGTCCCCTCTGGAGGAAGAAAACCCCACTTTGATGAATCTTCGTCTTCATCACCCAATAGAAAAGGGGTGTACTTGGCTGAAAAATGGCAGGTCTTGCATGCATCAGAGAACTCATCACCCTTGCCAAAGATGGGAGACCAACGGTAAAAACTTAGCTGTTCTTGACAAGCAACATCCAGGGCGGTGGCACGAGTGGTAGCAGCAGGGGTGGAAGGTAGAGTATTGGTGGCAGACGTAGTAGGATTGCTTGAGGAGGCCATTAAAGATGATAGTGAAGTACAAAGAAAATTTTAAAAAATGTACCAGATAAGTAATAATGGAGTGGATAGAAAGCAAGGATGATGGAAGAGGAAAGGAATGAGGAGAAAATCTTGGCAACAATGGAGTTTTAGCAGAGTTTCTCTCTCTAAAGTAAACGAAAGTTTGAAGAAGACGAATAAAAGAGAAGTATTTTGAGAAATAAATATTTGAATTCTTTTAACCCGTCTTTTGCGTTTCCCACCGCCACACGTGCAAAGCCGCATATAATCATTTCAAACAGACACGTGGCACTTCGAGAAGTGTCCTGACAGCTAAAAAGACAACGCCACATCATTAATGAAGTGATGCATGGGGAATAGAAATGGTTTCCTTCCTAGGCATGTTTGATTTTTGGTGCCCGAATTTTTGTCAGACATATTTAATAACTCCCAATGAAGAAACAACCCCAATGGTTCAAAAAAGCTACAATGTTCCCTCGCCACAAGTCCAAACGTTGTTTAATTATGACTCAGCTACATCGGGGAGAATTCCTTCTTTTTTGAACATGGCAAAATGTTACAAGGGAGAATTTCACTTCCCCAAAGTCAAAATGAGTATTTAAGAAGGTTAGTAGGTCTATTGGGAGAATTTCAAATAGTCAAGCCAGAACAGTTGAAACTCAGTAACAGGAAAAAGTTGCGATGTCCCTTTGCCAAAATGCCGCAGTGCTTTGACTCATGTACATCAGGGAGAATTTGACTTTTTCCTGGAAGCGTTAACCGCAGTTGGTTGTAATGAAGGAAAAGATGCCAGAATGTTTTCACACAGAGAAGGTTCGTCGGATTGAGAAGTTTTCGTACAGACACTTCCTATTTCCACAACAAATCTCTTCACGAAGGGGCAAATGTAGAGGGGGCATAAAGGTAATCCTAAGACTAGAGATAATCCCCCCCATTAACAACAGTGTTTGGGATTAAGTTCGTGAGGTAGCTCAGCGTGGCAGCTCCGCATGGCAGCTTAAGCGTGGCAGTTCATACCTTAACTTGTTGTATTACTTAGTCACGTTGTATCTTCGTTTATATTATCTGTGGGCTATAACGATTGTAATGATGTAATGAGTATAATGTTTTTTAGTGTGAGGTCGAATGGTACTCGTGAGAGACCACGCTTGGCAGGGATTGGGAGAGCTTTCACGCTCTATCGAACGACCTCGCCGTGGGAACTTTAGAGGGAATTAGTTTGGAGGATTGAGAAGTGAGGCCCCGTTGGGGCTTGTCCTGACCATCTTAGATACACCTGGTAAAACACCAAAAGACCCTGACTGGGCGGAGTAGCTTTGAGTTCCATCGGGCGTTGAGTTGTGGACTAAATAACCCTCTACTTAATATTACATCAACTATAGGTGATGTCACTAGCCAACTAGACAATGTCAAATCTGTACTTGAGTAAACCACTGTGGTATTTGGGGCTACCAGACAGTTGGTGAGCCATCTCTATGACGATAGCCACCTGACACACAGTGGTTAGGCAAAAGGTATGTCCTGGCATTTAATGTTTATGACGTGGAGCTAACTAGGGCATCAGGCATTTAATGTTTGTGACATAAAGTATGAGGGATGTATTTCAAATTTATTAATGACTGAGTTACCTCGGGAGTGGTGTGGGGGCTATTTAAGGACCCCAACCACCTTTGGGGAGAAGAGGTTCTTTTTGAGAGTTCAGAAGTCATTACTAGAGAGAATATACACCAGAGAGAGATTTATTACGAACCAGAGAGTTTACTGACCCACCATTGTCATTTATTACGAAGCTTTAATACTTGACAGAAATCATTGAGGGTGGTTGGGGTGTATGGCTGCCAGCCAAGGTGTATTTAGGGTGATCATTTTTCTCTCCCTCTAAACGAGTCGCTTCTGAGTTCATTATCATCTTCTGAGATATACACGATAGATTTGTGAGTTCAAACTGAGTTTATCTTCACTAAATTGTGTTTGCGTGTCCTACAGTTAATCAATAATGTTGCTAGTTAACTTATTATTACTATACTCAAAAGGGGTTACACCTCAATCTAATTTAAACTACCCTCTTACACCCCCAAGGCTAAGTAAAGGCATCAGATTTACAAGAATGCCATTAGGGTATCAACAGACAAAAAGGTCTCTAAAATTTTGGGTCATTTATGGAACTATCCCCGATCAATGCACAGAGGTTCGTAATGATTTTAACCTTTGACTAGAGAAGAAATCCATCCATCCAGGCAAAGCGGGAATACTTGTCGAACACCTATAACCGAGAAGAAGCACAAAGCACAAAGCACAATGGCCTAAAAAAATCCCTGAACTTTAGGGGCAATTGTGGGGTCTAGAATTGAACTACACTTGCGCACCAACCATATGAACTTATAATTGAAGAAAACTCATAGTCAATAGAGAACTATTCAAAAACATCACTTGTAACGGATGATCATGATCATGGATAAGTTTGAACTCCTAGGAATAACAACTAATGGGGTCTTAAGACTCTCTGAAGTTACCTTATAAATGTAAACGCACCCCATATGAGAGGGACATGTATTATTGTAACGTCGAACAATGATACAACTCGGCCAATCTGAGTTATTGAGTAATAGGGAATAAATCTTAACACCCCATGGACATAGGCACGTTGTCGAACCACATACATCTTGAGTTTTGTATGTGATTTCATTATTCTTATGATTATCATAACTGTTTGTCTTGTGCACATTGAACATCAATACCTGTAGGAAATTATCACATACACTTATATATTATATTCTATTTGTTTATTTAATATATATATTATCTAAAGCGGACCCTAAAGAGAGAAAAAAACAGACCAATTCTTTAAAATAATAAATAAATGAATTTTCTATCCAAATTTGGTGGATATGATCTTCACAATAAGAAAATTATATGCAAATAATTTTATTAAAAAAATCATCCTGAAAGTGGGTGAAATATAAAACTGATAAAATTGTGCATTATGAGTTGTTAAATTTTTTAATGATCATCTCACCCACTTTTCAAATGAATTTTTTAATGAATTTATTTACAGATGATCTCTATATTGTGAAGACCATCTCTACCAAGCTTTGTTGAAAATTTTATTTTTTTTACTATTTTAAATAATTTATTGTTTTGTTATCATTTATTTAAAGTCTCCAACGTATCTCAAAGAGAGGACCAAAATAAGGGACCATTTTTTAAAAATAATAAAAAAAAATTATTTTGAGATGATTATTTTTGTAGGTTTTTTAAAATGTTTAAATACCATAAAAATGAGCTCAAAATAATGTTTTTTTAGTATTTAAAAAAAAGGTCATTTTTTTAGTCCTCTCTCCGAGGTATGATTAAGATCCTCCTTATATATATATATATATATATATATATATATATATTAACCTAACATGTTACATATTGAATTTAATTTTAATATTAAAACATGTTGGATTTCATGAATAAACAAAGGAAAATCAACGAAAATTAACAAACGATCTAAATTTATCAACTTGAACATACATGAATTTGAAAATTGGGTGTTGGTGGGAGAACCCGTAAAATAACGACCAAACATACTGGAAGCAGGCAGAAAATACATGATCAAAGTAACTTTTACAAAAAACCCGTTTAGTCATGGGACTCGTGGATGCAAACATCGTTCAAGATTTTAAATTTCTAAGTATAAAACTTTAGAATTGGGGTTTGGGGCATGAAAATATAAAATAGGAACAAATAGCATGTAAAGAGGCACAAACACCTCATGTGGGTTAAAAGTAAATTGTAGAAACAACATGTTTTGCCATGCGACTTACGGGATAAAAATTCGATCTAAATATGAGAATTCTATGTCTTAAAAATTGAAAATTGTGTGTTGTTGGGGGAAAATATAAAATAATAATCAAAGTTGCCTGAAAGAGGCACAAAAACCTCGTACATAATCAAAGTAACTTATACCAATAACTTATTTAGCCATTGTTGTGGCCTAAAATTATTAAGCCACCTCGGCCAATATCACGATGACACCTGTCAGCAATAACCTAATGTTTGCCATGCTAGATGAGAACTTATCGACTCAGATATCTTCTGATCGTCTGCTCGGCCGACCAAATCTAGGAAGAGGAACCATCAAACCCACGTGGGATATTCAACAGTCACCATACATATGCACATGAAAGACATCCTGCATCTTATTGTGTAAAGGTGTAAATGCTTGAATCTATATATGCATTCAACCTCTTGAGTTTCCACTTACTATAAATATACCATTTCCCCTAGCAGAGGGGGACAATGCATGAACATATTAGCTTTATGCTAAATATTTGATTTGTAACCAAGAAAACCTTGAATACTAGTGCCGCATGGAAGTAGGCTCTATTCTTGAGCTGAACCGCGTAAAAGTCTCTAGTGTCTTTCTTTGTATTTTCATTTTCTCTTTTTTCTGTGGTGATAACTTTGGTAACTAACGGATAAGATCAATAATCCAAATTTAAGCATCAACAGGTTGGCATCGTCCGTGGGAAATGACAAGTCATTGTTGTTTCTTAACCGAGCTTTCATAACCTGTCTTTTATAACCGTGAAGTATGATGGACATTTTGAATGGCAGTCTTGTTGGAGGTAACATTTTTAGTCCTTCCACTCATCCTGGTATGAGAGATTTATAGACAATTCTACTCAATATTGCCAAGGGACAGGAGGCGATGCAAAAAACCGTGCGATAACTTACTCAAACGCTTTAAGCTAGATCCATAGCTGCCCCATCCTATAGGAAGGAAATGCCACCTCCACCTCCTAGGAATGATAGAATCCGGTCTAGATATTCCAGATCGTCATAAGAATAGTCCTACTATCCATGGTTAACCTCTTCACTCAGATCTAGTGATTACTATGACGATCGATCTCTCACTCTAAATTGGTTGAGCATCTTAAAGAGGCTCAACAAAGCCTATTCTTTCGAACTCTTAGGACCCCGAGCAAGTAAAAGTTATCAAAGGAAACCCTCTTAATCAACAGATCATCTAGAAGGGTATACCCATTCCAAGATTAGTATACGAGGTTTCGTGTGCACCGGGAAGACTTTTCAGAAAGAGAGCTCAGCACAAACTCACGATAGAGCTGCCAGAGCTACCCCGACAAAAACTAATCCAGAAGATTATCCTTAGAAAGGATCAATCTAATGATTCGAAGACCATTTGGGAAAAATAGCCATGTCCAAAAATCCTTTGCAAAGGAGCTTTGTGAAGGGATATCCTTTTGTTCCATCCATTGTGCATTTTCGCACACCATCCAAATTCAATTCACCCGTGATTATCCCCAAATATGATGGTAAAATTAATCCCATCCTTCATTTGAATAATACTAGGCAGTAGCTGATATTTATTCGGTTCTACATGAGATGCATTGTTGAGCATTCTCAAGTATCGTCACTGGATCTGTCTAAATTTATTATAATAATCTTCCTCGAGGATAAATCTCTAGCTTCCAATACGTCGTTAAGCTATTCATCAGGAACTTGTTTTGGGGGCTAAAGCTATCAATAGGGTAGCTCACTAACTAACTGTCCGTCAGCAAGCAGGGAAGATCACACACGAGTGTATAACTCGTTTAAACAGTAAAAAGTTGGAAGTGGTAGATTATAAAGAAAATACCAGTATTACTACATTAATGAGTGGATCCTCGAGAAGTTATACTATGTGTTGGCTAAAGATACCCTTAAAACCATGACTGATTTGATGGCTAAATCTAGAAAAATCATAAATGCTGAGGAAGCTATGGCTTCCAAACAAACTCCAAGTGCTAAGGTCGACCATCCTAAGAATTCTGACAAGAAGGAATAAAAATATCAGAAAACCGAGAAACCCAATAAGTATGAGGAATATTCTGTTCTCATTGTTGGTGTGCATCACATCCTGGAGGAAATTAGAAGGAGAAGAGACTTAAAATGGCCAGAAAACTGAACTCCCCTCCAAGAAAGAGGAAAAAGTCCAAGTACTGTAAGTTTCACAAGGACCAAATCACACGACTGACAACTATATTACTTTAAAAATGAGGTTGAAAATCTAATCCAGCATAGCAAGTTGTCCAAGATCATTGACATGCCAGAATAACGAAAATACATGAGGCGATCAGAATCTCCTTGTAAAGGAAGAGATGATAATAAAAAAACTGAGATAATGATCCAGAATAAGATCAAGATCTTCCAAAGAAACCTTGAGATCTTGAAATTAAGGTAAAAATGATATATTTTGGCTGTCATTTTATTGCAGGAGGATATGCCGGTGGTGGAGATGAGATAGCTGAAAAAAGCCCATTTAAATGAAGCCAAATCATGTGCTTATATTAGACAAACTAGTATATCTTACGCTGTTGATGGTTGGACAAGGAATGTAAATAAAGATAAGTTGGTGATTGGTTTCTCCAAGAATGACCTATCAAGAGTACTCTATCCACGTGATGATCATTTGGTCATCACCATGAGATTACATGGGGCAAGGGTGGCTAGAATTATTCTTCACAATCACTACATTTTTTCTAACGATGTTTATGTTCTTCTCACTAAGTTTTTGCCAACGTAGTAATGGTGAAAAAGAAGAATAACAAATGGCACATGTGTGTTGACTCCACAGATCTCAATAAAGCCTACTCGAAGGATCATTTCCCTTTGCCCATAATCGATCAACTAGTCGATGCCACTGTAGGACATGAGTCACTTAACTTCATGGATGCTTATTCAGGATACAATTAAATTAAAATGAATCCAAAAGATAGGGAAAATACATCATTTAGTACAAGCCGAGGTACTTACTACTACAACGTTATGTCTTTCGGGCTTAAAAATGCTGGAGGAATATATCAAAAATTGGTAAATAAGGTCTTTGAGGAGCATATCGATAAAAATATGGAAGTTTAGATGGACGATATGTTAACTAAAATCAAGATAGTTGTCTATCATATCAAAGACTTAGGCCAGACATATGACCAACTGGAAAAGCTTCAGATGAAACTTAACCCGACCAAATATATATTCGACGTGCAAGAAGGGATATTCTTGGGAGTCATTATAAATTAAAGAGGGATTGAATCCAACGTAGATAAAATCAATTCATTGATTGAAATGCAATCTCTCTCATGCAAGAAAGACGTGAAGAAGTTAACAGGAAGAGTAGCTGCACTCAACTGATTTGTCTCTCGATAACTGATAAATGCTTACCATTCTTCAAGATACTCAGAAAAACTTTTAAATGGAATGAAGAATGTGAAAACTCTTTTCAATAATTGAAGAGAGATTTGGGATCCCCATCACTACTCTCTCAACCAGTCAGGGGAGAAGATTTTACCTATACCTCAATGTATCCGAGTCATCTGTTAGCTCGACCCTCATTCGACTAGAGAATGAAATTCAAAAACCAATGTATTATAGCAACAAGGATTTTAAACGGGAAGATATTAGATATTATCGGTTGGAAAAATTGGCTTTAGCACTTATTGAGGTATCCAGATGAATGAAGCCCTACTTTCATGCACATACCATTGTCGTTTACACAACTTTACCAATGCGCTAAGCTATCCTTTAGCTAGAAAAATCTGGGAGATTAATGACCTGGGCAATAGAGTTAAGTTAATATGATATACTCTACGAGCCCAAAACAATGCCAAAAGTTCAAGCTGTAGTTGATTTCATAGTACGACGAAACCACAACCGATCATGAGAAGAAAAAGGCCGAGCAGACTTCCTTAGAAGAGAGATCAAAGCCGAACAAAGACAAACAGACTTCTCCAAAAGATAGTTCTAAATTGGAAAAATTAAAATCATCCACTACTTAAGATGTTGACAAAAAGTATGAAGAACAAAGAAAAAATGTTCAAGTAAGCACCTCTGAGTGATGGGAGCTTTGATGAAGAAATTCCTATTAGGAGGTTATACGTTGATAGGTTCTCATGTGCCTCTGGTAGTAGAGAAGGGTCAATTCTAAACACCCCCAATGATATAGGTGTGGAATATGCTCTTCGTTTTCAATTCCAAGCTTTCAATAATGAGGCCGAGTATGAAGAATTAATTACTGGGTTAGAACTCACTTTGTCACTGGGCGCCAATTAAATATTTGGTCACAATGACTCTCAGCTTATTATTAATCAAGTGTTAGGGATCTATGGAGTTAGAGGTGAACTGGTGACAAGGTACCTGGCCAAAACACACAGAACCATCACTAAGTTTTTAGTAGTCAGTATGTTCAGAATTCTAAGAATAGAGAATGACTGAGAAGACGCACTGATCGAGTGCGAAAGGTAGCGTGTGTAAAGACGCTACTCGTTGTTTTCGTTTCACCTACTCAATACAAAAAAACCTAAATTACAACTACACTTGCGGGGAAAGTCTAGAGGTAAGTCGGGAATCGAAAATCCACAGGGACGAGATGTTAGAATTTAAGTGATTTAGTACTCTGAAATAAAAGTGTAAAATATGACTACAAACTAAAAGAGAAGATGCATGAAAGGGAAATGTTAATCTAGGCAAGTGTATTGAAACTAGACTAACAAAATGAGTAAAACTATAGGTTGCGTCGAATATCCCTCACCCAGGTTAATTTGTATAAAATGGTTACATGGGTCGGCGAGTTATTACAAATGCATCTCGTTTCGACAGTTAATTGAATCAAGGGTTGTCATGCCCCTAAATCCTCATAAAAGCTTAATAAGATTTTGGCGTCAACAAATATCCCAAAAATTACGCACGAAAGGTCGTAAGTACGGGACATACATGATATGCCCGGTTAAATATCCTAGGCGCAATAACTAGGACAACACACCCGAAATAAACCCGTAAACACTATCACCAAAGAAAAGCAACGCGTTAACCCGAGTGAGTTCCATTCAAACACAACCTAATTTAAATTACCTAGAAAGCATGTTAAAAACGAGGTAAATAAATGCAATAAATAAACGTGGTAAAGTTACACTAGAAAGCAATGAAATCAAAGCATGTAAACTAATTATGAACGCTTGTAAAACTAATTAACAAAGCAAGAATAAAGGAAATGGAAGCTATATTAATGGAGAGGGAGATGAAAGCACCAATACAAACCCACAAGGGTGTCAAACTAAGAGAGAAATCAAGATTGAGCTCTCAAACCCAAAGCTAAACTAACGTAAAAATGTATGTATGTGATAGGCAGGGTTTCGCCGCGACGCGAGAGTCACCTACGCGCCGGTCATTTTATGTTCGGCTCACCTGAACTATACAAAAACCTAAACTACGACTACACACAATGGGTGAGTATAGCGGTAAGTCGGGTATCGAAAATCCACAGAGACAAGATGCTAGAATTCAAGTGATTTAATACTCCGAAATAAAAGTGTAAAAGATGATTACAAACTAAAAGGAAAAAGATGCATAAAAGGAAATGTTAATCTAGGCAATGTATTGAAACTAGATTATGAAAGCGAGTAAAACTATAGGTTGCGTCGAATATCCCTCACCCGAGTTAATTAGTATAAAATGGTTACATGGGTCGACGAGTTATTACAAATGCGTCTCGTTTCGACAGTTAATTAAATCAAGGGTTGTTACGCCCTAAATCATCATAAAAGCCTAATAAGATTTTGGCGTCAACAAATATCCCGAAAATTACGCGTGAAAGGTCGTAAGCACGAGACATACATGATATGCCCTGTTAAATATCCTAGGCATAATAACTAGGACAACGCACCCGAAATAGACCCGTAAACTCCATCACCAAAGCAAAGCAACACATCAATCCGAGTGAGTTCCATTCAAACACAACATAATTTAAATTACCTAGAAAGCATGTTAAAATTGCGGTAAATGGAAAGTGGGAAATAAACGCGGCAAATCTATACTAGAAAGCGTCTAAATCAAAGCATGTAAACCTAACTTAGAAAACTTGTAAATTAACTAGAAAGCAATAAATGAAGAAATACAAACTATATTAATGGTAGGAGAGATGAATAGTCAATTTACAATCCAAATGGGGTGTCAAACCAAAGAGAAATGAAGAAGAACCAAGCAAAAACCCCAAAACCCTAAACTAACGTAACCTAAAATCGTGTATATACTGAATATCTTCTTATTACAACAAAAAACATTTATATAGTAAGTTGGAATAAAAGAAAAGAGAAAAGAAAAGAAAAGCAAAATATCTGCTGAAAAATAAGGGATCGATCGATCGACCCCTTTGGTCGATTGATCGATCAAGGCCAAAATTCGACAATTCAGAATGGTCGATCGATCGACAATTTTGGTCGATCGATCGATCAAGCAGGGCAGAATGCAGCAGCAGCACACTGCATCTTTTCTTCTCTTTTCTTCACCTCTTTTGATTCATTGTTTTTCCCTCTGCTGAAATCGCCGTAACTTCTTCGTTATGAATCGGAATCGTGCACCGTTCGTGGCCACACGAAGCTAGCAAGGAGGGCTACAACTTCCGTGAGATGTCGGGCCAGGTACCCAAGCTGTGAAAAGACTAAAATGCCCTTGAACGTGCGATTGTGTACAGAACTTCATCCGAATGCATCCGAACTTCATACTTAGTACCTAAATACCTACAAAAGCCCAATTATACCTCATATAGCATGTTAACAATATAAACCGAGGTTGTCTGGTTAACGGGCTTAAATATAGAGATTAAGGCACCCAAGGGGGCTAAAATGCGTAGGTTCGAGAGATAAAATACGCAATATTTGCGTATTATCACACCCCCTAACTTACACATTGCTAGTCCCTAGCAATGAAATAGGATGCAACAAGAACTACAAGTAAACCAAAAGCAGGAGATAGTACAAAAGTATGGTATAAAAGCAAAAGGCCACTTTCGCGGGCGATTCGATTGCATTTAGCGTATGCAATAAGCCATTAAACCCCGAGGTCACTGTTTAGGCACATATTCTTCACATTTATCCCCTTAATTTCAGTATTTTTATGATCCCGTGCAGTGTAAGTAGATTGGATTTGTCTCAAATGTATTCTACTAACCCCTTTTGGCAAGTATTTCGTGTTTTGTGTATTTCTCATGTGCTTTACAGGTATTTCATGCAAGTTAGTGCGAAGGAGAACTCAAAACAGTGAAAGAAACCAAGAAATGGAGAGTTGAAGGGCATTTTCGTAATTTTTCATCCTTATTCCGGAGATGGGGCCAACTAGAAAGTTGAAGATCTCTAAATTACAAGAACACTGGAAAAAACAGCACCTCAATCCGAGCTACGGTGAAGAAGTTACGAGGTTTTGAAGTTGCGCGATAATGAAGAGAAATGAACCAGAAAAACAGGATGGATCCGGATGGAACCAAACCGATCCGGTGGTGACCGGACCGGTCCGGTCAGAAATAAAAGAACCGATCCGGGTGGAAACCGAACCGGTCCGACTGTACAGATTTTTGGCATTAATTATGTAGATTTTTGGCGTGTGCAACTGATGAAACTTGTTCCACAAGCACTATTGGCTGTCAATTTCGAGACTTTGTGCTATAAAAGCCCATGCCCTACATCATTTGAAGGGAGTTGCTAGAGAGAGGCTAGGTTAGGAGTAGGTTAGAAGTGCTAGATTGAATTTTAGGGTTAGATTTTGAGAGAAAATTTTCTATTCCTTCAAGAGTTTTCATGAACCCTAGTTTGTAAGAAATTCTGGATTCCAATTCCATTTTTGTTGCTGAATTCAAGTAATATCTTTCCATTCTCTAGTTTTATTATTTGCAAATTATTTCCCATGTCTTGTAGATCCATAATTTTGTGTGTGAATTTATTCTTGAACCAAATCATGAGTAGCTAAATTTCCAAGGATTGGGGTACATGAACTCAATCCAAGGCAAATTATTTATGTAGAAAATAGAGGTTAAATTAAAATATTGATTGAGTCGTGAAAGCACCGCTTTATATTTACCTTTGATTTCGTATGGTGCGGGCTTGAACCTCATATACGTAATGCTTAGAATATATAAAGACTGGATTCATTCACCGCTTTATATCTATCTTTGATTTCATATGATGCGGGCTAGATCCCTCATATATGTAATGCTTAGAATGTATAAAGACCGGATCTAGTCAATAATTTTAATTTACAATTCTAGTATTCTATACGGTAATTTGTTAAGGATTGAGGGATTGTACCCTACCCTATTTTCTCCCATTTGTCAGATCTAATTTCTTTTGCACTTTTCAGTTTGTTTTTCTTAAGTAATTTTTTACTCAAAATTTTCCCAATTATTAATCATCTTTTCGTTTCTTTTAAGAAATCATTTCAAGATTTAATAATTTTTCTTATTACTATTTGGCAATCTCGATCCCTGTGGATACGATCCCGACTTACCGGGTTTATTACTTGAGCGATAGGCTTGCACTTGAGCCTAGAGTGAACGCATTTCTGGGATAAATTCTTAGTCGCGTCAAGTTTTTGGTGCCGTTGTCGGGGATTGAAATTGTTAAATTTTTAAGAAAGTTATTTTTATCTACAAGTGATTTCGAAAAAAAAAAAATAACAAAAAGTGAAAAAAAAAATGGGTGTCACGTTCTTGAATTGCCCAATTTGAAATGTCTTATTTTAACTCTTTTGGTGGCTTTAATTGTTATGCTAATAGTGAGGAAGAGGAGGCACTCAAGACTTATGACCATTGGATCAATATCACTAAAGATGATTATATTAAATACAAGCCTAGTGCTGAGAAACTCCAAATTTATCAAAATCAATTGCTTGAAGAAGAAAGACTTGAAAAAGAATATCGCGAAAAAAATCGTTATTGGGAGCAAGAGTTAGATGCATTATTTGAACCCCATGAGGATTTTTTTTCCGATAGTTTTGAAGATGAAGTAAGTTTTCAACCAAATGAGGAATTCGAGGTGCTAGAACCAGGAAAGCCTACTTTGGAAGAACTCTTACTTGATCTAAAAAAGCAATCTGATGACCGTGCTGTTCTCGAATCGAAAATTATAGCAACTTGCAAGGAGTTGAATGATTATTTGGACAACTTAGAAAAGGTCGAGACTTGCGCTTCACCTAATACTTTTGAGAATGAAATCATTGAAATTGATCCAAGTTCTTTTGAATCTCAACCTATTATAAAAATTGCAAAATCTACTGAGGTTGAGTATCATTTGTCTCCTTGTGTCCCCACTATTATCGAACCATTAAATCCATCACAAGAATTGGATGAATGTCTTAAGGATGTTGATCCGCTTATTGTATGGGAATGTTATTTTGAGATGCTTCATCTTACGGGCCACACACTTAGACGTGTCACTCCACCAGATCCAATTGAAAATTTTGAGGGAGAAAATTTTGAGGACACCAAGCAAGGGAGAGAGCTAGAGGAGTTGAGCCTAGCAGAGTTTGAGCGCGAGTTTGGACAGGTAGATGCAAGCCTTAATGATGAAGTCCAATCTTTCTGGGCCTCAATTTGTCATTTGGACGAAAGCGAGTGGGACAATAGAATTGATGCATTTCTCCTTCCCAAACCTTCACCCATACCATTTGAGTCTTCGGAGGTACTTGAAGATACGGCTCAAATATCGTCCGACTTAGAGACCAACACACGTGCTACGCAACAAGAGGATCATTTTCCGGTTTATGAGGACAAGCACTCTGTGCTTAAATTGTTTTCTAATATGGAATGTTCCTTTTTGTGTGCCCTTCTTCCCATTCTACTTGAACAATCTTTTAGAGGTGATTCTATTTTTCTTAGATCCCAATGGTACTTGTCCCCCTGTGCACTCAAATCCCTCATTATCCCCCTACAAATTTTAATTGGTGATGGTTCATTTTTTAAACCTTGCACATGCCTTCCGTTTTTCAAACGGAATTCTTACTTTTCGGGAGGCATGCATCTTAATGAGGGTACACAATTAATCCCTCAAATTCAAATTGTATTTTGGGTGGACCCTTAAATTTTTCGACTTCTAGTGTATGATTTATTAGAAGTTAAAATCGTAGGTTGTACATAATTAGTTTTTTATTTTTATTTTTTTATAATTTAGAGTAATTAGTTCAAGTATTGTTATTTTTTTTGTATGCTTGGTTCTAACTTGTTTTGTAGATTCAATGGACTCGCACTCATCAGGGATCGCTCCATTTGGGTAATATCTTTCTTTTCCTCTCTTTATGTTGTGTTCTTGATTCACATTGAGGACAATGCAACATTTAAGTTAGGGGGTGTGGGATATTCTTCCCATTTATTGTTTAGATTCATTGATTCGATCACATGTTCTTTCCAAGTGTGTTTTTTAAAAAAAAAAAAAAATTGAAAAATTGAAAAAAGCCAAAAATATTTTTGTTCAAAATAAATAAAAATTAGAATTTAAATTTTTTAAAAATATCACCTTTGTTCTATTTAAAGTCTCAAATTGTAAAATTCCTAATGCACTAAGCCAAAATTGACAAAAGATGGAAATTGAAAGAAAATTGACGACTTTACGAATAAGGGTGGAGATTAGTCCAACCCGGTGAGATTTCGAGCCTATCGATCTTTTTGAGTTTTGAAATCCATCCGAGTTTATGATTAACTCAAAGTTCTTTTCAGCGTTTTAATAAGTCGTCGATGATCTCAATCCTTTGTTTTGATCGGTTATGGGAAATGTGTGAGATGTTGTCTCGAAATTCGTGCTAAATATATCTCTAAACTTAATTAATCTCGAGATGCAAATAGTAATGTGATTAGCAATTTGGACAATGAAGTAGGCCCTCGTTTGTTTAACCCAAAAATATTAGCCATAAAAAGTTGTGAAAAACAAAATTATCCTTTTGCAACCCACTTTGAGCCTAATAAAATATTTCCCTTTCGTTTGACAACCTGAAAAACCCAAATAGCCCGGAATTGTGAAAATTGAATATTCATCAAGTCCAAATTGTGCAACAAAAAGGGGCAAGAAAAAAAAATAGATATGCTCAACAAAAATAGCAAGAAAAGAAAAAGAAAAGAAAAAATGAAAATTGAAAAAGAAAAGAAAAAAAATGAGCAAATGCCTGAAAAAGCACAAACGGACATCATAAAGACATTTTCCAATTCCGAACATTCCATGCATTCTCATTTTTACCCTTTACACCTTTTAACCCAAGAAAAGTCCTAACCGAGTCCAAATTGCGAAATTAATTACTGCAAGGAGAGCTAAGACATGAAAAGATAATATGAGAGATTAAATGGTGTGAATTAGAGGTGATGTTCCCGTTTCCTAATAATTGTATTCCGATGATGAGATCTTTTCACCATATATTTCCTTCTTTTCAATTTTGTATGCGTGAATTTATGTCCATTATATTTACTCTTTATATCATGCATACCGAGAGAAAATAACCACAATTCGAGTGATTCGTTTGTGAGTGCAATCCGTAAGAATTTGAATCAAAACGAATTTTTGAAAAGTAACGTAATGCTCAATCGGTGGAAATTTGAGGTTGAATTTTTGGCTTTGCACACACACACACACACTACGGTTTGAGACAGTTGAATATGAATTTATGGTGAGTATTTTTTGAAAAGTTTAAATTGTACAATTTTTAATTATTTTGATATTTATTTGAGTCAATAAAGAATTTTGTGGGTAAATTCACTGCAAACCCTCACGAGATAAAACTCGTCCTACTAGGGTAACCTAGAGGTTTAAAGGCTTGTTGCATACGCTAAATGCAATCGCGTGCCTGCGAAAGTTGAATTTTATTTTAATAAAGGAATTTTCAAGAGTAGAATTTTGGTTAGGATTCATATACATTGCTTGGGACGCGCAAAGTTCTAAGCACTTTCGAGGGCGATTCGATTGCATTTAGCGTATGCAATAAGCCGTTAAACCCCGAGGTCACCCTAGTGGAAGAGTGTCGTCTCGTGAGGGTTTTCAGGGATGATACCCACAAACATCACACGGTTTCCTCAAAATATGCCCAAACCAACATGAGACAAGCCCAACAATAGCGAAAAGGATTTCATACGCATTATTAGCAAAGTGAATGAATTCAAGAAATAGTCCAAATCACTAACATTATAGCATGCACCTCATAGAATTGAAACCTTAAAATGTGGGAGGGGAGCGAGCACATGCGAAGTGTGATTTGGCAAAAACTTAAATAAACCGGATAATCATTAAAGCAAGCATATATTTAATACTCACGGGCATTACACTCATCAAGCGAATTCACTCGAAACAGGGAGGTAACACACGGAACATGCGGGCAAAAAAGTAAATGAAAATGGAAACTAGGCCGCACACATGTCACAAAAGAAGAATGCTATACATAAACTGAAAAAGTGTAATCTCAATGAAAGGATACCGCACACTAAAGAGGCGAAATGCATTTTAACAGATTACCAAAACTATTATGACTTTTAAATTACATATACTAAAGATCACATAGGACTTTACTAGGGTTGTAATGTAGGCTAGGCTAGGGTACGAAATGAAGGATTGTATATACGGATTCAAAGTGTTCGGGATGAAAACTCGAAGTAATGGTAAAATGCGGGCAATATCAAAATTGGAAAACAAGTTCCAAAACGGCATTAGATATATCATCGGGGAGAGTAATCAAAGCTTATTGAACTATATACACAACATATACAAACTTTGCTTTCTTTTCTTTTCTTCTTTTTCTCATTTTCTCTTTTGTTTTCTTTTGCTTTTTTGCTTTCTCTTTTTCACTCTTTTTCTTCACTTTTTCTTTTCTTTACTTTTCAAACTCTCATATACCTAAATTGCAACCGACATCATAACCATATCATTCAATCCCAAGTAACAAATCAAACAAAGGTATGGAAAGTGTATATATGGGATACAACTCCAATTTAGAGTTGGTTATGAGAATGGGGTATGAAATGAAAGGATAATATTTAGGCTCAAAGGAGTTGACGAGGGTAAACATATAAGGGTCAGGTCAAGGCCAATATGGGTGATATAACAAAGAATGCCTATGATCATTTCCAAAAGTTTACGCAATTATCGAATCAAAACAATACATGAAAATCATGATCAAGTAACACATTTCAAGTATGAACTCAATTAATGAACGGTCAAATGAAAGAATAGTGAGATTAACAACGAATTCAACGTTTTCAATGAGAAAAGAATAGTGTATACACTCACAAACGACGAAAGGTACAAAGCTTACTCGGTGTAAGTATATACAATGCAACAAAAGATTACCGAGTTTTAAAAATCTGAAACCAAATCAATATAACCATAAAAGTGCATGTGCTCATGGGATTAAAGTTTAATTCATGAAGTTATTCAAAAAATCAATAATCGAGACTAAAGTCTAATAACTTCTAAAATCGAGAACATGCATCATTGGGTTGTCTATTGGATCAGGCAATTATTGAAATTTATCATTGGAAACAAAGGCAAAATGCCCCAAAAAGGAGAAAAAAGAAAGAAAATATTTTTGAAATTTTTAATTTTTCTAAGAAAATCATACTAAGTAACTAACATGTGAGCAAAAACATGGACTAAAATAAGAAATGGATCGAATATCTCACACCCCCTAACTTAAAACTTGACATTGTCCTCAATGTTAATTAAGAACCAAGTTAAAGAGAGGAAAATAACGATATTACCCAAAATTGGAGCGATCCCCATAAGAACAAGTCCAAAGAATCTACAAAACAAGTTTGTACCGAGCATAGCAAAAACAAATAACAAAAAGTTGACTAATTACACTAGACTAAATTAAAAAGGAAATAAAAATAAAAAGAAAGACTAAAAAGATAACTATATACAACCTACTATTTAGGCCTCACACTAACTATACACTAGAAGTCTAAAAAGCTGAGGGTCCACCATAAGAACGATTTGACTTTGGAGGATAACTGGTGTACCCTCACATACAAGCATGCCTTTCTAAAAATATGAATTCCGTTTGAACAACGGAAGGCATGTGTAAGGCGGAAGAAATGAACCATCGCCAATTAAAAGCTTTGGAAGGACGATGGGGGGGTTTGGATTGAACGGGTGACAAAAACAAATGGGGACCGAGAAAAGACGAATATCCTCCCAATGATTTCAAAGTTGGAATGGGAGGCGGCGCACACAAAGGTACGGATGCGATCGTGGAAGGCGACTCGAGAAAGTACTCCTCATCGGCGATAGGGTTTAAAACATTAAAGTTTGAAACCGAATCATCGGGTACTTGTTCCGGTGTGGTAGTAGAGAATGAAAATGGGGATGAAATAAATTCAAACTCATGAGATGAATCATCATCGCATGAAGTTGGAATTTCAAAGGAAATAATATCATTTTCAATGAAATGTTCTTCTTTAGGGGCCAAAGAAGAAATCATTTCATTGCAAATAGATATTACGTCTTTATCATCCTCACTTTCAATATCTATTACACAATGGGAAAAGTCTAGAATGGCTTGTTCCCAAGTAGGCACAAGTACCTCATTTAGTTCAAACATTCCTCGACCTCGAAAGTCTCGGAAGCAAAATCGTCGTCGGACTCAAATAATAAATCCAACTCATGTTCCCACGAACGATTTTCTTCCCGATAGCGATTTTCAAGTTTCTCATTCTCATACATACGCAAACCCTCACCGAATGTCATAGGTCTAGGTGCGGATGCATTAGAATGGGAACTTTAAAAATTGCCATCGAACTTAAACAAAAACTCATTATTATAGGAATTTTGAAAACTATTGCAATTCGTTTCAAAATTCCTATTATAAGGAGGTAAAGGCCCGAAATCATTATCATCATCATCAAAATTCCAGTAACCTAAGTTTTGACTTTCGTTATACTTGCCCAAAGTCATATTTGAATTTGTTACACTTTGGGATGCTAAGTATTCACCGAAAGTCATAGGCTTGCGAGAATTTTGAGGATTATAACAAGGATTACCGAAAGAATTGGAATAATACATGCTTACCCCAAAAATGGCTCGAAGTGGCGAATTCCACAAAGTAAGTACGCGCGGGAAAGATTCGAGTGTTTCTAAGTGCTCAAATGTGAAAGTCCTGCAAAATATTAGCAAATAATACAAATAGAAAGAAAATACTATGAAATACTAAATCAAATAAAGTCTAAAACATACTAATCCCCGGCAACGGCGCCATTTGATAGGCAGGGTTTCTCCGCGGCCCGAGAGTCACCTACGCGCCGGTCATTTTATGTTCGGCTCACCTGAACTATACAAAAACCTAAACTACTACTACACTCAACGGGTGAGTATAGCGGTACGTCGGGTATCAAAAATCCACAAAGACAAGATGCTAGAATTCAAGTGATTTAATACTCCAAAATAAAAGTGTAAAAGATGATTACAAACTAAAAGGAAAAACATGCATAAAAGGAAATGTTAATCTAGGCAATGTATTGAAACTAGATTCTGAAAGCGAGTAAAATGATAGGTTGCGTCGAATATCCCTCACCCGAGTTAATTAGTATAAAATGGTTACATGGGTTGACGAGTTATTACAAATGCATCTCGTTTCGCCAGTTAATTAAATCAAGGGTTGTTACGCCCTAAATCATCATAAAAGCCTAATAAGATTTTGACGTCAACAAATATCCCGAAAATTACGCGCGAAAGGTCGTAAGCACGGGGCATTATGCCCTGCCAAATCTCCTAGGCGTAATAACTAGGACAACGCACCCAAAATAGACCCGTAAACTCCATCACCAAAGCAAAGCTACACATCAACCCGAGTGAGTTCCATTCAAACACAACCTAATTTAAATTACCTAGAAAGCATGTTAAAAATGCGATAAATGGAAAGCGGGAAATAAACGCGGTAAATCTATACTAGAAAGTGTGTAAATCAAAGCATGTAAATAAAGCATGTAAACCTAAATTAGAAAGCTTGTAAATTAACTAGAAAGTAAGAAATGAAGAAATACAAACTATATTAATGGTAGGGGAGATGAATAGTCAACTTACAATCCAAATGGGGTGTCAAACCAAAGAGAAATGAAGAAGAACCAAGAAAAAACCCACCAAAACCCTAAGCTAAACTAACCTAAAATCGTGTATATACTGAATATATTCTTATTACAACAAAAAACCTTTATATAGTAAGTTGGAATAAAAGAAAAGAGAAAAGAAAAGAAAAACAAAATATCTGCTGAAAAACAGGGGATCGATCGATCGACCCCTTTGGTCGATCGATCGATCAAGGCCAAAATTAGACAATTCAGAATGGTCGATCGATCGACAATTTTGGTCGATCGATCGATCAAGCAGGGCAGAATGTAGCAGCAACACACTACATCTTTTCTTCTCTTTTCTTCACCTCTTTTGATTCATTATTTTTCCCTCCGTTGAAATCGTCGTAACTTCTTCGTTATGAATCGGAATCGCGCACCGTTCGAGGCCACACGAAGCTAGCAAGGAGGGATACAACTTCTGTGAGATGTCGGGCCAGGTACCCAAGCTGTGAAAAGACTAAAATGCCCTTGAACGTGCGATTGCATACATAACTTCATCGAAATGCATCCGAACTTCATACTTAGTACCTAAATACCTACAAAAGCCTAATTATACCTCATATAGCATGCTAACAATATAAACCGAGGTTGTCTGGTTAACGGGCTTAAATATAGAGATTAAGGCACCCGAGGGGGCTAAAATGCGTAGGTTCGAGAGATAAAATACGCAATATTTGCGTATTATCAGTATGTGTTTCTTACAACAAAATTGCTTTATATAGTAGTTGGAATTAAATCAGAATAAACGAAGAAAGAAAAGAAAGGCTAAAATATCTGCTAAAAATAAGGGATCGATCGATCGACCCCTTTGGTCGATCGATTGATCATGAACAAAATATCCACTGTCGATGAGGATCAATCGATCGATCCTTTTGTTCGATCGATCGATAAAATCAAGCAGCACACTTCTTCCTCTTCTCCTCCTCTTTTGGTTTTAATGTTTTTCCCTCCGCTGAAATCGCCGTAACTTCATCATACGAACTCGGAATCGCACACCGTTTGTAGCCACGCGAAGCTAGCGAGGAGGGCTACAACTTTCGTGGAGATGTTGGGCCAGGTGCCCAAGTTGTGAAAAGACTAAATTGCCCTTGAATGTGCGATCGCGTATGGAAATCGAGCCAAATGCGTCCGAACTTCACACTTAGCATCCAAATACCTATAAAAGCTCAATTAACCCTTGCAAAACATGTTAACGTAGAAATTCGAGGTTGTCTGGTTAACGAGCATAAATATAGGGAATAAGATATCCGAGGGGGCTAAAATGCATAGGTTCGGAGGATGAAATACGCAATATTTGCGTATCATCACACCCCCTAACTTACACATTGCTAGTCCCTAGCAATGAAATAGGATGCAACAAGAACTACAAGAAAACCAAAAGCAGGAGATAGTACAAAATTATGGTATAAAAGAAAAAGGTCACTTCGGGAGATTCGATTGCATTTAGCGTATGCAATAAGCCGTTAAACCCATAGGTTACCCTAGTGGACGAGTGTCATCTCGTGAGGGTTTTCAGGGATGGTACCCACAAACATCAAATGGTTTCCTCAAAATATGCCCAAACCAACATGCGACAAGCCCAACAATGGCGAAAAATATTTCATACGCACTATTAGCAAAGTGAATGAATTCAAGCAATAGTCCAAATCATTAACATTATAGCATGCACCTCATAGAATTGAAACCTTAAAATGTGGGAGGGGAGCGAGCACATGCGAAGTGTGATTTGGCAAAAACTTAAATAAACCGGATAAACATTAAAGCAAACATATATTCAATCCTCATGGGCATTACACTCATCAAACGAATTCACTCGAAACAGGGAGGTAACACATGGAACATGCGGGCTAAAATAAAAAGTAAATGGAAATGGAAACTAGACCGCACACATGTCACAAAAGAAGAATGCTATATATAAACTGAAAAAGTGTAATCTCAATGAAAGGATACCGCACACTAAAGAGGCGAAATGCATTTTCACAGATTATCAAAACTATTATGACTTTTAAATTACATCTACTAAAGATCACATAAGAATTTACTAGGGTTGTAATGTAGGCTAGGCTAGGGTACGAAATGAAGGATTGTATATACGGATTCAAAGTGTTCGGGATGAAAACTTGGAATAATGGGAAAATGCGGGCAATATCAAAATTGGAAAACAAGTTCCAAAATGGCATTAGATATATCATCGGGGAGAGTAATGAAAGCTTATTGAACTATATACACAACATTTACAACTTTCTCTTTCTTTTCTTTTCTTCTTTTTCTCATTTTTTCTTTTGTTTTCTTTTGCTTTTTGCTTTCTCTTTAACTTCACTTTTTTCATTTTTTCTTTACTTTTCATACTCTCATATGCCCAAATTGCGACCGACATCACAACAACAACATTCAATCCTAAGCAACATTCCAAACAAAGGTATGGAAAGTGTATGTATGGGCCAAAAACTCCAATTTAGAGTTGGTTATGAGATTTGGGTCATGAAACAAAAGGCTATATTTAGGCTCAAAGGGGTTAACGAGGGTAAACATATGAGGGTGAGGACAAGGCTAATATGGGTGATATAACAAAGAATGCCTATGATCATTTCCAAAAGTTTACGCAATTCTCGAATCAAAACAATAAATGAAAATCATGATCAAGTAACACATTTCTTGTATGAACTCAATTAATGAACGATCAAATGAAAGAATAGAGAGATTACCGACGAATTCAACATTTTCAATGAGAAAAGAATAGTGTATACACTCATAAATGACGAAATGTACAAAGCTTACTCCGTGTAAGTATATACAATGCAACAAAAAATTACCGCGTTATAAAAATCTTAAACCAAATCAATATTACAATAAAAGTGCATGTGCTCATGGGATTAAAGTTTAATTCATGAAGTTATTCATAATATCAATAATCAAGACTAAAGTCTAATAACTTCTAAAATCGAGAACATGCATCATTGGGTTATCTATTGGATCGGACAATTATTAAAATTTATCATCGAAAACAAAGGCAAAACGCCCAAAAACGAGGAAAAAAGAAAGAAAATCTTTTTGAAATTTTTGAATTTTTCTAAGAAAAGCATACTAAGTAACTAACATGTGAGCAAAAACATGGACGAAATAAAGAAATGGATAGAATATCCCACACCCCTAACTTAAAACTTGACATTGTCCTCAATGTTAATTAAGAACAAAGTTAAGAGAGGAAAATAGCGATATTACCCAAAAGTGGAGCGATCCCCATAAGAACAAGTCCAAAGAATCTACAAAACAAGTTAGTACTGAGCATAACAATAACAAATAACAAAAAGTTAACTAATTACACTAGACTAAATTAAAAAGGAAAGAAAAAATTAAAAAGAAAGAAGAAAAATCTAACTATATACAACCTACTATTTAGGCTTCACACTAACTATACACTAGAAGTTTAAATAGCTGAGGGTCCACCGTGAAAATGATTTGACTTTGGAGGATAACCGTTGTACCCTCACATACAAACATGCCCTCCGAAAAATATGAATTCCGTTTTAACAATGGAAGGCATTTGTTAGGCGGAAGAAAGGAACCATCTCCAATTAAAATTTTTGGCGGGACGATGGGGGGTTTGGATTGAACGAGTGAAAAAAACATGTGGGGACCGAGAAAAGCCGAATATCCTCCCAATTAGTTTGAAATTGGAATGGGAGGCGGCGCACACGAAGGCAAAGATGCAATCATGGAAGGCGGCTCGAGCAAGTACTCCTCATCGACGCAAAGGTTTAAAACATTAAAGTTTGAAAACGAATCATCGGGTACTTATGACGGTGTGATAATAGAGAATGAAAATGGGGATGAAAGAAATTCAATCTCATGAGATGAATCATCATCGCATGAAGATTGAGTTTCGAAGGAAATAATATCATTTTCAATGAAATGTTCTTCTTTGGGGGGAAAGAAGAAATCATTTCATTGCAAATAGATATTACGTCATTTTCCTCCTCAATTTCAATATCTATTATGCAATGGGCAAAGTCTAGAATGATTTGTTCCAAAGTAGGCACATGTACCTCATTTGGTTCAAAACATTCTTCGACCTCGAAAGTCTCGGAAGAAAAATCTTCGTCGGACTCAAAAAGTAAATCCAAGTCATGTTCCCACGAACGATTTTCTTTCTGATAATGATTTTCAATATTCTTATTTTCATACATACGCAAACCCTCACCGAATGTCATGGGTCGAGGTGCGGATGCATGAGAATGGGAACTTTGAAAATTACCATCGGACTTAAACGAAACCTCATTATTATTGGAATTTTGAAAACTATTCGAATTCATTTAAAAATTCCTCTTATAAGGAGGTAAAGGCCCAAAATCATTATCATCATCATCATCAAATTTCCAATAACCTAAGTTTTGAATTTCGTTATACTCACCCAAAGTCATATTTGAATTTGTTATACTTTGGGATTCTAAGTATTCAACAAAAGTCATAGGTTTACTAGAATTTTGAGAATTATAACAATGATTACCGAAAGAATTGGAATAAGACATGCTTACCCCCAAAATGGCTCGAAGTGGCGGATTCCAGAAAGTAAGTGAGCGCGGGAAATATTCGAGCGTTTCTAAGTGCTCAAATATGTAAGTCCTGCAAAAAGTTAGCAAATAATACAAATAGAAAGAAAATACTATGAAATACTAAATCAAATAAAGTCTAAAATAAACTAGTCCCCGGCAACGATGCCATTTTGATTGAGCAAGTTATCGGGATCAAAGAACTGAACCAATTAAGATTCAAAGCAAATCATCCCCAGCAACGACGCCATTTTGATCGAGTGCGAAAGTAGCGCGTGTAAAGATGCTAATCGTTGTTTTTGTTTCGCCTACTCAATACAAACAAACCTAAATTACAACTACACTTGCGGGGCAAGTCTAGCGGTAAGTCGGGTATCGAAAATCCACAGGGACGAGATGTTAGAATTTAAGTTATTTAGTACTATGAAATAAAAGTGTAAAAGGTGATTACAAACTAAAAGAAAAGATGCATGAAAGGGAAATGTTAATTTAGGCAAGTGTATTGAAACTAGACTAACAAAGCGAGTAAAACTATAGGTTGCGTCGAATATCCCTCACCCGGGTTAATTTGTATAAAATGGTTACATGGGTCGACGAGTTATTACAAATGCGTCTCGTTTCGACAGTTAATTGAATCAAGGGTTGTCACGCCCCTAAATCCGCATAAAAGCTTAGTAAGATTTTGGCGTCAACAAATATCCCAGATATTGCGCACGAAAGGTCATAAGCACGGGACATACATGATATGCCCCGTCAAATATCCTAGGCGCAATAACTAGGACAACGCACCCGAAATAAACCCGTAAATACTATCACCAAAGCAAAGCAATGTGTTAACCCGAGTGAGTTCCATTCAAACACAACCTAATTTAAATTACCTAGAAAGTATGTTAAAAAAGCGGTAAATAAATGCAATAAATAAACGCGGTAAAGTTACACTATAAAGCAATGAAATCAAAGCATGTAAACTAATTATGAGAGATTGTATAACTAATTAACAAAGCAAGAATAAAGGAAATGCAAGCTATATTAATGGAGAGGGAGATGAAAGCACCAATTACAAACCCACAAGGGTGTCAAACCAAGAGAGAAATGAAGATTGAGCTCTCAAACCCCAAACCCTAAGCTAAACTAACCTAAAAACGTATATATGTGTTTATTACAACAAAATTGCTTTATATAGAAAGTTGGAATTAAATTAGAAAAAAAGAAGAAAGAAAATAAAAGTCAAAATATCTGCTAAAAACAGGGGATCGATCGATCGACCCCTTTGGTCGATCGATCCTTTTGGTCGATTGATCGATCATGAACAAAATATCCACTGTCGATGAGGATCGATCGATCGATCAAGAAGGGCAGAATCAAACAGCACACTGCATTGCCATTTCTCCCTCTTCTCCTGCTCTTTTGATTTCAATGTTTTTCCCTTCGCTAAAATCGCCGTAACTTCATCATACGAACTCGAAATCGCGCACCGTTCATGGCCACACGAAGCTAGCGAGGAGGGCTACAATTTTTTTGAGATGTTGGGCTAGGTGACCAAGCTGTGGAAAGACTAAATTGACCTTGAATGTGCGATCGCGTACAAAAATAGAGCGGAATGCTTCCGAACTTCACACTTAGCATCCAAATACCTATAAAAGCTCAAGTAACCCCCGCAAAACATGTTAACATAGAAATCCAAGGTTATCTAGTTAACGAGCATAAATATAGGGAATAAGATACCCGAGGGAGGTGCTATAATGCATAGGTTTGAAGGATAAAATACGCAAATTTGCGTATCATCACACATTTGCTCAGCTTGCTTCAGTAACGAAATTGAATAGGATCATTCTAATTGAAATCCTAACAAATCGTAGCATAGATAAATAAGAAGTCAGATTAATAGCAGTTGATCTAGGCCTCCCATGGATGGACCCAATCAAGGAGCACATTGACAAGTGATCATTGCCTAAAGATCCCAAGAAGGCAAGAAAGACTAGATACAAAGCAACCAATTACGTAATAGAAGGAGGCATCTTATATAAAAGGGGATTTACTATTTCTTTACTTACGTGTGTTAATCCCATTTAATTAAATGATTTTATCAAATAAGTTCATGAAAGATCATGCATAGCCCATTCAGTAAAACGATCATTGGTACGATGGGTGGCTATGTAGGGATATTACTGGCCAATTATGAAAGCAGACAGTTCATCATATGTTAAAAAATGTGACAAATTCCAGAAATTTTCCGCCATCTACAAATAACTAGGGGCTTCTTCAATGCTGATCATATCTCCTTAACCTTTTTCTCTATGGGGAATTGATTTGGTCAACCCATTACCAACAATAAAAGGATTATTAAAATATTTGGTTATAGTAGTTTACTATTTCACAAAGTGGGTGTAAGCCAAATCACTTGTCGAAATGCCTTATGAGAGGGTTTATCACTGTATATGGAAGAATATTATATACTAATATAGCATGTTATACGATTTCATCACAGACAATGGAACTCAATTCAATAATCAAGAATTTAAGGATTATTGTGTGCAATCCAAAATCCAGAAAATGCATTCTACTACAGGTTGTCCTCAATGCAATGGAAAAACAATAATGACGAATAAAACTCTACACATTGGGTTGAAGAAAAGTCTTGATGATGTAAAGGGAAACTGAATCAATGAGCTGGCAAAGGTTTTATAGGCCTATAGAACCACGTCGAGGACAGGGATCGAAAAAAACTTCTTACATGTTGGCGTTTCGAATGGAAGTGGTATTCCCCACTTAAATAGGTTTTCCAAGTCATAGGGTCCTCAATTATGACTCACCCAAAAGTGATTTGATGAGAAGTCTTGACTTATGCTTAGTGGAAGAAGTAATAGAGATTGCTACACTATGAGTAGCCACCTACCGGTAGTGTAATGCCAGGTTCTACAACCGAGGGATCAATCCGAGAAATCTAAAAGAGGGATATTATGTTTTGAATAAGATAATTTATAATAGAAATAATATGAAGCCTAATTAGCATGGTCCATATCGCATCTCTGTAGTCATCCGACCAGGTACCTACCGTTTGGAAACACTTAAAGGAGAAGAATTTAAAAACCCATGGAACGCGGCATCTTAGGAAATATTATCAGTAATTCTAGATAAAAGTCATAGTTATATGTGTAGCAACATTTTTCATATTTAATGAGAATTCAGTCGATTGTCGTCCGTACATTTCCTTTTTTCAGTTTTTTGCAAATGGGAGATATGACTATCTCAATAAAATAATGAAAACTTAAGATAATGAAAACTTAAGATAAAAATTCAAACTTCATGTACGACGTCGTCTTTGACAAGTCATGAACAAGAAGTTCATAAATTTTTAAACTTCATATATGACAAAGTCATGAACAAGACGTTTTACCAGACCATGTTAAGGAAAAAGACTATAAAATTCGGTTTCCAGTGGTAACTAATTCAACACTTATTCTAGAATGACAAAGATTCGTTTGAACAACCGTAAGTGTATTAGTAGAACCTAAGGATGGACAACTTATACTCGTCCAAAGTGGTAATAAGTAAAGCAGATTAGTCGGCTAAAGGCCAACCATACAATCGTAATGCTTGGCTACTAGTTGGCCAATATCAAATGCATCATATATTGAACATATATTGTCTTTTATTCAAAAGATAAACGAACTTCATTACACAATACTTTTCAGATCCACTAAGGTAAAAAAAGGTAAACACATTCATTCGGTTGGACGTTTCACAAGGGCTTTATCCATTCCCTCAGGGGGAATATCCATGGTAGAAGGATGGACAATGGATTCCAATTCCGTAAACCTTTATTTCTTATTAAAGCTAGGCCTATCCAACAAATTCAGAGATCGAACAAGTGTGTCTTCTCCATAAAGGGCATAGTCACCCAGATATTTCTTATGCAGACTTATGGGTATAACATTAATAGGAATCCGCTTGGTGTCCAATTTAAAGGGGTATTAGGTTGATCCAAACAACCAGGGATATACTAATACGACAAAGTATCTTTTTCTAGTATTTTTAATAATGTCAAAGCATTCAGCCAGTCCCATTTATACCCTTCTTTCTTAGCTTGCTCCAATTCATCACTCAGATGTGCTAAGGTTTCTTCATAATCGTTCATCCAAATGGTTTATGTTTCCTTATGAAAGTGAAAGGTAAGACGATCAAATTTCTCAGTTAACTTTTTAATACTGGCTGATTGATTTTTGATTAGGGTAGCCTAGTTAACCAAATTTTTCTTCATCCTTTCTTCCTAAATGAAGGGTCGAGAAATTAGCATCTGCCTTGATGATTGACTACTTATGGACTTCTTCAAGTTTTTAATATATTCCAATAGTTTAGAATTATTCTGTTCTAAAAAGGACACACCTTAATTTTAGTCGGCGCCCACCATGGACTTCTTCAGCCCTTTCATTTCATCCCTCGATAAGTTATTTTCTTGATCTAATAAATTGGCAACCTCCCGACCATTGTTCAACTCGCTCTTTATTATAAATTCCTTCTTATTGAAAGCCAAAGATATATCCAACAGTGTCTTATCAAAACCCTCCTCGCTACTAAGTCGAGCATACTTTGCTGCATAATCAGCATGAAGTCTATGGAGAGAAACCTTGTGCTCCCCTTGCATTTGCTCAATCATTTCATAATAAGCTACATTATTTGCCACTGCCTAGTCAAAGATTCGGTGAAGATGATGGTAAGCTTTCATCACTTGGTTTGAAGCATCTAAGCCAAGAAACTCATCCAACTCGTCTTCAAATCTTCACAGCCAATAACAAATAGTCGAACATTCCTTCTATATAAGTCACTTTCTGCTGCAACTATCATAACTCTCCTAGAATTAAACTGAAAGGCAAAATATGAGCACAAAAATCAAATAACATTAACTATGCCATCATAATGGTGCAAGTCCTACCACATATTTTATTATAAAACGAAAGTCTATTACATCAAAAAGGTCAATTATTCAAGGTGACATAATGAAATTAAGCATTACAAAGAAAAAATAAAAAACATCCAACAATCCTAAGGAGTCTACACCTTCTCCTTATCTTGATCTATCTGATCTGTTGACTGAGCAACCACCATTGAATCCTCAATCAAAATACAAGATTTTCCAGTACCCTTCCCATCTTCCATATCTTCATTAATCATAGGACGGGTACCCAGGTTAAACTGTTGAAGAAGGTCTGAGTTAGTAGAAGTGTTGATCTATTTTAGTGCATAATCCTACCCTTCCTTGAAGGAGGTCTTCTTCAAATAGTCTATGTGCATAGCATTAGTAGCAAAAGCCTTATCCTAACCACATGTGTAGGTGTCTTCCATCCCTTTTTTCATGGCAGCCCTCAAGTTTTGATAATTTTTTTACACTTCAATGGTAGACTTAGAAGCATCATCAACAACCTTATCAGTGTCAATCCTAGTCTTCTCGGTAGCACCCAACTGGCCCTGCCACTTTTACATGTCTTTCTTGTGGGATAATTTGCTAGAATCCAAGGATTTTTCAGGCCTTTGAAAGCCTCCTCAATATTAGTAGAATAATCCTTGAGCTGGTCATCTCTCATTAGGATTTGGTTATAGTCCACTAAGAACTACAAATTTAAAGTTTAAAAGTATCAATAAATATAAGTATAAAAGTTTCCGAACAAGGAATAAAAGTATGTCAAGATAGTTACCAAATATAAATTCTGGTTAGCTCTCTGTAATAACCTTACCCTGGATAAAGGAGAAGCTACCGACTTATCAGTAGGGAGAACCCTAGAACCAATCAAACCCTTGGCCAAACTAGGTTTCACTACCACAGAGTCCACTTTTACAAAGGCCTGGTTGGCTTGGGTCTTTGGAACTAACCCTTGCTAAGTGGCAGGACCTTTCCTCAATCTCTTGAATTAAGGCTCTATGTTCTTCATCTCCTCAGTAGTGACTAATGCTAGTCATTTGGAACCCTTACCTGCACCTTTCTTCTTCTCAGCAGGAGGGGGAGACCTGGTTCTAACAAAGAAGTTAGGAATATTTCTTTTAACCATTTTGCGCGGGGAAAAGAGAGTGGTTAGAATAGTGGACAAATCCAAAGATTCAAATAAAAAGGTAGTTTTTCCAAATGCAGTATCTCCTCCTCCTCCTCCTTCTTCTTCTTATAAAGGAGATCTGGAGGCCACAATATATGGGTATGAAACTTAGTCGTCTAGGTCAATGGAGTTGAAGGGATATCCTATGTAGGTCAAGCTATAAAATATGTTATGGAACTTAGTATTCTAACAAGACAGAAGCTGATTGGGGATGGGCTTTACCAATTCTCTGCTGGATGGACCAAATAAACTTCAAATCCATAAAGTTGACTTCAGAGTCAAGGAGGCAATCTTTTTTCCGTCTCTTTGTAGAAAAATATATGCAATATATTGGTTGGTGTATCAACAGACAAGAAGCAAACGTGAAAGAAATACATATGTTATAAGGGGCCGACCTATGCCACATCCTTCCTGGGGGAACCTCGGACCATTGTATCTTACCCCCTCAGGAAGGGGGGCATGTTTCCAATTCTTTACTACAACTCCATAATCCCAATATTCCTTATTAGAATTAGAAAAAATTTACCACTAAGGCCATGTTAGCCTGATGTGTCTTCAAATAGTAAGTATTATCCCAGTAGTTACCCAACTGTAACAATACATCAACTTTTTTACTCTTATGTGAGTTTCATATAATTCATTAATATGGTTAACCCCAATCACTATTCTCCAACTGTTGACGACATCCCAAATCCCAAAAGATAAAAAGACCATCAAACCCTTCGACGATTCGGTATTTTTAAGTTATTCCACCACTTTAATACAAATAGAGAAAAAGTTTATAAGTCCTAAAGGTCAGTTGCCGACCACAAACTTTAAGAAGTGTCAAGCAAGTCTAGAAAATGAATACTCTATTCTTTAATTCAACCTTCAAGTATGTAGTATTGGGGGCTTCTGTTACGGCCTAAAAGTATTTGGCCACCTGGGCCAATATAGTAATGACAACTGCCAGCATTATCTAAATGTTTACCACACTGGATGAGAAGTAGTCGGCTTATATACCTTCTGGTCGGTTTCCTAACCGACCAAATCTAGGAAGATGAACCATCAGACACATTTGAATTATTCAACAGTCACCATGCACATGCACGTGAAAGACGTCCAACTGCATCTTATTGTGTAAAGGTGTAAAATCTTGAATTTATAAAAGCATTACACCTCATAAGTTTCCACTTACTATAAATATGCCATTCCCCAGCCGAGGGGGACAACGAAATGAACATATTATCTTCATGCTAAACCTTCGATTTATAATAAGGAAAACCATAAATACTAGTGCCCCATGGATTTAGGCTCTATTCCTGAGCTGAACCAAGTAAAAATCTATAGTGTCTTTCTTTATATATTACAACTTCTCTATTATTTACGGCAATATATTTGGTAACTAAGGGCTAAAATACAAAAATCCATATTTAAGCATCAACAGTCATGAGACTCGTGGATTCAGATGTCATTCAAAATTTCAAATCTCTAAGTATAAAATATGAGAATTGGGGGTTGGACCGAGAAAAAGTAAAATTATAATAAAATCACCTAAAAGTGACACGAACACCAAAATGGGTTCAAAGTAACTTCTATAAATAACTCGTGTAGTTTTGTGACTCATGGGTTGTAGTTTAGATTTAAATCTAAAAATTCTAAGTGATTAAGTTTGAAAATTAGGCATTAGTGGGGAAAACATAAAATAACAGCAAAAAGGGCCCAAAAGAGGCAGAATCACCTAATTCATGATTAAAGTATTTTGTATATATAACTCGTGTAGTCATGGGACTCATCGATTCAAATGTCGTTCTTAGTATCAATTTTCTAATTATAAACTTGAGAATTGGGGTTAGAGTTTGAAAACTTAAAATAACAATAAACTGGCCCGAAAATAGGCACAAATACTTCAAAACGTGATCAAATTAACTTATACAAATAACCCGAGTGGTCATGGGAATCATGGATTCAAATGTCGTTCTAAATATTAGATTTCTAAGTATGAAACTTGAGAATTGAGACTTAGAGGGTGAAAATGTAATATTAAGATAAAACCGCTTGAAAGGAGGCACACATACCTCACGTGGGTTGAAAGTAACTTGTATTAAAAGCTCATGCAGCCATGCAAGTCACAGGTTGAAACTTCGATCTAAATCTAAAAATTCTAGGTGTTGATGTTTGAAAATTAGGTATCAATGGTAGAAAACGTAAAATAACAAAAAAAAAAGACCCGAAAAGAGGCACGAAGACCTCATATGGTACTAAAATAAGACAATTGTTATGTCGTGCAGGCCATCTGAGACTATTGTTATATATTTTTAAAAGTTGGACATGATCCTGATGAACCTTTATGTTAATGGACATAATATATGAGCTTATATATGTTAAATCGGTCAAAGGGATTTATTAGTGATTTAGTTATGGATTTTGTTATTATTGCTGAGTTTAATTTTAATATTAAAATATGTTGGATTTCACGAATAAAGAATGGAAAATATGCCAAAATTAACAAGTGATCTAAATTTAATAACTTGAACATACTTGAATTTGAAAATTGGGTGTTGGTGAGCGGACCCGTAAAACAACTATCAAACATGTCGAAAAGAGGAAAAAATTACATTATCAAAGTAACTTATATAAGCAACCAGTGTAGTCATGGGACTCGTGGATTTAGATGTCAATCTAGATTTTAAATTTCTAAGTATAAAACTTGAGAATTGAGGGTTGGAGCATGAAAATATAAGAAAAGAACAAATAGTATGTAAAGAGGTACAAACACCTCACATGGGTTAAAAGTAAATTGTAGAAACAACACTTGTTTGTAGCACCCCATATTTCTAAGCATTTAGAATTTAATTAATTCGGTAATTTTTTTTGAATTACACGTGCATCGTAATTTTGTTTAATTAAATATTAGTTGTTTATTAAATATTGACTGGGAGAGATTATGATTAATATTTATGCGATAAATTTACTAAGTGTGTAGTAAATAATATGTTGAAATTATTATGTCGTGGCGGGTTATATCGATGGAACTATGTTATATCTCAACCGGGAGTCGTTGTACGCTATACTGAGGTCGAGATAGGAAATTTATGTTGAGTGACTCGGATGGTGATTTTGAGGTCACGGTTGATTCCGAATGGGCGAAATAGAGTATGTGGGTGTATTGATTGGGTCCCAAGGCATTTTTAGTCCAACCCAGCATCACATAAGGGAGTTTTGGTCATTTAGGAGTCTAGGATTGGAAGAACTCCGAATTTTAGAGTGTTATATCAACCACTCTCTGATGGAGGCTTGGTTTACAACACTTGGGAGTGAGGAGAGGCCATAGGAGAGGAAGAAGAAATGATCCTTAGGCCATTTTCCACCACCGACGTTGCCGAAAACGAGATTCGAGCAAGGGAAGAACGATTCCGTCATCAAATAACAAAAATTATACCTGCAAAAAGAAGGCAAGCATTTATCCTACAATTTTTTAAGCATGTTATAATACCCATGGTAGTGTAGGGTTGAAATCGCAGGAATTGGTAGATTCTTGGGATTTATATGGGTTGAAATTCATGATATGGGATAGGATTCAGGTTATAAATAATCCTTTTGTATTGATAATATGAAATTTGAGATTACATGATGATAAACTTGAAAGAAATCTGGAAATCCCGGTGAACATGCATGAAGAACATCAAAACTAAGGTTTTACGATTTATGAAGATTAAATCTATTTATGGTTGGATTTCTTAAAGATTTGATGTTATATTTACGTTATAAATTGTCCATCTACATATATTTGATGATTGGGTATGTTATATGGGATTTTGCGAATGTTTGATGGGTTAAAAATGGTGAAAAATATAACCGGGAAGAAGCTCTCAAATAGGTATCGATCGATTAATCGAGGGACGTGGATCAATCGATGGATCAATAAATCGATCATTTTTTATTGATCGATCGACCAAGCTGAATTAGGGCCTTTTGTGTTTTGCATAGTTTTCCTTACCAAAAATTGTGGGGGACTTTGGTAATGTTATGTAAATTACACGGGAACTTAGAGAATATCAGTAGGCATATAGTTAAGGCCCGACTTAGTCTTAATGTGGGTAAATTAGGATTAAGATCGACGAGAATTAAACGATTGTGTTATGTATTGGAAATTTACAAATCGTGTTATGGAAAGGGTAAATGCTAACCCAAAATTAATACCAATAGGATAGTGATGTGTTAACTACTGAAATTATTTAAGGGATAACTAGGACTCTTTGGGTAGTGAGTGATACTCAAAAAATATGAAAAGGACAATAAGTGTGAATCGTTAGTATGTTGAGTATTCGATATATATATATATATATATATATATATATATATATATATATATATATATATATATATATATATATATATATATATATATATATATATATATATATAATACGTAGTGAATATATTATGGATTGTGTGTATTCCTATACTGGAGATATTTATAGGTTGTGTGTATACCTATTATGTGCTTGTTACATGTGTGAACAAACCTACGATGCCTGCTATCACAGGAGGTCCTATGCAGTTGGCGATCCCAGCTTGGCAATTCTAGCGAGGTCCGAATGTGTACCCTTGAAAATAGAACTTAGGGTGGCTCACTGCGTGAGAGTGTATTAGGGAGACTCGCAAGTTATTTGGGTACGTTAGGTATGTGCGTAGCCTAAAGGCTTAGAACTATGTTCGCCTCCATTGTGTGTTATTTGATTTATGGTTCGAGGTGACATTCCGAACCGATAGTCCTTTATTATGAGAAATACATGGACTTGATATTAGAGTATGCATGCATCGTGATGGCCCTTACAGAGGGTGTTGTAGTTTTGTATGTGTGTGTGTGTATATATATATATATATATATATATATATATATATATATATATATATATATAACTATGATTATTCAACTTTTGTGTGATAGAAGAAAAGATAGATAGTGTATATCTAAAAGTAACTTAAGTAAGAGAAACTTAATTAATAATTCAATGAAGAACTTTGGTTAATATTAATTAATTATTACGATAGCAAATTGTATGGGCGATACGGGTGAGCTAAACTTGTTACGGTCAGTTACATTCTTGTGTCTAGTTAGGCTTTTGCTAATTATGTTACATCATACCACACAATCAAATCATACAAAATTAAAAAAATTGGACAATAGTTAAAAAATGATATAAAGTTCGTTACATTATCACAATTTAATCTCACAACACCATACATGATTTAAAGTAGTTACACCAAATAATTTCAACTCCATTCAACTTGGATTTAATATGTCCATAATTACCTAATTGTGTTTGAGTTTGATTTTGATACATATTCTGTTAAGGGTCAATTAAATGTTCAACGGTAGCAGTGGCAAAATTATGGGTTGTGCCTAATTTAGGCGGGTCAAATATGGGTTGTGCTAAATATGCGCGCTCAATATGGGTTGAGCCAAATATGAGTTGGCCAACCATTTTTTTCTAGGGGCATATACCAAATAGTCTTTCGAACTTTTTTTAATACGCATTTAGTCCAAGTCTTTTTATTTTGCACCAAAAGTCCTTCACCAATGCCCAAAAGACTTTACCATGCTGCTGGTCCGGACCTTTAAAGATAAGAGAATAAGGGACTTTTTGGTACAAAATAAAAGACTTGGACTAAATGTGTATTAAAAAATATTTGAGGGCCTTTTTGATATTTGATCCTTTTTTCTATTACAGTAAGTATTACAATTTCAGGTATATGTAAAAAAAACTCATATATTACTCGCAACTTTTAAAAATGAGCGTTATATTGATTTGTAGATTTTAAAATTCGGCTACATATTTGATTCATCGCTTTCAAATACTGACCCATATTTGACTCATAACTTTTAAATATGAACCTCATATTTAACTCATAGCTTTTATATGAGCTCTATATTTAAGTGACTGGACTAATATGAATGGTTTTATTATTTGGGCCATATTTTGTCGGTACTATTCGTCATGTCCAAGCCACATGACCTTTTGTTTAATGGAATCTCGCGGTCTAGTGAAGACCAAGAGAGATTTTATTGAAACAAAAAAAAAAAGGAAGAACAAGGTAATAAAGAGCCCTAGCACAAGGCAAAAGGAGTGAAGTCCTAGAGCCGTCCACTCTAAAAAAAAGAAAGGATCAAATACCAAAAAGTCACTCAAACATTTTATAATACACATTTAGTCCAAGGCCTTTATTTTGAACGTGTCAGTGGCATGGTAAGCCTTTTTGGCATGGTGAAGGACTTTTTGGTGCAAAATAAAAAGGATTGAACTAAATGTGTATTAAAAAAAGTTCGAGAGACTATTTGATATATGCCCCCCAAAGAAAACAACCTATTTGCTTTATAATTTAGCAAAATAGGAAAACAAATTAAAATACAAAAAGTCCTGTGACTGAAAAATCAAGACACAAATCTAAAGTTTGGCCTTCTGTGAATTTCTTCCCCCACAAATCTTTGAATCTGATCTGGAGCAGTCCACCATAACTTGAGAGAAGAATATTAGATTACTATATTTGATAAACGATATGCAACTCTATTACCTTCCCTGTAGAAATGAGAGTGAATGACATAAATCTTACTCATCAAGCTCTTGCAATTGTGCCATCTATTTCTGATAGTTCAAGGAGGATCAAATGATTGAGAAGTAATGCAAGACATGACATCTATGGAAAAACCTCAAGCCATATATTATTCCAACCATACTTATGAGCCAATTCAGTACCATGGATGACTGCCATAAGTTCTGCATAAAAGGCCGTTCGATTACTAACATGTTTACAAAAAACACCCTTGAGAAAGCCTTGATGAGTTCGGAAGATCCCCCCAATGGCAGCAGTACCCGGATTCCCAAGAGATAAGCCATCAGTGTTAATCTTGATCCATCCAAATAATGAGGGTTCCCAATGAACTTGGACGCTTTTTGGGGTTTTCCTTGGAATACCTCTAATCCCTAAGGAGTTAAGAATTTTCATATCATAAATGGCATTGTTCATATGACCAGTGATGAGCTGATTAACTGATCCAAGCCATCCTTTCAAGTAATTCAAACAGTGGTGAATATTGTGAGGACTAAGATTTATTGTGATGGAAGATTTATAAAATTCCACGAGAGAGTATTGCCATATGCGAGGATAAATTTGGAAAATATAGCTGATCCATGACCAAATCTGAGAAGAAAAGGAACACTTTTGGAAAATATGATGGATAGATTATTCCTCCTATTACAAATATGGCAACTAGAAGAAAACATGAAACCCTTCTTCTTTAACATGTCGTGAGTTGGAAGCCTGCCATTAAGCAGTCTCAAATGTAGAGTTAAAATTCTGGGAGGAATAAATTTATGCCACAAAACTCAAGCCACGGCTTTCTAGTCTGATTGTTTAACAGAAAGAAACTCCTATCCACACTATCAGGCCAAATAATCTTATGAGGCAGATCATCGAGAGGCAACTGAACATCAGTGATCAAGCTTATAATATGAGGCATCGCAGAAGAAATAAGTTGAGGAATCACTCATTTAACAGCCGCTCTAAGATCACTAACTTTCATATAGTGAAAGTTTTGATCATAAGGAACCCATCCAAAAATATCCAAAATTGAAGAGCCCAACCAATTATCATGAAGGAACAATATTGAAATATCATCTCCAACTATCCCTTTGGCATTGAAATTTATAATACTATAACCCTCCTTAAACCCATGCCAAATCGAACTCAACAGGTGAGAACTACGATCCAATGCAGATTTGAATCTAGCTCTAATGAAATGACAACATGAAGAGTTATATCGAAGAAGAGTCAAGGTCTGCTTAAGCAAAGTAACACGATTGAGAATGCATGCATCACGAACCCCCAATCGTCCCATACATTTATCAAGGCGCACATATTTCCATGGAACTGTGACTGGTTTAGCTTTCTAAATTGATCCAGACCAAATGAAGTTTCTTATCGCCATTTAAAGTTTCTTTAATAAGACCATAAGCCATTTATAATACATAAAACTACACTGCACAATTGGAATAATGACAGATTTAGCCAGCTCCAATCTTCCAGCCATAGAAATAATTTTTCCATGCCGGCCCTCCATCTTAGATTTAGCTCTATTTGCAACACTTTGTAGATGTTTGGTTATGGGCTTGCCTTTAAATATGGGAACTCCCAATTAAGAAAATGAATCAGAATCTTCATGAATACCAATTCTGGTACATATAGAATTGCTTCTATGAAAGGCCCCCTTTCTAATATAGATTTTTCGTTTATCTTTGCTTAACAGTTGGCCTGATGCTTGGACATAATCTTCATATGCCTGCAAAACATTGGTCAAAAAGGAAGCAATGAATTTACAAAGATTCATTTATCATCTACATAAAACAAATGAGTAGGAGCTTGACAACCTCTAGGAGAAGAGACAGGTTTTAGAAGGCATTGAGCGATATTAAGATACAAATATCTACTAAGAACATACTCAACAACGTAGAAAAGGAGGGGAGACCAAGGATCACTTTGTCTAACCCCTCTAGGACACTTGGAAAAACCACAGGAAGTCACATTTATGATATATGAGGGTAGAAGATTTAAGGATCTCACTAATCCAACCAATGAATTTATCATCAAAACTAAAAGCCTTTAGAGTATTAAAGAGAAAAGACCAGCTTAAGATGTTGAATGCCTTAGCATTGTTTAACTTCAAAGCCATATTACCTCCAAAAGATTTATAATCTATCATATTAAAACACTCTAAAGCAGTAGTGATATTATGAATAATACTTCTCCCTTGAATGAATGTTGTCTGACTTGGACTAACCACCTTAGAAAGGATCTTACATAATATATTAGCCAATATTTTAGATATGATTTTGAATCCAAAATTGGCCATGGCGATAGGCCTAGATTGGTTAGTCTGATCTGCTCCATGAACTTTTGGAATTAATACCTTATGATTAGAGTTAAACCCAGGTAAGATCCATCCAGTGAGAAAAAAAGTAGTCACTGCTTTGCAAACATCATTTGAAATGATCTCCCAACACTGTTGATAAAAAGTTCCATTGAATCCATCAGGTCCTGGTGAGGAATGAGTGTCCATGATAAAGACAGTGGTTTTAATCTCCTCATATGAGATAATGCAAGTGAGTAATGAATTCTCATCATTGGTGACACTGTGGAATTACTCGAGAGATGAGGTCATTTTCAATAGTTTTATCTGGACCACCATATAGTGAAGAAAAATGATAAACAATATGAATCTACAACTGAGATGGATTAGTTATCAACACTCCATTGTGAAGAAGGCTTGAAATATTACTTCTAGTGAATCTTTTCTTGGCCATTTTATGAAAAAAAATTAGTATTTTTATCCCCTTATGAAAGCCATCTAATTTTGCGTTGTTCCTTCCAAAATAATTTTTCTTGTCTTAAAACTTCAATCAAGTGATTTTGAGCTTGAGCCGCTTCCTTATTTCTATCTTGTGAGTGACCATTTCTATCAATGTACTGTTGGATTAAATTGAGCTTTTTAGGTGCTACCTTCACCTTATCATGTATATTATCAAATATTTCACGATTCTAGATTCTACAGTCATTTCGAAGAGCTTTAAGATTTTGCATCAGCATGAACATAGCACAACCATATATAGGATGAGAATTCGAAGACTTTTCCACAATCTTTTTAAAACTTGGATGAGAAATCCAAGTTTCAATAAACTTAAAAGGTCTGGGACCTTGCACATAAGGATTAAAGAAAGAAAATAACAAAGGGCAGTGATGATAACTGCTCCTAGCCAAAACAGTACATGAAGTCATGGACCAACAGCTTAGCTAAACAACATTACATAAGGACCTATCCAATTTTCTTTTTGTAGTGTAGATGAACTTTGACTTTTAATCCAAGTGAATTTGACACCAGTTGTATCGAGTTGGATCAGATCACATTCATCAGACATTATTTGAAACACCTCACATGACAACCTTAAAGGAAGTCTGGACCAGTACATTCATGAGCAACCAAAACAACATTAAAATCTCCTATAAGCATCCAAGGCAGATTAACATATTGACTCTTCGAAGAAGACATTTCACTCCAAAGATTCCTCTTGAGAACGTAATTGGTGGAACAATAAATAAAAGACATCAAGCATTGTTTACCATGGATAGAAGTTTCAATAGTAACATGCTGATCATAAGAAGACACAAGAGTATGGGCAACCATAAAAGAATGTAAAATCGAAAGATTTAGAATCAAAGATATACCAATAGAATTCATGAGAAAAACATATACCAATAGAATTCTAAAAATAATGATGAATGGATTGTAAAGGAACTTTAGGTTCAGAGATACAAATATAATCTGGTCTATGGGTAACAAATAGATTATAAAGCTTGTTTTGTTAATTAGAATAGAGAATTCACCTAATGTTCCAAAAGAGAGACTTCATTTAGATCATTGTTTATTCTTAAGGTTATAAGACTAGGATTGAGATTTGCCCCGTGAAGCCTATCTATCCGGCTCCTTCATTTTCTTCTTCTTGGATTTGCTAATGACCTACTGAAAATCCTCCTCATTAGTCTGCATAGCATTGGGAGTCGAAGTTTGTCCCTCCATAAGGGAACACTACACCTCCCCAATGGTAACCTTATCAATAATATGGGTCGAAACCCCTCTAATAACTTCATGATTCTCAATTAGAAATTCCTTTTCATGCTAATTGCCACTTTTTCCATGCTCCATAAGATTAGTTCATGACCTTTGCAAGAAATCATACGGAGAATTGACTGAATTTTAAAGGGAAGAAGCTTTGTCATTAGTCTCATTAGGAGGAGATAAAATGACATGGGATTACTTTACTAAAATATTATACTCCATACTGTGAAGTAGAACATGTTTTTCCTCTAAAACTTAATCGACAACACCTTTAACATGTAATGTTCCTTCAACCTATTTATGAACTTGTTTTGCATGCCTTGTTGAATTTCTTATACCTCTTAATTTAGATCTTCCCCTGTGGCCTTTGATTTTGATCTTGCTCCTTTTCAACTGAATCACCATCCAAATGAATCTTTCTCACAATTCTACACTCAGTTACCCAGTGGCCCCAAACTCTACAATGACTGCACCTTGGAGGAAGTTTTTCATAATAAACCTCTTATTCAAAGCTATAGTCTTTCATATTCAAAGCTATAGTCTTTCATACACGAGCTCAATATCAATGAGAACCCTAGCATAATGCCTTAAAGACTTATCAAGAGTTGCTTGATCAATCTTGATAGGCCTTCCAAGACATCTAGCAGTTTCAAAAAGAATTCTAGGTTTCCAATATACTGTGCTTAAGCCGGGAAATTTGACCCAAACATTGGCTGATGTTTGTTTAAGATCCGAGGGTTTGAAATGAAGTGTCCATGGAAAGAGTGTGAAAATCCCAGGTTCCAAGTTTAAATGCCCTCTGCTCCATACTTATTGCTTAATATTTGATGTCAAGAACTGCAACCCTTCCTAAATGGAGTGATTCTCCATTGGGCCCAAAGAGCTGTAAGTCTTGCCTTCGTATCATCAAGTCTCCACATAGCGAAACTATAATTCTTCCTATTAAAATTGACTCATCCGCTTTTAGTAATTGTTGAAAATCATCTTCCAGGATCATAAGGAGTTGGCATGGCATGGGTGTAACATTTATATCTTCAACAAGAATGGTTTTACATACTCTATTGGCATAAGAGATCTTAGTAGTATGAGCTTCATTTACTAGATGATCTTCTAATGAGACTACATCAATCTGCATCTTCCCAGTAGTTTGTTGTAATTGCTGATTTGCATGACTCATCCGGATCATAGAAAATCCTAGGTGAATCATTAAAACACATTACATGACAATTATTATAAGCCATATATGACAAAGAAGGATCAAAAGAAGTCATGATCTCTCCATGCAATCGCTAGGGTTTCTCTCCGCAAACACACATCAAGCCACATCACCTATTAATGAATACATGATTTAAAACATAGTAAACACTAAAATTAGATAAATGAAAAATAAAATAAAAAATTGTAAAAGAATAATAAGTAAAGAAAATTGAAAAAATAACAAAAACAGAATTGAAAAAATGAAAAGCTTTCACCCCCATCACACCACACAATAACCTCTAGCGGCCCTGCTCTAATAGGGGACGAGCTAGCATGTTTTTTTTCTTTTCTATCTTTTTATTTTTCTCATTTTTCTTTATTTTTCATTTATCTTGTTTTCTCTATTTTATATCATTTATTAATTAATAAACCACGTGACTTACACATGGTTGTTAAATTTAATTGATCATGAATGGAAAAGGTTGCAAACTCAAAGTCAATTAGTAAAATATACTAAACTAAAAATCGAGTAATTATGGACATATTACAGTAAAAAAAAGCCTATATTTTTTAGGGGGTTAAGAAATAAGTCATATTTACACTAGTTTTTTTAATAGATTCCATCAAAACACACATTTTCTAATAGATAATGTTACAAAATATACCGAATTTCCCTCGTAGAGTTTGATAGTGTGGCCATCAGGGGTCGGATTCCCTCCAGCGCGTAGATACGAGTGTCGGCCATTTTCAAAGTGGGGGTAACACGAAGAGATAAAGTCACTAGTCTATTTAACACAAAACAGGTAAAAGAATGTTGCCTCCTCGAGATAACGACATCAAGATTAAACTTATGCATGCAAATCCAAGTAGTTCGAAGGTCTGGGGACTAAGTTACGGAATGAGAAGGTGTTAGATACCCATTCCGCCCTTTCAGTCTCTCATGGGCTAATGTTAATCTTCTCCTTTTAGACTTCGTGACGTATGCGTACATGCGTACAACATAAATGGTGGGAGAATGGAATCATCTAACTCGCGTTATGGAAGGGATGGAGTGAATTCATCCGTAGGAGTATTCTCTAAAATAATGATATAAAATATGATGTAGGTGTTCATCGAATCACAAATCGCTATGAGATAGCGTATGTGCTCATTGAACGGAACACAAATATATAGGGGTATAAGACTCACAAAAAAGATTTAATATATAAAAGAAGTATATAAACATGAAAAAGTAGGAATCGAATCTCGGGATTAGACCAAGACGCCTACGTAGCCCAAGGAGCATCAAAGTCCACGTAGTTCGAGAATAACATAGAGGTGGGGTTCAACCCATAAATCTAAATGTGGGACTTCTCTTATGTGTGTGTGTGTGTAGAGAAAATGTGTTTTAAGAGTGGTAGTTTAAAATAGAAATCTCGCTTTTGGAATTTATGGATAAACCCTCCTTTTCTTCTTTTTTGGAGATTTTTATGAAAATAGATTATGTGCAATACTATTAATAAAGAGTAGAGATTAGTGGATGTGATATAATAAAACAAAATCACAAAATAAAAATAAGGTGAATGACACTAAAATGGAAAAAATTAGAGAAAAGGATGGAGAAATAGACCTCCTTATAAATACTTGTTGCTGACTTCGAGACGCAAATATGCTGATCTTGAAGTGGTATGAAGAGGGGAGAAGAATTACCAAGTGAGGTAAGGGAATATGGGAATATGGCTTTTTGGGAAAAGGAAAAGTTCTAAATTCGAGGAGAATATTTTCTGACTTTCTGAGAGGGGTCTCCAGGTTCCTTTTAAGGTGAGGCATTGGCCCCTTTTTATAGGGTCAAGGGGTGTGCGGATCGGCATAGGGATTGACCTGCTTATTGGTAAGGTTCTTGCCTTTCCGAGCAAGGAAAAAGATACCCTGCTGATAGGCAGGGTTCCTAAGGTGCCTATAGGCAGTCCAAAACGATTTTTTTTTTAAAAAGGCATAAAATGCAAATCGTAGGTCCGAATCGCGCATGGGATGGATCGTTGGAAAGGTAATTTAGATCCATTTAAGAATCCATCGGGCCACTCCCGGGTCCGGAGTTGACCAAATTCAAATAAGGCTCGAAAGCGCTCGATGCTCTCTAGACAGGAGATTTCAAAGAAAAACGGATCGTTCGTTCGAGCCGTAAGGAAAATTTGCGCACAAGGCGGACTGTTGGAAAGGGAATTCAATGACTTTTGAGATTTCATTAGCTTCGCTCTGTTTGTTGAGTAGACTAACATTAAATGTGGTTCATAAGTGCTCGATGACTATTTGAAGTAAAATGGGTCATTCATATGAACCGTAAGGCAGATTTGCACATGGGGAAAACCATTGGAAAGGGTATTCAAATCCCTTCAAAGATTCATTTAGCCTCACTCAATATGGAGAGTTGACTAGGGCCAAATGAGGCTCGGGACTGCCAGGTAGCCTCTAGATTGGTACTCAAAGTAAAATAGATCGTTCGTCAGAACTGTAAGGCCTATTCATGCACGGAATGGAACGTTAGAAAGAGAATTTAGAGCTATTCGAAGATTCATTAAGCTTCACTCAAACTGGATGGTTGACTGGAGTCAAACGGGACTTGGGAGTGCCTAGTGACCTCTGAATCAACACTCGGAGTATGACTTAAGTTTATGGTGAATGGATGAGCTCTATGGACTTAAAGAGGTGCTTAGGAGATCCTCGGATAGGGTGTCTACAGAGCCCCTTGAGGGGAGAGATTGGAACAAGTGAAGGTCGTCGAAAGATAGACACCACATGAGGTTAGGTAAGAGGATTTGTAGGTTAATTCTGCAGACCTAAGGGATGAGGGTGACCGATTCAGAGGGTCGAGGTCAATTTTGCGGACCTAAGGAGTGTAGCGACTAATTCAGATGGTCAAGATTAATTTTGAGGACCTAAACTTGTGACGACTAATTCTGCGGCCCAATGTTAATTTTGAGGACCTAAAGTTATGACGACCAATTTTAAAAAGCTAAAGTTGTGATGACCAATTCTACGGTTCGAGGTCAATTATAAGGATCTACAGTAGTGATGAAAAATTCTATGGGTCGAGGTCTTTTGAGGAAATTAAGTTATGATAACCGATCTGCAGGACAAGGTCAATTCTGAGGACCTTGAGTTGTGACGACCAATTTTGCGGGTCGAGGTCAATTCTGGGGACCTTAATGACGACCAATTCTGCGAGTCAAGGTCAATTCTGAGTACCTAAAGTTGTGATGACCAATTCTGCGAGTCGAGGTCAATTTTGAGGACCTTAAATTGAAATAGTCGATTTTGCGGGCCGAGGTTAATTTCGAGGACCTAAAATTATGGCGACCAATTTTATGGGCCAAGATCAATTTCGAGGACCTAAAGTTATGACAACCAATTCTATGAATCGAGGATAATTTGTAGGACCTAAAGTTGTGATGACCAATTTTGTAGGCCGAGGTCAATTTTGAGGACTTAAAGTTGTGATGACCAATTCTGGGGGTCGAGGTCAATTCTGAGGACCTAAAGTTGTAATAAGTAATTCTTTGGGTCGAGGTCAATTTCGGGGACCTAAAGTTATGATGACCAATTCTGTGGACCGAGGTCAATTCTAAGGACCTAAAGTTGTGATAACCAATTCAACGAGTCGAGGTCAATTCTAAAGACCTTGAGTTGCAGCGACCAATTCTGTGGGCTGAGGTCAATTCCGAAGACCTAAAGTTGTGACGACCAGTTCTGTGGTCTGAGGTCAATTTTGAGTGCCTAAAGTTATGATGACTAATTCAGCAGGCCGAGGTATTTTTTGAGGACCTAAAGTTGTTATTTATGGGGAATGGTTTCGCCGGGGAATGTGTAGTAGTTTTGGGTGCAAGTGCACTTTTGGTTCCACTAGGGAGTATGTTGATAATAGGAGTGTGAGGTTAATCTAACTGGGGATTTTTGAGAGTTGGTAAGGAGCTTGGCACTCCTAAAATAATTTTCTTGGCGAAAATAATGTTTTGTATTTTTGTGGGAATTTTCAAGCCAATTTTCGAATTTTTTTGGTATTCAGCATGAAATTTGGAGGGACTTGGGAGGTGCCTATTGTAAGGAAACAAATTTCCAATTGAGTCTTAATGTAGTATTGGCTCAATTCCGGATAAAAATATTTGTGTCATAGGATAGTATTGAGTGAGTATCCTCCAAGCCTATTACATGCTAGAGTTGAAGACCTAGCGGCTTACTTATATTTAAAAGAGAAGTTATCAGAGTGTTGAGTTTCAAGTGCCATGTTTCTGCATCAACGACAATTGATTCCATAGTCTCCAAAAAGGTATAAATGCTTTTATATACTGATAGGAGACTTAGAATTATTTTAAAGGGTGTAACTTTTATTTAAAAATAAAGTTTTTGGTCTTAAATCGAAAAATGAACATTCTGACTTTTCATTCGAAATTGTCGTTCGAACGAGAATGTCGTTCGAATGAGAATTTCGTTCGAACGAGTTTTCCAACGAGTTTTCCCATTTTGACCACTGACTTTTTATTAGAAAAGTCGTTCGAACAAAATGTCGTTCGAACGAAAATCTCGTTCGAACGAGATTCTGGCGGGAACAGTTTTGGCAGTTTTATCCCACTTTCCCACTTCTTTGTCCCACTCTCTTTTGACAGATTTTAAACCATCTTTGGGACAGAATTTTTCTAAGACTTTTGGAACATCTTTGAGAGATTTTTAAGAGAAAATATTTCCAAATAAAAGTCCTAGTTTTCATGTGTCAATTTCAAATAGAAAATTCTCTCATACACATGTGTTTACACCCATAACTTGTTTAGTTTAGAATTCCAAGTATTCCCACATTTATATTATTTGCTTGGATTGTTTGGAACCGAGTTCACTTTTCTACCCAAGAAGAAATGAGTTTGGGTCTTGTTTCTCTACTCCAACAAAAGGAGACACATTTGTTTACGCTGCGGTATTCCTGCTCGAAGAAAAGCTTCGTGTAAGGGTGACGGTGTCCAAGAGCTCCGTTGGAGGAGTCTAAGACTGTGGAGGAGTCCACAGTTATTCGTTAGGCAGAGGTTGAAGATCGAAGGAGCGCGTCAATGATTGGACGGACTCAAGTCAGTTTGTATAAGTCTTCTTGTGCCGAGTCTTTATAAAACTACCATACTTAGTGAATTTGTGTCCAGGGCCGTCTGTGGTTATTTCCATTTGGATTTTCCTCGTACATCAGCGCATCGTGTGATATTATTTATTTCATATTTCTCAAATCACCTTAGAATGCATGCATATGTTAACAAGATAAAATTGGTTTAATTATCACACTTGTCTATTTTTTGTGCTAAAATTAAATTGGGTGCAATTTAAGTTAATTTAACTCAAGTCATATGTTTAATTTGGTTTGGCCTAATTTGGTAATATTGAAAATATTGAGTAGGTAAATTTTAGGACTTGTGTTAAATAAATTCTAGACTAAAAGTAACTTTCTCCTAGTTAACTTTAAGTGTTATTTTTTGTTTTTGAGAAAAACTAAAATTTGGTTTGAGTGAATTTTGTGTGTGTGTGTTCACCATGATTCACTTCTTTAGGTTTAATTTTAATTTAGTTTTTAGAAATTAAAGTTTGTGTTTAATTTAATTTTTCATCTTTTTAAAGAAAAGAAAATCAAATAAATTTTGGAAAATTAAATTATTGTTAATAACCATCTTTATTCTGCACTTGTTAGGAAATTAAGTTTAATTAAAAGGAAAGATTTTAAAAAATTTTGGGTCATTGCACTTCTCACCTTCCAGCATAGGGCATAGACTCCTGGGTTTCTCAGGGAAAGGTTAAGGACACTACCAATTTTCATCTTTTTGTGGATTCAGGACTTTGCTTTTGGGTGGATTACTTACTCTTTATTGGGGATGTAAGTGAGCTTATACCCTTTGAGTCTTCCTTCGAGGTCCGCGGGGGCTATGGGAATGCATGCGTAGATATGGAGGTTGCTGGCGCATGATTTTGGGCACGTCTGGAACTTTGGGGAGAGAGTGGTGAGACAGATCGTAGAAGGTGAGGTGATATCCATCCTTCGGGATTTTCTCACAGATCCGCCATTGTGACTGGAGGAGCATGGTATTGACCATGTTGTATACTTGATGTTTTGGCTTTGTACTTGAAAAGTGACTCAAAAAGGTAAAAATGATGCACTTTTTATTTTATTTGGAATTTTTGAATAGAGGGAGACCTTGAAGCCTTGGTTGGTATATGGATGAGAAGATAGAAAGCTTGATGTTAAGCTGGAGCTTATCGCCTTTATTGAGCTGTGGTGAATCTGGTGTGCTAGAGGGATCTCTGTTGCCGGCTATAGGGGGAGCCTCAAGAGTAACCTCACGATTAAAGGTAACTCCCCTTACTAACAGAGGAAGACTAGAGATAGCCAGACGAGCAGACTTAAGGGTTAGAGGGGGGAAAAGAAGCGAGGATACTCTTCGAAGAATCGTAGTTTTTCTTTCTTTTGTACTTGTTATATTTATTTATTTGAAGATGTATATTGTAGTTTGCAAGTTGTAACGTTTGTGATGTAAAGGTGAGGTCAAACGATATCCATGAGAGACCAAGTCTGGCAGGACTTGGGAGAGCTCTCGTGCTTTATCGAACAACCTCACTGAGGGAACCTTCGAGGGAGCTGGTTTGGAGGATTGAAAGGCAAAGAAACATTAAGGATTGGCTTAACCATTCTAGGCACACCTGGTACAACACCGAGGAACCATAATCCGAGAGAGCTTACCCAGAGCAATCATGAGTTTCATCCCACATTGGACCTAGATCCAAATAACCCTTTACCAAAAGTAATATATGACCTTAGTGATGTCACGTGTGATCTATCTTTTGTGAAATCCAAACTAGAGTAAGCCATAGTGGTTTGAAGTGCTGTCAGACGATTTGGGGGCTCGCTACTAACGTGGCAACCAAAGCTAGCTATAAGCATTTAATGCTTATGACATAGGGTCATACTAGCACATCATTGCATTTAATTCCAGTGACATAAAGTGCTAGGATATGTATTTTCACATCAATTTGAGCATCAGGCCACTCGAGTGGTCAGAGTGACTATATAGGCTTCTCAATCACTTCCTGTTAGAGAGAGTTTTTTTACAATTGAGATATATTTTCCTGAGATGTGTGAGTATTCTATCGCGATCTTAATGGAATTATTTATATAATTAAGTGTCCAAACACAGATATAATTTTATCTTTTTACCCTAAGACATACAATTAGGTTATAAAATAAATAAAGTAAATCATGCAATCAACAAAGGCAAAGTTTGAGGAAAAATCCCTTACGTGTAAAACTTTTTATTTCTGCACTTTAGAAATAATACAACACAATCAACTTATAATACTACTTGATACCAACTACAAGTATAATACGCTAGCCTTTGCAAACCTCTAAAGAATACTCCTCAATCCCGAGCAGTCCATAAGACACGATTCGCTCTCGATATCCATCGATCTGCCTTTAGCCTTTAGTCTTCAGCCGTGATCCTTTCGGGTTCACAAGTCAGCCGTAGAGAAGATCTCTCCACAAGGTTCAAAACAAGATTCACAAAATATATTTGGGGATGTGTTTGTGAATCAAAAGTGTCTTGGTAAACAAAAGGGGTGACAACCCTTGTAATAGATGTGCAGAAATCAATTTGGAAAAAGTCCCACGAAATTTGGAAACAAAACATATATTTATAGATCGTGCACAAAATTTGAGGCGACGATTTGTTTCGAACAAAAATGAGGCTCGTTCGACTAAGAACGATAGTTCGTTTGAATGAAAATAGAGTTCGTTCAAATGACAAGGCCATATCGTTTGAACCATCTTTAAACGACCTTCAAACGATGCAAAACAGTATGCCCTCGTTATCTCCTTCATTTGTTTCAGTTTTGATAAAAACAAGACATCCCAAATAAATCTTATGAACAATTTTAAACACAAGTTGATTTATACCTTTGCGGGATGTCGGGAAGTCATCAATCTTGGAGTCGGTTTATCATTCGGTACGTGATGGTTTGTATCGGGATACGCTAAACTAGAATAAGTGGCAAATAAAACAAATAACAAATCCTAAGCTGGATTATTTGCCTGTACAAATCTCCCCCTTTGGCTATTCCGCTACAAAACTATACAGACCTAACTAAAATCCAAATTACATAAAATATCCCCATAAATGATAAAATATTTTAAGAAGGTTCTTTATCTTCATTCTCTTCTTGAGATTCCCTTTGGTTCTTTGACTTCATCTAGTGTGTTTTGATTTTCGCATATTGTACCTACACACATGAAGCAAAGAAAAATACCCCGTGATGCATCGACTTTGAAACAAAAAATAAAACTCATAAAGTAATAAAGCAATAAAGCAATCTCCCCCATAATTCAAATTCATTAAGTCTCCCCCTTAGATTGTTCTCCCCCTTTTTGTACGAAATAAACAAAGGGGTAAACATAATCATGAATCGCAAAGCATCACGTATAAAGAAGATATCATCACAAAAGATATAATTAATGCACATGCAATGATATTCTCAAAGGCTAACATTCACCAACTATTTTTTGAATTTTTTTAAAAAAAATTCAACTATAGAATTTTTACAAATACGACACACCATGTAGAAACACAAACATACACTAATCATTAAAACGAGATCTAGGGGTGTGAATATAATCCACAGGTTAATCAACGTAGACAAACATAACAAATGTGCATGAAGGATTGAGACACCACTAATGAAAGGTCTCAAAGTCTACCTTTGATTTAAAAATGGTGAACTCGTGTGAAATTGACTTAATCAACAAATTAAGACCTTAAGTGATTTTCACACCAATGACATCCAAAACTATGTAATGTCTTTCGAAATTTTTATAGTATGTACAAACCCATTGATCTTCGACATAACTCCCTCAAAATCTCACATATAGAAATTTTACTCATAATTATTTTGAAGAAATAATGCTCATTTGTAATAAAGCATCAATGTTCTAAAATGTCCTGGCACTTCTATTTTTATGTGCCTTTAATCTTTTTCGCTCTTTTTAATACAAATGGTGGCTTTTCACGTAAAGACTTTGTCTTTTGCAGCCCGATTCCATTGCTTAATATATAACACTTTTTTCGAAAAAATGATTTTTAAATGCGAGCAATGGTTCTTCATGCACAACTTTTTATTATCTCATTTTTCACATTTGGTTTGCTTTAATGAAAAATTAAGATGAAAACACTATGATCGACATGCCACCAATAAGTGAAATACTCATATAAACTTGTGCTCGTGTGCATTAAATGAGATAAGGAGTCAAACATGTAGCAAGTTGTCATCAAATCACATCTTAATGACCCGACACATTATAAAGCACATAAATGAAGTGATGTCATGTCTCAAAACTCTACAAAATAGTCACGTAGATATGGAATGAATGGGTGACCCGAACATCTTTAAAATTCATCCATATATGGTGTAAAAAAATCACAAAGATTTTTTTTTATATCTTTTTTAAAAATCTTATCAAAATAAAATATTTTTACCTTTTTAATTTTTCTTAAAAAGAAACCGAAAATCTTTTTGTATTTTTCAAAAAATTTCCCAGAAAATCTAAACTCATTTTGGATTTCTTGAAAAATATATCAAAATAAAAACTATAAGTACAATGATAGTAACACTAGAAATGGGAATATAAAATATGAGCATGCAAAAACCCTATTCTTGTAAAAAGTCTCAACCTCAATCATTAAGCCAGGAGGAGTACTCCAAAGGAGATGACATTTTATGAAAAAGCTCCACTAAATTTTGTGAAGTCTTGACTAAATACTCTACTTTCTCTTGAAAACTCTCAAAATCTCTCAGTGATGTGATGGAGCATGCAGAGTAATGTGTGTGGGTGTGCGTGTGGATCTCGTGTAGGAACTCATGTGCGAGCAAATCAGGGAACATACCTATAAGACACTCTCCCTAGCATAAAACAATACTCTCGAAGGAAACCTCTTTGTTTGCATTGGGAACAAACATACACGGGATTAGGTCCACCTTTGTCAAAATTTCTAGACCAAGCTCTCCTAGGTGGGTTAGGTCGAGGGCCATAAGGATCCAAAAAAACTCGGGAACCTACTCGGGTGCGAGATGGGAAGTGGATGCACCATTATAACATATTCCTTGCCTCTCGACGTTACCTAAAGCGGGACCGAGGAACATCTTTTCAACCTTCTTAGATGTGTCCTCTAAAGTGACCTTTACCTATAGTGAACATTCGTGATCGCTCTCGAGTTGGGATACACGAGCTTTAATTTTCTCACGAGTCTACAATAAAGATTGAAGATCTACTATAAGACTAGCCACGGTGTTGGTCAAATCGGTCTTTTTTTGGCCTAAAATGATCAACTGCTCACATAAAGAAATCTTCACCTTCTCGACTCACTAACGCGTGGCGCTTTCTCAAAACTTTCACCTATCTCTCCAAATCTAATAAACCTTTTTTGTTTCCAGAGTCTCGGTGTAAAGATCACTAAACGCCTTTTGGATACTACCTTCTCCCTCGCTCAAAATCTCATCCTCACACTCATTATATCACGAATGGATCAAAACATCATCGAGGCTTTCACTTTTAGATGTGTCCTCATTAGCGTTGGACAAACTCGAAGTGCTAAAATGACTATCCATAAACGCAACACACAGTTCATGTGGTTATTCTTCCCTTGAATTAACCGGCTCGATGTCACCATCACTAAGTGTGGTCGTATGTGCAACTTTCTTGACCTGTCTCTTAAACCTAGTGGGGCACTCATGTGCTTTGTGCCCTTTACCTTTCACATTCAAAGCATCTAATCTCCTCCTATTTCTCTCCCTCGCTCTTTCCCTCATTTTTAATTTTATTTTTCTCAAAAATCTTTTCTTTGGAAGAATTTTCTTTGAAATATTGGAGAATCTTTTTGATTTTTTTTTTCAAAAAGGGCAAAGTCATCAAAATCAAGATCGACCTTAGATTCAGACTCACAAACTTTTTCTTTCTTCTTTTTCTTAGTTTGAGTCTTTAAAGCAATCCCTACTTGGTTAGATTTAATGTTTTTAGGGAACATATCAATCTCATGCGTTGAAGATCTCCTACAAGTTTTTCTAACTTAAGAGTGTCTAGGATCCCTAATGAATTAATCACGGTGAACTTAGGAATAAAGTGGGTAATGAGTGACCTCAAAATCTTTTTCATAACTCTCGTCTCCAAAATTTTATCACCTAAATTAAAATTAGAATTAACAATGTCCAATAAATGTGCATAAAACTCATCTAATGACTCAGACTCTAGCATAGCGATGGTCTCAAATTGGGTGGTCAAATTTTGAAGATTTGATGCTTTTATAGCGTTAGTACCCTCGCGAGTTAACTGGAGGGTATCCCATGCTTCCTTATACATAGTGCACGTCATGATGAGGTGGAACTCGTTAGGGGTGACAACTCTAGATAGTTAAAATTACGCCACTTACACTTGCCTTCTGCGCATGAAAAGAAAAGTTTAGGACCGATGACGTTATTAACGGTGACAATGGGTGATGTCCACCCTCTTTCACAAACTAACTAGACTCGTTCATCTCTGGATTTTAATGCAGAAATCATCCTAGCTTTCCAGTACACATATTTGGAACCATGAAAGATGGGCATTCGATTATACAAATTGTCCATTAAAATCCAACTTTTCAACGATCAATAATTTGCCCTAAAAAATTGATATCAAAGTGAAAAATAATTTTTACGAAAATATATAACACAGTATTTTTGTGTAACCTGCTTTGATACCAATTTGAGAGAAATGGCATTAGAGAGGAAAACTCTTTGCAAAATTAGGATTACATGATAATTTGATGTAACCTGCTCTGATACCAATTTATGAGTGCGCTATCGCGATCTTAATGGAATGATTTATATAATTAAATGTCCAAACACAAATCCAATTTTATTGTTTTACCCTAAAACATACATCTAGGTGATAAAACAAATAAAGTAAATCATGCAATCAACAGAGGAAAAGTTTGACGAAAAATCCCTTACGAAAAAACCTTTTATTTTCGCGCTTTAGAAATAATACAAGACAGTCGACTTATAATAAAACTTGATGCCAGAAACAAGTATAACACGCTATCTTTAAAGAACTCCTTAATCTTAAGCAGTCTACAAGTTGTGATTCGCTCTCGGCATTCACCGATCAGCCTTCAGTCTTCAGTCGTGATCCTTTTGGGTTCACAAGTCAGCCGTAGAGATGATCTCTCCACAAAGTATATCTTAACAAGGTTCAAGACTATATTCACAAAATATATTTGGGGATGTTTTTGTGAATCAAAGGTGTCCTGGTAAACAAAAGGGGTAAAAACCTTTGTAATAGATGTGCAGAAATCGATTTGGCAAAAGTCCCAAAAAATTTGGAAACGAAACAAATATCTGTAGCTCGTGCACAAATTCGAGGCGGCGGTTCATTCGAACAAAAATGGGGCTTGTTCGAATGAGAAAGGAGGTTCGTTTGAATGTAAATAGAGTTTGTTCGAATGAAAAGGCTATTTCCTTTGAACCAGCTTCAAACGACGCAAAATAGTACACCCTCGTTAGATGCACGTTAGATGTAGAGATCAAAGGATGCTTCGAATGACTTTGACATCTCGTTCGAACGAGAATGCCTTCTCGTTTGAATGAGGTCAGTGAAATTTGAAATTTTTTAATAAAAAAATGTCTCGATTTTTTAAATTAAAAAAATCATGTTTAAGTTTTAATAAAAATAAAACATCCCAAATAACTCTTATGAACAATTTTAAACACAAATTGATTTATACCTTTGAGGGATGCGGGAAGTCTTCAATCTTGGAATAGATTTGTCAAGAAGGTACGTGACGATTTGTATCGGGATATGCCAAACTAGCCTAAGTGGACAATAAAACAAACAACAAAGCCTAAGCCAGACCATTTTCCCTTATAAAGAGAGAGAATTCACCAGAGTTATTATAAACCAAATCATATTTTCACCACTATTATTACCGTTCCAGAGTTTTTACGATCACTTATTACTAAGATCCTTATGTGTTGGACCTTGGTGTTAGATTTGCCTACCGGGTGTGTGTTCTAGAGTTCTTGTCTTTCTCTCCCTTTAAACTGAGTTACTTTGGACGTTCATTTATTATTAAAGTCTGAGTTATATACATGAGTAATTTTGTGAGTTCAATGTTGAGTGTTTGATCTATATATATATATATATATATAGGATCTTGTTTCATTATTATTCACGATACCTTATTAGTGATTTATCACTATCTTAATAGAGGTTATGCCTCCGTTTGTGTTATAACCCCAGACTCAAGAGGAGTCCCCTCTTACATTTGGCTACTCTATTGGGGAGGTATTCTTTTAGTAGGATGTCCCAAGATAATGTTAATCCTTTTCTTAACTTTGACGAGATCCAATGAAGAGAAGAGTAGGAGACGAGGGAACAACGTGAAGTCCCCAGAGATGGGGTACCTCGGGTGGAGGTCCCCCAGGTGCAAACGACCACAGAAGTTCCTTCGATTACACATGCCTCCACGAGTGCTGTGATGGGGCCAACTCAAATGGCCCATCTCATGTGAAAGTTCATGGATTTTGTACATATCCCCACATCGAAAATTGCTTTTGTGGCAACGATCGACCCCAGTTCTTTTGTCACTCCTATGGTGCAGTTGGCCCCAAGAGTTCCTTTGGGCATAGTTCCCACGATGACTATTCCCACTATTGCACCAATCGTGTGAACATCCGTTGTAGTTGATCCTACGCATGTGGTTGCTAGGCCAAGTGTTGCAACTTTAGGGGCAAGTACCTCACCTTCTTTAAAGGTGGAGGAGATTTTAAAGATGATGGTTTCTTCACAGGCAACCAGTGAGGCAGCTTTAGTGTATGATGATTTTCGTACTCCTTACCCAGAGGCATACAACGATGAGACTTACCCTAAAGGCAATGTGCCTCATATCTTTGAAAAATAACTAGGGAAATGAGGGAAAGTGAAAGAACACATCAAACGGTTTGTGAAGAACTTGGGTAATCACTGCAACAACAAGAAGCTACGATTGAGGGAGTTCTCTAAATCCCTCACAGATAAATCCTAAACTTGGTATTCCCATGTGGCCCCTAAAGTGTGGCCATATGCACATTTTATTTGTCCAGAAGTTCTTTCTCGCAAAGTATGAGTTCACCCTCATCCAGTTAACAAGGGAGAAAAATGGCCAGGGGGAAGAGGTGGTGGCATACATCAGGAGATTTAAAGAAAGGTCTCTTAATGTGAAAGAGGAGGCTAAAGAGTCCAAATTTCTCTAACTCTGTGCAGAGGAATTACTCCCAGAGTGTATTTTCCACTTGATAAATGAGACTCACGAGGGGAACTTTGAAATTATTTTGAAGTCTACAAGGAACATTTCATTAGTCATTTTCCCAAGTCCCATCGTTGTACCTTTGATGTTCAGACCAGAAGATGTAGCAGGGAGAGGCTAGGACCCACGGGTGGGCTATGTAGATAGAGGAGAAGAAGATGGAAAGGGGTATGTAACACCCCGCCTAATTAAATACCAGTTGGCCAGTCCCATACCAAATTAAAACAGAATATACAGTTGGCTCATTCTTAGCATCACTGTCGAAAACGTTTACAACTCACCCAATACCCAATTAAGCTGGTGTTAAAAACTTTCCAAATTTAAATTTCAACAAAACCATTTTTAGTTTAAGAATAATACTACACATTTTATTCTACAAAACTGGTAACACAATAAATAACACAAAAGAATTTAAATGCAATTGGAATAAACATTCCCAAATAATATAAATCCTTTACAATAATCCCAACAATGTTAAATGTATTAAAAAGTCCCGAATACAATAGTAATTGACCTCAATAGAAAAGATAACTGAATCCTTTGGGCGATATGCCCTAACTAAGAATACTGTGAATCAAATGAAGATGGGCGTCTAAGAAAAACTCCATAAATCCATAGCCTGTCATAATCCGCTAAAGTTGGCGTCCCTGTTGCTGGACACCTGATATAGAGATACAATAGAAGAGAAAATATGCAAGGAAACGGGTCAGAGCCCGAATGTGTAGATTATTTTTAAAACAGTAAGTATTTAACAAGTGCAATAAAGCATTTATTATGTACATGTTAGATCCAACTCTCACTTGCTATTCTCACCTCTCAACTAGAGTGCACACTTAACGTTTCCTATTAACCTCCTAGTTAATGGTTCCTCTTTTCTAGTCTCCATATTATAATTCCATTCCCATATCATAATCCCCGTATGTCCCATACCATACGTCACATTATTATTCATTTACATTTCTCATCGTTATATGATTAGTTTCTCATTAACATGAATCATTACTCATTAATATGAATCATTTCTCATTAACATGAGTTAAGGTTTTCAATTCTATAAGCATAAACATTCATTAACTTAATTCCATTATCTTTCTCTATTCACCGTTATCTACAATTATCACCGTAGATAGATTTAACCACAATATATCCATGTAACCATTTAATTTATTATATTTATATATATTCATATATAATACGGCACCCCGAGTCACAGCTGTGGTGCAATGCATTACTCTGCTATCATGTCCCATCATCGCAGATCGCCGAATATGGGACTAAAGGTTCGGTGAGATTCCATGAACCACAAACAACAACAAACAAATTGGAGGCGAACATAGTTCTCGTATCCACGGGTCACGCACATACCTACGCACCCACAGTCAGCGGACTTATCAACTCCCCGATAAGTCTTTCATAGACCTATGTTCTCGAGCAAAAAATCAAAGATCCCATGGATTCATCAAGATATGACTGCCCTCACGCGCAAACCTCCCACCGATAGCAAGTAAGCTAGGCATGTCATACACATAAATCATCAATCAATCAAATAGGTATTATCATACCTATAATATAATATCAATAAGGTAATTATCACTACCCTAAGATATTTTCCATACGTAGCATTATATCTCTTTTAAATTCCACGTATAAAAATACCATATCTTTACTTCATAGTTTAATTATCCTCGCATCCTATAACATCTCTCCACTCACGACGTCGTTAAGGTTCATGCGCGGAGCGTCTCGCAAAGCGAAATCCAAACAAGGAACCCCTCCAATACACTACTACTTAACTTTGTCGATCGAGGAGGTCCGAAAACTTTAACTATGCGATCGGGATAACCTCATACCCTCTTTCAATCAAATGTGTTCTAAAATCCCATCTCACAAGATTCAAATAGGATTTTCCTCATCTTATATTCAGTAAGAAATCACTAATATCCTACTGGTCCATAACATTATTTCTCCCGAACTACTACGAGTTTAGTTCTCCTTTTAATTAAGGTTAAAACCGATAGTTTCAAATCTCTTAAAAACACATATTCTTTCTCTTAGGATTAAACCCTCTTGTAAACTTAAGGATACCCAGGTGTTATATTCAATCACCCCTACTGGTCCTATCTTAAATCCTCATACATCCCCATTTGGAATTTAACAAATGAATCTAGCAACCGAAATTCCATTCAATATAATTTTCATCATTTAAATCACTCGAATCCAAATCAAATTAATTCAAATCTTATCAAGGGTTTACTGATATATTCTAGGTCCCATAATCTCCAAATAATAATCACCAAAGATCCACAAAAGGTTTGGGATAAGAATCAACATTTAAAAAGAAACAACTTTACATATTCTGGGGAGGTCGATCGATCGAAGGTAGGGGTCGATCGATCGATCCCTCAGGTCACAGCCTGGTTTTTCTGCATTTCAGCAACTACGGGTTTCACAATTTTTACTCATTCAAACCTTCATATTAGCCTCCAAAATAACTTATAATCTTTACTACATGATATATCAACATATATGAATGATTTCCAATACTCTAAACATCCTAGAATCATCAAGGGATTGGATTAAAAATCATGTTTATCTCCTTATTTCCAGAAATTATCAACATATCATCTTCAAGAACACATCAATGGTTTTCATAATTTCTTCAATCGATTCATGACTATTTCGTGGATTAATATCATCCTAAAACATGAGTTAAATTCCTATATCATTTCAGTTTTCCAGAAATCCATTTAATACTCCATTATTTCTTCCAAACATGAATAATCTTCTCTTTTCATACTATTCTAACATGGACAATATACGAACTTAAATTGCCATTATCAAACACTTGCCTTTTTTGAAGGTCTGATCCTTTGGTGTAGTATGGCTCAGTTGGTTATCCCTTCTCCGGTCAAACTCCGGTGGTGGTTGGTGGTGGTGAACCTTGGTTCTTGTTCTTCTCCTTCCCAAGTGGGCTTTTCCCTTCCCAAGCACTCTTACACTCTTTCTAGGAAGATGGTTTCTCTAATTTGTGAAGAGGAGATGAATAACTCCCATACACTTAATCTACCAATACTTATAATAGCTCCAAATCCGAAATCACTATTCATCCCCTAGAAAAATGACCAAAATGCCCTTTCGGGTTGTCTATTCATTTCCAAATGACCCGAGACTCAAAATTTACATCCAAATAGACTTTTCTGACTATTTCGAACCTTCCGGACGCAACTACGCAGTCGAAATGACTATAAGGTCGATAGAAAATAAATTTCCTTTTTAATTTAATAAACTAGTCCCGACACGTCCCATACCGTGTCTGACTAAAAATATAAATTACCGAATTTATATCATACAGTCATATCAATGACATCACATGTAATACCCCGTATTTTATGCTATAATTAATTTGGGGATTTATTTAATAAAAATTCGGAAATTAATTATGTTATAATTATTAATGTGACGTGAGTTAGTAATAATATGAAATTGTTGAATATTACTTAGGAGCATAGTAATATATGGTAAATGTCACGAGTGAATGAAAATGACAATTTTGGTAATTTTAGTCGGGACGCGCCCGAGTCGCGTCGGGACTAATTATTGAGATATAAAAGTAAATATTTTATGAGTTGTCCGCATGGTCGTTTTGAGTGCGCCAACGCGTCCGGAAGGGTCGAAATAGTCAGAAAAGTGTACCCGGGGGTTTAGTTTGGGTCTCGGGATGTTTTTAGGCTTAATTAGTGACCCGGGAGGGCGTTTTGGTAATTTTACAAATTAGGGTAATTAAACCCACGAATTTCAGCCATCCTTAGCAGCCATTTAAGTCAGCCTTTTAGGGTTAGATCATTCAGAACCCTAAGACGGCTAGTGGAGAAGAGAGGAGAGACCTTGCTAGGTGATTCATGGCCAAAAACACCACCTTTTGCACCACCGTCACCACCAACGCATAGATCGCGAGGAGGAGAACGCAGCCACACCAATATCAGCAGGAAACCAGACCTCTGAAATCCCAGGCAAGTGTTTAACTTACGTATTTTCGTTGGTGCAATAATCATGTTAGTGTAGGAATGATTAGGAGTATAATTTATGGAAGAAAACCCCACTTTGTGATAGGAATTTGCATGTAGACAAGAGTAAAATTATATTCTGGAAGTCTTATGTAATGTAGATGATAAACCTACGAATTTTTGATGTTATTGTAGAAGAAAATTCTGTAGAAAACTGATTAGAACAAAAGATTAAGAAAACTTAAGGTTCTTGATGATTAGATGAGATTTTAGGTTGTTTAATCATGTTTAATGATGGTTATATGCATGCTTAACGTTAGAAACATCTGGAAATATATTACTATGATTGTAGTATAAGTTTTGGGACGATTAGTGTTGGAAATCATGGATTTTAATGAAGAATATTAGTTAAACCCGTAACTGCACTTCTGCAGAAATCGAAACACCTGTTTGATCGATCGATCGACCCTATAGCATCGATCGATCGAAGGTTCGATCGGTCGACCCCCAGACGTCGATCGATCGACCCTTCCTGGCAGCCTATTATTTCCCTTGTTTAATTAGTTGAATTAATTTATCATGAAAGAATTCTTGGGTATTTCAAATAAAATGTTTTGGGATATAAGAGAGACCAGTAGGACATATGATTAAGTGTTGAGAACTTTATTATGAAATGATAATTGGGTTTAAGGAATAGTTAATTAAGGAACGACGAACTACGTATTTCACATGAGAGAATTCAACGAATACCTACGTTAGTGAATAGACGTCTACCTACTGAATATATTACTTGGATGGATAGAACCCACGAGTGCCCCATAACTAGTGAGAAAACCCCTTCGAATTAAGGTTAGAGGCGAAACCTTATACGTAATCATAATGATGGGAAATTAAAGATAAATGTTATGACTATGGGTTACGAGAGAAACCTATATTAATATAATGGAATTGGTATATTTATATGAATGTGTGTACATATATTATATACATGTGAAAAACGTACCCGCGCTACTTGCTATCCCTGAGGTTACCGCGCTGGGACGATCGTATCCTGTGTTGCTTTATGGGGATATTGAATCGTACCCTAGAAGTTAGAGATCCTAGGTACGGGCTATTAAATTGATAGTCGTACGATCCTAAGAGACGTGTGGGTATGTACTGACCTCTTGGACTTGGAATCTATGCTTCGCCTCAACGTTGTTTTGTTTATGTTAATACAGTTCGAGAGCGATTCCGAACTTGTATTCCCTTTGTGTGAACGATACAGGGACTGGATAGCAGAGTATGCCCGCACTATAAATTAGTTGGGGTGCTGTTGTATATATATTATTCGAGTAGTTAATATATATATATGGTGATAAACTTTAATATGCCTACTATAATGTGTTAAGTGGGACTTAGTTGTTGACGCAATTATTAAATACTTGTTTTGTGAAAATATGAAAAGGCACGGGGAAATCTTATAATTTAATGAAGCTAAAACGAGAGGAATACTACAAATTGAAAGTAACCTTTTTATAACATTGTTATCGTTCAGTTTTGAAAACATTTGAGTAAGTTAAGATAAAAGAACCATTGGGAAGGTTAGTACGATAGGAGTGCACATTAGAAGAGAGGTGAGTATTTCTCAAGAGAGAGACGAACTAATATGATGTTGCATTGGCCTGTATCAATTTAAATACTTGCTTAACGTATTCCAAAATCAAACACACTTTCGGGCCCTGACCCATTTCCTTTTCTCTCTCTCTCTTGTATATATATGTATATTTTTCAGGTGCCCAGCCACAGAGGCGTCTTGCTTAGGATTCTTTGAGAAGAACGAGCTGCAGCTTAGGTGGGAGTTGCAGGTCCCTTGAGTAGACGGCTTCTGTCATTGACTCCACTCCTATTACTCTCATTTATGGGGCACGTGTCGCCCTTTTTATCATTTCATTTATTGTTGGGGATTTTTATATTTCAGTTATTCCAGTATTGTTTATGGAATTTGTTTCAGGATGGTTTATGATTTTAGCTTTATATTATTGACCTTCGATTGGTGAATGTGTGGTTTTATTTAGATTTCGTGGTGTGATTTGTTTTAGTATTAATAGAATCTTTTCTTTAATTAAAATTTGGAAGTTTGTATGAAAAATGTTTTGACACTTAGCTTAATTATTTAGGGTGTTCAATTGAAAAAAAAAAAAAATTTATTTTTATCGACAGTGATGCTGAGAATGAACCAACTGTTTACCTTGATTTAATTTAATAAAGGAGTGATCGCCCGGTATTTAATTAGGCAGGGTGTCACATCACATTCATATATTACCTAAATATCTTTAAGTAATATTCAGAATCATCCATTTTAATATCCACCGTCTGGATAAAACCCGAATGAATTAATTAATAAAAAAAAATCTAATTAATCCATTAATTTAAAATATAACCCATTTTAAAAGTCATTTAAAATTACGGGGTATTACATACTTCCCCCCTTATAACAAAATTTCGTCCCGAAATTCAGGAATATAATTCATACCGGTAAGGTCAACTCTTAGTATAAATCACACATCTCAAGAAATCCAAGATGTACCGCCCATACAGTACATTAACAAAATCCCTATCGATGTTATACGCCAAGCCTCACCATATAGTTTCAACTGAATCAAATTTAAACTTCACCTAATCTTGCCTATACCGTCCTCGAGACAAACTTTAGGAAAAATGATCCTCTCATAGTGAACAAATAAATCCTGAAGTCTCAATTTACTTACCTTTTTCACAAGTATGAAAAATACTACAATCCAATCATCCAGGGCGCCCATACACCCTCTCGTACCGCTTTCAATATTAAAAGTTTCGCAAAGGCTATAAAATCGTTTCCCAAAGACCTAACTTATTTCGACTCCCAACGGTTATTAGTTTCATGCGTGGGGTGTCTCGCAAGCGAAATCCAAACAAGGAACCACCCCGATACACTACTTCCTAAAGTAGTCGGTCATCGAAACTCCTAAGGTCCTTAGTCAATAATATAAAATTTTGGTTTAAAAAAAAAAATATCAGGTTTATCGATTTAAAACAAAAATTTGTTTTTTTTTTCGATTTCAAATAGAGTCTACGCATCTACTCTCTTATAGAAGACAAGATGCAGACATATGCTCTCATATACCACAAGTCAATGCACGCCGATAGTCTCATCACGCTCAGACATGCCCAAGGTAAGTAATCCCATAAAAATCAAACCCACGTGATAACAAGTAATATATAGGTGTCCCACACCCCTCAGTGAGTCTACGTAAATAACGATGCCATAGGCTAAGTTTAACAACCCTTTTGCCAACACAATATCAATCACTACAAAAATCAATACGCCTCATACTTCCTTAGATAGGAAACATACCCTCATCTGCGGGTGATGGTTGTTGAATCCCAATATTATAACTTTGCTCCGATGAGTCAAGAAAAATTTTACCCCAAATTTTCAGTTCTAGTTAACCACACTCCACTATATACCCAAGCCTTTCAATATATTGCCTTCGTTAGGGAACATACACAATTCACGCATTTCAAGAACTTCTACTGATGACTCTCCTCAATTTTTCCATACTAGGGGTGACCTCGACTACGGTCATCATACTCGAACATACTTCATAACCTCCTAAGTACGATCTCCGCTATTCGTCCAATGGACCTCATCTGCCATACGTACGTAATGAAAGATTCCCCAATAAATGTTGTCGAACTTTATAGTTCAACCCATCAGTGAACATTAGGACTCTCCTCTCCTCAGTAGGTACTTTAGCTAATAACAAATTAGTTAATATCGTAAACTCTTCCTCATATTCCGCCACAGTTTTCTCTCCCTGCTTTAAATCAAGTAGTTTCCACCTCATCTCTGTCTGGATGGCGGAAGGAAATACTTCCCATCAAACCGTATCCAAAAGTCTTGGATAGTCATTATGTCCCTCTCCTCCATAGTGGTCGTAGCTTCCCACCATTGCAAAGTTGCCCCTACTAGCTTGAATGTGGCTAGTATTTGACGTTGAACCTTAGTGCATTCAATCATTCTCAAGTGCCGTTGGATATCTTTCTTCCATTGGCTAGCAGTCACAACATCTGATCCTCCCTGAAACTCAGGTGGGTGCGCTTTTTGAAAGGCATCCCTCGCTCGTTCCCATGCAGTAGGAAACACTTGCCCTTGCGCGGGTGGCACAACCGGTGCCGGTGCTGGAGCCTGCTGAACAGCAGCTAAAGCCGCATTGACTGCCTGAGTGATAATTGTAGCAACTTCGGCCGCAGTCATCGTACCTTTGTAGGCGTTAATAGAAAAGCAATAATCCTACTCATAGGGCTCTACATCAAAAAACGCTAAGCTGAAAATATAGTAAGCCGTACAGATCCTAAAGGACACTAGAACCTGATGCTCTGATACCACCTGTAACACCCCGCCTAATTAAATACCGGGTGGCCAGTCCCATACCAAATTAAAACATAATATATAGTTGGCTCATTCTTAGCATCACTATCGAAAACGTTTACAACTCACCCAATACCCAATTAAGCTGGTGTTAAAAACTTTCCAAATTTTAATTTCAACAAAACAATTTTTAGTTTAAGAATAACACTACACATTTTATTCTACAAAACTGGTAACACAATAAATAACACAAAAGAATTTAAATGCAATTGGAATAAACATTCCCAAATAATATAAATCCTTTACAATAATCCCAACAATGTTAAATGTATTAAAAAGTCCCGAATACAATAGTAATTGACCTCGATAGAAAAGATAACTGAATCCTTTGGGCGATATGCCCTAACTAAGAATACTGTGAATCAAATGAAGATGGGCGTCTAACCAAAACTCCATAAATCCATAGCCTGTCATAATCCGCTAAAGTTGGCGTCCCTGTTGCTGGACACCTGATATAGAGATACAATAGAAGAGAAAATATGCAAGGAAACGGGTCAGAGCCCGAATGTGTAGATTATTTTTAAAACAGCAAGTATTTAACAAGTGCAATAAAGCATTTATTATGTACATGTTAGATCCAACTCTCACTTGCTATTCTCACCTCTCAACTAGAGTGCACACTTAACATTTCCTATTAACCTCCTAGTTAATGGTTCCTCTTTTCTAGTCTCCATATTATAATTCCATTCCCATATCATAATCCCCGTATGTCCCATACCATACGTCACATTATTATTCATTTACATTTCTCATCGTTATATGATTAGTTTCTCATTAACATGAATCATTACTCATTAATATGAATCATTTCTCATTAACATGAGTTAAGGTTTTCAATTCTATAAGCATAAACATTCATTAACTTAATTCCATTATCTTTCTCTATTCACCGTTATCTACAATTATAACCGTAGATAGATTTAACCACAATATATCCATGTAACCATTTAATCTATTATATATATATATATATATATATATAATACGGCACCCCGAGTCACAGCTGTGGTGCAATGCATTACTCTGCTATCATGTCCCATCATCGCAGGTCGCCGAATAGGGGACTAAAGGTTCGGTGAGATTCCATTAACCACAAACAACAACAAACAAATTGGAGGCGAACATTGTTCTCGTATCCACGGGTCACGCACATACCTACGCACCCACAGTCAGCGGACTTATCAACTCCCCGATAAGCCTTTCATAGACCTATGTTCTCGAGCGACAAATCAAAGATCCCATGGATTCATCAGGATATGACTGCCCTCATGTGCAAACCTCCCACCGATAGCAAGTAAGCTAGGTATGTCATACACATAAATCATCAATCAATCAAATAGGTATTATCATACCTATAATATAATATCAATAAGGTAATTATCACTACCCTAAGATATTTCCCATACGTAGCATTATATCTCTTTTAAATTCCACGTATAAAAATACCATATCTTTACTTCATAGTTTAATTATCCTCGCATCCTATAACATCTCTCCACTCCCAACGTCGTTAAGGTTCATGCGCGAAGCGTCTCGCAAAGCAAAATCCAAACAAGGAATCCCTCCAATACACTACTACTTAACTTTGTCGATCGAGGAGGTCCGAAAACTTTAACTATGCGATCGGGATAACCTCATACCCTCTTTCAATCAAATGTGTTCTAAACTCCCATCTCACAAGAGTCAAATAGGATTTTCCTCATCTTATACTCAGTAAGAAATCACTAATATCCTACTGGTCCATAACATTATTTCTCCCGAACTACTACGAGTTTAGTTCTCCTTTTAATTAAGGTTAAAATCGATAGTTTCAAATCTCTTAAAAACACATATTCTTTCTCTTAGGATTAAACCCTCTTGTAAACTTAAGGATACCCAGGTGTTATATTCAATCACCCCTACTGGTCCTATCTTAAATCCTCATACATCCCCATTTGGAATTTAACAAATGAATCTAGCAACCGAAATTCCATTCAATATAATTTTCATCATTTAAATCACTCGAATCCAAATCAAATTAATTCAAATCTTATCAAGGGTTTACTGATATATTCTAGGTCCCATAATCTCCAAATAATAATCACCAAAGATCCACAAAAGGTTTGGGATAAGAATCAACATTTAAAAAGAAACAACTTTACATATTCTGGGGAGGTCGATCGATCGAAGGTAGGGGTCGATCGATCGATCCCTCAGGTCACAGCCTGGTTTTTCTGCATTTCAACAACTACGGGTTTCACCATTTTTACTCATTCAAACATTCATATTAGCCTCCAAAATAAATTATAATATTTACTACATGATATATCAACATATATGAATGATTTCCAATACTCTAAACATCCTAGAATCATCAAGGGATTGGATTAAAAAGCATGTTTATCTCCTTATTTCCAGAAATTATCAACATATCATCTTCAAGAACACATCAATGGTTTTCATAATTTCTTCAACAGATTCATGACTATTTCGTGGATTAATATCATCCTAAAACATGAGTTAAATTCCTATATCATTTCAGTTTTCCAAAATTCCATTTAATACTCCATTATTTCTTCCAAACATGAATAATCTTCTCTTTTCATACTATTCTAACATGGACAATATACGAACTTAAATTGCCATTATCAAACACTTGCCTTTTTTGAAGGTCTGATCCTTTGGTGTAGTATGTCTCAGTTGGTTATCCCTTCTCCGATCAAACTCCGGTGGTGGTTGGTGGTGGTGAACCTTGGTTCTTGTTCTTCTCCTTCCCAAGTGGGCTTTTCCCTTCCCAAGCACTCTTACACTCTTTCTAGGAAGATGGTTTCTCTAATTTGTGAAGAGGAGATGAATAACTCCCATACACTTAATCTACCAATACTTATAATAGTTCCAAATCCGAAATCACTATTCACCCCCCTAAGAAAAATGACCAAAATGCCCTTTCGGGTTGTCTATTCATTTCCAAATGACCCGAGACTCAAAATTTACATCCAAATAGACTTTTCTGACTATTTCGAACCTTCCGGACGCAACTACGCAGTCTAAATGACTATAAGGTCGATAGAATATAAATTTCCTTTTTAATTTAATAAACTAGTCCCGACACGTCCCATACCGTGTCTGACTAAAAATATAAATTACCGAATTTATATCATACAGTCATATCAATGACATCACATTCATATATTACCTAAATATCTTTAAGTAATATTCAGAATCATCCATTTTAATATCCACCGTCTGGATAAAACCCGAATGAATTAATTAATAAAAAAATCTAATTAATCCATTAATTTAAAATATAACCCATTTTAAAAGTCATTTAAAATTACGGGGTATTACAGGGTAGAGGAGGGACAACAAGATAAAGTTTGGGAGATGTAGAGAAGGCCCATCTCAGTTACCTTGCACTGTTGAGGAGGCTATCATTTGTTACAAAGCTATGCTGTCGGGGGGGGGGGGGGGGTAGTTTATGCGCCCAAAGATGCTCCCTAAAATGATCCTGGACCAAATATCCAGCCTGACCCCAAATATTGCCATGTGCATTGACGTGTTTGACATCTAATAAACTCATGTTTTACATTGAGGAGAATTATAAACAAGTACTTGTTAGCTGGAAACCTTCAAATTCCACAAGAAGATGTCAATAATAACCCATTACCAACACATGGAGAGAACTTGATGGTGGATCCTAACGAGAAGGCTGAAGAAGGTGTGAACGGAATGATAACAGAGCAAGAGGAGTTTGAAGCAGCTCTTGAGGAGTGCACCATTAGAATGGCAAATGTGGTGATTGCCTATGATGAGGTAATTTCTAAGGATATGGAGGAGGTTTATATTGTGGAGGGATATGTGATGGAACCTAGCTTGAAATACCAGGTTGTGGCAAAATCCCCCAAATTTGTGTGGTTCTTCGATTGGGTGGGGATGCCTCTAGAGAGTTGACTTAAGATCACCCGGGTAATACTAGATATTGCAAGGAACAATGTTGTTCCATCGTTGAGGTGGAGGGGTCTAATGTATAGGCTAATGACAAAGTTTATGTCTGAGATAACGCCCATGAACAATCAGGTAGAGGAAGGTGCAAGTTGAAGCCAGAGAGTGGAAAAGTGAACAATGCCAGTCTAAGACCCTAAGCTATCTCTAAATAGTTGAGAGATAGGATGAGGCTAATGATCGACCCCATAGAGCATGGGGTCAAATGTAAGAGCATAATGAATAAGTTTTCAGGGGTCAGACTAGAGGAAGCTGGGAGAAAAAGAAAACAAAAGGTAGTTTCTTCGCCTAACTGCCAATGCAAAAAGGTCCGGTTAGAGGAAGGGAGAGTTTATATTGCCTCTGAAGGTGTGCGCAGGAAGTTGAGGAAACTGATAAGATGTCTTAACCCAGAGTATGAATGTTTTTTGGTTGATAATCAAGGACAATGTCTTGTCATTGCTAACTCCAATATCCATGAGTTTATTGAGCAAATGGGGGATGAGCCTGTGTGTATGACCGATCGTCCAAAGCTACAAGTTCAAGAGTTGGAGAAAATTGACTTGGATGGGGTGGAGAAGATCCAATGTCCATTTTTATTTGAATAGAACTAAATGCAAAGAAGAGGAGATAGTTGGTTGAGCTCATTCAAGAGTATAAATATGTCTTTACGTGGAAGTATACTAAAATTATTGGGCTGGATCAAGAAGTGAGCTGTCACAAGTTGAATGTTTTGCCTTTAGCCATACCAGTGAAGTACGTAACTAGGACTTACAAGCCAAAGTTAGATCAAGGACGAGGTGAAATGATTACAAATAACATGGTTTATCATGCCATTCCAATATCCTGCTAGGTTTCTAGCATTGTGCCAATGTAGAAGAAGGACAAAGATTAAATACACATCTACGTTGACTTTCAGAGACTTCAATAGAGCTTGCCCAAAGGATGAGTTCCCTATGACCTGCATTGATAGCTTGATAGAAGAAATAATAGGACATGAGATGTATTGCTTCATGGATGAGTATGTGGGATATAATCATATCAAGATGGATCCAGCAGATGCAGAGATAACAACATTAAAACTTTGTTAGGTAACTTTATGTACAATGTTATGCCTTTTGGACTGAAGAATGCTGGGGCAATATAAAAAGAACAATGATGGACATTTCCCATGATTTATTTCATGAAATTTTAGAGTTTTATTTGTATCATTTGGTCATCAAGTCAAAGAAAGAGGAGTCTCACTTGATTAACCTTAGGAGGGCTTCCAACAGATGCAGAAAATATAAGTTGAAGATGAACCCACTCAAGTGTGCTTTTGGGGTGACAAGTGAGAAATTCCCAAGATTTGTGGTTGATATCCAAGGGGTACAGATGGATCAGGATAAGCAGAAAGCTATTCTAGAGATGCCTTGCCCAAGAACTGTGAAGGAGATCAAGAGTTTCCTAAATAAAGTCTCATATTTGAGGAGATTTGTGCTAGGGTTAGTCGAGATAACTCATCTTTTTATGGATCTGCTTTGAACGAACATGAAGTTTAAATGGGAAGAATCCCGTAAAGAGGCCTTTGATAACCTCAATAATTTTCTCACTTATCCACAAACCATGATCCCTCCAAGAGCTGGAATATAGTTGTAACTCCACATCACTTCAACTACAAGATCAATCGGTGCTTTGCAGGCACAAGAGGTTGATGTTCAAGAAAAATTTGTCTACTATTTGAGTAAAATCATACATGTCCTAGAGGCGAGATACACCAGTATTGAAAGGTATTGTTTGGACTTAGTGTTTGTTGCCCCAAAACGTAGACATTACATTATATCTTTCACCATTCACATTGTGACAAGATGTGATCCCATTAATATTCTATTAGCACATACCAATTTTGTTGGGAGGACAACTAGGTGGTTCTTGATCCTATCAGAATATGATCTAAAGTGTGTGGTCCCTCATGCGACCAAAGCCAACCATATGCCGACCTATTAGCAATTTCTCCATCAAGAATATTTGAACCACCAAGAGAGAGAATTCTAGGGTATGATTTGCAAGAAAAAAATTTGGAAGCCAACCTTGAGGAGTGGGTTATAAGGTTTGATGGGTCATCAGCACAAAGGAAGGGTGGACATGGAGTCATTCGTTCAAGAGGAGAAGATGAGATTTTCCTAATTTTCAAGTTGATTTTTTTCTCCAATAATGAGGATGAATATGAGCCATTGGTACTAGGGATTCTAGAGGCCCTTCGAAGAGGCATCCATTCACTCTGCATCAAAGGAAATTCAAATTTGGTGGTAAAGCAGGTGAATAGGGAATTTGTGTTGAAGCACCTCAACTTGGCACACTATAGAACAATCATCTAGATGTTGATTAGTCTGTTCCATCAAGTCAAGGTGAAGATGCATCTTAAAACGATGAATAAGTGTGATGATAACTATGCCACCATTGTGCAAAAACTAGCCATGATGAGTAATACAACAACTGTTATGATCCAACGAAGGATTGACCCTTCGATAGTACAAGCCATTTTGACAATGGAAGATGATTCAGATTTGGGGGGGGGGGGGGTATTAGAAAGTAGTTGGAGTCTTGGGAAGAAAATATGGAGCTAAGAGAACTAGCCAAATATTTGCATATGCTTCAAAAATGTGGGAAGATGGATGACAAGGTGTGTTGGGCCAAAGAAAACAGAACAAAGGCTAAAGAAGACACGCTAATAGAATAGCAAGATAATTGATATCCCTCTATATAGAAGAATCCAAAGAGAGGGATACTTATGGTCAACGATGAGGCAAGATGCAGCGATAATGTAAAGAGATTATGTGAAGTTTCAGCCCTTCATTCAGGAGGTTGAGTGCAACTTCATGGAGACTCAACTATATTGGAGACAGTCCTATATTGATTTCATAAAAGATGGAGTTATCCCCACGGAGAAGATGGATGCAATGGGAATTAGTAGGGGGCACGTTTTTATGTTCAAGAGGAGCAACTCTATCCCATGGGATATTTCTACAGAACTTTGAGATGCATTACACGAGTGGAAGCAATCGAAGTCCTAAAGCAGTCCTATGAGTATTGGGGGAGCCAAGCTATGTGATCAACTCATGACCTTGGGATACTATTGACTAACTATGGAGAAGGATTATGTTGTCAGATTTTTTTCCAGGCGGCTGAGTGAAACTTCATGGAGACTCACACTATACCAAAATAGGTGAATAGTCACGACGAAAATCCCTCACCAAGACTGTGGGTCACGAACTTAGGCCGTGACCATTTTGGGCACAACCAATTTCGTAGGCCACGAACTTAAGTCCTAAAGCAGTACTATGAGTATAAAAAAATGATATCAGTAACCAAGTAGTTTTAAAAAATCGTATTCAAGCTGAAAAATTGCATATGCAAGTTATAATTATCATCATATCAGTTCCTACGAGTTATATTAGTCTCGTTCGAGGTGTTGGTACCTATCACAGGGCTGTTCGGGGGTTATTTCTGGATTTCGCCCTCTAACACCATGTTTTTAAGCCTAAGTCTAGAAATTTTCAAATAATCATTGTATTCTCAAATCGAGAGTAGGGTCTAGTTATATTGGTCCCATGCGAGGTGTTGGTGCCTCCCACGGGGCTGATTGGGGTTGTTTTGGATTTTCTCCCTCTAATGCTATATTTTTAAGCCTAAGTCTAGATATTTTCAAATTATCATTATATTCTAGAACCGAGAGTCCCGTGATTTCACGGTCAGTTTCTATGAGTTACATTGGTTCCGTGCGAGGTGTTGGTGTCTCTCACGGGGCCGATTAGGGGTTATTTCGGGATTTCTCCCTCTAGTGTCATATTTTTAAGCCTAAGTCTAGATATTTTCAATTTATCATTGTATTGTCAAACTGGGAGTCCCGTGACTGCACGGTTAGTTCTTACGAATTACATTAATCCCGTGCGAATTGTTGGTGCCTCTCACGGGGTCGATTGAGGGTTGTTATGGGGTTTCCCCCTCTAAAGCTATGTTTTTAAGTGTATGTCAATATATTTTTGAATTATCATTGTATTCTCAAATTGAGAGTCCCGTGACTACGCAGTCAGTTCCTACGAGTTACATTAGTCCCGTACGAGGTGTTGATTTTCCTCTCTAACGCCATGGTTTTAAGCCTAAGTCTAGATATTTTTAAATTATCATCATATTCTCAAATCGAGAGTCCCGTGACCATGAGGTCAGTTCCTATGAGTTACATTGGTCCCGTGCGAGGTGTTAGTGCCTCACAGGGCCGTTTGAGGGCTATTTTTGGGTTCCCACCTCCCACGCCATGTTTTTAAGCCTAAGCCTACATATTTTTAAATTATCGTCTTATTCTCAAACCAGGAATCACTGTAATACCTCGTATTTTTGAAAGATTTTATTTTTATCTGGGATTAATTAATTCAAATAGGAAACTTTATAATTAATCCGGATTTAAGTAAATAATTACTAGCGTGATGAGAGTTAGTATTTATTGGTGAGAATTATGTTGAAGATTACTTAGTGCGTAAAGCAATATGTAATTAGATGTGAAAAAAACGACAATTACAATACACTTAGTTGGGACACGCGTGTGAGTCGTGTCAGGACTTAAATGAGGAATTAAAATATAATATTATTTTTGGTTATTCAGATGGCTGTTTTGAGTATGCCACTGTGTCTAGAAGGGTCAAGATAGTCACAAAAGTCTACTCGGGGGTATAGTTTGGAGTCCAGGACAACTTTAGGCCAACCCGACACCCTGGATGGATATTTTTGTCTTTTGGAAAATTGGGATTTATTAATGGACTAAAATTGGAGAAATATATTTTCATGTATGAGGGAGAGTTAGGATCAATAACTGGTAAACCCAAGAGAGAGTCCATGAGGAAGAAGGAGAAGAGGTTCCTAGGAGTCCCAAGGCCAAACCTAGTCACCTTTCACCAAAAATAACATCAACGTGTAGAATGGGAAGAGGAGAACACATCAATAACAATTTCAAACGACGAATCAGACCTTTGTGAAAAGGCAAGTGTTTATCTCACTTCATTTAGAGCATATAATGTCCATGTTAGATTACTTGATAAGTTATTCATGATATTATGAAATTTGGGACTGAAATAGGGTATTAATCCATGATTATGGTATAGGCTTTGAATGTAGTTGAATAACCATATACTCGGGATAAGAAATCTGGGTTTTATATGTTGAAATCAGGAATTTAAATATGGGTTTAATTGTGATTAATGGTGATCATATGAATTTAGGGCTTTTTGAGGATTTAAGAAATTAATCTGAATCTATGATGAAATTGTAAGGATTTGATGTTAAAATTGTGTTAGAAAGCCTTCAATTACTAGTGGTTATAATTTAGAATCGTTGGATTTTAGTTTGTTAAAGTTTTGGATGATTTGGGTGTTGAAAAAGTTGGAAAAACACAGTTTCTAGAGGTCAGGGACGAAGTTCGAAAATCTCTTTTGAATGACCTCGTTCGAACGAGAATTCCAACGACCGATCCAACGAGAATTTAGAGAGTAGTTCATTTGAACGACCTCGTTTGAACGAGATTTCAACAAAAAATCAATCCTTAATTCGTTCAAAGTTTCATTTTAACGAGATTTTCCCTAGCTTCTAACGAGATTTCAGAAGTTGAAATCTTTGTCTAGACAAGTTAAAACCTTATAAAGTTGATTCGAGTGAGAGAGAATGACTTACGCTATCCTTGAGTGGCTTCATTACATAGTCTAGTGATGAGATAATTATGTAACTACTAAGGGAATATGATGGAATAAAAGGGCCTTATGGAATATATACGATAGAGAGATTAATTGTATGGATAGAATAATGCGATTATTATAGATAATAATACCACATATAAATTCGGGGACTTAGATTGTGTGAATACCTAATGATTATTATAGGTTATGTATGTACCTATTAACTGAATTATTATGTGTATAACATACATACGTTGCTTGCTATCGGGTGGAGGTTGCGCGTTGTGGACGATTATATCTTGAGGAGCCTTCGGGGGGATTTTAATTCGTATCACTAGAACATAGAACCTAGGTATGGGCTATCAGTGAGAACAATAATGTTGACGGTCATATGGGTGCATAGGTATGTGTGTACCCCATGGGATTAGAACTATGTTTGCCTCCAATATGTGTGATTGTTTTGATGGTTCGCGAGAGATTGAACCTATAGCACTTCATGCAATGAGCGATGCACCGGAACATAATAACAGAGTGTGCATTGCACCAAGGGGGCCTTAACCCAGGGGTGTTGAAATAGTATATATATAGAGAGATAAATATATGTATAACTATTACTTATTCTACTGTGCGTGTTTAGTAGATATAGAATTAACGATATTTAAAATATTCTTAGTGAGAAAAAGTAATACCTATGAGAATAATGATTGTGCATATGTATAACTGTTGTTAAACATACGGTAATGCAGAATACGGGTGATATGGGTAAACACATGAGATTATTGGTGTGATAATAGTTATCTTAGGGCGAGTTAGGCGGGGTAGCATAACTAGGATGGGTTAAATATACACGTTAGATGTTCACATTATATGAGAGGTGAGTATCTCAAGTGAGAGTACGAAAATCTAACATGTACACAATATGTGCTATTGTTTTTATTTAAGCACTTGCTAATTTTTACGATATTTTCAACTTTGGCTCTCACCCGTTTATTGCAAATCTCTTTTCTTTTGTCAAATTATTTTAGGTACCCAGCCACAGGGACACTAAGTATACGAGTTCTATTCATTTGACGAGCTGTAGATGCTATGGAAGTTACATGACTTGGTAGTAGATGCCTCCATGACGTTCGTTTCTTCATCTTGAGTTATCTACATCAGTTAGGGCATGTCACCCCTTTTACTTATTCAGATAGTCAGATATTATGGATTTATTTATTTACTCCTTTCAGTTGTTGCTTTATTTTATTGGATTATTGTATTGGGTATTTAGGCTGGAAGTGTTTACTCCAGTCACTTTTATTATTCAGTCATTTTATTTCATATGTGATTACTTTGAATAGTATATGTTCAATAATTTATTAATTTTATCTTATGTTAATTCAAAGATAAAATTTTGACTTCAACCTTGTTAAATATTAGGTGGTTAGTGTTCATAATAAAGTTTTCGATAGTGATGCATATTCTGAACGAACTGGATATTCTGATTTAATGAAATAAAGGACTGATCATTCGATATTTAATTAGGGGGATGTCACAGGTGGTATCAGAGCATCAAGTTCCAAAGTCCTTAGGATCTATGCGGCTTGTTAGGGTTCCAACGTATCTTTATTTAATATAAACCCCTATATTTAGTATTGTTATATTTAATAATTGCACATTTTACGTCTTCAACTATTTGAGATATTACTATGGACTTATAAAGCTTCTCTCTCATTTCAGATACCTCCTAGACATGCACAGCAGGCTCCTAAGGATGCCCAGTCCGAGCCCAGCCAGCTCCGGCCTAGGGTACAATGAATGCTGAGGTGGTGGACACTATCGTAGCACAGGCGGTAAATGCAACTTTGGCCATGGTACAGCAGGCCCCACCTTAGGCACCGGTGGTGGCCCCAACACTAGCACATGCATTCCCTTCTGCTTGGGAGCGAGTCAGGGATGCCTTCCAGAAGGCACACCCTCCGGAGTTCACAGGGAGTTCTGAGGTTGTGGTAGCGAGCCAATGGAAAAAGGACATTTAGCGACACTTAAGGATGTATGAGTGTACTGAGGTTCAAAGGCTAATACTAGCTACTTTTAAGCTAGTGGGAGCGATGACGCGACTTAAAAAGTGTTCTAAAGTGCGTGCTTATATAGGCTCAAGTGCATGCCTTATAGGCTCAAGTAATAACCTGGTAAGACGGGATTAAATCCACAGGGAAATAGGAAGTAGAACATGACGACGGTAGGTAAGATGGTCAAACCTAAACTGACTCTAAAAAGAAAATATAAAGGTGATCTAAGTGAGATTATAGCTATTAAATAAGTGCAATTAAATGAAACTAAGTATGAACTAAGCATGCAATAGTGAACTAATTGTGATTGATTAACTATGAATGAGAAAATCAAGGTCGGAATACAATCCTCCAACCCTAGTACGTTTATTGGTGATAAAACAAGTTATGAATTAGATAATTTACTAAACCCGGTATTTACTAATCTCAAGCATTACATATATGAGGGTACTAGTGTAATGACCCAAATTTTATATGTTCATATATATATTTTTAAATGTTGTATTATTTCATATGTGATATGAATAATGTTAATTTATTATTTTAGTCACATCCTCCCTTCATAAATCAGGAACTATCAAATTAGTTACAAACATAAAATTTTACAGTTTTCGACAGGAATGTTCGTATTAGAAACTAGTTTTAACCATTATAATATAACAATTGACTTGAGATAAAAACTAAAAATTTATATATATATGAATTAGGTTTGTGGCACAAAAAACGTTGCATCAAATGGACATTCGAGTGAGAAGATATCGTCTTTTTATAAACAAGGGGTAAGTAGTCATTTACCCTTAAATGATATTTTGTCTTACATAGTTGCCACATGTCATACTTTGATTGGACCAAGGGGAGGTGACTTTGGACGACTTGAACACTTTTAAATAACCTCCTTATTCATCAAATTTGATTAAATCAAAGTCTTATAGCATATTATAAGCTAAATGATAAGTTTTGGGGTAGAAAATGTAATTTTATGAAACTTTAAGGACTTGATTCTTATAAAGGAAATTTCAGGGACTAAAATGAAAGTATAAAATGGACCATTTTGTAAATAAAATATTTTCAAGGACCTCTAAGAAATATTGAAAATGTATCGTGTAAAATTACTAAAACACCCTTCATGTGTAAAATGACCCTTATACCCTTACTAAGTTTCCACCTCGTGCTTTCCACCTAGGAAAGGATAAAACTCATGTCAATCCTCTAGAAAAAGGTAAAACACGTGTCGCCATTTGGTAAGCCAAGACTGCAAGGCCGATCCATTGCGCGACACGTGATCGACGACTCACCAAAGTAAAAGCCTTATCACCCAGACACGTGTCCACACCTAAATAACTTTGGGAAAATATAAATAAAGCCCTTGGATCAGCCATTACATGAAATTATACCAAAAGCTTACAAAGAAATAGTGAGAGAAAATGCGGGGAAAGTTTAAGAAGAAGTTTTGTCTCAAGATTAACGAGCGATCCAAGACTCTGTTTCTATTACTTCGAACTTTTGTTTTAGGTGAGTACTCTGACATTCCTTGTGCGTTTTAATTATATGATATTATGCAAACCATATATATTTTGTGAAATGATTTCATTCTCAAAATTCAACTGATACCGATGATTGATTCCTTATGATATGTATATATTTGTCCATATAGACATACCGATGGAAAAGTGTTTTGAAAATGATATTGAATATTGGAAATAAGATTTGGCCTAAGGGACCTCTCTTACTGACTGACCTTTCCGTTGGGTTATTGCTGGTGTGACCTAAATAAGGCGTTGTGACGAACAAGTTCGATTGACCCTCAACTACCGGGGAATAATACGGTATTAGAGTGTACTTGGCCATTAAAATGGTATGATTGAAGAAAAAATATATTGCAAATTGATTTGTCTTATCTGTTATATTCTGTGATATTCAATTCTATATACTGTCATCTCAAATTTTATATAGCAAATTCCTATCCATATATGTATATGTCTGCTCTTTGGATTTGAATAGGTATCAATTTTCTAAATAAAACCTTGGAATGTCTAGAGATTGAACCTCACTCGGCTTTTACCTGATGATGTATAACTAACCATTTTTCAGGAAATAAGTAGGCTCGTGGAGGGAACATAAAAGGACTATATTGAAGATTCAGCTTTATGAGCTCTTTTTGTTATTTTAAGTAAAAAGTTTGTTATATCATATAAAGCATGTTTGTCTCTCTTGTAATTAGTTTTAAATTTCATCTTAAGTTGCAACTCGTTGTTACTTGTAATATAAATGAAGTTTCCTTTTAGAAAGCTCTGATGACGTAATTCCTTTAATTTCAGTATTTTACGATTCATAACCGTGTAATTGTATTTTCGTTGCATTTAATTAAGGAAACAATTTAAGTCAGAATAAGTGTTGCCTTGGTGGCATGTCAAGACACTCGTTCCCCACTACTATTTTGGGATGGGGTTGTGACAGAGGCGGTATCAGAGCATAGGTTATGAACCCGTAGACTACTGATAAGTTTAAAACGTGATAGATTTTAAGTTTCCATACATAGGATATAGGATGTAATATCCGACTTATGTGATAATCCTCCATATGTCTTACAGTCTACATATAATTATTTATATATAATTGTTCTTCTAATTTGCAATCTTGATATGGTATAATACGTCTTATGTTTGGCCATGACTGTAGAAAATGACTAAGACGAGATCAACTGTGGGAACTAGTGGTTCAAATATGGAAGGACTGGAAGGTGCATACAAGGCAATTGAAAGTCTAGAAAGAATTATGGGGCATCAGGTGAATAATGGAGCACTAAGGAATCTTGAACCAAGTAGTTGTACTATTGAACAGTTCAAGAAATTGAACCCGCCATCTTTTAAAGGTACTCCTAACCCCATTGAAGCAGAAAATTGGGTGATGAAAATGGAAAAGATGTTCGATGTTCTTAAGTGTACATATGAACAAAGGGTTTTATTTGGAACGTTCATGTTAGAAGGTGAAGCCGAACATTGGTAGAGAATGACTAAGAGAATACACGGGGAGAGGAATAATCCCATAGGTTGTAATGAATTCTTAGTGATCTTCTATGAGAAATACTTTCCCGAAATGGTGTAAGACTAAAAAGCAGCTGACTTCATGAGTCTGGTTCAAGGAAATATGACAGTTAGTCAATATGAGGCAAAGCTTACTGAGTTATCCCGTTTTGCACCTCATGTTGTGATAATTGATGTTTTGAAAGCCAAGAAGTTTGAACGTCGATTGAGGTTGAATATTCGTAGTCGAATTTCCATATTGAAGTTGACATCATATAATGACGTGGTGGCTAGGGCAACAATAGCTGAGAAGGATAGTGAAGAATATAATTAGATTAGAGAGGGGAAGAGGAAGTTTGGAGAACAAAGAGGAAGGAACCCAAATAACAAACCCTTTAGGACTATACCTAATATAAGACAACCTTTAGTAAACAAACCCTTTATTGGTGGTAATATTCATAGAGGGCAACCATGTTACTTGGAGACGGGAAGTTGCTTTGGGTGTGGCCAAAAGGGACATAAAATGAAAGATTTCCCTAACAAAGGGAAGGCTCCAACAAAGACCTTTAATGACAACAAGGATCACGGAAGACAAGGTAGATTTTTTAATCTTTCTGATGCAAAAGATTCTAATGCAGTAGTGTCAGGTACACTTTCTATATATGCATAGCCTTTTCAAGTTTTAATTGATCCTGGTTCTACCCATTCATTTGTGTCTGTACGTTTTGTTAATCATTTTCCTAATGTTCCTGAACCCTTGAATCATAGCATACACGTTTCTACTCCTTCGGGTGAGTTATTAGCGGGAACATTAGTATATAAGTCTTGCCCTATAGATGTTAGTAGTCATAAACTATTTACCGATTTGATACTTTTAGACATAAGATATTTTAAAGTCATTTTGGGGATGGATTGGTTAGCATCGTACCATGCTAAGGTAGATTATTTTGAGAAGAGAGTTACTTTTCAAATTCCTAACCATCCAGAATTTAGTAATGAAGGAACTGGCATCCTATCTCCCATACATATTATCTCTGTAATGCAAGCTTGTAGTTTTCTTAAGAAGGGATGTCAAGAATTCCTTACAAGTGTTATTGATTTTCAAACAAACGAGCCTAGGTTTGAAGATATTCCTATAGCTAAACGTTTTCCAAATGTTTTTCCTGATGATTTACCCAGTCTTCCTCCTAGTAGAGAAATAGAGTTTACAATTGACCTTATTCCCGGAACTATGCCAATCTCAAAACCACCTTATCGCATGGCACCTTTAAAACTAAGGGAATTAAAAGTTCAATTACAAGATCTGTTAGATAAGGGTTTTATTAGACCAAGTGTATCCCCTTAGGGTGATCCGATGTTATTTGTTAAAAAAAAGGATGGGACTATGAGGTTATGTATAGATTATCGTGAACTAAATAGGTGACCATTAAGAATAAATACCCCTTACCCCGTATAGATGATTTGTTTGACCAACTGCAAGGTGCGCAAGTATTTTCTAAGATTGACCTTCGGTCAGGCTATCACCAATTGAAGATTAAGGAGGATGATATTTCAAAATCAGGTTTTCGTACTAGATATGGTCACTATGAATTTCTTGTGATGCCATTTGGACTGACTAATGGACCAACTGCTTTTATGGGTATGATGAATAGAGTGTTTAGGAAGTATTTGGATCATTATGTGGTTATTTTCATTGATAACATCCTTATTTATTCCAAAAGTATTAAAGAACACGAAAAGCATTTAGAGATGGTATTAAAAATCCTTAGGAAGGAGAAATTATATGCAAAATTAAAGAAGTGTGAGTTTTGGTTACCTAGCGTCTTTTTTCTAGGACATGTCATTTCCAAGGAGGGAGTGTTGGTTGACCCTCAAAAGATAAAAGCTATACTGGATTGGCCTAGACCAACTAATGTGACGGAGATTCGTAGTTTTCTTGGATTAGTAGGTTATTATCGAAGATTTGTCGAAGGATTTTCTAGTATTGCCAAACCTCTATCTAGGTTAACACAAAAGAAGGTGAAATATGAATGGTCTGAGGAAGTTGAGAAAAGTTTTTAAGAACTTAAGAATCGATTAGTAACTGCCACAGTTTTGACCATTCCTTCCGAAACAGGGGGATTTGTGATTTATAGTGATGCTTCTAAAAATGGTTTGGGATGTGTCCTAATGCAAAGTGGAAAAGTAGTAGCTTATGCCTCAAGACAGTTAAAAACCCATGAACAGAATTATCCAACCCATGACCTTGAATTAGCAACTGTAATTTTTGCTCTTAAGATTTGGAGACACTATTTGTATTGTGAGACTTGTGAGATTTATATCGATCATAAGAGTTTGAAGTATATATTTACTCAGAAAGAATTAAACATGAGACAAAGGAGGTGGTTAGAATTGATGAAGGATTATGATGTAAATATTCACTATCACCCGAGCAAAGCTAATGTAGAAGCCGACGCTTTAAGTAGGAAGTCTATAACAAATTTAGCATGCCTCATTACAAATCAAGAACCTTTGTTAAGGGATTTGAGAAGTATAAAAATAGATGTACTTATCTATAGCAAAGGAGGAATAATTGCAAACTTATAAGTACAACCCATGTTGATGGAAAGGATCAAAATTACACAAGTAAATGACCCACAACTAAAGAAGATTAGAGAAGAAGTCACCGAGGGTAAGAGAACTGAATTTGTGATACGAGATGATATATTGAGGTTTGGAAATAGAGTGTGTGTCCCATGTGATGTCCAACTAAAGAGGAAAATTTTGGAAGAAAGTCATTACTCAAGATTCACATTTCATCCCAGATGTACACAAATGTATAGGGATCTTCGAGAAGTATTTTAGTGGAATAACATGAAGAGGGAGATAGCAGAATTTATATCTCAGTGTTTGGTTTGTCAATAAGTAAAGGCATAACATAAAAAACCATCAGGATTACTGCAACCCCTACTTATCCCTGAGTGGAAATGGGAACATATTACTATGGATTTTGTGACATGTTTACCAAGGAGTTCAAATGGTAATGAATCTATTTGGGTAATTATTGATAGGTTAACTAAATCTTCTCATTTTCTTTCCATTAAGATTACCCATTCTTTAGAAAAGTTAGATAAGTTGTATGTGCGGGAAATTATTAGGCTTCATGGAACCCCAATTTCAATTGTTTCTGGTCGTGACCCTAGATTTGTGTCTCGCTTTTAGAAAAGCCTACAAGAAGCCATGGGAGCACAATTGAATTTTAGCACCGCTTTTCATCCTCAAACAGATGGACAATCTGAGAGAACCATTCAAACCTTAGAGGATATGCTTAGGGCATGTGTGTTTGATCTGAAGGGAAATTGGGATAATCATTTACCATTAGTAGAATTTGCATATAATAATAGTTATCAAGCAAGTATTCAAATGGCTCCGTATGAGGCACTCTATGGAAGAAGGTGTCATTCCCCTTCATGTTGGGAAGAAGTTGGAGAAAGAAAATTATTGGGACTAGAATTGATCCAGATCACAACAGAGAAAGTGAAATTTATACAAGACAAACTTTGAATCGCTCAAAGCCGTCAAAAAAGTTATGTTGACAATCGCCGATGAGAGTTGGAATTCCAAAGAGGAGATTATGTGTTCTTACGAGTATCACCACTAAAGGGAATAATCCGGTTTGGAAAGAAAGGGAAATTGAGTCCAAGATACATAGGACCTTTTAAAATCCTTAAAAGGATCGGAGCTGTTGCCTATAGAATAGCTTTACCCCCTGAACTCTTTAGTGTGCATAATGTGTTCCATGTGTCAATGGTGAAAAAATACGTCCCAGATCCAACACATATCCTAAGTCACGAACCTCTTCAAGTTAGAGAAGATTTGTCATATATTGAGCATTCGATATAAATTTTGGACCATAAAGATCAAATATTACGAACCAAGGTAATTCCATTGGTCAAAGTTTTAAGGCATAATCATTCCATTGAAGAAGCAACATGGGAGCGGGAAGATGAAATAAAGGAGAAATATCCATACTTGTTTGGAAATTAATGTAAGTAAAGTTTGGGGACCAATATTTTTATAAGGAGGGTAGGATGTAAAGACCCAAATTTTATATGTTCATATATATAGTTTTAAATGTTGTATTATTTCGTATGTGATATGAATAATGTTAATTTATTATTTTAGTTTAATCCTCCCTTCATAAATGAGGAAATATCAAATTAGTTACAAACATAAAATTTTAATGTTTTCGGTAGGAATGTTCGTATTAGAGACTAGTTTTGACCATTATAATATAACAATTGACTTGAGGTAAAAACCAAAAATTTATAGATATATGAATTAGGTTTGTGTCACAACAAACGTTGCATCAAACGGACATTCGAGTGAGAAGATATCGTCTTTTTATAAACAAGGGGTAAGTAGACATTTACCCTTAAATGATATTTTGTCTTACATAGTTGCTACGTGTCATACTTTGATTGGACCAAGGGGAGGTGACTTTGGACGACTTAAACACTTTTAAATAACCTCCTTATTCATCAAAATTGATTAAATAAAAGTCTTATAGCATATCATAAGCTAAATGATAAGTTTTGGGGTAAAAAATGTAATTTTATGAAACTTTAAGGACTTGATTCTGAATAAAGAAAGTTTTAGGGACTAAAATGAAAATATAAAAAGGACCATTTGTAAATAAAATATTTTCAAGGACCTCTAAAAAATATTGAAAATGTATCGTGTAAAATTACTAAAACGCCCTTCATGTGTAAAATGACCCTTATACCCTTATTAACTTTCCACCTCGTGCTTTCCACCTCATGATTTCATTTGGACACCTCCACTGCACACGTGTCACCTTTATAGGAAAGGATATAACTCATGTCAATCCTCTAGAAAAAGGTAAAACACGTGTCGCCATTTGGTAAAGCAAGATTGCAAGGCTGATCCGTTGCGCGACACGTGAACGACGACTCACCAAATTAAAAGCCTTATCACCCAGACACGTGTAAACACCTAAATAAATTTGGGAAACTATAAATAAAGCCCTTAGATCAGCCATTTCACGAAAATATACCAAAATCTTACAAAGAAATAGTGAGAGAAAGTGTGGGAAAAGTTTAAGAAGAAGTTTTGTCTCAAGATTAACGAGCGATCCAAGACTCTGTTTCTATAACTTCGAACTTTTGGTTTAGGTGAGTACTCTGACATTCCTTGTGCATTTTAATTATATGATATTATACAAACCATATATATTTTGTGAAATGATTTTATTCTCAAAATTTATCTGATACCGATGATTGTTTCCTTGTGATATGTTTATATTTGTCCATATAGACATACCGATGAAAAAGTGTTTTGAAAATGATATTGAATATTGTAAATAAGATTTGGCCTAAGGGACCTCTCTTACTGACTGACCTTCCCAGTTGGGTTTTCGCTGTTGTGCCCTAAATAAGGCGTTGTCACAAACAAGTTCGATTGACCTCAACTACTAGGGAATAATACGGTAGAAGAACACGGTATTAGAGTGTACATGGCCATTAAAATGATATGATTGAAGGAAAAATATATTGCAAATTGATTTGTTGTATCTGTTATATTATCTGATATTCAATTCTATATACTCTCATATCAAATTTTATATAGAAAATTCCTATCCATATATGTATGTGTCTGTTGTTTGGATTTGAATAGGTATCAATTTTATGAATAAAACCTTGGAATGTCTAGAGATTGAACCTCACTCGGATTTTAGCTGATGTTGTATAACTAACCATTTTTCAGGAAATAAGTAGGCTCGTGGAGGGAACATAAAAGGACTATGTTGAAGATTTAACTTTTAGAGCTCTTTTTGTTATTTTACGTAAAAAGTTTGTTATATCATATAAAGCATGTTTGGCTCTCTTGTAATTAGATTTAAATTTCATCTTAAGTTGTAACTCGTTGTTACCTGTAATATAAATGAAGTTTCCTTTTAGAAAGCTCTGATGACGTAATTCCTTTAATTTCAGTATTTTACGATTCATAACCGTGTAATTGTATTTTCGTTGCATTTAATTAAGGAAACAATTTAAGTCAGAATAATTATTGCCTTGGTGGCATGTCAAGACACTCGTTCCCCACTACTATTTTGGGACGGGATCGTGACAAGTAGCCCACACCATACGTAATCAAAAGTAAGAATAAAGCGGTGTTGTTATGGCTACACGTGCGTCGCCCTCTTAAGCATCCCGATTACCTAGTACAATTGAGATCAAAAGTCCTACGACGGTTGTGATCACCAGGCAACAAGATTCAACCATTTATTTAATTCAAAGTCTAATTTTACACACATGAAAACCACACCGGGTTGGGTTCATGCATACCAACCCCTACAAATATAGCCTAGCATTGTGTAACTAGTGAAAGCAAGGGTTTCTACAGTGCATGTGACAGAAATCATTGTGAAATTATACCTAGATGAGTAAAAGGATTCAAATTTCTTTAAAATAAACTAAGATCTCATGAATTATCGAAATCAAACAATAGAAGAGAGAAAGAAATGAACTTTATTATAGAAATCTTAATTGAGAATCAACAAATTGTATTTATGAGCTTCTAGGGTCCTTCAGCACTTCCTCTCTCTAAAACTATGTAAAAAAAAGCTATCCCATGTCTTCAAATACGTTAGAATAAATAATCTACGTATTTACAAAAGTTTCAAACATGCAAGACTCTAATTTTACAAGTGGATAAATCCAAATTTCGACAACCTAACCGAATACCGATCCTATTCAGGGGATTCGGTTCGGTTTGCCTTTAAAAAAAAGTTTTGCCAGGACCGGTTCGATTCGTTTTCTTCATCTTTGGTTCAATTCCATCTTTTTATGTTTCACAGAAAGTTTTCCAAGGACAGGATCGGTTCGATTTTCAACCTGTTCGGTTCGGTTTGATCTTCGCAAGAAACTATTTCTTCTTTGTGATTTTCTCTCAACTTTGAAGTCTTATAACTTTTTATCCGTGACTCGGATTTGGATGTTGTTTCTTCCTAGGTGTTCATAGACTTGAAATCTTAAATTTCTCTTAAGCATTTCTTCCAAATTCCCGAATAAAATTACTCTTTTGCGCCTTTGAAGTTTCTACTCTGATTTTCATTCTTTCTTCCGGTTTCTTCTTTCTTTGTATGCATCGAATACCTGCAAAAGTGATGAGAAATATAGAAACTTGGCATACTCATTAGAAAATGTCAGTAGCAATGATATAAGATAAATCCACTTGAATTACACTTTGTGGAGGGATAAAAGACTCTAAATTACGGGGATAAATACGAAGAATTTATGCCTAATCAAGCGGCACTGTAGTGGTGGGAGTCTATTACCACTATTGAGGAGAAAGATAACATGACTATCCAGGACTTCTGGGTGTGGTTTGACCGCAAATATTTCCCTTTGTCCATTCAGACTGAGATGAGGCAGAAATTAATGGATCTCATCCAGAGGGGGAAGACTATTACGGATTTATGAGATTAATTAATCTGGTGCAAATAAGGTACCTACTTAGGGGAAGAAAATTCAGATGTTTAGGGATTGGTTGAAATGGAGGATTCATCTTCACCTTGTTAGGTGAATATACTAATGTACTTAACGCTGCCTTACTACACTGCCAGGATCATCATTTTCATCAGAAGGGAAGAAAACGAGCAAGTGAATCCATCCAGCAGGGCATGACATGAGGTAATGGTGCTAGTAGGGCATAATCAGCCCAGGGTCAGCAGAAACAGGGTAAGCAGAGTTCCCACCAGGGGGACCCTGCTAAGAGGTTCAGATCAAGTGACTACAGGCAGGGACAGGGAGGTTTTAGACAAGGCCATCAGGGAGAGCCTGGCCAATAGGGACAGCAGGGATAATAGTGCTTTTAGCAGGGTGAGCAGGGCCAAGGGAGGGGTGATAACGTCCATCAGGGCCGAAAGCAGTAAGGGTAGGGGAGAGGACACTTTCCACAGAGATACTTCTATTGTGGAAACACTGGCCACAAACGTTAGGATTGTCCTCATAAGGGTTTTAGATAGGAGCCCCAGTGATCGATATTTCTAGCCACCCTCCCAGCACCACCTCAAGGACCATGCTTTCCAGCCGTTCCAGTAGCTCCAATCCAGTAGGGACAGTTACAGTATGTACGTGTCTATAATGTCCACCAGGCCGTAGTTTCCCAAGATCCACCCACGATTGCGGGTATGTTTTCTATCTAGGGGACTTTGGGGCGAATATTATTTGACATGTGGGCTTCATATAGTTTCATTGCCACTAGTTTTGCATGTGCTATGGGGTTATTAGACATGGCAGAGAGTACAGTTACAAGTGTAGACTCACCATTGGGCTATGGGTCATTGATATTCTTTATATGTCGGGGAGTGGGCATAGAGATTGGGAAATTGATCTTACTAGCCAATATGCTTATCGTAGATATGCCCGACTATGATGCTATTATTGGGATGGATTGGCTAGTTATGTATGGGGTAATGATTGACTGCTATAGTCATAGTATTGTGTTCGCCATACCAGGTCAGGATATGTTTTTAGTGGTGATGCCTCATCTTGAGGGAGGTTCGTCCACCCATTTATATTATATAGAAGAGGAGACCTTTAAGGAGATGGTTATTCCACTAGATTCTATTCCGGTTGTTCTTGAGTTCACTGGTGTATTTTAAGATATACCAGGGCTACCGCCTATCAGAGAGATAGAGTTTGTGATAGACTTAACGCCAGGCACTTGGCCTATAGCCCGTGCACCATACCATATGGCTCCAACGGAGATGAGGGGGTTAAGGTATCAGATCGAGCCGTTATTGGGACAGGACTTCATCCGTAGGAGTACCTCTCCTTGGGGATCTCACGTACTGTTCGTAAAGAAGAGAGACTATCGAGAGTTGAATAAGGTCACTATATGGAATAAGTATTCGTTGCCCTGAATTGATGACCTATTCAACCAGTTAAGGGGTGTTGCCTACTTCTCGAAGATAGACTTGAGGTCAAGATACCATCAATTACGTATTAAAGATGAGGACGTGTCTAAGACTGCCTTCTTGACGCGATATGGATCCTACGAGTTCAAAGTTATGCCATTTGGTTTAACCAATGCACCGACCGTATTTATGTACTTGATGAACAGGTTGTTCAGAGAGTTCTTAGATCAGTTTGTCATTATCTTCATTGATGACATCCTAATTCATTCTCGAACTGAGGAGGAAATTGCTGAGCATTTAAGGCTAGTTTTGCAGACATTACGTGAGCACGAGTTGTATGAGAAATTTGAGAAGTGTGGATTTTGGCTAAGAGAGGTTAAGTTTTTGAGGCACATTATATCTGAAGAAGGGATATCCGTAGATTCGGGGAAGGTGTCAGCGGTGAGAGAGTGGGGACAACCCACGACGTCGATAGAAATACATAGTTTCTTGGGGTTGGCTGGATACTACAGACAATTTATTTAGAGATTCTAGAAGATGGCAGGTCTGATGACAAATTTAACTCGCAAAGGGGTTCTATTTATATGGGATGATGCCTGCGGGTTGGCTCTTGATGAGCTGAAGGACAAGCTGACTTCAGCACCAGTTCTAGCACTAGCCAGGCCGAGGGTGAAATACCTGGTTTATATTGATGCATCCTTACTAGGACTTAAGGGTGCACTTCAGCAGGAGGATAAGGCTATAGCTTATGATTCCCTTAAGCTTAAGCCTCACGAGAGGAGTTACCCCACCCACGACTTGGAATTAGAGATGGCAATTTTTGACCCGATAACCCGTTTACGATAATAGCCCGAAATGAGCCTAACATGACCCTATTAACTTGTATAGATTTAAGAGTACCCAACATTTATACTAAAATAAAAATCAACGCGACCCGAAAATGATCCGACTAACCCGAATTGCCACCCCTACATGGAATTAACAGCAGTCATGTTTGCAATTCGGGTATGGAGACATTATCTCTTGAGGGAGAAATTTTTCCTATTCACAGATCACAAGTCACTGCAGTACCAATTCACGCAGTGGGAGTTGAATATGCATCATCGGAGGTGGATTAAATTTCTGAAGACTATCAGTTCGACATCCATTAACACCCAGGGAAGGCTAACATTGTAGCAGATGCGTTGAGCCATAGGCCAGTAGGTGAGGTGGCAGAGGTGTGTAAGGCAAAATTGAAAGAAATGGGACATCATGTGGCAGTTGCTCGCTCATTCATATCAATGATGATGATTACACCCGAGATCGTTACTAGGGTGATCAGGCTCATGCAGAAGACTCATTCTGTCAAGATCGGATTATATAGCTTTTAGCCCAGGGGGCAGAATCATATTCTAGTTCCATAGGGGGAGGAGTTACGACATGCCAAGATGGAAGAGTCGCACGGTTCACAATTTGTGGTACATCCCGGAGGGGATAAGATGTACCAGGATATGAGGCGATAGTACTGGTGAAGTGGAATGTAGAAGGACATCGCATAGTTTATTTCGAAATGTGCCACTTGTCATCTAGTAAAAGTAAACCACCAGAGATCGCCAGGGCTCCTACAGGCGTTAGAGATCCCTATGTGAAAATGGGACAGGATTTCCATGGATTTCATCATAGGGCAACCTACATCGCAAAGGGGTCATGATCCCATATGGGTGATTGATCCGTTGACCAAGGTATCTCACTTTCTTCCAGTCCAAACCGATTATAATATAGGGAAGTATACTCAGATCTTCATTGCAAAGGTAGTGAAACTCCACGGGGTGCCCCTTGATATTATGTTCGACAGGGACAAGATTTTTATGTCCAAATTTTAGGAGAGTGACGCTATTAAGAATGTGTCTCAGAAGTATGTACTCTATAGTCTCAAGTGCAAGCCTGTCGCTCAAGTAATAATCCGATAAGTCGGGTATCGATCCTCAGGGAAATAGGACAATGGAATTGTAACGACGTTGGATAGACGGAGAAATCCTAACTCTTGACTCTAAAAAGAAAGGAAAAGATGATTTTTTTTTAAGAATTGGCTATAACTAAATACAATTTTGAAATTCTGAATGAAATGAAACTATTCTAAATTACCTAAAATACCAACAATGAATGATTTAAAACTCGAACTATATGATGAAGAAAATATGACGGGAATACAATCCCTTAACCCTAGTGTATTGATGGTATAAAACTAATCGTAAATTTAAATGATTAATTAGACCCAGAATTTAGTACTCCCAAGCATTACGTATATGAGGTTCGAGCCCACACCATACTTAATCAGAGGACGAGTAAATCCATTTTGTGATAGTCACATTCGAATTGCATTCTGAAGCATCCCGCTTACCCTGAAGCAAACGAGATCCAAAGATCTATAATTATCGCGTTTCTACGCAATACGGTCGTAATAAACCATTAAATTGAGAAGATTAATTTTATACACATACAACTACCACATCAGGTTGATTTCATGCATCCCGACCCTTAAAAACTTTAGCCTACCATGATGAAATTAATGAAAACGAGTGTTAAATTACAGGAAATCATGTTTAAACTAAGGGAGAATTGAAGAATGATGTAAACGGAAGATTAGACATAAGAAAGTAATCAACTGCTTACCAAAGCTCTAAAAGCATCAACTAAAATTACTTGTAATCACAGAAATCTGAATAAACTTCAATATTGGAATGAAAATTGCAATAAATATTCAAACTAGGGTTTTGTAGCAACTTTCTCTCTCTAACTACTTCTAAAAGTTTTAACTGAAAAAAGGAAAAAATTAGATGAATTTTTTCCCCCCAAAAATGATAATAATCGGGTTTAAATACCCTACAAGACTCCAAGAGTTTTAGCTTCACCAGGACTCTCCATTGGAGGAAGAGTAAAAAAACAAAATTGCGACAGTCGAACCGATCATGTCCTCCTTCAGTTTGGTTCGGCTTGGATCCAGATCGGTTCTTTTCTTTTCTTTTGGATCGGTCCTATCCGGATCGGTTCTTTTCTTTTCTTTCCGGATCGGTCCTATCCAGACCGGTTCTTTTCTTTTCTTCCCAAATTGGTGCTATCCAGATCGGTTCTTTTAATTTTTATCAACTTCAATCCGTTTTCGGTCTGGGGTTCACTGGAACTTTGTATTTCGGATCAGTCCTATCCGGATCGGTCCTATCTTTCTTTGACTTTTTCTTCTATCGTTGACTGCTCATAACATTCACACTGGGACTTCGATTGAGGTACCGTTTCTTCCTATGTACTTTTGAACTTGATATCTTCAACTTTTGTTTAGATGCCTCATCCGAATTTTGGTAAAAATTATAACTTTGCCCTTTTGACTTTCCTTATTTTCTTTCTCTATTCTTCCGGTTTCTTTTCTTCTTCAGTGACATCAAATACCTGTAAAATTAGTACGAAATATCATAAACTCGGGGTACTCGTTAGAATAAGTCAGTAGCAAGATTATGAGATAAAATCAAATTGATTACGTTGTTCGAGGTGCTAAAAGTAACTAAATTAAAGGGATAAATTTAGAAGAATTTATGCCTAATCAAATCCCCCTAACTTAGAACTTTGCGCGTCCCGAGCAATGTAAAAGAATCCTAGAAAGGCTCAACTCTTGAACATAACTTTATTGGGATAGAATACCTTTTTCGCGGGCAAGCGATTGCATTTAGCGTATGTAACAAGCCTTTAAACCCTTAGGTTACCCTAGTAGGACGAGTTGTGTCTCGTGACGGTTTGCACAGAATATACCCACAAAATTCGACTCAAAGAAACTTCAAAATACGCAAAAAATGTATAATTCAAACTTTCCCAGAAAATAATCATCATCAAGTCATGTTCAAGAGTCTCAAATCATAGTGCGTGTGTGCGAAGCCAGAAAATTTAACCGCAGATTTCCACCGATTGACCATTACGTTACTTATTCGAAAATTCATTTTGATTTCAAAATCTCACGGGATGCTCTCGCAAACAAATTACTCGGAATATGGCTATTCTCTCGGTGTACGTGATTTATAAGAGTAAATGTAGTGGAACCAAGTTCACGCACATAAGTAGAAAGACAGAAATTTTATAATGATTGGATCTCATCAATGGAATACAGTTTGAAACACGGGAACATTACCTCTTATACGTAAATTTTATCTCTTTTATTATCTTTTGTGTTTTAACTCTCCACGCGGTAACTAATTTCGCAATTTGGACTCGGTTATGACTTTTTCGGGCTATAGGTTTATTGGGTTACATGGAAATGGTTGGGAAATTCGGAATTGGAAATTTTTTCTTATGATGTCCCTTAGTGCTTTTTCGGGCTTTTGCTCATTTTTTATTCCTTTTCTCTATTTTTTTTGTTTTTCACTTCTTTTCTTTTCTTTCTATTTTTGTTGAGCATTTCTATTCTTTTTCTTTCCCCTTCTTATGCACTTTTCGGACTTAAATTCTGAATTTTTCCATTTTTCACAATTCTGGGTTATTTGGGTTTTTCGGGTTATCAAAAGAAAAGGAACAAAATTATTAGGCTCAAATTGGGTTGCAAAGGGATGAATTTTTCACTACTTTTTCGGGCCAATATTTTTGTGGGTGACAAACGACGGCCTACTTCATTGTCCAAAATACTAATTGCATTACCATATACGTTTCGAGATTAATTTAATTTATAGATTTATATCACGTATTTCGAGACAACATTTCATTTTCCATAACCGATCAAAATAAAGAATTGAGATCATCAACGACTTATTTGAAATGCTGAATTAGAGCTATGAGTTAACCATTAACTCGGATTGATTTAAAAACTCAAAAAGATCGATAGGCTCGAAATCTCACTGGGTTTTGTTAATCTCCACACTTATTCATTAAGTCGTCAATTTTCCCACAATTTCCATCTTTGGTCAATTTCGGCTAGTGCATTGGGTTTTTACAATTTGAGACTTTAAACCGACTTTTAATGAAATTTTTGAAAAATTTGAATTCCAATTTTTATTTATTTTGAAGAAAAATATTTTTGGATTTTTCAAAATTTTACAATTTTTTTTGAGATTTTTGGGCATTTTTGAAAATTTGTGAAGTTTTAGAAATACTCACTTATGACCCCCCCTAACTTAGAGTTTTGCATTGTCCTCAAGAAAAAAGGACTAAAATCTAACTCAAAGCGAATGAAAAGTACGGAAAAATAAAATTAACAAATATTTAAAATGCATAAAGACACTAAATGACCCTAACACATGACTCAATAATACAATAAAAATCACCCCATACGCGTCGGGGGTGCGACGACCTCTCATCTCTCCATGAACTCACCCGACCCCACTCACGGGATTCGGTGCTCTCCTCGTCTCTCCCGTCTTCATATCGTAAACCAATAATTGGAGCAAGTTGGGACCTCGCCCATAGATAAGGGAAAGACCGAGAGACGCATCGTGACTACTTATAAAGGGATCCCTGTGATGCTTACTCAAAGCATGGCCTACGTGCACCAATTCAGAGGGAACATCTAAGTTTCTTTTAATTTTTGGAACACATGGGTCGGGCTCTAAGTCGGACGAAACACAACTTTTCTCCTCAATAGCCTTCGGGACTTCTAGTGGTATGGGTATATGGTCACAAAGAAGGAATTCATCAATTTTATCTTTCCATTCGCTTTCTTCTAAGTGATGACAAAAGCCTAATAAGGATTGAACTTCAATAGTAAGGCTCTCATCTACCGGACCAAATTCCTTTTCAAATTCTTCGATGCTCATGTCCCCTAACTCTCTCTCAAACTCGGTATAAGTTCCCTCGCTCTCATGACTAGACACTAAGCAAGCTTCTAAGGCGTCTCCATATAAATTTTCCTCAATGTTCTCTTCTACGATTTCATTAATTAGGCTCACCGCGTGAAGATCATCTTCTTCCCCCGTATGTTGGGCTATATGGAAGATGTTAGTCTCTAAGGTCATGTTCCTAAAGGTGAGTTGCATCTTCCCATTTCGAGTATTGATAATAGCGTTAGCTGTAGCTAAGAATGGGCGCCCAAGAATGATGGGAACATGATTGATCGAGGAAAATGAGGGCTCCGTGTCCCAAATTATAAAGTCTACTGGGAAGTAGAAAGTGTCAACTTGGACAATCACGTCCTCAACTATACCTCTTGGGATATTCACGGTTCGATCCGCTAACTGGAGAGTGATCTTTGTGGGCTTGAGGTCGCCCAGATCAAGTTGCGTATAGATAGCGTAATGGAGAATGTTGACACTTGCTCCCAAGTCAAGTAAGGCTTTTTCAATTTTATTTTCTCCAATGATGCAGAGAATGGTAGGTACACCAGGATCTTTGAATTTGGGAGGTAGATCATTGAGTAGGATGGAGCTCATTTTTTGTGCTAGAAAGACGTTTCTCTTTACCTTGATCTTCCTCTTCACTGTTAACAAGTCCTTGAGGACTTTCGCATAAGCTGGAATTTGCTTAATGGCATCGAGGAAAGGTAAATTTAATTTTACTTTCTTAAGCACATCTAGCACTTCATCACGGGGGTTTCCTTTGTGGGAAGGAACCAACCTTTGAGGAAACGGTACCGTGGAGGGTGGTTTCACTACTATCTCGGGATCACTAGTGTCTTCTTTATCACTCTCTTTTAAGGCGACATCTTCGTCCTCTTTCGTGCCAGGCTAAATCTCCTTGTCTTTAGGTATGTCTTGTGGGGGGGGGGGGGGTGACAAGTCAACTACTCTCCCACTATGTAGAGTAGTAATTGCACTACATTGCTCAGGATGGTCATGGGGTGTCGAGCTAACACTAGTTTGACCTTGGAGAGGTCTTTGGCCCTGGGCAGGAAACTTGCCTGTCTCTTGGATACTCAACGATGATTGCAACTTTGAAATGTTTTCATTCATGTCATTGGTCATGTGCGCATGCCTAGCATTAGTTTCATTCTAGGTATTGATAAAGTGGTTGATCGTATCCTCGAGATTTCTTCCCGGTGGAGTGATATTTGCCCCTTGAGGTGGTGGTGCTTGCACATGTCCTTGCATGTGTGGAGCTTGTTGAAAGTGAGGTGGTGGAGGAGGGGCAACATGTGAATCAGGATTCATCACAGCATGTTGTTGCCCATAGCTAAAACCAGGATGGTTTTTCCATGAAGGGTTGTAAGAATTCTCGTGCGGTGCACTGAAATTACCCTTGAATCCTCCTACACCACTTACTTGTTCTTGAATCATAACTTTATAGATGGGTATAGTCCGGCATCACTCAGTTGAATGACTCGCCTCACAAATTGCACACACCTTCTCGATGGGGTTTGGGATGGATCCAGTTAATCCTCTTCCATATACTTCAAGTAGGTCTCGTATTCCTTTCTCAATGACATCGAGTCGACAATCTATCGTATAATTCTTTTCTATGTGAAATAGGTCGGACGTCGATGGAGTGGTGGTCACTTGGAAATTTTGATTTTGAGCATTAGGGTCAGATGTATCCCAAGATTGGGTAGTCTCGATGACATACCTCAGGTAAAGCTCAACATCGTTGGAGTCCAAGTCAATAAATGGCCCATCTCACATGGTTTCAACGAGTTGCTTGGAATTAATGTTCAGCCCATTATGGATGAACGAAATGATTTGCGTTTTATCATAACCATGATGGGGACGTGAAGTAATTAACTCATTGAAACGCTCATAGCATCGGTCGAACGACTCATTTTCTAATTATCAAAAAGTTTTAATATGAGTCTTGATGGAGTTCGTTCGATGTGGAGGAAAGAATTTCGTAAGAAATTTAGATTGTAGTTCGTTCCATGATGAAATCGAATTTGGAGGTAAAGACCATAGTCAGGTCTTAGCCTTATCCTTTAGCGAGAATGGGAAGAATTTAAGGCGGAGCACATCTTTTGTGCAAGTTTTATCACTAAGAGTCTCGCACGCCTCCTCAAATTCCATGATGTGGGCATATGGCTTTTCTGAATCCACTCCATGGTAAGTGGGAAGTATCTGGATCATCCCATTCCTAAAGAGAAATTTTCATGCATTATAAGGGAGTAAAATTCATCCTGGAGTGACAGTGCGCTCGAGATATAAGACATCTCTCAAAGCGAGATACGGGGCCTCTTCCTCACCGGCGGCTGCACTACCGTGTTGAGACGTACTTATCTCACTTAAAGGCTCTGTGTCCTCACTTGGTATACTCGGAGCGCGCTCTGAAGTGTGTCCTAAGAGGGAAACGGAGTGTTATTTGTGATTGAGTGTGACGGTGTGGGAGGTGGAACCAAGAATTGTGGAGTGTTAGGAGTGTGAGGACTATCAGGGTCGTACTCAACAATCGGGTTTTCGTGAATGTGGGTTGGAGTATTATGGGGAGTTAGAGTGAGTTCAAAATTTTGCAGTAACAGTCTTGTGAGAGATGATGAGGAATATTTTTGTGCTTTTAATTTTTATGTTTTTGGATTTTTGGAATTTTTGGTCAAAGTTTTAGATTGACTCGATCTAATCCTAAGTCTACCTAATTCCACGACAACGGCGCCAAAAACTTGACGCCACTAAGAATGTGTCTCAGAAGTGCGTACTCTCTAGGCTCAAGTGCAAGCCTGTCGCTCAAGTAATAATTCGATAAGTCGGGTATCGATCCTCAGGGAAATAGGACAATGGAATTGTAACGATATTGGATAGATGAAGAAATCCTAACTCTGTCTCTAAAAAGAAAGGAAAAGATGATTTGTTTTGAGAATTGGCTATAACTAAATGCAATTTTGAAATTATGAATGAAATGCAACTATTATAAGTTACCTAGAATACCAACGATAAATGATTTAAAACTCAAACTATATGATGAAGAAAACAGGAGGGGAATACAATCCCTCAACCCTAGTGAATTGATGGTATAAAACTAAGCGTAAATTTAAATGATTAATTGGACCCAAAGTTTAGTACTCCCAAGCATTACGTATATGAGATTCAAGCCCACACCATACTTAATCAGAGGATAAGTAAATCGGTATTGCTATAATCACATTCTAATTGCATTCTGAAGCATCCCGATTACCCTGAAGTAAACGAGATCCAAAGATCTATAATTGTCGCATTTCTACGCAATACGATCGTAATAAACCATTAAATTTAGAGGATTAATTTTATACACATGCAACTACCACATCAGGTTGAGTTCATGCATCCCGACCCTTAAAAAGTTTAGCCTACCATTATGAAATTAATGAAAACGAGTGTTAAATTGCAGGAAATCTTGATTAAACTAAGGGAGAATTGAAGAATGATGTAGAAGGAAGATTAGACAGAAGAAAGTAATCAACTACTTACCAAAGCACTAAAAGCATCAACTAAAATTACTTGTAATCATAGAAATCTGAATAAACTTCAATCGTAGAATGAAAATTGCAATAAATCTTCAAACTAGGGTTTTGTAGCAAATTTCTCTCTCTAACTACCTCTAAAAGTTTCAACTAAAAAAAAGGGGAAAAATTAGATGAATTTTCCGCCTCTTAAAATGATAATAAATCGGGTTTAAATACCCTACAAGACTCCAAGAGTTTTAGCTTCACCAGGACTCTCCATTGGAGGAAGAGTAAAAAAACAAAACTGTGACAGTCGGACTAGTCCTGTCCTCATTCGGTTCGGTTCAGCTTGGATTCGGATTGGATCTTTTATTTTCTTCCCGGATCGGTCCTATCCAAATCGGTTCTTTTCTTTTCTTCCCGGATCGGTCCTATCCGGATTGGTTCTTTTCTTTTCTTCCCGGATCGGTGCTATTCAAATCAGTTCTTTTAATTTTCATCAAGTTTGATCCGTCTTCGGTTTGGGGTTCACTGGAACTTTGTATTTCGGATCGATCCTATCCGGATCGGTCCTATCTTTCTTTGACTTTTTCTTCTATCTTTGACTGCTCATAAATTTCACATCCGGACTCCGATTGAGTTACCGTTTCTTCCTATGTACTTTTGAACTTGATATCTTTAACTTTTCTTCAGATGCCTCATTCGAATTCTGGGTAAAAATTATAACTTTTCCCTTTTGACTTTCCTTCTTTTCTTTCTCTATTCTTTCGCTTTTCTTTTCTTCTTTAGAGACATCAAATACCTGTAAAATTAGTACAAAATACCATAAACTCGGGGTACTCGTTAGAATAAGTCAGTAGCAAGATTATGAGATAAAATCAAATCTATTACGTTGTTCGAGGTGCTAAAAGTAACTAAATTAAAGGGATAAATTTAGAAGAATTTATGTCTAATCAGAGAGCTTCTAGGAGGCCATGGGTACAGAGTTATGATTGAGTTCGACCTATCACCCTCAGACTGATGGATAGACCGAACAAATGAATCTGATGTTAGAGGATATATTATAGATGCGTGTCCTTGATTTTGGCGGGGCCTGGGAATAATATCTTTCACTGGTGGAGTTTGCTTATAATAACTCCTACCGTATACTATTGGCAGGGCTCCATTCGAGGCATTATATGGTAGGACTTGTCATTATCCAGCGTGTTGGCTAGAGGTGGGGGACAATAAGCTACTTGGTCCAGAGGTGATTCAGGATACCTCGGCTAGGATTGAAATGATTCGGATCCGTATTCGGGTTGCTTAGCATAGACAGAAGAGCTACGCCAATGCCAAGAGGTTCTTTAGAGAGTTTAATGTGGGGACCAGGTGTTATTACGAGTATCTTCTATGAAGGGGTAATTCGGTTCGAGAAGAAAGAGAAGTTGACACTAAGATACATAGGGACATTCCCTATTATTGAGCGGATTGGGCCAGTAGCTTACAGACTTGGGTTACTAGAGCACTTTCATATGATCCATGATGTGTTCCATATTTCTTTGTTGAGGAGATATCTTCGGGATGACATGGCCCACACTCATATTACTTTAGAGGAGATTGACCTACAGCTTGATAGTTCCTACGAGGAGGGGCCAGTTGCTATCCTAGACCGTAGTGAGAGGAAATTGAGGTTAAAGGTAGTGCCATTAGTACGTGTTCAATGGCGGCATCATAATGTCGAGAAATCTACCTGGGAGCGCGAGGATGAGATGAGTGCCAAGTATCCAGAGTTATTCCTACCAGGTATACCGTTATTTTTATGCTTTTTCGAATTTTGAGATAAAATTCTGTTATTAGGGGGGAAGTATGTAATACCCCTTATTTTTGAAATTTTTTTATTTTTATTATGGGATTAATTCATTTAAATGGGAAACTTTATAATTAATCCGGATTTAAGTAGATAATTACTAGCGAGATGAGAGTTAGTATTTGTTGATGAGAATTATGTTGAAGATGAGTAAAGTAATATATAATGAGAATATTATATAATTTTCGTGTGTGAAAAATACGGTAGTTACAGTACACTTAGATGGGATGCACGTGTGAGTCGTGTCAGGACTTAAATGAGGAATTAAAATGTAATTTTATTTTTGATTATTCGAATGGCTGTTTTGAGTATGCCAGTGTGTCGGAAACGGTCGAGATAGTCAGAAAAGTCTACTCAGGGATATAGTCTGCAGTCCGGGCAACTTTAGGCCAACTCGACACCCCAGATGGGTATTTTTATCTTTTGAAAATTTGGGATTTATTAATGGACGAAAATTGAAGAAATATATCTGCATGTGCGTGGGAGAGTTAGGGTAAATAACTGGTAAACCTAAGAGAGAGTCCAGGAGGAAGAAGGAGAATAGGTTCCTAGGAGTCCCATCGCCAAACCCAGTCACCTTTCACTAAAAACATCATCAACGTGTAGATCGGAAAGAGGACAATGAATCTATACCAATTTGGAGCGATGAATGAGACCTTCGTGAAAAGGCAAGTGCTTATCTTGCTTCATTTAGAGCATATAATGTCCATGTAAGATTAGTTGATAAGTCATTCATGATATTATGAAATTTGGGACTGACATTGGGTATTAATCCATGATTGTCGTATAGGTTTTGAATGTAGTTGAATAACCATTTATTGGGGATAAGAAATCTGGGTTTTATATGTTAAAATCACGGATTTAAATCTGGGTTTAATTGTGATGAATGGTGATTATATTAATTTGGGGCTTTTTTGAGGATTTAAGAAATTAATCTGAATCTATGATGAAATTGTAAGGATTTGATTTTATAAATGTGTTAGAAAGCCTTCAATCACTAGTGGTTATAATTTAAAATCGTTGGATTTGAGTTGGTTAAAGTTTTGGATGATTTGGGTGTTGAAAAGTTGGAAAAACGCAGTTTCTAGAGGTCAGGGATGAAGTTTGAAAATCTCGTTCGAACGACATGAGTCATTCGAACGACCTGAGTCATTCTAATGACCTCGTTCGAACGACCCGAGTCATTCAAACGACCTCGTTCGAACAAGAATTCCAATGAACTATCCAACAAGAATTTAGAGAGTAGTTCATTTGAAGATTCGTTCGAATGACCTCATTCGAACGAAATTCCAACAAAAATTCATTCCTTAATTTGTTCGAAGTTTCATTCGAATGAGATTTTCCCTAGATTCTAACAAGATTTCAGAAGTTCAAATCTTTGCTTGGACAAGTTAAAACCTTATAAAGTTGATTCGAGTGAGAGAGAATGACATACAGTATCGTTGAGTGACTCATTACATAGTCTAGTGACGAGATGATGGTGTAATTACTAAGGGAATATGTTGGAATAAGAGGTCCTTATGGAATATATGCGATAAAGATAATAATCGTACTGATAGAATAATGTGAGTATTAGAGATAATAATACTACGTATAAATTCTAGGACTAATCACCCGATATTTAATTAGGCGGGGTGTCACAGTCACGTGACCACACGACAGTTTGTACGAGTTACATTGGTCCTGTGCGAGGTGTTAGTGCCTCTCACGGGGCCGTTTTGGGGCTGCTCATGGATTCCCACTCTCCTTTGATGCCATGTTTTTAATCTTAAGTCTAGATATTTTCAAATTATCGTCGTATTCTCAAACCGAGATTCCCATGATCACGCGGTCAGTTCCTATGAGTCACATTAGTCCCGTGCGAGGTGTCGATGCCTTTCACGAGGCCGTTTGTGGGTTGTTTTGGGGTGTCCACCTCTAACATATTATTTTTAAACCTAAGTCTAGATACATTTCAAATTATCATCGCATTCTCAAATCGAGAGTCACGTGACCATGTGGTTAGTTCCTACGATTTACATTGGTCACGTGCGAGGTGTGGGTTCCTTTCATGAGGCCGTTTAGGGCCTGTTTCGGGGTTCCCCCTCTAACACCCTGTTTTTAAGCGTAAGTCTATATATTTTCAAATTATCATCGTATTATCAAATCGGGAGTCCCGTGACCACGCGGTCAGTTCCTACTAGTTACATTAGTCCCGTGCAAGGTGTGAGTGCCTTTCATGGGGCCATTTGGGGGCTGTTTCAGGGTTTCCCTCTCTAACACCATGTTTTCAAGCCTAAGTTGATGCAATTCAAGGATCTGAATATACTGAAGATAAACATGGGGCTGGTCACGTGGGAGTGGATCTAAATTTGCACAAGACCCTTTGATAAATTCTAGTGATCCAATTACAAGAATTAGAGCCAAACGTTTTAAGGAAGCACTTATTGGGCTAATCCAAGAGAATTGGGCTGATTCTGAAAAGATGAAGACCAAGATGGTCCCAAATGATAATCAAGGCTTAGTCCACGTCATTAAAGCAATTTGGGGAGCTAATTAGCATGCAAAAATGTGACCATCATGTTCACACCATAAATGGGAATGGATTTATCTATTTTCAAGGTTAATTAATGGGGGATGAGTCTAGTCTTGGTTGGTTATCTTTAAATACATTGAACTTAGTCATTTAGTCTAATTTTGTGGTTTTCCAAGTCCAAGTGGCCTAAAAAATGTGGGAACTTATTTATTTTGACAATTGTGTTGTTTTAATGCTGTATTTATTTCATTTCCTATTCTTGGAGGGTTGTTCCAAGTATATATCATGGGAGCTACGAATTTCGTAAGCATCTTTTAACATAAACTAATATTATTGTGAGGTATTTTGTTCCTCTTGGTTCTTAAGAAAACTTTCTGTAAGTTAATCTTGTGGCGTTCAAACAACCAAACCTATGACCTTGATTCATGGGAGATTCTTGGGTTTCTTTGTGTGGCGTTTTAATCTTTCGTAGTTTAGGTTCTTATCTTTCTAGCTAACGGGTCAAGGCTCAACAAACTTTTTATTTATAATCTTAGGGTTCTTTATCCATCATTGTTATTGGGTTTTATCACAATTGTTAATGGGCTTCATAGCATTTGGTATCAGAGTCTATTTTTAAGGCAAGTTTGGAATTTTTTTTATTTTCTTGTTTCCTCGTTCAAAAAAAAGAACAAAAAAAAACAAAAAGGGATTTTAGGAGGTATTGAAACACAAAATTTACATGCATTCTTTTCTTTTTGTATTACTGAAACCTTCGAAACTGTGTTATTCATTCATTTTTTTTCTTGTCACTCATTTAAATTCCTTACCTTTTAATGAGATTTGGTTGCTCCTCAACTTGAATTGCTGCTGGTTAATTTGAATTTGCTTATTGAGTTTAATTGAGAGCTAAAGAGGACACAAACGAGTGGAAAAAGGCAAGAGAGTGCGAGATCATAAGAGGGTAAAATCCATTTTGGGTGAAAACATGAGTGTGAGTGAAACACGTGAGGGAGTTCTTTCTAATCCTACTTTGCAGATTCTAAGCATGTCCAATATCTAAGAAGAAAACACAACCAAAGAAGTTCAGCAACCATCTGTTCTGAACCTTCAAATGCAAGCATTGTTACGGGTGATGAGGCATATGTTTAAGGCCGAACTAGAACCTATTCAAGAGAGGCTGGATAGGGTAGAGGAGGGAACGCCTATAGGGCAACAACAAGACATTATTAATAGGCAACAAGGAAGTCGAGTTCCATGGAGAAATTTGAGGAAGAAGTGGAGTTGGAGGAGTTTAATGTGCCAAATGTGAATCGGGTCAGGTTTGGGCGTGGTTATGATAATAGAGATGTTAGGATGGCTAAACCTAGGAGGGATAATGATTTAGGAAACATAAAGATTAAAATCCCATCTTTCCATGGTAAAAATGATCCTGAAGCTTATTTGGAGTGGGAAACTAAAGTGGAGATGGTGTTTGATTGTCACAACTATTCAGAGATGAAGAAGTTAAGTTGGATGTAATTGAATTCACCGATTATGCCATTATTTGATGGGATCAATTATTGATTAATAGGAGGAATAGAGAACCACCCATTGACACTTGGGAGTATATAAAAATGGTTATGAAAAGGCAATTTGTACCCGACCACTACTATAGGGGTTTGGTTAAAAAATTATAGAGATTAACTCAATGTTCCAATTGTGTGGATGAGTATTACAAGGAGATGGAGGTAGCTATGATCTGAGCTAATGTATAAGAGGACCGAGAAGCCACCATGGCTAAGTTTTTGCACAGTTTAAATCATGAGATTGCCAATATAGTCTAGTTACAGCACTATGCTGAGTTGTCAGATATGGTGCATCAATTCATAAAGGTAGAGGAATAACGTAAGTGGAAGGGGTTAATAAGGAAATGACCTCTTGTGGCTACTAACAACACATGGAAGACAACCACTAAAAGGGATGAGAATTTATAAAATAACCCAAAATTTAAACCCTTCAAGAATGCCAAGTCAGCGATAACCATAACTTCAGGCAAAACCGATACTTCTATTTGTAAAACACGTGATACTTAGTGTTTTAAATGTTAGGGATGAGGTCACATAGCCAGGCAGTGTGTAAACAAAAGGGCAATGGTGATTAATGCACAAGGAAAGCTTGAGTTGGAGAATGAAGAAGAAGTAGATGATGACATGCCCCCTTTAGAAGATGTTGATGATGATTAAAATGCTAATATTGGAGATTTATTGGTGGCAAGGCGAGTTCTTAATATGCAGTTTAAGGAGGAAGAATGTAACCAAAGAAATAACTTGTTACATACTAGGTGCTTTATAAATAACAAATTTTGCAGCGTTATTATTGATGGAGGGAGTTGCACAAATGTGGCCAGCACTGGTTTAGTGAAGAAATTAACATTAATAACCTTGAAACACCCCTGTCGTTACTGACTTCAGTGGCTGAATGAATGGGGTGAAATAACAGTGACAAGTCAAGTGTTGGTGGAGTTATCCATTAGAAAATATGAGGATAAGCTACTTTGTGATGTGGTTCCTATGCACGCATGCCATTTGTTTTAGGGAGACCATGGTAGTTTGACCGGAAGGTAACGCATAATGGGTTCATAAATAAGTATTCTTTTACTCTTAAAAATCAACCTATCACTCTTGTGCCCTTAACACTAAAAGAGGTTATGGAATTCCAACTAAAGTTGTAAAGGTCCAATGAAAATAAGAGAGAAAAACAAAGGAAGTCCGAAGTTGAGACAAAAGAAAATGAGAGAAAAGAAGTTGAGAAAAAAGAAAATGAGAGAAAAGAAGTTAAGAAAAAAAATTCTGAAAAAAAGAAAGATAGAAGAAATTCAATTACATTGCAAAAAAAGTGATATCAAGAGAGCATTATTTTTACATCAACCTCTTTATCGTACTCATATATAAGGAGGCTCCATTATATACTAATGATTTGGCCGATTCATTATCGAGCAATATTGTTTCTCTTTTGCATGAGTTTGAAGATGTCTTTCCCTAAGAGGTACCTTATGGCTTGCCTCCAATTAGAGGAATTGAACGTCAAATTGATTTTATACCTGGTGCATCAATTCCAAACCGACCAGCTTATGGAGCCAATCCAGAAGAAACAAAGGATCTTGGAGGCAAGTAAGTGAATTAATGGAGAATGGGTATGTGTGGGAAAATATGAGTCCTTGTGAAGTTCTGGTGCTGCTAGTTCCTAAGAAGGATGGGACATAGAGGATGTGTGTTAATTGTCGAGCCATCAACAACATAATGCTAAAGTATCGTCATCCCATTCCTAGATTAGATGATATGCTGGATGAATTGCATGGTTCTTGTGTTTTTACAAAAATTGATCTTAAGAGTGGATATCATCGGATTAGGATAAAAGAAGGTGATGAATGGAAAACTATATTTAAAACTAAATATGGCTTGTATGAGTGTTTAGTAATGCGATTTGGTTTAACTAATGATCCTAGCACTTTTATACGTTTGATGAACCATGTTTTGCGTGCATTTTATGGCAGATTTCTTGTTATATATTTTGATGATATCCTAATTTATAGAAAAAACTTACAAGAACATATAGTGCATTTGAAATCTATTTTAGATGTGCTAATGAAAGAAAAGTTACTTGTTAACCTAAAAAAGTGCACCTTTTTCACGGATAAGCTTGTGTTTCTTGGCTTTGTTATTAGTGCTAAAGGAATTGAAGTGGATGAGGAAAAGGTGAAAATAATCCAAGAGTGGCCAACACCTATAAAAATCAACCAAATGAGAAGTTACCATGGCATAGATATCTTTTATAGGAGATTTGTGCATGATTTTAGTAGCTTGTCCCCCCTCTCACCGAAGTCATCAAGAAAAATGTGTCGTTTAAGTGGGGAAAGGAATAAGAAAAGGCATTTAATCTGATTAAAGAAAAGTTAAATAATGCACCTTTTCTTGTTTTACCTAACTTTACTAAAACATTTGAAATTGAGTGTGATGCTTCAGGAATAGGTATTGGAAATGTTTTGATGCAAGAAGGTCGTCTAGTCGCCTATTTTAGTGAAAAGTTGAGTGGCGCAACCTTAAATTATCCCACTTATGATAAGGAGATGTATGCTCTGGTGAGGGATTTGGAAAATTAGGAGAACTATCTATGGCCAAAGGAATTTATGATTCACATAGATCATGAATCCTTGAAGCATTTGAAGGGATAACAAAAGTTGAATAAACATCATACCAAGTGGGTGGAATTCATTGAAACATTTCCTTATGTGATCAAATAAAAGCAAGGTCAGGAAAATGTGGCGGCTGATGTATTATCTAGAAGGTATGCTTTACTTTACATTTTAGACACAAAATTCATTGTTATTAATATATTAAGGATTTGTATACGCAAGATTCTGATTTTACTAATGTGTTCAATGCCTGCGGAAAAGTGGCGTTTGGAAAGTTTTATAGGTATGATGGATTTCTGTGTCGAGAAAATAAACTATGTGTGCCTATATGTTCTTTGCGTGAATTTCTTGTGAGAGAAGCTTATGGTGGTGGTTTAATGGGTCATTTTGGTGTAGCAAGACTTTGGGAATTTTACATGATCATTTTTTTGGTCTCATATGAAACGTGATGTGGAAAGAATTTGTGAGAAATGTATCACTTGTAAATAGGCCAAGTCAAAGTTGAAACCCCATGGTTTGTACACCCCTTTGCTTATACCTAATGAACCTTGGACTGATATTTCTATGGATTTTGTTTTGGGTTTAACTAGGACTAAGAAGGGGAGAGATTCAACTTTTGTGGTGGTAGATAGGTTCTCTAAGATGGCACACTTCATTGCATGTCATAAAACTGATGATTCATTGCATATAGCTGATTTGTTTTCCAAAGAAATTGTTATATTACATGGCATGCCTACGACCATTGTTTCTGATAGGGATGCAAAGTTTTTGAGTTACTTTTGAAATACTTTATGGGGAAAGTTGGGAACCAAGTTGTTATTTTCTACTACTTGTCATCCACATACTGATGGCCAAACTGAAGTAGTGAATAGAACTTTGTCTGCTTTGTTGCGTGCTATCATTAAGAAAAATTTGAAAACATGGGAGGATTATTTGCCACTTGTTGAATTTGCGCACAATATAAGTATACATTATGTAACTAAGTTTTCACCATTTGAAATTGTTTATGGGTTTAATCCATTGTCACCTTTGGATTTAATTCCTTTACCTTTGAGGGAACATGTAAAACTAGATGGCAAAAAGAAGGCTGAATTTGTAAAGAAGATTCACAAAAAGGCTCGGATGAACATTATAGGGAGGACTAAACAATATGTCCATCAATCCAATAAGGGGAATAAGAAGGTAGTCTTTAAACCAGGATATTAGGTTTGGTTTCACTTAAGGAAGGAACGTTTTCCAGAGAAACGACGTTCAAAACTCCTACCTCGGGGTGATGGACCATTTTAAGTTTTGGAACGCATCAATGACAATGCATATAATCTTGACTTTCCAGGTGAGTACGGTGTCAGTAAAATCTTTAATGTTGCTGATTTATCTCCTTTTGATGCAGGTGATAATTTTAGGACAAATCCTTCTCAAGAGGGGGAGAATGATGCAAGTCAAGGAGCTGAATATGCTGAAGACGAACATGGTGCTGGTCATACATGTGGGAGTGGAGCTAAATTTGCACAAGACCCTTTGACAATTTCTAGTGGTCCAATTAAAAGACTTAGAGACAAACATTTTAAGGAAGCAATTATCAGGCTAATCCAAGAGAATTGGGTAGATTCTGAAAAGATGAAGACCAAGATGGGCCCAAATGATAATCAAGGCTTAGTCCATGTCATTAAAGCAATTTGGGGAGTTAATTAGAATGCAAAAATGTGAACATCATGTTCACACCATAAATGGGTATGAATTTATCTATTTTCAAGGTTAATAAATGGGGGATGAGTTTAGTCTTGGTTGGTTATCTTTAAATACATTGAACTTAGTTATTTAGCCTTATTTTGAGGTTTTCCAAGTCCAAGTGGCCTAAAAAATGTCGGAACATGTTTACTTTGACAATTGTGTTATTTTAGTGCTGTATTTATTTTATTTCCTATTTTTAGAGGGTTTTTCCAAGTATAAATCATGGGAGCTAAGAATTTTATAAGCATCTTTTGACATAAACTAATATTATTATGAGGTATTTTGTTCCTTTTGGTTTTTAAGAAAACTTTTTGGGCTTATCAAGTTAATCTTGTGGCATTCAAACAACCAAACTTATCACCTTGATTAGTGAGAGATTCTTGGGTTTCTTGGTGTGGAGTTTTAATCCATCGTAGTTTTGGTTCTTATCTTTCTAGGTAACGGGTTAAGTCTCAATTAATTTTGTCTATACGATCTTAGGGTTCTTTAACAATCATTGTTATTGGGTTTCACCACAATTGTTGGTGGGGTTCATATCATAAGTCTAGATATTTTTAAATTATCATCATATTCTCAAACTAGGAGTCCGATGACCACGCATGCGGTCAGTTCCAACAAGTTACATTACTTTCGTTCTAGGTGTTGGTGCCTCTTACGTGGCCTTTTGGGGGTTGTTTCGGGGGTTTCCCTCCTAACACCATGTTTTTAAACCTAAGTCTAAATATTTTCAAATTAACGTCGTATGCTCAAGCCGAGAGATCCATGACCTTGCAGTCAGTTCCTACGAGTTACATTGATCCCGTGCGAGTTGTTAATGTCTCTTATGGGGCCGTTTGGGGGCTGTTTCAGGGTTTTTCCCTCTAACGCCATGTTTTTAAGCCTAAGTCTAGATATTTTCAAATTATCGATGTATTCTCAAACCGAGAGTCACGTGACCACGCGGTGAGTTCCTACAAGTTACATTGGTCCCGTGCGAGGTGTCGATACCTTTTATGGGGCCGTTTGGGAACTTTTTTGGGGTTCCCCCTCTAACGCCATGTTTTTAAAGCCTAAGTCTATGCATTTTCAAATTATTGTCGTATTCTCAAATCGAGAGTCTTTTGACCACGTGGTCAGTTCCTACGAGTTACATTGGTCCCGTCCAAGGAGTTCGTGCCTTTCACAGGGCCGTTTGAGGGCTGTTTCGGGGTTTCTCCCTCTAACACCATGTTTTTAAGCCTATGTTTAGATGTTTTGAAATTTTCATTGTATTTTTAAACTATGAGTCTGGTGACCAAGCGATCAGTTCTTACGTGTTACATTGGTCCCGCGGGAGGTGTTGGTGCCTTTCACGAAGCCGTTTTGGGGCTTCCGCCTCTAACACCTTATTTTTAAGCCTAAGTTTAAATATTTTCAAATTATTGTCGTAGTCTCAAACCGGGAGTCCCGTGACTGCGTGGTTAGTTCCTACGAGTTACATTGATCCCGTGCTAGGTGTTATTGCCTCTCGCGTGGCCGTTTGGTGGTTATTTCAGGATTTCTCTCTCTAATGCCATGTTTTTAAGTGTAAGTCTAGATATTTTTAAATTATCGTCATATTCTCAAATCGGGAGTCACGTGACCACGCGATCAGTTCCTATGATTTACATTGATCTTGTGTGAGGTGTTGGTGCCTCTCACATGACCATGGTAAGTATGTTCTATTTATTCAGTAGTAGTGTTTATAGTGATGATCTATACATAATTATGTTTTATTTTGCATTATTAATTGTTTAATAACAAGTTTTTAAAATTGATATTATGTTTATTTATGTCTTAATTATATTTGGTTTAATCACAATCCCAAATGTTAGAAATGCGTAGGGCCAACCAACTCAATGGCAATTTAATGTTCAAATCTACCAGTAAACAATAATTTAATAATCCCAAACAACAATTCAAATTGTAATGCTTTATATTAGAAATTCCTAGGTCCAACCAACTCAATGGCCATCTAAATGTTCAAATCCATCAGTCAACAACAATTAAGGAATCCTACAATATTCAAATATCCCAAATTCATCTAACAAATATTTCAACGAAACAAACTTCGTTAAAAAATCACATATAAAGTAAATGTCTACACCTAAAAAAAAGGGCCGACTTGGTCAGGATTCCAAACTGATGAAACATTAACCATAACAGCTCCGTAGCGGCCCTATGGTATCCCTATAGCAAACCCTTAGTAGCCCATAGCAGCCCCGTAGAAGAACTAAACCTTACGTAAGAATCAAGTACCTAAAAGATTCCAAATCAAAAAAAGAAAAGAAAGAAAATATGAGACAACAAACAGAATAAACCAAATTGATATTATAGCAAAATTCCATACCTCTCTTTTCTGAAAAAAAGAAGTTAAAAATATTACCTCTTTGTTAGTTTTAGAACATTCAGATATGCAAAGTAATTGGAAGGGACCTAGCTTGAAAAGTTGAAAACCTTAAATAAAAACAAAAATATAAATAAAGCAGACAACCAATTAAGGACTAAAAAGAAACTAAAACAAAAGGAAAATAAGGACGATAGTGATGCAGTGAGATAAATATAATATTACCTCAACATTACATGGTCAATTTGGGTTCCCAATAGTTCAAATACATATTACAATCAACATTTAGACTAAAAAGAAAGCCCATAAACGTTTTCATATATTAAAATCAAATCATGTTAATTATCACCACCAAACAACACAATACCAAAGTTTGGGATGTAAGCTATTTAGCTTCAACTTAATATACTGAACTTAGAGTGAAAACATCAAAAATTGGGATATGAACCATTTAATTTCAGTATGTTAAGAATCAAAATCGATGACCACCTTCAATATCTTTTACGAACCTCTGTTTTCCACACTATGTGACAATACCAAAGCACATACTACAAATAAATAATTCAAAACAATAGTAATGAAGAACAACCCAAAGCATATAGTGTATCATATTGCCTCCACCTTTAGCCACCATGTTACTCGCAAAATATAACCATAAAAGTAGGAGTAAGAATGTTAATATGAGAAATCTCATATTTGAAACAAAAAAACAATTATTTGAAAGAAAAAGTTAAAATATCTTACCTTAGGTTTATGTATGAGATACACGTAAAATATCATGTTCAAACTCAAATTACCTTATCGATCTTGCAAAGCCATCATCCAAAACCTTGAATTAACCCTAAAATAAAATAAACACACAACTATTGGCATGAGAGAGAACCAAATGCCCTAAAAGAGTGAAAATCTACAATACTTAAATCGAACCTTCCTTTATAACTAATACAAATTAATATTGTCAATACTTAAATCGAAATAGCACAAATAAATCGAAACCACCCAAATAGGGGAAAAGAAAAGACCTAATTTGAAACCATTGGCCATGAAGAGAAGAGGTTGGGGATGAGAGTGGCACCGGGGTGAGGGGGAGAGGGTTTCAACAACGCAAAGATGGGGGGCTACAACGGGGAGAGGGGGGCAGTGGGGAAAGGTTGTAGAGGTGTATATCAAATGAAATGAAAACGGGGTGAGGGGGAGAAGAATATTTAGGGTATCTTTAATTTGCCATGCAATAACTCATAAGTTGTGACATGGCACACCAAGAAACTATTAGATCGCATTTGATGGACCAATATCGATCGTTCATATTTTGGCATAGTAAAAGACCCCCCTCTCATATATATATATACCATCTCTCTCTCTCTCTCTCTCTATATATATATATATATATATATATATATATATATATATATATATATAGAGAGAGAGAGAGAGAGAGAGAGATAGAGAGAGAGAGAGAGAGATGGTCGCCGAAATATGTGAGGAAGAGGAATGGGGCTCCCCACTGCTGCAACCAAAAGAGGAAAAAAAATATAATCTGAACTCGTAATAGAAGCAGAAGGAAAGTTAAATTCACCATTAAACACATCCTCATACAAGTTATCCAAGACAATTACCTGAAGAACTTTGTACATACACGCTTTTGGGCCACCAGAAAAATGAAAGAAGAGTAATTAGTAACCTTAAAAATCATTCAAATTTGACCCACAATTTAGTTTAATTTCAACAAATAAAAATATGGAAATAAAAATCCAAATTTCTAGGGTTTATTGGCATAAAATACAATCTATTTGTTCATGGTTACAAACATATACACATAAATCTATGCATACACACACATATAAATATAAATCTATGCATATACACACAGATACACACACGTATATGCACAAATAGAAATCTATACACACACACACATATACACAAATAGAAATCTATGCATACACACACACACACACAAACCACAAATCAACAAATCGAAATGCACACACACATATACACACATACCTTTCACAAATCTTAGAGCTGAAATCGCAAAAACCTCCTTAGCCGAAATTGAATTGTAAAAATTGCCCAAACCATCCACGACCAAGCTTGAAGGGAATTTTGGCTCGAATTTAGCGCCAAGATGGTTACACCCTGGTCACCGCCTAAGTCTGTGACACACAATGGTCAGGAATTCGGTCCATGACCCTTCCAAAGCATCTATGACTCAGTGTGGTAATAAATATGTTCACGCCAAAAATTGAGATGGTCACGGCCCAAGTCCTTGACCAGCTGGTCACGGACTTAGGCCGTGACCAAATGGGCATGACCATTCGCAAGATTAGGTATAGTGTAACGCAAATTGAAGATAGTCCTACATTGATTTCATAAAAAATGGAGATGTCCTTACAAAGAAGATGGATGCAATGGGAATTAGGAGGAGGGCCTTATGTTTTTATGTTCAAGAGGAGCAGATCTATCGCAGGGAGTATTTCAACAGACCTCTGAGATGCATCAGAAGAGAGGAAGCAATAAAAGTCCTAAAGCAGGCCCATGAGCTAGCTCATATTGGGGGAGACAAAATATATTATCAACTCATGATCTTGGGCTAATATTGGCTAACTATGGATAAGGATTCTGCTGAGTTCGTTCGGAAGTGTAAAGCATGCCGACTGCATGGTAACATGATCCCTGCTCTATTAGTGGACCTACACTCGTTGGCTACTCGCTACTCATTCCATATTTTGGCGTTTGACCTAGCAGGAATAATTAATCCATCTTCGAGGGGTAAGATATGAATACTTACAGCAACAGAGCGTTTCACAAAGTTTGTAGAGGAAGTATCATTAAAGAGATCAATAGTAGGGGTGGCACAATTCATTAGAGAATACATAATTTGTCATTTTGGAATTCCCAAGGTTACTTTGTGTGATAATTGAACTTCTTTTATCAATAAAGAGGTGACCTTGCTCATAGACACATATACAATTATACACCACACATCAATAGTAGCCTACCTCAAGGGCAATGGTCAAGCTGAAGTAACAAATAAGACCTTGGTCAAAATTTTGGATAAGATGATGCAAAACTTCCCAAGAGCTTGGGTGATAAGATTCCAGCAATGTTATGGGCCTATCGAACGACTAAGAGAAAGACAACTGGCTATACACCTCTCTCACTGGTGTATGGAAATGAAGCCATGTTTCAAGTGGAACTAGAAGCCCCCTCTTCCAGATATGCCTTGCGAAGAAGCATATTCCCTCAGAGCAGGAATATCCAATTGGAAGCATTGGATGAACACAGAGACAAGGCGATGCAACACTTCCAAAAGTACATAAAGAAGCTCTCTAAGGCCTATGTCAATTTGGTGAGGCCAAGGAATTTTGTGGAGGTGGACTTAGTGTTGAAAGTCGTTGTGAGGCATATCAGAGGGCTCCCACTGCCCAAGTTTGCTACTAACTAGGAGGGGCCATTTGTGGTGAAAGAAGCATATGACTCAAGATATTGCTCAATATGAAAAATAGAAGAAGATATACCTTTCAAGATTAAAAATAAGTGGCTTAAGGTTTATTATGTTTAAAGATTGACTTAGTCTACTTTGAGTTTTATCATTGAGTTGATCATTGTATATTTTTCTTTTTATCCTTTATTTAAAGGAGAAATGTATATAACTGTTGCAAAAGTGTAAGTATACCACAAATGTTCAAAGTAATGCATAGTCACATTATGAGAAAAATTGGAAAGTGAGAAAATATCAAATATTATAGAGTGGGAAAATAGAATTCTTTCATATATTTGCCTTAGACAAAATTAACAAGTGTTGGGAACTACTTCCCAGGAGTACATGAAAAATATAATACACAAAAAAAGATACAAAAAGCCTAAACAATGGAGGAACCAAATGTCTGAGGAAGAGAATAAATTCCCAGGCAAGGAAGAGGAAGCTTGAAGGCTTTCCTGTTGAGCAATAAAATAGGATCGAAGTTTGGTTTGGACTTGGGCACGCATGTTCACATTGGCCTCTCGCTCACTCAAAGCCTTAGCCAGAGCCACTTCAGCATCCCTTATTTTTAGATTCATCACCTCGACCAAAGGTTCAAGATCCTTCAGATTAGCTTCTTCTACACATTGAGCCTCCACATGCTTCATGTAAAGTTCCCTATAGCTTTTTAAAGGGTCATCTTTCAGCAACTTTAGATGATTGATGAGATAACCAAAGTTGAACCCATCTTTGGCTAACTCCCTTAAGTTGCTCAAGTGTTGATTTATTATGGCCCTATCCAAGTTGGTAGTTGGTGGGTTTACAACCTCTATAATAATGGTTTCCACCCCTTGGATCCTTTAACCCATGATGATGTGATTGATCCTAAAATATTCAAGTGCAAAGGTCTCTAGTGTTAGGAAATTAGACACTTTATCATAGTTCGATGAACACTCTGGATGAATGGAGATAATTGAAGAACTTAAATACAAAACTCGTGAGGATCCATACCAGGAAGAGGGACCTAATATCCAAATTCACTATCGACAAGGTCATTGGTCATGAAGCCACGATCACTATCACTTGATGATTTAGCTATAGCATGGGCATGTGGAGTTATAATGGCATTGAGCGAGGGGGCATGATGAGTCTGCTCTAGAATAGGATTAGGCTCCCTCGTGACCTGGAGATATTAAAATAATGAGTTAAAAAAACTTATCAACTGTATCTCATTTCTAAGTCACAAAGCATGTGTGAGTTTCCTCTGAGCTTCTTCTGACAAGGTTCCTCTAAGCTTCCTCTGGTAATCTTCCTCTGAGCTTCCTCTATAAAGCTTCCTTTGATCTCTCTCTAACAAGATTCCTCTGGTGAGCTTCCTCTAGAAAGCTTCCTGTGGCAAGCTTTATCTGAGCTTCTTCTCTGAGGTTCCTCTGGTAAGCTTCCTGTGAGATTATTCTGGTAAGATTCCCATGAGCTTCTTCCTGAGAGATTCTTCTGGCAAGCTTCCTCTGAGCTTCCTCTGGCAAGCTTCCTCTGAGTTTCTTCTCTAAGCTTCCTCTGGTAAGCTTCCTCTGAGTTTTCTCACGATAATATCCCTCTGATCTTCCTCTGACAAGCTTCCTCTGAGCTTCTTCTCTGGTAAGTTTCCTCTTGCAAACTTCCTTTCTGAGCTTCCTTTTGAAAGATTCCTCTGGCAAGGTTCCTCCGAGCTTCCTCTGAGCTTCTTCTCTGAGATTCCTCTAACAATATTCCTTTGGCAAGCTTCGTCTGAGCTTTTTATCTGAGATTTCTCTAGTAAGCTTCCTCTGAGCTTCTTCTGGTAAGCTTCCTCTGGCAAGCTTCCTTTGAGTTTCTTCTCTGAGCTTCCTCTGGTAAGCTTCCTATGAGCTTCCTCTAGAAAGCTTTCTCTAAGCTTCCTATCTGAGTTTCTTCTCTGAGTTGCCTCTGATCTTACTCTGGATAAGCTCCCTCTAAGATTCCTCTCATAATCTTCCTCTGGATAAGATCCTTGTGAGATTCCTCTTGTAATCTTCCCCTAAGCCTACTTTGGGTTGTCTATCTTCCAAAATTTAGGAGGGGGAGTTATCTCTAATCACAAGAATGCCTTTAGGCTCCCCTACATTTGCCCCCTCGTGGATATATTTATTGCATGTCCAAGAAATATCTGCACGAAATATCTCAAGCCACAATGAAAATCACTCGTTAAGATTTTTTGTCAAACTCCACCAGTAACGGTGAATCCGCCAATAACGATGACTTAATAATAAAAATCACTTGTTTAGATTTTTTTTATCAAACTCTACCAGTAACGGTGACTTAATAATAAAAATCTCGTGTTAAGATTTTTCGTCAAACTACACCAATAACGGTGACTTACCAATGAACACCACTTGTTAAGATTTTTTTTGTCAAACTCCACCAGTAACGGTGACTTAATAATGAAAACCAATTGTTAAGATTTTTTTGTCAAACTCCACCAGTAACGATGACTTAAAAATGAAAACCACCTGTTAAATTTTTTGTCAAACTCCACTAATAACGGTGACTTAACAATAAACACCACTTGTTAAGATTTTTTTGACAAATTCCACCAGTAATGGTGACTTAACAATGGAAACCACTTGTTAAGATTTTTTTGTTAAACTTCACCAATAACGGTGACTTAATAATGAAAATCAATTGTTAAGATTTTTTTTGTCAAACTCCACCAATAATGGTGATTCCACCAATAACGGTGACTTTACAATGAAAACCACTTATTAAGATTTTTTTTATCAAACTCCACCAGTAATATGACTTAACAATGAAAACCACTTGTTAAGATTTTTTGTTAAACTTCACCAATAATGGTGACCTAACACTGACAACCACTTTTTAAGATTTTTTTGTTAAACTTCACCAATAATGGTGACTTAATAATGAGATTTTTTTTGTCAAGATTCTTATGCATTCCATCACAAGTCACGATGAGCCCACACCTTCCCTATAGGAATCTCAACGTGCCCCCTCACCCGATGTTTCTCCCTCTGTTAGATGTCATCACAGTCGAGAAAACGATTAACTTGGGCCATAATTTTATAATAATACCTCCCCAGCAGAGTCACCAAATGTAAGAGGGTATTTTAGATTATAGATGGAGGTGTAACCCCTATAGGGATGGTGATAAAAACTAAACCAATATCCTCGACTGATCACAGAACAAATACACAATCACAATATAATAACAACTCAGATTGAAATAAACAATAAATGAACCTAAAAAATAACTCGTTCAAAGGGAGAGAAAAACAAGCGCTCTCAAATACACCTTGGTAGGCAACTCAAACACCAAGGTCCCGCACACATATCAAAATAATAAATGGTAGTAAAATCTTGGCAATAACCAACAATGGTGGGTGGTTAAATGCCCCCGGGTTTTGTAATAACTCCCCTACTCTCAATATCTTTTCTCTCTCTAGAAAGAATTCAGGGCAAAGAACTCTATTTTCTCTCCAAAGAGAAGCCCTTTTCTCTGAAATGGTTGGGCTCTCTAAATAGCCACCAACCTCTCCTGAGATTTCTCGGTCTCAATCAATGTGAAAAACCTTCTACTTTATGACACTAGCATTAAATGCCTGCAAATACATTTTGGTTATCAGTTGTGTTAGGCAGTTATCACACTTCCATGGTCATCCACCAAGCCTTTTGATAGCCCCTCAAACTGCCATGGTTTACTCAAGTTTAGATTGGACAACAGGTAGGTGGTGTGTGACATCACCTAAAGAAGATGTGACATTTGGAAAAGGACTGTTTGGTACTGGTCTAAAAATAATATGGAACTTGTGGTTCTTCTGGATAAGCTCTTTCGGATTGTGGTCCCTCGATGTTTTACTAGGTGTATCTAGAATAGTTAAGTTAAGCCTTAAAATTTTCTTTCTTCTCAATCCTCCAAACCACTTCCCTCTGAGGTTACCCTGGTGAGGTCATCCGAAAGAGCATGAAAGCTCTCCCAAGACCTGATAGACTTGGTCCCTCGCGGATACACTGTCATAGTACAAATTATTACAACATACAAGTTATAATATATCTCTACAGATACATGATTTTAATAAGTATAAAAAACTGTCAACCCTGAGTTTCCTCTCTGAGTGAGATTCCCCTGGTAAGCTTCTTCTCTGAGCTTCCTTTGGAAAGCTTCCTCTGAGATTCCTTTGGCAAGACTCCTCTAGCAAGATTTATCTGTAGAGCTTCCTCTAGCAAGTTTCCTCCGAGCTTCCTCTGGTAATCTTCCTCTCCGGGCTTCCTTTGGAAAGATTCCTCTAGCAATCTTCCTCTGGCGAGCTTCCTCTAGTAGGCTTCCTCTAGCAAGCATCATCTGAGCTTCCTCTAGCAAGCTTCCTATAATCTTCTTCTCTGGAAAGCTTCCTCTCCCAAAATTCCTTTCTGATCTTCCTCTTGCAAGCTTCCTCTGAGCTTCTTTTAGTAAGTTTCCTCTAAACTTCATTTGGCAAGGTTCCTCCGAGCTTCCTCTGGTAAGCTTCCTTAGAGTTTCCTTTATAAAGCTTCCTCTGAGCTCCCTCTAGAAAGATTCCTCTGGAGAGCTTCCTCTAGTAAGCTTCCTCTGGCAAGCTTCTTTGAGATTTTTATTTGATCTTCGTATGATAAGCTTCCTCTGAGCTTCTTCTAGTAAGCTTCCTCTGAGCTTCTTCTAGAGAGCTTCCCTGAGCTTCCTCTGGAAAGCTTCATCTAAGCTTCTTCTCTGAGCTTCCTCTAGTAAACTTCCTCCGAGTGTCCCCTAGATAAGCTCCCTCTAATCTTCCTCCAGTAAGCTTCCTCTGAGCTTCCTCTGGAAAGCTTCCTCTGAGCTTCTTCTCTGAAAGACTTCCTCTCATAAACTTTCTTTCTGATCTTCCTTTTGCAAGCTTCATCTAGCAGGTTTCCTCTGATCTTCCTCTGGTATGGTTCCTCCAAGCTTTCTCTGGTAAGCTTCCTCCCAAATTCCTCTTTGAGCTTCCTCTGGAAAGCTTCCTCTAGCAATCTTCCTCTGGCAAGCTTTGTCTGAGCTTATTCTCTGAGCTTCTTCTCGTAAGCTTCCTCTAAGATTCTTCTAGAAATCTTTTTCCGAGCTTCCTCTAACAAGCTTCCTCTGAGTTTCTTCTCTGACCTTCCTCTGGTAGGCTTCCTCTGGGATTCTTCTAGCACGCTTCCTCTGGAAAGCTTTCTTTGAGCTTCCTATCTGAGCTTCTTCTATGAGTTTCTTCTGAGCTTCCTCCGGATAGGCTCCCTCTAAGATTCCTCTCATAAGCTTCCTCTAGATAAGATCCCTCTGAGATTCCTCTAATCTTCCTCTGGGTTGTCCACCTTCCTCAATTTAGGAGTGGAAGTTATCTCTAATCATAAGACTTCATTTAGGTTCCCCCTACAAGAAGAAAATCTTTTTTCCTAAGTGTTAGTAAAGAGGGAAAATGAGACGTTTCAATAGAAAATGTAAAGATAGAGGCTTAGTTTTTACCTCCTCAGAAGCATCCCGTGGAATGTATTCCATGATGCGCCTCACCAAAAGAAAAGAGGACAGAGAGTCAACAAAGTCCCTTACAATAGGTTTGATGTCCACTTGACAAACGAACAATCCCAACAGTTAGTTATTTCATAAAAAAAATCTAAGGAAATAATACTTAAAAGAAATTAAGGAGATAAGAGTTACCTCTGGAGGACTAGATAAATAAGGCACAATGGCCAGAGGAAGGACGTCTAAGGTTGGAGACTCAGTAGATTTTGGATGAGCCTCATCTTACATTGAAGGAACTCCATCAACATTTACATAAGGCATAATTGAACCCTCTCCCAATGAAACCCTCCGAGCAGCCTCACTCGCACAACTAGAGGAATCACGATGAGAGTAAGTAAGTTCGATTATTGAACAAGGAGCCATTTCTTTAATATTTGTACTTGAGGGAGGAGAATAGCCAGGTTATAAATGCTCCTAAATAGAACAAAAAATTGTTTAAGTATCAAAATAAAAAGTTTAGAAATTCAAACTTATGAACAAAGAGAGTTACATTTATTAAGAAGTATTACCTCTTGGTTTGGAGAATAAGTTGGCGTTGGTATTGTTGGAGTTCTCTCAATGGCTACCTATTTTTTTACCAGGCTATCATTTAGGATGATGGGCTAAGAGGCACTAGGAGGAGGAGGATAATAACTTGATGTTGAAGGCAACGTGGTAAAATGTACTTCATAAGCATGCCTCTTCACAGACTTGCTGACTAAATATTTCTTTCTTTATGCTGGGGAATCGGTTAAAGGGGTATGGGCTTTTTTCGATGTACGAACCCATGAGATAGTCCCCATGCATGCTTGAGAAATAAGAGTTGGGGGGAGAGGAGGAAACTCAAAAAATTTGGGATTGGCCTCCCGAAAGGCCTACAAAACAAGATTGGCCTCTCTCTAAACAGCCTCAACCAATTCTGACCTCAAGAGGAATGCCTTCTAGAGTAACAAAAGTTAATTATGACTTAGTATATTTTCGAGTTTTACTTTACTTTGATTTTTTGGTGGCTTGTTGAGAATCCCGCTTATCGATTGGGTCTTCGATAAGAGTGGCGGTGGAAGGCCTCTTAAGGGCATGAACTATATTCTTCTCCTTTTGTGGAACATCACTCATGGGTGCGTGAGGGGACCGACCAATTGAGGGTTCCTTCGGGGTGGTGCTCAGAGGGAATTCAACCCCTAGCATAGAATTATTTTTTAAAATAAGTTTAAAAGAAGGAAATTATTGGACTTCGGGGTAAACATGAGGACTTTGAATGAACTCCTTAATCATAGACATCTGGATTGGCCAATAATGCACTACACAAAAATGACAAAATTGTCACCTTTCAGCCGGTCACCCTTGTCAAGGTCATTGACCGTGACAAAACACACGCGTTTTGTGTCACAGTCATTGACCTTGACACGACCGTGACAAAGAATTGTCACGGTCATTGACCGTGACAATTCTTTAAATAATTGTCATGGTCAATGACTTTGACACGACCGTGACAATGTTTGCAGCAAAAATCATTTCCCCCTTCTTTTTTCCCTCCCGTCGTTCCCTCTCTCTCTCTCTCTCTCTCTCTCTCCCATTCATATATATGTTTGTGTGTATATATATGTGTGTATGTGTGTATATATGTGCATGTGTGTGTGCGGGGGTAGGGGTGGGGCAGGGTGGGGGTAGGGTGGGGGCAGAGTGGGGGTAGGGGGTGGGGTAGGATGGGGGTAGGGGGTTAAAAATGTAATATTATTTTGATACAACATTAATTTGTGTATGAGTTTCATAATTATAAATAATATCCAAAAATATTGGATAACAATTTATTTTCATTCAAAATAAATAAGTAATTTTCTACAAATTTCATAAAAAAATGAAGGCCGGCTTAATATGTGATTTAAGTGTGAAATAATCGCTATATACTTATACTAATGGAGAAAAAAACCATATATGGCGTTTTTTGTTTTTATTAGATGCAAAATAACACATATAGGTATCACATGACTTTATATCCATCAAATAAAATTTTACCATAAAATATCATTTTGTGGAAGGCAAGATCTATTACAATATATTTACATACCTAAATGATTTTTTTTAAATGACATTACAACAAAAAACTACAATAAGGGTTAAAATGGCATCCGAAATTGCTAAAAGCATAAAAAATAAAATATCATTTAGTCTATGTTGTTGAAAATTTTGATCAAATTGGTGAGCCCTTCATATTTTAAAAATGTTGTTTTTATTCCTATTTAACTTTTGTTTCTATACACCCTTAATTATATTTAAAGTTTAATAAAATAGGAGTTATAGAAAGAAAAGCGGGGTTTAAATAAAAACACTTTTTTTAAATTTTAGGTTCTGGTGCATAATCTTACTTTGTCACAATTAATTTATATGCCTCAATGTTATTTTATCACTCTTAGTTTATATTTGTGATAATACTTTATGAACCACAACTTTAGGTTGATTAATTTAGAACTTAAACTTCAAGATACAAAAAATAATTCTATAGAACAACTTAGATATCTTAACAAAACACATATCTAACATTGAATATGATTTATAAAAAGCACAAAACAATAGTAGAAATTCAATACATGAAATTAACATTGAGATTATTTTAAATAGACAGTCACTACATGAAATTAACATTGAGATTATTTTAAATAGTGAGTGGGGGTGGTGGGGTGTGTGTATGTGGTGAGTGGGGGGTGTGGAGGGAGGTGGGGGTGTGTGTGTATGTGGTGAGTGGGGGTGTGGAGGGAGGTGTGTGTGTGTGTATATATTTGAATTAACCCATGAATTTGTATTTTTGTATTTGAATTAACCCATGAATTTATTTTTGTATTTGAATTAACCCATGAATTTATTTTTGTATTTGAATTAACCCATTATATGAAACATACTTGAAATTAAATATAGTGCGCATAGATACTAGCCTTCTAGTTCTTATGCGTACGCATTCAATAGCCCTTAGACCCGTTCGAGAGTCATTACCCCTGTTGGGCCTAGATTAAAGCGATTTTTCACAGTACCATGGATTACAGAGGCAATGACTTGGCATGCTAGGGCAGAAGTAGGGGTAATATCATGCATCATCCTATTGATTCTACTGCCTGGCGGAGGATGAATTTTGAGTATCTCGATTTTGCTCGAGAACAACGCAACATTCGTTTGGCTATATCAACAGATGGTTTCAATCCATTTGGAAATCTAAGCACCAATCAGAGTGTATGGCCAGTGATCCTAGCCCCACTCAACCTCCCTCCTTCTCAGTATATGAGACTTGAATTTTCGATGATGGCTTTATTGATACATGGGCCGAAGGCACCAAGTGATGACATTGATATCTACCTGGTTCCTTTGGTAGAAGAATTAAATGAGTCGTGGGAAGAGGGTGTGCAATCATTTGTCTCTTTTAGAAAAGAAGAGTTTACGCTGAAAGCTATGTTGATGTGGGCAATTCATGATTTTTCAGCTTATGGGACATTATCCGGATGTGTAGTACATGGTTATTTGGGGTGTCCTATTTGTGGAGAGGAGACTTAATCTCTTCGTCTATCCTCTAGCTTAAAAAATGTATACCATTGCCACATGAGGTTTTTACCCCCAGCTCATAGTTTCAGATTTGAGAAAGGTTCCAATTTTTTATTGGGCGGAGTTGAACATAGGCTACCGCCGAGACAACTTTCGGGTTCAGAAATTGAAAGTAAATCTTCTGAATGTGGCCCAAATATGCCAGGTAAGAATCCCAAATTTAAGAATGTCAGGCATAAGAAGACCCCAACTGGGAATGAAACTGAGATAAGAAAGTCATGGTCTCGGAGATCAATTTTATTTGACTTGCCTTATTGGAAGAAAAACCCGGCGCGCCATGTATTGGATGTGATGCATGCAGAGAAGAACTTCGTTGAACATATTGTGGGTACTTGCCTTGGGGGGAGTCATTCGAAGGATGGAGAAAATGCACGAAAAGACACACAACTATGGTTGAAAGAAGATAGTAGGGGAAGGACAATAATTCCCCCTGGTGCGTTTACTTTGACGAGTGGGGAAAGGAAGGTGCTTCTAGACATAATATATAATTTAAAGGGCCCATCTACTTTTTCGTCCAACTTGCAAAGGATTGTGAATTATGCTACTCATGATTTACATAAGTGTAAGTCCCACGATTGGCATGTGATCATGCAATTGGTTCCTCTATTGTTTAAGCACGGTTTCTCCAAGCACAAGGATTTGCGTAGGGCTATTATGCAAATTAGTATTACCTTCTCCCTCTTGTGTGAGAAGGTAGTGAATCGAGAACACATAGTGGCCGCAAAATTGGCTGTGAACGAAGCGATTTGTGTATTGGAGAAGTACTTTCCCCCATCATTCTTTGACATAAGTGTTCACTTGTTGGTACACCTATGCGACGAGGCACTTCTTTGTGGTCCAGTTAGATATCGGTGGATGTATCCGTTTGAAACATTGATGAAAGTTTTTAAAGATTACGTCAATAATACGCGATATATTGCAGGATCAATTGCAGAGGAATACATCACCGTGGAGTCATCAATATATACTTGGGAATATATGCCTGACTCGACCAACGTTGATGACACTGATGAATTCCTCGATGATGGTGGTAATGTCATGGGAAAACGAGTGAAATTAACGAGTTTGGAACATGAACAAGTAGCTCGTTATCTATTTGACACACATGAAGATGTCGAAGAATGGAAAAAGTAAGTTTCGAATATTATAATGTTTAACATTATTTTAGATTATTTTATACATGATTAATTTTGTAATATGCAGTAAATATGAAGCCTGTGAGAACAATAAAAGACGAAAAACAATGGTACAATCAGACAGCGAATTTAGGCTATGGTTGACACAAGAGGTAATTATAATGAAAACAGTCGTTATATAACGTTACATTACACTCAAATTTTACCACTAATATAATTAATTTATGTATATTCTCAACTCCTAAAGATGGGTGATGCGACATCAAGGCTTGCTCGTCTAGCCACTGGACCCTTGTTCGTGGAATAAGAGTACAAAAAGTATCGATTGAACGGTTACATTTTCGGCGCTAAAGTGTACGAGGAAAGTACAAATGTACAAAACTTGGGAATTTCATACAAGGCTCTTACTTTCTTTCTAGCGAGCGCAAAAGATAAAAACCTCGTTGAAGCTGAAATGACTTACTATGGTGTAATCCAAAATATATTTGAATTGGATTATATAAGCTTCAAAGAGGTTGTATTTTACTGTGAATGGGTAAGAGTTGAGGATAAAAATGCTTGTAAAGTTGATCCTGTCACCAATTTGATCATGGTTGACTTGTCCAAGTTGAAGAGCAACGACCACGTGAGCGATGAGCCGTTTGTTTGTGCATTTCAAAAGGTTAAGCAAGTGTTTTACTCGGAGTATATCAACAACGAGTCGTGGTCAATTCTCCAACACGCGCCAAGGCGTCTAAATAGTAGTGCGGATGACTTGGCTGCTCCTACCGAATATCAATCCATTTTTTATGATAACCCGAATTTGAAATAATTTTTCAATTTTTAATAAATATTTCAATTTGTACCGAAACATCCATTTTTAATGCTTTTAATTGATCTGCACTTTATCATTTTCACTCTTGTGTAGTGTGAGTGTGTGGAGAGGAGATTAATACATAAATATTCCAACTACATTTTAGTTTTGTTTATACTAATCCATGAATATACGCTTCTTACCTTTAATAGGTGATTAGTACATAGTTATTTGGGGTGTCCTATTTGTGGAGAGGAGACTGAATCTCTTCGTCTATCCGAATACTAAGAAATGCCATAATACTATGGAGCGATGCTCTGAAAATTCCTCCCAACCATTATGTAGCCAAAAATCACCAGTTGAAGTTGTCAATTCCACTTTCCATACCCCACCACTTGGAACTTCTAGAAAAACATGGGAGACCATTGAAAGGTGGAATTGACAACTTCAACTGCTGATTTTTGGCTACACAACGGTTGGAAGGAATTTGCAACGCATAACTCCATAAGATTATGGTATTTCTTAGTGTTTAGATATGAAGAGAATTATATTTGACACGATTGCTCGGGGTACATTAGTTGGAAGGAGGTGCCATATGAGCTCAAGTTAGCTGTTTGAGTGACACTATAGGTAATGTATTTATATTTATATGTCAATTTCGATTTCGATTTAAATTTCAATTACGATTTATATTTATCTATATTTGAGGGGCGGATACTAATTTTACTTTATTTCAATTCAGGGGATAGGGAGTGGCCCTAAGGGTAGGCCATATATGCTCTATACTTATGTGGCTATTCGGATGAGAAGGGAAGGATAAGGAAGTGTCCCCGAGCGTCGCGGTACAAAATCTCTTTTCCATGCAAATAGTTTGTAGATTTGAGATAATTGATGGTGATGTTGTTTCTTCTTAAATAGTTTCTATTTTGAATATATATTTGCATTATCTTTAGTTTGTTTGGATATATGATGTTTGGAACAGGTACAACGTTGCTATAACAGGTACAAATATACTGCTGGGCAGTGGCAGTGGCCATACTGCCCAGCAATTTTTTTTTAAATTCTGCCCAGAATTGTCACGGTCAATGGCTGTGACAATTTTTTAAAAAAGGATCACGGCTTTGTCACGGTTATAAACCGTGACAAGCGTGTCACTGTCATTGACCGCGACACGACCGTGACACAAAATGCGAGTTTTGTGTCAAGGTCAATGACCGTGACACGACCGTGACAAAAAAATTTGTCTCGCCTCGAAATGTCACGGTCATTGACCTTGACAACTTGGATTTGTCAAGGTCAATGACCTTGACAATTCGGCAGATTTGGTGTAGTGATGCATAAAAAATTTACAAGTCGTGTCACCTTTTTTTTAAGGCTAGGGATTGTGAGCTTGCCACTAAGTTCCTCACACAACATCAAAGCAATAACCACTTTGTAGTCTGGAAAAGCTTGGAAGAAGGTTTCCTTATCACGGGAATTTACAAAAACTGGTCAAGGGGAACCTTGATCATACCTAAATTGGTGAGAACACATGTTTTGGTTCTAGTACTCAGAGGTGCCCTCCACTTTGTAAAAGATATGAGAAAACTAGAAGTTAAAAGGAGTACAAAAGTAAGAGAGGGATCTTTTAAAATCATATCCTCCTTTGTAGCTTCAACTATGCGAGGATTTTGATGAAAAAAAGACCAAGTGTGGGTATAACACTCCGCACTGTAGGGCATGGGGATGAAAGAGGAGTATCGATCAATCATGGGGAGTATGTCCTTGTGATTTTATTTCTTGCTCCAATAAAGAAGGCAAAGGGGATTGAACGTGTTGACAGGAAGAGGAACCTCATTAGAGGCAATGTCTGGGAACCTTGTGTAAAGGAACCCAGTCAGAAGAAGAGCATTGAGAAAGCTAGTAAAATTGTACCCACCCATCAAATGCTTCAGTGTTTTATCGAGCCAAGTGTATAGGGACCCCAAGGCTATAGTAGTTAGAGGAAGCTTGACTTTCCTCGCCAAGCTTACATAAATATTTATGAGATCCCTCCTTGGTTGATCATTGTGCTTTCCAGGTAGGAGGAAGCGCGAAAGAACACAAAGAATATAGGCGAGAAACTCCAAGGGGGAATATTTTCCCTACCCATAAGTCACTTCAGCTGAAGACCATTCTTTCAGAGGGGGCGTGTGAAAGAAGTAGTTTATTAGAGGGGTAAAAGTGGCTTTGTTAGAACCACCCACACATATAAAAAAAAAAATCCAACCCCGAGCGGGCAAAAATCTCAGTGTCATCTAAAGCAGCACCAAAGTAAGATGAAGCACTAGCGGATCAAGCCCCATAATCTCAACAACATATTCAGGGGTGATGGTGAACTCTCCCCAAGAAGCGATGAAGGTGTAGGAAATAGTGTTCTATCAAGAAACCAATACTTATAAAATAGCATTATGCTTGGAAAGTGTTAAGTCCCCAAACCAAAATGCACAATTGAGACTAAAATTTATAAGGACCTCAATGTAAGTGTCCTGGATATAGTTGGACCTGGCAGAGAAGTAGTCCGGGAGACCTCCTAGCCCCTCAAAATCAATTTAGGAGTGAGGGAAGTCCCCACGATCAAGGCAAAAAGGAAGATTCCCTTATTGGTACAAGAAACTCTAACTCTCATTATTAGTATCTTTGTTAACCAGGGTTGTAGGATCCTATTTGGTAGTGGGTTATGCAGATAAAGCCTTGCACTCAAGAGCAAACTTATCACCATTGTCAAAAATGGGTGAATGGCGATAGAAATGTAGCTGTTCTTAGCGTGTTGCCATCACAGCAGGAGCATCCTTATCAGGGACGGGGATAAAAACATCAACGACCTTGTTTAAAAAATCCATGGAGAAGTTTTGAAAGGAGGGTGAAAGACTTGAGGCACAAGATGGGAGGAGAGAGGGCTAAGAGAGGCAGAGGACTGTGGAAGAATTAAGAGCTAATAAAGGTTGTAGTTTTTTCTCTCTCTAAAAATCTTGAGCTCTGGTGGCAATGGTAAAAAATTTGATGAAGTGAAGAAAAGAAAACATTTAAGTGTTAAGATAAATATCCATTTGAAAATTCAAAGTGTCACTTGGTATTTCCCATATGTAGGAAGAGGAAAAGGCATGGTGATGTTTGGATTACTGTGGTGACATTAATCATTGCTAGATGACATGCGGCACTTCAAGGGCTGTTGTTGAAGTTGATGGGACGTTAGTAATTGATGAACACATGCATGAAGGAGAGACGGAGAGAAAGAAGCTTCACTGAAGAAAAAAACTTTTGGCGCAAGTTTTGGCTTGAGGCAACTCTTTGATTGAAAAATTCAAAAAAATAAAAATTCCTAAGCTCCCTCGCTAAAAAGTCAACTCGATCCCACATAAGCAAAGAGCACATAAGAGATGATTTGAAAGAAAGAAGGTTTCTCAGCCAGAGGTGTTTCGTGCAGATATTTCTTGGCCATACAAGAAATTTCTCCATGAAGGGGAAAATGTAGGGGAAGCCTCAAGAGTAACCTCACGATTGGAGGTAACTCCCTTAGTAAAGAGCCAGGCGAGCAGGCTCGGTGGTTAGAGGGGGCAAAGAAGTGCGGAGAATCTTCGAAGAAGTGTAGTTTTTCTTTCTTTTGTACTATTTAATTTAGGTATTTAAAGATGTATATTGTAGTTTGCAAGTTATAATATTTGTTAGGTAAGGGTGAGGTTAACGGTATCCATGAGGTACCAAGTCTGGAAGGGCTTGAGATATCTCTCATGCTCTATCAAATGAACTCACCGAGGGAACTTCTGAAGAAACTGGTTTGGAGTATTTAAAGGTAAGGCAACATTAAGGCTTGGATTAACCATTCTAGACACACCTGGTACAACACCGAGGAACCATAATCCGATAGAGCTTACGTAGAGAAACCATGATTTTCATCCCACATTTGGCCTAGAGCCAAGTAGACCTTTACCAAATGTAATATATTACCCGAGTGATGTTACGTGTGGTCTATGTTTTTTCCAATCCAAACTTGAATAAACCATAGTGGTTTGGGGGACTGTCAAATGATTTGGGGGCTCACCACTGACGTGGAAACCAAAGCTAGTTGTAAGCATTTAATGCTTATGATGTAGGGGCATTCTGGCACATCCTTATATTTAATATTAGTGACATAAAGTGTTAGGAGATGTATTTTCACATTAATTTGAGCAACAGGCCACTCAAGTTATCTGAGTGAGTATATAGGCTTCTTAGCCACTTCCAGTTGAGAGAGTTCTTTTCACACTTAAAATATATTTTTTGGAGTTTAAGAGAGAGAAATCAAGAGATTTATTACGAACCAGAGCATATTTTCTCCACCATTAATATCATTCTAGCGCTTTTACCACCATTTATTACTGAGATCTTTATGAGTAGGACCTTAGTGTTGGAGCTTCCTGCTAGGGGTGTGTCCTAGAGGGCTTGCCTTTCTCTTCCTTTAAACTGAGTTACTTTAGAGGTTCATTTATTATTAAAGTCATTGTTATAAACGAGTGATTTTGGGAGTTTAATGTTACGTGTTTGAGTTATATATATATATATATTGGAGTTTGTTTCATCATTGTTAATAATACCTTGTTAGTGATTTATCACCATATTAATAGCGGTTACTCTTCTATTTGTGTTATAACCTTACCCTCAAGAGGAATCCCCTCTTACACAGGCTTTGTAGAAGTTGTTGCCTTGGGCCTGATTGCTAGGTTATAACAGGTGATGAGTGATCTAACAGTCAATCCTCGGGAGGCCACAATAATGGCATGGATGTCTTATGGTTGTAGTCTTGAGGTGGTAGTGATGGCGAAGACTTTGAATGGTCTTGATGATTGGAAGGAGGGTCGTTCTGAATTTCTATAGGGGAGCCCTGTGATGCTAATCATGTGGCTTTCTGAGATATTTTTCCTGATGGCCCCTCCTAACTATCCCCTATCAGGTGTCCCTAACTTCTTCATTAGGCCTTTCTTCAGTTTCATCCATTCAACAGAGAACTGGATTAATTGGTTCGTGGATCATGGAGTCGGGTGTCTTCATTAGTCTGTGCTATGGTGAGGGGAATTGCAAACTATTTTTTATTTAGGAAAGTACTAGTATGTGCGGTTATTTTACCTTCACCAAACTTCCTCCTATTTTCCTTGGGGGCTTCTGCGCTAAGTGGGGTAGGAACATATAGTGCCTCCACACATAACCAACTTCTTCCCAGTATAGGACTTAACTAAGTATGTAGACACCCCATCCTAAGACCCCCCTAAGCCCATTCTTAGGTCCCTGATACTCATTCATTCACTGTAAACCCTAGGTCATACTCCGAACCTAATGAAGCTGAAAGAAATATCGAAGGTCTATGAATACCCTTTCCAATATTGTATCTCCTATGCGAATTAGCCTTATGATTCGGACGAATGATCTGTTTTCCTTCGAAAAATTCATGTCTAGTGGCCAACGATCGCTTTTGAGCCCCATTTGACCTCTATCCCAGGAGTGGCTTAATGGATTCTTAAAGGTATCTAAATATCCTTTCCAATGATCCACTTCGTGCACAATTCTGACTTATAATTCGTATTTTACGATCGTTTTTTCAAAAAATCTGTCTTAGACTGCCGAATGGCACCCTAAGTACCTTGCCTATCGGTAGTGCGCCTGAGAGGATATGCCGATGGGCAGGTCCTCGACCCTGCCGATCGGAACTCCTTGGCCCTATAAATAGAGTCCATGACCTCACTTTGAAAATATCCCCTAAACATCCCTCTCAGCAATTCGGAGAACACTCACTCGAATTCAGAGTTGTTCCCTTCCTAAAAAGCCCATTTTCCACATTCCTTCCATCATTTTCATACTTCATTTAGTGAATCCCCCCTCCCATCTCCTCATACCACCATCACCTCATTGGAAGATCAACATATCTACACTCAAGATCAATATCAAGCATTTATAAGGAGGTTCAATTCTCCATCCATTTCTCTAATTCTCCTATTTTAGTATTAGTTGCTTTATTTCTACTTTAGCAATTTATTTCATTACATCACATATTTTAATCTCTAACCTTTATTAGTAGTAGTTGCACATACTCTATTTTCATAAAAACCCCAAAAATAAGAAAAAGAGGGTTTATCTATAAATTCCAAAAGTGGGATTCTCATCTCACATTCTCACTTTTAAAATATATTTTCTCTACACATGCATATAAGAGAAATCCCCCGTTTGGATTGAACCCCACCCCATGTTACATTCGAACTATGTTGACTTTGATACTCCTTGGGCTACATTGGCATCTTGGGTTAATCCTGAGATTCGAGTCCCTCCTCATGTTCATTTGTTATATTGTTTTTATTATATTTGTATTCTTAATGTATGTCATATTCTTGCATGCTTGTGTCTTGTCCGATGTATACATTCGTTCTTCCATACCGACTTGTGACTCGACAAACACTTACATTCTATTTTGAATTATTATTTTTTGGGAATACTCCTAAGGATGAATTCACTTCGTCCTTTTCCATAACGCGAGTTGAATGATTCCATTCTCAATATATATTATGCACATAAGCACACACTTCACAGAGTCTAATAGCAGAAGATTAACACATGCTCATAAGAGACCAAAAGGGTGGGATGGGTTCCTAACACCTTCCCATTCCATAATTTAGTCTCTGAACATTTGAAATACTTGTTTCGCAAACATAAGTATTGCCTTTGATGCCCTTATCTCGAGGCGACAACATTTTTTTTCCTATTTTGTGCAAAATAGGATGGAGAATCTACATATTACCCCATATTGACGACGTCCGAGCGCCCCGAGAAAGGGCACACTCCCGCACACACGCCGGAGAGAGGGGAAAGACCTCTTATCCCCCTCAAAATTGCCACAGAATCTTTAGGGATGATATTGGGGCCTTTGTGACAGCGTCGTCGGTCGTCTACCCATCCATCACAATCTATCGGAGGGGATTGGCATGTGTCTGGGGATTATTTGAGGTTATTGTGGAAGGGTGTAGTTGGAATGATATTGATGTAAGGAACTAGGAAAATGTGTCTTGTTGCCTTTGACACCATGGAGGAGGGCGTTATGGTTTCGGCCAAGCTTGTCAAAGCGTACAACTGCATGGATCTTACAGAGCATTAATCAAGAGTGGAAGAGTTAGGGACCTTCGGGAGCATGTAATGATGATGAGACATGTCGTTTGGCAACTGAGGGAAACATTCGTGAAACTGTGGGTAGTATTTATGAAGCTAGGGAAATTTATGTTTGGGGTGATTTGTGTTGGTATTTGGCATGTTATAGGATTTTTTTGTGATGCTGGTTATTTGTTAGGGACTGGGTATGTTTGTTTATGGGTTAGTTTTGTTATTAGAAGGGTGGTAGTCTGTTTGACTCCCTCTACTGATATTTCGTGTAACAATTATATTCATTTACTTGAAATAATAATAATTTTAATCTATCTTATTGTTCCCTTTGATGATTTTTGCATTTTGAACTATCTATACCAATCACTAAGGCATATATAAACCTTTTGCTCATGTGAATAATGATATGAACTGCCATTCTCGGGGGTTAGAAGAGAATAGCATTTTATGGAAAAGAAAGGACCACACCCATGTATGTCTTATGGGATGCCTACTTACCTTTGAGGCTTTTGAAAATTTCAAGACTTTTATTTTGAAAAGAATTATTTTGAAAGGATCAGGTCCCACATAGTTTTGGGTAGGGAAAATAAAGAATTTCTTTTAGAAGGGAGATGAGAAGAGTCATAGAGACCGAGAATTTGAATTAAAGGTATAATTTCTTGAGACGATATAGATTGACTGGACGCACCATTTCTTCTCCATCGAGGTCTATGAGCTTAGCGGCGCCGCCTAATGGAATTTTTTTCGAAATATAGGGTTCGTTCCAATTAGGTTTGAAATTTCCTCTGGGGTCCCCGACAGGTTTTATAATTTCTTTGAGGGCAAGGTCTCCTTATTGGATACTGCGATTCTTGACTTTCCTGTTGAATGATCGTGTTATGCAGTGATGGTACCCTATATGTGGTATAGAGCCTTAAGTCTCTTTTCATCCAAGAGTGAGAGTTCTTCATACAGGCTCTGATGCTAATATTCCTCGCTGATTTTTCTTTTGGGCATGACACATAGGGAAGGTAATTCTAGTTCAATGGGAAGAATTTCTTCCATGTTATATATAAGATAATAGGCGGTAGCCTCGGCAGGGGCTCTGATGGAAGTGCGATATCCACAAAGGGCATATGGAATCCGATCGTCCCATTCTCTATATTTTTTTATCATCTTGATGATGATGGTTTTGAGGCTTTTATTGGTGGCTTTGATAATGCCATTGGTTTAAGGTCAGTAAGGACAAGACTTGTGTCTCTGAATTCGATGCTCTTCGACCACTTCCGTGACCTTGGCTTCGAAATGGAGTCCACTATCAGATACCAACTAATGTGTAACCCTGTATCATCAAATGATATTTTTTTTGATAAACTTGGACACTTTATTGGCATTTAGCACTCCATATGACTTGGCTTTAAACCATTTTGTGAAGTAATCAATGGCAACCAAGATGAACACATGACTTTTTGAAGCTTTGGAAGTGACTTTCCCTGTGATGTCTATGCCCTGGTGAAGAAGGGACATGGATAGGTCATATTGTGAAATTCCTAAGGAAGCAAGTGTTGAATATTGGCAAACTATTATCATTCAAGGCATCTTCGAACATAGGCAGTGTAGTCTTAAACTATGGTAGTTCAATAGTACCCTTAAGGGATGATCTTCTTGGCAAGCATGTGACCGTTCATATGGGGGCCGCATTCCTATCTATATATCTTATGCGCCATTCCTTCAATATCATCCCTTACTATGCAATAAAAATGGGTTCCATCATAGTTTCTTTTGAAAAGTTCTTTAACACAGATAATGTACTAAGCAACCATTTTGCGAAGGGTCTCGCGATATTTCTTATATGAATCTCAGGGATTCCTACCATGATTGAGGAGGTACTAAAATCAAAGTACCATAACCCGACCATATAAGAGTCCTTTTCGGTGATGAGCTCAATGTGGTAGCAGTGGGTGGGCAAAACTTGCTTTCGAACCAAGAAAGAGGCCATTGTTATTCCTTCGGGAATATTAAACATGGAGGTTAGGGTTACAAGGGCATCAACTACACTGTTCTTTGAGCAAGTAAGGTAATGGAATATAACATCTTTAAATCAGGATTCAAGCTCTTTTAGGTGAGCATGGAAAGGTAGTAGCTTCTCGCTTTTAACTTTCCATTTTCTGAGAATTTGGCCAACAATGAGTTCAAAGCCCCCATTGATGTCTAGTTGTGTGAGGCCTTTTTCGAGGGCGATCTTGAGGCATATGGTGCATGCCTTGTACTCAATCATGTTATTAGTGTAAGGGAATATCTTCATGTAGAAATTTGGAGATCCAAATATCGATTCCTTATAAGGGGGGATTGGTAAGGTAATCGGAGATAACCCTCCCTTTCTTATCCTTTTGCAAGACGTACACAATATTGAACTCGGCTAGCAACATCAACCGCCAGGCTATTCGTCTTGACAGAGCAAGTTTCTATAGCAGGTATTTGATGGGATCCATTCAAAATACTATTCTGATGGGAAATGCAAGAATGTAGTGCCATAATTTATGTGTGACCCAGATTAAGGAGACACACTTTCTCCAAAATAGTATAATTGACTTTGTACCCGGCTAGTTTTCGACTAGCGTAGTAGATGGATCCTTCCTTGTGGGATTCTTCAATGTATTGGTCTAGTAAAGTCCCTGTTGCAGTATCAGTGGCAGTCAAATATAAGAGGAGGGGGATACCTGGTTTGCGGAGGAATGAGCACCAAAGGTCAGTTGAGGTATCGCTTAATTTGTTCAAAGGATTCTTGGTAGGCCTCATTCCATATTTTAGTTGAATCTTTCCAGAGAGGTTTGAAAATGGTTTTGCAAATAAAGGTCAGTTCACCGATGAACCAACTGATGTATTGAAATTTATCTAGGAATCCTCAGACTTCCTTCTCTGTCTGAGGTGGTGGCATCTCGAGTATGGATTTCAAATTGGCGGGGTCTTCTCCAATTCCTTTCTCGCTGACCATAAATCTCAAGAGTTTCCCTTTAGTGACGCTACAAACACACTTTTCTGGATTTATCCCCATCTGGTATTATCATAATCGTTCAATAACTTTTGGAGTGTAGGAATGTGACATTCCTGAGTCTTGGACTGGATGATCATGTCATCTACATAGACTTTGACCTCTTTATGATAAGGTCATGAAAAATTGTTGTGGTAGCCCTTTGGTAGGAAGTCCCGACATTTTATGCCCGAATGGCATGATGATGCAATAAAAAAATCCTTGGGGGTGATGAAGGAATTTTTCTCTTAATGGTCAGGGTGCATCTTGATCTGGTTATAATAAAAAAATACCTCCACAATTGATTTAAGGGTGTGGTTGGCTGTATTGTCCATGATCATGTCAATGTTTGACAATGGATAATCATCTTTTAGGGATGCTTGGTTTAAATCCTCATAGTCGACACACATGCCGACTTTTCCTTCCGACTTTGGCATGGGGATGATATTTGCTAGCCATATAGGGTATTCGATCTCACGAATGAAACCTACATTCATCTATTTGACCACTTACTCTTTGACTTTGAGTTACCATTCCGTTCGGAGTTTTCTCAACTTCTGCTTAACTCAATTGCATTTTGGGAGTATCGGGATTTCGTGCTGAGCTATTTTCGTGTCAATACCAGGCATATCATCATAGGACTATGTGAAGACATCTATAAATTCTTGCAATAGATCTTCAAATTGCGTATGCTCATATTCGTTAATGGTAAACCATAACCTAATCTCGTGATGATGGCTACTTAAACTGAGGTTAATAAAAAATGTCTCATCATCATTAGTTTGAACACAGTTATGTTGTTCATTACTTTTATTATTAAGATCAGTTAAGAATTGTTCATTTATAAAATTCATCATGATCAAAAGTTTAATTAAGATTAATGTAATTAATGTAAGGCACTACAACATACTCAAAATCCTTTATTATTTCATTTTTAGGGAATACGATGTTGAGAATCTCATCAACAGAGGTCTCGATTACATTTACATTAGGTAAAGGAGAAACAAAAATCGGTGCAGAGATTTGAATATGATAAACATCAAGGTTGGGTTGAGCTTGAGGGGGATGGACTAGGATTGCATGCCAATTTAAAAGGGCATATCAACAGTCGTACTCTATGCGAACGTGTTCCATGGTGTAGCACTTGAGTGGATCATGGAGAGACTCAACTCCAGTGTCTGCAGGTCAAAGGATTTCTCAGAGTTACTTCCCTTGGAGTTCTCAGTAATTTCCATGGTTTTCTCGATAAGAGGTTCTACTTTATGTTTCCAGTCTTCGTCCCAAGCGTTATTGTCTCAAAAGAAGAACTCATGCCTCAATTTTATCTTCTTGTCAACGGGATCATACTACGGTGCAGAGAATCCACAAAAGGGAAGTCTTCACCCTCATTAATTATTATCTTCCGTTCGGGAGTGTCCCAAAATAATCATTTGATTCTCTAGGATTTTTTCGATCGTGATTGATGGAGTGCTTTGAGTTTAGTTGGTGAAGGTTAGTAGCTTAGGCCACATGGGGGAAGGCTTCTTTCAGGATTATAGACTCAATGATCGTTTATTGGCATCATCCTAGTCCCATTCTGGGAATAAAGGTCATGTTCTTTAATAACTAAGTTACATTGACATTACCGTAAGGGTTGTGCTCTAGACAGACTCGGTCTTTGAAGTTATCCCCTACTGGGATGGGGAGTGGATCAATTCTGAAACCAGAGAAAAGCATGTCATTAGTCCTATGCTTAATTTTTAACACTGGATTACTGGTGTTAGCATTGTCTGAACTGTCTTCATCCCCTAAAATTGTGATGACTTGACCGTTGGCAAAGAGATTTAGTTTCTGATGGAGAGAAGAGGATACTCTTCGAATGCTGTGGAGCCATAGCAAACTAAGGAGTATATTGAATCAAGCAGGTATGTCGATGACTTGGAATCCCATCAGAGGATTGATGAGGCCATCCCCTCGTGTGAGTTTTATGGAGCCCATTACTTCTCGACGAGTGTTATCATATGCACACAGGACAGCAAATGTAGGACTAAGATCACTGACTTTCAATCCCAATCACTTGAAGGTTATGAGTGGACATACATTAAGAGGAGATCAATTGTCGATAAGTAATAGTGGGACTGTCTTTCCCAAGACTTCATTGGAGATGTTGAAAGCATAGTTGTGACCAGGTCCAAATTTTAGGATTTCTTCTTCGAAAAAATAGAGGAGTCTGGTAGAGGTTAAGGATCCGAACATATTCATGGTTTGAGAGTGGTAGTAGGATAAATTATGGGTCTAGTGAGTATCTTTATCAAGGCATTCCGATGCAGTTGGTAAAACATAAAGAGTCGCCATAAGGTTATGTTTAGCTTGGGTTTTCTTAAGATGATCGAGGAATTTTCTTTCTTCATTAGTTATTTCTAGCATTAGTAGCTCTTTGGTAACTCCCTTTCCTTTGTCTACTTTGATTGAATGGCGAATAGGATCTTTGTAGTATCATCCTGATCTAGTCTTGTGGTTCATAAAGGCGGGGAAGATTAAGAACCCTATGGATTTGTCTACTTCAGGTTAAATGGACACTTTATTGATTTTCCACAATAAGTCCTCAAAAGAGATTATTCCTCACAAACTCAAACTAAATTGGCTTCTTCATAATTTGGTTTATCATCTGATCTATCAAAGTCATCCCCCCATCCGGTGGTGACGATGTCTTCCTGCCAAGACTAATTAGTGATACTGGGAATCACCACTTAAATTTGTAAGAAGCTCAAGCTCTAGCTTAGTTAATAATGGATTAATATATGAATGCAAGAATGTAAGTCACTAGAAGGAGATGAGATAATGGAGAAGACACATAAATATAAAGTGGCTCAGCTAATAGGCCTACTCTATTGTGCAAGGTTTCTAGTATATATATTTACTATAGAGAACTAATGGACATAAATACAATCTCTCAGGCCTTTTCTCTCTTGATTACAGTTTAACAAAGTTTAGCTAGAGTTAATAATTCTCCATCTATACAAATGAGGAATAAGAAGAAGGTTTATATATGCTTTGGGCTGCACAGTGCATTACCTAAGCATGTGCCTTGCGTGCATGGGATGAGCAACCAATATAGAGGGGCCAGATGTCCCCTGTACAAGTCATAATGATGAAATATTCCCCCATGTGGGCTGAAGATCTTTTGTAATGGTATATTCACGTGAGCTAATGAATCATAAGTTACAGGTGCCATAAGAGATATCAAAGTCGGATACATGGGCCCTGGTTAAGCCAAGACTGAAGGATAGTCTCCCAAGAGGACAAATATGATGGCTATAGAATATCAGCTCAGGACAGTCGTAATGTCTCGACCACTCAGTGTGGTACGAAGTTGACATATGGGCAGGCCGAGATATCAGAGACAACTTGGACTAGAGAATGTATCGTGTTGAGTGACTATAACTGCTGAAGATGAGATCTTAGAGGCCAAAACTGTTAAAGGTCGACCTATGTTGGGTCGGCCAATGATAGTATATCAGTCTGATGAATTTGTATAGGGTCGACTGAACTGAGCCGGGTGTAATCAATGACGAGACCACACTTGTGTATATCAATCACTCACTAGCCCTTAGTCTTTAATATGAATGGAAGGTTGAGGGGCATGTATGTCTGACCCCCTATGAGGATTGGACCCCCTAGTATTAAAGGTTTTTATGTGGAATATGAACCAACTTGGCTGATGTATAGGCCATTGTTTTAGTGTCATACTAAGGGTGTTGAACAAGTGTCCTTGGTTAAACATTCGTCAGCCATAGCATAGGTTAGCATGTTGTATAAGAATTAGCGGTTGTAGGCTTGCCCTAGGGCATTTAACCCTAATGAGTGGATGCTTTGATATCCCCGCGCAATGATTACATAGTTTTAATACTTTTAAAATCATTTTTTTCTCTTCCCTCTCACATTTACTCTTTCTTGCTTTTGGAGATATTATATTGCCCTTTCTCTTTTTAAACTGCGTTTGTCTGGTGAGTTTCTTGGCCTTATCCTCCTCCCAAGTATCATCTCAGGTTAGCTTTCTTTCTCTTTTTCTTTATTTCCATAGCTTTTTTGGTTTTTTCGTTGCATAGTTGAGTTTTTGAGTGGTGGTAATGACTGTCTTATCATCCTTTAGGTGGTTTTTTGTATTTTCTTGGTGGCCAACGGTTTATGTAACTAGCTTTTATGTTGAACCTTATATTTCCAGTCATCTTTTTTTCGACAAGCTAATGTCATGTTCTCTGAAAATTTATTTTTGTACTATTTTAGGTAGAAAAACTCGAGGAAAACCTTTTAGTTCCCTCTAGATATTTTAGTCAACAACCCAAGTGTTTGGATTTACAAAAGCCTTTTAAAGCTAGCTAATTAATACCCGCACTTGAAGGAGAGGATTTATAGGGAGATACGTAAGGCCGAGGTTGAGGAAAAATGAAAAGCCAAGGTCGAGGCTACACTCACCATCAACCTAACCTAATTAGTTGTAGGTTGTCCTCTATTGTTCCAGTCATACCCTACATCATCTTATCCCATTAAGTCTTATGAGACCATTATTATTGAAATTTGTAGTGACATAATGTCTGGAACATTATCCCAGGGATCCCAGACAATGTCTTTTTCCCAGGGCTATAGCCCTTCTACTTCTAAGAAGTCTACAAGGAAAACTCTTTTAAGGAGGCCATAGAAGTTCCCTCATCTCATTTGAACTATTCAGGGGCTACTGAGTCTAGCAACCGCGATAAGTCTCCTGACGTCATGAACATTAAGGAGCCGAGCATTACCATTTTATATCCCCCACCCCTAACGATCGTTTCATTGTCTATTATTCCTGACCATAAATATGTCGAGAGGTTTCCTAAAGGGGTCCCAGATTTTGAAGTTAAGGACGACACTAATACTGATGATGAGGATCCACTATATACCTCTTATTCCCAAACCTTCCAAAGAACCATTAGAGAGGTTGATCTCCCGACTTAGAGACATCTCTATGGGATTAAACCATCCATTCACATGAGAGTTCCGACCGACGATGAGAGAGCATTTGACGGCCGAGATGGCGAGATAGCGGTTTATGAGAAAATGTTTAGGGTCGAATTTAGACTAACTATCCTAGCTAGTTTGGGGCTTTCCCCAGCCCAACTCTCCCCCAATGCCTGGATTTTAATTCACGACTTCATCCAACTTTGTAAGCTGATTCGCAGTGCGGACCTTTCAGTCAGCGTATTTTTGGGGCCTGTTACAGCATGTCTTTCATAAAAATTCAACTTAGCTATTATCATCTCATAGCCAGGAAAACCACAAAAAGGTCCTGATGGTTAACCAAATATTCAACCTTCACTGGAATCCCCGATACTTCTTTGTGTCGGGAGCTTGGGAGTTCGACTCCAATGTTGCTTGTAGTGCCTTAGAGCCAAGGGTCCCCTAGAAATGGGGCAATGCTTCAATGTCGGCCAAAATTGACCCCAACCTGAGTGTTGATGCTCGAGATAAGGTAGATGAAATAAGGTGTCAAGGAAAGAAAGGTGGTCTGGTGGAATTTGAGTAGTCGATAACACCCCAATTTTTGAAAAAGACAATCAGGTGGTTATCCCCTAACTGAGTTATATAAGTAGCATTTATTTTACAATTGTGGTGTCATCTCGTACTGTGTATGCTCATATTAACCTCTTTTTTGTTATAGTTCATGCCGCCAATACACCCGAAGAAATTTAGAAAATGGCAGCATAAAGCGTTGTCAACATGCTAAATAAGACGGGCAAGAAGTCCAAGCCACCCGCCCATACCAAGAATTTTACCACTGGAGGCCTCGACTTAGCTGGGTCTTAAAAGAAGAGAAAAGATCCCTTGGATGATGAACCCATTGTCCCCCTAATCCAAAAAGGGCCGAAAAAATGAGTCGTCCAAGGGAGTCCCACTAGGCAATTCCTATATCCTCAAACACGACTTTATTTGCTCGTCTCTGCCAACTTACTATCAACTCGGACTCCCTCATCAATATCCAAAAAGAGCGAAGGCTGATCTGACCTCCATTCTTACTTAGTGCGATAGGCACTTGCTAGAAGCTATAACTCCCTTCGTATGTGCGGCTTCGGCCTCCATAAGGCTACCCAAGTAATCCTCTGAGCTAGCATATGTATACTAATTTCTCTAATATTCTAAGAGTAATCTCCTCTTGTACTGACTTTGTTTTACTTCTTATAGTGTATTCTGATATTTTTTAGGGTTAGTAAATGGGTTCAAGAAAAACTTCCTTAAATCTAATAAGTCCAAAAGGCCATCAAGGCCGAGAAGGAACTGAAGGCAAAAGAATTCGGTCATTAAATGTCGTGGAAGACCTAGATAAAAAGCACTCTGGCATCTTAGAAGCCATAAGGAAAGACCACGACGTTGTTGTGAAGGAGTTGGCGTCAAAACACAAAGACGGGATTGAAGTTGTGAAGAAGAAGGCAGAAGAAAAAACTGCGAAGGCCATTGAAAATGCACTGGAAAACTTCAAGGCCACTGTAGATTTTGTTGGTTATGGATTCCAGTATCTTGAGTGAGGGTCCAGAATGGCTTGTTATTGGGTCGTCCTACAGTTTCCCGAAGTCTCAAGCCTGCTGGTGAAGGACTTCAAAGCCAACCCCATTGTCTTCCAAGATGGTCGTCTGTGGCCTAATACCCTTTCTAATGTAATTTTATAGTTTTATTCTTCGTCTCTTTATGACAAACAGACTCTGCAACCTTTAACAATACTATATTTTGGATGAGTTGCAATATGATGACAATGTTTATTGTTGTGATAAGTTATTTTGGAGGTGTAGTGTCTGCCTGTTATTGTATCACATTTCTCGTACACTTCTCATATAATATTTTTAGTCTGAACACTAAGTGATGTCATACAATAAATATCCTCTTGGCCCTTTTGAGAGTGTTTTGATGAGACTCGTCTCTTCATGCACTCTCATATAACTAAGGGAGTTGCAGTCTTTAAGTAACCATAAAAATGATCCTTAAGTAATCACATTTTGTGGTTTTTATTTAATTTATGTTTCTTACCACCTAATGATGGACCTCCCTCTCGTGATTTTTAGGAGTGTATGGACTAGACTCGTCTCATCATACACTCTCATGTCACTATGAGAGTTACAATTTTTAAGTCACCATAAAATGATGTTTAAGCGATAGCACTTAGTGATTTTTATTTTATTTATGTTTCTTACCACCTAAGTGATGTCATACAATGGACTTCTTTCCCATTTTTTGGGGAGTGTATGGACTAGACTCATCTCGCCATACACTCTCGTATCATTGAGTGAGTTATGACCCTTGTTTCACCATTACATGATGTTAAGACAACCATACTTAAATGATTTTTGATATTTTGTCTTTCACCACTTGAGTGGTGTTATCACACTTTTTCTCTCCTCTCGGCATTATTAGGAGTCTGTGAAGAGACGAGACTCCTCATATGCTCTCATATCATCGAGATGGAGTTTAACTATTTCACCATAAAATAATGCCTCTTAGTTTAATACAATTCAAATCATGCAAAACTTGAAAGACATATATGAGCCAAAACTTGAAATTTTTCATTGAGAATGAATTATCATACAAGTGAATATAAATAAGATTTTACAGAGAATTCAGAGGATATTGGTAGTATCTCTTCAAATGGTCAGCGTTCTGGGGGTTGGAGAATGGTTCACCATCTAGGTTTTTCGACCTGTAGGTCCCTGGGACGACCTCTTCATTTATTCTATATGGTCCATGCCAATTGGGGTGCATATTATTCGACTTTTTCCAAACTTTTTTCAGAACAAGATCACCCACTTCTATCGGCCTAGCTTTCACTCGCTTGTTATAGAACCTGGAAGTTCTTTGCTGATAAGTGGACTGTCGGATTTCAGCATCCTCCCCTCTCTTGAATCAAATTCAAATCAAGGTTCCTCTTGTCTTAGCTTTGGGATTATAGGTTTAAACTTTGTGGCTAAGGAGTCCAATCTCGGTAGGGATGACTGCCTCATACCCGTAGGCAAGCATAAATGGTTTTTTGCCTATTAGTATCCTCTCAGTTGTCCTATAAGCCGATAGGACCCCATGAAATTCTTTTGTCCACAAACCCTTTGCATCCTCCAACTTTTTCTAAATCTCATTAAGTATCATCCTATTCGTGACCCGGTGGCGATGTAGTCAACCTCCATAGTAGACAAAGAGATGGAGTTTTGCTTCTTGCTCAACCAGGAGACAAGAGCAGAACCAAAATAGAAACATCCACCAGAAGTGCTCCTACGACCATCTACATCCCCGGCCCAATCGGCATCCGAATAGGCGAACAAACGATCATTGGTATTAAAGGAATACCAAATACCATATGAGAGAGTCCCACTCACGTATTTTATAATACATTTTAGAGCGAGTAAGTGTGACTCTTTAGGGGATGCCTGATATCGCGTACAGACTCCAACACTAAAGGCTATGTAGGGACGATTGGCAGTCAAGTAGAGAAGACTGCCTATCATACTCCGATATAGGGTTTTCTCTACGTCCTTGCCTGAAGTGTCCTTACTAAGCTTGATAGAAGTACTCATAGGAGTACGTGCATGCTTAGCGGAGTCTAAACCAAATTTCTTCACTAGGTCTCTAGCATACTTGGATTGGGAGATGAACGTCCCATCCTCTAGCTGACGAACCTGGAGACCAAGGAAGAAAGTGAGCTCACCTACCATGCTCATATCAAACTCACTTTTCATCTCCTCCTCAAAGTAGTGAGCTTGCTGGAAGAATGTGGATCCAAAGACTATGTCATCCACATAGACCTGGGCAACCAAAATAGCACTGTCATCTCTCCTGACGAACAACGTCAAATCAACTCCCTCTCTCTTGAAGCCACGGGCTAAAAGATAGGAAGTAATCCTCTCGTACCAAGCACGGGGTTCTTTCTTTAAACCATATTAGTCTTTCCTCAGATAGTAAACGTGCTCCATGTGCTTAGGGTCTTCAAACCCTTTTGGTTGTTCCACATAAACCTCCTCCTATAGAATTCCATTTAGAAAGGCACTCTTGACATCCATCTGATATAACTTGAAGTGCAGATGACATGCGATGGCGAGTAGTAATCGTACGGACTCAAGCCTCGCAACAGGAGAAAATGTCTCCCCAAAGTCTACATCCTCTATCTGTGTGTAGCCTTGAGTGACCAACCTAGCCTTGTTTCTGATTATAGTACCATTTTCATCCATTTTATTCTTAAAAATCCACCTGGTACATATCACATTACTCTCACTAGGTCGGGGGACAAGTTCCCAGACATTGTTCTTTTTAAACTGAAGCAACTCATCCTGCATGGCAGATATCCAGTGTTCATCCTTGAGTTCTTCTTTATGATTCTTGGGCTCGACTTTGGACGTGTAGCAAAAGTGGCTAACGACGTTCTCTAGCTGACACGAGTCTTAACCCTTAAAGTGGGATAGCCAACAATGGCAGAGGGATCATGACTCTTACGAACCCAAGAAGGTGTGTCCCCTAACACAAGAGTAAGTTCCATAGAGTATGGGTGAGGGAAAAGTAAATCACTGCCAGAAAAGTCATCATCCTCACACTGAAGGTTAGGATCAATAAACGTCAGAGGTTCGTCAACTTGTACGGTGACGTTTATTGACTCCATAACCTTAAAGCTCTTTAGGTTAAAAACCCGATACGCTCTACTATTTGATGAATATCCTTGCAATATTCCCTTATTGCTCCGGGAGTCAAACTTTCCTAATTTCTCTCTATCCTGTAGGATGTAGCATTTACTCCCAAAAACACGAAAATAAGAAAGATTAGGTTTCTTGCCAGTCAATAATTCATAAGGCATCTTGAATGTGTGTGGACCAGGTAAACCCTATTCACCGTGTGGCATGCAGTAGACACTGCCTCTGCCCAAAATCTCCTAGAGACATTATGAACTAGAAGCATAGATCTAGCCATTTCTTGGATCGTCCTATTCTTTCTTTCAATAATCCCATTTTGCTGAGGATTCTTCATAGAAGAGAACTCATGTTTGATCCCAAGGCTATCACAGTAAAGATTTACTTTTGCTTCCTTAAATTTTGTGCCGTTGTCACTACGTATCCTGTTAATAGTGACTCCGTGTTAGTTTTGTAGGACACGGAACTTGGTCGTTAAAAACTCTACAATATCGAATTTCTCTCTCAGAAAACCTACAATCAAATATCTGGAGAAATCGTCTACCATCATGAGGATATACCTCTTACCACCCAGACTCTCAGTACGAGTAGGACCCATAAGATCCATGTGAATCAACTCAAGTACACGGGAGGTGGTAATGGAATGCAACTTCCTATGGGGGCTACGGATTTACTTTCCCAGCTGATAGGGTCCATAAACCGTGGAAGTAGTCTTTACATGTGATGGTAAGCCGCGTACTAGGTCCTTTGTAGCTAAGCGAGTCAAATCTCTAACGTCCACGTGACCTAGACGTTGGTGCCATAGATCCATAGGAGTGATCGTGGTGCTGTTGCAGACAAGTGAGGATATGGGCGCAGTCCCATAGCAATTATCCTCTGTCCTCACCCCTCTCACTAAAAGTTTATCGAATTGATTATAGACATTACACGCATCCCGGTCAAACTTTATAGCAAAGTCAGCGTCGTACAACTGGCTAATGCTAAGAAGGTTTCCTTTCAAACCTTTGACGTACAAAACATTCTTTAGCTTAGGAAATCCTAGTAACTCTAATGTACCTCATCCTACAATGCTAGACTTTCTCCCATCTCCAAAGGTGACTCTACCATCCTTATAATCCTCAAGGTAGGTAAAAAATGAGGCATCACCTATCATATGTCTGGACCACCCACTATCAAAATACCACTGTGAGGTATTATGTGCTTTGAGAGAGACATGAACAGCAAGGGCTTTCTTATCTTTCTTAGGTACCCAAGAAGTGGTAACCTTTTGTTTACCCTTGTTGTTGTTGGTTTTAGCCGAGAAGTGAGAAGTATTCACTGACGATAAAGACATCCGTCGGAATTCCTCCACCAACTCTGTGATGTGGCAGCTAAAAACTTAACACGCTCTCTCAGACAACCAAAATCATCAGTATGATGTGGTGGAGCAGTAGTACGTCGTGTCCGACCCAAACTATAGAAAAAATCCCTGAGGTGGACTTTTCTTTTGCGGTATGTAAATAAGAACGCAGTCTTAGGCGGACCTAGATTTGCTTTTCTTGGTCGAACTCTCCTTCGTGGTTTTTGACGATGGACATATAGAGTCGTAGTAAACTCAGGAATTGGTCTAGGTGAAATTTGGGACGTGGAGGCATCATCATAACCTATTCCATGCCTGTTACCAAAACCTAAAGCGGGACCGAGGAGCATCTTCCCAGATCTGTCCTCGATTTGTACCATAACTTCCCGTGATCTCTCAAAATTATGAGTAAGCTGGGATACAAGGGATTCAAGTTTCTTCTGAGTCTCCAAGGAGGAATGGAGCCCACTCGTAAGACTAGCCACTTATTTAGTCAATTCCCCTCTCTCTTTCTCAAAATAACTCTCTCTCTCCAAACAATCTCTCTCTCTATAAATAAACTCTCTTTCTCAACACACGCAGACTCTCTCTCTCAAGATGGTGCAGGTGGAGGACTCTCTCTCTCTCTTAATTTTTCTAAATCTTCCTCTAGAGCGGTGATCATAAGAACTAACGCTTTGTTACTGTTTTTAGTTTCAAATGACTCATTATATAACTCGGCGTAGGCGCGTTGAAGATTACTCTCGCTCTCACTTGCATCATCCTCCCCCTCACTCACATCGCTCTCACTATCGAGGAGTCCCTGTGACGTAGAATCCTCATCGTCGTGAGGAGTACTAGAAGTGATGACTTGACTAGCCATGAAAGCGATGAGGTTACACTCATGCGGTGACTCATCTCCAGAGTCCACCGACTCGACCTCATTGTCGTCACTAAGGGTAGCATTAAGGAAAACTTTTCCCTTTTCTCTGTTCAGCCTAGTAGCACACTCAAAAGCTCTATGACCCTTATCGTCGCACTCAAATCATCTCTCACTCTTTTTCTTAAGAGTATATTTAAAGTCTTTTTGATTTTACTTTTCAAACATATTTTTCTCAAACTTCTTTTTATTTTTGAAATTTCCACTTTTCTTAAATTTGAGAATTTTCTTGAAATTTTTAGCAAATAGGGCCAAATCATTTAAATCAAAGTCACACTCAGAATCTGACGTATCTATTTCTATTTTTCTAGATGATTCCCTCTTTCTTGTCGACCCCTCACTTTTTCTCTCCTGGGCATTAAGTGCAATTCCCTTATCTTTAAACTTGACAAATTTAGGAAACATATCAATTTCATACGTTTGCAAGTCTCCTACAAATTCCTCCAATTTAAGCGTATTTAAATTATCCATAGAATTTAACACAGTGACTTTAGGGATGAAACGCTTAGCCAGTGACGTAAGAATCTTTTTAACAACTCTAGCATTAGGAATGTGTTGACCAAGATTAAAGCTAGTGTTTACAATATCAGACAGTCTAGCATAAAATTCATCAAAACATTCAGTTTCAAGCATGGTGATAGTTTCAAATTGAGTTGTCAAATTTTGCAATTTAGACTCTTTCACAGCATTAGCTCCCTCATAGGTAAGTTGTAAAACATCCCATGCCTCTTTTGACGTGGTGCACATCATTATGCGTTTGAACTCATCAAGTGTGACAGATCTAAAAATAGCACTTAAACCCTTAGAATTAAAAGATGACCATTTAAATTCTTCTTCAGTCCATGTAGTGTCAGGTTTTAAGCAGATCACATTATTAACAGTGACTGAGGGAGGAGTCCACCCTCTTTCAACTAAAATCCAGACACGTTCATCAATGGCTATTAATGCAGATCTCATGCGCGCTTTCCAGTATGCGTAGTTTGTCCCGTCAAAAACTGGCATTTTATTATACAATTTCTCCATTATGAACACACTCGTTTTCAAAAATCAATTTTTTTAGAAAATTGATATCTTAGAAAAATTTTGCGGGAAAATACATGGTAAAGTTATGTAATTGGCTCTGATACCAATTTGAAAAAGTGCGCATGCGTTCAAATAGAGAGATTATTTAATTAAACTTAGTTTTTATCAATTCAGTCCTAAACATACATCTAGGTGTGATTGAATAAGATGAAATCATGCAAGAACATTCAAACACACACATGTGAGGAAAAATCCCCCAAAGGGGCAAAATTTTTATTTTCACTATAATATTGTAAGGAACGGTTATAGGGATTACAATAAAAATACAGTGACACAGAAATACCCGCAGGCGTCGGTTCTGTAATCGGCGGATGGAACTTTCCCTTTCTAGGAGGGCAGCAATGAAGAAGAAGGTCGGTCTTCTCCACAAGGGTTGAACAAACATGAGGTAGTGTTCTTGGGTTGTAAACGGATTCACAAAGGATTGGCAATGATATCTAAATCAAAACATGGGTCTTGGGACTCAAAAATATGAAGACTAGATGCATTTGGACTCTCAAAAACGTCTCTCAAAGTCTAACAAAACAACTCCCCCGAAGTTGGTTTTTATAGGGAAACCAATAAAGAGTTTCATGATTTTAAAACTCTGCCAGCATACAGGTACCCCGAACCGGTTTGGGTGTACCATGAATCGATTCGTCCCCCGAACTGGTTTGGCTTCGGTTCGTAGAAATTCATTGGAATGTGGGGCTTTAAACACTTAGCATTTTTCCAAGATTTTTCCTCGGAATATTCTCCATTTTCAAAGGGCCATAACTTCTTCACCGTCGCTCTGATTGAGGTGCTGTTTCTTCCAATATCTTCGTTGCGGCGAGCTCTTTAACTTTAAAGTCGATATGTCTTCTAGATGGTGTCTATAAAATTACCAAAATGCTCTTGAACTTCCATATCTTACCTTCTTTTATTGTTTTGACTTCTCTTGCGTACCACTTGAATTAAGTCCCTAAAATCGTGGAACGTGAAGTCGTTGAGGCAGATGTGGGACACATGATGGAGATGTTGAATGCTTGATCCACAGGGTTCGGATTGAGTCCATCATGTGAGATCGTGCCAAATATAGCGGCGTGCGACATACAAACATGTAAGATAACAGACATGAGAAATATGTCCTTACAAAATCCACTTATTTTTTAGAGTTTGTTTTGTTTCAAACATAGTAAAAATGTGATTTTATTATTCTTTTAGTCAAATAGGTATCTTTAAGCTACTTGTTACATTAGAATTAGAGAGAAAGAGAGATAAAAATCCTAGATTCCAATTAATTTCCTATTCATACATTATTGAAGATCAAGATTTTAATCTACAATACCAAGTTTGTCTTCTCTATATTGTTCTTGCATATTCTTCTTCTTTGTATATTTATTTCTTTTTCTAGAAATTGAAATATCTCTTTAATACTTAGTATTAATTTAATCATGATTTTCCATCCATGCAACGTCAAAACTTTGTGTATTTCTTACGTAGTCAGGCTAGGCTAAGTTTTTAGCGGGTTAAGGTACATGAGCCCAACCTAGGTAACACAGATGGATTTAAAAGTGAATAAAAAGTAATTCATCATTTAAAGGTTTGAACTTTAACAAGTTGAACTTTATCAAGATAAAAGTTATAGGTCATTTAATTCCGTTTGCCTAGGTAATCGTAATGTTTAAGGGTGCAATTGGCTTTTTGATGATTTCTCATCCTCGTAAAATACAATTTTTTATTTGATATTGTGCGGAGTAAAGTTCTCATATGTCGAATGCTTAGAGAGTATTTGATGTCTCTTGTAATGAAGAATTAGATTTTTGAAGCTTTTATGTTCTATGCAATTACCGATAGTTCGGGGGAGTGTAATCTAACTCCATTTTCTCCCTTTAATTTAAAGTTTAATTTAGTTCTTCTTGCATATGTAGTTTAGTTATTAATTTCATTCAAATTGCATTAGTTAATAGGTAAAGTCCCAATTCATCATCTTTTCCTTCTTTTTCTAGAGCCAATTCGAGGTAAAACCTCTTCCCTAATCATCGTCAAGAGCATTCATCCCATTCCCTAAGTTTCACACCCAGTTTATTGAATTTATACTTGAGCGACCGACTTACAACTGAGTCGATAAAAGAATGTGCTAAAAACACTTTTAAAGTCGCATTAATTTTTTTGGGCCGTTACCGGGGATTAGGTAGACTTGTAAGTTAGGTCGATTTAATTAAAAAATTTGAGTCTAATTCTTAAAAACACAAAAAATCATAAAACTAAATATTAAAAAAAAAATCAGAAAAATGAAACGCAAAAAAATATAGCATCTCTCTAGTCCTTTCATGCAACATCCTCAATCCACTCCTACCCGCATTCATGAAAATCCTATAGTATAGTACGATCCTGATAACCCACAAACTCCTAATGCTCCGTAATTTTGGGTTCCACCTACTACACCGCCCAATTCCATTATGAGTCACACTTCTAGGGGAGAGTGAGGATACTGAGTCAATTAGAGAGAGAGAGTGATATCAGACCACGCTAGTTATGGTACATGTGAGGGTGAGTTATCGTATCATCCCATGAGAGACCTCTTATATCCCGAGTGAATCGTCACTCCCGAATGCATTCTACTTTCGTATAACACGGGACACTTTCGCTTTCGTAATGAGATTATCTAGATTCTTCCGACCTTTCATGGGTTGGATTCGGAGAAACCATACCTCCACGTCCGTGAGTTTGAAGAGGCTTGCGATATATTTAGCGATAAAGCTTGCACTAAAGATGTATTTCGCCTCAATCTTTTTCCTTTCTCTTTGAAGGATAAAGCCAAGACCTGGATATGGTCTTTATCACCGAACTCAATTGAATTATGGAGAGATATGCAAGCTAAATTTCTTTTGAAATTATTCCCCTAACATAGAACGAATTCCATCAAGGCTCAAATTTGAAATGTTTAGACAACAAGAAAATGAGCCATTTAATCGATGTTAGGAACGGTTCAACGACTTAGTCAACACATGCCCCCATCACGATTTTGAGAAGTATCATCTTATCTCTTTCTTCCACTATGGGCTAAGTATAGCTTCCAAATAACTCGTTGAAACTATGTGTGATAGGGAATTTTTTGGGTTAGACGCTAACGATGCAGAGGACCATCTTAAGTCTGTCGTTGAGACTACTCAAGCATGGGACACATCCAATTCTGACACCCAAAATCGGGTTCGGCAAATGTCCATAGCTCCTTCCACGTTTGGCCTCTATCAATTAGACGAGGAAGCTGGGTGGAAACTTTGAGTCAGCCAACTTGAGAAAAGATTAGAAGACGTAGTAAAATCACGAGAAAGAGAAACAATTCGATCCACCCGAGCAATGAAAGAGAAGGTGCATGGAATTTATGAGGTGGGACATTCAACAAAGGAATACCCGACAATACCCGCCTACAAAGTCATGCTTTAAGAGCAAGTGGAAGCGGTAGGAGGAATTAAGGGAAATTTCAATTATCGTCACGAAAATTCTTACAACCCTTCATGGAGGAACCATCCTGGTTCTAGCTATGGGTAACAAAACATCGCGTTGAATCCTAATTCACACGTTGCCCCTCTTTCACCACCGCCTTCGCACTTTCAACATGCTCAACATATGTAAGCACCATCTCGCGCGCCGTATATCACCCTATCGAGGATTAATCTCGAGGATACTTTGAATCAATTCATACAATCTCAAAATGCAATCGATTCTCAAAATGACTGCATGTTTGTCGAAATAAATGTGAAAATTTCAATGTTTCAATCGTCCTTAGGTATCTAAGAGAAGGGTAAGCTTATAGACTAAGGCCAAAGACCTACCCAAGGTCAACGTAGTGCTAACTCTACATCCAATTACCATCAAGAGCAATGTCGAGCTGTCACCACTCTACGTAGTGGGAGAGTTGTTGATTTATCACCTCCCCCACATGACGAACCTAAAGATAAAGCGGTTTTGATCGGCACAAAAGAGGACGAAGATGGCCCCTTAAATGAGAGTGATAATGAGGACAATAGTAGTGGGCCCGAAGTCATAGTGAAACCACCCAATGCTGCGCCCTTCCCATAATGGTTGGTTCCACCTCAAAATGGGACCTCTCGCGATGATGTGCTAGATGTATTTAAGCAAGTAAAGCTTGAATTTACCTTTTCTCGATGCTATAAAGAAAATTCCTGCCCATGCTAAAGTCCTCAAGGATTTATTGATGGTGAAACAGAGACTAAAGCTAACAAAGAACGATTTTCTAAAACAAAATGTGAGCTCTGTTCTACTTAATGACCTCCCGCCAAAGTTTAAAGATCTGGTGCACCGACCATTTCATGCATCATTGAAGAGAATCGCATAAAAAAAACCTTACTCGATTTAGGTTTGAGTGTTAGCATTCTCCCTTATTCCATAAATAGGCAGCTAGATTTGGGGGACCTTAAGCCCACCAAGATCACTCTCTAACTCACGAATCGTACCGTGAAGATACCTCGAGGGATTTTCAAGGACGTGATATTCCAAGTGAACATTTTCTATTTCCCGGTAGATTTTGTCATTTGGGACACGAAGCTCTCCTTCACCTCGAGCAATCATGTTCCTGTCATCCTAGGCCACCCATTCTTAGCTACGACTAACGCATTAATTAACATTGAAAATAGGTAAATGCAACTCACATTCGGGAACATGACCCTTGAAACTAATATCTTTAATATCACCAAGAAAGTGGGTGATGAGGACTTGAGAGAGGTTAACTGAGTTTAGAGATTCGAGGAACTACCATAGAGGAAGTCGCACACAGTTCGTTCTGACGAAAAATTTCCCACTCTTGAATTAAAGAAACTACCCTCTAATGTGAAATATGCTTATTTGGGAGAGGATGAGACATTTCTTATTATTGTCTCCTCGAGTCTTGATAAAGAGCAATAGGGTTAATTACTAGAAATTTTAAGGAAACACTGTCGTGCTTTTGGTTAGAGCATTGCGGATTTGAAAGGTATAAGTCCCCGGATTTGTACCCATAAAATCCACCTTGAGGAGGACGTGAAGCCTTCGAGGGAGATGCAAAGGCGAGTGAATCCCACTATGAAAGATGTAGTGAGAGCGGAGATTATTAAGCTATTGGACGTGATCTCATCTCGGATAGCAAGTGGGTAAGTCCTATCCAAGTCGATCCGAAGAAGTTGGGAATGACTGTGGCCGATAGTGCCAAGGGTGAGTTAATTACCCAGTGCACCATCACTGGGTGGCGTGTTTGCATTGACTACCAGAATCTCAATGCCGACATGAGAAAATATCATTTTCCCTTACCATTCATCGACCAAATGCTAGAGCAAGTATCGGGACACCCATTCTATTGCTTCTTTGACAGTTATTTTGGATATAACCAAATTGAGGAGGACATGCTTAATCAAGAGAAAATGACGTTCCCATGTCCTTTTCGCACGTTTGCCTACAAATGTATGCTCTTTGGATTATGTAATTCACCCACAAACTTTCAAAGGTGCATGCTTAGTCTCTTTAGTGATATGGTCGAAAGAGGCCTTGAGGTTTTTATGGATGACTTTAGTGTCTTAGGCCCCTCTTTTGACCTTTGTTTTGCTAATATTGAAAAAGTGCTAGCCTAGTGTGTGGAAAAGAACTTGCTATTAAATTGGGAGAAGTGCCATTTCATGGTTACAGAAGGAATAGTTCTTGGCCACATAGTGTCGTCCAAAGGTACTGAAGTTGATAGGATGAAAGTAGATGTCATATTCAATCTTCCCCCTCCTAAGTCACTAAAGGATGTGCGCTCTTTCTTGGGCCACGCAGGTGTTTATCGAAGCTTTATTAAGAATTTTACTTCTATCTCTAGTCCCTTGAGTAACCTACTTATGAAGGATGCCCCCTTTGAGTGGAATAAAGCATGTCAAAGCGCTTTTGAAAAATTGAAAAGCATGCTCGTATCTGCTCCCATTATGCAAGCTCTGGATTGGTCCTTTCCATTCTAGCTCATGTGTGATGCGAGTGATTATCCTATAGGGTTTGTTTTGGGCCAAAGAAAAGATAAGAAGTCTCACGTCATATACTACACTAGCTAGACCTGTCAAAATACACGATAACCCGTTAACACGACACGACCCGACACGAAATTATAAGTTAATGGGTTTACCCTTATTGGGATTGGGTCATTAACGGGTTGACACGGTAGACCCGTTAACACTAACGGTTCGGGTTTGGAAATTTACATGTACCCGTTTTAACCCGTTTCTACCCGTTAACACTAACGGGTACTATAGGGTCACCCAACCCATACCCAATAACAATAACCATTAAAACCCATTATTTCTAAATCTTTAAAGACTAACGGGTGCTATAGGGTCACCCAATCTATAACCAATAAAAATTACAATTAAAACCCATTATTTTTAAAGTATTGAAGACTAACGGGTATTATAGGGTCACCCAACCCGTTACCCATTTCGACCCAAAATGATTCGTTAATATTAACGGGTGTTAACGGTTTGGGTCGTGTACCCGTTAATTTTAACGGGTCGTGTTTGGGTATTGTTATTAGACCCGTTAGGCTTAACGGTTCGTGTATGGGTTAGGGTGTTTAGACCCGTAACCCGTAACCCGTACACGACCCAAATCGACCCGTTGACAGGTCTAACACTAGCCGAACGCTAATCGGACCTCAAATCAATTACTCCGCTACGAAGAAAGAATTTCTAGCCATAGTTTTTTACCTAGACAAATCCCTCTCTTACCTAATTGGTTTGCCAACCACTTAGTTTACCCACCACGTGGCGCTTAAGTATCTCCTTTCCAAAAAGGATGCTAAGATGCTCCTACAAGAATTTAATCTCTCCATAAAAGGCAAGAAAAGAAGTAGAAATGTGGTCCTCGACCACTTGTCTCGGATTTCGTCCGACGTACCTAGTGATCCTATACCCATAGACGAATATTTTCTGGATGAGCAGTTATTAACCACTTCTTCTCTCCCCTGGTTTGCGAACATAGTGAAATACCTTGTCACGGGAGCCATTCCTTCCAATTGGACACCGTAAGAGAGAAAGAAGTTCCTCACTTGGTCGCGCATGTTCTTCTCTAGTGATCCCTATTTGTTCAAGTATTGCGCAGACCAAATTATTCGAAGATGTTTATCGGATGATGAGATTCCTAGCATCATTCATTTTTTTCATACGGAAGCATGTGGATGCCATTTTTTTGATAAATAAGACAACCGATAAGATTCTTCAAAGAGGTATCTATTGGCCCATAATTTTCTAAGATGTTAATTCTTATTGCAAATCTTACGATAGATGTCAAAGGATGGGAACCATCACTCGACGAGACATGATGCCATTGACCCCTATACTCATCATTGAGATATTTAATTACTGGGGTATTGACTTCATGGTCCCTTTTCCTCCCTCCTTTGGTTTCTTATATATCCTCGTATCTACTAAGACTAGTGACAATAAGGTGGTGATTAATTTCTTGCAAGAACACATACTTTCTCACTTCGGAGCTCCGATGGCAATCATTAATGACAATAGCAAACATTTTTGCAATCGGCCATTTGGAAAACTCATGAGAAAGTATGGGGTTGTCCACAATCATGAAAAACTCATGAATTAGCCAATCATGAAATCAAGAACATTCTCGAAAAGTCCGTCGATCCGAATCAGAAAGATTGGTCCCTCTGCTTGAACGATGCACTATGGACTTATAGAACCGCATATAAGAACCCCCTCGGGATGTCCCCATTTCTCTTTGTGCATGGAAATCTTTGCTATCTCCTCATGGAGCTAGAACAAAAGTATATTGGGCAATCAAAAGGTTGAACTACAATATGTACAAAGCTAGTGAAGTACATAAGCTTCAATAGAATGAGTTGGAAGAGATGCTCAATGATGCATATGAGAACGCAAAAATTACCAAAGAAAGAATGAAATCGCACATGATATAATTATGCGACGAAAGGATTTTCATTTGGGTTAAAAATTTCTTCTCTACAACTCACGTCTACGCTTGTTTCCCGACAAATTACGTTCACGATGGACGGGCCCACTTGTTATGAGAGAAGTGTTCCCCCACGGAGCAGTGGAGTGGAAGATCCAAAGGGGGTATACACATTCAAAGCTAATGGACAATGCCTAAATTCATATTTTGAGGCATGTATTAAAGAATCCGACACAATTTGGTTGTCGCACCCTGATAATACGCAAATATTGCATATTTCATCCCTCGAACCTATGCATTTTAGCCCCCTTAGGTATCTTATTCCCTACGCATTCCAACTAATTTCCGTACGTAATCGCACGTTCAAGGGTAATTTAGTCATTTCACATTTTGGGCACTGTAATACCCCACACTTTTATGGAAAATTAAAATTCATAAGTAAGTGTAATTTGGGAATTTAAGAGATTATCATGAATAGTAATTTTTGGAGTTTTCAAGGATTAGATGATTTTTTATGGGTGTTATATTGACTTTTGGGGTTAAGTAAATAAGTCGGAGTATTTTAATTATAGGTCGCAGCTGGATAAAGCGACAGAGGATAATATTTTAATGGGAATACCGCATTAAGTTGTGTGGGGTTAAATTAGTGATTTTCGGTCAAGAACCTCGGATGGAGATTTCGAGTGTGCGGTTGGTCTCGGAATGTCCGAGATAGTCAGAATAGAGTATCCGGGGGGTCATAATTGAGTTTCGAGAATTTTTGGATTAAAAGGAACTCGTAATTGAGTAAATGAGTTATTTTTGGGTTTTAAAGGGATAAACCCTTATTCTCTCCTATATAAGATGCAAGAGAGTGGGAGAAAGAAATAAAAAGAGAGAAAGGAAGAAGAGAAGAAAGGAGGAGGAGAAAAGAGGAGAGGAAAAGGATTTTCGAGCCAAACTCCGCGGGATTCGACTCGGGGTCGTCGGATTTTATCCTCCAGGCAAGTGTTTACTTGATTTATTTAATTTTGAGCATAAATATCATATCATAATTGGTAATAACAAACCCTAAAGATTTTAGGTTGGATTTTCGTGGGTCAAACGGGTTTTTCGGAAGTTTAACGGGTAAAACCCAAAAATTATTAAATTGGAGAAACTTAGAAATTCATAGAAATTAATGGTTGGTTTTTGGTTCTAGGATTATTATAACCTATTTTCTTTGTGTATATATTATTGGGTATAGTTATTTTTTAGTGGGAGAAGAGATATAAAGCTTGGGGGGTTGTTAATGGCTGAATTGGATCCGTGGAGAAGAAGCAGTTTCGGCTGCCCTGTTTGATTAATCAATCGAGGCCCATGGATCAATCGATTGATCCTACAGATATTTTGGCAATTTGTGTTCGTTCAATTTATATGGGATAAATTCCCAAATTAAGGACTTCTAGCCTACTTAATTAAGTAAATAAATAGACATAACTAAGGAAGATATATTTATCCAATTGGGGAAATTTATGGGGGCTAAGAGAGTGTTTTAAGTGTGTGACACTAAAATTATATTTTCGAGGAAAATAGATAAAGTGAGGAATTAGAGAGTTGGGATTTCTCAAAATAGAGAGGGGACCTCTAAATTACTATTTGAGTGAAATGTAGTCCTTGGATTCGTGGAAATGGAATCCACGATCTATTTAAATTAATGGTGTTTGGTGACGAATATTTCTTGGGATAATTTTAGTGGGCATTTAGGCTTATATAATTGTGCGCGTAGAAAACATAATTATATCGATTGTGATTGAGTACATACTGCGAGACTACTAGGATGAAATTGGGAAGATACTTATTTACTTAGTATGAATTGGTATAGTCGGAGAAATCATATAAATCCTATAACGCGAATAAGGTATATGTTATTTATCAAGTGAAGGAATACTTTTGGGTTTAGTATCGTGGGTGTGCGAATACTTGAATATTATTAATTGTGAGAATCTTTGGGATTACTGGTCATCGTTATGTGTGATTGGCAATTATGGCCATTTATATGTATCTTTGAGGAACAATGTGGAATATATATATATATATATACAATGTGATTAAAGTATATATACTATATGATACGGAAATGTACATATATCTATGTGTGGATGGTATATATATATATATATATATATGTGTGTGTGTGTGTGTGTGTGTGTGTGTGTGAAGCATACCCCCTCTGATGCTATCATGGGAAGTTGTGCGATGTGGGTGAGGCCCCTGGCTTGAGGAGCGGGGAGCGTATAGTCCCCAGGTCATAGCATCCATTGTTATATTATGTGATTTTTTATTAGGGGTGAGACGTGGTGGATATGTTTCGTCTCATTTCCCGGGAGGAACTATGATCGCTTCCCAGACGTTGTGATTTTTGACCGCGATGTCGGTGATATTGAGTCTGACCGCTGGTCCCCAGGATGGTATGTGAGTGATGCCCTGGAAGATGATAGCATTGAGAGACCGCATCCTCGAGTTATAGCTCGTTGGGATGGTTATTATACTGGTGTGTATAGTATATTACTTGTGCATGAGAACAAGATATTATATATCTCTATTAGAGTAAAGAGATAAAAGGAAAAAGATTTAATTCTCATTCCGGGAGATCATGTCTGGACTTATATTGTGATGTGTATTATAAATGAGGAGGTTATGTATATTTATTTATATGAGTAGATATATATAAGTTGAGCACTGAGGGTCTAATTGGTCTCGACGATCGACCTTGCCAAGTAGTAGTGTATCAGGGGGGTTACTTATTTGGATTTCGCTTCGCGAGACACCCCACGCACGAACATGGCCTAGTGTTGAGACTGGGCAGAAGTTTAACCCTTAGTAATCTAGTTTTGGGTTTTTCTTATATGAGTGTGTGTATATATATATATATATATATATTGCGTACTGAGGGTCTAATGGATCTCCACGATTGACCTTGCCGAGTAGTAGTGTATCGGGGGGTTCCTTGTTTGGATTTCGCTTCGCGAGACACCCCACGCACGAACATGGCATCGTGTTGAGACTAGGGAGAAGTTTAGACCTTAGTACTTGGTTTGCTTAAGATTTTTAGAGTTTGGGGGCGACAGATTAGTTAGGCAGCGTAGCTTGATTGGGATGTTTAGAGGGATGCGCTAGGTGTGAACTATTAGAAGAGAGGTGAGGGGTATCTCATGGGAGTGAGAATCCAATTTAAATATGAGATAAAACATATTTTAAAAATAAATAATTTATGCACTTGCAAAATATTTTCACAACTCGGGCTCTGACCCGTTTATCTACTTTTCCTCTCTTTTGCTATATCTATATATATACTTAGGTGTCCAGATATAGGGACGCATGGATGACGATTCCTTCGAGTCAGACGCTTGCTGCAGCAGTTGTGGATGCATGCAGGTTTATTTTTAGACGCTTATATTCTTATGATCTATATAGGAAGCATTGTATAAACTTTTGGTCGTAAAGCCCAATTGTATTTATTTATTCTTTCACCGCCTTTTTGTGCGGCATTCTATTTTGGTTGTATTATCTTTGAACCGAGTGTTCGGTTATTTTATCTCTTTCCAGTTTCATTTATATAAACCGTGTGAATGTTTTAATTGATTTATTTTGTTTAAAAGATTAGTTAAAGAAACTTTTGACGCCAGCCAAATAGGTTATTAGTAATTAATTTGGTTTTTGACTGTGATGCTAAGAATGATCCATATGCGAATCCTGTTTTATTTTGGTACAAGAGTGATTGCCCGATATTTTATTAGGCGGGGTATCACAGATGGTATCAGAGCATTAGGTTCTAGTGTTCTTAGGAATCTGTGAGGACGTACTACACTTTCAGCGTTGTTCTTGATTTGTTATAGAGTCTGATGATTAGGATTGTTGATTCCTCTTGTGAGATTTCGTTCTCCTACCTTATTATGAGATTATAGTAATCTTTTGCGCACTCATTAGAGATTCGTGTATGGATCAAGGAAAACGGCTGGAGGTGGGTCTTAATAGGAGCTATGAGTTGAATTTGGAGGCTAGGACCGCATTAGAGGTCACTCTCCTTGTGGCATTTATCAAGGATGGTTGCAATGACTACTAAAGTATAGTAGTTGTAAGTATCCAAGTACCGCTATAGTAGAGAGTGGTACTGAAGTTGAATTACCCGGTGAAACTAAGGGTTTGAAAGCGGTCTTTGATAAGGACCATACTTGAAGTTATTTCATGCAAAGGCAGTGTAGCATTACTCAATGGAAGTAGAAGGCTCAGAAGCCTGGACATAGAGAAGGGTATGGAAATACCTAGATGTGAAAATTTGAGGAAAATTTTTCACTCGTAGGAGCAATATTGAAATGGTGGGAATGGTGATCACCATATTTGGGGGAGCAGGATGTTTAACCCCTAAAGGGATCTTACGGATAGTTTTTAACCGTGAGTCCCCATGATTTAGCAGGAATGAGAAGAATGTAGTTTAAAATTATTCACGTAAGGATCGGTCAGAGGCCGACATTGAATAAAGAAACTTATGGATAAGTGAACTTTGTACTGAATCAAGGTAAGTACAATGAAGAGAGAGTTCTTCTGAGGAATGATAGGATCACTAAAGAAGTGTTGCTAACACTTATGGAGAATCTATATGTTCGTGGACCCCATTGGTGGACATCCACCTGGCTAATTCATTGAAATGGGGTTGTTGAGGCCGGTGGTGGAGTTTCCTTTTTATGAAGAAGTTAAGGGGAACTAGTAAAGTGATTGTCAGGAACGCGGCTATGGAGTCCAAGATGCTGATAACCTTGAAAGGGTCAGGGTGACCCGAGATGGGGAATGTTGTAATGTGGAGTATAGAACAATACGGTTAGTCATTGCCCAGTGGGAGTTAAAGGGCAAGAGTAGGGTGCCCAGATGGGGCATTGATTAAAGAAATTTTTGGTTCAGTTACGGCAAGTGTACCAAGTTCGAGAACCTTTTGGAGTAGCTAGGGAGATAGGCGAAGTTATTGTTATGAGTTTAACCTCAATTGAATGAGGTATGTTCTGTGTGACAGGATTGAGTCATACTATTTTATTAGCTCCAGATTCGTGTGTGATACGAGTTTACAAATATTATCGATAACGTTATATAGTATATGTTTATGTATTTTTCCACGATAGCAAAAATTTATATTCTTTCATTCGCTGTGAAGAGAGGGTGTTAGTATTTTAAGTTTATATCATATTGGTATTGATCGTTTTGTGTGTGTTATATGAGTATGGTGTTAATTACAATTCAGAGCGATAGCAGGCTAATGATGGCAAGACTATCGTGTCCGCGGTTCCAGGGTGGAACAAGTTGTTGTTGCGATATCTCACCTGGATACAGGTTAAGTTTGCCTTTATTATATGCTTAGATGAAACTTCGGTGAGCAGATGTTCTTTATCTTGATACGAGTGTGTGTCGACCTTATAGATATGATTTAAGGTATGCAGGGTTAATTGTTGAGATGTGAGTTTAAGCTCATTATTGGTTGTGCAAGGAATTAATGTTAGTGCGATCGTTTAGTGGTGTGGATCCTGGACAGAGATAGGAGTTCAGACCATATTTTGCTAAAAGAGGGGATAGGGTTATCCTGATTGAATATTTGAAGTTAACGGACCTCCACGACCGACAAAGTTAAGTAGTAGTGTATTGGAGGGGTTCCTTGTTTGGATTTCGATTTGCGAGATACTCCACGCATGAACCTTAACGACATCGGGGATGGAGAGATGTTATAGGGTGCAAGGATGTTGGTTTTGTCGATAAGTCATATAGTGTGGAGGAAATACTATAGACTGAGGGCCGTATGATGATGGTATGCTTATGGAAATATAATGCTGTGAAGAAGCACTAAAATGGTTCTTTCAACGCAAGTAGATGGGTAAAGCAAGATTAGAGAAATTGATTTGAGGATTACAGACAGGCCTTAATGAAAAGGAAAATTTTGGAGGAAGTATGTTTTGGGTATGGTGTTCGTAACACTTTTACAGAGAGTTGGCGCCTCGATTAGTTAGATTTTCCCTTTCATCTAGGTGGAAGGTTAGAATAGTAGAAAATCATTAATAGGTTAGCGAGGTAGGATTTAGGATTTTCCACTGGTGTGCCTTAGTCTGTTATATCTCGATGACCGACGATGCGAGGGAGTCGTGTAACGGGAGGGTTCCTTGTCTAGATTTCGCTTTGCAAGATGTCCCACGTACGAAACCAAGAAAATGTCTGGAGTTGAGAAAGGCCTTGGGCACCAGGGACACAATTTAGGATAATATTATTTCACGTAGGTAGGAACGCTTCGATTTTAGAATTGTTTTTGGGATAGTAAGGCCAGCGGAGTTAGTGGCGCCGATATAGAAATATTCGTTGGTTAACCTTAAGAAGAATAGGATTTTGCGGGTTGGGGAGACCCATGTATGAGTATTACGCCGAGTAAATAAGGCCTATTGTTTAGAAAGTCAGTACGTGTCGGACGTTGGTGATAGTTGTGCGGAGAGGCACGGGTTAAAAAGTTGTATGGGCACCTTAGTAAGTTGGTTTTATATGTCGCATGAGATAGGAGGGACGTAGTATATAGAGTTGAAGATTATGTCGGGATGGCAGGATAGTATAGTATAAACCTTAATAGAAGTGAGTGTTGTATGAGGGTACGATTAAGAGCTATTGGGTAGTACCATTCCACTTTGGGGTATTAGAATGTGGAGTGATTCATGATCCTAGGTTAGTGTTGGTAGTATCGGTTATATCTGAATTTCAAGGATGAAATTCCATTGTAAGGGGGGGGGGAGTATGTAATACCCCGCACTTTTATGGGAAATTAAAATTCATAAGTAAGTGTAATTTGGGAATTTAAGAGATTATCGTGAATAGTAATTTTTGGAGTTTTCAAGGATTAGATGATTTTCGATGGGTGTTATATTTACTTTTGGGGTTAAGTAAATAAATCAGAGTATTTTAATTATAGGTCGCAGCTGGGTAAAGCGACAGAGGATAATATTTTAATGGGAATATCGCATTAAGTTGTGTGGGGTTAAATTAGTGATTTGTGGTCAACTACCTCGGATGGAGATTTCGAGTGCGTGGTTGGTCTCGGAATGTCCGAGATAGTCAAAATAGAGTATCCGGGGGTCATAATTGAGTTTTGAGAATTTTTGGATTAAAAGGAACTCGTAATTGAGTAAACGAGTCATTTTGGGGTTTTAAAGGGATAAACCCTTATTCTCTCCTATATAAGACACGAGAGAGTGGGAGAAAGAAAGAAAAAGAGAGAAAGGGAGAAGAGAAGAAAGGAGGAGGAGAAAATAGGAGAGGAAAAGGATTTTCGGGCCAAACTCCGCGGGATTCGGCTCGGGGTCATCGGATTTTATCCTCCCGGAAAGTGTTTACTTGCTTTATTTAATTTTGAGCATAAATCTCATATCATAATTGGTAATAATAGACCCTAAAAATTTTGGGTTGGATTTTCGTGGGTCAAACAGGTTTTTTGGAAGTTTAACAGGTAAACCCCGAAAATTAGTAAATTGGAGAAACTTAGAAATTCATAGAAATTAATGGTTGGTTTTTGGTTATAGGATGATTAGAACCTATTTTCATTGTGTAGATATTGTTGGGTATAGTTATTTGTTGGTGGGAGAAGAGGTATAAAGCTTGGGGGGTTGTTAATGGCTGAATTGGATCTGTGGAGAAGAAGCAATTTTGGCTGCCTTGTTTGATCGATCGATCGAGGCCCAGGGATCGATCGATCGATCCTACAGATATTTTGGCAATTTGTGTTGGTTCAATTTATATGGGATAAATTCCCAAATTAAGAATTTCTAGCCTATTTAATTAAGGAAATAAATAGACATAACTAAGGAAGATATATTTATCCAATTGGGGAAATTTGTGGGGGCTAAGAAAGTGTTTTAAGTGTGTGAAACTAAAATTATATTTTCTAGGAAAATAGATAAAGTGAGAAATTAGAGAGTTGGGGTTTCTCAAAAATAGAGCGGGGACCTCTAAATTACTATTTGAGTGAAATGTAGTCCTTGGATTCGTGAAAATGGAATACACGATCTATTTAAATTAAGGATGTTTGGTGACGAATATTTCTTGGGATAATTTCAGTGGGCATTTAGGCTTATATAATTGTGCGTGTAGAAAACATAATTATATCGATTGTGGTTGAGTATGTCCTGAGAGACTACTAGGATGAAATTGGGAAGATACTTATTTACTTAGTATGTATTGATATAGTTGGAGAAATCATATAAATCCTTAAACGCGAATAAGGTACATGTTATTTATCAAGTGAAGGAATACTTTTGGGTTTAGTATCGTGGGTGTGTGAATACTTGAATATTATTAATTGTGAGAATCTTTGGGATTAATGGTCATCATTATGTGTGATTGGCAATTATGGCCATTTATATGTATCTTTGAGGAACAATGTGGAATATATATATACGATGTGATTAAAGTATATATATTATATAATACGGAAATGTATATATATCTATGTGTGGATGGTATATATATATATATGTGAAGCATACCCCCTCTAATGCTATCATGGGAAGTTGCGGGATTTGGGTGAGGCCCCTTACTGTAGGAGTAAGGAGCGTATAGTCCCCAGGTCATAACGTCCATTGTTATATTGTGTGCTTTTTTTATTAGGGGTGAGACGTGGTGGGTATGTTTTGTCTCATTGCCGGGGAGGAACTCTGACCGCTTCCCAGACATTGTGATTTTTTACTGCAATGTCGGTGATATTGAGTCTGACCGCTGGTCCCCAGGATGGTATGTGAGTGATTCCCTGGAAGATGATAGCATTGAGAGACCGCATCCTCGAGTTATAGCTCGTTAGGATGGTTATTATACTGGTGTGTATAATATATTACTTGTGCATGAGAACAAGATATTATATATCTCTATTAGAGTAAAGAGATAAAAGGTAAAAGATTTAATTCTCATTCCGGGAGATCGTGTTCGGTCTTATATTGTGATGTGTATTATGAATGAGGAGGTTATGTATATTTATTTATATGAGTATATATATATAAGTTGAGCACTGAGGGTCTAATGGATCTCAACGATCGACCTTGCCAAGTAGTAGTGTATCGGGGGGGTTTCTTGTTTGGATTTCGCTTCGCGAGACACCCCACGCACGAACATGGCCTAGTGTTGAGACTGGGTAGAAGTTCAACCCTTAGTGCTCTAGTTTTGGGTTTTTCATATATGAGTATATATATATATATTTTTTGTGTACTAAGGGTCTAATGGATCTCGACGATCGACCTTGCCAAGTAGTAGTGTATCGGGAGGGTTCCTTATTTGGATTTCCCTTCGCGAGACACCCCATGCATGAACATGGCATCGTGTTGAGACTGGGGAGAAGTTTATCCCTTAGTACTTGGTTTGCTTATGATTTTTAGAGTTTGGGGGCGACGAATTAGTTAGGCAGCGTAGCTTGAGTAGGATGTTTAGAGGGATGCGCTAGGTGTGCACTATTAGAAGAGAGGTGAGGGGTATGTCATGGGAGTGTGATACCAATTTAAACATGAGATAAAACATATTTTAAAAATAAAGAATTTATGCACTTACAAAATATTTTCACAACTCGGGCTTTGACCCGTTTATCTACTTTTCCTTTCTTTTGCTATATCTATATATATACTTAGGTGTCCAGACACAGGGACGCCTGGATGACGATTCCTTCGAGTCAGACACTTGCTGCAGCAGCTGTGGATCCAAGCAGGTTTATTTTTAGAAACTTCTATTCTTTTGATCTAGATAGGAAGCATTATAGAAACTTTCGGGTCGAAAGCCCAATTGTATTTATTTATTCTTTCACCGTCTTTTTGTGCGGCTTTCGATTTGGTTGTATTATATTTTAACCGAGTGTTCCGTTATTTTATCTCTTTCTAGTTTCATTTATATAAACTCTGTGAATGATTTAATTGATTTATTTTGTTTAAAATATTAGTTAAATTAAATTTTGATGCCAGCCTAATAGGTTATTAGTAATTAATTTGGTTTTCGACAGTGATGCTAAGAATGATCCATATGCGACTCCTGTTTTAATTTGGTACAGGAGTGATCAACCGGTATTTTCTTAGGCGAGGTGTCACAGGCACATGTCCTAACATCTACATGGAATAGGTATCCCTCCTCGCAAGCTTCGTGTGGCCGCGAACGGTGCGCGAATCCGATCCCTAACAAAGGAGTTATGATAATTTTAGCGAAAGAGAAAACCAAGTGAACCAAAATAGGAGGCTACTTGGCTGAGACCTGCTTGATCGATCGATCGATCCTTCAGATATTTTCCTTCGATCTTAGACAGTGGGTTGAACCCTGATCGATCGATCGATCGATCGATCCCCTATTATTATCAGCCATTCCATTTACAAGTTTTCCATTTGGAGGGTTTTGTTTAAATACTCATTTCTCTCGTTTAAGAGAAATATCTTACATTTTACATTAGTTTAGGGTTTGTATGGATCTTTACCCTACTCCACCACTTTAGGTGTTTTTCCCATTTTGAGTTGTTTAAGGTTTCTAATTTAGTTGTCTTTCTTTCTTTACTTGCTTTGTAGTTAATTTACATGCTTTCGTAATTAGGTTTACATGCTTTCTTTCCTTACTTTCTAGTGTAATTTTACCGCGTTTATTTACCGCTTTCATTTACCGCATTTTTCATATGCTTTCTAGATAAATTAGTCCAGGTTGTGTCGGATGGAACTCATTTCGGGTTGACATGTTATTTTGCTTTGGTGATGGTGTTTACGGGTCTATTTCGAGTGCGTTGTCCTAGTTATTACGCCTAGGGGATTTGATGGGGCATATCATGTATGCTCCATGCTTACAACCTTGCGTGCATAATTTCCAGGGTATTTGTTGACGCCAAAATCTTATTAGGCTGTCATGCGAATTTATAGGCATGACAACCTTTGATTTAATTAACTGTCGAAACGAGACGCATTCTAAATAACTCGTCAACCCATGTAACCATTTTATACTAATTAACTCGGGTGAGGGATATTCAACGCAACCTACAGTTTTTACCTCTTTTATTAGTCTAGCTTTATTTTACCTCGCCTGGATTAATATTTCCCTTTTGTGAATCTTTTTCTTTTTGTGTATAGTTATCTTTTACACTTTTATTTAGGAATATTAAACCTTATAAATTCTAGCAACTCGTCTCTGTGGATTTTCGATATCCGGACTTGGCCGCTATACTCACCCATTGAGTGTAGTCATAAGTTTAGGTTTTTGTATAGTTCAGGTGAGCCGAATTGAAAACGACCGGCGCGCAGGTGATGCTCACGGCGCGGTGAAACCCTCTCTATCAAAATGGCGTCGTTGCTGGGGATGAGTTTGTTTTAGAATTTATTTGATTTAGTATTTCGTAGTATTTTCTTTCTATTTGTATTATTTGCCTGACATTTTTGTAGGACTTCTACATTTAAGCGTCAAGAAACGCTTGAATTTCCCGCGAGCATCTACTTTGTGGAATTCGCCACTTCGAGCCATTTTGGGGGTAATCATGTCTTATTCCAATTCTTTCGGTAATCATTATTATAATTCTCAAAATGCCCATAATCCTATGAATTTTGGTCAATACTTAGAGTCCCAAAAAATTACAAATTCAAAAATGACTTTGGGCGAGTATAACGAAAGTCAAAACTTGGGTTATTGGAATTTTGATGATGATGATAATGATTTTGGGCCTCTATTTCCTTATAATAGGAATTTTGAAACGAATTGCAATAGTTTTAAAAATTACTATAATAATGAGTTTAAGTTTAAGTCCGATGGTAATTTTAAAAGTTCGCATTTTCAAGAATCCGCGCCTTGGCCTATGACTTTTGGCGAGGACTTGCGTATGCTTGAGAATGAGAAAATTGAAAATCGTTATCGTAAAGCAAATCGTTGTTGGGAACATTTGTTGGGTTTATTATTTGAGTCCGACGACGACTTTGCTTCCGAGACTTTTGAAGGTGAAGAATGTTTTGAACCAAATGAGGACTTTGTGCTTACTTTGGAACAAACCATTGTTGACTTGGCCCATTGTGTAATAGATATTGAAAGTGAGGATGAAAATGACATAATATCTATTTGCAATGAAATGATTTCTTCTTTGGCCCCCAAAGAAGAACAATTCAATGAAAAGTATCTTATTTCTTTCGAAACTCAATCTTAAAGTGATGATGATGCATCTCTTGAGTTTGAATTTCTTTCCTCCCCATTTTCATTCTCTGTTATCACACTGTCACAAGTACCCGATGAATCGTTTTCAAACTTTAATGTGTTAAAGCTTTTCGTCGATGAGGAGTACTGGCTCGAGTCGCCTTCCACTATCGAATCTTTACCTTCGTGTGAGCCACCTACTATTCCAATTTCAAAATCCCTTGGAGGATATTCTGCTTTTCTCGGCCCCCACATGTTTTTGTCACCCCTTCAATCCAAACCCCCCATCGTCCCTCCAAAACTTTTAATTGACGATGGTTCATTTCTTCTGCCTTACACATGCCTTCCGTTGTTCAAACGAAATTCATATTTTTCGAAAGGCATGCTTGAGAGGGAGTGATTATGCTTAGATTTAGCACCACCAGATAAGTGATAATGAGCTCAAATAATAGTAACCATGGCATCCCTGGAGATATGTAAGTATAAGTATATAGAAGGAAGTGAGTATAAGAGGAATAAGACAATGATGTATAGTGGTTCAGCCAATTAGGCCTACATCCACTGTGAGTGTGTGATCCACTAAGTATGGGCACTAATGGCCTTGGATACAACACACATAAGCTCACTTTATCTCTCTACTGTGTGCATAAGCAGATTTTTTGCTAGGGTTACAATTATCGATCCATCCCTTTGTAGGGTTGTAGGTGACAAGTATATATAGGTCCTGGGGGGTGTAGTGTACCCCCCAAGTATGCATGGTGCATGTGAATGATGATCTAGCCAATATCCTATTGACATCTATAGATGCCAAATGATGACATAATATTCCCTCACGTGAGGGGGTGATATGGTTATAACGGTCTTCCACGTGCCATGTGAGCCTCACACACACTGTTTCACACGTCTCCCAAACCACGCGCTGTGATGATGTCACCCTCGGCCTATGATATGAGGCCGAGGGCAAAGTTCCTTCTGGTAGTGAGTCTGGCCTAATTTAGGCCTCGTACTGTCGTACCCTCGGAGGGTCGTCTGAGCCTAATGAGGGGTCGGCCCCTTGAAGGGTCATTTGGGCGTGATGAAGGGTCGTCCCCTTGAAGGGTCATCTGGGCCTAATGAGGGGTCGGCCCCTTGAAGGTTTGTCTGGGCTGATGAAGGGTTAGCCCCTTGAAGGGTCGTCCGGGGCCTAATGCGGGCTCGGCCCCTTGAAGGGTCACGAGACCATCTTGGGCTCGTCTTGGTGGAGGGCGCCCTCGGCCTGGCCGAGGTTATATATGGGTATATCAATCACCCCCCATCCCTTACCCATAGATGTTGTTGAGATGGCTGAGGGATAGTGTTGCAGATGAGATGAGTGTATGATCAGTTAGGTGAGTGACACTATCAAGATGATGTGACACTTAGGCAGATATCCATTGTTGTTCCAGTTTCCCAGGTGTGGAGGCTACACACTTTGCTTGGGACTTTGTACCCTAATGATGCCCTCCTCGTGGGCTGTGCTCTGCCTTGGTTAATGAGCCCACTCATTAGAAAGATATTTATACAATTTTTGAAGTCATTTCCCCTTCTTCCCGCCTGAACTCTCTCTAGCTTCTCAACAGCTTCCATAGCCATTTCTGTAATTTCTTCTGCATCAGGCCTCGCTGTTCTTTCTTAGGTAATCCCACTGCACTAGTGATCTCTTTATCTTCCATTGCTGTTTGCTTTCTTGCTCTAGGCTTGTAGGACTTTTCTTTGGCTATTTTACATCCCTCCGACGTTTTTCCCCGACGAGTTGTTCTTGAGTGTTCTTGATCAAAATCCTCTAATTCTTTGGTTTTGATCCAAAAGTCCATTTTGGTCAACTGCGAACCTGTTTGTAATTAGGCTAGCCAAATTCTTCCAAGTGTTGGGTCTTCCCTTTAATGCTTAGGAGGCTTTACAATTTAGCCGAGGAATTCCCATCTCTGAGAGGGAAGTTCTTCGTAGAGATTAGACGAATAGAGGAAGAGGAGGAGAGAAGACGAGGGGCCGACCCTAATTGGGTACGACCCATTTTTCCTATTCCACTAGCCATAATATTACCATCTGAGTCTTGTGGGTCGTCTTGTCGTCCAGCCGAGAGTCATTCAGGAGAGATGGATGAGAGAGCATCGTCACCAACTGGCACTGGGCCTTTTGGGAGGAGAGAGACGTCTGATCTTAGCCCAGGATGACAGGACGAGGGGGTGGTCCCTTCCGAGGCTATTCTTGTGACAACTTTATCCCCTCATGCCTTCGAGATGCCTTTTCCTCATGGACCCTTGACAGGTGATGAGGCCGAGGGAGAGGGGACTGAGGATGATGGTGAGGACTCAGACGCTGACCAAGTTGACACCTCCCATGCCTCGGCTTATGTTTCCTCCGTCAGGGATCGTGAGCTCCTACTATGGAGGCATACATTTGGTGTGCCCCCCAACATAAGTATGAGGGTTCCCTCTGAGTCTAAAAAGTCTTTGAGGGTGACGAGGGAGAGATCGCAGTATATGAACACATGTTTAAGGTCGGTGTTAGGTTCCCTCTGCACCCTTCCATAGTCAACATTTTGTCAGCCCTCGGCGTTGCCCCCTCTCAACTTCCTCCCAACTCTGGGAGGACGATCCTCGGCTATGTCTCTTTGTGGAAGAATACCTTCACTGACGAGCCTTCAGCCGATGTGTTTTTAGCTTCTTATAATATCACTTCCTCGTCCAAACAGCCTGGGTACTATCATCTGGGGGCAAGGAGGTCTAAGAAAAAACTTCTCCAAGTGGCACAAACCTCTAACCACGACTGAAAGAAGAGATTTTTCTTCATATCTGGGGAATGGGAATTTTCTGCCGAGGCTCAGCCTTGGACGATGGTCCGAGAGTTCCAAGGAGATGGTCTAACCCCTCTATGAAGGCTAGCTCAGACCCTGGACTTAGTCTGGATGAAAAGGACATAGTCTAGTATCTAAAAGAACGAGGAAAAGAGGGTGGACTTGCAGATGACCCCTCGGTTCCTCAAAGAAGTTGGTCTGAGGGTCGGCCCCTTGACAGAGCTATGTGAGTTATTATTATTTTTTGCTCAATCTTTGCTTTTATCCAAGTGTTTCATCTTTGCCTCTGTATTTTTCTGATGTGTCATCTCCTTTACATGTCATCCTACAGGTATCTCTGACCATCTTTGGGAAATGACTGACCCAAGCTTACAATCTGGTCTAGGCAAGAAGAAAGGCAAGGAGCCTCAGTAGGCTCCGAGGAAGTCAAAGTCCGTGGGGCCGACGCTTATTGAGCAGACCGCCGACAGTCATAAAAGAAAAGAGCCTAAAGTCCCTGCGGACCCTCATTCGGATTCTAGGACGAGGGCGAGGGTGGAGTCATCTGAGGGGACTGGTTCCTCTTCCAGCATGGGGGCCTTCTGGTCCCAAAACTTGGAATTTTTGAAGGCTGAGCCGTCTTCCCTGATAGCTAATATGAGGGCGGCCAAGGCTTCTATGTTCTCTGCCCCCTCGGCCATTGACTATGATTTCCTTTCAAAGATGCCCCCGGCCAAGGTGTATGACTATGGTCTGCACACTCTGGCTCAGGTATTTGTTTTCATTTCACTTAGTTTGAATTTTTCACCAACTGTTTCCTTGGCCTCTTAACAAGTGTCTTTTTCTGTGCAGTTTGTCTATGCTTTTACCTCGGCCACTAAGTGGATGGCTGAAAACCAACAAAAATTTCATGAAGCCGAGAGGGCCATCCAGCATAAGGCTGACCTGCAGACAGAGCTTGAGACTGCAAGAGCTGAATTAGAGAGTGAGAGGACTGAACATGCAAGGGTCCTGGACGAGCTGACGAAGCAGCATGATGCAGACCTGAAGGCCAAGGACTTGCTTATAAAAGAGAAGGATGAGGTCTTGATCAACTTGGGGGTTCAATTCAAGACTGATCTTGAGGGGACTGTAAAGAAAGCTGAGGTCGATGTTGTGGAGTCCTATAAACTCTCAGATGAGTTTCAAGGCTTCGTTCTTGAATACTTAGAGAGGGGAATCAGGACCGACTGTCGGTGGGTCGTCCTCAAGTTCACTGATGTAGTATCATCTGTCCACCCCTCTCTTGAGGCAGTTCAACTGGATGATCCTCTTACTACCGAGGCCTTAGCTCATGTTTAATCTCAAGTGCACGTCGAAGGTACCGGCACGTCAGAGGCTCGGCCTGTCTTGGTCATTGAGGAGACTCCTCTTATCGATGTTGACGCCCTGCCCTCTGATGCCTCTCAATAGGGTGGTTGTCTGTATCCAATACCCTCTTCATGTACCCCATTTTTGTACTTTACTTTTGTTGGACAAACATAATATTTTTAATATAATGCCTCTTGCTATCTTCTATGCTTGTCTCTTGTATGCCTTATCTTGTGATGTTTTTAAATTAATAATCTCACCAACTCCTCCCTCGTCTTTCTTGAGGGTAAATGAGGGGTCGTCCCCACCATTTTCCCTCATCATAGCCGAGGGTGGTTACCACCAACTTAATGATGTTTTCAATAAAGTCCCCCATCGTCTTTCTTGAGGGTAAAGGAGGGGTCGTCCCCACCCTTGACCCTCATTATAGCCGAGGGTGAATTTCCACCAATTTAATGATGTTTCCAATTAATTCTCCCCTCGTATTTCTTGAGGGAAAAGGAGGGGTCGTCCCCACCCTTGACCCTCATTATAGCCGAGGGTGAATTTCCACCAATTTAATGATGTTTCCAATTAAGTCCCCCCTCGTCTTTCTTGAGGGAAAAGGAGGGGTCGTCCCCACCCTTGACCTTCATTATAGCCGAGGATGAATTTCCACCAATTTAATGATGTTTCCAATTAAGTCCCCCCTCGTCTTTCTTGAGGGTAAAGGAGGGGTCGTCTCCACCCTTGACCCTCATTATAGTCAAGGGTGAATTTCCACCAATTTAATGATGTTTCCAATTAAGTCCCCCTCGTCTTTCTTGAGGGTAAAGGAGGGGTCGTCCCCACCCTTGACCCTCATTATAGCCGAGGGTGGTTTCCCACCAAATTAGGGATATTTTCAATAAAGTCCTCGCTCGTCTTTCTTGAAGGTAAAGGAGGGGTCATCCCCACCATTTGCCCTCATCATAGCCGAGGGTAGTTACCACCAACTTAATGATGTTTTCAATAAAGTCCCTCCTCGTCTTTCTTGAGGGTAAAGGAGGGGTCATCCATACCATTTTCCCTCATCATAACCGAGGGTGAATTTCCACCAATTTAATGATGTTTCCAATTAAGTCCCCCCTCGTCTTTCTTGACGGTAAAGGAGGGGTCGTCCCCACCCTTGACCCTCATTATAGCCAAGGGTGAATTTCCACCAATTTAATGATGTTTCTAATTAAGTCCCCCCTTGTCTTTCTTGAGGGTAAAGGAGGGGTCGTCCCCACCCTTGACCCTCATTATAGCCGAGGGTGGTTTCCCACCAAATTAATGATGTTTTCAACTAAGTCCCCCCTTGTCTTTCGTGAGGGAAAAGGAGGGTTCGTCCCCCCATTGACCCTCATTATAGTCGGGGGAGGTTTTTACCAACTTAATGGTTTTTCAATTAAGTCCCCCTTCTTCTTTCTTGAGGGCAAAGGAGGGGTCGTCCCCACCATTGACCCTCATTATAGCCGAGGGTGGTTTCCCACCAAATTAATGATGTTTTCAATAAAGTCCCCCCTCGTCTTTCTTGAGGGCAAAGGCGGGTTCGTCCCCCCTATTGACCCTCATTATAGCCGAGGGTGGATTCCACCAACTTAATGATGTTTTCAATTAAGTCCCCCCTCGTCTTTCTTGAGGGAAAAAGAGGGGTCGTCCCTACCATTGACCCTCATTATATCTGAGGATGATTTTCCATCAATTTAATGATGTTTCCAATCAAGTCCCCCTCGTCTTTCTTGAGGGTAAAGGAGGGATCATCCCCACCCTTGACCCTCATTATAGCCGAGGGTGAATTTCCACCAATTTAATGATGTTTCCAATTAAGTCCCCCTCATCTTTCTTGAGGGTAAAGGAGGGGTCGTCCCCACCCTTGACCCTCATTATAGACGAGGGTGAATTTTCACCAATTTAATGATGTTTCCAATTAAGTCCCCCTTGTCTTTCTTGAGGGCAAAGGAGGGGTCGTCCCCACCATTGACCCTCATTATAGACGAGTGTGATTTTCCATCAATTTAACGATGTTTCAAATCAAGTCCCCCCTCGTCTTTCTTGAGGGTAAAGGAGGGGTCGTCCCCACCATTGACCCTCATTATAGTTGAGGGTGGTCTTAACGAGTATCACCCCAATCACACTAGAATTAATCAAACACAACATGAGGGACCATTCTCATTAACATTCCAAGTGTTCTGTTGGATCAACACATTCATTACAACTGTGGTCCGATAGGACTTGACAAAATTACTGATAGTATTTCTTCAAGTGGTCTGCATTCCAGGGGATGGAAAAGGGTTCCCCTTCTAGGTCTTCTAGTCTATAGGTTCCAGGAACCACTTCATCGATGAACCTATATGGGCCATGCCAATTTGGGTGGAGCTTGTTGGGATTTTTCCAAGTCTTTTGAGGACTAAGTCCCCCACTACAATTGGCCTCTGCTTCACCCTCTGGTTGTAAAACCTTGCAGTCCTCTGCTGGTAGGCGTCTTGCCTTATCTCGGCGTCTGCCCTCTTTTCCTCAATCAGGTCTAAGTCAAGTCTCCTCTCCTCCATATTTCTCTGGGGGTCATTCATTTGGACCCTATGAGTAGGAAACCCAATCTCGGTGGGGATGACGGCTTCTTATCCATAAGCCAGCATGAACGGGGTTTCTCCGATAGAGGTCTTCGTCGTTGTCCTTTAGGCCCACAATACAGCATATAACTCCTCAACCCATCTTCCTTTTGCCTCCTCAAGTCTCTTCTTGATCCCATCTAGGATTGTCCTATTTGTAACTTCTGTTTTCCCATTGGCCTGAGGTCGACTTGGGGTAGAGAAGAATTATTTGATACTCACCCTTTCACAGTACTTCTCTAGAGATGTATTATTGAATTGAGTCCCGTTATCCGAGATGAGGGTGTTGGGGAGACCATATCTGCATATAATATTTTCCCAGATGAACTGGAAGGTCTTCTTCTCGGTAATTGTGACCATCGGCTCTGCCTCCACCCATTTTGAAAAATAGTCAATTGCCACGATGAGGAATCGATAGTTATTGATGTCCCTAGGCAAGGAGCCTACTAGATCGATCCCCCACACTGAAAATGGACATGGGGATGTAATGGAGGTGAGAGGCTGATGGGGCTGGTGAGGGATGGTGGAAAATCTTTGACATTTATCACACTTTTTTACATATGTTGTGGCATCTTTCCCCAAGGTCGGCCACCAATACCCCTAGGTGACCACCCTCTTTGCCAAAGACCTCCCCCCGATGTGGCTTGAATATGACCCCTCATGCACGTCTTGCAAAATGCGTGGGACTTCAGAGGGGTTCACACACCTAAGAAAGGGGAGCAAAAACCCCTTTTTGTATAAGGTGTCTCCGATGACGGTGAATTTTGCATCTCTGTATCTTAACTTCTTCCTTTCTTGCCTTGCTTCTGGCATCTCCCCCTCTTTAATGTATCTGATTAGGGGGTCCATCCATGAAGCTTCCTTAGAAACATTTAAGAAAGTGCCAAGTGTTCCCTCAGCATCTTCAATAGTTGGTCAAAGCAAAATTTCCACTGGGACTGTCCTCCTGATATCTGTCCTAGTTATCGAGGCCAACCTAGCAAGTGAATCAGCTCGACCATTATCGAGTCTAAGTATCCTCTTCAATTTTACTTCTCTGAAGCTATTTAATAGGGACCTCACTTTTTCAAGGTACTTGTCCATCCTCTCATCCATGGCCTCGTAGGCTCCTAGTATCTGATTCACTACTAGCCTCGAATCACTATCGACCAAAATCTGGTCGACACTAAGAGACTTGGCCAAGGAGAGGCCTGCTATCAAGGCCTCATATTCGGACTTATTGTTGGAGGCCTTGAAGTTGAACCTCAGGGCGTACTCAATGTTTGTGCCATCGGGTGCTGATACTATCAGTCCAGCTCCACTTTCGCTGTTATAGGAGGACCCGTCAACGAAGAGGCTCCACACAGTCTGTTCTTCTGAGAAATTTCCCTCGGTAAGGGACCCCTGTCTAAAGAGATATCTTCCCTCTTCATTTTCGGCCACTTTTCCTCTAGCGGTGCTTGTCTCAGCCTTATTTGCAGGTGTGTCGGTGAGTCTGCCTTATAGGGTATCTGTCTTCCTGAGGCTCTTATCCTCGGCTTCATCATCTTCCCAAGTAAACTCGGCCACAAAATCTGCCAATGCTTGCCCCTTAATGGCCGTTCTAGGTTGATACACAATGTCAAACTCCCCCATCCCTATAGCCCAGGCCATTAACCTACCTGATTTTTCTGGCTTGTGTAGGACCTGCCTAAGAGGAGAGTCAGTAAGGATGACCATTGTATGGGACTGGAAGTATGGCTTTATCTTCCTTGAGGCATGGATCAAGGCATAGGCTAACTTCTCCATCCTCGGGTATCTTTTCTCTGTCCCCTGAAGTGCCTTACTGTTTAAATACACTGGCTTCTGTACCCCGTCTTCGTCTCTGACGATTGCTGCGCTAATGGCTGACTCTGAGACAGCTAGATACATATAGAGCCGTTCACCCTTCACTGGTCGTGACAACAGCAAGGGAGACCCTAGGTATGACTTTATCTCCCTGAAAGCCTCATCACACTCTTCGCTCCATTCAAAAACCTTTCTGAGAATTTTGAAGAATGGTTAACACCTGTCTGTGGCCCTGGACATAAACCTATTCAAGGCAGCCACTCATCCCGTGAGCCTCTGAACATCTTTAATGGTCTTGGGGGTCTTCATCTCTATAAGGGCCTTTATATTTTTAGGGTTGGCCTCAATGCCTCTTTGGTTGACAATGAACCCCAAGAACTTCCCTGCTCCGACCCCGAAGACACACTTGGCCGGGTTGAGCTTCATCTGGTACTTATCCATCGTATTAAAGGTCCTTTCTAGGTCAGCCACATGATCATCTGCCTTCAATCTCTTGGTCAGCATGTCATCTACATAGACCTCCATAGATTTCCCAATTTGGTCTTCAAATATTTTATTTACAAGGCGCTGATACGTTGGCCCCGCATTTTTTAGGCCAAAGGGAATGACCCTATAACAGTATGTCCCCTTGTCGGTAATAAAAGTTGTCTTCTCTGAGTCTTTAAGGTTCATAAAGATCTCATTGTACCCTGAATAGGCATCCATTAAGCTCATGAGCTCATGGCCTGCGGTAGCGTCTACAATCTGATCAATGTGGGGGAGAGGGAAGATGTCTTTGGGACAATGCTTGTTGAGGTCTGTGAAGTCTACACACATCCTCCACTTCCCATTGGCTTTTGGGATAATGACTGCATTGGACAGCCATTCGAGGTAGATGACCTCTCTGATAAACTCAGCATCTTCCAACTTTTTGACCTCGTATTTTTCTCGAGAGTAAATTCTCTTCTTCTGCTATACTGGCTTTGTACCCTCTACCACGTTGAGCTTGTGGCACATGATTTTGGGGCCAATCCCGGGCATATCTGTATGACTTCATGCAAAAACACTCTGTCTTCTTATCAACAGCTTGATGAGGTCTTCCTTGATGTTTGTCTTCAGAGTCTTGCTGATTTGGACGATTTTTTCCGGCTGATCCTCATTGAGGATGACGGATTCTACCTCTTTCGCTGCTTCTCCTTTATTCAGCTTTTTCTCATCCCTAGGGTCTAGGGTGTCAATGTTATAGGTGGTTGTTGCCTTCTTATGCGCCTCTCTTTCTTCGGAGGAGTTGAAATAACATTCCCGTGCTGTCATTTGGTCTCCCTGAACTTCCCCTACCCCATAAGGGGTTGAAAATTTAAGCATCTGATCGACCGTAGACGTCACAGCTTCAAACCCCTTGAGGCCTACCCGCCCCAGTATAATGTTGTAGGCCGAAAAGACATGTTCATCCATCACAAAGAATCTGACCTTCTTGGTAAGCCATCTCGGCCACTCGTCCCCCATCCTGACATCGGCCTCATACACTCCAAGGGGATGAACCTTTTCCCCACTAAACATAATCAATGGGTGATGGTATGGGATGAGTCTATCACGGCTGAGACCTAAGGATTTGAAGCATGGCCAAAACATCACATCTGCAGAGCTACCCCTGTCTACCAAGATCCTCGGCACCTCGCACCCGTTCACCCTGGTAGTGATGACGAGAGGGTCATCATGTGGGGATAAGAGGCCTTTGAAGTTCATTCTTGATAATCCCACTATCAAAGTATCCATATCGACCTTCTTCCACTTTTCTGACTTTGCCTCCAAAGAGGTTGATTGCACAGTTTTCATCACTGCCTTGGCTTCAGCTATATGGGCCTTCATATCGGCGACCTCTAACCCTCCTCCTTCTAGACCCCTAAAGATCACTCCCACACCAGGCGAGATTATATTAAGTCTCTTAATAGGTTCGTGGTCTTCTCTCGACGGGAGGTCAGGGTCGTCCTCATCATCAGAATGGTGGTCCCCTCTTTTTTGAGGACCTTCTCTACATGCATCGCCTCGCTTCTTTCTGGGGTCGTCCCCTTGGCCCCTCTTGAAGGCACCTTTGTCCACGTACTTCCTAAGTTTCCCTTCTTTTAGTGTCTTCTCGATTTCATCTTTCAGGGCAAACCATTTGTCGGTGATATGGCCATGGTCTTGGTGAAATTCACACCACAGGTTTTTGTTCCTCTGGTTGGGGGCTGCCCTCAACTTCTCAGGCCACTTCAGGGATCGGTCACTCTTTATCTCATTGATAATATGTTCATAGCTGATCGTTAGAGGGGTGTAATCAGCGAACTTGTCATCCGTAGACCTCTTCTTCCCCTCTTCTTCCCCTCTTTGTTCTTCTTAGGGTACTTACCCCCTGAAGTGCCTCCTCTTTCATCTTCATATTTTGTGGCCATCGCCACTTCGGTGTTCATCACCTTTCCTGCTATCGACAGTAATTCAGCCATCGTCCTCGAAGGGTCTTCAGCAAGCTTCCATAATAGCTTCCCCTTTTGAAGTCCTCCAATCAGGGCTGTGATAGCTATGCTCTCCTCATAGTCTTCCACCTCTAAATTTTCTTTGTTGAATCTGGGTATGTATTCTCTTAGACTCTCATTCTTCCCCTGCTTAATGTAGAGCAGGTGTGTGGTCTTCTTCTGTGGCCTCACCCCAAAGCAAAAGTTGTGGATAAACCGGTTTGCCAACTGCTTAAATCTTTCAATTGAGTTTTTTAGAAGACACATGTACCAGACATGTACAGCCCCAGTCAGAGTACCAGAAAAGGCACGACACCTCATCTCATCTGAGATAGAGTATATGTATGCTGCTGATTGATACATCTCAATATGATGGACAGGGTTGGTACTCCCGTCATACCTTGGGGTGACCACATGTGGCTTAAACTTTGATGGCATAGGAAAGTTGACTATCTTCGCCGCAAAGGGTGAGCCTATGGAGTATCCTCTCTGAGGAGGGTCCCAGATCTTTAGAATATCACCGATCTTATCCTCCAGTCATTGGATCGAGTCATTCCAGGGCCTCGTAGGGTTGGCTTGGCCGATGTTATCCCATGCCGCCTCTTTGAGGTGGACGAAGGGTTCATCAACGGCAGGCCTGCGTCGACTATTTACTTCCCCCTGACCATCGTGGGATCGGCCATCTGCAGCCTCCCTTTTGGACCTCGCAGCACTCCTTTATCTGGATAACTTTTCCCGCATGTCATTTACTGGGCCCAGCCTCTCAAAGGCCACCCCCTGCTCAAGCGATCAAAAGCAGAGACTCTCGGGGATCATCAGGATTTTGCCTTCCACACTTCCCTCTGCTCTTCTGGAGAGGTCGTACTGTATTGTTGGAGACCTCATACGGCTCCCAGCATTCTATGGGGGCCTCCTCTCCCTCCGGATCATCATACCTGTCCTTAGGGAAAGGGTTTCCTTGCCTCTCCAGGCATAGACGCTGGGGGTCAGCAACATCCCTCCATCGCTGAGGGGGTGGTAAGTCTTTACGTGGTGCCTAGGGTTGTCCCCTGGCCTCATGCTTCCCTTGAGCCTCTTTCGGAGTAATCATCTCAGGTGAGACCCCTGGTGGTCTTAGTATGTTCTGTCTTAGAGCTGTGAACTGCTCTTGCATGATCCGCTGGCTTGTTGCCAGAGACTTCAAGGCTACTGCCACATCATCCATCTCAGACTGAGGTGGTGGATGACTGGAACTGGGTCCTACTCCACTATCAGGTGGAGGAAGTGGTGGTGGTGGCATCTCCTATGCCATGTGTTTGAGCTATGAAGATCTAAACTGAAGAAAATACTTGTGAGCTTGAGAACCTTAATAGGTCTCTGTCAATGGTGAAACATCTCCTCACAGGGGGGGAACTGGCTCACCACCAGAGTTCCCAGTGAGGTTAAGTTGTACAAAGGAAGAGATGTCTTCTCGTTCCCACAGACGGCGCCAAACTGATGATGCTTAGATTCAGCACCACCAGATAAGTGATGATGAGCTCAAACAATAGTAACCATGGCAGCCCTTGAGATATGTATGTATAAGTATATAGAAGGAGGTGAGTATAAGAGGAATAAGATAATGATGTATAGTGGTTCAGCCAATTAGGCCTACATCCACTGTGAGTGTGTGATCCACTAAGTATGGGCACTAATGGCCTTGGATACAATACACATAAGCTCACTTTCTCTCTCTACTGTGTGCATAAGCAGAGTTTTTGCTAGGGTTACAATTATCGATCAATCCCTTTGTAGGGTTGTAGGTGACAAGTATATATAGGTCCTGGGGGTGTAGTGTACCCCCTAAGTATGCATGGTGCATGTAAAGGATGATCTATCCAATCTCCTGTTGACATCTATAGATGCCAAATGATGACATAATATTCCCTCACGTGAGGGGGTGATATGGTTATAACGGTCTTCCACATGCCATGTGAGCCTCATGTGCACTGTTCCACGGGTCTCCCAAACCACGCGCTGTGATGATGTCACTGTCATCCTATGATATGAGGCCGAGGGCAAAGTTCCTTATGGTAGTACGTCTAGCCTAATTTAGGCCTCATGCTGTCGTACCCTTGGAGAATCTTCTGATCCTGATGAGGGGTCGACCCCTTGAAGGGTCATCTGGGCCTGATGAAGGGTCGACCCCTTGAAGGGTCATCTGGACTATGATGAGGGGTCATCCCCTTGAGGGGTCGTCTGAACCATTATGAGGGGTCAACCCCTTAGAGGTTCGTGTGGTACTGATGAAGGGTCGGCCCCTTGAAGGGTCGTTTGTGCCTGATGAGGGGTCGGCCACTTGAGGGGTCGTCTAGACCATGATGAGGGGTCAACCCCTTAGAGGGTCATTTGGGCCTGATGAAGGGTCGGCCCCTTGAAGGGTCGTCCGGGCCTGGTGAGGGGTCGGCCCCTTGAACTGTTGTCTGGGCCTGATGAAGGGTCGGCCCTTTTAAGGGTCGTTCGGGCCTGATGTGGGGTCGGCCCCTTGAAGGGTCACGAGACCATCTTGGGCTCGTCTTGGTGGATCCTCGGTCCGGCCGAGGGTATATATGGGTATATCAGGGAGGGTACACCGGTTATCCTCCAAAGTCAAATAGTTTTCATGGTGGACCCTCAACTATTTAGACTTCTAGTGTACAGTTAGTGTGAAGCCTAAATAGTAGGTTGCATATAATTAGCTTTTTATTCTTTTTATCTTTTCCTTTTTAATTTGGTCTAATGTAATCAGTTAACTCTTTGTTATTTGTTTTTGCTATGCTCGGTACTAACTTGTTTTCCAGATTCTTTGGACTTGTTCTTATGGGGATCACTTCAATTTTGGGTAGTATCGCTCTTTTCCTCTCTTTAACTTGGTTCTTAATTCACATTGAGGACAATGTTAAGTTTTAAGTTAGGGGGTGTGGGATATTCTATCCATTTCTTTATTTAGTTCATGTTTTTGCTCACATGTTAGTTACTTAGCATGCTTTTCTTAAGAAAAATGGAAAATTTTCAAAAAGATTTTCTTTCTTTTTTTTCCTTTATTGGGAATTTTGCCTTTGTTCCCGATGATAAATTTCAATAATTGTCCGATCCAATAGACAACCCAATGATGCATGTTCTCGATTTTAGAAGTTATTATACTTTGGTCCTAATTATTTATATTATGAATAACTTCATGAATTAAACTTTAATCCCATGAGCACGTGCACTTTTCTTGCTTTATTGATTTGGTTTAAGATTTTTATAACTCAGTAATCATTTGTTGCGTTGTATATACTTACACCGATTAAGTTTTGTACCTTTCTTCATTTGTGAGTGTTATACAGTATTCTTTCCTCTTTGAAAACGTTATGGTCATTGGTAATCTCTCTATTCTTTCATTTGATCGTTCATTAATTGAGTTCATTGTTGAAATGTATTACTTGAGCATGATTTTCAAAGTTTGTTTTGACTCGAGAATTGTGTAAACTTTAGGAAATGATCATAGGCCATCTTTGTCATATCACCCATATAGCCTTAACCTCACCTTATATGTTTACCCTCGTCAACCCCTTTGAGCCTAAATATAGCATTTCATTTCATTACCCAAATTCCCATAACCAACTTCAAATTGGAGTTTTAAACCATACATATTACCTTCCATACCTTGGTTTGGAATGTTACTTGGGATTGAATGATGTTGTTGTTGTGTGGTTGCAATTTAGGCATGTGAGAGTGAGAAAAGTAAAGAAAAGAGATGTGAAAAAAGTGATGAAAAAGAGAAAGTGAAAAGCAAAAGAAAACAAAAGAAAAAATGAGAAAAAGAAGAAAAGAAAGAAAAGATAAGTTTGTATATATGTGTGTATAGTTCAATAAGCTTTGATTACTCTCTCCATTGTTATATCTAATGCCTTTTTCGGATTGTATTTTCCAATTTTTAAAATTTCCCATATTGTTCCCATTATTCCAAGTTTTCATTCCGAACACTTTGAACCCGTACATACATTCCTTTCATTTCGTACCCTAGCCTAGCCTACATTACAACCCTATACAAGTCCTATGTGATCTTAGGTTGATGTAATTCAAAAGTTGAAATAGTTTTGATAATCTGTGAAAATACATTTCGCCTCCTTTAATGAGCAGTATCTTTCATTGAGATTACAATTTTTAATTTTATATATAGCGTTCTTCATTTGTAACATGTGTGCGGCCTAGTTTTCGTTTACATTTACTCTTTATACCCGCATGTTCTGTGTGTTACCTCCCTGTTTCGAGTGAATTCACTTGATGAGTGTAATGCCCGTGAGAATTGAATTTATGCTTGCTTTATTTAGTATTCACTTTATATAAGTTTTTGCCAAATCACACTTTGCATGTGCTCGCTCCCCTCACACATTTTAAGGTTTCAATTCTATGAGGTGCATTCTATAATGTTAATGATTCGGACTTTTATTTGAATTCGTTCATTATGCTAATAATGCGTATGAAATCTTGTTCGCTATTATTGGGCTTGTCGCATGTTGGGTTGGGCATATTTTGAGGAAATTATATGATGTATTTGGGTTTCATCCCTGAAAACCCTCACGAGACGACACTTGTCCACTACGGTAACCTAGGGGTTTAACGGCTTATTGCATACGCTAAATGCAATCGAATCGCCCGCGAAAGTGGCCTTATTTTTTTAATATTTTTCCCCATTTTGTACTTGTATCCTTCTTTTCGTTTGATTGTAGTTCTTGTTGTATCCTATTTCATTACTAGGGACTAGCAATGTGTAAGTTAGGGGTGTGATAATACGCAAATATTGCGTATCTCATTCCTCGAACCTATGCATTTTAGCCCCCTCGGGTATCTTATTCCCTATATTTATGCTCATTAACTAGACAACCTTGTATTTCTATGTTAACATGCCTTGCAGGGGTTAATTGAGCTTTTATAGGTATTTGGATGCTAAGTGTGAAGTTCAGACGCATTCTGGCTAATTTTCGTATATAATCTCACATTCAAGGGAAATTTAGTCATTTCACAACTTGGGCACCTGTCCCAACATCACGAAAGATGTAGCCCTCCTCGCAAGCTTCGCGTGGCCATGAACGGTGCGCGAATCCGATCTCTAACGAAGAAGTTACGACGATTTTAACGGAAGAGAAAACCAAAACCAAAACAGGAGGTTGCTTGGATGAGACCTGCTTGATCGATCGATCGATCAAAGGGATCGATCGATTCTTCAGATATTTGCCTTCGAGCTTAGGCAGTGGGATGAACCATGATCGATCATCGATCGATCCCCTATTTTTCTCAGCCATTCTATGTACAAGTTTTCCATTTTGGGGGTTTTGTATATATACTCATTTCTCTCATTTGAGAGAAATATCTTACATTTTACATTAGTTTAGGGTTTGTATGGAGCTTTGCCCTACTCCACCACTTTTGGTGTTTTTCCCATTTTGATGTATGCAAGCTTTCTAATTTAGTTGTCTTGTTTTCTTTACTTGCTTTGTAGTTAATTTACATGCTTTCGTAATTAGGTTTACATGCTTTCTTTCCTTCCTTTCTAGTGTAGTTTTACCGCGTTTATTTACCTCTTTCATTAATCGCATTTTTAATATGCTTTCTAGCTAAATTAGTCTAGGTTCCTCATTTCGGGTAGACATATTGTTTTGCTTTGGTGATGGTATTTACGGGTCTATTTCGGGTGCGTTGTCCTAGTTATTATGCTTAGGGGATTTGACAGGGCATATCATGTATGCTTCGTGCTTACGACCTTGCGTGCATAATTTTTGGGGTATTTGTTGACGCCAAAATCTTATTAGGCTGTTATGAGAATTTAGGGGCATGACAACCTTTGATTTAATTAACTGTGGAAACGAGACGCATTCTAAATAACTCATCGACCCATGTAAACATTTTATACTAATTAACACGGGTGAGGGATATTTGACGCAACCTATAGTTTTTACCACTTTTATTAGTCTAGCTTTATTTTCCCTCGCCTAGATTAATATTTTCCTTTTGTGCATCTTTTTTTTTTGTGTATAATTATCTTTTACACTTTTATTTAGGAATATTAAACCTTATAAATTCTAGCAACTCGTCTATGTGGATTTTCGATACCCGAACTTGGCCACTATACTCACCCGTTGAGTGTAGTCATAAGTTTAGATTTTTGTACAGTTCAGGTGAGCCGAATTCAAAACGACCGGCGTGCAGGTGATGCTCGCGCCGCGGAGAAACCCTCTCTATCACACCCCATTTATGGGGTGGATTGAGATTTATAGGAGAGGTCATCGCACCCCCGACGCATATGGGGTGATTAGTGTTGTACCATAGGTAGTCCCACAGATTAGGATAGTATAGGGTCATCAGTCACGAATTCAAAAGGATTAGACACACCGTTGCAGAACACGCGAGAGAGTGTCATTTAATTGCGGTGAGATTTTGAGGGTTCAGAAGGGAAAATGTAGGTAGAAGTGTTGCGGAAATGTCGAGAAGGAAATCGGGATCGCTGCCTACGCCTGAAATTAGATTTGATGAAAAAAATTTAATGTGCCAGATTTTCGAACCGGTTCACCCTGGGCATTCTACCAGGCCTGAACCGGTTCTCTTATTCAGGATTGTTATGGTGCCCCACCCTATTTCTTATACAAATTCAAACCGGTTCGATTTTCTGGGAAGGTCGATTGTTCCCTCCTTTTTTTCCATCCTTCCCATTTTCCCACATTCCTTCCCCTTTCCCACTTCAAAATTTTCCCTCCAAATCATTCTTCCCCCCTTTTTTCCCTTCCCTCCACCTTTTCCCACCATTCCTTTTCCCTTTTCCCACCAAAACCCCTCCCATCCTCACCTATAAATACCACCCTTCGTTTCCCCCTCTCACACATATATTCACTACCTACCTTCTTCCATACACCCTCATCCCTCCATAACCATGTCTGATGAAGAAAATGTCATCGAGAAATAGGATCGCACACTACACCAAAAAAACAATCTGGCATGGTTTAAAATTATGCCAGATCAAATCTAGCACAGTTTTGAACTATGCCAGAATCAGGTGTTCCAAAATGGAATTTTTTCTGGCACGATTTAAAAGTGGGCCAGATTTGGCCAAACAAGAACACTTTTGGCACACTTTTAAACCGTGCCAGAATTTGATATTTCTGGCACATTTTTTGGCACAATTTATAATTGTGCCAGATTGAGTACATTTTGGTACACTTTTGACCCAGTTCAAAATCATGCAAAAATTTGATACACTTTTGGCATAGTTTTCAACTGTGCCAAATTTTTGAATCAAATAAAAAAAATTAATTATTTAAAAATAAGAAAATTCTAAAATCACGAATCTCGCATGTTGTTGATAAACTAATGTACATACAAACTTCAAAATATTACAAGTCTTAATAGTTCAAAGACCCCAAAAAATTGGGTAGAGTTTTATCTATTTTCTGGGCATTCTAAAACCTGTGTAATGTAAAGCTCGCACGGCTATAAAATGTAACAATAAATTTGCAAAATCCCGCATGACCATAAAATTTAACAATAAAATTACAAAAGCCCACACGGCCATAACACAAAAAAACAGAATCTCGAATATTAACGACATTTAATAAATAATCCCCTTGTTGTAAACCATTGACTTCTTCGTGTGTTTCATGCGGATAAAAGCTAACGATAAAATATTATCCTACAAAAAAAAGGATACAAAAAAGAGATTATATTAGTAACTGATTAGTTTTTAAAAAATCTTATTTAAGCTGAAAAATTGCATATATGAGCTACAATTATTATTATATTCTCAAACCGGGAGACTCATGACTACACGGTTAAATCCTACAAGTTACATTAGTCCCGTGCGAGCTGTTAGTGCCTCCTACGGGGTTATTTAAGGGTTGGTTTAGATTTTCATCCTCTAAGCCATGTTTTTAAGCTTAATCTAGATATTTTCAAATTATCAACATATTAACAAACCGAGAGACCCATGACTACGCGGTTTATTCCTACAGGTTATATTGGCCATGTGCAAGGTGATCATGCCTCTTAAGGGGCCGTTTGGGGGTTGGTTAGGATTTTCATCATTTTAATCTTTTGTTTTTAAGATTAGTCTAAATGTTTTCAAATTATCATTATATCATCAAATCGGGAGACCCATGACTACACGATCAGTTCCTATGAGTTACACTGGTCCCATGCGAGGTGTTAGTGCTTCCTATAGGGCCGTTTGGGGGTTATTTTGGGTTTTCATCCTTTGATGGCATGTTTTTAAGCCAAATTCTTGATATTTTCAAATTATTATCATATTCTCAAACAGGAAGTCCTATGACTAGATGGTGCATACTTACAAGTTACATTAGTCCAGTGTGAGGTGTTTGTGAGTTTTACGAGGCCGTTTGGGGGTTGGTTTGAATTTTCACCCTCAAATGGCATGTTTTTAGGCATAATCTAAATATTTTTAAATTATCATCATATTCTCAAACGAGAAATCCGTGAATACGCAATCAGTTCCAACAAGTTACATTGATCCCGTGCGAAGTGTTCATGCCTCTTACGGGTCCGTTTAGGGGCAATTTTAGGTTTTTAAGCCTAATCTAGATATTTTCAAATTATCATCATATTCTCAAACCAGGAGAGCCGTGACTACGCGGTCAGTTCCTATGAGTTAGATTAGTCCCGTGTGAGGTGTTAGTGCCTGTTATGGGTCCGTTTGAGGGCTGGTTTAGGTTTTCACCCTCTAACGACATGTTTTTAATCTTAATCTAGATATTTTCAAATTATCATCATCTTCACAAACCGAGAGACTTGTGACTATGCAATCAGTTCCTACAAGTTATATTGGTCCTGTGCGTAGTGTTCGTGCCTCTTAAAGGGTCATTTAGCAGTTGGTTTGGGTTTTCACCCTTTTAACGGCTTGTTTTTAAGCTTAATCTAGATGTTTTCAAATTATCGTCATATTCTCAAATCGAGAGACCCGTTACTACGCAATCAGTTCCTACGAGTTACATTGGTCGCGTGCGAGGTGTTAGTGCTTCCTACGGGGATGTTTGGGAGTTGTTTTAGGTTTTCACCCTTTGATGGCATGTTTTTGAGACAAATTCTTGATATTTTCAAATTTCATCATATTCTCAAACTGGAAGTCCTGTGAGTAGGCCGTTTGGGGGCTGGTTTGAATTTTCACCCTCAAACGACATATTTTTAAGCATAGTCTAAATATTCTCAAATTATCATCATATTCTCAAACTGAGAAACTCTTGACTACGCGCTTAGTTCCTACACGTTACATTGGTCCCGTGCGAGGTGTTCATGCCTCTTACGAGGCCATTTGGGGGTTAGTTTGGGTTTTCACCCACAGTTGATTTTTAAGCCTAATATAGATATTTTCAAATTATCGTCATATTCTCAAATAGGGAAACCCGTGACTACGCAGTCAGTTCCTAGGAGTTACATTAGTCTCGTGCGACGTTCTAGTGCCTCTTACGGGGACATTTGAGGGATAGTTTAGGTTTTCACCCTCTAACGGCATGTTTTTAAGGTTAATCTAGATATTTTCAAATTATCATCATATTCACAAACCGAGAGACCCGTGACTCTGCGATCAATTCCAATAAGTTATATTGGTCCTGTGCGAGGTGTTCATGCCTCTTAAGGGCCGTTTGAGGGTTGGTTTGGGTTTTCGCCCTTTTAACGAATTATTTTTAAGCTTAATCTAGATATTTTCAAATTATTGTCGTATTCTCAAATCGATCAGTTCTTACGAGTTACATTGGTCCTGTGCGAGGTATTAGTGCTTCTTATGGGGCCATTTGGGGGTTGTTTTGCGTTTTCACCCTTTGATGGCATGTTTTTAAGCCAAATTCTTGATATTTTCAAATTATCGTCATATTCTCAAACCAGAAGTCCCGTGACTACGCGATTAGTTCCTATGAGTTACATTAATCTCGTGCGAGATATTCGTGCCTCTTATGGGCCGTTTGAGGACTGTTTTGAGTTTTCACCCTCAAACGTTATGTTTTTAAGCATAATCTAAATATTTTCAAATTATCATCATATTCTTAAGTGGGAAACTCATAACTACGCGGTCAGTTCCAACATGTTATATTGGTCTCGCGTGAGGTGTTCATACCTCTTACCGGGAATTTGGGTTTTCACCCACGGTTGATTTTTAAGCCTAATCTAGATATTTTCACATTATCGTCAAATTCTCAAATCAAGAGACGCGTGACTATATGGTCAGTTCCTTCAAGTTACATTAGTCCCGTGCGTGTTGTTAGCACTTCTTACGGGGTCGTTTAGGGGCTGGTTTAGGTTTTCACCTTCTAACGACATGTTTTTAAGCTTAATCTAGATATTTTCAAATTATCATCCTATTCACAAACAAAGAGACCCGTGACTACGCGGTCCGTTCCAACAAGTTATATTGGTCCTGTACGAGCTGTTCATGCCTCTTAAGGGGTCGTTTGGGGGGCTAGTTTGGGTTTTCACCCTTTTAACGGCTTATTTTTAAGCTTAATCTAGATGTTTTCAAATTATCATTATATTCTCAAACCGAGAGACCCGTGACTATGCGACCAGTTTTTACGAGGTACATTGGACCAGTACGCAGTCTTAGTGCATCCTATGGGGCCGTTTGGGGGTGGTTTGGGGTTTTCACCCTTTGATGGCATGTTTTTAAGCCAAATTCATAATATTTTCAAATTATCGTTGTATTCTCAAACCGGAAGTCCTGTGACTACACGGTGCATTCCTACAAGTTACATTAGTCCCGTATGAGGTGTTTGTGAGTTTTACGAGGCCGTTTGGGGGTTGGTTTGAATTTTCACCCTCAAATGGCATGTTTTTAAGCATAATCTAAATATTTTCAAAGTATCATCATTTTATCAAATCGAGAAACCCGTGACTATGTGGTCAGTTCCTACAAGTTACATTGGTCGAGTCCGAGATGGTCATGCCTCTTACGGGGCCTTTTGGGGGAAATTTTGGATTTTCACCCAGGGTTAATTTTTTTAGACTAATCTAGATATTTTTAAATTATCTTCATATTCTCATACTGGGAGACCCGTGACTGCGCGATCAGTTCTTATGAGTTGCATTAGTCCCGTGCGAGATTTTCGTGCCTCTTACGGGGCTGTTTGAGGGCTGGTTTTGGTTTTCACCCTCTAACGGCATGTTTTTAAGCTTAATCTAGATATTTTCAAATTATCATCATATTCACAAACCAAAAGACCCGTAACTACGGGGTCAGTTCCTACATGTTATATTGGTCATGTGCAAGGTGTTCATGCCTCTTAAGGGGTCGGTTTGGGGTCGATTTGGGTTTTCACCCTTTTAACAACTTATTTTTAAGCTTAATCTAGATGTTTTCAAATTTTCATCATATTCTCAAATCAGGAGACCAATGACTACGCGATTAGTTCCTATGAGTTACAATGGTCCCGTGCGAGGTGTTAATGCTTCCTATAGGGCGGTCGTTTGGGGGTTGTTTTGGGTTTTCACCCTTTGATGGAATGTTTTTAAGCCAAATTCTTAATATTTTCAAATTATCATCATATTTTCAAACTAAAAGTCCCGTGACTATGCAATTAGTCCTTACGAGTTACATTAGTCCCGTGCAAAGGTGTTCGTGCCTCTTACAGGGCCATTTGGGGGCTATTTTGAGTTTTCACCCTCAAACATCGTGTTTTTAAGCATAATCTAAATATTTTCAAATTATCATCATATTCTCAAATGGGAAATCCGTGACTACGCAATCAGTTCCAACAAGTAACATTGGTCCCGTGCAAGGTGTTCATGCCTCTTATGGGTCCGTTTAGGGGCAATTTTGGGTTTTCACCCACGGTTGGTTTTTAAGCCTAATCTAGATATTTTCAAATTATTACCATATTCTCAAACTAGGAGACCCGTGACTATGCGGTCAGTTCTTATGAGTTAGATTAGTCCCGTGCGAGGTATTCGTGCCTCTTATGGGGCCGTTTGAGGGTTGGTTTAGGTTTTCACCCTCTAACGACATGTTTTTAAACTTAATCTAGATATTTTTAAATTATCATCATATTGACAAACCGAGAGACTCATGACTACATGGTCAGTTCCTATAAGTTACATTAATCACGTGCGAGGTATTCTTGCCTCTTAAGGGCCCGTTTAGGGGTTGGTTTGGGTTTTCACCCTTTTAACGACTTATTTTTAAGCTTAATCTAGAAGTTTCCAAAATATCTTTATATTCTCAAACTGGGAGACCTGTGACTACACGATTAGTTCCTACGAGTTACATTAGTCACATGCGAGGTGTTAGTGCTTCCTACGGGGCGGTCGTTTGGGGGGGTTGTTTTGGGTTTTCACCCTTTAATTGCATGTTTTTAAGCCAAATTCTTAATATTTTCAAATTATTGTCATATTCTCAAACTGGAAGTCCTGTGACTACATGGTTAGTTCCTACAAATTACATTAGTCCCGTGCGAGGTGTTTGTGCCTCTTACGAGGCCGTTTGGGGACTGGTTTGAATTTTCACCCTCAGACGACATGCTTAATTCAAATTTTCGAATTATCGTACATCTATTTAAATAGGCAACTATTAGAATAATGATAACACAAATAACATTGCATAGTTAGAAATTTGAACTATATAAGTGGTTCAAACAAAGGGAAAATTTCCAATGAAGTAAAAAAATCAAACTAACATATACATAAATAATATTACTACTTAGTTTTGTGAGATCCTTTATACCTGTTCCGCAAATTCTAGTTCAATAGCTTTGTTGCTTGCATATGTCTTGTGTTGTGTTGTCATCCTCCATCTTGTAATTTTATCTTCAGCAATAACAATGTACATCATCATCCCTTCAACCTAATGCATAAGCATGACCAATACCATATGTGAGAAACAATTAAATCAATGAGTAGCAGTAACTTCAAAGTACTTCTAAATCTGAAACAAGCTGGAAGCTCCCGCCTCGCAACATCTTTGTAATCACGAATTTGTAAGTTCATTGTACAAACCCATTATTTAGTACCCAAGAAGTTCCTCCCATGATCCTTTATGATACATTGAAAAACCCATTATTCAGTACCAATTTAAGAGTAGACAACAAAACATGCATAACATCTCAGTAAAATTTTCAAAAATCTCAAGGGAGTGGGGGGAGCCCCCCGGCGGCCCTGTACAGATCCGACCTATAAACATTAGTTAAATTAAATTACAAAATAGAGACACATGTTGACCCCCATACCTTAGTTTTGGTGGTGGATTCTTGAGTTTCCTTCTCCAAGTGTTGACGTGAATATTTTGTAACCAACTCGTCAATTATTTTGTCTAAATCGTAAGGACAAATCCTGGAGATCATCAAGCCATATTTGCACAGAGTGGTCTTTATTTTGCTTGTTCTCGGCCATCAATAATCAGCAGACAATACCATCAATTTGTTCCATTTGATCCACTAACTAATTTTCCAATTTGATCATTAACTGTTTTCAAAATAATCTCACCATCCTGCATTATTACGTAATGAAAACTAACTTTAATTCACATATAAAAAACAAAGTAAAAAACATCCAACTACTGCAACAATTGCCTCCATTTCCCATATTTATGCCTAAATCTCATATATAAAATGTAGACCACCTATACAATACTCGAAGTTCGAGTTGCACAAACATAAAAAATAAATGTTATTTAGATCAAATTAAGACCAATCATCACCCCTGCTTTGACGATAAATTGCACATTTTCAGCAACACGAACTATCTATTAAAGCAAGTGAAACATGTATGACAACAAATTACTGTTTCACTTGCTGTAATAGTCAATGTAAATCGAGTCTCAAGTAAATATAGTTTCGCCATAGTTGAGTGAGTGGTGTTGGGCTTAGGATTAACTGACGGGGCAATGATACCCCTGTCTATCAGGCCTTAGATCATATTTCTGAGATGAAAGAATTCATCGATGGAGTGGCCTGCGACTTAATGGAAGTAATAGAGATCATTATGCTTGAAGTTTTTAGGGAGTGGGTTCAGTAATTGTTGAGGGTCCAATGGTTTGATGAGATTTCGAGCTAGCAGGGCCTGGTAAATTTTTATATGAAAGCATGGAGCTTGGTGTAATTTTTATTGCAGGATTGGGGTTACTTTCTGATGCCCAAGAGGTATCAAGTTGCGATATGTTATTGATGGTTAAGACTGAGGCATTAGCGGGCTTCTCATATTTTTGGGGTGTAAATTACCCGATCATCTTTTTCGATTCAAACTCCACTTTGGTGATACCTTCTTACGTTTTCACACTAGCTTCTTGAAGCTCTCAGAAGTGTGCCTAGTACTGTCCTCACATAGATGTTCAAATATAGGATAAGAAGTTTTTCTCCATAATGCTCACCTGTTCCTCTTCTGAGGGTCTGTTGGTCATAGTGGAGACTTGATTTAGTAGCTCTAGGTCCCTGCATGTGATCTCTAGTTCTTCATTGTATTTGAACTAATACATGAATTCACAGGCTATATCTTCCTAACTGCGGATATTAGATTCTTCGAGAGATAATAACCATTAGAGAGCATTTTCTTTCAAGGTCTATTGAAATATTTGAACCATTATCTCCTCGGAGGCATTAAAAAGGGTCATGGCTTGGTGATAGCTGTGTAAATGCACAATTGGGGGTCCTCTGTCCCCAAACCTCTTGATAACTAGAATTTTGAACATCTCTGGCAGCCTAACTTTAGGGTAAGGATACATGTAGGTGTAATCCATGTAGTTCTCAAAAATTTTGACTTGGTCAAACTTCTTCGACAACAGCTTAAGGTCTTCCTTGACCTTGTTCAATTCCTTTCATTTGGGATCCACAGGCACGGGCGGGTTAGGCCCTAGCTAGGCAAGGTTTACAATCGTGAGCTTAGCAAGCGGTGGCCTATTTCCAGGTGGGGTACACGGGACATGCGTGTATTCTTCTAGGACCTAAATAGGCTCAAGGGCAGGTGGACCTATGGCATGAGGAAAGATGATCTCAGGTTCATGAGCTTTAGGAGTTTGGGATCGATGTCACTGCATCTCTTAGACATCGGTTTGAAGGTTGCCAATCTTGGCACTGATTTGGGCAAGGATAGCCATCAGATCTGGCTGGACATTCGGTGCTTGATCGATGTTCTACATGGATAGCTTGAGAAGGTAGATCCCAAATTTGTTTGAAGTAGCAGAAGAAATAGCAGAGCTTCGGGGCATTTTTGACGAAAGACTGAAGCCAATAGGGAGCCAAGCCAAAGTCAGGTATGCGATCGACCTAAGAGGGAAAATGATTTGGGTTTATTTTTTAAAATAGAAGGGGAGAATTTTTAGTATATTTAAAAAAGGGGAAACAAATTTTGGTTGTTTTTAAAGGAGGGAAAAAGTAGAGGAACCTCAACATGATTATTATTGTTGTTAGGTTTTCACATGTATTTTGTCTGCCTAAATTCAAGGAAAATGTCATACTGGACCCGACCCTGGGAAAATTGGGCTTAAAAATATAAGACACTATTTGACTTATTTTCAGGCTCACAAACAAGGTCCTATTTTGAAAAAGCACAAAATAGCACGAAAATTCGAGTGGTACGCCAACTCAGAATTTCGATAGAGTTTCGCATGGCAATCGAAAAACTAATTATAAGTGCCCTAATGTAGATGCCTATATGAGGTTTATGCACTTGTTGGGTTAGTGGAAGGGTTCCCCCCTTTGGCATGACTTCCACAATATACCTCTTACCTATAAGCGCAATCATTCATGAGTACGTGTGGATAAGCCATTTGATATACATGAGTGTACATGAATTTTCTCAGGATATACCTCGTGGGGATGGTACGTATGAGAGAGAATTCATTATACTCGATGTGCGTGAAAGAGTTCCATATTATATACCTCCCATCGTGAGTTCAGTTAAGAAATACGATTCGGGGGGAACCGCTCGTTATACGTCGAAAATACGAGAGCAATGGAATGTGAGAATCATATCGCTTAGGTTAACCGTTCCCTAGTGAAGTCGTCACCCATCAAGAAGTGACCCCCCAGTACATGACAAAATTTTGGTCAATATTGTCATGCTCTGGTAATGTAGTGTGCAAAAATTCATGAGTCCTAATTAGTATCTCATAGAGAGATTTTTTTTTATTTGCATGCTAAGTAAGGGGAGTACTACCATCATAGTGATAGGGAAGCATGTGAATATACAAGTGAGTGAGATGTGTAAGGTGAGAAAGTAATATGGGAATAGTGTGTGTGGTCACATGAATATACACAAGTGAATGTATGTCCTAATGAGTCTAAGCATGGATAATCTATAATTGGTGTGTGAGATGTGTAAGTGAGAATGGAGATATATGCAAGTGAGAGAAGTGTGTGTATGTGCTAGTGAAACAAGCATGGATATTCTACAAGTGGTGTGTGGAGCATGAGAGTAGTGGAAAAATTATATACAAGTATAAGTATGTGAAGTAAGCATGAAGAATATATACAAGTGTGAGTGAGTGAAGTGAGCAAGGAGAATATATACAAGTGTGTGAAGTGAGCATATGCAAGTGAGTGAAAAGTGTTATATATATATATATATATATATATATATATAAGACGAGAGAAGGGTAAAGATAAACATGAGGTAAAATACAAATGAGTAGAGGTAACATACAAGTGGGAGAAAATGTACACATGTATAAAAGTAGGAGAAAAATTAATAACACCCATATAGAAATAAAGTCTTGTACTCTTAAGAACAATCCCCAGTAGAGTCACCATTATGACCATTCGGGATCGAATTCCCTCCGCCACTCGTGAATACGGGTGTTAGTCGTCGTCAAAGTTGGGGTAATATGAAGAGATAGAGTCACCAGCCTATTTTTATCAAGGTCAAGCATATGCATACAAAACCAAGTAGTTCAAAGGTTCAGGGATTAAGTTACATAATGGGAAGGTGTTAGGCACCCAATATGTCCTTTCAGTCTCGCATGGGCTAATGTTAATCTTCTCCTTGGAGACTCTATGACGGGTGTGTACATGTGTATAATATAAACAGTGGGAGAATGGAATCATCCAACTCGCATCATGAAAGGGACGTTGTGAATTCATCTGAGGAGTGTTCTCAAAAATAATGACAAAAAAATATGATATAGGTGTTCACCGAATAACAAATCGATATGAGAGAGCGAATGTGCACATCGGACGAAACACAAATATATAGGATTATAAGACTCACCAAATATATATATATATATATATATATATATATATATATATATATATATATAATCATATAAACATGAAAAAAGGGAAGACTCGAATATCAGGATTGGCCTAAGATGCCTATGTAGACCAGGGGCATCAAAGTCCACGTAGTTCAAAAATTGCATAGAGGTGGGGTTCAACCCATATATCCAAATGTGGGACTTTTCTTATGTGTGTGTAGAGAAATTATGTTTTAAGAGTGGAAGTGTAAAATGAAAATCCCGCTTCTGGAATTTACGGATAAACCCTCTTTTTTTCCTTTTTGGGAGGTTTTATGAAAATAGATTATGTGCAATACTATTAATAAAGAGTAGATATTAGTAAGTGTGATATAATGAAACAAAAGCACAAAATAGAAATAAGGTGAATAACACTAAAATGGGAAATTTAGAGAAAGGATGGAGAAATAGACCTCCTTATGAATGCTTGTTATTGATTTTGAGATGCAAATGTGATGATCTTGAAGTGGTATGAAGAGGGGAGGTGAATTACCAAGTGAGGTAATGGAATATGGGAAAATGGGCTTTGGGGAAAAGGGAAAGGCTCTAAATTCGAGGAGAATATTTTCTGACTTTTTCAGAGGGGTCTCTAGGTTTCCTTTCAAAGTGAGGGCATGGCCTCTTTTATAGGTCAATAGGGGTGCCGATCGGCATAGGGATTGACCTGCCTATCGGAAGGGTGCTTTCCTTGACGGGAAAAGAAAAGGACACCTTGTCAAAATGCAGGGTTCCTGAGGTGCCTATAACTAGTCTGAAACGGGTTTTTTGGAAAAATGAGCATAAAATGAAAATCGTAAGTTCGAATCGTGCATGGGATGGACCATTGGAAAGGGAATTCATGGCCCTTTAATAATCCATCGAGCCACTCCTAGATTCGGGAGTTGACTGAAGTCAAATGAAGCTCGAACACCCCAATTTTCAAACGGAAATGGATCATTCGTCCAAACAGTAATGTCGACTCGAGCCCGGGGCTAGACCCTTAAAGAGGGAATCCAGTGTCCTTCGACATTTCATTGAGCTTCTCCTGGTTAGAAGGGTCTAAAATCAAATGGGTCCTGAAATCACCCGATGACCCTTTAGAGTAAAAGGGGTCATTCGTACGAACAGTGAGACCGATTCGTGCACAGGGTGGACCATTGGAAAGGGTATCCAGTGCCTTACAAAGATTCGTGAGCCTCGTTCAATCTAGAGATTTTATTGGGATCTGGACCAAAAGCATTCAATGGCCTCTAGATCGGTACTCGGACTAAACCATGTTGTTCGTCCGAACTATAAGGTCGATTTGTGCACAAGATTGACCGTTAAAAAGGAAATTAAGAGCCCTTAGAAAATTCATTAATATTAGCTCAATCTGGAGGGCTGGCCAGTGACAAATGAGGCTCGAGAGTGCTCAGTGGCCTCTAGATAGGTACTTGGAGTATGACCTAGAGTTTATGGTGAATGGATGAGCTCTAGGGACCTGAGGAGGTGCTTGGGGGGGAGGGTCCTAGGATGGGGTGTCCACAGATAGATATACCCTTTCCTTTAACAAACCAACTTCAACATAACATTGCCACTCCCAACTAAAATAAAACCCAAATTGTCATCTCTCTCTCTTTGTAGACATTCTTCCAACGAACATCTTCATCACCGATTTGAATCTCCCAATATCTGAACACCATATTCATCCCTTTCTCTCCCCTCTCCCTCTCTGACCGTTATTTCAACCAATATCTTCATCACCAATTATAATATCCATGTACCAAACTAGTAAAGAAAATAATCCATACAGTAGAAGAATAGGCATAGAGATAAAATCGATTCCCTTTATGTTTTTCCTGAAGGTACTATCTCGAATAAACAAAAATCTTCTGACTTATAACACATTTAGGGTTTGTTTATTGGTTATTTGTTTCTATTCTAAAATTTGTTCATCTTTTTTTTGTGCATCTTCTATTGTCTTCTCATTACGAACGTGGATTTGACAACATACCCCTAAATATTCTTTAGATTATAAACATATTAACAACTTATGTGTGTATTTTAAAAGAAATTATGGATAAATTTACCTTGTGGAATCAATATTTTTAAAGTTTTACCTTGTTTAGAACTTTTTTTAAATGTAGTAAATATTCATGACATTGCTTTGTTTTCATAAATATAATGACTATTTCCACCGTGTAAAAAGAATTGACTACATGTAATACATGCATGTGAATGTTGGATGCACGTAGTACTTGGCTGTGAGTTCATCACTTGGCTATTTTCTTTATAAATGTAACAAATATTTACTACTTGCATAGAAATAATGTTGGAATCCATATTATTTCACGTTTTTTGGGCTATCGAGTTTGAGTCGATATTTTTCAAACTCTGCATAGCAATTTTGCTTATGGCACATATAGCAAATATTCTCTACATGTATTTATTCTTTGTGAGTTAAGTAAATATTAATTATATGTAGAGAATATTGATTATAAGTAGTATAGCTATTGGAATGTAGTGAATAATGTCCACAAGTAAATATCTTATGTTAATTGTAAGGAATAATATATATAAGTGAATTTTTTTAATATTGTCATTGAATATATAGTACGTGAAGTGACTTGTTGGCTTGAGTGGGTACTCATTGCACACTATGCAACATGTAGTGAATATTTGCTGCATGTAGAAAACGCATATGATAAGCCTTTGTTTTGTGAATAAAATGACTATTCATGCCAAATACAGCACATTGACTACATGTGGGTAAGACTAAATACATGTAGATAATATTTATTACATTAAGGACAAATTATTGGATCCATACTATTTAACATTAATTGGGCCAACAATTTTTCAAAGTTTCACTTGGGAACTTTTTGCTACTTTGTAACATGTAGTTCATACTGACTAGTTGTAGAAAATATTAACGACATTATATATTTTGGATGACGTAAGTATTTATTACATGTATTGAATAATGACTACATGTATATTTATGATGTGTACTGCATTTGTGTGTATATTGTTTTATCTTGTCTAAAATTTTTAAAATTACGTTAATTTAATACTGAGTTTGTCAACTATGTGCAGATGGTGAAGACAAAAAATTTAATGCTCTCATTAATTAATGGGAATGAGGATGATGAGACGCAAATCCCCTAATTTAAAAAAATTAAGTACCGGTGTACCTTGGTTTAGTGAGCCTACTCAAACAAATAAATTTAAGCAAAAGGGGCGAAGTGTTTATAGGAATGATGCCTTTTTCGGCGCTAATTTCTCTTTAGTTTCAAATGAACTTGATATTATGTACGCTAAAAATATGAGAAAATGTTAACATGACAATATGAGCTTATACCCAGTGGGTAAAAAATTCAAAGTGGGGGAAAACGTTATTACCTTTAACATGATGGACATTGTATTGATTTTTGGTATAAACTTTGATGAAGAAGAGGCCACCATTCCTTCTTACATGAAGAAATTGACTTTATCATTGATTGATGAGCAAGTTATGGTGTCAACAACGAATATTAAAATTACAGATATTGAATTCTCTTATTCACTAGAGGTGTAAACATAAAGTGGGATTTTTTTAAAGTATGTTGAAGAGTTTGAAGATATAGCTATATACATCTGGCCCGATATCATCTTCAACAACTTGATGGACACAATAAATGCCTCACGGGCTAACCTTGGATCAGTGACAGACTATGTCTTTAGTCTCATAGTGAGTAATTTAATCTAAATCATTAAAATATGAATTTTATATCCTTTTTCAATACATATGAATTCATAATTCCCTGTTGATATTAATTTTATTTCTTTCCTAATGATATTGGTTATGTGGGAAGACAATTGTCATCCTTCCCGATGAAGGTGGTTAATCATTCATCATATAATAAAAATGGAGGATTAAAACACTATTGAGTGATGCGACTGAAAATGTGTCTCAGAAATGCATTCACTCTAGGCTCAAGTGCAAGCCTGTTGCGTTAGTAATATACCTGGTAAGTCGGGATCGTATCCACAGGGAACTAAGACAACGAAGTTGTAACGACGGGAAAAGACGAAGGAATCCTAACTTTGATTCTAAAAAGAAAGGGAAAATGGTTTGGTTTTGAAAATTAATTACAACTAAATGCAATTATGAAATTATGAAAAGATGCAAATACACTAAACTACCTAAAATATGATTGAAAAATGATTTGAAACTTTTAACGAAATGATGGGAAAAATAGGACAGGAATACAATCCCCCAACCCTAGTGAATTGCAGTTATAATATTAATCATGAATTTAACTGATTAATTTTGACTCAAAATTAAGTACTCCCAAGCATTACGTATACGAGGTTCAAGCCCGCATCATAGTTAATCTGAGGACGAGTAAATCGGTATCGCGATAGTAACACTCGAATTGAATTCTAAATCATCACGGTTACCCAGAGGCAAACGAGATATAAAGACCTACAATTGCTATGTTGCTACGCAATACGGTCGTAATCAATCACTAAATTCAAACGATTAATGTTATACACATGCAACTAACACATTAGGCTGGGTTCATTTATCACGGCCTTAGAAAATCTAGCCTAGCATGCTGAAGTTAATGAAAACAATGTTTGATGTGCAGGAATTCATGATTAATCTACAGAAAACTTATGAATTGATGTAGAATAGAATTGAAATATATAATTACTCACTAATTCTTACCATGGCAGTAACAACAGCAATGAATAAAACTGGTAATCAAATAAAGTCTAAACAAAGCTTCAATCTTGGAATTAAAACTGGAAATTGTATCTAAACTAGGGTTTGCTGGAAAAGAAAGGAAAAATCTATTATTCTCCCTAAAATCTCCGTCCAAATAATAATAAGAAAACGGGTTTTTATACCCTCCAAGAATTTAGGAATTTCAGCTACATTAGGATTCTTTTTAGGAGAAGATCAGATTTGTAAATCTCGATACCTGGACCGGTCCGGGCCTTAGGCGGACCGGTCTGCCTCTTAAGCGGATCGGTTCTTTTTATTTTGGGGCGGACCGATTCTTTTAATTTCTGCATTCTTCGGTTTGCTTTCGATCTGAGGTCTACTGGAGTTTGCACAGCGGACCGGTCCGGGGTGAGGGCGGGCCTCTGCCTATTTGACTTTTCTGCTGAACTTTGACTGCTCATATCTTTTGTTCCGGGATTTTGATTGAGGTGCCGTTTCTTCCTATGTGCTCATGAATGTGATATCTTCAACTTCTCTTTAGGTACCTTATCCGAATTCCTGGTGGAAATTACGCTTTTGCCCTTTTGACTTTCCTTCTTTTCTTTCTTGATTCTTTCGGCTTCCTTCTTTCGTTTCTTGACATCAAATACTTGTAAAATCACTATGAAATACCATAAACTCGGTGTACTCGTTAGGATGAGTCAGTAGCAAGATTATGAGATAAAGTCAACTCGATTACGTTGTTCGAGGTGCTAAAAGTAACTAAATCAATGGATAAATTAAGTAGAATTTATGCCTAATCAAACCCCCCTAACTTAGAACTTTGCGCGTCCCGAGCAATGTAAAAGAATCCTAGCACGGCTTAACTCTTGAAAACATTTTATTGGGATAAAATACCTTTTTTGCGGGCGAGCGATTTCATTTAGCGTATGCAACAAGCCTTTAAACCCCTAGGTCACCGTAGTAGGATGAGTTGTGTCTCGTGAGGGTTTGCAGTGAATATACCCACAAAATTCGACTCAAATAAAATTCAAAATACGCAAAAACTGTGCAATTCAAACTTTTCCAGAAAATAGTCATCATCAAGTTATATGTACAAGTCTCAAACCGTAGTGTGTGTGTGTGTGTGTGTGTGTGTGTGTGTGTGTACGAAGCCAAAAATATAACCGCCAATTTCCACCGATTGATCATTACGTTACTTATCCAAAAACTCGCATTGATTTCAAATTCTCACGGAATGCTCTCTCAAACGAATCACTCGGAATGTGGCTCTTCTCTCGGTATGCGTGATATAAAGAGTAAATATAATAGATGCAAAATCACGCATACAATTAGAAAGACAAAAATTTCATGGTGAAAGGATCTCATCAACGTATTACGGTTTTCAAATCGGGAACATTGCCTCTTATTCGCGCACTTAATCTCTCTTATTATCTTTTGGTGTATTAGCTCTCCACGCGGTAACCAATTTCGCAATTTAGACTCGTTTAGGACTTTTTCGGGTTTTAGGGTATATTGGGTAAAATTGAGAAAGGTTAAGAATTTCGGAATTGGAAAACTTTCTTATGATGTCCGTTAGTGCTTTTCCGGGCTTTTGCTCATTTTTTTTTCTTTTTCTCTATTTTTTTCTATTTTTCACTTCTTTTCTTTTCTTGCTATTTTTGTTGAGCATATCTATTTTTTTCTTGCCCCTTTATATGCACTTTTTGGACTTAAATTAATATTACATTTTTGCAATTCCGGGCTATTTGGATTTTTTGGGTTATCAAACGAAAGGGACAATTTATTCGGCTCAATTTGGTTTGCAAAAGGGGTGATTTTTCCCGACTTTTTATGGCCAATATTTTTGGGTGACAAACGAGGGCCCACTTCATTGTCTAAAATACCAATTGCGTTACCATATGCGTTTCGAGATGAATTTAAGTTTAGAGATCATGTTTGGCACGTTTTTCAAAGCAATATCACACACGTTTTTCATAACCGATCAAAATGAAAGGGTTGAGATCCTCGACGACTATTTAGGCACTGAAAAGAACTTTGAGTTAATAATTAACTCGGATAGATTTAAAAACTCAAAAGGATTGATAGGCTCGAAATCTCACCGGGTTTTGTTAATCTCCACACTTATTCGTTAAGTCATCAATTTTCGCTCAATTTCCATCTTTAGTCAATTTCGGCTTTGTGTATGTTGAATTTTTACAACTTGAGACTTCAATTCGACTTTTAATGATATTTTTGAAAATTTTGAATTCCAATTTTTATTTATTTTGAACAAAAATATTTTTGGGTTTTTCAAAATTTTATGATTTTTTTGGAAATTTCCGGGCATTTTGCAAAATTTATGAAGTTTTAGAAATACGCACTTGTGACCCCCCTAACTTAGACTTTTACATTGTCCTCAAGCAAAAAGGACTAAAATCTAACTCAAAGCGAATGAAAAGTGCAGAAAAATAAAACAAACAAATATTTAAAATGCATAAAGACACTAAATGACCCTAGCACATGACTCAATAATACACTAAAAATCACCCCATACGTGTCGGGGGTGCGACGACCTCTCATATCTCCACAAACTCACCCGACCCCACTTGCGGGGTTCGATGCTCTCCTCGTCTCACCAGTCCTAGGATTATATTCCAACAATCGGAACAAGTTAGGACCTCGCCCATAGATAAAGGATAGACCGGGAGACTTGTCATGACTAATTGAAAAGGGATCCTCGTGATGATGACTCAAAGCGTGGTCTGTGTGTGCTGACTCAGAGGGAACACCTATATTTCTTTCAATTTTTAAGATGCATGGGTCGGGCTCTAAGTCGGATGAACCACGAATTTTCTCCTCACTCGCCTTCGGGGCCTCTAGTGGTGTGGGTGGATTGTCACAATGAAGGAATTCATCAATTTTTTCTTTCAATTCACTTTCGTCTAAGTGACTACAAGAGTCCAATAGGGATTGGACTTTGTAAGTACACAAATTTCCAATTGAGTCCATATATAGTTTTGGCTCAATTCCGGACAAAAACAATTATTCTTAGGATTATATTTAATTGTAATATTCTCAAGCCTAAAAGTTTATTTGAAGATGTAGCGTCAAAGAGTATAAAGCTTCATAATCATGCCGGTTTGCGTGCCTCGTTTATACGTCATCAACTATGGTTCCATGCTCCCAAGGTATGATTGCAATACTATATATATAGGAGCTTGGAACAAGCTTTATTGGGTGTTAGGTTTAATTAAAACTGTGTTTTATTTTCAGAAATAATTAATTAAAACTTTAAAATAAATTTATAAAGTTTTCTGGGGCAGTTTTTCACCCACTTCCCCACTTGGTTCTTAACCAACTTTTTTCAGACTTTATTATGTGCGGGAATAACATTTTCCAACTGAACTTTTCCATTCTATTTCATCTCTTAGAGAGAGTTTGAGAGCAAAATTGTTTAAGGAAAATGTTCTTGTTTTTTGAGTGAAATTTTTAGAGAAAAATATACACCACTCTTGTTTACACCCAATTGTTTGTTTCTTCCAAGTTCCCATATACATATATCTTGCTTGGAGATTTGCATCGGGTTCATCTCTTCCGATCAAAGAGAAGTTTCGGGTTGTCTTATACATCCCATAAAGAAAGGAGAAGAGTTTTGTTACGACATTACCCACTTGGAGAAAGGCTCCTTGCTCGGGTGACGGTGACCATATAAAGTATGATCGGTGGATTCCGAGACTGCGGTGGAGCTCCAAGGTTATCCGCTAGGAAGAGGTATCTACAAGAAGAAGCGTCGGGGATTGAGAGGGATCGAGTCGTGTGTTATAAGCCTTTATGTCTTGTATTTGTAAATTCCGTACTTAGTGGATTTGTGGCTAGGGCCGTCCGAGGTTGTTTCCCGTCTTGGGTTTTTCCTCGTACATCGCGGCGTAGTGGATTGATTGTTTATTTTATCTTGCATAATGAATTAGAACTCATGCTTAGGGTAATTCAAGATAAAAATAGTTTTAATTGTCACACTTAATTTAATTGGGTGCAAATTAAATTTGGATAATTGTTTATTTAATTCAAGTCATTCGCTAAAATTGGTTTGGCCTAACTTTGGAATATTGATAATTATGACTTAGGCAAATTCTAGGACTTGAATTAATTAGCTTAAGTGATATTTAATATTTATGTGTGTTTAAATAATTTTCACTTGGGTTTAATTTGAATTTGAAATTAAAATTTTGTTTTAACTGAACCATCACCTTTTACGCTTCCGCATAGTAAACAAGAAAAGGAAATATAATTTTAAAGAGTTTAAAATCCGGGGGATCCGCATTCCGTATTCTTACAAATTGGTATCAGATCCAAAAATGATAAATTACTTCGTTAAGATCTTTTAAATATTTTTGGCTTAAAATGGAATTTTCCTCATTTTCTAAATTTCCTATTTTCGATGGTTCTAACTACGCGTGTTGGAATGCGCAAATGAAATCGGCACTTAAATCTATCGATGAAAGGGTTTGGATGTCTGTAGTTAACGGGTGGTCTCCACCAACTCATTTAGTTGAAAATGAACGTGTTCCCAAACCGACCGATAGATGGACTGAGAATGAGTTTAAACTTTCTAATTTTAATTCTCGTGGTTTGAATGCCTTGTTTAGCGCTGTCACACCGGATGAATTCCGACGTATTATGACGTGTGAAACCGCTAAAGAATCTTGGGATATTTTACAACTAACTCATGAAGGAACTAGTGTCGTTAAAGCTTCGAAACACCAAAACCTCACCACTCAATTTGAAACTATCAAAATGAACGATAATGAAACTTTTGATGAATTTTATGCTAGACTTTTCGATATTGTCAATTCATCTTTTAATTTGGGAGAGAAAATTCCCGACAACCGAGTTGTAAAGAAAATTTTAAGGTCCCTACCCGATAGATTTATTCCAAAAGTGAGCGTTTTAAATTTTTTACCATCTTTAGCCTCTACGAAATTAGAAGAGCTTGTAGGTGATTTACAACCCTATGAACTAGATATGTTTCCCTCTAAAACTGAAAAGAAAATTGAAAAGGGTGTTGCTTTAAAAGCCCAAAAAGAGGTCAAACAAGTAGTAGAGAGCGAGAGTGATAGTGACTCGGAAGACATGGCTTTGTTTGCTCATAAATTTAGAAAATTTCTTAAATTTAAGAAAAATAAATTTAAAAATGATTTTAAGAAATTTGAAACCTCTAAGCATGACAAAGCCGAGAAGATCCCTAAAGTCGAGAAGATCCCTAAACCTATTAATGAAAATTTAAATAGGGACGAGTCTAATAGGTGTTTTGGTTGTGAGGGTTATGGCCACAGGGCTTCTGAGTGCCCCACTAAACTAAGGAAAGAGGGTAAACGACCCATTGCATATAATGCGACCCTTAGTGATAGTGATAAGGAAGAGGGACCCGATTCCCCCACTAAGCCTAATTTTGTGGCTTTTATGGCTAGTCATGTGAGTGATAGTGAGAACTCATCGATTGATGAAACTTTAACACATGACACTTCCAAGGTCATAGTTTATGATTCTCTTATTTTTTATGATAGTGAGAGTGGAGAAAAAAGAGAGAGTGAAAATGAAGAAGAGGTTAATGTGAATGAACTTCAAAATTCTTTTCAAGAATTATATAAAGAATCTATTAAATTGAAAAGAGCTAATTTGAAGTTAGAAGCTAGTTTGAAAGAACGTGTCAAGGTCGTTGATAATAGTATGTTGGTTGAAGACCTTAGGACACGAGAGAAAGCTCTTCTAGAGAAGCTTGAATATATAGAAGGCGAGAGAGATAGCCTTAGGGGTTTAATGGAATCCTTGAAAAAGTAGCTTCTTGCTTTTAAAGAGCAAAATGTTTTATTAGAGTCTAACATTTTAGAATTGCAAAATAAATTAAAAGACTCTAGTAATGTCATATTTGATTTGGAGTATCGTTCGGAAAAATTAGATAAAATATTAGGAACGGTCCAAATTAAAAATGACACTTGCGGTTTAGGCTTCAATACTTGTAATGAATCTACTCATAAAGCCAAGACCAACGTTTTAGGAGAATCTACTAGGAATGCATTTAGAGATCACTCCTTAGGTAAATCTTTTCGACATGTTTTTACTTGTACACATTGTGGTCGAAAAGGTCATCTTAAGAAAAAAAAAATTGATCTTAAACGAATTCCTAGAAAATCCCAACGTAATGCAACCAATGTATTTAAAATTTCTACACCCCAAGATAGTCACTCTTCATTAATTTGGGTTAGGAAATCTGACTTAGTTGCCTTGAAAAATAGGGTTTTTGATTCTCATTTACTATCACATGCTTCCTCCCTTGATAAATCTAAAGGATAAATGTGTTAGTTGTTTGCATACTTTAGCTTTTGTACTTCATGTTATATTCACATGCTAAATGTATGCTTGTTTAATCATTTTCTAGTCTATGCTCCATGCTTATCACATTCTAGAATTATGATTTTTGTTTATCTTTTGTATTATATTTCCTTCATTTTGTTTGCATTAAATGAAAAATACAAAAAGATTTTTGTTTATCATTTGGATTTTATCTCTTGGTAATTTAAGCTTAATGAAAAATTCAAATGATTTTTGTCTCTCTTTTGAGTATATATTTTTTATTTTTGGTTAAAAATTTCAAAAACTCAAAAAGATTTTATTTTGTGTGTAGTTTAGTTTGACACACTTTATGTGGCATAAACTTGTGTTTGAATCCCATCTTTTACGCTCTCATGTGGTAGAACTTTTGGTATAGATTGTCAATCCTTATTATGTTCTTTACCATGCTTACATGGAGTAGTTGGATTTTGTGTTGTTTTAAACGGATTCTATTTTTATATGCCTCTATTCACACATGCACGAGCTCCTTTGAATTTTTAACTTCATATGTATATTTGAGTTATGTGAGGTGTTCTCCTTCCAATCTTGTCATCTACATATTTGTGACTTAGGAGGACTAGTGCATGTCAAAATCCATTGCACGTGAGATTTGTGTGAAAAATGAAAAACATGATAAATAAAAATGTGCACGGGGAAGGGCTCCGAAAGGACTAAGTGATCCTTTGCGATTGTAAGCCACCGTTTTGAATGGACCTAAACGAAATACGTGGTCCAAAGGCCTAAAAACAGAAAATATGGCATTAAAATAAAAAAAACAATTTGCCAAGGCCTATGTTTGATTGATATATTCATTCAAAATAAATATAAATGCTTATTGAGGGAGATTGGATGGTATATCAACGGTTTGCACAATGTCCATTTATCCTAGTTTCATATCTCATGTCATGACTCTATTGGTTTGTAGAATCATCAATTTGCTATGCTTGTATGCATTGTGTATGTTTGTTCATTGAGTTCAATTTATATTGTCACATGAGGTTATATTCAAATGTGATGAAGTTTGCAATCAAATAAGAACTCCGTGAACATGTTTTTAAGTGATTGGGTCTAAATTTAATTGTTACTAGTTCACACCCCAACACTTCCGTTTCCATATGACACATTTTTGCCATACGAGTGTGCAATCTTATTGTATTTTGTGTCATGTGTGTGTTTATATCTATATATATATGTGCGTGTGCATTATTGATATATTTCTAGTACATATATATATGGTATTTTGTTTTGCCTTTGCCTTGCTGTCTAGTCCTTCTATGCGTATACTTTAGTTTTGGTATCTATCTTGGATTAGTTATGCTTTTGTTGCGCATATGCTTTCATGTCTTATCACTTTAAGCTTCAACATCATTTTATATTTGTTCTTTATCCTTTGCCTATTCCTGGACAAAAAGGGGGAGAATGATAGGGGGAGAAATGGTATCTTATCCTATTATAATCTTATCTAAGTTTAGGAGATTTAACTTAGGGGGAGTAGCTAACTTCTTGGGGTTATCATTTTGATAAAGGGGAGAATTAATTTTGGGGGAGTATTTATTTTCGTTGCTTTAAATACTTTGATATTCCCTATGCATTTGATGAGTTTGCTTAAGTGTGCAGGCATTCTTCTAAAGCGGCATCTTTCAATGGAAAAGCGTTTGATCCTTGGGTTGTTTGAGTCAAGCATTGTATTTTTAGTTTGGGTGGGTTATGTTTTGAGTCTAGTGAGCTTGACGTCCCTTTAGGACTTTTTGTTTGGTTTTTGTCCCGGAATAGCCAAATGGGGAGATTTGTAAGGACACAAATTTCCAATTGAGTCCATATATAGTTTTGGCTCAATTCCGGACAAAAACAATTATTCATAGGATTATATTTAATTGTAATATTCTCAAGACTATGAAAAGTTTATTTGAAGACGTAGTGGCAAAGAGTATAAAGCTTCATCATCATGCCGGTTTGCGTGCCTCGTTTCTACGTCATCAACTATGGTTCCATGATCCCAAGGTATGAATGCAATATTTTATATATATGATCTTGGAACAAGTTTTATTAGGTGTTAGGTTTAATTAAAACTGTGTTTTATTTTCAGAAAGAATTAATTAAAACTTTAAAATAAGTTTATAAAGTTTTCTGGGGCAGTTTTTCACCCACTTCCCCACTTGGTTCTTAACCAACTTTTTTCAGACTTTATTTTGTGCGGAAATAACATTTTTCAACTGAACTTTTCCATTCTATTTCATCTCTTAGAGAGAGTTTGAGAGCAAAATTGTTTAAGGAAAATGTTCTTGTTTTTTGAGTGAAATTTTTATAGAAAAATATACACCACTCTTGTTTACACCCAATTGTTTGTTTCTTCCAAGTTCCCATATACATATATCTTGCTTGGAGATTGGCACCGGATTCATCCCTTCCGATCAAAGAGAAGTTTCGGGTTTTCTTCTACATCCCATAAAGAAAGGAGAAGAGTTTTGTTACAACATTACCCACTTGGAGAAAGGCTCCTTGCTCGGGTGACGGTGACCATATAAAGTCAGATCGGTGGATTCCGAGACCGCGATGGAGCTCCAAGGTTATCCTCTAGGAAGAGGTATCTACAAGAAGAAGCGTCGGGGCTTGAGAGGGATCGAGTCGTGTGTTATAAGACTTTTTGTCTTGTATTTGTAAATTCCGTACTTAGTGGATTTGTGGCTAGGGCCGTCCGAGGTTATTTCCCGTCTTGGGTTTTTCCTCGTACATCGCGGCGTAGTGGATTGATTGTTTATTTTATCTTGCATAATGAATTAGAACTAATGCTTAGGGTAATTCAAGATAAAAATGGTTTTAATTGTCACACTTAATTTAATTGGGTGCAAATTAAATTTGGATAATTGTTTATTTAATTCAAGTCATTCGCTAAAATTGGTTTGGCCTAACTTTGGAATATTGATAATTATGACTTAGGCAAATTCTAGGACTTGAATTAATTGGCTTAAGTGAAATTTAATATTTATGTGTGTTTAAATAATTTTCACTTGGGTTTAATTTGAATTTGAAATTAAAATTTTGTTATAACTGAACCATCACCTTTTACGCTTCCGCATAGTAAACAAGAAAAGGAAATATAATTTTAAAGAGATTAAAATTCGTGGGATCCGCATTCCGTATTCTTACAGACTTTAACAGTAAGGCTCTCATCCACCGGGCGGAATTCTCTTTCAAATTCTTCCATGCTCATGTCCCCTAGATCTCTCTCTCGAGTAGTGCCTATGTCTTCTCTTACTTGCTCGATCTCTAACTCCACTATTTTTCTCTCTTCTAACCCCTCTCTCTCTCTCTCTCTCTCTCTCTCTCTCTCTCTCTATCGCGGTCAATACACACCTCTCCCCCACTTTTCTCTCATCATCACAACTACCACTATTACTTGATGAAATAGGGCACACCCCTAACGTCTCTCTCTTGTGGGACCCTTTATTCTCGTTATTTGACACTAAAGAGGATCCTAAGGTGTCTCCACAATACTTCTCCTCAAAGTATTCCTCTACGATCTCATCTATGAAACTTACCGCGTGAAGATCACCTTCTTCCCCTGTCAGTTGGGTGATATGGAAGATGTTGGTCTCTAAAGTCATGTTCCTAAAAGTGAGTTGCATTCGACCATTCCGAGTATTGATGATTGCGTTTGCCGTAGCTAAGAACGAGCGCCCAAGGATGATAGGAACATGGTTTCTTGAGGTAAAGGAGGGCTCCATGTCCCAAATGACAAAATCTACCGGGAAGTAGAAGGTGTCAATTTGGACGATCACGTCCTCAATTATGCCTCGTGGAATCTTCACGGTTCGATCCGCTAATTGGAGAGTGACCTTTTTGGGATTGAGGTCGCCCAAGTCAAGTTGCCTATAAATGGAGTAAGGGAGGATATTTACACTTGCTCCCAAATCTAGTAAGGCCTTTTCAATTTTATTTTCTCCAATGATGCAGGAAATGGTGGGTGCACCGGGATCTTTAAATTTAGGCGTGAGATCGTTAAGTATAATGGAGCTCATGTTATGTGCTAGAAAGACATTTTTCTTTACCTTCATCTTTCTCTTTACTGTCAAAAAATCTTTGATGACTTTTGCATAAGCTGGAATTTGCTTAATGGCATCGAGGAAAGGTAAGTTCAGCTTTACTTGCTTTAGCATGTCTAGCACTTCATCACGTGGGTTTCCTTTATGTGAAGGAATCAACCTTTGAGAAAATGGTACCACGGTGGGTGGTTTCACTACTACCTCGGGCTCACTAGTGTCGTCTTTATCACTCTCATTCAAGGGGACATCTTCGGCCTCTTTCGTGCCGGGCGAAATCTCCTTGTCTTTAGGTACGTCTTGTGGAGAAGGTGACAAGTCAACTACTCTCCCACTACGTAGATTGGTAATTACGCTACATTTCTCAGGATGGTCATGGGGTGTCGAGCTAACACTAGTTTGACCTTGGAGAGGTCTTTGGCCTTGGGCAGGAAACTTGCCCTTCTCTTGAACACTCAACGATGATTACAACTGTGAAATGTTCGCATTCATGTCATTCATCATGCGCTCATGCCTAGCATTAGTTGCAGTCTGGGTATTGATAAAGTGGTTGATAATATCCTCGAGACTTCTCCGCAACGGAGGGATGTATGATCCTTGAGGTGGTGGTGCTTGCACATGTCCTTACATGTGTGGAGCTTGTTGAAAGTGTTGTGGTGGAGGAGGGGAAACATGGGAAGTACGGTTCATCGCAGAATTTTATTGCCCATAACTAAAACCGGATGGTTTTTCCAAGAAGGGTTGTACGAGTTCCCGTGCGGTGCACCGAAATTACCCTTAGAACCTCCTATACCACTAACTTGCTCTTGAATCATTACTTTGTAGGCGGGTATAGTCGGGCATTCCTCAGTTGAATGACCCGCCTCACAAATCGCACACACCTTCTCAACGGGGTTTGGTATGGATCCAGCTGGTCCTTTTCCATATATCTCGCATAGGTCTCGAAATCCTTTCTCAAAGGTCTCCAATCAACTATCCGTCATAGAGTTCTTATCTACGTGGAATAGGCCGGACGCCGACGGAGTGGTGGTCACTTGATAATTTTGATTTTGAGCATTGGGATCAGATGTATCCCAGGATTGGTAGTCTCGACGACGTACCTCAGGTGAAGCTCAGCATCGTGGGCATCTAAATCGACAAACGGGCCACTTCGCATGGTTTCAACAAGTTATTTGGAGTTAAGATTCAGCCCATTATAGAGAAAAGAGATGATTTGCACTGAATCAAATCCATGATGGGGGCATGAAGTAACTAACTCGTTGAAATGCTCATAACATCGATGAAATGGCTCATTTTCAGATTGTCTGATCGCTTAAATTTGAGCCTTTATGGAGATTGTTCGATGTGTTGGGAAGAAATTCTTGAGAAATCTCGATTGCAATTCGTTCCATGATGGAATCGAGCTCGGAGGTAAAGACCATAGCCAGGTTTTACCTTTATCTTTGAGCGAGAAAGGGAAGAGTTTGAGGCGGATCACCTCTTGTGTGCAGGTTTGATCATTGAGAGTATCGCACATATCCTCAAATTCCCTAATATGGAGGTATGGTTTTTCAGAATCCATACCATGGTAATGAGGTAGCATATGGATCATCCCATTTTTTAAACGGAATTTCCCAGCATTATACGGGAGTATAATACATCCCGGAGTGACAGTGCGCTCGGGATATAAGAATTCTCTCAGCGGGCGGTATGGGGCCTCTTCCTCACTGGCAGCTGCACTACCGTGTTGAGACATCTCCATATCTCTTAATGACTCGGTGCTCTCACTTGGTGTGCTCGATGTGTACTCAGGGATGTGTCCTAAGAAAGAAAATGGAGTTTTGTTTGAGATTGAGTGTGATGGTGTGGGAGGTGGGATCCAGAACTGTGGGGCGTTAGGAGTGTGGGGGCTATCAGGGTTATACTCAACAATTGGATTTTTGTGAATGTTGGTTGGAGTATTGTGGGGTGTAGGAGTGAGTTCAGAATTTTGCATTAATAGCTTATGAGAGATGATGGTGAATCTTTTTGTGCTTTTTGAATTTTTTTTATGTTTTTGGATTTTTTGAAATTTTGTTTTTTGGTCAAAGTTTTAGATTGACTCGATCTAATCCTAAGTCTACCTAAGTCCCCGGCAACGGCGCCAAAAACTTGACGCGACTGAAAATGTGTCTCAGAAATGCATTCACTCTAGGCTCAAGTTCAAGCCTGTCGTGTTAGTAATAAACCCGGTAAGTCGGGATCGTATCCACAGGGAACTAAGACAACGAAGTTGTAACGACAGGAAAAGACGAAGGAATCCTAACTTTGACTCTAAAAAGAAAGGGAAAATGGTTTGTTTTGAAAATTAATTACAACTAAATGCAATTATGAAATTATGAAAAGATGAAAATACACTAAACTACCTAAAATATGATTGAAAAATGATTTGAAACTTTTAACTAAGTGATGGGAAAAATAGGACGGGAATACAATCCCCCAACCCTAGTGAATTGCAGTTATAATATTAATCATGAATTTAACTGATTAATTTTGACTCGGAATTTAGTACTCCCAAGAATTACGTATACGAGGTTCAAGTCCGCGTCATACTTAATCTAAGGACGAGTAAATCGGTATCGCGATAGTAACACTCGAATTGCATTCTAAATCATCACGGTTACCCAGAGGCAAACGAGATATAAAGACCTACAATTATTATGCTGCTACGAAATACGGTTGTAATCAATCACTAAATTCAGAGGATTAATGTTATACACATGCAACTAACACATCAGGTTGGGTTCATTTATCCCGGTCTTAGAAAATCTTGCCTAGAATGCTGAAGTTAATGAAAACAATGTTTGATGTGCAAGAATTCATGATTAATCTAAAGAAAACTTATGAATTGATGTAGAATAGAATTGAAAAGAGAGAATTAATCACTAATTCTTACCAAGGAAGTAACAACAGCAATGAATAAAACTGGTAATCAAATAAAATCTGAACAAAGCTTCAATCCTGGAATTAAAAGTGGAAATTGTATCTAAACTAGGGTTTGCTGGAAAATAAAGGAAAAATCTATTATTCTCCCTAAAATCTCCATCCAAATAATAAGAAGAAAATGGGTTTTTATACCCTCCAAGAATTTAGGAATTTCAGCTGCATTAGGATTCTTTTTAGGAAAATATCAAATTTGCAAATCTCGATACCCAGACCGGTCCGGGCCTTAGGCGGACCGGTCTGCCTCCTTAGCGGATCGGTTCTTTTTATTTTGGGGCGGACCGGTTCTTTTAATTTCTGCCTTCTTCGATTTGCTTTCGATCCGAGGTCTACTGGAGTTTGCACAGCGGACCGGTCCGGGTGAGGGTGGACGGGTCTGCCTATTTGACTTTTCTGCTGAACTTTAACTGCTCATATCTTTTGTTCCGAGACTCCGATTGACGTGACGTTTCTTCCTATGTGCTCATGAATGTGATATCTTCAACTTCTCTTTAGGTACCTTATCCGAATTTCGGGTGGAAATTATGCTTTTACCCTTTTGACTTTCCTTCTTTTCTTTCTTGATTCTTCCGGTTTCCTTCTTTCATTTCTTGACATCAAATACCTGTAAAATCACTACGAAATACCAGAAACTTGGTGTACTCGTTAGGATGAGTCAGCAGCAAGATTATGAGATAAAGTCAACTCGATTATGTTGTTCGAGGTGCTAAAAGTAACTAAATCAAGGGATAAATTAGGAAGAATTTATGCCTAATCATTGAGCAACTCCCACCGAGCATTGAACATGTAACTAATGTTAAGTTTGAGGTTTGTCACTATGTATTTTACTCTTTGTTCTAGTTATTCAAAAAATTAATATTAAATATTTGTTATCTCGGGACTTATCCACATCCTTCATCGGGATAGATGACTAATGTGTGATCACACAACCAATTCTTTTAGGAAACAACAAAGTAAACAACACTAGTGAGTTATATATTCATATGTAATAACAATATGCATAAAATTCGGATTTTTATGAATCAGGTTAAATAACTAACCAAGAGACAAATGTCAGAGCTCGTCATCGACCAAGGGTAAGTGTACGAGACATATATTGAGTCGATCAAGTTATTGTAGATGATATCGGGCTAGATGTATATGCCCATATCTTCAAAATCTTCAACATACTTAAAAACATACCACTAATGGGTAAGAATAGCATCCCAAGTTTGTAGAGGCATATCAATCTACACAAATCCATATCCCCTTCTTCATAATCCTCCGAAGATAATTCAATGTCCGTATCTTTAATCTTCGTTGTTGACATCATGCCTTGGAATTCTCTAAATCTCCTATCAATGAATGATAAAATCAGTTTCTTGGCGTTAGAATGGAATGATGACTTTTTTTGCTAAAGAGTATACCAAAAATCAAAGCAATGTCCATTACGGTGAAGGTAATAACGTTTCCTCCCACTTTGAAATTTTTAGGCACCGGGTCATAAACATGTACTATCATTTTGATTTTTTGTCTTCATATTTTTAACATACATATTATCAAATTCATTAGAATTAGTGTTAAAAAAGGTGTCATTCCTATAAACACTTTGCCCCTATAGCTTAAATATATATGTTTGATTAGGCTCACTAAACTAAGGTGTATTTGTAATTAATTCTTGGGGGATTTACAGCTCATCATTCTTATCCTTATTGATTGATGGGATTCGAAGTTCTAGTCTTCACCATGTGACATAGTTGACAAACTCGGTATTATAGTAATGTAGTTTTGAAAATATTAAACAAGATAAAACAATATATATACAAATGTGATACACTTCGTATATATACATGCAGTCAATATTCAATACAAGCAGTATATATTTACTTCGTCCAAAATAATATAATGTAATGAATATTCACTACATGTTGCAAAGTAGAAAAATGTTCCTAACCAAGTTAAACTTTGTAAAATTGTTGTCCCAATAATAGTTAAACCTTATGGATCCAATAATTTGTACTTAATGTAATAAATATTATTTACAAACACTGAATAATGCCCACATGCAATCAATATGCAGTACATGGTATGAAAATTCAATGTATTCAAAAAATAAAGGTATGCCATGTATTCACTACATGTTGCAAAGTATGTAACACAGACCCACTCAAGATAACAAGTCACTTCTTGTAGGATATATTCAGCGCCAATAATCGAAAACTTTCAATTGTAGTCATTATTCACTACATTTAAAAAAAACCAGTAAATACTTAAGTCCTCGAACAAGTTATATAAGTAGTAAGTATTCACTACATGTTGCAAAGAGTGTAACAATTACCCACTCAAGTTACCAAGTCACTCCATGTAGTTTATATTCAATTACAATATAAATGGTTTCAATTGTAGACATTATTCAGTACGTTCAACATATTGTATTCACTTGTAGACATAATTCACTACATTCCAATAATTGTACTACAGGTAATCAATATTCTTTACAAAGAGCTAATATTTACTTTACTCACAAAAAAATAAACACATGTAGTGAATATCTTCTATATGTGCCATAAAAAAAGCCCAAAGTTTGAAAAATATTGGCCCAAACTCGGTGACCTAAATAATGTTAAGCATTATGGACTGTAACAATATTTCTATGGATGTATTAAATAGTTACCACCTATACAAAAACAACCATGTTTTAACTCACATCCAAGTACAACATGTATCCAACATTCACATCTAAGTACTCCATGTATCTACAAGGTTTGTTAAAACAAACCTTGTAGACGGTTGAATTTGGTTTATTAAAATAAAGGGCGTTGATTGAAGGGAAAGTTAGGTGGGTGCAAGGATAAAGTCATTGTTTGGTTTACTACTTCAATGCAAAAACCTAAACTTTAACTACACTCTCATAGAGTATGACGACTAGTTTGGGTATTGAATCCACGGAGAGTGTGCTTACAATTTATAAGAGAGTAGTTTGATCTGAGGTATTTTATGTGGATAATAAGGTGTAAGCCGTTTAGTGATGAAAATATAATGCTTAGTGCACTTGTAACAATGGAAGACAAGTTAAATATATATCACATTTATGAGTAAATAAATACAGAATATTTGGATAATAAATTAAGGGCCTTTGATTGATGTAATTTAGATGGAGAAAAAATAAGCACTTTAGAAGGGATGGATATATTGTGAATCATTGCTAAATCCAAAGTTAAACATAGAGGTACCCTATACCCACCGGATCTTTCTCCTTCCACGTGTTTTAAGTGTCCCCGCACTCACACTTACACTCTCCAACTAAGAAGGTTAACCAGTCGTGAAGCGATCCTATACCCCAATAGACGCCTCAGAAGCCTTATGTTTCTATGTCTAGTCAACCTAGCGACCTAAAATAAAAGGGATGGGAACATTTTGAATCTTTGCTAAAATCAAAATTGTAATCAAGGTACCTTATACCTATTTAAGTTTTCTCCCTTCCCGTGTTTTGCATCGCCCCACGCTCACATTTAATATACCTCTATTCAACTAAGAAGGTTAACCAATTGTGAAGTGAACCTATATCCCAATTGATGGTGTTAAAACATGTGTTTCTATGTCTTGTCTCCCCAGTGACCTAAAATAGAAGAGATGGGAATATTTTGAATCTTTACCAAAACTAAAGTCAAAAATTAAAGTACCCTATACCCACCAGAGTTTTCTTCATGTTTTGAGTCACCCCACACTCACAATTAATCTTTATATATTCAACTAAGAAGGTTAACCAGTCTTGAGGTGATCCTACATCCTAATAGACGTCATCTACGTCTGCTCCCATACTGAACTAAAATAGAGGAGATGGGAATATATTGAATCTTTGTTAAAACCAAAGTCTGAAATTAAGGTACCATACCCACCGAAGATTTCTCCCTCCTCGTATTTTGAATCACCTCACACTCACACTTAATATACCTCTCTTTAACTAATAAGGTTAACCAGTCGTGAAGTGATCCTACACCCCAATAGACGTCGCCAAAACTCTGCATTTCTACGTCTGGTCCTCCTAGTGACCTAAAATAGAAGGAGTGGAAATATTTTGAATATTTTCTAAAACTAAAGTCTAAAATTAAGATACACTGCACCACCCACCATAGCTTTCTCCATACGTTCGCACTTAATATTCTTACCCTCGATTATCAATAACCAAAAGGATAACCAGTCGTGCGGTAACCAAAAACTCCCTAGGAGCTTTCTCCCTATCGTTTTTCTAATTAACTTAATTTCACAATTAAGAAACCTATATTTGGTCCCCGCTGACCAAGAAGGTTAATTAGTCATGAGGTGATCCTAAATAAATGTTCCCATCCCTAACACAGCGTCGAGAACCCATGAGTCCTTAACCACACCTCTAAGTTATCTCTTACCATAGGTCCCCATGCAACCTCAATAAATATCCGTTGGGTATCGACCAAACATTCATGCCCTTTGATGAATAACCTAACCCCTCGCACCATTTAGGATCAATCAGAAAATCAATTTCAACGAAAGTGTCCCCAAGCGCACACTCTTAATCAACTGCCTCTGTGGACGCTCTAATTTGCAATCGAGGTATGTGTTAATTTTCCCTAATTCTTAATGGCGTATCATTTTAATAAACCACTAACTTATCAAAGTCACGGGCAATTCCCAAAAAAATCCCGCCTATGATGATAGAAAAAACCTAAACCTCTCATGATCGTAGGGGCATTCTGCAAATTTGTAAAGCTTAGAAACCATGGACGTGACCAACTTTACAAACTACCCGACGTATCCAAACATGTTTAATGAAAACCCGTTTCAACTATTTGTGTCTTATTCCAAAGGTCGAAGTCAAGGATAGTCCCGATTAAGCCTATCTACATTAAATATCAATTTATGGACATTTTGGACCTAAACTTCATAATTTTGGAAAGTGGAAAACAGAAATATTTTATATATTTCAAATATCTTTCCAACGGTGAAGGCTACACACAAATTAGAGCTTTCATTAAAACCCTAGGCTCCTTGGGCTAAAGAAATTCACACTATCACTCGAAGGGTAGTTTGACAAAAATATTTCATGATTGGGTAAGTTAAGAACCAAAAAACAGATAGAGCTTTGAATTATCTTTCAAATGATGAAAACCACGTGTCAATTGAAGTTACGAGTCAAAAGTTATGAAAATAATACACAACTGCGATAAATTACGAACTAAGGCCAAAACGTTTAGTCGTTCGGGAAAAGTCCCTTTGACCAAATGGCTAATGGATTTTTTTTACTTTTTCACTCTGAAATCACTCAAAATGGCCAATTTACTGAACGGTTAACCCCTTTTGCTAAATGGCTAACCATTTGACCGAACAGTTATGCATCTTTTATAACAGTCCCCTAAATCTTATCCACATCCAGCAAATCTCTCCCAAATCTTCCATGTGGTACCTCGTCCAAATTTAACGGACCTCATTGATCTTTTAATCGGTAAAAGGACTTGTCCAATTTCCTATAAACAAAGGCCCCCACCTCTCATTTCAAGCACTTTGGAAAACCACTGTGAGCCCAAAACTCGACAACGATCCGATTTTTTAACTTTCTTTTCCCTCGAGTGCTTGAAATGCTCAAGCTAATTCTAAAAGTCCCGAAGAAGCTCGTAAGTTAGAAAAGTCACTTTGCTCTCAAAAGAAAAGCTCTTTCTTTCGTGAAGTCTCTTCCAAGTCCTCAAAAGAATCAAACCTGTGCAAAAATTTCAAAAAACTAAGCACTCTTAGTCAAAGATCTACCCAACTAAGGAAAAAAAATGCAAAAGTCAAGACTTCTAGACGAATCTCCGCCCAACTGAAAAACACCAGAAAAAGGGGACACTCCCCCCCCCCTACAAAAAAAAACAGTCGGCTTTTTTCCACTAGGGTAAAGAACATTTGCTTAAATTTCGAAGCAATACTCCCCCCCCCCCCCCCACACACACACATACATATATATATATATATATATATATATATATATATATATATATATATATTGCAATAAATTGTACATATATGTATATATAATTTAGCCCGTCCCCAATTTAGGGGTTCGGGTATGGAATTTCCAGCATTTATATTTCAAAAGCCCAGTTTCTAATCCAACACCTCTATTAATTAATTTGACATGCTCATATGTTAAAACCCTAATAATCAATTACCATAACGACAATTACAAAACATGAAAACATACTTTTCATAATCATTTTGAGAAAAGTTTTGGTGAGATGAGTCAGCCCAAAACTTTTCATCGAGCCAAAGTCTAAAATCCAATTACTTCCATCGGTTCTCCAAATGAATAAAGCTCATCCAAGACACAGCACCCCGAATATTTTTTTCATATCAAATACTCGTCAAACGTGAGCCTCTGATTAAACACATTTTTAATATATAAATATTAATCCAACACAACATAAATGTTATATTAAGGACTAGGCTTCCAAAATACCGTAATATTTATATTTTTTACCTGATATCCCATTGAATACACCCATAAATATGACCCATTTTTTAGAATTATGTTTTCTTTAATACCAAATCTCCTTGGGTATGTAGGTTCTATATCGAGTTAAACTAGTGAATCCCAAGTTTCAAAATATGTCTCTTGACATATTATCTATTAGGAAGGCATTCGTCCCCAGTCCAAATAATGGAGTAACCAACCTGATCGTTACGACACCCTTAGGACTTTAGCCATGTCTATAAGGGATACTTAGATATCCGTCGGTGGCTTCTGTTCCACTTCTATACTGAATACACTTTATCCTCTCCCTAAACACCTTCAAACTAGGCTGAGGGACAATACCTTCTGGTTAGTGATCGCTCGATGATCAAAATATAACATACCTCTGCCAGAAATCTTCATTCCCACACACATTCTAACCCCCCATACATAACCCCTTCTCCTCTTAAGTCAATTTCTACCCTTACACACACATCACATTGGAACACATGAAAAATCGAAATATATTGGATTTGATATTGAGGATACACGGGTACATAGGCATAATATTGAGTTCTTTTCATGAGCTCGAGCCTCGATAAGGTGCCTCTCGATATATTTTCTCCACCGAAATGTGCATATCTCTCGACTTTCCTACATTACTCCTAAGTAATTAAAACGATACAAGGTGGGGTCTACATACTATATACAACCGAACTAAGTAGTCTTTAATCTCGTGGCTACACGTGTACGTAGGCGTAATACCGAGTTCTTCTCATGAGCTCGAGCCTCAACGATATGTCTCACAATATATTATCCCCCTCAGAGATTTTTTTCATTGCTTAAACCTTAATACAATACATATGCATAACTCAAAACGATATGTCAAACTATATTAAGGCGTGACCCCATAATTATACACATACAAATGCTCAAACGCATGCAAAGGTGCCAATACATATACGCTCACAATAGAAACGCACCCATCTCTCATATCACCTTCATATATCTCCTCTAACCTCAAAAGAATTATCAAACTATCTTAAATTTGATCTCTCTTGCACACACAAACACACACACACACACACACACACACACACACACATATATATATATATATATATATATATATATATATATTATCTCCCTCATTATACAATCAAGAAGTCATACACAAGAACCCTTGTATATCTGCACAGATTAAAGTGGTGTTCCTATACCTCTCATTGATACCATTTTCCTACTTAAGCACCTATTTACATTTAAGAGAACCTCGTGATAGGGTCTCTAAACAAATTCTAAAATAACTAAAAAAAAAACTAATCAATTAATACAAAAAGCAATAATAAACATAAAATTAAGGAAGCATACAAAACAAGTGAGGTTCTTAATACTTTTCCCACTCACAACTCGGTTCCCCCTAACCCACACTATAAAAATATCTAGACCAATTACAGATTTAAAACCTGCCTTAGGAGTAGCTCGAATATTTGGTTTTTTTGTATAAAACAAGCTGACGACTCTTTACAAACCAATTGAACCCCTTATCATATAAAACACACTTAGGACCAGGCTTAAGAACTAGAGGTGTGCAACACAAACTGTACATGGAGTTAAACATCATCCAGGGGTAAGTCGTAGAGTCTGACCTCAAACTGATAACCCAAACTCAGAGGAAGGTAACGGACTAGGAGACAAGCATTCTTGCACCCCCGTATCACAAGTTCTTTCCTCTTCGCGCTCGGGGTTTGCAACCCCACAAAGGTTAGGTTTATTATTTATCTTCCCTCGATGACTACCTAATATATGCATAATTGTATTGGGGTTACTTATTTTGATTTCATTTATGAGATATTCCATACATGCAGTCTAGGAAAATTAAGTTTTGCAGGTGTTAGTTTATAAGTGCGGGGTAAGTTATTGTTAGAATATATGCTTGTCAGTTGACTATACTTATAGATGTTTGGATGTTAGAGGTTTGTGAGAAATTATTAAGGAATGAATGATAAAAGTAGTAATGAAGTAAACCTATTTATGTGTCATCGTGAAGTTGGTGTTTGATGATGAGAGTTAGATCCATTAGGATATAAGATATTGAGCTAGTGGGTGTTTGTTCTTAATGACTGCCCAATCTAAACTAAAGTTTATTGAGGGGTCCCTCTTTGAATTTCATTTATGAGACGCACTGTATATGAAGTCTAGAGAAGTATAGTATTTGGGAGTTTAGGAGGTGTCATTTTTGTAAATAGTGAGATTTAACTATATGACTAGGAGGTATATATTTATTAGAGCGTCAATAACCACATAACCTAGACATAAGTGTATTAGGGTATTTTCTTATTTGGGTTTCATTTATGAGACATCCCATGCATGGAGTCTCGAGAAGGCTAAGAGTATAGGATGTTTACATTTTTCTATAAAGTCGTATAAGTATGTGGGCATCTCTATAGATACGAGGAGTAGTGTGGGATGTCTATGGAGTATTATATGTGCGGGACCTATAGCAGCCGACTAATTTGTTAGGTATTAATAATTGTACTTTACTATTGGTGCAGATCTAGTGTTATCTGGCTATAGAGACATTATATATGAATGACCTAGATTGTGTCTAATAGTAACGATATAATTTTCTTGGACTACATCACGAGTATGTGTAGGGTCGTAAGTGAGACCGGTTGGTTATAAATGTATGTTATGATGTCGATGAAGTTATGTACATTGGACATAGTTGTTGATATTTGTGAGATGGTACACGTGATGCACTATATCATGTGCCTGGCCATGAGGGAGGCTAATAAATTACGTATATGGATGTAATGTATTACGTGGGGTATATTATGCTTTGTTTGGGTCCATGAAAGAGGATGGTTAATTATAATAAAGATATCATGATAAATATGATATAAATGAGACAAGAAGTGGTAATTAGATAATGTGTGACGTAAAAATAAAAGACTAGTTGGCTAGAATAGAAATGGAATATGAAACAGTGTTAATAATGGATTACCAAAGTGGAAAATGGATATAAAACTTTAATGTTATTATGAAATTATGATTATGATATTGTTGGCAATGGTTGATAAATCAATAGTTGTTGATATCCATCTTTAAAAAGGGAATGTTATTAATATCGATTATTAAGTAGATTGTTGTGGATGATCTGGTATTATTTAAAACTTTGTTATTAAATGAATAGCTCTTTATACTTTTGTTATGATATAAAACAATGATGTCTTGTGATTTAATTCAGAAAATTTATTATGTTATATTATCGAATAAATATTTCTATAAATTCTAAAAGTAAATCTTTGGTTAAATAAAAGATTCTATTGTAGTATTTATTTCATTTAATATTTTTGGCTGGGTTTATGTTACCCTGTTTGAGATCATGTAGCTAGTATTCTTGCAGTAAGCCTTGGCTAGTTATTGTTGACTAACATCTTAGGTTAGGAGTGCACTTTGAGGAGCCATTAGATCTTGGAATGATAACTTGGATTTTTAGGAGACTCGGATCATGTATAGTATGGTTCCCTTTCCTTCGTTTTCTTTTATGGAATAACTTTTGCATTGATGGGTCACTTGTGACTCTACGGTTGTATTTTAGTATTATTAGAGATTACGCTTTGACACTGCTGATATTATTGTAGGATGTTATTGTTGGACTTTATTATTGGTGATTATTCATATTGTTATGTCTTGTATCCTATATTGTTGGGAAAGTTTTAAATTGTCTCATAATTCGATCATATGCTGAGAATGATATTTTAAATTATAACTTGTATAATCTAAAATTTGGACATTCAAACCTGATATTAGAATATATGAGGTGTTAAAAAACTTCATTATTAAGGACAATGGAAATAACTCTTTAATTTGGGATTGTGTTCTCGTTAAATTCCATGACTTCCATTATATTCTCCAAGCATGCCTCGATCATGATTGAGGCATTCGTGGAGGTGGCCCAAGCCATGAACAAGTTAGTCACTTGACTATAGTACTTCACTTCATGAACAGATGTACATACATATGCATCCATGGTCACGACATCACTAACCCTATGTGATTTATTCTATCCAAGGTCTTCACTCCCGCCAATGTTGTTGTCAACAATGGGATAATAGCTATTTACTGTCCTCATCCACTAAATGTGAACAATAACTTGATCCATCCCTCTGCGATCAACATTGATTTGGTGTCAAAAAAAAGATGGAAGGTGATGCTGATGAAATTACATTAACAGTACTTTTTTCTTCATAAGTAAGTAAGATACGGGGCCTTGAACAGGAGTGGGATGAAGGATACTGCCTCCACAAAAAACCCAAAATTGTGCAAAAATATATCTAACCAGTTCTTACAACTATTAATCATGGATCATAATATGTAATATGTTAGGTTCAAGCTGCAAAAAAATCTACAATAACAAAACTTCTCTTGCTAGTAGGATCTGGTTAAAGTGGTCAGTCGACTACGATATCAGGTTAAAAGATCGTAGTTAACTTAAAAGTGATGGTCTAAGGCTTTTAGTTTTTCAAACTGTTGTCTTTCCACCATAAACAAAAAATGTTTACACTTATTAATCTTTTCTCTCCAAAACAAAAGGAATGTTTTAGTTTTTCTTTACAAGTTTGAATGGTATAGGTAAATCAAAAAAATAAAATAAAAAGCATCAGTTTCAGTGTATTTTGTTTATTAAATGACAAACAAAGTAATGACGTGATTAAATGGAGATAGATAAATGAAAGTATAACAAAAAATAAAGAAATTAAAAAGTAATTATGTTGTCAGAGAAGTCCAAAAGCCTTTGTCAAGAATCACCTTAGACAAAAATTGGAGGAAATTAATAGAGCATACCTTAATAGCCCACAAGGATTAAATTTCTAATTCTAAATTTTTTTAATAGAGAGGGTTATCCATTTTGGACCAGATTTCATGCACCTCACCTCGGACTATTCTCTTAATTCCGAATAATGCTTGCGAAACAAAAATTACTCTTTGCAATATGTGTGAGCGGAATTGAACTCATGACCTAGGAGATGCAAGTATCTCGGTCATAAAGGATCAAACACAGGTTTCCAATTCAAAAAGGTTGAACCACCACTTACACCCAATATGAAACCATGTTCTAACTGTCCAATCAATAAGTGACGTTTGAGCTTTAAAGATTGGAGACATCTTCGTTAATGCCACAACATTATTCTCTTAAGTTTTATCCATGAATTATCGCAATATTTCAAGTGACTTGGGGGTATTGAGATATTATATTTTGGATGTGCCTACATGGCATAACAAATGGATGAGTCAAGTAAGCTTTTAGATTTCTCCATAAAAATTGTCGTACGTTTGCAATTTGTGTCGTATGGGAAACAACCCCCAGTTAGTATGACATGCATAAGTGACATAACATGGAAACCTTAGACGTTCCACAGTTGAAACCATATCGCATCATATCTCTCACACATGCCTAGTGTAACGTTTTCAGCTTATTCTAGCATCTTATTGGACATTATAAATGGTTCTCTAAGGTCAAAAGGTCATGTGATCTTGATACTTATACTCCACCACACTTACAAATATGACTATAAAGAACAACACAAGTGGTTCACATCATTTCCCTCTATGGACACAACTTTGGTTCACGACCTCATCTTCCATCATTGTCCACATATTTATAATTGTAAGTAGATAAACATAAATATATAAATCGATAGATAGTGAGAGATATTTATAACAATACATAATCACTATTTATAATTATACACAATCAATATATATAATGTCAAATTAATTTCAAACTCTAAACAACATCACTCAATAGATATAACTATACCAAATCAATAATAAGAATACCTAATTAATTTCAAGCCCTAACTAACATCACCCAATCAACATTAACAAGAACAATACCAATTAATTCAAAGCCCCAAAATAATAATAGCCAATCTATATTTACATTATCCAATTAATTTAATTCCTAAAATATTTTTTTAAACAATCCTATAACATTTTTAGATATAAAATAAAACACATAAACCTAATTGTATGTAAACAAATTTAAGAGCATGTGGACTGGTGGAGTCTCACGAAAGGCATGTTTACAAATTAAAAAGCTTGTTTGGCTTTCTTGGGAAGTTAGCTTTCAAAATGGGGGAATAGAAAAATTTGCAATCAGTGTTCCTACGAACAACTAATGTTCGTAGGAAATAAAGATATCTCTTTTTACGAACAACATTTGTTCATAGGAATTGTTACGAATAAATGTTGTTCGTAAGAACCCAAATTTATAATAAAAAAGATTATTTATATTTGTTACGAACTTCATTTGTCCGTAGGAATTCTTATGAACAAATGAAGTTCGTAGGAAGCCTTTACAAATTCTGTAGGGGTTCCGTAAGTTTGGAGAACCTTTGCAAGTTCTTTTACGGATTTCGTCCCTTTTAACTCACCATTATAGCCCTGCAAATTTGTAAAGTTATAATTTTTGTTGGACTCTAGCATCTCCATTGTGGATGCTCTAACTATAACTGGATAAGGTATAAGTCACGTACCTGCAGTAGGTTAAAATTAAACAATATGAGAGGGGAGAACTTTCTATCAAAAAGGTAATATTGCAAGGTCATCTCATCTTTCAAGATTTTGGGTGAAAACCCAAAGATTTTTTGTCTTTTGTGAACAAAAGCAAGCAATTTACTTGTGTTTCTTTTAGATAGTTAAGGTTGAGGGTGAGGTTGAGTAGAAAGTAAAGAAGAAGCGGGGAGTTAAAACTGACTGGGAGTTCAATAGAAATTAATTTTTTACCCCATAACTTCGAAAACCTTCATATTTGCACCTTAAAAAATCTATATTTACACATAACACCCCTAAATGTTTTTTCCCAAATCTCGAGGGGGGGGTGCTTGGTCTTGAATAGATCCGCCCCCGTATTGGAAAGAGAAAAAGAACACCAATTCTTCATCCTTCCGCCCCCATTCTCTATCTTTCTATCTATGTATGCATTAAAATTTACAGATATATACACAGTATTGCTCTTGTGCGGACCAGTCCGCATTTTAACAGTGTGAATCATACATGTGTCACCTAGCAGTGAGCCCAGAAAAGAGAGAGAAAGCACTTATAATTTAGCCGATAATTTCTAAGCTTACCGAGAGGAGGCACATGTCCGGTCCATACTGTTAAAATGCAGGACAATCCGTACAAGAGCATATATATATATTTTTTAATATTGAAAGGGAAATAGAGTGGAGGAGGGAATCGAAGGGTATTAAGGGATTATATTCGCATGTTAGGATTTTTCAATAAGTTAATAGAAAACAATATCCGAATTATTTTTTTATTAATATAATTTTATTAGTAACATAGGATAATGTAATAAATAATATACACTTATAAATTCATATATGTTAATTTTTCGAGGGGATAAGTGGACATGAGAGACCAAGAGTTGTGAAAGATTACAATATTGCCATGTTAGGATTTTTTATAAGTTAAGGAGAAATGATGTATAAATAATTTTCTGGGAGTTAACAAACTTTTATTAGTAGTATAGGTACATATAATCAATGACTAATGTATTTATTGATTGTCAATCAAGCTAAACATATGTAGATATTAAAATCAATAACTAATGACAAGTTGGTAATTATATATAAGAATAAATGTTTTATATTAAAATTGTATGGGTTAAAATTACATTTTATGGGTTAAAATTATATATTAAAATTGTATGGTTTAAAATTACATTTTAGAGAAATTTTATTGGGGTTAAAAATTATATTTAGAGAATATTTATTGGTTTGGCTATTATTTTAAATGTTTTATATTATGAATACTTATGTGAGTCCCATTATCCAATGGTTGTTTTTTAATATATGTGGTGGAAGAGACAAAAATGATGTGTGCCTTTAACATAAGCCCTCTTAAAATACAACACATTAAACCACCTCTATCTTATTTAATGATACTACATGCCTAAGGATGCATATGTTTTTTTGTAAAAAATATGAATCTAGAGTCTGAATTTGAAGTCTAAGATTTGAATATGAAAAATATGCTTGTTTGAATATTTGAATAAACCTCTGGATGTATTTAATTAAATTTAGTGGTTAGATTCACACTTAGTTTGACCTCTTAATCATTGACATGGAGAAATGGATGATAGCCCCTAATTTCATAGTCAGATTACGATATATTCTATCACTTTCACCTTGGCGAGTAAATATTGAGAATAACATTTGAAAATATGGATTAAAAGCATTGGATTTGTGAGATAAGGGTTAAGATTACTACGAGATCTCATAATTTGCATTTATGACCTACGTGGGGGCCCAAGACCCCTACGTTAATATCTGTTACTCTAGAATTATTTGACAAATACACAATATATTAAAAAATAATTAGATAGAGATCCTAATATGCTTATCAATACCCAATTGATAAGTGATAATGGGCGATTCCATATTTTGGGGCCACTAAGATCCCATGTCTTTTAATATTGTAATGAACCCATCAATAAGGGCGTGTGAAATTTAGAGACCTTTGTCAAATTGTTCTCAATAAAACATCTCTCTCCCCGGCATATTTACGAAGCCGACAAGAACACAGACCAATGACATAATGCAATTAAAACTTCACTCACTCAATTTTGCTAGCACTAACCCAAAAGATGCAACACTTCGGAGAATCTGCTACAAGATATAATCGTGAGAAAAGTCTTAGGGTCTATTATTATACCATATATATTGGATAACTCGTGGACAAATTATAAAAAGATGCCTGGACACACATGCTAACAAGAATGAGATCGACATCAACTTATAACCTGGTCGCCCCAGATAGAGGTCAGTTCAACCATTTTTGACTGATTAATTAACCCCGTTAGTTAACACTGTCAGCTAACACTTTCAATTAACTCCATTCTAGCAAGCATGTATTATGTGACTAAATGACATCAACTACATTTATTACACGTGAACATGGATAAGATATGAAATTATTTTCCCCATGTTTTAATAACTAACTTGTGATTATTTTCTCACCATGTATGTAAAATGTGTACTTACCTAACCTATAAAGGTGATCCACGTGGCAATCTATTTTCTCTCTCCTCTAACAACCTATAAATAGTACACAATACCTATATTTGGGGAGATTTGTGATTTTTCTTATTGTTATGTTGCCCAACTCTAGAGAGAACTTAAGAGCTTCACTATTGTACTTTTTAATGGCTTTTTCCCATTAAATCTATATTAATATTGCACCTATGAACGTAGGCACCATCTTGGAATGAACCACATAAATTCAATTCTTATTCTCCCTCACATCTCTTTATTATTTTCTTTAGTGTTTGTATCTTAGTAGTTTAGATCTCTTATATGTTATTTGCTGATAATTAGTATATTTTAGATAAGTCAACCAGTATACCATTTTTAGGCGATAATAATTATTTAGCTATAATTTCTTATTCTAAGTTCGTAGTTTACAATTAATTAATCTAGTACTTTCCAAAAAATTCTTCTTAATTGAAACATTTAAACATGGTGCACTTGTATGATTATTTGTTGGATAGATATAATCAATTTTGGTTGGCAAGACCTATCATACTTATTTGGCATGATCGCAAAAACTCTCATAAATTATGCCACTAAAACAATGGGGAGGATCATTGATTCCATTTCATAAGCCAGGTCAAAGGGAATTTCCTCGGTTAACCTCCTTGGAGTTATTATATAATCCCTAAGGATGTGTGGGATATCGTCCACCTAATTGACATTGTCCTTCTCCAACCTCTTGTAGATTCCATACATAACAGTCTTATTGGGCACCTCTACTTATCCATTACTCTAATGGTAGTCCATCAAGTTGTAATATTATATAATTCCATTATGGAGACAAAGGTCTTAGAAAGATATGATGCCAAACTTGGTATCTTTGTCGATTGACCTTTGGGACCCCGGGTGATACTATTCCTCCAAATAAACCTTATTATGTCTCCATCCTTGATATTGGGAAGGGGTTTGGATTTAATCCACTTAATAATGTAATATGTGTTAACTATTAACCAGTTTTGATTTCTAAGCATTATGGGTAATGGACCCACAATATTTAACCCCATTAAGAAAAAAGTTAAGGGTTGATTAGGGGATTAAGGTCACTAGAATCTTGGTGCAACAATGGGACGATATTGTCACTTCTCACACTTGCAATCATACTTAACATACCCTTGTTGGATGAAAGACCACTAATTCCCCTCTTTATTTGCTGTGAAAGTAAGTGAAGTTCTTCCATTATGGCTCCTACGTATCCTATCATGGGCTCATATAATAATCTCTCCACTTGGTTTGGGTGCATATATTATAATTAGATACATGAAAGATATCCAGTACAACCTCCTTTCGAGGAAAGATGAAAGTAAGATTCTTTAACCCTGATATGTGAGCTTCATTTTTGCAGTTCAATATAACATTATCTTTCAGATGCATGATTATAGGGTACATACAAATTGGTGTTTTGTCTATCGACATTGCATGTATGACCTCCCCATACTTTGTCATACTTCGTTAGTTAAATTAATTATCCTGAATATTTTTCCTGATGCTAGATACTGCTACTGAATAAAAAGTTTCCAATTCGTCAACATTATTTTTATTTCGTTGAGGAAACTATTGAATGTGTACATTCTAAAGCCGCGTGACGAACTCTTATGCTTTTCTAGACTGGCTAAGATGCCTTCATCCCTTACACTGTGTTCACAAAAGATTTAGTTGGAAACTAGCTTTCAATAATAAAAATCGTGGAGGTGAGTGGCCTATAATAGTAGGACCTTATTAACCACCAATCAGAGATTTTTACTAACCTTATTATTGGAGGCCTCAAATCTTATATGTATGGTCTTGTCGACGAAAGCAGGATTTGGAGTGACTAAAATAATGCCTATTATTAAACTTTCAAATTTGGATGTCCCATTTACGAACAATGTCCATTCATTTATCCCTTGACTACAGGTCGATGATGTGATCGTTACATGCCCTTACATGCCCAATCATTATGAATTCAAGACAAAGATCTTTAGGGTGAACACTACAACAAAATAGGTTAAGACATATCCGTTATAGGTTGAGAGCGTATGTTAAATCTGCCCAGGTCTAATGACTACTTGGACATGCATCCTGACAAGTCGGATTTTTGAAGGATGACTTTGAGGGGAGATAAGGTTAATGCCATGGTAGGATAGCCCTTGAAGTAAATATTTGATTTTTTTTGTGTGTGTGATTACCAACGAGTATATCAAATATTATAATTGGATACATATTTCCTCAATGTTTATTAGTGTATTTTTCAAACTAATAAATAAAGTTTTTCCCCTTTGCTTCCTCCAGAATTTGAACTGAGTTGACTAAATGATAAGATACAACTAAGTAAATGTATAAGGTTCCCTCCAATTAAGTACTTCTACGATGGGAAGGGACCCTAGGTAACTCTTGATATCTTCCAACTCCATTAAACACTTATTCCAGATATTCTCGATATCTTATCTAAGGTATTTTAAGAATGGTCGATAATACTCTGTGCACTTTAAAATGAATAGATTAAGAGTTGTGAGCATCTTTGTAAGCTTTTAGACCTCACATAATGTGGTCAGTCAGTAGATCTCTCTTTGGTCTTCAATTTGGTTAGGTTGCCCTCAATTCCTTTACAGTTAACCATATATATAAGAATCTTGTCATATGCGACCCCAAAGGATATCTTGACGGTGTTGAGATTCATTTAGAAGATTAAAAAGTTCTTTTAAATGTCGAGAAAAGGGTAGGCATTTTTCTTGATTTTTACTAGCACATCTTCTATGTATCCTTCCTTTGTGTTCCCAATTTTTCCTTGAACATCTTGGTCACAAGTCGTTGGTTTGTTTCGATAATAGCCTGTATTTTCAGAATAAGATATTAAGATATAATTAAATTTAATAATTTTGAATTTATTTTGAGAACAAATTAAACTGGAAGGATTTGAAATTAAACGAGTAAAAATTTAATTTTTAAATAAATAATTATTCATGATTACATAAATATAAAACTTAATTGGACATAATGGGTTTGCTATTAAAAAATAAATCACACGTAAATAAATTTTTGGGCACATGTCGTTAAAAATAATAAAAATATCTAAGTGAAATATAAATAATTGGGAAGCGTTAGAGACTCTGTTTAGTGTTTTAAATATTTAGAATTGGTTCCGGGTCATTGGTATATGAGTTGGGAACTTTTAGGTTAGCTTGAATATGTATTCGGGCCCATTTGAGATTCCAAAAATAGGGTTATATGTCTAACCCGAGAATTGGCTAAAATATAAGATTAGGAGGTAGAGAACTAACCCCCCCCCCCCCACCACCACCACCACCACCACCACCACTACTAATCATAACCTAGCCCTAGCTACCCTACTTCAAGAGAGAGAGTAACAAAGGCCTAAGAGGAGGAAGAACAGAGAATTCAAGGAATACGTCACCTATCACCGAAAATAGGCAAGAATTCTCTTGCTTAATTTAAGTTTTTCAATGTATTATCTTGATGCATGATGATAACCCCTTAAAATTTCTGGGATTTAGGTTTGATTTGATGATTAACAAATGTTCAGTGTATGTAGAGAACTGAATTTAATATAGAATTAGTCCCAGAAATTAGGTATCGAAATATAGAAATTTAGGGTAGGTCCCTTAGCGTTTTGATAGTTAATTGGGGATATTTTGACTATTTGATGTAGAGGATATTACTATTGATGTACGGACTCAAAATTCTGATATAAATTCTATGATGGATGCCCCATATTACAAATTAAATAGGATTGGAATTTAGAGAATGTTTAGATCATTAAAAGTTCCTTAACAGATATTATCTTTGGGTTTGGGTATATTGCTTTTGGTTTGTTTTATGGGTTCCAACATACTATTTTTGGGTTCTGAGGTTTTGGAGATTGAATCTGGAAGAACAACGAACGTGGGGAAGAAGATGAAGGGTCGTTCGAGCGACATGGGCCCTCGTTCGAGCGACATGAGATGCCACACAAACAACCCCGGATGTCGTTTGAGCGACGTTAAGGGGTATTTGGCAATTTCGTTTCTTTTGTGATTTGGCCTGAGGTTTTATCTAAGGATATATTTAAGAGGTCATATGATTTATTGGCGATTGTGGAGGTCATATAGGTGCTACGTGGAGGCACTATTTACGAGGAGGTAGGTATTGACGCTGACCAAGTCTGTGTCACTGTTGGGTATGGGCCGTGAACAGGTATATTGCACAGGGATCTCCCCAAACATATGTGTGTTTTGTGATGTTCGCTTAGGATAAGAGATTCTTCTAGACTTGTCGATAAAGTACGAAGTAGACACCAACGGTAGATGCCTTTGTGTGTCAAGTAGATGAAGGACATATATAGATAATTATCCGAACTTTATATGAGATAAATTAGAAATGTCTAAGAATGTGGACGCAAACTACAACTTTGATTCTAGAATGCATAATAGATGTTTATGCCATTTATGTGAAATTTATGAGAGTGGGATATTACGAGAATTGGGAGTTTAATGTAGTCGGTACACTTAAGCATTTAATTATCGATAAATTCATAATTATTAATTTGACACGTTGTCATAATTGTCATTTGGGGACTTATTGAGATACGGATAATATCACACTTAGATGAGGGGTGAGGTGTTAAACGCATGCGAGTGACGAAGTTGATTACTCATTTTTGCATCAACTGTATTATTGCATCTCAAATTAAATAAGTTAATTCTTGCACACCTAGGGCTCTAACCCAAATTTAAATGCCCCCATCCCAAGTGCTCCTAGACAGGGATAGTTGGATTGTGATGTGACAGTCTTGCATTCTCTCTTGCTCATCAGTTTTCAGATTTATCGATTCTATCCTTGGTGCTTTTTTGCCAGAGTTTGTTATTTTATTTGGAAATATTTGTAAGTGCATAAACCCGAGATTTCTTTATGTTATGTTGGAGTTGTGATTTTTACTTGTGTCACACCCCGTAATTTTATTAATTTTTATTTTAGAATTTAATTAAGATTAATTTAATATTATTTGGAAATTAATACGGTAAAATAAATATTAATTAGAGAGATAAGGGTTAACATTTATTTATATTGAATATTACTTACTGAGTGAGTAATAATAATGATAAGGATATATTAAATTTTTCGTGAGTGAAAAATACGGCAATTACAGTAATTTAGTCGGGGCGCGCGTGTCAGTCGTGTCGGGTCTGAATTTAATGAAATAAAAAGTAAGAAATTTATGAGTCATCATATGATCAATTCGTGTGTGATAATGTGTCCGAAAGGGTCGAGATCATCCATAAAGTGTACTCGGGGGTTTAGTTTGGGTCCCGGAGTATTTTTAGGCCAAACCATTACCCTAGAGGGGTATTTTAGTCTTTTGATTGTTTTAGGAAAATAGACCTGCGAATTTTATAAGTACAAATCAGATTTTGTGTTAGGGAAGTTAGCCTTACCACAACAAAAACTAAGAGAGACTATCAGGGGAGGAAGAAGGAGAGTTCTGAGGAAGTCCTAAGACTTTTCTACATCATTTTCCACCACCGCCACCACCATTGTGTAGATAGAAAGGAGAAGAACACCACCATACCACCCATCTACAGAGATTCAGACATACAACACGAGGCAAGTATTTATCTTGTTGAATTCTCATTAGATATAATATCCATGTTAGAGTAGGATGTTTATTACCTTTATTTCATGAATGTTGATGACAAAATTGAGAGATTTAAATCATGTCTTGGGTTGAATTAGTTAGGTTTGAATCACTTATGTAAGAAGACGAATTTAATGAACTACTTATAATAAAAATGTGAAGAAATTTGAGTTCTAAAGATGTTCTTGATGAAAAATGGTGAATTAGGGTTTTTAAAGATTAGTTTTGAATTATTTCAAATTAATTGATGTTCTTTGATGATGTGATGATTATAAAACCTTAGAAATCACGTACATAGGTTTGTATGATGTTTGGTAGGTTTGGTTGGGAGTGTGGGATCGTGTAATAAAGTTTTGGATGATTAAAAATGGTGAAACTCGTAACTGTTTATGGACGAAGATGAAGACCTATAGTAGGCTAATCGATTCGGCTCCCTGGCCAAATCGATTTGGCTGGAAAATCGATTTGGTCCAAGGCCGAATCGATTCGGCTGCCAATATTTTGGCAAAAAAAATTCTCGTTTTGCTTAGGACGCGGGGAAAATGATCGGGTTAACTTTTTAGGTAATTTTTAAATGTAATGGAAGTTATTTTAGATACCATTAGGCCCAGGATTATTTGGAGACTTAATCACATGAAGAGAATTTAGGGCAAAAGTTAATTGAACATAATTGTGTGTTGAGATTTAAATTCGGGACCTTATTATGACACGAGGATTCCTAGGGAGCCAGTGATTTAGACCAGCAGGGTATGAGTGAGATAGCTACTGAATTGACTTATTGTAGGTATATTAATGGTATGTAAGCTATTCCATAGTTATATAGACAACGTGCGGGATATATTGTAAGGTACGTACTTACCTTTACTCCCTACGCTGCTTGCTATCGCGGGAGGTTTAGAAAGGGGACAGTCTTATCTTGATGAGCCATTTTGGGGGACTTTAGACTTGTACCTCAGAACACAGAACTTAGGGATAACCACTGCTTGTGTGAACAAGGGTTAGCCCGTTCATTTGAGTGTGTAAGTATATGCGTAGCCTAAAGGCCTAGAACTATTTTCGCCTATAATTATTTGTGAATTGTATATTGCGATTTGAGAGTGATTCCGAACTGATAGTCCTTTATTTAATACGTGATGTGCCGGGACTTGATAGCAGAGTATGCTTGCACCGCAGGTCTCAGCCTAGGGGTGTTGTATTAGTGTGTGTGTGTGTGTGTGTGTGTGTGTGTGTATATATATATATATATATATATATAGAGAGAGAGAGAGAGAGAGAGAGAGTGATAAATATATATATATATACTTGTGGTTTATCCGACTGTGTGTGCTTAGCCGATGAGAAAGATAGTGATGTCTAAAATAATTTAAGAAAATGAAAACTTAACATCTATTTGGTGAATCCCTAAATTGATTTAAATGATATGAGAAAATAAATCAATAATGTATTGTATGGGAAATACGAGTGGGTACTACGAGTAAGTATGTGTAGTAAGCTAAAGGACTTGAACTAGTTATACGGGGTAGCATAACTAGGACGGGTTAGTAGAATAAGTTAGGCGGGCACAATATTTGAGGCGTGAGGAACTCAAGTGAGAGCACGTGAAACTAACATGTACATAATATTTGTTGATTATACATGTTAAATACTTGCAAATATTTTTAAACTATTTTTCTCGGGCTCTGACCCGTTTTCCAAATATATTTTGTAAAAAAAATTTTAGGTTCCCAGCCAGAGGGACACCTAGCTTAGGAGTTCATTCTCATTTAACATGTTGCAGTTACTGCGAACGATTGCAGGACCTCGGTAATAGACACCTCCATTCCTTTCAGATCTGGTGAATCGTTATATTTATCTCAGTCGGTCATGTCGCCCACCTTCTAGTTATTTCCAAACACTGTACTTCATTTATTTTCAGTTGTTGGGCTCAGTCTGAGATATGGATTATTGTATTGGAGTTTCAGGCTGGAGTGTTTATTCCAATCATATCCTATTCAATTTAGTTATTTCGTTATTTATGATGTTGCTTAAATGTAATGGTAAATGTGGTTTATTAACTTAAATAACTAATGTAGGTGATTAGTAATTAACAGTTTTCGAGAGTGATGCTAAGAATGAACCAACTGGAGATTCTGTTTTAATTTAATAAAGGACTGATCACCTCGTATTTAATGGGCGGGGTGTCACAAATGGTATCACAGCATCAGGTTCTATTGTCCTTAGGATTTATGCGGCCTATTATGTTTTCAGTATGGCGTCCTTTGATATAGGGCCCTATTATTAAGACTGTTGTATTATTTATTATGCATTTACGTCTTCAGTTATTTAAAGACATATTGAATTATGGACTCATAGAAAATTCTCTCTCATTTTAGATACCTCCCCTACGTGAACCACAAGCCGCCCCAAAGGCACCACCAGAGTCTCAACCGGCTCCAGCCCAGGGCACCATGAATGCTGCAGAGGTTGCCGCTATAGTTGCACAGGCAGTTAATGCAACATTGGCTACAGTTGCATAGCAGGCACCACCCCAAGCCCAATTCATGGCCCCAACTCAGATGCGGGCGTTCCCTTCTTCTTGGGAATGAGTTAGAGATGCCTTCCAGAAGGCACACCCTCCCGAGTTTTAGGGGAGTTCATATGCGGTGATTGCTAGCCAATGGAAGAAAGACATCCTGAGGCATTTGAGGATGTACAATACACGGACGTTCAGAGGCAGATTCTAACTATATTTAAGCTAGTTGGGGCGGCATTATAGTGGTGGGAGTCTGTTACCACCGCAAAGAAGAGAGATAGTATTCTGATACAGGAGTTCTGGGAGCAGTTTGACAGCAAATACTTCCCATCCGTCATACAGACTGAGATGAGGTAAAAATTATTAGATCTCACCTAGGAGGGGAAGACTGTGGCTGAGTACGAAGAAGAATTTATGAGGTTAGCTAACTTCATGTCAGGAGAGGTTATTACAGAGGATAAGAGGATACATTTAATCATAGATGGCCTTACTTGGAGGATCTGACAACACTTATTGGGAAATCATGCTTTAAAGACATACATTGAGGTGCTGAATGTTGCTTTATTACATTGTCAGGATCATCGCTTCCATGTTAAGGGAAGTAAATGAGCAGGAGAGTCCAGCCAGTAAGGCAGGACAGGAGGTGGTGGTGCCAGTGGGGAACAATCAGCTCAGACGCAGTCTAGGTAGGGTGATAAGGGTTCCCACCAAGGATATCTTGCTAAGCGATTCATATCTAGAGACTTTAGGCAGGGGCAGGGAGGTTTCAGGTAGGGCCATCAAGGCCAACAGAGTCAGCAGGTCCAGTAGCACTTTCAGTAAGGCCAATGGAGGGGTGGTAACGGCTAGCAGGGCCAGGGACAGTAGGGTCATAGGGAAGGCAATTTTACTGGGAGATGTTTCATTTGTGGCAAAATAGCCACAAGCGTCAGGATTTCCCCTGTAAGGGCAGGGGCTCGTAACAATAGTAGGGTGCTCGCCAGGAGCCACATAGGCCTATCTTTCAAGTCGCCCTTCCAGTACCAGCCCATATGCCAACCTTGCCTTCCATACCATATCCTCCCATAACCCCACCTCAGTAGGGGCAGTTGCAGTATTGGCGTGTATATAACATCCACCAGGTAGAAGTTCCTCAGGCACCACCCGCAGTGGAGGGTATGTTTCTCATCCATGACACTTTAGGGCATATTTTATTTGATACTGGGACTTCACACTCGTTCATATCCATTAAATTTGTACGGGCCAGTAGGTTGTTAGAAATGGCAGATAGTAGTGTTACATGTGCTGATTCGCCACTGAATAATGGGACGTTGATATTCTTTATCTATCGGGGAATGGTATAAATTTTAGGAGACTTCTTTTGCCCATCGATATGCTTGTGTTAGAAATATAGGAGTATGACGCCATTATAGGCATGGATTGGCTAGCCACTTATAGTGCCATGATTGATTGTTATAGTAGGAGTATTATGTTTGCTATACCGGATAGGAGATGTTTTTGGTGGAGATGCCTCATCCGGAGGGAGGATCATCCACTCATTTGTACTACACAGAGGAGGAGTAATCAGGGGGTGGTGATTTCCCTCGATTCGATCCCAGTCGTATGTGAGTTCACCAACGTGTTCTAGGAGATACTGGGATTGCCACCCATCAAAGAGATAGAGTTTATGATATATTTAACATTGGGCACTCGGCCAATAGCACGTGCACCTTATCATATGGATCCTATGGAGTGAGGGAGCCATGGAATCAGATCGAGCAGCTTTTGGGAAAGGGATTCATCCATAGGAGTACCTCGCCTTGGGGTGATCCAGTGTTGTTTGTGAAGAAGATAGATGGGTTGTTGCGAGTGTGTGTTGATTATCGAGAATTAAATAAAGTCACTATACGGAACAAGTATCCGTTGCCCCAAATCGTTAACTTATTCGATCACTTGAGAGGAGTTGCCTACTTATCTAAGATAGATTTCAGATTTGATTATCACCAGTTGCGTATACGGGAGCAGGAGGTCTCAATGACTGCCTTCTTTACGAGATATGGGTCCTACAAATTCTGAGTTATGCCATTTGGGCTAACCAATGCGCCAGCCGTATTTACGGAGTTGATAAATAGGGTGTTCAGAGAGTTCTTGGATCTGTTTGTTATTGTATTCATTGATGACATTTTGATTTATTCCCGGACCGAGGAGGAGCATGCCGAGCATTTACGTCGAGTCTTACAGCAACTACGTGAGCATCATTTATATGCAATGTTTGAAAAATGTGGGTTCTGGCTATGTGAAGTACATTTCTGGGGTATATCGTGAGTTGAGAATATCGATGGACCCAAGTAAGGTGTCAGCGGTGAGGGAGTGGGCACAACCCACGATACCGACTAGGAAAGCAATGAGGCGGGTTTTCAAAAATCCTAGCTCGTCCCATTTAGTAAACGGGGCGGGTGGGTTTTATTTAAATTAACTCTTAACCCTCCCCATTTAATAAACGGGGCGGGACTCCTACGGATCAGGTTAATTTTAAAAATAGTAAAATTAAAAATATTACATTATAGTCTTGGAGGTCTACAATGGTTAGTATTCCAATATGTGAGACAGCCCCCTAATTGCCATCCCATGTTTCCACATAGATCTCTTACAAAATTAACATACATATAAAGGATTTTTTTAGTGTGTGTGTGTGTGTGTGTGTGTGTGTGTGTATATGTGGTTTAATTGTCATTAACATACATATAAAGGGTATTTATATAGGCATAAGTTAAACGGAACGGAGCAGGGCGGAGCGGGGTGAGGTAGTTTTATACAAATGATCTCCTAACCTGCCCCATTTAATAAACGTATTTTCTTTAAAACCCATACCCACTCCTAATTCATTAATCGTGTTTTAAAACCTGCCCCATTAGGGCCTGGGTGGGGCGGGGCTCCTATGGTTCGAGTTAAATTGCCATCCCTAACACCAACGGAGGTGCGTAGTTTCTTAGGGTTAGCTGGGTAGCAATATGGTTTATTAGAGGATTCTCGAAGATTGCGGGTCCATTGACTAATTTGACTCGCAAAGGTGTGTCGTTTGTTTGGGATAACGCTTATCAGTTGGCTTTTGATGAGATAAAGGAAAATTTGACTTCAGCACCCATACTTTCACTTCCCAGGGCAGGAGTAGAGTACCTTATTTTCAATGACTCGTCCCTACAGGAACTTGGGGTGTGCTACAGTAAGAGGATCGGTCTATAGCGTATGCTTCCCGCAATCTTAAGCCTCATGAGAGGAAGTACCCCACCCACGACTTAGAGTTAGCGACAGTCGTGTTTGCATTGCGAATTTGCAGACACTATTTTCTATGAGAGAAGTTTTGCCTATTCACAAATCATAAGTCACTACAGTACTTGTTCACTCAGAGGGAGTTGAATTTGTGTCAGCGCAGGTGGCTTGAATTTGTGAAAGATTATCAGTTCGATATCTAGTATCACCCAGTAAAGGATAATGTGGTGGCGGACACATTAAGCCGTAGGCCAGTAGGTGAGGTGGTCGAGGTGTGGAAGGCAAAATGGAAGGAGTTGGGACATCAGGATTCAGTTGCCCGGTCGTTTATGTCAGTTATGACCGTCACCCCTAGATTGTCACAAGGGTGGTACAGGCACAGGTAGCAGATTCTTTTTAACATGCGCGGATCAAACAGATCTTAGCAGGGGGATCAGAGTCTTACTCAGTGAGTTCAGAGGGAGGCTTGCGCTTCAACGGAAGACTAATTATTCCAGAAGGAGAGGACTTGCAACACGTGATGATGTCAGAGTCACATGGATCCCTATTTACGGTACATCCTTACGGGGATAAGATGTAACAGGACATGAGATGGAAGTACTGTGGAGTGGGATGAATTGAGTCATCAGAAACAACAGGGTTTCTACAGCCGCTAGAAATCCCTATGTGGAAATGGGAGAACATTTTTATGGATTTTATTACCGGGTTGCTTACTTCATAGAGAGGTCGCGACTCCATATGGGTGATAGTGGATCTGTTAACCAAGGTATCTCACATTCTACCAGTTCAGACAGATTATACTACAAGATAGTATGCCCAGATTTTTATTGCTGAGATAGTGAGGTTGCATAGGGTGCCATTAGACATTGTGTCTGACAGGAACAAGATTTTTGTATTTCAATTGTAACACCACGCCCGCCCGGGGAGAGCGAACGGAGCACTACTACGATAAAACTATACTAATTCCATAATATAACAAGGTATAAAGCATCTAATTCCCACAACAACAAAAGAGAACTACAAATCCCAATCTCTTCAAATAAATACCAAGTCTCTCGAATTACATACAACAACTATCCATCTCGAAACAAAAATAAATCTCGAATGCTCTATACATCAAAATAATACAATTTTCTCAATTTGTATTAAAAATCTTCCCAAAATAATCCTCGCTAAAATCAATCTCCATAGCGCCCCAAAATCCGCGCTAACCTGCGACTAAAAGAAAATATGGGGAAGTACACAATACGATAGGAAGATGCTCAACAAATATGTTAGCGATGAATAAAGCGCAACAATACGAATACGAATATTCAAATCAAATGCAAATCTCAATAGCATTTTATCAATAAATTTCTCAACAACACATTAACCGGGTCACCAAGCGTCACCCCATCCGCATATGCTTTATCAAGTCATAGCCCTTGGAAGCAGGAATTTTGGTGGGTGCCCAACATCCATGCCATAATTAAAATCTCATGACAACGTTCTCAACGACAACATGAATAATACCACATGAATCAAAATAATTCCAATAATTATTTTTCCAGATTTTAATGAATTTAACAATTAAAAATATGAGTTCAATTAACAAGAATTCAACGGAATAAACACTCGCGAGATTTAGGAGCATATTGTGTAAAACCCCATACCTCAAACCATCAAAAGATACCATCAATAATCTTCCCAGAACAGCAGAAAAAGGCACCAAAAATTATCTACAAGAGTCACCAAAAACTCCTCCAAGAACAACCTCAAAACAGCCCCCAAGAACACCTCAAAACCTATGGTTGAATGCATAAATTAAAGGGCTTGTTTGTGTATAAAAAGAGAGGAAATAAAAATATACTTTCTGGGTTTTTTGTGCCCCAAGACTGCTCCAAAATAATAGCCAACGATCCTTTTTTATAAGCTAAAAACATAAGAGTTTGAAACAAAACAAAACTCCTCCAAAATCCTTGTTGCTCACGTTTTCTGGGAGGGTCGATCGATCGATCAAACAGGTACGCCGCCACTTCCCTCCTCCTCCGTTTAATACCATTTAACTAAAAATCAATTTTTTATTAGTCACGAACTAAATCCGTGACAAATGTTTTTCCTTTTTTTTTAAAGCTAAACTTCAATCTCTCATAAAAACTTCATTTTAAATCTGATTTTGATTCCGTTTGAAGTTGTATTCTTCTAAAATCATAACCAACATAATTGAACAATAAAAATAATTTTATCTCAAAATTTATTTTTCCTTTTTATATTGAAAAATACCGCAAAAATTACGCGGGTTGTTACACTTCCCCACTAACAATGGAATTTCGCCCTCGAAATTCGCCGAATACCTAACTCTAAAAAATCAGGCCAACAATCTCCAAAAATAATCTCGTTACCAAAAATAATTTCCTCTCATCTAATCTATATGCCTAACACAAAACGATTCTCTAAAAATTTCTATCTCCAAAATACGCGCCACAAAAACGCAACAGACCGAAAATCCAAGACCCTAGGGTGGCCGTATACCTAAGCTCTAATACCATTCTGTAACACCCCGCCTGCCCGGGGAGAGCGAACGGGGCGCTACTACGAAAAAACTATACTAATTCCACAATATAACAAGGTATAGAGCATCTAATTCTCACAACAACAAAAGAGAACTACAAATCCCAATCTCTTCAAATAAATACCAAGTCTCTCGAATTACATACAATAACTATATATCTCGAAACAAAAATAAATCTCGAATGCTCTATACATCAAAATAATACAATCTTCTCAATTTGTATTAAAAATCTTTCCAAAATAATCCTCTCTAAAATCAATCTCCATAGCGCCCTAAAATCCGCGCTAACCTGCCACTAAAAGAAAATATGGGGAAGTACACAATACGACAGGAAGATGCTCAACAAATATGTTAGCGATGAATAAAGCTCAACAATACGAATACGAATATTCAAATCAAATGCAAATGTCAATAGCATTTTATCAATAAATTTCTCAACAACACATTAATCGGGTCACCAGGCCTCACCCCATCCGCATATGCTTTATCAAGTCATAGCCCTTGGAAGCAGGAATTTTGGCGGGTGCCCAACATTCGTGCCATATTAAAATCTCATGACAATGTGATCAACGACAACATGAATAATACCACATGAATCAAAATAATTCCGACAATTATTTTTCCAGATTTTAATGAATTTAACAATTAAAAATATGAGTTCAATTAACAAGAATTCAACGGAATAAACACTCGCGAGATTTAGGAGCATATTGTGTAAAACCCCATGCCTTAAACCATCAAAAGATACCATCAACAATCTGCCCAGAACAGCAGAAAAATCCACCAAAAATCATCTACAAGAGTCACCAAAAACTCCTCCAAGAATAACCTCAAAATAGCCCCCAAGAACACCTCAAAACCTAATGTTGAATGCATAAATTAAAGGGCTTGTTTGTGTATAAAAAGAGAGGAAATAAAAATATACTTTCTGGGTATTTTTGTGCCCTAAGGCTGATCCAAAATAATAGCCAACGATCCCTTTTTATAAGCTAAAACATAAGAGTTTGAATCAAAACAAAGCTCCTCCAAAATTCTTGTTGCTCACGTTTTCTGGGAGGGTCGATCGATCGACTCCCTAGGTCGATCGATCGATCAAAAAGGTATGTTGCCACTTCACTCCTCCTTCGTTTAATACCATTTAACTAAAAATCATTTTTTTATTAGTCACGGACTAAATCTGTGACAAATGTTTTTCCTTTTTTTTTTAAAGCTAAACTTCAATCTCTCATAAAAACTTCATTTTAAATCCGATTTTGATTCCGCTTGAAGTTTTATTCTTCTAAAATCATTACCAACATAATTGAACAATAAAAATAATTTTATCTCAAAATTTATTTTTCCTCTTTATTTTGAAAAATACCCCAAAAATTACGCGGGTTGTTACATCAATTTTGGGAGAGTTTCTTGAAGGCTATGGGTACCAAGTTGTGATTGATTATGGCTTATCACCCGCAAATGGACAGGCATATGAATAGGACCAATCAGATGTTGAAAGATATGCTACGGATTTTAGGGGAGGTTGGGAGTATTATCTTCCACTGGTGGAGTTCACGTATAATAATTCCTACCAGTTCACTATTGACATGCATCCATTTAAGGCATTTTACTGTAGACCTTACCGTTCTCCCACCTGTTGGCTAGAGGTGGGGGATAACAAGCTTCTTGGGCTAGAGTTGATTCAAGATACTTCGTCTAGTAATGAGATGATTCGAAGTCATATACGGGTAGCTCAGGACAGACAAAAGAGTTACGCTAATGCCAATCGGTTCTTTTGAGAGTTTAATGTGGGGGATCAGGTGTTGGTATGTGTATCTCCTATGAAATGGATAATGAGGTTCAATAAGAAGGGGAAGTTGGCACCGAGATACGTGGGACCATTCCCTATCATTGAGCGGATTGGGACAGTTGCATACAGACTTGGGTTGTTGGAGCACTTACATAGGATTCACGATGTCTTTCATATTTCTTCACTGAGGTGATATCTCCGAGTTAAGTTGGCTCACACTCACATCTCTTTGTAGGATATTGATTTGCAACTCCATATTTCATATGAGGATAGGTCGGCTGCTATCTTACATAATAGCGAGAGAAGACTCGGGTCGAAGGTAGTTCCACTTTTGCGAGTTCAGTGGTGGAATCATAATGTCGACGAGTCCACTTGGGAGTGTGAGGCTGAGATACGCGAAAAGTATCCAAATTTATTTATACCATGTATATCTTTTTTTTAATTCTGGGATGAAATTTCGTTATTAGGGGGAAGCATGTAACACCACGTAATTTTATTGATTTTTATTTTAGGAATTAATTGGGATTAATTAAAGTATATTTGAAAATTAATCCGGTAAAATAAATATTAATTAGCGAGATAAGGGTTAATATCTATTTATATTGAATATTACTTAGTGAATGATTACTAATAATGATAAGGATATATTAAATTGTCATGAGTGAGAAATATGGCAATTACAATAATTTAGTCGGGACGTACATGTGAGTCGTGTTGGGACTCAATTTGATGAAATAAAAATTAAGATATTTATAAGTCATCCATATGATCATTTCCAGTGAGCTAATGTGTCTGGAAGGGTCGAGATAATCCACGAAGTGTACTCGGGGGTTTAGTTTGGGTCCGAGAGTATTTTTAGGCCAAACCGTTACCCTAGAGGGGTATTTTAGTCTTTTGATTGTTTTAAGAAAATAGACCCACAAATTTTATAAGTACAAATCAGATTTTGTGTTAGGGAAGTTAGGCTTACCACAACAAAAACTAAGAGAGGCTATCATGGAAGGAAGAAGGAGAGTTCTGAGGGAGGCCTAAGGGAGTCCACATCATTTTACACCACCATTGTGTAGATCGAAAGGATAAGAACACCACCACACCACCCATCTGCAGAGATTCAGACTTACAACATGAGGCAAGTATTTATCTTGCTTAATTCTGATTAGATATAATATCCATGTTAGAGTAGGGTGTTTATTACCTTGATTTCATGAATGTTAATGACAAAATTGAGAGATTTAAATCATGTCTTGGGTTGAATTAATGTTAGGTTTGGATCAATTATGTAAGAAGAAGAATTTGATGAACTACTTATAATCAAAATGTGAAGAAATTTGTGTTTTAAAGATGTTCTTGATGAAAAATGGTGAATTAGGGTTTTTAAAGATTAGTTTTGAATTAATTCAAATTAATTGATGTTCTTTGATGATTAGATGATTATGAAACCTTAGAAATCACGTACATAGGTTTGTATGATGTTTGGTAGGTTTGGTTGGGAGTGTGGGATCGTGTAATGAGGTTTGGATGATTAAAAATGGTGAAACCCGTAACTGTTTAAGGAAGAAGATGAAGACCTGTAGCAGGCGAATCGATTCGACTCCCTGGCCAAATCCATTCGACAGGCGAATCGATTCGGTTCAAGGCTGAATCGATTCGGCTGCCCAAACTATGGAAAAAAAATCCCTTTTTGCTTAGGACACGGGTGAAACGATCGGGTAAACTTTTGAGGTAATTTTTAAATGTATTGGAAGTTATTTTAAATACTAGTAGGCCAAGGAGTATTTGGAGAGTTAATCACATGAGGATATTTTAGGGCTAAAGTTAATTGAACATAATTCTGTGTTGAGATTTAAATTTGGGGGAACCTTATCCTGACACGAGGATTCCTAGGGAACCATTGACTTAGACCAGTCGGGTATGAGTGAGATAGCTACTGAATTGACTTAAGGGAGGTATATTAATGGTACGTAAACTATTCGATAGTTATATAGACTACATCCGGGATATATTGTAAGGTACATGCTTACCTTTACTGATCTTATATACATAGGTCATGTGAATACATAATGTGTGAATTATTACATGTATGACATACCTACGTTGCTTGTTATTGCGAGAGGTTTACAAAGGGGAAAAACTTATCTTGATGAGCCATCTTGGGGAATTTTATACTTATACCTCAGAACATAGAATTTAGGGATTTCCACGGCTTGTGTGAATGAGGGTGTGCCCGGTCATTTGGGTGCATAGGTATATGTCTAGCCCAAAGGCCTAGAACAATGTTTGCCTCCAATTATGTGTGGATTCTATATTGTGGTTTGAGAGTGATTTTGAACCAACAGTCCTTTTTTTAGTATGTGATGCACCAGAACTTGATGGCAGAGTATGCATGCACCGCAGGTCTCATCCTAGGGGTGATGTATAAGTGTGTATATATATATATATATGCTTTTGGTTTATCCTATAGTGTGCTTAGTCGATAAGAAAGATAGTGATGTCTAAAAAAATTTAAAAAGTGGAAACTTAATATCTATCTGATGAATCCCTAAATTGATTTAAATTATATCAGGAAATAAATCAATAATGTATTGTATGGGTAATATGAGCGAGTACTACGAGTAAGTATGTGAAGTAAGCTAAAGGACTTGAACTAGTTAGACGGGGTAGCTTAAATAGGATGGGTTAGTAGAATATGTTAGGTGTGCATAATAGTTGAGAGGTAAGGACCTCAAGTGAGAGCACGTGAAACTAACATGTACATAATATCTGTTGATTATGCATTTTAAATACTTGCAAATATTTTTAAACTGGTTTACTCAGGCTCTGACCCGTTTTCCAAATCTATTTGTAAAAATCATTTTAGATTCCTAGCCACAGGGATGCTTAGATTAGGAATTCATTCTCATTTAACGTGTTGTAGTTGCTTTGGACAATTGCAAGACCTTAGTAGTAGAGGCCTCCATTACTTTCAGATCTGATGCATCATTTTATTTATCTCAATCAGGCATGTCGCCCACTTTCTAGTTATTTCCAGACATTGTACTTCATTTATTTTCTGTTGTTGGACTCGGTCTTAGATATGGATCATTGTATTTGAGTTTCAGGCTGGAGCGTTTATTCCAGCCATATCCTATTTGATTCAATTACTTCGTTATTTATGATGTTGGTTAATTGGAATAGTGAATGTGGTTTATTTACTTATTTATTTCAAATCATTGCATGTTAATTTAAAAGATTAAAATTTGACACCAACTTAATTAACTAATGCAGGTGATTAGTAATTGACAGTTTTCGACAGTGATGCTAAGAATGAACCAACTGGATATTCTGTTTAATTTAATAAAGGACTAATCACCGGTATTTAATTGGGCAGGGTGTCACAACTTGCTATTGGATTTATTATTTAGTTGGTGTTGGTTTAAGTTTAATTATTGTCAAGGAAACATTCATAAAGTTAAAGCATTGGCCTTAAAAATAACAATATTTATATTACGTTGTGCTGAGAATTTTATTAATTGACAAACAAGCCCCATTTTTGACATATTGCCAGCCTTTACGTGAGAGAAATGGTGGTTGTTACAATTGGTATCAGAGCACGGTTCTAGTGTCCTTAAGATCTATATTTGAACTGGTTACGTTATGTGTTGCTGATCGAGTGAAAAAACCGAGCGTCTGTGTAATACGCTAGTCGTTGTTATTGGCTTTCAACCTTAATACAAAAAAACCTAAACTTGTAACTACACTCTTAAGGAGTATAGTGGCGAGTCTGGGTATCAAATCCACAGGGAATGTTTGATAGAATTTAATTGATTTATTACTTCTAAAATAAAAGTGAAAAAGATGATGATGGTTGAAGAGGGAAAAAATAAAAAAGTTAACTATACATGCATGAGCAAACTAATTAAGATGAATGAGAAAGTAGGTTGGAATACAATCCCCTATCCCTAGTAATTTACCGTGTAGAATACTAGAATTGTAAATTATAAATTTGAATGAATCCAGTCTTTATAGATCCTAAGCATTATGTATATGAGGTTCATGCCCGCACCATATGAAATCAAAGGTAAATATAAAGTGGTGCTAAATAATTATACGCACATCATATTCTTAAATATCACAAATACCTAGGGCAAGAGAGATTAAAAGATCTACAATGGTTGTAAAATTGTCTCGAACGACTCTTTCAAGTTTTTAATTTAAATTCTATTTTCTACATAAGTAATTTACATTGGGATGGGTTCATGCATCCCAACCTTTAAAAACTTAGCTAGGCATGATTTTATTAAATGAAAATAAATTCATAAGAATGCATGTAATTGTGGATCTAAAAACAAAAATTACAAAACAAGTGATAATTGAATTGAAAATAGAATTGAGATAAAATAAGAGAATGAAAATTTTATACTTGTAATCAGCACTAGGGAAAAGAGATGAAATTGAATCCAGAATACTTCTTGTTCCTCAAATTTACAAACTAGGGCTTTTCTAATAATATGAAATTTGTCTACTAAAAACTCTCTAAAATTTGACTCTCTCTCTCTCACAAATTCGACTCTACTCTCTAGAATTCGACTCCCTTGGAAGGATGTAGGGCTTGGCCTTTTATAGATCTCAAAAATGACTTTTTCCATGCCTCTCCACGTTTTACCCTTTTAATATACCTAAATGAGACTCTTCCCATGCATCTCCACGTTTTACAACTAATAAAAATGAATTAAACAAGAAATTTCAAGATTTGTCTCTTCAGCTTTCATAATTAATTTCAACTTTTGACTTTCTGTCTCCAACTTTAAATGGGCATAACTTCTTCACCGTAGCTCGTATTGGGGTGTCGTTTTTTCCAATATTCTTGTAATTTAGAGATTTTCAACTTTCCAATTGGACCCACCTCCTGACTAAGGCTGCAAAATTACGAAAGTGCCCTTCAACTCTCCATTTCTTGGGTTCTTTCACTGTTTTGAGTTCTCCTTCGCGCTAACTTGCATGAAATACCTATAAAGCACATGAGAAATACACAAAACACAAAATACTTGCCAAAAGAGGTTAGTAACATAAATACGAGACAAATCCAAGCTATTTACACTGCACGGGATCATAAAAATACCGAAATTAAGGGGATAAATATGAAGAATATGTGCCTAATCACACCCCCTAACTTAGAACTTTGCACGTCCCGAGCAATATAAAAGAATCCTATCAAAATTCCACTCTTGAAAATTCCTTTATTAAAATAAAATTCCACTTTCGCAGGCAAGAGATTGCATTGAGCATATGCAACAAGCCTTTAAACCCCTAGGTTACCTCAGTAGGACGAGTTTTGTCTCGTGAGGGTTTGCAGTGAATACACCCACAAAATTCTTTATTGACTCAAGTAAATATCAAAATACTTAAAAATTGTTCAATTTAAACTTTTCGAAAAATAGTCATCATAAATTTATATTCAAATGTCTCAAACCATAGTGTGTGTGTGCAAAGCCAAAAATTCAACCTCAAATTTCCACCGATTGAGTATTACGTTACTTTCCAAAAATTCGTTTTGATTCAAATTCTTATGGATGCACTCACAAACAAATCACTGGATTTGTGGCTATTTTCTCTCGGTATGCATGATATAAAGAGTAAATATAATGGAACACGAAGTCACGCATAAAAAATTGAAAAGAAGGAAATATATGGTGAAAAGATCTCATCATCGGAATACAATTATTAGGAAATGGGAAATATCATCTCTTAATCACACCATTTTTATCTCTTTTATTATCTCTTCATGTCTTAGCTCTCCATGCAATAATTAATTTCACCATTCGGACTCGGTTAGGACTTTTCGGGTTAAAAAGTGTAAAGGGTAAAATTGGGAATGGACGGAATGTTCGAAATTGGAAAATGTCCTGATGACGTCCATTAGTGCTTTTTCGGGCATTTGCTCATTTTTCTCTTTCTTTTTCAATTTTCAGTTTTTTTTCTCACTATTTTTTTTTTAGCATTTTTTTTCTATTTTTCTCTTGCCCCTTTTTATTGCACAATTTGGACTTACTTGATGAATTTTCTCAATTTTCACAATTTCGGGCTATTTGGGTTTTTTGGGTTGTCAAACGAAAGGAAAATATTTTATTAGGCTCAAAGTGGGTTGCAAAGGGATAATTTTTCACAACTTTATTATGGCTAATATTTTTGGGTTAAACAAAAGAGGGCCTACTTCATTGTCCAAATTTCTAATCACATTACCATATGCATCTCGAGATTAATTATGTTTAGAGATATATTTAGCACGAATTTTGAGACAACATTTCACACATTTCCCATAACCGATCAAAACAAAGGATTGAGATCATCAACAACTTATTAAAACGCTGCAAAGAACTTTGAGTTAATCATAAACTCGGATTGATTTAAAAATTCATAAAAAATTGAAAGGCTCAAAATCTCATCGGGTTTGATCAATCTCCACACTTATTCGTTAAGTCGTCAATTTTCTTTCAATTTCCATTTTCGGTCAATTTTCGGCTTAGTGCAATTGATTGTTAACAATTTGAGACTTTAACTAGAATAAAGGTGATATTTTTGAAATTTTTAAATTCTAATTTTTATTTATTTTGAAGAAAAATATTTTTGACTTTTTCTAAATTTTTCATTTTTTTTGAAATTTTTGAAATTTTCTAAAAAAAACACACTTGGAAAGAACATGTGATCGAATCAATGAATCTAAACAATAAACGGGAAGAATATCCCACACACCCTAACTTAAATGTTGCATTGTCCTCAATGAGAATGAAGAACACAACATAAAGAGAGGAAAAGAAAGACATTACCCAAAATGGAGCGATCCCCGATGAGTGCGAGTCCATTGAATCTACAAAATATGTTAGAACCAAGCATAACAAAAAGAATAACAAAAACTTTAACTAATTACTCTAAACTATAAAAAAAAGGAAAAAGAAAAAGCTAATTATGTACAACCTACGATTTGAAATTCTAATAACTCATACACTAGAAGTCGAAAAATTTGGGGGTCCACCCAAAATACAATTTGACTTTGAGGGATTAATGGTGTACCCTCACTAGAGAGCATGCCTCCCGAAAAATAAGAATTCAGTTTTAAAAACGGAAGGAATGTGCAAAGTTTAAAAAATGAACTATCATCAATTAAAAATTTTAGAGGGATAATGAGGGATTTGAGTGCACAGTGGGACAAGTACCATTGGGATCCAAGAAAAATATAATCACTTCCCAAAGATTTTTCAAGTAGTATGGGAAGGGGATCACACAAACAGAAAGAGCCCATCTTGGAATATAATTTAATCATAGAGTGCTTGTCCTCAAAATCTTCTCTCCCCAAATTTTCAGTTGGATTTGGTGGAGTGACACGTCCAAGTGTATGGCCCATAATACATTCACCTAATTCTTGTGATGGATTTAATGGTTCGATAATAGTGGGGACACAAGGAGACAAATGATCTTCAACCTCAATAGGTTTTGAAATATTTATAAGAGGTTGATATTCAAAAGAACTTGGATCACTCTCAATGATTTCATTCTCAAAAGTATTAGGTGAAGCGCAAGTCTCGACCTTCTCTAAGTTGTCCAAATAGTCATTCAACTCCTAGTAAGTTGCTGTAATTTTTAACTCGGTAGCAGCAAGGTCATCAGATTGCTTTTTTATAACAAGCAAGAGTTCTTCCAAAGTAGGCTTCCTTGGTTCTAGCACCTCTAATTCCTCATTTGGTTGAAAACTTACTTTATCTTCAAAACTATCGGAAGAAAAATCCTCATTGGGTTCAAATAATGCATCTAACTCTTGCTCCCAATAACGATTTTTTTCTCGATATACTTTTTCAAGTCTTTCTTCTTCAAGCAATTGATTTTGATAAATTTGGATTGCCTTAGCACTAGGCTTGTATTTATGAGAATCATCTTTAGTGATATTGATCCAATGTTCATAAATCATGAGTTCATTCTCCTCCTCACTATTAGCATAACAATTAAAGCCACCAAAAGAGTTAAAATAAGACATTTCAAAGTGGGCAATTCAAAAACGTGACACACATTTTTATTTTTTTTATTTTTTTTATTTACTTTTTTTTTACGAAGTAGTAAGTCAATTATAATCTATAACAAACACTCCCCGGCAACAGCGCCATTTTGATCGAGGGGAAAAACTGAGTGTCCGTGTAATACGCTAGTCGTTGTTAGCGGCTTCCAACCTGAATACAAAAAAACCTAAACTTGTAACTACACTCTTAAGGAGTATAGTGGCGAGTCTGGGTATCGAATCCACAGGAATGTTTGATAGAATTTAATTGATTTATTACTTCTAAAATAAAAGTGAAAAAGATGATGATGGTTGAAGAGGGAAAAAATAAAAAAGTTAACTATGCATGCATGAGCAAACTAATTAAGATGAATGAGAAAGTAGGTTGGAATACAATCCCCTAACCCTAGTAATTTACCGTGTAGAATACTAGAATTGTAAATTATAAATTTGAATGAATCCAGTCTTTATAGATCCTAAGCATTACGTATATGAGGTTCATGCCCGCACCATACGAAATCAAAGGTAAATATAAAGTGGTGCTAAATAATTATACGCACATCGTATTCTTAAATATCCCAAATACCTAGGGCAAGAGAGATTAAATGATCTACAATGGTTGTAAAATTGTCTCGAACGACTCTTTCAAATTTTTAATTTAAATTCTATTTTCTACATAAGTAATATACATTGGTATGGGTTCATGCATCCCAACCTTTAAAAACTTAGCTAGGCATGATTTTATTAAATGAAAATAAATTCATAAGAATGCATGTAATTGTGGATCTAAAAACAAAAATTACAAAACAAGTGATAATTAAATTGAAAATAGAATTGAGATAAAATAAGAGAATGGAAATTTTATACTTGTAATCAGCACTAGGGAAAAGAGATGAAATTGAATCCAGAATACTTCTTGTTCCTAAAATTTACAAACTAGGGCTTTTCTAATAATATGAAATTTGTCTACTAAAAACTCTCTAAAATTTGACTCTCTCTCTCTAAAATTCTCTACTCTCTAGAATTCGACTCCCTTGGAAGGATGTAGGGCTTGGCCTTTTATAGATCTCAAAAATGACTTTTTCCATGCCTCTCCACGTTTTACCCTTTTAATATACCTAAATGAGACTCTTCCCATGCATCTCCACGTTTTACAACTAATAAAAATGAATTAAACAAGAAATTTTAAGATTTGTCTCTTCAGCTTCCATAATTAATTTTAACTTTTGACTTTTTGTCTCCAACTTTAAATGGGCATAACTTCTTCACCGTAGCTCGGATTGGGATGACGTTTTTTCCAATATTCTTGTAATTTAGAGATTTTCAACTTTCCAATTGGACCCACCTCCTGACTAAGGCTGCTAAATTACGAAAGTGCCCTTCAACTCTCCATTTCTTGGGTTCTTTCACTGTTTTGAGTTTTCCTTCGCGCTAACTTGCATGAAATACCTATAAAGCACATGAGAAATACACAAAACACAAAATACTTGCCAAAAGAGGTTAGTAGCATAAATACGAGACAAATCCAAGCTATTTACACTGCGCGGGATCATAAAAATATCGAAAGTAAGGGGATAAATATGAAGAATATGTGCCTAATCAGTTGCATCCTTTGATGTAGATCCCTATGATTAAAAATCATTGTATTCTTTATGAGTCATCATTACCCGTACAAGAAAGGGTCATCTTTAGAGAGAGAACCATAGAGACCTTAATGTAGGTCACTTATTATAATTGCGAGAAGTTCGGGCAAAATGGTGACTAAAAATTAAAGGTAAGACATTTAGAGAAATAGAGGAAGTTGATAGTGCACGATAGTACACAATAAGAAATTAATTTGTTCAAACTAGTAGGAGCGGCGTTATGATATTAAAGGTCTGTCACTACGCTAGAAGAGCAGGACCAATTAATTAGTGATTAGTTTCGGGTGAAGCTCGAGGAGATATTTTCCCACACATTTTTTAAATCATAAATGAAGAAAAAGGCAGAGAAGAGATTTAATTTTTTTATATACGTGTCAGCATGGAAAAATAGGTGGTCATAATTGTTAAAGGACTCGACAGTTTCAAGAGTTCCAATTGAGTAGTCTACTCAATAAATATAGGATTGTGTATGGTCAGAACAAGTAGAGCCGATAAGGTCAGGACCCACAGTGAGATGGGCATCGGGTTACATATAAATTTAATTACGGAGATAGGGAGTAGTGATAGTATCGGGATAAAGGGTGTGTTTTCCCCTACTTTGGAGTATGTGGGATATGTTTTGTTGGATATGTGGAATTAGTGTTCATTCGGGACTTGTTAGTATAGTTGAGAAGTTGAAATTCATATTTGGGATAGTGTTTTATATTGGTTCACTGTGGGTTAGAAGGGGCAATCTTAGGTTGGTAAGTAGACGTATTGAAATGCCTACTGGGAGGCTTATGCTTATTTTAGGCATAATTGTTAAGTTAAGTCGTAGTAAGATAATTATCCAGTGATGAAACCTTCCTATATTTGTTAAGAGTATGCAAAGCAAAAAGAATTCGTATTTTAGAAATATTTGGTTCCTTTGGGGTTATTAGGACTGGTGGTAGTCCCGATTATATGATGAGGTGTGCGATCATATATAATGTTATTATAATGATGATATCATTGTAAATGGATAATGATAACCTTTACTAGAATGAGTAGATTAGTGAAGCCATATAAATTGATTTAAACACGTAAATAGACTTAGGTCCTGGATCGAGCTACCTCAATAACCAACAGAGCTGCGTAGTAGTGTATTGGGAGGGTTCCTTATTTGGATTTCGCTTGCGAGACGTCCCACATAGGAAAGTAGTAAATGTTGGAAGTTGAGAGATGTTGGATTCTAGGACATTTTTGTTATTATTCTTGGTACTGTCATATTGGTAATTTATTGGGCATTAGTGTTTATTATCACTGTGGAAAAATAATAAATGAATTGTGACACCTTGAGTTTAAATATGGTTAAATGGGCAACTATAGGACCTAGAGAGCCTTATAAATTAATTGAGCATGTTATAGGCCTGGGTCCTGGACTGACGGATCTCAGCGACCAACAATCGTATATAGTAGTGTATTGGGAGGGTTCCTTATTTGGATTTCGCTTGCGAAACATCCCACACATGAAAGTAGCAAATGCCGAGAGTTGAGAGGTGTTAGACCCTAGGAAATTTTTGGGTTATTATTTTTAGTATAATTAAATGGGTTAATATATCGGGATTTAGTGCATCCCTTTGGTGATATGAGACTTTAGTTGGCAATGGGAAAAAAGTTGGAATTTACATAATTATTGCACACATTTATTTTATTCCCATTGTCGTTTAATCTTGGGTTGATGGATATCAATAACTGACTAAGCCGTACAGTAGTGAATCGGGAGGGTTCCTTATTTGGATTTCGCTTGCGAGACGTCCCACGCACGAAATTAGCAAAATTCGGGAGTTGAATGAAGTCGGATACTAAGATCATTATTTTCTTTTTCATATACATATGTGGTGATATGCTTGATATATGGATATGCTTGGTATGAATGGTACAAATTAGAATTATATGTGTCATTTGTCTTTGTTAATGTTATGTGCGTGTACAACTAATGTGGAATATAAGAACACCCGAGTGATGTTATGATAGGCATGCGTGAGCCTTTTCTTTTATCTCTTGGGAGATGGGTATGGACTAATTGAGTGTAAAGCTTGGGTTAATAACGCGGATAAAAACATAAGGTTGGGCTTTAGAGAATTCCAAGGACGGAATTTCATTACAAGGGGAGGAGAATGTAATACCCCATATTTTCATAATAAGATATTACGATATAATTAAATTTAATAATTTCGGATTTATCTTGAGAATAAATTAAATTGGGATTAAATGAGTAGAATTTTAATTTTTAAATAAAAAATTATTCATGATTACATAAATAAAAAAACTCAATTGGACATAATGGGCTTGCTAGTAAAAAATAAATCACACATAAATAAATTTATGGGCGCGGGGCGATCGTCGTTAAACATAATAAAAATGTCTAAGTGAAATAGAAATAATCGGGACGCGTTTTAGGAAGTGTTAGAGACTCGGTTTACTGTCTTAAATATTTAGAAATGGTCTCAGGTAATAGGAATATGAGTTGGGTAACTTTTGGGCTAGTTTGACTATGCATTCAGCCCCATTTGGGGGTCCAAAAATGGGTTATATGTTCAACTCGGGAATTGAGTAAAATATAAGATTAGGAGGAAGAGAAATATCTCCCCCCCCCCCACACACACACACACACACACAAACACACATATACACACAATTTTAATCATAACCTAACCCTAGAAGCCCCACTTCAAGAGAGAGAGGAACAAAGACCTAAGAGGGGAAAGAACAGAGTATTCAAGGAAGACGTCACCCATCACCGAAAATAAGCAAGAATTCTCTTGCTTAATTTAAGTGCTTCAATGTATTATCTTGATGCATGATGATAACCCCTTAAAATTTCTGCTATTTAGGTTTGATTTGATTAATTTAATGATGAACAAATGTTCTGCGCATGTAGAGGACTGAATTTAATATAGTATTAGTCCCATAAATTAGGTATAGAAATATTGAAATTTAAGGTAGATCCCTTAGGGTTTTGATAGTTAATTGGGGATGTTTTGACTATTTGATGTAGAGGATATTACTGTTGATGTATGGACTGAAATTCTGATATAAATTCTATGATGGATGCCCCATATTAAAAATTAAATAGGAATGGAATTTAGAGAATGTGTAGATCGTTAAAAGTTCCTTAACAGACATTATCTTTGGGTTTGGGTATATTGCTCCTGGTTTGTTTTCTGGGTTCCAACGTACTATTTTTGGGTTCTGAGGTTTTGGATATTGAATCTAGAATAACAACAATGGTGAAACGGTGTGGGAAGAATATGAAGGGTCATTTGAGCGACATGGGCCCTCATTCGAGCGACATGAGATGTCGCGCGAATGACCTCAAATATTTTTTGATCAACATTAAGGGGTGTTTGGCAATTTCGTTTCTTTTGTGATTTGGCCTGGGGTTTTAGCTAAGCATATATTTAGGAGGTCATATGAATTATTGGGACCATGTATGGGTTAACGGGAAATTTATTAAAAATACGATTATGCCCACATTTAATTTGGAAAAATTACAATCAACTAGTTAATTAAGTAATTATTAAATGGAGAGGGCTTAATAATTCACTAGATGGTAAATTATTAACAATCTTATGTGGGGCTTCCTTATGGTAATTATTGAGTAGTTACCTATACATATTATATGAGATAATAATACGTACTTATATGTATTTGTGTGGACATACCAATGTTCGCAAACTGTCCTATCAGCTCGAGGGTTCGTGCGTTCGGATCAGGTACCACACGTCGTCATAGGTGGGCTTGGCGATTGTGTTGGTCATATAGGTACTACGTGGAGGCACCATCTAAGAGGAGGTGGGTGTTGATGCTAACCCAGCTTGTGTCACTTCTGGGTATGGGCCGTGAATAGGTATCCTGCATAGGGTTCGTCCCCAATTTATGTGTGTTTTGTGATGTCCACTTAAGATAAGATATTCCTCCAGACTTGCCGATAGAGTACGAACTAGACACTAACGGTAGATGCCTTTGTGTGACAAATATATGAAGGACATATATAGATAATTACTCGAACTTTATATGAGATAAATTGAAAATGTCTAAGAATGTGGGCGTAAACTACAACTTTTATCTTATAATGCATAAGAGATGTTTATGCCATTTATGTGAAATTTATGAGACTGAGATATTACGGGCATTGGCAGTTAAATGTAGTCGCCACACTTAAGCATTTAATTATCGATAAAATCATTATTATTAGTTTAACACATTGTCATAATTATCATTTGGGGACTTATTGGGATACGGATAATATCACACTTAGATGAGGGGTGAGATGTTAAACACATGCGAGTGACAAAGGGGATTATTCATTTTTGTATCAACTGTACTATTCCATCTTAAATTAATTAAGTTAATTCTTTCACACCTAAGGATCTGACCCAAATTGAAATATTTTCCCCTAAATGCTCCTAGACAGGGATAACTGGGTTGTGTTGTGACAATCTTGCAGTCTCTCTTGCTCATCAGTTTTCAGATTTATCAATTCTGGCCTAGGTGTTGTTATGCTAGAGTTTGTTATTCTATTTGGAAATATTTGTAAGGGCATATGACCGAGATTTCTTTACATTATGTTGGAGTTCTGATTTTTACTTACTGTTGGATTTATTATTTAGTTGGTGTTAGTTTGAGTTTAATTATTGTCATGGAAATACTCATAAATTTAAAGTACGGGCCTTTAAAATAACAATATTTATATTACGTTGTGCTGAGAATGGTATTAATTTACAGACAAGCCCCATCTTCGGCGTATCGTGCTTGGCCAGCCTTTACATGAGAAAATGGAGATTGTTATAGTTTCCCCTACATTCTTCCAACCAAATGACGTCATTATACAACAATAGAGGCTAAATATGGTGATGAAGGATTTCTAGTCTTAAAATGGTTAGAATAATGGAATCTAATGATATTCGTAGTACAAATCTAAGAAAATTATTCATTCATAATTTCTTAGAGAGTTTATATATTGATTAAAGTCGATAGGGGGGAATTATAATTGGGCTAGGAAAGTCAATGAAATGGACACATATTCCTCACTTCTCCTTTATTTTCTTGACCATAACTGGATTGGCTAAAAATTTGAGGAATTAAACATATTTTATAGACCTTGCTTCTAAGATTTTCCCTACCTCTTCTTTAAGTCTCTTAGTGTCTCGAGTGTTGTTTGGCATGAATTTTTCATGATCAACACATAGGATGGATCAACATGCAACTTATGGCACGTAACTTCTGGGATGATATCGAGAATGTGAAATGGTTTCCATACGAACACATATTGATTGTCCTTAAAAATACACTATTTACTTTCTTTCTTCACTTATCAGCAAACTATAGATAAGGAACTTCTTCTATGGATAGTCATGATAAAATATCTCCTCCTTTCAAGGTTCCATCAACTGGTTAGAGAGAGCGACATGAGCCTCCTTTATCCCATATGCTCAATGATTTAGTTGCTATTTGTAAGGGATTTTGCCCCCGTGAGGTGGCTTCCTCAACTTTTTCATTCTTAATTTTCTTTTTATGTCATGAACATCGCGATAAAGCATTGTCGAGCAGAGGCTTGATTTCCCATTCTCTTTATTACCCATGGTTTAGTAATACATTTAAAATTATAGTGGTAGGTGGAGGGAACAACCATAATTTGAGGAATCCATCCGCTCCCAAGTATGGATCTGTAGGGTGAATTAATATATAAACTAAAAACTCAATCTACTTTGAGATTCTCCATGCTCTTACGGCCATAATAGATTTCCCCAAGGGCGTGGTAATCTTCTCAGGAAATACGACCAATCATATAGTGGATTATATAAGATCTTCCAAGTGAAAGTTCGTTATGTTGAACAGTTCGAGATACATGACTTTGGAAGGGATTACTTAGTCAACCAAAAGGTTGTCACTGTCACGGTTAGTTATTCGCAACGTAATATCTAGAGCATTATAATGGGGGGTGTCACAACCACTAAGTCTTCCTAGGTAAATATGATGTGTTAAATATTATTCACCTCCTCTGGTAGAGGCACTTTCCAATTATCGGCCTACACGGATCAATCTAGTAGGTGTCCACTATAATTGTTCAAGACATAATCTAATAGTTAGTCGGTTATAGCTTTTTCCTTAAACTTTTTCTTTCAAAATAGTCTTATAGGTACCTAACTAGACTATATTCATCAAATTAGAATTTAAAGACTTATATTTTCAGTCTTGTGACCATGATTTATGTGATAAGAGAACCTCAGGGCAGTATTCCTCTTAGCAGGTCTCTGTCCATCTTCCTCGGTCACTTGAATTACTTTTTATCCTTGATATTTGGAAGAATATTATAGAACGGATCTTCAAAGATAATCTTAATCTCTTAATTGGATTTGTTTTTATCGTATTTATCCCGGTCTTTTGAGCATCGATTTGCTTTGTCCCCTTTTTTGGAGTACTTTCCATGTTGCAATTATCATTCGTCTTTGATAGGACTTCACCTTGGTCTTTTCTGGTGACTAAATCTTTTACTTGGGCATAACTTTCTGTCCAAGACATTGTATCATCAGTCGTGTCCCTCTCTTTCTTTGTCAAGGATTGGTATGACATGGAGCCATTGGGCAGTCCTATCTTAAGATAATCTACGTTGACCTTCTCAGCTCTACCTCCTTTCACAACTCCCAATACCATCAAAAATATTCCCTTATGATTACCTATGGTCTCTTCTTAATAATGAGTAAAGTGTCTTTCCTCTTGGGGTGAAAACTACAAGTGACGAATTTTGCAGTAATGGCTTCAGTCAGCTCCTTGAAGCTTGTTATTGATCCCGCGGGCAACTTATTGAAACACTTAAAAGAAAATCACCCAAGGAGCCACAAACTTCTTTAGGCTTTTAAATTACTCTACAACAAGTGAGAAAGGATATTTTATCTAATCCATAACATCTAGACATGCCATCTATCTCTCGTGGTACATGTCCCATCCGGTGTCACTCATCTCTTAAATTCTCTATAAATAAAACTTTGTGTTGCATTCCTCGTGCATGTTGTCGTGACATGGTACCCATTATGGGTCTTACCCGGTGATGAATTTGCATCATGAAATTTCATGCTCCCTCCCTGAGCCATGAGTTTTTAGTTCTTGCAGAATAGGGATGCGAGCGATATCGTGATGTCTTCATTTCTCCTTTTAGATTTCGTACTCCATTTTGTTCAATAGATATTGGAGTTGGTAATTCTCCTCCCCTCATTGAGAAATCATCTCCAACTTACCAAGGTGAACTTCATATATATAAATCATCTTCAACACTTGACAGGGATGGTGGCCTCCATAGTCTCTGTCAGGCTAGTCCCTTTAGAGATAATGCTAATATATAAGGGTAACCTTGCTCCATTTGGAATGAACACCGGATTTGATCCCTCACGACAAGGGTGAGGCATGACCATTCTCTTAAAATATTAAGGTATTTGTGGTGACCCACCTACGTTTTTCCCATCATATGATGTTTATGATAAATAGTTTGCTAGTGAGATCTAAATAAATTCGAAACCCATAGACGAAACCAATTAGAAGTGCATAAAACTCATAGGTGTAAATTAAGCGATCACATTGGACAAACGAGTAACTGTGAAGAAATTAAAAGCAATAAAAGACACAAAGGAGGAATGCATATGTATATGGTTCTGGGTCATCGACTTATCCATACCGATAACATTCACTTGGTGAATTTTTAGAATTTTACTTGGCCTTGAGGTTTCCATGTGCCAAGCACTGGCGATGCAGGCACGTCGCAGTTTATCCGCGTGTGCCTTGGGTATAGCGTACAGATTTCTGAATTGCAAATTTATCTTTTCGAGGGATAATGTCATGCCTTTTTTTCAAAAAGGCAATGACTACCGCCTAAAAAGTATAAAAAGATATCCCCAAGTCATTTAAGACTTTTCACTTCACAAATCTTACACATGTTGTTTATAGTCTGTAGAGAGAAGTCTCCCTTTGATTTAAACATTTCCTTTCTCTACCGATTTTGTGCTTACTCGTCACCGTTTTTTCCATCTCCAGTTACCTCCTTGCCTGAAAATCTTGTTCTCTATAAGAGTTCATTCTTTCTAGCATTCGTTGTCTATTTTTTGGTAGTTTTTGAGTCGATTTTTGCTGTTTGAAGTTCCAGGTATTGCTTTCCCCCTTTTTTTTCCAATATCTAGGGTTTTTCTGCTAGCTCTCCACTATTTGGTTTGAGAATATCTGAATATTATCGTTCTTGTTACTAGTTGGTGCATTTTCTAATTTAGGTCACCATTGAGTTGGTTATCCTAGGACTTATTAAAATTTAAGGTTTTATGATTTTTTGGGTTTTCTTATTTCAATACCTCGCTTCCAACAATAATTATCCACTAAATTATTTTCCTTTTTCAAAACCTACCCTTTTATGAATGAGGGCTCATAGGGTTGAGAGAGTGTTGGAATTCATTCATGAGTTCAACGAGTCTTGACCCAGATTCTTTGAGGTGAGAAATATAATTCCATTCCAAATCGTTCATCCTGGAGATAATAGAGATCACTTATTGGGAAAAAATTGGTGGTCGTGTAAGTACACTGCCATTGATCGGTTTTCCACCACAATACAAACACCTAAACTTTAACTAAACTAATTTTATAAGTTTAGCGAGGAGTTCGGGCATCAAATCCACAGAGAAATTCAATTGATTTATTATTTTACAAATTAACGTGTAAAAGCTGATATTGGATTTAAAACATTTATACTACAATTAATTTAGGCAAATATTGGAACTACATTAATTAACATGAATGAAAGTTGTAGGATGAGAATTATATCCCTCACCACGGGCTACTTAGCTTAAATGGTTCCATGAAAAGGAAAGCATTTTCTTGATCAATACACATTTGGACAAATAATAAAATCTAGAGTTGTCACCCCTAAATTATCATAAAATCTTAATTTGAGTTTGATGTCAACAAATATCCCTGATATTACACAGGAACGGTTATAAACATGGTGCATACATGATATACTCCATTAAGTTTTGTAGACGCAAAACTAAGAATAATTAACCAATCTAAACTAACCTAAACCATCATACCATAGCACAACAACTAATTAACCTATGGTGAGTTCAATATTCTCAACTTAATTTATTTTGGTATAAAGCGAGGTAAATGACAATTGAATGAAAGAAAGAAATAAAGAAACCAGTAATTAAATAAATATAACTAATTAACAAATCGTTGAATTAAACTAAGAATGCTCGAATTAATGAATAGGATAATGAATAGTAAGTTACAATACAAACCCTAGGAGTGAGAATGGAGACAAACTCTCAAAATATCAACCACAAATAAAAAAAAATAATTAAACTAATAATAACTAACTTCTTCACATAGAAAACCCAACTTACTTTTATAATAAGATGGAAAAACAAAAGAAGAGAAATAAAAAGGCAACGAAATATCTTTAATTCTGCAATGATCGATCAATTGACTAAGGTTCATCGACTGACTGAGGGTCTATTGATTGATCGACCTAAAATCATCCCACTGCTTTACATTTCTTCGTGATGCCTGGAGGGGTCGATCGATCAACTGATGGTCGATCGATCGATGCCCTGTTTTGTCTTCCTCAAAATGCTTTAAAAACTAAAGAAATGTGCTTCGATAAAATGAAAATAACTTGAGCATATAAAAGCAAAATAGTGTGTCGTTAGCAGCTACCGAAGCAAACTCGAAGAGCTACAACTTTTGTAAAGAGTTTGATCGTGCGATGGAACTTTCCCGAAACACACCAAACTGGATCATTAAGCATTTAAACACTTAAAAAAGCTCAAATAAACCTTGCAAAACACACACATATACATACATAAATACACACACACACACACACACACACATATATATATATATATATATATATATATATATATAACGTTATCCAATAAATGAGAGTAAGTGTAGGAATTAATGGACACCATTATACTAGAATGAACAAGAATAAAGGGAACTGATATAAGTATTCGTGACTAATCACACCCCCAACTTACACATTACTAGTACCTAATGATGAAACAAAAATGAACCAACCGAAGAGAGAGAGAGAGAGAGAAAATAAAAAAAATATGTACAAAGGATAAATGTCACTTCACGGGTTGCATTTAAAGAATGCAAAAAGCTATCAAACCCCTAGGTTACCCTAGTGAATGAGTGTTGTCCCATGAGGGTTTTCTGAGAGGAAACACAAAATCATCAAATTTTCTCAAAATGTGCCCAAATAACAAATATTCCAAGCTCACCACCAACAACAAAGATTTCATCATGCTATTAACAAAGAAAAGGTGAATTTTGTCCAATAATTCAAAATTATCAACATTGAAAGAATGACTTGATAGAATTAAAACTTTAAGCTTGTGTGAAGTGCGTGCACATGTAATTGTTTTGAATGGGTAAAAACTCATATGACTTGGATAATAATTCAAGCATCATTTTACTCAATCCTCTCCGAATATTACATTTAACTGATGAAATAACTAAGAACGGGGTGTAATACACACGGGACATGCAGGTATAGAGAGTAAATGCAAAAGAAATCAAGGTCGCACACATGTCATCAATAAAGAATGTTATATATAAAATGAAAAATCATAATCACATTAAGTGAGATGAAATGCATTTTAACATATTATCGCAATTATTATGACTTTTGATTCGCATTTACCTTAGGATCATATAAAACTTTCAAGGGTTATAATATAGGTTTGGGTTAAGGTTATGAAAGAAATGATATGTTTAGGACTCTTAGTGTTTTGGGATAAAACTCGTAATAATTAAAATTCATGGGAAATTTCACAAATGGAATATAATTTTCATATAAAGAAATTGATATAACAATGGAGTATAACTTTCATTATTATGCTCTAAAATAAAATCGGGATTCTTACTTTTTTCAATCAAGTGAGGCCAAGTCAAAATGGGCTAACTAACAAAGAGGTCATATGATTATTTACAAAGGGTTACGTGATTCTCATGTCAAAACAATGTTGAAAATCATGCTCAAGTAAAAATTTCAAAATGAACTCGATTAATGAATGATCATTGAAAGAAATAATGACATTAGCGACAAATTTAACATTTTCAAGAAGAAAAAAGTAATGTATAGCTACTCACAAACGAAGAAAAACACAAATCTTTCTTGATTTTAGTGTTCACAGAGCAACAAAATATCATCAAGTTATAATTTACCTACTGAATCATTTAATAATAAATGTTCATGTGCTCGTGGGGTCAAAGTTTTAACTTATGATCGTGCTACACTTTTTTACATTTGGGATAGTTAATAGTGAGCTAATCACATTTAATTGAAAGGACTAATCCATGTGTGGGTAATAAGGTATGTACATACTCCCACATGTGTCCCACCTGTGTGTTAGTAATGAATAACATTAATTCATCTTGGTCGGCCATCCAACCGATCAAGAATAATACTGAGTCGAACAAGAATAGCATTGAACCGACCACATTGAGATAGCGAGATAATATTTTCTGATGACAGGTATCACAATACCACTGTTCCATGTCATATTCCATATTATAATATAATAAAAGCCCACGAGACTTCATTTATGATCGGAATGGATAATAGCTTATTTAGGGCATAAGATCTTCAAAGTGGTTGAGCATATGGAATGAATGGATGAAGTGTTAACTGGTAAGAGTCGATCAGCTTCATAAGAACCTAGTCACAAGTGTTTGTAGTTTGGTCAGTAGAGATGTTTGGTCAGCAAGTGATCTATGAGAGTTGGTGTTTTATGGGAAATTTTATCTTCCCTTTGCAGTAGAAATTTTATAACTACATACAATTTTCATGAAGTGATGCTCTTTAGGGGTACACCGGTCATAAAACACATTGGGTAACAATCCACCGCCAAAATGAAAGGACAGATACTTTTAACCATCATCATTTTTGGGAAATCATATAAACGTCATTTTTGTCTTATAAAACATCATCTTCCCCCTCCGTTCATTTTATCTTTCATTCAAAATCTCTTACCTCATCTCCAAGTGCTTCTGCCATTTGTGAGATTTGTGTTCTTCTTTTCCGCGGTAAGGTTCCTTCATTTTTCTCCTCGTTCCTTTGTAATTATTTTCTATTTTAGCTGAAATATGGTTTAAACTATTAATGAGACTTCATTAAAAGTTTTTAGGGTTACACATGGAATCCCTACGTGGGTACAAATTAAATTTTTGAATAAGGCATGAGACATTTGTGGTCTGGCTACAAGTCATTTGTTGACTTCTATAGTTATTAATGAGTGTGTGGTCACATTTCCCTCAATCGTTTATATTTGGAATTTCACCAATACTTCGATGCATTCCCTGTCCAAGTTTCCCAAATACTTAAAGAGTCATTAATGGGGTCCATCACATTAATGAGAAGTATGGGACTCATATTGGGATTACAGAGTTAATGTAATGTTACCATTGGGGCACCACTAATGAGAACATTTATCACACGAAGACAAGGCATTCAAATAAGGCTTTGGTCGTGAATTTACTTAATTCCTATAAAGATTATTGGGACCATGGTTTGATTGTGAAAATTGTCAGTTTGCTTATCTTCTTGAGGGTATTGTGTATAATGGTCTGAGATGCCCTCGAGAAGGTCATGGAAGAGGTTAGGACACAAATTTAAAATACTTTTGTTTGACTTACACTTTCTTTTCCTTTACTGATTTCATATTTTTTCTTTATTTAGTGCACTAGGATTGCCTTGATGTAACCCCCTTTCTATAATGAAAAAAAGGTTTTGTTCCGTATATTGATGTCTCTATCAAATTCTTACAAGTTCTTTTTTTGGGCAAATAATTATATCCAACCACATATTTTTCAATTTAACGCGGGGCTGGCATATCTGGTCATAGTCCAAAATGACTTTTAAGAAAGAAGTAATTGGTTATTCGGCGTTGGTAGAGTGTGATTAACAAAGATGGGCGTGAGGAGTTACTCGGCCATAATGTATCTTCCATGGCCAAGCAGTCATACTTAACTCTACACTGTGTTTTTCATTGAGCAGTAGCGGATAACGCTGCCTATCATGACATGATTTTTTATTTGCAGAAGAGTCGTAAAGAATCAACAATAAATCTCCATGTCGACAAAGAGAAGAAGTTGGCAGACACACAGAAGAGCAGTGGTTTTGACTAGTGTAGGAGGGTAGTGAAACTGGGGTCTATGAATAATTGGAAAGGGTGAGGTGTGACCCACTCCAATGGACGCTGTCTACAAGGTTCTCAAGAACTTCTGGAGCAGCATCTGATGAGACCTTCTCCTTTTGGTAAAAATGGAGCTCAAGCTGGAATGCCCTCCCTACAAGAAGATGAACTTCCATAAAAATAATAGTAATTTTCTCAAGTGGAGCTCCTGAGAATGATGTTTGTCAGTGGGGAGTGAAAGAACAAGGCACTTAGCACTAAAGAGAGATCATGGAGAGAATACTAGGAAGTCTGATATGATTTCTACAGAGTAACACTGCTATTCAGTTTTTTCTCTTTTTCGTGACCTTGCCCACGGGTCCTATTTATACTTGGTCACTAGAGCTGGGTTGGCACTTTTGGCGCCAAAAGTTAGAGGGTTGGTGAAGGACAAAGTCTGCAGTGTACTATTTATCCCTACCTGTAGGCAGGTCTGCCTGTCCCCTTTGGCAGATACCCCCTTGTGCCAACCAAAGTTCAAAAGAAAATATATCTTCTAATGGAGACAAAATATCTGATTTGCTAAATATCTTTTGAAACGGTAACTTTTGGTATAAACTTTGTAAACTTAAGGGGGGGCTTGAGGACCACCTCCTCGAAAATCTTTGTAAGCTTGAGGGGGATCATGAGGACCCCCTTCTAAAATCATTTTTCTTGAGAGGGGTCTAGAGGACCCTTTCCTTTAAAATCATTTTATAAACAGTTCTTTTCTTGTGAGAAGCCAGTCCTTTGGCTGCTCACTTCACTTGTGACTAAGTGTGAGGTGTGTGAGGACTGGGAGACCTTAGGGTCTTCCAACAAGTATTCTCTCAATCCTATAGTGCTAAGTGGTTGAGCTTTCTCAACATACCTTGTCCCTGAGCCGCCAAGCCAAAACTCCCAAGAGATCCCAACTAGCCTACTTGAGCCATGCTTGCTCAACTAGGCAACCTGTATAAGAAAATACGTGTTAGTACTTCTGTTCTTTTTCATGATGAGGGGTTGCTTATGGTAGACACCCCGTCGTCCTAAATTTTTCTGGGAGCTGAGGGGGGAAGTACCTTGTGGGTCCCTATTCTCAAATGTCATTTCTACGGGGACCCTTGCGAAGACTCTTCTCAACTTGAGTTTCTACAGGGACCCTTGTGGTGGTCCTTCTCAACTTGGACTTCTGCGGTGACCCTTGCATTGGCCCTTCTCAATTTGGACTTCTGTATTGGCCCTTGTGGGGCACTTCTCAAAAGTCATTTCTGAATTGACCCTTGTGGTGGACCTTCTCAACTTGGACTTCTGTAGTGGCCCTTGCGGGGCACTTCTCAAATGCCATTTCTGCATTGGCCCTTCTCAACTTGGACTTCTGCAGTGGCTCTTGCAGGGCACTTCTCAAATATCATTTCTGCAGTGACCCTTGCAGTGGCCCTTCTCAACTTGGACTTCTGTAGTGGCCCTTGCGGGGCACTTCTCTAATGTCAATTTTGCAGTGACCCTTGCGGTGGCCCTTCTCAATTTGGTCTTCTAGAGTGGCCCTAATGGGGTACTTCTCAAATGTTATTTCTGCAGTGACCCTTACAGTGGCCCTTCTCAATTTGGACTTCTGCAGTGACCCTTGCAGTGGACCTTCTCAACTTGGACTTCTGCAGTAGCCTTTGTGGGGCACTTCTTAAATATCATTTCTGCAGTGACTCTTGCAGTGTCCCTTCTCAACTTGGACTTCTGCAGTGGCCCTTATGGGGGCACTTCTCGAATGTCATTTCTGCAGTGACCCTTACGGTATCCCTTCTCAACTTGAACTTCTGTAGTGGCCCTTGTGGGGAACTTCTTGAATGTCATTTCTGTAGTGACCCTTGCGGTAGCCATTCTCAACTTGGACTTCTGCAGTGGCCCTTGCGAGGCACTTCTCAGTTTTATTTTTGCAGTGACCTTTGTGGTGGCCCTTCTCAACTTGGACTTCTGCAGTGACCCTTTCAGTGGCCCTTCTTAACTTGGACTTCTATAGTGGCCCTTACGGGGCACTTCTTAGATGTCATTTATACAGTGACCCTCGCGATGGTCCTTCTCAACTTGGACTTCTGCAGTGGCCCTTGCGAGGCACTTCTCAAATGTCATTTCTGCAGTGGAGGAACCATGGGGGTTCTTTCTCTAATATGGCACTTCTGCGGTGGAGGGACCTGGGGGTTCCTTCATTAATATGGAATTTTTATGATTGAAGGACCTGGGGGTTCCCTCAACCTCATATTTTTTATACGCTGAAGGGGGGGTCCTTGAGGGATCTTCACCCACAAATATAGTGGTTAATCTTGAAACACCCTTCTACATTAGCCCCTCGTGCAAAATCTTTCATGTTGGGTAGACCAAAAGGCTTTGTACACCATAAATTTAATTTTTTTAATTTTTTATTTTGAAGGACCCTAGGGTTTCTTCATCATTCCCCTTAGGGTCATTAAATGTTCTGTCACTTCATCCCAAGTTTTGTAAATGAGGCCACTTATAGTGGACCTCCTTATCTGGGTATCAACTTGGGCAGAGGGGTTACTCACGGTGAGCCCCTCATTTTTGTCCTTCTTCTATGGCCTTCTACTTTGTTTAAAGGGGTTCCTCATGGTGATCCCCTCGTCTTTAGATTTTTTCTGTGGCCTTCTATCTTGGGTAGAGGGGTTACTCACTATGAGCCGAGGAGCCCTTGTCCTTCTTATGTGGCCTTCTTTCTTGGGCAGAGGGATTGCTCACGGTGATCCCCTCGTCATTAGCCTTCTTATGTGGAATTATATCTTGGGCGGAGGGGTTACTCATGGTGGGCCCCTCGCCCTTGGCCTTCTTCTATGGCCTTCTATCTTAGGCGGAGGGGTTACTCGCGGTAAGCTCCTTGCCCTTGGCATTCTTCTGTGGCTCTTCATCTTAGGCGGAGGGGTTACTCGCGGTGATCCCTCGCCCTTAGCCTTCTTCTTTGGCCTTTCATCTTGGGTGGAGGGGTTACTCGTGGTGGGCCCCTCGCCCTTGGCCTTCTTATGTGGCCTTTTATCTTAGGAGAAAGGGTTACTCGCAGTGAGCTCCTCGCCCTTAGCCTTCTTCTGTGGCCTTTCATCTTGGGTGGAGGGGTTACTCGCGGTGAGCCCCTCTCCCTTAGCCTTCTTCTGTTGCCTTTCATCTTTGGTGGAGAGGTTACTCGTGGTGGACCCCTCGCCCTTAGCCTTCTTTTGTGGCCTTCTATCTTAGGCGGAGGGGTTACTCATGGTGAGACCCTCGCCCTTGGCCTTCTTCTATGGCCTTTTATCTTGGGCAGAGGGGTTACTCATGGTGAGCCCCTCGCCCTTAGCCTTCTTCTGTGTCCTTTCATCTTGGGCGGAGGGGTTACTCGCGATGAGCCCCTCGCCCTTGGCCTTCTTCTGTGGCCTTTCATCTTGGGTGGAGGGGTTGCTCGTGGTGAGTCCCTCGCCCTTGACTATTTTCTATTAAACTTGCAATCTTGGGTAGGTGGAGCCACTCTAAGTGGATCCCCACACTCCAAGCTATTTTATTACTTGTTCACTTGCTTGAGGACTTCTCAATATTAGCCCCCTCATGCAGAAGTGTCTTGTAATGTCAAGAGACTTGTGCATGAAATTATCGTACCTTTTATTTATACTTGGCAGTTACTCAAGACTGTGAGCGCTCTGATGCCCTTAGAGCCTTACGTGCTAAACTGTCGCACCTTACATTTATACTTGACACTTGCTCAAGACTGTGAGCTCTCCGGTGCCCTTGGAGCCTTAGGTGATCATCTAGAGAAACTTATATTTATACTTGGCACTTACACAAGACTTTGAGTGCTCCGATGCCCTTGGAGCCTTAGGTGCTCAACTGGCGCACCTTTTATTTATACTTGGAACTTTCTCAAGTCTGTGAGCGCTTCGATGCCCTTGGAGCCTTGGGTACTAAACAGTTGTACCTTATATTTATACTTGACACTTGCTCTATACTGTGAGCGCTCCGGTGCCCTTGGAGCCTTAGGTACTAAATTATTGTACCTTTTGTTTATACTTGGCCTTTGCTCAAGACTGTGAGCGCTCTGGCGCCCTTGGAGCCTTAGGTGTTAAACTGTCGCACATATACTTATACTTGGCATTTTTTCAATATTGTGAGCGCTCCATTGCCCTATGATCCTTAGGTGCTCAACTGGCACACCTTATATTTATACTTGACACTTTCTCAAGACTGTGAGCGCTCCGGTGCCCTTGGAGCCTCAAGTGCTCATCTGGAGCACCTTACATTTATACTTGGCACTTGCTCAAGACTGTGAGCGCTCCGATGCCCTTGGATCCTTAGGTGCTCCTCCGGATCACCTTATGTTTATACTTAGCACTTTCTCATGACTGTGAGCGCTCCGGTACCCTTGGAGCCTTAGGTACTAAACAGTTGTACTTTATATGTATACTTTCACTTTCTCAATACTCTGAGTTGCTCTATTTTATGTGAGAACTTCAATATTGAACTTCCCCATTCTAACTGCGGGGTATTTGCATATGAGATGAGCAAGTTAAAATTTTGAAGCTTCCCCTCTAACTGCGGGGTACTTGCATATAACTAAGCAAGTTAAAATTTGGAAGCCGCCCCTCTAGCTGCGGGATACTTGCATACAACTGAGCAAGTTAAAATTTTGAAGTTACCCCTCTGACTGCGGGGTACTTGCATATAACTGAGCAAGTTAAAATTTTGGAAGTTTCCCCTCTAGCCGTGGGGTACTTGCATATAACTGAGTAAGTTAAAAAAATTTGAAGTCGCCCCTCTAACTATGGGGTACTTGCATATAACTAAGCAAGTTAAAATTTTGAAGTTACCCCTCTAACTGTGGGGTACTTGCACATGAGCTGAGCAAGTTATATTTTTGAAGTTTCCCCTCTAACTGCGGGGTACTTGCATATAAATGAACAAGTAAAAAAAATTTGAAGCTACCCCTCTAACTGCGGGATACTTGCACATGAGCTGAGCAAGTTATATTTTTTAAGTTTCCCCTCTAACTGAGGGTTACTTGCATATAATTGAGCAAGTAAAAATAAAATTGAAGCTACCCCTCTAACTGCGGGGTACTTACATATGAGCTGAGCAAGTTAAAAAATTTAGCGCAATCTCATGTGCCTGTGGGGTACTTGCATATAACTGAGCAAGTTAAAAAAATTTGAAGCGGCCCCTCTAACTGTGAAGTACTTGCATATAACTGAGCAAGTTAAAATTTTGAAGTTGGCCCTCTAACTGCAGGGTACTTGCATACATCTGAGCAAGTTAAGATTTGGAAGTTACCCCTCTAACTGCGGGGTACTTGCATATAGGCTGAGCAAATTAATATTTTGAAACTTTCCCTCTAACTGCGGAGTACTTGCATATAAGCTGGGCAAGTTAAAATTTGGAAGTTCCCCCTTCTAGCTGTGGGGTACTTGCATATAGGCTGAGAAAGTTATGACTTTTTAGCGCAGCCCCACATGACTATGGGGTACCTTCTAGTGCAACCTCGTGTGACTTTGGGGTATATTTTTTTGTTATGCACATTCATTTCTTAGGGAATATCTAGGAGACGGGGTTAGCCCTTCTCCTTCCCACAAACTTTGCATAAAATTTCACATATATCATAAGTAAAGAAATAATTATTTCTTTATACTAAAAATTTTCCTTGATCTACAGGGTCCTTGTTCTAAACTTTTCTTAGGAACATTTTTGTCTTATAAAAATAACAAGTTTAGAGAGGGGGTAGACCCGCTTCTCCCTATTTTCTGAAAACTGGTCAATTACAATTTTTCTTGAGAACATAGGTTAGTACTTATTCTCTAGGCAATAAATCTTTATGAAATAATAATAAAAAATGTAGTGAATTTTTTTTATTATTATTACCAGGAGGATAACCTCTTGTTGGTCTTATCGGGTCTGTAGGGACTTTACTCACTGTTGATGTAAAAAATTAGATCACTCTAATAATTCAATCACAGATAAATAAATGAGACAAAAGATTTTAAAGTGGTTCAGCCTTATAAGAATGGCCTACGTCCACTATTATTTTATTGCTGAGTGTTTGGGAATTCTCGATTACAAGAAATTCCGTTCTGGATCCTAAAGTTTGGATTCAGGATCAGATCCCCTACAATGAGGACTATACAACGTATTTATAGCCTTGAGGCTGTCATATGAAAGGGTGATACGTTAAATGATATACATATGAAAGGGTAATACATTTAATGCCCTTTAAGCGTGTGCGTCTAAATGATAAGCATTTAATGAACTAGTTGAATTGTTGGTTATTCATCAATTAATGCTTCGCTCGAGATGCATCTCGGACCGCCTGAGTAGCTCGGACCGCCTAAGCTTTCTGATATTCAAGAGTTCCTCGGAGAGGTCTGTTCCTCGGAGCGTATGAGTTCCTCGGAGAGGTCTGTTCCTCGGAGGGTATGAGTTCCTCGGAGTAACATGGTTCCTCGGAGCGTGTGATTATCTCGGAAGTGCATGTTGTTGCCATGTAGATAGCCACGTGTCTTCATATGATTGATCCGAGTCAGCAGATTAAATTTGGTATCAACAAAAGCCCCCAATGTTTCATAGTTCAAAATTTGAGGAGTGTGGAACATTCTTTCTCGGAATACGGTAGCTGTAAATAGTCTTCCTAATTTTTAGGAGCGTTTCCCTTGTATTTATTTTCTCCTTCCAAATTCGTAGAATCATGCTTTTTTGGACTTTTCTGTGTGCTTCGATTCCCGCGTTACTTTTTGTCCTTTTTAGCCGCTGTTGCCCGCTTTGGTTCCCGTGCCACTTTTCATCTTTTTGGCCGCCGGTAACGTAATCATCTTTTTTGTAATCATTACTTTGCCAGTTCCCAAGGCAAGGTATTTAAACTTCACAGAGACTCCCATCGTCTTCTATCTTTTCAAATTTTCATCTTCGAGTTTTTCATTGTCTTCTACTCTCTTGTGTGTTCATCTCTTCCGTCGTTCATTGTCAACAGCTTCAGTCTTTTTTCTGTAAGATCCTCTTTCTTCTTCTTCATTTCTTTTAATTCATCATCATGGTTTACCCAGTTGAGTCTCTTGACAAATTTCGATCTGATTTTTCCATTCCCTCTTGGGTTGTCTTGGAAGAGCTTTCTGAGCCTTCTAATTATTTCAATTTGGCTGAGAGACATTGGTTCCCCAGTCTCTTTTTTGCTGAGTGTGGATTTTCTTTTCCACCAAATCCTCTGTGTTTGGAATTCAGTCAGTACTTTGATGTTGTTCCTGCACGAATAGCCCCCAACACTTATCTGGGGTCTACATCAAAGGGTTGCTGACGAGCACATTCGATCAGCCTCCTATCTGCTCCAATACAAGAGCTATACAACTTCTTTCACTGCTCGTCCAGTGATCAGCGAAGAAGAGCCAGTACCACCCTCTGCAAGTTCTTCGCCAGAATCTTACGTTCCGTTGAGCGAAAGGATGAAGAAGAGAAGGACTCTTGCTCTGTTTGAGAAAACTGCCTCCGGCTCTAGGGAGGTAAAAAGGGTTAGGATTGATGTCCCGAGGGAGGGGACAAAGAAAAATGCTGCAACTCCTCTAGTTGCTCCTGCAAAGATTGCCGAGAAGCCCGCAGTGGCTCCGAGCAGCTCTGCTGCTCCTGGAGAGGTGATTGTTATATCACCGACCAAGGATTCTTCCTTGGTTGTACCTGTTCCCCTGAGGAGGCTGAAGAAGAGCTCCTCGGTCAATTTGGCTGACACCAGCATTCAGCCCCCTGCTGCTGAGACTGGGGTTCCCACATCTGTTCCCCCGAGCTCTGACATGAGCTCGGTAAAGTCCTTGACCATTCCCGAGGTGCAAGGTAATGAAGATAACCTTACTCGGGATATGGTTACTTCTTTGGCTGCTCATCATCTTGCTTCAGTAAGTACCTTTACTTTGAACTTTTCATATTTTCCTTTGTTATTTCTCATATTTGTTTCTGACTTTGCTTTCTTTTTCGGTTTACAGTTGACGAGCTGCTTCAACATAATACTTAAGAAGGATGAAGCAATCAAAGCTTCTTGCTCCTCGTCCAGTGTGGAGGGAGCTCTGGAAGAAGCTACCAAGTCCTTGGAGGAATCTCGCCAGAGGTACGATACTGATAAGGCAGTCTAGGAGAAGAAACTTGCTTCCTCCGAGCAGGAGAAAACTCGGGTTGCTGAGGCCTCCAGGGATTTGGAGAGGAAAGTGAATGCCTTGGAGAAGGCTAATAAAGAGCTCGATGTGAAGCTCAAGACTGCTGGGGAATTTGAAAATAAACTTAAGGCTGTTAAGGAGAGGTTGGTCCAACTCCAGGAAATAACTAGACAGAAGGAGGAAGCTGAACAAAAACTGAAAGCTGCTGATGTTTTGCTGTCTGAGAAGGTTGCCTTGGAGAAGGCCAAAAGGAAAGTTGCCGTGAAGAAGTCCTTCAGCTCTGGCTGGGACAAAGGTTGGGATAAGGGATGTGCTGACATGGTCTCTCAAGTGTATTATGGTAGTGTAAAGTATTTCAGGGACGGATGGGTTGCTGCCCTTTAGGAATTGAAGGTCGACGAGTCATCCGAGCTCTTCCAGAGACACATCCCTGGTCCCCCTCCTACTCCAGAAGAATTAGAAGCGGACAAAACTACCTCTGAGGAGTCTTCAATGGTAGTGGGAGAACATGCCCTAACCAGCCAGTTTGCTGCCGAGCAAGTAGTTTCTTCTTCCGAGAAACAACTGGTGCTCTCCGAACAAGTCACAGTTCCCTCCGAGCAACCTGCCTCCTCTTCCCAACCTCCCGAGAAGATTTTGAGAGATAAGGAAAAGTTGTAGTGTTGTTCGGTTTTCTCTTTCTATTTGTATTCTGTCTTGATCTTCTTTTTGATGATTATTTTTTTCTTTCTCTGCTAGTTTCTGGCCAGGATGGACCTGCTATCTGCCCATGACACAAAGTTGCTGCAATAATGCAATGACTACTTTAAGGCTGGTCATACAGACTTGAGTGATGCACAAGTTGCTGATATCCTTGGTCATGATGCTTCAGAATAGGCAATCGAAGCTTATCAGTACCTGAAGTGTTTACTTGACCGAGCTATGGCCAATAATGTGGCTTACTATGAAATGATCGAGGATCTTCAATGTACCCTCGAAGACCTTCAGAATCAGTACAAGGAATCAACTGCCCTGTTACATGAGGGGTATGAGAAGAGGTATCAGCAGCTTTCTGTCGAGAAGGGCTACGAGAAGCTCCTTGCTGGGTACGATGTCAGGGAGAGAACCCTAAGGGGTGAAGTTGAAGCATGTAGACAGATTGCCGAGCTGTTAGAGCAAGAGAATAACAATTTGCAGAAAGAGCTAGCACAGTTGAAGTCTGCAGACTCTTCTTCAACAGCTATAATCCCAGTGACTGACGAGGGATTTTCATTTTTAGAGGTTGAGAATGCCAAATTGAGGCAAGAGTTGGACACCTTGAAAAGGTCGGGCCCTTCCACATCTCCTCGGGGACGAGCAAGAGCTCCTTGGGGACGAGGAAGAGCATCTCGGGTGCTGGTCGAGGAACAGAGGACAGCATCTGCCTTAGAGAACCAAGCTTTCCAATTAATGACTAAGAACCAGGCTTTGTCTGACATGTCAAAGAAAATTAGGGACTTGGAAAAAAAGATCTCTGCGCAGAAGTTAATCTTGGAGAATAAAGAGCTTTTCGTCAAGAATCTCCACGAGCAGCTAGAAAGGCTAACATATCAGTTCCACAAACAGCCCAGGGAATTCTGGATGGCTGGATACAATGAAGCACTATTTCATTTGGATGATCATATCGAGAATGCCAACAATGAGGGCTACAAGAAAGGCTGGCTGAATGCCTTAGGTGTGTTGAAGCTCGAACAAGGACACTATCTATGGGACTACCATGATCCCGGGTTGCTTGACCTGCCTGTGCCACCGTACAACTTGGAGATGGAGTGGATCCCTGCTCGGGCCATTCCTCGAAGCTTAATTTCAAAATACCTCGGTGACTATAATCTTCACTCTCAGATCGAGGTATCTCATCCCGAGCATCTATTAGATCGACCTTCTGTGATGAACGTCGGGATGCTAAAGGATTTGAACTTCATCAATTCTCCTCAGTCTTTCAATGATCTGCCTGCTGGCGAGGAACCTGAATCGAAAGCTGATGGGAAAAGACCAATAGAATAGGAATTTTTAATGTTACAGTTAGTATACATATCAATGTAACTTTCATTTTATCATCAATGTAATTTATTTCGAATTTAATGAAAAACTTTCATTTCTGTTTGCAAATCTTAATTGCTATTGTCTTGTAAATATCGAACACTTTACATTTATGCATATCTGTTAAAAACATAATAATAGTGTGTTGTTCATCGACCAACTTAGTAATAAAAAAGTTATAAGTATCAGTAATGTTGCTCGATCACTTAATAATAAAGTAATGAGTATAAAAATGTTTAAAAAAATTTCAACTAACCAAGGTTGTTAAATTGTGTTCGTCGACCAACTACAGTTAGTGGGTTTTTATCCCCGACCAGCCATACTTGGTAGATTTTTGTTTTTTTTGTTAAATGTGTCCGACTAACCAAAGTCGATAAATTCTCCTTGTTGACCAACTATAGTTAGTGGGTTTTTATCCCCGACCAACCATACTTGGTACAGTTTTGAATATTTTCTCCTCGTCGACCAACCATGTTGGTTCAGTTTGGAATATTTCGTTTCCTAGCCAAACAGGTTGGCATTTTTAGGAATATTGCTCCTCGTCGACCAACTACGTTGGTACAGTTTGGAATATTTTCTCCTCGTCGACCAACTATGTTGGTACAGTTTGGAATATTTTCTCCTCGTCGACCAACTATGTTGGTACAGTTTGGAATATTTTCTCCTCGTCGACCAACTATGTTGGTACAGTTTGGAATATTTTCTTCTCGTCGACCAACTATGTTGGTACAGTTGGGAATATTTTCTCCTCGTCGACCAACTATGTTGGTACAGTTTGGAATATTTTCTTGAGTATTCTGTCGAGCTGTGCCGTGTAGTGCGTAGCACTAGTATTCCCCAATTTTTTTTTCAATAAACAGAGAGACTTGCAGAATATTTTTATTTTATTCATACTGATGGAACTGCGTTACATATACATCACTGATAATACTTGCGCAGATGCTCTGCGTTCCATGCATTCTTAAACTCCTCGCCTTCTAAAGTGGCTATTCGATAAGTTCCTGGTCGAACAACTTCTGTAACTCGGTATGGTCCATGCCAGTGTTCCTCCAGTTTGTTATGCTTTCGAATTACTTTCTTCAGCACATAATCTCCTTTTTTCAGGTCGCACTTCCTTACCCTCATGTTGTAGAACAAAGTTGTTCGCTGCTGGTAAGCAGCATTTCTAATGGTTGCTTCTTCTCTAACTTCTTCGAGCATGTCTAAATCCAGTCTTCTCATTAAGTCGCTGACAGGGGAATTGAAATTCAGTACCCTGTGTGTTGGGAGGCCCAACTCGGCAGGTATGACAGCTTCACTTCCAAACGCCAGCATGTATGGTGATTCTCCAGTTGCTACTCGGGGAGTAGTTCGGTAAGTCCAAAGTACTGATTGTAGCTCGTTGATCCAGTTTGCTTTTGCATCGTCCAATCGTTTCTTTAAACCGTTCAGCAGCGTTCTGTTTGTCACTTCAGTTTGTCCATTGCTTTGAGGATGGCCTGGTGCTGAATGAACCTTCAAAATGTTTGACTGATGACAATAGGAGGCAAACTCCTCGTTATCAAATTGTGTTCCATGGTCTGTGATAAAGGCATGAGGGAGACCATATCGACAAATGATGTTCTTCCATACAAATTGGTACACCTTCTCGTACGTCATATCAATGAGTGGCTCAGTTTCTACCCACTTAGTAAAATAATCCACTGCGACGACGAGGTACTTGAACCTTCCTCGGGTCATTGGCAGTGGTCCAACCAAATCAATTCCCCACATGGAAAATGGCCAAGGGGAAGTTATGGGTGTCAACAATGCTTGTGGAGTTCTTCGGATGGAGGAGAAACGCTGGCACTTGTCACATTTCTTGGTATAAGTTATACAATCAACCCTCATCGTCGTCCAGTAGTATCCTTGTGTCATCACCCATTGTAAAAGCGTTCGACCTGCTACATGTGCTCCACAAGTGCCTTCGTGGATCTCTTCAATTAATTCTTTCACCTCGGAGGGATGTACACATCTCTACAAACCTGCCATTATTCCTCGTCTATATAAAACACCATTAGATAGTACATACCGATCAGCTTTAAACTTCAATTTCTTGGCTGCGAGCTTGTCAATTGGCAATTCTCCTTCCTCGATATACGCCCTGATGGGATCCATCCAAGATGGACCTAAATCAAGGGTGATAAAGTTCATCGTCAGATCTTTATCTATACTCCGACCAGCCAACACTTCAATTGGGATTGTTCGTCGTAACTCGGTGCGAGTAGCGGACTCTAGTCGAGCTAGGGCGTCTGCTCTCGCATTCTCCATTCTTGGTATTCTGAGTAGCTGAATAGCGGCAAATTCTGACACCAGCTCCTTTACCTTTGCATGATACTTAATCATTAATTCTCCTCTAACTGCATATACTCCCAACATTTGATTTACGATCAATTGAGAATCACTGAAAATCATAACTTGTTGCGCCTCCATAACTTTTGCCAAATTAAGCCCTGCAATCATGGCCTCATATTCAGCCTTATTGTTGGAAGCTTTGAATTGGAAACGCAAGACGTATTCCATGTCGACCTCGTCCGGAGTGCTCAAAACTATCCCCGCACCTCATCCTACATTGCAAGATGAGCCATCTACATATAACCTCCATATATAACCTACATATAACCGGAGTTGGTCTGGGCTCGAATTTAATGATTTTGTAACATCCACTTGCCCTTTTACTAACCGGAGTTGGTCTGAGCCAGTGTTTGTTGATCCTGTAACATCCACAGGTTGATTAGCGAGCAACTCCTGCTCCTCGTCCGGAGTCCTCCCACCTATCTCTGCATCACATCCTGTAACATCCACACGCCCTTTTACCAATCGGAATTGGTCTGGGCTTGTGTTTGTTAATCCTATAACATCCATAGGTTGATCAGCGAGCAACTTTTGCTCCTCGGGGGTATCCGGATAGGTGAACTCTGCTATGAAATCTGCTACAGCCTGCCCTTTTAGTGATGATCGGGGTTCATAGATTATATCATATTCGCCAAGCTCTATTACCCAGTACATCAATCTCCCTGATTTTTCTGGCTTGTGAAGGGCTTATCTCAATGGCATATCGGTATATACTACTATCGTATGAGCTTGGAAGTATGGCCTCATTCTCCTACTCGCCTCAATCAGCGCCAGTGCTAATTTCTCCAGCCTTGGATATCTGATCTCTGCTCCTCAGAAGGTCTTACTTGTGTAGTAAATTGGCTTTTGTACTCCATTCTCCACTCTGATTAATGCCGAGCTAACTGCATTCTCGGATACTGCAAGGTATAAATACAATTTTTCTCCCATCACCGGCCTGGACAACAGTGGAGGTGCTCCCAAGTATTTCTTCAAGTCTTGAAAAGCCTTCTCGCATTCATCATTCCACTCAAAAGTCTTTCTGAGTGTCTTGAAGAATGGGAGACATTTATCAGTTGCTCGTGACACAAATCTGTTGAGTGCCGCTACTCATCCTGTGAGACTTTGTACTTCTTTCTTCGTTGTTGGAGATCGCAGCCCTAATAGAGCTTTGATCTTTTCAGGATTTGCTTCAATGCCTCGTTGATTGACAATGTACCCGAGAAACATGCCTTCTCGTACTCCAAATACGCACTTCGTCGGGTTCAGCTTCATTTGATATTTATCTAGTTGATCAAAAGTCTGGCTTAAGTCAACTAGATGATCGACAGCTTTCTTGCTTTTTGTCAGCATATCATCAACATAGACCTCCATGTTGTCACTGATTTGTTCATCAAAGACCTTGTTCATCAGCCTCTGATATGTCGCACCTGCATTTTTCAAACCAAAAAGCATAACATTATAACAATAAGTTCCCCTAGGGGTAATAAAAGAAGTACTTTCCCTGTCTTCAGGTTTCATTTTAATTTGATTGTAGCCAGAATAAGCATCCATGAAGCTCAGCAACTCGTGTCCCGAGGTAGCATCCACCAGTTGATCAATTCGGGGCAATGGAAAGTGATCCTTTGGGCATGCTTTGTTGAGGTCGGTGAAGTATACACACATCCTCCACTTGTTGTTTTTCTTCTTTACCATCACCACATTGGTTAACCAATTTGGATATTTAACATCTTCAATAAAGCAAGCTTTGTGGAGCTTCTCGACTTCCTCCTGTATAGCTTGATTCTTCTCGGGACTGAATACTCTTCTTCTCTGCTTCACAGGCTTGATTTCCTTATTCACATTGAGCTCGTGACATAAGAAGTTTGGGTCTATCCCAGGCATATCTTCATGACTCCACACAAAAGTTTGTCTTCTGCTTCTAAGGAAAGTTATCAATTCTTATTTTAATGAGGCTTCCAATGATGAACCTATTTGAGTAGTTCGCTCAGGGTGCTCGTCGTCCAGAATGATGTTTTCAGTAGCTTCCACCACTTGACCCTTCACGAGTTGCGACTCATCTCGAGGATCCAATGTTTCAATTTTTGCACCTTCCTCCACTTGATAGGTCGTAGTCTTTTTCTTTGATTCTTCCAGTTCTTCTTGCTCGAAGGATGAATAATAGCATTCCCGAGCTACTTTCTGATCACCTTTCACAACTCCTACTCCAAAGTTTGTTGGAAATTTTAGGCACTGATGCACTGTAGATGGTACAGCCTCGAATTTCTTCAATCCTACTCTTCCCATGATGATATTGTACGATGATTAGACATTCTTATCCATCATGAAGAAACGTATTCTTTCTGTTCGACAAGCAGGCCACGTACCAATGAATATATCCAACTTGATCGTCCCAAGTGGAAATACTTTCTCGCCACCAAAACCAATGAGGGGTCTGTGGTAAGGCTCCAGTTGAGATAGCTTTAGGTTTAAACTATCGAAACACGAGTAGAACATGATATCTGCCGAGCTACCATTGTCGACCAGTACTCTTGAAATCATAACCTCCTTCATCCTCATTTTGATCACCAACGGATCATCATGAGGATATAAAACACCTGCAAGGTCGTTCTTTGAGAACCCAATGACCAACTTCTCATTGTTCACCTTTCTCGGACGATCTTCCTCAGCTAAATTTATTCGCTGAATGTACGAGCAAGCTTGAGCCTCACCGAGGTAAGCTTTTCTTTCCGGAGTAAGGTCTCCTCCTCCTGCATCTCCCCCTGTAATAACATTACAATCAAATGACCCAAAGCGTATTAAAAATACCTCTCGTTCTGGCTGCCTTGGTTTCTTGGGAAGATCGGGGTCATCCTCTGGATCAACTTCATGGTTTCTCTTCTTGTTCTCCTCTGCTCGACGAGGAGATCTAGACCTCTCTCTAGTTCGGTCGTTGTTTCTTCTTTCGCCTCCCCGATCAACATACTTTGTTAGCTTTCCTCGTCGAATGAGTGTTTCAATCTCATTCTGAAGAGCTATGCAATTTTTAGTCATATGGCCATGATCCTTGTGGAACTCGCAATATTACTCCCTATTCCTCGTGTCAGGGTCTGATTTCATTTTCTTTGGCCAGTTTAACTCCTCGGTGTTCTTAATTTCTTCCAAGACGTGGTTGATATTTGCCTTCAAAGGCGTGTAATTATCAAATTTCTTCAAGACCTCCCATGACGACCTACTTTTGGAATGTTTGTCACCACCGTTGTTCTTATGCTCTTTCTTCTTAGCTTTATCTCCTTCCACCTTGGTTTATTTGGCATCCATATTCTTCTTCGCAGACATAGCCTCCTCGGCATTCATAATCTTGGATGCTTTTCCCATCAGGTCCGACATGGTTCTAGGTAGATCTTTGGCCAAAGTGTAGTACAACTTGTTCGGCAGTAGTCCACTCATCAAAGCAGTAATAGCTGTCTTCTCCTCGTAATCAATGACTTCGAGTTTTTCATTATTAAAACGAGTTATATAATCTCTAATACTCTCCCCAGCTTTTTGTCTAACACTTAACAAATGTGCTACTCGTTTAACTGGCTTTGCTCCAAAGCAGAAATTCCAAATGAATAACTCGGCCAATTGCAGGAAAGTTGAAATCTTACCCCGAGGAAGATTATTATACCATATCTAAGAAGATCCGGTAAGAGTTCCCGAGAATTCCCTGCATCTCATCTCGTTTGGGACAGCATAGATGTCGGCAGCAGCTTGATATTGTTCTATGTGAAGGACGGGGTCAGTCTTCCCATCATACTTGGGAGTCACAACAGGTGCTTTGAATTTCGATGGTGTTGGGAAATCAATAATATCCTGGACGAAAGGTGTTCCCCGAACAAAGGTTCGTTGTAGAGGGTTCTTGTCCTTAGCCATTTCCCCTAATCTATCCTCCAGCCTCTGAATAGATCCTTTCCATGCATCATTTCCTTCCTCGGGCCTATTGGTTCGAGCAACTGATCGCGTTGAAGTGGCTTCCTGGGATTTATCTCGACGAGTAGCTGGTCGGTCCTAGGATCCATCTTGACTAGCAGCTGGTCGCGACTGGGCAGATCCTTCCCTTAAATCTGATGGTCATCGCAAGCTCCTCGACACTGCATTAAGAGGACTTTTGTTCCTCCTAGGACCTAATCGATCGAAAGGAGAGGCCCTGCTTAATTTTTCCAAAGCGCTAGCCCTTTCTGGGGAGAGGGTGACATGTTGTTCAGTATTTGTGGCTCGCACAGACGAAGTTCATCCAGGTTGATAAGAAAAATCTTGAGATTCATTATTGCGGTATGAATCATTACGCCTAGTACGCGAAGAAGGCGCACGGGTATTTCTTTGGATGCTTCGTGATCCGGAATGGGCTGGCGCACCGCCATGGAGGGTTTGGATGAGTTGTCGCATCGTTTCTTGCATGACGGTCTGGCCCTGAGCCAGATTCGCCATCATTCCAGTCAGATCTGGAATAATTGGTGGAGCAGATGGATTTAGAGGGGTTCCAGTGTTTCGATTGTTGGATTCCGGTATATCAGCCATTGGTATTGGATTGTTATTGGTGAGAAAACGATATTACCAGTCGTTTCCCACAGACGGCGCCAATCTGTTGATGTAAAAAATTAGATCACTCTAATAATTCAATCACGGATAAATAAATGAGACAAAAGATTTTAAAGTGGTTCAGCCTTATAAGAATGGCCTACGTCCACTGTTATTTTATTGCTGAGTGTTTGGGAATTCTCGATTACAAGAAATTCCGTTCTGGATCCCAAAGTTTGGATTCAGGATCAGATCCCCTACAATGAGGATTGTACAACGTATTTATAGCCTTGAGGCTGTCATATGAAAGGGTGATACATTAAATGATATACATATGAAAGGGTAATACATTTAATGCCCTTTAAGCGTGTGCATCTAAATGATAAGCATTTAATGAACCAGTTGAACTGTTGGTTATTCATCAATTAATACTTTGTTCGAGATGCAGCTCGGACCGCCTGAGTAGCTCGGACCGCCTAAGCTTTCTGATATTCAAGAGTTCCTCGGAGAGGTCTGTTCCTCGGAGTGTATGAGTTCCTCGGAGAGGTCTGTTCTTCAGAGGGTATGAGTTCCTCGGAGTAACATGGTTCCTCGGAGCGTGTGATTATCTCAGAAGTGCATGTTGTTGCCATGTAGATAGCCACGTGTCTTCATATGATTGATCCGAGTCAGCAGATTAAATTTGGTATCAACACTCACTATACTTTTACTTTTGGGTTGGATATACCCCCAAATATAATAAGGAAAGTTCCTTATATCATGGGCCCTCTTCTAATCTAGTAGAGGTTCTACCCTTCTTATAAGAAAAGAACACATAAATCTGGTGTACCCACCGCACAATGTAGGTAAATGAGTCTTGCACAAAATTTCAAGTGCCAACAAAAAATAACTAGTGTCCCTTTTCTTCATTGCAGTCACTCTTTGTATGTCTTACAAAGAGTGTGCTCATAGAATTGTATTTAAAAAATATAATAAAACAAAATTCGGCACTTAGACAAAGTCGTTCAATCTTTTAAGAAAATGAAACTTGGAGAAGTTAGGCATAGTACCTTCTCAGTCGTAGTGGTGAGGATGTCTGTTGAGGACAGATTGAATTTTGGGGCGAGGACTTGTACGGGTCCCTCGCCACTGCCTGTAATGGCGGGGGTTTCTTGCATGAAAGTCCCCTCTTGGAACTGAATTTATTATGGGTTCCTTGCACCCACAGGTTATTGAGGAGGGCTCCTTGCTTGTGGGTTCCTCACTTGTCACTATGAATGAGGGGGTTGTTTGCTGATGAAGGTTCCTCTCTTGGAGTCCCCAAGCCCCTTCTTCACTGGGTTCCTCGTTGGAACATAGAGCTATTGGTAGTTCCTTATGTGAGGTGTTGCCCATGGAGTTTCATCACCTGGAGATTGTTCCCGTGGGTTCCTCATGTGAGGAATAAAAAAATTTCAAATAAGTGTTCCTCTAATATTGGGACTTTATTACTTTTGGGTTCCTCAACCATGGTATCTCATCTAGAAAGATGAGTTTTGATCCCAAATCTTAGGAGCCACTGTTGGTGAGACATAAGGAACGAGGGTCCTTTGGTGGAGGCCGCTGTTAACGCCATTCTGATTTCACCACAATTTGGGACTTCATTTTTTTATGGGTTCCTCGACCGGGGGTGCGACATCTAGAGGAACAGATTTTGTTCCCAAATCTTTTGGGGGCACTGTTGGTGAAACCTTTGGTTTTGGAACATTATCTGGTATGGGTTCCTCGTTAAGTGGTGTAACTGGCGAGGAGGTAATATCTGATTTAGTTCCTCGTCGCATGTCTTTTTATAATCAAGGGTTTTGTCAATTGAGGACGCGGTGCCTTTGGGTTCTTTGCTAATTTTTTTTTCAAACAGGGGCTCTTCTTGGGCCACTGCCAATGAGGCATCTGACTTTGAGCTCGAGGAGGGGGTAATATTCTTACCAATTTGATGTTTGGGTCTAGGACCGTAGAGGTTTCCTCACCACTAGCTGGAGTGGGGGGCGAACATTTGCGTAGGGGTTCTGATCTGGCCTTGGGTTCCTCACCAACTGCTATCACCGTGGGGGGGTGTCGTCAGTCGAGGGTTACTCACGTTGTTGTTTCCATGAGGGGTATGCCATCAATCGAGGATTCCTCATGAACCCCCTGTTGGTGAGTTCCTCGCCCACTACAAATTCCTCACGCATTTTTTTGAGGGTTTTCAGTCTTTGAGTTCCTTACGAAAAGAAATAATTTTTTTATAAAGGGTTCTCGCGCGCCGTTAGTATCTTTGAACTCAGATCGCCGCATGACATTTTAGGGCTTGGTGAGGCTGCCATCAATAATTTGGGTTGTATGAGTTCCTTGGGCGAGGCCCTGAATATAGAGGCTTCCTCTCTTCTGTTCCTCGTTCGTTGTTCCACACATGGTGGGTTCCTCGCATCTGGGGTTACTGTTGCGCGTCCCTCGCTTGGGTTTTTTGTCCACCATAGCTATCTCCTCCACACTCTTAGCCTCATATCCTAACGCCCCCATAAGGGGTTCCTCGAGCGCCGAGGTTTTTTTGCGATCGTCGCCAGCCAAGGTGGGTTCCTCACCCCAAATAACTATGGCAATTTTGAGTTCTTTGACCGCTTATAGTACCTTGGGTTCCTCGCGGGTTGACCTTGTCTGAGTCTTTTCTTTGGAGAGGTACCTCACACCCCGTTAAGATGACCATGGAGGGTTCCTCACATATTGATTTTTTTTCTACGGGTGTCTCGACATCTACCAATGAGGTGCTGTCTTCCAGCTGTGGGAAGGAGGGTTTCTCGTAGATGATTAATTCTTCTGGGGGTTCCTCGCACGTCGACTTCACTTCTAAGGGTGTCTCGACATCTTCCAATGTTGGTAGGGGTTCCTCGCTTATTGACCTTGGGTCCGAGGGTATCTCATCAACTGTTGGCATTATGGGGAGTCTGCTACTTGCCAATGGTCCCTCGCAGACGAGGGATACTACCTGGAGTTCTTCGCAGGTTGTGTTTCTATCAGAGGGTTCCTTGCGAGTTGATTTGTTGTCTGGGGGCTCCTCGACTATTGCTGATAATCCATTGGGTTTTTAATGTACCCTCTCAATATTTAGGGGATCCTTGCCTGTTAGTTCATTATCGGCCACCACCGGTTTGTCATTTTCGACCCATATGGCAATGGGTTCTTTATAGATGTCATTTCCCATAGTGAGTTCAAACCTCTTTATGGTCGCGGGTTCTTCATCAAGTGCCACTTCTTTACCAATGGGTTCCTCGCGTGCCAACTTCTCATCTGAGGGTCTCACGACCTCCTGCCTCGTCGAGGGTCCCTCGCCTATTGGTACCGCGTTTAATGAAACGGGCCATTTTCAACTTGCTTTAAGTGGGGGTCTCTCGACCTCATGCTTCGTTGAGGCTGCTGCCACAACTTCTTTGTTGGCGGCGAGGGACACCCAGGGTTCCTCACCCATGAGTTCCTCGCGCCTAGACCTCCCATCCGGGGGTGTCTCGACCTCATTCTTCGTCGAGACTGCTGCCACGTCTTCTTTGTTGGCGACGAGGGACACCAAGGTTTTCTCGTGAGTTGACATTTCTATAAGGGTTGTTGCTGCTACTTCCCCTTTTTTTGCGACGAGGGACACCCAGGGTTTCTCATCCATGGGTTCCTCGCGAGTTGGTGTTTCTAGAGGGGATGATGCAACTGAGAGGTCCTCACTTGGAATTTCTACCACAATGGGTTCTTTTCTGGAAGGTTACTCATCTCTATCATTAAGTGTGAGGAGTTCTTCGACCATACCAAATTCCTCGCCAAATACTTAGGGTACCTGGGGTTACTGCCAGTGAACTTGGTGATTTTCACAACTTGCTCTAGTGTCGTCCTCCGCGACTGAGTTACTTCTATCGGAATCACTGCTGGAATGGCTGCCCCTCCAGAGGGAGATGCTACTGGTGCTACACAACCTTGACCCAAACTTGCCAAGTCTCAAAAAACATACTCATAATCCTCTGCCACCGGAGCTGCTACCGTGAGCTGGTCTGCCCTCCCGAAGGAGCAGGTATCTTTGCTCCGGTCACCACCACATCCACCTGAGTGGTCTGGTCTCTTTGAGCTCCATTCCCAGATGGAATGTCTTCAAACACTAGCTGCTTAGAAACATTAAAACCTTCTTTGTCCCTGGAAGTGAGGATACCTCCCCAGCGGAGTCTCCAAATGTAGGAGGGTAATGAGACTAGGGTCTATGAATACCTGGAAAGGGTGAGGCGTGACCCACTCCATTGGACGTTGTCTGCAAGGTTCTCAAGAACTTCTGGAGCAGCTTCTGCTGAGACCATCTCCTTTTGGTAAAAATGGAGCTCAAGATGGAACGCCCTTTCTGCAAGAAGATGAACTTCAATAAAAATAATAGTAATTTTCTCAAGAGGAGCACCTGAGAATGATGGATGTCAATGGGGAGTGAAAGAAAAAGGCACTTAGCACTAGAGAGAGAGCAGGGAGAGAATACTAGGAAGCCTGGTGTGATTTCTGCAGAGTAACAGTGTTATTCAGTTTTTCTCTTTTTCGTGACCTTGCCCACGGGTCCTATTTATACTTGGGCACTAGGGATGGGTTGGCACTTTTTACGCCAAAACTTAGAGGGTTGGTGAGGGACAAAGTCTACAATGTACTATTTATTCCTACCTGCAGGCAGCTCTGCCTGTCCCCTCTGGCAGATGTCCCTTGGTGCCAACCAAAGTTCCAAAGCAAATATGTCTTCTAATGGAGACAAAATATCTGATTTGCTAAATATCTTTTGAAACGGTAACTTTTGGTATAAACTTTTTAAACTTGAGGGGGGTATCGAGAGCCACCTCCTCTGAAATCTTTATAAGCTTGAGGGGAATCTTGAGGACCCCCTTCTAAAATCATTTTTCTTAAGAGGGGTCTAGAGGACCCTCTCCTTTAAAATCATTTTATAAACATTTCTTTTATTGTGAGCAGCCAGCCCTTTGGTTGCTCACTTCACTTGTGACTAAGTGTGAGGTATGTGAGGACTGGGCGACCCTAGGGTCTTCCTACTAGTATTCTCTTAATCCTATAATGCTAAGTGGTTAAGCTTTCTCAACATACCTTGTCCCTCAGCCGCCAATCCAAAACTCCCAAGAGATCCCAACTGGCCTACTTGAGCCCTGCTTGCTCAACTAGGCAACCTGTACAAGAAAATACGTGTTAGTACTTCTGTTATTTTTCATGATGAGGGGTTGCTTATGGTAGACACCCCATCGTCCTAACTTTTTCTGGGAGCTAAGGGGGAAGGACTTTGTGGGTCCCTCTTCTCAAATGTCATTTCTGCGGGGACTCTTGCGGAGACTCTTCTCAACTTAAGTTTCTGTAGGGACCCGTACAGTGGTCCTTATCAACTTGGACTTCTGCGGTGACCCTTGCATTGGCCCTTCTCAAATTGGACTTCTGCATTGGCCCTTGCAGGGCACTTCTCAAATGTCATTTCTGCAGTGACCCTTGCGGTGGACCTTCTCAACTTGGACTTCTGTAGTGTCCCTTGCGGTGCACTTCTCGAATGTCATTTCTGCAGTGACCCTTGCGGTGTCCCTTCTTAACATAGACTTCGGGAGTGGCCCTTACGGGGAACTTATCAGATGTCATTTCTGCAGTGACCCTTGCGATGTCCCTTCTCAACTTAGACTTATGCAGTGGACCTTGCGGGGCACTTCTCGAATGTCATTTTTGTAATGACCCTTCCGGTGGCCCTTCTCAACTTGGGCTTCTGCAGTGGCCCTTGCATGGAACTTCTCAAATGTCATTTCTACAGTTACCCTTACAGTGGCCTTTATCAACTTTGACTTCTGCAGTGACCCTTGCAATGGCCCTTCTCAACTTGGACTTCTTCAGTGGCCCTTGTGGGGCACTTCTCAAATGTAATTTCTGTAGTGGCCCTTCTCAACTTGGACTTCTGTAGTAGCCCTTTCAAGGCACTTCTCAAATGTTATTTTTGTAGTGACCCTTGCGGTGGCCCTTCTCAACTTGGACTTCTGCAGTGGACCTTGCAGGGAACTTCTCGAATGTCATTTCTGCAGTGACCCTTTCGGTGGCCCTTCTCAACTTCGACTTCTGTAGTGGCCCTTACGGGGCACTTATCAGATGTCATTTTTGCAGTGACCCTTACGGTGGCCCTTCTTAACTTGCACTTCTGAAGTGGCCCTTGTAGGGCACTTATCGAATGTTATTTTTGCAGTGTCCCTTGCGGTGGCCCTTCTCAACTTGGACTTCTGTAGTGGCCCTTGCATGGCACTTCTCAAATGTCATTTCTGCAGTGACCCTTGCGGTGGCCCTTCTCACATTGGACTTCTGCAGTGACCCTTGCGGGGCACTTATCGAATGTCATTTTTGTAATGACCCTTGCGGTGGCCCTTTTCAATTTAGACTTCTCTAGTGGCCCTTGCAGGGCACTTCTCAGATGTCATTTCTGCAGTGGAGGGACCCTGGGGGTTCTTTATCTAATATGGCACTTCTGCGGTGGAGGGACCTGGAGGTTCCTTCACTAATGTGGATATTCTGCGATCGAGGGACCTGTGGGTTCCCTCAACCTCATATTTTCTATAAGATGAAGGGGGTCTTTGAGGGATCATCACCCACAAATATAGTGGTTTAGCTTGAAACACCCTTCTACAACTAGAAGATGTTATCTTTGTCATATGCATACTCGTATGAACTATTGAGTTGAAAATTGACATAGAGGTCGCCACAATGCTTGAGAGATAAAATAATTCCTTACGTATTGAGATTGAAAGTCTTAAGAAGTGAGGACCTGATGACCAAAATGAGGGTGTTTCTTTTTTAGAAGAAGATAATGCTCACCCGAGGGAGGAATTGGATCAAATAAGTAAATAAATCCAAGGCCAACCTTCTTAGCATTAGGGGAGGAAGTTGTAATCTATGGAGGAAGAGAGAACTAAAAAACTCTATCAGACCAGGCTGTAACCATGAAGCATTAATTATCCACCATCAAGATGTTAAAATAAAAAGGTTGATCGCCTCATATATCAATTTCATAAACAACCTTATACTGTCTGGATGGATTGTTATGATGAGTCCCTTGTACATATGGGAATAGAACTTAACCATGCTAGTAAGTTCGATTATAAATAAGGTTTAGAACATTTTAATCCACCCTTTAATATTGATGTTTCATGGATCCATCTGGATGCTATCCCAGTGAGCTTGATAAGAAAATACCTTAGGGATTATGGCATGGACAGGGACGATGAACTTTACCAATCTTTGTATTTATCAGTCAATTAAGGCTTAGAGATTTTAGGACAACCATTAATCCTTACGCATTGGATGTATCACCCCTGGATTTAACAATGTACCAAGGGACTAACCTCGATCTCACTAATAACTTGTTTTATTTTATTTTCTTTGTTATAACTTTTCATAAGTCAAAATGGAATTTTACATCTTTCTTTCATTCATGTCAAATTATTGAATGTTAAATGTTTCACGAAAAGGGTCTACTAGTAGTTTAGTCTTATGATTATATGGTCGGTTGTTACCCAACCAATCTGCCTTACTAGCTACTAATGTTGAACAAACCTGGGTTATTCGATCTTAGGTTTTAATGACTTTTATTCCAGCTTACTGGTCGTATGAACGGATATTGTCATCTTGAATAAGTGTTAACGTTAGTTACTAGAGACGACCAATTGTGTTAAGATTTGTCCTTAAATTAAGCCGGTTATGGTCGGATCTTATCGTACATATGACTACAATGAAATTCCTAAATTTGGTAAACATCTTGGTCTTGGTCTGCCCTAGGGTAAGACTTCTTATTCTTATCCCACCCTAAGGTGACACCGTACATAAAGTGTAGAATATATTGTTCTTGACCTCATGGGGTCATACATGAAGTTAGTAAACTTCTTGTTCTTGACAAATGGAGTCGTACATGAAGTTTGAAACTTCTTATTTGTGATATCATGGTGTCATACATCAAGTTTGTTATATTCGTACGTTCTAGTACGCGTGGATGATATATCTTCGGCTTTAGCTTTTAACACATCTCCCCCGTACCGATGAAAAAAATAAAAAGAAACGAGAGCATTCATTGAACTAATTTTTATTCATTAGTGATAGTGGTTTATAAGAAATTAAAAAGGTTGGAATGAAAAGACTACTTCCTTACGTGTTCGGCATTCTATGGATTTTCGAATTGATCTCCTTCTAAGGATTCAATTTTGCAAGTCCCAAGTCGAACATAAACATAAATTCTATACGAATCATGCCAGTTAGGCTCCAATTTGTTCCCTTATTGAATGACTTTCTTCAGCACGTAGTCTCCTTTCGTCAGAGTTCTTGGCTTTACTCTTTTACTATAAAATCGATAAGTTCTCTATTAGTATGCTACCACCCAAAGTGTTGTATGGTCTATGACTTCCTTTACCATTTCAAGATTCAGCCTTCACATTAGGACACTTTTTGGTGAGTTAAAATTAAGGACACGATGACTTGGCATACCAATTTCTAATGGGACCACTGCCATTGTTCTAAACGCTAACATATAATGAGTCTCTCCCTTTCTACTCTCGGCATTGTCTGGTATGCCTAGAGAACACCTTGGAGCTCATTAATCCAGTTTTCTTTAGTATCATCTTATCTTTTTTTCATTTCGTCGAGAAAAGTTTATTTGTTGTCTTTATTTTTTCGTTGCACTGTGGATGACCAGGTGCAGAATGTAGCTTCTGAATTTCAGATCGAATGCAGTAGTCTTCAAATTCGTGATTATCAAACTACGTACCATGATCAATGATGAAGTCATACGACTTTTATAACGATAAATAATGTTTTTCCAAATGAAATGGAAGACCTTATCATATGGCATTTCCAACAAAGGTTCAATTTCCACCCATTTGGTGAAATAATCCACTACAATGACCATAAACTTGTACCTAACACTTGTTTTTAGTACAGGACCAACCAAGTTAATGTCCCACATAGAAAACGGCCAAGTGGAAGTGATCGGCGTGAGAAAAGCCCTTGGTCTCTTGTGGATTATGGTATATCTTTGGAATTTATCGTATCTTCTTGCATAATCGACACATTTTGCCTTCATAGTAAGCCAGTAGTAGCCTTGTGTGGCCACTCTCTTTAGCAATGATCTTCCTGCAGAGTGTGCTCCGCAAGAACCTTCATGTACCTCATTTATTAAGTCGTTGACTTCGGCCTTATGGACATAACTAAGTAATGAAATGATGAATCCTCTTATAAATAGGAGTCCTCCTTTTAGCACATATCTCATCGTTTGTGTCGTAGTCTCCTCGCTTCCTTAGCATATTTTGGGCAATGTCGTTTTCTAGGTACGCTCGTATTGGATCCATCCAAGATGGTCCTAAGTCTAATTCAATTTCATTGATAATTTTCTCGTCGGTACTTCAGTGTCAGAGGATTTCCACTGGAACTATCCTTCTTAGCTTTATCCTGGTAGTGGAAGCAAGTCAGATGAGTGCATCTACTCGGGAATTCTCTGACCTTAAAATTCTCACCATCCGAACCGTTAGAAATTTAACTAACTTACCCTTAGTTTTGGGCAAGTATTTTACCATATACTTTTCTCTCGCTTCATAAATTTCCAATAGCCGGTTTATCATGAGCTGAGAATCACTATGGACTAATATTTATTTGGCGGTAAGAGATAATGTTAATCCAAACCCTGCTATGAGTGCTTCATACTCTGCCTCATTATTTGACGCATTAAATTATAATCTAAAGGTATATTCCACATCATTATCATGTGGCATTGTTGTAATACCCCGTATTTTTATGGCTTTTAATTATGAGGTTAATGAAATGGAATTAGTTTTAATTATGGGATTTATTAAATTAATTTGGGATAATTAATTGGAAAATTAATTAATTGGAAAATAAATTCGAATTTAAATGCTAGCGAGATGAGAGTTAGTATTTGGTTATTATTATGTTGTTGAATATTACTGAGTGATTATGGTAATATGTGATCATTGAATTTATTAAAATTATCGTGAGTCGAAAATATGGCAGTTTCGGTAATTTAGTTGGGACGCGCGTGCCAATCGTGTCCGGACCCAATTTAATGAATTTAAAAGTATTTTATTTTTAAGTCATCCGTATGAGATTTTTGAGTGCGGCAACGTGTCCGAAAGGTTCGAGATAGTCAAAAAACACTAGCCGGAGGTTTAGTTTGGGTCCCGGGGCACTTTTAGGCCTAACCGGCAACCCGGAAGGGTATTTTGATAATTTTAAAAATTAAGGAATTAAGACCCACGAATTTTAGAGTTTATTTATATATTATTATAAAATCCATTAGGGCCATTATCACCCAAAAATAAGAGAGTGGGCTACGTGAGTTAGAAGGAAGTTTCCAAAGGGTTTCCAAACCAAAACCACCACCCACCACCACCATTTTCGTCGGAATTGTGGCCGGAGAAAGGAGGAGGACCAGCCCTAAACATCATCAACGAACTAGAAGCAATGTTTTTTAGGCAAGTGATTTATCTTGCAAAGATTCAAAGCATATAGTTTACATGTTTTCATAGATTTGAAGATTTATCATGAAAAATGAAAATTAAATGGATTTGAAAGGTTTAAAATCATAATCTGGATTGGACTGGCATGTAGTAATTGTTGGAGATGATAACAACCACGAATTTATGATTTATGGGTAGAGAATTATGAAATTTGATTGAGTTATGTGATGTACTTGAAGAAATAGGAAAACTATGTTTTTATATGAAAATTGGGTATTTTGATTTAAGTAATTGAGCTTATAGGTTGATTTGATGAATCTAAAACGGGGAATGATGTAAACATGTTAGTGGGTTGATTAGTAGATTTAGTTGTGAGTTTTGGACGTTAGAATGAAGAGTTTGAGGTGTAAAAAGTGGAGAACCCGTAACTGTTAAGAATTTTTGGGTTGATACCTGCTTGGTCGATCGATCGACTCAAGAATGTCGATCAATCGACCCCTTTTCTTCGATCGATCGATCCCTTTTGAGTTTTGACAATTGTTTCTCTTTAAGGTTTAATGATTATTCCAAAGCCGATGTTGGTTATTAGGGAGATTAATATGATATTGTGGGACTTAAATAAAGTCAGTAGGGTCTTAGTATTATTGAAGAATGTTATAACTTATGGAATTGAATGTCATTACTTACGAGGGTCTACCGAGTGAGGTACGGTTAGAAACCGTTCGAATTGGAACTATATTGAGAATTGATGATGGTGTAAGGTTAAGGGTAGTAACGGAGGGACCTTAAGTACTGAGATAACATTAGAAACTAATAACAGACCTAATAACCTTTTGAGATAGGTTTAAGTACCCAGAATGATACGATGAGAGAGTTATCAACCGAAATATATATTCGATGAGATAGTTATCATCAAGAATATATATATTATGTGTAATGTTCGGGGTAAACTTGCTACGTACGATGTTAACTAGATGAAATGTATGAACATCTATATTGATATATGATTACTTAGGTTGTGTGAATACCTAATGTATGGATTTCTTATGTGTATGACATACCTACCATACTTGGTATCACAGGAGGTTAGTTTTATTTTGGAAAAGGACCCTCTTATCCTTGTGTGCCTTCGGGAGGATTTAGACTGGTACCTTAAGGACATAAGTCTCTGAATGACTTATTTGTGAGTTGATAAGTCATCTGACCATGGGAGCGTAGGTATGTGCGTGACCCATGGGTATGTGAACTATGTTCACCTTCAATATGTGTGATTTGTATTTAGATGGTTCCTGAGTGATTCAGAACTTGTGATCCTCACGTACGTGATGTACCGGGATTCAATAGCAGAGTATGAGGGCATCGTAGGTTCTATCCTTGTGGGGTGCCTTAATTTAGTATGAGATATTACTACGGATGTGTATTCATGTACTTGAGATTGTTCAGTTGTGTTTCTTAGTAGATGTGAATAAATAAGATATTTTGAATGGTTAAGAATGAGAAAGTAATAAAATTTTGAGATAAGTAATTTAATGAATCTGAACCGGGGTTATAAATATGGCTTACTTAGGGGTTACTTGTAATTACTCTATGTTAGAATGCGAAGGCAGGAGTGGTACAAACTAGTTAGATAGTGTCATAACTAGGATGGGGTAAAGGCATACATTAGGTGTGCACAGTAGTTGAGAGGTAAGAAACTCATGTGAGAGTACGCAACTACGTGTTTATAATATGTGATATTTAATTATAATTTAAACACTTGATAAACTTTTAAACTGTTTTCATATCGGGCTCTAACCCGTTTTCCTCCAAATCTATTTTTGTTTTGTAAAAACCTTTTAGGTGCCCCGTCACAGGTATGCCAAGCATAGGAGTTCCATTCAGATGACGTGTTGTAGCTGCTGTGGAAGTTACAGGATCTTGGTAGTAGACGATCTCATTTTATCCTTGATTCTTTCAGAGTTATTCGTATCAGTTAGGGCATGTCGCCCATTCTTATTTAGAGGTTAAAGTTGTAGACATTCAGTATTTCAGTTTTTGGTTTATTATTTATTCAGACTCTTGTATTGGGACATTTATTTACTCTGGCATATTTATTATTGGAGTGTTTACTCCACACTTATTTGATTTCTTCTCGTTGAGCATTTATATGAGATTGGTTATGCGATTGATGGTTTATTAATTAAATTCTTGTTTAAAATTGTTGGCTTAATTAATAAAATTTGACTTATGTATTTTTAAATATTAGGTGGCTAGTAATTAATTAAAAAAATTTCGACAATGATGCTAAAACTGAACCAACTGGATATTCTGTATTAATTTGATAAAAGAGTAGCAACCCGGTATTTAATTAGACGGGGTGTTACAGGTGGTATCAAAGCATCAGGTTCTAGTGTCCTTTAGGATCTGTGCAGCTTATTATGCTTCCAGCGTAGCTTTCTTTTATGTAAATCCCTATGTTTAGGATTGTTGATTTCTTTGGTGAGATTTCGTTCTCCTCCTTCGATATATATGATAGTGAATCTTATTTGCAATCGGGTGTGTTCGTGCGATAAACAATATATTACGTTAGGTGAAGACAGTTGGGCGAACATCATGAGGCAAAGATCAGTTGAGGTTATTAAATTTATTAAAGAAGGATGACCGTAGTTGAAGTCACCCATATTATAACACGGAAGTCCTGGACGGTACAGACGGTCAAGGCGCGACTTGTAACTTCCAGGCAGAACTATAGTAGAAGATGGGGTCAAATTAGACTCACCCAACAGGGTTGGAATGGGAGAGAAAGAGTTAGGTGAAACATTAAAGAGAACCAGCAGTGGAAATACTCGAAATGTGGAGATGGCGTGTGCTAGCCAAATGAACGTAATATATCCAAAGGCTTGGACATACATCGGGGTATGGCCCATTGGGAGTGAAAATTTGGGGTAAAATTTTCTTGGCTCGTGAGAGCGGAGTTTCAAGGGTGAGAGACAATCACCACACTTAGAAGTGGAATGTGACGTCGAGAGAAGGCATACACGTATGGTTTGACCATAAGTTCCTTCATCAGATGTTCAGGGTGAAAGGCGAATGTGATTCTGAACTCACACAAGCGGGCCGAACAAAGGTCACTTTGTGAGGAGAAATTTAATTATGTAGGGAACCTTACACCAGGTGAAGTAGGGGAAATGGAGAAGAAGATATTAAATGGAGAATTTACATACAAGAAGAATTGTTATCTCTTCTGGGGAATTCTGCTTTGACGGTCAATGCAGATGGTAATAATGTCGCGTAGTGTTAATTTGGAGGTAAACGTTTCCTTGGGTGGGGAGATGCAAGAATCGAGGAATTTCTATAAAGTAAGACTGGGAAAATGGTATTGGAGAAGCACCATAAGGGGAAGACCCAACAGAGAACCCGTTAAAATGATTCGGATAGTTGAATTATTACCGAGCGATGGTGATTTCAGTAAGAGATGTGGAAACTAGTAGCGTGTTCCTAAGGTCCATCAAGCTAAGGGAACAATGGAGGTAGTCATCAGAGCCGAGACTACCGACGTCTGAGAGAAAGACCACCTTAACATGTTCAGTGTGACCGAAAATAAGCGGAGTATGTGTAGAGGTATTTTGTGGGGAGTGAAACCCATGCGTTATAAATGTTTCCCGAAGCAAGTGTAGGGATAAAGGTATTGTGCCTGGCAAGGGCAATAGTTATTGAAATATTCGGTTTGGTACGGACAGGCGTGTTGAGTCTAAGAACTATTTGATCATCCAGGATGATTATCAGGATAGAAGTATGAGTTATATCCTCATATGATGTTGCATGTTGTTTGTGGCATGAACGAGTTGCTACAATTGTTATTATTGTTATTTTTGCTTGAGAGTCGAGTTTAATGAGTATCGGCAATTTTATTAGTATTTATGAGAATATTTTCCCTGATAGTGAGGGGTTACCTTTATTTTCATCCGCGGAGGATGAATGGGTATATTGATAGCGGTATATACTTTATTGAATTTGCTCATTTTAAGTGTTGTGTTATACGAGTATGATATTATCCTAATTATGATTTTATATATGATTATACCGATAGTGTGCTGGTATTGTAAGTTTATCGGGGTTACTACCTTGGGGTAGAATGTTTCGCTTTGGCGAGGCCCCATCTGTGAGAGGGACGGGCTCGTAATTTTACTTTTGTATATATGTGTATATATATTGTTGTGATTTAAAAAAGGTATAATGGTCTAGTATATTTAATCATAGTATGCGTAGGGATTTAATTGATACGATTCGTATGTAATTGGTTTACTAGTCAGTAAAGGTTTAGTTGGTTATTATAATTAACGCTAGGGAGGTCAGAATGAGAAGAGTGCATTGTTTTATCACCCTTTAGAGATTTGGGAGTTTATAATCATAGTTGTGTGTCTGGAGACGGGAATTTGAGAGCCCCGATTATATTCGCATGTTGCATATGGAATGTGATTACCATCAATGTCAAGAGAAAGCATCTTTCGTAAGGAGTTCCTTGTTTGAGTGTCATTGCGGAAGGAGATGTAATTTTGTTGTTAAGAGACGGGAATTTAGGGGTACATGTTATGGACTGAGGGCTTAACGGATCCCGATGACCGAAAATGTTAGGTAGTAGTGTATCGGGGGGGTTCCTTGTTTGGATTTCGCTTTGCGAGACATCCCATGCATGAAACTTAGCATAAGGTTGGTAGTAGGGAGATGTTTGACCATTCGTCCATTAATTGGATACCTCGATCCTTATGAAAGTAAGTAATTATAACTGGAAGTAACAAGGGGTAAATTTATGATATAAGGCCAGAAGAGCCAGTTGTTAGTGAAGAAGTAATGAAAATTTTGGCTTTTATTACGGCATGATGAAGGATGCATTGAGGTTAAGGAGGATTTAGGATTTCAAATTCAGAGGTGATTGAGAACGCCCAAGTGGTATAGCCACGTTGCAAATGCAGGAGAAATAATAACTTAGGGGTACATTTGAAGCTTATGATGTTTAAACCCGTATGTACGGGATTATAAAGGGTGTAGACATCTTGGTTTGCTAATGCAGTAATCGCCGGAAGAAGGGGCATAGATGGGTAAAATTATTCCTTATAGGATTAAGTGTCGTAAGAGAAGGTGTTAATGAGTATATTCATGTGTAATCAGTATAGCACGTCCGAATTTGGTGAAAAGGCAGTGGAAATCCATTTAATAAAGGGATATCTCTTGAGAAAAAAAATTAAATTATTGTGGACAATTTGGAGTAGAGTCTCGGCCAATAGAATGTTGAGGGTGACTCAAGAGTAAATAGAATGGCGATGTCAATAAGGTATAAAGGGTCCAAATGTGCACAACGTGGTGAAAAGTACAAGGGTTGAAACTTTTGGTATACGCCGAGAGAAGAAGAAGATCATTAAGTATCACTTAACGGGAAGAACTATCCGTGAAAGTCGGCATTGAAAGGGGTGTAGTAAGTAGTAGAACGGTTGGGGTTAGATGAACAACAAAAAAAATTTGTAACAAGCCGACGATTGCATGGGTGGAAGAGTGATGTTGGTAAATTTCTTTGAGGGGTTTCCAACTTATAGATAATTAATGAGTTCCTTCGAATATGTGGGGCAGGTTGCCTAGGAGGAGAGAAATGGTTATAAACTTGGGTGATTAACACTATTAGATAGTGAACACACCGGTACGTGATCCTACGCAGTATTATTCAGAACAAATAGGAGATCCAAGAAATCCACCTTCAACGTGGGGTAGCTAGAAGTAGTGGATATAACGTTTTATTCTGAGGGTTGTATCACCTAGAGCCCGAGGTGTAGGCGCAAAGTGATTGACGACTGGTGGATTGTATGAAAGAAATTTTGGATTCATTGCAATCTTTTCATTTCCAAATCGGGTATTACTAGTAAGTGAGGTATATTGTGGTAATGGGGAGAAGATATTACCTAATGGTAGAGTTGGGGACAAGCCCCCATATCTATTTATAGTGGACAAGATGCTTACTAATGTTTTGTGTAACACCAACTGGCTGAAGTGGTTTTTCCTTGTGTAAAAGTCATAACGCTGGGAACAGAGATTCAAAGAATGGACAAGAGTAGTCAGATGTGTTATTGATTTCTTCCAGGATGGGAGTTTGGTGTTTTGATAAATGCGGGAGTTAATGCGTAGTGAGGTGCGGACTCGCAATAATATTGAGATAAATCGGCCAATGACGTATATGCTATTTTTATTTGAATGTTGTTTAGTAAGAGCACAACGTGAAGTGCATTTATTGAAGTGTAATCTGATAAAGTATCAATATTTTTAAACAAGCTTGTTGTGAAGCGAGGACTGAAGTGATTGGACCTTTTCTTATATTTTGTTTTGAGTACTGGAGGATACCTAAATTTTTCCAAGTATGCTTCACTTTTTCGAATTTCGGGACGAAATTCCGTTATTAGGGGGGAGTATGTAATACCCCGTATTTTTATGGCTTTTAATTATGAGGTTAATGAAATGGAATTAGTTTTAATTATGGGATTTATTAAATTAATTTGAGATAATTAATTGGAAAATAAATTAATTGGAAAATTAATTCGAATTTAAATTCTAGCGAGACGAGAGTTAGTATTTGGTTATTATTATGTTGTTGAATATTACTGAGTGATTATGGTAATATGTGATCATTGAATTTATTAAAATTGTCGTGAGTTGAAAATACGGCAGTTTCGGTAATTTAGTTGGGACGCGTGTGCCAGTTGTGTCAGGACTCAATTTAATGGATTTAAAAGTATTTTATTTTTATGTCATTTGAGTGCGGCAACGTGTACGGAAGGTTCGAGATAGTCAGAAAACATTAGCCGGAGGTTTAGTTTGGGTCCCGGGGTACTTTTAGGCCTAACTGGCAACCCGGAAGGGTATTTTGATAATTTTAAAAATTAAGGAATTAAGACCCACGAATTTTAGAGTTTATTTATATATTATAAGAAAATCCATTAGGGCAATTATCACCCAAAAATAAGAGAGTGGGCTACGTGAGTTAGAGGGAAGTTGCCAAAGGGTTTCCAAACCAAAACCACCACCCACCACCACCATTTTCGTCGGAATTGTGGTCGGAGAAAGGAGGAGGACCAGCCCTAATCATCATCAATGAATCAGAAGCAACGTTTTTCAGGTAAGTGATTTATCTTGCAAAGATTCAAAGCATATAGTTTACATGTTTTCATAGATTTGAAGATTTATCATGAAAAATGAAAATTAAATGGATTTGAAAGGTTTAAAATCATAATCTGGATAGGACTTGCATGTAGTAATTGTTGGAGATGATAACAACCACGACTTTATGATTCATGAGTAGAGAATTATGAAATTTGATTGAATTATGTGATGTTCTTGAAGAAATAGGAAAACTAGGTTTTTATATGAAAATTGGGTATCTTGATTTAAGTAATTGAGGTTATAGGTTGATTTGATGAATCTAAAACGTGGGGAATGATGTAAACATGTTAGTAGGATGATTAGTATATTTAGTTGTGAGTTTTGGACGTTAGAATGAAGAGTTTGAGTTGTAAATAGTGGAGAACCCGTAACTGTTAAGAATTTCTGGCGATCGACTGACTCAAGAATGTCGATCGATCGAACCAGCGATCGATCGACCCCTTTTCTTCAATTGATCGATCCCTTCTGAGTTTTGACAATTGTTTCTCTTTAAGGTTTAATGATTATTCCAAAGCCGATGTTGGTTATTAGGGAGATTAATATGATATTGTGGGAATCAAATAAAGTCAGTAGGGTCTTAGTATTATTGAAGAATGTTATAACTTATGGAATTGAATGTCACTGCTTACGAGGGTCTACCAAGTGCGGTATGGTTAGAAACCGTTCGAATTGGAACTATATTGAGAATTGATGATGATGTAAGGTTAAGGGCAATAACGGAGGGACCTTAAGTACTGAGATAACATTAGAAACTAATAAGAGAGCTAGTAACCTTTTGATATCGGTTTAAGTACCCAGATTGATACAGCGAGAGAGTTATCAACCGGAATATGTATATTATGTGTAATGTTCGGGGTAAACTTGCTACGTACGAGATTAACTAGATGAAATGTATGAAAATCTATATTGATATATGATTATTTAGGTTGTGTGAATGCCTAGTGTATGGATTTCTTATGTGTATGACATACCTACCATACTTGCTATCACAGTAGGTTAGTTTTATTTTGGAAAAGGACCCTCTTATCCTTGTGTTCCTTTGGGGGGATTTAGACTGGTACCTTAACGACATAGGTCTCTGAATGACTTATTTGTGAGTTGATAAGTCAGATGACCACGGGAGCGTAGGTATGTGCGTGACCCATGGGTATGTGAACTATGTTCGCCTCTAATATGTGTGATTTGTATTTAGACGGTTCCTGAGTTATTCGGAACTTGTGATCCTCACGTACGTGATGTATCGGGATTCGATAGCAGAGTATGAGGGCATCGTAGGTTCTATCCTTATGGGATGCCTTAATTTAGTATGAGATATTACTACAGATGTGTATTCATGTACTTGAGACTGTTCAGTTGTGTTGCTTTGTAGATGTGAATAACTAAGATATTTTGAATGGGTAAGAATGAGAAATTAATTAAATCTTGAGATAAGTAATTTAATGAATCTGAACCTTGGTTATAAATATGTCTTACTTGGGGGTTACTTGTAATTAATCTATGTTAGAATGCGAAGGCAGGAGTGGTACAAACTAGTTAGATAGTGGCATAACTAGGATGGGGTAAAGGCATACGTTAGGCGTGCACAGTAGTTGAGAGGTAGGAAACTCATGTGAGAGTACGCAACTAATGTGTTTGTAATATGTGATGTTTAATTGTAATTTAAACACTTTCTAAACTTTTAAACTGTTTTCTCATCGGGCTCTGACCCGTTTTCTCCAAATCTATTTTTGTTTTGTAAAAACCTTTTAGGTGCCCAGCCACAGAGACGCCAAGCATAGGAGTTCCATTCAGATGACGTGCTCTAGCTGCTGTGAAAGCTACAGGATCTTGGTAGTAGACGATCTCATTTTATCCTTGATTCTTTCAGAGTCATTCGTATCAATTAGGGCATGTCGCCCATTCTTATTTAGAGGTTGTAGTTGCACACTTTCAGTATTTCAGTTTTTGGTTTATTATATATTCAGACTCTTGTATTGGGACATTTATTTACTCTGGCATCTTTATTATTGGAGTGTTTACTCCACACTTATTTGATTTCTTCTCGTTGAGCATTTATATGAGATTGGTTATGCGATTGATGGTTTATTAATTAAATTCTTATTTAAAATTGTTGGCTTAATTAATTAAATTTGACATCACTCTTTTTAAATATTAGGTGGCTAGTAATTAATTAAATATTTTTCGACAATGATGCTAAGACTGAACCAAATGGATATTCTGTATTAATTTGATAAATGAGGAGCCACCCGGTATTTAATTAGACGGGGTGTTACAATTGTAATGATTAAACTTTCTCCACTATCTCAGGCATAATATGAACCATCTACGAACATTTTCCATATAGGATGGTTTTTGTTGAAATCTCCTTCTATCAAGGTCCCATAATTGAATAATTTAACATTTTCTCTAAGTCACGAGAAATTTCGTCCCTTTTGGTTAATGACTCTAGGACCTCAATACTTTGGTCGGTCAGGTTGTCACCCCATATAGGATCATGCTCTTTTAATGGGATTGATGATCTCTCTTTCGAAGAAGCCTTATCGGTATGTTGTGCAGATGAACTCTCTTTCATAGAAGTCTATTTTTCTTCTTTCGCCATTGAGATCTCTTCCTCAGTAGTCTGCTCAGTAAGTTTTTCCTCGTATGTGAACTCAATATTGAAATTTGTCGTGTCTTGGCCCCTGATAGCCGTTTTCGGTTCATACCGGATGTTATACTCTCTTAGTTTTACGCTCCAAGCCATTAGTTGGCCTGATTTCTTAGGTTTATAAACAGATTGGTTTAGAGATATGTCTGTATAGACAATGATAGTATGGGCCTAAAAATATCGCTTTATCCTCCTGAAAGCCTCAATGAGGTCTAGCATTAATTTTTCCAGCATTAGATATCAGGTATCCACTCCTCGATATGCTTTTCTAGTATAGAGAATTGGTTTTCGCACTCCATTTTCTTATTGGACCAATATTGAGCTAACTACTAATTCGGATACGGCTAAGTATAAGTAAAGTATTTCCCCTGTGACAGGCCTTAAAAATAGAGGGGGAAATCTCTGATATCTCTTCAACTCTAAGAATGCAATCTCACATTCATCATTGCACTCAAATGTCTTTCGCAATACTTTAAAGAAGGGTAGCCACTTATAAGTAGTTTGTGAAACAAATCAATTTAATGCAACCACTCACCTTATTACCCTTTGCACTTCCTTTTTATTAGTCGGAGACTGCTTATTGATTAATGCCTGAATTTTATCTGGGTTAGCTTCAATTCATCTCTAATTGACTATGAAGTTTAAGAACATTCTTTTACGCACCTCGAAGACACACTTGGCTGGATTGAGCTTCATCTGCTATTTTTCATATTGGTCGAACGTTTGTCTCAGGTCCTTGAGATAGACGGCAACCATTTTTCTCTGTTATCATGTCATCGATGTACACTTCCACGTTTCTATCGGTCTGATTTTTTAATACTTTATCCACTGGTCTCTGATATGTCGCTCCAGCATTATTAAGTCCAAAAGGAATGAAATTGTAATAGTAAGTGCCTCTGTTAGTGCTAAATGAATCCTTCTCCCGATAATCTGCCTACATCTTGATCTAGTTGTATTCGGACTACGTATCCATAAAACTAAGCAACTTATATCGTAAAGTAACGTCGACCAACTGACCAATTTAAAGAAAAGGATAATGATCCTTTAGGCATGATTTATTCAGGTTTATGAAGTCAACACAAATATGCCACTTGTTATTCTATTTTTAACACGGCTACATTAGAGAGCTATTTCTGTTACTTAACATCCTCTATAAATTTTACTTTCTGCAACTTCACCACTTCTTGTTGCATGATTATATTCTTTTCCTAACTGAAGACACGTCAATTCATTTGACTGGATTAACATCCTTAACTCTACTTATCTCATGACAAATGAAATTTATATCAATTCTTGAAATATCCTCATGAATCCAACCAAATATGGTTTTGTTCGCTGCCTCAAAAATTCTTTCATCTCCCTTTTGAAGGTTGGATTTAATGACGAGTTAATCTGGGCATTTATTTTCGGTCGCTCATCGCCAAGAATAACTTATTCGATCTCTTACATAACTTATCCTTTTACTAGTTTCTCCTCGTCTTACGAATATAATGTCTCGATGTGGTAGGTTGATTCCAACTTCTTCTTTTCCTTGTGCTTGACTGAGGTGTGATAGCATTATCTGGTTTCGACTTGGTTCCATGCTAACCCAATAATGGGTCGGGAACTTCAAACACAAATGCACAGTGGAAGGAATAACTTTTAACTTCTTCAACCCTACCCTACCAAGGATAATATTGTAAGTTAAAATGACGTTATTATCTAGGATAGAAAAATAAATCTTTTATGTTCGGTAGGTTGGCTAATCTCCGATCACAACTTCTAGCTTAATTGTTCCCAAGGGGTAAACCTTCTCTCTAGAAAAATCGATGAGAGGCTTAAGGTATGCTTCAAGTTTGCTATCCCGTAGCCCTAAACCTTTGAAGCAATTATAAAATAATACCTTGGCTAAAGTGCCATTGTTAACCAAAGCTCTCGCCACTTTACCCTCATGTAGCATCATTCTGATAACAATGGGATCATCACGAGGGTAAGGCACTCTTGAAAGATCATCTTTAGAGAAGCCGACCACCAAACGACCTTTTTCACCTTCCTCGGACGTGTATCTACATCAATGGAAAGTTGATCTACCTAATGAAATCATAAGCATTTCTCTCATTGAGGTAGGCTTTCCTCTATATAAGTTCATCCCTCGCCTGCTTTATATACTGCAATGAAGTTGTAACCAAATAAGATCACTGCTAACTTACGCACAAGATCCTTTGTTATTTTGGTCCGATCTGGGTTATCCTTAGACTCATTATCTCTACATCTTTTCTTTTTATCTCCTATACTTGAAGGAGACTATGACTTTCTCCTAGGTTTATGTTCGTCCCTTTGATTTTCTCAGCCACCTTTCTCCATAAATTTTGACTGTTTGCTTCTTTGGATCAGGTTCTCTATCATGTTCTTCAAGGCTAAACAATTATCAGTGTTGTAGTCGTGATCCCTATAGAACTCATAGTAGTTACTCTTACCTCTTCATTTTGGGGGATCTTTCAGTTTTTCAGACCATTTCAGGCCCTTACTCCCGCAAATTTCTTTGAGGGTGTGGTAAACATCAACGGTTAGAAGAGTGTACTCGACATATTTCTTCGTTTTCTCAACCTTTATATCTTTCTGATCCTTCCTCTTTAAGATTTTATTGGCATTGTCCTTGGAGTTTCTGGACTCCGTGGTGGCCGTAGTTTCCTATGCATTCTTAATTTTTCCTACCTTGGTCGGTAATTCGATCATAGTCCTGGGTGGCTCCTTAGACAATGCATAATATAACCTCTCACGTAGTAAACCATTCATTAGTACTGTGATTGATATCTTTAGTCATATTTAATTACCTCCAGCTTCTCACTATTAAAGTGAGTGATGTATTCATGGGTGGTTTCACTGGATCTCTGGCGGATGTTTAGTAGATGGCCACTTTCTTACCGATCCAAAATATAAATTATCGATGAAGAGTTTGGCCAGTACTGAAAGTTTGAGATTTATCCTCACGATATATTATTGTACCACATCTTCACCAACCCAATGATCGTATTGGAGATGCTTGGCAACACATCTCATCTCGAATTGAACTGATGTTGACAATAGATTAGGATTATTTCGTATACAACACTGGATCAATCTTACCATCATACTTTGGGGTCACCATAGGTGGTTTAAACTTAGTATGTGTGGGATAATCTATGATAGACGGTGTGAGTGGAGATCATTTCACGAAACCTCTATATAAGGGTTTTTTGATTTGGTCATTTCTCCCAAACCATCCTCCCGTCGCTGAATTGATCCCTTCCAGTGCTTGTAATCCTACTCAACCATAACTGTAACGTTCTTGGTCGCTCGGCCCCTATTTTGTGCTGATCTCTCTTCCTGGAAATCTTCTTGGCTCGTACCAACCCTCTAAGCCCCTTTTTCTTTCGAATGTGTTTTAAGGATGTCAAAACCAACTTTCTTTTTTAAAAACCTTTTTTCCAAATTTTAAACCGCACCAAGTATGTGAACCAATTTTAGTTAAGCCAAATTTTATCTTGTTTAATCCTAAATATGCATCTAGGTTATTAAAGCAAGTAAAATAAACAAGTTCACAAAGGCGACGTCGGATGTACGAGGAAGACACTAAGGGGAAAAACCTCGGACGTACTAAGCCAACAACCACTATGATGTGGAATTAAAAAGTACACGTAATAAACTTACTTAATGACTCGTTTCCCCATAAGTCTTGACGCTCTTCTGATCCTTCGACCACTCTTCCACATTGCCCACGCAGAAATCCTTATATTATACTCATCCACAACACACGCATCCACGTATGTCTCGATGTCCACCGACATAGCCTGGTAACGTCTACGATGTTGAGCAAGAACTCCTTCATTTCTTCCCTGCAAACCTAACATTCAAAGTGATGAACAAACCCCAATGGTGCAAACTAAGATCTCTATCGCACATGAGAATGAAAGCTTGAATCTTGAAACTCTAAGGATTTTTTAGATTTTGAAAACCTTAGAAAACTTGTGCAGAAAACGTACTGTATGTAACTGATTTTTTAGTTCTGCAACTTACGAAATTTTGAGTGAAACATGCCTTAAATAGAAAAGTTAAGTCGACGCATCATTTGAACGAGATCAGCATGTCGAATGACTGCAAGTGTCGTTTGATCCTTCCAAACACAAGGGAAGGTTCAATATGACTCTAAACAATCTTTATCTCAGAATAAATGAAGTTAAAACTCTTTAAAAACATTTTTTAGTAAAAATAACATCCTAAAAACATTTTTCGAGTCCCATAAACATTACGCATTCATACATGAGAGATCGGAATGAAATGAATGATGATGCTAAGAATCAGCACCACCAGGTAAGGTGTTTCCAAGCTCAATATGTGAATAACAATGGCAGCACAGCTATATAAAGAGATAAGAGAAGGAGGTGAGGATATGAGGAATCAACACCGGAACTTAAGTGGTTCAGCCAATCTGGCCTACGTCCACTGTGAGTGTGTGAGTACTATCACTGAATGAAGGCACTAATGGCCATGGATACAATTCTCTCAAGCTTTCTCTCTCTACTGTATATTTAGATAGAGTTTCAGCTAGGGTTTTATAACTGGGATCCCTTTACAAGGTAGGGGATGACCCCTATATATAGTGCCTAGGGGGCGTAATGTACCCCCCATGCATGCAATGAGCATGTGTGTGATATCCTCACCAATGTGGGAATGCCATCTGTCACTGTCACATGTAAGTAATGATGATGAAATATTCTCCCACATGTGGAGAATAATCTTGTTACAACTGATTTGTGCCCAGGTGTCCTTATCCAAATGTCAACAGATGCTCGGCAGTCATGTTGGTGAATGACCTCGGCCTGGGAGAGGTCGAGTTGTAAAGGCTTGATGTCCGTTCAATTCGAGAAGTGTAATAAGGAGTCTCAGCCTGATCTCAGCCGAGACATTATGCTAGGTCGGCCCCAGCCGAGGTAGGGATAGTCCCATGCTGGTGATTACTAAGGCCTCTTGTGACCTCGTCCCAAGCCGAGGTTGAACCGGTTCCAAGTTGAGGGTCGACTCGCTGTCACCTCGGCCCACCCTTAGCCGAGGTTGCCATACCCAAGTGTACGAGAGTGCTGTTGATGCCTGTGATGCGCGCAGTGCCCCTTGGTAGTGTAGATGGTAGTGTCGGCCTGGGCCGAGGTAGGTCTGGCCGAGGGATGGTATCGCGGGCCCCTGGCCTTCATAGGGTCGATCAATGTTTCGGCCATCATCTCGGCCGAGGTAGGTGTCCCTGGGCCGAGGTTATACTTGGGCATATCAATCACCCCCAGCCCTTAGTCATATGCGAGAGCAAGTGGCTAGGGGATTGCTTCACCTCCGAGGCCTGTCCGTCCCAAGGCTAATACCTGCATGACACCTGTCCCAATCTAGGGCGTGCCAACTTGGCTGGCGTGTGCTGTCAGTAGTTGTTCCTTGGGTTTTCCCAAGGCAATGATGGGACTTGGGAAGTGTGCCCAAGTATTTAAGGGGTTAAACCCTTCCTTTCTCTTTCTTCTTCCTCTTTTCTTTCCCGCGCACGCTGTTTCTTGCAAATTTCTCTCTCTTGAACTTCTTCGATCAGCACTCATCTGTAGAGGATTTCATCGATTTTCTCGTAAGTATTCCTCATCTCACTCGTCGATTCATTCTCCAGGTACTTCTTCCTTTTCATTTCCTATATTTCTGCTATTTGGTTTGCGTTTTCCGGCGTATTTTTGAGTTTTCCGGTAGTTCTTTGAGTTTTCCGGCGAGTTCCATTAACTCGGGCGAACTAGGTTTTCTTGAAAACTTCTTAGTTTGATCTTTAGGCTTCTTCATTTTATAAGCCAAACGTGTTTGTAGCTTTAGAGATTTCCCAAGTTTAGGGTCGTCCCAAGTTTTGGGTCGTCCTCTGATGCTCAGACCCTTGTACCAGCTTCTTGAGGATTTCCCCTCTCTTAGAGAGAAGACCTTAGAAAAAATTAGGCAAATAGAGAGAGCTCAGGAGGAAGCTCGTAGGTCACAGGAGTTTCCTATTAGACCTATCTTTCCCCACCACTCAAGGTGGTATACCCTGATCCTCCTGAGAACTTCTATCGGACAGACTTCTCTGCTAACCCATTGTCGATGTCTGAGTCTGAGTCCTCCACCTCAGACCCCATGTCTGTTTCCAAGAAGCCATGTACTTTACACCTCGGCCTGGTCAGGCCCCTGACCAGGCCGAGGTCTCCAGCCGAGCCTCGTCCCAGAATGGCTCAACCACCTCAAATTCTTCTTCGGAGGTCGAACTTGTTGAGCCAAATGTAGTTGTGCCACCCATTCTTGATGCCATCCCTCTATCGGCCGTTACAGGGGCTGAGTTCTCTCAGAGATTCCCTCATCACTCGTCTACGTCTGCTCCGGCCGATGTTGAGCTTGACGATGATGAGGATGCTGAAAGTGATGTTGAAATCTCTGAAGCAGCCGAGTTCGAGAGCACAGTCACTGAGGTAGACCTTTTGTGCTTTAGATACTTATACTCCATTAGCCCTTCCATCAAGTTAAGGAGACCTCTGAGGGAAGAGAGGGCCTATCATGGCCGAGATGGAGAAATCTGCTTGTACGAGCAGATGTTCAAGTTAGGGTTTCGCCTACCCATTCACCCCGTCATCAGGTCCATTCTTTCCTTCATCAACTTGGCCCCCTCGCAGCTCTCTCCCAATTCTTGGAGAGTTATTATAGGGGCTATTATCTTGTGGAGGGCAGTCCACCACTCTGACCTCCCAATTCAGGTCTTTGCTGGTTGTTACGTCCCTACCTTGGCCAAAAACCATCCGAGCTACTATCACTTCGTGGCTCGGAGGCCTGAGAAGAAGATGCTCCATGTCATTCAGACCTCGAATCACAATTGGAATCCCCGATATTTTTTCGTCTCAGGGCCATGGGAATTTGGCTCATATGTTCCCTCTTCCACTTTTGAGCCGAGGATACCCCTCATATGGGGTAAGGTCACCATGTCTGCAAGGGCCGATCCTGGCCTAAGTCTTCAAAATAGCAAAAAGGTGAAGGCCCTGCAAGACCAAGGGGCACATGGCTTGTTTGTTAAGTTCGAGCATTTGCTGACCCCTCAGTTTCTCTCAGGGACGAGCCTGGGTGGGAGCCCCCTTGTTGACTTTGGTAAGGATTTTCCTTTTTCAAGTTTAACCTCTGAACTCATTTATATCTGATCTCTAACCCTTATCTTTTAACTTTTGCAGAGAGACCACCAGGTATCCCAGACGAACAGTGGGAGATGGCAGCTCCAAGTTTGGCAAGGCTTACGAAGAAGGTTGGTCTGAATGCTCCTCCTCCAGCTCCCACTACATCCAAATCCCAAGCTTCCAAGAAGAGGGCCCCCGAGGTCCTGGCCTCTGAGGATCAGAGGCCGACCTCGAGGCAAAAGAGGACCTCAGACGCTGCAATCCCCATCTCAGCCGACACCCTGTCGGCTCGTCTGGACCAGCTGAAGCTCACTGATAGCGTGGTCGGCAACAGCAAACAGGCCATGGACGCCCTTGCCAATGTAATGACCGAGGCAGACAAGCATTTTTATAGAGCCATGGACACCTCCATGATGGTTGAGTTCGGCCTTCACAGAGCCGTCCAGGTATAAATTGTTTCTTTTATCTTGTGTAACATTTGATTTTACTCCCATATAACCTCTTTATTAACTGTGCAGGGTGTGACTGCCATGTATCAACTATCTAACTAGGCCATGAGAAAATTTCCCCTCATTCAGAAGGGGCTGGAGGCTGAGAAGGTCGAGAGCGCCCTGAACGCCGAGGTTGACCGCCTGAAGACAGAGTTGTAGAACTCTGAGAATAAGGCCAAGAATTCTGAAAATAAGGCCCAGGGTTTGGAAAAATATATTTCAGTGCTCGTCCAAAACCACGCCAAGGCCCTGAAGGATAAAGATGATGCTCTGCAGCGGAAGGTCAACGCGGTTGTGAAGGCTGCCCTTGCAGAGGCCTCAGAGAAAATAATTTCAGACTACAAAGTCTCTGAGGAGTTCGTGGGTTTGGGCTTTGAATACCTCGAAAGAGGTATCAAGGCCACTACCAAATGGGTTGAGGTCAGAGAGAAGGAGGTCGGCACTCTGAAGGCCTCCGACTTTGTGGGCCTCGGCTTTGCCGACCCTCAATTTTCTCAGGCTCTGCAAGAGGTAGAAGACGAGGCCGCTGCTCCAGCCGATACTATGACTCTTGGAGTGACCGAGCTCGGAGGGGTAGATCCTGCTGATGATGTGGCCGAGGTGACTAATGTTGATCAGGTCAACCCAGCCGAGACTACTAATGTTCCCCCCTCAGAGCCTTAGTCCTTTTTAACTTGTAACTCTTGTAATTTGTAATTTGTAACATCAGTACTTTGTAGTGAATATTTGTAATCGATGCCTCTGATTGTTATATTATCTTTCTTACTGAATGCCAATCTCTTCCTTTATTTTGACCTCTGAATGTCTCTGAATGGTATATGATCTCTGAAGTCATTACTTAATATGTTGTTCTCATAACCATCTTTACCAAATTAATGATGTTAAGGGTCTAACCAAGGTGTCTGAGCTCAGACCTCGTCACCACCGAGTGATGTTATGAGGGTCTGAGGTCATCACCTAAGAGGTTAGCCTCATAATAAGTGTCACCAAATTAATGATGTTAAGGGTCTGAGATCATCTAACCAAGGTGTCTGAACTCAGACCTCGTCACCACTGAGTGATGTTATGAGGGTCTGAGGTCATTAGCCTCATAATAAGTGTCACCAAATTGATGATGTTAAGGGTCTGAGGTCATCTAACCAAGGTGTCTGAGCTCAGACCTCGTCACCACCGAGTGATGTTATGAGGGTCTGAGGTCATCACCTAAGAGGTTAGCCTCATGATAAGTGTCACCAAATTAATGATGTTAAGGGTCTGAGGTCGTCTAACCCAGGTGTCTGAGCTCAGACCTCGTCACCACCGAGTGATGTTATGAGGGTCTGAGGTCATCACCTAAGAGGTTAGCCTCATAATAATGTCACCAAATTAATGATGTTAAGGGTCTGAGGTCGTCTAACCCAGGTGTCTGAGCTGAGACCTCGTCACCACCGAGTGATGTTATGGGGGTCTGAGGTCATCACCTAAGAGGTTAGCCTCATAATAATGTCACCAAATTAATGATGTTAAGGGTCTGAGGTCGTCTAACCCAGGTGTCTGAGCTCAGACCTCGTCACCACCGAGTGATGTTATGAGGGTCTGAGGTCATCACCTAAGAGGTTAGCCTCATAATAATGTCACCAAATTAATGATGTTAAGGGTCTGAGGTCGTCTAACCCGTGTCTGAGCTCAGACCTCGTCACCACCGAGTGATGTTATGAGGGTCTGAGGTCATCACCTAAGAGGTTAGCCTCATAATAATGTCACCAAATTAATGATGTTAAGGGTCTGAGGTCATCTAACCCAGGTGTCTGAGCTCAGACCTCGTCACCACCGAGTGATGTTATGAGGGTCTGAGGTCATCACCTAAGAGGTTAGCCTCATAATAATGTCACCAAATTAATGATGTTAAGAGTCTGAGGTCCTCTTCTAAGGTGTCTGAGCTCAGACCTTGTCACCACCGAGTGATGTTATGAGGGTCTGAGGTCATCACCTAGGAGGTTAGCCTCATAATAATGTCACCAAATTAATGATGTTAAGGGTCTGAGGTCGTCTAACCCAGGTGTCTGAGCTCAGACCTCGTCACCACCTAGTGATGTTATGAGGGTCTGAGGTCATCACCTAGGAGGTTAACCCCATAATAATGTCACCAAATTAATGATGTTAAGAGTCTAAGGTCCTCTGCTAAGGTGTCTGAGCTCAGACCTCGTCACCACCGAGTGATGTTATGAGGGTCTGAGGTCATCACCTAGGAGGTTAGCCCCATAATAAACTTCTGGTCTAAAGAACGAAACAAGAACTTGATATGGAAACTGATCTTTATTAATAACCTCTTCTCAGTAAGATAGTACATTTTCATAAAATTCTATACATTATATGTAATATCTCTTGAGATGGTCAGCATTCCATGGGTTAGTGAAGGGTTCTCCTTCTAGGTTTTCTAGCCTGTAAGTGCCAGGCACAACCTCTTCCGTTACTTTGTAGGGGCCATGCCAGTTTGGGTGTAGCTTGTTTGCCTTCTGTAGAGTCTTCTTTAGCACTAGGTCTCCTACTGCAATGGGTCTTGACTTCACCCTCTGGTTGTAGAATTTCGCTGCCCTCTGCTGGTAGGCTGCCTTTCTGACCTCTGCGTCTTCCCTTCTCTCTTCGATGAGATCCAAGTCTAGCCTTCTCTTTTCCCCATTGCTGTCAGGGTCGTAGGTCTGAATCCGATGGGTCCGTAGTCCTACCTCCATTGGTACGACGGCCTCTGAGCCATGTGCCAGCATGAATGGGGTTTCTCCCGTTGGTGTCCTTGCCGTAGTTCTGTAGGCCCATAACACTGCGCAGACCTCTTCTGTCCATCTACCCTTCGCATCTTCTAACCTCTTCTTGATTCCGTCCAAGATGGTTCTGTTTGTGATCTCGGTCTGGCCATTAGCCTGAGGGCGACCAGGAGATGAGAAGAACTGTTTAATCCCCACCCTTAGGAAATATTTTTCTAAGGAGGAGTTCTTGAACTGGGTCCCATTGTCTGAGATGAGAGTGTTCGGGAGGCCATATCTGCATATGATGTTCTTCCAAATGAACTGGAAGGTCTTCTGCTCTGTAATTGTTATCATCGGTTCTGCCTCCACCCACTTTGAAAAGTGGTCAATGGCAACTATTAAGAATCTATAGTTGTTGGCAGCTCTTGGCAAAGGTCCTACTAAGTCAATTCCCCATACCGTAAATGGCCATGGAGAAGAGATTGATGTCATAGGCTGATGAGATTATTGAGGGATGGTGGCGAACCTTTGACATTTGTCGCACCTCTTCACATAGTCTGCAGCGTCCTTAGACAAGGTAGGCCACCAGTATCCCTGAGTGATGATCCTCTTGGCTAAGGGTCTTCCCCCTATGTGGCTAGAGCAAGAACCCTCATGAACCTCCTGTAAGACCTGGGGTACTTCCACAGGATGCACACATCTGAGGAGAGGTAGTAGAAACCCCTTTTTGTACAAGACGTCTCCTACTAATGAGAACTTTGCAGCCCTGTATCTCAACTTTCTCCTTTCCATCTTGGACTCAGGTAGATCTCCCTCTCTTAGGTACCTGACAAGCGGGTCGATCCATGAGTCTCCTAGGTTCACATTGTGACAAGGGCTACATACCTCGTCCTCCTTGATGCTTGCTTTTCCTAAGACCTCGATTGGAATGGTCCTTCCCAAATCTGTCTTCATTGCCGAGGCCAGCCTATCCAATGCATCAACGTGGTTGTTGCTCAGCCGAGGTACTCTCTTCAGCTTTGCTTCTTCAAAATAGTCTAGTAACCCTATTACCTTCTTTAGGTATTTGGCCATCCTTTCATCTTTGGCCTCGTATGCCCCCAACACTTGATTGACAACCAACCTTGAGTCGCTATGGAGTAGGAGTCGCTTTACTCGAAGAGTTATTGCCAATAAGAAACCTGCTATCATGGCCTCATACTCAGACTCGTTGTTGGAGGCCTAGAAGTTGAATCTCAAGGCGTACTCAATGTTGGCACCATCTGGAGCCGAGAGTATTAGCCCCGCGCCGCTCCCACTGTCACAGGAAGAGCCATCAACGAAGAGGCTCCATACGTCTGCATCTGATGAGAAGACCCCTTCTCTCATAACCCCCTTTTCGAAGAGGTATCGATCCTCTTCATTTTCTTCTACTCTGCTCCGAGTTTTGCCTGGGACAACCTCTTCTCGGCCTCGGAAGACGTACGGGGCAGTCTCTTCCGAATCTCTGAAGACACTTCGGTTCGTCTCTTCGTCGCCATCCAAGCCAGTCTCTATCTCGGCCTCTTCCCAGGTGAACTCTGCAATAAAGTCTGCGAGGGCCTGCCCCTTAATGGCTGTCCTGGGCTGGTAGGTAAGATCATACTCTCCTAGCTCGATGGCCCAGGTCATCAGTTTCCCGAACTTCTCAGGTTTGTGCAGAACCTATCTTAGCGGGGAGTCTGTTAGGACTACCATGGAGTGCGCTTGGAAGTAAGGCTTCATCTTCCTCGAGGCATGTATCAGGGCATAAGCCAATTTCTCCATCCGGGGATAGTTTTGTTCAGACCTTTGAAGAGCCTTACTGTTGAAGTACATAGGCCTCTGGATTCCATCCTTTTCCCGTACGATGGCTGCGCTGATGGCTGACTCAGAGACTGCCAGATACACAAACAACCTCTCCCCCGTGATGGGCCGAGACAGCAACAAGGGAGACCCCAAGTAGGACTTGAGTTGGTTAAAGGCTTTTTCACACTCTTCGTCCCACTGGAAGGCCTTTCTCAGAACTTTAAAGAATGAAAGACACTTGTCCGTTGCCCTGGAAACAAATCTGTTAAGGGCAGCCACTCTTCCGGTGAGTCTCTGGACATCCTTGATACTCCTAGGAGTCTTCATGTCGAGCAAGGCCTTGATCTTCTCAGGGTTTGCTTCAATCCCCCTCTAATTAACGATGAACCCCAAGAACTTTCCGGCTCCTACCCCTAAGACACACTTCACTGGGTTGAGCTTCATCCAGTACGAGTCCATGACATCAAAGGTCTTCTCAAGGTCTGCTACGTGAGTACATGCTTTCAGGCTCTTCGTTAGCATATAATTCACATACACCTCCATGGTCTTACCTATCTGCTCCTCGAACATCCTATTGACAAGATGTTGATATGTTGCCCCCGCATTTTTCAGACCAAAGGGCATCAACTTGTAACAGTACGTCCCCTTGTCAGTAATGAAGGTTGTCTTCTCAGAGTCTTCGGCATCCATGAAGATTTGGCTATAACCTGAATAAGCATCCATGAAACTCATGAGCTCGTGCCCTACCGTTGCATCCACCATCTGGTCTATCCTAGGTAAGGGATAGCTGTCCTTCGGGCAAGACTTATTTAGGTCTGTGAAATCTACACACATTCGCCACTTTCCATTGGCCTCAGGCACAATGACTGCATTTGAGAGCCATTCCGGATAGGTAACCTATCTTATGAACTCAGCCTCTTCCAACTTTTTTACCTCTTCCCGGATGACCTCATACTTCTCCCTGGAGTAGACTCTTAGCCTCTGCTTGATAGGCCTGGCATCTCTATCCACGTTGAGCTTGTGGGTCATGATCTCAGGGTCGATACCAGGCATGTCTGCGTGACTCCATGCGAAGACACTCTGCCTCCTCCTGAGGAAGTTTATCAGCTCTTCCTTGATCCTTGGCTCTAGGGCTTTGCCGACCTGGACGGTTTTTTCCGGCTCGTCCTCATTGAGGACGATGGATTCTACCTCTTCCGCGGCCTCGCCCTTCTTTAATTTTGTTTCATCTCTCGGGTCAAGAGTGTCAATGCTGTAAGTGGCGGTTGCTCTCTTATGGGCCTCTCTCTCTTCGGCCGAGTTGAAGTAACACTCCCGCACCGTGGTCTGATCCCCTTGCACTTCCCCTACTCCATAAGGAGTCGGTAATTTTAGCATCTGATGGACCGTCGATGGCACGGCTTCAAACTCTTTGAGGGCCACTCTTCCGATGATGAGGTTGTAGGCCGAGAAGACATTTCATCCATAACAAAAAAGTTGATCTTCTTGGTCAACCTCTTAGGCCACTCATCCCCCATCCGTACATCCATTTCATACATGCCTAAGGGGTGCACCTTTTCACCACTGAAGCCTATCAATGGGTGATGGTAGGGCACTAGCCTCGCCCTGCTAAGACCCAGGCTCTTGAAATAAGGCCAGAACATCACATCTGCTGAGCTTCCACCATCTATGAGGATTCTCCCTACGTCGCACCCATGCACCCTTGTTGTTATGACTAAAGGGTCATCATGGGGGGCTAAGATGCCCTTGAAGTCAAGTCTGGAGAACCCCACCACGAGGGTGTCCATGTCTACCTTCTTTCTCTTCTGCATTGCATCAGAAGACGTCAGATTCACAACCTCAAGCTTTGCCACTGACTTGGCCTCTGCTACATGAGCCTTCCTGTCGGCTACCTTAGAGCCACCTCCTGCGAATCCCCCACATATGGTGCTAACACCAAAGGAGATCATTCCTACCCTCTTCACCGGGGTGTTGTCATCCTTTGGCGGGAGATCCGGGTCATCTCCATCATCTCCCTCTGATTCATCGTCCCTTCTGGCCGGGACATCGCCACGGCATCGGTCATTTCTTCTCTTCTTAGGGTCTTCTCTTCCACCCTTTGGGGCCTTGCCATCCACATACCTTCTCATCTTCCCAGATTTCAGCATCTTCTCAATCTCATCCTTTAAAGCGAAGCATCTATCTGTGACATGGCTGTGATCCTGATGGAACTCACACCAGAGGTTTTTATTCCTCTTATGTGGTGGGGCCTTCAATTTCTCTGGCCACCTCAGAGTCCGGTCAGTCTTGATCTCATTAAGGATGTGCTCACAGCTCACAGTCAGAGGAGTGTAATGAGCGAACTTGTCATCTACTGATCTCTTCTTCCCCTCTTTCTTGCCCTGGGACCTCCCAGTGCTACCACGGTTCTCCTCCTCATATTTGGCGGCCATTGCCTCTTCTGCATTCATCACCTTCCCCGCGGTTGCCAGCAGCTCTGCCATAGACTTAAGAGGGTCTTCCGCCAGTTTCCACAGTAGCTTTCCCTTCTGGAGGCCTCCTATAAGGGCGGTCATGGCTATGCTCTCTTCGTAATCCTCCACCTCCAACTTCTCCTTGTTGAATCTTGCTATGTAGTCTCTTAGGCTTTCACCCTTAGGTTGTTTGACATATAGGAGGTGGGTAGTCTTCTTTTGAGGTCTTACCCCAAAGCAGAAGTTGTGGATGAACTGCTCAGCTAAGCCTTTGAAGTTCTCGATCGAGTTCTTCGGAAGAGAGGTGAACCAGCTGTGCGCTGCCCCTGTCAAGGTTCCTGAGAAGGCCCTGCACTTCATCTCATCGGGTATCGAGTAAATATCTGTCGCCGACTGATACATCTCGATATGGTGCACTGGGTTAGTGCTGCCATCATACTTAGGAGTCACTGTAGGAGGCTTGAACTTAGCTGGGGTTGGGAACCCCACTATCCTAGCTACAAACGGGGAGCCCTCCGAGTAGCCCCTCTGTAATGGGTCCCTGCTCTTTATGAGCTCCCCTATATTCTCCTCGAGACGTTGGATTGAGTCATTCCAGGGTCTTCTCCCATCAACTTGGCCGAGGTTATCCCCTGCCGCCTCTCTGCGATGGACAGAGGGTTCCCCAGCCACGACCCGTTGACTGTTGACCTCTTTTTGCTCCCTGGCTCTTCTCTCCAAAGGTCGGCCTTGATCTGGCCGAGCCTGCCTATTCCCTCTTTGAGATCCTGTCGCGCTCCTTGACCTCAATAGCCTTTGTCTCAGGTCATTGACTGGGCCCAGCCTCTCGAAGGCCGACCCTCTGCTCAACCTGTTAAAGGCCGACCCTCTTTGTTGGGCCTCATCTCTTCTTCAGCCGACACATCCTTGACTCTGCCTATCAAATGCCGACCCTCTTTGTTGGGCCTCGTCTCTTCTTCGGCCGACACATCCTTGGCTCTGCCTAAGAGGTCGTACGGTGTTATTTGACACCTCATACGGCTTCCAGCAGTCTTCCGGGGCCTCTTCAGCTTCGAGGTCATCATACCTGTCCTCTGGGCAAGGGTTTCCCTGCCTCCCCAGGCGCAAGCGCCTAGGATCAGCAACGTCCCTCCTCCGCTGAGATGCAGGTTGGTCCTTCATGGGCGCCTGGGGTGGTCCCCTGGCATCAGGATGAAGCTGAACTGCCGCCGGAGTTATCATGTCCGGTGAGACTCCAGGTGGCCTCATCATCATGGTTTGGCTGAGCTGGACAAATTGCTCCTTCATGGCTTGTTGTGTTGCAGCCAAAGATTTCAAGTCTGCTGCCACTTCCGCCATTTCGGACTGGGGAGGAGCCTGACTGGAGCTAGCCCCTCCACCTCCGGGCGGCAGAAGAGGCGGTGGCAAGTCTGGTGCCATATGTTAACTGTAAAGAGCTTGAGTACCAGGTGAGCTTAATACCTTAAAAGACCTCTTTCAATGGTGAAACAGCTCCACACAAGGGGTGGTTCCTGGTTCACCACCAGAGTCTCCGGTGAGGTAAAGCAGAGAAAGAGGAAGAGATAGCTTCTCGTTCCCACAGACGGCGCCAAAATATTGATGCTAAGAATCAGCACCACCAGGTAAGGTGTTTCCAAGCTCAATATGTGAATAACAATGGCAGCACAGCTATATAAAGAGATAAGAGAAGGAGGTGAGGATATGAGGAATCAACACCGGAACTTAAGTGGTTCAGCCAATCTGGCCTACGTCCACTGTGAGTGTGTGAGTACTATCACTGAATGAAGGCACTAATGGCCATGGATACAATTCTCTCAAGCTTTCTCTCTCTACTGTATATTTAGATAGAGTTTCAGCTAGGGTTTTATAACTGGGATCCCTTTACAAGGTAGGGGATAACCCCTATATATAGTGCCTAGGAGGCGTAATGTACCCCCCATGCATGCAATGAGCATGTGTGTGATATCCTCACCAATGTGGGAATGCCATCTGTCACTGTCACATGTAAGTAATGATGATGAAATATTCTCCCACATGTGGAGAATAATCTTGTTACAACTGATTTGTGCCCAGGTGTCCTTATCCAAATGTCAACAGATGCTCGGCAGCCATGTTGGTGAATGACCTCGGCCTGGGAGAGGCCGAGCTGTAAAGTCTTGATGTTCGTTCAATCCGAGAAGTGTCATAAGGAGTCTCGGCCTGATCTCAGCCGAGACATTATGCTAGGTCGGCCCCAATCGAGGTAGGGATAGTCCCATGCTGGTGATTACTAAGGCCTCTTGTGACCTCGTCCCAAGCCGAGGTTGAACCGGTTCCAAGTTGAGGGTCGGCTCGCTGTCACCTCGGCCCACCCTTGGTCGAGGTTGCCATACCCAGGTGTACGAGAGTGCTGTTGATGCCTGTGATGCGCGCAGTGCCCCTTGGTAGTGTAGATGGTAGTGTAGGCCTGGGCCGAGGTAGGTCTGGCCGAGGGATGGTATCGCGGGCCCCTGGCCTTCATAGGGTCGATCAATGTTTCGGCCATCATCTCGGCCGAGGTAGGTGTCCCTGGGCCGAGGTTATACTTGGGCATATCAATAAAGATGTGAAATGAGCACCAAATTAATCTCGAGATGATAAATCTTTGAAGCTTGGTCGCAACATCTTCAGTACACTCTATGTCATAGACTATATGGGATCATGATAATAAAAATCTATCTATGACTCAAAAATAATGTTTTTTCCGAGAATAAGTTAAATATATACAATGGACCCAATTGGAAACTTTATCCTTGCAAGTCTCCCCCTTTGACTATTCTGGGACAGAACCCAAATAGTGAAATGCCTAAGTTGAGTCGTCAAATCGAATGACACCTAAATCCCATCCCATTAAACCCAAAATAAAAAATTACAATACATGATTGGTAAATGATGGTTCGAAAAGCATGAATTGTCTTATTGTGATGTAGTCTTGAAATCTTGACTTGCTGGAGAATACCTACACATATGAAACAGACAAATACCCAGTGAAGTGTGGAGGAACAAATGATATAAAAATACCAATATGTAAAAACAAACCATTTGTTAAACATGTGAGCAAATTATTTTGATACCAATTTAAAAACAACATTGAAATCAGGATATCAAATTGTGCAAGCTAATTAATATCAATATATAAGCATGAAAGCATATGATATCAATTTCTAATGAAATAATAAACTATGTGCTCACCCCCCCCCCCTACATCACATACATCTCTCCCCCTTTTTGTCTGGAATAGATAATAAGTGAAAAGGATAAACAAACATCAAATATCTATCATGTGATAATCAATAAAGCATATCTATATAAACATAAACCGCCAGATAAAAATAATAACAATGTACCAAATCGTAACTAGCAAACAGTAGTCTCATAAATCCTGCATTTATTCTTTCATGTGATTAAAAACAATGCAGTAAAAACTGTCATGCATAAACATCTCATAAGGCATTTAAATTTCCTAGGAGTACCCAAACAGTATGGTATTAGCAGTAAAACTAATCAGATACGAAATCAGTAGAATATAAAAGAAATCCTTCAAGGGTCGCTCAAATCATGCTTCAAGCGACATCAAAAATCTCAAAACAGTAAGCTCTCACAAGAACACTCTTTTTCGCGACCTATATCTAACACTTTTCATTTTGTCACGTGAACCTCGTGAGATACAGACTTCAAGCGACATGGCCTTGTCGCTTCAACAAGGTCCAGATGTAGTTTGAACGACATCAAAATTTCTCAATTCCAGTCCTAAAAATTACGAAGTTTTATCCAGTGAAAAATTTCCTGAAAACATTAACTGGAAAAACAAAACAGCATCAAAACATACTCAAAATAGAATAAATAAAACAAGCAAAACAATGTGACTTTCATGCCAACATAGAATCAATGTGCTCAAACATGGATATAGAGTGAATGGGCATGAACTACAACAAATGAATCATAACTCAAACACACTAAAACAGTCAAGAAGATCTAATTGATAGCTAAATGTCATCAAAATTAGTTTTATCCATATGTGATAATTAATATAATGAGCTAAATGAACTAAACAAACATCACGCACACAAATCCGAAATTTTGACGATTCTACAAACAGTAGCGTCATAATACGATTTTTCAACATAAGGATTCGTGGTGCAAACCCATTTAAATTTTTCCATCCAAACTCCCTCAAATATATATACTTTTCAATATCTTTTGAGGTTTATATTTTTCTCAACTTAGAGAAATCCTATTGGCCAACTATTTGTATATGAGTCTTTTTATTGCCTTAATTTTTTTTCTTGGGCTCCTTTAAACGGTGGCTTTCACGACGTGATTATTGTTCACTCGCAATCCTTTTCTCATGAACACTCATCAGTTTTTTCAATTTAACTAATATCAATCCTTACGGTAATAGGTTCTTACATGCACACCTCCCCCTAAGTCTACTTACACATAGATGACAAAGTTGAGATAAGAGCATCTCACTAGACTCAAATATGAATGAGATGTCAAACATTCATATAAACCCGTGCATATGTGCAAGGATGGCATATATACAAAGTCGAATTCAAATGCATATCAACTTCAAAAGAAGCCCATTACGACAATGGTTAAGATCATTCAGTGCATCAACAATTATGACCAAATGTCCTAGTCACGTGGATAATGACACGATGGGAGTCCAAGCACACCAATATGCCATATCAAACAAGAAAAATAAGAAAAACTCACGACAATAGGCCACATCAAACGCACACCAATATACCATATCAAACAAGAAAAACTCATGACACAAAAAATAAATCGAAAATATTTTTATGTTTTTCTAAAAAATATTTTTGACCCAAAATAAACTTTTTTGTATTTTTCTCAAAAATATTTAAAATTAAAAATCTCTTTATAATTTTTGAAAATTTTTATCAAAAATAAAATATTTTTATATTTTTTCATATAAGACTTAATAAATGAAAATAAATACAAAAGATACAAATGTCATAACACTAGCAAGATATAAATCATGATGCAAAGACTAGCGTATGACAAACATGGCAACACAACCTTCCTTTAGATCTAGCATGGGAAGAATCAAGTGCAACCAAACAAAAACCATGAAGTTTAATTCCTAAAGTCTCTAAGTCTGATTTCCTAACCCAAGTAGGTGTGAAATGATGCATGGGGGTTTTGGAACCAAACGACTTTATTCCTAAACTTCCTAGGAGCATTCCTAAGGTCGTAGAAAAAATATCTAAGGCAACCTTTCCTACCACAATGAGTGCAAGAATAAACACGACGGGAATGATTACCAAAATGTCGAACTCTCCTTACGTTCCTAGTCGACTCTCTCAGACGATTGGTATTGGCTTTGGGAATGGGTGCAATACGATCATCGAAGCCGATACCAAACATATCTCCCTTGAATTGGACGGTGCCTAACATCCTATCCAAATTCTCCAATCTAGACTCCAAATCAAACTTTACTTTACTAGAGTCTTTCAATATCTCTTCTAGCTCACTAATCCTAGACTCAATCAAACGCCTAGACTCCTCAAACTCTAGAATCTCCTTCTTCAAAGCCTCAATCAAATCATGCAGACCATCTTTGTCTTTCTCCACATATTATAGTTTATCCCTAAGAGTCTTCTCTCGTTCCCTAAGATCCTCTATCAAAGCATCATTATTTTCTACGGCACACTCATTTAACTTTTCTTGCAATTTCAAGTTGGCCTTTTTTACCTTTACCGCTTCCGCATACAACTCACTAAAGGCAACTTTTAACTCTCCTACATCAATCTCCTCATCCTCACTAGATTCACCCTCACTCACTTGGGATTCACACTCAATGGCCTTGGAAGTGTCATGCACATGAGAATCTTCATGGGAAGATTTATCATTGTCGCTCACATGACATGCCATGAATGCTACAAAGTTAAGATTAATGGGGGAACGCTCTCCCTCTTCCGGTTCACTGTCACTTAAGGTGGCATTACATAATATCGGTTTTTTATCCTCCTTCTTAAGTCTAGTGGGACATTCAGCAACCTTCTGACCACAACCTTCACACCCAAAACACCTATCCGACTCAACCCCCTTCACATTCTCACTCTTATGGGCGGGATCTACCTTGTTATTCGTGAATTTCTCTAGTCTTTAGCATCGTCGATTGCTTTTGGAACTTAAGAAATTTTTTGAACTTCTTTGCCAACAACGCTATATTCTCAAAATAGGAATTGGAATCATCATTCGAAACTTTAATCCCCAACTTTAGGTGTTTCAAATCAATGCCCTTTTCTTTCTTTGCCACTTGCTTGGAGGTAAACATATCGAGTTCATAGGTTTGTAGGTTGCCTACAATCTCTTCAAGTTTCGTCGATTCAAGCATACCCAAGGAGTTCAAAACGGTCACTTTTACATAAAATCTACTCGATAGTGGCCTTAAGATTTTCTTTATGACTCGGTTGTCAGTTATTTTCTCTCCTAAGTTAAATGACGAATTGACAATATTTGCCAATCTAGCGTAAAACTCATCAAATGACTCACTTTCTAGCATCTGAATCATCTCAAACTGTGTAGTAAGATTTTGAAGTTTAGACGCCCTAACCGTACTAGTGCCCCCGTGAGTAAGTGTAAGTATATTGATTAACGCATGAAAAGCGCGCGCGTGTAAGGTGCGCGGTCGTTGTTTTCATTTCACCGCGATAATACAAACAAACTTAAGTTACTACTACACTTGCGAAGTAAGCACAGCGGTAAGTCGGGTATCGAAAATCCACAGGGAAGAGATGCTAGAATTTAGATGATTTAGTGCTCCGAAATAAAAGTGTAAAAGATGATTACAAAATAAAAAGGAAAAAGATGCATAAAAGGGAAAGATTAATCTAGGTGAGGGAAAATAAAACTAGATTAACAAAGCGATAAAACTATAAGTTGCGTCGAATATCCCTCACCCGAGTTAATTTGTATAAATTGGATACATGGGTCGACGAGTTATTTAGGATGCGTCTCATTTCGACATTTAATAAAATCAAGGGTTATCATGCCCCTAAATCCGCATAAAAGCTTAATATGATTTTGGCGTCAACAAATATCCTGGGAATTGTGCACGCAAGGTCATAAGCACGGGACATACATGATATGCCCTGTCAAATCTCCTAGGTGCAATAACTAGGACAACGCACCCGAAATAGACCCGTAAACGCCATCACCAAAGCCAAGCAACGCGTCAACTCGAGTGAGTTCAATTCAAACACAACCTAATTTAATTTCGCTAGGAAGCATGTTAAAAATGCGATAAATGAAAAGCAGTAAATAAAACATGTAAATATAATTTAGAAAGCATGTAAATTACACTACAAAGCAAGAATTAATGAAATACAAGCTATATTAATGGAGAGAGAAGATGAAAGTACCAATTACAAACCCTAAAGGGTGTCAATCCAAGAGGGGAAGAAGAAGAAGAACTCTCAAATCCCCCAAACCCTAACCTACAACTCTCTAAAATCTATTCTAAAGCTTAATGTCTGATTATTACAACAAAATTTGTATTTATAGTAAGTTGGAATAAAAGAAAAGAAGAAAGAAAAGAAAGGCAAAACATCTCCTGAAAATAGGGGATCGATCGATCGACCCAAACCGTCAATCGATCGATAATGAACAAAATATCCCACTGTCGCGAAGGATCGATCGATCGATCAGGTATCAGCACACTGCATTGCTGTTTTGGGCTGCTTGGATTTCCCGTTCGCTGAAACTTCCGTAACTTCTTCATTTTGAATCGGAATCGCGCACCATTCATGGCCACGTAAAGCTTGCGAGGAGGGCTACAACTTCCGTGTAGATGTTGGGTCAGGTGCCCAAGCTGTGAAAAGACTAAAATTCCCTTGAACATGCGATCGCGTTAAAAAATCGAGCGGAATGCTTCCGAACTTCACACTTAGGATCCAAATACCTATAAAATCTCAATTAACCCCTAAAAAACATGTTAACGTAGAAATCTGAGGTTGTCTGGTTAACGAGTATAAATATAGGGAATAAGATACCCAAGGGGGCTAAAATGCGTAGGTTCGAGGGATGAAATACGCAATATTTGTGTCATATCATATATCACAAGTTTCTTTTGAAGTTTCACACGTCATGATTCTATTATACTATTTCAGTGTGACATATGAGTAAATAATGTGAAGACCTTTGAAGTTGTAAAGTTCAAGTCTATGTTCGGCCTCGATCCATGACTCGATGGGTTTTAAAGTAGTAGCCTCACCCCCTCGTGTGACCGATGGTCTCCAACCCATTTCGACCGCTAACCACACACACTCATCAATAGATTTTAAAGCACTTCTCGTTCGCATTTTCCAATAGCCATAATTAGTGCCATAAAAAATAGGAGCTCAAAAACATTCACAGTTTCAGAAATTCATATTTAAAATCACAAAGGACCAACACAATAAAAAATATGTTTATAGCTCTGATACCAATTTATAGGCCCCTTTTTCTTTCGAATGTGTTTTAAGGATGTCAAAACTGACTTTCTTTTTTAAAAACCTTTTTCCAAATTTTAAATCGCATAAAGTATGTGAACCAATTTTATTTAATCCCAAATTTTATCTTGTTTAATCTTAAACATGTATCTAGATGATTAATGCGAGTAAAATAAATAAGTTCACAATGGCGACGCTGGATGTATAAGGAAACCACTAAGGGAAAAAACCTTGGATCGACCAAGATAGACAATCACTATGATATGGTAATATAAAGTACAAATAATAGACTTACTCAAAGACTCGCTCCCCCACAAGTCTTGACGCTCTTCGGATCCTTTGATCACTCCTCCACAGTGCTCATGCAGAAGTCCTTCTACAATACTTATCCATAACATGTGCATTCACGTATGTCTCGGTGTTCACCGATATAGCTTGGCAACGTCTATGATGTTGAACACCAACTCCTTTCTTTCTTCACCGCAAAACCCAACGTTCAAAGTGATGAACAAACTCCAATGGTGAAAACCAAGATCTCTATATCATATGAGAATGAAAAATTGGATCTTGAAACTCTAAGGATGTTTTTAGATTTTAAAAACCTTAGAAAACTTATGTAGAAAATGTACTGTATGTAAACTGATTTTCTGATTCAGCAACTTACGAAATTCTAAGTGAAGCACGCCTTAGATTAAAAAGTTAAGTCGGCGCATTATTTGAACGAGATCGGCATGTTGCTCAAACGAAATGGCCATGTCGCTCGAATGACATGTTCATCTCACTTGAACAACCTTGCAATGTTATTCGAACGACTGCAAGTGTTGATTGATCCTTCTAAACACAAGGGAAGGCTAAATACAACTCTAAAAATCCTTATCTCAGAATAAACGAAGTTAAACTCTTTAAAAATATTATTTTAATGAAAAGAACATCCTAAAAACATTTTTCTAAGTCCCATAAACATTACGCATTCATACTTGAGAGATCGGAATGCAATGAAGACGTGAAACGAGCACCAAATTAATCTTGGCATGATAAATCTTTGAAGCTTGACCGCAAAATCTTCAGTAAACTCTATGACATAGACTGTGTAGGATCGTGACAATAAAAATCTATCTATGACTTAAAAACAATTTTTTGTTCCGGTAATAAGTCAAATACACACAATGGACTCAATTGGAAATTTTGTGCTTACAGACCCTCGTACACTCATCCTTAACCTGACTGAGCCTTCTTGATGTTCTTTAGATCCTTTAATTTCTCTATAATACCTTTTTGTCGTTTCTCATTGATCCAGATGATTAAATGCATAACCTTTGCTCAGTCTCTCTAACACACTTGGCCTTTCCTCATAGAACGATTGTTCGTCATAGTAATTAGTTGTCCTGAGGAACGAGGTGGCTCCTGGTCAATATGACCTATCATTTTGTGATCCAGAGTATCTAGATCATTTTCTTTCATTTTTTTTAACCCAAATTCGACCTTCTAGAGTTCTCCAAATCCCTTTCGTGGTAGGCTGGTTGCCTATCTCCCTAGGGACAGGAGGCAACATTTCACCCCTCCAGTCAAAGGGTTCTCTCCTAGATGGGGTGATAAAATCTGCTTTGATTCTGTTTTGATCGTCTTGGAGTGTTTGTGTGAGTTATTTCACCGTTTCATGCATCACCTCTTGGCCCCTAGCTATGCTCATCAGAATTCCTTATAGATCCCCATTCCAACAGGGGTTGAGGGTGGAATTGTGTCATTCGCAGGACTACTTTCTGTATTGTCTGCCATTTTCATAAATGACAGGTATTTGAATGGACCCGGGTTAGGTTTATGAATATGAAATGGTAGGAAACAACAAAAGGCTTATCAAAAATTCCCACAAACGACGCTAATCTGTTAATGTCCAAAAATGGTATATGAATTTTATAGGTCTTTGCTCATTAATACCAATAATAAACTATAGTAAATAAAGAGATTAACATATTAGATTTAATAGAGATGAGAGGCAAAGAAGGAAACGGGATAGTAACGTGGTTCAGTCCAATGAGGTGCCTACATCTACAAGTGCGATTTTGTTTGTATTAACCTTTGAACAATTAGTACATGCTATCAATAATCTCTCTAGGGTTTTGTGTATCAGATACCATTGTTGTATGCCTTTGAGTGCTATTTATAGGGTGATTTATGATAAGAGAGAAAGAGAGCGCGAGAGAAAAAATGGAAGAGGTTGAATGCCTTTATAATCAGGAAGCTACACCTTTTTATATTCTAGGAGACAACTAATGATGAGCTAATCATATTTAATTAAAAGGACTAACCCATAAATGGGTAATATGGGCTATATATATTCCGACATATAGCCCACCCATGTGTTGGTAATTAATAACATTAGTATATCTTGGTCGTCTGTCCAACCGACCAAGAATAATACTGACCCAACTAAGATAACATTGGGTCGATCACATTTAGATAACAAGATAATTTTCTAATGATGATATGTGTCACAATACCATTGGTCGATGTCATATTTTGTATTTATAATATAACAGTCACCATGAAGGAATGCATATTTATGCTTTGAAGAACCCTCAGATGACCATCCATGCAAACTGACTTGAATGACTTATTTTTCCAAATTTGGCCAAATGCTAAATACTCAATTGGACGATCATAGCAAATTAGTCTTCATATCATCCATCTTAAAAAATGGCATGGGGTTCAACACATTGTTCATCTATCTGTCCAAGTCCTTTTGAGTGAATGGAATCTTCCTCCACCTCACATATGCCTCGTACGATACTTTATTCCTCTTTACCTCCACCAATTAATCATAGAACACTCTCACTAATTCCTCATGAATTCACTCATTAAACTAAAGAATGCCTCCCATTTAAATCTTTGCTGTAGAGAGAGGGCTTCATTGGGTAGGCGGGATTGATGGCCAATGGTCTCTGTGAAATTTGAAAGCAGTTGAGGTATCGGTATCTCTCTTGATAACATCGGATTTCATCCACACCCATAGAGGGCACACACTTAGTTGACTTATATTTTTCAATTTCTGCCATGTATACCTACAAAACAATGATTAGGCAAACCAATATAAATTTTAAATCTAAATTAAGGAATCATGAAGTCAAAAAGTGGAAATTGTGCATGTTGCTCGGCTGACGTGTCAAAGTGTGACAAAGAGAGTAAAAATATACCCTATTGTGCAAAATGTTCCAATGTGTGATAGATAAACACACAAGTGTGTGCCAAAGTGAATAGTGAAAATAATCTTTTAAACCACCCGTTAGGCCAAGAGAATGATGGTTTTTCTCTCAATAGCACACACTCCCATATCTCTCTCACTTATATATGTCCACATCGTTTCTTCACTTACACTTATTCACGTGTCATTTTCACTTCGCACATAATTTCTACTCACTTGTGTATATTCACATGCCTCACACTTTGTATATGACATCACACTTTGCATATGCTCCATGCTTTATGTACATACCTGCTAATTTTAATCTCCATGTTTATCCCTCTCATCCCATACTAATCGTGTCGATTCCATGATCTACATCATAGTAGTAGTATTCCTCTCGCTTAGCATACATACAAATTTCCATAAAATACTAACTAGGACTCATGCATTCTTGCATACTATGCCACTTCGGCATTACACTTTAACCAAAATTTTATCTCGTACTGGGGGATCACTTCGTGATGGGTATCGGTCCTGTGCGGCACGATTCACCTATGGGGCGTGATTCCCACCATCCATTGACCTAGTAACTTCGATGTATATAGAAGAGGTCCCCCCGCATTGTACCACTTGACTGGACTCACAACGGGAAGTATATAGCAGGCAACTCGTTCACATACGTAAAGTATATCGAATTCTCTCTCACACATATCGTCTTCATGAGGTATATTATGAGGCAACTCACATACACTCAGGTATATCATATGTATTTTTCGTATATACCAATGAATAATTTCCGTTATAGGCAAGAGGTATATCGTGGAAGTCATGCCAAAGGGGAGAACCTTTCCAATAACATACTAATGCATCAACCTCATATAGGTGTCTGTCCCTTGACACTCATACCTAGTCTGTCGGTTTCAATGTGAAACTCTATCAAAATTTTAGGTCTCCTTATGACATTTGAATTTTTGCATTACTTCTCCCATTTTTAGAAGGGGATCCTGTTCGTGAGTCCAAAAACAAGTCAAATTGTTTCTTGCATTATGTACCCTATCTTTTCTCGAGACTCAGGTCATGTCCAACATTTCACTTGCACCTTAGGTTGAACATAATATAAGTGAAACCTAATAATAATAACTACATTGAGGACTTTCTTTTTCTCCTTTTTTTAAAAAATACCAAAAATATCTTCTCCCCTTTGCAAAAAAATATATATACCATAAATATTCCTTTTTTCATTAAAATAAACAAAAAAAATCCTTTTCCCTCTCAGTTGCAATCACATACCCCAATCTTGGCTTGGATCCTTATTATCTCAGATCCTCCATCAAGCCACCCTGGAACTCCACTACTTCCTTAGCTACTTTGACAAAATTCGAGCAGTCCCTCCCAGGATTATTCATGAAGAACGTTGACGAGAATGCAAATGTCCAGTCAGATCTTATGGCAGTCATTTTTTAGCTTAGTTCCAAGATCGACAATCTTTAGGCAAATGTTCATAAGATGCAAAGAAATAGGGTTCAGAATCTTGAGGCTCCCGAGCCTGATATCATCATCCCCCATGTTATGGGTCCACAAGATCCAGAATCGATATGGGTTCTAGAATATTAACATTTCCCTCGTGCCTCCACCTACTAATGGGTCGCCACCAACTCAGCTATCGAGACCAAATCTTTCCCAGCCAGGAGGTAAACTGCCAATGCATGTCCCTATTGATCCCAAAGAAGAAGTGTTAAACAAGTTTAAAGAAAACCTCAGGTTGTTGTCTAAAAGGTTTAACCAAGTAAAAATATTAGGGAACTATGTGGATCATACCCACATGTCTCCTTATCCTAAATCTAGCTACGAGAAGATGCCAGATATCAAAAAGTTCAACGGCAGCGAACCTCTAATCATACCCTTACGTAGCTACCACCATTCCATAACTCTCCTAGGAGCATCAAAAGAGATAATAACACAGATTTTCTAATAAACTCCCAAAGAAAGTGTCCTTCGATGGTCTTTATCACTTGAAGAATCTAGAATTTGTAGTTAGGAGGATGTGGATCGAGAATTCATAACTCAGTATAAATAAAATAAAGAGCTAGAGGTTACCTATCAAGACCTAGAACTGATAAAAAAAATAGATGAATCGGTTTGTAGTTTTATCGAAAAATGGAGGGAAAAGGCCGCCACTATGACAAATCGACCATCAGAAGAAGAGAAGTTAAGCATTGTAAAGAAGAAATCCCTAACACATATAGACTTCAATGGAAAGCTAATACCACCCCCATTTCAGAGCCCTCCAGGAAGAGGGATCGAAATCGAAGAAGGGGTCACAAGTTAAAAAACTAAATCTGAGCCGAGGAGGCTAACTAGGCCCTTTATCCCTAAGAAGTATGATAAGTCAGCCAATACCGTAATTTTTACCATTAACAACATCTCTAAACCTGCTACCTCATGAACACCCAAAATTTGTCCTAATCCAGATAGAGAGGAATATATTGAACTCCACCCCCCTTCGTCAAAAGTTTATCAAGCCCTTACAGCTCAAAATCTCATCAAACCTCTACAACCCCGACCATTACTAGATCTCCTTACTTAAAATTTCAATCATGATGCCCGTTGTGACTTCCACCGAATCAGCTAGCACACCACCAATCAGTGTTTTTATCTAAAGAATGTACTCTGAAGCCTCATAAATAGAGGGATCATTGCCCCTTTAGATAAATCTAAACCCAATACCACTCAAAACCCTCTCCCGACACCCCGAGTCGGGGTAAATGCCAACCTCTTATAAGAGAATCCAATATTGAACCCTTCCACCAAAATCAAGCCCATCCAGACACCCAGTTTATCTACCATAGCACTCAAACCCCACAAAGTTTTTCCTTTATTCCTCCTACATTCTGAGAATGTCGCTGACCAAGCTCTATCCTTCTTTACTAGGGACTGTATAGTCGTTCATACTCGTTCAAAAGGGGGAGGCATGGAACTGTCCACAGTCTTAGATCAGCTTTCGAATTTGGGTTAAAATTGCCCTTGAAAGTTACCTTTAGATATCACAACTGCGAAAAGATCAGCACCATGTTCATAAAAGCCCTAATGTGGCCTCAATAATCTGATGAATGGATCGTGCCAGTGGAAGAATTCATTTTAGACAACATTGTGTAGGTTTTGTCTGACGTGTTCATCAAAAATCAAAAAACATGTACTACCCTGAGATATTCATGGTCTTGAAACTCCAAGGGATCTAGTCCCTTCCTTTCATCACTTCCTCATTGAATGGGAAGATTTGTATGATGAGGCCATAGATATTGTGGAATGCATTGAGATTTTATGGAAGGATGATATTATTGCCACTTGATGGGTGAAGATTTTGACATCTCAGGTAATGAATTAAATGGTAAAGAGGCTGACTCAGTTGCCTCCTTGTGCGGAATGATTTCTTTTAAGGAATTACTAGAAGGGATCAATTAGGTATCCATCACGATCGAGGTAGATGAAGATACTAAGTTTCTACTCTTCCTGCCTCTATAAATCACATGACCCATTTCGAGCGGCACTAAAAAGATTTGATCCTCCTATAAGTAGGTAAATATAAGGGTAAGGATTCATTGAAGAACTTTCAATGCCATAAGTGATAGTTGAAGAAAGCACGATCCTCGAGCAACTTACAAAGACCTAGGCCAATATCGCTTTATAGGGGTTTTTTATGTCCTCCTAACTGCTCAAAAATTCTCTGATAAATCTCTTCGCAGGACCCATAATTCCTCCCACTACCACTCCCTAAGAAATCATTCATATGGTAAGATCTCTGATTATAAAAGGCTCATCTCTTACTCCAAGGAAAAAATCCAAAAAAATGGTCCTGGCCATAAATACTCTCTCAATATCTCAGTCGAAGTCATGGGGAAAATAGGTCAACTAGAACTTATTTAAAATGGGTTTGCTCTTAACTTCTAATAATTAAGGGATCTTAACTACCTGGGGATAAAGGTCAGTGACCACACTCCAACTTCTATCACTATGTGCACCTATGATAATACTCGTCGAGAGATTATGGGCCCTATAAAACTTACACTAGGGGCTTGTCATGTTTTCTCTCAAACTGAGTTCCAAGTCATAGATATACCTATTTGCTTCAACTTAATCCTCGGCCTCCCTTGGCTCTATAGTATTCGAGGTGTATTTTTTTCCCTTCATCAAAAATTGAAATTCTTCGCCAATGACTAGGTCATCACTATACTCGATGATGATGATAACTCCGATGGTGTTGACGAAAGAAACTCAGTACTAGAAATCTATCATAGAGTTAACGATATATTCCTCTCACACTTTAAGATTGATCCACTTTCTCATCCCAATAGAGGATAATTTTAAAAAAAGAGTCCGCCCAGAGTACAGCCCATGCAGTAATGTCAACATGATTCAGATGTTCAAAAATATGCATTTCATGCTCAAAATGGGGCTGGGTTCTGTTAACAATGGATCCTCAAGCCAATAATTTCAAAGGAAACCTTTTCCCATGCGTCTTGGGTTACTAACCATCACCAGTTAAACTCTGAATAGTCTGCCAGCCATACCAGAAAAGAATCTTGAGAAAAGAGGAGACGGTCTCAGGAGATTCCCTAAATGGAAGATTTGTTAAAGAGAGCGAAGACTTACCCTTCTGTAGATTCCTCGAGCCATGGTATTACCCTGCAAAAAAAAAGATGAATTTAGGATTGGAAATTTTCTTTAGGAATGAGGTTACATGGGATGAAGAACAGACATACGAGGTGGATCCTCTAGACATCAAAGTCGTAAAAAGCACTAAATACTCTAAAGGCAGTAATGACAATAAGTCGTTTGATCTACATACAATGTGGTTGAATCTCTTCATAATCCACATGAAGATTGAGCCATTCGATCCGTCTAAAAATATCAGCACTACTGATAAACCACTCATCAACTAGCATACCACCCCTGTCAAGCATGTTTAAGTCAATCTGAACCCTAATGTTCAACCCCTCTAAAAAGCACCTTAACCTACCATTTTTTCTTCTATCACTAATGTAATTGTAAATAAGAGCTCCTTTGACGAGGTCCTCACCGTTATATATCCTAAAAATTCTTTTAAGGAAATGAATGATGATTTTGATTATCTTGTTATGCCTTATATTAAAATTCTTAATTCTATACAAGAAATTGAAGAAGATGATCTAATAAACGAATAATTATTAACTCATCTCATTAAGGAAAAAAAAATAAACAGCATAATTGCGTTAATTAATGATAATGAGATTATTCTTATCAATATCGATTCTAATAGTGATCCACACGAGATTAGGATAGGGTTCATCCTTGATGAGTATGAGCGGTCATAATTTGAAGAAATTTTAAAGGAATTTGTGGATGTCTTTGCGTGGTCCTACATCAACATGACCGGTATTTACCCATAAATCACATAGCACGAGATTCCTACTTTCCTTAAAATCAAGCCTGTCGAGAAAAAGTTGAGGAAGCTCCAGATGGATTGGTCTCTCAATGTCAAAGACGAAGTGGTAAAGCAATTGAACATAGGCTTCATCCGTGTGGTCGAATACCTTATATGGATTACAAACATCATCCCTGTATCAAAATTGAGAGTAAAAGTACACATGTTCATTGAATATCGAGATCTAAACAATGCATCACTAAAGAATGATTACCTCATAATCCACATGATTATCGATAACACTACCAGTTATGCCCCCAAAACATTTATCAATAGTTTTGCCAGGTATAATCAAATCAAAGTACATCCTGACCATCAGGAGAAAACTGTCTTCATCACCCTATAAGGAACATTTTGCTATATGGTCATTCCATTCGGTATCGAAAATTTTGGGATAACCTACCAAAGGGCCGCTACAACCATTCTGCACGATCTTATCCACGAGGAGGTTAAAGTCTATGTCAAAGATATGATCATTAAGTCTAAGACTCTGGAAGGTCAAATTCATGCCTTAAGAAAATTCTTTGATCAACTGCCGCAGTATCATATGCACCTCAACCCACAGAAATGCATGTTAGGTGTCATGCAAAGGAAAACTTATTAGCTTCATGGTCAGCGAGAAAGGGATCGAAGAAAACCCTACCAAACTCAGAGCGATTCTCAAAAATCCCCCACCCCAGACAGATAAAGAAGTTCACGACTTCCTGGGTAAACTTCATTACATCAATTAGTTCATCAACCAACTAACCTCTATTTACAAGCCCGTCTTCGAACTTCTTCAAAAGGATTTAACCAAATACTGAAATGAGGCATGCCAAGAATCCTTTGAATAAATCAAGTAACACCTCGCCCGACTGCAGTAAGTTCTCCCCATCCTCCTATATCTCACCACCACAAACATCCTAATAGGGGCTATGATAGCCCAATACATCAAAGAATCAGGCAAAGAAAGAGCCATGTATTACGCTAGTCAAAAGCTGGAAGGTGAAATACCCCGTATTTTTAATGATTTTAACTATGGGATTAATTGACTTAAAAATGAAAACTTTATTTAAAATTAATCCGGATTTAAATAGATAATTACTAGCATGACGAGAGTTAATATTTATTGATGTGAATTATGTTGAATATTACTTAGTGGGTAAAGTAATATGTAATTATGAATTTATTCAAATTTTCGAGTGAATAATACGATAGTTATAGGAAATTAAGTCGGAACGCGCGTGTCAGCCGTGTCGAGACTAAAATTTATGGAATAAAAGTAAATTTTTTATAAGTCACCCATATGGTCATTTTGAGTGTGCCAAAGTATCCGAAAGGGTCGTAGTCAGAAAAGTCTACCCGGGGGTTTAGTCTGGGTCTCGGGGCAATTTTAAGCCAAATCGACATCCCGGGAGGATATTTTAGACATTTTAATTTTTGGAGTAATTAAAGCCATGAAATTCTTAAGGCTATATCAGCTACTAGGCTATATCATTAGGGTTTTATCAAACACAAAACTAAGGAGGCTAGTAGAGGTAGAAGAGGAGAAGGTTCCCAAAGGAGAAAACCACCAATCTTAGGCTTCTTGCACCACCATCACCACCAATGTGTAGATCGAAAGACGAGAAACACGATTTTACCCATCTGCACCAAAGGATCAGACCTACTATCTTAAGACAAGCATTTTTCTTGCTTAAATTCAGCTAGATAAATTATCCTTGTTAGTAGAATATGATTAAGAATTAAATTTCATGCATGTAGATGACAATTTTGGATTAAATCATATTTTGGGTAGGATTCATGACTAGGATTGAAGCACTGTTTTGGAAAAATGAAATTTAATACCTTCTGAGAATCGTTATGTAGAGGGGGTTCAGAGTTTTGATTATGTTCTTGAAGATAAACCATAAACTAGGGTTCTTGAGAGATACATTAAAATTTAATTGAAAAGTTAATAAATGTTAATGTTTAAATGATTCTTGTACGTTAGAAATTGTCTATATGTATTAATTTAATGTTTAGCACATTCGTTCTAGAGTTTGGGAATGAATTAAGAAAGTTTTAGAGAATTTTTGTTGAAGAGCCCGTAACTTTAATTTGCAAAAAATCCAGACTGATACCTGTTCGATCGATCGATCAACCCAAGAATGCCGATCGATCGACCCATTTCTTCGATCGATTGACTCCCCTGAAATTTGTAGACTTATTTTCCTCTTTAGTTTAGATTTAACCCCAACTTTTAAGAACCCTTAATGTTGATTAATTGAATACAATGGTACTTAAGGAAGGTTATTAGGGTTATAGTTAAGGCCCGGAAAGTATCATTATGTATGGGATTGAATGGGGAGATTTACGAGTATTTTTCGAATGCGTTATGATTGGAAATTTTATGGATTGGAGTTTAATTCGGATAAATGATGACTTAGGGTTAATACTAGTAGTAGGGGGACACTATAGTACTAAATTAACCTAAGGAATAATTGGGTGACTTCGTAAACCTTTGGGATAGGGAAAGGTAATTGAATTTATACGACGAGAGTTCTGACTTTAATTAAATTTACGTGTGATATAAGGGTTATAAATACAACGTGTGAGACTTGTAATATGGGATGTGTGTATACTAATATTGAACGTATAAATACTTAGGTTGTGTGAATACCTATTGTATGGATTTTTATATGTATGACATACCTACCATACTTGCTATCGTCGGGAGGCCTTAAAGGGGATAGTCTTGTCTTGAGGAGACCTTCGAGGGGGATTATAGATTGGTACCTCAGAGCATAGGATCTAAGGAGGACTTATCTTTGAGAGAATAAGTTTAGGTTATATGGATGAGTAGGTATGTGCGTGTGATCGGGCATAAATATCGTATATTTATCCCTTTAATTTCTGTACTTTTGTGAACCCGAGCATTGCAATTAATATGGATTTAACTCGTAATTATGCTACTAACCTTCTTTGTCAAGTATTTCATGTTTTGTGTTTCTATTATGTGTTTTACAGGTAAATTGTGCAAGCAGTACGAAAGAGAAATCGAAATAATGAAGGAAAGGCTAGGAAGTCAAGTTCAAGGGCATTTTCGTAATTTTGCAGCCCAATCTCGGAGGTGGGGCCTACTGTAAAGTTAAAGAGTTTGGAACAACGATAACACTGGAAAAGACGACACCCAAATTCGAGATACGGTGAAAGATTTATGACCCTTTGAAGTTGAAGAAAAATCCAAGTAAGAAAGGAAGAAAACATGAAAAAATTTCCAAGTATTGGAAATGAAGGAAAGAAGGGACAAACCAGAAAGATTTCCCAAACCACAGTGTGAACCGGTTTGGGGGCGAACCGGTTTGGGTACCTGCAAATCGGTTTGAGGTGCCTGATGCGCAAAATTCTCCTTCAATGTTGATTGGTCCAAAGAGTCCTATTATGTTACAAACTCTTCTAAAACGTATTTGTGTCTTTGTATTGACTTAGAAAACAAAGTTTTAAATAGTTTTTTATAGAGAGAAAAATTAGATATTACCCTAGGAACATAGTTTTGATTTGGTGCTTCAAGATCAATTAATTCTGAGTTTGATTGCAAGTTTGAATTTAATTTTCATTCTCTCTATTATTGTTCTTGCATGTTCAGTATATTTTCATCATGATTTCTTTCACATGCGACGTTATGCATAGTTAGGTTCAGTATGTCCAGCTAGATTTTTTAGGGTTGGGATACATGAACTCAACCCGATGTGAACGTTGCATGTGTATAAAATTAATCCTCTAAAATTAAGGATTTATTAGACCGTTTTGCATAGCGAACACAACCATTGAGATCTTTAGATCTCGTTTGCTTCAGGGTAACCAGGATGCTTTAGAATGCAATGCGAGTGTAGCTATCGCGTTACCACTTTACTCATCCTTTGATTACGTATGGTGCGAGATTGAACCTCATATACATAATGCTTGGGAGTACTAAAGACTGGGTCTGATTAATCCCTTAATTTTACGATTAGTTTTATACTAGCAATACACTAGGGTTGAGGGATTGTATTCCTGGCCTGTTTCTGTCTTCATACTTATTACTTAATTCTTAGTTATTAATCCTTGCTTAATTCATTAGTTCTGTAGTCTTAATTTAGTTTCCTTTTACTGAGTAGGATTAATTGCAAACTAATAATCTTTTCGTTCTTCTTAGAGTTGAATTTAGGTTGACCGTCTGTCCTTCCGTCGTCACGATTTTCTCGTCCTATTTCCCTATGGAGACAATCCCGACTTATCGGGTTTATTACTAATGTGACAGGCTTCCACTTGAGCCTAGAGAGTACGCACTTTAGAGACACATTCTTAGTCGCGTCAAGTTTTTGGCGCCGTTGTCGGGGAAGTAGGTAGACGTAGGTTAGATTCCGTTAATCTAAAACCTCGACCAAAAAAAATCAAAAATCAAAAATCAAAAAATTTAAAAAGCACAAAAAGATACTTCATCTCTCAAAAGCCTGTTAATGCAAAATTCTGAACTCACTCTAACTCCCCAAAATACTCCAACCAGCATTCACGAAAACTCGATAGTTGAGTACGACCCCGATAGTCCTCACACTCCAAACGCTCCATAATTCTGGGTTCCATCTCCCACGCCTCCACACTCAATTGCAAGTTACACTCCGACATCCCTCTTAGGACAAACCAAAGAGCACGCTCCGAGCATACCAAGTGAGGATACAGATTCATTAAGTGAGAGAGCCATGCCACAACACGGTAGTGTAGCCGCAGGTGAGGAAGAGGTCCCGTACCTCCCTTTGAGAGAAATCTTATATCCTGAGCGAACTGTCACTTCGGGATGTATTTTACTCCCGTATAATGCAGGGCAATTTTTCTTTAGGAATGGTATGATCCAGATACTTCCCAACTACCATGGAATAGAGTCAGAAAATCCATATCTCCATATCCGAGAATTTGAGGAGGCGTGCGAGACCCTCAGTGATCAAACTTGCACAAAAGATGTGATACGCCTCAAACGCTTCCCATTCTTGCTAAAGGACAAGGCTAAGACTTGGCTATGGTCTTTACCTCCAAACTCGATTGCATCATGGAACGACTTGCAATCTAAATTCCTTAAGAAATTATTTCCTCCACATCGAACGAACTCCATTAAGGCTCAAATTCAAACCTTTCGACAATCAGAAAATGAGTCATTTGATTGATGTTACGAGAGTTTTAACGAGTTAATCACTTCGTGCCCTCATCATGGATTTGATAAATTATAAATCATCTCATTCCTCCATAATGGGCTGAATATAAATTCCAAACAACTCGTTGAAACCATGTGTGATGGTCCCTTTATCGACCTAGATGCTAAAAACGTTGAGCTTCACCTGAGGTATGTCGCTGAGACTACCCAAGCATGTGATACATCTGACCCTAGTGTTCATAATCAAATGCGCCAAACGACCACCACTCCATCGCCGGACGACCTATTTCACGTAGAAAAGGATACTATAACGGCTCAAAGATCCCGGTGCACCCACCATTTCCTACATCATTAGAAAAAATAAAATTGAAAAAGCCATACTTGACTTGGGAGCAAGTGTCAATATCCTCCCTTACGTCATATATAGGCAACTTGATCTGGGCGACCTCAAGCCCACAAAGATCACTCTTTAATTGGTGGATCGAACCGTGAAGATTACAAGAGGTATAGTTGAGGACGTGATCGTCCAAATTGACACTTTTTACTTTTCGATAGATTTTGTCATTTGGGACACGAAGCCCTCCTTCGCCTCAAATAATCATGTTCCCATCATTCTCGGGCGCCCATTATTAGCTACGGCTAACGCAATAATCAATACTCGCAATGGGAAGATGCAACTCACCTTTGGGAATATGACCTTAGAGACTAACATCTTCCATATAACCCAATATACAGGGGAAGAAGACGATCTTCACGTGATAAGCATAATTGACGAGATCGTAGAGGAGTATTTTAAGGAAAATATTATGGAGATGCCCTAGGGACCTGCTTAGTGTCGAGTCACGAGACTGAGGGAGTGTATACTGAATTTGAGAAGGAATTTGGGGAGTTGAGGGAATCACTTGATGAGAGAGCGTCGAACGAGGACACGAGAGATGTAAGTTAGGTTTATCGATTCGAGGAGTTACCGCCAAGGGAGGCACACATGGTTCCCTCCAGCGACAAATTTCCATCCCTTGAATTAAAGAAACTCCCCTCCTATGTTAAATATGCATATCTAGGAAAGGACGAAACATTTCCTGTTGTTGTCTCCTCTAGCCTAGACGAAGAGCTAGAGGGTAAGCTATTAGAGATTCTGAGGAAGCACCAAAGTGCTTTTGGTTGGTGTATTGCTGATTTAAAGATGATAAGTCCTTTGATTTGCACCCATAAGATCCACCTCGAGGAGGATGAAATCCCTAGAGAGAAATTCAAAGAAGGATAACTCCTCGAATCGAAATCATTAAGTTATTGGATGCTAGGATTATCTACCCAATCTCGGATATCAAGTGGGTGAGCCCTATTCAAGTTTTCCCGAAGAAATCGGGTATGGCAGTTATTAAAAAAGCTAAGGGAGATCTAGTTCCCTAACGTATCACCATCGGGTGGCGCGTTTGCATTGATTACCAAAAACTCAATGCAGGAACTAGGAAATACCACTTCCCCTTACCATTTATTGATCATATACTTGAGAGAGTAGCAGTCCACCCTTACTACTGCTTCCTTAATGGTTACTCTGGATATAACCAAATTGAGGTAGATATACTTGACCCCGGGAGAAAATGACCTTCACTTGCCCCTTTGGTACGTTTGCTTACAAACGTATGCCCTTCGGCTTGTGTAATGCACCCGCGACCTTTCAAAGGTGCATGTTGAGTCTATTTAGCGACATGATTGAGATAGGACTCGAAGTGTTCATGGATGACTTTAGCATTTTTGGTACCTCTTTCGATCGTTGTCTGGCGAATCTGGAAAAAGTACTTACCCGGTGTGTGGAGAAGAACTTAGTGCAAAATTGGGAGAAATGCCATTTTATGGTCACTGAGGGAATAGTTCTTGGTCACATAGTTTCATCCAAAGGGATTGAAGTAGATAGAGCTAAGATGGGCGTCATAGCCGATCTACCCACACTAAAATCGCTCAAAGACATGCACTCCTTCTTGGGCCACGCGGGGTTTTATCGAAGGTTCATTAAGGACTTTAGCGCCATCGCTAGGCCCTTAATCAACCTCCTTATGAAGGATACCCCATTCGAGTGGAATGAAGCATGCCAAAGTGCTTTTGAAAAATTAAAAAGCATGCTTATTTCTGCTCCCATCATGCAAGCGTCGGATTGGTCCTTACCATTCGAGCTCATGTGTGATGCAAATGATTTTGCAATAGGGGATGTTTTGGGCCAAAGAAAAAATAAAAAGGCTCATGTCATGTACTACGCTAGCCGAACTCTTACCGGACCACAAATCAATTACTCCACTACGGAGAAGGAATTGCTAGCTGTAGTATTTTCTCTAGACAAATTTTGATCCTATCTCATTGGGTCACTCATCACTTGTTTCACCGACCATGCGGATTTAAAATACCTACATGCGAATAAGAACGCAAAGCCGCGCCTTATTAGGTGGATCCTACTCCTAAAAGAGTTTACTCTCTCCATTGGAGATAAAAAAGGAGTAGAAAATGTCGTCTCCAATCATCTATCTCGGCTTTCGTTCGACGTACCTAGCGATCCGATACCTATAGATGAATATTTTCTGGATGAGCAACTCTTTGCTACCTCTTCTTTGCCCTGGTTTGTGAATATAGTGAATTATCTTGTCATGGGATCCATCCCCCCGAGTGGACACCGAAAGATAAGAAAAGGTTCATTACTTGGTCGCGCATGTTTTTCTATGACGATCCCTTCCTTTTTAAATATTACGTTAACCAAATCATCCAACGGTGCATACTGGATGACGAGATACTGAAAGTCATCCAATTCTATCATTCGAAAGCTTGTGGAGGTCACTTTTCGACAAAAAAGACGGCCACTAATATTCTTCAAAGCGGCTTCTATTGGCCTACAATATTCTGGGATGTGAGCAATTATTTCAAATCTTGAGATAGGTGTCAAAGGATGGGAGTGATAACCCGATGAGACATGATGCCATTAACCCCGATACTCATTATTGAGATCTTTAACTGCTGGGGTATTGACTTCATGGGCCCTTTTACCCCATCTTTTGGTTTCCTATACATCATTGTCACGATAGACTACGTTTCTAAATGGGTGGAAGCCATAGCTACCAAGACAAATGACAACAAAGTGGTGATTAGGTTCCTACAGGAACACATAATTTCCCGCTTCGGTTCTCCAAAAGCGATAATTAGTGATAATGGCACGCACTTTTACAACAGGCCATTCGAAAAACTCATGGGTAAGTATGGCGTCATTCACAAGGTTGGAACGACATATCACCCACAAACGAATGGGCAGGCTGAATTAGCGAATCGATAAATCAAGCACATCCTTAAGAAGACCGTCAATCCCACCCGAGAAGATTGGTCACTTCGATTGAATGATTCACTATAGGCCTATCGTACCGCATATAAAAATCCACTCGGCATGTCCCCATTCCGCTTTGTGTACGGCAAACCTTGCCATCTTCCCGTCGAGTTAGATCACAAGGCGTATTGGACCATTAAGAGATTAAATTACGATATGGACAAAGTCGGTGAAACTCGCAAGCTTCAACTTAATGAGTTAGAGGAGATACGCAATGACACATATGAGAATGCCAAAATTGCAAAAGCCCAAATGAAACTAGCATATGATAAGATTATTCGACGAAAAGAGTTTCAACCGGGAGAAAAGGTTCCCCTCTATAACTCTTGACTTCATCTATTTCTGGATAAATTGCGGTCTCAATGGACTGGCCCATTCGTTGTGAAGAGCGTATTCCCCCACGGAGAAGTAGAATTGGAAGATCCCAAAGGGGGGGATGCGTTCAAAGTCAATGGACAGCGCCTAAAGCTATATGTTGAGGCGTGCGTAGAAGAAATCAACACCATCTGGTTGTCGAACCCCGTTTACGGGGCATATTGTGCTAAAAATGAGAGGTCATCGCACCCCCGATGCATATGGGGTGAATTCTTGTGTACACTAGTAGTGTTTGAGTTAGGATACTTATGAGTCTGGAAGCACGGGCCATGATAGGGATCGAGGTAGCACACTTTTTGAGAGAGCTTGCACGCATTTCAAGGGCTTGGTAGAGACTTTTCAGGGATCCCGAGGGTCTAGGATATCTTAAGGGGCCATAAGCAAGTGTTGAGGCACGAGAGAACACTTAGATTTTGAGAGATGAGAGAAACAAGTTTTTCAGGCCAGCAAGGTACCCCAAACCGCAGGGTGAACCGATTCGGGGGTCCTGGAAGATTATTCCCCCCTTTTTTCCAAATTCATTATCTTTTCCTCCTTCCCTCCATTCATTTTCCCTACGAAATTTTACCCTCTAAAACTTCCCCCCTACTAATTTACACTCCAAATTCACTCCCTCCTTCATCTCCCTCCATACCTATTCCCATTTCCCACCAAAAGTCACCCCCCCCCCCCCCCACGCCTATAAATTCACCCTCAACCCCTCTCCATTTCTCACACTTCATTTCACTCTCCCTCTCTTCTACACCATATAACCTTTATATCTATCTCCCTCTCTGTCACAATCCCGCCCCCTCGCCAAGCAAACTTACGCCCTCAAAAATATGATGACACTACCATCCTCGATGACGAGGGTTCGAGATTATTTCGGTCCATCCAAGAATGTCATTGGGCCGAGCGCTATTTCTCGGCCACTCGCACCATTCATATCGAGCGATTTGTTAATTGGGAGCAGCTGCCCAGCGAAGTCATCGACCGTTTCCACACCCCCCCCCCCCCACGAGCAATAAAGTTTTCGAATCTGAAATTCGCCAATTCTACGCAACGCTCGTGCACAAATCCTTCACTCTTCATGAGGCATATCTTGACGGCATTCAGATTCCATTCTCTACCGCCATCATTGCGTGCAAAATGCGAGAAAAAGGGGTTGTCCTCCCTGTGCCTTTCATGTATCCCACCAATGGTGCCCCCCGCACCAAAGCTGAATGTATCGCCCGAATGGCACCCGAGGAGGATTGGTTGCGCGATTCATTTCTGAAAGGAAGTATTTCAGACACGGTGCGATTCATGCACCTCATTGCATGTTGAGCAATCCACCAAACCACCAATGATTCGGTGGTCAGGTAGCGTCACGCCGACTTCTTATATCATTTACTCGACCTCGAGAGCATGATTAATCTGGACCAAATTTTCTACGCGGATATCCTCCATGCACCCTATGACAAGTGGGAAAAAGCAGCGCTCCCCTATGCCCGCCTTATCACTGAAATTCTGATTGATGCCAGGGTGGACGATTCGGGGCCGCAAGTCCGACTCCCCCGCCCAATTGGAGGCACTTCCACCACCCGCAGTGAACGCAAAATGAGGGTGGCCCACCCCGACTGTCCTATTCTCGATGAGGGTGCGGGGGAGGAAGTACATGATGCCTCAATGATAGATGTGGGGGAAGAAGAAGAGTATGATGAATACGAGGACGACGACTCAGATTTTGAGCCCCCGGGTGCAGATTTTGATAGGCGCCTTTCGGCGGTGGAAACCCGTTTTGACGATTTCCTCACCCAATACAATCGAGACCAAGCATCCTATAAACGGGATCAAGAGGCCTACCGAAGGGATACGAGCATGATGCATCGTCTCTAAGCCCATTTATACGAGCTCAACTTCGGTGGACCCCTTCCAACTTTCTTTTATGATCCGTATGATCCCAACGCACCCGGCCCCTCCAATCCACCTCCCCGGTGAAGCCCTTGTCTGCCGTTGATGTTTGTTTTTGTTGGTTGCGATGTGATTAGCTGTTAAAAAATGTTGATTGTGTAATTCTCCCATCACCCATGTAACACAAGCTCTCAGTATCTATAAAAAAAAATCCTGCATATCTATTTTATTTGTTCGTTTTATTTTCTCGCACTATTAATTCGCTTTGAGTTAGATTTTAGTTCTTTTTGCTTGAGGATAATGCGAAAGTCTAAGTTAGGGGGGGGGGGGTCACAAGTGCGTCTTTCTAAAACTTCATAAATTTTCAAAACTGCCTAGAAATTTCAAAAAAATAGAAAAATTTTGAAAAAGACGAAAATATTTTTCTTCAAAAAAATAAAAATTGGAATTCAAATTTTTTGAAAATATCATTAAAAGACGGTTTAAAGTCTCAAATTGTAAAAACCTAATACACAAAGTCGAAATTGACCAAAGATGGAAATTGAGCGAACGTAGACGACTTAGCGAATAAATGTGGAGATTAACAAACCCGGTGAGATTCGAGTCTTTCATTATTGTGAATGTATAAATCAATCTGAGTTAAATGTTAACTCAAAGTTCCTTTCAGCGTTCTAATAAGTCATCAATGGATCTCAATTCTTTTACTTTGATCGGTTATGAAAAATGTGTGTGATATTACCTTGAAAAACGTGCTACATAGGTCTCTAAATTAAAGTAATCTCGAGACGCATATGGTAACGCAATTAGTATTTCGGACAATGAATTAGGCCCTCGTTTGTCACCCAAAAATATTAGCCAGAAAGAGTAGCGAAAAATTATCCCTTTTGTAAACCAAAATTGAGCCGAATAAATTTTTCCCTTTCGTTTGACAACCTTAGAAACCCCAATTGGCCCGAAATTGTGAAAGTGGATAATCCCAGAATTGAAGTCCGGAAAGTGCATAAAAAGGGGCAAGAAAAGAATAGCTATGCTCAACAAAAATAGCAAGAAAGAAAAGTGTGAAAAATAGAAGAAAAAAAATAGAAAAATCAGAAAAAGTGAGCAAAGGCCCGGAAAAAGCACTAATGGACATCATAAGAAAATTTTCTAATTTCGAAATTCCCAATCACCCCCATTTTACCCAATATACCTCCAACCCAATAAAGTCCTAGCCGAGTCCTTTATGCGAAATTGGTTACCGCGTGGAGAGCTAAAACACGATAAGATAATAAAAGAGACCATAAATATGAATTAGAAGCAATGTTCCCATTTTTTATAACCGTAATCCAATGATGAGATACGTTTACCATAAAATTTCTGTCTTTCTATTTGTGTGCGTGTATTTGGTTCCAATACATTTACTCTTATAAATCATGCATACCAAGAGAAAATAACCACCCTTCCAAGAGATTCGTTTGTGAGCGCATCCCGTGAGATTTTGAAATCAAAATGAATTTTTGAATAAGTGCGTAATGATCAATCGGTGGAAATTCCCGATTAAATTTCTGGCTCCGCACACATGCACTATGATTTGAGACTCTTGAACATGATTTGATGATGACTATTTTCTGGAAAAATTTGAATTATACGATTTTTTCATATTTTGAATTTTCTTTGAGTCGAATTTTGTGGGTATATTCACTGCAAAACCTCACGAGACAATACTCGTCCTATTAGGATAACCTAGGGGTTTAACGGCTTTTTGCATACGCTAAATGCAATCGCTCGCCCTCGATAAAGGTATTCTATCCCAATAAAGTGTTTAGAAGAGTTGTGACATTATCTTTTTCTTTTCCATTGCTCGGGACGCGCAAAGTTCTAAGTTTGGGGGGTTTGATCGGGCTTAAATATCGTATATTTATCCCTTTAATTTCGGTACTTTTATGAACCCGAGCGGTGCAATTGATATGGATTTAACTCGTAATTATGCTACTAACCTTCGTTGGCAAGTATTTCATGTTTTGTGTTTCTCTTATGTGTTTTACAGGTAAATTATGCAAGCGGTGCGAAAGAGAAATCGAAATAATGAAGGAAAGGCTAGAAAGTCTTGGAAGGCAAGTTCAAGGGCATTTTCGTAATTTTACAACTTGATACCAGAGGTGGGGTCTACTGGAAAGTTGAAGAGTTCAGAACAACGATAACACTGGAAAATATGGCATCCAAATCTGAGCTACGGTGAAAGATTTATGACCCTTTGAAGTTGAAGAAAAATCCAAAGAAGAAAACATGAAAAATTTTCCAAGTGTTGGAAATGAAGGAAAGAAGGGACAAACCAGCAAGATTTCCTGAACCACAGTGTGAACCGGTTTGGGGTACCTACGAACCGGTTCGAGGTGCCTGATGCGCGAAATTCTCCTTAAATGATGATTGATTCAAAGAATCCTATTATGTTACAAACTCTTCTAAAACTTATTTGTGTCTTTGTATTGACTTAGAAAACACAGTTTTAAATAGTTTTTGATAGAGATAAAAGTAGGAGATTACCCTAGGAACATAGTTTTGATTTGGTGCTTCAAGATCAATTAATTTCGGGTTTGATTGTAAGTTTTAATTTAATTTTCATTCTCTCTATTATTATTCTTGCATGTTCAGTATATTTTCATCATGATTTCTTTCACATGCAACGTAGTTAATTTATGCATAGTTAGGTTCGGTATGTCTAGCTAGATTTTTTAGGCTTGGGATGCATGAACTCAACCCGATGTGAACATTGCATGGTGAGATGACACCGTGGTTTAAGATTATAATTTTTACCCTAACACTGTATAAATACCACGATTTGAAGGAACCGTGATGTTATCCCTAACGGTCTTAGACAACCATGAGATTGAGTACCACGGTGAGACGACAACGAGGTTTAAGGTTATAATTTTTACCCCCAATGTTGTCTAAATACCATGGCCTGAAGGAACCATGATGTTACCCCTAACGGTTTAAGCCAACCGTGAGATTGAGTACCACTATGAGATGACACCGTGGTTTAAGATTATAATTTTTACCCCCAATACTATCTAAATACCATGAACTGAAGGAACTATGATTTTATTCCTAACGGTCTAAGCCAAACTTGATATTAAGTACCATGGTGAGATGACACTATGGTTTGAGGTTATTATTTTTATCCCCAACACTGTCTAAAGACCACGACTTAAAGGAACCGTGATATTATCCCTAATGGTCTAAGCATACCGTGATATTAAGTATTACGGTGACATCGTAGTTTAATGTTATAATTTTTACCCCCAACACTATCTAGATACCACGGTCTGAAGGAATCGTGATTTTCTCCTTCACGGTGTGGTGTCGCCGTGCTTAGCTAGATTACGGCTATATATGGCCGAGAAACATACTTTACAGGTAAGTTCCTTATATCATGTTGGGACAATTGATAATTTTATTCAATTGATCACATGCAATGACATTAACACAATAAAAGATATTTCAATTTCATATTTTACATAAAAAGTTAACACATGTTATAACGAATGATATTAAAACATAAATGATATATTTCATGTATCACCACAAAAAGTTACAATCAGTGCTATAACAACAAAAGTTACATATTTCCACAAAAAAGTTACAATCAATTCTATAACCACAAAAGTTACATATATCTACAAAACGTTACAATCAATGCTCTAACAACAGAAAATTACATATTTCTACAAAAAGTTACAATCAATGCTATAACCACAAAAAGTTACATATTTCCACAAAATGCACAGTCAAGCCTCAAGGCACAGTCAAGTCCTCATATTCATCCGATGAAATCAATCATAGTTCAACTTTTGTGGCAATTTCTTTCGAGCATAATTTCTAAAATGTCTTCAAACAAGCCTTGAACATATTAGCCCACTCAAGAGCATCTTGAGTTGCCTTAGATCTCCAGTGAGAAGCAAATGGTGGTATAGGACAAAAGCGGGTACATTTCAAATTCACCCAATGCGCATTTGAGATGTTGAGGATGAAAACTATACGATTCTCTTCTATCGGAGATTTTGACCCAATGTTAAATGGAGCAAAAGTTAAGCATTGAAGTTTGGATATCATTATTACCATAAGCTTCAGTGCATTTGCTACAAGATACCCAAAATATGGCATGATAAACCAATGTTCTCTTGCCTAAACATGTCCAATATCCTCTCATAGTCGTCAATATCATATGCATTCATAATACTACCCCAATAAGGCTTTTCCTTACATAGCTCGGACAACATCGCACTACGGATATCATGCGAATGATTAAGTCCATGCCTAACTCCAGCTCCTTTAGAAATGGACGTATAACCACTGTTCCCATTAGATCTGACATCGTATATCTCTTCCACAAATGATTGGTAGAATTCGGGAACGTGATTACTATAGATTTTTCCCCTTAGATCATGTCTCCGTTTTATGCCCGTTAATGGCGTCTGATTTGCATATGCCTTTTTCAACTCGACTGTGTTAGGTACATTATCCTTCCAAGTGCACGAGATTCTCTTTATAGATGTATCAACAGAATTCTTCCCCTTAGGGGACCTACCATTTTGTCGAATCTGCACGAGCTCCATCAACGAAGTGCAAGAGGGCTGAGCAATGTCCAGTAACTTACTTTGCATCATCTTTTTTGACCGCTTTATCGAACTCAGTCCACCTTTTCTTAAACAATATCATCTCATTAATATATTCAATCTCACGATACATTGGAATGTTTGAGTCAATCGCAAGCTTCTTTCGATGACTGTCTAATACCCATTGAGAAATTGTGTGGCCTAGGTTCTCCCATTGCTCCAACTTGTCGTACAAAGTTGGTGCGAGCATCGTAACTCTGTATAATGGGTGTTGGAGGTAGATTCTCTCAACACTGATCTCAAGAAATAAATCTCCCAAATAATCAAGTCTCAGGCATAGCACGATGCTCTACTGTAGATATCATGCAATAACGAGTTGTTGTGGTCGTGCTTTATTATTTTCATCGATTTTTTAAACTCCGTTTGTATCTGAGTCATTTGGTGGCTAAGTAATGCATCCACTCCCTTCTACACAGTTGCAAAAAAAGTGCTACTTGTTAGATGTTTTTCATTTGGTCGTGGGTCCCCTCTGCTATGTTTATTGTGCAGTTACCATTATGAGGCACCTTGTTAGTCCAGGCATGTGCAAACTGATACCGTAGATGCAACTAATTCTTTTGTATATAATAAATCATGTTGGTATACTTGTGCCAAATTTAACGGAAAATCGATCACAAATTCTAAAAATCATACCCCGTCTCGGACTCCACCACCCCAATCCCTGCATAAACAACTACTTCTCTTGATTTTTAATGTTTTGTTTCAAACATACACCCTTTATATTTTTTTGAACATGGAGCAGACATAAGAGAAGGGTGGAAAGTGGAAACACCTTTTGAACCGCATTTAAGTAAGGCTATTATTTGTCAGAAACAACAACCTGTTACAAAGCTTCAGCCTCGTACAATGACCGCAAATGGTGCAAAACCTAAAAGAAAATTCTCCTCCTTCCCATTCTTCTCATTCTTTAATAATGCAAAGGCAATACAAAATGATTGCCCGATTGATATGACTCTAATCATCTCGAATAAGGGCATATTATAGCGATTGGTCTTGTAGGTGCAATCAATCACTAATACAATCGGGAAGCACTTAACCAACAAACAAGACGTAGCATGTGCGAAAAGGATATCCTCCATAACATCGGTCTGCTCGTTTCTCCTATGTAAGTGGACATAGCTCTTCTCTATTAGTAAATGCATCAGTTGTTGCATCGTTGTGCTCCCTGGAATTTTAATATTTTTCATTTTGTGCTTCGCATTATATATTGATCTATTGGAAGAATAACTGTGTGTCGATCGTTGTTTCAAAGTGTGGAGTACTTCCTTTGTCCCCACCCCATTGGTAATTATCTTGCTTGCTATATTCCATTATTATTGAGAAAGTCACGCAACATAAGGATGTCCAACAAGTGTTTTGAATACCTCGTGGTTGTGTAGCCCACAGACTGTAAGGACACATTTTTATAAATGTCCGTCATAATTAATTATGTCGTATACTGTTACAACCGTCAAAGAAGTTCAAGAGCAATCTACATCAAGACAGATTCCAATATATCAAGGTTTATCAAAAAGACTCTGCAAAGTTTACTTTGGTAAGGTTATGTTTTAAATACCTTAACTTTGCACTTAGAGCTTTGGGATATTTTTTCAAAATATTTTCTAATATTGGAGCGGACTTTTTTCGTCAAAATTTGAGAATGAGTAATTTTTCTAAGTCTTGTAGCGTTCCTCGATTTTGACGCCAGGTCGTTCAAGCGATATCACATCTCGTTCGAGCGACATGGAGATGTCGTACGATGTCGTTCAAATGACATGTGTACGTCGTTCGAGCGAGATCCCATTTTCGTTCGAGCGACTGAGGCGGCGCGTTTGTCTATAAATACTCATTAAATGGTTTCGTTTTCATTAAGAAGTCCCAGCGTTTTGAAAGACAAAAAACTGCGAAACTACAGAATTCCTTTGGCTTCTTCTTTTAGGGTTTAATCCCTTTTTGTTTTCAATTCACAAAAATCCCATATGCTTTGGCTAATTGTTTTGGTGTTCAAGAACACACTTTGCTTTTATCATTCTTTGCGGGGAGGACTCTACAACCGGAGGGACGTTTGCTATTATGGAGGGAGTCCTTGTGAAGATCTTAGACTGCGTGTCTGGACTACGCGTCATTGTGGTATAACTGCGTGTGAACCACTACTGATTTCTAATCGTTACTTTGAAGGTTTGACGAAGGCACCGTGTATTACTCTTGTGGGTAAAAGCAAGATGGTATGTAAGTCAATGGTCTTGTAAATTTTTCAAAGTTCTAGAAATAAAAGGTTTTGCCCTTCGGAAATTTTTCCTGAAAATTTCTGTCACATGCTTTATTTATTTATGGGTTGACACACGCACACACGTAGTTGCATGTTTATGGGCTGAATTGATTTGGTTTAAAAATAGACTCTAATTAAATAAGTGTGCCAAAGTAAAAATTTGCGATTTTAATCAATTATCACACCACCGTCACATTTTACAAATTAGTATCAGAGCAGGTTGCGCTAATTTATCGCGTATTCCTATTTTTTGTAAAATTTGTGTGATATTGATTTTTTTAAAATCAGTTTTGTGAAAAATCGTAATTTTTCCATTGGAACATTCATTTAATAAGGTGCCTATTTTTTATGGGAAAAATTATGCCTATTGGAAAGCTCGCATGAAATCTAGTTTAAAAGCTATTGACGAGTGTGTTTGGTTGCTTTGCGAAAATGGATGGAATCCTCCCACTGTCACCGTTGAAAATATCGCCTCTTTAAAACTCGTGTTGTCCTGGACTGGAGATGATTTTAAAATGTCTAGTTTTAATTCACGTGGTTTGAGTGCTATTTCTGGAGCCGTCACTCCCGACGAGTTCCGACGAATTATGATGTGCACCACGTCTAAAGAGGCATGGGATGTTTTGAAATTGACACATGAGGGTACGAACGCGGTTAAAAAATCAAAATTATAAAATTTGGCAACCCAATTTGAGACTATCACCATGTCTGAGTCTGAATGCTTTGATGATTTTTATGCACGTTTGTCGGACATTGTAAACACCAATTTTAAGTTGGGTGAGGTGATTGATAACACGCGTGTCATTAAAAAGATTTTGAGATCTCTCCCAAAACGCTTTATTCCTAAAGTCAATGTTTTGAACTCTTTGGACAATTTGAAATCACTTAAGTTGGAAGAACTTGCAGGAGATCTTCAAACCTATGAGATTGACATGTTTTCCCAAACCATTAAGGCTAAGGATAAAGGCATTGCTTTAAAGACTCATTTTAAGAAAAATAAAGAAAAAGTTTGTGAGTCTGATTCTGAGGAAGATTTTGATTTTAAAGATATGGCCTTATTTGCAAAAAAAAATTAAGAAAATCTCAACATGAACAAAAATAAGTCTTCCAATAAGAGATTTTTTTAGAAAAATAAAGAGGCCAAAGAAAGTGATGAGAAAGAAAAGGAGAGAGAAAAAGAAAAGGAGAGTGAGGAAAATTTAGAAAGTTTGACATGTTTTGAGTGTGGAGGTAAAGGGCATAAGGCGTATGAGTGTGCCACTAGACTTAGGAGAGATGGAAAGAAAGTGGATATGCCTGCCACACTTAGTGATAGCGACATAGAGGTTTTTGATTCAGGTGATGAAAAAGAGCACGGTATGTGTGTCGCATTTTAGCTAGTTGGGTTAGCACACCTAGTTTAGATGGAGGTGAGGGGTCTAGTTCTCGTGAGACCCCCGAGGAGGAGGATTTAAGTGTTTCGAGTGAGGGTGAAAGTGAGAGTGAAAGTGGAGATGAAAGTGAGATCCAAAAAGCATTTAGAGATTTGTACACCGAGACCTTCAAAACAAAGGAGTATAATAGGTATTTAGGCCATCGAGTGTTAGATTTGGAGAGAGAGAAGGAGGTTTTAAGAAAGGAAAAATGTGATTTGACCGACACGGTGTCTAGTCTGACGACACGTGTATCCCAACTCGAGAGTGATCTCGAACGTGCCAAGGAGGTCAAAGTCAATTTTGAGAACGCACCTAAGAAGGTTGAAAAGGTGGTTCTTAATTCCGATAAGGGTAGAGTTTACGGGATAGGAAAAGGTCATAACGGTGCTTCCACTTCTTTTGTCGCACCCGAGCCGATTCCCACTTTAGTGACAGATTCACATGGCCCGAAAATTAACCCACCTAGGCATCCGTTTCCCGCTAGGAAAGCATGTCGTAGAGTTTTGGAGAGAGGTGTTCCTAGGCCTATTTATATTTGTTCCCATTGCGAGAGGAGAGGACGCCTTAGGGAATTTTACTTTAAGTTGGGTTATGTGTCGCGTTTTTCTCCTACACGTGTTTCTGCCGCACATGTACCCACACATGATACTTTACATGCTCCTGGAGACTACATGAGAGAGTTACACATTTAAGTGAGCAAATTAAGTTTTTGGTTAAAACTTCAGAAAATTTGATGGAGGTTTTTCATAAGTTGGCACCACCTTTGAAAAACCCCTCCGCACCTAACGATTGAGGTTTGACTTTTTTACTAGCATATGATGTTTCTCCATGATGACATTATTTTCCTATTGCCAGTATGTATCATTTTTATATGTTTTCCATTTTTTTTAGAAAATTTTTGAAAAATACAAAAAGATTTTATTTTGATAAAATTTTTGAAAAATCCAAAAAGAGTATGGACACTTAGGATGATCGAGTCACAACATCATTCCATTTTTCATGTGACTATTTGATAGTGTTTTGAGACAATATGTCAATTCATCCATGTGCTTTATAATATTTTGAGTCATTAAGATGTAATTAAGTGTTACTTCCTACATGTTTGACTCTTGATTTTCTTTATTACACACATGCACAGATTTGTTTGATTATTGTGCTTCTCTTATCACATGTTGGTTGGGTGTTTTCACTTCAATCCTATCTTTAAAACGAATCAAGTGGGATAAAACTGGATAAGAAAGTTGTGCATGTAAGAGTCATTTGTGAGTTTGTGTGCTTTATTTGAAAACGGGGAAGGGCTGCGAAAGGTTCATTTGGCCTTTGTGAATACTAAGACACCGTTATATCGAACCTAAAAAATTGAGGAGTTTTATTATCCGGGGTCCAAAGAGGTTTAAAAGTGCCCGAAATTTTTTTAAAGGAAATAAAAAGAAATTCATGCCGAATTTGGGCCAATTAGGTTTTTGCACCAATTCTCCAAAGTTTGAGAATTTAGTTTCTACACCTCTAAAATAAAATATGCATGAGGGAGTTTGGATGGAATTTAAACGGTTTTGCACATCCTTGAAAGTCTTGAAAAATCGCTACTTAGTTTTGGACGTTATTGGTGTGGAAATCACTTTGACTTTGATTTGTTGATTTGCATAAGACGATGTCATCTAAATTCAACAATTTTTACACCTAAGGATAATTTTGATGTTCATTCGTTAGGAGTACACGTATTCATCGTGCAAATATGATTGATTGAGTTGATTTTTCTATCGAATGTGTTCACACCCATTCATTCCATTTCCATGACTTGGTCATTTTAGTATAAATCCATGGTGTGATTTTTGGTATCTTATGTTTGTATGAAAGAAATAAAAAATAAAAAATAAAAATTAATTTGTGAATGTTTTTGAGATACTCCTTTGCATGCGCATAGTTTGATCCTTATTTGCTATGCATTTTATCGTGGCACTCCTTGTTTTGATTGTTTCTTCTTATCTCTCTATTTGGGGACATCATAAAATGGGGGAGAAAGAATTATCATGTTATGGGGGAGTTTTTGCATTATGGGGGAGATTTGATTTATTAATGATTTATTCTTATATCATTTCAAACTCGATACGTCATGAAGGTTTTTACTTTATCTCATGTGTATGGGTACAAAGATTGAAGATCATTATGAGGCACACCCCGATGAGAAAAAGCTTTGAGATTTGATGAAGATTTTTGAAGAAAAGTTTGAGATCTTGCAAATTTGTACCCTTTTAGTTTTGAGATTTATGGGAGGGTAGATTTGTATAGGCATTTTGGTATTTGATAATTCGAATGTTTTTATGTATGTTCCGGCATAGACATAGGGGGAGATTTGTAAGGACATATTTTTATAAATGTCCGTCATAATTAATTATGTCCTATACCGTTACAACCATCGAAGAAGTTCAAGAGAAATCTACATCAAGAAGGATCCGAATATATCAAGGTTCTTCATCAAAAAGACTCTGCAAAGTTTACTTTGGTAAGGTTATGTTTTAAATACCTTGACTTTGCACTTAGAGCTTTGGGATATTTTTTCAAAATATTTTCTAAGTGTTAGAGCAGACTTTTTTTGTCAAAATTTGAGAATGAGTAATTTTTCTAAGTCCTGTAGCGTTCCTCGATTTTGATGCTAGGTCGTTCAAGCGATATCACATCTCGTTCGAGCGACATGGAGATGTCGCGCGATGTCATTTAAATGGCACGTGTACGTCGTTCGAGGGAGATCCCATTTTCGTTCGAGCGACTGAGGCGACACGTTTTTCTATAAATACTCATTAAATGGTTTCGTTTTCATTACGAAGTCCCATCGTTTTGAAAGATAAAAAACTGCGAAACTGCAATACAACCATAGTTGGAGGGTGGATTGGAAGAGAAGCATCATCAAAAGGATAAAATCATACTTCTTTCATAAGAGGCAAATATTTAACTTGCAAATTTTTACGAGTTATAATACCCATGTAGAGTAGGGTCTTTAAATTAAGGAATAATAATATAATTCATGTGATTTGATGAATATAACTCATACCTGGGAATAAGATTACATTTAGAATAAACCCAATTGTATGATTAAAAAGAAATCAGAAGTTTTGGGGATTTAAATAATGGGATAAATTTGGATTTGTGGTGATTTTATATGAGGAACATAAAAATATATGGTTAATGATTAGTGGAGTATTAATAAAATTTTGGGGATGAAATTGTATGAATTTTCACTTAATTTTACGTTAGAAATCATTACTACATGTATCCTTGATGTTTAATTAGGTTATTTTGGAATCTGGGATGATTGTATGAAAGTTTGAGGGATTGGATAATGTAGAAATTTGTAATAAAAATCTTACCTCTCATACATTTCGAATCGATTCAATTTTGCCCATAATGGAAAATTGTTCCCTTTTAAGCTTGGAAATTATGGATAATTCGTGAGGGGACTTTTGGGATAGTTTTAAATTATAGAGGAGAATATGAAAATATCAGTATCCCTATGATGGGACTTAGATTTATAAAAGAATGAGACAAGTTAAGAATTGCGATAATTGAGAAAATGTCCATAATTGATAAATAAATAAAATTCGAGATGAGTTACATATTGATGAGTGAATCTATATTTACGACCAGTAGTATATGATGGGAATGACTACATACTAAATAAGGGATAAATAAGACCCTTAGAGTAGTGAGCGATACTCTAAATTATAAGAACTGAAGTGGTGATTAAAATTAACGTTACGTTAAATATACAAGTGACATATACTATGTACGAGTGAATATAATTGGGTTGCATGCATACCTACTGATTAATATATGTATATAGGTTGTGTGAATACCTGTAAATATGATTTAATTAATGTGTGTGAACATACCTACACTGTCTGCTATTCGTAGGTTTTACGCAGAGGACAATCCCACCTTAAAGATTCCAGTGAGGTCTGAATTTGTGCCCCAGAGTATGAAACTTAGAGCGGCTCGCTATGTGATGTGTATTAGTAGGACCGACATGTCGGTTGGATACGTTAGGCATCTGCGTATTCCAAAGGCTTAGAACCATATTTGCCTCCATTATTGTGTTGATTTATTTTGGGTTTGATGAGACATGTCGAACCAATAGTCCTCAAGTGAGTATGAGAGGTATATGGACTTGATAACAGAGTATTCCAGCATCATGAGGGGCCATTTCGGAGATACTATAGTTGTGTATATATTATATGTGTGATGAATTTTTACCGATATGATATATCTACTTATGGAAAACAGTAAAATTGATAGATGATGTATATCTAAAATACTTTAAGTAGGGAAACTTAAACAATTGACTCAATAATAACATGAGAATAAATAAATTATTATTGAGACCGTAGTAACGGATTGTACGAGAGAACTAGATTTATTGAAAGTAGTCACATACCTTATCTAGTTGGCCAGGGAGTACTAGTTAGGTAGAAGACGTTAGGCGTGCACATTAATTGAGAGGCGAGAATCCTAAGTGAGTGTACGTGAATATTACACATGTAATAAATAACTGATTTAAATTGTGAATTAAATACTTGCTAAATATTTTCAAAATATTTTACTTGGGCTCTGACCCGTGTCAAAAATATTTTCAAAACCTTTTAGGTGTCTAGCCACAGGAACACCAAGTTTAGACATCCTATCTAGAGACGCGTAGCTACAGCAGTGTGGAAGCTTGCAGGAGATTTTCTTTAGACGCTTAAACTCTTTCATTATAGTTAGAAGCTTCCTCAGCAGTTCAGTTGGGCTTGTTTCCTTCAGACTATTTCTTTTATTCAATTATGCATCAGACTGTATTTTGTTTCAGTTTTACTTATTATGGCTGAATTGTGTACTTAGAGCACCGATGGTTTATTCGGTCTCCTTTATTTTATATATCTATTATGTGATGATTCAGACTATATTTACGTGTGAATGGTTAAGTTCATTTAATTTATTTTCGCATGTATTCATGAGAAAGGATAAAATTTGATGCCTACTTAATTTAATATAGGTGATTAGTAATTAAAAAAAATTTCAATAGTGATGCTAAGAATGAAACCATTAATGATTCCTGTTTAATTTAATAATGGACTGATCACCCAGGATTAGAATAGGCGGGGTGTCACAGACGTGTCGTGTCACGATTGGTTATTCGTATGTAGTCCTCTCCATGTCATTTCTCAAGCTTGGAACGTAAAAACATTATGCGTGTCTCTTATTTTTTGATTTATTTTTGTTGGGCAAAATTAGTATTGGTGTGATTTTTTTTATAACCCTGAACCTCCACATGAACGAGCCATTTGGACTCCCTCGTGCAAGCTAAATCGGGGGGACACTCCGCATGATCCACCTCACACACGAGCCCTGCTTAAATACTGGCATACCCTGTGGGGAATCGAACCCAGCACCGTGCGCCTCACCACACAGTCCTGAGTAAGCCCTTACCGCTGGGATGAACCAGGGTGAGTTTTTTTGTTTTATATTTTGATTTGTGGAATGCTTTGATTTCTCTCAATTTCTTTCTATATTTTGCTAATTCAAATACGGAGACGTAGATAGATAGGATGATTTGTGTTATTATAAAAATAGAAAAGAGAAACTCGAGGCGATGTTTGAATTGTGAAGAGTGTTGTAAATAATAGCAACTAAGATAATTAAATGAAATAGAGGGCTCATAGAAACATGGCAATATCAGTTTGCATGTTTATCACATGGGTTCTTAATAATTCACCATGAACGTTCAATTTTCGGCGTACTCCACCATATTTTATAAATCATTGGTTACCATTTCATTTTTTCATGGGAGAGAGAGGTTGTACGAATTGGAATCGTCAAGATTATTCGTTTTTTTTTTCATTTTCTATATCTTGAGTTTCTGTGAAGCTATTATATTGGATATATTTTAACATTTATTTTATGAAAATTTCAAACTTTTTAGCTACAATATGTTAATTTATGTGTCTTAACTTATATTAATTTGTGCTACAAAATAATGCGTTAATATTAAAAAACACTCGCGCATCGCTCGGGTTTATCACTACTTGCTCTAAATAAGAAAGTACAACACTTTTGGGGGTTATTAGTAAAGTGTGTGTGTGTGTGTGTGTGTATATATATATGTTTTTTTTTAATGTTTTGGAGTTATTTTTGAATAATTTTAAATCCATATACGAATTCTGTATGTACATTCATTTAAAGATAATTAATAAATTAATCCACTAAAATAAAATACTTTTAAAATTATGCTTATTTTAATGAATCTCTATACTACTCTAAAATGCTTTACAAGTAATTAAGTCCCCTAATTGCAGGGCTAGCCAAGTTATTTTGGCCTACGCGTCGACTACAAGTCAATGTTTCTTCAAGTCTCTCTCTATCTTCCAACCTTTCCCATTCCTTCTTTTTATTTACACCGGAGAAATCCCATTTCATGAGAACCCAACCTGGAATAATCCCCCATCTCCTCTTTTTATCACTTTAACATTTGAGTTAGGTTGTAATATTACTTGATAGTTGGAGTAGATTAAAAAATATTTATAAAATTTAAAGATTTTAGAAAAGTAATTTTTTCTTTACGATAATATAGGTTTTTATTTAAGATTCGTGTAAGATTGGATTTGGTAGTGATGATTTCACCGTTACAGAAAATAGTACTATTTCCTTTCATTTGGATTCTATAATAATAATATTTTTTTTCAAAAAACATATTTCTTTTAATACACCAATACATAATCGTTTAATTCTCGCATCGCGCAAGTTTATAACTAATTACCTTAATAACGCTTTGTAAGACCCCCAAAAAGGTAGCGACCCAACCAAAAAATACAATTGACACCGGGTCCTTCATCAAGTATATGTATACACACAGGACGTGTAATTTATTTCTCCAAGAATGAAACTTGTTCAGTGGTGTTCTTGCTCAGGTTCGTGGCGCATATCAAAGATTATGAGGGCTTTGGTGCACCCAACACGAACCCTAACCTCGCTGGCCTCGAAGGACATTCTGTACAGTAGGCTTGTCCCAATTGGAGATCCTAAGGTTTCAGTCCTCCCAATACTCGACGCCTGGATTAAAGAAGAAAGACAAATCGACCAAGCTGAACTCCAAAGGATCATTAAGCAGTTCAGAAAAAACAAACGATTTAAGCACGCTCTCCAAGTACTTAATATCTCACTCTACACTTTTCTTTCACTACACTCTAATTCGTAATAATCCTATCTACTCATCTCATCTTACATTTACTTTTGTTTACGCTACTTATTTGCCCCTTTGATATTGTTTTCCCTTCTATAATTTCAAATGTCACATTCACAATACAATCTTACCGTCTACATTAGTTAGGTTGAGTTTGTTTTTTCATTAAAAAGCTGAATCTGAAAAATATATTTGTTTTCTTGTCTGAATAGACTTATGAACTAATGTATTTATTTAGACCGATTCAGAGCCTCTTAATTATTTTAAAAAATATTTTTGGCACCTCTTAAGTCTGAATAGTTCAATCAAATTCAGACTTAAGAGGTAAACAAGCAACACCTTGTGCAATCGGAAACCTTATCTCTAACTTCGTTAGATACCCCTAACGGAAATCTGTGTTGGTTGGCGTCCTACTTACCATGTGATGTGTCAATTGTTGGGATAGTTTTAATATTCTAATGTGGACTTGCGTATTAAGTAGGAATTGTATTTGGGCTTCTATTCTGGACTAATGAAGTGATCTAATTAGTAGAGCCCGATAAGACATCTAAAATAAGTATGGGTTTTTTAATGTGTGGTTACCTAAGAGTCACCTATCGGTTACTCAAGAGCCACCTATATGGGGTTCTAATTAGATGCCTATAAAAAGAAGGCTTCTGGTCCCCAAGGTTAATGTAATCACATACTCTCCTCCTCATTTTCTATCACTGAGAGAGAATTCATAGAGAAAGAGGAATTAGTATGTGAAAGACCTCTAACCCCCAGGTTTTATTCACTCATATGGATTCAGGTACACAATTCCAACATTAATTTTATTATGTAAGATAATCTAATACGTTGATAAAAGAATATATTAAGAATTTCATTACAACAAGTGATATTAGAGCCTTTTCATATTAGATTATTGGGATTGATATTATGATTATGATTTAGGAATAATTTTGTTTTATTTCTCATACATACAATCTTGTAAAAATCCATATGGCTTTTAGAATTTTATATAGAATTTTACGTATGATTTTTGATGATTTTCATAATCATAATCCCAAAATTGATTAAAGGAAAAGTTGTGATCTTGTATGATTAATATGAGAATGGTTGGAATCTTGATTTAGAATTAAGGTAGTGAATAATTCTTGATGAGCCTATTATAAATCCCATGAATTCATATGATCTTGGGCAGAGGCGGACCTAGGAGAGGGCTGGGGGGCACCAGCCCGTCTAGAAAAAAAATAAAAAACAAAGGTAAATTTTGAATATTTGTAGTTCAGCCCACCCATATTTTTTAAAGTTTGAGGGGAAGAAAATACAAATACCTTACCATTTCAATACAGAAACCGTCTGCCTCTTTATTTCCTTCTAAACCTAAAAAATCCCATTCATCTCTCCTCAACCGTCGTCCGTCCGCCTTTGTCTATCGCCGCTCATCACCTCAAATCGGACGCCTCTACCGCCTCCTCAAACCGGTCGACCGACTTTGTCTTTTGATTCTTTCTCACTATTCAAACAAGGTAAGTATCCTCTTCTTCTAAATCTAATCTGTTGATGTTGATATGATTTTCGTAGTTTAAGGGATTTCTTTTCAAAATTGATAGATGTGGAGGTATTTGCAGTTATTTTCGCAGTTTAAGGGATTTCTTTTAATTTAGTCTTCTTATTACTTTCATGATGTAGAAATTTTGGGCGTTTCTTATTGTTACAGGTGGCTACAATAGCTATCTGTATGCAACTATCTTTAGTTATTTTACTGAGTAGAATTGATTTAAGACATTTACTACTAGCTTAAGAACCATGCTATAAATTTTATTGTCCATATTAGTAAATTATCTTTTGGTTTCATTTTGTTAATTAACATTATTTTTGTTAATTATCAAAAAAACGATTCACATGCGTCTATATTTGTTAATTAAAATAATATTTAATTATTTGGTGAATACTAAAAAATAACCTCAAAAAAATTCGGCTCGGGAGCTCCCGCCCCCAAACTCCTGGAAATTATCGTTAAGGTAGCCCGCCCGCCCGTGAAATCCTGGCTCTACCCCAGATCTCGGGTGAATCTAGACGTAAAAATGTGTATTATTACGTTCAGAATTGGTAGGAAGGTTTATTTTGGGTTTGAATAATGTTGGGTATTCATATGGTTAATGGGGGGAAGAAGAAACTTGTCCTTAGTCAGGGGGAAACGAAAAATAGTTTGCTGAGCAGGGGGCCACCGAATCGGTTCGTTGGGCAGGGCTGTCCTAATTTTTTTTTTTTTCTTCCTCAAAAGGGGTTGATTCATGATGGATTTATATGAATTGATAAATTAAAAACATATGTTTCCTAAAAGATTTGGATTTAGGATATTTTTTTGTGGAAGCATAGCCATGCTCCCATTTGTCGTATTTAATTAATACTCTTTTGTCCTATGTCGTAAAATAAATTAATTGAAGTAATATGTTATTGCATAGATTAATCTATTTTGAGTTATTAAGATGTGTGCATTTATTATTTATGCGATTAGTGACTGGCCTAAAGGAATGTTGTTAATTGGCCAAATAATAAATATACGTGCGGTAATAAATGTGTGATCACTGATGATTATAAAGTTTCCATGTGGACAATATACCGGACCAAAGGAAGGTTGTTGTTTGATCGGATTTATCATCAACATTTGATTTCTGCACTAAGAGTACCACTTACAAGTTGATGTTTCTATCCAAAGACTAAACATTAATGTTGAGCTGGGTATCTTAAAAAGGGCCCACCGTTACAGCTGTATAAAAGTTATGTCTTGCATTTATTTGTTTATTTTTTTTAATACATCTTGACATGAATTTGAATTTGGGCTTCTGTTATTTATTTTTTCTCTAAATTCATTTACTACTTCTACTACTACTATCACTACCAACATGAACTCAATTCCTATGCTTAACGGTACAAACTTCAAGAACTGGAAAGAGAACATTTTGATAGTTCTCGGCTGCATGGATTTAGACTATGCACTAAGGAAAGAACAACCTGCTCCTCTTATGGAGAAAAGTTCCATTGAGGATAAAGCGAACATTGAGAAGTGGAATCGTTCTAATCGCTTAAGTCTAATGATGTTAAAGTGCAACGTTCCAGAAGCATTCAGGGCGGTATATCTGATGAGGTAACTGCTAAGAGTTTCCTGCTAGATATTGAAAATCGTTTTGCAAAGAACGGAAAGACGGAGGCAAGTACACTTTTAGCTAATCTTATTCAAATGAGGTATAAAGGTAAAGGAAACATAAGGGAGTACATTAAGGAGATATCTAACATCGCGTCAAAGCTTAAGGCACTAAAGTTAAAGCTTTTTGATGACTTGCTCGCGCATTTTGTACTAATTTCCCTTCCTGCACGCTATGGCCAGTTTATAGTTAGCTGAGGACAAATGGACTCTTAATGAGCTCATTTCTCATTGTGTGCAAGAAGAGGACAGATTGAAGCGAGAAAAGACAATTGAAAGTGCTCATATTGCATCGACCTCAAAGCATAATAAGCCAAAAAGAAATGATAATAAGAAAACTACAGTAGGAACATCACAACCCAAAATTTCACAAAAGAAGAAGGATCCAGAATTTACCTGTTTCTTTTCCAAGAAACCTGGGCATGTGAAGAAGGATTGTTCCATATACGTCGCATGGCGTGTAAAGAATGGTACACTTCTCACTTTGGTCTGTTCGAAAGTTAATTTGGCTTTTGTACCTAGTCATACTTGGTGGGTAGATTCTGGTGCTACTACTTATGTAAGTATGTCTATGCAGGGTTGTCTGTGGAGTTGACCGCCAAGTGATGCTGAAAGACTCATCTATGTGGGCGATAGCAAAACAGTTCCAGTTGAAGCAATTGGGACCTTTAGATTATCTTTTGAGATTGGTCATTTTATTGAATTAAGAGAGACTTATATAGTATCGTCTTTCCGACAGAATTTGGTTTCTATTTCTGTTTTGGACAAATATGGTTTCTTGTTCATTTGAAAATAATAAAGTCAGTCTTTTTCTTAATTATGCTCTTGTTGTGACTGGTTCTTTGATTGATAAATTATATATGTTGAATTCCAATTCTTTATTTAATGAAACCTTGCAAACAACTACAAGAGGCACAAAATGCAAATTGACTAATGAGAATTTCCCAAAGGAGAATTGAAAGGCTTGTGTCAGACGGAATACTTGAACCCTTGATTTAGTAGACTTTGATGTTTGTATTGGGTGTATAAAGGGGAAACAGACAAACATTAGGAAATTAAGTGCGAAAAGAAGTTCTGGCATCTTAGAATTGATACATACTGATATTTGCGGTCCATTCTCTACAGCTTCTTGGAATGGTCAACAATATTTTATCACTTTTATACATGACTATTCTGGTTATGGATACTTATATTTTATTCATGAGAAGTCACAATCCTCGGACGTTTTTAAGGCCTTCATAGCCGAAGTTGAAAATCAACTAGGCAAGAAGATTAAAGTTGACAAATCTGACCGTGGTGGTGGGTACTGTGGCAGATATGATAAATCAGGTGAACAACGTCCAGGACCTTTTGCCAAATTCCTAAAAGAATGCGGTATCGTCTCACAATACACAATACCAGGGCAGCGTAGCATGAATGGTGTTGCTGAGAGACGAAACAGAACACTTAAGGACATGGTAAGAAGTATGATTAGTCATACTTCTTTGCCCGAATCGCTTTGGGGAGAGGCACTTAAGACTGCAACATATATTCTAAACAGAGTACCTAGTAAAGTGGTAGCTAAAACCCCTTATGAACTATGGATAGGTCGAAAGCCTATCATTAAGCATTTATACATTTGGGATGTCCAACTGAGGCAAGGCCTTATAGGCCAAATGAAAAGAAACTGGATTCAAGAACTATTAGCTGCTATTTTGTTGGGAACGGTCTAGGGGTTTCAAGTTCTATGATCCCTCAACTAAGTCATTTTTCGAGACGGGAAATGCGAGATTTCTTGAGGATGCTGAGTTTGAGGGTGAAGCTACAGTTAAGAATAAGAATGTTGTCTTTGAAGAGGAAGCAATTCCTCTTCCGATCATTGTTATAAAAAATGATCAGCCTGCTGACAGTGTTCAAGAAAATAACAATGAGGACTTCCCTACTCAAAATCAAAGAGTTGTTCCAGAAGCAAACTCAACAACCTCATAAGGAAGTGTCACTAAGGCAATCCACTATAGAAATAAGAAGTACAATTTCAAGTAATTACATTATGTTTCTTCAAGAGCATGAGTTTGACATAGCATCAACGAAAGATGATCCAATCAACTTCAAACAAGTCAAACAAAGTGCCAACTATCAAAAGTGGATTGATGCCATGAATGATGAGATAAAATCCATAAAAAATAACGACGTTTGGGATCTTATCAAGTTGCTTGAAGGTGCGAAGCCCATTAATTGTAAATGGATATTTAAAACCAAACGGAATTCGAAGGGCAAGGTTGAGAGATATAAGGCTCGTCTAGTCGCAAAGGGTTTCACCTCAGAATAAAGGCATCGATTATAAGGAGACACTCTCTCCAGTTTCGACGAAAGACTCGTTTAGGACAATAATGGCACTTGTAGCTCATTTTGATTTAGAGCTACATTGGATGGATGTTAAGACGGCTTTTCTCAATGGCAACATCGAGGAAACCATATATATAGTGCAACTAGAAAACTGTCTCGGGTGATCCAAATTCTATGGTTTGCAAACTCAAGAAATCCATCTATGGTCTCAAACAAGCTTCCCGTCATTGGTATCACAAGTTTCATCAAGTCATTATCTCATATAGTTTTGAGGTTAATGCAGTTGATGACTGTGTATATCATAAGTTCAGTGGGAGTAAATTTATCTTCCGTGTGCTATATGTCGATATAGGCTTATTGCACGGAACCAAGATATTTCTAACTAAGCATTTTGAAATGAAAGATCTTAGGGATGCATCTTTTGTATTGGGAATTAAGATACATCGAGATCGCTCTCGGGGTGTCTTTGGGTTATCACAAAAGAGCTATATCGAGAAGGTACTCGCTAGATTTGGCATGAAAGATTGTGCACAAGGCGATACTCCCATTGCTAAGGGAGACAAGTTTAGTCTCTGTCAATGCCCCAAGAATTAGATTGAAAGTAAAGAAATGAAAAAGGTTCCTTATACTTCAGCTGTAGGGAGTCTTATGTATGCTCAAGTATGTACGCGTCCAGATTTAGCGTACATAGTGGGGAATTTGGGCAAATTTATGAGTAACCCTGGGATGGATCATTGGAAAGCTGCCAAATGGGTTATGAGGCATTTACAGCGAACAAAATATTACAAGCTCATCTATCGAAAGTCAGATGATTTGGAGATCATTGGGTATTCTGACGCTGATCTTGCGGGTTGCCAATATACTAAGAGATATGTTTACATGTTGTTTGGAGGTGCTATTTCCTGGAGGAGTGCGAAGCAGTCACTCATTGCACCTTCCACTATGGCTGCGGAGTTCCTAACTTGTTACGAGGCAACAAATCATGCAATATGGCTGCAAAATTTTGTCATTGGGCTTAAAATTGTGGATAGTATTGAAAGATCGCTAAAGTGTGACAATAAATCAACTGTTCTATATTCTAATGTGGGTTTACATATTAAGTAGCAATTGTATTTGGGCTTCTATTTTGATTTGGCTAATTAAGTGATCTAATTAGTAGAGTTTGATAAGACATTTAAAATAAGTATAGGCTTTGTAATGTGTGGTTACCCAAGAGTCACCTATCGGTTACACAAGAGTCACTTAATTAGAATTTATGGGGTTCTAATTAGATGCCTATAAAAAGAAGGATTCTGGTTCCCAAGGTAGTACTCACATACTCTCCTCATTTTCCATAACTGAGAGAGAACTCAGAGAGAGTGAGAGAGGGATTAGTTTGTGGAAGACCTCTAACCCCCCAAGTTTTATTCACTCCTATGGATTTCAGGTACATATTTCCAACATTAATTTTATTATGTAATCTTGATAATCTAATATGTTGATAAAATAATATATTCAGAATTTCATTCCAACATCAATACCATACAAACAGACTAATTAAACGAAACCGTGTGGAAAAAAACATAATTATTTACCTTTAATTAATCAACTTACCATTTAGGAAAAACATAATGACCATATTAATGAGTTTAATAATACTCAAATTTAGATCATACCATCGGGATCATTCAACCCAACAAGTGACAATGCTTTAAAAGTTGAGAGGCGGGTTTGGGATGTTTTGTTTCGATGAGGTGAGGCGTAAGCCTCAAGGCGATTGAGGCGTAACTTAGTAAGCCTCAATTGTGAAGTAAAAAACATCATTGTTACCAATGTGACTGTGTGATAATTGATTAAATCTAACTCGCAAGTTTCCAATCAAACCTTATTTAATTCAGCCCCTAAACAAGCATCTAAAGTGCGTGTATCAACCCATAAATAAATATAAAGCATGCGACACAATAAATATGCCGAGACACAGATTTCAGGAAAAAACCCCTTTCGGGTAAAACCTTTATTTCACTATAAATTCATAAATCGCAACTTACAACTACATAGAGAAATCTGCAATGGATCAACGCGCAGCCAACCCACAAAGACTCGCAGTCTTGAACTCAGCAAGAGAATACACGCAGCACCCTCCAAGGACTCGCAGCCCAATCTTCAGCAAAGAATCTTCACGCAGCAAGATCGTCAATGACACGCAGCCATACGGTGTAGAGATGCACTCCACGAAAGATGAACAAAGGCAAAGTGTTCTTGAAAACCAAAACAATTCACTAAAGCATATGGAAGTTTTGTGAATTGAAAACCAAAAAAGGGATTAAAACCCTAAAGGAAGAAGTCTAAAAAATTATGCTTTCGCAGTTTTTCTGTTCTGTAAAACGCTGGGACTTCTTAAACAAAACGAAACCACATAATGAGATTTTATAGAAAATCGCGTCGCCTCGAAAACAGTGCTCGTTCGAATGAGATCAACATGTTGCTCGAACGAAGGACAACTGTCGTTCGAACGAGATCGCGCGACATGGCAATCGCGAACGACATTGCTCTGTCGCTCGAACGACTGTTGAAAAAAAAATTATTTTAATGTCCGCTTCAACACTTAGAAAAAATACTCATTCTTAAATTTTGACGAAAAAATCCGCTCCAACACTTAAAAATATTTTGTAAAAATATCCCCAAAGCTCTAAGTGAAAAGTTAAGGTATTAAAAACATAACCTTACCAAAGTAAACTTCGCGGAGTCTTGAATGATGAAGAATTTGAGTAATTCGGATCCGTCTTTGATGTCGATGACTCTTGAATGCTCTTCGACGGTGTAGCGGTATATGACATAACAAATTGATAACGGACCTATAAAAATATGTCCTTACAATCATGAAAAAAATAATACTAGTGACGTAAGATAATAATGATCAAATGATTATAACTAAAAAAAGACCCACGATTCATTTTACCAACAAAATATATGTAAATTCATTGTAACAAAAAATGTTTTGGTACAAAACATTTGTTTACAAAACATTTTTTTGTAAAAAAAAAAAAGAGATGGGGTATGCCGTCTGGGTTTTACAAAGAAGGGTAAAAGGGGTACCGTGTGCTGTTTAAAACCCCCCAAAAATGATCATCAGGTCATTTAAATGAGAGTCGAACTCTTTAACACAAATACAACACATTATTTGAGAGACTCACCGATTGAAAAGAGAGAGAGAATGCTTTTAACATTGACAAAAGATGGAAGAGTTTGGGGCTTTGAAAAGAGAGAGAGTGTGGAGTCCGGCTATTACGAAGAGGAAACAGTAAGCATCTTTGAATTATTTATGCTTTTTTGCTTTCAAATCCCCTCTTCTCTACTTTTTTTTTTTGTCAAAAAACGATTATCTCTCGGCGAGATATATCCGGCTCGGCCAAGATATCAGAGAGATATCTCGGAAACGCCGAGATCTCGGCGAGATTTAGCGATATAGGACGATATTAATTTATTTTTGAATCGTCTCTGTATCGGTTTGGTGGCCTGTGATTTTGAGTCAACTCAGCCGATACTGACTCAACTCGGCTGCTACTTTGAACCATGTTTGCAAACACTAGGGGGGATATTCTCTATCAGATGGATAGTTTAACCCTGTCTTTTATCTTATATTGTAAATCTAACTTCATTCTCTGTCATCTTTAACATTCTTTATACTGGGGCCTGATTATTTCTTATTTTTGTCACAGATATCTCAGTGGATGAGTGACACAAAGTATATTGATGTATCACAAGGAGACGTTGCAGTTCATCTGGATTTGATATCAAAAGTTCATGGTCTGCAACAAGCAGAGAAGTATTTTAATAGTATTCCAGACGCTTCAAAAGTATTCCAGGTCTACGGGGCTCTTTTGAACTGTTACGCTCATGCAAAATCATTGGAGAAAGCAGAAGCCACCATGGAGAAGATGAGGGAGTTGGGTTATGCCAAGACGCTCTCCTACAATGTAATGCTGAACCTCTATTCTCATATGGGAATGTACGAGAAACTAGACCCTCTAATGCAAGAGATGGAAGAGAAGGGCATTACTTGCAACAGATTCACGTTCAATATCAGATTACATGCCTATGCGGCTTCGTCCGATATAGATCGAATGGAGAAGCTTTTAATGAATGTGGAAGCCGATCCTGTGCTCACTATGGACTGGAATATATATGCCGCAGCAGCAAATGGATACTTGAAAGCCGGTGCTATCGAAAAGGCCTTGGAAACATTAAAGAAATCCGAGCAACGCATCAAGCCTAAGGCGAGAAGGTTTGCTTACGAAGTTCTACTCACTCTATATGCTAGCATGGGGAAGAAAGAGGAGGTTTATCGCATATGGGGCCTACACAAGAAAATCGGTAAATTTTATAATATGAGCTATCTTTGTATGATAAGCTCGCTAGCAAAATTGGATGACCTGGATGGCGCAGAGAAGATATTCGAGGAGTGGGAAGACAAGAAGATATCTTTTGATTTCCGGGTTCCGAATTTGCTTATAAGTGCTTATTGCAAGAAGGGTACATTGGGAAAGGCTGAAAATCTTTTAAACAGGCTTACAGAGAGTGGAAATGAGCCCACTGCAAGCACGTGGAGTCGTATGGCACTTGGATATTGGAAAGATGATAAGATGGACAATGCAGTGGAGGCAATGAAGAAAGCAATCTTGGTGAGTTATCCGGGGTGGAAACCACACCTCCCTACTTTGGCCTCATGTTTAGAGTACTTGAAAGAAAATGGAGATGAGAATATTGTAGAGGAAATTATGAGTTCACTTGAGATAAAAGGTCACAACTCCAAAAATATATATGATAGAGCAGTTGAGTACACTGAAAGGGGAAGCCCAGAATCAAACCCACTTGATCAGATTGGAGAGGATGATAAGACCTTGGAGGTAGAAATGATTGGAAGCATAGGGTCCAAGTATGAGGATATTGGCTAAATAATATATGAGTAAATAATATATGAGGCAGTCAGAGGTGTTTAATAGCCTAGTTTATCTGTGTAAGTTATTGTAGTCTCATTTGGAAATGGACAATTACAAAGTGGCTTTTATCTAAGGTACGCTAACTTTTCTTGTGATTAATTGAATTCTCCCTATTTCCTAAAATTACCCTGCAGAGAAATCAGATAAGATTAATTTTTTATTCTTTTTTTATTTAATTATTTAATTATTTAAGATAACACCGAAGAGAAATCAAATAAGCTCAAGTAGCCGAGTCACAGAACACATAGTACCCCATTTAGTACAAATACGGAAAGACGGGAAACGCCAACATACATCAATTGTGATCTAAGACCTAAGGTAACGTGTATGTGATTTATTCTAAAAAATTTAAATTACATTGTTTGATCAATGTGGTTATTGAAAAACGGTAACTTGAAGGGGAAACAATAAAATTATACTTGTACATTCATTGAAATTACTTTTTCCACCTTTATTAGGAAACTTGTATTTTCGTACCGTAATGAAAATATTAAATACATGTATGTGAACATGCTTTTAATTTTTTTCATTATGTTAAATTTTTTCAGCACAAATTTGCAACAAGTTGTACAAAGCTTCATGTGTACGTGGAACATGGATGCATCCCCTCTTAATGAATAATTTTGTATAAGGTTTAGGAAGATGGTAGTATTACCTTGTATGGGTGCATCATCTCTTATGCTTTTTGAATTATAATAGATTATTGTACTTTTCAACACCTCATTAAAATAAGTTCATGGTTATAGGGTTGAGTTAAATTAATCAAAAAACATATTCTCCTTCTCTCACCGTCTTCTTCATTTCTCTTCTTATTTCATTTCTAAACCATAAAAATCTTTGTATTCGTTACCAATTAACTTGGTATCAGAGCCCTCTAATCTCCCTTTCTTGAGCATATGTTGGTAATTTTGAAGTTGTTTTAATGGTGTTTTGGAATATTAAGTTTTTCCCTTTTTGGTATTGGTGCCCTGCGGCCTTCTCTTTGGTCCATCCTCTTGTGAACTTTTTGTTCTAGTGTGAGCCTAAGGGGATCAAATTGACCATAGACAATGTTATTGGCTGACTCATGAAAAATTGAAGGCCTTTTTATCGAGTTTTATTGGATTACAGTGTGCAGCCCTTTGGATTTAACTTGGTAACTACTGTTGAAATTCTTGGGTACGTTATTTGTATCAGTGTTCTGTTGTTCTGAGATTATTGCAAGTATTTTCTGTTTCTTTTTCACATATTCTCTAGTGGTTTTGGCTAAGGATAAGGATAAGTTTTATTGGTAAGGGATGATAATATACCCAAAACTCTATTACCTTGAACAAATTTTATGGGTATAATTATATGACTTGGGCTCATGCTGTGATAACAATTTACATAAATTGAAGTATATAACTGATGAACCGGATTCAAAGCGTGATGATCGGATATGTGAGTACTCTATAGTTGTGGATGACTATGTCATAGCATGGAACCTCATGTTGCATCTGCGGTTAAATTTTGTGACTCATCTAAGAAGATACAGGACTCAGTGGCAAAATCTTTCTCACACAGAGCAATGTTTATCAAGTATATGACTTGTTTGAGAAGATTTTCACAACCATAGAATTCGGGAAAAGCGTTTTGATTTGGGAAGTGACATTGCAGCTGTTCAAATGGGATAAGTAATAAAGTAATCGAAATTTCATATAAATATAAAGAGATCAATGCAAAGAGAATTCCATTGTTCTAGCATTGCTCATTCTTCGTGGGGGTTCTAAGCGGAATTGGGTTCGACTTCCATAGCCCCAATGTGTTGGAGCCCTGATTCTGTGAAAAATAAAGAATATCTTTGGTCAAGTTTTCCAGTTTTCTCTTTAGACTTTTTCACCATAAGGCCCCGACCCTTTAGGTTAAGAAAAGCTTATCTTACAAGGATTTCTTCAGTAGAGGCTGTAGACTAGTACCCTTGTAGGATTAGGTGACGACGGAGTCTTTAGGCCGCAGATTGTGTAGGTAGCTGAGGCCTCTTGAAGGGAGAGGACTGGAAGATAGCCTTGGTACGTTTTAGAGACCCCATATGACTTTAGAGACCTATTCGCCGAGCCCTTGATTGGGGTTGCGGTTCATTCCTCGTGAACGATGTGGACCAATTAGATTTTAACTTGCGGAACAAGATTGAGATCTTCTAGAAATTCTAGCCCGAGGACATTTTAGGAAATATTGTTATATTATGGGAAACCCTAGGAGTAACATTACACTAAATAGGAGCCATCGGTTCACATTTCAAGCTTGCTAGCTCTGTGAGAGCTTTTAGAGAGAAGTACGGCGTACGTGTCTGCGTATAGTTTCTTTGATGTACACGGATCCTTGAATATTCCTTGATCTCCTCGCATTGGGATGAATGCCTCTGCCATAATTTGTAAATGAACCTAGCATGCTTACCCGGTAATTGGTTAATTAATAAAAAGAAGTAGTTGCTTGATAGGTTGGATCAAAACTCTCACTAATGTGAGTTGACCTATATTCGGGTCAGGGTGTTACAGGGAGCGATAGGGTCGTGGCTAGACTTTAGCACAACCTTTCATCCTTAGTCCAATGGGCAAATAGAGAGAAGAAATCAAAATTTAGAATATCTTGTGCAATGGACATTCGTGGAAGTTGCAAGGACTACTTACCTTTGATTGAAGATGGAGATCAATGACGTGGACCAATCATTTTATAACTAGGGTAACAAGATTGGGATCTTTTAGAAGTTTTAGGCCGAGGACATTTTGGAAAAATGGCCATATTTTAGGATACCCTAGGAGTAACCGTAACGCAATTATTAGGAGCCATTTGCTAACATTTCGAAGGTTCTAGCCATTTGTGAGAGCTTAATGAGAGAAAATGTGAGAGTGAGTGAGGAGGTTGCCGTTGCCCCTTCGGATTCATATTTACGCCTCAAGCTACACTCATCCATTTGATGTCCCTTTTCATAGCAAATAAAGTGATTGTGTAACTCATCGGGAATGAATGGAGTAACTTTTGGGCTTAGTGACTCAAATGGGGATGAATATGAAGGTCACTCGTCGGGAATCGACCGTCGACCATCTGTATACCAAGACGTGCGTCAGAGGTGTTCTTCTCCATTGATCAATTGGCCAAACTTAATAAGTGACTAGTGAGCGGGTGATGAAGCCACTTTTGTACCTTATGTTTGTAGTCTACCCACATTTAATGGGTTGATTGGTGCTCATGGTTCAAAGTCTCGGTCCCCGTATCGGACGCCCAATTTTGAACTCGGTTGCGGTATCGGGCGATACACAAAGATACACTATTTAGAGAGCCAAATTTTTTTGAAAAAAATATAGAAAATGTTATAAATTCACTTGAATTGGTATCCCACGGAGCTTGTGGTAGCTTGATTGGGGTTTTGTTGATAACCGAGTGGATGTTAGAGGATGGTGGCTAGTGCATAATCGGTTTCAGACAGTGAGGTGGCCTGAAGGGGTAGTGCGAGTCGTCGTGATTCTAGTGCAGGGGTAGTGGGGGTCGCCAGTGGTTGGGTTAGGCTGTGGTAGGGTCGAGTTGGGCTGGAGCGGAGGTTGGTGAGGATTTTTAGTTGTCGGAGTTGAGGTTTGGAGTGGATGGTGTCGGATCTGGTCAAGGGGACCATCACAAGGGCCTAGGGTTTGTTGTTGTAAAGAAAGGGGCTGTTTGCGCTTACGTCGTGATAGCAAATGATTTCCCTCCCCGTTTGATTCTCTAAAGCTGGTCGCGATCGGATCTGAACAGGGCCGACGACTGGCAGTTGTTGCAGTGCTATATGGCTAGGATCAACAACAGGGGTCGACGGGGGTCGCTTGTGGCTTCTGGTGGGTAGGATTGGTGGTTGTTTGGTGTTGGACCCCTTCGCGGCCACCTTGAAGGCAAATGGGTTGGTTCTGACAGCCAGAGTATGCAACTGTGGGACGGCAAACACTGCGTTCGTGAGACAATCTAGTTTGTCCAAGATGGAGTCCATGGACTCTTCAAGTCAGGCAGTGCGACGCTCGATTCCGGTTTGAGCGTTCTTCCTTGGCGCCATTGTTGCTTTATTTATGAATTTTCCTACATAACAACAATAACAATGGGGGAACGACTAGGCTATGTGATACGAATTGATATAAACGGTGTCAATGGCACTCAAAGAAAACACTTAAACATAAGAGACAACTCTCAAAATATCTATTAATTGAATGATATGCCCAAAAGGGGGATACAATATTGATAGGGGAAGGGTCTGGAAGGGCCTATTACTTGCTAACTAAGGAATGCTAGCATCCATGTGATGTCATGGGTGATCACTAAAAGTCTCCACCATGACATCACATGATCTGGATCATTCTTATTACATATTACCTAAAGTGCCCCTTACTACCTCTACTAATAAAGACAACAAAGGGAAAATGACATAATAGGACAACAAAATAAAAAATGACAAGTATGCCCTCCTTGAATCCACATCTTCATAATTCTAAATGCATCCATAAAATTGCTAAATGAACCACACCTTTTGTAATTGTGTTAATCTTTCAGTGAATTGTGATGGTTGTATTGAGTGATTTAGCGATTGTCATTATAAATTTTTTAAACCCTTCAGATATGCTCATGTAGCAAAGCCCTGAAGGGTTAGTTAAATTTATCTAAAATTTACATAGCAGGGCATTTAGTATAGTATAGGAAGTTAGAATATAACATAAGTTGAGCCTTAGACGAATAAATAGAGAGATTAGACTGTTGATAACAATATGGTGATTTGCTATGTCAAGTGTTATATAATCCCAAGGTAATTTATATAAGGTCTTTTCTTACAATTTTGATCAAATCGTACGATTGATTAGATAATGGAAAAACTACAAATTAAAGGAAAAATGAAACAATTTTGAATTGTATAATTATATATATATATAGTATGGTAGAGCGGTATGTTATCACTAATGAGGCCAGATAAAGAGAGGCAGAGATTTGTTTAACTATTATGATTCAGTTTAATCAAAATCCCTCACATTCCACAACCTACCACGCACTCCATGTCAGGAACACAAACCACACACGACCCCCTACCCTCCCACCTTCTCTCTCTCTCTCTCTCCCCACCCCATCTTTTAGGTTTTAAAAATCGTAGCATTGTTAAGTTTGTTGCCTCAGTGATGGAGGTGGTTTTGGTTTATGGGGTTTCAAGTTTTGATAATCTTTACTTTGTTGACGGAAGAGAAAATATCGAGGGAATTTGTGGCAAATCAAAGATATAATCTGCCTGTCCTCACCTCTTGCCCTTTTTCATTTGTGCATCCAGTGTTCAATTAACCGATAATTTACGATAATTATCCATTTTTCGGGTCTTTTTTAGTTTGGGAGTGGGAGCTGAAACAGTTTTTGAGTGTTGTACCAAGGTTTTATATGCCTAGACTTGTATCTTTTGTCATTGTGGTATAATATAATCTGGTATCGTGAATTCTATCATCGGAGCAGTGTTGCTTTATTGCTTCTTCATTGTTAATAGTTTTTTACACTCTTTTATTTATCTATTTGAAGGTGAGATTCACAGTTAGTTTTATTACACTTATGTTTTGTTTTGTTATTTTTTTTTAAAATTTTGTGAAGCACTTCTTCTATAGGTTGCAAAGTTGCCAATCTTTCTCTCTTTGCTAATGGATAGTTTTCAGAGCCCGATTCAAATTTCAGCAGGACATTATATCGTTATTTCTTTTTTAGTGATGTTATGTTCTAACAGTTTGCTGGAAATCACACAGATGCAGTCAAAACGGGAACTTCCTCGCCTCCCAATGTAAAAGATAGTACTTAACTGCGATGTGTTATCTTTGGTGTTGTTAACCACCCCTAGTGCTGGCAAATAGATGGTTATGGGCGGTTATGGATGGGTTAAAAATAGATACGGATAAATTTGGACGGGTCAGGGACGGGTCATGCAGAATAATGTGGGCGGGTCTGACTCGGGTCGGGTCGGGTCAAGTCAAATCCACATCGGGTCGGGGTTGACCCCGCTTTCCCCCTTTTGTACCTTTGAATTTTTTTAAACAAATCCAAATTAAATTCTGAAAAAAAAATCAAAATTAATGTTTATACCCAAACTAATTCAAATCTATATTTATAACATCTGCAAATAAAATTTTCAAAAGTAAAAAAAAAATAAAAAATCATTAATGTCATTTGAAGTTATTCTAAACATTAAGAAAAGATCTCTCTTTAAATATTTTATATTAAATTAATATAAGATATTAATTTAATATCTTCTAGTAGTTTAAACATTAATGTTATTGGAAGTTAATGATTGTACCTGTTGGAAATCAAGCTTTTGGAAAGGAAAAAAAAAAACTGTCGGACATCAAACAGGTTGGTCCATTATATATAAAATCCAAACAGTGGGCTAGTTACCAAAAACCCATTATACATAAACACCACCACTGAAACCAACAAATCAAAAATCTTGATATGATATCCACCGCCGGAGAGACCAAACCGTTTTTGACCCGCAAAAATTCTGACCAAGCTTCCAGCCTTCCAACTTTGATTGGTTTTGATCTGCAGCAGCAGGTTTTGATCGGAGATGAGAGGATTTGTCGGTTTAGTTACGGGTGTGAGAGAGTAACTAACAGAGTGTATATTTTGGGGGTTTAGGTTTATTTAAGGGGTGACCCGCAATGACCGACAACTGAACCGCAAACCACCCGACATGTTGGTTTGACTCAAACCGTTTAAACCCCAAAAGAAAACAAATGGGACCCAAACCAATTTTAGTGGATGGATTATGGATGGTTTACTCTTTAACCGTCCATTTTGCCAGGCACCCCTGTATTCAGATGGGTAGGGTATCATCGCTGCAATCTTCAGTCACTTCTGCACCATCTCTCAATTTCCCAGTGCCATAGATAAAATAGTTTATGTTTGTAGTAATTTTGTCTTTATTTTCTGTTTGTATGATTTTGAATATTGTTTTTTCTTGAAATTATGAAATCTTAGGGTGCGTTAATGGATTGGAAATTGTTCTTACTCCCCTCCCCAAAAGAAGAGATACCTATGGAAAATGTCCAAAACATGCATCCCCACACCAAAAGTTGGAAAATATAAGCCTTTGGATATTTTTATTTGTTGATTGTATACTTGTATTTCATGCATTCAACATGAGAGTGAGCTTGATTTTTGGATAAATATGGAACACGCTTGAAAACTCCAACTTTACCCTGTAAAATGCAGAATGGCCCTTGAAAGTTATTTAAAAAATAAATTATAAACTGACAAATGTGGAGGAAGCATGAGTATTTTGGGAGTAAAATTATTATATTGCCATTGGCATTTAAAAAATAAATAATACTTATGAGTTCATGTCTTGGTATTTATAATTTTTAGCCGGACAAATTTGGGAAGTAATTATTTTTCTTAAAACATCTTGACTTTAAAACGACGACTATTAATTTAGGATGGAGATAGTAACAAATGTCATCGTCTTGGGCATATACTAGTGTGTGTATATACCTTTGTTTTTAACTTTTGTTTTTTAATCTATGAAGTTTCATATTTGAGAAATGCTAGGAGATCCGGTATTTGGACTCAATTTTGAGACACAGTCATGTGTCATCATCACATTGGGTGGTGTGAGTGGGTCACATGGGTTCTACTAAAAATATCACCAAATGTGATGATGACAGGGCACTGAGTCTCAAAATTGGATCGAAAAACTGGGTGTTACTACTAGCATTTTCCTTCATATTTACATCACTGAACCTGGTGCATGACCTCCTATTCTTTCTATATATAGTTATGCATAACAAAACATTTAAATTTATATTATATGTGCTTTGTCCACCTTATTGATTAGCTTTTGACTCCACTTTTGCATACCTAAAAATCTTGCTAATGAGTTTGTGATCATAAAGAGGATGTTTAGTTCTGATTATGGTTCATTGGAGATCTGTTGTAAACTCTCCAACTAGACGATTTAAGATGGAAGAAGGTAGTCTGTTTATTAAGAAATTTGTTTGATTAAGTTCTAATTCAGATGTATTACAGATCACCAAAACTATAATACAAGTTTGAATTATGATTTATATAAAACTATAATATAACTCAAAAAATATAAACTAACTAGATTTTCAACCCGTGGGACGCGTGAGCTTTATATAATATATATTATAATAAAATATATTTACGTAATGTTTCAAGAAAGTAAATATTACCTTCATTCATGTGAGGTCATTTTATAATCTTTTTATTGTTAATAGATAAAGGAATATATATATATAAAGTCTCGTGTAAGAATTTTTTATGGTGCAGATTTCGGTACATACCATTTTTTTAAAATAGTAAAAAAAATAAATTTTTTAATAAAATTTCATGGATATGATTTCTAAGGTGAGAAGACCATCTCCAATTTTTTTCGTCAAAAAATTCAATAAAATATCCGTTGAGATGATGTGATATGTAAATAAATGGTATAAATAAGCATTTTCAATCGTTGGAATGTTGGGTCGGCACTAGTCACTTTAATGATTGAATTTTTGATGAAATTTCATGGATATGATCTTCTCACTATCGAGATCATATCCATGAAGCGAGATCATATCCTTGAAGCTTCATAAAAAAATTCAATCAAAAAGTTGGTGAGATGATCGACAACATTTCAGCAGTCGAAAATGCATATTTATATCATTTTTTTACATATCACATCATCTCAGCGTTTTTTTATTGAATTTTTTGATGGAAAAATTTGGAGATGATCTTCCTACAATGAAGATCATATCCATGCAGTTTCATCAAAAAATTCATTTTTTTACTATTTAAAAAAATGGTATGTACCAGAGTCTGTATCATAAGGAGTCCTTACAGGAGATGGCTCTCTCTCTCTCTCTCTCTCTCTATATATATATATATATATATATATATATATATATATATATATATATATATATATATATATATATATCTTATTTTATCACTCTAAAATTACTTTTCACAATACTATAAATTGTAACACTTGTGTGACCATTTGTAGCATTTGTGGAGTGCAATTATATCAAAGACGAGGACTAATAAATCTAAGCTGGAAATGCTTAAAAATATGAGGAAATAACTTTTAAAAGTAATTTTAAAATTATTGTGATTTGCATCAATAAAGTCATAGTTTGTTAATTTTCATATAAATTAATTAAAGGTGATATATAAATATATCTAATTAATGACATGATACATATTTTCTAATGATATCATGTATTAAATAGATGACTCGTGCCACTCTCTCCTTTCAAGAGAGTTTTTTTTATAGTTATTATATATGATATAATGTTTAAGATTACAACTATTAAATTTATAATACTAAATAATCCCAATTTTTTTGTATAATACTTAATTTCTTTTATATTTAATGTGGCAAATTTGGTAAAATCTTAGCTGGTTTGAGTAGTGTGAGGATATGATTTTACACTCCTTTTGTTTTTTTATTTTGGCTTTATTCCGGAACAAAATGTCAATGTTGTAATTGTGACTTGTCTTTTGAATTATATTGAAGATCATTGAAAACAAAGACAAAGAATCGTGATGACGTTTTAAGATGAAACTAGTATTACATATTTATATACAAAGGAATATTAATAAATCCATATAGTCACACGATAATGGCGTCCTCAAGTTCTAATGATGAAGGTGGAAGAATGCTAATTCACTACGCTAATACTGATGGTGCTAATGATGATAAATCCAACGATGACGATTCAAAAATGGATCGCCGAAGGTAATATTATTCGAGACAGTAGAGAAATTCAATCACGACCTAAGGTCAACCGTCAAATGGAATGAGCTCACAAAACACTCTAGGAGGATTATGTCAGTGACGGCACATTCTATAACAAGTACTTCTTTAGGAGAAGGTTCAAAATGCGTTATATTGTTTATGATCGTGTCTTGGAGGCAGTTTCATTTATGATAACTACTTTGTTCAAAATCTAGATACATGCGGGTGTCCTAGTCATAGCCCCTTCAAAAGTTATGGGGCTGTCCATGTCCAATGTGTGGGGTGAACAATTAACAATGAGCGAAGCAACAATGTTGGAGATGGTGATAATTTTCAGAAGCAATTGTGATTGTATTTGGGCCAAAAATTGTTAAAAATCCAATTGTCGGGGACGTGCTAAGGCTTAATGAACATAATAAACAATGGGGATTTCCAGGAACGATAGAGAGCATTGGATGCATACATTGAAGGTGAAATTATCCAACGATTTAGCATAGCCAATACAACGGGAGGAAGGAATCACCAACGATCATCTTATAAGCCATTGCATCATATGACTTAGGGATATGGAAGTGCTTTTTTGGAATGCCAGGGACATGCAACAACGATCTTAACGTATTGCATCCTTCAACAATGTTAGCTACCCCAATGAACTATTAATGGCAATGCCTATGGCATGAGGTACTATCCCGTGGGTTGAATTTACCGACCGCACATAACAATGGTGCAAAAATACAAAAACAAGGTGAACCTCACCTTGCTTGCAAAAAGATAAGAGGCATGCAGGAAGGATGTTGAGAGGGAACTTGGTGTGCTGCATATGCGTTTTCTTTCATTGGTGAACCTTGCAAGTTATGGAATATGGTGTTATTGGGTACAATTATGAAAATCATGTATTATATTACAAAACATGATTGTGGAGGATGATCGTAGGGGATGCCCTTGGCAAAATGAATATGAACAAAATGAGGAACCTCCTATGATAAAGAGGGGACATAAATCATTTTACAAAGACCTAAGACACGATGCTCGGATGAGTGATGAAGATAAAATCGACAATTGCGTGATGATTTAATCGAGAACATATGGAATGATAATGACAACAATGCAGATAATGAATAAGCACCTTGAGGTTTGCGGATTCTATATTGTTTGTATCTACGTTAAACTTCTTTCCAATAATCGATAATGGTTCCATTGTACGACGAATATAGTGTATTTTTCTTTTTATAATTGACCTTTACTATGTTAGATGTTTAATGTTTTTATCACGTGTCTTCAAAAACAGTGGTGGACCTTTGATTTCGTCTTTGAGTGGGCAAAATACATACGATAATTAATTAAATAGATATATTAATCTCATGTAATAGTAGTACCTACATATTATCGAAAATACCATATATAAATAGTCAAATTGTCTTGCATTTTAAACATCGCACATCAAACATCAAATTACATAAGATTGTTTACAATAAAACTCTTTGTGTCTTCGTATTCTAAAAATGTCAAATGATATCTTCATTGTAAAGGTTAACCACTATTTCTCCTTCAATATATGCCACCAATAAATTATTCATCATGTCATCTCTCATTTGATTGCACAAAGTAGTTTTGATGATTTTCATTGTAGAAAATACTCTTTTGAAGTCGTAGTTGCAACGACGATAAAGAGTAGTGCCAATTTCACAAGAAAATACACCAATAGATTTATGCGACGCTTATTTTATTGAACCAACTTTATAGAAATCCCAACAACTTCCATTACTACAAAAAAATGGTAATTAAATCAATCAATGACAATATAGTTATCAAGTTGATGCTCGAGTATCATTATCTCTTTTGGAGGAAAGTCAGATGGATAAAACCCAACAAATGGAATCAATTTTCTCATGTCATATGCAGAAATGAATTGCGTGGATGAAGACAAGACATACACAACAACAACAACTCCATATTCAACTTATTAAAAATGATTGTTCATCTCTAGAAGTTGCAAATCTATTATTGCATAGAACATTTAAACATGATAGTGATGAAGATTTATGGTTTCTTCAGGATTTCGACGTGATCTTTCTATAATTACAAACAAGTCTTCCATATTTAGCATGATTATCTCATATTTGACACAAAATAAAGAAACCTCACCCAACAATGAATCTCACCGATCGTCTCTCACTTGTTCTGATTATTGTTTGGTTATTCTCATAAGAGTCATAGCACACTCAAATTCTTGGTCTTTTCTTTGTAATGCATGTGATAAATCATTTGCAATACACAATACCTGTTTCATCAAGTGTAAGCCAAATACAAGTTCAAAGCATTTCATAAGTACCATTAGGTTCATAGCTTGACCTCCATGATTTTGTTTTTTACATCATCTTCAACGATCAAAAGAACATCATTTACTGATGAAAAAAGCAAATAAAACTCACAAGTGTGCTATAATGAGAAACCCAAGGTGTTTCTCCTGCTCGTTTCAATGACACTTATTGATTCAAACCCCGCCCTGTCAAAATTTTAACATTACATATTCCTGTCATAACCTTTTCAAATTGTTTCTCACGAATAATGTCTCGGTGTTTGCACGAGGCACCAATAACATTGGTTAGAATTGTTACAATATCACAAATATAGAAATTTTGGGGTAATTTTATGCAACAACTACAAGGGTTAATTGAAGTTGATTAAAAAAAACAATGAACATAATAAGCAACTTCATTCTCCATTAAAATCAGAATTTTAAAGCTATTGAATTCTCCTCGCATATTTCTAGCTCCATCGTTGCCTTATCCATGCAAACTAGAAATACTTAATCCATGTTTGGAGAAAAGTTCTTCAATATCTGCTTTAAGTGATAAAGAAGAAGCATCACTAACATGTACAATACCAAGAAAATGCTCCATTACATACCCTTTTTCATCCGTAAAACGTAAAACCACAAACATTTGCTCCTTCACCGATATGCACGAGACCCATCAACTATGATAGAGAAATAATCATGTCCAAACTCTCCAATAGCTAACTTGCTTCCTTTTAGATCTCAACTGTAGATCTTCAAATTTAGGCATGAATAAGTAAAATTGAATCTAGGCTATGTGGTTTTTCAACTCAAAACACTCTAAAATATCATAATCAATGAGCTTACTGTAGATCCAAGATTTTATCTCAAAATTGTGAAGATGAAGTGAAATTAATAATTGAAAAGCGTTTCTCTGATCGATTGCCTCGAAAATATTTTCTCTAGGTGTGAGAACTACTCAGGAAAAAGGATCTATCAAAATAAGAGGGACAAAATTCTATTATATATATATATATATATATATTTTGAAAATCTAACAGTGTCGTGCGTACGTGAAAAAGACCTCTTTGCGTATGGTTTTGGGTAGTGGCCAAATTCACAAGTAAAGTGCACGGAGAGAATTCCAATCACGCGCACACTTTTTAGCAGTAAGTAAAAGAAGACCAAAGATGTTTTTTTCGTGTGCACGATTGAGATAGTTGTAAACATGGTTTTAGGCAGGAAATTTTCATGCCTAAACTATGCTGACACACGCATGGGTCCAAAACCCCGAAGTGCGCATGCTTGTAGGCAGAATGTAAGATTCACCTAAACGAGCATACAAGGCAATGACTTTTTGAAAATTTTTACTTGATGAGTTCATAAAAAATATAGTCATTTATGTGTGTGTATTATCTTTGAGATGATTTAATAAAAGCTATCACAAAAGGATATAGTCTTTAATCTTTAGAATTTTCATGTGGAAGCTTTGAACTAGAGAAGTTATATGATCTTTAATTTCATTGTCCATAGATTCTAATGAACACGACCCTCCCTATTCATCGTCTATCTATGAATAAAACTTTTTGGCTCGATTCGTGCATGACTTAATGTTTTGTCATAGGAAGTAGCCAACCGAACCATAAAGAAACCTAATGTAACACAACACTAAAAATGTCAATCTGGCACGCTTGGACAATGAGAATCTGACACGGTTTTAAACTGTGCCAAAATTTGGCACGTTTTCTTAAAATTTTGGCACAATTTTAAACTGTGCCAAAATTTGACATGGTTTAAAAATGTGCCAAAATCGTTCCAAATTAAAAAAGATTAATTAAAATAAACAAAGTACTAAAGTAAAAAACTTTTCAATTATATCCAGTCCCGCTGCTCACTCTCCCGCCCACTCTTGACCCGATTCTCCCTCCCGTTCTTCACCCAATCTCGATTCAGGGGTATCACAAATGCTGAAGCTCATAATGGGATGGTTGTTCCAGCGAGCAGAGATCGTCGAACGATGGTGGAAGACGAGAAGCTTCTGTTTAAGACATCATGGCCAAAGTCTAGGGTGAAGCCCAATTCATTCCTACGGGCTAACAAATGGATGATTAAAGGGACCGTCATCATCTAATGTTTGGTTCTGCCTAGTAGTGGCAAATGCGCGGTTATGGGCGGTTATGGACGGGTAAAAAATGGATATGGATAAGTTTGGGCGGGTCAAAAACGGGTTGGACATAATAATGTGGGCGGGTTAAATTTAGGTCGGGCCGGGTCAAACCCGGATCGGGTCGGGTTGACCCGCCTTTTTTTGGAAAAAATAATTATTATACCATATACAAATAAATATGGTATAATAATTTTGAAAAAAAATATACAAGTAAATACTTGAATAAAAAAAATCTTTAAACTTTTTAGTAATTTGAGTTTTATTGGTTGAGCAATTCTCAAAAGGTCGTCATCCCTCAAACCCTTGCATTGCCGGATAAAAAAAATTACTTTTAATTATCTACTACGCCTCATTAGTCTTAAGTAGCCCCGACAAAAGAGCAGTTATTGACGGATAAAAAATGGATATGGATAAATTTGGACGGGTTAAGAGCGGGTCAGACAGAATAATACGAGTGGGTCGAGTTGAGTCAAACTCGGTTTGGGTCGGGTCAAACCCGTGTCGGGTCGGGTTGACCCATTTTTATGATTTTTGAGCTTTTTTAAGCAAATCCAAAATAGAGTTAAAATGTCAAAATTAAACTAACAAATATTTATCTTGTGAATTTTAATTTTTTTCGTTGGTACTGTTCCAAAGTTACAACAAAAAATAAGGGCTAAAAGGGGAAAACAAATCATTCTAGTTAAAAATTGAGTCATACTCATCAAGGTTCACGTGCTGAGTTCCTATTTTGGGATACAGCAAAAGAGATCTAAACTCTTGTTTTTGACGGTTTTTTATCAGGTTTCGACGGTTTCCAGCGACCTCCTAGTTTTCCGGCCACTGTTTTAAATGAACTAGATGGATCCGGCGACCTCTAAGTACAATGGTTCCGGCGATCTCAAAATGATTTTAGCGACAGTTTTAAGGAGGGTTGTAAATGGTTTTGATAGATTCCGACGGTTCCAAATGGTTTTGATCAGTTTATATGATTTGGTTAGATTGGAAGTGATGAGGGGTTTCTTGGGTTTTCTGCAGTTAGCAACAGAGGGTTCTGAGAGATTGAGGTGATTCTCCAAAAATTTTATGGTATAATTGAAAGTGGGTTGACCCGCTCAGACCCGACACTAAACCGTGTAGACCCAACTGAATGATTCTCTTAACCCATTTAAATCCATTAAGAAAGAACATGGGGTCCAAACAAATTAAATGGACGGGTTCTGGATGGTTTTGTTCATAAAAAACCATTTTGCCGGGCTTCTGCCACATAGCAAACACAAAATTGCACAAGAAAGGTCTCTGAATCTTTCACTCGTATGTTCTATTCTTTCTATTCATCCATAAATTTTTGTATACATTCATTTCTAATTCATATTGGTTAGACATAGACGATCTAGGGTTTAAACGATTATATTTGGTTCCGTATTTAGGGTTTAAGGTCTAATATGTTTGAATTTGAAATTTCTTATATTGAACTATTGAATCTTTTTCTTATTGATTAGTGTAGGTTAAGATGGAAAAGGAAATTAAGGTACCCACTGAAGACTCAGAGATAGATTTATTTGAAGACGATGATGAGTTTAAAGAGTTTGAGATCAATGAAGGTAATTTTTCTTCTATTCAGTTTGCGATCCAAATATTTATTTTATTACAAAGAAAAATTTACTAGGAGTTAGATTCCTTTCGTACTTTTTGATTTGCTAGTTTATTTATGTTCGAAACTAATGGCAATTTGTGTATACATCTCCCGATGTTGAACTTAGACCATGTTGAACCCATCATGAACTTCGACGAAATAGGAATCAAAGACAACCTCTTCAGAGGTATGTACTAATACCCTTTCGCATTTAAATTCGGGATCGAGGTTGTAATTTACCAAATTTGATTAGGAACATTTAAATTCTCTTTAATTGTTTGGAATTTCTTCTTCTTTGGTTTGGATTTAGAATTAGGGTTAAGGTTAGGGTTTAGTTGAGGAGTACACTAAGGAGATATTATATGTTAGGGTTTGAATTCTTTTTTGTTTTAATTGTACTATTTGATTAAGTTATGTTAGGGTTTTTACTTTTTAAAATCTTATAGGATTTGTATGAGAGAACATTTGACTTTGAGAAAGATGTGTCAGGGGATTTGTTGAATCTAATATCATGAAGAAAAATTCAAGGCACAAAAAGACACACGCTTTAGTTATTCGTGTAATATTTTCGTGTCTGTATCCAACATTTTATCAAATAAATAATTGCTTGAAAATTTCAGTTTCCCCATTTTTATGTTGTGCTGTATACGTAGTGTTCGTTTAAATGACACAGAGAAATTTAGAACGAAAAAAATTATCGGTTCTACATGTTTTAAGTTTCTGTATAGATGCTACATTGAATATTTTGTTTCCAATTTTTCATTTCCCCTTTTATTATATCACGTCTTTATGTGTTTTGTTGTCAAACCACACAAAACATTTATTGTCACACTAATTATATTATATCACTAATTATTGTTGTGAATTCTTTACATATTTTGAATTGTTTTGACTTTAATTTTTAATGTGTTTGTCATAGATTTTGTTGCAGCTAGACCAAGGGAAGTGAGCTACTGAAATAATGAAGGTTATGATCTCATGTCTCTATTTGATAAAATAATTAGTGAGTTACAATCTATGACTATTGTACATTTAATAATATTGGACTTAATTTGCATGTTTGTAAGGGGCACGAACACCTTAGGTTTGATTGAATGTTCCACTTCGAAAGCCGAACAATGGTGTTCGGGGTTCTGGAGCTACTAATCTTCCCTTTTCTCTTTTAGTTTTTGTCCTAAGATAACAACTGAGGTAATTTCTAACTAATTTACATATTCTTTATTCTTTCACTTATTATTAACCTACAAGATGTTCTGTAATAAAAAGTTGCACACCACTTCAACCATGCCAACACAATATTATTGTATTTGAAAAAACGCTTTGACACAATTGGTGCTTAATTTAATATGCTGAAATTTGTGACTTCTGAACCTGGAAACCATCTGTATGCGACGCTGCACATCCAAGGTCAGAATTATGTAGTGTATATCACACAAAATTGAAAACGATGTGATGTGAATCTTACTCATACTCTTTTAAATTCATCTGGATATACTCTGGAAATCAATCCAGGTGATTGTTTGGTGGATGCACCTGCTTTTGATCGTCCTCTATTGACTAGTGTTCATGCACCTACTTCTAATGGCATATTTTGTTGGGTCTCATTTTACTATCAGTGCGCTGTAACTCCAATTTCTAAAAATTTTTGAGTTATGCATACTAGACGGAAAGTAAAAAACATTCCCAAGTATGCTCCAACATAGTTCTACATTGACAATGTGTTGCCTCGGATCAAGGAGAAAAAGATAATGTCCCCATAACCTTTTGTTGATCGCCTTGGGTAGGTTTGGGTAGGTTTAAGGATGTCATTTAGATCTGCATTGTATTTACCTTTTATTCAGGTATGATTTGTTTTGGATTTGTTTTCATGTTTTGATTTTGGAATCCTTTCATGCAAGTGATTTGTGTGATTGTTCTTTTTTGAAATTATAAATAACAATATTCTTTGATCGATTACTTTCATTCAGGGTTCACTTGGAAATTTCTATCTTGAACAAGGCCCTTTATATTAGGTTTGGGAAAGGTATGGCAATACTAGCCGTCACCACCAACTATACAATGCATTGTAGAACAATCCTTGATTCAAGTTACAAAATTAGAGCGCAAGGATCTCCAATTAGTTGGTACAAGTAGGACAAATACTGGAGTTCATGCCTGGGGTCAGGTCTGCGTTCCTCCCACTCCTTAGTTATTGATTATGTAACTCGAATTACTTTTCTATGTATATGTAGATATATATCGTTATGAATTGAAGCAACTATCAATGTAAATAAACTCAAAAGTAATTTCTGCTTTTAGGTGGCACACTTTGTTACACCTTTCAACTATGACAACTTGGAAAACAAGAATTTATTTGGCTACCAGCTGGTTCCACTGAAGCTAGTTTTGGTAGGTATCATAGCACAAGAAGATGTTTTTTTTCCAGAGGAAGAGCATAAATGCCTTGGATTTATTAATGATTAGAGCCTCTCTAGTGGCAAAACAAAATAGAAACTGAACATAAAACACCAGAGGGAAAAGACCAAACTTAGCAACCATGATTTCTTAAGTACAAGAAACTTATTTGATCTAATTTAATGGCCCCTTTGATCTTTGAAGGAAGTTCAAAACTATTGTTGAAAATAGTTTGAATTGTTGAAGAAAGACCATGCTTAGACAACAAATCTGCAGCATAATTAGACTCTCTATAACAATGGCAGACCTCAATACCATGCTCCATAATCAATTTTTGAATCTCCTCAATTGTCTCTTTGATTTCCCAAGGAGGTTTGCTTTGGCCATTAATACTTTGGACTATCAATAAAGAATCTGATTCCACCACTAGATTATGAAAATCTTTACTCAAACACATTGGGAGATCTCCCCCCCACAAATAAAGATTTAATGGCTAAAATAAGATATGTTTTTATGATTTCTCGACAACTGACAAAAAATTGACCATTGAATCCATCATTTTCAGTAGCACTTCTTGTGTTGAGACTTTTAGTTGTTTCCCAAATTTCTTCCTCCTCTGGCGTACAAGTAATGTTGGAATTCATTTTTTGAGACACCAATCTAGGAATGAACTTTGAGATATCAAAACTTTTAGAAGGACCTGCATAAATGATAGGCTTAATTTTTTTCTTTAATTTCTTAACATTAACTGACTTAGAAGTTATAATACCTGACATATCTCCTTTCTGCCTTTTGAGCAGTTCTTCTTTATATTTCTTATGAGCCTCCATCTTTTTTGAGAGAAGGCAAGAAAATGAAATGAATTCCTCCAATAAAGATCTGGGCAGACCCTTCTCTTCCTTTGTATCTGATAATGATCCTCTTTGTTCTTCTTTATCTTTAAAATCAAGATCTAATTTAGAATCAGAAAATCAAGCAATCTCTCATTCTTCAGGTTGCTGAAATTTAAATCCCTCCACTACTCTATTATCTTCATTCCCTTCCATGTTATTCTTTTTAGTGTCAGATACATCTTGGATATCATTTGCACCATTAAATGTTACTACCTCATTCATCTCCTGATTTGCATTGTTTACCTGTTGAAGCTACTGATCACTTTTGTTCTCCATCACAGAGAGTGTATTGGCCTCTCTGATTATAAGTTGATTATTGATAACTTCATTTTCTTCCCTACTTTTCCCCAAATCATCTTCATTTTGCTTCTCCTTGATTCTGTATTCTTTTCTTTGAATTTTTATTCCCTTAATAAGATTGTTACCTTCTATAATCTCCTTCACTTAGTTCATTGTTCCCTTCTCTACCCGCACTATCTGATTAATTTTGCAATTGTTTAAGCTAGGCCCCATTTTAAAACATCCATTACAGTACTTAGGTATATACTCATAGTCAATGGTTTGCCAATATACATCACCTCCACATCCTATCCAAACTCTTTGTGGTCTCTTGATTTGAAGGTCAAATTCTACACAAATACGTGCGACACTTGGTCTGGATAAATTTTCAGTAGACTTATCTAGCTTCAAAGGAGAACCAATTGCTTGTGCGATTGAAAAAAGACCATCTTTAGAGAAAAGGTGAATTGGCAGACCTAGAAAACAAATCCAAACGGGTGCGATGGAGATTTCTTGATCTACCTTAAATTTAGGAGACCACTTAAATGTTCTCATGGGACTTTTACCCACATACCACAAGTCTTTCATCCATTGACGAATAAAATATTCTTCACAAATAATTTTGATTAAAATATGTTTATAATCTAATAGACCAATGTCATGTGCAGCCTTCAGGCTAAAAGATTCGAAATTTTTCCTTATAAACTCCATTGAAGAGAGAATTTCCCAACAATAGCATGCTTAAAATGTGAGGCTAGAACATTCACCTAATCATTTGAGAAGGGGTTGGATATCAATTTTGTTATTTTCACATGATCCTTTTACCACATTAGTAAATGATCTGTGCCATGGGTAAGGTGGTTCAGGAGGTATGGGGTTAGGAGGAAGGTTGTTTGTATTGACGACCATTAGCATGCAAACCCTAGAGACGGTTTACGCGAGAGAGATTAATTAGTATTTTTCATAAGAAGATGTAAGCTATGGTTTTGACAAATTTATTTAGAGTAAAATAAGAATTTGAAAGAAATGCAAGTTGAGTAATGCACACAAAATTGATTAAACAAGAACTTAAAATCGGAAAATTTTAAAAGCTTCTTAGATGGACAACAAGATCTTCAAACCCTAAGAATTATTAAAATAATCTCACGGTTCCTCATTTTTTTGAACTTCCCGTCACAACAAAAATACTTCAAATACATTTGTGCTGGATAAACATTGATGTAAACTACAAGGTAAAAAATTTTCATGGGTAACTTCTGAAGCAGCCTATCCGACATTATTTTGATTAATATTTTCTCTCACAGTTATAGTCAACCATTTGAAGGTAAAATTTTATGTAGGAAAGTTTCAAATTTACCCACAAGGTTTACAAAGATCTATTGCTGACATTCGATTGAGTTTTCAGTTCAATGAAATCACAGTTATAGTCAGTTGTTTGTACTAATTAATTCTAATCTATTAGGTATGAATAAAAGAGATGGATTTCTAGAGATGAAAAATAAAAATCACCTTCAAATGCGAGAGAAGAGAAGGTTAAAATTCTTTGTCACTACAATAAAATTTTCCTACTTGACAGGTAATCACACAAACATATCTTTTGCCTTCTCTTCTTTTCTTTTGTCTCTCTTCTCCTTTTGGTGTTTTGCACATGAGAAATATATATAGATCCACTTAGTTTCATGTACTTAGATAAGTTGGATATATCAATTTCACCGACATAGATCTTAGTTGAATTTACTAATTCTTTCTTTTAGACTCTATTTGCATGATCTCGAAATGCATGATGGAAAAATTTACACATTTTATTCGGTGGACATAGGAAAGTGTGTTTAATTGTCACTATTATTCACAAACAAGCTGTTAAAAGGGTAAAAATCAAAACCAACCCCCAAACGGCTCCGTAAGAGGCATGGAGACCTTGCACGGGACCAATGTTACTTGTAGTAACTAACTGCGCAGTCACGCGTCTCCCGCTTGGAGAATATGGCGATAATTTGAAAACATATAGATTAAGATTAAAAATAAGCCGTTAAAAGGGTGAAAATCTAAACTAGCCCCCAAACGGCCCCGCAAGAGGTATGGACACCTTGCACGGGACCAACACAACTTGTAGGAATTGACCGAATAGTCACTGGTCTCCCGATTTGAGAATATGATGATAATTTGAATATATCTAGATTAGGCTTAAAAATATGGCGTTAGAGGGTGAAAATCCAAATCAGCACCCAAACAGCCCCGTAAGAGTCACTAACACCTCCCACGGGACTAATGTAACTCGTAGAGACTGATCGCGTAGTCATGGGACTCTCAGTTTGAGAATATGATGATAATTTAAAAATATCTAGATTACGCTTAAAAACTAGCCGTTAAAGGGTGAAAATCTAAACCAACCCCCAAATGGTCCCGTAAGAGGCATAATCACCTCCCATGGGACCAATAGGAATTGATCGCATAGTCACTGGTCTCCTGATTTGAGAATATGACAATAATTTGAAAATATCTAGATTATGCTAAAAAATAAGTTGTTAAATTGGTGAAAACCCAAACCAGTACCGAACGGCCCTAGGAACTGACTGTGTAGTCATGTGTCTCTCAGTTTGTGAATATGCCGATAATTTGAAAATATCTAGATTAGGTTTAAAAACATGCCGTTAGAGGGTGAAAACCTAAACCAACTCTCAAATAACTTTGTAAGAGGCACTAACACCTCAAAGGGAACGGATGTAACTCGTAGGAACTGATTGCGTAGTCACGGGTCTTCTGGTTTGAGAATATGATGATAATTTGAAAATATTTAGATTAGGCTTAAAAATATGCCGTTAGAGGGTGAAAACCTAAACGAGTCCTCAAACGGTCCCGTAAGAGGCACTAACACCTCGCACGAGATCAATGTAACTCATAGGAACTGATTGCGTAGTCACGGGTCTCCTAGTTTAAGATTATGATGATAATTTGAAAATATGTAGATTAGACTTAAAAACAAGCCGTTAAAGGGTGAAAATCTAAACCAGCACCCAAATAGCCCTGTAAGATGCATGAGAACCTTGCACGGGACCAATGTAACTTGTAGGAACTGACCGCGTAGTCACGGGTCTTCCGATTTGAGAATATGGCGATAATTTGAAAATATTTAGAGTATTCTTAAAAACATACCGTTTGAGGGTGAAAACTTAAATCAATCCTCAAATGGTCCCGTAAGAGGCACTAGCACCTCACATGAGACTAATGTAACTCGTAGGAGCTGACCACGTAGTCACAAAACTTTCGGTTTGAGAATACAATAATAATCGTAACTCGTTAATGCAATTTTTCAGCTTGAATAAGATTTTTTTTTAAAATTATTTGGTTACTAATATCATCTCTTTTTTATATCCTATTTTTTTGCAGGATAATATTTTATCGTTAGCTTTTATCCACGAGGAACACACAAAGAAGTCAATGGTTTACACCAAAGGGAATTATTTATTTAATGTCGTTCATATTCATGATTCCTTTTTTTTTTGTTATGGTTGTGCGGACTTTTGTAGTTTTATTAACTTTTATGGCGGTGTGGGCTTTTGTAATTTTATTATTATATTTTATGGCTGTGCGGGCTTTACATTACGCACTTTATATATTAACAAGTTTTAGAATGTCCAGAAAATAGAGGAAATTTTGTCCATTTTTTTTTGTCTGTGAACTATTAAGACTTGCAATATTTTGAAGTTTATATATACATTAGTTTATCAATAACGTGCGAGATTCGTAATTTGTGAATTGTCTTATTTTCAATTTTTTTCGTTGATCCAAAAATTTAGCACAGTTCAAAATCGTGCCAAAAGTGTCAAATTTTCACACGGTATTGAACTGTGCCAAAAGTGTACCAAAATGTACTCAATTCTGGCATGGTTTTAAAGTGTGCCAAAAGTATCAAATTATGGCATGGTTTTAAAGTGTGCCAGAAGTGTTCTTGTTTGGTCAAATCTGGCACACTTTTAAAGCCGTGCTAGAAAAAAATGGCTATTTTAGAACACCTGATTCTGGCACAGTTCAAAATTGTGCTAGATTTGATCTGGCACAATTTTCAGCGGTGCTAGATTGCTGTTTTTGGTGTAGTGTAAGATCTATTACATCTTCAATCTATAAGAGGAGATTAATGATAAACCTCCTCATTTATTGATAAATTTTTTCATTAAGTGATTAACAAAAGATCAAGACAAAATGGAGCTGAAACGGAGCATAATAAAGCCCTCTGTAAGGACACAAATTTTCAATTGAGTCCATATGTAGTTTTGGCTTAAGAAAAAATCATTTTAAGTCGTAGGATAGATGTTCATGTTGTATCCTTCCAAGCCTATGACGTTTGAAGAGTTGAAGACGCAGCGGACAAGTAATCAAAGTATCATCATTGCTTGGTTTTCAAGTGCCTCGTTTCGCGCCCTCAACAGTTTATCAATTCCAATGACTCTAAAGGTATGAATGCATTAATATATATAAGGACTTGGAAATTTATTTTGGGTGTAATTTTTGTTAAGTTTACTTAAAAAATGTTTTTATAATTTTTAAAGAAAAAATAAATTTTCTGAAATGTCGTTAGAAGTTGGTTCGATCATACATGTTCAAACATACATGTTCAAACGACCATGTTCGAAAAACCATGTTCGAATGACTTGGAAAATTTTACAAATGAACTTCTTCTGAATTTTCGTTAGAAGTTGGTTCGAACATACATGTTCGAACGACCATGTTGGAATAAACATGTTCGAACTACCTGGAAAATTTTGCAAACGAACTTCTTCTGAATTCTTATTAGAAGTTGGTTCGAACAACCATGTTAAAACAACCATGTTCGAACAACCAAGTTCGAACGACCTGAAAATTTTACAAACGAACATCTTCTGAAATCTTGTTAAAAGTTGGTTCGAACAATCTTCTAAAGAACTGGTAGTTTTTGTCCGTTTTTTCCAGTTTTTGTCCCACTGGACCACTACTTTTCCCACTTTCTTTTCCTGATTATCTATGCGTGGGAACCACCTTTTCTCACAACTTTTTCGTTCCCTCAAAGAGCAAAAAAAACGAGAGAAATATTCTTAAGAGAAAAAGTTCACTTCATGCGTTAAGTTTTCAAGAACAAATATACACCCATATGTTTGTTTAAAATTCAAGTTCTCCAATATATATATATATATATATATATATATATATATATATATATATATCTTGCTTGGAGATTGTTTCTTACCGGGTTCTTCTTTACCCATCAAAGGAGATAGTTTGGTTTTTGCTGCGGTGTGCTCATACGGTAAAAGGCACCATGTATGGATTGATGGCGACCGAGCCCCATCAGTGGATTTCGAGACTACAGTGGAGTCCGTAGTTATCGACTAGGTGGATGTTGAAGCAAGAAGGAGCGTCAAGGCTTGGACAGAGTCAAGTCATTATTGTAAGTCTATTTATTTGTTTTTGAGTCTTTGCTATGATATCTAGTCCATAAATGCTTTGAATACAAAATTGATATCTATCTTGTTGCGACTTTTTGTTTGATATCTCATGCTTATCTTAGTACATTTTAGTGGTAGCTTTTGTCATCGCATCATAATAGATATTTATTACTCTTTGTATGAATTAGTTGTACTTTATTGTTGCCCATATGCTTTAACGCTCTTGTCTCTTTATACATCGTTGCATGTTTTACTTGTTTTTCCTTAGTTCATAACCCTTGTGTAGTCTTAAGGGGGAGAAATGGTATTTGCCTTAATTAGGGGAGAAATAAGTGATTTTATAATTCTTCAGCCTTTGTTTATTTCTGAACAAAAAGGTGGAGATATGGTATCTAATCCTTGAATTTGGGGAGATCTAACTTAGAGGGAGACGTCTTTCTATGTAGATCATGCTAGATAAAAGGGGGAGAATTATTTAAGGGTGAGTATTTATTTACATTGCATTTTATATTGTTATATTCCCTATGCGTTTGATGGTGTGCTTAAGTGTACAGGAAATTCCTTGTAGCGACATCTTTAAAGCGGCAAAGCGGTTTATACTTGGGTTGAGTCATGGAATCTGTATTTTTTATTTTGGGTGGGATATTGTGTCTAGACGAGCTTGACGACCCTTTAGGATTTTTTGCTTTGATTTTGTCCCGAAATAGCCAAAGGGGATGATTTGTAAGGACACAAATTTCCAATTGAGTCCATATGTATTTTTGGCTCAATACCGAACAAAATCATTTTAAGTCATATGATAGATGTTCATGTTGTATCCTTTCAAGCCTATGACGTTTGAAGAGTTGAAGACACAACAGTCAAGTAATCAAAGTATCATCATTGCCGGTTTTTCAAGTTCCTTGTTTCGCGTCTTCAACGGTTTATCAATTCCAATGACACTAAAGGTATGAATGCATTAATATATATATATATATATATATATATAGGGACTTGAAAATTTATTTTGGGTGTAGTTTTTGTTAAAGTTACTTTGAAAATTATTTTTATAATTTTTTACAGAAAATTAAATTTTTAGAAATGTCGTTAGAAGTTGGTTCGAGCATACATGTTCAAACATACATGTTCGAACGATCATGTTCGAACAACCATGTTCGAACGACCTGAAAAAGTTTGCAAACAAACTTCTTCTAAATTCTCATTAGAATTTGGCTCAAACAAGCATGTTCGAACGACCTGGAAAATTTTGCAAACGAACTTCTTCTAAATTCTCGTTAGAAGTTGGTTCAAGCATACATGTTCGAAAGACCATGTTCGAACGATATGAAAATTTTGCAAATGAACATCTTCTGAATTCTCGTTAGAAGTTGGTTCGAACGACCTTCTAACAAACTGACAGTTTTTATTCATTTTTGCCTGTTTTTGTCCCACTCGCCCAATTATTTTCCCACTTCTTTTTTCCTGATTATCTTAAGTGCGGGAACCACTTTTTCTCACAACTTTTTCATCCCCTCCAAGGGCAAAAAATGGAGAGAAATATTCTTAAAAGAAAAAGTTCATTTCATGTGTTAAGTTTTCAAGAACAAATATACACCCATATGTTTGTTTAAAATCAAAGTTCTTCAATATGTATATCTTGCTTGGAGATTTTTTGGCACCGGGTTCTTCTCTACCTATCAAAGGAGATAGTTTGGTTTTTTCAGCGGCGTGCTCATATGGTGAAAGGCACCGTGTGTGGATTGACGGTGACCTAGCCCTATCGGTGGATTCTGAGACTGCGGTGGAGCCTGTAGTTATCGACTAGGCGAAGGGTGAACCAAGAAGGAACTTCAAGGCTTGGACGGAGTCAAGTCATTGTTGTAAGTTTGTTTTCTTGTTTTTGTAAAAATTACCATACTTAGTGGATTTGTAGGTAGGGTCGTCCGAGGTTTTTTCCATTTGGATTTTCCTCGTACATCGCGGCGTAGTGTGTTGTGATTTACTTTATCTTGCAAATATATCACTTAGATACATGTTAGGTTAATCAAGATAAAATTGGTTTAAATCACAATTATAGTTTAATTTGGTGCTAATTAATATTTAGGTAATGTTAGTTTAATTTAATTCAAGTTGGAAAATTAATTTGGGAAAATTAGTGTTTAATTTGTTTGGCCTATATTTGATGATGAATTAATTTTTGTTAGGTAATTTTTGGACTTGTGTTGAATTAACTTGAATTTAAAAGTAAAATTGGAATTAACTTTGTTTAGGTTAAGTTTAAATATTTGTTGAGTTAATTTTAATTTCGAAGAAATTAAAATTTGAATTTTATAATTGTTAAAATTTGAAAAGAAATTTTGATTTAGAATATATTTGAACCATCTCATATTTTTGAGTTCAAAATTTGGGGTAATCCGCCTCTCTCAGTGTGGTTAAATGTCGCGCTCCAAAGATAAAATTTTGCAAGGTATCTCAAAATTTCGTAACAACTATCAAACTTGAATTGCTTCCCTGTCTCAACATAGTATGTGATGAGGGGAATTTTTGATCGGAACATAAGAACTTCGTTCGTATGGGAAATTCAGTGAATACCATTCTTATCCTCTATTGGGCAGTCGAAAGTTAGGCCTCAGGACCCAATCAACTAGCCATTATTTCAAACACAACACACGTTCCCTATGAAGACGGGCCACTCGCCTAGTGAAGAGGAGATGTGCAACATGCAAGATTCCTAGATTCTAACATTTGTTAACGACCCTCAAGCGGTGGGAACGAAATGATTGGAAACACCTTGTAAGGCTAGTATATAAACATAATAAAAAAATAATTTTTTAAGTCTACTAATTTGCATATAATCATTGTAATCCTCCAGGTAATGAAAAACACACCCCCTCTCCCTTTACCCAGTGGATGTAGGTCAATATGATCGAACCACATATATCTTGTGTCTATTCTTTATTGTTATCCATTTATTATTGTCATCATTACTCTTCATTATTATGTTGTGTGCAAGTTAGATTTACCCCAACATAATTGGCACTATCTGTGGGAACGACTAGTTCCGAATCCATGAATAGGCATCAGATGACTTAGGCCATCAATGGCCTCGTGGAACAGTAGGAGACCCTCCATGCCCAACTTTCTCAGATATTGGATCGATTGCAACCCAACCCTTCGCGTCTGGATCCTTAGAGACATGTAGATAAAAAATCACCCATTGATTAAAATCCAAAGGATGAGGTTACAAACACCCCTCTTCCCCCGCGAGCACTCTCATCCATCCTTCACCGATCTTAGGTAGTTTTAAGACTTAACACTACACTAATAGTCATTAATAATAGAGATGCTGACTACATATCCCCATTCAGCAGGGAGGTTACAGACTGCATGATTTCGCTAACCTTCAAACTTTTATGGATGGGCTCCTTATATGGCACGTCGGATTCGAGCGACCATATTGAAAGTTATGAAGCCTAAATGGGCTTTTTGGGCAACCCGAACCCAATTAGGTGCAAGGACTTTGCTACCTCACTGAAGGGGTTAATCAGAACCTGGTTCAATTAGCTTTCACTTAAGTATGTCATTTATTTTAGGGAGCTTACAAAATGATTCATCAGGAATTTTATTGGCATTCGTGTACACAAAGAGATGACTGATTACTTATTTAACATCATCCAGATTAAAGATGAATCTCCCGGTGAGTTTGTAAAAAGATTCAATTACGATCTTCACTAGATTGATCATCTGGATGAATGAATGGAAGTTTGAGCTTTCCTACATGGCATTTATAGAAGTAGCACCATGTATTCACTATTAAAGAACCCTTACCAATATAACATAATTGATAAGGAAGGTGGGTAAACACATCCATGCCGAAGATACTATCAACACATGTATTCCCCCTTAGAGTGAGGAAGAGTCACATGGGAAACGGTTGGGGAATGAGCAGAATAAGAGGAGGGCTACCAGAAGTGGAATAATACGGGGGACTGAGTGAGATTTTAAAATTTCACCCCTATTAATATGACAGTGGGACATTTCTTATCCACCATGAAAGATCTAAAGCTGTTGAATTAGCCGAGCATCAAGAACCCGACATGGTAAAAGGATGTCCAATTTGTAATACAAGTTCCATTATGACTATGGACATGTTACAAATGATTTCCACCTCTTCAAGAGCAAGATATAAGCATTGGTACAAAGGGGACACCTAGGGGAGTTCGTTGGAGGCAAATACAAGAGATCAGATGATCGGACTAATGGACAAAGGGGAGACTGACATAAAAGAAAATCAGGAGAACGTGAACGTAGGCAAGAGGGTGCTAAATAAGTTGTAACCACCATAAGAGGAAGGAGGATTCACATGATTTCAGGGGGTTTCATAGCTGAAGTAGAATCAACATCTAGTCGCCAAACCTACAAATGACAAAATAAAGAACTAATAGAGGTCTGTGATTTGACATAAATTCTTCTTATTTATCCCCGTAATTTAGGCAATTTTATCACTCCGTGCTAAGTAAATTATAAGGCTTGATCTCATATCATTTCTACTCACCCTTTTATGCTAGTACATCGTGTTTCGTGTATTTCTCTTACATTTTACAGGTACTTTATACGCTTGAAAGAAAAAGAGAAATTGGAATAAGGATATGAAAGCAAGAAGGAAAATCAAGGGCAATTTCATAATTGTATAGCTGTAATATGGATGAGGAGCCTAATAGAAGTCAAATACATTGAGCTCACGTGCACATCGAAAGAAATGACATCCAAATCTGCGCTATGGTTGAAAAGTTACCCGCATATGAAGATAAGAAGAATCAAAAGACCAAAGTGAAGAACTCTGCAAAAAGCGAACTGGTTCGGTTCCAAAGCGAACCAATTCGATCAAATGACTTGGACAATACTGGAAAAACAAACCGGTTCGGTTCTAAAGGGAACCGGTTTAAAAATTTGTTCGCAAGTCCTGATGTTTAGCCATTTAATTTTAGAGTTGTACATAGGTTGAACTCTTGTAAAAATGTATTATCTTTATTCCCACATTATTCTAGGGTTAGTTAGAGAGCTAGAAACACAATTTAAGAGCAACAAATAGGCAAAAACCCTTGGCAATTTACTTCTTCATCGAGTTTACACTTTTGTGGATTGTTTCAAGCATTTAATCAACAAAATTTTCCTTCTCTATCTTGTTCTTGATTCTTATTATTCTTTTTCATGTTCTAGTTATTTCTCTAGATTTATAAGAAACTCTTGCATCCTTAGATGCAATTTAATAATAATTATGATTCCATGCAACATTAAAATCTTGTTTATTCTTCATATCACCATGTTCGGCTAGATTTCTAGTGGCTTGGGATACATGAACCCAACTTAGGAATTATGTAGGGTAGATAAAATTGTAACTAAATGAAATAATTAATTATAGCCTTGAAATATTGTTGATATCGTCGGCCTTTTAACTTCGTTTGCCCTAGGTAACCGGAGTATTTAAGGATGCGATATATATGTTGGCAATTTCGTCTCGTTGTTTGAAATTATTTTTTATTATGTATTGGGAGGTGTAAAATACCTATATATATATATATATATATATATATATATAATTCTTAGATGAAATCAATTTTCTCTCTTAATTAATTATTAAATTTAGGGTAAGTTTTATACTCTACATAATTATCGAAAATTCAGGGAAGTGTATTCCAATTCCATCTTTCACATATAATTTAATTCACAAAGTTTTCATTCTTACATACGTAGCTAGTTCATACTCATTAATTACATTGCCTTAGTTCAGTAGAAAATTCTTCTTCCAAACAATCGTTATCTTTTCTTTTCTTTTCTGTGAGTCGATCATTAAAATTAGTTGTCTTCCTTAGTATTCATGAAGAGAGATCGTCTTACTCCCTGTGTTCGATACCCGATTTACTGGATTATTACTTGAGCGACCGACTTACACTCGAGCCATATTTACACATGTTAGAGACACATTTTGAGCCGCGTTAAATTTTTAGCGCCGTTGTCGAGGAATAGGTAAATATACTAAGTTAGGTCGAATTGATCCAATGATTTGACTCTAATTCTAAAAAAAAATCCAAAAAAAAAAAAATCAGAAAAATCATCTAAAAATCCACCTCTCCATCTTTAAATGAAAAACACTCGTCATAATCCCATAATTCCTAGAGTACACGAGAATCCTACAATCGATCTTACCTCTGATAGCCCACGCACCTGCTTTCTTGGTTCCACCTCCTACGCTGCCCAACTCCATCACGATTTACACAGTAAGTCACACGTCTAAAGCGTCCAATGAGGAAGTCGAGTCCTTAAGTGAGAACATCATGTCGGATTAAGGTAGTTATGGTATGGGTGAGGATGAGTTATCGTATCTCCCTATAAGAGACCTCTTATATCTCGAGCAAACTGTCGATCCGGGATGCATTATACTGTCGTATAATGTAGGGCATTTTTTTTAAAAACGGGATGATCCAAATTCTTGCAACATTCCATGGTATGGAGTCGAAAAATCCCTACCTCTGCATTAAAGAGTTCTAGGAGGCGTGCGATACTTTCAATGACTAATCATGCACTCAAGATGTAATGCGTCTAAAGATTTTCCCCATCTCCCTGAAGAATAAGGCTAAGACGTAGCTTAGGTCACTAGCACTGAACTCGATAGCCACTTGGAGGGATATGCAAGCCAAGTTTTTTCAAAAGTTCTTTCCGGCACATAGGACCAATTTGATTAGGGATAAAATTTATACCTTTGGACAAAACAAAAATGAGCCCTTTGATCGATTGGGAAAGATTCAATGAGTTGAGCAATATGTTCCCTCACCACAATTTTGAGAAGTGGAGGCTCATCTCTTACTTCTACCATGGGCGAAGATTAAGTTCTAAGAAACTCGTTGAGACAATGTGTCCAGGAGAGTTCTTAGGATTAGATACAGACGATGTGAAGGCCCACTTTAAGTACGTCACCGAGACTACACAAGCATGGGATAAATCAGATCCAAGTACCCAACCCAAGCCTAGACAAACTTCCACGACTCCTTCTGCATCCGGACTCTATCATTTGGATAAGGAAGATGAATTAAAACTCTAAATTAATAAATTAACAAAGAGGATAGAGGAAGTGGTCGAGGCTAGGGGAAAGACATATTTGACTCCACTCGAGCATTGAGAGAGAAGATGTGTGCTATTTGTGATGCGGGACATTCAATGAAGGAATGCCCAAAGATATTCACTTACAAAGTAATGCTCTAAGAGAAAGTGAAAGCGGTAAGGGATTTTAAGGGAAACTTTAATGTCCCATATGGTAATTCCTATAACCCTTCATTGCGGAACCATTCGAGTTCTAGTTACGGGCAACCAAACGCAACGATGAATAAGAATTCACATGTTGCCTAACTCCCGACCACAACTCCCACCTTTCAATAAATCTCCAACTATGCAAGCACCCCCTTCTGTGACTTATATTACCCCATAGCGAAGAAGTCTCGAGGACACTTTAAACCAGTTAATGTAAACTCAGTCAGCGGTAAAGGCTCAAAACACCCAAAATTTTACCGACTTAAATGTGTCAGTGTCTAAGTTGCAATCCTCCCTAAGTTTCTAAGAGAAGGGCAAGTTTCCCACCAAGTCCAAAGACCTCACCAATGTCAAAATTATTTTAGCTCAAATACCGATGAGAATAAAGAGCAATGTCAAGCGGTTACCACTCTATGTAGTGGGAGAGGGTTGTTGACTTGACACCTCACCCACACTACGAGCAAAACGATAAGGTGGTTTCACCCGACACAAAGAGGTCTAAGATGACCCTGTGGAGGATAGTGATAAAGAGGACACAATTAGGCACGAGGTGGTAGTGAATCCCCCTAATGTCGCTCCTTACCCTCAACAGTTTGTCCTTCCCCCTAAAGGGTCCACCTGTGAAAATATCTTAGAAGTGCTTAAGCAAGTAAAGCTTAATTTACCTTTTCTCGAGGCCATAAAGCAAATTCCCGCCTATGAAAAGTTCTTTAAGGACTTACTGATGCTGAAACATAGAATAAAGGTAAAGAAGAAAGTACTCCTAGCACAAAATGTAAGTTCGGTACTTTTGAGCGACCTCTCACCAAAGTATAAAGATCTGGGTGCACCCACCATGTCGTGCACCATTGGAGAGAGAAAAATTAAGAGAGCGAAATTAGATTTAGGGATAAGTGTTAATATTCTCCCTTACTCCATCTACAGACAATTTGATTTGGGGGACCTTAAGCCCACAAAAATTACTCTCCAACTTGCGAATCATTCCGTGAAGATACCTCGGGGGATTATTGAGGACGTGATCATTTTGTCATTTGGGACATGGAGCCTTAATATCCCTCGACCCATCATGTTTCCTTGATCCTTGGCCGCCCAGTCCAAGCTACAGCTAATGCGTTGATTAACACACTAAATGGCGAAATGTAACTCACGTTCGGGAATATGACCCTCGAAACTAGTATCTTTAACATCACCAAGAAAATGGGTGATGAGGACAAGTTGTGCGAGACGGATCTTATCGAGGAGGTGGTATACGAACACTTTGAGGGTAATCACATTATGGATCCGTTAGAGGTGTGTCTCATTACGGTGAGTGAGAGCGATAATGCGTAGACTGAGTTCGAGAGAGAGATGAAAGAAATATGAGAGTTTTTATATGAGAGTGAAAGCGATGAGGACGTGAAAGATATTAGTTGGGTCTCTCAATTTGAGAAACTACCACCGAGGGAATCACGCACGATTCCCTCAGATGGGAAATTTCCTACACTCTAATTGAAAAAGCTTCCTTCGAATGTCAAATATGCTTACTTGGTAGAGGATGAAACATTTCCTATTGTTGTCTCCTCGATCCTAAGTAAAGAGAAAGAGGGGATGCTTATGGCCAATTTGAGGAAGCACTGAAGTGCTTTTGGTTGGAGCATCGTGGATTTGAAGGGTATAAGTTCCCTAATTTGTACCCATAAAATCCACCTCGAGGAGGACGTGAGACCCTCGAGGGAGGTGTAGAGGCATTTGAACCCCACGATGAAAGATGTCAAGAGAGAGAAAATTATAAAATTATTGGATGCGGGTATCATTTATCCCATCTCAAATAGCAAATGGGTTAGTCCTATTCAAGTCATCACGAAAAAGTCGGGAATGATTGTGGTCGAAAACACTAAGGATGAACTTGAAAAATTCGTTACTAAAGTCGTTTATTGAAAATAAACTATTTAAGTAACTCCGAGTTGTTTTTTGAAGAAACTCTTTTCTTAAATAAAAAAGGATTAACCACAAGAAGTGTTTAATAAAACAGTATGTACGAGATATTTTTCAAGATTTGGGTAACAAGTTTAAAAGATAGTTTAAACAAGTTTTAAACACAGCACAACCAAGAGTGAGATGAGAAAATGTAGAAAGATTCTGTTCACAATTTTTTACGTGGTAAAACCTCACCAATTGAGGAAACATCCACGACTCCCTCTACGGAGTAAAATGAAAAATCTACTAAAACAAATTTATGAGTTACAAACTATATAACTAACATGTAAACAACTCAGACCTATATAAGTTTAGGAATGTACCCTCTTGTGTCCTTATAACTTCTCTGCAGTTCTGATTGTAGATGTAGTTCTCTCAGTTTGTCAACTTCTGATTTGTTCCAGCACTTTACGTCGACTTATGATCACAAGATCTTATTACCAACACTTTTCGTGTTGTAGGGTGTAAGTGTTTGTGGAGGTGCTTTCTAACACATGCATGCACACACACACACACACACACACTTATTAAGTACAAACAGTCCTAACAAATTACAGTTACACTATATGCTGTGATCTTTTCTTTTCTTTCTTCTTACAAAACTTGGAACTTATTTGACCTTTCAATTAATCCCAGAATCCACGGATACCTTGCTAGGAAGACAGACAAGTTCTTAATCAATCTCAAAATTTAGAGAAACTTTTCGAGATAGAAAACCTCCAAGTGAGATTCCAAACTAGGTCAAAAGTTTAGTTTTACAAGAAAAAGAAACAGAAAGCATTTATTGTTGATTTCAAAGTGAGAAAACGTTTTAGAGAAAATAATCAACAATATATTTCTCAAGATGAGAAATAAAATGAAACTAAGTGTAATGTAACATGAATAACTCAGATCTGAGATTTCTATGAAGTTAGAAACTAGATCTAAGTAAAAGTCTAAGTTGGAAACAAGATCTCACGAACACAAGGTTACAACAACAAAAATAACTCAACTCAAACTCTCAAACACTCAAGAACACTCAGGGTAGTGTTTCTGGGTATGGTGTTTGGGTTAGGTTTGAAGAGGATTTAGACGAATGAAGTTAGGGTTTCTAACTTTCTTTCTCTCTCTGGTTTCTCTCTTCTCTCTCCACTCTCAGAAGAATGCAAATGGCAAAAGTCTTCAAAGTCTGAGGGAAGGGTCCTTTTTATAGTGGGAGGAGAAGGTTCGAGATATCTGATCAAAACCAAGGGGTGAGATCGAGTCAATTTAAATTGACTTGAATCTAGGGGCTCACCCAAGGCGGTGCTTAAACGAACACTGATTGGCTTAAAAAGCTACACAGGGATCCATCAAGGCAACATGCAGACCATTGATAAAAAATGATCTAAGGGCTGATAACACACCCGTCTATTGTCTCAGTAAAGAAACACACTCTTAACCAATCAGAAGGCAACAGGTGTTGGCCAGTTAAGGGATATAAAATGCGCGTCGAAACTAATTACAAAGTATACCCTGAAGTCTCTGTCGCTTTTGGATTCTACCCAAGGTAACATTAGGCCATAATACACAACAAATGATATTAAGAGATTGACCCCAAAACTTTTAAATCAAGTTTTAATTAATAAAACATTATTTAAAAAATGTTTTAAAAAATCCCAAAAAAATATTAAAAATCAAACTTAGGGATTTAAACACACTCAACACGTGTACACACATTATAATGCAATATGACATGCATGACTTGAATTCTAAGTGTGTGAGTGTTGTCAATAGTCTCTTGATCACTACAAGTAAGAGATATGAATAGGCAATCCAACTTCTGAGGCTCTTTGGTTTCTAGGATGGACATAATTTTATCACAATTTCCAAACTAGATGAGCACTTATACAATATAGACTCAAGTGAGTCAAAAGTATAAGGGCTTCAATCTACCCCTTTGGAAATATGAGACAAAATCTCCTTTGATTCAACTAGGACTCGTAGGGCAACAAAAATAAGAAAAACTTAGTCCTATCAAAGTTCTATCTACCCAAATCCTAGAAATCAAAAAGTACATAACTCAACTATTTACAATTTAATACCCTAAAGCATCAGTTGAGAATGACTGTACAAAAAAAAGGAATACCTGCAATGAATCACTAAGATCAAGCTGTTTAGTATATGTAAAAGATTAGAAGACTCAAATTTCTCCCCCATTTTGTCTCAAATGGACAAAGGGAAAAACTTGGACAAGCAGCAAAGGTATTTACTCAGCACAAACCATACCAATAGATTTTCGTAATGAAATGAATCTACTATAATATAGAGGTTTGGTAAACATATCTGCGAGTTGTAGATCAGTAGGAAGATAATTTATTTCTAATTCCTTAGATTCAACTAATTCGCGTATAAAATGATGTCGTATTTTTATATGCTTTGTTCGCGAGTGTTGAACAGGGTTTTTAGAAATATTAATCGCACTTTGATTATCACAATAGAGATGCAATTGGTTTTCTTATATACCATAATCACTTAGCATTTGTTTAAGCCACAATAATTGAGCACAACAGCTACCAGCGGCTATGTATTCAGATTCAGTAGTCGAGAGTGATGTGCAGTTTTGTTTGTTACTACTCCAACCTACCAAGTTATTACCAATATAATAACATGCTCTTGAAGTGCTTTTACTATCATCAGTACATCCAGCCCAGTCAACATCAGTGTACCCAATAATAGCGCTTGGTGTGTCATTAGTGTACCAAAGTCCTAAATTCAGAGTGCCTTTAACATATTTAATTATACGTTTAACAGAATTCAAATGGCTCTCTTTAGGGTTGTTTTGATAACGAGCACATACACACACAACATACATGATATCAGGACGCGAGGCAGTAAGATAGAGTAGTGTGCCAATCATACTACGATATAGAGTAGGATCTACAGATTTTCCATTTTCATCTTTTGATAATTTTACCGTAGTACTCATAGGTGTGTTAGCATCTTTAGCACTCTAGAGGCCGAATTTCTTAACAATCTCTAAAGCGTACTTAGATTGCGAAACAAATAATCCTTCTGGATTTTGTTTGACTTGGAGACCTAGGAAGAACTGCAACTCCCCCATAAGGGACATCTGAAATTTCTTACACATAATTTCAGAAAAGGATTTTACTTCTGAGGTAGAAGTTGATCCAAATATAATATCGTCTACATATACTTGAGCAATAGTAATGTGTTTGTCAAAATGTTTGACAAATAGAGTTTGGTCATTTCCACCTCTTTTGAAACCTTTATCCAAAAGAAAACTGGAAAGACGCTCATACCAAGCTCTAGGAGCTTGTTTAAGACCATATAAAGCCTTTTTCAGAAGAAATACATGATTTGGATATTTAGGGTCAATGAACCCTTTAGGTTGTTCTACATAGGTTTCCTCAGCCAGTATTGTAAAGGTCTCGTTAAAATCAATTCCTTCTATTTGGGAGTATCCTTGAGCAACTAATCTAGCTTTATTTCTAATTATTATCCCATTTTCATCAGTTTTATTTTTGAAAATCTAACGAGTACCAACAACCTTTTTGTGATCAGGACGTGGAACAAGATACCATACATCATGAATGACAAATTGTAAAAGTTCATCCTGCATAGTAGAAATCCAGTGAGAGTCATTCAATGCCTCATTTACATTCTTTGGTTCCATAAGGGAAACAAAACATGCATAATGTGCATAATTTCTAAGTTGGGATCTTGTACGCACTGGCTCACTAGGGTTGCCAACTATGTTGTTTATGGGATGATCTTTAGAAACCCAGTTAGGTACTTCAGGTGTCTCAATAGGTAATGAATTATCTATTGCATAAGGGTCATTTTCTAAAATATTTGAAGACTCTTCTTCAATAGGTAATTCACCAGTCTTGCTTTCTACAGTAGTGTCACTAACAATTACATTTATGGATTCCATCATGGTTTTAGTGCGAAGATTATACACTCGATAATCTCTACTGTTAGGCTAGTATCCTAGAAATATGGCTTTATCTCCCTGGCTCTCAAATTTAGATAAGTGTTCCCTATCTTTGCATACATAACAAGTACTGCCAAAGGTTCTAAGATATTTGAGATTAGGCTTTTTATTGTACCAAAGTTCATAAGGGGTTTGTTTGGAATTCTTTCTGAGATAGACCCTATTAATGATGTGACACGCAGTACGAATAGATTCTACCCAAAAATATTTAGGTAAATTCTTGGCATGTAACATGACACGTGCCATCTCTTGCAAGGTACGATTCTTTCTCTCGACGATTCCATTTTGTTGAGGAGTCTTAGGAGCACTGAACTCGTGTTTGTAACCATTATAGTCACAGTATTCTATAATGCCAGTGTCTTTGAATTCACCACCTCTATCACTATGGATTCTATTTACTTGAGTGTCCTTTTCATTTTCAATCCTAAGAAGAATTTTTAGGAAGGTTTGAAAAGTGTCAGATTTTTGTTTTAAAAAGGCTACCCAAGCAAATCTGGTGAAGTCATCAACCATAACTAATATATAACTGTGTCCACAAAGGCTAACAGTTTGGGAAGGACCCATTAGGTCCATATGGATGAGTTCTAAGGGATTAGAGGTGAGAATATCTTTGACTTTCTTATGAGGGGCCTTAACAATTTTACCTTCTTGACATGAACCACAAACAATATTATGAATGGGTTTAATTTTTGGAATTCCTCTTACTATGTCTTGAGTAGACAATTTACTAAGATTATCGTAATTTATGTGACCCATTCTGTTATGCCATATCTCGTTGTCATCCATTCTGGCAACATTACAAATTTCAGAATTGTTCTTGACAGTGTAGCAATTGTCAAAGTTCTGAATCCAGTAATTATGCATTCACCTTTTTCATTTAAAATCTTATAATTGTTCTTTGAAAAGGTAACAATATGGTCTGAGTCACAAAATTGCGAAATACTAAGTAAGTTGGCCTTTATACCTTTAACTAGAAGAACATTTTTAAGAATAGGAAGCCCATCTTCTTGGAAAGTTCCTTTGCCTATGATTTTAGATGAAACTCCATCACCAAAAATGACTTTACCACCAGCAAAGCTGGTTTTGTTTAAAAGTTTAGATTCATCTCTAGTCATGTGCTTAGAACATCCAGAGTCTAAATACCAACCAGATGATGTGTGTTCGTCTTTTAAAGCAGTAACAACAATATTACACTTCATTTGAGTAATAGATCATCTTTTCTAATCCAAATTGCTCTAGTTTTCATCTTGCGCTTATTAGCTCTCAACTGATAAAATTTGCGAGCATTAGATTTTTGCTGAAAAATATTTTGCGCATGATTTTGAATTTTGTGAAAGACTTGAGCATTTGGTTTAGGAAAGTGCTTAGGATTCCTTATAGGAAATGTTCTTTTAGGTTTGGTCTTTCTCTTTCTATAATTAGAGTTTTTATCTGGCTGTCTAGGAAGTATATAATTGTTTCGATTCCTCCTAGAATAGTTAAAGTTCGGTAAGTACGAGGATTATAGATAGGTTTGACAAGTCTCCTAGCATAGCAACCATCGAAAGAGTGACCATATATGTCACAGTAGGAGCAATAAAGATTGCTCAAGATGGGGATCTCCTTAGGAAAGTCTCTAAACAGAGGTTTTGAAAAGTTTCCAGTCTGAACTTTATTCCTGGGTAGTACAGGTTTGAAGGTAGGTTCACTCTTTCTGATAAAAGGGCAGACGTATTTAGCCTTAGGTGAACTTTTATGCTTAGAGCAACTTGATTCCCCAATGTTGAAGTTTTGATGTTTTAAATCAAACTTAGTTTTTTGGGAATGAAAATCTGGGCATGTTTCAATAGGTCTTTTGCCTCCTGACACAAACTTGATAGGTTCAAAAGGTTTTGTTTGTGTTTTCAAATTGGGACAAAATCCTATACCCGTTCGATCATCAGAATTGGTTTTAGATTCAGCAACAAATTCATCAAAACAGTTAGAATTATTTTCAAATTTTGTAAATTTTTTGAAAACAGTTGCTGTCTTTTCTTTGGTTTGTTCCAATTCTAACAATGCCCCTTTGTATTTTTTCTCCAGAATTTCATTTGTTTCAGTCAAATTTTTCAGTTTTTCATCAAAAACTTTAATTTCACTTTCATGAGTTAAACATTGGGTAGTGTACTCTTCAGCATTCAGTTTAACCATCAGGCTTAGATCTTCCAATTTCTTGGTAAGATCTTTAACAATCTTTTCTATTCTAGCGCTTTTCTTGAGAGTCTTAGTGTAAATTGTGTGAATGTCTGAGAGGTCTTCATTGTCCGAGTCACTAAGTGTGGTGTGTGAAGTGACCCCTAAGGCTTCATTCTTAGAACTCACACACCCATTAGCATCGTCATTATCGCATTCCCTTTGACTCACACACCCCGAGGTAGAACATGCAACATTCTCAGTAATCAAAGCATCTAAACCAGTAATAACCACATTCGAAGTATCAGTCATAGAATTATTTGGTTCATCCTCATAAACAAACATAGGCATGTCATCATTATAAATAATCTTGGCAAAGAAAGACATGCAAGGATAAAAAACATCTGATGACTCAGGTTCCTCATTTTCAGAGTCACTTGAATCATCCCATGTTTTGCAGATGTTAGTTCTAGTGTGTTTGTTTTGAGTGTTCAAATTAACTCTACAGTCTTGTGCAATGTGCCCCAGTTTACCACATCTATAGCATTCAGTCTTCTTAAGGTCTCTATTAGGTCTGATATGAGAGTCCTTGTGATTTTTTTCATTGATTTTCTCATGAGGTCTGTGACTAGAGGGAGTTGGATAATTTAACTTGCCTTGTTTATTTGCCACTTTGTTTCTAAACTTAATGATTTTCTTGAACTGTTTTGTCATTAAGGCAATCTGATTATCCAAACTCTCTATATCACAATCCTCATCAGATTCATCATTGGAAGTATTAAACTCAGGCTTAATCAATTTAGAAGAGAAGCTTAGATTGGAACTGGTCTGTTTCCTATGTGATTGGATTAATTGTTTCTTAAATTCCAATTCCATTTCCACAGTTCTTAATTTACTACTGAGTAATTCAGGAGTGAGATTTATATCACACATTTCCTCAATAGCATATCTTTTGTTATCAAACTTCTGTGGTAATGATCTCAGAATTTTAGATACAATTTCTTGTCTATCACAGGTTATCCCATTAGCATGTAGTTTGGTCACAATATCAGTCAGGTTCATATAGAAGTCATCAAATGATTCAGTCTCAGACATAATTAAAGAGTTATACTGCTGGATAAGCATTTGGGTTTTAGCAGCCTTAACTCTAGTGTCTCCTTCATGAGTAGTGACTAAGGTGTCCCAAGCTTCCTTAGAAGTGGTAGAGGATGAGATTCTTTTGAACTCATGTTCATTTATAGACTAAATATGGCATTCTTTCCTTTGTTATTATTTCGAGAAACTTGTTTCTCTTCTTGAGTGAACTCACTTAAAGCTTTCTTAACTCTCTCATTACTTCCTTCGTTGGCTGGTTTAGTAGGAAAATTATAACCATTTTCAACAATGTCCCAGACATCATCTCCCAAAGTTCCTTGAATGAAAGCAATCATACTTACTTTCCAGTAAGCAAAATTGGTTCCATCAAAGATTGGAGGTCTGGTCAAGTTACCAAATCTTTCATTTTTCTCATCCATATTTGATTTTCAGAAAACAATTTCAGAAACACAGGATCTCTTTAAAAGCAGTTTTACCACGCTCTGATACCAATTGAAAAATGCGTTACTAAAGTCGTTTATTGAAAATAAACTATTTAAGTAACTCCGAGGTGTTTTTTGAAGAAACTCTTTTCTTAAATCAAAAGGATTAACCACAAGAAGTGTTTAATAAAACAGTATGTACGAGATCTTTTTCAAGATTTGGGTAACAAGTTTAAAAGATAGTTTAAACAAGTTTTAAACACAACACAACCAAGAGTGAGATGAGAAAATGTAGAAAGATTCTGTTCATAATTTTTTACGTGGTAAAACCTTACCAATTGAGGAAACATCCACGACTCCCTCTACGGAGTAAAATGAAAAATCCACTAAAACAAATTTATGAGTTACAAACTATATAACTAACATGCAAATAACTCAGACCTATATAAGTTTAGGAATGTACCCTCTGGTGCCCTTATAACTTCTCTGCAGTTCTGATTGTAGATGTAGTTCTCTCAGTTTGTCAACTTCTGATTTGTTCCAGCACTATACGTCGACTTATGATCACAAGATCTTATTATCAACACTTTTCGTGTTGTAGGGTGTAAGTGTTTGTGGAGGTGCTTTCTAACACATGCATGCACACACACACACACACACTTATTAAGTACAAACAGTCCTAACAAATTACAGTTACACTATATGCTGTGATCTTTTCTTTTCTTTCTTCTTACAAAACTTGGAACTTATTTGACCTTTCAATTAATCCCATAATCCACGGATACCTTACTAGGAAGACAGGCAAGGTCTTAATCAATCTCAAAATTTAGAGAAACTTTTCGAGATTGAAAACCTCCAAGTGAGATTCCAAACTAGGTCAAAAGTTTAGTTTTACAAGAACAAGAAACAGAAAGCATTTATTGTTGATTTCAAAGTGAGAAAACGTTTTAGAGAAAATAATCAACAATATATTTCTCAAGATGAGAAATAAAATGAAACTAAGTGTAATGTAACATGAATAACTCAGATCTGAGATTTCTATGAAGTCAGAAACTAGATCTAAGTAAAAGTCTAAGTTGGAAACAAGATCTCACGAACACAAGGTTACAGCAACAAAAATAACTCAACTCAAACTCTCAAACACTCAAGAACACTCAGGGCAGTGTTTCTGGGTATGGTGTTTGGGTTAGGTTTGAAGAGGATTTAGACGAATGAAGTTAGGGTTTCTAACTTTCTTTCTCTCTCTGGTTTCTCTCTTCTCTCTCTACTCTCAGAAGAATGCAAATGGCAAAAGTCTTCAAACTCTGAGGGAAGGGTCCTTTTTATAGTGGGAGGAGAAGGTTCGAGATATCTGATCAAAACCAAGGGCTGAGATCGAGTCAATTTAAATTGACTTGAATCTAGGGGCTCACACAAGGCGGTGCTTAAACGAACGCTGATTGGCTTATAAAGCTACACGGGGATCCATCAAGGCAACATGCAGACCATTGATAAGAAATGATCCAAGGGCTGATAACGGGCTGATAACACACGCGTCTATTGTCTCAGTAAAGAAACACACTCTTAACCAATCAGAGGGCAACAGGTGTTGGCCAGTTAAGGGATATAAAACGCGCGTCGAAACTAATTACAAAGTATACCCTGAAGTCTCTAACGCTTTTGGATTCTACCCAAGGTAACATTAGGCCATAATACACAACAAATGATATTAAGAGATTGACCCCAAAACTTTTAAATCAAGTTTTAATTAATAAAACATTGTTTAAAAAATGTTTTAAAAAATCCCAAAAAAATATTAAAAATCAAACTTAGGGATTTAAACACACTCAACACGTGTACACACATTATAATGCAATATGACATGCATGACTTGAATTCTAAGTGTGTGAGTGTTGGCAATAGTCTCTTGATCACTACAAGTAAGAGAGATGAATAGGCAATCCAACTTCTGAGGCTCTTTGGTTTCTAGGATGGACATAATTTTGTCACAATTTCCAAACTATATGAGCACTTATACAATATAGACCCAAGTGAGTCAAAAGTATAAGGGCTTCAGAACTTATCCCAAAACATACCACCACCGGGTGACTCATTTCATTGTTTACCGGAAGATCAATGTTGTCACTAGGAAAAATCATTTTCCCTTATAGTTATTGATCAAATGCTAGAGAGAGCAGCGGGCCACCCATTTTATTGCTTTTAGATAGTTATTTCGATTATAACCAAATTGAGGTGGACGCGTTAGATTAAGAAAAGATGACGTTCACATTTACTTTTGGCAAGTTTGCCTATAAACATATACCATTTGGATTATGTAATGCACCCTCAACCTTTCAAGGGTGCATGCTTAATCTTTTTAGTGATATGGTCGAAATGGGACTAGAGGTGTTTATGGACAATTCTAGCATTTTCGGTCCCTCCCTTGACCGTTGCGTCACTAATCTTGAGAAGGTGTTATCCCGATGTGTGGAAAATAACATGGTAATGAATTGGGCAAAGCGACATTTCATGGTTACCGAAAGCATAGTTCTTGGTCACATAGTTTCATCCAAGGGTATTGAGGTAGAAAGGGCAAAAATTAACATCATTGCCTATCTTTCCTAACCTAAGTCACTAAAGGATGTGCACTCTTTCTTGGGCCACACGGGGTTCTACCATAGGTTTATTAAGGATTTTAGTGCCATCACTGGGCCCTTAAGAAACCTACTAGTGAAGTAATATTGAAGGATTACCCCTTTGAGTGGAACGAAGCATGCCAAGGTGCTTTTGAGAAATTGAAAAGCATGCTTGTTTTCTCTCCCATCATGCAAGCTCCATATTGGTCCCTTCCATTAGAGATTATGGTGACGCGAGTCACTATGAGAATTGGGCTATTTTGGGACAGAGAAAGGATAAGAAGGCCTACCTCATTCACTATGCTTGACGGACCTTAATCGGAGCCTAACTTAGCTACTCCACCACAGAGAAAGAGTTACTAACGGTTGTTTTCTCCCTAGATAAATTTCTATCCTACCTCATCAATTAACCCATTACTTGTTTCACCGACCATGAGGCTCTTTATTGTCTCCTTTTAAAAAAGATGCGATGCCGTGCCTCATTAGGTGGATCCTACTCCTTAAAGAATTCGATCTTTGCATTAAAGAAAAAAAGGAGTAGAAAACGTAGTAGCCGATCCTTTATCGAGGCTTTCGTCCGAGATACCTAGCGATCCTATTCCCATAGACGAATATTTCTCGGATGAGAAATTATTTGCCACTTCTTCTCTCCCCTGGTTTGCGGATATAGTGAATTATCTTGTCACGGGGGCCATTCCCCCCGATTGGACACTACAAGAGAAGAGGAAGTTCCTCACGTGATTGCGCATGTTCTTTTATGACGATCCCTATTTGTTCAAATATTGCGCGGACCAAATCATCCAAAGATGTGTGTCGGATGACGAAATACCTAGTGTCATCTATTTTTGTCATACGGAAGCATGTGGATGCCATTTTTCCACGAATAAGACGACCGCTAAGATTCTTAAAAGCGGTCTCTATTGGCAAAACAATTTTTTGGGATGTAAACGCTCATTGAAAATCAGGCGATAGATGCCAAAGGATGTGAACCATCACTCAATGAGATATGATTCCATTGACCCTTATTCTCATTATCGAGATATTTGGCTGTTAGGGCATCGACTTCATGGGTCCTCACCATACCAAAACTGTCGACTTGTCAAGGTCAATGACTGTGATAAGTCTGGGGTTGACAACTTCTTTGTTACGGACTTGTCACGATCAAAGATCGTGACAAGTTCATTAGACTTGTGATAAGCACTTCTTTGAACTTGTCACGATCTTTGATCGTGACAAGTCCGTGATAAAGAAGTCGTGATAAGAACTTCTTTGAAGACCGTGATAAGCACGTTACTAAACCAAAAAAAATTATCATGGTCAATAACCGTGATAATTCTGGGCAGAATTAAAAAAAAACTACTGGGCAGTATGGCCACTGCTACTGCGCAACAGTATATTTGTACCTATTATAGCAAAATTTTACCTGTGAAAATATCATATATCCAAATAAAATACAAATAATATACGAAATCATGTCATATATAATCCGTATCCAAATAAAATAGAAATGAAAACATCCATATCCAAACCAATATGTACTAAAATCCAGAAAAATACAAATACAATCCAATATCGAAATAAAAAAGATAGAAATAATGTCAAGCTTCAGCAGGGTGGAGGAGGAAGAAAGGCCACACGACATATAAATTGAGACATCCTACAATATTCTGAATGCCGCATTGTTGACGCAACCACAAAGGTGAGTTATCCGTTCCCTCCACCTTATGCGTGATTCTCACTCTTGCCTCAATGTCTTGGAGTTAACGGTCATGAACCGGCATACCCGGGAAGAAGCTCGGATCACTCAACCCCCTCGCTATTACTAGCCCATAATATATGTCATGTAGACGTATGCTCGACTAATTGAGTGTTGACATAGGTCGCTCGATGAGGGTTACGATGGGAAATGGATCATCATATTGCGCCGAGTCTCTGCGTATCGACGATGAAGCAGTGGCATCAACATTCTCATCCTCCTCTACCTCTACCACCTTATCCTTATCCTTCCCCTTACCCTTGCCCAACTGACGCTTCATGAAGGCGTTCATATCTAGGATTGTCGCCTCCAACCTTGATAGCTTATCATCATGGGTGTCCACCATATGTGCCAACCCACTGTTGCTCGTCTCCACGCCGATGATCCTGCTTCCCCACCGCGATCTCACCCCCTAGTCCTCCCCTTGCGATCTGGAACGAGCACTTGGCTAAGTGAATCCTTAGCCAAAGATGCTTTATCGGCATCAGACTGCGAGTCATTGAGTTCCTTAAGCTTTGCCTGAAAAAACAAAAAGTACACGATTAGTCAATTAAGTAAACAAAAAAATTATAACATAATTAAAAAAATTAAACATTTATAACTTACAATGGTGGATGCTATGCTCGGGGTCACCTCCTTATCCTTGCCCTTTTTCGTCCGAATTTCCACATAGGCATCGAGCCTATGTGGCCTACCCTCAAGGCCACTTCCTGTTTCCTAGAATAAAATAATACAAATTTAGTAAGTAACGCAAAGTAATGCTAAATTATAATAACTAAAATTAAAGAAAAATAAAAATTTACCATCCCGTGCTCCACCTCAGCTTAAGACGTCTGCCCAGAGTAGTGCACATACACCTTTTCGCCCGGTTGTCCCTCCTCGATTGGCGAGATGCCAATTGCCACTCATTGGTCTCATTGTCGATAAACTTTTGCCACTGTGCCAATGAGATCGGCTCCTTGGGGGGATGGTTTCACAGAGTCTCAGAATGGACTCCCGGGTTTTCTCAAAGTACCATGCCCGTAAATTCTTCTTCCACGTCTTTTATTGATCCCTCAATTGCTCCAACGTGGGGTCGCGATGATATGTGGGCATGCCAAATTATTCCTGTCAAATAAATACAAACCGTCCTATAAGTAAGTGTTACAGTTATAAATATAAACATAAATATAGATATAATTACAAAATACACAACCTGTAGCGCCCCCTAGATGTTCATCTTGAGGTTAATAGGCACAACCCTCTATCAGTGTACCTCGGGCCGATAGTCGCCTTCAACAACTTTAACGCTCTAGCTAATAATGCCGTCTTATTGTCGACGACGACCCCTAATTTGCCCCATTTGGGGGGCCTACTGTCCGAGGAGCACTCATTGCCTCCGCTACCGCATCTTGATGAAGTCATTTTCTGCAAAATTATTATTATTAGTACAATGATTTGTATGAACTTTGAATTAATGCTCAAATATGATAATAACAATACATACCAATACCAATACTAATACCAATACTAATATCAATTTATACCAATACCAATACCAATTCATACTAATTTCAATTTATACCAATACCAATTTCAATTTACACACACACTCTTGGGTCATAGACTTTGAATTAATGCTTAAATTGATGAAAATTCTAATTAACATATGCACTTGGTTATTACAACCATTAAAATGAGCAAGTAAAATTTGATAAAAAGCATTAAATTGTCATCGGATAATAAAGAGCACTAGAATAATACAGTCACTGGTCATTACAGATAATTTGAATACTTATTACAAATCACAAAATTATTTCAAATCCGGGTTATCATAAAAAATGGATTGATATTCAGTAGGTGCAACCAAGTCATCCACAATACTGTTTAGACGCTTTGGCGCATGTAGGACGATTGACCACAACTCGTTGTTGATATACTTTGAGTAAAACACTTGCTTGACCTTTTAAAAAGAACAAACAAACGGCTCATCGCTCACGTGTTCGTTGCTCTTCAACTTGGATAAGTCAACCGTGATCAAATTGGTGCCAGGATCAACTTTACAAGCATTTTTATCCTCAACTCTTGCCCAATCACAGTAAAATACAACCTCTTTGAAGTTTACATAGTCCAATTAAAATATATTTCGAATTACACTATAATAAGTCATTTCATCTTCAATGGGGTAGTTATCTTTTGCGCTCGCTCGAAAAAAAAGTAAGAGAGTTGTATGAAATGCCCGAGTTCTTCACATTTATATTTTCCTCGTACACCCTTGAACCGAATACGTAACCGTTCAATCGATTCTTTTTGTACTCTTGTGCCATAAACAAGGGTCCAGTGGCTAGACGAGAAAGGCTTGAAGTCGCATCACCCATCTTTAAGAGCTGAGAATATAGATAAATTAATTAGGCTAGTTGTAAATCTTTATTGTAATGTGACATTTGATAACAACCTAAATTTATTATAATTACCTCGTGTGATAAGCACAACCTAAATTCGCTGTCTGATTGTGCCATTATTTTTCGTCTTTTAATGTTCTCACCGACTTCATATTTTCTGCATAGATCGTGACGAAAGTATTACAAAATTAATCATGTAAAAATTAAAATAATTTAAAAGCTAAAATAATTTAAACTTACTTTTTCCATTCTTCGACATCTTCATGTATGCCAAGTAGATAACAAGCTACTTGTTCATGTTGCAAACTCGTTAATTTCAATCGTTTGCCCATCACATGACCACCCTCATTGATGAACTCGTCATTGTCATCCTCTATGGTCGAGTCAGGCATATATTCCCAAGTGTAGATTGATGACTCCACGATCATGTATCCCTTTGCAATTGATCCTTCAATGTATTGTGTATTCTTGACGTAATCTTTGAAAACTTTCATCAATATTTCAAACGGATACATCCACCGATATCTTACTGGGCCGCAAAAAAGTGCCTCATCGCATAGGTGTACCAACAAGTAAACACTTATGTCAAAGAAAGATGGGGGAAAGTACTTCTCCAAGACACAAATTGCTTCGTTCACTTCCAATTTTGTGGCCACTATGTGATCTCGATTGACTACCTTCTCACATAAAAGTGAGAAGCAGATACTAATTTTCATAATAGCCCTACGCAAATCCTTGTGGTTGGAGAAACAATGCTTAAATAATAGAGGAACTAATTGCACGATCACATGGCAATCGTGGACTTACACTTACGTAAATCATGGGTACCTTCATAATTCTTTACAAGTTGGACGAAAAATTAGATGGAACTTTCAAATTATATATTGTGTCTAAAAGCACCTTCCTTTCCTCACTCGTCAAAATAAACGTACTTGGGGGAATTATTGTCCTTCCCCTACCATCTTCTTTCAACCATAGTTATGGCTTAAGTTTCAACGCTTTAAGGTCTTTTCGTGCATTTTCTCCATCCTTAGAATGACTTCCTCCAAGGCATGTGCCCATAATATGTTCAACGATGTTCTTCTCTGCGTGCATCACATCCAATACGTGGCACACCGGTTTATTCTTCCAATAAGGAAAGTCAAATAAAATTGATCTCATAGACCATGATTTTCTTGTCTCAGTTTCATTCCCAGTTGGGGTCTTCTTATGCTTGACATTATTAAATTTAGGATTCTTACTTGGCATATTAAGGCCACAATCACAAGATTTACGTTCAATTTTTGAGCCTAAAAGTATTCTCGACCGTAGCCTATGTTCAACCCCACCCAGTAAAAAATTTGAACCTTTCTCAGATCTAAAAATATGAGAGGGGGTAAAAACCTCCTACGATAATGGTATACATATTTTGAGCTCATGAGGAGATGAAGAGATTCAGTCTCCTCTACACAAATAGGACACCCCAAATAATCATGTATTACACAACCGAGGAAAGGTCCCATAAGCTGGAAAATCATGAATTGCCCACATCAACATAGCTTTCAACGTAAACTCTTCTTTTCTAAAAGTGTCAAATGCTTGCACACCCTCTTCACATAACTCATTTAATTATTCTATCAAAGGTGCCATATATACATCGATGTCCTCACTTGGTGCCTTTGGCCCAGGGATCAACAAAGAAAACATAAAAAATTCAGGTCTCATACACTGTGAAGTAGGGAGGTTTAATGGGGCTAGAATCACTGGCCATACACTCTCATTAGCGGTTAGATTTCCAAATGGATTGAAACCATCTGTTGATATTACCAAATGAATGTTACGCTGTTCTCGAGAAAAATTGAGATACTCAAAATTCATCCTATTCCAAACCGTAGAATCAATATGATGGCGCATGGGATTTTCTCTTGCTTATGCCCTAGCATGCCAAGTCATTGCCTCCGCTATCCATGATACTATGAAAAATTGCTTTAATCTATGCCCAAAGGGAAAATATTTCAACACTTTTGAGGCACTTTTGAGCTTGCGCCTTCCTTGCCAGTAGATTAGACATATCTAGGTTCATCGCATACCAGACACCGATCGGGATTTTCATACTCCTTTAGGTAAAGTTATACTTCATTCCCAAGATTTTCAAACTATGTTTCATAGTAGGATAAGTGTTTGGAAGCGTATTCTACTAGGGTAGCAAGCCCTTCACCCAATTTAAAATTTCAGTCACGCTAATACCAGACAAACGATATTGAGTTTTCAAATTATGCAAACCACCATAGCATGTAAAGTTGTTTGATCTTTCTCACAAACAAAGTATAACGATGGCTCACCTTAAATTTTAAACTTTGGTAGTCATCGTCAAGGTTTATCCCGAAATCTTCATGAGCGCCTGAACCTTGTACATCATCAGTGACCTCATTCTCTTCCACTTCATCAAATCCGTACGCGTCATTAATTAAATCCTCTATCATATTATGATCTACATTGTCATCCTCCCCTTGTACATCTATCCTACTTGTTGAAGGTTCCTTGGGGACAAAAGGAACTTTCGGTTCCCCATGAAAAACCCAATTTCGATAATTATCTTGCATACCCCATCTTAACACATGTAGTTCAACTGTTTTCCACTCAAACACCTTACCATTCTTACATCTAGCACACGGACATGAAAAATCTTCATTATCATGGCATCTCTTTGCATATTTCACAAATTCATTAGCACCTCTGCGAAACAGATCCCCTAATCTATTTGTTTCACCCATCCACTCTTTGTATTTAAGATATCCCATTACAGCTACTACAAACAATCACCTATTATGGGTAAAATAGTATAAACAAAAGTGTGAATATATAGTTACCATTAATATAAACAATCACCTATTGAATGCGTACGCATAACAACTAGAAGGCTAGGTTCGATGGGTAAATTTATCCGTGCATTCAAATTCAAATTCAAATTCAATTTAATTTGAAATTGAAATTAAAATTCAATTTATAATATTAATTCCTATTTCCTCCATCTTATTTAAATGGTGAGTGGTCCTATCCCATTCAGGATCGCATATTTCTGTAATATACTTAACAGCTCATGTACATTGTTCCAATTTTAGGAAAATTCGGCAGCATATCCCCATAGTTCTCCAAGTACATGACATAGATTCGCAAGTGTGAGTGTTATTTCAATTTATCAATTGAAATAACACTTAACATCTCATCATCTAGTATGTACTTAAAGAACATTAGATATGACTGCAAAACTTCCCCTAAAAGTAGCAAGTTTAAGTCACTAAGAATATTATTATACATAAACTATACAGTCCCAAACTATCCAAACGGGACAGTTCGAGAGATCTCATTACAGGGGTAATGACTCTCGAACGGGTCTAAGGGATATTGAATGCATATGCATAAGAACTAGAAGGCTAGTATCTACGCACACTATAAGTAATTTAAAGTATGTTTCATTTAATTATGTCTTATCACAATTCGAGAGATTTCATTAAATTATGTAATTTAAAGTATGTTTCATTTAATTTAAAGTGCGCATAAGAACTAAAACTTATACCTAAATCACGAATTATTATTATGAATTTGTGAAATATATGATTAAATTCCAAACAATCCAATTCACTTTTCAAAACATCTAGTATTATTATTTAGGGTTAGACTACAACAACTCCAAATATCTACATCATAATCTTATCACTTCTCATAAAATAAACCATACAATTGTGCATAAATCATAATAAATATTTATTACTCTAATGCATGAATTCTAATCATAAAGCAATGTAGTATAACATGAGTATAATTTACTATCTTGATTTCTAACATATATAATTCATACAATTCTGGATTTAACACAAAATCTCATTGTAAGAATGTAGGAGATAATTAGCCAAGTACTCAATTAATAATATTCTAGCATGAATCATATTATCGTCAATTCTATAAGTTATAAGCGATAAATTCTATCATTCATATACAAAATTTTGAAAATAAGATCCCAACTATTAATTTTGTGCCAATTTATTTTAGATTACTCGTATTTTAGAGTTGAGAAACATAAATTACACAATTCTGCACCACCACTGCCCTCCCCCCACACTTACCCCCCACCCCTTCCCTCCCCCCTCTCCCCCCACACATGCTGACACACACACGAACACACATACCAACACATACCCATGCTTCCACTGCCCACCCACTTGTACACACCCACCCACCCACCCACCTGCATACACACACACTAGCGCGCACACACACCCCAACACTTCTACACATACATGTACACATATAGACACACATACGGAAAGAGAAAGGGAGAGAAAAACGTACCTTAGAGAGAGCAGCCGTGCGAGAGAGAGGGAAAAAATGGGGGAATTGAAAACGATGGGAAAAAAAGAGGGCGTAGGATTTTTTTACTGATAAAGTTATCACAGATCTATTAAGGTCTTTGACCGTGATAACTTTCTAAATTTGTCACGATCAATGATCGTGATAAGTCCCTAATAACTCTACTTGCCACGGTCAATGATCGTGGCAAGACGTTGTCACGGCCTTGTCACGGTCATTGACCGTGATAAAAACGCTTATTTTTTTGTCACAGTCAATGATCGAGACAAAGCTGGCCAGCTCAAAGGTGACAGTTTGATCTTTCGGTATAGTGCCTTTCCTTTCCTCATTTGGTTTATTATACATCCTCGTCATGGTAGATTATGTATCAAAATGGGTTGAGGCCATAGATACTAGGACGAATGACACGAAAGTGGCGATAAATTTCATCCAAGAACACATACTTTCTCGCTTAGGTGCCCCGAAAATGATTATTAGTAACAACGACAAGCACTTTTACAACAGGCCGTTTGAGAAATTAAAGACAAAGTATGGCGTCGTCCATAAGGTTTGGACGACTTATCACCCACAAGAAAATGGGCAAGCCGAGTTAGCAAATCGTGAGATAAAGAAAATTCTTGAGAAGACCATCGATCCCAACCGAAAGGATTGGTCTAAACGATTGAACGATGCATTATGGGCTTACTGAATCACCTATAAGAACCCCCTCAGAATGTTCCCATTTTGCTTTGTTTATGTCAAGCCTTGACATATCCCCAAAGAGCTCGAGTAGAAAGTGTATTGGGCAATTAAGAGGTTAAATTACAACTTAGATAAAGCCGATGAAGGGCGAAAACTTCAATTGCATGATTTGGAAGAAATATGCAACAACGCGTATGAGAGCGCACACATATTCGATGAAAGGATGAAACTCGCACACGAGCGCACTATCCATCGAAAGGAGTTTCGTCCCGATCAAAAGGTGTTTCTCTACAATTCACAATTACACTTGTTTCCCTATAAGTTGCATTCGCGGTGGACTGACTCGTTTATCATAAAAGAAATGTTTCACCACGGTGCAATAGAGATAGAAAATTGGAAGGGTGCGAATACATTTAAGGTTAATGGATAGTTCCTAAAGCCATATCTGGAGGCGTTCATTGAGGAAGCTGACACAATCTAGTTGTCGGACCCCGTTTACGGGGCAGAATAAGCTAGTGTAAGAAGTCGTCGCAACCTTGACGCGTATGGGGTGATTATTGTTGTATCATAGAGAGTTTTGTAGGTAGGTTAGTTAGAGGTCCATCGGTCACAAGTTTAGAAAGGTTAGGAGCACCATTGCACAACACGAGACAGCTTACGACGATTCGCAGTGATATTTTGAGGTAAATTAAGGTAAAAAATGGGTAGGAGTCATGTCCATGCGTAGGGAGTTGAGTTAGAGGAATACCAACACTTAGGTTTTGAGAGAGGAAGAAAAATTTTGAGGGGCACTATTGTTAGAGCTAACCGATTTGTCCTGGGTAAGTTATCAGGGTCAAACCGGTTCGGATTAACAGTAAGGACTAAAGAGGAGCGAAATGGTTTGCACTAGTTAATCTATGAGGGTCGAACCAGTTCAGATTAATAGACAGATTTAACGAAAACCGAACCAATTTGCCCTAGGGCCGAATTGGCTCGGAATTCTGGGCAGTAAATTTATTCCCCCTCCTTTTCCCCCCTTTATTTCCATTTCCCCACATTCATCCCCCCTCCCTCTGAGATTCACCCACCCAAATTCCCCCCAAACCCAAAATTTCCATGCCCTTTCATTCCCTCCACCATTTTCCCACTCATCCATCCCCCTTTTCCCACCAAAACCCAATCTCCCATCTCCTATAAATACACCTCCATCTTTTCCGTTCCTTCCTGCCACCATCAATACCTCAAATTTAACTCTTTAAACATTCCAAGCTCTTTCATTCCATGGCTCATACTGCAATTTCCGTTGAGAAATATGATGAGATTAAAATTCTCAACGACGACGATCAATCCTACTGCTCGATCCAAGATAGAGATTGGAACACGACCTTTTTTTCATCCCCCGCACAATTCACATCGAGAGATAAGTGATTTGGAGAGAACTACCCCAGGCAGTGGCCACCTTATTTTGGCACCGGGGGTGGTGCAATTTTTTCGAGACTCCTGATGAGGATGTTTGGGTCGACGAAGTCCGCAACTATTATGGCATCCTTGGAAAATTGTCAAATTCGGAATGCAAAACTAATGTGGACAAAACTCGGGTCTCTTTTTCTCTCGACATAGTGATCTAAAATTGCGTGCAAAATATTACCCTACTCTCGGTGTCCCACACTCCAAGGCCACATGCATTCTTGACTCGCTCCAAATCACAATTAGGTTCAAGACACTTTTCCCATGGGTGATTTAGACGAGCGAACCCAATTGTCATTTTTGATCACATGCGGCTCAATTTTGCAAACCTCCAGCAACTCCTCCCTCCAATTCCGACAATCCAACTTCCTCTATCACCTACTCGATGAGGGGAGCGCCATCCACCTCACCCGCACCTTTTATGGTGAGATCGTGAACGCCGCATACGGTTAGAGCAGTAAGGTCTCTCTCCCTTATACTCGGTTTATCACGTCCATTCTCAAGGATGCCGGAATTGAGGAACCTAGCACGCAAACTCGCCTTTATAAGTCGATTGGGAAAACCTCCGTCACACAGAACGTTCACCAAATGGGGGTCGCCCATCCTACTTCGCCAGTGGTTTAAGAGGAGTAAGATGTTGAGATGGTATAGGAGGAAGCGGAATATAATGAGGAAGTCGATCCTGACTGCGAGCCTTACTTGACAGATCTTTCACGCCGCATTGGTGCATTAGAGACCATGGTAGGGGACTTTATTGTAGAGTATCGAGATGATATGAGGATTCATAATCGAGATTACTGGCGCGATATGAGCATGATGCTACAACTCTAAGCAGATATGTATCGGTTGCAAGTGGGACCGGACACTTCGCTTCCTGATTACTTCTCTAACCCATACGCCCGCGACCTTTTTGCACCCGGCCCATCTTCATGAAGCTCTTGTGTGATGTTTTTACTTTTTGATGTAGTTCTTTTGTTTTGCTTTGTACTTCATCATTAAAAGAACTATGTCATTCTATCCTTTTTTTATCGCATTGTAGAGTGTCATGTTTGTTATTAATACAAAAAGTTGCATTTTTCTTATTTGCTCTATTTTATTACGCACTTTTATTTTATTTTAGATTTTAGTCCTTTTGCATGAAGACATTCCAAAGTCTAAGTTGGTGGTACACGTGCTTTTTCAAAATTTCCTAAATTTCAAAATGCCCCCCAAAATTTAAAATGTAAAAAAAAATTCATAAAAATTAGAAAATTTCAAAAAGATTTCCAAAAAAAAAAATTGAAAAATTTTGAAAAAGTCAAAGTATTTTTCTTAAAAATAAATAAATTTTGGAATTTAAATTTCTCAAAATATCACTAAAATTTTTGATTGAAGTCTCAATTTTTAAAAACTAAATGAACAAAGACAAAATTGATCAAAGATAAAAATTGAGCGAAAATTGACAACTTTACAAATAGGTGTGGAGATTTATTAACCTGGTGAGATTTTGAGCCTTTCGATTTTTGCGCGAATTTAAATCAATCCGAGTTAATAGTTAACTCAACATTCAATTTAGCGTTTAAATAAGTTGTTGAAGTTCTCTAAATATTTGTTTTGACCGGTTATGGGAAATGAGGGAGATGTCGTCTTAAACACGCGCTAAAAATATCTCTAAATTAAATTCAATCTCGAGATGCATATGGTAATATAATGAGTAATTCGAATAAATAAAGTCAGGCCTTCGTTTGCCACTCAAAAATATTAGAGATAAAAAAAGTTGTAAAACATTTCCCTTTTTGCAAGCCCACATCGAGCCTAATAATTTATACACTTTTCCTTTGTTACCCGAAAAACCCAATTAGCCCGGAGTTGTGAAAATAAAAAATTATCAAGTAAGTCCAAATGGTGCAATAAAACGGGGCAAGAAAATAAAAATAGAAAAGTGTCCAAGCAAAAATAGAAAATAAAAGAAAAAGAAGAAGAGAAAAAGAGCAAATGCACGAAATTCATAAATTGCTCATTTTATTGCATTTTAGCCTTCGAAATTCATTTTAAAAGAGAAGACCCTCTCTGCATTTTAGCCTCCGAAATTGATAAATTGCTCGTTTTAATTCGGAAGTCAACCAAATTTCAGAGAAAATTTTATTTTGCCTAGATAATCATTTAAAAATTATTTTCTGGACCCTAAAATTTGAAAAGTTATGATTTCACCCCTTCAGGTTACTAAAATTGTATTTTTAACTCAAATTTTATTCAAACTTGCATTCTTCTTTTATTTTACGAAAATGACTCTAAAACCTCGTTATTTATGATAAAAAGGGCCTAACAAGGTCTATATTTGAACATAATTCATGCAAAATAATGCACTCATCAAATACCCCTAAACCTAAACTTTGCTAGTTCTCGAACAAAATTAAATTTTAAAATCTAACTCACTTTCATAGGAATCACGATTGCACTTAGCATGTGCAACAAGCCGTTACATCCCGAGGTTTCCCTAGTGGATGAGTTTTGTCTCGTGAGGGTTTACAGTGAATATATCCACAAGATCAAAAAATTGGCTCAATATAAAAGATACAAAAGTAATATAACCAAGTTTGAATGCAAACTTCATAAACATAATAGAACTTCAATTTTTAATCCCAACTGATCGTGCGTGTGTGTGCATAACCAATATAATCGCCCATTTCAAAAGATTTGATCGTTATGTTTCTTATCCAAAAGTTCATTTTGATTTCAAAATCTCACAAAATGTACTCACAATCGATCACTTGAAAATGGGTTATTTTCTCTAGGTATATGTGAATAAAAGAGTAAATCTAGGTGAGCAAATTTCACATATACATGATCAAAAAAGGAATTTTTATAATGGATGAATATGATCTCATGAATGAAAAATTGATTACTTATTGGAAACATTGAATCACACCGCAGATCCTGTTCATCTTGTCTCCACACTATTACTAACTTCACTTGAGATCGATTATGACTTTCTTTGGTTCTATTGTAGGCTCGGGTTTAACTAGAAAGACTGGCATTGGAGTTTAAAATTTTTGAGAATATAGAGGTTTTCGATATTTTGACTTTTAATCACTTTCTCTTCTACCTACTATTTTCTTTTCTTCTTATTTTTTCCACACTTTACTCTTTTTTTTTTCTTTCTTTTCTTTTCACACATCATTCTTTTTCAATCTTATTCTTCTTTTATTTTTTGGCCTTTTTTCTTACAGTAATTTTTTTCCTAATATTCTTAAAAAATGGGTATGACTTCTTTTTATGGGCTTTAAACTCCTAGTTGGAGTTGGGAAGGACAATGAGCTTTCGATAAAAGGCTTATTTTCTTTTGGTCTCAAATGGGCTTGCAAATGAATAATGTAAAATGGTCATTTAAGCTTAATTTTTGGGATTTCAAACGATGGCCTAATCTCTCTTCTTAAGTTTCGTTGAGTTAATTTGTGTCTCAAGATGACTTACTAAAACTTCTAGTGCTTAAGATTCACATTTTGACCTTTTGTTTTCAGTAATCGAACAAAACAAAGAATTTGAGATCATCAACAAATATATCACTAAGGAAAGTTTTAGTTATTTTAACTTCGATTGATTTAAAACTCTCGAAACGATGAATGGCACAACAAATCCCATCAGGCTAAAAATCTCCATATTTATTCGTTAAGCATTTTAACTTTCATCTCAATATTCATTTTCGATCATATTATACGACTGATGTGTACAAAAATCATAAGTTGAGAGATCCATGAATTAATTTTATATTAAGAAATCGTTTCAAAACTCAATTATGTTGAAAGTCTTTTTGGATTTTTGAAAATTTTGGATTTTATTTTTAATTTTACAAAAAAATACAATCCTTACTCCCAAACCTAAATTTTACATTATCCTCAATGTATGCTCAATTAAAAATATGGACAAAGCAAATAAAGTACAAAAGTAAAAGGACGATAGTACCCGTGAATTTTCACTTGTGTTACCGACTTCCCACCGATCTCACATGCATTGAATCATAAATCAAAGTCTGAAAAATTAGGAGTCTACCCAATAGAAAAAGTATACACATGGAGGCACATAATGAATGTGAGTGAAATTTTCGAGATGCACAATCACATTATAACATAAATGGTCTGACTTAAAAAGATTATCATTATTTTTTTTTTGAATGACACACTAAGCCTAGGTTTCCCTCAAACTTGAGAATGAATAAATAGGGATCGAAATCGGATGATACTTTAGTCATGTCCTCGATCTCATCCAAATACTCAAATAACACAGGTGGACGTGGTGGAAAAGGACAATGCGATATGACAAAACATGCATCTTCAGGTGGGCTTAAATGATGTTTTCAAGCTCATCACTAATAGATAAAACCTCACATATCAGCATATTCTCAAAATGATTGGGTTCGCATTCACAGAGAAGGAATTAATCGATCTTATCGTCCTAGTCTCTCTCATCTAAGTAACGAAATGAGTCCAATAGGATTGGACTTCAACAGTAAGATCCTCATCTATCGGGCCGAATTCTTTCTCAAAATTTTGAAGACTCATATAGAAACAAATCAGGTGGCCAAGTATGTAGATCGACTGTCTCACTATCCCATGGAGTTGTGACATCGGTGACTTCTTGAATGTATTCTCTCCCTCATCAGATGATGACATCTCTAAATTAAGCACATTTAAGCCCATCGTAATGTTCCCAAATGACAGTTTCACTTCTCTACTATGACATAGAATTTCAGCGTCAGAAGTGGCTAAAAAGGGTCGATCGAGGATGATCGGAATTTGTGCAACCAAAATTTTCACTTGTTGGGTGTCCAAGATAATAAAATCGATAGGAAATATGAAATCACCCACTTTAATTAGAATGTCCTCAACGATACCTCTAGGCACCTTAATGAACCGATCAACTAAGGATAAGGTCATCTGAGTGAGCTTGAACTCATCCAAACCTAGTTTCTTTACGCTTGCTCTTAAGTCTAAGAGTGCTTTCTAGAAATGATGCTTCCCTATCTTAATAGAGACCGTCGACGTCCCGGGATCCTTATACTTGACAGGAGTTCTATAGGAAATGATCGAGCTTACTTGATTAATGAGAAAAGCTTTCTTGGGCACGTTGGTGTTTCTATTTAAGGTACAAAGGTCCTTTAGAAATTTGGCATAGGATGGGACTTGTTGTATAGCATTAAGCAGTGGGATATTGATTTGTACTTGCTTGAAAACTTCCAACATCTTTTCAACTTGCGCCTTCTTCTTTTGTGGCACCAAATGTTGGGGACATTGAGCTTTTGGGACATAAGTCTCTACAAGTGGCTCGAAAGATGATGATGGAGAGGAAGTTGGATACATGGGTGGATCTTGCTTCTCTTGGTGGGTGGTAAGACACTCTTTTTGACTTCCTTACCAGAACGTGATGATGGCTTTGACATACTCTTGGGTTTGTGATGAACCGACGTTATCTTGAATAAAATCTTTACCTTTAGGTATGTTCCCTTTAGGATTGGGCTCAGGTTGACTCAGGAATGTTCCCTTGTTACTCTCACTCAATGCGTTCGCTAGTTAGCTCACTTGAACCTCGAGTTTGGATATGGATCGAGTGTTTGCGTACAAGCTCTGTTGGGTGAGTTGGAGGACACTTTGAGTTGACTGCTATAATTGGAGGGTACTTTGAGTAAGAAAATTCACCGTATCCTCTAAAGCTTGGATTTTTTAGGATGAAGGATACAATGGTTCGGGGGCATTCTTTTGGAAACCCAGAGGTGGATTATTAGAAGATTAACTTCCACTTCCTTGGTGTTGACCCTTGGACCATGAAACGTTGAGGTGGTATCTCTACCCCAAATTGTACGCATTTTAATAGGGGTCATACTTTGGCCTATTTTGACAGAGGACATTAGCTTGCTCGGTGAATTCCTTGTGGTTAGAAGGGGGGGGGGGGGGCAATTCTAGACTAAGTGGTCGAACATGTCGCAAAGTATATACATAGGGGAACCTACATATTGTATGACCCAGGTGTGATTCGATTGCCCTCTTTGCTCATCTCTAAAGCTTCTAAACATCGGGCTAATGTGGCAACTTTGGCATTTAAATCATAACTTTATTCAATTTGGTGAGCGACACCTTCATTGGACGTGGTGGACCTAGATTCTGAATTAGGTGCCCATCGTTGGGACCTTTTCGCTATGACTTATAGGAATATCCACGCGTCGACCTCACTTTTCTCGATAAAATCACCGTTACATAGTGACTCGAGCATAGTTAGAGTATTACAATTGAACCCCTCATACAAAATTTGGACTTGGCGTCCCATCTCAATCCCATGGTGCGGACATTGCAGTAGAAAGTTCATGAATCTCTCAAAATACATCCACAAGGCTTCTCCCTCCTTTTGGCTAAATGTATTGATGGTGTGACATATCGACGCCGTCTTTTGGTTGGAAAAGAATTTTTGCAAAAAGGCGACACTAATTTGGTTCCAAGTGGTGATGTATTCAGATTTTAACGAGTTAAACCAACTCTTGGCATTATCTTTCAAAGAGAACGGAAACAATTTAAGTTTGACAATCTCATCGGTGAGTTGTCGATACTTAATGGTCCCACTAATCTCTTCGAACTCACGCACGTGGAGGTAGGGATCGTCTTTTTCAGTACCTCGAAACACATGAAACAATTGGATTATTTCCGGATGGAATAGGAAATTATTATGAAAGTTGACTAGACTTAGCCGGATAAAGGTAATCTTTAAGGGCACGTGGTGTTAACTCGTCTCCCATCTCAATGGATATAAAAAATCTACCTACGTAAGTATCGGGAATGCTAGACTCCACACTCGATAAACGACAAGTATGATCTCGAAACAACCTTCACATACACTCAACTCAATTGATTTTTTTTAATCTTTTTTTTATATGAAGAAAATTAAAATAAATATTTGACTCAAACCACGTAATTCCTAGCTAACACAAAGCAAATTGAATTATCTAATTTAGGTGAGGGGAATTTTAATTTTACAACTAGTATTAACTTAAAAAGAAAGACTAAATCTGATTTTTTTTAGATTTTATTATCTAAAAAAAAAAATATTAGTTGCTGATTTTTTTTTTGTATTTTATGAAGTTTTTGCTAACAAAAATGCGAAAAGTAAAAAAAGACTAGTCCGAAAGTCACAACTTCTTTTTAAAAAAAATCGAACAAACTCCCGATAACGGCGCCAAAATCTTATTGTCAATTTATAAAAATACAGTAAGTGCACGAGCTATTATAGAACAATGAGTGTAAGTACGGGTCGAACCCACAGAGATTTGTCATTTTTTTTGATTGAAATAATTGTGACTGTCCAACTAGATATGTAATTTTATACTAAGCTAACAAAATAAAAAAATGCGATTAAGAAAGATATAATCAAGTGAGCGTGAGAACTAGGACGTTGGATCCATTTATCACATTCAACTAATATTATGTAATAATTTAAACTCGTCAATCCCGATTTTATAACTCAAATTAAACCAACTCTCGTCGTATTTAATTAAAAAAATAACACGATTAAGTTGATAATAAAATTTAACGTCTCTAAATTTAGACTGCTAAAATTCCTATTCCCTTAAAAAGTTCACTTTTAAATTTCAAAGTATAGTCCTTAAGCATGGTCTATCAATTAATTTAATAAAAGTATAACCCATCAAAAAGTATTCATACATAAAATAAGAAATAATTTTTTTTCAAACAAAGCCGAAGGTTTAAAACACACTCTCACGTCGTTTTAAATAAATACCGAATTTTTAGAACTTTTAGAACATATAGGGAAAATAAAGACGAATTTAAACTATGCACAATATTAATCAAACATAATAAACTTCACCTAGTCCTAGTAAAGAAATTAAGCTAATATAACTGAAGACAAAATAAAAGTGCAATAGTAAATATTAATTTTCATTAATAAATCAACTTACAAATATAACCGAGTCTTACAATTGATGTTGATAAAACTTCTCTCACAAAAGAATAATTCTTTGCCTTCAATAACGATATAGAACAAAAAACTATCTCTAAAATTCTACACCAAAATAATGACCCAAGGGGTCTTATTTATAAGCTTAGAAATGATGTGTTTGAATTGGAGTGAAACTCTTTTTGATTGATTGTATTTAAGGTGATAATTATTTCATGGAGTCTTGGGAAGAGTTGGAGATAATGGAGAAGTCTTTTTTTTTTTTTATAAATAATTATCCCCAATTTGATATTATTCATGTCACTATTCACAACACCATCTTTAATCGCATTTTTAACCTCTAAAACTTCAAAATATAATTTTTGTCCGAACTTCAAAGTTGTGAGTCTTGTCAAGACCTTTTCGAAAAGGTATGGTACGGACTCAACGGACACTCAATCGATTTTATAAAAAATATTTAGTACAGTCGTGTCGTGTCGTGTCGCGACATATCCTGACAATTTTTGCACATCGACTCCTTTGTTGTCCAAATTTTTGAGGTACCTGTAAAAATGCAAAATAAAAATAATGAATTCAAATTTAGGGTCATAAATATTTAGAAAATTACATAATTACCCCTCTTTGTATTTTAGCCCCCCCCCCCGAAATTCATAAATGGCTCGTTTTAATTTGGAAGTCAACCACATTTCAGGGAGAACTTTATTTTGCATAGATAAATATTTAAAAATTAATTTCAGGCCCATAAATTTGGAAAATTATGATTTTACCCCTTTAGGTTACTAAAATTGTATTTTTAACTCAAATTTTATTCAAACTTGCATTTTTTTTATTTTACGAAAATGACTCTAAAAGCTCATTATTTATGATGCAAAGAACCTAACAAGGTCTAGATTTGAACATAATTCAAGCAAAATAATGCACTCATTAGCTGCGAATTTGAGATTTTCCAAAATATTTTTAGCGGAAATAAAAATTCGGTAAATTAGAAGCTAAAAAAATATTCAAATAAGGGTGACTGATTCAATTTCACTCACTAAAACAATAGGGTTAATGATTCTGACATATGTTGTGTTGATGATTCTGTTGTATGTTTCTTATTGGTTATATAATAAACAATAGATTTATAGCCGTTAAAATGTTGCCAATTTAAGAGATTTAATATAATTTTCACTTATTCACATGAATTCATACGAACAAATGAATATCGTATGAATTCATGCGATCTTCATTTCTTTGTATGAATCATTTACATATTGTTTGGCCATTATCGAAATGTAGAGAAAGGTTAGATGATTAGGCACCTGATACAAACAATTGCTTCTACCATTCCATGCTATCAATTCTCTATATTTACAAAATGGTTTGGATTTTAGCTCCACCATTGAAGTTGCTCTAAGTAAGTCAGGTTTGTCTAAGTGAGTCGTGTAAAATATTATTCAGTATTAGTAGACTTGTTGGATTGGGTGCGATAGTGATTTTTCCAGCGAAGGTTTTCATTTTGTGTTTTTTATGTGATTGCTTTTTATTTTTCGCATTGTTTATTGCATCACCCACATTATAACTGGACTTAATTAATTTTATTTGATAAAATTAAACCCGGTTCAACTAAAAACATGAGTTTATTTTTTGATGCGTAATTAATTAACAAATTACTTATCTGACTTAGATCCTTGGGTACATCATTTTCAAGTAGTACTATTTTTTTTCAATTTATTTACTAGTTGGATAAATAGATAATAATTCAATTTCAGATTACAAAAAAACATCTATAGTCTGATAAGTAAAAAAGTATTGTACTAAAATAGGACTACGAATTACTTTTCAAATGAAGACATGTTACTTATTTATATTCTAAAATTTAAGCTACCAAAAGATATAAAATTTCAAGTTTTCAAATTAAGAAAACTACGATAATCTATATTACATGAAACATCAAGGAGGAGGATGCATAGAAATCTTACAAACTTCCAATTTAATTTTCTCACAAATTTAAAAAAAGTTTCTATTCTTTTTTAAAACATAATAAAATGGGAACAACAACAATAAACTCTTTTTCTAGAAATGTTTTCTTATAGTCATTAAGAGTTCTAATTCAAAGATTCACATATGAAACGAGAAAAGAAGAGTTACGGTAAGATTTGTCTTCAAAGGAAATTATAAATTTTTTCAATCATAAACATGTCAAGTTAAAAATTATACCCAACTGAAATATAACCCATCTTTTATCTTGCAAATATATACACACACAAGTGTCTAAGCTTGCGCGTAGTAAAGGCTCAAGTAATTTATTATAAGTAGGAATTATTCATCACATGCATAATTCAATTATCATTGGAATTAAGTTTTTAATGGGGTCAAAAACAGTATGTGATTATCACATAATCATTTAGTTGCAATTTATTTTCAAGTGGTTTGATGTGATAGAGGCCACGATTCGTCATGATGACACCAAATGGGAAACAATTATTTTTACCGGACTATTTAATAACGCAAACATATTCTTACTTATATAGAATTCTTTCATGGATTTCAACTCCATATTATTTGATGAGGCGTTAGTCAATATTGACTGTGACAACAAAGGCGATGATGGTTCTTTAAGAGTCGATGTTAACATAACTTTCTTTACCGACCAAGTATTTTGATTACACACAACCTTTGGAACTGTTTCAAATATAATAAACTTGTGTTTTAAAATGTATTGATTAATCGACATCTATATTCTCAGGTATTTCTCGCCCGTCAAGCGTTGGTTATCTGGGCTCAAGCGCAAGAGCGATCAGTTAGAATAGTAATTATGATCACCAAGTCTGATGCACCTTCGCTGATGCAAATGAGACGTTTACATTTGGGTTATGAGAGGGGAGGGGAGTACTGAGGCCACCATGGGAATAAGTGCGAGAACTAATCAGGAACTTAGGGTGAGAAGAATATGAAGAAATATACGATGACTAGAAAGTGCAATTTCCCATTTCTATTGAAGGGCATTCAGCCTGACAGTGGGAGTTGGATGTTACATATTATAAGTGAAGTTCACAACCACTAATTTTTCGAAACATTAATTGGGCATCCATACATCGGGCGTCTTACTTTAGAGGAAAAAAACATCGTTAAATAGATATCGTCGAGTGGGGTGAAACCAACCACCATTTTAATGATGATAAAATGCCAAAATGTAAGTAATGTTTCAATAATGAAAATAATTTACAATGCCAAGGGAAAGATAAGGATTAGAGAAAAGAAGGGTAGAACAGAGATGAAACAGTTAATAAAAGTGATTGGTGACAAGCATTATGCATATTGGTATCATATGAATAAGTCTGTGATGGAGGTGGAAGACATATTCTGGGCTCATCCGAACTCCATTCAATTGGTAAAGTATTTTTCCTCAGTTGTCATTATCGATTACACTTATAAGACAAATGGTTACAAGATGCCGTTGTTTGAGATGGTAGGTATTGTAGACGGACATTCAACATTGCATTTGAATTTTTAGTTACAAAGAAAGAAGAGAACTATCGGTGGGCTTTGGGCTGGTTGAAAATGCTATTTGGTCCATTTGCATGTCCCACTATCTTCATCATAGATCGAGAGTACACGTGCATCAATGTATTATGAGTGGTGTTCCCCAAGGCTAGATACATGGTGTGCACTTCCCACGTTCAACGCAGTGTGGAAAACCATGCTCATAAATAAATTCATGACGAGAACTCACTAAAAACATTCTTGAGAGATTGGGTTCATTTCGTTGAATCCTTAATAAAGATGATTTTAACGAATCGTGGTTGTTATTCGACGTGGATTGGGTGACATATCCCAACACTCCAAACTACATTGACTGTACATGGTATAAAGTAAAGGAAACCTTCATTCATGCATGGAAAAATATGATAAAACATCGCGATAACCGAACTACAAACTGGTGTGAAGGTATTCACAGTGTACTTAAGAAACACTTTGAGTGTTCTCAACTACTTTTTGACAAGGTGTTTGCCAGCATGCAAAATTACATCGAATTGTAGGTTACGAAAATTAAGAAGTAATTTTAGGATTACTTACAAAAAATCAAACGTATAATCTTCTTTTATTGCCCAAACTCATAGGCCGGGTTTCACATTATGCAATTGACTTAATTCCTGAGGAGATAAATACATGTGATAATATTGGCATGGATTTTTAAATTGTGCCTCCATATCATGTGCAATGTCTATGCAATAACTTGTGCTCATGAGTTGGTCATTTATCGAATGAAGGGTTGGGATATAATTTGGGGGGATTTGGATGGTCACTGGCACAAATTATCTATGGGTCGCGAGTTACCCAAGTACCATATGATTGATTATGAGATAGAAATGATATTATTCAAACTGAGCTGGGAAAGGTCAACTGTAGATGACTAAAAGTCTATACTATGTAAGCTTAGAGACTTAGGGTGTCCCACAACAACGAGGCTATTTAAGCTGTCCATGCTGAAGTAAGGGAAGGGTCGGTCACAAGGGTCGAAGATCAATCACTAGTGAGGAAAAACACGAGAAGTCAACGAAAAGGGATCCTGATTCGGCACTAATATTGCATATATTCACCCTATTTACTTATGCATTTTAGCCCCCTTGGGTACCTTAATTCTTATATTTATGCTCGCTAACTATACAACCTTTATTTTATATGTTACGTATTTTACGAGGTATAATTGAGCTTTTGTAGGTATTACGGTGCTTAGTGTGAAGTTTGTTAGCATTCTGAGGAAGTTTTATCGACAATTGCACGTATATGGGGAATTTTAGTAATTCCACAATTTGGGTTTCTGGACCAATATCTTCATGGAAGTTGAATTACTTTGAGTCATCTTTGCGTGGCCACTGACGGTATGCAATTTCGATCAATAAAGAAGAAGTTACGGGATTTCTCGCGGAGAAAGGACAACACCAAAACCACTTAGGACAAGTAATTTCTTTTCCATTTATTTCTTTTACCACTTACTATATAAGTGGGTTTTGTGTATTTGAAGACACACACACACACACACACACACACACACACACACACACACACACACACACATATATATATATATATATATATATATATATATATATTCTATTATCTTGTATTTTTCTTAGTCTAAGTTAGGGAGGTTAGGGTTTGGAGGTGATTTTGGGTTTTGCTTCTCTCTCTCCTAGGGTTTCACCCAAATGGGTTGTAAGTACACTATTCATTATCTCTTTCATTAATCCAATCTTCCATTGTTGTTTTTCTTGCTTTGTTATTTATTTACTTGCTTTTTAAGCTAGATGTAATTGCTTTCATTTACTTTCTTGGATTTATTGCTTTCATTTAATTAATGTCATTTAACATGCTTTCTAGCTAATTTAATTTAGTTTGTGATTGATTGAACTCACCTTGGGTTGATTTGGTTGCTTTTCTTTGGTGATGGGTTTTATGAGTTTAATTTGATTAGGTTGTTCTTGATTTTACACCTAGGAGATTTAATGGTGTATATCATGTATGCATTGTATTTACAACCTTACATGTGTAATTTCTGGGGTAGTTGTTGATGCCAAAATCATAGTTGGTTTTTATGAAAATTTAAGGGGTGGAAACTCTAGATTTAATTAATTGATGAAATGAAATTTAATCTTGGTAGACTTGTCTTCCCATGTAACCATTAATTAACTGTAGGTGAGGAATATTAGTCGCAATCTATAGTTTTTACTTGTTTTGTTAAATATTAGTTTACATACACGCCTAGATTATCTTTTCTTTTGTTAACATATCTTCGTTTACACTTTTATTCAAGAAGTATTAAATTAATAGAATTCTAATAACTAGTCTTTATGGATTCGATTCCGGGAATGGCCGCTATACTCCTGTAAAGAGTGTAGTCAATAGTTTAGGTTTTTGTATTGAGGAGGTGAAACGAACTTAACGACTGACACTGAGCTACTTTTCACTCTTGATCATATCCCTTTGCCTTTGAACAAGCCAAAGAATCGGTCGAGAAGGAGCACCATAATGTCCATAGGTGTAAAAATAACATTAATTACGGAGTTCATGCACCCAGTTCCATGGTGCCCTAGTACACATCCACATATACGAAGTACTTGAAGGAGATACCTAATTTTACAGAGGTTTTGTAGAAGATAATGTGGATGTGGAAGGAAATTGCGTATTTATATGCGTGTCTAGTTGTCTAAGGATGGGATCCCAAAGCGATGGATGGAGAAGTGTGAGAGCGGATTTAATGGACAAAATACTTAAAAATAATGATTTTTACATACACTATTTTGGGAGTTGGTTTTCGAAGATTGTCTATTAGATGATTCCATAAGCCAATATTGTTTGAAGTCTTATATGGTTATACCGGAGTGTGGATACCTTGTGGTCGAGGCTTACAACTGTGTGTGTGCACTCATATCACTAAGGCAATGCCTTACATTTATACCGATGAGACATGGATGGTCAAAAGTTCAATGTTTGTGCAGATTACTCATGTATACGGGAATAATTTTCTAATACTGAAGTTGAAACAAGGTCGTTTATTGCCATTGGCTGCAAGTCACTGGCATAGTTATTCCTTTCTTGTAGCCAAGTCTTGAATCAACAAATATGTTGATTAGATATCCGAGTTTTAGAATATTTGATCGAAGGATGTAGCAACAAATGATCATCGTATAGAATTCAACTAGTTAGGGTATACTATCTTTTTTGTACACATGTAACTAAATGTGTAGGTATCTTATGAGGGATATGTCACGACCAACTCTGATTTGGTTTTCAATATCATTTATCAAGTTATTGAAATTATATATCAATATCAGTATAATTGATCCTTATATCATCTTTTGGATTTTAATATGATATGCAATCGATTTTAATTTCATGGATATCGTAGTTTGAATAATATCAAATATAGATTAATATCAACATTTAACTATTTTTAATGTGATAACATTTTGGTTTATTTGAACTTTTAATATTACCATGTCAATAATGTTCCCTTACTCGACATATATATTGCGAATTAAAGTGCCCCTGAAAGTTGAAATCCCACTGTTAGGTATGATTATCACGAACAAAACATTATTATGTTTTTTTGGGGTCTTTATAACAAGTAATATAAATTTTTTTGCTATCAGTATGCCAACCCAAACTTGATAATGTTTGGTTCGGGACATTCATCCCTAATAATGGGGTTTTCACTTTTTAGGGCACTTTAATTCGTGATATTTACGTCGAGTAATGGTACACTGTTTCGGCATATATATCATGAATCAAGGTTGAAATCCATTATCAATCTACAAAAAGTTCACAATCCACAAAAAGTTTAAATCAACCAACATATTAAAGTAGTTAACTTACTAACATAGTAACATTAAACATAGTTAACATAATAACATCCAACAAAAATTTCACAAACCAACTAACACAGTAACATTAATCATAATTAATATACTAAACATCAACCAACATGCTAGTACAAATGTACACTAACCAACAATTCACAACTAAATGCTCTATAACCAACCTACACCAACCAATAATTCCCAAGTTCCAAAGTACCAAAGTAGTAAAATTCATCCCAATGAACAACTGACAATTACAAACTTCATCTTCTTATTCTTTTCTCTGATTTTCTTTTTGGTCTCTCTTCCTCAGTTGCCTTATTTTTTCTTTTATCATTCTTTTTTCCAAATTTCTTTTTCTTTTTCTTCCCCTGCTCCTCAATGTTAATCCGACAGCCGGCTCCAATTGATACCGCAAATATTTTGTATGCTTGTTGATCATGCTCAAGCAATGTAGTTGTATCTATCATAACACCTTCTTCAATTTTCTTCCTCAGCAACTACATGACTTTGCGCACTTCATCCACCTATTGAACATCATTTATGTATGAGAATTCATAAAAAATTAAAATGATAAGATATGTAATCCTTACCAGTGATGTTTTTCTTGTTTTATACTGATGATGCAGGGTTATTTACAATCGGGTGGGAATAGGTCAAGAACCACTTCATGTAATCCTCGCTATAGTCCCATTTTCACGTGACGGGTACTGATTGAGACTTTTTCAATAATATGTGGCCTTGTCCATTTTTTGATACCATTTTTGCATGTCAAATTTAACCTTGTATCTTCCAACTTTGTTTCCCCACTCGTCTCTTAAAGGGGTCATTGGGTACCGGGGAATGATTTGAATACGTTCGAGTTGTCTAAAAACTCTTTCCATGTTGTAATATACCCCCAAGTCGATGAAGTGCTCATAAAACTAGGACTACAAAATTAGTGATTATTTAAATGGATAATTACAAATATTACGAATTACTGGATATTGTTACCTGCAATTGGGATAGACAATCACTAATTTACTTAACACTTGACCTTAATGCAAGGCCAAACTGTCTGTACAAGTGAGCAAGTATTCCTGTACCCCACAGAAGTCGGCCCACATTCTTCATATCCTTCAATACGTGTAAGAAATATATTGAGATCTTATTTTTGTCTTATTAGGGAAAATAGTGCATCCGATTATGTAGAGTATGTAGGCCCTCGCGCATTGGTTTTTCTCATCCATGTTGGCATTCTCAAGTTTTTCTTGTTCTTTAAAATTTTCACTGATCCAATTCAACTGGACTGCATATGAGTCGGTGCACTTTAAGTCAGCATCAACCTTGCTCACTCCCAAGCATTCCGTTACTAAGTCAATCTCTCTCGATAATTCATTCCTATCGTCATCAAGACTAGCAATGTTTGGGCTACATATAAAATCACCAACTATAGGAACTTTTAGTATTTGAGCTACATTATCAAGAGTGATGGTCATCTCCCCAAATGGCATGTGAAAACTATTTTCCTCTGGATGCCATCGCTCAACGAAATTCGAAACTAATGCGTAGTCAATATATCGATGGCTATATTTAATCAAGTCAGTGAGATTTGTCCTCTCCATCCTCTCCCGCACACCTTTACTAAAATCTTTCAAAGGCCATTCACTTATCTTTGTCCAATGGTTTACACATAGCAACGACACTTGTTCAACCTATAATATAATAGCACAAATATCATTACAACCCGAGCAAATTTCAAAATTTTTGATAAGTTAAATTTACAAATATGACTACCATTGATCTAGTCCATATACCAAAGGCAACATGATCCTTGAAATGATTTACGAGTGTAAGTTATTTAGGACTCCCATAGTCATCGGTCAATGTTCCAACATCGGCTACCTTCTTTTTATTGTATGCAATAAATGACTTATGTTGTCTTTTTGCGGCATTACTCGATGGGCCAACATCTAGAAGGTGGAATACCCCCATGGCTATGCTGAGCCTCAACATCCTGATGTGCCTCAACATCTTCCTCCTCCTTGACATTAGTCTTAGGACAATCCTAGATCACAGCATATGATAAGGCATGTATCTCTTCCCGTCACTTCCTCTCAGAAGTAGTAACCGAATTCCTCTTCATTTTCTCCATTTGTGACCTGCATTAAAGCATACAATATAGCCTAAGTAATATAATATATAGACCATATGTGAATAACTTGCATTATAACTAGCATATATGAATAACTAACATATGAGTCATAAGTAAATAACTAAATATACATGAATAACTAACATAAGTAATAGATAACTAAACATACATGAATAACTAAACATATATAGATAACTAAATATACATGAATAACTAAACATACATGAATAACTAAAATGATATAACTAAATACATACGAATAACTGAGATGAGTCGGGGAAGCACAGTTGAAAAGTTTGTCGGAACTCATCATAAGCCTCATGAGTAAAACTTATAAAGTCATCACAAGTCTGTCGAATGGAAAATTTACCAATTCCTTGTTTCATTCATCACATACCTAACGAGTATCGGATAAAAATTCGAGGCTATAAACTCGAACGATACCAAGTTGTAAATCATTTTTGATTTGTGCAAAATATGACGAAGAAATAAAAAAATTTATTGCTTTCATACAGAATGAAACCATGGAAATTTGACCTTAATGTATCAAACTCATTCGGGTGTTCTGCAAAGCAAAATCACGTTTTGTTTGTGATAAAGGCTTGACTAATAATCATGATTCGTTTGGAATAATGGTCCCAAGGTCGGTTTTGAGATTGTTAAAAATTAAACGCCCCGTGAAAAAAATTGTAAAATAGGCCCTATTATGTGTATTGTTAAAAAAAATTAGGCCCTCAACATATAGATTAAAACAAATAGACTAGTTGGTCCTTGTTGGATCGTCCACTTACCACAAATTCATGGCCTCCCCTGATTGGTCCGTTTGGGATATTGGTTTCTTCAAATCAAAAGTCATTTATTTTTTTATAACAACTCATTTTGTGGTAATGGCCGAATCGTTTGGGAAAAGTTATTTGGCCGAATAGTTTCCCAAGTAGCCTATCCTCATCTCCAAATTAATTCTCTCATTTTCTTATTAAGACTTGAATTTCATAACCAATACGTCGATCCCTCATTAAATATCTGACGTGTTCACTTTTTGTTGATCGGACTTGAGAGTAATGTTTAGAAACCCACATTTAGGTGACCATTTTATTACAATATATTGACGTAATCCAAAACTTTTATTGTTCCCATAACTCAAACTTGTTTCTCTTATTCTTATCAACTGCTACTATAATCAATTATTCCCTTTCGCTCTAATCACCATGCAAGAGGTCGTGCCTAAAAGTTGTTGGCCATGTCTTGATGACGAACAAGGTGAGACATGCCAAAGGAGTGGGCACAATTGGGTGATATTAGTTGGCGTGGGTATGCATTGGGATAATGGCACTGCATTTTTATGTACGGCATGAAGCTGGGATTGGACTGTTGTGGGGAGTTGATGGTGTCATTGTGAAAAATATTGTGTGGTTACCCAAAAGTCACCTACTGATTACTCAAGAGTCGGGTAACTCAAGAGTCACATATTGGTTACTCAGGAGTCACCTAATTAGAATTTATGGGGTTCTAATTAGATGTCTATATAATGAACGGTTCTGGTCTCCAAGGCTAATACAGTCAAAGACTCTTATCCTCTTTCCCATCAATGAGAGGGAACTCACAGAGAGAGGGATTGGTTTGTCGAAGACCTCCAACCCCCTAGTCTCAATCATCACTATGGATTCAGGTACAGAGTTCCTACAATTCTTTTATAAAGTAATTTCGATAATCTAATATGTTGATGAATTTTATTTAATATTCCAACAGGTGGTATCAGAGCCTCTTCATATTAGATTATTGGGATTGGTACTGTGATTGTAATTTAGAAGTGATTTTGTCTGATTTATCGTACATATGATCTAGTTAGAACCCATATGACTTTTAGGATTCTATTTAGAATTTATGTATGATTTGTGATAATTTTCATAATCACAGTCCCAAATTGATTATGGATTGTTAATCCAAGATGATTTTTGATTTTCCTCAAAAGGGTTTAATTTATAATGGATTTGGATGGATTAATTCATATTTTTTTCAAGATTAATATGAGAATTATAGAAATCTTGATTTAGAATTTTGAGGGACGTTTTCAATGACATATTTCCTTTTCTTATTTAGAATTTTACGAAATTTTGGTGAGCACCTGAAAACGTCGAAATAAATGCAACCCATTATAAACAATGGGAACCACCCTATTTCGACGATTTGACATCGTTTAGACCCTTAAAAACGCATTTTTGACATCTTTGGTAATAATGTTAATGCTAATAACTCTCGCTTAAAATTTGATTTTGCAATTCCGTGAATTGGAGAGTGATCTTGAAGAGATTGTTTATGTCAGTGTAGTGATAACTCAAAAAATTTCATTTTTGGAAAAATAAATGAGCACTCAATTCAGTTTTTTTGGGGGAATTAATTCTAACTCAATGTTTGTGGGAATTCTTTCCAAATCAGTTTTTTTTTGTGAGAATTATTTCCAAATGCATATTTTTTTGGGGAACTAAGGCAAGTATAAAATTAGGTGGGCCAAATACTTGCATATTTAATTAAAAATCATTTGATTTCAAATTTTTAATAAAGTTTGATTCCCATTCGTGGTATTTCCTTAAAAAAAAATACCAAAATTGTATTATATCTTGAAATGAATTAATTAAAGTAATACGTTGCCAAAGAATCCTCTATTGCATAGATTAATTTATTTTGAGATATAAAAATGATGTTAATATATTTATTATTCCCGCGGGAAATAATCGACCCAAAGGAAGATTATTATTTGGCTGAATAATAAATATACATGGAGAATTAAATATGTGACAATTCTATAGTTTTCATGTGCACAATTAATCGGCCCAAAGGAAGGTTAGTTGTTTGACTGAATTCTATAATGTACAATTAATCAGCCCAAAGGAGGGTTAGTTGAGCTGATTTATTATCAATATTTTTTTTCTGAACTGAGAGTACCACTTACAAGTTAATATATATGTAAAAAGACTAAATGTTAATGTTGTGCTAGGTCTTTCATTGATGGGCCCTCCATTCCACCATTATAGTTATATATAAAATTTATGTCCTGCATTTATCAATTTATTTTATTATAATATGCTATGACAAAAATTTTAATTTGGAGCTTTTGTAATTTATTTGTTTATTCGCATTAAGTTACTTTTTATTCTGTTAATATTACTGCCAACATGACCTCAATTCATGTGCCTAACGATACAAACTTTAAGAACTAGAAAGAGGACATTCTGATAGTTCTCAGTTGCATAAATTTAGACTATGCGATAAGGAAGGAACAACCCGCTCCTCTGAGGTAAAGCGAACTTTGAGAAGTGGGATCATTCTGATCGCTCAAGTCTAACGATGCTAAAGCGCAATGTTCTAGAAGATTTCAGTGACGGTATGTTCGATGAGGTAACTGCCAAAAGTTTCCTATAAGATATTGAATTACATTTTGCAAATAACGAAAAGGCTGAGACAAGTACGCTTTTAGCTAACCTTATCCAAATAAAGTATAAAGGCAAAGGAAACATACGGGAGTACATTATGGAGATGTCTAACATCACTTCAAAACTTAAAGTACTAAAGTTAGAGATGTATGGTAACTTGCTCGTGCATATGTTATTGATGTATCTTCCTGCACACTATGGATAGTTTATAGTGAGTTATAATACTAAAAAGGATAAATGTACTCTTAATGAGCTCATTTCACATTGTGTGCAAGAAGAGGAAAGGTTGAAGCGAGAAAAGACAACTGAAATTGCTCATATTACATCTACCTCAAGGAACATAAAGAGGAAAAGGACTGATGATAAGGGTACTGCAGTTGTAACATCACAATCCAAACCTAAAGTTCAACAAAAGAAACAAGTTCAGGGTTCAAAATTCGCTTGTTTCTTTTCCAAAAACCTGGGCATGTGAAGAAGGATTATTCTAATTACGCACATGACGTGCAAAGAAAGGTACACTTCTCACTTTGTTTTGTGCTGAAGTTAATTTGGCTTTTGTACATAGACATCCATGGTGGGTAGATTCAGGTGCTACTACTCATGTAAGTATGTCTATGCATGGTTTTTTGTGGAGTCGACCACCAAATGATGCTGAAAGATTCATCTATCTGGGCGATGGCAAAATAGTTGGAATTGAAGCAATTGGGAGCTTTTTATTATCTTTTGAAATTGGTCATTTTATTGAATTAATAAAGACTTATGTAGTACCGTTTTTCAGACGGAACTTGGTTTCTATTTTTTATTTTGGACAAATACAGTTATTCTCGTTCACTTGGAACATTAGTTGCGACTTGTTCTTTAGTTGATAAATTATATTTATTAAACACCAATACTTCATTTAATGAAACCTTGCAAAAAAAAAAATTAAAATGAACTTATGAGAATTCCGTTGCTTTATGGCACAAGCGTTTGGGTCATATATCCTAAAGGAGAATTGAAAGACTTGTGTTAGACGAAATACTCAAACCCCTTAATTTCACAGACTTTGATGTTTGTATCGAGTGTATAAAGGGGAAACAGACAAATATAAGGAAATTAAGTACCAAAAGGAGTTATGATGTCTTAAAATTGATACATTCTGGAATTTGCGGTCCATTCCCTACGGCCTCATGGAATGGCCAACAGTATTTTATCACTTTTATAGACAATTATTCTCGTTATGAGTACTTATATTTAATTTATGATAAGACTCAAGCTCTGGACGTGTTAAGGCCTTCAAAGCCGAAGTTGAAAATCAACTAGGCAAGAAGATTAAAGATGTCAAATTTGACTATGGTGATGCATACTATGGCAGATATGATAGATCGGGTGAACAACGTCTAGAACCTTTTGACAAATTCCTAGAGATAAAATAGAACGTTTAAGGACGTGGTCAAAAGTATGATTCGTCATTCTTCTTTGCTAGAATTACTCGAGGGAAAGTCACTTAAGACTGCAGTATATATTCTAAATAGAGTACTTCGTACAACGGTGGCTAAAACCCCTTATGAACTATGGATAGGCTGAAAACCTGTCGTTTATACATTTGGGGGTGTCCAGTTGAGGCAATGCCTTATAGGCCAATTGAAAAGAAACTAAACTCAAGAACTATTAGCTTCTATTTTGATGGGTACGTTGAACAGACGAAGGGTTTCAAGTTTTATGATCCCTCAACTAAGTCCTTTTTCGAGATGGGAAATGCGAGATTTCTTGAGGATGTTGAGTTTGAGGGGGAAAATACGGTTAAGAATAAGAATGTTGTCTTTGAATAGGAATCAATTCCTCTCCCAAACATTGTTCAACCCACTGACAGTGTTGAAGGAGACAACAATGAGGACTTACCTACTCCAAATATAAGAATTATTCCCAAAGAGCAAACTTAACAACCTCATGAATAGTTGTAGATCATTTTGATTTAAAGCTGCATCACCAGATGTATGTTAAGATGGATTTTCTCAATGGTAATATTGAGGAAACCATATATATGGTGCAACCAAAAAACTTTGACTCAGTTGATCCAAAGTCCATGGTTTGTAAACTCAAGAAATCCATATATGATCTCAAACAAGCTTCCCGTAAATGATATCACAAGTTTTATCAAGTCATTACCTCATATGATTTTGAGGTTAATGAAGTAGATGATTGTGTATATCATAAGTTCAGTAGGAGTAAAATTATCTTTTTTGTGCTCTATGTCGATGACATACTATTGGCTAGCAGCGATATAGCCTCATTGCACGAAACCAAGAGATTTCTAACTAAGAATTTTGAAATGAAAAAATCTTAGGTATGCCTCTTTTGTATTGGGAATTAAGATACACCGAGATCATTCTCAAGGTATCCTTGGATTGTCCCAAAAGAGTTATATCGAGAAGGTACTCTCTAGATTTGACATGAAAGATTGTGCACAAGGAGATACTCCTGTTACTAAGGGAGATAAGTTTAGTCTCTCTCAATGCCCCAGGAATGAGATTGAAAGTGTAGAAATGAAAAAGGTTCCTTATGCTTTAGCTATTGGTAAACTTTAGTAGGCTCAAGTATGTACGCGTTTGGATTTAGTGTACATAATCGGTATGTTAGGAAGATATTTGAGTAACCCTAGAATGGATCACTAGAAAGCAACCAAATGGTTTATGATGTATTTATAGGGAATAAAAAATTACATGCTCATATATCGGAAGTCAGATAATTGGAGATCATTGGGTATTCTGATGCCGATCTTACGGGTTGCCAAGACACTAAGAGATCCACTCATGGCTATCTATACATCTTGTCTGGAGGTGTTATTTTTGGTGGAGAGCTAAGCAGTCACTCATTGGACTTTCCACTATGGAAGCAGAGTTCATAGCCTGTTATGAGGCAACAAATCATGCGATATAGCTGCAAAATTTTATCACTAGGCTGCATATTTTGGATAGCATTGAAAGACCACTACAATATATTGTGACAATAATTCAGTAGTTCTATATTCTAATAACAACAAAATCTTATTGAAGTCTAAGCACATATACATTAAGTTTCTTGTTGTTAAGGAAAGAGTTCAGAGTAAGATAGTGTCTATTGAACATATAAGAACAAACTCCGTGCTCGCAGATCCGCTTACTAAAGGCTTACCACCCAAGGTCTTTCATGAGCACACTGTTCGTATGTGTGTTGTTTAGTTTGATGATATTCAGCTTTAGTGGGAGTTTGTATTCGGTTTAATGTTCCTTCATTTGACACTACTCATATACTTTATGTATGTTTCAGTCTTCTGCAGAATAAAGTTGATGGTATTTTCAGTTTGTTGTTTACTCTGAATGTATTGTCTTTTAATTATGATATAAGTTAAGGTTTAAAAGACTAAGGTTTGATCTCACTACGGAATAAATTTAGGACCAATTGGAAATAGGCATGTCTGAGATCACATTGCATGTAATTTCTAGCCACACATCCATACTTGATCTATGTCGTTAAATATATTTAGTGTGGTGATCATTGATGGATAGAGTTGCCACATAAATGTAACGAAGGTCTCTTTGATTTCATACCGGTATAGGAGATGGACAAGATTGATTCGAGAGATGTCTTAAGAATAGAAAGCAATTTGATGCGCACATAAGGTTATTAAATATAATTACATTCGGAATTATTATGTAGCCCAAGTGAGAGATTGTTGGAATATTTTATATATTCCAAATAATTTAATGTGGGCTCACATATTAAAGTGGTAATTATATTTGAGCTTCAATTTAAATTGGGCAAATGAAGTGATCTAATTAGGTAATCTCAAAAGATATCAACAGTAAGTATGGAATTCGAAATGTGTGGTTATCCAAAAGTAACCTACTGGTTACTCAATAGTCGGGTTACTCAATATTCACCTATTGGTTACTCAGGAGTCACCTAATTAGAATTTATGGGGTTCTAATTAGATGTCTATATAATGAACGGTTCTGGTCCCCAAGGCTAATGCAATCAAAGACTCTTCTCCTCATTCCCATCAATGAGAGAGAACTCATATAGAGAGGGATTAGTCTGTGGAATACCTCCAACCCCTAGTCTCAATCATCACTATGGATTCAGGTACATAGTTCCTACAATTCTTTTATAAGGTAATTTCGATAATCTAATATGTTGATGAATTTTATTTAATATTCCAATAGTTATGTGTGCAATTTTGATGAGAAACTGCTAGCTTTTTAGTGGTTCATGCCCTACCCTATTGTGGTGTCAAGGGCCACCTTATCTATATGTTTGGTACTTTTTGTGAGAAAACGTATGACGCACTTATTACACCACTTGTCCATGATTAATACTAATAAAAGCATGATACGTCTGGACAAGTATCGCGTGTCGTATCTTTATTGATATTGAACATAGACACTTGGTGCACTAAGTGCATGATACTTTTTCACCATTTTTATAATTCTGGACAGTGTGAAAGTTGTCCCTCATACATTTGTGCATGCTTATATGGTATTATTTCAATAATGCTTGTTTCAAGCGCAAATCAATTAATACATGAGAAAAGCTCGAGATCGATTTTCTCAGGGTTTGGACACTTATTAAGAATAGTCTCGGGTCTAAAACTTATTTCAAATAAATATGTAACTGTCACACCCCACATAATTCTAGCGTCGTCCGCCACCAAAATTAAGCCGGGCGTGAGTAAATAAAATACCATTCTTAGCATGAGACAGGTAAAATTAATCCACAAGATAAATGATAATCAATTTCAAAAGATAAACCATCCAACTAAGCGATAAAAGATTCATCTCCATGCTAAACTTAAAGTAAACCTAATCTCTAATAATATGAAACTGAATCATCTCCAACTGAATCCAGTGAACTAACTGAATAAAACCTATAACAACTTTGGAATCGAATGCCCAATCAAAACCATTAACTATGTCTCACAGTAATGGAAAACTAAACTAAATCAATACGCATAAGGTAGCGCTACTCCAACTGCACCTCTAAGGAAATCTTCAAATAATTCTATGCAGCTTCTCCAAATATTATTTCCTGAAAAGTTAGTCAACGCATGAGGTTAGATCCCCGAGCATGAATACACACTACTCCCCTAAAATAGGATCCTTGAATCTAGACAGTAGCATTATACGTAATAAATATCACAATAGAGTATTTTAATAAAACGAGATAATTAAACGCGGGAAAGATAAATTACTAACCACCCCTTAAAATTCTGATAAAAGCAAACCAATATCATTTTAATTATTCCACAACCCCAAAGCGTTAATTTAATTAAATTAACCCAAATTATAATTATTATAAATTTTTATTATGGCGGTCCTCCTGCCCCGGATGGTAATTTCCACCAAAGTTTAATACTTTCCCTTGACAAAACGCCAGTCGAATCCGTTTAAACTGTCGATTCCCCACAATTTGACAAGGTTCCACACACGACACGACATAAATCGCCAGCCAACCCGTTTAAACTGTCAGCCCTCGCACATTATGTTGCCACAAATTTTAATAGCCATTTTTATTTTAGGCATTAATTCTCATTTTCTCAATTTCACAATTAACAAATTACCCCACCCTTTTAATCGATGCAAGATCCTCAAAATACCCCTTAGTACCATACCTAAGGGTCCCCAAGTACATACATCCTATCTTACATATATGATGAATCACCAATACAAAACACTTCCTAGTCTCATGCCTAGGCTAACAAAAAGACGATATGATGTAAAAATCTGCCCCACCCCGAAATATAAAATCCCCACGAATTTACACTAACTAGTCCCAAACCTAGCAAACATAAATTATCACCAAGGCCTACCCACTATAGTAAACATCCTAAAAATAAGGTTGAGCAAAATACTACCCAAAAGCCCCTCGTACATGAGATGACAAAAGTGACTAATACAATTCACACAAATCACAATTCAATATGCACAACATATCAATTTAATAAAAAAGGTTCCAATTTAATTTAAATAAATTAATAACCCCGACGTTGATTTCAACATGATTAATTCCATTCAATAATGTTAAATTAATTAACATATAATAATCTTCAATAAGACATAACCGTTTTCTTTTATAAATCATCTACTTTTTATAAGTGTGAGCGCGTCCCAATAACAATATAAATAATCCCATAAAAATTCTACATGAGAACCTACACCCAAAACCATACAAACTCAAAAATCTAACCTACGCACCCAAAGGTTTCAAATATTAAATCATATTTAAAATTTTCATAAAAACAATCTCAAAATTTAAGTGTCCACTTTCTCTAATTAAGTTACTAATTGATTTTAATCAAAAACACATGATTAACGATTTAGGCGACACTTCAAATGCATAATACTAAAATAAAGAAATAGAGTATTCATGCCTGAGATTAAGATGAGAAAATTATGACTAGGTTGGATTTCTCTCGAAAAATTAGCAAAGAGACGTTCTTGAACAATCTTGAGAAAACCCGGTTTAAAGCTTCAAAACTTGGATTGAAAATAGCTCTCCAATTGAGTTAAGGTTTTGAGGGAGGAAGAAGATGTAAGAGAAGAGATTACTGCTCTTAGGGTTTAGAAGAAAGTATTTTTAAAAGTCCTAAACCCGTAACTTTATTTATATACCAAAAAAAATTTGAGTCCTAATCAAATACAAACACTCGAAAAATTATTACGGACGATCGAACCGTCAGAATGGCTTGAAAGTTTAGTATGTTATAGTGAACGGCGAGATAGAGCTGCTGTGAAAAAATTCAGCTCGATCGGAGGTTGGATTTTAAAAGATATTATATTTATCCTCCTTAACTCGGATCCTCCCCCTATTTTTATACAAAAAGTTATAGTTTCCAAGTTTTAATCCTGATTTAAATTCAGCTTAGACCTTTATTTTTATATATAAAAATCAACATATTTAATTACTAAGAATAATTAAATCCAAAAAGTTTATTTTTTCTCGAATTTTCCAATTAATTAATTTAATTAACTATTAAAAACACGGGGTGTTACATACTTTTCCACTAGCAAAGGAATTTCGTCCTCGAAATTAGACGTAGCATAAACATCAAACGTAAATCGCGTAACATAAAATAAAGCTCACACACGCCTACTCGTTGAATGCCATAATTGGGCACCCATATACCCAATCCTACGTGCACCTACCCCACGAACAACAAAATAATATATATTGCTATATAAATACATAACTATGAAAGTGACGACGTACCACGCGCTCTTGCAAATCACCACTCGATTCTATTTCTGATAATTTTCGCAACACATAAATCCTCAAATCAAATCACATCGTTGCATCGATATAAGACATACCCAAAATTTATACTAATGATCTTTCAAATAATTAACGTCTCTAAAATCAACTCTAAGGATCCTCACATCAATCTTACTAATTCTAAACTCAATGCCTACAATGTGCTTAATACAAAATTCTATATCTTCAAGAAACACAAGTAACACATATGATAGACCCTCTACCTTAAGGAGTACGAATCAATAAAGGGAATCAAAGATCGATAACGTGGAAGCTAAACGGACTCACAACCTACGAGACCTAAGACCATGCTCTGATACCATCTGTCACACCCCGTCTAATTCTGGCGTTGTCCGCCATCGAAACTAAGCCAGGCATGAGTAAATAAAATACCATTCTTACCATGAGACATATGAAGAGTGCCCAATATGTGTGTTTCAAATCAAACCAAATTTTATTACCAAAAAAATTGTTCAACTTTTAAGTATGCACCAAACCAAGTTGTGAAAACCCAATTCTTACTTTAAACCAATTTTATCTTGATTAATCCTAAACATGCATATAGTGATTAAAGAAAGTAAAGTAAAGTAAAGAATACTCACAACGCCGGATGTACTAGGAAAAAACCCACAACGGTAAAACAACCTCGGAAGGCCCAAGCCAAACAATCACTATGAATGTGGATTTACAATGAACAGACACAGACTCACTCAACGACTCGATCCCCATGGGTCTTGACGCTCTTCTGATCTTCAACCACTCCTCTCACAGTGCCCATGCAGAAAGTCCTTCTTCCACGATACCTGTCCATAACACATGCGTCCACGTATATCTCGGTGTCCATCGATTGGCTTTGATTCGTCTACGATGTCGAACAAGAAGTCCTTCTCTTTTCTTCACCGCAAAACACTTGATGTTCAATGATGGAAAAATCTTCTTGGTTCCGCAAGATCATGTAAGCATATAAGAATGATAACTCGGATCTTTGCAAACTCTAAGGATGTGTTTATGCTTTGTAAACCTTAGAAAACATGTGCAAACAACGTACTGGAATGTATTCTGTTTTTTCCAGATGCACACCTAGGAAACTCTGATAGAAACACGCTTTAAATAACAATTTAGTGCAGCCTCGCAAATGTGTCATTCGAACGACAATGCCACGTCGTTTGCTCGACTTAGGCATCTCGTTTGAGCGAGATCCTTATGTCGTTTGAACGAGCTGATGTGTCAGTGTGACTTTTTGACTTTTAGTTCAAAACGTCTCTTTTAAAGGAGATCCAAATAAGTCAAACTCTATTTCGATTATATCAGAGTAAAACGTAGTGTAAACACTTAAAACACTTTTAAAAACACTTTAAAATATTTTTCTTTATAAAAATACATCCTAATCTTTTATAAAAATAATTCCGAGCACCATTAATTATACGCATCCATACCTGAGTGATCTCGGAATGCAATTAACTTTGAAGATGATTAAAGTAGCACCAATCAAACTTTGGCATGATTTAATTCTTTGAATCTTTGATGCAACGTCTTTAATTTTCTTCAATACGTCATAGACCAAGTTGGATCGTGACACAATAAAAATTTCCCTATGACATATTACAAACAGAGTTTTGTTCACGGAATTAAGTCAAAACAATACAGGGACTCAATTGGAAATTTTTGTCCTAACAAATCTCCCCCTTTGACTATTCCGAGACAAAACTAAACCAGTGAAACGCCTAAGCCGGGCCGTCAAGTCGTATGACGCCTAAATCCCAATCCATAAACCCAAAATAAAAAATTACAGGATACGGATTAGAATATGTAGCACCGGCAATCATGAACTATCTGAATGTGATGTAGACTTGAAATCTCAAATTGCTGAAGCATACTTGCACACATGAAACAGACAAAAAAATACCTAGTGAAGTATGGAGGAACAAATGATGCCAATTTAAATATCCAAATTATACCAAACAATTATAGATACCAATATGAATAATCTTTGAAAAAATCATTTGTTAAACAATTTGTGCAACAAACTGATACCAATGTTACTACCAATATGAGATACCAATTTGTAAACATATGTAAACCAAAACATGCTCAAATATCTGCCTACATCACATACATCTCTCCCACTTTTTATCTCGAATAAACAATCCGGTGAAAAGATAAACCAATCAAAATATCTAGCATGAGAATACAAACCAATTTGAATCAATGTGAAATCGCTAGATAATCATGAAACAGCCAGCTAAATATGATCAAGAAATGACAAATCAGTTGCTAGTAAACTAATGAATCACACAAAGAATATAACAATCTAATCAGGTGTGATAAGTGGACTATATGTAAAAAACATTTAGAACTAATAAATCCTGCATATAAACCAGTCAGTCCAGAAACACTTCCAGCAGTACCAAAAATATACCAATTTAAACCAGTGGACTGCAAACCAATCAGAAGCCATAAAACAGCCTCTCGTTCGAACGAGCCAGGGACGTCGCTCAAACGAGTTGAGGACATCGCTCGAACGAAGTACAACTGTCGTTCGCTCGACATGGATTTGTCGTTTGAACGACTTCTCACGACCTGCCAGAATTTCCCAGATTCTCAGAAATATAATATAATATTGTCCAGGGAAAAATTTCCACAAAAAAATTCCAGGAAGGGCCTGACAAAAGAAAAACAGTGTTAAAACAATAGGCTTTTAACACAAAATGCAAAAACTCATAAAAACTAACAATGTGAGTTACATGCAAACATAAAACTGATGTGCTCAAACATGGATATGAAATGAATGGGCGTGAAACTACAACAAATGAGTCACAATTCCAACACATCGAAACGACCAAGAAGCTCTAATTGGTAGCGATAAATCATCAAACTTTATCATATCCATATGACAATAAAAGTGTGATCTTAATGAACTAAACATACTACATGCACATAAATTCAGAATTTTGACGATTCTACAAATAATAACGTCAAATTGCAATGTTTCAACATTGGGATTAGTTGTGCAAACCCGTTAAAATTTTTAATCCATCCAAAACTCCCTCAATAATATCATATTTTGTTTCACTAAACTAATTTGTCCCTTCTCTTAGCATATTGCATTTTCTTTTGGTCTCTTTTAAACGTTGGCTTTCACGATGAGTTATTTTTTAACTCTCGTAACCCTTTCCCCTGAATCGCTCATTATTTTTATCAATTTAAATCCTTATGGTAAACGGTTCTTACATGCACACTTCTCCTTAAGTCTACTTGCGCATAGATGACAAGATTGAGATAAGAACGCCTCACCAAATTCAAATATGCAAGAGAAGACAAACATCCATATAAACTCGTGCATGTGTACAATGTTGGCATATATACAAAGTCGAATCAAAATGCATATCAACTTCGAAACAACCCCATATAAACAATGGTTAAGATCATTATAAGCATCGATAATAATGACCAAATGTCCTAGCCACATGGATAATGAAACGATGGGGGGGGGGGGGGGTCCAAGCACACCAATATGCCACATCAAACATGTAAACTCAAAAGCAAAAAACCGAAAATCTTTTTGGCTTTTCATATTTTGACTCAAATAAAAGCAAAATCTTTTTGGTTTTTCAAAAGTTTTCTCAAAAACAAAATCTTTTTGTATTTTTCAAATATGACTCAAATAAGTGAAAAATAAAATACAAAGAGATAAACATGTCATAACACTAGCAAATTATAAACATGGTGAAAGGGCTAGCGTATGACAAAACATGCAAGCTACTATCCATAAGAAATAGCAAGAGATGAATCATGTGCATGCATGTGAGAATCAATCAACGAAGCAGTTAGCATCTCCAAAATGGATTTCCTAACTCAAACCGATGTATACCTAACAAAGAGGATTTTGGGAACTAATGGGACACTACATTTAAACTTCCTAGGGTCTTTTCTAAAACCACAAAAACTCCTAAGGTGACCTTTCCTACCACAATGCGAACATGTGAAAACACGACGAGGAATGGTACCTTTAGGTTCACCTTTTCTAATACCCTCGGATGTGATTGACGCTCTAAAGCAGACTATGGTTTTGGCTTTTACAATCGAACCACTGGAATAAGATAAGCCGTTACCATCACTACTCGAGTCATTTAAATCAGTTTTTAACTTTAAAACTTTTGACTCAAGCAAACGATTAGACTCCTCAAACTTTCGAGACTCCTTCTTTAAATTTTCAATTACCCCTAGAAGGTTATCTCGCTCCCCCTCAATGTGAGCAAACTTATCCCTAAGAGCCTTTTCTCGTGCCACAAAATCATTAATCGAATTATTTTCCACAACGGTACAAACTCTAGAATTTTTTAAATCCTCTAACTCTTTTTCTACAACGAGGACTCTATCATCACTCTCCTTTTTACCCAATTTTAATATATTAAAATTTTAAACAAAGAACTAAAGTGCTCACGACAAATATCTCTTTGAATTTGAAACTTTTGCAAATATTCAATCCTATTTGTGAAACCATAATTTTCTTTCTCCAAAACTTCAATACGTTTTGTAAACTTTAAATTCAAACGATGTAAATCGTTAAAGCTTAGAGAATCCATCGAGAGAAAAAAAATACAGGAGAGATAAACAAACACACGGGATCACAAAACAAATAAATTATGTTTTTAGCTCTGATACCAATTTGAAGAGTGCCCAATATGTGTGTTTCTAATCAACCCAAATTTTATTACCAAAAAAATTGTTCAACTTTTAAGTATGCACGAAACCAAGTTGTGAAAACCCAATTCTTACTTTAAACCAATTTTATCTTGATTAATCCTAAACATGCATCTAGTGATTAAATCAAGTAAAGTAAAGTAAAGAATACTCACAACGCCAGATGTACGAGAAAAAAACCCAAAACTAGAAAACAACCTCAGACGGCCCAAGCCAGACAATCACTATGAATGTGGATTTATAATGAACATACACAGACTCACTCAATGACTCGATCCCCATAGGTCTTGACTCTCTTTTGATCTTCAACCACTCCTCTCACAGTGATCACGTAGAAAGTCCTTCTTCCATGATACCTGTCCACAACACACGCGTCCACGTATGTCTCAGTGCCTACCGATTGGCTTTGATCCGTCTACAATGTCGAACAAGAAGTCCTTCTCTTTTCTTCACCACAAAATCCTTTATGTTCAATGATAGAACAAACTTCTTGGTGCCGCAAGATCACGTAAGCATATAAGAATGATAACTTGAATCTTTGCAAACTCTAAGGATGTGTTTATGCTTTGTAAACCTTAGAAAACATGTGCAAACAACGTAGTGGAATGTATTCTATTTTTTTTCAGATGCACACCTACGAAACTCTGATAGAAACGCACTTTAAATAACAATTTAGCACCGCCTTGAAAACCGTGTTGTTTGAACGACAATGCCATGTCGTTCGCGCGACTTAGGCATTTCGTTCGAGCGAGATCCTTATGTCATTTGAACGAGCTGACGTGTCAGTTTGACTTTTTGCCTTTTAGTTCAAAATATCTCTTTTAAAGGAGATCGAAATAAGTCAAACTCTATTTCGATTATATCAGAATAAAACATAGTGTAAACACTTAAAACACTTTAAAATATTTTTCTATATAAAAATACATCCTCGTCTTTTATAAAAACAATTTCGAGCACCATTAATTATACGCATCCATACCCGAGTGATCTCGAAATGCAACAAACTTTGAAAACGATTAAACTTGCACCAATTAAACTTCGGCAAGATTTAATTCTTTGAAGCTTTGCCAGAATGTCTTCAATTTTCTTCAATACGTAATAGACCAAGTGGGATCGTGACACAATAAAAATATCTCTATGACATATTACAAACAGAGTTTTGTTCACGGAATTGAGTCAAAACAATACAGGGACTCAATTGGAAATTTATGTCTTAACAACATATATGAGACATATAAAATTAATCCACAAGATAAATTATAATCAATCCCAAAAGATAAACCATCCAACTAAGCGATAAAAGATCCATCTCCATGCTAAACTCAAAGTAAATCCAATCTCTAATAATATGAAACTGAATAATCTCCAACTGAATCCAGTGAAATAACTGAATAAAACCCATAAAAACTTTGGAACCGAATGATTCAATCAAAACCATTAACTGTGTCTCAAACTAATGGAAAACTAAACTAAATCAATACGCATAATGTCAGGACCCTGACCCAAAAAAGTAAGGAACGAGTATCTTGACATGCCACTAAGGCATTCAATATTCTGGCTTTAAAAATTTTCTCTTAAAATATATGTAGCAGCAATACAATCACATGGCTATGAATCATAAAATACTGAAAGTGAAGGAATTACATCATCAGAGCTTTCTAAAGGAAACTTCATTTATATTAAAATATCAACGAGTTACAACTTGACAAAAAATTTAAAACCTTTTAATTAAAGAGCCAAACATGCTCTATTTAATAAAACAAACTTCTACTTAATGTAACAAAAGGAGCTCTAAAAGCTAAAATCTTCAACATAGTACATTTACGTTCCATCCACGAGCTTAATTACGTCCTGAAAAACGGTTATTTATACAACGTCATCTAAAAGACGAATAAGATTCAATCTCCAGACATTCTAGAGGTTTTCAAAAAATTGATACCTATTCAATTTAGAACATAAGGCATATACATAGAGATAGGAGTTTCCAGTAATATATATAAATTAAATGATTATATATATATATATATATATATATATATATATATATATATATATATATATATATATATATATATATATATATATATATATATATATATTCAAAATAAAAAGTTCAGAACATAGCGAATAAAACAATTGAATATATGTCAATTATTCAGTTTTTAGTGGCCATGTACGCTCTAATACCCAGACAGATAGTGTTACCAAATGTTTCCACCCGGTAACATCACAGACAGAGAATCATGATTTCTGGAACAATGCCTTGTTTAGAGCACACCAGCGATAAACCAGCTGGGAAGGTACCACCCAAATATTTCCACCCGGTAGTCAAAGCCAATATAATAATAGAGTTTCCATAGGCCGAATCAATAATTTCAGAATTCAAATCAGGTGTTTATATAGAGAGATATAAACATATAACAAATGACAGAATCATCGGTATCAGATGCATTTTGAGAATAAAATCATTTCAAAAAATATACATAGTTTGCATAATATAATATAATCAAAATGCGCAAGAAATTGCATAAATTACTCACCCAAAATAGAGGCTAAAAAATATAGATATTGAGTCTTGGATCACACGTTAATCTAATAAATACAATAAATATTTAATTACATACTCTAAATAAACCTAATTCTAAATATTGTGTTTTAATCCTAAAATAACTTGCTGTAAAAGGTTGCTAAAACCATTTTATCAATTTTTAATATTCATTCATCGTTTGTAAAGAATTCAATTCATAGTTCTTCCTAGTTAGTCGGTTCCCAGTAGAGATGTAGGGTCACAGGGGCACCACTTCAATACCATCTCATCTAGACAGAACATATCCGAATTTATTCCCAGTAGAGATGGAGGGTCACAGGGGCACCACTTAAATACCATCTCAAGTAGACAGAATTTCACCAGGACTGACTTTGGAATTACTTAAATGAGATTCCATAATAACGAGAAATTACTTACAAAAATAATTTTAAAAAGCATATATATATTTTCAAACAAGTTGACATATTTTGAAAATAAAATCAATTTAGATTGTTTCCAAATTTTAAGTTTTGATTAGTGGAGCCTTTAGTGTATTTTTCCAGCATAACTACTAAGTAAAGCTATAAATCACGGAATTAAAAGTATAAAAATGCATTACAAGATTTAAATAAAATCATACCTACGAAACCAATTCTTTCTTCAAAATTATAAAACTCCTTCTCAAGATATTTCCCAAGCTATCACTTTTTCTTACTATAATTCTCAAGGAATTGGTGTGAGTTATAAATGATCCCAAAGGCCCTATTTATAGGTTTCCAAGGATATTACGGTGCTGACACGTATCTAATGAATAAGCTTTTTGGAGAGGTGATTCAATGCTGAGGTGTCGCGTTTCGGAGTGGTCTTGCAGTGTTAATATCACCAAATGATGACAAGTGTTTTAGCTTTCTCTCTAAAGACGACATGTGTAATGTGGAGGTGACGAGCACGTGGTGGAAAGGTGATAAGGATATAAGGGTCATTTTACACATGAAGGGTATTTTGGTAATTTCACACTATATATTTTTACAATATTTCTTAGAGGTCCTTGAAAATATTTTATTTATAAAATGACCCTTTTTATATTTTTATTTTAGTCCCTAAAGTTTCATAAAATTATATTTTCTATCCCAAAACTTATTATTTACCTTAAGATATGTCATAAGACTTCAATTTGATCCAATTTACAATTGATTCTTCACATTTAAAAATGGAGTTTGTTATATTGATAGCTAATAATACCACATCTCTAATAATACAACATTTATAAGATAATAAGTAACACATGAGTGTTAAAACAAACAAACTATATGCATATGAGCATATAAAAGTGGGGTCACTACATCCTTCCCTCCTTATAAAAAGTTTGGTTCCCAAACTTGACTCATATTAATTTACAAACAAGTATGGATATCTCTCCTTTATTTCATCTTCCCGCTCCCATGTTGCTTTTTCAACTGAATGATTACGCCATAATACTTTGACCAGTGGAATTATCTTGGTTCGTAATATTTGATCTTTCTGGTCCAAAACTTCTACCGGATGCTCAATATATGACAAATCTTCTCTAACTTGAAGAGCGTCGTGACTTAAGATATGTTTTGGATCTAGGACATATTTCTTTATCATTGATATGTGAAACACATTATGTATACTAGAGAGTTCAGATGGTAAGGCTATTTTATACGCAACAACTCCTATCCTTTCAAGGATTTCAAAAGGTCCTATATATCTTGGGCTCAACTTCCCTTTCTTCCCAAATCGTATTACTCCCTTTGCAGGCGATACTCGCAAGAACACATAATCTCCTCTTTGGAATTCTAACTGTTGGTGTCGATTCTTAACATAACTCTTTTGACGGCTTTGAGCGGTTCGAAGTCGGTCTTATATTAATTTCAACTTCTCTGTTGTGATCTGAATCAATTCTGGTCCCAATATTTTTCTTTCCCCAACTTCTACCCAATATATAGGGGAACGACACCTTCTACCATAGAGTGCCTCATACGGAGCCATTTGAATACTTGCTTGATAACTATTATTATATGCAAATTCCAGTAACGATAAATGATCATCTCAATTCCCTTTCAAATCAAGTGTACACGCCCTAAGCATATCCTCTAAGGTTTGAATATTTCTCTCTGATTGTCCATCCGTTTGAGGATGAAAAGCAGTGCTGAAACTCAATTTTGTTATCATGGTTCCCTGTAGGTTTTTTCAGAAGTGAGACACAAATCTAGGGTCACGGTCAGAAATAATTGAAATTTGGGTTCCATGAAGCCTAATAACTTCCCGCACATACAACTTAGCTAAATTTTCTAAAGAATGGGTAATCTTAATTGTAGACACCCCATTATATTACCCCCTAACTCTCCTTAGGTCCCTAGTACCTCCCTTCATCAATATAAACCCAGGTCACGTCCCGAGTACTGACCTGAAGGCCATCGGGAACTCCCCGGCTCAGTTTGACCCAAAAGTCAAACTCTTCGTCTCTACCGAGACTCAATGAATCTTCAAAGGGCACTGAATACCCTTTCCAACGGTCCACCCTGTGCACAATTTCGACTTACTATGCGGACGAACGATCCGTTTGCATTCGAAACCTGACCTAGAGGCCATCGGGCGCTCCCGGGCTCTTTTTGACCTAAGTCAACTCTTTATCCCAACTGAGGCTGAATGAATCTTCGAAGGGCACTGAATACCCTTTCCAACGGACTATCCCATGTGCAATTCTGACTTTCCATTCAGACGAACGATCCGTTTAAGTCCGGGAGGCCACCGAGCGCTTCTCGGGCCCGGTTGACCAAAGTCAACTCTCTAAATTGGGTCAAACTATTTGGAATGTCTAAGTAAATCTCCTAACCTTTCCAACGGTATGACCCGTGAATGATTCGGACTTACCATGCGGACAAACGATCCGTTTGCGTCCGAGCGATTTCCCGTCCAATGGGCCGATAAATGCTTCCGAGCCATATTTAAACCAAAGTCAACTACCGAACCGGGGAGCAGTCCTAGGAATTTCAAAGGTATCTGAATTACCTTTCCAACGGTATGCCCCGTGCACGATTCTGACCAACGGTTTGCCCTCGGCGACAGATTTTCTGAAAAAGCCTGAAGCGCACTGCCAAATGGCAGGTTCCAGACCCTGCCTATCGGCACCTGCCGATAGGCAGGAACAGGTCTATGCCGATTGGCACCCACCTAGGGCGATAAAAGGAGGCCTTCACCTCATTTGCAAGGGGAGCCCAGATCTGATAAAAATCTCTCTCAGCGAATCCTAGAAACCTCTCTCGAAGGCAGCGTGATTTCAACTCCCAAATCCCTTTTTTACTTCCACTTTTCATGATCCTTTTCATCAAATGTGGTGAATTAGACACTCTCCATCATCATCCAAGGTCAAGGGCTGCTATTCAACACTTAAGATCAAGCTCAAGATCTTCAAGAAGGTCCAACTTTCTCAAACTCTCTTTTGAATTCTCTTAAATTCCCATAACTTGTTTTCTTATTTAGCTTTTTATTATCTCATCTCACACATCCTAATATACTTTTTATTTAGTATTATTGTACCTCTTTTTGTTTTTCATAAAACCCAAAAAACAAGAAAAAGAGGGTTTGCTCATAAATTTCAAGTAGGGATTCTCACACTTTTCTCACAACTAAAACACCTTTTTTTACACACACACACATTTACAAATAAGAGATTCCCCATTTGGATTTATGGGATAAACCCCACCCCTCATTTTGTATGCGAACTACGTGGACTTTGATGCCTTTATAGGCTACGTAGGCATCTCGGGGTAAAATCCGAGACTGGAGTCCTTTTACTCAGTTTTTCTCTCCTTTTCTATCTTCTCTAAATCCATTTTCCTTATATTTTATATACTTGATCTTAGTGACATATTACTCTGTATTTGTTATCATTCCATTATAACGATCAACGTAGGGGTAATTGTGTAAATCTTATTTTTATAATATTATTCTTATATCTTCCTACGGATGACTCGCTTAATCTTTTCCATGATACAAGTCGAGGATTCATACCTCCGTTCTATATATACACATGCACACATATCATGGGGGGAAACATAAAGGAAAATAACAAATATCCATGAGAGACTGAAAGGGCGGAATGGGTGACTAACACCTTCCCATTTCGTAACTAAGCCTCCAAACCCTTCTCGAATCATTTTGGTTTCGCACACACCAGTATGTCTTTGGATGCCATCCTTCGGGACGACTTCCCCTTTTTTCTTTTGTCTGTTTTGAGTAAAATAGACTGGCGACTCTGAATCTCTCTACATTTGTACACCACATCTCAAACGACGCCGGCGGAAGGGCTCCCGAGAGGGACGCGCAGGACCTGAAGGATCCTTCTCCTCCACGACGGGGATCGGGGATGGCCATAGTGGAGACTCTGCTGAGGATATTATTTTTTATATTGAGGACTTGATTCTATTTACATGGATGCTATATTTGCTTATGTCTCCCCCCCCATATCTGAATGTTCCCCTTTTTCCATATGTATCCCATGTTTATGCTTATATTCACACACTTGTAGAAATTTCTCCTTGTACACTTCACACCACGTGCACCTAGGATCACATGTATATACCCATGTTGCACGCATCACCCATCCATACTTGGTGTACCTTCTGGGGTACTTGTACTTTGGTCCCTGTTTGGCATAATCAAGAAAGGCATTTTCATCATAAGATACTAATAAGAGGATCATGCATGGTTCACGCAACATCACCAAAGAGCATTGATGTTGACCAAATTTTACCCAGTAACTAGAGGGTCATTTCGTGATGGGCTCTGGTCCAATAGGTCGCAGTTAGCCTAAGCGATATAACTCTCACCTTCCATTGGCAAAGTACCTTCGATGTATATCGAACGGTTCCCCCGTACCGTACCGCTTGACCAAAGTCATGACGGGAGGTATATCGCAGGGAATTCATTCACGTACGCCGAGTATATCGAATTCGCTCTCACATGTACCGTCCTCACGAGGTATATGGTGAGGTAATTCACGTACACTCAGGTATATCAAATGGCTTGTCCACACGTACCGATTGCCCGCAAGAGCAAGACGTATATCATGAAAGTCACGCCAAAGGGGGGAACCCATGCCGATTCACCCAACCAACTGCATACCCTCATATAGGTGTCAAACCTAGGGCACGCACTTTAGATTGCCGGTTTCAACCCAAAACTTTGCTGAAATTTTGGGTCGACCTGTCGCCCAAATTTTTGAGCATTTTTAAAATGGGGCCCTGTCCGTGAGCCTGGTTACAAGTCCAAACTGTAGCTTTGCATATATTAAGACCCCCACTTTTCCAGGCTCGGGTCTCGTCCGGCATTGCATTTAGGAGAATTCAATACAAGTGAAAACATAACAATCATAATAATCATGCTGAGTTCCGTCTCTAAAAACATTTCTCCCCTCTTTATCAAAAATCCAAAAAACATTTCTCCCTTCTTTATCAAAAATCCAAAAACATTTCTCCCTTCTTTATCAAAAATCCAAAAATAGTTCTTTCTTTTTTCTCAAAAATAAATCTCATCCTACGCCTTCTCAGGTCGATCGTAAGCCCTTGGCCTGGCTCCATATTGCCTTCGGTCTTCAGTCAAATCACCCTGGAGTTTCATCCGTTCTTCTACTACTTCTTTCAAGTCCGGAATCCATCCATCTTCCATGGAGAATACATATCAAGCACCAGTCATACAGTCGGATCTGACGACAGTCCTAGCTTAGCTCGTGTCCAAGATTGACAACCTCCAAACCGAGGTCTGAGAGATGCAACGAAACCATGTTCCTATTCCTCAAGAGCCTGAGGCCCTATTCCCTCATGCTATGGGTCCACTCGAGCCTATCTGGGTTCTGGAAGAATATCAACATGCTCCACGTGCCCCTCCTGCCAATGGGCCGCCACCTGCCCAACTTCCAATGCCAAATATTTCCCACCCTATGGCTAACCTGCCTGTGGTCGCTGATCCAAAAGAGAAGGAGTTGAATAAAGTCAAGGAGGACCTTAGGATTCTCACTAAGAAGTTTGACCAAGTTAGAATCTCTAGGAATTACATGGACTACACCCACATGTCTCCTTATCCTAAAGCAAGGTTACCCGAGAAGTTCAAGATGCCAAATATCGAGAAGTTTGGAGGGAGTGGACCCCCAATTGTTCATCTTCGAAGTTATCATCATTCCATGACTCTACTAGGGGCTTCTGAGGAGGTTATGGCCCAATTATTTCAGCAAACTTTGAAGGATAGTGCCCTCCGATGGTTTTTATCTCTTGAGGAATCCAGAATCCGTAGCTGGGAGGATGTAGCCTGAGAATTCATGTCACAGTACAAATACAACGAAGAGATTGAGGTCACCCGTTGTGATTTAGAGCTGCTCAAATAGAATCCTGGAGAATCAGTCAGTAACTTCATAACCCGGTGGAGCGAGCAGGCAACTACCATGACTAATCGACCATCCGAGGAAGAACAAGTCAACGTAGTGAAGAAGAACTTCTTGACCCATGTCCAAGCGACGATGGGAGGACAATACTATACCCACTTTCGATCTCTCAGAGAAGAAGGAGTGGAAATGGAGGAAAGCCTCGTTAAAAAAGAGATTGAACCAAAGAAGGTGTCTGAATAGTTCACCCCTGGAAAGTATGACAAGCCTGCCAGTGCTACCGTCTCGACCATCAACAACATCTCTCAACCAACCACATCATGGGCACCAGAAAGCCGCCCTACTCCCATCCGAAGGGAATACACTGAGCTCCATGCTCACCTCTCCAAAGTTTACCAATCCCTGCTAAGCTGAAACCTCATAAAACCCTCGGTTCCATATCCATTGCCAAATCCACTCCTAAGAAACTTCAAAATCGATGCTCACTGTGCCTTTCACCAAACTGCCGCTCATACCACCGACCAATGCTTTCACCTCCGGAACGTAATCCAAGATCTCATTGATCGGGGTACCATCGCCCCACCAGCCAATCCTAAGCCAAACAATACTCACAATCCACTTTCGAATAACAACCAATGCCATCTTCTTAGAAGAAAACCCAGATTTCGATCCCTCAACTCAAATCACAGCCATATACTCTCCTAAACCTCTTCAAACTTGCCCATATTTCCTCCTACACCCTACTGGCCTCACTGATCAGGCACTGTCACTCCTTATCAGAGCATGCATCACTGTCCGTACTCATTCTGAAAATGGAAGTATGGCATTGTCAGAGGTGTTAAACCAACTCCTAGAGTTCGGGCTGAAATTACCCTCACAGATGGTCATCGATTGCCAGAAGTTCAGCACACTGTTCTTGGAGGCACGAAAATGGGCCCGAGATTCAAACAAATGGGTGGTACTAACTGACGAAGTCAGCTTAGATGATGTTGTCCAGACTATGGCAGGATTTTTCGAGCAAACCAACAGCAATTGTAGTATCACCAGGTTACTTAAAACTTTGAAGTTACAAGGGCGTTTGGTCCCTTCAATCACACATATCCCCACAGAATGAAAGGACCTGTATGAAGAAGCCGTTGAAATTGTGGAATGCATCGACTTTACGTTGAAAGACAGAATTATTGCCATCTGATGGGGGGAAGAATTCGAAGATTCGAGTGAAGAACAAGCTTCAGGAAGAGCTGGCCCAATAGCCAACATATGTGGGATGATCTCATTTAAAGAACTCCTCGGAGAAATAAATAGGGTGGCAGAACAACCTGAGATTGACGAGGAAACGGGGTTCATGTTCTTTCCTTCTTCAGTAAATCACATGACCAGATCAGGGAGACATTACCAGGTTCCAAGATCACTACCAGTAAATGACAAAGGGAAGGGCGTTGAAAACCTTCCTATTCTAGAGATGACCATCGAGGAGAGCAATATCCTCGATCAACTGAAGAAAACTCAAGCTAACATCACTTTATGGGAACTTTTCATGTCTTCCCAGCTACATATAAATGCTTTAATCAAATTACTCACTGGACCCACAGTTCCCTCCTCTACCACACCATAAGAAGCGGTAAATCTGGTCGGATCCTTGACCTCTACCCGAATGCTATCATTTTCTGAAGAAGAAATCCCCAGAATTGGGCCAAATCACAATCATGCACTCAACATCTCCGTCGAAGTCATGGGGATGGCCGTGCCACTCTCTCTCATCGATAACGGATCTGCCTTGAATGTTTGCCCATTGAGAACCTTCAAGTGTTTAGGCCTGAAAGAAAGTGACCTCACTCCAACCTCCATCGCTGTGCGTGCCTACGATTATACCCGTCCTGAAGTGATGGGGTCTGTTGATGTAAAAAACTAGATTACTCTAATTATTTAATCACAGATAAATAAATGAGACAAAAGATTTTAAAGTGGTTCAGCCTTATATGAATGGCCTACGCCCACTGTTATGTTATTGCTGAGTGTTTGGGAATTCTCGATTACAAGTGCTATCAAGAAATTTCGGTTCCTTTGAATGAGGGTGATACGAGGTATTTATAGCCCTTAGGCTGTACATGAAAGGGTGTTACATTAAATGATACACATATGAAAGGGTAATTCACTTAATGTTCTTCAAACGTGCGCGTCAAGATGATAAGCATTCAATGAATAATTGAACTATTGATTATCTGGCAATTAATGCTGTGGTCGAGATGCAGCTCGAACCGCCTTAGTTGCTCGTCGTCCAAGAGTTCCTCGGAGCATTGGAGTTCCTCGGGGGATAAGAGTTCCTCGGAGGGTTGGTGTTCCTCGGAGTATACCTGTTGCTCGGAGTGAGTATGTTGATCGGGGGAATAATTTTCCTCGTTGCTATTGTGCCACGTATATTGACACGTGTCTTCTTATTATTCGTCCACATCAGCATACTAATTTTGGTATCAACAGAAGCCCCTAATGTTTCATATTTCGAACTTTGAGGAGTATGGAACATTCTTTCTCGATATATTGCGATATTAAATGACCTTCCTGGGTTTAGGAGCCTTTTCTTTATATTTGAATTTCTTTCCAAATTCGCAGAATCCGCCTTTTTGCATTTTTATAGGCGCTTCGATCTTTGTGCCCTTTTTATCCTTTTAGCCGCCGGTAGCGTAATAGTTTCCTTTTTGTAATCATTTCTTTCGTCGTTTCCCGAGGCAAAGTATTTAAGCATCAGAGGCAATCCCATCGTCTTCTACCTTTTCAATTTCTACTTTCGAGTTTTCTATAGTTTTTCTCTCTCCTGTGCGTCCATCCCTTTCTTCGTTTGTTTGTCAACAGATCTCCTTTTTCCCTGTAAGCTCTTCTTCCTTCTTCTTTTATTCATCATGGTTTACATTATTGAGTCTCTTGAGAAATTCCGTTCTGATTTCTCTATTCCATCTTGGGTAATTCTGGAGGTTCTTTCTGAGCCTTCAAGTTATTTTGATTTGGCTGAGGGACATTGGTTCCCGAGCCTCTTTATTGCTGAATGTGGATTTTCTTTTCCACCAAACCCTTTATGCTTAGAGTTCTGTCAGTATTTCGACGTTGTCCCTGCGAAAATAGCCCCCAACATCTGGAGAATAATTAATGGGGTGTATAGGTTAAATCAAACTCATGGAACTCGTATAGGAATTCCTGAGATTATGTACTGTTATAGATGGGCTGTTTTAGACAATGTTTATTATTTAAAAACTAGATTTTTGAATAGGGCTCTAGTAGTCAACCTCCCTGATGCCAACAGGGATTATTTTGAACATGGAGTAGTTGTAAAAAATTGGCAACATGCCCCTTTGGTTGGAGACGAAGTATATGAGGGTCCCAAATGCCCTCCATATGGCAATGGGATAGGTTATTTTCATCTTATTTTGTTTTTTGAAATTATGATTTCATTATGTTTGACAAAATGTATGACTGATATTTCACTATGTTTTTATTTGCAATTGACAGCAAGAGAAAAACTCCAAAAGAAACAGAAGTTAATATCAAGCATTTAAAACATATCTGGAGTTTGCATCAGAAGGTTGCAGACGAGCATATTAGGTCTGCCTCATACTTGCTGCAGTACAGGAGCTATACATCCTCTTATACTGCTCGTCCTGTGGCTAGCATTAGCGAACCATTGCCAGTTTTTGAAGACTCTTCACCAGACTCTCACATTACTTTGAGCCAGAAGATGGGCAAGAGAAGAGTTCCTGCTCTCTTTGAAGAGACTTCCTCTGCTGGAGATGGAAAGAGAAATAAAGCTGATGTCCCAAAGGGGACAAAGAAAATGGATGCTGCCCCTTCTGCTGCTCCTCAGAAGGTCGCCGAGAAGCCCCAGTGGCTCCTGTACAGAAGGATGAACCTGTGGAAGTAATCACTATCTCTCCAACCAAAAATTCTTCTTTGGTTGAGGTTGTTGAGAAGACACCGAGGAGATTGAAGAAGTCTTCCTCGGTTAGTTTTTCTGAAGTCATTCCCCATCTCCAAACTAGTGGAGCTGGTGTTCCAACCATTATTCCCCCGAGCTCTACAATGAGCTCGGTAAAGAATTGGATTATTCCTGAAGTCCAAGGCATCGAGGAAAACATGCCTAGGGATATGAGACATCCCTAGCTACTCGTCACATCGCTTCAGTAAGTTTCTTCTTATCTTGAATTCTTATTTCCTTCTATCAATATATGTATCTCGGCACTAACTCATCACTACCTTCTTTTTTCAGCTGGTGAGTTGCTTTAACACCATTGTGAAGATAGATGAAGCGCTCAAGGCTTCAAGCTCCTCGTCTGGAGTAGAGGATGCATTCCAGGGTTTGGCTCAATCTCTGAAGGAATCCCGTCAGAAGTATGACGAGGATAAAGGTGAATGGGAGAATAAACTGGCGGTGCAGTTGGGAAATAAAGTGAAGGACTTGGAGAGGGAGAATAAGAAATACTCCGAGAAGCTCACTACCTTCGGGGAGCTTGAAAATAAACTGAAATCAGCTGAGGAAGAGCTGATCCTTCTGCGCGAAGCAAATCGTCAGAAGGAGGATTTTGAGGCCAAGCTGAAAGCCTCCGAGGACCTTCTATCCGAGAAGCTCTCCTCGGAGAAAATGAAAAGAAAGAAGGCAATAAAGAAGTCTTTCAGCACAGGTTGGGACAAGGGGTGGAACAAGGGAGTAGCTGCTATGATGACTCAGGTGCAATATGTAAGTTTGAAATACTTCCGAGATGGCTGGGTTGCATCTTTGCAAGAATTGAAGGTGAGCGAGGACTCCGAGCTATTTCAACAGCATCTCCATGGTCCTCCCCCAGCCATCGAGGATGAAGAAGAGGATGAAGCTGCCTCAGAAGAATCTTCATTGGTAGTGGGTGATATCATCCTTACCCAGCCTGCCGACGAGGAGCTTTCATCTCTGCCAGCTCCTCCAGAACAAGTTCTAGCTCCCACCGACCAACTCATTATCTCCACCGAGCAACCAAGCTCCTCATCCCAGCCTCCCGAGAAAGTCTTGGGAGACAAGGAAAAGGTGTGAAGTTGTTCGGTATTCTCTTTTTGTTTTTCTTTTACTTGTACTTTGTATCTCAGATCTTTGTAACTTTGCCTTATGATCTAATAAAATTTGAGTTCTTTTCTTCCATATGATTGTCTCTTCTTTATCTGCACTCTGTCTTGATCTTCTTTTTCTTTCTCTGTTAGTTTCTGGCCAGGATGGATCTTTTGTCTGCTAATGACACAAAGTTGATGCAGCAATGCCATGATATTATAAAGCTGGTCACACAGACCTCAGTGCATCAGAAGTTGCTGACATCCTTGGCCATGGTGCTTCAGAGAAGGCAGTAGAAGCTTATCAATATCTGAAGGGCTTACTTGATCGAGCTGTGGCCAATAACGTGGCTTACTATGATATGATCGAGGAGCTCCAATATACTCTAGAAGATCTTCAGACTCAGTACAAGGAGTCAAATGCCTTGTTACATGAGGGGTATGAAAAGAAATATCAACAGCTTTCTGCCGAGAAGGGCTACGACAAACTCCTTGCTGGGTATGATGTCAGGGAGAGGACCCTAAAGGGAGAAGTTGAAGCTTATAGACAAATTGCTGAACTGCTGGAGCAAGAGAATAATAATTTGCAGAAAGAACTAGCACAATATAAGTCTGCAGCCTCTTCTTCAACATCGGTAATCCCAGTGACCGATGAGGGATTTTCCTTCTTAGAGGTTGAGAATGCCAAATTAAGGCAAGAGTTGGATGTCCTGCGAAGATCTGGTACTTCTACTTCTACTCGGGGACGAGGAAGAGGTTCTCGTGGGCGAGGAAGAGTTTCCCAGGATGTTGTCGAGGAACGAAGTACTCCAGCTGCTCGGGGTCGATCAAGAACTCCTCGTAGTATTGAAGAAGCTCGTGCTATGTCAACATTGGAAACCCAAGCGTACCAACTGAATGCAAAATATCGTGCTTTGTCTGAAATGTCCAAGAAAATCCTAACTTTGGAGGATCAACTTATTGCGACGAAGTCTGCTTTAGAGAATAAGGACATTTTTGCAAAAAGCCTTCACGAGCAGTTGGAGAGACTGACCTTCCAATTCCATAAGCAGCCCAGGGAATTTTGGATGGCTGGGTACAATGAGGCATTATTCCATTTAGATGCTCGTATCCAGAATGCCACTAATGAGGGCTATAAACAAGGCTGGTTGAATGCCTTATGCGTGTTGAAACTTGAACAGGGACATTACTTGTGGGACTATTATGACCCCGGGGTGCTTGACCTGCCTGTGACACCGTTCAATTTGGACAAGGAATGGATCCCAGCTTGTGCCATTCCTCGGAGCTTAATTGCACAATACCTCGGTGATTACAATCTTCATTCTCAGATCGAGGTATCTCGTCCCGAGCATCTTTTGGACACACCTTCAGTAATGAATGTCAGAATGCTGAAGGACTTGAATTTTATTAATTCTCCTCAGACCTTAAATGATCCTCCTGCTGGCGAGGAACCTATTTCAAAAGCTGAGGGAAAGAAACCAATAGAGTAGGGATCTCAATGTAATAGTTAGTATACATGTAATTTGTAATTCGTTTTGAATTTTAATGAAAGACTTTCATTTTCTGTTTGCAAATCTGTATTGCTATTGTTTTGAACTTGTCTAACACTTGCATAACAATACTTTGTGGTTCATCGACCAATCTGGTAATAAAAGGTTACAAGTATAAAAAAATGTTGCTCGATCACTTAATAATAAAGTAATGAGTATAAAAATGTTTAAAATTTTTTCAACCAACCAAGGTTGTTAAATTGTGCTCGTCGACCAATTATAATTAGTGAGAGTTTTTATCCCCGACTAACCATACTTGGTAATTTTTTTTTCATAAAATGTGTCCGACCAACCAAGGTCGATAATTTTATCCTCGTCGACCAACTACAGTTAATGGATTTTTATCCCCGACCAACCATAATTGGTTCAGTTTGGAATATTTTATTCTTCGAGGAACTTTTGTAATAATCTTACCTCCCGACCAACATAAGTTGGCATTTGAGAGCATATTTTGTTTTCAAGCCAACCGAGATTGGCATTTTTAAGAATGTTGTTCTTGCCCTTTTACCAACCGGGGTTGGTCATGGGTTTGAACTATCGTGTCCACCAACTCTTTTACCAACCGAAGTTGATCACATTAGTGTACGCCTCCTATCCAAAGGAGTATAGTTTATTCTCGCTATTTTACCAACCGAAGTTGATCACGCTCGAACTATCATGTCCACTAGTTATTTTACCAACCGGAGTTGATCACGCTAGTGTAGGCCTCCTAACCAAAGGAGTATAGTTTGTTCTCGCTATTTTACCAACCGAAGTTGATCACGCTCAAACTATCATGTCCACTAGTTATTTTACCAACCGGAGTTGGTCACTCTAGAGTATGCCTCCTAACCAAAGGAGTATAGTTTGCTCTTGCCCTTTTACCAACCGGAGTTGGTCGTGGGTCTGAACTATCGTCTTCTTTTTGCTGTCGAGCAGCGTAGTGTTGTACACTAGTATTCCCCAAAAAACTTTCAATAAAAGGAGAGAAGATGGTGAAACATCATCGTTTTATTCATATTGATAGAACTGCTTTACATTTTACATTATTGATAATACTTGCGTAGGTGTTCAGCATTCCATGCATTCTTGAATTCCTCTCCTTCTAGAGTTGCTATTCGGTAAGTTCCTGGTCGAAAAACTTCTGTAACTCGGTAAGGTCAATGCCAATTTTCTTTCAATTTATTGTGCTTCTGAATGACCTTCTTTAGCACATAATCTCCTTCTTTTAAATCGCATTTCTTCACCCTCTTGTTGTAGAACAGAGCTGTTCGTTGTTGATATGCAGCATTCCTAATGGCTGCTTCTTCTCTAACCTCCTCGAGCATGTCCAAATCTAATCTTCTCATCAAGTCACTGACTGGGGAATTAAAATTCAGCACTCTGTGTGTTGGGAGACCCAACTCAGCAGGTATTACAGCCTCACTTCCAAACGCCAGCATATATGGTGATTCTCCAGTTGCTGCTCGGGGAGTTGTTCGGTAAGCCCACAATACTGATTGTAGCTCATTAATCCAATTAGCTTTAGCCTCACTTAACCTCTTCTTCAAACCATTTAATAATGTTCTGTTCGTCACTTCAGTCTGTCCATTGCTTTGAGGATGTCCTGGTGCTGAATGAACCTTCAAAATGTTTGACTGATGACAATAGACGACAAACTCCTCGTTATCAAACTGTGTTCTGTGATGAAGGCATGAGGGAGACCATATCGGCAGATGATATTCTTCCAAACGAATTGGTACACCTTCTCGTATGTCATATCAATCAGAGGCTCAGCTTCTACCCACTTAGTAAAATAATCCACTGCGACGACGAGGTACTTGAATCTTCCTCGGGTCGTTGGCAGTGGTCCAACCAGATCAATTCCCCACATGGCAAATGGCCAAGGGGAAGTTATGGGTGTCAATAATGCTTGTGGAGTACGTCGGATGGAAGAAAAACGTTGGCATTTATCACATTTTTTAGCATAGGCTATACAATCAGCCCTCATCGTTGGCCAGTAGTATCCTTGCGTCATCACCCTTTGCAAAAGTGTTCGACCTGCTACATGGGCTCCACAGGACCCTTCATGGATTTCTTCAATCAATTCTTTCACCTCGGAGGGATGTACACATCTTTGCAAGCCTGCCATAATTCCTCGTCTATACAAAACACCATTAGTTAGTACATACCGAGCAGCTTTAAACTTCAATTTCTTGGCAGCGATCTTATCCTCCGGTAATTCTCCTTCCTCGACATATGCCCTGATGGGATCCATCCAAGATGGTCCTAAATCAAAGGAAATAACATTCATCGTCAGGCTTTCATATATGCTTCGACTTTCTAACACCTCAATTGGTATCGTTCTTCGCAACTCGATACGAGTAGCTAATGCTAGTCGGGCTAGTGCGTCTGCTTGTGCATTCTCCATTCTTGGTATTCTGATTAACTGAATGGCATCAAATTCTTCCAACAACTCCATCGCCTTTGCATAGTACTTGACCATTAGTTCTCCTTTAACTGCATACGTTCCCATCATCTGATTCACAATTAATTGAGAATCACTGAATACCATCACTTGTTGCGCTTCCATAATCTTTGCTAAATTAAGACTTGCTATCAAGGCTTCATACTCAGCCTCATTATTGGAAGCTTTGAATTGGAATCGTAAGGCATATTCCACGTCAATCTCGTCTGGGGTGTTCAAAACAATCCCTGCTCCACAACCTGTTGTACAAGATGACCCATCTACATACAATCTCCACGTAGGTAACTCGTCTTCAAAATTCTTATCTGACAACTTTCCTCGGTGAAATATTTGCTGTTTTGTTTCATCCTCCCCTGGTATTTTTCGCTCCTCGTCGACCATCTCTTCTCGCCCTTTTACCAACCGGAGTTGGTCTGGGTTTGAATTTGACGATCTTTCTACATCCACAAGCCCTTTTACCAACCGAAGTTGGTGTGGACTTATGTCTGTTGATCCTGTAACATCCACAGGTTGGTCAGCGAGCAACTTTTGTTCCTCGAGGGTATCAGGATATGTAAACTCTGCTATAAAGTCTGCTACAGCTTGCCCTTTTAAGGATAATCTGGGTTCATACACAATATCATATTCACCGAGCTCTATTTCCCAGTACATCAGTCTCCCTGACTTTTCTGGCTTATGAAGGGCTTGTCTTAATGGCATGTCGGTATACACGATGATGGTATGAGCCTGGAAATATGGCCTCATTCTTCTACTTGCTTCAATTAATGCCAATGCCAATTTTTCCAACTTTGGGTACCTGATCTCTGCACCTCGGAAAGCCTTACTTGTGTAATAAATTGGCTTCTGGACTCCATTCTCCAATCTGATCAATGCCGAGCTGACTGCATTTTCTGATACTGCCAGGTATAAGTACAACTTTTCTCCCATCACTGGTCTGGAGAGCAATGGAGGTGTTCCCAGATATTTCTTCAAGTCTTGAAAGGCTTTTTCACATTCATCATTCCACTCGAAAGTTTTTCGGAGTGTTTTGAAGAATGGAAGGCACCTATCAGTTGCTCGAGATACAAATCTATTGAGCGCTGCAACTCGTCCTGTAAGACTCTGCACTTCTTTCTTCGTCGTTGGAGATCGCAACCCTAAAAGAGCTTTGATCTTTGCTGGATTTACCTCAATGCCTCGCTGGTTGGCGATGTACGCGAGGAACATTCCTTCTCGTACTCCAAAGGTGCACTTCGTCGGGTTAAGCTTCATCTGATATTTATCCAGTTGATCAAAGGTCTGACCTAAGTCAACTAGATGCTCAGCAGCTTTCTTACTCTTTGTCAGCATATCGTCGACATAGACTTCCATGTTGCAACTGATTTGTTCGGCAAAAACCTTGTTCATCAGCCGTTGATATGTCGCTCCTGCATTTTTCAAACCAAAAGGCATAACATTATAACAATAAGTTCCCCTAGGGGTAATAAAAGAAGTGCTTTCCCTGTCTTTAGGTTTCATTTTGATCTGGTTGTAACCAGAGTAAGCATCCATGAAGCTGAGCAGCTCATGCCCCGAGGTAACATCTACTAGTTGGTCAATTCTGGGCAATGGGAAATGATCCTTTGGGCAGGCCTTGTTGAGATCAGTGAAATCAACACACATTCTCCATTTATTGTTTTTTTTCTTTACCATCACCACATTTGCCAACCAGTCCGTATACTTCACATCTTCAATGAATTGGGCTTTCTGGAGCTTGTCGACCTCCTCTTGAATAGCTTGATTCTTCTCGGGGCTAAATACCCTTCTTCTCTGCCTTACAGGCTTGATCTCCTTATTCACATTGAGCTCATGACATAAGAAGTTTGGATCTATTCTTGGCATGTCTTCATGACTCCACGCAAAAGTTTTCTTTCTGTTTCTCAAGAAAGTTATTAACTCCTGTTTTATTGAAGCATCCAACGACGAACCTATCTGGGTTACTCGTTCAGGGTGTTCGTCGTCCAGAATAACATTTTCTGTAGATTCTACCACCTGTCCTTTTACAAGTTGGAATTCATCTCTCGGATCAAGTGTTTCAATTTCTGTACTTTCATCCACCTGGTAAGTAGTAGTCTTTTTCCTTGACTCTTCAAGCTCCTCTTGCTCGGCAGATGAATAATATCATTCTCGAGCTACTTTTTGATCACCTTTCACCACTCCCACTCCGAAATTTGTTGGGAATTTTAAACATTGATGTACTGTAGAAGGGACTGCTTCGAACTTCTTCAAACCAACTCTTCCCATGATGATGTTGTAGGCTGACTACACATTCTTATCCATCACAAAGAAGCGTATTCTCTCTGTTCGACAAACATGCCAAGTTCCAATGAATATATCCAACTTGATCGTCCCAAGTGGAAAAACTTTCTCGCCAGCGAAACCCAGAAGAGGTCTGTGATAAGGCTCCAATTGAGATAATTTCAAATTTAAACTGTCAAAGCATGAATAGTACATGATGTCTGCCGAACTGCCATTGTCTACCAGCACCCTTGAAATCATTACTTCTTTCATCCTCATTTTGATCACCAAAGGGTCGTCGTGAGGGTAAAGAACACCTGCCAGGTCATCTTTTGAAAAGCCAATAACCAGCTTCTCTTTGTTTACCTTCCTCGGACGATCCTCCTCGGCCAAATTTATTCGCTGAATGTACGAGCAAGCTTGTGCCTCTCCGAGGTAAGCTTTTCTTTCTGCAATAAGATCTCCTCCTCCTGTAATAACATTACAATCAAATGACCCAAAACGTATGGAAAATACCTCTCGTTCTGGCTGCCTTGGTTTCTTGGGAAGATCGGGGTCATCCTCGGCATCATCTTCATGACCTCTCTTCTTTTTCTCCTCTGCTCGACGAGGAGATCTAGATCTCTCTCTAGTTCGATCATTATTTCTTCTTTCACCTCCCCGATCAACATACTTTTATAGCTTTCCTCTTCGGATGAGTGTTTCAATCTCGTTCTGAAGAGCTATGCAATTTTTAGTCATATGGCCATGATCTTTGTGGAACTCGCAATATTTATCCTTGTTCCTCGCAGCAGGATCTGACCTCAGTTTCTTCGGCCACTTTACCTCCTCGCTATTCTTGATTTCTTCCAAGACATGATTAATACCCATTTTCAAGGGAGTATAATTATCGAATTTCTTCAGGACTTCCCATGATGACTTATTATTTCTGGAACGCTTGTCACCGCCATTGCCCTTATGCTCTTTATTTTTAGACTTGTCGACATCCACCTTGGTGTCTTTATCCATATTCTTCTTTGCAACCATAGCTTCCTCGACATTCATGATTTTGGCCGCTTTTGTCATCAACTCTGACATAGTTTTAGGTGGATCTTTAGCCAAGGTGTAATACAACTTATTAGGCAACAACCCACTCATCAAGGCGGTGATTGCTATCTTCTCCTCGTAATCTATGACTTCCAGCTTCTCGTTATTGAAACGAGTTATGTAATCTCTAGTACTCTCACCAGATTTTTGTCTAACACTTAACAAGTGTGCTACTCGTTTTACTGGCTTTGCTCCAAAACAGAAATTGCCGATGAACAACTCGGCCAACTGAAAGAAAGTTGAAATCTTACTCCGAGGAAGATTGTTGTACCATATCTGGGAAGCTCCAGTAAGAGTTCCTGAGAACGCTCTGCATCTCATCTCGTTGGGGACAACATAGATATCGGCGGCAGCTTGATATTGCTCTATATGAAGAACAGGATCTGTCTTTCCATCATATTTGGGGGTCACTACTGGTGCTTTAAACTTTGACGGTGTAGGAAAATTCACAATGTCCTGGACAAAAGGTGTCCCTTGAACAAAAGTTCGTTGTAGGGGATTCTTCGCCTTAGCCATTTCTCCCAATCTATCCTCCAACCGCTGAAGGGATCCTTTCCACGCTTCATTTCCTTCCTCGGGCCTATTGGTTCGAGCAATAGATCGTTCTGAAGTAGCCTCCTGAGATCTATCTTGACGAGCAACTGGTCGTGATTGTGCTAATCCTTCTCTTAGATCTGATGGTTGTCGAAAACTCCTCGACATGGTCTTAGGTGGACTCCTATTCCTCCTAGGGCCTAATCGATTGAAAGGAGACACCCTACTCAGTCTTTCTAAGGCACTGGGTCTTTCTGGAGAGAGAGTGATACGTTGATTAGTATCTGTAACCCTTATTGACGAAGTTTGCCCAGGTTGATAAGAGAAATCATCAGACTCCTCATTACGATATGACTCAGTACGCCTGGATCGTGAAGAAAGTAAATAAGTTTGCCTCTGACCACTTCGCTGTCCTGAACATACAGGTGCACCGCCATGAAAGGTTTGTATGAGTTGCCTCATTGTTTCTTGCATGGCGGTTTGTCCTTGAGCCAGATTCGTCATAATCCCGGCCAGATCTAGAGGTGCAGAGGGATTTGGAGGATTTCCAGCATTTCCAGCGTTTCGATTGCTAGATTCTGGATTATCCGCCATTGATGATGAATGATTTTTGGTGAAAAACGATAATAACAATCATTCCCACAGACGGCGCCAATCTGTTGATGTAAAAAACTAGATTACTCTAATTATTTAATCACAGATAAATAAATGAGACAAAAGATTTTAAAGTGGTTCAGCCTTATATGAATGGCCTACGTCCACTGTTATGTTATTGCTGAGTGTTTGGGAATTCTCGATTACAAGTGCTATCAAGAAATTCCGGTCCCTTTGAATGAGGGTGATACGAGGTATTTATAGCCCTTAGGCTGTACATGAAAGGGTGTTACATTAAATGATACACATATGAAAGGGTAATTCACTTAATGTTCTTCAAACGTGCGCGTTAAGATGATAAGCATTCAATGAATAATTGAACTATTGATTATCTGGCAATTAATGCTGTGGTCGAGATGCAGCTCGAACCGCCTTAGTTGCTCGTCGTCCAAGAGTTCCTCGGAGCATTGGAGTTCCTTGGGGGATAAGAGTTCCTCGGAGGGTTGGTGTTCCTCAGAAGACTGGCGTTCCTCGGAGTATACCTGTTGCTCGGAGTGAGTATGTTGGTCGGGGGAATAATTTTCCTCGTTGCTATTGTGCCACGTAGATTGACACGTGTCTTCTTATTATTCGTCCACATCAGCATACTAATTTTGGTATCAACAGGGTCCATAAAACTTGCAATAGGGGTTGGACCTATAAACCCTATCGTCGAATTCCAAGTCATAGACATCCCAACTTGTTTCAACCTGTTGCTCGGACTCTCCTGGCTCCACAATATCAAGGAGGTGTCTTCCTCACTCCATCAGAAATTAAAGTTCTTCGCCGGCGGGCGAGTTATCACCATTTTGGGCGAGAACGAAAATACCGAGGGTGCAAGCTCTAGCAGTCCAATCCTTGAGATAAAACACGGGTCAAATTATATGCTCCTATCAGGATTCCGAGTTGATCCACTCCTACTCCCGGTAGGAGACGGTTACAAAGAAAGGGTTTGTCCAGAATATGACCCTCATGGCAATGTCAATGTGATTTAAATGTTCAGAAACATGAACTTCATGCCCGGAGTGGGGCTAGGACGAAGGCAGCAGGGGATACTTGAACCCATCGAACTAAAGAAAGCTTTCCCTCCTTGCGGCTTGGGGTATCAACCATCAGAACAAGTGCTTAGAATGATCCACCAATCTCGACCAAAGAGAAGATCAGACTGCATCCGAACTATCTCAGGAGACTCCTTGAATGGATGATTCATCAAAGAAGGCGAAGATTTCCCCTTTTTTCGTTTTCTAGAACCATGGTATGACCACGCAGACAAGAAGATGAAGCCTGGAATGGAGATCTTTTTCCAAGACAGCTACCCATGGGCCAAAAGTTTCCCACACCAAGTACAACCGCTCATCAAAGATGCCGAAGAGACTGAGGAAAGCGATTCTGAAGATTCCTTCAACTTACAGACACTGGGGCTGGCACTCTGTATGGTTCATTCAGGCACTACATCAATGGACCCATCCCATCTGATTAAATCTCCTCAACTGGCATGTTGCGCCAGTTCTACCCCTTGAAATGTCACCTAACCCCAATGTTTACCCTATTTCTTCTTCTGTTGTCTATCCTTGCTCAAATGTAATCGAGACCTATTTTGATGAGGTTCTCAATGTTGTTTTTCCTATCAATGAAATAAATAAAGATTTTGAGTATCTTGTTGTGCCTTACATTAATTGTTTAGATTATAATCGAACTTTCGATGATGATGATTTTGGAAATGAACAATTCTTAACTGATCTAAATAAGGTTAATAATAAACAACATAACTGCGTTCAAGTTAATGAAGAAGAGACTGTTGTTATTAATCTCGGTTCTAGTAGCCAACTGCGCGAGATTAGGATAGGGTCCACCCTTGACGAGCATGAGCGTTCACAACTCGAAGAATTATTGAAGGAGTTCGTAGATGTCTTCGCATGGTCCTATGATGATATGCTTGGCATTGATCCTGAAATAGCTCAACACGAGATCCCCACTCTCCCAGATTACAAGCCGGTTAAACAAAAATTGAGAAAACTCTGCATCGAATGGTTGCTCAAGGTCAAAGAAGAGGTGGTCAAATAGTTAAACGTGGGTTTCATTCTGGTGATCGAATATCCCACATGGCTTGCCAACATTGTACCTGTACTGAAATCAGGAGGGAAGGTTCGAATGTGTAGATTATCGAGAATTAAACAAAGCTTCTCCGAAGGATGATTATCCGCTACCCAATATCGACATGATCGTGGATAACACAGCCAGTCATGCTCTTAAGCCATTCGTCGACGGGTTTGTTGGATACAACCAAATTAAGATGCACCCCGACCACCAAGAAAAAACCGCATTCATCATACCATGGGGAACCTTTTGCTACACCGTCATGCCATTTGGTCTCAAGAACGCTGGGGCTACCTACCAAAGGGCTGCCACCACCATCCTGCACGATCTGATTCACAAAGAGGTCGAGGTTTATGTGGATGATATGATTATCAAGTCCAAAACTAGAGAAGGTCATGTTCCCGCCCTCCGAAAGTTCTTCGAACGACTGCGACGGTATCAGGTGCGACTTAATCCACAGAAGTGTGTCTTCGGCGTTACAAAGGGAAAAATCTTGGGATTCATGGTCAACGAAAAGGGGATAGAAGCAGATCCTGCAAAGCTTAAGGCCATAGTTGAGATGCCACCACCCCGAACAGAGAAAGAAGTTCGAGGTTTTCTTAGGAAATTGCAATACATCAGCTGGTTTATCATCCAGCTAACCTCAATCTGTGAACCAATCTTCAAGCTCCTTCGAAAAGATTCAACCAAGGTTTGGAACGAGGCCTGCCAAGAAGCTTTTGATCGAATCAAATAATACCTGACCCAACCTCTAGTGCTCATGCCACCATAGTCTGGTCTCCTTTTGCTCCTATACCTAACCATAACCGACACTGTAGCTGGGGCTTTGCTAGCCCAATTTCTTGAAGACTCCCATAAAGAAATATCCATATATTACGCTAGTCGCAAATTGGCCGGGTACGAGGTTAACTACACTGCTTTAGAAAAGGCATGTGTCGCACTTGTCTGGGTCACCCAAAAGTTGCGACACTACATGCTCGCCTTTCCCATCAAACTTGTATCTCGAATGAACCCCATCAAATACCTGCTTGAGAAACCCTCCTTATCCAGTCGAATGGCTCGATGGTTGATGCTCCTAACCGAGTTTGATATCGTATACGTCACACAAAAAGATGTTAAAGGAAGAACCATCTCTAACTACCTCGCCGATTACCCCATAGACGAAGCAGATGTCCAGATCTCCGAATTCTCAGATAAAAATATCCTCTGCACCACTCAAGACCGCCTTTGATGGAAAAAGTTCTTTGATGGCGCTGTCAATAAAAAGGGATACGGCATTGGGATCCTTCTGATCGTCCTAGATGACTCCCACACTCCCATCGCCATTAAATTGGATTTCCTTTGCACCAACAACATGACGGAATACGAGGCATGCACAGTGGGCCTAAAGGTTGCTCTCAAGAAAGGTATTCAATACCTTGATGTCTACGGGGATTCGGCCCTTATCATCGGTCAAGTGCTCAGAAAGTGGAAAGTCAAAGACGAAAATCTCCAAACCTTTCATGCCCAATTAGATGAGTTAGCCTCCCGATTCCGAGATATCACCTTCCATTACCTACCCCGAGCAAAGAATAACCTAGCCGACGCTCTCGCTACCTTGGCCTCTATGGTCGACATGCCCGAAGGAATAATAATGACCCCCTTCCTAGTTCAAAAGCAAGATAAACCGACCCATTGTTACCATATTGAGCTTGTCTCCACTGAAGATCCCGAACTAGCTGATTACTGGTACTATGATATCTGGTGCCTCCTCAAACATGGTAGGTATCCCGAGGGTTCCAACAAGAAAGATTGAACAACCCTCTGAAAACTGGCCGCCCAGTACATCATCTGTCATAAGGCTCTACTCAAGAGGAATTTCGATGGAACTCATCTACACTGCGTCGCAGGGGCTAAGATTGAGAAAAAAATGCAGAAAATCCATAGCGGGGAGTGCGGACCCCACATGAATGGTCACATGCTCACCAAGAAGATCGTACGACAGGGCTACTACTGGACCACCATGATCTAGGATTGAACCGCCTATGTCCGGAGGTGCCTCAAATGCCAACAATTCTCCAATCTTCAACACCTGCCTCCGCGAGAATTATACAGCATGACCTCTCCCTGGCCATTCTCAACCTGGGGTATCGACATCATAGGGAAGGTTACACCAAAGGCTTCAAACGGACATGAGTTCATCCTGGTCACCATCGATTACTTCACCAAATGGGTCGAAGCTGAGTCATACACAATGTTGAACGCTAAGAAAGTAGCCAAATTCCTCAAGAAGAATATCATCTGCCGATATGGGGTCCCTCATGAGCTAGTGTCAGATAATGGGTTGCATTTCGAAGCAGAAGCCACAGAAGTAGTCAACGAGTACGGTATTCAGAGACACAAATCCTCTCCCTACCGACCTCAGACCAATGGTGCAGTAGAAGCCGCTAATAAGAACCTCAAAGACATCATCAGCAAAATGACCGAAAGTTGTAGGGATTGGGCCGACCGGATCCAGTATGCCCTCTGGGGCTATCGAACCTCAATTCGAACTTCTATTGGGGCTACCCCTTACTCCCTGGTCTACGGCATGGAAGCAGTCCTACTTGTAGAGCTAGAAATGCCCTCGTTACGCGTCATGCTCAAAAGCAAAGTTAGTGAAGAAGAATGATGCCAAAGCTGTCTTGATGAGCTATCCCTCCTAGATGAAAGAAAATTAAAAGTTGTTTACCACATACAGGGGTACCATCGCCGAATAGCACGATCATTCAACAAGAGAGTCAAGGACCGCGGTGTCCGGGAGGGGGATTTAGCCCTCAAAGAGATAATAGAACCCATCTGGGACCCCAGAGGGAAATTCAAGCCCAATTGGAGCGGCCCCTACATTGTGAAGAAAATCTTATCCAGCGGTGACGCCATGCTCACTGACCTGGATGGGGAAGAGATGGCTCGTCCAATCAATCTGGAACGTCTCAAGAAATTCTTCCCCTAGTCCGAAATCTCGGCGCGCTATGACTCTTCTCATCCCCCTTCTATTCTATAAAAAAAACTCTTCATTTCCCTCTACCCAGAACTACGTGGGACTGATCCTCTACGAAAACTATTTTTAAAACTTTTTAAAAACCCCAGAGGTACGTAGGCAGTTCATACACCTCACATGAGTGCAACCCTTTCTTTTTCACAAAATACTATTATTTTCTTACCTCCGAGAACGACGGTTTATTCTAAAATTATTTGAACAAATGGATTATGTATGCCTTAGCGATCAGTATAGATAATTCAAAAATACAAAATTCATCGAGAGGCACAACTGGATGATCAGAAACTTGTTTATTTCATTAATAAGAAATTACAGTATGGATTACATAAGAAAAAGGAACGGATAAATCCATTCTCCACTACCATAAAAAGCCAAATAAAATCCCCACACCTGTTACACAAATAAACTCCCAGGAGTCCTACCCACAGCTACCAGAGGAGCCTGTACTCTCATCATCTACATCTTGAGGTCCCAAGTTTCCCCTGCCTGAATAGAGTGCCAGAAACATTCCATGGATCGATGAGCCTTAACCATATTCATAAAGACCACAACACCCCCTTCCATGGAGTCAGATAAAATAAACCATCTTTGTCCAATCTCTACTGTCAACATCTTGTTGACAACTTTCCTCCACAACCACTTCATATAATCTTTGGGGACATGGCAAACCTTCCCGAAAGACTGAGAAGGACGGGTCGATGGACGCCAATTTTCCCACAGAGACCCAAGCAACTGACGCAGGCGCTCAGTCAAATCTTCTACCAAAAAAAAATTTGAGGTTCGAGGGGGCACGACCTGCGCCCAGCCGAATTGGTGTAAAACCCGCCAAGGGAAATAAAAAAAGGTCTATTTGAGACCAACCAGCCGCACATATGAATACTCTCCTAGTTCCAGAACGGGATGCAAGGGCCCCCACCAAGGCACTCACCAATACAACCCACAAGCCCCATGCTCCACAAGCCAATTCTCCCAGTTCTCAACATACAGGCCAACGCGGATGAAGTAGCGCGAAAAGAAGCTGGGTATGGCCGACAAGGGATATTCTGGAGGAGTTCACAAGCGGAATCTTTCAGACAACCACATAAATAGCATCACAGGTCTACCCCTCAAAAAGTCAGAACGACCTTCTCTCCAGGCATTCGGTCCATTCGGAGTCTCCGCCAATATCACCGCCGCGGGATTGCGACGGTATGACATCCATGAAGTAATGGCTGCAAGTTGTGGGTCCACCTGCAATTCCCCAGTCACCAGCAGCAATTTTGAAACCAGACCCAGAATAACGGCTCCAGCATAGCCAACATCACCTACTTCCCACAAATGCACAGACTGCAGCACCGCCGGGAGGGAGATCATTCCTCCAACAACCAATGATCTAGCCGTCGAAGGCAAAATATGAATAAGCCCGACCAACAAATCCCCAAGAGAACGGGAAAATTCGGGCAAAGCTGCAGCAACACTGAGATTTACAACTAATATGGCAGAAAATTCCTCGTAGGTAGGACAAACCTCTTCCAACCCAAAGTGGAATACATGCTATTCGGGGTACCAGAATTGTATCGCCGCTATCAGCATATTCCACTCAAAAGCCCGATTGCGCCACGCGCCACAAGGAGACTCGACGCATGTTGAAAGCATCGTAGTCGACATTATAAGAGCACATAGCTTCCAAGGCTTCGAGGTAGTTGGAAAATTCGGTGCTACCAGGGAGAGCCATCTTACAAGGCTAAGAGATGGTGGGAAAATGGGTGAAAATGCAAAAGTGTGATGAAAACACTCCCCCCTCCCCCCCTTTTTATACTTGAAGATCCTCACGAGGGACATAATCCCTGCAGAAATCAGAGGGAATCCTACCCCACAAGGTACCAAAGGCTAAAGAGGGTACCAATCAAAGCCTTCAATTGATGGGACTGGAGTGAACTGCCAATAGGTAGGACAGATGCTTGCCGATCGGCAACTCCCCCCATTTTTAAAAATTTCCCTTTTTCCTCTTTTGTCAAATCAGAAAACTCAAATATAAATAAATTGATATTCTCGACAGAATTTCAAAATCCTTTTAATCCTCCCTTTTTAATCAAAAACTTTCTTGAAATTTTTTTTCTTTCAAAAATATTCCTTTTTACGGTCTCAGCAGCAAAGTAAAAAGCGCATGTGCATGCATTCATTCATCATTAATAAAAGATAATCAAAAAACTCCATTGCATTGCATATATTTGTGTTATGTATTACATCAGTTTTGCAGGAAATAAAAAGAAAAGCCAAAAGCAATGGAACTCAGCCCGAACCCCCATTTTATTCTCTCTCTCTCTCTCTCTCTCTCTCTCTCTCTCTCTCTCTCTCTCAAGAGCTTCCACCCCTGTGACGCGCTCTCTTCCCCCTACGGAGAGACGACGCACCACCACTTCCCAAACCAGAGTCCTCTCCGGATGAAGTAGACGGCACCAAGCAAGAAGGAACAGGAACCGTATCACAAATATGGGCAGTCGCCGAAGATATCCAGTCTCTGATGTCCCTTAGCCAAGTGGTCGACACCCGGACTTACTGCAAGAAAAGGTGAAATCAGTATCAAAGCAAAAATGACCAAAACAGAAAAAAAAAGAGAAAAAGAAAGGAGCAGAAAGGTATACCGCAGGTCGAAGGACCTCCTCTGTCAAACCCAACTCCTCCGGATCCATCACATGAGGACGGTGCAACATAGGCACCATCCCTCCATCAGCTCGCCGAATGTTGTATGAAGGGTTATGCAGCCGTATAAAAGGAACCTCCGAGGTTACCGCCGCCGCAGATGCCGACGGGCCACCACCGCTGTGAGAAGATCCTACCGCCCGACTCGAACCCGTCGGAGAGAAGGGAAGTGCATCGTATATGTTGGGCGCCATTAACCGGCTCATCACGAAATCCATATAGTCATACAACACAACCGTATCGGTGTATAGCAAGTAGGACTCGACGATCATCGCCGCGATCCTCTCATCCTCTAACATCAGTTGCTCCCGCCTCATAGATATAGGAGGCTGCGCGGGTGGCACCACCACCTCCTCATCAGCAATCTCGCGAGTCACCCTCTCCCCGAGGTAACTCATGCGCCAGCAAATGCCTCATCCGCGCATTCAACCCGCTCACCCCCACATCTAGAATGACTATCCCTCACGGGTAAAAGGTCACCTGAAAATCTCCAAGTGAGCATAAATTAATACAAGACCAGAAGGAACAAAAACCAAGACTGAAATGGAAAGAGTCTTACCCTACCACTGGTAAGGTCATTCAAGACCCGACGCACCGCCTCCAGGGAAAGAGATCCCTTCGACTATCGATTGGCCTTACGCCATCGATACAATCGACAGAAATCCCCAACAATGTCGTCCTTCAAAGAAATCAGTGGGTGTTACACCCAATAACCTCATAGAACCACTGAATTCACAAGAAAAAAAGATACGCATAAGGAAAATGCGAATGCATGAAAGGAAAATGCGAATGCATGAAAAGAAAATGCACGAATTAAAGAATACCTCAAGAAGGTACGTGGCCCCAGTAAAGGTCTGCCGGCAGCACCGGTTAAATGCATCCAGAGAAAAGTAAAGGGTCGCCAAGGTCAGACTCCCCCAATCATAGAAAGGGATGTTCGAAAACATCCTCAAGTACGACAGAAACCACAAATGAATGACGTCGCCGCTCGACGCCACCATGAAACCTCCTAGCACCAGAAGAATGAATAACTGGGCCATCTGCCTCACTTGCAGTCCGTCCTCCACATCGATCTCCCTACCCAACATAACATCCTTCAGTAGGGACCGCCGGATAGAATCCCCAAAAATAATCCTCCCTACATCACCAAGTGCCGCCCGTACTGCCTCCGGTCTCACCCATAAAGAGCGATCCACCTCTATCTTCTCTCCATCACAATCCATCCCCAGTAGCTGCTTCACGTCTATGGGAGTCACCGTCATCTCCCGAAATCCAAAATGAAAGGTATGGGTAGTGTCCCACCACCTCTCTCTCAAAGCGCACAAGACCGCTATCGAACAAGGCGTCTCATCCAGCGCAGATGCCAACCGCCCAAAACCCGCTGATGATACCACCCAGAGCACCATAGGTGAGAGATTATCCCAGACATCCTTGAGCCCCGTTGTCCCATGGGCACGCATGTTCTTCAAAGAAATATCAGACTGGCAAAAAGAAAAGTATCATCAAAGATCAAGAAAGAAAGATCACCAAAAAGAGAAGAATGCCAAAGGTCGGGTTACTTACATGACCACTAGGGATCACTCTCGAAGAGAGATGATGCGATGTCTCCCGCAGCGAGGTCCACTCATCCACAACAGGCTCAAACGCATCAAAGGAGTTCTCACTCCCCAAAGCAAGAGGCACCCTAGCCCTCCACTCCACATTCGCCCAATCATCAACGGTCAACCACTCCCGATGGACTGCAGTGCTCACGAAAGCGACCATGTCTTGAAGATCGAAATACTAAAACAATTTGCATAAGAATCGCAGAGAGAGAGAAGGCAAAAGAAGCTGTGAAAAAATGAGGGGATTCGCACCCTTATATAGGATGCCAAGCGCCATGACGATCGACATCTTCCCTACCATACCGATCGACACTGACCCCTTGCCTTCCCGAGGTAACCCAAAAGTTTGTGCCACTGTCGAATGGAACCTCTCACACCATGCCGACGAGCACCCCACCTCAAATTTCGTACAGAAATTCCCAAAAAATACCAGAAAGTCACAAAAAATCCCCAAAAAATTCCTAAAAATCCCAGGAAGGATCTAGAGCCTTTTTACCAAGAAAATTTCACATTCCCTCGAGCAGAACCCCTCTTCCCCAGCAGAATCCTCAAAAACCAAGTGAAAACTCTTCCCGGCAAAGCTCTGGAGGATCCCTAAGGATCACCTGATCACTTCCCCAGCAAAATTCTCTTACAGTACCCAAAATAGGTTATTCCCCCTGCGAGGTATCCTAAAAGCTTCCCCAGCTATCATCTCCCCAGCTCAGGTCAAAATCTCAAAACTCTTTCTCCAGCAGAATCAAAATCCAATCTTTATCCACTCTTAGGTCAGAATTGGCCCCGGTTTTGGATCGTCACCTGAGTTAGGTCAGAATTGATCTCGGTCCTCGATCGTCACCACTTTTGGGTCAGAATTGGCCCCGGTCTTGGATCGTCACCCGAGTTAGGTCAGAATTGACCTCTGTCTTCTATCTTCACCACTCTTGGGTCAGAATTAGCCCCGGTCTTGGATCGTCACCTGAGTTAGGTCAGAATTGACCCCAGTCCTCGATCATCACCACTCTTGGGTCAGAATTGGCCCCGGTCTTGGATCGTCACCTAAGTTAGGTCAGAATTGACCTCGGTCCTCGGTCATCACCACTCTTGGGTCAGAATTGGCCCCAGTCTTAGATCATCACCTGAGTTAGGCCAGAATTGACCTCGTTCCTCGATCGTCACCACTCTTGGGTCAGAATTGGCCCTCGTCTTGGATCATCACCTGAGTTAGGTCAGAATTGACCTCGGTCCTCGATTGTCACCACTCTTTAGATCAGAATTAAACTCGGTAGACCTTTACCCTAAGCCTGCAGATTTGGCTTTGACTCGCAGAATTGATCATCCCCAGCACACTCCTTAGGTCCTCAGAATCGACCTCGACCCTCTGAATCGGTCATTCCCCCTCAAAAGCATCATGTGGTGTCCATTCGACGGTCATCATTTATTCCAAATTCACCCGTCGAGGGGCTCTATAGCACCCCATTCTATTACCCCTAACTCTCCTTAGGTCCCTAGTACCTCCGTTCATCACTGTAAACCCAGGTCACGTCCCGAGTACTGACCTAAAGGCCATCGGGCACTCCCCGGCTCAGTTTGACCCAAAATTCAAACTCTTCATCTCGACTGAGACTCAATGAATCTTTAAAGGGCATTGAATACCCCTTCTAATGGTCTACCCCGTGCGCGATTCTGACTTACCATGTGGACGAACGATCCATTTGCATCCGAAACCTGACCTAGAGGCCACCGGGCGCTCAAGGGCTCTTTTTGACCTAAGTTAACTCTTTAGCCCAACCGAGGCTGAATGAATCTTCGAAGGGAACTAAATACCCTTTCCAACAGTCCGTCCCGTGCATAATTCTGACTTTCCATGCGGACGAATGATCCGTTTGACTCCGGGAGGCCACCGATCGCTTCCTAGGCGGCCCGATTGACCAAAGCCAACTCTCCAAGCTGGGTCAAACTCTTTGTAATGTCAAAGTACATATCCTAACCTTTCCAATGGTATTCCCCATGTGTGATTCAGACTTACCATGCAGACGAACAATCTGTTTACGTCCGAGCGATTCCCCGTCCAATGGACCGATAAATGCTTCCGAGCCATATTTGACCCAAAGTTAACTCCCAAACTCGGGAGCAGTCTAAAGGACTTTCAAAGGTATCTGAATTACTTTTCCAACGGTATGCCCCGTGCGCTATTCTGACCAACGGTTTGCCCTCGGCGACCGATTTCTGAAAAAGCCTAAAGCGCGCTGCCAAATGGCAGGTTCCAGACCCTTCCTATCACCACCTCCCGATAGGAAGGAATAGGTCTATGCCGATCGGCACCCACCTGGTCCTATAAAAGGAGGCCTTCACCTCATTTGCAAAGGGAGCCCAGATCTGATAAAAATCTCTCTCAACGAATCCTAGAAACCTCTCTCGAAGGCAATGTGATTTCAACTCCCAAATCCCTTTTTTACTTCCACTTTTCATCATCCTTTTCATCAAACTTGGTGAATTAACCACTCTCCATCATCATCCAAGATCAAGGGCTGCTATTCAACACTTAAGATCAAGCTCAAGATCTTCAAGAAGGTCCAACTTTCTCAAACTCTCTCTTGAATTCTCTTAAATTCCCATAACTTGTTTTCTTATTTTTCTTTTTATTATCTCATCTCACACATCCTAATATACTTTTTATTTAGTATTATTGTACCTCTTTTATTTTCATAAAACCCAAAAAACAAGAAAAAGAGGGTTTGGTCATAAATTCCAAGTAGGGATTCTCACACTTTTTCCACACTTTTCTCACAACTAAAACACCTTTTTTAACACACACACACACTTACAAATAAGATATTCCCCATTTGGATTTATGGGATAAACCCCACCCCTCATTTTGTATACAAACTACGTGGACTTTGATGCCTTTATAGGCTACGTAGGCGTCTCGGGGTAAAACCCGAGACTCGAGTCCTTTTTCTCACTTTTTCTCTCCTTTTCTATCTTCTCTAAATCCATTTTCCTTATATTCTATATAATTGATCTTAGTGACGTATTACTCCGTAAGCGTTATCGTTCCATTATAACGATCAAAGTAGGGGTATTCACGTAAATCATATTTTTCTAATATTATTCTTATATCTTCCTACGGATGACTTGCTTAATATTTTCCATGATACAAGTCGAGGATGCCTACCTCCATTCTATATATACACATGCACACATATCACGGGGGGAAACAAAAGGAAAATAGCAAATATCCATGAGAGATCGAAAGGGCGGAATGGGTGCCTAACACCTTCCCATTTCGTAACTAAGCCTCCGAACCCTTCTCGAATCATTTTGGTTTCGCACGCACCAGTATGTCTTTGGATGCCATCCTTTGGGATGGCTTCCCCTTTTTTTCTTTTGTCTATTTTGAGTAAAATAGACTGCCGACTCTGAATTTCTCTACATTTTTACACCACATCTCAAACGACTCCGGCCGAAGCGCTCCCGAGAGGGATGCGCAGGACCTGAAGGATCCTTCTCCTCCGCGGCGGGGATCGGGGATGGCCCCATTAATGGCAAGAAAATTAGCAGATTTATTCAGCCTATAAATAATTACCCAAATATAATCATTACCATTTGAACTCCTTGGTAAACCTGTCATAAAATCCATAGTGATATGTTCCCATTTCCACTTCGGGATAGGTAGGGGTTGTAGTAATCCTGATTGTTTTTGATGTTCAGCTTTTACTTGTTGACAGACCAAACACTGAGATTCAAATTCCACTATCTCCCTTTTCATATTATTCCACCAATACACTTCTCGAAGATCTCTATACATCTTGGTATATACTGGATGAAACGTGAATCTCGAGTAATGACTTTCCTCCAAAATTTGACTCTTCAGTTAGGCATCAGGTGGAACACACACTCTATTTCCAATCCTCAATATATCATCCCATATCGCAAATTCCATTCTCTTCCCTTCAATAACCTCTTCTCTAATCTTTTTCAGTTGTGGGTCATTTACTTGTGTAATTTTGATCCTTTCCATCAATATGGGCTGTACTTGTAAGTTTGCAATTATTCCACCTTTATTATAAATAGGAACATCTATTTTCATATTTCTTAAATCCTTCAATAGGGCCTCCTGGTTTGTAATACGACATGCTAAATTTGGTGTACTTCCTACTTAAAGCGTCAGCTACTACATTACCTTTCCCTGGGTGATAATGAATATTTAAATCATAATCCTTTATAAATTCTGACCACCTCCTTTGTCTCATATTCAATTATTTCTGAGTAAATATATATTTCAAAATCTTATGATTAGTATAAATCTCACAAGTCTCACCATATAAATAGTGTCTCCAAATCTTAAGAGCAAAAATTATAGCTGCTAATTCTAGGTCATAGGTTGGATAATTCTGCTCATATGCTTTTAACTGTCTCGAGGCATAAGCAACTACTTTTCCATTTTGCATTAACACACATCCTAGACCATTTTTAGAAGCATCACTATAAATCACCAATCCTTTCACACCTGAAGGAATAGTCAAAATTAGGGCAGTCACTAATTGATTCTTAAGTTCTTGAAAACTTTTCTCGGCTTCCTCAGACCATTCATATTTCACCTTCTTCTGTGTTAACCTAGATAGAGGTTTGGCAATACTAGAAAATCCTTCAACAAACCTTCGATAATAAACTGCTAATCCAAGGAAACTACGAATCTCACTCACATTAGTTGGTCTTGGCCAATCTAGTATAGCCTTAATCTTTTGAGGGTCAACTGACAATCCCTCCTTAGAAATGACATGTCCTAGAAAAGAAACGCTAGGCAACCAAAACTCACACTTCTTTAATTTCGCATATAATTTCTCTTTCCTTAGGATTTGTAATATTATCTCTAAATGCTTCTCATGTTCTTCAATACTCTTAGAATAAATAAGGATGTCATTGATAAAAATAACCACACATTGATCCTAATATTTCCTAAACACTCTATTCATCATATCCATAAAAGTGACGGGTGCATTAGTTAGTCCAAATGGCACTACAAGAAATTCATAGTAACCATATCTAGTACGAAAAGTTGATTTCGAAATATCATCTTCCTTAATCTGCAATTGATGATGGCCTGCCCTAAAGTCAATCTTAGAGAATAATTATGAACCTTCTAATTGATCAAATAAGTCATCTATATGAGGTGAGGGGTATTTATTCTTAATAGTTGCCTTATTCAGTTCATAATAATCTATACATAGTCTCATCGTCCCATCCTTCTTTTTCACAAATAACACTGGAGCACCCCAAGACGATATACTTGGTTTAGTAAAACCTTTGTCTAAAAGGTCTTCTAATTGAACTTTTAACTCTCTTAATTCTAAAGGTGCCATACGATATGGTGGTTTTGAGATTGGTATAGTTACCGGAATAAGGTTAATGGTAAATACTATTTCTCTATTGGGAGGTAGACCGGGTAAATTATCAGGGAAAACATCCATAAATTTCTTACCAATAGAAATATCTTATAATCTAGGCTCCATTGTATGCATACTAGTAACATTTGCAAGAAATCCTCGACATACCTTCTTAAGAAAACTATAGGCTTGCATTGTAGAAATAATACACACTGGAGATATGATGCCAGTTCCTTCAAAATTAAATTCTGGTTGGTGAGGAATTTGAAGTAACACTCTTCTCAAAACAGTATACCTTAGCATGATATGATGCTAACCAATCCATCCCAAAAATGATTTCAAAATCTTTAATGTCTAAAACTATCAAATCAACAAATAGTTTATGACTATCAATATCTATGTGGCAAGCCTTGTATACTAATTTACCCATCAATAAATCACCGGAAGGAGTAGAAATGTGTATATTATGATTCAGGGGTTCAGGAAATTTATGAAAGCGATTTAATAAACGTATAGATACATATGAATGGGTGGAACCAGGATCTATCAAAGCTTGAAAAGGTTGTGAACATATAGAAAGTGTACCTGACATTACTGCATTAGAAGCTTGGGTATCTGAAAGTACAAAAACTCTACCCTGTTTCCTTTGATCCTTTTTTTCACTCGAAGGCTTTATCGGAACCCTTGCTGGGTTTGGGCAGTCTTTTATCTGATGTTCTTTTTGTCCACATCTAAAATAAGATCTCGAATCCTTATAACAAGGTCGTCCTCCATGGATCTTTCCAAATTGCTGACATATCTATCACTAGATCCCCCAGTGTTGGATGTGTTCCTAAAAAAATTTCTATTATTAGGGTTCTTTACTTTTTGTTCCCCAAGCTTCCTCTTACCATCTTTAATTCAATTGTACTCCTTATCATCCCTCTCAGTTATTGTATCCCTAGTCACGATGTCAATATATGATGTCAACTTTAGGATGGAAATTTGACTACGAATATTCAACCTTAACCCACGTTCAAACTTCTTCGCTCTTAAAACATCGGTTACTACAACATGACGTGCAAAATGGGATAACTCAGTAAACTTTGCCTCATATTAACTAACCGTCATATTCCCTTGCACTAGACTCATGAAGTCTGCTGCCATTTCGTTTTTCACCGTTTCAGGAAAATATTTCAACCTATGTAAGTATTCCTTTCCTCGTGTATTCTCTTAGTCATTCTCCACCAATGTTCGGCTTCCCCTTCTAACATAAATGTTGCAAATGCCACCCTTTGTTCATCGGTACACTTAAGAACATCAAGTATCTTTTCCTTTTGCATCACCCAACTTTCTCCTTTAGTGGGGTTAGGAGTAACTTTAAAAGATAGAGGATTTAACTTCTTGAGCTGTTCATTAGTACATCTACTTAGTTCAAGATTCCTTGGTACTCCATTATTCACCTGCTACTCCACAATCTTTGCTAGACTTTTAATCGCCTTGTATGCACCTTCCAGTCCTTCTATACTCGAATCACTAGTTCCCATAGATGATCTTCTCTTGGTCATTTTCTACAGTCATGGCCAAATGTAAGATCTACTATACTATATCAATATTGAAAACTAAAAGACCAATTATAAATAATATAACACATTGGGAGGGTTATCACATAAATCAGATATTTAATACTATCTCCAAAGGATGGAAACATGAAATCTATAACGTTCGAAACCTATGTTCAGTAGTCTACGGGTTCATAACCTATGCTCTGATACCACCTCTGTCACGACACCAACCTAAAAAAAAGTAAGGAATGAGTGTCTTGACATGCCACTAAGACATTTAATATTCTGGCTTTAAAAATTTTCTCTTAAAATATATGTAGCAGAAATACAATCACATGGTTATGATTTGTAAAATACTAAAAGTGAAGGAATTACATCATCAGAGGTTTTAAAGGAAACTTCATTTATATTAAAATATCAACGAGTTACAACTTGACAAAAAATTTAAAACCTTTTAATTAAAGAGCCAAACATGCTCTATCTAATCAAACAAATTTCTACTTAATGTAACAAAAGGAGCTCTAAAAGCTAAAATCTTCAACATAATCCTTTTACGTTCCATCCACGAGATTAATTATGTCCTGAAAAATGGTTATTTATACAACGTCAGCTAAAAGCCGAATGAGATTCAATCTCCAGACATTCCAGGGATTTTCAAAAAATTGATACCTATTCAATTTAGAACATAAGGCATATACATACAGATAGGAATTTCCAGTAATATATATAAATTAAATGACAATATATATATATATATATATATATATATATATATATATATATATATATATATATATATATATTCAAAATAATTGAACATATGTCAATTATGTTAAAAGATAAAACAATTAAACATATGTCAATTCTTCAGTTTTTAGTGGCCATGTATGCTCTAATATCCAGACAGATAGTTTTACCAAATGTTTCCACCCGGTAACAACACAGACAGAGAATCATGATTTTTGGAACAACGCCTTGTTTAGGGCACACCAGCGATAAACCAACTGGGAAGGTACCACCCAAAATATTTTCACCCGGTAGTCAAGGCCAATATAGTAAGAGAGTTTCCATAGGCCGAATCAATAATTTCAGAATTCAAATCAGGTGTTTATATGGAAAGATATAAACATATAAGAAACGACGGAATCATCGGTATCAGATGCATTTTGAGAATAATTTCACAAAATATACATAGTTTGCATAATATAATATAATCAAAATGCGCAAGAAATTACATAGAGTACTCACCTAAAATTGAGGCTAAAAAATTCAGATATTGAGTCTTGGATAACACGTTAATCTAATAAATACAATAAAGGTTTAATTACATACTCTAAATAAACCCAATTATAAATATTATGTTTTAATCCTAAAATAACTTGCTGTAAAAGGTTAGTAAAACCATTTTCTGAAGTTTTAATATTCATTCATCGAATTTAAAGAATTCAATTCATAGTTCTTCCTAATCAGCCGGTTCCCAGTAGAGATGGAGGGTCACAGGGGCACCACTTAAATACCATCTCAACTAGACAAAATTTCACCAGGACTGACTTTGGAATTACTTAAATGAGATTCCATAATAACGAGAAATTACTTACAAAAATCATTTTAAAAAGCGTATATATATTTTCAAACAAGTTGACATATTTTGAAAATAAAAACAATTTGGATTGTTTTCAAATTTTAAGTTTTGATTAGTGGAGCCTTTAGTGTATTTTTCCAGCATAACTACTAAGTAAAGCTATAAAGCACGAAATTAAAAGTATAAAAATGCATTACAACATTTAAATAAAATCATACCTACGAAATGAATTCTTTCTTCAGAATTATATAACTCCTTCTCAATATATTTCGCAAGCTATCACTCTTTCTTACTATAATTCTCAAGGAATTAGTGTGAGTTATAAATGATCCCAAAGGCCCTATTTATAGGTTTCCAAGGATATTACGGCGTTGACACTTGTCTAATGACTAAGCTTTTTAGAGTGGTGATTCAACGACGAGGTGTCGCATTAAGGAGTGGTCTTGCAGTGTTAATATCACCCAATGATGACAAGTGTTTTAGCTTTCTCTTTAAAGACGACATGTGTAAGATGGAGGTGACCAACACGTGGTGGAAAGGTGATAAGGGTATAAGGGTCATTTTACACATGAAGGGTATTTTGGTAATTTCACACTATATATTTTCAATATTTCTTATAGGTCCTTAAAAATATTTATTTATAAAATGGCCCTTTTTATATTTTTATTTTAGTCCCTAAAGTTTCATAAAATTATATTTTCTACCCCAAAACTTATTATTTACCTTAAGATATGTCATAAGACTTCGATTTGATCCAATTTACAATTAATTCTTCATATTTAAAAATAGGGTTTGTTATATTGATAGCCGATAATACCACATATCTAATAATACAACATTTATAAGATAATAAGTAACACATGAGTGTAAAAAAAAAACTATACACGTATGAGCATATAAAAGTGGGGTCATTACATCCTTCCCTCCTTATAAATAGTTTGGTCCCAAAACTTGACTCATCTTAATTTTCAAAAAAGTATGGATATCTCTCCTTTATTTCATCTTCCCGCTCGCTTCTTCAACTGAATGATTACAACATAATACTTTGACTAGTGGAATTATTCTGGTTCGTAATATTTGATCTTTATGGTCCAAAATTTCTACCAAATGCTCAAAATATGACAAATCTTGAAATAATTCTATGCTGCGTAGAATTATTTCAAGATTGGTCAGGAAGTTGATCAAGTATGGTAATCTTCTAAACCACATGGGGGTGGATGGCATGCTCCCCCGAACAAGGGTTTCTGAATTGGCTGCTCAGAGCCTTGCATGAGCAAGTAGTTTCCACTTTCTTAGTTTGGTAGTATTATGTTGTTTCTCATATGCTCATGTTGATCTTTATCTTTTTTAGTTCTTGGTACACTTCATTAATATGCTAGATAAGGATTATGCAATTAAGGATTCTTCTTCTTCAAATGAAGTGGAGGAAGCCCTGGATGGTTTGAATAAGTCTCTGCTCTAGTCTCTGCAGGCCTTAGAGACTAAAACGAGTACTTAGGTAGAGAAATTAAAGATATTTGAGACTTCTCAGTAGACATTTGATGATAATGCCCTTGAAGTTGAGCACAGGGCCAAGGAAGCTGGGCACAAAGGGAAGGAGGCTGAGCGTAAGACAGAGGAAGCTGGGCGGAGGGCAGAGGAAGCTGAGTGCAGAGCAAAGGCTGCTGAAGATCTTATATCCTCTACCAGAGCTAAGATAAAGTCTATCGTGAAGTACTCCTTCAGTGCTGGTTGGGACAAAGGTTGGAACAAAGCCATTTCTATTGCCTCTGATAAAATTTAGTATGCAAAATAGAAATGCTTCAGAGATGGTTGGGTTGCTGCCCTTCAGGAGATGAATGCAGCTGAAGACTATGAACTTTTTTAGAGATATATTTATGGTCCTCCTACAACCATTGAGGATGAGGTTGACGATGAAGCTTCTTCTGAAGAGTCTTCACTTATGGTTGAATCTGCTACCAAATAACCTGAAATCGTCGAGTCTTCTCTTCCTCCAGTCGAGCAAACCGAGAACCCCAATCTGTAGTCCCTTTTTCTGAGAGGATAAGAAAGTTAATAGGGAGAAGGTGTAAAGTTCTTCGGTATTTTCCATTTTGCCTTTTTATTTATTTTTCTTCATTCTTATTGTACTTGAACTCTTTGTTATCAATAAAAGAACCTTTTGTTCCTTTTGTCTCTTATTGATTATACATGTTCTCCATTCTCGTTGTTGATTGGTGGTTATTTCTTCTTTCTAGTTTATAGCGAAGATGGAACAACTGTCTTCCCATGATACCGAACTACTGAGGAAGTGCAATGCTTTTTTCCAAGCTAGTCATATGTACTTATCCGAAGAAGAAATCACTCAGTTTCTCGGTGATGATGCATTAGAGCAGGTTAAAGAATCCTATAAGTATTTGAAGTACTTACTTGACCGGGAGGTAGCAAATAATGTTGGCTATGATGATGCTAGAAACAACACCACTCGTCAAGGTGTTGTAAGCTTGAATCAGTAACAATGACATCACAAGAGTATACTAAATATAAGAGATTGAGATAAGGACAAGAGAATAAACACCAATATATAAGTGATTCATCCAATTAGGACTACGTCCACTGTGCAAGTGAGTGAGTAAGGTCACTAAAATAATGCACTAATGGCCATGGATACAATCTCTCAAGATTTCTCTCTCTACTGTATAATTTGACAGAGTTTTAGCTAGGGTTGTTATTATTCCCCTCCTACAAGGTTAGGGTTGATCCCTATATAGTGTTTGGTGGGGGAGGGGGTGTAATGTACCCCCCAAGCAGGAAATGAGCATGTATGTGATGATCTAGCCAATCCTAAGAGGACATCTATCACTGTCACATATAGAGAATGATAATGAAATATTCCACCACGTGGAGGGAATGATTCGGTTACAACAGACCTATCCACATGTTCCAAGGCATTCATGAGTGCAAATGCTCGGCCGTCCTTAAAGAGTACCCACCTCGGCCCGGGTGAGTACGAGGTTGGTGGAGTATGACCTTTGCCTTTCGGAGTTGAAGTACGATGAGGACCTCGGCCAAAGGGGCCGACCGAGGTTAGCCTTGCATATGACGTCAACTATGGCCGATGTTTGACATTATTGGTGGTAATGGTAACATAGGCTGTGGCCGACCTGATAAAAACTGAGCTTCAAGGTTCTAGATGATCTCAGCTTATTCCATGCCGAGATGAGGTTCATAATTGAGGGGGTGTCGGCTGTGGTCGACCTTAGTAGGACAATGTCGCTGTCGATTATTCTCGAACTTCTATTACCCCGGCTGTCATAGAGGTCGAGGTTGAGGTTTAGGTATCTGGATCAACCGGCATACTTTGGGCATATCAATCACCCCCTAGCCCTTAGTTATATATGTAAATATGTGACTACGAGGTATGTAGCTCCGAGGCCTTTCTTCCTGGTGTGCCAATGTTCCTTTGACAAGTGTCAAGTAATGCAGTAGGTAGCGTATTGGGAAAGTGCAATGACGATTGACTTTTAGGATCCCAAGGCAATGATGGGCCTTGGGATTTATGCCATAATGGCTAAGGGTTAAACCCCTTTTCTCCCTCCTTCCTTATCACTTTCCCGCCTGAGTCTCCTGTGCTGTCTATCTCTTCAAGAGTTCCTTAGCTACTGAGGTTTCTGAGTTTTTACTGTCCCTAATACTCCTATTCCTCATCTCTCACTCCCTCAGGTACTATCTTCATCCCATATTTCCATTTTTAGCCTTATTTCTATATTTCTTGCATTTTTCGGTATCAGCTTGAGTTTTTCGATAGTAGTTTAGGTTTTTCGATGAGCTTATGAGTTTTTCGATAGAAAGTTTTTAACTGTTCTTGGTTAGAAATATTTCAAATAACCACGTTTGATCTTTAGCTTAGGTTATGCAAAGCTGTTTGTGGTTTAGAGTCCCAAGTGTAGTCTCATCCTCCTATGCTCAGACCTCTTTACCAGCTCTTAGAAGAATTCCCTTCTCTTAGAGAGAAAACCTTAGAAAATATTAGGCAAATAGAATGAGCCCAAGAGGAAGCTCGTAGGGCTAAGGCCTTCCCCCATAGGCCAATATTTCCACCCACTCTGAGGGTGATATAACTTGAGCTAACAGAGTCTGTAAGTGGCGAGAAAGTGGAGGCCCCATTGGAACCTACTACAATGTCTGAGTCTGAGTCGTCCACCTCAGACCGTATGTCTATGGATTCTTTTTAAGAGGCCATGGACTTTTCTATTAGGTAGGATCAGGTCCCTGATCAAGCTGAGGTCTCGATCCGTGTCTCGTCCCATAAGGAGTCTAGCTCTTCATGAACCTCTTCAGACGTTGAAGTTGTTGGGACAAGTGTTGCCTTACCTCCACCCATTATCATTATCCCTCTGTCGTCTGCTACAGGGGCTAAGTTTGCTAAGAGGTTCCTTGATGGTGCTCTTACGCCTGCCTAGGCCGGCATTTCTAGAGATGAGGATAATGGTCAAGAAAGTGATGTTGACACCTCGGAGTCAGCGAAGATAGAGAGCTCTGTCAACGAATTCGACCTCCTAGCCTTTAGGCATATTTATTCCATAGGCCCCTCTATCAAACTTAGGAGACCTCTGAGGGATGAGAGGGACTTTGGTGGCCGAGATGGTGAAATCTGCCCATATGAGTAAATGTTTAAGTTAGTATTTTGTCTCCCCATTCATCCAATAATTAGGGACATATTATCCCACATTAACTTGGCTCCCTCCCAATTATCCCCCAATGCTTGGAGGGTGATGATTCGAGCTATCGTCTTATGGAGGGCAGTCTATTATGCAAAACTTTATGTCCAGGTCTTCACAGGGTGCTACGTGCCCTCCTTTGCTAGGAACCATCCGAGTTACTACCAATTCCTATCTAGGAAGTCTAATAAGAAGATGTTGCTGGTTACCCAGACTTCAAACCACAACTGGAAACCACGATACTTCTTCGCCTCAGGGGCATGGGAATTTGGTCCCTCTGCAACCTCTTCATCTTTAGAGCTGAGAACACCTCTGAGGTGGGGGAAGGTGTTAATGCCTTCTAGGGCCGACCCTGGGTTAATCCAGGATAACCTTCAGAAGGTCAAAGACCTTTACGATCAGGGGTCCCTTGGTCAGCTGGTCAAGTACGAGCATTTGATGACTCCTTACTACCTCTCTGAGACTGGCCTTGGGGGCAGTCCCCTGACTGAACTTTGTAAGTTACTTTACTTTTTCAACAAGTTGTACTTATCAATTTATTATTTCTCTAATCTTTTAACTCAGACCTTTCTTTTTGCAGAATGCCCCGAAGGAATCTCGGATGACCTCTGGGAAATGTCGGCCCCTAGTTTAGTTAGGCTGGTGAAGAAAGTAAGCCTAAATGCACCTCCTCCTCCCCCAACCTCTTCTAAGGCCGATGATTCAAAGCAGAGAAAATCAACCGCTACTGCCCCTGAGGATTAGAGGAAGAGAAAAGCCTCTAAGGGAGATCGCGCCATCCCTATTTCAACTGATGACGCTCTATCTGCTCGTCTGGAGCAGTTGAAAATCAAAGATAGCCTCATAGGCCAAAGTATGAAGGCCATGGATTCCATCGGCACTGTGATGACCGTTGCTGGTAAACACTTCTGTCGTTCTTTGGATACTCCTCTATTGGCCGAGTTTTGGCTCCATAGGTCAATCCAGGTAAGACTTTTTGCTTTTATATTCCAAGTGTAACATCGGCCTTGAATTTTATTAGCTCCTGAACTCATGTGTCTGATTATGTTTTGCAGGGTATTATCACCATGCACCAGTTTATTGACTTGACTCTGAGAAAGCTGCTCCTCATTGAGAAGGGGAAAGATGCCCAGAAGGTGCAGGCTTCTTTGAACGCTGAGGTGGAACGTCTGAAGGCGGCTTTTGAAGGGTCCGAGACCAAGGTTAAGTAGATGGAAAATGAGATTTCCCAACTCAAGAAGGACCACAACTCTGCTATGAAGGCCAAGGATGATGCTCTTCAACAAAAGGTTGACGCTGTAGTGAAGGCTACAGTTGAAGACGCTTAAGAGAAGATCTTGGCTGACTAGAAGGTCTCTGACGAATTTATCAGCTTTAGCTTTGAATACCTCAAAAGAGGTGTTAAGACCACTAGTAAATGGGCGAGCGTGAAAGAGAAGGAGTCAGGGAGCTTGGCAGCTTCGGATTTTATTGGTCTGGGCTATGTTGACCCTCAATTTGCTCAAGCCCTACAAGAGGTGGAGGAGGAAAGAGGTTCTAGCCCTGCAGAGACTGCTCAGCCGGAAGTCACATAGACTGAGGATGTCAACCCCCAAGACGATGGGGCCGAGGTTACCAATGTCGACCAAAATGATCAGGCCGAGATTACCAACCCTATGGCTGCAGACACTTAGGCCATAATTTGTGAAGCTTTGTAATTTTTGTTAATCTGTAACTTCATAACTTTTGATAACATTCTCTTGCACATTTTGACTTGTAATTCTTAACTTCTTCATGCTGTATCATCCTCTGAAGAGGGATTTGCTTCTTTTGATGAATGTTCCTTGAATTGTTTTATATGTCATGCAATGGTGTTTGTATTAAGGTCTGAAGCCTCAATATAATGGTGTCTTTATCACTAAACTATGACGTTACCCTTGTAACTTATCACCAAATTAATGGTTTAAAGGTCTGAGGTCATCCAAATATGATGTTTCACCTCAAACCCTGTAACTAAATTATGATGTTTAAGGTCTGAGGCCATCAAACTAAGATGTTACCCCCAAAATATTCATCAAATTAATGATGTTGAAGATCTGAGGTCATCCAATTATGATGTTTTACCTCAGACCCTGTCACCAAATTATGATGTTTAAGGTCCGAGGCCATCAAAATAAGATGTTACCCCAAAAATGTTCATCAAATTAATGATGTTAAAGATCCGAGGTCATCCAAATATGATGTTTCACCTAGAACCTTGTCACCAAATTATGATGTTTTAAAGTCTGAGGTCATCCAAATATGATGTTTCACCTCAGACCCTATCACCAAATTAATGATGTTTTAAGGTCTGAGGTCATCCAAATATGATGTTTCATCTCAGACCTTGTCACAAAATTATGATGTTTAAGGTCTGAGGTCATCAGACTAAGATGTTACCCTAAATAATTTCCCCAAATTAATGATGTCGAAGATCCGAGGTCATCCAAATATGATGTTTCACCTCAGACCCTGTCACCAAATTATAATGTTTAAGGTCTGAGGTCATCAAACTAAGATGTTACCCTCTAAAAGTTTAACCAAATTAATGATGTTAAAGGTCCGAGGTCGTCCAAATATAATGTTTCACCTCAGACCTTGTCACCAAATTATGATGTTTTAGGTCTGAGGTCATCAAACTAAGATGTTACCCTAAAAAATTTCACCAAAGTAATGATGTTAAAGGTCTGAGGTCATCCAAATATGATGTTTCACCTCAAACCCTGTCACCAAATTATAATGTTAAGGTCTGAGGTCATCAAACTAAGATGTTACCCTATAAAATTTTCACCAAATTAATGATGTTAAAGGTCCGAGGTCGTCCAAATATAATGTTTCACCTCAGACCTTGTCACCAAATTATGATGTTTTAGGTCTGAGGTCATCAAACTAAGATGTTACCCTAAAAAATTTCACCAAAGTAACAATGTTGAAGGTTTGAGATCATCCAAATATGATGTTTCACCTCAGGCCTTGTCACAAAATTATGATGTTTAAGGTCTTAGGTCATCAAACTAAGATGTTACCCTCTAAAATTTTCACCAAATTAATGATGTTGAAGGTCTGAGGTCATCCAAATATGATGTTTCACCTCAGACCTTGTCAAAAAATTATGATGTTTAAGGTTCGAGGTCATCAAACTAAGATGATACCCTAAAAAATTCCACCAAATTGATAATGTTGAAGGTCTGAGGTCATCTAAATATGATGCTTCACCTCAGACCCTGTCACCAAATTATGATGTTTAAGGTCTGAGGTCATCAAACTAAGATGTTACCCTCTAAAATTTTCACCAAATTAATGATGTTGAAGGTCTGAGGTCATCCAAATATGATGTTTCACCTCAGACCTTGTGACCAAATTATGATGTTTAAGGTCTGAGGTCATTAAACTAAGATGTTACCCTAAAAAATTTCACCAAATTAATGATGTTGAAGGTCTAAGGTCATCCAAATATGATATTTCACCTCAGACCTTTTCACCAAATTATGATGTTTAAGGTCTGAGGTCATCAAACCAAGATGTTACCCTTAAAAATTTCACCAAATTAATGATGTTGAACGTGTGAGGTCATCCAAATATGATGTTTCACCTCAGACCATGACACCAAATTATGATGTTTAAGGTCTGAGGTCATCAAACCAAGGTGTTACCCTAAAAAATTTCACTAAATTAATGATGCTGAAGGTCTGAGGTCATCCAAATATGATGTTTCACCTCAGACCTTGTCACCAAATTATGATGTTTAAGGTCTGAGGTCATCAAACTAAGATGTTACCCTAAAAAATTTCATTAAATTAATGATGCTGAAGGTCTGAGGTCATCCAAATATGATGTTTCACCTCAGGCGTTGTCACCAAATTATGATGTTTAAGGTCTGAGGTCATCAAACTAAGATGTTACCCTCTAAAATTTTACCACTAAAGCATAATGAACAAAGAATTGACAGGGGATCTTCTCATTAATATTCTCTTCATAAAATGATACATTTACATAGAAACAATTGCAACATCTTATGTAGTACTTCTTCAGATAATCAGCATTCCATGGATTGAAGAAAGGTTCCCCTTCAAGGTTTTTTAGCTTGTAGGTCCCGGGTACAACCTCATTAATTACTCTATAAGGACCATGCCAATTCGGGTGAAGCTTGTTTAACTTCTGCAACGTCTTCTTCAGCACTAGGTCTCTTAGAACTATGGGTCTTGATTTCACCCTTCGATTGTAGAACTTTATTGTTCTCTGCTGGTAGGCTGCCTGTCTGATCTCAGCGTCTTCCCTTCTTTCCTCAATCAAATCTAAGTCAATTCTTCTCTCCTTCCCATTCTTCTCGGGGTCATAGGTATAAACTATGTGAGTAGGAAGTACTACCTCTGTTGGTAAGACGGCTTTTGAGCCATGTGCTAACATAAATGGGGTTTCCCCCATTGATGTCCTGGCCATTGTTCTGTAGGCCCATAACACAGTATAAACCTCTTCAGTCCATATCCCCTTAGCTTCTTCCAACCTCTTCTTAATCCTGTCGAGGATTATTCTATTCGTGACTTCGGTCTGACCGTTTGGCCGAGGTCGGTATGGAGAAGAGAAAAATTGCATGATCCCAACTCTCTCGTAATACTTATTCAAGGAAGAATTCTTGAACTAGGTTCCCTTGTCTGAGATGAGGGTGTTCGGGAGGCCATGTCTGCATATGATGCTCTTCCAGATAAATTAGAAGGTCTTCTGCTCTCTAACCGTGATCATCGGCTCAACCTCTACCCATTTAGATAAGTAATCAATTACTACTATCAGAAATCTATAATTTTTCGCAGCCCTTGGCAAGGGACCACCAAGTCAATCCCCCATACTACGAATAGCCAAGGGGAACTGATTGACATCATAGGTTGATGAGGTTGATGGGGAATAATGGATAATCTTTGGCATTTGTCATACCTCTTCACGTAGGCTGTAGCATCCTTGGCCAAGGTCGGCCACCAGTATCCCTGCGTGATTATCCTCTTGTCCAAAGGTCTTCCTCCTATGTGATTGGAGCAGGAACCCTCGTGTACCTCCTGTAGGACGCGGAGGACCTCTATGTGATGGACACATCTGAGGAGAGGTAATATAAATCCCTTCTTATATAGGACATCTCCTATTATTGAGAACTTTACAACTCTATATCTCAGCTTTCTCCTCTTTAGCTTCGATTCTGGCAGCTATCCCTCTCTGATATATCTGATGAGGTGGTCCATCCATGAGTCCCCTAGGTCCAAGTTTAGGCAGGAGCTGGCAACCTCTTCTTCCTCAATGGTCGGTTTGACAAGATCTCGACTAGTACTGTCCTTCTGATGCATGTCCTTATTACTGAAGCCAACCTTGCTAGTGCATCTGCATGGTTGTTATTTTGTCGAGGTACCCTCTTCATCTTCACCTCTTCTAAGCCTTATAGCATCATTCTTACCTTCTTCAGGTATCTGACCATTGTTTCATCCTTGGCCTCATAAACTCCAAACACTTGGTTGACAACTAACCTCGAGTCGCTGTGAAGTAAGAGTCGACCAACTCTAAAGGGTTTTGCTAAGGAGAGGCCTACTACCATGGCCTCATATTATGACTTTTTATTCGATGCTTTCTAGTTGAACCTTAGTGCATATTCAACATTTTTACCATCCGGAGCTGACAGTATCAGCCCCTCACCACTTCCACTTTCGCAAGAAGACCCGTCAACAAAGTGGTTCCCAATATCTTCTTTCTAAGAGAAGCTCCCCTCCGACAGGGTTCCTCGCTTGAAGAGGTACCTATCATCCTCATTCTCAATATCCCATTTTTGGCTCTGCTAGGCGCAACCTCTTCTGGGTTTCGGAAGACGTTACTGTTTGATCCCTCTATGATCTCTGAATTATTCTCAACGTCACCCTCTTCCCATATGAACTCAACAATAAAGTCTGCGAGTGCCAGACCTTTAATAGCCACCCTGGGTTGATAAATAAGGTCATACTCTCCCAACTCGATGGCCCAAGTCATCAATATGCCTGATTTCTCAGGCTTGTGGAGGATTTGATGACCATAGAGTGGGCTTGGAAATATGGTTTCATCTTCCTGGAGGCATGTATCAAAGTGTAGGCCAACTTTTCCATTCGAGGATAGTTCTGTTCAGACCCTTGAAGGGCCTTAATATTGAAGTATACATGCCTTTGTACACCATCGTCTTCCCGTACTACGGTTGCGCTTATAGCTGACTCTGAAACTACTAGATAGATATACAACTTCTCTCCCAGGATGGGCCTAGATAAGAGCAGTGAGGATCCGAGGTAATACTTGAGCTCCCTAATGGCCTTGTCACACTCTTCGTCCCATTCGAAGGTGAAAAACGTCGTATAAGCGACTGTGTGATAATGATTTAAAATAATTCGCAAGTTTCCAATCAAACCTTATTTAATTTGGGACTACTTTTAAATCAAATAAATTCAGCCCTTAAACATGCATCTAAATCATCCCATCAAATAAAAAGCATGCGACACAGTAAATATGCTGAGAAACAGATTTCAGGAAAAAACCCCTTTCGGGTTAAACCTTTATTTCACTATGAATATACAAATCGCAACTTACAATTACATAGAGAAATCTACAATGGATCAACGCGGGACCAACCCACAAATACACGCAGTCTTGAACTCATCAAAAGAATACACGCATTACCCTCCAAGGACTCGCATCCCAATCAACAAAGGAAGAACCGCAACACTCCTCAATGACACGCAGTCATAACACTTTGTAGAGACTCCCTCAGCAATGACACACAGCCCTCGGTTGCAAAGATCTCTCCACAAAGGTTTGAGCAAATACAAGGTTGTGTTCTTGGGTTACCAAAAAGTTTCACAAAGGTTTGGCAATTGTGTGAATCAAAACATGAGTCTTGGGACTCAAAAAATATGAAGACTAGAGTAATTGGGACTCTCAAAAACGTCTTCTAAAGTCTTGCAAAACAGCTCCCCCGAAGTTGGCTTTTATAAGGAAACCAAAAGAGTTTTAAAAAATTGGGACTGTTTCTATTCGTGTACCCCGAACCGGTTCTGGTGTACCCCGAACCGGTTCCCCCCCAAACCGGTTCCCCATGCGATTTGCGGTACCTTTCTGGTTTGGGGTTAAAAGAAAATAACATTCTTTGAGGAATTTTCTCCATCTTCAAAAGGTCATAACTCCTTCACCGGAGCTCGGATTAAGGTTCCATTTCTTCCAGTATCTTAGTTGTGGAGAGATCTTCAACTTTCCAATTGACCAGACCTCTGGACTATGGCTGTAAAATTACGAAAATGCCCTTGAACTTTCATATCTTGACTTTTTTCACTATTTTGACTTTTCTTGCGTACCACTTGCATTAAGTCCCTAAAATTGTGGAACGTGAAGTCTTTGAGGCAAATGTGGGACACATTAATGGAGATGTTGAATGCTTAATTCCCGAAATTCGGATATAGGCCGTCATGTGAGATCGTGAGGTGACGTGCCAAATGTAGCGGCGTACGACATACATAAATGTAACATGTTGGACATGAGAAAAATGTCCTTACAAATCTCCCACTATGTATATGCTGGTACATACATAAAATTATCCGAATTATCAAATAACAAATTGCCTATAAAAATCTACCCTCCCATGAACCCAAAACTGGAAAGATACAAATGAATAAGTCTTCGTCGTTTGTTCTTCAAATCTTTAGGAATCTCAAAGCTTATCTCATCAGGATGTGCAATTCAATGATCATCAACGTAGTACCTACACACATGAGATAAAGCAAATACCAAGTGACATATCGAGCTTGAAATGAGATAAACATAAATACCAATTTATGATGAAAGCATAAGTCAAATCTCAAACCTCCCCCAAAATTCAAACTCCCCCATAAAATGATAATTCTTTCTCCCCCTTTTTATGATGTCCCCAAATAGACAAATAATAAGAATGAATCAAACAAGAAAAATTGGGGTGTCACGGTATTCAAAACAAGGCATCAAAAAATATGGCAAACGTGCTCTAGCAAAGAGTTTCCCAAAAAAAAAACTTTTCAGAAACTATTTTTGATTTTTCAAATTTTTATAGAAAAAAAAGTAAGTACCAATTTAAAAAAAAATAAAACATGATACAAAAATCTCACCATGGATTTAAACTGAAACAACTAAGTCATGGAAATGGAATGAATGGGTGTGAACACATTCGATAGGTAAATCAACTCAATCAATCATATGTGCACGATGCATATGTGTACCCCTAACGAATGAACATCAAAGGTATCCTTAGGTGTAAAAATTTGTTGAATTTAGATGACATCGTCTTATGCAAATCAACAAATCAAAGTCAAATAATTTCCACACCAATAACGTCCAAAACTATTTAGCGCTTTTTCAAGATTTTCAAGGACGTGCAAATCCGTTATAAAATCTCCAACCAAACTCCCTCATATATATTTTCTTTTTAGAGGTAATCTAAATTCTCAAACATTGGAGAATTGGTGCAAAAACCTAAATGGCCCATAATTGGCATGAATTTCTTTTTATTGCCTTTCAATTTTTTCGGGCTCTTTTAAACCTCTTTGGACCCCGGATAATAAAATTCCTCGATTTTTTAGGTCCAATTAAACGGTGTCTTAGTATTCGCCAAGGAAAAATGAACCTTTCGCAACCCTTCTCCGTTTTAAAACAAAGCACACAAACTCACAAAATGGTTCTTATATGCACAATTTTTGTATCAAGTTTTATTGCGCTTGGTTCGTTTTAAGGATAGGATTAAAGTGAAAAAACACCCAACCAACATGTGATAAGACACGCACAATAATCAAACAAATCCGTGCATGTGTGCAATAAAGGAAATCATGAGTCAAACATGTAGGAAGTAACACTTAAATACATCTTAATGACTCCAAACATTATAAAGCACAGGATGAATTGACCTACTGTCTCAAAACACTATCAAATAGTCACATGTAAAATGGAATGATGTTGTGACTTGGTCATCCTAAGTCTTCATCCATAAACGGTGCAAACAAAATACAAAAATCTTTTTGGATTTTCAAAATTTTTATCAAAAATAAAGTCATTTTGTATTTTTCACAATTTTTCCCAAAAAAATAAAACATACAAAAAGTACATGTCAACACCCTAGAAAATATATAACATAAAACCTCAACTAGTGTATGACAAACATGAAAACACAATCATCTATATGATATGGCAAGAGAAGAATCATGTGCAAGCAAATGAGAATCAACTTGTCTAAAATCTAGCGTATTCAAAAGTGATTTCCTAACCCAAATAGATGTGAAACGTCGTGTAGGGGATTTGGGAACCACGGGAACACTAGACATAAATTTCCTAGGACATTTTCCAAGATCAAAACAAAAATGCCTAAGGTGACCTTTCCGACCACAATATGAACATGTGTAAATAGGAGGAATGCTACCTAAAGTGTGATTTTTTCTAATGTCCTTAGGATTAATTGACCCTCTAAAACAAATGATGGTTTTGGCTTTAGCACTAGAAGCATGAGAACAAGATGAGCCATTGCCATCACAATCAAACCTACTTGAATCGTTTAAATCATTTTTCAACTTCAAAATATTTAATTCAAGCAACAAATTAGACTCTTCCCAAGATAGGGATTGCTTTTTCAAAATTTTAACAATTTCTGAAAGGGTATCCCTCTCCCCCTCAATTAAAGCAAACTTTTCCCTAAGAGTCTCTTCACGTGCCACAAATTCATTGATTAAAATATTTTTTTCATCTTTGGCACAAACACAAACCATCGAATTTTTAAGGTCCTCCAATTCCTTCTCTAAAACTAGGACTCTCTCATCACTCTTCTTTTTGGTAATTTTCAAAGAATCAAAATCAATACACAAATTACCAAAGTGCTCACGCAAATATCACTTTGAGTTTGAAACTCTTGCAAATATTCAATCTTACTTTTAAAGAGAAAATTTTCTTTTTCCAAAACTTTAATTCTTTTGCAAAGTTTCAAATTCAAACTTTTTAAATTATCAACATGGTCGTGAACTATTTCAAAAATAGGCTCCTCATTAAATGGGCGTTCCACTGGAAAAATTGCGATTTTTCACAAAACTAATTTTTTAATTAAAAAAAATAATATCACACGATTTTGCGGAAAATATGAATACGCGATAAATTAGCGTAACCTGCTCTGATACCAATTTGAAAAACGTCATATAAGCGACTGTGTGATAATGATTTAAAATAATTCGCAAGTTTCCAATCAAACCTTATTTAATTTGGGACTACTTTTAAATCAAATAAATTCAGGCCTTAAACATGCATCTAAATCATCCCATCAAATAAAAAGCATGCGATACAGTAAATATGTTGAGAAACAGATTTCAGGAAAAAACCCCTTTCGGGTAAAACCTTTATTTCACTATGAATATACAAATCGCAACTTACAATTACATAGAGAAATATGCAATGGATCAACGCGCAGCCAACCCACAAAGACACGCAGTCTTGAACTCAACAAGAGAATACACGCAGTACCCTCCAAGGACTCACAGCCCAATCAACAAAGGAAGAACCACAACACTCCTCAATGACACTCAGTCATAACACTTTGTAGAGACTCCCTCAACAATGACACGCAGCCCTCGGTTGCAAAGATCTCCTCACAACGGTTTGAACAAACACAAGGTTGTGTTCTTGGGTTACCAAAAAGTTTCATAAGGGTTTGGCAATTGTGTGAATCAAAACATGAGTCTTTGGACTCAAAAAATATGAAGACTAGAGTAATTGGGACTCTAAAAAACGTCTTCCAAAGTCTTGCAAAATAGCTCCCCCGAAGTTGGCTTTTATAAGGAAACCAAAAGAGTTTTAAAAAATTGGGACTGTTTCTGTTCGTGTACCCCGAACCGGTTCTGGTGTACGCCGAACCGGTTCCCCCCAAAAACGGTTCCCCATGCGTTTTGCGGTACCTTTCTGGTTTGGGGTTAAAAGAAAACATCATTCTTCGAGGAATTTTCTCCATCTTCAAAAGGTCATAACTCCTTCACCGGAGCTCGGATTGAGGTTCCGTTTCTTCCAGTATATTCGTTGTGGAGAGCTCTTCAACTTTACAGTTGACCAGACCTCCGGACTATGGCTATAAAATTACGAAAATTCCCTTGAACTTTCATATCTTACCTTTTTTCACTATTTTGACTTCTCTTGCGTACCACTTGCATTAAGTCCCTAAAATCGTGGAACGTGAAGTCTTTGAGGCAAATGTGGGACACATTAATGGAGATGTTGAATGCTTGATTCCCGAAATTTGGATATAGGCCGTCATGTGAGATCGTGAGGTGACGTGCCATATAGCGGCGTACAACATACATAAATGTAAGATGTTGGACATGAGAAAAATGTCCTTACAGAAGAACTTTTTAAGCAGCTTAAAAAACGAAAGACACTTGTCCGTGGCTCTGGAAAAAAATCTATTGAGTGCAGCTACTCTTCCAGTGAGCCTCTGAATGTCTTTTATACTCTTTGGTGTCTTTATATCAAGCAAAGCCCTGATCTTCTTGGGGTTAGCATTTATTCCCTTTTGATTGAGAATGAACCCAAGAAACTTTCCAGATCCTACTCCGAAGACACACTTTGCGGGATTAAGTTTCATTCTGTACAAGTCCATGGTGTCGAAAGTTCTCTCTAGGTCTACCACGTGAGTGTAGGCCTTCAATCTCTTTGTCAATATATAATCTACATATACCTCTATAGTTTTGCCAATTTGATCTTCAAACATGTTATTTACAAGACGTTGATACGTGGACCATGCATTCTTCAAGCCGAAGGGCATAACCTTATAGCAATAGGTCCCCTTATCTGTGATGAAGGTTGTCTTCTCTGAGTCTTCAGTATCTATGAAGATCTGATTATAACCTAAATACGCGTCCATGAAGCTCATAAGCTCATGCCTTGCCGTGGCATCTACCATCTAATTAATTAGAGGTAAGGGATAACTGTATTTTGGGCAAGATTTGATCAGGTCGGTGATGTAGACACCCCATTCTGTTACCCCCTAACTCTCCTTAGGTCCTTAGTACCTCCCTTCACCACTGTAAACCCAGGTTATGTCCCGAGTACTGACTTGGAGGCCATCGGGCACTCCCCGACTCAGTTTGACCCAAAAGTCAAACTCTTTGTCTCAACCGAGACTGAATGAATCTTTGAAGGGAACCGAATACCCTTTTCAACGGTCCGCCCCGTGCGCGATTCTGACTTACCATTGCAGACGAACGATCCGTTTGCGTTCGAAACCTGACCTAGAGGCCACCGGGCGCTCCCGGGGTCTATTTGACCTAAGTAAACTCTTCAACTCAACTGAGGCTGAATGAATCTTCAAATTTCACTAAATACCTTTTCCAACGATCCATCCCGTGCACTATTCCAACTTTCCATGCGGACGAACGATCCGTTCGACTCCGAGAGGACACCGAACGCTTCTCGGGCCCGGTTGACCAAAGTAAACTCTCCAAACCGAGTCAAAATCTTTGGAATGTATAAGTACATCTCCTAAACTTTCCAACGGTCAACCCCGTGCATGATTCGGACTTACCATGCGGATGAACGATCCGTTTGCGTCCGAATGATTCCCCGTCTAATGGACCGACAAACGCTTCCGAGCCATATTTGACCCGAACTCAACTCCTGAACCTGGGAGCGATCTAAATGACTTTCAAAGGTGTTTGAATTAAATTTCCAATGGTATACCCCGTGAATGATTCTGAGAAACGGTTTACCCTCGGCGGTTGATTTTTCGAAAAAGCCTGAAGCGCACTGCCAAATGGAAGGTTCCAGACCCTGCCTATCGGCACTTGCCGATGGGCAGGAACAAATATATGACGATCGGAACTTACCTGGGCCTATAAAAGGAGGCCTTCACCTCATTTTCAAGGGGAGCCCAGATCTGATAAAAATCTCTCTGAACGAATCCCAGAAACATCTCTCGAAGGCAGCGTGATTTCAACTTCCAAATCCCTTTTTTACTTCCACTTTTCATAATCCTTTTCATCAAAATTGGTGAATTAGCCACTCTCCATCATCATCCAAGTGCAAGGGTTGCTTTCCAACATTCAAGATCAAGCTCAAGATCTTCAAGAAGGTCTAACTTTCTCAAACTCTCTCTTAAATTCTCTTAAATTCCCAATAATTTGTTTTCTTATTTAGCACTTTTATTATCCCATCTCACACATCCTAATATACTTTTTATTTAGTATTATTGTACATCTTTTATTTTCATAAAACCCAAAAAATAAGGAAAAGAGGGTTTGCTCATAAATTCCGAGTAGGGATTCTCATAATTTTTCCACACTTTTCTCACAACTAAAACACTTTTTCTACACCCACACACACACTTACGAATAAGAGATTCCCCATTTGGATTTATGGGATAAACCCAAACCCTCGTTTTGTATGCGAACTACGTGGATTTTGATGCCTTTATAGGCTACGTAGGCATCTCGGGGTAAAACCTGAGACTCGAGTCCTTTTTCTCACTTTTCCTCTCATTTTCTATCTTCTCTAAATCCATTTTTCTTATATTCTATATACTTGCCCTTAGTGACGCATTACTCCATATGCGTTATCGTTCCATTATAACGATAAACGTAGGGGTAATCACGTAAATCTTATTTTTCTAATATTATTCTTATATCTTCCTACGGATGACTCGCTTTATCTTTTCCATGATACAAGTCGAGGATTCCTACCTCCATTCTATATATACACATGCACACATATCACGGGGGGAAACAAAAGAAAAATAGCAAATATTCATGAGACACCGAAAGGGAGGAAAGGGTGCCTAACACCTTCCCATTTCGTAACTAAGCCTTCGAACCCTTCTCGAATAATCTTGAATTCGCACGCACCAGTATCTCTTTGGATGCCATCCTTCGGGGTGGCTTCCCCTTTTTCTTTTATCTGTTTTGAGTAAAATAGACTGGCGACTTTGAATCTCTCTACATTTTTACACCACATCTCAAACGATGCCGATCGAAGCGCTCCCGAGAGGGACGCACGGGACCCGAATGATCCTTTCCTCCACGCGCTCGCTCGCACGACGAGGATCGGGGATGGCCATAGGTGAAGTCTACTAACATCCTCTATTTTCCATTGGCTTTAGGCACAATGACGACGTTTGATAACCACTCTGGGTATATGACCTCCTTGATGAAATCAACCTCTTCTAAATTCCCGACCTCTTCCCTTATGACATCATACTTTTCCCTGAAGTAAACTCTTCGTCTTTGCTTGATTGGATTAGCATCTTATGCAACATTAAGTTTGTGGAACATAACCTCTGGGTCAATGCCAGGCATGTCTGCGTGGCTCCAAGAGAAGACACTCTACCTCTTCTTTAAGAATCTTATCAGCTCATCCTTGACTTTTGGTTTTAAGGCTTTACCGATTTGGACGGTTTTTTTTGGTTCTTCCTCATTGAGGACGATGGATTCTACCTCTTTTGCGACCTCTCCTTTCTTTAATTTTGTTTCATCTCTAGGATCAAGTGTATCAATATTATACGTGGTAGTGGCCCTTTTATGGGCCTCTCTCTCTTCCGCCGAGTTGAAGTAGCATTCCCGTGCTGATGTCTGATCCCCATGCACTTCCCCTACCCCATAGGGGGTCGATAATTTTAGCATTTGGTGGACCGTTGATGGCACCGCCTCGAACTCCTTAAGGGCAACTCGTCCTATGATGAGGTTGTATGCCGAGAAGACATTTTCATCCATAACGAAAAAATTGATCTTCTGGGTCAACCTCTTAGGCCACTCGTCTCCCATTCGTACGTCTATATCAGACATGCCAAACGGATGGACCTTTTCACCGCTGAAGCCCATCAATGGATGATGATAGGGTACCAACCTTGCTTTACTAAGGCCTAGGCTCTTAAAATAGGGCCAGAACATCACATTTGCTAAACTTCCTCCATCTACGAGGATTCTTTGCACCTCACATCCATAAACTCTTGTTGTAATTATCAAAGGGTCATCATGCGGAGCTAAGATACCTTTGAAATCAAGTCGGGAGAACCCAACTATAAGAGTGTACATATCCACCTTCTTTCTCTTATGCTTAGCCTCTAAAGATTCTAAATTCACAACCTCTACTTTGGTCACTGACTTAGCCTCTGCTACATGGGCTATACGGTCGTCTACTTCAGAGCCTCCCCCTGTAAGTCCTCCACATATGGTGTTAACACTGAAAGAGATCATTCCAACCCTATTCATCGGGGCATTATCGTCTTTTGGTGGGAGGTCTGGATCATCTTCACCATCTCCATCTGAGTCATCGTCTCTTCTTGCTGGGGTGTCATCTCGACATCTGTGGTTTCTCTTATTTTTAGGGTCATCTCTTCCCTCTTAGGGGCCTTACCATCGACATACTTCCTCAACTTTCTGGATTTCAACATCTTCTCGATCTCATTCTTTAAGGCGAAGCACTTGTCTGTCACATGGTCGTGGGCTTAGTGGAACTCACACCACAAGTTCTTGTTCCTCTTATGCGGAGGAGCCTTCATCTTTTCCAACCATCTCAGAGACTGATCATTCTTGATCTCGTTGAGGATGTGTTCGCAGCTCACAGTTAAAGGAGTATAGCGTGCAAACTTGTCATCGGTTGACCTCTTCTTTTCATTTTTTTTTCTTTGGAATTTCCCGCTGCCACTTCCATTCTCATCCTTATATTTCGCTGCCATAGCCTCTTCAGTGTTCATGACCTTTCCTGTAGTTTCCAATAGCTCTACCATAGACTTGGGAGGGTCTTCCGTAAGCTTTCATAGAAGCTTCTCCTTATGGAGTCCTCCAATGAGGGCTGTCATGGCTATATTCTCTTCATAATCCTCAACCTCCAACTTCTCCTTATTGAATCTAGAAATGTAGTCTCTTAGGCTCTCATTTTTGCCTTACTTGACATACAACAGATGAGTGGTCTTCTTTTGAGGTCTTACCCCAAAATAGAAATTGTGGATGAAACGTTCAGCCAAGCCTTTAAAGTTCTTAATTGAGTTCTTTGGGAGAGAGGTAAACCAGATGTGTGTAACTCCTATAAAAGTCCCGGAGAAGGCCCGTCACTTCATCTCATCTGCTATTGAATAAATGTCCACCACAGACTGGTACATCTCAATATGATGTACACGGTTGGTGCTACCATCATACTTAGGAGACACTGTAGGTGGTTTGAACTTGGCAGGGGTTGGGAAGCTCACTATCTTAACCACGGATGGGGAGCCTTCTAAGAAACCTCTTTACAGTGGGTCTCAGTTTTTGATGAGGTCCCATATCTTCTCTTCAAGACATTGGATGGAGTCATTCCATGGCTTTGCAACGTCGGCCTGGTCGAGGTTGTCCCCAGCCACCTCTAAGGGGTGGACTGAGGGTTCCCCAGTCGCAGCACAACGTCGGCTATTGACCTCCTCTTGATCCCTGTTTCGGCCTAAATGGGGTCGGCCATGATGAGGTCGATGTTCCCCACCTTCCCTTTGTGAGCCTACAACACTTCTTGACCTGGATAACCTCTGCCTCAGGTCATTAACTGGGCTAAGCCTTTTAAAGGCTGACCCTCTGCTCAAGCGATTAAAAGTTGATTCTCTTTGTTGGGCACCACCATCTCTTTTGCCCCCACAACCTCGGCTTTGTTGGATAGTATGTACAGTGTTGTTCTAAACCTCATACGAATCCCAGCAGTCCTCTGGAGCATCTTATGCTTCCATATCATCATACCTATCCTCAGGGCAAGGGTGTCCTTGCCTCCCCAGACGTAAATGTCTAGGGTCAGCAACGTCCCTCCTCCGCTAAGGCATAGGTTGGTCTTTCCGCGGTGCCTGGGGTGGTCCCCTAGCTTCAGAATGGGGCTGAGCATCTGTCAGAGTAATCATCTCCGATGAGACCCCAAGTGGCCTCATCATATTTTGACTGAGCAGTGAAAATTGCTCCTTCATCGCTTGCTGCGTTGCTGCTAAGGACTTCAAGGCTGCTGCCACCTCAACCATTTCGGACTGGGGTGGTTCCTGAATGGAACTAGGCCCTCCAGCACCAGGTGATGGAGGATGTGGTAGTAACTCCGGTGCCAGACCTTGTGAAGAAATGAGCTTAAACCTTAAAGGACCTCTTTCAATGGTGATAAGGGTATAAGGTCCATTTTACACATGAAGGGTATTTTTATAATTTCACACTATATATTTTCAATATTTCTTAGAGGTTCTTGAAAATATTTTATTTATAAAATGACCCTTTTTATATTTTTATTTTAGTCCCTAAAGTTTCATAAAATTATATTTTCTACCCCAAAACTTATTATTTACCTTAAGATATGTCATAAGACTTCGATTTGATCCAATTTATAATTAATTCTTCATATTTAAAAATGGGGTTTGTTATATTGATAGCCAAAATACCACATATCTAATAATACAATATTTATAAGATAATAAGTAACACATGAGTGTAAAAAAACTATATACATATGAGCATATAAAAGTGGGGTCATTACATCCTTCCCTCCTTATAAAAAGTTTGGTCCCCAAACTTGACTCATCTTAATTTATAAAAAAGTATGGTTATCTCTCCTTTATTTCATCTTCCTGCTCGCTTCTTCAACTGAATGATTACGCCATAATACTTTGACCAGTGGAATTATCTTGGTTCGTAATATTTGATCTTTATGGTCCAAACTTTCTACCAAATGCTCAATGTATGGAAAATCTTGAAATAATTCTATGCTGTGTAGAATTATTTTAAGATTGGTCAGGAAGTTGATCAAGTATTGTAATCTTTTAAACCACATGGGGGTGGATGGCATGCTCCCTCGAACAAGGGTTTCTGAATTAGCTGCCCAGAGCCTTGCATGAGTAAGTAGTTTCCACTTTCTTGGTTTGGTAGTATTTTATTATTTCTCATATGCTCATGTTGATCTTTATCTTTTTCAGTTCTTGGTACACTTTAGTAATATGCTAGATAAGGATGATGCAATTAAGGCTTATTCTTCTTCAAATGAGGTGCAGGAAGCCTTGGCTGGTTTGAACAAGTCTCTGCTCTAGTTTCAGCAGGCCTTAGAGACTAAAAAGAGTACTTGGGCAGAGAAATTGAAGATATTTGAGACTGCTCAGTAGATGTTTGATGATAATGCCCTTGAAGCTGAGCGCAGGGCCAAGGAAGCTGAGCATAAAGGGAAGGAGGCTGAGTGTAAGATAGAGGAAGCTGGGCACAGGGCAGAGGAAGCTGAGCGCAGAGGAAAGGCTACCTAAGAGCTTTTATCCTTTGTTAGAGCTAAGGTAAAGTCTATCGTGAAGGCCTCATTTAGTGCTGGTTGGGACAAAGGCTGGAACAAAGCCATTTCTATTGCCTCTGATGAAATTGAGTATGTAAAATAGAAATGCTTCAGAGATGATTGGGTTGCTGCCCTTCAAGAGATGAACGCAGCTGAAGGCTATGAACTTTTTTAGAGATATATTCATGGTCCTCCTCCAACCATTGAGGATGAGGTTGACGATGAAGCTCATTCTGAAGAGTCTTCACTTGTGGTTGAATCTGCTGCCAAATAACCTGAAATCACTGAGTCTTCTCTTCCTCCAGTCGAGCAAATCGAGAACCCCAGTCTGTAGTCCCTTCTTCTGAGAGGATAAGAAAGTTAATAGGGAGAAGGTGCAAAGTTGTTCGGCATTTTCCATTTTTCCTTTTTATTTATTTTTCTTCATTCTTATTGTACTTGAACTCTTTCTTATCAATAAAAGAGCCTTTTGTTCCTTTTGTCTCTTGTTGATTATACCTGTTCTCCATTCTCGTTATTGATTGGTGGTTATTTCTTATTTCTAGTTTATAGCGAAGATGGAACAACTGTGTTCCCATGATACCGAACTACTGAATAAGTGCAATGCTTTTTCCAAAGATGGTCATTTGGACTTATCCGAAGAAGAAATCACTCAGTTTCTTGATGATGATCCATTAGAGCAGGTTAAAGAATCCTACAAGTATTTGAAGTATTCACTTGATCGGGAGGTAGAAAATAATGTTGCCTACGATGAGATGATAAAAGAACTTCAAGAACTGTATAAAGAATCCACTACGCTGTTGCATCAGAGCTACGAGCAGAAGTATCAAAGTTTAAGTGTAGGTCAGATCTTTGATAAATTTGTCTCTGTTTATAATAAAAAGGAGTCTTTACTTAATCTTGAAGTTGAGGAAATTAGGACTATTGCCAAACTCCTGGAAGAGGAGAGTAATAATTTGAAGGATGAAGTAAATCTTTTGAAGTCTGCATCTGGAGCTGTTGTTGCTTATATTGATGAAGGTTACTCCTGCTTAGAGGCTGAAAATGCAACATTAAGGGATGAGTTGGAGGCTTTAAAAAAGATTAAGCCCGCGTCTTCCTCCCGAGCAAGAAGTAAGCCTGGCCAAGGAATCACAGAAGAAATTAGGACCCATCAAGACCGTGCCAATCAAGCTACACAATTAAAAGCAAAAGACCGAGCTATTGCTGAGATGTCTCAAAAGCTACAGACTTTATCTGAACAGTTATCCACTCAATCTTCCCAATTAGAGGTTAAGGATGGGGTACTGAAAAATATGCAGTCACAAGTTGATAAATTAACTTTTCAATTCCACAAACAACCAAGAGAAGTTTGGATGGATGGGTATAATGAAGCTTTGTGACATTTTGACAATAGACTTTAATAGGTTAAGAATAAATCCTATAAATGGGGCTGGATAAATGCTTTAAATGTGATGAATGTGGATCGGTACAACTCTTCATAGGATTGGTATGATCCGGGATTACTTCAACTTGAGAATCCTCCATTCAAGTTAGACATTAATTGGATTCCTGTTGATCATATTCCTCACAGTTTGATTTCAAAATACTTAAGGGGTTATGAGCTACATGATGAATTAGAGATCGTTCGACCTCCTCATCTGATTGATCGTCCTAGTAGCAGTAACACCAGGATGCTTCAGAATTTTAACTTCATCAACTCTACTTTTACTTTGGATGATCCTCCAGCTGGTATGGATCTTATTTTTAAGGCTGAAGGAAAAAGTTCTGCAGAATAACGCTTTGTATTTTGTTTCTGCTTGTTTAAGCAACAATATGTAATCATTTGATTTAATGAAAAGCTTATTGTATTAACGTATCAACTTTTAGTTAATCTTTGCGCATATGAATGTTTTCTTTAGTCTTTGACTATGAATGGATTAACTTTTAGTTAATCGTTAGTTTTTCACCGGTTCTATTGATATCCTTAGGATTATCTAAGTATTATATCCATTACCAATGCATCACCATGGTTATACTAATGTACCTAAAGTTTTTAGATAATTACATTAGTTTCCTCGGTTCCCAGGCGTGAGTGGAACATTTGTCCATCTTTTAACCCAGTTTAGATGAAAATTATTCATTTGGGTCTTTGTTAACCAAGCATTTGGGACTTATAATTTTTCCTTGCGTGGTTTTATATGTTTGACAACCAACTTTGTTGGTGCCTTTATATATGTCGACCAACTTTGTTGGTGGCCTTTATTGATACCGACCAACTTTGTTGGTGGCCTTTATTAATACCGACCAACTTTGTTGGTGGCCTTTATTGATACCAACCAACTTTGTTGATATTTTGTTGGTGGTCTTTATTGATACCGACCCACTTCGTCAGTGGTCTTTATTGATGCCAACCAACTTTGTTGATATTTTTGTAGATGCCTAGTGTAGTGCATATCACTAATACTCCGAAAATAAAAAATAATAATTTTGGAAAAATTGCCTTCTCATTAATATTGAAATGAATCTTAATACAACATTATTACATTACTGATAGTATTTCCTCAAGTGTTTCGTATTCCATGGGTTCTTGAATTCTTCGCCTTCTAAAGTCTCAATTCTATATGTGCCTGGTCGGATGACTACAGTAATACGATAAGGCCCATGCCAATTGGCTTCTAGCTTATTACTCTTATGAATCACTTTCTTCAAAACATAATCACTATCTTTTAAGCTTCTCAGCTTGACCTTCTTATTGTAGAAACGTGCAGTCCGTTGTTGATAGGCTGTATTTCTTAAAGCTGCATCTTCACGAACTTCTTCCAGTATGTCTAAATCCAGCCTTCTCATCAAATCACTGACTGAGGTATTGAAGTTAAGAACTATGTGTGTGGGTAAACCTAGCTCGACAGGAATTATGGCTTCAGTACCAAATGATAATAGGTAGGGAGATTCTCCAGTAGCTGTTCTAGGAGATTTTCGGTAAGCCCACAAGACAGAATGTAGTTCATTAATCCAATTCCCTTTGGCATTTTCCAACCTTTTCTTTAACCCATTCAACAAAGTTATATTAGTTACCTCTATATGGCCATTACTTTGAGGATGGCCAGGAGGTGAATGGATATTTAGACGTTGGACTGGGCATAATAAGCAGTAAATTCATCGTTGTCAAACTGTGTGCCATGGTCAGTGATAAAGGCATAGGGTAAGCCATACATGTATATTATATTCTTCCAAATAAATTGATAAACCTTTTCATAGGACATATCGATCAACGGTTCAACCTCTACCCATTTAGTAAAGTAATCAACAGCTACAACCACATACTTTAACATTCCTTGGGTGGTTAGTAGAGGTCCAACTAAGTCAATTCCCCACATAACAAAGGTTCAAGGTGAAGTGATTGGTGTTAGGAGAGCCTGTGGATCCTTGCGTATGTTGGAAAACCTCTAGCACTTATCACACTTCTTGGAAAAATTTGCACAATCTTCTTGCATAGTTGGCCAATAGTACCCCTATTTATGAATTCTTTGTAACAACGTTCTTCCTGCTACATGGGCTCCATAGGACCCTTCATGGACTTCTTCAATCAAATCCTTCACTTCAATTGGATGCACACACCATTGTAGACCAACAATTAATCCTCTTCTATATAACACACCACCATCTAGCACATATCTTGTGGCTTTGTATTTCAGCTTCTTAGCTTCAAGTGGGTCAACTGGAAGAATCCCTTATTTAATATATGATCTTATGGTGTCCATCTAAGATGGTCCCATATCAACTGCAATTAAATTGACCATCGGATCTTCATCAATTCTCCTTTTAGCAAGTAGCTCAATAGGAATAGTTCTTCACAACTCAATTCTGGTTGTTGAAGTTAGCCGAGCAAGTGCACATGCTCAAGAAGTTTCCAATCTTGAAATTCTGATGATTTGGACAACTAGCAAAGTGGAAATAATCTCCAAAGATTTGTCTAATTATTTGGTCATCAGTTCTCCTTTAGCTGTATCTAAGTTCAATACCGGATTTACCACTAATTGTGAATCACTGTATACCACAACTTTCTCGACATTCAGTGATTTGGCTAGATTTAAACCAATAATCATAACTTCATACTCTGCCTCATTATTAAAGGCTTAAAATTGGAATCGTAGAGTGTACTCTATATCTAGCTCATTCGGAGTACTGAGAATGATTCCAGCTCCACATCTCGTTGCACAGGACGACCCGTCAACATATAAACTCCATATGGGAATATTGCTATCAAACGCTTGGTTTGTCAGAATCCATTGATGGAAGATTTTATCCTTCACCTCCTCATATTTCTTCTTCATCTCCTGTACTCCACTAGAGGGTTTAGTTTGGTCGGTGATAACTTTTTTTGCATCTTCCCTTGCTTGTAGTTGGTCGGGCGTATCTTCAGTAGGTTTTCTGACTCCTTCATGTTGTTCGGCTAGAGTCCCTTGTTGCTTGGGGAAATCTGGGTAATTGAATTCTGTAATAAAATCAGCCATAACTTGGCCTTTTAAAGCATTCCTTGGTTCGTATACAAGTTCATATTCCTCTAACTCCACAACTCAATACATTTATCTTCTGAATTTCTCTGGCTTATGTAAAGCTTGCCTAAGTGGCATGTCAGTGTATACCACTACGGTGTGAGCTTGAAAATAGGGCTTCATTCGTCTACAAGCCTCAATTAAGGCCAGTGCTAATTTCTCCAGTGTGGGATATCTAACTTCTGCTCCTCGAAAAGCTTTGCTAGTGTAGTAAATTGACTTTTAGATTCCATTCTATTCTCTGATCAAGGTAGAGCTAACTGTTGATTCAGATACAGCCACATACAAATATAAATTTTCTCCCAACACTAATCGAGAGAGTAGTGGGGGGTGTTCCTAGGTACTTCTTAAATTCTAGGAAGGATTTTTCACATCCATCGTTCCATTCAAAGATTTTCTGAGCACCTTAAAGAATGGCAAACATTTGTCCATTGCTCGGAATTAAATCTATTGAGTGCTGTCACGTGCCCTGTTAGCCTTTGAACATCCTTTTTAGAGGTCGGGGAATGCATTTCAATCAGAGTTTTAATCTTATCTAGATTTGCTTCAATGTCCCTTTGATTCACTATATACCTGAGGAACATTCCCTCCTGAACTCCGAAGACACATTTGGTAGGGTTTAACTTTATTTGGTGTTTTTTCAATTGATCAAACGTCTGGCTGAGGTATGATCAGTAACTTTTTCACTATTAGTGAGAATATCATCAATATACACCTCCATGTTCTTGCCTATCTGCTCCTCAAATACTTTGTTCACCAGTCTATGGTAAGTAGCACCTGCATTTTTTTAGACTAAAGGGCATAAAATTATAGTAATAAGTTCCTCGGGGAGTAATAGAGGAAGTACTCTTTTTATCTTTTGGCTTCATTTTTATCTGGTTATAACTAGAATATGCATCTATGAAACTTAACAGCTCGTGCTCTAAAGTATCATCCACTAATTGATCAATTCGTGGCAAAGTAAAATGATCCTTTGGGCATGCTTTATTCAAGTCAATAAAATCCACAAACAACCTCCACTTATTGTTGTTCTTCTTCTTGACCATAACTACGTTGGCCATACAATTCGAGTCCTTCACATCTTCAATAGAGGAAGCTTTTTGAAGCTTTTCCACTTCTTCCTGTATAGCCTAGTTCTTCTTCGGGCTAAAGACTCTTCTTCATTATTTCATAGCTTTAACCTCCTTATTAACATTAAGCTCTTGGCATAGGAAATTTGGGTCTATGCCTCGCATAACTTCTTGGCTCCACGCGAACAACTGTTTTCTTTGTCTCAAGAAAGCCACCAACTCCTACTTAAGGATTGGTTCCAATGACGCTCCTATTTGAGTAGTTCGTTCTGGTTTATCACCATCCAGAACAATGCTTTTTGTTGCCTCCATCACTTAGCCTTTTACAAGCTCAGATTCATCGCGTGGATCTAAAGTTTCAACCTCAGATTCGATGTTCCACTCAGATATATCCACTTGATAAGTGGTTATTTTCCTATTTATTTCCAACATATCTTCTTCCTGCGCAGAGGAATAGTATCATTCTTGAGCTACTTTCTGATCTCATTTCACTACTCCAACTCCAAAATTGGTCGGGAACTTCAAGCATTGTTGAACTGTAGAGGGTATAACTTCGAATTTCTTCAGACCAACTCTTCCTATGATCATGTTATAGGCAGAATGAATATTTTTGTCCATTACAAAGAATTTCACTTTCTTCGTCCTGCTCGCCGGCCATGTCCCGATCTACACGTCTAGTTTGATTGTCCCCAATGAAAATACTTTCTCACCAGAAAATCCAATGGGCGGCCTGTGGTAAGGCTCCAGTTGGCTGAGTTTTAATCCCAAACTATCAAAACATGGACAGAACATGATGTCTATCGAACTGCCGTTATCCACTAATGTTCTTGCCACCAATACTTTTTTCATCTTGACTCTGATCACTAAAGGATCATTATGAGGATACAACACTCCAGATAGATCATTCTTGGAGAATCCAATTACGAGCTTATCCTTGTTAACCTTTCTTGGTTAGACTTCCTCGACAAGGTTGATTCGCTGGATATAGGAACAAGCCTGGGCCTCATTGAGATAAGATTTCCTTTTAGCTGTATAATATCCTCCTCCTGCATCCTCACCTGTAATCATATGACAATCAAAAGATAAAAAACTAAGTGTGAATACCTCGCGTTTCGATTGTCTAGGCTTCTTGAGAAGATCATGATCATCTTCTAGTTCCTCGTCGTGGTTCCCCTTCTTATCTTCTCTGGGTTTGACTGGTGATTTAGATCTCTATCGACCTATTCTTCCAGTTCTTCCACCAGCCTGTTGATCAACAAATCTGTGCAATTTTCCTATTTGGATGAGTGATTCGATCTCATTTTAGAGAACAATACACCGGTTGGTCGTATGCCCATGATCTTTGTGAAATTCATAATACTTGGACTTATCCATCTTATTAGCAGGTGACCTTAACTTTTCAGGCCAACTCAAATCATTGTTGTGCTTGATTTATTTTAAAACGTGATGTACATCCACCATTAAGGGAGTGTAATTGGTAAATTTCCTGAGCCGATCTAGGCTTTCTTTTACTTTCAAATTCTTGCATTCGTTGTGATTCTTGTGCTCCTTCTTATCTGACTTCCCTTCAGTCTTTGCTTTCGCTTCTGTATCTAAATTCTTTTTGGCAGCCATAGTTTCCTCGGCATTCATAATCTTTGCTGCTTTGGCCATCAATTCTGTTATCATCTCCGGGGGATTTAGCCAAAGTATAGTGCAGTTTATCGGGAAATAAACCACTCATAAGGGCAGTGATTGCAGTCTTCTCTCCGTAATCAATGACTTCCAGTTTCTTGTTATTGAAACGAGTGATGTAATATCTGGTATTTTCTCCCTCCTTATGTCTTATAGTAAGCAAATGAGCTACTCGTTTAACTAGTTTTTCTCCAAAGCAAAAATTATAAATGAATAGCTCGACGAGTCATTCAAAGCAAGAAATCTGTCCTCGAGGAAGACTATTATACCAGATTTGAGCAGATCCAGTGATTGTTCCTGAAAATTCCCTTCATCTCATCTCATCTCATCAATAACAACATATATATATATCAGCCCGCTGCTTGGTATTGTTCTATATGAAGAACTGGATCAGTTTTCCCATCATACTTGAGAGTTACCACTGGAGCTTTAAACTTGGTCGACGTAGGGAAATCTACGATGGTTTGTACAAATGGGGATCCTTTAATAATCTTCTTTGGAGGGGATTCTTGGCCTTGGCCATTTCTCCCAATCTGTCTTCCAAACGCTGAATGAAACCTTTCCAAGCATCACTGCCAGCACTAGATCGATGAGTGGCTGCTTTTTTATACCGACCAACTGATCATGCTGAGCTTTCTTCTTATGAATCTTCTCTATGACTGGACCTATCAGTTCGTCGAGTGTTTAATCTGGATTGGACTGAACCTTCCCTTAAATCTCTTGGTCGTCGAGTATTTATCGACGCAACCTTTAGGCATTTCCCTGGGGTCCCAAACTATCAAAAGGAGAGACCCTACTTAGACTTTCTAAGGCACTCAATCTTTCTAGGATAAGGGACTGTCCATCATTGGAATTAGTACCCTTAATAGAGGAAGTTGCTCTTAGAAGGTATGAAGGATCCCTAGAAGTTCTGAAATGGCTATGCCCAACACTCCTTGTTGGCGACGGTGGCATATTCCTTTGATTAAATTGTGCAGGAGCTCTAGTTTGCAGAGTTTGAGCCAACTATCGTATAGTATCCTGAATAGCCTCTTGGCCCTTGGACAAGCTAGCCAAAATTCCGGTTAAATCATTGTTATTTGGAGGGGCAGGGGAAGTAGGCAGAATTCCCTCATTTCTGGTGCTTGATTCTTGAATTTAAGCCATGGATGATGAATGAGTGAAAACATTTAACAATACGTTCCCACAGACGACGCTAATCAGTTGATGCAAAAAATTAGACTAGGCCTAATTAATTGATCATAGATAAAATAAGTAAAGAAAAAAAGACACAAGAAGTTTTTAAAGTGGTCCGGCTTAATGGAATAGCCTACGTCCACTGTTATGTATTGATTGCCTTGAGTTTTTTTTCTTCGTCCCTTGCAATGAGGGTGATACAATGTATTTATAGCCTTGAGGGGTCTTGATAGTTATCATGTGAAAGGATGGAATGCCTTCATTCGTTAGGCATTTACATTAATACATGATGAGAATTAAATATATGAATGCGGTTGCTTTATTGGCAATACAGGATATAAGACTGTTGTCGCTTTGTTGGCAATACAGGTTGATGGTCGGGCTTCCCAGTTGGTCAGGCTTCCCTGTTGGCCGGGCTTCCTTGTTGGTCGGGTTTCCTTTATTGTTTGGGCTTTTCCGACTTCGACTTGTGTCACATTGGATGACATGGGCTGGCTTGAAATTGGTCCACGCGGGGTGGTAAATTTTGGTATCAACACCCTCAAACACCCATTTACCCAATATTCTCTTATTTTTAAAGGTCCGCGTCAGCGACACTCCTTGTTTTTAAACTTAATTTTTTTTATTCATTTAGTTCCTCAAAACACCCATTTCCCCAATATTATCTTATTTTTAAATGTCCGCGCCAGCAATACTCCTTATTTTTAAACTTAACTTTTTAACTCATTACTCTCTCAAACACCTATTTATTCAATATTCTCTTATTTTTAAAGGTCAGTGCCAACGACACCCTTTATTTTTAAACATAATTTTTTTTATTTTTACAACATTTAAAACAATTTTTGTATTTCTTAAAATTGTTTAAAAATGTAAAAGAAGAAGTTTTCATTTATTTATATTAAACAAACTTTTATTTTTAAAACATTTTTTTTTTAAAAAAAATATTTTTTATATTAAAATTGTGTTTGTTAACAATAATTTTTTTTAATATATAAAAAATATTCTTTTCTAGTAAAACAATATTTTTTAATAAAACAGTTTTTAAAAAAAATAATTTTTACATAAAAAAACAATGAAAAAAAGGGCCTTTGGTATTAAGCCGGGTGATTGAGAGCGAAAAGTAGCGCGTGTAAAGACGCTAATCGTTGTTTTCGTTTCGCCAACTCAATACAAAAACCTAAGTTACAACTACACTTGCGGGGCAAGTAGAGCGGTAAGTCGGGTATTGAGAATCCACAGAGACGAGTTGTTAGAATTTATAAGGTTTAATATTCCGAAATAAAAGTGGAAAAGGTGAATTACAAACTAAAAGAAAAGATGCATGAAAGGGAAAGATTAATCTAGGCGAGGGAAATTAAACTAAATTAATAAAGAGAATAAAAACTATAGGTTGCGTCGAATATCCCTCACCCGAGTTAATTAGTATAAAATGGTTACATGGGTCGACGAGTTATTACAAGTGCGTCTCGTTTCGACAGTTAATTAAATCAAAGGTTGTTACGCCCTAAATCATCATAAAAGCCTAATAAGATTTTGGCGTCAACAAATATCCCGAAAATTACGCGCGAAAGGTCGTAAGCACGGGACATACATGATATGCCCCGTCAAATCTCCTAGGCGTAATAACTAGGACAACACACTCAAAATAGACCCGTAAATCTCCATCACCAAAGCGGAGCAACAAATCAACCCGGAATGAGTTCAATCCGACACAACCTAGACTAATTTAGCTAGAAAGCATGGTAAATAGCAAGAAATAAATCAAAGAAAGTAAATCTACACTAGAAGGCAATAAATGGAAAGCAAGTAAATAAAGCAATAAACCTAAATTAGAAAGCAAGAAATGAACAACACAAAGCTTAAACAAAGAAACAACAATTAATAACAATGGAGGAGATAATGAATAGTGCTTACAATACCCAAATGGGTGCAAACCCTAGGAAGAGAAGCTCCACCCAAAAATCCCGTATCTCCAACCTAAAATGAAAAATCTCTTCCAAAGAAAAGCCCCCAACATTCTATTTATACCCCAAAATAAACCCCAAACAAAACCAAGCCAAAAAACCCAAAATAAGTCAATTTTCGTCCATATCTGATGGGACCGGTCGACCTCATGTTTGGGACCGGTCGACCGCACTTTTGGAATTTGCCTTGGGCTGGAGGCAGCCCACTTTTCCACTTTGAACCAATTTTGAGGCGTTGCACGGAAATGGCCATAACTCCCTCATACGGAATCGAAATGAGGCGTGGTCGGAACCGACGCGAAGCTAATTCAATTCTCTATATGATTCTGTTTTGAAACCCTCCAAATTATGCAGTATGAAATTACCAAAAGGCCCTTGAAGTAGAAGAAAATACCGAAACCTTCCGGAAATGGGCATAACTTCCACATACGGAGTCAGAATGACGCACGGTCAGTGGCCACGAAAAGATAATTTGATGATCTACATGTTGGTAAATTCATTCCATAAAAAATAGTGAGTTTGAAAAGACCAAATTGCCCTTGAAGTAGCATTCGATGACGGAACTTCTCCGAAATGCAACCGAACCTCACTTTTAGCGTTCCAATACCTACAAAAGCACAAATAACCCCTGCAAAGCATGTATATATCCAAATCCAAGGTTGTCTGGTTAATGAGCATAATTATAGGCATTTAGGACCGTAAAAGTTCTAGAATGCATAAAGATAACGGGCGAAAATATGCAATAATCGGTACGAATCACACCCCCTAACTTAAACATTGCTAGTCCCTAGTGATGAAACAAGAAAAACTAGTCCACAGAAGGAAATACAAAACATATATATGCATCGAAATATAATTTCCACTTTCGTAGGGAACACGATTGCATTTAGCATATGCAATAAGCCGTTAAACCCCTAGGTTACCCTAGTGGACGAGTGTCGTCTCGTGAGGGTTTTCAGGGATGATACCCACAAACATCATATGGTTTCCTCAAAATATGCCCAAACCAACGTGCGACAAGCCCAACAATGGCGAAAAGGATTTCATACGCATTATTAGCAAAGTGAATGAATTCACACAAAAGTCCAAATTATTAACATTATAGAATGCACCTCATAGAATTGAAACCTTAAAATGTGGGAGGGGAGCGAGCACATGCAAAGTGTGATTTGGAGAAAAACTTATATAAACCGGATAATCATTAAAGCAAACATATATTCAATCCTCACGGGCATTACACTCATCAAGCGAATTCACTCGAAACAGGGAGGTAACACACGGAACATGCGGGCTAAAGAGTAAATGTAAATGGAAACTAGGCCGCACACATGTCACAAATGAAGAACGCTATATATAAAATGAAAAACTGTAATCTCAATGAAAGGATACCGCACACTAAAAGAGGCGAAATGCATTTTCACAGATTATCAAAACTATTATGACTTTTGAATTACATGCACCTAAGATCACATAGGACTTTAATAGGGTTACAATGTAGGTATGGCTAAGGTACGAAACGAAGGAATATATGTACGAATTCAAAGTGTTCGGAATGAAAACTCGTGATAATGGGATAATGCGGGCAATATCAAAATCGAAAAACAAGTTCCAAAAAGGCATTAAATATATCATCGGGGAGAGTAATCAAAGATTATTAAACACTATACAACATTTACAACTTTCTCTTTCTTTTCTTTTCTTCTTTTTCTCATTTTCTCTTTTGTTTTCTTTTGCTTTTTGCTTTCTCTTTTTCTTCACTTTTTTCACTACTTTCTTTTCTTTACTTATCAAACTCTCATATGCCTAAATTGCAACTGACATCATAACAACAACATTCAATCCCAAGTAACATTCCAAACAAAGGTATGGAAAGTGATATGTATGGTTTATAACTCCAATTTTAGAGTTGGTTATGGGAATTGGGTTATGAAACGAAAGGCTATATTTAGGCTCAAAGAGGTTAACGAGGGTAAACATATAAGGGTGATGTCAAGGCTAATATGGGTGATATATCAAATAGGGCCTATGATCATTTCGCAAAGTTTACGCAATTCTCGAGTCAAAATAATATATGAAAATCATGATCAAGTAACACAATTCAAGTATGAACTCAATTAATGAACGATCAAATGAAAGAGTAGAGAGATTACCAACGAATTCAACGTTTTCAAAGAGGAAAGGATAGTGTATAACACTCACAAACGACGAAAGGTACAAAGCTTACTCGGTGTAAGTATATACAATGCAACAAAAGATTACCGATTTATAAAAATCTTAAACCAAATCAATATAACAATAAAAGTGCATGTGCTCATGGGATTAAAGTTTAATTCATGAAGTTATTCACAATATCAATAATCGAGACTAAAGTCTAATAACTTATAAAATCGAGAACATGCATCATTGGGTTGTCAATTGGATCGGGCAGTTATTGAAATTTATCATCGGAAACAAAGGCAAAATGCCCAAAAAAGGAGAAAAAAGAAAGAAAATCTTTTTAAAATTTTTAATTTTTGTAAGAAAAGCATACTAAGTAACTAACATGTGAGCCAAAACATGGGCTAAATGAAGAAATGGATAGAATATCCCACACCCCCTAACTTAAAACTTGACATTGTCCTCAATGTAAATTAAGAACCAAGCCAAAGAGAGGAAAAGAGCGATATTACCCAAAATTGGAGCGATCCCCATAAGAACAAGTCCAAAGAATCTACAAAACAAGTTAGTACCGAGCATAGCAAAAGCAAATAATAAAAAGTTAACTAATTACATTAAACTAAATTAAAAAGGAAAGAAAAATAAAAAGAAAGAAAGAATAAAAAGCTAACTATATACAACCTACTATTTAGGCTCCACACTAACTATACACTAGAAGTCTAAATAGCTGAGGGTCCACCATAAGAACGATTTGACTTTGGAGGATAACCGGTGTACCCTCACATACAAGCATGCCTTCCGAAAAGTATGAATTCCGTTTGAACAACGGAAGGCATGTGTAAGGCGGAAGAAATGAACCATCGCCAATTAAAAGTTTTGGTGGGACGATGGGGGGTTTGGATTGCACGGGTGACAAAAACAAGTGGGGACCGAGAAAAGCCAAATATCCTCCCAAGGATTTTGAAGTTGGAATGGGAGGCGGTGCACACAAAGGCAAAGATGCGATCGTGGAGGGCGACTCGAGCAAGTACTCCTCATCGGGGATAGGGTTTAAAACATTAATGTTCGAAACCGAATCATCGGGTACTTGTTCCGGTGGGGTAATAGAGAATGAAAATGGGGATGAAAGAAATTCAAACTCATGAGATGAATCATCATCGCATGAAGTTGGAATTTCAAAGGAAATAATATCATTTTCAATGAAATGTTCTTCTTTGGGGGCCAAAGAAGAAATCATTTCATTGCAAATAGATATTACGTCATTTTCATCCTCACTTTCAATATCTATTACGCAATGGGCAAAGTCTAGAATGGCTTGTTCCAAAGTAGGCACAAGTACCTCATTTGGTTCAAAACATTCCTCGACTTCGAAAGTCTCGGAAGCAAAATCGTCGGCGGACTCAAATAATAAATCCAACTCATGTTCCCACGAACGATTTTCTTCCCGATAGCGATTTTCAATTTTCTCATTTTCATACATACGCAAGCCCTCACCGAATGTCATAGGTCGAGGTGCGGATGCATTAGAATGGGAACTTTGAAAATTACCATCGGATTTAAACGAAAACTCATTATTATTGGAATTTTGAAAACTATTCGAATTCGTTTCAAAATTCCTATTATAAGGAGGTAAAGGCCCAAAATCATTATCATCATCATCAAAATTCCAATAACCTAAGTTTTGACTTTCGTTATACTCGCCCAAAGTAATATTTGAATTTGCAAATTTTTGGGATTCTAAGTATTCACCGAAAGTCATAGGTCTGCGAGAATTTTGAGAATTATAACAAGGATTACCGAAAGAATTGGAATAAGACATGCTTACCCCAAAAATGGCTCAAGTGGCGAATTCCACAAAGTAGGTGCGCGCGAAAAGAATTCGAGCGTTTCTAAGTGCTCAAATGTGGAAGTCCTGCAAAATATTAGCAAATAATACAAATAGAAAGAAAATACTATGAAATATTAAATCAAATAAAGTCTAAAACAATCTAGTCCCCGGCAACGGCGCCATTTTGATCAAGAGCGAAAAGTAGCGCGTGTAAAGACGCTAATCGTTGTTTTCGTTTCGCCAACTCAATACAAAAACCTAAGTTACAACTACACTTGCGGGGCAAGTAGAGCGGTAAGTCGGGTATCGAGAATCCACATGGACAAGTTGTTAGAATTTATAAGGTTTAATATTCCGAAATAAAAGTGGAAAAGGTGAATTACAAACTAAAAGAAAAGATGCATGAAAGGAAAAGATTAATCTAGGCGAGGGAAATTAAACTAAATTAATAAAGAGAATAAAAACTATAGGTTGCGTCGAATATCCCTCACCCGAGTTAATTAGTATAAAATGGTTACATGGGTCGACGAGTTATTACAAGTGCGTCTCGTTTCGACAGTTAATTAAATCAAGGGTTGTTACGCCCTAAATCATCATAAAAGCCTAATAAGATTTTGGCGTCAACAAATATCCCGGAAATTACGCTCGAAAGGTCGTAAGCACGGGACATACATGATATGCCCCGTCAAATCTCCTAGGCGTAATAACTAGGACAACACACTCGAAATAGACCCGTAAATCTCCATCACCAAAGCGGAGCAACAAATCAACCCGGAATGAGTTCAATCCGACACAACCTAGACTAATTTAGCTAGAAAGCATGGTAAATAGCAAGAAATAAATCAAAGAAAGTAAATCTACACTAGAAGGCAATAAATGGAAAGCAAGTAAATAAAGCAATAAACCTAAATTAGAAAGCAAGAAATGAACAACACAAAGCTTAAACAAAGAAACAACAATTAATAACAATGGAGGAGATAATGAATAGTGCTTACAATACCCAAATGGGTGCAAACCCTAGGAAGAGAAGCTCCACCCAAAAATCCCGTATCTCCAACCTAAAATGAAAAATCTCTTCCAAAGAAAAGCCCCCAACATTCTATTTATACCCCAAAATAAACCCCAAACAAAACCAAGCCAAAAAACCCAAAATAAGTCAATTTTCGTCCATATCTGATGGGACCGGTCGACCTCATGTTTGGGACCGGTCGACCGCACTTTTGGAATTTGCCTTGGGCTGGAGGCAGCCCACTTTTCCACTTTGAACCAATTTTGAGGCGTTGCACGGAAATGGCCATAACTCCCTCATACGGAATCGAAATGAGGCGTGGTCGGAACCGACGCGAAGCTAATTCAATTCTCTATATGATTCTGTTTTGAAACCCTCCAAATTATGCAGTATGAAATTACCAAAAGGCCCTTGAAGTAGAAGAAAATACCGAAACCTTCCGGAAATGGGCATAACTTCCACATACGGAGTCAGAATGACGCACGGTCAGTGGCCACGAAAAGATAATTTGATGATCTACATGTTGGTAAATTCATTCCATAAAAAATAGTGAGTTTGAAAAGACCAAATTGCCCTTGAAGTAGCATTCGATGACGGAACTTCTCCGAAATGCAACCGAACCTCACTTTTAGCGTTCCAATACCTACAAAAGCACAAATAACCCCTGCAAAGCATGTATATATCCAAATCCAAGGTTGTCTGGTTAATGAGCATAATTATAGGCATTTAGGACCGTAAAAGTTCTAGAATGCATAAAGATAACGGGCGAAAATATGCAATAATCGGTACGAATCACCGGGGTTAAGACCGAGTAAGAGTATCACTACTCTTAGTAAAAACTTGGATCATCCCTCGATATATGGCTAACAAAATGAATTGAAGTATATGATTTAGTTCGCATTTTTTGACCACATCCATTTGACACCAAACATCAAACGTGTAGAGTGCGAACACAACAATGCAAGAGATTATAGTAAAGTTTTAAACACAGAGATTGCATGACAAAAGAAATTAAAGATTATGATACTCCAATATCAACACACATGTTCAATTGATTTGGTTCAAGCCCTAACTCTAACTTTAAAACTCAATCTTCCATGGTAGGTTTATAATCACCAATCTGTATGAGGGCTACTCACCGAAAACAAAACATATATAATGAAAGAAAGAAAAAACTAGAGATACCAAGCCAAGTGGGTGTTGATCACAAGCTTCTTCAATAAATGCAAACCACATCTTGAATAACTAACAAACAAAAAAGTATCAATCTTAAAATCATTATTAATCAAAATCAAATCGAAAAACTTTTAATAAGAATGGAAACAAAATCAGTGGAGGAATCTATTTGGGATCCTCAAAATGGGAGGCAAAAACATTTTCTTTATGGGCGAATTGATTCGTGGCCTGCCACTTTGGCTCCTTACTTTGAATTTCATTTCTTCCTTGAAGCATTTGATGAGAATTGCCATAATATTTTCGTTGGGACTCAGAATGATGCACCGTCGATGGATACAGACGCTATCTCGGAGAGCTACAACTTCCGTTAGGAGTTTAAGCCCAAAGTCCAAATTGTAAAATTACTAAAATTCCCCCAAAGTTGCGCTTTAAAATGATACTTTTCCAAAATGTAACAAAATTTGATGTTTAGCATTCCTAAAACCTATAAAAGCACAAATAAATGTTGCACACAATATATACAATGGAAATAGAGCTTATGTATTATATGAAGATAAATAAAGGAATTAACGAACGTGGAAATGGTAGTATGTGAAAATATAGAGGCAATGAATGCAATATTAGTGACTAATCATTATATATTTTGTATATGTATCTTTCATTGCTATGGTTTGTTTACTAGCATGTACCCCACGCTATGCGCGGGCGGCAATATGTAATACGATATTTTTTTAAAGTAAGTATTAAAATTCATTATACTCGCATAAAGAAATCATTTAATTATATGGAATTGACCTATATACTCACATAGTATATATATATATAACAAAAAGTTACTGAAGTTTACTCTAGCCAATGTATTGTTGTAAAGAAAACACAAAGCATAATGATTATTCAAATGAGAAAATGTTTTCAGCGTTCCAAACGTTATTGTGCTTCCTCAATCCTTGAATCTCTATTCCTTTGGTCTTACAAATTAATGACATTTGATTTTTAAATATATAGATGTTTTAGAAACTAAGCTAATGTTATAATTTGAATTTGTGTAGGTATGATTCTTTATTGAAAGTTACTTTGTTGATTTAAGTCTCTTTGACGCCCTTATGTTATTTCCTTCCTTAGAATTTGTCATTCCTAAAAGGTTGAGAGCTCGATTCCTGTGTGACATGTATATTTGGCGATGCCCTGGATTACGTTAAGTCTCTTTGAGACCTCTATTTATTTTGAGCATCCTCGTTTTCATGACTTGAAATTTTAATGTCCTGCATTACGTTATGAATGAAAAATATTTGAGAGTCATAACAATTGAATGTGATAGGCTTAAATAAATTGCAATAGTGATTAGACATAATGTCAATTTAATGATTTTGCCGTTTTCAAATTTTGAAGAGTATATTAACAAACTTAAACATGTATATCAATCACTAACTCAATGCAGGCATGCACATAAGACAAATAAAGTTCAACTTAATTGAAGCAAAAACCTGTTATTAATAAATAATTTAGATATGTGACTAACTAAGAGAATCTAGACATTGTATAAACTTGTAATACTAAAATTAAAGCAATGAACAAAAAAATAGAAATAGGATATCATGACATATATTTTGCATAATTCCATTTAAAAAGGAATAAAAATAAGATGCAAGTAAATGAAAGCATGGACTCAACTATGTTTTTCCATACCTTTATATGAGAGCCCAATAAATTAAACCCCGAAGAAAATTATATGTCAGAAACATTAACCCAAATATATTCTAAAATAATATATAGGGAAACAAAACTTATGTCTTGGGACCTCTGTTTTCATATGTCAATTTTAGATGTGAGATATTGATTACAATACTCAGATGTATAAACCTACAATCATTTGCATAAAACCTCCAAGAGAAAACCCAAAAGTTTGATCTCTTGTATTTTTTTGTATCTTTCTTTGTGTTGACGCTATTAATAGTTAATGTACTTTTAATCTTTCTTTAAGAGAACCAAACTTAATCATTCTCAATATTAGTTCTACTTAAAAAAACTCAATATTGGTCTGAACCAAATTTATGGGCTCAACTGCATAAATTTGAACTCGCACAATAATTTAAAGAAAGTTTTGAAGTTTAATATTTCTTTCAAATAGTTAAAATAAGAACTGACCATTAGGCATATGCTTACAAAGTTGTTGGATAATTTTTTAGAATCCATTTGATTTATGCCTAAACCACTGTAAATATTTTAGAAATAATTTTCACAAAAAACAAACAAACCATACACAAGAAAAGCATTATCCCATCTCTATATCTAAAATTCTGAAGACATTAAACTGAATCCATAACCTTATGTTTAAAACTGTTAAAATCTAAATACGATCAGAAAATAACAAAAATACAGACATTTAAAATAGAGTATGACATATGTTTTGAAATCCTTATAAATATACCATTTAAACCCTCATTTTCAAACAATTAATATATCCAAGATCCAAATACAAAAATATTGAGGGGAATTCAGAGAGAGAGTTTACCAAGAAGACCCTCATAGCCTCTTGCATATATTTTGTAAATCCATTAGGAGTTTACGGAGTCTCCCTCATGTCTTTAGCAAGGTTCTGGAGCTTTCATTCTCGCCTGATGCTGATATGCTATTGGAGGAGTGATCCGATTATTTTGTGTTTATGGTGCAGATCGATGGAGATGTTGATGTTGATGTTGGGGATATTAGGGCTCATGCAGTGAAAAATCATTCAGATGTTGTTAAAGTGGTGATAAGGAGAGTAGATGTGGTTGAGTTATTATTGGATGACTTGAAGTTTGATGTCTGGAGATTTAGGCTAGCAACTTCGACCATGCCAGAGATGGCTACGACTGTGCCAGTGGAGAAGAAGCTTCTTGTGAAGATATGAAGAATGGTCATTTCATACAAATGAGCGAAAGATCTTGGGAAACTCCGATGAATCTTCATAAAATTCAACAGTCCATGTGGGTATAAAATTAACTCAGCTGAGAATCGAACCCAACCCAACCATGGGTACTGAAACTTTCATCCAACTCAGAATTTCATTCCCACTCACCATGATTGTTTCGATAGATCTCGATTGCCAGAAATTGATATTGTGACTCCGATGCTTCACCTCCATTTCTCCCTCTAAAACCCTTCTCGTTCTCTATCTATAATTTCCACAACTGACAATGCCCCTGAGTTTGTTTAGAAATGTAGATATCATAGTGGGTTATTGGTGCATGAGAAACCGTTTTCTTGACCAATGAGAGAACTCGAACTATATGTTCCCTAAAACTGGTTCACTACAAAGGAAAATTAAAAGTGGTAGGAGTGTTTGGGGAATGGACGGTCGTTTATCTAAAAGGGAGAGAGATGGAGATAAGATATGAAGAATGGTTTTTGAGTACCAAGAGGAATGGATAAAGACGCCAAAATTATTAACTTTTAGAACCGGCTTGATGTTTGGGGAATGAATATAATAATATTGAAGTCTCATCTCTAATACTATTTCATTAGAGGTATAATATAGATGTGGTTAGTTGGCTGTCTATAATGATCAAACTATTATAGGGTTAATCTCATTTTCGTATTAAAAAGTTACTTTTAATGCATGTTTGTTAAGGTGTGAAGAAATTTTAGTAGTGTTTATGCCAAGTTTAGTGTAAAAAAAATATCTTGTAAATCCTTTAACATAACTAGCAATAAGAAAACCCCTTGAGAATCATACCCAAGAGACCGAAGAGAAATTAGACAACCTGATATATAAAGTTGGTCTTCGTGATCGTTTGGATGGAATTGCCGAATATGTAGGGTTGATCAAGTTGTTGTCGAAGGTTGGTGACAAATATGTTAATTTTTTATGGGAGAAATGTAAATTTCGATAGTCGAAAGCATTTAATGCTGAGTAATTTCAAGTAACTTGAGATCACTTATATGACATGGAGTAGTATTTCAAAGATGCTCATATTCGAGTGGATATATATAGGTACTGTAACTGCAGACAACACCGAACTATAGTGGATTGCGAGGTTAAAAGACTAACATGACTAAAGCTTCGTTTATGGTCGTATTAAATAAAGAGACCAATGAGATAATTTTTATCTTCAAACTCAAAATGACAAACATGAGAGACACTTTGTACACGAGTATGTGAAAGTATTCAAATCAATGATACTTGATAATCCAGGGAAGTCTTAGAAAAAAAAGATTTTGGATTACGTGATTATGTTAAAACTACGCGCGTAGGAAAAACTACACCGGCAAGGCATGAAAAACTTCACTACGGGAAGCTTGCAAAGATCGATAATGACTTCTAATATATAAGATAAGTATACATTAGACCAGAGAGATTAGACAAAAAAAGACAAGAGAAATTAAAAAAGAGACATAACAATCAAGATACTTTTTATGCAAAGGTCACACAACGAATGTGATTATTCATTGGGAGAGTGGACGGAAATGATATAGATTAAGGGATGAAATTTTGATTTTGGTAAATCCATTGATTTTAACAAATGGGATGCAAATGGATCCCAAAATAAAAGAACTATGGAACAAAATAATGATGTGAACTAATTGTAAGGGCTAGTCATAACCATATGGAGCTTTTATACAAATTTAGGGCCCGTTTGGTTCTCTATTCAGAAAACTCGATTTAAACGTTGTTTTTAAATACAGTTTTAAGATTCAGTTTTTTGTGTTCATAATTATTGGTGTGCGTTTGGTAAACTTGTTTTTAAATACAGTTTTTTGAAAATTTGACAAAATTGGCAAACATGTATATTTATATCATACATATGTGTGTGTGTGTGTGTCTCTCTCTCTCTCTCTCTCTCTCTCTCTATATATATATATATATATATATATATATATATATATATATATATATATATATATATATATATATATATATATATAGAAATGTACGTGTATATATCTATGTATGTATTATGTATGTTTATATAGTTATGATATTGCATGTATAATTCACTATAAAATTATATACATACATGAATTGATAATATTTTTTAATACATATGTACTATATGTGTATTATATATATATATATATATATATATATATATATATATATATATATATATATATATATATGTATATATAGTTATAGTTATAGTTATAGTTATAGTTATGGTTAAACTCCCCCAACATATACCTAAAATACATGATATTAAATGTACCTGTATAGATGTATGTATGTATGTATCATGTATGTATGAAAGTTTTATGTATGTATGTATGTATGTATGTTTACATGATATTAAATTATATACATACATGAATTGATAAAACTGTTTTCTGAAAAACTTAATTATAACACAAAAATATTATAATTATGTGTTTAAAAACAGGTTGTCAAACGATTTTTTTTATCAAAATTGTATTTAAACACAAAAAACAGAATTATAATTGCAAACCAAATAAGCCCTTACGTTCTAAAACAAAGTCTTATTCATGAAGGATAAGAACTTTAGTTGAGAAGGATTTTATCGTCGATGAGATCATGGTGGTGTATGCGCGGGGGTGGATGCAGTGGGGGAGTGCCACACCCTAGTTCTGTTGACACATGAGTTGTGCCAAGGGCTTGTTGGGCATGTCTTGATGGTACCTTGCCAATGCATGACCTAAGGTGATTACGGAAAATACAAGACCTGTGAAGGAGTTAACACACACGTGGAAACGTTGGTACAACAAAGCTATTGTTGTTCCTCCACTTAGTTGAGGCGATGTCACTTTAGATTTCATTACGAGCTATTATAATAAGGAAATCAAAATTATCATAGATTGACCAAGGCCTAATGTGGTAATGACATTAGGTCTCTACATGGACCATACTTTTAGGCTACTACTAAAGTAAAGGTACACTGTCAAAGGTAAAATGTCAAAGTTAGGTTGTGGCACATGGTTGGATCATGAAGATTATTAGATCCATTTAGCTCAATAAAATGACAATTAGTTGGGTTAAATTTTTGAGTTAAAGTTCGTTTTTAATGGTTGTTAAAAAGTAAAACTTCTCAAATTCGTAGAAAGTAATGTTGCCAATTATGGGAGTCTATTAACTTTTCACTTGTTCGTGTCCAAGGTAGTTTGGCATGCAATATACAACTTTCATTTATATTTATCCATTGTTGATACATTTTTCAGATATTGTAAAAGACTTAGAGCATCTGTATCAGGATAAGCCAGAGAAAGGCAGTTTTACTGATTGAAAAGAAAGTTTACCTTTCTTACGGGAGAAGCTCTCACAATGGTGACTTGTAATTTATGTTCCAATGAACAACAAATGTTCGTAGGAAATAAAATCCATTTTGTTCATAGAAAAATGATACAAACTAAGGTTGTTCGTAGGAACCCAGATATATAATAAAAGAGATTATTTATAATTATTACGAACTTCATTTGTTCGTAGGAATTCATACGAACAAATGAAGTTGGTAGAAACCTTTACAAATTCTATAGTCATTCCGCAAATTTAGAGAACCCTTACCAATCCGTCTACGAAATTTGTTCCTTTCAACCCACCATTGCAGCGCTGCAAATTTGTAAACTTACAATTTTTCTTGGAGTATAGCATCCCCATTGTGGATGCTCTTAAAACGTCTTTAGGGTTCTTTTGTCCTTAAAGAGAGAAAAATATAAAAATTTGGGGGAGGGGGTTGGCTTTAAATTAATATGTGATTTTACATTATGTAATTTTATGTAACTATAAAAAATATATTATTATTTTTTTGACGTCACACTACATAATAATCATTGTTCTAAAAGGCGCGCCTAGGCTTGAGGTTTAGGAGAAACACCTCGCCTCAAGCTTTTTACGCCTTATCCTTGGTAAAAGGCTTACGACACACTTTTTTTAAAAAGAAAAATGCTTTAGTGAAACGATATCGTCTTTTAAAGACTTTTTTTAAAAAACCGAACCAATATCTCATTCAAAACAATCAAAAGATAAATGGTATCCCAAACCTCTCTGCCTCTCGTAAAAAAAACGCGTGTTTTTTCTTTATTTTTATTTTTTTCTTAGTATTAAAAAAAATAGTATTTTAGTTTACAAATATTCGGACATATTTTAAGATATGTACTATTTTAGTATTTTTGATAGCCTTGTTATAGTTAAAAATGTTAAAATATATTTAAAAATGCCTAAAGGCCTTTTCACGTAAATTTTGGTGTGTGTGTGTGTGTGTGTGTGTGTGTGAGAGAGAGAGAGAGAGAGAGAGAGAGAGAGATAGAGAGCTCTAGTAAGTCCTAAGGGGAAGAAACTCAATTGAACCACAACCTAAGTCATATGATATTGTCGAAAATAATTTCCACCCATTAGAGATTGTTAAAAAATTGCTCAAGTCTTTCGGAGTCTAGTTAGAGTTTATCGGAGGTCTCTAGAAACTCCGATAGATTTCCCACCTAGCTACAATAAGGGGTAGATACATGCCTGGTTTGGGCGGGTCAGGTGGAAAAAACACTGGATAATAACAAAAAGAGTGGCTGCCCATGCACGTCTCAAGTCTAATCTTATAATCCCAAGACCTACCAAATAGGGTGTAATAAATTATTATCCCGTCCATTGTAATTTTTTTTAAACATAACCTTAAAAACAGTTTCATCTTATATGTCTTAGTCACGTGAAACGTTAGCAAGGCATATAAAGTATAATAATCAAGTAAGAAGATATGATTAAAACATGTGTTTTCAAATTTAAATTTTCATAGAGTATTTCATATTATATATATAAATTATACACATGATTATTTTTTTAATATATATTAAATATTCGGGCCTTGGTTCAAGTTAGGCCTCTCTAGGTTTGAAACGATTTCACTAAGCCCACTTTTAAATTTTATCAAAAACTAAATAATTACCAAGGTTGGTGTATGGGACTACATACATAAACCTAACCTATAAACTAGCGAATCGAGCTTTTCGGGTTGGGAAAGCCTCAAGTCTGTATCCACCCCTAGTTGGAGGGTTAGAGGAGAGAGATGAGTTTTCTCTCATCATTATCATCATCATCATCATCATCATCATCATAGTCATCATCATTATTGTCATATCCTTAGATAGTTATTTTTATTTTAAATTCTTTAATTAAAGTCCTTATTTATCTATGTTTATCGATTAGTTATGTGGTAAATTTAGGTGTCTAGCTAGTTTTTTCTAATTATAAACAAGGCCATTGTACCAAAATTTTAATAAGTCTATTTGATGAGGGTTTAGTGATATTTGTCTGTTCACATCCACTGGTATAAGATCTATATCGATCGTATCACTAAATATGTTTCTAGAAAAATTCGAACATGTGGAGGAGTTCCTTAACCACTTGTCGATCCAGATCCAAGCCCTAGTGGCATCCTTGATCCACCATCTATGGTTCCCTTAGCAACACTGTGATCATCGACCCGTAAGACAACGTCTAACGTTTGTGTGTTCACGCCTATTTTGGTCCCGCCTTATCGTATGTTCCATAAAAAAGCATAGGTGCCACGAGACACGTGCTCCAAGTCATCTCGTTATTGGATCTATCGTTGCACACATTTTTTGCATCCCCCTATATGGACTTTGTAGTAACCCTATAATGCATACGCATCGTTTCCCCTCTTTCAGAACAAAAAACCTACTAACTCACTAGTGAGGAATCATTTTACCCCCACCCCTACCACTAATCTCCTTACCATTACACAGTGGTGGAAGCCGCGACTCCTTGGGATCCATCGACTTGGTGTTAACCACCTTACCCCCAATTTTCGATTGTGTTTCCCTCCCTCAAGATTTGTTTGTACCGACCTATTCGAAGATGGATCCGGGCAACTATCGAGCTCCCTATAGTGATGCCAATGGAGGTTTGATTACCTTCATCTATTTTCCAATAATCTCCCTGGACTTATTTTAATTGAAAATTTTCACCTCAAACAACTCAAATTTATTTTATTAGGTTTGAAAAAATTGAAATTGTTCCAGATCTATAAGAAATGTACATTTTAATGCAAGATAGTTCATTTAGGGAAATTCAACACTGGTTCACATTAAAGCGAAGAATTTATTCGAAAAATTTGTTTCAATTGCACACGCTTTATAATTTTCATTGCAAACTCAATGACGAGTGTTTTTTAAGAGCGAGAAAATGATGTTTTCGGGTATTTATCCATTGGGGTATATCTTACATTCTATGTATAATTCATCTCGTCACTTATTTGAGTCATATAATTAGTCATCTACATCTTAGTTTGCTTCTCAAGTTCTGATTTAGAAAGTGGGAGGGCAATAAGAGGGGGATAGAGGAAGAGAGAGGCTTTCATATTTTTATATTATTTTGTTATTTTATTATTTCCTAATAGCTTATCCTTAGATATCCTTACTGAAAGTCATTCATTATCTAAGTTTATATGTTAGTTATGTGGTAGATTTAAGCCTATAATTAGTATTTATTATAAAAAAGCTTGTAATTAGTTATGTGATATTTGCATGTTAAGATCGATCTTTCTACCACCTTAAGACATCATAAGTCTAGTAGAAGTAGAAAAAATGTAAAAATACCATCAATTTCAAACTCAATTAAAAAAATTTATTAGAAGAGAAAAGAAAAAGAATAGGATCTCTTAGATTTGCTCTCTCACACATTTAAATTTGTACACAAAATATTTAGATTTGTACATGAAAACTCGTATATTCACACTTGTTTCTTTGTTGATATATATTATAAAGAACAAAGGAAGAGGAAGAAACAACCTAAAAAATGTGGCTAAATGTCAAACAACCATAGTTTATGTGTTTATATATGTATAAATACATGTTCACATATCTTTTTATACACACGTACACACGCACACACACACACACACACACACACATATATATATATATATATATATATATATATATAGAGAGAGAGAGAGAGAGAGAGTTTGAGGTCCCTGAATGAGGTCCATTTTTTTATAATAGTAAAAAAATATTTTGGGGCTAATTTTTTTTAATAATTTTTAAACATTTCAGTAGGACCATAAAAAAATAATCAGCTAAAAATGAATTTTTTTTCCTATTTTAAAAAAATCGATCAAACTTTATCAGTTTTTAATAGCATAAAAACAACTTAAAAACTGACACAGTTTGACCGACTTTTTAAAAATAGCAAAAAATTCATTTTGAGCTGATTATTTTTATATGTTCCTACTGAAATGTTTAAAAATCATAAAAAAAAAATCTGCCCACAAATATTTTTTTTACTATTTTAAAAAAATGGACCTCATTCAGGGTCCTCAAACTGGGACCTCGCTTGATCCTTTCTCTCTCTCTCTCTCTTAGAGAGAGAGAGAGAGAGAGAGAGAGAGAGAGAGAGGTTCATGGCCTCATGATGATTTGGTGTGTAAAAGATCTAAACCAAGCTGAATGATAAAATACTCAAACTTCGTTTGAAAAACTTAACGAGCTTAAAATGTGTTGATTCTTGGATCGCTTATTTCAGGAGGCGAGTTCGAACGAGCTTTTCCCTGAATGAATATGATATGGGCCCAAATAACTTTATTTTCTTATACTATATTAGTATTATAATTTATAAGCCATTCAAATTTAAGATGAGCTCAATATGATAATGAGCTTAAAAATAAGTTTAAACTTTGATTTTTTTATTCTACAAGTCAATCTTGAACGACTTTTCATCCAAATGAAGACGATTAAATAAAAAATCTTATATTAATAATTATTGAGAATTTTTTTTGTGAAATTCCCTTTTAAACATTAACTCATGAGACAAAATTATAAAAGGTCGTAGCTGGAGCACAAGACTTCTGCTAAAGCGCAAGGTCTAGGAAAGACAGATATCGATTGATCTTACCTCTATATATGGAGAGGCTGTTCTCATGTCTCGACCTCGAGACCAATTATAATTTGTGATATTTAAAATATATACTTTTGTGTTTTATCAAATTTAAAATATGAAATAAATCATATTTATGCAATAAAAATTAATACCACTAGAAAACTTACAAACGAAGAAGATGACCGAGTCAAGTGTTTGACACCCTCTCCTAAAGAGAAAATGCGCTCCCGCTATGGTGCTTACGGCAATGAATAATGAGCGTTTTCCTCCCAAGATAAAACGATCTCGACACGCGCAAGAAGCACTTCAGTGTGCGTGTCCCACGAACCAATTATGTTTGATACTCTATCCGACTCGATCGAGAATGGAAAGTATTGAAAATATATTTTTTCTCCTTTTTCTCTCTCTTTAAAAATTGAAGACAAGTCTTGTATTTATAAAAAACAAGGTGTTTTTTCATGAAAAGACATGTCTTTAGGAAACAACCACTTTAGGGACGTTTTTCATGAACTGTCACAACTTATGGTGAACAGTCGCGACCTTTAGGGACGGTTCTAAAAAACAGTCACTATATAGCGAATTGTCATAACCTTTAACGACAGTAACGAAAATGCGTCCTAGAAAATAAATAAAATTTTCCAATAAACTTCGTACATAAATGGGGCACTTTGATACCAAATTTCTTATTCATCATTTATCCGTTTTAAACAAATAAATATATCGCGTGACTCGTCATGCTACAAGGAACGTGCACGTACTTGGTCCTACTTTGACTAATATATTAATTTGATCATAAAATAATTTGTGTAAAAACACAATATTTTCCAACAATCTCCCACATGAATGAAATTTGGGTGACGAATCAAATGAACACGAAGACAAATTTGACATAGTATCGTTGGAAAAAAGATGCATCGGTAAAGATAGCTTTTGGCCTTGAATCTTTCCTAGTGAGAGACTATCGGGTTTATTGGCCAATCAATGAACGCGATGTCTTGAATTGATCAACCTTTTGTGTAAATCGAGACAATAGAATTCACACAGCCCTTCTCCAAACATTCTTGGTTCTCACTGTTGTGTCCGTTTTGGCCTTGGACACCTCCTGGTTTCATGAGCATGTTAGAGAATTTAACAATGTAGCCATTGGTCATTCTCATAGAAGTGATCCCTTCTCACTCACATAGGTGATTTCTATAAAGAGTATCCTGCTAATACTCCACTTGACTCATATGTTCAAGATATAGAAATCGTTAAAATAAAATTTATCCTGTTACACGCGGTAGATAGTGCACTGACTCATCCTAGGAATGGGAGGAAGAATTTATTTTCTTCTCAGGGCTAACTGAATCGCATATAATTAGGTTGTCCCGTTGAACCTAGTTCTTGGGATCTCCAGTCATTTAGGTTGGGTTTCCATTATGGCAATTCTTTTAGGTTTTAACCGGCTGTAAGCCCATTCCCCCCTTATGAAATTCTCTTACTCTCTCGTTAGCGGATCCGCAATGATTTTATTAGGCCTAATGTTATCACTAACAAACAAAGATTTCTTTATGGTCTTATGTCATGACTAATAAGTCGTGACTTGCCAAATTACTTTATGCCTTTTCAAGCAATGATTTCCAATTGCAAGAACATGCATTAGAATTGTTATCTCAAATCTTCCTCTTTAAAATTGTCAAGGTACCTTGCTTTCTAGGAAATAATATTCATATTCCATCATAAGAGGATTTCCAAACATTAACACCTCTAATCGTGCTAATATATTACTCAGAATACGAGTCTCGAAAGTCATATATTGTTTAAAAATATATTCATAATTTCCTAATATTTATGTCATTTATCACTTATATCTTAGTATCGATATTGAACGACTCATTTGTACTTTAGACTCTTTGATCCATTATCTTTATTCTAAAGAAGATTGTTATTTAAAATATATACTTTTGTGTCTTATCAAATTTAAAATATGAAATAAATCATATTTATGTAATAAAAATTAATACCACTAGAAAACTTACAAACGAATAAGATAACTGAGTCAAGTGTTTGACACTCTCTCCTTAAGACAAAATGTGTTCCCGCTACGGTGCTTACGGCAATGAACAATGAACGTTTGCCTCCTAGGATAAAACGGTCTCGACACACGCAAGAAGCACTTCAGTGCGCGTGTCCCATGAACCAATTATGTTTGATACTCTATCCGACTCGATCGGGAGTAAAAAGTATTGAGAATATATTTTCTCTCCTTTTTCTCTCTCTTTAAAAATTGAAGACAAGTTTTGTATTTATAGAAAACAATGTGTTTTTTCATGAAAAGACATGTCTTTAGGAAACAACCACTTTAGGGACGTTTTTCATGAACTGTCACAACTTATGGTGGTAGAGTCACAACCTTTAGGGACGGTTCTGAAAAACAATCACTATATAGGGAACAGTCACAACCTTTAGCGACAGTTACGAAAATCCGTCCTAAAAAATAAATAAAATTTCCTTATAAACTTCATACATAAATGGGACACTTTGATACCAAATTTCTTATTTATCATTTATCCATTTTAAACAAATAAATATATCGCGTGACTCGTCATGCTACAAGGAACGCGCACATACTTGATCCTACTTTGACTAATATGTTAATTTGATTATAAAATAATTTATGTAAAAACATAATATTTTTCAACAATTTGAACGAAAGCAATTACCATCTCATCAAAATACCACCTTTTGAGACAAAAATATTTTGACCTTATTATACCATAACTGTGTCAAAGAAACAATTTAATTAATATCTGTTACGATGACAAAAGTGGGAAACTGTAAGGACGTATTAAACTTGTCTCTCTTGATAATTTTGTTATTGATACGTGGAAACTAGTAAATGGTAAATAGCAAATCCAAGAATATATAGGATAGATCACCCACAAAGAAAACGACTAAAGCCTAGTGTGTGTGAGAGAGGGAGGGGTCTGATAAGAACAAGAAAGTAAGAGGTGACACCTCTTTGGCCATATCCCATGGCCTAGAGACGCACACAGTTATTCAATCCGTAGTGGCCACCACTGTCATCATACGTGGCCTCCACCACCACACTTGTATCTGTGACTTTAAAATAAAGCAAAGATGATAAGCAATTGAAAATGACTTTATGGCTCCTAATGTTTAACCCATGATGTCTGCGGGCTCCTTAAACATATCCATCTTATCCAAAACCCATCTTGGATTCAGAAACTTGTTATAAGGTGCGGAAAATATAATATGCATTTTTCCCCCGATTAAAGTGATAAAATTACAGCTTAATTAAACTTAAATAATATTAATCCTCCAAACGGTTTAGTTTTGAACCACCATTTTGATTCATATAGTGTTTGAATTATATGATATAGCGTTTGGGATCACATTTATTCCCAACCCTTGTCGTTTTGAACACTACCTCTCGTCGTTTTGCATTTTTCTTGTTTTTATTCTTGTTTGGGAGGCTACATTATATGACATTTGAGGTGGGTCCCATTAAAATATTTACAAACTCTTGCTATTTTTGGGAGAATTTTCCATACATTTTGTCAATTTAATAAAGGATTAATTACCAAAAAATTCATCAAACATTTTTTAATACACAATTAATCCAATCTTTTTATTTTATTCTAAAAGTTTCTCAAACACCCATTTAACTAATATTTATTTTTTTATTTTTAAAGGTTCGCACTAGCGTCATTTTCGCCTCACCTCTCTCCCCCCTCCACCACCACTCTCAACTGTCAGAGGTCTGACAACCTTCACCGAAGTTCCCTTTTTGGTAATTTATTATGCGGTGAGGACCTTTTTTAAACAAAGTAAATAAATTTAAATTAAATTTATATTAAAAAATATTCGAGTGATTGTTTGATACATGCTCATTTTATAAATATAAAGAAGCCTACGGCATGTCACTTTTGCCGCTGTTGGCCATATGCCATACCCATTAGGGTTGGGTTTAAAAATAAAAGAATGCCTTAAATTTTCTTTAGAAGAATATATTGTCATGGGCTTAGTGAGTTTATCTGCTTTTCTCTCCCGATCTGCATCAAATTTTGGATGCTTATGCAACATACCTTTTCAAATATCAAATATTAATTTGTTAACGTTTCTTTATAGGGTAAAACTATAGTAATATTTAAAATATTGATTTGATAAAATGGTCATCTGGCAAATAGTCCCTTAAGCATTATTTTTATTTAAAGTATAGTTTAAGTATTTTTTTCTTCTCTTATCCTAAACTCTAGGGTGGAAAATAAGATGAAAAAAAAACTAAACCTTAATCGAAAAAAATACTAAAATCCTAAAAAAACCTAAAGCCAAAATCCTAAAAAAAAAACTACCCAAAATATAATAGACACTAAACATAAAAGATAACCATAAAAAAATCTATAACCCCCCTACTAGACATTAAATATAAAGGATCAATTACCAAAATATCCCTTAAATATTTTTTAATACACATTAGTCCAAGTCTTTTTATTTTGTTCCAAAAATTCATAAGATAATCATTCTATTCTAACATGGATTGTATATCAAATCAAAAGTTAGCAAGATAAACACTTGCCTTAATTTAGAAGTCTGATTTCTGTAGAAGTGATGGTCGGATTTGTGTTCTCCTCCTCCCGATCTACAATTTGGTGCTAGTGGTAGTGGTGCCAGAAGGTGGTATTTGGCCTTAGAATCCTAGGAACAATTCTCCTTCTTCCTCCTGTGACTCTCCATTTGGTTTGGTACCTGATAACCCCAATTTCCTTTATGTGTTATCCTCTAATTTTTGTGGATTTATTTCCTTCAAAATTTCAAAAGACAGAAATACCCCTCCGGGGTGTCAGTTTGGCGTAAAAGTGTCCAGGGACCCAAACTAAACCTGTAGGTAGACTTATCTGACTATCTCGACTAGGGATGGCAATTTAACTTGACCCGTAGGAGTTCTGCCACGCCCCGACCCTAATGGGGCGGGTTTTAAAATCCGATTAATGAATTAGGAGCGGGTTTGGGTTTAAAGAAAAAATTCATTTATTAAATGGGGTAGGTTAGGAGTTAACATAAATAACGCCACCCCGCCTCACCCCGTTTAACATATGCCTACATAAATACAATTTATATGTATGTTAATTAGAATTAAATTAAATTAAATTATATATATATATATATATATTTTTTTTTATTTATATATATATATATAAAGAGAGAGAGAGAGAGACTCACACACACTAAAAAATCATTTATATGTATGTTAATTTTGTAAAAGATCTATGTGAAACATGGATTGACAATTTGGGGAATGTCTCTCATATTGGAATATGAACCATTATAGACCTCTAAGACTATAATGTAATATTTTAATTTTACTATTTTTAGAATTAATCTGACTCGTAGGAGCCCTGACCTGCCCCGTTATTAAATGGGGCGGGTTAGGAGTTAACTTAAATAAAAAGTGCCTCGCCCCGTTTATTAAATGGGGCGGGTTAGGATTTTTGAAAACCCGCCCCGTTGCCATCCCTAATCTCGACCCTTCTGGACACACTGGTCCACTTGAAAAGACCATATGGAACTCGAAATGACCATATGGAATATCAAAAGTGAGATTATATTTTACTTCCCAAAGCGCGCGTCCCGACTAAATTTACCGTAATTGGCGTATTTCTCACTCACGACAATCATAATATTTTCTTATCATTATTATTACTCATTCACTAAGTAATATTCAATATAAATAAATATTAACCCTTATCTCGCTAATTAAAATTTATTTTACCAGATCAATTTTCCTAATATAATTAAATTAATCTGAAATTAATTTCCAATATAAAAAATAATAAAATTACGGGGTGTTCCATACTTCCCCCCTAATAACGAAATTTCGTCCCGAAATTCGAAAAAAGGAAATACCTGCTATGAACAACTCTGGATACTTTTCGCGCATCTCATCCTCGCGCTCCCAAGCGGACTCGTAGGCATTATGATGCCCCCACTAAACCCGTAAAAGGAGAAATACCTTCGACCTCAGTCTCCTTTCGCTATGGTCTAAGATAGCAACTAGCCTCTCCTCGTAGGACATATCGGGCTGCAAATCAATCTCCTCCAAAGGAATGTGATTGTGGGACAACTCATCCTCCTCATTATCTCCTTCACAGGAGATACACGTAGAAACACCTGATCCCCCACATTAAAATATAGGAAGAAATGCTTAGCATCATCATAACTCTTCTGTCGGTCCTGAGCTATCCGTATGCGACTCCGAATCAACTATATTTGGGAGGACGTATCCTGAATCAACTCCGGCCCCAAGAAGCTTGTTTTCCCCCACCTCCAACCAATAAGCGGGTAAACGACAAGGTCTATTGTACAACACCTTAAATGGTGCCATGCAAATCGTGAACTGGTAGGAGTTATTGTATGCAAACTCCACCAGTGGAAGATACTGCTCCCAACCTTCCCTAAAGTCTAGGATAAACATCCATAGCATATCTTCTAATATCTGATTAGTGCTTTTCATTTGTTCATCAGTCTGTGGGTGGTAAGTCGTATTCAGCCCCAACTCAGTACCCATGGCCTTCTAGAAACTCTCTGAAAATTGAGATAAGAAAATCTTGTCCTTTCGGACACAATATCTAATGGTAAGTCATGTAATCTCACTATTTTAGCAAAGAAAATCTGGGCATACTGTTCCGTTGTATAATCAGTCCGAACTGGCAGGAAGTGAGCGACCTTAGTCAATCGATCCACTATCACCCATATAGAATCGCGACCTCTCTGTGAATTAGGCAACCAAGTAATAAAATCTATGGAAATTACCTCCTATTTCAACATCAGGATCTTTAACGGCTCCCGGCAGGCTTCTGATGGTCCAATTTCACTAGCTGACAAATGGAACACCTCGAAAAAAACTCGGCGTGTCTCTCTTCATCTCACTCCATCATTACTGCCGTCTCATGTCTTGGTACATCTTAATCCTTCCAGTATGTACCGCAAATCGTGATCCGTGTGACTCGGCCATCACTTCATGTTGTAACTCTTCCCCCTCTAGGACAACTAATCTCCCGTTGAATCGTAAACCTCTCTCTGAACTCACAAAATATGACTCGGCTCCCCCGACTAGAAGCTGTCTAATCCGATCCTGACAAAAAGAATCTGTCGCCTGTGCCGGTACCACCCTCGTCACAATCTGGGGGTGACGGTCATAAATGACATCAATGATCGGACAACTAAATCCCGATGTCCCAACTCCTTTTATTTTTCCATCCAAACCTCAGCTACATCCCCTGCTGGTCTGCGGCTCAATGCGTCTGCCACCACGTTGGCCTTTCCCGGGTGATATTAGATGTCAAACTGATAATCTTTCATAAATTCAAGCCACCGACGCTGATGCATATTCACCTCTGTTTGAGTGAATAAGTACTGCAGTGACTTATGATCTGTGAACATGCGAAATCTCTCCCCTAGAAAATAATGTCTCAAAATTCGTAACGCAAACACGACTGCCGCTATAGGGACGCGTGAGGCTTAAGCTTGAGGGAAGCATAAGATATAGCTTGATCCTCCTATTGTAACACACCCCCAAGCTCCTATAGGGGCGCGTCATTGAAAACAAGATACTGCACTTCTGTCCAGGGAAGTGCGAGTACGGGTGTTAAAGTCAACTTGTCCTTCATATCTTAAAAATCCAACTGACAAGCATCATTCGAGTCAAATGGTATACCTTTGCGAGTCAGATTAGTCAATGGACCCGCAATCTTCGAGAATTCCCTAATAAATCGTCTATAGTACCTGGCTAATCAAAAGAAACTACACACCTCTGTTGATGTCGTGGGTTGTCCCCACTCCCTCACCGCTGACACCTTACTCATGTCCACCGATATCCCCAACTCAAAAACTATATTCCCTAAAAACTGTACCTCACGCAGCGAAAACTCGTATTTTTCAAATTTCGCATACAGCTAAAGCTCATGCAGTGTCTGAAAGACCTGATGCAAATGCTCGACATGCTCCTCCTCCGTTCGGGAATAAATCAGGATGCCATCAATAAAGACGATAACAAACCGATCCAATAACTCTCTGAACACCCTATTCATCAAGTCCATAAATACCGATGGCGCGTTGGTTAACCCAAATGGCATAACTCGAAACTCATAGGATCTATATCTCGTCAAGAAGGTACAAGCGCAACTAATGATACCCGAATCTCAAATCCATCTTAGATAAGTGGGATGATCCTCTCAACTGGTCTAATAAGTCATCTATTTGGGGCAACGAATATTTATTTCTTATTGTGACTTTATTCAACTCCCGGTAATCCACACACATGCATAAATATCCATATCTATTCTTTACAAATAATACTGGGGAACCCCTAGGCGAAGTACTATGACGTATAAATCCATGCCCCCCAAAATTGCTCAATCTGGTCCCATAGCTCCCTCATCTCCATAGGAGCCATACGGTACGGTACACGAGCTATTGGCCAAGTGCCCGACGCTAAGTCAACGACAAGTTGAATCTCTCTGCTGGGGGAAAATCTCGGTGTCTCCTGAAAGACATCGACAAACTCACATACAATTGGAATCAAATCAAGGGAAATCACCACCCCATAAGAGGTCTCTTCCCCTATATGATACATATGAGTGGACAATCCTCTTTCAGGATGAGGCATCACCACTAAGAACATATCCTGGCCGAGAATCGCAAACACTATGCTTTGGCTATAGCAGTCAATTATGGTTTTATAATTAACTAGCCAATCCATGCCTATGATGGCATCGTACTCTAACATATCTAATACACAGCAGGCTAAAATAGTCTCCCAATATCTCTACTCACACCCCGATATATAAAGAAAATCAGTGTCCCATTACCCAGTGGGGAATCTACACATGTGACCATACTATCTGGCATCTCTAATAACCCCGCTGCTCGTTCAAATCTTATGGCTATGAACGAGCTTGAGGCCCCACTGTCAAATAAAATGTTCCCAAAAGTACCATGGATAAGAAACATACCCTCAATAGTGGGTGGAGCTATAGCCTGGTGGACGTGATACACGCGCCCATACTATAACTACCCCTGCTGGGGTGGGATTGTTGGAATGGCTAGCGCTATAGGCAAGGCTAATACAGGTGCTGGTGCTCGGAGGGCAGCGGGAAAATAGGTCTCTGAGGCTCCTGGCGGGCTCCCTGCTACTACTGAACCCTGCCCTTATCAGGGAAATTCTGTCATTTGTGGCCAGTTTTGCCACAAATGAAACACATGCCTGTAAAATTACCTCCCATCTGGCCTTGTTGGCCTCGACCCTGTTGGCCATTACCACCTTTACCCTGGCCCTGCTAGCCCTGATGAAAATGCTGCTGGCCCTACCTGAATCCACCTTGTCCCTGTCTCTAATCTCCCGAATAAAACCTCTTAGCAGCATCCCCCTGGTGGGGACCCTGCTCACTCTATCTCGGCTGACTTTGAGTCCACTATGCTCCACTGGCACTGCTACCCCTAGTCCTGCCCTACTGGCTGGACTCTCTTGAGCATTGGCTTCCCTTAACAAGGAAGTGGTGGTCCTAAGAATGTAGTAGCTCCGCATTCAACACCTCATTATAAGTCTTTAGGGATGGATTACCCAACAAATGCTATCGGATCCTCCAAGTAAGACCATCTACAAACAACTGAATCCTATTCTCTTCCATCGAAAGCTCATTGGGAATAAAATTCTCCAGTATGGTAAACTCATCCTCATACTCTACTACGGTCCTCCCCACCTGAGAAACATCAAAAAATTTCTGCCTCATCTCTGTTTGGATGATGGAAGGGAAGTATTTGCTATCGAACCGCTCCCAAAACTCCTAAATAGTCAAGGTGTCCCTCTCCTGCGCGGTGGTGATGGACTCCCACCACTATAATGATACCTCTACTAGCTTAAAGGTAGTCAATATCTACTTCTGTACCTTCGTGCACTCATACATCCTTAAATGCCTCTGAATATCGTTCTTCCATTGGCATGCTACAACTACATCGAGTCTCCCCTAAAACTATGGAGGATGTTCCTTCTGAAAGGAATCTTGGACTCAGTCCCAGGAAGAAGGAAACGAGTAGGCAGGAGCTGGAGCCACCACCTAAGGCTGGGGTGTCACCCATGGTGCCTACTGCGCGACAGTAGTCAAGGATTCATTAACCACGTATGCCACAATAGCGACAACCTCGACATTATTCATAGATCTTGGAGCCTGAGCTGGCTATGGCTTGGGTTGTGCCTTTGGGGTGGCTCGTGGTGCACGTCGAGGAGGCATCTGAAACGAGAAATAATTTTCCAGCAGTCCACAATTCAATATGTCTCAAAATAGCTGAAGACGTAAATGCATAATGAAGAATACAACAGTCATAATAATAGGGCTTTATATCAAAGGACTCTACGCTGAAAATCGTAGTAAGTCGCACAGATCCTAAGGACATTAGAACCTGATTATCTGATACCATGACACCCCGCCTATTTTAATCTTGGGTGATCAGTCCATTATGAAATTAAACAGTAATCATTAATGGTTGCATTCTTAGTATCACTCTCGAAATTTAATTAATTACTAATACCCTAATAGCCTAGTGTCAAAATTTTAATCCTTATTATGAATATGCAGTAAATATATATCGTTCACCATTTCCATGCACATAATAATGAATAATGAGATAGCAACATAAATAAATAACTGAGTCTGGAATAACACTCCAGAGAAAATTCAAATAGAGTCATCCATAAGTAAGGTTTAAATCAATATTAGAAATACAAAATATTTGCAAATAGTAACCAATTATAAATGGGTGACATGCCCGACTGAGATAAGTAAGGATAACTAAGAACTGAATAAATGTAGATGCGTCTAATAGCAAGGTCCTAAAACTTCCACAACAGCTGCAACATGACAAATGTAGGAACTCCTATGCCTAGCATCCCTCTGGCTAGGCACCTAAAATGATTTTTACAAAAGGATTTTAAACGGGTCAGTGCCCAAGTAAAACAATTTGAAAAAGTTTAGCAAGTGTTTAAAATGAATCAAGATAAGATATTAAATACATGTTAGTATCGCATGCCCTCACTTGAGATCCTCACCCCTCAACTAATGTACACGCCTAACGTACTACTCTAACCCACCTTGTTATGCTACCCGCCTAACTAGTCTGGCTTACATGTCTTCACATCTAATCATTTATAGTGCCCACCCATATAGCCCATACCATACGATACTATCTTTTTAATTCTTTATGTACATTAGGAATTACTAGAAGATGATTTAGTTCTCATGAACATTGATTAATTTATATATCACTATCTATCTTATCTACTAATACACTCATAGTATAATCAATCACACGTATATACACATTTATCACTCTTATCATTTATACGTATATAACACCCTTAGGTGGAGACCTGTTGTGCGGGTGTACTCCACTGTCAAGTCCTGGTACATTACGTACTATATAAGGACACTGGTTTGGATAATCTCCCTCGAACCATAACTTAAATCACACAATATTGGAGGTGACCATAGTTCTAAGCCTTTGGGATACGCTCATACCTAACGCACCCAAATGACCGGTCACACCCTTATTCACATAAGTGGTGCTCAATCCTTAAGTTCTATGTCTTGCGGTACAAGTCAATATTCCCCTAGTTGGGCTTATTAGAATAAGACTATCCACGATGCAAAACCTCCCATAATAGCAAGTAGCCTATGTATGATTACACATAAAATTCAAACAATAGGTACACACACACACACACACACACACACACACACACACACACACACACACACACACATATATATATATATATATATATATATATATATATATATATATATATATATATATATATATATATAATCATTATAGGTATACACATAACAAATATCATATACTCCATACATGTATAGTAACTCTCGAATATTCTACGTAGCATCTCGAGTGTTCCCAATACCCAAATGGTTGCCAATTGTTCCTTAAGTAAACTCAGTAGGTATCCCACTCAAGGTCTACTGGTCTTGATCCTACATTCCCCTAATTATCCATAAAAAGAAATCATTATCCAAATAAGCTTTTATTACCCGTTAAGCTTAATCAATTTTAGTTCGAAACTCTCCTATTGCGACTAACCTCAAACCCAACATTAGTCTACTGGTAAATATAATATCACTCATTAGGATTTACAATTAACTCAAAGGTCAAACCAATAGTTTCCCATGAGTTCTATGCAAAAAGGGGGGAAATTGTACAAATCTGGGAAACCGAATCGATTCGGCCAAGGATCCGAATCGATTTGCCTTAGCAGGTGTCATCTTATTTCCTAAACTGTTATGGGAATTCACCATTGTTAAACCTCCAAACCAACATTACAATATTCTAAACTCCCAACCAAAGGTCTCTAACATCATAGTAACATGTATCAATGATTTTTAACGTATAAGAATCGTTAAATCTTTACAGAACAACCTCAATCTAGATTTAATCAAGATTAGTTTCTAAAACCCTAAATTATTATCGGGTTCAAGAACCTCAACATAATTCCAGATTTCTTCCCCAATTTTGTGATATTTCTCATCAAATCCATCCTGCATATATAAGAGATCAAATATATTATCATTCCTACCCAAGAATATGCTTTATATCTCTAATTTTAAGATTAAAGTTCATAAATTTCATAAGATAATCATCCTATTCTAACATGGATGGTATATCAAATCAAAAGTTAGCAAGATAAATACTTGCCTTAATTCAGAAGTCTGATTTCTGCAGAAGTGATGGTGGGATTTGTGTTCTCCTCCTTCTGATCTGCAATTCGCCGGTGGTGGTGGTGCGAGAAGGTAGTTTTTGGCCTTGGAACCTTAGGAACAACTCTCATTCTTCCTCCTGTAACTCTCCTTTTGGTTTGGTAACTGATAGCTCCAATTTCCTTTTCGTGTTATCAAATATAATCCTATGATTTTTGTGGGTTTATTTCCTCCAAAATTTTAAAAGATCGAAATACCCCTATGGGGTCCTGGTTTGGCCTAAAAGTGCCCTAGGACCCAAACTAAATCCCCGGGTAGACTTTATGACTATTTTGACCCTTTCGAACACACTAGTGAACTCGAAATGACCATATGGAATATAAAAAGTGAGATTATATTTTACTTTCCAAATTAAGTCCTAACACAACTGATGCAAGCGTCCCGACTAAATTTATCGTAACTTTCGTATTTCTCACTCATGACAAGCATAATATTTTCTTATCATTATTATTACTCATTCATTAAGTAATATTAAATATAAATAAATATTAACCCTTATCTTTCCAATTAATATTTATGTTACTGGATTAATTTTCCCAATATAATTTAATTAATTCCAAACTAATTCCCAATATAAAAATCAATAAAATTATGGCGTGTTACAGCTTCTCATGAACCTCTTAAGAACACATTGTTGTAATGAGTTTCTTAGCTTAATACTACAGGCCTCACCCACATGAGTAAATTGACCCTTCGTTAGGTGTATTGGAATGGACAAATGAAAAAAAGAAGGATAAGAGTAAATAAATAATAATTTTTAAGGGCCTCTCGCGCTCTAATTCTTCGTCAATTAATTTTGGATGCTTAATTTCGTAACTTAATAAAATAATTTATTTGGGATTTCTCCCACTAATTCTTTAATATTGACCTTAGCCCCCCAAATTTGTAGTTGTTGGGGTTTAAGCCCCAAGATGAATTTTAGCGAGAGAAAAATGATCGCAAATAATACTTGGTAAAACGTTTTATATTTCTAAAAGTTATTTTGACCAAACTCCAATAAATGAAAATTACGAGGTTAAAATCAATTGCAAAGAATTAATGTGGGTTAAGCCCAGAATAACCATAAAAATAACCCTATAAAAATGCTTAGGTCCATCATTAGCTCAAACTCACGCTTGTCGCCAACTTAAAACACACCACAGTAATAACATGCCTTCAATTTTCATTGTGAACACTCATTATCTAATTGACCTCTTCTCTGAAAAATTAGAGAATGAGTGTTCACGATGAAAAGTGAAGGCACATTATTATTGTTGTGTGTTTTGAGTTCAATAACTATAATCAAGTATCCAATCTCAAAACATGTTACTTTCGCACACATCATCCATCATATCAAAACCATAATTATTACATTCACAATGAATCTAAATCGAGAAAATGTATAGATAATGAAAAATGACGTGAATGATTTCCGATTATGAAAAACATATGGCAAGACAACTTCAAGTATAGGGTGACATGAATAATCAATATACATATCCCACATAATCATAGTCATCTATAAAATATACATAAACAATGTAAAACAAAGCCCTTTATGAACGAAGATTCCTATACATTGCATCAACATCCCTCTTTTGTTAATGTAAATGCAAATTCCATGTGCATAACATCCATTTAAATAAGTACATGTGATTTTTGTACCTCAAGGATGCTATATATAATATTTTTTTCATAAAGTATACACATATTTTACACAAAAGTAAATGGATGTTTAACACTTATCACTAGAATTATATGCATTTATGAATATTACACTCTTGTCCAATTGACACGTATATTAGATAACAATTGAAATGAAACTTCCTCACATTTATATTGATTAATTTGCAATTCACCCTTTAAACAAACTTCATTAAATTTACGCACGTATTGTCCTATAATTTATGCTTAATTTTTGAAAATTACATGCTTATCCAATACGCATGTACATTGGACAACAATTCATATGAAACTTCCCCACATTTACAATGATATCTTTTTAATTCACTATTTAAACAAATGCCATCAAATTTACACATGTATTATCCTACAATTTACATGCAATTTCATCAGAGTTACTTCTATATCTTTTATATTCACTCTTTAGACAAACTACACATGATTTCATAACAATGCCCGTTATTTCTTTCGTATTTTAATATAATTAACACTATATCAAATATCATTAACAAAAGTACATTCGAATTGAATGCAAGTATGAAAAAAGTACTCGCAATTGTGCTTCATCTATTTTGTTGGATGTTTTATTTGTCAAGTTCCTAATACATCTACAAAAATTCATGGAATTCCAAGGAAATACACGTGAATTATCATGTATAAAATTATCAGTTCACAGGACTTCATGAAATAAATTAAAAATTACACTCATTTTTCTCAGTACACGTGATTTTCCATGTGTAACAATAACAAGAACACATATACTTGATTTCATATTTGACACCGTAGATATAAATGCTATAAAGAATGTGTGAAATATATGATTATAAACATGTTGTTACTTTGTTTTCAACTTGCAATCTATTGTGAAATTTATAAAAACTACAAGTGCGGGCTATTATCGTACAACTATGCAAGTATGAGACGAACCCACAAGGATTTGTTCAATTTTGAACTTTAAATTTTCCAACTAGACGAATATTGATTTAAGTAAACTAAGCAGTAATATCGAACACAAAGTTTGTAAATAATATGGGAGAGGGTATTAGGATGTCGGATCCATCTACCATGTTTACTAGATTATAAGAAACTACTTTAATTTGAAATTACCTTTTTATAAATCAAAAGTCAATGATTCTCTTATGATAAAACTCGAAAGATAAAACAATAAAGTTTGATTTGAAAATAATTTTTATCTCAATTAGATGTAAAGAATCCATTCCCTTGCAAACAACAATTCTAGCATTATAAGTCGTATTTAAGCATGGACTATCAATTAATCTTATAAAAGTATAACCCATAAAAAATTAAGAACATATAATCAAAGAATATGAATAAAAAATTGATTTTGAATGTTAAAATATCATTCTCGTAATATTTTGAAGAATTTTTTTATAACATTTAAAACATATTTGGGGAATTTATGTGAATTAAACTAATTTTAATATGCAAAAATAAAACATTGGTAAATATCTCTTAATCCTAGCCATACATTTAAGCTAGTTACATGATTAAAAGTAATAAATTAAAAGAAGAATTAATTCTCGTGAATAAATGCAACTTACAAATCACAATGTTTCAACCCTTGTGTTGGGACAACTTATGCGGCTGGTCATGCACGCATGAAATGCTTGGATTTGAATGGATTTGGTTTGGCTTGGCTGATGTGATTGGTTGGAATTGTACGCGTGGGATGCTTATATTGAAATGGATTTTGGTTGGCTCGACTGCTATGATTGGATGAATTGGAACAACCAATGCGACTTAAACTACTTGGGACGACCGAATGGACAGTTGGAACTTGACTTGGGTGTGTGTTAGCTATGTTGCCAATTTTTTTTTTCCAAGAATTGGGACTTGAACCCTAGTCATTTTCGTTAGCTCCTTTGTCCCAACCACTGAGCCAACTATCTTTTTGTTTATCTTTTCGCATATTTTAATTTAAAACCACAGTCTTTAGCTTTTTTCTCTTTTAAAACTTTGATCCCCAAAACTTTGAAGTTCTTCACTTGGCCTCCAATTTTCACCATATTTTCATAAGACCTGTAAAATGTAAACACAAACTATAATTAAATAACATTTAGGGTCATAAAAATTAGATAATCACCATTTTACCCTTATTTGCATTTTAATCCATGTACTTCATATTTCATCCGTTTTAACAAGAAGGTTAACCAAATTTCAGGAAGATCTTTATTTTATCAAGTTAAGTACTTTAAAATTACTTTGAGGTATATAAAGTTTCTAAATTTATGTTTTTACCCACGAAGTTTATAAAATATCATTTTAATTCAAATTTCTTTTAAACTTGCATTTTCTTTCTTAATTGCTAAAATGACTTTAAAAATTCACTAAATGTGATAGAATGAGAATAACAAGGTCTAAATTGGGGTATAAAATATAAAAAATTATGCATATATCACACTCTTTACTTAAAAATGGAGACAACAAAAAAGGATCAAGTATGAAAATGAGGGACAATAAAAAGGCATGAAAATGTCAAGGAAAATAAAAAACAACCAAGGACCAAAGATGTAGAAAAAGAAAGAGAATATGGTTCAGATGCCTCTTGAGAAGAATGAAAAATACAAGTTAAATGTGCTCTCATTATATTATAATCACGACCAAACCAAGACATATTAATGAACAACACATCTCACTTCTCTAAAAAAATACCAATTTGGAATCTCTTCAATGCTTACCATGTTGGGAATATGGGCGAAACTATGTAGCGAAATTGGGACACCAATATTCCTGTGATTTTCAAGCTCTATGATAAGAAAACTAAAAGATTCAACTTCAAAAACACAAGAATAATCCTCATCGATCTCAACCTTACTTTCATATAGCTAAAGAAAGTGTATACACATAAACTTGGAAATAAAACTTGAAAAGGGAGAGGCTTGCATACATTGAATGATAATTTGATGGCTAATAATAGATACATAAAACTAGGATTGAGGAAGGACTGAAGATTTGGTGTATCATATATTAGTGTTATAATAAAATAAACCTGGGGGTTAGTGTTGGGGTTGGTGTCGGTGTTGAATAGGTTTAATTACAAACTTAGCCTAATTTTTATCAATTTTAATTTTCTTAATAGTTTTAAAAATCTTGACATGATGATCAACTGGGTAAGATGATAAGAGACATGTGGATTAACAATGTGTAGAATTAATTAAGAAATCTATATCAATTGTAACAAATTAACAATGCGTGAAAGTCCTAAGGTCAATTTGATGGGTTAGACTAGATCTAAGAGATATGTGTGATGGAGAAGAAGTAAACAAAATAAAAAATCCATAAGAATAATTTTATGAGAAAAATCCCCCACCAAGGGATAAAAAATCTCGATGCACTCTAATATTTCAATTAACTTGAAAAGGTTTTGTGACACCCCGCCTAATTAAATACCGGGCGATCACTCCTTTATTAAATTAAAATCAAGGTGAACAGTTGGATCATTCTTAGCACCACTGTCGTAAAAATAATCTTTTCCAATTTAACACCCTAAATAATTACGCTAAGTGTCAAAACCATTTTAGACATTACTTTCCAAATTTTATTTTATAAACCAACATTTAAAACTTTACATAATTCACAATTTAAAGAATCACACAACAATTAACCTGTAACATATAATCCAAAGAATTTAAACATTCAACTAAATAATCCCAACATTTAAAATTTAAAGGAAAGCATCCTGACAGTAATAACATCCAAAGTGTGAATAATGGAAATAAACAAGTCACAATATCCCATAGACAACTGAATAATGGAAAAAGGATGACACATGCCCAACTGAAGAAATAGAGCTAGGAGTGGAATCAACAAACAAGGTCGTCTAAGCAAGAGGCCTGCAACTCCCACCTAAGGTGCAGCGCGTTCCTTCCAAAGGATCCTATGCAAGACGCCCCTGTGGATGGGCACCTGTAATATATACATATATATACAAGAGAGAAAGGAAAAATGGAAATGGGTCAGAGCCCGATTGTAAAAACGATTTAAAATTTGTTTAGCAAGTATTTAAAATATTTACTGGCCAATGCAACAACATATTAGTGCGACACTCCCTTGAGAATTTCTCGCCTCTCTTTTAATGTGCACACCTATCGCACTAACCTTCCCAATGGTTTAACTTACCTTATCTTAGGTCACTCGTAAGATTTAATACTGATAAATTCAATTATTTAAGAGATTAATTTCATTTAATAACAAGTTCTCATTTAAACCTTATTTACTCATTGTTGATGTAAAAAATTAGAATATATCTAATTATTTAATCACAGATAAATAAAATGAGACAAAGAACTTTTAAAGTGGTTCAGCCTTATAAGAATGGCCTACGTCCACTGTTTCTGTTATTGCTGACTATTTGGGAATTCTCGATTACAAGTTTTCTCAAGAAATTCCGGTCCCCTTACAATGAGGATTATACAATGTATTTATGGCCCTAAGGCTGTAATGTGAAAGGGTAATATATTAAATGCCCCTTAAGCGTATACATCTGTATGATAATAAGCATTTAATGCGCAGTCAAACTGTTGGTTTATCTTGCTATTAATGCTTTGTTCGAGGTGCAGCTCAGACCGCCTAAGTTCCTCGGTACTCAAAAGTTTCTCAGTGCTCAAAAGTTCCTCGAAAAGTTCTTGTAGGTCGGAGCGTCTGAGTTGATCGGGGAAGTAGAGTTCCTCGTTGCAGGATGGTTCCTCAGAGTCAAGGTGTTGTTCGTAAGTGTTTGTCGTTGCCACGTAGATTGCCGCGTGTCTTCACCCAATTGAGCCATGTCAGCAGACTAAATTTGGTATCAACAGAAGCCCCCAATGTTTCATAGTTCAAAATTTGAGGAGTGTGGAACATTCTTTCTCAAAATATGGCGGTTTTAAATGGTCATCCTGAAATTTAGGAGTATTTTCTTTTTTATTTATTTCTTCTTTCAAATTCATAGAATCGGTCTTTTTTGAATTTTTCTAACCTCTTCGATTCCCGCGCCCCTTTTATTTATTTATCCGTCGGTAACGTAACCGGCTCTTTTTGTAATCATTACTTTTACCCTTTCCCAAGGGAAAGTATTTTAACGTTTCAGAGAATCCCATCGTCTTCTACTTTTTCAAATTTATCTCTTTGAGTTTTCCATCGTCTCTCTCTCTCCTGTGCGTTCATCTCTTCCATCGTTTGTTGTCAACAGACTCATCCCTTTCCTGTAAGATTTTCTTATTTCTCTTTGATTTCCTTCTTTCATCATGGTTTATCCTATAGAATCTATTAATAAGTTTCGCTCTGATTTCTCTATTCCCTCATGAGTTATTTTGGAAGAGCTTTCTGAGCCTTCAGACTATTTTCGTTTGGCTGAGGGACATTGGTTCCCTAGTCTCTTTGTTACTGAGTGTGGCTTTTTTTTCCCCCAAACCCTCTATGTCTGGAATTCTGTCAATACTTTGACGTAGTTCCTACAAGAATAACTCCCAATACGTGGAGAATAGTTAACGGTGTTTATAGAGTAAATCAAATTCATGAAACTCGTATAGGAATTCCTGAAATCATGTTTTGTTATAGATGGGATTTGGGTGATAATACTTTTTATTTAAAAACTAGGTTTTTAAATAGAGCTTTAGTAGTCAATCTCCCAGATGCCAATAGGGACTACTTTGAGCATGGGGTTGTTATGAAGAATTGGCAACACCCTCCATTAACTGGAGATGATGTTTACCAGGGTCCCAGATGTCCTCCCTATGGTAATGGGATAGGTTTTTTTATTTTATTTTATTTTCAAAATTATGCTTCCTTTGTGTTTGATAAAATGTGCCACTGATATTTTAATTTTGATTTATTTGCAGTTGACAGCAAAAGAAAATCTCCAAAAGAGGCAGACGTTAATATAAGGAATTTAAAACTTATCTGGAGTTTGCATCAGACCGTTGCCGACGAGCATATTAGGTCAGCTTCATATTTACTTCAGTACATGAGTTACACCTCCTCTTTTACTGCTCGTCCGGTGATAAGCGACGCAGAACCAATACCAGCCTCTACAAGTTCTTCACTTGAGTCACATATTCCTTTGAGTGAAAGGATGAAGAAAAGAAGACCTCCTACCCTTTTTGAGAAACCTGCCTCTGGTGCTGGAGAGGCAAAAAGAAGTAATCTTGATGTCCCAGGAGAAAGGACAAATAAAATTAATGCACCTCCCTTGGCTGCTCCTGTGAAGGTGGTCGAGAAGCCCCCAGTGGCCCCGAGCAAGGCTACTGCTCCAGGCGAGGTGATTTTCATTTCTCCGACTAAGACTAAAACATTAGTCAAGAAAGTTGATGCTCCTCTGAGGAGGCTGAAGAAAAGCTCCTCTGTCAATTAGGCTGAATCCATCTCTCAGCCCCCGACTAGTGGTGTTCCCACTTTTATTCCCCTGAGCTCTGCTATGAGCTCGGTGAAGACTTGGATCATTCCCGAGATCCAAGGTATTAAAGAAAACCTTTCTCGGGACACGGTTACCACATTAGCAGCTCGTCACATTGCTTCTGTAAGTCCTATATTCTTAAATTTTCATTCTTTCCTTTTTGTATCTGTGCAGTTACTTGCTTTTGTTTTCTTTTCACAGTTGGTGAGCTATTTTAATACAATTTTAAAGAAAGAGGAAGCTATTAAAGCTTGAAGCTCCTCGTCTGGAGTAGAGGAAGCTTTGGTAGGCCTGGCGCAGTCTCTGAAAGATTCTCGTCAGAAATATGATGATGATAAGGCAATTTGGGAGAAAAAGCTTACTTCGACTGAGCAGGAGAAGGCTCAAGTTATTGAGGTATCCAAGGGGTTGGAGAAAAAAATGAATGACTTAGAGAAGAAGAATAAAGAGCTCGAAGGGAAGCTCAAAAATGATGGGGAGCTTGAAAATAAGCTCAAGGCTGCTGAGGAGGATTTGGGTCAACTTCGGGAAGTAATCCATCAGAAGGAGGAAGTTGAAAATAAACTGAAGGCTGCTGACAATCTTCTTTCCGAGAAGTTTTCCTTGGAGAAGACAAGGAGGAAATTGGCTGTGAAGAAATCTTTCAGCGCTGGCTGGGATAAAGGGTGGAACAAAGGTTTGACTACCATGATGTCGCAAGTGGAATATGGCAGCCTCAAATACTTTAGAGATGGGTGGGTCGTTGCTCTACAGGAGATGAAGGTTGATGAAAATTCTGAACTCTTTCAGGGACACATCCCTGGTCCCCCTCTAACTCCTGAAGAAGAAGAAGAGGACGAAGCTACCTCTGAGGAATCTTCCATGGTGATAGGAGATCAAATTTATCATCCCCCAGCTATCTAGCCGACTGGCGAGGAACTTCAACTACTTGTTACTTCCTCCGAGCAACCTCCAGTACTTCCCGAGAAACCCTATGCTCCATCCGAGCAACCTACCTCCTCGTCCCAGCCTCCTGAGAAAGTTTTGGGAGACAAGGAAAAGGTGTGGAGTTGTTCGGATTTCTCTCTATTTTGTTTTTCTTTGTCAAATGTAACTTCTGAACATGTAACTCTGAACTTTGTACTTCTGAACTTTGTGATGTAATAAAGTTTGAACTTTTTCTTATGCATACTGTTGATTCTCTTCTTCATGCTCTGTTTGTACTCTTATTGATTATTGCTTTTTCTTTCTTTACTAGTTTCTGGCCAGGATGGAATTATTGTCTTCTCATGATACAAAGCTGTTACGGCAATCCAATGAATATTTTAAATCCGGTCATACAGACATGAGTGCAGCTCAAATCACTGACATCCTTGGTCAAGGTGCTTCAGAGCAAGCAATTGAAGCCTATCAGTATTTAAAGTGCCTACTCGACCGTGAAGTGGCTAAGAATGTAGCATACTATGATATGATTGAGGATCTCCAAGGTACTCTTGAAGAACTTCAGCAACAATATAAGGAATCCACTGCCTTTTTGCATGAGGGGTATGAGAAGAAGTATCAGCAAATCTGTGCCGATAAGGGATATGATAAACGGTTTTCTACTTATAACGTGCGGGAGAGAACGTTGAAGGCTAAGGTCGAAGATCAGAGACCGATAGCTGAGTTATTAGAGCAAGAAAATAATAACCTGCAAAGAGAGGTGTCTCAATTGAAGTCTGAAGCTTCCACCTCAAATGCTTTGATCCCAGTGACTGACGAGGGATTCTCTTTCTTGGAGGTCAAAAACGCTAACCTAAGGGATGAATTAGAAACCTTGAAGAGGTCTGGCACTTCTACGTCTGCTCGAGGATGAGAAAGAGCTCCTCGGGGACGAGCAAGAGCTGCTCGAATTCCTGTCGAGGAACAGAGGACTCAATCTGCTCTAGAGAACCAGGCCTTCCAACTGATGGCAAAGAACCAGGCATTGGCTGAGATGTCTAAGAAGATCAGGGATCTGGAAGAGTAGCTTTCTGCGTAGAAGTCTGTCTTGAATAATAAAGAACTCTTTATCAAAAATCTCCACGAGCAGCTGGAAAGATTGACATATCAATTCCACAAGCAGCCTAGAGAATTCTGGATGACTGGCTACAACGAGGATCTCTACCATTTGGATGATCGTATCCAAGACGCAAACAATGAGGGTTACAAACAGGGATGGTTGAATGCCTTAGGTGTACTGCAACTGGAACAGGGTCATTACCTATGGGATTACCATAATCCTGGGCTGCTCGACCTACCAGTGCCACCATTCAAGCTTGATATGAGTTGGATCCCTTCTCGGGCCATCCCTCGGTGTCTGATTTCCAAATACCTCGGCGATTACAATCTCCATTACAATGTCGAGATATCTCGTCCCGAGCACCTACTAGATCGACCATCTGTGATGAATATCAGGATGCTTGAAGATCTTAACTTCATAAATTCTCCTCATGCTTTAAATGATCCTCCTGCTGGCGAGGAACCTGTTTAAAAAGCAGAGGGGAAGAAACCAATAGAATAGGAATCTTAATGTAATAATATTGTATTTCATTCTTGATGTATTTTCTTCTACATTTAATGAAATAATTTTATTTACAAATCTTGACTGCCATTGTCTTGTAATTATAAAGCACTTTACATCTGTGCATGTATATCTGTTAAAAAGATAACAACATTGTGTTATTTGTCGATTAACTGGAGTTTGTTAAAACTTATTGTCGATTATCTTGAATTTGTGGTAATTATTTAATGACTAACCAAAATTGATGATATTTTGTTTCTCGACCAACTTGGTAGTAATTTAAAAAGTCCCGAGTATCAAAAATTTTGCTCGATCACTTTCTCGTACTCATAAAATGTTTCCGAACAACTAAGGTCGATAAATTTTTCTTCTCTTCCAACTACAGTTAGTGGGTTTTTATACCCGATCATCCATAGTTAGTGAATTTTTCTTACTGACCAATCTTTGGCACTTTTTTGGAATAGTTTTACTTCCCGAACAACCTTAGTTGGCATTTTCGGGAATAGATTTACTTCCTAACCAACCGAGTTGGCATTTTTAGGAATATATTTACTTCCTAACCAACCGAGCGAGTTGGCATTTTTAGGAATAGATTTACTTCCTAACCAACCGAGTTGGCATTTTTAGGAATATATTTACTTCCTAACCAACCGAGTTGGTATTTTTAGGAATAGATTTACTTCCTAACCAACCGAGTTGGCATTTTTAGGAATAGATTTACTTCCTAACCAACCGAGTTAGCATTTTCAGGAATATATTTACTTCCTAACCAACCAAGTTGGCATTTTTAGGAATAGATTTACTTTCCGACCAACCTTAGTTGGCGTTTTCGGGAATAGATTTGAGTAGTCCGAGTTTTGCTGAGTAGTGTGTAGCACTAGTATTCCACAAAAAAATTCCAACCAAAGGAAAGAACTGGGCAGAATATTGTCACTTTATTCATACTGATGAAACTGTATTACATGAGAATTTACATTACTGATAATATTTGCGCAGGTGTTCTGCATTCCATGCGTTCTTAAACTCCTCCCCCTCTAAAGTTTCTATTTTGTATGTACCTGGTCGAACAACTTCCTTAACTCGGTAGGGTCCATGCCAGTTTGCTTCCAGTTTGTTATGCTTTTGAATCACCTTCTTTAGCACATAATCTCCTTCTTTCAAGTCGCACTTCTTTACTCTCTTGTTGTAGAACAAAGTTGTTCGTTGATGGTAACCTCCTCGATCATGTCCAAGTTTAACCTTCTCATTAAATCACTGACAGGGGAATTGAAATTCAATATTCTGTGTGTTGGAAGACCCAATTCGACGGGTATAACAGCTTCACTTCTAAATGCTAGCATATATGGAGATTCCCCTGTTACTGCTCGGGGAGTAGTTCGGTAGGCCCATAACACTAATTGTAGCTCGTTGATCCAGTTTACTTTCGCGTCATTCAGTCTTTTTTTCAAACCATTCACCAACGTTCTGTTTGTCACTTCAATTTTTCCATTGCTTTGAGGATGGACTGGTGCCGAGTGGATCTTCAAGATATTTGACTGATGACAATAGGCAGCGAACTCCTCGTTTTCAAATTGTGTTCCATGATCTATGATGAAGGCATGAGGAAGACCATATCGACAAATGATGTTCTTCCAAATAAATTGGTACACCTTGTCGTACGTCATATCAATGAGAGGCTCAGCCTCAACCCATTTAGTAAAATAATCCATAGCGACTACGAGATACTTAAATCTTCCCCTGGTCATCGGCAGTGGCCCAACCAAATCTATTCCCCATATGGCAAATGGCCAAGGGGAAGTAATGGGTGTCAATAACGCTTGAGGAGTTCTTTGGATGGAGGAGAAGCTCTGACACTTGTCACATTTCTTAGCATAGGCTATGCAATCAGCCCTCATCGTCGGCCAGTAGTATCCTTGAGTCATCATTCTTTACAAAAGTGTCCGACCTGCGACATGGGATCCACAGGACCCTTCATGGACCTCTTCAATAAAATCTTTCACCTCGGTTGGATGCACATATCTTTGCAAACCTGCTATAATTCCTCGTCTATATAGAATGCCATTAGTCAGTACATAATGAGCAGCCTTAAGCTTCAATTTCTTGGCTGCAAGTTTATTAGTTGGTAATTCCCTTTTCTCAATATATGCCCTGATGGGATCCATTCATGATGACCCTAAATCAAGGGTATTAAAGTTTATCGTCAGATCTTTATCTATACTCCGACCAGCTAAAACTTCAATTGGGATTGTTCTTCGCAGCTCGATACGAGTAGCTGATGCTAATCGAGCTAAGGCGTTTGATCTTGCATTCTCCATTCTTGGTATTCTGACCAGCTGAATAGCGGCAAATTTCGACACCAATTCCTTTGCCTTTGCATGATATCTGATCATTAATTCTCCTTTAGCTGCATATACTCCCATCATTTGATTTATGACCAATTGCGAATCACTGAAGACAATAACTTATTCTGCCCCCATGGTTTTTGCCCAGCTAAGACCTGCAATCATGGCTTCATATTCATCCTCATTATTGAAAGCTTTGAATTGGAAGCTTAGGGCGTATTCTATGTCGACCTCGTCCGGACTGTTCAAAACTATCCCTGCGCCAGATCCTGTAGTGCAGGATGAACCATCCACATACAGACTCCATATAGGTAACTCGTCTTCAAATTTCTGATCTGACAGAGTTCCTCGGTGAAAAATTTGTTGCTTCCTATCACCATCTCCTGATATTTCTTGTTGTTCGTCGATCATCTTTTCTTGCCCTTTTACTAACCTAAGCTGGTCTGGGCTTGAATTTGATGATCCTATAACATCTACTTGCCCTTTTACCAAGATAAGTTGGTCTAGGCTTGCATTTGATAATCCTGTAACATCCATAGGTTGATCAGCGAGCAACTTTTGCTCCTCGGGGGTATCAGGATATGTGAACTCTGCTATAAAATCTGCTACCGCTTGCCCTTTTAGCGATGATCTGGGTTCATAAACTATATCATATTCATCGAGTTCTATTGCCCAGCACATCAACCTTCCTGACTTTTCTGGTTTATGAAGTGCTTGCCTCAATGGCATATCAGTATATACTACTATGGTATGAGCCTGGAAGTATGGCTTCATTCTTCTACTTGCCTCGATCAATGCTAATGCTAATTTTTCCAGCCTTGGATATCTAATCTCTGCTCCTCGGAAGGCCTTACTTGTGTAGTAGATTGGTTTTTGCACTCCATTCTCCATTCTTATCAATGTCGAACTAACTGCATTCTCGGACACTATCAGATACAAGTATAATTTTTCTCCCATTACTGGCCTGGATAACAGTGGAGGTGCTCCCAAATATTTCTTCAAGTCTTGGAAAGCCTTCTCACATTCATCATTCCACTCAAAAGTTTTTCAGAGCGTCTTGAAAAATGGGAGACATCGATCAATTGCTCGTAATACAAATCTGTTGAGTGCTGCTACTCGTCCTATAAGACTTTGCACCTCTTTCTTCGTCGTTGGGGATCGCAACCCTAATAGAGCTTTGATCTTTTCAGGGTTAGCTTCAATGCCTCGCTGATTGACAATGTGTCCGAGAAACATGCCTTCTCGTACTCCAAATGTGCACTTCGTCGGGTTCAACTTCATTTGATATTTATCTAGTTGATCAAAGGTCTGGCCTAAGTCAACTAGATGATCAGCAGCTTTCTTGCTCTTTGTCAGCATATCGTCAACATAGACTTCCATATTGCAACTGATTTGTTCTGCAAACACTTTGTTCATCAGCCGCTGATATATTGCACCTGCATTTTTCAAACCAAAAGGCATAAAATTATAATAATAAGTTCCCCTAGGGGTAATGAAATAAGTACTCTCCCTGTCTTCAGGTTTCATTTTAATCTTATTATAACCAGAATAAGCATCCATGAAGCTCAGCAGCTCGTGTCCCGAGGTAGCATCCACTAGTTGATCAATTTGGGGCAGCGGAAAGTGATCCTTTGGGCATGCTTTGTTGAGGTCGGTGAAGTCTACACACATCCTCCATTTGTTGTTCTTCTTTTTCACCATCACCACATTTGCTAACCAGTCTGGATATTTAACATCTTCAATAAAGCAAGCTTTCTGGAGCTTCTCGACTTCCTCCTATATATCTTGATTCTTCTCGGGACTGAATACTCTTCTTATCTGCTTCATAGGCTTGATCTCCTTATTCACATTGAGTTCGTGACATAAGAAATTTGGGTCTATCCCAGGCATATCCTCATGACTCCACGCAAAAGTTTGCTTTTTGCTTCTTAGGACAGTTATCAATTTCTGCTTTAGTGAGGCTTCCAACGACAAACCTACTTGAGTAGTTCGTTCAGGGTGCTCGTCGTCCAGGATGATGTTTTCAGTAGCTTCCACCACTTGACCCTTTACGAGTTGCGACTCATCTCTAGGATCCAATGTTTCAATCTCTGCACCTTCATCCACTTCATAGGTAGTAGTCTTTTTCCTTGATTCCTCCATTTCCTCTTGCTCGGTGGATGAATAATAGCATTCTCGATCTACTTTCTGATCACCTTTCACAGCTCCTACTCCAAAATTTGTTGGAAATTTTAGGCATTGATGTACCGTGGATGGTACAGCCTCGAACTTCTTCAATCCTACTCTTCCCATAATGATATTGTATGATGATTGAACATTCTTATCCATCACGAAGAAGCGTATTCTTTCTGTCCGACAATCAGGCCACGTACCAATGAATTTATCCAATTTGATTGTCCCAAGTGGAAATACTTTCTCGCCAGCAAAACCGAGGATGGGTCTATGATAAGGCTCCAGTTGAGATAACTTTAGATTTAAACTGTCGAAGCATGAGTAGAACATGATGTCTACCGAGCTACCATTGTCTACTAGTACTCTTGAAATCATTACCTCCTTCATCCTCATTTTGATCACCAATGGGTCATCATGAGGATATAGAACACCTGCGAGGTCGTTCTTTGAGAAACCAATGACCAATTTCTCTTTGTTCACCTTTCTCGGGCGATCCTCCTCAGCTAGATTTATTCGTTGAATGTATGAGAAAGCTTGAGCCTCACAGAGGTAATCTTTTCTCTCGGCAGTAAGGTCTCCTCCTTTTGCATCTCCACCTATAATAACATTATAGTCAAACGACCCAAAGCGTATTGAAAATACCTCACGTTCTGGCTGTCTTGGTCTCTTGGGAAGATCGGGGTCGTCTTCTGGATCAACTTCATGGTCTCTTTTCTTATTCTCCTCTGCTCGATGAGGATATCTAGACCTCTCTCTTGTTCGGTCGTTGTTCCTTCTATCATTCCTCCGATCAACATACTTTGCCAGTTTTCCTCGTCTGATGAGTGTTTCAATCTCATTCTAAAGAGCTATGCAATTTTTGGTCATATGGCCATGATCTTTGTGAAACTCGCAATATTTTGCTTTATTTCTCCTGTCTGGGTCTGCCTTCATTTTCTCTGGCCAGTTTAATTATTCATTGTTCTTGATTTCTTCTAGAACATGGTTAATGTCTTTTCAAATTTCTTCAATACTTCCCATGACGACCTTGTTCTTGAGTGTTTGTCACTACCAATGTTCTTATGCTCTTTCTTCTTAGCTTTATCACCTTCCACCTTGGTTTTTTTGGCATTCATATTCTTCTTCGCAGCCATAGCCTCCTCGGTATTCATAATCTTGGCCGCTTTTCCCATCAGATCTGACATAGTTCTAGGTGGATCTTTGGCCAAAGTGTAGTATAACTTGTTGGGCAGTAGTCCACTCATCAAGGCGGTAATTGCTGTCTTTTCCTCATAATCAATGACTTCGAGCTTCTCGTTATTAAAATGAGTTATATAATCTCTGGTACTTTCGCCAGCTTTTTGTCTAACACTTAATAAATGCGCTACTCGTTTAACTGGCTTTGCCCCAAAATAGAAATTCCCAATGAATAACTCAGCCAGTTGAAAGAAAGTTGAGATCTTACCCTGAGGAAGGTTATTATACCATATCTGAGCAGATCCGGTAAGAGTTCCCGAGAATGCTTTGCATCTCATCTCATCTGGAACAGCATAGATGTCGGCTGCGGCTTGGTATTGTTCTATATGAAGGACATGATCGGTCTTTCCATCATATTTGGGGGTCACAACAGGTGCTTTGAACTTTGATGGTGTTGGAAAATCTACAATGGCCTGGACAAAAGGTGTTCCTTGAACAAAAGTTCGTTATATAGGGTTATTGGCCTTATCCATTTCCCCTAATCTATCCTCCAGCCTCTGAATAGATCCTTTCCATGCATCATTTCCCTCCTCGGGCCTGTTGGTTCGAGCAACTGATCGCGTTGATGTGGCTTCCTGGGATCTATCTTGACGAGCAGCTGGTCGCGACTGGGCAGATCCTTCCCTTAAGTCTGATGGTCGTCGAAAACTCCTCGATGCTGATCTAGGAGGACTTTTGCTCCTCCTAGGACCTAATCGATCAAAAGGAGATTCTCTGCTTAATCTTTCTAGTGCACTAGTCCTTTCTGGAGAGAGAGTGATACGTTGTTCAGTATCTATGGCTCGTACCGACGAAGTTCGTCCAGGTTGATAAGAAAAATCTTTAGACTCCTCAGTACGATATGAATCGGTACGCCTAGTGCGCGAATAAGGTAAATGGGTATTTCTTTGAATACTTCGCGATTCTGAATGGGTTGGTGCACCGCCATGGAGGGTTCGTATGAGTTGTCGCATAGTTTCTTGCATGACTATCTGGCCCTGGGCCAGATTTGTCATTATTCCAGCCAGATCTGGAATATTGGGCGGAGCAGATGGATTTCGAGGGCTTCTAGCGTTTCGATTGTTGGGTTCTGGAATATCAGCCATTTGTGATGAATTATTTTTGATGAAAAACGATATTACCAATCATTTCCCACAGACGGAGGCAATCTGTTGATGTAAAAAATTAGATTATATCTAATTTTTTAATCACAGATAAATAAAATGAGACAAAGAACTTTTAAAGTGGTTCAGCCTTATAAGAATGGCCTACGTCCACTGTTTCTGTTATTGCTGACTATTTGGGAATTCTCGATTACAAGGTTTCTCAAGAAATTACGGTCCCCTTACAATGAGGATAATACAATGTATTTATAGCCCTAAGGATGTAATGTGAAAATGTAATATATTAAATGCCCCTTAAGCGTATACATCTGTATGATAATAAGCATTTAATGCGCAGTCAAACTGTTGGTTTATCCCGCTATTAATGCTTTGTTCGAGGTGCAGCTCGGACCGCCTAAGCTGCTCGAACCGCCTAAGTTCCTCGGTACTCAAAAGTTCCTCGGTGCTCAAAAGTTCCTCGGAAAGTTCTTGTAGGTCGGAGCGTCTGAGTTGATCGGGGAAGCAGAGTTCCTCGTTGCAGAATGGTTCCTCGGAGTCAAGGTGTTGTTCGTAAGTGTTTTTCGTTTCCACGTAGATTGCCGCGTGTATTCACCCAATTGAGCCATGTCAGCAGACTAAATTTGGTATCAACACTCATAAAGTTTCTCAGTAACGTAATATACTATTCAAACACTTATTTCCCAAATTGAAATAATTATTCATTTTCTTACTTACCATAAATACAGGAGGTAGTTCCCAAATTCCAGAATTTAATATATATATATATATATATATTAAATACTCATATAATATATATATTCTAACGACACCCCACATAATAATTATGGTGCAGGCATACTCTACTATCCAGTCCCCGTATCACTCGTGTTAAGGGAAATACAAGTTCAGAATCACTCTCGAACTGTACTAACACAAACACAAACAACATTGAGGCGAAGCATAGATTCCAAGTCTCTAAGAGGTTAGTACATGCCCCCACGTCTCTTAGGACCGTCTGAACTATCGATTCGATAGCCTGTACCAAATAATTTCTATCTTCTAGGGTATGAGTCAATATCCCCCAAAAAGGATCATCGAGATAAGACTGTCCCAGCGCGGTAACCTCAGGGATAGTAAGTAGCGCGGGCACGATTTTTCACACATGTATAGTATATGCATAAACACAGTCATATAAATATACTACTATTTCCATATCAATTTGGTACATCTCATAACCCATAATTATGACATTTGTCTTTATTACTCGTTATTTAGTTATCACGTGTAACGTATTACCTCTCATCTTAATTGGTGAGATTATTCTAACTCATCAAGTGACACTAGTAAATCTCTACACACCCAAGTGTAATTTCAGTAGGTACTCATTTATTCTCCAACGTAACTACCTTGCGTATCCCCATCTTTAAAACATAGTTCCATCGTTAAAACATCCCCGTATAATGTAAATCCTGTCCTACATTAAAGGTTTCATATTTTTAATAAGTCTTACTGGTCTTCTTTATCTCCCAAAATATTTTAATCAGGGTGTCCAAAGGATTATTACAAATTTAAATTGAATTCATCTATTTAAAAGGGGAGTTATGAGTCTGCCAGGAGGGGTCGATCGATCGATGGCAGGGGCTCGATCGATCGATGCGTCGATCGATCGACACTCTTGGTTCGATCGATCGATCAAAAAGGTATGGCGAATTCTGCAGATTAACAGTTACGGGTTCTATCATCCAACATCACCCAAATTCAGATTTTTAACACCCAAACTCCCAGAAAATTCGTACTACAAACATTATAAATAAAAATTAAACATCTCCTATGTAAAGCATGCGAATTTTCATCAATATCCATGGATTAATGGGCCAAAACGTATATAAATCTCATGAACCCTAGAAATTTCTTTAACTTTGTTTTAATCAGTCTTTTTCCAGAATTTCTACTTCTAATTCATCATAAATCCGTGGTTAAACCTCTATATATGAAGGGGATTTCCAGATTCTCATTCATATCATTACTACATGCAATTTTCCTATCTCCAACATGGGTTTTCTTCTATGCAACTCATCATAATCAACCATAGACTAACATGAATGATGCATTAACGAAATTAAGCAAGATAAATACTTGCCTGTAGATTTTTGTCTCTGGTTTGTGGCTGAAATCAGTGTGGTTATGATCCTTGCGACGTGATCTATCGTTTTGCCGGCGACGGCGGCGCAAACGAAGAAGTTTTCGGCCTAGAACACCTTGGCAAGCTCTCTCCTTCCCTCTCCTATGGCTGTCACTTGTCTTTGGTTGTGTTAATCCTAGAAGACAACCTTAGTCATCTGATATAACCCTTGTAAATTCGTTGGTTTAGTTACCCAAAATTACAAAATGTCCAAAATGCCCTCCCGGGGTACTAATTAAGCCTAAAAACTCCTCGAGACCCAAACTAACCCCCCGGGTATACTTTTCTGACTATCTCGACCCTTTAGAACACTTTGGCGCACTCAAAATTACTATATGAGCAACTTATAATTTATTCACTTTTATTAATCCATATTTAGTCCCGACACGACACAGGCGCGTCCCGACTTAAATTTCCAAAATTGTCATTTTATTCACTCATGACATTTAATATAATCAATATCATGTATTACTTTACTCATTAGTAATATTCAACAAGTTTCCAATGATTACTAACTCCCTTCACGTTAGTAATTAAAAATAATAAATTTTCAAATTTATATTAAATTAATAACTCACATTAAAAATAATAAATCCCCAAATTTAGAAAGCATAAAAATACGGGGTATTACATACTTCCCCCCTTATAATGGAATTTCGTCCCGAAATTCGGAAAATAAGGTATACCTGGTAAGAATAAGTCCGGGCATCTCTCGCGCATATCTGTCTTGCGCTCCCAGGTGGATTCCTCCACATTATGATGCTCCCACTGGACCCGTACAAGTGGAACTACCTTCGACCTCAATCTCCTTTCGCTACGGTCTAGGATAGCCAATGGTCTCTCCTCGTAAGAGCTGTCAGGCTGTAAGTCTATCTTTTCTATCGCGATGTGGGTGTGGGCCATATCATCTCGAAGGTATCGTCTCAACGACGAGATGTGGAATACATCGTGGATGCGATGTAAATGCTCTGGCAGTCCCAACCTGTACGCTATCGGCCCAATCCTCTCGATAATAGGAAATGGTCCCATGTACCTCGGGGCTAGTTTCCCTTTCTTCCCGAACCTCATCACTCCTTTCATAGGAGATACACGTAGTAACACTTGTTCCCCCACATTAAACTCTCGAAAGAACCGTTTCGCATCGGCGTAGCTTTTCTGCCTGTCCTGTGCTACTCGAATGCGACTCCTGATAATCTCAATCCTCGCGGAGGTTTACTGAATCACCTCTGGTCTGAGTAACTTGTTATCCCCCACCTCTAACCAACAAGTTGGGGAACGACAAGGCCTTCCATACAATGCCTCGAATGGAGCCATGTCAATCGTGAACTGATAAGAGTTATTATAAGCGAATTCTACCAGTGGAAGATGTGGCTCCCAACCTCCTCCAAAATCAAGGACACACATGCGTAACATATCCTCCAACATCTGATTAGTACGCTCTATCTGTTCATCTATCTGTGGGTGATAAGCTTAACTCAACCTCAACTCTGTACCCATAGCCTCTTGAAAATTCTCCCAGAAACGCGACATGAAAATCTTGTCTCTATCTGACACAATATTCAGGGGCACCCCATGCAATCTAACAATCTCAGCAATGAACAACTGTGCATACTGATCCATGGTATAGTCTGTTCGCACCGGCAGAAAATGAGCCACCTTGGTCAAACGGTCCATAATCACCCAGATGGAGTCGTGGCCCCACTGTGATGTAGGAAAACCTGTGATAAAATCTATGGAAATACTCTCCCACTTCCACGCTAGTATTTCCAATGGCTGAAGCAACCCTAACGGTTTCTGATGGTCCACCTTTACCAGCTGGCAGGTAGAACACTTGGACTCGAACTCAACAATATCCTTTTTCATCCCACTCCACCAGTATTGTCGCCTCATATCCTGGTACATCTTATCTCCCCCAGGATGTACTGCAAATCGGGACCCGTGGGACTGGTTCATCACTGCATGACGTAAGTCTGCTCCTTCCGGAACCACTAATCTCCCATTAAACCTCAAACCCCCATCAGAACTAACAGAATAGGACTCAGCACCCTCGGCTAAAATTTGTATAATCTGTTCTTGGCAAAATGAGTCTGCGGTCTGTGCCTGTATCACCCTCGTAACAATCTTGGGTGTCACTGCATGACAGATATGAAGGAACGGGCTACTGCGTCCTGGTGACCCAACTCTTTCCACTTTGCTTTCCAGATGTCTGCTACATCGTCTATCGACCTACGGCTCAACGCATCAGCAACTACGTTGGCCTTCCCCGAATGGTATATGTCGAACTGATAGTCCTTTACAAACTCTAACCAACTGCGATGATGCATATTCAGCTCTCGCTGAGTGAACAGGTACTGCAGTGACTTGTGGTCTGTGAACAAGCGAAATTTCTCTCCCAATAAATAGTGCCTCCAAATCCTCAATGCAAAAACGACCGCTGCCAACTCTAGGTCGTGAGTGGGGTAGTTCTTCTCGTTCGGCTTAAGCTTGCGAGAGGTAAAAGCTATAGCCTTCTCCTCCTGCTGAAGTACTCCCCCAAGTCCCCGTAAATAGGCAGCGGTGTAAACCCGATACTCCACGCCCGGTTTAGGTAAAGCAAGGACCGGTGCTGAAGTAAGCTTGTCTTTCAGCTTGTCGAAAGCCAATTGAAAAGCATTATCCCGAACATATGGAACCCCCTTGCGAGTCAGGTTCGTTAATGGACCCGCTATTTTGCAGAAATCCCGAATGAATCTCTTGTAGTATCCCGCTAATCCCAAGAAACTACGCACTTTTGTCGGTGTCGTGGGTTGTCCCCACTCCCTCATCGCTGACACTTTACTCGGGTCAACTGCTATCCCCTGCTCAGAAACAACATGCCCCAAGAACTGTACTTCCCGTAACCAGAACCCTCACTTCTCGTACTTAGCATACAGCTGATGCTCTCGTAAAGTCTGAAGAACCTGCCTCAAGTGCTCGACATGGTCCTCCTCGGAGTGATAATATATCAGAATGTCATCTATGAAGACGATGACAAACTGATCCAAAAACTCTCTGAACACTCGTTTCATCAAGTCCATGAATATGGCTGGAGCATTTGTGAGGCCAAATGGCATCACTCTGAACTCATAGGACCCATATCTCGTCAAGAAAGCAGTCTTTGAAACATCCTGGTCCCTAATACGTAGTTGATGGTGTCCCGACCTCAGATCTATCTTCGAAAAGAAAGTTGCTCCCCTCAGCTGGTTGAACAGATCATCGATTCGAGGCAACGAATACTTGTTCCGTATCGTGACCTTGTTAAGTTCCCGGTAGTCCACACATAGCCTTAGTGAACCATCTCTCTTCTTCACAAACAAAACTGGAGCGCCCCAAGGTGAGGTACTCCTGTGAATGAAGCCCTGACAGCTGCTCTATCTGATCTCGTAGCTCTCGCATTTCTTCCGGAGCCATACGGTATATGGAGTGCGCGCTATAGGTCGAGTATCTGCTAATAAATCTATGACAAAATCTATCTCACGACTGGGGGGTAGGCCTGGTATCTCCTGAAATACATCAGAATACTCACGAACAACTGGGATCGAGTCTAAGGGAATCACAACCTCCTTAGAGGTATCCTCCTATATGTAATACAAATGAGAAGTCGAGCCTCCCTCTAGGCGAGGCATCGCCACTACAAACATCTCTTGCCCCGGAATGGCAAAGATAATACTCCCACCAAAATAATCTATCATGGCTCTGTAAGTTACGAGTCAATCCATACCGATAATAACATCGTGCTCATGCATATCTAAGACTAACATGTCTGCTGGTAATACCAAGCTACCAGTCTCTACCCCCACACCCCGACATATAAAGAAAATAACCGAACTATTTCCAAGTGGTGACTCTACACAGGTCACAGTGCTCTCTGCTGTGGCTAATAACCCTAAGCCCTTCGCAAAATGGGTAGCTATAAAACAGTGTGTCGCCCCAGTATCAAATAAAACCCGACCCATAGTACCATGGATAGGAAACATACCCTCAATCGCGGGTGGTTCCTGTGGAGCTGCTGCCTGGTGGACGTTATAGACACGTCCGTACTGTAACTGTCCCTGCTACACTAGAGCAGCTGGAATGGATGGTAGGGCTGGTACCTGAGCTGGTGCTGGGAGGGAAGCTAGGAAAAGTGGCCTCTACGGCTCATTACGGGCACCCTGCTGCTGTGGGGCCCTATCACCCTTTGGACAATCCTGGCGCTTATGGCCATGCTTGCCGCACACAAAACATCGGCCTTTGAAATTACCTCCCCTCTGACCCTGCTGACCACGACCCTATTGGCCGTTACCGCCCTGCTGCTGGCCCTGTTGGCCCTATTGCTGACCCTGTGTTGGCGGTGTTGGACTTGCTGGCCCTGCTGACTAGGCTGGCCCTACTGACCCTACATATATCCCCCAAATCCCTGCCTGGAATCACCTGATCTCAACTGCTTCGCAGGGTCCCCCTCATGAGAACTCTGCTCATGCTGACGAGTCTGCCCCTGGGATGTCGGAGCTCTACTAGCTCCACTACCCCCTGTCCTGCCCTGCTGGCCGGACTCTCCTGCTCGCTTGCTTCCCTGCAGATGGAAGCGTTGATCCTGGCAGTGTAGTAAAGCCGCATTGAGTACATCTGTGAAGGTACTCAGAGACAGATTCCCTATAAGGTGCTGACGGATCCTCCAAGCTAAACCGTCCACAAACAACAGTATCTTCTTACCCTCAGTGGGTGCCTCATCTGGCACTATAGTTAGAAGTCTCGTGAACTCCTCCTCATACTCAGCAACAGTAGAATTTTCCTGCTTCAAGTTCAGTAACTTTCGCCTCATCTCAGTTTGCACGGCGTGTGAGAAATACTTGCAGTCAAACCGCTCCCAAAATAATTAAATCAAAATAGTGTCCCTCTCCTCCAAGGTGGTGGTGGACTCCCACCACTGCAAAGCGGCCCCCACTAGCTTAAAGGAAGCCAACACCTATTTATGCACGTCTGTGCACTCATACATACGAAGATGCCGCTGGATATTTTTCTTTCATTGGATGATGATGATGATATCTGAACTACCCGACAAATTAGGGGGATGCGCCTTCTGAAAGGCATCCCTAACCTGCTCCCATGCTGATGGAAGCTGTGTAGGTACTTGCGCCACTGCCTGAATCTGGGGTGGAGCCTACTGTACAACCGCTAATGCGGCATTCACCGCTTGAGCAACAATAGCGGCTACCTCATTAGCATTCATCGTTCTCTGAGCCGGAGCTGCTGGCTGCTCGGCTTGGGCACGCCTATCCTTTGGTGCACGTCTCGGAGGCATCTGAAACGTGAAGAAATTTATTAGTCTATAGTTATTAACAAATCTCAAATAGGTGAAGACATAATCTTAAAAGTAAGAATACAATAATCCTAAAATAGGGCTCTATAATAAAAATGCTAAGCTGAAAGCGAAATAAGCCGTACAGATCCTAAGGACACTAGAACCTGATGCTCTGATACCACCTGTGACACCCCGCCTAATTAAATACTGGGCGATCACTCGTTTATTAAATTAAAATCAAGGTGAACAGTTGGATCATTCTTAGCATCACTGTCGTAAAAATAATCTTTTCCAATTTAACACACTAAATAATTAAGCTAAGTGTCAAAACCATTTTAGACATTACTTTCCAAATTTTATTTTATAAACCAACATTTAAAACTTTACATAATTCACAATTTAAAGAATCACACAACAATTAACCTGTAACATATAATCCAAAGAATTTAAACATTCAACTAAATAATCCCAACATTTAAAATTTAAAGGAAAACATCCTGACAGTAATAACATCCAAAGTGTGAATAATGGAAATAAACAAGTCACAATATCCCATAGACAACTGAATAATGGAAAAAGGGCGACACATGCCCAACTGAAGAAATAGAGCTAGGAGTGGAATCAACAAATGAGGTCGTCTAAGCAAGAGGCCTGCAACTCCCACCTAAGCTACATCGCGTTCCTTCCAAAGGATCCTATGCAAGACGCCCCTGTGGCTGGGCACCTGTAATATATACATATATATACAAGAGAGAAAGGAAAAATGGAAACGAATCAGAGCCCGATTGTAAAAACGATTTAAAATTTGTTTAGCAAGTATTTAAAATGTTTACTGGCCAATGCAACAACATATTAGTGCGACACTCCCTTAAGAATTTCTCACCTCTCTTCTAATGTGCACACCTATCGCACTAACCTTCCCAATGGTTTAACTTACCTTATCTTATGTCACTCATAAGATTTAATACTGATAAATTCAATTGTTTAAGAGATTAATTTCATTTAATAACAAGTTCTCATTTAAACCTTATTTACTCATAAAGTTTCTCAGTAACGTAATATACTATTCAAACACTTATTTCCCAAATTGAAATAATTATTCATTTTCTTACTTACCATAAATACAGGAGGTAGTTCCCAAATTCCAGAATTTAATATATATATTAAATACTCATATAATATATATATTCTAACGGCACCCCACATAATAATTATGGTGCAGGCATACTCTACTATCCAGTCCCCGTATCACTCATACTAAGGGAAATACAAGTTCGGAATCACTCTCGAACTGTACTAACACAAACACAAACAACATTGAGGCGAAGCATAGATTCCAAGTCTCTAAGAGGTTAGTGCATGTCCCCATGTCTCTTAGGACCGTCTGAACTATCGATTCGATAGCCTGTACCAAAGAATTTCTATCTTCTAGGGTACGAGTCAATATCCCTCAAAAAGGCTCATCGAGATAAGACTGTCCCAGCGCAGTAATCTCACGGATAGTAAGTAGCGCGGGCACGATTTTTCACTCATGTATAGTATATGCATAAACACAGTCATATAAATATACTACTATTACCATATCAATTTAGGTACATCTCATAACCCATAATTATGACATTTGTCTTTATTACTCGTTATTTAGTTATCATGTATAACGTATTGCCTCTCATCTTAATTGGTGAGATTATTCCAACTCATCAAGTGACACTAGTAAATCTCTACACACCCAAGTGTAATTTCAGTAGGTACTCATTTATTCTCCAACGTAACTAACTTACGCGTCCCCATCTTTAAAACATAGTTCCATCATCCCTTATGTGCAAAACATCCCCGTATAATGTAAATCCCATCCTACATTAAAGGTTTCATATTTTTAATAAGTCTTAATGGTCTTCTTTATCTCCAAAAATATTTTAATCAGGGTGTCCAAAGGATTATTACACATTTAAATTGAATTCAGCTATTTAAAAGAGTAATTATGAGTCTGTCAGGAGGGGTCGATTGATCGAGGGCAGGGGCTCGATCGATCGATGCGTCGATCGATCGACACTCCTGGTTCGATCGATCGATCAAACAGGTATGGCGAATTCTGTAGATTAACAGTTACGGGTTCTATCATCCAACATCACCCAAATTCAGATTTTTAACACCCAAACTCCCAGAAATTCGTAATACAAACATTATAAATCCAAATTAAACATCTCCTACGTAAAGCATGCGAATTTTCATCAATATCCATGGATTAATAGGCAAAAACGTATATAAATCTCATGAACCTTAGAAATTTCTTTAACTTTGTTCTAATCAATCTTTTTCCAGAATTTCTACTTCTAATTCATCATAAATCCGTGGTTAAACCTCTTCATATGAAGGGAATTTCCAGATTCTCATTCATATCATTACTACATGCAAATTTCCTATCTCCAACATGGGTTTTCTTCTATGAAACTCATCATAATCAACCCTAGACTAACATAAATGATGCATTAACGAAATTAAGCAAGATAAATACTTGCCTATAGATTTTTGTCTCTGGTTTGTGACTGAAATCAGTGTGGTTATGATCCTTGCGACGTGATCTATCGTTTGGCTGTGACGGCGGCGCAAACGAAGAAGCTTTCGGCCTAGAACACCTTGGAAAGCTCTCTCCTTCCCTCTCCTATGGTCGTCACTTGTCTTTGGTTATGTTAACCCTAGAAGACAACCTTAGGCATCTGATATAACCCTTGTAAATTCGTGGGTTTAATTACCCAAAATTACAAAATGTCCAAAATGCCCTCCCGGGGTACTAATTAAGCCTAAAAACGCCCCGAGACCCAAACTAACCCCCCGGGTACACTTTTATGACTATCTCGACCCTTCCGGACACTTTGGCGCACTCAAAACGACTGTACGAGCAACTTATAATTTATTCACTTTTATTAATCCATATTTAGTCCCGACACGACACAGGCGCGTCCCGACTTAAATTTCCAAAATTATCATTTTATTCACTCGTGACATTTAATAGAATCAATATCATGTATTAATTTGCTCATTAGTAATATTCAACAAGTTTCCAATGATTACTAACTCCCGTCACGTTAGTAATTAAAAATAATAAATTTCCGAATTTATATTAAATTAATAACTCACATTAAATTTAATAAATCCCCAAATTTAGAAAGCATAAAAATACGGGGTATTACAGGTTTTACACAATTTAAGAAAGTACTTCTCTCTCCCGCCCTCACGGGAAGTGTACGTATGAACATTGGAGTTTTCCCCCATTGACAATGAACAATCCATCCTAAGCTATATAGGATGAACGAGGAAGTAACACTTCACCAAATATAACTATTTGGCACACTTTGATATTAAAAATCTGGTACAGTTTAAAAATGTGCCAAATTCTGGCACGGTTTAATGACTATCGGGCATACTTTAAAATAGTGCCAAAATTTGGCACTATTTAAAAGTGTGCCAACATGGAGTACACTTCACTAAAATACAAAAAACTTTAAAAAAATTAATCCTTACATTTTTTGGTCTCCTGCCTCCCTCACTCTCAGCTCTCCCGTTCTCTCTCTCTCTCTCTCATTTTCTTTCTCTCTTTGACCTCTTCAATTCTCTCTCATCAAATCTTTCACCAGGTATGTGGACAAATGTCTTCATACATTTTTCTTTATCTAAATCTGTTCATACATTTGTTTCTCTATCGTAAATTTCACAAAAGATCGGCGATTCAAGTTTCCAATGGAAATTTCACCACATTTACTTTTCCTAAATGCTCTGCATCTCATCTTGATGAGTTGAAGAGTGCGGTAGAGGATATCTAAGAGCTTCTGAAAAATAAATTTTGTCATCCTATTTTGGTAAATCTTTCATAGCTACTTCATCTCGATATAATGCGACGAGCTTATTAATATCGGTTGTATTTTCTTATTTACGCTTCTGATTAAATATTAACCATCATTAGAAAAATACATATGCATCCTGGATGACTATTAATCTCACTAAATTTAAATAAATAACGCAATTATTTATTAAGTCAATCATTTTGAGAGTGTGCTCCAGCAGAATAATTGCAACTTCTCAAATAAAACCAATTTTAATTGATCCAAATTTTAGTTAAACCCAAGTTTTAATTCAGTCCTAACACATGCATCTAAGTGATATGAAATCATAAAGTAATAAGCATTCAAAGGAAGCCAAATTACAAGATAGTCACAATATGACGAAAAATTCCCCACAGAGGCAAAACATTTTATTCCACTATAATTGTAAATAACAACTTACACGGTTATAATGAAATAGATTTTTGACACACGAATACCCGCAGGTGCCGGTCGGTGTCGTCAGCAATAAGTCGACATGCAGAGAACCCACAAGAACCACAGTCCTATCTTCAGCCTAGGAATAGCATAACACTCCCTAATTTGACCTCAGTCCGGTGTAGATTTATCCTCTATACAAAGAGTTTAACAATAACAAAGTTTTGTTCTTGGGTTCCAAAACAATTCACATAAGATTGGGACGGTTTTGTGAATTGAAAACAAGGTTTTTAAACCATAAAGGAAGAAGCCAAAATCTTTCTACCAATTTTCACTGTTTGCAAAATGGAAAAAACGAAAAGACTTCTTATGAAAAACGGAGTTGAAAAGTCCAATTTATAGTCGAGTTAAGTCGGTGGTGTCATTCAAATGAGACACGATGTTATTTGAAGTATAGCGCAACATGCGATCTCGTTTGAATGACAAATGATGTCATTCAAATGGCATCTTCCTTTTAAATAATTTCATTTTATTTTTCTCGATAAATGCACCGCCTACAAAACTCCTAAAATTTTATTTTTGAAGAAAACATTTAAAAGCTCCGCTCCAACAATTCGAAAATATTTTAGGAAAAATATCCCAAAATTAAAGTGAATCATTATGGAATAAAAACATAATCTTTACCATATTCATCTTGCAGAGTCTTGATTGTTGAAGAACTTGATATTTGGATCCGCCTCGATGCATATTAGATCTTGAACGTTCTTCGACGGTGTATCGATATACGACATACTAAATTGATAACGGACATTTATAAAATCATGTCCTTACAAATCTCCCCCTATGTCCATGCCCTACCAAATAAAGATATTTGAATTATCAAATCAATTGCCTATACAAATCTAATACCCTCCCATGAACCCAAAAGCTAAAAGGTACTAAACATGTAGGACTAGAACTTTTCTTCAAAATCTTGAACATCAAATAGGTTTTTCTCATCACGGTGTGCAATCCAGTAATCATAAATTCTTCGTACCTACACACATGAGACAAAGCAAATGCCTTCATGATGTATAAAGGTTGAAATGTGATAAACATAAAATTAAAACATATATAAAATTTCAAATTTCTCAAATCTCCCCCATAATGTAAAAACTCCCCTGTTGATGTAAAAAATTAGATTATATCTAATTATTTAATCACAGATAAATAAAATGAGACAAAGAACTTTTAAAGTGGTTCATCCTTATAAGAATGGCCTACGTCCACTGTTTCTATCATTACTGACTATTTGGGAATTCTCGATTACAAGTTTTCTCCAGAAATTCCGGTCCCCTTACAATGAGGATAATACAATGTATTTATAGCCCTAAGGTTGTAATGTGAAAGGGTAATACATTTAATATTCCTTAAACGTATACATCTGTATGATAATAATAATCATTTAATGCGCAGTCAAACTGTTGGTTATCCGGCTATTAATGTTTTGTCCGAGGTGCAGCTCGGACCGCCTAAGTTCCTCGGTGCTCAAAAGTTCCCCGGTACTCAAAACTTCCTCGGAGAGTTCTTGTAGGTCGGAGCGTCTGAGTTGATCGGGGAAACAGAGTTCCTCGTTGCAGTATGGTTCCTCAGAGTCGAGGTGTTGTTCGTAAGTGTTTGTCGTTGCCATGTAGATTGCCACGTGTCTTCACCCAATTGAGCCATGTCAGCAGACTAAATTTGGTATCAACAGCCCTATAAAATCATAATCCATTTTCTCCCTTTTTATTTGTCCGAAATAGACAAGGAAAAGAATAAACACATTAAAGCATGGAGTTTCCACAATAATCAGGGTAAACAAACTATTTTTTATATTTTTCATACAAAAATGCAAAAATGATGTTACAAAAGTCACACACCATGGATTTTTCACTAAGATAACCAAATTGGGGATATGGAATGAATGTGTGTGAACAAATTCAATAGGTAATAAAGCTCAATCAAGTATATGTGTACGATGCATATGTGTACTCCTATCGAATGAACATCAAAATCATCCTTAGGTGTAAAGTTGATAAATTTTGATGATATCAACTAAATTAAAGCCTAAGTGATTTTCACACTAATAACGTCCAAAGCCATTTAGTGCCGTTTTGAGACCTTTTCAAAGGACGTGCAAATCTATTGATTACTTTTCAACGAAAACTCCCTCATATAAAATAATGCAGGTTTTTATATCTAATGAGGTACTAAATTCTCAACTTAGAGAAAAACCATTAGCCCATTATTGGCATAATTTATTCAATTTTTTCGAGATCTTTTCAAACCTTATTGGACCCTGGATAATTTTTAATTCCTCACTTTTTTAGGTCCTAAATAAATTTCTTAAGGGCAATGGTTTTTACACGCACTACTTCTATTACTCTTGTATTATTGCACTTGGTTCGTCTTAAGGACAGAATTGAGATGAAAACACTTGCCCACCATGTGATAAGACAAGCACAATAATCAAAGAAATTCATGCACGTGTGCAATAAAGGACATAATGAGTCAAACATATAGGAAGTAATAATTGAGCCATGTCAGCAGACTAAATTTGGTATCAACAGAAGCCCCAAATGTTTCATAGTTCGAAATTTGAGGAGTGTGGAACATTCTTTCTCGATATATGGCGGGTTTAAATGGTTATCCTGAAATTTAGGAGTATTTTCTTTTGTATTTATTTCTTCTTCCAAATTCGTAGAATCAGTCTTTTTTGAATTTTTCTAACCGTTTCGATTCCCACGCCCCTTTTGTCTATTTAGCCGCCGGTAACGTAACCGTCTCTTTTTGTAATCATTACTTTTACCCTTTCCTAAGGAAAAGTATTTAAACGTTTGCAAAAAATCCCATCGTCTTCTACTTTTTCAAATTTATATCTTTGAGTTTTCCATCGTCTCTCTCTCTCTCCTATGCGTTCATCTCTTCCATCATTTGTTGTCAACAGACTCATCTCTTTCCTGTAAGATTTTCTTCTTTCTCTTTGATTTCCTTCTTTCATCATGGTTTGTCCTGTAGAATCGATTGATAAATTTTGCTCTGATTTCTCTATTCCCTCCTGGGTTATTTTGGAAGAGCTTTCTAAGCCTTCAGAATATTTTCGTTTGGCTGAGGGACATTGGTTCCCCAGTCTCTTTGTTGCTTAGTGTGGCTTTTCTTTTCCCCCAAACCCTCCATGTCTGGAATTCTGTCAATACTTTGACGTAGTTCCTGCAAGAATAGCTCCCAATACGTGGAGAATAGTTAACGGTGTTTATAGATTAAATCAAATACATGGAACCCGTATAGGAATTCCTGAAATCATGTTTTGTTATAGATGGGCTGTGGGCGATAATACTTTTTATTTAAAAACTATGTTTTTAAATAGAGCTTTAGTGGTCAATCTCCCAGATGCCAATAGGGGCTACTTTGAGCACGGGATTGTTATGAAAAATTGTCAACACCCTCCATTGACTGGAGATGATGTTTACCAGCATCCCAGATGTCCTCCCTATGGCAATAGGATAGGTTGTTTTTATTTTATTTTATTTTCAAAATTATGCTTCCTTCGTGTTTGATAAAATGTGCCACTGATATTTTAATTTTGATTTATTTGCAGTTGACAGCAAAAAAAATTCTCCAAAAGAGGCAGACGTTAATATAAGGCACTTAAAACTTATCTGGAGTTTGCATCAAACTGTTACTGATGAGCATATTAGGTCAGCTTCATATTTGCAGCAGTACAAGAGTTACACCTCCTCTTTTACTGCTCGTCCAGTGATAGGCGACGCAGAACCAATACCAGCCTCTACCAGTTCTTCACCTGAGTCACATATTCCTTTGAGTGAAAGGACGAAGAAAATAAGACCTCCTACCCTTTTTGAGAAACCTGCCTCTGGTGCTGGTGAGGAAAAAAGAAGTAAGCTTGATGTCCCAGGAGAAGGGACAAAGAAAATTGATGCACATCCCTCGGCTGCTCCTGTGAAGGTGGTCGAGAAGCCCCCAGTAGCCCTGAGCAAGGCTGCTGCTCCAGGCGAGGTGATCGTCATTTCTTCGACTAAGACTACGACGTTAGTCGAGAAAGTTGATGCTCCTCTGAGGAGGCTGAAGAAAGGCTCCTCTGTCAATTTGGCTGAATCCATCTCTCAGCCCCCGACTAGTGGTGTTCCCACTTTTGTTCCCCCGAGCTCTGCTATGAGCTCGGTGAAGACTTGGATCATTCTCTAGATCTAAGGTATTGAAGAAAACCTTTACCGGGACACTGTTAGCACATTAGCAGCTCGTCACATTGCTTCTGTAAGTCTTATAGTCTTAAATTTTTATTCTTTCCTTTTTGTATCTGTGCAGTTACTTGCTTTCATTTTCTTTTCACAGTTGGTGAGCTGTTTTAATACAATTTTGAAGAAAGATGAAGCTATTAAAGCTTCAAGCTCCCCGTCTGGTGTAGAGGAAGCTTTGGTAGGCTTGGCGTAGTCTCTGAAAGATTCTTGTCAGAAATATGATGATGATAAGGCAATTTGGGAGAAAAAGCTTACTTCGACTGAGCAGGAGAAGGCTCAGGTTATTGAGGTCTCCAAGGGGTTGGAGAAAAAAATGATTGATGTGGAAAAGAAAAATAAAGAGCTCGAAGGGAAGCTCAAAAATGTCGAGGTGCTTGAAAATAAGCTCAAGGCTGCTGAGGAGGAGTTAGGTCAACTTCGGGAAGTAAGTCGTCAGAAAGAGGAAGTTGAGAATAAACTGAAGGCTGCTGACAATCTTCTTTTCGAGAAGCTTTCCTCGAAGAAGACAAAAAGGAAGTTGGCTGTGAAAAAATCTTTTAGTGCCGGCAGGGACAAAGGGTGGAACAAAGGTTTGGCTGCCATGATGTCGCAAGTGGAATATGGCAGCCTCAAATACTTTATAAATGGATGTGTTGCTGCTCTACAAGAAATGAAAGTTGATGAAACTTCTGAATTATTTCAGCGACACATCCCTGGCCCCCCTCCAACTCCTGAAGACGAAGAAGAGGACGAAGCTGCCTCTGAGGAGTCTTCCATGGTGATGGGAGATCAATTTTCTCATCCCCCAGCCATCAAGCCCCCTAACGAGGAACTTCAACTACCTGCTACCTCTTCCGAGCAAACTCTAGCACTTCCCGAGCAACCCTCTGCTCCATTCGAGCAACCTACCTCCTCGTCCCAACCTCCCAAGAAAATTTAGGGAGACAAGGAAAAGGTGTAGAGTTGTTCGGATTTCTCTCTCTATTTTATTTTCCTTCTGAACATGTAACTCTGAACCTTGTAATTCTGAACTTTGTGATGTAATAAAATTTGAACTTTTGCTTATGCATACTGTTGATTCTCTTCTTCATGCTCTGTTTATACTCTTATTGATTATTGTTTTTTCTTCCTCTACTAGTTTCTGGCCTGGATGGAATTATTGTCTGCTCATGATACAAAGTTATTACGGCAATGCAATGAATATTTTAAAGCCGGTCATACAGACATGAGTGCAGCTCAAATTACTGACATCCTCGATCAAGGTGCTTCAGAGCAAGCCATTGAAGCCTATCAAAATTTGAAATGCCTACTCGACCGTGCAGTGGCTAACAACGTAGAATACTATGATATGATTGAGGATCTCCAAGGCACTCTTGAAGAACTTCAACACCAATATAAGGAGTCCACTGCCCTTTTGCACAAGGGGTACGAGAAGAAGTATGAGCAAATCTATGCCGATAAGGGATATGATAAACGGTTTGTTGCTTACGATGTGCGGGAGAGAACGTTGAAGGCTGAGGTCGAAGAGCACAGACAGATAGTTGTGTTATTAGAACAAGAAAATAATAACCTGCAAAGAGAGGTGTCTCAGTTGAAGTCTGCAGCTTCCACCTCAAATGCTTTGATCCCAGTGACTGACGATGGATTCTCATTCTTGGAGGTCGAAAACGCCAACCTGAGGGATGAGTTAGAAACCTTGAATAGGTCTGGACCTTCTACATCTACTCGAGGATGAGAAAGAGCTCCTCGGGGACGAGCAAGAGCTGCTCGGATTCCTGTCGAGGAACAGAGGACTCAATTTGCTCTAGAGAACCAGGCCTTCCAACTGATGGCAAAGAACCAGGCATTGGCTGAGATGTCTAAGAAGATCAGGGATCTGGAAGAGAAACTTTCTGCGCAGAAGTTTATCTTAGAGAATAAATAACTCTTTATCAAAAATCTCCACGAGCAGCTGGAAAGATTGACATATCAATTCCACAAGCAGCCCAGAGAATTCTGGATGGCTGGCTACAACGAGGCTCTCTACCATTTGGATGATCGTATCCAAAATGCAAATAATGAGGGTTACAAATAGGGGTGGTTGAATGCCTTAGGTGTGCTGCAACTGGAACAGGGTCATTACCTGTGAGATTACCATAATCCTGGGCTGCTCGACCTACCAGTGCCACCATTCAAGCTTGATATGAGTTGGATCCCTGCTCGGGCCATCCCTCGGTGTCTGATTTCCAAATACCTTGGCGACTACAATCTCCATTCCAATGTCGAGATATCTCATCCCGAGCACCTACTAGATCGACCATCTGTGATGAATATCAGGATGCTTGAAGATCTTAACTTCATAAATTCCCCTCATGCTTTAAATGATCCACCTGCTGGCGAGGAACCTGTTTCAAAAGCAGAGGGGAAGAAACCAATAGAATAGGAATCTTAATGTAATAAATTTGTATTTCGTTCTACATTTAATGAAATAATTTTATTTACAAATCTTGACTGCTATTGTCTTGTAATTATAAAACACTTTACATTTGTGCAAGTATATATGTTAAAAAGATAACAACATTGTGTTATTTGTCGATCAACTAGAGTTTGTTAAAACTTATTGTCGACTATCTTGAATTTATGGTAATCATTTGATGACTAACCAAAATTGATGATATTTTTTTTCTCGACCAACTTGGTAGTAATTTAAAAAGTCACGAGTATCTAAAATTTTGCTCGATCACTTTCTCGTACTCATAAAATGTTTCTGACCAACCACGGTCGGTAAATTTTTCTTCTCGACCAACTACAGTTAGTGGGTTTTCTTACCAACCAATCTTTGGCACTTTTTGGAATAGTTTTACTTCCCGACCAACCTTAGTTGGCGTTTTCGAGAATATATTTACTTCCTAACCAACCAAGCTGGCATTTTTAGGAATATATTTACTTCCTAGCCAACCAAGTTGGCATTTTTAGGAATAGTTTTACTTTCCGACCAACCTTAGTTGGCGTTTTCGAGACTATATTTACTTCCTAACCAACCAAGTTGGCATTTTTACGAATAGATTTACTTCCTAACCAACCAAATTGGCATTTTTAGGAATAGATTTACTTCCTAACCAACCAAGTTGGCATTTTTAGGAATATATTTACTTCCTAACCAACCAAGTTGGCATTTTTAGGAATAGATTTACTTCCTAGCCAACCAAGTTGGCATTTTTAGGAATAGGTTTACTTCCCGACCAACCTTAGTTGGCATTTTCGAGAATATATTTACTTCCTAACCAACCGAGTTGGCATTTTTAGGAATAGATTTACTTCCCGACCAACCTTAGTTGGCGTTTTCGGGAATAGATTTGAGTAGTCCGAGTTTTGCTGAGTAGTGTGTAGCACTAGTATTCCGCAAAAAATTTCCAATAAAAGGAAAGAAACTGGGCAGAACATTGCCACTTTATTCATACTGATGAAAACTGCATTACATGAGAGTTTACATTACTGATAATATTTGCGCAGGTGCTCTGCATTCCATGCATTCTTAAACTCCCCCCCCTCTAAAGTTTCTATTTTGTATGTCCCTTGTCGAACAACTTCCTTAACTCGGTAGGGTCCATGCCAGTTGGCTTCCAGTTTGTTGTGCTTTTGAATCACCTTCTTTATCACATAGTCTCCTTCTTTCAAGTCGCATTTCTTCACTCTCATGTTGTAGAACAAAGTTGTTCGTTGCTGGTAAGCAGAATTTCTAATGGCTGCTTCTTCCCTAACCTCCTCGAGCATGTCCAAATCTAACCTTCTCATTAAATCGCTAACAGGGGAATTGAAATTCAGTATTATGTGTGTTGGGAGACCCAATTCGCTGGGTATAATAGCTTCACTTTCAAATGCCAGCCTATATGGAGATTCCCCTGTTGCTACTCGGGGAGTAGTTCGATAAGCCCATAACACTGATTGTAGCTCGTTGATCCAGTTTGATTTCGCGTCGTTCAGTCTTTTTTTCAAACCATTCAGCATCATTCTGTTTCTCACTTCGGTTTGTCCATTTCTTTGAGGATGGCCTGTTGCCGAGTGGATCTTCAAGATATTTGACTGATGACAATAGGCAGTGAACTCCTCGTTGTCAAATTATGTTCCATGGTCTGTGATGAAGGCATGAGGAAGACCATATCGACAAATGATGTTCTTCCAAATAAATTGGTACACCTTATCGTACGTCATATCAATGAGAGGCTCAGCCTCAACCCATTTAGTAAAATAATCCACAGCGACCACTAGATACTTAAATCCTCCCCTGGTCGTCGGCAGTGGCCCGACCAAATCTATTCCCCATATGGAAAATGGCCCAGGGGAAGTAATGGGTGTCAATAACGCTTGGGGAGTTCTTCGGATGGAGGAGAAGCGCTGTCACTTGTCACATTTCTTAGCATAGGCTATGCAATCAGCCCTCATCGTCGACCAATAGTATCCTTGAGTCATCATTCTTTGCAAAAGAGTCCAACCTGCTACATGGGCTCCATAGGACCCTTCATGGACCTCTTCAATCAAATCTTTCACCTCGGTGGGATGCACACATCTTTGTAAACCTGCTATAATTCCTCGTCTGTATAAAATACCATTGGTCAGTACATAACGAGCAACCTTAAACTTCAGTTTCTTGGTTGCAAGTTTATCAGTTGGTAATTCCCCTTTCTCAATATATGCCCTGATGGGATCCATCCGTGATGACCCTAAATTAAGGGTACTAAAGTTTATCGTCAGATCTTCATCTATACTCCGACCAGATAAAACTTCAATTGGGATTATTCTTCGTAGCTCGGTACGAGTAGCTGATGCTAATCGAGCTAAGGCATCTGCTCTTGCATTCTCCATTCTTGGTATTCTTACTAGCTGAATAGCAACAAATTTCGACACCAATTCCTTTGCCTTTGCATGGTATCTGATCATTAATTCTCCTTTAGCCGCATATACTCCCATCATTTGATTTATGACCAATTGTGAGTCACTGAAAATAATAACTTGTTCTGCCTCCATGGTTTTTGCCAAACTAAGACCTGCAATCATGGCTTCATATTCAGCCTCATTATTCGAAGCTTTGAATTGGAAACGTAGGGCGTATTCTATGTCGACCTCATTCGGACTGTTCAAAACTATCCCTGCACCACATCCTATAGTGCAGGATGAACCATCCACATTCAGACTCCATATAGGCAACTCGTCTTCAAATTGCTGATCTGACAGAGTTCCTCGGTGGAAAATTTGCTACTCCCTTTCACCATCTCCTGATATTTCTTGCTGTTTGTTGATCATCTTTTCTTGCCCTTTTACCAACCTAAGCTGGTCTGGGCTTGAATTTGATGATCCTGTAACATCCACAAGTTGATCAGCGAGCAACTTTTGCTCCTCGGGGGTATCAGGATAGGTGAACTCTGCTATAAAATCTGCTACCGCTTGCCCTTTTAGCGATGATCTGGGTTCATAAACTATATCATATTCATCGAGTTCTATTGCCCAGCACATCAACCTTCCTGACTTTTCTAGTTTATGAAGTGCTTGCCTCAATGGCATATCAGTATATACTACTATGGTATGAGCCTGGAAGTATGGCTTCATTCTTCTACTTGCTTTGATCAATGCTAGTGCCAATTTTTCCAGCCTTGGATATCTGATCTCTACTCCTCGGAAGGCCTTACTTGTGTATTAGATTGGTTTTTGTACTCCATTCTTATCAATGCCGAACTAACTGCATTCTCGGACACTGCCAGATATAAGTATAATTTTTCTCTCATCACTGGCCTGGATAACAATGGAGGTGTTTCCATATATTTCTTCAAGTCTTGGAAAGCCTTTTCACATTCATCATTCCACTCAAATGTTTTTCTTAGCGTCTTGAAGAATGGGAGACATCGATAAGTAGCTCGCGATACAAATCTGTTGAGTGCTGCTACTCATCCTGTAAGACTTTGTACCTCTTTCTTCGTCGTTGGGGATCGCAACCCTAACAGAACTTTGATCTTTTCAGGGTTAGCTTCAATGCCTCGCTGATTAACAATGTATTCGAGAAACATGCCTTCTCGTACTCCAAATGTGCACTTCGTCGGGTTCAACTTCATTTGATATTTATCTAGTTAATCAAAGGTCTGGCCTAAGTCAACTATATGATCAACAGCTTTCTTGCTCTTTGTCAGCATATCATCAACATAGACTTCCATATTGCAACTGATTTGTTCTGCAAACACTTTGTTCATCATTCGCTGATATGTTGCACCTGCATTTTTCAAACCAAAAGGCATAACATTATAACAATAAGTTCCCCTAGGGGTAATGAAATAAGTACTCTCCCTATCTTCAGGTTTCATTTTAATCTTATTGTAACCAGAATACGCATCCATGAAGCTCAGCATCTCGTGTCCCGAGGTAGCATCCCCTAGTTGATTAATTCGGGGCAGCGAAAAGTGATCCTTTGGGCATGCTTTGTTGAGGTCGGTAAAGTCTACACACATCCTCCATTTGTTGTTCTTCTTTTTCACCATCACCACATTTACTAACTAGTCTGGATATTTAACATCTTCAATAAAGCAAGCTTTCTAGAGCTTCTCGACTTCCACCTGTATAGCTTGATTCTTCTCGGGACTGAATACTCTTCTTCTTTGCTTCACAAGCTTGATCTCCTTATTCACATTGAGTTCGTGACATAAGAAATTTGGTTCTATCCCAGGCATATCCTCATGACTCCACACAAAATTTTGCTTTCTGATTCTTAGGAAAGTTATCAATTTCTTCTTTAGTGAGGCTTCCAATGACGAACCTACGCGAGTAGTTCGTTCAGGGTGCTCGTCGTCCAGGATGATGTTTTCAGTAGCTTCCACCACTTGACCCTTTACGAGTTGCGACTCATCTCTAGGATCCAATGTTTCAATCTCTGCACCCTCATCCACTTGATAGGTAGTAGTCTTTTTCCTTGATTCCTCCATTTGCTCTTGCTTGACGGATGAATAATAGCATTCCCGAGCTACTTTCTGATCACCTTTCACCACTCCTACTCCAAAATTTGTTAGAAATTTTAGGCATTGATGTATCGTAAATGGTACAACCTCGAACTTCTTCAATCCTACTCTTCCGATGATTATATTGTATGATGATTGAACATTCTTATCCATCACGAAGAAGCGTATTCTTTCTGTTCGACAAGCAGGCCACGTACCAATGAATATATCTAATGGTGCTTTGAATTTTAATGGTGTTGGAAAATCTATAATGGCCTGGACAAAAGGTGCTTTGAATTTGGGGGTCACAACAGGTGCTTTGAATTTGGGGGTCGATCTTTCCATTATATTTGGGGGTCACAACAAGTGCTTTGAATTTTAATGGTGTTGGAAAATCTACAATGGCCTGGACAAAAGGTGTTCTTTGAACAAAAGTTCGTTATAGAGGGTTATTGGCCTTATACATTTCCCCTAATCTATCCTCCAGCCTCTGAATAGATCCTTTCCATGCATCATTTCCCTCCTCGGGCCTATTGGTTCGAGCAACTGATCGCGTTGATGTGGCTTCCTGGGATCTATCTTGACGAGCAGTTGGTCGCGACTAGGCAGATCCTTCCCTTAAGTCTGATGGTCGTCGAAAACTCCTCGATGCTGCTCTAGGAGGACTTTTGCTCCTCCTAGGACCTAATCGATCAAAATGAGATACTCTGCTTAATCTTTCTAGCGCACTAGTCCTTTCTGGAGAGAGAGTAATACGTTGTTCAGTATCTGTGGCTCGTACTGACGAAGTTCATCTAGGTTGATAAGAAAAATCTTCAGACTCCTCAGTACGATATGAATCGGTACGCCTAGTACGTGAAGAGGGTAAACGGGTATTTCTTTGAACACTTCGTGATTCTGAGTGGGTTGGTTCACCGCTATGGAGGGTTCGTATGAGTTGTCGCATCGTTTCTTGCTTTACTGTTTGGTCCTGGGCTAGATTTGTCATTATTCCAGCCAGATCTAGAATATTTGGTGGAGCAGATGGATTTGGAGGGCTTCCATCATTTTGATTGCTGGGTTCTGGAATATCAACCATTTGTGATGAATTAATTTTGATGAAAAATGATATTACCAGTCATTTCCCATAGACGGCGCCAATCTGTTGATGTAAAAAATTAGATTATATCTAATTATTTAATCACAGATAAATAAAATGAGACAAAGAACTTTTAAAGTGGTTCAGCCTTATAAGAATGGCCTACGTCCACTGTTTCTGTTATTGCTGACTATTTGGGAATTCTCGATTACAAGTTTTCTCTAGAAATTTCGGTCCCCTTACAATGAGGATAATACAATGTATTTATAGCCCTAAGGCTGTAATGTGAAAGTGTAATACATTTAATGCTCCTTAAGCATATACATCTGTATGATAATAATAAGCATTTAATGCGCAGTCAAACTGTTGGTTATCCGGCTATTAATATTTTGTCCGAGGTGCAACTCAGACCGCCTAAGTTCCTCGGTGCTCAAAAGTTCCTCGGTACTCAAAACTTCCTCGGAGAGTTCTTGTAGGTCGGAGTATCTGAGTTGATCGGGGAAACAGAGTTCCTCGTTGCAGTATGGTTCCTCGGAGTCGAGGTGTTGTTCGTAAGTGTTTGTCGTTGCCATGTAGATTGCCACGTGTCTTCACCCAATTGAGCCATGTCAGCAGACTAAATTTGGTATCAACAACCCTATAAAATCATAATCCATTTTCTCCCTTTTTATTTGTTCGAAATAGACAAGGAAAATAATAAACACATTAAAGCATGGAGTTTCCACGATAATCAAGGCAAACAAACTATTTTTTATTTTTTTTTATATTTTTCATTCAAAAATGCAAAAATGATGTTACAAAAGTCACACGCCATGGATTTTTCACTAAGATAACCAAATTGGGGATATTGAATGAATGTGTGTGAACAAATTCAATAGGTAATAAAACTCAATCAAGTATATGTGTACGATGCATATGTGTACTCCTATCGGATGAACATCAAAATCATCCTTAGGTGTAAAGTTGTTAAATTTTGATGATATCAACTAAATTAAAGCCTAAGTGATTTTCACACCAATAACGTCCAATGCCATTTAGTGCCGTTTTGAGACCTTTTCAAAGTACGTGCAAACCTATTGATTACTTTTCAACCAAAACTCCCTCATAAAATAATGCAGGTTTTTATATCTAATGAGGTACTAAATTCTCAACTTGAAGAAAAACCATTAGCCCATTATTGGCATAATTTATTCAATTTTTTCGAGATCTTTTCAAACCTTATTGGACCCCGGATAATTTTTAATTCCTCACTTTTTTAGGTCCTAAATAAATTTCTCAAGGGAAATGGTTTTTACACGCACTACTTCTATTACTCTTGTATTATTGCACTTGGTTCGTCTTAAGGAAAGAATTGAGATGAAAACACTTGCCCACCATGTGATAAGACAAGCACAATGATTAAAGAAATTCATGCACGTGTGCAATAAAGGACATAATGAGTCAAACATATAGGAAGTAACAACTAATTACGTCTCAATGACTCCAAACATTATAAAGCACATGAATGACAAGATATATTGTCTTAAAACACTATTAAGTTGTCACATGGATAAATAGAATGAAACTATGACGTGGTCATCTTAAGTGTCCATTCATATATGGTGTAAAACAAAATACAAAAATCTTTTTGTCTTTTTCCCAAAGTTTTTATCAAAATAAAATCTTTTTGCTTTTTTCAAAAATTTTCAAAATCGATTTTTTTTTTGTTTTTTGAAAAATATATGACAAATGTAGTACAATCAGCAATAGGCACAATATCATCATGAAAGTCATCCTATCCTAGCAAACATAAATCACACAAACGAATCATCAGTCAAAATAGGTGTGATTAAACGAACAAGGCAGTATTTGAAATTTAGCATGAAAACCAAGAATAACTGCATATAAACTGTTCCAAAAGCAATCAACTGTACAAAAAACCTAAGCATATGAACACAGGGTACTATAAACAGAATGGTCAAAGTCAACCAGGCCGCTCAAACGAAGTGGTATGTCGTTAAAACAACATCATCTCGCGATATAAGATGTCACTCAAACGATAAGCTATCTCGTTCGAACGAGAAAAATAAATTTCCCAGAAAGCCCACATAATCAAACAGTTCTGCCCAGTGAACAAATTTCCATAAAACAGTACCAGGAAGGGCCTGACAGATCCAAAACAGTGTCAAAACAATAGCGAAATAGCAAACTCAATGAATAAGTCAATGTGCGTTATATCAAAGTGAGTCATAACACTAACAAAAGTATATCAAGATGCATATCTAGTGCATGACAAATATCAACACAATCAACCAAAGGATCTCACATGGGGTGAGTCACGTGCAAGAAGACGAGAGTCATGAACAATTAGACCATAAGCCTCTAAATCCGATTTCCTAACCCAAACAGATTTATAATGACAAGTGGGGGTTTGAGGAATCAAATTTATTCTTTTTATAACCTTCCTAGGTCCTTTTAAAAGCTTGTAACAGAAACACCTAAGATGACCTTGCCTACCGCAATGTGTGCAAGTGTAATTCGGGTGGAGAGTGTTACCTAAAGGCGGTCCTCTCCTCAAATTCCTAGGTGGCTTTCTCCTCAAATTCCTAGGTGTCTCTCGCACGATGTTCTCAGGTGGCTCTCACTTGACAACCCTAGTTGCCTCTATCCTAACAACCCTAGGAGGCTCTCTTACACGTGTGGGGTTGGCTTTGGGAATCGGTGCGACATTCTCATCGAATCCTATACCACCCCTATCCACCTTAATTTGGACAGCCCCTAAAATTTTATCTAACTTTTCGGACCGAGACTCCAAATCAAATTTTACCTTGCTTAATTCTCTTAAACTCATCTCAAGCTCACCTATCCTCAACTCGTGTAAATTTCTAGAATCCTCAAACTCTAAAAGTTCTTTTTGCATAGCCTCTATCATCCCTCGAATACTATCTCTCTCTCCCTCGACATACTCAAGTTTCTCTATCAAAATTTTCTCACGTGCCCTAAGATCTTCAACTAAAACATCATTATTTTTTAAGGAATGCTCTTTCAATTGCGCTTTTAATTTCAAAGTTTCTTTCTTTATTTTCAAAGATTCAGTATAAAGTTCATTGAAAGAAGTTTACAAGTTACGCTCATATACACTTCCATCCTCACTCTCATCACTCTCACTATCATCACTAATCACACGTGTGGGGAGCTCTCGCCTAGAAGCATAAAAAATTTCTTCTTTCGAATCACTATCACTAAGGGTAGAAACATGAGATGACGGTTTATTTAATTTCTTCCTTAAATTTGTGGGACACTCATCTATCGTGTCACCAACACCCTCACAACTCTCAGAGTCATTTTCAATGGAAGATTTAAAACAAGAGTTTGTGTGAATTTTCAATTTAGATTTTTCAAAAAGTTGACATCGAAAATCATCAAAATTGCCAAAAGATATACTTAAGAAAATTAATTTTTAAACCAGTTTTTGAAAAGTCAGGATCACAACACAATAACTTAGTGTAACAGGCTCTGATACCAATTTGAGAGTGTGCTCCAGCGGAATAATTGGAACTTCACAAAATAGTCACAATATGAGGAAAAATCCTACATAGGGGCAAAACCTTTTATTCCACTATAATTGTAAATCATAACTTGCACAGTTATAATGAAATCGATTTTTGTCACACGAATACCTGCAGGTGTCGATCGGTGTCATCAGTAGTAAGTCCAAACGCAGTGAATCTACAAGAATCACAGTCCTATCTTCAGCCCAGGAATACAACAACACTCCCTAATTTGACCTCAGTCCGGTGTAGATTTATCCTCTCTACATAGAGTTGAACAATAGCAAAGTTTTGTTCTTGGGTTCCAAAATAATTCACATAAGATTAGGACGGTTTTGTGAATTGAAAACAAGGTTTTTAAACCTTAAAGGAAGAAGCCAAAATCTTTCTGTCTATTTTCACTATTTACATAATGGAAAAAACAAAAAGACTTCTCACGAAAAATGGATTTGAAAAGTCCAATTTATAGTTGAGTTAAGGCGGTCGTGTCGTTCGAACGAGACATGATGTCGTTTGAAGTATCGAGCGACATGCGGTCTCGTTTGAATGACAAACAATGTCGTTTGAATGACATCTACTTTTTAAATTATTTCATTTTCTTTTTCTCAAAAATGCACCACCTCAAAAACTCCTAAAATTTCATTTTTGAAGAAAAAATTTAAAAACTCCGCTCCAACACTTAGAATTTTTTTTAATGAAAAATATCCCCAAATTAAAGTGAATCATTTTGGAATAAAAACATAATATTTACCATATTCATCTTGCAGAGTCTTGATTGTTGAAGAACTTGATATTCGGATCCGTCTCGATGCATATTAGATCTTGAACGTTCTTCGACGGTGTATCGGTATACGATATACTAAATTAATAATGAACATTTATAAGATCATGCCATTGCACATTTAATATCTAAATTTTACTTGGTGTAGAAAGATTGATCATGTATTAATAAGGTAATAAAAATGCATACTAAACATCATAACTGAGGGATGAAAAGCAAAAGATGCGAGCTTAAAAATTATTTTTGTTGACAAACTTTTTAAATCCTGTAGTGAAGCAAGTGTAGACAAATCTTTGGTATGAGATCGACATACCCAAAAGATTTCATTTTGAAGACATTATACCCTGACTAATAGGTTAGGGTTTCTACTTTTTTTATTTATCATCGAAATTTGTGCACGTAGCTATCTGAAAGGTTAGGTATTTCTATTTCAAATCATACTTTTTGGGGAATCATGAAATTTTACTATGCTATTCTTAAAATGATGAAATTTTATGTCTTTAGGGCAACGTGTAATATGTTAGGGAAAATAGGCTTGTATTTGATATTTTTGTCATCTGAGGATTTAATTGAGTATTTCATTCCAACTTTATACAGGTATTGAATTTTGAGTCATGAAATGCACATTCTTACTTGGTAAATAGTTTTTTTTTACTATTTTGTGAGAGAGTGGGTGAAAAAATGTCTATTTCCCATTTTCTAAGTTAGACCACTTCTGATCCAAACGAGCATTATTAGGTCCCTTCAAACCTAATAATTCTCCAATATTCTACTAGGTCTTCCTTTTTAATTTAATATAAAATTAGGGCCCAAAAATTAATGTAAAGGTAATCATACACAAGCGAAGACTGATATTATTTTATTTTTTTATGGGAATTTCAGTTACTTCAATGAAATTGGTTCGGATCCGGAGGGGAGATTACGAGAATCTCCCAGACTAGAATTACGTGAGTAAGGACGGATATCAAGTGCTTATTTTGATGTAGCTTGAGAAATTATACCCGGTCTCAAGGTATACATACTTTTTAACTCCTTCAAATACTCTATGAATTTAGCTTACATATGCAATAGTTTCTTTTATTTGAATACAAGAAGTGATGCCAAAATTTAATCAGATGAAACAAGATATGTTATTAGGAGGTTATCTTGCAAACAAGGAAAAAAATAATTGTTCCTACGCTTTTCTTTATCTTTACTTTCAATAGTCCTAATAATAAGCACTATACATTGGAGGCGCTGAATAAGCATTATACATGCAATAGTCCTCACAATAAGAAGTATACATTGAAGCACCTTATACCTTTGACTTACTTAAGTCTATATTGTATAAGTGTTCATCTAATTTGGAAATAGTGACAAAATTTGTTGTCTAACCTAGAATCCAAAGAACCTCAGAATTGTTCACTCTCTAATCCTTTTCAATGATCCAAACAAGGTATAAATTGAATCACACTACACACATTAGAAGTGCATACATGTGTATATATTGCTCATATTGATTGTGTGTTAAATTCCCCTTAAAATGTTGTTTTAATAATTTTTTGGGAATTTTTAAACATTTTTAAAATAATGTTTTCTTTAATAAAAATGTGTTTAAAAACTTTGTGGGGTTAATATGCTATTATGTAAAGTTAGTTTTTCATCAGAATGTTTGATTGGGTAGAATATCAATGCGCTAGAGACTTTAGGGTGTTGCATGTAATTACTTTGGACGCGCGTTTGCCAGCCAATGAAATGCCAACACTTGTCATGCTCTTGTTATCTCATTTGTGTTTGTTTTGTGAGAGAACTGCCTGGTGTATTGTGGATCGTTAGATCAAACGTTATCTATGGCCTGCATGTGTTTTATGACTATCCATGTGCTATCACTATGGACCAATCACCTTCGTTTTAACCCACCGCTTTTTTACCACCCTTGGATCAAGTCAATATAAGGAAGACTGAATCTCAACCGTTGATTGCTATCAGCTATCCAGAACCTTCCTTGGCTCCTATATAAACCCTCTTATTCTCAGCATTTTAAGACTTTTGGCAGTCGTCTAAGTTGAGAGAAAAAAAGAGAGAAGAGAGAAGTGAGAGAGAAGAGAGAGAAAGGGAAACTGAGTTAGAGAAACCCTAACCCTAACCCTAAACAACTTCAAACCATATTCAAACCTTCGTACTTTCAGAAATCCAAACACAACCTTGAGTGTTTGAGAGAGATTGGTGTTAATGGTTTGATCGTTTGTAGCTGTAACCTCTTGATCTGTGATCTTGTTACCAACTTAAACATTTTGGTGAGATCTGTATTTCTTTTTCATAGAAATCTTAGATCTACACTATTGCATGTTATATATCACTAGATCTGCATATTTATTTCTCGTTTTAAGAAAATATTTGTTGATTTAGATCTGTAAATGTTTTACATTTTCGGTTCTTGTGAAACTAAACCTTGACCTAGTTGGATTCTCACTTGGAGATTTTCAATCTCGAAAATATTTTCAAAACTGAGATTGATTAAGATCTTGACCGATTTTAAAGCAAGATATCCGTGGAATCTGGGATAGATTAAAAGGTCAAAAGGTTCCAAGTTTTGTAAGAAAGAAATAAAATAAAATCACAGCATATAGTCTTTATATGTAATTTTCTAGGACTGTCTGTACAAACTAAGTGTGTGTGAGTTCATGCATGTGGATAGAAATCACATCACAAACACTTGACACACTACCACACTGAAAGTGTTGGGTATAAGATCAAAGATTCTTGCGTCGACGCAAAGAAAGCTAAAGCAAAGTGGAAGTTATCAAACTGGAAGAACATCATCAACAATCAGATCTACAAGAAGTTAGAAGGACACCAAGTGGGGTATATTCCTAAACTTAGAATAGGCTGAGTTGTGTGCATGTATGTTGTATTGTTTGTAACTGCTATTTGTTTTTAGTGGATTTTTTACTTTCGTGACTTAGAAGTCACCATGGATGTTTCCTCTATTGGGAGAGGTTTTACCACGTTAAAAATAGTGTGTTCTGATTATCTTCATCTCCTCATCTCATTCTATAGTGTGCTGATATTTTGAAACTATCTTAGTTTTAAAACTGATTACAAAGTCTTGGTTATTCTCTTACATAGGTTTTAGTAAACTCATCTTGTTGTTTATCATTTTTATTTTCAAAAGAAAAGGGTTTCTTCAACAAACAACTCGAAGTTGCTTATATAGTTTAATCATTGTATTAAACGGCATTAGTAACGTTTTTCATACATTATTGATTAAAGGATTAGTAAGTTGAGCCTAATAAGTAATTAAAATGACCCTCTTCCGACTTTATACTATGTATTTAACATGTTTAATTTATTTAATAGTTAATTACTTTAATGTTGATATCTAATTGATGCCTTGTTTTATAAGTCCAACTGATATGTTCATTGTTTTCTTCAAAGCCACATTATTATAGCATGTAAATTATTTCTGAATTGGTGAAAATCAAGAGAAATATTTTACCATATCACCTACTTGAAAAATATTTTACCTTGGAACCAATGGGGTCACCTATTTGAAGATGATTTTTGTTGACTAATTTTGTCAAAATCACATAGTTATAGTTGTACAATTAGTTGTAATTTTATATGATAAATTAATATAACAAGTTTTAATCTTGACCAATGATTGAGTATATCCTTAATCTATATAAAAATAATAATAGGGACTCGTAATTTGGGATGGAGGGAGTATTTATTAAGTAATAGATACTCTTGTTTTATGAATTACAAAAGGTTACCATTAGGTAATATACTCATAATTAGGGGACTACGTGTCTATTTTTCTTAATATTTTCGTAGTTAGTGGATTCGCCTAATCAATAATTAATTATTGATATTATTTATTTATATATATTTTGGTATTGCTCAATCGTGAGTGTTTGAAATTGCGCAATAAGTTGGGAAATCTGTATAGGTTATATAAACATGATACGATCTGACATGTTCTGATTACATTTATCTAGGGTTCTACATTGACTAAGTTTAGGGAAAACTGATGTAGAGACAACATCAATATTGTTGTTCTGTCCGTTTTCAGATATCGTTATCGGTGATACATGTTTTTCGCATAGAGGACATTTGTTCTAACTCCAAACTTTAACTTTTAATCGGTATTCTATATCAATAAAGAAAATACATTTTCCCCTGCGCATCACTAAATTTATCATTGAGTTTTTGTTTGAATTGTTTAGTGGGTATGAGATTTCGTTCATAGACATATTTAGAAATAGTCGTATGAGGTTTTAAGTTCCATCGACCTACGAAAGTATTAGAGTTAGTTTATGCAATGAAATTCTCATTTTGGAGGGCTATCTTGTATAAACCCATCTGAAAGTGAAGTATTTCATAAGATTGATTGACATGGCACATAATCTGGGTTGTAACAAAGCCAATATTGACTTATGACTGATCTGATTAAAGTTTCAAGTGACTCATCAACTCAACGAGTTAAGCTCGATCACATTTATAGCGCTTGTATTTATTGAGCTTGACTAGATCCTTGAAATAGATTCGATATCTTTATAACTGTTTGGATGAATTCTTCTTGCAAGCGTGCTAGGAAGATAGATCATTTTTAACATATTTTTAGTATCTTTGATGAATTAAATCGCTAAACAAGTGATCGTGTAATCTATTCGAACACCACAATTAAGAGAGCTTATTACTAAGGTTATGAATTAGCCCATACATGAATATAATAATTAAACATACCCCCCTCAAAGATTAGAAATTAAACATTAACCCAATTACCCAACCAACTGATGTGAATATTGTCATGTATCTAATCGGTTATGACCTCGCCTCCTATAAGGGTAGCAAGGTCTTGCATATTGTCCTTCCTATTATCTCCAAACCCAGGGGATTTCATGGCACAAACCTTAATTCCAGCCTGAAGCTTATTTATAATGATAGTTGCCAATGCTTCGCTTTCCATATTACCTGAACTGGATGAACTTTAATGGATACTATGATCTAAACTATTGTAATGTGTTGCTAATATGTGATTTCTTTATCTGGTTAAATTAAAAATTAATTGCCAGTATCTTACATTTCATCCCCTTAATATATGTGCATATATTTATCAATTTACTAAGATTAAGAGTGATTTAGTGTACTAACTTGCAACTTTTCTTGAGAAAAATACAGATGCCATGATGGGAGGAGTCAGTAATGGATGCAAGGGTGAGATTCAAATGGGTTGTTCGGGATCTTTCAGATAAATATCCATCTTCAAACTTATTGATTGTTACCCACGTTGAGTTTGTTTACAATTTAAAAGGGTTCATAAACATAATATTTATTCATAATAGAACCAGAAGAGGTCCTCATTATAAGTTGTTACATAATCGCAGTATTTTGCGCACTAGATTCAAAATGTATGAAATGCATATGGGTTTCTTTTGAAAGTTCATTATACATATTTTGGGCATTCTGTTTGTTTATGAAAATAAGATAAATATCTTCTGTTTGGCTTAGGAATCATTACATCTAAAAGATGTACAAGCTTAGAACTGTTCATAAATTTTCTTATGAAGTTTTTGTATATTGATTGTATGAAATTGGGAGCATTACAGTTATGATAGTTTCTACCTTTCTAAAGACTAGAATAATAGTAACATTGTAAGTTGTAAAAATCATTCCAAGCTATGTCTTCCAGTATTGGTGCATACATGCCATGTATAGTAATTTCTATGGATGGATTCATAGTTACATCTTGCATATTTTTAAGAACATCAATACCTACCATTGTTTGATATATATTTTCATTTTTTTCACAGATCGAATGCATATTTAAAAAAATCACATAATGAAAATGGAACAAAGGTTGAGTATAGATTACGGAACCCACTTCGTTCTAAATTGACAGCTTCCATACTTGGTGGTGGTGACAACACCTGGATTGTTAGTGTGTCAAATATATTCTTAACGGTGTTGTTTAAGAATAATAAAATCTCTATGTGAAAGTTAGGTTCTTAAATTATTATTGTATTTGATATAGAAACCTGGTGCTAAGTTCCTGTACCTCAGAGCTGCTTCATTGGCAATTTGAATGGGGAACAGGCTCCTATTAAAAGGGGGGAAAAGGCCAAATAATCAAATTTGATCTTGCATAAGGTTTGATTTCTTGAATATATTATTGTTCTTTAATTATGTCGTGTTTTGACCTTTTTTTTTCTTCTCAGTTTTATTTTCAATGGATTCATTTTTCAAACTAAAAATCTTCTCCTCTTACTTTCAGATTATTATTTCAGCCATCCCAGAATGTTTTGTTGAAAGACTAATTGGACTCATCACATATGCTAGATCGTGTATTAAAGTTGTTATTTTTCTTCCTAGATGGAAGTTACCACGTTTATGTTGATAATTTTCAGATTTTCCAAATTGGCTTTGGCTCATATATTGAGATGAACAATTCTTAGATTTCTCAAATTGCCTCATGTATTGAGATGAATTTTATATGTATTTAGATGAATTTTCTATTAATGGAATTTGATCCATTATTTTTTATTGGGCTTATTATTTGGATGTGTATTAGTATTGTTGTAGACTATTTATATTGTTACTGTAATATTTTTACCGTGAAGTCTTTGTATTATGATTGAATTTTTATTATGGTAAAACAGGTTTTAAATTAAACAGGTTGATAAATGTACGAAAAATAGTGGAAATGTTGATGATTTTGGGGGGTAATATTATTTACAATTCTTTTTTTTGGTCAACAGAAAATTTGGCACAGTTTAAAACCGTGCCAAAAGCTTACCAAATTTTGGCACGGTTTTGACTGTGCCAAAAGTGTACCAAAATGTATTGCCAAAAATGTGCCAGAAATATCAAATTCTGGCACGATTTGAAAGTGTTTCAGAAGTGTTCCTGTTTGGTCAAATCTGGCACACTTTTAAACCGTGCCAGAAACAAAGACCATTTTAGAATCCGCAATTCAAACATAGTATAAAATCATGCTAGATTTGATCTGGCATGATTTTAAAGCATGCCAGATGGCTATTTTTGCCGTAATGTAACATTCTCCTCTTTAGAGTTGCAACATGTTTGAAATCTCCAATAGCTCAAAGATCCGTATCTTTAGATCTTGGAGTGTACATTTTCAATTCTGATGTAGAATAATTAGATTGAATCTGGGCCAAGTATATCTCATTTTCTCGATTCCTCACAAATCATAGATCTAGTATAGATATAGTTTTCACTAGATTTTGGAAGGAAGAAGTAATTTTGAACAAAGAGAAGCAATTGAAATTCTCCCAACCTAAAAAATACTCTCGAAGTGTTAGAGAAGTAAAGATGAACTCAAATATTTTAAAATAAAGGAAAAAACTTCATTTATAGAAGATTTTAAAAATATGGACCAGTTATGTGCATGAGGGAAAATTAAAACTGTGTGCACGATTCTAAGTAATAAAAAAGCTCATGCCTAAACGTATAAGCGTGGGCACGAGGTCCATTTGTCTCCGTGCACACACTATTAGACAAGGAATCCATCAAGCCTAAAAGGTGTAGAACTGTACGCACAAGGCCAAATTGGGGTTGTGCGAACGATTTAAGGCAGTATACCACTTTGCCCTAATAAAAGAACAATTTAAGAAATGTAGGTATTTCCCAAGGTTATACACAACACTTCTCAAAGTCTAAAGTCACTCGTTTAGTTCATAAACAAAGTTTTCAAAACAACGTGTGTGTGTGTGTGTGTATTGACATAGACGTTAAATCGTAATATGAAGTCAAAAGGATATGTATTCAATGAGTTTAGGAACAAAAGTCTGTGTTTTAAAGAGGCCATGATGATCTTAAAAGTTCAATTTTGATGAAGACTAATGAACAAAAATTTCTCTCTACCAAATGTCTATACGGACTCAAGTTTTTTAGTTTGAATAAAGCAATACTCAAATGCTTTGATAGAGAATAAAGGCAACTAATATATTTATACACAACAAGGCATATAGGAATTCGTGCGTCTTATTCTGCTCCAGATCACAACCACCCTACATTTTCCAATTTTAAATTTTACCAGTTGGTTCTTCATTTCCTATTTTTGGGATATATTAAATTGATAAATTAAATGGATTAATAATTAATTATTTTTTATTTTAATAGGTGTATAACCCCCTTTTGAGTTAGTTACCTTTTTTAATTGGCTTCAACGATATATTTTTCGTTAGTGAACCATTATACTTAAAGATCTTATGACTTGCACATTACCTAAGAAAAAAGAAATTAATTAGAAAATTAGACAATTAAAAAATGAAAAAAGTGAAATGTAAAAGAAATTAATTAAGAGAAAATAAAAAATGACAGAAAAAGAAGAAAAGAAAAAAGCATACTAGTAATGCCCCTCAATGTTCCCCTCTGCCATCCAAACCCCACTATCGACAGTGACTACCCCCACCCCATCCCACCCTCAACCGCTCGACTGCCCCAACAACCACCAACGTCCCTCTCCCTCCATGTTCTCTTTACACACACACACATCTAGAAAGAAGGGCTTGGATTCAACTTCAGATTTTTTGTTTTGATGGTATTTGGGGTTTAAAGGATTTTCAAATCGATTGTGAATTCCTAGGTGGTTTTCCAATTGGGGTTGGAGGGTTAGTTTGTGTTGCCGTAGTAGGTGGCAGTGAAAGGTGGATATTGATGAAGGTGGAGGTGAATGGTGGGTATAGGTTAAAGTTGCGGTGGGAGTGGTGGGGGTGAGTGAGGAGAAGAGGAAGAAGGTTGGGGTGACTGTCATGATTTTTGTTTTTGTTTTTATGTTTTTTATTAGGGGTAATTATATCTAGGTCCCATTTATTGGTTCAACAAGCTTATAAGTCCTATTGACTTTTTAATAATCCCATAGGTCCTATTCCAACTTTTCAGGAAATTTTTTCACAATTTTACCCTTTAAAACCAACCATCCGTAACTTCCTTGAGGAAGTTACATAAGTGGTTGGACTTTTTTTTTAATCTTTAAATGATCATAACTTTTGATTCACAAATCCGTTTTTCGCAAAATTACTATTTTTGAAATCTGCTCGACGAGATCTATCAAACAAGATCCATGAAGACTATAAAATTCTAAAGAAAAAAATTTGCACAAACAGTAAACTTTACTGTATGCACTAGAATATGAAATAGTTTTATATCTGTGACATTTCACAAACAGACAGTAACATTTACTGTGGTAATACTACACAGTAAATATATATATATATATATATATATATATATATATACATCCGGGGGATCCAAACCCTCTTTTTTCAAAAATACCTTATATTTAAAAGTTCGCGCTAACGGCATCCAAAATACCACCATTGTTGGAGCTTCAACGACCTTCGCCAGAGCTCCGATTTGGGGTGGGTAAGGGTGGCATGTGGTGCCGCTGGCGCGGACCTTTGAAAATAAGAGACTTTTGAATAAATGGGCTTTGGATCCACCGTAGTATCATGGGGTGCCACTGGCGCGGACCTTTGAAAATAATATTGGATCAATGGGATAGGGATCATCTGGAGCGCCAATTTGGGGTAAATAGGGGTGTCATAGAACTTTAAAAATTTACGAGCATATTGGATATATATATATATATAGTTTGTAAAAATGTCATAGATATTAAACTTTATTGTATACACCGGAAAATGAAATAGTTTAATATTTCTGACATTTTCACAAACAATAACATTTACTGTGATAATATATTTATGAAATAGTTTTATATATATAATATTTTCACAAACAGTAACATTTACTGAGTTAATATTACACAATATATATATAACATTTTCACAAACAGTAACATTTACTGAGTTAATATTACACAATATATATATAACATTTTCACAAACAGTAACATTTACTGAGTTAATATTACATAATATATATATATATACACACACACACACACACATACACACACACGGTAGATCCAAACCACTATTTTTTTTCAAAATTACCATATTTTTAAATGTTTACGCTAGCGACATTCAATCCCCACCACTACCCACCCCCATTGTCGGAGCTTCAACGACTTTCATCAGAGCTATGGTTTGGGTTGGTAGTAGTGGCATAGGGTGCTGGGTGCTGCTGGTGCGGACCTCTGAAATTAAGAGAATATTAGATAAATGGATTTTGGATCCACCGGAGCTCCGATTTGGGGAGAGTAGGGGTGGCATTGAGTTAGGTTTATATCTATAACATTTTCACAAGCATTAACATTTACTGTGTTCATATAACACAGTATATATATATATATATATATATATATATATCCAAACCTCTTTTTTCTGATATTATCTTATTTTTAACGGTCCGCGCTAGCGGCATCCAATCCCCACCACCACCCACCCCCTTTATCGGAGCACCAACAACCTTCATCAGAGCTCTGATTTGAGGTGGCATGGGATGCCGATGTAATATTTTCACAAAAAGTAACATTTATTATTTGTGAAAATATTACAGATATAAACCTAATCCAATGCTATCCCTACTCACCTCAAACTGGAGCGCCGATGTATCCAAACCCCATTTATCCAATATTCTCTTATTTTCTAAGGTCCGCGCCAGCGGCACTCCATGTCACCCCAAATGAGAACTCTGATGAAGGTTGTTGGAGCTCCGATAATTGGGGTTAGTGGTGGTCGGGATTAGATACCGCTAGCGCGGGGCGTTAAAAATAAGACAATATCAGAAAAAAGAGGTTTGGATCCACCGTATATATATATATATATATATATATATATATATATATATATATATATATATATATATATATATATATATATATATATATATATACTGTGTTATAACACAGTAAATGTTAATGTTTGTAAAAATATTATAGATATAAACCTAACCCAATGTCACCCCTACTCACCTCAAATCGGAGCGCCAGTGGATCCAAACTCCATTTATCTAATATTCTCTTAATTTCAGAGGTCCACTCCATCGGCACCCTATGCTACTACTACCCACCTAAATCATAGCTCTGATGAAAGTCGTTGAAGCCTCGACAATTGGGGTGGGTAGTGGTGGGGATTGAATGGTTCTAGCGTAAACCTTTAAAAATATGGTAATTTAAAAAAAAAAGAGGTTTGGATCTACCGTGTGTGTGTGTATATATATATATATATATATATATATATATATATATATATATATATATATATATATATAAACTCAGTAAATGTTACTGTTTATGAAAATGTTATATATATAAAACTATTTCATAAATATATTATCACAGTAAATGTTATTGTTTGTGAAAATGTCACAAATATAAAACCATTTCATTTTCTGGTGTATACAATAAAGTTTAATATCTATGAAATTTTTACAAACTATATATATATATATATATATATATATCCAATATGCTCCTATTTTTAAAGTTCTATGCCACCTCTATTCACTCCAAATTGGCGCTCCAGATGATCCCGATCCCATTTATCCAATCTTATTTTCAAAGGTCCGCGTCAGCGGGCCCCCATGATACTTCGGTGGATCCAAAGCCCATTTATTCAAAAGTCTCTTATTTTTAAAGGTCCGCGCCAGCGGCACCACATGCCACCCTTACCCACCCCAAATCGAAGCTCTGACGAAGGTCGTTGAAGCTCCAATAATGGTGGTAAGGATTGGATACCGCTAGCGCGAACCTTCAAATATAAGGTAATTCTGAAAAAAAGGGTTTGGATCCACCGTATATATATATATACTGTGTAGTATTAGCACAGTAAATGTTACTGTCTGTTTGTGAAAATGTCGCATATATAAAACTATTTCATATTTTAGTGCATACAGTAAAGTTTACTGTTTGTGTAAATTTTTTTCTTTGGAATTTTATAGCCTTCATGGATCTTGTTTGATAGATCTCGTCGAGCAGATTTTAAAAATAGTAATTTTGTGAAAAACGGATTTGTGAATCAAAAGTTATGATCATTTGAATATTAAAAAAAAAGTTCAACCACTTATGTAACTTCCTCAAGGAAGTTACGGATTGTTGGTTTTAAAAGGGTAAAATTGAAAAAAAAGTTCCAAAAAATTAGGAATAGGACTTATATGTAAGGGAAAAACATGATGGGACTAGAATGTATATAAGAAAGTCTAATAGGATCTAAACGTAAATGCCCCTTTTTATTAATGTTTTTGCTAAATTATTAATTCATTTTCTTTTTTGATAGATCATGTATTTGACTTATAAATAAATGGAATAAATTAGAATTTATTTTGTGATAAATTTTAAATTTATGAATTATGTTAATTCGAACCATCCTTTGTACGAGATATTCTTATGAGGCCTCATTTGTACGGCAACTCCCATTACGATTTATATGAACACAAATAAACAACTTGGTATAAAGAAATTTTCATATAAGTCAACCCCTATACGGAGTTTCTTTCATACTAAATCTTTATATGCGAAATATAAGTTCTCGTACAAAGTTTTATATGGAGATCTCATTCATATGAGAGTTAAAATTTCCAGTTAATCCCATTGGCTGCAAAAATGACAAATGACACTATAAAGCAATCACAAAATCATTTCAATAATCATTTAACCCTACAAAATTATCACCAAAACTATAATTCTCTCTCACTAAAAATACATGGAAGATAATTTCATGCTAATAAGATAAGATAAAAAAAAAGGCTTCAAAAATTGGAATTTTTACAAGATAGTGTAGAAATTGGAAATAATTTCTCATGCAAGAATTACCTTTCTTCTTCCCTTTAATGTTCGTAGAATTTGATATTACATACACAAGAAGTATTAGTTCTTAAAGTTTTATATAGTAAAATTAAATTTTTGAAAGAGTATGGTAATTGTGAAATCATATTAAAAGTATGAAATTTACACTATTTGGTGATGATATTCTTAAATTAATTTTTGTGGAAGTTTTTAGTTAAAGACGTAGTTGATATTTTTAGGTAAAATTGCTAATGCCTGAAATTGGTAGAAATTGTTCGAAACTTGATGATTATGATACTTCTCAATACAAATTCAAATTATGGTTTATAATATATTATAATGAAGATTTAAATAGTAACATTTTGTGGTGGATCATTTTGGTGATTAATTTAGAAATCATGATTAACAAGATATTTCATTTTAGGAAATTAATTTTCATGGTTAAACCTATGAGATATGTTAATAGTTACTCCAGATTGGGTGAATTGTATAAAATCCATGATCATTGATTTATATTAATTGTGGACATATAATTAAGCACAATTGGGTCGACACAAAATTTACTCTCTATTTCTCAATTGGTGAAAAATATGTTAAGAATGAACTCGTGATCTTCTAGTGTAGAAATTGGTTAGTTTCTAATATACAAGAAAATATTTCAGATTGTTAGTGGTGATAGTAAAGCAAAGATTTTTTTATAATCCAATCCCTGTTGTAAAATAGGAGGGCGTGTCAGAATAACTTATAAAATTTAAGTTAAAAGGATGGTAACCTAAGTATCAAAAAGGAATTCATGGTATTTTTATATAGAGATGAATAATTAATTATGACATAAATTAGTGCGTGTATTTGTCCGTGTGTTGGGAGTATATATATATATATATCAGTCATGTTCTTGTGCGGATTAATTCGCATTTTAAGAATGCGGATCGGACATGTGTCACCTGCCGGTGAGCGCAGAAAAGAGAGAGAGAGCGCCTATAATTTAAGCTATAATTTCTAGGTGCACTGTTAGGTGACACATGTCCAGTTCGCATTCTTAAAATGCGGAGAATGCGGACTAATCTCCACAAGAGCATTATTATATATATATATATATATTCAATGTTCATCATGTCACGTGGAGAACTAAGAGTGTGGTAACTCTTGTCAGTTTGGTTGGTGGTAATGACAGTACTATGAATGTGTAATGGATTGTATCAAGCCCGGGGTGTTAACTCTTATAGGTTTGGATTAGGGATTGATGTTCTATGTGTGATTCATGTGCATATACAGGATTTTGGGGTAAAGGTTGCCTCATTATTGGCTGGCATTAATAGTGGTTTGAGGATAGGTTGACTATGTTAACCTGTTACTACTATATTGCGATGAGATGTAGTGACACTGAATTATGAGATTTTAATTATAGGATAAGAGATGGTTAAACTACTCTAAAGTAAAATAAGCGGTGTAATATAAAAGAGTCAACTATATTATTTAATTCTTTTAACATTAATGTCATCAGGATTGAGTTGCGGTATATCTAATTGTAGGCTTGACCCACCTTCTTTGATTTCCATCCCAGGTTATCATGCTACACCTTCCGCTAATTAGAACCATTGAGCTATAGAAAGAGTTTACGATCATTCATAGTTGTTAACGTATCTTCTGTATGGTTTTATTTTCTTTTATTTCTATTTAGACTTTACTATTTTCTTTGTTAATAGTTTAACTTTTATTAATTATAGATTATGGTTGCCAGTTAGTGGCGGGATTCCAAAGTCATGGGGGTGGTGTTTTGGATTTATAATGTGGTTTGAATTATTATTTATGTTATATATCGAGTTATTCACCTCACTAGGTTTAGTTATTGATTTATATGCATCTGTTATTCTTGTGTATATGCCCAAGATGATATATAATTATTTAGCTCTTGTATTTTGAGAAATTAACACTATCCAACTTAAGTAATAGAAATACAAGTTGCCAAAATTGGTATCAAAGCATGGTCCTGGAGTTGCGTAGTCTTTAGATTCATCTCATTTTCTATTCAACATTCTTTGATGTAAGTATTACTTTATACTCTATTATATATGGTTTTGATGTAATCTATGCTTCATCAAATTTCAGTGGTTAGATTGAGACACGAAAAGTCTTCAAGAGTTTGGAGAGTTGTCGGGGCTAACCCAAGATACGGAGAGTGTGATACCCCGCCTAATTAAATGCTGGGTGATCAGTCATTTATTAAATTAAATCAAAGTCTCCGGTTGGTTCATTCTTAGCATCACTGTCGAAAAATAATTTTTTATTATTATTCACCTAATAAATAATTAAGATAAGTGCCAAAACATTTTCCCATTTGATTATACCCAACTAATCCTTTAATAAATTTCCATTCTTTAAAATATAAGCTACTCACATTCCACAAGAATAAAATAAATAATGAACATGAGGGGAATACTGAAATAATTCGAACTGGATAAAACATTTCAGTTCAAAGTCACATACCAACAAACCATAATATCCTCAAGTGAAATAGAAATAAAATCCTGAACTGAACTGAGTACAATCTCTACTAAATGACAAGGAAAAGGGCATAACACGCCCTAAATGAAATATTTGAAAAGAGTGGAGAGAAATGATAGAAGTGTATAAGTGCAAAGGCCTACAACTCCCACAACTGCAGCAGCTCGCTAAATGATCCATGCATTTAAGTTTGGTACCCCTGTGGCTGGGCACCTGATAAATAATATATATATATAGCAAAAGAGAAAAGAGTAGCAAGAAACGGGTCAGAACTCGAATTGTAAAAATATTTGTTTTAGCAAGTATTTAAAACTACAATGATGCAATTATTAAGTGCATGTTAGTTTTGAACTCTCACATGAGATTCTCACCTCTCCACTATTGTGCACGCCTAACGTACATCAATCCTAAGCTATTTATCCATAATGTTCCTAATTAGATCATAAACTTAAACTTCTAAATATATCTCAAAGGAGTAACTCGTATCACCCATACAATATGCTAATAATATTCTTTTATGCCAATTAACTATTTTTATATTCACTGTTTTGATAGAAGATCTTTTATCCACTGAAATTACTTTACTCACCAACATTTATAAATTTTCTAATTCCACACACTAGAATCATTCACAAGTATATTTATATATATACATATAGTCACATCATCCTTATATATATATATATATATATATATATATATATATCATGTGCCCCTTGGTTAGGGACCACTTGGCATAATGCATACTCTGCTATCGTGTTCCGATGCATCGGTCACTGCGTAAAGGACAATTGGTTCGGCGCCTCTCACGAACCATAAATCTCATAACACAAATATTGGAGACGAGCAGACTCACCAGCCAAATGGGTCACGCACATACCTACACTCCCATTCAGCCGCCAAAACTATCATACGTCTCAGATAGCACGTATCCAAGTTCATATGCTCTGGGTAGAAGTCAAATATCCCCCCATTGGTTCACCCAGGATAAGACTATACACTTCACAACAACCTCCTCCCGATAGCAAGCAGCGTAGGTATGCTATACACAAAAAAAATAAAAAATAATAGGCACTCTCATATCCTATTAAAGTTCAGGTATTCACACAACCCATACATACATTTCTACACGTTGTATACTTCTCATTACTACTTCATGTAATTAATTCGATATCCACTCTCTAAAAATTTCCAAAGTTAATTCACCTATCCAAGCCTTAAGGTATCATCCTAGGAATGCTTCCCAAATAATTCTGCACTAAGCTAATACCAGTAAGTGGAAGTTTAGCTCACTCAACTAACTGTGTAACACGGTTTAGGGAAAAAAATAGGGATTTCTGGATTTTTTCTTTCTGGGACTGTCGTTCAAACCAGAACTAGTTTTGTTCGAATGAATTATCATGTCGTTTGAACGACTATGCATCTCCTTCGAATGAGACGTCGTCATCTCCATTCTACTACCTCCTACATTTTTCCAGTCTTTCTCAACTTAAAACCTCTACAGATTTGTCCCAAACTCCCAGCCATTACTTCCCATCAATAATTAAACATGTTGGGATAATATCTAACAAACTAGAATCATTTAATCATGCATAAACCTTACTAATTTTGAAAATCCGCAAAATTATTCAAACAAACCCTAGTTCTTCAAATTTCTATATAAGAACTCAAAATCAGATTCGTCCATCATAAATAATTCATCAATTCGTGATTTTCAACCTATCTACATGAAGGATCCATCCTAATTAGATATCAGATTTCAATTAATGTCCTTAGTTCTCCAATTTCATCAAAATTTATGAACCATAATTTAGTATTACATATCTATACTAACATGAACACGATTGTTGCTACAATTTTGCAAGGATTAAATACTTGCCTCAATTTCGAAGGTCTGATATCCTCACGATGTTGGTATAGGTGTGTTCCTTGTCTTACGATCTATACTTTGGTGGGATTTTTTATGTGTGTTCTTGAGTTATGCACCAAGAACTCCTATGACTTCTTCTTCCTTCCTCTGCACCTTTCTCTTTTCTCTCTCGTAGGTTTAGAACTGATAACTCCTCTCTAACCCACGTTCCTCTATATTTAATTTCCTAATTTTCATCGATAATATTTTCCCAAAAATTTAAAGGACAAAAATACCCTTACGCAATACCGGTTAGGCCTAAAAACATTCCAGAGTCCAAATAAAATATCCGGGTAGAGTTTTATTACTATCTCGACCCTTTCGGACTCAACGGTGTGCTCGAAATTACCATACGAGTTACTTAAAAATAATTTACTTCTTCAACCCATTAAATTAGTCCCGACACGATTCACACGCGCGTCCTGACTTAATGTACCAAACTGTCGTATTTTTCACTCTCGACAATTTATAAAAATTTCATAATTCCATATTACGTATTCACACAGTAATATTCCATAATTCTCAACAATAAGTATTAACCCTTGGCACGCTAGTTAATATTTATTTTTAATCCGAATTAATTTATAATCAATTTTCTCACATTTTTAATTTAATTAATCCAACAATAACAATAAATCTCATAATTATTTAATATCATAAAAATACGGGGTGTTACAGAGAGTTTTCTTAGAGGAAGTATATTTGAGCACCTTTATTGCACATGTAGTGTTGGCGAGGCAACGACAATGTTGTAGAACTAGCCATGACTAATATATTCTCATGCACAAAGGTGTTAAGATTTGATAAAACTCTTTGGTAAAACCCTTTTTAAATCTCAATGGTTGAAAGACATACACACACAAAAAAAATTGAATATTGTGATAACTTTTTTAGTCAATAAGTATTGAAAAATAATGGGATGAGGAGAATAGGCAAATACGCAATATTTGTTCACGAGGAAACTAGCTAACTGGAAAACCCCAGGTCCCTTAGTTCCAGGACCACACACACACCTAAGTCCACTACTACCAATGTTTAAGTACATATCACAGATAAATAAGTATAACTGAAATTGCTTAGCTAATACAACCAGTATACCAAGGCATAAACTAAACAACCCCACTAAAGTTAAATCTGACTAAACACGCAGGGAAATGGCAGGTTGGGAACACACACAAAAACTTGACACTCAACACTAGAGTATCAACAAAGCTAAGCATCATAAGATAATAATAATAAGGTTTGGTTTAATCAAAACATAAAAAGATTATAAACTCTAAATCACATGTCACATGCAAGGTCTTCTTTAGAAGTTCATTATCAATAGTAGTCAATATACCCAAATGTCAGATTAGTGTAAAGTCCAAATACAGAAATAAGAGAGTAACTCTTAGAATTTTTCTACACAACTAAGAAAGGAGAACCCAAGACCAGTTTTAAAATAAGAATTAATTAAACAAGTATTAGGTTTGGTTTAAAAAGGGCATTTACATAACATAGAGTTTGTAGAAACAAATCTAGTGGAACATGCAAGGAGATAACAGATTAATCAACACATCCAAACATATCCGACCTAAATAGTAATGAAGATAAGTTTATGGCTACAAAGTAAGGTTTTGCTCAAACACTATTTTGGGACATATAAAACATGCAAGGTCCCAAGAGATATCAAACCACGATAACAAATATTTTGGATCCAACACAGTTTAGGCTCAAAACATCCAACCAGAAATTATAGTTACACAAACTAAATATATATGTATAGAGAGCGGCCCTCTCTTGTAAGGACTCCTTATGGTGCAGATCCCGTTACATACCATTTTTTTAAGATAATTAAAAAAATAAATTTTTTGATGAAACTTCATAGATTTGATCTCCACGGTGAGAAGATCATCTCCAATTGTTTTCATAAAAAAATTCATTAAAAAAATCGTTGAGATGAGGTGATATATATAAAAAAAAATGGTATAAATATGCATTTTCGACCGTTGAAATGTTGACGATCATCTCACCCACCTTTTGATTGATTTTTTTATTAAACTTTATGGTTATGATCTCAATAGTGAGAAGATCATATTCATAAACTTTTATAAAAAAAATTCTATCAATAAAGCGGCTGGCGCAGACCCAACATTTCAACGGTTAAAAATGCATATTTATACCATTTTTTACATATTACCTCATCTCAATGATTTTTTTATTGATTTTTTTGACGAAAAAAAATGGAGATGATCTTTTCACCGTGGAGACATATCCATGAAATTTCATCAAAATTTCATTCTTTTTACTATTTTAAAAATAGTATGTGCTTGGGTCTGCGCGATAAGGAGTTGTTATAGGAGACTTTCTCTCTCTCTGTGTGTGTGTATATATATATATATATATATATATATATATATATATATATATATATATATATATAAAATAAGGAGTAGAATATTTTTATTTTTACATAAGAACTTAAGATAACTAGGTGCTAAGATGAAGCCAACAATGCAATGATCCTACAGTTCAAAGTGTTTTATGGGAAACTAACTTTGTACGCTTCTTCTCCTGTTGACCTATATTTTACATGATGTCTTCTTCTTCCTACACCACTCCGAAACTCACTTTAATTCAAACCATTTTCTCGATCTCAACACACATTATTTTCTCTCTAAATCTATTATCATCTCTCACATCATTCAACTACCTCTTCGACGGTACAACAACCCCTTACTCTCTCTCCCTCTCTCTCTCGAAGCCACACAATCCCCCCCCCCCCCCCGACACTTTTTCTAAGTCTCTAACTTTTTTATCTTCTTGATGGTATACCCAATAAGGTAAATCCTTTCTATCATTTTTATATTCTTTTGAGTTTTTATTGTACGATATGATGATTTATTGGTTGTTCTCACAGATTCTCAATTGAACCCATTTCTCTACCCAGATAAAAAAAATCGTGAACGTCTCTCTCCCTCTTATTTTGCTTTTTCTAAATTCTAATCTTTACAAAGACTTTGTATTAACAAGTTTGGGGATCTGTTCATTTACCGTTTGATATCTGGGTTTACGAGTTTGGGGATTTTCAAGATCTTGGCACCGATTTCGAAATGGCCTGAGAAGAACTGTACAACACTATTACGAATTTGGTGGAAAACATCATCATTTCTTACATATCTCATTTCCATTTTGTGTTTTTTTAAGTTTTGATGTTATATTATTTGGACAGATGAGCAAGAAGCTATTGGTTTGTAATGAAAGCTTTTTTTTTTTTATTTTTTTATTTTGCATATCTCAACAAGGTTTCCAGTTTTTGTTTTTTATTTTTATTTTTTCCCTCAATGAACTAAATATATTGTTTGATATTCGTTTTACTATGCAGGTGTCTTTATTGCTGAAAATAAACATTAATCGTGAGTTCTAAAATTTTGCTTTATTACTAAAATATTTTGTTCTTTTACTTCATGATAAATTTTAGTCCCCATTTGGAATGGTTAAAAGAAAAAATATATTCATTTGTATAATAGTTTAAAGAAAACATTTGTTGGGCATGCTAGGTTTTCCTCTAACGTTGTGTGCACTGGCTTAATCTTTGCTGTTGCTGGTTATTTTTTTGTAATAATAATGTGTGATGTTTTCTCAATGAGTGCTTTTTAACAAAGGGTTAATACTAAATGCAGATCCGTAAAATATTATTTAGTTTTTCAATAGTGTGGGGTAATATTTAAGGCAATAAATATCTTTGTTTCACTTTGAAAAAACCCAGCATGTGTTGACACCATATAACTTTTTGTTAGCAACTCCTCTTCCTTTTGGTAAAAGAAGATAGAGATAGAGATATCATATGAGTATTACTTACCAACTTCCTTTGAAATCACCATTAAGTAAGGTATTTTATCTCACATAAAGTCTATTTTTTTAGATCACGATTATTCTGTTTTTAGACCTAACATTTTTTTGTTTTTCTAAATAAGATTTGTAATGCTTGGATTCATCTTCTTCTATTTTTTTTAAAATTACCTTTTTATTAAAATTATATATTTACAATAACACAAAAAAATTAATTTCAATTAACGTACAAAATAAATTGTAGTTGATATTTTTACTGTTTTTAACAAATTTTTAAATAGTACTGTTGATGTAAAAAATTAGATTGCTTCTAATTATTTAATCACAGATAAATGTAAATGAGACAAAGAATTTTAAAGTGGTTCAGCCTTATAAGAATGGCCTACGTCCACTGTTTCTGTTATTGCCAAGTGTTTTGGAGTTCTCGATACGTAATTCTATCAAGAAAATTCGATCCCCTAGAATGAGGGTGATACAATGTATTTATAGCCCTTATGCTGTACATGTGAAAGGGTGAACAATTAATGCCCTTTAAGAGTATACGTCTGTATGATAAGCATTCAATGAATAGTTGAACTGTTGATTATCTGGCAATCAATGCTGTGGTCGAGATGCCTCTTTGACAATCAATGCTGTGGTCGAGATGCAGCTCGGACCGCCTTATTTGCTCGTCGTTCAGGAGTTCCTCGGAGTGTTGGAGTTCCTCGGAGTGAGTATGACTTGGTCGGGGAAATAGACTTCTTCGCTGTTATTGTGCCATGTAGATCGACACGTGTCTTCTTATGATTCGTCTATATCAGCATATTAATTTTGGTATCAACAGAAGCCCCCAATGTTTCATATTTCGAAATTTGAGGAGTATGGAACATTCTTTCTTGGTATATGGAAATATTAAATGACCTTTCTAGTTTTTGGGAGCATTTTCTCCGTGTTCGAATGTCTTCCAAATTCGAAGAATCCGCCTTTTTGAATTTTTGTAAGCGCTTCGATCTTCGTGCACTTTTTGTCCTTTTAGCTGCCGGTAGCGTAATAGTTTATTTTTGTAATCATTTCTTTCGCCATTTCCCAAGGTAAAGTATTTAAGCCTCATAGGCAATCCCATCGTCTTCTACCTTTTCCAATTTCTGCTTTCGAGTTTTCCATAGTCTTTCTCTCTCTTTTGCGTTCATCCCTTTCTTCGTTTGTTGTCAACAGATCTCCTTTTTCCTGTAAGATCTTCTTCCTTCTTCTTCATTTCTTTTATTCACCATGGTTTATGTTATTGAATCTCTTGAGAAATTTCTGATTTTTCTATTCCATCTTGGGTAACTCTGGAGAATCTTTCTGAGCCTTTAGATTATTTTCGTTTGGCTGAAGGACACTGGTTCCCCAGCCTCTTTATTGCTGAATGTGGATTATCTTTTCCACCAAACCCTTTATGCTTAGAGTTCTGTCAGTATTTCGATGTTGTCCCTGCAAAAATATCCCCCAACACATGGAGAATAGTTAATGGGGTGTATAGGTTAAATCAAACTCATGGAACCCGCATAGGGATTCCTGAGATTATGTATTGTTATAGATGGGCTGTTCTAGACAATGTTTTTTTATTTAAAAACTAGATTTTTGAATAGGGCCTTAGTAGTCAACCTCCCTGATGCAAATATGGATTATTTTGAACATGGGGTAATTATCAAAAATTGACAACATGCCCCTTTGATTGGAGATGAAGTATATCGAGGTCCCAGATGCCCTCCATATGGCAATGGGATACGTTATTTTCATTTTATTTTATTTCTGAAATTATGATTTCATTATGTTTGATAAAATGTATGACTGATATTTCACTATGTATTTGTTTGCAGTTGACAGTAAGAGAAAAACTCCAAAAGAATCAGAAGTAAATATTAAGCATTTGAAACATATCTGGAGTTTGCATAAAAAAGTTGCAGACGAGCACATCAGGTCTGCTTCATATTTGTTGAAGTATAGGAGTTATACAACCTCTTTTACTGCTCGCCCTGTAATCAGCACTAGTGAGCCAGCACCAGCTCCTGAGGATTCTTCATTAGACTCTCATATTAATTTGAGTCAGAGGATGGGCAAAAGAAGGGTTCCTGCTCTCTTTGAGGAGACTACATCTGCTGGAGATGGGAAGAGAAACAAGACTGATGTCCCAAAGGGGACAAAGAAAGTAGATGTTGCTCCTTCTGTTGCTCCTCAGAAAGCTGCCGAGAAGCCTCCAGTGGCTCCGAGCAAGAAGGATGCACTTGCGGAAGTGATCACCATCTCCCCAACCAAAAGATCTTCTTTGGTTGAAACTGTTGAAATGCCACCGAGGAGACTGAAGAAATCCTCCTCGGTCAATTTGGCTGAAACCATTCCCCAGCTCCAAGTCAGTGGAGCTGGTGTTCCAACTATTATTCCCCCGAGTTCTGCAATGAGCTCGGTAAAGACTTGGACCATTCCTGAGGTTCAAGGAATTGAGGAGAGTATGTCTAGGGATGTGCTTACATCTTTGGCTACTCGTCACCTTGCTTTAGTAAGTTTCTCATTCTGAATTTTCTTTCTTTCCATCAATACGTGTATCTCTGTGATGATTTATCACTATCTTCTTTTTTCAGCTGGTGAGTTATTTCAACACCATTGTGAAGAAGGATGAAGCAATCAAGGCTTCAAGTTCCTCGTCTAGAGTGGAGGTTGCTTTGTTGGGGTTAACTAAATCTTTGAAGGATTCCTGTCAAAAGTATGACGAGTATAGGGCTAAATGGGAGAAGAAGTTAGCTGCAGTTGAGGCAGAAAAGGTGTAGCTGGAAAATAAAGTGAAAGATTTGGAGGGAGAGAAAGAGAAGTACGCCGAGAAGCTCACGAACTTTGGGGATCTTGAAAATAAGTTGAAATTGGCTGAGGAAGAGCTAACCCTTCTGTGAGAAGTAAATCGCCAGAAGGAGGAGGTGGAAGCTAAGTTGAAGGCCACCGAGGATCTTCTGTCCGAGAAGCTCTCCTCGGAGAAAATGAAAAGAAAAATGGTGGTGAAAAAATCTTTTCGCACAGGTTGGGACAAAGGATGGGACAGGGAGGTAGCTGCAATGATGACTCAGGTGAAGTATGGGAGTTTGAAATACTTCCGAGATGGTTGGGTGGCTGCCCTGCAAGAATTGAAAGTTAATGAGGACCCAGAATTGTTTCAACAGCATCTCCCTGGTCCTCCCCCAGCTATTGAAGATGAAGAAGAGGATGAAGCTGCCTCCGAAGAATCTTCAATGGTAGTGGGTGATCCCATCCTTACCCAGCCTGCTGACGAGGATCTTTCATCTCTGCCTGCTCCTCCTGAACAAGTTCCAGCTCCTGCAATCCAAATTATTATTCCTACCGAGCAACCAAGCTCCTCGTCCCAGCCTCCCGAGAAAGTCTTGGAAGATAAGGAAAAGGTGTGAAGTTTTTTGGTATTCTCTTTCTATTTTTCTTCTTTTTCAAGTGTAACCAAGATCTTTGTAACTTTGCATTATGATCTAATAAAATTTGAGCTCTTTTCTTCCATATGATTGTCTCTTTTCTATCTGTACTCTGTCTTGATCTTCTTTTTGATGATTACTTTTTCTTTCTCTGCTAGTTTCTGGCCAGGATGGATATGCTATCTGCTAATGATACAAAGCTGATGCAACAATGCCATGAATATTATAAGGCTGGTCACACAGAATTGAGTGCATCAGAAGTTATCGACATCCTTGGTCATGATGCTTCAGAGCAGGCAATCGAAGCTTATCAGTATCTGAAAGGCTTACTTGACCGATCTGTGGCCAACAATGTGGCCTATTACGAAATGATTGAAGACCTGCAAGGTACTCTCGATGATCTTCAGCAGCAATATCAAGAATCAACTGCCCTGTTGCATGAGGGGTATGAGAAGAGGTATCAGCAGCTTTCTGCCGAGAAGGGCCACGAAAAGCTCCTTGCTGGATATGATATCAGGGAAAGAACCCTAAAGACTGAAATTGAAGCATGTAGACAAATTACAGAGCTGCTGGAGCAAGAGAATAACAATTTGCAGAAAGAGCTAACACAGTATAAGTCTGGAGCTTCATCTTCTACTGCCTTGGTACCAGTCACCGATGAAGGATTCTCATTTTTAGAAGTGGAAAATGCTAAGTTGCGAGAAGAGTTAGAGGCTTTGAGAAGAGCTGGGCCTTATACTGCTATTCGGGGACGAGGAAGAGGTTCTTGTGGTCGAGGAAGAGTTGTTCAGAATGTTGTCGAGGAACAAAATACTCAACCTGCTCGGGGACGACCAAGAGCTCTTCGTCGTACTGTTGAAGAAGCTCGTACTCATTCAGCGTTGGAAAACCAAGCATTCCAATTGATGGCAAAAAATCAAGCCTTGTCTGAACTGTCCAAGAAAGTTAGAGAACTGGAACAACAACTCTCTTCAAAGAAATCAATGTTGGAGACTAATGAACTTTTCATCCAGAGTCTTCACGAGAAGCTTGAAAGGTTAACATTTTAATTTCACAAACAGCCCAGGGAGTTCTGGATGACTGGATACAACGAAGCACTATTCCATTTAGATGATCGTATCCAGAATGCCAATAACGAGGGATACAAGCAAGGTTGGTTGAATGCCTTGGGTGTGCTGAAGCTCGAACAGGGACACTACCTGTGGGACTATTATGATCCTGGGGTTCTTGACCTGCCTGTGCCACCATATAATTTGGATATGGAATGGATCCCAGCTCGTGCCATTCCTCGGAGCTTAATTGCAAAATACCTTGGTGATTACAATCTTCATTCTCAGATCGAGGTATCTCGTCCCGAGCATCTACTGGACACACCTTCAATAATGAACGTCAGAATGCTTCGAGATGTTAACTTCATTAATTCTCCCCTTTGATTGGAAGATCCTCCTGCTGGCGAGGAGCCTATTTCAAAAGTAGAAGGGAAATGACCAGTAGAATAGGAAATTTTGTAACAGTTAGTATACATATCCATGTAATTATCAATGTAACTTGTAATTTATTTTGAATTCAATGAAAATCTTTCATTTTTGTTTGCAAATCTGTATTGCTATTGTCTTGTACTTGTCAAACACTTTATATTTGTGCTTGCATAACAATATTGTGTGGTTCATCAACCTACTTAGTAATAAAAAATTACAAGTATTAGCAATGTTGCTCGATCACTTAATAATGAAGTAATGAGTATAAAAATGTTGAATTTTTCCAACCAACCAAGGTTGTTAAACTGTGCTTATCGACCAACTACAGTTAGTGGGTTTTTATCCCCGACCAGCTATACTTGGTACTATTTGGAATATTTTCTCCTCATCGATCAACTAAAGTTAGTGGGTTTTTATCCCCGACCAACCATACTTGATTCAGTTTGGAATATTTTGTTCTACGAGGAACTTTTTGCATTCTCTTACCTCCCGACCAACATAAGTTGGTATTTGAGAGCATATCTTGTTTCCTGACCAACCGAGATTGGCATTTTTAGGAGTGTTGTTCTCTCCCTTTTACCAACCGGAGTTGGTCTGAGTTCGAACTATCTTGTCCACTTGCCCTTTTACCAAAATTGGTCTGAGCCAGTGTCAGCCTCCTAACCAAAGGAGTATGGTTTCTTAACCAACCGGAGCTGGTATTTTTAGGAATATCGTGTTCTCGCCCTTTTACCAACCGGAGTTGATCTGAGTTTGAACTATTATGTCCACTCGCCCTTTTACCAACCGGAGTTGATCTGAGCTAGTGTACGCCTCCTAACCAAAGGAGTATGTTTGTTCTCGCTCTTTTACCAACCGGAGTTGGTCTGAGCTTGAACTATCGTGTCCTCGCTCTTTTACCAACCGGAGTTGGTCTGAGCTTGAACATAGTTTGTAGTGTGTAACACTAGTATTCCCCGAAAAACTTTCAATAAAAGGAGAGAAGATGGCGAAATATCATCGTTTTATTCATATTGATGGGACTGCTTTACATTTTACATCACTGATAATACTTGCGTAGGTGTTCAGCATTCCATGCATTCTTGAATTCTTCTCCTTCTAGAGTTGTTATTCGGTAAGTTCCTGGTCGAACAACTTCTGTAACTCGGTAAGGTCCATGCCAGTTTTCTTCCAACTTATTGTGCTTCTGAATGACCTTCTTTAGCACGTAATCTCCTTCTTTTAAGTCGCATTTCTTCACCCTCTTGTTATAGAACAGAGTTGTTCGTTGTTTGTAAGCAGCATTTCTAATGGCTACCTCTTCTCTAACCTCCTCGAGCATGTCCAAATCTAATCTTCTCATTAAGTCGCTGACTGGGGAATTGAAATTCAACACTCTGTGTGTTGGAAGACCCAACTCGGCAGGTATTACGCCCTCACTTCCAAATGCCAGCATATATGGTGATTCTCCAGTTGCTGCTCGGGGGGTTGTTCGGTAAGCCCACAATACTGACTGTAGCTCATTAATCCAATTAGCTTTAGCCTCACTTAGCCTCTTCTTCAAACCATTTAGTAATGTTCTGTTCGTCACTTCAGTCTGTCCATTACTTTGAGGATGGCCTGGTGCTGAATGAACCTTCAAAATGTTTGACTGATGACAATAGGCGACAAACTCCTCGTTATCAAATTGTGTTCCATGGTCTGTGATGAAGGCATGAGGGAGACCATATCGGCAGATGATGTTCTTCCAAATGAACTGGTACACCTTCTCGTATGTCATATCAATAAGTGGCTCAGCTTCTACCCACTTAGTGAAATAATCCACTGCGACAACGAGGTACTTGAATCTTCCTCGGGTCATTGGCAATGGTCCAACCAAATCAATTCCCCACATGGCAAATGGCCAAGGGGAAGTTATGGGTGTCAACAATGCTTGTGGAGTTCATCGGATTGAGGAAAAACGTTAGCATTTATCACATTTCTTAGCATAGGCTATACAATCAGCCCTCATCGTCGGCCAGTAGTATCCTTGCGTCATCACCCTTTGCAAAAGTGTTCGACCTACTACATGGGCTCTACAGGACCCTTCATGGATCTCTTCAATCAATTCTTTCACCTCGAAGGGATGTACACATCTCTGCAAACCTGCCATAATTCCTCGTCTAAACAAAACACCATTAGTTAGTACATACCGAGCAGCTTTAAACTTCAATTTCTTGGCAGCGAGCTTATCCTCCGGTAATTCTCCCTCCTCAATAAATGACCTGATGGGATCCATCCAAGATGGTCCTAAATCAAGGGTAATCATATTCATCGTCATGTCTTCATCTATGCTCCGACTTTCTAATACTTCAATTGGTATCATTCTTCGCAGCTCGGTACGAGTAGCTGATGCTAGTCGGGCCAGTGTGTCTGCTCGTGCATTCTCCATTCTTAGTATTCTGATCAACTGAATGGCATCAAATTCTGCCAACAATTCCATCACCTTTGCATGATACTTGACCATTAATTCTCCTTTAACTGCATATGTCCCCATCACCTGATTCACAATTAATTGAGAATCATTGAATACCATCACTTGTTGTGCTTCCATGATCTTTGCTAAATTAAGACCTGCTATCAAGGCCTTATACTCCGCCTCATTATTGGAAGCTTTGAATTGGAATCGCAGGGCGTATTCCATGTCAATCTCGTCTGGGGTGTTCAAAACAATCCCTGCTCCACAACCCGTTGTGCAAGATGACCCATCTACATATAATCTCTATGTAGGTAACTCGTCTTCAAATTTCTTACCGGATAGAGTTCCTCGGTGAAATATTTGTTGTTTCCTTTCATCTTCCCCTGGTATTTCTCGCTCTTCGTCGACCATCTCTTCTCGCCCTTTTACCAATCGGAGTTGGTCTGAGTTTGAATCTGATGATCCTTCTACATCCACAAGCTCTTTTACCAACCAGAGTTGGTCTGAGTTTGTGTTTGTTGATCCTGTAACATCCATAGGTTGATTAGCGAGTAACTTTTGTTCCTCAGGGGTATTAGGATATGTAAACTCTGCTATAAAATCTGCTACAGCTTGCCCTTTTAATGATGATCTGGGTTCATACACAATATCATATTCACCGAGCTCTATTGCCCAGTACATCAGTCTCCCTGATTTTTCTGGCTTGTGAAGGGCTTGTCTCAATGGCATGTCGGTATACACGACGATGGTATGGGCCTGGAAATATGGCCTCATTCTTCTACTTGCCTCTATTAATGTCAATGCCAATTTTTCCAGCTTTGGGTATCTGATCTCTGCACCTCGAAAAGCTTTACTTGTGTAATAAATTACCTTCTGGACTACATTCTCCACTCTGATCAATGCCGAGCTGACGGCATTCTCTGATACTGCCAGGTATAAGTACAACTTTTCTCCCATTACTGGCCTGGACAACAGTGGAGGTGTTCCCAAATATTTCTTCAAGTCTTGAAAGGCCTTCTCACATTCATCATTCCACTCGAAAGTTTTTCGAAGTGTTTTGAAGAATGGGAGGCATCTATCAGTTGCTCGGTATACAAATCTGTTGAGCGCTGCAACTCGTCCTGTAAGACTCTGCACCTCTTTATTCGTCGTTGGAGATCGCAACCCTAAAAGAGCTTTGATCTTTTCTGGATTCGCCTCAATGCCTCGCTGGTTGATAATGTACCCGAGGAACATTCCTTCTCGTACTCCAAAGGTGCACTTCATCGGGTTGAGCTTCATTTGGTATTTATCCAGTTGATCAAAAGTCTGACCTAAGTCAACTAGATGATCAGTATCTTTCTTGCTCTTTGTCAGCATATCATCGACATAGACTTCCATATTGCAACTGATTTGTTCGGCAAAAACCTTGTTCATCAGCCGCTGGTATGTCGCTCCTGCATTTTTCAAACCAAAAGGCATAACATTATAACAATAAGTTCCCCTAGGGGTAATAAAAGAAGTAATTTCCCTGTCTTCAGGTTTCATTTTGATCTGGTTGTAGCCAGAGTAGGCATCCATGAAGCTGAGCAGCTCGTGTCCCGAGGTAGCATCCATTAGTTGATCAATTATGGGCAATGGAAAATGATCCTTTGGGCATGCTTTGTTGAGATCGGTGAAATCAACGCACATTCTCCATTTATTGTTTTTCTTCTTTACCATCACCACATTTGCTAACCAGTCTGGATATTTCACATCTTCAATAAATTGGGCTTTCTGGAGCTTCTCGACCTCCTCTTGTATAGCTTGATTCTTCTCGGGACTAAATACTCTTCTTATCTGTTTTACAGGCTTGATCTCCTTATTCACATTGAGCTCATGACATAAGAAGTTTGGATCTATTCCTGGCATATCTTCATGACTCCATGCAAAAGTTTTCTTTCTGTTTCTCAAGAAAGTTATTAACTCCTGTTTTATCGAAGCATCCAATGTCGAACCTATCTGGGTTATTCGTTCAGGGTGTTCGTCGTCCAGAATAACATTTTCTGTAGAGTCCACCACCTGTCCTTTTACAAGTTGAGATTCGTCTCTGGGATCCAGTGTTTCAATTTCTGTACCTTCATCCACCTGGTAGGTAGTAGTCTTTTTCCTTGTTTCCTCGAGCTCCTCTTGCTCGGCAGATGAATAATAGCATTCCCGAGCTACTTTTTGATCACCTTTCACAAGTCCCACTCCAAAATTTGTTGGAATTTTAAACACTGATGTACTGTAGATGGAACTGCTTCGAACTTCTTCAAACCAACTCTTCCCATGATGATGTTGTAAGCTGATTGCACATTCTTATCCATCACAAAGAAGCGTATTCTTTCTGTTCGACAAGCAGGCCAAGTTCCAATGAATATATCCAACTTGATCGTCCCAAGTGGAAAACCTTATCGCCCGCAAAATCCAGGCGAGGTCTGTGATAAGGCTCCAATTGAGATAATTTTAAATTTAAACTGTCAAAGCATGAGTAGAACATGATGTCTGCCGAACTACCATTATCTACCATAACCCTTGAAATCATTACTTCTTTCATCCTCATTTCGATCACTAAAGGGTCGTCGTGAGGGTAAAGAACACCTGCAAGGTCGTTTTTTGAAAAACCAATGACCAGCTTCTCTTTGTTTATCTTCCTCGGGCGATCCTCTTCAGCCAAATTTATCCGCTGAATGTATGAGCAAGCCTGAGCCTCACCGAGGTAAGCTTTTCTTTCTGCAGTAAGATCTCCTCCTCCTACATCTCCGCCTATAATAACATTACAATAAAATGTTCAAAAACGTATTGAAAATACCTCGCGTTCTGGCTGCCTTGGCCTTTTAGGAAGATCGGGGTCATCCTCTGTATCATCTTTACGATCTCTTTTCCTGTTTTCTTCTGTCCGACGAGGAGATCTAGATCTCTCTCTTGCTCGGTCTTCATTTCCTCTTTCACTTCTACGATCAACATACTTTGACAACTTTCCCCGTCTAATGAGCGTTTCAATCTTGTTCTGGAGGGCTATCCAATTTTTAGTCATATGACCATGATCCTTATGAAACTCGCAATATTTATCTCTATTTCTTTTGTCAGGGTCCGACCTCAATTTCTTTGGCCACCTTACTTCCTCGTTATTCTTGATTTCTTCCAAGACATGATTAATACCCATTTTCAAAGGAGTATAATTATCGAATTTCTTCAGGACCTCCCATGACGACTTGTTATTCTTGGAATGCTTGTCATCTCCATTGCCCTTATGCTCTTTCTTCTTAGATTTGTCGACTTCCACCTTGGTTTCCTTATCCATATTCTTCTTCGCAGCCATAGCCTCCTCGACATTCATGATTTTGGCCTCTTTTGCCATCAACTCTGACATAGTTGTAGATGGATCTTTCGCCAAAGTGTAATACAACTTGTTAGGCAACAACCCACTCATCAAGGCGGTGATCGCTGTCTTTTCTTCATAATCTATGACTTCCAGCTTCTCGTTATTGAAATGAGTTATGTAATCTCTAGTACTCTCACCAGATTTTTGTCTAACACTTAACAAGTGCGCTACTCGTTTTACTGGCTTTGCTCCAAAACAGAAGTTGCCAATGAACAACTCGGCCAACTGAAAGAAAGTTGAAATCTTACTCCGAAGAAGATTGTTGTACCATATCTGAGCAGATCCAGTAAGAGTTCCCGAGAATGCTCTGCATCTCATCTCGTCGGGGACAGCATATATGTCGACAGCAGCTTGATATTGCTCTATGTGAAGAACAGGATCTGTCTTTCCATCATATTTGGGGGTCACCACAGGTGCTTTAAATTTCGACGGTGTAGGAAAATCCACAATGGCCTGTACAAAAGGAGTCCCTTGAACAAAAGTTCATTGTAGGGGATTCTTCGCCTTATCCATTTCTCCCAATCTATCCTCCAACCGCTGAATGGAACCTTTCCACGCATCATTTCCTTCCTCGGGCTTATTAGTTCGAGCAATTGATTGTTCTGATGTGGCCTCCTGAGACCTATCTTGACGAGCAACTGGTCGTGATTGTGTTGATCCTTCTCTTAGATCTGATGGTTGTCGAAAACTCCTCGACATGGTCTTAGGTGGACTCCTATTCCTTCTAGGGCCTAATCGGCTGAAAGGGGATACCCTGCTCAATCTTTCCAAGGCACTAGGTCTCTCTGGAGAGAGAGTGATACGTTGCTCAGTATCTGTAGCCCGTATTGACGAAGTTCGCTCAGGTCGATAAGAGAAATCATTAGATTCCTCATTACGATATGATTCAGTACGCCTGGATCATGAAGAAAGTAAATAAGTTTGCCTCTGACCACTTCGCTGTCCCGAACGTGCAGGTGCACCGCCATGAAGGGTTTGTATGAGTTGCCGCATTGTTTCTTGCATGGCGGTTTGTCCTTGAGCCAAATTAGTCATAATTCCTGCCAGATCTGGAGGTGCAGAGGGATTTGAAGGATTCCCACAGACGGTGCTAATCTGTTGATGTAAAAAATTAGATTGCTTCTAATTATTTAATCACAGATAAATGTAAATGAGACAAAGAATTTTAAAGTGGTTCAGCCTTATAAGAATGGCCTACGTCCACTGTTTCTGTTATTGCCAAGTATTTTGGAGTTCTCGATACGTAATTCTATCAAGAAAATCCGATCCCCTAGAATGAGGGTGATATAATGTATTTATAGCCCTTATGCTGTACATGTGAAAGGGTGAACAATTAATGTCCTTTAAGAGTATACGTCTGTATGATAAGCATTCAATGAATAGTTGAACTGTTGATTATTTGGCAATCAATGTTGTGGTCGAGATGCAGCTTTGGCAATCAATGTTGTGGTCGAGATGCAGCTCGGACCGCCTTAGTTGCTCGTCGTTCAGGAGTTCCTCGGAGTGTTGGAGTTCCTCGGAGTGAGTATGACTTGGTCGGAGAAATAGACTTCCTCGCTGTTATTGTGCCATGTAGATCGACACGTGTCTTCTTATGATTCGTCTATATCAGCATATTAATTTTGGTATCAACAAGTACACTTTAAAAAAACAACAAAATAAAATAGAGTACATTTTAAATATACATATATGAAACAGTTTTTTGTAAAATATTTATTTCAATTTTATACAAGATTTTAAAACAAATTTGAAAATACCCTTTGTTTTTAAAAAAAATGTACGTTATTTGGAAAAAAAATTATACTATCTTTTTTTTAAAAATGTACAATATTTTTAAAGGTTTTAATACATAAAGAAGCGGTTTTAATTTTTTTGAAGAAAATAAATTTTAAACATCATTCTTAGCAAAACGTTTTTTAATTTTAATGAAACAATTTTTTTTATAAAAAATTAAAATTTTTATTAAATAGTTTTGATATGAAATAGCTTTATTTTTTTATTTTAGACATCAATTATTTTTAATTCTAAAAAAATGTTTTTCATATTTTTTAAAATAGTTTTTTAAATAAAATAATAAAACACTCTTCTATTTATATTTTTGTAATTATAAATAAAATAATAAAAAAAATTCTTCAACTATTATAATTTGTCTAAGTCGACTCTTATTTCTGAGTGTGGGGTCCAAACATGAGCCAATACGGGAGCGACAAATTAGTAACTAGCATCCAATGAGTTGAAAATTAGAGTCGGCGTATAATGATATTATTTTAAAAAAAGACTATAATGTAGTCATAAAATTTTTATTTATTAAACACGGTAGATCATCCAATAAGCAAAGGGCACTCGCTCCAATTTTTTAATTTTGTTTACAATTATTTGTGTAATATAATAGGTATATCCACAACGTATGGTCTTATCAATGACGTACACTTTCGAAAATTAGCATCGTGCCTAAATTGATATATATGTCATTTTTTTCCATTTTGGGACTAGGAACTTTTGAAAATTTTATCGTTTTGCGATTAAGTACTATTAAAGTTTTCGTCATTTTACGATTATGTATTTCGAAATTTTTTGCCATGCCTTCAGGCAAGGGTATTTCGCTAGTATATATATATAAATGAGAAGTATACCCACTAAAGATCCAAAGACTCAAGCTAGAGGATGAACATTTGGTCTCTAACTAACTCAAAGTGGCCAAAATCATCAAGTTCAAAACACCCATTCAAAGCCCAGAAATTTTAAAGTGAAAACTTTGAAACAATGTATCTCAAAACTCCAAACAAAAGTAGCAAACAACTCACAAAAAACCTCCTTCAAACTATACACTCGGTAAATAAACACACGAATCTCACATTGTTTATATAAGAATTAGAAATGGTGTTTAGGTGTAGGTTAGAGGTAGAACAACTCTCAGAAAATGGTAGAAGAATAGAAAAATTGGAGAGGGAAAATAAGGGAAATTTTTGACAACATTTGGTTTGTCTTTTAAAAAATAAAACCCTTAATTTTTCAATACCCTAAGCCACATATATATAGAAAATCGTGGAAAATTTCGAGGATCTGTTAGATAAACATGCAAATGCCAACAAACAAATGGGTATTAGCGTAAAAGACCACGGGCGACTGGGTGTATTAAAGGAAAGGTAAATTCAGGGACACAAGCATAAAATGGTAAGACAAAATCCTGCGTAAAATAAACAAAAGCCACCGGACACAACGGTGATCAAACCAGATCCCTGACATCTCACACGCTGTCAAGACGTGTGAGCCAAGCGACCCTCGCTGATTAACCCATACAAATACACATGGATCAACTCAAAACATCCCCAAACAATGCAAAACGCCGCCGATTTAATATCTGTTAAAATGTTTAATTTAACAATAAAAATGCTTAATTAAAAGGCTTTTTTAACATTTTAAAATATAGAAAAAAAATCTAAAAATTCCGGAATTATATTAAAACACATAATGGATAATATAAAAAATATTGAAAGCAAAATACACATGAAAAGTATAAATATCAAAATAGTTTAAATATTAATATAAATTAAGCAATTTAGTTTTAGATTATAAAAATTCTATAAAAAATTGATTTTAACCAAGAATAAAAATCAGGACCATAAAGGGATTAAAAATAATTTGTCTCAAAATTGAGCCAATAAAAAAAAGAGGAATTATCAATCTCCCCCTTTGACCAATTTTTTAGACAAACTATACTGAGACCCAAAAGGAAAAATCGCTCAAGCAAGTACATAGCACAACTATACACACGAGTTCTAGAAAATTAGAGTATGTGCTCAGATAATAATATGTTTCCTAGGTGACTCAAAAAAATAACAAAAGAGGCTCAAACTCTCCCCCTGTTTCTCTTAAAGGGACAAAGGGTAGAGAATAATCTTACAAAATAAAGGTTAGCATAATAAACGATAAGAAGAAAATAACTAACACATAACCCTAACAAGTAATTAACTTGAATTGGCATAAACACCAATAGACATGCGAAGTATTTCAAATCTATGATTTTCTAAAGGTTTTGTAAATAAATCGGCTAATTGATCTTTTGTAGTAAGATATTCAATATTTAGTTCCCTTTTCTCGACTAATTCACGAATAAAATGTTCTCTTATTTTAATATATTACATTTTTGAATGAAAAAATGAATTTTTAGAAATGCTACTTGCACTTTGATTATCACAAAGAATTAGAGCAGAAGTTTTATTTAAACCGTAATCACTTAGCATTTGTTTCATCCAAAGAAACTGAGTACAACAGCTACTAGCGGAAATGCACTCGGTTTGGATTGATGAAAGCAAGATACAACTTTTCTCTTTAGAGGATAACGAGAAAAGGTTACATCCTAAGTAAAAATAGCCACCGGAGGTGCTTTTACTATCATCAGAACACCCTGCCCAATCAGCATCCGTATAGCCAATAATTTTAGAGTTTGTGTTAAAAGTGTATAGAATACCATAATTATTTATTCCTCTTACGTATTTTAAAATGCATTTAATAACATGTAAGTGGGACTTTTTGGGTTTAGATTGGTATCCATCACACACACACACACACACACACACACATACACACACACTATGTGTAATATCGAGTCTACTAGATGTTAAATAAGGAATACTGCTTATCATACTATGATATAACGTAACATCTATCTTTTTTCCAGATAGATTTTTAGAAAATTTAATGGACGAATTCATGGGCATTCTAGCAGTTTTTGCATTAGTCAAACCAAATCGTTTAATTAAATTGGAGGCATATTTAGTTTGATAAATAAAAATGTGATCAGATGTCTGAACAACTTGGAGACCTAAAAAGAATTATAATTCCCCCATCATGGAAATTTGAAATTTCATGATATTAGTAATGTTCTCAGTTTCAAAGGGGAGAGTAAACCCCAAAACAATGTCATCAATATAGTTTTAGGAAATTAATACACAATTTGTGTTACGTTTAACAAATATTGTTAAGTTTACTCCCCCTTGATTGAATCCATATTCCATTAAAAAAGTTACTAATATGTCATACCAAGCACAATGGGATTATTTTAAGCCATAAAAAGCTTTATTGAGTCTAAAAATATGATTAGGATAAAAAAGGATCAAGAAAGCCTTTTGGTTATTCAACGTATACTTCCTCATTTAAATTACCATTCAGAAAGGCAGATTAAACATCCATTGGATAAAGTTTAAATTTTAAATGGCAAGAAACAACAAGTAATAACCTAATAGATTCTAGTCTAGCAGTAGGGGCAAAAGTTTCATCAACATCAATTCCATCAATTTAGGAGTACCCTTGTGCAACTAGTCTAGATTTATTTCTTAAGACGGCACCCGAATCATTACACTTATTTTTACATATCCATTTGTTCTAATGATATTAGTGTGAGTGGGACGAGGCACTAAATACCACACATAATGAAGTTTATAATGTCGTAGTTCCTCTTGCATAGCAAGTAACCACGACTCATCTATTAGAGCTTCCTTTATATGTTTGGGTTCAATTAACGAAACATAAGATGAAAACAAGGCACTTATATTCTGATATCGGGTCTTAATAGGTTCTCTAACATCTCCTAAGATGTTTTTCTTTGGGTGATTCGCCTTAACCCATTTGGGAACATCGAGCTCATCAGGTAAAAGAGAGTCGGAATCCCTATTCGTTGACAGTTTTGTAATTATTCATTTTCAATTATGTCAACGGGTAATGGATTCTCACTTTCTTCCAAATGAGGGGAAACACTATCATTAAAAACCATATTAATAGATTCCATAACAATTTTCACTTTTAGGTTAAATACACAATAAGCACAACCGTTTTGAGAATAGCCTAAAACGATTGCTTTATGTCCTCAAGTGTCAAATTTTAAAAGGTGTTATCTATCTTTTCAAACATAGCATTCACTACCATAGACCCTAAAATATTTTAGATTTGGTTATTTTCCATACTAAATTTCATAAGAGGCTTGTTTGTGGGTTTTCCTTAAACACACCCTATTTATATTGTGACCCACAGTTTGAATAGCCTAACCCAAAAATATTTCGACAAATTTTTAGCGTGAAGTAAGACATGAGCCATTCCTTGTATGGTTCGGTTCTTCCTTTCTACAATACCGTGATGTTGAATAGTTTTAGGAGCACTAAATTTGTGTTGATACCCATTTCCTATACAATATCTTACAACACTCGTGTCTTTAAATTCTCCATCCCTATCACTTCGAATTCTGGTTACTTGTATATCTTTCTCATTTTCTATTTTTAATAAAATTCTAAATTTATGTAGGAAAGTGTCTAATTTTCCTTTTATGAAAGCTACCAAAGTAAATCTTGTAAAATCATCTACAATGATAAGAATGTAAGAATTACCACACAGACTGGTTGTCCTAGATGGACATATCAAATCCATTTGAAGTAATTTTAAAGGTTGAGAGGTTAAATCATCTTTTGATTTCTTGTGAGAGGCCTTATACATTTTACTAACTTGACATAGGCTAGAAATCGAGTGTTTAACCTTGAAAATTTTAAATAGGCCATGAATAAGTTGCTGACTAGTTAACTTAGACAAGTTATCATTATTAATGTGTCCTAACCTTTCGTGCCACAAGTCTTAAGTCACTTAACCTAAAGTACAAATAGCTTTTGACATCTTTGTTTTGAATAACAACATAACAATTATCAGGTATTCTTTCACCATAACGAATAGTTTTACCCTCTAAATTAACAATTTTACATTCAGATTTAGAAAAATTAAAAGTATGATCTATGTTACAAAACTGACTTATATTAAGCAAATTGGCTTGAAGTCCCTCAACAAGTAAGAGATCATACAAGTTAAAGAGCTCATCAACCTTGATTATTCCTTTGCCTATGATCTGGGATATTTTACCATCTTCAAAAGTTACATTTCCTCAAATATACATTTTTAAAGAAGAGAATTTTTTTTCCCCGGTCATATGCCTAGAACACCCCGAATCTAAGTACCATTGTGAGTTTTTATAAGAAGCATTTAATGCTAATAAAACAACATTACATCTCAAATGGTGACTTAAATTGTTTTTCCTAATCCAAATCGCCTCTGTTTTTAGAAAAACATTTTTTATTTCCAAAGGACTTGGCTTGGCAGGTGTGGGTCTCTTAACATAATTGATCGTACCAGTTGGCCTAGGTCTATTCAACTTATAATCTTTCCTGTCAAATTTAATCATTCGTAGGAGAATTTCTCTAAATGACCAGTTTTGCGACAGAAATCAAAATAATATAGTGGCTTATTAAAAGATTTAGTCACAAAAGGGATCCTGGGTTTATTAGCATTAGAACAAAATTTGTTCTGATTGAGACGTTTAAAATAATTTTTTTCTAAATGATATGTTTTAGAAAATAAATTAGAGTGAAAGATCTGCGTAGCAGAACTTTTCCCAAAAATTTGAGTTTCAGCTATCACATGAGGGATAAACATTCGAACAATGGATGGTTCGGGACAGACCACAATGGAGTTAACAAAATTAGTTTAAGCATAAATATTTTCATTAAAAATAATACTCTATCTTTCAATATGGTCTTTTCCAGAATTAGTTATATGTTCAACAAAAAGGTTAGAAGTCATATAGGCATTCAATTTCTTAACAATTTCCTTTAATTTAAGCTGTGATTCATCAAAGTCATTTAAAACAGTCCTATGTTTGACTTCCAAACGATGATTGTTTCCTTTTATTTTTGAAATATTTTTCTCAAGAAAAAGATTACTGGATACAAGTTATTTACTTTGCATAGCAGATTTATCCAAAATGAGGTGAATTTGGTTATTTAAAACATCAATTTTAGATAGCAACCTAGCATTGATTTTGCCTAATTGTGTCCACTTTTTCAAAGTTGATTTGTAAATTTCCTTAAAATGTAAATTATCATCACACTCACTATTTCTAGATTCATTATCTAAGTCAGAATCATCATCCAAAAATAAATTACCATCATACAAGTAGTTAGATACAATGGCAGTAGTGTGTTTGTGTTCATGAGATCTAATAGGTAAATGATTATCATCAAATAGATACATCAAAGTTGTCTACAAAAAGGTTGGAAACATCAGATACACTAGAGAACTTATCAACCTCGTGATCAGACTCATTAAAACACACAAAAGTGAAAGCCATATGGTTTTTATATTCTTCACCACTGTCACTATCTGAACTATCATTCCAAGTGTTTGAAATATGGGCCTTATTAGAGGATTGCCATCTTGATGTGGAAAAACACTTATTTGCATAATGACCAAATTCATTACACTTCCTACATTGAATATGACTAATATCTTTATTTTTGTCATATTTTTCAACAGCTTTCTTTTCATATATTCTTTTATGAGGCCTATTAGTGTAACCGGGTTAGCCTTCTCTAGAAGAAAATTTCTTTCTAGATTTAACAAATTTCTTAAAATGTTTAGACATCATGGCTATTTCATTATCTAATGACTCAAGGGAGACAAACGAGTTCTCTAAATTAAATAAAGAAGATACAAATGAAAGTCTGTTAACATTGAATTTGAAAAACCAAAGGTGGTTGAGAAGTGTGTGCTAATACATTGCCTCTTTGATTTTTATTTAAAATGGTTTGCAACTCATAAGTTTTCAGTTTGCTACACAACAATTGAGGAGTCATATTATCATTATCAGCTTCACCTATACCATGATTTTCATATCAAAACAAGTAGGAAAAGACCTAAGTATCTTAGAATATATTTTTGAATCAGCATATTCAATTTCATTACCATGCAATTGATTAGCAATGTCTTGCAATCTAAGATAAAAGTCATCAAACTTCTAATCATTTTTTTATAAACATGGAATCATACAAGTGAACTAAGAATTATGATTTAGCCTTTTAACCCAAATGTCCCCTTCATGGGTAGTCATAATAATGTCCTAAGATAACTTAGATATAGTGCAGGCTAAGATAAGTTTGAACTCAGACTCACCCATAGCTTGAAAAATGGCATTTCTGCCTTTGTTGTTATACTAGGATTTTTGTTCTCCTCTTTAGTCCAGTCACTAAGGGATTTTCTTATAAAAGTTTGGGCATAACCATCACCAGTTGATTTAGTAGGGATTGTAAAACCAGTCTAAACCATGTCCCGTACCTCATCTCCGAATTGTTAGATATGTTCAACCATCCTTATTTTCCACCAAGCAAAGTTAGCACCATAAAAAATGGAAGGACAAATGGAACTACCGTTACGGTCTTCCATTGAAGACAAGGTTTTAAAAGATATCATGATCTTAAAGAGAATTTTTTTTTTAAAGAGTAATCCTGATGCTCTGATACCACAAGAAATAATCTAATAAACAAAGGTGCTAAGATTTGATAAAACTCTTTTAACTCTTTGGTAAAAACCTTTTTAAATCTCAATAGTTGAAATACACACACACACACACAAAGATTACTAAATAATGTGATGTCCTTTTTAGTGAACAAGTATTGAAAAAGAATGAGATGAAGAGAAGAGGCAAATACACAGTATTCGTTCACGAGGAAACTAGCTAACTGGATAACCCCGGGTCCATTAATTCCAAGAGCACGCACACTCCCAAGTCCACTAATATCAATGTTTAACTAAAGATTACAAATAAAGAAGTGTAAATGAAATAGCTTAGCCAATACAACCAATATACCAAGGCATAAACCAAATAATCCCACTAAAGCTGAATTAGACTAAACATGCAAGGCAATAACAACTTAGGAACACACACAAAAACTTCACACTCAACACTAGAGTATCAACAAAGCTAAACAATACAAGATAATAATAATAAAGTTTGGTTTAATCAAAATATAAAGAGATTATAAACTCTAAATCATAAGATACATGCAAGGTCTTCTTTAGAAGTTCATTATCAACAATAGTGAATATACCCAAATGTAAACAGTTTAGTGTAAGTCAAAATACAGCACATAAGAGAGTATCTCTTAGAATATTTCTACACAACTAAGAAAAGAGAACCTTAGAGCAGTTTTAAAATAAGATTTAATTAAACAAGTATTAGGTTTGGTTGTAACAGGGAATTTACACAAAATAGAGTTTATAGAAACAAATCTAGTGGAACATGCAAAGAGATACCAAATTAAATCAACACATCCAAACAAAATCTGACCTGAACAGTAATGAAGACAAGTTTAGGGTTTCAAAACAAGGTTTTCCTTAAACACTATTTTGGGACATATAAAACATGCAAGGTCCCAAGATATATCAAACCACGATAAAAAACATTTTGGATCTAATACAGTTAGGTTAAAAATATCCAACCACAAACTATAGTCACACACACACACACACACACACACATATATATATATATATATATATATATATATATATATATATATAGAGAGAGAGAGAGAGAGAGAGAGAGAGAGAGGATCTCATGAGGACCTCTGTTTGCGCGGAACAATTTTAATAAAATAGTAAAAAAAAAAAAATTGAGCTAATTTTTTTTATATAGTTTTTAAACATTTCAGTAGGACCATATAAAAAAAAATCAAGTCAAAATGAATATTTTTACTATTTTAAAAAAATCGGTCAGACTTTGTCAGTTTTTAACAACTTAAAAACAACTTAAAATCTGACAAAGTTTGACTGATTTTTTTAAAATAGCAAAAAAAATTATTTTGAGCTGATTATTTTTTTATGGTTATATTGAAATGTTTAAAAATCATAAAAAAAAAATCAGCTCAAAAATATTTTTTTTACTATTTTAAAAAAAATGGTCCTCATTCGGGGTCTTCAAACTGAGACCTCACTTGATTATTTCCCTATATATATATAATAAAAAAATATGAGAAGTATACCCACTGAGGGTATTAAAGGAAAGGCAAATTAAGAGACATATGCGTAAAATGGCAAGGCAAAATCAGGGATAAAATAGACAAAAGCCAACCAACACAACAATCGTCAAACCAGAGCCCTGACATCTTATGCGCTGTCAAGCCATGTGAGCCAAAAAAGCCTCGCTGATTCGCCCAAGCAAATACACACGGATCGACTCAAAACAACCCCAAACAATACAAAGCGTTGTCCTCTTAATTTTTGTTACAAATGTTTAATTAAACAATACAAATGCTTAATTAAAAGGCATTTTTAACATTTTAAAATCTAGAAAAAATATAAAAAGATATTTAAAAATTCTGGAATTATATTAAAACACATAATGGATAATGTAAAAATATTTGAGGTAAAATACATATGAAAAGTATAAATACCAAAATAGTTTAAATATTAATACAAATTAAGTAATTTAGTTTTAGGTTTTAAAAAATATGTACAAAATTAATTTTAACCAAGAATAAAATAAAGGGATCAAAAAGTAATTTGTCTTAAAATTGCGCCAATAAAAAAAGAGGAATTATCAACGACTAGCATCACCCATACCACAACAACATGTCTCTCTAGTTTTAGAGAAGGCCATGGATAAATCAACAAGGGTAACTCGCTTGAGTTGTCGGTCGGGTTAGTCAATGGAAGAGTAAATGCAAAGGAATTTGATTGGTCTATCTTTTAGCGATAAATGTTAGCTAGATATTGACAGGGAATTTTGTCCAATGGTGGGACACTGACTAAAACAAATGATAGGGCGATAGTGAGATATTCCTAGTTCACATAGAGGGTTTAGTGCAAAATAATTCCTACACGGAATCAAAGTCGTTAATCAGTAGTTTTTATTATTGGAGCTAAAGGATCGTACCTTTGTAGATTATGGAAATGAGCCTATCAGATATTTTTATTTTCTTTTAGCAAAGTTAACACTAAGGTTTCGTTTCATATGCCGTATAAGGGGTCTAAATAAAATAGGATAAGAGTCGAATTGGATAGGATAATGATGAATCGTATAAGACTTATTCTAATACTGCGTTTAGAACGATTCCGAATAAGAAGACAGGATGGGATATAATAATATAATCATGTGTTTGAAATGCTCCGAATAAGATTAATTTATCTCCAGTTTTTCAAAATACCCTTATTTTGTATTTAATAATAAAAAAAATACCAAAATATATTGTTATCACATATTTTAACTCAATAACATAATATTTAATTCCATGTGCGATGTTAAAAAAATAATATTATGAGATGAAAATATGTATTTGTATTTGTATATATAGAGAATTAAGGTAAATGTCATGTTTCTTCTTATATTTGAATTTTTAGGACAATACTTTTCAAGTTTATAAATCTAGTCCATGTGGTATAATAGCATTTATAAATCTAGTCACTGTGGTACAATACCTTTATTTTTTTGGTCCGCGCCAGCGGCACTATTTTTCACTTTTTTTCATGGTATTTTTAGTACATGGACTAAATTTATAAAATTATATGGAGTGTCCTATTTTTATACACTTTGAACACCATAAGGATCTTTTCCCAAAACCCCCTTGTATTTATAATATGTACACACTCAACCACTAGTAATCACTTACACGCATACAAAAATTATGTGCACACAAATTAGCCACGAGAAATAATGAGATAGTAAAATTATTTGCTTACTATCTTCTCTTTCGATTCAAAACAAATCAGTCGCAGAAAATTGCTTGAAGTCACAACTGAATAACATCGATTTTACCCAAAATAGTCGTCGGAAACATACAAAAACAAATAAATTGAATTGTACACAACTTTCAACTTGTCTAGCATAGCGGTTAATAATACATTAAAAAAAATATGTGTAACAAAATATTAGCGGTGAATTAACAACACATAAGTTTCAACTTGTCTACTAGGTGAGTTAACATAATATTTGCATCGATTTAAACCAAAATAGTAGTTCATGATAAAGCAACAAATAGAAAAAAATAGAAAAAAAAATGAGGAGGTTACCTACCGTGATGAAAAATATGAATGGAGAGTTATGTGAATCAAAGGAACCGCCGACTGCTATCTAATACTTGATATAGTACAAGTTGCGTGAGTTTTTTTTATAACTTTATAAGGGTAGAGTAGTAATTTTTAATCAAATTTTGATACCGTATACTTTTATACGACCTTAAAGGTGGAATTTTTTTATCCCACTCCTTGTGGGATAAGGAGTTCACTTTGGATAACTTATTCTATCTCATATTTCATCCTAAATTACACCAAACATTGAATAAGATAATTTTATCTAATACGAACTTCTTATACGACGCATCAAACGAGACCTAAGGATAATAATAGGTATTACATTGTGCGATACTGAATTGGTCTATTGGGCAAGTGATTACGGGCAATCCTGTCTATATGACGTATTAAATCGATCATAAGAGGAAAATAGAGAGGGAGGGCATGTCCATAAATCAGGGCTGGACAAGTAGTTTAAGAGGTGATAAGAAAGGAGTTTGCGTGGACATTAAGGGAAACAACCATGTAAGATACTTAGGAATGGTCAGGTTGAGAAAATGTTCCAGCCATAGGGGTAAAGACCCCAAAACTTACACTTGAACAACTGTAGCATAAGCAATACGGAGGTCAACAAGGAGTGAAACCTCATATAACCTTCAAATTTACTTATTTTTCACGTGGAGAGATGGGATATAGGGACAATAAATTCCCCAAAATAACACATGGACAACGAGGTCAAAGAATCGTGTCAGCACCAATGATTACTGGCACCACCAACTCATCTAACCGCACTTACATGATAACATCATATGTAGTATGTCCACGTTTTATCAAATGTCGCTATAGGAAGGATGTGAACTCGTTTAGAAAATGGATGGCATCTTTCATATTTATGGTAGGATTAGTAGAGTGCCTTTTATTTTAGTTCCACAAATTCATTTTTGCATGTAGCTTTGTAACATTATCTAAAGTTTTGGCAGTAGCATCCACTTTAACTATCGATGCGATCATGTATGATATATGTGAGGATATAGGGATTGATATTGTTCGCTAGTGATTTGTTGTTAATAATCCTTTCATGGATATGTTTATTTATGATGTGAATCTGGGTATGTAATTTTTAGTCACTTGCCGAGTGCAAATATATTTCTTTGGTAAAGCACTAGTATTTGTTATTCTGGGCAGGATATGTACATAGCCTACATGCCTGAACCAAAAGGAGGGGCTGCCAATCATCTTTACTTTTTGAGGAGCGTATGAAAGAGGATTTATCCCGTTGTGTGGGAGCTCTCCAAAGTATTTTAGGATATCCCTGGGACCCTGAATGGAAATTAATTTTGTGACAGGTTTAACTCTGATCCTTATAACAATTTCCATAACACCATATTGTATGGTCCCATTGTAAATGAAGAAGAAAGTACAATAAGTTTTGGGGTATGGATTCATTTTTACGAGGATATCGCCCTGGGGCACCATTGCTATTTGTGGAGAAGGATGGATCACTATGGTTGTGTATTGACTAAATGGAGATGAAAAAGTGACTATTAAGAATAAATATCCTTTGTCCGTGATAGATGGCTTATTCAACCTTATGAGGTCATGTTGACGATACAAGAGGAATATATGGAAAAATATTCTTATTAACTACACATGGGTCTTATGGGTTAATAGTGATGCTCTTTGGGTTAACAAACACCCCAATAGTATTAATAAACCTAATGAATATAGTGTTCTAACCCCATTTAGATTAATTTATCATTGTTTTCATTGATGATATATTAATGTATTCTCGGATGAAGAAGGACCATGTTAGACACATAAAGATAACTCTTTATACCATATGATAGCATCGGTTGTACATCAAATTTGAGAAATTTGAATTCTAGCAAGAGGAAGGGAAGTTCCTTAGGCATGTGGATTCTGAAAAAGGCTTGGTGGATCAGAGTGAGGTTATCATAGTTAGAGCAGTATACCAAAACGATTCTTTATGTAATAATTTTAGTTTTGGATTTATTATGTAATAAAATCAGTTTTATGTTTTCATGAGAATCATGTATACATTATTTTATATATTATTGGTGTCTTTTATTCTTCATACTAGGTGATCTGGTGTGTAAAGTATGACTTATACATAATTAGATTACTAGTTTTTGTGGAATATAAGTTTTATCGTTCAGGATCTTAGATGGAGATGGACACACCATCGGTAGGGTTGTGGCACATGATTTTAGTAGTTTACCTTAATTAGGGAAAATATTATATAGTTTGAACTTATTATGCTAGTGCACTTTGTGTGTATTGAATGAGACCAACTTGAGGTTATTGTCTTTGTACTGATTTTATAAGAAAATGTACACCTCATGATTATTAAGTTTACTTAAGGCTCTTAATCTTGATATTCTTGATGGACACGTACATTAGTTATTTGTTACTTTAACCAATCAGGTGAGATTCACCATTGAATAAATAAGTCTAATAGGATGGGGAATGGTGATTAATATACTGTGAAAATCTTTTAGAGATGAAATTCACGTCTTGGTGTAGAGATTAGTGATACCCCCTTGAGATGCTTATAAGTTTTGTATGTGTCAAACCATGTAAGTGGATTATATTAATCTCACACTAGAAACATGTTAAGTTGGACATCTCAAGGACTTAAAGAACTTAATCAAATAAATTATCAGTAGTTTATTTTATTAATGAGAATCTATAACTTAAATGAAGGAAATCGAAATATAATTTGTGTGTAAGAGCACTAGGATCCCTGAATTAACGGTTATTGAAATTCCTAATTTTAAATCAATTACCAAGTGAGCAATAATACCAAATTCAAACCAACATGATGTTTTTTGTCATCTTTACCTAATGTTATCTTGACTAAGAATTACTTTGTGATCATGAAAGTTCCAATTAAAGTAAATTTAGGAAACAACCACTCAACACCATGATGTACGAGGAAAATCGACAATGGAAACAATCTTGGACAACCTCGCCTACAAAAGTCCACTATAATAAAAGTATTTATACAAGATGAAAGACAAAATTACTCACCAACTCGATTCCCTCAAGTTTCATGAAATATTAGCTCTTAGAACTTGATCATTACATCTGAAAGAATCCACCAACGGCTCAAATTGCGATCCAATTGCGCCTCGGTATCCACCAATTTAATCTAGGATAGTCAAACAACGACACAGAAGTCCACCGTGCCAAACATCTTAAACAATGAAGAATAAATCTTTACATGGGCTTAAAACATGAGATCTATGAACAAGATTAATATATTTATTCTTGAATCTCAAACGGGGTATAAAACGGTGTTTAAAGGCTTAAAATTTTAATCTTTGAAAAATGCACACCGAAATAATAAATAAATAATATATTTATAGTTTATAAAACCTAGTTCAAGTCAGCATGCAAAATAAGAAAAATTAAAATCTCTTTCGAACTAGATGTCCATTTTGGTTTAAACGACATGCCTATCTGGTTTGAATGACATATTAATCCGGTTCAAACGAGCTTTTAATCACAAAATATAAGTTTGTTATTTTTAGCTCGTTCTAACCCGATTGCATATCTCATTTTAACCAGATTACATATCTGATTCTAACCAGATTTCTAAAATTTGAATTTATAAACCAAACAGTAATAAATAAATTCCATAAAAATCCAATTAAAATATTTTAGCATCTAAAAAATAAAAATCATCCCGTTGATGTAAAAAACTAGACTAGGTATAATTATTTAATCATGGATAATATTTGTAAGTCAAAGAAAGAGACAAAAAGGTTTTTAAAGTGGTTCGGCTTATGGAGAAAAGCCTACGTCCACTGTGCTTGTTATTATCTTGTGTTTGCCTTTCAATCACTTGCCCTTGATGAAGGGATTACAATGTATTTATAGTCCAGTAGGAAGACAGAGAGATGGAATGTTAAAGGATGGAATGCCTTTATAAATTAGGCATTTACAACAGTATAGAATGTACATAATGTTTCTGGCTATTGGCGTTTTACTGATACTATTGGTCGGCCTCCCTACTGTTGGTCAGGATTCTTACAGTTGGTCGACATTCTAGTATGATGGTCAAAATTCTAAGTCTTGCTCGGTGGTTATACCTTGCTAACTAGGATTATTGTCATAGTGGATGACACATGTCTATTTATGATTGGTCCATATAAGTGGTAATTTTTTGTATCAATAGAACCCCCCAATGTTCCATGCTTGATACTTTTTTGAAAGTATTGACCATTTAGTTCTGGTAGTAGCTCGATCTATATTTCTGATGCTTGGCTGGTTGCCGACTTTTTACATTTGTAAATTATTAGCTTTGCTGATAGCGTGTACTGTTGATGGCCTTTTTGTAAATATCCATAATTATAATGAATCGTTGTGGGGAAAATATGTCTTTTTCTGTTTAGCCGCTAAAATTTCAATCGTTGTTTCACTTTAATCATGACGTTCTTCGATTTTCAAGGCAATCTATAAAAGACGATAAAATATCCATCATCTCTTACCTCAAACCCTCAAAGTTTCTGTTGCAATTTCTTGATCCTTCTTCCTGTCTTCTAGTCCTTGCTGAATCCTTAAGTCTTTGTAAGAATTCTTTCTCTTTCTTCTTTTCTTCATATCGAATCATTGTTTACGTTATTGTCTCTCTAGATGAGTTTAGAAATGAATGGAACATACCAGACTGGGTAGATTTAGAGTTTCTCAATCCCCATATAGACGTTTTTTTCTTTGTATAAAAGTCATTGGACCCTTTCCTTATTCGTTGCTGAGTGCGACTTTACTTTTTCCCCAAATCATTTTTGTCTAGAATTTTGTCAATACTTTGACATTGTACCTACTAGAGTAACCCCCAATATTTGGAGGGTTATCAATGGTGTTCATATGCTCAACCAACTCTATGGGACCCACATAGGCATTCTCGAATTCATGTTTTGTTATAAGTGTGTCACTAGTGACAATACTTACTATTTAAAAACTAGGGCTCTAAATAGAGTTTTAGTTATTAATCTTCCTGACTCCAATAGGGATTACTTCGACCATGGAGTGATTGTCAAAAATTGGCAATATGCCCCCTAACAAGGGGTGAAGTATACAATGGGCCAAAATGACCTCAGGAGGGTCATGGGATAGGTTGTTTTAAATTCTTATGTGACTTTATTAACAATTTTTCTATTGATGTGTTAATTAATCAGTGGTTTTTTATTTTCTTGCAGTTGATAGGAAGAGGAAGTGTCCCAAGGAGGGTGACATCAAGCTTGACGAGCTTAAGTTTCTTTGGGTCTTCATCAAAAAATTGGTGAAGAACATACTAGGTCGACATCATACTTATTGAAATACAGGAGTTTTGTTACCTCTTTTGCTGCCCGACCTTCTACTGTTGTTCCTTCTATTGTGCTTGACTTCATCAGGCAGTGGTGGACTCGCTTCAGGCCCTTCTTCATCCATGGACTCTGATCTTCCTCTTGCTGCTTCTATGGGAAAGAGGAAATTCCCTAATATAATGGAAGATGTTGCTGCTCCTGGCTCCACCAAATCTGTTGCTGGTGGGGCCACTAATAAAGAAGATGCTGGGAAGAAGCCCCCAGTTAATAATCATGAAGAGTCCCTTCTCAAACACATAAAAAATGGTCTTCCTTCCACACTTGCTGATGAAACTACTACTACTGCTGACCAACAGAACTTGTCCAATTTGCCTATTATTATTGTTAGCTCTCCTGGAGCCATAGGTCCTAGCTTAGCCAGACAATTGATAAGGTCTGGTACTTTATCAGATCATAGGGTTGTTGCCTCTGCTATGACCAGTTTGAAATTTTTTGAAAGGGCTGCTCAAAGCCTTGCCTTGGTAAGAATTCTTCCTTTTTCGTACTTGTACTTTTTTATTGATTTCTTGTACTAATTTGGTCTCTCCTTTTGTAGTTCCTGGTTGATTTCAACCAGATGCTGGAGAGGTATGATGTACTTTGTTCTTCTTCAAATGACGTAGAAGAGGATTTTGCATGCCTGAAGAAGTCCTTGCTTGACTCCCAACAAGTATTGGTAAATGAGAAGCAATTTTGGGAGAACAAAATAAAAGTTATTGAGGATGCTCAGAAGAAGGCTGAAAATGAGGCTGTTGCAGCTCGGGGACAAGTCTTTGAGTTAAAGAAGAGCTTGGTTGCTGAGAAGGCCAAAGGTTGAAGGCTAGAGAAGCCTCTTTCAACAAGGGATGAGGGAAGTCCATAACAACCGATTCTATCCAGATTGAGTATGTAAAGAAAAATATTATAAGGATGGTTGGTTGGCAGCACTTATCGAGTTCAACATTCCTCCAGAGTCAGAGCTCTTCCTCAGACATGACCCTGGTTCCCCACTAAACTTAGACGAGGAAGTTGAAGATGATGTGGAGTTAGGGAATTCCACCCTTGTTCTGGAGCCTGCAGTCAACTAATTGCAAACTGTTGCTGAGTCTTATCTCCTAACCACTTTCGAGCAAATCACTCCACATATTCTTGTCTCAAATTAAGATGAAAATACTACTGATAGGGAGATGGTGTAGACTTGCTCGACAATCAGCCTTTTTTTCTTTTTTGTCTTTATTTCTCCTTTATTTCAATATATTTGTAACTTTTCTTCATAACAAAAAAATGAGTATTTTCTACTCTGCGTTTATCATCTTTTGATTCTTGCTTTATGCTCTTTATTATGTTATTAATTGGATATTTTTTTACTCTTATAGTTCATGGATAAAATGGATCAACTTTCCTCCACCGAATCCTAGCTACTCAAGAGATACAATGATCTATTTAAGGCTGCTCAGATGACTTTGTCTGAGGAAAATCTGTCAAATTTGCTCGGAGATGATATTTCAGATCAAGCCAAGGAAGCTTACTTATATTTGAAGTGTCTTCTTGATTAGGCAGTGGATAACAATGTAGCTTACTTTGAAATGATTGAAGAGCTTCAAGAGGATCACAAAGAAGCCAAGGCTCTCCTGCATGCGGATTATGAGAAGAACTACAAAGATCTAAGTAAAGCTTGGGGTTTTGAGGAGAAATTGGAGAAATATGCCGCTTCTTTTAGAAAGAAAGAGTTTTTGCTCAAATGTGAAGTGGATGAGGCTAGGGCCATTGCCAAGCTGTTGGAGGAAGAAAATAACAGTTTGAGAGATGAACTGATCTTTAAAGGTTTCTTCAACTACTGCTACTGATGATGATGGAGTTTCATTTTTGGTGACTGAAAATGCTAATTTGAGAGGCTATGAAGAAATCTAAACCTTCTTCCTCTTCCCGATTAAGAGTAAAATTTGGTCGAGCTACGACTGATAAAGGCGGGACTCAACGGATGCTTTCCAATCAGGCTGTACAAATAAAGGATAATAATTTAGCCATTGCTGAGATGTCTCAAAAGATCCAAACCCAGGGCAAGCAACTTTCAATCCAGTCTTCTCAACTACAGGCTAAAGAGGGAGTGTTAAAGAAGCTGCAACATCAAGTTAAGAGATTAGCTTTCCAATTTCACAAATAGCCCAGGGATATCTAGATGGAAGGATATAATGATACTTTTGGTCATTTTGATGACCTCTTTAGTCAGGCTCAGCGTGAAGGCTATAAATGGGGCTAGACCAATTGCCTAACAGTTTTAAAGATTGACTAGGGGAGTAAACTATGGTATTAGGTTGATTCGGGACTTTTGGAGTGTCAAGGCCCTCCCTTCAAATTGGATGTTAGATGGATTCCTATAAAAACCATTCCTCAATGCCTGATCTCCAATTATTTAGGGGATTATGGCCTGCATAACGAGCTATAAAAAGTTCGACCTCTTCATCTGTTAGATGCTCCGAGAAACAACAATATGATAATGTTTTAAGATTTCAACTTCATTAACTCCACATACACATTGGGTGATCCTCCAGTAGACATGGAACCAACACCGAGCTCCTCTAAAGCTAAAGGAAAGCATCCAGTAGAATAATCTTGAGAATAATTTGTTCCTATATTTCGTTTATAGACAATATTTGAATGTAATCATCATCTATATAAATGAAAGGCATTTGATTGACTTATCTTGTTAGTTTCTGGATGCTTGAATGATTTTATTATTTCATTAGTTCTAGTAATACACTTAGGCATTTTCATAAATTTAATATCAATTAGCAACGATATTATCATAGGTTCTACTGATATACTTAGATTTCTAAGTTTAATAACAATTACCATTGACGTGGCCATAGGTTCTACTAGTGCACCTAGATTTGAATCCAAGTTTAGCACTAGTTACCCGTGATATTGCCATATGTTCTACTAATGCACCTAAATTGTTAGGTTTAGCATAAGTTACCTGTGGTGACCAAGTGTACGTGGAATATGTGTCTACATTCCTTTTTAGGAATCTTCATAATGTTCTTCCTCCATTTTTCTTAGTTCGGATAAAACTTGTTCATTTTTATACAGAGTTTTATCACCGATTTTTCTAGACCAAGTACTGAGGACTAAAATCATGTTTTAACTTGGGGATTGCTTTGCCGATCAAGTAATTGACTTTCCAGTCAAGTAATTTCTTTGCCGATCAAGTATCTCTTTTTCTAACAAAATTCGACCGATTACGGAATTTTAATGACCAAGTATTGGGGGAAAGGGATACATATCACCTAATATTCCCCCCAAAAAATAAAAAAGATAGAAAAAACCAACTTTTTATTGATAATGAAGCATATTGATTACAAAAGATATTGGTTGCTACATTACTGGTAGTACTTCCTAAGATGCTCAACATTCCAGGGATTTTTGAATTCTTCCCCCTCCAAAGTTTCAATTCAATATGTTCCTGGTCGAATAACTGATGTGACACGATAAGGCCCATGACAATTAACTTCAAACTTGTTGGTCTTCTGAATTGCCTTATTAAGTACATAATCCTCCTCTTTTAAGTTGGTCGGCTTCACCCTTTTGTTATAAAAGCGTATTATTTATTGTTATAAGAAACATTCATCAAAACACCATCTTCACGCACCTCTTTCAACATGTCTAGGTCTAGCCTTCGCATCAAATCACTCACAGTTCAACACTCTATGAGTTGGCAAGCCTATATTAGCTGGTATGATTGCTTTCGTCCCAAATGGAAGCATGTATGGTGTTTCTCCAATAGCAGCTCTTGGAGTTGTTGGGTATGCCCACAAAACTGAGTGCAATTTATTTATCCAATTCCCTTTAGCATCATCAAGTATTTTCTTCAACCCATTGAGTAAATTTATGTTCGTTACTTCAGAGTGCCCATATGGAACTTGTATGTATATGGATCCTCATGTTCAGCAGGAAGTGGAGGTATAATACTTAACACCCCTAATAGGATAAACATTGAATATGCACTGTGATTCCAATTTCAGGCCTCAAATAATGAAGTAGACTATGAAGCTCTCATTGTGGGATTAAGTTTAGCTTAATCACTGAACGTTGAGCAAGTTATGGCACACTGTGATTCTCAATTGTTAGTGAATCAAATTTTGAGTTTGTATGGAGCCAAAGGAGCACTAATGATAAGATACTTAGCCAAGGCATTTGAGGATATAGAAAAATTATCGACTGTTTGGATGAGTAGAATTCTAAGATTAAAAAATGCTCGAGCTGATGCACTTTCTCGACTGGCATCGGCAACCAGAATTGAACTCAGGAGAACTATTCCCATTGCAATTTTGGCCAATCGAAGCATTGGTGAAGACTTGATGGTTAATTTCATTACAGTAGACATCAGACCCTCCTGGATTGATCCTATTAGAGCTTATATTGAGGAAGGAAGCCTACTAGTAGATTCGATTGAAGCCAAAAATCTTAAGTACAAAGCAACAACATATGTGTTTGATAAAGGAGTGTTATACAAGAAAGGGTTAACAACTACTCTGCAACGCTGTGTTCACCCAACGAAAGTTAACGAGCTAATAGAAAAAGTTCGTGAAGGATCTTGTGGAGCACATGTAGCAAGAAGATCATTACTACAGCGAAAAAATACTCAAGGGTATTACTAGCCGAGCATGAGGTCAGATTTTACAACTTTTGCAAAAAAGTGTGACAAGTGCCAGAGGTTCTCCAATATTCGCAAAACTCCACATGCAGCTTTAAACCCCATCACTTCACCTTGGGCATTTTCTATTTAGGGAGTAGACTTAGTCGAGACATTGCCGACCACCCAAAGAAGATTTTAAACTTGGTCGTATCTGTTGACTTGAGGACTAGAAATGGCCTATGTCATCTTATAGCATCAACAGATTGGCGTCATTTGTGGAAATGTATTTCTAAAAAATTTCACTCATTCATTTACCCAATATGGCTGATATTCCTGAATCAAGTACCAAGAATGAGGGCATTCCTCATGTTCCATCTACTCTACCAACAAACAACGATCTGATTGGAATCTTAGCTAGCCTTGCTAGAGGATAGGATGCCATGCAAGATACCATTAGGCAGTTAGCCCAAACAATGCAGACTGGATCTCCTACCTTGTCCGCTCGTGGAAATATGCCACCACCACCTCCAAAACACCGCAGGCATAACCAATACCAGATTACAAGAGATATGACCTACCATTCAGGAGCAAGTTCTTCGATTAGAAATTCATAACCATATAATGAACAATCTTTTACTCCTGAAAGATTGAGTGCTTTAGAAATGTTAACCGAACATCTCCCATTAATCGTTTGGGACACAGGGGGAATAGAAATGTTCCTGAAGGCATTGTTGGGGAATGCTCGACGGCCAGTCGATCAACATGAGGGTTCAGCCCAAGCCAGATCAAATGCTCGACGATCTGTCCATGTCGAGCAGACCTCACAGGAGGGGAGTTCAGCACACACAGTTAGTCGTAGCAATCGAGATGCAATACATAGATCTGATGCTGGTAATAATACATGAAAGGGCTCTATGGAACGATTAGAGGATAGGTTGGGAGAAATGGCGAAGGTAAAAAACCTTTGCAATGAAGTTTTATGAAAAGATATCCTTTTGTACAAACTATTGTGTACTTTCCCACTCCTTCAAAGTTTAAAGGTCGTATGGTTACTCCCAAGTATAATTGGAAAATAGATCTTGTTTTTCATGCAATAGTCGATATTTATGATGATCCTGATAAAATGAGATGCAGGGCATTTTCAGGTCCACTTACAGGGCTTACTCATATTTGGTACAATAGCCTTCCTCGGGGATAAATTTATAATTTCAACCATCTCATCGAGATATTTATTGGTAAATTCTTCTTTGGAGTCAAACCAGTAAAAAGAGTAAATCATCTACTAAGTGTAAGACAAAGGGTAGGAGAAAGTTCCAAAAATTATATAACTCATTTCAATAATGACAAGTTGGAAGTTGTTGATTACGAGGAGAAAACAACTATCAAAGCCCTCATGAGTGGACTACTTCCCGAGAAAATTTACTACACACTCACCAAAGATACTCCAAAGACAATGACATAATTGATGGCTAAAGTAGCCAAGATAATGAATGCAGAGGAAGCCATGTCTAAAAAAAACTCAGGTATAAAGTCTGAAGGCAAAATCGATAAAAAGGATCAGAAAGAGCATAAGGAGAATAAGTAATCGAAGCAAAAAGTGAAAACCGACATGCTAAAAAATACAAGAATTACACTCCATTAATGATGGATATCCACCATGTTTTAGAAGAAATAAATCATAGCAAAGAGGTACGTTGGCTTGAAAAGTTGAGAGCACCTACTAGAAAGAGGGATAGGTCTAAATATTGTGAATTTCACAGGGACCATGGGCATATGAAGAATCACTGTATTGCTCAGTAGAATGAGATTTAGACCCTCATTCGAAGAGGAAAGATGAATAGATTTATTTATCAATATGATAACAATGGAGCCCAGTGAAGGTCAAAATCTACATGCAAGCCTAGGGATGAGAAAAAGATAACGCATGAATACGATCAAGAAGATGACCCTGACCTGCCAAAAAGGCCTAGGCAACCGGAACATGAGGTATTCATTCTTAGTTTTGGATCTTTTGATTATTAGATGATTATAGGTGGAGATGCAGGAGGAGAAGATCATACTGCTGAAAGAAAATCTTACTTTAATGAGGCTTAAGCTTGCTCTTATATCCAAAGGACCAATCTGGCCGAGGAAGATAGGCCTAGGAAAGTTAACAAAGAAAAGTTGGTGGTTGGTTTCTCCAAAAATTACCTTTTAGGGGTACTTCACCTCCATGATGATCCCCTAGTAGTCAAGTATAGAATTCAAGATATAATTGTTTCCACGGTATTGATCGATAACGACAGCTCGACGGATATCATATTTTATCTATGCTTTAACACTCTGGACTTGAATATTAGCTAATTAGAACCTTACCACATGCCCCTAATAGGCTTTTCTGGTGAAAAAGTATTTACCATGGGCACCATCAAGTTGGAAGTGTTGATCATCACCTGACCAGCAAGTCGGACATATAAGATACGTTATTTTTAATGGATAAGAATGTTTATTATGCCTACAATATGATCATGAGAAGGGTAGGATTGAAGAAATTTAAAGTTGTTCCGTTTACAATCCATCAATGCTTAAAGTTCCTAACAACCTTTGGGGTGAAGGGTGATAAAAAATTAGCTTGGGAATGTTATTACTCCTCTGTCGACCAAGAAGATCTGGAAGAAATAAATAAGAAGAACACCACTTACCAAGTGGATATTACTGAGCCCAATAGAGACTCTAAAGTGGAAACTTTAGATCCAAGAGATGAGGAAGAGTTGGTAAAAGGACAAATTATATAAGCAACAGAGAATATCATCTTAGACGACGACAAGCTAGTGTGAATTACACAGGAGGGATCAACACTAGACCCTGTTCTTAAACAGTAGCTAGTGACGTTCCTGAGATAGAGAAAGCATGTATTTTCTTAGAGTCATGAGAACATGCCTGGGATTGATAGTAATTTTCTCTGCCATGAGCTCAACGTCAACAAGGATGACAATCCAGTGAAGCAAATACGTAGAGTATTGGTGGAGAAACTTCAAAAAACCTCATTCATTAAAGATGTGATATATCCAGATTGTTATGGTCACAAAGAAAAATAACAAATGGAAAATGAAAAATGTGTAAGGACTTCACATATTTGAATAAAGCCTGCCCAAAGGACCATTTTCCTTTGTCCAGGATTGATCTACTTGTCGATGATACGTTAGGGCATGAATTATTGAGTTTTATGGATGCATATTCTGGTTATAATTAGATGAAGATGAAGCCCGAAGATAGGGAAAGCACTTCGTTCATTACTCCCCGAGGAACATATTGCTATAATGTTATGCCATTTGGTTTGAAAAATGCAAGTGCTACTTACCAGAGGCTGGCGAACAAAGTCTTTAAGGAACAAATAGGCAAAAACATAGAGGTATACGTAGATGACAGGATGACGAAAATAAAAAAATAATCTGATCACATTGTCGACCTCAGCCAAACCATTGATCAACAGGAGAAGCACCAAATGATGTTGAATCCGACCAAGTATTGGGGGAAGGGGATACATATCACCTAAAATTCCCCCAAAAAATCGAAAAGATGGAAAAAACAATTTTTTTTATTGATAATGAAGCATATTGATTATAAAAGATATTGCTTGCCACATTATTGGTAGTACTTCCTAAGATGCTCGGCATTCCAGGGATTTTTGAATTCTTTCCCTTCCAAAGTTTCAATTCGATAAGTTCTTTGTCGAACAACTGTTGTGACACGATAAGGCCCATGCCAATTAGCTTCGAGCTTGTTGGTCATCTGAATTACCTTCGTAAGTACATAATACCCCTCTTTTAAGTTGGTCGGCTTCACCATTTTGTTATAAAAGCGTGCCATTTGTTGTTGATAGGTAGCGTTCTCAAAGCAGCATCTTCATGCAACTCTTCCAATATGTTTAGGTCTAACCTTCACATCAAATAGCTCATAGGAGAATCAAAGTCGAAAACTCTATGAGTTGTCAAGATTATTTTAGCTGGTATGAATGCTTCTGTCCTAAATTCCAGCATATATGGTGTTTCTCCAGTAGTATCTCTTGGATTTATTCGATATGCCCACAAAACTGAGTGCAATTCATTTATCCAATCCCCTTTAGCATCATCAAGTTTTTTCTTCAACCCATTGAGTAAAGTTTTGTTCGTTACTTCAGTTTGCCCGTTTCTTTGAGGATGACCTGGAGCAGAGTGTAACTTTTGAATCTTTGATTGGGCACAGTATGCTGCAAACTCTTCATTATCGAACTGTGTATCATGGTTAGTAATGAAGGCATATGGTAAACCATGTCTGTTGATACCAAAAATTACCCACTTACGTGGACCAATCCGAAATAAACATGTGTCATCCACTATGGCAATAATCCTAGTCAGCAAGGTATAACCATCGACCAAGACTTAGAATGCCAACCAACCACAAGAAGCCCGACCAACAGTATCAGTAAAATGCCATCAGCCAAAAACATTATGGACATTATCTACTGATGTAAATGCCTAATTTATGAAGGCATTCCATCCTTTAACATTCCATCTCTTTGTCTCCCTACTGGACTATAAATACATTGTAATCCCTTCATCAATGGCAAGTGATTGAAAGGCAAACACAAAAATAGTGGACGTAGGCTTTTCTCCATAAGTCGATCCACTTTAAAAAACTTTTTGTCTCTTTTTTTACTTACAAATATTATCTCTGATTAAATAATTAGACCTAGTCTAGTTTTTTGCATCAACTAATCGGCGCCGTATGTGGAAAACGATACAAAAATCTTTCCTTATTATTAGAAGAGATGAAGATCATCATCGCTAAGTTTTTTTTATCTCTACATATAATCAATTATATGTTGAACATACATCTTTTGATTCAATCATGATTTTATATTCACAAAACTGTTGGATTGATTTTATTTGGAAATCTGCACAATAATAGATTTCGGAATCATAATTTTTGTACAAGCCCTGAAGTTTATGAATTCTCTTGAAAATGGTCTGGACAAACACATTTCTGTGTTTTTTTCTTCTTCTTTAGGACGTTGATCATATATTTGCAGATAAATATTAGTAGATATATAATTTTCTTCAAATAAGTTTTTCATTATAGAAAATTAAGGATCGTGGTTTATTAACTCTTGATCATTCGTATCCTATCTCCCCCAAGAATTTCTATGACTATTAATACTCCTTTACCAAGAAATTGGGTTTGATAAAAATAAAAAATCGAAGAGTTTTACCCAATTTCAACGTTCTATAGCACAGGGCGCAAATGCAATAATCATTATTGAACATAGTACCAAATTTCAATCAGATATCAAGGCTATATAGTCAACCACAATTTCATTATCTAATACTTGGGTTTGGTAAAAATCCCATTCATCAGCAACAACAGGACCACAATAGTGACAAATCAATTGGGCAGTGAAATCGTCAAAGTTGGTGTCCAGTCTACGTTCAAATCGGTCAAGACCTCTCAACTTCTGAAAGAGGAAGCGTTGGACACAATGAATTTACCGGTCTTCTCAAGTGCCTTCAATCAACGAATTTCCTCATCCATCAACCCAAACAGGTCCAACTGTCCTAGTCGGCATTTATATGTGACAAACAAGAACATCGGCGATAACCCTTAACGATCAGGGCCGTCCATATAGAGATAATTTGCGATCATCCAAACGACCTGAAAACTTCCCCAATTCTCCACCAGATCAAAAGGGTTTCATGGGTTGCATAAATACCTGATCGACAACACCATTAACTAGTTGACAAACACACGTTTTATTGGTCGGCGATAAGGTGTGAGACCCATATATAACGTTGTGAAGGTCGGTGTTATATTTCTATTGAAGATGGATAAATCACAACGAGTCCGGAGAGGTTATTAAAACATAATCTTTAGGTCAACGTCCAAACTTGCTGGATGGGTTCAATAAAATTTTCTTATCGGCGGCATATTTTCTTGATCGGTGACACGGGAAGCATCACTTCTTGTTGACCATCTATCATCGTGTGGGAACAATTACTGGTCAGCAGAACCTTTTTCTGGTCAGCATTACATATTACTGGTTGGCACAGGTTTGCACTTGGTCAGTGATATGGTTGTACCAGAATTAAGATTGGCACAGGTTTGCATAGGTCAGAAGATTCCCCGAATACAGGTCGACAACATCTAATTTTGGTCAGCGGTTGTTGATTTCCTCCCCGACCAACATGATCACTTTACAAAAGTATTTTTGTGTAGATAGAACACTTATTACTGGTCGACAATTCCTAGTACTCATCAGCAATAAGGGATTTCCCATTGTTGGTCGACATCACTGTGCTATAACGACAATCCAATTGGGAATGAAGTCCCCCTTTTTTACTTTATTAAAATAAAACATTTTCTATTTAAAAAGGACTTTTGGTTTATCCAAATGTTACTATTTAAAGATATTTTTGGTTTATTACACCAAATCTCTACATCCCCCCGTAGAAAATATTTAGAATCAACTTATACTTGAGTTTAAACAAATTTACAAAAACTCTAATAATTAAGTCTTACATATGGCACCTATTTGATAAAAATCTACACATATTTCGGCATAAAACATATTATTTCATATTTTAAAATCTATATTGATTGATGTTAGAGTAGATACACATCGTATATTGTTTGGCTGAATAAATTATTCTCATGACGTCTATTTTGATTTAGCTTCCACAGGTGTTCGGGCAATGCATTAAATTCCATAAGTACAAGATTCAGTCCTGACGAATACACGGCCATAGTCTCAAGCCTACGGATATATTATTAATGGTTAGATTCACTATAAATAGTATTTATGCAAGAAATACATCCGAGCAAACTTCTTCGGAAGAGAGCTCACAATTCAGCTTACAGTTTAAGCAAATCGATAAGACTTCTTCAGAAGAGAGATCATAATTCAACATCCAAGAAGACTTCTCAGGAAGAAAGATCGACATGAAACTGAGCAGACTTCTCAGGAAGAGAACTTAGCATGCACTCGCACAGACTTCTTAGGAAGAGAGCTTAGCATGCAACCGACCATACTTCTCCAATAAAGAACTTAACATCCGAGCAGACTTTTTAGGAAGAGAGCTCATAATTCATTTCACAATTCAATAGCAGGCATTACAATCATTACTGATCTGACTAACCAGTCAACATAAGATTACCTAGTCATCAAGCTTGAATACAGAGCAACTAATTTTCCAAAACCAATGGCATCAGCAAAATATTACAATAACTAGAAAAATTCATTATAAGGGAGCACACTTAGAGGTCGAGAAAGTATTCAGAGACCATATTCCACACTTGGGGGCTTATTAAATTATTCATATTGCTAAGAAATTCCTAGTGGCACATTATGGCAAGTAAAATTGAAGGTATCAAAATAGTTCCAGCAGAAGATCGATTGTCAATCAACTTATCAGAATTACACCGAGCAACTTTTCAGAATAAATACTCCATCCTCTCAGTAAATCATCAAGCATGGAGAATTGGGGGATTCTATTAATGACAAAAACTACTCATCTACATGGACCAGTCAGACATGGACACCTGTTCTCCTACGTGATAGTATTCACATTAATTACTCACTTGGTCGACTCCCGAAGATAGTAGGTCGGCTTAGAAGATAGTAGGTCGACTACCCGCCTGACCAACTCACTTGAAGAATATAAACCATCGAGAATGTCAAAGGCCATTGGTGTAGAATGTCAAAAGACTGATTCATTATGTAAATGCCTAGAGATATAAACGCATTCCATCTCTTGGGTTCCTAACAACCCCTATAAATACATGCTCTCCCTTAACCAAAGGAGAGGCTAATCATTCACATCTCTCAATCATTCGCAGCATATCATATTGTGCTATTATAAACCCCTTGGAATAAATTAACAGTGGACGTAGGTTTTTCTCTATAAGATGAACCACTTTACAAACCTTTTTGTTTCTTTCTTTTACCTACAAATATTATCTGTGATTAATTAATTACATCTAGTCCAGTTTTTTACATCAACACATCCATTTAAAAATCCAAGGATCAAAATATCAATACCATTATACCTTTTTCGAGATCCAATGATGAAGATATGATATTATAGCATGAATTTGATGACGCTTTGCGAAGGTCGCTTCAAGTCTTCCATGCATAGTCTTGAGGAACACATACAAATTGTTTTAACTTATGACTCAAAAATATATTATCCAACGGTATGATGCCAAATATAAATTTTAAATATATACATTACAAAATTTTTCCTTAAAAATCTTCCTTTTTGCTATTCAGGATCAAAATTAAAAAAAATAAAGCTAGGCCATCAAGCATTAATGCCCAATCCGAAAAGGAAAAAACACATTTAAAAACTGTACAAACTCTATTGTATATAAAGGTTTGTAATTGTAAATCTTTGTCGCATTGATGCATATACCTGCCCACTTAACACACATTTCAAATGCATATATAATATAAAATCATATATCATTTTTATTCCAAAATACCCCCCCCCCCCCACACACACACACACATAAACATATGAAATTCCTCCCCCCTAATATAATGCAGCAAAGATAAATACAAATGTTTTGTTGTAACCTATGAATAAAAAATGATTTGTTTAACAAAATGATCCCATATATAAATATAAATATACATTACAGAATTTTTGCTTACAAATCTCCCAATTTGGCTATTCCGGGACAAAACTAAAAAAAAATCAAAGCTTGTTCATCGAGAACTAATGCCCTATCCCTAAATCCTCAAAGGAAAAAGACAGTCAAACACTTGACCAACTTTATCGGATATGAAGGCTTGCACTTATGAAGCTTTGTCGCATTGATACTTATCCCTTCACACTTAAGACACCTTTCAAATGCCTATATGAAATCATATAATATTTTTAGTCCAATAAACTTTCCAACATATGAAATCCCTACGCCTAAATGTAATCCCCCCCCCCCCCCCCCCCCACCTCTTTAATTCGGTAATACACAAAGGTTAAAAAGAATAAAATGTGATCATCTAGAGACAAATCATATCATGTAACAAGAAGTGTACCAAGCAATAAGCATGAGACATGACAACACAATAACAAATAATCCTAAAGATGTATCAATAACGGATATGGATTAAGCACATACAAAGACTCAAGCTTATTTAATATATACATATATAAACATACATGTATCATTACACACACACACACACACACACACACACACACACACACACACATATATATATATATATATATATATATATATATATATATATATATATATATATATATATATATATATATATATATATATATACAAAGAGAGAGAGAGAGAGAGAGGATATATGACTGGTCACCCAAAATGGGTGCCCAAATGAGTGTCTTTTTAAAAATACTAAAAAAAAATATGGTATGTTTTTTCTTTGTGTTGTTTAAACATTTCAAGGGACTTGTAAAAAAATAACTTAAGATATCTTTTTTTTTCTATTTTGAAAAAAGGATTAAAATATGTCAGTTTTTAAGTTGTTAAAAACTGATATATATTTGACCCATTTTTTAAATTAGAAAAAAAAATATTTTGAGTTGATTATTTTTACATGTCCCCTGAAATGTTTAAAGAACACAAAAAAATCAGACCAAATTTTTTTTTTTATATTAAAAAAAATACTCGTTCAGGGCACCCATTTTGGGTGACCCATTGGAGATCCTCTCTCTCTCTCGCTCGTTCGCTCGCTATATATGAAAATCTCATGCATACCAAGTATACATACTTGCTGACGCAAACCTATTTTTATAAAATATTAACAAAAGATTAGTTGGATGTTTTTATGTGGTATTTAAATATTTTAAGGGACCCGTAAAAAAAAACCAGCTCAAAATAATATTTTTTGCTATTTTAAAAAAAAACGGCCAAATATTTACAACTTTTAAAGTATTATAAAAGTTGTAAAAGTTTGACCGATTTTTTTTAAATTGCAAAAAATATTATTTTGAGCTCATTTTTTTATATGGGTCCCTTGAAATGTTTAAATACCACATAAAAAAACTTAACTCGAAAATAATATTTTTACTATTTAAAAAAAAATGGTATGTACAGGAGCCTCTGTGTGTGTGTGTGTATATATATATATATATATATTTGTTCAAAGTGAACTCAAACAGCGAAAAATGGTCTAAATGCATACAAGCCTAGAAAATATTGATGATTCTCAAGTTAATAACGTCAAACATTTAAGCATAAACAAGGAAAAAATGTGCAAACACATTGATATTCAACTTATAATTCCCTCATAAGCATTTTTTTTTGTGATGATCAATTATTTTTTTTCTTTTCCAAAAGGCTCTTGGCAATGGGGGCTTGTCATGCAAAGGACTTATCTTTATTAATTCAGGGATCCTAGTACTCTTACAATAAAGAATAAATCTTAGTAGGGGCTCAAATAATACATCTATGAACAACATTAATATATTGATTCTTGGATCTCAAACGGGGTGTAAAAGAGTGTTTAGAGGCTTAGATTTTGATCTCTGAAAAATGCACTTCGAAAATGTAAAAATACAATGAATTTATAGTGTAAAAACCCTGGTTTAAGTTGGAACACAAAATGAGAAATATCAAAATATCCTTCGAACCAGATGCCCATTCTGGTTCAACAGCATGCCAATCTGGTTCGAACGACATGCCCATTCTGGTTCAAGCGAACCTTTCATTGGAAACCAAAAGGTTGTTATTCTGAGCACGTTCCTAAATTGTTCTAACCAGATGGCATATGTCGTTCTAATCAATTGTCATATCATGCTCTAACAAGATGACATATATGGTTCTAACCATATTTTCAAAAATCAAAATTTTAAACCAAACAATTGTAAATAAATTCTAAAAAATCCATTTAAAATATTTTATCCTTTAAGAAATAAAAATTACGCATTTAAAAATCCAAGGATAAAAATACCAACACCATTATAACTTTTCGAGATCGAAAGATCAAGATTTGATATTCTGGCATGAGTTTGATGAAGCTTTTCAAAGGGTGCTTCATGTCTGCAATATATAGGCTTCAGGCACATACAAATTCTCCAAATGTATGACTAAAAAATGTTTTGTTCAATGGAATAATGCCAAATATAAATTTTTAATATACATTATAAAAAGTTTCCTTACAACCCCCCTAGCTATTCCGGGGCAAAACCAAAAGTAAAACTCGGTTGTCAAGAACTAATACCCGGTCCCTACCCCGAAAAGGAAAAAGACACTACACTTAACGAACTCTATTGGATATGAAGCTTTTCACTTGTGAAGCATTTCCACATTGATTCTTATAATCGCACACTTAACACACCTTTCAAATTCATAGATAATACAAAATCATATAACGTTTTTATGAAAAAATACTCCCCCAACATATGAAATCCCCCCCCCCCCCCCCCCCCCCCCCCGCGCCTAATTTAATGTGAAAAATCCAAATACAAATATTTTATCCTAACAAATGACTAAAAAATGTTTTGTCCAACGAAATAATGCCAAATAAAAATTTTCAATATACATTACAATATTTGTCCTTACAAATTAAGAGTGTTATGATCCTTGAATTAATGGTTATGGCAATTCAAAAATGTAAATCAAATACAAGTCAGAAACAATACCAAATTGAAATCAAAATGGTCTAAAGTCAATTTGTGTGATCTTTAGGCAATTTATCTTGCCTCAAAATTACTATGTGAGCACGCAAGATACAATTAAAGTTAAGTAGGGAAACAATCACACAACGCTATGATATACGAGAAAAATCCATAATAGAAAAAATCTCAAACGACTTACCCTATAAAATTCCACTATGATACGAGGATTTATACATAAAGACATATAGGCTACTCACCGCCCCGGCACCTTAAAGACTAATGCAATCTTCGTTCCAAGACCTTGGTCAAAACAACCGCAAGAATCCACCAATAGCTCACCACTATAACACCCCGTAAATTCAAGGATATTTAATTAAATAAAATATTTGTAGAAAAAGAATTTATTTCATTTGGAGGAATTAAATTCATGACTTGTGAATTTTTAAATTTGAGGAATTTATTAATTTGGCGAATTGAGGATTAAATATTTTGGACTATTTTATGCCACCTTATGAGCTCTTAAATTTGGAAGATGTTATAAATTAATTCGGATGGCAATTCGGAGTGTACGGTTGTGTCCGGATGGGTCAAAATAGTCTGAAATGAGTGGCCATATGTATATATTGAGTTTCTGGACTTAATTAGACATAATTGATTTCTAAATAAGGTGTTTGGGCCATTTTTAGGAGGCCTGAAGGTCCAAAAACGGGAATTGAGTTTTCATTTTTAGAATACTAAACTTGTGGAGAGCTCAAGAGGAGAGCCATTAAAAGAGAATTTGAGGATTTTTGAGAGATTGCTTCAAGAACAAGAGGAGACCCTTGAATTCAATCCAACGTCTTCATCCAAAGGCTTGGATCTACAAATTATGTCTGATTTAATTTGCATTTGTTAATTTGTATTTACCTATTCATATTAAAGGAGGTGAGAACCAATTAATATGTTAGGGTTTTTGTTCATTAGAAATTGGAGATTTCTTTGATTTGAAGTTATAAATTTGTAGAGGTGTTAAGATTTGACTAATTTGATGTCCTGGTTTGGTGTAATTGATGGGGTTAGATTAAATATAATAAAAGGATGGATTTAGGATGAATCTGGAAAAGTTTTGATGAAGAAATCTGTACAAAATGAGGTTTAAAACATATCAATGGCGGACTGGGTTTTAACTGGGCATATTAGAGATGATGATGATACTTAGGTCGTTTTAATGACCTGGTATCTCGTTCAAACATGAGTCACTGTCGTTCGAACGACTTGTTATGCCTGGTCAGATTTCCTTCTTCCCTTAATTTAGACTTGTTATGTATTTTGAGATACACACTTTCTGCATTGAGTGATTTTGCAATTTTGGATATAATCTAGGGTTTAAATTGGTGAATGTTTACCATTGAATTAATTAAAAGATTGTTAATTTGAAGATTTAAGGTTTATGATTTAGTGAAATATAACCTTGTAAATTAAGTGGGTAGACTTAATTGAATGAAATTGAATGATGGATTGAAAATATTGAATTTCCATCCGAGAGAGAGAGTCCGGGTATAATTGGTAGGGTGACACCAAAATAATGAAAATTAATTAGTGTATAATTAATTGAAATGAGGTCGGATCATAGACTTTCATGTTTAGGCTTATGTATGGACATAGTACACCGGTATCCTAGATTTTTATATATATACGGTGATGTGTAGTATATATATGATTTATAAATATTTGTGTGAATAATATTTATAGTAAAGCATACCAATATTAATGCTATCTTAGGAGGTTGCACGATGTTGGTGAGTCCCCTGACTAGCGAATGCAGGGCGAGTATATTCTCCAAGTTATAGTGTCTATTTTTAGGGGTGGGACGTTATGGTATGGAACGGACACTTACGTGGGGACTATGACCGCCTCCTACGAGTTGGGTGATAGCATTTATATCCGACATGCGTGTGAATGCTGATATTATGTATATATATTACAGAATTATATATATATATATATATATTTATATACATGGTGTAAATGTATAATTAATTTAACTTGTGAAACGGTTATATGGTATAAAATGGGAATTGATTTAAATAAGTTAGTGTGAATAATAACTTATAACTCATACACAAGATGTGAAATGTATAAGTGGCATAACTCGTGAGAATGTTATATGGCATTAAATGAGAAAAGATTTAAATATGCCCACTAGATTTAGGGTAGTGGGAAATCGTGGGATATATATGTGATAAGACTAGTTACGGGGTGGTAAGCTAGGTGGGTCATGTATAGAACATTAGGCATGCACATTAGTGGAGGGGTGAGGTGTCCTCAAGAGAGTGTACGACACTAACTTAAATATGAAGAGCATGCTGGCATTTTAATTTACTACATTTAAATTCACTTGCTAAATATTTTCAAAATGTTTTGGGTTCTAACCATTGCTATAAAATATTTTCAAACCCTTTTAGGTGTCCATCCACAGGGATGCCAGAATTTTTATATTCCAAGTTACGCAGCTGCGACACATATGGATGTTGCAGGACTTTGACTTAGCCGCTTCAGTCATTTCAATTCTAGAGTAGGATTCAGTCAATGTTCTATTTGGGCACGTCGCCCTAGTTGTTCCATTTTATTTTAGTTAGTTGAGTATTCAGTTATTACTCTTGTGATTCATTTCGTTATTTGACTTGTAGCCGGTGGTTGTTTCGGCAAGGTTTACATATATTCCATTTTTAGTATTGGTTGATTCAGTGATGGAATGATGGTTAGTTATATATTCTTTCGCATGTTGTTGTTGGGATGTTAAATAAAAAGATAAAACTTGGCACCATGTCTTTTGAATACTTGGTGGCTAGTAAGTTTTTTAAAAAAATCGACAGTGATGCTAAGAATGAACTAGATCAGATTCCTATTTAACTGATCACCCGGTATTTTATTAGGCGAGGTGCCACAACCACCTAGTCCAACCACGCCTCAATACCCAACGTTCTGAACTAGGATTACAAAATAGCAATATGGAATTTCACCCTGCCAAAATTCTCAAATAATGAAGAATGAATCTACGTAGAGGCGAAAATATGATATTTATGAAAAATATTAATATATTGATTCTTGGATCTCGAACGGGGTGTAAAGTGGTGTTTAGAGATTTAGATTTTGATTTCTTAAATATACACAATGAAACTATAAAATACAATGTATTTGTAGTGTAAAAACCCTAGTTTAAGTTGGAACTAATGATGGAAAAAATCGAAATCTTGTTCGAAGTAGATGCCTATTCTGGTTCGAACGACATGCCAATATTGTTCGAAAGACTTGCCTATTGTGGTTCGAACGACATGCCCATTCTGGTTCTAATGAGCTTCCAATAGCAAAACAAAAGGCTATCAATTTTAGATCATTCCTAACTAGTTCTAACCACATGGCATTCATTATTTAAATCAAACAATTGTAGATAAATTCTATAAAAATCATATTATAATATTTTAGCCTTTAATAAAGAAAAATCGCCCATTTAAAAATCCAAGGATCAAAATACCAATACCATTATACCTTTTTGATATCAAATGATGAAGACATTATATTATAGCATGAATTTGGTGACGCTTTGGAAAGTTCACTTCAAGTCTTCAATGCACGGGCTTGAGGAACACATACAAATTGTCCTAACCTATGGCTCAAAAATATTTTGTCCAGTGTATTAATGCTAAATATTAATTTTTAATATACATTACAATATTTGCCCTTATCTTTGGGTTACGGAGTGTAACTACAATTATAATTTAGTTGAATTAATTATGATTAATGGACTAAGATTAGAATTTTGGTCGAATTAGGTTTTGTTGTGACCATTAGGAGCCACGTCCTTATCCACCCTTAGTTTCCTACCATATCCTATATATGCACCCGAGGCTCTCTTGTTCTCACAAGTTTGTCACTCTTACAACTTGAGAAATCTAATTCGGAATTAAAAGAGATAGAGATAGAGAGAGAGAGAGAGAGAGAGTAAGGAAGAAGAGGGTGATCATGAAGGAAAATCCCACACTATGTCCTTGATAGTTCATATTGAGAATATGGTAAAAGATCATGAGATGCATCGAGACCATGCTCTCGATTAATATGCATAAAATATTATTAGCTATGAGACAAAATCAAACCAGAGAGATCTCAAAGGTAAATCCTAAATTCCTCCTTGTAGGGTTTTACGTTTTAGGTAATATTTTGTTGTTCAATTTATACGTGCTTATCAACCGCTGCTAAGGAAACCTCTCTAATAATCCCAATGTTATATTAAGGATAATCCATGACATCAATAGAGATCTACAGTTTTCTAGGACTTTGATGATACTACCATCGGCTTATCCCGGGGTTCATTATCATAATAGGTTTATCACAAGGCTAATCGAGATGGGGTTTTCTTATGTATGGGATGAGAAGTGTTAAGGTAATTTTTGTTAATTGAAGAGTAAGTTAACTTTGACTCTAGTGTTGTCCCAACTCGAAAGTGGGGTAGATTATTTGATGTAAACTGATGCATATTTGAAAGGATTGGGTCGTGTTTTGATTTAGGAAGACAAACCTATTTACTATTCCTTATGAAAGTTGAAGTTTCATGAGAGTACTAACCTGGAACATAACTTAAAGTTAGTTATAGTGTTATTTAAACTACTCATATAGAGTTATTATATATTTGGAGAAGTTTATATTCTTTAGTTATGATAAGATTATGCAGTATCCATTCACCCAAAGATATTTGAACATGGGTAAGATGAGGTGTTTAGAGTTTGTGAAAGACTACTAAGTCACTATTAGTTTCATCATGGGAAGTCTAATTTGGTGGAGGACGAGTTAATATGTAGACCGTTCAGAAGAAAGTCATCATTGTATATGACTTTATGGGAACAAATGTTGACAAAGGTGATCTCGCTAAATCTTTAATGCCAGTTCTCATAGCTACCCTTGATATCATTATGTGTGTTGTTAAGTCACAATGTATATATATAGTTTATCAGAAGAAGTTGGAATAACTACTAGATAACAAAGCACCATTATACATGACAATGTTAGTTAAGGAATTTAGACTTAAGGGACGGTCGGTTGTTCCCTCGGACAAGGAATTGAGCCAAGGTGTAATGAAAAACACCCCAAAAATCCAAAATCATCTCACTTTTTTTCAAGCTCTTTGTCACGGTCAATAACTATAAAAAGGCTATGATAATTTTATCATGATCCAACTTTGTCATGGTCATGGACTGTGATAAGGTCATTGTATCACTACTTTGTCACCACCAATGAATGTGACAAGTTTGTGTCTCAAAACTTTATCGTTTTGGATCCCTATTTAAACAAAAAATTATTCATATTTCCCTTTCTTCCTCTTGCACCCGACTCTCTCTCTCTCTTTCTAGGGAAAAAATAAAGGGATTATTTCTTTCCAAGGTAATATACACCCTATATATACATATATGGGTGCGTGTGTGTGTGTGAAGTAGTTTCAATATAATAACATGTTTAGGTTAGGGATTTTGAGTTGGGGCTTAGATTTTGGGTTTAGATGGGTTTGATTGATTAATAATGCTTAATTTTTAGGGGTTTTGATTTATTTATTTTTATTGTAAGCACACTGGCCATTAGGCTTTTATTGTAACCATTTGGTATAGACATGTGTGTGTGTGTCTATGAAATAAAATCATCGAAGGCCAATTTATCTTAATTAATAAAAAAGAATTTGATTGTGATAATATGCCTTGGGCTTTGTAATCGTCCATGATCATGAAAAGGTTATGACAATATGTCTTAGGCTTTTTCATAGTCCATGATTGTGATAAGGTCATTACACTGATCAAGCCTTATCATGGTCCATGACCTTAACAAACCTGATCGTCCCCTAATCCTTATCACGGTCCATGACCGTGATAACTCCCTTTGTCACCCTATTTTTTGACATTTTTTGGAGAACAAATGTCCATTACAAGGGGGTTGTCATAGTCATAGAGTGTTACAAGTTTGGTTGTCACCTCCAGATGTGTCACGGATATGGATTGTGAGGACTCAACTTTTTCATGGTATATGACCATGACAATTCGCCAGTTTTGGTGTTGTTAGATAAGGCTCACGGCTCAAAATTTATGGTACATTCTTGGTGGGGACAATAAGTATCTCTTTCTCTCTCTCTCTCTCTATATATATATATATATATATCTATAAGCTTATGGTGGGACCTTATGATGATGGACATTACAATTTACATGTCCTAATGTAGTACATAAAAAATATGGAAGGTACATCATTAATTAATATTGGGGTTATTACAACTTCTCTCTATTTAAAGTTAAAGTGGGAAAGTTATTAGATGGATTTCATATTTGGGTTATCAATGAATATATGACATCGCGATTCGATTTGGTGGTCATGTACATATCGAATAAAGTAGATCATTTTCTACTAGGATATACTCATTTTATAGTAGAGTCATACACCCGCTTCTTTCTATCTAATATTTTAAGTTGTACGAAATATCGTTATACATAGTGTCTTATTCAAATCATTATTTTGTTTATAAATTTTGGCAAAGCTTTCAAGAGACACCGAGGATTGAGTTTATCTAAGTAGCCCTATCATCCACAGACAAATGGGTAAATCTCATGAGTAAATATAATTTTAAATGATATGTTGTGGGTATGTACGTTTTATTATAAGGGTCGTTGCGAGACATATTTTTCTTTAGTAAATTTCCTTACAAAAAAATTCATCATCAATATGACACCATCTAATGCCACTCATAGATGGCCGTGAAAAGTTTTGGTATCTTAGTTAGATCCGGGTGAGGGCAAATTGTTGGGACCATAATTTGTTCAGGATACAATTGAGAAGATTCACTTGATTTGAGAAACGATCAAAATTACAAAATAATCAAAATATTTACACTAACAAGAAATATCAAGAGTTAGAATTTAAAGTTAGGAACCGCATTTGTTTGATGATTTTGTATGATGGATAATGTTATTCTCTTTAGGAAGAAAAGAGAGTTGCAAAGGTATTTTACTATAGATCAAGTGAGATCTCTAGCTTATAATTTAACACTTCTAGAAATTTTTCAATGGGTGTATAGCGTGTTTCACATATTAATATTTCAAAAATATCTATGAGTTGAGGATTCATATCACTATATTGACCTACGTGACATTGATTACTTCATGAATCATCTTATAAAGAAAGACCTGTGTATATTTGAGACTTGCATGATTAGATTATATGTTCTAAAACGAGTCCTTTGGTTCGAGTATAATATAACAATTATATCAAGCTAGAGTCCACTTAGCAGCTTGAGGATTCTAAGCGGGAGAATTATTCTTATCGTTTTTTACTCAAGCGTGTTAAATTTCATGGACAAAATTCCTATTGTTAGGGAGAAGACTGTAATACCCAAAAGTTTTTTACAAATGAATTGTAAAGATAAATTGAATGGATTAATTGTTAATTTGGATGACATTTTTAGATATATGGATTAACTTGGACTTTATCTTGTAATTTTAAAATGTATGAATTAAGTTAACCCGAACTATCATTCGTACAAGGTCGTATTTGTATGATAGATCCCATTAATCTTTCTAGACACCACGTTCTAGTAATCCCTAAGTCTCTCCTTAGGTCCCTAGAACCTCCCCCTTTCACTACAAACCCTAGGTTATACTCCAAGTACAGATTTAGCGGCCATCGGGCGCTCCTGGGACCCATTTGACTCTGGTCAACTGCATCTTGAAAGCGAAAGCTCAATGTATATTTGAAGGTATCTGAATTCCCTTTCCAATGGTCTACCCCATGCACGAATCGTCATAACGGTGCAAATAAACGGACCATTTTACTACCAAAAAATAATCTGGAGGCCATCGGGCGCTCCCAGACCCAGATTTGACCCCAATCAACTTCATCGTTAGAGAGAAAGCTCAATGAATCCTCGAAGGACACTAAAACCCCTTTCCAATGATCTACCCCATGCATAAAACAGCATAACCGTTCGGACAAACGATCCATTTTCCTTAAAAAATTAATTTAGAGGCTACCGGACGCTCTCAGGCTCCGTTTGATAAAACTCAACTCTTCATCTTGAAAGAGACCGAATGAATCTTCTAAGGGAGCTGAATACCCTTTCCAACAGTCCACCCCGTGCATAAATCAGCCTTACGGTACGGACGAACGACCCGTTTTACTTTGAAACTTCACCGGGCGCTTCTAGGCCCCGGTTGACCAAAGTCAATTTTCTAAACTGAGTGAATCTATTTGGAACATCTAAGTACCTCACCTAGCCTTTCCAATAGTGCGCCCCGTGCGTGATTTTGACTTACAGTTTGGACAAACGATCCATTATCGTTCGACAATCTCTTGTCCAAAAGATCGACAGGCGCTTTCGAGCCCCGTTTGACCTAAAGTCAGCTCTCGAACCCGAGAGTGGCCAAGGAATCTTAAAGGTCTATAATTTAACTTTCTAATAGTATGACCCATTCGCGATTTTGATTTATGTATTGCATTATATGATCATTTTTTTGAAAAAAATCTGTACGAGACTGCCAATTGGCAGGTCCATTTCCCTGCCAATTGATAGTGTGTCTAGGGTCATGTGATGATTGAAAAGGATAGGGGTATATCGATTGATAGTCCCCTTACATTATAAAATGAGGGCATGAACTCACTCTCAGGACAGACACCACATATCCATCAATATTAGTGATCTCGGTAACATTCTCTTGCAATCAACAAAGTTTCCTTATGTGAAATTTCTTTTCGTCTTTCATTTCCATCATTTTGATACCCAATTTAGCAAAATATCCTTCTCTGTCATCCAAGATTCATCTCAACATATAAAGGAGCTCATCAAGGATCAAGATCAAGATCAAGCCTCAATTCTCTAAAGGAGGTCCAAATATCCTCCTCTATTTTTAAATTTTTTTATTTTCGCATTAGTTACATAAATTCTTAATTTGGCTTTTACTTTAGTTCATACACATTAACATCTCATCCTTTATTAGTTATATTGCACATACTTTATGTTCTATTAAAAAAATAAAGGAAAAAAAGGTTACGCCTACAAGTTCCAATGGGATTATTCACCACATTTTTGCAAAACTAAAATATCTTTTCTACGCACACACATATAATAAACCTCCGTTTGAACTTATGGGATAAACCTCACCCTTGTACCGCATGCGAACTACGTGGACTTTGATGCCTTTATAGGCTACGTAGGAGTTTAGGGCCAAAATCTTAAGACTCGAGTCCAATTTTCCAATTTTCATATTTTTATCCTTTTTATTTTATCTATATTACTCTATATATCATTCTTTTTATTCATAGTTGTGTTTTATCTAACAAATATTATCGTTCCATTATAATGATCAATATCTCGATAACAACGCACATCATATTTTTTAATTATTATTTTGGGAACAATCCTTTGGATGACTTCACTCTATCTTTTCCATGATATGAGTCGAGCAATTTCGATCTCCATTTATATATACACGCACACACACTTCACAGAGAAATTAAGGAAAATAGTAGCATAAGCTCATGCGAGACCGAAAGGGTGGAATGGGTGCCTACACCTTCCTATTCCATAATTTCGTCCCCGAAACCTCTCAACTATTGGTTTCATAAGCATCAGTTTATCTTTGATGCCTCTCTCGAGGCGGCGACATGTTCTTTTGCCTGATTTGTGCAAGATAGGCTCGCGACTCCATATCTTTACATCGTTACATCACCCCACATTGAGGATGGCTGAAGCATTCCTAGAAAACAGGCGTGAGACCTTCTCTCCCTCTACGAGTGTGCACGCACGAACATCGGTAAACCCGAAAAAGAGAGAGAGAGAGGGGGGGAGAGACCAAAAATAGGAATGGCCACATTGGCGACTTTGTTGGAGATTGACTTAAGAGGACTATGATTTCATGGGTGTTATCATATTCTACTTGTGTGCCAATGCACCTACCTGTATGTTCCCTTTTTTCTCCTCCATTATTTCTTGCATATATCTACCTTATGCTTATATCACTCCTCATTCACATACTTATAGATACTCTCCATATGCACTTCACACTACTTACACTTGTATATAAATTCGCTTATATCCGTATGTTGCACACACCATTTAAAATATCTATGCTTAGGTGTCACTAGCACGCACCTCCACTTATCACACTTGTATATATCCATGCTCACTTACACTTATCACGCACCACTTGTAGTTGATCCAAACTTAGGTTCACTACCACACACTTACTCATAGATAGTCACACATTACTTACTCTCACATATCCATGCTTAGTGTAATCTTCATGATAGATTTACCTTTTATGATACTTGTACATTATTCCCTACTAGTGTAATGCTCATCATGCCAAATAAAACACTCTCTTCAAAATATACTAATCAAGAATCATGCATTTTGCACACTACATCACTAAATAGCATGGCTATTAACCAAATTTTATCCCGTAACTGAGGGGTCACTTTGTGATGGGCACTGGTCAGACAGATCACAATTAGCCTAAGTAATATGACTCTCACCATCCATTGGCCAAGTACCTTTGATGTTTATCGAACGGTTCCCTCTGCATCGTACCACTTGACTGAAGTCATGCTGGGAGGTATATAGTAGGGAACTCATTCACGTACGTCGAGTATATCAAATTCGTTCTCACACGTACCATCCCCATAAGGTATATAGTTAGGTAATTCACGTACACTCAGGTATATCAAATGGATTGTCCATAAATACTGATTGCCCTCAAAAGTAAGACGTATACCGTATAAGTCATGCCAAAAGGGGGAACCTTTCCACTAACTCAACAACTTCATACCCTCATATAGGCATTAAACCTAGGGGACTCATGTTTAGTTCGTCGATTACTACCCAAAACGCTGTCGAAATGATGGGTCAGCATGCCACCTAAATTTTTGAGTGATTTCATCTTTTTTCAAAACGAGACCCTATCCATGAGTCTGGCAACAAGTCAAACCATGTTTTACATATTTTACAAACCCATTTTTTCCCAGGGTTGGATTCTGTCCAGCATTTCTTTTCCATTTAGGTAAACCTAATACAAGTTAAAATATAATAAACATAATAATCATGCTCAGACTCTTCTCTCATTTTTTTCTCCTTACCAAAAGTGTCAAAAACCTTTTTCCCCCTCTTTTTAAAATAACAAAAACATTTTCCCCTCTTTTATCCAAAAATACCAAAAATATTTTGTCCCTCTTTTTCCAAAAAAAATCATATCAAAAACATTTTCCTCATTTTTCAATAATAATTTTTTTCCCTCCTCTCTTTCAAAAATAAATTCGAACCATTTTCCTTTTCAGGTCGATCGCATACTTGACCTTTGGCCTACCTACCTATTGGCTTTGGTCTTCCGTCGAACCACCACGAAGCTCCATAAGTTCTCCCACTATTTCCTTCGAGTCTGAAATCCACCTTTACCCGCTTTCCAAGGAGAATGCAGACCCACCGCCGAATGTGCAGCCTGATGTGATGACGATCATAATCCTACTTACCGCCAAGATTGACTACCTTCAAATTGAGGTTCATAAGATGCAGCAAAATCGAGTCCCTATTCCATGAGGTCTTGATGTCCTCTGCCCCTCGCTATGGGTCCACCCGCATGCTCCACGTGCCCCTCCTACCAATGGGCCACAGCCAACTCAACTCCCAATGCCAAATCTTACCCCGCCAGGGACTAACCTTCCCAAGATAGTTGATCTGTAGGAAGAAAAATTGAACAAGGTCAAGGAGGAACTTAAGTTGTTGACTAAAAAGTTTGTCCAGGTCTGAATCTCCGATAACTACATGGATTACGCCTATATGTCACCCTACCCTAAAGCAAGGCTACCAAAAAAGTTCAAGATGCCTAACATTAATAAGTTCAGGGGTAGCAGACCCCCAATTAAGCATCTCTGAAGTTACCACTGAGCCATGAATCTCCTAGGTGCCTCTGAGGAAATAATAGCCCAGATGTTTCAATAAATTTTAAAAGACAGCACTCTTCTTTAGTTCTTATCCCTCGAAGAACCCTGTATTCTTAGTTTGGGAGGATGTTGCCCTTGAATTCATATAACAATATAAGTACAATGAGGAGTTTGAGGTTACCTGCCGTGATTTAGAACTTCTCAAGTAGAATCCTGGGGAAACTATCAGAAATTCTATAGTAAGGTGGAGAGAAAAAGTATCCACCACGACCAACCAACCTTACGAAGAGGAATAAGTCAGTATTGTAAAGAAGAACTGCTTACCCCATGTCCAAAAAACAATGGGAGGATAGTATTACCCCCATTTTTTTAGCCTTCTGGGAAGTTGGAATAGAAATCGAAGAAAGTCTTGCCAAGACAGAAGCTGAGCCCAAGAAAGTATTCGAAAAGTTTACTCCAAGAAAATATAAGAAGCCTACAAATACCACAGTTTCGACCATCATTAACATCTATCAGCCTGCCACTTCATGGGCGCCAAAAAGTCGCCTTAACCTAGTAAAAAAGGAACACACTAAGATTCATGATTCCCTCTCCAAAGTATACCAAGCCCCTTTGAGCCAAAATCTTATCAAGCTTTTAGACCTTTGTCCATTACCAAACCCACTTCCCAAAAATTTCAAACCCGACGCCCATTGCGATTTTCACCAAACTGCCAGTTATACCAATGATCAGTGCTTCCATCTCCAGTATATAATCCAAGGTCTAATTGATCGGGGTACCATCGCCCCCCATCCAATTCTAATCCAAACACTACTCACAATCCACTCCCAAACTATGAAAGTGCTATCTTCCTAGAAGAAGACCCAAAACTTGATCCATTTACCCAGATTGTACCCAGTAAATCACCCATCATACCCATATATTCGCCTAAAACCCTCAAAGTTTGCCCATATTTTCTCCTACACCCTACCTCCTTTTATAATCAGACGTTGTCGCTTCTTACAAAAGTATGTATTATTGTTCTTACTCGTTCCAAGGGAAAAGACATGGAATTGCCAACAGTATTAAACCAACTCCTAGAGTTTGGGCTGAAATTGCCCTCAGAGGTGACCATTAACTGCCAAAAATTTAACGCATTATTCTTGGAAGCCCGGAGGTGGGATCGGGAGTCAGATAATTGGGTAGTACTCGCTGATAAAGTCAGCTTATATGATGTCGTCCTGATTATAACAGACTTATTCTGATAAACTGGTAAAATTTACAGTATGTTCGAGTTACTTGATGTATTGAAACAACAAGGGTGCTTGATCCATTTATTTTTACATCTCCTCGTTGAGTGGGATGATCTATACAAAGAGGCTATTGAAGTTATGGAATGCATTGATTTCTCATGGACGGATGACATCGTTGCCACTGGATAGGGGGACGAATTCGATAGTTCAGATGAAGAGCCAAGCCCAAAAAAGATAAGCCCGGTAGTCACTATATTTGGAATGATATCATTTGAGGATATTTTAGGAGAGATCAATAAAATAGCTGAACATCGTGATATAGATGAAGAAACATGGTTGTTATTTTTCCTCTCTTCTATGAACCATATGACCAGATCTGGGAGGCATTACCAGGTTCCAAACCATCAATCAGCAACGATGGATAAGGGAAAATGAGTTGAGAAACTCCTTATGCCGAAAATGACCCTCGAGGAGAGAAAGATCCTCGATCAGTTGAAGAAAACTCGGGCTAAAATCACTTTGTAGGGACTCTTTATGTTTTCATAACTTCACCAAAATGACAAAATGCTTTGATTAAACTACTTATCGGGGCCACAGTCCCTCCTTCTACCACCCCGAAAGAAGCTGTGAACTTTGTCGGGTCTCTGACCTCTATTAGGATGCTCTCCTTTTTTGAGTAATCCCTAAGTTTGGTCCAAATCAAAACTATTCTCTAAATATCTCTGTCAAAGTAATGGGAAAGACTGTCCCACTTTCGCTTATCGACAGAGGATCAGCACTTAATGTTTGCCAATTAAGAACCCTCAACTGCTTGGTATTGAAAGTAAGTGACCTTGCTCTAACTTTTATCACTATGCGTGGTTATGATAATACTTATCGATAAGTATCAAGATCCATAAAGCTTACAATTCGGGCTGGACTCATAAATCCCGTTACTGAATTCTAAGTCATCGACATACCAACTTATTTCAACCTATTACTTGGACGACCATGGCTTCACAACATGATGGGAGTGTCTTCCTCTCTTCATTAGAAACTGAAGTTCTTCGACAATGGGTAAGTCGTCACCATCCTGGACAATGAGGATAACACTAAGAATGCAAGCACCAGTAATCCGGTACTAGAGATACAACATAGGGAAAATGATATGCTTCTCTCCAGCTTTCGAGGCGAACCATTTTATCTCCCAGCAAGAGATGATTTTAAAGATAGAGTATGTTCAGAGCACAATCCTCACGATAATGTTAACGTGATACAAAAGTTCAAGAATAAGCACTTCATACCCGTACTAGGGGTGGGACGATGACAACAGGGAATACTAGAACCCATAGTGTTAAAAAAGGACTTTCCACCATGTGTTATGGGTTATCAACCATCATGAGAGGAACATAGAATGATACGCCTACCTTGGTTGAAGATAGGGATAAAAAGTGCTAAGACTATCTTAGGGGATTCCTTGAACGAAAGATTTGTTAAAAAAGGTGAAGATTTTCCCTTTTGTTTCTTTCCCGAACCATGGTATGATCATGTGGACAAGAAGATGAAGCCAGGAATGGAGATCTTTTTCCATCACAATTACTCATGAGCCGAAAGCTCCCAGTATCATGTGCAACCTCTTATTAAGAAGACTACAATTGTTACCGAAGATTTCAAGGATTTGTTCAACTTGTAGACACTAGGTATAATACTCTGCATGATCCACTCAGACACTACATCATCAGATCCATTCATCCTGATCAAAGTTATTGATACACCCCTCCTTAACTGGAATACTGTTCCAGTTCCACCCGCTGAAATGCAACCTAACATAGATGTTTATCCCATTTCTTCTTCTTTTATTGTTCTTCTTTATTTATGATCATAATGTAATCGAGACCTCCTTCGATGAGATTCTTAATGTTGTTTCCCAAAAATGAAATAAACAAAGAATTTGAGTATCTTGTTATGCCTTACTTTAATTGTCTTGATTCTATTCAAACTCTTAATGGTGATGATTTTGCAAATAAATAATTCTTAACTGATCTTAATAAGGTTAATAACAAATAACATAACCGCATTCAAATTAATGAAGAATAAACCGTTGTTATTAATCTCGGTTCTAGTATTCAACTACATGAGATTATGATAGGGTCCACCCTTGACGAGCATGAGTGCACGTCACTCAAAGAACTACTGAAGGAATTTATGGATGTCTTCGTGTGGTTTTATGGTAACATGCCCGACATTGATCCCAAGATAGCTCAGCATCGGATTTCAACTCTCTCGAAATGAAAATTAATCAAATATAAACTACAAAAGCTTCGTTCTGAAAGGTCGCTCAATGTTAAGGAAAAGGTGGTTAAACATTTGAACGTACGCTTGATCCGGGTGATAGAATTTCCCACATGGTTATCTAACATTGTACCCATGCCAAAATCAGGATGTGCATTGATTACCAAGATTTGAATAAGGTCTCTTTAAAGGATGATTACTCGTTACCTAATATCAACACGATTGTGGGCAATACGGCCAATTATGCTCTCAAGTAATTCGTTGATGGGTTTTTGGATACAATCTTATCAAGATGCACCCTGATCATAAAAAAAGCATTCATCACCCCTTGGGAGACCTTTTATTACAGTGTTATGATGTTTGGTCTAAAAATGCAGGGGCTACCTAACAAAGAGCTACCACAACCATATTGCATGATCTGATACATTAAAAAGTCAAGGTCTACATGGATGGTATGATTATCAAGTCTAAAACTCAGGAAGTTCATGTTCCCGCTTTTTGCATGTTCTTCGAATGACTGCGGCGATACCAGATGCGACTTAACCCACCGAGATGTGTCTTTGGCGTTACCAAATAAAAGCCTTTGGTATTCATGGTTATTGAAAAGGGGATTGAAGAAGATCTTGCCAAACTAAAATCCATACCCGAGATGCCACCACCCCTAAGGGAGAAGGAAGTCCGAAGATACGTAGGAAAATTACAGTATATCAACTAGTTCATCGGCCAGTTGACTTATATTTTTAAACCCATCTTCAAAATCCTCCAAAAAGATTCTACCAAAGTCTGGAATGAAGCTTATCAAGAAGCCTTTGACCAAATCAAATTGTACCTTTCCCAACCTTCGATACTTATGCCATCGTAACCTGGTCTCCCTCTACTCCTATACTTAATCGTAATAGACACCGCAACTGGGGCTTTGGTGGCCCAAAACCTTGAAGAATCTCGTAAAGATAGGGTCATCTATTATACTAGTTGAAAATTGGCCTGATACGAGGCCAATTACACTACCTTGGAGAAACCATGTGTTGCCCTTGTTTGGGTCACTAAAAAATTACGACCTTACATGTTGGCTTTTCCTATTAGACTTACGTCTTGAATGGATCCTATCAAATACCTGCTCAAGAAACTTACATGTCTAACTGAATGGCCCTATGGTTAATGTTGCTAGCTGATTTTGATATTGTGTATGTCACGCAGAAAGCCATAAAGGGAGAGATATCTCTGACTACCTTGCAGATTACCCCATGGAGGAAGCCAACGTTTGGATTTTTGAGTTCCCTAACAAAAATATCCTTTGTACCTCCCAAGAAGACCTCTGATGGAAAATGTTTTTTAACGGCGCTGCCAAAAAAAGGGATATGGCATTGGGATACTCCTAATAACCCACGATGACTCTCACACTCCCATTTCTATCAAGCTAGATTTTCCCTACACCAACAATATGAGTGAATACGAAGCGTGTACAATAGTCCTCAAAGTTGCTCTCAAGAAAGGAATCAAATGCTTATATGTCTACGGAGATTCATTCCTCATCATCGATCAGATCTTTAGAAGATGTAAAGTAAAGGACGAGAAGCTCCTACCCTTCCACGCCCACTTAGAAGAGATGACCTCCCAGTTTTGAGGTATCACCTTCCATTACCTGCTTCAAGTAAGGAACAACTTAGCCAATGCCCTTGTTACCTTAGCCGCCATGGTGGACATGCTCGAGGAAAAAATGATGGCCGGCCATGGTTTAGCTTGATTTTGGATTAAAAAAAGGGCGCCCTTTTTTTAATCCAAAATCAAGCTAAACCAACCCACTAAAGATCCTAATATGTCCGAATGATGGTACTAAGATATTTGGTGCCTCCTTAATAACGGTAAGTACCCCAAGATTCCAATAAGAAAGTCTGAGTAACTCTCCGCCAATTAGTTGCCCAGTACATTATCTGTAATAAAGTATTACTTAGGAGAACCTTCGATAGAACCCACTTACACTTTATTGCAGGGGCTAACTTTGATAAAATAATGCAAAACATCCACAACGAGGAGTACGGACCCCACATAAATGTCCATATGCTCGCCAAAAAGATTATTCAATAGGGTTACTATTGGACTACCATGGTTAGGATTGCATCTCCTATGTTAGGAGATGCCTTTAATGCAAACAGTTACCCAATCTCTAACACTTGCCTCTGCGGGACTTATACAACATGACCTCTCCCTGGTCGTTCTCCACATGGGGCATTTATATCATAGGGAAAGTTACACCCAAAGCCTTAAATGGGTATGAATTCATCTTGGTTTCCATTTATTACTTTATGAAATGTGTCTAAGCCGAGTCATATGCAGTGCTGAATGCCAAAAAAGTGGCCAAGTTCATCCAAAAAAATATCATCTGTCGGTATGGGGTCCCGCATGAGCTAGTATTAGATAACCAATTACATTTCGAGGTAGAAGTCACAAAATTGGTTGACGAGTATGGAATCCAAAAACACATATCTTCTCCCTACCGACCTCAAACCAACGGTGTAGTTGAAGCAGCTAATAACAACCTCAAAGTAATAATCAACAAGATGACCAAGAGTTATCAAGATTGGGCCGATTGAATCCCTTACGCCCTATGGGGCTACCTCACTTTAGTTCGAACATCTACTGGGGCTTCCCTTACTCTCTAGTATACGATATGGAAGTAGTCCTACCCGTTGATCTAGAACTACCTTCATTACGTGTCATGCTTGAGAGTAAGGTCAACGAGGAAGACTGGCATCGGAGCCGACTTGATAAGTTGTCGCTATTGAACTAAAATAGGCTAAAGCCTCTATATTATATATAGGGGTACCATCACTGGATACTGCGATCATTCAAACAGGAGAATTAAGGATTGTGGTGTCTGATAAGGAGATTTATCTCTCAAATAAATTGTAGAACCTGTTTGGGACCCCAGATGGAAATTCAAGCCAAATTGAAGTGGACCCTACATCGTGAAGAAGATCATGTCCGGTGGTACTGCTATGCTCACCAACCTCGATGAAGAAGAGATGGCCCGTCCAGTCAACCTAGACCATCTCAAGAAATCCTACCCTTGATAAAAAATCTCGGTGTGCTATTACTCCTCTTATCTCCTTTCTATTCTATTAAAATAATTCTTCATTTCCCTGTACTCGGGACTACGTGGGGCCTAATCCTCTAAGAAAATTCTTTTCTCTTTCAAAAATAAAACGCAAAAACTTTTCAAAACCCCCAAAGGTACATAGGTAGCTCATACATTTTAAATGAGCACGACCCCCTTTTTTCACAAAATGCTATTCTTTTCTTATCTCTGAGAATGACAGTTCATTTAAATCCTTAGCAATTAGTATGGATAATTCAAATTCAAAACTCATTAAGAAGCACAAAAATATAATTAATTTTTTTTATTCCATTATGGGAAATTTTGGCACAATTACAAGAAATATCAGCGTAGGGAGTCAAATAACTACCCCCGCCAACCCCGCCAACGCTGACTGTCCTAAAAATAAAACGAAATCAAGTTACTCCTAAAACAAACTAACCAAAGCCTTCCCAAATTTATTCCCATAACCAAGTACATAACTAAACACACAAAAGCTTCACACATAACCAGCTTCATAAAAGACCCTACCCACAGCTTCCAAAAGATCCAGCCCCATCATCATCTACATCTTGAGGTCCTCAAACTTATCCTTCTTGGATAGTGTGTCGAAGGCACTCCATGGAACGATAAGCCCAGACCAACCTGGGAAAAACCACTGCACCTCCCTCTATGGTGACAAACATGGCAATCCATCTTTGCCCGGTCTCCACATCCAATATCTTAGTCACTACCCTCCTCCATAGCCATTTCACATATTCCCCAAAAATATGCCAAACTCTGCCAATAGATTAGGAAGGATGGGTCGACGGTCGATAACTCTCCCATTAAGATCCCAACCACATACGCATGTCTTCCGTTAAATCCTCAATGGAGAAGAAGTCCAAAATATGAAAAGGCACGATTTGCTCACATCTAACTTGACGTAAGATTCGCCAACCAAAATAGAAAGAAGTTTGACAGAGGACAACTAACCGAACATTTTCATATTCCCTCAGTTCCAGAATAGGCTGCAACTTCCCCCACCAGGGTACTGACCAGCACAGATATCGAGCCCCATGCTCCATAAACCACTTTATCCAATTCTCGATGTTTGAGCCAAAACTGATGAAATAATGGGAAAAGAAATTCGACACAAATACGAAGGGATATTCAGGGTGGATCTCCAAACGGAATCTCTCAGATAATTACATGAACAGCATGATTGGGCTTCCTCCATCTAGACCATTTTGGGTCTCTGTCAGCATCACCATCGCAGGATTACGATGATATGACATCCACACAGTAATAATAGTAATTTAAGGGTCCACCAGCAGGTCCCCGATCACCAACAGTAGCTTCGAAGTTAAGCCAAGGGCAACAGTTGCGATATAACTCACTTCATTGATATCCCGTAGACACACGGAATACAATACAGCAGGGAAGGAGATCATTCCTCCAGTAACCAATGATAGAGACACCAAGGGTGAGATATAGATAGATTCCGCCAATAGTGCCCGAGGAGACCGAGAGAATTTGGGCATGGCTGCCGCCACACTGGGATTTACCCCCAATATGGCACAATACTCCTCGTAAGTCGGGCAGACCTTATCAAAGAAAAAATGAAAAATATGATCCTCGAGGTATCACAATTGTACTATCGCCATCAGTGTGTTCCAATCAATGGGCCAATTACGCCACGACACAAGTTAAAGGCACCACAATCTACATTGTATGAGCATATAACCTCTAAATTCTCGAGGTAAGAGTCAAATTCAGCACTTACGGGAAAAGCCATTTTGGAAGAAGCAAAACAAAAGAAAGAAATAAGTTAGAGAAAGAAAATGTGGATGGGTAAAGAAAAACTCTCTACCATTACCCCTTTTTATACTTAAAAAATACGGCTAAAGATAAGGATCTATTGAATCCGGATGAAACCCTACCCCAACAAGGACAAAGTAGCTAAAGAAAGTGCAATCAAAGACTTGGGGTGATTTGACTGGACTGACCTGTTGATAGACAAGTTAGGGGTATGTCGATCGGCATCCTCCCATTTTTAGAAAATTCCATTTTCCCTTTTTTGTCAAAATCGAAAAACTCATTTTTAAGTCCAAAAGAATTTATCATTTTCCTCTCCTTATATTTTTAATTGATCCTACATTAAAATAAATTCTCTTTTAAATAATTATAATCCTTTTTATGGTCTCAGCAAACAAAATAAAAAGTGCACGTATAATAAGTAATCTAAAGCAAGATAAATAAATAAAACCCCATTCATTTCATATATATGTGTCGCCATCATTACATTTATTTGAAAAAAAATAAGAAATGAATAAAAACAACGGGACTCAGCCCGATCCCCCACACTTTCTCTCTAACCTTTGTTTTTTCCTTTCTCTCTCTCTTCTTATGATCCCATATTCCGATGATGAGTTGAGGAGCCTCCACTACCCGATCCAGATCCCTCCTTAGACGAAGAAGATGGCACATGACAGGAAGGAACCAGGATCAAATCCTGAATATGAGTGGTCACAGAAGCCACCCAATCCCGGATGTCCCTCAGCCAGGTAGTCGACACCCGAACATGCCGCAAGAAAAATAAATAGAGAAAATCAATCAATCTGAAATAAGAGAAGAAATCAAAAACAAAAGGTAAAAGGATAAAGATATACCAATGGCTGGAGGACGTCCTCCGTCAACCCCAACACCTTCGGGTCCATCGCATTTGGGCGATGCATCATACTCAACGATCCCCCCAAGGAAGTCCTTCGTCAGCCCCAAAACCAGAGAAATAAAACCTCTTACTTCGCCACCACAGCTGACATTGACGCACCACTCGCGTTGTGGGAAGACCGCACTGGCCAACTCGCACTCCTTCTCGAATCCATAGGATGCGTAGGCATATTCATAACTTCATAGATGCATGGAGGCATCATCCAGCTCATCATAAAATTAAGGTAGTCGTAGGTCGCCACCATTTTCGTGTACAGTGAATAGGTCTCACCAATCATTGTCTCCACCCGAGCATCCTCCGACATCTCCCATACCTACCTCATATATCTCGGGGCATCGTCGGTGTGACCTCCACCTCATCCTCCATAATCATTCGGACAACTCTCTCTCCCAGATACCAAGAGAAGCCAAACTCATACGCCAGTAGTCGGCGTATCTGCGCATTCCCTTCAGTCACCCTGTATGCTGGATGGCCGTCACCCAGGGGTAAAAGGTCACCTACATTTTTCCAAGATGAAGTTAATACTTGAACAAAGGAAAATCCCCAAAAAAGGGCAGAAAATCCCAAAAATTCCTAAAAATTATCAAATGAATATTGGAATAAATTTTTCATCGAAAAATCATTTTTCAAGTTCCCCAAGTCCCCAACGGGAATAATACCACATTTTTATCCCTAACTTAAACCCTAAAGGCACAACACACCCATTACCACTCCCTAATGGAATCCTGAGAACCTCAAACTCAGCAGAAATCAAAAGCTCCTCAGAGGAGCTACCCGTTTTCCAATAAGAATTCACAAATTAAACTTTTTCCCATAAAAATTCCAAATTTCTCCAAAGCAGATATTAACTGGGCATCTCTTCCCAACAACACATTCCCCAGCGGAGTCCTAAGAACTCAAGTCATTAAACTGTTTCCTCAAAAGGAAATTATCAAACTAAGATTTTTAGCTCTTCTCAAAAGGACATAATCCCCAGACAAATGTATCCTCCTCAGTAGAGTCTCAAATAAAAATTCCCCAGGATAGATACTCCCCACATCTTAAGGTCCTCAGAATTGACATCGACCCGCAAAATTGGTTGGCACCACTTAAGGTCCACAGAATTGATCTCGACTCGCAGAATTGGTCGCTCCGACTTACGGTCCTCAGAATTGACCTAGACCCTCATAATCGGTCGCTTACCCTCAGAATTGGTAACTCTCACTTAAGGTCTGCAGAATTAACCTCGACCCACATAAGTGGTCGGCTCCCACTTAAGGTCCTCAGAATTGACCTCGACCAAAAGAATTGGTCGCTCCCACTTAAGGTTCTCAAAATTGACCTCCGCCAGAAGAATTGGTCCCTCCCACTTAAGGTCCTCAAAATTTACCTCGACCAACATAATTGGTCTTTCCCACTTAAGGTCCTCAGAATTGTCCTGGACCCTCAGAATTGGTCACTCCTACTTAAGATCCTTAGAATTCACCTCGACACGCAGAAATGGTCACCCCACTTAAAGTCCTCATAATTAACCATGACCTGCAGAATTGGTCACCCCATTTAAGATTCTCACAATTGACCTCGACCTGCATAATTAGTCGCTCCAACATAAGGTCCTCAGAATTGACCTCGACCCGCAGAGTTGGTCCCTCCCACTTAAGTTCCTCACAATTGACCTTGACCCGCAAAATTGGTCGCCCCAGCCTAAGGTCCTAGAAATTAACCTTGACCCTCATTATTGGTTTCTCCCATCCTTAGGTCCTCAGAATTGACTTCGGCTCGCAGAATTGGTCATCCCTAGCATTACCTTAGGTCCTCATAATCGACCTCTATCCTCTAAAATAGTCATCTGATAATATGAAAATATTGCGTATTTCATCCCTCGAACCGACACATTTTAGCCCCCACGGGTATCTTATTCCCTATATTTATGCTCGTTAACCATACAACCTCGGATTTCTATGTTAACATATTTTGCAGGGGTTAATTGAGCTTTTATGGGTATTTGGATGCTAAGTGTGAAGTTCGGATGCATTCCGCTCGATTTCGTACACGATCGTACGTTCAAGGACATTTTAGTCTTTTCACATCTTAGGCACCTGGCCTAAACTCTACATGGAAGTTATAGCCCTCCTCGTAAGCTTTGCCTGGCCGGGAACGGTGCGTGATTCTGATTCAGAACGAAGAAGTTATGACGAATTCAGCGGACGAGAAAACTAAGCACATCAAAGCAGGGGGAAGAATTGCATACCTGTAGCCATCGATTGATCGATTATTTTGATCGATCCTTCAATTTTTACCAAATCGTCGGAGACGGTGGGCTTAAATTTTCATCATCGATCGATCGATCACAAGGGATCTATCGATCGATCCCCTGTTTCCAGCTGATATTTTTCCTTTTCTTTTCTATTTTAATTCCACTTACTATAAATAACAAATTTGTTGTAAATATCAGATATTAAGTGATAGAATAGATTTTAGGATAGTTTAGCTTAGGGTTTGAGGGCTTTGGAGACTTGTTCTTTGATTCTTCTTGGTTTGACACCCAATTGGGTTGTAATTTGCACTATTCATTATCCTCTCCATTAATATAGTTGTTTTCCTTTAATTCTTGCTTTGATTAATTAGAATTACATGCTTTTCTAAATAGGTTTACATGCTTTATTTACTTTCTTTCTAGTATAAATTTACCACATATATTTACCGCTTTCTTTACCGCGTTTTTAATATGCTTTCTAGCTAATTTAAATTAGGTTGTGTTTGAATGGAACTCACTCAGGTTGACGCGTTGCTTGGCTTTGGTGACGGTGTTTACAAGTCTATTTTGGGTGCGTTGTCCTTGTTATTATGCCTAGGATATTTGACGGAGCATATCATGTATGTCTCGTGCTTACGACCTTATGTACGTAATTTCTGGGATATTTGTTGATGCCAAAAATCTCATTAGGCTTTTATGAGGATTTAGGGGTGTGACAACCCTTGATTCAATCAACGGTTGAAACGAGACGCATTTGTAATAACTCGTCGACCCATGTGACCATTTTATACTAATTAACTCGGGTGGGGGATATTCGACGCAACCTATAATTTTTACTCACTTTGTTAATCTAGTTTCAATACACTCTAGATTAATCATTTCCCTTTTATGCATCTTTTCCTTTTTAGTTTGTAATTCACCTTTTACACTTTTATTTCTGGAATGTTAAATCCTATAAATTCTATCAACTCGTCTCAGTGGATATTTTCGATCCCCGACTTACCGCTATACTCACCAGTTGAGTGTAGTCGTAATTTAGGTTTTTGTATTGAGGAGGTGAACAGAAAACAACGATCGACATTCTGACACAATGCCACTTTTCACCCTCGATCAAAATGGCGCCGTTTCCGGGGATGAGTTTATTTTAGACTTTATTTGATTTAGTATTTCGTAGTATTTTCTTTCTATTTGTATTATTTTCTAACCTTTTTGCAGGACTTCCACATTTGAGCACTTAGAAACGCTCGAATTGTTCCCGCGCGCACCTACTTTGTGGAATCCTCCACTTCGAGCCATTTTTTGGGTAAGCATGTCTTATTCAAATTCTTTTGGTAATCATTGTTATAATCCTCAAAATTCTCGTAATTCTATGACTTTCAGTCAATACTTAGAATCCCAAAGAATTTCAAATTCAAATATGACTTTGGGCGAGTATAACGAAAGTCAAAACTTGGGTTATTGGAATTTTGATGATGATGATAATGATTTTGGGCCTTTACCTCCTTATAATAGGAATTTTGAAACGAATTTCAATAGTTTTCAAAATTCCTATAATAATGACTTTTTGTTTAAGTCCGATGATAATTTTCAAAGTTCCCATTTTCATGCATCCGCACCTCGACCTATGACATTCGGTGAGGGCTTGTGTATGTATGAGAATGAGAAAATTAAAAATCGTTATCGGGAAGAAAATCGCTCGTGGGAACGTGACTTGGATTTATTATTTGAGTCCGATGACGATTTTGCTTTCGAGACTTTTGAAGTCGAGTAATGTTTTGAACCAAATGACGTCTTTGCGTATACTTTAGAACAAACCATTATAGACTTTGGCCATTAATAGATATTGAAAGTGAGGATGAAAATGACGTAATATCTATTTACAATGAAATGATTTCTTCTTTGGCCCCCAAAGAAGAACATTTCATTGCAAATGATATTATTTCCTTTGAAACTCAATCTTCATGTGATGATGATTCATCTCATGAGTTTGAATTTCTTTCATCCCCATTTTCATTATCTGTTATCACACCGTCACAAGTACCCGATGATTTGGTTTCAATCTTTAATGTATTAAACCTTTTCGCCGATGAGGAGTACTTGCTCGAGTCGCCATCCACAATCGCATCTTTTCCTCTATGTGCGCCACCTCCCATTCTAATTTCAAAATCTTTGGAAGTATATTCAGCTTTTCTCGGTCCCCACATGTTTTTGTCACCCGTTCAATCCAAATCCCCCATCGTCCCTCCAAAAATTTTAATTGTCGATGGTTCCTTTCTTCCGCCTTACACATGCCTTGTGTTGTTAAAAACAGAATCCATATTTTTTGAAAGGCATGCTTGTATGCGAGGGTACACCAGTTATCCTCCAAAGTTAAATCGTTTTTATGGTGGACCCGCAACTATCCAGACTTCTAGTGTACAGTTAGTGTGAGGCCTAAATAGTAGGTTGTCTATAGTTAGTTTTTTATTATTTCTTTATTTATTTTGTCTTTCCTTTTTAACTTAGTCTAGTTTAATTAGTTAACTTTTTGTTATTTATGTTTGCCATGCTCGGTACTAACTTGTTTTGTAGATTCTTTGGACTTTTTCTTATGGGGATCGCTCCAGTTTGGGGTAATATCGCTCGTTTCCTCTCCTTAACTTGGTTCTTATTTCACATTGAGGACAATGTCAAGTTTTAAGTTAAGGGTGTGGGATATTCTATCCATTTCTTTTTTAGTCCATGTTTTTGCTCACATTTTAGTTACTTAATATGCTTTTCTTAGAAAAATTGAAAATTTTAAAAAGATTTTCTTTCTTTTTTCTCCTTTTTTGGGCATTTTGCCTTTGTTTCCGATGATAAATTTCAATAATTGCCCGATCCAATAAACAACCCAATGATGCATGTTCTCGATTTTAGAAGTTATTTGTCTCGATTATTGATATTATGGATAAATTCATGAATTAAACTTTAATCCCATGAGCACATGCACTTTTCTTATTTTATTGATTTGGTTTAAGATTTTCACAACTCGATAATCTTTTGTTGCATCATATATACTTTCACCGAGTAAGCTTTGTACCTTTCGTCGTTTGTGAGTGTATACACTATTCTTTCCTCTTTGAAACATTGAATTCGTTGGTAATCTCACTATTCTTTCATTGATCGTTCATTAATTGAGTTCATACATGAAATGTGTTACTTGAGCATGATTTTCAAAGTTTGTTTTGACTCTAGAATTGTGTAAACTTTTGACATGATCATAGGCCATCTTTGTTATATCACCCATATTAGCCTTGACCTCACCTTATATGTTTACCCTCGTCAACCCCTTTGAGCCTAAATATTAGCCTTTCGTTTTATAACCCCAATCCCATAACCAACTCCGCATTGGAGTTATATACCATACATATTACCTTCCATACCTTTGTTTGGAATGTTGCTTGTGATTGAATGATGTTGTTGTGTTGCGGTTGCAATTTAGGCTTGTGAGAGTGAGATAAGTAAAGAAAAGATATGTGAAAGAGAAAAAGAGAAAGCAAAAAGCAAAAGAAAACAAAGAAAAATTGAGAAAAATAAAATAAAGAGAAGTTGTAAATGTGTATATAGTTGAATGAGCTTTGATTACTCCCCCCGATGATATATCTAATGCCTTTTTGGAACTTGTTTTTCAATTTTGGTATTGCCCGCATTTTTCCATTATCCTGAGTTTTCACCCCGAACACTTTGAATCCGTACATACATATCCTTCGTTTCGTACCCTAGCCAAACGTACATTACAATCCTATACAAGTCATATGTGATCTTAGGTTGATGTAATTCAAAGGTTTAAATAGTTTTGAGAATCTGTGAAAATACATTTCGCCTCCGTTAGTAAGCGGTATCTTTCATTGAGATTACAATTTTTAATTTCATATATAGCGTTCTTCATTTGTGACATGTGTGCGGCCTAGTTTCCCTTTACATTTACTCTTTATGCCCGCATGTTTCGTGTGTTACCTCCCTGTTTCAAGTGAATTTGTTTGATGAGTGTAATGCCCGTGAGGATTGAATATATGTTTGCTTGAATGCTTATCCAGTTTATATAAGTTTTTGCCAAATCATACTTTGCATGTGCTCGCTCCCCCTCCCACATTTTAAGGTTTCAATTATATGAGGTGCATTCTATAATGTTAATGATTCGGACTTTTGTGGGAATTCATTCACTTTGCTAATAATGCATATGAAATCTTTTTTGCTATTGTTGGGCATATCGTATGTTGGTTTGGGCATATTTTGAGGAAACCATGTAATGTTTGTGGGTATCATCCCTGAAAACCCTCACGAGACGACACTCGTCCATTAGGGTGACCTAGGGGTTTAACGGCTTATTGCATACGCTAAATGCAATCGAATCGCCCGCGAAAGTGGCATTTTTCTTTTATACCGTACTTTTGTACTATCTCCTGCTTTTGGGTTGCTTATAGTTCTAATTGAATCCTATTTCATTGCTAGGGACTAGCAATGTGTAAGTTAGGGTGTGTGATAATACGCAAATATTGCGTATTTCATCCCTCGAACCGATGTATTTTAGCCGCCTCGGGTATCTTATTCCCTATATTTATGCTTGTTAACCAGACAACCTCGTATTTTTATGTTAATATGTTTTGAAGGGGTTAATTGAGCCTTTATAGGTATTAGGACGATAAGTATGAAGTTCGGACGCATTTTGCTCGATTTCCGTATGCGATCGTACGTTCAAGGGAATTTTAGTCTTTTCACAACTTGGGCACCTAACCCAACATCTACAAGGAAGTTGTATCCCTCCTCGTAAGCTTTACATGGCCGGGAACGGTGCGCCATTCCGATTCAGAACGAAGAAGTTTTGGTGATTTCAGTGGAGGAGAAAACCAACCACATCAAAACAGGGGGGAGAATTGCAGACCTATAGCCATCGATCGATCGATCATTTTGATCGATCGATCGATCCCCTGTTTCCATCTGATATTTTTCCTTTTCTTTTCTTTTCTCTTTTCTTTTCTATTTTAATTCCACTTACTATAAATACTAATGTTGTTCTAAATATCAGATTTTAAGTGATAGAATATATTTTAGGATAGTTTAGCTTAGGGTTTGAGGGTTTTGGAGGGTTCTTCTTCGATTCTTCTTGGTTTGACACCCAATTGGGTTGTAAGTTGCACTATTCATTATCCTCTCCATTAATATAGTTGTTTCCCTTTAATTCTTTCTTTGATTAATTAGAATTACATGCTTTCCAAAATAGGTTTACATGCTTTATGTCCTTGTTTTCTAGTGTAAATTTATCGCGTTTATTTACCGCTTTGTTTTTAATATGCTTTCTAGCTAATTTAAATTAGGTTGTGTTTGAATGGAACTCACTCGGGTTGACGCGTTGCTTGGCTTTTGTGATGGTGCTTACGGGTCTATTTCGGGTGCGTTGTCCTTGTTATTATGCCTAGGAAATTTGACGGGGCATATCATGTATGTCCCGTGCGTACGAGCTTGCGTGCGTAATTTTTGGGGTATTTGTTGACGCCAAAATCTTAATAGGCTTTTATGCGGATTTAGGGGCGTGACAACACTTGATTCAATTAAGTGTCGAAACGAGACGCATTTGTAATAACTCGTCGACCCATGTGAACATTTTATACTAATTAACTCGGGTGAGGGACATTGGACGCAACCTATAGTTTTTACTCTCTTTGTTAATATAGTTTCAATACACTCGCCTAGATTAATCATTTTCCTTTTATGCATCTTTTTCTTTTTAGTTTATAATTCACCTTTTACACTTTTATTTCTGGAATGTTAAATCCTACAAATTCTAGCAACTCGTCTCAGTGGATATTTTCGATACCCGACCTATCGCTATACCCACCAGTTGAGTGTAGTCATAATTTAGGTTTTTGTATTGAGGAGGTGAACAGAAAACAACGATTGGTGTTCTGATGTGACACCAATTTTCACCCTCGATCATCATCCTTGTCCCTTTAGGTCCACAGAATTTACTTCTTTCTCAAAACATCATGTGGTGTTTATTCGACAACTTTCTCTTATTCTAAGCTCACCCTTCGAGGGGCTCTGTAGATACCACATTCTAGGAACCCCCCCCCCCCCCAAGTCGCCACTTAGGTCCCTAGAACCTCCTCATTTCACTATAAAGCTTAGATCATACTCTGAGTAAAGATCTAGAGGCCATCGAGCGCTCCCAAGTGTCGTTTGATCCCGATCAACTTCATCGTCAGAGCGAAAACTCAATGAATCATCGAAGGGCATTGAATTCCCTTTCCAATGTTCTTCCCCATGCATGAATCGGTGTAACGGTTCAAACGAACGAACCGTTTTACTACTAAAAAACTATTTGGAGCCATCGGGCCTCGATTTGACCCAATCAACTTCATAGTCAGAACAAAAGCTCAATGAATCCTCGAAGGGAATTGAAACCCCTTTCCAATGGTCCACCCCGTGTGTAAAATGGCATAAGCGTTGGGATGAATGATCGATTTTCTCCCAAAAACTAATTCAGAGGTCATCGAGGCGCTCCTGATCTCTGTTTGATCAAAGCCTACTCTTCATCTTGAACAGGACTGAATGAATCTTCAAAGGGAACTGAATACCCTTTGTAACGGTCTACCCCATGCATTAATCATCCTTACGGTACGGATGAATGACTCGTTTTAGTCCAAATGTTCAGCAGGCATTTTTGAGTCTCAATTGACCAATGTCAACTTACCAAACCAAGCAAAGCTCTTTAGAACATTGAAGTACCTCACCTAACCTTTCCAACGTTCTATCCCATGCATTATTTTAACTTACAATTTGGACAAACGATCCATTATCGTCCGACGATCTCCCGTCCAAAAGACCGACAGGCGCTTCCGAGCTCCATTTTAGCAAAATTCATCTCCCAAACCAGCGAGTGTCCCAAGGACTCATAAAGGTCTCAAAATTACCTTTCTAACATTATGTCCCATGTGCGATTTGGATTTACGGATTTCATTCTACGACCGTTATTGCAGAAATATTTGCATGAGACTGGCGATTGGAATGTCTATTTTCCTACCTATCGACAGTGTGTATAGGGTCACTTCTTGATTGGCAGGGCTACGGGTATGTTGATTGATAATACCCTTACCCTATATAAGGAGGGCATGCGCTCACTCTTAGGAAAGACACCTTAGATCCATCAATATCAGTGATCTCATTAACATTCTCTTGCAATCAACGAAGTTTCCATGTGTGAAATTCCTTTCAATCTTTCATTCCCATCATTTTCATACCCAATTTATCAAAATATCCTTCTCTCAGATCCAACATTCATCCCAACATTCAAGGGAGCTTGTCAAGTATCAAAATCAAGCCTCAATTCTCCAAAGAAGGTTGAAATATCCTTCTCTCTCTTCAAATTTCTTTATTTTTGCATTAGTTACATATATTCTTAATTTAGATTTTACTTTAATTCATACACATTAACATCTCATCCTTTATTAGTTATATTGCACATACTTTATTTTCTACAAAAGAACAAAACAAAGGAAAAGAGGGCTACGCCTATAAATTCCAACGGGATTATTAACCACATTTTTGCAAAACTAAAATATCTTTTCTACACACACACACATATAATAACCCCTATTTAAATTTATGGTATAAACCCCATCCTTGTGCCTCATGCGAACTACGTGGAATTTGATGCCTTTATAGGCTACGTAGGGGATTAGGGCTAAAAGCTTGGGACTCGAGTCCAATTTTCCAATTTTCACATTTTCATCCTTTTTATTTTATCTATATTACTCTATATATCATACTTGTGATTCATATTTGCATTATATCTAACAAATATTATAATTTCATTATAACGATCAATATCTCAATAATCACGTACATCATATTTTCTAATTATTATTTTGGGAATATTCCTTTGGATGACCCCACTCTGTCTTTTCCATAATATGAGTTGAGCAATTCCGATCTTCATTTATATATTCACGCACACACACTTCACGAAGAAATTATGAAAAATAGTAACATAAGCTGGTGAGAGATCGAAAGGGAAGAATGGGTACCTAACACCTTCTTATTCCATAACTTCATCCTCAAACCTTGGAACTATCGGTTTTTTAAACATCAGTTTATCTTTGATGCCGCTCTCGAGGCGACAACATGTTCTTTTGCCTGTTTTGAGTAAAATAGGTTGGTGACTCCATCTCTTTACATCAACCCACATTGAGGATGGCTAAAGCGTTCCTAGAAATTGGTCTCGAGAGCTTCTCTCCCTCTTCGAGTGCGTGCGCACGAGTATCGGGAACCCCCCAAGATGAGAGAGAGGGAAAGAGCCCAAAAGGAGGGATGGTCATGAGATTTATATAAGCACAAATAAAAATTATGATATGAAGAAATTTTCAGAAAAGGAAACCGTTGTATGAAGTCTCTTTCATACGAGAACTTGACATGCGAAACAAAAGTTCTTGTAAAAAATAAAAGTTCATAAAATTGTTGCCAAAGTAACAAGTTACACTATAAAACAGTTAGGTACTCATTTCAATAGTTTTCAAACCCCACAAACTTATCACCAAATATTGAAAGTTTTTAGAAGATAATTTCGAGCTAAGAAGAAGAGATAAAACAAGCTTGAGGCATAAGAATTTTCTCAGTATAATTCATAAATCAAAAAACATTTTGAAGGAAAGAATTAGCTTTATTTTCCCCTTTTAATGTTTGTAAAATTATGTATTATTATCTATACGTGAATTATAGGTTCTAAAAAATTTATATAGTAAAATTTATTACCAACACGGGTCAAATTGACGGAAATGTTCATGGAATTTTTACGAACTCATCCGAGTATATGGGAGGTTATCTAAGCGAGCGATGGTTGGCATAATCGGGAAGTTAAGTTTATTAGTGTGTAAACAATAAGGCAAAGTGTGATATTCTAATTAAGTTACAAGAATGGTTAGGATTTTATTAATTGCACTATTCAATGTTTAGGATTGTATTAGACTAAGTGGATGGGAGAGAGAAATATCCTATAATCATGTATACGCATTGTGCTTAGGTCTTAAGAGATTAGAGGCCATAAAATTTATTTAGAAATCAATATGTATATATATATGTGTGTGTGTGTGTGTGTGTGTGTGTGTGTGTGTCTATGTGCGCGCGTGTATGCGTGCTACGATAGGTTATGTATATATATAAAGTTATATGTACTCCTAGTTTAGATACACAATAAACTAAGAGTCGAATTTAATAAGGATTGAAACTGATGTTCCTAAGAATGTAAGAATAATTTCATGTTTAAGGATTAGTTTATTTGGGGTATGATGGGGTATATGCGATACTCTAGTTGTTTATTTATGCTTAACTTGGTTTGGAGATATTGTAGACCTAATTTAGATAAGGATCTAACAATGTAGGGATCTAGATGTTTGAGTATGATTGAGTGTATGTGTTATCCTAGCGTTATATGTACATATTGTGTGTGTGTGTGTGTGTGTGTGTGTCTGTGTGTATATATGTTGTTATTATGTGAACATACCTTTACTCGTGGTAGCATCTATCGGTTTGGGGTTCGCGTTCGACATAGGACCGTTTACCATATGTCGGCTGAGATGTACTGTTGTAGTAGAGATCATTATTTTAGATCATGCCTTCGAGGATGTCTCCTTCGTGATAAGAGGAGGTTGTTTACCACGATCCATTAGTCTGGTCAGGTATGGGGTCGTTAGTGGTGCTACTGCATATGACAGCACCCATCATCTTTTTTGTTTTACTTTAGCATGTTAGGTGTTGGATTTTGTGATACCCCGCCTAATTAACCCCGGGTGATCAGTCCTAAATTAAATTAGAACGGGTTTCTCCGTTGGTTCATTCTTAGCATCACTGTCGCCTTTTTAATTACTAACCACCTAAGTGAGAAAATTAGACTGGTGCCAACTTTTATCTTTCATTAATCTAGTGAAATACTCATGAGTAAATAAATTAATTTAAAAAATCACAATTAACTGAAATCAACCATTCACATCTAAATAACAAACCGAATAAACCATCGGTTCAAATCCAACAAAAGTAACGACAAGTAATAATTTCCAACAAGCCTGACATAAGTACTGAATAAACTGTGAGCGACATGCTCGAATAACTAATAGGAAATCTCTACACTAGAAATGAAAAGAACGAGGTGCCTATCAAACTCCCGTAACATCCACATATGCTGCAGCAATGGATCCCTGGAATGAGTCAAGCCCGGCGTCCCTGTGGCTGGACACCTAAAAGGTTTTTAAAGTTTTTATAACAAGGGTTAGTACCCAAAAGATTTGGAAAACATTTAGCAATTGATTAACTGGCAGTAATAAATATGTATGCATGCTCTTCATATTTTAGTTAGTGTCGCACTCCCTTAAGGACATTCTCACCCCTCCTCTAATGTGCACTACTAACGCCTTGATTAGTTTACCTAGTTATTTATCCCACGACTAGATAACTAATATAGACTCTTGAAACCACCCTACTCTAACCAATTGTGCCATAATTATGATTTCTAAGTTATTACTAACACTAACTTAATTAATCATTCTCCTTTTTAAATTCATATAACTTTCACACCTGTTATACATATAATATCATTCACGGTCGGTATCAATTTACCCGTATATAATCATTTACCTAATTATAAACGTATAGTCATATTACAACATGCACGAATATGCTGAAATAATAATTAATAATGAACATACTCCCGAGTAATAACTCACCGGATGTATATCCTTTAAAGTGCTATCCCACTAGGTATATTCACATAATCTAGTTACCCAAAGTCAGAATCGCTCACTAACATGGTTAATATATAAATATTGGAGGCGGTCATATTCCTTCCCTGAAAGTGGGATGTCCTTCACCCATATAATGGACGCTATGACCGGGGAATATACTCGCCCTACTCCTTAAGCTAGGGGATTCATCCATTACGCGCAACCTCCCCTCTAGCACTAGGGTACATATAATACTAATATCTAGCCACTGATATTAATGTACATACCATATATATACTATCGCACACCCTATATATATAAAAATAAAATGCCCCGACTATACCATGTACTAACTCCGTAACACAAGCCCCTACAATTTATCCTGGGTTTATGGCCAACTCTGATTATTAATTAATTTGCACGTTAACTAATTAAATTACTTTTGGTGTTGCTCCAACCAATATATTATGACTCGCTCTCGTGGCCCGAAATAAAACTATATCCGAGTCTAAATCCCCGACTCCAAATTATTTAGCTTTCACTCTAAATTAATTCAACGCCTTGGTATCACTCAACCATTATACCCGGACTCGCTCACTCGTTCCGTATTTAATTATTTCAAAATATTCTTCCCAATATTTAACCATAGAGTGTCTCCAATCCCAATTATTTTTCACTCACAATTACTTTAGTTGTATCTCCTATTTTTGTTTCTCATTGAAGAAGTTTTGGGAAGAAGTTTTTTAATTAATTTCTCATTATATATATAAACTGCCAGAATTCCCCGACCATCGATCAATCGATCCCTAACCATCAATCGATCGATCGAACAGGTCTTCATCTTCCCTAGGTCTCTGTTTCAAACATGGATGAAAAAATCAAATCCCCAAATTCTTCTACGGTCTAACCCATGTCCTCTCATCAATATAACACATCAAGAACACCATAAGAGACCCCCGTAAAGTCCCCAATTACGTTTAATTTTTCGTTCTCTACTGTGTTGTTCTAAATTGGGGAAAAACCAGGTTATTCGTTTATCAGTCATAACACCAAATTACTAACTCGATTTCATTCCAAGTTCATCTGGGTTTATTACAACTAAGACAAATATCTGCTCAGAATCATGTTACACTATAATTTCTTACACCAATTCTCATCTTGTGTTCCAATTACAAAAATCCCATTTTTGTACCCATTTATCCCCAAAACGAATTTTTACGTATTCACATCACATAAATATGAATTGAAAACATAATTAAATGCTACAGCAAGTTAACCACTTGCCTTATGATTTTGTAGGGTCTGATTTGAAATTGTGAATTCCAAGGTTGAAGATGAAATTCCTTCTTTTGGCTCTTTCCTTTTTCCCCCAAATTTCTTTTAACTGCCTCTTATGTTTCCTCTCCCACTAAGTGTTTTCTAAGCATTCCTCACCCATTCCCCTTTTTCTTATAATTAAGTAATTAGTTTGAATCCCATTTTTTTGCCTAATGGGCCAAGCCCAAGTGACCCAAATGCCCCTGTGTGGGCCTGACTATGTCTAAAAACATCTCGTGACTCGTTTACTACCCCCGGGTGCACTTTTCTAACTATCTCGGCCCATCCGGACTCAACTGTACACTCATAATTGGAATTTAATATAATTTATAAAAATCCTTATCTCACACCCAAAATTAGTCTATACCGATTCCCGGCTGCGATAACTAAATGCCCCGTCACAAATACCCGTAATGACGCAAATAATTTATTACTATTCACTTAGTAATTTAAATTTCCCTAAATATTAATCATTTACTCTTCGATTAATATTTAAATAAATATTACCATAATTAATTCAATCAAAATTACGACATACAAGTAATTTAGAATTTTTCGAATTAATTAAACATTAAATGAATATTAATCATTTACTCTCCGATTAATATTTAAATAAATATTTCCATAATTAATTCAATCAAAATTATGACACACAAGTAATTTAGAATTTGTCGAATTAATTAAATATTAAATGCATAAAATTGCGGGGTGTTACATACTCCCCCCCCCCCCCCCCCTTACAAAGGAATTTCGTCCTCGAAATTTGGTCATACCTGTGGTGTATAGCTCTGGATATTGTTCTCACATATCCTCCTCCCGCTCCGAGGTAGACTCGTCAACATTGTGATTACCCCACTGTACTCTAACTAGTGGAACAACTTTGGATCGTAACTTGCGCTCACTACGGTCTATAATAGCCATCGGTCTCTCTTCATACGAGATGTTTGGCTGTAAATTAATCTCTTTTAGTGGAACGTGCCAGAAGGCCCTCTCGCTCCTTCGATATTTCTTCAACGACGCCACATGGAACACATCGTGTATCCACTGAAGATGCTCTGGCAACCCCAGTCTATATGCTACCGGTCCCACCGTCTCAATAACTGGAAAAGGTCCCACGTACCTTGGTGAAAATTTACTCTTCTTGTCAAACCTCATTACCCCTTTCATAGGGGACGCCCGAACCAATACCTGATCCCCAACCTCTAACTCCACATGCCTCCGTGAAGCATTAGCATGACTCTTCTGACTATCCTGAGCTATACGAATTTTGCCTCAGATCAAATCTATCTTGGCAGACGTCTCCTAGACAATCTCCGGCCCCAATAGCTTGTTGTCCCCCCACCTCTAACCAACAAGCGGGTGAACGACAAGGTCTCCCGTACAGTGCCTCAAACGGTGCCATACCAATCGTGAATTGGTAAGAGTTGTTATATGCGAACTCTACCAGAGGAATAAATTTCTCCCATCCTCCCCCAAAGTCCAAAATGCACATCCTGAGCATATCTTCCAGCATCTGATTGACTCTCTCAAGCTTCCCGTCGATCTGTGGGTGATATGTTGTACTCAAACGTAACTCCGTGCCCATGACCTCCTGGAAGCTCTGCCAAAAGTGGGCCACAAAAGTTTTGACTCTGTCGGACACAATATTTATCGGCACCCCATGCAGCTTAAAAATTTCTGCTATGAATAGCTGCGCATAATGCATTGTCTCAAAGTTTGTACGAACCTATAGGAAATGGGCCACCTTGGTCAATCGATCCACAATGATCCATATGGAATCGTGACCTCTCTGCAATTCAGGTAAACCTGTAATAAATTCCATGGAGATGCTCTCCCACTTCCACACGGGAATCTCTTGTGGTTGTAGCATCCCTGATGGTCTCTGATGGTCAACTTTCACGAGCTGACATGTGGCACATTTCGAGACAAACTCTGCTATGTCCCTTTTCATTCCTTCCCACCAATACTGCCTCCTCATACGTGGTATATTTTATCCCCGTCGGGATGTACTACAAATCTCGAACCATGGGACTCTGTCATAAAAGCGTGCCTAAACTCCTCATCCTCTGGCACAATTAACCTCTCATTTAGCCGTAAGCCTCCTTTCAAGATGATCGAGTAACCCCCCGTTTCCTCAGCTAACAACTGGCGTATCCTATCCTGGAAAATCTGGTCCTCCGCCTGATCCCTCACCACTCGCATAATGATCTCAAGTGTGATGGATAAAGCTGACATGCAGGCCCTAGATACATCGTCCTCATATCCCAGTTAGTCTCCGACTCAATGCATCCTCCACCACATTATCCTTATCAGGATGATACTGAATATCAAATTAGTAGTCTTTCACGAATTCTAGACACCGCCTCTGCCTCATGTTCAGATCCTTCTGTATGAAGAGATACTGAAGGGACTTGTGAGCCGTGAATAAAGTGAACTGCTCTCCTAGAAGATAATATCTCCATATCCTCAAAACAAAAATGACCGCTGCTAGCTCTAGGTCGTGAGTGGGGTAATTCCTCTTGTGGGGCTTTAGCTTTCTGGACGCATAAGCTGTAGCCCTTTTCCTCCTGCTGGAGCACACCCCAAAGTTCTTGTAAGGATGTGTCTGTGTAAACCCGATACTCTAGCCCTCCCTTCAGCAAATCAAGTACTGGTGCAGATGTCAATTTGTCCTTTAGCTCATCGAAAGCTAATTGATAATAATCACTCCAAGTGAAAGGCACCCCTTTCAGGGTCAGATTCGTTAAAGGGCTCGCAATTTTTTAGAACCCTTTAATGAACCGTCTGTAATAGCCTGTGAATCCCAAAAAACTGTGCACCTCAGTCAGTGTCATGAGCTATCCCCACTCTCTCACCGCCGACACCTTACTCGGATCTAACTACCCCGGTCTGACACCACGTGACCAAGAAACTGTACCTCCCACAGCCAAAATCCAATCTTCCCAAAATTGGCTTAAAGTTGGTGATCTCGTAGCATCTGTAGAACCATACGAAGATGCTCTGCGTGCTCCTCCTCAGTACGCGAGTAGATCAAGATGTCATCAATGAATACGATGACAAACTGGTCAAGGTACTCTCTGAAAACCCTATTCATGAGATCCATCAACACTGCAGGAGCATTGGTGAGCCCGAATGGCATCCCTCTGAACTCGTAAGACCCGTACCGTGATAGGAAAGCAGTCTTAGGAACATCCTCCTCTCGAATACACAACTGGTGACACCCTGACCTCAAATCGATTTTGGAGAAGTAAGACGCCCCTCTCAATTGGTCAAATAAATCATCAATCATAGGCAACAAATACTTATTCTGTATCGTCACCTTGTTCATCTCCCTATAGTCCACGCACAACCGAAGTGAACCATCCTGCTTATTTATAAACAACATCGGTGCACCCCACGGTGATGTACTCCGCCGAATGAAACCCTACTGGCTCTGTTCTCTCAACTCACGCATCTTTAAAAGGGCCATACAGTAAGGTGCTCGAGCAATCAGCCTCATCCCCGGTGCTAAATCGATTACAAACTCAATTTCCCTACTGGATGGTAACCCTAGTATTTCCTGGAACACATCCTCGAAGTCCTTCACTATCGAAATCGAATCCAACGGAACTACCACCTCCTGTGAAGTCTCCTCCTCGATATAATATAAGTGTGTGCGGGACCCTCCCTCGGGTAGAGGCATCGCTATTAGGAACATGTCCTGTCCCGGAATGAAGAACATGATTATCCTCTTGTAATAATCCACAGTCTCCCGATAACCTGCCAACCAATCCATACCTAGGATGACATCATAACCCTCTATATCTTAAACTAAGAGGTTTGCTGCTAAACTAAGCCTCCCAGTTATAATGTCCACCACCCGAAAAACTGAGTGAACCACTACCCCGCTGCCTACTGGCAACTCTACACACATATGAACACTACTCGCGGTCTTTAATAACCCGACCCATTTAGAAAATTCAGATTTAATGAATGAATGAAAGAGATGCTCCCGTATCAAAAAGTATACTACCCTCATGACCATGGATGAGAAATAATCCCCTTAACCACTGGCAGCGCCTGCTGTGTTGGAGGATTGGGAACATCCCGGATGTTATACACACGCCCGTAGTGCATCTGACCCTACGACTGGTGGAGTCAGTGCTGCTGGCGGCATCTGTCCCTGCTGCCCCTGTTGGGCACCTTGTTGTTGGCTTCTACGCCTTTGCGGGAACTCCCTCTTAAAGTGTCCTGTCTGGACACAAACAAAGCATCGTCTCTGACCGTCCCCCTGTCGTTAGCCCTATTGGCCCTGACGTGGTTGACTCTACTAGCCTCCCCCATTGTTCCCTTAGCCCTGACGGCCCTTAGGAACCTGCTGCTGCTGATTTGGGCCCGGCTGGCCCTGCTTGAATCCCTGTCCTCCTGATCGGAACCCACCAGGCCTAAATTTCTTAGCCTGGTTCCCTTGCTGACTGCTAGTCTGCTGCTGAGTACCACTTGTGTCACCACCAATAACTGCCTTGCCCTATTGGCTTGGCTCCCCTACCTTCTTGCTCCCCTTTGCATGGAAGCGATGATCCTATCAATGTACAAGGGTGGCATTAACGACATATGTATATATCACAAACACCGGATTACCAATCAAATACTGCCTGATCCTCCAGGCCAGGCCATCCATGAACTTTGACTTCTTCCGCTCCTCGTCGCTCACCTCATTTGGCACAAAGTTTGCCAAACGGGTGAACTCTTCCTCATAGTCTTCCACTGAACGGTCACCCTGTACTAACTCGTTGAACTTCTTCCTCATTTCAGCCTCTACCTCTGGTGGGAAGTATTTGCGATCGAACCGCACCCAGAACTTGGATATCGTCATCAAATCCCTCTCCTCAGCGGTGGTAACTGACGCCTACCACTGTAAGGATACCCCCGACAGACGGAAGGTAGCAAGAATTTGTTTTTGCACATTGGTACACTCCAGTATGCGCAGATTGCGCTGAATATTCATTTCCAGTAACAAGCCTCTCCCACATCAGTGCTACCCCAAAATTCGAGTGGGTGACCCTTCTGAAAGGTCTCCCTAACTCGCTGCCAAGACGATGGCTCCACTGGAGCCTGAACGTCGGGTTCCACTGGAGGTGGTGCCTGGGGCTGAGAAAAATGGGTTGCCATAGCTCTCATTGCTGTCTCAACTTCCTGGGCCACTATCACGACCACTTGAGTAGTGGAGATCAACTCGGCTGGGGTGGAGGTGGCGGTACCTATGGCTCCTGATGAGACTCTCTTAACTCATCCCTAGCCCTAGCCCGCTTCGCTCTCTGCCTCTTCGGTGGTATCTGAAAGTAGATCGAATCGTATATGTAAACAATTATACAAAAATCTAATAGCATAAAATACAATATCTCAAAAGCGGAAATGAATCAACAGTCCTAATAATAGGGCTCTAAAATAACAGAACACTACGCTGAAACGTAGTAAGCCGCACAGATCCTAATGACACTAGAACCTGATGCTCTAAAACCATTTGTGACACCCCGCCTAATTAACCCCGGGTGATCAGTCCTAAATTAAATTAGAACAGGTTTCTCAGTTGATTCATTCTTAGCATCACTGTTGCCTTTTTAATTACTAACCACCTAAGTGAGAAAATTAGATTGGTGCCAAGTTTTATCTTTCATTAATCTAATAAAATACTCATGCGGAAACAAATTAATATAAACAATCACAATTCACTAAAATTAACCATTCACATCTAAATAACTAACCAAATAAACCATCGGCTCAAATCCAACAAAAGTAAAGACAAGTCATCATTCCCAACAAGTCAGACATAAGTACTGAATAGAATGTGAGCGACATGCTCGAATAACTGATAAGAAGTCTGTACACTATAAATGAAAAAGAATGAGGTGCTTATCAAACTCCCGCAACATCCACATATGCTACAGTAATGGATCCCTGGAATGAGTCAAGCCTGGCATCCCTCTGGCTGGACACCTAAAAGGTTTTTAAAAGTTTTTATAGCAATGGTTAGTACCTAAAAGATTTGGAAAACATTTAGCAATTGATTAACTTGCAGTAATAAATATGTATGCATGCTCTTCATATTTTAGTTAGTGTCGCACTCCCTTAAGGACATTCTCACCCCTCCTCTAATGTGCACTACTAACGCCTTAATTAGTTTACCTAGTTATTTATCCCATGATAAGATAACTAATATAGCCTCTTGCAACCACCCTACTCTAATCGAGTGTGCCATAATTATGATTTCTAAGTTATTACTAACACTAACTTAATTAATCATTATCCTTTTTAAATTCATATAACTTTCACACCCATTATACATATAATACCATTCATGGTCGGTATCAATTTACCCGTGTATAATTATTTACCTAATTATAAACGTATAGTCATATTACAACATGCACGAATATGCTGAAATAATAATTAATAATGAACATCCTCCCGAGTAATAACTCACCGGATGTATATCCTTTAAAGTGTTATCCCACTAGGTATATTCACATAATCTAGTTACCCAAAGTCAGAATCGCTCACTAACATGGTTAATATATAAATATTGGAGGCGGTCATATTCCTTCCCTAAAAGTGAGATGTCCCTCACCCATATAATGGACGCTATGACCTGGGAATATACTCGACCTACTCCTTAAGCTAGGGGATTCATCCACTACGGGCAACCTCCCCTATAGCACTAGGGTAGATATAATACTAATATCTAAAAACTGATATTAATCTACATACCATATATATACTATCGCACACCGTATATATATATATATATATATATATATATCCCCCGTTTATACCCTGTACTAAGTCCGTAACACAAGCCCCTACAATTTATCCTGGGTTTATAGCCCACTCTAATTATTAATTAATTTGCACATTAATTCATTAAATTACTTTTGGTGTCATCCCAACAAATATATTCGGACTCTCTCTCGTGGCCCGAAATAAAACTATACCCGAGTCTAAATCCCTGACTTCAAATTAGTTAGCTTTCACTCTAAATTAATTCAACGCCTTGGTATCGCTCAACCATTATACGCGGACTCACTCACTCGATCTGTATTTAATTATTTCGAAATATTCTTCCCAATATTTAACCATAGTGTGTCACACATAAATTTTCTCCAATCACAATTATTTTACCCTCACAATTACTTTGATTGTATCTCCTATTTTTGTTTCACATTAAAGAAGGTTTGGGAAGAAGTTTTTTAATTAATTTCCCCTTATATATATAAACTGCCAGAATTCCCCGACCATCGATCGATCGAACAAGTCTTCGTCTTCCCCAGGTCTCTATTTCAGCCGTGGATGAAAAACTCAGATCCCCAACTTCTTCTACAGTCTAACCGAAGTCCTTTCATCAATATAACACATCAAGAACACCATAAGAGACCCCCATAAAGTCCCCAACTTCGTTCAATTTTTCGTTCTCTACTGTTTTGTTCTAAATTGGGGAAAAACAGGTTATTCGTATATCAGTCATAACACCAAATTACTAACTCAATTTCATTCCAAATTCGTCTGGGTTTATTACAACTACGGCAAATATCTGCTCAAAGTCATGTTACACCATAATTTCTTACACCAATTCTCATCTTGTGTTCCAATTACAAAAATCCCATTTTTGTACCCATTTATCCCCAAAACGAATTTTTAGGTATTCACATCACATAAATATGAAGTGAAAACATAATTAAATGCTACAGCTAGTTAACCACTTGCCTTATGATTTCTTAGGGTCTGATTTGAAGTTGTGAATTCCAAGGTTGAAGATGAAATTCCTTCTTTTGGCTCTTTCCTTTGTCCCCCAAATTGCTTTTAATTGCCTCTTAGGGTTTCCTCTCCCACTAAGTGTTTTCTAAACATTCCTCAGCCATTCCCATTTTCCTTATAATTAAGTAATTAGGCTGACTCATGTTTTTTGCCTAATGGGCCAAGCCCAAGTGACCCAAATGCCCCCGTGTGGGCCCTACTATGTCCAAAAACATCCCGTTTACTACCCTCGGGTACACTTTTCCAACTATATCGGCCCATCCGGACTCAACCGTGCACTCAGAATTGCCATCTGAAATAATTTATAAAAATTATTATCTCACACCCAAAATAAGTCTATATCGACTCCCGACTGCGATAACTAAATGCCCCGTCTCAAATACCCATAATGACGCAAATAATTTATTACTATTCACTTAGTAATTTAAATTTTCTTAAATATAAATCATTTACTCTCCGATTAATATTTAAATAAATACTACCATAATTAATTCAATCAAAATTACGACACATAAGTAATTTAGAATTTTCCGAATTAATTAAATATTAAATGAATATTAATCATTTACTCTTTGATTAATATTTAAATAAATATTTCCATAATTAATTCAATCAAAATTATGACACACAAGTAATTTAGAATTTCTCGAATTAATTAAATATTAAATGCATAAAATTACGGGGTGTTACATACTCCCCCCCCTTACAAAGAAATTCCGTCCCCGATATTTGGTCGTACCTGTGGTGAATAGCTCTGGATACTGTTCTCGCATATCCCCTCCCGCTCCCAGGTAGACTCGTCAACATTATGATGACCCCACTGTACTCTAACTAGTGGAACAACCTTGGATCGTAACTTGCGCTCACTACTGTCCTGAATAGCCATCGGTCTCTCCTCATATGAGATGTCTCGTTGTAAATTAATTTCTTCTAGTGGAATGTGCCAGAAGGCCCTCTCGCTCCTTCAATATTTCTTCAGCGATGCCACATGGAACACGTTGTGTATCCACTGAAGATGCTCTGGCAACCCCAGTATATATGCTATCGGTCCCACCCTCTCAATAATAGGAAAAAGTCCCACGTACCTCGGTGTTAATTTACCCTTCTTGCCGAACCCCATTACCCCTTTCATAGGGGACACCCGGACCAATACCTGATACCCAACCTCTAACTCCACATACCTCCGTTAAGCATTAGCATAACTCTTCTGCCTATTCTAAGCTATCCGAATTCGCCCTCGGATCAACTCTATATTGGCAAACGTCTCCTGGACAATCTCCGACCCCAATAGCTTATTATCCCCCCCCCCCCTCTAACCAATAAGCGGGTGAACGACAAGGTCTCCCATTCAGTGCCTCGAACGGTGCCATGCCAATCGTGAATTGGTAAGAGTTGTTATACGCGACCTCTACTAAGGGAAGATATCTCTCCTATCCTCCCCCAAAGTCCAAAATGCACATCCTGAGCATGTCTTCCAGCATCTGATTGACTCTTTCAGTCTGCCCTTCGGTCTGGGGTGATAGGCTATACTCAAACGTAACTCCGTGCCCATGGCCTCCTGGAAGCTCTGCCAAAAGTGGGCCATAAAAATTTTGTCTCTGTCGGACATAATTTTAATGGGCACCCCGTGCAGCTTAATAAATTCAGCTATGAATAGATGGACATAACGCATCGTCTCAAAGTCTATACGGACCGACGGGAAATGGTCCACCTTGGTCAACTGATCCACAATGATCCATATGGAATTGTGACCTCTCTATGATGCAGGTAACCCTGTAATAAAGTCCATCGAGATGCTCTCCCACTTCCACACGGGAATTTCTAGTGGTTGTAGCATCCCTCATGGTCTCTGATGGTCAACTTTTAGGGACTGACACATGGAACATTTCGAGACAAACTCTGTTATGTCCCTTTTCATTCCTTCCCACCAATACTGCCTCCTCATATCCTGGTATATTTTATCCCCATCGGGATGTATCGTAAATCTTGAAATATGGGACTCTGTCATAACAGCGTGCCTCAACTCCTCATCCTCTGGCACAATTAACCTCCCATTTAAGCATAAGCCTCCTTCCGAGTTGATCGAGTAACCCTTCGCTCCCTCAACTAACACCTGGCGTATCCTATCATGGAAAATTTGGTCCTTCTCCTGAGACCTCACCACTCGCATAATGATCTCAGGTGTGATGGATAAAGCTGACATGCAGGCCCTGGCTACATCGTCCTCATATCGAAGCTCTATCCACTTTTCTTTCCAGACTTCTGATATATCCCCAGTTGGTCTCCAGCTCAATGCGTCTGCCACCACATTAGCCTTACCAGGATGATAGTGAATATCAAACTGGTAGTCTTTCACGAATTGTAGCCACCGTCTCTGCCTCATGTTCAGATCCTTCTGTGTGAAGAGATGCTGAAGCGACTTGTGATCCGTGAATAAAGTGAACTTCTCTTCTAGAAGATAATGTCTCCATATCCTCAAAGCAAAAATGACCGCTGCTAGCTCTAGGTCGTGAGTGGGGTAATTCCTCTCGTGGGGCTTTAGCTTTCTGGACGCATAAGATATAGCCCTTTCCTCTTACTGGAGCACGCCCCTAAGTCCATGTAAGGATGCATCGGTGTAAACCCGATACTCTAGTCCTCCCATCGGTAAAGCAAGTACTAGTGCAGATGTCAACTTGTCCTTCAGCTCATCGAAAGCTAATTGACAATGATCACTCTAAGCGAAAGGCACCCCTTTTCGGGTCAGATACGTTAAAGGGCCCGCAATCTTTGAGAACCCCTAATGAATCGTCTGTAATAGCCTACCAATCCTAGAAAACTACGCACCTCGATCGGTGTAGTGGGCTGTCCCCACTCCCTCACCGTCGACACCTTACCCCGATCTACCGCAATACCCCGATCTGACACCACGTGACCAAGAAACTGTACCTCCCACAGCCAAAATCCACACATCTCGAATTTGGCATAAAGTTGGTGATCTCGTAGCGTCTGTAGAACCATACACGGATGCTCTTTGTGCTCCTCCTCAGTACGGAAGTAAATCAAGATGTCATCAATGAACACTATGACAAACTGGTCGAGGTACTCTCTGAAAACCTGTTTATGAGATCCATGAACACTGCGGGAGAATTAGTGAGCCCGAATGGCATCACCCTGAACTCGTAAGACCCGTACCATGACAGGAAAGCAGTCTTTGGAACATCATCCTCTCGGATAAGAAGCTAATGATACTCTGACCTCAAATCAATTTTGGAGAAGTAAGAATTCCCTCTCAATTGGTCAAATAAATCATCAATCCTAGGCAATGGATACTTATTCCGTATCGTCACCTTATTCAGCTCCCTATAGTCCACACACAACCGAAGTGAACCATCCCGATTCTTTACAAACAACACCGGTGCACCCCAAGGCAATGTACTCCGCTGAATGAAACCTTGACCTAGGAGCCATTGAATCTGTTCTCTTAACTCACGCATCTCTGAAGGGGCCATACGGTAAGGTGCTCAAGAAATCGGCCTCGTCTATGGTGCTAAATCGATTACAAAATTGATTTCCCTACTGGGTGGCAACCCTGGTATTTCCTGGAACACATCCTCGAAGTCCTTTACTACCGGAATCGAATCCAACGGAACTACCACCTCCTGTGAGGTCTCCTTCTCGATATAATATAAGTGTGTGTGTGCAACCCTCCCTCAGGTAGAGGCATCGCTATTAATCATTTACTCTTCGATTGATATTTAAATAAATATTACCATAATTAATTCAATCAAAATTACAACACACAAGTAATTTAAAATTTCCCGAATTAATTAAATGCATAAAATTACGGGGTGTTACAGCTTTCTACAGACTTCTCGATTGAGGCACGAGATTGACACCGAGGGTAGATCCCTTCGTGTGCTATATATAGATAAATAATTATAGACTTTGATAATGAACCTTATGTCACGTTAGTTACTTTACACGGTTTATTTGTATGTCCCTTGTGAGTGACATTGCAGATGTACGCATTTGGCTTGTATTTTAACATGTGTAGCAGGTTACATTCCTTTGTCCAGGACATGTAGTTGCGACCTATCCCTTATGGTAATTGGATAATAACTCATTTAATTTAAAGATATCTAAACTGACTGAACATTATGTTTATGAGACTATGAATACTTTAATAAAAATAAATGTGTGGATCTTTGGGTGAAATCCTATTTAGGTTATTGGTAGTGTTCCGTGGCAGTTGTTTATTATGAATAATGATTAATTGCCCAAATATTCAGACTTTTAAAATAGTTAGGCTTTGGGCCTGGACATACGCATTGTATTTCACTTAGGTGAGAGGTGAAATACTCATTGCTTGTGAAAGTCAATGGGGGGCATGTATTGCGAATTTTCCGCATCATTATTTATCGGTATTGAAAGTTAATTCTTGCAACTTCAGGGTGCTGCCCCAAATTATTTAATATTTTTTTCAGGTATTATTATTATTGTATAAACAGGTTAACAAGACTGAGTGGTCAAACTTACGGTTGTGAAGATCTAGCTTAGTATTTGCAGAGTTAGAGTCGCTGGTTCATTATAGATGTCAGCACATTCGGAGTTACATGGAAGGTTGACTCTTGTGCTCTATTTGTATTTCAGTTGGGATTTAATTGTTAGAGGAAGTTTCTATACAATTAAAATCAAAGGTTTTTATATAGTGGATTCTGTTTTCATAGTTTAGTATTTTTGTTCGTCATCTCTTATTGAATTCTGTATCGTGTTGGTTTTAAGTGTAACACTCCGTAATTTTACTGATTTTTATATTGGGAATTAATTAAATTATATTTGGAAATTAATCCGGTAAAATAAATATTAATTAGCTAGACAAGGGTTGATATTTATTTATATTGAATATAATTTAGTGAATGAGTAATAATAATGATAAGGAAATATTATAATTGTCGTGAGTGAAAAATACGACAGTAACGGTAAATTTAGTCGGGACGCGCGTGTAAGTCGTGTCGGGACTTAATTTGGGATATAAAATATAATTTTACTTTTGATATTCCATATGGTCATTTTGAGTATGCCAGTGTATCTGGAAGGGTCGAAATAGTGAGAAAAGTGTACTCGAGGCTTTAGTTTGGGTCCTGGAGCAATTTTAGGCAAAATCGACACGCCCGGAAGGTATTTCGATCATTTTTATTTTTGAGGAAAGAGAACATATGAATTTAATAGACTTATATAAAATCATAAAGGTTAGATGAACTAGGGTTTGAAGTTGAAAAATCACAGAGAGGCCATAGGAGGAAGAAGAGAGGAGACCCCAAGGCCTTACCCACCATTCTGGCACCACAAACACCACCATCAAGTAGATCGAGGGGAGAGGATCACAAACATACCATTATTCTATAGAGGATCAAACCTTCAAACAGAAGAAAGTATCTTTCTTGAATTATGAAAGATATACCATCCATGTTAGAGTAGGATGATTAATCTATGACTTTCATGAATTTTGGTTTAATTTGGGAGATTTAAAACATGTTCAAAGGTTGAATTTGGGTTAGGATATACCCCTTATGCATGTAGAATGAAATTTATAATTCATTACTATAAACTTATGAAGAAACATGGGTTTTTAGTTGATTTCTTGAACAAAAATGATAATTTTAGGTTTTGGGCGATTATCTTGGAATTTATTTAATTTATAGATGTTCTTTGATGATTTGATGATTCTATCACATTGGAAATCGTGCATATATATGTTAGGATAATGTTTGGTAGGTTTGGTTAGGATTATGGGATCGTGTGAAGAAGGTTTGGATGATTAAAGATGGTGAAATCTGTAATTATTTAAGGAAGAAGATAAAGACTTGCTACAGGCGAATCGATTTGGCACCTTGGCCGAATCGATTAGTCTTCCCAGATTTTTGATAAATTTCTCCCTTTTTTCTTACAATGCGTGGAAAACAACCAGGTTAACTTTTGAGGAAATATTTAAATATAATGGGAGTTATATTAAATACCAGTAGGCAAAGGATTGTTCTAAGACTTAATCACATGAGGAGAATTTGGGGATAAAGTTAATTAGACATAATTGTGTGTTGGGATTTAAATTCGGGGAATATTATCGTGGCACGGGGATCCCTAGGGAACCGATGATTTAGACCAGTAGGGTATAAGTGAGATAGCTACTGAATTGACTTAAGGGACCATCGGTAACCATCCAAGTTATGGGAAACACTCGGGCATATATGAATAAGAATTATAACGGTATATTAATAATACTTAGGCTATACAAGAGTTATATAGTCTACGCTCAAAATATATCATAGGGTATGTACTTACCTTTACTGATATATACATAGATTGTGTGAATACCTAATGTGTGACTTATTATGTGTATGACATACCTACGCTGCTTATTATTGCGAGAGGTTTAAAAAGGGGGAAGCCTTAACTTGATGAGCCATATTAGGGGATTTTAGACTTGTACCTTAGAACATAGAACTTAGGGATGAGCACTTCTTGTGTGAATGAGGGTGTGCCCGGTTATTTGGGTGCGTGTGTATCTGCGTAGCTTAAAGGCCTAGAACTATGTTCACTTCCAATTTTGTGTGAATTGTATATTGGGGTTTGAGAGTGATTACCAACTGATAGTCATTTATTTAGTAAGTGATGTACCGAGACTTGATAGAAGAGTATGCATGAACCGCGGGTCTTAGTCTAGGGGTGTTGTATTAGTATATAAATATATATATAGAGTGATAAATATATGTACTTGTGGTTTATCCTACTATGTGTGCTTAGTAGATGGGAAAGATAGTGATATCTAAAATAACCTAAGAATGTGGAAACATAACATCTATTTGGTGAATTCTTAATTAATTTAAATTATATGAGAAAACAAATCAGTAACATATTGTATGGTTAATACGGATGGTCACCACGAGTAAATATATGTAGTAAGATAATGGACTTGAACTAGTTAGGCGGCGTAGAATAACTAGGATAGGTTAGTAGAATACGTTAGGTGTGCATAATAGTTGAGGGGTGAGGACCTCAAATGAGAGAACATGAAACTAACATGTATATAATATCTGTTGATTATCCATTTTAAATACTTGCAAATATTTTTAAACTATTCTACTCGGGCTCTGACCCGTTTTCCAAATCTATTTTGTAAAAACCATTTTTAGGTGCCCATCCATAGAGACTCCCAGCTTAGGAGTTCATTCTCATTTAACGTGTTGCAGTTGTTATGGACGATTGCAAAACCTCGATAGTAGACACCTCGATCGTAGGCATCATTTTATCTATCTCAGTTGGGCATGTTGCCCCCATCTTCTTCTAGTTGGTATTTTCAGAGACATTGTACTTCATTTATTTTTATCTGTTGGATTTAGTTTTAGATAGGTATTATTGTACTAGAGTTTCAGTCTGGAGTGTTTATTCCAGTCATATCTTTTTTTATCATGTTATTTCGCTATTTATGATGTTGGTCAATTGGAATAGTGAATGTGGTTTATTTAATTATTTATTTAATTCAGATCATTTCATGTCAACTTAAAAGATTAAAAATTTGGCACCGGCTTAATTAACTAATGTTGGTGATTAGTAATTAACAGTTTTCGACAATGATGCTAAGAATGAATCGACTGGATATTTTATTTTAATTTAATAAAGAACTGATCACCCGATATTTAATTGGGCGGGTGTCACATTAATTTACCATTGTTTTTTGTTTATATTGATGTTGAGAATGATATAAATTGTTTAGAAATCCCTCATATTTCATGTGCGGCCTGATCAACCGGGCGTGGATGGGGTTACCCGTGTTGACATGTGAGAAAGTTGAATTAGGAGAAACTTTTCTATGCTATATCCATATACGATAACTTTGATAAATACCGTTCGCATATAAATGACCTTTAAGTTCTTGTAAAATCTATTTAAAGAAATTTCCACATGATGTACATGGACACCATACATGTAAGGCCCTAAAACATGATTAGGAAGGTTAATTACATGATTAATTATAACTTAGGAGTTATAAGTTATAGATTGGTTATGTGTGTTAAACATGTTAATTATCATGTTTAGGGGATGCATGCTCATGTGATATATGTGTTGTTTACATTAGGTGTTAATTGAGCTTATGATCGGGGATACCATGTTTAGAACATATGATTAGCTATGCGATTAATGCTTCATAAATTATGTTTTTAATGCATGATTATGTTTATAAAAGTAAATAAGGGTGTTGATACGAAATTGGCAATGTTTGGTTGCCAAATGTGAAAGTTTTGAGATTTTCGATAAATTGCTACTTTCATGTTCGAAGCCCAAATTAGGCGTATTAGTTTATGATTTTGGGAAAACATAAATTATGAAAGTTGAATATATATGAATTAATATTATAACACAGCAAACGGTGGGTTAAACGGAGGCTCGTACAAGAATTTATAGCGAAAGTACGAAACAAGGGCAAATATGTCCATTCCTTAAGTGACAATTGTTTTATTAGCACACCATGTGCTATTTTTTAATTGGTTAGAGGGTGGGTGATGGTTTGGCCGACTTAAACTTCATAAAACATCGCCTTTGTTCAGCAAATTCAGCCATGAACAAGAGTTTTCCCTAAAGAGAGAGAAAGAGAAGAAAGTTAAGGAAGAAATCTTTGAAATTTTTTCAATAAATCAAGGAACCCTCGTAAGGTAATTACATCTTTATCAAAGTTGGTCACATGGATGAGTTCTATACTTATCATGTTTTTATTTTTGATTTGGATATATATTTTAATGATACCCATATTTCTGAATTGTTTTGGAACAAGGATGGGTTAAGAACATAAGTTAGAACTGGAGCTAGGATCGTAAATGCATACTTTAAAGTCCTAAATTTACATCATCTTTTTGTAAAGCATTTTGATTTAGAAAATTCATGATTATGATGTATATTTCTGGTAAAACATGTTTATTATATGTTTCCATGAATTATACTCAAGGTCAAGGTTATGTATGACTAAAAATGTTAAGTTATGCCTTAATGTTGTATTTTGACTTAGTTATGCTAAAAATGGTATAAATCATGGAATACTTATTGGAATTGAGTGATTCAAGTTGGAGAGTAAAATATACTCATAAATTTATAACATATTCGAAAATTATATAAAAATACCAAGGAATTAACCCTTGGTGATAGTTTGAAGTCTTGGTTTAAAATATGCCCTAAAGGAGCAAGAATGCATACCAGGTGTTTGACGTTTTGCTCGACATAGAAAATGAGCCCTAAAAATTATGAAACATTAAATTTGTATTATTCAATGTGTTTAATGATATTGGGTGGAATATCATGGAAAGTTATGTTGTACAAAAATTATGAGAATTTCATGAAGTTGAAGTTGTGTTGTTGTTTTTCTTGAGAAATGATTTGGAAAATGCTGTAATAAAATGGGCATAACTTTGTCTAGCAAATTCGTAATTAAATTCTGCAAATTGTGTTAGAACCCTAATTAATTGGGTGTTATAGAAATGTGAAGTTTCCTATTTAATTCCCCCTTAGATATTTCTTATTGACCAAATGATGTGATGTATTACTGGGTTTGATGTTAATCGGTGTATTCAAATACTAACGACATTGACTTGTTAGGTGGGGAAGCAGCTAATACTACCATACCAAGGAAGTATTTGGTATTAATCTTAGCAATAAATCCAAGGTGATTGACCATCATTATGAAATATAAATGCTTATAATTTCATATGAAAATGTGTAGTTAAACACCTGTGTTAAAATGTTTATGGGAGTGATGTTGTATTTATGAAACATATGAATAGGATTAAAAATGTTAAGAGATGTTATATAATGATATGGACTAGTGATTCCTTTATCTAATGTTAAGGAATGTGGTGGGTCCTACGGGATGTGGTGGTCCTGTTAATCCAACTTAAAGGTTTGTGTACTCGGGCCTAATAAAGGGATGTGGTGGTCCCTAATAACTATGGTGGGTTAATTGGACTGTGGCGGGTCCAGGCTTGCGAGAGTTTCACAATTCCTGTTGGGTTATAGCATTAGAACAAAATAAAAATGGTTATTCAAATTGGTTATATGTGTGGTATGTGGTCATTCACTAAGCCTTTATAGCTTACACTCCTGTAATGTTTTGTTTCAGGTATGCTTATAATTTGGAGTTCACTGCCAAGTTAGGACCTTAAAACGGGGGAGTGACGGATATTTAGTATGGTTTGAATATCAGGATTTCTTTTGTGTAATTATTAAAATAAGGATCATGGTTATGTAAAGTTATGTAGTACTTATTAATTATAAGTAAAGGCAGTTATGTTTTCATCTACACATACCTTTGAAAAAAAAATCTTATGCTATTTTTCCTTAGAGATTTAAATTAAAGCATTGTTTAAGCCAGTTTATCTCTAATTAAAAGGATGAGTTTAACAAAATTAAGTTGGGGCGCGACAATACAGCTTCACTATTTAAAGCATTCCTCTTTGTAACTTTAAGAAAATATTCAACCCCTTGCAAGTACTCATTTTATAATCCATGCATAGACATCCATGACTTGTCTGTTTCCATTTCTCAAATTGTACCTATATTAAGATTGTAAATATTAGTTGTACAAATGTGATTTCCGTATAAAATAATATTGAACGGTCGTCTTATATAAGGTAATTAAGATCACTGCCATGAATTTTAATACTAAGATCAACAAAATAATTATTTTATCCTGGGTTAAAGTGGAATGACTTTATTTCATAGATCAAGGAGACAAAAAATTATTAACCTCTAAGTTCACTACCACATTTCATAACTAATCAAATGTAATGGAAAAAATAATCAAACGCTAGTAGCATTCTTGTGGTTGAATATTTGTAAACAATTGACAACAATAACAAGCATAGAATGAAATAATGATTGGTTTTTATTAACATTTCAGAAAAGTCATTTAGTTGATGTTAAAGCTTGCCATCATACGACATTTCTAGCAAAGAAATACCATTCTAGAGTCACTCACATTTTAAATATTCCAGGAGAAAGTTCAAGTAGACCCATGTCTGAGATGCACAAATTAAATAATTTGTGGAAATGCAAGAGACACCACTACAAATTTCCTCGTCAACCCATGTCTCAAATACAAAGTTGTTTTCTGCCAATAAGAAATCTGATAGCAGTCCCAAATTTTGACTCTTTTTTTTGTTTATTAGTTTTTTTTTTACAATTGCAAAAGCATCAGTGGAGACCCAGACTCCACGAACTGCATTTATACACCTCCCTCATCCTATCAAGTTTGTGAGAGTATGAATCCCTTAAATATCATGAAATTTTTTAGAAGAAATAGCAGAACAAAGGGTAAACAAACGATCCTTCAACTCACTCGAGTTGTTGTCAAATATTGTTGTTATCAAACCAGTTTCAAATAAAAAAAATACTAATGATTTCTCGAACTAATAATTTATAAAAAAAATAACCAGATAAGTATTACAACAACGTTTTAGTCTCTCGTCAAAATTTTTTGGCTTCATGTTCACCACACGACGACAAGAACAAAAATATAATCAAATTTTGCAAAATTAAATCAAAATCAATCATCTTCATGCAAAAGTAAATCAAAACCAATCATCTTCACAGCTTTAAAACCTAAACACAATCAATCTAAACATCTCTTCATAAAAATTCAAATTTTGCAAAAGTAAATCAAAATCAATCATCTTCACGTAAAACTAAATCAAAATCAATCATCTTCACAGCTTTAAAACCTAAACACAATCAATCTAAACATCACGAATCAATCCAAATTTTGATAGATTACATCCCTATGAAGCATTATTGGTGAAATTGGTATCCAATAGATGCAGTATGAAAACTAAATTATAGGGTACATGCTTTTAAAGGGGTACCATGTTTCACTCTCGTTTTAATCTTGAAACGGTATGAAAACTAAAGTGTGAGAGAAAAAATGTACCAGCATTAGAGAACGGAGAGCAGATTGTCGAGGGAATGGAGATGAAATCATGAGGGAGAGGGAGCCCAACATGTGACAGGATAGAGGTGAAGGAGAGGTAGTTTTCAATGAGGATAATTTTGGAGGAAGCGGGAACTTATTAAAGAACAAACAAAATAGTGGGAAAAAGCTCCGCTTCCAAATTTTGGAGGAGAAAAAAAAGGTCATAATATGTACACTTAAGTTAAAAATTCTTAAAAAAAGGTCATAATATTTATAATCAAATATGATTTAAATATTTAAAATGTCATAAAAAATAATACTAATATGTATAAAATGATATTTTATATTATAAATGTTACATTAATAATAGCATTAACCTTTAGATGACATTTTTGTAATAAATGTCTTTAAATTATTTTTTTGAGCGTAATAAAAAGGTGTTTTTCTTGTAGTGTAGTTACAGTTAGTGGAGAATGGAAGAGGATCTTATGAATTATAATTCCGATTTCTATGATGTGTAGTGTATGTCCATATGGTTGGCAGGTGCCCGAAGGTGGATTCTGTGTATGGTAGTTCAGAACTAAGGAAGGTTCGATTGAGGTTTTATAGATTTCATATGGTGTCCAAATCTACGAGCATTGGGTTTATAGTCGCGAGTTTCGCATGATTGGGTAAGTATCACCTTCTCGAGAGTAGGCGCAATAATGTGACTATTTTAGGTTCAATATTGACGTGGTTCTTGGATTATGGATATAATGATTTTCGAGTTTGGAGTATTGTCATGGAATGTATGCTAGTGGTGCCATACTTTAAAGGATGAATAAGCAGGATGGTTAGTTAGTGATGGATTTATCTTAGTATGCAAGAATTGCATGATGAGAAGCATTTGTATTGTAAAAGTTTTGGGTTATTTTGAGAACTTTATGGATAATGATGTCCTTGATTGCATGAAGTTGTGTACGCTCGCGTATGGTCTTAGCATAGTGATGTTGTCAGTAAAATGGGTGATAGTAGACCCTTATTGAAATGTTTAGATGTTCAGAGGTTTAGGAGTGATTAAGAACTTCATTAGATTTACGGATGGGCAGAGGGTGTCCTACTGTATGTTTGAGAAGACCATAATGTTTTTAGTAATTAACTTAAAGGGGTTTGGTATCACTCTTGGAAGGGGTGAGACTTTTGCTAGAATTATCACAAGTTGAAATTTTTATGGTTAGCGCCTTGGTTCATTTTTGGTCTTGGGCTAACGGATCTCAATAACTGACTCAACTAAGCAATAGTATATCGAGAAGGTTCTTTATTTAGATTTTTCTTGTGAAACATCCCAAGCATAAAGCTTAGTAATGGTCAGGTTTTAAGAGATGCTTGGGTTCTAGGACATTTCATTTAATATGTTATACATGAATGGAGATATAACGCATCGAGCGGTGATATATTATGAGTTAAGGCCAGCGGGGCGAAGGAGTAAAGTGTCGAGAGAACTTAGGGATGTTTGCACCACTGGTTGCATATGTGGGACAATCTCAAGAATAATTTAGCCACTATTGGTAGGATATTCAAGTGTACATTTACCTTATAGAAATGCATGGTTTGTGTGGTTTATTTTTGGATATATATATATATATATATATATATATATATATATATATATATATCATTCATATTTGATGTTTGTAAGTGTTTGCATGTGGTTTAGGGTGTATGGGTTCCACTGTCATGGTACACTATGGAAGGTGTATGTTAGCCTATATCTTTTATCTCATGGGATATGGGTACGGGCTATGCCTATGATATTTGTGCGGACTATGTTTCGATCTTATGCTTCAGCGAATTTCGAGGACAAAATTCCATTATCAGAGGGAATAGTGTAATACCCAATATTTTCCAAACTATAATTATTATTATTTATTAAGTGATTAATAAATTAATAAATGTAATTAATTATTAGTCGTGCGTCTTAGTAATAATTATTTGGCACACTTTAGATGGTAATTTAAAATGTGTAAGCGTAGAAATATTAAGAGAATAAATTATCAACACCGTGAGATATTACAGTGTGATGTGGGTAGTATCATTTAGATTGGACTCCTGGATGTCCATTTATGTATTTTATCACTTTAAATTGATCCTGAGGGGTGGGAATACCCTTATGAGAGATTTTGGGTCATTCCGAGCAGCATTCTTGGCTCTTTTATAGATCCGAAATTAGGCCTTACAAGGAGATACCAAATTAGGGAGTTTAATTATAATACAAGACACCTTAATTAGGCTTCATATCCATTTTTTAATTAAATCTAGTAACCAAAAACCATCTAGGAGAAGTAAACAAGTTGGGAGAGGAGAAAAATAGGAGAAAGCAAGGAAAATTCAAAAGGAAATTTTCAATCCCCTACCATAAGGCGAATTTTCTTGCACTATCTTTAGTAATGTGTATGTTGATTTATAAGCATGCTTTTTCATATGATTTTGGGATTTTTTATTTTATTGGAGACTAATTCATATGATGATTTATGATTTGGGTTAATTAGAAATAATATGAATATGTCATGCATTGAGTAGTTGTACCTTGATGATTAAAACATGAAATTGATGGATTAAAGGATGTAGATATGAAATAGAATTGATTTTTCAAAATGAAACGTAATTATTACAAATTATACACATGTATATTTGAGGTGTAGGGCTGGAATTGATGATGAACAAACCCTTAGTTGATTTAGAGATGAGTTGAGTTACAAAGTTTGAATCTTTATATTTTAATCTTGGAATTAATGGTCTTGGACCCATATAATGTTGTAAAAAGGTTTAGAATCATGTTCCTATAATTATATTTGGTAAAGGTGTCAATTGGATACTGTTTTGGAGATTGGTTTGGTAATTAATGGAGGTTTTGGAGGCTTTATTGTCAGCGCAATTATGCTTAGGATGATTATAACCCCTTATGGATGTATTACATTAATTAATATGAATTCATAGTTGATGAAATTGAGGTTTACAAAGCTTATAACCCGTTAATGGAGATTGGGGAAGATGACCACTTTTTAATTATAGGCAAATCTAGATTCATTGCCCGACGCGAATCAATTTGGCTTGAAGTGTAAATTGATTCGGCCCTGAATGAATTGATTCAAATTTGAGGAAAAATATATTAGGCCCCTGAAGGTAGGTCGAGTCATACCGATGGAAATGTTTGTGGGATTTCTATGAACTCATTCGAGTATGTGGGAGGTTATCTAAATGAGTGATGGTTAGCATAATTGGAATGTTAAGTTTATTAGTGTGTAAACAATAAGGGAAAGTGTGCTATTTTAATTAAGGTAGAAGAATGGTTAGGATTTTATTAATTGTATTATTAAATATTGAGTATTAGATTAGACCAAGTGGACACGATTCAACAATATCCCACAGTCGTGTGTACACATTGTGCTTAGTTAAGGTGTTGAAAGATTGGAGGCCATAAAGTTTATTTAGAAATTAAATGAGGATATATATATATATATATATATATATACAGTCTTGCTCTTGTGCGGACTAGTCCGCATTTTAAGAATGTGGACCGAACATGAGTCACCTAGCGGTGAGCCCAGAAAAGAGAGAGTGTGCCTATAATTTAGGCGATAATTTCCAGGTGCACCGTTAGGTGACACATGTCTGGTCCGCATTCTTAAAATGCAGACTAGTCCGCACAAAAGTATTATATATATATATATATATATATATATGTATATTTGTTATGAGAGGGCGTGTATATATATATATATAAATGTATGTACTCATAGTTTGGATACACAATAAACAAGCGGTCAAATTTAATAAGGATTATAGTTGATGATCCTAAGAACGAAAGAATAGTCCGATGTTTAGGGATCTAATTGATTTGGGGTATGCTATAGTATATGCGATATCCTGCTTGTTTATATATGTTTCACATAGTTTGGAGATATTGTAAACCTAATTTAGATAAGAATCCAAAAATGTGGGGTTCTAGATTTTTGGCTACACTTGAGTTCATACTTTATCCTCTGGTTATATATATATATATATATATATATATATATATATATATATATATACATTGTGTGATTATGTGAACATACCTTTACTCGAGGTAGGATCTATCGATTTGGGGTTCGTGTTCAACATCGGACCTTGTACCATATGCCGGCTAAGATGTGCTACCGCGGTGGAGGTCATTATTTTAAATCATGCATTCAAATATGCCCCCTTTATGATGAGGGAAGGTTGTTTGACAGGAGCCATTAGTCGGATCGGGAATGGGCCCGTTAGGGGTGCTACTGCATATGATCGCCCCTATTATATTCTGTGTTTTTCTTAGGCCCATTAGGTGTTGTCTTCCCATGGACTTCCCGATTGAGGCACGAGATGGACACTGAGGGTAGATGACTTCTTGTGCTATATATATATATATATATATATATATATATATATATATATATATATATATATATATATATATATATATATATTACTTAAAAATTTATGTAGTCTAATAATAGACTTTGTTAATGAACCTTATGGCATGTTAGTTACTTTACATGGTTTACTTGTATGTCCCTTGTGAATGACAATGCGGGGGTAGGTATTTGTCTTATGTTTTTACATGTCTGGCGAGTTACATTCCTTTGTCCAAGGTATGTAGCTTCGACCTATTCCTTATGACAATTGGATAATAACTCGCTTAATTAAAAGATATTTAAATAGACCAAGCATTATGTTCATGAGGCTATGAATACGTTAATAAAAATGTATGTGTGGACCTTTGGATGAAATCCTAGTTGGGTTATTGGTAGAATTCCATGGTAGTTGATATGCCCAAGTGTAACCTCTGTCGAGGTGATGGCCGAGGTAATGATCGACCCTTGATAAGCCATGGGCCCACGATATCAGCCCTCGGCCTTAGTAAGGTCGGCCCAGGCCGACACTTCCACCTACATTTCCAATGACACTACGCGCATCACAGGCATTAACAACATTCTCATATACCTGGGTATGGAAACCTCGGCCGAGTGTAGGCCGAGGTGACAAGAAGCCTTGGTAACCTTCAACATAGAACTAGACCAACCTCGGCTGGGGCCGACCCCAGCATAATGTCTCGGCTGATATCAGGCCGAGACTCCCTATGGCACATCTCGGAAGACATTTATCGAGCCTTTACAGCTCGGCCTCTCCCAGGCCGAGGTCATGCACCAATATGGCAGCCAAGCATCTGTTGACATTTGGATAAGGACACATGGGTACAAATCAGTTGTAACAATATTATACTCCACACGTGGGGAGGATATTTCATCATCATTCCTTACATGTGACAGTGACAGATGGCACTCCCACATTGGTGAGGCTACCACACACATGCTCATTACATGCATGGGGGGTACATTACACCCCCTAGGTACTATATATAGGGGTAATCCCCTACCTTGCAAAAGGATCCCAGATATTCAACCCTAGCTAAAACTCTGTCTAAATATACAGTAGAGAGAGAAAGCTTGAGAGGTTATATCCATGGCCATTAGTGCCTTCATTCAGTGATATTACTCACACACACTCACAGTGGACGTAGGCCAATTTAGTCTGAACCACTTATATATCGGTGCCCTCTCCTCTTATCCTCACCTCATTCTCTTATCTCTTTATATAGTTGTGCTGCCATTGTTATTCTTATATTGAGCTTGAAAACACCTTACACGGTGGTGCTGATTCTTAGCATCATCAGTAGTTATTCGTTATGAATAATCCTTAATTGCCTAGATATATAGACTTCTAGAATAGTTAGGCCTTGGGCTGGGAGATGCACATGGTATTTCACGTATTATAAAATATATGTGTGGATCTTTAGAGTGCTGAACCAAATTATAAAATATTTTTCCCCCGGGTATAATTATTGTATAAACAGGTTAACAGGTCTAAGTAGTCAGACTTGTGGTTGTGGTGATCCAGCTTGGTATTTTTCGAATTGGAGTTGTTGGTACATTATAGCTATTAGCACATCCGGAGTTGCGTGAAAGGATTACCCTTATACTCTATTTGTTTTTCAGTTAGGACTTTATAGTTAGAGGAAGTGTTTATTGTATTCTTTTATTCAGTTGAACAAATGAAATAAGAGGTTTTTAAATAGTGGATTCAATTTTCACAGTTTTGTACTTATATTCATAATCTCTTATTGAATCTTGTATTTTATATGTTTTAATTTACCATGGTTCTTAGTTTACATTGATACTGAGAATGATATAAATTGTTTATACATTCTCGATATTTCATGTGCGGTATGATAAATCGAGTATGGAAAATTACATGTTGTTACAATTGTAGAGGGGACTTGAAGGTAATCCTGAGATTAGAGATAATCCCCCCATTAACAACAGTGTTTGGGATTAAGACAGCGAGGCAGCTAAGCGTGGCAGTGAGGTAGCGAGGCGTGGCAACTCAGCGAGGCAGCTCATACTTTAGCTTGTTTTGTTACTTAGTCACATTGTATCTTTATTTATATTGATGGTGGGATATAATGATTGTAATGATATAACGATTATAATGATTTTTAGTGTGAGGTCGAACGGTACTCGCGAGAGACCATGCTTGGCAAGGCCTGGGAGAGCTTTCATGCACTATCGAACGACCTCACCGTGAGAACTTTAGAAGGACTTGATTTGGAGGATTAAAAATTGAGGCACCGTTGGGGCTTGTCCTGACCATCTTAGATACACCGGGTAAAACATCAAAAGATCATGATCTCGGAACCCCGAGGGGAGCAACCTTGAGTTCCATCGGGCGTTGAGTTGTGGACCAAATAACCCTCTACTTAATGTCACATCTACTGTGGGTGATTTCACTAGCCAGCTAGACAATGTCAAATCTGCACTTGAGTAAAACACCATGGTATTTGGGGTTATGAGACAGTTGGTGAGCCACCTCTGCGACGGCAGCCACCTGACACGCAATAGTTAGGCAAAAGGCATGTCTTGGCATTTAATGTTTATGACGTGGAGCTAACTAAGGCATCAGGCATTTAATGTTTATGCAATAAATTATGAAGGATGTCTTTCACGGTTATTAATGACTGAGTTATCTCGGGAGTGGCGTGGGGGCTATTTAAGGACCCCAACCACCTATGGGGAGAGTATGTTCATTTTTAGAGTTCAGGAGTTATTGCTAGAGAGAATATACATCAGAGAGAGATTTATTACAAACCAGAGAGTTTACTCACCCACCATTGTCATTTATTACGAAGCTCTAATACTTGACAGAGACTCTTGAGGGTGGTTGGGGGTGCTCGGCTGCTTGCCAAGGTGTATCTAGGGTGTTTACTTGTCTATCCCTCTAAATGAGTTACTTCTAAGTTCGTTATTATCCTTTGAGTTATACACGAGAGATTTGGGAGTTCAAACTGAGTTTATCTTCACTACATTGTGATTGCGTGTCTTATAATTAATCAATGGTGTTGTTGGGTTAACTTATCATTACTGTATTAAAAAAGGGGTTACACCTCCATCTAATCTAAACTACCCTCTTACATTTGACGACTCTCCAGGGGAGGCATTCTTCTAAGCAAGGAGTATGATGCAGGATAACGATAATCGAAGACTTAACTTTGATGACATTCAACACAATGAAGAATAGGCCGCGAAAGAGCTGGAGGATTCAAGGGACGAAACCCCTCGACTAGAGGCACCTCCAGTTAAAAAGGCAATAGGTGTCCCAGGGGTGACACAAGCTTCTACGAGCACTGGGTTAAGACCAACCCAATTGGCACTCCTCATGAATAAATTTTACGAGTTTTTGCAAACTCCCGTAGCTTCAACGGTGTTGGGAGGATTTGAAGCCAACTCCTTCGTGACACCACGGGCAGCCCCAATGGTCCCATCAAGTGCAATTATAACAGGAATGGTCCCAGCAAGTACTCTATTGTAAATCCAATAATGGGAACTCCAGGAGTATCAACGGCTCCAACTGTGATGATTTCTCTAGCTGCAACGGGCGCTTTGCCTATGGTTCCTTTTGTCGTTCCTTCAACGACATCAGCTATGGAAGAGATGAGGAAAGAGATGCAGAAAGAGATGATAAAATTCATGCAAGCTTCCTTGTAATCTACGAGCGAGGTAGTTTGCATTTATGACGATTTTTGAACATCTTACCCCAGGAGTACAACGATGAGCCCTACCCAAAAGATTATATTCCTCGTATCTTTGAAAAATATACCAGAAAGGGTGGGAACTCGAAAGAGCATATTAAACGCTTCATGGAACATTTAGGGGCGCATTGAAATAACAAGAAACTCAGGTTGAGGGAAGTTTCTAAATCCTTAACCGATAAGGCATATACCTGGTATTCTCACTTAGCTCCTAAAAGTGTTTCCAGTACGTTTTGTTCGTCCAGAAGCAACGACCCTGACCCAAATGGGGAGAGAGAAGCAACGACCAGTGGAAGATGTAGTGGCATACGTTCAAAGGTTCAGGGAAAGGTCTATCTATGTGAGGGAGGAGGCTAGAGAATCCAAACTACTGCTGATCTGTGCGAAAACACTGCTTCCTGTGTACATCTGCCATCTCATTAACGAGACGCGCGGGGGAATTTTGTGGTGTTCCTAAAAGTAGCAAGGAATATCTCAGTGGTTGTACAACCAAACCTAGTGGTGGTGCTTATAGTGTTCAAAGAGCCAATACAACCTGTGGGAGGGAGGTCTCAGCCCCCACGGGTGGGATACACCGAAGGAACAAATGGGGGGAAAAGTAGCGAAGAGGGACAACAAGAGGAAGTTGAGAGATAAAGGGAAGACCCACCACCGTTGACTTGTACAATAGAAGAAGCTGTCAGCTGCTACAACGTCATGGTTCAAGTAGGAACGGTGTATGAACCCAAGGGTATCCCCGTTGGGGAACCAGATGTTATAACTAGGGCGGATCCCAAATATTACCAGATTCATTGAAATATCCAACATCCAACGGAGAGCTATTTCACGGTAAAAAGAATCATTGAAAAATATGCGAAGGCAGGAACATTGCAAATCCCTTCGCAAAATGTTAACAACAACCCACTCCCAGCACATAGGGCTAATCTGGTGGTGGCCTACGACGAGGAAGCAGAGAGAGAATCAAGGGATCTAACAATGGAGCAGGAGGAGTTTGAAGAATCCTAGGAAGATTTCACTAGAGGAATGGTTAACGTAGTGTTAGCTTATGATGAAGCAAGTGCTAAATGTGTGGAGGACGTATATAGCGTTGAAGGTGAGGAAGTAGACCAAGATATAGAATACTGTGCAGTTTCAAAATCCCCAAAGTTTGCCTAGTTCTTCGACCAGGTAGGGATACCAAAGGAAAGTAGATCAGAGATAACCTAGGCAATCCTTGATATTACGAAGAAGAATGCAGTCCCTTTGCTGAGGTGGAAGGGACCCATGGCCAGGTTGATAAAGAGGTTTTTTTCCGAGATAACTTTCAACGATGCAAATAGGGCCATGAGATTCCCTCATAATAAACCATTGTATGTGACTGTCAGCATCAACGGGGTTAGCTTTGCAAGGGATCTTATGGATGGGGGAGCCTCCATCAATATCATGCCAATCAACTCTTTCCACGGAGCTAATATTCCAGTGGAAAGGTTAGTCCCCATAGCGTTGATAATTTCAGGTTATGATAATCAGTCTTCCAAGTCCATTGGTTATGTGAACGTTGGGATTGTGATGGGAAATCTGAGTTCTCACATCAAATTCCACGTGATAGATAGTGCAACATCCTACCATCTATTGATAGGAAGGGTGTGGATTCACAACCAAGGGCTAGTTCCTTCGACATATCACCAATGCGCCAAGGCAAATATAAAGGGAATGAAGGTGATAATTAGAGCTACGAAGAGGCCCTTCGTTGTCAAAGAAGCTCACCTGGTGGATGCAATATTTTACATAGAATTGGAGGAGGACATCAGATTCCTAATAAAAAGAATGGAGGGAGAATGGATTCCCTCGATTAGAGAAAGGATGGGGCCCGTGAATAAGCATAATAAAGAAGTTACAAGCAGCAAAAGAGTGATGGAAGAAGAAGCCCGTCAGGTGGTCCCTCATCATCAAAACATCTCAAAATAGCTCAAAGACATAATGAGGCCCAGGATGGATCCAACGGAGCATGAGGTCTAACGACAAAGTGTGATGAGTAGATTTTTAGGAGGAAGAGTTACTGAGGCTTCTAGAGAGAAAAAGAGGAAGGCAGTGGCAACTACCAGCAGACAGTTCAAAAAGGTGATTACCGAAAAAGGAAAGGTAGTTTATCAGTTATAATAGTGTGAACGGGCAGTCGAAGAAACTAATAATGAGGCTGACCCGATATATGGGTACTTTTTGGTGGATCAACGGGGGAAATGTATGGTGGTAGAAAACTACAACATACAGTAATTTATGGAAGATATTGCCGAAGAACCAGACTATATGGCAGATCAACCAAAACCATAAGCACAAGAGATGGAACAGTCGAACCTAGCAAAAGAAGGGGAGGATCCAAGGCCCATCTTTATCTCAAAGGATCTCTGTAAGAAGAAACGAGAGGCCTTGGTTAAGTTGATTTGAGAGTTCATAGACATTTTTGCATGGAAGTACACAGAGATGGAAGGGTTGGATGAAGAAGTAAGCTGCCACAAGTTGAACGTGATGCCTTCAGCCATTCTGGTGAAATAATCAACGAGAACGTACAAGCTTGAGCTAGGCTTAACGATCAAGGAAGAGGTCCAATGCTTACTGACGGCAAGGTTTACAGCACCCACTCTGGTTGTCAAGCATTATCCCGGTGGGTAAGAAAGACAAAAATAAAATAAGGATATGTGTGGATTTCAGAGACTTGAAAAGGGCTTACCCCAAGGATGAGTTCCCTCTACCCTCCATCGATTGCCTGATAGATGCTAAGGCTGGCCATGAGATGTACATCTTCATGGATGGATATATAGGGTACAACCAGATCAAGATGGACCCCATGGATGCAGAGAAAATGGCGTTTAGAACCCCATTGGGTAACTTCATATACAAAGTAATGTCATTTGGACTCAAGAATGCTGGGGCTACTTATCATAGAATAATTATGGCCATTTTCCATGATTTCTTTCACAAATTTATGGAATTCTATGTGGATGATTTGGTCATCAAATTGAGGAAGGAGGAGTCCCATCTAAGCGATTTGAGGAAGGTGTTTTCTAGATACAGAAAGTATAAGCTGAAGATAAACCCACTAAAATGCGTCTTCGGAGTAACTAGTGGAAATTTTTTAGGTTTTGTGGTTGATCGACAGGGGGTGAAGATGGACCAAGACAAATAGCGAGCGATTTTAGAGATGCCCAGTCCAAAAACGGCGAAAGATCTGAAGAGTTTCCTTGGTAAAGTTTCCTACCTTAGGAGATTTGTGCATGGATTGGCCGAAATGACGCACCCATTGATGCAGCTTTTGCAAAAGAATACAAAATTCAAATAGGAGGAGGTTGACCAGGAGTATCTCACTGGGCTGAAAAAGCTGCTCATTTCATCGCAGACTGTGGTTCCACCAAAGGCAGGAATACCGTTGCAACTATACCTCACATCCTCCACGAGGTTCGTTGGAGCTCTATTGGCACAAGAGACTGACGGGTAAGAACGGACAGTCTACTATCTTTGTAGAATCATACATGGGCTAGAGATCAGGTATAGTATCTTGGAAAAGCATTGTTTAGCCTTAGTCTTTGTAGCACAAAAACTTAGACATTATATGTTGTCTTTTACAATTCATATCATAACAAGATGTGATCCCATTAAGTTTTTATTGGCAAGAACTATATTGATTAGTAGGGTAGCTAGATGGTTCCTCATCCTCTCAGAATATGACTTGAAGTGCATGGTTCCTCGAGTGATCAAGATCCAGGCATACACAAACCTTTTGGCAATCTTCTGCTCTGGGACATTTGAGCCACCCAAAGAAAGTATCCCAGGAGATGATTTGCAGCCCAATCACTTAGATGCAAGCGACAAAGAATGGACAATGCAGTTCGATGGATCTTCGGTGGAAAAGAAAATAGGAGCAGGAGTTATTCTTTCAAGAGGAATGGAGGAGATTTGTCTTTCCTACAAGTTAGATTTCCCTTGTTCCAATAATGAAGCAGAGTATAAAGCGTTGGTACTGGAGTTGCTAGAGGCCCTTTGAAGAGGAATTCGTTCACTTTGCATTAAGGGTGATTCTATCTTGGTGATTCAGAAAGTGAATGGAGAATATGAGATGAAACACCTGAGTCTGGCACCATACAAAATAATCATTCAGAGGATTCTCAGCCAGTTCTATCAGACCAAGATTAAGAGACATCCCCGAATGATGAACCGCCATCCAGACGTCTATGGTACTATTGGTCAAAAGATGGTCATGAGAGACGATACAACCACAGTTGTGATCCAACAAAGAACAGCTCCCTCAGTAGTACAAATAATTCTGCCAATGGAGGAGGACGCTGACTGGAGGTTAGAAATTACAAAACAACTTGAATTTAAGGAAGGAGCGATGGAGCTGGGGGAATTAACCCAATACTTTACAAACCAAGGAAACCTTTACTTCAAAAATGCAAGAGGATGGTTATCAAGATGCATCGACCCAGAAGAAGAAGAGAAGAGGTTGAAGAAAACTCATAAAGAGAACTACGAAATAACTGAGATACCTCTCTATAGGAGAATTCAATGGGAGGGATATTTCTGGCCTAGAATGAAGTAGGATGCAACAGAAATACAACGAAAGTGCGATAAGTACCAGTTATTCTTCAAGGCAACTGAATGTTATTCAGTTGAAGCTTAACCAGATTAGAGGCAGCCATATATTGACTTCATTAAAGTTGGAGTTATCCCAATATAAAAAATTAATGCGATGGGACTAAAGTGAAGGGCCTTGAGGTTCTACGTTCAAGAGGGGCAGCTTTGTCTAAGGGGTTACTTTAGCAGGCCAATGTGTTACATCACGAAGGAAGAAGCAGTTGAAGTCCTCGAACAGGCGCACGATCTAGCTCACATAGGAGGGGCCAAGTTATATGACTAGTTGATGACGTTGGGGTATTGTCCCACGATGGAGAAGGACTCTGTTGAGTTTATTCGAAAATGTAAGGCTTGCCGACTTCATGGAAATATGATCTATACCCCATCGGTGGACCTATACTCCCTAGCAACGCCTTATCCTTTTCAAACTTGGGCGTTTAACCTAATAGGGGCAATACATCCTTCTTTGAGGGGGAATATATAGATACTAGTAGCAACGGAGTACTTTTCAAAGTGGTCTGAAGCGATACAACTAAGAAGGGCAACAGCAGGGGTGGTGAGAAACTTTATCAGAGAATACATCATTTGTTATTATAGGATTCCAAAGGTTATTCTCTCAGATAACGGAACCCCCTTCGTCAATTTAAAGGTAACAATGCTCACAGATAAGTACTCAATTATTCATCATACTTCAACGATGGCATACCCAAAGGGAAACGGCCAAGCCGAAGCAACTAACAAAACCTTTGTCAATATTTTGGCTAAAATAAAGGAGGATTTTCCAGGATCATGGGATGACAAGATACCAGTTGTATTGTGGGCCTATCGAACAACCAAAAGGAAGCCCATAGAGTATACTCCGTTCTCCCTTATTTATGGGCCTGAGGTGATTCTCCCGGTAGATTTAGAAGTTCCCTCTACTTGATATACCTTGTGAAGTAGCATGCTCCCTCAGAATAGACATGTGCATTTGGAAGCGTTGGATGAACACAGAGATAATGCAATTAAGCACTTTAAAATGTATACGAAGCAGCTCTCCAGGGCATATGATAACTTGGCGAGACAAAGGAAGTTCATAGAGGGAGACCTCATTTTGAAGGCAACAGTGAATCATATTAGGGGGCGTCCTCTACCTAAGTTTGCAGTAAATTGGGAGGGACCTTTCATTATAAAAGAAGCTCATGATTCAGGTTATTGCTTAATTTCTAATTTAGAAGAAGATAAGCCATTCAAGATTAATAATAAATGGTTGAAAGTCTATCGTGTGTAAGCAATTAAGTCTAGACCATTGTTGTATCTAGCTGTTGTTATGAATATACAAGTTGTTTTTTATGTCTATTATTGCAACTCGAGTGGAAATGAAATAATTATAGAACTTCATAATATACATAAACAGTTACAATACAAAGAAATAACATGGGAAAACATACATCTTTTTCATTCATTCATAAAATTTGGGGCATTACAAAATGTGGACTACTGCCTAAGAATTACATAAGAAGAAAAAAGGAAAATTTATACAAAAGTGAAAGAGTTCATTGGCCAAAGAGGAACCACAGGTCTGGAGCAGAGAAAAAATCATCGAGCAGGCCCGAAAAAGCTACTAGGCAAGACTGTTGGGCGTTAATAGAAACCTTCAATCTCGTTTGTGCTTCTGTATGCTCGATAAGGAGTTTCTCTCGTTTCAGCTTCGCCAGACGTAGAGCGTCTTCGAATTACTCCACCTCTTTATTAGCAACTTCAAGTAGAGACGTTAGCTCAGCCAACTTAGCTTCCTCGGCCCATTGATCCTCTCGATATTTCTGTAGTAGTTCCCTCTGACTATCCAGGCGCTGGCTCCTCAAAGTCTTTAAGTGCGCAATCGGCCAATCAAAATGGAAGCCATCTCGACCCAACTCCCTCAAATAGCCCAAGAATTAGTTGAGAAGATGTCTGGTAACATTCGTGGTAGGAGTGCTGATGATATCAGGAACAAAGATCGCCATGACCTGAAGCCTATGGTTTATTATGAGGATGTTGGAATGCAGGAAATCTACAGTAAAAGTATCAGGATGATGTCTTGCAAGCTGCTCAATTACCAAACGATGGCTGGCAAGCATTTGAGGAGAACGCTGAAGAACCATAAGGCAAAAGTCGTAAGGAGCTAAGTTGGGCAGATGAAGCTCATAACCAGATTTGCTATTAGTAGCAGCACCAGTCATGGAACCTTGGTCATCATGGCTAGAATCTTCTGAAATAGCGGGTTCCCAATGGGGTGAAGCAATGGGTGAAAGAACTGTTAGAGATGTCTCTCCCGCCAGAAAGGATTCACTAGCAACCTAAGAATAAGTAGAAGAAATAATTAGTTTACAAAAAATCTTAACAAGTGTTTTCATTTTTAAGTCACTGTTATAGGTGGAGTTTACGAAAAATCATAACAAGTATTTTTATTGTTAAGTCATCGTTATAGGTGGAGTTTGCGAAAAATCTTAACAAGTGTTTTCATTGTTAAATCACCATTATAGGTGGAGTTTGTAAAAAATCTTAACAAGTGTTTTCAGTATTAATTAACCGTTATAGGTGGAGTTTATGAAAAATCTTAACAAGTGTTTTTATTGTTAAGTCACCGTTATAGGTGAAGTTTGCGAAAAATCTTAACAAGTGTTTTCGTTGTTGAGTCACCGTTATAGGTAAAATTTGCGCAAATCTTAGCAAGTGTTTTCATTGTTAAGTCACCGCTATAGGTGGAGTTTGCAAAAAATCTTAACACGTGTTTTCATTGTTAAGTCACCATTATAGGTGGAGTTTGCGAAAAGTTTGAGAAATGGGACTCTTCTAGATTGTACATTGTCAAGAATAAAAGACAAACAATGAGAAACGAAGAGAAACAAGCAAAGTACCTCAGCAGTGGCTAGAGCAAGAACTGGAATCACCAAAGAGGCCATAATGGCGGTAACTATTGGGGGTAGGATAACTTCCTCAGAAGCCCCAACGGCACCCTCAACCAAAGAATCCTCAACGTTCGGTAAAGCTCCTTCGCCAGTAAAAGGTACCAAGGACAACATAGGAGTCTCACTTGAAGAGGACATTCGACCTCCAAGTGATGCCCCAACGTTGGTGGATGCAGAAGAACCACCACGTTGGGCAGAAACATCAACCTTAGCCTTGGGAATATGAAGACCACCAAGAGAAGAGGGTGGGGCAAGATCTGGAGAAAACTGCAAAAATGAAGCTAAGTGTTAGAAATGGGGAATAAGTACAAAAGAGGGGAGAAATACCTCTAAATATTACTTACCTCAGTTTTGGTACCAAATAGGAGAAATATAGTTAGGGGTCTCATCAACACAGCGGGAAGAAGAATGTTAGCCAAAAAAGACGCCATTTTGACCTAAATCATCCCAACAGATTAAAATTCAGCATGTTAAACAGAAAAAAGGGATGGAAAAGAGAAAAGACATCATACCTAATAGTGATTGACAGTGTGTTACCTCGAGGGAACTTTCTGCAGTTGGAATAAGGGGAAGAAGAACCTCGGGCCGAGGTGTTAATTCAGAAGAAGCTGGGGGAGTTATCTCAGGATAAGAAGAGATTCCCATATATTCAACGGTCTCACCCCACTCAGCAGTACTTTTAGCCCGTTGGGAGGACAAATGACGAGAATAGGTAAGACCTGTCATGGGAGAACAAGGAGGAGATGATTCGATTGTAGATGCGCCAAAGAGTCCTCCCACGAAAGGACTAACCGAAGGAGAAGACCTTTCTTCACCAGCCTCCTGATGAAAACAAGAAAGAAAGAACAAGTTTCAGAAAAAAGAAGAAAATGTACTACGCTATAAACAACAAGGTGTAGAAATACTAACCTCGTGATCAGAAGAATGTGAGGGTACGGCAACAGGCGAAGCTGGGGGAAATAAGTGAGAAGAATCCCTCTCGGTGAAATGAGCCACAGTCTTAGGACTATCATCAACTGGTATAACTTCATGAGGAAAAGGAAAAGTAGAACGCCTAGGAGTAGAGGCAACCATTGTAGGTTGAACTGTAGAGGCTTGTCTTTTACTTGTCTTGGTTCCCAAAGTCTTCTTCTTTTTACTAGAGGCACCAGCACCTGAAGGCCCCCTTTTTCTTCACGAATTCCCTTTGGTGGGATCGACCACGATAGTGGGAAATGACTCAGTAAGAGGAATTGAGGGCGTAATTTGTCAAAATATCAACCTCCTTTCTAACTACTTCCTGTATTTCCTCAGGCACATCATTATTTGGAGGAACGAAGGCAATGGGAAAAGCATTTATAGGGGCTTGGGATTTGCATGGGGACTTGGGCCTTGAAGAGGTCCCACTTCTGGTCTTCTTTGATTTTTGGGAAAAAGGTTACGAGGTACCTTCACCAAAAGCTGTAGCGGCAGAAGTACCGTCAGTTGGAGGTTTAGGCATTGAAGCTTTTTTGGCTTTAGGTACAACAACGGGGATTGCTGGGCAGTATGGAGGCAGCTTGCTGGGGGGGTCCTTTGGCGTTTGTCTAAGTGGGAACTCAATTCTCATAACGAAATTCTCCTTCAGACCTAGCTTCAAGGAGGGAAAACTCAAAACAGTGGGGTAGATTGGGGGACTTTGGATGAACTCATGAATTTTGGCTATCTCCCTTAGCCAATACTTCATCGTAAAATCACTGGTTACATCACCCTTCCTAGAAAATGCTGGAATGGTAACATGACCATTTATGGCTGAGCAGATCGTGGAAGCAGCTGACACGGTGTAAAAGCCACAGGCCTCAGAGAAAGATGCCTTGGGGTGATAATCTTTAATACTAGTCGAGGAACCCCTTGGTCGTACCCAAACTAACGGATGCAACGGTTGGGGTTATAATGTTCAAATGTATACCCCCAGTCAGTGTAAGAAGGAAGATAGCTAGGAGTCAAATCCATAACCATAGCAAACGAAGGGTCCTTCACTATAAAATCCTCCGAGGTAGGCCCCACAACCCTAGACACGGCACCAAAAAAATCCCAAGTATGGGAAAAAGAATCCTCACTGTAAGGCATCATCACGAAGCTGCTTATTTGGTCAAAAATGCCCAGAATCTCCTTCCTACTCTGTTTCTTATGGAAGAAAAAAGGCGATGGGGCTTGACGATTTCCCCGACACGAAGGGGAGTGCGGTTAACAGATATATCAAGAAATTGAAAGTAAAGAAAACTAGTCAGAGCGATAGAATTGGTAAAATTGGACAAGTTATATTGGCCCAAGGACCGTTCCAGGTCTAGATGGGTCCTATCCAACCATGCATAAAGTGACCCTAAGGCCATGGCTACCAGAGGAAGCTTATACCCCTTGGCCAAACGAATAGACAGATAAATCAAGTCTCTGTGTGGTTGATCATGGGGCTTGCCAGGAAAGATAAAATGTGACAGAATCACAAGTATGTAGGCTGACAACTCAAGAGATGTACATTTGCCTGGGCCAAATTCAGTTGTGGGGATGGCATGGTAGAAGTAGTTTATAAGGGGATTAAAGGTTGCCTTATTGGAATTACTGATATATCTCCTGCAGATTTGATCCAAGTTTGCTCGGGCATTTGTCTCTACGACATCCAAAGCCTCAGCGTGATAAGCCGAAGTCCCTGTGGGTTCAAGCCCAAGTAACTCACAAACATCCTCTCAAGTGTAACGATGAACTCTCCCCATAAAGCAATGAACATGTGCATTGTAATGTTCCAATGGGAGACCAAGATTTGAAGGGCAGCGTTAGTTTAGAAAAAGTAAATTCCCCAAACTAAGCAGCACGATGGAGACCAACCTTGGAAAGAACATGAGAGTAAGTGGCCTATATAAATGAATTCCAAGCAGCAAATTGGGAAGGGGAGCCACCAGGTCCTTTGAAATCAATATGGGACCAAAGGAAGTCACATATGTCAAGACAAAACCGCATTGTCCCCTTAGGAGGAAAGTAGCCCCAAGAAGTGGAATCTTGGTCTTCATCACCCAGCAGAAAAGCATCATACTGCTGAAAAATGACAAGTCCTGCACCCCTCAGAAAACTCATCATCTTTGCCAAAGATAGGCGATTGACGGTGGAAACATAGTTATTTTTTACGTGCTGCCACCAACGCGATGGCATCCAAGGTGGTTACAGGCGGAGCACTGGTGGTGGGTGTGCTGAGAATGCTGGAAGAGGCCATAGCAGTGAACGGTGGAAGAAGAAAAGCTTAAAAGTGGAGAGGGCAAGGAAATGGAGGAACGCAATCGCAAGTGGTGGTTAAAGAGGTGATGAAAGGTGAAGAACTAGAGAAAAACTTGTTAACAATGGCGGGTTGAGTCTCTCTCTTTCTGAAAAAGTCCATGGGAGTTTGAATAAGAAGAAGAAGAAGAAAAATGGCTAAGTGTTTTTGAAAATAGACATTTGCAATCCCTTAAAACCCGTCTTTTGAGTTTTCCCACTAACACACGTGTAAAGCCGCCTATAATCATTTCAAATGGAGACATGGCAATTCGGGAAGCATCCTGACACTTGAAAAGACAACACCACATCATTAATGAAGTGATGCATGGGGAATAGAAAGGGTTTCCTTCCTAGTTAAGTTTAAGTTTTAGTGCCAGAACTTTTGTCAGACATATCCAATAACTCCAAACGAATAAGCTGCCCCAACGGTTCAAAAAAGCTACGATGTCCCCTCGCCATAAGTCCAAACGTTATTTAAATTATTACTCAGCTACATCGGGGAGAATTTTTGCTTTTTCGAACATGGCAAAATGTTGCAAGGGAGAATTTCACAAGTCTCAACGATAGGGGCAATCCTAATGAAAAACTCACTGCCTACCACTATACTCCACAACAGCACAAACAGGAGAATTTCACTTCCCCAAAGTCAAAATGAGTATTTGAGAAAGTTAGTAGGTCTATCGGGAGAATTTCAAAAAGTCAAGACAGAACGGTTGAAACTCAGTAACAGGAAAAAGGGACGATGTCCCTTTGTCGAAGCGCCAATAAGTCGAAGCGCTTCGACTCCGGTACATCGGGAAGAATTTTACTTTTTCCTGGAGGCGTTAACCGCTGTTAGTTGCAATTAAGGAAAAGATGCTATAATTTTTTCACACAGAGAAGGTTCATCAGATTGAGAAGTTTTCATGCAAAAATTTCTTGTTTCCACAACAAATCTCTTCACGAAGGGGTAAATGTAGAGGGGGCTTGCAGGTAATCCTGAGATTAGGGATAATCCACCCATTAACAATAGTGTTTGGGATTAAGACAGCGAGGCAGCTCAGCATGGTAGCTCAGCGAAGCAACTCAGCGTGGCCATTAAGCGAGGCAACTCAGCATGGTAGCTTAGTATTTGGGATTAAGGCAGCTCAACGTGGCAACTCAACGAGGCAGCTTAGCGTGACAACTCATACTTTAGCTTGTTATGTTACTTAGTCGCATTGTATCTTTGTTTATATTGACGGTGGCCTATAATGATTGTAATGATGTAATGAGTATAATGATTTTTAGTGTGAGGTCGAACGGTACTCGCGAGAGACCATGCTTGGTAGGGCCTGGGAGAGATTTTATGCTCTATCGAACGACCTCATCGTGGGAACTTTAGAGGGACTTGGTTTAGAGGATTGAGAAGTGAAGCACCGTTGTGGATTGTCTTAACCATCTTAGATACACCTGGTAAAACACCAAAAGACCCTGACCGTGGAACCCCAGGTGGAGCAGCCTTGAGTTCCATCGGGCATTGAGTTGTGGACCAAATAACCCTCTACTTAATGTCACATCTACTGTGGGTGATGTCACTAGCTAGCTAGACAAAGTCAAATCTGCACTTGAGTAAACCACCGTGGTATTTGGGACTATCAAACAGTTGGTGAGCCACCTCTGTGACGACACCCACCTGACACACAGTGGTTAGAAAAAATGCATGTCTTGGCATCTCTTACTACTATAAAATGCAAAACAAGGCATTTATTATTCTTTGTAATTAGCCTATCCACGTGACACCTAATATTTGTTGCATGTTTACTCCGTCTCTCTCTCTCTTAATTTAGATAAATGACACTTTTGGGGAAGGCAAAAATTTATCATTCATCCCTTCCGGCTCTTACATCTCCCACATCCCACATCCCATCCGTCCGTTCACTTCACTCAAATCCGGGTTCACTCAAATTCATCCCCCATCCCACATCCTTCATTGCCTATAATGGAAGTTGTAAAGTTCATCCCATATTTATTTGGAGATGCGCCTCTTATCCACTAATCACCACTTTAAGTATGGGTCGGCTACCAAAAATGGGTTTAAAAGTGTGGAGAACATTCACCACCTGTCCTGGGTTTAATGAATTCCATAAGGTAACTTATTCGAGGAAGGAGAAATCACAGTGCAATTTTTCTCTTCATTAATATAATCGATCAACTCTCCAAAAGGTAGGTGTTGTATTTCTTCCCCGTACAGTTGTCTTTCTTAAAGAAACTTGAGATATGGATTTTTGTAGCGCTCCAAAAGGTGGATCACAGACACCATTATTGGCCTTGCTCCATTGAATCATAAGCGGGTTCCCCTTTTTGTAACTTTGTGAAAACGGGAGATGGCGTTCTCAATACCCAAGAGGTTGAAGTGGTTACTAGAGGTGGGTATTATGTACAGTATCTGATGTGTATCCGTACAAGATCTATTATATGGGGAAATTTTTCACACAATTAATTAGATAAAAGGAAATACTGAATTTCTTTGGGGTTAAATATGACGTTCATAGATAAATTCAATATTGAGTTGGAACTCATTTTTAAATTATTCTATACACAAAGTATTTTCATGTTCCAATTTAAGTGCAGTGATATGTTTTGCTCTGTTAACTCCATTTCATATTTAGTAAAGGTCATTTCGCTTTCTATTACGTTTTCTTCTTTCGTAAATCATTGTTGGGTCTTGGCTTACAAGAGAGAGAGAGAGAGAGACCATATCAGAGATCGGTTATGGGTTGGTTCTTTCTGTAAATTTTGATGTTTTATAATTCTGGGATATGAACTGAATTAGGAACTGTAACATAGTTAATTGGATTTGGGTTGAATTATTTGATTGAAATCTGATTGGGGATCTACTGAACATCAACAGGATGAAGAGTTCATAATCCATCACAAACAACCATGTGTGTGTTTTAATTACTTTACATTTGGTTGGTAGGAAACTGATGGAATTCTATTAGCATGGGCAAAATTAAGGGTTGGGCCTAATTTAGGCGGATCAAATGTGGGTTGGGTTAAATGTGGATTGAATTAAATATGGGTTCGATTAAATGTGGGCCAGGCCAAATATGGACGGACCAAATATGGGTTGGGTCAACTAATTGTTTTTCTACTAAAGTAAGTATTACAATTCGAGGTATATGTAAAAACTCATATTTTACTCATAACTTTTAAAAATGGGTATTATATTTGAATTGTATCTTGTAAAATTGGGCTCTATATTTGATTTCCAACTTTCATATATGGGCGCATATTTAACTCATAGCTTTGAAATATTGGCTCCATAATTAACTCATAACTTTTAAATATGGGGTCAATATTTAACTCATAACTTTTAAATATGTGCTCCATATTTAGATGAGTGGACTAATATATGTTATTTTATTATTTGAACCACATTTTGCCAACCACTGGATATTACCCAATTATGTGATCTAATAGTCACACTGGGCACTGTTGAATTATTAGTAAAGTAATTTTTGGCAACAACAATTGACATGATACCCAGTCAATAAGTGTTGATCTCCAGATGCTTGCTTGGGGGAGACCGACTTTATTTTGGGGTGGGTTGGAAAATTTTTTGATGACTCAAACGACATCAAGTGTTGATGTCGTCTAATGAGATTTACTTCCACGAGAGAATGATAGTTAGGAAAAGAAAATAAATACAAATAATTTATATAAAGGCTTAGTCAAAATATTTTTGCTTTTTTGGAAGAAAACATTTTTTGGTCTTTTTGGAAGAAAACATTTTTAGGAAAAAAACTTGTAATTTTTTTTATATAAAAAAGATAGTTTGTAGAAAACATTTTTTGCTTTTAAAAAACAGTTTTTTTTAATAAAAACAAATTTTTTATATAAAAAAAGTACTTTTTTTATAAAAGAAACAATTTTTAATACAAGTATTTTATTAAAAAATATTACAATTTTTTTTAATAGTTAAACAGTTTACAACATTGTATTTTATGTTCCTAATTAGATATTTTTTTTAATTAGGTACATAAACGGTAAAAAAAAACATTGTACAAAGATATATCTGACTTTGGAGTACATTACTAATAAAGTTGGGTAATTAATGGAAAAGGATGATGAAAAATTAGAGTATTTTTAACTTGAAATAATATGAAATATGAGAAAAATTAAAAGAGGTGTGAACATTACCCCTCCCATAACAGGCTTAGTCAAAATGGTTAAACAATTACTCACTCACCAAGTTAATTATGTTGCACTATTCACGAGTGAAAAATTAAAGTATAAAGTCGTTATTGGTTCCACATTAATTGGAGCGAGAGAAATCACTTGGTGGAAGTAAATCTCATTGGACGACATCAACACTTGATGTCGTTTGAGACATCAAAAAAACATTTCGAGTGGGTTGGGGTGAAATTTGGGAGCCTGGAAACTAGGAACGGATTCAGAATTTTTAGTTTAAGGGGCAAAGGCTAACACGAATATCTTTTGTTTTCTCATAAGGTGGTAAAATGCTATATTAAGGGGTGAAATTACAATATTATATCAAAATATCTTTTGTATTTTTTTTAATAAATCACATACAATATTTTTTTAAATAACTTGCGTGAAGTATTTTTTAAATTACGTACAGTATTGTACACCATGTGTACATATTTATTTTATTGTTTTTACATATTAAGTACAATATTTTTAAATAAAAATAGTTTTTTATTTAAAAAAAATATTTTTAACTGTTTTATAAAAAAAGTTTTTTTTTAATAAAAATAAAAACTGTTAACCATGAAATTCAACCAATTAGGAGCATTAACTTCTTTATCTAGGTAGCTCTTTTGTTTTGTCTCTTAGGATGCTTTAATCCGTTAAATGATCCATTTCAACTTCTTTCTCTTATCTCTTTAAATACTTATTTATTTTTAAGTAGTTAGGTGGCCCTTTCGGGCCGTGTTTTTGTTTGCCTCTTCGGATGATTTAATCCATTTCATCTTCTCTCTCTATCTATTTAAATACTTCTTATATGGGCACAAACCTCTCAAATTTGGTTATTAATGCTTGGTTTCTCTTTGTGTTGGCTATGGTTTTTGTGGGTACTGAGTTTGTGATTATGGGATGTGGTTGATGTGTATGGCGTTTTGTGGTGTGTGATGGATCTTTGGATGGATTTGGGGTGTTGTTTTTTGATTGTGAGTTTAAAATTTGATTTTTTTTAAAGATAATTTGTTGATATAGTAATAAGATCGACTTTCTTATTTTAATTATATGAACCGTAAGATTCTAATAAATTTTGGCTCTCAATGAACCCTTGGAGAATTTGTCTTTTTTTGGAAAGTAACAAATGTTATAATACAGACATTTTTTGTCAGAATTACAATATTATATAATGCTAGAAAATGTTGGTTCTTATTATTTATTACTACAAAGAGAAGAATATAGATGACACAAAGTAAGCACTTTACGTGCGAAATAACTATCATACCTGTTTATCCCGCGCATCGCGCGGGTTTACACCTAGTTTAATGTTTATAATGTGGAGCTAACTAAGGCATCAGGCATTTAATTTTTGTGACATAAAGTATGAGAGATGTCTTTCACGGTTATTAATGACGGAATTACCTCAGGAGTGGTGTGGGGGGTATTTAAGGACCCCAACCACCTCTGGGGAGAGGATGTTCTTTTTGAGAGTTCAGGAGTTATTGTTAGAGAGAATATACAATAGAGAGAGATTTATTACAAACCAGAGAGTTTACTCATCCACCATTGTCATTTATTACGAAGCTATAATACTTGACAGAGATTCTTGAGGGTGGTTGGGAGTGTTCAGCTGCCTGCCAAGGTGTATCTAGGGTGCTTACTTCTCTCTCCCTCTAAATGAGTTACTTCTGAGTTGGTTATTATCCTTTGAGTTATATACAAGAGATTTGGGAGTTTAAACTGAGTTTATCTTCACTATGTTGTGATTGCGTGTCTTGTAATTAATCAATAGTGTTGTTGGGTTAACTTATCATAACTATATTCAAAAATGGGTTACGACTCCATCTAATCTAAACTACCCTCTTACAACAATTTAGTCGCCTATCAGCAAGAACTATTAAAATAACACGTTAAGAAGGTCAAGGTCAGATAATTCTAGGTCGGTGACCTGGTCCTCAGAAAGTTGTTGCCTACTACAATAAATCCATCCAGTGGGATACTAGCACTGAGCTAGCAAGGATCTTACTGAATAGCATAAAAAAGAGGTGGGGGTTCATACCATGTAGAATAGTTAAATGGGAAAGTAGTTCCAAGGTCATGGAATTCGACGAACCTTAGGAAATTTTATCATTAGATAGCAATTCAAATATTTATCTTTTTCTTTAATGCACAATAAAATGACATGCAATTGACTATCCAAGTTGTTCAAAATCTCTGTTTGACTTCATAATCTTTAAACCCACTCAAGCAGTGGTATAACCGATCAGGGAGATCGGTTGCCTAATAGAGGCAAAAAAACAACAACGTAGGAACTGCGTGGTGCAACTCAGATGTGAGTTCGTCACCTACATATGTCATAGAAAACCCACTTGAAAAGTGGTATGATCTAAAGTAGGTCGGCTACCTAAAAGAAGTAAAAAAAACACGTAGGAACTACGTGTTACAACTCAGACGTGAGTTGGTCGTCTACATATGGCATCAAAAACCCACTTGAAAAGTGGTTAACTAAAGCAGATTGGCCAGGAAGAGGCAAAAATCCACGTAGGAATTACGTGGTACAACTCAGACGTGAGTTGGTCACTTACATTTGGCATAAAAAATCCACTTGAAAAGTGGCACGATCTGAGGTAGATCGATAAATTCTAATTGAAAAGTGGTATGCTCTAAGGTAGATCGATCTAAGGGGGACAAAAAACCCATATAATAAAAATTTCCTTGAGTTATTTCATTGTTGGTCAGCTTTAATAGACAAACTAACTGTACATCAGTTATGACAAAGTTCGACCAAGTCCGATCACGAACAAGCGATTTGCATTTCCTTTTAGAAAAGGGGAATCTTAGGAATGCAAATAACAATAAAGAAAATAATTAAGCATAGTCTAATAGACCCAGATTATAAAGTAAGGTTATATTAAATGCACAACTAGAAGAGCTATAAAACCTTATGCGATATTGATTTCAATAAGTGCAAAAAATGAAATCACAAACTTATTTAATTAGTGTCAATTTATTAATCAAATCAATTCAGCCCCTAAACGCAAATAACTACATGCGTGCAACTGTCAAACCATCATAAATAAAGTATGCGATAAAAAGTTCAGGAAAAAATCCCCTCAGGGAAAAACCTTTTTATTTCAATATAGTTGTAAATCGCAACTTACACGGTTACAATGAAATACAGCAGTTTTTGACACTCGAATACCCGCAGGTGTCGATCGATGTCGTCAGCAATAAGTCCACACTCAGCGAACCTACATGAACCGCAGTCCAATCTCCAGCCCAAGAATACCCCAGCACTCCCTAATGACACGCAGTCAGCTTTCGATTCGGTACCCCCTGGCACTTAGATCAGCAGTATAAAATCCATCAAACTATGTTTTGGGTTCCACAAAACAACTCGCATAAAAGCAATTGGGCATGTGAATTGTAAAACAAAAGTTATAAACCCTCAAATGGTTGGAGAATAGTATAATAACGTATTATGTGAAAACCAAATTTTCACCACACGTAAAATCGAGTAGTCTGACACCCAATATATAGAACAAATGAGTCAGTGACGTGTCTATATAAAACTCATGTCGTTCGAATGAGATACGACATCGTTTGAGCGAGACAGGTTCTCGTTTGAACGAGAACGTTGTCGTTTGAACGACAGTCCCTGTTCCCCAAAAAATCTTTAGACTTTTAAATAACTTGGAAACCTTAAAAGTTAAAAATGTTCACGGGATCAGAAAACATTTATCCAAAACTTTTATGATAAAATGTTTTTGAAAAATAGAAACCGTTTATAAAAATTTCAAAAAATCATTTTTCATAATTAGAAAAATATTTCATCTTTCACAAAAATATCCCAACACTTTTAATGTACAATGTAAATGGAACTAAAACATATTTTACCAAATTCATCCTTGTTGGGCTTGAATGTTGAAGTCTTCTTGAAATTGGGATCGTCTTGTGTAGATGTGACCTTCTCAATCCTTCGACGACTTGTAGCGGTATACGACATAAATAATTGTGGCGAACAATGTCCTTACAAATCTCCCCCTATGTCTATGCCGGTACAAAATAAAAATATCTGAATTATCAATTTCAAATGACCTATACAAATATACCCTCCCAAAAAACTTAAAATTGGAAAGATAACCTGTCAAGTCTTCAAATTTTTTAAACTTCGACTTCAACAATTAACTCTTCAAAACTTCAAGCTTTTCTCATTTGGGTGTGCAATCCAAAAATCTTCAATCATACCTACACACATGAGACAAAGTAAATACCCCGTCACATATCGAGTTTGAAAGCATAATTAATTCTCCCCATACATAAACTCCCCCATAAAAGCATAATTCGTTCTCCCCCTTTTTATTTGTCCGAAATAGACAAGGAAAAGAATAAATCACATAAAACAAATCGGGGTGTCACGAGAAATAAGGAAAATAGACTATTTTTGTTTTTTCATATTTTTTATACAAAAATGATGTTACAAAATCACACACCATGAATTTACACTAAGATAACCAAATCATGGAAACGGAATGAATGGGTGTAAACAGATTCGATAGAAAAAGCAACTCAATCATGTCATATGTGCACTATGCATAAGTGTACTCCTAACAAATGAATATCAAAATAGTCCTTAGGTGTAAAATTATCGAATTTAGATGACATCGTCTTAATCATATCAAAAAATCAAAGAATAAATGATTTCCACACTAATAACGTCCAAAACTTATGTAATGTTTTTTCATGACTTTCAAGGACGTGCAAACTGTATTTAAATTTCATACAAACTCCCTCATTAAGAGATAATACTTTTATTTTTCTTATAAGGTAATGAAACTAAAACCTATTGGCCCATTTTTCGCACATATTTATTTTTATTGCCTTTTAATTTTTTTGGGCTCTTTTAAACCTCATTAGACCCCGAATAATTTTTAATTCCTCGCTTTTTTGGGTGCATTCAAACGGTGGCTTTATAGCGAAGGAAAAAAATAAAATACCTTTTGTAGCCCTTTTTTGTTTTTCAAAATAGATCACACAAACTCACAAAGGGTTTATAACATGCACTACTTTCTTGTCAAGTTTTATCACATTTAGTTCGTTTTATAGACAGGATTGAGATGGAAACACTCAAACAACATGTTATAGACCAGAACTAACGTAAAAGAAATCCGTGCATGTGTGCAATAAAGGATAAAATGACCCAAGCGTGTAGATAGCGACACTATATCATCTCAAAGACTCCAAACTTTGTAAAGCACGTGAATGACACAACATATTGTCTCAAAACACTATCAAATAGTCACGTGGATATGGCATGAAATTGTGACTTGTTCATCCTAAATGTCAATTCATATGCAGTGCAAACAAAATACAAAACTCTTTTTGGATTTTTCAAAATTTTATCAAAATAATTTTTTTTTGTATTTTTCGAACACTGTTCAGAAACAACCCAGCAGTACCAAATAATATATCAATATGAACCAGAGGACTGCAAATAGAAAATTAATTCCAAGGGGTCGTTCTAACGAGACTCCTTATTGTTTGAACGATAGAGGATCTCGCGAGAAGGCTTCGCACGAGATGAGTTCTTGTTTGAGTGAGAAAAGAAAATTTTCCCGGATTACTCAGAATGACATACAGTTTTGTTCGGGGAGAAAATTTCTAGAAAACAGTTCCTGGAATGGGCAAACAGTGCTAAAACAGTAACAAAAATAAGAAAAGCAAACAAAAATGCTAATAATATATAAAATAAATTGTACATACTAGAAATAGGTATAAGATAACATCATGCAAATCAACCTATGCTAGCAAGCATGTCTAGACCTCAACCAGTAGGTACAGTGGAGTTTTCCAAAGACGATGACATCTTTTGAAACAACTTTATCAAATTATGAGAAGTCTTGACCAAAAACTTTACTTGCTCTCGAATATGTGCAAACTCTCTATCACTACGTGCAAGCAAAGTATCATGGGTGGGTGCATGTGTGCGAACATGTGTAGGAGTAAAGTGTGACACGTAACCCAATTTAAAGCAAAACTCCCTAAGGTGTCCTTTATTTTTGCAATGGGAGAAAATATAAATCGGCCTAGGAACACCTTTTTCAAAAACTATAGGACGTGCTCTCCTAATGGGGATGGGATGCCTAGGTGGGTCGGGTCGAGAGCCATGTGAATCTAACTTTAAAGTAGGAACCGGCTTGGGTGCAACAAAAGAAGTAGACGCATCGTCATGACTTATTCCTAAACTCTCAACACTCCCAAAAATAGAATTCAGAACCATCTTTCCCACCTTCTTAGATGCGTTCTCCAAAATGACTTTAGCCTCCAGGGCGTGCTTAAGATCTATCTTTAATTGTGACACGCCGGCTATAAGATCACTATTTTCCCTATTCAAAGCAATTAACTGCTCACTCAAAGAAACCTTCACTTTCTCAAGTTGACTTTTTTTTCCTCAAACTCCTTCAAACTCTCAATATCTCTCTCCAAACCTTTCACCTTGAGACCCAACTTGTTATTCATTTTTTTAGTCTTTAATGTCTCGGCATACAACTCTCGAAACGCAATCTGGAGCTCACTCTCATCATCACTAGCGCACTTGCTCTTAGACTTGTTAGAAACACTCGAAACCTCCTCAGAGGTATCACGTGTATAAGTGTCCTCATCGTCATGGGACAAAGTAGGTGTGCTCTCATAACTGGATAAAAAGGCAACACACATACCATGGGCTTTTTCATCACCGGTATCATCTGCCTCATCATCACTATCACTCAGGGTGGTTGGCATATCAACTTTCTTGCCCTCTCTCATAAGTCTAGTGGGACACTCAACTGACTTGTGCCCTCTCCCCTCACACTAAAAACATTTCACATTTTTAAATTTTTCTTCACCCTCTTTCTCTTTCTCACCGTTTTCTTTGGCCTTGTCTTTCTTTTTGTTTTTCTACAAAAATCTTTTATTGGAAGAATTTTTTCAAAAATTGGAGAATTTTTTTAAAATTCTTTGCAAGCAGGGCTATGTCAAAATCAGACTCAGATTCACAAAAACTCACTTTCTTTTTCTTATATTGGGCTTTAAGCGCTATTCCTCTATCCTTAGGTTTGACAATGTCGAGAAACATGTTAATTTCGTACGTCTGTAGGTCGCCTACCAACTCTTCTAATTTTAGATGATTCTAATTTCCTAAGGTATTCAAAACAGTCACTTTAGGGATAAAAAGATTAGGCAGCAATCTTAAAATCTTTTTAACCACTCGTGCATCAGGTATAGGCTCACATAGGTTAAAACTAGTGTTGACAATATCTGACAAACGTGCATGAAACTCATCAAAACACTCAGTCTCTAACATAGTGATTGTCTCAAATTGAGTGGTTAAATTTTGAATATTAGACTTTTTGACCAAGTTATTGCCCTCGTGGGTGAGTTTCAAAATATCCCACGCTTCTTTAGACATGGGGCACGTCATAATACGTCAAAAATTGCACTAAGCCCACGTGAATTATAAGTGATCCACCTAAAATCATCCTCAGTCCAGTCTGACACAGATTTTAAATTAGTGACATTATCTGCGGTGACAGTGGGAGGATTTCACAAATGACCCAAACTCTTTCATCGATCGCTTTTAAATGGGATTTCATTCGGGCTTTCCAGTAAGCATAATTAGACCCATCAAAAATTGGCAACCGACTATATAAGTTTTAATTTGGAAACATTGCGAAAAACTCTCAAAAAATAGATTTTTCAAAAAAATGAATATCACGCAATTCTGCGAAAAATAAGAATTCACAATAGATTAGTGAAACATACTCTGATACCAATTTGTAAAACCTTATGCGATACTGATTTAAATAGTTGCACAAATTCCAATCACAAACTTATTTAATTAGTGTCAATTAATAAATTAAATCAATTCAGCCCTTAAACACAAATAGCTATGTGCGTGCAAGTATCAAACCATCATAAATAAAGTATGCGATAAAAAGTTCATGAAAAAATCCCCTCAAGGAAAAACCTTTTTATTTCACTATAATTGTAAATCGCAACTTACACGGTTACAATGAAATACAACAGTTTTTGACACTCGAATATCGCAGGAGTCGGTTGATGTCGTCAGCAATAAGTCCATACGCAGCGAACCTACATGAATCGCAATCCAGTCTTCAGCCCAAGAACACCACAGCACTCCCTAATGACGTGCAGTCTTTCTTCGGTCCGGTTCCCCCAATGGCACTTAGATCAGCAACATGAAATCCAGCAAACTATATTTTGGGTTCCATAAAACAACTCACACAAAAGCAATTAGGATTGTGAATTGTAAAATAAAAGTTATGAACCCTCAAATGGTTGGAGAATAGAATAAAAACGTATTCTATGAAAACCAATTTTTCTCCACACACAAAATCAAGTAGTCTGACACCCAATATATAGAACAAATGAGGCGGTGACGTGTTAGTACAAAACTCATGTCGTTCAAACAAGATACGACATCGTTTGAACGAGACAGGTTCTCATTTGAACGAGAATGTTGTCGTTTGAACGAGAATGTTGTCGTTTGAACGACAATCCCTAATCCCCAAAACATCTTTAGAATTTTAAATAACTTGGAAACCTTAAAAGTTAAAACTATTCACGGGATCAGAAAACATTTATCTAAAACTTTTATGATAAAATGTTTTTGAAAAATAGAAACTATTTATAAAAATTTCAAAAAAAAATTTCACAAATAGAAAAATATTTTATCTTTCACAAAGATATCCCAACACTTTTAACAATATAAATGGAACTTAAACATATTTTACCAAATTCATCCTTGTTGGTCTTGAAAGTTGAAGGCTTCTTGAAATTAGAATCGTCTTGTGTAGATGTGACCTTCTCAATCCTTTAATGACTTATTGAGGTATACGACATAAATAATTATGACGGACAATGTCCTTACAAGAGTAATGAGAACGAAAGTATAGATTTTTTCATTAATAGTTCAAAAACGGCCTGAGGCCTACATTAATGACCACCAGTGGTCAAAAAGAAATATTACACCAAAACCTAAGGGTTAGGAAGACCCTGGTCGTCCACTGCAAACAGATTGGACAACTCAGTGCCTTGAATTGGTGGACCATGAGTGATCCCACCAGGAATAAAAGTGGGGGCAGGAGGATTGGTGGAGACCTTGGTCGATGCTTCTGTAGGAAGGATGTCCATAGGGTTAGCTAAAAGGGGTGTTTCGACATAGGCAAGATCGCCTTGGCTAATAATACCACATTGTAGGCCGACCACCCAACCTTTATTAAAGGTAATGGACATGTAGTAGTCTAACTGGGCAGCGACCTCCTCAAAATCCGCCTCATAACCTTCATTGTAGGACTTCTTCATATTTACGAGTTTTCTCCATTTGGATTTTCTATTTCTAGAGGATAAGTTACTCCAGTATCTTGTGCTAAAGGGAAGTCTTCATCTTGGACAATTCGGTGTCCACCCTACTAAACTCGTTCTGAGTCCGCTCAACTTCTTCCACCGCCTTTGCCTTAGCATCTATCTCAGTCTTTAGCCTTTTATTCAGGTCCTCCAGAGCTTGGCCCTAGTTAGTGACCTAATCTTTAAGAGTAGTTTTGGCCTTCGACAATAAGCGATTGCACTTCCAGTAGCATTCTTCTCAGCCAACAAGCTCCCATTGGACCTGCATGCTTTATAGAAAAGAAAGAGAAAAAAAGAGGGAAATCATAAATAAACTATGATAAGTAAAAATAGACCGAATAAAATACACATAGCTCACCATCACACTATGACGAAATCCCTATTGATGTAGCCTCTCCAGAGTACAGCCTCTTAAATCTTGTATGTCAAAGGGAAGCATTGCTGACTAAGCAACGGAGAAGGCAACCTCCAAGTCTCTGTGGGCCGAATCAATGATGGTGACCAGCTCCTTCCCCTTAAGAAATGATATATTTCATGGGCGAAAATGACTCCCCTGGGAAGGGGGATATTTGAATGTTACACTTGCCTATGTTAAGTTTTGTTGATGATGATTGGACGATTGGAGACAACAGGGGGAGAAGCACCGTCTATGGATGTCTTATCGGTCTTATTTTTCTTTTCATGTTCAACCTTCGCTCATTGGAGTTCTAGCTCCAGGGTTTCCTTCCCCCTAAGGGAGACAAATTTCCTCTTCCCCTACTCATCAATGGCGGCAGTCTGTTCATCACGTGTATTTACTATCGATTATTTCTTCAATTTATCCCTAACAGCTGCCAGGACGATCGGTTTCCTCGGTCTACTAGTCATGTTTTCCTAGTCAGTGGGGATTGGCGGGAACAAGAACTCTTCTATAGATAAGTTCTCTCTGGCCTCTATCACCTCCCAAGGACGACTAAAAATAATAACATCGTAATAAAAGAGTGGATCAAGATCTTCTAAAAATGAGTAAAAATCCTCTTCCTCCTCCTTTTCTTCTTGTTCTTGTTCTTCTTGTTTTTTTTCTTGTTCTTCTTTTTCTTCTTATATTTCTTCTCCTAAATCGGAGTCAAAATCTACTAAGATAATGTATGGGGAAGATTCCCCTATATAAATCACTCTATCGGTTTGGTTAGGAATAAGGGTGGATATTGGGAAGGAATCATCACTGACTATAGTATAATTAGCGATTTGGACACCAGGGATGGACATAAATTTGGTGAGTGATTGGACAGTTGGATTGTAAACGAGCAAGACGTGGGTCATCCTCCAATATGGGCGAACTCCTATTAGGATCTAGCGCCTCCAAATCGTGTCTAAATCATCAAGATTGACCTTGTAATTGGATAACTTTGTCTTAAGAAAGCGATCTGAAAAAAGAAGTCAAGTCGATTAATAAAGAACGATTATTAGTTAAATAAAATCAAATTAACTGGGCCACCTACCAGCTTCCCCTTTTGTGAAAGGAACCCCAAGACCTTCGTATCTCTCACCATATATGTCCCCAAAGACCACAAGGAAATTTTTCTTAGTACGTTCTATGATCAGGGAAACTTTATGATCAAATTGTGGGACTTTTCCCTAGCTTGGAAGTGGTACAGCTCTGCACTTGGGAAAGGCCTCAAGTCACAACAGTACCTAACCTAGGTTCGTCCCACAAATTTGGTTTATGGCTACTGTTCCTATCACAATTCCACAAAAATAATCGTTTGCTTAGGCAGGAAGTATTCCATAATAACGGAGGGCCTTTACTAATAATGGGTGAAGGTGAAAGCAAACTCCCCCTTCTAATATGACAACTATCAAAAAGGAAACTTCCCCAGAAGGAAGATAAAAAAATGTCCTATTCACTACACAAAAATAAGATATTTGTCACGGTCATAGGCCTTAACAAGTCAAACTTCTCACAGTCAAAGACCATGACAATAATGGGGGTGATAACTATTTTTGTTATGAACTAGTCATGGTCAAAGTTCACGATAATTTTCTCTCATCACGGACTTGTTACGGTGAAAGTCCGAGACAATTCTTCTTTATCATAGACTTTGACCGTAATAAGTATGTGACAAAGAAAACTTGTCACATACTTTGATCGTGTCAAGTCCTTGATAAGAACAACTTGCAAGGTCAAAGTCCTCACAATACTGGGTAGAAAAATAATAAAATTACTAGGAAGTATGGTCACTGCCACTGCCACTGCCCAGCAGTATATTATTTAACCTGTAACAGCAATCAATGATATATTTTAACAATAACTAATAGAAATCAACACCAATATTATTAATAATAATAATCAATTACTAACCATATATAAATAAGAAACATGTTATTAACCTGAATTTAAATGTTAAATACAAATTATTACGTAAAAAGTAAATGTTCATTCATTCCCAAGTTGAAGGAGAAAGGTAGGCCATACAACTACAGGGCTTCATTTTCTTTCCCCGCCACAATGTCAGTGATGAGGACCCGAGCCTCATGAGATTGCAGTGGATGGTTATGCACCAAGGAACCTGGGTATATACTCGGGTTCCTCAACCCCCTAGTAATTTTATCACCTCCCCATAAGTCTAGTAAATAAACTCTCTCCCAACCAATTGTAAATGGAGTCTGGACAGTTGGGACGAGGAGGTGGCGAATAAGTCATATAGAGATGAGGGATCTACCCGTGGGGGTGAGAAAAATATAGCATTGGTCACCTCATTCACTACTTTCCCCTTGCCCTTCCCTTAGTTTCTCCCGACTCGGCCTTGAAGAGCTTTCTTAACCATCAAAAATATTTATTCAATATTTTTTTGATGTTGTCAACTTTTAGTCCGAATTGGTCTTCAGCTGATTGACCTTGCATGACAATCCATGTTGCTCGATGTAATCCTGACGAGATTCAGCTTCCCCACCCAAGATTTAACACCCCGAGTAAGGCCTTTATGATCCCTCCCAAGCACTTATCTAAGTGCATCCGTACTCAGAGATGCCTTGTCGGCATCACTCTACGAGTTGTGAACTTCTTTAAGATTTTTGTGAAATAAAAAAAGGTATATGATTATAAATAATGAATTAATAGTATAAATACAATCATAACTTACAATAGTGGCGGCCATGGCCAGATTGACCTCCTTGTCTTTCCCTTTCTTTGTTCGAATTGCTACATAGGCATTGAGCCTATGTGGCCTACCCTCAGGACCACTCCCTATCTCCTGAAAAAAAATAATTCAAAATGAGTGAATTAGCATATAATTACCACCAAATATAATACAATAAAATTAAAATGATAAAGCATTCAAAACTTACCTTCTTATTCTCCACCTCGGCGTAAGACATATGCCTCGAGTAGTGCACACCAATCTTCTTGGCCTGGTTTGCCCTTCCTGATTCATGAGAGGACAACTGCCAATCTGATATCTCATTATCAACAAATTATTTCCACTTTGCCAATGAGATTGTCTCATTCTCCCGCATTGTGCCCCTATGCCATAAGACAGACCCTTGGTCCTTATCAAAATACCATGCATGCATGTTTTTCTTCCACTTTTTCCATTGCTCCCTTAGTTATTCCAACGTGACGTCGCGTGATTCTAGGGGTAAGTCGAATTGTTCCTATCCGACAAATACAAAAAAAGAATGAGTTGATAGTATTTAAATTACAAAATAAAATTTAATTATTATTAAGTCAATGATAGACCTATAATGACCTCTAAATGGGAATCTTTAGCTCAATGGACACCCTCCTACAATCAGTGTACTCCGGACCAATAATCGTGTTGGCTAATTCCAATGCCCAAGCTTGGAAGGCCGTTTTTTTCCCACTATGCTCCCCAACTTGCCCCACTTTAGCGACCTAGTGCTAGACGAGCCTTCTTCGTCGTCGCTTCCCTGACGCCCTGATGAAGACATATCCCACAAAAATTGTTATTAGTATAAACATATACATAAGAAGATGATTTAAAATATAAATAATAAGTTGGTTTTGACATTTTTAGATAATATGCATGATAAATTAACAATGGAATTTATCATAAGGTCTCAAATAATTCTTCAACTGATTAAAATCTAAATTAAAATATTCACTAACTAACCAACCAAGATTGATTCAAATCCTCAAAAATGGATCAAATCCAAATGAAGAAAGCATTAAACTGTCATCCAATAATAATATATCCAACAAAGCATTATACTGTGATAAATCAACAATGACATAACAAGAATACAAATTACGACACTAGAAGAATACAAATCTGTATCATAAACCAAACTAAGAATTGTTTCAAATAATTGGAATCCTTATTATAAATCTAAAAATTATTTCAAATTCGGGTTATCATCCAAAATGGATTGATTTTTGGTAGGAGCAACGAAGTCATCCACGCTACTTGTTAGATGATTTGGCTCATGTAAGACAATTAACCACGGCTCATTGTTGATGTACTCCGAGTAAAACACTTTCTTGACCTATTAAAAAGCATAAACAAACGGATCATCACTCAAATGCTCGTTGCTCCTCATCTTCGACTAGTTGACCATGATCAAATTGGTACCTCAATCAACTTTACAATCATTTTTGTCCTTAACTCTTACCCAATCACAGTAAAACACAACCTCTTTGAAGCTTATATAGTCTAATTCAAATATATTTCGAATGACACCATAGTAAGTTATTTCATCTTCAATGGAGTTTTTATCTTTTGCACTTGCTCAAAAATAAGTAAGAGCCTTATATGAAATGCCCGAGTTCTATATATCTGTATTTTCCTCGCACACCCTTACACTGAATACATAATAATTCAACTGATATTTTTGTACTCTTATGCCATGAAATTGGGTCCAGTGGCTAGACGAGCAATCCTTGATAACGCACTAACCATCTTTAAGAGCTGAGATTATAGATAAATTAATTAGATTAGTTTTAAGGATTTCTTATCTTTTTGTCAATTACTAAGAGACATTCTCATAATCATTACCTCATGTGACACCCATAGCCTAAATTCACTGTTGGATTGTGTTATCATTCTTCGTCTTTTATTGTTTCCACGTGCATCATATTTCCTACATTGACCATAACGAAAATATTATGAAGTTGATCAAGTATAGAAGTTAAAATAATGTAAAAATACAACATAAACTTACTTTTTCCATTCTAGGACATCTTCATAAGTTTCAAATAGATAAAAATCTACTTTTTCATATTATAAACTTATTAATTTTACTTGCGTTCCCATTACATGACCATCCTCATCGACGAACTCATCACTGTTATCCATAATACTTGGTTAGGGAACGTATTCCCGAGCAAAGATTGATGACTCCACGGTAATGTATTCCTCTGCAATTGATCCTTTAATGTATCATTTATCCTTGACATAATCTTTGAAAACTTTCATAGAACTTTCAAACGGGTACATCTATCGATATCTAACTAGGCCACAAAGAAGTGTCCCATCGTATAAGTATACCAACAAGTGAATGCTTATGTTAAAAAATAATGGGGTAAGTACTTATCCAATACACAAATCGCTTCAGCTATATCTACTTTTGCGTCTGTGGTGTGCTTTCGGTTGACTACTTTTTCAAATAAAAGTGTGAAGCAAAGATTAAATTGCATAATAGCCATCCACAAATCCTTATACTTAGAGAAACAATGTTTAAAAGAAAAAGAACCAATTGCATGACAACATGCCAATTGTGAGACTTGCACTTATGTAAATCATGGGTGGCATAATTAACAATATTTTGCAAGTTGGATGAAAAATTAAAGGGAACTTTCAAATTAAGTATTTTGTCTAAAAGCACCTTTATTTCCTCACATTTCAGAGTAAACGCACATGGGGGAATTATTTTCCTTCCGCTACTATCTTCTTTTAACCATAACTCTAACTTAAGTTTTAATAATTTAAGGTCATGTCGTGAATTTTCTCCATCCTTCAAATGATTTCCCACAACATGTTCGGTGATGTTCTTCTTTACATGCATTACATCTTATACATGATGCACCAGGTTACCCTTCCAATAAGACAAGTCAAATAAAATTGACCTCCTAGATTAAGCCTTTCTTGTCTCAGTTTCATTCTCAATTGGGGTCTTCTTATGCTTGACATTCTTCAATTTAGAATTCTTATCTGGAATATTAGGTCCATAATTAGAAGATTTACTCTCAATTTCTGAACCTGAAAATTTTCTCGGAGGTTGTCCATGTCCAACCCCGCCCGGTAAAAAATTTAAAACTTTCTCAAATCTAAAACTATGATCGGGGGGTAAAAACCTCCAATTGGAATGGTATATAATTTTTTCACTTGCCTTGAGACGTTGAGATTCAGTCTCCTCTTCACAAATAAGACACCCCAAATAACCATGAACTACACAACTGGATAATGTTCCATAAGCTGAAAAATCATTAATTGCCCAAATCAATATAACTTTCAGTGCAAACTCTTATTTTTTACGAGAGTCAAACGCTTTTACACCCTCTAACCACACCTCATTTAATTCTTCTACCAAAGGATCTAAATAGACATCAATTTCCTCACTTGGTGCCATTGGTCCAGGTATCAACAATGATAATATCAAAAAATTAGGTCTCATACACTTGAAGGAGGGAGGTTGAGTGGTTCTAAAATCACGGGCCAATCACTTTGATTAGTGATTTGATTTCCAAATGGATTAAAACTATCTGTTGAATTTCCAAACGAATGTTACGTTGTTCCCAACAAAATCAGGATAATCATAATTTATCCTTTTACAAATTGTAGAATCAATAGGATGACGTATGAGATTATCCCCTACTTTTTCTCTAGCATTCCAAGTCATGGCCTCCGTTAACCTAGTAATGTGAAAAACCACTTCAATCTATGCCCAACGGGAAAATATTTCAATACCTTTTTAGGGACTTTTGAAAGTGCGCCTTCCTTGCCATTAAATTGCACATATCAAGGTTGCCCATATACTGGGCACCGATCAAGATTTTCATACTCCTTTTAATATCGTATGCATTCATACCTACAAGCATGAATTGATTTATACTTCATTCCCAAACCTTTCAAATTATTCTCCATATTAGGATAGCTATTTAGAAGCGTATTATGCTTAGGTAGCAAGCCCTTCACCCAGTTCATGATTTTTGTCACATTATTACTAGACAACCCATACTGGATCTTCAAACTATGAAAACCATCCATGGCATGTAAACTCGTTTGATCTTTGCTGTAGCCAGGGTACAATGGTTGGGTTGCCTTAAATTTCAAACTTCAATACTCATCGTCAAGGTATATCCTATTAACTTCATAAGCCCCTAAATATTCTACATTGTCAGTAACCTCATTTTCCTCCACTTTATAAACTCCATAAGCATTGTTAACTAAATCCTCTAACATATTATGATCTACATTATCCTCCTGACCTTATACATCTATCCTAGTTGATGATTGTTGTGAAGGTTGCTCGGGGACAAAGGCAACATGCATTTTCCCATAAAAAACCACGATCGACAATTATCTTGCATATCCCATCTAAGCAGATGTAGTGCAAATGTGTTCCACTCAAACAACTTACCATTCCTACAATGTGCACAAGAACACGGGAATTCTTCATTAATAAGACATCTTTTTACGAATTTTACAAACTCATTATCACCTCTACGATACTCATCCCCTAGTTTATTTGGCTTACCCATACACTCTTTGTACAAAGGATATTCTATCACAGCTACTACGAACAAGCACTTATTATGGGTAAGAAGCATATATTTATGGATTATATTAACAAAAGTGTGAAAAATTTAAGAACCCTTAGGTTAGATCCTATAATACCTGGTGTTGAAAAGTAACATTAAATACTAATTTTAACTGAAATTTTGAATCTGAACCTTTCAAAGAGATAGAAGACATTGAACATGGGAAAAGAATAAACTCTCTCCCCTTGTGCATTATATAATAATATTTTCAATTGAAAGGAGTAAGATAAAAAACCAAAATTTCATATCCAACTAATGGGTGTAAAATCCCAACTAAACAAATGATATATTGCACCCTTTTTTAAACTCATACATGAAAACCCTATAAACCACACCAAAATATAATTAGAAAATATTATCACAAATCCATACTACTTAAAGAAAACCTCATACATGAAAACCCCAACAATGTTTAATAAGGTTAAGTGAGGAAGCATAACACCGTGTGACAATTATTAAGGGATGTGATCATCAAAAGAATCCTTAGATTTCCTGGAGAATTAGTTCTTAAGACATCGAGGGCAATGAGTCTACAGTAACACAACCTAGTGACTAGAAACCCTAAAAACAAGGTTCAATTAGACAATAAATTATCTGAGTGGTTTGTGGGGGATGTTATACTATATTTTCACTCTACTATGATATAGTAGTGTCATGGGCTTTTAATATATAGTTGGATTTCATTGAGAGTTTAAATGGTTTAATAGCATTTAAAGATAACGGTTGAAAGTTCACGTAAGTTGTCCGAATTTCTTATGCATTAGAAACATCTAGATTTACATATTTGTCGCGTAATATGTTTACAACAATTTCATAATCCTAGTGAAAAGTTTTTTCCCCAAACCAAATATCCAATTATAATGATATGTCGAATTAAATTAGCAAAGCGTGATAGTTTAATCCAATATCCACACGCTTATAATAAAATACACACGTATAAATGTGTATATTCTTAAATATACACACATTTAACAAAATACAAATATTTATACACACATAGAGATTTGAATACACACACACATATATACAATAATTCAATACAAAATACACAAACATATAACAAAATACACACCCACACATATATAAAAAAAATACACACATAGACACCTAAAATACACATTATAATGCCACGTTGGTTTTAAATAAATAAGTTGGTTATCAATTCTAATAAACTGGTTTTAAAAAATACACATACCCTGACTACACATACTCAATGGAAACATTCAATAAATAAGTTGATTTAAAAAAAAAATCATCGAATCGAAAATATTATTAGAACCACAAATGAAAAACCCAACTCAGATCTTCATATATAGATACATTACCAGGCATGAGGGATATACCGCAAATTAATTAACAAATATAACATTGAAATTGATAATAACAGATATAACATTAAAATTGAAACAACATAATAGAAGAGATAACTCACAAACTCGCAGATCTGGAAATGCTGATGTTAAGCGGTGGTGAGGCAGCGGTAGCAAAGCAGTGGTGGGAGAGAGCGGATGTGAAAGACAGCAGGAGTGGGATATCGCGGTGGTGAGGCAGCAGTGGTGAGCGGATGAGGAGAGGAGAGAGAACATCGAGAGAGAGAGAGAGAGAGAGATGTTTTGTGAGATAGGGTTGAGATAGAATGAGATTTGTAATTTTAATCTCATTTTTTCGTAACGGTCTTTGATCCTAACACGACCGTGATAACAAAACAACTGTCGTCACGGTCTTTGACCCTGACAGGGTCAAAGATCTTGACAACAGTCGCGTGTTTTGTTGTCAAGGCTTTTGATTGTGACAAGTCCTTGCGTGTGAAAGGTGACAAAAACATTTTTTTGGGTGTAGTGCTTCCTCTCGAAAAACCCTAATGTTAACACATCAGGAATACCATACTTATCACAGAATTCTCGAAAGTTGTTAGCTACAAAAACTTTGTATTTCCTTACACGTCTAGACATAAAAAGAGGATGAAGAAGAAAAAGAAGAATAGATATGGGAATATATATATATATATATATATATATAGAGAGAGAGAGAGAGAGAGAGGCTATAGTACATCATGCTATACATCACCCGTGCATCACACCTAATTCTAGGGCCTAAATTTTTTTTTTTCAAAATTTATAGTTTTTCTTGAAATTAACCTTCCAATCAACCCATAAGCAAAAAATTAGGTCAAAATACATTTTTTAGCTATTTTTAAAAAATCCATAAAAAACTGCTAAAAATACCTTATTTATAAGAGTCTGCGCCAGCAGTTTTTTGTGGATTTTTTAAAAATAGCTACAAAATGTATTTTGACCTAGTTTTTTGCATATGGGTTGATTGGAAGGTTAATTTCAAGGAAAAAATATAGAATTTTAAAAAAAAAGTTTTCTAGGGCCTAGAATTAGGTGTGATGTACGGTGTGATGTATAGCGCATGATGTAGGTGAGCCTTCCTCTCTCTCTCTCTCTCTCTCTCTATATATATATATATATATATATATATATATATATATATATATATATATATATATATGTGTGTGTGTGTGTGTGTGTGTGTGTGTGTGTGTGTGTTGGAAACTAGAGAAAGAGAAAATAGAAGTGTAATACCTTATTAAACGCAGAAATGTTTTGGGTCCTCGTCACATCAGCCACTATCCAAGGCTTAGGGAGAAGTGTTATGCTCCCACGCGTCATCGTTGCTCTAGATAACGATGTTGGGTCGCATGGCCCTAGGATGGGGATACATGTGAAATCAATGCGCAAGCAATGAATAATGTCCCCCCCCCCCCCCCCCCCCTTCGTGTTTCCTTAGACAAGCACGTGTGAAATACAAAGCCAGATTCATGGCACGTGGTAGGGAGACTAAAAACAAGGTAAAGATGACCGGTGTGTTGGCCAACCACCCCCACCTTGGGGGAATTGAAGGGAGTATGACCGAATTGGCACCCCGTGGCCGAACACATGACATGTCACATAAAAATGCATGGTAGACAATTAAACTCAGGGATCACATAAATTTGAAAAAAGATAAAATCAAATCTTGAGAGATTGCGTCAACAGGTTGGGAAATCAGTATCAATGGGATTCTACAACTTAGTTAGGATAGGCACAAAGAGACCCAGGATAGTAGGACGCCCGATTATATAAATTATTGCAACATCATTCATAAGGAAATTAATTGTATCTGGCACCTGACCACTTGGACTCTCAGTTGTCATCTCTAACACTCTAATTATCATTATTCTTTCTAAGTTAATAAATTGATCTCCCCTCCCTTTCTCCGTGGACGTAGATGGATCTCCCGGTTGAAACAGGTACATCTTATTTTCTTCATTTTTTTTGGCACTCAAAATTATTTGGAACTACTCTCTAAATTACTTCTTTTATTGTGAGTTGAAATCCCCTACAACTATCATAATGCAGGCAAGTGGTAACTCCTTGTGATATTCATGGCACTCTAACAATAGTGAAGCAAAGCATCTTTGTTGTGATGATGTTCAAACGTTTACTTACTCCTACTAGTGTGAATCTTAAATTTCAACGTGAGGCCTGTCATAATCATGTTGCTCTGACTAATGGTTGACGAGTTAACAAATGTTGCCTGGATTCATAGGATTTTAATGTTGTGCACTCGTGTAGTTTTTACGTAAAAGATAAAGAAAGGGATGGGAGGTTTAAGATGAATAAATTTGAACACAATCAGACTTGCTAGAAAAGATATAAAGGAACACTAAGGCGACCTTGCCTATATCCACAAGTAGAAAGTGTATGCTCGAAAAGATATAAAGAAAAACTAAGGCGATCTTGCCTATATCCAAAAGTAGTAAGTGTATTGGTTTTCGTTATTTAGTAGATGATCCTTCGGTGCTGGTGTTAAGAGTAAAAAATCCGATATAAAAATAATAATAAATAAATAAATCTAGCCCCCTAATCTCTATCTCTATTATACCATAAAATGCTTTACAAGCATTTAGAATCCCTAATCAACTAGGCTATCCACGTAAGCAAGCTGCATAAATACAAATAGCACTCCTTTTTTTCATCTTCTCTCTCCTGCAAATGTATCCCCTTATCCACATCTTCTCTTGCCTCATTTCATCTTCTCCTCTTCCACCTCTTTTCTCTCACTCCGCCTCTCTCTCTTCTCACCTTTTAACGTTTAACCTTTCCCATCCCTTTCACTCCATCTGTCTCTCCACCTCTATAAATAGGTTTTCCACCTTATCATCATTTCATCCTCACTTTTTTTGCATCAATTGGGTTTTTTCTATAAAAAAGATAGTTAGATTTTTTCATAAGTCGTGGAATTTCAACATGGTACGGATATCCAACACGAGGAAGCACCTTTGGATCTCCAAATACATCATTTGTATAAGAGGAGTTGATAGAAAGTAATCCCATATTTCAGCCATTCCAATGAATCCATCTGTCGAAGAAAGCACAAGAATCAAGAATCAATGATTTTTATATTCTAAACATATCTATGCCTATCTATCTGTTCTAAACATACGAGTTTTAAATTTATGGATTTTTTTGTTTACAATCACAATATATCTCTTGATTATGTCGTAACAAATTAAGAATCCGTGATGTGGTTCCAAATCGACACCATAAATATCCCAAACACAATTTGCTTCGGTTCATGTCCATCATTAACAAATAAGGTCAGCGGATAAATGGATTTATTTTTGTTTAGACATAAATTACAAAACCGGATTTGTCGATGGAAGGAGGCCGAGGTTTGCTGCAATTGTTTCAATAGTTATGAACACGGGTTTGGTAGGGAAGAGAGAGGAGGTTCTCTTTTGGGGTAATTTTAAGGTTTGTTTTACTTTTCTTATTATTTTTTCTAAGCCATGTAACTATGTTGTATGATGGGTTTTATACATACTCTGTTTCATTCCTTTACTAATGAAAAAAAGTGACTAACATTATTGTATAGAAGATATTTATTATTATGTTCAATAGGAAGTGTAGCTTTTTTATTTATCAAATCTAGCATGGATTTTGTATTTTTTAGAAAAAAATGTTATGCCATGTAATTTTATATAAAGGTATCATTTTATGGATTAACATTATGTATTCACAACCCAATCAGAAGAGTTAGCTCTTAATATGAAGGTATAAAAATATTCACAATTATATTTGGATGAAAGAAAATTATATGTTTTACAATTAAACCAATTTGTTAGTATATATGCCTCTTAACCTTATTTGATCCCATTGATTATACAACAACTTTGATAACAACACTTCAAGATGTAGCATGCGCTACTACAAAAATTTCTTGAATAAAGAAACATGCTTATGCATTCTCAACTTTTAAAACGATCCAGGGTGAGGATTTCAATGAACTACTCTTAGAATCATAATCCCTTTGATTGTGATATTTCAGATTTGTAATCGATTTTTTTAAGATTCTTGGAAGAATTTTTTTATTTTTTTTCCTGAGATTTGATTATAGTTTTTTATCTATTAGAAAACAATTTTTTGGGATAATAATAATTTTTTCTGGAAATCATTTTTATTTTTCTAGAAAATATTTTTTTTGGATGATAACATTTTTTTTTTGCTAGAAATATTTATCAATATTATTTTTTTAATCAAGGTTATAATATTTATTTTTGGAAATTATTTTTCTTTTTTATTAATTTAAAATATTTTTTATGTATATTCCAAATTTTTTGTAATTATTGAATATTTTTTTTTTTATTAGACATTTGTTTTTTTTATTAGAAATTTATTTTGTTATTGAAACTTTTTAGAATATTTATTTAGTTTGCAAAATTTTTTAAATATTTTTTCTCCCCCACGTATTAGGCGAGCTTACAACCAGTACAATATAAATTCGAGTCCTTGTGAATTACTGATATGGCTAACACTAACTGAGGATGAAGTAGGCTTGTTTCTTATCAAGTCATCCTTATCCCTATTTGTCCCCCTCTTTGTCCGTGGTGTGATGCTATTGGCCCAAAAAAATCATTCTCTCTCACTTTTACTGTTCGTTATAGTTATTAAAGCATCCACAATGATGTAGTATATAAACAAAAAAAAGTGGTAAAGTCCGGTGGAGGAAAGATTAGCAAATTTGGTAGCGGAAATGGTAGTGAATTTGCAAAGTTACTGAATGCATGCAAATTTAGTAAAAACTTTCTACGAAGTTCTGTAGTTCGTAGAAAGTTCCTACGAACTTTAGAAATTCGTAAGAACTCCTACAAACAAAGGAAAGGAAAAATTTTACTGTATAAATAATTATTTTTACCATATATTTGGGTTCCTACAACAAATAACGCTAATTCGTTACATTTCCTACGAACAAATATTGTTTGTAGGAACCATTATATTTATTTCTTAGGAAGAACTCTTGTTCATTGGCTTACAAATTTATTATCTCATCAACCATTGTGATAACTGACAGCTAACTAAAAGTAAATCTCCTTTTCAAGTTGTAAACTTAGCTTTCATGAGAGAGCACAAGTACGGATGCTCTGAAAGCATGCACCGACATGATGTTTATAACCATACCATATAATGAATAGGCATCAACCATTATACATTTCTAAGCAAACTTTGAAGTTCAGTAACAATAGGCCTAACTTGTATCCATGCGCTTCATATTCGCCCGGAATTCGCTCCCAGAAATATAGCCATCCCTGCCCCCTCACGTCAATCCCACGAGCCTCTTATTTTAACTAGTACCGATTGGTAAGAGAAAGGCATATACCGACTCGTCTTAATGCATTAGTCAGCACCAAAGATGCAAAATCCCTATCTCATCTACTACATTGGGCCGCGTTCGTATAAAAATCATATTTCTACTAGTCATATATTTCTCTTTACAAGTGTACATATGGCAAAGAACCAAGGACAAAAAAGTGATCAGAATAAGAGAAGACATAATACTACGCAACAGCAAAGGAAAAAACACACTCTGCTCACAGACTTCTCAGCCTGCATTACATGTCTTCTCGACCTTGGACTACTGCTCCCTGCTAAATCGTACGAGTTTGGATACGCGTGCAAAGTCGTCTCCGGGTTCCCAAATATCCTTGCATAAACCATTTCCCCATACACACCCATTGTTGGGTGAACCACATTTGTCCCCATCGGGTGAGAATAGTACGGCTGTGGCCGCTGTGAATAACCCCGATGGTGAATCTGCTGAGCTGGATGGGGACTCAGCGAGTCAATTCCGCATCTAGGACTTGGTGGCCTGCGCGGTATGATTAAACCGAGATGTGGGGCCCTCCCTTCGGTTGATTTTGTTGTTTGGCCACGGCCGTAGAGTGGGACCAGGGTTTTTTGTGAAACTTCAGTTTTGCAAACAGGGCATTGTGGGTGTTGATGGTCAGCCGAGACACTTTGGTAGTGGATCCATTTGTAAATGCATGGCCAGCAATAGAGATGTCCACACAGTGTCACCACTGGGTCTCGCACCATGTCGAGACAGATGTTACAGTCAAACCCACCTATCAGATTATTTTCTGACCGGTCGGTTGTGTTTGACTCAGATTTCCACTTCTCTAGAGAGGCGCAATTTATTTCGTCCTCCTGGAAATACTGTTCTGTGGCCATTAGGTCTGCTTGAGATTGTGTGATGCCTGCCAAATGTCCATGAAAAAACAGAAATTTAGAAATCTTGAAATTCAAGGAAGTAAAATAATAAATATTTGAAACTTTGACTGCTAAGAGAACGTCTGATATTAAATTTCCGATTGGATCCATACGTCCAAGGACCAGAAGTAAATTCGGAAAAGGCTTAGAAAACGAGGTTTAAACTGTGATTGGCCAAATTTGTTTGTTAACCAATAAACAAAGCTCTGAATTTTTTTTCCTACCAAATTGAATATACAATAAAAAATATAAAAAATGAGACAAGTAGATAAATTATACATAAGATGATAAGTTGTCAAAAAGCAGAAGCTTGAAGCTTGGGTTTAGATACAATGTCTAATCACTTTTGGGTGATAATTTAAATGAATATGCCATTACTATAGCAATATAGAAAGCAACAGGATTTCAGAACGTGATAAATTGGGTGGAGGTGTGGAAACTATTTACGCTGGTACAAGTTAGAAACACTATAATATATCATTAAACAACAAAAAAAATCAGTACAGATTGATTCTTGGGTGGGGGATGGGGGGACCACCTTATCCTCTTTCATCCCTTTGGGCCCAACTTGAGGATAAGAACAACGCATGTAGATTCCTAGTTACAATCAGATGCTCTTGTTGTTTTGTGAACGTGGAAAAATTGTGATGCTATATTTACAATCTTATCTTACCCTCTACTGTGCCATGTGATTTGCTACGGGGAAAATCAAAAGAACGAAGCACAATTAACAAAGGATGAATCTTTTTATGCGAAACTGACAATGCCACATTACATGTTCAAGCATTTATTTTAAGCCAAGTATCAAATAGAAACAAAGAATGATGTTTTAATATCATGAAAACATTGGTAGGTGAGCAGTAGGATAAACATAAATTATGAGACACCATAAGCTTTGTCTGCTCAACTTCCCCCCTACATCAACCTAATCAATTTAAATTAAGAGTTAGTTTACACCGACTCACAAATGCGATACATTTGGTGCGACACACCGATGTGTAGTTTCCGTATTGGATCGTGTCGGGATTCAACGGTCAACAGTACTGGACCCCATTGTGGGTGCGACACGTCACTGTGTCGTCGCACCAATCTGTGTCGCATTTTTTAGTCGGTGTAGAATTATTGTTAAATTGACACCTAATAAACAAGATACATTAATTTCAACAAGAATGTTGAAACACTAAGTTGACATTCAACTCCCACACATTACTTGAAACTTAACATCAATATACTTTTAGAACATATACACTTTTTCCCGATGGCCACATATATCCCTAAAATGGAGGATAACAATATAAACACGTATCTTTTATTCTTGCAAGTACCACAACCACCACAAACTGCTCCTACCTCACTCCCCTCTTTACACTGTTTGTCCCTCAGAAAACTCAAAAAAAAGGAAAAAAAAAAAAAAACTTAGATTAACGAATTAAAATCTCTCACCAATTCCTAAAGTCCAGTACTTGCATGTTGGACTATACAAAACTCCTTGATTTGCATTATAAATGAGTAGATTTTAAATGAATTTAAATCCAATTTTACGCAATGTTTGGCTATCTAAAATTGATGATAAGGTTCTATGAAAAAGAAAAAAGAAAAGATAAAAACAAATTACGGGGGGGCGGGGGGGGGGGGGGGGGGGGAGGAGATGAGCATGCAATTTATGTGATTCCTATTTCAATTGGATGCATTTCATATTTTTTTAGAAATGATCCAATTTCAGATTGCACACATGAGCTAGAATGGACAATTAATAAATTATTTCATTGATAAAACTAAACACAATTAATGGGTCAATTTGTAAATGGACCAATTTATTAATGAGTCAATTTACAATTTTGGAACAATTAAACGAGGCCTAATTCACAATGAACCAATTTACATAATCAAACAATTTGCGCAACCAAACATAGCCTTAGTATATTCTGATTTTGAAGATGCAAACTAAGGTGTCTATGGCAACAAGTGGCGGAGCTATGTTGCTCCTGGGGTCAAAAATGCCCACCTAGAACTTAATATCAAAGATTATAGATTGATAGATACATGAATTATGTATGTGGAAATTGTATTATGCTGCTGCCCCAGACAGGATTGCAAACTTATGGTAATTGTGGTGGTTGTTTCCATCTTTACGTTCTTGAATCTCACTGAAATTTCGCAATATGCATTTATAATTCGTGACTGAATATTTGTTCAAAAATTAAAAATAACGCCTAAAAATTTACAAATTTTCAATTAAATATTTGTAAAAAAAATTAAAATCACTCCCAAAAATGGGCCCCGTCAATCTTCCGATCACCGGAGCAATTTTCTGGTATTGAAACAAAGGTAATAATGTCAACATCTGTTTTCACTCTTGAGAATAAAGATAAAAAAGTCTGCAGTTTTAGGGATAGCAACAAGAAATAAAGGTTACAGAGAGGTTAAGAAAAATCAAGATACAAACTATAACTTATCAAAACTGATAAATTAACTGAATTTCTATACAGCCAGATCAACATATTGGAACCAAAATGGAGACTTTCCAGCAAAAATTTCACAATATATATTGCGGTAATTATAGAACTCATGAATCCCACTCATTTTGTGGGACTCACTGACGTGTCGCATCTGCATTGATTAGTTTTTTGCGTCCTACTTAATGTACCCCATGTGGCCCCCAAAAACGAACTAATGCAGACACGACACATAGTGAGTTGCACAAAATGAATCGTACTAAATTTTGGGTATGGACACATTCAATGATAAAATTGTCAAGAGATTAAAAGTCCTATTATATCAGAAAATTAAAGCGTTGCATCACGATATAATAGATCCCATTACCAATTGATTTTGGTTGGATGTTCCCGATGTTTTAAAAGGCGGTTGAGGCATACCCCTCGAGGCGAGGCGAGGGGGGCAAAAGATGTCCCGGGTTGAATTTGAGGCTTATGCCACGATGCGCCACAATATATAAATATCCACGTGTTAGGCGCAAATCACGCCACAGGAAGGGGGCGTGTCGAGACTCTCACATCAGGAAAATTAAAGCCCGATTAAAGTTTTGCGCCACAATATATTATACACACATATCTAAGAAAATGAGGCCTTCCACCCATTGAGACCATATAACCCCTTGTCGATTGATTTTGGATTAGATGGTCCAATAATTTATCAAAAAGCAGGCATATATTTCGAGAATTAACAGAGATCAGTCCATAACACACGGATTCATGCACTACTGAAACTCTATTGAATGCATAGAGATCTAAAAGGAAAATTAAAAAACTATATACTATAAAAGAAAGGTGTTAAATTTAATAGAGGGGGTGGGATGCGACACATACCGAAATTCGAAGATACGCTTTGATAATTGTTTCGAAACAGAGCTTTAATAACGTTTCTAAAATGGGTTCCAAAAAGAAAAAAGAAACAACACTAGATTATATTGTGGCGGAGAGGTTTTAAGAGGGTAGGAAGGCAGGTTGAGAAGGCGGAGTGAAAAGAGACGTAGAGAGAGCTTGTTAGCTGATATGAAATATGTAGAATCTATATATAGAATTATAGATACATGTGTAACTCTTCTGGATGGAAAACACATCCCATACGGCGCGATATCTGTTGGCTCTCCCTCGGATGACGTGTTTACTTACTAGGTTTCTTCGTGCCCACCCTACTTTTTTTTTTAAGGCTTTGAGACCATTTAGTACTTGAAATATGTCTTTATTACACTTTTATCCAAGTTTGCTAAATTAAGATGAGCGGGTCACGCCATATTTGATAGTGTGCATGCATAAATTACATATTCGAAATAAACATTCTTAAAAGCCTTGTGACATACAAGAATAAAACCATTGAGGCTACCCAAAAGTTGAGAATTCGAGTTGGTTTATTATTTGGAGCCAAAGCAAAAATTTTGATAAAGACTACGTCAGTCAAAAGGAATTAGTCTTGAAATACGTGAAAGTTGGTACTGAATGTAAATAGTTTATCGGATCGCCTACGACCATGTAAAGGGGAACAATTCTTTTATTAAAGCCTCCAATAATGAGCCCTAATATGAAACCCTCATAGCAGCCCTCTCCTAGGTCCGAGTTCTAAATATCGGCCAACTCCTAATTCATAGTGATTCAAGATTGGCGGTGAATCAAATTTTGGGGGCATATGAGGTGAAGGACAATAGGATGGATAAATATTTGGAGAGAGTAAGGTCGGTATTGAAGAGCTTCAAGGAGGTAAATCTGAAGAGGATACCTCGGCTAAACACTGGTCGAGGATACCTCGGCTGGACAATGGCCGAGCTAATTCACTTGCGAGACTCACCTTAGCTACAAGAATACAGATAAGAAGGGCGGTTCCGGTAGAAATCCTGCATTGGCTGACCATTGAAGAGGAAGATAGTGCTGCGGAGTCTTTTCTAAATTTAAACATGGGGGCTTCCTGGATGGACCCCCTCATCAGATACATAAAGGACGGGGAGTCACCAGAATTTAAGAACGAGAAAAGGAAGTTGAGATATAAAGTTGCTAAGTTCTCCATCATAGGAGACACTTTGTACAAGAAAGAATTTTTTCTTCTTCTTCTCAGGTGTGTCCATCCATCTGAGGTAGCCTATATCCTAAAGGAGGTGCATGAAGGCTCTTGCTACAGTCACATTGGGGGTGGATCTATGTCTAAGAGGATTATTACCCAGGGGTATTGGTGGCCGACCTTGGCCAAAGATGCTGCAGCATATATCAAGAAGTGCGACAAATGCCAAAGGTTTTCTACCATTCCCCATCAGCCTCTGACCTCAATCACATCTCCTTGGCCATTTGAAGTATGGGGAATTCATATGGTAGGACCCATAGCTAGAGCTGTGAATAATTATCGTTATCTGATCTTAGCGATAAATTACTTTTCGAAGTGGGTGGAGGCCGAGTCGATGATTACAATCACGAAATAGAAGACCTTCTAGTTCATCTAGAAAAATATCATCTGCAAATATGGTCTAGCCAACACCCTGATTTTTGATAATGGAACACAATTCAATAACGTCTCCCTGGAAAAGTATTGCGAAAAGGTCGGCATCAAATAATTCTTCTCCACTCCCGATCGACCCGGGCTAATGGGCAGACAAAAGTGATAACCCGAACGATCCTTGATGGAATTAAGAAGAATCTAGAAGATGCAAAAGGGAGATGGATTAAGGAAGTGTATGCTGTCTTATGGGCCTATAGAACTACGGAGAGGACCCCTATCGGGGAAACCCCGTTTATGCTTGCTTACGGATCGGAGGTAGTCATACTAACGAAAGTAGGTCTTCCCACTCATAGGGTTCAGACCTATGACCCTGAGAAGAATAGCGATGAGCGGAGGGTTGATTTAGATCTTGTAGAACAAAGAATAGAGGACGCTGAAGTTAGGCAAGCCGCCTACCAACAAAGAATAACAAAATTCTACAATAAGAGGGTGAAGGCACGTCCACTGAAAGTAGGAGACTTGGTACTGAAAAAGACATGGCAAAAACCCAATAAGCTTCACCCAAATTGGCATGGCCCATACAAGGTAGTCAAAGAGGTGGTGTCGGGATGTACAAATTGGAAAACTTTGAGGGGGAGCTATTCTCCAACCCATGGAACGCTGATCACCTGAAGAAATATTACCAATGAGATGATAATCTACTGTCTTGTCTGTGTTTTATTGTAACAAATGTATGAGACTCAGATGGAAGAAATTTAATGAAAACTAAGTGTTGATTCATATGTTACCTACCTATTCAAATATTCGTTTGTGTCAGCCCATCTTAAGATGTAAAAAATCATTCGTGGTGAAATAAACTTAAGCTAGAAAACATCATTAATTTGGTGGATGCAAAATTAAAAAATCACTTAGTTGTGGTTGTCATTCGAAAACATCATTAATTTGGTGGACTTACTCCCTCGACCGGGATGACAGTGCTAGACGAGATGACTCTCCATGCACTCTCAAAACGAAGAGGGGGGACTTATGCTTAAAATATCATTAGTTTGGTGGAGGAAAAATTAAAAAATCACTTAGTTGTGGTTATCATTGAAAAACATCATTAATTTGGTGGAATCACTCCCTCGGCCGGGACGACGCTGCTGGACGAGACGACTCTCCATGCACTCTCAAAATGACGAATGAGGACTTGTGCTTAAAACATCATAATTTGGTGGATGCAAATTATAAAAAAATCACTTAAATGTGGTTATCATTATAAACATCATTAATTTGATGGAATCACTCCCTCAACCGGGACGATAGTGCTGCGTGAGACGACTCTCCATGCACTCTCAAAGCGACGAGGGAGGACTTGTGTTTAAAACATCATTAATTTGGTGGATGAAAATTAAAAAAAATCACTTAGTTGCGGTTATCATTGAAAAACATCATTAATTTGGTGGATTCACCCCCTCGGCCGGGACGACAGCGCTGGACGAGATGACTCTCCATGCACTCTCAAAACAACAAGGGAGGACTTATACTTAAAACATCATTAATTTGGTAGACACCCCCTCGATCGGGACGACAGTGCTAGACGAGACAACTCTCCATGCACTCTCAAAGCGATGAGGGAGGACTTGTGCTTAAAACATCATTAATTTGGTGGATGAAAATTTAAAAAAAAAATCACTTCGTTGTGGTTATCATTGAAAAAAATCATTAATTTGGTGGAGTCACCCCCTCAGTCGAGACGACAGTGCTGGACGAGACGACTCTCCATGCACTCTCAAAACGATGAGGCAGGACTTGTGTTTTAAACATCATTAATTTGGTGGAACCACTCCCTCGGTCGGGACGATAGTGCTGGACGAGACGACTCTCCACACACTCTCGAAGCGACGAGGGAGGACTTGTGCTTAAACATCATTAAATTGGTGGACGCAAATTTAAAAAATCACTTTGTTGTGGTTATCATTGAAAAACATCATTAATTTGGTGGAGTCACCCCCTCGATCGGGACGACAGTGCTAGACGAGACGACTCTCTATGCACTCTCAAAATGACGAGGGAGGACTTATGCTTAAAACATCATTAATTTGGTGGATGAAATTTTTTAAAAATTACTTAATTGTGGTTATCATTGTAAACATAATTAATTTGATGGAATCACTCCCTCGACAGGGACGATAGTGCTGGACGAGGGAAGACTTGTGAACGACGCAACAAGCATAAGTAAAAGCATGCAAATAAAATAAGGAATGCAAATACTGGAGCAATAATTTTCACTTCACAAAAATACTGAGAGTGAAAAAACTGTGGAGGTATCAAGTTATCCATAACAAACACGGGTATAATAAGAAGAGGTTATTAGCCACAGGTGGCCACCCTAAGAATCAGGCTCAAAATTGACAACGGGGGTTCCCTCTATGATGGGTTCAGCCCCACCATCAGCTGGAAGGTTAGCCCTGGCCTCGGCCACCACCATCAACTCCATGTACTCCAAGGTAGCGTCAAAGAGAGGATCAGTAAATTCCCTAGCATCCAAAGATGGCCGAATGGAAGAGACGACATCAGTAAATTTAGTGGCGATCCATCGGCATGTTGTTTTCACCCCCTCTCCAAGTAAATAATGCCAAAGCTGCCAAACTCGTCCGAAGCCTTGAAGTCTTGGACAACCTCGACCCTGATCTTCTCAATGGCCTTAGGAGATAAAGCCTCTTCCTTTCCCCTCTGCATGGCCTCAGCAAGCTCTTTGGTATGAGTGATAGCCAATTTAGCCAAAGCCTCGTTCTTCTCCTTGATCAGGTCATCCTCCTCCTTCAGTAAATCATCCTTGCTCTTCAGATCATTATGAGCCTTCTCAAGGTCGATTTGGTATGTCTCCAAGTGTTTCTTCAACTTCTCCTCAGACCTAAGAGCTCGGTCTGCCTCTTGAACTTTGGGGTAATTCTCAACCATCCGCTTATTGGCCGAGGCAAAGGTGCATTGAGTCTACAAATAGAGGAAGACATGTCAGTACAGACGACAAAATAGTGCGAGAGAACACTTGTGCTTAAGAAGAAAATAGTTGCTTGAGCCATCAAATGAAGACCCAAATCAAAGACTTGAGGGGTGACCATCTTATCCAGGAACTCGTAGTCATTCTTGGTAGGAACCCTGAGCATCTCCCTCTTGGATCTTGTAGCAGAAGGAATGATTGAGCATGGGAACTTCCTCAGATTGGCAATGTTATTCTTCAAATATTCTTGAAAGGAATACCCTGAGCAAGATATCTCTCTAGAGATACTTGGCATGTATGGCCTTGGGGGAACGACCCTCGGCATCTGGATGCCCTTATCAGACTAACCCTTGAGGAAAACTTATTCTGCAGTCCTTTTTTGGCCGACCTCAGGTGGTGTCGGCCTAGTGGCTGCTGTCTTCTTCAGCTGACCCTTACCAGTCGGTTGTTTCTTCTTATTCAAGGCATTATGAAGGCTTGGAATGTTCATATTGAAAAATTCTTCAGACAGATGAGGAGGACAGTCTGCGAAAACATAAAATGAGTCACCAGTCATAAGCAGAAAGTAAGACAAAGCAGTTAAACAAAGAGAGAAAGGGACTATCACTTACAAAGGTCATCCAGTGGATCAACCTTTAACCCAGACTTATCTAAATATTATGGATACATCAAATCTTCAAAATAAAGGAGGTGTTTATCCTTCCTTTAACTTCTGAGGAAGTCGACTCTCTCCCTATTGGCTATACTGAGTCCAGGGTCAAATCTGGTGGTAAGCTTTGAAGGTTTTGCCCAAGTATGGGGCACCCTCATCTCGTCTTCTCGTCCCTCAAGGTCAGCATCGTCCGGAAACTCACAATCTCCAGATGCATAGAAAAATCTCTTTTTCAAGCTATGATTGGAAGTTTGAGTAACATTGAGTAGCTTCTTGTCACACCTCCTGGCTCCCAGGTGATATTACCCACCCTGATTAGGTGTGGACAACATATGGTAGCAAGCATGGAAAATTTCAACCGAGGGTTCATCCTCATAGTTAGTCCTCCACAGGGAAACATATCATAAGATGACCCTCAAGGAGTTTGGGGCTATCTGAGTAGGTGCGAGGCCGAGACTAGAAAGGATGGATCACATGGCAGGGTCAACAAGAAGACGAAACCCAACTCTCAACATTTGGTTATAAATAGTAACTTCCCCATCTTGCCTGTCATACACTCTCTCATCCTCGCTTGGAACTCGTAAGGTGGCATTGAGCTTAATACCATAAATGTGGCTGAAGAAAAGGAGGTCGGTCTTATGAACAGAAGACTGATATTGCTCAGCATGCGAATAGTCGAGTTGATCGCCGGACTCAGAGTACTCGTCTAATTCGTCCTCAACCTCAGCCTCAGCCTCTTCACCCTTGACGTCAACATTAGCGTAAGTCCTTTGGAACTCAACATTCGACATCGCAAATAAATGAGCTACAGCCGAAGGAATATTTGCCTCCGGGGTCGAACCAACGGGATCTGGAAGGATCTCCATAGAAGTGTCATCTCGATCAGATGCCTCATCTCGGTTGGGCGATGAGGCCCTAGACGTGTTACCAGCCTCCCTATTTTCCCTAGGATGAGTTAGAGAATACTGCATGGCTTCCTCATAGGAGTCCCTATTATCGATTTGGTTGGAGGACAAGCCGACCATTTCTTTTGGGGTAGGAAGAATTACTTTTAGAGGAACAGGAAAAATGGGTCATCTCAAAATAAGGTCAACTTGACGCCTAGCCTCGTCCTCGTCCTCGTCCTCTAGTATGCGTATCTCTTAGAAGTACCTCTCCCTCAAGGCTGGGTATTAAAATGCTAACTTGTATATGGTCCTTAATATTCAGAGGACGAGGTAACACTTGAACAATTAAAGATTAGAAGCCACGAACAGTTTTAGTATTGACTAAGTTTGACTTAAAGATCAAAAGGGGGAAACTCAATCGTTTTTCCTACCAAAAACAACTTACAGTAGGGGGTGATGATGCTGAGATTCAGCACCACCGGATAAGTGATGATGAGCTCAAACAGTAGTAACCATGGCAGCCCTGGAGATGTATGTGTGTAAGTGTGTAGAAGGAGATGAGTATAAGAGGAATAAGACAATAATGTATAGTGTTTCAGCCAATTAGGCCTACATCCACTGTGAGTGTGTGATCCACTAAGTATGGGCACTAATGGCCTTGGATACAATGCACATAAGCTCACTTTCTCTCTCTACTGTGTGTACAAGGAGAGTTTCAACTAGAGTTACCATTATCCCTCGATCCTCCTATAGGGTTGTAGGTGACAAGTATATATAGGTCTTGGGGGGTGTAGTGTACCCCCAAAGTATGCATGGTGCATGTGAATGATGATCTAGCCAATCTCCTGTTGACACCTGTAGATGCCAAATGATGACATAATATTCCCTCACGTGAGGGGGTGATATTGTTATAACAGTCTTCCATGTGCCATGTGAGCCTCACGCGCACTGTTCCACGCATCTTCCAAACCACGCGCTATGATAATGTCACCCTCGGCCTATGATATGAAGGTCATCCGAGCCTGATGCGGGGTCGACTCCCTGAAGGGTCGTCTGGGCCTGATGAGGGGTCAGCACCTTGAAGGGTCGTCTGGACCATGATGAGGGGTCGGCCCCTTGAAGGGTCATCTGGACCATGATGAGGGGTTGGCCCCTTGAAGGGTCGTTCGAGCCTGATGCCAGGTCGGCCCCCTAAAGAGTCATCCGAGCCTGATGAGGGGTCGGCCCCTGAAGGGTCGTCTGGACCATGATGAGGGGGTGGCCCCTTGAAGGGTCATCTGGACTATGTTGAGGGGTCGTCCCCTTGAAGGGTCGTCTATACCATGATATGGGGTCAGCCCCTTGAAGGGTCGCCCGGGCCTGATGCGGGGTCGACCCCCTGAAGGGTCATTCGGGCCTGATGAGGGGTCGGCCCCTGAAGGGTCGTCTAGACCATGATGAGGGGGCGGCCCCTTGAAGGGTCGCCTGGACCATGATGAGGGGGCGGCCCCTTGAAGGGTCGCCTGGACCATGATGAGGGGGCGGCCCCTTAAAGGGTCGTTTGGGCCTGATGAGGGGTCGGCCCCTTGAAGGGTCACGAGACCATCTTGGGCTCGTCTTGGTGGAGGGCGCCCTCGGCCTAGCCGAGGGTATATATGGGTATATCAGGGGGTATACGAAACACCACCATCGGAATTTCAGGAGCCTAAGGGAAACCTAAATGGTGCAAGAAATAAGGGAAAGAAAATTCTACCCAAAGGCTAAACCTTCATACAACCACCATGCAAGGCCCAAATGTGAGCCCCAAACAACCAGTGAGAGCTGCCGGAGTGGGGTTTGAGTTCGTCGAAAAGTGTAAGGTGTCAATGTGACTCAAGAAACTGTAAAATCTTAAATAACAATGGTGGAAGAAGGTTACCTAGAGAGGAAATAGGAATGGAGAAGCATAAGCAACCTTAAGACAATGCTTGAGAACACAGATGCAAAGAGTTAAAGCTCTGGTTGAAGGAAGAAACACGATGAAGGGGAAAGTCTAGTGAGAAGAAAGGTTTGAAATATAATTCATATTTATATACAAGTAATGATTTGTGCACGCTTTACAAAAAGGTGCATAGTTTCCCAAAATCCTCATCATAATGAGCACAAAACCTTAGGCATCTAAGCAGTCATTCGCACCTCGATTAGACACAACCCTATGGAAAGTCTAACAGATGTTAACTCAAGCAAAAAATTCACTTAATGGTTGACACGTGTCCCCTCAACAGTCATCATCAGAGATGCCTGACAACATAGCATCATTACCCCTCAACCTCATCCAGATTTCAGAGACCAAGGGCTAGGGGTGATTGATATTCCAATTATCACCTCGTCCAGGACCATGAACCTCGGTTTTAGTCGACCCTTACCATATGACCAGAAACGAGGAGTCACCACTCGATGTGGGGAAGATGACTCGGCCTCAGCCCTCGTCAGTCACCTAAAATGGGGGTCTGCACTATTCTTGGAGGATTGAGTATCCTCGGACTCGGCTGACCCAGTGCCGATGAGTTTAGGATGAGACCAGCGGATAAGATAGGTATCCTTTCACGAGGATTAAGGTCCCACAAATTCACCCTCGGCCATCAAGGTCAGCCGGAGTCCTCAGCCTAGATCATGCAGCTAATAGCTCAGCTGGCAGAATGCGTGGTTTGGGAGACGTGTGGAATACTGTGCGTGGGACGCGTATCCTACATGGATAAAACTATTGTAACCGAATCATTCCCCCACGTGAGGGAATATTTCATCATCCTCTACATGTGGCAGTGACATATGCACAACCTCAGTGGCTAGGAATATTCCACACCTGCTTGGGGGTACACTACACCCCCAAGTCCTATATATACTCTTCATCTTCTCCATGAGGAGGGATCGCATTATTCACAACCCTAGCAAAAATCTGTCAAAATATACAAAAGAGAGAGAAAATCTTGAATGTTGTATTTACAGGCCATTAGTGCTATACTTATAGTGAAAACCACTATTCACACTGCACAGTGGATGTAGGCTTTAGCCGAACCACTTATATCCTGGTGTTCATCCTCTTCACCTCATCTCCTTCTTTATTGATTTACTGTGTGATTGCTACTATTGTTGTATACCTGTTTGATCTTCTTACACTCGTGACCTGGTGGAACCATTTCCAATATCATCACATAACATATTAGACTCAAATGAACTTTGTTCGGACTCCATTACCTGAAAATAAAAATACGTAATCCTTAAAAAAACAAGAAAAAACCTGATATGAAAGCTTTCAAATTTAGCAGCAAAATTTCATACCTAAATTTCGATTCCAAATTTTGATTTTCCAATACTTTTATTTTCAAATTCAGCATCAAAAGTTCATGCCTAAATTCAGCAGTAAAAGACCCGTTTTCGATTTGTTTGGATTTGGTAAAAGTTCAGGCCATTTCAGCCTTCTGAGAATTTTTGAGAGAATAAATAGAAACCCAATACAAATTTTAGTTATTTTGTAAAAATGATTTGAGAGCCTACCCGTTCTTGCTTCGGTTTGGAGAATCAATGAGAGATCTTTCTTCCGATTTGCTTCAGTTCGTATGAGCAGGTAATAGAGATAAGGGTTTTTTTGGAGGCCTATTGAAATCGGCTAAGGCTTATTGGGTTTGAGATTTGTATTGGGTAATGAACCATTTGGTTTTTTAGTGAGGCAAACAAAACTCAAATGCATGTGTCATTTTGGGGTCTGCTTTTACTATCCGCACCAAATGGTGCGCATATGAGCCAAACTCTCTCTCTCTCTCTCTCTCTCTCTATATATATATATATATATATATATATATATATATATATATATATATATATATATATATATACAGTTCGAGTTCTAGCTAATTCAGCAATGGTGACATAGATATAAGAAAGTAAGTGTAAGAGATGAAGACGAGAGAGAAATGAATGACACAAGATATAAATTGATTCAGCCTTAGCCTACTCCACTGTGCAAGGTGATGGTGTTTCTGTATTTCTATAAGGCATGAAGGCCATTGATAGATTGACTCAACCTTTCTCTCTCTAGGTTATAATTCTGCAGAGTTTTAGCTAGGGTTTTAATATTTTGATCCCCTCAAATGAAGAAGATGAAGGTATATATACGCTTGGGGGTGCACAGTGTACCCCCTAAAAATGTAATAGGCATGCACAGGATGAGGCAGCCAACGAGGATATGCCACTTGTCCATGGCATATGTATGACATGATGATGAGAATATTCCCTCATGTTGTTGAGATACCAGTTATAACTGCATGGCACACGTGGACTAATAATGCTTGAGTCACGTGTGCCTTATGAAATGTATATGTCAATTTTGATGGTCACGATCGAGTCGAAATCGACAGAGGCGATCTTTCAAGTGAGCAGCGCTGAGTCTATGTGTTCTCTCGGCTTGCTAGGGTGATATGAGGCTGAGACTAGAGGTGTCAAGAGAGACTAAAAAGTGAGCTCTGCCAAATTTCCATGGAGTGTCGAAGACGAGGTCTCGGAGGCCAAGAACTTCAAAGGTGTCCCACACTATGTTGGCTGATGAATAGGTCCGTCTGATGAATATTGAGTAGTGTCGGCCGAATAATTTTGGGTCTGCTTAGGGACGAGACCACACTTATATGTATTAATCATCCACTAACACTTAGTCTTTAATGTGAGTGGAAGGCTGAGGGATAATGTAGCCTGACCCCTCATGAGGATGAGACCCCCCAAGTGTCAGAGGTTTTCATTTGGGACATGAATCAACATGGCTGATGCTCATAGTGTCCCTTTAATATTATAGGCATAGACGTCAGTTGATGGTAACTGATGTCACACATGTCATACATCGCATAGGTTGGCGTGTTGTACAAGGATTGGCGATGGTAGGCCTGCCTGGGGTTTCAGACCCTAAGGAGTGAGCACTTCGTTAACTGTACGCAATGGTTATCAAGTTTGAATACTTTTAAACTCAACCATTTTCTCTTTCTTCTCCTTTCATTTTCCCTCGCTTAAGACATTTCTGCAAAAACTTCAAGCAAACTCATTTGTCTCTCTCTCCTGTTCAATGTTCTTTGGTTTATTTTAGGAGTTCTCTTATCTTCTCTGGGATTCCCTTTTATTGAAGTATCAATTCAGCACTTTTTTCCCCTTTTCGCCATTAATCAGTTGTATTTAGAAACTTTCATTTTTCGGCCCTTTTTTATTTTTTTAGTGGTCATTTGACGCGGTTGTAGGGTTATTTTTAAGAGGTTAAGTGGTGATACTATTGTATTAGACTGGGCTGGTTTAGGTTTTTCGACGGATCCTAAGTTATCTTCCCCAATGCCCTATTCTTGGCTAAAATTCTAGGAAAAACATTCCATACCCTTTTAGATCTTTTAGTCAACCTTAGTCAATCATTAAAGAAGTTTGAATGTTCAAGGATCAACTAGGTGATACCATAAAAGTCTATATACTCGACATGCTTGTCAAAAATAAGAGACCACCCATCTACAGGACTTGGTGAAAACATTCGAGGTACTTAAATATTATGAAATAAAGCTCAATGCAACCAAGTGATCTTTCAGAGTTCAATCTAGCAAGTTCTTGGGATTCATGGTCAGCCAAAGGGGGATTGAATCCAACCCTGACCACATTGAGGAAATCAATAATGTTTAGTCACCAAAGATGCTTCGCGATATTCAAAAGTTAATAGGAATGTTAGCATCATTCAACTTCTTTATCTCAAAATCTTCCAAAAAGTGTCGGCCATTCTTTCAGTTATTGAAGAAAGAAAAGAGCTTAACTTGGAACGAGAAAGGATCAGAAGAACTTGATGAGATCAAAACCTACCTAAGACGACCACTTCTTCTCGCGATCGCAAATCTTGGAGATCTAGTCAACCTGTATCTTGCGATGTCCAATCATGCAATTAACTCATCCTTAATGTGTGAGAAGTAAAGGTAGCAGTCTCATATCTACTATGTCATCAAAACACTCCTCGATGCTAAGCAACGCTACCTTCCACTTGAGAAGTCAACCTGGTCTCTGGTTATTTCTTTACGAAAATTGAAGCATTACTTTGAATCCCACTAGGTCATAGTCATCACCTCCTTTCCACTCAAGGCAGTCTTTAAAAAATCTAGCTCATTTAGATGGATATCAAAATGGTCGATGGAACTTGAAATGTTTGCCATCCACTATCAACCAAAGATTATGATAAAAGGGCATGTATTGGTATACTTCATCATTGAGTTCCTAGGGGAGGATAAGCCCAACGATAAGGACTTCACCTATCAGATCACTAACTAAGACTTTGACTAACTCAAAAAGTGGACTCTCTAAGTCGACAGAGCTTCTAATTTAAGAGGGGAAGGAGTAGGAATTTTCCACATTACTCCCGTATCAAACTATGATCGAGTAGGGGATTATTCTTGGCTTTGAATCATCCAACAACAAAGCTAAATATAAAGCTCTCATCACCAAGTTATTAAAGCCTAATCTCTTGGTGCAAGTCACCTTAACATCTACTACGAATCAAGACTGGTATTTAATCAAGTATCAGGAGACTACAGTGCCAAATATGAACGAATGTCAACGTATCTATAGGTTGCCCAAGACCTGATCCTTAGGTTTGAGAGGTCCACATTCAATAATTACCTCATTAAAAAAATAGTCATATGATGTTGCCTTAGCCACTCTGGGTTCAGAAGTAGACTCAGACTTTAAAAGAACCATCGAGGTGGAGTACCTTGCCCAACAAAGCATCATAAGACCAAAGGTAAAAAAGTAAGTCCTCTCCATCCAAAAGCTCCTAACCGGATGGACCCGATCATGGCCTATTTCCAAGAAGACATCTTATTGGGAAACAAGAAACAATCACATCAAGTCAAGATAAAAGTTACTCACTTTTACTTGTCACCTGAAGGAAAACTCTATAGGAGATCTTTCAAAGGTTCCTACCTTGAATGCGTGCACCCAAATGACATAGACTTAGTCCTGTATGAACTTCTTGATAGTATATGTGAGAGCCTCACAGGGGGGATATGTTTAGAATTCAAAGTGATTAAAGAAAGCGACCACTGGCCATATATGCAAAAGTATGTTGTTTCCTATGTTGAAAGGTGAAAAAAGTGCTAAGAGTTCTTACCTATGCTTTATTATCCGATTAACGACCTAAAGTCATTGACTAGCCCACGATCATTTGTTCAGTGGGGTTTGAACATCGTGGGCCCCCTACCTACACACTAGGAAATCATAAGTATCTCCTAGTCGACACATACTATTTCACCAAGTGGATTGAAGTCGAACCAATGGCGAACATTAGAGACATTAATATGATAAGATTCATTTATTGAAAGATCATAACCATTTTAAGCGTATCAAGAACAATAATTATAGGAAATAACACACAATTTAAAAGTGTACCATTTAAAAACTTTTGTGAAAACAACAGTATGAAGCACCACTTCATCTCGGTGTCCTATCCCCAAAGTAGTAGGTAGGCTGAGGCTTCTATCTAGACAGTGCTTGTCAATATGAAAAAGGGTAAAGAAATCAAAAGGTTCTTAAGTGGATGAGTTTCCCCGTGTATTTTGGGCATATTATACTACACCCGGAAGGTTGACTGGGAAAATGCCCTTCATCTGCTTATAGGATGAAAGCCATAATCCCTTTGCAAGATGGCTTGCCAACTATAAAGACGACCACTGCCAACCAAGACCTAAATGGAGAAACCATAAGGAGTGAGCTAGACCTAGCTGATGAGCGAAGGAAACAAGCCTTAATCATGTTAGCTTCCTACCAACAATAGTTGGCCAAGAAGCACAACAAAGGTGTTAACCTAAGAGGTTCCAGGTTAGATATTATTTCCTTAAAAATGTAGTCAGTAGCGTGAAGAATCCATCAAAAGGAAATTAAGGTCCTTAATAGGAGGGGCCATTCAAAATTATTAGAGACGACCTCTAAAGATCCTACCATTTGGAAACAATGGGGGACAGGGAGATCCTGAGGGTAGATTGTGGAAAATATTATGACGTTTTATTTTTAGTAAGTTTATTTCTCAAATTTTATTAAGCATGTCTAGCTTTATTTCAATTTTTTGGTCTTTTTTCTTAGAAGACATCAAGTTCAATGATATGGCGTAAATATTTCATATTTATCCCCTTAATTTCGGTTCTTTTATGATCTTGTGCATCACAATTAGGTTGGATTTATCTCATATTTATGCTACTAACTCTCCTTGACAATTATTTTATGTTTTGTGTATCTCTCATGTGTTTTACAGGTATTTCATGCAAGTAAATGCGAGAGAGAAACCGAAACAGTGAAAAAACAAAATAAAGGAAGTTGGAGGGCATTTTCATAATTTTTCAGTCATGAACCGGGGGAGGAGCCAACTGAAAAGGTGAATATCTTGAATTCACATGAATACTGGAAAAACGGTACCTCAATCCTATCTATGGTGAAGAAGTTATGAGAATTTGAACTTGAGAACGAAATCCAAAAAGAAGATAAAATACAAACCGCACTCCAAACGGGTTTGCCTTTAGTCATGCTCAATAATCATGACAAAATATTTTGTCACGCTTTAAAACTGTGATAAATTATCTGAAGCCGAATTTTTATTTTGGCCTTACTTTTTAGCCTAGAAAGTTTTATATTTTGGGGACTCTTCTAAACAACTTATAACCAATATATTTAGTTATTACGGTTATCTTAAGATAGATTGGATTCATTGTAAAGCTCCTAATTAAAGATAAACATCTAGGAGAACAATTTGCAAGGTTTGCACCTTTAATTTAATAATTGTTTTGGTTCTTCTTCACGCTTTGATTTCTTCTTACATGTTTGTGTTCTTTAACCTTGGTAACCTTAAATTCCAGCATTGTTATTATTTTTTTCATTATTTTTACATGCTTGTTAATGGATTCTTTCATTGTTAACATCATCATGTTTAGTAGCTAGTTCAATGGTTGGGATCATGTTTCTGCCATTGATGGGCGTTGAGCTTTGAAAGTTAGGTTTTGGGTACAAATACAATTAATTGAATCCTCGTGTATTAAATTTGAAATATTAGGCGTTTAACTTTCTTTGTTATGCAACGTTAGTGTTTATAGAGATATTCCAAAATTGATTTATGTGTGACCATACTCAAGAAAAAGTTTAATATTTCATTGTTGAATTAAATTTATTTATTTTAGATTTTTATAATCAATTGAATATGCTCGGTTAAATATTTTTGAACCAAAATCCTTTATAAGCATTATTTAGCCCATGGCGGGGATGTGATCCTAATCTTTGTTTATTTTTAATCGACGTAGTTAACCTTTTCTTTTCGTTCCCCCTTTTCAACATATATCATCTTTTACACTTTTATTTGAGAAGTAATAAATCAATTTAAGTCTATCAAACATTACTTGTGAATTTTTGATACCCAGCCTAGCCGCTATACTCTATAGGAGTGTAGTTAAAGTTTAGTTTTTTTTGCACTGCGGTCAGAAGTCGATAACAATGATTAGCGTATCTACACAGACACTCGATTTCTGCCACATCATTCAATTAATGTGACTAGCTTAATTATTGTTCCAAATATCCAACCAATTATTTTTATGAGTTCTTATTACATCCGATCAATGTTTGGTATTTGACATGAATAATTTATTGTTATGTCCGATTAAAGTTTAGTCATCGGCATGAATGCCTTAGTAAAATTACAGTTAATTAGAACTTTAAGGTTATATGTTTTCATCATTAAAAAAAACACAAAAGCAACTAAAATTTTATCGATAAGCGAAAGACCTAAGGGGGACCCCTAGCCATTATGTGTCCTGACTTTGGTCAACTAAAATCGTAAATGGGTGGATGACCCTAAAACCAAGTGCATTTTCGCCATAGTTTGATTTAGGCCTAAGATTATGTAACGATGGTCTCTGGAAGGTAAGGCTTAATATAAAAACATGCTCGGCATAAATAGATGGGAAAGTTCAAAACGTAAAGCATTCGTTTTAAAAAAAATTCTATAATGGCAAAGTTACAAAATGGATATGGATAAAATGGCACATAGATATCATCTCTAGAGAGTTATCATCACGGTAACTTTAACTCTTCATCTATCATTGAGATTAGGTTGAAACTCATCGTCACTATTATGAGTCGACAAGTAATCCTTTGCTAACTTAAGGGGCACGACATCAAGAGGAATCAAACCGTCATCACTCCCAAACAAAGGATGACTATAAGCATGGCACTCCACTTAGTATTAATACCAAAACTTGGGGTCTTTAATAATCTTCATGATAGGTAGGGCATTTAGCCAACCATGTTTCTAGACCATCTGTTTAGATTCATCTAGATGAAGGGGTAATCCACACATCCTTTATTATAGTTAACATCTCAAACTTCATGAGGACCCATTTTAAAAATGTACTTCAATTTCATTATCTCATGACCCATGCCTTTCTTGATTGCATTATCTCTATTAAATTCCTCCTCGGCCTTATCAAGTTTTTCCTTAAAGAATTATTCTCATTCAATTTCTTGGCAATATCATCAACCTCTCTGAATTTTATTTGAGCACTAGCAACTAAACGAGCCTTCTTGTCCAAAGAACTTATCATCTTTTGGAGAGAGTGTTGAACATAAATGAATACAATACGAGATCCACTACTGGCATCCCGATCAAGTACTAGGTTCAGATCACCAGTTTTTGGAAGCATTGGCACCTCTACCAACCTATTTTGAAGCTATAAGGATTAGAGAAAAAATGCATGCATGAAGGAGATATTTAAAAAGCATCTATAGAGAAATCAAGAACTGACAAACAATGACAAAGTAAGAACAAAAGTCTTTTTTGTTAAGTTAAAGGGCGGAGCATGACCTTACAAACATTCAAAAGAAAAAAATATAAGAAATAATAAGATCTAAGATAATTATAACAAGCTTGGACCTCCTTTTTCTTCACATGGTCTTGGGTGGTTGGGACTTTGCCTTGATCAACGTCCACCATATTTTGGTCTGCCCCATCCTTCACTTAGCATCTACTTGAGGCCTTGTCATCTTTCCCTCCCTTAGTGGAGAACCTATATCTCGATCACCTAAAATCTCAGATTCTGGTGGGGCCTCAGTCTTGACTAAGGCTGCATCCTAGCCTTTTTTAAAATTTGACTTGCGAATGTAAGCCACCTTTTTCTTGGACTGAACAAAGGCTTCCATGTAACCCTAACCTAAGACCTCGTCTTTGGCCGCATCGAAGACCTTAGCATTATCCTTGGCAGCCTTTTTCAGTAGATCAAGCTCCGACTTCAACTTGGACATCTCCAAGTCGGTGGATTTCTTCTCGGCAACATATGCCTTTTGAGCAGCATCAAATGTTGATTCGTCTCAAATATTGCATTTATTTACCCTTTTTACTTATGCATTTTGGCTCCCTCGGATACCTTAATTCCTATTTTTATGCTCATTAACTAGAAAACCTCTTTTATGTATGTTTATATGCTTTGTGAAGTATAATTGAGCATTTGTAGGTGTTAAGTTTTTAGTGTTAAGTTTGGTCGCATTTCGGGAAAGTTCCATCATAAATGGAACATTTAAGGGCATTTTAATTATTTCATCATTTGGTATTATGGCCCAAAGTCTGAATGGAATTTGTATACCTCTAAGTTATCTTCACGTAGTTTTTGACTGCGCCTAATTCTGATTTATAACGAAGAAGTTACGATATTTTTTGTATGTTATCCAAAATGAAGATTTAGACCTGTCAGGGGTGAATCGATTTGGCCATTTTGGGGAATCGATTTGGGCTTGTTAAAGTATGTAAATATATATATATATTTTTTTTTGGGGGGGGGGGGGGGAGTTGCTTGGTTATTTATGGGAAAATGTTCCCTTAAGTTGGGGGATTTATTTTAGATCAGATTTCATTAATTTAGTTAGGGTTTTGTTTGGTTTTGGGAGCTCTACTTCATTTCTCCCTCTTTGGGTTCCATCTTTCTTCTATGTAAGTACTACTATTAATCATCTTCTTCATTGTTTTATAGCCTTTTAAGTTTCTTTCTTTCTTTGTAACCTAACCATGTTCTAATTTAACTTCTTTCTACCGGTTAATTTGTTATTTACTTTTATTAATTAGTTGTATTAATTGTTTCAATCATGTGTAGTAGCTAGTTTTAAGGCTGGGATCTTTTTTTTACCATTGATGGGTTATTAAGCTCAAAATCCAGGTTTTGGTTTGAAACAGTTTTAGTTGAAACCTTGTGTATTAATGTTGGAATATTATGTGTTTGACTTCTTTTGTCACGCAGCGATAATGTTTATAGCGATATGTAATACCCCGTATTTTTATGGCTTTTAAATTTAGGGATTTATTAAATTTAATTGAGATAAATTAATTTAATTTTAATCCTGAAAGTTGTTTTAAATATTTACTAGCGTGATGAGAGTTAGTAATTATTGAAATTTTGTTGATCCGTTAGATATTACTTATTGAGTAAAGTAATATGTAGAATTGATTTTTGTTAAAAATTGTCAAGAGTGAATAAAATGGCAATTATGGAAATTTAAGTCGGGACGCACCTGTGTCGTGTCAGGACTAAATTATTATTATATAAAGTGAATAAATTATAATTTGCCCGTATGACCATTTTGAGTGCGCCAATGTATCTGAAAGGTCGAGATAGTCAGAAAAGTGTACCCGGAGGTTTTGTTTGGGTCTCGGAGCATTTTTAGGCCTATTTGACATCTCGAAAGGGTATTATAGACATCTTGCATTGTTGCGCAATTAAACCCATGAATTTAATTAGGTTATATCACCCATTTGGAGTTGTCACTTAGGGTTAGGAAACACAAAATCAAAGAACGGCCATTAGAGAAGGAGTTGGAGAGCTTTCCAAGCAACTCAAGGCCAAGGACTCACCCGTTTGCACCGCCACCACCACCAAAATGTAGATCGCGCGACGAGGAACGCAACCATACCATTTCATCCACTAAATCAGAACCTTGAATTTTAGGCAAGTATCTATCTTGCTTTATTTTTGGTTAATGCCTCACCCATGTTAGTTTAGGATTACCAAGATCATGTTTTATGAAAGAAATTGTTAATTTAGAGACTTTAAAAAGCATGTTTAGAGAGATTCCATATATTCTGGATATACCCATCATATGTAGAGGATTATCAGCGAATTATTATGAGTTCAGAAACAAGAAATCTGGGAAATAATTAGAGGAATGTATATTTCTTTCAAAATTAGGGTTCTCAAAGTTTATGTCAATTTTACCCCATTAATCCGATATCGTTGATGAATTTATACATGTTTCACGTAGAAAATCTTGTATATATGTATATAGAACTTGTAGTACTGTTATTTGAGAATTTTAGAATTGTTAATGACATTTTTGGAGAAATCGGAAGATGAAACCCGTAGGTTTAATTTGCAGTTTCTGGACAAGGACTGCTTGATCGATCGATCGAGCCAAGAGCATCGATCGATCGACTGATCGATCGATCGACCCCTTTTCTTCGATCGATCGAACCCTCTTGAAAAACTGTATATTTCTCATTCGTTAATTTAATCCGATTAAGATGTATGGGAACCCTTGATTGTTGTTGTTGGAGTATAATGGGATATAGAGATGACCAGTAGGGTCTAGGTAGACCCCGTTGAGTAACATTTTAGTGTAGGATGAGATTTTGGGTTAACGAGGAATGATTCATGTGTATAAGAAATCATGCGTATATTTAATAAAAAAGATCGGGACTCGTAAGGGAGATAGACAGGAACGTAAGTGAGTGAATGCCAACTGAAATTATACTTAGAATACTTCGAGAGAGGAGAAGCGAGTATGAAGTGAATATAAATGAGAATACAAATAACGAGTCCGTTATACGAAATAATCGAGTAAATACCGATTTGTTCTAAATAGTGTAGGAAATCTTGAAGAGATTAAATTCCTAAACTAAATATTATCACCCTGTTAATTCTCGAGATAAAACTTCATGGAGAATAAGCGAGATAGACTTTTGAGGTTTAGTAGTACGGTAGACGTGAACATTAGATGAGAGGTGAGAATTCTCAAGAGAGTGTCGCATACTAGCATGGTTGTTGCATTAGCTGGTAAGCATTTTAAATACTTGCTAAACTAAATTTTTTAAAACTGTTTTATAATCGGGCTCTGACCCGTTTTTTGTTATCTCTTCTCTCTTGTATATATATATATATATATATATATATATATATATATATATATATATATATATATATATATATATATATATATGTATATATATATATGTATATATTACAGGTGCCCAGCCACAGGGGCGTCATGCATAGGTTCTTTGGATTGGACGCGATGTAGCTTATGTGGGAGTTGCAGGTCTTTGTTGTAGACGACCTCTTCATTGATTCGGTTCTTGTTATAGTTCTTCATAGTTAGGGCATGTGTCGCCCATTTCCCATTCAGTATAGATTTGTCAAAGATGTATGTTCATTTATTTTCAGTATTCGGTACTCTTTGAGTATTATCTCTTGTCAGGATGATTCATTTGTTGTATAAATTTGGTTTGGTTAATCTAGATGAATTAATTCTTTTGTGTTGATTGCTATCCGTAGAACTTATGTGATTCTTAAACTGTTGGTTATTTAAAAGGTTTTCAAATTGGAATTTAATAAAAATGGAAATGAAGTTTTAAATTGTTTTGACACATAGCTTAATTATTTAGGGTGTTTAAATTGGGAAATTTTATTTTGCGACAGTGATGCTAAGAATGAACCAACTGTTCACCTTGATTTTAATTTAATAAAGGATTGATCGCCCAATATTTAATTAGGCGATGTATCAAAGGTGGTATTAGAGCATCAGGTTCTAGTGTCCTTTAGGATCTGTGCGGCTTATTATGCTTCCAGCGTTGCTTTGTTTCATATAGAGACCTATGTTTAGGATTGTTTATTTCTACGATGAGATTTCGTCCTCCTACTATAACGTATGTATCTTAGTGAATTCTAATTGCGTTCGGATGTGTGCGTGTGCAGAGCGATGACGGATGTTAGACGAGGGCCGTTAAGCGGACATCAGGAGGCAGGGCTTAGTTGAGGTTGTAAAGTATGTTCGAGGATGATGACCGTAGTCGAGGTCACCCCCATTATGGCACGAGAAGCCAGGACTGTAAAGGCGATTAGGGCGCTACCCATGATTCCCAAATGCTACTATAGTCGAAAGAGGTGCGAGAGTAGACTCACTCAATGTGGTATGACTGAGAAAAATTCAGACGAAACGATTTAGAGAACTATCAGTGGGAATTCTAGAAATGCAGGAATTGTGTGTGTTAGCCAAAGGAGGTAAAGTATCCAAAGGTGTAGACATAGAACGGAGTGTGTATAACTGAAAGTGAAAGTTTGGAGAAAATTTTTTCTTGACTTGTCAGGACGAAGTTATAATGGTGGGAGTCAGCCACCATTTTTAGAAGTTAAATGCTATGCCGATAGAAGAATCTTAGGTACAGTTTGACTACATGTTCCTTCATCAGATGTTCAGGATAAGAAGTGAACGTTGTTCTGAACTCATCACAGGAGGACCTGACAAAGGTCCATTTGTGAATATGAATCTAATCCGTTAGCGAATCTTGTATCGGAGGATGTAGATACAAATGGAGGAGAGGACTCCAAGTGGGAGATCGACTCGTAAAAATAGTTAATAACACAAAAAAAGGGAATTCTTCTTGACGGTCGATTCATAAATTATCAATGTCGTGCTTTGACAATAGAGATGTTAATGATTCTTTGTGTAGGTAGCTAAAAGAATCGAAGAAGTTAGTTAAGAATAAGACTGGATGCAACAATGGTAGTGTAGCACCACAATGGGGTGGGGATACACGTCAGGGGACCCATTTAAATGATTCGAATACCTGAATTCTTACCAAAGCGATGGCGAATTCAGTAAGGACTATTGTATCCATTAGCATGTTATTTAAGGCCAATACGGCTAAGGGAACCACGAGGGATAGCCAACATAAATCAAGCCTACCAAAGTCCGAGAGAAGGACAATCGTAATATGGTTGGTATGACAGGTGATAAGTAGATTATGTGTAGAGGTATTTTGTGGAGAGTGAAATCGCAAGCGTTGATGTTTTCCCGAAGTGAGTAAGGGGATAAGAGTATGGTGCCTAGTAAAAGACAACAATTAAAGTAGTTTTGTTTTGGTTGGGCAGGCGTGTTACGTCCGGAGACCATTTGTGCAATCAAGGCGATAAGCAAGGTAGAAGTATAAGTTTTATCCTCAGAGGATGAGGCGTATTTTATGTGACACGAGCGAGTCATTATATTTTGTTCATTTCTAGATTAGCATGTGAGATGAGTTTAATGCGTATAACTACAAACGATAATATTATGTGAATATGTTTTCGTAGTGTAGCGGGATTTTCCTTAGTGCTATCCGCGGAGGATGAATGAGTATATTAATAGTGTTATATACTTTATTGAGGTTACTCATTTTAGTGATGTGATATACGAGTATAATATGGTATTAATTATAACTTTATAGAAATGGTCAGTATGATAGTAGTCAGTTATTGCAAGGCTATCAGAGTGGTTGCATTAGTGCAGCATGTTTTGTTCTGGCGAGGCCTCACCTGCAAGAGGGTTGGACTCGCACTTGTATATTATCTATCCTAGAGACTTCGGAGGGGATAGTGGGCTCGAGATATTCGATACCGGTGTGTAGGGACTTTGTTTTTATGATTCAGTATGTATCGGGTTTAGGGTTGAGCGAAAAGATTTAACTCAGTATTATGTTTAGCGCTCAGGACTTAGTGATAGAAAGAGTGCATTGTTATATCTGTCCTTTAGAGATGTGGGAGTTAAGATTTATACCCCTCTGATTGGGGGAAGGGATTTCGAGAATCCCGATTGTATGTATTCGAGGTTTATGGAATGCAATCACTACCAATACTGTACGATAGTGCAATTGGCGAAATGTTCTTTGTTAAGTGTAATTTCGGGAGGAAATGTAATTTTCTGCTAGGAAACGGGAAAAATAGGGGTACATGCTATGGATGGAGGGCCTAACGGATTTTGATAACCGACAATGCTAGGTAGTAGTGTATCGGGGGGGTTCCTTGTTTGGATTTCGCTTTGCGAGACATCCCACGCATGAAACTTAGCGTAAGGTTGGAAATAGGGAGATGTTTGGTCATTAGTCCATGAGTTCAGTACCTCGGTCGTAATAGGAGCAGATAATTATATCTGTTAGTTGGTAGTTGAATTATGATTTAAGGCCAGTGGAGCCGGTTGCGTGGTAAGAAAGCATTGAAAGTTTTGTTTTACCACCACGAGTTGAGGGGTGGAACGATGATAAGGAGGATTTAGAATTTCCATTTCTAGGGTGAGTGAGAGTACCCAAGTGTTTCAATCACGTTGTGAGCACTAGGAAAATAAAGATTTGGTTAATTAGGTGTGAAGCGTATGTGATTCTTACACTAGTATGCACGGTTTATAGGGTGTGTAGACATCCTGGTTAGTTGATGTTAAAAATCGTCCGAGTTGAAGGGACATGGGAATAGACGTGTGGAATATATGTTTGTGGGACTAACATAACGAAGTAAAAGTGGTAGAGTGGATTAACCACCGTGTGAAAGAAGATAAATCCATATATACGTGTGCAATCAGAGTAGCACACCGAATTTGGTTGGAAGGCTGTGGGAAGCCGTTTACAAAGGGGTATTCCCTAAGAAGGGTAGAATTTAACTATATGGAGAACACTCAGGACGGAGTTGTAATTAGTCAAATGTTGAGAGCGAGTTGTGCATACAAAGAGTGATAATGTTAGTATGGTATAAAATATCCAGAAGTGCGCACCGTGGAGAAAAGTGCACGGGTCAGAACTTTCGATATACACCAAGGAAGGAAGGGGAGTATTAAGTGTCACTTAATGTGAGACATTTCAAGGAAAGTCGAGGTTGAGCGGGACATAGTGAGTAGTCTCTGCATGCACCACTCATAGATAGAGATCGGTTGGAATAAGGGGATCAATTAGAGAATTTTATGGTTATCAATAATTCCTGTAACGGAAGAGGGCGGTAAAGTCCTTGGATGGGTTGCCATATTCAAGGTAAGATCAAGGGTTCATCCGAACATGTGGAGTAAGTCGCCCAAGAAGGAAGTGATTGACATTCCTTTGGGGTGATTTACAATATTAACTAGTGTGCCCAGTTTTCCTTTGAAAGGAAGGGATCGCGCCGGTACGTGGTCCTACACGGTATTATTTTCTGAATCAGGATGAAATTTGCGAATCCCACCTTCAATATGGGATTTCAGGAAACAACAGAGATAATGTTTCGTTTTGAGTAGGAGGTATCACCCATAGCCGAGGAGCAGGCGCACAGTGATTAACGAGTAGTGGAGCCGCGTGAAGGTGATTTTAGAATCTTAGTGATCATTTCGTTTCCACAACGGTTATAGCTAACAAGTGGAACAGTACGATAATTGGGGGAGGATATTACCTAATGGTAGAGTTCCGCGGAAGCACTCGTACCTGTTTGTCGTGAACGAGGTGCTTATTGAAGTTTTAGTGTGGAAAAACCTTAACTATTATCCCTCTGCGTATGTTCACAGGTGAGCGGAAAATCAGAATTTTGGATCTGTCGAGAATAATCCGATGACTATGGTGGAATTCCACGACTGTTTTAGGCGAACAAGAGTGGTCAGATGTTCGTATGGTTTCTCTCAGAATGGGAGTTTTGTGTTTAGATAAATCTGAGTAGTTGTCATGTAGTGAGGTGCGGCCTCCCAATGATATTGAAATAATGGGAATTAATAGTGAATATGCGTGTCTTATGCGAATGTTGTCGGATAGGAGCACAATGTGAAATATCTTTAATGAAGAGTGTTAAACAAGCTTGTTGTGAGGCGGGGGCTATAGTGATTGAGCGCCTTACTATGTGGATAGGTTGCATACTGTTAAGGTATCCAAAATGTGTTTTACCAGGTAGGCCTTATTTTCTGAATTTCGGGACGAAATTCCGTTATTAGGGGGGAAGTATGTAATACCCCGTATTTTTTGGCTTTTAAATTTAGGGATTTATTAAATTTAATTGAGATAAATTAATTTAATTTTAATCGTGAAAGTTGTTTATATATTTACTAGCGTGACGAGAGTTAGTAGTTATTGAAAGTTTGTTGATTTGTTAGATATTACTTATTGAGTAAAGTAATATGTAGAATTGATTTTTGTTAAAAATTGTCACGAGTGAATAAAATGGAAATTATGAAAATTTAAGTCGGGACGCGCGTGTGTCGTGTCAGGACTAAATTATTATTATATAAAGTGAATAAATTATAAGTTGCCCGTATAACCATTTTGAGTGCGCCAATGTATCCGAAAGGGTGAAGATAGTCAGAAAAGTGTACCCGGGGGTTTAGTTTGGGTCTCGGGGCGTTTTTAGGCCTATTTGACATCCCGGGAGGGTATTATAGACATCTTGCATTTTTGGGGTAATTAAAGCCACGAAGTTAATTAGGTTATATCGGCCATTTGGAGTTGTCTCTTAGGATTAACAAACACAAATCAAAGAACGGCCATTAGAGAAGGAGTTAGAGAGCTTTCCAAGCAACTCAAGGCCAAGGACTCACCCGTTTGCACCGCCACCACCACCAAAACGTAGATCGCGCGATGAGGAACGCAACCATACCATTTTATCCACAAAATCAGAACCTTGAATTTCAGGCAAGTATCTATCTTGCTTTATTTTTGGTTAATGCCTCACCCATGTTAGTTTAGGATTACCAAGATCATGTTTTATGAAAGAAATTGTTAATTTAGAGACTTTAAATCGCATGTTTAGAGAGATTCCATATATTCTAGATATACCCATCATATGTAGAGGATTACCAGCGAATTATTATGAGTTTAGAAACAAGAAATCTGGGAAATAATTAGAGGAATGTATATTTCTTTCAAAATTAGGGTTCTTAAAGATTATGTCAATTTTACCCCATTAATTCGATATCGTTGATGAATTTATACATGTTTCACATAGGAAATCTTATATATATGTATATAGATCTTGTAGTAATATTATTTGAGAATTCTAGAGTTGTTAATGACATTTTTGGAGAAATTGGAAGATGAAACCCGTAGGTTTAATTTGCAGTTTCTGGGCAAGAACTGCTTAATCGATCGATCGAGCCAACATCATCGATCTATCGACTGATCGATCGATCGAGCCAACAGCATCGATCTATCGACTGATCGATCAATCGACCCCTTTTCTTCGATCGATCGGCCCCTCCTAGAAAACTGTATATTTCTCATTCGTTAGTTTAATCCGATTAAGATGTACGGGAACCCTTGATTGTTGTTATTGGAGTATAATGGGATATAGAGATGACCAGTTGGGCCTAGGTAGACCCCATTGAGTAACATTTTAGTCTAGGATGAGATTTTGGATTAACGAGGAATGATTCATGTGTATAAGAAATCGTGCGTATATTTAATAAAAAAATATCAGGACTCGTAAGGGAGTTAGACAGGAACGTAAGTGAGTGAATGCCTACTGAAATTATACTTAGAATACTTCGAGAGAGGAGAAGTGTGTATGAAGTGAATATAAATGAGAATACAAATAATGAGTCCGTTATACGAAATAATCGAGTAAAATGTGTAATAACGGATAATTATAATTATGGGTCCTGAGCGCACCTAATTTAGCAATGTGGATGTGTATATATATATATATATATATATATATATATGACTGTTTGATTGTGCATATATTATATCTGTATAAAAATCATACTCGGGCTACTTGCTATCCCGGGGGTTTTCACGCCGGGACGGTCTTATCTCGATTAGACCTTTATGGGAGATATTGACTCGTACCCTAGAACATAGGATTCCTTGGTACAGGCTATCTGATTGATAGTCAGACGGTCCTAAGAGACATGAGGGTATGTGCTGACCTCTTGGTGACTTGAAACTATCTTCGCCTCCATTTGTATGTGTTTTATGTTAATGCAGTTCGAGAGTGATTCCGAACTAGCATTTCCCTAAATATGTGTGATACAGGGACTTGATAGCAGAGTATGCCAGCACCATAGTTTTTATGTGGGGTGCCGTTAGTATATATATATATATATATATGTATATATATATATATGTATATATATATGTATATATATATATATATATATGTATATGTATATGGGAACTTTCTACTGTGCGTATAAGTAGTTAAGTAATGAATAAATGTTGCAACTTTCTTAATGGGTTCGGGAACTTCATAACGGTACCGATTTGTTCTAAATAGTGTAAGAAATCTTGAAGAGATTAAATTCCTAAACTAAATATTATCACCCTGTTAATTCTCGAGATAAAACTTCATGGAGAATAAGTGAGATAGACTTTTGAGATTTAGTAGTATGGTAGACGTGCACATTAGATGAGAGGTGAGAATTCTCAAGAGAGTGTCGCATACTAGAATGGTTGTTGCATTAGCAGGTAAGCATTTTAAATACTTGCTAAACTAAATTTTTTTAAAACTGTTTTACAATCGGGCTCTGACCCGCTTTCTGTTATCTCTTCTCTCTTGTATATATATATGTGTATATTACAGGTGCCCAACCACAGGGGCGTCATGCATAGGTTCTTTGGATTGGATAGGTTGTAGCTTATGTGGGAGTTGCAAGACTTTGTTGTAGACGGCCTCTTCATTGATTCAGTTCTTGTTATAGCTCTTCATAGTTAGGGCATGTGTCGCCCATTCCCCATTCAGTAATAATTTGTCGGAGATGTATGTTCATTTATTTTCAGTATTCGGTACTCTTTGAGTATTATCTCTTGTCAGGATGATTTCATTTGTAGTATAAATTTGGTTTGGTTAATCTAGATGGATTAAAACTTTTGTGTTGATTGCTATCCGTAGCACTTATGTGATTCTTAAACTGTTGGTTGTTTAAAAGGTTTTCAAATTGGAATTTAATATAAATGGAAATGAAGTTTTAAATTGTTTTGACACTTAGCTTAATTATTTAGGGTGTTTAAATTGGGAAATTTTATTTTGCGACAGTGATGCTAAGAATGAACCAACTGTTCACCTTGATTTTAATTTAATAAAGGATTGATTGCCCGGTATTTAACTAGGCGGGGTGTCAAACGATATTAATTCATTTGTGACAATTTTCGATTGAAAGTTTAATCTTTCATTGTTGAATTAAATTTCTTCATATTTGATGTTTATAATTAATCGAATATGATTGGTTAATTATTTTCGAACCAAATTCCTTATTACGTGTTGTTAGACCATGGTGGGGAAATGATCATAATCTCATTTTTGTAAATTTAATTTAGTTTACTTATTAACTAGTGTTAATTCTATTCTCACCTCATCATCTTTTATTTTCCCCATTTTCTAAGTGTTAACCCAATTTAATCTTAAATACCGTTCTCTGTGGATTCGATCCCTACTTGCTCCTACACTTCCATATATAGTGTGCCAAGTTGTGGTATCTTTTTCTATAGGGAGTAAACACCTAACGACATGTTTTAAATACGAAGTTTATGCCTCATAAAAAATGGTACCATTTAGACCTTATTTGTCTTCACATGATCTTGGACTTTTCCTTGATCAACGTGCACGATATTTTGGTCTGCCCCATCCTTCACTTGACCTCTACTTGAGGCCTTGTCGTATTTCCCTCCCTTTGTGGAGAACCTAAATCGTGATCCTTAAAATGTTTAGATTCTGAAGGGACCTCGGTCTTGACTAAGGCGGCATCCTAACCCTTTTTGAAATTCTACTTGCGAATGTAAGCCATCTTCTTCTTTGACTGAACAAAGGCTTCCATGTAACTGAAATAACACTGTTTACTAAGTTGTTAACTGAAAGTTAAGGTTTAAGTAAAATTCGAAAGTAAACTTGTTGAACGAAACTCTTTTCAAAATAAAACTACACAAGATGTTTAAGATTGATTTTAGTATAGATGATGGATCTAGTAGATATATTACCTTAGGTTTTTAAAATAAAACCTATACCAAACCAAATAGATAAGCAGTTAAGAGTAATCAAGTAAATTGACACAAGGTTTTTTAACTTGGTAACATACCAAATTAGGGAAAACTTCCACGGTGACCTCTACGCCACAAAATAAAAATCCACTAAAAACAATCACAGATTACAAGTATACAGGCACCAAGCATGCATATAAAGATCGTAAGTCTAAGTTAGAAATTATACCTACACGAGCTATCCCACTCTCCAAGGCAGTTCTGAATGGTTTTGTTCTCCCTCGCAACTTCCTTGCTTTCCTCCTCTTATTTCGATTGTAGTGGCTCAAAAAACACTATATCTCTCAAAAGAACCACACAATCTAAGTGTTCGTGTGAGAGTGAATAGTGATAGTGAAGTGCCTATAGTCAAACATGCAACTCACCCTCTCAAGATTTATACACACAAATCCTACAAATTACATTCAATCTATATGATATGCAAGTATTTCAAATATCTTTCGAAAATGAGACTTTTAAAACCTTTTCAAATCTGAAAAATAATCTTTCTTAAAAATTAGATATAGGTTGTTCAAAACCTTATTTATGTACGAATAAATTTCATAAACTGTGAAATAAATTTTTTGAAATAATTTTTTTTAGATCTGAGACTTTGTACAACCAGAAGTCTGGTTCTCAAATTTATTTGAAAAAAGATAGTGGATCTAACGAAATACAAATTTTCAAACCAAGATCCAAAAGATAAAAGTAAAGGAAATCTAAAATACTAAGTGGAGTATTTCTCTTCTTAAATCTAACACTTTCTACAGAGAAAGATGAGATTTACAATGAGAGGGTTCCTGAAAGAGATATATGTTGAAGAAGGGCTTCAAACAGTAAGAACCACACACCAAAACTCTCTGAAAACCTAAAGATCTAACTCTCGAATATAGGGTTTTCTGTTTTGAATGAACTAATTTGTTTGGTGTTTTGTTTTGAAAGAAAAATGTTAGGGTTTGTCAATACACGGTAGGTTTTTTTTCTCTTTCTCTCTCTATTCTTTCTTTTCTCTCTCTAATCTCTCTATTTTTTTTCTCTCAAATGAGACGAACTCTAAAAATTCTCAAAATCTGACCCAAGGGGCCTTTTTATAGTGAGCTGGGAAGGATCCAGAAGTTCGAATACTTTGGACGGTTGAGATTGAGTCTAACCGTTTGAATTCTAATCTAAGGGATAAAAATTCACCGCCTTTATATACTCTCTGATTGTCTCAACTAACCCTCACATGGATTCACTTATACGACATGCAGATCGTTGATAAAATTGAACCAAAGGCTGGGATTAATTCTCCTAACTAAGACACAAAACAAAGACAAATCCATCCGGTACAAACTCAACACGTGGAGTGATCCCAAGGGTTAAAAAATGCATGTTTTTGATGTTTTTAAAATACAAAACACATGTCTATGTCACTTTCGGATTCTACCCAACCAAAGTTTTTTAGGAATAAAAATATTTCCAATTAAGCCCACAAGATTTTACATGTTTAAAAATTAATTTTGAAATGATTTAAAAATGTATAAAGATGTTCTAAAAATATTTAAAAATTCCTAAAAATTATTTAAACACTTGTGTACACATATTAAAACCTATATACGTGAAATGTGTCCTACTGCATGTTCAAGAGTTCAATGATACTTCCTTTAGGTAGACATTGGAGGTTCTTAGACTGGATAATATTGTTGAAGCTTGGATACTTTGAGAGGGGATTGCTATTTTAAAAATCTAAAGCATTTTGTCACCATATCCAAACTAGTTGGAACTCCTATATGGCACAGACTCAAGTAAGTCAACCATATAGTGTGTTCTCAATATTCCCCTTTGGATATTGGAAACAAAATCCCCTTGAGTAACCTGTACTCGTAGGTCAAACTAAACAATCCTAGATTTCCTATGCAAAAGAGCTATCTGCCCATTCTTATCATATAACCGAAAATAAGAAGAAGAAAATACATAACTCAACTATTATACATACCATTACCCTAAGGAATCTCGCAAGTTATACAAATGGGTCTGGAAAATGCCTGGAAAAAATGAATACTCAATGACATATTAGTTGAGTTAGTTAAGATAAAATATGAAATGAAAGCCAGTTACTCCAGTTCTTCTCCCCCAATTTTTTTCAAATATACAACGGGGTAAAAAAAGATATAAAAACAGGAGTATATCTAAACAATGCATTCTGCACAAACAAAATCATAAGCAAGGGAAGATTCAAGGGTCTCCTACATTTCTAGATTAAGAAAGCATCTTTTGTCATTTGAGAAACGTCCATGCCTTAAATCCCCTGAAACCAATTATTATCATGAAACTACCGAGGATGTGACAATTATGTAGGATTGATTATGCAAGAACTATGATTCTTATGGCTTTTCTAAAAAACTTAAATCTAATATTATCCAAAGGTTTGGTAAATGGATCATCTAATTATTTTTTAGTATTGAGATACTCAATATCAAGCTCTTTGGAATCTACAAGTTAATGAATAAAATGATATCTGGTTTTTATATGCTTAGTTCATGAGTGTTGGACTAGATTTTTAGAGATATATATCGCACTCTGGTTATTGCAATACATAGTCAATTTATCTTCAATGATACCATAATCACTAAGCATCTGTTTGATCTATAAAAGTTGGGCACAACAACTACCCGCTGCCATGTACTCAAACTCCGTTGTAGAAAGGGATATGCAGTTCTGTTTCTTATTGCTCCAACCTACTAAGTTATTTTCTACATAGTAATAGGTTCCAGACGTGCTTTTACTATCGTCTGAACATCCTTCCCAATCGACATCAGTGTATCCTATAATAGACTTGTAGTATCTTTTGTATATCAAATATCTAAATTTAATATACCCCTAATGTATTTAATAATTCTTTTAACGCATAACATGTGGGTTTCTTTAGGCGTACATTGGTATCTTGTACAGAAACACACAGCGAAGAAAATATCTGGTCTGGATGCAGTAAGGTATAAAAGACTCCCTATCATACTTTTATATAGAGTTGGGTTGACGTCTTTTCCATTTTCTTCTTTAGATAATTTTGCGCATGTGCTCATAGGTGTACGTGCTGGTTTATAGTTTTCTAGCCCAAACTTTTAAATGAGTTCATTATAATATTTTGATTGAGTAGTAAATAAGCCATCATTATATTATTTTACTTATAATCCTAAGAAATATTGTAATTCACCCATTAAAGACATCTAAAACTCAGCATACATGATATTGAAAAAGTCCTTTACTTGACTTGAACAACTTGATCCAAATATGATATCATCAACGTATACTTGGGAAATCAAGACACGTTTGTCTATTTTCCTAACGAATAAGGTCCGATCATTTCCCCCCACGAATAAATCCATTTGAGACCAAAAAGGTAGATAAACGCTCATACCAAGCTCTAGGAGCTTATTTTAAACCGTACAAGGATTTCTTTAGTCTAATAACGTGATTAGGATATGAAGGATCTATAAACCCTTTGGGCTGTTTGAGATATACTTCCTCAGTAAAAATTCGATTTAAAAATGCAAACTTAACATCCATTTGAAAAAGTTTAAATTGTAAATGGCATGATATGGCAAGGAGGAGACGAACTGACTCACGATGAGTAACTGGTACAAAAGTTTCATCAAAGTCAATTCCTTCTATCTGGGAGTAACCTTGTTCTATTAACCTAGCTTTATTTCTAATCACCTTCTTATTTTCATCAATTTTATTTTTGAAAATCCAGCGAGTGCCAATAACCTTCTGATCTTTTGGTCGAGGAACAAGATACCACACATCATGACTCTGAACTGGACAAGCTCTTCTTGCATAAAATTGATCCACAATGAGTCACAGAGGACATCGTTTATATTTTTTGATTCTACAAGAGAAACGAAGCATGCAATTTAGCCACTTTTTAAAGTTGGGATCTTATTCTAACTGGATCAGAAGGATTATTAATAATATTTTCAATAGGATGGTCTTTAGAAACCCAAGTTGGTACAATAGGACTCTCAGGTGGCAGTGAATCAGTTATCCTTAGAGTGTCAGAAGTAAAATTGTTTTTAACCTCATCTAGGACCACTGTTTAACTGTAACTACTCTCTACACTTGTATCATTTACAATTATGTTAAATGACTCCATAATAACTTTGGTATGACAATTAAAAATGCGATAAGCTCTACTTATTTATGCATAACCAAGAAAGATTCCTTTCTCTCCTCGGGTGTCAAATTTTGAAAGATTTTCTTTGTCCTTGCAGATACAACATACACTTTCAAAGGTTTTGAAATGTTTCAAGTTAGGATTTTTATGGTACCAAAGTTCATAAGAAGTCTATTTGGAATTTTCTTGAGGTATACACGATTAATGATATGACATGCTCTCTGTATGGTTTCAGTCCAAAAGTATTTTGGTAGATTTTTTACGTGCAGCATCACCCTATCCATCTCTTGTAAGGTCTTATTCTTACATTCAATAATCTTATTCTGCTGAGGTGTTTTAGGAGCACTAAACTCATGTTTATATCCATTACCTATACAGTATTCTGCAATACCTGAGTTTTTGAACTCGCCACCTTGTCACTTCTAATGCGACATACTTGGGTGCCTTTATCGTTCTCTATTTTTAAAACAATTTTTAAGAACTCATGGAAGGTATTGGATTTATTTTTCATGAAAGCAACCCAAGTATATCATGTGAAGTCATCCACAATAACTAAGATATATCTGTTTCCACAGAAGCTGACAGTTCTAGTGGGACCCATAAAGTCCATGTGGATGAGTTCTAAAGGTTTTGAAGTTAAAACATCTTTAACTTTCTTCAGATAAGATTTACTTATCTTCCCCTATTGACAAGGACCATAAATAGGGTTAAAAGTATTTTTTATTTTTGGCAAGCCTCTAACTATTTCTTAGGAACTTGTCCTATGAATATTATCAAAATTTGTATGTCCCTATATATTATACCATAGATCAACATCTTCTAATTTGGAAACATGACAAGATTCAGACTTAGGAATTACTGTGTAATAATTATCCTCATTTCTCTTTCCTGTTAAAATACAATTTGCCTTTTCATTAAGAATTTTGCAATCAATTTTTGAGAAGGTAACAGTATGATTGGAATCACAAAATTGAGATATGCTTAGCAGGTTGGCCTTAAACTTTAACTAATAGAACATCATTAAGACTGGGGAGACCTATCTCACACAATGTTCCCTTACCTATGATCTGAGATGAAACACCATTTCCAAACATGACATTACCTCCAAAGAAGTTTGTCTTGTTTGTCAATTTGGTTTCGTCCACGGTAAAATATTTTAGAACATCCGGAGTCCAAGTACCAACCAATTGAAGTGTATTGTGCCTTAAAAGTAGTTATGAAAATATTGCACTTGAGCTGGGGTAACATGTCATCTTTTCCAATCCAAATAGGCCAGGTTTTTAAATATTTATTGGCCTTTGATTTAGAAAAGGTCTGTTGGGTTTTTCTAAATGGTTTCTTCGTAGTTTTATATCCCCATATTCTTTTTATAGTTAGAGTTTTGTGTGGTCTATTTTAGGAGAACATAGGTATTCCTACTCTTTCTAAAATAGTTAAAATTTTAAAAGGTAGGTGTATACAGTCTTTTTTTGAAAATATTCGGCAATGGTGTGTCCATAAACATCGCAGTATGAATAGTACTAGTGGGTGGAAGGCTTGACTCTATTACTAAAGTTTTTAAAAATAGGTTTGTCTCTATTTGGTACAGTTGTCCAAGTGTCGTTAGGCTTGAGTTTTTTACTCTGGTCTCTAACAGGAGGACAAACATACTTAGCTGGACCATTAAGGCTGCTGATTATACTGACTTTGTATTGCCTTAGAGACATTTTCACTACAATTTCCTTTCAGAGAATTTTGAAAATTCTATCCTTACTTAACAAAAATAACATTTTTTGGAGATACAGTCATTTTGATAGTAAAAACGTTTTCTCCGTAACTTAAGCCAGATTTATCTTCAGAATCAAACTTACTTCCAACAACAATTTCATCGTAAGTTTTTGCTTGGGTTTCAAAGTGTAAATATTTTTTAAATTCATTTGAAACCTTCTTCTTTGATTCTTCAAGTTCAACTAAAGTTTACCTATATCTTTGTTCTACGACATAGTATTTCTCAGATATGTCTTTTATTTTCAAGGAAAACTCTTTTGTTTCAATCTCGTGGGCAATACATTGAGCTGTATAGTCCTCAGCATTCTTTCTAATAGGTTGGTTAAGTAAATCAATACGTTTGGTTAATATAGCTTGACCATTTTATCAAGTCGGGAACTTTTCTTAAGCATTTTTGTGTATAGCTCTTGAAGATCCGAAAGATCATTGTCGGACTCACTAAGTGCATTGTGTGTAGTGTCTTAATTTTTTTCGTGGAACTCGCGCACATGTTCCATTCGTCGATAATATTTACACTTTGTCACACTCGTAGATTCGTATTACCTAATTTATTCTCATTAACAGCAGGCAAGACATTTTCACTAGGAGATATGACATCAATATCAACAAGCATAATAGATTCATGAGTAGGCAAGCATGCATTATCATTAATGTACACATTTTTTGCAAAAAAGGCCATGCATGACTCATCATAGTGGGTTGAATCAGTGTTCTCTTGGTCAGATTCACTTGAGTCATCCCATGTCTTACACATATTAGCCCTAGCATTGTATTTCAGTTTGACTCTGCATTTATATGCATATTGTCCTATTTTTCCACAACGATGTCACTTCACATTTTTCACGACAGTCTTCGTTATTATCATTAGACTTTTTATCATCGTATCTTTCATAAGGTCTGTGATTTTGATGACCTTAATACCTTGGTCTACCTTGTTTAGTGGCAACCAAATTTCTAAACTTGATTATATTTTTAAACTGCTTGCTCATAAGAGCTATTTAGTTATTAAGGCGATCATGATCACAGTCATCACTCAGTTCAAGGTTCAAATTTGATGAATTTATTTTGGGGATAGTCAATTGCGATGAAAACAAAAAATTAGATCTAAATGGTCTTTTATTTTGGTCAGTCAATTGCTTTTTATACTCCAACTCCATTTCAACAGTTCTTAATTTACTACTAAGCAATTCAGGAGTCGAATTTGGGTCATCCATTTCTTTTATAGCGTATCTTTTGTTGTCAAATTTAGTAGGTAATGACCTAAGGATTTTTTGCACAATCTCTTTTCTCTCACAGGTTATACCATTAACATGCAATTTCGTGACAATATCAGTTAACTTTATATAAAAGTCATCAAAACATTCGCTATCATCTATAATTAGTGTGTTATATTACTAGACTAGCATTTGGGTTTTTCTAGCCTTAACACGTTCATCACCCTCATGGGCGGTGACTAGTGTGTCCCAGAATTCTTTAGAAGTAAAGCAAATTGATATACGCTTAGATTCATGCTCGTTAATGGATATAAAAATGCAATTATTTCCCTTATTGGTAATGTTCCTTGAATGAATGCCACCATCCTTACTTTCTAGTAGGGGAAGTTGTGTCCATCAATGAGAGGTAGACAAGAAAAGTTACCTAACTTCTCAAATCTTTCATCCATTTTTCAGAAATAGGTTTCAAAAATAGTTTCTAGAGTTTCGAGATCAAAAATGATTTTGATAAACCTGCTCTCATACCACTTGAAATAACAATGTTTACTAATTTATTAACTGAAAGTTAAGGTTTAAGTAAACTCGTTGAACGAAACTCTTTTCAAAATAAAACTACACAAGATGTGTAAAATTGATTTTAGTATGGATAATGGATAATGGATCTGGTAGATAGATTACCTTAGATTTTTAAAATAAAAACTATACTAAGTCTTTAGTAAGAAACCAAGCAGATGCGCAATTAAGAATAATCAAGCAAAATGACACAAGGTTTTTTAATGTGGTAAAATCCCAAATTAGGGAAAACATCCACAGTGAACTCTACGCCTCCAAATAAAGATCCACTAAAAATAATTATAGATCACAAGAATACACGCACCAAGCATGCATATCAAGATCCCAAGTCTAAATAAAAAATTATACCTACACGAGCTATCCCACTCTCCAAGGCAATTCTGAATGGCTTTGATCTACCTCGTAGCTTTCTTGTACTCTAGTTGCAGTGGCTCAAACAACACTATATCTCTCAAAAGAACCACACAATCTAAGTGTTCGTGTGAGAGTGAATAGTGAGAGTGAAGTGTTGTATGCAAACATGCAACTCACCCTCTCAAGATTTATATGCATAAATCCTACAAATTACATTCAATCTATATGATATGCAAGTCTTTCAAATATCTTTAAAAAAATCAGACTCCTAAAACTTTTTCAGATTTGAAAAATAATCTTTCTAAAAAATTAGATCTAGGTTGTTTCAAAACCTTATTTATGTACGAATAAATTCCACAAACTGTGAAACATATATTTTGAAACAAAATTTTTTCAGATCTGAGACTTTGTACAACCAGAAGTCTTTTTTTTTTTAAATTTATTTGAAAAGAGATAGTGGATCTAATGAAGTATAGATTTACAAATCAAGATCTACAAGATAAGAGAGACATGAAACCTAACATACTAAGTGGAGTATTTCTCTTGGTAAATCTCATAATTTTTACAGAGAAATATGAGATTTACATTGAGAGGGTTCCTAAGAGAGATACATGTTAAAGAGGGGCTTCAAACAGTAAGAACCTCACACCAAAACTCTCTGAAAAACTTAAAGATCTAACTCTCGAATATAGGGTTTTCTGTTTTGAATAAACTAATTAGTTTGGTGTTTTGTTTGGAAAGAAAAAACGATAGGGTTTGTCAATACACGGTAGGTTTTTTTCTCTCTCTCCACTCTTTCTTTTCTCTCTATTTTTTCTCTTAAATGAGACGAATTCTAAAAACTTCTCAAAAGCTGACCCAATGGGCCTTTTTATAGTGAGATGGGAATGATCTAGAAGTTCGAATACTTTGGACGGTTGAGATTGAGTCTGACCATTTGAATTTTAATCTAAGGGATACAAACGCACCGCATTTGTATGCTCTTCGATTGGCTCAACTAACCCTCACATGGATTCAATTATAGGACATGAAAATCGTTGATAAAATTGAACCAATGGATGGGATTAATTCTCCTAACTAAGACATAAAACAAACACAAATTCAACTCGTATAAACTCAACACGTGGAGTGATCTCAAGGGTTTAAAACTGCATGTTTTTGATGTTTTTAAAATACAAAATGCACCCACACAAGTCTTTACCGCTTTCGAATTCTACCCAACCAAAGTTTTTAGGAATAAGAATATTTCCAATTACGCCCACAACATTTTAAAACATAATTTTAAATGTTTAAAAATCAATTTTTAAATGATTTAAATATGTATAAAACTATTTTTAAAATGTTTAAAAATCCCTAAAAATTATGTAAACACTTGTGCACACATATTAACTCCTATATGCATTAAATATGTCCTATTGTGTGTTTAAGAGTTCAAGGATACTTCCCTTTGGTAAATATTGGAGGTTCTTGGACTGGATGATCTTATTGAAGCTTGGATACTTTGAGAGGGGATTGCTCTTTTAAAAATCTAAAGTATTTTTTCACCATACTCAAACTAGTTGAAACTCCTATATGGCACTGACTCAAGTAAGTCAACCATATAGTGTGTTCTTAGTAAACCTGACCAAAGACCTCGTATTTGGCCGCATCTAAGACCTTAGCATTATCTTTGGTAGCCTTTTTTAGTAGATAAAGCTCCGACTTCAACATAGATATCTCTAAGTCGGTGTATTTCTTCTCGACAGCATATGCCTTTTGGGCGGCATCAAAGGCCTCTTTGGGACTTCATTAGGGCCTTCACTAGGTTGTCATTTTTTTGACCTCGGAAGCTCCCCTCTTAAGCATGGTGATCAAATTTGTCACAAACTGCAAAAACAGGACGATCATAAGTCAATAGAATCATAAAAACTCGAAGAAAATAGTTAGACTAAAAGTCACAGAAATTACCTGAGACAACACATGCGCATCATGATATGTAAGCTAGTCTGAGGTATGCTTATTGACCTGCTATTGATCCACTTCCAGAATGGCTACCCTTAGCAAGCCAGGGGCCAAAGATGGATTCTTGGCCATTGACATGATTTGGTGACTCTTTCCCCATGATGGGGGCATCCATTTTATTGGTGGGAACAACGATAAACATAGTAGGAGGGAACTTATCTTTATTGTTCACCTTGTACTTATCAAGATAATCTAGTAGAGTGATAAGCTAGGAGGGACCTCTGATCTTCTTCCTATTTGAAACCTTGGCCTTTGGATAGGTGGGGAGGTCAGACTCATCCACGAGAGTAAGGTTTCTCTTCCTCAAAGGAATGCCTTATTCAACAACAGGGATACCGTTTACATTCACGGGCTCAAAATAAGATGAGGTAGACCCATTTGAAGACCCCTCACTGGTTGAAGGGATTGGTATCTTGGGAATTGAATAAATGGGATTGGCAATGAAAGAGGTGGTCATCTTTGCGAACTTAAGCAGAAATAATACCGATCTCGGGTGCTCAGTACCAAGAGGCAGTGGTTTTCTCATATTTCAGACCTTTACAAGCTCGGACCAAGTAACATGTGAAACTACATGCTCCTTCTTATTTGAATGCTTTGCAAAAGACAAAAGGAAGAGTTAGTAAACAATTCATTTATTAACTAGTCATTAATAACAAATAATGATTGAGATGGTGATTAACCTATCTTGTGTCGCATGTTAGGACATTTAAACCCTTTATAGGGTTCAGCACCCTCAAGAATTGGTGGATGTTGCCATTCTCTAGAAATGAAGCCATGACTCTAATAACCTTGGTTGGAACTAGGAAGGTTAACCACCAAAACCTTGTTAGACTTCCTCTTTTTCAGATAAAAGGTGTCATCACTCATTCTAACCCATAAATAATAATAATAATAATAATAATAATAATAATAATAATAATAATAATAATAATAATAATAATAATAATAATAATAATAATAATAATAATAATAATAATAATAATACTATATCTAAGGAATCCCAATTTGGGTCCCATATAGTTTGTTGATTCGAGGAAACCCATTCACAATTATCCATGTGTTTGGGATGCATTGGGAAGGAACAACTCTAAAAAATTCTAAAACTCCTGAAATAATTAGTTTGGGGGAAAGACGATACCACCCTCTACTACAGATTGGATGTGTATCTAATGTCTATCGAGAACATTATACCAATACCCAGGTTCTTTGGCACATTTGATTTCCACCCAATCAAGAATTAAATATGTTTTCCTACGGTTTTAGTATTCACATCATACACTATTTTTCAGTTCAAGAAAAAAAGACATAAGAAGATTTAAGAAAGCGGATGGCAGTTTGAAAATTAAATTATAGAGAAAAATGGAGAACGGATAAGACTTACAAGTTAAGTAAGATGAAGATAGCTCTTGACATCTTGAATAGTTGAAAATAAATGGAAAATAGCGGTAGGGGGAGCATTAAAACTATGTGATTCAACTCACAAAGTGTCTCATCATTTTAAACAAGACCCAAAATGATAGCTCACACGCGCGTACCCTTAGGAAGTCAAGATAAATTATAAGAGTTCCATGAGGAACTCAACGGGCAGAATAGGACTGGTTTATTCGCCAAAAGTATTACAACTATTAGTATATTCCAAAACCAACCCCTAGTTGGAGATTAGGAGTCATTGCAGACTAGAATCAATGCCCACCGATGATAAAACCTCTTCACCATTTTAAGGTTGCAAAGCTTTGGGGAAATTATGGGAGAATTATCTATACAAACCGAGTTATTCGAATTGGGTGACACCTTCCCTGTAGCACATATAAGCATCGTTGCTTTAGAGATAAGAACAAAGGGGAATTCCATCAATTCAATCTAGTTGTAACTACTTTTAGAGCTCCTAGAATCCTACATGATTCCTTCATGTTATGTTCCCTATAAATATAACCCACATCACTGGAAAAAGGGGCATGCAATTTTTGTTATTGCGAATCAATTAATAAGAAAAAGAGAAACACTCCATAGACGTAAGTACATTATCGAATCACTTATATTCTTGTGTTGTACGATTGTGTTATTTATTTTCCTTGTTCGATTTTAGTAGTTTGGAATTACTCTTTGTAGGATTTTACACCTACAATTCACACTTAAAGTAATGGTTTTGTGGGCGATCCATGAGTTTCCTTCCTTTGGGACCTTACTCGATTGCAATGTTCATGGTTATTATGGATGTAACATTTCTTGTGAAGAGACTGATTCCACTTGGTTACATCATAGTGGTAAGATAAGTTATGATGGTCATCATAGATTTTTATCAAACAACCACCCTAATAGGAATGACAAGTCTAATTTTTTACCTGTTGGTCATGAGTGTAAGACGCAATATACTTGGCTTCCCAGTTATTAAATTAAGGAGAAGGCTGTGACTTCGGGGAATAAGTTTGTAGGCAAACACCCTCAGTTTGCAAGATAAAAGAGAAAAGCTAGGGAGTATCCGAAAGATCATAGTAAAATGAAGGCATGGTCCAGACAGTTAATGTTATTTGACTTGCATTATTGGAAAGAGTACCATATAAGGTACGCAATTGATGTGATGCACACGAAAAAGAATTTTATGAAACATTTGAGAGGAACCTATCTATGTGTATTTCACTTGAAATATGGATAGAAGGCACACCGCGATCTAAAGGAGATGAAAAAAAAAATTGTGGTTAGATACTCATCCGACTACAGGTAGAAATTCAATTTTCACGGGTGATTTCACTTGACTACTACTGAGAAAAAGATCCTTCTCGACATGCTATACTAGAAAAATCCGACTAGTTATTTCGGTCATTTTCATGGGGTTATAAACTACCAAGCAAATGACCTGAAACAGTGCAAGCCTCACTACTCTCATGTCATCATTCAATTAATCCCTTTGTTTATTATTTTTTGAGAATAAAGATCTCTGTAGGGAAATTATGCATATTAGTTTGTGCTTTACCTTACGGTGTTCAAAAGTGCTAAATAGAAATAACATTCAGGCTATCAAAGAAACTTTAGCCAAGGTGACTCATGTATTGGACAAATATTTTCCTCTGTTATACTTTTACATCAACATCCACCTACTTGTGCATATATGCGATAAGGCTTTGTTGTGTGGACCCACCAGCTATAGTTGGATGTATCCTTTTGAGCACTTGATGAAAACCTTTAAAGATTATGTTGAATACACTGTATATTAGCGGTTGATTTTAGGAAGAATACATAACAGAAGAATTATCATTATATGCTCGGGAACATATATCGGATCAAGGATTTAGGAGGTTCAATCCTCGCGGCGAATGAGTGGTTGAGGAACTGGATGAGTTTAAGGATGAATTACTTTTCGATAACCGAAAAGAGGTGAGACTTGCAAATCTGCATTACGAGTAAGCAACTCGTTATGTCTTTGAATTACAAGATGAAGTTAAAGATTAAAGAGAGTAAGTCTTACATATGTAACGTATTTTTGTTTAATTATCCGTATTATTTATATTACCATCTAAATTCTATAATTTCATGAACATGTATAGGAAGTATTAGAGTGAAATTGCCCAAAATCATAAGCAAAAATTTTTAACGGACACGATGAATGATTTTAGGTAATGGGTATCAAAAAAAGTAATTTTCACCTATTCTATTGCAGTTACTTATATATGTGTTGTAAAATATGCCCTAATTTAAATTCCCTAATAAATGCATTTTTTAAAAAAAAAGATGATGGCTCTTTATGACTTGCACTCCTAGCCAAAGGTCCCAATTTTCGTGTGAAGGAGTTTAAAAATTTCCACGCCAATGATTTTGATTTTGTCTCATACCCATTAGAGTAAAACCTATTGATGCAAAACAACAAAATTTCAGTTTCTGCCTTTACTTCTTGTGTGGATAGAAAAAGCGATAAAAATCCAAAAGATATGGAGCTGACCTATTATGGGATTGTCTAACAAATCCCGAAACTATATTATTTATATTTCAATGAAAAAAATCACCTACTATGACTAGGCGAAGGTGGATTACACTGCTGATGGTTATAAAGTTAATCCTTCCTCAAAGCTTGTTATGGTATATTTATCTAAGATTAAGAGTAAAGATTGCATGGTCGATAAGCCTTTTGTTTTTTTTCTTTCAAAACTTGAAAAAAGGTATTTTACTCAAAGTGCATAAATGACGATAATATGCTATTATTATGCATGCACCAAAGGGTTTGACTACTCAAGAATATGATGTTAATTGATCTATTAGTTTTATATGTACCCTTGAACTTTGTTTTCCAAGTGTAACCAGTCAAACTCATCAGGTGTTTCAAGTCATGACAAGATTATGTCATAGTCTTGTTATAAAATGAGGGAGTAGTTGTTGATCTTGACTGGTTACACCTGGATGACAAAGTTTAAGTGTACTCACACAACTATAAAATTAAATTTGTGATTATTCTTGATTAATACCAATATTCATAACAAAACAATTGCATTCCCAATTTGTGGAACGAGTCAGATGAATCACACTTTATTAAATAGGCTTATAACCTTGGAAAAAATAAGGTTGTGTATATCTATAATTTGTCCAAGCCTATAAGATTGATTAATATCTTGTGTTTCAACTGATGGGTCAAATGTCAATGACAACTACTCTTGATGCTCCAACAAAGGTCAATCCCCTATAAACAACACTTTGTTGATGCTTTCTAGATCTTTGCTTCACCGTTTGGATCATTGAACACATTAATCAAATTACTAATAGGACATTAACATTTTAATTTTGTCTCATGATAAAACCACTTGGAATTTAATGCCAATTTATTTGTCTATATAGGTGACCCGAAGTCAAATTTGGATTTGAGTCCTTTCTAACGCAGACTTATTTATTTACTCTATCTTCTTGTGTGTACTCACTCTTTCTATTACGTGGGTATAATAATTCTACCTCTCCTCACACACATTCCATTTTGTAATATTTGTAAATTTGTTTCATGTGAGTACCCTTGAATAGTTTCTTGGGGGTTTAACTGGTCGAATTCATCTGGATTTCAAGCCTAACAAGATTATGTCATAGTCTTTTTATGAAGCTAGGAACCTCGATTGCTTTACCCCGGTTAAACCTCCAAGAAAAAACTCAAGAATACTCACACAAGTCTCACTCACGCGATTAGAATCTTTTATTCATATATTTAATTATCTTGTACTTATTACTTTGTTTCTCACATGATGTGCCATTTGAGAAATGGATTTAATTCTCAAACGACACATGACGTGCCACAATTCCCATAAATAAAATTTTGCATATGTAAGTGTTCTTATTCCATTTATAGCTTGTTTATCATACTTCTATCACTAATCCCATTCTTTTTATTATATATATATATATATATATATATATACATTCACATTTATTGTCATGAATAAAAAACCCAAATAGGGGGCTTATACTACAATTCCCAATTTATAGCGTTCTCACAATTTTTTATGCTTTCAACATATTTCACATTTATTTTCATAAATCAAAAGAGACATACTATATTAGGATTATAGGTTAGACCCCAACCTTGTTCATCTTACGAACTACGTAGACTTTGACGCCATTTTTTTTGGCTACACAGGCATCCCGAAGTCATTTCCGGATTAAAGTCATTTCTTGTACCATTTGGAGCATTTTGAAATATATACAGGTCTACATAGGGAAGGAATACTTTGAACATTTTGAATATGCTTGGGGGAAGGAACACTTTGAAGATTTTAGTATTTATTTATGTTGGATTAACGTAATTAATTTGACGAATTAATAATTTTTGTAATATTATTTTCTGATTGATGTGTTAGTTAGTTATATAATGGAATTATATAGAGGTTTGAAAACATGTACAGGAATTTTTTGGGAAGAAAATTAATTAAAATTATTTTAAAAAAATAAATTTATCATTGGCTACGATAAAAAATCATGACCATATCCATGACAACATTTTAATAGGTTAAAAGTTGGTCACGGTTCCTGACCGTGACCACTGTACCTGTGGTCACAATTAGAGGTCAAGATTCAAGACCGTGACCACCTAAGAAAACGCCACAAAAGGTTATCATGGTCCAAAACCATAACCATTATCCTATATTCACGACAAATGATCACAGTTGGGTTAACAGTTTGAGACCGTGACAAGGATAAATAATTCACAATTAGGGTCACGGTCCTGAAACATGACCACTAGTCACGGTCCATAACTGTGACCTTGTCCCTAAAATTGGGGTTACGAAAGTGAACGTGACTCTCTATAGTGGTCATGGTTTTAGATTGTCCCCCAAAGTGGTCACCCTTGAAATTATCCCTATCTTGAACTGTGACTCGGGCCTTTAGTCATGGTCTAAAATCGTGACCATTTTCGGTATCTGGCATAGTGATATGAATAAAATCGAACGAATTAAGATCTCATTAAACCTAGAAAATAAAAATAAAAATAAATTAAGATGTCATCACATGTCCTATAAAAAAATAGTTACAAACTTGTTCAAAATATGAAAGAACATTACAAACTTATCCCAAAATAAAACATTTTTCATCGCATAAACTTCACTAGAAAATAAATTGGCCAGACAATATCTTCCCCCTTATACTCATGTAACTTAGCCCGCTTACCCGTGTGGTCAAGATTCATAGGATCGTGCTCGCAACCCATGTATATTAAATCCATCAATATCTTAGCCCACCAATTTTCAACGAGTGACTAAGCAAAAGTGTTCCCGAAGTCGTAGAAATGAGCATTCACATGGAAATGACCTTAGTATTGGTTAAGTCCATCATATAATAATCCTCAGCATTGTTACCGTGCCTGGACAATGATGATGCTTGGAATGAGGGAGGTAGTTGAGAGGGGAATATTGGAGGACATAATATAATACTCTGCGTTGTTGTTGACTAAGAAATTGGAACAATCCTTTGATTTCATTCGCTAGTTCTCCCAAGGTATTGGTAATAGATCTCATGTCTTTTTTAAGATCCGACACTCCCTCTTCCATATTGGCCTATTCTTCCGCTTGGCTCCACATGTGACTCCTCACTAAAGAGCTAATCCAATACAGGTGCGATGTGTTGTAATTTAGTCCATGGCATCCTTGATCCCACATTTCTTGTCCTCCCCCTTTTGTTCTTCCCAATTACCTTGGATGCGGTGTCTGAGTCAATGTCATAGGGGTTATGCTCGGACTGACTACTCTTCATGACTTCTATTGTTTCCTGTAGTATAATATTATATTCATGAGTATAATTTTAATATTATTTTATTATAGCGTGTATATATATGATCATTAAATTCAAACTCACCAAAGTTGGAGCCAATTTGTCAAAGAATTTGTTGGTAATTTTCTCCCGTCAGGCTTGTAATTTCAAGTTAACCCAATTAGGATCATTATCTTCTTTCGAAGTCCACTTGGTCCTTTTCACCCATTCACCCTTAAAATTATCATATGATTTGGATTCAAGTATGTGGACATCAACTTTCCATGTCCCGTTCTATCTATTTTTCTCCCTTTAGGTAAGTGTTTCCTCCCTGTCTTCTTTCTTTAAGAATCGTTCCATTAGTGGACGCATTTCAAAATTTTGCGAATATTTGTCTTTCAACCCCAAAATATCAAAACTTCATGTTCTCGCTCAGAAGTGAATCTTTCGTAGGTTCTTTCGATAAGTTTTCAATTGATCAGCTACTCAAGAATGAACAATTTTTCCTCTAACTAGGTGGGAATGTAAAATTCTTACAAAATGGATCCCATAAGTTATCCTCTATGGCACGGTCAACATTCTTCTAATTGTTTACACCCCCTCCCCCTCGGACGCCCACAGTCATCTTTTCGAGAGTCAAGCAGCGAGTTTTAGGAACATATACTTTATTTCTTTTACTAGTAGGATTATCAGCACCGGAGATCCCAATTTTCTTCTTATCTTGTGCTTCAGATTCCTCGATAATGGGATTTGGAAGATTTGGATTAACAGGGGTTTATGGATTTTGATGACTCAGAGACAGTGTAGATGGAGTAGTAGAATGAAACTGTGGTGGAGTAGAGTATTTTGAACTCGTAGGTGTCAATAAAACACGTGGTGGATTAGGAGAGGATTGAAATGGAGGAGGAGTGTTGTTATTTTCTTCATTATCTCTCTTCATGTTTGACATTTCCTATAAATAAATAAAAAAATTTAGTAAAAATATATGACAATCATGTTTAAGACTATATATATATATATGTGTGTGTCGGTGTGTGTGTGTATACCTTTTCAAGAGCTTTGAAAACATGCTCGATGTGTTTGATTTTCATCTAATTTGTATTATTTTTTTAAAAATTTGTGAAAAGTTATATGTATCCAACTAGGCATAAACGTATCTATGATTCTCATAAAAATGTCATTGATAGGAAATCAAAATCCTTTCTTCTTCAAGTTTTTTGCAAGCTTACATTTAATATGAGTATGTTGTGAGATGTCACAATCTGGGTGAATGCCCTGTTTACGAAAATTTATCCACAATGGATGAGTAATTTCTTCGGCCTTTTCTAATAGTGTCATTAATGTGAGTTCACAGTTAGGGTCATGAATGCAAAATATATTTTCTATTTCCTCATCCTAATATTCTGTCAAGGAAAATTAAATACGATTAAAAGGTACTTGCGAGAGATCAACTCCACAATTTGTAATGTAATTAAAAAATTTAATTTTTCTAATTCCATATCGGTATATAAGAGTTCCCTTTATATGAGGCGCATTAATTAAATATGTTTTTATGCGAGACAATTGTAATCCCTTGGTCATTTGTTGAAATTAATTATTACAATGACGCATTTTTTACTGAGAAGATATATAAAAGGAGGGTGTGTATATGACAGGTGTTTTCTTACGTGAACGAGAAGATGAAAAATGTATACAAGATATTTTACATGTGGGGTGACATACAAATACTAGGGCTATAGGTTTTAATTAATACTATAACTACTACGAGTCCCTACACTAATTGATATTTTGTAATTAATCAATCAAATAAAACAAGTCCAATTTTAGTTCAATTAGTTCTTTTAATCCTAAAATTACTACGTGTTCATCAATGTGCAGGCCCTTCCAGCAATTTGTGTTCACCGAAATAGTAACCACTTAAGGAAGGGGTGAACATGGACACAATAGATATCCAAAAAGATATGTAAATCAATATTCATCTGCATAATATCAACATAAACTAATTAATATTTTCCAATTAATAAATTATATAATACAAGTTCAATTTTAGTTCATTTTAATTAAATTAATCCTAAAAAAACTATGTGTCCACTAATGTGCAAGCCCTTCCACCAATTTGTGTTCACCCAAAAAACCACCACTTAAGAAATGGGTGAACACAACCACAACAATCAGTCAAAAACATATATGCACTATTATTCATCCACAGAAAATCAACATCAATATATAATATTTCTCAATTAATCAGTCAAACACAATAAGTCCTATTTTATTTTATTTTAATTAATCTAATCTTAAAATTAATATGTGTTAACCAATGTGCAATCCCTTCCACCAATTTGTGTTCACCCAAACAACAACCACTAAAGGAAATAGGTGAACACGACCACAATAATCAGCTAAGAAGTTATAACTATATATAAGACTATGTTACATAAAAGAAAATATAAATAAAATTACCTGAATAAATAAAGCAACTAGAATCAGTTGAGCTTCAATAATTGTTATCCAATTGCTTGTTCACATGGAGCAAGAAGAAAACATGTTAACATATTATTATTTCTAAAAAGGTTAACATATTATTCAATCGCGGGATGTAAAATTAGGGCTAAGTAACATTTTCTAATTTACTAAGCAACAACTAATCCACTCACTAATTATAATCCCACCAATCCACATCTAACCCAATTACTAATAATCCCATCAAGTGTAGGAGTTATCAACTTGTTTAACCCTAATTAATGTTCCAATTACACTATTAAAGCATATAAAAAAATTTCAATTTTAAATTTGATAAACTAATCAACAACCAATTTACTTGCCATATTTAGATTAATTTAATTTTTATTTTGATTGGTATTACATGTTAGAACGAGAAATTATTTAGGTTAGAATTTTAGAAATTGTTATTTTTAGCGCCAATGGAACTATAACAATTTTATATTGGTACATTTTTAACACACCACGTACCTCGTGGCTATAACATAATCATTGTCATTTGATAATTTTAGAAATCAAAGACTTCATAATTTACATGAATTAGTTTTACATTCTTTGGGGATCTAAATTAGTTAGTTTTGAATTCGCAATTTCTTATAGTTTTATCAGTGTTTTTTATAAATTTATAAATTTTGAAATCAAACATAGATTACAATACAACCATAATAGATATATCTTCTATTGATCCACAAAGTAATTGAAGAACTATCATTACATTGGCGAAGCCAACATCACTGGATTTTTCCCGTTACAATTACACATTACCAACAATCCAAGCACCATAAGAACATATACTTACACATATACATACAAAAATATATACAACGATCCCATGCAAATACACATTAACAACATCATTGGGAGTCTAAACTTGTTAGTATAAACTCTTCCGTAAAAACATATACATACACATATATAAATACACACACACACACACACACACACACACACACACACACATATATATATATATATATATATAAGAAGAAGGCTCTTCTACATCACACCTAGTTCTAGGCCCTAAGAAACATTTTTTTATTGAAATTAACTTTCAATTAACATATGTTCAAAAAATTAGGTCAAAATACATTTTCTAGCTATTTTTCAAAAATTTCACAATATTCTGTTGGTGCAGACCCTTATAAACAAGGTATTTACAGCAATTTTTTTGTTGGATTTTAAAAAATTATTTTGACCTAAGTGTTTGAACATGTATTGATTGGAAGGTTAACTGCATGGGTAAAATAAAAAATAATAATAAAACATTTGTTAGGGCCTAGAACTAGGTGTGATATATAGATGATGTAGGAAGCATAATGTATAGGAGCCTTGTTCTCTCTCTCTGAGAGAGAGAGAGAGAGAAAGAGTCAGTCAAGGGTGGTGACTTTCGCTGATGGTGGTCCGAGAGATTTGATCGATCGATAATAGGGAGAGAGAGTTCGCAGAAGAAAGAAAGAGAGAATAACTCGAGTGAAATGAAAATAAAACCCTAACGGGTTTTATTTATACCTAGAATCGGGTCACGATTCTGTTCCGTGACTCAGTCCGTGACTAACTTGTATTAATTTAAATGATTATGGTTGAGTCAACTTGATCACGATTCTGGACCGTGACCCTAAATAATCACCGACAACGGGTCACGATCCACAACCTTGACCCCATGTTTTTTACCATTTTGAATTCAATGATTGTCACGGTTGTGAACCGTGACCATATTTCACATTAAATGGTCACGATTTTTTTTTATTTATGGTCACAAATCATGACCACTACCATGACCAATTTGCTGCCATTTTTCATTCTATTAGGGTCACGGTTGTGGATCGTGACTAACTGATGTTGTATATCACCCTTATACAAGGTCAAAAATTGGGTCACGGTTTAAAAGGCATGGCCACAGTTTAGGACCATGACCACCCTATCGTGACCCTTTTCGATTTATGGCATAGTGAAATGAATGTAGTATCTAAGTTTTAAAAGAAAATGATATATAAATAACAAATTTAAGTAACTCATTAATAACAAGAAACTACATTATTTGGTAAGTCTAACTAAATAAATCCTAAATTATAAGGGAGATACTTTTTTTCCAAATTTAGGGGCGTAAAAGAAATATTTGTTCAAAATACAATTACATTTAAGGGAATGATTTATTTTTTGAATAATAATAAGAATCAGTATCTTAAAATATTAAACAAAAAAGGTAAAAACAACTTTTTTACATAAGCACAAAAAAAGATTTTTTTATGGTGTTGGAGTTTATTCAATTAACATTCCAATGTGTGCGCGCGCACGTGTGTGTCAAAAATAATATTTAAATACTTTTGACTTTGGCCCCCTATATTTAGGTACCAAACTCCAATCAATGATTTAGGTATTGAATGGACTATTGACTTAACCATTGCATTTGAAATGAGGTAAAAGACAAAATAATCTGATAGTAAAAACATAATTGAATGTCGAAAATGAAATAGGTTCCAAACCTAGAATAACCTATTTTGTTGTTAAATAAAGGGACATAGAGAATTCAGAGGGAGAGAGAAACATCATTCCATCGGTATCTCAATACTCAAGGGATATCATCCCTATTTTTATTACAAAGTAAAGCATCCCAAAAGCCCCTTCAGAAATGTGGGATGCAAGTGGATATCCACTAATATATTTTATAACACTCACCTTTGGATGTAAACTATTTTCACCATTCAATGATTGTTGTTTCATCAAAACCTTCCAAAGGAAAAACCCAATGGAAAAAATAAAGTGAAGGAAAATGATCACAACTTTTATGATTGTTGAAATCGGTGTTGGATGTGCTTCGTGTTACACCATTAAAACCTTTACCAAAAAAACCAAATACTAAAAAAAAAAAACTAGTTAACAGAAAAAGAGTGAAGCACGCATATGTCCAAATATCATGTTATTTGATTCTCCCCTTGATAAAATGATCGCCCTAATTGGATACTCTCCCCGATTATGACATTTCTCTGATGATTGAGTCAACACAATCCTATCTCACACAAAAGCTTCTGAAACATTTATCTTGGAATTAACTTGGTGAAAAGAGGAGATATGTAATTACTTCAATCTTATTTTTCTTCTAAAGCTCGATTTTGGTGAAGTCGGGTGAACATGTAACTTTATCGCATATATTTTGCTTCAAACACATGACCCTTCTAGAGTTCATGTGTAGAAAAAACAAAATATTTTGCTCATATTGCCCTTGATGTACTTTTTTGAATTTGAGATATATATGCGTTATTGCTTCATTAATAGTGGTAGTAACATGTATCGATTGAGGCAAGTCATAAGTACGTTGATTGTTCCTTGTGAGGATAACATAGATAACCTACATCAACATAACTAACTAGGCATGGATGTTTAGATTTAAAAATATCCTATCACATGATAGGATTTATATTAGTCCCATTCTTGCAAGTTAATGGTAATAATTTCATTTCAAGACATTGATTATAAATACTATGTCCAACCTTATGAATTGTGTTACGTATAATAACACATTAATAACATAAAAAGTATGGTACGTTTGAACCAAACTTATAATGCACTAATTACATACAAATATGGTACTTATGGACCAAAGTTATATATATCATTATCTTTAGAAATATATGTATATTTTAATATCTAGAGAGACCCGAAACCATGGGTATACTAGAATGGCATACTTTATATGTTAAATCATTCCAGGACTTTTCAATCCATTCTATTAATGGATCAACATTTAAGCAAATTTGTGCTCGATCTGTAGGACAAGACAATAACTAATTACCTTGAGGCCATTAATTTTTTAGTTCCTTATTTGAGTATTTTTCATTTCAATTGAGCTCTTCAGGAGAAAATCCTTTTAAGGATATTTGTATGATGGCACATGGCATATATGATTAATTTTATGCCTTTCCTTATACAATTATTTGCTAAGATGATTGTATTTATATCCTTCTGAATTACTTTAAGTTGTACAATGAGCGTCTTATTCGAATCGAGTACGTACTCCTTGGCTTTGCTCCATATAAGGAAAATCCACCTGGGATTTTCATGTCTTCATTATTTAAGTTTCGTAATATTCACGAGTCTCATATATAATATAATTTAAAAATGACTAAGCTAGCCAGATATCTGAAAATCATTTATGAACATAACGGGAAGGTATGTTCGTATATAATCAATATGTGGTTTCTATAGGATACCATTTACTATAAAGTGTGCACTTTTTAGCGAGTTTCTTACTCCACTTTCTTATAAAGAACCATTAACAACCTTATAGGTTAACTGTTCACGGGGTCTCTGAATACACCAAATCTATTTAGAGACTCAAATTATGCCATCGTAGCATTTTCTCATTTGACTAATATATTCTTTGTTAACATTCATTCATAATACGTGAATTTATATCATCAATGCCCTTTTATTTTTATATCTATAACATATATAATGATTTCATCTGTGATTATCTTTAAAGATCCTATTTTCTCTTATATATTTATACAACATAGAGATTTCATTAATATTAGGTACCTTTGCCTACTTCAAAGGATTTATAGTCATTTCAGGAACTTGTGTCTTTTCATAGAAAATAACCACTTTTAGAGTTTTAGTGGATATTTTGATCATAACCTCTTTTAGAGCGTTATTTGAGCATGATTTTATTTGACCTTTACTACTAGGGAGTCAAGTAGTTGGGACCTATAGGTTTTTTAAGCTTTTGGAGTGTAATAAATATATTTACTGCTGAATTTATTTTATCCTACCAAGATAATAGTTATAGCAAGGACATTTGTAACTAGTCCATGTAACTGCATCTAACATTTTAATTTTCATAAATATTTGATGTTGCAATATCATTTTTCACTTTATTTACTCATTGAGAGATACAGGAAATTAAATGAGACCATAGGGGAAGAATTCCACAATAATTCTCATCGTTCTTCAGAAAAAAATTGTACTTCAGGTACGTTCTTTCCCCTAACGGCGAAAATAGTGTCTCATCAAAATAAAATATCGCAAAATATCAATAAACATTATATTTGTCAATGATTCAAGAAATGGTAAAAAAATCACAATATACATAACCTTATGATAATAATAGTAAATATATGGATCAATTAAAACCATAAATATCTTGAAAATCACCAAATAAGTCAAGATATCATATGCAATCATCAAAGCTTATGAAAAACAATTAAGGTGGAATAATGATCATTGTATAATATTAAGTAATTGAACCATGGGCCTTCAGGCTCATAACAAAGTGCAATTCTACAATAATAAATATTGTATAATGTAATCCCATGAATAATGCAACAGGGTTTTTCTAGTTTAATCTTCTAGCTTCAAACACTAAAAGTTATGTAAAAAAGATTTTTCACTATTTATTTCAATATAGTAACCATATATTCTAATCCTATGAAATGAAGCAATTTTTTTCAGGAATTGATTTTCTATAAATCATCGCATATGAATGGGCAGGTACCACATAGGCTCTTCTGGATTCTTGAGTATTTTTAGAAGGTTCAATTATTGAAACCATAATTTTAGTATATAACAAGTGTGGCCATCCCCGATCCCCGTCGCGGAGGAAAAGGATCCTTCGGGTCCCGCGCGTCCCTCTCGGGAGAGCTCGGCCGGCGTCGATTTGTGAAGTGTGAAAAATGTAGAGAGATTCAGAGTCGCCAGTCTATTTTACTCAAAACAGACAAAAGAAAAAGGGGAAGCCACCCCGAAGGATGGCATCCAAAGACATACTGGTGCGTGCGAAACCAAAATGATTCGAGAAGGGTTCGGAGGCTTAGTTACGAAATGGGAAGGTGTTAGGCACCCATTCCGCCCTTTCGATCTCTCATGAATATTTGTTATTTTCCTTTATGTTTCCCCCCGTGATATGTGTGCATGTGTATATATAGAAATGGAGGCAGGAATCCTCGACTTGTATCATGGAAAGGATAAACCGAGTCATCCGTAGGAAGGTATAAGAATAATATTAGGATAGTAGGATTTACGCGATTACCCTTATGTTGATCGTTATAACGGAATGATAACGCATATGGAGTAATATGTCACTAAGAGCAAGTATATAGAATATAAGGAAAATGGATTTAGAGAAGATAGAAAATAAGAGAAAAAGGGAGAGAAAGGAATCGAGCCTCGGGTTTTACCCCGAGACGCCTACGTAGCCTATAAAGGCATCAAAGTCCACGTAGTTCGCATACAAAATGAGGGGTGGGGTTTATCCCATAATTCCAAATTGGGATCTCTTATTTGTGAGTGTGTATGTGTGTGTAGAAAAAGTGTTTTAGTTGTGAGAAAAGTGTGGAAAAAGTGTGAGAATTCCTACTTGGAATTTATGAGCAAACCCTATTTTTCTTGTTTTTTTGGGTTTTTTTATTTATATGAAAATAAGAGATGTGAAATAATACTAAATAAAAAGTATATTAGGATGTGTGAGATGAGATAATAAAAGTGCTAAGTAAGAAAACAAGTTATTGGGAATTTAAGAGAATTTAAGAGAGAGTTTGAGAAAGTTGGACCTTCTTGAAGATATTGAGCTTGATCTTGAATATTGAAAAGCCACCCTTATACTTGGATGATGATGTAGGGTGGTTAATTCATCATGTTGATGAAAGGAATGAAGAAAAGTTGGGGTAAAGGGAGGATTTGGAAGTTGAAATCACGCTGCCTTCGAGAGAGGTTTCTGGCATTCGCTGAGAGTGATTTCCTTCTAATCTGGGCTCCCCATGAAAATGAGGCCAAGGCCTCCTTTTATAAGCCCAGGGGTATGCCGATAGGCATAGAGCCCTTCCTGCCTCTCGGCAGGCAGGTGCCAATAGGTAGTGTGTTTTAGGCTTTTTTGGAAAATCGGTCGCCGAGGGCAAACCGTTGGTCAGAATCGCGCACGGGGCATACTGTTGGAAAGGTAATTCAGAGACCTTCGAAAGTCCTTTGGACTGCTCCCAAGTTCGGGAGCTGACTTTGGGTCAAATATGGCTCAAAAGCATTTGTCGGTCAATTGGACGGGAATCATTCGGACGCAAATGGATCGTTCGTCCGCATGGTAAGTCCGAATCGCGTATGGGGTTGATCGTTAGAAAGGTTAGGAGATGTACTTCGACATTACAAAGAGTTTGACCCGGTTCGGGGAGTTGACTTTGGTCAACCGTGCTCGAGAAGCATTCGGTGACCTCTCGGAGTCAAACGGATCGTTCGTCCGCATGGAAAGTCAGAATCGCGCACGGGATGGACCGTTGGAAAGGGTATTCAGTTCCCTTCAAAGATTCATTCAGCCTCAGTTGAGCTGAAGAGTTGATTTAGGTCAAACAGAGTAAGGGAGCGCCCGGTGGCCTCTAGGTCGGGTTTCGGACGCAAACGGACCGTTCGTCCGCATGGTAAGTCAGAATCGCGCACAGGATGGACCGTTGGAAAGGGTATTCAGTGCCCTTAGAGGATTCATTGAGTCTCGGTCGAGACGAAGAGTTTGACTTTTGGTCAAACCGAGTCGGGGAGGGCCCGATGGCTTCCAAGTTAGTGCTCGGGACATAAACTGGGTTTGCGGTGATGAGTGGAGGTACTAGGGACCTAAGGAGAGTTAGGGGTAACAGAATGAGCGGTCTATAGAGCCCCTCGACAGGTGAGTTTGGAACAAATGATAGCCATCGATTAGACACCGCATGATGCTTTCGAGAGAGTATGACCAATTTAGAGGATCGAGGCCAATTCTGAGGACCTAAAGAAGCGAGGATGATCGATTCAGAGGGTTGAGGTCAGTTCTGAGGACCTAAGGAAGCGAGGGTGACCAATTTAGAGGGTCGAGGTCAGTTTTGAGGACCTAAGGAAGCGAGGATGACCGATTCAGAGGGTCGAGGTCAGTTATGAGCTAACTCGGGTAACGATCCAAGACCGGGGTCAATTTTGACCCAAGAGTGGTGAGGACCGAGGTTAATTCTGACCTAATTCAGGTGATGATCCAAGATCGGGGTCAATTCTGACCCAAGAGTGGTGACGACCGAGGATCGAGATCAATTCTGACCTAACTCAGGTGACGATCCAACACCGGGGTCAATTCTAACCCAAGAGGGGTGACGACCGAGGACCGAGGTAAATTTTGACCTAATTCAGGTGACGATCCAAGATCAGGGTCAATTATGACCCAAGAGCGGTGCCGACCGAGGATCGAGGTCAATTCTGACCTAATTCAGGTGACGATTCAAGATCGGGGTCAATTTTGACCCAAGAGCGGTGATGACCGAGGACCAAAGTCAATTCTGACCTAATTTGGGTGACAATCCAAGACAGGGGTCAATTCTGACCCAAGAGTGGTGACAAAAGAGGACCGAGGTCAATTCTGACCTAACTCGGGTGACGATCCAAGATCAGGGTCAATTCTGACCCAAGAGTGGTGACGATCGAGGACCGAGGTCAATTCTGACCTAATTCAGGTGACAATCCAAGATCGAGGTCAATTCTGACTCATGAGTCGTGACGACCGAGGATCGAGGTCAATTCTGACCTAACTCAGGTGACGATCCAAGACCGGGGTCAATTCTGACCCAAGAGGGGTGACGACCGAGGACCGAGTTCAATTCTAACCTAATTGAGGTGACGATCCAAGATCGAGATCAATTCTGACCCAAGAGGGCTGACGACCGAGGACCGAGGTCAATTCTGACCTAATTCAGGTGACGATCCAAGACCGAGGTCAATTATGACCCAAGAGTGGTGACGTCCGAGGACCGAGGTCAATTCTGACCTAATTCGGGTGACGATCCAAGACCGAGGTCAATTCTGACCCAATAGTGGTGACGATCGAGGATCGAGGTCAATTTTGACCTAATTCAGGTGACGATCGAACATCGAGGTCAATTCTGACCCAAGAGTGGTGACGACCGAGGACCGAGATCAATTCTGACGTAATTCAAGTGACGATCCAAGACTGGGGTCAATTTTGACCCAAGAGTTTTGATGACTGAGGACCGAGGTCAATTCTGACCTAACTCAGGTGACGATCCAAGACCGGGGTCAATTCTGACCCAAGAGGGGTGACGACCAAGAACTGAGGTCAATTCTGACCTAACTCAGGTGACGATCAAAGACCGGGGTCAATTCTGACCCAAGAGGGGTGACGAGTGAGGACCGAGGTCAATTTTGACCTAATTCAGGTGACGATCCAAGACCGAGGTCAATTCTGACCCAAGAGTGATGACGATCGAGGACCGAGGTCAATTCTGACCTAACTCAGGTGACGATCCAAGACCAGGGTCAATTCTGACCCAAGAGTGGTGACGACCGAGGACTGAGGTTAATTCTGACCTAACTCAGGTGACGATCCAAGACCGGGGTCAATTCTGACCCGAGAGATCGAGGTCAATTCTGACCTAACACAGGTGATGATCCAAGATCGGGGTCAATTCTGACCCAAGAGTGGTGAGGACCGAGGACCGAGGTAAATTCTGACCTAACTTAGGTGACGATCTAAGACCGGGGTCAATTCTGACCAAAGAGTGGTGACGATCGAGGACCGAGGTCAATTCTGACCTAACTCAGGTGACGATCCAAGACCGGGGTCAATTCTGACCCAAGAGTGATTGCATTTCCTTGGGAGAAGAAGAGAGTTACACTGGAGGTAAGAATTTGATTTGAGGTTCTGCTGGGGATAAGAATTGGATTTGAGGTTCCGCTGGGGAACGATGGATGAGTTGGGGAAGATTCGAATCGTCCCTTGGGAGAGATCGCCTGGGGTGAATGATTCTTCTGAATTCTGCCAGGAAAAATATCATGCGATATTGTTTCGCACTGGGTAGCCGATGGCTGGGGAGGCTTTGTGTCCTTGATTTGAGCGAAGGAGGTGATTATTGGGGAGATAACCGATTTGAGCCTGTAAACTCTGCTGAGGAGGTGATTGCTCGAGAGGTCATTCGCTTGGATTTTGAGGGTTCCTTGGGGAAAAGGAGGTTTCGCCTGAAGGAGTGCGAAATTTTCTTGATGAAAACGTTCTAAATCCTTCTTGTGATTTTTAGGAATTTTTTGAAGATTTTTAAGGTTTTCTGGCATTTTCCAGGAATTTCTATACGAAATTTTAAGGGGGGTACCGACCGGCATAGACTGAGGGGTGCCATTCGGCAGTGGCACGGACTTTTGGACTGCCTCGAGAAGGTGAGGAGTCAGTGCCGATCGGTATGGAGCTTGGCTTCCTATATAAAGGGGGCGAATCCCTTTCATTTTTCACAGCTTCTTGCCTTCTCTCTTTCTGCGATTTCTCTCTGCGAATTTTTCTAACATTCTAATCTTCAAGAAATTGCCACCTTTGTGAGCACCACTGTCCACCGGGAGTGGTTGACCGTTGATGACTGGGCGAATGTGGATTGGAGGGACAGGGTGCCCCTTGCTTTGGGGAATGAGAATGCTTTCGATGCATTTCAGCCGGTTGTGGATGAGCGGACCTTGCTGCGGGAGCCATCGCGTCATCGCTCTTCGAAAGTGATTCCCGATGGTTATGTAAGTAACCCGACCTTTGGCATTCCTTTCTTTTGGGTGATTTTTTCTTTCTTTCTTGACTTTTGATGAGATTTTTCCTTTTGCCAGTCTGATATTTCCTTGAGGAACATGCGTGCCCACGGGACGACGGGCCTTAAGGATGTTTGGGAGCATCTTCCACCCGTGGTGTGCTGGATGGTATCATCAGCGAGTTTTGGGAGGTTGGCGGCTGCGCTGGATGAGACGCCTCGTTCGATAGCGGTCTTGTGTGCTTTGGGGGAGAGGTGGTGGGACACTACCCATACCATCCATTTTGGCTTCGGGGAGATGACGTTGACTCCCATAGATGTGCAGCAACTGCTGGGGCTGGATTATGATGGGGAGCAGATAGAGGTGGATCGATCCTTGCAGGTGAGGCCGAAGGCGGTGCATGCATCACTTGGAGATGTGAGGAGTATAGTTTTTGGAGATTCTATCCGGCTGTCCCTGCTGAAGGATGTTCTGTTGAGCAGAGTGATTGATGTGGAGGACGGGCTGCAGGTGAGGTAGATGGACCGGTTATTTATTTTGCTGGTGTTGGGAGGTTTCATGGTGGCGTCGAGCGACGACGTCGCCCATTTATGGTTTCTGCCGTACCTGAGGATGTTTTCTAACATACCTTTCTATGATTTGGGGAGTCTGACATTGGCGACCCTTTACTCTTCTTTGGATGCATTCAGCCGGTGTTGCCGGCAAACTTTTACTGGAGCCATGTATCTCCTTGAGGTATTCTTTACTTTGTGCTTTTTCATTTCATGCATTCGCATTTTCCTTTCATGCATTCGCATTTTCCTTATGCATCACTTTTTGCTTGTGAATTCAGACGTGGTTCTATGAGGTAATCGGGTACAACACTCCGCTGATTTCTCTGAAGGATGACACTGTTGGGGACTTCTGCCGTTTGTATCGATGGCATAAGCCAACCGGCAGTCGAAGGGAACTCTCTCCCTGGAGGCGGTGCGTCAGGTCTTGAACGACCTGACTAGTGGTCGGGTAGGGTCCTTTCTTTTCCAGTCTTGGTTTTTTGCACCTTCTGATCTTGTTTTGACTCATGCCTTCTTGGGGATTTTCAGGTGACCTTTTATCCTTAGGGAACAACCATTCAGGATACGGGGATGACTAGGGTGAACGCACAGATGAGGCGTTTGTTGGTGCATGAGTTCGACCATTCCTGGTATCTCGGGAAGAGGGTGGTTTGCCAAATTACTGAGGAGGAGGTGGTGGTGCCACCCGCGCAGCCTCCTACGTCTATGAGGCGGGAGCGACAGCTGCTGGAGGATGAGAGGATCGCAGCGATGATCGATGAATCCTACTCGTTGTACACTGATACGGCTGCACCGTATGACTACATGGACTTTATGATGAGCTGGTTGATGGCGCCTAGCATACATGATTCCTTGCCTTTCCCTCCCGTGGGTTCGAGTCGACCAGTGGGGTCCTCTCATAGCGGCGGCGGTCCGTCGACATCTGCGGTGATGACTTCAGAAGTTCCTTTCGTGCGGTTGCACACTCCTTCGTACAACATCCGGCGGGCTGATGGAAGGATAGTGCCGATGCTGCACCGTCCTCTTGCGATGGATCTGGAGGAGTTGGGTTTGACAGAGGAGGTCCTTCGTCCTGCGGTAAACCTTTCGGCCCTTTTCCTCTTTTGATTTCTTTTGCTTGATACTGATTCTGCCTTTTCCTTGCAGCAAGTCCGGGTGTCGACCGCTTGGCTGAGAGACATTAGAGATTGAATATCATCAGTGACTGCGCACATTCGGGATGCTGTCCCTATTCCTTCTTGCCTGGTGCCGTCAGCGTCGTCCGGGGAAGACTCTGGCTCAAGTGGTGGGGGCCCATCGTCTCGCCGTAGGGGGAAATGAACATGTCGCAGGGGTGGAAGCTCTTGAGAGAGAGAGAGAGAGAGAGAGAGAGAGAGAGAGAGAGAGAGAGAGAATGTGGGTTTGGGCTGAGTCCTGTTGTTTTTGGCTTTTCTTTCTATTTCCTGCAAAATGATGTAACACAGAAAATAGATATATGCAATGCAATGTAGTTTTTTGGCTATCTTTTATTTTGATGATGAATGCATGCATGCACATGCGCTTTTTAATTTGCTGCTGAGACCATAAAAAGGAATATTTTGGGAATTTTTCAAAGGAAAGCTCTTTTTTAAAAAAAAAAAAAGGGGATCCTATAAGGAGAAAACAGGATTCTTGAAATTCTTTTGAGAATATCAATTTATTTTCATTGAGTTTTCTGATTTGACAAAAGAGGAAAGGAGGAAATTTCCAAAAATGGGGGGTTGCCGATCGATAAGCACCCTGACCTGCCTATCAACAGCTTAGTCCAGTCCCATCATTTGAAGGTTTTGATTGGTACCCTCTTCAGCCCTTGGTACCTTGTGGGGTAGGATTCCCTCCTATTTCTGCAGGGATTATGTCCCTTATGAGGATTTTTAAGTATAAAAAGGGAGAAGGGTGGAGTGTTCTCATCACACCTTTGCATCCTCATCTGCCTACCCATTATCTTTTAGTCTTGTAAGATGGCTCTCCCTGGTAGCATTGAGTTTGCCAGTTACCTTGAAGCCTTGGAAGCCATGTGCTCTTATAATGTCGACTATGATGCCTTCAACATGCGTCGAGTTTCCTTGTGGCGCAATAGATCTTTTGAGTGGAATATGCTGATAGCGGTGGTACAATTCTGGTACCCCGAACACCATGTATTCCGCTTTGGGTTGGAAGAAGTTTGTCCTACCTATGAGGAATTTTCTGCCATACTGGGTGTGAATCCCAGTGTTGTTGCGGCTTTGCCCAAATTTTCCCACTCTCCTAGGGATTTGTTAGCCGGGCTTCTTCATATCTCGCTATCGGCGTCCAGGTCATTGGTTGCTGGAGGAATGATCTCCCTCCCGACGGTGCTGCAGTCCGTGCATTTACGGGAAGTAGGTGATGCCGGCTATGCTGGAGCTGTTATTCTAGGCCTGGTTTTAAAATTGCTGTTGGTGACTGGGGAGGTGCGCGTGGACCCTCAACTTGTAGCCATTACTTCATGGATGTCATACCGTCGCAATCATGCGGCGACGATATTGGCGGAGACTCTGAATGGCTTGGATGCCTGGAGAGAGGGTCATTCTGACTTTTTGAGGGGTAGCCCTGTGATGCTGTTCATGTGGTTGTCTGAAAGATTCCGCTTGTCGACTCCTCCAGAATATCCTTTGTTGGCCATACCCAACTTCTTTTCTCGCTACTTCATCAGTGTTGGCCTGTATGTTGAGAATTGGGAGAATTGGTTTGTGGAGTATGGGTCTCGTGGACTGTATTGGACAGTGCCTTGGTGGGGATAGTTGCAGCCTGTTCTGGAGCTAGGAGAGTATTCATATGTGCCGCTGGTTGGTCTCAGCCAGACCTCTTTTTATTTCCCTTGGCGGCTTCTGTGCCAATTTGGCTGGGCGTAGGTCATGCCCCCTCGGACCTCAAATTTCTTTCCAGTAGAGGATTTGACTGAGCGTCTGCGTCTGTTGCTTGGATCTCTATGGGAAAATCGGCGTCCGTCGACCCGTCCCTCTCAGTCTGTCGAGAAGGTTTGGCATGTCTCTAAAGATTATATGAAGTGGTTGTGGAGGAAAGTAGTCAACAAGATGTTGGTAGTAGAGACTGGTCAAAGGTGGTTTATTTTATCTGACTCTATGGAAGGGGGTGTTGTGGTATTTTCGAAGATGGTTAAGGCTCACCGATCCATGGAATGTTTGCGACACTCTATTCAGGCAGGGAAAACTTGGGGTCCTCAGTATATAGATGATGAGGGTGCAGGCTCTTCTGGTAGCTGTGGGTAGGACTCCTAGGGGAGTTTATTTGTGTAACAGATCTGGAGGATTTTATCTGGTTTTTTATAGTAATAGGGGGAAGGGAGTTAGCTGCTCTTTTTTCTTATGTAATCCATACTGTAATTTCTTATTAATGAAATAAACAAGGTTCTGATCATCCAGCTGTGCCTTTTGATGAATTTTGTATTTTGAATTATCTATACCGATCGCTAAGGCATACATAATCCTTTTGTTCAAGTGGATGTTTAGAATGAACTGTCGTTCTCGGTGATAAGAAAAGAATATATTTTTGTGAAAAAGAAGGGGTCGCGCTCATGTGAGATGTATGAGCTGCATACGTACCTCCGGGGTTTTTGAAAAATTTTAAAATAGTTTTTTGTAGAGGATCAGGCCCACGTAGTTCTGGATAGAGGGAAATGAAGAGTTTTTTTCTTTTTTTAGAATAGGAGGGGGATGAGAAGAGTCGTAGCGCGCCGAGATTTCGGACTAGGGGTAGAATATCTTGAGACAATCCAGATTGACTGGACGAGCCATCTCTTCCCCATCCAGGTCAGTGAGCATGGCGGCACCGCTAGACAAGATTTTCTTCACAATGTAAGGGCCGCTCCAATTGTGCTTGAATTTTCCTCTGGGGTCCCAGATGGGTTCTATTATCTCCTTGAGGGCTAAATCCCCCTCCCGGACACCGCGTTCTTTGACTCTCTTGTTGAATGATCGCGCTATTCGGCGATGGTACCCTTGTATGTGGTATAGAACCTTCAATCTCTTTTCGTCCAGGAGGGTCAGCTGGTCAAGACGGCTTTGGCGCCAGTCTTCTTCACTAACCTTGCCTTCAAGCATGACGCATAGCGATGGTATTTCCAGCTCCACAGGTAGCACTGCTTCCATGCTGTAGACCAGAGAGTAAGGGGTAGCCCCAGTAGAAGTTCTTATTGAGGTTTGATAGCCCCAGAGGGCGTACGAGATCTGGTCGGCCCAATCCCTACAACTTTCGGTCATCTTGCTGATGATGGCTTTGAGGTTTTTGTTGGCGGCCTCAACTGCACCATTGGTCTGAGGTCGGTAGGGAGAAGATTTTTGTCTCTGAATCCCATACTCGTTGACTACTTCTGTGACTTCTGCCTCGAAGTGCAAACCGTTATCTGACACTAGCTCGTGCGGGACTCCATATCGACAGATGATATTTTTCTTGATGAATTTGGCCACCTTCTTGGCATTCAATACTGCATATGATTCAGCTTTGACCCATTTGGTGAAGTAATCGATGGCAACCAGGATGAACTCATGTACGTTTGAAGCTTTTGGTGTAACCTTCCCTATGATGTCGATAACCCAGGTGGAGAATGGACAGGGAGAGGTCATGTTGTATAATTCTCGCGGAGGCAAGTGTAGAAGATTGGAGAACTGTTGGCATTTAGGGTATCTCCAAACATAGGCGGTGCAATCCTGGGCCATGGTGGTCCAGTAGTAGCCCTGTCGGATGATCTTCTTGTCAAGCATGTGACCGTTCATGCGGCACATTCCCCACTGTGGATTTTCTGCATTATCTTTTCAATGTCAGTCCCTGCGATACAGTGTAAATGAGTTCCATCGAAATTCCTCTTGAGTAGTGCTTTATGACAGATGATGTACTGGGCGGCCAACCTTCGGAGGGTAGCTCGATCGTTCTTGTTGGAACCCTCGGGATACCTACTGTACCTGAAGAGGTACAAAATATCATAGTACCAGTAGTTGACTAGCTCAGGATCTTCTGTGGTGAAGAGCTCAATGTGGTAGGAGTGGGTTGGTTTGTCTTGATTTTGAACTAGGAAGGGGGTCATTGTTATTCCCTCCGGCATATCAACCATGGAAGCCAAGGTAGCGAGAGCATCGGCTAGGTTATTCTTTGATCAGGGTAGGTAATGGAAGGTGATATCTTGGAATTGGGATGCTAACTCTTCTAATTAGGCGTGAAAGGGTTGGAGCTTTTCGTCCTTGACTTTCCACTTTCTGAGCACTTGATCGATGATGAGGGCAGAATCCCCATATACGTCAAGGTATTGAATACCTTTCTTGAGAGCGAACTTGAGGCCCACCATGCATTCCTCGTATTCCGTCATGTTATTGGTGCAGGGGAAATCCAATTTGATGGCGATGGGAGTATGAGAGTCATCTGGGGCAACCAGGAGTATCCCAATGCCATATCCCTTTTTGTTGGCAGCGCCGTCAAAGAACATTTGCCATCGGAGGTTGTCTTGGGCAGTGCAAAGAATATTCTCATCTGGGAATTCGAAGATCCAGACATTAGCTTCTTCTACGGGGTAATCCGCGAGGTAGTCAGAAATGGCTTTTCCTTTAACGGCTTTTTGTGTGACGTATACGATATCGAACTCGGTTAGGAGCATCAACCATCGGTCCATTCGGCTGGATAAGGTGGGTTTCTCAAGCAGGTATTTGATGGGATCCATTCGGGATACGAGTTTGATGGGGAAGGCGAGCATGTAGTGTCGCAATTTTTGGGTGACCGAGACAAGTGCGACATATGCTTTTTCTAAAGTAGTGTAGTTGACCTCGTACCCAACCAATTTGCGACTGGAATAATAAATGGCTCTTTCTTTGCAGGAGTCTTCAAGGTATTGGGCTAGCAAAGCCCCGATTGCAGTGTCGGTTATGGTTATGTATAGGAGCAAAGGGAGACCAGGCTGTGGTGGCATGAGAACTGGAGGTTGGGTCAGATATTGTTTGATTCGGTCAAAAGCTTCTTGGCAGGCCTCGTTCCAAACCTTGGTTGAATCCTTTCAGAGGAGCTTGAAGATTGGTTCATAGATGGAGGTTAGCTGGCTGATGAAATGGCTGATATATTGTAATTTTCCAAGGAAACCTTGTACTTACTTCTCTGTTCGGGGAGGTGGCATCTCAAGTATGGCCTTCAGCTTGGCAGAATCGGCTTCTATCCCCTTCTTACTGACCATGAATCCTAAGAGTTTTCCCTTTGTAACGCCGAAGACGCATTTCTGTGGATTGAGTCTCATTTGATACTGCCACAGTCGTTCGAAGAACTTTCGGAGAGGAGGAGCATGACCTTCTCTAGTTTTGGACTTGATAATCATATCATCCACATAAACCTCGACCTCTTTGTGGATCAGATCGTGCAGGATGGTTGTGGCAGCCCTTTGGTAGGTAGCCCCAGCATTCTTGAGATCAAATGGCATAACGATGTAATAAAAGGTTCCCCATGGGGTGATGAATGCGGTTTTTTCTTGGTGGTCGGGGTGCATCTTGATTTGGTTGTATCCGGTAAAATCGTTGATGAATGACTTGAGAGCATGACTGGTTTTATTGTCCACGATCATGTCAATATTAGGTATCGGATAATCATCCTTCGGAGAGGCTTTGTTTAAATCTCGATAATCCACACACATTCGAACCTTTCCTCCTGATTTTGGCACAGGTACTATGTTGGCTAGCCATGTGGGATATTCGATCACTCGAATGAAGCCTACGTTTAATTGTTTGACCACCTCTTCTTTGACCTTGAGCGATCATTCAGTGTGGAGCTTTCTCAACTTTTATTTAACTGGCTTGTAATCTGGGAGGGTGGGGATCTCATGATGAGCTATTTCAGGATCAATACCGGGCATATCGTCGTAGGACCATGCGAAGACATCCACGAACTCCTTTAGCAATTCTTCGAGTTGTGCGCGCTCATGCTCATCAAGGGTAGCCCCTATCCTAATCTCGCGCAGTTGGCTACTAGAACCGAGATTAATAACAACAGTCTCTCCTTCATTAACTTGAACGCGATTATATTGTTTATTATTAACCTTATTTAGATGAGTTAAGAATTGTTCATTTGCAAAATCATCATCATCAAAAGATTTATTAGAATCTAAACAATTAATGTAAGGCACAACAAGATACTCAAAATCTTCATTTATTTCATTGATAGGAAAAACAACATTGAGAACCTCATCAAAAGAGGTCTCGATTACATTTGAGCAAGGATAGACAACAGTTGAAGAAATAGGGTAAACATTGGGGTTAGGGGAGATTTCAAGAGATAGAACTGGCACAGCATGCCAGTTGAGGGGAGGTGTATCAGCAACTTTAATCAGACGGGATGGGTCCATTAATGTAGTGCCTAAATGAACCAAGCAGAGTGCCAGCCCTAGTGTCTGCAAGTTGAAGGAATCTTCAGGATCAATTTTCGGAGTCTCTTCGGTATCTTTAATGAACGGTTGTACGCGGTGTGGGGAACTTTCGGCCCATGGGTAGTTATCTTGGAAAAAGATCTCCATTCCAGGCTTCATCTTCTTGTCTGTGTGGTCGTACCATGGTTCTGGAAAACCGTAAAAGGGGAAATCCTCGCTTCTTTGATGAATCGTCCATTTAAGGAATTTCCTGAGATGGTTCGGACGCAGTCTAACCCTCTTTTTGATCGAGTCTGGTGGATCATTCTAAGCTCTTGTTCTGATGGTTGATACCCCAAGCCACAAGGAGGGAAAGCATTCTTCAGTTCGATGGGCTCAAGTATCCCTTGCTGCCTTCGCCCTAGCCCCAGTCCGGGCATGAAGTGCATGTTTCTAAACATCAGAATCACATTGACATTGCCATGAGAGTCATATTCTAGACAAACTCTTTCTTTGAAGCCGTCTCGTGCCGGGAGTAGGGATGGCTCGACTCGAAATCCTAACAGGAGCATATCATTTGACCCATGTTATATCTCAAGAATTGGACTGCTGGTGCTTGCACCCTTGGAATTATCGTCGTCACCCAAAATGGTGATGACTCGCCCATTGGTGAAGAACTTCAATTTCTGATGGAGTGAGGAAGACATACCCTTGATATTATGGAGCCAGGGTCGTCCGAGCAACAGGTTGAAACTGGCCGAGATATCAATGACTTGGAATTCGACGACAGGGTTTATAGGTCCAACCCCTATTTCAAGTTTTATGGATCCCATTACCTCACGACGGGTGTTATCGTAGGCACGCACAGCGGCGGAGGTTGGAGCGAGGTCACTTTCTTTCAGACCTAAACATTTGAAGGTTCTCAACGGGCAAACATTCAAGGCGGATCCGTTATCGACAAGAGAGAGTGGCACGACCTTTCCCATAACTTCGACGGAGATGTTGAGTGCATGATTGTGATTCGGCCCAATTCTGGGGATTTCTTCTTCAGAAAATGACAGCATGCGGGTGGAGGTCAAGGATCTAACCAAATTTACTGCTTCTTCTGGTGTGGTAGAAGGAGGAACTGTGGGTCCTGTGAGCAACTTGATTAAAGCATTTATGTGCAGCTGGGAAGACATGAAAAGCCCCCATAGAGTGATGTTAGCTTGAGTTTTCTTCAGTTGATCGAGGATCTTGCTCTCCTCGATGGTCATTTCTGGCATAGGAAGGTTTTCAACGCCCTTCCCCTTGTCATTTGCTGGTAGTGAGCTCGGAATCTGGTAATGTCTCCCTGATCTGGTCATGTGATTTACCGAAGCAGAGAAAAACATGAATCCCATTTCTTCATCGATCTCAGGCTTCTCTGCCACCCTATTTATTTCTCCGAGGAGTTTTTCAAATGATATCATCCCACATAAGTCGGTTACTGGGCCAATTCTTCCTGAAGCTTGCTGTTCATTCAAATTTTCGAATTCTTTCCCCCACCCGGTGGCAAAAATTTTGTTTTCCCTTGTAAGGTCAATGCATTCCATAACTTCAATGGCTTACTCATATAGGTCTTCCCATTCTGTGGGGATGTGTAAGGGTGAAGGGACCAGGTGCCCTTGTAGCTTCAAAGTGTCAAGTAACCCGGTGATACTGCAAATGTTGTTGGTTTGCCTGAATGCCTCCGCCATGATCTGGACAACATCATCTAAGTTGACTTCATCAGTGGGTATAACCCAACTATCTGATTCTCGGGCCCATTTCTGCGCTTCCAAAAACAATGCACTAAACTTCTAGCAATCGATATTCATTCGTGAGGGAAATTTCAACCCGAACTCTAGGAGTTGTTTTAACACCTCTGATAATTCCATACCTCCATTTTTAGAATGGGTACGAATAACGATGCATGCTCTAGTAAGGAGTGACAGTGCCTGATTAGCAGGGCTAGTAGGGTGTAGGAGGAAATATGGGCAAATTTAAAGAGGTTTAGGAGGGTATAGGGGTGTGATTTTGGTTGATGGATCGAAATTCGGGTTTTCTTCCAAGAAGATGGCATTGGTGTGATTTGGAAGTGGGTTATGCGTAGTGTTTGGCTTAGGATTAACTGGTGGGGCGATGGTACCTCGATCGATGAGATCTTGGATTATGTTTCGAAGGTGGAAGCATTGGTCGGTGGTATGGCCAGCTGTTTGGTGAAAGGCACAATGAGCATCGGTCTTGAAATTTCTAGGAAGTGGATTGGGTAATGGACGAGGATCTAAGGGTTTTATAAGGTTTCGGCTTAATATGGCTTGGTAGACTTTGGAGAGGGGAGCATGGAGCTCAGTGTATTCCCTACGGACGGGGACAGGGCGACTTTCTAGTGCCCATAATGTGGTTGGTTGAGAGATGTTGTTGATGGTTGAGACTGCGACACTGACAGGTTTGTCATATTTTCTGGGGGTGAACTGCCCGGACACCTTCTTCGGTTCTACTTCAGTTTTGGCTTCTCTAAGAGCTCGAAAGTGGGGGTAGTACTGTCCTCCCATGGTTGCTCGGACATGGGGCAAGGAATTCTTCTTCACTATGTTGACTTGTTCTTCCTCAGATGGACGATTGGTCATGGTAGCTGCTTAATCCCTCCATCGGGCTATGAAGTTACTGACTGATTCTCCAGAGTTTTGTTTGAGCAGCTCTAAATCACGGCTCTTTGTTGTATTTTTACTGCAACTTGAATTCTCGGCTACATCCTCCCAGCTACGGATTCTGGATTCCTCAAGAGATAAAAACCATCAGAGGGCACTATCCTTCAAAGTTTGCTGAAACAGTTGGGCCATTACCTCTTCGGAAGCCCCTAGGAGACTCATGGAACGGTGATAACTGCGAATATGGACAATCAGGGGTCCGCTCCCCCCGAACTTCTCGATATTTGGCATCTTGAACTTCTCGGGTAACCTCGCTTTAGGATAAGGAGACATGTGGGTGTAGTCCATGTAATTCCCAGAGACCCTGACTTAGTCAAACTTCTTGGTGAGCATCTTGAGATACTCTTTGAGTTTATTTAACTCCTCCTCCTTTGGATCAGCGACCACAGGTAGGTTAGCCATAGGCTGGGAAATGTTTGGCATTGGAAGCTGGGCAGGCGGCGGCCCATTGGCAGGAGGGGCACGTGGAGCGTGCTGATATTCTTTCGGGACCCAGATATGCTCGGGTGGACCCATAGCACGAGGGAATAGGGCCTCGGGCTCTTGAGGAATAGGAGATTGGTTTCGTTGCATTTCTCGGACCTCAGCTTGGAGGTTGTCAATCTTGACCACGAGCTGAGCCAGGACTGTCGGCAGATCCGGTTGTATGACTGGTGCTTGGTCTGCATTCTCCATGGAAGATGGATGGATTCCGGACTCGAAAGAAGTAGTAGAGGAGTGGATGAAACTCCGGGGTGATTTGACTGAAGACCGAAGCCAATAAGGATCCAGGCCAAGGGCGTGTGATCGACCCGAGAAGGCGTAGGATAAGATTTATTTTTGAGAAAAAGGGAAGAAACTATTTTTGGATTTTTGATAAAGAAGGGACAAATGTTTTTTGATTTTTAATAAAGAAGGGAGAAATGTTTTTGGATTTTTAATAAAGAAGGGAGAAATATTTTTGGAGATGGAACTCAGCATGATTATTATGATTATTATGTTCTCACTTGTATTTAATTCTCCTAAATGCAATCCCGAATGGGATCCGAGCCTGGAAAAGTTGGGGTCCAAATATATGCAGAGCTACGTTTGGACTTGTAACCAGGCTTTCGGACAGGGTCCCGTTTTAAAAAAAATGTGCAAAAATTAGGCAGCAGGCCGACCCGGAATTTCGGCAGAGTTTCGGGTTGAAACCGGCAATCTAAAGTGCGTGTCCTAGGTTTGACACTTATATGCGGGTATGCAGTTGGTTGGGTGAATCGGCATGGGTTCCCCCCTTTGGCGTGACTTCCACGATATACGTCTTGCTCTTGCGGGCAATCGGTACGTGTGGACAAGCCATTTGATATACCTGAGTGTACGTGAATTGCCTCACCATATACCTCGTGGGGACGGTACATGTGAGAGAGAATTCGATATACTCGACGTACGTGAATGAATTCCCTGCGATATACCTCCCGTCATGACTTCGGTCAAGCGGTACGATGCGGGGGAACCGTTCGATATACGTTGAAGGTACTAGGCCAATGGAAGGTGAGAGTCATATCGCTTAGGCTAACTGCGACTTGCCGGACCAGCGCCCATCACGAAGTGACCCTCCAGTTACTGGGAAAAATTTGGTCAATAGAAATGCTCTTTGGTGATATCGTGTTAATCATGCATGATTCTCTTATTAGTATCTTATGAAGAGAATGCCTTTCTTGATTATGCCAAACAGGGAGCAAAGTACGAGTACCCAAAAGGTACACCAAGTATGGATGTGTGATGCGTGCAACATGGGGATATACATGTGATCCCAGGTGCACGTGGTATGAGGTGTACATGGAGACTTTTCTACAAGTGTGTGAATAGAAGCATAAGCATGGGGTACATATGAGAAAGGGGAACATGCAGGTATGGGGGGAAACATAAGAAAATATAGCATTCATGTAAATAGAGTCAAGCCCTCAAAATATATTCATCCACAGCAGAGTCACCACTATGGCCATCCCCGATCCCCGCCGCGAAGGAAAAGGATCCTTCGGGTCCCGCGCATCCCTCTCGGGAGAGCGCTTCGGCCGACTTCGAATTGTGAGGTATGAAAAATGTAGAGAGATTCAGAGTCGCCAGTCTATTTTACTCAAAACAGACAAAAGAAAAACGGGAAGCCACCCCGAAGGATGGCATCCAACGACATACTGGTGCGTGTGAAACCAAAATGATTTGAGAAGGGTTCGGAGGCTTAGTTACTAAATGGGAAGGTGTTAGGCACCCATTCCGCCCTTTCGGTCTCTCATGAATATTTTCTATTTTCCTTTATGTTTCCCCCCGTGATATGTGTGCATGTGTATATATAGAAATGGACGTAGGAATCCTCGACTTGTATCATGGAAAGGATAAAGCGAGTCTTCCGTAGGAAGGTATAAGAATAATATTAGGATAGTAGGATTTACGCGATTACCCTTACGTTGATCGTTATAACGGAACGATAACGCATATGGAGTAATACGTCACTAAGAGCAAGTATATAGAATATAAGGAAAATGGATTTAGAGAAGATAGAAAATAAGAGAAAAGGGGAGAGAAAGGACTCGAGCCTCGGGTTTTACCCCGAGACGCCTACGTAGCCTATAAAGGCATCAAAGTCCACGTAGTTTGCATACAAAATGAGGGGTGGGGTTTATCCCATAAATCCAAATTGGGATCTCTTATTTGTGAGTGTGTATGTGTGTGTAGAAAAAGTGTTTTAGTTGTGAGAAAAGTGTGGAAAAAGTGTGAGAATCCCTACTTGGAATTTATGAGCAAACCCTCGTTTTCTTGTTTTTTTTGGGCTTTTTATTTATATGAAAATAAGAGATGTGCAATAATACTAAATAAAAAGTATATTAGGATGTGTGAGATGAGATAATAAAAGTGCTAAGTAAGAAAACAAGTTATTGGGAATTTAAGAGAATTTAAGAGAGAGTTTGAGAAAGTTGGACATTCTTGAAGATCTTGAGCTTGATCTTGAATGTTGAAAAGCCACCCTTATACTTGGATGATGATGGAGGGTGGTTAATTCATCATGTTGATGAAAGGGATGAAGAAAAGTTGGGGTAAAGGGAGGATTTGGAAGTTGAAATCACGCTGCCTTCGAGAGAGGTTTCTGGGATTCGCTGAGAGTGATTTCCTTCTGATCTGGGCTCCCCTTGAAAATGAGGCCAATGCCTCCTTTTATAGGCCCAGGGGTCTACCGATCGGCATAGAGCCCTTCCTGCCTCTCGGCAGGCAGGTGCCGATAGGCAGGTTCTGAACCTGCCGTTTGGTAGTATGTTTCAGGCTTTTTTAGAAAGTTGGTTGCCAAGGGTAAACCGTTGGTCAGAATCGTGCACAGGGCATATCGTTGGAAAGGTAATTTAGAGACCTTCGAAAGTCCTTTGGACCGCTCCCAGGTTCGGGAGTTGACTTTGGGTCAAATATGGCTCGGAAACGTTTGTCGATCCATTAGACGGGAATCATTCGGACACAAACGGATCGTTCGTCCGCATGGTAAGTCCGAATCGCACACGGGGCTTATCGTTAGAAAGGTTAGGAGATGTAATTAGACATTCCAAAGAGTGTGACCCGGTTCAGGGAGTTGACTTTGGTCAACCGTGCTCGAGAAGCATTCAATGACCTCTCGGAGTCAAACGGATCGTTCGTCCGCATGGAAAGTCAGAATCGCGCACGGGATGGACCGTTGGAAAGGGTATTCAGTGCCCTTCAAAGATTCATTCAGCCTTAGTTGATATGAAGAGTTGATTTAGGTCAAACAGAGTCCGGGAGCGCCCGGTGGCCTCTAGGTCGGGTTTCTGACGCAAACGGACCGTTCGTACGCATGGTAAGTCAGAATAGTGCACGGGACGGACCGTTGGAAAGGGTATTCAGTGCCCTTAGAAGATTCATTGAGTCTCGGTCAATATGAAGAGTTTGACTTTTGTTGAAACCGAGACGGGGAGGGCCCGATGGCTTCCAGATTAGTGCTCGGGACATGACCTGGGTTTGCGATGATGAGTGGAGGTACTAGGGACCTAAGGAGAGTTAGGGGGTAACAGAATGAGGTGTCTACAACAAGTTTGAAAAAACTTATGGTTTTCTTAAATAATGTGAGTTATTCATTGTTTTCTAGAGAAATATTATTATATCATGTTATTTCACAATTATCAATTTTAAGAATAAAGTGTGTAGAATGAGTAAAAATATAGAGAGGCATAAAAATACAATAATTGACTTTATGATAAAGATGTTTGCTGACCAAACCTAAACGAATGAAAGTATTAAAAAAATATGTCTTATAAAATAGTTATGGGATATTCAAAAGATGGGTTGGATAAGAAAAACTTCAAGTTTATCTGTAATAAGGGTCTTAAAATTTTTAATAATTCAAAAGAATTTCATATTTCAAGATAAAGGTCGTTAAGTTTATGACAAGTCAACAAAATAAATACATGTCTAAAAATTATGCATTTTAATAGATTAGGTTCATCATAACTCATGTAATACATATAATAACGTAATTATTATGCTTTAATCAGAAAGACCTTAACTGCACGAATATGAAATGAAGATATAAATTAAAGAATTGAAAATTTGTCAGTTAATGTTAGAAATTCACATTCTTAACTAATGCATCAAAATTTTATGTTCTTGATTATAGGTTAGAGACTTGAGGTTCAAAAATAAGAAACTTTAGGTTTATAATATACAATTGTGGTCAGAAAATAATCATGATTAATATTTCATCTGAAAAGTAAAGAAATATTCAGGTTCTCGATTTAAACGTCAGGTTAATTGAGTTAAGGGTTAGAACTTCAAGTTCTTAATACAGTATTTTGGAACTTCCGCTTCCTAGGATAGCAATTTAGAACTTCAAATTCTTTTAATTGCATCACGTCTATATTTTGGTCAAGTATTGTATAACTCTATGTTCTATTTTATGTCACATGTTTATGAATCTTTGGGTTCACATAAATCATAAAACTAAAACTTGGGACCTTAAGTCCTAAATTAAAATCATTTGCAAAGCAACTAATGCGAATTATGTAAAATTTAAACCTTCATATTTGTGTGTGATAATTCTAGTTCAGCACAAATAATTGAACACCAGGTTCAAATTTGTTAATATCCAAAGACATTAAATTCTTTACCCTTTGTATCAAAACTTCATATTTGACTAGGTGTAAAAATGTTAGAGAATCTTCCAAATAAGCGCCAAAATATATATATAGACTCCGACTGATAATAATCTAACTTTTTTTAACTAGTATTTTTTTTACATTCTCTACACATTTTCAAAGATTCCAATGTAAAGTAAATAATGAATGCAATGTGGAAAAAATTAAAAATAAATATCATTAAAAGATAATTTAATACTCAAATGAAGAGAAAGGTCAAGAGACAAAGGTTTAATGGTTAAACCATTAGTAGGATGTTAGAAGGGCATTTAACTATTAAAAGAGTATTTAAAAAGGTATTTTATTTAATAAAGAAAATGAAAACCTAGAACTTAAAAATACATGTTTTAATATCCAATTTATTTTGAAGCCAATTCTAATAAAAACATATTTAGATTTTTAGGTCCAAATTATAAATGGTTATTTTGGGGATTTATAATTCCACATCTGTAAGGGAAAGTTTTTGCATCGAGTCAATTTGTAAGATTATCTATTTCCATTTGGATAAAGTATTTCGATTATATAGGTGTCATATCATGTTCTATAATTGAAGAATCTGAACACTCGGGATTTCAACGCATTAACGAAATTCATATCATCATTCCTAATGATCATTATTTCTAAAGGTATATGACCCTTTGTTTTAAAATCTGTTGGAGAATTGTTTTTGGGATTTATTGATTTTCCAAAATCAAATATTCTAAACTTGTCCATTTTTTCAATTAACTGATATTTCATTTGAAATATTGTTCTAACAAGATTTTACTCGTTCGAACGAGATGCCCAATGACATCGTTGAGGTCTCAAATGAAAAGTCGTTAGAAACCTTGTTCTAATGAGATTTTGATATGTTGTTCGAACAAACGAAGAAGTTATTAAAAATGGCGATTATTTTCAGTAATTTTTTCTAATGATCCCCACTTTCCCAGTACTTACACTTATAAAACTAAAGGGACTCGGGAATAACTGATGAGACTCCACTCCAAACTTTTCCAAAAATGCCAATTTTTTTTATCCAAACACTCTCCAACTTTTATATGATTACCTTGAATTATTTAAAAAAAAAAGAAACTTGGAATTCCTACTTCCTTCAATAATCACCATTGTCTGAGGTGGAGTTAGGCATGAGTTGGAGATGGCATATTGGCTATCGGTGGATACTGAGACATAAGAGGTATTATGAAAATGTGTTAGAGCTACACGTGCTACGGACGGAGATGTTTGAGACGACATCAACGATACTTGTAGTGTCGGGTTTGTAAGTCTTTTGTGTCCTCATTATAAAACCGTATTTGTAGAGGATTTTATCTAGTCCTAGACGTCCAAGGTTTTTACCAGTTGGATTTTCCTCGTATATCGCGACATTGTGGTTGTGTGCTTTATGATTTCCATTTTTCACCTAGATGCATGCTTAGGTTAAAAATATTAAAATTGGCTTAACCACAACTTTTGGATAATTCGGTGCTAAAATCACACTAGTTACTTGATTATGAAGAAATTCCTCATGTCCACCTAAGATTAATTAGTCAAGACTAAAATTGGGACAATTATATTGGCCTAGTCATAATTTTACCCCTGTATTGTGTGTCTATTTTTCGGAGTGTATTTCACGAATTTAGGTCTTTGTAATATAACATGTACCCCCATTCTCAAACTAGTATCAAAGCTTGTTCCTAAAAATTTCTTGATGAATCCTGGAGGTTATATGGATGTCTATTCATCAAATAGACCCTCTATGTTTAATGAAACAAATTATGCCTATTGGAAAGCACATATGTGATCTTCTTTAAATTCTATTGATGAACATGTTTGGCTTACTGTTAAATAAGGGTGGTCCCCTCCAACATTTATTATTGATGAAGTTAATGTTTTAAAACCTATTGAGGAATGGAGTGTGGTATAGTTGAAATTATGTAATTTTAATTCTAAAGGTTTAAATGGTTTGTTTAGTGTCGTGTCCCCAAAGAGTTTCATCGTATCATGACTTGTGAAACTTCGAAGGAGTAATGGGACACACTCCAATTAACTCATGAAGGAACTAGTACTGTCAAGTCTTCTAAACTATAAAATTTAACCACTCAGTTTGAAGTTATCACTATGAAAGAAAGTGAAATGTTTGACGAGTTTTATGCGTGTCTTTTCGATATAGTTAACTCATGTTTTAACTCAGGTGATAGAATTCTTGAAAATAGGGTAGTTAAAAAGATTATTAGATCTCTTACTAGTTGTTTTAACACTAAAGTCACTATCCTTAATTCTTTAAATTCCTTAAAACTCTAAGAACTTGTAGGTAATCTCCAAACTTATGAGGTAGACATGTTTCCTAAGGATAAGGGAGTTGCTTGAAAAATTGGGAAGGAAGATGTATCTGATTCGGATGAGTCCAATCTAGATTCCTTTTATATGTCCTTATTTGCAAAGAAATTTAAAAAGTTTCTCAAATTTAAGAACCAAAATTTAAAGTTTGATAAATCAAAATTTGAGAAAAATAAAAACAAGGCAAATAGAAGCTCTAATGATCGGGATCTAAAGAAATGTAAAAGTGAAAATCCTAAAAGAAATAATTATAAAAAGGATGGTTCAAAAAGATGTTTGAAGTGTGAGGGACGAGGTCATAGAGTGTATGAAGGCCCCTCTAAGCTAAAGAGATAGGGCAAGGAGAATGTCGTTTATAATGCGACTTTTAGCGATAGTGACAATAAGTTTAAAGATTCAGATGACTCTAGTACATCCGGAAATAACTTCACTACTTTTATGGTTAGTGTTGCTAGCTCCTCTAGTGTGTCACATCCTAATGTTGTCATTTTCGAAATAAAAAATCTTGAATTTGCATATAATCACTCACAAGGTAGTAAGCTTGTTGAAAGTGAGAGTAAGACTGAAGAATGTGATTTTAGATCCACCTATTCTGAGTTATACACCAAGTCTCTATGTGTTCAAAAGAACAATAAGAAGTTGACCTTTAAGGTGTTTAGATTATAGAAAGAGTTGAAAGTGCTAAAGGAGAAGGAAGCTTTAGTTAGTCAACTTGAGGCGATGAAGATTACCCTTTCAGAGAAACTTATTTTAATGGGTAAAGAAAATATTGACTTGACAAAATCGTAGCTCGCGTTTATAAAAATCTTCATGAATCATTGGATGTTCTCAAAACACTTGAAGTAAAAATTGTCAAACTTAAGAAAGATATCGAGGCCTCTCGAGAAGTCAAAGTCACTGTCACACCCCAAACCCAATATCCATACTTATCATTTGTTATTGGAATAATTGGATCATAATCTTGAGCCCATTGGAAAATATACTTCATTTATCAATATTTTTCCTTACATAATGTGCATAATGAACATAATATTATTCTTATACCATACAAAAAAATTTATATCAGAGTCAAAATTAAGCGGACATACAATACTCTGATTAACTATGATCAACTCAATCCATACTAAATCAATATATACAATGTACGAGTATATTAAAATCTTTAGTATGACAACAATAACATCCCTATTTTTAAACCCCAGCTCTCTCCAACGGTGCAACTCTCAAAGTTACCGGTCATATGGTATCCTAGCTGGCAGCGTACGAACCTGAAATTGTTAAAGTATAAACTATAAGCATTAAGCTTAGTGAGGTACTACTTCCCTACAATTAAATAACAATTCTATATAGAATATGTGGATATAAAATCCGAACAATCCTGCCCATTGGCAATCACAAATCCTGGATCATAAGATCCAAATAATTCTGCCCATTGGCAATAACAAATCCTGGATATTTGAATATCCAAACAAATCCTGAATACCGAAGTATTCAAACCAATCCTGGATCATGAGACCCAAACAAATCCTGGATATTTTAATATCCAAACAAATCCTGAATATCGAAGTATTCAAACCAATCCTGGATCATGAGACCCAAACAAATCCTGGATATTTTAATATCCAAACAAATCCTGAATATCGAAGCATTCAAACCAATCCTAGATCATGAGACCCAAACAAATCCTGGATATTTTAATATCCAAACAAATCCTGAATACCAAAGTATTCAAATAAATCCGCTCTTAGATCTATATTCATATTTATATATGAAACAAATCATAAGTACACTCACCTTGATAGTTTAACTTGCATTTCCCCTGCCTTTATCCAGTATTTGTTCAATCAGATCTTCTTCCCTTCCTATCATTCTTACAATATTAGTATCATCATAAGAATATCAATAATTCAAAGAATGATTTAAACATAATTCAATCCATAAGCATCACATCATTCCATTCAAATCATTTATCACAAGTGAAGTTCCATCCCAATCCATGTCAAATCATAGACCAAATATAAATTCATTTATTCTTATAAATTCAATCCTTGTCATATTAGTATTCCAATACAAAAGGCGATACATCGTTTTAAGTCTCCTAGAGCAAGATATGCTCATTTCTTTACCACATATAAAATCTACCCTATAGGCTCTTTTATCGTTCATTCAACTTCCAGGAATTTCCATAATTTTTCTACATCATAAATTTATATGATATTTAAACCAACATAAGTAAACATATTGAACAATACAAGGTTAAAATTTCATAATTTTCAGAGTTCATTTGCTATGTCAAGCAAAACATCGAACACATGGCGGGCATACTTTCACCCTTAGGGAAGATTTCATACCCGAACTTCAAACCCTCACCAAAGACTCATTTCTTGGTATTTTCTCATGATTTTCGGATATGTCATACATATATGAGTCCAGGTTAATATACAATTGTAATCAATCAATTCCAGTAAGTATAGAGAAATATATGGAAGTTTGAATAAACAAGGCTCCTAAACAAAACAATCTCAAGGGTTTACACATTCAAGTTTACTTAAACTTGCATCTATCCATAAGTACATATCAAGACATGGAATTTCAGTAAACAAATTATTATTCAAATCATTTAAATAAGTAATACAAAAAAATAAACAAGATTTATGGATGAAAATATCTTAGGGGCTTTTACGTAATTTTTCTATGAATTTTTCTTTAATTTCTCCTCACACTTTCTTCCTAAACTTCAAAACTCTCTTTCCTTAGGTTAAAACTCTTCCATGGCTGAAATATGCTGAAGGAAGAGCTTAATTAAAGGGTTTTAAGTCGGCATAAGGCCACCCCCTCTTGGTCCAATCAAAATATAACATGTGGCATTACATAAAACAAAATATCATTTAAGGCTAAATGACTACTTTACCCCCTGTTCGTAAAAAGACAATATCTTCCCACTCGGATGTCCATTCGATGAACCGTTTGTTTTGTTATAAACCTAACTCATATATCTACAAATAACTAGTTTATACCTCAAGTTCATCGTTATGTCATAAAGGTCAAAACTAGCCTCCAACAGGAACATTCCTACCGAAACTTTAAATTTTCACATTTGTAACTAATTCGATATTTCAAGCTTTAGGAAGATGGGATTAAACTAAACATAATTACTTAACATTATATATATACTAATAACATATTATTCATATCACATAAGCTAATCATGATTTAAACATGATTTATCATAATTATATTCGGGTTGTCACAGTCACTCTTGAGGAAAACACTGAAAGAATGGGAAAGTTATTTTTTGGACTGATTTTAGGTTATAAGGAGAAGGGATGTCAAGAGAGAAAAGGTACAGGATATGAATATGGTGAATCGTTAAACACTAAATCCAAACCTTTAGTTAATTTTGTTACCAAGGCTAACACTCCTAAACCTAGCCCACCTAAGATAAGTCCTCCTAAGCAATTTTTTAAAATGACTCCAAATCAACCTTATGGTTGTAATTTTTGCAAAAGAAGGGATCACCTCAGAGATTTTTGTTATGAGCTTCCGAATAATTCTTATCCACATCCTCCTACGACTCACTATAGCCAATTGGATAACCTTAAAAATAAAGTTGAGTATCTAGTAAATATATCCCAATGTTTAATGGAAGAATTTTTAAGGTTATCTATGCACCCAAGGAAGTTCCTCCTACCAAATGACTAAGAACAATAATGGGCAAAACACAACTCATGCTTGGGTGACAACAGATAAAATCAAGAAGACAATAATTGATTATATTGCACTAAAGGCTCAAAATACCTCCCAATGGTATTTTGATAGCGGATGATCTAAAAATATGATAGGTGATAGATCATTTTTTACCACACTTGAGGATCATAAGGATGATAAGGCCACCTTTGGCGACGAGAGTAAGTCTAGAATTATTGGTAAAGGCACCATTGAATTTTTCGAGTTTCCAAAACAAGAAATGATTTGTATGTTGATGGACTTATGGCAAATTTGATCATCATTAGCCAACTTTGTGATGAAAACCTAGCGATTAAGTTTAGCCAAACCGAGTGTAACATATATTATGACTCTGGTAAAACTATACTACAAGGTGTGAGGACTAGTTATAATTGTTATGGGATCATTACAAAGTCTTCATTCATTTACAATAGTGTCAAGGTCTCTCCAGTCAACCTTTAACATCAAAGACTAGGTCACGTCAATTTACATTTCTCAAGCGTCTAGCTAGAAAATACCTAGTTCGTGGATTGCCATCGTTAGGAAAATAAACCTCCACAGTTTGCGGTCTGTGTCAACTTGGAACGAAAATTAAGAGTCCTCATAAGAAGTTGAATTATATTACCACCTCTTGTGTCTTAGAATTGATTCACATGGACCTTATGGTTCCCATTCGTACTGAGAGTATGGGAGGAAAGAGATATGTTCTAGTGATGGTAAACAACTTTTAGATATATTCAATTATTGGATTTCTTAGGGAAAAGTCCGATGAGGTTGAATTTTGTACACTAAAATTTCGTGTTCTACAAAATTAACACGATGTCACTATAAACCACTTTTGAAGTGATAATGGCACTGAATTTAAGGAATACGATGCGAATGATTTTTGTGATGAAGTTAGTATTAATCATTAATTATTAGCCTTGTACTCTTAAGAAAATAGCACTGTTGAGAGAAAGAATCAAATAATTCAAGAAATAGCAAGGTCCATGCTTTTTGGTCGAAAAGTGCCTCGAAAATTTTGGGCGGAAGTAGTAAGATCGGCGTATCATACGGTGAATACGGCATACTTACGTCCCGATACTAATAAAACTCCATATGAATTATGGACAGGTAAGAAACCTAACCTAGCATATTTTCGAGTCTTTGAAGTCCTTGCTACATCCTAAGGGATAGAGACCCACTAGGAAAATTCGACTCGAGGAGTGATAAAGGTATATTTCTAGGTTATTCACCAAATAATAGGGCTTATAGAGTTTATAACTTTACTAGATCTAAAGTCATGGAATCAATAAATGTTGTTATAAAAGATTATGCTCCAATTACATTTCTTGATGTCGATGACAATCCTTCTTGTGAGAGCAATGCACCCCCCCACACTTGAAAATGGGGATCCATCATCTTAGGTTCGCAAAAGTCATGACCTCTCCAATATTATTGAAAATCCTGACTTGGGTGTCAAGACTAGAACTCAACTTGAAAATGAGGTTACCTACTTGTGTTATAATTTTAAAATTGAACCCAAAAAGTTCAAAGAAGTACTCAAATATGAACATTGAATAAATGCTATGTAAGAAGAGTTGCTTTAATTTTAAAAGAATGATGTTTGGGAATTGGTTCCCCGACCTAGTGATTCTAATATTATTGGCACTAAATGGATTTTAAAAAATAAAATGGATAAAAGTGGTGTTATTGTTCGAAATAAAGCTAGGTTAGTTGCTCAAGGGTACACCCAAATAGAAGGTGTCGATTTTGATTAGAAGTTTGCTCCTATTGTAAGGCTAGAATCTATTCGCCTTGTACTAGCCATTGCATGTCATATAAAATTCAAGCTTTGTCAAATGGATGTCAAGAGTGTCTTCCTTAATAACATTCTTCAGGAGGAAGTCTATATGGAACAATTGAAAAGGGTTTGAAGACCCTAAGCACCCAAACCATGTTGTCTACTTGAAGAAATCTCTGTACAGTTTGAAATAAGCACCGCGTGCTTAGTATTAGAGGCTTACTTCATATCTCATGGAGTGTGGATTCATGAGAGGAGGAGTAGACATTACGTTGTTTATTTATAGGGATAAGAATGATATTTTAGTTGCTCAATTGTATGTCGATGATATAGTTTTTGGATCCACGTGTGACAAACATACTCACGTCTTTGTAAAAGAAATGCAAAGTGAGTTTGAGAGGATTATCGTAGGCGAGCTCACTTACTTCCTACGTCTTCAAGTGCGTCAACTCGATAGTGGGATATGTTTTTCTCAATCTAAGTATGTGAAAGATTTCGTGAAGAGATTTAATCTAGACTTCGCTAAGAATGCTAGTATGACCATGAGTTCAAGCTTAGCAAAGGCACTGAAGGAAAGGATGTAGAGAACACTCTTTATATAAGTGTGATAGGTAGTTTACTCTACTTAATCGCTAGTAGTCATGATATTTCCTTTACTGTAGGAGCTTGTGCCCGGTATCAGGCTGCCCCAAAAGAGTCACACTTACTTATCGTTAAACGTATTATCAAATATGTAAGTGGGACCCAATCTTTTGGGACTTAGTACTCATTTGACACCAATAATTGTCTATCGACGTATTCGAATGCTGATTGGGAAGGAGATGTTGATGGATGAAAAATACCTTGGGTGGATGTTTTTATTTTGGGTGCACTTTTCTCTTGGATGAGTAAAAATCAAAACTCCATTTCTTTATCCACGGCGGAAGCCAAATGCATTGCTACCGGAAGTTGTTGCACACAACTCATTTGGATGATGAAATTATTGGAGGATTATAATATTTCCCAAGGCACAATGACTATTTATTATGATAATACGAGTGCAATTCATATATCCCGAAATCCAGTCCAATATTCTAGAACAAAGCACATTAGGATTCGTGAGCACTTTATCCGTGAATTAGTTGGAGAGAAAGTTGTTTCCTTAAGATTTATAAGCGTTGTACATCATTTGGTCGATATCTTTACCAAACCTCTAGATGCCCTTAGGTTCTAGAACCTTAGAAAATCCATAGAGGTTTGCTCAATTGATTGAGTTAGGAGTTATTTATTTAGTTTAGGGTGAGATTTATGTCTATCTTTTACCCTGTAAACTAGATTATGTTTTTGTATATATTTTATTCAAAAATACAAAAATATTTTTAGTTTCTTATGGTTTTTCCAATATAAAAAATATTTTCTTTATTTTGTCCTTTAGGATATGTTTGTGAGATATTTGAGTCGAAATATCATTCCATTATCATGTGCTTACTACAAGTAGCTAGTCTTGATTTAATCTCACTTGTGCCCTTATGCATTATTATGACGCTTTGATGCTCGTTTATGATATATCCTTTTATGTTAGCCTCAGCTCATTACCTTAATGCACACACTTTTCATGGGTCCTTGAGGATGTTATTCTCGCTCTACATATTCTAGGTGAAGTTAAGTGTTGTCTTATCAATATTGTCACCTAATGTTAATGCAGTAGATAAAGAATTGTACATGTAAGAACCATTGCCCATGTTTATGGAAAAGTTAAAAATGAGTGAGCAATGAAAACGGGCTGCGAAAAGAAAAATCTTTTGTGTGAAAAGCCACCATTAAAAAAGAGCCTAAAATAAAAAATTATAGCATAAAGAAACAAAATTGCCAAGGCCAAGTTTTATATTCATTGATGCTTCAAAAAGAAAAATGTCCTTATGAAACCTTCATTATATAAAGTGAGAATAAAAATTTGGGTATGAGGGAGATATAAGTCGAAGATCAATGGGTTTGCAGAATAAGTCATTTTATTGCATTTTATGTGAAGCTATTAGCTGAAGAATCATAATACTTATAGGCATGTTGTTAGAGTGAATTGACTCCAGCTGAGTCTATTTATCTTGTCACAAGATTGAATTGAGTGTTTAACTTTTAGAAATGTTCTTTGGCATCTTTCACTTGCATGATATCTTAGGCACTACTCTTATTCGGTTTGTTCACACCCCTACATTCCATTTCCATGAACCGAATGTTTTTAACATTTTTTAGGACTATTTGAGAACCAGATTTTTATGTGTATTTATATATAATGGTTTTTTCTTGTTAAATTTTATCTTATTTTTCCTATTTTCTTAGTTTTAGATCGAATGATAATTTCTTTCAAAGTATCATTCAAACGAGAATCGAACGAACCTCACCCCTATCACCACTTCTTTTTTGTTCAAAGTTCCATTTGAAGGTCATTCTGACGACATTGTTCGAATGAAACTTCAGTCACTTGAATGATCGGTATTTTAGAAGGTCGGTTTGGTTCATTTCATTTGGCCATTTGAGTTCCAAATTCAAATAACTCAAAATCATTTTTCTCTCCCCATTTCTATCAACCATTCGCTAAAAAACTCTCCACTTTTCAATTCTTCAACCCTCAATCTTCCCTTTCCTCCAATATAAACCCACACCATCTAAGGCCATTCTCCATTACTCTTGGAGCTTTTTCTTATTTTTTTGTAATATTTTCTTGAGGTGATATCTCATTTTCTCTTCTAAACCTTGTGTTTCCTTTTCTTTGATTGAGTTCATGTACATTGGGTTAATATTCCTAACATGTAACATTCCTTGTTGTCTATTTAAAAAAAAAAAATGACCCATTTGTATATAAACTCAACTAATTTTATTTTGCGTATATATATATCATTTTCCTTATAAAAAAATTTCCCTGATTAAATGATTCACGAGTTGTCTTGATATTATTTTTTAACTCTCATATTTTTTTGTCAAAAAAATCATGAAATATCATTTAATTCCATTTCTTTTAATTTTGGCTCATAGTATAGCTATTGGTTCTATTCTAATGGATCTTGGGTTTTAATTTGTTGTTGGTTTTGTTATTTTGGTGGATTGGTTGGTTATATTGGGTAGTGTGTAGATTTTATTTTTTTCTATTTCTTTCTGTGGCCCGTGGTCGTCATAGCCGGCATGTTGTTCAATTCGATGAGGAACACTCCTCCGAAGATGAAGAACCCATTCCTAACCTTCGACTATGTTGGGGAATTCATGTTAGCTACACTTTATATCATACTCTAGGTTTCCCTACTCGATCCATAGTTAGGGAGAAAATCATAAACCTAGCCTCTCTGTCTGATACTATTGTTTTCACTTGGCTTGCGACATGGGGGTGTGACCAGATTTTCAATCTTTATGACCCCATATACACCGATCTCATTTGATAATTTTTCTTCGGTATGCTTGTTAGTGAGCGCGGTCTTGTGTCTACGGTCCGTGGTAGGGAAGTTCTTATTATCGTGAAATCCATAACTAGTCTTGCCGGTTTACCCGAGTTGCCAATCTCTCCTACCATTGGCCCTATGCACATTTACTCGATTTTAGCCATCTTCTTGAAGTACTTTTTGAGAATTATGAAACATTATCCGCTATTTTGTATTACAAGCACCTTAAAGCTGACTTGAGGATCCTTAATTGGATCGTTTGTGCCCATTTTCTTCCTTGCGTAAACCACATACAAATTAGGCCTGAACATGTGCGCCTAATGTTTACTTTTAGCGTTAGTGATTCTATCAGTCTTCCGTCTCATATTTTTGGTGTCCTTCGATTAGTTAGGTCTTCTACTATTGCACCAGTTAGACAGGTTTTACCATTTGCTGTTTTAATCTCTAGGCATCGTCTTCAAGCTGGTTATCCTCTTCTCTTTAGCGATATTCTTAACACTCACTATCAAACTGCTGACATGTCAACTACTGGGTGGTCTAGGATTCATTTACCTAATGCTGTGACTTATCCCACTCCATGACATTTTGAGTCATCTCAGTCTTCTACATAATTTACTCATGTACGATTATGACTATCTTCCTCTCGTTTTCACCCTCCATTCGAGTCAGAGGAGCTTAGGTTGATGCGTTTACATATTGAACAAACGACAGAGGAATGGCATCAAGACAGAGATATGATGAAGGAATTCTTTGCATCCATGCAAAGAGAGAGAGAGAGAGAGAGAGAGAGTATGAAGAGTATGTGTAGGCATGAAGAGTGCAGAAACAGGCTCGTCGTGATTCTCGGCTAATGCAACACTATGAGGAGCTTAGACGTGCTGAGAAGCGCAGGTCCTTTGCGTACTGGATCTTCATTCGATGATACTTTTGATGATGCACCTGATGATCCGACTTAATGACTGCATTTTATGTATATATGTTTTTGTTTGTACTTGTGAGAGAGCGATTTGTTATTACATTCATTTACTCTCATTTGTACTGAATATTGGATATTTTTTGTTTTCCACACTTAATTTTGGAGTAATGATTGTGGCACAATTAGATATTTAATTCTATACATTTAGTCATCCTTCGATAATTTCTTTCATATGATATATTGTGGATGATCTTCATTTTTTGTGCTATAACTATTTTTTTTGTGATAATTCATGACCATGCTTATATTTTATTTATCATTATGCTTCATCATTTATTCTTTAACTTTGCAGGATTTGTTCCATCCCTTTGTCTTTTTCTGGCAAAAAGGGGGAGAACATATTTAGGGGGAGCAACTCTTAATGCCATCACATTATCTTCGTCACAGGCGTTTATGTGTTTATTGTTTCATGTGTGCAGGTACTTTAAAAAAATTCTACTGACTCAAGCCTACAAAGATCTTCATGCAGCTAGTTTGTTAGAAAGTCGAGTTTGTCCCTTTTCTTTTAAGTTTTGGAGATGAGCTTTAGGATCAGCTTGACGACCTGGCTTTGAAAATTCTAATTTTTTTTTTCTTTTTATGTTTTGTCCCAGAATAGCCAAAGGGGGATATTTGTAAAGGCAAATTTATGCATCGAGTCAATTTGTAGTATTGGCTATTTTCGTTGGGAAAAAACATTTAGATTATATATGTGTCATATCATCTTCTACAATTACAGAATCTGAACATCCGGAATTTCGACACATCAACGAAGTTCACATCATCTTTCTGAATGCTCATTATTCCTAAAGGTATATGAACATTTGTTTAAAATCTGTTGGAGAAATTTTTATGGGCTTTATTGATTTTCCAAAATCAAATTTTCTAAACTTGTCCATTTTTTCAATCAACAGAGATTTCGTTTAAAATCTCGTTTTAACGAGATTTTACTCATTCAAACGAGATGTCCAATGACATCCTTGAGGTCTCTACTGAAAATTCGTTAGAAACATCGTTCTAACGAGATTTTAACATGTCGTTCGAACGAGACCTCAGGTCGTTATAATGAACGGAGCAGTTATTGAAAATGGCGGTTATTTTTAGCAGTTTTTCCCCATGATCCCCACTTACACTTATAAAACTACAGGGACTCGGGAATAACTGATGAAACTCCACTCCAAACTTTTTCAAAAAGCCAAATCTTTTTATCCAAACACTCTCCAACTTGTATATGTTCACCTTAGATCATTATTAAAGAAAATGAACCCTGAATTCCTACTTCCTTCATTCATCATCATTGTGTGCAGTGGACTTCCACACGAGTTGGAGATGACATATTGACTATCGATGGATACCAATACACAGGAGGTGTGGTACAAACGTATTGGAGATATACGTGCTACGAATGGAGGTGTTTGAGATGGCATCGACGATACTTGTAGTGTCAAGTTTGTAAGTCTTTTGCGTCCTCATTGTAAAATCTTATTCGTAGTGGATTTTGTCTAGGCCTAGTCGTCCCAAGTTTTTCCCAGTTGGGTTTTCCTCGTATATTGCGACATTATGGTTGTATACTTTTGATTGCCATTTTCACCTAGATGCATGCTAAGGTTAAAAATATTAAAATTAGCTCAACCACAACTTTTGAATAATTTGGTGCTAAAAGCACAATAGTTACTTGATTATGAACAAATATTGCATGTCCATGTAGGATTAATTAGTCAAGTCTGAAATTGGGAACATATCAATTATATTGGCCTAGTCGTAATTTTACCCTTGTGTTGTGTGTGTGTTTTTCATAATGTATTTCATGAATTTAGGTCTTTGTCATATAACCTGTCCTACCCCCTTCTCAACACCACATTACATAAATGAGTAAAAACTTCAAGTTTTGATTTAAAGTTTATTTTATTGGATGTTCAGGTCCGTATATTTTTAAATAACCTGAGAGATTCGGACTTTGTATTTTTAATAGTATTTAGAAAAAAGTATATCCCAATTACAAATAATAATTTGTGAACTTTTAGTCATAAGAATGATTATAGATCTTCATATCACAAATTATGATAATTGGGTGCTTCTGTTCTATACCTTTTTTTAGTAGACTATCAAAACTTTATATTGGGTTGTATTATATTTTGTTTGAGAATTTAGGTTCGAATAATTCAGAAACTTCAGGTTCTAAATTCTAATGATTATTGGAAAAATTCAGGTCTTAAATGTAAATAAATAGGGGAACATTGGATCCCAAATTTAAATATTTTGAGAATTTTAGGTCTCAATGTTGTATGATTTAGAAACTTCAGACCCCAAAATAAAATAGCTATATGGGAACTTCGGGCCTCAAATAAAATTATTATATGAGAACTTCAGGTTCCAAATTTAAAATAGTAATTAAGAATCAAAAGATCCAATTTTAATTACAACGGAAACTTCAGGTCCCACTTTTGAATGTTAATTAGGAACTTCAGATCCTAATAAAAAAAATAGAAAACTTCTGTTTCCAAATTTTAATTTTATTATAACTTATAAACAAAACATATAAGTCATTAAGGAATTCTCAAAAATTTACGAGTCAAACTATAAATATGTAAAGTTTTGGAACTAAAACATGTTAATATGAAAATAATCAAAGTTTGATAAAGGAACTCTTAGAACCCTAAAAGAATAGAGTCAATCTCTAAATACGTAATTCACAAATAAAGATATATTACAAGTAATAAAATAATTACCGTGAATATTCAGTTAAATTTTCCATACTTACCTATCATGTTTGTTGAAAAACAAGAAAATATATCACTGTATGATGATAAAACTCGAAAATGTGCTTACTTTGCTTTACATCTCACAAAACACTAAATATATATTTCTTCAAAAATAAGGAAAATTCGGCTCCAAACTTTGAATGATAGTTAGGAACTTCGGGTCCTAATAAAAAAAAAAGATAACATGTGCCTTTAGGGCACATGTAGTAAGTATGAGAGCTATGCATAAGTATCTGTGTCCTATTAATTCTATGTCGGCACTATGTTACTTCTTTTTTTAGATTCTTAGTGTGTGCTCTTAGGGCACATGTTATCAGGAGACATAAAAAATAAGAAACTTTTAGTCCCAAATTTTAATTTTATTGTAACTTATAAAAAAAATGTTAGAGTCGTAAAGGAATTCTCAAAAGTTTATGAGTCGAATTATAAATATGCAAAGTTTATGATTAGAATGGATTAATATAAAAATAATCAAAGTTTGACAAATGAACTCTTAGAACCCTACAAGAATAGGGTCCAATATATAAATATGTAATTCACAAATAAAGATATATTATAACTAATAAACTAATAAGAATGAATATTCGGTTAAATTTCTCATACTTAAATATTATGTATGCAAAAGTGCAAGAAAATGTATCCCCATATGAGGACATAACTCGAAAAGGTGCTTACTTTGCTTTACATAAAGCGCCAATAAAAATTTGTTTTCCTGTGATTTTTGAAACATCAAAGTCGAGAGATGATAAAACTCCACCAAATACATGATAATGAAGAAAGTTGAATTATGATCGATGGAAAAAAGTGAATAAAATATATAAAAGAATTTTGTGTTGTAGAATAAAGGGACAAATACAATTTTAAGGGATAAAAACTTTTCATTCCGCTAGTATCTCAATACGTAAGGAGTGTCACTCCTATTTATAGTACAAATTAAAGCATGCCAAAAGACCCCTTCATAAATGTGAGATATAAGTGTAGGTCCATTAATATATTTGAGGTGATTACACATTTCTCATTGGTGCCAGACGTTTGGAACAAAAAATTCAAGAGTAAAACATGTTTAGTGAGAACTCCCTCGTATTTTAAAGTAGACCAAAATACCATTTATCGTAACTAACCCATTATTAATTATATATCTCTACCTTAACCCACTTTATGTTTTCGGTAACACCACGTGAACTCCGACGACACTCCAATGATGCTCCGATGACATCAAGCTAATTCCGGTGACACTTTGGCAAAATCTATCACCACTTCGGTGAACTCTGGGGACACCCTAGTCACTCTGGCGAGTACCCGATGACATATAGGTGACTCCTGCAATGCTCCGACGAAAATTTCAAACTTGAAAATTAAATATCCTTCAAGGATCTTTTTTGATAGATCTTGTCGAGATTTTTCCAAATATATACATTTTGTTTCAAACCGACTTATATTTTGGAAGATATTTAATTCAAAGTTTGCACTATAAAACAAAATAAGGATTAGAGTCAAATCTGTTAAAAAAATATAATTGCAGTTGATTAGAGTTCTCAGTAAACATGTTTTATGATTGTACTAATTATTCTACATATTTTAAAACACATTTTTTAACCATCTTTAGGGAGGTTCTTTTGATATCTTAAACAACCCGAAAGCTATCCTGTCAAAAACCATCAGGCATGCATTTTTGCCAGAGGGTGGGCCATCGACATAGCTGTGACCATGGTTTTAGAAGAGGGACGTTTTTTTATCATCAAATCATGCTAAACTTTGTTTACTGAATTTGGAAGGGGGGAAAAACACCACCATCGTCCTAAATGTCATATACATTGGATTTTCACCACTGAATAAAGAAAAATGGGGTCGTTTTCCCTAGATTTTGAACTTAAATTATTTAGCTTTGGTTGAATACTCTAGAATGTTTTCCATTCAAAGTGGTTTAGACGGTCAGTTTGAATTCAGCTTTTGACAAAATTAAGCGCAAATTCATACAGTTATGATATTGTTTGCGTAGCTTGAATTAGCGAGACATTGATGACTAAACTTGATAGCCCAGATATTATATTTATACTCCTCAGATAACAATCCGAGACCAGATGTTCCATTTCTTGGTCAATTGATGATCGTGACTTGGAGTTGGCTACACGCATCAATAGTTTACCTGTTACAGGGTGAACCTGAAATGGGTTACGAGTTACCAAACTAATAATTCAACAAAAGAGACAATAATAATAAAATATTTAAAGAGAAATCTATATATTAGAATGAGTAAATGACTGATTTGGCCCATAAATTATTCAAATTGTAAAAAATATCAAGTTATCCCTCTAACTATCCTTCCATTCATTTTGATCATTTTTAATAACAAAATTTTCATATTTAGCGAATAAAAATATACTAAAATCTAATAAATTAATTACTTTGAATTAAAATCTAATATTTAAAATTAGTAATGTATTAAAGGACGAAAAATCTTATTTCATTGATCCCATTTCATTTGAACCATAGAGAGGCTGCGAGACACTTGTGATATGGTCGGTTGCTTGATTCATTAGCCTAACTGTCAAAATGGTCAAAAAGTGGCATTTAAATTTGTTTTGATAGTTTAAGGGTTGTCCTCATAATTGTATAATTCGGTGTTCATTTTAAAACAATCTAAATAGTTTAGCCACCAGGTAATTTACTTTATTTGAAGCATATTACAATATGTCTATAAGAGAATTCTACAAATTTTAAGAGATTCAAATTAATATATATATATATATATATATATATATATATATATATATATATATATATATATATATATATATATATATCAGAAAGTCTCCTGTAAGGACTCCTTATGGTGCAGACTCCGGTACATACCATTTTTTTAAAATAGTAAAAAAAATAATTTTTTTAATAAAACTTCATGGATATGATCTCCACGGTGAGAAGAACATCTCCAATTTTTTTCGTCAAAAAATTAAATAAAAAAACAGTTGAGATGAGGTGATATGTAAAAAAATGGTATAAATATGCATTTTCAACCGTTGAAATGTTAGAATTTTTTTTATGAAATTTTCTGGATATGATCCTCTCACTATCGAGATCATATCCATGAAGTTTCATCAAAAAATTCAATCAAAAAGTGGGTGAGATGATCGTCAACATTTCAACGGTCGAAAATGCATATTTATATCATTTTTTTTACATATAACCTCATCTCAACGGTTTTTTTATTGAATTTTTTGACGAAAAAAATTGGAGAGGCTCTTCCTAACGTGGAAATCATACCTATGAAGTTTCATCAAAAATTTATTTTTTTACTATTTAAAAAAAATATTATGTACCAGGATCTGCACCATAAGGAGTCCTTACAGGAGAAGGCCTCATATATATATATATATATATATATATATATATATATATATATATATATATATATATATATATAATAATGCTCCTGTGCGGAGTAGTCCGTATTTTAAGAATGCGGACCGGACATGTGTCACCTAACGGTGCACCTAGAAATTATCGCCTAAATTATAGGCATACAATCTCTCTCTTCTGCGCTCACCGCCAGGTGACACATGTCCGGTCCGCATTCTTAAAATACGGATTAGTTCGCACAAGAGCAGGACTATATATATATATATATATATATATATATATATATATATCACAAGTGAACCAAAATAATAAACATTTTAACGAACCTAGTAAGACATTAAAAAATGACTAAATTAATTTTAATTCCTTGTTGTAACTGGTCCGCTGCAGCGGCAACGGATATGCGTGCTTTTTAATATACACTCCCCCCCCCCCCCCCCCCACCCCCACCCCCCCAAAAAAAAAAAAAAAACCTTCCATCTTAGACCCAATTCCAAAACCCACTTCATTTTTATCTATTGGAGGTTTTAAATGGGACTTGGGTAGAATCGCGCACCTACTCATACCCACAGACCACCACATGCCGCCATGGCCGGACCTACTGCCATGGCCGATGATTTTCAACGGCAACCCCAAAACCCGGAACCCCTTGCCCCTCGATTTTAAACCCGAACCCATTTTAGCTTCTTAACCCGGACAACTTTACCCATATACCCAAGGCAACCCCCTGGCCTGAACTCGAATCCGGCCAACTCCAACCTCAATACCCAAACCCATTTCGTAAATTTACGAAACAAGCAAACAACATAAAGAGAGAAAAAGTGAAAAAGTCAAACAACAGAAAATAAATAAAAATGAAATGTATATTAAAAGAGGTGTGTATGCATTTCGTGTTGGGCTGCTTATCAAAGGGAGTTGTCTCCATATTTGATTTCAATTTTTCAGAGTATAAATTAAAAAAACAAAGGGTTTGAAATTTTTCGGATCCTTGTTATCATCTTTACGTTTGATTTGGCAGAACGTCATCCGGGGGGGGGGGGGGGGGGGGAGGTGGTAAGGTTTGTATATTAAAAAAATGTATACCATACGCGTGTCCGTTGCCGCTTGCTCAAACTAATTACAACATGGAATTAAGGGCTATATTTTAATGTCTTATTAGGTTCATTAAAATGTTAATTATTCATTATTTTGGTTCACTTGTGAACCCCTCTCTCTCTCTCTCTCTCTAGAGAGAGAGAGAGGCGCCAATACATACTAAGTAAACATATCTATTTTTTTAAATAATAAAAAAATTATGTTTTGATTTAATTTTTTATGACGTTTAAACATTTCAGGGGATCCATATAAAAAAATTCAGCTTAAAATAACCATTTTTGCTATTTTAAAAAAATCAATCAACTTTCACAATTTTAAAGTACTTTAAAAGCTGCAAAAGTTTGACCCATTTTTTTAAAATAGCAAAAATGTTATTTTGAGTTTTTGTTTTTAATATGGATCGTTAGAAATGTTTAAATATCACACAAAAAAACTCAACTGAAAAATATTTTTTTAATATTTAAAGAAAAATGATTTGCATTAGCAGTATGTATGAGACTCTCTCTCTCTCTCTCTCTCTCTATACATATATATATATATATATAGTACTGTTCTTGTACATATCAGTTCGCATTTTAAGAGTGCGGACTGGACATGTGTTACCTCGCGGTGAGTTCAGAAAAGAGAGGCTAAATTATGGGCACACTCTCTCCCTTTTCTGGGCTCACCGCCAGGTGACACATCCCCTATCCGCACTCTTAAAATGCGGACTAGTATGTACAAGAGCAGTACTTTGTGTGTATATACACACACATACACACACACAGAGAGAAAGTCTCCTATAAGGAGTCAATATGATGTAGAAGTACATATCATTTTTTAAAAATAGTAAAAAATAAATTTTTTGATGAAACTTCATAGATTTAATGTCCACGGTTAGAGGATCATCACCAATTTTTTCTTCAAAAAATTTAATAAAAAAATCGTTGAGATGAGGTGATATGTTAAAAAATGGTATAAATATACATTTTCAACCGTTGAAATGTTAGGTCGGCACCAACCACTTTATTGATTGAATTTTTTTATGAAACTTCATGGATATGATCTTCTCACAGTCGAGATCATATTCATGAAGTTTCATAAAAAAATTCAATCAAAAAGTGGATGAGATGATCGCTAACATTTCAACGATCGAAAATGCATATTTATACCATTTTTTTACATATCACCTCATCTTAATGGTATTATTATTGAATTTTTTGATGAAAAAAATTGGAGACGATCTTCTCATCGTGATATATATATATATATATATATATATATATATATATATATATATATATATATATATATATATATATAATCTAAGTACATTTTGCATTTAATCCACCTTATTTTTTATTTTGTAAAAAGCCCATTGTCTATTTTTTCGCTTAAAGTTCAGAATACGAGAGAAAAATTGTTTGCGAGTGTTTTATGTGATGGTGGACTTTTTGGAACAAAATAAGAAAGCTCGTACTAAACGTTAATTAAAAAATTATTGAGGGACTTTTTGTTGAATGACCCTCTTTATATACACATCAATATGTGATAATATTTATATGCATATAAACATATTTATAAATAAAGAGATTCTTTGTTAGTTTGTTTTTGGATTTCATCTTATCTCTGAAATAGTTTTTTTTAGACCAATTCTTTTTCCCAATAAAAATAAATAGACCATATACATGAAGTTTCATAAAAAAATTTATTTTTTTACTATTTTAAAAAATTGGTATGTACCGGGGTCTGCATCATAAAAAATCCTTACATGAGGGGCTCTTTATATGCACACACACACACACACACACACACACACACACACACACAATCAGGCTTCTGTAAGCTTCTTAAATACGCTCTTATTTGTTTAAAATGGCAAAAAAAATTATTTTTTGTTGATTTTTTTGTGAAACGTTTCAGGGAACCCACAAAAAAAATGAGCTCAAAATGAATTGTTTTGCTATTTAAAAAAATTGACCAATATATGTCAGTTTTTAAGGTGATAAAAATTCACATATATTGGACCATTTTTTTTCAAATAGCAAAACAATTCAATTAGAGCTAATTTTTTTGTGGGTTCTTAAATGTTTGAATATCACATTAAAAAATTAACTCATTTTTTTTTTATATTTTAAACATATATATATATATATATATATATATATATATATATATGAGTCTCCTGTAATGGATACTGTTTAAGGGAAATTTAAGGACCAATGTTCAAAAATAATTTTTTTAAGCTGATTTTTTATGAGTTTTAAACGTTTCACTCCAAACAAAATTTTAGCACAAAATATTTTTTTGCTATTTTCAGACAATTAGTACAACTAGGTGAGCTTAAAACTGATATATAATCACTTAATTTTTTTAAAATAACAAACAAATTTATTTTAAGCTGATTTTTTTAGCGGTTTCCTAAAAAGTTTAACACTACATAAAAAAATCAGCTCAAAAAAATATTTTTTAAAAAAAATTCCGTAAATTAACCCTTAAACAATGTCACACACACACACACACACACACACACACACATATATCACTGTTCTAAAAAACCCGCCTAGGCTTAAGGCTTGGGAGAAACGCCTCGCCTTACGCCGTTCACGCCTTATTCTTGGTAAAATCCTTACGACGCACTTTTTTCTAAAAACAACAATGCCTTAGTGAAACGATGTCGCATTTTAAAGAATTTGGTTATAAACTGGACCATTATCTTATCCAAAATAATCATGTAGTATTTTAATTTGCATATATTCAAACATATTTTATGATATGTGCAATTTTTATATTTGAATAGTCTTATTATGGTTAAAAAATATTAAAATATATTAAAAAGGCGTAAACGCCTTTTCACGCCTTTTTACGTCTAGACCCCCTAGACTTCTAAGGCTTAAGGCTTCGCCTCCACGCCTCAATCACGTCCCCCGTTTTTTAGAACCTTGATATATATATATATATATATATATATATATATATATATATATATATATATATATATATATATATATATATATATGTGTGTGTGTGTGTGTGTGTGTGTGTGTGTGTGTGTGTGTGTGTGTGTGTATAAAGAGAGAAAGAGAAAGACCCTCGAACATACCCCTAACAACATACCTACGAATATATACCCTCGAACATGCCCCTAACAACCTCAAACATACCCCTAACAACATACCTATGAATATAAAGAGAGAAAGAGAAAGACCCTCGAACATACCCCTAACAACATTCCTATGAATATATACCCTCGAACATACCCCTAACAACATATATATATATATATATATATATATATATACAGTCCTGCTCTTGTGCGGACTAGTCCGCATTTTAAGAATGCGAACCGGACATGTGTCACCTGACGGTGAGCCCAGAAAAGAGAGAGAGTGTGCCTATAATTTAGGCGATGATTTCTAGGCGCACCGTTAGGTGACACATGTCCCGTCCGCATTCTTAAAATACGGACTACTCCACACAGGAGCATTATTATTATATATATATATATATATATATATATATATATATATATATATATATATATATATATATATATATATATATAGTCCTACTCTTATGCAGAGTAGTCCGCATTTTAAGAATGCGGACCGAACATGTGTCACCTGGCGGTGAGCTTAGAAAAGAGAGAGAGTGTCCCTATAATTTAGGCGATAATTTCTAGGTGCATCGTCAGGCGACACATGTCCAGTTCGCATTCTTAAAATGCGGACTAGTCCGTAAGAGAGCATTAATGTATATATATATATATAAAGAGAGAAAGAGAAAGAGCCTCGAACATACCCCAAATAATATACCTATGAATATACTCATTTTTTAAAAATAGTAAAAATTATATTTTTCAAACCAATTTGAAATACATGATCTCCATAATGAGAAGACCATTTCATAAAATGATATCTAAAAATTCAACTTGAAAGTGAGTGAGATGATGACGTACTCATCTAATTTTTAAATTACTCACTTTCAAGGTGTGTTTTTAAATAAATGAATTTAGATGATTTCGCCATTATAAAAATTTATGCATACAGAATTTTAACAAAAATATAATTTTTTATTATTTTTAAAAAATAGATATGTTCGGATTTTCATGCCCATTTGAGCCGTTGCAAAAAAACTAAGGCACCAAAGCCCCCCAATTTTATGAGAATCGTGAGTTGACTGATTTTATCTGATAGATAGTTCATATTTTTCTGAAAACCCAAAAATACCCTTGCTTATTAATCCATCTTTCTCTTTTCACGTTCTCATTCATGTCTTATATCACCCTCTTTTACAACTGTCATACGAAAATCACAAAGGTTGAAAGAAATGAAGATAATGCTAGAAAAATCTGGAATAAAGAGAAAAAAAACAAAGACATAACTATCAAGAGAAAGAAGAAAACGTAAAACTTTCGTGTGCTTCCGCGCGCATGTGTGTGTATATATATATACGGGAGAGGTTCAAAAGTGAACCAAAAGAATAAATTTTTTAATGAATCTATTAATAGATTAAAAAATTGATCCTTAATTTCTTGTTATAATTGGTCCGCGCCAGTGGCAATGAATAATTTTTTAATCCCCCCGCTGGCACGGACCAATTACAACAAGAAATTAATGATCAATTTTTTATGTCTTAGTAAGTTCATTAAAAAGTTCATTCTTTTGGTTCACTTTTGAACCTCTTCCATATATATATATAATAATGCTCTTGTGCGGACTAGACCGCATTTTAAGAATGCGGACCGAACACGTGTCAACTAACGGTGTGCCTAGAAATTATCGCCTAAATTATAGGCACACTCTCTCTCTCTTTCTTGCCCTCACCGCCAGGTGACACATGTCCAGTCCGCACTCTTAAAATGCGGACTAGTCCGTACAAGAGTAGGACTGTATAAATATATATATATATATATATATATATATATAGTGGCGGAGCCAGGAATTCTAGCTGGTCTGGGTACGAAAGGAAAATTCCGAGGGTTCGAGGGCGGGAGTCCCTGATATTTTTTTTGAGTAGTACTTATAATAATCTTTTAAATGCATAGAAAATAATATATAAATAGATGAATTACAATGATTTAAAAAATTAAACATCAATACAAAACGAATAATTACTACAAACCCAATAACAAAATGTTAATTTCAACAACATCATGTCCAAAAAATATTACTACAAACCAATAACAACAACATTTATACTAATATTAAAAGGGATAAAACAAAAAATAAGCATATTTTTAAAATTTCAACAAACTCTTTAACAATGAATATTTGCTACACAAAATTTCAACAAACCCTAACAATGAAAATTTACTAAAAAAAAAACAGGAGGAAGACATATCTTAAAGTGGTGTAGAGATTTAACTCAAAGAATAGGGAGAGTAAAAGTGAAAATGTGTATAAATTTTAAGAGTTATGTTTTTTAACGTGAATAGAAGAACTTTTGTGCTGATTTTTTTTTTTTAATACCCTTACTAATATATGTGTATATATTAAAAAAAAAGGTGGCCTTACCTGGCCTGGGCACGTGCCCAGTGCATAGACAAAGTGGCTCCGCCACTAATATATATATATGTGTGTGTGTGTGTAATACTCTTCGTGTGTGGATTGCCCCGCATTATAACAGTGCGGACCGGACATGTATCCCCTGATGGTGAGCCTGAAAATTATCTGCTAAATCATAGACGTTTTTTCTCTCTTTTCTGGGTCACCGTCAGGTGACACATGTTCAGTCTGTACTATTACAGTTCGCACAAGAGCAGTACTATATACATACCTATTATTTTAAGATAGTAAAAAATTATTTTTCAGCCTATTTTTTTTACGTGAAGTTTAAATATTTAAAGGGACCATATAACAAAAATCAGCTCAAAATAACATTTTTTGCTATTATAAAAAAATCGATCAAACTTTTGCTGCTTTTAAAGCACTTTAAAATCTGTGAAAGCTTGTTCGATTTTTTGAAAATAGCAAAAAAAATTATTTTGAACTGATTTTTTTTATAGGAGTCCATTGAAATGTTTAAATACTACACACTCAACTTATTTTTTTTTAAATTATAAAAAAATTGGTATGTGCCAAGAGTATGTATGAGAGTTGCTCTCTCTGAGAGAGAGAGAGAGAGAGAGAGAGAGAGAGAGAGAGAGAGAGAGAGAGAGAGAGAGAGAGAGAGAGAGAGAGAGAGAGAGAGAGAGAGAGTCGGGCTCTTCAACATGCTTTAGTAACAAACCTTAGAAATGGAACTATTTTTTTAAATGGTAAAAAAAAAAAAATTGACTTGATTTTTTTTTTTTTGGGGGGGGGGGGGGGGGGATTTTAACATTTCATTGAATCGCTAAATACAAAATTAGCTCAAAATTATTTAGTTTTTCTATTTTAAAAAAATTGATCAATATCTGTAAGTTTATACGTTGTTAAAAACTCACATACATTTGATTGATTTTTTTTAAAATAACGAAAAAAATCATTTTGAGTTGATTTTTTTTAAGTTCCGTGAAATGTTAAAATACAATAAAAAACAAATCAAGTTAAAATTATTGTTTTACTATTTTAAAAAAATAAGTCTGTTTCTAAGGTTTGTTACTAAGGTCTTTTTTAGTGTGTGACTCTCCCCCGCCCTCTCTCTCTCTCTCTCTCTCTTTGTAACACCTTGTATTTTTATAATTTGAAATTTAATTATATATGGCTTTTTTAAATCACACGTGTGTAGTAATTTAATTGAAATGGTATATTGCATATTTATTAAATATTAATTGAGAGAGATTGAGATTAATATTTATGTGTTAAATTTACTAAGTGTGTATAGTAAATAAAATACGATGAATTATTGGTATGTCGTAGTGAGTGAGAACGACATGAGTTTTGACGGTATCTCAATTGGGGTTTATGAGTAGATTATTTTAAGGTTAAGATAGGAAAGTAATGTATAGTGATTAGGATGGTGATTTTATGTGCACGGTTGATCTGGAATGGGTCAAAATAGCCAAAATTAAGTACCCGGGGGGTAGTAATTGGGTTCCAGGAGCTTTTTAGACCCATTGAGACCCATTGGGTGACATATATGTCATTTTACATAAGGAGGTTAACCTACTTTACACCAGAATGACCATTTACTAATACACAATGAGTGTTAGTAATCTATTTTCTAATGGATATATCCGTTAGGAATAATGTGGGGAATAATGCGTTGGGAATATTATTTCTAACCGACACAATCCGTTAGTAAATTTATTAATTATGACGGATTAAAACAGTTAGAAATTTGTTATTTTTAACGAAAAATAACTGTTACAAATAATAAAAACCGTTACTTATGTGAGGACTTTTTTTCACATTTATGCTTTTCCTTTTATTTACTAACGGATATAAACCGTTAGAAGTTGGACTTTCTAATAGTTTTACTCTGTTAGAAAATGTCGTGTATATATATATATATAGGGAACCAACCAATCCATCTTGCTCACCCTTTCAAAATCAATGTTAGCATTGAATGGGAGCCAAAATTGTAAGACAAAAAGAAAGTTATACATAATCAATAGCCATCATATCATTGTCCATAAATGCATAAATATGCATAATCCATAACGAGCATAGAGCAACCATCCAAACATACTAGAAAAGGTCCACATGTACAAAAACATAAGCAAAAATAAATGTTATGATCCATCCAAAAGTAGAATCAAATGTACTTCCACTAACAATCAAGCCATATGAGATATCCCCCACCCGCGAAGCCACCCAAGGTATAGAAACCATCTTGAGGAGCTTCCCACAAATCAGCGTCAGGGTCGAGCACTTCTTCCACACAAACTATCTTTTCTCCATTTTTGGGATGCTTGAAATGACACGTTTGTCATGATGGATCTGTCACAACATGACCTTTTGCCAATTTTTTACCAAACTTATTACATAATAGGACTTTAGGTTCGTTCATGGGAACGTGGGGAGGATGATGAGTTTGAGATGCACCAAGCGATAAGAAAATATTATCCATATTTTGGGTTAGAGGAGAAGGGCGATTAATTAATATGGATCGATCACTCGCGGCAGTGTTTAACGGTGCCCGACTTTCTTTCATGTTTGATACAATATGACACATAACCTGTAACATAAATGGACAAAAAATATAAGTTAAGAGCACGAATAACACAATGAAGTTGTAACATGGCATGGAAAAATTTAAAAACATGAAAATTTACCTTGAGGGTATCCTCGATAGTGTGTAGTCTTGAGTTGAGTTCATAATTATTCCACGCATCTTTTTCATTTTCTGTTTGCCCCCGTTCAAGTGCCTTACTCGCAATCCCAATATGAATAAGTCGTGTCCTAGAGATATGGCTTGAATATGCACGAACACTTCCCCTTTTGTCCCTCCCAAATACTTCAACAACTACATTCGTGTCGATGCCTCCCTCGTCATGGCTACTTCCTTCACATTTTCTTCTATTCTCAGTAGCCATCAAATTATCCTATAGTATGAACAACAAAATGCTAATATAACACCCTGCTTAAAATAATAACGGGTGGCCAACCCTATACTACATTAAATCAGGAGTTTCAGATGGCTCAATCTCAACACCAACTGTCGGTACAAATCTAATATAGACTAACTACCCGATATCATATAAGCGAGATGTTAAAATTAAATAAAATATGCAACAGACAACAAACCAACATTACAAAACTAATAATAAAGGAAAAAAATATGCATACAAGAACTATGATAAATAAAATGCTAGAATAAAATGAAATGAGTAACTACAACCGAATATACCACAAAAGAGCAGACCCGAATAAGCTGTCAAGTCACAGCCAATACAATAACTGAAATGAAATAAATATACACATCTCTAAATATCCCTTGGGTATAAACTCGATATACAACATGAATCCTACTTAGATTTTTGAAGAAGTAGGAAGCGACTACATTCTACATCCCGTAACAGTCCGCATCTGTCACGGCTCCCAAGACTCTGGATAAAAGGTTATTCGGCATCCATGCGGCAGGACACCTGTAGTAATATATATATATATATATATATATATATATATATACAGGCAGGAGAGAAAAGTAAACGGGTCAGAGCCCGAGTTGTGAAAAATATTTAGCAAGTGTGTTAACCGAGCATAATAAATATCGGTGCACTTATTTCATAATTAAAGTGGAATTGCACTGTCGTAAAACCCCAACTCACCTCTCATCTAACGGCGCGCACCTATTCGCGTCCTGAGATTTTTGTTAAATTACCCCCATTTATAAGGACAACCTGACTTAACATAGGCCCAACCTATACCCACGAGAATTTCCTTCCTATCTTAACCCAAGAATCCACTCTTTCTAAACATACATAATTATTTTTACAAACAAATATGCCATAATAGGCTTTATGGATTCGGTTTTATAATTTAATTAATTATAATTCTTGATACGTTACCCATATATATTTGGGTTTAATCATATGATTTAATTACTAAATAACATGCATACAAATTATTATTGACAAAACTTCTCTCCAATCTCAACACTGCACTACGTTTCGTGCGTGGGGTGTCTCGCAAAGCGAAATCCAAACAAGGAACCACCCCGTTACACTACTCCTTGACGATGTCGATCCTAGAGATCCATTATGCCATACATAAAATTTGAGAATGCGATAATTACATGTGATAATTGATTAACTTCGCAACTTTCAAATATAGCACACTTATTTAATTTCAGCCCCTAATCATGCATCTAAAGTGCGTGTGTCAAACCATAAATAAAATAAATCATGTGACACAAAAATATGCTGAAACATAGATTTCAGGAAAAAACCCCTTTCGGGTAAAACCTTTATTTCACTATGAATATACAAGCCGCAACTTACAATTACATAGAGAAATCTGCAATGGATCAACGCGCAGCCAACCCACAAAGACACGCAGTCTTGAACTCAGCAAGAGAATACACGCAGCACCCTCCAAGGACTCGCAGCCCAAACAACAAAGGTAGAACAGCAGCTCTCCTCAATGACACGCAACCATAAAAACTTTGTAGAGACTCCCTCAGCAATGACACGCAGCCCTCGGTTGCAAAGATCTCTCCACAAAGATGAACAATAATAAAGTTTGTGTTCTAGGGTTACCAAAAAGATTCACAAATGTTTGGCGATTTGTGTGAATTAAAAACCTAGAGTCTTGGGCTCAATAGGTGAAGACTTAGAGTATTTTTGAACTCTGAAAATCATCTTGAAAGTCTTAAAAAGCAACTCCCCAAAGTTGGCTTTAAATAAGAAAACTTTAAGCCTAAAAAATCTCTGCAGATGTGGCAAAGTATATCCCAGGCGGACCGGTCTGGCTTGGGGACGGATCGGTCCGATTGACCGGATCGGTTCTTTTATTCTAAGGCGGATCGGTCCGGTAAAGGGCGGATCGGTCCGATTATTTCAGGCTTCATCGGTTTGCTTGCGGTCCGGGGTATACTGGATCTGCATCAAGCGGATCGGTCCAAGTAGAGGGCGGATCGGTCCGGTTAGCCAATCTTTGATTCCTCTTCCTCTTTTGATATTCGGATCCGTTGATGAATGTATGAATCTTGAATTTCTTCAACAGTGTAACGGCGTACGACATAATAAATTGTTAATGGACAAAAATGTCCTTACAAAATTTTATACTACTACTACTACTAAATTTAGATTACAATATAAAAAAAACTTAAAATCTCCAATAATATCCTTGGGATGATGTAACCGAAATATTTCTTAAATCCGATACATCAACCCCCATCAATCTAGTACACTATAATCATCCAAGATGTACTCCACAAAGATTCTATATCCTTTCATCTATAGGATATATAAATATATATATAGGCATTTATTCTAACCATATATATATACAATCATCCATTCCCATAGCCAAGTGTACATACCACATATGATATACAATGGCCATACACATAATATACCCGACTATATATATCTCCGATAAAACTGCATCATGCTATCATCTTCCAGGACATTACTCACATACCATCCTGGGGACCCCGGTCGATCTCAATATCACCTACATCGGAGCCATACACACACACACGACGTCCCGGGAAGCGACCATAGCTCCTAACCGGTCAATGAGACGAGACATACCCACCACGCCTCACCCCAAAAATATAAATCACATAATAACATACTGGACGACTATGACCTGGGGACTATCCACACCATGCTCCTTGAGCCAGAATGCTCACCCTCTGCGCGAAAACTTCCCAATGATAGCATGAGCGGGGTATGCTTAACCACATAAGTATATATATCATTCACATGCACAATATATATACATACATATGATCCCATCATATGATCAAACATTAAACCATCATATACAGTTTAAATATTCATACCATGTATATCCACAACATAAATATATCCATATAGATATATATACATGTATTCACATATCTTTATATCTATATATATATACAAACTAATTCTCGTTCATATGTATAAGATATCTAAACTCGGCTATAAGTATACATAATCCCGTCACCACAAATTCCTTCAATTTTACCTCTATATGTGAATACAATCTCTCACTTGAAACATATTCAATCATGTTTCCTATGATGAATAGTCTCCCAAAATCATATGTATATCTATACATATATATTCAGAATTAGGGTTATCACCCAAAATTTGTGTAGGAAACCACCACAACGCATACTATCTATATCCAAGAGTATATTAAAGAATCTAGTAATCATTTTGACTATCGGTATACACCTAACTAATAGTCTATAAGCCTCAAGCTCAATCTTACCTTCATCAAATAATCCCATTGCTCTCGATTTCGACTACAGTTCAATCACTTTTGTGAATCCCCTAGTCTAAGATCTCTCGGATTTATTTCTTAAATTTTATCATTACTAAGGGTATGAAACTATACTCTTCCATTTGGCCCCAAATCGTATCTTAATAATATCCTCTCCTTATAAGGATTCGACATAGAGGTTGGCCTAGAATTTCACAACATACCCTCGCAATTCTCCCTAAGAGTTCTTAGCCTCACATCACATCTATACTTACTTTTAATCTACAATTAGGATCCTCAATCCCCAAAAGGTTTCCCCACACTCTCTATACACAACTCCAAATACATACATGGATATATTCTTCTCCAATTATTCCAAGAAGTCCTCACTATCATATTAAGTGAGAGACCCCCCTATAAGTCTCCAAAATATATCTATTACTTCATAAGAGAAAGCCCCAAATTGATAAACCCAACCAAAAAGGGTTTGCAATCACTATGGAGAAAATAACTCAAAATGCCCTATTCCCGAATTGATTCGGTCCTATTCCGAATCGATTCGGCCTCCAAGGCGAATCAATTCGAGTTCAAAGACCTAGGCTTCTGCCACAAGAAGAATCAATTCGGCTTGGGTCCGAATCGATTCGGTCAATGCAGACCTGCCAATTTCCCTAAACCGAATCGATTCGCTAAGGGGGCGAATCGATTCGGGCCTGCAGATTTTTAAAGGTTCTTCTTCTTCAATGAACCCACGAATTTTAAACCCTAAAATTTCTATTCTAACCCCCAAATCTTCATCAAATAATGATTTTAAGCCATTAAATCAACCCAAAGTTGATCCCAACCATTTCTACCCCATTTAAACCCATATTTAAACATTGATTTCAAGATTTAACCCAAAAATCTAGGTTTTGACATTAATACCCCAAAACTATTTTTTAAGCCACAAATTATGAAATCAAATACACAAATAACCTATTTAGCAAGATTAAACACTTGCCTCGATTTTTTAGAGGTTGGATCATCCTCGATGTCGCGGTTGGGCCGAAAATCTCCAAGATTTTCTTCCTCTCTCTCTTCCTTTCTTCTTCTTTCTCTCTTATTTTCTCTTTCTCTCCTTTTCTCAAATGAGAAGGCTTCATCTGAAAGCCTCTTAAGCCTTAAAATATAAATCCCAAATTTTAATTGTTAATACACACTTTAAATGACTCGTTTACACCAATTCGAGTCAAACTAACTTAAAAATATTCCGGAGCCGAAATAAAACCCATTGACAGTCATTTTGACTATCTCGACCCTTCCGGGATCAATGGTACCCTCAAATCATCATCTGAAATACTTTAAAACGTCCTCTATTTTTGGACTTCAATTCCCAATTTTAGAATTCTCCAATTTAATTAAATTTTATTTTCCCAAAATTTAATTTCTCAGTCTAAAAAATCATGGGGTGTTACAGCTAAACTATAAATATATGTAAAAGAGGAAAATCTAAAGGAGAAAAAAATAATACCACAGATAAAAAATACAATACTAACATATTTAGCCTTAGCGCTTGCCATCACACTCTCATTTTCATCACTGTGTTCCGCAATCCACTTATCCAGTCGCCTAATTTTTTTAATAGGCCCTTCCTTTCCATATAAGTTTGATGTCAAGTGTAAGACTAAAAAGAATTAAGACTGGAAATTATAAACATGAATGCCTACCTTTTTGAATGTTTTTTATGCATAGCTACAACGCCCGAGACAATGGGGCATTTGAAGTTTTTGTTGATTTTCACTATTTTTAATATTTTGTTGTTGCTTTTGGGGATTATCTTCATTTTCTACAAATTCTTTCCAAATTTCGGGATCAACGCCTTTAGGCATTTCACGACATTTTTCCTTAAATGGTCTTGCAAAATAGACTTGAAGGTCTTAAACCTTTGGGACCAAGGTTTCTCAAGCAAAGGGCGAGCAACTGCAGTCAAAACATTAAGTTCAAATTGGCCCTGTAGAAAATTGTAAATAAAAAAATAGCAAAGGTTACCAAATAACAAAATGAGTTTATACATTTGCTTTACACACGAACATACTAAGATTCATAAAATAAAATGTTGAATCCAGGGTATATTTATGTATGTTTCGTATTTTAAATAGGAAAAAAACATCATGTATGGATAGTATTCTCAAAGGAAATTGAACATTACCATTAATGTGCGCCATACATCATCTTTGAAGTGTTGTGGCACCTTTCTCCAATCATCATAGCTAACGGGAATAAGACTTCACACTAAACCCTCAACACGAGAATTCCAGTTCTTACAATTATCATCCACAGTACAGCCGTCAATTTCAACTATGATTCGAATTTTATCCTTCTCATCTTTGTCACTCAATGGTTGAGACGAAGTTTAAGCAGAAGATGGTTATTGCATTGCATTTGCATCTGAAGACAAAATTGATTTCTTGAAATTCAGAACACGACATTAAATGTTAGAAATTTCAATCGAGAAGAAAATTTTATTGATTATAAGGATCTTACATATATATTGAGAAGAGTGTATAAATAGAAATTTCAATCGATGCAAACAATTATTTGACAGTAACTGGAAAACATTCAACAAATGGAATCTATGTATACGTAATAAACAACATACATCAATGAAGGAAAAAGTGGTGGTGGGTAGTTATCATAACAACAAAAATTATTCACTAATGAAATTAAAAGAAAAAATGTACAGGAGAAAAAAGACAAGACTGAATACAACATTGTGCCAAGACAGACTACAAAATAATGGGTGAACCAAAAGTTTGGAACTCACATCTCAAAATATGACTACATAGAAATACCATTGGAAGAAGAAAAACGAGTAAACAATGCTACTAAAGTAGAAGGGTAAAACACCAACAGGTATGATATTGATCATAGCAGGTTAGTAAAAGAGAATCTGCACATCCTAGGTTCCCCTGCCACTAGGCTATCTCATTAGGATTAGTGACTCTATATAAAGTATGCACTTGCGATAACAATGGCCATTTTAAGTACTAGTCGCAATAATGGCCATGGTCATCACCACACATAGTCACTACGTATAGTTTTCATGCTGACTATTGACAAAGTTTTCACAAATACATGGCTAATATTTTACTATAGCTTACATGTTTGGACCTTGGGTTCCATTTAGTGAAAGGCCTTTCTTAAATTTTGCACAGAAAATGTTGCTTTTAAATATATTTTCCAATCGTGACAAGAATTTTTTAAATATATTCCATATTTAATTTTGTTCACTATTTTCTCAAACTTACATAATTGTAGCAGGTATATTTTTTACAATGCTACAAAAAAAAATTCTACGTTTAAAAATGTGGCTGAGTAGTAGAGATTTATCTACCAGGCTTTTGAGCGTAACCCACAGGTTTTCAATACATGCCATGATAGCACTAGAAATGAGTGTTTTTAGGAATTCAGTGCGGTGAAGCCACAAAGTTTTCTTTCCGGTGAGAAGAGTACAACCATAGCAGAGAGAGAAATGTGAGAAAGGACACAATTGGATATGGTGTGGAACTATAGTCAACAGTAATAAGGTTAGTTTGGCAGAAACACTATGACCGACTTCATATGTAGGTGCACCGATGCCTAGAGAATGAAAGAATAAATGTTACAAATGGCATGCGTTTAAGCAAAGAAATTGGCGACACGAGCTGTAGAGAAAAGTGCAGAGACATTTAAAATATGGACCAAGAGGGGCACAAATTTAGAGGAAAGAAAAAGAATAACAGTATAGGGGTGGGGGCAAAAAGAACTATATTCCAGTCGATGAACGATATGGAATACATAAAAAGGATTGTGTTGATTCTCAACGACAACACATTTGAGTGATGCAAAAAGAGAGCCGAAGCAGAGGACAATCCTAAGAGCATATCAGGCTCTCATACCATATAGAATCAAATAGAATATATAAAAGACAAATGACTTAGTGTGGTTAGGCCATAGACCTACATCTATTCTGTTAATCTAATCTCAAATGATTACAATGAATGTGAAATATATATATATATATATATATACAATCCTGCTCTTGTGCGGACTAGTCCGCATTTTAAGAATGCGGACCGGACACGTGTCACCTGGCGGTGAGCCCAGAAAAGAGAGAGAATGTGCTTATAATTTAGGCGATAATTTCTAGGCGCACCGTTAGGTGACACATGTCCGGTCCGCACATGAGCATTATATATATATATATATATATATACATCTGATCCTAAAGATGATTGTAAGTGCATTATCATTATCTCTCACCGGAGGAAAGAGACATATAACCACACATCTGATCCTACAGATAATAGTAAGCGCATTATAATTCAGTTGGCTCTATTTGAGTAGAAAAACTACTCAATAATGTATTGCTGGGGTCTCTATTTGAGTTAGAGAAGTAAGTTAAATTTTGTTGAGAACTTAAAGGTGTTTTCTATGTGCGTTAAAGTAGTAGTTGGGAGGGAGTGTGCTTAGTTGTGTAATTCAAGGGTGTTTTGGTCCAAAAAATTACATAAGGAGCATGTCTAATTACCAAATAGGCATTTTTAATAGGAAGTGAAAGGTGTAAAATCCTGGGGATGTGGCAAAGGAATTAGCAAATGGGGTAGTATTACATCTCATTGTAAAATCTGAGGATTATATAAGGCAAATATCTATTAATCACAGTGTAATCTCGTAACTACACAAGAGCCTAGGACTATATATAAGCTTAGAAAGCCTACGAAATATAAAACTTTTTATTCTATTATGATTAAGCTATGTAATACTAATACTACCCACGTATGATAAGGGGCGGACCTACCCCATCCTGAATGGGGGCGGCCGCACCCACGGGTTTTCGGATTTTTTTTGTTAGTATATGTAAAAAAATAAAATAATTTCAGACGCTTTCTATCCGAGTTTATTCATCCACCCTTTCTTCCTTGCTTTCAGATCATTTAACTGGGAGGGTTTAGTTGTCACATTAGAATCTTATGGTTGGTCGATCTCCCTGATCTGGCTTATGCAATGTTAGGATTTATTTGAGGGGTTTGGTTGCTGGGAGGGGGTTTGTTTTGTTGTTGGGGGTTTGGGGTTTATTGGGTCGGGTTTGTTACTACAATTTGGGGTTTCGTTTGGGGGATTTTGTTGCTGCTAGGGGTGTTCAAAAAATCGACTGGATCGATGGACCGAATCGAACCGAGCCAAGCCGAACCGACTATTTTTTTCGGTCTTTTTTCTTAATCGGTCCGGTCTCGGTTTATTTTTTTGGTGGACCGATCTAGTCGGTCCGGTCCACGGTTTACAATTTTAAAAACCCTGTTAGGACCGACCCGGAACGACTCTATATAATATAATATATTTTTACATATATATGATATATTTAAGATAAATCAATAGTGAAAATATATTTTTTAATATTTGATTAGGTTAAATTGTAGTTTAATCTAATACTAGGTTTGTTTTAATTGCAAATTTTGATATTTTTTATTTTTAATGTTTGGAAAAAATAGACTCGAGTTTATTTTTATTATTATAAATGATATAATTTAATAATGTGAGGACCGACGGGTTAGACCGGACCGATCCTATAAAAAATCGAACCGACTAGGGTCGGTTAACTGACATTATCGATCCGGTCTGGTCCATTTTTTTAAAGGACCGACGAAGTCAGTCCAGTAAAAAAAAACCTCAAAACCGAACTGGACCGGACCGCGAACACCCCTAGTTGCTGCGGTTTGGGGTTTAATTGGTGGGATTTTGTCAAGCTCTAGTGAATATAGAGATGCAGAATTATAACATTAGTTTGAGTATGTTTTTTTTCTTCAATAGATCTCATTAGTTGTTAATTAGTGTTTAGTTGTTAATTATTAGTTAATTTTTTTTAGTATGTTATTCATTTATTTTAAGTAAACTCTCCAAATTTTTTTAGTATGTTATTTATTTTTTTAGTATGTTAGTTAATTTTAGTTAGTTTAGTTATTACTGTGCTGAAATTAGTTTAGTTATTGGTTAAAATATATTAGTTATTGCTGAAATTTTAATTTTAATTTATTTAATTTTTGCTGAAATTGTTAGTTATTACTGAAATTTTAATTAGTTTACTGTTGTTGAAATTGGTTGTTATTGCTGAAATTTTAATTAGTAACTAAAAATCTAATTTGATATAATGTTTCAGATTTAGGCAATTATGTTGAAGATTTAGATAATTAGGATTAAAAAATTGCAAAAAAAGTAAAAACAACCCAAAAAATTCGCCCCGGGGGCTCTCGCCTTCATCAAACATTTTCGCACCCACTCACTCAAAACTCTGGGTCCGCCACTGGGTATGAAACTCTAACAACCTTTTATCAAACTTGCATTGTAGGGGCAAGCACATTACGAGTTTATCAAGGAAAATGTAACTTAAATTCTACAAAAATGCAATTGAGAAATCTGTGTCGGATGCCTCTGCCACTGCTGGAAATCAAAATATTACCTACAGGTACATAAACTACAAATGCCATGTTAAATTCTGTAGTAACCTCCAATTAGAGGAGATAAGATGACCAATCTTAGCAGGACCTGTGAGAAAAATAATAGAACTAACGAAAACTAGAGAGTAATGTAAATAGTGAAATCAAATTTACAGGCTGGGCAAGGAATTAAAAAATGAGGGCATCCAAGACTCATGGTCTTGGATGTCTCCCGACCATTCAATAACTGAATTATCTTCTGAAGAAGATATGATTCCACTTCGACCATCTACTTGTTTCCCTTTCGTGGGAAGTATTAAGAATTATATTTATGTTGTAACATTTTATTATTGTAAAATGTTTACCAACGTAGAATAGGTCAATCTAATCCCACCTTTCTCTAGAATTGGTTAGTAGTGGTTAGTAGAATCCCACCAAAGGTGGATTAAAATTTTTCAGCCTAAAAGGATGGCATGATAGAGTAATGGAGTCTGTATGATTCTGTATATATGCACTGTACAGTTTTGATGTTTAATATAACAAAACATTTTACCCATTTATATTGTTTACTTTTTATGTTATCAGAGCACCATCCCGGTGACTGATTTCTTAAGCTTTTCAAAACCCTAGCAAACCTTCAAACACCATGGCAGGTGAAGATTCAATAGAACAAAATAACGAAAGTTCCACTTCCCAAAATTTAAACAACCACAACATCAATTCTGGTATGGATTCATCAAACCCATACTATATCCATCATACAGATAACCCTGGTCACATGCTTGCTCCAATAAAATTGAACGGGGCCAACTATCCATCTTGGAGTAAATCCATGATTCATGCTCTCATATCCAAGAACAAAATTGGTTTTGTCAATGGATCCATTCAACCCCCTTTAGAAACAGAACAACCGACAAAATTTTCTCACTATAATCAATGCAACAGTATGATTTTGTCTTGGCTCGCTCACTCGGTAGAGCCGGATCTAGCCAAAGGAATTGCTCATGACAAAACCTCCCATCAAGTATGGGAAGATTTCAAAGAACAATTTTCATAAAGGAATTCACCAACAATTTATCAAATCCAGAAGTCAATTGCCTCTCTCTCATAGGGCACCATGACAGTCTCAGCTTATTTCACAAAACTCAAAGGTTTTTGGGATGAATTAGAAACATATAGGATTCCTCCCACATGCAATCAGATGAAAGCACATAATGAACAAAAAGAAGAAGACCAGATGATGCAATTCCTCATAGGACTCAACGACACCTTTGGCAGTGTTCGCAGCAACATTCTCATGATGACACTTTTGCCAAATGTTTGTCAAGCATACTCACTCGTTATTCAAGATGAAACGCAATGACAAATGACTTCTGGTACAATAAAAAAATTCTCCATCGTCGCTGCATTTCAGAGTCGGCCAAATAATTTCTCAAACAATTCCAAAAAAGGTCATTGTGAACATTATGATAGAGATGGACATACAATTGCAAATTATCGACAACTAAAATATCGATGCAAATATTGTGACAAGAAAGGGCATACTGAGGAAAGATGCAATTTTAAGAATGGAACGTGGGTTCCTACCAATTCAGGAACACAAAGCAATCGGCAACATCAAGGTCCACAGCAGAGACGTGGATTTCAAGGAAATCTTTTCATTAATTCACGTGGAGGCACCTCAACATCACGCGGACATGAATATTTCCCTTCTGCCAACGTAGTAGAATCTTCTCAGGCTACATTCGTCGCTTTCCCTCCAGGCTTTAATGCATCAACCCAACATATTCCTAATCTGCAGACCTCTCAAAAGAATCCATTAAATGGGCTTTCAGGAGAACAACTTCAACAACTAGCCCATGTCGTGTCTATGATGAATCCAAACCGTGCTTCCGGTAATGGCAATACTTATGCAAATGCTGCAGGTCTGTCCCATTTTACTAATCCCTCAATTAATTCTTTATTCACTAGTCCATGGATTTTGGATAGCAGAGCTATTGACCACATCACCTCAGGTCCCACTATTTTCACTAAAATAAAATCTTCACCAATACCTATAGTTAATTTACATACTGGGTCTTCTACTCCAATCACTTCCATTGGAACCATACCATTCAATTCAGAAATCACCTTAAACAAAGTTTTAGGTGTTCCTTCTTTTCAACTAAATTTAATGTCTGCAAGTAGAATCACTAATTCTCTAAATTATTGTGCCATTTTTTTCCCACCTTCTGTGTCTTGCAGGACTTGGCTACGAGGAAGATGATTGGCTCGGGCAAACAATGTGGTGGTCTCTATTACATGTCTCCATTGTAACATACGTCTATCTCCTGTCAACTTTCCCAGCCCTCAAGGGTGTGGCATATGCGACTTGGACATCCATCACCTTCCCGTCTTCAATTAGTTTCTCCATTACTTTCTTCCAGTCCTATTTCTTTTGATAATAACTGTAATGTTTGTCCTATGGCCAAACAAACAAGACTTCCATTTCCTATAAGTTCAATATCAACTCATGCTCCATTTTATTTATTACATTGCGATATTTGGGGTCCTCACAAAGTTCCCACACACTCAGGGGCACGTTTCTTTCTAACCATTGTGGATGATTTTACTAGATGCACGTGAATTTTTTTGATGAAATATAAGTCTGACACTCAGAACCTTTTAAAATCCTTTATTGATTTTTCTCACACTCAATTTCATGCCAACGTTAAAGCCATCCATATAGACAACGGGTATGAATTTTTGTCTATGAGAGATTTTTTCCAAACCAATGGAATCAAATACCAACGAACTTGTGTTTTCACTCCACAACAAAATGGAGTTGCCGAATGCAAGCATTGTCATATTCTCAACGTAGATCGTGCATTACATTTCCAATCTCGCCTGCCCCTTACTTTTTGGGGTGAATGTGTCTTGATCGCTGTCTACCTAATTAATCGATTACCATCACCACTACTGTCCATAAAATCACCGTATGAATTGTTATACAAACGTCCACCATCATTTGATCACCTGAAAGTCTTTGGTTGTCTATGTTATGCAACAGTTGTTCATCCTACACATAAATTTCATCCCCGTGCCAGATGTTGCGTCTTTGTTGGATATCCCACTAGTCAAAAAGGCTACAAACTTTATGATTTAGAGACTAAATTTTTTTTGGTCAATCTTGATGTCAAATTTTGTGAAACAGACTTTCCTTTTTCGTCTCTCTCTCACGATGCGGATCATAATTATGTTTTGCCCAATTTTTTTGTTGATGTTCCTGACAACAGGCCACCACCACAACTTCCTTTCACTGAAGTTCAATCTCAACAGCCCCATAATGACAACTCATTCATCCAGCAGTCCCACGTGCATGATACACGAGATTCCACTGCTCTGGATCGAGACCCCATTACACCAATCCACGGGCATGATATTAGCGATAGCCCTACCCCACCAGTGTCCCTTCAGCCACTCACTTCCACTCAATTTGACGCAACACGTATAGCCGACCCAAATATTTATTCACAACTATCTGACCCTTCAAATATTAAATTATTACCCCCACAGACAGATTCTTCCACATAATCACTTGCCCCTATGCGTCAATCTAGTCGTCCTAAGCAACCTCCGGCATGGCACCAAGACTACCACATGTCCAACCACGTCTATCAACCTTCCCCATCTCCTCGTTCTGCTTCAGGTACTCGTAATCACCTTTATCATTTTCTTTCATATTCTCGTTTGTCTTCTTCCCATTATGCCTTTCTAGCTAACATTTCAAGCCACACCGAACCCACATCCTATGCTCAAGATATCCTTGATCCAAATTGGAAACAAGCCATGAATGCAGAATTAGAATCATTGCAACACAATAATACATGGACTATGGTTCCTTTACCCGCTGGTCATAAACCCATCGGATGCAAATGGGTATACAAAATTAAATTCAACTACGATGGCACCATTGAACGATAGAAAGAACGTCTTGTTGCTAAGGGATACACTCAGGTTGCAGGAATTAATTATCTTGAGACTTTTTCACCAACCGCCAAACTCACTACTCTACGGTGTCTCTTAACTGTTGCTGCTGCTCGCAGCTGGTTCATCCACCAATTAGATGTATAGAATTCCTTTTTACACGGTGATTTGCATGAGGTGGTGTACATGGATCCTCCTCCTAGTATTCGTCGACAGGGGGAGAATCGTGTATTTCGGCTTAACAAGTCCCTCTATGGTCTCAAACAAGCCTCCAGGAACTGGTTTTCCACTTTCTCAGATACCATTCAGAAAGCTAGTTATCAACAATCCAAAGCTGGTTATTCTCTTTTCACCAAGGTTCAAGGTTTTTCATTTACTGCAATTCTTATCTATGTTGATGACATACTTCTCACGGGAAATAATCTTGAAGAAATGGAACGTCTCAAAACATTCCTTCTCAAATGCTTCCGTATCAAAGATCTTGGTGATTTGAAATATTTTTTGGGCATTGAATTTCCTCGCTCCAAGAAAGGTATTTTCATGACTCAAAGAAAATACGCACTAGATATTTTGCAAGATTCAGGAATATTGGGTGCACGCCCACATAAATTTCCAATGGAACAGAACTTGAAACTCACTCCCACAGATGGAGCATTGCTGACTGATCCAACTAAATATAGAATATTGGTTAGCAAATTAATTTATCTCACTGTCACGAGACCTGACATTGTTTATTCCATTCGAACACTAAGTCAATTTATGCATGAACCTCGTAAACCTCATTGGGATGCCGTAATAAGGGTTCTCAAATACATCAAAGGTACACCCGGTCAAGGTTTATTATTTTCAGCAACTAACAATCTGGCCTTGAAAGCATTTTGTGATTCAGATTGGGGTGGTTGTCGTGCTACAAGAAGGTCATTGTGTCTTTCTTAGAAATTCTCTCATCTCTTGGAAATCCAAGAAACAAACTAATGTTTCTAGGTCATCAGCAGAAGCCGAATATCAAGCTATGGAAAACACCTGTTTAGAATTAACTTGGCTGAGGTATATATTGCAAGATTTAAGGGTTCCACAAACAGTTCCTGCATCGTTATACTGTGACAAATAGGCAGCTTTGTACATTGCACCAAATCCCATCTTTTATGAACGTACAAAGCACATCGAAATATATTGCCACATTGTTCGAGAAAAAAGCTGGAGTTATTAGTCCTGTATATGTACCTACACGTTTCCAGTTGGCAGATGTATTTAAAAAAGCTTTGGGGAAGGATCAATTCATGACACTATGCAGCAAGTTGGGACTTCATGATATTCACTCTCCAACTTGAGGGGGAGTATTAAGAATTATATTTATGTTGTAACATTTTATTATTGTAAAATGTTTACCAACGTAGAATAGGTCAATCTAATCCCACCTTTCTCCGGAATTGGTTACTAATGGTTAGTAGAATCCCACCAAAGGTGGATTACAATTTTTCAGCCTAAAAGGATGGCATGATAGAGTAATGGAGTCTGTATAAGTCTGTATATATGCACGGTACAGTTTTGATGTTTAATATAACAAAACATTCTACCCATTTATATTGTTTAATTTTTAGGAAGAAGAGTTTATATGCACTTTGAACTTCGATAAGATAATGGAAAAGTGCTTTATCCAATAGTGGGAATTTATAAAAGTTTATCATACAACTCATTCATGAAGATTCTATAAGGTTCCCTTATTAAATTCTTTTCCACTCAAGGATAAGAACAAAAGAAAATGAAAGGAACCACTTAAAAGGACCTCACTGGAAGAAGACGAGGAGAATAGAGTCCTCTAACAGCTAAATAAAATGAAGTTCGATATCTCCATATGGGTGTTCCTCGTGTCCTCTCAACCCCATGTATACTTTTTAAAGAAATTTCCCAAAAAGGTAGGCCCCATCTCAGCAACTCTGGAAAACTCATATAGGCCTTCGGCAACATAAATTTTGTGAAGAAAATATTATTTTCCAATACCGAGTTACCTAAGATCAAACCATGTCATAACATGGCACTGGATATCACCATAAATTTTAAAGAAAAAACAATCTCCAACGCTAAATGTTTTCCCAGTGAGAACAACCAAATATCTCAAAATTAAGCACGAGGACTTCAAACCTACCACTTAAGCTTTGAAGGCCTATGATAACTCTAGTTAGGAGGTATTTGGGTCCATCAGACTGAGATTTGGGATTGTCCCACTAGATTGCATATCTCACACACACACATTTTCCTTCCACCTCCTTTATAGCCGCCCATTCACGTCTAATCAATGTACAACAATTGACATGAAGTAGAGATTTATAGCAATTCACAACAAGTACATACATTACTGTAGTTATTATTTTTACCCAAAAGTTTAATAAAACAATGTTGGACCAAAAATCCAGTTGTTGAGATTTATATCAATTCATAGTAAGCACATGAATTAGGGACCACGTTTCCCTTATGATCTCAAACTTATAATAGTCTCATAATTTATGTAAAAGAAACATTCCCCTATAATCCATATGCTATGCATCATTTATGCTACCGTCGGATCAACCTAACAACCTACTATCAATACTACGACTCACCAGCACCAATGTTTTGAACTTCACATACTCCCTTTAAACTCAAAATTTGGTTGTGTTTGATTATTAATATTGTAGTTAAAAAAATAAGGAATATATATATATATATATTCTTTATTTTGTAATTTCCATCACTACAGTATTATTATCCACACCACTGTGAGTGTGAATATAATCACTGGGTCAGCATCATACCATCACTTTTATTTGACATCAAAAACATTGTGTCACTACTAAAAGTGTAAGGCCGGTTTGATTTCATTCCATTCTATAAATGAATTAAAACCATAAATCATATACTTAGGTTAAATATTCATATACTTAGGTTAAATTCTGAAACTACAATCAAACTCGAACTTTTATAGAATACTGTTTACTTCAGTGGAGTTCCCAACTTCACTTAATTTTTCATTTAAAATGACAACATCTTGATGGACAGGAAATGAGGTATTATATAATTTTATTTCATCTCCTCTTTTGTGCTTAATTAGATAGGATGTCAAGCCATATAAATGATATTAACTTTATTTGATAACATCGATAGACAGTATTTAAATCAATATTTTGATAACATCTATTAGACCATCATCCCCATAAACTCTGCGTTCAAACTCATCCCAATCGAACCATAACAACATTTACACTTGGAATATAATATTGCTCTATTCATACTCACGCTAATCGAACCACATAAGAAAATAAACAAACTCAAAGAAAGAGAAACAAAGAAAAGAAGTTGGATAACTAGATACATAGCATGATTTATAAAAAAATAAATGTCTATAAATATATGAAGTAATTCAATGTCATTCCAACCATAAAAAAGATAAGAAAATAGGCATTAATCGTTCCAAAGGTAATCACATATTTCCAAATGAGTTTGGTAATTCAATAGCTAGATAGAACCATGGAGTTTAAACATCTTTTCCAAATGAGGTTGTTTTTTAATAGTAGATTGGAAGTCCGTTGGTATATCTAATTCGTCTACTCGATTGGTCGGTCTCTTCGGTGAGTGTAGAACCAACCACCAATTGGGATTCTTAAGGTCTCTCGAATAAAATACTTGGTTGGCCTCGAAAGCGATAATTACAGGCTCATCCAAGACATTGCTTAAACTCTTAAACTTATCAAAATTCACCATCACCAAATTAGAGTTCGGACAGTGTCGACAACCATTGGTCTGATCTTCCACTCTAACCCAATAACAATCAAACACTACCTCCTTAATTATTGTATAATCAAGCTCAATTATCTGTCTAATAACCCCATACCACATTGTCCAAGCATCCTTTAGATTTTTATCACTTTTTCTTACCCTAAATTTTTTCCACGCCTTTAGGCAAATACCGTTGTCTTGTGCTACAACACTATCGTCATGGTACTTAGTTAAAAATATAAAACCATTGACGCGATACTTCTTATATGTCTTAACCCTATGATTTGACCCTTGAACTAATCGCCACAATAGTGCCTTCGATGCCGTCTCTATTGAATTGGCCAACTGTGCAAAAGACCAAAACACAATTATAACACTAAATTCCAATATTATGCTCACTAATAAATGACATGTCTAAGAACTCTTATTATATATTAAATACCTTTTCGTATAGCCATGGTATTAAATAAGTTCTCTTATGTACTTTTGTCATTTTGATACCCTTTCCTTTACCACGAGAATTAGACTTCAATAATGCTTTATAATCACTATAAATTGTTCAAATTAGTTTTAAGTATCAATATAACAATATTAATATATGTGTAATATAAACATGTGACGAAACTCAAACCTGTAGTATTCATGGAGTCCATCGATATTAAGACGAAATAGTACCCACCAATGTATTTGTTAAAATTGTGTTGGTTCCAACGTCACAATCTTATCGTCAAGAAAAGTCCCTTCATCAGAGAATTCTCCATCTCCCTCTAAGAATGCTTCATGAGTCCATCGATGATTTCCCTCTAGGGGATTCGTCATATACTCCATGCAATAACGAACCGACTTTGAAACAATATAGGACTCTATAATCGACCTTTCAACATATCGTTTATTGCTTGGTATATTTTTGAAGTACCCCATTTCTTTGTTCATATGCATGAAAAAACATGAACATTACAAAGTTGTTAACATTTGTGTGTTAAAATTCAATATAAGATAAGTTGTTTACCTTTCGAACGAAAACCTCCACCGATATGATATACGTCCACATATCAATGCTTCATCTGCTAGATGCACCATAAGGTGGATGCTAATATCAAATAATATTGGTGGAAAATATTTTTCCAACACACACAATGCTTCCACAACCATGTATTTGGCTCTTTCGATATCCTTTCGAATTAAAACCTTCGAGCACAGTATGTTAAAGAACAAACTCAACTGCTGGATATATTTTCATAAATCACGGTGTTTAGAGAAAGCATGTTGAAGCAAGACAGGTAGTAAATATTCTATTATGACATGATAGTCATGTGAGTTCAACGAGTGCAAGCTGGGTGGATTAAGAGTGACAATGTTTCTCAAGTTGGATAAAAACCTCGAAGGGAGCTTCAAGTCTTTCAAAATTTGACAAAACTATTTTTTCTCCTCCTTATTCAATGTAAATGGTTCTTTGGGTTTTATCTCTTTACCAGTGTGTCCGTCTACTTTCATCCATTGACTACTATGCTTGTGAATATTCTTCATATCCAATCAAGCATTTATTGTATCCTTTGTTTTGAGTTTAGTATCAAGGATTGTGTTTATTAGATTTTCTGCAACATTCTTCTCTATGTGCGTCACATCAAGAACATCTTGAACTTGATGTGAAATCCAATATTCTATATCAAACAAAATGGACCTTTTATAGCACGCCTCTTTAACTTCTGTATTACAATTATCAGTTACATCACCGACCTTTCGCTTTTTACTATGGACTTTTGGGATCTTCCCAGGAATATAATCAATGTGGGATAACTTCTCTAATAGTTCATCACCATTTACCGACTAAGATGGTCTCTATATTCTGTCGTTTTGAACCCTAAATAACCTCCTTTTCTAAATGGGTGATCATTGTTGAGAAACATACGACAGTTTGTGTAAACTATCTTTTGGCTATGCTCTAGTCGGATGGACGGATTATTATCGCCACAAATAGATAAGCTTTGTAACCATGTGTTACGCACCCAGATAAATTCCCGTATGCGGGTAACTCATGAATCCCACACATAAGCATAACTCTCAACGTGAAATACTCTTTTCTCGACATGTCATGAGCCAACACTCCTTCCCATAGTAGCTTCAACTCGTCTACTAGTGGTTGTAGAAAAACATCAATGTCTTGATGAGGTGCCTTTGGCCCAGGTATTAATAAATACAACATATGAAACTCTCGCTTCCCGCACAATGATGATGAGAAATTTAATGGTGTGGTGATAACAGGCCAACAAATATAACTAGAAGATTGAATATCACATGGATTAAACCCATCAGTTGATATTGCTAACCAAATATTGTGCTATTATTTAGCAAAATCTGGCCATTTCAGTTTACAATTTCTCCATTGAGATGAATCGGATGGATGTCGTTGAAAATCCCATGAACTAGTTTCTCGACTTTTCCATGTCATTTTTCGTGGTATCCATGGTATGGTGTACAATCTAACAAGTCTAGGAATTGGAGGAAAATGCCTTAATACTTTCTTAGGTTCTTTGTATACTCTACTCCCTTTGCTCGTGGTAACTTCATATCTCGACTCTCCACATTAAGGACATTCCTCCTTATCTTAATTTTACTTCCAATACAAAATACAATTATTAATGCATGCATGAATGAAATTGGCCTTCATCCCTAAGTCTTTCATCATACGCTTCATGTGAGGATACTTTTCTGGCAACGTGTTTCCTTGTCGGGAGCTACCTTTTCAATATAGATAGAACGGTTGTCACACTATTTCCTGACCATCCAAACTACTTATTTATGTTGTGTAATTCTACGATTATAGAAAGAGTTATCTCAGGGCCCTCACATGAAGGGTACAGTTTCTCAGTTGCTAATCTCTTGTATCCATTGTTCTTTTTGTTACCTAGATACGTTTCTTCAGTAACCCCTGGTTGACCTCCTTCAGTATCTACATAAGTACCTTCAAGCACTCCATAAAATGTATCAACAAGGTCCCCATACCAAGTCCTTTATTATCAGTGCTTTCTTCTTCAGTTATTTGTTCAACAGTTCTTATCGATGGGTGCTTTTTTAAATTTGTAAAACCCATGTAGTATACGACTGATCTATACCGTGTCTCAGCAAATGTGTTCGAATTTCTGTCATTGTAAACCGCATCCTATTTCGACAATTTGAACATGAACATGGAAGTGTTGATAACAACTGATCATTATTTTCAATCGCAAAGTCAATAAAATCTTTAACTCCTTGTTTATACACTAAGCTAAATCTATTCTTTTCATCCATCCATCCTTTATTAATTGGTCGAGACATTCTGCAACGTAAAAGAGTTAAGTGACATGAGCATATCGTATAGTAAGAAAATACATTCACATGAAAATAATAAATAATTATTTAATGTTGAAGTCACATTGTGTTTACTCAAAGTTTCAATAACACTTATATAATTTTACCACTGAAATAATCATCACAAAACATGCATTTCGATTGAAATAAATGTCTATAATATTCAAACATCGATTTCAAACACATTTAAAACTACAAAGATGAAATTGCACATTATTGTGGCAGGAGAAGGATATATAATAAAGTCATACTTTAAACTTTCGATTTTATCTAACTTAAAGCCCTAGCTTTGATTACAACCTTCGATTTCAAACGTGATATCATATATCAACCATGATTTTGTGATTTCAACCTGATAAATATGGTTATTAACGGATGTAATTTACCAACAACAAAATCATAAACTAATACCCTTATTACCAAATCAAGATATTCATTAATTACTTAAATTAGCAACTAACGCAGATAAAAGAATGGGTTATCAAAGTGAACAACTTATCCATCATTTAATATATTTTTTCCTTTTTACAATATTACAATATTATATTTTTTCCTTTTAAAAATGAAAAAACATAATGAGAAATATATTCGTACATATCACTCTCGTAAACTAGTAAATTCAAAACTTTTTCATAATTGTGTATCTATCAATCGATTAAAATGAGCAATGCATAATGATTACACAAATAATTATAATTTTACAATATAATTTCAATTCCAACGCGTGTATATATTTATACATATAATTATATTAAAAAGGAAGGATGAATATAAATACCAGATTAGAAGAGAACTAGACCAATAATTATGTCACATATATTTACACTATATATCATTCATTAACTAAAAAACCCAATACGAGATAGAGAAAATAAAAACATATTTTTAGAATATATCCTTCATAAACTAAAAAAAATTAAAAGAAAACAATACGAGACTCTCTCTGGACAGGGGCGAGTTAGAGAATGGAAAATAAGAATTTGTACCTCTCACTGCTGCGATCGAATTTAAGAGAGGAACCCAATAAGTAGTCTCTTTGCTGCGATTAGATTTAGGAAAATGACAAATAAGATATGATTCTTGAACTCTACAAAAAATGACGATATAAAAAAATATGAAAAGACGTCTCTAGAAGCTGACCATATATTCAGTAAGTAAGAACCCAATAAGTAAAAGTACTTGTCTCTGAGATGGAGCCAAGAGAAGGGCGACGAGGGAGGATAAGGGCAGCAAGGGAAGAAACAAGTTACGGGTCAAAGTGTGTCCCAACTTTTACGTGGAGTAGGAATAGAAAACGGTTAGGGTAAAAAAAAAAGTAGCTCCCGATAGGACTCTCCCATTTTGGCGCCAATTTATTTTCCTTACACTTTTTTGGCGCATAAAAAATTAATATTTAAAAATATACATTATAATTAAATATAAGCACACTAAAAAACAATTGTAACGTACATAAGTAATTACTAACACTTCTGTTACAAATTTCTAACGCACTCTAATTGTTACAAAACCAAATATAGGTCCGTTACAAATGTTTCCATATGGTGTAGTGAAATACGAGATTAAGGGGTTTAAAAAGGAGATTAGGGTTAGGAGGTAGCTATTATACACAATTAAAACATTCCAGAGGCTTGTGGTGAGAAAACAGAGAAGGAAAAAGCTAAGGAAGACCTAAGAGGGAGAAAAGCGAGAGGATTGAAGGATCTTTTGGGGCTAAAATCATCACACATCGAAGGAAAATCAGACTCTATGTATTGATTAAGGCAAGTAATTAACTTGCTTGATATTTTATACATGTAAATTCAGTTCATATCATAATAAGTATATTGTGTTTTATAATACTTTTAGGAAATGGGATTTATGTTAAAAGATTGTATATTGGGTGATAAGTAGTGTAACCATCACTCAATACATATTCTGAAAATAAATCTAAATATAAAGATGGAATATTAAATGAGAAAGTTAAGGATTAGAGTAATCTTGAGAATAATTAAACAATCGTGCAATTTCTTGAATTTAGATCAGATCCCTTGAATTTGATTATGTTTTGAATGTGTTGGGATGGATTTATATATGAAAAGAGATTAGGTTCTTGTACAAGGTCAATGGAGGATGGAAAATTGAGTTGTGAATGTATATACCTAGTTGAAGAAAATAGATAAAATCCCTTCATCGCATGCAGATCTGGGTTTCTGTCCGGATCCGAATTGATTTGGCCCATGAAGCGAATCGATTCAGCCCCTGGGTCAGGATGAGTTGGGACCAGGGATGGATTTGGGTATTTTTAGAAGTTCATATGAGTTAGTAGGATCGTGTTTGCGCATTTGTAGAATTTATTAAAAATAGAAACGTATTGTTATTTGTTAGAGAGTGACTAAATTTACCTGATGGTTAATGTCAATTCTCTAAAGAGGAACTCTTTAATTATTTACATGTTGGATAACCATCAATATAGGATAATTATGGATTAATTCTTTTGGGGCAACTATAGGGTAATTGTTACTATGGTGTGAATATCTGACAATAGGAGGTCGAGTTTAGACTCGGCATGAGAGGTTAGTGCTTTAAGCGATAGGCACAGTTTAGCCGAGTTTGTATTGACACACACACACACACACACACACACACACACACACACACACATATACGAATAAGAATAATATATGTATGCGTGACATTTATGTGAAACATACCCATCCTAGCAGATATGCTATCAAGGAGGTTACGTACCGTGGGAGGTCACTCTAGCGAATCCCAATTGACGTAGTACAGTTCCCCGGGGTCGTAGGTGTTGTGCATGCCCATGTGATGTAGAGTTGGAGTACCGTGGAATAATGTGGTATGGTTATGACCACACACTTAAGGCCATGACCGTCTCTAATGTTTGTTTGTGATTTTTGGGTTCGGTGGTGAGATCATGACCCAGTTGCGCAGAATGTGAAGGACATTCCTGAAGCCCGATAGCATGCTAGTGAGATCACGTTCAGAATGTGGAATACATTAGTGAATGTGGTTGCATATATTATGAGCGACATATATGTATAAGTGTATATGTGTGAGATTTATAGTGAACGTATATAAGAATGTAGTAAATTATATACGAGGTTACTATGTTAATGGTGAACGTTGATAAATAACTGGAGTAAAGTTATAAAATGATTAGTGATGAAATAAGAAAATGAGAGATATAGCTAAGAAATTAAAGATAGACAGTACTCGGGTTAGAGTGATGTATTCGCGAGGTTTACAATAGGACTAGTTAGATGGGGTAGTGTAACTAGGCGGGTTAAGAAACATGTTCTAGGTGTGCACAATAGTTGAGACAAAAAGGATAATCTCATGAGAGTGCGACGCCGACTTAAATATGGAAAACTGTACTGCATCTCAATTACTTGCAAATATTTTTCAAAGGTTTTGGGCTCTGACCCATTTCAAAATATTTTCCAAAAATTTCAGGTGTCCAGCCAAACGGACGCCATGGAAGATAACTCTTTCTAGGGATATGTAACCGCAGCGAATATAGAGGCTTGCAGAGTTCAGAGTAGCCTCTTCATTTATTTCTTCTTGGACTAGGCTCTTTTATAGTTATTTGTTGGGCATGTTGCCCCTTTATTTCAAACTCAATTGTTTTTAGTTATTTAAATCTAGATATTTGGATTGGTTTTGAGTAATAATTGGTTTATTCGGGACCCAATTTCATATTATGCATTTCAACTTCCTAATGTGGTTTGAATTATTTATTTAGTTTTATATCCGTTGGATTATGATTAAATGGTTTTATTTTGTCATGTTAATTAAAGATTAAAATTTGACACTACTTGTTATGCTAATAGGTGGTTAGTAATTAATTAACTTCCCACAGTGATGCTAATAATGAGTCATATGAGACAATCATTTTACTTCGGTAGCAGGCTGGCCACCCATTATTTTAATAGGCGAGGTGTCACGGATGATATCAGAGCATCAGATTCGAGTGTCCTATAGGATCTATGCGGCTTTTTACGTTCCAACGTTGCGTCATTTGATATAATGCCCTATTTTTAGGACTGTTGCTTTCATATTTGTACGTTTATGTATTTACTCACTTCTGTTGATTGTTTTGTATTTGATCCTGAGCTAATACGATTTTGATCCCGTTTCAGATGCTGCCAAGGAGTCGCCATTAGATGAGAGCGAGTTCTGGGGAGGGAGACACATAGAGGAATATTATGGCAACAGAGGTCGCTAACATTGTGGCACAGGTAGTTAATGTGGTGATGGTCATAATGACACAACCATAGAAGCTAGTGGCACCATTTTTTCTAGCCCACCTGAGGCCATCCGATTTGTAACGAATGAGGGAGCCATTTTCGAAAGGGCATCCACTTGAGTTTTAGGGGAGCTCAATATAGCCATTGCTAGTCAGTGAAAGAAAGACATGCAGCGTCACCTCCATATGGTTGAGTCAGAAGTAGATTTCAGCAACATTTAAGCTAGTGGGTGCTACTTTACAGTGGTGGGAGTCGGTCACCACTTTCGACGAGAGAGATACTATGACGATCACCGAGTTCTGAGTGCGGTTTGACCGCAAGTACTTTCCTTCGGTGATTCAGATAGAGATGAGGAGGAGATTTAATGAGGTGGTACAGGGAGATCGGTCCGTAGATTAATATGAGGAGTTTACTTGTTCACAAAACTTTGTGCTCAATAAGGTGAAAAACAAAGAGAAGAAAATGATGAAGTTCATAGATGGACTGACTTGGAAGATCAACCAACACTTGGTAATCTGATGTTGAAGACTTATACTTAGGTAGTCAATGTCGCACGGGAAGCGATAGAGTGGGAGCGACCAATCAGAGTGGGAAGGCATATGGGAATGGTGCCAGTGGGGCACAATAGCAGCAGGTGAACAAGTAGCACGAGCAGGATTTTAGGCAAGGAGATCCGGCTAAGAGTTTCAAATTCAAATGTTTTAGACTCGAGAGATGTGGGTTTAGACAGGGCCAGCAAGGCCTTCCTCATCCTCGATAGTAGCAGCAATATTAAATTCCCCAGGGCCGCCAGGGCTAAGGGAACAATGGGGGTGTCCAGTAGGGCTAGGGCCAGCGATAGGGACAACCCCGACAGGGTCACCATGGCCAGAGGCAGGGAGACTTTACTGGTCATTATTTTAATTATGGAGAGAAAGTCCATCAAAAGAGGAATTTCCCATCTCGAGTCAAAGAACTACCGCAAGGCGTCCAATAGGGGCAGCAAACACAGTTAACATCGACAAATCCGATTAATAAAATGAAATATTGTGGACTTTAGTTGGTCTTTTTATGGAAATTATGGAGTAATTACCGATACATATTATATGAGAAAATAATATATGCTATTATGTATTTGTGTTGACATACCAATATTCGGGGACTGTCCGATTGACTCGGGGGTTTGCGCATTCGGATCAGGTACCTCACATTAGTACAGGTGGGCTTGACGATATGTAGGTCATATCGGTACTATGTGGAGGCGCCACCTACGAGAGGTAATTGTTGACGCTAACCCATCCTGTGTCACCGTTGGGTATGGGTCGTTCGCAGATGTCCTGCGTAGGGACCACCCCCAATTCATGTGTGTTTTGTGATGTCCGCTTAGTATAAGAGATTCCTCCGAATTTATCGTTAGAGCATGAATTAAACACCAATGTGTGGTACCCGATCCGAACGCGCGAACCCCCTAGTCGATAGGACAGTCCCCGAATATTGGTATGTCAACACAAATACATAATATCATATATTATTTTCTCATATAATATGCATAGGTAATTACTCCATAATTACCAACTAAATCCCAACTAAAGTCCACAATATTTCATTTATTAATAATTTATCATCCAATAAATTATTAATTCCATTCCATAAAATAATTACTTAACCAACTAGTTATTTGTAATTATTACCAATTAAATGTGGACATAAAGTGTTTTTAGCAATTCCTTATGTTAAGTCCCAATTATTAGTAAATAACCCAACCAAAACTAATACGCCAACCCAATCAAAACCCATTTCAGTAAACCAACCCAGTTTTCAGGAAGGAATGAAAGCCCAGAAATCCCATCATGTCGCTCCAACAATTGGGCGGCTCGTTCGCGCGGCATAGCATGTCGCTCGAACGACATGCGACATTGTTTGAGCGACCCCTTGTCTTCGTCCCTACGTCGTTTCTCAATCTGTTCATCCCAGTACCAATTTCAACCCATAGATGTTTAACGAAAACCCATAATTTAGGTATATATTGACTTATACAACTCCAACAAAGTTAATACCCATTTACAGATCTCAACGATTCCAAAATTTCCAAGATCCAATCAGATTTGATTCACAATAAGGAACATTTATTAGGGAATCTACATCAAAATTGAAGTCCATCAATTAACAATTGCATTCTACACACTGATTAGTCAAATACCCCCAAATAACAATCAATCCATAGGGAATCTACCATAAATTTTCAGATTTACGATGCCTAAATTTCTGGGACATATATTATATAAAAATCAGTCCTCTATATGTATTGTTCAACCTCAAATCAAACATATTCAAACCTAAATCCTAGAAATTTAAAGGGAACAATTATGATGCATCAAGAAATATATTATAAACATAAGTTAAGCAAGAGAATTTGTGCCATAAAATTCGCAGGAGAAAGCCTCTTGAAATCCTTTGATTTTTCCTTTGGTTTCTTGCCCCTTTTCCCTCTCTTTTGATATTTCTCCTTTCCTCTCCCATTAATGTCGTTTTTAGTGTAACACCCCATATTTTTCATGCATTTAATATTTAATTAATTCGGGAATTCAAAATTACTTGGGTGTCGTAATTTTAATTGAATTAATTATGGCAATTTATATTTAAATATTAATCGGGGAGTGAATGGTTAATATTTAGGGAAATTCATTTACTAAGTGAGTAGTAATGATGTATTTACGTCATTTCAGGTATTAAGGACGGGATATGTACTTATTTAAGCCGGGAGTCGGTATAGACTAATTTGGGTGTGAAATAAGGATTTTTTATAAATTAATTCAGATGCCAATTTTGAGGGTACGGTTGAGTCCGGATGGGTCGAGATAGTCGAAAAAGTGTACCGGGGATAGTAAACGGGTCACGGGACGTTTTTAGACATAGCCGGGCCCACACGGGGGCATTTGGGTCACTTGGGCTTGGCCCATTAGACAAAAAAGGGGATTTAGGTTAATTAAATAATTATAAGAAACAAGGGAACAACTAAATTGATTTTAGAGAAGACTTAGAAGGTTAGGAAACCCTAACAGCAGCTAAAGGTAAATTTGGGGATCACAGGAGAGCCAAAAAGAGTCATCTTTAACCTTGGGCATTCAACTCCAAAATTAGACTCTACGAACCTTAAGGCAAGTGGTTAAATTACTGTATCTTTTAAAGTTTAATTTAATTCATATTCATGTGATGTGGATAATCAAAGAAAATTAATTTTGGGATTTAAAGGGGATAAACATGGGGTTTTGTAAACCATGAATCTAATTTCTAAATTGAGTAGAAATTCATGTACAATCTGTGTTTGTATTTGTATCTGGTAAGATGTGTAAACCCGGATGAATTAGAAACAAATTGATATTATGAAATTGATGTTTAAATTGGGTTAAAGATTAAATTGGATTTTTTCCGAAATTCGTGGAAACAGTAGAGAAAGCAAAATAATTGATGTTTTTAGACTTTAGGGAGGTTCCATATAAGGTGTTTGATGTTTATTGTCGATGTAAAGCTTCATTTTCAGTGTAGAAGAAGCTAGGGTTTGGAGGTGTGCGTCTATGGCTGAAACAGCCAACTCGGGGAAGACGAGGACCTGATCGATCGATTGATCAAAGGTGGACCATCGATTGATCGATGGTCTGGAAACTTTGACAGTTCGCCCAGTTTTTAATATATAGGGAAATTAAATATAAATTCTTCCATGCCTTAATTGTTGAGTAATTAATACATGGGTTTAAATCTAATTAATTGTGAATGAAAACTAAAGAGGATTTGAGGGCGACTTAGTGTGACATCATGATTAAAAGTAATTGGGATTTGGAGGAAATTAAGTGTGTCACACTAGGGTTAATTTTTGGAAAGTTTGTTCAAAATTATTAAATACGGATGTAGTAGACAAGTCCGGGAATAATGGTTGAGCGATACCGAGATGTAAATTTTATTTAGGTAAAGGCTAAATAATTTAGAGTCAAGTATTTCGACTCGGGTAGTGTTATTTCGGGCCACGAGAGTAAGTCCGAATATATTGGTTGGGGTGATACCAAAAGAAATTAATGTGCAAATTAATTATTAATTAGAGTTGGGCCATAAACTCAAAATAAAATGGAATAGGCTTGTGTCACGGACTTAGTGCACGGTGTAGCCGGGATATTTTATATTTATATATATATGGTGTGTGATAGTATACATATATGACGTGTGCATTAATATCAGTGGATATATATATATATATATATATATATATATATATATATATATATATATATATATATACTCTGGTGCTATAGGGGGAGGTTGCGCGTAGTGGATGAATCCCCTAGCTTGAGGAGTAGGGAGAGTATAATCCCAGGTCATAGCATCCGTTATATGGGTGAGGGGCATCTCACTTTCAGGGAAGGAATATGACCGCCTCCAACATTTATGTAGTAACCAAGTTAGTGAGCGATTCTAACCTGGGGTAACTAGGTTATGTGAATATACGTAGTGGGATAGCACTTTAGAGGATTTATACTCGGTGAGACTTTACTCGGGGGAAATACTATTATTCAATGTTATTTCAATATGCTTGTTGTTGATACCAAATTTAGTCTGCTAACATGGACCACTCACTTACAGACACGTGTCTGCCAGCGTGGCAATTATGTATACTTCAATCGAGCAACTTAAGATCACTGAGCAACTAAGAAGCCACGAGGAACTCAGGGGCCCCGAGCAGCTCGAGCGTGTCGAGCTACTTAGGCGGTCCCAGCAGCTTAAGCGGTCCGAGCAACATAGCATTCTAATCAGGATAATCAAGGAGACGGCTGCGCATTAAATTCTCATTTATTATCATACAGATATACATGTCTACTAGATAACAGCGCATTGTCCTTTCATTTGTGCAGCCTCAAGGCTATAAATACATTGTAACCTCCTCATTGGAGGGGGACCGAAATTTTTGGAGAAAACCATTCCTCGAGAATTCCAAACAAACAGTCATCAATAATAAAAACAGTGGACGTAGGCCATTCTTGCAGTGCTGTACCACTTTAAAAATCTATTGTCTATTATTTCTTATTTCTTTTTATCTGTGATTAAACTAGTTAGGTCAAATCTAATTTTTTACATCAACAGAATGGTACCGTCTGTGGGAAACGACTGTACTTATCATTTTTCACCAAAACAATCCATCACTAATGGCTGATCATCATGAATCCAGCAATCGAAACGTTGGGATCCCTCCAAATCCTCCATCTACTCCTCCAAATGTCCAAGATCTAGCTGGTATAATGGCTAATTTGGCCTAAGGGCAAATGGCCATGCAAGAAACCATGCGTCAACTCATACAAACCGTTCAGGGCGGAGTGCCAGCCCAATCAGGACAACGAAGCGTTCAGAGAAATACTCGTTTACTCTCTTCGCAAAATAGACAAACGTTATTCCCAGAGGAATCTCAATCCAGGCGCACCGATTCATATCCTACTGAGAGATCTAATGATCTTTCTTATCAGCCTGGATGGGCTTCCTCGGTACGAGCTACAGACACTCAAGAAAACATCACTCTATCTCCAGAAAGGACAAGTGCTCTTGAAAGATTGAGTAGAGTTTCACCTTTTGATCGTTTGGGTCCTAGGAGGAATAGAAGTCCCCCTAGTATTATGTCGAAGAACTCTCAACGACTATTTGATTTAAAGGAAGGCTCTGCCCAATCACGACTAGCTGCTCGTCATGAAAGATCCCAAGAATAAAATTCAACACGATCAGTTGTTCGAACCAATAGGATCGAAGAAGGAAATGATGCATGGAAGGGCTCAATTCAAAGGTTGGAAGATAGATTAGGGGAGATGGCTAAAACTAAAAACCCTCTATAAAGGACTTTTGTCCGAGGAACACCCTTTCATACAGGAGATTGTGGACTTTCCCACACTGTCAAAATTCAAAGCCCCGGTAGTAACACCAAAATACGATGAAAAAACTGATCCTGTTCTCCATAAAGAATAATACCAAGCAGCTACTGATATCAATGCTGTTCCGGACGAGATGTGATGCAGGGCATTTTCAGGAACTCTTACTTGATCTACTCAGATATGGTATAATAACCATCCTCGAGGGAAAATTGCGACCTTTTTTCAACTAGAAAAACTCTTTATTGGAAATTTCTATTTTGGAGCAAAGCCAGTCAAACGAGTAACACATTTGCTAAGTGTTAGACAAAAGACAAGTGAAAGCACCAGGGATTATATTACTCGTTTCAATAATGAGAAACTGGAAGTAATTGATTATGAGGAGAAAACTGTAATTACTACTCTGATGAGTGGACTGTTGCCAAATAAATTGTACTACACTCTAGCCAATGATCCACCTAGAACCATGGCAGAACTAATGTCAAAGGCAACCAAGATTATGAACTCCGAGGAAGTTGTGTCTTCGAAGAAGAATATGGATACTAAAGAGACCAAGGTTGAGGTTGATTAGGATGAGAAGAAAGAGAAGAAGAACAATGGTGGTAACAGGCAGTCAAAAGCAAAGAAAGCATTGGAACAATTGAAGAAATTTGGAAATTATACTCCTTAGAAAGTAGATATAAACCACATTCTGGAAGAGATCAAGAACAGCGAGGAGCTAAACTGGCCAAAGAAAATGAAGGCAAATCCTGGTAAGGGGAATAAGTCTAAATATTGCGAGTTCCATAAAGACCATGGTCACACGACCAAAATTGCATAGCTCTTCAGAATGAAATTGAAGCACTCATCAGACGAGGAAAGATGGCCAAGTATGTTGATCATCGAAATGGTGGAAAGAGCAACGATCGAGCAAGGCAGAGGTCTAGATCTCCTCGTCGAGCAAAAGAAGATAAGAAGAGAAATCATGAAGAAGACCCGGATGATGACCAAGATGACCTCGATCTCCCCAAAAGACCAAAACAGCCAGAACGTCAGGTTTTTTTAATCAATTATGGATCATTTGAGTGTAATATCATTACAGGTGGAGATGCAGGGGGCAGAGATATGACTGCTGAGAGAAAAGCTTACCTCAATGAGGCTCAAGCTTGCTCGTACATTTAGCGAATAAATCTAGCCGAAGATGATCGCCTGAGGAAGGTGAATAAGGACAAAATGGTCATTGGTTTCTCTAAGAATGACTTGGAAGGTGTACTATATCCTCATGACGACCCATTGGTGATCAATATGAGATTAAAGGAAGTGGTGATTTCACGAGTACTGGTGGATAATGGTAGCTCGGCATATATCATGTTCTATCCATGCTTTGATAGTTTGAATTTGAAGTTATCCTAGTTGGAGCCATATCATAGACCCCTCCTTGGTTTTACTGGCGAAAAGGTTTTTCCACTTGGGATGATAAAGTTGGATATGCTTATTGGTACATGGCCTGCTTGTCGAACGGAAAGAGTACGCTTCTTTGTAATGGATAAAAATGTCCAATCAGCTTACAACATCATCATGGGAAGGGTAGGACTAAACAAATTCTAAGCAGTACCATTACTGTACATCAATGTTTAAAATTCCCAATCAATTTTGGAGTAGGAGTGGTGAAAGGTGACCAAAAAGTAGCTCGAGAATGCTACTATTCATCTGCCGAGCAGGAGGAGCATGAAGAATCCAGAAAGAAGACTACTACCTACCAAATAGAAGATGCGGAGATTGAAACATTAGACCCTAGAGACGAGTCCCAACTCGTGAAAGGACAGGTCATGGAGGCTACTGAGAATGTCATTCTGGACGACAAGCATCCATAACGAACAACTCAAATTGGTGCATCCTTGGATGAATCAATAAAACAAGAATTGATATCATTCCTAAGACGAAGAAAGTAGACTTTTGCGTGGAGTCATGAAGACATGCCAGGAATAGATCCGGATTTCTTGTGTCACGAGCTCAATATGAACAAGGAAATCAAGCCAGTAAAGCAGCGAAGAAGAGTGTTCAGTCCTGAGAAAAATCAAGCTATACAGGAGGAAGTAGAGAAGCTACAAAAAGCCTCTTTCATTGAGGATGTCAAATATCCTGACTGGCTAGAAAATGTGGTGATGGTAAAGAAGAAAAATAACAAGTGGAGGATGTGTGTAGACTTCATTGACCTTAACATGGCATGCCAAAAGGATCATTTTCCTTTACCCCGAATTGATCAACTAGTGGATGCTGCCTCGGGGCACGAACTATTATGTTTCATGGATGCTTATTCTGGTTATAACCAGATTAAAATAAAGCCTGAAGATAGGGAGAGTACCTCTTTTATTATCCCTAGGGGAACTTATTATTATAATGTTATGACTTTTGGACTTAAAAATGCAGGTGCTACCTATCAGCGGTTGATGAACAAGGTGTTTGCAGAGCAAATCAGTCATAACATGGAGGTTTATGTTGACGACATGCTAATGAAGAGCAAGAAAGCTGTTGATCATCTAGTTGACTTAGGTCAGACCTTTGATCAACTAGAGAAATATCAAATGAAGCTGAATCCCACCAAAGGCATATTCGGAGTACGAGAAGGCATGTTTCTCGGATATATTGTTAACCAACGAGGAATTGAGGCGAATCTTGAAAAGATCAAGGCTCTATTGGAGATGCGATCTCCAACGATGAAGAAGGAAGTGTAAAGTATCACAGGGCGAGTTATAGCACTTAATAGGTTTGTGTCGTGAGCAACTGATAGATGCTTCCCATTCTTCAAAACACTCTGAAAGACTTTTGAGTGGAATAATGAATGCGAGAAGGCCTTTCAAGAATTGAAGAAATACCTGGGAGCACCTCTATTGTTGTCCAGACTAGTGATGGGAGAAAAAGTATACTTGTATCTGGCAGTTTTAGAAAATGCAGTAAGCTTGGTGTTGATAAGAGTGGAGGATGGAGTGCAAAAACCAATCTATTACACTAACAAGGCCTTCCGAGGAGCAGAAATCAGATATCCAAGACTGGAAAAGATGGAACTAGCACTGATTGAAGCAAGCAGAAGGATGAGGCCATATTTCCAAGCTCATACTATAGTTGTGTATACAGATATGCCGTTAAGGCAAGCTCTGCACAAACCAGAGAAATTAGGAAGATTGATGTACTGGGCAGTAGAATTGGGCAAATATGATATAATTTATGAGCCTAGGTCATCGCTCAAAGGGCAAGCAGTGGCAGATTTTATCGCAGAGTTCACTTATCCAGACATCTCTAAAGAGCAGAAGTTGAATACCGACCAGCCCGTGGATGTTATAGGATCATCAAATTTAAATCCCGACCAACTCAAGACGGTTGATGAGCAAGAGAAGATGGTCGACAAACAACAAGAAGTGTTAGAAGAGGACATAAAGAAGCAACAAATATTCCACTGAGGAACTCTGTCCGATCAAAAGTTTGATGATGAAGTACCTATATGGAATCTATATGTGGATGGCTCATCTTGCAATACATACAGTGGAGCAAGGATTATTTTAAACAGCCCAGATGAGATCGATGTGGACTATGCTCTGTGCTTTCAATTTAAAGCTTCTAATAATGAAGCTGAATATGAAGTAATGATTGTTGGTCTTAGTTTGGCAAAAACCATGAAGGCAGAGCAGGTCATTGTATTCAGTGACTCACAATTGATCGTAAATCAAATGCTGGGGGTATATGCAGCAAAAGGAGAATTAATGATCATGTATCATGCGAAGGCAATGGAGGTTATATCAAGTTTTAATGTCATATAATTGATTAGAATATCGAGATCAGAGAACCCAAGAGCAGATGCACTAGCTCGGTTAGCATCAGCCACACGCACCGAGCTAAGAAGAATAATCCCAATAGAAATCTTAGCTGATCGGAGCATAAACGAGGAACTAATGATGAATTTTATTACCCTTGATTTAGGACCATCTTGGATGGATCCCATCAGAGCCTACATTGAAGAGGGGGCTCTGCCAACTGATAAACTCGCAACCAAGAAATTGAAATTCAAAGCTACTCGTTAAGTATTGACTAATGGCATTTTATATAGACGAGGAATTATAGCAGGGTTACAAAGATGTGTCCACCCCTCCGAGGTGAAAAAGCTGATCAAAGAAATCCATGAAGGGTCTTGTGGAGCCCATGTGGCAGGTCGGACGCTTTTGCGAAGAATAACAACATAAGGGTATTATTGGCCGACGATGAGAGCTGATTGTACATCTTATGCAAAGAAGTGTGATAAATGTCAACGCTTCTCTTCTGTCTGAAGAACTCCCAAGCATTATTAACACCCATCACGTTCCCTTGGCCATTTTCTATGTGGGGAATAGACTTGGTTGGGCCACTTCCAATGACCAGGGGAAGATTTAAATATCTCGTGGTCACTGTGGATTACTTTACTAAATGGGTGGAAGCTGAGCCTCTTATTGATATGCCATATGATAAGGTGTATCAATTTATTTGGAAGAATATCATTTGTAGATATGGTCTTCCCCATGCATTCATCACAGATCATGGAACTCAGTTTGACAACGAGGAGTTTACTGCATATTGTCATCAGTCAAACATATTGAAGACCCACTCTGCACCAGGCCATCCCCAGAGCAATAGAAAAACTAAGGTGACGAACAGAACGCTGCTGAATGGTTTAAAAAAATAACTGGATGATGCAAAGGAAAATTGGATTAACGAGCTACATTCTGTGCTGTGGGCTTATCGTACTACACCGCGAGTAGCAACAAAAGAATCTCCATATATGCTGGTATTTGGAAGTGAAGCTATTATACCTGCCAGGTTGGGCCTACCCACACACAGGGTACTGAATTTCAATTCTCCTATCAGTGACTTGATGAGGCTATTAGATCTAGATATGCTCGAAGAAGTTAGAGAAGAATCAGCAATCGGGAATGCTGCATACCAACAACGAACAACTCTGTTTTATAACAAGAGGGTAAAGAAGTGTGATTTGAAGGAAGGATACTATGTGCTGAAGAAAGTAATTCAAAAGCACAATAAACTGGAAGCTAACTGGCATGGACCCTACAGAGTGACAAAAGTTGTTCCTCCAGGGACATATAGGATTGAAACCTTAGAAGGAGAAGAATTTAAGAATGCATGGAATGCAGAACATCTACGCAAGTATTATCAGTAGTTGGAATTTCTATGTAATGGAGTCTTCTTCAGTATAAATAAAGTATTTAATGTTTTACGCAGTTCCCTATTTTTATTGAAATTTTTCGGAGTATTAGTGCTGCACACTATGCATCAAGTTCAGAATCAATCTCTTCCAACTCCGGTTGGTCGGGAAGCAAATTACCACCAACTCCTGTTGGTCGGGAAATAAATACGACCAACTCCGATTGATCGGCAATATAGTCTATTCCAACTCCGGTTGGTCGGGATCAAATTACCACCAACTCCGGTTGATCGGAAATATAATCTCTTTTGAACTCTGGTTGGTCGGGAAATAAATACGACCAACTCCGGTTGGTCGGGAAACAAATACGACCAACTCCGGTTAATCGGCAATATAATTACCACCAACTCCGATTGGTCGGGAAGCAAATTACCACCAACTCTGGTTGGTCGGGAAGCAAATACAACCAACTCCGGTTGATCGATAATATAATCTCTTCCAACTTCGATTGGTCGGGATCGATTACCACCAACTCCGGTTGGTCGGGAAATAAATACGACCAACTCCGGTTGATCGGTAATATAATCTCTTCCAACTCTGGTTAGTCGGGAAACAAATACGACCAACTCCGATTGATCGATAATATAATTGCCACCAACTCCGATTGGTCGGGAAGAAAATTACCACTAACTCCGGTTGGTCGGGAAACAAATACCACCAACTCCGATTGATCGGCAATATAATCTCTTCCAACTCCGGTTGGTCGGGATCAAATTACCACCAACTCCGATTGGTTGGGAAACAAATACGACCAACTCCAATTGATCATCAATATAATCTCTTCCAACTCCGGTTGGACGGGATCAAATTACGACCAACTCAAGTTGGTCAGCATTCAATTACCACCAACCCCGGTTGGTCGGTAATTTAAAAACCAAACAAGACATTTTTGTCTTTCCACAGATATACATACATGTTCATCAGTAAATAAAAGAGATATTCTATAAAATATTTCCAAACCAATGACAATTAAATTGCAAAGAAAACTAAAAATTTCTTCATTAAAACCAGAACAAATTACATATGGATATAAATTACAGATTGCATGTGATATCAATTGAACAAATTATACTCTATGGGTTTCTTCCCCTCTGCCTTTGACACAGGTTCTACCCCAGCTAGAGGATCATCAAGACTATAAGAGGAATTTATGAAATTCAGATCTTGCAGCATTCTGACGTTTATTATAGATGGACGGTCAAGCAGGTGTTCTGGGCGAGATATTTCAAAATTTGAATGAATACTATAATCATCAAGATACTTGGAGATTAAAACGCGAGGAATGGCTCGGGCTGGAATCCAACTAAGGTCAAGCTTGAAAGGGGGGACTGGTATATCAAGAACTCCAGGAGTATAGTAATCCCACAAGAAATTACCTCTATCCAATTTTAAAACACAGAGAGCATTCAACCAACCCTGTTTATACCCTTCGTTGTTCGACTGTTCTAAACGAGCATCAAGATGTCAAAGTGCTTCATTTTAACCAACCATACAAAACTCTCTAGACTGTTTATGGAATTGGTAAGTTAACCTCTCCAGTTGCTCGTGAAGATTCTTCACTAGAAGTTCTTTATTTTCCAAGAGAGAGCTTTGTGTAGAAAGTTGCTCACTGAGGTTCAGAATCTTCTCGGACATCTCTGTTAAGGCCTGGTTCTTTATTATCAACTGAAAGGCCTAATTCTCCAAGGCCGCTTGAGTTCTTACTTATTCAATAGAAATTTGACCAGCCCTTGCTCGTCCCCGAGAAGAAGATCTTGCTCGTCCACGAGTAGAAGTGGAGGGTCCAGCTTTTTTCAAAGTTTCCAACTCATCTCGTAGTTGGCATTTTCTACCTCCAAAAAAGAAAAACCTTCATCATTTACAGGGACCAAGGCTCCCGAGGAAGATGCAACAGACTTAAGTTGTTTTAATTCCTCTTGCAAGGCAATGTTATCTTGCTCCAGCAACTTGGTGATATGCCTATGCTCTTCAAATTCAAGCTTTAAAATGCTCTCTTTCTTCTTGTAAGCAGAGATGAATTTATCATATCCTTTTTCAGCACTTAACTATTGATATTTATTCTCGTACCCTTGGTGCAAAAGTGTAGAGGACTCTTTGTACTGCTACTGAAGTTCCTTTATAGTTCCTTGGAGATCCTCAATCGTCTCATAATATGCCACATTATTGGCAACATCTCGGTCGAGAAAGCACTTCAGATATCCGTACGCTTTGACTGCTCGTTCAGAAGTATCTGGACCAAGGATGTCAATGATTTGAGCCTCGTTTAGGTCTACATGACCAGCTTCAAAATAGTTATTGCATTTCTTTATCAACTCTGTGTCATGAGCTGATAAGAGTTCCATCCTAGCCAAAAACTAGTAAAGAGAAATAAAAAGAATCAATGATGATACAAGCAGAGCAAGGAAAAGATAAAAATCAAGCCAAACAACCAAAGTTCAAATTTTATTTCATCACAAAAAGTACATAGTCCAAAATTACATTCAACAAAAAAGCAAAAGAAAGATCCGAACAACTCTACACATTCTCCTTGCTTCCTAAGACTTCCTCGGAAGGCTTGGACAAAGAGGTTGGTTGCTCGGAGGGCAATGAAAGCTGCTCGACAGAAGTGCTTACTAGTTGGGGCTGCTCGGAGCAAGGTTCAATAGCAGGGACCTGGTCCCCAATTATCATGGAAGATTTTTCTAAGGAAGCTTCGTCCTCTTCTTCTTCTCCAGGAGAGGTAGGAGGGCTATGAGTGTGTTGCTGGAACAATTCAGAATTCTCAATAATTTTTAGCTCTTGAAAAGCTTCAACCCATCCATACCTAAAATATTTAAGGCTGGCAAACTCCATTTGAGAGGACATTACAACTAGGCCTTTGTTCCAGCCTTTGTCCCAACCAGCGCTGAAGGACTTTTTAACAGCATTTCTTTTTTTTTGCCTTCTCTGAGGAAGTCCTCTCAATAAGAAGTTCCTCGACAGCCTTTAATTTCCCTTCCACCTCCTGTTTCTGATGATCAACATCATGAAGTCTACCAATTTCCTCTTCAGCAGTTTTGATCTTATTCTCAAGCTTTCAGCATTCTTGAGCTTCTCCTCAAGCTCTTTATTATTATTATTCTCAAACGCTTTCAATTTCTTCTCCAATTCCTTGGACGCTTCCACAGCTCGATCTCTCTCTTGCTCAACGGACTTAACCTTCTTCTCCCAAGCAACTTTATTTTCCTCATACTTCAGATGAGAGTCTTTCAAAGACTGGGTTAATCCAGTAAAAGCCTTTTCCACTCCATCAGAGGAACTGGAGGCCCTGATGGCTTCATCCCTTTTTACAATGCTATTGAAACACGTTACCAGCTGAAAAAAGAAATAACTCTAAGTCAATATATGAACATAGCATTAAAAAAATAAAAGGCTCAGATCAATAATATTTACTGAGGTAATGTGTTGAGCATCTACAGCAATAACTCTCTCACGAGTGGGAGAACTTTCAATGTCAGGACCTCTGGGATAGTCCAAGATTTTACTAAGCCCATAACGGAGCTCGGGGGAATAAAAGTTGAAACACCACCTTCAATAGTTGATGATTGAGAGACTAGTTCAGCAAGTCTCTCAGAAATATTTTTCTTTAACCTCCTTGGAGGAACAGGAACATTCTCAACTAAGGACGCTGTCTTAGCTGGTGATATGACAATAACCTCACTAGGAGGAGTAATAGCAATAATCTTTCTCGGAGCCACAGGGGGCTTCTCAACAACTTTCTCTGTAGCAGCAGGAGGAGGTGCATCAATAATTTTTGTCCCTTCTTCTGGAACATTTTGTTTATTTTTCTTTGCCTCCACATTGGCAGATTCTGATTTGTCAAAGAAGGCAGAAGCTCTTCTTCTCTTCATTAGATTACTAATGGGAATATTCGATTCAAAGGAGGAACCTTCCACACCAGTTTTAGAAGCTGGTACTTGGACAATGTCAACCAACACTGGACAAGCAGTAAAAGATGAAGTATATCTCTTGTACTGCAACAAATAAGAAGCAGATCTAATGTGTTCCTCGGCCACAGATTGGTGCAAACTCCAGATAAGTTTCAAATGCTTTCAATTAACATCAATTACTTTTTTCTTTTGCTTTCAGCTGCAAACAATCAAAAATTAAATGTCAGTGATACATTTTATCAAACACAAAGAAAGCAAGATTTCAAAAAATAAAAACAACCTATCCCATTGACATAAGGAGGACATCTAGAACCTTGGTATACATCAACTCGATTTAATGGAGGGTGTTGCCAATTTTTCATTACCACTCCATGTTCAAAATAATCCATATCGGCATCAGGAAGATTGACAACTAACGTCCTATTCAAAAACCTACTTTTTAAATAAAAAGTACTATCGCCGACAACCCATCTGTAGCAATACATAATCTCTGGAATCCCTAAACGGGTTCCATAAAGTTGGTTCAACCTATGACCTCTATTAACTATTCTTCAGGTATTTGGCGCTATTTTTGCAGGTACGACGTCAAAATATTGGTAAAACTCCAAACATAAAGGATATGGAGGAAAAGAAAAGCCACATTCGTCCACAAAGAAATTTGGGAACCAATGTCCCCCAGCCAAAGAAAAATAGTCAGAAGGTTCAAAAAGTTCTTCCAATATGACCCATGAAGGAATTGAAAATTCAGAATGAAATTTGTCAAGAGATTAACCAGGGTAAACCATGATGAACAAAATAAGTAAAAGAGAAGGAAGAAGATCTTACAGGAGAAGAGTGAACCAGTTGACAACGAACAATGGAAGAAACAAACGCACAAGATAGAGAAGAAATGAAAAGTTCAAAGACACAAATTTGAAAAGTGAAAGACGATAGGATTTCTGCCGCGTTTAAATACTTTACCTCGGGAATAGAGAAAATCAATGATTACCAAGGCGGACGTTTGCGTATCCAGCGGCTAAAAAGAAAAAAAAAGGGCACAAAAATCGAAGTGGTTATGGAAATCCAAAATACTTTAAAACCCTGATACTATGCACTCAAAAAAATATTTATATACAACAAAAGTTTGCCTAAAATCCATACAAACCGAAAATATAAGCAGCATAATGTTCCTTACTTTTCTTCATCATCAAACTACGAAACATTGGGGGCTTCTGTTGATACCAAATTTAGTCTGCTGACATAGACCACTCACTTACAGACACGTGTCTACCAGCATGGCAATTATGTATACTTCTATTGAGCAACTCAAGATCAACGAGCAACTAAGAAGCCATGAGGAACTCAGGGGCCCCGAGCAGCTCGAGAGAGTCGAGCTACTTAGGCGGTCCGAGCTACTTAAGCGGCCCGAGCTGCTTAGGCGGTCTGAGCAACATAGCATTCTAATCAGGATAATCAAGGAGACAACTACGCATCAAATGCTCATTTATTATCATACAGATATACATGTCTACTAGATAACAGCGCATTGTCCTTTCATTTGTACAGCCTCAGGCTATAAATACATTGTAACCTCCTCATTGGAGGGGGACCGAAATTTCTGGAGAAAACCATTCCTCGAGAATTCCAAACAAACAGTCAGTAATAACAAAAACAGTGGATGTAGGCCATTCTTGCAAGGCTGAACCACTTTAAAAATCTATTGTCTATTATTTCTTATTTCTTTTTATCTGTGATTAAAATAGTTAGGTCAAATCTATTTTTTTACATCAACACTTGTGAATACCGTAATATGATTGAGTATATAATTAGGTAAATAATTATATACGGGCAAATTAATACAAAGCATGAGTTGTATTATATATATAACAGATGTGGAAGTTATATGAAACTAAAAAGGGAAATGATTTAATTAAGTTGATGATGATAATAACTTAAAAATCATAATTAAGGCATACTCGGTTAGAGTAGGGTGTTTGCAAGGGATTTTATAATTTATCTAGTCATAAGATGAAGAACTAAGTGGATTTATTTAAGGCGTTAATAGTGCACATTAGAGGAGGGGTGAGGATGTCCTCAAGGGAGTGCGACACTAACTAAAATATAGAGAGCATGCATATTTACTTATTACTGTAAGTTAATCATTTGCTAAATGTGTTTCAAATATTTTTGGGTACTAACCCTTGCTATAAAAAATTTAAAAACCTTTTAGGTGTCCAGCCACAGGGACGTCAGGCTTGACTCTATTTCAGGGATCCGTTGCTGCGGCATATGTGGATGTTGTAGGAGTTTTGATAGACGCCTCATTCTTTCATTCCTAGTATAGAGACTTCTTATCAGTTATTTTGATCCTATCGCTCACAGTTCATTTAAATTTTTGCTAGACATGTTGAGATTGATTACTTGTCTTCATTTTCTATTTGTTAGGTTTTGGGCCGATGGTTTATTCGGTCAGTTAATAAAATTTGATTGGTTGTTTTAGATAATTGTGATTATTGTGTTATTTTATTTCCGCATGAGTTTCATTTAAGTTAATGAAAGATAAAACTTGGCACTAGTCTAATTTTCTCACTTAGGTGGTTAGTAATTAAAAAGGTGACAGTGATGTTAAGAATGATCCAACTGAGAAACTTGTTCTAACTTAATTTAGGACTGATCACCGGGGTTAATTAGGCAGGGTGTCCTTAGGATCTGTGCGGCTTACTACGTTTCAGCGTAGCACTTGGTTGTTATAGAGCCCTATTATTAGGACTATTGATTCATTTTCCGCTTATGAGATATCGTATTTCTGCTGTGAATATTTTCTGTAAATTTTGTACTTATACGATTCAATCTATTTCAGATGCCACCGAGGAGACTGAGAGCGGAGAGGTCTGAGGCTAGGGATATGGTTAGGGAGGCTCATCAGGAGCCACAAGTACTGCCACCACCATCCCCACCCGAGATGATTTCCACTACTCAGTGTGACACCCCGACTAATTAAATACCGGGTAGATACTCCTTTATTAAATTAATACAAAATGCCAAGTTGGTTCAGTTAATAGCATCACTGTCGAAAACATTTTTTTTTTTGAGATTACTAACCACCTAGTAATTAAAAAGTAAGATGTCAAATTTTAATTTAAGTTTGATTAACATACAGTGCAAGAATAAAGAAAGAATAACATAACCATTCACCATAAAGAAGAAATAGAATAACCAATAAATAATACTAAGTCCGGAGGAAAACTCCTCACAACAATCCCATCACTGAAAATGAATAAAACGAAGTACTCTGAATTAATTACATGCCAAAAGTCTGAATAACTGAAATAAATGAAATATCTCTAATAGAAATGGGTAACATGCCCTACAACTGATAAATCCTGAATATGGAGTCAAGATGAAAGAAGCGTCTACTAGCAAGTCCCTGTAACTTCCACAAACAGCTACAGCTCGTCACCTGAATGAAAGTCCTAAGCATGGTGTCCTTGTGGCTGGGCACCTAAAATGGTTTTTACAAAAAATAGTTTTGAAAGCAAACGGGTCAGAGCCCGAAAGTGGAGAGTATTTAAAAATAGCAAGTGTTTTAATAATATTAAAACATTAAATGCAAAATACCTGTTAGGACGTGCACTCACATGAAATTCTCACCTCTCGACTAAATGTGCACTCCTAACGTGTGTACCCATCTAAATGATATTCATACCTAGCTAAGTGGCATTCCAACCTAGCTAGACTGTCATAGGTTCTACCCTTTTTATACTCGATTCTCAATATCATTCTAATGTTATCAATTAAATAGAGGGCTTAACTTCACTCAGACTTCTCAATTAATAGTAATACAACACACTGCCGGTTAACCCGTTATATTTTCTCAACACATTTTCGTAATTATATTCACAATACCAACATGAAGGTTCCCATTATTTAAGTGTATATTATTCACGTCATAAATATACAATATACGCACCCCGAGGCTCAGCTGCGGTGGACACATACTCTGCTATCCATCCCGGTACATCACGTACATAAAGGATTACAAATTCCGAATCTCTCAGGAATTATTAGAATAAACACCACACAAAAAAATGGAGGCGAACATAATTCAACATATCCATGGTCACGCACATACCTACGCTCCATAGTTCGCTGACTTAATAACTCACAATTAAGTCATTCACTTGAATTATGTCCTCTAGGTACCAATCTAAATTCGAGCAACACAAGGATTAGAAGGCCCTAAGCGAACGTAAACGTCCCGTGATAGCAAGTATGGTAAGTATGTCATACACATAAAATCATTTCACATACTAAGTATGCACACATCTTAATAATCACCATAATTTATTTGTAGAACACTTCTCATTCTCATATCGACATATAGTGTTACACAATTTACATAATCCCGGTTAATATAATTATTCAGTTGCCAATTGTTCTCACGTCGAAATAGACGCTCACGTCCTAATCCATAATTTCCATTTGGTTCAAACCACATTCTTATGTTTCTCTCCTCATTATATCCCAAATATCCCAAATATATCAATTAATCATCAAGGAAATGTTATCTCTACATATAAACAAGGTTACGGGACACTCGGGATCAAAACAGGTTAAAAAGCCTAAACTGTCAGCTCGTTAGAAGTCTCGTTCGAACGAGGCTGTTCGAACGAGAGTTCGTTCGAATGAAGTGGGCTTTCTAACGAGATCTCGTTCGAACGAAAGTCATCGAACGAACTTCACCCTCGTTAGAAGTCAATGGTCAACTCGTTAGAAGCTCGTTCGAACGAGCTCGTTCGAACGACCTGGGCAGGTCTTCTAACGAGTGACTAGTTTCGAGCCCAATTTTTCCCTAATCCGATTTTCCAACTTTTCTTCGTCTCTAACCTCATCTAATTGTCAATCCAATGATGTTTCAAGGTTTATAATCCTCCCTAAACATATTTCAATCGTATTACAACATTTATACGGGTTTAAATCATCTTAAACTACATCAAATTATCAAATCTCCACAATTTTTCCCAAATCTCAAGAACATGAACCCTAGAAAGACAAAGTCATCCATAGACATAACTAAATCCGTTTATATGATGTAAAAGGTGTATTTTCATCTGAATAATCATCCTAATATTGTTCTACATGCAATTTCCTCGAAAAATTATAAATCTCTACATTTAATTCAATGGGTTTTATAATTCTCCTATAACAATACAGTTTTATAGATTTCCTACGCATGGAAGAAGAATTCTTTGTAATAACCGAAATTAAACCACTTGCCTTATGTTCCAGATTTGTTGTTGATTGAAGATGGTTGAATTCCTCTCTCTCTCTCTCTCTGCAGAATTCTTCCCTCTCTCTCTCTCTGCAAGCTCTTCTCACAAGATGACAATGGAGGCTAGGGTTTTGCCTTAGGAACTTTTGGGGCTAATTCTAATAACCCCCGTAGCCCATTAGGTTATTAGTGGGTTTAGTGGGTAATTAATAAATCTGATTTTTAATCCCTAATTTTCGTTGGTTTTAATTCCCAAAAATTCAAAATTACCAAACTACCCTTTTACGTTACCGGTATGGCCTAAAAATGCCCCGGGACCCAAACCAAACCCCCGGCTAGTGTTTTCTGACTATTTCGACCCTTCCGGACGCGTTGGCGCACTCAAAATGACCCTACAATTAATGGAATTTAAATTCACTTTTATAATAAAATAATTATATTCCTGACGCGACTGTCACACGCGTCTCAACAAAATTCCCAAATTATCGTATTTCAATCTCACGACAAATTTCATAATTCAATATTCATATATAGTCATATATACACATTATAATTAAATACCAACTCACATCTCTTTAGTAACTTATCCGGATTAATTTCCAAATTAATTCACATTTAATTTAATTAATCCCAAAAATAAATATCACAAAAATACGGGGTATTACACTCAGGTGGCAGTGATAGTGTCCCAGGCGGTCGAGATTGCGATGCGAGCTATGGAAGATCACTTTCCACAGACCCAGGCACCGCCTCTAGTGGCACCAGCAATTCAGGCTCCAGTGGGGCCACCATCTTGGCAGAGAGTTAGGGAGACCTTTCAGAAGGGTCACCCACCTGAGTTTCAAGGTAACACAGATGTAGTAGAGGCTTGTGACTGGAAGAAGAACATTTAGCACCATCTGCACATGCTAGAGTGTACCGAGGTGCAAAAACAAATTCTTGCTACCTTTCGTCTATCAGGGGCAGCCTTACAGTGGTGGGAGTCAATTACCACCGCCGAGGAGCGAGATTTGATGACGATAACAGAGTTTTGGGTGCGATTCGACCGTAAATACTTTCCACCAGCAGTAGAGACTGAGATGAGAAAGAAATTCAGTGATTTTGTATAGGGTGACCGATCAGTGGCAGACTATGAGGAGGAGTTCACCCATTTGGCAAACTTTGTGCCAAATTAGGCGAGTGATGAGTAGCAAAAGAAATCGAGATTTATGGAAGGCTTAGCCTGGTGGATCAGGCAACATTTTATTGGGAATCTGGCGTTGGTGACTTATACAGATGTCGTTAAAGACGCACTTATACATTGCTAGGATCATCGCTTCCATGCGAAGGGGTGCAAGAGAACAAGAGAGTCAATCCAACAGGGCAAGGCAGTTACTAGTGGTGACACGAGTGGTACTCAGCAGCAGACGGGCAGTCAGCAGGGGAATCAGGCTAAGAAGATTAAACCGGGTGGGTTCCAACCGGGAGGACAGGGGTTCAGGCAGGGGCAGCTGGGCCCGAATCAGTTGCAGCAGGTTCCTCAGGGCCGTCAGGGCCAAGGGAACAATGGGGGAGGCCAACAAGGCCAGCCACGTTAGGTCCAACTACAGGGGGATGGTCAGAGACGCTATTTTGTCTGTGGACAGCCGGGACACTTCAAGAGGGAGTTCCCACAGAGGGGCAGAGGTTACCAGCAGGAGGCCCAACAAGGCAATGGGGGAAGATGCCGCCAGCCCACCCGCCCCACCTCAATAAGGGCAGATGCACTACGAGCGTGTGTATAACGTCCGGGATGTTCACAATCCTCCAGCACAGTAAGAACCGCTAGCAGTTGAGGGTATGTTTCTCATTCATGGTTATGAGGGTAGTATTATTTTTGATACGGGAGCATCACATTCATTCATTAAATATAAATTTGCTAAATGGGATGGGTTACTAGGGACCGCGGGCAATCTTCGGACGTATGTTAAGTCACCAGTAGGCAGCGGGGCTTCGATTCATTCGATTTGTCGGGGGCTGGACATTTTGATTGGGAGGCTTAGTTTAGCAGCGGACCTCTTGGTGTTAGATATGGAGGGATACGATGTCATCTTAGATATGGATTGCTTGGCAGGTTATCAGGCGACGGTGGATTGCTACGAGAAGACAATCGTGTTCTCCATTTCAGGACATGAGATGTTTTTGACAGCGATGCCGTTACCTGAAGGAGGGTTATGCACGCACCTGTATTACATCGAGGAGGAAATCTCACAGGAGGTGGAGATTCTGTTGGAGTCAATCCAGGTAGTGAGGGACTTTGAGGATGTGTTCCAGGAGATACCAGGGTTTCCACCTAGTAGGGAAATCAAATTTGTAATAGATTTAGCACCGGGGATGAGGCCAATTGCTTGGGCCCCATACCACATGGCCCCTTCAGAGATGCGTGAATTGAGAGAGAAGATTTAGCAGCTTTTGGGTCAAGGTTTCATTCGGCGGAGTACATTACCGTGGTGTGCTCCGGTGTTATTTGTAAAGAAGCGGGATGGCTCATTACGGTTATGCGTGGACTATAGAGAGCTAAACAAGGCGACGATACGGAATAAGTATCCGTTGCCTAGGATTGATGATCTATTTGACCAGTTGAGAGGGGCGTCTTACTTCTCTAAGGTCGACTTGAGGTCGGGGTATCATCAACTACGTATTAGAGAGGAGGATGTTCCTAAGACCGCTTTCCTATCGCGGTATGGATCTTATGAGTTCGGGTGATGCCATTCGAGCAGGGTTTTCAGGGAGTTTCTCGATCAGTTTGTCATCTTGTTCATTGATGACATCCTAATCTACTCGCGCACCGAGAAGGAGCACGCCGATCATCTGCGTATAGTTTTACAGACATTGCGGGATCACCAACTCTATGTAAAATTCGGGAAGTGTGGATTTTGGCTACGGGAGGTTCAGTTTCTTGGCCACATGGTGTCAGACTGGGGTGTTTCGGTGGATCCGAGTAAGGTATCGGCGAAGAGGGAGTGGGGGAAACCCACGACACCGACTGAGGTGCACAATTTTCTAGGATTGGTCGATTATTACAGGAGGTTCATTAAAGGATTCTCAAAGATTGCGGGCCCTTTGACTAATCTGACCCAGAAAGGGGTACCTTTCACTTGGAGTGATCATTGTCAATTTTCTTTCGATGAGCTGAAGGACAAGTTGACATCTGCACCCGTACTTGCATTCTCGAAGGGAGGATTAGAGTATCGGGTGTACACTGGCACATTCCACTCAAGATAGAGTTGATCCGAGGGAGGATTCGGATAGCTCAGGATAGGCAGAAGAGTTACGCTGATGCCTCACGGAGGCATGTGGAGTTAGAGGTTGGGGATCAGGTATAGGTCCTGGTATCCCCGATGAAAGGGGTGATGAGGTTCGACAATAAGGGTAAGTTAGCACCGAGGTACGTGGGACCTTTTCCTATTATCGAGAGGGTGGGTCCAGTAGCTTACAGGTTGGGATTGCCAGAGCACCTTCAGCGGGTACACGACGTGTTCCATGTGGCATTGCTGAAGAAATATCGCAGGAGCGAGAGGGCCTTCTGGCACATTCCACTCAAGGAAATTGATTTACATCCAGACATCTCATACGAGGAGAGATCGATGGCTATTGTGAAACATAGTGATCGGAAGTTACGATCCAAGGTTATTCCACTAGTTAGAGTAGAGTGGGGTCATCACAACGTTAACGAGTCTACCTGGGAGCGGGAGGAGGATATTCAGGAACAATATCCAGAGCTTTTCACCACAGGTACGACCTAATTTCGGGGACGAAATTCCTTTATAAGGGGGGAGTATGTAACACCCCGTATTTTTCATGCATTCAATATTTAATTAATTCGGGAATACAAAATTACTTATGTGTCGTAATTTTAATTGAATTAATTATGGAAATTTATATTTAAATATTAATCGGGGAGTGAATGGTTAATATTTAGGGAAATTCATTTACTAAGTGATTAGTAATGATTCATTTACGTCATTTCGGGTATTAAGGATGGGATATGTACTTATTTCAGCCGGGAGTCGGTATAGACTAATTTGGGTGTGAAATAAGGATTTTTTATAAATTAATTTGAATTCCAATTCTGAGGGTACAGGTGAGTCCGAATGGGCTGAGATAGTCAGAAAAGTGTACCCGGGGGTAGTAAACGGGTCACGGGACATTTTTAGACATAGCCGGGCCCACACGGGGGCATTTGGGTCACTTGGGCTTGGACCATTAGACCAAAAACGGGATTTAGGTTAATTAAACAATTATAAGAAACAAGGGAATGACTGAATTGATTTTAGAAAAGACTTAGAGGGTTAGAAAACCCTAACAGCAACCAAAGGCAAATTTGGGGATCACAGGAGAGCCAAAAAGAGTCATCTTCAACCTTGGGCATTCGACTCCAAAATCAGACTCTACGAACCTTAAGGCAAGTGGTTAACTTGCTGTAGCATTTAAAGTGTAATTCAATTCATATTCACGTGATGTGGATAATCAAAGAAAATTCGTTTTGGGATTTAAAGGGGATAAACATGGGATTTTGTAAACTATGAATCTCATTTCTAAATTGAGTAGAAATTCGTGTACAATCTGTGTTTGTATTTGTATTTGGTAAGATGTGTAAACCCGGATGAATTAGAAACCAATTGTTATTATGAAATTGATGTTAAAATTGGGTTACAGATTAAATTGGATTTTCCCCCAAATTCGTGGAAACAGTAAATAAAGCAAAATAATTGATGTTTTTGGACTTTAGGTAGGTTCCATATAAGGTGTTTGATGTTTATTATCGATGGGAAAGCTTCGTTTTCAGTGTAGGATAAGCTAGGGTTTGGAGGTGTGCGTCCATGGATGAAACATCCAACTCGGGAAAGACGAGGACCTGATCGATCGATCGATCGAGGGTGGACCATCGATCGATCGATGGTCCGGAAACTTTGACAGTTCGCCCAGTTTTTAATATATAGAGAAATTAAATATAAATTCTTCCATGCCTTAATTGTTGAGTAATTAATACATGGGTTTAAATCTAATTAATTGTGAATGAAAACTAATTAGGATTTGAGGGTGACTTGGTGTGACATCATGATTAAAAGTAATTGGAATTTGGAGGAAATTAGGTGTGTCACACTAGGATTAATTTTTGGAAAGTTTGTATAAAATGATTAAATACGAATGTACTAGACAAGTCTAGGAATAATGGTTGAGCGATACCGAGATGTAAATTTTATTTAGGTAAAGGCTAAATAATTTTAAGTCGGGGATTTCAACTCGGGTGGTGTTATTTCGGGCATGAGAGTAAGTCCGAATATATTGGTTGGGGCGATACCAAAAGAAATTAATGTGAAAATTAATTAATAATTATAGTTGAGCCATAAACTCAAAATAAAATGGAATAGGCTTGTGTCACGGACTTACTGCACGGTGTAGCCGGGATATTATATATATATATATATATATATATATATATATATATATATATATATATATATACGGTGTATGATAGTATATATATACATGACGTGTGCATTAATATCAGTGGATAGATATTATTATTATTATTATTATTATTATTATTATTATTATTATTATTATTATTATTATTATTATTATTATTATTATTATTATTATTATTATTATTATTATTATTATTATTATTATTATTATATACTCTAGTGCTATAGAGGGAGGTTACGCATAATGGATGAATCCCCTAGCTTGAGGAGGAGGGCGAGTATAATCCCAGGTCATAGCGTCCGTTATATGGGTGAGGGGCATTTCACTTTCATGGAAGGAATATGACCACCTCCAATATTTATGTAGTAATCAAGTTAGTGGACGATTCTAACTTGGGGTAACTAGGTTATGTGAATATACCTAGTGGGATAGCACTTTAGAGAATTTATACCCGGTGAGAATTTACTCGGGGGAAATACTATTATTAAATGTTATTTCAGTATGCTTGTGAATACTGTAATATGATTGAGTATATAATTAGGTAAATAATTATATACGGGCAAATTAATAAAAAGCATGAGTCGTATTATATATATAACAGATGTGGAAGTTATATGAAATTAAAAAGGGATGTGGTTTAATTAAATTGATGATGATAATAACTTAAAAATCATAATTAAGGCATACTCGGTTAGAATAGGGTGTTTGCAAGGGGTTTTATAATGTATCTAGTCATAAGATGAAGAACTAGGTGAATTTATTTAAGGCGTTAATAGTGCACATTAGAGGAGGGGTGAGGATGTCCTCAAGGGAGTGCGACACTAACTAAAATATGGAGACCATCAAGAGAAAACCGCATCCATCACCCCTTGGGGAACCTTTTGCTATACCGTCATTCCATTTGGTCTAAAAAATGCAGGGGATACCTACCAAAGGGATGACACAACCATCTTGCATGATCTGATACATAAGGAAGTTGAGGTCTACGTAGATGATATGTTTATTATGTCTAAGACTAGAGAAGGTGATGTTCCCGCTCTCCAGAAATTCTTCGAGCGATTGCAATAATACCAGATGCGAATTAACCCACAAAAATGTGTCTTCGGTGTTACCAAAGGAAAGATCTTAGGATTCATGGTTAGTGAAAAAGGGATAGAAGCAGATCCTGCCAAGATGAAAGCTATACTGGAGATTTTGCCACCCTGAACAGAGAAAGAAACACAAGGATTCCTTGGAAAATTGTTGTATATTATTCAGTTCATCAACCAGTTGACTTCTATTTGTGAACCCATCTCATGCCGCTGCAACCTGGTCTTCTCCTACTCCTATACCTAACTGTAATAGACACTGCAGCTAGGACTTTCCTAGCCCAATACCTTGAAGAATACCGCAAAGAGAAGGCCATCTACTATGCCAGTATCAAGTTGGTCGTATACGAAGTTAACTACCCAGCTCTGGAGAAAGCATGTGTCTCTCTTATCTGGGTTACCTAAAAGTTATGACACTACATGCTTGCCTTTCCAATTAAACTTATTTCTTGAATGGATCTGATCAAGTACCTACTCGAGAATCCTGCCATGTCTAACCGAATGTCCCATTGGTTGATGCTTCTAGATGAATTTGATATTATCTATGTCACGTAAAAAGCCATAAAAGGAATAGCCATCTCTGACTACCTCATTGACTACCTTATCGAAGAAACTAAAGTTTGAATTTTTGAATTCACGGATGAGAATATCCTTTGTAACTCCCAAGAAGATCTTCGATGGAAAATGTACTTTGATGACGCAACCAACGAGTAAGGGTATGGCATTGGGATACCCCTTAATTATAACTGATAAGTCTCACACTCGTATTTTCCCTGCACCAACAACATGATCGAATACGAGGCGTGCACAATAAGCCTCAAAGTTGACCTCAAGAAAGGAATTTGAAACCTAGATGTCTTTGGGGATTCAACCCCCATCATCAATCAAGAACTCAAAAGATGGAAAGTTAAAGATGAGAAAATCTTATCCTTCCATGCCCACCTAGAAGATCTAGCCTCTTAATTCCAAGAAACCACCTTCCACTACCTACCCCGAGTGAAGAATAACCTAGTCGATCCTCTTGCTAACCTAGACTCCATGATTGACATGCCCAAAGGAATAACAATATCCCATTTCCTAGTCCAAAGGCAAGACAAACCAACCCGCTGCTACGACATCAAACTCATCACAAAAGAAGATCCTGATATGGACGACTGCTGGTACTATGATATTTGGCACCTCCTCTAACATGATAGGTATCCCCAAAGCTATGATAAGAAAGATTGAGTAACCCTTCACAAACTGGTTGCCCAGTAAATTATTTGCGATAAAGCAGAGTTCAAATGAAACTCCGATGGAACTTATTTACACTGCATTACAAGGGCTGACATTGAAGAGATGATGCAACAAATCCACAGTGAGGAGTGCGGACCCCACATGAATGTCCATATGCTTGCCAAGAAAATCATCCAACGGGGTTACTATTGGAATACCATGATGCAAGATTACACTACCTATGTTCGAATATGTTTTAAATGCCAATAATTTTCTGACCTCCAGCACCTGCTTCTACAAGAACTGTACAACATGATTTCTCCTTGGCCGTTCTCCACTTGAGGCATCGACATCATAGGGAAGGTTACACTCAAAGCATCCAAAGGGAATGAGTTCATCCTAGTTGACATTGACTACTTCACTAAATGGGTCGAAATCGAGTCATACGCAGTTTTGAATGCTAAGAAAGTGGCCAAGTTCATCAAAGAAAAAATATCTAATCGATATAGGGTCCCACATGAGCTGGTATCAGATAACAGTTACATTTCGAGGCAGAAGTCACAGAGGTGGTCGATGAGTATGGGATTCAAAGACACAAAACTTCTCCCTACCGACTTCAAACCAACGGAGCAGTTGAAGCCGCTTATAAAATTCACTAGGCCATCATCAGAAAGATGACTGAGAGTTACCAATATTGGGCCGATCGAATACCTTACGCCCTCTAGGGCTATCGCACTTCAGTTCAAATATCTACTAGTACTACCCCTTACTCTTTAGTGTATGCCATGGAAGCAGTCCTACCCATGGAGCTGGAAATTCCTTTACTATGGGTTATGCTTGAAAGCAAAGTCAGTGAGGAAGACTAGCATCAGAGTTGTCTTGACAATTTATCACTCTTGGACGAAAGGAGACTGAAGGCTCTATATCACATACAAGGGTACCATCGTCGGATAACACGATCATTAAACAAGAGAGTTAAGGACCGTGGTGTCTGAGAAGGGGACTTAGCCATTAAAGAAATTGTAGAGCCCATCTGGGACCCCAGAGGGAAATTCAAACCCAATTGGAGAGGCCTCTACATCGTAAAGAAGATCCTGTCAGGCGACACCGCAATGCTCACTTACCTTAATTGAGAAGAGATGGCCCATTTAATCAACCTGGACCATCTCATGAAACTTTACCCCTAGTTTGAAATCTTAGTGCCCTACGAGTCTTCTCATCTTCCTTCTATTCGAAAACAAAATTTTAATTTCCCTCTACTCAGAACTACGTGGGGCCTAATCCTCTAAAATCTTTCAAATAAATTTCAACAAATTTTTAAAACCCTCAGAGGTACGTAGGCAGCTCATACGTTTTACATGAGCACGACCCTCTTATTTCTCACAAAATGTTATTCTTTTCTTATCCTCGAGAACGACAATTCATTTTATTATGTACATGAACAAAATGATTATGTATGCCTTAGCGATTGGTATAGATAGTTCAAATGCAAAACTCGTCAAGAGGAACAACTAGATGATCAAAAACTTTTTTATTCCATTATTAAGAAATTTTGGTACAATTACATCAGCATAGGGAGTCAAATGACTTCCCTTGCCAGCATACTCCTACCTTCCAAAAACCAAAATAGAAACAAGTCCCACTACACCCAAAATAACCTTCAAATTATTCCTAAACACCCATTCCAAAAGCTTCAAAAATAAACTCCCCAGGGATCCTACCCTCAACTGCCAGAAGAACATGCACCGTCATCACCCAGATTCTGGGGTCCCCAAACTTCCCCTGCCTTAATAGAGTGTCACCGACGCTTCATAGAATGATAATCATAGACTAGCCTGGGGAAAACCACAACATCTCCCTCTACGACGTTAGCTATGGCAAACCAACTTTGTCCAGTCTCCACAACCAGCATCTTGGCAGCTATTTTTCTCCACAACCACTTCATGTAGTCCCCTGAGATATGCCAGACTCTACCAACAGATTGGGATGGACGGGTCGACGATCGACGATTCTCCCACAAAGAGCCAAGACACATGTGTATACGGTTTGTCAAATCCTTCACAGGAAATAAGTCTAGTGTTTAAGGTGGCATAATCTTTTCCCAGCCAAATTAGTGCAGAAGCCTCCAGGGAAAGCAGAAAGAGGTCTGCCTAAGACCAATTGATCGAATGTATTGGTATTCTCCCAGTTCTAGAATGGGCAGTAGCTCCCCCCACCAAGGTACTGACCAACACAAGCCTCGACCCCGTGCTCCATGAATAAATTCTTCTATCTCTAGATGTCCTGGTGTATGCTGATAAAGTAATGTGAAAAGAAGCTTGGCACAACCAGTAAAGGATAGTCGGGTGAGACCATCATATGAAACCTCTCCGACAATCACATGAACAGCATTACGGGGCTACCCCTTAGGAAGTCAGAATGACCTTCTTGCCAGTCATCCAGACCATTCAAAGTCTCTACCAATATCACCGCCACAGGATTGTGATGATACGACATCTAAGAAGCAATGTCTGCAAGTTGTGGGTCCTCAAGAAATTCTTTAGTCACGAACAACAATTTTGAAACCAAGACCAGGATGACGGCTCTAGTGTAGTCAGCATCACCAAAATTCTGCAAATGCACATAATGTAGCACAGTAGGAAGAAAGATCATTCCTCCTATAACCAGTGACCTAGTCGCCGAAGGTGATATATGGAGGAGTCCCGCTAACAGCTCCCGAGGGACTGGGAAAACTCAGGCATAACTGCTGTAACACTACGATTTATCCCCAATATGACAGAGAACTCTTCATAGGTCGGACTGAACTCATCTAACCCAAAGAGAAAAACATGGTCTTCAAGTACCATAACTCCACTGCTGCCATCAGTATGCTCTACTCAATGGGCCATTTACGCCATAAGGAGACTCGACGCATGTTGAAAGCATCGTAGTCCACATTATATGAGCACATTGCTTCTAAGGTTTCGAGATAGTTAGCAAATTCAACACTACCAGGGAGAGACATTTTGCAAAGTAAGCAAATAAGAATGCAAAAGAGACGGAATGTGGAGGTGTGAAGATAATTATCCACCCACACCCCTATTTATACTTGAAAACCCTCAAACAAAGACAAGTAACTGTGCAAAATTTGGAGAAAAACTGACCCCACCAAGTAACAAGCAATTGAAGAAAGTGCAATAAAAGCCTTAAATTGATTAAACTGGACGGACATGGCGATAGGCAGGGGGTCATGCCGACCGACAACCTTCTATTTTTGGAAATTTCCCTTCTTGTTTTTTTATCAAAACCAAAAAGCTCAATAAAAATAATTTATATTCTCAAAAGAATTATGAATTTTCTTCTCTTTATGCTCTTTACTTGTCTTGTTTTTAAAATAAATTCTCTCTCAAATAATTTTTAATCTTTTTTACGATCTCAGCAGCGAAGTAAAAAGAACATGTGCATTAAGTCATGAAAAATCAACAAAAATTCATTTTATTTGCATGGATATTTGCTGTGTTACATCGGTTTTGCAAGAGATAAAGAAAAATACAACGGGACTCAGCCCAAACCCATTCTCTCTCTCTCTCTCTCTCTCCCTAGGAGCCTCCTTCCCTGCGGCGCGCTCTCTTCCCTCGACGATGAGACGACGTACCACCACTCCCCGAGCTAGACCCTTCCTCAAACGAGGTAGACGACACCCAACAAGAAGGAATCAAAATCGTATCCTGAATGTGGGCCATAACCGAATATATCTAATCCTGAACATCCTTCAGCCAGGTGGTGGAGACTTGGATATGCTACAAAGAGAAATAGAAAAGAGAAAATCAGTCAATCTGAGGTAAAGGAAGAAATCTGGAAATAAAAAAGATAAAGAGATGATAAGTATACCTATGGCTGGAGGATCTCCTCAGTCAAACCCAGCTCCTTTGGATCCATCGCATTAGGACGGTGCAACAAAAACACCGACCTCCCATTATCCCACTGAATATTATAAGAAGGAGGGGCCATCCGCACAAAAGAAACCTCCGAGGTCATCGCCATCGCCGATGCTGACACATCACCTGCGCTGTGGGAGGACCCCACTAGCCGACTCGAACCTGCATGAGGGAGATGCATTATGTTGTATATTCTAGGAGGCATAAACCATCTCGACACAAAGTCTTAATAATCATACACCGCCACCGTGTCAGTATAGGACGAGTAAGGCTCGCCCATCATCGTCGCTACCTGCACATCATTCGATATCTCCTGTACTATCATTATATACACCAAGGTTCTCGTCGGTGGCACTGCAACCTCATTCTCTATAACTTGTCGGACTACTCTCTCCCTGAGGTACCAGGAGGAGCTGAACTCATGAGTCAGCAAACACCGCATTTGGGCATTCCCCTTAGTCAACCCCGTATGCTGAATGGTCGTCCCCCATGGATAGAAGGTCACCTACATATTCCCCAGTAAGAGCAGATAAAGATCAATATCAGAAAAGATCTTCAAGAAAAAAAAATCTCAGAAGAGAAAGAAAGATTTACCCGCTCACTCGTCAGGCCGTTCAAGACCTGAAGCACCGTCTCTAGAGAGAGACTTCTTCGACTATCGGTTGGACCTTCGCCATCGATACATCCAACAGAAGTCCCCAACAGACTCATCCTTCAAGCTATCAATTGTGTGTTAAACCCAATGACCTCATAGAACCACGTTTACAAAGGGTAAAAGGTCAGCAACTAAGAAATCAAGAATAAAATGCATAAAAGAAAAATACGAATGCATAATGGAAAATGCATAAAAGAAGTGATACCACAAGAAGATACGTGGCTCCAGTAAAACTTTTCTAGCAGCACCGACTGAAGGCATCAAGAGACGAATAAAGGGTCGCTAAAGTCAGGCTCCCCCAGTCATAAAGAGGGACGTTCGAAAACACCCTCAAAAATGGAAAAAACCACAAGTGGATGACGTCGCCCCTCGTCAGCACCAAGAAACTCCCCAACACCAGCAGAATAAAAAAATGGGCCATCTACCACACCTGCAGCCTGTCCTCCTCATCAATCCTCCTACTCAGCAAAACTCCCTTAGAAGAGACAAATGAAGAGAGTCCACAAAAACTACCCTCTCCAGATCACCTAACGTCGCCATCGCTTCCGCTGGCGTCATCCTCAAAGTCATATCCACCTCAATCTTCACCCTATCATAGTCCATCCCCAGCAGCTATTGCACATCTATCGGAGTAACCTCCATCTCCCCAAAGCCAAAATGAAAGGTGTGGGTGGAGTCCCACCACCTCTCCTCTAGAGCACAGAGAACAACTGTAGAATGAGGTGTCTCGTCTAGAGCAGACGTCCGTATCCCAAAATTGGCTGGTGACACCACCCAACGCACCACCAATGGAAGGTGATCCGCAACATCCCTAAGCCCCATCGTCCCTTGAACACACATAGTCGACATATAGACATCAAACTACAAAAGCAAAAGGAAAAAAAACTTGTCAAAATTCAAGAAATAAGGAATATCACCAAGAAAAAAAAGAAAATAATTCCAAAGGACATCAATACTTACATAGCTGCTAGAATTCACCACCCTAGAAGAATGATGATGCGACGTCTCGGGCAAAAGGGTCTGCTCATCCGCAATAAACTCGAATGAGTGGAAGGAATTCTCGCTACCCAGTGCAAGGGGCTCCCTAGCCCTCCCTTCCAAGTTGGCCCACCATGTCTGTTGCACTACTTGAGAAATCAGCCATCTCTTGATCTTGGAACACTAAAAATCTTCACAGAAGCTATTTACAAAAGAAGGCAAGTCAAAAAACTATGAAAGATGAGGAGAACCCGCCCTCTTTTTATAAAAGGCTAAGGGTCAAGATGATTATCATCTCCCTGCCATCCACCAATCGACACTGTCCCTCCACCTACTCGAGGCACCCCAAAAGATCGTGCCACTTTAGTTTGTAACCCCTCAAACCATGTCATTGGCACCCTCATTGAAATTTCGTATAAAAATTCTAAAAAAAATGCCAGAAAATCCTGAAAAAACCCTGAAAAATTCTTAAAAATACCAAATGGATTTTAGAACCTTTTTCACTAAGAAAGATATTTTTACTACACTCATATCCCCAATGAAACTCTTATATCCCCAGTGGAATTCCCAAAACTAATCGCATATCCTCCCAGCAACATCTCCAAAGGACATCACATAAATTAAAAATTTCCCAACTAAGAAAACATCTAACCTTCGGATCGTTCCACCCTTCCCCAGTGGAACCTAAAATCAAATGCTCAGCGGAACCATAAGATACATATCTGCAATGGAGTCTCCAAATTTCCCCAAGAAAACTTAAGCTCGCAGAATTGGATTTAACCCGCAGAATCGGTCATTTATATCTTAAGCCCTTAGAATTGGCTTTGACCATCAGAATTGGTCATCTCTACTTAAGCCCTTAGAATTGGCTTTGACTTGTAGAATTGGTCATCTCTACTTAAGCTCGAAAAATTTTCTTCGACCCTCAGAATTGGTTATCTCTACTTAAGCTCGCAGAATTGGTTTTCTCTACCTTAAGCTCGCAGAATTGGCTTCGACCCACAGAATTGGTCATCTCTACTTAAGCATGCAAAATTGGCTTTGACCTGCATAATTGGTCATCTCTACTTAAGCCCGTAGATTTGGTTTTGACCCTCAAAATTGCTCATCTCTAATTAAGCCCGCAGAATTGGCTTTGACCCGCATAATTGGTCATCTCTATCTTAAGCCCACAAAATTGGCTTCGACTCCCAGAATTGGTCGCTACATCTTAGGTCCTCCGAATTGACCACAGCCCGCAGAATTGGTCGTTCCCTTACCTTTGAACTTAGTCTTCACCTTCTGGAGGTCCTTAGAATCGACCATCCCTAGCATTTTCTTAGGTCCTTAGAATTGACCTCGACCCTCTAAACCAATCATCATCGTCCCTTAGGTCCGCAAAATTAACCTCTTTTCAAAACATGATGTCGTGTCTGTTCAAAAAATTTCATTTATCCCAAGATAACCCTTCTAGGGGATCTATAAACACCACATTCTAGGACCACATAAGTCTCTCCTTATTGCCCCAGCACCTCCCCATTTCATTATAAACCCTAGCTCATACTCCGAGTACCGATCTAGAGGTCATCGGGTGCTTTCGGGCCCCATTTGACCCATTTTAACTCTATCATCAGAGAGAAATCTCTTTGAATCTTCAAAGGGCTCCGAATTACCTTTCCAATGGTCCATATCGTGCACGAATCGACATAACGGTTTGTACGAACATACTATTTTACTACTGAAAATCTATCTGGAGGCCATCGGGTGCTCCCTGACCCCGATTTGACCCTAATAAACTTCATCGTATGAGTGAAAGATTTTTGAATATTTTAAGGTAGCTGAAACACCTTTCCAACGGTCTACATTGTGCGCAAAATGGCATAACCGATCAGTTTCCCCCAAAAAATTGATTCGATGGCCACTCGGCGCTCTCGGGCTCTGTTTGACCAAGGTCAACTCTTCATCTTGAATAAGACTGAATGAATAGATAAAGGGAACTGAATACCCTTTTGACCCATATTTGACCCAATGGTATGCCCTGTGCATGATTTGGATCAACAAATTGCATTCTGCGACTGTTTTTCTAAAAAAAATATGCACTAGACTCCCAATTGGCAGGTCTAGTTCCCTGCTATCGGCAGTGTGTCTAGGGTCACCTGCCAATAGGCAGGACTAGGAACATGCTGTTCGACACCCCCTACCCTATAAATAGAGGGAATGACCTCACTTATAAGGGATACCAGAGATCCATCAACATCAGTGATCTCAACATCATTCTTTCGAAATCAGGTAAGTTCGTCCATCTGAAGTTTCATTCAAGCTTACATTCCCATCCTTTTCACACCCAATTTGGAAAAATATCATCCAACCTTCAGCTCACATTTAAGGGATTTCATCCAAGATCAAAGATCAAGCTTCAAAGAAGGTCCTAATCCTCTCCATCTTTAAATTTCTTATTTTGCATAAATTTTATTAGATTCATAAGTTAGTCCTTACTTTAGGTCATACGCATTAATATCTTACATTTTTATTAGTATATTGCACATACATTATTTTCTATAAAAAACAAACAAAACAAGGTTACACCCATAAATTCCAAATGGGATTATCCATCACGCTTTTTTAAAAGTAAAACACATTTTTCTACGCACACACATATAATAAAATCCCACTTGAATCTATGGGATAAACACCACCCTTATGCCGCATGCAAACTACGTGAATTTTGATACCTTTATAGGATACATAGGCGTTTCGGATTAAAACTCGAGACTTGAGTCCAACTTTCCAATTTTTCAAATTTCTAACTTCCCAATTTTCAACTTTTTCCAAAATTTCCAAATTTTCCAAATTCTCCAATTTCTCTAAATCCCCCGTTTCCATATTCTTGCATTAGTATACATATTATGTTTGTTAGAGTTTCATCCAACACATATTATCGTTCCATCATAACGATTAATATCGCGATAAACGCATACATCATATTTTTTATATATTATTTTGAGAACATTCCTATGGATGACCTCACTCTATCTCTTCCATGGTATGAGTTGGTTGATTTCGATATCCATTATATATACACGTACACACACTTCACTTAGAAATAAAGAAAAAAATAGCACTAACCCATGAGAGACCGTAAGCGCGGGATGGGTGCCTAACACCTTCCCATTCCGTAACTTAGCCCCGAAACCCTTCGAACTATTGGTTTCATATGCATTAATTTTTATTTGATGTCGTTCTCTCGAGGCGGCGACATGTTTTTTTTTCCTATTTTGTTCAAAATAGGCTGGCGACTCCATCTATGTACATTTATCCCGCACCGATGACTACCGAAGCATTCTCAAGTATGGCGTGAGACCTTTCGATCCCCCTTTCTTTCCCATCCCCCCCTTCGGGAGGTATAAGAGTTAGAAGAGAAAGTGGTGCACATTCTTTGATCGGAATGGACACAACTAGGTGGTAACCTCGAAATCTCCCCCAAAACATAAAAAAACTCACTCACCACCGGGATGAAATCTAGCACCACTATAACCTCTGAAGAAGTATCCTCCTCGATGCAATACAAATGCGTGCTTGACCCAACCTTGGGGTGAAACAACATAAATAGGTACATCTCCTGCCCAGGATGGTAAAGATGATGGACCTCCCATAACAATCCGCACATGCTCTATACATAGCTAGCCAGTCCATCCCTAAAATGACGTACTTACTCGTGCATGTCAAGTACTAATAAATCAACTACAAAGGTGCGTCGACCTATCTCAATACTAATACCCCGACATACTGACCATATGGGTTCCCCTATATCCACTGGTGAGTCTATGTGTTAAACAATATCTGATGAAATATCTACCATACCTGTCTCCCGTGCAAACCCCGTTCTCACAAAAGAATGAGATGCACCCGTATCGAAAAGAATGCAACCAATATAGCTAAAAATGGGAAACGTACCCTCGACTGCCTGTGGTAGTGCTGGCTTGTCTACTACTACAACATGATAGACCCACCCATACTTCAATGGTTTTTTCCCCTGAGGTGGGGAGATGGGTGTTGGAGCGGCTGGTGCAGCGACTCCCCGCACTGGAAACGGCGAGCGTTGTCCCTGTGGTGCCTGCTATCCTCTAAAACCTCCCTGCCCCTGGGTTGCCTGGTTCCCTCGAGTTCAATTCTTCGAAGTGTGTCTCCTCTCACCACATGTATATAAATGTCCTTGTAACGAACACCGCTCAAACTGTCAGCCTTGCTGGCCTCTACCCTGCTATCTCTGGCCCCGCCTCTGTCAGTCATTTGCACCCCTAAACTTATTATTTTGATCAGTGGATGGGGTGCCCCTATGCTTATGGGCCCCAGATTCATATTCCCCACTCGCCTTGCCCTGCTGGCTCGATAATTCTCCTCCATGTCTTTTCTCCTCCTTTCTTTTCAGAAATGCCTTATGATCCTGGCAGTGGAGAAGTGAATCATTAACTAACATGTTATATGTCGTGAAGGCTGGATTCCCGAGAAGAGCCTTCCTGATGTTCCATCCTGATTCCAAAATAAACCTATCCATCCTTATCTGCACAATACGATCATCCTCCTTTGCAAAGTACGAGAGGGCGATAAATTCCTCCTTGTACTCCGTGACAGTACGTCCCTCCTACTTAAGCTTTATGAATCTGGTCCTCATCTCGGACTGCATGGCTAGGGGAAATTATTTCCCCTTAAACCTCTCCTAAAATTGATCAATAGTGAGGTTGTCCCTCTCTACAATAGTCGTAACTTGCTCCCACCATGGAAGAGCGACCCCCGCCAATCTGAATGAGGACCGATGTGGACTCAATAATCTGTAAGTGCCTCTCAATATCCTTCTTTCATCCACTCGCAACTAATATATCAGATCCTTCTGCGAACTCTGGAGGCTTAACCTTAACAAAGGCCTCCCTCACTATTTCCCACATGTAACCTGGTGCATGTGCTGGTATAGCCACCTACTGTGGTGGTAGCTGCTGAGGTGCCTGTGGTGGTGGGAAGTGCTGAAGCACGGCTTCCATAGCCATAGAGACCGCCTGAGATACGGTGGTGGCTATCTCAGCATGGGTAATCAACTGTGGGGCCTGTGGTGGCTCCGGGTGAACCTCCTCCTCCTCAACTGGTGGAACTACTCGCCTCGGTCGGCCCCTCCGTATGTTTTCCATCTAAAAGAAAACAAGGTTAGAATTAGCATCAATCGCAAGAATCAATGAAACCTAAGTATAGTCTCTATATATTAAAGAACGCATCGCAGAACGTAATGAGCGCAACACAGATTCTAAGGAAACTAGAACCATGCTCTGATACCAACTGCAATAACCCATATTGTCACACGTAAAGGCTGGCTAGGCTCGATACACCGAAGATAAGGATTGCTTGTCAATTAATATCATTCTTAGCACAAATGTGAATATCAAATAATTATTATTTAAGACCTATATTTGAAATGCCATGAATATATCCACATTAAATAAATAAGTCCAAACCACCACAAATAAAATAATAAATCCAACCAATGTAATAGGAATTTCAACCAATAGAAAATAAAAGGTCTCAGGCTTATTCCCTTACAATTGTTCGAAATAAATTAATATCTATAGAAGGAAAAACACCTATGCTAGAATCGAATAATCTGAAGTCTGGAGAACAACTAACACTGCAGGACTGCTACAGCATAATCCAGCTATCCCCGTTTAGGAGCACCTAGGGGAAAAATATTTAAATTTGGGTCAGATCCTGAGATGTGCAAGAATTAACTTAATTAATTTATGATGTAATAATACAGTCGATGCACATAAATATTCCCCCTTCGTCACTCACATGCGTTTAACACCTCACCCCTCATCTAAGTGTGATATTAATCGTATCCGGAATACGTCCTAAGTAATGATCATCACATCGTCTCAAATTTATAAAAAAATGGATATATCAATACTTAATTATTTAAATGTAATATCTACATTTAATTGCCAACACCCATTTATCCCAGTCTCACAACTTTCACATATAAGGTATAGACATCTATTATGCATTATAGCATAAAAATATAATTATTGTCGACATTCTTAGACCATTTTATTCCATTCCAGTTCGGGTAATTATCCATATATTTGACACACAAAGGCATACACCGTTGGTGTCTAATTCGTGCTCTATTGGCAAGTCCGTAGGAATCTCTTATCCTAAGTGGACATCGTAAAACACACATAAATTGGTGGCGGTCCCTATGCAGGATACATGGGCACGACCCATACCAAATGGTTACACAGGATGGGTCAGTGTTAACATTTACCTCTCTTAGGTGGTGCCTCCACGTAGTACCGATATGACCTACACATCGTCAAATCCACCTGTGCCGACGTGTGGTACCCGGTCTGAACGCGCGAACCCTCGAGCCGATTGTACAGTCCATGAATCTTGGTATTTCCACACAAATACATAATAGTACATATTGTTTTCTCATTTAATATGTATAGGTAATTACTTCATAATTACCATAAAAAGCCCAACTAAAGTCCACAACATTTCATTTATTAATAATTTATCATCTAATAAAATATTAATTCCATAAAATATTTACATAACCAACTAGTTATATCTAATTATTACCAATTAAATGTGGTCATAAAGTGTTTTTAATAATTCCTTACGTTAAGTCCTAATTACAATAAACTAACTCAACCAAAACCAATACGCCAACCCAACCAAAACACATTTCAGTAAACCAACCCAGTTTTCAGGAAGGAACAAAAACCCAAAAATCCCATCATGTTGCTCGAACGATTGGAGGGCTTGTTCGCACGACATACCTTGTCTTCTTCCCTACACCGTTTCTCAATATGTTCATCCCACTACCAATTTCAACCCAGAAATGTTTAATGAAAAACTAGAATTTATGTATACACTGACTTATACAACTCCAACAAACTTAATACCCATTTACAGATTTCAACGAATCCAAAATTTCCAAGATCCACTCAGATTCAATTCACACTAAGGGGAATTTATTAGGGAATCTACATAAAAATTTAAGTCCATCAATTAAAAATTTCATTCTACACAATGATTAGTCAAATACCCCCAAATAGGTATCAAACCTTAAGGAATCTACCATCAATTTTCAGATTTACGATACCTAAATTTCTGGGACAAATTCTACATAAAAATGTCTCCTCTACATGTATTGTTCATCCTCAAATCAAACATATTCAAACCTAAATCCCAAAAATTTAAAGGGGACAATTATGATGCATCAAGAAATATATTGGAAACATAAGTTAAGCAAGATAATTCTTGCCTTAAAATTCATAGGACAAAGCCTCTTTAAATCCTTTAATTTTCCCCTTAGTTTCTTGCCCCTTTTTCCTATCTTTTTTTGTTTCTCCTTTCCTCTCTCGTTAATGTTATTTTCAGGTTTTCTGGAATGACAATGGGGGAGTGGTTTACCCACACTTAAACATTAAAAAGTGTCTAATCTCACGTTGGGTCTAAAACCTAACTTTTGGACCCCCAAATGGACCCGAATCCATAACCCTACTAGCCCAAAAGTTCCCCAACCTATATAATATTGACTCGGGACTATTTTTGAAGATCTAAAAAATTTAAACGAGCCCATATGTGTCCCAAAATATGTTCTGAATTATTTATGTCAATAATAAATACTTTTAATTTCTGTCGCACATTAATTTTGTATTTTTCTTCATTATATGTAAATGCTATATTCATGCACATAAAGATTAGTCACAAACCAATATAACTAAACAACAAATTTTAAGTTGGAAATTTTTGAATAAAAATTTAATTAGGTCCAGTTTGTGAAATTAATTATTTATTCCAAAAATATTATTTCATTATTTATTTTGGAAGAAAATACGGGGTATTACACATTCATTTGGGATGATTACTATCAGTTAGCTTTAGACAAGGTAAATGACAATTCTCTTAAACGCCCCCCCCCCCTTCAAATGCTCGCATTGTCTAGGGGAGGAGTGGAGTATCGTGTTTTCACATATGCATCGCTGCGGGGACTTGGGGTGTATTACAACAGGAGGATAGGGCTATAACTTATGCATGTTGCAAGATTAAGCCCCACGAGAGGAATTACCCCCACACATAGAGATGGCATCGACCGTATTTGCCTTGAAGATTTGGAGGCACTATCTTTCGGTTGAGAGGTTTAGATCATTCATGAATCATAAGTCACTACAGTAACTGTTTACTATAATAACGTGGTGGTAGACGTATTGATCCGACATGCTACTAGAGAGGTAACAGAGGTTTGGAAGGCAAAACGGGGTGAGCTTCAATATGATGATGTCACTGCCAGATCTCGCATGTCAGTTTTGGCTATCACACCCGAGATCATTATGCGGGTAGTGAAAGCACAGGCCGAGGAGAAGTTCTGTAAAGAAAAGGTGAGACTGTTATTAACAAATGGGGAGGATTCATACTCGATAAGTTCTAAGGGACGATTACACTTTAACGGGAGGCTTGTGGTTTCAGAGGACGGGGATTTTAGACACCTAGTGATGATCAAGTCTCACGGGTTGAGGTTTGCAGTACATCCCGATGGGGATAAGATGTAACAATATATGTGTAGGCAATACTGGTGGTCGGGGATGATGCAGGATATAACATAGTTTGTCTCGAAGCATAGTACTTGACAGCTAGTGAATATAGACCACCTGATACTGATAGGGATGTTGTAACCACTTGAGATGCCATTGTAGAAGTGGGAGAGCCTCTCGATGGGCTTCATTACTAGGTTATCGACATCACAGAGAGGTTACGACTCCATCTGGGTGATTATGGATCGGTTGACCAAGGTGGCCCATTTTCTACCAGTTCGTACGGATTATGAGATGTGGCATTGGACATAGTTGTTTATTGTCGAGATTATGAGATTACATGGGGTGCCGATTAATATCATGTTTGACAGGGAAAAGATTTTTTTATCCAATTTTTGGTAGAGCTTTCAGGAGGTTATGGGCACAGATTTGCGATTGAGTATGACATATCATTCGCAAACGAACGGGAAGAGTGAGCGGGCTAATCAGATGTTAGACGACATTCTTGTAACACCTCGTATTTCTGAGTGAATTGGAATTTAATTAATTTGGTTATTTTAAATTACACGTGTGCCATATTTTAATTAGATGAAATATTATGTGCTAATTAAAATATTAATCAGGAGATAAATGACTAATTTTTATGGAATATAATTACTAAGTGAATAATGATTTGTTATTTTACGTCATAACGAGTGAGAGTGATGTGGCTGTATTAGATCTCAATTGGGAGTCGCGTGTAGACTATTCAAGATTGAGATAGGAAATTTTGGTAGAGTGACTCGAATGGTGATTTTAAGGTCACGGTTGATTCCGAATGGGTAAAACTAGTATACCCAGGTGTATAGATTGGGTCCCGAGGTGATTGTAGACCAACTCGACACCACGTAAGGGATTTTTGATCATTTAAGAGTTTAGGGTAGAGAGAACTCCAAAAACTAAAAGGTTATATCGGCCTCTTGAAGTTAGAGGCTAGGGTCACAATAAGTTTGAGAGAGATGAGGACATAAGAGAGGAAAATGAGAAGGGACCTTGGCCATTCCAAACCAATTCTCACTACGAAGGTCGCCAGAGTTGAGGTCGGATCTAGGAAAGACCAACCTCGTCATCTTAGAAGACAAATCAGACATGCAAATCTAGGGCAAGTATTTATCTTGCAATTTATTAAAGCATGTTATAATACCCATGTAGTGTAGGGTTTAAATTACATGTTTTGGATGAATTTTTTGGGGATTTAATGGGTGTAATCCATGAATTAATATAGGAATGCATGTAGAATGGATTCTTTTATGTAGAGAGTACGAAATTAGATGTTAAGTCATGAAAATAATGGAAGAAATCTATGTCTCTTGTTCATTACACATGAAGAACCCCATAACTTGGGGTTTTGAGGTTTATGGGGTTTAAATATGTTCTTGGGTGGATTTCGTATGAATTTAATGTACGATTCATGTTAGAAATGATTATTACTCATATATTTGATGTTTGATGATGTTAAATGGGAGTTAGAGATTGTTTAATAGAGGTTTTGTTGAATAAAAATGGAAGAAACTTATAACAGTGAAGGAGAAGAAGTGTCAAGTGTTTACATCCGGTTCGGCTACACCCAAAATTGGTTCAGCTACGCCCAGAATTTGTTCGGCCCCATACCAGAACCAGTTCGGGTAACCTGTTATCCCCAGGATTTATTTATTTAAATTTTTTTAAGAGATTAACTATGTGAAAACTTTATGAGAATTTTAATATTTGTACAAGGACTTAGGAAAGGTCGGTATGTACATAATTAAGGCTCGGTTATTCTTAATAAGGGTAAATTAGGACTTGGGCTGACAATGCTTAACCAATTGAGGAACTTGCTGAGAATTTTCGATTTGGGATACAGAGCGAGTGAACGATAACCTAAGACTTAAACAAGTAGCATAGTGATGTACAAACTATTGAATTAATGTAAAGGATAGAAGGGACTTATTAGTACGTTGGGTCTTCGAGTGATGCCGGGATAATATGAAATAAACGTTATATGAGAGTTATTAGTACATTGGGTATTCGAGTGAGATAAATATTACGTATGGAATTAAATGTTAGGTTGTGTGCATATAATCTGGATACCTTTTATGTGTGTATATATAGGTTGTTTGAATACCTATTATGTGATTTGCTATATGTGTGAACATACCTGCGCTGCCTGCTATCATGAGAGGTTCCACGCAGGCGATCCCACCATAGCGATTCCAACAAGGTCCGAATTTGTGCACCAGAACATAGAACTTATGGAGACTCACTATGTGCTCTGTATTAGTGGGACCGACATGTCATTTGGGTACGTTATGTATGTGCATGGTCTAGAATTATATTCTACCTCCATTGTGTGTTTCTTGATTGAGGGTTCGAGGAGACATTCAGAACCATTAGTCCCTGATTAGGTAAGAGAGGTACATGGACTTCATATGACGCATGCATCGCTATGGTCATTTCGGATGATGCTATAGTTGTATATATTATAGTGTAGTAAATATATACTAGTGTGATTATTCTACTTGTGTGTGATGGTAGAAAATGTAGATAGTGTATATCTAAAAGCAACTTAAGTGTGATGAAACTGAATTAATGGTTCTATAATAAAGTGTGATTAGCCTACTTTTGTGTGATGGTAGAAAATATAGATAGTGTATATCTAAAAGTGACTTAATTATGGGGAACTTAATTAAAATGACTCGATAACAATACGCTGGTGATATTAGTTATTGGAAATATCGATAGCCTACTGTATGGGCAGTACGAGGGAGATGAACGTTATGTGGATAGTTATATATGGAGGCCTAGTTAGGATGGGTAGCATAGCTAAGTAGGAGATGTTAAGTGTGCACTATAGTTGGGAGGTGAGGAAACATAAGGGAGTGTACGTGGGACTAATGTGTGTATCTAATAATTATTTTTAAATTACGATTTAAATACTTTTTAAATATTTTCAAAAGTTTTTCTCGGGCTCTGACCCATGTCAAATCTATTTTTCTATTTTTTAAAACACTTTAGGTGTCCATCCACAGGGATTACAAACTTGATGATTAGTCCAGGGATGCGTAGCTGCAACACTTGTGGAGGCTTGCAGGATTTGATACAAACGCTTCAGTTATTCATTCCTAGATAGGATTTCATTTCTTTTTAATTTGGGAATGTTTCCCCTTCAGAATATTCAGTATTTTAGTTATTCAATATATATCAGACTTTGTTTTATTTACTTTAGACTTGTAGTTGGATTTTATTTTGGGAACCGGTGGTTTATTCGGTATTGATTTATTCAGTTATTTATCGTGTGATTGGTTCAGACTATTCCCATGTTGTTGTAACGAAATATAATATTTGGCACCGACTTAATTTAACATATGTGGTTAGTAATTTAATAATTTTTCAAAAGAGAGGATAAGAATGAACCAAATGAGATTCCTGGTTAGGTTGATAAATGACTGATCACCCATCGTTAAAATAAGAGGGGTGTTACAGATGATATCAGAGCATCAGGTTCTAGTGTTCATAGGATATGTACGACTTACTATGATGTCAGCGTAGCATTCTTTGATATAAAGCCTTATTATAGAATTGTTGTATTCTTCTATGTATGCGTACTTACATTCTTCTGTTGATTACTTTATGTTTGATTACGGACTTATAAAAACTCCAATCGCATTTTAGATGCCACCAAAAGTGACTCATGGAACAAGAGTGAATGCTGGGGAGGGATCCCGACAAGGAAACATTTTAGCAGCAGAGATGGACGAAGTTGTGGCACAGGCAATTAACGTAGTGATAACCTCAATGGAAAATCCCTTTCTGCGAATTCAGCCACAGCCACCAGCAGCACCAGTTGTTCAGGCCCACCCGGGGACATAGGAAGAAAGTGAGGGAGGCATTTTATAAGGGCTTCCCATCGGAGTTTCTGGGTAGCTCAGATGTAGTCATGGTCAGTCAGGGGAAGAAAGACATGCAACGTCACTATCGTATGGTTGAGTACGGTGACACTCAAAAATAGTTCTTGGCGATATTCAAGTTAATGGGCGCAGCCTTGCAGTTGTGGGAGTCTGTAACCACATCAGAGGAGGGATATGTGATGATTATTGGGGAGTTTTGGGTGCGATTTGACTGTAAGTCTTTTCCATACGATAATCAGATAGAGATGCGGCGGAAGTTTCTCAATGTCTCTCAAGGATATCGGACTGTAGCGGAATACGAGCGGAATTTACTCTTTTAGCAAACTGTATGAAGGATGAGGTGAACGCTGAAGATAACAGGATGTGAAAGTTCATGGATGGAATTTCCTGGAGGATACGATAACACTTGTTGGGTAACCTAGCTTTGGGGATGTACACTGAGGTCATTAATGCCGCTTTACTTCATTATTATGACCAATGGTTCTACATGAAAGGAAGTAAGTGGGTAAGTAAGACGAGTCACGCTAGGAAGGTAAATGGGAACGATGCCAATGGGGTACAACAACAGCATGAGCAAGATTTTCAATTGGGAGATCAGGTTAAGATATTTAGATCTAGAGGTTATCGACCTGAGAGTGATGGATTCAGGAAGGATTAGGATAGTCTTCAATAGCAATTGTGACATTAGAAATAACCCATTCCTCAGGGCCAAGGGAATATCTAGGGAGGCCAGCAGGGCCAGTGCCAGAGACAGGGAGGTTTTTCTAGTAGTTGTTTTGATTACGGAGAGACGGTCCACAGGAAGAGGTATTTCTCGAAGCGAGATAGAGGTAACTGCAGGATAAGGTAATGGATGTACAACCATTGCAGCAAATCTTGGGTCAGTTCCAATGCGAGAATTACGTTTAGGAACCCATCAACCAGGTAAGACAGATGGCAAACAAAGGTAAAATTTTATTTTATCCTTATGAGTATGAGGAAGGTTTAGGGTGACATTTTTGAGTCACAATATATATAGTAACATTAAAATTCGCGGGTGAGTCTGTCTTAGTGAATGTGTTGGCAGTATCAGCCTTATAATTTCAAATGAGTTTATCGTTGGGTAGCGGGACTCCTTGATGTTTATATTGTGTGGTAGTTTTTGCTCCTTTTGAGAGTTATGAGAGTACTACATGTTATTATCTTGAGTAGTGACTGGTTAGCAAGGGTTTGAGCGGTAATGGATGATTATGGTAAGACTATCGTACTTGCTATGCCAGGGTGAGATAAATAATTTTGCTAGGTATCACCTGAAAGAGGGTTGTACCTGCATATATATTGTATTGTATCGTAGAATTTGGAGAGTATAGTTATTTCGTTACATTTGATCCCGGTGCGTGGGGCCTCTACTAATGTGTTTCAGGGTATATTGGGTTTAACACTGAGCGAAGAGGTTTATCTCGTTATTGATTTAGTGCTAAGAAATTAGTGATAGCGATATCACGTTGTTGTATTATTCCTTGAGTGATGGGGAGTGAATGATTTGACTTATGTGTCGCGGGATAGGATTTGAGGTGTCTTAGTTATGTGCTTTGGATCCACGGATCTTAATGACCGATATTGCAAGATAGTAATGTATTGGAGGGTTCCTTGTTTGGATTTTTCTTGCGAGACATACCACATATGAACCTTAGCAAATGTCAGAAGTTGGGAAATGTGTGGCTTGAGAACATGGATCTAGTACACTAGTTGCTGGACTGATGTATGGTTAAAACCGTGAGTTGAGAGTTATTTTATGATTTAAGGCTAGTAGGATATATGTAGCATTTGTGTAGTTATGCGCAATATATAGGGTGTGTGGGCCCTAGTTGGTTGGATTTTTAGTATCGTTAGCAGTCAAAAGATGTGGAAATGTATGTGCAATATAAAAGTAAATAAATAAGGGAGTTAGCACATGGGGATGTTGGAGCTTTCCCCAAGAGAGGAAATACTTTAGCCATTAGTAGATTGGCTCATCGTAGTGGAAAATATTGGACAAAATTTTTATGTAGTGTCCAAGGAGAAATGGTAGATAAATGATGGAGTATTTTGGTATAAGGTGACTAAAGAGAATTGGTCACTAATTTAAATTGTAGTGTTACCGTTAGTGGAGATATAACGGGAACAGCAGAATGATTTTGACTTTTAAAAGAAGCGAATGTTCTGCGAGGTCAAATCCGAAGCTTTTTTAGTACCAGACTTATCAAAATTTCGAGGATGAAATTCCCTTGTAAGGGGGAGGTATGTAACACCCGTATTTCTGAGTAAATTGGAATTTAATTAATTCGATTATTTTAAATTACACGTGTGTTATATCTTCATTAGATTAAATATTATGTGTTAATTAAAATATTAATCGAGAGATAAATGACTAATTTTTATGGAATATAATTACTTAGTGAATAATGATTCGTTTTACGTCATAACGAGTGATAGTGACATGATTGCGTTAGATCTCAATCGAGAGTTGCGTGTAGACTATTTGAGGTTAGGATAGAATATTATGATATAGTTACTCGGATGGTAATTCTGAGGTCACAGTTGATTCCGAATGGGTCGAAATAATCAAAATATCATACCCGGGTGTATAGATTGGGTTTCAGGGCGATTTTATACCAACTCGAGACCACGCAAGGACTTTTTGATCATTTAAGAGTTTAGGGTAGAGAGAACTCCGAAAATTAAAAGGTTATATAAGCCCCTTGGAGTTAAAGGCTAGGGTTATGGAAAGTTTGAGAGAGAGGAGGCCATAGGAGAGGAAGAGGAAAAGTGACCTAGGCCATTCCACACCAATTCTCACCCCGAACGTTGCCGAAGTTGAGATCGGAGCAAGGAAACACTAACCTCATCGTCTTAGAAGAGAAATCAGACCTGAAAATCTAAGGCAAGTGTTTATCATTTATTTAAGCATTTTATAATACCCATGTAGTGTAGGTTTTCAATCATATATTTTGGATGTATTCTTGGGGATTTAACGGGTGTAATCCATAAATTAATATAAGAGTGCATGTAGAATAGATTCCTTTATATAAAGAATACGAAATCAGATGTTATGTGATGAAAATAATGGAAGAAATCTTTGTATCTTGTTGATCACATATGAAAAAAACTAACTTAGGGTTTTGATATTTATGGGGTTTAAGTATGTTCTTGGGTAGATTTCATATGAATTTAATGTATGATTCACGTTATAAATCATCCCTACACAAATATTTGATGTTTGATGATGTTGGATGGGAGTTTGGGATTGTTTGATAGAGGTTTTGTTTAATAAAAATGGAAAAGACCCGTAACAGCGAAGGGAAGAAGTGTCAAGGGTTTAGAACCTGTTCGGCTACCCCCAGAATCGGTTCGGCCCCATACCAAAACCGGTTCGGGTGACTATAACAACCCCCATTTTCTCACGTAAAGGATGGCCAGGCATGATACACCGAAGATGGGGCTTCGATTAATTAATACCATTCTCAGTACAATGCAATATAAATATTGTAATTTAAAAAGTCTGATACTTTAAACTTTATGAATATCTCACTAACAATAATTAAACTCAACTAAGACCAACTAAATAATAAATTTAACATCAAGTAAAAATCACCAATCCCTCATAATGCAAATAAAACATAAATCTTGGGCTTATGCCCTTATAATGTTTCCCAAATAAAATAACTAAACTCTGGCAGAAAAATCACCTAGGCTAGAGTCAATAATCTGGAAAGATGCTAAGCACCAAAAGATCACAAGGCCGATATAACAACAATCCTGCTATCCGTGTCTAGAAATAACTTGGGGGGGGGGGGGGACATTTATAATTTGGGTAAGAGCCCAAGGTGTGCAAGAATTAACTTAATTAATTTATAGTTCTACAATCAATGCACAATCACTATTCCCCCTTCGTCACTCACTTGCATATAACACCTCAGCCCTCATCTAAGTGTGATATGTCTCGCATCCCAAAAGTCCACAAATAATAACTACGACTACGTTCCAATTTAATAACATGGTTAAATTATTTAAGTGTACCCACTACATTTAATTATCAATACCCATAATATCCTAGTCTTATAATTTTCACGTAAGAAGCATAAACATCTATTATGCATTAAAGGATCACCATTGTAACTTATGTCTCCATTCTTAGACATTTCAATTTATCTCGTATAAAGTTCGAGTAATTATGTCCTTTATATATATATGACACACAAGGGAATCTACCATTGGTGTCTAATTAGTGCTCTATCGACAAGTCCGGGAGAATTCCTTATCCTAAGCAGACATCACAAAAACACACACAAGTTGGGGCGGTCCTTACGCAGGACACCTGTACACATCCCATACCCAGTGGTGATGCAGGAATGGTCAGCACCGACATCTACCACTCATAGGTGATGCCTCCATGTAATACCTATATGACCTACACATCATCAACCCCACCTGTATCGACGTGTGGTACATGGTCCGAATGCATGAACCCCCGAGGTGATAGGACAATCCACAGGTATGTCCACAAAATTACATAATAATACATATTATTATTACATATAATATGTATATGTAATTACTCGATAATTACCATGAAAGTCCGACTAAAATCCATAATATTTCATTAATTAGTAATTCACCATCCAATAATTTATTAATTCTAATCCATAATATAATTACTTTAACTAACTCATCAATTATAATTATTAATAATATAAATATGGGTGTAACATTCGCTCCATTAATTAATTAATCCAAAGTTTATAATTCATTTCCTTCCCTTATTAAGATTCCTATCCCTATTAATCTATCACTACTGTTTCTCTGATCTACGAAAGGTAAAAATCAACCTACTCAGGCTAAGGCAAAAAAAGAATGAGGAGAGAGAAAATACATCACGTCGCTCGAACGACTTGGGGGTTCGTTGGAGCGACTTGGCTTGTCGTTCAAACGACTTCCCAAGTCGTTTGAACGACCCCCTTCTTCTTCCCCAATACGTTTCCTCCACTTCCATTTCTTCTCAGATGTAAAATTCTAACCCAGAACGGTACGAGTTCCTCAAAATATCAAACCCAGAAATTTTTATGCGTCCAAACCCCAAAACAGTCTATACATGAAATTCTCAACTTCAAAGGGTATCAGTACTCATTACATAATCTAATGTTTAATTTATTCTCAAATTTCAGTCTGATTCAACTCATAACCTGGGTATTAATGATAGTATTAGTGTCACAATTTCAGTCAAAGAATCACAGTAATGTCTCCTACATTAATTCATCAAAATATTCTCAATTAATTAATAGTGTTAGGAAATCTACCACAAATATTCAGATTTATGATACCTAACTTTCTAAGACAAATCCTACATTAAAATTAGTCCTCTACATGTATCATTCATCATCATCATCAAATCAAACACATTACGCCTTAAATCCCTTAATCTAAAGGGAAAATTATGATGCATTGAGAAATAAATTGGAAACACAAATTAAGCAAGAGAATTCTAGCCTTAAAATTTGTAGAACAATTTCTCTTGAAGCTCCCTTGATTTTCCCCTTTATTCTTCCTATTTTCTTCCCTTTTTGGTATTTCTCATTTTCTATCCCATAGCTCCTAATCTAGGTTTTCTCTAGTAATAGTGGGGGAGTAGTTTCCCCCCACTTAAACACTAATTAAAAGGCTAATCCCGAGTTGGGCTTAACCCAAGTTTTGGACCCTCAAATGGACCTGAATCCATAACCTAACTAGCCCAAAAGTTCCCCAACTCATATACCTATGGCATGAGACCATTTCAAAACATTTAGAACACTAAATTGAGCCTATAATGCTCCCAAAAACGCGTCCCTATTATTTTTATTTAACTTAAACATTTTATTATGTTAAAACGACATGCGCCCATAAATTTATTTATGTGTTATTTATTTTTCACTCGCAAGTCCATTATGTCCAGTTGAGTTCTATTTTTATGTTATCATGAATAATTGTTTATTTAAAAATTAATTTTTTTCTCATCTAAATTTAAATTCATCCGATTTAATTTATTCCCAAATTAATATTATATTAACGAATTTAAATTAGTCGAAATATTTTATTCTAAAATTACGGGGTATTACATTTTCCTCCTCTTATAACAGAATTTTGTCCTTAGAATTCGCTAAAGCCCAACCTTATATTTTTATCTGTGTTATGATCCAAGTTTTATGCTCAATTATTCCATACCTATATCCCATGAGATAAAAGAAAAGGCTCACCCTTGCCTATCATAACATCACTGCGGTGTTCATATATTCCACATTATATGTACAAACACATAAAATTAACGAGGATGGATGTCACATATACATCTAATTTGTACCATTCATACCAAGCATATCCATACACCAAATGTACCACCATATATGTACATGAGAAAAAAAAATAATGGTCTCAGTATCCGACTTCCCTCAACTCCCGACTTTTGACAATTTCATGCGTGGGACGTCTCGCAAGCGAAATCCAGACAAGGAACCCTCCTGATACACTACTGTATGGCTCAGTTATTGAGGTCCACCGGCCCAAGATTAAAAGAAATGGAAAGAAAAATAAATGTATGCAATAGTAATGTAAATTCTAACTTTTTCCGATCGCCAATTAAAGTCTCATATCGCAAAAGGAATACACTAAATCCCAATAAGTTTACCCATTTAATTATACTACTAATATTAACCCCAAAATGTCCTAGGGTCTACCATCTCTCAGCTTGGGACCTATGATACTTTCATGCGTGGGATGTCTCGCAAGAGAAATCCAAACAAGGAACCCTACCGATACACTAGTATATAGCATTCTCGGTCGCTGAGATCCGTCAGTCCAAGACCTATGTCTATAATGTGCTCCACAAATTTTATAAGGCTCCCCAGGACCTATAGTCACCTATTTAACGATATTTAAACTCGAGGTGTCGTAATTCCTTTAGTATTTTTTTCCTTGAAAATAAACATTAATGCCTGATAATTTACCAATATAACAGTACCAAGAACAATAACCAAAAATATCCTAGAATTCAACATCTCTCAACTCCCGACATTTGCTACTTTCATGCGTGGGATGTCTCGCGAACGAAATCCAAATAAGGAATCCTCCCAATACACTATTATGCACCTCTATCGGTCATTGAAATTTGTTGGTCCAGGACCTAAGTCTATTAATGCTTTTAAATAAATTTATATGGCTTCAGAAACCTACTCATTCTAGTAAAGGTTACCCCTGTCCATTTCTTATGACATCATCATTATAATAACATTATTTATGGTCGTATATCTCATCATGTAACCGGGACTACTGCTAGTCCTAATACTCCCAAAGGAACCAAATATTTCAAAAAAAATATAATAAGAATTATTTTTGCTTTGCATACTCTTAACACAATTAGGAAGGTTTCATCGGTGGATAATTATCTTACTACACATAGCTTAACAATTATGCCCTAATAAGCATAAGCCTCTCGACAGTCATTTCTATGCATTTACTTACTAACCTAAGATTGCCACTTCTCACCTACGGATAACTAATGTAAAACACTATCCCAAATACGAAGTCCATTTCTCTAATGTACTAACAAAACCATAGTGAACACTAAGTTTCAATATAAAAAAAACATATCCTACATACTCCAAAATAGCTAAAAACACATCCTTTACCATCGATGCTATTACTAGTCTCTTTTTCCCAAATAACTTTATCTATAATCCGATGTCCATCAATATGTGGGTCCTAGTTTACACGAACTAACCTCTTCTGGTGCATTATTATACATTACAACTTCCTCAAATTCTCTAAATGTCTTTTAGAAAATAACTAGACTCCCGAACTCCTTGAAATTCTAGTAAGTGACCCACACTAAGATCTCTATGACTCTCTTTCCAAAACTAACCCCCTTCCTGAACAGTTAATACTGACTATAAGAGAATATAATGATTCCTAATCACAGGGCTCTACATTAAAGGACACAATGCAGAACATAACAAGATTAAACACAGATCTTAAGGACACTAGAACCGTGCACTGATATCAATCGTAACAACCCTCATTTTCTCACGTAACGGCTAGTCAGGCACGATACGTCGAAGATAGGGCTTGCCGATCAATTAATACCATTCTTTGCATATCGCAACATAAATATTGTTATTTAAAAAGGCTGATACTTTAAACTTTATGAATATCTCACTGATAATAATTAAACTCAACAAACACAAACTAAATAATAAATTTAACAGCAAGTAAAAATCACAACTCATGCATAATGTAAATAAAAAAAATAAATCTTGGGCATATGCTCTTACAATGTTTTCCAAATAAAATAATTAAACCCTGGTAGAAAAATCACCTAGGCTAGAGTCAATAATTTGGAAAGATGCTAAGCACCAAGAGATCGTAAGACTGGTACAACAACAGTCCTGCTATCCCTGTCTAGAAATAAACTGGGGGGCATTTATAATTTGGGTCATAGCACGAGGCGTGTAAGAATTAAATTAATTAATTTATGATGCAATAATACAGTCAATGCACAATAACTATTACCCCTTCGTCACTCACATGCATATAACACCTCACCCCTCATCTAAGTGTGATATGTTTCGAATCCCAAAAGTCCCCAAATAATAATAATGACTATGTGTCAATTTAATAATATAGTTAAATGATTTAAGTGTACCGACTACATTTAATTATCAATACTTGCAATATCCTTGTCTCATAATTTTCACATAAGAAGCATAAATATCTATTAAGCATTAAAGAATCACTATTGTAATTTATGTCCCCATTCTTAGACATTTCAGTTTATCTCATATAAAGTCCGAGTAATTATATATGTGTCCTTTATATATATATATGACACACAAGGGCATCTACCGTTGGTGTCTAATTTGTTCTCTATCGGCAAGTTTGGAGGAATCACTTATCCTAAGCGGACATCACAAAACACGCACAAGTTGGGGGAAGTCCGTCAATAGGACACCTGTACACAACCCATACCTATATGTGACACAGGAATGTTCAGCACCAACATCTACCTCTCGTAAGTGACGCCTCCACGTAGTACCTATATGACCTACATCGTCAATCCCCCCTATACCGACGTGTGGTACACAGTCCAAATGTACGAACCCCTAAGCCAATAGGATAGTCCATGGGTATGTCCACACAAACACATTATAATACATATTATTATTCCATATAATACGTTTCCTCCATTTCCACTTCTTCTCAAATGTAAATTTTTTACCCAGAACAGTAGGAGTTCCTCAAAATATCAAACCCATAAATTTATATGCATTCAAACCCCAAAATAGTCTATACATGATATTCTCAACTTCAAAGGGTATCAGTATTCATTACATATTCTAATGTTTAATTTATTCTCAAATTTTAGTCTGATTCAACTCAGAACCTAGGTATTAATGATAGTATTTATGTCAGAATTTCAGTCTAAGAGTTACAATAATGTCTCCTACATTAATTCATCAAAATATTCCCAATTAATTAACAACCTTAGGGAATCTACCACAGATATTCAGATTTACGATACCTAATTTTATGGGACAAACATACATAAAAACTAATCCTCTACATGTATCATTCATCATCAGCAGCAAGAGAATTCTTGCTTTAAAATTATGATGCATTGAGAAATAAATTAGAACACATAAATTAAGCAAGAGAATTCTTGCATTAAAATCTGTAGAAGAATTTCTCTTGAAGATCCCTTGATTTTCCCCTTGGTTCTTTATCTTTTCTTCCCTTTTTGGTATTTCTCATTTTCTCTCCCGTAGCTCCTAATCTAATTTTTCACTAATGATAGCATGGTAGTGGTTTACCCCCACTTAAACACTAATTAAATGGCTAATCCCAAGTTTGGCCAATAACCCAACTTTTGGACCCCCAAATGGACCCTAATCCATAACCCAACTAGCCTAAAAGTTCCCCAACTCATATACTTATGACCCGGGACCATTTCTAAATATTTAAAACACTAAATCGAGTCTTTAACGCTCCCGAAAATGTGTTCCAATTATTTTTATTTCACTTAGACATTTTATTATGTTACAAAGACACACGCCCATAAATTTATTAAATGTTATTTATTTTTCACTAGTAAGTCCATTACGTCCAGTTGAGTTATATTTTTATGCTACCATGAATAATTATTTTTTTAAAAATTATTTTTTTTTCATCTAAATTTAAATTCATCCGATTTAATTTATTCCTAAATTAATATTAAATTAACAAATTTAAATTAGTCGAAATATTTTATTCTAAAATCACGGGGCGTTACAGTGACCTATTATCCCCAAAATTTATTTGTTTAAATTTTTTTAAGAGATTTATTATGAGGAAACTTTGGGATGAGTTTAATATATGTACAAGGACTTGGGGAAGGTCTAGTGGTATATAATTAAGGCTCGATTATTCTTAATCAGGGTTAATTAGGACTTGGACCGATAATGCTTAACCGATTGAGGGATGTGTTAGGAATTTCCGATTTAGGTTATGGAGCGAGTGAACGACAACCTAAGACTTAAACTAGTAGTATATAAAAGTATAAACTACTGAATTAATGTAAGGAATAGATGGGACCCTTTGGGTAGGGAGTGATGCCCGGATAATATGAAATAAGCATCATGTGAGACTTATTAGTACATTGGGTATTTGAGTGAGATAAATAATACTTAAAAAATTAAATATTAGGCTGTGTGAATACCTATTATGTTATTTTGTATATGTGTGAATATACCTACGCTGCCTGCTATCACAAGAGGTTTTGCGAAGAGGGCGATCCTGTGGCCATCCCCTCCCAGATCCCGATCCTTACGGTGGGCGGGCCGCGCGAGAGTGAGGATCCTTGGTTCCCGCGCGTCCCTCTCAGGAGCGCTTCGGTCGGCATCATTTGAGGTGAGGTGAAAAATGTAGAGATATTAGAGTCGCTAGTCTATTTTACTCAAAACAGATAAAAGAAAAAGGGAAGCCATCTGGAAGGATAGTATCCAAGGATATAGTGATGCATACGAAACCAAAATGATTCGAAAAGGGTCTGGAGGCTAAGTTATGAAATGGGAAGGTGTTAGGCACCCATTTCTCCCTTTCGACCTCTCATGGGCTTTTGCTATTTTTCTTTATTTTCCCCGTGATATCTGTGCATGTGTATATATAGTGGAGATAGGAATCATCGACTTGTACCGTGGAAGAGGTAAAGCGAGTCGTCCGTAGGAAGGTATAAAAATAATATTAGAAAATAGGATTTACGCGATTATCCTTACATTGACCGTTATGATGGAACGATAACGCATGTGGAATAATACGCTACTAAGAACAAATATATATGTGTGTGTGTGTGTGTGTCTATATATATATATAAGAAAGTGTAGTTTAGAGAATATCAAATGAGAGAAAAAGTAAAAAAAATAGGACTCAAGTCTTGGGTTTTACCCTGAGACGCCTACGTAGCCTATAGAGGCATCAAAGTCCACGTAATTCGCATGCAAAACGAGGGGTGGGGTTTATCCCATAAATCCAACCGGGGGATTCTCTTATTTGTGCGTGTGTGTGTGTGTAGAAAAAGTATTTTAGTTGTGAGAAAAGTGTACAAAAAGTATGAGAATTCCCGTTTGAAATTTATGAGCAAACCCTCTTTTTCTTATTTTTTGGGTTTTTATTTATATGAAAATAAGAGATGTGCAATAATACTAAATAAAAAATAGAGATGACCAATTCTGCGGGTCAAAGCCAATTTTAGGGCTTAAGTAGAGATGACCAATTCTATGGGTCGAAGCCGATTCTGCGGGCTTAAGGCGACAATCCAAGATTGAGGTCAATTCTGACCTAACAGAGGTGAAGAGCGAGGATCGAGGTCAATTCTGACCTAAGAGAGGTGACGACTAAGGACCGAGGTCAATTCTGACCTAACAAATGTGACGATCCAAGATCGGGGTCAATTCTGACCTAAGAGAGGTAATGATTGAGGATCGAGGTCAATTCTAACCTAAATAATGTGACGATCCAAGACCGAGGTCAATTCTGACCTAAAAGAGGTGACGGGCGAGGACCGATGACAATTATGACCTAACTAATGTAACGATCCAAGATTGAGGTCAATTCTGACCTAAAAGAGGTGACAACCGAGGAACGAGGTCAATTCTGACCTAACTAATGTGACGATCCAAGATCGAGGTCAATTCTGACCTAAAAGAGGTGACGATCGAGGACCGAGGTCAATTTTGACCTAACTAAGGTGACAATCCAAGACCGAGGTCAATTCTGACCTAAGAAAGGTGATGGTCGAGGACCGAGGTCAATTCTGACCTAACTAATGGTGACGATCCAAGATCGAGGTCAATTAGACCTAAAAGAGGTGACGACCGAGGAACGAGGTCAATTCTAACCTAACTAATGCGACGATCCAAGATCGAGGTCAATTTTGACCTAAAGGAGGTGACGACCGAGGACTGAGGTCAATTCCGACCTAACTATGGTGACGATCCAAGACTGAGATCAATTCTAACCTAAGAGAGGTGAGGACCGAGAACCTAGGTCAATTCTGACCTAAAATAGGTGACGATCGAGGACCTAGGTCAATTCTGACCTAACTAATGTGACAATCCAAGATCGAGGTCAATTCTGACCTAAAAGAGGCGATGACAGAGGACCGAGGTCAATTCTGACCTAAAAGAGGTGACGACTGAGGATTGAGGTCAATTCTGACCTAACTAAGGTGACGATCCAAGATCGAGGTCAATTCTGACCTAAAAGAGGTGACGACTAAGGATCGAGGTCAATTATGACCTAAAAGAGGTGACGATCTAAGACCGAGGTCAATTCTGACCTAAAAGAGGTGACGACCGAGGACGGAGGTCAATTCTGACCTAACTAAGGTGACAATCCAAGACCGAGGTCAATTCTGACCTAAGAAAGGTGATGATCGAGGACCGAGGTCAATTCTAACCTAACTAATGGTGACGATCCAAGATCGAGGTCAATTCGACCTAAAAGAGGTGACAACCGAGGAACGAGGTCAATTCTAACCTAACTAATGTGACGATCCAAGATCGAGGTCAATTCTGACCTAAAAGAGGTGACGACCGAGGACTGAGGTCAATTCCGACCTAACTATGGTGACGATCCAAGACTGAGATCAATTCTAACCTAAGAGAGGTGAGGACCGAGAACCTAGTTCAATTCTGACCTAAAAGAGGTGACGACCGAGGACCTAGGTCAATTCTGACCTAACTAATGTGATAATCCAAGACCGAGGTCAATTCTGACCTAAAAGAGGTGATGACAGAGGACCGAGGTCAATTCTGACCTAAAAGAGCTGGCGACTGAGGATTGAGGTCAATTCTGACCTAACTAAGGTGACGATCCAAGATCGAGGTCAATTCTGACCTAAAAGAGGTGACGACTAAGGATCGAGGTCAATTATGACCTAACTAAGGTGACGATCTAAGACCGAGGTCAATTCTGACCTAAAAGAGGTGACGACCGAGGACGGAGGTCAATTCTGACCTGAAAGAGGCGACGACCGAGGATCGAGGTCAATTTTGACCTAACTAATGTGATGATCCAAGAGCGAGGTCAATTCTGACCTAAGAGAGGCGACGACCTAGGACCGAGGTCAATTCTGACCTAACTAATGTGACGATCCAAGACTGAGGTTAATTCTGACCTAAAAGAGGTGATGACCGAGGACCGAGGTCAATTCTGACCTAACTAAGGTGACGATCTAAGACCGAGGTCAATTCTGACTTAAAAGAGGTGACGACCGAGGACAGAGGTCAATTCTGACCTAACTAAGGTGACGATCCAGGAACGAGGTCAATTCTGACCTAAGAGTGGATGAAGATCGAATTTTGGGTTCTGCTGGGGAATGAGCTGGGGAAAATGACTTTCTGGAGTTCCGTTGGGGAAATTACCTCGTGATGTTGTGTTGAGCTAGGGAGATGATTGCTAGGGAAGCATTTGTGATTTTGGGGATTTCGTGGAGGAAAGGCAAGTTTGATGCCATAAACTTCACTGGGGAAGTGATTAGGTGGTCCAGGTATTGGACGTATTTTAAGACCTTTGGGGGATAAGAGGTGATCCTTAGAGATCCTACGGGGACATTGCCGGGAGGAGTTTCATTTTATTTTTGAGAGTTTCACTGGGGAAATGGGGGTTTGGCTTGAGGGAGTGTGAAATTTTCTTGGTGAAAATGTTCTAAATCCTTTTCTGGATTTTTAGGAATTTTCTGAGGATTTTTTGGGAATTTTTGTACGAAATTTAAAGAGGGTGCCGGTCGGCAAAGTTCAGAGGGTGCCATTCGGCAGTGGCACGGACTTTTGGACTGCCTCGGGAAGGTAAGGAGACAGTGCCGATCAGTGGGTGGGGGTCTATTTCGATCGGCATGATGCTTAACATCCTATATAAAGGGGGCGAATTCCCTTCATTTTTCACAGCTTCTTGCTTTCTTTCTTTCTGCAATTTTCCTCTGCAAATCGTTCTAGTATTCCGATCTTCAAGAAATGGCCGCCTTTGAGAGCACTGCAGCGCATAGGGAATGGTTGACTGTTGATGACTGGGTGAACGTGGATTTTAGGGCCATGGCGCCTCTTGCTTTGGGGAGTGAGAACTCCTTTGACTCATTCTAACCAGTTGCGAAAGAGCAGACTTTGCTACGGGAGCCATCGCGTCATCGGTCCTCGAGGGTGGTGAACCCTGGTGGTAATGTAAGTAACCTGACCTTTGGCATTCTTCTCTTTTTGGGGATTTTTTTCTTTCTTCCTTGAATTTTGACAAGGTTTCTTCTTTTGAAAGTATGATATCTCTTTGAAGAACATGCGTGCCCACAGGACGACGGGGCTTAAGGATGTCTCGGAGCATCTTCCACCTGTGATGCGTTGGGTGGTATCATCAACAGGTTTTGGGAGGTTGGCGTCTGCGTTGGATGAGACGCCTCGATCAACAACGGTCTTGTGCTCTTTGGGGGAGAGATGGTGGGATACTACCCACACCTTCCATTTTGGTTTTGGGGAGATGATTAGGCACATATTCTTCATATTTATCCCCTTAATTTCGGTATTTTTATGATCTCGTGCAGTGTAAATAGCTTGAATTTGTCTCGTATTTATGCTACTAACCCCTTTTGGCAAGTATTTCGTGTTTTGTGTATTTCTCATGTGTTTTACAGGTATTTCATGTAAGTTAGTGCGAAGGAGAACTCAAAACGGTGAAAGAAACCAAGAAATGGAGGGTTGAAGGGCATTTTCGTAATTTTTCAGCCTTAGTCCGGAGGTGGGGCCAACTATAAAGTTGAAGATCTCTAAATTACAAGAATACTTGAAAACGCGAGAGCTTTTCTAAGTCAAAGCTCTGATACCAATTTGAAAACCCCCGGAATTTGATTATCTCAATTAAAACAATACCAACTAATAATAATTTCCTTTTAGGTAAAACAAACACGATGCGCGGAAGCGTAAGATGGTTCAACTTTGAAACAACAATTTTTAATTTCTTTAAACAAATTAAAATTACACCAAGTGAACTAAGATTAATCAATTAATATATTCACTTAAACCAATTAATTAATCAAAGTCCTAGAATTTGCCTAAGTCATAATTAACAATTTTCCAAAGTTAGGCGAAACCAAATTTTAGCGAAAGACTTGAATTAAATAAACTTTACCCAAAATTCAATTTAAGTCCAAATTAAATTGAGTGTGATAATTAAACCAAATTTTATCTTGAATTATCCTAAGCATGCGTTCTAAATTATAATGCAAGATAAAATAAACCAATCACACTACGCCGCGATGTACGAGGAAAAACCCAAGACTGGAAAAAACCTCGGAAGGCCCTAGCCACAAATTCACTAGATACGGAATTACAAGTACAAGACAAAAGACTTACAACACACGACTCGATCCCTCTCAAGCCCCGATGCTTCTTCTTGTAGACACCTCTTCCTAGAGAATAACTTTGGAACACTACCGCGGTATCGGAATCCACCGATAGGACTTTATATGGTCACTGTCACCCGAACATGAAGCTTTTCTCCAAGCGGGTAAAACAACATAAAACACTTCTTCTTTCTTTATGGGAGGTAGAAGCCAAACCCGAAACTTCTCTTCTTCAATTCGGTAGAGAAAACCGGTGCCAAAACTCCAAGCAATTGATATGTATACAGGTGAACTTGGATAAACAATATTTGGGTGTAAACACTAGAGTGATGTATATGAATTTCTCTATGAAAATTAATCACTCAAAACATGAACATTTTCCTTAAACAAATTTGCTCTCAAACTCTCTCTAAGAGATGAAAATGGAATGGAAAAGTTAAGTTGGAAAATGTGATTCCCGCACAAGATAAAGTCTGAAAAAGTTGGTTAAAAACCAAGTGGGGAAGTGGGTGCAAAACTGCCAAAAACTGTTCCCGCCTGGCATCTCGTTCGAACGACATTTCGTTTGAACGAAATCTCGTTCAAACGAGATTTCTAACGACGCTCCAGTATGGACTCATTAGAAACTCGTTGGAAATCTCGTTAGAATGAACAATCTCGTTCGAACGACATTTCGAACGACGGACCAGTATAGCTTGGTGGGAACTCGTTGGCAAACTCGTTCGAACGACATCTCGTTAGAACGAAAAAACTCGTTCGAACGACATATCGAACGACTTCCAGAAAATTTTGAGAAATTCGTTTTTAGCCCAAAAAACTTTATAAACTTATTTTAAAGTTCTAATTAATTCTTTCTGAAAATAAAACACAGTTTTTATTAAACCTAACACCCAATAAACATTGTTCCAAGCTCATATATATATATATATATATATATATATATATATATATATATAATTGCATTCATACCTTGGGAGCATGGAACTATGGTTGATGACGTAGAAACGAGGCACGCAAACTGGCATATTTGATGAAGCTTTATACTCTTTGCCGTTACGTCTTCAACAAACACTTCATAGGCTTGAGAGTATTATAATTACATAGTATCCTATGAATAAATGTTTTTGTCCGGAATTGAGCCAACACTATACATGGACTCAATTTGAAATTTGTGTCCTTACAAATCTCCCCCTTTGGCTATTCCGGGACAAAAACCAAATAAAAATCCTATGGGCCGTCAAGCTCACTAGACTCAAAACGTAACCCACCCAAACTTTACTCAACCCAAGGATCAAAAGCTTTGCCATAAAACAATGCCGCTTTAGAGGAATACCTGCACACTTAAGCAAACTCATCAAATGCATAGGGAATATCAAAATATTAAATGCAATTAATTAATTACTCCTCCTAAATTAATTCTTCCCTTTATCAAACACATGACCTATTTAGAAAGACGTCTCCCCCTAAGATAAATCTCCCCCAAACTAAGATACGATAATAATAGGATTAGATACCATTTCTCCCCCTATCATTTTCTCCCCCTTTTTGTTCAGGAATAGGCAAAGGATAAAGAACTAATAAACAGCATGTTGAAGCTTAAAGTGATAAGACATGAAAGCATATGGGCAATAAAAGCAAGGAAAAGACAAACAAATATCATATATATATATATATATATATATATATATATATATATATATATATATTAAAAATATACCAATAGAGTACTTGCATATATATATAGATATAAACACACATATAACACAAAATACAATAAGTTTGCACACTCGTATGGCAAAAATGTGTCATATGAAAACGGAAGTGTAGGGATGTGAACTAGCAACAAGTAAATTTAGACCCAAACACTTAAGAAACGTTCACGGAGTTCTCATTTGATTGCAAACTTCATCACATTTAAATATAACCTCATGTGACAATATGAAGATTGAACTCAATGAACAAACATACACAATGCATACAAGCCTAACATATTGATGATTCTACAAACCAATAGAGTCATGACATGAAATACGCAACTAGGATAAACGGACATTGTGCAAACCGTTGATATACCATCCAATCTCCCTCAATATGCATTTATATTAAATTTGAATGAATATATCAATCAACCATAGGCCTTGGCAATTTATTTTTCTTTTTAATGCCATATTTTCTGTTTTTAGGCCTTTGGACCACGTATTTCTTTTAGGTCCATTTCAAACGGTGGCTTACTATCGCAAAGGATCACTTAGTCCTTTCGGAGCCCTTCCCCGTGCACATTTTTATTTATCATGTTTTCATTTTTCACACAAATCTCACATGCAACGGATTTTGACATGCACTAGTCCTCCTAAGTCACAAATATGTAGATGACAAGATTGGAAGGAGAACATGTCGCATAGCTCAAATATACATATGAAGTTAAAATTTCAAAAGAGCTCGTGCATGTGTGAATAGAGGCATATAAAAATAGAATCCATTTAAACAACACAAAATCCAGCTACTCCAAAAAATATGATAAAGAACATTTTAAGGATTGACAATCTAAACCAAAAGTTCTAGCCACATGGGAGCGTTAAAGGAGGGATTCAAACACAAGTATATGCCACTTAAAGTGTGTCAAACCAAAATACACAAAAAAAAAATCTTTTTGAGTTTTTGACATTTTTAACCAAAAATAAAGATATATACTCAAAAGACAAACAAAAAATCATTTGTATTTTTCATTAAGCTTAAATGAAATAAATAAAACACAAATGATAAACAAAAATCTTTTTATATTTTTCAATTAATCCAAACACAAAATATAATACAAAAGATAAACAAGTCATAATTTCTAGCATGTGATATGAAATAAGGCAATGACTAGAAAATGACTAAACATGCATACATCTAGCAATGATATATAATATGAAGCACAAAAAGCTAGAGTATGCATAAAACACTAACACATTCAACCTTTAAATTTAGCAAGGGAGGTTTCATGTGATAGTAAATGAGAATCAACAAATCTTGTATCTAGCGCATTTAAGAATGATTTCCTAACCCATATAGATTTATATTTAACATGATGGGGATTAGGAAATAATGAAATGCTAGATAAAGATTTCCTTGGACTTCTTTTAAGATCAAAACAAAATGACCTAAGGTGACCTTTCCTACCACAATGCAAGCATGTGTAAACACGAGAAATGTTACCTAAGGTGTGACCCTTTTTAAAGTCCTTGGACAAAGTTGACCCTCTAAAACAAACAATGGTTTTAGGTTTAGTAATGGAAGAATTTGAGCATGATGTTCTAGAACCATTAGAACTACTACTAGAGTCTTGAAAATCATTTTTCATTTTTAAAATTTCGGACTCAAGTAATAAATTAGACTCCTCAAAATTATGGGACTCCTTCTTTAAATTTTCAATAATTCCTAGAAGGTTAACACGCGCTCCCTCAATATGAGCAAACTTATCCCTAAGAGTCTTTTCACGATTTTCACTCTTTTTCTTGGACTTTTCTAAAATATCAAAATTTGAATGTAAGTCCATGAGCTTTTCACGAAAAATATCTTTTTGAGATAAGGAAATTTGCAAAGACTCAATGTGAGCTTTAAAACAAGAATTTTCATTTTTAACAAATTTAATTTTTTTACAAATCTCAAATTTAATTCCTTTAAATTTTCGTTACATTTGTTAAGCCCATTTAATTCCTCTCAATAATCAAAAAAATTATTTTCATTAAAATTGGACAAATTTTCATTAAGACGTCCCATTAAGAGAAAAAAAATATGAGAGTGATAAAAAATTGAACCACCTAAAAAGGTAAGGAAATACAAAAAGCCGAAAAACGGATCTTTAACGCGATAACTTAGCGCTCCGGCTCTGATACCAATTTGAAAACGCGAGAGCTTCTCTAAGTCAAAGATCTGATACCAATTTGAAAACGCGAGAGCTTTTCTAAGTCAAAGCTCTGATACCAATTTGTAAAACCCCCGGAATTTGATTATCTCAATTAAAACAAAACCAACTAATAATAATTTCCTTTTAGGTAAAACAAACACGATGCGCGGAAGCGTAAGATGGTTCAACTTTGAAACAACAATTTTTAATTTTTTTAAACAAATTAAAATTACACCAAGTGAACTAAGATTAATCAATTAATATATTCACTTAAACCAATTAATTAATCAAAGTCCTAGAATTTTCCTAAGTCATAATTAACAATTTTCCAAAGTTAGGCGAAACCAAATTTTAGCAAAAGACTTGAATTAAATAAACTTTACTCAAAATTCAATTTAAGTCCAAATTAAATTGAGTGTGATAATTAAACCAAATTTTATCTTGAATTATCCTAAGCATGCGTTCTAAATTATAATGTAAGATAAAATAAACCAATCACACTACGCCGCGATGTAGGAGGAAAAACCCAAGACGGAAAAAAACCTCGGACGACCCTAGCCACAAATTCACTAGATACGGAATTACAATTACAAGATAAAAGACTTACAACACACGACTCGATCCCTCTCAAGCCCCGATGCTTCTTCTTGTAGACACCTCTTCCTAGCGAATAACCTTGGAACACTACCGCGGTGTCGGAATCCACCGATAGGACTTTATATGGTCACCGTCACCCGAACATGAAGCCTTTCTCCAAGCGGGTAAAACAACATAAAACACTTCCTCTTTCTTTGTGGGAGGTAGAAGCAAAACCCGAAACTTCTCTTCTTCAATTCGGTAGAGAAAACCGGTGCCAAAACTCCAAGCAATTGATATGTATATAGGTGAACTTGGATAAACAATATTTGGGTGTAAACACTAGAGTGATGTATATGAATTTCTCTTTGAAAATTAATCACTCAAAACATGAACATTTTCCTTAAACAAATTTGCTCTCAAACTCTCTCTAAGAGATGAAAATGGAATGGAAAAGTTAAGTTGGAAAATGTGATTCCCGCACAAGATAAAGTCTGAAAAATTTAGTTAAAAACAAAGTGGGGAAGTGGGTGCAAAACTGCCAAAAAATTGCCAAAAACTGTTCCCGCCTGGCATCTCGTTCAAACGACATTTCGTTCGAACGAAATCTCGTTCGAACGAGATTTCTAACGACGCTCCAGTATGGACTCGTTAGAAACTCGTTGGAAATCTCGTTAGAACGAACAATCTCGTTCTAACGACATTTAGAACGACGGACCAGTATAGCTTGGTGGGAACTCGTTGGCAAACTCGTTCGAACGACATCTCGTTAGAACAAAAAAAGTCGTTCGAACGACATATCGAACGTCTTCCAAAAAATTTTGAAAAATTCATTTTTAGCCCAGAAAACTTTATAAACTTATTTTAAAGTTCTAATTAATTCTTTCTGAAAATAAAGCACAATTTTTATTAAACCTAACACCCAATAAACATTGTTCCAAGATCATATAAACATTGTTCCAAGATCATATATATATATATATATATATATATATATATATAATTTCATTCATACCTTGGGAGCATGGAACTATGGTTGATGACGTAGAAACGAGGCACGCAAACTGGCATATTTGATGAAGCTTTATACTCTTTGCCGCTACGTCTTCAACAAACACTTCATAGGCTTGAGAGTATTACAATTACATACTATCCTATGAATAAATGTTTTTGTCTAGAATTGAGCCAACACTATACATGGACTCAATTTGAAATTTGTGTCCTTACAATACTGGAAAAAATGGCACCTCAATCCGAGCTACGGTGAAGAAGTTACGATGTTTTGAAGTTGCGCGATAATGAAGAGAAAGGGACCGGTCTGGCTGTGCGAATTGCTTTCATTAATTATGCAGATTTTATGGTGATTGGTTGGCAAAAACTTGTGCGACAAGCGAAATTTGATGTCAAATTCGTGCAACTTGGTGCTATAAAAGACCAAGACCTAATTCATTCAAAGGGGGACTCAAAATTAGAGAGAGAAAGTCATTTTTTAGAAATCCTTTTTAGTTTTCATATTTTTAGAGATATCTTAGTTTGTATGTTTGAAGAACAAGTAGTATTCTGGATTCAAGTTCATCTAGTGCAGATTTCAAGTATCAATTCTTCAATTCAATTCAAGTATCCAATTCCCTTCTCTTATTTAGTCTCAATTCTATTTTCAATTTTCAATTGTTTTGCAATTTGTTACCAATGTTTGTTAGATCCATAATTCCATGTATTGGTATGAATTTGTTTTCTAGAAAAATCATGAGTAGCTAAATTCCCAAGGGTTAGGGTACATGAACTCAATCCAAGGCAAATTATTTATGTAGAAAATAGAGATTAAATTTAAATATTGATTGAATCATGAATGAAAATCATACAAACGTTGTCAATCTTTTAATCTCTCTTGCCCTAGGTACTTGAGATGTTTAAGAACGCTTTGTGAGTATAATTTATCATTCACCGCTTTATATCTATCTTTGATTTCATATGATGTGGGCTAGATCCCTCATATATGTAATGCTTAGAATTTATAAAGACTGGATTTAGTCAAGAATTTTAATTTACTATTCTAGTATTCTATAGGATAATTTGTTAAGGATTGAGGGATTGTACCCTACCCTATTTTCTCTAATTTGTCGGATCTAAGTTCTTTGCAATTTTTAGTTCGTTTTTCTTAAGTAAATTTTTATTTCAATAGAATTTTTTCCCAATCGTTAATTATCTTTTTATATTTATTTTGAGAAATCATTTCAAGATTTAATAGCTTTCCCTATTACGATTTGGCAATTTTGATCCCTGTGGAGACGATCCCGACTTACCGGGTTTATTACTTGAGCGACGGGCTTGCACTTGAGCCTAGAGAAAAATGCACTTTTGAGAGAAATTCTTAGCCGCATCAAGTTTTTGGCTCCATTGCCGGGGATGCATTCAGCCGGTGCTGTCGGCAAACGTTTACTGGAGCCACGTATCTCCACGAGCTATACTTTAATTTTTTGCATTTTTTTTCATGCATTGTCATTGTCCTTATGCGTCTCTTTTTTATTGTGAATTCCTGTCTTTGGCATACGTGGTTCTATGAGGTGATTGGGTGCAATACCCCGCTGATCGCTTTGAAGGATGATACTATTGGGGACTTTTACAATAGTATCTATGGCGGAAAACCAATCGGTAGTCGAAGGGATCTCTCTCTCTAGAGGCGGTACGTTAGGTCTTGAATGGCCTGACCAGGGGTAGGGTAAGACTCTTCCCTTTTCAGTCTTGGTTTTATCATGTTCTGATTTTGTATTGACTTTTGCCTGCTGTGGGATTTTCAGGCAACCTTTTACCCTTGGGGGACAACCATTCAGGATACGAGGGCGACTGGGGTGAGCGCACAGATGAGGCGTTTACTAGAGTATGAGTTCCGAAATTCCCGGTATCTAAGGGAGCGAGTGGTTCGGCAGATTGCTGAGGAGGAGGTGGTGGTGCCACCCGTGCAGCCTCCTATGTCTATGAGGCGGGAGAAACTACTACCGGAGGATGCGAGGATCGCGGCGATAATCGATGAGTCCTACCTGTTGTACACTGATACGACTGTGCCGTATGATTACATGGACTTTGTAACGAGCTGGTTGATGGCTCCCAGCATATATGATGCTTTGCATTTCCTTCCTGCGAGTTCAAGTCGGGCGGTGGGGCCTTCCCATAGCAGCGGTGGTTCGGCGACGGCGGCAGTAGTGGCTTCAGAGGTTCCTTTTGTGTGATTGCACACTCCTTCGTACAACATTCGGCGATTTGATGGAAGGATGGTGCCTATGTTTCACCGTCCTCATGCGATGGATCCGGAGAAGTTGGGTTTGACAGAGGAGGTCATTCGTCCTACGGTATACCTTCTTGCTCTTTTTGGTTCCTTTTCTATTTTGATCCCTCTTTGACACTGATTTTTCTTTTTCTTTGCAGTAAGTCCGGGTGTCGACCACTTGGCTGAGGGATATTAGAGACTGGATCTCTTCAGCAACTGTCCACATTCAGGATGCGGTCCCGGTTCCTTGTTGTTTGGTGCCTTCTGCTTCGTCCAGGGAGGACTGTGGCTCGGGTAGTGGTGGTGCATCGTCTCGTCGTAGGGGAAAGAGAGCGCATCGCAGGAGTGGAAGATTTTAGAGAGAGAGGTGAAGGGTAGGTGAGAGACAATGTGGGTTTGGGCTGAGTCCCGTTGTTTTTTTGCTTTTTTCTATTTCTTGCAAAATTGATGTAACACAGAGAACAAATATATATATATATATATGCAATGCAATGGGATTTTTTTATCATCTTTTGTTAATGATGAATGAATGCTTGCGCTTTTTACTTTGCTACTGAGATCATAAAAAGAAATATTTTTGGGATTTTGAAGGAATGTTAAAAATGGAAAATTTTATAAGGATGGAAAAGGATTTTTGAAATTCTATTGAGAATATCAATTTATTTTTATTGGGCTTCTGATTTTGATAAAAGAGGAAAATGAAAATTTTCCAAAAATAGGGGGTTGCCTATCGGCAAGTACCTTGTCCTCCCTGTCGGTAGTCAAGTGTAGTCCCATCAATTCAAAGCTTTTGATTTGTGCCCTCTTCAGCCTTTTGTACCTCGTGGGGTAGGATTCCCTCCAATTTCTACAGGGATTGTGTCTCTTGTGAGGGTTCTCCAAGTATAAAAAGGGGAAGGGTGGAGTGTTTCCATCACACCTTCACTTGTCTACTGTTTCTTAGTCTTGCAAGATTCCTCTCCCTGGTAGCATTGAGTTTGCTACTTACCTCAAAGCCTTGGAAGTTATGTGCTCTTATAACATCGACTACAATGCTTTCAACATGCATCGAGTCTCTTTGTGGCACAATCGGTCCATTGAGTGGAACCTGCTGATGACGACGGTACAATTTTGGTACCCCGAAGACCATGTTTTCCATTTTCGGTTGGATGAAGTTTGTCTTACCTACGAGGACTTTTCTTCCATGCTGGGGATTAATCCAGTGTTGCTGCGGCTTTACCCGAATTTTCCCATTCTCCCAGGGATTTGTGGACTGGGCTTCTTTGTATTTTGCCTTCGACGACTAGAACACTGGTTGCTTGAGGAATGATTTCCCTCCCGACAGTGTTGCAGTTCATGCATTTGCAGGAAGTTGGCGATGCTGGTTATGTCGGAGTCGTTGCTATGGGCTTACTATCAAAACTACTGCTAGTGACTGGGGAACTGCGGGTGGACCCGTAACTTGTAGTCATTAATTCATTAATGTCATACCGTCGCAATCCTATGGCGGTGATACTGGCGGAGACCCTGAACGGTCTAGATGCCTGGCGAGAAGGTTGTTCTCACTTCCTGCGGGGTAGCCCCGTGATGCTGTTCATATGGTTGTCTGAAAGACTTTGCCTGGTGACTCTTCCAGAATATCCTTTGTCGGTTGTACCCAACTTCTTTTCGCATCACTTTTTTAGCATTGGCCTGGATATTGCAAGCTGGGAGAATTGGCTTGTGGAGCATAGGGCTCTGAACTGTACTGGTCAGTGCCTTAGTGGGGACAGTTGCTATTTGTTCAAGAGCTAGGAGAGTACTCGTATGTGAGGTTGGTTGGTCTCCGCCAGACCTCTTTTTATTTCCCTTGGTCGCTTCTATGCCAATTTAGTTGGGCATTGGTCGTGCCACCTCGGACACTAAATTTCTTTCTGGTAAAGGATTTGACCGAGCGTCTGCGCCTGCGGCTTGGCTCTCTGTGGGAGAATCGGCGTCCGTCGACCCGTCCTTCTCAGTCTGTTGGGAGAGTTTGGAAGATTCGTGGGGATTATATGAAGGGGTTGTAGAGGAGAGTAGTTAGCAAGATGTTGGCAGTGGAGAGTGGACAAAGATGGTTTTTTTCTTTTGACACGATGGAGGGAGGTGTTGTGGTTTTTTCGAAGCTGATTCGAGCTTATCGGTCCATGGGGTGCCTGCGACACTCTGTTCAGGCAGGGGAAACTTGGGTATCCCAGGATGTAGATGATGCTGACGGAGCAGGCTCCTCTAGTAGCTATGGATAGGACTCTTGGAGAGTTTATTGTGGGAAATAAATGTGGGGATTTTATTTGGATTTTTTAGGAGGGTAGGGGGAAGGGAGTTATCTGTTCCTTTTCTTATGTAATATGTACCATAATTTCTTATTAGTGAAATAAACAAGTTTTTGATCATCCAGCTGTGCCTTTGATGAGTTTTGTATTTGTTTGAATTATCTATACCGATCGCTAAGGAATACATAAACCTTTTGTTTAAGTATATGTTGGAATTGACTGTCGTTCTCGGAGATACGAAAAGAATTGCTTTTTGTGAAAAAGAAAGGGTCGTGCTCATGTAAGGTGTATGAGATGCCTACGTACCTCTGGGGTTTTTGAAAATTTTTAATTTTTTTTTGAAATGTTTTGTTTTTTGCAGAGGATCAGGCCCACGTAGTTCTGGGTATGGGGAAATAAAGAGTTTTTATTTTTAGAATATAAGGGAGATGAGAAGAGTCGTAGCGCATCGAGATTTCGGACTAGGTGTAGAATTTCTTAAGACGGTCCAGGTTGACTGGAAGAGCAATATCTTCCCCATCTAAGTCGGTGAGCATGGTGGCACCGCCGGACAAGATCTTCTTAACAATGTAGGGCCCCCCTCCAATTGGTCTTAAATTTCCCTCTGGGGTCCCAGATGGGTTCTATGATTTCTTTGAGGGCTAGGTCCCCTTCTCAGACACCACGGTCCTTGACTCTCTTGTTGAATGATCGCGCTATCCAGTGATGGTAACCTTGTATGTGGTATAGTGCCTTTAATCTCCTTTCGTCTAGGAGGGTCAGCTCGTCAAGACGGCTTTGGCACCAGTCTTCTTCACTGACCTTGCTTTTAAGCATGATGCGTAGCGAGGGTATCTCTAATTCCACGGGTAGGACTACTTCCATGCCGTAGACTAGAAGTAAGGGGTAGCCCTAGTGGAGGTTCGAATTGAGGTTTGGTAGCCCCAAAGGGCGTATGGGATGCGATTAGCCCAATCCCGACAGCTTTCGGTCATCTTGCTGATGATGGCTTTGAGGTTCTTATTGGCGGCTTCAACTGCACCGTCGGTCTGAGGTCGGTAGGGAGAAGATTTATGTCTCTGAATCCCATACCCGTTGACCACTTTTGTAACTTTTGCCTCAAAATTTAACCCGTTATCTGATACTAGCTCCTGCGGGACCCCATATCGACAGATGATATTTTTTTTGATGAGTTTGGCCACTTTCTTGGCATTTAGTACTGGGTATGACTCAGCTTCGACCCATTTGGTGAAGTAATCAATGGAAACTAGGATGAACTCATGCCCATTGGAAGCCTTCGGTGTAACATTCCCTATAATGTCAATGCCCTGGGTAGAGAATGGCCAGGGAGAGGTCATATTGTATAATTCGCGTGGAGGCAGATGCTGAAGGTTGAAGAATTGTTGGCATTTGAGGCATCTCCAGACATAGGCGGTGCAATCCTGGGTCATGGTGGTCCAGTAGTAACCTTGTCGGATGATCTTCTTGGAAAGCATGTGACCATTCATGTGAGATCCGCATTCCCCTCTATGGATCTTTTGCATTATCTTTTCAATGTCAGCCCCTGCGATGCAATGAAAATGAGTTCCATCGAAGTTCCTTTTGAACAGTGCTTTGTGATAGATGATGTACTGGGCGGCGAGTCTTCGAAGGGTTTCTCGATCTTTCTTGTTGGAACCCTCGAGATACCTAACATGCTTGAGGAGGTGCCAGATATCATAGTACCAACAATTGGCTATCTCGAGATCTTCGGTGGTGACGAGCTCAATGTGGTAGTAGTGGGTTGGTTTATCTTTCTTTTAAACAAGGAAGGGGGTCATAGTTATTCCTTCGGGCATGTCGACCATAGAGGCCATGGTAGCGAGAGCATCGGCTAGGTTATTCTTTACTCGAGGTAGGTAATGGAAGGTGATATCTTTGAATTGGGAGGCTAGCTCTTCTAAGTGGTCACGGAAGGGTTGGAGTTTCTCATCCTTGACTCTCCATTTTTTGAGAACTTGACCGATGATGAGGGCATAATCCCTGTCGACATCTAGATATTGAATATATTTCTTGAGAGCAACTTTGAGGCCTACCGTGCATTCCTCGTATTCAACCATGTTGTTGGTGCAAGGGAAATCCAATTTGATGGCGACGGGAGTGTGGGAGTCATCTGGGGCGATCAAAAGTATCCTAATGTCGTATCCTTTTTTATTGGCAGCGCCATCAAAGAACATTTGCCATCGCCGGGTGTCTTGAGCGATGCAAAGGATGCTTTCATTTGGGAATTCAGGGACCCAAACATTATCTTCTTCTACGGGGTAATCAGCGAGGTAGTTAGAGATGGCTCTTCATTTTATGGCTTTCTACGTGACGTACACAATGTCGAAGAGTTTTCCCTTTGTAACGCCGAAGATGCATTTCTCTGGATTGAGTCTCATTTGATACTGTCGCAGTCGTTCGAAGAATTTTTGGAGATCAGGAACATGATCTTCTCTAGTCTTGGATTTGATAATCATATCATCCATATAGACCTCAACCTCTTTGTGAATCAGATCGTGCAGGATGGTTGTGACAGCCCTCTAGTAGGTAGCCCCATCATTCTTGAGACCAAATGGCATGACAGTGTAGCAAAAGGTTCCCCATGGGGTAATGAATGCATTTTTTTCTTGGTGGTCTGGGTTCATTTTGATTTGGTTGTATCCGGTAAACTCATCGACGAATGACTTGAGAGCATGGCTAGCTGTGTTGTCCACGATCATGTCGATATTGGGTGGCGGATAATCATTCTTTGGAGAGGCTTTATTCAAATACCGATAGTCTACACACATCCGAACTTTTCCTCGTAATTTTGGCACGGGCACTATATTAGCTAGCCATGTGGGATATTCGATCACATGAATGAAGCCTACGTTCAAGTGTTTGACCACCTATTCTTTGACCTTGAGCCACCATTCGATGTGGAGTTTTCTCAACTTCTGTTTGAGTGGCTTATAATCTGGGAGAGTGGGGATCTCGTGCTGAGCTATTCAGTATTAATGCCAGGCATATTGTCGTAGGACCATGCAAAGACATCCACGAATTCCTTTATCAATTCTTTGAGTTGTGCATGCTCATGCTCGTCAAGGGTAGTCCCTATCCTAATCGCGCACAGTTGGCTACTAGAACTGAGGTTTATAACAACAGTCTCTTCTTCATTAACTTGAATGCGGTTATGTTGTTTATTATTAACCTTATTTAGATCAGTTAAGAATTGTTCATTTGCAAAATCATCATCATCAAAAGTTTGATTATAATCCAAACAGTTAATGTAAGGCACAACAAGATACTCAAAATTTTCATTTATTTCATTGATAGGAAAAACATCATTGAGAACCTCATCAAAAGAGGACTCGATTACATTTGAACAAGGATAGACAATAGAAAAAGAAATGGGGTAAACATTGGGATTAGAGGAGATTTTAGTAGGTAGAACTGGCACAACATGCCAGTTGAGGAGAGGTGTATCAGCAGCTTTAATCATTTGGGATGGATCCAGTGATGTAGTGCCTGAATGAACTATGCAGAGTGTTAGCCCTAGTGTCTATAAGTCAAAGGAATATTTGGAGTCACTTTCCTCAGTGTCTTTGGCATATTTGATGAGCGGTTGTATATGGTGTTGGGAACTTTCAGCCCATCGGTAGCTATCTTGGAAAATGATCTCCATTCCAGGCTTCATCTTCTTGTCTGTATGGTCATACCATGGTTCAGGAACGCCACAAAAGGGGAAGAATTCGCCCTCTTTGATGAATCGTCCATTCAAGGAATCACCTAGATAGTCTAGATGTAGTCTAATCCTCTCTTTGGTCGAGATAGAAGGATCATTCTGAGCTCTTGTTCTGATGGTTGATACCCCAAACCACAAGGAGGGAAGGCCTTCTTCAGTTCAATCGGCTCGAGTATACCTTACTGTCTTTGTTCTAGCCCCAGTCCGGGCATGAAGTGCATGTTTTTGAACATCTGAATCACATTGACGTTGCCATGAGGGTCGTATTATGGACAAACCCTTTCTTTGAAGTTATCCCCTTCCGGGAGTAGATGTTGTTCAACATGGAATCCTGATAGGAGCATATCATTTGACTCGTGATGTATCTCAAGGATTGGGTTGCTGGTACTTGAACCATCGGCATTGTCGTCGTCACCCAAGATGGTAATGACCCGTCCGTCATCGAAGAACTTTATTTTTTGATGGAGTGAGGAAGACACACCCTTGATACTGTAGAGCCAAGGTCATCCTAGAAATAGGGTGAAACAGGCTGGGATGTCAATAACTTGGAATTCCATGATAGGGTTTATAGGGACAGCCCCTATTACAAGCTTTATAGATCCCATCACCTCTCGACGGGTATTATCGTAGTCACGCACATCGGAGAAAGTTGGAGTGAGGTCGCTTTCTTCTAGTCCTAAACAATTAAAGGTTCTTAGTGGGCAGACATTCAAGGCGAATCCATTATCGACAAGAGAGAGTGGTACAACCCTCCCCATAACTTCGATGGAGATGTTAAGTGCATGATTGTGGTTTGGTCCAACCTTGGGGATTTCCACCTCAAGAAAGGATAGCATTCAGGTAGAGGTCAAGGATCCAACCAAATTTACCGCTTCTTCTGGTGTGATAGAGGGATGAACTGTGGGTCTAGTGAGCAACTTGATCAAAGCATTTATGTGCAGCTGAGAAGACATGAAAAGACCCCATAGAGTGATGTTATCTTGAGTTTTCTTTAGTTGATCGAGTATGTTTCTCACCTCAAGGGTCATCTCTAGCATAGGAAGGTTTTCAACACCCTTCCCTTTGTCATTGGCTGGTAGTGAGCTCGAATCTGGTAATGCATCCCTGATCTGGTCATGTGATTTACTAAAGAAGGAAAGAACATGAATTTAATTTCATTGCCGATCTCAGGTTGTTCTTCTACCTTGTTTATTTCTCCGAGGAGTTCTTCAAATGATATCATTCCACACATGTCGGCTACCGGGCCAGTTCTCTCTGAAGCTTGCTCTTCATTAAAATCTTTGAATTCTTCCCCCTATCCGGTGGTAACAATTCTATCTTTCCATGCAAAGTCAATACATTCCATAACTTCAACGGCTTCTTCATACAGGTCATCCCATTCTGTGGGGACGTGTAAGGGGGAAGGGACCAGGCGCCCCTGTATCTTCAAAGCATCGAATAACTTGGCGATACAACAAATGTTGTTGGTTTTCCTATAGAATTCTGCTATAATCTGGACCACATCATCCAGAATGACCTCATCGATCAGTACTACCCAACTATCTGACTCTCCGGACCATTTTTGTGCTTCCAAGAATAGTGTACTGAACCTCTAGCAATCAATGATCATCTGTGAGGGCAATTTCAGCTCGAACTCTTGGATTTGGTTTAAGACTTTTGATAATTCCATACATCCATTTTCAAAACGAGTATGGACAATAATGCATGCTCTGGTAAGGATTGATAGTGCCTGATCACCGAGGCTAGCAGGGTGTAGGAGGAAATATGAGCAAAATTTGGAGAGGTTTGGGTGTGATTTGAGTTAAGGGATCAAATTTCGGGTTCTCTTCTAAGAAGATGGCATTGGTATGATTTGGAAGTGGGTTGTGAGTAGTGTTTGGCTTAGGATTGGCTGGTGGAGCGATGGTACCCCAGTCAATTAGACCTTGGATCATGTTTCGTAGGTGAAAGCATTAGTCGATGGAATAGTCAGCTATTTGGTAAAAGGCGCAATGGGCATCTACCTTGAAGTTTCTTGGGAGTAGATTTGGCAATGGATGAGAATCTAAAGGTTTGATAAGGTTTCGGCTTAACAGGGCTTGATAGACTTTGGAGAGGGGAGCATGGAGCTCGGTGTATTCCTTTCAGACTGGGACAGGGCATATTTCTGGTGCCCATGATATGGTTGGTTGAGAGATGTTATTGATGGTTAAGACTGTAGCACTGGAAGGATTATCATATTTTCTGGGGGTGAACTGTCCGGACACCTTCTTCTTTGCAAGACCTTCCTCGATTTCTACCCCTGCCTCTCTGAGAGCTCGAAAATGGGGATAGTATTATCCTCCCATCGTTGTTCGAACATGGGGTAAGAAGTTCTTCTTTACTATGCTGACTTGTTCTTCCTCGAAAGGCCGATTGGTCATAGTTGCTGCTTTTTCCCTCCATCGGGCGATGAAGTTACTGACTGATTCTCTAGGGTTCTTCTTCAGCAACTCTAAATTACGACGAGTGACCTCAAGCTCTTCATTGTATTTGTATTGTGACATGAATTCTCGAGCCACATCCTCCCAGCTAGAAATTATGGACTCTTCGAGAGATAAAAACTATCGGAGGGCGTTATCCTTCAGAGTTTGCTAAAACAATTGGGCCATTATTTCTTCAGAAGCCCCTAGTGGAGTCATAAAATGGTGATAACTGCGGAGATGAACAATCGGGGTCCACTTCCTCCAAATTTCTCGATATTTGGCATCTTGAACTTCTCGAGTAACCTCTCTTTAGGATAATGTGACATGTGAGTGTAATCTATGTAATTTCCTGAAATTCTGACTTGGTCAAACTTCTTGGTGAGCATCTTGAGGTCCTCTTTGACTTTGTTCAGCTCTTCTTCCTTCGGATCAATGATCATAGGCAAGTTAGCCCCATGCTGGGCAAGGTTCGACATCGAAAGCTGGGTAGGCGGCGACCCATTAACAGGAGGAGGACGTGGAGCGTGCTGATACTCTTTTGGGACCCAGATAGGTGCAGGCGGATCCATAGCACGAGGAAATAGGGCCTCGATCTCTTGAGGAACGAGAACCTGGTTTCGTTGCATTTCTCGGACCTCGATTTAGAGGTTGTCAATATTGGACACAAGCTGAGCTAGGACTGCCATCAGATTCGACTGCACAACGGGTACTTGATCACTATTCTCCATAGAAAGCGGATGGATTTCAGACTCGAAAGGAGTAATAGGGGAACGAACGGAACTCTGGGGTGACTTGACTGAAGACCGAAGCCAATAAAGAGCCAGGCCAAGGGTTTGCGATCGACCTGAGAAGGCGTAAAATGGGATTTATTTTTGAGAAAAGAGGAAGAAGTTTTTTTTTTGGATTTTTGATAAATAAGGGAGAAATGTTTTTGGATTGTTGATAAATAAGGGAGAAATGTTTTTGGATTTTTTTTTCGGGAGACGGATCTCAGCATGATTATTATAATTATTATGTTCTCACTTGTATTAAATTCTCCTGAATGCAAAATGAAATGCCGGACGGGACCCGAGCCTGGAAAAATTGGGTTTGTAATATATGCAAAGCTATGGATGGACTTGTGACCAGGCTCACGGACACGATCCCATTTTAAAAATGCGTGAGAATTCGGGTGGCAGGCCGACTCGGAATTTCGGTAGAGTTTTGGGTTAAAACCGGTAATCTAACATGTGTGTCCTAGGGTTGACACCTATATGTAGGTATGCAGTTGGTTGGGCGAATCGAAAAGGGTTCCCCACTTTGGCGTGACTTCCACGATATACGTCTTGCTCTTGCGGGCAATCAGTACGTGTGGACAAGCCATTTGATATACCTGAGTGTACTTAAATTGCCTCACCATATACCTCGTGGGGACGGTACATGTGAGAGCGAATTCGATATACTCTTCGTACATGAACAAGTTCCCTGCGATATACCTCCCGTCATGACTTCTGTCAAGCGGTACGATGCGGGGGAACCATTCGATATACGTCGAAGGTATTTGGCCAATGGAAGGTGAGAGTCATATCGCTTAGGCTAACTGCGCCCTGCCTGACCAGCGCCCATCACAAAGTGACCCTCCAGTTACTGGGTAAAATTTGGTCAATAACAATGCTCTTTGGTGATGTCGTGTGAATCATGCATGATTCTCTTATTAGTATCTTATGATGAGAGTATCTTTCTTGATTATGACAAACAAGGAGCAAAGTGCAAGTACCAATGGTATACCAAGTATGGATGGATGATGCGTGCAACATGTGGATATATGTGACCCTAGGTGCACGTGGTGTGAAGTGTACATGGAGAATTTTCTACAAGTGTGTGAATAGAAGCATATGCATGGGGGTAGACATGAGTAATAAAGGGGGAACATGAAAAATTAGGGGAAAATATAAACAAACATAACACCCATGTAAATAGGGTCTAGCCCTCAAAATACAATCCCCAGCGGAGTCACCACTATGTCCATCCCGTCCCGGATCCCGATCCTCATGGCAGGCGAGCCATGCGAGAGTGAGGATCCCTGGGTCCCGCGCGTCCCTCTTGGGAGAGCTTCGGCCGGAGTCAATTTAGGTGAGGTGAAAAATGCAGAGAGATTAGAGTCGCTAGTCTATTTTACTCAAAACAGATAAAAGAAAAAGGGAAGCCATCCCAAAGGACAGCATCCAAAGACATACCGATGCATACGAAACCAAAATGATTCGAAAAGTGTTCGAAGGCTAAGTTACGAAATGGGAAGGTGTCAGGCATCCAAAGACATACCGTTATGATGGAACGATAACGGATGTTGAATAATACGCTACTAAGAACAAATATATGTATGTATATATATAATATAAGAAAGTGTAGTTTGGATAATAACAAATGAGAGAAAAAGTAAAAAACTAGGACTCGAGTCTCGGGTTTTACCCCGAGACGCCTACATAGCCTATAGAAGCATCAAAGTCCACGTAGTTCGCATGCAAAATGAGGAGTAGGGTTTATCCCATAAATCCAACTGGGGGATTCTCTTATTTGTGTGTGGGTGTGTGTGTAGAAAAAGTGTTTTAGTTGTGAGAAAAGTGTGTTGTGAGAAAAGTGTAAGAAAAGTATGAGATAATGAAAGTGCTGTGTAGAAAAAGTGTTTTAGTTGTGAGAAAAGTGTAAGAAAAGTGTGAGAAAAGTGTAAGAAAAGTATGAGAATTCCCGTTTAGTATTATTGCACATCTCTTATTTTCATATAAATAAAAACCCAAAAAATAATAAAAAGAGGGTTTTTATTTATATGAAAATAAGAGATGTGCAATAATACTAAATAAAAAGTATATTAGGATGTGTGAGATGAGATAATGAAAGTGCTGAGTAATAAAACAAGTTATTGCGAATTTGTGAGAATTTAAAGAGAGAGTTGAGAAAATTGGACCTTCTTGAGGATCTTGAGCTTGATCTTGAATGTTGGAGAGCAACCCTTAGACTTGGATGATGATGGAGGTTAGTGAATTAACCATGTTTGATGAAAAGGATGATGAAAAGTGAAGGTTGAAAAGGGATTTGGGTGTGGAAATCACGCTGACTTCGAGAGAGGTTTTCGGGATTGGCTGAGAGTGATATCTATCAGATCTGAGATCCTTTTGCAAATGAGTCCAGGCCTTATTTTTATAGGCACAGGGCATTGATGATTAGCATAGACTTGTTCCTACCATTCGGTATGTGCATTTAGGCACACTACCTCTGGGACCTGTCGTTTAGTAGTGTCTTTCAGGACTTTTTGAAAAATCGATCACATAATGCAAACCGTTAATTAGAATTGTGCATGGGGTGGATCATTGGAAAGGTAATTTAGAGACCTTCGAAAGTCATTTGTACCGCTCCTGGGTTTGGTAGTTGACTCTGGGTCAAATATTGCTTGAAAGCATTTGTCAGTTCATTGGACGGGGAATCGTCGGACGCAAACAGATCGTTCGTCCGCATGGTAAGTCCGAATCGCACACGGGGTGGACCATTGGAAAGGTTAGGAGATGTACTTCGACATTCCATAGAGTTTGATCAGGTTCTGGGAGTTGACTTTAGTCAATCGGGCCCTGGAAGCATTCGATGACCTCTCAGAGTCAAATGGATCGTTCGTCCGTACTATAAGTCAGAATCGCGCACGTAGCGGACCTTTGGAAAGGGGTTTCAGTTCCCTTCAAAGATCCATTCAGTCTCAGTCGAACTGAAGAGCTGATCTTGGTCAAATGGATCCCGGGAGAGCCCGGTGGCCTCCTGATTGAGTTTCGGGGGAAATAGGTCATTCGTCCGCATGGTAGGTCGGAATCGCACATGGGACAGACCGTTGGAAAGGGGTTTCAGTGCCCTTCGAAGATTCATTCAGTCTCAGTTGAGCTGAATTGTTATACTTTTGGTCAAATGGAGCTTGGGAGAGCCCGATGGCTTCTAAGTCAGTACTCGGGGTATAACCTGGATCTGTAGTGATGAGGGGAGGTGCTAGGGACCTAAGGAGAGTTTAGGGGGTAATAGAATGGGGTGTCTACAGATCCCACCTTGGTTATTCCAGCGAGGTCTGGATTTGGGCACCAGAAAATAGAACTTAGGGAGGCTCACTATGTGCTATTTATTAGTGGGACCACTGTGTCATTTGGGTACGTTAGGTATATGCATATCCTAATATGTTTGCATTCATTGTGTATTATTTGGTTAAGGGTTCGAGGAGACATTCTGAACCGATAGTCCCTGATTTGGTACCAGAGGTACATGGACTTGATAGCAGAGTACACATACATCGCAGTGGTCATTTCGGAAGATGCTTTAGTTGTATATATTATAGTGTGGTAAATGTATACAAGTGTGATTTTTCTACTTGTGTGTGATGGTAGAAAAGGTAGATAGTGTATATTGAAAAACAACTTAAGTGTGATCAAACTTAATTAATGGTGCTATAGTAAAGTGTTATTGACCAACTTATGTGTGTTGGTAGAAAAGATAGATAGTGTATATTTCAAAGTGACTTAAATATGGGAAACTTAATTAAAATGACTCAATAATAATATGCGGAGTGATATTAGTTATTGGAAATAGTGATAACGTATTTTATGGGCAGTATGGGGGAGATGAACCTTATGTGGATAGTTAGACACAGAAGTCTAGTTAGGCTGGGTATCATACCTAGATGGAAGACGTTAGGTGTACACTATAGTTGAGAGGTGAGGAAACTTAAGGGAGTCTACGTGGGACTAACGTGTGTATCTAATAACTATTTTTAAATTGTGATTTAAATACTTGCTAAATATTTTCAAAAGGTTTTTTGGGGCTCTGACCCATGTCAAATCTATTTTTCTATTTTTCAAAATATCTTAAGTGTTTAGCCACAGGGACGCCAAGATTGATGACTCATTCCAGGGATGTGTAGCTGCAGCACTTGTGGAGGCTTGCAGAATTTGATATAGACACTTCAGTTATTCATTCCTAGATAGGATTTCAATTTAGTATTTCATTTGGTTATGTTGCCCTTTCATACTATTCATTATTTTAGTTATTCAGTATTTACTTTAAACATGTAGCTGGATTTTATTTTGGGAACTGATGGTTTATTCGGTATTAATTTATTCAATTATTTGTCATGTGATTGATTTAGACTATTATCTTGAATGGATGGTTGACTTATTTTATTATATTCCACATGTTATATTGAAAGATAAAATTTGGACGCAAATTAATTTAACATAGGTGGTTAGTAATTTAAAAAGTTTTCAAAAGTGATGATAAGAATGAACCTGTAAGGACACCATTCTCCAATTGAGTCTTAATATTGTTTTGGCTCAATTTCGGACAAAAATGTTTGAGTCATAGGATAGAGTTCATATTGATCCATTCCAGCCTATGACGAGTTTGTTTGAATACGTAGCGGCCAAGTGTATAAAGTTTCATCAAAATGCAGAGTTTATGTGCCTTATTTCTACGTAATCAACAGTGGTTCCATGCTCCCAAGGTATGAATGCATTTTATATATATATAGGAGCTTGGAACAAGTTTATTGGGTGTTAGGTTTTAAAACTGTGTTCTGTTTTAAGAAATATTTCTATTAAAACTTTTATATAAAGTATATAAAGTTTCTGGGCTAAAAATGAAATTTTTAGAACTTTCTGTAAGTTCGTTCGAAGTGTCGTTCGAACGAGTTTGCCAACGAGCTTCCCCATTGGACACTGGAACTTCGTTCAAAATGTCGTTCAAACGAGATTTCTAACGAGTTCACAATGGAACTTCGTTAGAAGCCTCGTTCGAACGACATCTCGTTCGAACGAGATATCAGGCGGAAATTTTTTTGGCAGATTTTACCCATGTTTCCCACTTTCTTACCCCACTAACTATTGACAGATTATTATAGTGCGGGAACCAAAGTTTGTAAGACAACTTTTTCATAATATTCCAACACCTAGATAGAGGTTTGAGAGTTGATTCTTACATGAAAAAGTTCATGAGTTTGAGTGTTCATTTTATAAAGAAAAATTCTTTAAACACTTATTACACCCATATTCGTTTCTTCCAAGTTTATATATATACATATACTTTTCTTGGAGCATTTTGGCACCGGTTTATCTCTACATTTTTTTGAAGAGAAGTTTGGGTTTTCTTCTAAATACCTCAAAGAAGAAGAAGGATTGTTTAGCTGCGGCTTTCTCACATGGTAAAAGGCACCATGTGCGGTTGACGGTGTACCTATTGTCTGATCGGTGGTTCCGAGATCGTGGTGGAGCTCCATGGTTATCTTCTAGGAAGAGGTGGTTACAAGAAGACGCGTCAAGGCTTGAGAGGGTTCGAGTTGAGGAAGTAAGTCATCTGTCTTGTAAATGTAAATTCCGTACTTAGTGGATTTGAGGCTAGGACCGTCCGAGGTTTTTTTTCGTTGTGAGTTTTTTCTTGTACATCGTGACGTAGTGTGATTGATTTACTTTTATCTTGCTTAATAACTTAGAACGCATGCTTAGGATAATTCAAGATAAAATTTGTTTTAATTGTCACACTTAATTTAATTTGGTGCTAATTAAATTTGGGTAATGTTTATTTAATTCGAGTCTATTATTAAAACTAGTTTGGCCTAATTTGGAAATATTGATAAATATGACTTAGGAAAATTCTAGGACTTGGGTTAATTATAATGATTTAAGTGAAATTTGATTTGTGTGTGTGTGTTTGAATCTTACGTCACTTGGTTTAATTTTAATTTGAAAACGTAAATTAAGATTTAGTATTTGTTTTATTGAACCGTCTCCTAACGCTTCCGCAAATATTTCACAAGGAAATTGATTTCAATTTATAAATAGACTTTTGAATTTTAAAATTGGGGGCTTCCACGCTTTTCAAATTGGTATCAGAGCCAAAAATAATAAATTACTTCGTTAAGATCCTTTAAATATTTTTGGCTAAAATGTAATTTTCCCCATTTTCAAAATTTCCTATTTTTGATGGTTCTAATTACGCGTATTGGAAAGTGCGTATGAAATCGACACTAAAATCTATTGACGAGAGGGTTTGGTTATCGGTAGTTAACGGGTGGTCTTCACCAACTCATTTAGTAGATAATGAACGTGTTCCCAAACCGGCCGATAGATGGAATGAGGGTGAATTTAAACTTTCTAACTTTAATTCCTGTGGTTTAAATGCCTTGTTTAGCATAGTCACACCGAATGAATTCCGACGTATTATGACGTGTGAGACCGCTAAAGAAGCGTGGGATATTGTACAACTCACTCATGAGGTACAAGTGTCGTTAAAGCTTTGAAACTATCAAAATGAATGAAAAAGAAACGTTTGATGAATTTTATGCTAGACTTTCCGATGTTGTTAATTCATCTTTTAACTTGGGAGAGAAAATACCCAATAACCAAGTAGTAAAGAAAATTTTAAGGCCCCTTCCCGATAGATTTATCCCTAAAGTGACCGTTTTAAATTCTTTACCATCCTTAGCCTCTATGAAATTAGAAGAGCTCGTAGGTGATTTACAAACCTATGAACTAGACATGTTTCCCTCTAAAACCGAAAGAAAAATAGAAAAGTGCGTTGCTTTAAAAGTCCAAAAAAAGGTCAAACAAGTAGCAGAAAGCGATAGTGATTGTGACTCTGAAGACATGGCCTTGTTTGCTAGAAAATTTAGAATTTTTTTTAAATTTAACGAAGATAAATTTAAAAATGATTTTAAGAAATTTGAAACTTCTATCTAAAACAAAGCCAAAAGGATCCCTAAATATTCTAACGAAACTTTAAATAGCGACAAGTCCAATAGGTGTTTTGGTTGTGAGGGTTATGGACATAGGGCTTCTGACTGCCCCACTAAACTAAGGAGAGAGGGTAAGCTACCCATTTCATATAATGCGACCCTTAGTGATAGTGATAAGGAAGAGGGACCCAATTCCCCCACTAAGCCCAACTTTGTGGCTTTTATGGCTAGTCATATGAGTGATAGTGAGAACTCATCGATTGATGAAACTTTAACACATGACACTTCCAAGGTTATAGTTTATGATTCCCTTGTTTTTAATAATAGTGAGAGTGGAGAAGAAAGAGAGAGTGAAAATGAAGAAGAGGTTAATGTGAGTGAACTTCAAAATGATTTTCAAGAATTATATGAAGAATCAATTAAATTAAAAAGAGTTAATTTGAAGTTAGAAGCTAGTTTAAAAGAGCGTGTCAAGGTTATTGATAATAGTGTGTTGGTAGAAGACCTTAGGGCACGTGAGAGGACACTTCGAGAGAAGCTTGAATAAGTAGAAGGCGAAAGAGATAGCCTTAGAGGTTTAATGGAATCCTCGAAAAAGGAGCTTCTCGAGTTCGAAGAGAGAAATGTTTTATTAGAGTCTAACATCCTAGAATTAGAAAATAAATTAAAAGACTCTAGTAATGTCAAATTTGATTTGGAGTGTCATTCGGAAAAATTAGATAAAATATTAGGAACGGTCCAAATGAAAAGTGACACTTGTGGTTTAGGCTTTGATACTTGTAATAAATCTAATTATAAATCCAAAACCAATGTTTTAGGAGAATATACTAGGAAAGCCTTTAGAAATCATCCCTTAGGTACCAAATTTCGACGTAATTTTTCTTGTACACATTGTGGTCGAAAAGGTCATCTTAGGAAATTTTGTTTTGATCTTAAACAAATTCCTAGAAAATCCCAACGTAAAGCAACCGGGGCAGTTAAAATTTCCACACCCCAAGATAGTCATTCTTCATTAATTTGGGTTAGGAAATACGACTTGGTTGCCTTGCAAAATAAGACGTTTGTTTCTCATTTACTTTCACATGCTTCCTCCCTTCTTAAATCTAAAGGATGAATATGTTAGTGTTTGCATACTTTAGTTTTTGTTCTTCATGCTATATTATCATGCTAAATGTATGCTTATTTAATCATTTTCTAATCTATGCTCCATGCTTAATCACATGCTAGAACTATGATTTTTGTTTATGGTTTTGTATTATCTTTGCTTATTTTTGTTTGCATTAAATGAAAAATTCAAAAAAGATTTTTGTTTATCATTTGTGTTTTATTTGTTTCATTTAAGCTTAATGAAAAATACAAATGATTTTTATGTGTCTTTTGAGTATATATATATTTTTTGGTTAAAAATTTCAAAAACTCAAAAAGATTTTTATTTTGTGTGTATTTTAGTTTGACACACTTTATGTGGCATACACTTGTGTTAGAATCCCATCTTTTATGCTCCCATGTGGCTAGAACTTTTGGTTTAGATTGTCAATCCTTATTATGTTCTTTACCATGATTACATGGAGTAGTTGGATTTTTGCATTGCTTAAATGGATTCTATTTTTATATGCCTCTTTTCACACATGCATTAGCTCATTTAAAATTTTAATGTCACATGTTATATTTGACCTTTGTGAGGTGTTCTCCTACCAATCTAGTCATCTACATATTTATGACCTAGGAGGACTAGTGCATGTCAAAATCCGTTGCACGTGAGTTTGTGAGATATAAAAAATGTTATATAAATGTGCACGGGGAAGGGATCTGAAAGGAATAATAATCCTTTGCGATTGTAAGCCACCGACTGAAATGGACCTAAAAGAAATACGTGGTCCAAAGGCCTAAAAACAGAAAAATGGCATTAAAAGAAAAATAATTGCCAAGGCATATGTTTAATTGATATATTCATTCAATATAAAAGAATATATATGCTTCTTAAGGGATATTGGATGGTATATCAACGGTTTTCACAATGTTCGTTTATCCTAGTGGTCTTTATTGTCATGACTCTATTTGGTTTGTAGAATCATCAAAACTCTAGGCTTGTATGCATTGTGTATGTTTGTTCATTGAGTTCAATCTTATTGTCACATGCGGTTATATTCAAATGTGATGAAGTTTGCAATCAATTTATAACTCCGTGAACATGTTTTAAGTGATTGGGTGTAAATTTATTTGTTACTAGTTCACACCCCAACACTTCCGTTTCCATATAACACATTTTTGCGATACGAGTGTGAAAGACTCCTATTATATTTTGTGTGTGTCATTTGTGTGTTTATATCTATATATATGTGCGGGTGCATCTTTGGTATATCTAGAGTACGTATATATATGATATTTTTGTTTAGTCTTTGCCTTGCTTTCTAGTCCATATATGCTTTAACTCATAATTGACATCTATCTTTTTGCATTCCTTGTTGATATCACATTCTTAATACGTTATGTATCTTATTGGTATCATTTTCTTGCATCCTAGTTGGTATCCATTATTATTTGTTTGATTAGTTGTGCTTTTGTTGCCCATATTCTTTAATGCTCTCATCACTTTATGCACAATTACATTTTTAGCTTGTTATCCCATTTTATTTACCCCTTGCTTAGTTTAGAGGGTGTATATGCTTTATTTGGGGGAGATAAGTTAATGTTTGAATTCTTAACCTTTGTCTATTCCGGAACAAAAAGGGGGATAATAATAGGGGGAGAAATGGTATATAATCGTATTGTAATCGTATCTTAGTTTGGGGGAGAGTTAACTTAGGGGGAGTTGCTATCTTCTTAGGTTGATCATAATTGATAAGGGGGAGAATTAATCTAGGGGGAGTAATTACTTAATTGCATTTAATATTTTCATATTCCATATTCCCTACGCGTTTAATGTGTTTTCTTAAGTGTGCAGGAATTATATTATAAGTGGCAACTTTCACCAGCAAAGATTGTGATCCTTTGGGTTGTTTGAGTCAAGCATTGTAATTTAATTTTGGCTGGGGACTTTTTACTAGCCTAGTAGAGCTTGACGACCCTTTAGGATTTTTGTTTGGTTTTTTCCCGAAATAGCCAAAGGGGGAGATTTGTAAGAACACAATTCTCCAATTGAAACTTAATATTATTTTGGCTCAATTCCGGACAAAAATATTTGAGTCATAGGACAGAGTTCATATTGATCCATTCAAGCCTATGATGAGTTTGTTTGAAGCCGTAACGACCAAGTGTATAAAGCTTCATCAAAATGCTGAGTTTATTTGCCTCGTTTTTACGTCATCAATAGTGGTTCCATGCTCCCAATGTATGAATGCATTTTTTATATATATAGGAGATTATAACAAGTTTATTGGGTGTTAGGTTTTAAAACTGTGTTTTGTTTTCAGAAGGATTTCTATTAAAACTTTTATATAAAGTATATAAAGTTTCTGGGCTAAAAATGAAATTTTTGGAACTTTCTGTAAGTTCGTTCGAAGTGTCGTTCGAACGAGATTGTCGTTCGAACCACAAGTCGTTCAAACAAGTTTGCCGACGAGCTTCCCCATTGGACACTAGAACTTCGTTCGAAATGTCGTTCGAACAAAATGGTTGTTCGAACGAGATTTCCAATGAGATTTCTAACGAGTTCATACTGTAACTTCGTTAGAAGCCTCGTTCGAACGAGATGTCGTTCGAACGAAAATGTCGTTCGAATGAGATTTCAGGCAGGAAATTTTTTTGGCAGTTTTTACCCATGTTTCCCACTTTCTTGCCCCACTAACTTTTGACAGATTATAATAGTGCGGGAACCAAAGTTTGTAAGACAACATTTTCATAATATTCTAACTCCTAGAGAGAGGTTTGAGAGTTGATTCTTCCATGAAAAAGTTCATGAGTTTGAGTGTTCATTTTGTAAAGAAAAATTCTTTAAACACTTAGTTACACCCATATTTGTTTCTTCCAAGTTTATATATATACATATACTTTGCTTGGGGCATTTTGGCACCGGTTTATCTCTATATTTTTTAAAGAGAAGTTTGGGTTTTCTTCTAAATCCCTCAAAGAAGAAGAAGAATTGTTTAGCTGCGGCTTTCTCACATGGTAAAAGGCACCATGTGTGGTTGACGGTGTACCTATGGTCTGATCGATGGTTCCAAGATCGCGGTGGAGGTCTGTGGTTATCTTCTAGGAAGAGGTGGTTACAAGAAGACGCGTCAAGGCTTCAAAGGGTTCGATTTGAGGAAGTAATTCATCTGTCTTATAAATGTAAATTCCGTACTTAGTGGATTTGAGGCTAGGGTCGTCCAAGGTTTTTTCCCGTTGTGGGTTTTTCCTCGTACATCGCGGCGTAGTGTGACTGATTTACTTTTATCTTGCTTAATAACTTAAAACGCATGCTTAGGATAATTCAAGATAAAATTTGTTTTAATTGTCACACTTAATTTAATTTGGTGCTAATTTAATTTGGATAATGTTTATTTAATTCAAGTTTATTATTAAAACTGGTTTGGCCTAATTTAGAAATATTGATAAATATGACTTAGGCAAATTCTAGGACTTGGGTTAATTATAATGATTTAAGTGAAATTTGATTTGTGTGTGTGTTTTAATCTTATGTTACTTGGTTTAATTTTAATTTGAAAAAGTAAATTAAAATTTATATTTGTTTTATTGAATCGTCTCCTAACGCTTCCGCATATATTTCACAAGGAAATTGATTTCAAAGTATAAATAGACTTTTGAATTTTAAAATTGGGGGCTTCCACGATTTTCAGAACCAAATGAGATTCCTGGTTATTGTGATAAAGGACTGATCACCCGTGGTTCAAAAAGGCAGGGTGTCACAATGTTCATGATGTTTATATTCGACTTTGGGGGAGGTTCGGAGCAGTACCTTCCATTCGTGGAGTTTGCTTATAATAACTCTTACCAGTTTACCATCGGAAAGGAACCATTTGAGACACATTATGTACGACCTTGTCATTCGCCCATTTGTTGGTTAGAGGTGGGGAACTAAAAGTTATTGGGATCGGAGATAATTCAGGATACAATTGCCAAGTTCGAACTTATTCGAGTACGTATACGGATAGCTCAGGATATTCAAAGATTTATGCAGATGTATATAAGTGGAACATAAACCTATATATAGGGGATCTAGTCTTTTTGCGGGTATCTTCTATGAAAGGAGTCATGAGATTAGGGAAGAATGGGAAGTTAGCACTGAGGTATATTAGGCCCTCCCCAATTATTGAGAGAGTGGGAGCAGTCCCTTATAGGCTGGGTTTGCGAAAGCATCTACAATGAATCCACGATGTGCTTCACGTGTCGTCCCTGAAGAGATATCAGAGGAGTGAGAGGGCCTATTGGCATAATCTATTAAAGTAGATGGATTTGCATCCAAATATCTCATATGAGGAGAGGTCGATTGCCATTCTTGATCGTAGTGAGCGTAAGTTGCGGTCTAAAGTGATGCCTTGGTTCGAGTTCAGTGGGAACACCATAAAGTAGGCGAGCCGACGTGATATTGGGAGGATGACATGCGAGAGTAGTATCCCGAGCTTTTCGATGCAAGTATGTTCGAATTTTGGGGATACAATTCCTTTGTAAGGGGGAAAGTATGTAACACCCCGTATTTTTATAATTTATAATTTAATTAATTTTCTAGCATCTTTAAATTACACGCGTATAGTAATTTGATTAAAATGGAATACTGCATATTTACTAAATATTAATTGGGAAAGATTGAGATTAATATTTATGTGTTTAATTTACTATATGTGTATAGTAAATAAAATACGGTGAATTATTTTACATTGTAGTGAGTGAGAACGACGAAATTTTTTACGGTATCTAAACCGGGGCTTATAAGTAAATTATTTTAAGGTTGATATTGACGATTTCGAGTGCACAATTGATCTGAAATGGATTGAAATAGAAAAAATTAAGTACCCGGGGGTAGTAACTTGGTTTCGCGAGATTTTTAGACTAATTGGGACCCACTCGGGGGCATATAGGACATTTTACATGAGGAGATTAACCTAAAAACGGGATTAAGGGGTTTAAAAATGAGATTAGGGTTACGAGGTAGATATTATACACAATTAAAGCATCCCAAAGGCTTGTGGTGAGAAAAGAGAGAAGGAAAAAGCTAAGGAAGACCTAAGAGGGAGAATATGCAGAGGATTGAAGGATCTTTTGGGGCTAAAATCATCACACGTCGAAGGAAAATCAGACCTTACATATTGATTAAGGCAAGTAATTAACTTGCTTGATATTTTATGCAAGTAAATTCGGTTTATATCATAGTAGGTGATATATTGTGTTTTAGCAGACTTTTGGGAATGTGATCTATGTTAAAAGATGTGATTTTGTAATGTAACCATTGCTCAATATATATTCCGAAAATAAATCCAAACATAAATATTTAATCTTGAATGAGAAATTTGAGGATTAGAGTAATCTTGAGAATAAATTAAGTAATCATGCAATTTCTTGAATTTGATTATGTTTTAAATGTGTTGGGATGGATTTATATATGAAAAGAGATTAGATTCATGTATAAGATAAATAGAGGATTGAAAATTGAGTTGTGAATGTATTTACCTAAGTTGTGGTTGAATAAAATAGGTGAAATCACGTCATCTCATGCAGATCTGGGTTTCCACCCAGATCTAAATCAATTTGGCCTCTTGAACGAATCCATTCGGTAGGGTGAATCGATTCGACAGGGCGAATCAATTCGTCCCAGGAAGTGAATCGATTCGTCCCCTGGGTCAAGATGAGTTAGGACCAAGGATGGATTTCAATGATTTTTAGAAGTTTGTACGATTTAGTAGGACCGTGTTTTGGCTTTCGTAGAATTGATTAAAAATAAAAACGTGTCGCTATTTGTTGGAGAATGACTAAATTTACTACACGATAAATGCCAATTATTTAAAAAGGGACTCTATAATGATTTTTATGTTGGATAACCATCAATATAGGATAAGTACAGATTCATTCTTTTAGGGTAGCTATAGGGTAATTATTAATATCGTGTGAATATCTGATAATAGGAGGTTAGGTTTAGATTCGGAATAAGAGGCTAGTGCTTTGAGTGATAAGCACGATTTAGCCGAATTTGCATTGACACGTATATATATATATATCCGTGTGTATGATATTTATGTGAAACATACCAATCCTAACGGAATGTTATCAGGAAGGTTGCATGCCGTGGGAGGTCACTCTGGATAATCCCAATTGAGGTAGTACATTTACCTTGGGTCATAGGTGTTGTTCATGCCAATGTGATGTAGGGTTGGAGTACCATGAAATAATGTGGTATGTTTATGACCATGGACTTAAGGCCATGACTGTGACACCCCGCCTAATAAAATACCGGGTGATTAGTCCAATATCAAATTAAAATAGGAATCCCAGTTAGTTCATTCTTAGCATCACTGTCGAAAATCTTTTTAAAACTTACTAACCACCTAGTATTCCAAAAGGCCGGTGCCAAATTTTATCATTTTATTTAAACAAAAAAAAACATGCGAAAATATTCTATGATCCATTCACAACAACTGAATCCAAATCAACTGAATAAATTAATAAACTAATTGCCGAATAAACCATCGGCTACAAACCACAATGTAAAGAATACTCCAACAACTAAGTAAATAAATCCAAATACTAAAGCTAAAAGTAACTAGGGAGACATTCCCGAAATGGTAACTGAATCTGATAATAGATCCCTAATCTAGAAATAAATAAATGAGGCGTCCACTTAAACTCCTACTAGCATCCATATGTGCAGTAGCTGTGTGTCCCTAAATTGTAATATCAGTCCGGCGTCCCTGTGGCTGGACACTTAAAATATTTAAAAAATAGTTTTATAGCAAGGGTTAGAACCCAAATTATTTTGAAAATATTTACCAAGTGAATTAACTACAGTAATTAAAAATGCATGAATGCGCTTCATATTTAAGTTAATGTCACCCTCTCTTGAGGAGATACTCACCCATCCAGTACTGTGCACACCTAACTGTTACCTTAACCCCACCTTGTTATACTACCCCGTCCAACTAGTCCTGGTATCATCTACCCTTGCTATACTACTCTAAAGTGAGTATTATTATTCATGGGTTACAAATTATCTCTCACGTTAACTTAATTAATTCCTTTAAAATAATTTCATATAACTGTGACACAAGCTATTTAAAGTAAATACATTACACCATGTATTATTGCCCGCATAAAATATTTCATACCATTATATATGTATCTTTACTGCAAAATCCACACATATGTCATATGTATATCCATCCTTCCGAGTACACCCTCGCCGAATGATTTTCTCTAAAGTGGTATCATACTAGGTGTGCTCACTTAACCTAGTCATCCCAAGTCGGAATCTGTCACGAACTTGGCCAAAAATATAAACGTTGGAGGTAGTCATATTTCGTTTCTAAAAGTGAGATAAGCCCCTCACCCATATAACGGATGTTATGACGTGGGGATATACTCACCCTACTTCTCAAGCTAGGGGATTCACCCATATATATATATATATATATACTATAACACACTGTATATATATAATATAAATTCGGGCTTTATTGTGTACTGAAATTCGTAACACTAGCCTTAGATTCCCGAGTCTATGGGTCGACTCTAATTTGATTAATTTGCCCATTAATTAATTTATTACCTTCCCGAGTTTATGGGTCGACTCTAATTTAATTAATATATCCATTAATTAATTTATTACCTTGGTGTCACTCAACCAATATACTCGTACTCTCTCACTTGACCCGTATCTTAATATTTGAAAGAGTTGGCGCTTGCGTTCAAATAAGAAATAATATAATAAACACCAATTTTAACCCAAATTAACCCTAAGCATGCAACTAGGTGTGAATGAAACAATATGAAATCATGCACAAGATATTCAACACACAAAGTTTAAGGAAAAATCCCCCACAGGGGCAAAACCATTTGTATATCACTATAATTTGTAAAATACGGTTTACAATCGGATTACAATGAAATACAGATTGACTAAGAATTACCCTCGGGTATCGGATTCTGTAGTCGCGGCTGGAAGAAAATCCCTTTCCAGAAGGGCTTGCGGCTGGAACTATCCCTGTCCAGTAGGGCTGCAATGAAGAGGAAGAAACGGTCCACTTCACAAAGGGTTGAACAACATCAATGGTGTTCTTTGGGTTATCAAATTTGATTCACAAAGATACGGAAGATGTGTGAATCTAAAAACCTAGAATCATAGGACTCAATAGGTGAAGACTTTAGGGTTGATATGCTCTGAAAATCGTGTATAAGTCTTAAGAAAACCAACTGCTGATCGTGGTTTAAATAAGGGATCGAAACCCTTCAAAATCGGCTGCACGATCTGGCAGTGATTATCCTCGCCGGATCGGTCCGGTCGATTAGGCGGATCGGTCCGGGTAAGTCGGATCGGTTCTTTTTCTGAAACCGGATCGGTCTGGATGGCATCGGATCGGTCCGGGACTTTTGCCTTCATCGGTTCGCTATGGATCCGGTGGCTACTGGAGTCTGACAAAACGGATCGGTCCGGTAGATGGTCGGATCGGTCCGGTAAACCGGATCGGTTCTTTTTCTGGACCGGATCGGTCCGGCCAGGTCTGATTCCCAAATTCTTCTTTTGATCTTCGGATTTTGTTGATGACGATGTGATCTTTTCAACCAACAATCTTGTAACGGCGTATGACATAACATATACATAAAGATGGACAAATTGTCCTTACAAATCTCCCCCTATGTCTATGCCGGTACATACATAAAAAATCCGAATTATCAATTCACAACTGCCTATACAAATCTACCCTTCCATGAACCCAAAACTGGAAAGATACATATGAATAAGACTGCATCGTTTGTTCTTCAATTCTTCAGGAATCTTCACGCTTTTCTCATCAGGGTGTGCAATTCAGAGATCATCAAGATAGTGCCTACACACATGAGATAAAGCAAAATACCAAGTGACGTATCGAGTTTTGAAATGAGATAAACATAAGCATATATATGTAAACATAAGCATATATATGTAATATGATATTTTCAGAATTTCAAAAACTCCCCCATAATCAAATAATTCATTCTCCCCCTTTTTATGATGTCCCCAAATAGACAAATGAGAGAAATAAATCAAGCAATCAAGTACCGGGGTGACACAAGGCATAAACTCACACCATGAATGAACATAAATCAACCAAGTCGGTGATAGCGTACAAGAAAGGGTGTGAACAAAATTCGATAGGAAAATCAAAGCATACAAACATGACATATGTGCACGATGAATATTGGATATTCCTAACGAATGAACTCAAATGCTTCCTTTGGTGTAAAAGATTGGAAATATATGACATTGACTATCAAATCTACAAATCAAAGCTCAAAGTGATTTCTACACCAATAACGTCCAAAATGATTTTCATGCGTTTTCAGGACTTTCAAGGAAGTGCAAACCCGTTTTTCAATCTCCAAACTCCCTCAGAATTATATTATGAATAGAGGTATACTAAATTCTCAAACATTGGAGAATTGATGGTGAAACCTAAATGGCCCATATATGGCATGTATTGCTTTTTATTGCCGTTTCAATTTTTTCGGGCTCTTTTAACCTCTTAGGACCTCGGATATAAAAATTCCTCCATTTTTTAGGTCCTTTTTAACGGTGGCTTTTGCGCAAAGGATAAGAATCAACTTTCGCAGCCCCTCCCCGTTATGAAAAAAATACACACAGTCTCACCAAAACGGTTTTTACATGCAATCCAATCTTGTCAAGTTTTATCGCATTTTATACATTGTATAGACAGGATTGAGATGGAAACACTCAAGCCAACATGAGATTGACAAGTGCAATAATCAAATATAGCCGTGCATGTGTGCAATAAAGGATATAGGAGTCAAGCATGTAGGAAATATCACTAATTACATCTCAAGGACTCCAATCAATGTTAAGCACATGGATGAAATGATGTAGCCTCTCAAATCTCTATCAAACAGTCACATGGATATATGGAATGAAGTTGTGACTTGGCTATCTTAGATGCTCATCCATAAAAGGCAAATCTCTTTTTGATTTTTTTTTTTTTTTTAAAATTTTATCAAAATAAAATCTTTTTGTGCTTTTCTGAAAATTTTTCTAAAAAGAAAATCTTTTTGTATTTTTCAAAAACAAGAATATATACAAAAATGATACATACTAGCAATAGGCAACCAATGTCATCATGAAAAACACCCTATGCTAGTAAACAAGACTAGATCTCAACCGGGAGTAACGGTGGAGTTTTCCAAAGATGGTGACATCTTATGAACCAACTCCACTAGATCATGTGTAGTCTTGATCAAAAACTTCACTTGCTCGCGAATATGCGCAAACTCTCTATCAAAATGAGCAGGCAAAGAATCATGAGTGGGTGCATGTGCATGAATGTGAGAAGTGGCATGATGTGGCACAAAACCCAACTTAGAACAGAACTCCCTAAGATGCCCGCGTTTCTTGCAGTGGGTGCAAACATAAACCGGTCTAGGAAGTAATTTATCAACAATTTTGGGGTGAATATTCCTAGACGGACACCCATGGGCCTCACTCACAACGGTGGATATAGGCTCGGGAGCATTCTTTAATGTGACTTGGACCTCTTGTGCTTGATTGAGGTCATCCTCGAGATGGGATACACGTGTCATCAGACTAGACACCGTGTTGGACAAGTCACCTTTTTCTCTTTTTAGCTCATCACTTTCTGCCTTTAATTCACGAATAAGAAGACCTAGGATCCTATTTGACCTTTTTGTTTCCATGGTCTCGATAAACAACTTTCTGAAGGCATTTTGGATCAACCTATCATCACCATTATCACCCTCACTATCACTTAGAGAAGTGGGCATAGCAGCTTTCTTGCCCTCTCTCTTAGGTCTAGTGGGACACTCAAATTTCTTGTGCCCTATCCCATCGCACTCAAAGCATCTTATCTTCTCAAGATCTTTCTTTCTTTCTTTTCCACTCTCATCACAACTCTCTCTTTCTCCAAACAATCTTAAATCTCTCTCTAAGGCGGTGATCCTAAGAGCTAAAGCATTATTACGCTTCTTGGTTTCAAATGACTCAGAATACAACTCAGCGTAGACGTGTTGAAGATCACACTCGCTCTTACTTTCCTCATCATCCTCCCCCTCACACTCTTCGCTCTCACTGTCGAGGTGTCCCTGTGAGTCAGCATCCTCGTCGTCGTGAGGTGCACTAGAAGAACTCACATGACTAGCCATGAACGCGGTGAAGTTACGCCCATGCGGTGACTCATCTCCCAAGTCCACTGACTCGACATCACTGTCGTCACTAAGGGTAGCATTCAGGACAACTTTCCCTTTCTCTCTATTCAGACGATTGGCACACTCAAACGCTCTATGACCCCTACCATCGCATTCAAAACATCTCTCACTGTCTTTCTTAGGAGGGTCTTTGGAATCTTTCTCATTTTCTTTTTCAGAAGTATTTTTCTCAACATTCTTTTTATCATTGAAATTTCCACTTTTCTTGAATTTGAGAATTCTTTTAAAATTTTTTGCAAACAGGGCCAAGTCATCTAAGTCAAAATCACATTCAGACTTGGACTCAAAAACTTTTTCTTTCTTTTTCTGAAAATGAGTCTTTAAAGCAATCCCATTATCCTTAGCCTTAATGGTTTTGGGAAACATGTCAATCTCATAGGTTTGAAGATCTCCTACAAGTTCTTCCAACTTAAGTGATTTCAAATTTCCCAACGAGTTCAAAACAGTGACTTTCGGAATAAAGCGTTTTGGGAGAGATCTCAGAATCTTTTTAACGACACGCGTGTTATCAATTACCTCACCCAAATTAAAACTAGAGTTAACAATGTCCGACAAGCGTGCAAAAAACTCATCAAAGCATTCGGACTCAGACATGGTGATAGTCTCGAATTGGGTGGCCAAATTTTGTAATTTAGACTCTTTAACAGCGTTCGTACCCTCATGGGTAAGTTGCAAAACATCCCATGCCTCCTTTGACGTGGTGCACGTCATTATGCGTTTGAACTCATCCGGAGTGATGGAAGCAGAAATAGCACTCAATCCCTTAGAATTAAAGGAAGACCATCTAAACTCATCTTCGGTCCATTGCGTGACAGATTTTAAATTTGTCACATTTTCAACAGTGACGGAGGGAGGTGTCCACCCTCTTTCAACAAGAATCCATACCCGTTCATCAATGGCTTTTAAAGCCGACCTCATACGGGCTTTCCAATAAGCATAATTTGACCCGTCAAAAATAGGCATTTTATAATATGACTTCTCCATTTGAACACGCTCTTTTCAAAAATCAATTTATTTCAAAAATTGATATCTTTAGAAAAATTTTGCGGAAAAAGGAATACGCGATAGATAAGCGTAACCTGCTCTGATACCAATTTGAAAGAGTTGGCGCTTGCGTTCAAATAAGAAATAATATAATAAACACCAATTTTAACCCAAATTAACCCTAAGCATGCAACTAGGTGTGAATGAAACAATATGAAATCATGCACAAGATATTCAACACACAAAGTTTAAGGAAAAATCCCCCACAGGGGCAAAACCATTTGTATATCACTATAATTTGTAAAATACGGTTTACAATCGGATTACAATGAAATACAGATTGACTAAGAATTACCCTCGGGTATCGGATTCTGTAGTCGCGGCTGGAAGAAAATCCCTTTCCAGAAGGGCTTGCGGCTGGAACTATCCCTGTCCAGTAGGGCTGCAATGAAGAGGAAGAAACGGTCCACTTCACAAAGGGTTGAACAACATCAATGGTGTTCTTTGGGTTATCAAATTTGATTCACAAAGATACGGAAGATGTGTGAATCTAAAAACCTAGAATCATAGGACTCAATAGGTGAAGACTTTAGGGTTGATATGCTCTGAAAATCGTGTATAAGTCTTAAGAAAACCAACTGCTGATCGTGGTTTAAATAAGGGATCGAAACCCTTCAAAATCGGCTGCACGATCTGGCAGTGATTATCCTCGCCGGATCGGTCCGGTCGATTAGGCGGATCGGTCCGGGTAAGTCGGATCGGTTCTTTTTCTGAAACCGGATCGGTCTGGATGGCATCGGATCGGTCCGGGACTTTTGCCTTCATCGGTTCGCTATGGATCCGGTGGCTACTGGAGTCTGACAAAACGGATCGGTCCGGTAGATGGTCGGATCGGTCCGGTAAACCGGATCGGTTCTTTTTCTGGATCGGATCGGTCCGGCCAGGTCTGATTCCCAAATTCTTCTTTTGATCTTCGGATTTTGTTGATGACGATGTGATCTTTTCAACCAACAATCTTGTAACGGCGTATGACATAACATATACATAAAGATGGACAAATTGTCCTTACAATATTTTTTTAAAGTCCTTCACTCATCTATGGACATCTCCAAATAACCCAAATTTATTTCTTCCTAAAGATGTCGGTCTCGCGCACCCTTTCGTAGAAAAATCATTATAAATCCAAAAAGAAATAAAAAAAATACGAGGTCGGCACCCATGCGATCGTGATGAAAAGATCTAGAATCTCATGTTTTACAATAACTGAAGGGGTCGATCGATCGACTCCTTAGGTCGATCGATTTATCGACCAGATATTCATCTTCTTCCCCGATTCTGTTTCCACCATTTTTTAAACCAAAAGATTTTTAATTCTCTCTCCCACTGTTATTCCATCACAACCAACAATATTATCACATGGGAAAATGTTCTAAACATCCTAGATACCTTAAATTATTAATCAATTTTCATAATTTTTAACTTTCCTGATTTGGGTATTTTCTGGGTTTTCTTCATTCAATCTAAGTTTCTAAACTAATATCTAAATCCGTCATCAATTTCTACTGGGTTAAACCTCCGATATCGATTTCTATGTTCCAGAATCATATATCACAAACCATAGCACCTTTACTTTCATTCAATTGTCAATTTAATCGAAGACCCAATTTCTCAACAATACGCACCCCAAAAACAGACAATTTCAATACACATGCTATAATATGAATTGATTATCACATATTTAAGAATCACAATAGTTAACCAATTTCTTTGAAAGTTCGTAGAGTTTGATCTGTTGGTGTAGAGGATGGTTTGATTAAGAACACCCAAATCTCTCTCTAGATTAGTCTCCAAAAGATCCCTAATTGCTCCTCTTTCCTTCCCTCAAAGACTTAGGTTTATGATTTATGAAATCTGCTGTAAGTCCCTTTTTCTCTTAGGTTAAATCACACTAATCCCGTTTTTAGTCTAATGGGCCAGGCTCAAATGACCCAAACACCCCCGTGTGAGCTCGATTATGCCTAAAAATGTCCTGAGACCCGATTACTACCCCCAGGTACTCTTTTCTGACTATCTCGACCCATGCGGGCTCAACCGTGCATTCAGAATTATCATCCAAAATACTTTATAACATTCTCTAATTTCGAACTCAAAATATGACACAATAATAATTCGAATAATTAAGCCTAAAGTTGCCAAATATAAATAATTCTTCCCACTCAAATGAATTCTCCAAATCATAAATTTAAATTTCTCCAATTTAAGTAGTTGTATTTCTCCCAAAAGTAATTGAATACTAAATTCGTAAAATTATGGGGTGTTACAATGACCACCTCCAATATTTAGTTCGGTGGTGAGATCATGACCCAATTGCCCAGAATGTGGAGGACATTCCTGGAGCACGATAGCATGCTAGTGAGCGGTTTAGAATGTGGAGGACATTTCTGAACGCAGTTGCTTATATTATGAGTGATATATATATATATATATATATATATATATATATATATATATATATATATATATATATATATATATATATATATATTATATATATATATATATATATATAAGTGTATATGTGTGACACTTCTAGCGAACGTATATAAGAGTGTAGTAAATTATATACGGACTTAGTACGTTAATGGTGAACGTTGATAATTAACTGGAGTAAAGTTATAAAATGATTAATGATTAATGATTAAATAAGCTAATGAGAGATATAGCTAAGAAATGAACGATAGATAATACTAGGGTTAGAGTGGCGTATTCGTAAGGTTTACAATAGGACTAGTTAGACGAGGAAATGTAACTTGGTGGGTTAAGATGTATGCGCCAGGTATGCACAATAGTTGAGAGGTGAGGGGTAATCTCATTTCTGTGCGACACTGGCTTAAATATGAAAATCTTTGCTGCATATTTATTTACTGGATCTTAATTACTTGACAATATTTTTCAAAGATTTTGGGATCTGACTCATGTCAAAATATTATTCAAAAAATTTTAGGTGTCTATCTATAGGAACGCCATGGATGATCACTCTTTTCAGGGTTACATAGCTGGAACATATGTAGAGGCTTGCAGAGTTCAAAGTAGCCACTTCATTCGTTGCTTCTTAGACTAGGTTTCATTTAATTTATCTGTTGGGCATGTGTCCCCTTTATTTCGAACTCAGTTATTTTTAGTTATTTTTAATTATTTTTCATCTAGATATTTGGATTGTATTTTGATAACGATGGCTTATTCGGTAACCAGTTTCATATTATGCATTTCGACTTCCTCATGTGGTGTGAATTGTTTATTTAGTTTTATACTCGTTGGATTATGATGGTTTTATTTTGGCAGGTTAATTAAAGATTAAAATTTAAAACTACTTGTTAAACTAATAGGTGGTTAGTAATTAATTAACTTTCGACGGTGATACTAAGAATGAGCCATATAAGACTGCTGTTTTATTTTGGTAATGGGTGGAGAGCCATTACTTTAATATTCTCTCTCTCTCTCTCTCTCTCTCTCTCTCTCTCTCTCTCTCTCTCTCTCTCTCTATATATATATATATATATATATATATATATCAAATAGCATACTCCAAAATTGAAATTTTCGAACATACAAAAAAAATATAGTTTTTAACTAAATTTAATGGAGTTTTTCCTCCATAACAAGGCTACGATCAAAAAAATCATCAAAACATTTAATTTGAAAATGGGTGAGTTGATCATCAAAATAAACAACGATCTAAAATTCACATATTTTTCAACTAATTTTGTTGATAATCTCCTCACTATAGATATCACATCCACAAAGTTAGGACGAAAAAATAATTTTTTTGGTATTTAAAATTTTGTCCCATTTTTTGCAATACACACATGATATTTTCTATGTGTGAATGTGTGCATATATATATATATATGGAGAGAGAGAGGCCCAAGTAAGGGCCATCATTTAAAGTTAATTTACAAGCTTATTTTTTTTAAATAATAAAAAAATAAATTGATTTTGTATGGTGTTTAAACATTTTAAGGAATCCCCCCCCCCCCCCCCCCCCACACACACACACAAAAAAAATCAACTTAAAATGATAATTTTGCTATCTTAATAAATTGGTCAAAATATGTCAGCGTTAAGGGGCTCAAAACTAAATTATTTTGACTGCTTATTTATAATAGCACCCAAAAAAAATCATTTTTAAGTTTAATTTGATTTGGAAGTGCCTTAAAATGTTTAAAGACCATAAAAAATCAACTCAAATACATTATTTTTGAGTAATTGTCCTTAAATTGCTTTCAAATAGTGGTCTTCACTCGAGCCTAGCTTTATCCTCATAGTAAACTCAGGTCAGAATGATTTTTTTCCTATTGTAACAAAAATGGGTCAAAATATGTTAGTTTTAAGGTGTTAAAACTTATATATTTTGACCGATTTTGTTAAACTAAAAAAATAAATCATTTTGAGCCTTTTTTTTTTTTTGGGGGGGGGGGGGGGGGGGGGGGGGGGGGGAGGATGGGGGGGAGGGGAGGAGTTGACTGAAAAGTTTTAAACACCATAAAAACCAACTCAAAAAATTATTTATGAGTGATACTCCTTAAAATTGCCTTTAAGTAGTGAAAAACTTACTAGAATCCCTCCCCCCCCCTCCCCCCCCCCCCCTCTCTTTTATATATATAGATATATATGTATTATTTATTTGATTGATTCATACGCAAAATTGATTTATATGCAAAATTGATTGAGTTAGTATATTATTTATTTTACCATATCTATGTATTATTGTGTCTTTTGCTTATTTAGATTTTTGTGTTTAGAACAATCTATTCACGTTTGATTAAAAAATATAAATATTGTGTTGTGTCATATTTGTATCGTCGCATGTCTTCGCATACCATATCAAATCATAATCTTTGACGAGGTTAGATGAACAGATAAAAATATTATTTTTAAAACACAAATAACCCTAATGTATATAATATAATTATGATCCATATAATCAATTTACTATATTATACTTTAAAATAATATTATATTATTCTACACAGTATTCTATTGATATTACATAAGGTTTCCTTAATTTCCCCTCTAAGATAATCACATAATAAAAGTCTTCTTTTAATTTGAATATAAAACTTTGTACCAAGAGAAATTGGAACCAATAAGCCATAAATGTTATGGATACAACCTCCTAACATATGAGGAATCCTAAAGGATTTGGAAATTGCTTAACATGTTTGCCAATAACTTACTAAGTCACTTGAGATATCAAGTGAATTAAATTATCTTAAGAACAATTGAAGAAAAAAAAATCTTGAAACAAGTTTTTAGCAAAAACATTTTTCTCTTTTGAAAGCTAAGCTTACAAAATATTCACCTTATTGTAGTACGTTAAGCATTTTGCCTAAATATCCTCGAAGACTTTTAAGAGAGCTCCTAGGTGACAAGTAGGTAATCCTTATCCATTTACACTAAATGAACAAGTGAAATACAAAGATATAGATGAAAATGAAAATTTAATGGTTAATAATGTGAATGGTACAAAAGATCTTGCAAAAAATTCACTACTAGTCGTTTGATGGTAACAAATTCCTTGTTCGTTGCGACGAATGATGTATTCATTGAAGCAAAAAATAAATGACCAAGTCATTGAAGTAACTTGCCAAAATCTGTGAAACATCTCGCGATCAAAGAAATTTTCTTCATCAAAGTGATAAAATAGTGAGAAAAGTCACTATTAAAGTAAGGGTTTTAACACAATTTCTTTCAAAGGGTTGTGTTTAATGAAGCATATGCTTATTGTCATGATCAAAGAAATAAACTCAATATTTGAACCTTTGAAGCTAAAACAAAAATTTCAAGTGATATACTTATGAATTTATGCACCAAGAAAGTTTTTATAAGAGAAATATATGGTGTTTTCATACCACCAACCCTTAAAAATCATATTTCACACAAGTTTAACATAGTTTTGAATTTCAATTAGATACACAAAACCTAGGATTTTCTTTTATAAAATAATTGCCTAAAATCTTTTGTATGTATACGAATCAAAAAGTCTATTTAGATAGGAAGGTTAGAACTGTTTCACGAAGTTACCCGAATAGAGGGTCGACCGACATGGGCTATCTTCAGTGTCGGGCGGTTGAGAGATGTGGGTACTGGTAATTTGCTGCTGAGAGGAGAAATGAAAGGGTTATGTCATCTTTTTTTTTATAATTTATATAGTGACCCATTTTTGTTAAAAAAGATCCGACCCACAAGCCTTATTACCCAACTGATTTAATAAGGTATGTTTAGTTGGATATGTTGGAGAGCCTGACTATATATATATATATTTTCTCCTTTGGACCCAAAAAACGTATCATCGTTTACATAACTTAGGAGTGTTGATAAAAGAGGAGTGACAAATTTTAGAGCCATTATGTGACTTTTTGTGTTGACAAACTTTATATCCCTTATATTTTAAAGTTTTTACTATAATTCTTCAAACCACCTGCGCATCGCATGGGGTTAAAAACTGGTATTATGAATTTTTGTTTGCTATTTTTAATGTACTTCATTAATTAATAATTTATATTTCATTTTACCCTTGTGAATTTATGAAAATTTATTACCTCATAAATTTGTCTAGGTTATTAAGTTAGTACACTCACCTGAGTTGGGGTGAGATTTATTTATATATATAAGAGAGGTAATTGATTTATCACATTAAACTAAATTTTATTTATAGTTGCGTTTAATAGATTAGATGTTGTTAATTTTAATTGGCTATGGTAATAAGTTTAAAAAATAAAAATAAAATTTGGGCAAACTTGATGCAACACTCCACCTACCGCGGGATCAATTGGTGTGACATTTAGAGTGATTCATGTCTCGTAGGCTTGCTATAGCTAAAGTAACAACTTTGAGAGCTTTCATTTATACCAGTGTTGTTTTGCTAAAACTTTAGTGCAAAATAGTATTTTTTTTTTTCTATTTTTCTTGATCTAGAGAAGGTCTTAGTCCATTTCTAGTGGTTACGTTTGTATATCAAGGTGTGTTCAAAAAATTTCTACGCGACGTGCTATCTTCTTTACTTTCATAAAAATTGTAATTTTTTATCTTCAATATTAATAATATTGGTAAAAGGTTTTTTATTATATATGTTACTAGTATACTCTATCTTTATTATGTGGGATGTATATTATTATCCACTTCATATAAAAAATTTAATTGTAGTCGAGATTAATAGATTAGATATTGTTAATTTTAATTGTCTATGAATATAGCATTAAAAAATAAAAATTTGGGAAGACTTGGTGTGCCATTCCATCTACCGCGAGAACAATTGGTGTGACATTTAGGTTGTCTCACATCTGAGTGCCTTTTCTACCCAAAATGACAAATCTGAGAACATTAATGATGTTTTCATCAACCAAAAAACAACAACATCTATAATGCTTTGGGTAGTGGAAACCTTTTGTAGACAATTGGACTACATTGAGTGGTGATTGTGACACCCCGCTTATTAAAATAAGAGGTGGCCAGCCCATTACTCCAATAAAATAAGAATCATAAATGGTCCATTCTTAGCATCACTATCGTATAATAATAGTACGAGATAACCACCAAATATTTTTGAAAACGGATGTCATCAAATTTTGCAAGTTTGATAAAAACAATTGAGACAATCCAATTTGTAACAGAAGGTGGATATATATAAATACATGTAGCCGTTATATAACAATTTCACAAAACATAACCGAATAAGTTTTCGGTTAACAGACTAATATAAAATATTTCACCAAGTATTACAGTAAATATGAATGATAACTGGGGCAACACGCCCGAATATATAGATGGATCATAATTAGATTATCCAAACGATTTATGCGTCTACTACAAAAGTCCTACAACATCCGCAAATTGTTGTAGCTCCTTGAGACTGGGAAGGAAAAATCAAAGCAGATGCCCTTACGGTAGAGCACCTGAACATAATTAAGAACGACATAAGAAAGAGAAATATAAACGGGTCAGGGCCCGATTTGATATGATATACGTGTGAATAAAATGCATAAAAGTTATGAATACTAACATCATAAACATGTTAAGTCCGCTCTTCATTATATTGATCATCCTCACCTCTCATCTAAGTGCACATCCTGGCGCCAAACCATTTCATTAAATTAAACTACCCATCGAACTAAGAAGAATAACTTAACTCTACTTAACTTGCTTAATTTTCCAATTCATAAAACATATCATCACAAGTCAATTTATCATTTGGGGATCATGTACCATAAAGTTGATTTGTAGGTTCATTAACTTATTCATGTGAAATGCCATATTCGTGAGAACAATTACAGTCATAATATAACGGTTCTCAGACCATCCTTTCGGGAGTCACCCCACTGGATGCGTCCCTAAATGCTATCATCTTCCAGGGCCTATAATCAAGACCACCTGGGCACCTTAAATCGCGATACGTGGGAAGCGGCCATATACCTTCAACCGTGAGTCATAATCATACCCAAAATTACCTCACTTCGAATAAAATAATCATATAATGTAACCACTGGTCCAATGGCTCGAGGACTTTATTCTCCCTACATCATTAGCCAGGGGACTTACCTCATTCGCGAAACTTCCATCGTGATAGAATTTAGAGAGGTATGTATATGCATACCATAATCACAAGATATGCCAATTAAAATGTACATTTCTTATTTTTGGAACCACATGTGCATAACGATATAAGATACAAAGTTTAATTACCCTTATGCTAGCCCCCGAAAGTCCAAAATAACACTATCCAAATCTACCCTAGTCCTAGACTCATTTACTAAATGAAATGAGTCATTAATTGCTACAAATTAGTCTCCTAAATAAGCCCAAATACCACGTTACTAACCTAGGGTATTAATCCCACTTATGTAAGACCCTAATACTCTTTATTACTTCATATAAGAAGGTTCTTAAACCTCAAACCTAAAAGAAAAGGAGTAGAAACCAAGATGGAAAAATATCATAAAACAACAGGATTTCGAATTGATTCGCCTATGGCAAAATTGATTCGCCCCGAAAGCGAATCGATTCGCTCAAATTCGGCTAATAAAACCAACCTTCTCCCTCAGCCCGAATCAATTCGCCTTAACCCGAATCGATTCAGTTCCTCAGACCTGTAGCCACCTTTTTAGCGAATCGATTCACTGAAGAGGGATAATCGATTCGCTTAGGTCGAGAGGCCCAGTTTTGGCTATGGGTTTGTATAAACCCTAAATCCACAAATATTATTTTCTTCCCTCTTACCCAACATCATCAATTCATAACTTCTCCAAATCACTAAACCAAGTTAACCTACTAGGAGAGACCAATTAAAACAAGTTTAGATCATATAATTTAGGATTTAAGCAACAAAATCTTCAAATTCCATTAATGGTTCAAACTCAAGAACACTAACTATAAATACAAATTATTCACACTCAATCATACATTTATGCAAGTTAAAAACTTTACTCGAGATTTTAGTCTCGGATTCTTCCTCGTTGCAACGATTCAAGACCAAATCACCAAACTCTTTCTCTTTTCTCTTCTCTCGCTCAAGCTCTCACTTCTCTCTAACTCTCTAGGTTTAGAAATACACAAATGAGTTTAAATGCTCTTGCAAGACTAAAATACCCAAAGCATCCAAAATACATTAAGTCCAACATTAAATGCTACTACATACTCAAAATGACTCGTAACATCGTAATTAAGTTATAACTAGTCAAAAGTACCCCGGAACCCAAAAACACACATGGCACTTATTTTGACCATCTCAACCATTTCCGGACTAACCGTGCCCTTTGAACTGGCATCCGGGATATCATTCATTATTTCATGTTCCAACGTCATATTAACTTTTTAATAATAACATAATTGGAATATGAATCATAACTATCTCTTAAAGCACAACGACGCAACAAAATATAGTGTTACACTATTTACATTCAATCAATGGTAAATATGCAAAAAAATCAGTAAACACTATCTCTTACACCACTTAAAGAAATATTTACTTCAACTTCCTTTATTTTATATAATTAACCCACAAGGCAATTTAATATAAAATGATTACCCCCATCACGTAGATCAGCTGGTAAGGGGTTGTTCTAGCTTAACCAAGGTCTCGGGTTCGAGCCTTGGGAATGCAACTGTGTTAAAATTTAGGAGGGAGAGCTTTTCCTCCCTTGTGGTCCTACCCGGCTCAAACAGGATTAGTCCCACGCCAAACGTGTGGGGAACCTGGGTCTAGACCAAAAAATTACTCATAAATAAGGGGTATTACAGTGACATCCTAAAATATTCGAACCGTTGCAGGGATAAACACCACATTCCAAAGTATGGTCATTAAAATTATATATATACTCCTAAAATTGAATATATTTTACCATTCTCCTTAATCGCAAGGTTATTCTTCTTGTTTGTAATTTTTTTCACAAGTTTATACTCTCAATCACTCCCAAGCTAATAGAATCCTATTGTGAAACCCAATAAGATCACTTCCAAGCAACTATTGAGTAAGAGGATATGTATAATAATCTGTCCCACTTCATTTGTATCGTATTATTATGGTTTCACAACATGTCCTTCTCTAGAAATATTCATTAATTTTATCCCATTATCTTTCATGTTCACAACTCTTCGAATACAACTTGAAACCGAGGTAAAATGACTTAGAAGGCTATATACTTTTGTCACATTCAAACTAATTTTTACATAAATTGGAAGTTATTTTGTGTGTACTGATATGGTTTTCCTAGTATTAGTGATATAATTATGTCATATATATATATATATATAAACGCAGTTTATTATAAAGAAACATTGCATAAATATATCATATTGATTTTTTTTATTGAGGTTCAAATAATACATATTTTTTTATTTCACTATACGAGATCTGAGAAGTTCGTGGATTTATTGTCTTCGAGAAGCAAATCTTCACTTTAGCGATGGTTTCCTTTGGCAGTTGTGCCCCTTGCCATAACTTTTTTCCTAGAACACACGTTGTCCATTCACGACCTCCCATTTTCACTCCTTCACTATAGTGATGAAAAACATTATGTCAGCGAAGGTCCGTTACTAATCACGAGCTTTGTTTGTAAAAGTAGATATTTCTAAAGATCTTTGTACTTTTTATGTGAATCCATAAAACAATAAGTTGCATTCCTATCTTTTCTACTACTTATTATTAATTTTATAAAATATCGCAAGTGCACGGGCTATTATAGAATAACGGGTGTAAATATGGGTCGAACCCATAGATATTTATCTATTTTAATGTTAAAATAATTGCATCTGTCCAACTAGACTAAATACGATAGTTAATAATTATGCACTAAAATAGATAAAAGCAACTATAGATAATAAGAGCAACACACGAGAGTTGTAAACAATATGGAAATAATTAGGATTCGGGATCTATTTATCACGTAACTAATATTTCACACTAATTTAATATTTTCATTCCTTTTTTATAACTCAAATCAAATCAACTCTTGTCATGTTTATTTCGAAAAAGATAATGGTTATGTTTGAATATTTTTAACGTCTCTAATAGACGGCTAAAATCCCTATATACTTAAAGTTCGCATTTAAACATGGACTATCAAAACAACCAAAGTGAAATCATAATCTATCAAAAATTACTATTTTTAAATCTCAAAACTTGATTTGAGAAAATAATTTTGAAGGTTTTAAAATGCACTCTTGTATGAACACCGAATTTTTTATAACAATTAAAACGAGTAGGGAATAAACAATAATTAAATTAACGTGACAATATCAACTAACTATGATAAACTTTACCATAATCCTAATAGAATAATTAAGGTACCAAAATGAAAGACAAAAACAAATTGCAAGAATGAGTAGAAATTTTAAATAATAAATCAAACTTATAAAACGTTATTTTGCAATAATCTTCAATCCTCTCAAAACGATAAAAACTTGACCCTCAAATTTAATACAATCATTCAAAAATATCTCTCTAAAATTGTGTATAAAAATGTGAGCCTAAGGGTCCTTTTTATAGGCCATGAGATGAGGTATTTGGGCTGGGATGAAACTCTCTTTAATTAGATGAACAGTGTTGGAACCAAACATTCTACCTCCTTTCATCTTTGGATCGAAATAAGGTACTTAATTTTCTCCCACCCGAGGGTTCTTATTTTTTCTGTACGACTATTCATTATTTTAGTTATTCAGTATTTTTCGGCTTACTCGTGTGGTGTGAATTATTTATTTAGTTTTATTCTCATTAGATTGTGATTAAATGATTTTATTTTAGCATGTTAATTAAAGATTAAAATTTGACATAGCTTGTTAAACTAATAGGTGGTTAGTAATTAATTAACTTTCGACAGTGATGCTAAGAATGAGCCATATAAGACAACCGTTTTATTTTGGTAGTGGGTGGACACCCATTAGTTTAATAGGTGGGGTCTCTCTCTCTCTCTCTCTCTCTCTCTCTCTCTCTCTCTTTATATATATATATATATATCAAATAGCATACTCCAAAATCGAAATCTTCTAACATACTAAAAAAACAAAGTTTTTAACTAAACATGGTGGAGTTGTTCTCCATAATAAGGATACCATCAGAAAAATCATCAAAACATTTAATTTGAAAATGGGTGAGTTGGTCATAAAAAGATACAACGTTCTAGAATTCACATATTTTTCAATTAATTTTGTTGATAATCTCCTCACTATAGATATCACATCCACAAAGTTAGGATGGAAAAATCATTTTTTTGGTATTTTAAATTTTTGTCCCCCTTTTTTGCAGTACGCACTTGATACTTCCTATGTGTGTATGTGTGCATATATATATATATATATAGTCCTGATCTTGTGGGGACTTGTCCGCATTTTAAGAATACGGACCGGACATGTGTCACCTGGCGGTGAGCCCAGAAAAGAGAGAGAGTGTGTATATATATTAGGCGATAATTTCTAAGCGCACCGTTAGGTGACACATGTCCGGTCCGCATTCTTAAAATGCGGACTAGTCCGCACAGGAGCATTATTATTATATATATATATATATATATATATATATATATATATATATATATATATATATATATATATATATATATATATATATATATATAGAGAGAGAGAGAGAGAGAGAGAGAGAGAGAGTGAGAGAGTCTGGCTCCTATGAGGATTTTTCTATGCGGATAGAATGCGGATTAGCTAACGTTCGAATGAGTCTTAGGACCGCGTTTGTCTTTTATGGACCGCCTAGGGACCACCTTCTCTTTCTAAGGTTTTTGGGAATATGAATTTCTACCCCAATGATTTCTAAGGTCTTTTAAGCTTATTTTAAAGCTTAATTAATCTATAAGTCTAAGTGTAGAAGTTTCAGGGCTACTACTACTTCTCAAGCTTCTTCCGTCACTATCGTACTGGAGTTCTAAAAAGTGAGAATTATCTATGTAAATAGTTTCTTCAGGGAGTCTAGAAATTGAAAGAGATTTTGATGGAAAATATTCTAGTCTTAATACCTTATACAGTATCGTGGGTTTATCAGTCTAGTTTCTTTATATATTTGATTAATAATATCAATTATATCGTTATCTATAAATTTGTTTAAATTATTATAACCATAAGATGACAAAAATCTACGGTATGCTCTAGAGGCAGCTGTCTCTATGTTTTTAAGGAGAGGGGGAATTCCTTTGGCTCTAATTAAAATAGTCTTTGTTTCAGCAAACGTTTTTCGTCTAATAAATTTTAATACGTCTATATTGTCTTCAAGTATCCTAGTGTATTCTTGATTTTTTCAGGTCTTGATAGTTATTCTGCAAATTCTTTAGTTCTTAATTTTTGTCTAAAGAGATCACGGATCCCTGTTCTAATTATTTCTATTCTAGGTACTTTTTTCCTAACCACTCAATAATCTGGTCTATATATTTGAAAGTACCACCTGTGTATATTAAAGCAGATTCTATAAGTTCTTTATCTTTAGTGTCTGTAAGAGTCCAATCTTGGATTTCTCTTGTTAAGTCTGGATTTGTTTGGTTAACAAATGCTAAAAATCCTGAGGTGATTTGTAGGCTCATACAAGATTCTTTTAAGATAATAGTATGTAAAATAGTTAAGGTTTTGGTTCGAGTTATACCTTCCTTCTGGTCTACAATATCTTTATCTTCCTCCCTTCTTCTCTTCATCCTTGATACTATTCTTCTCCGGTCTCGACCTCCTACAACTCTCTCTTTATTTGTCGTACCTCAATTCACTATTTTGGCGTTGAACCCATTTCCTGCCTGTACGCCTTCACACCTAACGCCCACCTAGCTAACGGCTCACGGCTGATCGGCACCTGACGGTGGTTCACCAGTATAACACCTTGTGTGCTAAACTAGAGGTTCCACATAATAGTCCTCTATGAATAGAAAGTTGGAGACAATTTGGAAAATAATAACTCAGCATAAGAGATTTCTAAAAAAGAAAATACTTTTATTGCATTGCATTAGTAATTACAACTCTCACCATTCCCCTAACTATATGGGAATTACTCACTCACATACATATTACTCTCTACAAGCTTACACTCTCTGTCTGACTTCTAATATTCGATCTCTAATAACTCTCCCTCTTACTACTCCCCACCTCTCCTTTTATAGCATAAGGAGGTTTATATATGGATGATAACCGGTTATAAAAAGTGATCCGGTTGAAATCATACAACTGTTAAATACAATAATTAAAAGTCTAAAGCTTTGGAATCTTTTGAGTCTTCACTCTTCTGCTTTTTCAAAAGCAATCTTGGCATTTTATAATTATCTTGCACCTAACGTATTCCACTATCTTCTTTTATCTTTATGAAAAGAGGATGTTTGGGCCCATATGGGGCAGGTCTGAGTTGTTTTTATCTTTATTAGGCAAAGGAATCATCAGTCTAAATAATGGAGTCTTCTTGTCTTCTTGCAATAATGCATAGGTATAGTGCTGGCATCTTCTGTCTTTAATAATTCTTCTACTAACGAGGGGCCCATCTTTGTCCCGTTTGTGTCTTCTTCTACCTTGTCTTGGCCTGGGAGGGAATTATTAAAAAATTCATCAATGAGGCCCACAATTCTAAGCCTAGCTGGCAAAGTTATCTCTAACAATTCCTTAACTTCTTTCTTGAGCCTTCCATTGAATGGCTCATCATCTTGGATTATTAGGTCTTCTTTGTGGTAGGAAGTGTACCATCTGTCTTCACCTGTCAATAATTACATGATTTCTATTGTCTCCATAGAATAAGCAATCTGGAGCTTGTACTTATCAACAATTAAATCTTTAGTCTCATCTTCTCATAAAATCTCCACGTCTTCAAATTTATAATTGGAAAATCTAATAATTCTAAATCCTTCAACTCTCATTCCTTTACAGGAACTTGGAGCTATCTGATAGATTCTAGCAAATAGAGGAATGAAATCTTCTACCTTTTTAACATACTCATGGACTATTTTTCCAAGAGCAACAGAGTCTTCGATATCTTTTATCTGAACGAGTCCAATGAACCCATGGTCTATAAGAGTTATATGAGCCATATATGATTTTCCAAAAAGATATATTTTTGGAACGTCTTTGAAGAAACCTTTAAACCTTAAAGTATCTCCATTTATATCTGATAATAACATATTAAAATGATAAATAATGTTATTAGTTTCTTTTTGAAAGTCTTCTACTAATGGGAGATTATTATGACCAAATGGAATAACAATCTTGGTCTTAAAAGTCTTTTTCTAATAACAAAAATCAGCAGGTCTAGTTTTGGAGGATTCTCCAATAGTTTGAGCATAAATCTGAGTCTGAGGTCTAGGCATAGCAGTACCACTAAGTTGGGTGACTGCAAGTCTTTGACTCCTCATGAATCTGGCAATGGCTACCAGATTTTATTTAAACTCAATCCATAGTCTATTCTTCACATTCCACCATATAACATCTATGAGAGTATTTTTATCATCTGAAAATTCTCATCTAAATTTTATTAAGTCTGGATATCTTTGATCAAGTCTATACTGGGGAAAATACATCTTCTCAATGAGTCTATTTTGAGAAATAATCTCAGGTCTAGATTTTCCAGGAGGAACTAGGATATCATCAAAGTTCTCTAGGATTGGTCTTCCCTGAGAGTATTGAATATGCATCTGTCTTTGCGTGATACCAGCATTTGGCCTTACGCGTCTAAGATAGTCTGCAATGTCTTCATTGTTTAGTCTATTCGTCCCAGAGGAACTCATGATGTCTAGGTATTTTGTTTGCAACATAAAATATGAAATCATATTTGTGTTAGCAAACATTCTCTCTTTTGATATAATGTCTGGAATGGCATTTTTACTTCCCTTAATATGTATAACAGAGAAGTCATAACCATTAAGCAATTGTTGCCTTCTAATAAGTCTATTAATCCTTGATTTGGACAAGTCTAAGTCTCTGAATTTTACTGCATAAGAAGAGTCAGTATAAACAGTAAAATGTTTAGGTCTAAGAAAAAGCATACATTTTTCTATTTTCCTTAATATAACTAAAACTTCTTTTTCATGTGCAGTGTATCTTATTTCTGGGTCTGTAAAGGTTCCAGAACTATATCTACAAAGTTTTTTCTTTTTTGTTTGATGATCAATGGCAAAGTATATTACTCCCCATTGTTTATCAGAGGCATCTGTTTCTACTATAAACTGGTCTTCTGCATTAGGCAGTTCAAGTAAAGGAATGTTCTTGACCACATCTTTAATTTGTCTTATGACTTCAAAATCATCTTTGGTCCAATAAAAAGGATTAGTTTTGTCTGTTCCTTTTAACTTGGATGTTAGGCTTTGTCTTTTTCAAGCAAGGTCTTTAATAAAGTCTGCAGCACAATTAAGAAATCCTAAAAATGATTGTAATTATTTTTTATCCTTAAGTTAGTTTGGAAACTCAAGAATCTTTTTAGTTATGTGTTCTGCCAAGGATAATTTTCCTTTATTAATATGCATTCCCACAAAATCTAAGGTAGTCTGAAATAATTGCATTTTCCTTTCGAAAATAACAATACCATATTTGTCTAATTCTAAAATAATCTTTTTAAGATGGTCTACATGCCCTATCTTAGTCTTACTGGCTACAAGAATGTCATCTATGTAAACAAGACAAAATTCTAAATAAGGTCTAAATATGTTATCCATTCTTCTTTGGAATACTTGAGGAGCATTCAAGCATCCAAATGGCATTACTAGCCATTCGTATTTTCCTTGGGGCACACTAAAGGCTGTCCAAGTAATACTGTCTGGATGCATCTTAATTTGCCAGAAACCTGATTTGTAACTAAACTTTTTGAATATAATTCTATCTTCAATCAAATTGATTAAATTATTCTTGTCTGGTATCTTATAAGAATCAAATTCACAATTCTTATTTAATTATCTATAATCTATAACCATACGTATTTTTCCTATTTTACGTTCAGATTCATTTTGAACATAGAAGGTAAGGCTATTATATCTACTTTTACTTTCTCTAATAATGCCTAACTTAAGCATTTCGTCTATGTCTTTTTTAAATTCTTCTCTATCTTCTTGTGAATATCCTTTCTTATAGGTTCCACCATTAATAGTGGCGTATGGGTTAATAGAGATGATTACACAATAGCTTTGGTCTTTATCCCAGTTAGCGATGGGATTTTCTCCTAAAGTAGGCTCTGCTAGTTGCCTAATCTTTTCCTTTTCTACTTCTATATCCATTTTCTTCTGTTTGGATATAGTTTGAACCTGTAATAAGATATGTTGGGCTTGATCTAAAATGTCTTGTTGTATAAGATCTATTTGCTTATAACACTTTTGGTCTGGACACTTACACTCTTTTTATAAGGGTTTGGTTATTTCTAAGGCTTATTATTGGGTTATAGGTCTAGATCCACTATGCTCAGCTGAAGAACTCTGATGTTTTATGGGTCTATAATTAGGTTTGACGTGCATAAGGTCAAAGGCAGTCTTGTGATAGAGGTGCTTTAATATTAAATTCCTCTTTATCACTAATTAATATCTTATCGTTATACTGAGTATAAGGATGATATTTACTAATAAAGTCTTGTCCTAAAATAATGTTTCCTGTGAAACTAGGACGAGGTAATATGATCCAAAATAGATGATTAACAGTTTTGTTGGCCTGATTTCCTAATTTAAAATAAATAGAAATAGTCTGGAAATATAAGGTAAATGGATCACCATTAGCCACTTTACCATATATTTCTTGAGTAGTTTCTAAAAAATAGTCTTCAGGGAAGACATTAGCCTTGTAAATACTCTGAGAGCATCTTGTATCTATAAAAGCTGAAAATCTTTTAGGATAGTCTTTGTGTTGAATAAATAACTCTACAAAACAAGCATGTGGTTTAGTAAAAATTACTAAATTGTTCTTTTCTAAAATAGATAATCCTTTCTGGGGTTTATCTATAAAATCTAAGGGTATTTAGTCTTCTGAACTGCTATCAGAATGGTATTCTTCTAAATCATAGGAAATTCCCTTTCCTTTTGAAGTCTTCATTTTCTTGCAATCATTTGGCTATATTTCTATCAATGTCTTGATAATATGTTTTAATATCTAAGTCTATTTGAGTGGCATACTGACTAGTATAAATTGCTCTAAATCTAGTTCTCCAATAATCTTCATGGTAGTGTAATTGACAAATAACACAAACCATAAATAATTATGTTTGTATAGCCTCAAAGCATTCTACTCATATAAAGTTTTTCTTACAACACTTCATTTTAAATGTGAAATAATGTATTTCATCAAAGTAACATCTAGGTATATATGTTAGTAACTCAAGATTACTAACTTTCCATCTTTTCTTTAAAAAGGGGCTTAATATACAATTATACCAAGCTTCCTTAAAGTCTATATATTCATTATCTAAATCGTCTTGATTAGTTTGCATCATATACAACTCTAGAATATCCTGAGAGTCTTCATACTCATCGGTATCACTATCTGTATATGCGCTATAGATACTAGTATTATCATCATCTTCTATGTCTGTTATTTCTATAGCATATAGGATATCTAACTCTTCTTGATTTTCATAGTCTAATATTATATTAATAATCTTAATACCTTATTTATCTTTCTTATCAGGGTAGTCTTTAGAAAAGTGTCCTTCATTACCGCAAGTCCAACATTCTTTGATAGAGGTCTTAGATTGAGCTACATCTTTTTTCCTATAATTAGGAACCTTCTTAAACTTACTAGTGTTCTTCTTAAAATATCTTTTTTGATTAAATCTATTTTTCTTAGTCTTAGGGTTCTTTTCACTAAAGGTAGTAGATTGTCTAAATTTATAATTCTTTGGAAATCCTAAAGATCTAGTCTTAAACTTTTTATGTTTTCATTCTAATTTCTTTTTGAATTTCTTAGATTCACTGCCACATCCCCATTGGATTGGAGCGATATCTCTTTCGTCTTTGATTGGAGGGATCTGCTTGAAAGTTTCTTCTATCAACTTTCCATGGGTTATATCACGTCTCTTAGATATGATATATTCTTTGGCGAAATTGATTCTTTCACCAAGGGAGTTGTTCTTAACTCCAGCTACTCCGGGCCAATTCCTATATTCATTAATTAGGATTTGTCCTATAACTGGTATCTTTCTAAAGTATTCATCTTTTAAGGTATCTCCAAATTCTTTAATTTGGTAATATAGCTGCTCATAATTATTGCTATATTCATTTACCTTATCTAGTTTGCAAATGATAAGGAGGGCTAACTTAGTTTTTGTTAGGTCTTGTTCATTTATTTGAGCTAGATGTCCAGCTCCAATGAATTCTGATGTGACCAATTGAATATATTCTTCAATTGATCTTTCTTCTAAGTTTTCTTTCATCTTCTCAATCTAAGCTAAAGAGTCTTCATCCGTAGCCTTTCTTAAACTATCTAAATAATCTTTTTCAATACCTCTAATGAATTCCTCAGCGTATTGTTTACATGAACTTTCATCCCATTGTTCATTAGATGCAAAACACATGTTCATCTGATTACGCCATTCATCTAAGGCCTTCTTCCTATCTTGGACATTGTTTAGGTTAAGGTATATACCTATTGGGTTTATGGCTTCACTTGCCATGGTCTTAATAGGAGTGAAACTCTTGTCACTAGTTGGAAAGTCTTTTATATAATTAGGTTTGGTCTTTACTACAGTGCTTGAGTATATAGGAATATTTATTCCTATTGGTTTACTAAAAATTCTAGGAGCATCTTCTAGCCTACTGCTACTTCCTATCTCTTATTTATTAGGTTCTACTTATGTAGCTGGCATTAGTCTTTCTTCTCCTTCTTCTATTAGTCTTAAGTTTCTAAGAAGTTCCTTTGTATTATTAGATTCTTTTAATTTTAATATGCGGTCTTGGGCTATCATATTAAATCTTTCTCTTTCTTGAAATCAAATCGAATGACTTTTCTTAAGGTGATATTTAAATGTCTTCATATCCAATTCTGAGGGTTCATGTCCAAAGTTTTGGATCCTAGATTTTTCTTTAATTAAATCTTTTTGTTCAAGTGATCTTCTAGGTCTAATTACCAGGGCTTGTTTTAGTAAACAAGCACTAGTCTTACTACTACATTCTCTTTTTGAAGGATCATTAATTATGGCTTCTCCTATATTCTTAAATCTATTTTTTTCGATCAGGATATTCTTATTGACAATCTTAGGGGGGCCAAACTGGATAGTAACATTTCTAGTGACATCGTCTTGATTAATAAACATAGGTTTATTCTGTATAATCTTAGTTTCTTGAAATTCTGGCAATTTCCAATGGGTCTTAGCCTTTTCTTTCATAGGTCCAGTATTCCTAATACTGTAAGTATGATTATAGTCTAAAACATTGGTTATAACTAAGATTTCTTCATTGAGTCTACCGCTAGGAATTCTCGATTTCATTACTTCATAAGGAAATTGGGAGAACTTCACATAGCTTTGGAATTTTATATTTATATTAGCATCTAGGATAATATAGTCTTCATAGCCACTAGCATATAAGATTAACTTAAAATGTTTGGCTGTGTCTACGGTTACTGTAAATGTTGGAATGACATTAAAGTATCTTATGTTTTCTGACATTTCTAATTGGGCTATCCCAATAAGGCTTTTCTCAAAATCTTTCCATCTTTTATCTACTAAACAACATAATATGTTGATATTATTCTGAGGTCTATGTAATCCTTGGATTCTTGCTTGAAAGAGTCCAAAGGTTAGGAATTAGAACTTCCTCTCAGTTCCTCTAGATCTAAGACATTCTAAGTCAAACACTTGGAGCTCAGTATAGTATTTATCTAACACGTGATTTCTACAATGATAAGTCATGTTATAATTTTGAGTCTTAGGAGTGGCACATTCTTTAAACAAGTTTATATATGTAACGGTTGGAAGTTGTCCATTATGAATGGAATCTTCAATAATCTTCCAGTCAACTTCACCCCATTCTTTCCATTGGAGAGGATTGGTGAAATTTCTTTCTTTCCACCATGTCCTAACATTGGAGGATGAATCCTTAAGTCTTTGGAGCATATGATTACTCTGTCCAATATTAGGGATAAAGCTAACTATCTTACTAGTCTTATCTAATCCATCATTTATGACTCGTCTACCTATGGTATTCCTTTCTCTAGTTTCTATAGGAGGGGATTCTCTAAATTTACACGTGGTTACCTGTTTTTGTTCAAGTATTTTTTTAATTCTTTCTAAAAAGTCTGAATAGTCTTTTTGTCTTTTTATTTGACTAAGGATTTCTTTTTTAAAATTCTTATTCTCTTTTCTTGTCTTCTCATAAATTATTCACTATGTCTAGCAAGAGAATTAAATAGAGATTTGGCAACATTTGTAATATTGTATTTTACTTAATTATCTTTTTCCTGTTGCTGCACAGATCTAGCTTCTATAGATTCTACAGTCCTTTCTATTTTATCTAAATGAGTTAGAATAAAAGGTGAGTCTATTTCTGCTTGGGAAGGCTTATTATATATAGCCTTAATTCCATTTATAATTTCTTCGTATTTTTCTTCTACTTGGGACATGTCTAGTCTAAATTCCATAATAATACTATCCATTTTGAATAGGTTATGGCTTTCCATATTATTAAGGTAATTGTAACACCCCGTAATTTTGAGGATTTAATAATTAATTATTTTTGGGAGTTATAAAAATATTTAAATTGGAGAAACTTAAATTTATGATTTGGAGAATTTATTTGAGTGGGAAGAATTATTTATAATTGGCGATTCTTAAGTTTAATTGTTCGAATTAATGTGTGTCGCATTTTGAGGTCGAAATTTGAAAATGTTAAAAAGTATTTCGGATGACAATTTCGAGTGTGCGATTGCGTCTGGATGGGTCGAGATAGTCAGAAAAGAGTACCCGGGGTAGGAATTGGGTCTCGGGATATTTTTGGGCATAGTCGGGCCCACACGGAGTGATTCAGGCCATTTAATTAGGCCCATATGGCCAAAAATGGGATAAAGGGTTTTAACGTAATTTGGGAAGTTTTAACGGCAGTAAACACAAATTCTAACCTAGGTCTTGAGAGGAAAATTGGGGGAAAGCAAACCAAGAGTAATTGGGAGTCTTTTGGAGCCAAATTAAGGGAATAATTTGGGGTCTTCTTCATCAACCAATCTCCACACCAACGGAATCAGACCCTACGAACAATCTAGGCAAGTGGTTAACTGTTGTGATTTCTAAATTGATGATAATAAATTCATATCAGAGTGATGTGTAAATCAAAATCCGTTTTGGGGATAAATGGGTACAAAATGGGGTTTTTGTTCATGGAACTATTGAATGAAATTCAAAGTAAGAATAAGTTGTGGTGTATATCTCTGAGTATAGATTTCTGATTTAAATGAGAAACCGAAATATAAAATGGTGGAATTTGAATCTGGAAGTTGTAATTGTAGAACAAAGTTAATGGAGATTTATGGAAAAACCCATTTTGGCAATTATGAGATAATTTGAGAAATTCATATACTAGAAAGTGTATATGATGTATAAGATCAAAGCCCATTATGCTTATGTGGTGGGATAACTTGATTAGAGGTTGAAATTAAGGTTTACAAACCTTGAATTTTCGTTAATGGGGGAATTTAGTGGGGAAGAAGAACTGCCACGAAAGGATCGATCGATCGATCGGGGGTCATCGATCGATCGACGATGGGAAAATCTTGGCAGGTCGGGCAGTTGATCCTTTGCCTTGTTTTCTTTTTATCTTGGGTATAATTTTAATTGGTGAAAAATTATAGAGAAGTTAATAACTAGGGGCTCAAAAGATAGCTATTGGGAATGTGCAATTTAAGTTAAGAGTTGGGACTTAAAGTGAGAATTTTGGGTGAAACATATTTAATTTAACTATGGAGCAAGTGGGCGAGTCCGGGTATGTTGGAAATTATAGGTAAATATAATTGGGGAATTTATGGAGATGAATGTGTGACACATTGTGGGCGAAAATGTGGGAATGAAATTATGAGATGTAAAAATGGACCAAGTGAGCGAGTCCGGGCATGAGGGTTAAGTGACACCAAAGTATTAAATTAATTATCGAGAGAGTAAATTAATTTGGAGTCGAAACATAGACTCGGGAAATATTCAGTTATGGGCCAAATGAGTGAGTCCGGGGATAATGGTTGGGTGACACCAAGTTATTATATTAATGGATGTGTTAATTAATGAAAGTAGAGTCGGAAGATAGACTCAGAAAGGTATTAAATTAATTGATGTTGTAATTAATTAATTAACAGTCGGATTGTAGACTCGGAAAGGGTATGGATTAATTAATGTGTAAATTAATTAAATTAGAGTTGTACCACATACTCGGTTTAGTATAAATTAATTAATGTGTAAATTAATTAACTGGAAGTCTGACCACAGACTCAGATCGGTATTAAATTAATAGGTGTGTTAATTAATTTAATTAGAGTTGGATGATAGACTCGGGAAGGTATTAAATTAATAGGTGTGTTAATTAATTTAATTAGAGTCGGACCGTAGACTCGGGGGAAATAGTATATGGACTGAGGTGTGAATTAATTATATTAGAGTCGGACCACAGACTCAGATTTGTGTTAATTAATTAATGTGTAGATTAATTAAATGAGGGTTGGACTACAGACTCGGATTTGTGTTAATCAATTAATGTGTAGATTAATTAAATGGGGGTCGGACTACAGACTCAGATATGTGTTAATTAATTAATGCGTAAATTAATTAAATAAGAGTCGAATCATAGACTCGGGCAAATTTCATATAAATTATTGTGTAGAGTATTATTATTTAGAGTCGGACCACAGACTCTGGAAGATTGAAATTATTTAGTTAGAAAATTAATTAAGTTGAGTCGGGCCAGAGACTCGGGAAATTATAGGCTAGTGTTACGGGTTTTTGAGTACACGGTAAAGCCGAGATTTATACTATATATATACAGTGTAGTGATAGTATATATATAGATGTGTGTATATATTGTGTGCGCTATTAAATATCAGTGATTAGATATTTACTTAATTTATATACTCTAGTGCTATCAAGGGAGGTTGCGCGATGTGGGTGAATACCCTAGCTTGAGGAGTAGGGTGAGTATATCCCCAAGTCATAGCATCCAGTGTATGAGTGAGGGGATCATCTCACTTTCAAGGAAGGAATATAACTACCCCCACTTCATTTATGTTTTGGTCCAGGTTGGTGAGCGATTCCAACTTGGGTAACTAGGTTATGTGAGCACACCTAGTGAGATAGCACTTTAGAGGGAATCATCCGACGAGGGTATACTTGGAGGGATGGATATACGTATGTTTTAGTAAAGGTATGTATATAAGGGTATTCAATATTATATGCCGGTAATAATACAGTGTGTGATGTATTTACTTTATATAACTTGTGACACGGTTATATGCTACCATTTAAGAAGGAATTAATTAAGTTAATTGTGAGATAACTTATAATTCAAGAATCATTATACTCGGGGTAGAGTAGTATGGCAAGGGGAGGTTATACCATGACTAGTTGGATGGGCTAGTACAACTAGGTGGGGGTCAAGGTGACCATTAGGTACGCACAATAGTGGAGGGGTGAGAATGTCCACAAGGGAGTGCGGCACTAACTTAAATATGAAGTGCATTCATGCATTTTAAATTACTGCAATTAATTCACTTGCTAAATATTTTCAAAATATTTTGGGTTCTAATCCTTGCTATAAAACTATTTTCAAAACATTTTAGGTGTCCAGCCACAGGGACACCAAGATTGATATTTTATTCCAGGGATACGGAGCTGCGGCATATGTCGATGCTAGCAAGAGTTTGGATTAGACGCATCGTTCATTTATTCCTAGAGTATGAATCATCTATCAGTTCCAGTTTTATTTAGGGCTTGTCGCCCAGTCTTCTCAGTACAGATTTCAGATGTATTTATTCAGATGTTGGATATTTATATTGGACTATTTTATTTGGTGGCCGATGGTTTATTCGACTTGTCGTCTTATTAATTGTTTAGTTCATTTAATTCAGTTGTGTGAATGGATTATAATTACTTCCACATGTACTGTTTGGTTTGATTAAAAAGTTAAAAATTTGGCACCGGTTTTTGGAATACTAGGTGGTTAGTAAGTTTTAAAAAGTTTTTCTACAGTGATGCTAAAGATGATCCAACTGGGATTCCTGTTTTAATTTGGTATATGACTGATCACCAGATATTTTATTAGGCGGGGTGTCACAGTAGTTTGCTAAATTTTGTTGGAATTTAACAAAGTTTGTATAGAAGGTGGTTAATCCTTCTGTCTTAGCCTTTAAATCTAAATGAAAGTCTTTAACAAAGCTACTATTATAGTCTTGGGTAGCTGCTATGGATGTAGAAATTAAATTTAATCTTTCTAATATAAGTCTAGTTGCTTTAGTCGCATTGACAATATCATTTTCATTTATCTTATAATAAAATCTATCATCATTTATCTTTTCTAAGATTCTTTGATAAAAGTCTGAATGGAGTGGTCTATTGGTACCTCATTCCAGTCTGATCTAACTATCTCCATTAGGAAGATAACTATCTAATCTATGGAAAAGCTTAGCTTGTTCTTTGGTAAATTTAATTAACTCGTTGTCTTGATTTTTAATTAAATCATTAATTTCTAAAATGTCTTTGTTAAGGACTTCTATATGATTAGTCTTAATATTTATTTCTTGTAAAACATGTACTAAGTCTATTGGGATTTAATTATCTATATCTAGTAGTCTTTTAGAGATATTTTTTATATTTGTTTCTAGGGTTTGAGTGTCTTTTATTAATTGCCTTAATATAAGGAGTACACACTTATTTTGGTCTATTATGCTATTAATAGCACTAGCAGTGACTTGTCTACTGTCTGCGTGTTTAGATAGGATATGGTCAACGTGTGAACAACCGTCTATGTGTGTGGTTAAACAACCTACTGAGTCTAAATCAGTTATAGGTATGGGATGGTAGTCTGGGTTGGTTTCAATAATATATTTGTAAATGCGAGGGATAAATCCCAAGGACATTAAAGTCTTTTTACTAAAAGTTTAAAAGGAGCGTCTTATGGCTCTGATACCACAATTTGGGTTTGGTCAAAATTCGGTGAGTTTCTAAAATCTTTAAGGTCTTGATACCAATTTGGGCTTAAACTATAAATCTTTAAAATATCTGGACTTATATAAAACAAGATGGGGACCATCTAAAGAAAATAAAAAAAATGTCTTTAGGGACCATGTGAGGAACAGGACAAAGTCTGCACCGGGTGTGTACGGTTTAGTCCGTACCTGAGAATATCCCCATATATATATATATATATATATATATATATATACAGAAAGAGTGAGAGGCTCAAGTGAGGTCTATCACTTAAAGTTAATTTACAAGCCTTTTTTTTAAATCGTAAAAAAAATAATTTATTTTTTATGTTGTTTAAACATTTTAATAAATCCCCCCCCCCCCCCCCCCTCCCCAAAAAAAAAATAATAATCAACTTTAAATGATAATTTTGTTATTTTTATAAATTGGTCAAAATATGCCAGCGTTAAGGAGCTCAAAACTAACTTATTTTGACCGCTTTTTTACAATAGCACAAAACAAAATCACTTTTAAGTTTAATTTGATTTGGCAGTTCCCTAAAATGATTAAAGACCATAAAAAATCAACTCAAATACATTATTTTTTAGTAATTGTCCTTAAATTGCTTTCAAATAGTGGTCTTCACTCGAGCCTTGCTTTATCCTCCTTTTGTAACATAAATGGGTCCAAATATGTTAGTTTTAAGGTGTTAAAACTTATATATTTTGACCGATTTTTCTTAAAATAGAAAATATAAATCATTTTGAGCCTTTTTTTTTGTTTGTGGGGGGGGGGGGGGGGGGGGGGGAAGGGGTTGACTGAAAAGTATAAACACCATAAAAATCAACACAAAAAAATTATTTTTAAATGATAGTCCTTAAAGTAGCCTTTAAGTATTGAAGCTTACTAGAACCCGACTTTCTCTCTCTCTCTCTCTCTCTCTCTCTCTCTCTCTCTCTCTCTCACACACACACACACACACACACACACACACACACAAACATATATATATATATATATATATATATATATATATATACACACACACACACACACTTGTGTGTAAGTCAATTTTAGACCGTTCTCTTTCTTTTAATTATAATGTTTAGATCCAAAAAAATATATAGATATATATAAATCGATATACATATTTTTTTTATCTAAACATTATAATTAAAAGAAAGAGAATGGTCTATATATATATATATTATTTTATTGATTAACACGCAAAATTGATTTATATGCAAAATTGATTGAGTTAATATATTATTTATTTTACCATATCTATGTACTATTGTGTCATGTGATTATTTAGATTTTTGTGTTTAAAACAATCTATTCACGTTTGATTAAAAAATATAAATAGTATGTTGTGTCATATTTGTGTCATGACATGCTTCTCGTACCATATCGAATCGAAATCATTGACGAGGCTACATGAATAGATAAAAATATAATTTAAAAACACAAATCACCCCTAATGTATATAATATAATTATGATCCATATAATCAATTTAATATATTATGCTTCAAAATAATATTATACTAATATACACAGTATTCTATTGAATATAAAACTTTGTACAAAGTGAAATTGGAATCAAGAAGCCATAAATGTTATGGATACAACCTCTTAACATATTAAAAAAATACCACTTAAGTCGTTTAATTCAAGATTAAACTATTTAAATAGCTCCGAACAATTTTTTGAAGAGACACTTTTCTTAAAACAATTTTTTTAACACAAGATGTGCAAAACAGTATGAAAAAAAACTTAAGGTATATGTTTACCAGTTTTGAAAAAAAAAAAACTTAAATCAACACAGCCTTAACAAAGGGATGTGAGGAAGAGGAAGTATATACGAATAATTTTAACATGGTAAAACCCCATCCAATTGGGAAAACATCCACGGAGGTCTCTACAGCTCAAAAGTAAAAAAATCCACTAAAATGGAGTAATAGTTTACAAACTATATAACAATCAAGACACACAATCCGACCTAATTCTAAGTTCAGGAATATACCAACTCCTCTGGATTTTCTGACTTCTCCCAAGGCTCCGATGTTGTTGGTATTCTCTCAGCTTTGTAACTCCACTCCTTTTAGCTTTACATCGACTCAAAAGTCCAAGATCTAAATACTAACACTTTTCAATGTAGTAGTGTGAAGGTGTAAGTGGTGATGTGCTCTAAATCACATGCATGAAACTCATACGCACACTTAATTACTGAAAAAATGCAAAACATATCACAAATATGCAAAGGAATTTCCAAAATCAGTTTAATTAAAATTATCAGACTTTGGGTCTTTAAAATATCCGCAGATCAAGTGGGAATCTTGCTATATACACGACCTAAGATCCTACGCATTTTTTATTTGAAAATATGTACACTTATTTCACAAAATGTGAAATATATGAAAGTGCAAATCCCCAATAAAGATCTCAACTAGATCTTAGTCTGAATATTCAAAGAAACTGAAATCAGAAAAGATTTTGTTGGTTTAGGTTTTGAAAATATCATATTAGTTTGAAAACAACCAACTAAACAAGATTTATCGAAAGAAGGAATCAAAACTACGCAATATCTAAGTGATATGTATCACAGAGATCAAATCTCAAAGTTCTATGAAAGAAAATGAGATTGAATCAACGTGATTAAGTTGGGAAAGACATAAAGGACAAAAGAGGATAGATATTCTTGAATCTAAAACTAACTCACTCCCAGAAAGGATTTTGTGGAAAGATTTGGTCGGAGTTTAGTTTAGGGTTTTGTTTCTCTCTCTTCTCTTTCTCTCTTTCTCTCTTCTCTCTTCATTTTCTCAGAAGTGAGGTTGTCCAAAGATTGTAAAGACATAACATATGGTTTGTATTTATAGAAGAGATGGAAGGCTCTGGAACCTCAAAGTAAATCAACGCTCAGGATTGCTTTTGATTGATTGAAGTAAATCTAAGGGTTAAGAATGCATCGCTTATAAGCTAACCCTCATTGGTTGATCCAGACGTTACAAGGATCGTGTCAGATAACATGCAGGTCATTGATTGAAAAGATCCAGGGGTTCACACATAAGCACAAGTATGTGAGTGCATAAAAACACAAATCTAGCCATTGTGAAAACAACACGTGTAAGGCTGAGATGAAACTACAAACACGTATTTTTTAACTTTTACAAACAAAAATTACGCCCACATAATTTTCAAGCGCTTTCGGTTTCTACCCAATCAAGTTTTTAACAGCTTGTGGAATTTACAAAATATCCCACACTTTTTTAAAAACCAATTTTAAATTTCTAAAAATTGTTTTAAAAAATCATATAAATTATTTAAAGAATCCCAAAAATTGTAGAAAATTATTTTAGAGGGATTTAACTCACACACAACCAGATAATGAATTAAGGCAAACACATATGCAATACATGAATGCATCCTAGGTGAAGTGTTAGTGTATCACCTTTTGGACTATTAGAGGAAGTCAAAATGAAGAGTCTGAAGGTTCTTTGGATTGAAAGGGTATGACTCAATTTTGTCACTATTTTCAAACTAGATGAGGACCTATATAATATAGACTCAAGTGAGTCAAAGATATAGAGTGCTTCAATCTCTCCCTTTGAAAATATGAGATAAAATCTCCTTTGAGTCATCTAGGACTCGTAGGGATACAAAAGAAATAAGAAAATCCTATTCCTATAAAAAAAAAATTCTATCTTAACAATATCCTAGAAAGAGAAAATTACATAACTCAACTATATACAGACCAATACCCTAACAAAATTCTATTGCAAATGAAGGTAATGATTCCTGAAAATAAGATAACTAAGAGCAAGCTTTTTAGGTGAGAATACACAAAATGTCCAAGAGGACTCAAATTTCTCCCCCATTTTGCCTCAAATTGACAAAGGGCAAAAATAAACAAGTATGAACTAATAAATCATTGTTATGCCATAGCCATACCAATAGATTTGCGTAAAGATTCAAAATAAAGAAAGTCTAAAGGTTTGGTAAACAGGTCAGCTAATTGCAATTCAGTAGGAAGGTAATTTATTTCTAATTCCTTAGATTCAACTAACTCGCATACGAAATGATATCTGATTTTAATATGTTTAGTATGAGAGTGCTGAACAGGATTTTTAGAAATATTAATCTCTCTTTGATTGTCACAATAGAGATGCAACTTATCTTCAGTTATACCGTAATCTTTTAGCATTTATTTTAGCCAAAGTAATTGAGCACAACAGCTTCCTCCGATAATATATTCGGATTCGGCAGTAGATAAGGAAGTGTAGTTTTATTTCTTACTACGCCATCCTACCAAATTGTTACCAATGTAGTAACATGCCCCAGAAGTACTCTTGCTATCATCGGTACAACTGGCCCAATCAGAATCGGTGTAACCTACTATAGTACTAGAAGTGTCTTTAGTGTACCAAAGTTCTAAGTTTAGAGTACCTTTAATGTATTTGATAATTCTTTTAATGCATAATAGATGACTCTCTTTAGGATCGTTTTGATAACAGGCACACACACAGATAGCGTACATGATATCAGGACGAGAGGCCATAAGGTAAAGTAATCTTCCTATCATACTACGGTACAAGGTGGAATCAATGGATTTTCCATTATCATCTTTAGATAGTTTGATAGAAGTACTCATAGGAGTCCTAACTTCTTTAGCTGTCTCCAAGCCAAACTTTTTGACAATCTCTAAAGCGTATTTCGATTGAGATAGAAATAATCCATCTGAATTTTGTTTAACTTGGAGCCCTAAGAAGAATTGTAACTCCCCCATAAGTGACATTTGAAATTCTTTGGGCATAATGCCTAAAAAATTCTTCACTTCTAAAGGCGAGGTGGATCCAAAAATGATATCCTCAACATAAACTTGAGCAATAGTAATGTTGTTGTCAAAATGTTTGACAAATAAGGGTTAGTCATTCCCTCCTCTCCTAAATCCGTTGTCTAAAAGAAAGGTGGATAGACGCCCATACCAAGCTCTAGGATCTTGTTTTAACCCATAAAGAGACTTTTCTAGATGATAGACATAATTTGGGTGATGAGGGTCAATAAACCCTTTAGGTTGTTCTACATAGGTCTCCTCAGGTAAAATTCCATTAAAAAAGGCTGACTTAACATCCACTTGATATAGTGTGAAGCACAAATGACAAGCTATTGTAAAAAGTAGGCGAACAGATTCGAGGCGAGTGACAGGATCAAAATTTTCCTCAAAATCTATTCCTTCAATCTGAGAGTAGCCCTGGGCAACTAGTTTAGCTTTATTTCGAATAATCATCCCAGATTCATCAGCCTTGTTTTTGAAAATCTAAGGTATGCCAATAACTCTTTAATTTTCAGGCCTGGGTACAAGGTACCAAACATTATGAATGACAAATTAAAGAAGTTCCAACTGCATAGAACTTCGAAAAAAATCATTCAAGGCTTCATTTATAGATTTTGGCTAAATAAGAGATATAAAACATGCAAAATGAGCAATGTTCCGAAGTTGAGATCTTGTGCGAACAGTAGGATGACCAACTACACTATCTAAAGGATGATCTTTGGAAACCCAGTTAGGTACTTCAAGGGTCTCAGTTAGTAAAGATTCAACTATTTCTAGAGAGTCATAATTTAAAATGTTTTCGGACTCATCCTCAATAATTGGTTCTTTGGTCTTACTTTTTACATTAGTGTCACTTACAACCACATTAATGGATTCCATCATGGTTTTGGTACGAATATTACAGACACGGTAAGCTCTACTATTTGGATAATATCCTAAGAAGATGGCTTTATCTCCTCTGGGTTCGAATTTAGACAGATGTTCTCTGTCCTTACAGGCATAATAAGTGCTACCAAAGGTTCTAAAGTATTTTAGGTTAGGTTTCTTCCCATACCAAAGCTCAGAGGATGTTTGTTTGGTATTTTTTCTTAAGTAGACTCGGTTGATTATATGACAGGCGATACGAATGGATTCTACCCAAAAATATTTTGGTAAGTTCTTCACATGAATCATCACACGGGCTATTTCTTAGAGAGTGTGATTTTTTGCGCTCAGCAATTCCATTTTGTTGAGGTGTCTTAGGAGCACTAAATTCATGTTTGTAACCATTATAGTCACAATATTCTATGACGCCTGAATCTATGACTTCTCCTCCTCTATCACTACGAATTCTATCTACTCAGGAGTCCTTTTCATTTTCTATACGAACTAATATTTTCAAAAACTTATAGAAGGTTTTTTATTTATGTTTTAAAAAGGAAACCCAGGTAAATCGAATGAAGTCATCAACCATAAAAAGAATGAAATTGTTTCCACAAAGACTAACAGTACGAGAAGGACCCATTAAGTCCATATGAATGAGTTCTAAAGGTTTAGTAGATAGAACTTCTTTAACTTTCTTGTAGGGAGACTTAATATTTTTCCCTTCTTGACATGAACCATAAATAATTTCTAAAATTGGTTTGATCTTGGGAAATCCTGAAACTATCTCTTGGGATCACAATTTGCCAAGACTATCATAATTAATGTGACCCAAACTATTATGCCATATCTCATTGTCATCCATTCTGGCAATGTTACAAACCTCTGTACTTTGATTGACTGTGTAACAATTATCTAGAGTACGGAGTCTTGTAATAATGCAATCACCTTTTTGATTTAAAATTTTACAAGTGTTCTTTGAAAAAGTGACTGTATGGTTTGAGTAAAAAAACTGTGATCTACTTAGTAAATTGGCTTTAAGTCCTTTGACCAAGAGAACTTCTTCAAGAATGGGTAATCCTTCTTTATAGATTATATACACTATCTCCAAACAAGACTCTTCCTCTAAACAAGTTGGTTTTTTTTGAAAGTTTGAAATCATCCCCGGTCATATGTTTAGAACAACCAGAGTCAAAATACCATCCTGTTGTTGTATGTTCATCTCTAAAATCACTAATCACAATGTTACATTTTAACTGGGGTAATAGATCATCTTTTCTAAACCAAATTGCTCTAGCTTTCAATTTTCACTTATTAGCTCCTATTTCATAAAACTTGCGAGCTTCTGTCTTTTCCTTAAAAGATTTTTATGCATTTTTATTGTTGTTATAAACAATTTGAGCTATTGTTCTAGGAAAGAATCTAGGATTCCTTCTTGTTGATGGTATTTTAGTATTAGTCATTTTCCCTTTGTTATAATAGTTAGATTTCTTGTCTGGCTGTCTAGGAAGGACATAGTTGTTTCGGCTTCTCTTAGAATAGTTAAAGTTATGGTAAACAGAAGAGTTATAGACGAGATTACATGGACATTTGGAATAACAACCATCAAGAGAATGTCCATAGTCATCACATTAGGAGCAGTAAAGATGGCACGTAAAACTCACATCCTTAGGAAAGTTATTATTCAAAGGTTTGTCTAGGTTTTGATCTCTAGTCTTGTTCCTAGGTGGCACGAGATGAAATGTCAAATATGATTGTCGAATAAGGGAGCAGACGCATTTAGTCTTTTGTTCAACATTATTCTTAGAGTTGCTTGATTCACCAATGTCTAGCTTCAGTTATTTTTTATCAAACTCATTTTTCAAACCTTGAAAATCTGGACAAGTTTCAATAGGTCTTTTGCCACCAGACACAAAATTTATAGTTTCAACGTTTTTAGTTTGGGTCTTAGAGTTAGGATAAAATCCTATTCCAGTTCTATCATCAGAATTGGTTTTACTTTCAGCAACACAATCTTTAAAATATTTAGAATTATTTTCAAATTTTACAAACTTTTTGAAGACTGTGGATGTCTTTTCTTTTGTTTGTTCCAATTCCAACAACATTACTATGTATTTCTTTTCCAGAATTTCATTCGAGTTCAACAACTCTTTCAAATTTTGTTCAAAATTTTTTATTTCATTCTCATGAGTTAGACATTGAGTAGTGTACTCTTCAGCATTCGGTTTGATCATCTGACTTAGGGTTTCTATATTCTGGGTAAGATCATTGGCAATCTTTTCAAGCCTAGTTCTTTTCTTCAGAGTTTATGTATACAGTGTGTGAATGTCAGGAAGGTCATCGTTGTCGGAGTCTCTAAGTGTGTAGTGTGCAGTGTCCCCTAGCGATTCATTTTTAAGACTCACACGCCCATTGACATCAACAATAGAGCGTTCCCTTTTACTCACACACACTATGTTTAAAGCATTATCAACATTCTCAAGTAAAAAGGCAGATAAACCAGTAGGCATAGTGTCAGTCAACATAGCATGATCAGATTCCTCATTATCATTGTAGATTATCTTAGCAAAGAATGACATATAAGGGTCAAAAGTGTTAGATGACTCAGGTTCATCATTTTCAAAGTCACTTGAGTCATCCCAAGCCTTGCTTAGATGAGCCCTATTATGTTTGTGAATTTTGTCTAAGTTAACTCTACAGTCATTAGCCATGTGTCCTAACTTCCCACATCTATAACATTCAACATTTTTAAAGTCTTTCTCAGGCTCTTGAGATTGTCAGTTTGGTATTTGTATTGTCTTCTCTAATGAGGCATGTTGTTAGATTGATTTGGATAAGTAGGTTTGCCTTGTCTTTTTGCTATTTTATTTCGAAAGTTCACAATTTTCTTAAACTGTTTAGACATTAAGGCAATCTGATTATCCAAGGTATCTAAATTACGGTCATCATCAAAGTCCAAGTCAATGTTAGGTATACTAAACTCACGTGTGGTCAACTTAGATATAAAGACAAGATTGGAGGCAGACTGTCTCTTTTGGGACTGGGTTAATTGTTTTTTAAATTCTAATTCCATTTCCACAGTTCTTAATTTGCTACTGAGGAGTTCAGGTGTGAGATTTTGATCATCCATTTCCTCAATTGCATCTCTCTTATTATCAAATTTTTGTGGAAGTGATCTTAGTATATTAAAGAAAATTTCCTTTCTATCATAAACAATCCCATTAGCATGCAATTTGGTCACAATGTCAGTCAGTCTAATATTGAATTCATCAAATGACTCAGTCTCAATCATGATCAAAGAGTTGTACTGCTGAATTAACATTTGTGTTTTAGCATCTTTAACTCGGGTATCACCCTCATGTGCAGTCACTAGGGTGTCCCATGCTTCCTTAGAGGTAGAAAAAAATGATATCCTCTTAAATTAGTGTTCATTAATAGACATGAATATGGCATTTTTTCCTTTATTGTTGTTAAGGGAAGTCTGTTTCTCTTCTTCAGTGAATTCACTTATTAACTTTTTAATCCTCACAGTACTTCCTCTAGTGGATGGTTTAGTAGGAAAACTGTAACCATTTTCAATAAATTCCAAGACATCATCTCCCAATGTCCCTTGAATGAAGGCTACCATCCTTACCTTCCAGTAAGAAAAGTTGGTTCCATTAAAGAGAGGGGGCCTGAACAGGTTACCTCGTCTCTCAAAATTCTCGTCCATAATTTGTTTTTAGAAAACAATTTCAGAAACTCAAGATCTAAAGAATTTTAAAAAAACAAAAGCTCTGATACCAATTGAAAAAATACCACTTAAGTCGTTTAATTCAAGATTAAACTATCGAAATGGCTTCGAACAGTTTGTTGAAGAAACTCTTTCCTTAAAACAAATTTTTTAACACAAGATGTAAAAAATAGTATGAACGAGTTATTTAAGGCATATGTTTACCATTTTTGAAAAACAAAACTTAAATCAACATAGCCTTAAGAAATGGATGAGAGGAAGAGGAAGTATACATGAACAATTTTAACGTGGTAAAACCCCACCCAATTGGAGAAACATCCACGGACGTCTCTACACCTCAAAAGTAAAAAATCCACGAAAATAGAATAACAGTTTACAAACTATATAACAATCAAGATACACAATCAGATCTAATTCTAAGTTCAGAAATATACCAATTCCTTTGGATTTTCTGTCTTCTCCCAAGGCTCTGATATTGTTGATGTTCTCTCAGCTTTGTAACTCCACTCCTTTTAGCTTTACATCGACTCAAAAGTCCAAGATCTCAATACCAACACTTTTCAGTGTAGTGGTGTGAAGGTGTAAGTGGTGATGTGCTCTAAATCATATGCACGCAACTCACACACACTTAATTACAGACAAAATGCAAAAAAGATCACAAATATGCAAAGGAATTTCCAAAATTAGTTTAATCAAAATTATTATACTTTGGGTCTCTAAAATATCCGTAGATCAAGAGGGAATAATTATATATACACGAGCCAAGATCATATGCAGTTTTTTTATTTGAAAATTTGTCATAAAATGTCAAATATATGAAAGTGCGAATCCCCAATCAAGATCTGAACTATATCTTAGTCTAAATATTCAAAGAAACTGAAATCAGAAAAGATTTTGTTGGTTTAGGTTTTAAAAATATCATATCAGTTTGAAAACAACCAACTAAACAAGATTTCTCGAAAGAAGAAATCAAAACTATGCAATATCTAAGTGATATGTATCACAGAGATCAAATCTCAAAGTTCAAGGAAAGAAAATGAGATTGAATCAACGTGATTAATTTGAGAAAGAGATAAATGATAGAAGAGGATAAATCTTCTTGAATCTCAAAATAACTCACTCTCAGAAAGGGTTTTCTGGAAAGATTTGGCCGGAGTTTAGTTTAGAGTTTGGTCTCTCTCTCTCTCTCTCTCTCTCTCTCTCTTCTCTCTTTATTTTCTCTCAGAAGTGTGGCTATCCAAAGATTGGAAATGCATAATATGGCTTGTATTTATAGAAGAGATAGAAGGCTCTGGAACCTCGAAGCAAATCAACGCTCAGGATTGCTTTTAAATGATCAAAGAAAATCTAAGGGTTAAGAATGCACCACTTATACGCTAACCCTCATTGGTTGATCCAGATGTTACAAGGATCATCTCAGATAAGATGAAGGTCGTTGATTAAAAAGATCGAAGGGTTCACAGGTAAGCACGAGTATGTGAGTGCATAAAAACACAAATCTAGCCATTGTGGAAGCAACACGTGTAAGGCTGAGATGGAACTACAAACCCGTGTTATTGAACTTTTATAAATACAAATTGTACCCATATAATTTTCAAACGCTTTCGGTTTCTACCCAAGCAGGTTTTTAACAGCTTGTGAAATTTATAAAACAACCAACAACGTTTTTAAAAACCAAATTTAAATTTCTAAAAATTATTTTAAAAAATCATAGAAATTATTTATAGTATCCCAAAAATTGTAGAAAATTATTTTAGAGGGATTTAACTCACGCAAAACCATATAATGAATTAAGGCAAACATATAGGAAACACATGAACGCATCCTAGGTGAAGTATTGGTGTACTACCTTTTGGACTATTAGAGGAAGTCAAAATGAAGAGTCTGAAGGTTCTTTTGATTGAAAGGGTATGACTCAATTTTGTCACTATTTTCAAACTAGATGAGAACCTATATATTATAGACTCAAGTGAGTCAAAGATATAGAGTGCTTCACATATGAGGTATCATAAAGGTTTTGGAAATTGCTTAAAATGTTTGTCAATAACTTACTAAGTCACTTGAAATGTTAAGTGAATCAAATTATCTTAAGAACAATTGAAGAAAAAAAATCTTGAAATAAGATTTTAACAAATATATTTTTCTCTTTTGAAAGCCAAGCTTACAAAATATTCACCTTATTGTATTTACGTTAAGAATTTAGCCTAAATATCCTCGAAGACTTTCAAAAGAGCTCCTAGGTGACAAGTAGGTAATCCTTATCCACTTACACTAAATAACTAATGAAATACAAAGATACAGATGAAAATAAAAAATTTCATGGTAATAATGATAATGGTACAAAAGATCTTACAAAAAATTCACTACTAGTAGTTTGATGGTAACAAATTCATTATTCGTTGCGATGAATGACGTATTCACTCAAGGAAAAATTAATGACCAAGTCATGCAAGTAACTTGACAAAATCTGTGGAGCATCTCGCGGGCAAAGAAATTTTCTTCATCGAAGTGATAAAACAGTGACAAAAGTCACTATTAAAGTAAGGGTTTTAGCACAATTTCTTTCAAAGGGTTGTGTCCAATGAAGCATATGCTTATTGTCACGATCAAAGAAATAAAATTGATATTTGAACCTTTCAAGCTAAAACAAAAGTTTCAAGTGATATACTAGTGAATTTATGCACCAAGCAAGTTTTTATAAGAAAAATATATGGTGTTTTCATACCACCAACCCTTAAAAATCATATTTCACTCAAGTTTAACATAGTTTTGAATTTCAATTAGATACACAAAACCTAGGATTTATTTTTATAAAATAATTGCCTAACATCTTTTGTATGTATACGAATCAAAGAATCTCTTTAGATGGGAAGGTTAGAACTGTTCCACGAAGTTACCCAAATAGAGGGTCGGCCGACGTGGGCTATCTTTAGTGTGGGGCGGTTGAGAGATGTGGGTACTGGTCATTTACAGCTGAGAGGAGAAATGAAAGGGTTATTTCATCTTCTTTTTTAAAAAAATTTATATAGTGACCCATTTTTGGTAAAAAAAAATCCCGACCCACAAGCCTTATTACCCAACTGATTTAATAAGGTATGTTTATATGGATATGTTAGAGAGCCTGGCTATATATATATATATATATATTTCTCCTTTGGACCCAAAAAACGTATCATGGTTTATAGAACATGGGAGTGTTGATAAAAGAGGAGTGGCAAATTTTAGATCCATTGTGTGACTTTTTGTGTTGACAAACTTTATATACCTTATATTTGATAGTTTTTACTATAATTCTTCAAACCACCCGCGCATCTCGCATGGTTATAAACTAGTATTATGAATTTTTGTTTGCTATGTTTAATACACTTCATCAATTAATAATTTATATTTCATTTTACCCTTATAAATTTATAAAAATTTATTGCCTCGTGCATTTGTCTAGGTTCTTAAGTTAGTACACTCACCTGAGTTGAGGTGAGATTTATTTATATATTTAAGAGAGGTAATTGATTTATCACATTATACTAAAATTTATTTATAGTTGCGTTTAATACGTTTAATTTTAATTGGCTATGGTAATAAGTTTAAAAAATAAAAATAAAATTTGGGCAAACTTGGCGCGACACTCCACTTACAGCGGGATCAATTGTTGTGACATTTAGAGTGATTCATGTCTCGTAGGCTTGCTATAGCTAAAGTAACAACTTTAAGAGGATTCATTTCTACCAGTGTTGTTATGATAAAACTCTAGTGCAAAATAGTATTTTTTTTTTCTATTTTTCTTGATCTAGATAAGGTCTTAGTCCATTTCAAGTGGTTATGTTTGTATATCAAGGTGTGTTCAAAAACTTTCGACGTGACATGCCATATTCTTTACTTTCGTAAAAATTGTAATTTTTTATCTTCAATATTAATAATATTGGAAAAAGGTATTTTTAATATTTATGTTACTAGTATACTCTATCTTGATTATGTGGGGTATATATTATTATCCACTTCATATAGAAATTGATTTGTAGTCGAGGTTAATAGGTTATATATTGTTAATTTTTATTGTCTATTAATATAGCATTAAAAAATAAAATTTTGGGAAGACTTGGTGCGACATTCCATCTGCCGTGAGAACTATTAGTTTGACATTTAGGTTGTCTCACATCTTAATTCCTTTTGTACCCAAAATGACAATTCTGAGAAAATTAATGATGTTTTTATCAACCAAAAAGCAACATCTATAATGCTTTGGGTAGTGGAAACCTTTCGTAGACAATTGGACTACCTTGAGTGGTGACATCCTACAATATTCGAACTGTTGCAGGGCTAAACACCACATTCCAACGAATGGTCATTAAAATTATATATATACTCCTAAAATTGAATATATTTTATCATTCTCCTTAATCGCAAGGTTATTCTTCTTATTTTTTTTTTTTGCAAGTTTATACTCTCAATCACTCCCAAGCTAATAGAATCCTGTTGTGAAACCCAACAAGATCACTTCCAAGAAACTATTGAGTAAGATTATATGTATAATAATGTGTCCCACTTCATTTTTATTGTCTTATTACGGTTTCAAAATATATTTTGTGCCTCTTGTTCTTAAGGTAATTACATGAAAGGTTCACAACATGTCCTTCTCTAGAAATATTCCTCAATTTTATCCCATCATCTTTCATGTTCACAACTCTTCGAATACAACTTTAAACTGAGGTAAAATTACTTAGAAGACAATATACTTTTGTCACATTCAAATTAACTTTTACATAAATTGGAAGTTATTTTGTGTGTGCTGATATGGTTCTCTTAGTATTGGTGATATAATTATGTCATATATATATAGTTCAAATAATACATATTTTTTTATTTCACTATACCAGATCTGAGAAGTTCGTGGATTTGTTGTCTTCGCGAATCAAATCTTCACTTTAGCGATGGTTTCCTTTGCCAATCGTACCCCTTGCCACAACTTTTTTTCTAGAACACACGTTGTCCCTTTACGACATCCCATCGTCACCCCTTTACTACAGTGACAAAAAACATTGTGCCCGCGAAGGTCTGTTATTGATCACGAGCTTTATTTGGAAAAGTATATCTTTCTAAAGATCTTTGTACTTTTTATGTGAATCCACGAAAGAACAAGTTGCATTCCTATCTGTTCTACTACTTATTGTTAATTTTATAAAATAACGCAAGTGCACGAGCTATTATAGAATAACGGGTGTAAATATGGGTGGAACCCATAAAGATTTATTTATTTTAATGTTTAAAATAATTGTAACTGTCCAACTAGACTAAATGTGATAGTTAATAATTACGCACTAAACTAAATAAAAGCGACTATGGATAATAAGAGAAACACACGAGAGTTTTAAACAATATGGAAATAATTAGGATTCGGGGTCTATTTATCGCATAACTAATATTTGACACTAATTTAATATTGTCATTCCCTTTTTATAACTAAAATCAAACCGACTCTTGTCATGTTTATTTCGAAAAATATAATTGTTGATACCAAAATTAATATGCTGATGTGGACGAATAAGATGAAGACACGTGTCAATCTACGTGGCACAATAGCATCGAGGAAGATCATTTCCCGACCAACCATGCTTCTTTCCGAGCAACGAGAATACGCCGAGGAACTCTATCACACCGAAGAACTCTATAGCACCGAGGTACTCTAATGTTCCGAGGAACTCCTGATCAGCGAACAGCTATGGCGGTCTGAGCTGCATCTCGGTCGTATCATTAATTGCCAGATAATCAACAGTTCAGATATTCATTGAATGCTTATATTCTTGGCACGCATTCTGCATTAAATGTATTACCCTTTCATATGTATGTCATTTAATGTATCAAACCTTTCATGTACAGCCTCAAGGCTATAAATACCTTGTATCATCCTCATTCAAGGGGACCGGAATTTCTTGAGAGAACTTGTAATCAAGAATTCCACAAACACTCAGCAATAACATAACAGTGGACGTAGGCTTTATTCTTAGCCGAACCACTTTAAAAATCTTTGTCTTATTTATTTATCTGTGATTGAAAAATTAGAGCGATCTAGTTTTTTACATCAACAGATTGACGCCGTCTGTGGGAAACGACTGTTATTATCGTTTTTCATAAAAATCATTTATCACCAATGGCAGATAATCCAGAATCCAGTAATCGAAATGTTGGAAATACTGGAAATCTTCCAAATCCATCTGCATCCCCAGATCTGGCTGGAATTATGACAAATCTGGCTCAAGGACAAACCGCCATGCAAGAATCTATGAGGCAACTCATTCAAACTCTTCAGGGCGGTGCACCTACCTATTCAGGGAAAAGGAGTGATCATAGGCAATCGCAATCTAGACGTACCGGGTCATATCGCAATGAGGAGTCTAATGATTCTTCTTATCAACCTGGGCGAACTTCATCGATACGGGCTATGGATACAGATCAACGTATCACTCTTTCTCCGGAGAGAACTAGCGCTTTGGAAAGATTAAGCAGGGTGTCTCCTTTCAGTCGGTTAGGACCAAGGAGGAACATGAGTCCACCTAGGGCTCCATCAAGAAGTTTTCGACCACCACCAGGTTTGAGAGAAGGATATGCACAATCGCGACCAACTACTCGTCGAGATAAATCTCAGGAAGCTACGTCAGAGCAATCAGTTGCTCGGACTAAGCGGCCCGAGGAAGGGAATGAAGCATGGAAAGGTTCCATTCAACGGTTGGAAGATAGATTGGGAGAAATGGCTAAGGCAAGGAACCCCTTACAGAGAACTTTTGTTTAAGGAACACCTTTTGTGCAAGCCATTGTGGATTTCCCTACACCGTCAAAATTCAAAGCACCTGTAGTGACCCCCAAGTACGATGGAAAGACAGATCCCGTACTTCATATAGAACAATACCAAGCTGCTGCAGATATCTACGCTGTCCCTGACGAGATGAGGTGTAGAGCATTCTCAGGAACTCTTACCGGATCTGCACAGATATGGTACAATAATCTTCCTCGGGGTAAGATTTTAACCTTTGTTCAGTTAGCCGAATTGTTTATTGGCAATTTTTGTTTTGGAGCAAAGACGGTAAAGCGAGTAGCACACTTGCTAAGTGTTAGACAAAAATCAGGTGAAAGTACTAGAGATTACATAACTCGTTTCAATAACGAGAAGTTGGAAGTCATAGATTATGAAGAAAAGACAGCAATCACTGCTCTGATGAGTGGTTTGCTGCCTAACAAGCTGTACTACACTTTGGCCAAAGATCCACCTAAAAATATGTCGGAGTTGATGGCAAAGGCGGCCAAAATCATGAATGCCGAGGAGGCTATGGTTGCGAAGAAGAATATGGACAAAGAAGTTAAAGTTGAGGTCGACAATTCTAAGAAGAAAGATCAGAAAGGTAATGGTGGTGACAAACATTCCAGGAATAACAGGATGAAGTTGGAAGTCCTAAAGAAGTATGATAATTATACTCCATTGAAAATGGGTATTAATCATGTTCTGGAAGAAATCAGGATTAACGAGGAAATCAAGTGGCCAGAGAAACTGAAGACAAATCCCGACCTGAGGAATAAAGACAAATATTGCGAGTTTCACAAAGATCATGGCCATATGACCAAAAATTGTATAGCCCTTCAGAACGAGATTGAAACATTCATCCGAAGAGGAAAATTATCAAAGTATGTAGATCGCAGAGGTGAAAGGAAGAATGATGATAGAACTAGAGAGAGATCTAGATCTCCTCGTCGTGCAGAGGATAAAAAGAAGAGGGACCATGAAGAGGATCCAGATGATGACCCCGATCTTCCCAAGAAACCAAGGAAACCTGAACGAGAGGTATTTTCCATACGTTTTGGATCACTTGATTGTAATGTTATTACAGGAGGAGATGCAGGAGGAGGAGACCTTACTGCAGAAAGAAAAGCTTACCTCGGAGAGGCTCAAGCTTGTTCATACATTCAGCGAATAAACCTGGCCGAGGATGATCGTCCGAGGAAGGTAAACAAAGAGAAGCTAGTGATTGGTTTTTCAAAAAACGACCTGGCAGGTGTTCTTTACCCTCATGATGATCCTTTGGTGATCAAAATGAGGATGAAGGATGTGATCATTTCAAGGGTGTTAGTAGACAATGGTAGTTCGGCAGACATCATGTACTATTCATGCTTTGATAGCTTGAATTTAAAATTATCTCAATTGGAACCTTATCACACACCCCTTCTGGGTTTTGCTGGCGAGAAAGTTTTTCCACTTGGGACGATCAAGTTGGATATACTCATTGGAACTTGGCCTGCTTGTCGAACAGAAAGAATACGCTTTTTTGTGATGGATAAGAATGTGCAGTCCGCCTACAACATCATCATGGGAAGAGTTGGATTGAAGAAGTTCGAAGCAGTTCCATCTACAGTACATCAATGTTTGAAATTCCCAACGAATTTTGGAGTAGGAATTATGAAAGGTGATCAAAAAGTATCTCGGGAATGCTATTATTCGTCTGCCGAGCAAGAAGAACTTGAAGAATCAAGGAAAAAGACTACTACTTATCAAGTGGAGGAGAGCACAGAAATTGAAACTCTTGACCCTAGAGATGAATCTCAACTCGTAAAAGGGCAGGTTGTGGAATCTACAGAAATTGTTATCCTGGACGACGAGCATCCTGAACGAGTAACTCAGATAGGATCGTCGTTGGATGTTTCAATAAAACAAGATTTGATAACTTTCTTAAGAAATAGGAAGAATACTTTTGCTTGGAGTCATGAAGACATGCCAGGTATAGATCCAAACTTTTTATGTCATGAGCTCAACGTGAATAAGGAGATCAAGCCTGTGAAGCAAAGAAGAAGAGTGTTTAGTCCTGAGAAGAACCAGGCCATACAAGAGGAGGTCGAGAAACTCCAGAAAGCCCAATTCATTGAAGATGTGAAATATCCAGATTGGTTGGCAAATGTGGTGATGGTAAAGAAGAAGAACAACAAATGGAGAATGTGTGTTGATTTTACTGATCTCAACAAGGCATGTCCAAAAGATCATTTTCCATTGCCCAGAATTGATCAATTAGTGGATGCTACCTCGGGACACGAGCTACTCAGCTTCATGAATGCTTATTCTGGCTACAACCAGATCAAAATGAAACCTGAAGACAGGGAAAGTACTTCTTTTATTACCCCAAGGGGAACTTATTGTTATAATGTTATGCCTTTTGGTTTAAAAAATGCAGGTGCAACATATCAGCGGTTGATGAACAAGGTTTTTATCGAACAAATCAGCCGCAATATGGAGGTCTATGTCGACGATATGCTCACCAAAAGCAAGAGAGCTGCAGATCATTTGGTTGACTTGAGTCAAACTTTTGATCAACTGGATAAATACCAGATGAAGCTCAACCCGACGAAGTGTACCTTTGGAGTACGAGAAGGAATGTTCCTCGGATACATCGTCAACCAGCGAGGTATTGAGGCAAATCCAGAAAAGATCAAGGCTCTTTTAGGGCTGCGATCTCCGACGACGAAGAAAGAAGTGCAGAGTCTTACCGGACGGGTTGCAGCACTCAACAGATTTGTATCCCGAGAAACTGATAAATGCCTCCCATTCTTCAAAACACTGCGAAAAAGTTTTGAGTGGACTGATGAATGTGAGAAAGCCTTTCAAGATTTGAAGAAGTATTTGGGAGCCCCACCATTGTTGTCTAGGCCAATAACTGGAGAGACGCTGTACTTGTATTTGGCAGTATCAGAAAATGCAGTTAGCTCGGCATTGATCAGGTTGGAGAATGGAGTCCAGAAGCCAATTTATTACACAAGCAAGGCCTTCCGAGGTGCGGAAATCAGATACCCAGAGCTGGAAAAATTGGCACTGGCATTAATTGAAGCAAGTAGAAGAATGAGGCCATACTTCCAGGCCCATACCATCATTGTGTATACCGACATGCCGTTAAGACAAGCCCTTCACAAGCCAGAAAAATCAGGAAGATTGATGTACTGGGCAATAGAGCTCGGTGAATATGATATTGTGTATGAACCCAGATCATCGTTGAAGGGGCAAGCCGTGGCAGATTTTATAGCAGAATTCACATACCCTGATACCCCCGAGGAGCAAAAGGTGCTTGCTGACCTACCTGTGGACGATACAGGATCAACAGACACAGATCCAGACCAACCAAGGTTGGTAAAAGGACTTGTGGATGTAGAAAAATCATCATATTCAAACCCCGACCAACTCCGGTTGGTAGAAGGGCGCGAACAAATGATCAACGAGGAACGAAAGATACCCGGGGATGATGAAAGAAAGCAGATGATATTTCACCGAGGAACTCTAACAGATAAGAAATTTGAAGACGAGTTACATACATGGAGATTATATGTAGATGGATCATCTTGCACGGCTGGTTGTGGAGCAGGGATTGTTTTAAACTGTCCAGACGATATTGACATGGAGTATGCCTTGAGATTCCAATTCAAAGCTTCCAATAATGAGGCTCAATATGAGGCTATGATAGCAGGTTTTCATTTGGCGAAAGTTATGGAGGCACGACAAGTAATTGTTTTCAGTGATTCTCAATTAATTGTGAATCAGATGATGGGAATATATGCAGTGAAGGGAGAGTTAATGGTGAAGTACCATGCAAAAGTGATGGAGTTATTAACAGAATTTGATGCTATTCAATTGGTAAGGATACCGAGAATGGAGAATGCTAGAGCAGACGCATTGGCCCGACTAGCGTCAGCTACGCGCACCGAGCTGCGAAGAACAATACCAATTGAAGTATTAGAAAGTCGGAGCATAGAAGAAGATCTGACGGTGAAGATTATTACCCTTGATTTAGGACCATCTTGGATGGATCCTATCAGAGCATACATTGAAGAAGGAGAATTGCCGGAGGACAAACTAGCTGCCAAGAAATTAAAATATAAAGTTGCTCGGTATGTGTTAACTAATGGTGTTTTGTACAGACGAGGAATTATGGCGGGTTCGCAGAGATGTGTGCATCCAGCAGAAGTCAAAGAATTGATTGAAGAAATTCATGAAGGATCTTGTGAAGCTCATGTAGCAGGTTGGACACTTTTGCAAAGGGTAATGACACAGGGATACTATTGGCCGACGATGAGGGCTGATTGTATAGCCTATGCTAAGAAGTGTGACAAATGCCAACGTTTTTCCTCCATCCGAAGAACTCCACAGGCATTGTTGACACCCATAACATCACCTTGTCCATTTGCCATGTGGGGAATTGATCTGGTTGGACCACTACCGACGACCCGAGGAAGGTTCAAGTATCTCGTCGTGGCAGTAGACTATTTTACTAAGTGGGTGGAAGCTGAACCACTAATTGATATGACGTACGAGAAGGTGTATTAGTTCATATGGAAGAATATCATTTGTCGATATGGTCTCCCCCACGCTTTCATCACAGACCATGGAACGCAATTTGATAATGAAGAATTTGCTGCCTATTGTCATCAGTCGAACGTCTTGAAGTTTCATTCAGCACCAGGCCATCCCCAAAGCAATGGACAGACTGAGGTGACGAACAGAACATTACTAAATGGGTTGAAGAAGAGGTTAAGTGAGGCTAAAGCAAATTGGATTAATGAGCTACAGTCAGTTTTGTGGGCTTACCGAACAACTCCCCGAGCAGCAACAGGAGAATCACCATATATGCTAGCATTTGGAAGTGAGGCTGTGATACCTGCCGAGTTGGGCCTACCAACACACAGGGTGTTAAATTTCAATTCTCCGATCAGTGATCTGATGAGAATGATGGATTTGGATATGCTCGAGGAAGTCAGAGAAGAGGCAGCCATTAGGAATGCTGCTTATCAATAACGAACAGCTCTGTTTTACAACAAAAGGGTAAAGAAATGTGATCTAAAAGAGGGGGATTATGTGCTAAAGAAGGTCATTCAGAAGCAGAATAAACTGGAAGCAAACTGGCATGGACCTTACCGAGTTACAGAGGTTGTTCGACCAGGAACTTACAGAATAGCAACTCTAGAAGGAGAGGAATTTAAGAACGCATGGAATGCTGAACACCTGCGCAAGTATTATCAGTGATGTCAAATGTAAAGCATTTCTTTCATTATGAATAAAACGAAGATGTTTCGCCATTTTCTTTCTGGTTGAAAGTTTTTCGGGGAATACTAGTGTAATACACTACACAACAAAAGTGTTATAAGTAGCCAACCTCCTTTGGTTAGGAGGACAGCTCTACGGAGCAAAAGTGCTATAAGTAGCCAACCTCCTTTGGTTAGGAGGACAGCTCTACGGAGCAAAAGTGCTATAAGTAGCCAACCTCCTTTGGTTAGGAGGACAGCTCTACGGAGCAAAAGTGCTATAAGTAGCCAACCTCCTTTGGTTAGGAGGACAGCTCTACGGAGCAAAAGTGCTATAAGTAGCCAGCCTCCTTTGGTTAGGAGGACATGCTCTAAGGAGCCAAAAAATGCTCTAAGGAGCCAAAAGCTTTAAGGAGCCAGAAACTGTACACCAGCATGATCAACTACGGTTGGTAAGATAAAAATATACTCTCATATTACAACTTATGTTGGTCGGGAGGTAATATTATTACAATGAGTTCTTTGAAGAACAAAATGTTCAAAAAATACACCAAGTATAGTTGGTCGGGGATAAAAACCCAATAACTGTAGTTGGTCGGCGAGGACAAATTATTGATCTTAGTTGGTCGGACGCAATTTTATAATTAAACCAAGTATAGCTGGTCGGGGATAAAAAACCCATCAGCTGTAATTGGTCGACAAACATTATTCACCCACCTTGGTTGGTTGGAAACAGTTTGAACATTTTTACTCATTACTTTATTATTAAGTGATCGAGAAACATTACTAATACTTGTAACTTTTTATTAAGTTGCTTATTGAACAATAATATTGTTATCTTTTTAACAGATACATAGATACATATGTACAAATATAAAGGTGTTTGATAAACACAAGACTAACAAAATTGGCAAACAGAAAATGAAAATCTTTTCATTAATCTAGAATAAATTACAAGTTACAAGAAGGTACTAAATTGTTACATGGATATTACTATTCTATTGGTTTTTTGCCCTGTGCTTTAGAAACAGGTTCCTCGCCGGCAGGAGGGTCTTCTAGGCAAAGGGGAGAATTGATGAAATTAACATCTCTGAGCATTCTGACGTTCATAACAGAAGGTGTATCCAAAAGATGCTGAGGACGAGATAATTCAACTTGGGAGTGAAGGCTATAATCACCAAGATATTTTGAAATTAGACTGCGAGGAATGGAACGAGCTGGGATCCATGCCATATCCAATTTGAAAGGTGGTACAGGCAAGTCTAATAATGATGGAGCATGATAGTCCCATAAAAAATGCCCTTGCTCCAACTTTAACACACCCAATGCATTTAACCATCCTTGCTTGTAACCTTCATTGTTAGCATGTTCAATGCGAGCATCCAGATGAACGAGAGCTTCATTATATCCTGCCATCCAGAATTCCCTTGGCTGTTTATGGAATTGGAAGGTTAATCTATCCAATTGTTCATGAAGGCTTTTGGCAAAGAGATCCTTGTTATGCAAGGCAGATTTCGTTGATGCCAGCTGATCTTCCAGAGATAGATTTTTATTGGACATTTCAGTCAGAGCACGGTCTTTTACTTTCAACTGGAATGCTTGAGTTTCCAGAGTAGATTGAGTGCGAGCCTCTTCAACATTTTGGCTGAGGATTCTTCCTCGCCCCCGAGAACCTCTTCCTCGTCCCCGAGCAGTTCCAGAAATGGAAGATCTTCTTAAGTCCTCCAGCTCTTGCCTTAGTTTGGCATTTTCGACCTCTAAGAACGAGAAGCCTTCATCAGTAACTGGTATTAATGCAGTAGAAGATGAAGCAGCAGATTCATATTGAGCCAATTTTTTCTGCAAATTATTATTTTCTTGTTCCAGGATCTCGGCAATTTGTCTGCAGGCTTCAACTTCACCTTTTAGGGTCCTTTCCCTAATATCATATGCAGCGATGATCTTCTTATGGCCTGTTTCATAAGAAAGTTGTTGGTATCTATTTTCATAATCTTTGTGTAACAAAGCCATTGATTCATTGTGCTGACCTTGGAGATCCTCTAAGGAACAATGCAGTTCTTCAATCAGGTCATAATAAGCGATATTGTTGGCCACAGCTCGGTCGAGTAAATCTTTCAAGTACCGATAAGCCTCAATAGCCTGCTCTGAAGCACCATGACCAAGGATATCAGCAATTTCCGATGTACTAAGGTCTGTATGACCAGCCTTATAGTATTGATGACATTGCTGCATCAGCTCGGTATCATGTGAAGAGATCAATTCCATTCTAGCAACAAACTAAGGACGAGAAAAAGACAACAATCAACAAAAACAAGTTATCAACAACAGAGATGAGCAAAGATATGTTTTATTAGATCATCAAAAAGTTACATTGTTCGATTACAAGGAAATACAGAAATGCTACCGAACAACTTCACGCCTTTTCCTTGTCTCCCAAGACTTTCTCGGGAGGCTGGGACGAGGAGCTCGGTTGCTCGGAGGTAACAACAGCTTGATCGGTAGGAATCTTCTCGGGAGGAGGAGGCATGGAAGAAACGTCCTCGGTGGCAGAGGGTTGAGAGGCAGAAACTTGATCGCCCATAGCCATAGAAGACTCATCTGAGGCAGGTTCATCTTCTTCTTCTTCCACAATTGGTGGAGGAGGACCAGGGAGATGCTGTTGGAATAGCTCAGAATCGTCTTGGACCTTTAGCTCTTGCATAGCAGCTACCCAGCCATCATGGAAGTATTTCAACTCCCCATATTGAACTTGGGATGTCATTGCAGCTATCCCTCTCTCCCATCCTTTCTCCCAACCAACACTGAAATGTTTCTTGATTGCAACTTTTCTCCTCGACTTCTCCGAGGAGAGCTTCACCTCCAATTCCTCTTTCTTAACCTTGATATCTCGCAGAGTAGATAATTCTTCCTCTGCCTTTTTCAACTTATCATCAGAATCCTGATGTTTAACCTCCAAAACTTTAACTCTCTCCTCCAAATTCTTGGAGGTTTCAGCCATCCTCATCTTATCAGCCTCAGCCATAGCCAACTTTTTCTCCCAAACAGTTTTCTCCTCGATGTACTGTTGGCGAGATTCCTTCACAGATTGGGCTAAACCCAACAAAGCATCGTCAACATCGGACGAGGAACTGGAAGCTTTAATAACTTGATCTTTCTTCACGATGGTATTGAAGCAGTTCACCAGCTGAAAGATAAGAAAAACAATAAAGTCAACACAAATACAAGAATTCAAGAAAAAGAAAGAAAGACCAAAGGTATGAGAAATTTACTGAAGAAAGATGGCGAGCAGCTAGGGATGTCAGTGTATCCCTAGGAATTTTTTCATCAACCCCGAGAACCTCGGGTATAACTGAGCTCGTTGAAGAACTCGGAAGAATGATTTTTGAAACACTACTACCACCAGCGGGTAGAGAAGATGCAGTTCCAGCAAGATTAACTGAGGATGATTTCCTCAATCTCTTCAAAGGAGGGTCAGCAGCATCAACCAAGGAAGAAGTCTTGGTCGGAGAGATTGTAATTACATCAACACTAGCACTTTTCTTGCTCGGGGCCACTGGGGGCTTCTCGGCAACTTTGGAGGAACCAGCATCTACTTTTTTAGTCCCCTCTGGGACATCAATTTTGCCTTTCTGGGCTCCAACAGCAGAAGAAATTTCACCAAATAGAGCAGGAGGAGCTCTTTTCTTGCCCATTCTCTGAGATAGGGGGATATGAGAATCTGAAGATGAACTTTCTGGTGTTGAAGCTGGTTCAACAGGGCGAGCAGTATAAGAGGTTGTGTAACTCTTATACTGTAGTAAATATGAAGCAGATCTAATATGCTCGTCAGCAATGGTCTTATGCAAATTCCAGATAAGTTTCAAATGCTTGATATTCACTTCTGACTCTTTTGGAGTTTTTCTTTTGCTATCAACTGCAAATAAATACATAATGGAATATCAGTCATACATTTTGTCGAACATGATGAAAGCATAATTTCATAAGTAAAATAAAATGAAAAGTAAACCTATCCCATTGCCGTATGGGGGGCATCTGGGACCGTTGTATACTTCATTCCCAGATAAAGGCGCATGTTGCCAATTTTTTATGACCAACCCATGCTCAAAATAATCCCTATTTGAGTCAGGGAGATTAACTACAAGAGCCCTATTCAAATACCTAGTTTTTAAATAATAAATATTATCTAGAACAACCCATTTATAACAAAACATAATTTCAGGGATCCCAATACGAGTCCCATGAGTTAGATTTAATTTGTGCACCCGTTAATTATTCTCCATGAATTGGGGGCTATTTTTGCAGGAACAAGATCAAAATGTTGACAAAACTCAAGACATAATGGGTTTGGTGGAAAGGAAAAACCGCATTCAGCAACAAAAAGACTGGGGAACCAATGTCCCTCAGCCAATCGAAAGTAATCTAAAGGCTCAGAAAGAACCTCTAGAGTTACCCACGAAGGAATGGAAAAATCAGAACGGAATTTCTCAATAGACTCCACAATATAAACCATATTGAATAAAAGAGATACAGAAGAAAGAAAGAAGATCTTACAGAAAAAAAGGAGATGTTTTGACAACGAACGGAAACAAGGATGAACGCACAAGAGAAGAAAAGAATAGAAAGCTTGAATGCAGAGAATGAAAAACGTAGACGACGGTATGGTTACCAAAGAAGTTTAAATACTTTGCATTGGGAAGCGGCGAAAGAAATGATTACCAAAAAGAAACTACTAAACTTCCGGCAGCTAAGAGGACAAAATTTGCACGAATATCAAAGCGCTTATAAAAAAGGCGGAAACTGCGAAATAAGAAGGAAATTTGAATACAATGTTCCTGAAACCCGGGAAGGACATTTAATATTGCCATATACCGAGAAAGAATGTTCCATACTCTTCAAAGTTCAAAATATGAAACATTGGGGGCTTCTGTTGATACCAAAATTAATATGCTGATGTGGACGAATAAGATGAAGACACGTGTCAATCTACGTGGCACAATAGCATCGAGGAAGATCATTTCCCGACCAACCATGCTTCTTTCCGAGCAATGAGAATACGCCGAGGAACTCTATCACACCGAAGAACTCTATAGCACCGAGGTACTCTAATGTTCCGAGGAACTCCTGATCAGCGAACAGCTATGGCGGTCTGAGCTGCATCTCGGTCGTATCATTAATTGCCAGATAATCAACAGTTCAGATATTCATTGAATGCTTATATTCTTGGCACGCATTCTGCATTAAATGTATTACCCTTTCATATGTATGTCATTTAATGTATCAAACCTTTCATGTACAGCCTCAAGGCTATAAATACCTTGTATCATCCCCATTCAAGGGGACCGGAATTTCTTGAGAGAACTTGTAATCAAGAATTCCACAAACACTCAGCAATAACATAACAGTGGACATAGGCTTTATTCTTAACCGAACCACTTTAAAAATCTTTGTCTTATTTATTTATCTGTGATTGAAAAATTAGAGCGATCTAGTTTTTTACATCAACAATAATGGTTATGTTTGAATATTTTTAACGTCTCTAATAGATGGCTAAAATCCCTATATACTTAAAGTTTGCAAATGTATTTAAACATTGACTATCAAAACAACCAAAGTGCAAGCATAATCTATAAAAAAAATACTATTTTTAAATCTCAAAACTTGATTTGAGAAAATAATTTTGAAGGTTTTAAAATGCACTCTCGTGTGCATACCGAATTTTTAATAACAATTAAATTGAGTAGGGAATAAACAATAATTAAATTAACACGACAATATGAGCTAATTATGATAAACATTACCATAATCCTAATAGAAGAATTAAGCTACCAAAATGAATGACAAAAATAAATTGTCAGAATGAGTATTATCTTTCAATAATAAATCAAACTTATAAAACGTTCTTTCGTAATAATCTTCAATCCTCTCAAAACGATAAAAACTTGAGCCTCAAATTCAATACAATCATTCAAAAATGGCTCTTTAAAACTGTGTATAAAAATGTGAGGCTGGGGTCCTTTTTATAGGCCATGAGATGAGGTATTTGGGTTAGGATGAAACTCTTTAATTAGCTGAACAATGTTGGAACCGAACACTCTACCTCCTTTAATCTTTGGATCGGAATAAGGTACTTAATTTTCTACCACCGGAGGACTCTTATTTTTTCTTTCCGAACACGCATGCTGATTTTCGTCCAATTTGGAGTGTGAAAAAAACTTCTATCGAACGACCACAAAAATCAGCCTTTTCGCTCTTTTCTCGAGTTGATACTTAATTTGCATCAAATTTCATCATTACCTGCAAAATTTTCACTAGGCAACTGTTTTCACAAATTAGCAGAAGAAAATTATGAAATTATCAAAGTGCCCATTTTTCACTTAAAATTACTATTTTGAATCCGAATATAATCATTGTTGTAAAAAAAATTCTTTTTAACAAAATGGTCCTAAGAACTTATTAAATAAAATAAAATGGGATTAACGAAGTATAAATTTCGGTATAAAATATACAAAATAATGCACTCATCGGTACTTTAGTGTTTTGATTTTGGTGATGAAGCATATTCTCTACTTTCATTCATTGTTCCCTTATAAGAAAGAGGGTTCAAATATATAAGGAATAGTTTGCCTCATTATTAATTAATCTTTTCGAAACACGAAGAGAAGAATCTTAGAATTTTTATTTATTTTTTATTTACGAAAATTTAAAAATCATAATATAATAACCCATACATTACAATAGATTAGAAAAGGTGAGAATCTTTATAAATAAACATAAAATGATCAAAACTACTTTTAAAGAAAGATTTTTTCAATTATTAACTTTAGAAAGAAAAATCTTTTTATTCTTCTTCTTCACTTATCTCAATGCATTTTTGAGATGTTTTGTATTCCGACTTTAATAAAAATTCCCATTGAAGATTAAAACACGTTTACATTTATTCTTGAGCAAAAATATTTATATCTTTATTTTTAAGAGATTTTTGTGAAATCTTAAAAATACATTGTGAGGTTTGATTAAGACAAAATATTTTTAACAGTGTTTATAATTATAAGGATGGTATACTTTGCAGGGCCCATTAATGTCCACTACACATTTACATAACTTAAATACCAAAAATGGTCTACAATTGGGCATAACTTAAACACAAATGGGCTACATCTAGACACAACTTAAACATAAGTAGGCTGCAACTGGACACAACTTAAACATAAATAGGCTGCAAGGAAATACAACTTAACCGCACAGGCTTTATAAAAGTGATTTCCTCACTCAAAGAGAAGGCATGCGATACAACACTTAGAGAGGGGGAAAACCATAAGTTCCCAAAGGGGTAGAATAAAGTTAGTATAGAGATATAAGTGTATCATCACATTCAATATCTTTGTATCAACACACACTAAATTTCCTCTTCATCCTATAAACATCCTAAATGGGGAGGAGTCTTCACCTTCTCCCCTAGTTAGGCATAAATATTGTAAATTTATCCCCTTAATTTTGATATTTTTATGATCCCGTTCAGGGTAATTGACTTGGTTCTATCTCATAATCATGATACTAACACTCCTTAGTGATTATCACGTGTTTTGTGTATCTCTTATGTGTTTTACAGGTATTTCAAACAAGTTAGTGAGAAAGAGAACTCGAAAGAATGAAGAAAACTCAAGAAATAGAGTGTACAAGGGCATTTATGTAATTCTGTAGCCTGAGTCCGGAGGTGGGTCCTACTGGAAAGTTGAAGAGTTAAAAATTATAAGAAAATTGGAAAAAAATGTCACCCCAGTCAGAGCTACGGTGAAAGAGTTATGCCATTTTGAAGATTGAGAAAAAAATTCAAAGGAAAGACAAAATGCAAGGGAAGGAAAGTGTTTACGCGTGAAAAGTGTGCTTGTGTAGGTGCACAGTCGTAGTTTTCATTTCACCACGATAATACAAACAAACCTAAATTACAGCTACACTTGCGAGGCAAGCACAATGGTAAGTTGGGTATCGAAAATTCACACGGACGAGATGCTAGAATTTAATTGATTTAGTGCTCCAAAATAAAAGTGTAAAAGGTGATTACAAACTAAAAAGGAAAAGATGCATAAAAGGGAAATGATTAACTAGGCGAGGGAAAATAAAGCTAGATTAACAAAGGGGTAAAACTATAGGTTGAGTCGAATATCCCTCACCCGAGTTAATTTGTATAAAATGGATACATGGGTCGACGAGTAATTTAGAATGCGTCTCGTTTCGACAGTTAATTGAATCAAGGGTTGTCACGCCCCTAAATCCGCATAAAAGACTAATAACGTTTTGGCGTCAACAAATACCCCAGAAATTGCGCACGAAAGGTCGTAAGCACGGGACATACATGATATGCCCCGTTAAATCTCCTAGGCGCAATAACTAGGACAACGCATCCGAAATAGACTCGTAAAAGCCATCACCAAAGCAAAGCAACGCGTCAACTCGAGTGAGTTCCATTCAAACACACCCTAATTTAAATTATCTAGAAAGCATATTAAAAACGTGATAAAGAAACACAATAAATAAACGCGATAAATCTACACTAGAAAGCAATAAATCAAAGCATGTAAACCTAATTATGAAAGCTTGTAAACCTAATTATCAAAGCAAGAAAGAATGAAATACAAGTTAAATTAATGAAGAGTGTAATGAATAGTCAACTTACATACCAAAAAGGGGTGTCAATCAAAAGAGAAATGAAGAAGAACTCTTCAAAAACCCAAACCCTAAGTTAAACTATCTTCTAAAACTATCTAAACGAGAATATACCTGATATTTATTACAAAAAAGCTATTTATACTAAGTGGAATGAAATAAGAAAAGAAAAGAAAATGGAAAAATATCTCCTGAAAATAGGGGATCGATCGATCGATCCCCTGAGCTTGATCGATCGATCATCAGAAATCCAGCCCACTGTCTCCCCAAGAATTGCGAAGGATCGATCGATCGACCCCTTTGGTCGATCGATCGATCAAGCAGGTATGACTGAAGCTGCATGTTGTTTTCGTTGTATGCATTTCCCATCCGCTGAAACTCCCGTAACTTCTTCGTTATGAATCGGAATTGCGCATCGTTCACAGCCACGTGAAGCTTGCGAGGAGGACTAAAACTTTCGTGTAGATGTTGGGCCAGGTGCCCAAGTTGTGAAATGTCTAAATTTCCCTTGAACGTGCGATCGGGTACAAAAAGCATCCAAATACCTATAAAACTCAATTAACCCCTGCAAAACATGTTAACGTAGAAATTCGAGGTTGTCTGGTCAACGAGCATAAATATAGGAAATAAGATACCCGAATGGGCTAAAATGCGTAGGTTCGGAGGATGAAATACATAATATTTGCGTATTATCACACCCCCTAACTTACACATTGCTAGTCCCTAGCAATGAAATAGGATGCAATAAGAACTACAAGAAAATCGAAAGATGGATGAGTACAAAAGTATGGTATAGAAGAAAAAGGCCACTTTCGCAGGCGATTCAATTAAATTTAGCGTACGCAATAAGTCATTAAACCCCTAGGTCACCCTAGTGGACGAGTGTCATCTAGTGGGGGTTTTCAGGAATGATACCCACAAACATCACATGGTTTCCTCAAAATATGCCAAACCCAACATGTGACAAGCCCAAAAATAGCGAACAAGATTTCATACACATTATTAGCACATTGAACGAATTCAAACAAAAGTACGAAATCATTAACATTATAGAATGCACCTCATAGAATTGAAACCTTAAAATGTGGGAGGGGAGCGAGCACATGCAAAGTGTGATTTGGCGAAAAACTTATATCACCCGGATAAACATTAAAGCAGGCATGCATTCAATCCTCACGGTCATTACACTCATCAAGTGAATTCACTCAAAATAGGGAGGTAACACACGGAACATGCTGGCATAAAGAGTAAATGTAAATGGTAACTAGGCCGCACACATGTCACAAATGAAGAACGCTATATATAAAATGAAAAACTGTAATCTCAATGAAAGATACTGCACATTAAAAGAGGCAAAATGCATTTTTATAGATTATCAAAACAATTATGACTTTTAAATTACATCAACTAAAGATCACATAGGACTTTACTAGGGTTGTAATGTAGGCTAGGCTAGGGTACGAAATGAAGGAATGTATGTACGGATTCAAAGTGTTCGAGATGAAAACTCGGGATAATGGAAAAATGTAGGCAATATCAAAATTGGAAAATAAGTTCTAAACGAGCATTAGATAAATCATCAGGGAGAGTAATCAAAGCTTATTGAACACTATATACACCATTTACAACCTTCTCTTTCTTTTCTTTTTCTTCTTTTTCTCATTTTTCTTTTGTTTCCTTTTACTTTTTTCTTTCTCTTTTTCATCTCTTTTTCACTTTTTCTTTTCTATACTTTTCTCACTCTCATATGACTAAATTGCAATCGACATCACAACATCATTCAATCCCAAGTAACATTCCAAACAAAGGTATGGAAAGTGTGTGTATGGTTTAAAACTCCAATTTAGAGTTGGTTATGGGAATTTTAGGTTATGAAACGAAAGGCTATATTTAGGCTCAAAGGGGTTAACGAGGGTAAACATATAAGGGTGAGGTCAAGGCTAATATGGGTGATATAACAAAGATGGCCTATGATCATTTCCAAAAGTTTACGCAATTCTCGAATCAAAACAATATATGAAAATCATGATCAAGTAACACATTTCAAGTATGAACTCAATTAATGAACGATTAAATGAAAGAATAGTGAGATTACCAACGAATTCAACGTTTTTAATGAGAAAAGAATAGTGTATACACTCAAAAATGACGAAAGGTACAAAGCTTACTCGGAGTAAGTATATACAATGGAATAAAAGATTACCGAGTTATAAAAATCTTAAACCAAATCAATATAACAATAAAAGTGCATGTGCTCATGGGATTAAAGTTTAATTCATGAAGTTATTCATAATATCAATAATGGAGACTAAAGTCTAATAACTTCTAAAATCGAGAACATGCGTCATTGGGTTGTCTATTGGATCCGGCAATTATTGAAATTTATCATCGAAAACAAAGGCAAAATGCCCCAAAAAAGAGATAAAAGAAAGAAAATCGTTTTGAAATTTTTAATTTTTCTAAGAAAATCATACTAAGTAACTAAAATGTGAGCAAAAACATGGACTAAATAAAGAAATGGATAGAATATCCCACACCCCCTAACTTAAAACTTGACATTGTCCTCAATGTTAATTAAGAACCAAGTCAAGAGAGGAAAATAGCGATATTACCCAAAAGTGGAGCGATCCCCATAAGAACAAGTCCAAAGAATCTACAAAATAAGTTAGTATCGAGCATAGCAAAAACAAATAACAAAAAGTTAACTAATTACAAAAGACTAAATTAAAAAGAAAGGAAAAGATAAAAAAGAAACAATAAAAAGCTAACTATATACAACCTACTATCTAGGTTTCACACTAACTATAAACTAGAAGTCTAAATAGTTGAGGATCCACCATAAGAATGATTTGACTTTAGAGTATAAACGGTGTACCCTCACATACAAGCACGACTTCCGAAAAATATGAATTACGTTTGAACAACGGAAGGCATGTGTAAGGTGTAAGAAAGGAACAATCGCCAATTATCAATTTTGGAGGGACGATGGGGGGTTTGGATTGAATGGGTGACAAAAACATATGGGGACCGAGGAAAACCGAATATCCTACAATGATTTTGAACTTGGAATGGGAGGCGGCGCACACAAAGGCAAAGATGCGATCATGGAAGGCAACTCGAGCAAGTACTCCTCATCGGCGAAAAGGGTTAAAACATTAAAGTTTGAAACCGAATCATCGAGTACTTGTGATGGTGTGATAATAGAGAATGAAAATAGGGATGAAAGAAATTCAAACTCATGAGATGAATCATCATCGCATGAAGATTGAGTTTCAAATGAAATAATATCATTTTCAATGAAATGTTCTTCTTTGGGGGACAAAGAAGAAATCATTTCATTGCAAATGGATATTATGTCATTTTCATCCTCTCTTTAAATATCTATTATGCAATGGGCAAAGTCAAGACTGGTTTGTTCCAAATTAGGTAAAAGTACCTCATTTGGTTCAAAACATTCATCGACTTCAAAAGTCTCGGAAGCAAAATCGTCGTCGGACTCAAATAATAAATCCAATTCATGTTCCCAACAACGATTTTCTTCCCGATAACGATTTTCAAGTTTCTCATTCTCATACATATGCAAGCCCTCACCAAATGTCATAGGTCGTGGTGCGGATGCATGAAAATGGGAACTTTGAAAATTACCATCAGACTTAAACGAGAACTCATTATTATAGGAATTTTGAAAATTATTGCAATTCGTTTCAAAATTCCTATTACAAAGAGGTAAAGACCCAAAATCATTATCATCATCATCAAAATTCCAATAACCCAAGTTTTGACTTTCGTTATACTCCCCCAAAGTCATATTTGAATTTGAAATTCTTTGGGATTCTAAGTATTCACTGAAAGTCATAGGATTACGAGCATTTCGAGAATTATAACAATAATTACTGAAAGAATTGGAATAAGACATGCTTACCCCAAAAATGGCTCGAAATGGCGGATTCCACAAAGTAAGTGCGCGCGGGAAAAATTCAAGCATTTATAAGTGCTCAAATGTGCAAGTCCTGTAAAAAGGTTAGAAAACAATACAAATAGAAAAAAAATACTATAAAATACTAAATCAAATAAAGTCTAAAACAAACTCATCCCCGGCAACAGTGCCATTTAGACTAAATGCGTTGTCGGGATCAAAGCACTGAACCAATTAAGATTCAAAGCAAATCATCCCCGGCAATGGAGCCATTTTGACTAACTGCATTGTCGGGATCAAAGCACTGAACCAATTAAGATTTAAAGCAAATCATCCCCAGCAACGACGCCATTTTGACTACGCATGAAAAGTGTGCTCGTGTAGGAGAACAGTCTTTTTTTTTGTTTCACCGCGATAATACAAATAAACCTAAATTACGACTACACTTGTGAGGCAAGCACAGCGGTAAGTCAGGTATCAAAAATCCATAGGGACGAGATGCTAGAATTTAATTGATTTAGTGCTCCAAAATAAAAGTCTAAAAGGTGATTACAAATTAAAAAGGAAAAGATGCATAAAAGGGAAATGATTAACTAGGCGAGGGAAAATAAAGCTAGATTGACAAAGGGGTAAAACAATAGGTTGCGTCGGATATCCTTCACCCGATTTAATTTGTATAAAATGGATACATGGGTCAAAGAGTTATTTAGAATGCGTCTCATTTTGACAGTTAATTGAATCCAGGGTTATCACGCCTCTAAATCCACATAAAAGCCTAATAAGATTTTGGCGTCAATAAATACCCCAGAAATTGTGCATGAAAGGTTGTAAGCACGGGACATACATGATATGCCCCGTCAAATCTCCTAGGCGCAATAACTACGACAATGCACCCAAAATAGACCCGTAAACGCCATCACCAAAGCAAAGCAACGCGTTAACTCGAGTGAGTTCCATTCAAACACAACCTAATTTAAATTAGCTAGAAAGCATATTAAAAATGCGATAAAGAAACGCGATAAATCTACACTAGAAAGCAATAAATCAAAGCATGAAAACCTAATTATCAAAGCAAGAAAGAATGAAATACAAGTTAAATTAATGGAGAGGGTAATGAATAGTAAACTTACATACCAAAAAGGGGTGTCAATCCAAAGAGAAATTAAGAAGAACTCCTCAAAAAACCAAACCCTAAGCTAAACTATCTTCTAAAACTATCTAAACTAGAATATCCCTGATATTTACAACAAAAAAGCTATTTATACTAAGTGGAATTAAATAAGAAAAGAAAAGAGAAAAGAAAAGAAAAGAAAATGGCAAAGTATTTCCTGGAAACAAATAGGGGATCGATCGATCGATCCCCTGGGCTCGATCGATCGATCATCAGAAATCCAGCCCACTGCGTCCCCATGAATTGCAAAATGTGAAGGATCGATCGATCGACCCCTTTGGTCGATCGATCGATCAAGAAGGTATGAGACAAGTTGCATGCTGTTTTGGTTGTATACATTTCCCGTCCGTTGAAACTTCCGTAATGTCTTCGTTATGAATCAGAATCACGCGCCGTTCATGGCCACACGAAGATTGCGAGGAGGGATACAACTTCCATGAAGATGTTGGGCCAGGTACCCAAGCTGTAAAATGACTAAATTTCCCTTGAACGTGCGATCGCGTACCGAGATCGAGCGAAATGCGTCCGAACTTCACACTTAGCATCCAAATACCTATAAAAACTCAATTAACCCCTACAAAACATGTTGATGTATAAATTCGAGGTTGTCTGGTTAATGAGCATAAATATAGGGAATAAGATACCCGAGGGGGCTAAAATGCGTAGGTTTGGAGGATGAAATACGCAATATTTGCGTATTATCAGAAAGTCCAGGGGAAATTTTGTAATTTTACACACATAATTCGGAATAGACTCCCCAGAAGAAGTTGAATTTAATGGATCCATGAGCACGTAGGAAGAAACATCATCCAAATCCGAGTTATGAGTGAAAAGTTATGAAGGTTCAAAGTCGGGAAGAAATCATGGCAAAACAAGGAATAAAAGACTTAGAAAAATTTCACCTCAATTTTCACATCAACTCAGGAAAAGTGAACCGGTTCGACCCATTAAGAATAAAAAATTGAAACAGTTCGGAGGGCCAAATTTTTTTTGTTTTTCAAAAATAGAGTTGTGCATGGATGAATGACTAAATATAACGTGATGTACTTAGTTATTTTCGATACCAGACATTGGGGAGCTAAGTTTTTAATAGTTTTAGAGGGTTCTTGCAGCCAAGAACCCTAGGGTTTTATTTTCTTCAACAATACTCAAGCTTTATGGAATGAATTCAAGATTTTCTTCTTAAAAGTTTGTGTTCTCCATCTCTACTCTTCCGGGTTGACTTTTTTTCGCATGTTTTCCATATTTTTTGAGATTCTAATTATTATTTGCATATTTAGGTCTAGTTTCTTCATGTTTCTTCATGACTTTTCTTCGCATGTTCCCCATCTCTACTCTTTTGGGTTGACTTTTCTTCGCATGTTTAGATCATATGTTTTTCATTAGGTTGAACATGTCCGACTAAGTTTCTAAGGGTTGGGGTGCATGAACCCCACCCGATGTAAATCACGACAATAGGAAATAAAATTTTGAATTAAATTTTAAGGGAATCGTGTTGCGTAACTATCATAACCGTCGTAGGAGTTTTGATCTCATTTTTCCTAGGTAACCGGGATGCTTAAGAGTACGACACGCATATTGGTTAACGCGCCACCACTTTATTCTTGCCTTTGATTTCGTATGATGGGGGCTTCGTTCCTTCATATACGTAATGCTTAGGATTAATAAAGTTCAGGTTCATTTAAAGTTTTAATTTCGAAATCTAGTATCCTACGAGGTGAATTACTAGGGTGTGGGGGATTGTAACCCAACTTATTATTCTCATTTATAGTTAACTTTTTCATAAAGTTGTCATTTGTAATCGCACTTAGTGTAGCTCGTAGTTAATTTGAATAAGCATTTAGTTTGTAGTTAAACTTCCTCTCAAAGCATCTTTTCATTTCTTCTAGAGTCAAGTTAGGATTCACCATCGTACCAATCGTTGTTATGATTATTTTATCCTATTTCCCTAAGGATTCGATCCTGACTTATCGGGATTATTACTTGAGCGACAGGCTTGCACTTGAGCCTATATAGCACGCACACTAGATACACATTTGTGGTCATGTCACGTTTCTGGTGATATTGACGGGGACTTAGGTAGAGTGTAGGTTAGATCGAGTTAATCCATAACTTTGACCAAAAGAAAAAGATATAACATATCTCAAAAGCTTTTTAATGCAGAATCCACACCAAACTCCTCAAATCACTCCTATGCGCATTCACGAAAACCCGATCGTCGAGTACAACCCAGATAGCCGACATTCGCCAAACAATCCTCAATTTTGGGTTCCAGCTCCAACTCTGCCAAACTCAATAGTAAGCTACCCATCTGGTTATACTTCAAGTTACACTCCTATTGCACCGAGTGAGGATACTGAGCCATTAAGTGAGGGATCCATGTCACAGCACGAAAGCGTAGGCGCGGGTGAGGGAGAGGCACCATATCGACCCTTGAGAGAATTCTTGTACCCTGAGCGGTCAGTCACTCCGGGTAGAATTTTTCTCCCGTATATTGCACGGTAATTCTATTTCCAAAATGAAATGATCCAAATCCTTCCCACATATCATGGAATGGAATCGAAGAATCCCCATCTCCACATTTGAGAGTTTGAAGAGGCGTGTGAGACGTTAAACGATCAAGTATGCATGAAAGATGTGATTTGCCTCAAGCTTTTCCCATTTTTTTCTCATGGATAAAGCTAAGACCTGGCTATGGTATTTACCTCCAAATTAGATTACATTGTGGAATGAGTTACAATCTAAGTTTCTCAAGAAGTTCTTCATTCCACATTGAACAAACTCCATTAAGGCTCAAATTCAAACCATCTGAAAATTAGAAAATGAGTCTTTTGATCGATGTTTTGAGCATTTCAACGAATTAGTTACTTCATGTACTCATCATGGACTTGATAAATAGCAAATCATTTCATTCTTCCATCATGGGATGAACATCAACTCCAAACAACTTGTTGAAATAATATGCGATGGCCTATTTATCGAATTAGACGCTGATGATGCTGAGCTCCACTTGAGGTATGTCACTGACACCACTCAAGCATGGGATACATCTGACCCTAGCGCACAGAATCGAACTCGCCAAGAGGCCAACACTCCATTGGCATCTGGTCTATTCAACCTCGATAAAGATACTATGGCGGACCATCGACTCGATCAAAATGAGAAAGGTATGAGAGAGTTACTCGTTGTGCACGTAAGAGAACCAACTGGCCGTATCCACACCCCCGTTGAGAAGGTATGTGATATTTATGAAGCGGGACATTAAACAGAGGAGTGCCTAATAATACTCGCATACAAAGTCATGATTCAAGAGCAAGTGAATGGTGTAGGAGGATTCAAGGGTAATTTTGGTGTCCTGCACGAAAATTCTTATAACCCTTCATGGAAAAACCACCCAGGTTTTAGATATGGGAAATCGCAGGTTGCATTGAATCCTAATTCTCATGTCGCCCCTCCTCCACCTCCATACTTTCAACAAGCACCACCTATGCAAGGACACGGGCCAACATCACCTCCTCCAGCTCCATATATCTCTCCACCGCAGAGAACTCTCGAGGACATGAGACACCAATTCATAAATTCTAAAAATGCAACAAATGCTAGGTATAAGCGCATGTTCACCGACATAAATGGAAATATCTCTAGGTTGCAATCATCTTTAAGTATCCAAGAGAAGTGTAAGTTTTCGGCCCAAGGCCAAAGACCTCCCCAAGATCAAACTAATGTAAGTTATATTTTTAATACAAATCAAGAGCAATGTTGCGCGGTAGCCACTCTACATAGTGGTAAAGTTATTGATTTAACACCTTTCCCGCACAACACGCCTAAAGGCAAGGAGGTTTCGCCCGGAATGAAAGAGGCCGAAGATGCCTCCTTAAACGAGAGTGATAATAAGAACACTAAGGAGCCCGAAGTCGTAGTGAACCCCCCCCCCCACCATTGTGCCGTTTCCCCAACGGTTAGTATCTCATGCTAAAGAGTCCTCTCGTGAAGATGTGTTAGACGTTCTTGAGAAAGTATAGATTAATTTACTTTTCTCGATACTGTAAAGAAAATCCTCACGTATGTTATGTTTCTTAAGGACTTACTTATGATGAAACAAAAGCTAAAGGTAAAGAAAAATGTGTTCCTAGCACAGAACGTCAGCTCAATACTATCAAGTGACCTTCCACCCAAATTCAAAGATCCGGGTACACCCACTATTTCGTGCATCATGGGGGAAATCGAATTGAGAAAGTGCTAATAGATTTAGGGGCGAGTGCCAACATTCTCCCGTTACTCCATCTATAAGAAATTAGGTTTGGGGGACCTTAAGCCCACTAGCATAACTCTCTGACTCGCAGATAGTTCTGTAAAGATACCTCAGGGAATCATTGAGGACGTGATCGTCCAAATTGACACATTCTACTTCTCGACGTATTTTGTCGTTTAGGAGGAGGAGCTCTCCGTTGTAACGAGTAATCATGTCCTCGTCATTTTAGGCCGCCCATTCTTAGCTACGGCTAATGCCTAGATAATACTCGAAATGGGCACATGCAACTTATGTTCAGGAATATGACCCTCGAAACAAATTTCATCAACATCACCAATACCGAGGGTGAGGAGGGCGTATCGCAAGAAATGGATCTTATGGAAGAGACGGTACACGAGCATGAGAGGTCCCACAAGCGAGAGCCATTACGGGTGTGCTTTATTTCATCAAGTGGGAGCGGTAGTTTTAACGATGAGAGAAAGGTGGGGGAGGTGTGTGTAGTGACCGTGATTGAGAGAAAGAGAGAGTAGTTAGAGGAAAGAAAAATAGTGGAGTTAGAGATCGAGCGAGTAAGCGAGGATGTAAGCATTACTCGCGAGAGAGAGTTAGGGGACGTGAGCATGGAAGATTTTGAAAAAGAATTTGGGCATTTGGATGAGAGCCTGAATGTAGAAGTCCAACCTTAATTGGACTTGTTTAATTACTTGGATGAGAGAGAATGGCAAGATACAATAGATGAATTCCTTCATAATGACCATCCCTCCACATCACAGAAGTTTTCAGAAGAGAGTGAAAGATAATGTTTGAAACACACTCGTGAGAGAAAATTAGGAGATATAAGTCTTAAATACTTTGAAAAGGAATTCGGGTCGGTGGAAGAGAGCCTTACTGTTGAAGTCCAATCCCTATTAGACACTTGTAGTCACTTAGAAAAAAGAAAATGAAAAGATAAAATGGACGAATTCCTTCTTTGTGACCATCCATCCATACCACTTCAGGTCTCGAAGGCGATTGAGGAGAAAAGTTGTGTTTCGTCCGTTTTAGAGCTCGACCCATGCATTCAAAAAATTGAAAAAAACCTAGGTGTTCCCTCCGAGTCGGTGCACGCAGGTCATGCTTTGAGTAAGCATCACGAGGATCCCTTTCTGATTAGTCACGAAGAGTCTCTCGTCCTTTCCTTTATCTATGGGCGAGGTCCCAACTTGTTCCGATTATTAGTTTATGATATGAAGACGGAAGAGACGAGGAGAGCATTGGACCCCGTTCATGGGGTCGGGTGAGTTTGTGGAGAGATGAGAGGTCGACCCACCACCAATGCGTATGGGGTAATTTTTGTTATATTATTGAGTCATATCTTAGTGTCATTTATTTTCTTTTTGCATTTTAAATATTTTCTTATTTTATTTGTCACACTCATTATTTTCTCTTCTTTAGATTTTTAATCCTTTTGATTGAGGACAATGCAAAAGTCTAAGTTAGGGGGGGTGACAAGTGCGTATTCTAAAACTTCACAAATTTTTAAAATGCCCCAAAATAAAAATGAAAATAGAAAATTTCCAAAATTTCCAAAAAAAATTTAAAAAAAATCTAAAAAAACCAAAAATATTTTTCATCAAAATAAATAAAAATCAGAATTTAAATTTTTCAAAAATATCATCGAAATTTTAATTAAAGTCTCAAATTTGTAAATTCCAATGCACAAAGCCTAAATTGACCAAAGGTGGAAACTGAAAGACAATTGACAACTTTACGAATAAGTGTGAAGATTAATTAACCCAGTGAGATTTCGAGCCTATCGATTTTTCTGAGTTTCTAAATCAATCTGAGTTAATGTTTAAGTCAAAGCTCAATTCAGCGTTTAATAAGTCGCCGTGATCTCAATACCCCTGTTTTGATCGGTTAAGGGAATAGTGTGTGATGTTGCTTCGAAAAGCGCGCTAAAATATCTCTGAGTTAAATAAACCTCGAGACACATATGGTAAAGTAATTAGTAATTTGGATAATGAAGTAGGCTCTCGTTTTCTGCCTAAAAATACTAGCCAAAAAAAGAAATGAATTTTTTTCCCTTTGCAACCCAATTTGATCCGAATAAATTTTTTTCCTTTCGTTTGATAGCCCGAAAAACCATTTAGCCCGAAATTGTGAATGATTGAAAAGTTCAAATGATTCGAAAAAAAAGGTGGAAAGAAAAATAGAGTGATGCTCAATAAAAATAACAAGAAAAGAAAAAAAAAAGTGAAAAATAGAAGAAAAAAAAGTAGAAAAAGAACAAAAAAAAGAGCAAAAGCCCGAAAAATCACTAACAGACATCATAAGGTCATTTACCAATTCCGAATTTTTCGATCATTCCCAATTATACCCAATACACCTTAAAACCCGAAAACGTTCTGACCAAGTCCGTATTGCGAAATTAATTACCGCGTGGAGATATAAAACACAAAAATATAATAGAAGAGATAAATCGGTGTGTATAAGAGGTGATGTTACCATTTACTTAATAAACGTACCCCGGTGATGAGATATTTTCACCCATAAATTCCTGTCTTTTCAAATTTGTGTGTCTGACCTTGTGTCCATTACATTTACTCCTTATATCACGCACACCGAGAGAGAATAGCCACATTTCGAGTGATTCGTTTTCTAGAGTATCCCATGAGCATTTGAATCAGAATAAATTTTCAAAAAAGTTACGTAATGATCAATCGGTGGAAATTAGCAGCTTAATTTTTGGCTTCGTACACACACGACAAATTGAGACTTATGAATATAAATCTATGGTAATTATTTTTCGAAAAGTTTAAATTGTACCATTTTTAGGTATTTTGAATTTTGAGTCGAAAATGAATTTTGTGGGTATATTCACTACAAAACCTCACGAGATACAACTCATCCTACTAGGGTAACCTAGAGTTTTAAAATCTTGTTGCATACACTAAATGCAATCGCTTACCCACGAAAGAGGTATTATATCCCAATAACAATTTTGCTAAGAGTTATGACCTTGTTTTTATTCTTTTACAATGCTCGGGACGCGCAAAGTTCTAAGTTAGGGGAGTTTGATTAGGCATAAATATTGTATATTTATCCCCTTAATTTTGGTATTTTTATGATCCCGTGTAGTGTAATTGACTTTGTTTTATCTCATAATCATGCTACTAACTCTCCTTGGCGAGTACCTTGTGGTTTGTGTATCTCTTATCTATTTTACAGGCATTTCAAGCAAGTTAGTGTGAAAGAGAACTCGAAAGAACAAAAAAAAACAAGTAATGGAGGGTTCCACGGCATTTTCGTAATTCTACAGCTAGAGTTTGTAGGTGGAGCCTATTGGAAAGTTAAATAGTTCAAAATTACTAGAAAATTGGAAAAAATGACACCCCAATCGGAGCTACGGTGAAAGAGTTTGTGGATCCACGAGTACATAGAAAAAAACGACATCTAAATCCGAGTCAGGAGTGAAAAGTTATGAAGATTCAAAGTTGGGAAGAAATCATGGCAAAACAAGGAAGAAAAGACTTAGAAAAAATTTCACCTCAATTTTCACATCAACTCTGGCAAAGTGAACCGGTTCGGCGGGCCAAAATTTAATTTTTTTATTTCAAAAATAGAGTTGTGCATGGATGAATGACTGAATATAACGTGATGTACTTAGTTATTTTCGATACCAGACATTAGGGAGCTATGTTTTTAATAGTTTTAGAGGTTTCTTGCACCCAAGAACCCTAGGGTTTTACTTTCTTCAACAATATTCAAGTTTTATGGAACGAATTTAAGGTTTTCTTCTTAAAAGTTTGTGTTCTTCATCTCTACTCTTCCAGGTTAACTTTTCTTCGCATGTTTTCCATATTTTATGAGATTTTAATTATTGTTTGCATATTTAGGTCTAGTTTCTTCATGATTATAATTACATGCACATTAGATTATATGTTTTTCATTAGGTTGAACATGTCCGACTAAGTTTCTAAGGATTAGGGTGCATGAACCCCACCCGATGTAAATCACGACAATAGGAAATAAATTTTTGAATTAAATTTTAAGGGAATCGTGTTACGTAACTATCACAACCATCGTAGTACTTTCGATCTCGTTTGCCCTAGGTAATCGGGATGCTTAAGAGTACAACGCGCATGTTGGTTAATGCGACACCGCTTTATTCTTACCTTTGATTTCGTATGATGCGGGCTTCGTTCCTTCATATACGTAATGCTTAGGATTAATAAGGTCCGGTTCATTTAAAATTTTAATTCCGAAATCTAGTATCCAACGAGGTGAATTACTAGGGTGTGGGGGATTGTAACCCAACCTATTGTTCCCATTTACAGTTAAGTATTTCATAAAGTTGTCATTTGCACTTAGGATAAATTAATTAGTAACTTTTAATCGCACTTAGTGTAGCTCGTAGTTAATTTAAATCCGCATTTAGTTTGTAGTTAAACTTCCTCTCAAAGCATCTTTTCGTTTCTTTCTAGAGTTAAGCTAGGATTTACCATCTTACCAATCGTCGTTACGATTATTTCGTCCTATTTTCCTGAGGATTCGACCCCGACTTATCAGGATTATTACTTGAGCTACAGGCCTTCACTTGAGCCTATATAGCATGCACACTAGATACACATTTGTGATCGGGTCATCCCCCTCTCTTGTAATAAGATTTTTGCTCACAATATTTATAAATGGGCACACTCTAGCAACACCGTGGACTTAGGCTTTGTCGACCCATTTAAATTACCATGTTATTGGATAAAATTCTTATCACTTGACCCTTCTTATTTTCATGTCTTTTATAAATCTCGAGTCAAAATATCTCCAAAAAAATTACACTGTGGTCCTTGACGGACTATATTATTATCCACATCCATTTCCCTCCTTTAATAATATTTATTACTAGGTAAAGAATGCTTGTATGAAATAGCTTGCCTTGCTTTCTCGCTTTCTCGATTGCTTCTTACTTTAGTGCATTTCAAAACCTTTAGGAAGACTCACATCTTAGAAATTGGTATCCATGCATTTGGTGGCTAATAAAAAAGTTCATTATAAACGTCAAAAATGAGCTTTTGATTTAGTTGTAAAGGATAACTAAAACCTATCACGATTGTGAAGAGTTTCTAACTATTGTACCTTTTACGGATGATATGGTGTGAAAGGGTTTTAGTGATAGTAACGCATTGTGTGATTGTAAGATGTTGTCTTGATTTATAAGATTCTACCATACTTCATTTATCATTTTGTTAGACTGAGATTTTTTCCATTATGGGTTTTTTCTCGTACAACTTGGGGTTGTGTGATTGTTTTATCATATTTTTAATTTAGATTATTCACCTAACATTAAAGATAAAATTTGATGTAATCTAATTGGTAAATATTTTGTCATACATAAAAATTACGACGATAAATTTTAATTTGGGTACTTTCGCTCCATTACGATATTATGTACATGTACTCTCATATTGAAAATCAAACGTTAGAGAGTCAAACGTAAAAGGTGATCCACATGTAAGAAAATTTTCTCAGAGGATGTATATGTGGTTATTTTCACTCTGTGGGGTGATACTTCAAATAATTGAAATAACCTAAAAAATCAAAGGAAGGTGGGCATGTGTTTCAAGGGTACGCAAAAACTTAATACAGAGACTCAATGCGACAAATATCGGACCGCGAATTCGTGAAAAATGCGATTTGACACCATTATCACTATAAAAAAAAATTGCGACATAATGAGCATATCATGAAAGGTAATAATTATGTCGCAAAAGACATTTCATGACATACTACTATATGTCTCCCCTGTGTCGTGGAAACAAGGCACCATTATGTGACAACAATAACGTGTTGCCTAAGGAGGGGACCGAAGTCGCGACATCGATTGGATGTTGCCGAATATAAATGAAATAGATGGTAGAAATTTTACCATATAGTCTGCCAAAATAAGATTTTTGGTGAAAAAAAAAGATACGTGTCGCTAAAAGTATGCCCTTGGGTAATAGAAAAATAGTGATATCGTTAAAACATGTCACATAATTTGTTTTTTGTTTTTTGCAGGGTAGTAAGGACGTGAGAAAAAAATTCTCCTTTTTGAGAGAGTTGAGTGAGAGTGTTGTTGGGTAATGACTCCTTCAAGTTAAGGGTTGAGAGGAGAATCGAGAAAAATACCGTGAAATATAAGAAAAAACTAACATTAACTCTTGCACCACCATTTTGCCTAACTTCGTGATGAATGTGAAAATGCTCATGGAATCTGTGTATCAATATCATGCCTAAGATACTAAAATTAAATAATACTTGTTGGTGGTAAAATTAAGAGTCATCTTAAAAAAGTATTTATAAAAAGAAAGGAATAAGAATAAATAATGGACTACGATTACTCCAACTAGAAACATCATGCATGCGCATATTTAGAGGAAAAAACAATCCAAGCTCGAGAAGGGGGAGGAAAAGACGACAATTGATCACGGGATATGGGCACGATAATGAGATTAGGTTTACCCAAGTGAATGATGTGGTTTTTTAATTTCCTGAAAATAATATTTACATTTTATGGCCTAATTTAATAATATCCCATTGCTTACAAGCTACACTATATTATTTGTTATGGTAATAAATATTTCAAAAAAAGTAAAAGTTGGGAAGACTGGTGCGACATTTCATCTGTCGTGGGTACCATTAATGCAGCATTTGGAGTGTTGTACATCTCATAGGCTTGTTACACTTAAGAGTTATAAATCTGAAAATATTTTGCTCTGAAAGTTGCCACTTCATTTTATATTTTTAGTGAACTGTAAGTTTTTTGGATCCTTTGATTGACTTTGATTTGTTTTCCATGGAATATACTTATTTAAGTTTATTTTTTAGTTTTACGAAGATTTATTTAAAATATATTCTATAAAAATGAAAAATACTTATTTATGTTCATTTTTATAAGACCATCTTCAAGGCATTAATGAAATTTATTCTTTAGAAAAATCGTCCCCCTCCAATGAATTGATTTCCATGAGAAAGTAAGTAAGAAGATATAAATCCTTCATTTTCTCTCATTGTAAAACTTCTCACAAAAATAAACTTATTTTCAATTATTTTCCAACTTTCTAACCAAACACATCTTTATCGTTTTAGAGTACCAAAACTACATCAAAGATCGTGCAAAATAATATTATGCTATTTTGTATAATGCCTTGAAGCTGGTCTTATATGTAAAGATATTAAGTATTTCAATTGTGATAATTCTCGTTAAGTGAATGTTGACATGACACTTAAAAACTCTATTAATTAAAATATTAAATAATGTTATAGTGGGTGTTTGTCTTTTAAATACTCTAATTATTCAATTGGGATAACCATGTTAACTTTGATTCAATCAAAGTTAATAAAATTTACATTCTATTATAAGTTCAGAACATCATTGAATGTAAGTTTTTTTAATTAATATTATTTACTTTATAATGTATAAGTTTTAATTAAACAATTATGTAGATCTTAATATGTATTTGTAATTTATATTCCCTTCATCTCAAGTTATGAGTCAATATGTATACATTATACACTCAATAAGCGGCCAATATTAAAAATCATTTACTATCATGGAATTTGGTGCTTTAATTATGTTAAAAAACACTATTAATTCATATTATCCTATAAAAGAATAGTGGAAATTTAATTTAGGACATAATAAGTAGTGCGTAATAGAACCATCGCTAAGACATTGAAGCATTTTACACCCCCAAAATGCTCGAATACTATATTGCTCTCCCAAATAATCAATTACTCAAAGACAATTAACATATGTCACCTTCCCATGACAATTCAATAGTGTGCAATCTTGTTTCCCATGACATTCCAATTGTCGTAAGACCAACAATTATTTCAATAAATTTTTCCTTCTTCTTTGTGTATGATGACTTTTGTGTATAACTCATATTTTTTTTTTTTTGTATTTAAGGACTAGTTTTTCAAATTCTTTATAAAGAATAATGCCAATTGAAATCAATTTCAACACCAATTGCTAGCTTTTCTTTCGAGTTGATGTCTTCTTCATCCAGCAATTCCCTTAACAAATTTTTGACGAGTCATCGGATGGGGGCAATTATGAAGAACAAGTGCTCCGGTTAATTAGGAGTACAATTCTTTTGCTTTTAGAGATTCACACGCAATCGATGGGTCTCATTATTGGGGTTTATACCCGAAAAAGGTCATCGACATGGATAGGGAGGGAGGGCCTCGTCGATTGATGAAAGACTGTTTTGATGAGGCCCCGACGTAGGAATGCCGGTAGCTTTAGGCGTAATTTTTGCTTGCACAAATTATGTTGTTCCTCAATATTCTTTACAGGTAATCTTTGTACGATAATTTTTTTGTATAGAAGGGAGATATGAGTGGAAAATGAAGTTCTTTTGGCGTGACTCTCTGAAATCAGTTGATGATTTTATTAATTTGTACAATATTCTCGAGAACTAAATTTATAAAATGATGAAACAGAAAGAACATTATGTTATTTTGTAAACGGATTATTTCGGTTTTGACACCCACTAGTTATACTTGTTTGGGTTTTGACCTTAGTTAAAAACTATTCTATGTTTGACCCGTATTTTTTACTTTTAACGACACTTTAAAAAAAATGAACATACATTAGTTTTTAATTGGGATCAATATCCAAATAAATTTAACTAATATAGACCAAAATCCAAATAACCCTTTTTAATATGAGGACGAGAATGTCAAAGTCCATGAAATCAATTAATGTAAGAGATCGTAAGTATTTAGTTCCATTTTTAAAAATTCATTTATAGATACTCTACTCTCATGTATTTGTTTTTTTAGTTATTGATTCTGTTATAACTACGTGACAAGTATTTCTCTGTGAAAATGAAGGACGGTTATCGGTGATTACAAAGCGATTATAAATGATTTTGAACAGTTATATGACTACATAAAATTTAATAAATATATGAAATACGAGTTTTCAGAAAACTTTAAAAATTATGCTAAACTAAAAAAAAAACAATTAATATGAAGTGTTGATATTTTTATGGAAAGTTCTTTGGGAGAATAGTCTTATCCTTTTCGGGATATAACAATCGGAATCACAAGTAGTTATACTATTTAATATAGTTTAAAAAATACATATAAAAAAAATGAATAATGTTTTGAGTCTCAAATAACTCCCCCAAATCTCCTCCAAAACTTATGTGGACGCCACATCATTCTTTCATTTACCTGTCATCTATTGTCATGTGATACGAATCCCGTCAAGACACAAAGCACAAATCCTTTTATGAAAAATTTGAAGGAGTTATTTAAAACTCATATCACTACTAAAAAAAAAACTAATAACAACTGAGGTTGGCGTTTCACTTGTAGTCAACAATATATCTAGAAGGCAGTGCCAATGACTTGTATATGTCACCTGGTGCAATCCAATAAATCTAGAAGGCAGCACGATCTAGTATTTGAACAACTTGTCCACTTCACACACGCGTGCCTTCTTGAAATTACTGTCTGATAGAAATTAGAAAGCAGCCTTTATGTAACACCAATTATCTTCTCTAGAAGCCTATCAATTTTCTCATTTAACATACGCCCTCTTTCCAACGGCAGCTTATATGGCAAAACGTTATTTCCATCAAGAAAAATGCTTTGAATCCCAAATAATTCTTTTAAATCTCTTCCAAATTTTACAAGGATCCCAAATTTTATAAGGACGTCACGTCATTCTTTCATTTGTCTGTCATTTATTACCATGTGATGAGGATCCCATCAGAACACAAAGTCCAACTCATTTTGGAGGAGGTTTGAAGAAATTATTTGGACTATGTAGCATTACTCTTCCATCAAATATGCATATAATATACTTATTCTGTAATGAGGACTTTATATGCTTTTTTTCACATGATATGGCAATAGAAAGCTCATACACGTTTTTATCACTATTTCTAAGTGCAAAAATGTAGCTTGAAAGGTGGATAATGGTTGCGGTATTTTTTATGGCATAGAACATAAAGAATGCTATTAGCTATAATCGAGACCCACTCGATACCTCTTTTATTACAAAAGAAAAATGTTAACTAAAATATATATATCCGCCATTGAATTGGAGATTGATTTTTGAAGCTTCGTAAATTATTCCCTTCTCAATAATTTTAATTATTTTAATATATATTTTTTTACACTAAAGTCTCTCTGTTATCCAAAATAACTTTTAAATTAATTACAAAATATATATATATATATATATATATATAATCTGAACAAATACAAATTTACAATGACAAGTTGAATATAAATCTGATTAAAGCAAATGTTCAACACTTTGTCCTTAATATGAGATTTGTCCCACTACGGTGCATTAGAGACTGAATGACAATCTTATTTCAGGATACAACAATCACACTTGTAATAATAGTACTCCAAATTGTGAGTAACATGCGAACCAACAATGAAAGAACTCTCTTTTATGAACGAAAATAAAAACGGACTTAGACAAAAAAAAAATATGTCTTAAAAGCAACATGAAAAATAAAATACGAACCACCAATTTATTATAAAATAAATGGCGATTAACATAGTTAAAACTATCCAAATTGTCACAACAGTTGAGAAAAAAATAAACTATAAAACTAAAATAAAAATTGGCCAAGAATAAATAAAATACACAAAAAAGTGGACTAAAAAAATAATAAAGGCCTAATAAAAAATGGCCCCAAAAGTTAATACATATGCCAAACCAAAACCTACGACCATGCACATGTCGAGTGGAGTTGAGTGGGACGGATGGCAGCAACGCGCACGTGTAATCTTAATAGTCAATTTAAGCCCATGTAGGTCCTCTATTTGTCAAAGAGTTAGAATAGTCTTAGGGCACCAATCCCCAAATCTATAAAGAGTTATAATATACTACATTCATTTATCATATTTAATCTACGTGAGACTTTGGCTTTTACACAATTGTTCAACCAAATTTCATGTTTAATGTGGGTACTTTGAATAGCAATTTCTAATTCATTAATATATGATTTTGGACAAGTGAGTATACTACGTTATACTCCTAGTGAAGGAGAACATGTTACAATTTCGAACCGCCTCGAAAGACATGTGCGTCCCATATTAAATGTACCTCAAAGTTGAATAAAAGATGATTTTGTGAACCCATTAAAAACACATAAATTTGAACAATTCTCCACGTGAATGAAAATTGGTTGAATCAATATAAAAGAAAATATAGACACAAAGAGAATTTCTATTGGGAAATCGCTGCATCTGAAAGATAGTTTTGTCATTTAATCTTCCTTGGTAAAAGACTAGAAATTTATTGACTGATCAGTGTACGCGATGTTTTGAACTATTCAGTTTTTTATGTAAATCAAGACAATGGGCTTCACACAGTAATTCTCCAAATATTGCTGGTTCTTTCAGTTGTGTTCATTTTGACCATCAACAACTCCTCATTTCATGAGTGCTTTAAAGAATTTTAGCCCTATAAAGTTTCCATAGAAGTGGCCCCTTCAAACTCACATATGTGAGTTTCTATTAAGAGTTTCCTACCATACCCACTTGGTTTTTCAAGATATAAGAGTCATTAAAAGCTATGATTATCCTAACTTACTTTGTATGCAACACGTTTTATGCAACATTGTTTTATCATATGAATAAGTATGAGTTTAAAACTCATTAGTGATCACTTCAAAGAGTCGGTCAAAGTTCGGTTATCCTTTTGAACCTAGATCATAAGATCTCCAGTCAGCTAGGTAAGGTTGCCATCAAGACATCTCTTTATTTGGTAGGCTTTAATCTTATTCCCATCGATAAATGATATACTTGCTTTGTATTCAAACCTTTATTTAACGAATCTATTATATTTTCCTTGGATTTAATATTATCATTAGAAATAACTCCATTAGACATAAGTTGTTTTATGGTATTATATTTTCTATGTATATGTCGAGACTTACCATTATACATATTACTTTGTGCTCTATCAATTGTCGATTGACTATCACAATGTATGCAAATTGCAGGCACTAGATTTTGACCATATTGGAGTATCCTCGAAAAAGTGTCGAAGTGACTCTTCTTCCTCTCTAGCTTTATCTAAATATGTAACTTTAGATTCCATAGTGGATCCAGCATTACATTATTTTGAGGATTTCCACGACATCACAACACTACAAAAGTGTAAATATATATCTAATTGTGGATTTAGAATCCTTCGCATCAGATATTTAATTAGCATCAGTGTATCGTTGAAGTACAATTGGATATCTTGTCTAGTGCAACCCATGTTCAATGGTATATCTTAGATATCTAAGAACTGTTATTATTGCTTTTTAATGGTCTTTACCCGTATTACTTGTATACCTACTCAATTTCCTAACTTTGTATGAAATATCTGGACGAGTGTAGTTAACGACATACATTAAACTACCTTTGTTTCGAGAGTATTCTAGTTGAGAAATACCATTTCCAGTATCAGTATATACCTTAATCAAACTTATCAAGTATCTTCTCAATAGAATGAGATTGAGACCAGAAAAGTCCATCCGATGTTTTAGAAATTTTAATTCCTAATATAACATTCGCGATACCCATATCTTTCATATCAAATTTACCAGAAAAGATTCTCTTAGTGGATTTAATGATATCCTTATTACTTCCAATAATAATCATATCTTCTACACATAGACAATCAATGACATTACCATTTTGAGTGTTTTTAATGTAAACACATTTATCACACTCATTTATTTTAAATCCATTTGGCATAATTACATTGTCGGCCACTATTTAGGTGCTTGTTTTACTACATAAAGGGAATTAAAAAGTCTACACACTTTCCTTTATTGTCCTGAAACTCTAAATCCTTTTGGTTGTTCCATGTATATCCCTTAATTTAACTCTCCATTTAAGAAGGTTATTTTCATATCCATTTGACGTATCTAAAAAATATTCAACAGTGCAATAGCTATTAATATTCAAGTGGATATTACTCTCATAACACGCGAGTAAGTATCCAACGGATCCCCAATCCTTCATTTTTCTTATAGCCTTTATCTATAAGTATTGTTTTGTATTTTTCAATTAAACCATTCGCCTTCAATTTTTTCTAGAATATCCACCTACATCCTAGAGGTTTATTACCAGTGGGAGGTCCACCAATTCCCATGTATGATTTTACATGACGGATTCAATTTCACTATCAATAATCTCTTTCTAGGAATGAGCTTATGGAGTTGACATCGCATCTTTTAAAGTTGTTACGATCACTTTCTAATATATAAGTTAGAAAATCTAAATCATAGTACTTTGAAGCCTGTGTCCTTTTACTACGTCTAGGTTAGAAGTCATCATCATTGCGACTAGATTTGTTATCTACATTCTCTCGATGACTACTAGAGGCAGGGTTATAAAAACTTGTATCAAGCCCATTATTATTCGAAAATATATTTTTAAAGAAATATGCATTTCTAGATTCAATAACAATGTTTACGTGTATATTAGGAATCTCTTATTTATGAACAAAAAATCGATATGCACTACAATTAATTGCATAACCAATAAATGTGAAATGAACGTTTTTGGTCCTACTTTAATCCTTTTGGGATTAGTAAGCACCACTTTTGCAAGACACCTCCACACTTTGAGAAATTTGTAAGAAGGTTTTCAACCTTTTAACAACTCATATGATGTCTTATTTGTTTTCTTATAAGGTATTTTATTCAGAAGATGACTTGTAGAAAGTAAAGATTCCCCCTCATAAGTTCTGAGGTAAACCCTAACTTACCAACATAACATTCATCATATCTTTTAGAGTTCTATTTTGCTTTCCACAATACCATTAGATTGAGTTGATTAAGAAGAGGTAGTTTGATGAATAATTCCATATTTCGAACAAAATAGTTCAAAAGGGGAATCATATTCACCACATCTATCGCTTAGAACCACTTTAATCTTTTTGCTATGTTAATTCTCAGCTATGTTAACCCTTGCTTTGAAGCAAATAAACATAGTAGTATCTTAGGTAATCATCAATAAAAGTAATAAAATATTTTTTTCACCGCTTGTTTGTAAAAAATTTTAATCACATATATCACAATGAATTAACTCAATAAGGTTTGAACTTCTTTCAATAAATTGAAAAGGGTTTTTAGTTGACTTCGATTCCACACGCGTTTCACACATGTGATTTGAGTCAATACTAAATTTAGGTATTAAGTCTACCATGTCATATATTACCAGACTTAAGAAAATAAGTAGAAGATACATTGAGTTTGAAGTTCCCATTGCTCAAATATCCTTTCCCTATATACATACCACGTTAAGTGACTACAAATTTATCAGATTCAAATACCATTTTAAATCCATTCTTACTAAGCAAGGATCCAGAAATTAAGTTTTTTCGAATGTCTGGGACATGAAGCACGTTATTGAGAGTAATTTCCTTTCTCAAAATTATCATGAGTATAACTTTTTCTTTCCCTTCAACCTTCGAAGTAGAATAATTTCCCTTAAAAAGTTGCTCCTCATGATCAGAGTCTTGGTAGGACGTAAACATATTCATGTCGGAACATATATGATTAGTGGCTTGAGTGTCCACCCTCTTTTATCTAGAATTACCCCTTATGTTGAATTTAAAAAATACGATCGAAAGGCTCAAATTAGTAATATTGTTTAAAAGGTTCTCAACCTTAGCAATATTGGCTTATGCAGATTTTTGTTTCTTATTCCCTTAAAGTTTGTGCTTACAACAATCTTTATCATGATGTCCAGGATTGTCACACAAATCATTTTCCATATAACCTTTTAAAGTTTCCACCTTTTTGTCCTTTGAAATGACCATCTTAGTTCACACACAGTATATTCTTATTCTTGCTACCTTGCCTTTCTTCCACAACATGTGCTTTGGATTCCATATGATTTCTAGTTTTCTTCTCGAATGATCGATCATCCTATTCAATCTTTAATCTAAGAATCAAGTCCTCAAGACCAGTTTCTTTACGTTTATGTTTCAAGTAATTTTTGAAAATTTTCCATAATGGTGGCAATTTCTTAATCACTGCATCCACTTGGAATGATTCACTCAATTCCATTTTTTCAAAAAAAAAATCTTGAAATATTAATTGGAGCTTTTGCACTTGATTCACAACAGTCTTTGAATCAACCATTTTAAAATCCAAGAATCTGCTTACAATAAATTTCTTCATTTCGGCATATTTCATTTTTGTATATTTTCTCCAAAGACTCTCATACCTCTTTAGCCGTCTTAAGAGAGTTGTACACATTAAACAATGTATTTTACCGATTGTTGAGGATATAATTTTTGCAAAGGAAATTAGAATGTTTCCATACATCCACCGCAATAATAATTCGTCGGTCAGTCTCATCTCACAGTTAACGCCTCTTCATGAAGGAATTTAGCTAAGTTCAAATCTCAAATAATACAACATTTGATGTTGTCAACGTTTAAAATTAGTCCCTTTGAATTTGTTGGTACAATCACAATGGCAAAGCATAAATAAGAAGTTATTTATGTTTTAAATAAAAACAATAATAAATATATATTTATGATAGGATATATGAGTGGACAAATTATATAAATATAATCACACTGTTTTATTCAATAAATATTGTAAACAACGTTGAGTTTAACATATAATAATATATATGTAATACAATTAAAATGGTTTTCAAATGAAATTTTTTGATAAACATTATATGTAAACAATTTAATACAATTAGCATGACGTAGTCTAAAACAGTTTACTGAATTACAGAAAATATTTTTTACTTAACAGAAAATAAGCAGTGTGTATAAAAATAATTCAATAAACATGCAATCATCAAAAATACTTTTCTGATTACACAAAAAAAAATGTAGAACACATAGATTATTAAAATATAGATTATGTAATTTGTTAGTACGGAAAATCATTATGGAATAATATAATAATAGAAAATCTCGTCTTAATATTATTATTCAATTTTTTTAATTAATTACGCATAATATATATATACATACATACATACATACATACATACATATATATATATATATATATATATATATATATATATATATGTATGTATATATATATATATATATATGTGTGTGTGTGTGTGTGTGTGTGTGTGTGTGTGTGTGTGTGTGTGTGTGTGCGCGGCCGCGCTCGTGCACGTAATAATCTGAACCTATACAAACTTACAATGACAAGTTGAATATAAAGCTGATTGATTCATGTCTTTTCTTATGATGAGATTTTTCAAACGATGGTGCTTCAGAGATGCAACGACAATAGTCTCCCAGGATACAACAATTACACCTGCCTTAGTAGCACTTGAAATTGCAAGTAACAAGCGAACCATTAATGGAAAAACTCTGTTTTATGATTGAAAATGAAGACTGACTTAGACAGAAAAAAATATGTTCTAAAAGAAACTGGAAAATGAAATATAAACCACCAATTTATACTAAAATAAAATGGTGGTTAAAACTAATCAAAATTGTCACAACAGTTGGAAACAAAATAAGCTGAAAATTCAAAATAAAATTGGGCTAGAATAAATAAAATGCACACCAAAAATTAATAAAAGGTCCAAAAAGATAATACTTAGACCAAACCAAAAGCCACGATCGTGCACGTGTTGAGCCAAGCGGGTGACGGTAGCGTGCACGTGTGCATTTGAAAGTCATTCCATGTTCATGTAGGTCCTCCCTCCTTTAAAGAGTTGGGGTAGCTCAAGGACACCAAGACCAAAAGCCATAATGGGTTATAACATACTACACCCATTTATCATATTTTATCTATATGGAACTTTGGCTTTTATACAACACTCCAACCAAATTCAATGTTTAAAGTGGGTATTACGTGGAACAACAATTTCTCATTCACTAATTTATAGGTTTGCCCAAGTGAGTATACTATGTTATACTCCATGTAGAGGAGAATGCGTTACAATTTCGAATTGTCTCGAATGACATATAGATATCATATTAATTGGACCTCAAAGTTGACCAAAATAGGATTTTGTAAACCCATTAAAACTCAGAAATTTCAACACTCTCACCTATTAATATATACCATAAATTTTGGAATATACATAAACCTCACATGTGAATATTACACATGTTCCTGTATATATTACGAAATTTCGCATACAAATTATAATTTTTTTACATATACATCATAAAAATTCATATATACATTATAAATTTCACGTATTTATAACTAAAATATCAAATGTACACTACATACAAGGACCTGCACTGAAAACTTTTCATAGTGTCTTAACTCCCCCCCCCCCCCCCCCCCCCAAAAAAAATATGTATAAGGGAGTAAATCCAAAAAATCATAAATTTTACAAGATAAAAGAGATGGATTCATTAAATAGTTTTTGGGGTTAAGTCCCATTTTTAATGTTTTATCTATATCCTACCAAATGTAAATTTTAAATTATATTCAGTCCCATAGCAACCCAAAATCATCCATAACCGCTCTGTAACCAGCACTCTTCCTTTTCGCAAAGAATGACACTTGTCCCATAGTTCTTAATACGGGACCAATGACCAAAAAAACAAATATATGGAAGTGACTACAAATGAATTTTAATAAATTGGACTAAATACTTAAGATCCCTTAATTAAAACCATCCTATCAATGATAAAAGAGCCTAATCAGGCGAGTTGAATTTTTAAACCTTGTTTATCTATGACATAAAGTGCCCATTATGTATAGAAACATTTTGAAAGCGTCTTGGCATATGTTATATAAAATTATTAATAGAAAATTATTCGATTAATTCAATTTCATTTTCATATATTTTTTGCATCTTGATGTAATAAAATCTATTTTGATAAATATGACGCTCTGAAACATATATGTTCATCTACCTGATTTTGTACGACATGTAAAGTGTCAAGTAAAATTTGACATGACACTATTATATGTTGGGTGACAATAAATAAAGTAAAAAGAAAATCATTTTCCACTTCAAAGGTCACGTGGACACAAATTTGTGTAACTTGTACCAAAATGTTCTAACATTTTGCCAAGCCATATGCATATTTTAACTTCCATGAGCATTTATGCATAATGGCTTTGGAGGGTAAAATGAGCAAAACTCATTACAGTATTTAAGCATAAGAAGTTGGAGATTCTATTTTTTGAAATACATCTGTTATTTTGTCTAATTTTTTTATACAGAAATTGTTTTTAAAAAGGATCATTTGATGAAAAGTCCCTCAATTTTTTTTTAATTAGCATTTAGTTCAGTTTTTTTTTAAAAAGTACCTCATTACATAAAACACTCACAATGCTTTTGTTTCCCTTTTAATCAACACTTTTTCTCTTATCCTAAACTTCAAGAGAAAATTTAAAAAAAAAATAGACAAGGAACTTCTTGCAAAATAAAAAAAATAAGGTGGTCTAAATGAAATATGTACTTAGCTCCTAGGGACTAAACATTAATTGTCCCTAAAAATTATTATAAACAAAAAAAATGTTAATTTTATAAATTAAACGTTTTTTTTTATATAGAAACTATTTTTTACAAACATTATTGTCAATATAAGAAAGTTGAAAACTATATTTACAAATAAAAAAAATTAAATAGAAGTTGTTTCTTTTATAATATTTCTTGAAAAGAAAAACATTCAAAAACTGTTTCTATGTAAAATCCAGTTTTTTTTATATAAGCTTTCATTTCAATAGGTATATATATATAAGAGTATTTTGGGAAATTTATATTCATTAGTGATGTATTAAAAAACATGTGTGCAGTTACAGTCAATATAATTTAATGGGTGTAAAAATCGTAAGTGACTTCAGATTCACAAGTGCATCCCTCTAAACCTCAAAAGAGTGAGAGGAGAGGAATGTTAATGTATGAGACAATGATTTAAAGTGATTCGGACATCAAGAGGGGGTTCTACGTCCATTTTCAAAGGAATTGCACTTATTTATTAGATCGTAAATGAGTTATTACAGTCTAAGGACCTCCCGAGCATTTATTAGGAGAGTCTAAGGTCTTGTTCATTTCTTACTGATTCAAAGGACATTAGGAAGTAATTGATTGAATTGTCTAAGGGTTCCTGAGTATTTATTTTGGGCTCAACAAGATATACAAAGTGTTTGATAACTGGAAATGATCCAAGTTATAAGTATAGGCTCTCAACAGTGGGTTGAGAGTGTAGAACAACGATTATTACTCTATTCGATGATGGAACTCAAAGTTATCTGATCGTATAAAACTCTGAATGTATTAATCTCTTAGAATGCTCGAGATTAGTTGCCTTGGAACATTTCACTAGCCTTCCTTTTATATGCAAAATCTTGAAGAGTGAATGAGTGGATTGTAACAGCATGAATGGAGCATCTTTGAGGTTTGACGGTGTTAACAAAGGGTGCAGAGTTGGCCAAAGGTTTCGCATATGGTGTAAGGTAGTTATTGGTAGCATTAAGAATGTATGTAATCCTCTAATGTAAGTGGGCTTGGGTAGTGGTGGTAGATAAAATAGTGTTTTTCTTTCTACCTGCTCTGCCGGACTGGTTATAGAAGCCTTGCCTAAGGCTTAGGAGCTCAAGAGTAGTAATAGGTTAAGCTCATATTGTTCTAGAGATGTTTTGGGTGTTATACCAAGGTGATGAGGGCTATGTGGCCTAGAGAGGTAATTTCTCTTCAAACTGAGGTCTTCTCTAGAAATTAGACATGAGAGAGCTCTAATGTTGTGGTCTCTGAGCTTAGGTAAGGAGACATGTTCGAACGACTGTCCATACTAGGAAGGAGAACCAATGACTGAGGTCTACTACAGCATCGTGACTTATCCGTGGGAGTAGCGGAGGTCTTAGGGACCACGTAGTGATATGTATGAGGTCAGGGTTTAGCCGTGGGACCTCTGTTCTTTCCCGAGGGTAACCGAGGGGCCTTATATACTTTTAAATACTAAGTGTAAAAATATGGTATCATCATTAGCCCCTTGTTTCTTCTTCCAAAAGTTAAAAGGGGAAACACTTATCTTCTACATAATGAAACTGCACATGCAAGGAACTTGTAAGTGGCTGAGCGTACTTGATGGGAAGTGCCTTGGGGAGTGAAAGGACTGGGGCTATAAAGGATCCTATTGGTCGGTTTGAATCTTCATGCCTCACCCTATCTTAATTCTTCTTTTTATAAAATTCCTCTGAAGTTTGCAAGCATGCAGTGCTCCCCTAAAATTCCTTAGTAAGACAAAATAACCTTGCGTAGACACCTTATTGAAGTAGATCTGAGGGTCCTGAGACCTATGCTATGGGCTTGTGCAGTCTTTGAAGTGAAGACTGAAGTTTTAAAATGGGCCATAAGAAATCTGAACATTAGAATCTTTCATAAGACCTCTAAATTTTTGAAAATTTTAAATATGTTGTCCCTTCAAGGTTACTGATACATCCGAACATAGAAATTTTAAAGATCCCATCGCTCAAATATCCTTTCCCCATATACATACCACTTTAAGTGAGTACAAATTTATCAAATTCAAATACCATTTTAAATCCATGCTTACTAAGCAAGGATCCAGTTTTTTCGAATGTCTGGGACATGAAGCACATTATTGAGAGTAATTTCCTTTCTCGAAATTATATCGAGTATAACTTTTTCTTTCCCTTCAACCTTTGAATTATAATAATTTCTCTTAAAAAGTTGCTCCTCGTGATCTGAATCTTTAGTATTTTGCATTTTAAATGTTACCTAAACACTAATAATCATTATTTTCTTAAAATAAATTAGAGATACTAATTAGAAAAAGTGAAACTAAAGTTGGGACTGTTTTTATTCAAATCTCTAATACCAATTAAGACTCAAAACTCTCCCATTCCTAGATTAGAGGTTGAAATTCCGTTAGAATATATGGATGTTCACATGTTAAAATAAATGTTTTGAATTTTATAATTTGTATTCGATATGTAAAATCTGTTATTTATGTGTATCTTATAGAATAAAAAATTATTATTGTATGCCCCAAAATATGCATGTGTATGGAAATTTTATAAGTTGTTGAAAACCAAAATTGTTTAATTAAAATAAAATGAACGTATTTTGGTTAAATTGGAATCTTGGAATTTAAGTGGTAGAATTGTTGTGATAGGATGAAAATATGCCTTATTTGATCATGCATTATGTTAATATTCGATACCCCGGGGATGACGGGATTGTTATGGTAGTTATGCTTTCACTTTGTTTTAGGTTGTTGGCTAGGTATGTGAGTAGTAGGTGGGCCTCTGTTGTGATTAACACTTTCCAGGTATGGGACTAGTGAATGTAGAATATTACAGATGGGTATTTCCAAAGTGGGGATAAGAAGTACACCTTTCCGTTGTTTCGTTTAGCCTAGATGTGAGATTGGATAGAAATTTTGATATGTATTCTTCCTAAGTGATAGGCTAGGGTATGCTTGTGGTTTTGGTGATGTCTAAGTATGGGACAAGGGATGGTTTAGGTTGGGTTACCGAAAATAATGGGTGAGATTAATAGAGAATAATGAGAACTTGATAATAAATTAAAAAATAATGCCTAAGAGAAAGAACGAGTATTAAAATGAATATGCTTCGCGAGTATGTGCAGGACTAACAATAATGGGTGAACTGGATATAGTGACGTGGTTGTGTAATGGCATCACGAGTATGTGCAGGGCTAACGAGTGAATTGGATATAGTGATTTTCCATGTGTGGAACCTCACGGATATGTGCAGTGCTAACGAAATTGGGTGAACGGGCTATAGTGAGGGAAATGTGTGTGATGTAGAACTTAAGCAGGCCAGGAGTATGTGCAGGACATGTAGGGTGAACTAGCTATACTGGTGTTGTATAAATAATTTGGGAGCGAAAGTATTATGTGGATGACTCGTAATAGGGTGAACTGGATATACCGGTGTCGCATAAATAAAATTGGATACTCATGAGTTGATAATTTAATGTTGTAATATCATAATTGGACTTGAACATTGGGGTGGCTTAGCTATGTAGGTAGATAGTGGTAATTTATTTTTACTCGCACGTTAATATATATCTCGTTTAATTTAAAATACTTTATTGTGATATTTATCATGCATAATGCTTATGTCTATATTTACGGACTCTAATTGGGAGGAGTAGCTAGTTTTCATGTTGTGGGATCTGATATTGCATTGACTAACATTTCAGTTATAGTTGTTGGAATAACTGCATAGGATGGATTGAAGATTTTTGGGGTGCACCCGGATATTTATTTTTATCGCTTTAGTAGTAGTTTGATTTACTTCCATTCCGTCATTTTCACTATGTGACTTTCATTTATGGATTTGGTGGGCCACTCAGTTCCACAGTTTTTTTATGGTCTCGGTCATATATTTATTGTTGGATCATTTCATTTAGGTTTTAATAATTTAGAGTTGGAATCATTTTAGAGATAGCATGGTGATGAATTTTAATTTGCACGAATGTTTATATTTATTGGATAAATTTGAATTATATCTTGTGGAATTAATTAAATGTCTCATATTTCTTTCACATGTTGAGAATTATATTTTATTTAGTGATATCCGACATAGTTTGGCAGTGGCCGATGACAAAGTGCGCAAGGTGTTACAGGGTGTATCTGAGCATGGTCTTAGGTCTCGTAGGTTTTAAGTCTGTTATAGCTTTCGCGTTATCGATCTTTAATTCCCTTTATTGATTTGTAATCTCAAAGATATTGGGTCTAGCATACGTGTTAGTTGTGTTTCTTGAAGATATGGTGTTTTATGTTAAGGTCATTGTAGGCATTGAGGTTAGAAGTAGTAATCTTAATGTGAGTATCTTTAGAATTGATTTTAGAGACGAGATTTATTTTGAAGATCATTACGTGTTTCTAATATCGATGTGGTGAAGTGATTTGATTCAAGGACGTTAGCATTACGATGACTTTTGGAGATAAAATCGAGTGGTGATTCGTGGGGGATCGTGATACGCTGTTATTTTCATAGTTATGTTTATATATATGGTTAGGATATATATTGTATTTTTTGTTCGTGAGGTAGGTGCATGTGGAGTTGGGTGTATGGGTGCCCAATCGTGGCATTTTATGGGTAGCCATGTGCAAGCCTTATTTTATTTACTCGATTTTACTTTAATCTTCATCGAATTTCGAGGAAAAAATTCTTGTATTGGTGGGGGAGTATGTAACACCCTGTAATTTTTTAGCCATAAATATATTTGTTAAATTAAAAATTTCAAAAAAATTAATTTTGAAATCTATTTAATTTCACTATGTAAAAATGTTGGTTTTTATACATAAAAAAGGTTTTAAGTCGAATTTAAATCGGGATTAAAATATGGAAATTATAAATTTTATATAAAAACCAGGGGAGGATCCGAAATAAAGAGGATCAGAAATTCGACCGTTCGATCGCCAAAGTGTGATGCACACGACCATAATGATGTCCAATTGAGTGGATTTGTCTTACACCACTTTGTCTCGCCTTCCGCTAGAACATATAAAAAATTCAAGGAAATCTAATGGTGTGAACTCTAAAATATGATGCAGATGACCTTAATGATGTCTGATTGAGCTCATTTTTAGATAGCGGCTTCGGCTCGCCTTCAGCTACAACATATCAAAATTTCAACAAATTTCGACTGTCCGATCGTCCCAAAATGTATTTTTGTGTGTTTATGTTTGATTATGACTCTTTCTTTAAAACCTTTATATAATGGATAGGTTTGGACTTTTTAAAATACTTTTCACCCTTTTTAAAAAGTATTAGCCTCCCAAATTATTATCTTCTCTCATCTACGAAACCTAAACCCCATTAAACACAACTTTCAATCCATGTTTTGATGATCCAAACCAAGTTTTCTCAAGAACAACCAAAAAGGCGTCTTTACTATTTTTGTGAGAGGAACGCAACCGTGTAATTAACATTTCAAGATGACTTCTTTACAGGCATGAATACTTCTAATGTTCTCCTTTGGTATTATGCGTTTTAAATGTTACCTAAACACTAATAATCATTATTTTTTTTAAATAAATTAGAGATACTAATTACGAAAAGTGAAACAAGTTGGGAAGGTTTTTATTCAAATCTCTAATACGAATTAAGACTCAAAACACTCGCATGCTTATATTAGAGTTTGGGATTTCGCTAAAATATATGGACGTTCGTATGTTAAAATAAATTGTTTGAATTTTATAAGTTGAATTCGACACGTAAAATCATGTTAGATATTTGTATCTTGTAGAATAGAAAATTATTGTTGTATGCCCCGAAATATGCATGTGTATGGAAATTTGATATTTTGTTTAAAATCGAAATTCTTTAATTGAAATTAAAATTAAACGGATGTATATTAGTTAAATTGGAATCTTGGAATTTTATTGGAATAATTGTTGTGATAGTATGAAAACATACCTTATGTGATCGTGAATTATGTTAATATTTGACACCGCGGGGACGATGGTATTGTTGGGGGTAGCTATGCTTTCACCTTGTTTTATGTTTCTTGCTAGGTATGGGACTAGTAGGTGGTCCTTTGCTGTTATTAACACTTTCTAGGTATGGGACTAGTGAGTGTAGATTTTTATGGATGGGTATCTTCGAGATTAGGATAAGTAGTACACTTTTCGTTGTTCTGTTTAGCCTAGGTGCACGACTTAGTAGACTTTTTGATAGGTATTCTTCCTAAGTGATAAGTTAGGGTGATTTGGTTTTCGTGATCTCTAGGTAAGGGACTGGGGATGGCTTAGGTTGAGTTACCCAAAATAATGGGTGGGATTAATAGTGAATAATAAGAAGTTGATAATAAATTAAAAAATAATGTCTAAGACAAAGAACGAATATTAAAATAAATTTGCATCGCGAGTATGTGCATGACTAATAATAAGGGGAAACTGGGTATAGCGGTGTGGGTGTGTGTTAGCATCACGAGTATGTATAGGGATAACGAAATTAGGCAAACTAGCTATAATGACATGTCGTGTGTGGAACCTCACGAGTATGTACAGTGCTAATGAAATAGGGCAAGATGGCTTTATTGAGGAGAATGTATTTGGTGTAGAACTTAAGCGGGCTAGGAGTATTTACAAAACTCGTAATAGGGTGAGCTGGCTATAGTGGTGTTGAATAAATAATTTCAGTGAACCAAGAGTATGTGCAGGACTCGTAATAGGGTGAACTGGCTATACAGGTGTCGCATAAATAAAATTTGATTCATTAATTTAATTAATAATCATGGGTTGATAATTTAATGTTGTAATATCATAATTGGACTAGAACATCGGTGTGGCTTAGCTGTGTGGGTAGACATTGATAGTTTATTTTTACTCGCATGTTAATATATGTCTCTTTTAATTTAAAATACTCTATTGTGATATTTATCATTATAATGCTTCTGCCCATGTTTACGAATCCCAATTGAGAGGATAAGCTATTATTCATGTGGTGGGCTCTGACCCATTGCGTTAAGTCACATTTCAGGTATAGTTGCTAGAGTAGCTGCATAGGATGGATTGAAGTTTTTTAGGATGCAGTTGGATATTTATTTTTATTACTTTAGCAGTAGTCTGATTTATTTCAATTCCGTCATTTTTATTATGAGACTTTCATTTATGGATTTGGTGGGACAATCAGTTCCACAGTTGTTTACTATTTCAGTCAGATATTTATAGTTGGACTTTATGGTTTCAGTCAGATATATATTTATATAATTTGGAGTTGGATTCATTTTGGAGATAGCATGGTGATGGATTTTAATTTGCATGAATGTTTATATATATTGGATAAATCTGAATTGTATCTTGTGTAATTAAAGGTTTTAAATATCTCATATTTCTATCACATATTGAGAATTGTATTTTATTTAGTGATACCTGGTGTAGTTTGGCAGCGGCCAACACCAGAGTGCACGGATTATTATAGGGCTCTTAGATATTAACCTTAACACTACAATTTTTCCCTTGATTGTATAAGAAACTCCGTTATTCTTCATACATGTATATAAGGCCGACTTGTTAAACCACGTACATCTTGTGTTATTTTTCCTTTTTGCACAAGCACTTTAGGCATAATTTGGTAATAAACAATGTTGTATATTAGACTCCCCCACAATTTGGTATTGTTTGTGGGAAATAAGAAGATTCCTACCACAAGATTTTCCAAACCCGTTGCCATGAGTGTTGAGCGTTCTTATCGTTCTCATGGAGGAATCGTATCCGTTTTATAATGATGGTTGAGAGGAGAGACCATTATTCATATAGGCTCGTACCATGTCCTTATGATGCTTAATATCATGGGCAATATATCCATCACTCAAGCCCCAACATGCATCATCTCTCTCATGACACCCCTTAAGGGTCTGCTATCAAGAAACCAATGTTCTGGTTTATTGATCAATATAAGGAACGATGCATGAATATGACACAAAAACTGCCAACTAATGTGACATGGATCAAGATCTTATAGACCTGATCATTGTCATAGAAGGAGAATCCGTTAACTAAGGACTCCTTCTTATAACGATGTTAGGGTCTCTAGATCTAGGAGGGTTGGGGTTTTATTCTTAATACTATATATGACTTTTATGTATTAATAATGGTGTGTCAGGTTCCTTTTGAAATGAGAATTATGTTTATAAGAGTGACTTATATTAATTCTTAATAATATTATTTTAGTGTCGATCAATTGAACTTAGTATGAATTTTGATAAGCTGGGTACGACCTAATCATAGAATATTGGAATTCCTGTTGCAGTTCAATTACAAAGTTCACGGCCTAGATAAGGAGAAATCTATCCGTAAATCTACGAGTGCAATCATAATAGTTTATCTTGATTGTGGAAACGTGTCACATGGTTCGAGAACTTGTGTGATAGTTTAAAGAATATCGCACTGATAATCATGAATGAATTGAAAAAGACCATGTGTGAGATTCAAGTCTAAGTGTTGACTAGTTTAGACTTGAAAAAAATCTCACAACGTTTGCATGTGGTGCATATGTTCTCAATTCCAAAAATTATGAGGATTGAAATGTACTCACAATTATTTGTTTGACTGTTATAGGTGAGATTTAAATTATTGGTGAATCTTCGAAAGTTGGTCAATCATTGTGAGGACATGTCTGAGATCATATATATGATGAATTTGTGTCTAGGGGAATCTTAGATTGTGTTATGCCCTTGATAAATAAGTCTTGATTCTACCAACTAACTAGATCAATGGATTATTTTTAAATATAATATGTTGGGGATAGATATACACGGGATAAAAAAAATTTAGCCATGGATCTTTAATTACTCAAGCACTAGAAATAGGTAATATAAAAAAGTAGGTATGAAAAATACACCTTGGGTTTAGAACACAATACCTTGGCGGGTATGATTGCAATCTGATGTAGATAATGGTATTTGTCAATGATGAAGGTCTGCCTTATTTTGGATATCTAAAATCTTGCTTAACCTTTTAAAAAGCTTGGATATTCTAGTGTATGACATTTCCTAAAGCTAGGTAGGTGCGTGGGCACCTTTTGGTATGAAAACTTCTCCTTGTGAGTGAGATATGGTGTTCTCTCTCTAGGCCTCTTCACAAAAACGTGAATAGTATTTTATCTCACCCCTCTCCAACCCTAATGATGATTAATAGTACTTTAAACCCTTTCCACACCTTAGATATAAGTACAAAAGGTGGGTTAGGGCAAAACTGGGTTTTTTGAGAGCCTGGGTCTGACTACTTTGGTATATGGACTACAATAGGGACTTAAGACAAATATTTAAAGTGGCTTCTAAATAAATACTAGGAAATTCAAAATTACAATTCTCATAATTTATTTCCTTTTTTTATTTAATTTGAATTAATTTCTCTAAGCAATTATGATTATACTCCAATTTAGTTATCTCATAAATCACTCAAATATGATGAGGTCTTATTTGCAAAATTGATTATGGTATATAAATTGATTCCCCGGGTTAAGCTTCTGATAGTCGCTTGATCAAATAAATTTAATGTTAATTGACATTTCCTTAATTCTCAGACTTAGCTTGTTTTTCTACTCTAGTGAATTACAAATAATCCACTGATCAGGTTTACTGGTGGAAATAAATCTTATAAGTCTATAAAGTAGGTATCACAATCCTAAGTATACCCAAATTTGGATTCCTCCGAATTAACATCTCAGACCTACTCATATAACTGTCACCCATTATTTATGCAAGGATCATTTGATTCAATCTAAAATTGAATCTCACCCATAGAAATCAAAGATATAACTACATAAGCATTTCAATCATCATAAGTTTTAGGATTAAGAATATATGCACCGATTGCAAATGGTGTGGGATTGCCCGAATCTAATATAGATAACCTTTAGACTGAAATCTTGTGGGTGGTCCTGTTGATTACATTCCTAAGATGTACCAATCACATTCATTCGTTCAAATTCTCCAACTATCACACAAGTTCTCGTAGTTTGAAATAAACTACTTAGGATTTCATCGCAACATTTCCAATAGGATGTCAACTTCCTATCTAGGTTGTGAACATTTTAATAGTGCTAGAACTGGATCTTATTATGATCAACCCTAAGTTCCCTCACTTGAATTCTTACTAAGCTCCATTGACTGACATTAATATGAAAAAATATATTTGAACAAATTTAAAGCATTCTCATAAACTTGATACTCATTTCAAAATGAATAAAAAATCATTTATTAAACGATAATAAATGTTATACACATGGTTTTATTATCTCCCACTTAATCTTAATGACATGTGGCCATGCACTTGACTCCCCTTCTTTCTAGATGACTATCAAAAGTCCTAGTTGGTAGGATCTTTGTAAAAGGATCCACCAATTTTTACTCAAATGAAATCTTAATCACGATGATGTCACCCTTTTTCATGATCTCCCTAATCAGTTGATACTTGCGTTCGGCCTAATATGAGTCCTTAGTTATTTAGAATTCATAATTGCACTTATGTTGCCACAATAAAGTGTAATAAGCGACTGTAATGAAGGAAGCACACCAAAATTACTTAGGACGTTTCGGAGCTAAACAACCTTTTTATTATCTCCGAAGCGATAACATACTCAACTTCTTTGGTAGAATCAACAATAAAATACTACTAAATAGTCCTCAAACTTACGGTTCCACCTCCTAAGGTAAACACATATCCCGAGGTAAATTTCCTAGAGTTCCTCTCTAACTAAAAATATGAGTTGGTACTCTCTACTGAGTAAACAATCACATAATCCTTAGTCCTCTTCAGGTACTTGAGAATGTGATTCACAGAAATTCAGTGCTCGTCACCTATATTAGATTGGAATCTACTAACCATGCCTATAGTATAACATATATACAGTCCAGAGATTACCATAACATACATGAGGTTGTCCACCACCGAAGCATAACGGATAGTCCTCATCCTCTCTATGTGATAAGGTTTCTTAGGACACTGATCCTCAGATAAAGAAATTCTATGTTTAAAAATGAGAAAACCTTTCTTGAAATCTCGTATGTTAAGTTTTGTGAGAACTATATTGATCTAAGTGGCTTGGGATAAGCCCGACATCCTATTTTTCTAATCATGAAGAAGTTTAATCCTAAGGATATGACTGGATTATCCTAAGTCCTTCATATTGAACTGACTAAACAACCACTATTTTATACCAGATAATACACCCACATCATTCCAAATTAAGAGAATATCATCTACATAAAGTACTATAAATACCACTACGCTTCTTTCATTCTTCTTATAAATAAAAGTCCCATCTAAACATTAATCAAAACCAAAAGATATGATTGCATGAAAAATTGGATATTCCAAGACCTTGATGTTTGCTTAAGTCCGTAAATGGATCTCTTAAGCTTTCACACCTTACTTTCTTGGACCCATTTTATGAATTCTATGGGTTGAGCCATATAGATGCACTCACAAAGATTGTCATTCAAGAATGAATTCTTGACACCCATTTGCCAAATCTCAAAATCAATATGCGCAGCAATGGATAAGAGAATCCAAATAGACTTAATCCCAGAATCTGGCGAAAAGGTATCCTCATAATCGACCCCATCTTTCAAAGTGAAACCTATTATAATTATCCATGACTTGAAGGTTTCCACTTTCCCGTCTACCCCTCTCTTCCTTTTGTAGATCTACTAGCAGCTATTGGGTTTTATCCCATCTATAAATCTACAAGTTCCCAAACTTTATTCGAATACATAGAAACCATCTCGGTGTTCACAAACTTTATCCAAAGTTCATAATACTTGTCTAGGAGTGCCTCGTCATTGGTGCTGGGATGTAATTCATGTTCCCTCGGGATTTCACTGAAGTGTTTTCCCAAAACACTAACCTATTAGGCTGACACCTAGCCCTCCCACTAAAAGGTGGATTTATTTGTGTTCCAATATAAGTGACACGTGAATCCTGATCCTCGGTAATACTCCCACAACCATTAGGTAGTACATTATTGAGACAAGTTTGTATTTCTTCCTGTATAGGTGGTCCCGAAGCATTTTCTTGCAAGTGTTCTCTTAGCTCCTGCAAGATAATCTTGATCTTGTGTTTTCAGTTAATCATATAATATTTGTCCAAGAACCTAGAATTTGGGCTAACATACGCTTTTCGATCCTTAGTATCATATAATTGGCCACCTTTAGTTCATTTTGGATATCCCATAAAGATAGATACATCCATCCTCGTATCAAACTTGCTTGGCTCCTTTTACGGAATGTATGCTGGGTAACCTTATATTCGAATGTAAGCTATATTTAGATTAAGCCCTTTCTAGAGTTCAATGGGAGTTGACGAGACATATTTAGATGGAACCAAGTTTAATAAATATGCATCTGTCTGTAGTCCATAACCCTAAAAGGAATCTACTAAATCTGAATATTATGGGCTTGACTATATTAAAAATGTCACTGTCATATCCCAAACCCAATATCCATACTAATCATTTGTTATTGGAATAATTGGATCATAATATTGAGACCATTGGAAAATATACTTCATTTATCAATATTTTTCTACACGCTGTGTATAATGAACATAATATTATTATTATTATACCCTAATCAAATCAATATCAGAGTCATAATTAACCGGACATATAACACTATGATTAACCATGATAAAATTTCATAATCATCAACTCAATCCATACTAATGCAATATATACAATGTGTGAGTATATTAAAGTCTTCAGTGTGACAATGATAAAATCCCCATATTTAAACCCCAGCTCTTTCCAACGGTGCAACTCTCAAAGTTACCGGTCATATGGTATTCTAGCTGGTAGCATACAAACCTGAAATTGGTAAAATATAAACCGTAAGCATTAATATTAGTGAGGTACTCCTTCCCTACAATGGAATAACAATTCTATATCGAATATGTGGATATAAAATCCGAACAATCCTGCCCATTGGCAATAAAAAAATCCTGGATCATAAGATCCAAATAATTCTTCACATTGGCAACAACAAATCCAGGAACATTAGTTCCAACAAATCCTTATCATAAGACAAATCAAATCCTTGTCATAAGACAAATCAAATCATTGGTTCTTTTTCCAATTCCAATCCTAGATCATAAGATCCAAACAAATCCTGGATTTTTAATATCCAAACAAATCCTGAATACTGAAGTATTCAAACCAATCCTGGATCATAAGACCCAAACAAATCCTGGATATTTTAATATCCAAACAAATCCTGAATACCAAAGTATTCAAACAAATCCTCTCTAAGATCTATATTCATATTTATATATGAAACAAATCATAAGTACACTCACCTCGACAGTTTAACTGACTTTTCCCTTGCCTTTATCCGGTATTTGTTCCCTTCCTATCATTCTTACAATATTAGTATAATAATAAGAAAATAAATAATCCAAAGAATGATTTAAACATAATTCAATCCATAAGCGTCACATGATTCCGTTCATATCATTAATCACAAGTGAAGTTCCATCCAAATCCATGTTAATATATTTAACATATCCAAATCATAGGCCAAATATAAATTCGTTTATTCTTGGTAATTCAATCCTTGTCTTAATAATATTCAAATACAAAAGACGATACATCATTTCAAGTCTTCTATAGCTAGATATGCCCATTTCTTTACCACATAGCAACTCTGCCCTATAAGCTCTTTTATCGTTCATTCAACTTCCAAGAATTTTCATAATTTTTATACATCATCAATTTTGATGATATTTTACCCAACATCAGTAAACATATTAAACATGGCAGACATACTTTCATGCTTAGGGAAGATTTCATACCCGAACTTCAAACTCTCACCAAAGACTCATTTCATGGTATTTTCACATGATTTTCGGATATATCATTCATATATGAGTTCAGGTTAATCTACAATTGGAATCAATCAATTCCAGTAAGTATAGAGAAATATATGAAAGTTTGAATAAACACGGTTCCTAAACAAAACAATCTCAAGGGTTTACACATTCAAGTTTACTTAAACTTGCATCTATCCATAAGTACATATCAAGACATGGAATTTTAGTAAACAAATGATTATTTCAATCATTTTAATAAGTAATACAAAAAAATAAACAAGATTTATGGATGGAAATACCTTAGGGGCTTTTACGTAATTTTTCTTCAATTTCTCCTCACACTTTCTTCCTAAACTTCAAAACTCTCTTTCTTTAAGCTTCAAATCTCTCATGGCTGAGTTTAGATGAATAAGGAGGCAATTCTAAGAGTTTGAAGTCGTCTAAATCCACCACCCTTCCCAACTAATCAAAATATAACATGTGGCATTATATAAAACAAAATATCATTTACCGCTAAATGACTACTTTACCCCCTGTTCGTAAAAAGACAATATCTTTCCACTCGGATGTTCGTTCGATGAACCATTTGTTTTGTTATAAACTGAACTCATATCTCTACAAATATCTAGTTTACACCTCAAGTTCATTATTATGTCATAAAGGTCAAAACTAGCCTCCAACAGGAACATTCCTATCTAAAACTTTAAAATTTCACATTTGTAACTAATTCGATATTTCAAGCTTTATGGAGGTAGGATTAAACTAAACATTATGACTTAACATAATATATATTAATAACACACTACTCATATCACATAAGCTAAGCATGCTTTAAGCATATTTAATCATAATTATATTCAGGTTGTCACAATTCTCCCCCGGTTAGGAAATTTCGTCCCCAAAATTGACATACCTTGGTTGTCTGAATCAAATAAATACGGATAACGCATATTCATGCTATCCTCACTCTACCATGTATCTTATTCAATGGAATTCCTTCTCCACATAACCTTCACAAGTGGGGTCACTTTTGATCTCAATATTTGTTCTTTCCTATCGACGATTGCAAGTGGTTCTTCCACATAGCTCAAATCTTCTTTCAACGCAATAGGTTGTTCCACCGATACATGTGAAGGATCCGCTACATACTTTCTCAACATAGAAACATGGAAAACATCATGTAGTCGTTCTAACTCCTGTGGTAACGCTAGCTTGTAGGCAACCATCTCGACTTTCTCAAGAATTTCATAAGGTACAATGTAGTGTGGACTTAATTTCCTTTTATTTCCAAACATCATAACTCCTTACCATGGAGATATTTGAAGAAACACATAATCCCCTTTCTGGAATTCCAAATCTTTTCGTCGTTTATTTGCATAACTTTTTTGTCTGCTTTGAGCTGTTCTCATTCTATCTTGAATAATCTTCACTTTTTCAGTGGTGACTTCAATCAATTCTGGACCCTCTATCTTCCTTTCACCAAGTTCACCCCAACATATCGATGTATGACATCGTCTACTGTACAATGCTTCATATGGATCCATACCAATAGTAGACTGAAAACTATTGTTATATTCAAACTCTATCAAAGGCAAATATTCATCCCAATTACTTTGAAATCAAGCACACAAGCTCTAAGCATATCTTTCAAAATTTGTATTGTCCTTTCAGACTTCCCATCTGTCTGAGGATGAAAAGCCGTACTAAACTTCAAGTTAGTACCCATAGCACACTGCAAGCTATCCCAAAATCTGGATGTAAAAGTAGGGTCTCTGTCTGAAACAATAGATACCAGTGCTCTATGCAATCGAATAATTTCATTAACATACAATCTAGCATACCTATCCACTGTATACGTAGTCTTGACTGCTAGAAAATGAGCGAACTTCGTCAATCTATCCACCACTACCCAAATTGAATTTGACCCCTTCTGAGATCGAGGAAGACCAACCACAAAATCCATTGTTACATCATCCCATTTCCATTCCGGTATTGGCAATGGCTGAAGCAGACTAGTAGGCTTCTGATGCTCCACTTTCACTTGCTGACATATAAGGCACCTAGCAAGAAAATCAGCTATTTCCTTTTTCATATTATTCCACCAATAATGCTCCTTTAAATCCCTATACATTTTAGTACTACCAGGATGTATAATATAATTGGAATTATGAGCCTCATCTAAAATTTTCTCTTTCAATCCACCCACATTAGGCTTATACAATAAAGTGCCATCATTCATAATACAAAAATATTTAGACTTACCATCTCGGACATCTTGTCGTTTCTTCTCAAGAAAAGGATCTTTACTTTGTAAATCACGAATACCGCTTACATGAGCAAAGAACCTGTCCCCATCGGCTAGCTTCAATTCTAATCCCATCAACCTCACCTCCATGATGTGGGAAACTCTAGCACACCGAATACAAGATAACCTGCCCAAAGCCTTTCTACTCAGAGCATCTGCAACTACATTTGCCTTCCCTGGGTGGTAGTGAATTGTACAATCATAGTCTTTAATTAACTCCATCCATTGCCTCTGCCTCAAATTCAATTCCTTTTGATTAAATAAATACTTAAGGCTTTGATGGTCAGTAAAAAATTCACATACCTCACCTATAGATAATGACACCATAATTTCAAGGCAAACACAATATCAATAAGTTCTAAATCATGTGTAGGATAATTACGTTCATGTGTACGCAACTGCCTAGAAGCATAAGCAATGACTTTACCATGCTACATAAAAAACATAACCCAACCCCTGATGTGAAGCATCGGTATAAATAACAAAACCATCTCCACCGTGTGGAATAGTAAGAACAGGTGCAGTTACCAATATCTTCTTCAATTCTTCAAAACCATTTTCACAATCAGAATTCCATTCAAAATTAATATCTTTCCAAGTCAATGTAGTCATTGGCAAGGCAATTGAAGAAGATCCCTTATTAAAACCTTTTATAATACCCATCTAAACCCAGAAAACTTCTCACCTCAGTGACATTATTGGGCTTCTACCATTTTACAATAGCTTCCACCTTCTTGGGATCAACACATATACCATCTCCAGAAATAACATGGCCTAAAAATACAACTTTTGATAGCCAAAATTCACATTTACTAAACTTAGCATACAATTGCTTATCTTTCAACACATTCAAAATAGTTCAGAGATGCTTTTCATGTTCAACCATATCATGTGAATAAATTAGAATATCATCAATAAAAACTATCACAAATGAATCAATGAAAGGATGCAGTACCCAGTTCATAAGATCCATAAATACAGCTGGAGCATTAGTCACCCCAAAAGGCATCACCAGAAATTCAAAATGACCATACCGAGTACGAAAAGAAGTTTTAGAAATATCACTCCCCTTCACCCTCAACTAATGATAACCTGATCACAAGTCTATCTTTGAAAACACTTTAGTACCCTGTAACTGATCAAACATCATCTATACGAGGTAAAGGATATTTGTTCTTAATTGTAGCTTTATTCAGTTACCTATAGTCAACACACAAATGCATAGTGCCATCTTTTTTTTCACAAATAAAACTGGTGCACCCCATGGAGATACACTTGGCTGTATGAACCCTCTATCAAGTAAATCCTATAACTGAATCTTGAGTTCTTTTAATTCAATAGGTGCCATCCTATACAGTGCCATAGAAATAGGGGTTGTTCCCGGTGCTAATTAGATACTAAATTCAACTTCTCTCTCTGACGGTAATCCAGGCAATTCACTACATCCGGAAAATCTTTGTACTATAGGAACATCAACTAATTGTAAATCCCTCTTCGCAGTGTCAAGAACATATGCAATAAAACCCTCAAGACCCTTACTTAATAATATCCTTGCATAAATAGCAGAAATAATGCAACTAGGAACAATTTTCCTTTCCCCCACAAATTTAAATTCAGACTCACCAGGTAATTTAAAAATAACTTCCTTACAGAAATAATCCATGGATGCATGATATTTAGATAACCAATCCATTCCCAAAATTATGTCAAAATCAGAGATACCCAATGGAAGTAAGTCTATAACTGTATCTCAAACCCACACGGTCAAAATAGAATCACGAAAAACATATTCAACTACAATCATATCCCCCATAGGTATGGAAATACCCAACCCCACCTCTAAATGAGTACATGGTCTATTCAGATATATGGAAAATGCATATGACACAAAAGAATGTGTGGAACCAGGATCAATCAGAACATAATCACTTCTATCAGTAACATAAAGTGTACCTGTCACCATATCTAGAGTAATTTGACCTTCCTTCATTGTAAAAACTCGTCCACCTGGCCTGGAACTACTAGCTTGTCCTCTGCCCATACTTTTCACTGCACTGCCTGGAGATAACATTCTGCTTGCTACTTCACTATGTGCTGCTGGAGTCTGTGCCAATTGCAGATAATTCTTCTTAATAAGCCCCACTTGATGGCAATGGTAGCATTCCAAACCCTTAAGCTTAGGTCACTCATATTTATAATGCCCTTCCTCTTTACAAAAGAAACATGTAACACCTCCTATTAGGGCCTCACCTCTCCCTGACTTTCTGGCTGAACCAAAAGATCCTCCACCCCTGGTATCTCTGCCCAATCTCCCCTGAACTCTACCACTATCTCCACCACCTCTCTGAAATTTATGAAGTTCCATCTTAACACTTCCACCCTAACCTCCCTTAGAGTGAGATGCGTAGAATCTACTCTTCTTAAAACTCTCTCTACTCGCCACCCCTTGGTTCATTTGCCTTTCTGCTATCGTGGCTTTGTTTACCAGAGAAGCATAATCTTTTAACTCATAAGTGGCCAATCTATTTTGAATAGGCCAAATCAGTCCATCGTGAAACTTACTACATTTATCTTCTTTATCCTGCACACACTTAGTAGCAAATTTGGACAAAGCAGTAAATTTAGCATCATACTCCCTCACAGATATGTTCCCTTGGGTTAAATTTATAAACTCCCTCAGCTTCTCCCTCTTATAAACCTTAGGGAAATACTTAACATAGAAAGCTTTAATAAATTCAGCCCAAGTAATAACATCAGTACCTTCCATCCTGGGCACCAAATAGTTGCTGGCTTCCCACCAATATTTCGCCTCTCCTTTGAGCTTAAAGACAACTAGATTCACTTTCTGGTTATCTGGAACCTTCATAACTACAAAGATAGTTTCTAGATCTCTGACCCACATCTCAGCTTCTGTAGGTTCAACTGACCTTGAATATTCTGGAGGATTCAACTTCAGAAGCTTCTCATGCAGGGAATCTTTCATTTCCTTCCTTGCCTCTTTCTCAATCCTGGCCACAGTCTTTGATTCTAGGTATCTAGCCTGTTGTTCTGCCATTTGCGCTATATTTCTTTCTTGTTGCTCTGCCATCCTCATCATTGCATGTGCCATTATTTGTATCTCTGTAGGTTGTTCTTGCTCTCTAGCCCTTCCAGCAACACTCTAGTCTACTTCAGTATTGTCTGTACGAGAAGCCACTCCCTCTTCTCTATGTTTCCCATTCCCAGGTTCCATCTGGAATTATCTGTAATACAACAAAGTTCTAACAACCAATATAAACAGTTTATAATACTAAACTATCTGTTAGTACATGAACAATTCATAAATATCAAATCAATCCAATACTGCCATCTAATCGTCACACACGTCCAGAATTAATAACCACGCTCTGATACCACTAATTGTCACACCCTAAACCGAATATCCATACTAATCATTTGTTATTGGAATAATTGGATCATATTCTTGAGCCCATTGGAAAATATTCTTCATTTATCAATATTTTTCTACACGCTGTGTATAATGAACATAATATTATTATTATACCATAATGAAATCAATATCAGAGTCATAATTAACCGGACATACAACACTATGATTAACTATGATAAAATTTCATAATCATCAACTCAATCCATACTAACGCAATATATACAATATGTGAGTATATTAAAGTCTTCAGTGTGACAATGAGAAAATCCCCATATTTAAACCCCAGCTCTTTCCAACGGTGCAACTCTCAAAGTTTCCGGTCATATGGTATTCTAGCTGGCAGCATACAAACCTGAAATTATTAAAATATAAGTCGTAAGCATTAATATTAGTGAAGTACTCCTTCCCTACAATGAAATAACAATTCTATATCGAATATGTGGATATAAAATCCGAACAATCCTGCCCATTGGCAATAACAAATCCTGGATAATAAGATCCAAATAATTCTGCCCATTGGCAACAACAAATCCTGGAACATTAGTTCCAACAAATCCTTGTCATAAGACAAATCAAATCATTGGATCTTTGTCCAATTCCAATCTTGGATCATAAGACCCAAATAAATCCTGGATATTTTAATATCGAAATAAATCCTGAATACCAAAGTATTCAAATCAATCCTAGATCATGAGACCCAAAATATCCTGGGTATTTTAATATCCAAACAAATCCTGAATACCAAAGTATTCAAACAAATCCGCTCTTAGAGCTATATTCATATTTATATATTAAACAAATCATAAGTACACTCACCTCGATAGTTTAGCTGGCTTTTCCCTTGCTTTTATCCGGTATTTGTTCATCAGATCTTCTTCCCTTCTTATCATTCTTACAATATTAGTATCATCATAATAATATCAATAATCCAAAGAATGATTTAAACATAATTCAATCCATAAGCATCACATGATTCCATTCAAATCATTTATCACAAGTGAAGTTCCATCCAAATCCACGTTAATATATTTAACATATCCAAATCATAGTCCAAATATAAATTCATTTATTCTTGGTAATTCAATACTTGTCTTATTATTTTTCAATTACAAAATATGGTACATCATTTCAGGTCTCCTAGAGCAATATATGCCCATTTCTTTACCACATAGCAAATCTGCCCTATAGGCTCTTTTATCCTTCATTCAACTTCCAGGAATTTTCAAAATTTTTATACATCATCAATTTCTATGATATTTTACCCAACATCAGTAAACATATTAAACAATACAAAATTAAAGTTTCATAATTTTTAAGGTTCATTTTCTATGTCAAGGAAAACATCAAACACATGGCGGGCATACTTTCATGCTTAGGGCAGATTTCATACCCGAACTTCAAACTCTCACCAAAGACTCATTTCATGGTATTTTCACATGATTGTAGGATATGTCATACATATATGAGTCCAGGTTAATCTTCAAACTGAATCAATCACTTCCAGTAAGTATAGAGAAATATATGGAAGTTTGAATAAACAAGGTTCCTAAATAAAATAATCTCAAGGGTTTACACATTCAAGTTTACTTAAACTTGCATCTATCCATAAGTACATATCAATACATGGAATTTAAGTAAACAAATGATTATTTCAGCCATTTAAATAAGTAATACAAAAAAATAAACAAGATTTATGGATGGAAATACCTTAGGGGATTTTACGTAATTTTTCTATGAATTTTTCTTCAATTTCTCCTCACACTTTCTTCCTAAACTTCAAAACTCTCTTTCTTTAAGTTTCAAATCTCTCATGGATGAGTTTAGATGAATAAGGAGGTAATTATAAGGGTTTGAAGTCGGCCAAAGCCACCAACCTTCCCAACTAATCAAAATATTACATGTGGCATTATATAAAACAAAATATCATTTAAGGCTAAATGATTACTTTACCCCCTGTTCGTAAAAAGAAAATATCTTCCCACTCGGATGTCCGTTCAATGAACCGTTTATTTTGTTATAAACCTAACTCATATATCTACAAATATCTAGTTTACACCTCAAGTTCATTGTTATGTCATAAAGGTCAAAACTAGCCTCCAATAGGAACATTCTTATCGAAAACTTTAAAATTTCACATTTGTAACTAATTCGATATTTCAAGCTTTATGAAGGTAGGATTAAACTGAACATAATGACTTAACATCATATATATTAATAACACACTACTCATATCAGATAAGCTAAGCATGTTTTAAGCATATTTAATCATAATTATATTCGGGTTGTCACAGTCACGTTCCTTCTCTCTGCTACACCATTTCACTGTAGAATGCCCCTTGAAGATAATTGGGTTATAATACCTAACTCCGACAAATGTTGCCTAAAATCCCCTTAAACGTATTTCCCTCCATGATCATATCATAGATTATGGATTAGTTTATTATGGAAATCCTCCACCTCAGCCTTATACTCTTTGAACTTATCAACGGCTTCAGACTTGTGGTGCATTAGATAAATGTATCCAAACCTTAAGTAATCATCAATTAAAGTGATGAAGTAATTGAACTATCTTTGGCTCGAATAGTCATAGGCTCACACAAATAATTATGAATTAATTCCATCATCTTTGTCTTTATACACTTTGTCCTTAAATGTCCTTTTGGTCATCTTTCCATCTAAGAAGGATTTGCAGACTCGAAGTGCCTCCACTTTCAATTAACTCAATTGCCTATTTGAAACAAGTCTTTTTATCCTTTTTATATTGACATTACCTAACTGCAAGTTTCAAATATATGTTTGGTTCAACTTATAAGGTCCCTTTCTCTTTAGGTTATATCCAATTAAGTTATTCAATTTAGTATTAAGTAGCAGCGTGATACATGTCTTATATATAAAGATCATTTTCCAATATTCCAAAACATATAAGAGACTTACCATTTTTTTTATAAAAACTCCTTTATTAAAATAAACTTGGCATCCGTTCATCACAAGCTTAGAAATTGAAATTATAATTATTTTAACTCTTTGAACATTAAAATAATCTACCAATACTATGTTGTTATGCTCACTAAAATTTAAAACTGAATTTCCAACTGCTGCTGTTGCTGTTGCTGCTGCTACTACTACTACTACTACTCCTACTGCTGCTGTTATCTAATGATGATCTAGACATAACTATCCATAAATGAGCCCCGTGGTTACTTAGAACTTTTAAAATAATTGCAAATATGATTACTGTCTCCCTAATCTACACATCAGGTACCGGTAGATTGCACTACAAAGCATGTATCAATGATGTAAGAGAAATTTCCTTTTCCATTCTTCTTGGATAAGAATGTGAGTCATTGCTTATTACAGTGTCCTTCCTATTTTCAAATGTAACAATTTATTTTCAGCTTCTTACCTAATCCCTGGGGCTTAAATGTTTTCTTAACACCTTTAGGTTATCCCTGACACTTGCCTTTCTTCTTCTTCATACATTTTGGGATAGAAGTAGACGGGTCTCTCTTAGAAACTAGAATCATACCCTTATGACAATTGATATTCTTTGTAGTCTGGAGTTCATTAAGTACTTGTGCCAGAGAGTAATCAAATTTATTCGTAGAATAGTTTAGGTGAAACTGTTTAAAGGACTCCAATAGTGATTAGAGTATGAAATTAACTTGTCTTTCTCTATCAATTTCAGATCCAAGCACCTCCATTTATCTTAAGATGGACATCATGTTTAGAACATGGTCTCATACGGGAGTACCCTCAGTCATATCTTGGTGCTGACAAACCTTGCCAAAACATCTAACCTTGTGGCATGGTTTTGATCCTTAAACATACCCGTGAGATTCATAATCATATGTCATAATAGTGGACATGTGTTGATGCTGGTGTTGTAAAATATTAGTTGTAGAGGATAATACATAACAATGAGCCATTTTATCAGCCCTTTGCCACTTCTGGTAGGCTTGGACATCCCTCTCGAGTGCCCCTTCCTCAGACTTGGCAATACAGGTCTTCGTCAAGACAAACTTATAGTTCTTGGGATTTAGGACAATGTCTAGGTTTCTTTTACAGTCAATATAGTTTATTTCAGTTAATTAGTTATCCTTTAAGATTGAAGCAAGTGGGTTGAATGATGATCCCACTTTAGAATTTCAGAATCATAAATTTTGAAAAGAAAATTAATTTCAAAATAAGATATGAGAATTTAACTTTTCTTTAATTTTAAAGTGGATTCCATACCACAATTTTAAAGTAAAATTCTCCAGACATAATAGTTCCCTTATTGACTGAGATTTCTTGTGGGGAGCTTGAATCACCCCACCTTGAACTAGGCATACCTTCACCTTTCAATTATGTGGATTTTTCTTTCAAACATAATTGAATAGTTAACAAGTTTTGGTCCTATAATTAATGATAATGATTGTGTGTGGGATGATATCATAAATTATGTCTAAGTGTATACCATCCATTCATTTTTTGAATTAGATTGCGCTCTTAATGAACTTCCTTGATGGTCGGATTGAACTCATTCACATTATAATTCTTGTAATTATCACTTAAGAGTTTTAGTGAATCACCGATACCTTTATTGATTCCATCCGTGATGTGGTTAGCCTAACTACTGTGAGGAATAAATCACATATGTGATTGAAGAAAACACCAATGGAGACCGTGGGGTTTATGTTGAAACCCATCTCCCACTTAGTATTTTAAAAGTTTGAGGCTTATTTTTTAAAATAATTATTCAGTTCAAATAGACCCAATTCAAATTCTTAATAATTTCCATATTTACTTGGGTAAAATAAATATCTTTATCGCACATTTTAATTTTTCTCAAAAGAAAAATAAAAATTTCCTAAACTAAAAATCCAAAGATCTCAATTTAATTAACACTTCAAAAATTAATTACCCGGATTTTATTTCAAATTAGAAAATTATAAAACAGCATAAATTTTTGGAGGAAATCCATGATCTTGGTCGATCTGAAAATAAATAATCCATATTGTCCATAAAACGGGTGTTCCTAAATTATCCAATTAATTAGCACACAAATTATGCAACGAAATAAATAAAAAACATGCAAGCAAATAATTAAATAACTGCAGCAAAATAAAAGGACTTAAAATCCTTTTCTATCATGACCTAGACTTCTTCTTGAAGCATAAATCTTTATGAAAAAGATTCCTTATTATTGAAGACTTCATTTTGACAAAGAGTCCAACTTGAAGTAGACTTCATAAAAATAAGAGTTCTTGAGGGTCTTGATCACTGGAAATTGATCGTCCTTGGTCTGGTAAAAATACGGGGAAGAGCCATCGAAAACCACCCTAAAGGGACAAAATAGTGAATCTTCCAGTGATGGGTCAATCGATCGAGGATGGTCGATCGATCGAGATTATCAGTGATAGTTTACTTCCTCCTCTCGTTTTGCCAGGAAAAATTGCCATAACTCCTCTAAACATTATTAAACCTCTATGAAACTTTTCCAAACACTTAAACTATCCCCATTACATGATTCTAAATTAATAATAACATTACATCCACTCAAAATCTCCTCAAAATACATCGATATTGAAATAATTACCAAAATTGAATTATTACAATCATGTCGAATTAAGAAGCAAGAACTAACTAGGAATAAACCACCGTAGGATCCAATCACACAAAAATGATTAGCAATGATGGAGAGACATAAAAAACAATCTAGGCAAAAGCATGTTGGTAAAAAATCATACAATAAGATGCACCATCCCACAACTTGTGAAACTAGGGTTTTCATGGTTTGGACAACATTGACCATTACAATGGACGATTTATCTAAACCAAAGGCTCTAATACCAATTGTTGGGGATCGATATACGTGGAATAAAAAAATTCATCAATGGATCTTCGATTAAACAAACACTAAAAAGAGGTAAAACTAAAAACTAGGTCTGAAGAACACACCTAGGGATTAAAACACAATACCGTTATAAATTAGATTACAATTTGATGTGGAGAATGGTATGTGCTGATGATGAAGGGCTGCCATATTTTGGATATCTAAAATATTTTTTCACCTTCTAAAAAGCTTGGATCTTTTAGGCTCCGTTTGTTTGTCAGGAAAGTTAAGCAGAAAAATGATTCCCAGGAAAAGTAAAGTGAAGTGAAGTAAAGGAAAAGGAAAATCATTTTCATGTGTGTGTTTGGTTGAAAACACTATCCTGCAGTAAAATCAAAGAATTGTCCGTTTGGTTGACATGAAAGTCGCCAAAAAATTGCATGAAAGTTTCATATTCTTAATTAAATAAATAATTCTCAACACACCACAAATAATTAGAAAAAATAATAAATTATTAATCTACACTAAATATATTAAAATCGAGGTTCAAATCCACTCACCAAATTATTGAAAATGAAATAATAAACATCCTAACATCAATAAATTAAAGAACTCCACAAACTAATCAATCGCCAAATAACTCAAAATCGCTACTAGAACTATAAATACTAAATCCAGAAGATCCAACACCATAATGCCTCTGTAGAAAAGTAATTCGCATGTCTGGAGGATATGGCATGAATGCCTTGGCCTTGATTTTGTTTACTAGAAGACCTTCAAAAGAAATATAAATATCTTCTTGGCCCAATACTTCAAGTTCCTTCAGTATCTCTAACAATATAGATGGGTCTGTTGCAGCTGTACGTTCATCTAATTTTATTTTTTGGCTCCAAGTTCACTTTTTCGTTCCATTGCATCTCGTATTTCTTCTGGTACTTCTTCTCCGGGTGGTTTGATAAAATCGTCATGTAATGTGATAATAGCGTACAAAACCTCATTAAAATAACGACTAATTGTTTCCCCCGAACGTCTAAAATAACACTTTAAAGCACGGTTCTTCTCATTGTGTGCAATGGTGTGGAGAAATATAGCTACTTATTTCGCAATTTCAGATGTATTGTATCATGTAACCTACCCGTCCCCTTCAGAATATATACTAATTTATCAAATCCTTCCACGTTCATCCTCAACAAATTATAGCAATGCTCATTGGACTTTATTACATCTTCACTAAATTGTCTATTTGTTAAATATTTATTATGAGGTGGATCTTTGTCGAGATACACCAAATAATTTTTTCCACATGTTAATAAAGCAACAACACTAGCCACAATAATACACGCTACTTCCATTTCATCATAAGAATCTTCCGGTGAAGCCATCAACCTATTTTATTTTATTTTATTGAAGGGCATTAATAATGTTATAATATTATTTTAATAAAAAATTAAAACACCAAAATTGAATGAGTAAAGATACATAGACATATATTTTTAAAAATAGAATCGAATCGATTACGTCTAGAACCAAATTAATCTGAAATATTAGGAGCATGCACGTAATTTTTTAAAAACTTTTAATTAAAATATATCTAATTTTTTTTATGCTATTACTTATAAAAGAATTATATGTATATTAGTATACTATTGTGCAATATACTATTGTGCAATTCTTTTAACAGGGACAAAAAACTTTATAAAAGCAATTGAAAAAATTTATAATACACAAGCTGTTTCTTTTGGTTCCATAGGATGATACACAAACAATTGAAAGAACATATAATACGCAAGCTATTTCTTTTGGTTCTATAGGATGATACACAAACCTTATAGTTGACTTAAGACATCTACAATAACTATTTCGTTTGGTTCTGTAGGCAATTATGATCCTTAGGGAAAAAAAAGTAATAATAGTTGTACGAATTAACTGCAATGAAGTGAGCTTATATTTGTCATCAGAGCTGAAGTGAGGTAGAGATAGACACAAAATACTACAGTGATAGAAATATATATCGAGCTAGAGAGATGACAACTCGTTTTTTTACACATAAAGATACACACATAATAGCTAATATTTTTTAGCTAGAGAGAGAAATATATGCTTACCTTTGTATGTTTGGGTTTCTCCAGTATGATCAAATGAGTTTCTTCATGCCACTGCAAAATTTACAGTAGAAGATAGATTGAATTTACAACTTATTCCTCCCCCCCCCCCCCCTCTAAAAAAAGTTTCAAGCAAAAATATATGTATACAGTATAAATTATGTTTTTACTCACAATTTTTTTCCAGAGATCTGAGAGATGAGAATTAATGGAGCTTTGTAGTCTTTATATAGCAATGGATTCATCTACATTCAACCATTTGTTTGGGATTTGGTGGAACCACCTGAACAAAGCAAGTAATTTTTCGAAGATTAGTCATAGGTATTTTTGGAGGATTTTGTGGGAAGTGAGGGAGAATATGGATGGGTTTTAGAATGGTTTTCGTGAGATACATTTTACCGTGGCCCATTTTCCAAAGGTTTTGGTCGGACCTATTATTCGCGAAAGTGATTCTTGCGGGAAACTTAATTTCTTACGGGTCCTACCATTTTCTAGTAAGCCAAACAGCAGAATTTTGCAAGAAAATAATTTTTCGGTCATTTTCCTTTCCTTTTCCCATTAAACAAATGAAGCCCTAGTGTATAATCCTCCCTAAAGATAAGTAGGTGCGTGGACAAATTTTGAGATGGAAACTCCTCTTTATGAATGATATATGGTGGTCCATCTCTAGGACTCTTCACAAAAACATGAATTGTATTTTCTTTCACCCCTCTCAAATCCTAATGACGATCAATAATAATTAAAATCCCTTCACAAACCTTTATATGTAAGTACAAAAAGTTGGTTGGGGCTAAACTGGGTTTCTTAAGAGTCTTGGAAACTTAGATATATGGATTACATTAGGGACCCATGATAAATAATTAAATTGGGTTCCAAATAAATACTCAAAAATCCTAATTTACAATTCTTGTAATTTATTTCATTTCTTTATTTAATCGTTATTATTTTTACTAAATAATTATGATTACATTCCAGCTTAATTATCTTAGAAATCACTTGGATATAATGAGGCCTTATTTGGAAAGATGATTATGGTACATAATATGATTCCATATGTTAAGATTCCAATATCCTCTTAGTCAAATCAATTTACTGTTAATTAACCTTAACCATCATCTAATCCATTTCCTCAATTTTTATACTTACCTTATTTTGCTAGTCCACCAGATTACGAATAATCCACGAATTAAGTTTACTGGTGATAAAAAAATTTATAAGTCTATCAAGGGGTTATCTTAATCCTTGGTATCCCTAGAAGTGGATTCCTCTGAATTAAGATCTCGGTTATACTCATATAAATGTTACCCAATCTGTATGCGGGCGATCATTTAATCTTATATAAAATTGAATCGCACCCATAACAATAATAGCGACAACTACATAAGAATTCCAATCCTTATAATTATTGGCACTAAGAATCTATGCACCCTTTGTGAATAGTATGATATTTCTAGAGTCTAATCTAGATATCCCTTAGACTCAAATCTCATAGGTGGTCATGTTCAATATATTCCTTGGATGTACCGATGATAGTCCTTTGTTGAACTATCGTATAAGTTCTCGAACAATCGCCCAGGTTTTTGTATTTTGAGATAAGCTACTTAGGATTGCATCGTTACTGTTCTGACAGGATGCCAAATTCCTATCTATGTTGTAAACTTTTCAATAGTGTTAGACTGGAATTTCAATATCCTTGTGATCAACCCGAAGTTGCCTCACTGTAATTCTTATTAATATTTATTAACTGATATTAATATGAAACAATATATTTAAACAAATATGAAGCATTATCACAAACTTGGTGCTCATTTCAAAATGAATAAAAAAATTCATTATTAAACCATAATAAATGTTTTACATATGGCTTTAAGAATACCCCCCAGCATTATAGATCATCAAATAAGTGAAGCTTGAAATCAAGGAATGCATAAATATGTTGGTGAAAATCAATTAACATCAATGTTGATTTCACCAAGCGGGTATTGTATGTTTTACGCTAGGAATCAAATCATGCACTATCTATATTTACAAACAAGGATTATTCATTCGAGAAATTCAAAGATCATAAAATTGGAGTCCAATTGTAATTATTTAGTGGGATTAATTACAACTAAATAGAAAGAAAATAAATTACAACGTTTTAATTTGGGATTTCGATATTATGTTTGGAAGAAAATTTAACTATTTATCTTTAGTTCCCCAATATAGTCCTTTTTAAATAAGTTAAGCTATTTAAGCCTCTCATTACTCTAAGGGCTTTTAGTTAACATCGATTATGACACTAAATAAGGGTTGTAGGAATGTGGATCTCGTTCGAATAAGGTCACGTTCATTCAAATGAGGGAACCATATTCTATGGAAAACTGTAATTTGATGTCTGTCTTCGAACAAGGTCTCCTCTATCAAAGATGTTATTCTAATCAGGGCCTCTCTCGATGGCAGCAACTTTGGGAAATAGTTTTTTCTCGGGTTTTTTATGCTAGTATGTATAAATAAATCTAGGATTTGTATTCTCGTGAATCGAGGTAGTTGCAATCAATTTTCTTAATCTCATACACAAAGGTAGATAGGCAATAAAAAATAAAGACAAGGTGAGGAAAGATAAATTTATACAATATGGAAAATGAGAGATGAAAAAGAAAATACTTCTTATCTCTTTAAAGATATCAATATCAAGAGGTGGACACGCTGTTCTTACTTTGTAAGATTATATCCTGGAAGATCTGAGTCTTCTCAACATCTTATTTAAATATTAGCCTCTGCATTAGATTATTTAAAAGATACACAAAGGTGGTTTATCCATAGTTACTTTCCCTAGATTGGATTTCGTTGTAGTAATTAGGTTATTTTAATAATTTCATTAATCGATGTCTGTGGAGAAGTATGTGAGGGGATGTAATTGTTATTTCCTGCTTTACAGGTTTTAGGGTAATTGAGAACACACTATATATTGACTTACTTGAGTCTACATATATAGGAGTTCCAACTAGTTTGGATATCTAGAAAAAATAGTTAGATTTTATAAGAACTCCACCTCCTCAAAGGTACAAGCTCAAAAAAGAAATCCTATCCATGAGAATCTTCAAAGGGAAGTTATTTCTATCCTTAAAATCACAAATAGGACGCACACTATGCATTATTCATATCACCTATTTGCACTAATGGTTCTTCAACACTTCAAGTCATTTTAAAATCAATTTAATTCAACACAAATCATTTTATATATTTTTAAATAATTTTCAAATGATTTTTGAATTAGTTAAAAAAATGTTTTAAAGTGTTGTGGGTAAAATTTGAATTTCAGAAAGTGATTTTCTTTGCTGGTTGTTTCCTGGTTAGAATTCAAAAGCGTTAGATAATTCAAGGTAGGCTTTGTAATTATTTTTAAACACGCGTTTTGCCTTCATCTGGTTCGTACACGTGTTGGTAGCTTAACGATTGGATTTGTGCTTTCTCGTAGACTCATTCTGTGTAATCAATCTCAACCCTTGGATCAACCTTATCAACGTACTACATGTGTTGAGAGTCAATCCTCATGAACCTAGTTTAAACCAATCACCAAACGTTTAACCTACTACTTGTGATGAACCATAGGATTAAAGTCAACCAGTCAAGATTCAATCCCAGCCATTGGATTAAGTTTAAGGTTCTGGATCCTTCTTCGATTAGTATAAAAAGGACCCAAGCCTCAACATTTTGAGACTTTTGCCATTTCGTAAAATCTGAGAAAAAAGAGAGAGTAGAGATAGAAGGGAGAAAAGAGGGAAAGAATAGAGAGAGATTAGAAGGAAGAAACCCTAGTTTCTACGTAGTTCAAACCTATAAGTGATTTCTCCCAAGCCAAACACCAAAACCTAAAAATTCCATAAACCAGAAAACCCATATGTTTGAGAGTTATATCCTTCTAGGGTTTCTGTGTTTTTGGTGTTGAGTTTTCGTTTGAAGACCTCTTCAAATCTTTGATTCTCTCAGAACTCATCCCTAAGAGAGACTTAAGTTTCATTGTTGAAACTGAGTTTTTCTAAAAGGGAACATCACATGATTTGTTTTCTATTTCTCTTTTTAGATCTGGTATTTTAGATCTATTCTGTTTTAATAAATTTTGAAACAGAAGCTTTTAAGTTTCAAAGTATTTTTCAGATCTAGTGAGTTATTTGTGTTTCTAGTTTTCTATTTCATGTTTTATGAAATACATGTGTACAATAATAAAAATAACACAAAGAACTCTTGCTAAAGTTTTAAGGAGTAACCGTAGATTTGAGAAAAGAAGTTTTATGCCAAAATATGTTGAATCAGTTTCTGCATGTTAAGTCTGAATTTGTCTTAATAGAGTAGACTTCAAGTCTAGTTTGGATCTCAATTGGAGGTTTATAATTTCAAAAAATATTTTTAAAATACTAAAATTGTTTAAGACCTTGAACTGTCTTCTGAGCAAGGTATCCTTGAGATCCGTGGATAAATAAAAGATAAAGAAGTCTTGGCTTGAAAAATCAGATTCAAAAATAACTTATCATTTTAGAACTGTTGTAATTTTTTAGGATTGTTTGTATAATCTTAAGAGGGTGAGTAGCATGTTTGCATGTAGTAGCAAATAATAAACACTATCTCACACGAACACTTAGACACTGTGGTTCTGCTTGAGAATCTTGGATTTTGAGAGAGTTGCTGGAATCAGAATTCAAAGAGAAGGAGATTAAGGAAAAAGTAAAGAAGCAGCAAGAAAAGATTCGTCTAATTCAGATTACCTTTGGAGTGGAGAATCTCAAGTAGGTATATTTTGAAGCAGCAAGAAAATCAAGTAGGCATTTGAGTTATAATGCTGAAGCAGCAAGAAAAGATCAGTCCAATTCAGATTACTTTTGGAGTGGAAAAACTTAAATGCTTATTTGGCAATATAACACCCTGATTAAGAATGCCATTGAATTTTTTGACCATTTCTACATAAGGTTAACTCATATTTTTACAAAACTTCATTCAAAGGGTATAACCTATAGTAGAAAGGAAATTGTTTCAAAGAGTCTTAGGTCACTTCCATCTAAATTTGACAACAAGAGATATGCTATTGAGGAAATGAATGACCCTAAGATGACTCCTGAATTACTTAGCAGTGAATTGAGGACTGTAGAATTGGAACTAGACTTCAAAAAGCAATTGACCAGACAGACTAATAAAGCCTCTAGTTCTAATGTTGTGTTTTCTTCAAAATTTCCAGTGCCTAAATTGAACACTATAGATTTTGACACTGACTATCTTGAAAGCTGTGATTTGGAAAACTTTGATAATGAAATAGCTCTTAAGAGTAAGCATTTCAAAAAGATTTAGAAATTTAGAAATGTTGTAGCCTCTAAACAAGGCAAATCAAATTATCAAGGTAATCAATCTCACAGACCTCATGATAGAGACAATACCAAAAACACTTATGACAATAGGAGGAATTATCACCCCAACAGACCTATACCTGACATAAAAGATGTTAAATGTCACCGTTGTGGTAAACGTGATCACTATGCTAGTAAATGTCCAACTAGTTTTAACAACAATAACAATGCCAATATGTGTAAGACATGGGACGACTTTAATGATTTTGGTGAAGATGAAACTGAGTCAACCCAGATAAATGAGTACTTCATGTCTTTCTTTGCTAAGAAAATATATAATGATGATGCATGCTTGCCTGCTCATGAACTTGATATGCATGTTGATGTTGTTAATGATCTTGCTAATAATTATGTTCCTATTACTGCTGAAAGATTATGTGTGAGTCAAAGTGAGAATGTTGATGAAGAATTAAATGTGTGCATGAGTAAAGAACATATCAAAAACATAGGGGACACTTCACATGATGCACATAGTCATTCTGATGATGATCTTCCTGATTTACATGAGTTATACACTAAAACGGTTAAGAAGATTGCTCGCCTAGAAAAAATGATAAAAACCTTAAGTGAGCGTATTAATTTACTTAACCGGACCATTAGGAAGAACGCTGAAGATTATACTGCCCAATGTGTTGCTCACGAGACTGAGATTGAGAATAATACCTTCAAAATAAATACTTTGATTCAAAAGAACCATGAATTTGAACAAAAATACAAGGCAACCATTGTTGAACTAGAAGAGTCAAAGCAAAAGGTCTCAAATGTGTTTAATAAATGCAAACGCTTTGAAACTCAAACTAAGTCTTATGAAAAAATTGTTACTGGTAGCAAATTTGACTCTGAAGATAAGTCTGGCCTAAGCTTTGTAGAAATAGTGCATACAAGTAAGACCAAAGTTTCTTCTGAATATGATGCTTTTATAAAACAAGGACAAACTTTTCAAAATGTTCAAAAAGGTGAAATTAGTATCAATGTCTCTCAAACAACACATAATAAGTACAATCAATAGTTGAAACCAAACAGTCAGACCAAATACATTTGTCCTTCTCCCAGAGACTAAAGACAGAAACCTAAACCTAGTGACAACTGGACTACTATACCCAATAGATCCAAGCCAATTTTCAAAGACTTTAGCAAGAAAGTCAAGTCCTATACTCATCATTACTATTCCTACTACGATATTTTCAGCCATACTCTTGATGAATGTTTCTAGAAAAGGTTATTGTCACACCCCAAACCCAATATCCATACTAGTCATTTGTTATTAAAATAATTGGATCATAATCTCGAGCCCATTGGAAATTATACTTCATTTATGAATATTTTTCTGCACAATGTGCATACTGAACATAATATTATTCTTATACCATAAAATTCAATATCAGAGTCATAATTAAGCAGACATACAATACTGTGATTAACTACGATCAACTCAATCCATACTAAATCAATATAGACAATGTGTGAGTATATTAAAATCTTCAGTGTGACAACGATAAAATCCCCATTTTTAAACCCCAGCTCTCTCCAACGGTGCAACTCTCAAAGTTACCGATCATATGGTATCCTAGCTGGCAGCGTACAGACCTAAAATTGTTAAAATATAAACCGTAAGCATTAAGCTTAATGAGGTACTCCTTCCCTGCAACAGAATAACAATTCTATATCGAATATGTGGATATAAAATCCGAACAATCCTGCCAATTGGCAATAACAAATCATGGATCATAAGATCCAAATAATTCTTCCCATTGGCAATAACAAATCCTGGAACATTAGTTCCAACAAATCATTGGATCTTTGTCCAATTCCAATCCTGGATTATAAGACCCAAACAAATCCAGAATATTTTAATATCCAAACAAAGCCTGAATACCGAAGTATTCAAACCAATCCTGGATCATGAGAACCAAACAAATCCTGGATATTTTAATATCCAAACAAATCCTGAATACCGAAGTATTCAAACAAATCCTGCTCTAAGAGCTATATTCATATTTATAGATGAAACAAATCATAAGTACACTCACCTCGACAGTTTAACTGGATTTTCCCTTGCCTTTATCCGGTATTTGTTCAATCAGATCTTCTTCCCTTCCTATCATTCTTACAATATTTGTATCATCATAAGAATATCAATAATCCAAAGAATGATTTAAACATAATTCAATCCATAAGCATCACATGATTCCATTCAAATCATTTATCAGAAGTGAAGTTCCACCCAAATCCATGTTAATATATTTAACATATCCAAATCATAGACCAAATATAAATTCATTTATTGTTGGTAATTCAATACTTGTCTTATTAGTATTCCAATACAAAAGACGGTACATCATTTCCAGTCTCCTAGAGCAAGATATGCCCATTTCTTTACCACATAGCAAATCTACCCTATAGGCTCTTTTATCGTTCATTCAACATCCAAGAATTTCCATAATTTTTATACATCATAAATTTATATGATATTTAACCCAATATTAGTTAACATATTGAATAATACAAATTAAAATTTCATTATTTTAGAGTTCATTTGCTATGTCAAGCAAAACATCGAACACATGGCAGACATACTTTCACCCTTAGGGCAGATTTCATACCCGAACTTCAAACTCTCACCAAAGACTCATTTCTTGGTATTTTCCCATGATTTTAGGATATTTCATACATATGTGAGTCCAAGTTAAGTTCCAATTGGAATAAATCAATTCCAGAAAGTATAAAAAAATATATGGAAGTTCGAATAAACAAGGTTCCTAAACAAAACAATTTTTAGGGTTTAGACATTCAAGTTTGCTTAAACTTGCATCTATCCATAAGTACACATCAAGACATGGAAATTAAGTAAACAAATGATTATTTCAAACATTTAAATAAGTAATACAAAAAAATAAACAAGATTTATGGATGGAAATACCTTGGGGGCTTTTATGTAATTTTTGTATGAATTTTTCTTCAATTTCTCCTCACACTTTCTTCCTAAACTTCAAAACTATCTTTCCTTAAGTTAAAACTCTTCCATGGCTGAAATATGATGAAGTAAGAGCTTAATTAAAGGGTTTTTAGTCAGCATAAGGCCACCCCCTCTTGTTCCAATCAAAATATAACATGTGGCATTACATAAAACAAAATATCATTTAAGGCTAAATGACTACTTTACCCCCTGTTCGTAAAAAGACAATATCTTCCCACTCGGATGTCCGTTCGATGAACAATTTGTTTTGTTATAAACCTAACTCATATATATACAAATATCTAGTTTAAACCTCAAGTTCATTGTTATTTCATAAAGGTCAAAACTAGCCTCCAACAGGAACATTCCTACCGAAAACTTTAAAATTTCACATTTGTAACTAATTCGATATTTCAAGCTTTATGAAGGTAGGATTAAACTAAACATAACTACTTACATTATATATATACTAATAGAATATTATTCATATCACATAAGCTAATCATGATTTAAACATGATTTATCATAATTATATTCGGGTTGTCACAATTCTCCCCTCGTTAGGAAATTTCATCCCTGAAATTGACATACCTTGGTTGTCTGAATCAAAAAAATACGGATAACGCATCTTCATGATATCCTCACTCTCTCATTTATATTCTTCCATGGAATGCCTTCTCCACATAACCTTCACAAGTGGGATCACTTTTGATCTCAATATTTGTTCTTTCCTATCGACAATTGCAAGTGGTTCTTCCACATAGCACAAATCTTATTTGAACGCAGTACGTTGTTCCAACAATACATGTGAAGGATCTTCTACATACTTTCTTAACATAGAAACATGAAAAACATCATATAATCGAGATAACTCTGGTGGTAATGCTAACTTGTAGGCAACCATCCCGACTTTCTTAAGGATTTCATAAGGTCCAATGTAGTGTGGACTTAATTTCCCTTTCTTTCCAAACCTCATAACTCCTTTCCATGGAGATATCTGAAGAAACACATAATCCCCTTTCTGGAATTCCAAATCTTTTCATTGTTTATTCGTATAATTTTTTTGTCTGCTTTGAGCTGTTCTCATTCTATCTTGAATAATCTTTATTTTTTCAGTGGTGACTTCAATCAATTCTGGACCCTCTATCTTCCTTTCACCAACTTCAGCCCAACATATCGGTGTACGACATCGTCTACCATACAATGCTTCATATGGAGCCATACCAATAGTAGACTGAAAACTATTGTTATATGTAAATTCTATTAAAGACAAATATTCATCCCAATTACCTTTGAAATCAAGCACACAATATCTAAGCATATCTTCCAAAATCTGTATTGTCCTTTCAGATTGCCCATCTGTCTGAGGATGAAAAGCAGTACTAAACTTCAAGTTAGTACCCATATCATACTGCAAGCTATCCCAAAATCTGGATGTAAAAGTAGGGTCTCTATCTGAAACAATAGGTACCGGTGCTCCATGCAATCGAATAATTTTATTAACATATAATCTAGCATACCTATCAAATGTATACGTAGTCTTGACTGCTAGAAAATGAGCAAACTTCGTCAATCTATCCACCACTACCCAAATCGAATCTGACCCCTTCTGAGATCGAGGAAGCCCAACCACAAAATCCATCGTTACATGATCCCATTTCCATTCTGGTATTTGCAATGGCTAAAGCAGACCAGTAGGTTTCTGATGCTCCACTTTCACTTGCTGACATATAAGGAACCTAGCAACAAAATCATCTATTTCCTTCTTCATATCATTCCACCAATAATGCTCCTTTAAATCCCTATACATTTTAGTACTACCGGGATGCATAGTATAAATGGAATTATGAGCCTCATCTAAAATTTCCTCTTTCAATCCACCCACATTAAGCACACATAATCATTTTTTATACAATAAAGTTCCATCATTCACAATACAAAAATCTTCAAACTTACCATCTCGGACATCTTGCCATTTTTCTCAAGAAAAGGATCTTGGCTTTGCAAATCACGAATATGGGTAGCTAACGAAGGCCTTACATGAGCAAAGAACCTGACTCTATCAGATAGCTTCAATTCTACTACCATTAATCTCAACTCCATGATCTGGGAAACTCTAGCACACTGAATACAAGATAAGCTGCCCGAAGCATTTCTACTCAGAGCATCTGCAACTACATTTGCCTTCCCTGGGTGGTAGTTGATTGTACAATCATAATCTTTAATTAACTCCATCCACCGCCTCTGCCTCAATTTCAACTCCTTCTGAGTAAATAAATACTTAAGGCTTTGATGGTCAGTAAAAATTTCACATACCTCACTATATAGATAATGACGCCACAATTTCAAAGCAAACACAATAGCAGCAAGTTCCAAATTGTGTGTAGGATAATTACGTTTATGTGTACGCAGCTGCCTAGAAGCATAAGCAATAACTCTACCATGCTGTATAAAAACACAACCCAACCCCTGGTGTGAAGCATCAGTATAAATAACAAAACCATCTCCACCGTGTGGAATAGTAAGAACAGGTGCAGTTAGCAACCTCTTTTTCAATTCATCAAAACTATTTTCGCAATCAGAATTCCATTAAAACTTAACATCTTTCCGAGTTAGTTTAGTCATCGGCAAGGCAATTGAAGAAAATCCCTTAATAAACCTTCTATAATACCCAGCTAAACCCAGAAAACTCCTCACCTCAGTCACATTATTGGGCCTCCCCAATTTACAATAGCTTCCACCTTCTTGAGATCAACACATATACCATCTCCAGAAATAACATGGCCTAAAAATACAACTTTTGATAGACAAACTTCACATTTGCTAAACTTAGCATACAATTGCTTATCTTTCAACACATTCAAAATAGTTCGGAGATGCTTTTCATGTTCAACCATATCACGTGAATAAATCTGAATATCATCGATAAAAACTATCACAAATGAATCAACAAAAGGATGAAGTACCCGGTTCATAAGATCCATAAATACAGCTAGATCATTAGTCACCCCAAAAGGCATCACCAGAAATTCAAAATGACCATACCGAGTACAAAAAGCAGTTTTAGAAATATCACTCTCCTTGACCCTGAACTGATGATAACCCGATCGTAAGTCTATTTTTGAAAACACTTTAGCACCTTTTAACAGATAAAACAAATCATCTATACAAGGTAAAGGGTATTTATTCTTAATTGTATCTTTATTCAGTTGCCTATAACCAATACACAAACGCATGGTACCATCTTTTTTGTTCACAAATAAAACTGGTGCACCCCATGGAGATACACTAGGCTGTATGAACCCCCTATCAAGTAAATCCTGTAACTGAATCTTGAGTTCTTTCAACTCAGCAGGTGCCATTCTATACGGTGCCATAGAAATAGGTGTTGTCCCCAGTGCTAATTCAATACTAAATTCAACTTCTCTTTCTGGAGGTAACCCTGGCAACTCACTAGGAAACACTTCAGGAAAATCCCGTACAATAGGAACTTCGACTAATTGTAAAGACCCCTTCCTAGTGTCAAGAACATATGCAATAAAACCCTCACAACCCTTACTTAATAATTTCCTCGTCTGAATAGCAGAAATGATGCAACTGGGAACAATTTTCCTTTCCCCCATAAATTTAAATTCAGGCTCACCAGGCATATTAAAAATAACTTCCTTATAGAAAGAATCCATAGATGCATGATATTTAGATAACCAATCCATTCCCAGAATTATATCAAAATCAGAAATATCTAATGGAAGTAAATCTATAACTGTATCTCTAGACCCCACAGTCAAAACACAATCACGAAAAGCAAATTCAGCTACAACCGTATCCCCTATAGGCATATAAATACCTAACCCCACACCTAAACGAGTACATGGTCTATTCAGGTATACCGCAAAAGCATAGGACACAAAAGAATGTGTGGAACTAGGATCAATCAAAACATAAGCACTTCTATCAGTAACAGAAAGTGTACCTGTCACCACATCTGGAGTAATCTGAGCTTCTTTAATCGTAAAGACTCATCCACCTGGCCTGGAACCACTAGCTTGTCCTCTACCCACACTTTTAGCTCCACTGCCTGGAGGTAACACTCTACTTACTGCTTCACTAGGAGCTGTTGGAGTCTCTGCCAACTGCAGACAATTCTTCTTAACATGCCCCACTTGATGACAATGGTAGAATTCCACTCCCTTAAGATTAGGACACTCAGATTTATAATGCCCTTCCTCCTTACAAAAGAAACATGTAACACCTTCTATTGGGGCCTCACCTCTCATTGACTTTCTGGCTGAACCAAAAGATCCTCCACCCCTGGTATCTCTGCCTAATCTCCCATTACCTCTACCACTATCTCCACCACCTCTCTGAAATTTATGAGGTTCCATTTTAACACTTCCACCCTCACCTCCCTTGGAGTGAGATGCGTCGAATCTACTCTTCTTAAAACTCTCTCTACTCGCCACCCCTTGGTTCATTTGCCTTTCTGCTATCGTGGCTTCGTTTACCAGAGAAGCATAATCTTCTAACTCATAGTGGCCACTCTATTTTGAATAGTCCAAATCTGTCCATCTTAAAACTTACTACATTTATCTTCTTGCTCCTGCACATACTTAGTAGAAAATCTAGACAAAGCAGTAAATTTAGCATCATACTCCCTCACAGACATATTCTCTGGGGTTAAATTTATAAACTCCCTTAGCTTCTCCCTCCTATAAACCTTAGGGAAATACTTAAAATACAAAGCTTTAATAAATTCAGCCCAAGTAATAACATCAGTACCTTTCATCCTGGGCACCAAATGGTTGCTGGCTTCCCACCAATATTTAGCCTCTCCTTTGAGCTGAAACACAGCTAGATTCACTTTCTGGTTATCTGGAACCTTCATAACTGCGAAGATAGTTTCTAGATCTCTGATCCACATCTCAGCATCTATAGGTTCAACTGAACCTGAATATTCTGGAGGATTCAACTTTAAAAACTTCTCATGTATGGAATCTTTCATTTCCTTCCTTACCTCTTTCTCAATCCTAGCCACAGTCTTTGCTTCTAGATATCTGGACTGTTGTTCTGCCATTTGAGCTATATTTCTTTCTTGTTGCTCTGCCATCCTCATCATTGCATGTGCCATTATTTGTATCTCTGTAAGTTGTTCTTGCTCTCTAGCCCTTCCAGCAACACTCTAGTCTACTTCAGTATTGTCTGTACGAGAAGCCACTCCCTCTTCTCTATGTTGTTCATTCCCAGGTTCGATCTGGAATTATCTGTAATACAACAAAGTTCTAACAACCAATATAAACAGTTTATATTACTAAACTATCGGTTTGTATATAAATAATTCATAAATATCAAATCAACTCAATACTGCCATCTAACCATCACACACGTCCAGAATTAATACCACGCTCTGATACCACTAATTGTCACACCCAAAACCCAATATCCATACTAATCATTTGTTATTAAAATAATTGGATCATAATCTCGAGCCCATTGGAAAATATACTTCATTTATCAATATTTTTCTGCACAATGTGCATAATGAACGTAATATTATTCTTATACCATAAAATTCAATATCAGAGTCATAATTAAGCAAACATACAATACTGATATCAACTCAATCCATAATAAATCAATATATAAAATGTGTGAGTATATTAAAATCTTCAGTGTGACAACGATAAAATCCCAATTTTTAAACCCCAGCTCTCTCCAACGGTGCAACTCTCAAAGTTACCGGTCATATGGTATCCTAGTTAGCAGCGTACGGACCTTAAATTGTTAAAATATAAACCCTAATCATTAAGCTTAGTGAGGTACTCCTTCCCTGCAACAGAATAACAATTCTATATCGAATATGTGGATATAAAATCCGAACAATCCTGCCCATTGGCAATAACAAATCATGGATCATAACATCCAAATAATTCTTCCCATTGGCAATAACAAATCCTGGAACATTAGTTCCAACAAATAATTGGATCTTTGTCCAATTCCAATCCTGGATCATAAGACCCAAACAAATCTAGGATATTTTAATATCCAAACAAAGCCTGAATACCGAAGTATTCAAACCAATCCTGAATCATGAGAACCAAACAAATCCTGGATATTTTAATATCCAAACAAATCCTGAATATCGAAGTATTCAAACAAATCCTGCTCTAAGAGCTATATTCATATTTATAGATGAAACAAATCATAAGTACACTCACCTCGACAGTTTAACTGGCTTTTCCCTTGCCTTTATCCGGTATTTGTTCAATCAGATCTTCTTCCCTTCCTATCATTCTTACAATATTAGTATCATCATAAGAATATCAACAATCCAAAGAATGATTTAAACATAATTCAATCCATAAGCATCACATGATTCCATTCAAATCATTTATCAGAAGTGAAGTTCCACCCAAATCCATGTTAATATATTTAACATATCCAAATCATAGACAAAATATAAATTCATTTATTCTTGGCAATTCAATACTTGTCTTATTAGTATTCCAATACAAAAGACGGTACATCATTTCCAGTCTCCTAGAGCAAGATATGCCCATTTCTTTACCACATAGCAAATCTACCCTATAGGCTCTTTTATCATTCATTCAATTTCCAGGAATTTCCATAATTTTTCTACAACATAAATTTATATGATATTTAAACCAACATCAGTAAACATATTGAAAAATACAAAATTAAAATTTCATAATTTTTAGAGTTCATTTGCTATGTCAAGCAAAACATCGAACACATGGCAGACATACTTTCACCCTTAGGGAAGATTTCATACCCGAACTTCAAACTCTCACCAAAGACTCATTTCTTAGTATTTTCCCATGATTTTCGGATATGTCATACATATGTGAGTCCAGGTTAATTTCCAATTGTAATAAATCAATTCCAGTAAGTATACAAAAATATATGGAAGTTTGAATAAACAAGGTTCCTAAACAAAACAATTTCAAGGGTTTAGACATTCAAGTTTTCTTAAACTTGCATCTATCCATAAGTACCCATCAAGACATGGAAATTAAGTAAACAAATGATTATTTCAATAATTTAAATAAGTGATACAAAAAAATAAACAAGATTTATGGATGGAAATACCTTGGGGGCTTTTACGTAATTTTTCTATTAATTTTTCTTCAATTTCTCCTCACACTTTTTCCTAAACTTCAAAACTCTCTTTCCTTAGGTTAAAACTCTTCCATGGCTGAAATATGCTGAAGGAAGAGCTTAATTAAAGGGTTTCTAGTCGGCATAAGGCCACCCCCTCTTGTTCCAATAAAAATATAACATGTGGCATTACATAAAACAAAATATCATTTAAGGCTAAATGACTACTTTACCCCCTGTTCGTAAAAAGACAATATCTTCCCACTCGGATGTTCGTTCGATGAACCATTTTTTTTGTTATAAACCTAACTCATATATCTACAAATATCTAGTTTACACCTCAAGTTCATTGTTATTTCATAAAGGTCAAAACTAGCCTCTAACAGGAACATTCCTACCGAAAACTTTAAAATTTCACATTTGTAACTAATTCGATATTTCAAGATTTATGAAGGTAGGATTAAACTAAACATAATTACTTACATTATATATATACTAATAACATATTATTAATATCACATAATCTAATCATGATTTAAACATGATTTATCATAATTATATTTGGGTTGTCACGGTTATACACCCAGCCTACCAAAACTTTAACTACTCTAGGAAATCAAGAAATACTTATGTACTTCCTAAATAGTCCACAAACAACTCTAACTCTAAAAGGAAAAAGGGAGGGTCCAAGACTAAGAAAAAATCATTTAGAAAGACCCCTCAAACCTTTTCTAAATCAAAAGGTCACAAATTTTTTAAAACTAGGCCTATTTGGATTAGAAAAGATTATCTACTACCCCATCTCAAGTGCAACATTATCAATTCTGCTTTAAAGGCACAAAGCACTTCAACTGGATGGTATTTGGACTCCGTTTGTTCTAAACATATGACCGGGGACGAAACCAGATTGAAAAACAAGACAGACTTCCTTGGAGGTTGTGTCATGTTTGGAGATGGTGTTTCATCTCAGATCATAGGTTAGGAAACATTGAGTGAGCATGTTCTCCCCAAACTAAATGATGTTCTCTCAGTTAAATGCCTGAAATCCAATCTTTTAAGTATATCACAATTTTTTGGCTCCAATCACTCAATTACCTTCTCTAAAAATGATTGCAAAATTATTGATGAAAAAGGTAATCGTATTTTAACAGGAAACAGAATCCCAGAAAACTGTTACACAGTAATCCGCAATTCTGAATCTTCTAATGTTGCCAAATTAGAGGATTCTGATCTATGGCACAATATATTGGGACACACAAATTATGATAACCTTAGAAAATTGAGTTCCCAAGAGATAGTTAGAGGTTTACCTACAATTAAAAATTCTTTCAATCCTGTATGTGGACCTTTTCAGGAAGGCAAAATAAGTAAATCCCCTCATAAGAAAGTTAAAGATGTCATTACCACTAAACCCCTAGAGCTTATCCACATGAACCTTATGTGTAAGGCCCTAAAACATGATTAGGAAGGTTAATTACATGATTAATTATAACTTAGGAGTTATAAGTTATAAATTGGTTACGTGTGTTAAACATGTTAACTATCATGTTTGGGGGATGCATGCTCATGTGATATATGTGTTGTTTACATTAAGTGCTAATTGAACTTATGATAGGGGATACCATGTTTAGAACATATGATTAGTTATGTGGTTAAATGCATCATAAATTATGTTTTTAATGCATGATTATGTTTATAAAAGTAAATTGGGGTGTTGATACGAAATTGGCAATGTTTGGTCGCTAAATGTGAAAGTTTTGAGATTTTCGGTAAATTGCTACTTTTCGATTCGAGCCAAAATTAGGCGTATTCCTACGTGTTTCTCCTTGGAGAGGGGTTATGAGATTTGGGAAGAAGGGAAAGTTAAGTCCCAAGTATATTGGCCCTTATGAGATAGTGAAACGGGTTGGAGCTGTATCTTATAAATTGGCGTTTACCACCAGAATTTTCTCAGATACACCATATTTTTCATATATCCATGTTACATAAGTATGTGCCCGATCATTCACATGTGTTTATTTCACAACCGATAGAGCTTCAAGATGACTTAACCTATGTGGAGGAACCAATTGCTATTGTAGATCGAAAGGAGCAAGTGTTACGTAGTAAAACCATTTCACTAGTTAAGGTGATGTGGAGAAGTCAGAATGTGGAGTATGCCACCTGGAAAGGGGAGGATAACATGAAGAACCAATATCCTCATTTGTTTGGTAAGTTTCTTATGCGTTAAATTTCGAGGACGAAATTTTTATAAGAGGGGTAGAATTGTAAGGCCCTAAAACAAGATTAGGAAGGTTAATTACATGATTAATTATAGCTTAGAAGTTATAAGTTATAAATTGGTTATGTGTGTTAAACATGTTAACTATCATGTTTAGGGGATGCATGCTCATGTGATATATGTGTTGTTTGCATTAGGTGCTAATTGAACTTATGATCGGGGATACCATGTTTAGAACATATGATTAGTTATGTGGTTAAATGCATCATAAATTATGTTTTTAATGCATGATTACATTTACAAAATTAAATTGGGGTGTTGATACGAAATTGGCAACGTTTGGTCGCCAAATGTGAAAGTTTTGAGATTTTCGGTAAATTGCTACTTTCCTATTCGAGCCCAAATTAGGCGTATTAATTTTATGATTTTGGGAAAATACAAAATATGGAAGTTGTATATTTTTAAGTTATCTAATCATAGACACAAAGATGGAGTAAATCGGGGCCCGTGATAGTGAGTAATGGTGATTTTACCAAGGTGGGACAAATGTGTCATTAACGAAATTATCTAATTCGACCTTTCATCCAACCAATCACGTGTTACCACTACCCCTATTTCTATTGGACCACTATACAATGTATTTTCTGATTATAAATGAGAGTTATGTCTTCTTCCTAATAAGAAATAACAAGTTTTGCCTAAAGAGAGAGAAAGAAAAGAAAGTTAAGGAAGAAATCTTTTGGAAAATTTCTACAAATCGAGGAATCCTCATAAGGTAATTACATATTTATTAAAGTTGGTCACATGGATGAAGTCTATACTTGGCATGTTTTTATTTTTTTATTTGGATATATATTTTAATGATACACATATTGATGAATTGTGTTGGAACAAGGATGGGTTAAGAACATAAGTTAGAACTGGAGCTAAGATCGTAAATGCATACTTTAAATTCCTAAATTTACATCATCTTTTCGTAAAGCATTTTGATTTAGAAAATTCATGATTATGATGTATATTTGTGCTAAAACATGTTTATTATATGTTTCCATGAATTATACCCAAGGTCAAGGTTATGTATGCTTAGAAATGTTAAGTTTTGCCTTAATGTTATATTTTAACCTAGTTATGCTAAAAAAATGGCGTAAATCATGGAATACTTATTGGAATTGAGTGATTCAAGTTGGATAGTAAAATATACTCATACATGTATAATATATACGAAAATTATATAAAAATACCAAGGAATAGACCCTTGGTGATAGTTTGAAGTTTTGGTTTAAAATCTGCCCTAAAGGAGCAAGAATGCATACTAGGTGTTTGACGTTTTGCTCGACATAGAAAATGAGACCTAAAAATTATGAAACATTAATTTTGTATTATTCAATATGTTTAGTGATATTGGGTGAAATATCATGCAAAGTTATATTGTAAAAAAATTATGAAAATTCCAGGAAGTTGAAGTTGTGTTGTTATTTTTCTTGAGAAACGATTTGGAAAAGGTTGTAATAAAATGGGCATAACTTTGTCTAGCGAATTCGTAAATTAATTCCGTAAATTGTGTTAGAACCCTAATTAATTGGGTGTTATAGAAATTTGAAGTATAATATTTAATTTTTCTTTAGTTATTTCTGATTAACCAAATGATGTGATCTATTACTGGGTTTGATGTTAATCAGTGTATTCAAATACTAATGACATTGACTTGTTAGGTGGGGAAGCAGCTAATACTACCATACCAAGGAAGTAGTCTTGTATTAATATTAGCACCCAATCCAAGGTGAGTGACCTGTTCTATAAAATATATATGATTATATGTTCATATGGAAATGTGTAGTTCAATACATGTGTTAAAATGCTTATGGGAGTGATGTTGTATTTAGGAAACATATGCATATGATTGAAATGTTAAGTGATGTTATTTAATGTTAAGGACTGTGGTTTGTTATATAGGATGTGGCAGTCTTGTTAATCCAACTTAAAGGTTTGTGTACTCGGGCCTAATAAAGGGATGTGGTGGTACCCAATAACTGTGGCGGGTCCAGGCTTGTGAGAGTTTCACAATTCCTGTTGGGTTATAGCATTGGAACAAAATAAAAATGGTTATTCAATTTGGCTATAGGTGTGGTATATGGTCATTCACTAAGCTTATATTTCTTACACTCCTGTAATGTTATGTTTCAGGTATGCCTATCATTTGGAGTTCACTGCCAAGTTAGGACCTTAAAACGGGGGAGTGACGGATATCTAGTATGGTTTGAATATCAAGAATCTTGTTCTGTAAATATTAAACTAAAGATATTGGTTATGTAAAGTTGTGTAGTACTTATAGGTGACATGTAAATGTAATTATGTTTTCATCTACACATACCTTTGAAAAAAAATCTCATGTTATTTTTCCTTAGAGATTTAAATTAAAGCATTATTTATTGTTTAAGGCAATTTATCGCTAATTAACAAGGATGAGTTTAACTTAATTAAGTCGGGGCGCGACAACTTGGTATCAGAGCGTGGTTATTAGGTTCTGGATAGGGTGTGAGGGTCTAGATTGGCAGTGGACACTAGAAAGTGAGTTTGTAATGCACCTGGATTTTGACTAACAATGTTAATATTAAACTGCTGCTATTGTATTTTGTTTAAGTGAATTATATTGCAGTGAATGATGGATCCACATGAGGTGCATGATGGAGCAGACGGTGAGGCATCTTATGTTCCTAATAGTCAGCAAGGACATAGACATATTCAAGTGGAGGAACCAGAGGTGCAACAACAACCTATTGATGACGTGGGAAGAATATTACGTGATGTGGCACAACTTATGGAACAAGAAAGAGGTGGAGAACATGGGGGGATAGGGACAAATTGCATGAGATGTTCACAAAGTTAAATCCGCCAGCATTTACTGGGACTATGGATCCGTTAGTGGTAGAGGGGTGGATTAGAAAGATGGAAACAATATTCAAGGTGATGGAAGTGTGAGATGAATAAAAGGTTTTGTTAGAAACCTTTAGGTTAGAGGCTGATGAAAAGTTATGGTGGGATGCAACAGAAAGGTTACTTACTACAATGGGGGGAGTCGTGCCAATAAATCCTCCAAAATTACATGGGAGAGGTTTGTGAAGGTGTTCTTTGAAAAATATTTCCCAAGGAATTATAGGAAAAAGAAAGAGGAAGAATTCATCATGTTGAAATAGAGGAACCGAACAGTGGCAGAGTATGAAGCTTTATTTATATCCTTATCTAGATTTTCACCTGACTTGGTGAGGATGGAAGAAAGTAAATGTGATCGGTTTCAACCCGGGCTGAGTGTAGATATAAAAAGCATGGTTGCTAATACGAAGATCACGGATTATGTGGACTTGGTGGATAGAGCCACGGTGTCAGAAAAGTCAATAAAAGAAATGCAAGTTGAACACTCGAAGAAACCTAGACATGATGGTATAAGATCATATGGATGGGAGGCGGGAACCTCAACTCAGAGTGTAGCACGAGGAGTACCTAAGGGCCAAAAATTTAAAAATAATAGAAATTCACGTGGAAGATTTAAAGCTCGAAGTGGAAGGACTGGGATGAATCAGTCAGAAAATGCATCTGTGATAGGACCTAGGGCCATATTTTATTATAGATGTGGTGGTCAAGGGCACATGTCTCGTGTAATACCCCGTATTTTTATGCTATGTTAATTTGGGGTATTTATTAAATTTAATGAGAGTGTATTATTTAATAAAAATCCAGAAATTAATTATGTTATAATTATTGACGTGACGTGAGTTAGTAATTATATGAAATTTTTGAATATTACTTATGAGCATAGTAATATATGATATTGACTATAGTAAATGTCACGAGTGAATGAAATGGCAGTTTTGGGAATTTTAGTCGGGACGCGCCCGTGTCGCGTCGGGATTAATTATTAATATATAAAAGTGAATATTTTATAAGTTGTTCGTATGGTCGTTTTGAGTGTGCCAACGCGTCTGGAAGGGTCGAGATAGTCAGAAAAGTGTACCCGGGGGTTTAGTTTGGGTCTCGGGGTGTTTTTAGGCCTAATTAGTGACCCGGGAGGGCATTTTGGTCATTTTACAAAATAGGGTAATTAAACCCACGAATTTCAGCCATCCTTAGCAGCTATTTAGGTCAGCCTTTTAGGGTTAGAACATTCATAACCCTAGTACGGCCATTGGAGAAGAGAGGAGAGAGCTCTCAAGGTGATTCAAGGCAAAATACACCACCGTTTGCACCGCCGTCACCACCAACACGTAGATCTCGAAGAGGAGAACGCAACCGCACCAAAATCAACAGGAAACCAGACCTCTGAAATCCCAGGCAAGTGTTTAACTTGCGTATTTTCGTTGGTGCAATATTCATATTAGTTAGGAATGATTAGGAGTATAATCTATGGAAGAAAACCCCACTTTTTGATAGGAATTTGCATGTAGAAAAGATTAAAACCATATTCTGGAAGTCTTATATGATGTAGATGATTAACCCACGAATTTTGATGATTATGTAGAAGGAAATTCTGGAGAATAACTGATTACAACAGTAGTTAAGAAAACTAAGGGTTCTTGATGATTAGATGAGATTTTAGGTTGTTTAATCATGTTTAATGATGGTTATACGCATGCTTAACGTTAGAAACATCTGGTAATATGTTATTATGTTTATGGTGTAAGTTTTGGGATGATTAGTGTTGAAAAATCTGCATTTGGATGAAGAATTATGATGAAACCCGTAACTGCACTTCTGCAGAAATCGAAACACCTGTTTGATCGATCGATCGACCCTAGAGCGTCGATCGATCGAAGGTTCGATCGATCGAGCCCCAGTCGTCGATCGATCGACCCTTCCTGGCAGCTTCTTATTTCCCCTTGTTTAATTAGTTGAATTAATTTACCGTGGAATAACTTATGGGATTATGAATAAAACGTTTTGGGATATAGGAGAGACCAGTAGGACATATGATTAAGTGTTGAAGAACTTTATTATGTGACGATATTTGGGTTTTAGGGACAATTATTTAAAGAACGAGGAAACTACGTATTTCAAGTGAGAGATTACGTCGAATACTTACGATGGTGCATAGACGTCTACCAAATGAATTTACTACTTGGATAGTTAGAATCCACGAGTATCACATAATTAGTGAGAAAACCCTTCGAGTTAAGGTTAGAGACGAAACCTTTTACGTAATCTTAATAATGTGAAATTAAGGATAAATGTTGTAATTATGGGTAATGAGAGGAACCTATATTAATATGATGAAATTGGTATATTTATATGATTGTGTGTGCATATATTATATACATGTGAAAAACGTACCCGCGCTACTTGCTATCCCTGAGGTTACCGCGCTGGGACGACCTTATCCTGTGTTGCTTTTTGGGGGATATTGGTTCGTACCCTAGGAGATAGATATCCTTGGTACAGGCTATCGATTCGATAGTTCAGACGGTCCTATGAGGCGTGAGGGTATGTACTGACCTTTTAGAGACTTGGAATCTATACTTCGCCTCAATGTTGTTTTGTATATGTTAATACAGTTCGAGAGTGATTCCGAACTTGTATTTCCCTTTGTGTGAGCGATACGGGGATTGGATAGCAGAGTATGCCCGCACCATAATCTTAGTGGGGTGCTAATATATATATATATATTATCCGAGTAGTTTATATATATATATATATGAGATTATGGAATTCAAACTACCTACTGTGACTTGATAAGTAGGACATGGTTGTTGACTCAAATAATAAATATTGTTTTGCGAAAGTATAATATGACACTGGGAAACTTTATAAATTAATGAAGTTAAAATGTGAGTTGTGCTACAACTAGAAAGTAACCTTTTTACACGTTGACATTGTTCGGTTTTAAAACTTATGTGTAAGTTGAGATAAATTAAATTGTTGGGGAGGTTAGTATGATCTAAATGTTAAGTTAAACCATTTGGGTAGGTTAGTACGATAGGCGTGCACACTAGAAGAGAGGTGAGAATTTCTCAACGGAGTGTCGAACTAATATGTTGTTGCATTGGCCTGTATCAATTTAAATACTTGCTAAACTGATCTTAAATAACACACACTTTCGGGATCTGACCCGTTTCTTCTCTCCCTCTCCCCCTTGTATATATATGTATGTATTTCAGGTGCCCAGCCACAGGGGCGTCTTGCTTAGGATCTTTTGGAAGGAACGCGCTGCAGCTTAGGTGGGAGTTGCAGGTCTTTTGATTAGACGACTTCGTTCATTCAGATCCACTCCTAGCATTTTCATTTAGATGGGCATGTGTAGCCCTTTCCATTATTTCTTTATGTTGGGACATTGTTATTTCAGTTGTTTCCTAGTTCGTTATTATGGGATTTTGTTCAAGATGGATGTATTACTTTATTTTCTCGTATGTTGGCATTCGTTGATGGATGTTTTATATATTGGATTTTTGGTTCCAGTTTAGTGTGGCGTGAATCTTATTCATTGATCTTTGTTAATAAAATAAATAAATCTTTTCTTAAATAAAATTTGGAAGTTTATGTTTAAAATTAGTTTTGACACTTAGCTTAATTATTTAGGGTGTTAAATTGGAAAATTATTTTTATCGACAGTGATGCTGAGAATGAACCAACTGTTCACCTTGATTTAATTTAATAAAGGAGTGATCGCCCGGTATTTAATTAGGCGGGATGTCACAGGTGGTATCAGAGCATCAGGTTCTAGTGTCCTTCGGATCTGTACGGCTTATTTCGCTTTCAGCTTAACATTTTTGATATAGAGCCCTAATACTAGGAATGTTGTTTTCACCTCTATACTTTGGGAATTCGTGCTTCTGCGATTTGTTTATTTGAATGATGAACTCATCCAAATTTACTTAAATTTTCAGATGGATCATCAAGGAGAACTAGCTAAGACGGTTAAGGGAGTCATCGAGCAAGATCGACTCACACCTCAGGTATCCCCAGGGAGAGTATCAACCGCCGAGTTAGCAGGTATCGTGGCACAAGCTGTTACCACTGCAGTTCTACAATACCAAGAACGCAGCCTACAACTTAAAGGAGGCAAAAGACCTAGAGAGGTTAACCTAGTGCGTGTGACTGACGTTGGGAACTGTGCGAAGGCACCGAATCTGCGACAACAAAACAATCAAGATAGAGTCAGTTCCAGTAGTAACGAGATTTATGTACAGAGACAAAAGTGTCAGGGACAACGAAGCCAGGTTCAGAATGAAATCACCAAGAGGTGTTTCGGTTGTGGAATGGAGGACCACAAACGTAAATCTTGTCCGAATCAGACTGGGGATAAACTACAACCTGACTGGCAAAGAATTTCGAAACTCTGCTATAAATGTGTACAACCGGGTCACAAGTGGATGGATTGTCCTCGCCCTGACATAGTTTTTCCGCAGATTTCCCCTCAAGGCCAGCAAGACGAGGGAAAAAGAGAGGCTAGTCAATACCGTAAGGAAGGAAAGCAGTTTCGGGGGAGGTGTTTCCAATGTGGCGGGAATGGCCATAGGCGTCAAAATTGTCTAGAGAAGAATAGGGCCCCACGGCAGGAATGTGCGGACAATGTACCTCAGAAGCCAACTCCGTCACCTTTTCCAACAGCCTCAGTTCAGCAGAGAAAGCTACAGGGCGAACGTGTCTATAATTTCCCACAGGCAGCAACCCCACAGGCGCCAACCGCGGTTGAGGGTATGTTTTTCTATCCATGTTACCATGAGTCGAGATTTGTTTGTTACGAGTGCAACGCACTATTTTATAAGCTAATTTTTGCGAAAGCCTTAGGGTTGTTAGCCACGGCAGTGAGCTCAGTGACGTGTGTAGACTCACCATCTTGGGAGTGGGTCTTTTATTTTTTTCTTTATATGCCCGGGAGTGGGGGTAGAGATTGGTAGTTTGGTATTACCTGTATATATGATAGTCTTAGATATGCATTAGCATGATGTTATACTCAGTATGGATTGGCTCGCCGCTTATAGAGCCATGATTATCTACTTCGGTGGAGCATTGTTTTTGCCATTTCGGGGCAAGAGATGTTTGTAGTGGCGAAGCCTCGCCCAGAGGGAGGTTCGACCACTCATTTGTATTACATAGAGGAGGATACCTCTAAGGAGGTTGTGATTCCCTTAGATTCGATCCCTGTTGTCAGGGAGTATTCCGATGTGTTTCAGGATATACCAGGCCTACCGCCCAGTCGTGAGATAGACTTCGTTATAGATTTAGTGCCGGATACGAGACCTATAGCACGTGCACCGTACCGTGTGGCTCCGGCAGAGATGCGAGAGCTACGAGATCAGATTGAGCAGCTATTAGGTCAGGGCTTCATTTGTAGGAGTACCTCACCTTGGGGTGCTCCAGTCTTATTTGTAAAGAAGAGAGATGGTTCACTAAGATTGTGCGTGGACTACCGGGAGTTGAACAAGGTCACGATACGGAATAAATATCTGTTGCCTCGAATCGATGATCTGTTCGACCAGCTGAGGGGAGCAACTTTCTTTTCGAAGATAGATCTGAGGTCGGGGTACCATCAGCTACGTATTAGGGAGCAGGATGTTTCGAAGACTGCTTTCTTGACGAGATATGGGTCTTATGAGTTCCGGGTGATGCCGTTCGGACTCACAAATGATCCAGCCGTTTTCATGGACTTGATGAACCGAGTATTCAGAGAGTTCTTAGATCAGTTTGTCATCGTTTTCATAGATGATATTTTGATATATTCACACTCCGAGGAGGAGCATGCCGAACACTTGAGGCAGGTTCTTCAGACTCTACGAGAGCATCAGTTGTATGCTAAGTACGAGAAGTGTGGATTCTGGTTGCGAGAGGTACAATTCTTGGGGCATGTTGTTTCTGAGCAGGGGATTACAGTTGACCCGAGCAAAGTGTCAGCGGTGAGGGAATGGGGACAGCCCACGACACCGACGGAAGTGCGAAGTTTCTTAGGGTTAGCTGGTTACTACAGGAGGTTCATTCGGGGATTCTCCAAAATAGCGGGTCCATTGACGAATCTGACTCGCAAAGGGGTACCATATGTCTGGGATGACGCTTGTCAGTTGGCTTTCGACGAGCTGAAGGACAAGCTTACTTTGGCACCAGTCCTTGCTTTACCGAAGCCGGGTGTAGAGTACCTGGTTTACACAGATGCGTCCTTACGAGGACTTGGGGGAGTACTTCAGCAGGAGGAGAAGGCTATAGCTTTTGCTTCCCGCAAGCTTAAGCCGCATGAGAAAAATTACCCCACCCACGACCTGGAGTTAGCTGCGGTCGTCTTTGCATTGAGAATTTAGAGGCACTACTTATTGGGCGAGGAATTTCGTTTGTTCACAGACCATAAGTCACTGCAGTACCTGTTCACTCAGCGAGAGCTGAATATGCGTCAGCGCAGATGGTTAGAGTTTGTGAAAGATTACCAGTTCGATATACAGTATCATCCGGGGAAAGCCAACGTAGTTGCTGATGCGTTGAGCCGTAGACCGGTTGACGATGTAGCGGACATTTGGAAAGCAAAGTGGAAAGAGTTGGGTCACCAGGATGCAGTAGCCCGTTCTTTCATATCCATTATGTCTGTCACACCCGAGATTGTTACGAGGGTGATACAGACACAGACCACAGACCCGTTTTGCCAGGGGCAGATTGTGCGACTCCTAGCCGAGGGTGCTGAGTCCTATTCTTTTAGTTCTGATGGAGGTTTGCGGTTTAATGGGAGATTGGTGGTTCCAGAAGGGGCAGAGTTACGTCATGAAGTAATGACTCATTCTCATGGGTCCCGATTTGCAGTACATCCGGGAGGCGATAAGATGTACCAGGATATGAGGCGGCAATACTGGTAGAGTGGGATGAAGAAGGACATTACTGAGTTTGTGTCCAAGTGTTCTACCTGCCAGCTGGTTAAGGTGGACCACCAGAAACCATCAGGATTGCTTCAGCCATTGGAAGTACCCGGGTGGAAGTGGGAGAGCATTTCCATGGACTTCATTACAGGGTTGCCTACATCACAGAGGGGTCACGATTCGATCTGGGTGATTGTAGACCGTTTGACCAAGGTGGCTCATTTTCTGGCAGTGCGTACAGATTATACCACGGGTCAGTATGCTCAGTTGTTCATCACTGAAATTGTCAGATTACACGGGGTGCCCCTGAATATTGTGTCCGATAGAGACAAGATTTTCGTGTCGCATTTTTGGGAAAGCTTTCAGGAAGCTATGGGTACTGAGTTGAGGTTGAGTTCAGCTTATCACCCACAGACAGATGGACAGACAGAGCGTACTAATCAGATGTTAGAGGATATGCTACGCATGTGTGTTCTTGATTTTGGAGGAGGTTGGGAGCCACATCTTCCACTGGTAGAGTTTGCTTATAATAACTCCTATCAGTTCACGATATGGCTCCATTTGAGGCTTTGTATGGCACGCCTTGTCGTTCCCCAACTCGTTGGCTTGAGGTGGGGGGATAACAAGTTGTTAAAACCAGAGGTAATTCAGGAGACCTCTGGGAGAATTGAGATGATCAGGAGTCGCATTCGAGTAGCCCAAGATAGGCAGAAGAGCTACGCTGATGCGAAACGATTCTTCAGGGAGTTTAACGTGGGGGACCAAGTGTTACTGCATGTTTCTCCTATGAAAGGAGTGATGAGGTTCGGGAAGAAGGGAAAGTTGGCTCTGAGGTACATGGGACCATTTCCCATCATTGAGAGGATTGGGCCAGTTGCATACAGATTGGGACTGCCAGAACATTTACATCGCATTCACGATGTATTTCACATCTCGTCGTTGAGACGATACCTTCGAGATGATATGGCCCATACTCACATCGCGATAGATGAGATCGATTTACATCCTGATAGCTCTTACGAGGAGAGACCGGTGGCTATCCTACACTATAGTGAGAGGAGATTGAGGTCGAAGGTAGTTCCACTTGTGCGAGTCCAGTGGGAGCATCATAATGTGGAGGAATCCACTTGGGAGCGTGAGGCAGATATGCGCGAGAGATATCCAGAGTTGTTTTTTTCCAGGTATGCCTTATTTTCCGAATTTCGGGACGAAATTCCATTATTAGGGGGGAAGTATGTAATACCCCGTATTTTTATGCTATGTTAATTTGGGAGATTTATTAAATTTAATGAGAGTGTATTATTTAATAAAAATCCAGAAATTAATTATGTTATAATTATTGACGTGACGTGAGTTAGTAATTATATGAAATTTTTGAATATTACTTATGAGCATAGTAATATATGATATTGATTATAGTAAATGTCACGAGTGAATGAAATGGCAGTTTTGGGAATTTTAGTCGGGACGCGCCCGTGTCGCGTCGGGATTAATTATTAATATATAAAAGTGAATATTTCATAAGTTGTTCGTATGGTTGTTTTAAGTGCGTCAACGCGTCCGGAAGGGTCGAGATAGTCAGAAAAGTGTACCCGGGGGTTTAGTTTGGGTCTCGGGGTGTTTTTAGGCCTAATTAGTGATCCGGGAGGGCATTTTGGTCATTTTACAAAATAGGGTAATTAAACCCACGAATTTCAGCCATCCTTAGCAGATATTTAGGTCAGCCCTTTAGGGTTAGAACATTCATAACCCTAGTACGACCATTGGAGAAGAGAGGAGAGAGCTCTCAAGGTGATTCAAGGCAAAATACACCACCGTTTGCACCGCCGTCACCACCAACACGTAGATCTCGAAGAGGAGAACGCAACCACACCAAAATCAACAGGAAACCAGACCTCTGAAATCCCAGGCAAGTGTTTAACTTGCGTATTTTTGTTGGTGCAATATTCATATTAGTTAGGAATGATTAGGTATATAATCTATGGAAGAAAACCCCACTTTTTGATAGGAATTTGCATGTAGAAAAGATTAAAACCATATTCTGGAAGTCTTATATGATGTAGATGATTAACCCACGAATTTTGATGATTATGTAGAAGGAAATTCAGGAGAATAACTGATTAGAACAGAAGTTAAGAAAACTTAGGGTTCTTGATGATTAGATGAGATTTTAGGTTGTTTAATCATGTTTAATGATGGTTATATGCATGCTTAACGTTAGAAACATTTGGTAATATGTTATTATGTTTGTGGTGTAAGTTTTGGGACGATTAGTGTTGAAAAATATGCATTTGGATGAAGAATTGTGATGAAACCCGTAACTGCACTTCTGCAGAAATCGAAACACCTGTTTGATCGATCGATCGACCCTAGAGCGTCGATCGATCGAAGGTTCGATCGATCGAGCCCCAGTCGTCGATCGATCGACCCTTCCTGGCAGCCTCTTATTTCCCCTTGTTTAATTAGTTGAATTAATTTACCGTGGAATAACTTTTGGGATTATGAATAAAAAATTTTGGGATATAGGAGAGACCAGTAGGACATATGATTAAGTGTTGAAGAACTTTATTATGTGACGATATTTGGGTTTTAGGGACAATTATTTAAAGAACGAGGAAACTACGTATTTCAAGTGAGAGATTACGTCGAATACTTACGATGGTGCATAGACGTCTACCAAATGAATTTACTACTTGGATAGTTAGAATCCACGAGTATCACATAATTAGTGAGAAAACCCTTCGAGTTAAGGTTAGAGACGAAACCTTTTACATAATCTTAATAATGTGAAATTAAGGATAAATGTTGTAATTATGGGTAATGAGAGGAACCTATATTAATATGATGAAATTGGTATATTTATATGATTGTGTGTGCATATATTATATACATGTGAAAAATGTACCCGCGCTACTTGCTATCCCTGAGGTTCTTGCGCTGGGACGACCTTATCCTGTGTTGCTTTTTGGGGGATATTGGTTCGTACCCTAGGAGATAGATATCCTTGGTACAGGCTATCGATTCGATAGTTCAGACGGTCCTATGAGGCGTGAGGGTATGTACTGACCTTTTAGAGACTTGGAATCTATACTTCGCCTCAATGTTGTTTTGTATATGTTAATACAGTTCGAGAGTGATTCCGAACTTGTATTTCCCTTTGTGTGAGCGATACGGGGATTGGATAGCAGAGTATGCCCGCACCATAATCTTAGTGGGGTGCTAATATATATATATATATTATCCGAGTAGTTTATATATATATATATATATATATATATGAGATTATGGAATTCAAACTACCTACTGTGACTTGATAAGTAGGACATGGTTGTTGACTCAAATAATAAATACTGTTTTGCGAAAGTATAATATGACACTGGGAAACTTTATAAATTAATGAAGTTAAAATGTGAGTTGTGCTACAACTAGAAAGTAACCTTTTTACACGTTGACATTGTTCGGTTTTAAAACTTATGTGTAAGTTAAGATAAATTAAAGTATTGGGGAGGTTAGTATGATCTAAATGTTAAGTTAAACCATTTGGGAAGGTTAGTACGATAGGCGTGCACACTAGAAGAGAGGTGAGAATTTCTCAACGGAGTGTCGAACTAATATGTTGTTGCATTGGCCTGTATCAATTTAAATACTTGCTAAACTGATCTTAAATAACACACACTTTAGGGCTCTGACCCGTTTCTTCTCTCCCTCTCCCCCTTGTATATATATGTATGTATTTCAGGTGCCCAGCCACAGGGGCGTCTTGCTTAGGATCTTTTGGAAGGAACGCGCTGCAGCTTAGGTGGGAGTTGTAGGTCTTTTGATTAGACGACTTCGTTCATTCAGATCCACTCCTAGCATTTTCATTCAGATGGGCATGTGTAGCCCTTTCCATTATTTCTTTATGTTGGGACATTGTTATTTCAGTTGTTTCCTAGTTCCTTATTATAGGATTTTGTTCAAGATGGATGTATTACTTTATTTTCTCGTATGTTGGCATTCGTTGATGGATGTTTTATATATTGGATTTTTGGTTCCAGTTTAGTGTGGTGTGAATCTTATTCATTGATCTTTGTTAATAAAATAAATAAATCTTTTCTTAAATAAAATTTGGAAGTTTATGTTTAAAATTGGTTTTGACACTTGGCTTAATTATTTAGGGTGTTAAATTGGAAAATTATTTTTATCGACAGTGATGCTGAGAATGAACCAACTGTTCACCTTGATTTAATTTAATAAAGGAGTGATCGCCCAGTATTTAATTAGGCGGGGTGTCACATCTCGGGAGTGTACAATAGCTGAGACGAAACCTTTATGTTTCCATTGTCATCAACCGGGGCACTTTCGAAAGAATTGTCCAGCAATGGGAGCTACAACTTCAGTTGCGAGTGTGATAGTAGGAGATAGGATTTCTACACGGAAAGTACACAGGGGAGGTAGAGGAGGCGTGTCTCAAAACCAAGGCCAAGCCAGAGTGTTTGCACTGACGCAACAAGATGCACAAGCTATGCCTAATGTAGTGACATGTGCACTTCCTATTGGTGATAAAGATTCTTATGTGTTGATAGATCCTGGTTCTACACATTCTTTTCTATCTTTACTTTATCTGTTGCATCTTAATAAACCATTATCATCATTAGATTCTAGTTTAGCTATTGTTACTCTAGTGGGGGGTTGGTTTTTATTGAGAGGGTATATAGGGAGTGTGTGGTGCAAGTGGGTAAAAAAGAATTACTAGTTGATTTATTACCTCTCGATATGCGCGACTTTGATATAATACTGGGTATGGATTGGTTAGCCTTATATCATGTATGTTTGGATTGCTTTAAACAGGAGGTAGTGCTTCGCTTACCGGGTGAACCCGAATTTAAATTTATTGGGGAACGAAATGTCACTCTAACATATTTGATCTCTGCTACAAAATGTTATGTACTGCTAAGGAAAGGATGTGAGGGTTATCTTGCTCATGTGGTGGACACACGACAAGAGGCTGGAAAACTATCAGATATACCAGTAGTTAATGAGTTTGTAGATGTCTTCCCAGAAGAACTCCCAGGGTTAGCACCAGACCGTGAGGTGGAATCTTCGATTGAGTTAGTACCAGGAACTGCACCAATATCTATTGCACCATATCGTATGGCACCTGCAGAATTAAAAGAGCTAAAGATATAGTTGCAAGATTTATTAGATCGTGGTTTTATAAGGCCTTGTGTATCACCGTGGGGAGCCCCAGTATTGATTGTGAAGAAGAAAGATGGAACCATGAGGCTGTGCATCGATTATCATCAATTGAATAAGGTGACTATCCGTAACAAATACCCACTACCCCGAATTGATGACTTGTTCGATCAGTTACAAGGAGCCAAAGTGTTTTCCAAGATCGATCTCAGATTCGGATATCATCAATTGAAAGTAAGAGATTGTGACAATTCTAAAACTGCTTTTCGTTCCAGGTATGGACATTATGAATTTCTTGTCATGCTATTTGGGTTAACAAATGCACCGACCGTATTCATGGATTTGATGAACCGTATATTTCACCCATATGTGGATTCTTTTGTTATTGTCTTCATTGATGATATTTTGATATATTCTCGTAGTAGGGATGAGCACAAACACCACCTGCGTATTATTTTAGAGACCTTGCGAGAGAAGCAGTTGTATGCTAAATTTTCTAAATGTGAATTTTGGCTAGACAAGGAATTATTTTTGGGGCATGTTATTTCTACTGATGGTATTTGTGTGGATCCCAAGAAGGTAGAAGCAGTAATGAATTGGGAAAGACCAACTAGTGTGACAGAGGTAAGTAGCTTTTTGGGATTGACGGGCTATTACAGGAGGTTTATACCGGGGTTTTCTTCTATTGAATTGCCATTGACTAAGCTTACCAGAAAGGAGAACAAGTTTGTCTGGAGTGGCGATTGTGATAAAATCTTTGAAAAATTAAAGGGTAAGTTAACATCAACTCCAGTATTGACTATCCCAATGGGTACAAAAGGTTTAGTTATTTATAGTGATGCCTCATATCAAGGACTCGGTTGTGTGTTAATGCAGCATGGAAAGGTAATTGCTTTTGCTTCTCGACAGTTAAAGATACATGAACGCAACTACCCTACACACGATCTTGAGTTGGCTGCAGTAGTTTTTGCATTAAAGATCTGGAGATACTACTTATATGGTGTTAGTTGTGAAATTTTTATTGACCATCAAAGCTTAAAATACTTGTTTACACAAAAAACTTGAACTTGAGGCAAAGAAGGTGGATGGAATTTATAAAAGATTATGATTGCACGATACATCACCATCCGGGTAAAGCTAATGTTGTTGCTGATGCTTTGAGTAGAAAATCTCTAGGCATAGTATCTTATATTTATTGTATTTGAGTTGACCTGTTAAGAGAGTTAGCTTTAATGGGGGTGGAATGAACTTTGAATGAGTCTTACGGAATAGTAGCACATTTAAATGTTAGACCCACGTTGATAGACTGGATAAAACAAGCACATGCAGGAGATACAAAATTGGATAAAGTTAGAGATAATATGAAAAAGGGTAAAGCAAATGAATTTTCTATTCGGGACGATGACATTGTTATGTACGGAAACCGTTTGTGTACCTAACGTGCCTGATTTAAGAAGAACGATTTTAGAGGAAGCCAACTATTCTTTATATGCTATGCATCCTGGGAGCACGAAACTGTATAGAGACTTGAAATAATGTTATTAGTGGCCGGGAATGAAACACGACATTGAAGATTTTGTTGCTAGATGTCTAGTTTGCCAACAGGTGAAGGTGGAGCATCAGAAGCCAAGTGGTTTACTACAGCCCTTACCTATTCCTGAGTTGAAATGGGAGCATGTTACTACAGATTTTGTTATAGGTTTACCAAAATCATTACAAGGGTTTGATTCTATTTGGGTTGTCATTGATAGGTTGACTAAGTCTGCACATTTTCTTCCTATTAAAACTACTTACTCCATGGATAGATATGCCAAATTATATGTGGATGAGATTATTAGATTACACGGTGCACCTGTTTCTATTATTTCTGATCGAGATCATAAGTATACTTATCACTTTTGGCCTAGTTTATAACAAGCTTTGGGGACTAAATTGAAATTTAGTACAGCTTTTCATCCTCAAACTGATGGTCAGTTAGAAAGAACTATCCAAACACTTGAAGACATGTTACGAATCTGTGTATTGGAGTTCAATGGAAGTTGGGATGAACACTTGCCACTAATAGAGTTTGCTTATAACAATAGATATCATTCGAGTATTGATATGGCTCCTTATGAAGCTTTGTATGGGAGAAAATGCAGAACTCCAGTGTGTTGGACTGAAGTAGGAGAACGGAAACTACTAGGACCAGAAATTGTACAGCAAACTACGAAAAAGATAAATCTTATCCATAATCACTTGAAGGTGGCGAAAAGTAGAGAAAAAAGTTATGCAGACAATCGAAGGAAAGAATTGAAATTTGAGGAAGGTGATCGAGTATTCCTATGTGTTTCTCCTTGGAGAGGGGTTATGAGATTCGGGAAGAAGGGAAAGTTAAGTCCCAAGTATATTGGCCCTTATGAGATAGTGAAATGGCTTGGAGCTGTATCTTATAAATTGGCGTTTACCACCAGAATTTTCTCAGATACACGATGTTTTTCATATATCCATGTTACGTAAGTATGTGCCCGATCATTCACATGTGTTTATTTCACAACCGATAGAGCTTCAAGATGACTTAACCTATGTGGAGGAACCAATTGCTATTGTAGATCGAAAGGAGCAAGTGTTACGTAGTAAAACCATTTCACTAGTTAAGGTGATGTGGAGAAGTCAGAATGTGGAGTATGCCACCTGGAAAGGGGAGGATAACATGAAGAACCAATATCCTCATTTGTTTGGTAAGTTTCTTATGCGTTAAATTTCGAGGACGAAATTTTTATAAGAGGGGTAGAATTATAAGGCACTAAAACATGATTATGAAGGTTAATTACATGATTAATTATAACTTAGAAGTTATAAGTTATAAATTGGTTATATGTGTTAAACATGTTAACTATCATGTTTAGGGGATGCATGCTCATGTGATATATGTGTTGTTTGCATTAGGTGCTAATTGAACTTATGATCGGGGATACCATGTTTAGAACATATGATTAGTTATGTGGTTAAATGCATCATAAATTATGTTTTTAATGCATGATTATGTTTATAAAAGTAAATTGGGGTGTTGATACGAAATTGGCAATGTTTGGTCGCTAAATGTGAAAGTTTTGAGATTTTCAGTAAATTGCTACTTTTCGATTCGAGCCAAAATTAGGCGTATTAATTTTATGATTTTGGGAAAACACAAAATATGAAAGTTGTATATTTTTAATTTATCTACTCATATAAATAAAGTGGGAGTAAATTGGGGACCATGATAGTTAGTAATGGTGATTTTACCAAGGTGGGACAATTGTGTCATTAATGGAATTGTCTAATTCGACCTTTCATCCAACCAATCACGTGTTACCACCACCCCTATTGCTATTGGACCACTATACAACGTATTTATGATTATAAATGAGAGTTATGTCTTCTTCCTCATAAGAAATAACAAGTTTTTCCTAAAGAGAGAGAAAGAGAAGAAAGTTAAGGAAGAAATCTTTTGGAAAATTTCTACAAATCGAGGAATCCTTGTAAGGTAATTACATCTTTATTAAAGTTGGTCATGTGGATGAGTTCTATACTTGGCATGTTTTTATTTTTTATTTGGATATATATTTGAATGATACCCATATTGCTGAATTGTGTTGGAACAAGGATGGGTTAAGAACATAAGTTAGAACTGGAGCTAGGATCGTAAATGCATACTTTAAAGTCCTAAATTTACATCATCTTTACGAAAAGAATTTTGATTTAGAAAATTCATGATTATGATGTATGTTTCTGCTAAAACATTTTTATTATATGTTTGCGTGAATTATACCCAAGGTCAAGGTTATGTATGCTTAGAAATGTTAAGTTTTGCCTTAATGTTCTATTTTAACCTAGTTATGCTAAAAATGGCATAAATCATGGAATACTTATTTTAATTGATTGATTTAAGTTGGAGAGTAAAATATACTCATACATGTATAATATATCTGAAAATTGTATAAAAATACCAAGGAAAGAACCCTTGGTGATAGTTTGAAGTTTTTGTTTAAAATCTTCCCTAAAGGAGCAAGAATGCATACCATGTGTTTGACGTTTTGCTCGACATAGAAAATGAGACCCAAAAATTATGAAACATTAATTTTGTATTATTCAATATGTTTACTAATATTGGGTGGAATATCATGCAAATTTATATTGTATAAAAATTATGAAAATTCCAGGAAGGTTAAGTTGTGTTGTTGTTTTCCTTGAGAAACGATTTGGAAAAGGTTGTAATAAAATGGGCATAACTTTGTCTAGCAAATTCGTAAATTAATTCCATAAATTGTGTTAGAACCCTAATTAATTGGGTGTTATAGAAATTTGAAGTATCATATTTAATTTCTCTTTAGTTATTTCTGATTGACCAAATGATGTGATCTATTACTGGGTTTGATGTTAATCGGTGTATTCAAATACTAATGACATTGACTTGTTAGGTGGGGAAGCAGCTAATACTACCATACCAAGGAAGTAGTTTTGTATTAATATTAGCACAAAATCCAAGGTGAGTGACCTGTCCTATAAAATATAGATGATTATATGTTCATATGGAAATGTGTAGTTCAATACATGTGTTAAAATGCTTATAGGAGTGATGTTGTATTTAGGAAACATATGCATATGATTGAAATGTTAAGTAATGTTATTTAATGTTAAGGACTGTGGTGGGTCCTATAGGATGTGGCGGTCCTGTTAATCCAACTTAAAGGTTTGTGTACTCGGGACTAATAAAGGGATGTGGTGGTCCCCAATAACTGTGGCGGATTAATTGGACTGTGGCAGGTCCAGGCTTGTGAGAGTTTCACAATTCCTATTGGGTTATAGCATTGGAACAAAATAAAAATGGTTATTCAATTTGGTTATAGGTGTGGTATATGGTCATTCACTAAGCTTATATGGCTTACACTCCTGTAATGTTATGTTTCAGGTAGGCCTATCGTTTGGAGTTCACTGCCAAGTTAGGACCTTAAAACGGGGGAGTGACGGATATCTAGTATGGTTTGAATATCAAGAATCTTTTTGTGTAAATATTAAACTAAAGATCTTCGTTATGTAAAGTTGTTTCGTACTTATAGGTGACATGTAAATGTAGTTATGTTTTCATCTACACATACCTTTGAAAAAAAAATCTCATGCTATTTTTCCTTAGAGATTTAAATTAAAGAACCGTTTATTATTTAAGGCAATTTATCGCTAATTAACAAGGATGAGTTTAACTTAATTATATCGGGGCGCGACATCATGGGTCCCTTACGAACTGTTAGTTTCTATGGAAACTCTTACATCCTATTTATAGTGGACGACTATACGAGATATACATGGGTAGCCTTTATGAAATAAAAATTAGATACCTTCAATGAATTCTTAAGAATCATCTTGAAAATTGAGAATGAGAAGGATACCCAGATATGTCGAATTAGGAAGGATAGAGGTGGAGAGTTCAAGGACTCTGGTATTTTTTAGTATTGTGTAACTAATGGCTATACACATGAGTTTAGCTCTCCCAAAACCCCGCAGCAGAATGGTATAGCTGAACGTAAGAACATGACTTTACAAGAAATGGCTTGGGTTATGTTACATGCTAAAAATCTCCCTAGATACTTTTGGGTAGAAGTTGTCTAAACCGCGTGTCACATTATTAATCGTATCTACATTAGAAAAAAATCCAAAGAAACCTCTTATGAGTTATGGTTCCACAAAAAGCCAAACTTGAAATATTTTAAAACCTTCGGTAGTATCTGCTATATCTGCAAAGATAGAGAGCAACTTTCAAAATTTGATGCCCGAGGAGAAAAGGGAATTTTTCGGGGTTATTCTCAAAACAATAGGGATTTACGTGTTTTCAACTATAAAACCAAAACTATTATGGAATCAATTAATGTAATTGTAGATGATACGAGTGTAAGGATTAGTGAAAGTCAACCAGTAGCATTTGATGAGGATGAAATTAATTTATCCATTGATCCTCCAAATGACACTGATTCACTTCTACCAGAGAGTCCTTTTGTACCCACTTAGGTTTCTAAAGATCATACCACTGAAACCATTGTCGGTAATCCTTCGAAACCAGTTAGAACTAGATCCCAACTTCGATAAGTGGCCCAATTTTCTTGTTTTGTTTCTCTTGAGGAACCTAAAAATGTTAATGATGCCTTACTGACTCGTTTTGGATAAATGCTATGCAAGAAGAGCTAATTCAATTTAAGAGTCATGATGTGTGGAATCTTATTCCTAGACCAAAAGATTCGATGGTTATTGGCACTAGATGGATTTTTAAAAATAAAACTGATGAACATGGGGAGGTCATTAGAAAAAAGCTAGGTTGGTTCTGCAGGAATACTCCCAGATTGAGGGAATTGATTTTGACGAAACATTTGCACCTGTTACTCGTCTAGAATCAGTTCATCTCCTTCTTGCCATATCTTGTCATATGCAATTCAAATTATTCCAAATGGATGTTAAATACGCTTTCTTAAATGGAATTTTATCTGAAGAAGTATACGTAAAACAACCCAAAGGATTTGTTGATCCTGTACACCCAAACCACGTCTTTAGACTTAAAAAACCTTATACGATTTGAAACAAGCTCCTAAAGCTTGGTATGAGCGGCTGTCTACCTTTTTAGTGTCTCACAATTTTGTCCATGGAGGAAATGATCAAACGTTGTTTGTTAGAAAGGAAAATAAACATGTCTTAATCGCACAAGTATATGTGGACGAAATTACTTTCGGTTCCACACTGTCCTAAACAAGTAGAGAACTTATCTGATATCATGCATACTGAATTTCAGATGTCTTTAATGGGTGAACTAGAATATTTTCTAGGCTTTCAAGTAAAACAATGCAGTGATGGCCTTTTTATTTCTCAATCCAAGTATGCTGCAGATTTAGTTAAAAAAATTCAACTTAGAATATGCTAAAAATTCTAGAACCCCCATGAGTACTTCAACTAAACTTTCTAAGGATGATAATGGAAAAAGTGTTGATCCCACTCTTTATAGAAGTATGATAGTGAGTTTGTTGTATCTTACCGCATCTCGACCCGACATATCCTTCGCTGTTTGTATTTGTGTTAGATATCAAAGTAACCCTAAAGAATCTCACTTATTAACTGTAAAAAGAATTATTAAATATATTAAGGGTACTTTAAAAGTTGGTATTTGGTACACAAATGATACAACAAGTTCTATTATAGGATACACCGATGCCGATTGGGCTGGGTGTTCTAATGATAGTAAGAGCATTTCTGGTGCTTGCTACTACGTAGGCAATAATCTCGTAGGTTGGTCGTGTAAGAAACATAATTGTATTTCATTATCTAGCACCGAATCTAAATATATAGCAGCTGGTAGTTGTTGTACTCAATTACTATGGATTAAACAGATGCTTAGTAATTATGGTCTCACAGAAAAATAATTAACCATGTTTTGTGATAACCAAAGTGTCATTAATATTTCCGAAAATCCTGTATTGCACTAACGAACAAAGCATATTAAGATTAGACATCTCTTTATCCATGACCTTGTCGAATCCAGAGATCTCATTATTGAATATCTAAACACTCAAAAGCAGCTCGTAGATCTCTTTACAAAACCTTTAAATAACATACAATTTGAGTATTTGCTCACAACTTTAGGCATGATAAGTCTCATTTAATATCTTTTTTTTGTGTTTTATACCCCTTGTATATTTGAGAAAAATTAGGGGAGAAGATCTTGACTATTGCATAGCTATTTTACTATCTATTCCTGATTCTAACTCAACTAATATGTCAATTTAGTGTTTATCTTGTTATAGGCATTTCAAACCCGTTGTATATCTTGTTACTATTTTGTAGGGTATTGGTCTCTACATAGTTGAGTGATGTATTTTTTTTACCTTATTTTTGATTCTAGGATGGGAATGGGTAGTTAGAATTTTTGTATAGGACACATAGGATTTCTTTTTATTTTGACCCACGAGTTCTGAATACTCAAGGGAATTTTATCTCTAATATCCAAAGGGGGAGATTTAGAACACACTATATATTGACTTACTTGAGTCTACATATATAGGAGTTCCAACTAGTTTGGATATCTAGACAAAATAGTTAGATTTAATGAGAAATCCATGTCCTCAAAAGTATAAGCTCAAAAAAGAAATCCTCTCCAAGAGAATCTTTAAAGGGAAGTTATTTCTATCCTTAAAAACACAAATAGGACACACACTATGCATTATTCATATCACATATTTGCACTAATTGTTCTTCAACACTTCAAGTCATTTTAAAGTCAATTTAATTCAACACAAATCATTTTATATATTTTAAAATAATTTTCAAATGATTTTTGAATTAATTAAAAAAATGTTTTTAAAAGTGTTGTGGGTAAAATTTGAATTTTAGAATGATTTTCTTTGCTGATTATTTGCCTGGGTAGAATTCAAAAGCGCTAGAGAATTCAAGGTAGGCTTTGTAATTATTTTCAAACACGCATTTTGCCTTCATCTGGTTCGTACATGTGTTGGTAGCTTAACGATTGGATTTGTGCTTTCTCGTAGACTCATTCTGTGTAACCAATCCCAGCCCTTGGATCAAACTTATCAACGTACTACATGTGTTGTGAGTCAATCCTCGTGAACCCAGTTTAAACCAATCGCCAAACATTTAACCCACCGCTTGTGATAAATCGTAGGATTAAAGTCAATCTGTCAAGATTCAATCTCATCCATTAGATTGAGTTCAAGGTTCTGGATCCTTCTTCGATTAGTATAAAAAAGACCCAAGCCTCAGCATTTTGAGATTTTTTCCATTTCGTAAAATCTGAGAAAAAGAGAGAGTAGAGAGAGACGAGAAAGAAGGGAGAAAAGAGGGAAAGAATAGAGAGAGATTAGAAAGAAGAAACCCTAGTTTCTTCGTAGTTCAAACCTTTGACAGATTACTCCCAAGCAAACACCAAAACCTAAAAATTCCATACATTAGAAAACCCATCTATTTGAGAGTTAGATCCTTCTAGGGTTTCTGTGTTTTTGGTGTTGAGTTTTCGTTTGAAGACCTATTCAAAGTTTTGATTCTCTCATAACTCATCTCTAAGAGAGACTTAAGTTTCATTGTTGAAACTGAATTTTTCTAAAAGAGAACATCACACGATTTGTTTTCTGTTTCTATTTTTAGATATGGTATTTTAGATCTATTTTGTTTCAACAAATTTTGAAATAGAAACTTTTAAGTTTCAAAATATTTTTCAGATCTAGTGAGTTATTTGTGTTTCTAGTTTTCTATTTCATGTTTTATGAAATATGTGTACAAAAATTAAAAGAATAAAAAGAACTCTTGCTAAAGTTTTAAGGAGTAACTGTAGATCTGAGAAAAGAAGTTTTATGACAAAATATGTTGAATCAATCTCTGCATGTTAAGTCTGAATCTGTTTTAATAAAGTATACTTCTAGTCTAGTTTGGATCTCAATTGGAGCTTTACAATTTCAAAAAATATTTTCAAAATATTGAAATTGTTTAAGACCTTGAACCGTATTTTGAGCAAGATATCCTTGAGATCTGTGGACAAATAAAAGATCAAGAAGTCTTGGCTTAAAAACTCAGATTCAGAAATAACCTATCATTTTAGAACTGTTGTAGTTTGTTAGGATTGTTTGTATAATCTTAAGAGGGTGAGTAGCAATTCTTGCATGTAGTAGCACATCACAAACACTATCTCACACGAACACTTAGACACTGTGGTTCTATCTGAGAATGTTGGATTTTGAAAAAGTTGTTGGAATCAGTATTCAAAGAGAAGGAGATCAAGGAAAAAGCAAAGAAGAAGCAAGAAAAGATCAGTCCAATTCAGATTACGTTTGGAGTGAAGAATCTCAAGTAGGTATATTTTGAACTTAGGTTAGGATCTTTGTGGTTTGCTTAAGTGTTGTAACTTGATTCTTTATTCTAGTGGATTTTGGTTTTGTGTCGTAGTGGGCACTGTGGATGTTTTCCTTGTTTACGGGTTCTACCACGTTAAAATTCTTGTATCTATTTCTTTGAATGTTCTTAACTGTTGTTGTGATTGGGACTGCATGGTAACTTTTATAGATGTTTATTAAAAATTAAAAAGAAGGTAACCAACTATCAAATTCAAACCATACATTCAGAAAGTATTTTATAACACATATTATGTTTTTCGAAAAGAGTTTTGCCCAAAAAGTTTATTCGGAGTTTACACAACTTATAACAGTTTGTTATTAATCTTATAAACAAGCTTTAACCCTAAAGTTTTTCTTCAGTATTGGTGGAGGACATGCATTGGAGAACACAAAGTTGTTTCAAAGGTTCATTATGAGGAGTTCTCATTCGCACAGGGGATTCTCTTGTTAGAACAAGGGTATGACATGAAAAGTGCACCCACTGGTTTTGTTAGATAGCCAAGAGGACATATGATACAATCCCACTTCTTCTCTCAATGCAACCGAAACTGATGGAAACTTTTCAAGAAGTTATTGATCCATAAGGACACTACTCAAGGAAGAAGACTTAATCATGATGGAAAATGATAGTTGTTTCCTTATTGATAGATAATGTCATGTTTTTGTAATGAGATATATATTAGTCATATCATATTTATTGTTGCATAATTTTATGAAGTGATTATTAATTCCATTGGGAACCCCAATTTTAAACAACATAAATTTAATTATGAGACCGACCTAGATCACGATTTTTCTAGAAACACATAATTTATTTACTCTTTTCTTAAATTGAATTTAATCAGGTAATTAATTAAATGTATAATTTAAATTATGGTCTCCACATTTTATTATAATTAAAAATGGGTTTATTTTGGAAAATTAAAATAGTGAGACTAGTTAATTTATTTTGTGCAAGTAATTGGGAAATTACCATTGATTTAATTTGGGTGTTTAGAATCTAATGAATACTTTTTACCCTCAAGTTCAAAATATTAAGTGGGGATTAGAGTTTCAACATAAACCCCACGATCTGCATCGATGTTTTAAAAATGTTATATGATTAGTTCCTTGTGTTAACTTTGTATTTCCTCCCCAACAGAGGGAATTGAGCATGACATTTAGTATTCCTTAAACTCCTAAGTGATAATTCCTAGAATTTGAATGTGAGTGAGTTCGATCCTCCCAATGGGAAAGTTCTAAGCAAGAGGATTCAATTTTGAGGAATGAACTGATGATATACACTTAAACATAAATAATGATATCCTCCCACACATAGTCACTGTCATTAATTATTGAATGAAAAGGCATCGAATATTTGATTATGTTGAACAAAGGTTTCCTAGACTATTCAAACAACATAATTGAAAGATGAAAATTGGTCTAGTTCAAGGTGGTGTGATTAAGCTCCCAATAAGAAATTTCACTTAATAAGGGAACTAGGATTCTTGACGGAATTAATTCCAATTGAAGATCGAGGGATTCCAAAATAAAATATAGTAGAAAGTTTATTGTCTCATATCTAATTTAAAATTAATTTTATAAAATTATAATTCTCATATTTTGAAATGGTCTTAGCATTCAGCAAACTTTCTTCAATCTTAAAGGAAAACAAATTAACTTAAATGAATTTCATAGACTAGAAAAGTTATCTGGACATTGTCTTCACTTATGAGGATTATAAGTTTGTTTTAATTAAACCATGCCTTGCCAAGATTGGTCAGGAGGCATTCGATTAGGATGTGCAGGCTTAACAGAGGTAGCAAAAATATAATCATCTGGATCGTTGATATATACTGGCCTTTATGACCATGTGTCGCAACACCAACATCAGAATATGTAAAGTGCTTACGACATGATTATGAACCTCAATAATATTTTTGAGGATCATAATTGTGATGAAACAATAGATGCACAAATATTCTAGACAGTACTCTCATCCCTGATTTTATCTAATGACAATGTCCATCATAGGGGAGATGAAAGTGCTTGTATTCAAAATCGAAGGGGAAATCCAGAATGACCTCGTGCCTCAATCAATCTCCGATTACTTTAAGCAGTTTCACCTAAACTATTTTATGAAAAAAATTTGATTACTTAATAAACTCCAAGAAGATGAGAATATAATAAAGCATAAGGGTGTCTTTTGGGTTACTGAGAAAGGCCCAACTTCTTCTTCCTCAAAAGGTAAGAAGAATAAGGAAAAGTGTCAAGTACAACTTATAATAGTTGAAAAATTGGTTAAACCTCAAGGAGCAGTTAAATAACCGAAATACAAGTGTTACATCTATAAAAGGCTAGGATATTAGAATAAATAGTTCCTGGTCTACTTAGATGAAAAGAAGTAAAAATGATAATTTCTCCTTGGTCATTGAGACATATTTTGTGGTCCAATCTATCAGAACCTTGTGTATAGATTCGAGAGCTACTAATCATGTTTGCAATTCTTTTGAGGGTTTTCAAGTAACCTAGAAGCTCAATGGAGGGTAAGCGTTTTTATTTATGGGAAATAACAACAAGACATCAATATCAGAAGTAGGATATCTAGTTTTGAATTTTGGTGGAGACAAAAGAATATTATTAAAAGATTTTTTTTATATACCCACTATTAAAAGAAATTTAATTTATGTTTCTAATTTTGTTACGAAAGAATATTTGATTTATTTTAATAAAGATGTATTGCTAAAAAAAAGGAAAATCATTATATGTTCTCGTACATTGGAAAATGCTTTGCATGTTATAAAGACTGTCTCACCATTAATACTAAATATTGAAACGATTAACTCAAATGGAAATAATAAAAACTAAATAATCCTTCTAAGCTAAACTAAATGTATCTTTGGCACTTATGTTTAAGTCATGTTAATCTAAAAATAATTCAAACACTGGTTTCAAATGGGAAATTAATCTCATTGGAAGTGGAAGAACTTCTAGTTTGCAAATCTTGTTTAGATGGAAAAATTACCAAGAGTGCCTTCATGATCAAAGGCTATAGAACCAAAAATTTGTTGGAGTTGTTTCATTATGATTTTTGTGGTTTTATGACTATTCGAGAAAAAGGTGGTTATGAGTATTTCATCACTTTCTTTTATGATTACTTAATCTATATATCTGTTTACATTATGCACTAGAAGACCGAAGCCTTTGATAAGTTCAAAGCATACTAGGTCGAGGTGAGGGATATGTATGGTAAACTAATCAAAACCCTGCGATCTGATTGTGGGGGTGAGTAACTCTTGGGATAGTTTAGAAATCATTTATCAGAGATGGTGATCACATCCTAAGTGTTTACATCAGACACTCAACATAAAAATGGTGTAGTGGAAACGAAGAACAAGACTCTTTTGGACATGGTTGCATCTAAGAAGAGATATTTAGATTTGCCTAATTATTTTTAGGATTTCTCATTAGGGATGACCACATACTTACTGAACTTAGTTCCTTAAATATTCTTCTCAATGCCTTCCATGAAACTATGGGTTGGGCACAAGCCTAGTCTAGGACATGTTTGGATCAGGAGTTGCCCAACTATGGACACTTCGATCTGCAATCGAGGTTTGAGGACGCTCAATCCCATCACAAATAAGCACTAGCCACGAACTCCGAAAGAACCCATGGAAAATAACAACTTTCAAAACCTACAACTAAATCTCAAGGGGTCAAACCCCCAAGAAATAAAGTATAGAGGGCCCAAGTGCAAATAATCAAAAATCAAATAATCCAATAAATAACTAAGACAAAGGCTTGTTGCCCAGATTATACTCAATGAGGGGAGGGGGGGGGGGGGGGGGGGGGAATCTGAGTTTATCAAACTTTTTGGGTCAAATTAAAATTTCAAAAAATATTTAATTTAAAATACTTAATTCAAATTTCAGATTAATAAATCTTAAATGATTAAGACCAAGAATACCAAATAAATTCAGCCACTATATAAACAAGTTAAAATGTAAGTTTTAACACCCAATCAATATTTAAATTAATTTTCGTATTTAATAAAAAATTAATATTTTGGAATAAATTAATTAATTCAAAAATAATTATGTTAACCTTAAAATAAATTTATCGATTTTCGAAATTCGTATATTTGCAAATTTAAGTGCTGAAAAAATATTATATCCAGTAAGCATATGAAAATAAATAAATAAAAGTGTGGAAAATAAAATGATACCGAGTTTAACGTGGTTCAACCAAACCCCGACGTACGTCCACGTGCTTAGAGCTTCCGACTCCCTTGCGCTTCACTAATCCTGATCCACTTGAGGGTAGGATGAAACCACCGTGTACATCCGTGTACAAACTAAAATTGAGCTTCAAACACCGTGGTCTAATTTGCGGGTAGGAACTAATCACCGGTACAACAACCGTAGCTAAAATTGAGCTACTGAATATAACCCAATCTTTTAACAAAGGTTCAAAGAAATCAGATTCTTGTAGTATAATGTAGAATACTGAAACTATTAGACTAAAATTTAATATATGGGCTTATATATAAAATAAATATGAATTATAGGCTATCAAATAAAAGTTGGCCAATTAAAGTGATTAATTTAAGTTTTGGGGACTTACTAATGTATTATTAGAGTGTGGGTTCTAAATCTCAAGAGTGGATTGATGCCATGAATGAGAAGATAAAGTTCATGAAGGACAATGACGTTTGGGATCTTGTCCCATTACCTGATGGTAAAAAGACCATTGGTTGCAAATGGATATTTAAAACCAAGAGGGATTCGAAAGGTGATGTGGAGAGATACAAAGCCCGTCTTGTCACTAAAGGCTTTACACAGAAAAAAGGCATCGATTAAACAGAGATAATCTCTCCGGTTTCATCGAAAGACTCTTTTAGGATAATAATGGCACTTGTGGCGCACTTTGACCTTGAGATTCATCAGATGGATGTTAAGACTGCGTTTCTCAATGGTGATATTGATGAAACAATATATATGGTGCAACCAGAAAACTTTGTGTCGGGAGATGCAAAGAAAACAATTTGCAAATTAAAGAAATCCATTTATGGGCTTAAGCAAGCTTCTCGTCAATGGTATTACAAGTTTCATCAAGTTGTCATCTTGTTTGGTTTTGAGATGAATCTGGTTGATGATTGTATATACCATAAGTTCAGTGGGAGTAAGCATATTTACTTGGTTTTATATGTTGATGACATTTTGCTTGCCACCAACGATATAGGTATGTTGCACGAAACCAAGAGATTTCTTTCAAAGAAATTTGAGATGAAAGATCTTGGTAACGCTTTTTTTATGTTGGGTATATAAATACACCGAGATCGCTCTCGAAGTACACTTAGTTTATCACAAAAGAGCTATATCGAGAAAGTTCTTAAAAGATTTGGCATGCATGATTATAAACCGGTGACACCCCTGTAGCTAAAGGAGATAAATTTAGTCTCAGTCAATGTCCCAAGAATGATTTTGAGATTCGATAGGTGCAAAAGATTCCTTATGCGCCAGCAGTAGAAAGTCTTATGTATGCTCAAGTATGTACACATCCGGATATTGCGTACATTGTTGGCATGTTGGGAGGATACTTAAGTAATCCTGGAAAGGATCATTAGATAGCATCCAAGCGAGTCATGAGGTACTTATAGAGAACAAAAGACTACATGCTCACCTATCGGAAGTCAGAACAGTTAGGGATCATCGAATATTCTGACTCCGATTTTGCTGGATGCCAAGATAGAATGAAATCTACTTCAAGTTATATTTACTTACTTGTTGGATATCGTGGAAGAGTATTAGCAGTCTATTATAGCTTCTTCCACCATGGCAGCTGATTTTGTAGCTTGTTATGAGGCGTCCAATCAAGGAATATGGTTGCGAAATTTTATCACGGGGCTGCGTATTGTGGATGGCATTGAAAGACCACTTAAGTTATTTTGTGACAATAAATCAGCAGTACTGTATTCCAACAACAACAAGAGTTCTACGAAGTCAAAGTTTATTGACATTAAGTTCCTAGTTGTAAAAGAAAGAGTTCAGAGTGGCTCCATGATTGCGGATCCGCTAACTAAGGCATTACCACCCAAGGTCTTTCATGAGCACACTGCTCATATGGGTATAATTTCTTTTCAGGATATGCCAGTTTAGTGGGAGTTTGTATTTTATATGCTTTCATAGACATATTTGATTTAATGGATATTGTATGGTTATTTACTACAGTAAAGTATTAAGTTTATATTCACTCTGACTTTATATGGTTTGATCTCACTAAAGTTTAAGGAGGACCAGTTGGAAATAGGCATGTTAAGATCACATTGCATAAAATTTCCATGCTACACATCCACACTTGATCTTTGTCATTAGTTGCATTGATATATGTGATCATTGATGGGTCTACTTACGAAATATGTAATGACGGTCGCTTTGATTCTATATTGGTGCAATTAATGGACAAGATTATTAAGATACATAAAGTTTTGATAGCTAAAACTCATGAGCACATAAAGTATAATTATAATTTATAAAGTTACATATATATATATATATATATAGCCCAAGTGGGAGATTTTTAGAGTAAAATTTAATATATGGGCTTGTATATAAAATAAATATGAATTATAGGCTATCAAATAAAAGTAGGCCAATTAAAGTGATTAATTTAAGTTTTGGGGCTTTACTAATGTATTATTGAAGTGTGGGTTTTATTGTGTAGAGACAAGCATAATTTTTATTTTTATGATGGGTTAAAATAGAAATATACAAAATATGAAAAGACACGATTGTGTTATGAATAGGGGTCATGGTCCCCAGATCACACAACACCAATCTTCTGATTTCCATTATCAGAGAGAAATTTAGAGAGGAAATATAAGTGTTAATCTGGAAGAGCATAAGACCTCAGACTCAGATATTTTAACTTTCTGTCATGGATTCAGGTACGCTTTCGCAAAATCAATATTTATATTTCTTGGTAATTTAATATGAATGTTCCTGTTTGTGTGATAGTTTTCACAAAATAGAAATTAATCCATCAGAAACTCCTTAAAATACAATTTGCAACATGAGTTTCTTCTTCTTTAATGAGACTTCAATAAATGATGGTAGTGTAGGTTGAAGTCTTCTTATTCAAAATTTGTGCAGAATATAAAATTAATTTCTCTCTTAAATGTAGTAGATGAGTAATAAATTTAAACGCTCTCAATAATTTCTCTAGCTCTTATTCATAGTCACATTCTTATGTGTCTTCGATGGATCTCTTCAATACTTAAATATGTCTTCAAAAAAATTAGCTATTAGAGACAACCATTATGAGCATTAAATGCTCCTGATTTTACTGAGAGAAAATATCTTCAAAGATGATCTGCAAATATCCATTTTTCTATTCTAAAAAAATTACTGTAAAGACATGAAAATAGCATTCTTAAAATATAAAAATGAACGAAGCTCGAATAAATCTTTTAAAATAGCTCCTGTTGAATATGTCACAATAGAGAGAGAATCAATCTGATATATGGAATAAGGTGTTAAGTCATTTTGATGTATACGAAAAGGTCCGATATTTAAGAAAAGAGATCGTGGGCGAATCAAATAATATCTTAAGGTATATAGTAGTGGTTAGTAATTTAATATATATAAAAATATTTTCTTTCCAGTCAATCTGATAAATGAATTCATGACTTTCGGCGATTTGGACATAAGTCTTGTGCATGGTTTAAAAAACATAGGGCTGTAAACGGATATTGAAAAATCCACATCCGTCCGATATCCGAATCCGAATTTGCGGATATTTATCCGAGAACATGGAAACGAATACGAATATGGATACTCTATAAAAATATCCGGAAAAATGGATACGGATACGGATACGGATAGTACTACTATTCGACATGGATAATCCGTATCCGATGCGGAGTATTCATTTTACCGGATATTCGTTTTACCAGATATCCGTATCCGTCTAACATTAGTTTAAAATACTGGTTATATAATATTTTAGGTGTAAACTAACACTTAAAATAACAGTTGGGGGTATAAGTTTAATTTTGAAAACCTTAAAATCTAATTAACCTAATAAACTAAAAATGCAAGTCGCTCATCAACCAAAAACACAACACGCAGCAACAGCCAACCCAAACCCTTCCTCTCTCTCGTCGAAACCCTTCCTCTCTCCCGCCGTTCGCGGCTGAAACCCTTCCTCTTTCACGCAGCAGCAGCCAAATGCTTCCCCTATCCAACAGCTAACACATTTAAACAATATAAAATATAAAGTATTTATACCTCAGTTCATGTTAAGCGATTCATTTACTACCTCAGTTCATGTTAAGCGATTCATTTACTACCTCAGTTCATGTTTAAATAATATAAAATATAAAGTATATTTTATATTGTTTAAACATCTTTTATTTGATTCCACCATCATACCTCTTTTTATTTGATTGTTTACAGTATACTGGAATATAAAATATAAAATATATGTATAATCAAACTAATGTTATAAAATATGTGATTAATAAAAAAAATAGTCCCTAAAATTCATTTACTACATGGACTGTTTATTGTTATTTTTTGCGATGGCTAAATAATGTAAACGGATACGGATATTATCCGAATCCGAGGTATCCGAGCGGATACGGATACGGATAGTTGTTTTAACTATTCGGACGGATACGGATATGAATAGTGCATCTAAATAGCGGGTACGAATATAAAAAATATGGTATCCGATTCGTATCCGTCCGTTTACCACCCCTAAAAAAACATAATAAAAAGAGATTCATAAAAAGGTACATATGTATAAACAAGTCATTTACAAAGCATATATATATAAAATAAAGTGAGAGAAAGATACGGAATTTGGTAAATAAAATATTAAACCTTTAACCCATATCTTTTGAAGATTGTAGTGACCGAGGTGAGATTTTAAAAGTAGTTGACTGACGGATGTACTTTTTCTTACGAATAAAAATATATGGCTAACAATATAGTGTCGAGCTAATATATACTTCTTTTACACTCAAATTGTTGCAATAAAACTTACCAACCTTTTCACATGAATTTACTCATCTAGAGTCTAGACAGATGGGACTGATTAAAAAAACGGAAGGAACATTTTTAGTTCAGATAGATTTTATAACAACAAAGTAAATAATTTACATTAGACAATTGTAAATTGACAAAACATGGCATGAGTTGCATTGAGTGCTCATATCAAATTAATGGCTTGAGGTTAAGGAAAAGATTACTTATGATAACAGTTATATGCGTGGGTTTCCAAGAAGGCTTTAAAAATATACACTGTACAAGATGTCGCCAAGGAAGGTATTGATAAGATAGGACATTAACGCGTGGCTCGAGGTAATAAGGAGAAGAAGCCTATAGTTTATTTGACCAAAGCATTTAGCAAAGCCTTATATGCTGGAGAATAAACCTAAATAGACATTAGGTGACCGTGGGTTTTTGAAAAAATAATGGGAACAACAAATCAGATATAATATTATAATGTGAAGAAAAAAAATGGTCTAAATAGATATCAAGAGCTGTTATATATATCTATATAATAAAGTAGGAAACTTAAGTATGTTATAAGCTTTGTCTATGATGTCATCTATATGAATTTTCTCTACACTTCCTATTTTATCCTTAGAGATTTTTGGATTCCCTTTCTACAAAATTGAACATGAGGGTAAAATAGTCCTCCCCCCACTTTTTACCGTACACTCATTTGTCCAAACCCTAATCGTTTCTCATTTTACTCCCTCTCACTTTTTGCTCTCTCTCATTTCATTCTCTCCACAAGTATCCTAGGGTTTCAAAGATTCCGCCGCACTCCGTCTTCCTCTTTGCACCTCTAACTCCACCTCCTCCTCCTCTCCGCCGCAGTCCCTCCTACCTAGCTGTGAGTTCCTACCACGCTTCCACCATCTACCTTACTTCCGTTTTCTTTGTAGTTTTCCACCGAATTTTCTATCGACTCTCGGCACCGCCATACATGTTAAGGTATCTTCTACATAGATTCAGCATTAGTAGATCTGAAATCGATTTTCTTTTTCTTTTATTTACATATCTAAACCTAAACTTACTCTTTATTTTGTTTTCCCTCTCTTTTTGGGCATTTTCTGAATCTAGATCTTCACAAATTGCCCGCTCTTCACCATTGAAAGACTTCAAAAAACTTTTTAATTCAGGTACACATTTTATAATGATTATTCTTAGGTTAGGGTTTATTTTTTACATTTTTTGTCTTAGGTCTTTTAATTTACGTGTCTGTACCGTGTGTTTGACAGTAGGAACCCAAAACCTTTAATTTACTGTTTATGCCTTTTTTTATCTTAGTTTTATTTAAATAAGGGTTTGAGGTGGGATTTTAAAAAGTATTTGAAAATTTTAATCTTTGTGTGTGCTTTTATTTGAAAGAGGGTTTCATGTCTAATTCATTTCTGTACAGGTTCATTCAAATAACTTGCAATTGGGCCGCGATAAAATATTTATGGATACGACTTCCTATTGTAGGTTGTACACTTTTTTTTTCAAGAAAGGGTGCTAATATGATGGGAAACAAATCTCATTGTTGAGGTAATTTTATTTTTTATCTTTTTTTTTTCATTTTGCTTTTATAACAATTATGAGTTAATTATTTTTTGTGATTTGACATTCACTGCTCTTTTCATACTGATTTAATTTCATAATAATTATGAGTTTGTTTACAAAAATCTTGCTGTTCATCACAAAATACTCTGTTTTGATTGTTGATGGTTGTTCATGTATTATTTTTGTTGATTGTTGATGGTTGTTCAAGTGCTTTTATTCATGTAATCTATTTTTATTTCATTTTGAAGATTTGGGATCATGGCGTGGTATTTTTTGTACAAACTTACAATGCCATGACAACGCTGATTAATATGATTTTGAATCTAAGCAAAACCCATGGTGTTCCTTATATTTTTGTTAATTTTGGGTAAAACAAAGCTCGGTCTAGCAAAACACTGACTAATTTTGGCATACACAATCAACCGATTTTCAGTAACTCTATCGGTAGGCCTGTTCACTCTAGAAAAAGTTCTAAATTTTTTAGATCATGTCTTTTCACGCGATATCAACAATGGTATGCAACATGCTCTAACACCTGCTAGGGGTCAATTATTTTGAGTGCAATTATTTTGATTTACACTCTCAGTAATTTATCATTTGTTAAACAACTGAATATTAGGCGAGCCCCTTTTTCCCCTAGAGGGTAGGGGCTTACACGAGTAACTGTAACCTTAATAATTTTATGCTATCAACCATGGCAGCATCCTTCTTTTCTAATTGTATGGTTCTTCTTGAAGTTTGAAAGACAACCAGGTATGTTTATCATGTTTATCTCTTCTTTTAATCTATTAGACCTATAAGAAGCTACTCTTATTTTATCAGATTCTTTTTTTGTTTTTGTAAATTATTTAAATCTTTGTAATTTAAGAAGTAGAGTTCACTGTAATTGAAGAAGTAGAGTTCACTGTAAATTATTTAAATTATTTAAAGCTTTGTAATTTTATTAGTAGCTTTGTAATTTAAAGCTTTGTGCAACACAAGCATTATGACGTTTAGCTTAGTCACAACTATGCCTTTGGAGATAAAGGTTCCTCTTTTCCTTTTTGAATGAAGATAAATTTTGGAAATTTAGGTGATATGAGTAGGAATGTGGTCTCATTGTTTTGTTAGACATTTTGATTACGATTATAATATGTTAGTCTATTATTGCAGAAGTAATGGTTTTTACGTGATAGCTTGAAAGTTTTTCTTTAAGCATCTCTCAAGGATAGCATATTCTCCAGTTATACTATTCTGCCATTTATATTTAGAGGCCAACTATCCCAAGTCAATGAGAAAAGTTTGCCTAATGAAAGAGCTGAAATATTTCGCTGCTCTAAAGTAAATTTCAGGTCCTTCACATTTTGCATCACCATTAGAAACAATGCTAAAATTTATAACAGTCATATGAGGCAATTGATCATGGAATATTTTCTCACTTTACACATCTATGGTGGTTTTGATTGGGGTTTTGGTGGATATTGGAGGGTATAAGGAAGCCCGTGTGACTAAGGTTTGTTTTTTTGATTTATATTATTTGTTGATTGTGAAAGAGGGTCTTTTTTTAACACTCAATTTATGGTACATTAGCATGTCTTGACACGGATCATACGTCAAAGTCGGTAGGATGTGCAATAATCAAGAAAAATGAAGTTTGAGACCCAACTATTTTCTCTCTCTGTCTCCATGATGATGGTGATGATTTGTTCAGCCATGGTCCTTATTTTTTTTTAATCTCCTACAGCTATATTACACATATATGAGTGTAGATTACATGTTTGTTAGAATAACTAAGAGACTGTGTGGGTTATTATTAGTTTGTTCTCTCATTAACAACTCGGGAAGATTGCAGATTAAAAAAGGTCTGATATATTACTACTACTTAGTTTTAAAACACCATTTCTTTGCTGTTAAATTTTGAGCTTGCTGTTATTATACTATTGTACATTTCTTATCCTTTTTTACTCAAGAGTATAACTATTTTTTTCGTGATAGGTTTATTTTTCCTTTCAATATTTTTGGGATGATATCTATTTTCAAGGTTTCAAGAGAGCTGAAATACAACTGTTGTGGTGGAGAATCGATGGTGAACAACCGTCTAATATGCTTACGAGTTTCATTTTCAATATGTACTGCTGATCGATAATTATTCTTCATGTTGTATGTATCAAATCTAAGCCACTGTACCTATGCATGAATTACTAATTTTTGATATTTTTTTAGCTACTAAAGAATTTGGGAAATAGTTATTTTTGATAGATTGGACAACGAAACTCATGTTTACATGGAGGGGAAATGGTTAGTGAATGTTTTTTGACATATGTTGTGTGTATGCATATATAAGTAGGAGAATTTTATGTAATAAGTTAGGAATCCATCAATTTTCCTATCATAATCGTTTATTATACTGTAACATCTTTGATGGAAAATTTCCAAATTTTATGCTATGGGAACAAGTTTTAGATTTTGGAATTTCAGTTGGTTTTGTTGTTGGTAATTTTTAATGTATTTCTCAGTTTCATTCAGTTATGGGTTTTGACATGAGGGAAAAATTTGGGCAGGTAGCACAACATGGTTTTATGTGGCCTGTTTCCTGTTGATTCAGACCAATCTACAGATTAACATGATGCGTTGGAAAAGCTGCAACTTAATAATGCAGCATTGAGGTTTGAGCCTGAGATTTCAAGTGCCATTGAAGATTATATTGGTCCACTAATGGAGCTTGCTCAAGATCGAAGAGGAGTGTTCAAAGAAATGAAATTTATTACCGAAACTAAAGCATCATTCACCTATGAATTTCCCCTAGCAGAGATGGTAGGGGATTTCGTTGATCAGCTAAAGTCAAGAAGTAAAGGTTAGGCCAGCATGGAGTATTATTCTAGGGATGTGATGGAAATTAAAGAACCAGAACAGAGAGCTCACTCCCAAGCGGTATTTTTGATAAATGTGTTAGATGAACATGGTCTATAATTGAGAGTGAAAGCTGCAAATGAAGTTGTCTGCCGCTGAAGCTGAAATAACTGATTTAAGGTCCCGACGGGATGATTTTGAAATGTTCAATTTCTGATTTCTTTTAAAACTTATATCTGTACACTTGCTCTATTTGAGTCTCCCTGTAATAGGAATATATTGGTCACACTATTTTCTATGTTTATTTTTCTTATTAGTATATTAGATAAACTATTTTTAATTGTGTCGGATAATTTTTATGATACATTTATGGTGTAATAGTTTGATGATGCCTTATATTCCAATGGAAGAAATTTCATCCAAAACAATGTTACTGGGGTTCTTTCGATCAACAATTTTCTCTTACTGTAAAAGAGAATGCAATGAATAATTTTACTATCTATTCTCTGAATGTTATGATTATTCTAATGATGTAGAGATCAAACAGTTTTGTCACATTTGCTAATTAAAGTTAAAAAGTTTGAAATGTTCATTTGTTAATTATTTAACTTGCGTAGAAAAAATGATGATTCAAGTCAAGACGATAAGTATTCATTGTTGAATAAATTGGTACAAGCAACAATTGAGTGTGGTTGTGATATAAAGGAACCCCCCCCCCCCCCCCCCCCCACACACACACACAACACATGATTACAATGTGTTGATGTAATCCAATTTTAAATTATCAACGATGGAGGAAGCAAATGCTGATAGTGAGGGTATCAAGATAGAGGAAGTTGACTTAATCTAAAGTTTTTTGTCAAGTCCTTTTAGTTTTTATTTATGGAATATGGATCGTTTGGTCATTATGTAACATCTTTAGGGTGCAAGTTCTGAATGCTGTTGGGGTAGTGTGGTCTATGCCAAAAAAATTTCGTGTTTTTCGTTTATGTTTTTATTGTCTGTGTTTGTTCTGTGAACATAACTACGACGTATTTTTACTGATGTATACAAAGAGATTAGCCATAGTTTTTGATTCTCTCACTTTCGACTTGATCATCAGGAGAATTGTCATCGTGCCTTCAGGCACGGGCATACCCTAGTATATATATATTAGCGGATACCATACTCGAGAGCACGGTGATAAATTTATCCCCGTGATAAAATTTAGTCCATAATAACCCATCATTTTTTAGGAAAAAAAACTTTAAAAAAAATAAAAAAATTATTATTTTTTTAAAATATTAAAAAAAATTATTATTTTTTTAAATATTTTAATAAAAAATAATAATATATGTATGTATGTATGCATACATACATGCATGTGTATGCATGCAAGCATGTAATACATAAAATGCCATGCATGTTTATCATGCATGTCTTATTATACATGAGTTACTATTCACAACATCATTATGCATGATAAATATCCATGGGATTTTTTGTGTTGCATGCTTGCATGCATACACATGCATGCATACATATATACAATATTATTTTATTATTTTTTTTAATAATATATTTTTTTTAAATAATTTTTTTAAAAGTTTTTTTTTTAAAAAGGCTGGTTATTATGGGCTGGGTTTTATCACGGGGGCAAATTTATCGTCGTGCCCTCGGGCACGGGCATCCGCTAGTATATATATATAATAAGGAGCAATGGCGTTTTTACTATTCATAAACTTTGAAGACATTTGACGGTTTAGATCAAAGACACCAATGCTAGAAATGGAGGGGCTGAGATTAATTCCTACCAAAGACATGCCCCAAATCCTAACGCACGACGATCTCAGATTTTAGTTCCCCCTTCTCACTCATTTGCCTCTCTCTCTCTCTCTCTCTCTCTCTACCTCCCTCTTCTCACATGCACCCACCCTCACCCTCACCCTCACAAACAAACCCTAATATCAGTCACTGATCATCTACCTCTCGTTCCTTATCTCCTTCATTCTCTCCCCTCCCACCCTCCTATGCTTCCTTCCTCACCCTCCTGCACTCACACGATGACAGCCTTTCCCCACATGCCTCCCCACAATGTCTCCTTTTTACGTCTCCACTAGATCTGGTAATTTAGATCTAATAAATTCTTTTTATCTTTTTTCACTACACCAAAATGACAAAATTGTCACCTTTCAGCCGTCCACCCTTGTCAAGGTCATTGACCGTGACAAAAAACACGCGTTTTGTGTCACGGTCATTGACCTTGACACGACCGTGACAAAGAATTGTCACGGTCAATGACCTTGACACGACCGTGACAACTTTTCCAGCAAAAACCCTTTTCCCCTTCTTTTTTCCCTCCCACCGTTCCCTCCCTCTCTCTCTCTACGCTGCTGCTCTCTCTCTCTCTTCCATTTATATTATGTTTATGTGTGTGTGTGTATATATGTGCGTGTGTGTGTACATGTGTGGCGGGTGGGGCAGGGTGGGGGTAGGGGGTGGGTCAGGGTGGGGGTAGGGGTGGGGCTGTTGTGTGTGTGTGTATATGTGTGGTGGGTGGGGGGTGTGGAGGGAGGTGGGGAAGGGTGGGGGGCTATTATGTGTGTGTGTATGTGGTGTGTGTGTGTGTATGTGGTGAGTGAGGGTGGTGGTGTGTGTGTATGTGGTGAGTGGGAGTGTGGAGGGAGGTGGGTGTGTGTGTGTATGTGGTGAGTGGGGGGTGTGGAGGGAGGTGTGTGTGTGTGTGTATATATTTGAATTAACCCATGAAAACCAATCTAATTCATTACTAAATCAAAGAAATCAAATCAATTCAAGGTGAGTTCAATCATCTCAACCTAAACTAAATTAGCTAAAAAGCATATTAAATGACATGTATTGAAAGGACATCAAGAAATAAGCAAGTAAAACTAATTATTAAAGTAAGAAAACTAAATACCAAGGCTTGAAAAACTAGATAAACACTAACTAATGAACTAAAAACCATATATATATATATATATATATATATATATATATATATATATATATATATAGTAAAAGTATTAAATAAAGGAAAAGAAAGAAATATCTCGAAGATATCTGATAGCTAGTATGACCGATTGGTTCTAATTGCATGTTTATATGATTCATTTATGCATAATGTATTAACTCATAGAAAATAAATTATATGTTAAATTAAATTATTATTATGTGGTAATTAAACATATTAAAAGTGTGTGTGTATATATATGTGCGTGTGTGGGTAGGGGCTGTTGTGTGTGTGTGTATATGTGTGGTGGGTGGGGGGGCGTGGAGGGAGGTGGGGAAGGGTGGGGGGCTATTGTGTGTGTGTGTGTGTGTGTGGTGAGTGCGGGTGGGTGTGTATTTGAATTAACCCATGAATTTATTTTTTTATTTGAATTAACCCATTATATGAAACATACTTGAAATTAAATATAGTGCGCATAGATACTAGCCTTCTAGTTCTTATGCGTACGCATTCAATAGCCCTTAGACCCGTTCGAGAGTCATTACCCCTGTAATGAGATCTCTCGAATTGTCCCGTTTGAGACTGTATAATTTATGTATAATATTCTTATTGGCTTAAAGTTGTTACTTTTGGAGGAAGTTCTACAGTCGTATCTTAATGTTCTCTGGGTACATACTAGATTGACAAGTGTGACTGTTATTTCAATTGACCAATTGAAATAACAGTCACACCTGCCAATCTACGTCGTGTACTTGGAGAACTACGGGGATATGCTGTCGAATTTTTTCAAATCATAACAATGTGCATGAGCTGTTAAGTATATTACAAAAAAATGCAGTCTTGAATGGGATAGGACCACTTACCCTATAATAGGATAATTAAATGATGGGATAATTAAATAAAACATACTATAAATCTAAGTTTTGTTTACCTTTAATAGGTGTTTAGTTGTGGTAGCTGTGATGGGATATCCGAAATACAAAGAGTGGATGGGTGAGACTAATAGAATGGGGGATGTGTTTCACAGAGGTGCTAACGAATTTGTGAAATATGCAAAGAGATGTCGTAATGATGAAGAGTTTCCGTGTCCATGTGCTAGGTGTAAGAATGGTAAGGTGTTTGAGTGGAAAACAGTTGAACTACATTTGTTAAGATCGGGTATGCAAGATAGTTATCTATTTTGGAGTTTTCACAGTGAATTGAAAGTTCCTTTTGTCCCCGATCAACCTTCACAACAACCTTCAACAAGTAGAATAGATGTAGAAGGGGACGACGCAGATCATAATATGTTAGAGGATTTAGTTGATAATGCGTACGGAGTTTATGAAGCAGAGGAGAATGAGGTTACTGATGATGTAGAAGATTCAAGTGCTCGTGAAGATAACACGATAAAACTTGACGATGACTACCAAAGTTTAAAATTTAAGGCGACCCAACCGTTATACTCTGGCTGTGAGAAAGATCAAACAACTTTACATGCCATGGTTGGTTTGCACAGTTTGAAGACGCAGTACGGTTTGTCTGGAAATAGCGTGACGGGAATTCTGAAATGGATGAAAGGCTTATTACCCAAGGTGAATACACTTCCAAATAGCTATCCTGTTATGAAGAACAGTTTGAAAGGTTTGGGAATGAAGTATAAATAGATTCGTGCTTGTGTGTATGACTGCATAATATACCGAAAGGAGTATGAAAATCTCGATCGCTGTCCGGTATGCGATGAACCTAGATATGTCCAATCTACTAGTAAGGAAGGCACAAGCTCAAAAGTGCCTAAAAAAGTATTGAAATATTTTCCCGTTGGGCCTAGATTAAAGCGATTTTTCACAGTACCATGGATTGCAGAGGCAATGACTTGGCATGCTAGGGAAGAAGTAGGGGGTAATATCATGCGTCATCCTATTGATTCTACTGCCTGGCGGAGGATGAATTTTGAGTATCCCGATTTTTCTCGAGAACAACGCAACATTCGTTTGGCTATATCAACAGATGGTTTCAATCCATTTGGAAATCTAAGCACCAATCAAAGTGTATGGCCAGTGATCCTAGCCCCACTCAACCTCCCTCCTTCACAGTATATGAGACCTGAATTTTCGATGATGGATTTGTTAATACCTGGGCCAAAGGCACCAAGTGATGACATTGATATCTACCTGGCTCCTTTGGTAGAAGAATTAAATGAGTTGTGGGAAGAGGGTGTTCAATCATTTGACTCTTTTAGAAAAGAAGAGTTTACGCTGAAAGCTATGTTGATGTGGGCAATTCATGATTTTCCAACTTATGGGACATTATTCGGATGTGTAGTACATGGTTATTTGGGGTTTCCTATTTGTGGAGAGGAGACTGAATCTCTTCGTCTATCCTCTAGCTTAAAAAATGTATACCATTACCACAGGAGGTTTTTACCCCCAGCTCATAGTTTCAGATTTGAGAAAGGTTCCAATTTTTTATTGGGCGGAGTTGAACATAGGCTACCGCCGAGACAACTTTCGGGTTCAGAAATTGAAAGTAAATCTTATGAATGTGGCCCAAATATGCCAGGTAAGAATCCCAAATTTAAGAATGTCAAGCATAAGAAGACCCCAATTGGGAATGAAACTGAGATAAGAAAGGCATGGTCTCGGAGGTCAATTTTATTTGACTTGCCTTATTGGAAGAATAACCCGGTGAGCCATGTATTGGATGTGATGCATGCAGAGAAGAACTTCGATGAACATATTGTGGGTACTTGCCTTGGGGGGAGTCATTCGAAGGATGGAGAAAATGCACGAAGAGACCTTAAAACGTTAAAACTTAAGCCACAACTATGGTTGAAAGAAGATAGTAGGGGAAGGACAATAATTCCCCCTGGTGAGTTTACTTTGATGAGTGGGGAAAGGAAGGTGCTTCTAGACACAATATATAATTTTAAGGGCCCATCTACTTTTTCGTCCAACTTGCAAAGGATTGTGAATTATGCTACTCATGATTTACATAAGTGTAAGTCCCAATATTGGCATGTGATCATGCAATTGGTTCCTCTATTGTTTAAGCACTGTTTCTCCAAGCACAAGGATTTGTGTAGGGCTATTATGCAAATTAGTATTACCTTATCCCTCTTGTGTGAGAAGGTAGTGAATCGAGAACACATAGTGGCCGCAAAATTAGATGTGAACGAAGCGATTTGTGTATTGGAGAAGTACTTTCCCCCAGCATTCTTTGACATAAGTGTTCACTTGTTGGTACACCTATGCGACGAGGAACTTCTTTGTGGTCCAGTTAGATATCGGTGGATGTATCCGTTTAAAAGATTGATGAAAGTTTTTAAATATTACGTCAAGAATACGCGATATATTGCAGGATCAATTGCAGAGGAATACATCACCGTGGAATCATCAATATATACTCGGGAATATATACCTGACTCGACCAGCGTTGATGACACTGATGAATTCGTCGATGATGGTGGTAATGTGATGGGAAAACGAGTGAAATTAACGAGTTTGCAAGATGAACAAGTAGCTCGTTATCTATTTGACACACATGAAGATGTCGAAGAATGGAAAAAGTAACTTTCGATTATTATAATGTTTAACATTATTTTAGATTATTTTATACATGATTAATTTTGTAATATGCAGTAAATATGAAGCCTGTGAGAACAATAAAAGACGAAAAACAATGGTACAATCAGACAGCGAATTTAGGCTATGGTTGACACAAGAGGTAATTATAATGAAAACAGTCGTTATATAACGTTACATTTCACTCAAATTTTACCACTAATATAATTAATTTATCTATATTCTCAGCTCCTAAAGATGGGTGATGCGACATCAAGGCTTGCTCGTCTAGCCACTGGACCCTTGTTCGTGGCACAAGAGTACAAAAAATATCGATTGAACGGTTACATTTTCGGCGCTAAAGTGTACGAGGAAAGTACAAATGTACAGAACTCGAGAATTTCATACAAGGCTCTTACTTTCTTTCGAGCGAGCGCAAAAGATAAAAACCTCGTTGAAGCTGAAATGACTTACTATGGTGTAATCCAAAATATATTTGAATTGGATTATATAAGCTTCAAAGAGGTTGTATTTTACTGTGAATGGGTAAGAGTTGAGGATAAAAATGCTTGTAAAGTTGATCCTGTCACCAATTTGATCATGGTTGACTTGTCCAAGTTGAAGAGAAATGACCACGTGAGCGATGAGCCGTTTGTTTGTGCATTTCAAAAGGTTAAGCAAGTGTTTTACTCGGAGTATATCAACAACGAGCCGTGGTCAATTGTCCAACATGCGCCAAGGCGTCTAAATAGTAGTGTGGATGACTTGGCTGCTCCTACCGAATATCAATCCATTTTTTATGATAACCCGAATTTGAAATAATTTTTCAATTTGTAATAAATATTTTAATTGGTACTGAAACATCCATTTTTAATGATTTTAATTGATTTGCACTTTATTGTTTTCACTCTTGTGTGGTGTGCATGTGTGGAGAGGAGATTAATACATAAATATTCCAACTATATCTAAGTTTTCTTTATACTAATCCATGGATATACGCTTCTTACCTTTAATAGGTGATTAGTACATAGTTATTTGGGGTGTCCTATTTGTGGAGAGGAGACTGAATCTCTTCGTCTATCCGAACACTAAGAAATGCCATAATCCTATGGAGTATGTTCTGCAAATTCCTCCCAACCGTTATGTAGCCAAACATCACCGGTTGAAGTTGTCAATTCCACTTTCCATACCCCACCACTTGGAACCTCTAGCAAAACATGGGAGACCATTGAAAGGTGGAATTGACAACTTCAACTGCTGATTTTTGGCTACACAACGGTTGGAAGGAATTTGCTGCGCATAGCTCCATAGGATTATGGGATTTCCTAGTGTTTAGATATGAAGAGAATTATATTTGACACGATTGCTCGGGGTACATTAGTTGGAAGGAGGCGCCATATGAGCTCAAGTTAGCTGTTTGGGTAGCACTACAGGTAATGTATTTATATTTATATGTCGATTTCTATTTTGATTTCAATTTCGATTTATATTTATCTATAGTTGCGGGATGGATACTAATTTTACTTTATTTCAATTCAGGGGACAGGGAGTGGCCCTGAGGGTAGGCCATATATGCTCGATAGTTATGTGGCTATTCGGACGAGAAAGGAAGGATAAGGAGGTGTCCCCGAGCGTCGCGGTAAAAAATCTCTTTTCCAGCTAAATAGTTTGTAGATTTGAGATAATTGATGGTGATGTTGTTTCTTCCTAAATAGTTTCTATTTTGAATATATACTTGCATTATATTTAGTTTGTTTGGATATATGATGTTTGAACAGGTACAACGTTGCTATAACAGGCACAAATATACTGCTGGGCAGTGGCAGTGGCCATACTGCCCAGCAGATTTTTTTTAAATTCTGCCCAGAATTGTCACGGTCATTGACCGTGACGATTTTTTTTAAAAAGGTTCACGAATTTGTCACGGTTTATAAACGTGACAAACGTGTCACGGTCATGGACCGCGGCACAACCGTGACACAAAACACGAGTTTTGTGTCACGGTCATTAACCGTGACACGATCGTGACAAAAAAAGTTGTCTCGCCTCTAAATGTCACGGTCATTGACCTTGACAAGTTGAATTTGTCAAGGTCAATGACCTTGACAATTCGGCAGATTTGGTGTAGTGTTTATGACTTAGATGTGTTAACTATCCACCAAATCTCCACTTCCAAACTCAGATCTTCCAAACTCAGACATGGTATTTAATCTCTTTACTTTTTAATGAGCGATTTGTTTTTTTACAATTTTATTCATTTATTTTATTTTTTATTCATATATTGCATTTTGTTTCTCCTCTACTTTCCAGATTTGTTCAGTTTACTATTGTCACACCCCGCCTATTTCTGGCGTCGGCCGCCACCAAAACTAAGCCGGGCGTGAGTAAATAAAATACCATCCTTAGCATGTGACATTTATGAGACATAAAATTTCAATCCTCAATATAATTTATTTTAATTAAACCCAAATATGAAATGACATTCAACCGATAAAGCTCCAAAATGCGATTAAATCCATCACATAATCTCCCAACATCTCAATAATGAAATAAATCAATCCAACTGAAACTTAAAACAACTTTGGAACCAAAAAGGCCCAATAACTCCGAAATAGTCTCATAAATAAAACGACTGAATGGAAAGAGAAAATCCAACTACTAAAGCAGTAACATAAATCCAGTTGCACCTCCAAAAGCTATCCAATGAATCCTATGCAGCAACTCCCAAAAATCCTGAAAAAGATTAGTCAACGCATGTGTCACAACCAAAGCCCCGAGCATGTAAACCGGCTACTCTCCTCAAATAGGGTCCTTGAACCCAGACAATAGTGCTATATATATCGACTATAACAATAGAATCTTTTAATTACGAGATTAATAATCACCATAAATAGATTCACAATTATCCGCAAGGTTTCATAAAAGCCACACCAATATGATTTTAATTAACCCACCTTCCCACAATGTTAAATTTAATTGATTTAACCGTGAAGAATATTACCAATACCCGTCCCCTTGTCAAGTCCGCCGTCTGGTCCATTTTTATCCTGCGACCCTCGCGATATGACAAGGTTCCACACACGCACCCGTCCCCTTGTCAAGTCCGCCGTCTGGTCCGTTTTTATCCTGCGACCCTCGCGATATGACAAGGTTCCACACACGACACGACATAACTCGTCCTCTGACCCGTTCAAACTGTCGGCCCTAGACACATTATGTCGCCAATAAATTTTTAATATCCGTTTTAGTCCTGCGATATTAAATTCCACATTCCTTATTTTCGTTAATCACGTTAACTTCCCCCACCCTTAAAAGCGATGTGAAAATCCTCAAAATAACCTTTAGTCCCAACTAAGGGTTCCCAAAACACAATATCGTCCTATCCTAAGCAAAGAATGATTACAAAATTTCAGTCCACCTAGATATCAATCCTAGGCTATCACAACAAAGGTATAATATAGAAAATCAGCCCCCACCCCAAATTATATAACCCGCATAGACTTACACTAACTAGTCCCATACCCAATTAGCATAAATCGTAATTAAGGCCCACTTACTAGTCCCATACCTAACAAGTGTACTATAACAAGGGTGAAAACCAATTATCTACCATACCCAACCTTTCCGAAATATTAACATATTTTCATAAAGTAACACAATTCCAAATTATAACAACATTCATAAGAACATTAAATTTCAATTTAAATAATTTAATTTAAAAAGTGGAAATCAAAGACACCTAAATATTATGATTTTCAAAATAATCGCTACATGCAAGTCCTATCATGATCCTTATTTTCCAACACAAGAAATTAAATTAAACTAGGGTTTTCACATGAAATATCAAAATTTACTTTTAAAAGGGCTCCTCTACATGCACATGCCCATAGCAAAATCGACTACACCGACACAACCCAAAGAATACACAGTTATAAGTATTCGGTATCATTAATTTTTTTCGTGTAAAACAACCCCGAAATTTATCTCTTCAATCTTTATATTCATATCTTATTTTAGAAAATGATATACCCGTTTATATTCTAGGAGGGTCGCCTCCACAACGGACGACCCTAAGAGGGGCCGACCCCCCACCAGGCCCCAACTGGCCTTCACCAGGCTCCAGACGACCCTACGAGGGGCCGACCCTTCACCAGGCTCCAGACGACCCTACGAGGGGCCGACCCTTCACCAGGCGCCAGACGACCCTACGAGGGGCCGACCCCTCACCAGGCTCCGGCCGACCCTACGAGGGTACGACAGTACGAGGACATAATCAAGCCAGTCTCACTGCCGGAAGAAACTTTGCCCTCAGCCTCGGCTCATAGGCCGAGGGTGACATCATGACAGCGCGTGGTTTGGGAGACGCGTGGAACAGTGCGCGTGAGGCTCATATGACACGTGGAAGACCGTTACAACCGAATCACCCCCTCACGTGAGAGAATATTATGTCATCATTTGGCATCTACAGGTGTCAACAGGGGATTGGCTAGATCATTATTCACATGCACCATGCTTACCTGGGGGGTACACTACACCCCCCAAGACCTATATATACTTGTCACCCCTAACCCTACAGGGGATCGATCCATGAACTGTAGCCCTAGCTAAAACTCTGCTTGTACACACACAGTAGAGAGAGAGAGAGGGTTATGTGCATTGTATCCATGGCCATTAGTGCCCATACTTAGTGGATCACACACTCACAGTGGAGGTAGGCCAATTTGGCTGAACCACTATATATCATTGTCTAATTTCCTCTTATACTCATCCCCTTCTATACACTTACATACTTATATACTTGCATCTCTATGGCTACCATAACTACTACTGTTTGAGTTCACCATCACTTACCTGGTGGTGCTAAATCTTAGCATCATCAGTTTGGCGCCGTCTGTGGGAACGAGAAGACATCTCTTCCTTTGTACAGCTTGACCTCACTGGGCACTCTGGTGGTGAACCAACACTCCCCCTGAGAGGAGGTGTTTCACCATTGAAAGAGACCTACTAAGGTTCCCAAGCTAACCAGTATTTTCTTCAGTTCAGCTCTTCATAGCTCAAGCACATGGCACCTGAGATGCCACCGCCGCCACTTCCCCCGCCGGATGATGGGGGAAGACCCAGTTCCAGTCAGCCACCACCTCAGTCTGAGATGGCTGATGTGGCAGCAGCCCTAAAGTCTCTGGCAGCCAGCCAGCGGATGATGCAGGAGCAGTTTACAGCTCTAAGTCAGAATATACTGAGACCACCAGGGGTCTCACCTGAGATGATTACTCCGGCAGCAGCTCCAGGACATCATGAGGCCAGGGGACCACCCCAGGCACCACATAAAGACCTGCCACCCCCTCAGCGGCGTAGGGATGTTGCTGACCCCCGGCGTTTACGCCTGGGGAGGCAAGGAAACCCTTACCCCGAGGACAGGTATGATGATCTGGAGGAAGAAGAGGCTCCAGTAGAATGCTGGGAGCCATATGAGGTCTCCAACAATACAGTACGACCCCTCCAGGACAGTAGAGGAAAGTGCGGGAGACCAAACCCTGATGATCGCCCAAGAGGCTCTGCTTTTGACCGCCTGAGCAGGGGGTCGGCCTTCGAGAGGCTGGGCCCAGTGAATGACCTGCGAGACAAGTTGTCCAAGTCAAGAAGCGCAGCGAGATCTAGGAAAGAAGCAGAAGGCCGACCCCAAAGACGGGATGACGGCCAAAGGGAAGTAAATAGCCGACACAGGCCTGCCGTAGCGGAGCCCTCCATCCACCTCCGAGAGGCAGCAGGGGATAACATCGGCCAGGCCGACCCTGTGAGGCCCTGGAATGACTCAATCCAGAGGTTAGAGGATAAGATTGGCGACATACTGAAGAGCCGGGACCCTCTTCAGAGGGGATACACCATGGGCTCACCCTTTGTGGCAAAGATAGTCAACTTCCCCACGCCATCGAAGTTCAAGCCTCCCGTGGTCACCCCAAGATACGATGGGAGCACCAACCCTGTCCACCACGTGGAAATGTATCAGTCGGCGGCAGACATATACTCTATCTCAGATGAGATGAGGTGTCGTGCCTTCTCTGGTACCTTGACAGGGGCTGCGCATGTGTGGTACACGTCTCTTCCAAAAAATTCTATTGGAAACTTTAAGCAGTTGGCAGACTTGTTCATCCATAATTTCTGCTTTGGGGTGAGGCCACAGAAGAAGACCACACACCTGCTCTATGTTAAGCAGGGAAAGAATGAGACTCTGAGAGACTACATAGCCAGATTCAATAAAGAGAAGCTGGAGGTGGAAGACTATGAGGAGAGCATAGCTATGACAGCCCTGATTGGAGGGCTCCAGAAGGGGAAGCTATTATGGAAGCTTGCCGAAGACCCTCCGAGGACGATGGCTGAGCTGTTGTCAACAGCAGGGAAGGTGATGAACGCCGAAGAGGCGATGGCCGCAAAACATGAAGACGAAAAAGGAGGTGCAAGTGGGAATAAATACCCCAAGAAGAACAAAGAGGGGAAGAAGAGGACCATGGATGATAAGTTCGCGGGGTACACCCCTCTGACGGTCAGCTGTGAACAGATCCTCAATGAGATAAAGAGTGACCGGATACTGAAGTGGCCTGAGAAGCTGAGGGCAGCCCCCGGCAAGAGAAATAGGAACCTGTGGTGTGAATTTCACCAAGACCACGGCCACGTAACAGACAAATGCTTTGCTCTGAAAGATGAGATTGAGAAGATGCTGAAGGAAGGGAAGCTCAGAAAGTACGTCGACAAAGCCGACTTCAAGAGGGGCCGAGGGGACGACCCCAGAAAGAAGCGAGTCGATGCCTGCAGAGAAGGTCCTCAAAAAAGAGGGGACGACCCCTCTGATGATGAGGACGACCCTGACCTCCCGCCGAGAGACGACCAAGGCCCTGTCAAGAGGCTCAATATGATCTCGCTCGGGGTGGGAATGATCTCCGGGGGACTTGCAGGAGGAGGGTCTGAGGTCGCCGACAGGAAGGCCCATGTCGCTGAGGCTAAGGCAGTGACGAAGACGGTGCACTCGACCTCCCTAGAGGTCAAGTTAGAAAAAAGGAAGAAGGTTGATATGGACACTTTGGTTGTGGGATTTTCAAGAATGGACTTCAAGGGCCTATTGGCCCCGCATGATGACCCTCTCGTCATCACCACCAGGGTGCACGGGTGCGAAGTGCCGAGGATCCTGGTGGATGGGGGCTCATCCGCAGATGTGATGTTCTGGCCATGCTTCAAGGCCTTGGGCCTCAGTCGTGCCAGACTTGTCCCCTACCATCATCCATTGATTGGGTTCAGTGGGGAGAAGGTTCACCCCCTAGGAATATATGAGGCTGATGTCAGGATGGGGGACGAGTGGCCGAGATGGCTCACTAAGAGGGTCAGTTTCTTTGTGCTGGATGAGCATGTGTTTTCGGCATACAACATCATACTGGGACGTGTGGCCCTCAAGGGGTTTGAAGCTGTGCCGTCCACGGTCCACCAGATGGTTAAGTTCCCTACCCCTTATGGGGTGGGGGAAGTTCAGGGAGACCAGACGACAGCGAGAGAGTGCTACTACAACTCCGCTGAAGAAAGGGAGGCACACAAGAGGGCTACAGCCACTTACAACATTGATACCCTAGACCCCAGGGACGAGACGAAGCTCAAAAAAGGAGAGGCCGCTGAGGAGGTAGAACCCATCACCCTCGATGAGGATGACCCGGGAAAAACCGTCCAAGTTGGCAAATCTCTGAAGCCCAGTATCAAGGAAGACCTCATCAAACTGTTGAGGAGAAGGCGAAGCGTCTTCGCGTGGAGTCATGTAGATATGCCAGGGATCGACCCTGAAATCATGTGCCACAAACTCAATGTGGTAGAGGGAGTGAAGCCGGTAAAGCAGAAGAGGAGGATTTACTCTAGAGAAAAGTATGAGGTCATCAGGGATGAGGTTAAAAAATTAGAAGACGCTGAATTTATCAGAGAGGTCATCTACCCTGAGTGGCTGTCCAATGCAGTCATCGTCCCAAAGGCCAACGGCAAGTGGAGAATGTGCGTGGACTTCACAGACCTCAACAAGCATTGTCCCAAAGACAGCTTCCCTCTCCCCCGCATCGACCAGATGGTAGACGCTACCGCAGGCCATGAGCTCATGAGTTTCATGGATGCCTACTCAGGGTATAACCAGATTTTCATGAACCCTGAGGACTCGGAGAGGACCGCCTTCATCACTGACAAGGGGACATACTGTTACAGGGTCATGCCCTTTGGCCTAAAAAATGCGGGGGCAACGTACCAGCGCCTCGTAAACAAAATGTTTGAAGACCAAATTGGTAAGTCTATGGAGGTTTACGTAGATGACATGCTGACTAAGAGTCTGAAGGCAGAGGATCATGTAGCAGACCTGGAAAGGACCTTTAATACAATGGACAAATACAAAATGAAGCTCAATCCGGCCAAGTGTGTCTTCGGGGTCGGAGCGGGGAAGTTCTTGGGGTTCATTGTCAATCAAAGAGGCATCGAGGCCAATCCTGAAAAGATAAAGGCCCTTATTGAGATGAAGACCCCCAAGTCCATTAAAGACGTTCAGAGGCTCACAGGGAGAGTGGCTGCCTTGAACAGATTTGTGTCAAGGGCTACAGACAGGTGTCTACCATTCTTCAAGATCCTCAGGAAAGCTTTTGAATGGAGCGAAGAGTGTGATGAGGCTTTCAAGCAGCTGAAATCATACTTAGGGTCTCCCTTGCTGCTGTCACGACCCATGCAGGGTGAACGACTGTACGTGTACCTTGCTGTCTCAGAATCCACTATCAGTGCAGCAATCGTAAGAGACGAAGATGGGATACAGAAGCCCGTATATTTCAACAGCAAGGCACTCCAGGGGGCAGAGCAGAGATACCCGAGGATGGAGAAGTTGGCCTATGCCTTGATTCATGCCTCAAGGAAGATGAAACCGTACTTCCAGTCCCATACTATGGTCATCCTTACTGACTCTCCTCTTAGGCAGGTCCTACACAAGCCTGAAAAATCAGGAAGGCTAATGACCTGGGCTATAGAGCTGGGGGAGTTTGACATTGTGTATCAGCCTAAGACAGCCATTAAGGGGCAAGCCTTGGCAGACTTCGTGGCTGAGTTCACATGGGAAGAAGATGAGGCCGAGGGTGAGACCCTCGGGAAGGCAGATACAGAAGACAGACCCGCAGACACACCTGCAGAAATGGCTGAGACGAGCACCGCTAGAAGGAAAGTGACTGAAAACGAAGAGGGAAGATACATCTTTAGACAGGGGTCCCTCTCTGAGGGAAATTTTTCTGAAGGAAAGACTCCGTGGAGCCTCTTCGTTGACGGGTCCTCCTGTGATAGCGGAAGTGGTGCTGGACTGATACTATCAGCACCCGATGGCACAGACGTCGAGTACGCCCTGAGGTTCAATTTCAAAGCCTCCAACAATGAGGCTGAGTATGAGGCCTTGATAGCTGGCCTCTCCTTAGCCAAATCCCTTAGTGTCAGCCAAATTTTGGTTCACAGTGATTCAAGGCTGGTGGTGAATCAGATACTAGGAGCCTATGAGGCCAAAGACGAGAGGATGGCTAGGTATCTTGATAAGGTGAGGTCATTGCTGAAAAACTTCAAAGAAGTGAAATTCAAGAGGATACCTAGGCTCGACAATGGCCGTGCTGACGCCCTTGCAAGGTTGGCCTCAGCTACTAGGACAGACATAAGGAGGACAGTCCCGGTAGAAATTTTGCTTCGACCAACTATCGAAGACAACGAGGGAACACTTGGCATTTGCATGAATGTTTCTCAAGAACCTTCATGGATGGACCCCCTGATCAGATACATTAGAGGGGGAGAGATGCCAGAAGCAAGCCAAGAGAGGAAGAAGCTGAGATACAGGGCTGCAAAGTTCGCTGTCATCGGAGACACGCTGTACAAAAAGGGGTTTCTGCTCCCCTTACTTAGGTGTGTGCATCCCTCAGAGGTCCCTTCCATTTTGCAAGACGTGCATGAAGGGTCGTGCTCAAGCCATATTGGGGGTAGATCCTTGGCAAAGAGGGTGATCACCCAAGGCTACTGGTGGCCGACCTTGGGGAAAGATGCTGCCGCATATGTTAAAAAGTGTGATAAATGCCAAAGATTTGCTACTATCCCTCATCAACCTCACCAGCCTCTCACCTCCATTGCATCCCCATGGCCGTTCGCAATATGGGGGATTGATCTGATAGGACCCTTACCGAGAGCAGTCAATAACTATCGGTTCCTCATCGTAGCAATTGACTACTTTTCAAAATGGGTAGAGGCCGAGCCGATGGTCACGATCACGGAGCAAAAGACCTTCCAGTTCATCTGGAAGAATGTGATATGCAGATATGGTCTACCCAACACCCTCATCTCGGATAACGGGACCCAGTTCAAGAATGCCTCTTTACAGAAGTACTGTGAGAGGGTAAGTATCAAACAATTTTTCTCCACCCCAGGCCGACCTCAGGCCAATGGGCAAACCGAAGTTACGAACAGGACAATCCTAGATGGGATTAAGAAGAGGCTTGAGGAGGCAAAAGGAAGATGGGTCGAGGAGTTATATGCAGTATTGTGGGCATACAGGACGACAGTAAGGACCCCTACCGGGGAGACCCCATTCATGTTAGCTTATGGATCAGAAGCAGTCATCCCCACCGAAGTGGAGTTTCCTACTCATAGGGTCCAAATGTATGATCCCCAGGGGAATATGGAAGAGAGAAGACTTGACCTAGACCTGATTGAGGAAAGAAGGGAGGATGCTGAGATAAGGCAAGCTTCCTACCAGCAGAGGACCGCAAAGTTTTACAACCAAAGGGTGAAACAGAGGCCTATCGCAGTGGGAGACTTGGTTCTTAAAAAGACTTGGCAGAAACCCAACAAGCTCCATCCTAATTGGCATGGCCCATATAGGGTCATCGATGAAGTTGTCCCGGGGACCTACAGGCTAGAGAACCTGGAGGGGGAACCTTTCTCAAACCCCTGGAATGCAGATCATTTGAAAAAATACTACCAGTAGTGTTGTAAGGTCTTGATAAGCCATAGTTGTAATAAGCATTGTTTTGACAGAACACATTGAAGATTAATGAGAAGTATCAGTGTTTCCCTCATCCAGTGGTTATCAGTTCTAGTATACATGCAAAGAAGTTGATCCCTCGGCTATAATGGGGACCAGTGGAGGGGACGACCCCACCACAGTCCTCAAGAAAGACGAGGGAAGACTTCAAAATCCATTAAATTGGAAAGTTGATCCCTCGGCTATAATGGGGACCAGTGGAGGGGACGACCCCACCACAGTCCTCAAGAAAGACGAGGGAAGACTTCAAAATCCATTAAATTGGAAAGTTGATCCCTCGGCTATAATGGGGACCAGTGGAGGGGACGACCCCACCACTGTCCTCAAGAAAGACGAGGGAAGACTTTAAAATCCATTAAATTGGAAAGTTGATCCCTCGGCTATAATGGGAACCAGTGGAGGGGACGACCCCACCACTGTCCTCAAGAAAGACGAGGGAAGACTTCAAAATCCATTAAATTGGAAAGATGATCCCTCGGCTATAATGGGGACCAGTGGAGGGGACGACCCCACCACTGTCCTCAAGAAAGACGAGGGAAGACTTTAAAAACCATTAAATTGGAAAGTTGATCCCTCGGCTATAATGGGAACCAGTGGAGGGGACGACCCCACCACTGTCCTCAAGAAAGACGAGGGAAGACTTTAAAAACCATTAAATTGGTTATCAGAACCCTCGGCTATAATGGGGACCAGTGGAGGGGACGACCCCACCACTGTCCTCAAGAAAGACGAGGGAAGACTTCAAAATCCATTAAATTGGAAAGTTGATCCCTCGGCTATAATGGGGACCAGTGGAGGGGACGACCCCACCACTGTCCTCAAGAAAGACGAGGGAAGACTTTAAAATCCATTAAATTGGAAAGTTGATCCCTCGGCTATAATGGGGACCAGTGGAGGGGACGACCCCACCACTGTCCTCAAGAAAGACGAGAGAAGACTTTAAAAACCATTAAATTGGAAAGTTGATCCCTCGGCTATAATGGGAACCAGTGGAGGGGACGACCCCACCACTGTCCTCAAGAAAGACGAGGGAAGACTTCAAAATTCATTAAATTGGAAAGATGATCCCTCGGCTATAATGGGGACCAGTGGAGGGGACGACCCCACCACTGTCCTCAAGAAAGACGAGGGAAGACTTTAAAAACCATTAAATTGGAAAGTTGATCCCTCGGCTATAATGGGAACCAGTGGAGGGGACGACCCCACCACTGTCCTCAAGAAAGACGAGGGAAGACTTTAAAAACCATTAAATTGGTTATCAGAACCCTCGGCTATAATGAGGACCAGTGGAGGGGACGACCCCACCACTATTCTCAAGAAAGACGAGGGTAGACTACATAAAAATCATTAATTTGGTTCATTGAACCCTCGGCTATAATGAGGACCAGTGGAGGGGACGACCCCACCACTGTTCTCAAGAAAGATGAGGGTAGACTTTATTTAAAAATCATTAATTTGATCATTTGAACCCTCGGCTATAATGAGGCCTGATGAGGGGACGACCCCACATTGGTCCTTAAAAAGACGAGGGAAGGGTTAGTATCATCATCATCAACGAAGAAGCAAATTTGTAAGGAACAAACCATAACAGAATTAAATATGGGAGACAGTTGTGAAAGGAAGAGACGATGGTATTAATATAAAGCATCAAGTGTTTTACAATATACAGAACAAAAATACAAAAACAAGGGTATGGGCTACAGGCAGCCACCCTAGGGGACGACATCAGAGGGCAGGGCCTCAACATCAATGGGAATGGTCTCCTCAGTTACCAGCACCGGATCATCTTCAGATGTGCCAACCCCCTCGATCTGGGCTTGGGCCTCCACCTGATTGAGGGCCTCGGCAATTAGGGGGTCGTCCAGTTGAACACCCTCTAATGATGGGCGAACAGAGGAGACGACATCGCCAAATCTGAGGACTACCCACCGACAGGCCGTCCTAATCCCCCTTTCAAGATATTCAAGGCCGAAGCCCTGAAATTCGTCTGAAATCTTGTATGCCTCCACAGCGTCAGCCTCAGCTTTCTTGATGGCTGCCTCCAGATCAGTCTTATGACGGGCCTCCAGGTTGATCAGAGCCTCATCCTTGTCCTTGATCAACAAGTCCTTGTCCTTGATCAACAAGTCCTTGGCCTGCATATCGGCATCATGCTGCCTCGTCAGCTCATCAAGGACTCTAGCATGCTCAGCCCTTGTGCTCTCCAGCTCGGCCCTCGCAGTGCCCAGCTCTGTCCGTAGGTCAGCCTCTTGTTGGATGGCCCTCTCAGCTTCATGGAATTTCTGGTGATTCTCGGCCATCCACTTGGTGGCAGAGGTGAAGGCACAGACAGACTGCAAGAAAAATGAAGATGCGTCAAAGGGAGCCGAGGAAACACAATGAAATTAAAGGTCAGGACCAATACCTGAGCAAGGGAGTGCAGACCGTAGTCATACACTTTGGCTGGAGGCATCTGCGCCAAGAACTCGAAGTCGGAGGCCGACGGTGCAGAGAACATAGAGGCCTTTGCTGCCCTCAGGTTGGCGATAAGAGATGAGGGGTCGGCCCTCAGATGGGACAGATTTTGAGACCAGAAGGCCCCCATGCTTGGTGAAGAGGTTGCTCCTTCAGAGGCCTCGGCCCTGGCCCTCGTCTTAGGGTCAGGACGAGGCTCGACAGGAGCCTCAGGCTCCTTCCTTTTGTGACTAACAGCTGTCGGCTCAACAACTGTCGGCCCTGAGGCCCTTGTCTTCTTAGGAGCTTGCTGAGGCTCCTTCCCCTTCTTCTTTGACAGACCAGCAAGAAGGCTTGGAGCAGTCATATCCCAGAGATAATCTGACACGCCTGCAGGACGACCTGAAAAGTATACGATGAATCAAAAAAGTTCAGAGATAAAGAGAGAACACTTCAAAAATAAGTAAAGATGGGAAAATGTTCAGTATAACTCACATAGTTCTGTCAGAGGGCCGACCCTCAGACCAGCTTCTTTAAGGAAGCGAGGGGTCATCAAATCTTCGAACTTTGGGATCTCACCCTCTCTCCCTCGTCCCCTCAGATACTCAACAATATCCCTCTCCTCCAAGCTAAGTCCGGGGTCTGACCTAGCTTTCATGGAAGGGTTAGACCATCTGTTAGGAACCCTCGGAGCATCGGCAGAAGGGGACGCCTCGGTGGAGCTCTCCCATGCCCCAGATATGAAGAAGAACCTTTTTTTCCAATCATGATTGGAAGTTTGAGCCACGTGGAGCAGCTTCTTCTCAGACCTTCTCGCTCCCAGATGATAGTATCCGGGCTGTTTAGATGAAGAGGTGATATTGTAGCAGGCCAAGAACACGTCGGACGAGGGCTCGTCAGTGAAAGCATTTTTCCACAGAGAGATGTACCCCAGAATCGTCCTCCAAGAATTGGGTGGAAGTTGCGAGGGGGAGACGCCCAGAGCCGACAGAATGTCTATAATGGCAGGGTGAAAGGGAAGTCTGACACCTACTTTGAACATTTGCTCGTAGACTGCAACTTCTCCCTCTTCACCCTCAAAGACCCTCTCGTCCTCGGAGGGAACCCTCATAGTCACCCCAGGTGGCACTCCGTAAATATGCCTCCATATCAGAAGATCCCTATCCCTGACAGAGGAGATAAAAGACGAGGCATGGGAGGTATCAACCTCATCATCTGTATCATCGTCCTCATCCCCCTCATCACCTGCAGGAGGACCCTGAGGAAATGCTACTTGGAAGGCGTTGGGGGATAGGGTTGTCACAGGGACAGCCTCAGAGGGGATCGTACCCTCGGCCTCTCGGGGAGGGCTAAGGTCAGGAGAGTCCCTTCTACCAGAAGTTCCAGCACCAGTTGGAGAGGAGGTTCTCTCGTCCATCTCACTTAGGTTGGGTGTCTCGGCCGGACGAGACGACGACCCACAAGACTCAGAGGGTTCAGATGGTCTAATGGTGGCAAGAGGAATGGGAAAAATGGGTCGTACCCAATTAGGGTCGGCCCCTCGTCTCCTCTCTTCCTCTTCCTCTATTCGTCTGATCTCGGTAAATAGTTTCTCTCTCAGGGACGGGAATTCAGACACCAGGTTGTAAAGCCTCCTAAGCATTAAGGGGAAGACCCAACACTTAAAGAAATTATACTAGACTTGGGTAATTTAACTACAAACAAGTGGGGAGTGGACCAGATTTGACTTTTGGATTAAACAAAGAACTCAAAAGGTTTTCACTCAAGAACATCCAAGAGCCAGTTACCGGAGAAGACACCGGAAAATACACCGGAAAAGGTTATGGCACAACTTAAGGAAAATGGCTGCCTACGAGCCTAAAAAATGAACGAAAATGAAAGAAAAAGAGAGCACTGGATGAAAGAGGTTACCTGATGAGGAGAGAATAAGAACGCTGCTAGGCCTGGAAGAATCGAAGGCTGCAAATGGCGATGTAGGCTGAAAATTCTAGAGAGAGAGAATGCTTAGGCGCGAAGAAGAAGAAGGAAGAGAAAGGGTTTGAAAATACCTTAAATACCTTAGCAATAAGTGGGCCCATTGACCAAGGCAGGACACAGCCCACGAGGAAGGCATCATTAGGGTACAAGGACCCAAGCGCAGTGTGCAGCCGTCATGCCTTGGAAACTGGAACAACAATGAGTACCTAACCAGGTGTCACTCACCTAACTGATCATACCTGCATCTCATTTAAAATACTATCCCTCAGCCATCTCAACAGCACCTATGGCTAAGGGCTGGGGGGTGATTGATATACCCGTTTATATTCTAGGAGGGTCGCCTCCACAACGGACGACCCTAAGAGGGGCCGACCCCCCACCAGGCCCCAACTGGCCTTCACCAGGCTCCAGACGACCCTACGAGGGGCCGACCCTTCACCAGGCTCCAGACGACCCTACGAGGGGCCGACCCTTCACCAGGCGCCAGACGACCCTACGAGGGGCCGACCCCTCACCAGGCTCCGGCCGACCCTACGAGGGTACGACAGTACGAGGACATAATCAAGCCAGTCTCACTGCCGGAAGAAACTTTGCCCTCGGCCTCGGCTCATAGGCCGAGGGTGACATCATGACAGCGCGTGGTTTGGGAGACGCGTGGAACAGTGCGCGTGAGGCTCATATGACACGTGGAAGACCGTTACAACCGAATCACCCCCTCACGTGAGAGAATATTATGTCATCATTTGGCATCTACAGGTGTCAACAGGGGATTGGCTAGATCATTATTCACATGCACCATGCTTACCTGGGGGGTACACTACACCCCCCAAGACCTATATATACTTGTCACCCCTAACCCTACAGGGGATCGATCCATGAACTGTAGCCCTAGCTAAAACTCTGCTTGTACACACACAGTAGAGAGAGAGAGAGGGTTATGTGCATTGTATCCATGGCCATTAGTGCCCATACTTAGTGGATCACACACTCACAGTGGAGGTAGGCCAATTTGGCTGAACCACTATATATCATTGTCTAATTTCCTCTTATACTCATCCCCTTCTATACACTTACATACTTATATACTTGCATCTCTATGGCTGCCATAACTACTACTGTTTGAGTTCACCATCACTTACCTGGTGGTGCTAAATCTTAGCATCATCAGAAAACATGAGTTTAATGGAGGCTACAATCAAGACACATAACACTAAAGGAAAAGAATAGGGTCAACATGCCTGAATAAAAGTTGGTTTAGAAATCTGATCTTGAATGTGTATTCCTCTAAAAATTTTGACAAAGATTCGTTCTTGACGCGTCTTGAGAAAACCCGGTTACTCTTGACAAAACTTGAGTTGAAAGTTATGTAGAATGGGGCTAGGGTTTTGAGGTTGAAGAAGATGAGAGGATTCCGATTTTTGCGAAGGCTAAAATGTGTTTTAAAAGATCTAAACTCGTCACTTTATGTTTATATACCAAAAAGAATTAGAGTCCTAATCAAATACAAATACTTGAAAAAATCATTACGGACGATCGAACCGTTAGAATCGCTTGAAATTTTAGTATATTGTAGCGAACGGCGAGACAAGACTTCTGACAAAAATTCAGCTTGATCGGACCGTCGGTTTTCTAAAAATATTATTTTTACTAGAGAGTTTTATGTTTTGAGGACTCTTAGAGAGTTTTATATTTCGAGGACTCTTCTAAATAATAAAAATTCAATTAAAACTCCATTTTAATTCCAATTCCAATTCCGTTTGAAAATTCATTTTTCAAATTTAAAAACCAACACTCCAAATTATAAAATTTATAAAATCCAAAATTTCATTTTTCTTCGATTTCCAAAATTAATTTAAAAATTCTCATTTAAAAAATTCAGGTTGTTACATACTTCCCTACTAGCAAAGAATTTCGTCCTCGAAATTATACGAAGCATACACATAAACACTTAAATCTCGCAAAAAAGAAAATAAGGCTCACATATGCCTACCCGTAGAATGCCATAATTGGGCGCCCATACACCCAATTCTACGCGTACCTATCCCACGAGCAACAAAATAATATATATTGCCTATATACATATACATAACTATGAAAATAATGGCGTACCACATGCTCTCAAAATCCCCCACTCGATCCTATATCCGAAAGTCATTAAAATTATAACTTCCTCAAATTAATTCTCAACATCAAAAATCGATACATACGATACCTAACATCTGTACTAAAATCTCCAAAATAATTATCGTCTCCAAAATCCATTCTAAGGATCCCCACATCAAGCTTACTAATTCTAAACTCAATGTCTACAACGTCCTTAACTCAAAACTTCACATCTCCAAGAAACGCATCTAACATGTATGCTAGACCCTCTACCTTAAGAAGTAAGAATCATCAAGGGTAATCAAAGATCGGAAACGCGGAAGCTAAATGGACTCATAACCTACGAGGCCTAAGACCATGCTCTGATACCATCTGTCACACCCCGCCTATTTCTGGCGTCGGCCGCCACCAAAACTAAGCCGGGCGTGAGTAAATAAAATACTATCCTTAGCATGTGACATTTATGAGACATCAAATTTCAATCCTCAATATAATTTATTTTAATTAAACCCAAATATGAAATGACATTCAACCGATAAAGCTCCAAAATGCGATTAAATCCATCACATAATCTCCCAACATCTCAATAATGAAATAAATCAATCCAACTGAAACTTAAAACAACTTTGGAACCAAAAAGGCCGAATAACTCCAAAATAGTCTCATAAATAAAACGACTGAATGGAAAGAGAAAATCCAACTACTAAAGCAGTAACATAAATCCAGTTGCACCTCCAAAAGCTATCCAATGAATCCTATGCAGCAACTCCCAAAAATCCTGAAAAAGATTAGTCAACGCATGTGTCAGAGCCAAAGCCCCGAGCATGTAAACCGGCTACTCTCCTCAAATAGGGTCCTTGAACCCAAACAATAGTGCTATATATATCGACTATAACAATAGAATCTTTTAATTACGAGATTAATAATCACCATAAATAGATTCACAATTATCCGCAAGGTTTCATAAAAGCCACACCAATATGATTTTAATTAACCCACCTTCCCACAATGTTAAATTTAATTGATTTAACCGTGAAGAATATTACCAATACCCGTCCCCTTGTCAAGTCCGCCGTCTGGTCCGTTTTTATCCTGCGAGCCTCGCGATATGACAAGGTTCCACACACGCACCTGTCCCCTTGTCAAGTCCGCCGTCTGGTCCATTTTTATCCTGCGACCCTCGCGATATGACAAGGTTCCACACACGACACGACATAACTCGTCCTCTGACCCGTTCAAACTGTCGGCCCTAGACACATTATGTCGCCAATAAATTTTTAATATCCGTTTTAGTCCTGCGATATTAAATTCTACATTCCTTATTTTCGTTAATCACGTTAACTTCCCCCACCCTTAAAAGCGATGTGAAAATCCTCAAAATAACCTTTAGTCCCAACTAAGGGTTCCCAAAACACAATATCGTCCTATCCTAAGCAAAGAATGATTACAAAATTTCAGTCCACCTAGATATCAATCCTAGGCTATCACAACAAAGGTATAATATAGAAAATTAGCCCCCACCCCAAATTATATAACCCGCATAGACTTACACTAACTAGTCCCATACCCAATTAGCATAAATCGTAATTAAGGCCCACTTACTAGTCCCATACCTAACAAGTGTACTATAACAAGGGTGAAAACCAATTATCTACCATACCCAACCTTTCCGAAATATTAACATATTTCCATAAAGTAACACAATTCCAAATTATAACAACATTCATACGAACATTAAATTTCAATTTAAATAATTTAATTTAAAAAGTGGAAATCAAAGACACCTAAATATTATGATTTTCAAAATAATCGCTACATGCAAGTCCTATCATGATCCTTATTTTCCAACACAAGAAATTAAATTAAACTAGGATTTTCACATGAAATATCAAAATTTACTTTTAAAAGGGCTCCTCTACATGCACATGCCCATAGCAAAATCGACTACACCGACACAACCCAAAGAATACACAGTTATAAGTATTCGGTATCATTAATTTTTTTCGTGTAAAACAACCCCGAAATTTATCTCTTCAATCTTTATATTCATATCTTATTTTAGAAAACATGAGTTTAATGGAGGCTACAATCAAGACACATAACACTAAAGGAAAAGAATAGGGTCAACATGCCTGAATAAAAGTTGGTTTAGAAATCTGATCTTGAATGTGTATTCCTCTAAAAATTTTGACAAAGATTCGTTCTTGACGCGTCTTGAGAAAACCCGGTTACTCTTGACAAAACTTGAGTTGAAAGTTATGTAGAATGGGGCTAGGGTTTTGAGGTTGAAGAAGATGAGAGGATTCTGATTTTTGAGAAGGCTAAAATGTGTTTTAAAAGATCTAAACTCGTCACTTTATGTTTATATACCAAAAAGAATTAGAGTCCTAATCAAATACAAATACTTGAAAAAATCATTACGGACGATCGGACCGTTAGAATCGCTTGAAATTTTAGTATGTTGTAGCGAACGGCGAGACGGGACTTCTGACAAAAATTCAGCTTGATCGGACCGTCGGTTGTTTAAAAATATTATTTTTACTAGAGAGTTTTATGTTTTGAGGACTCTTAGAGAGTTTTATATTTTGAGGACTCTTCTAAATAATAAAAATTCAATTAAAACTCCATTTTAATTCCAATTCCAATTCCGTTTGAAAATTCATTTTTCAAAAATAAAAACCAACACTTTAAATTATAAAATTTATAAAATCCAAAATTTCATTTTTCTTCGATTTCCAAAATTAATTTAAAAATTCTCATTTAAAAAATTCAGGTTGTTACAACTATCATGTTCATGTTCAATTGGTGTGGAGAATAATGAATAGTTATTCCACTTTATATTCAGAAGTTATTTTTGTATTTGATTTCTGAATATATGAATGTCTTACCCATCTTCTGTTCATGTTAGAACTGTGAATCTCTCTAAAGGTTTAAGATTTTATCTTTGGGTTCTTAGATTTGGTATGTAAGTATTGTTTTTGCCTTTGGGTTCTTAGATTTTCTCTTTGGATGAGAAGAAGGTATCTTATAAGATTCACTTTGAAGAAATTGGATGTATGGATAGGCCCCCGATTTTAATATTCTCAATTAAAATATTATTTCCTTTTATATATATCAAGATGTGGAAGCGTAAAAGGTGATGGTTCAGTTTAAAACAAAATTTTAATTTCAATTTTAAATTAAACTTAAACATGCAAAAATTAAATTTCACTTAAACCAATTAATTCAAGTCCTAGAATTTGCCTAAGTCATAATTATCAATATTCCAAAGTTAGGACAAACTAATTTTAGCAAATGACTTCAATTAAATAAACAATTATCCAAATGTAATTAGCACCCAATTAAATTAAGTGTGACAATTAAAACCATTTTTATCTTGAATTTATCTAAGCATGAGTTCTAATTCATTATGCAAGATAAAAATAAATCAATCACACTACGCCGAGATGTACGAGGAAAAATCCACAACGTGAAACAACCTCGGACGGCCCTAGCCATAAATCCACTAAGTACGAAATTTACAAATACAAGACAGAAAGGCTTACAACACACGACTCGATCCCTCTCAAGCCTCGATGCTTCTTCTTATAGCTACCTCTTCCTAGCAGATAACCTTGGAGCTCCACCGCGGTCTCGAAATCCACCGATCGAACTTTATATGGTCACCGTCACCCGAGCAAGGAGCTTTTCTCCAAGTGGGTAATGCCGCAACAAAACTCTTCTTCTTTCTTTATGGGATGTAGAAGAAGACCCGAAACTTCTCTTTAAACGAAAAAAAATGAACCCGGTGCCAAACTCCAAGCAAGATATATGAATATGGGAACTTGGAAGAAACTAATTTGGGTGTAAACTAGAGTGGTGTATATTTTTCTCTTTGAAAGAAACACACTCAAAACATGATATTTTTCCCTCTTTGATTTTACTCTCAAAACACTCTCTAGGAGTTAGTAAGATATGAAAAAGATTGATTGGAAAATGTTATTCCCGTACATAATAAAGTCTGAGAAAAGTTGGTTAATAAACAAGTGGGGAAGTGGGAGAAAAACTGCTTAAAACTGCAAAAAACTGTTCGAACGACATTCTCGTTCGAACGAGTCTCTTAACGAAGTTCCAGTATGAACTCATTAGAAACTCGTTGGAAATCTCGTTAGAATGACGTTCTCGTTCGAACGACATTTCAAACGAAGTTCCAGTATGCCTTAATGGGAAGTCGTTGGCAATCTCGTTCGAACGACTTGTGGTTCGAACGACAATCTCGTTCGAACGACACTTCGAACGAACTTACAGAATGTTCAAAAATTCTTTTTAAGCCCAGAAACTTTTATATACTTTATACATAAGTTTTAATATAAACCATTCTGAAAACAAAACGCAGTTTTGAAAACCTAACACCCAATAAACAAGTTCCAAGATCCTATATATATATGACTGCATTCATACCTTGGGAGCATGGAACTATGGTTGATAACGTATACACGAGGCACGAAACTGGCGTGATTATGAAGCTTTATACTCTTTGCCGCTACGTCTTCAACAAACTCTTCATAGGCTTGAGAATATTACAATTAAATACAATCTTATGAATAAATGTTTTTATCCGGAATTGAACCAAAACTATATATGGACTCAATTGGAAATTTGTGTCCTTACAAATCTCCCCCTTTGGCTATTCCGGGACAAAAACCAAATAAAAAATCCTAAAGGGTCGTCAAGCTCACTAGACTCAAAACATAACCCACCCAAACTTGACTCAACCCAAGGATCAAACACTTTGCCATTGAAAGATGCCGCTTTAGAGGAATTCCTGCACACTTAAGCAAACTCATCAAATGCATAGGGAATATCAAAGTATTTAAAGCAATTAAAAGAAATACTCCCCCAAAATTAATTCTCCCCTTTATCAATGATCAACCCAAGAAGTTAGCTACTCCCCCTAAGTTAAACCTCCTAAACTTAGATAAGATTATAATAGGATAAGATACCATTTCTCCCACTATTATTCTCCCCCTTTTTGTTCAGGCATAGGCAAAGGATAAAGAACAAATATAAAAGCATGTTGAAGCTTAAAGTGATAAAACATGGAAGCATATGGGCAACAAAAGCATAACTAATCCAAGATAGATACCAAAACTAAAGTATAAGTATAGAAGGACTAGAAAGCAAGGCAAAGGCAAAACATATATCATATATATATGTACTAGAAATATATCAATAATGCATACGCACATATATATAGATATAAACGCACACATGACACAAAATACAATAATTTTGCACACTCTTATGGTAAAAATGTGTCATATGGAAACGAAAGTGTTGGGGTGTGAACTAGTAACAATTAAATTTAGACCAAATCACTTAAAAACATGTTCTCGGAGTTCTCATTTGATTGCAAACTTCATTACATTTAAATATAAACTCATGTGACAATATAGATTGAACTCCATGAACAAACATACACAATGCATACAAGCCTAGCATATTGATGATTCTACAAACCAATAGAGTCATGACATGAAATACGCAACTAGGATAAACGGACATTGTGCAAACCGTTGATATACCTTCCAATCTCCCTCAATAAGTATATATTAATTTTGAATGAATATATCAATCAAACATAGGCCTTGGCAAATTATTTCTCTTTTCAATGCCATATTTTCTATTTTTAGGCCTTTGGACCACGTATTTCTTTTAGGTCCATTCAAAAATGGTGGCTTACAATCGCAAAGGATCACTTAGTCCTTTCGGAGTCCTTCCTCGTGCACATTTATATTCATGTTTTCATTTTTCACACAAATCTCATGTGCAACGGATTTTGACATACAATAGTCCTCCTAAGTCACAAATATGTAGATGACAAGATTGGAAGGAGAACACCTCACATAGCTCAAATATACATATGAAATTAAAATTTCAAAAGAGTTCGTGCATGTGTGAATAGAGGCATATAAAAATAGAATCCATTTTAGCAACACAAAATCCAACTACTCCATATAAGCATGGTAAAGAACATAATAAGGATTGACAATCTAAATCAAAAGTTCTAGCCACATGAGAGCGTAAAAGATGGGATTCAAGCATAAGTGTATGCCACATAAAGTGTGTCAAACTAAACTACACAAAAAATAAAATCTTTTTGAGTTTTTGAAATTTTTAACCATAAATAAATAATATATACTCAAAAGACAGACAAAAATCATTTGAATTTTTCATTAAGCTTAAATTACCAAGAGATAAAATCCAAATGATAAACAAAAACTTTTTGTATTTTTCATTTAATGCAAACAAAATGAAGGAAATATAATACAAAAGATAAACAAAAATCATAATTCTCGCATGTGATAAGCATGGTGCATAGACTAGAAAATGATTAAACAAGTATACATTTAGCATGTGAATATAGCATGAAGTACAAAAGCTCAAGTATGCAAACAACTAGCACATTTATCCTTCAGATTTAGCAAGGGAGGAAGCATGTGATAGTAAATGAGAATCAAAAACCCTATTTTTCAAGGCAACTAAGTCAGATTTCCTAACCCAAATTAATGAAGAGTGACTATCTTGGGGTGTAGGAATTTTAAATACATTGGTTGCATTACGTTGGCATTTTTTAGGAATTCGTTTAAGATCAAAACAAAATTTCTTAAGATGACCTTTTCGACCACAATGTGTACAAGTAAAAACATGTCGAAAAGATTTACCTAAGGAGTGATCTCTAAATGCTTTCCTCGTAGAATCTCCTAAAGCGTTGGTCTTGATTTTATGAGTAGATTCATTACAATTATTGAAGCCTAAACCACAAGTGTCATTTTTAATTTGGACCGTTCCTAATATTTTATCTAATTTTTCTGAACGACACTCCAAATCAAATTTGACATTACTAGAGTCTTTTAATTTATTTCGCAATTCTAAAACGTTAGACTCTAATAAAACATTTCGCTCTTCAAAAACAAGAAGCTCCTTTTTCAAGGATTCCATTGAACCCCTAAGGCTATCCCTCTCGCCTGCTATATATTCAAGCTTCTCTAGAAGAGCTTTCTCCCGTGTCCTAAGGTCTTCAACCAACATACTATCATCAACGACCTTGACACTTTCTCTTAAACTATCTTCTAACTTCAAATTAGCTCTTTTCAATTTAATAGATTCTTTATAAAGTTCTTGAAAAGCATTTTGAAGTTCACTCACATTAACCTCTTCTTCATTTTCACTCTCTCTTTCTTCCCCACTCACATTATCATAAAAAATAAGAGAATCATAAACTATGACCTAGGAAGTGTCATGTGTTAACGTTTCATCAATCGATGAGTTCTCACTATCACTCACATGACTAGCCATAAAAGCCATAAAATTAGGCTTAGTGGGGGAATCGGGTCCCTCTTCCTTATCACTATCACTAAGGGTCGCATTATATGAAATGGGTCGTTTACCCTCTTTCCTTAGTTTAGTGGGGCACTCAGAAGCCCTATGGCCATAACCTTCATAACCAAAACACCTATTTGACTCGTCCCTATTTAATTGTTCATTTATAGGTTTAGGGATCTTCTCGGATTTGTCATGCTAAGAATTTTCAAATTTCTTAAAATTATTTTTAAATTTATCTTTGTTAAATTTAAGAAATTTTCTAAATTTACGAGCAAATAAATCCACGTTTTTCTGAGTCACTATCACTTTCACTCTCTACTACTTTGTAAGGACATTTTTGTCCATTATTATGTCGCACGCCGTTACACCGTTGAAGAAATTCAAGATTCAAGATTCAACGGATCCGAATATCAAAAGAAGAAGAGGAATCATAGTCTGACAGCCGGACCGATCCGCTAAAATAAAAGAACTGATCAGGCTAACCGGACCGGTCCGCCTACAGACCCGGACCGATCCGCTTGTTTGTCAGAAGGCCAGTATACCCCGAACCGCAAGCGAACCGATGAAGCCTGGAAGCGAACCGATTCGATCATCAACGGACCGATCCGCCTCAGAATAAATGAACTGATCCGGTCAATCGGACCGATCCGCCTCAGACCCGAACCGGTCCGCCTGGGATAAACTCAAACAGATCGTGTTCAGATCATGTTCAGATTTTTAAGGCCCGAGACTTCTTATTTAATCCCACTACGGGAAGTGGTTTTATAAGACTTATTTACACGATTTCCAGAGTAAAGAAAGCCCTAAGTCTTCACCTATTGAGCATCTAGACTCTAGGTATTTGATTCACACAAATTGCCAATCCTTTGTGAATCACTTTGCAACCCAGGAACGCACTCTTGCTGTTCACACCCTTGTGGAGAAGCCATTTCTCTTTTCCATTGCAGCCCTTCTGGAAAGGGATATTTCCAGCCGTCGACTACAAAATCCGATACCTGAGGGTAATTCTTAGTCACTTGTATTTTCATTGTGATCCGAAATTGTATAGATACAATATTATAATGAAAATAAATGGTTTTGCCCCTTTGGGGGATTTTTCCTCAATTGCATGTGTTAGAATGTTCTTGCTTTGCTCATTATCGTATTCAATCACATACTGTTGCATATTTAGGGTTTGTTTGGGTTGAAAGGGTTTAATATATAATTTGCTCATTTGAACGCAAGCACATACGTTCTCAAATTGGTATCAGAGCAGGTTACGCTAATCTATCGCGTATTCCTATTTTTCGCAAAATTTTTCTATGATATCAATTTTCTGAAAAAATTGATTTTTGAAAAAGTGTGTGTTCAAATGGAGAAGTTATATAATAAAATGCCTGTTTTTGACGGGACAAATTATGCTTATTGGAAAGCCTGAATGAGGTCGGCTTTAAAAGCCATTGATGAACGTGTATGGATCTTAGTTGAAAGAGGGTGGACTCCTCCCTCCGTGACTGTTGATAATGTGACCAACTTGAAACCTGACACTTCTTGGACTGAGGAAGAATTTAAATGGTCATCTTTTAATTCTAAGGGTCTAAGTGTTATTTCTGGGTCTGTCACACCTAATGAGTTCAAACGTATAATGACGTGCACCACGTCAAAAGAGGCATGTGATGTTTTACAACTCACCCATGAAGGAACTAATGCTGTAAAAGAATCTAAGTTACAAAATTTGACAACTCAATTTGAAACCATCACCATGCATGAATCTGAATGCTTTGATGAATTTTATACTAGACTTTCTGACATTATGAATACTAGCTTTAATCTTGGTGAACATATTCCTAATGCTAGAGTTGTTAAAAAAATTCTTCGTTCTTTGCCTAAGCATTTTATCCCTAAAGTCACTGTGCTAAATTCTATGGGTAATTTAAATACGCTAAAATTGGAAGAACTTGTAGGAGATTTGCAAACTTATGAAATTGATATGTTCCCTAAAACTGCTAAATCTAAAGATAAGGTAATTGCACTTAAAGCCCAAGAGAGAAGGAGTGAGGGGTCGGCTAGAAAAAGGGTAGAGTCGTCTAGAAAGAGAGAGACTGACACGTCAGATTCTGAGTGTGATTTTGACCTAGATGATTTGGCTCTTTTTGCAAAAAAAATTCAAGAGGATTCTCAAATTTAAGAAAAATGGCAATTTTAAAGATAAAAAGAAATTTGAGAAAAATAAGTTTGAAAAGAAAAATGAAAAAGACTCCAAAAATCCTCCTAAGAAAGAAAGTGAGAGATGTTTTGAGTACGATGGTAGGGGTCATAGATCCTTTGAGTGTGCCAATCGTCTGAATAGAGAAAAAGGGAAAGTTATCCTTAATGCTACCCTTAGTGACGACAGTGAGGTCGAGACAGTTGATTCAGGAGATGAGTCACCGCATGAGTGTAAATTCACCGCATTCATGGCCAGTCAAGTGAACACTCCTAGATCTCTTCACGATAATGAAGATGATGCTTCACAAGGACACCTCGACAGTGAGATCGATGTGAGTGAGGGGGAGGATGACTCAAGTGAGAGCTAGAGTGATATTCAACGCACCTATGCTGAGTTATATTCTGAGTATTTTAAAACTAAAAAACGTAACAAATCGCTAGTTCTTAAGATCACAGGCTTAGAGGATGATTTAAGGAAGGCGAGAGAAAGAGAGTCCTCCACCGTCACCGCCCTGAGAGAGAGAGAATCTGCATGTGTCGAGAAAGAGATTCTGTTTAGAGAGAGAGAGAGTGTTTTAGAGAAAGAGAGAGGGGACTTGACTAAACAAGTGGCTAGTCTTACGAGTGTGCTCCATTCCTCCGTGGAGACTCGGAAGAAACTTGAAGCCCTTGTTGCCCAGCTAACTCATGATCTTGAGAAAGCACGGGAAGTCAAGGTACAAATCGAGGACACATCTGGGAAGATGGGAAAGATGCTCCTCGGCCCCGTTTTAGGTTTTGGTGATCGGCAAGGAATTGGATATAATGGTGCCTCCACATCCCAAATTGCACCTGAACCAGTTCCTGAGTTTACTACAACTCCTTATGGTCACCGTCAAAAACCTCGAAGGAGAGTTCGACCAAGAAAAGAAAACCAAGGTCCGCCCTTGACTGTGTTCTTTTGTACTTATTGCAAAAGAAAAGGCCACCTTAGGGAGTCTTGCTATAGCATGGGTCGAACACGACGTACTACTGCTCCACCATGTCATACTGATGAGTTTTCTAGTCTGAGAGAGCGAGTTGAGTTCTTAGCTTCCACGACCCATAGTTTAATGGAAGAATTTAGACGGATGTCTCTGCCGTTAGTGAATGCTTCTCACATTCCAGCTAAAACCAACAACAACAAAGGCAAACAAAATGTCATCTCTGCTTGGGTGCCTAAGAAAGATAAAAAGGCCTTTGTTGTTCATGTTGCTCTCAAAGCACATAATACCTCACAGTGGTATTTTGATAGTGGGTGCTCTAGACACCCTCCCATTTGTCCATTTGAGACAAAATGGGGGAGAAACTTTGAGTCCACTTGGACATTATTTTGATTACTTCAACTAAAATACTTGATCTTAGTTTTCTTATTTTTAAGAAATCAGTATCTCATTTTATAACAATATTGTTAGGGTACTGGTTTGTATTTAGTTGAGTAATGTAGTTTTATTTTCTAGGATATGGGTTAGATAGAATTTTGTATAGGAATAGGATTGTCTTATTTTTTTTGTATCCTTAAGAGTCCTCGATGACTCAAAGGAGATTTTGTCTCATATTTCCGAAGGGGGATATTGAAGAAACCTATATCTTTGACTCACTTGAGTCTGTATTATATAGGCGTTTCTCTAGTTTGGAAATAGTGACAAAATTTGTGTCATATCCTTGTCTACCAAAGAGCCTCAGACACTATATATCAATTCCTCTAATATTCTCAAAGGTATACTACCAACACTACACTTAGGATTACATTTATATGTTGCATTCATATCAATTTAGGTGTGTGAATATTAATTCCCATTAAAATGATTTTTTAATAATTTTTGGGATTTTCTAAATAATTTTTAGGAATTTATCAAACATTTTTAAACAATTAAAATTTGGTTTTAAAATTTTGTGGGCTTATTTGTAATATCAAATTATTCCTAAAACTATGGTCGGGTAGAAGCCTAAAGCGGCAGAGACTTCTATGGTAAAAAATGAGATTTAAAAAAAAATCAAAATACGCATTTGAGGGTTGATCCTTGCCTTACACGTGTTGACCAGTGAACGATTGGATTTATGTTCGTTACCTCTCACAACCTTAAGATTTAATTCCGTCCCTTGGATCTTTAGTTATCGATCGCCTTCATGTCTTTGTTACAATCCTTGTAACACTTGAGAGAACTAATCAAAGCAAGTTTAAATGCGGTCCATACTGAGTCATAAGATTTGCATTAATCTTAATCGAAGAAATATCAACCGTTGATTTAGTTTAACCCTCTCATATCTTTCTGTGAGTAGTATAAATAGAGACCAAGTGGGGAACTCTTTTAGTCTTTGGCTCATTTGTTATTTGAGAGTAAAAAAGAGAGAAGAGAGAGAGAGAGAGAGAGAGAGAGAGAGAGAGAGAGAAAGGGAGAGAATTCGAAACCCTCAACCAAAATCTTACAATTTTTATTTAGAAAACCCTTGTGAGTTTGAGAAGTGAGTTCGTTTATGTGAAGATCCATCCTCTCTAGTCATTAATCTCTTGTCCAACCTAGTCACAAAGTTGGGATTTCATTTTCTTTCATAAAAAATTAAGATCTAAGTTGTGTGATACATATCACGTAGAAATTTCTAAGTTAGATTTCTTTTTTCAAGAAAGTTTTATTTATTGGTTGTTTTTACTCTTATATGTTGTTTTTAGAACCAGAACCAACAAATTCATTTTTGTTTACAGTTTATGAGAAAAGACAGACTTAGATCTAGTTAAGATCTTGATTGGGGAATTACACTTTCGTGTATTTTATAATTTTCAAATAAAGAAACTGTGTAGGACCTTGGCTCTTTTTAAGAGGAAGATTCCCACTTGATCTGTGGATATAAATAAAGATCAATAGTCTGAGATTTTCCAAACAAACAAAAATCAGAAAGTTTTTCTACATTTAGAATGATATTTTGTAATTTGTTAATCATTTTGTCTCTATAAGTGTGTGGGAGTTTCATGCATGTGTTTGGGCAGTTCAACACTTACAATTTTCACACAACAACACTAAAGAAGTGTTGGTACAGAGATTCTTGACTTTAGAGTCGACTAAAAGCTAAAAAGGGAGAAGAAGAACAAAGCTGGGAGATCAACTTCAACATTAGAGCCTTCAGAGAAGCCAGAATGACCTAATGGAGTTGGTAAAAATTCTTGACTTAGAATAGGTCTGATTGTGTTTTTAGTTTGTTATATAGCTTGTAACCTATATTCTTTTTAGTGGATTTTGATTTTGAGGTGTAGAGACCTCCGTGGATGTTTTTCCAATTGGGTGGGGTTTTACCATGTTAAAATCTTGTGTTCTTGTATATTTCATCTTCCTCTCATCACCTTCCATTTGTGTGCTAATTTAGATTTCAAATTAGTTTTTTTTTTCAAAACTAGGACACTTGTGCCTTAAATAACTCGTTCATAAACTTTTTATTCATATATTGTGTTAACTGTTTGTCTTGATTAAAGAGTTTCTTCAAAAAACTGATCGGAGCCATTTAGATTGTTAAATCTTATATTAAACAACTTAAGTGGTACATTTTTCAAATTTTCTTTGAGTGAAAGCTTAAGTTCAATAGCTACTAACACTAATAATATAATAGAAGAGGCTAACACTAATTGGTGTGATAATGTGAACAAGATGCCGCATATATATATATATATATATATATATATATATATATATATATATAAAGTTACCTGTTCCGTTGAATTAAGCAATCTAGGTTGCTTGATCAACCTTTCATTGACTTCTAATATAGATCCTTTCACACAGGATCTGTTGAAAGCACATACTTCATTAAGTTTGAACATCAAAAAAGTTATAGCAGAACTAAGTGAAAAATGTAAAATAGATAATGGGGAGTTTTGGAGAAGAAAGAAAATGAATATCTCCACCTCATAATATAAAAAACATCATTGCAGAACACTTTATACAAGGTTGTGTTAGCCTCAAAATGATGTGCATGCTGAAAAAGGGAATTTCAGTAAAAATATATTAGCGCAGAGAACATGGTGCAAATAGGGTGAAGGCATCTACCTATATTGCGTAATGAATATAGAAGTTAATTATATCTGTTCATATAAATAATTTCTTCAATACGTATTTTCCCTACATTTTATGTTACTTTCACTCGTATATAAATTTATGTCCTCTATCATATATGATAATACGCAAATATTGCGTATTTCATCTGTCGAACCTACACATTCTAGCCTCCTCGGGTGCCTTAATCTCTATATTTAAGACCGTTAACCATAAAACCTCGGTTTATATTGTTAATATGCTATATGAGGCATAATTGGGCTTTTGTAGGAATTTAGATACCAAGTATGGGATTCAGACACATTTCGCTCAATTTTCGTACGTAACTGCACGTTCAAGGGAATTTTAGTCATTTTAAAGATTGGGCAACCTATCCCAACATCTTCATGGAAATTGTAGCCCTCCACGCAAGCTTCCCGTGGCCGTGAACGGTGCGTGATTCCGAGTCCGTATGACAAAGTTACGGCAAATTGAGCGGCGATGGAAAGCATGCCAAAACAGGGGATTCTGCAGGCTGCCCTACTTGACCGATCGATCGAGCCTAAGGGTCGATCGATCGAGCCTTCATATTTTGGCCACGATTTTAACTATCGATCGATCGACCACAGGGGTCGATCGATCAATCCCCTATTTTTTCCAGCAGATATTTTCCCTTCTTTTCTTTTTGCTTTACTTTTATTCCAACTTACTATATAAGCTAATTTTGGTTGTAATAAGAGAAATATACACACACTCATATTCTGATATATATAGTTTTAGTTAGGGTTTGGTTTGGATAGTTCATTTTCTCTTCTTCTTGGATTGACAACCCATGTGGTTTTGTAAGATTGAACTATTCACTTCCACTTCCATTAATATAGTTTGTTCTTCATCTTTCCTTGTTTTGTAATTTAGTTTCCATGCTTTCTAACTAGTTTACATGCTTTAATTCTTGCTTTCCTAGTTTAATTAACATAATTTAGTTTAATTTATTATGCACCCTTAGATAAATAGGGTCGGGATTTCATTTTCGCCATTTTTGGGTCCCGAGCTCCGAAAATTAAGTTTTGTGCAAAATTACGTTTAATTGAACCCGCATGAATTAAAGTCGGATTATTATACGTTTAACTTTCTATGTCATCCATCGTTAGTGTTTAAAGCGATAATCCGAGTTTAAGCTGCATGCGACCAATTTTCGGTTATGTGTTTATTATCGCAACTTTGGATTAAATTCCTTATTGTGTGAAGTTTATGTTTAATTGATAATGCTCGATTAAATTGCTTTATAGCCAGAATCTTGATTAGTAGTGGTTTCGATCCGAATGGTAGGATGATATCCCGATCCTCGCTTTACTTTATTTAGACTTAACTTCTCTTTTCTTTCATTTACATTTATACATCACCCTTTTTCACTTTTATTCCTGAATTCATAATTCGTTACGATCTATCAAACATTTCCTATGGATTCGATACCCGACTTACCGCTGTACTGACCAGTTGAGTGTAGTCGTAATTTAGGTTTTTGTATAATTCAGGTGAGCCGAATATAAAACGACCGTCGCATAGGTGACTCTCGCGCCGCGAAGAAACCCTGTCTATCAAATGGCGTCGTTGCCGGGGACTATTTTGCTATAGATTGTAATTGACTTATTAGTTCGTAGTAATCTCTTCTTTGTATTTGTATTCTTTCTTTTAACCCTTTTTTGCAGGACTTCTACATTTGAGCGCCTAGGAACGCTTGAATTCACCGTCGCACATCTTCTTTGTGGAAGTCGTCCTCTCGAGCCTTCATTGGGGTAAGCATGTCTTATTCTAACTTTTTTGGGAATCGTAATGACAATTCTCAAAATTCCAAAAAACCTTTGACTTTCGGTGAATACTTAGAATCCCAAAAAGTTGCAACATCTAAAATGACATTGGGTGAGTATTACGAAAGTAAAAGTTTGGATTACAACAATTTTGTGCATGATCATTCTGATTTTGGGTCGTAAGATCCTTATGATAAGAATTTTGAAACAAATTGTAATCATTTTCAAAATTCATATGTTAATGATTTTGAGTGTAGTCCCGAGCACAATTTCCAAACTTCCCATTTTCAAGAATCCGCTCCTCGCCCTATGCCATTCGGTGAGGGATTGCATATGCTTGAAAATGAGAGGATTGAAGAACGTTATCGGAAAGAAAATTTTTATTGGGAACACGAGTTGGATTTACTACTTGAATCCGACGACGACTTTTCTTCGGAGGCTGCCGAAGTCGAGGACTGTTTTGAACCAAATGAGGACTTCGTTCCTACTTTGGAACAAATCATACATGACTTGACCCACGGTATAGTAGAGAATGAAAATGAGGATGAAAAGGGCATAGTATCTATTTGCAATGAATTCGTTTGTTCTTTGATTTTCGAAGAAGAAAGTTTCATTGTAAACGATCCTATTTCTTTCGAAATTCAATTTTCAAGTTATGATCACTCATCGCCTGAGATTGAATTTCTTTCATCCCCGTCTTCATTATATACTGTCGTACCAAGTCGAGTACCCGATGAATCGGTTCAAAACTTTTTAGTTCCAAACCTTTTCACCGACGAGGAGTACTCGCTCGAGCCTCTTTCCATAACGGCATCTTTTCCCTCATGTGTCCCGCCTCCCGTTCCAACGTTAAAATACTCGGGAGTTGATTCATCTTTTCTCAGCCCATATGTGTATTTGTTGCCCGTCCCCATCCTCCCTCCCAAAGTTTCAATTGGGGATTGTTCACTTTTACCGCCTTACACATGCCTTCCGTCGTTCGAACGAAATTCTTATTTTTCGGGAGGCATGCATGTTCGGGAGGCTCCACCGTTGATCTAACAAATTCAAATTGTGTTTTGGATGGACCCTCAAAAGTTTAAACTTTTAGTATATAGTTAATTGCACATCCTAAGTGTAGGTTGTATATACTAACTTCTTCATTTTTGTTTTTCTAAATATTAGCCTAGTGTAATTAGTTAATCTCTTGCTATTTCTTTTTGTATGCTTGGTTATAACTCTTTTGTAGGTTCAACGGACTTGAATTTGCGGAGATATGCGCCCCGACACACATTTGTTAAGAAAACAATCAAAAAAGTCACAAAAACATTTTTTCTTTGTTTTTCACACACGCATTCTCACGCATTTTCATTTTTTTTATTTTTATTTTTCATTTTTGTCGTGAATATGCGCGCGTGTTGCTCGTTGTACATAGTTTTTAATTTTTGGTTAGCATAGGCCTATTTATGTGTATATTTTACCCTATGTCTAATTAATGTTATTTATTTATTTATTTATATTTTTATATATATATACTTATATTTACTATTTATATATTTATATTATACTTAAACCCCCCATTTTTCCCATATTTGCAATTTCCCCCTTTTAAAAAAAGGAAACCAGTGTGCCTGGACCTGCTTGATCGATCGATCGAAGGCCTATGCTCGATCGATCGATCGAGCAGTTAAAGGCCGAATCTGCCTAGTTTTTTTTCCCATTCCTTATTTCCTCTCCTCTTCTACTAAACTGTTTCGTGCCCTAGAATCCCCCCCCAACACATTTCTTCTTTTTGTTCATCCAATTTCTACACTACAAAGGTATAATCATTCCTACTTTACATTGTTTTTGTAGATTTTGCTGGTAATTTGTCATGTATTCAATGTTTATCCATATTTTGACATATAGTGAATGTGTTGGTTTTACCCCTGATTTTTGTTGTTCCAACCGATTTTTCTCATGATTCTTGTTGAAAATCCACTCATGAACACATGTATATTGTTGCATTGTTATTTTGTTCATGAGTGGGACGATTTTGTTGGTTCAAAATGGTATTGTTCAACCTTGACGCACATTGCGCATGCCAAATGTTCGCTAAAATGCCCCAAACAGTTTTCAACCCCATTTTAGCGCACACTTGGGTGATTTTCATTCTTTGTCGCATTCCGACATTTTTTTATCTCAATGTTGCAATTTTTCACCTCGGTTTTGCACACTTGCACCTCCATTTCAACTTGTACACTAACTAACCATTAATTGTGCTTACAATTTTTTGTATTGCCTAATTCTTATTTTGTAGGTTGAAATGGCACCGCCAAAGAAATACAACTTTACTAGGTGTATGCCCGTCAGGGGCGTTGAGGGGTTTCGCTGCAATCAGGAGCGGGATTGGTACCGCGCCCACTTTCACACATCCAAGCGTCCACTTGGGTATTATTTTGTGTGGGCCATTGATCATATTCCGTGGGAGGCGCGTGTTCTTCTGCGCCGTCAGGGGTGGGAGCCCTTTCTTGCTACCAACAGGCGCATCAAAGAAGAGATAGTCCAGATATTTTATGCGACGTTGGTAGAGATAAAGGGGAGTGGGCCGACTACATATGAGGCGATGGTTCGTGGGGTGAGGATACCCTTCAGCATTTCTGATTTGGTTGATTTCATGGGTGTGCCACACCCGGGGGACTCGATCATTTTTATGGATGGGACCATCTTCGGCAGGGGGACATTGATAGAGCCTCTTGCACCGGGTGAGGCATGGAAAAAGGGTTCTTTTCGCTCGGTTGCAATGGAGGACTTACCGAGGTTATTGCACTACATTAATGTTCACTCTTTCATGGTGACGAACAACCGGTCAGAGGTTCGTCACAAGCATGCCGCATTGATCTACAAGATGATTAATGGTTTGGGCAATATCAGATTGCCTAGTATCTTTCTAGACATGATGTGCGCGACAGCTAAAGAGATTGCTTGGAGGTATTCCCTTCCCTTTCCTGCCCTCATTACGAAGATATGTATATCGCACGGTCGCCCTGAGTTGGACGCTGACCGTAAGCATGAGCCACTCGAGCTTCTCTTCAAGGAAAATATTTCAAAAATGTTTAAGCACGAGTGGGGGAAATCGGGCGGCAAGAGACAGAGGGCAGAGGTGGATGATGAGCCGGACGAGGAGGAGGATGAGATACGGGAGATGGAGACTGGTGAGGGTTCTCACGCGCCACACACTGATGATGATTCCCTCTTTGTGGCATTCCAGACCGTGCAGGACCAGCGCTGGGAGGAGACCCAGCTCAGGTGGGCTACATGGGAGTCCTGCTTGGACCAGTTGTAGGCCGAGCAACGGCAACAGTGGGCACAGCAGCAGGCTCAGCAGGAGCAGTTTCACGCCGAGCAGCGACAGGAGTGGGCCATGCAGAGGCAGGCGAGGGCACAGCACAGACAGGACTATCAAATGATCCAGCAGATGATGAGAGATCTTTATCTGTAGCGCAGTGATTCCGACACTCCGTTGCCTCCTCATTTTCACGACCCCTCTGATCCTAGTGGTTCTGGCCACTAGGCTACTGTTGTACTGATTGGATATTATATTGTACTTTTTATTTTTATTTTTTTATTTTTATTTGTATTTCTTTCATTTCACTAGTTGTAATGTATTAAGTGTTTTTGTATTGAACTTATGAAATGAGAAATGAAAATGTAGTTTGTGGTTGTTTATTGGATTTTGATGTGTGTGACCTTCCATTTTATAAAATCAAAAAGTTCACCATCAATTTATCTAGTATTTTCACTTTAGCCCCTCTATATTATTGTGACTTGTGACATAGATTCTCTTAACTTAATACATCGGTACATATTCTTCATATGCTTTGCACTAACTTATTTTGCATCTTCATTTGTACTTGTACTTGTGGAGATCGCTCCACATTTGGGTAATATCATTCTTTTCCTAGCTTTGTGTTATGTTCTTTAATGGACGCATTGGGGACAATGCAACATTCAAGATAAGGGGTGTAGGATATTCTATCCATTTTGCTGTTTAGTCCTTGGATTTGATTACAATTTAGTTACAAAGCATGTTTTTTGTTTAAAATTTTAAAAAATTTCAAAAATATTTTCTTTCTTTTTTGTCCTTTATTAGGCATTTTTCCCTTGTTTTCGATGTTAAATTTTAATAATTTCCCGATCAAATAGACAATTCAACAATGCATGTTCTCGATTTTAGAAGCTATTAGACTTTAGTCCTAAATCATTAATATTATGAATAACTTCATGAATTAAACTTTATCCCGTGAGCACATTCACCATTCTTGTTATATTGATTTGGTTTAAGATTTTTATAACTCGGTTTGCTTTTGTTGCATTGTATATACTTACACCGAGTAAGCTTAGTACCTTTCATCGTTTGTGAGTGTATACACTATTCTTTTCTCATTGAAAACGTTGAATTCGTTGGTAATCTCACTATTCTTTCATTTGACCGTTCATTAATTGAGTTCATACTGGAAATGTGTTACTTGATCATGATTTTCATTTATTATTTTGACTCGAGAATTGTGTAAACTTTTTGAAATGATCATAGGCCATCTTTGAATATCACCCATATGACCTTGACCTCAACCTTTATATGTTCCCTAGTCAACCCACTTGAGCCTAAATACTAGCCTTTCATTACCCAAAATCCCATAACCAACTCCAAATTTTAGTTTTATACCATACATATTACCTTACATACCCTTGTTTGGATTGTTGATTGGGATTGGAAGATATTATTGTATTGTGGTTGCAATTTGAGCATGAAAAGAGTAAGAAGTGAAAAGAAAAAGAGTGAAAAAGAGAAAGTTGAAAACAAAAGAAAACAAAAGAGAAAAAGTGAGAAAAAGGAAGAAAAGAAAAAGAAAGAGAAAGTTGTTTATATTGTTTGTAGTGTTTTGACAATCCTTGTTACTCTCTCGATTGTTATATCTAATGCTTATTTGGACATCATTTGTCCACTTTTGATATTGCCCACTTTTTCCCATTATTTCGAGTTTCATCCCCAAACACTTTGAATCCGTATATACATCCCTTTCATTTCGTAACTTATCCATACCTACATTATAACCCTATACAAGTCCTCTGTGATCTTAGGTTGATGTAATTTAAAAGTCATAATAGTTGTGATAATCTGTGAAAATGCATTTCGCCTCTTTTAGTGTGCAGTATCCTTTCATTGAGATTACATTTTTTATTTTATATATAGCGTTCTTCTATTGTGACATGTATGTGGCCTAGTTTCCCTTTACATTTACTCCTTATGCCCGCATGTCCCTTGTGTTACGTCCTTGTTTCAAATGATTTCATTTGATGAGTGTAATGCCCATGAGGATTGACTTTTATGCATGCTTTGATATTTAGTATCCGAGTTATTTAAGTTTTTTCCAAATCATACTTTGCATATGCTCACTCCCCTCCCACATGTTAGAGTTTCAATTCATTGAGGTGCATTCGATAATGTTAATAACTACGGGCTTCTCACGTGAATTCGTTTGCTATGCTAATAATATGTTGAAATCTTGTTCGCACTGATGAGTTTGTCTTACTTGATTGGGCATATTTTGAGGAAACTTTATGATGTTTGTGGGTTTCATCCCTGAAAATCCTCACGAGACGACACTCGTCCACTAGGGTAACCTAGGGGTTTAACGGCTTATTGCATATGCTAAATGCAATCGAATCACCCGCGAAAGTGGCCTTATCTTTTTATTGCTTTTATACCATACTTTTGTACTTTCTCCTGTTTTGGTTTACTTGTTCTTCTTGTTGCATCCTATTTCATTTCTAGGGACTAGCAATGTGTAAGTTAGGGGGTGTGATAATACGCAAATATTGTGTATTTCATTCGTCGAACCTACGCATTTTAGCCTCCTCGGGTGCCTTAATCTCTATATTTAAGACCGTTAACCATAAAACCTCGTTTTATATTGTTAATATGCTATATGAGGCATAATTGGGCTTTTGTAGGTATTTAGATACCAAGTATGGGATTCAGACACATTTCGCTCAATTTTCGTACGTAACTGCACGTTCAAGGGAATTTTAGTCATTTTAAAGATTGGGCAACCTAGCCCAACATCTTCATGGAAATTGTATCCCTCCACGCAAACTTCTCGTGGCCGTGAACGGTGCGTGATTCCGAGTCCGTATGATAAAGTTACGGAAAATTGAGCGGCGATGGAAAGCATGCCAAAACAGGGGATTCTGCAGGCTGCCCTACTTGATCGATCGATCGAGCCTAAGGGTCGATCGATCGAGCCTTCATATTTTGGCCACAATTTTAACTATCGATCGATAGACCACAGGGGTCGATCGATCGATCCCCTATTTTTTCCAACAGATATTTTCCCTTCTTTTCTTTTTGCTTTTCTTTTATTCCAACTTACTATATAAGCTAATTTTGGTTGTAATAAGAGAAATATACACACTCTCATATTCTGATATAGATAGTTTTAGTTAGGGTTTGGTTTGGATAGTTCATTTTCTCTTCTTCTTGGATTGACAACCCATGTGGTTTTGTAAGATTGAACTATTCACTTCCACTTCCATTAATATAGTTTGTTCTTCATCTTTCCTTGTTTTGTAATTTAGTTTCCATGCTTTCTAACTAGTTTACATGCTTTAATTCTTGCTTTCCTAGTTTAATTAACATAATTTAGTTTAATTTATTATGCACCCTTAGATAAATAGGGTCGGGATTTCATTTCCGCCATTTTCGGGCCCCGAGCTCCGAAAATTAAGTTTTGTGCAAAATTGCGTTTAATTGAACCCGTGTGAATTAAAGTCGGATTACTATGTGTTTAACTTTCTATGTCATGCACCGTTAGTGTTTAAAGCGATAATTCGAGTTTAAGCTGCGTGCGACCAATTTTCGGTTATGTGTTTATTCTCGCAACTTTGGCTTAAATTCCTTATTGTGTGAAGTTTATGTTTAATTGATAATGCTCGATTAAATTGCTTTCGAGTCGGAATCTTGATTAGTAGTGGTTTCGATCCGAATGGTAGGATGATATCCCGATCCTCGCTTTACTTTATTTAGACTTAACTTCTCTTTTCTTTCATTTACATTTATACATCACCCTTTTTCACTTTTATTCCTGAATTCATAATTTGTTACGATATATCAAACATTCCCTGTGATTCGATACCCGACTTATCGCTGTACTCACCAGTTGAGTGTAGTCATAATTTAGGTTTTCGTATAGTTCAGGTGAGCCGAATATAAAACGATCGGCGTGTAGGTGACTCTCGCGCCGCGGCAAACCTCTGTCTATCAATATACTTCTAGTTGTGATTCTCCATGAAGGATTACATCATCAAAAGATGGTTCGCAGGAAAAATTAATTGTCACACTATTTTTCTTTTGCATGACCATTGCATTTTAAGAAACAAATGTTCAACAATGCAGGAGCACTTTTGTGTGGACAAACATTCCTTAAGGAGATAGTCCACATAAATAGCCATTCTATATTTTGCATTGTTAGTTTTCTCAATGGATTGTGAGAAGGCTCCAGAAGTCAGCTGTGTAGTCTGAAAGTATGGAGGGTGAGAAGGGATGGCGGGACATATTGGAATCTCCTATTTCTCAATTTTTAATGCTCTGGCAGAATGGTAGGTGAAAATTAGAGAATCTTAAAGGGCCAGTGCATACAGACTCCATGATTTATTCAGAAATCCCACGAATCGCTGGGTCCTAATCCACGAAGATTATCTATGGGGAATGATGGCTTCACTTTAGTTAATAAAAAAACTAAGCTAAGGTCAAGGTTGATTTATCTAATGAGAAAGTTTCTTTTCTATTTTTCTTTCTTCCCGCTGAGTTATTTGGCATCAAAATCGTATCTCAGATAGTTGTGAGGATAATTTTATGAATTTAAGCTATACAACTTCCATGTAAACTAAATACCCAATATTTGTTTATTTTGATTCAACCTTGATATGATATCCTAGAATTAAACTATTTATCTCCATATTGCTCATTTTATGTGGACTTCATTTTCATATGAACTATTTGTTTATTATGATTCAAACTTGATATTCTGTCATAGAATACTATTGTTTATATGGAGTTCTTAAAGTGTATTTATTTAGGAGGATCTAACCATTATAGTGTTTTAAGTACATCTTGTACCTTTTTTATTATTTTTCTTATATCGATGATATTTTTGTTTTCTTTCAGAAAAATAAATAACTTAGTTATAATAATCTCTCCTCCAAAATAAAAATTATACTAATCTCTTTGGAAGGGTAGTGAAGAGTTCTTCAAGTATTGTAAGTAAAGTGTATCCAAAAAGGAACTAATTATTGGCTTACAAAGGTTTTAGGCCTATGAAAAACCCAAACTAGCCCATAACAAGTGGGAGGAAGAACATGACTTCTTGGAGACTTTATCAGCATAGCTGGATCGCTAAAAGTGTACACATTTAAGGAACTCAAATATGCAACATGGAAATGCAGTCCCAATTTTTTGATTAACGGATCTGTTTATCGTGGTACAATTAATGGGGACTTTGTTTCCATTAAGAAAATGAATAGGGATGTGTCCAAGGAAATAAACTTGCTAAATAAGATCAATCACTTTAATCTCATTCTCCTTTCTAGTGTTTGTTTCAATGAGGGACATTGGTACCTTGTTTATGAGTATGCTAAAAATGGACCCTTGCGTGATTGGATCTATTACAATAGAAGTGCCCAAGATGATAAGTTTCTAAATTGAGCACAGAGAATAGAGATTGGTTTAGTTGTTTCCACAGGGCACGTGGGGCATGCTGATATTCTTTCGGGACCCAAATAGGCTTAGGTGCGGGCGACCCATAACACGAGGGATGAGAACCTTGGGATCTTTAAGAATAGGTACCCGATTTCACTGCATCCCATAAGCCTCAGTTTGCAGGTTTTTTATCTTGATGGTAAGTTGGACTATAACCGTCATCAAATTAGGCTACACATTAGGTACTTGGTCATCCTTATCCATGTAGAGTGGATGAAGGTAGATTATGGACTCTAAGGAAGTAGCAGGAGAACTGATAAAGCTTTGGGGCGTTTCAATGGAAGATCGAAGCCATTAGGGAGCCAGGCCAAGGGTTAGGTTTGCGATCGACTTGAAAAGGAAAATGATTCAAATTTATTTTTGAAGGAGAAAAGGAAGAATATTTTCTTGGAAAAGAGGAAAATGTTTTTGACAATTTTTTTAAAAAGGGAGGACAAAAATGTTTTTGGTATTTTGATTAAATAGGAGAAAAATGTTTTTGGTATTTTTATTAAATAGGAGTAAAAATGTTTTTGACACTTTTGGTAAGAACAGAGGAAAAACAAGAGAAGATTCTTAGAATGATTATTGTTATGTTTATGATTATGTTTTAACTTGTATTAGGTTTACCTAAATGCAAAAAGAAATGTCGGATGGAACTTGATTCTGGAAAAAAGTAGGTTTGAAAAATATATAAAACATGGTTTGATTTGTTGCCAAGCTCATTGGCAGGGTCTGATTTTGGAAAATGGAGAAATCGCACAAAAATTTGAGCGGCATGCCATCCCGACATTCAGGCAGAGTTTTGAGTAGTAGCCGACAAACTATATATGAGTGCCCTAGGTTTAACACCTATATGAGGGTACGCAGCTGTTGAGTTGGTGGAAAGGTTCCCCCTTTTGGCATGACTTCCACAATATACGTCTAATTTTTAAGGGAAATCGGCACATGTGGGCAAGCCATTTGATATACCTAAGTGTACATGAATTGCCTCATTATATACCTCATGGGGAAAATATGCATGATAGGGAATTCGATATACTCGGCGTACGTGAACGTTTTCCCTCCTATATACCTCCCGTCATGACTTCGCTCAAGTGGCACGACGTGGGGCAAACCATTTGATATACGTCGAAGGTACTTTTCCAATGGAAGAAAAGAGTCATATTGCTTATGCTAACTACGACCTGCCAGACTAGCACCCATCACAAACTGATTCCTCAGTACGGGATAAAATTTTGGTCAATAGCCATGCTCTTAGTGATGTAGTGTGCAAAATGCATGATTTTTTATTAGTATATTGTGGAGAGAGAGTGTAATATTTGGCATGTGTACTATACTAATAAGAAAGAATATACAAGTATTATAAAAAAATTTATCTAGCATGGAGATTATACTATGCATGGATATGTGAGTGAGTGATGTGTGGGTATCTATAAGTGAGTGTGTAGTAGTAAACCTAAGCATGGATAAACTATAAGTGGGGTGTGTTAAATGTGAGTAAGCATGGATATATACAAGTGTGATAAGTGGAGGTGTGTACTAGTGACACCTACACTTGGATATTCTAAGTGGTGTGTGAAGCATATGAGTATAAGTGAACTTATATATAAGTGTAAGTAGTGTGAGGTGTACATAGATATTATTTACAAGGGTATGAATTGAAATGTGAGTGAGAGGTGATATAAACATAAGACAGATATACAAGAAACAATAGAGGAGAAAAAGGGGAACATAGAGGTAGGTGCATACGCACACAAGTGGAAACTGATAACACCCATGTAAACAGAGTCTAGCTCTCTTAAGTCAATCCCTAACTGAGTCTCCACAGTGGCTATCCCGAGATATTCCTCTACCTTCCTATAGGTACTTTTGGGGGGAGAAAAGAGGGAGAGATAAAGTCCCGCACCCCGCACCCCTCGCTACGTAGTGGGGGTGCTTCAACCATGATCTGTGTTGGGGTGATGTAAAAAGATAGAGTTGCCGGCCTATTTTGCGCAAAATATGCAAAACAACATGTCTCCTCCTTGAGAGAGAGCGACATCAAAGACAAACTGATGCTTGCAAAACCAATAGTTCAGAGGTTCGATATCTAAGTCATGGGATGGGAAGGTGCGAGGTACCCATCCCGCCCTTTTGATATTTCATGGGTTAGTGTTACTATTTTTCTTAATTTCTCCGTGAAGTGTGGGCGCGTCGACTCGCATCATGGAAATGATAGAGTGAGGTCATCAATAGGAATGTTCCCAAGGTAATAATTAGAAAAATATGATGTGTGAACTTATCGAGATATTGATCTTTATGATGGAACGCTAATATGTGTTGAATAAGATGCAAGTATGAATCACAAGTATGATATATATGAATCATATATGGATAAAAATAGGGGAAATATGAAAATATGAAAATAAGACTCGAGTTCCAGATCAGTTTTGGGGAGAAAATAGATCGTTCATTCGAATTGTTATGTTGTTTAATGCATAGGGTAAACCATTGGAAAGGAATTTCAGTGACCTTTGAAGATCCATTGAGCTTTAGCTCTGATTATAAATATGATTGGGGTTAAATCGGGGCTCGAGAGCACCCGATAGCCTCCAGGTTGATTTTTTGTAGTAAAATGGTTCGCTCATCCGTACCATTATGCCAATTCACGCACGGGGAGGACCGTTGAAAATGGGATTCAGAGCCCTTCTAAGAGTCATTGAGCTTTCGTTCTGACAATGAAGTTGACCGAAGTCAAACGGGGCCCAGGAGCACCCGACAGCCTCTAAATCAGTACTCAGAGTATGACCTAGGGTTTGTTGTGAATTGGGGAGGTGCTAAGGACCTAAGGAGAGACAAATGGGGTCCTAGCATGTGGTGTCTACAAGAATGATTATTTTTTTTAAAACTTACTGGAAATCAAAATAGGAAGAACTAAGATTGTTTGTAGGACAAAATTGGTTCACCCTCAAGCAGAACCGATTCGGTGTATATGTTACAGACGGGTTGGGTTATTTGATATAATTTGGTCGTGATTTAATTCGGGGTTAAATTATGATGTTCAAAAATAGGTTGGGACTTCTGGAAAAATGGTTAATGTTGATAAAAATGTCTTGGGATGAATAGGGATACATACGGGGTATGTATGGGAATATTGAAAGGAATTATACTTGGGAAATTCATTACATAATGAAAATTAGGGAAAATGGGGATACGGTCTGGTGGAAAATAGTATGTGCCTAGAAATGAAAATTAAATAATCAATTGAGTAAACTAGTGAATGTTTAAATAATAATCGGAGTAATTGGGGATATATATATATGGTTATATAGACAATATATATGTATCGTTATATTATTGTGTATGATATAATTGTATAAACATACTAATCTAGTGCTATCATCGAGGGTTGCGCGATGTGGGTAATCTTCCATGGCGGAAAAAAGCTGGCTAAGTATTAATCCTGGGTTATAGCGCCATGCATACCCACCATATGTGTGGTTGGAGCCAAGTGAGGTGGTTTTTGTATGGTCATGACGCACTGGATCCAGACTATGACCGCCTCCAGTACGTTTATGATTTTCGAGCTCGATGCTGAGATTTCGACCCGGTAGCCCAGGATGATGTGTGTATGCTCTGGAATATGATAGCATTTTAAAAACCCTCATCTAGTGAGCCATTACTCTGAGGGATAGAGGTTATACTTGACATATGTGTGCTTATTGTGTTATATATATATATATATATATGTCTGTGCAAAAAAATTATATGAGTATATGCCACAAATGTTTTAACATTGAATTAATAACTACTGAAAGTTATTTGGAATGAATAGATTAATTATAATTTTCAATTATAATTGTTGAAAGTTATTTGCAATAATTTCATTGATTATAATGGAGAATTATAATTATTAAACAAATGTGATAATTAATTTCATAAAATACGCATGACACAGGGTAGCACATTAACTTAGGGGTATATTGAGAGTAGTTAGGCCGAGTTAGCATAACTAGGGGTTAAAATGCATACGTTAGGTGCACACTGTAGTTAAGTGATGAGGACTACCTCATTTGAGTGGATCACGAATTTAAATATGGAAGAATGTATTCATAATTATTATGCATTTTAATTACTTGCAAAATATTGTTAAAAGGTTTTAGGCTCTCACCCATGTCAAAAAATATTTTCAAAAACTTTTAGGTGTCCATCCACAGAGACGCCAAGCATGATTATCATTTACAGGTCATTAGAGCTGCAACAGTTGTGGAGTGTTCATGGATTGTGTAATCGATTTCTATATTTGATATTCTAGATAGGATTTAGTTAGTTATTATCTGGGCATGTAGCCTAATGTTAGTTTTATTGGATATTGTGTTGGATTGTAAACCGATTGTTTATTCAGTTAATGGATTTTTATTATATCCTAGTGTTGATACCAAAATTAATATGATGATATGGACGAATAATAAGAAGACACGTGTAAATCTACGTGGCACAATAGCAACGAGGAAGTTTATTTCCCCGACCAAGTCATGCTCGCTCCGAGCAACAAGAGTACCCCGAGGAACTATAACACTCCGAGATACTCCAACGCTCCGAGGAACTCTTGAGCAACGAGCAACAAAGGCGGTCTGAGCTGCATCTCGGCCCCAGTATCGATTGCCAGATAATCAACAGTTCAACTATTCATTGAATACTTATTATCTTGACGCACACGCTGCATTAAATGTATTACCCTTTCATATGTATATCATTTAATGTATCACCCCTTCATACGGGAGCCTCAAGGCTATAAATACATTGCATCATCCTCATTCAGGGGGGACCGAAATTTCTTGAGATAACTTGTAATCGAGAATTCCCAAACAAACAGCAATAACATAACAGTGGACGTAGGCCATTCTTATAAGGCTGAACCACTTTAAAAATCTTTTGTCTCATTTATTTATCTGTGATTGAATAATTAGAGTGATCTAATTTTTTACATCAACAGATTGGCGCCGTCTGTGGGAAACGACTGTCGCTATCGTTTTTCACCAAAAATCATTTATCAATGGCAGATAATCCAGAATCCAGTAATCGAAATGCTGGAAATACTGGAAATCCTCCAAATCCATCTGCACCTCCAGATCTGGCTGGAATTATGACGAATCTGGCTTAAGGACAAACCGCCATGCAAGAAACAATGAGGCAACTCATTCAAACTCTTCACGACGGTGCACCTACCCATTCAGGGCAAAGAAGTGGTCAGAGGCAATCGCGATCCAGACGTACTAGGTCATATTGTAATGAGGAATCTAATGATTCTTCTTATCAACCTGGGCGAACTTCATCGATACGGGCTACGGATACTGATCAACATATCACCCTCTCTCCGGAGATAACCAGTGCCCTGGAAAGATTGAGAAGGGTGTCTCCTTTCAGTCGGTTAGGCCCTAGGAGAAATATGAGTCCACCTAGAGCCCCGTTGAGAAGTTTTCGACCACCATCAGGTTTGAGAGAAGGATCAGCACAATCACGACCAATTACTCGTCGAGATAGATCTCAGGAAGCTACGTCAGAACAATCAATTGCTCGGACTAAGCGGCCTGAAGAAGGAAATAAAGCATGGAAAGGTTCCATTCAGAGGTTGGAGAATAGACTGGGAGAAATGGCTAAGGCGAGGAACCCCTTACAGAGAACTTTTGTTCAAGGGACACCCTTTGTTCAGGCCATTGTGGATTTTCCTACACCATCAAAATTCAAAGCACCTGTAGTGACCCCCAAATATGATGGAAAGACAGATCCTGTTCTTCATATAGAGCAGTATCAAGCCGCTGTCGACATCTATGCCATCCCCGACGAGATGAGGTGTAGAGCATTCTCGGGAACTCTTACTGGATCTGCACAGATATGGTACAACAATCTTCCTCGGAGTAAGATTTCAACTTTCATCCAGTTAGCCGAATTGTTCATTGGAAATTTCTGTTTTGGTGCAAAGACGATAAAGCGAGTAGCGCACTTGTTAAGTGTTAGACAAAAATCAGGTGAGAGTACTAGAGATTACATAACTCTTTTCAATAACGAGAAGCTGGAAGTCATAGATTACGAAGAAAAGACAGCAATCACTGCTTTGATGAGTGGGTTGCTGCCTAACAAGTTGTATTACACTTTGGCCAAAGATCCACCTAAAACTATGTCAGAGTTGATGGCAAAAGCGGCTAAAATCATGAATGCCGAGGAGGCTATGGCTGCAAAGAAGAATATGGATAAAGAAACCAAGGTGGAAGTCGATAAATCTAAGAAGAAAGAGCAGAAAGGTAATGGCGGTGATAAGCACTCCAAGAATAATAAGACGTCATGGGAAGTTCTGAAGAAATACGATAATTATACTCCATTAAAAATGGGTATTAATCATGTTTTGGAAGAAATCAAGAATAGCGAAGAAATCAAGTGGCCGAACAAACTAAGGACAAACCCTGATCTGAGGAATAGGGACAAATACTGCGAGTTCCATAAAGATCATGGCCATATGACCAAAAATTGCATAGCTCTTCAGAACGAGATTGAAACACTCATCCGAAGAGGAAAGCTATCAAAGTATGTTGATCGCAGAAGTGAAAGGAAGAATGATGATAGAACTAGAGATCGTTCCATATCTCCTCGTCTAACAGAGGAGAAAAAGAAAAGAGATCATGAAGATGATCCAGATGAAGACCCCGATCTTCCAAAGAAGCCAAGGCAGCCGGGACGAGAGGTATTTTCCATATGTTTTGGGTCATTTGATTGTAATGTTATTACAGGAGGAGATGCTGGAGGAAGAGATCTTACTGCAGAAAGACAGGCTTATCTTGGAGAGGCTCAAGCCTGTTCATATATTCAGAGAATAAATCTTGCCGAGGATGATCGTCTGAGGAAGGTAAACAAAGAGAAGCTAGTTATTGGCTTTTCAAAAAACGACCTGGCAGGTGTTCTTGACCCTCATGACGATCCTTTGGTGATCAAAATGAGGATGAAGGAAGTAGTGATTTCAAGGGTGTTGGTAGACAATGGTAGTTCGGCAGACATCATGTACTATTCATGCTTTGATAGCTTGAATTTGAAATTATCTCAGTTGGAACCTTATCACAGACCCCTTTTGGGTTTTGCTGGCGAGAAAGTTTTTCCTCTTGGGACGATCAAGTTGGATATATTCATTGGAACTTGGCCTGCTTGCCGAACAGAAAGAATACGCTTCTTTGTGATGGATAAAAATGTGCAGTCAGCTTATAACATCATCATGGGAATAGTTGGTTTAAAGAAATTCGAAGCAATTCCATATACAGTACATCAGTGCTTAAAATTCCCAACAAACTTTGGAGTCGGAGTTGTGAAAGGTGATAAAAAAGTAGCTCGGGAATGTTATTATTCGTCTGCCAAGCAAGAGGAACTTGAAGAGTCAAGGAAAAAGACTACTACCTACCAAGTGGAGGAAGGTACAGAAATTGAAACTCTTGATCCCAGGGATGAATCCCAACTTGTAAAAGGACAGGTGGTGGAATCTACAGAAAATGTTATTCTGGACGACAAGCACCCTGAACGAGTAACCCAGACAGGTTCGTCGTTGGATGTTTCAATAAAACAGGAGTTGATAACTTTCTTGAGAAACAGGAAAAATACTTTTGCATGGAGTCATGAAGACATGCCAGAAATAGATCCAAACTTCTTATGTCATGAGCTCAATGTGAATAAGGAGATCAAGCCTGTGAAGCAGAGAAGAAGAGTGTTTAGTCCCGAGAAGAATCAAGCTATACAAGAGGAGGTTGAGAAGCTCCAGAAAGCCCAATTCATTGAAGATGTGAAATATCCGGACTGGTTAGCAAACGTGGTGATGGTAAAGAGGAAGAACAATAAATGGAGAATGTGTGTTGATTTCACTGATCTCAACAAAGCATGCCCAAAAGATCATTTTCCATTGCCCAGAATTGACCAACTAGTGGATGCTACTTCGGGAAATGAGCTGCTCAGCTTCATGGATGCATATTCTGGCTACAACCAGATAAAAATGAAACCTGAAGACAGGGAAAGTACTTCTTTTATTACCTCAAGGGGAACTTATTGTTATAATGTTATGCCTTTTGGTCTGAAAAATGCAGGTGCAACATATCAGCGGCTGATGAACAAGGTTTTTGCCGAACCAATCAGTTGCAACATGGAAGTCTATGTCGACGATATGCTGACAAAAAGCAAGAGAGCTGCTGATCATCTAGTTGACTTAGGCCAAACCTTTGATCAATTGGATAAATACCAAATGAAGCTTAACCCGACGAAATGCACCTTTGGAGTACGAGAAGGAATGTTCCTCGGACACATCTTCAACCAACGAAGTATTGAGGCAAATCCAGAAAAGATCAAAGCTCTTTTAGGGCTGAGATCCCCAACGACGAAGAAAGAAGTGCAGAGTCTTACAGGGCGAGTTGCGGCGCTCAACAGATTTGTGTCCCGAGTAACTGATAAATGCCTCCCATTCTTCAAAACACTTCGAAAAACTTTTGAATGGACTGATGAATGTGAGAAGGCCTTTCAAGACTTGAAAAAGTATTTGGGAGCACCTCCATTGTTGTCCAGGCCAATAACAGGAGAGAAGTTGTACTTGTATCTGGCAGTATCAAAGAATGCAGTCAGCTCGGCATTGATCAGATTGGAGAATGGAGTCCAGAAACCTATCTATTACACAAGTAAGGCTTTCCGAGGTGCAGAAATCAGGTACCCAAAGCTGGAAAAATTGACATTGGCATTAATTGAAGCAAGTAGAAGAATGAGGCCATATTTCCAGGCCCATACAATCGTCGTGTATACCGACATGCCATTGAGACAAGCCCTTCATAAGCCAGAAAAATCAGGAAGATTGATGTACTGGGCAATAGAACTCGGTGAATATGATATTGTGTATGAACCCAGATCATCATTAAAAGGGCAAGCTATAGTAGATTTTATAGCAGAGTTTACATACCCTGATACCCCCGAGGAATAAAAATTACTCGCTGATCAACCTGTGGATGATACAGGACCAACAGACACAAGTCCAGACCAACTCTGATTGGTAAAAGGGCTTGTGGATGTAGAAAGATCATCATATTCAAACCCAGACCAACTCCGGTTGGTAAAAGGGCGGGAAGAGATGGTCGATAAGGAGCGAAAAATACCAATGAATGATGAAAGAAAACAGTAGATATTTTACCGAGGAACTTTGTCAGATAAGAAATTTGAAGACAAATTACATACATGGGGATTATATGTAGATGGGTCATCTTGCACAGCAGGTTGTGGAGCAGGAATTGTTTTGAACACCCCAGACGAGATTGACATGGAATATGCTATGCGATTCCAATTTAAAGCCTCCAATAATGAGGCTGAGTATGAGGCCATGATAGCAGGTCTTAATTTAGCTAAAGAAATGGAAGCACGACAAATAATTGTATTCAGTGATTCTCAATTAATTGTGAATCAGATGATGGGAATATATGCAGTTAAAGGAGAATTAATGGTGAAGTACCATGCAAAGGTGATGGAGTTACTGACCGAATTTGATGCCGTTCAATTGGTGAGAATACCGAGGATGGAGAATGCGAGAGCAGACGCATTGGCCCGATTAGCATCAGCTACTCGTACCGAGCTGCGAAGGACGATACCAATTGAAGTATTAGAAAGTCGGAGCATAGAAGAAGACCTAACAGTGAATATTATTACCCTTGATTTAGGACCATCTTGGATGGACCCTATCAGGGCGTACATTGAAGAAGGATAATTACCGGAGGATAAGCTCGCCTCCAAGAAATTGAAGTATAAAGCTGCTCGGTATGTACTAACTAATGGTGTTTTGTATAGACGAGGAATTATGGAAGGTTTGCAGAGATGTGTACATCCATCAGAGGTAAAAGAATCGATTGGGGAAATCCATGAAGGATCTTGTGGAGCTCATGTAGCAGGTCAGACACTTCTGCAAAGGGTGATGACGCATGGATATTACTGGCCGACGATGAGGGCTGATTGTATAGCCTATGCTAAAAAGTGTGACAAGTGCCAACGCTTTTCATCCATCCGAAGAACTCCACAAGCATTGTTGACACCTATAACTTCCTCTTGGCCATTTGCCTTGTGGGGGATTGATTTGGTTGGACCATTACCGACGACCCAAGGAAGGTTCAAATACCTCGTCGTTGCAGTGGATTATTTTACTAAGTGGGTGGAAGTTGAACCACTGATTGATATGACGTACGAGAAGGTGTATCAGTTCATTTGGAAGAACATCATCTACCGATATGGTCTCCTTCATGCCTTCATCACAAACCATGGAAAACAATTTGACAATGAGGAATTTGCGGCCTATTGTCGTCAGTCAAACATTTTGAAGGTTCATTCAGCGCCAGGCCACCCTCAAAGCAATGGACAAACTGAAGTAACGAACAAAACACTATTAAATGGTTTAAAGAAACGGCTAAGTGAAGCTAAGGCTAATTGGATTAATGAGCTACAGTCAGTATTGTGGGCTTACCGAACAACTCCCCGAGCAGCAACTGGAGAATCACCATATATGTTGGCATTTGGAAGTGAGGCTGTCATACCTGCCGAGTTGGGTCTACAAACACACAGAGTACTGAATTTCAATTCTCCAGTCAGTGACTTAATGAGGAGATTAGATTTGGACATGATTGAGGAGGTTAGAGAAGATGCAGCCATTAGAAATGCTGCTTACCAACAACGAACAGCTCTGTTCTATAACAAAAGGGTGAAGAAATGCGATTTAAAAGAAGGGGATTATGTCCTGAAAAGGGTTATTAAGAAGCACAATAAGTTGGAAGCGAACTGGCATGGACCTTACCTGGTTGTAGAAGTTGTTCGACCAGGAACTTACCGCATAGCAACTCTAGAAAGAGAAGAATTTAAGAACGCATGGAATGCTGAACACCTCCGCAAGTATTATCAGTGATGTAAAATGTAAAAGCAGTTCCATTGATATAAATAAAACGATCATGTTTCACCATTTTCTTTCTTTATTGAAAGTTTTTCGGGGAATACTAGTGTGAAATACTACACTACCATGCCCTTCATCAGCAATAAAAAATATACTCCTTTGGTTAGGAGGCGTACACTAGCGTGACCAACTACGGTTGGTAAGATAACTAGTGGACATGATAGTTCGAAAGAACCAAAAAATATACTCCTTTGGTTAGGAGGCGTACACTAGCGTGACCAACTACGGTTGGTAAGATAACTAGTGGACATGACAGTTCGAAAGAACCAAAAAATATACTCCTTTGGTTAGGAGGCGTACACTAGCGTGACCAACTACGGTTGGTAAGATAACTAGTGGACATGACAGTTCGAAAGAACCAAAAAATATACTCCTTTGGTTAGGAGGCGTACACTTGCGTGATCAACTTCTGTTGGTAAAAGAGCTTGTGGACAAGATAGTTCGAAAGAACCTAATAGTTCAAACCCACGACCAACTTGGGATGGTAAAAGGGCAAGAACAACATTATTAAAAATGCCAATTTTGGTTGATTTGAAAAATGTACTCTCACATTCCAACTTATGTTGGTCGGGAGGTAATATTATTACAAAAGTTCTTAGAAGAACAAAATATTCCAAATTGAACCAAGTATGGTTATTCGGGGATAAAAACCCACTAACTATAGTTGGTCGACGAAGAGAATTTATCGACCTTGGTTGGTCGGGAATATTTTATGAAAAACATAAAAAAAAAATTACCAAGTATGGTTAGTCGGGGATAAACTCTCACTAACTATATTTGGTCGACGAGCACAATTTTACAACCTTGGTTGGTTGGCAAAATTTTGAACATTTTTATACTCATTACTTTATTATTAAGTGATCGAACAACATTCCTAATGCTTGTAATTATTTTTATTACTAAGTTAGTCAAAGAACAACGCAGTATTGTTATCTTTTTAACAGATACATATGCACAGATGTAAAGTATTTTACAAGACAATAAGCAATTAAAGATTGCGAATAATGGAAGTTTTTCATTTAAATTCAAAATAAATTACAAGTTACATTGACAAATATATGAATGTATATACTGACTGTTACATTAAAATCCCTACTCTATTGGTTTCTTTCCCTTAGCTTTTGAAACAGGCTCCTCGCCAGCGGGAGGATCTTCCAGGCAAAGAGGAGAATTAATGAAGTTAATATCTCTGAGCATTCTGACATTCATCACAGAAGGTGTGTCCAATAGATGCTCGGGACAAGATACCTCGATTTGGGAATGAAGACTGTAGTCACCAAGGTATTTTGAAATTAAGCTCCGAGGAATAGAACGAGCAGGGATCCATTCCATGTCCAATTTATAAGGGGGAACGGGCAAGTCTAGCAACCTAGGAGCATGATAATCCCATAAATAGTGCCCTTGCTCCAATTTTAATACACCCAGGGCGTTCAACCATCCCTGCTTATAACCTTCATTATTGGCATGTTCAATACGAGCATCCAAGTGACAAAGGGCTTCATTGTAGCCTGCCATCCAAAATTCCCTGGGCTATTTATGAAATTGGAAAGTTAATCTATCCACCTGCTCATGAAGATTTTTTGCAAAAAGATCCTTATTCTCTAAAGCAGACTTCGTCGCAATAAGTTGATCCTCCAAAGATAGAATTTTCTTGGACATTTCAGACAAAGCACGATCTTTTACATTCAGTTAGAACGCTTGAGTTTCCAAGGTTGACTGAGTACGAGCTTCTTCAACAGTACGAGAAGTTCTTCCTCGTCCCCGAGAACCTCTTCCTCGCCCCCGAGCAACGGTAGAGGTACCAGAACTTCTCAAGGTGTCCAACTATTGCCTTAATTTGGCATTCTCAACCTCTAAGAAGGAAAATCCCTCATCAGTCACTGGGATTATAGCTGTTGAAGAGGAGGCTGCAGACCTATATTGTGCTAGCTCTTTCTGCAAATTGTTGTTTTCTTGTTCCAACAGCTCAGCAATCTGTCTACACGCTTTAAGTTCACCCTTCAAGGTTCTCTCCCTAACATCGTATCCAACAAGGATCTTTTTATGGCCTGTTTCGGAGGAAAGCTGTTGGTACCTATTCTCATACCCCTCATGCAACAAGGAAGCTGATTCATTGTGTTGGTTCTGAAGATCTTCTATGGTACAATGAAGATCCTCGATCAATTCATAGTAGGCCACATTATTGGCCACAGCTCGGTCAAGTAAAACTTTCAAGTACCGATAAGCTTCAATTGCCTGTTCTGAAGCATCATGGCCAAGGATGTCAGCAATTTCTGATACACTCAAGTCTGTATGACCAGCTTTATAATATTCATGGCATTGCTGCATCAACTTTGTATCATGAGAAGATAGCAATTCCAACCTGGCCATAAACTAATAAAGAGGAGACAACAGTCAATAAAAACAGATCATCAACAACATAGAAGAACAAAGATGTATTCTATTAGATCATAAAAAGATTACATTGTTTGATTACAAATGATAATGAAAGATAGAAAAGATACCGAACAACTTCACACCTTTTCCTTGTCTCCCAAGACTTTCTCGGGAGGCTGGGACGAGGAGCTTTGTTGCTTGGTGGTAACAACAGCTTGATCAGCAGGAGCTGGAATTTTCTCAGGAGGAGGAAGCATGGAAGAAATGTCCTCATTGACAGAGGGTTGAGAGGCAGGGACTTGATCACCCATGGCCATGGAAGATTCGTCAGAGATAGCCTCATCTTCTTATTCTTCTTCAATTTGTGGGGGAGGACCAGGGAAGTGTAGCTGAAATAGTTCAGAGTCCTCTTTGATCTTCAATTCCTGCAGGGCAGCTACCCAGCCATCTCGGAAGTATTTCAACTTCCCGTACTGTACTTGGGACGCCATCGCAGCAATCCCTTTGTCCCATCCTTTATCCCATCCAGCGCTGAAGGATTTTTTAACTGCGAGCTTTCTTTTCAGTTTCTCCGAGGAGAGCTTCTCTGATAGAAGATCCTCGGCAGTCTTCAACTTCGGATCCAATTCTTCTTTTTGGCGCTTGACATCTCGCAGGACGGACAACTCTTCCTCTGCCTTTTTCAGCTTATCTTCAAGCTCTCCAAAGTTCTTGAGCTTGTCATCATACTTTTGATGCTTTACCTCTAAACTTTTCACCTTATTCTCCAAACTCTTGGAGATCTCAGCCAACTTCACCTTCTCAGCTTCAACTACAGACAATTTTTTCTCCCAGTCAGCTTTGTCCTCATTATACTGCTGACGAGAATCCTTTAAGGATTGGGTCAAACCCAGCAGTGCATCCTCTACCCCCGACGAGGAGCTGGAAGCTTTAATTGCTTCATCTTTCTTCACGATGTTGTTAAAACAATTCACCAGCTGAATAATGGAAAAAGTGACATGTCAGTACAAAAACACAAGTATTCAAAGAAAGAAAGGAAATTCAGAGTGTGAGAAATTTACTGAAGCAAGGTAACGAGTAGCTAGGGATGTCAGCATATCCCTAGAAATCTTTTTATCAGTTCCTTGGACCTCGGGTACGATCCAAGTTTTTACCGAGCTCATGGCAGAGCTCGGAGGAATGATGGTTGGAACACCAACACCACTAGCTGGTAGAGAAGAGATGGTTTAAGCCATATTGACAGTTTCAGCCAAATTGACTGAGGACGATTTCCTCAATCTCCTCAAAGGGACTTCAGCAGTTTCAACCAAGGAAGAGCTCTTGGTCGGAGAGATAGTTATCATCTCCACAGGAGCAACCTTCTTGCTCGGAGCCACTAGGGGCTTCTCGGTAGCTTTTGAAGGTGCAACATCCACCTTCTTAGTCCCCTTTGGGACATCAATTTTGCTTTTCTTGGCCTCAGCAGCAGAAGTAATATCATCAAATAGAGCAGGAGGAGCTCTTTTCTTGCCCATTCTCTGACTTAAAAGGATGTGAGAATCTGAAGAAGAGTCCTCTGGAGTTGAGGCTGGCTAAACAGGACGAGCAGTATAAGAAGTCGTATAGCTCCTATACTGCAGAAAATATGATGCAGACCTTATGTGCTCGTCTGCAAAGTTCTTATGCAAACCCGAGATAAGTTTCAGATGCTTAATATTAACCTCTGATTCCTTTGGAGTTTTTCTTTTACTGTCAACTGCAAATAAACACATAATGAAATATCAGTCATACATTTTGTCAATCATGATAAAAGCATAATTTCATAAGTAAGATAAAATGAAAATAAACCTATCCCATTGCCATATGGGGGGCATTTAGGACCCTGGTATACTGCATCTCCAACCAAGGGGGCATATTGCCAATTTTTAATAACCACCCAATGTTCAAAATAATCTCTATTTGCATCAGGGAGGTTAACTACAAGAGCCCTATTCAAAAACCTAGTTTTTAAGTAATAAACATTATCTAAGATAACCCATCTATAGTAATACATAATCTCAGGAATCCCTATACGAGTTCCATGAGTTAGATTTAATTTGTACACCCCATTAATTATTCTCCATGAATTGTGGGCTATTTTTGCAGGGACAAGATCGAAATACTGACAAAACTCAAGACACAACGGGCTTGGTGGAAAGGAAAATCCACATTCAACAATAAATAGGCTAGGGAACCAGTGTCCCTCAGCCAAACGAAAATAATCTGAAGGTACAGGCAGAACCTCTAGAGTTACCCAGGAAGGAATGGAAAAATCGGAACGAAATTTCTCAACAGACTCTACAAGATAAACCATAGTGAATAAAAGAAATACAGAAGAAAAGAAGAGAATCTTACAGGAAAAAGGAAGAGCTGACAACTAGCGAAGGAAAAGATGAATGCACAAGAGAGAAAGAGAGAACAGAAAGCTTGAATGCAGAAAATTGGAAAAGGTAGAAGATGGTATGGTTACCTAAGAAGTTTAAATACTTTGCCTTGGGAAGCGGCGAAGGAAATGATTACACAAAAGAAACTAATACGTCACCGGCGGCTAAAAGGACAAAAATGCACGAAGATCGAAGCGCTCATAAAAATTCGAAAAGGCGGATTCTGTGAATTTGGAAGAAATTCAAATACAAAGAAAATGCTCCTTAAAATCAGGAAAGTCATTTAATATTGCAATATATCGAGAAAGAATGTTCCCTACTCCTCAAAGTTCGAAATAAGAAACATTGGGGGCTTCTGTTGATACCAAAATTAATATGATGATATGGACGAATAATAAGAAGACACGTGTCAATCAACGTGGCACAATAGCAACGAGGAAGTTTATTTCCCCGACCAAGTCATGCTCGCTCCGAGCAACAAGGGTACCCCGAGGAACTATAACACTCCGAGATACTCCAACGCTCCGAGGAACTCTTGAGCAACGAGCAACAAAGGCGGTCCGAGCTGCATCTCGGCCCCAGTATCGATTGCCAGATAATCAACAGTTCAACTATTCATTGAATACTTATTATCTTGACGCACACGCTGCATTAAATGTATTACCCTTTCATATGTATATCATTTAATGTATCACCCCTTCATACGGGAGCCTCAGGGCTATAAATACATTGCATCATCCTCATTCAGGGGGGACCGGAATTTCTTGAGATAACTTGTAATCGAGAATTCCCAAACGAACAGCAATAACATAACAGTGGACGTAGGCCATTCTTATAAGGCTGAACCACTTTAAAAATATTTTGTCTCATTTATTTATCTGTGATTGAATAATTAGAGTGATCTAATTTTTTACATCAACACCTAGTATTCAGATTTGATTATATGACTGTGTACTTAATTATTTACCTGGAATGGGCCAGGGTAAATGATTTTACTTATGGTAATTTATTTAAAGTTTAAAATTGACACGCGACTTAATTAAATAATAGGTGGTTAGTAATTAATTGATTTTCGACAGTGATGTTAATAATGAGTCAGTTGAAATTCCTATTTTATTTTAGTAGAGGGGTGGCCACCCATTATTATAATGAGCGGGGTGACACAGATGGTATCAAAGCATCAGTTTTTAGTGTCCTTAGGATATGTGCGGACTTACTGGGTTTTCAATGTTGCTTTTCTTTGATATCGAGCCATGTGCTTAGGACTGTCGATTCCTATTGCGATTTATGTTCTTTTTCGATTATGTATAATTAAAGTGAATCTTATACTAGTTCGGCTGGGTTAAATATGCCTAAAAATGGAGGATAACCAGAGAGGTTCATTAGAAGGACTATGGGAGGAGAGGCTCAACCAGAGCCACAGACTATTCGAGGAATAGTGATTGCAACCGAGGATGACACTACTATTGCTCACGTAGTTCATACTACGAAGACCATCATGATGTAGAAATTTCCCAAGCACCGTTATAGAGGGCAATGGCACTAATTCAGACTCACCCAATGCAGTCAATACGGGAGAAAGTCAGTGGGGCCATTCAAAAGGGCCATCCGCCAGAGTCTCCAGGAAATGTGTATTGTATTGACTAGCCAATGGAAGGGGAACATACAAAGGCACTTGAGTACGGTGGAGTGAAGTGACACTCATAAACAAATTTTATCAATTTTTAGCTCGTAGGTGAAACGTTGCAGTGGTGGGAGTCAATCACCACATCTGAGAAAATATATACTAAAAATATTGTAAAATTTGGGGGCAGTTTGACCATAAGTCCTTCCATATGCTCTTTAAAAAGAGATGCAAAGGAAATTCTTCTACTTATTACAGGAGGGTCAGATAGTGTCCGAGTATGAGGAACAATTGATTGTTTAGTGAGCTACGTACCCGATGAAGTGGATACGAGGCAAATAGTGTCCTTAAGTTTGATGATAGACTCTCGAGTAGAATTTGCCAGCACTTATGAGGAAATTTACCTTAGACGACTTATGAAGATACTATCCACGCCGTGTTGTTACCATGCTAAGATTAATGCTTCCATGTGAAAGGATCCAAAAATAGGACAGTCTAGCCAGCAGAGCAAGACTGGATGTATCAGTGTTATGGTTCACCACTCGTAGATGGAAAAAGGTTGGCCCGAGGCGATCCACTCGAATTATTGGTGATTCTAGTGATGAAATGGAAAGGCAGACTGATGGAGTTCATCGTCGGGTTATTAATATGATGAAATGGTCAAGATTTATTTTGTCTTTGTGGAATTTGTTGATCGAGATGCAGAAATTATTATCAATTTAGGTGAGTTACAGTATTAAGAAGCGTGCCCAATATTTCATTGAAGAGAGAGAATGAACGAGCATAAGGTGCTGACTAACATTGTTATGATAAAGATGAGATCATTTTGTCCCATCTATGATTGGGTTTATTAATAGGAAATGGGTACAAGTGGGAGGAGTAGGCGAATGAGGTGACTAAGATATTGAAGAATACAAGAAATGCGTATTATAGACTTTAAGGTAATTGAGAGGAGAAATCGCCATTAGTAGAATTGCTTGTAATAACTCATACCAGCTATTATTAGAAATACATCTTTTAAGACTTTAGGTGGGGGGCCTTATCATCTACCCTGTGGTTGGTTAAGGGTGAGGAGATAACAAGTTTCATGGGTCGGACATAATTTAGAGTCGGTCGACAGGGCTTGAGTTAATTGAAGTCAGGTGCGTATAGTTTAGGAATGTCATAAGAGTTACATCATCAAGAATTAATGAGTTAGAGACTAACGTGAGTGGTTAGAAATTGTTGTAGGTGTCTTACATGAAAGGCATTATGTTACTTGACAAAAAAGGAAGTTGGCACCTAGAAAAGTGGGGCCTTTTCCCAACATTGAGATGATAGAAGTATAGGCTCGTATTATTGGGGCATTGTTAGAGGATTCATGATAGTTTTCTATATCATTGTATATGCTAATGACGGAGTATAACAGTGTGAAATGATTTGAATAGTGTTGTCGCTAATCTTGGGTCGTATCAAGTAGGCATTTATACGGGATGGCACCACTAGCGGGGTTTAACTGAGGCACCATAAGGCTGTCATGATTTGACTTTGGGTACGTTCGGATGCCATGAGGGTAACGATCTGATGTTTTCAGTACCAAACATATCCGAATTTTAGGGACGAAATTACTTTGCAAGGGGGAAAGTATGTAACACCCCGTATTTTTAGGAATACTTAAATTACACGTGTCAGGGTAATTTAATTAAAGTGAAAATTAAAGTGATATTAAATAAATATTAATTAGCAAGAAATGGATTAATACTTATATGTTCTTATAATTACTTGTGTTATAAGTAAACGAAATTGAATTATTTTATATTATGTCGTAAGTGAGTAAAAGAGACGTGCTAGTAGTATCTTATTCGAGACGCGCATGTGGGGTCATGTTGGAAATAAGATGGTAAATTGATGATGGGTGACTCAAATGATGATTTTGAGTGTACAATTGATCCGGAATAGGTCAAAATAGTCAAAATTTAGTACCCGAGAGTAGTTATTGGGTTTCAGGTGCTTTTTAGACTAGTCGGGACATGTATAAGGGTATTTGGGTCATTTTAAATATATGTGAAACGGGAATTTCGAGATTTAATCTATGTATTGGAGAGTTGGGGTGATATGAAGACTCATTTTCTATTATCAAAGATTTTCCTCATGTTATACCAGAGTTAGAGAGAAGTTGAATATAAAAGAGAATAAAATTCAAGAGTTCTTGAAGGAAACTCAAAAGGTGCTCAAGAAAGGTTAGGAATTTTGTAGAAGTTGAAGATTTCTTGGCTTAGGATAATCATCAAAGGAGGCTCTTCCATCAAAATCTGTTTCTATAAGTGTTTAAAAGCAAGTAATTATCTTCCTAATTAATTATGTGTAGTATTCAATTCATATTATGATTGGGAAAGGATTTTTGGGTGGGATTCATAAAAAAAAAATTGGAGAAATGATTTCATAACAAAATTTTGTGATTTGTTTATATTGAAATCTGAAATTGTAATCCCATGTAGATAGATTTGATTTAGTAGATTGAGAAAATTTTGAATTGTTGCGATATTGGGAGAAGTTCATATTATTTGGAAATTAAGAATAAATCCCCTGTAGTGATCATGTGCAAATAAATTCTATGTAAAAATGGATGTGTTTCATATTAAGGATTCATGAGAATTGTTAATCATTGAGAAAATATGATTTGGGATTGATTATTTTGGGTTAAACCTTACAGGAACTCGAAATAGGAAGAACTAGGATTGTCTGTAGGGCGAACCGGTTCGGTGTCCCTGTTACAGTCGAGTTGGGTTATTTGGTATAATTTTGTGGTGATTTAATTTGAGGCTAAATTATGATGTTCATGAATAGGTTGGGACTTCTGAAAAAATGGTTAACGTTGAAAACAATGCTTGGGATGAATAGGGATATAGCCGGGGTATGTATGGGAATTCTTGAAGGAATTATACTTAAGAAATTCATTACAGGATTTATAATGAAAATTCGAAAATTTGGGGATACGGTTTGGTGGAAAATAGTACGTTCCAAAAAATGAAAATTAAAAGAATCAGTTTATTAAATAAGTGAATGCTTAAATAATTGGGAATGGAAATGATATTTGGAAATTATAGGCTAGTGCTCTGAGTGATTGGAACGATTAGCCGAATTAATTGGGGATATATATATATATATATATATATATATATATATATATATATATATATATATATATATATATATGGGTATAGAGGCAATATATATGTATCAATTATATTAGTGTGTATGATATAATTGTATGAACATACCACTCTAGTTCTATCATCAGAAGTTGCACGATGTGGGTGATCTTCCCTAGCAAAAAACAGTAGGCTAAGTATCGATCCTAGGTCATAGCGCCGTGCATGCCCACCCTATGTGAGGTTGGAGCCGTAATGAGGTGATTTTGGTATGGTCATGACTCGCTGGCTCGGGACTATGACCGCCTCCAGTACATTTATAATTTTCGAGTTCAGTGGTGAGATTTCGATTCGGTATCCCAAGATGATGTGTATATGCCCTGGAGTATGATATCATTTTATAGACCCGCATCTAGCGAGTTATTACTTTGAGGGATGGCGGTTATACATGATATATGTATGCTTGTTGTGATATAGAAATACTTGTATATATGCGTAGAAAAATATATACGGGAATGTGCCACAAATATATGAACATTGAATTGATAACCAGTGAAAGTTATTGAAATGAATTGATGAATTATTATTGAAAATTATAATTGTTAAAAGTTATTTGCAATGAATTGATTAGTTATAACTGATAATTATAATTACTAAGAGGATGTGATAACTAATTTAATAAAATACGCATGACACGGGGTGGCGTATGGACTTGAGGGTATATTGAGACTAGTTAGGCTGGGTAGCATAACTAGGGGTTAAAATCCATAAGTTAGGGGTGCACTGTAGTTAAGTGATGAGTATTATCGCATATGAGTTCGACATCAATTTAAATATGGAAGAATGTATTCATAATTATTTTGCATTGTTCTGGGCTTTGACGCATGTCAAATATTTTCAAAAAAATTTAGGTATCCTGTTACAGGGACGCCAAACATGGTAACACTTCCAGGTCATTGTAGATATAACAGTTGTGGAGTGTTGTAGGGATTGTGTACTCAATTTCTATCTTTGAGATTCTAGATAGGATTCAGTCAGTTGGCATGTTGCCTAATGTTAATTTTATTTCACTTTTCTATAATTTAGTTGTATTAGATATTGTATTGGATTATATATATAAGAATGAGCCCCATTAATTTATTCAAAATAAAATGAGGAAAAGCCTCTCATTGACGGCTTACATCAGAGAGATATAATGTGAGCTCCTAAAATGGAGAGAGTCTCTAATATATAAATACAAAATCTAGATTTCATGCCAATAAAAAGAAAATTTCTAAATGCTATTTTAATCTCCCCACAAATCTGAATGAGAATGAAATTTTCTTTCATGTGCATGCCCTCATACATGCATTTATTTCTCGCACACCATAAATGCCAACAAATGAGGGCAAGAATAATCCGACATAGGATGCTTCTAATTTTATCACCTTTTGAGTTGATCCACCATTTCATCAAGTTGCCACTAAAGTTTGAAGGAGCGAACCTCAATCCAAGAATGTTGTGAAAATGACGCCAAATATATTGTGCAATAAGACTACCCCAAAAGAGATGATCTCTATCCTCTTCAGAAGCCACCATACAACATCTACATTGTGACACAAATGGTATATGGATTATTTGGCTATTCTCATCTATGACAATCCCTTTGTGAAGGAGACACCACATGAATATAGATATTTTTTAAGAAATCCTCTTATCCCATATTAGAGAAAAAGATCGTTGGATACATCCTATATCTCTTACCAAGTTCCAAGATCCAATGAAAAAATTCCATTTTTCTCTAGATCCCATTTCCCAATATTAAAATCAAAGTTTCTCAAAAAATCATCCCAAACACTTTGCATTCTTTTCCACACATGTGATGACACCGATATAAAACCTCTAAAATTTTGTCCCTCCAATTTTTTATATTTGGTATGCATGAATCGGGACCATAGGAATTTGAGTTGAAAATTTTCCACCACAAATTATGGGCATAAGCAAAAGATAAATCAATCATGGATTTAAGATTAAGCCCACCTTCTTCCTTTGTTGTGTATTGAAATTTTATCTTCTCTTCTTATTTTCCCCGTAAAAATCGAGCAAATAAGTTATCAATATGATTGAGAACATTTACCGGGGGATTTATTGCCGCCAGAAGATGAAGATGCATGGATTCTGCCATGATTTTCATAAGAGTCACCCTCCCAGCCTGTGAAATATTTTGGTGATTCCAATAATTTAGCTTCTCAACCAGTTTGTCAATAAACGAAGAAAAATATTTTTTCTTTTTTTTTGCCTGCATATAAAGGAATTCCTAAATACATGATGGGAAGATTTTTGCATTTGAAATCGGTGATATTTTTTATTGCTTTCTTCGTGCCATATGACTCATTCCCCAGAATACAGAAGGATGATTTGTTACAATTAACCACTTGCCCCGACTCCTCTTCATATGTTTTCAAGAATTCCATGAAATGCTTTAAAGAATGTCTATCACCATTAGAAAATATAAGTGTGTCATATGCAAACGAAAGGAAACATATACCTTGTTAGTAAGAAATGAGCCATTTTTCCAAATTCCATCAATTTATGAATACCCCGATTCATAACTTCCAAAGCTATCACAAAAAGAGATGGCGACAGAGGGTCTCCTTGTCTCACCCTATTCTTAGATTTAAAGAAACCACAGGCCTTCCCATTAACTACTATCGAGTACCAACTGTTTGAAATCAGTCGCCAAATTAAATCGATCAGTGTTTCTGAGAAATCGAACCTCCTAAGCGTTTTGATGATGAATAGCCATGATATCTTGTCGTATGCTTTAGACATATCAAGTTTGATAATAAGGTTTGATCCCCTCACTTTCCTTTTAAACGAGAACATCATTTCTTAAGCTAATAGGATATTTTCCAATATGGTTAGTCCCTTGATAAAACCTGATTGAGTTGGCGAAATAATTTTTGGTAACAAAAGTCCTGTTCTTTTCACAAAAATTTTTGACAAAAAGTTATAGAGACTAATATGACAAAGATCTACACAATTTTTAGGATAATTAATTTTAGGGATTAAAACCACTTAGTTGAAGTCCAACTAACTAGAAGTTCGTCGCCGACAAAAAAAGATCATATGGCTTTGTGGAGGCCATTTTTGATAATATTCCAGCAAGAAGAGAAAAAATTACCATTAAAACCATCTGGACCTACTGCCCTGTCTTTATTCATATCTCGAATAGCCTCGTGAATCTCTTTCATAGATGGAATGGCACTAATCTGGTCATTATCTTCTTTTGTTACATCCTCAGGAATACAGTCCCAAATATCTGATATGAAGGCGTACTGGTTTCTGGAAGACCCATGCTGGTTACTGCCCGAGTTATTAATATCTGCAAGGCTGCCCAAGTTTTAATGTTGACCGGACCTGCTCAAGCTACTTTTGGAAGTGTTGTTTAGCCTTATGTTAATAGTTGAACTGTCCGAGGTTAACAATTTGTTAAAAAATCCAACAACTTCGTTCTCCATTTCTTTCTCATCACTTACCCATAAACCTTGATCATTTTGAATTCTTTTTAAATTGAGAATGGCCGTCTTTTTTCTCATAATGGCATGAAAGAACTTCATGTTGGCATCCCCATATTTGGCCCATCTAACTTTTGATTTTTGTTTCCAGTAGTCCTCTTCATTTTTTAAAGTTCTCAGGTACTTAGCTTGGGTATTATGAAATTTAATTCTATTTTCAATTGACGGGTTCGCATCAAATTTCTCTTCAATTCCCAACATATCATCCTCTGACTTTGTCGCCATTTGAAAAATGTCACCATATTTACTTTTCGACCAAATTTTGCGAAAGGATTTAACCCTTTTAAGTTTCTCCGCAAAGACAAAGAGTGGTTTACCCTTCACTTCATAGTTCCACGCTTGCTCCACCACTTTTAGAAATCCTTCACTCTTAGTCCACAAATAATAAAAATTTAAAAGGTCTTGGGTTGGCTTTATTTTCAACTTTTATCGTAAGAAGAACAAGACTAGGATCTGAATAACAAAATTCTCGTTAATCCATTCCATGCTACCCAAAACTCTATCAAACCGAGCCCATATTTGAGCATTTCCTTCCCTAATATTACACCACATAAATCTAGAACCCTTGAAATTACTTTCTTGTAACCCAACATTTAAAAGGGTCGTATTAAAATCTAACACTCCTTCCCAATTAATTCCATTCCCACCAATTTTTTCATCATTGGAAGCTACTGTGTTAAAATCCCCTCCCACTACCCATTTTATCTCTCCAAGAGTTGACAAGAATTCAAGATCGTCCCACAAAACCAATCTCTCTACTTTTGTACATTTTGTGTCAACACCCGTGAAAAGGATCGAATTTTCAAAAAAAATATCACTCATCCAAAGGGAGAGAGATTGAGTACCATCACGAGATAGATTCACCTTTCAATTATTCTTCCAAAATATCCAAATTTTATTGGTATTATTTTCCATCCCCCCTTCAAATTTTAATTTTCTACAAACCACTTGAAGTCCATTTTCATCAATTTTTGGTTCAAGTAAAGCCAAAACATTAATCGAGTGAACATAGATTAGTCTTTTAAGTCTACGAATGGAGGGCCCATTTCCCATACCTCTAATATTCCAAATAAGATCTTGTATCATTTTGGAAACTGCAAAGATTAAAGTTTTTGGCTTATTACCTCCGGATCGAGTTTGTATATGAGATGATTTTAAGGCCGAATAGTTTTTCTTGGCTCTTCGCCTTTTGACAACTGTGAACTATTCTTCATCCATGTCCGTCACTTCTAAATTCAATTTCTTGTCAAGTCTAGGAATTTTTTTGGAAATTACTCTTGAGAAATTCACCCAATCATCGTCTATCTCCCTTACCAAATTAGATTCCGAGTTTGATGCATAAAGATGATGCCAGTCTTCCTCACTATTTTTTTCTGTTGAAAGTCTTGGATCCCTAGGAGAAAGGAAATAACTTTTAATAGTTGTAGGGTCCATGACAACTTTTTTAAGCTTTGGTACATCAGACATATCAAGATCCCACTCTTCTGCATTGTTACCCTCCAGATCTCCTTGTCAAGAAGAATTTTCTCCACCTAAATCATGCAAGGGTTGAAACTCACCTTCTTCCAGTTCCTAGTTATCTGTGGCCAAGATATCAAATGGGTTCTTCAATAATAGCCCAGTTTCAGGCATATTCAAATGATTTTTTGTTGACTCTTTAATATTAAGATTTGAAACGGGTAATGTTGAACAACTTGGTCCTCTAATGATTTCTATCCCTCTATCTGTTATTCCCTCCCCAGTCTTCGATTCTTGACTTTTTTTTGTAGGTTTCCAAACTAAATGTTTCATGTTTTATCTTCCGATTTGCAGTCTAAACTGTCATGGCCAAATTTTGAACATAAGTTGCAATATTTAGGTAGGTTTCTCGTAACAAATCTTCTGCCAAAACCCTGCCTCTGGAGAACCTAACCAAATCCTCTTAGGTAGATGTTTCAACCCATTTACCTCGACACAAACCCTAGACATACTCAGACAAGAAAGAGAACTAGTGGCTTCATCCAGTTTAATGGGATTTCCAATCACTTTTTGCAATTGAGAACAAGGTAGTCTTGGAAAAAAAATGGAGTGGGAGATATGGGAGTTTAACCCACACCGGGATGGGCTGTCCATGTTGGCTTTGAATTTTGGCGTCCATTTGAGCACACGTATGGGAAACCTGTATATGTACCAAAGATCTCTTAACCACATGCGATGGAAGTCTTCTTTGCATTGGAGACGGATAAACACATGTTTAGAGTCCAATAAACCTACAGAATAACATGTCTTGAGAGAGAAAGTTAAGAATGTTTTACTTATTGTTTCCAATGAGGGCCTACCATGCTCGAACTTCCCTATAAGTGTATGCTTAAATGGCGCTGCTAAAGAACAATGTGATCTCCCCTTTGTGTTGTGCAGCAGGAATGGTTGAAAGTTGAATTTTAGAAGGAGAATTGTCCGAAAGAATTTCTGCAAAGGATTTCACAGCATTTCTATCAGCTGTCTTCGTCACAGTTAAGGGTATGTCAGGTGGTATGCTACCTGTAATGGGAGGCGGCGCCGCCATATTGATAGGTTTTCAGTAAATGTTCCATGATTTTGGGAGAGAAGAGAGTGTATTGGATTATAAATCTATGGTTTATTCGGTTAATTAATTTTTATGATATCCTGGTATTCGGATTTGATTATGTGACTGTGTAGTTAATTATTTATCTGAAATGGGTTATGGAAAATATTTTTACTTATAGTAATTTATTTAAAGTTTAAAATTGACACGCGGCTTAATTAAATAACAGGTGGTTAGTAATTAATTGGTTTTCGACAGTGATTCTAAGAATGAGCCATTTGAAATCCCCATTATATTTTAGTAGAGGGTTGGCCACCCGTTATTTTAATAAGCGAGGTGTCACAATATTGTAGTGCTACTTATTTTGATTCGTAATCTATTCTATCTTGGGAGATGATAGTTCATAACCTTGGGCATTATGGTGGGAATTAATTCGTCTTAAGGACACTGTGATTCCACAGGGCTCAAATTTTTTATATAAATACACTGATCATATCTTCCTCATTAACAAGTAAGTTGTTCTTATTTTTGTAATGATAATTGTTTAGAATTTTGCACTATTTATTGCTACAGAAATTTTTTACTGTTGCATAGATTTTTAACTATTGTGATAAAAATATGTTTTATTACGAAAAATTTGAATTTTTTTTATATAAATACTTTTAATAAAACAATTTTTTGTTATTAGATTAATTTTACTATTATAGATACATTTCAGAAATTTCACTAAATATTAAAAATTCTGATTCATATATATATATATATATATATCTACTTTTTTTTCTGTCAAACAAATTTTTTGATAATATTATTGATTTTTTTATTTTCATCACAGAAATGGATGGTACAAGTGGAATTACTGTTCCAACAACCATAAGTGTGTGTCATGGAACGACTGTTGTTGCGCCCATGACTACGCCTCATGGGGAGAAGCCGAAAAAATTCAAAGGAACGGAATTTAAGAGTTGAAAACAAAAAAATATATTTCTATCTCACTACTTTTCATTTGGCAAGGTTCCTACATGAGGAATGTCCCCTACTTATGGAGGGGCCTCAAAAAGATAAAGTTCGGGCAATGGAAGCATGAAAGCAATCTGAATATCTGTGCTGAAACTAGGTTCTCACTATTTGGGCAATTCACTCTATAGCATGTATTATTCCATAAAGACTACAAAGAAATTTTCGGGAATACTTATATAATAAGTACAAGACCAACGATGCTAGCATGAAGAAATTCATAGTTGTTAGATTTTTTTGAATTCAAAATGGTAGATTCTAAGCCAGTGATAGCGCAAGCTTAACAACTTTAAGTTATTCTTCATGGCACTCAAGTTGAAGGAATGTTTATTAGTGATTATTTTAAGGTGGCATCAAATAATTGAGAAATTTCCACCATCGTGGAAAGACTTCAAAAACTATCTCAAGCATAAAAGTAAAGATATGAACGTGGAAGAATTAATTGTGAGGTTACGAATTGAAGAAGGCAATCACATGTCAAAATATCCTATGAAAGCTAATTCAAACAAAAGGAAACGTGAAGGTGAAGGCTCTTCAAATTAGAAAAGAAGTTCAAAGGTAAATGCTATAACCATAGCAAACTTGGACATCGTTCAAATGAATGTCAAAAGCCGAAGAATTTCAAGAATTAAAACATATAAGCTAATATAACAGAATCTGCGAAGATTTCAGAAGGCATAACCAACATCAATCTTACTGCGGTGGTATCCGAATGTAATTTGGTAGGAAATACTAAAGAATGGTGGGTGGACGACGGTGCTATATGCCACTTTTTTTTTAACAAATGGATGTTCTCTATCTACGAGCCAATGGAAACTGAGGAGAACGCATTTATGGGCAATTCATCAAGTTCCAAAGTTGAAGGGCATGGAAAAATCATGCTGGAAATGACATACGAAAAATAACTCACACTCGATGATGTGCTTCACTTTCCAAATATTCGCAAGAATCTGGTTTCTAGTTCTTTACATAAAAAAATGATTTCAAGTTAGTGTTTTTCTCTAATAAATTATTTCCATCTATGTGGGAAAGGGCTACATAACTGAAGGGCTCTTTGAGATGAATGTAATGACTATTGTGCTTAAGACAATCAATAATAATGATATTAATCCATCTTACTTGCTTGAGTCTTCAAATATGTGGCATACTACATTGGCATATGTTAATTTTGATACTTTAATTAGATTAATTAACTTAAAATTTTTGCCAAAATTTGAAATTGATAAAAATCATAAAATTGAAGAATGTGTAGAATCAAAATTGGAAAAATTACCTTTTCATTCTGTTGAAAGAACTATTAAACATTTTGACCTTATTCATACTGATATATGTGATATAAAGTTTTTACAAACTAGAGGACCTAAAAAGTATTTTATTAATTTGATTGATGATTGCACAAAGTATTGCTATGTTTATTTTTTACAAACCAAAGATGAGGCTATAGATGTAACAGCATTGCGAAATGTAAAAATCATATATTGAAAGAAACGATGAACTCTATGTGAATAAGTTTTGGAGCATTACAGAATTTGTGAGGAGGGGGGGAGGGGAAAGCATTACTTTTTACTAATTATATTCTGAAAAAAGTACCTCACAAGAAAACTCACAAAACACCTTATGAATTATGAAAATGTCGAACACCTTATTATAAATATTTATGAGTGTGGGTGGTTCTTAGCCAAAGTGATGCTTCCTAAACCTAAAAGGTTCAAAATAGGACAAAAAACCGTTGATTATGTTTTAATTTTTTATGAAATTAACAACACTGCATATTAGTTTTTAGTTTGTAAGTTCAAGATTTCATATATTCATGTTAATACAGTTATTGAGTCGAGGGATGTTTCATTTTTTGAAAATTATTTTTTGTATAACATGACCCGAGAATGTAGTCCTACTAAAAGGATACATAATGCTACATCTAGTGGTAGTCATCAATCCAAAGAACAAGAATATTTAACAGATGAACCTAGACATAACAAAAGGAAAAAAAGTCTACTTCCTTCTGTCCTAATTTTCCAACATACTTGTTGGGAAACGTTCCTTAAATATACGAGGAAGAAATATCTTCACCCGATGCTTAAAATTGGAAAGAAGCAATTAATAGTAAAATTAAATCCATAATGAAAAATCATAAATGGGAACTCATGGATCAACCATTAGGTTCAAAACCTTTAGGTTACAAATGGGCTTCAAAAAGAAACTGAAAGTTGATGGACCAATTGATAAGTATAAAGTAAGTTATATTGCTAATGGATGAAAACAAAAAGAAGGGCTGGATTACTTTAATACATACTCACCATTGACGAGAATCGCGTCCATTCGAATGTTAATAGCAATATCTATAATAACAGGCTATAAATACATCAAATGGATGTGAAAATGACTTTCTTGAATGGTGAATTAGATGAGTAAATATATATGGAATAACGTGATGGGTTTATATCTCCCAAATAATAAATGAAGGATGTGAGTTTGTAAAGTTACTTTATGGATTAAAACAAGCACCAAAGCAATGGCATGAAAAATTTGACAATGCTATGTTATCAAATGGTTTCAAAATTAATGAGTGTGATAAATGTGTTTATTGAAAAAGTTTAAGATGGATATGTCATTATATGCCTTTATGTGGATGATATGCTAATCATGGGTAGTAATATTGACGTTGTCAAAAATAGTAAACTTATGTCGAATAATCGTTTCAATATGAAAGACCTAGGTGTGACCAACGCTGTAGTAGGAATTAAAATTTCTATAACATCTAATGGACTTATATTATCACAGTCTCATTATATAGAGAAAATACATGAAAAATTCAAGATATATAAAATCAGTCCTACTAAGACACCAGTAGATGTAAATTTACATCTAGCAAGAAATAACTGTGATAGCATATCCCAAGTAGAGTGCTCTCGTATTATCGACAGTTTAATGTGCATCATGAACCATCTTCGAACAGACATAGCATACTTGATAAGTAAGCTAAGTCGATATACAAGTAATATAGGGAGACACCACTAGAAGGCAATTTTAAGAGTTTTAGGTTATTTAAAATATAATCAAAATTATGGACGACATTACTCGAGATATCCAGTTGTACTTGAAGGTCGTTGAGATGTAAACTGATATCCAATACAAAGTTTTAAGTCGATAAGTGAGTATGCATTTACATTGGAGGTGAAACCGTCTCTTGAATATCCTCAAAACAAACGTGTAAGGCCAGATCAAAAATGGAATCTGAATTCATTGTAGTAAACAAAGCTAGATAATAAGATAAATGGCTTTGAAACTTCTAGAGGATGTTCCAAATTAGTAAAAAAAATGTGCTCGCCATATGTATATGTTGTGATAGTCAATCAACGATAGGAAGGACAAAAAATCGAATGTATAACGAAAAGTCATGACATATTCGTTGTAGACATAATACCGTTAGAAAACTTATCTCAAGCGGAATTATGTTAATTGACTATGTAAAGTCAAAAGATAATGCAGAGGATCCACTTTCCAATGGTTTAAATCAAGATCAAGTTGAAAGATCATCGAGAGGAATGGTTCTAAAGCATAAAAATAAATAAGAATCAATTTAGTGGCAACCCAGTCTAGTTGAATGAAGATACCAAGATCTATGTTCAATGAGAAAACCGAACTACATTGTATTCAATAAGCACTCCCGTATATTTAATTGATGATGCTGAGAAATAGTACCACCCTTCAAGGTGTTTGTGAGCTCAGTTCAATGTTAACAATGGCAGGATAAGAGTACATACACATATAGTAGAAGGAGGTGAGGAGAAGAGGATTCACACCGGATTATAAGTGGTTCAGCCAATCTGACCTACGTCTACTGTGAAAGTGTATGATGTGTATCACTATATGAGGGCTCTAATGGCCATGGATACAATCTCTCATGCTTTCTCTCTCTACTGTGTATTTTAACAGAGTTTCAGCTAGGGTTGCTAACTTAGGATCCTTTGCAAGGTAGAGGATGACCTCTATATATAGTACCTGGGGAGTGTAATGTACCCCCTATGCATGCAATGAGCATGTGTGTGTTGATCTAGCCAATCTGATGAAGACATTTGTCATTATCACAGGTAGAGAATGATGATAAAATATTTCCCCTACGTGAGGGGAATGATTTGTTATAACTGAATTGTGTCCACGTGTCCTTGTCCACACATATGCCAATAAGAGCTCGGCCTCGATGCTTAGTCCTGACCTCGTCCTGGAAGAGGCCGAGGCTGGTAAGGTCCAGTTGTCCATATAATCAGATATGAGTCATTATGGTCCCGACTTAAGTGAAGCCGAGGCAAGTATTAAGGTCAGCCTGGGCCGAGGTTAAGCTGGACTGTGCCTGGAACATCGGCTGATTCATTGATGGATTTGTCCTTGATAGAGGTATGTATCCTCATAACCTCGGCCTACCCCTGGCCGAGGTTGTCATTCCCAAGTAAACTAAAGAGTTGTTGACCCTTATGATACATGTAACCTCCCCTTGATGAGGTTTGTATTGTGTCATCCAGGGCCGACCCTTCTATGGCCGAGGCTACTGGTCACCGATCCAAGGCTCTTCCAACGTCGACCATGTCCTTGGCCGAGGTTGATGTCTCTGAGCCAAGATGACACTTGAGGCATATCAATCACCCCCAGCCATTAGTTACATGTGAGAGCAGGTGAATATGGGATCACTTCACCTCCGAGGTCTTTCTTCTATGTGCCAATGTTCATTTGACACTTGTCCATTGCTGAAGTGTGGCTTGTCTGGCAAGCATGTGTTGTCATCCATCCTTTGGGGATCCCAAAGCAATGATGGGCCTTGGGAAACGTGCCTCCATATTTAAGGGTTCAAACCTTATTTTCTCTCCTTCTTCCTCATTTCTCTTTCCTAGCACGATTTGTTTCAGCAGAATTTTCTCTCTCTAGAAAAGCTTTGGTTTGAAGCCTTTGGTGGTGATTCCTCGCATCTTCTTCCTTTTTCTTTACCATTTCATCCTCAGGTATCCTCTTCCATTCCTTTTCCTTCATTTTCCCTATTTTTCCTTTTCTTTTGCATTTTCCGGTGGGTTTTTGGGGATTTTCGGTGAGTCTCCATATTTTCAGGCGAACTGTTCTTGCTCTAGATTTAACAGTTTGATCTTTAAATTGCTTTATTCCATTAGCCAGAATTGTTTGTAGTTTAGGAGAGTTATAAGTGTAGGGTCATCCTCTGATGCTCAGAACCCTTTACCAACTTCTAGAGGAGTTCCTTTCTCTCAGGGAGAAGACTTTAGAGAAAATTAAGCAAATAGAAAGAGCGTAGGAGGAAGCTCGTAGGTCAGAGGAATTCCCCCTCAGACCTATCTTTCCACCACCCCTGAAGGTAGTATACCCTAAACCAGAAGAACCCAGTAGCCAAGATAAAGTCCCTACTGAACCATCACCGATGTCTGAGTCTGAGTCCTCCACATCAGACCCCATATCTGTGGATTCTTTCCAAGAGGCCATGGACTTTACAAATCAACAAGATCAGGCTCCTGATCAAGCAGAGGTTTCCAGTCAGGCCTCATCCCACAACCATTCAAGAACATTGTCCTCTTCTTCAGAGGTCGAGATTTTTAAACCAAACGTGGATATTCCACCAATATTTGATGCCATTCCCCTGTCGGCCATTACAGGGGCTGAGTTTGCTCAGAGGTTACCAAGTAATCCTCCAACGTCTGCTCCGGCCGACGTTAAGATGGATGATAACGATGATGTTGAGAGTGACGTCGACGTCTCTGAGGGGGCCGAGATTGAGAGTTCAGTTACTGAGGTAGACCTTCTTTGCTTCAGATACTTGTACTCCATCAAACCCTCCATAAAGCTCAGGAGACCTCTGAGGGAAGAGAGGGAATATCATGGCCGAGATGGTGAGATTTTCTTGTACGAGCAGATGTTCAAGTTAGGGTTTCGTCTGCCAATCCACCCCATCATTAGGTCCATTTTAGCCTACATCAACTTGGCCCCTTCCCAATTGTCACCCAATGCTTGGAGGGTAATAATTGGGGCCATCATCTTATGGAGGGTTGTTCACCATTCAGACCTTCCAGTCTAGGACTTCGTAGGTTGTTATGTTCCTTTTTCTGCGAAAAATCATCCGAGCTACTATTATTTTGTAGCTCGAAAGCCTGAGAAGAAGATGCTCCAGATAACTCACATTTCCAACCATAACTGGAAGCCTCTCTATTTCTTCGCTTCAGGGCCATGGGAATTTGGCCCATGTACCCCCTCCTCATTACTAGAGACGCGAATGCCCATAAGGTGGGGTAAGGTTACAATGTCTGCCAAGGCCGACCCTGGTCTAAGCCTGCAGAATCTTCAGAAGGTCAAAGACCTTTAGGATCAGAGGATGCATGGTCTGCTCATTAAGTTTGAACACCTTATGACCCCCCACTACCTCTCTGAGACTGGTTTGGGGGATAATCCTCTTATAGAGCTTGGTAAGTGTTTTTATTCAAGTTATACCTCTGAGTTTATGCATGTTTGACCCACTAATTCAGACCTTTTAATTTTGCAGAACGTTCAAAGGATATCTCAGACGAGCTTTGGGAAATGGCAGCACCGAGTCTGACAAGGCTTGCTAAGAAGGCAAGTCTGAATGCTCCTCCTCCTCCTCCTTCAACCTCAAAGGCTCAGGCCATAAAAAATAGAGGTGCTACCGACCCTGCCCCTGAAGATCAGAGGTAGAAGAAGAAAGGCGGTGATTCTGCCATCCCCATATCCTCTGCAGATGCATTGACGGCTCGTATAGAGCAACTTAAGATCAATGACAGCATCATAGGCCACAGTCTGCAGGCACTGGATGCTATCGGCTCTGCCATAACCGAGGCTGACAAATATTTTTGTAGGTCTATGGACACACCTTTGCTGATTGAGTTCGACCTCCATAGGTCTATTCACGTATGACTTCAGATTTCTATATAGCTTCAAAGTGTAACCTCTGATTTGAATTTCAACTCATATACACGACCATATTATTTGTAGGGCCTGTTCGCCATGCATCATCTCACCAATTGGACTCTGAGGAAGTTACCCCACATCCAGAAGGGTCAAGAGGCTAAGAAAGTGCAAAACTCTCTGAATACAGAGGTCGACCGCCTGAAGTCTGCATTTGATGGGTATGACAAGAAGGTGAAGGAGCTGGATAAAGAGATCTCCAAGCTTAAAAAGGACCATGCTGTGGCTCTGAAGGCTAAGGAAGATGTGCTCCAGTAAAAGGTCGACTCTACGGTGAAGGCAGCCCCTAAAAATGCCTCTGAGGAGATTTTGGCAGACTATAAAGTCTCGGACGAGTTTATGAGCTTTAGCTTCGAATGCCTTGAAAGAGGTATCAAGGCTACTGCCAAATGGGCGACTGCGAAGGAGAAGGAGAAGGAGGCAAGGATTCTAAAGGCCTCTGACTTCGTAGGTCTGGGTTTTGCTAACCCTTAGTTTGCCCAAGCACTTCAGGATGTTGAAGAGGAGGTCGCTACCCCTGCAGATACTGTGCCCCTGGACGGTACAGAGACAGGGAAAGCCAATCACGGAGATGACGAGGCCGAGGTGATAAACATTGGCCAAGAAAATCAGGCTGAGGATGCCAACACTCTTCCTTCTAATCCTTAGGCTTAATTATGAAGCTTTATTTTGTAACCCCTGACTGTTTGTAATCTCTGAAGGACATATAAAACTTGTATCTTTTGAATTTTTACAATTGGAATGATAACCTCTGAGGAGGGTTTTTACTTCATTTGTTCTGTTGAATATTTGTCATGCGATGTTTTAGCTCTGAAGTCTGTGCAATGATGTATGCTTGAACTAAATTAGTATCCTTATCTCAGACCTTGTCACCACTTAATGGTTGTAAGGGTCAGAGATTATAACCTAAGATGTTATCCTCATAATTAATCTCACCCAATTAATGATGTTAAGGGTCTGAGGTAATCCAATTATGGTGTCTGACCTCTGACCTTGTCACCATTTAATGATGTTGTAAGGGTCTGAGGTCATCACCTAAGATGTTATCCTCATAATTAATATCACCAAATTAATGATGTTAAGGGTCTGAGGTCATCCAATTATGGTGTCTGACCTCAGACCTTGTCATCACTTAATGATGTTGTAAGGGTCTGAGATCATAACCTAAGATGTTACCCTCATAATTAATCTCACCAAATTAATGATGTTAAGGGTCTGAGGTCATCTAATTATGGTGTCTGACCTCAGACCTTGTCACCATTTAATGATGTTGTAAGGGTCTGAGGTCATCACCTAAGATGTTATCCTCATAATTAATCTCACCAAATTAATGATGTTAAGGGTCTGAGGTCATCCAATTATGGTGTCTGAGGTCAGACCTTGTCACCACTTAATGATGTTATAAGGGTCTGAGATCATCACCTAAGATGTTATCCTCATAATTAATCTCACCAAATTAATGATGTTAAGGGTCTGAGGTCATCCAATTATGGTGTCTGACCTCGGACCTTATCACCATTTAATGATGTTGTAAGGGTCTGAGGTCATCACCTAAGATGTTATCCTCATAATTAATCTCACCAAATTAATGATGTTAAGGGTTTGAGGTCATCCAATTATGGTGTCTGACCTCAGACCTTGTCACCACTTAATGATGTTATAAGGGTCTGAGGTCATCCAATTATGGTGTCTGACCTCAGACCTTGTCACCACTTAATGATGTTATAAGGGTCTGAGGTCATCCAATTATGGTGTCTAAACTCAGACCTTGTCACCACTTAGTGATGTTGTAAGGGTCTGAGGTTATCACCTAAGATGTTATCCTCATAATTTCTACCATTAGAGCACAATGAAGCAAGAATTGATATGGAAACTGATCTCTTATTAATAATCTTTTCATAAGATGGTATATTTTCATAACTTTCTGTAACATCATATGTAATACTTCTTCAGATGATCAACATTCCAGGGATTGGCAAAAGGTTCCCCTTCTAAGTTTTCTAGCCTGTAGGTCTCGGGTTCAACCTCTTCTATCACTTTGTAGGGGCCATGCCAGTTTGGGTGGAGTTTATTTGTTTTTTGTAAGGTCTTCTTTAGTACCAAGTCTCCCACAGTAATGGGTCTTGACTTCACCCTCTGATTGTAGAATTTTGTTGCTCTCTGCTAGTAAGCTGCTTGTCTGATTTCTACGTCTTCTCTTCTCTATTCAATCAGATCTAAGTCTAGCCTCCTCTCTTCCCCATTTTTATCAGGGTCATAGGTCTAAACCCTATGCGTAGGGAGTCTCACCTCTATTGGTATGACGGCCTCTGAGCCATATGCGAGCATGAATGGGGTTTCTCCTATTGGTGTCCTTGTCGTGGTTCTGTAGGCCCATAACACAGCGTAAACCTCTTCAGTCCATCTTCCCTTCACTTCTTCTAATCTCTTCTTGATTCCTTCGAGGATTGTTCTGTTTGTGACCTCGGTCTAACCGTTTGCCTGAGGTCGGCCAGGAGATGAGAAGAACTGCTTTATCCCAACTCTTACGCAATACTTTTCTAAAGAGGAGTTCTTGAACTGGTTTCTATTATCTGAGATGAGTGTGTTTGGGAGGCCATATCTGCATATAATGTTCCTCCAAATAAATTGGAAGGTCTTCTGCTCGGTGATCGTTATTATTGGCTCTGCCTCCACCCACTTTGAGAAGTATTCAATGGCTACTATCAGGAATCGATAACTGTTGGCAGCTCTTGGTAGGGGTCCTACTAAGTCAATTCCCCATACTGTGAATGGCCATGGAGAGGTAATTGACGTCATAGGTTAATGAAGTTGATGAGGAATAGTGGAGAATCTCTGACTTTTATCGCACCTATTCACGTAAGCTGCAGCATCTTTGGCCAAGGTTGGCCACCAATATCCCTGGGTAATAATTCTTTTGGCCAATGGTCTTCCTCCTATGTGACTGAAGCAAGAGCCCTCGTGAACTTCCTGTAAGACATGGGGAACTTTGGTGGGATGCACACATCTGAGGAGAGGTAACAAAAATCCCTTCCTGTACAGGACGTCTCCGATTATACAGAACTTGGCATCCCTATATCTCAATTTCCTCCTCTCTAGCTTGGATTCTGGTAGCTCTCCCTATTTGATATACCTGACGAGGGAGTCCATCCATGAGTCTCCTAGGTTCAAATTGAGACAAGTATTGCATACCTCTTCCTCCTCAATGGTCGCTTTTCCTAAGACCTCGATCGGAACTGTCCTTCTGACGTTTATCTTCGTCGTCGAGGCCAACCTTGCCAATGCATATCCGTGGCTGTTACTTTGCCGAGGTATTCTCTTTAGTTTTTTCTCTTCGAAATATTCTAAAATTGCTATCACCCTCTTAAGATACTTAGCCATCCTTTCATCTTTGGCTTCATAGACTCCCAATACTTGATTGATAACTAACCTTGATTCGCTATGAAGTAGGAGTTGCCTTACACCCAAAGCCTTTGATAATGAGAGACCTGCTATCATGGCTTCATATTCTGACTCATTTTTAGATGCCTTGAAGTTGAACCTCAAAGCGTATTCAATGTTGGTACTATCTGGAGCTGAAAGTATCAACCCTGCACCGCTTCCACTATCATCGGAAGAACCATTAACGAAGAGGTTCCAAATGTCTGTATTCGATGAGAAGGCCCCCTCTGACATGATTCCTATCTTGAAGAGGTACCGATCCTCCTCATTCTCCGCTACTCTGCCCCTGATCTTTTTGGATAAGACCTCTTCCTGGCCTCGAAAGACGTTTGGTACCACCTCTTCCTTCTTTTGGAAGATATTTTGTGTCGTCTCTTCCTTCTCTCGAAGGACATTATTGTTTGTCCCTTTAGCACCCTCCAGATCACTCTCTATCTCGGCCTCTTCCCATGTAAACTCAGCAAAAAAATCTGTAAGGGCCTAACCTTTGATGGTTGTCGTTGGTAGGTAGGTAAGGTCATACTCCCCCAACTCAATGGCCCAGGTCATCAATCTCCCGACCTTCTCAAGTTTATATAGGACCTGTCTTAGTGGGGAGTCGGTGAGGATAACCATGGAATGGGCTTGGACATAGAGCTTCATCTTCCTTGAAGCATGTATCAGGGCGTAGGATAGCTTTTCCATACGAGGGTAGTTTTGTTCAGACCCTTGTAGGGCTTTATTATTGAAATACACAGGCCTTTGGATTCCAACGTCTTCTCGTACTATGGCTGCACTGATAGCCGACTCAGATACTGCTATGTACATATATAATTTCTCTCCTACTATGGGCCGAGATAATAACAAAGGAGACCCAAGGTAAGACTTGAGATGGTTAAAAGCTTCTTCGCAGTCTTCGTCCCACTGGAAGGCCTTTCTGAGCACCTTAAAGAACGGAAGACACTTGTCCGTTGCTCTGGAAACAAATCTGTTGAGCGCGGGCACTCTCCCAATGAGTCTTTGGACATCCCTGATACTCCTCGGTGTTTTCATATCAAGCAAAGCCTTGATCTTCTCTGGGTTTGCTTCGATTCCTCTTTGATTGACGATGAATCCAAGAAACTTCCCAGCTCCTACCCCGAAGACTCACTTCGATGGGTTGAGTTTCATTTTATATAAGTCCATAGTATTAAAGGTCTTTTCAAGGTCTGCCACATGAGTGCAGGCCTTTAAGCTCTTTATCAGCATATCGTCTACATACACTTCCATGGTCTTGCCTATTTGGTCTTCGAACATCTTATTCGCAAGACGTTGGTACGTCGCCCCTGCATTTTTTAGACCGAAGGCTATCACCTTATAGCAGTACATCCCTTTGTCGGTAATGAAGGTTGTCTTCTCTGAGTCTTCTGCATCCATAAAGATCTGATTGTAGCCTGAATACACATCCATGAAGCTCATGAGCTCATGCCCTATAGTAGCATCTACCATTTGATCTATCCGAGGTAGGGGATAGCTGTCTTTTAGGCAAGACCTGTTCAGGTCAGTAAAATCAACTCAGATTCTCCCCTTCCCATTGGCTTTGGGCACGATGACTGCATTTGACAACCACTCTGGGTATATGACTTCTCTTATAAACTCAGCCTCTTCTAATTTTTTGACCTCTTCTCGGATGACGTCGTACTTCTCTCTGGAGTAAACTCTTCATCTTTGTTTGATATGCTTGGCCTCTTTGGTCACGTTGAGCTTATGACTCATAACTTCAGAGTTGATACCGGGCATTCTGCGTGACTCCAAGCGAAGACACTCTGTCTCTTCCTGAGAAAGTTTATCAGCTCTTCCTTGATTTCTTTCTTTAGGGCTTTGCCGACCTGGATGATTTTTTCCAGTTCGTCCTCATTGAGGATGATGGATTCTACCTCTTCTGCGGCCTCTCCCTTCTTCAACTTTATTTCAACTCTCGGGTCCAATGTATCAATGCTATAGGTGGTAGTTTCCCTCTTATGGGCCTCTCTCTCTTCGGCCAAGTTGAAGTAACATTCTCGTGCTATGGTCTGGTCACCCTATACTTCCCCTACCCCATAGGGGGTCAGAAATTTTAGCATCTGGTGGACCGTCGATGGCACAGCTTCAAACTCCTTAAGGGCTTCTCTTCCTATAATGAGGTTATAGGCCGAGAAGATGTTTTCGTCCATTACGAAAAAATTTATCTTCCGGGTCAACCTCTTAGGCCACTTGTCACCCATCCATACATATTTCTCATACATGCCCAATGGGTGGAACTTTTTGCCGCTGAAGCCCATTAAAGGATGATGATAGGGTATCATCCTAGCTCTGCTAAGACATAGACTCTTGAAGTAATGCCAAAACATCACGTCTGCTGAACTCCCCCCGTCCACAAGGATCCTCTGCACCTCGCATCCATGCACCCTTGTTGATATTACCAAAGGGTCATCATACGGGATTAAGATACCTTTGAAGTCGAGCCTGAAGAACCCAACTATAAGAGTGTCCATGTCTACCTTCTTTCTCTTCTGTGCTGTATCAGAAGACATTAGATTTATAACTTCAAGTTTGGACACTAACTTGGCCTCTGCCACATGAGCTTTCCTATCAGCCACTTTAGAACCACCTCCCGCAAGTCCTTCGCAAATGGTGTTAACACCAAAGGAGATCATTCCAACCCTCTTCACCGGGGTGTTGACATCTTTCGGCGGAAGGTTCGGATCGTCTCTATCATCATCTTCCGAGTCATTACCTCTTCTAGCTGGGGCATCGTCATGGCATCTGTCGTTTCTCCTTTTCTTAGGATCATCTCTTCCCCCTTAGGAGCTTTGCCATCAACATACTTCCTCAACTTTCCTGATTTTAACATCTTTTCAATCTCATCCTTCAAGGCGAAGCATCTATCTGTAGTGTGGCCATGGTCCTGGTGGAACTCACACCATAAGTTTTTGTTCCTCTTATGCGGAGGGGCCTTCAGTTTTTCTGGCCATCTTAGAGTCCTGTCATTCTTGATCTTGTTGAGGATATGCTCGCAGTTCACAATTTGAGGGGTATAGTGAGAGAACTTGTCATCGGGTGACCTCTTCTTTCCATCTTTCTTTCTTTCGGACTTCCCGTTACTATCGCGGTTCTCATCCTTATACTTGGCGGCCATTGCCTCTTCGGCATTCATAACTTTTCTCGCAGTTGCCAGTAGCTCTGCTATAGACCTGGGAGAGTCTTTCGCGAGTTTCCATTACAACTTCACATTCTGAAGACCTCCTATGAGGGCGGTCATGGCTATATTCTCTTCGTAATCTTCAACCCCAAGTTTCTCTTTGTTGAACTTGGCGATGTAGTCCCTTAGTCACTCATCCTTACCTTGCTTGACATACAATAGATGAGTGGTCTTCTTTTGAGGTCTTACCCCAAAGCAGAAGTTATGAATGAATCATTCGGCCAAGCCTTGAAGTTCTCAATTGAATTCTTCAGAAGAGAAGTAAACCAGCTGTGTGCTGCTCATGTTAGAGTCCCAGAGAAGGCCCTACACTTCATCTCATCAGGTATCGAGTAGATGTCCACTGCTGACTGATACATCTCAATGTGATGTACAGGATTGGTGCTACCGTCATACTTGGGAGACACCACGGGTGGTTTGAACTTAGCAGGGGTCGGGAAGCTCACTATCTTAGCCACAAATGGAGAGCCCTCTGAGAAACCTCTTTACAATAGGTCTCGGCTCTTAATGAGGTCTCCTATCTTCCCCTCAAGACGTTGGATAGAGTCATTCCATAGTCTCCTACCGTCGGCCTGGCAGAGGTTATCCCCGGCCACATCCAAGGGATGGACAGAGGGTTCCCTATCCGCAACACAACGTCTATTGACCTCTTCCTGATCTCTGCCTCTTCCTGCACGGGGGCGGCCTTAGTGAGGCCGACCTTGACCGTCTCCTCTCTACGAGCTAGCTGCACTTCTCGACCTTGATAACCTTTGTCTTAGGTCATTTACTGGGCCCAACCTCTCAAAGGCTGACCCTCTACTCAATCGATAAAAAGCTGATCCTCGCTGTTGGCCCTTTTCACCTCTTCCGCTGCCACAACCTCGGCTCTGCTGAAGAGGGCATACCGTATTATTAGAAACCTCATATGGCTCCCAACATTCTTCCGGGACCTCTTCCGCCTCCAGATTGTCATACCTGTCCTCCGAGCAAGGGTTTCCTTTCCTTCCCAGGTGTAAGCACCTAGGGTCAACAATGTCCCTCCTCCGCTGGGGTGCGGGTTGGTCCTTCGTTGGTGCCTGGGGTGGTCCCCTGGCATCAAGATGAGGATGGACAGTCGCCGGAGTGATCATTTTTGGTGAAACTGATACGACGCAAATATTTCATATTTCACCCGTTAACGTACACGTTATTAGCCCCCTCGGGTACCTTAATTCCTATATTTAAGCTCGATAATCATACACCCTCCATTTTATATGTTAACATGCTATATGAGGTATATTTGAGCTTTTGTAGGGATTACAGGTGCTAAGTATGAAGTTGGATGCATTCTGGTGAAGTTTCGTACAAATCCGCACGCGTAAGGGCATTTTAGTCAATTCAAAATTTGGGAAATTGTCCCAATGTATTCATGGAAGTTCTATTCCTCTGAACAAGCTTCGTGTGGCCTCAAATGGTGCGCGATTCCGAGTCCAAACGAAGAAGTTATGAGACTTTTAGCATAAGAGGATTCAAAAGAAACCAAAACCAGGAAGCCAAATCGATTCGGCTCTAGGCCAAATCGATTCGGCCCCCTAGCCAAATCGATTCAGAAATTTCCAAATCTATTCGGCTTGGACCAGTAGCCAAATATCGGGGGACCAAATCGATTCGGCTCCAGGCCAAATCGATTCGGCCCTGCTGATATTTGGCATTTTTCCTTTTTATTTACAATTTTGCCATGGGATATTTTGTATTTAACCCTTATCTCTTCATTTTGAAGAGGGGATCTTAGATACTTTCATTTTTGATAGATTTAGGGCTTTTATAATTGGGAGCTAAACCCTATCCCTCTTGCTTTGGATGGTTGTACTCTTTGTTTTGTAAGTTGTACCTTAACCTTTTATTCCTTAATATAGTAATTTTAGTTGTTTTCCTTGCTTTCTATCCATTTTCCATGCCTAGATAAGTTTATTTATTGTTATTTATTGCTTTTATAGTGTAATATTAGTGTAAATTAGTTTATTTCCATGATTTGTCCGTAGATAAATAGGGTCGGGATTTCGTTCCGCCATTTACGGGTTTGGACCTCGAAAGTTACGGTTTCATGTAAAATTGCATTTAATTGAAACCACGTGTATTAAAGTTGGATTTTTATGCGTTTAACTTTATTTGTCACGCAACTTTAGTGTTTATAGTGATAATCCGAATTTAATCCGCGTGTGACCATTTTTTATTAAATGTTTAATCTCGCAACTTTGGCTTAAACTCCTTATTGCGTGATGTTTATGCTTAATTGAAAATGCTCGATTAAATGTTTTCGAACCGAAACTCTAATTAGTAGTTGTTTAGCTCGTGAATGCGTGTATGTGATCCCGATCCTCGCTTTACTTTTGTGTAGCGTAACTTCTCTTTTTATTTATTCACGACAACCACCCATCACCTTTTCTTATTTCTTTTACACCATTTTTATTCTTGAAGTTTTAAAACAATTAACATCTAAAATTTAATCACTCCCTGTGGATTTCTTACGATACCCGACTTACCGATGTGCTTGCTTGTCAAGTGTAGTAGTAACTTAGGTTTTCTTTGTATCACGGCGGCGAAACACACAACGATTGTGTCCTCACACAAACACACTTTTTCCGCCCGATCAAAATGGCGCCGTTGCCGGGGAGTGTGTTTTAGATAGTAATTGTTTTATTATTTCGTAGTACTTTTTCTTTGTATTTGTATTCTTTGTTTTAACCTTTTTGGAAGGATAGCATACTTGAGCGCTAAGAAACTTTGATTCGCGGTTGCTCACTTTCTTGCTCGGATTCTCCATCTGTAAACAACGAGGTAATCATGTCCTATTATTATAGTTATTACGGTCATTCTAATGATTCATAATTTGGGGATAGTTTTTCAAGTTTTCCATTTTCAAGATTTTCTTGAAAATGAAAGACTTGAAAACATTTATCGGAATGAAAATCGTTATTGGGAGCTTGAGTTGGATTCATTATTCGAATCCAATGACGATTCTTATTTCATTAGTTTCGAAGACGAGTTTCAACCAAATGAGGAGTCCGAGGCTCTTGAGCCGAGGAAGCCTACTTTGGAAGAAACTTTGCTTTTTTACTCCCAAGGTTTGGAAAGCTTAAATGATGCTGGAATGAGACTTGGAGCACTTTGCGATGAGATGAATTCTTATGCACAAACCAACGAGGAGGTGGAAACTTGTGTTTCACCTAAATTTTTCGAAGAATTTCTCATCGAGTGTGCGTCTTTCTCCCTCGAAATTCAATCTCCTTCCGACGATGAGTCAATTGAGATTGAATTTGTTTCATCAATATATTCATTTTCCGTGATCGAACCATTAGAATTACCGGTTGATTCCTATGAGTCGGTAGAAATTAAAACTTCTACACTTTTTGACGATGAGGACTCTTTACCGGACTTGTTTTAGATGGATGTTATCCTCATGTGTGCACCATCTCCCATTCCATTTGAAAAACCTTTGGGAGATGAATCGATTTTTCTTGGACCTCTAGTGTTCTTGTCCCCCTTGTTATTCAAATCCCCCATCGTCCGTCCAAAATTTCAAATTGGCGATGGTTCACTTTTTTCACCACCCACATGCCTTCCTTTGTTCAAACGAAATTCTTATTTTTCGGGAGGCATGTTCACTTTGGAGGGTCCACCGTTGATCTTTCAAAGTCAAATCCCTTTTTGGGTGGACCCTCAACTATTTATACTTCTAGTGTATAGTTAGTGTGTAGTCTAAATAGTAGGTTGTAAATAGTTAGCTTTTTAATTTTCTTTCTTTCCTTTTTTTCTTTCCTTTTTAATTTAGTCTAGTGTAATTAGTTAACTTTTTGTTATTTGTTTTTGCTATGCTCGGTACTAACTTGTTTTGTAGATTCCTTTGGACTCGCGCTTATGGAGATCGCTCCAATTTTGGGTAATATCGTTCTTTTCCTCTCTTTGTGTTGTGTTCTTAATGCGCATTGAGGACAATGCAACATTTAAGTTAGGGGGTGTAGGATATTCTATCCATTTCATGTGTAGTCCATTGATTTGCTCACATTTAGTTACTAAGTATGCCTTTTTGTGAAAAACTTGAAAATTTTCAAAAATATTTTCTTTCTTTTTTCTCCTTTGTTGGGCATTTTGCCTTGTTTCCGATGATAAATTTTAATAATTGCCCGATCCGATTGACAACTCAATGATGCATGTTCTTGATTTTAGAAATTATTAGACTTTAGTCCTCAAATCATTGATATTGTGAATAACTTCATGAATTAAACTTTATCCCATGAGCATATGCACTTTCTTTGTCATATTGATTTGGTTTAAGATTTTTATAACTCGGTAATCTTTTGATGCATTGTATATACTTACACCGAGTGAGATTAGAGACTTATCTTCATTTGTGAGTGTTATACACTATTCTTTTCTCATTGAAAACATTGAATTCGTTGGTAATCTCTCTATTCTTTCATTTGATCGTTCATTAATTGAGTTCATACTTGAAATGTGTTACTTGAGCATGATTTTCATATATTTGTTTTGACTTGAGAATTGTGTAAACTTTGTGAAATGATCATAGTCCATCTTTGTTATATCACCCATATTAGCCTTGACCTCACCTTATATGTTTACCCTCGTTAACCCCTTTGAGCCTAAATATAACCTTTCTTTTCATAACCCCTTTCCCATAACCAACTCCAAATTGGAGTTTTAAGCCATACATACACCTTACATACCTTTGTTTGGAATGTTACTTGGGATTGAATGTTGTTGTTGTATTGCGGTTGCAATTTTAGGCATATGAGAGTTTGATAAGCAAAGTAAAGAAAGAAGAAAAGAAAGTGTAGTGAAAAAGAGAAAGCAAAAAGCAAAAGAAAACAAAATAAAACATGAGAAAAAGAAGAAAAGAAAAAGAAAAGAGAAAGTTGTATATGTTGTGTATATAGTTCAATAAGCTTTGATTACTCTCTAAATGATACATTTACTGCTTGTTTTGGAACTTGTTTTCCAATTTTGATATTACCCGTATTTTTCCATTATCCCAAGTTTTCATCCCGAACACTTTGAATCCTTACATACATATCCTTCGTTTCGTACCTTAACCCCAAACCTACATTACAACCCTATAAAGTCCTATGTGATCTTAGGGTGCATTTAATTTAAAAGTCATAATAGTTTTGATAATCTGTGAAAATGCATTTCGCCTCTTTTAGTGTGCGGTATCCTTTCATTGAGATTACAGTTTTTCATTTTATATATAGCGTTCTTCATTTGTGACATGTGTGCGGCCTAGTTTCCATTTACATTTACTCTTTATGCCTGCATGTCCTGTGTATTACCTCCCTTTTCAAAGTGAATTCATTTGATGAGCGTAATGCCCGTGAGGATTGAATATATGCTTGCTTTATGTTTATCCGATTTATTTAAGTTTTTACCAAATCATATTTTGCATTTGCTCTCCCCCCTTGCACTTTTAAAGTTTCAATTCTATGAGGTGCATTCAACTTGTTAATAACAACGGACTTTAGCTTGAATTCATTCAAGATGCTAATAACGCGTTTGAAATCTTTTTCGATGTTGTTGAGTTTGTCACATATTGGGTTGGGCATATTTTGAGGAAACTGTGTGATGTTTGTGGGTTTCATCCCTGAAAACCCTCACGAGACGACACTCGTCCACTAGGGTAACCTAGGGGTTTAACGGCTTATTACATATGCTAAATGCAATCGTGCGCCCGCGAAAGTGGCCCTATCTTTTTATTACTTTTTCATCCCATTTTGTACTTGTTTCCTGATTTGGTTTCGTTGTAGTTCTTGTTGTTTCCTATTTCATTGCTAGGGACTAGCAATGTGTAAGTTAGGGGGTGTGATACGACGCAAATATTGCGTATTTCACCCGTTAACGTACGCGTTATTAGCCCCCTCGGGTACCTTAATTCCTATATTTATGCTCGATAATCAGACACCCTCCATTTTATATGTTAACATGCTATATGAGGTATATTTGAACTTTTGTAGGGATTACAGGTGCTAAGTATGAAGTTGGATGCATTCCGGTGAAGTTTCGTACAAATCCGCATGCGTAAGGGCATTTTAGTCAATTCACAATTTGTGAAATTGTCCCAATGTATTCATGGAAGTTGTATCCCTCAGAACAAGCTTCGCGTGGCCGCAAACGGTGCGCGATTCCGAGTCCGAACGAAGAAGTTATGAGACTTTTAGCGGAAGAGGATTCCAAAGAAACCAAAACCAGGAAGCCAAATCGATTCGGCTCCAGGCCAAATTGATTCGGCCCCCTAGCCAAATCGATTCGAAAATTTCCAAATCGATTTGGTTTGGACCAGTAGCCAAATATCGGGGGACCAAATCGATTCGGCTCCAGGCCAAATCGATTCGGCCCTGCTGATATTTGGCATTTTTCCTTTTTATTTACAATTTTGCCATGGGATATTTTGTATTTAACCCTTATCTCTTCATTTTGAAGAGGGGATCTTAGATACTTTCATTTTTTTATAGATTTAGGGCTTTTATAATTGGGAGCTAAACCCTATCCCTCTTGCTTTGGATGGTTGTACTCTTTGTTTTGTAAGTTGTACCTTAACCTTTTATTCCTTAATATAGTTATTTTAGTTATTTTCCTTGCTTTCTATCCATTTTCCATGCCTAGATAAGTTTATTTATTGTTATTTATTGCTTTTATAGTGTAATATTAGTGTAAATTAGTTTATTTCCTTGATTTGTCCGTAGATAAATAGGGTCGGGATTTCGTTCCGCCATTTACGGGTTTGGACCTCAAAAGTTACGGTTTCATGTAAAATTGCATTTAATTGAAACCGCGTGTATTAAAGTTGGATTGTTATGCATTTAACTTTATTTGTCACACAACTTTAGTGTTTATAGCGATAATCTGAATTTAATCCGCGTGTGACCATTTTTGATTAAATGTTTAATCTCGCAACTTTGGCTTAAATTCCTTATTGCGTGATGTTTATGCTTAATTGAAAATGCTCGATTAAATGTTTTCGAACCGAAACTCTAATTAGTAGTTGTTTAGCTCGTGAATGCGTGTATGCGATCCCAATCCTCGCTTTACTTTTGTGTAGCGTAACTTCTCTTTTTATTTATTCACGACAACCACCCATCACCTTTTCTTATTTCTTTTACACCATTTTTATTCTTGAAGTTTTAAAACAATTAACATCTAAAATTTAATCACTTCCTATGGATTTCTTACGATACCCGACTTACCGCTGTGCTTGCTTGTCAAGTGTAGTAGTAGCTTAGGTTTTCTTTGTATCGCGGCGGCGAAACACACAACGATTGTGTCCTCACACGAACACACTTTTTTCGCCCGATCAAAATGGCGCCGTTGCCGGGGAGTGTGTTTTAGATAGTAATTGTTTTATTATTTCGTATTACTTTTTCTTTTGTATTTGTATTCTTTGTTTTAACCTTTTTGGCAGGATAGCATACTTGAGCGCTAAGAAACTTTGATTCGCGGTTGCTCACTTTCTTGCTCGGATTCTCCATCTGCAAACAACGAGGTAATCATGTCCTATTATTATAGTTATTACGGTCATTCTAATGATTCATACTTTGGGGATAGTTTTCAAGTTTTCCATTTTCAAGATTTTCTTGAAAATGAAAGACTTGAAAACATTTATCGGAATGAAAATTGTTATTGGGAGCTTGAGTTGGATTCATTATTCGAATCCAATGACGATTCTTATTTCATTACTTTCGAAGACGAGTTTCAACCAAATGAGGATTCCGAGGCTCTTGAGCCGAGGAAGCCTACTTTGGAAGAAACTTTGCTTTTTTACTCCCAAGGTTTGGAAAGCTTAAATGATGCTGGAATGAGACTTGGATCACTTTGCGATGAGATGAATTCTTATGCACAAACCAACGAGGAGGTGGAAACTTGTGTTTCACCTAAATTTTTCGAAGAATTTCTCATCGAGTGTGCGTCTTTCTCCCCCAAAATTTAATCTCCTTCCGACGATGAGTCGATTGAGATTGAATTTGTTTCATCACCATATTCATTTTCCGTGATTGAACCATTAGAATTATCGGTTGATTCCTATGAGTTAGTAGAAATTAAAACTTCTACACTTTTTGCCGATGAGGACTCTTTACCGGACTTGTTTTCGATGGATGTTATCCTCATGTGTGCACCATCTCCCATTCCATTTGAAAAACCTTTGGGAGATGAATCGATTTTTCTTGGACCTCTAGTGTTCTTGTCCCCCTTATTATCCAAATCCCCCATCGTCCGCCCAAAATTTCAAATTGGCGATGGTTCACTTTTTTCACCACCCACATGCCTTCCGTTGTTCAAACAGAATTCTTATTTTTCGTGAGGCATGTTCACTTTGGAGGGTCCACCGTTGATCTTTCAAACTCAAATCCCTTTTTGGGTGGACCCTCAACTATTAAGACTTCTAGTGTATAGTTAGTGTGTAGTCTAAATAATAAGTTGTAAATAGTTAGCATTTAATTTTCTTTCTTTCCTTTTTTTCTTTCCTTTTTAATTTAGTCTAGTGTAATTAGTTAACTTTTTGTTATTTGTTTTTGCTATGCTCGGTACTAACTTGTTTTGTAGATTCCTTTGGACTCGCGCTTATGGAGATCGCTCCAATTTTAGGTAATATCGTTCTTTTCCTCTCTTTGTGTTGTGTTCTTAATGCGCATTGAGGACAATGCAACATTTAAGTTAGGGGGTGTAGGATATTCTATCCATTTCATGTGTAGTCCAATGATTTTCTCACATTTAGTTACTAAGTATGCCTTTTTGTGAAAAACTTGAAAATTTTCAAAAATATTTTCTTTCTTTTTTCTCCTTTGTTGGGCATTTTGCCTTGTTTCCGATGATAAATTTTAATAATTGCCCGATCCGATTGACAACTCAATGATGCATGTTCTTGATTTTAGAAGTTATTAGACTTTAGTCCTCAAATCATTGATATTGTGAATAACTTCATGAATTAAACTTTATCCCATGAGCATATGCACTTTCCTTGTCATATTGATTTGGTTTAAGATTTTTATAACTCGGTAATCTTTTGACGCATTGTATATACTTACACCGAGTGAGATTAGAGACTTATCTTCATTTGTGAGTGTTATACACTATTCTTTTCTCATTGAAAACATTGAATTCATTGGTAATCTCTCTATTCTTTCATTTGATCGTTCATTAATTGAGTTCATACTTGAAATGTGTTACTTGAGCATGATTTTCATATATTGTTTTGACTTGAGAATTGCGTAAACTTTGTGAAATGATCATAGTCCATCTTTGTTATATCACCCATATTAGCCTTGACCTCACCTTATATGTTTACCCTCGTTAACCCCTTTGAGCCTAAATATAACCTTTCTTTTCATAACCCCTTTCCCATAACCAACTCCAAATTGGAGTTTTAAGCCATACATACACCTTACATACCTTTGTTTGGAATGTTACTTGGGATTGAATGTTGTTGTTGTATTGCGGTTGCAATTTTAGGCATATGAGAGTTTGATAAGCAAAGTAAAGAAAGAAGAAAAGAAAGTGTAGTGAAAAAGAGAAAGAAAAAAGCAAAATAAAACAAAAGAAAACATGAGAAAAAGAAGAAAAGAAAAAGAAAAGAGAAAGTTGTATATGTTGTGTATATAGTACAATAAGCTTTGATTACTCTCCAAATGATACATTTACAGCTTGTTTTGGAACTTGTTTTCCAATTTTTATATTGCCCGTATTTTCCCATTTTCCCAAGTTTTCATCCCGAACACTTTGAATCCTTACATACATATCCTTCGTTTCGTACCTTAACCCCAAACCTACATTACAACCCTATAAAGTCCTATGTGATCTTAGGGTGCATTTAATTTAAAAGTCATAATAGTTTTGATAATCTGTGAAAATGCATTTCGCCTCTTTTAGTGTGCGGTATCCTTTCATTGAGATTACAGTTTCTCATTTTATATATAGCGCTCTTCATTTGTGACATGTGTGCGGCCTAGTTTCCATTTACATTTACTCTTTATGCCCGCATGTCCCGTGTATTACCTCCCTTTTCATAGTGAATTCATTTGATGAGCGTAATGCCCGTGAGGATTGAATATATGCTTGCTTTATGTTTATCCGATTTATTTAAGTTTTTACCAAATCATATTTTGCATTTGCTCTCCCCCCTCGCACTTTTAAAGTTTCAATTCTATGAGGTGCATTCAACCTATTAATAACAACGGACTTTAGCTTGAATTCATTCAAGATGCTAATAACGCGTTTGAAATATTTTTCGTTGTTGTTGAGTTTGTCGCATATTGGGTTGGGCATATTTTGAGGAAACTGTATGATGTTTATGGGTTTCATCCCTGAAAACCCTCACGAGACGACACTCGTCCACTAGGGTAACCTAGGGGTTTAACGGCTTATTGCATATGCTAAATGCAATCGTGTGCCCGCAAAAGTGGCCTTATCTTTTTATTACTTTTTCATCCCATTTTGTACTTGTTTCCTGATTTGGTTTCGTTGTAGTTCTTGTTGTTTCCTATTTCATTGCTAGGGACTAGCAATGTGTAAGTTAGGGGGTGTGATACGACGCAAATATTGCGTATTTCACCCGTTACCGTACGCGTTATTAGCCCCCTCGGGTACCTTAATTCCTATATTTATGCTCGATAATCATAAACCCTCCATTTTATATGTTAACATGCTATATGAATATATATTTGAGCTTTTGTAGGGATTACAGGTGCTAAGTATGAAGTTGGATGCATTCCGGTAAAGTTTCGTACAAATCCGCACGCGTAAGGGCATTTTAGTCAATTCACAATTTTTGAAATTGTCCCAATGTCTTCATGGAAGTTGTATCCCTCTGAACAAGCTTCGCGTGGCCGCAAACGGTGCGCGATTCTGAGTCCGAACGTAGAAGTTATGAGACTTTTAGCGGAAGAGGATTCCAAAGAAACCAAAACCAGGAAGCCAAATCGATTCGGCCCCCTAGCCAAATCGATTTGGAAATTTCCAAATCGATTCGGCTTGGACCAGTAGCCAAATATCGGGAGACCAAATCGATTCGGCTCCAGGCCAAATCGATTCGGCCCTGCTGATATTTGGCAATTTTCCTTTTTATTTACAATTTTGCCATGGGATATTTTGTATTTAACCCTTTTCTCTTCATTTTGAAGAGGGGATCTTAGATACTTTCATTTTTGATAGATTTAGGGCTTTTATAATTGGGATCTAAACCCTATCCCTCTTGCTTTGGATGGTTGTACTCTTTGTTTTGTAAGTTGTACCTTAACCTTTTATTCCTTAATATAGTTATTTTAGTTGTTTTCCTTGCTTTCTATCCATTTTCCATGCCTAGATAAGTTTATTTATTGTTATTTATTGATTTTATAGTGTAATATTAGTGTAAATTAGTTTATTTCCATGATTTGTCTATAGATAAATAGGGTCGGGATTTCGTTCCGCCATTTACGGGTTTGGACCTCGAAAGTTAGGGTTTCATGTAAAATTGCATATAATTGAAACCGCGTGTATTAAAGTTGGATTGTTATGCGTTTAACTTTTTTTGTCACACAACTTTAGTGTTTATAGCGATAATCCGAATTTAATCCGCGTGTGACCATTTTTTATTAAATGTTTAATCTCGCAACTTTGGCTTAAATTCCTTATTGCGTGATGTTTATGCTTAATTGAAAATGCTCGATTAAATGTTTTCGAACCGAAACTCTAATTAGTAGTTGTTTAGCTCGTGAATGCGTGTATGCGATCCCGATCCTCGCTTTACTTTTGTGTAGAGTAACTTCTCTTTTTATTTATTCACGACAACCACCCATCACCTTTTCTTATTTCTTTTACACCATTTTTATTCTTGAAGTTTTAAAACAATTAACATCTAAAATTTAATCACTCCCTCTGGATTTCTTACGATACCCGACTTACCACTGTGCTTGCTTGTCAAGTGTAGTAGTAGCTTAGGTTTTCTTTGTATCGCAGCGGAGAAACACACAATGATTGTGTCCTCACACGAACACACTTTTTTCGCCCGATCAGAAACTCCGGGTGGCCTCATCATAGTTTGGCTGAGCTGTGAAAACTGTTCCTGCATAACTTGTTGTGTGGCAGCCAAAGACCTCAAAGCCGCGCCCACCTCCGCCATTTCGGACTGAGGCGGTGCCTGGATGGATGTGGGCCCTCCTCCACCAGGCGGCGGAAGAGGCCGTGGCAATTCTGGTGCCATATGTTAACACTAAAGAGTTTGAGTAGCAGATGAGCTTAATACCTTACAGGACCTCTTTCAATGGTGAAATAGCTCCGCATAAGGTGGGGAGGCCTGGTTCACCACCAGAGTCTTCGGTGAGGTTCAGCGAATAAAGAGGAAGAGACAGCTTCTCTCTTCCCACAGACGGCGCCAAAATGATGATGCTGAGAAATAGCACCACCCTTCAAGGTGTTTGTGAGCTCAGTTCAATGTTAACAATGGCAGGATGAGAGTATATACACATATAGTAGAAGGAGGTGAGGAGAAGAGGATTCATACAGGATTGTAAGTGGTTCAGCCAATTTGGCCTACGTCCACTGTGAAAGTGTATGATGTATATCACTGTATGAGGGCTCTAATGGCCATGGATACAATCTCTCAAGCTTTCTCTCTCTACTGTGTATTTCAACAGAGTTTCAGCTAGGGTTGCTAACTTCGAATCCTTTGCAAGGTAGAGGATGACCTCTATATATAGTACCTGGGGGGTGTAATATACCCCCTATGCATGCAATGAGCATGTGTGTGTTGATCTAGCCAATCTGATGAAGACATATGTCACTGTCACAGGTAGAGAATGATGATAAAATATTCCCCCCATGTGAGGGGAATGATTTGTTATAACTGAATTGTGTCCACGTGTCCTTATCCACACATATGCCAATAAGAGCTCGGCCTCGATGCTTAGTCCTGACCTCGGCCTGGAAGAGGCCGAGGCTGGTAAGGTCCAGTTGTCCATATAATCTGAGATGAGTCATTATGGTCCCGGCTTAAGTGAAGCCGAGGCAAGTATTGAGGTCGGCCCGGGCCGAGGTTAAGCAGGACCGTGCCTGGAACATTGGCTGATTCATTGATGGGTTTGTCCTTGATAGAGGTATGTATCCTCATAACCCCGGCCTACCCCTGGCCGAGGTTGTCATTCCCAGGTAAACTGAAGAGTTGCTGACCGTTATGATACATGCAGCCTCCCATTGATGAGGTTTGTAGTTTGTCGATCAGGGCCGACCCTTCTATGGCCGAGGCTGTTGGTCACCGATCCAAGGCTCTTCCCACGTCGGCCATGTCCTCGGCCGAGGTTGATGTCTCTGAGCCGAGGTAAAACTCGGGGCATATCATTAATCCTATCCATTCTAAAGATGAGATAGTGCACATCTGCCACAAAGTTAGGATAAGTTACACTTATCCATATCTTAGTATGTCTAAGTGGGGTATTGCAGGATAGTCTTTATGGAAATCACCTACGTGAGTAAGAAAGGGTCCACTTCAATGAGAATAATGAAAAGCAAATTCTCTAAAATACTCACTTAACCAAGTGGTGTTCATAGCCAAAATGAATAAAAAAAAGTGAGACCAACTGTGTTGAAGAATTATTGTGAATATTGTTGTATAGTCTTACACAAACGGTTGAAAGATGTATAGTCTACTGATTAACGAAGTAAATTCGATAGTATATCACTAAGAAAAGTGCAAGGCTCCTAAATTTTTAGTTTTACTCAAACTAGTATCTGCATTATCATTAACATGTTATATATAACTAAATTTCATTCACGTAGGGGATTGCTGGAAATGGGTTTAGAAAATAGCCTAAACGAGCATCTTTAGGTTCATTTTATTGTGGGATCCACATTTCGATTTAGTCGGGTCCATGCACAAATACGTTCACCTCTGTGAGGAGTATAACGTAGTATATTTGTCTCATTCAAACCATTAAGTAATGAATGAAAAATTTGAACTCAAGGAATTACACAAAAAAGGTCAATTTATCACCTTTTAGCCGGCCACCCTTGTCATGGTCAATAACCATGACAAAAAATACGCATTTTTTATCACGGTCATTAACCGTGACATGTTAGTGACAAGTCTATGTCAAGTAGAGTTGTCATGAACTTGTCATGGTCATTGAACATGACAACTCTATAATGTTGTCACGGTCAAAGATCGTGATAGGTTCGTGATAACTTTATCAGTAAAAAAACCCTTCCCTCTTCTTTTTTTCCACTGTTTTCACTTCCCTCTTTTTCTCTCACTCTAAGCAACTGCTATCACTCTCTCTAAGCGATTTTCAGGTTAGTTTTTCCCTCTCTATCTCTTTCCTTTGTATATATGTGTGTATATGTGTGTGTGCGTGTATATGTGGGTGCTGTGGGTGTGAGTGTACAAGTGTGTGCATGTGTGTGTGTGTGGTGGGGGGAGGGAGCAGGGGGTATGTGGGTGTGTGTGCAGGTGGGTGGGTGTGCATGTGTGTGTGGTGGGGGGAAGGGGGAGTTGGGGGGTAGTGGGTGGAGGGTGGGGGGAGGGGGGTGTGTGTGTGTGGGGGGGGGGGGGGGGGGTGTTGAAATTAATTGTTAATGTTTAGTACTTGAAATTAATTGTTAATGTTGATTTAGGACTTGAAATTAATGTTTAGTTTAGGGCTTGAAATTAATTGTTAATGTTGATTGGGGACTTGTAATTAATGTTTAGTTTAGGACTTGAAATTAATTGTTAATGTTGATTGAGTGATGTTAGTTGGGATTGAAATTAATAGATATTAATAATATTGATTGAACCTTATTGTTTAGAGAATAAAATTAATTTGACATTATAAGTATTGTTTATATATTTTTATTTAGGTTTGAAATGGTTAATGTTGAATTAATTGAGTAGATGAATTAGAAGGAGTACGGGGTACATATTTATTGATTTGTTGTTGTTGTTGTATTATATTGGACGGATGTGGTTGGATATGGAAGTTGGTTATTAAATTTTTTAAAATCCTTAATTTAATTCACACTAATAAATTCTTAAATAATTATATTGTCTTACTTTGTCGGGTTGGTTAATTTTGGAAGTGACACTACCACTGGATTATTATCAAAATGGGGGGAGGGGGAGTTTTCACCTTTTTCCTAAAATTACTTTGTGTCACGACCCGTTCGAGAGTGGAACGACCATAGACTTATCATAATTAAATGAAACATACTTGAAATTACACATAGTTCTTATGCGTACGCATTCAATAGCCCTTAGACCCGTTCGAGAGTCATTACCCCTGTATTGAGGTCTCTCAAATTGTCCCGTTTGGACAGTTTGGGACTGCATAGTTTCTGTATAATAATATTCTTAGTGTCTTAAACTTGTTACTTTTGGAGGAAGTTCTGCAGTCGTATCTTAATGTTCTTAAGGTACATACTAGATGATGCGATTTTGAGTGTTATTTCAATTATCAATTAAAATAACACCCACACTTTCAAATCTATGTCTTGTACTTGGAGAACTATGGGGGCATGTTATCGAATTTTCCTCAAATTGGAACAATGTCCATGAGCTGTTAAGTATACTACAGAGATGTGAGGTCTTGAATGGGATAGGACCCCTCACCCTTTAGAGGAGATGGAGGAAATAGGAATTAATATTATAAATTGAATTTGAATTTGAAATTTAAAAATCGAATATGAATAAGACATAATTAAATGAAACATACTATAAATTTTATACAACAAGTAATAGGTGATTTTTTATACTAATGGGAACTAAATGTTCACACTTTTGTTTATACTAATCCATGAATATACGCTTCTTACATATAATATGTGATTGTGTGGAGCAGTTGTGATGGCATATCCTAAATACAAAGAGTGAATGGGTGAGACAAATAGATTAGGGGATGTGTTTCGCAAAGGCGCTAATGAATTTGTGAAATACGCAAAGAGATGTCATAATGATGAAGAGTTTTCATGTCAGTGTGCTAAGTGTGACAATGGTAAGGTGTTTGGGTGGAAAACAGTTGAACTACATTTGTTAAGATGGGGTATGCAAGATAGTTATTGATTTTAGAGTTTTCACGGGGAATTAAAAGTTCCTTTTGTCCCCGAGCAACCTCCACAACAACCTTCAACAAGTAGGATGGATGTACAAGGGGTTGACGTACATCATAATATGTTAGAGGATTTAGTTAATGATGCGTACGGAGTTCATAAAGTGGAAGAGAATGAGGTCATTGACAATGTACAAGGTTCAGGTGCTCATAAAGATATCGAGATAAACCTTGACGATGACTACCAAAGTTTAAAATTTAAGGTGACCCAACTGTTATACTCTGGCTGTGAGAAAGATCAGACAACTTTACATGCCATGGTTGGTTTGAATAGTTTGAAGACCTAATACGATTTGTCTGCTAATAACGTGATAGGAATTCTGAATTGGGCGAAGGGCTTGCTACCCAAGGAGAATACGCTTCCAAATAGCTATCATGTTATGAAGAACCGTTTGAAAGGTTTTGGAATGAAGTATAAATCCATTCTTGCTTGTGTGTATGACTGCATACTATATCAAAAGGAGTATGAAAATCTCGATCGGTGTTCGATATGCGATGAACCTATATATGTCCAATCTACTAGCAAAGAAGGCACAAGCTTAAAAGTGCCTCAAAAAGTGTTGAAATATTTTCCCGTTGGGCCTAGATTAAAGAGGTTTTTCATAGTACATGGATAGAGAAGGCAATGATCTAGCATGATAGGGTAGAAGTAGGGGATAATCTCATGTGTGATCCTATTGATTCTACATCTTGGAGAAGGAGGATTATGAGTATCCCGATTTTTCTGGAGAATAGCATAACATTCATTTGGCAATATCAACAGATGGTTTCAGTCCATTTGGAAATTTAAGCACCAATTAAAGTGGATGGCAAATAATCATAGCCCAACTCAACCTCCCTCATTCATAGTGCATGAGACTTGAATTTTTGATGTTGTCTTTATTGATACCTGGGCCAAAGGCACCAAGTGATGACATCGATGTCTACCTGGCTCCTTTGGTAGAAGAATTAAATGAGTTGGGGGAAGAGGGTGTGCAAACATTTGAATCTTTTAGAAAAGAAGAGTTTACGCTGAAAGCTATGTTGATGTGGGAAATTCATGATTTTCTAGCTTATGGGGCATTATCCGGTTGTGTAGTACATGGTTGTTTGGGGTGTCCTATTTATGGAGAGGAGGTTGAATCTCTTTATCTCCCCGCTAGCTCGAAAAATATATAGTATTGTTATACGAGGTTTTTACTCCTCATCATAGTTTCAGATTGGAGAAAGGTTCCAATTTTTTATTAGGCAGGGTTCAACATAGGCTACCGCCGAGAAAACTTTCAGGTTCAGAAATTGAAAGTAAATCTTCTGATTGTGGCCCTAATATGCCTGTAAGAATCCTAAATTTAAGAATTTCAAGAATAAGAAATCCCCAACTGGCAATGAAACTGAGACAAGAAAGGCATGGTCTAGGAGGTCAATTTTATTTGACCTCCCTTATTAGAAGAATAATCCGATACGCTAAGTATTAGATGTGATGCAAGCAGAGAAGAACATCGTTGAACATATTGTTGGCACATGCCTTGGGAGGAGTCATTAGAAGGATGGAGAAAATGCACGAAAATACCTTAAATCGTTGGCACTGTTTTGTTATAATATGGTTAGTGTTTTCTATTCTTCCAATTCATTTGGATTTGTAATACTAACAATAATTTTTACAGAAAATTTCTTCTTTAGGGCTTGGTGGCAGTGGAGGTGACGAGGGCTCCTCGGCCGCTAGGCTCCCAAAATGGGACAAATTGGGATTGGCCGTTGAGAACAAGACGTGAATATTGGCCAGATCCCTTGCATTGGTAAGACGATTATCGGACCGGGGTACATTAGTTGGATGTAGGTGTCAAATGAGGTCAAGTTGGTTGTTTGGACGGCACTACTAGTTTTATATTTATATTTATATTTATATTTATTTCTTTTTTATTTTGTATTTGTTTGAAACGAATAATTTGGCATGCCCCGCAACTCTGTGATTCCGTGTTGGAGCAGCTGAGGGAACAACATAATACGTGGAAGAAAAATTTACGGAACCGGTACTTTGGAAAGACTCGAGACTCCATTCTCAGATTGCGTGAGACTGTCCCATTGAATGATACGATCGCATTGGCAAAGTAGAAAAAGTTCAGCGACATGAAATCGAGGAGCGACAGTTGGCCTTTTGCCAATCGGGGAGGGATAACTAGGCGAAAATGACGGACGTGCACTACTCCAGCCGGACGTCTTACGCCGAGGTGGAGAAGAGGATTGTAAGTTTTTATTTTTCTATAATTATAGAAATATGTTATTCTGCATTATTTTACTTTGCGTTACTTACTACTTTTGTATTATTTTATTTTAGGGGACGTTGAGTGGCCCTAGGGGTAGGCCACATTGGCTCGATGCCTATGTGGCAATTCGAACTAAGAAGGGCAAGGATAAGGAGGTGTCCCCGAGCATCGCGTCCATGATTGTAAGTAATCCGATAGTTTAATTTTTGTTAATTACATTATAATTTTTTTATCTACTTAATTAACTAATTGTGTGTTTTTTGTCGTTTCACGCAAAGTTTAAGAAAGTGCATGGGTCACAGTCTGATGCCGACAAGGCATCTTTTTCTACGGACGAACTCAACCAAGTGCTCAGCGCTGATCACAAGGGGAGGACTAGGGGGTGAGCGCGCGGATGGGCAAATCTAGGATCATCTGAATGGAGATGACCAATACCGGGTTGGCTCGTCAGGTGGACACGCATAATGCGAAACTATCAAAGTTGGAGGCGACTGTCCTAGATATGTACGCATTCATGAAGTGTCAGTTGGGTGGAAATGGCAAGGGTAAGGGGAAGGAGAAGATGATGGAGGAGGAAGTGGATGAGGACGAGGATGTAGGCATCGTTGCTTCATCGTCGATATTGGCAGACTCACCTCTTGATGATCCAGTCCCCTACTTGGCTCTCGTCTAGCAGCCAATGTCAACAGGTGGTTGGCCGAGCGTGTTTTTACGCAACATATATGATGGTCAGTGGATAGAGAGAGGGTTAAAGGACCCGAATACCATCCCAGGTATGCCGGTTCATGGATGTATCCTTCAAAACATCGAGACCAAGGTGCTCGTCATGCATGTGATAACCAAGAAGGATAAATCTACATTCGGGTTATGCGAACAATGCAGTGTGATGCATATTGAGGGGTCTCCTCCTCGAACCTACCCCAAATTCTATGTCGTGACATTATTAGTATCCATTTTTATTTGGACACTCGAATTATATTTGAATTATTTTAATTTGTTACATTTTGGTTTGGATATGGATTGTATTTTTATTTTATTTGGATATAGAATTATATATGCAATGATTTGGTGCATTATATATATTTTATTTGGATATATGTTGTTTGAACAAGTACAATTTTTCTATAACAAGTACAAATATACTGCTGGCCAGTGACAGTGGCCCAGCTGCCCAAAAGATTTTTTTTAAATTCTACCCAGATTTGTCACGGTCAATGATCATGATAATTTTTTAGAGTTTGTCACCTGTTTGTCACGTTCTTTAACCGTGACAAAACTTGTCACGGTCAAAGACTGTGACAGGATCGTGACAAGTCCTTGAAAAAAATAATTGTCACCCTAAGACTTGTCACGGTCAATAACCTTGATAAGTTTGACTTGTCACGATCAATGACCATGATAATTCGACAGTTTTGGTGTAGTGAAGTGACCCATTTAAAGGCATTGTAATAAGTGTCGAACATTTGTCCTACATAGGAAGAATAAAAAAATTTAATAGAGTTACTAAAACAAAAAAGGTGTACTAAGGCTTAGATGCCTTTGGGGTTTCCCAACTCTTTGAAGGGGAGGTAGCTTACACTATACATGTGTTAGGCATGGGCCAAAGACCCACATACGCATGTGCATCATTTGTTTGTCCGGCTCAATCCGATTCGATCTCTGGCTCGAGTTTGGGCTTGGGCTTATCAAAATTCCTTTCCTTTTGGCCCAATATAATTGAGTTTTGGGGACGTATTTTAACCCATCATCAAACCCATTTGTCTTTTTAGTTAGAGCCAATAGTTACAACTGTTTGTAACATCCCTATCTGAATATCTACATATTATTCCCATATATATCTATCTTTCCCTTCCAGTTTAAAACACGAAAATTCTTACTACAAAATTCCTTATGTTCTTTGTCAGTTAATGTATATTCTTGTTTATGGTTTGAGTAATAAACACATAATTGAGTTAAATAGAATCTAAATACTGCAGTGCTTCTTAGTTTGATTCGTAATCCATATTATTGGGATACGGTAATTCACAACCTTGAGCACTATTGAGAAAACTAATCCGTCTTAAGGACACGGTGATTTAACAGGGCTTGGATTTTTATATAAATACAATGATAAAATCTTCCTCATTAATAAGTAAGTTACTCTTATTTCTGTAATTACAATTATTTATGACTCTGTAATTTTTATTTAATTTTGTACTATTTGATTTATAAAATTACCAGTAGCAACAATCATCTAAAAGAAGTGCAAATTATCAAGAGAAAAATGATTCACAAACACCTAAGAAATTAACATGAAAAATCATGGGAAACTTACTATTCTGATCTCTCTTAAATGCTATTCCATGAGATGGGTGCCCTCTCATGTAAAAGACTAAACAACTTTAATGAGGTTAGGTGTAATCAATAAGACAAATTCATTTTTTTTTTTTATTTTGTTACATTTTGTGAGTAAATCCATTTTCAAACATTAAAATATCAATACAAATTAGACGGCGTACTAGTAAATACCGAACAATACCTATATACAAATGGCAGGAACCAGTGAGTAAGAATTCGACCCTTGTTACCCAGATAATTTAATCTAAATTCATGGTGGGTGGTTTCATTGTGTGGACGATTAGGAATCATGTATTGGAGGCCTTTGATCCCTCCACTACATGTCTATATATAATATGATTATTTATTCTTTTTCCTTTGCATATTTGATACTTATATCCGAGTTTCGATCAAGTGGAGTAGGAGCAGAGAAGAGATTGAGGTTCCATGTTAATGCATAGTGGGTGGGATAAAGATGGTGGCATTTCAAACATTGAGATGAAGGATCATATACAATCCATTGAGAAGCCTGCACCTGACTTGCTTCAAGGTTGGGGGTTTATCAATCAATGGGCAGCTAGAACCATTGACATTCCTTAACTGTAAAAAAGTTCTCAATGATGGGAATAACACAATTTGGAGTCATATCATGGTATCATATACTATTATATAAAGTTAGGGTTGTCAAATTTTCAATTTTTTATAATACCCTCACTTATCACTAAACATGAAGATAAATATAGATGTAATTTTGTACATACTTAAGGAGGTAGTTTCATAGAAACTCCATTCATAAATTGATCATCCTTTTATGTTGGTAACTCCTTTTTCCTACTCTTTGGGTTAGCCATTTCAATATAATTTGTCTGTTTAAAGAACCCATGACATTTTTTAAAGAGCTCAAGTTTTGAAGACCTCTCTTTAGTTAATTAAGTATATATTTTTTATTTTTTAATATTGACTTTGTGCATTTGTTATTATTTAAGTTTGTTCTTCCACAGAAAGTTCTCTCATGTCTTATGATTCCTTCTCTCACCTTAGTTAGTTTGTTTTTAATTAGTAGAAGTTTAACAACTTTATGTAACCATAATTTGCATAGACATTTGATTTTCATTTGTTCAATTTAAAATAACATTAACTAATTCTTTTGGTTCCAAATTTGTGGTTTAGTTCTATAACATGTCATTTAGTACAGGACATAACAAATGCCACAGATGAGATGATATATTTTTGGTGGAGTCCACCGAAAAAATTTGGAAGGAATGGAAGGCCAGAACAAAGCGTGAGGGTTATAGTAAATATAGTACTAATGAGGAACGCTTGACACATTATCCCCCAAAGGTTTAGAAAGATCAATGGAAAATAATCATCTTTTATTGGGACTCAGTCGACACACATGTTTATATTATCTTACATGATTGAGATCAGATTCCTTATCATCCAATTTCCATCTTAGGAAAATTCATGTTGATATGTTCCCTCCCTTTTCTTCGAGAAATATTTTCTCTCGACTATAAAGTTGTATGCATCAACATTTACAACAACTAACAATGTACCCATAGAGGCTAACATGGTATAGTATTATAGTGTGAGAGTGATCCACATCATGTTAAAACACAATAGAACATTATTGGTTCATGGTTAGCCATGCATATAACACCACTTATATTAAAATAGATTGACACATGAGAAAATAAAGTAGCGAAAATCATTACAAAGAAAATAAAACACTAGACCTTTAATATACAAAGGAATGATCTTAATAATGAGGAAATCTAAAAAATGTAGTTATTGTTGAATCAAAATGACTAACTATATTTTAGTTAGCTTTAATTTATAAAGGAAAAAAAAACTAAAAATCCTTTAAATTTTGAAAAAATTGTAACATTACTAAATATTTTATATCGTTTAGTAGTGACAAACCTCCTAGATAACACTACGTTTCGTAAGTATTTATTAAAAAAAGTAGTGAAAAAAGTATGTATTAGTAACTACTATAATAAATAAATATATGCATTAGTATCATCATGTTTCACTAGGTAATTTTGCTATATAAAATAAGGAAAAGGTTACTCTTACCGGGAGTTAGCACCAGGTTAGTACCGAATGCGCTTTATATAATTTGTACAATGGTGTGAGTCCCGCCAAGGTACAAGCCGCATAAAGTGCATTCGGTACTAGCGCGGTGCTAATTCCCGATTAGAGCATCATTACTCATAAAATAATGGAGAGCACCTCACTTTTGATGCCTCATGTTTCATTTTATTTTTCTCCATCCTCTTAATCACACTTTTTTGAAAGAACAATCTATTTATTTTCCTAGGTTAACGTATATGCGTGATCCCATATTTCAAGTAGTCAATATGCCTGGAAAGTAGTCAATGGGTTTGAAAATTTGTTTTATCGAAAAGTTGATTTATTTTTTTGGAGTTAAGTTTTTGTGTTCGTTTTCTTTTGTCATCTAATGATTTTATTTGGGTTCTACAGAACTCCAATTGTTTTGATATAAGTAGTGTATATGATTTTATATATTCCATTGATATATTAACACATAACCATTAACACATAATTAATAATGGACAAAGATGAACAATAAAACATGATTGGCGAATAACCAAATTAATCCAATCATTCTCAAAAAATTCACGCGACAAAACACATGTTTCATATGGAAAAAACATGGGTCAATTATTGAATAGTCCCTACTATAAATGTATATTTTTTAAAAAGGACACATATTTTTAATTTAACCCATTTAGTCCCTCAAGCACTCAATATTCTCTTATTTTTAGAGGTCCGCGTCAGCGGCACTCCCTCTCCAAAATATGTGGCAAAGGACTTTTTGAGGCAAAATAAAAATGCTTGGATTAAATGAGTATTAAAAAATATTCGAGAGACTATTTGGTATGTGTCCCAAAAAACATTGAATTAAAATAAACAAATCTTAAAAGTTAATACCAAATCAAAATACTAAATACATATTTAATAAGTTCGTATTCCTAAAATGTAAAAAGTAAATCAGGATACTAAATATATTCTTGTAAACTAAATGTTAACTTAAAAAATAAATTTATACTATATAAAATATTATAGTCAGAACACATTCTATTATACTTAATCCAATAATTTCATTAGTTAGTGTGTGTGTGTATATATATTAACTTCACTTACATTTATAAAACAAAATCATAAAGCTTCTTATCTGATCTCACGGTGGCCTTCACTATACTTTATCACTGTTTGCTATTTTGGTTTGGTGAAGTGAAGAATGAAGATAGAATAATTGAAGAGGGTTTTATGGGTTAGTTTGATTGACTTTTGGATTGTTATCTCAGGTATTTTTTTTAGCTTAACCGATGTTGGCCTTCCAACTTCCAAGATAATTTCCTTCCCCAAAACCAAACTTCTGAGATCAATTCACCCCAAAAACCGAACAGCAAAACACTCACACACACACACACACACACACACACACACACACATATATATATATATATATATATATATATATATATATATATAATTTGGGGGCCCTAAAAATCCTAAAAAATCAGGGGCCCGAGGCGGCCGCCTTACGTCTTATGATTTAAAAATGTCAGGATATTTTATATCTCTGAGTAGTTACAAATTCACATTTTATTATGTGAATATTTTCACATTTTATTTAAGAGTCATTATATGGTGGTCATTTGTGCTTTCAATGTATCATACAAAAATCGCGAAGAACAAAGCCATTCGTGCATATTTGATGATGCCACATATATATCTGCTAGAACTAGTCATTCTCAAGTTAAAATCTAAGGTAAAAGTTTGATACTTCTAATGACTGCTACATTCTTTTTATATTGCTAGAATTCCAAAAGGATTGGATGCAAGCCAACTCGTTAAGATGGGAGTACAAGGAGGCACATATAACCAAGGATAAGGAATGAAGAATATGCTCGATTAATTATGTGTATATTTTGCATTTAATTGTCATTTTAAACAACCTTATGTCATATGCACGAGAAACTAATATAATATCATAGGTTACCAAACACCATGTGAGGGGCACGAGGAAGAACAATATTTCCATTCCTTATAACAAAATGCATTCACGATATTTTGTTATAGTTATATTATTAATTAGATAATAATAGTATTAATCACATCCCTATACTTTGTCATGCCATTATTATGTTCTTTTTAATAACTTGAATTGATTTTTAGAACAAGAGATTGATGAATAGAAATCCCAACATCTAGAGATAGCAAGACTGGGGTTGTAAAAGATGACATAAGTGGGCGACTTATGGGACTTGAAAGGCATGGTCATGTACAGACCTTTGGTCTTGATGCCACTCTGAGTATGTATTCGTCAGATCATATACGATGTTTAAGGCTCAGAAGATGGATTCTGAGACATGACATCTGAAGGGGTAGATTTAAAATAGTTTACCAATGATCTCGGATCGTTCTTGGAATCAAAATAATTAAAAGCAGAAAAAACTTGCTTTAAAGAAAAAACCTAGGGTTTTAATTCTATACCATTGTGGATCGTTTCTAAGGATTCTGAAATGGAGTCGATTTGGACAAGATAAATGATGTTAATCAACCTTTGATCTTCCAGTGTATGTGTCACACGTTAATTTCTCGGGAACGAATGTTATTTTAAAATAATGCTATATCATAATTGAGTATGCATACCAAGCTAACTAAGAATTTATAAAAGCTAAACTGTCTTACACTATAGTTCAAAAGCTTATTCTTCAACAATTTCTTTGCATATCTTAAATTGCTGCACTATAATTCCTGGAGTATTTGTCACTGCCTATTAGTACCTTTGCAAAATAACTAGAAGGAAACGAATCAACAAAGTTTTTGAATAGGTCCTACAAGTTCTAAAACAAGTATAAATATAGAGAGAATTTGGAATGTATATGGAATTCAGTGTTTATCAAATCAAACGGAAGCAAATGTTTTTTATAATGGCATTAAAAATTAAGGAGGTTGAACTGATAATCACATACTGACCATCTCATTAAAGGTCATATAAAGAAAGTCAAGGATCTTTGAACTAATAATTCCATACTTACCACCTCACTAAGAGGGTACAGAAATAGTAAGCCATTAGTATAACCAAATAAATCAACCCAAAACCTTTGGTAAAAAGTAACCGGCTAGGCACATAAAATGGAACTCATATGTATATAACAATAATCTAGGCCCTCAAACATCTGAGGCCATATGCCAAGGAGAAAAGTTTTGTGCGACAATACGACAATCTACTCCCTAATTAATACTGATGCTTGTATTATAATAATTTGCACACAAGAGCAGGGATGAACTGATTCAATAAGGAACGTGATATCAGTTATTAGGTGATAAGGGTAAATTGATTCATATGATTCAAAGTCAAATATACATAGCTAAAAAAATTATGAGAATATGATAAATATGAGTATGATAATTTCTACACATACTTGGAAATAAATTGGCTATCATAGAGTGATATCAATAGCAAATAACAAATGCTAAAGTTTACTATTGAAAAGATAGAATACCTACCAGTGTATTGAGTTGAGCGAGCTTGTCTGATTCATTGTTCTTTGTCATATTTAACTATAATTTTTAATGCAAGTGTTATTACGAATAATCTAGAAATAAATATTTGACTCTTCACGTTGCTTTTCATAATGACACTGTCGTGAGTATTCAGGTCGCGATATATAACTCATACAAAATTTGTGGAAAAACATCTATGTCTAATTTTATAACATGCCGGATAATTTTCTTAGGAAAAATATCGTAAAATAATATTTTAATGTTTATTTGGATCCTTTAATTGACACCTCAACTCAAATATGACGTTGTAAAAAATAGAGTCAAATTAAAAATATTTTTGTATAAAAAAATTCTACTCGACACCACGATTCAAACGGTATGTTCCATGTAAATTTTCGAAGTTTAAAAAGTTGAAATTTCAACATGTCGACTTATAGTCACCGTTGATTTTAAATGAACACTGTTTTTTTACAACGTATATGTAGCACTAGTGTTGTTTTGATAAATAACACATTATTTTGGTCTCGGGTTATTTTATTTTGTCGTAATACTCGCACACCTGTAATTATATATATACCCATATATAATAAACATAACACACACTATATTACACATGCACATACTACACTATTTTTAAAACCCAACGTACACATCTTTTTTCTTGAACTTACACACATATATTGTGTATATTAACACACACACATGTGTGTGTGTGTGTGTGTGTGTATGTGTATGTATATATAAACAAACACCCGCTAACAACACGCACACACACACTGAAAAACACATCCACACAAACTACGTAATACATGGCTGCCCAACTTATCTTTCATATATATACATACATATATATATAAATTCCATATATACATATAGAGGTAGGTTCTCATTCACACCAAGTTTGCATACTAAGTTTGCACACTGATTTTTATAAATAGTAAAAAAAATAATTTTGAGTTGAATTTTTTATATGGCATTGAAACATTTCAAGGAGCCCATATAAAAAAATCATCTCTTTTTTTATTATTTTTAAAAAACCGGTCAAACTTTCACAGCTTTTAGAGCAGATTTTTGTATATGGGTCCATTGAAATATTTAAATGTCATATAAAAAACTTAAATTCATAATTATATTTTTTACAATGTTAAAAAATGTGCAAACTTAATGTACAAGTTTGGTGTGCATGAGAGTGTCCCTCTATATATATATGGTTTCAATGGCAAGAAGAAGAAAGAGTATTAAAATTAGCATACCTGTTGGGTTTAAAGTAATAGAGGAAAAAAGAGACTAGGGAAAAAGAAGACCAAATTGATTCTTTTAATTTTTTAACCAACTTGGTTGGCTTTTACAACTAGTTTATTTGGGTTTTGTTCCATGGCCAAAGTTTTTTTTAGGGTTCCCTCCCATGTATTTTTAAAATTTTATTCAATCCCATAACAATTCAAAACTTCTCTCAACTACTTTGTAACCGCCTCTATTTCTCTCCACAGAGAATGACATGTGTCCTACAGTTGTTACAATATGACCAACGACAAAAAATAAAAACTTTAGAGTGGATACAAATGAGTCTTTAAAAGTGGGACTAAATAAGTTTTCTTTTTCTTCCCCAAAGGTTGGCGGCTTACACATTTTGTCTTTTCCTCCTTTATTTTTTATATAAACAACTAGCCGGATAAGATGGTTAATTTTTTACTTATACATATATCTATTTTCCTTAAAACCATATAAGACAAAATGTATAGATATTTTGAATATTTGATTTTTTTCCAACTTGTCCCTTAAACTTATTTTTAGAAATTATATTCTATTCCCTATAAGTTTAGTTTTTAATTTAAACAACAACCTAAATTTAGATCTTGGCATATTTAATGTAAATTTGACATAAAATTTACTTTAAATATAATATTAGACATGTGTAGAAAAACTGTCTACTCGGTAATTAAAAATTATTATTTCATCGGTCGACTAAAAATAAAAAAATTTCATTGGATACTTATATTGGTTCGATAATATAGAATAAAGATGGAAAAGAAATAAATTCAAACTCAAGAGATGAGTCATCATCATTTGAAGAGAAAGTTTCGAAGGAAATAAGATCATTTTCAATGAAATATTCTTCGTTGGGGACCAAAGAAGAAATCATTTCATTGTAAATGGATACTACATCCATTTCTTCCTCATTTTCATTCTCTATTATACCATGGGTCAAGTCAAGAATAGTTTGTTTTAAAGTAGGCACAAAATCCTCATTTGGTTCAAAACATTCCTCGACTTCAAAAGTCTCGGAAGAGTAATCATCGTTGAATTTGAATAATGCATCCAACTTTTGCTCCCAACAACAGTTTCCAAAATTTTCATTTTCAAGCATGTGCAAGCCCTCACGCAACGTCATTCGCGGATGTGCAGATTCTTGATAATAAAAAGTTTAGAAACTATCCTCGGAACAACTATCAAAATCATTATCATAAGAATTTTTAAAGATATTATAATTCGCTTCAAAATTCTTATTATAAGGATTTTGAGGCCCAAAATCGGAATAATCATCCTCAAAATTTCCATAATACATAACTTGACTTTGGTAATACACACCCAAAGACATTTTAGATGTTTCAAATTTTTAACTTTGCGAGTATTCACCAAAAGTCATAGGTTTAGGAGGTTTTGAGAATTATAACAACAAATACTGAAAACATTAGAATATGACATGCTTACCCTAAAGTGATTTTGCACCCGAAAAATTCAAGCGTTTCTTGGCGCTCAAATGTAAAAGTCCTACAAAAATTGTTAACAAAAAAATACAAAGAAAAATATTACGAAATACTAAATTAATTAAATTTTAAAATGAACAAGTCCCCAACAACGACGTCATTTTGATAATAGGGGAAAATCGCGGTGCAAGTGTGTAAAGATATACGTCGATCGTTATGCTTGACTCCTACCACTATGCAAAAACCTAAATTATGACTACACTCTTTTAAGGGACTACAACGACCAGTCCGTGTATCGAATCCAGAGAGACTAGTTGTTAGAATTATATTGATTCAATACTTCAATAATAAAAGTGTAAAGGATAATTTGTTAACAAAAAGAAAAGGTAACTAGGCAAGTAAGTTAAACTAAGATTAACAAAGGAAATAAAAATTATAGATTGAGACTGATATCCCTCACCTCCAGTTAATTAGTATAAATGGTTACGTGGGTGCACAAGTCATTAAGATTAAATCTCATTTCAACAATTAATTCAATCTAGAGTTGTCACCCCCTAAATTATCATAAAATCATACTACAATTTTAGCGTCAACAATTACCCCGAAAATTACACACAGAAGGTCATAAATATGGATCATACATGATATACCCCGTTAAATCTCTTACGCGTAAAATGAAGGGCAACCTAATCGAAAAAAACTCATGAAAACCCATCACCATTGCAAAGCAACTAAATCTATCCAAGGTGAGTTCGATCAATCACAACCTAACTAAATTAGAGAGAAAGCCTAATGAAAAAAATTAATTAAATATAGCATGGTAATGAAATAAATAAATAAAAGAAATAAAATCTAGGTTACGAAATAAGAAAATTCACAAAACAATGCTTAAACAAAATGGAGAAGACAATAAATAGTAGAAACTTACATAGAAGGGTATAAACCTTACGAAAATGGGAAAAGCGAAAACTCCCATCAAAAACCCAAACAAAACCTAATTTAATCAAGTATATATCTCTTTACAACAATATAAACTCTTATATATTAATTTAGTGAAAAAGAAATAAAGGAAAAAAGAAAGAAAAAGGAAGTAGCGTCGAAAAATATAGGTCATTCCATTGATTGACAAAAGGTCATCGATCGATCGATCGAACTAAGTTTTAATCTGCATTCTCCGATCGATTGGGGTTCCAAGGCCGATCAACCGGTCCCCTGTTTTGAGAAGTCCTTTGGTCCAATATTTGGGAGAAAAGGTTCAAAACGGAAACAGCTATAACTTCTTCATCCGGACTGTAAATGACGTCTTGTTTGTGGCCACGTGAAGCTAACTCAATGAACTAAGCTTCCATGGAATTTCACTAATCTAGAGATGAAGTATGAAATGTCTAAAATGCTCTTGAAGTTTATTTCTCCAACGAAACTTCTCTGAAATGCAACCAATCCTGACTTTGAGCGTTCCAATACCTACAAAAGCTCAATTAGACCTTGCAAAGCATATATATATATATATATATATATATATATCCCAAATTGAGGTTTTCTAGTTAACGAGCATAAATAAAGGCATGAGGAACACAAAAGGTGATAGAATGCATAAAGATAACGGGTGCAGATATGCAATATTCGTGACTAATCACACCCCCTAACTTGACATTGCTAGTCCCTAGTGGTGAAACAAACAAAACCAGTCCATTAATGGCGGTACAAAACATATATATGCATCAAAACTATAAATGCCACTTTCATAGGGAACACGATTGCATTTAGGATATGCAATAAGTCGTTAAACCCCTAGGTTACCCTAGTGGATAAGTGTTGTCTCGTGAGGGTTTTCAGGAATGAAAATCATAACATCAATGTTTCTTTAAATATATGACCAACCAACATGTGACAATCCCAACAATAACGAAAAATATTTCTAACATGTTATTAGCAAAGTGAATGAATTCACACAAAAGTCCGTATTATTAACATTATTGAATGAACCCCATAAAATTGAAACCTTAAAAGTGGGAGGAAAAATGATCACATGCAAAGTATGGTTTGGCCTAAACTTAGATAAATCGGATAAACATTAAAACGTGCATATATCAATACTCGCCGGATATTACACTCAACAAATAAAATCACTATAAAAAGGGAGGTAATACACGGGACATGCGGACATAAAGAGTAAATATAAATGGAAAATGGGCCGCGTATATGTCACTAAAGAATAACGCTAAATATAAAATGTAAAACGTATAATCTCAATTAAAGATACCGCCATTAAAGAAGGTGAAATGTATTTTCATAAATTAACAAAACTATTTAAACTTTTGAATTGAATCCACCCTAGGACCACGTAGGAGTTTTATAAGGTTTTAATGTAGGTCTGGGGTTAAGGTTATGAAAGGAAAGTTATATTTGAGGATTCAAAGGTGTATGAAGATGAAAATTTGGAATAATGGAAAATTGCAGGAAACTACAAAATTGGAATATGATTCCATAACCAACATTAGATATTAAATATGAGAGTGATGAGGATTATTGAAAAATATGTACATAAATGAAACCTTTCTCTTTCTTTTCTTTTCTTCTTTTTCTAATTTTTTCTTTTGTTTTCTTTCTTCTCGTTTTCTTCTTTTTGTGCACTTTTTTTGTTTTCTTTCACACTCTTACATGCTTAATTGAAACCACGTAACATCAACATCATTCAATCCCATGTATCATTCCAAACAAAGGTATGGAAGGTGATATATATAGTTTATAACTCAAATGTGGAATCGGTTATGGGATTTGGGGTTATGAAATGAAAGTCTATATTAAGGCTCAAAGGGGTTGACGAGGGAAAACATTTAAGGTGAGGTCAAGGATAATGTGGGTGACATAACAAAGAGGTCCTATGATCATTTTCTAAAGTTTACTCAATTCTCGAGTAAAAAAAACTTCAAAAATCATGATCAAGTAACACATTTCATATATTAACTAAATTAATGAACAACATATGGAAGAATAGTGAGATTACCAATGACTGCAACGTTTTCAAGGAGGAAAGAGAAGTGTATAGCACTCAAAAATGAAGAAAAGCACAAAGCTCACTAGGTGTAAGTAAATACAATGCAATAAATGATTACCGAGTTATAAAAATCTTAAACGAAATCAATTAAACAATAAAAATGCACGTGCTCATGGGATTAAAGTTTAATTCACGAAGTTATTCATAATATCAATGATATGAGGACTAAAGTTTAATAGCTTCTAAAATTGAGAACACGTAGCATTGAATTGTCTATTGGATCGGGAAATTATTAAAATTTATCATAAAAAACAAAGGTAAAAGGTCTAACAAAAAAGAAAAAAGAAAGAAAATCTTTTTGAAATTTTTAATTTTTTTACAAGAAAAGAATTCTTGGGAAAAACATATAATCAAATCATGGAAACTACTAATGAATGGATAGAATATCCCACACCCTCTAACTAAAACCCGACATTGTCCTCAATGTGAATTAAGAACCAAGCTAAAGAAAGGAAAATAGCAATATTATCCAAAATGGAGCGATCTCGTGAAAGTGCAAGTCCAATGATTCTAAAAAACATGTTAGTACCACGCATAACAAAACAAATAACAAAAGCTTAACTAATTATGCTAGACAAAAAGAAAGATTAAAGAAAAATAACAATAATAATAAAAAAACTAACTATGTACAAGCTACAATCTTAATTTCTAACTAACTATACACTAGAAGTTAAATTTTTTTAGGGTGCACCCAAAATATAATTTGACTTTGAAGGATCAACGGGGGACCCTCCCTTTCATGCATACCTTCCGAAAAATAGGAATTTCGTTCAAACAACGGAAGGTATGTGTAAGGCGAAAGAAATGAACCATCATCAATTAAAAAAAATGGGGGGGGGGGGGGGGGGGATGATGGGGGCTTTGTATTGAATGGGTGACAAATACACATGGGATCCAAAAAATATATAATTTTATCCAAAAGATTTTGAAATTAGAATGGGAGGTGGCGCACATGGAGGAAAAATTGCCTTAATGGGAAACAACTCAAGCAAGTAATCCTCATCGTAGAAAGGGCAAAATGTTTTAAAGTTTTGAATCGATTCATGGGATACCTGTATCGGTTCAACAATATAGAATAAAGACGGGGAAGAAATAAATTCAAACTCAAGAGATAAGTCATAATTACTTGAAGATTGAGTTTCAAAAGAAATAGAAATCATTTTCAATGAAATATTCTTCTTTGGGGACCAAAGAAAAAATCATTTCATTGTAAATGGATACTACGTCCATTTCTTCCTCATTTTCATTCTCTATTAGTCCATGGGTCAAGTCAAGAATAGTTTGTTTTAAAGTAGGCACAAAATTCTCATATGGTTCAAAACATTCCTCGACTTCAAAACTCTCGGAAGAGAAATCATCGTTGGATTCGAATAATGCATCCAACTTTTACTCCCAACAACGATTTTCTTCCCAATAACAGTTTCCAAAATTTTCATTTTCAAGCATGTGCAAGCCCTCACACAACGTCATTCGCGGAGGTGCGGATTCTTGATAATAAAAAGTTTGGAAACTATCCTCGGAACAACTATCAAAATCATTATCATAAGAATTTGAAAGCTATTGCAATTCGTTTCAAAATTCTTATTATAAGGATTTTGAGGCCCAAAATTGGAATAATCATTCTCAAAATTCCCGTAATCTATAACTTGACTTTGGTATTACTCACCCAAAGACATTTTAGCTATTTCAAGTTTTTGACTTTGCGAGTATTCACCAAAATTCATAGGTTTAGGGGGATTTTGAGAATTACTGGAAACATTTGAATAAGATAAGCTTACCCCAAAAAAGGATCGAGATGGAAAGTTCCACAAAATGATGTGCGTCCAAAAAATTCAAGCGTTTCTTGTCACTCAAATGTAGAAGTCCTACAAAAATTATTAACAAAAAAAATACAAATAGAAAGAAAAATATTACGAAATAATAAATCAATTAAATTCAAAAATGAACTAGTCCCCGACAACGGTGCCATTTTGATAATATGGGAAAATTGCGGCGCAAGTGTATAAAGTTATACGCCGATCATTATGCTCGGCTCCCACCACTATGAAAAAACCTATACTATTACTACACTCTTCTAAGGGAGTACAACAACTAGTCTGGGTATCGAACCCACAGAGACTAGTTGTTAGTACTTGAGGAATAAAAGTGTAAAAGATAATTTGTTAACAAAAAGAAAAGGTAACTAGTCATGGAAGTTAAACTAAGATTAACAAGGGAAATAAAAACTATAGATTGAGACTAATATCCCATACCTTAAGTTAATTAGTATAAATGGTTATATGGGTGCGCAAGTCATTAAGATTAAATCTCATTTCCATGATTAATTAAATCTAGGGTTGTCACACCCTAAATCGTCGTAAAATCCTACTATGATTTTGGAATCAACAAATACCCCAAAAATTACACACACAATGTCATAAGTAAGGAGAATACATGAGATACCCCGTTAAATTTCCTAGGCATAAAATCAAGGAAAAACCAATCAAAATAAACTCATGAAAATCCATCACCATAGAAAAAGCAACCAAATTAAACTAAAGTGAGTTCAATCAATCACAACCTAAACTAAATTAGCAAGAAAGAAAATGAAAGACATTAATTAAATGCAAGAAAATAAGTAAGGAAACACCTAAAAGAAATAAAATATCAGTTACAAAATATGTAAATACACAAAACATAGCTTAAACCAAATGGAGACGATAATAAATAGGAGCAACTTACATAAAAGGGTATAATGTAATACCCCGTATTTTTGTGATATTTATTTATGGGATTAATTAAATTAAATGTGTATTAATTGGGAATTAATCCGGATAAAATACTAACGAGATGTGAGTTGGTATTTGATTATAATGTGTACATACGACGTTATATGAATATTGAAATTATTAAATTTGTCGTGAGATTGATATACGGCAATTTGGGAAATTTTGTTGAGACGCGTGTGACAGTCGCGTCAGGAAAGTAATTATTTAATTAAAAAGTGAATTTTATTTCTATTAACCGTATGGTCATTCTGAGTGCGCCAACGCATCCGGAAGGCGAAATAATCAGAAAACACTAGCCGGGAGTTTAGTTTGGGTCCCGGGGCATTTTTAGGCAATACCGGCAACTAAAAAGGGTATTTTGGTAATTTTAGAATTGTGGAAATTAAAACCCACGAAAATTAGAGTTTAATTATGATTATTAAATAAACCCACCAACCCATTATCAACACTAAACTAAGTAGTGGGCTACGGGAGAAGTTTAGAATAGAAGGTAAGGGTCCGAAAATAAACCTCCACCTCCATTGTCATCTTTAAAGAGGAACTTGTAGAGAGAGAGAGAGAGAAAAGAGAATTCTGGAGAGAGAGGGAGAACAATTCAACCTTCAAGATTCAACATCAAATTCAGAGAAAGATTAGAGGCAAGTGGTTTAATTACGTTATTTGCAAAGAATGCTTCTTCCATGCGTAGGAAATTTATATAATTGTATTGTTTTAGGGAGATTTATAAAAACCCATGAAATTGGAGTTATAAATTCAGATTTTGATATAGGTTTGCATGTAGAATTGTTATTGGATGATTGAACTAAAAGAATTACTACTTTTTATGTTACAAAAATGGATTTATTTATGGAAATTGATGATTTTAAATTCTAGGGTTCATACTCATAAGATTTAGGGAAAAACTTTGGGAGAATTGATAATTAGGTGTTGTATAGGAAGATTTGATCCCATGAATGTGCTAAATTACGACCTAAGAATATTTAGGAATGTCGAGGAACCTTAAAATATTGTTGGAATAATTTTTGGAGGAGTTTTGACGAGATGAAATTGGTGAAAAACGAGATAGGAAATTCTAGGCTCGAAACTGGCCTCTCGTTAGAAGACCTGCCTAGGTCGTTCGAACGAGCTTCTAACGAGCTTCTAACGAGTGACAGTTTGACTTCTAACGAGTGGGATGTTCTTTTGATGCCTTTCGTTCGAACGAGATCTCGTTTGAATGCCCACTTCGTTCTAACGAACTCTCGTTCGAACAACCTCGTTCGAACGAGACTTCTAACGAGTTGACAGTTTGGCCTTTTTGGCCTGATTTGACTCCTAGTGTTCCGTAACCTTGTTTAATTGTAGAGATGAAAATTCCTTGATGACTAATCGATATAGTTGGGACATTTGGGATATATTGAGGAGTAAAACATAGAAGTGTGGTTTGGACCAAATGATATTTATGGGTTAGAACGTGAGTAACTATTTACGACGTGAGAATAATGGATGACGTGTATATATAAATCGGGGACAAGTGTGTGGGTATAAGAACGAGAAGTATACCACTAATAATTATGGTAATTAGTGGGATGTGTGCATGCTTAGTATATGTATATGATTTTATGTGTATGACATACCTACCATACTTGCTATCACGGGAGGTTTACGTTCGCTTAGGGCCATCTAATCTTTGTGTTGCCCGGATTTAGATTGGTACCTCGAGAACATAGGTCAGAGAAGGACGTATTGGGAAGTTAATAAGTCTGCTGATCGTGGGAGCGTAGCTATGTGCGTGACCCATGTGATGTGACTGTGTTTGCCTCCATTGTTTGTGATTGTTGTTATGTGAGAACGATTCCTGAGAGATTCGGAATGCGTAATCCTTATGTACGTAATGTACCGGGATTTATAGCAGAGTATGTGTGCACCGCAGCTTAGTCTCGGGTGCTTGTATTGTATATTCATGATGTGAATTATATACGCTTAAATAATGAGAACTTTCACGTTGGTATTGTGAGTATAATTATGGTAACGCTTTGAGAAAATAAAAAGGGATAACCTGTAGTGAATTGTATTACTAATAATTGAGAATCTGAGTTTAAGTAAAACCTCTATTTAATTGGTAACGTTAGAATGTATAATGGGAATCGAATAGAAAGGAGTAGAACTTATGACGGTTTAGTTAGATATGAATGTCACTTAGATGGGTACGGTACATTAGGAGTGCACAATTAGTCGAGAGGTGATAATTTCATGTGAGTGCACGTCCTAACATGTATTTTGCATTTATTGTTTTAATGTTATTAAAGAACTTGCTGTTTTTAAAATACTCTCCACTTTCGGGCTCTGGCCCGTTTGCTTTCAAATCTATTTTTTTGTAAAAACCTTTTAGGTGCCCAGCCACACGGACACCATGCATAGGATTTCCATTCAGGTGACGAGCTGTAGCTGTTGTGGAAGTTATAGGGCCTTGCTAGTAGACGCTTCATTTGTCTTGACTCTATATTCAGTTTTCACAAGCTGTAGGGCATGTCGCCCATTTCTATTAGAGACATTTCATATTTCAGATTTTCTGACTTTTGGCATGTAATTAATTCAGGATGTAGTTTTATTTAATTCAGTTGTGGGATTATTGTGAGGAGTTTTCCTCCGAACTTATTATTATTTGTTGGTTATTCTATTGGTCCGTTATGGTGAACGGTTATGTTATTCTTTCATAATTCTTTTATTGCATGTTAACTAGACTTAATTTAAAATTTGACATCTTACTTTTAAATACTAGGTGGTAAGATATTATAAACATGTTTTCGACAGTGATGCTATTAACTGAGCCAACTTGGCATTTTGATTTAATTTAATAAAGGAATAGCTACCCGGTATTTAATTAGTCGGGGTGTCACATATAAACTCTAAGAAACTGGGAGAAGGGAAAGCTCCCAACAAAAACCCGCACAAAACCTAATTTAATCAAGTATATATCTCTTTACAACAAAATAAACCCTTGTATATTAAGTTGGGGAAAATAAAATAAAGGAAAAGGGAAATAAAAAGGAAGTAGCGTCGAAAAATACAGGCCATCGATCGATCGTACAGGTCATAGCCACTTTAATGTGAGTAGGCTTAATCTGCAATCACCGGTCGACCGGGGTCCCAAGGCCGGTGGACCGGTCCCCCGTTTTGAGGAGTCATTTGGTCCAACATGATAGGGAAAAGTTTCAAACCGGAAATGGATATAACTTCTTGGTCTAGACTCCAAATGATGTGCATTTGTGACCACGTGAAGACAACTCAATGAACTACACTTTCATAGAATTCCACTAAACCAGAGATGAAGAATGGAATATCTAAAATGCCCTTGAAGTTGAGTCCAATGACGAAACTTCTCCGAAATGCAACCAATCCTCACTTTAAGCGTTCCAATACCTACAAAATATCAATTCAATCCTGCAAAGCATATATATATATATATATATATATATATATATATATATATATATATATATGTGTGTGTGTGTGTGTGTGTGTGTGTGTGTGTGTGTGTGTGTGTGTGTTGTCTGGTTAATGAGCATAAAAATAGGCACAACAAACACAAAAAGTACTAGAAGGCATAAAGATAACAGTCGTGGATATGCAATATTCGTGACTAATCATATAGTTATACAGCTATGTGGAAAATCTTACTATCACTGTTGTCGTTCAAGAAGAGGATACTACTAGTTAAAGTATATTGAATAGAAATATTGAAGACGTATGTAATAATGTTTGTAATCTTACTAGCAAATGATTTTTCTATTCATGGTAGGTTAACATAAGTCATAACGATGTTAAATCTAAATTTGGTCACTTGGAAGGGAATATATAATCTAAAGGAGCATATATGTATTCCAATATTTGATGTAATTTAAGATTCTATGTATATCAATGGGGTTGTTCATGTTTATAATCTTACTATGAATCCTAGTACTGAGCTTTTGGAAATATATAACAGTTTATATTTGGATAAAATGGAAAATTTATTGAATCGGTCTATTATCATCCATACGCAGAATTGCATACTTAGTACGTTCGAGGTTGTTTATAAATAAAATCCATGGGGATGTGATACTATTTCCATTTTGGAATTGAAAGAGGTTGGATTAGTTCACTAGGACATTGGTTTCCATTGAAAATTTAAGCCATTTTCTCACAAAGTTCTCAATCTCACTTCTCATGTTGGGTCATCAATAATATTTCTTCAAGATACTTTTTTAAGCTTTAGGGATGTATCATGAATCTAGAACGTGTGAGTTTCTTGTAAAATATTTTATTGTAATGAAAATTTATCTGGTATATACATTCTATCTCTAAGTCATAGGCTTGTTTCCTTATCGTATCATAACTCTCAAGTTTTACTTTTGGTTTGTGTTGGATCACAAAGGAATCTGGGAGTGTGTTCTAAGATTTCTTTTCTCAGGTTCAGGTAAGCAATACTATTTGGTTTGAGGTTACTTGAACATTATATTTCTCTATGGTAAAAGAAACATTCCATGAAACAGTTTGTTAAATCTTTCGACTGGGGTAGGGCTTAGGGTGTTGTCTATAATGTTTCCTTTTACGAGATGGTTTTTCTAACCTGAAACGATAATTCTCGAAATTCCATTAAACATTTATGTTTTAAACTCAAGTTTCTTTAGGTGAAAATGTATCTCGACTTTTGTAATCTAAATTCACCTTGGGATTTCTTGCCATACAATAAAAGACTTTAAGGTTTCCTATATTTATGCAGAAGATAGAAAAGAGAGTAAATAGGAATTTCTCTTGAATAGGTACTAACTGGTTATCTAAGAACTTATACTTGGGTTAATATAAATAATTGGGATAAGGTTTGAACTAATGTTTGCTTTGTTCGATTTTCCTTAACTTGAATGGTTATAGTACACTACTTAGAACTTTAGAGGGTCATAGGGTACTATATTCCTAAGAAGTTTATGGGGTGGCAATGTAAACACACTCACAAGGGAATTCTAAATTTAATTATCTATTTATCCAAAATTTTCCTTATTGAATCTGAGAACATTCACCAAGGGATTTTGTGAAAGAACCATGAATTATACAGAATCAAGGCCAGGCTAATGCTATGAGGTAACGAGAGTCTAAAATTTTGAAAGAGGTTTAACTGCAAAAGGCAAGTTGTTGGTGTGGTTATAAAGTTGACATGTATTGGGTTTGTAATATATTAATGTATACATGGAACACATAATAAATATTTGATAATTCGGCGGCTAAATCTAATTGATAGGCCACATAGTTAGTGCCTTTGATAATACTAAATGTTCCAATATATCTTGGCTTTGTACCTTATTAGTAGTTTCCTAAGTTGCTATATGTGGAAAGAAGGAATACTCTAAGGAATTCAGATATGACACTATATGGTACAAAGGTCTTGTTGATTAATATCAACAATTATTTATTTAAACTAAGAACTTTGGCGACATCAGGTAGGTATAAAAATAATTCATCAGAAGTATTATTCCAATTCATATGATGATGTCACTTAACAAGGTTAAGGTTGTGAATAGTTTCTAAAATAATAACCCATATTTATCTATTCTAGAGGTTTATGGCTAATAGTAATACAAATAACAAATCAATCGAAATAATTAGAGATAATTAATCCAAATAAGTGGAGATAAAGTAACATTATCAAGCCAAAACTCCAAAGAGAGGCATTCATATGATAAATAAAACTAGGAACTCAATAATCTGAGTCTTACTGGCAAGAAATATTATTGTGGGTGTAACGGTAGTTTATTCATTGGTTATATTATATGCTATGTAAGAACGGATTCAATGGAATCAGGTTAACTTGAATTTATTGTTTTAAGATTAATATAGAGTTTTAAATTGAATAAAGTGTAACGTATTCTTAACCACACAAAAGAGGTCATAAAGTATCCAGATTTATCATATATTGATACGAGTATTTCGTGAAATGGTACTAAATCAGAATCACCTACCATGGGTAAAAATTATGTTGCTCATTACCTTTTCGTATCTGGGTTTCAAATTGGAGTTTCTTTGAAAAGATGGTTTATAAAGGAAACAATAGTTCTGGTATCAAGGTCATATAGAAAGTTTATGTAAGATTTCATCACATCACAACTACTTTAGTTGTTTATGGATAAGAGATTATGTTTCACTATGAAACCCATAATGTTTTGAAGGATATCAAAATTTCAATGATATCCTAAGTTATGATAACTTCGAAAAATAATCAACAATGGTTATAATCTATATGGTAGTAGTTTATTAATCATAATTAAATGATAAATTTGTGTAGAACTTGGGAAAATTGTTATTTATGGGATAGGATTCAGTCAATAATGACACTACGTTCTAAAGAGTAGAACGATTTAACTTAGCATTTTTTATATTTCTACCTTTCTTTAAAGAAAGTCCTAATGCTCATCAAGTAATTCTTTTATAATTTTTCCATCTAATCATATTCAGGTACCATTCTAACATGAGCAATCTAGTATATTAATCAAATGGGAATAATATATAGTATAATAAGAGTACAATGCGAAAGACGAAAAATAAAAGGTCAACAGAAATATGAAACAACTTCCAAAGAGGAAAATGGAGTTCCAAATGAAGTAATTCATTCTAAAGGGGGAGTTTAATTGAATAGTTCAGACAAAGAATAGTGCGTTACATAAAGACTTTAAGAGTATATTGTATACTATCCCTTTCAAAGATAACTATCTTAGTATGCCTTTAAATCCTTAATCATATCTTGACAATCCTAATTCCTTAATTATTTTTTCTACTACATAAAAGCTTAGTATCTGCCTCAATCACATCTTTACACATTATAGTTTTAGAATATTTTTCATAATTATATAATAATATCAACCTTGTAACTATACTTCTATCCTTAAAATATTACCCTAGGCAATATCTGAAAAAACTTGTTCACTAGATTAATAACAAAATGTTAAAAGTCGAGAAAACTCCGAATAAACTTTTTGGAAAAAACTTTTTTCGAATAAAAACACAAGATGTGTTAAAAATTGTTAGATTTAATAGTTGATTACCTAAGGTTTTAGAAATTAAAAACCATCTATTATGTCCTAAATGTAGTACCAATCACAACAAAAATTAAGAACATTCAAAGTAAAGAACACAGGAATTTAAACGTCGTAAAACCCTTAATCAATGAAAACATCTACGGTGCCCTTTACGGAACAAAATAAAAAATCCACTAAAATAAAGAATCAAGTTATAGCACTTAAGCAAACACACAAATATCCTAAATCTAAGTTCAGAGTTATACCTACATGAGCTACTCCACTCCAAAGGTTTTCTAACTAGAACTGATCTTTTCTTGCGGCTTTTTTGCCTTTTCCTTGACCTCATTTTCTTTGAATTTTGATTCCAAGAACTCTATAAAATTCCAAGTCTCTCAAATCGAACCACTGTGACTAAGTGTTCCTGTGTGAGAATGTGTACGTGAGGTGTACTAAATGCAGATTTATGCAGCTCACCCTCTTAAATTATTTATACAGACAAGTTCCTATGAATCAATAGGTTCTATATGACATGCAAAGTTTAATTCAAATCATTTTATCAAATAAGATCCTTATAAAGATCAGATCTGAAAAACAACCTTGATTTTAAAACTAGCCAAGGTCCTATGTGTCTCGGTTTATTTTTGTACAACTTTATTTCAAAAAATGTGAAATATGATTCAAGAGACACAAACGTCTTAAGGATCTGATTTAACCTTGAAGAAATAGATGTTTATTTTTCAAAATATTTTGAAACAAAATGGATCTAAAATAAAAAATCCAAAAAGAGAATAAAAAGTAAGCGTGTGCTATTTTCTTTTAGAAAATCTCAAGTTTCAACAATAAAACTCTATATTTTTTTTAGATGAGTTCTCAGAGAAACTTAAACTTAAAGAGGTCTTCAAATATCAAACAAACTTAACACTAATCTCACAGAAACCCTAAAATGGATCTAACTCTCAAGTTTTAGGTTTCTGATGTATGAAATGTTGAAGTTTATGGTGTTTAGATGAAGGGAAATCACTCAAAGGTGTGATGATATGAAGATTAGGGTTTCTTCTCTCTCTCTATCTCTCTTATGTATTTTCTGTTCCTCTCTCTTCTCCCTTATCTCTCATCTCTCTCTCTCTCTCTCTCTCTCTCTCTCTCTCTCTTTTTCTCTTAGGATGGATGAATGTCAAAAGTCTCTAATGGATGATACTAAGAGAGTTTTTATACTAGCTGTGGAAGGATCTCGAATGTCTTGGGAAATCCTACGGCTAAGATTGAGTTTGACTTATTGACTACCAATCTAATATTCTACAACAAGCGGTGTTAACAACTTAATCTCATTAGATTAGCAGGTAACATTGGGATTGCAAATAAACATAAGTAGGTCGTTGATAAATATCATCCAAGTGCTGAGATATAATGTGGGAAATGTGTCTTGTAGAAAATACAAATTGACAAACTCAGGAGCCAACACGTGTACGGTGGAAACTGACTGTAAAATGCGTGCTTTAATAATAATTACAAACTCCCCCTGAAGACTCTATCACTTTGAGATCCTACCCAAGCTAACTTCTAATGAATTAAAACACTTTATAAAAACCAAGATTTAATAATTCCAAAAATTATTTAAAATGTTTTAAAAAATGTTGTTAATGAACTAAATTGATTTAAAAATCAGTTAAAGTGTTTAAAAACAACATATGCACATAGGAATAAAAAAATATACAGTTTTAAGTACCCTATAGTGGTTAAAGTTAGAATTAACTTCCCTTTGGGTTGATCTTAAGGTTTTCTTGGACTCGATTTCTTCATTCATGCTTGAACCTTTGAGAGATAGAGCAACTCATAAAAACTAACCTACTTTGTCTCAATATCTAAATTAATTGGAACTCCTATATATATATATATATATATATATATATATATATATATATATATATATATATATATATATATATATACTCAAGTAAGTCAATATATAGTGTGTTCTCAATCTCCCCTTTTGGATATTAGATACAAAATTCCCTTGAGTATTCTGAACTCGTGGGTGAAAATGAAAATTCCTAGTTGTCCTATACAGAAGTTCTAACTACCCATTCCCATCGTAGAATCAAAAATAAGATGAAAAAAATATATTACTCGACTACAATACAGACTAATACCCTACAAATATATAAGAAGCTATACAATGGGTCTGAGATGCCTGTTAATAAAAGTAAACACTGAATAACATATTAGTTGAGTTAGAACAGGAATAGATATAAAAATCGCCAAGTAAATACTCAAGAACTTCTCCCCCATTTTTTCTCAAATATACAATAGGGTAAAAAATGGAGTAAAATAGGTATATGGAAGCATAGTTAATCAAAAAATATATCATAAACAAGGGAAGAATTAAGGGTCTCCTATATAAACTAGTGTTAGGAGGCGTCTTTTATCATTTGAGAGACGTCCATACCGTAAAACTTCATAAATAAATTATGCGCGAGACACAACAGAGGTTATGATAAATTGTGATGAAAACTAAGTGAGAGTTATCATGCCTATAGCTGTTCGCAAATACTCAAATCGTAGATTATCTAATGGTTTGGTAAAGAGATCTGTGAGCTGTTTTTGAGTGTTCAGATATTCAATGATGAGTTCTTTGGATTCTATAAGGTCACAGATGAAGTGATGCCTAATATTAATGTGCTTAGTTCGGGAGTGCTACATCGGATTCTTCGAAATATTAATATCACTCTGGTTATCATAATGCATGGTTAACTTACTTTTCATGATACCATAATCTCTAAGCATTTATTTAATCCATAATAGTTGTGAACAACAACTATCTGCAGCTATGTATTCAGATTCCATGCTAGATAAGGAAATACTATTTCTTACATGACAAACCTACGAGATTTTTTCCTACGTAGTAGCACGCACCAGATGTGCTTTTGCTATCATCAGAACATCTGGACCAATCGGCATCGATGTACCCTACAATAGAACTAGTTGTATCTTTTGTTTACCAAATTCCAAATTTTAAAGTACCCTTAACATATTTAATAATTCCCATCACACTTAATAAGTGGGATTCCTTAGGGTTACTTTGATATCAAGAACATATAGAAACTACGAAGGAAATGTTGGGTCTAGATGCTGTAAGATATAAGAGACTCCCTATCATACTTCGATATAGAGTAGGATCAATATTTTTCCCATTATTATCCTTAGAGAGTTCTGTTGAAGTACTCATGGGGTATCTAGAAGGTTTAACATTTTCTAATTCAAATTTTTTAAGAAGTTCTGCAGCGTATTTGGATTGAGTGATAAATAGACCATCACTATATTGTTTTACTTATAGACCTAAAAAATATTGAATCTCTCCCATAAGTGACATCTAAAATTCAGCATGCATGATGTCGGAGAAATTCTTAACTTGTTTAGAGTAAGTGGATCCAAATATTATATCGTCAACGTACACTTGTGTTATTAAAACATGTTTGTCTTTGTTCCTAACGAATAGAGTTTGATCATTTACACCTCGGACAAATCCATGAGATACTAGAAAAGTAGATAATCGCTCATACCAAGATCTAGGAGCTTGTTTCAAATCGTATAAGGCTTTCTTAATCCTAAAGGTGTAGTCAGGGTTTGATAGATCTACAAAACCTTTGGGTTATTCTACGTATACCTCCTCGGTCAAAATTCCATTAAAAAATGCAGACTTAACATCCATTTGAAATAATTAGAATTGCAGGTGATATGATATGTCAAGGAAGAGACGAACTGACTCAAGACGGGTAACAGGTGAAAAAGTTTTATCAAAGTCAATTCCCTCTATTTGTGAGTATCCTTGTGCTACCAACCTAGCTTTATTTCTAATGACCTCCCCATTTTCATCTGTTTTGTTTTTAAAAATTCATTAAATGTCGATAACCTTTGAATCTTTTAGCCTGGGAACAAGATACCACGCATCGTGACTCTGAAATTAGACAAGCTCTTCTTGCATAGAATTGATCCATAAAGAGTCATAAAGAGCATCATTTACACTTTTAGGTTCCTCAAGGGAAACAAAACATGCAAATTATTCCACATTTTGAAGTTGGGATCTTGTTCTAACAGGTTCAGAAGTATTACCAATTACAGTTTCAATAGGATGGTCTTTAGAAACCAAGTGCGTACAGAAGGATTCTCGGGTGGCAGTGAATCAGTGTCTTGTGGGGGTTCAATTGGAAAATTTTGGTTCATCCTCATCTTATGGCAATGATATACTGTAACTACTTCAGACACTTGTATCATCTACAATTACATTAAAGGATTCCATAATGGTTTTGGTTCGATAATTAAAAATACGAAAAGCCCTACTGTTTTGGGAATAACCAGGAAATATTCCTTTCTCTCCTCAGGTGTCAAATTTTGAAAGTTTTTTCTCTATCTTTACCAACATAACAAATACTCCCGAAGGTTTTAAAATGTTTTAAGTTTGCCTTTTTGTGGAACCAAAGTTCATAAGGGGTTTGTTTGGAATTTTTCCTAAGGTATATACGATTAATGATATGACATGTGGTTTGAACGGCTTCTACCCAAAAATATCTAGGAAGACTTTTAGCGTGTAGCCTTAGCCATTCCTTGTAAAGTTATATTCTTACATTCAACGATTCCATTTTGCTGAGGTGTTTTTGGAGCACCAAACTCGTCTTTATAGCCATTGGCTACGCAGTATTCAGTAACACTAGAGTCTTTAAACTCTCCACCTCTGTCACTCCTAATAAAACATACTTGGGCATCCTTCTCATTCTCTATTTTCAAAAGTCTTTTTAAGAATTCACCGAAGGTATCTGATTTTTGTTTCATAAAAGAAACCCAAGTAAATCGCGTATAGTCGTCTATTATAACTAGGATATAACTATTTCCCCAAAGACTAACAGTCATTGGGGTACCCATGAGGTCCATATGGATAAGTTCTAAAGGTTTTGTGGTTAATATATCCTTAACTTTCTTATGAGGGGATTTACTTATTTTCCCTTCCTGACATGGTCCGCATACCGGATTGAAAGAATTTTTTATTTTGGGTAAACCTCTAACTATTTATTGGGAGCTTAATCTTCTAAGATTATAAAAATTCGTATGTCCCAGACTATTGTGCCACAAGTCATAATCCTCTAATCTGGCAACATGGAAAAATGCAAACTTAGGAATATCTGTGTAATAGTTTCCCTAAGTTATGTTTCCTATAAATATACACTTTCCTTTTTCATCAATAATTTTGCAATCATTTTTTTGAAAAAGTAATTGTATGATTGGACTCACAGAATTGAGATATACTTAAAAGATTAGCTTTACGGCCTCTAACTAAGAGAACATCATTTAGATCAGGAAGCCCATTCTCACTCAATGTTCCCTTACCTATGATCTGAGATGAAACACCATCTCCAAACATGACACTACCTCCTAAGAAGTCTGTCTTGTTTTTCAATTTAGTTTCGTCCCTGGTCATATGTTTAGAACATCCGGAGTCTAAATACCATTCGGTTGAAGTGCTTTGTGCCTTTAAAGCAGAAATGACAATATTGCACTTGAGTTTGGGTAATAGATCATCTTTTCTAATCCAAATAGGCCTAGTTTTAAACGTTTTGTGGACTTTTGGTTTAGAAAAGGTTTGTTGGATCTTTCTAAATGGTTTTTTCTTAGTTTTGAAACCTCCCTTTTTCTTTTTATAGTTAGAGTTGTTTGTGGACTATCTAGGGAGAACATAAGTATTTCTTCCTTTTCTTTAATACTTAAAGTTAAGGTAGGTAGGTGTATATATCCTTTTCTGAAAACATTCTTCAAGAGTGTGGCAAAAAATGTCACAATAAGAATAGTACTGATGGGTGTTAGTATTCACGTTATTACTAAAGTCTTTAAAGATGGTTTTGGCTCTATTTGGTATAGTCGTCCAATTTTCATTAGTCTTGAGTTTTTGTCTTTGGTCTCTAACGAGTGGACAAACATATTTGGCACAACCATTTGAATTAGACTATTGATTGTATTGATCATGTTTTGCTTTTGAGACATTGAGACTAGATTCCCCCTTTTGAAGCATTTGACAAGTTTGGCCTTTTTTGATAAAAGTAACATTTTTAGGAGAAACTTTGGTCTTACTGGTGTGCACTATTTCTCCAAAACCTAGGCAAGACTTATCTTCAGAGTCAAATTTGCTTCTAACAATAATTTCCTCATAAGATTTATCTTGGGTTTGAAAGTGCAGACATTTTTTAAACACATTTGAGATCTTTTGCTTAGACTCTTCTAATTCAATAAGGGTTACCTTATATTTTTGTTCAAACTCATGATTTTTCTTAGACAAATCTTTTTTTTTCAAGGCAAATTCTTGAATCTCAGTCTCATGGGCAATACACTGGGTAGTATAATCTTCAGTATTCTTCCTAATGGTTTGGTTAAGTAAATCGATAAGCTCAGTTAATGATTTTATCATTTTTTCAAGACGAGCACTCTTCTTAACCGTTTTCGTGTATAACTCATGTAAATCAGGCAAATCATCATCAGGCTCTCTAAGTGTGTCATGTGAAGTGTTCACTAAAACATTACTTGGTTCTTTTGGACTAACGCACACGTTTAGTTTGTCGATAGTATTAACGCTTTAACTCACACTTATATTACTCTTAACATTTAAAGGAGGAGTATTAACATCAACATTAACAGGCAACACAGATTCGTGAGTAGGTAGACATGCATCATCATCATTATATGCAATTTTGGCAAAGAAAGACATGTAATACTCATCATTCTGGGTTGACTCTGTTTCATCTTCATCAGAATCGCTAGAGTCGTCCCACGTTTTACACACATTAGCCTTGTTATTGTTGCTAAAATTAGTTAGACATTTACTAGCATAATGTCCCATTTTACCACATCTATGACATTTCACATCTTTTAGGTTTGCCTTAGGTCTATTATTGTCATAGGTCCTTTTATTGTCATGTGAGTGTTTGGCATTGTCTCTATCATGAGGTCTGCGATTTTGATTTCCTTGATAATTTGACTTGCATTGTTTAGAGGCTACAACATTTCTGAATTTCAAAATCTTTTTGAAATACTTGCTCATAAGAGCTATTTGATTGTCAAGGTCATCCAAATCACAGTCATCAGCACAGTTAGGGTCAAAGTCCGAAGAATTTATTTTAGGAACATGCATTTTAGATAAAAACACAACATTAGAACTAGTGGATTTTTTGTTCTATCTACTCAGTTGCTTTTTGAAGTCTAACTCCAATTCTACAGTCCTCAGTTTACTACTAAGAAATTCAGGAGTCATATTAGGGTCGTCCATTTCTTCAATGGCATATCTTTTATTATCAAATTTAGAAGGCAGTGACCTAAGAATCTTTTAAACAATTTCCTTTCAACTATAGGTTATACCATTTGCATGAAGTTTCGAGAAAATATCAGTTAACCTAATGTAAAAATTGTCAAAGGATTCATTGTCATCCATTATCAGGTTGTTATATTGTTGTACTATCATTTGAGTTTCTCTTGCCTTAACTCTTTCATCACCTCCGTGAGTAGTGACAAGAGTGTCCCATGCCTCTTTAGAAGTCGCACATATGGATATTCTTTTGAATTCGTGTTCATTAATGGACATAAAGATGGCATTTTTGTCTTCGTTATGATGTAGGGATGCCTTTTTTCTCTTCCTTTGTAAATTCACTAAGAAGTTTCTTAATCCTTGTTGGATTAGTTTTAGAGATAGCCATAGTAGGATGTTCATACCCTCTTCCCATCATTTCCCAAACATCATCACCAAGGGTTCCTTGAATGAAAGAAACCATTCTTACTTTCCAATATGAAAAGTTGTTTCCATTAAAAAGTGGTGGTCTGGATAGGTTACCAAACTTCTTAAATCCTTCTTCCATATTCAGAATTTTTGAAAGAAGTTTTGAAAACAATTTCTAAAGTTTCAGGATCACAAAAGATGGGTCCTACTCTGATAACACTTGAAAAAACTTATTTACTAGATTCATAATAAAATGTTATAAGTTGAGTAAAATCCAAACAAACTTTTTGGACAAAACTCTTTTCGAATAACAACACAAGATGTGTTCAAAATTATTTTCTGAATATATAGTCTAGATTTGGTAGTTGATTACCTAAGGTTTTAGAAATTAAAAACGATCTACTGAGTCTAACATGCAGTACCAATCACAAAAAAAAATAAGAACATTCCAAGAAAACAACATAGGAATTTTAACGTGGTAAAACCCTTAATCAAGGGAAGCATCCATGGTGACCTCTACGGCACAAAATAAAAAATCCACTAAAAATAAAGAATCAAGTTACAGCACTTAAGCAAACACACAAAGATCATAAATCTAAGTTCAGAGTTATACCAACATGAGCTACTCCACTCCAAAGGTTTTCTAACTATAACTGATCTTTTTTTGTTGCTTATTTGCCTTTTTTTTACCTCCTTTTATTTGAATTTTGATTCCAGCAACTCTATCAAATTCCAAGTCTCTCAAATCAAACCATTGTAACTAAGTGCACGTGTGTGAGAATGTGTATGTGAGGTGTACTAAATGCAGATTTAAGCAACTCACCCTCTCAAATTATTTATATAAACAAGCTCCTATGAATCAATAGGTTCTATATGACATGCAAAGTCTGATTCAAATCATTTTGTCAACTAAGCTTCTTATCAAGATCATATTTGAAAAACAACCTCGCTTTTAAAACTAGCCAAGGTCCTACGTGTCTCGATTTATTTTTGTACAACTTTATTTCACAATATGCGAAATATGATTCAAGAGACACAAACGCCTTAAGGATCTGATTTAACCTTGAAGAAAAAGAAGTTTATTTTTCAAAATATTTTGAAACATAATGGATCTAAAATAAAATATCCAAAAAGAGAATAAAAAGTAATCATGTGATATTCTCTTTTAGAAAATCTCAAGTTTCAACAGTGACACTCAATATTTTTTTTAGATGAGTTCTGAGAGAAACTTATACTTGAAGAGGTCTTCAAATATCGAACAAACTCAACATCAATCTCACATAAACCCTAAAATGGATCTAACTCTCAATTTTTAGGTTTCTGATGTATGAAACGTTGAAGTTATGGTGTTTGGGTGAAGGGAAATCACTCAGAGGTGTGATGATATGAAGATTAGGGTTCCCTCTCTCTCTCTCTCTCGCTCTCGCTCTCTCTTCTTTCTTTTCTTTCTTTTCTTTTCCTCTCTCTTCTCCCTTCTCTCTCTCTTCTATCTCCTTTTTTCCTCTCATGATGGACGAATGTCAAAAGTCTCTAATGGTTGAGACTAAGAGTGTTTTTATACTAGTTGTGGAAGGATCTCGAATGTCTTGGGCAATCCTACGACTGAGATTGAGTTTGACTTATTGACTGCCAATCTAATGGTCTACAACGAGCGGTGTCAACAACTTAATCTCATTGGTCTAACAGGTAACACTAGGATTGCAAATAAACATAAGCAGGTTGTTGATAAATATTATCCAAGTGCTGAGATCGAATGTGGGGAATGTGTCTTGTAAAGAACACAAATTGACAAACTCAGGAGCCAACACGTGTACGGTGGAAACTGGTTGTAAAATGCATGTTTTAAAAATAATTACAAACTCACCCTGAAGCCTCTAGCGCATTGAGATCCTACCCAATCTAACTTCTAATTAATTAAAACACTTTATAAAATACAACTTTTAACCCCAACACTCTTAAAAACCAAATTTTAATAATTCTAAAAATTATTTAAAATGTTTTAAAAATGTTGTTAATGAATTAAATTGATTTAAAATTAGTTAAAGTGTTGAAAAACCCCATATACACATAGGAATAAAAAATATGCAGTGTTAATTATCCTATAGTGGTTAAAGGTAGAATTAAGTTCCCTTTAGGTTGATCTTGAAGTTTTCTTGGACTAAATTTCTTCATTCATCCTTGAACCTTTGAGAGATAGTGCAACTCATAAAAACTAACCTACTTTGTCTCAATATCCAAACTAGTTGGAACTCCTATATATATAGACTCAAGTAAGTCAATATATAGCGTGTTCTCAATATTTTACTATCCCATATATCCTTTAGGTAACTTGAAGATCGATATTCCTTAATTTTTGTCTAAATGCCTTATTATCACTATTATTATAACTTGAGGAACTTTCCTCATAATAATCCTAAACTTATGTCCCATATACGCTAACTTAAACTTGGCTCTAATACCAACTTATCATACCTTGATTTTTCGGGGGCGAATGCTATTTTACTATAATGCTAAATCATAATTGAGCCATGCATACTAAGCTAACTAAGAATTTATAAAAGCTAAATTGTCTTACACTATAGTTCAAAAGCTTATTCTTATTTGATTTCTTGGCATATCTCAAACTGCTGCACTATAATTCCTGGAGTATTTTTCATCGCCTATTGGTACCTATGCAAAATAACTGGAAGGAAACAAATCAACAAAGTTGTTGAATAAATTCTACCAGTTGTATAAAAAGTATACATATAAAGAGAGTTTAAGATGTACATGTAATTTAGTGTTTATCAAATTAAGCAAAAGAAAATATTTTTTTTTATAATAACATTAAAAATGAAGGAGGTTGAACTGATAATCCCATACTTACCAGCTCATTAGGGGTCTTATAAAGAAAGTCAAGGATCTTTTAACTAATAATCTCATACTTACCAGCTCACTAAGGGGGTATAGAAATAAGTCAACCGTCAGTATAACAAAATAAATTAACCCAAAACCTTTGGAGCAAAGTAATCGGCTACGCACAAAAAAGTGGCACTCATACGTATGTAGCAATAATCTAGACTCTTTAAAATCCGAGACCATAGGCCAAGCAGAAACGTTTCATGGGATAACACGACAGTCTACTCTGTAGTTAATACAGATGCTTGTAATATAATAATTTTCACATAAGTGTGGGGATGAACTGATTCAATAAGGAAGATGACATCCGTTATTAGGTAAGAAGGGTTAAATTGATTCATATGATTCAAATTCAAATATCCATAATTAAAACAATTTGTGAGAATATGATAAATATGAGTATGGTAATTACTACACATACTTGTGATTAAATTTGCTATCACATAGTGATATCAATAACAAATAACGAATGCTAAAGTTTACTATTGAAAAGATAAAAAATCTACGAGTGTATTGAGTAGAGCGATCTTGTCTGATTTATTGTTCTTTATCGTATTTAAATATAGTTTTTAATGCAAGCATTAATACGAATAATTTAAAAATAAATATTTCACTCTACACGTTACTTTTCAAAATTACACTGTCCTGAATATTCGGGTTGCTAAATCATTTTTATATATAACTCGTATACGATTCGAGTAAAAAAATCTTTGTCTAATTTTTATAACATGTCCGATAATTTTCTTAGGGAAAATATCCTAAACTAATGTTTTAAGGTTTGTTTGGGTCTTTTAATTGATATAGTGGCCTAAATGTGACGTTGTAAAACATAGTGCTGAATTGAAAATATTTTTTAATCAAAAAATTCTACTCAACATCACGATTCTAACGATATGTTCTGTGTATTGTTCTGATCAATGCTTTAAAAGATATAAATTTTCAAAATTTAAAAATGTGGCATTTCAACTTGTCGACTTATAGTCGCCGTTGATTTTAAAAGAACATTAGTTTTTTTACAATGTATACGTATCACTAGTGTTGTTTTGATAAATAACACGTTATTTTGGTCTTGAATTATTTTATTTCGTCATAACACTCGCATAACCATAATCACACACTATATTACACATGCACGTACTATGCTTTATTTAAAACCCAACCTACTCACCTATTTTCTTGAACTTACATACATATATTATGTGTATATTAACACGCACACATGTATATATATATATATATATACACACACACATGTATACACAAACACACATTAATAACACACACACACACACACACACACTGAAAAACACATGCACAAAAACTACTTAATATATGGTTGTCCAACTTATCTTTCACACACACACACACACACACACACACACACACACACACACACATATATATATATATATATATATATATTATTTTTTTACTTTTCCAAAGGTTGGCTATTTACGCATTTTGTCTTCCCCCCCCCCCCCCCTTATTTTATTTTTATATAAACAATTGACCGGATAAGATTGTAACCTTTGATTTATTTATTTTTTCTTTAAAATCATATAAGACAACAAGGTATAAATATTTTGAATATTTAATTTTTTCCCAACTTTTGTCCCTTAAACTTTTTTTAAAAAATTATACTCTATTTCCTATATGTTTTGTTTTTAATTTAAACAACAACCTAAATTTAGATCTTAGCATATTTAATGTAAATTTGACATAAAATTTGCTTTAAATATAATCTTGACATGTGTAGAAAAACTGTCTACTCGGTAATTAAAAATTATTATTTCATCGGTCGATTCAAAATAAAAACTATCGTTTTGGCACATACATAATTCAACTAAATGTAAAATAAATTTCAGGTTTTTACAGTGCGATCCCTTGAATGAGCAAGAAGAGTGATCTTCTTCGTTGAAAGAAATACTTTGAAGAATTCTTATAGAAATCTCACTTCTCACTTCTTCTCTCTGGATAATTTTAATTATGTTTCACAAACCTCCACCTTGTTATATTACTCCTACTTATCCTCCTTAACCCCAAAAAGTTGTGGGGAGAGTTGGCCAAGTTATGAACTCCTTCAAAAGCTCCTAAAAATGCGCATTTAGTTAATTAAGGCATATAAGTGACCAAACACAATTCTGAGCTCAAAAGAATTAGGGACTACATTGGGGACCCAAGGTTAATAACTAAAATTGAATTCCAAATAGAAAAATAAAATTCCAAATTACTATCCCAGAATTTATTTCTTTTTCCATTTAATCAAAATTAATTCCACTAAATAATTATGACTACACTCCAATTTTGATTACTCAAAATTACCACAATAGAGAGGACTCATGTTTTCACTGTTGGATGACACATAATATCATTCCCTGCTTAAAGCATACAATACCCGCTTGGTGAAACCAATTTTACATTAAATAATATTCACTAACATCTTATAAACATTCCTTGATCTCAATCTTAACTTATTTAACATCTCTACCCTAGTATAAAATCCACTGGTCGGGTTTCTGGTAGAGTCAAAACTTATAAGTTTATCAAAGGGATATCACATTTTAGGATACTATCTAGATGTAGATTCATCCGGAACATGATTAAACACGAACACTGCCTTACTTATAGGGTTTATTGGTCCAATATAAAACTGAATCACACTTATCAGTAAATCAAAGTAATGACGATGCGAATACTCTGATCCTCATATCCCTCGAAATTAAGAATCTATGCATCTTGTGTAAACTATGAGATTGTGCAAGTCTTATCAAGTGAACATCAAGACTCGAATCTCATCCTTGGTCTTGTTCAATACTTACTAGAAGTACCGGTGAAATATTTCTTGAACTATCGAACAAGTTCTTGAACCATCATATAGGTTCTCATAGTTAAGATAAATTACTAAGATTATACTCACAACCTTACCAATTGGATGTTAACCCTCTTATCTAGGTTATGAAGTATTCAATCAGACTAGAACTAAAATTTTGATCTTCTGTGCCCATACCAGAATTCTTACTGAGCATAATTAACTGGTATTACGATATATATACAAACAAATATAAAGCATTTCTATAATCATGATTTTCGATTTCAAACGGATTGTGGTGAACCTTTATGACTAAAGAATATATAAACATCATAAGTATGTTTTTAAGAATAAAACTCGAACAATCTCCCACTTACTCTGAATGCCGTGTGACTAAACACTTGACGCCCAATCCATCTACACATTGGATGAAGTAATTGATGTATAAAGCTTATACAAATGATCACCTTTCTATATAATCACTCAGAATAGGTGAAACTTACGCTCTTATGTGCCTTACTCCTTTATTGGCTTGGTCCCTTGCAAAAGAAAAACCACTCTGTAAGAGGAAGATTTTTTAATTGCTCATAGCTTAGGTTTTTTTTATCATTTTAGCATATCCCGTTACAAACCAGCAACTTAAACCGAACACTTCATCTTTAAGATCATTTGAAACACACCGATACATTATGGAGGTATAAAATTAGTGTTTTCATGGATTTTCATAAATCATATGCTAGGATGTATAACTTTTAAACCAAGGCTTTTCATAAAAATAATTTAAAATAAAAAAGGATTGTTTTGGTCTCGTTCAAATGAGATTGAGTCTCGTTCTAATGATATATGCAGTCTCGTTAGAACCATCATCAAATGACCTTCAAATAAGATATCTCTGCCTTCACAGAGATTGGTCGTTCGAAGCGTTAAAAGGCAGTTCAAATGAGATTTGGATATCATTAGAACGGGATGTGATATCATTAAAACAAAACCACTAACGAAGTCTAATTTCGTTCGAATGACCCCGCCACTTCGAAATTTATGATTTTATTATAAAATATATTTTTCCCAAATTTCTTAGGAACTTTGGCAAAAAAATATTTTCCAATACATGTTACAAAATTCTCATTTTTTATTTATCAAATCAGTTTTTGTTTTACAAATCACATATCCCCATATGTGATATGTGAGATTTATGATACCCTAGTTTTTATACACCTTGCATAAACCCTTGTAGAGTCAATCTCTACTACTGAGTTATGGAACCAAGGTTTCACTGTTGAAGAAGAAGAAAGGTTGATTGGTGGATATGGAGGGAAGATCGCTTCCTGTGGATAACACTAGATTAGGCCCTATTCTGTAGAAGAATTAAAGACTCTGTGTGTTATACTTAGTCATTCTAAGTCGTCTTTATGTCAACTGTGTCTGTCAATCACTTTATAGTGCGGAATAAAGGCTTTTCTCATTTGAGGGATTTTTCCTTACTTCTCTGCTTGCGTGTTTGGATTGTGTGTTTGATTGGAACTGGATTTGGACTTTATCAACACATAAACATTTAATTACTAATCAAGATATAAAAATTGATTAAAATTGAAATTTGTGTGTGAGGAACCTAGTATACGAATTATTCATAATAAATCGCTTTTTCAAATCGGTATTAGAGACAGTTATACTAAGTTTTTGTGTGATCTTTAAAATTTGGGTTTAAATGGATAATTTGTATAACAAGGTACCTATTTTTTATGAGTGGTGTCATAGGCCTGAATGGCCATGGAATATGGTATAAATTCTGATGTGGTGTGTCCTAGATCGATAGCAGTACGAGGGGCATACGTTGATGGTGGAACCATTGTCCACTAGCACAAAGGGTATAATTTATCTTCGATCCTTAACAGTAATCTGCAATGAAAACTGGTGGTTGCGGCCTTGCATTGGAATGTCTTCATCGGAGAATCTGATTTTGTTGTTGCATGGTGATGAAACTGATAGTGGGTGAAATATCTATCCAAGTTAGATCTATATTCATAAAATCTTACCATAATAGACATATGATGGCGTCTCGGTGCTCCTAGGATGTAGATAATAACTCCCTAGTGGTGATATTAGTTGAGTTTCTCTAGAGTTTATCTTGGATTTTATTAATCTTCTAGGGAGAGGTATAGTGGTTACTATTAGGGGAACCTCCCTCTTTGTCAATAGGGTTCAGATGAGAGGAGTATCGTCCTGGACTGATAAGGAAGTTGACCTCTTTGTATGGAGTGAGTATGGGTTTTTCTGGAGTTTCATGTTCATCTTCCTCTAGGTATAACATGAGATCGGATAAGGAAGTGGGGTCGATGATAAGTGGTTTTGACTTCGGGGTCTTGAATTATGTCTAATCCAAGGCGTGGTCAATTCAGGCTCCTGGAAGATTCATTATTAGTCTTTAAGAGGGATCGGGACATGAAGATGTCCGTCCATCATAAAGATACATCTTAATTTATATTAAGGGTGGGGATTTCTTCCATTGTGTCCTGGACCTGGTCCTCTATTTGTTTAAGTGTTCCAGGTGATTATTAAGTGGCATTGAGGATCCTACCCAGATGTTGTCGTCTGAGACAGTTTTATGGCATTCTTCGTCATTGAGCGGGGGTACTTTAGAGACATTTCTTTAGTGCTCTCTCTTGTAGGAAGGGTGATATAGTTCCCCTGGATACATTTTTGTCATGATACATGTGACTTTGAAAAATAAGTCCTCATAGTAGTATCGATACTTCGCATATTCCAGTCCCAATGCGAGATTTCCTAGACAAACTGGGTGAGAGTTAGTGAAGACACCATGTGTTACAGATTGTCAAATTTTCCATGAGAATGGTCATAGGGAGAGGTGTGGACTAGTTCTATCTCAACGGTGTATGAGTATCTCTGTGAGTGGGGAATCTGTTGAGGGTCAACTTCAGAAGGTCATCGCATCTTGTAAGTTCAATAATACTAACTATATAGCTTCTAGGTATGCATTCTCGTAACCGTATACCATGTTGGTGTAATGGTAGTACTAGTGAAATATTTCAAAGACGAATAGGTCATAATCTAGTTGTGAGACTAGCATATCTAGATCACTATTGGGATTGGCGAGGCCTTCCTCAGGTAGAGGGGTCTCAAAGTTTTTATCTACTATCAAGGAGTTGTACAAGGTATCTCGTCTTTCTATGGGTAAATCGTCCCACCCATTAGATCAGGTGCTCTGATAAATGTTGATATTGGGATTCAAGAGTTCTCCCATATTGTCAAATAACTGTAGGGATGGCCCTCCATAAGAGAAGTTTGGTTGTATATTATCTACAATGTAACCTCGCTTCTTCATGCGACAAATCTACTATTCACAGAGCTCAAGTTTATCAATCTCCTGTGTAGTGGCTCTGTACTCAATCCTAAATTTTTAGTCTTTAATAATAGGGGCTTTGAAGGACGTGGGACCTTGTTGATGTAACCCGAGACCTTTTCCTAAGGAGTAATCCCACTGTGTCATCATTTCCCAAACCTAAGGGTTGAAGGTGAATTCATTTTGGGGACCTCGGGATGTGTTTCCTTTAGTGATGAGAGGACAATTGAAGCAATGTGTAATTCCTTGTTCAGGTATGTAAATATAGTACGCGTGGCTGGGAATGGATGCTGGAGATCTCAGAGTATATTCTAGTCGACTAAAGGCGATGTTTCTTATAGATGGATAAAGCATTGATTTTAGTCCTATCATTCGTGAGGGGTCAATGTCAATCCCGGTGTCTGTTTGAATTATGTGGATGGTGTGAAGGGGTAGATATATGCCTCAGGTTCTTGTGGAGGAGCCTTGGTGAGTACTCCATATTTTAGGTCGTACTCTAACTGAAATAGAACTTGGTCTAATACGGCCCTTTGGTTCTCATGAACCCGGTTCCAACTTTATTTTAGTAGAATCAAGTGGGGTATGTATTTGCTTGGTCCTATATTGGCCTTTAGCTTGGCCTCCAAAGATATGTCTCTTCTGATGAATTGGGCTCTCAACATTTCTTCTTCATCGTATAGTGACTCGTAACGATTTCAGTATCTTCAGGTGACATGATCATTGAGTCGGAGCTACAGGTTTCTCTCATTTATCTATATTGGAGGACTTAGATATCAAGGTGTACAAATATGAGGTCATTTTGTTCAAAGGTTGGTACCTGCAATTCTTTTGCTATTTTTTTAGATCAGACTAAGGGTGAACTGGGCATGAGGGGATGGTGGGTACTGCTATTGATTTCTAAACCTGAAAGGGTGAACAGGTGCACCCGTGGGGTGGGTCCTTACCACTCGGTGGACTGAATAAATACATCAAAATTGATTTTCTTTGCATATTAGAGGGCTTCATCATACAAATTTACCTATTGATCGAGTGAGGGGGAATGAGTACCAACTCTTTGAAGAGCATAAATTATGTGCCTAATAGGAGGTTTTGGCTACAATGGTTGGTTTGTAGGAAATATATGGTGATGATAAATAAGGTCATATGGTCAATGGTGGGCAGGGTTTTGGTGATGATTTTTATGGTGGGCAATGGCATGGCTAGAGTGGTAGTTTTTTGGAAGGGAGCATGTGTCCTCGTCCTTGATTTGTAATGGAAGGGGACTATGAGGGTGGAGGGGTCAGTGTTTGGGATAAGACGTCTAATAAGGTATTGGTATTGAAATGATATGGTAGGGTTGTTAGTGACATTGGGTTTTGGTGAGATAAGACTCCCGATGTCGATGAGGTTTTAGAGTGCGTATCTTAAGGCCTAATATTTGTATATGATGTGACCGAGTCTTGGATGGAATTCGCAACGCAAACTGCATTTATAATTTTTATCTGTGGTGGTCGGCGCATTTTAGGGGTGAGAGGTTTGAGGTTGCCATCCAACTTTAGGGCAGAGAATACTGACTAGAGGAGATTTTAAGTCAGTAAAGTCCCTTGGTTGGGCACAAAACTGTTTAAGGGGAGGCATGGTCTGAAAATTTCTAAGAGTGATCTCTAGTTGGAAGGGTGCGGTAGTGGATACCATGGTTGGGTAAAAGTTAATAACTGGGCATGGTCTTAGCGGTGGACTAACTACGATGGTAGTGATATGGGATGCAGAGTTGCCGTCAGGTTCCTGTGGGTGAAGAATATATTATTACCTCGGTGAGACTCTTCCATTATCTTTAAAGATTTGGCTTCCAAACTCTCCTCGATATTACACCCTATATGGCTGAGGGCTTTGAAATTTGCAATCTAGGTGAGACAAAGAATGCATTGTACTTCCTTTCATAGGATCCTTATCACAATCAACATTTGTCCATTCTCTAAGGGACGATCAACCACTTGGTCGTCTTTCTTTCCCTAGAGAGTGATGAAAACACCAACTATTTCTCCCGGTTCCTATTTTGGCATTTCTAAATCTATGTTGGTGACATCAGTTTTTCGTTATACTCTCACTGCTTTAGGAAACTACGGTATAATACATCCCAATTTTGACCGTCCCTTTACGCTTCATACTAATATATCATGTGAGGGATCTTTCGAAAAGCGTAGAGGAGAAAATCCTTTCCAACACTCCTAGGTCGATATTCTGAAACTGCATCTAAAGGTCATACTTAGATATGTGTGCGGACGGAGAGCCCAGTCCTTTGTAGGATTAAAAGAATGGAATTTGGATTTTTTCAAGTAATAGAGCTTCCAGATTATATTAGTGAGATGATAAATGGTTTGGATCTTGCTAATTAACCCTTGAAGGAGACACAGTTCAGATTTTAGTTGCATTATCTCCTAGTTTGGCGATGGGGGGACAACTTCCTCGATAGGCGAGGGAGCCATTGATTTAGCCCGTAGGGGACCTGGGAAGGCGACATTTAGGTACTCGGGGTACTGGTGGTAAGGTTCATTAAAACCATACAGGGCAATCCCTATTTGGATGGAATTTTGGCCTTTGTATTTTTTTGTTTGGTAGGATGTTTAAAGGATGAGAACTTTAATAAAGTCCCTTTAGACGCGGGTGAACACGGGGTGAGCTCTCACTTTTTAGAATGAGGTTTTCAAAGTAAAATTTGGTTAGGGGAATTCAAAAATAATAAATCTATTTTGGCAATGACTTGCAAATTCATACGATTTATCTTTCTCATATGAGGGGAAGACATTCATCCTGGAATCTAAGGGGTATTGCACCAGCCTCTAATCATCTAACAATTTTTGAGAAATTTTGTCAAAGTGATTGACTCGTAAGTATATTGTTCTTTTTGTGCAATAGGGTGTGTTCTTAGAGTTTTTTTGTATATTCAAAGGGGCGATGCAACTCGGTGATCAGTGGATAGCTTTTTATTGCCAAGGATCACAATATACCAAGACGCTCAGACTGAGCTATCTTTAAGCTACATATGACACAACTTTACCCTAGTATTGAATATCTATGAAATCCTATTCGATATCCCCCATTACTAAACAAAGTTCATACGTTCCTGTGACGCCCAGCCTAATAAAATACCGGGTGATCAGTCCTATACCAAATTGAAATAGGAATCCCAGTTGGTTCATCCTTAGCATCACTGTCGAAAACCTTTTTAGAACTTACTAACCACCTAGTATTCCAAAAAGATGGTGCCAAATTTTAACTTTTGAATTAAACAAAACAATACATGAGAAAATAAATAAAACCCATTCACACAACTGAATTTAATGAACTGAACAAATAATAAAACGACATGCCGAATAAACCATCGGCCACCAAAATAAATAGTCCAATACAAATATTCAACACCTGAATAAAAATATGAAAACTGAACTGAAAGTCTGGGCGAAATGCCCTAAATGAAACTTAAACTAATAAATGATTCCTACTCTAGGAATGAAAGAACGATGCGTCTAATCCAAGATCCTGCTAGCATCCACATATGCCGCAGCTCCGTGTTCCTGGAATAGAATATCAATCCTGACGTCCCTGTGGCTAGACACCGAAAAGGTTTTCAAAATAGTTTTATAGCAAGGGTTAGAACCCAAAACATTTTGAAAATCTTTAGCAAGTGAATTAACTGCAGTAATTTAAAATATATGAATGCGCTCCATATTTAAGTTAGTGTCCCATTCTCTTCAGGACATTCTCACCCCTCCACTAAAGTGCACACCTAACGGTTACCTTAACCCCACCTAGTTGTACTACCCCGTCCAACTAGTCCTTGTAATCCTCCCTTGCCTTTCCACTCTAATCCGAGTATTATTATCCATGGGTTATAAGTTTTCTCACCAAATTAACTTAATTAATTTCCTTCAAATAATATCATATAACTGTGACACAAGTTATATAAAATAATTACATCACACACTGTATTATTAATCGCATATAATATTTACTATCATTATATATGTACTTTTACCACAACATCCACACATATATATATGCACATCCATCCCTCCGAGTATACCCTCACCGGATGATTCCCTCTAAAGTGTTATCTTACTAGGTGTGCTCACATAACCTAGATACCCGAGTTGGAATCGCTCACCAACTTGGCCCAAAATATAAACTTAATGCAGGCGGTCATATTACTTCCCTGAAAGTGAGATAAATCCCTCACCCATATACCGGACGCTAAGACATGGGGACATACTCACCCTACTCCTCAAGCTAGGGGATTCACCCACATCGCGCAACCTCCCTTGATAGCACTAGAGTATATAAATTAAATAAATATGTAGTCACTGATATTTAATAGCACACAAAATATATACACACATATATATATACTATCACTACACCGTATATATAATATAAATCTTGGCTTTACCGTGTACTCAAAAACCCGTAACACTAGCCTGTAATTTCCCGAGTCTGTGGCCCGACTTAACTTAATTAATTTTCTCACTTAGTAATTTATCATCTCCCTGAGTCTATGGTCTGACTCTAATTTATTCAATTCACAAGTCAATTAATATAACATTTCCTCGAGTCTATGGTCCCACTCTTATATAAATAATTTGCACATTAATCTATATAATATTTACCCGAGTCTATGATTCGACTCTGATTTAATTAATTTACACATTCCTTAATTTATTATCTTCCCGTGTCTACAGTCCGACTCTAATCTAATTAATTAACCCATCAATTAATTTAATACTTGGTGTTTCCCAACCTTTACACCCGGATTCGCTCACTTGGCCCATAAGTTAATTTTTCCTGAGTCTATATTCCGACTCCAAATTAATTTATTCTTTCAATAATTAATTTAATACTTTGGTATTACTTAATAAACATACTCGTACTCGCTCACTTGGTCCATTTTTAAATCTCAGAATTTCATTCCCAAATTTTTCGTCCATTATGTGTCACACATTCATCTCTCCCAAATTTCCCAATTATATTTACCTATAATTGCCAAGAGTCATGATCCTAACGATTTTTTATCATTTAAATCAACCCAAGAATTTCCCCCAATAAAATTCCCACACAATTAAAAACTAACGTCACTGCCAAAAATCATGTATCATCGATCGATCGAACCCCTAGGTCGATCGATCGATCGTCCCAGTCATCGTCTTCTCCAGCCTACTGTTCGGCCATGGATGAACCCTAAATATTTTATTTTCATTCCAAACCCTTACCCAATCACAATCAATATTACCCCCACATAATAAAAGGGTCTAAACATCCTAAAGACCTTAATTCATCATCAAATTCATACATACCCTAAGTGTATCCGATTTGGGTTTTTCACCCGGGTCTCGTTCTACCGAATTTGACCTAACCATTTTAAATCCATTTAATCACTAATACATATTGTAATCCACTCTACAATTCAATCTTAACAGTTCCAAATCATAACCTAACCTCCATTGAGTAATTTAATTTGTCCATTACTTAAATTCAGAATACCCAATTTTAATTATGGTTCCACACTCAGAACGAATTTTCATATACACATACAATAATATGAATTAGTTATCACCTGTTTTAAGAATCACAACAGTTAACCACTTGCCTGGAATGATTCGTAGAGTCTGATCCATTGTAGGGAATGGTTTGATGATGAACCCTCACTTTTAGCACCAAAAGATTCCCAATTCGCTTCTAGATTTGTTTCCTCTGTGTCTCTCTCAAACCCTAGGTTTAAAGTTATATTAACCACCATCCGCACTTCCCCAATTAGGATTAAAACTCCAAATCTCATTTTTGGCCACACGGGCCTAATTAAAATGGCCCGAATCACCCCGTGTGGGCCCGACTATGTCCAAAAATATCCCGAGATCAGATTACTACGCCCGAGTACTCTTTTCTCACTATCTCGACCCATCCGAACTCAACCGCGCACTCAGAATCGTCATCCGAAATACTTTATAACATTCTCTAATTTTTTACCTCGAAAATACGACACACACATTAATTCGGACAATTTACTTAAAGTCGCCCAATAATAAATAATTCTTCCCACTCAAAAAAATTCTCCAAATCATAAATTTATGTTTCTCCAATTTAAATATTTCTATTTCTCCCAAAAACAATTAAATTTTAAATCCTCAAAATTACGGGGTGTTACATACTTCCCCCCTTACAAAGGAATTTCGTCCTCGAAATTAAGATAAGCCTAGTGCTCCAAGCTTCAAATATCACTCTCTAGTCATGTGCCTATAAGTTTTTTATATCTATCTCTCTCGCTTCTAACTATAAATTACAAAAATATGCATTTTGATTAACCAGGGCGCCCATACACCGTGTACTGGCGCTTGATCGCATAAAAGTTGCCTTAATTAACCCGGGCGCCCATACATCCTATCCCCGTGCTTTACCGCATGAAATTTACTCGACTATGCTAGTCGTGACCCGTAATATAGCTTCTAACCCGTAGTCATATCACATATATATCTAATGGCGGGGGTACCCAACCCATGTACTAAAGATCAAATATCTCCCAACTTCCAACGTTGCGCTAAGTTTCATGCGTGGGACGTCTCGCAAGCGAAATCCAAATAAGGAACCCCCGATACACTACTACCTAACATTGTCGGTCATTGAGATCCGTTAGACCTTCAGTCCATAGCACGTACCCCCAAATATTTGTCTCTTAATACAAAAGCATACACGCCTACCCTTATGCTACACAAGATAACATAAAATACTGCGCCCTTACTATCACTAGTTCTTGCGCAAAATAAACCTCGAGCTATCTCTCCCTGCTCGAAAATAAATCTAACCACCCTGATTCACTTCAGTAAACACCCCTACTTATCGGGATAAATATGAGAACACAAAACCTCATTATGTGTCTATCTCACCACACAATACAATATATACACACATATATATAGGCTAGACGCCCTCTCAGGTGATATCTAGTAAAAATCATTCATACCCTAGTGTCGCGACACTAACACTTACCCCCCACTAGTCACAATAGTTCAAATCCATCTCTATCCATCCGATATTAAAAAATCATTTACCCTACTTCCATAATTCTCGAAAGTAGCGACCCCCTGCATAATTTAAACCTTCTCTCAGTGTGCACCTCCACCCTCTCGTGGTTAACACCAAAGGACTCCGCTACCCCATGGAAAGTCTTATCTACATACTATGGTTGCTATAGCCAGCGCACCCACTAAATTCGACTCACTCACGAACTCTAGTGAAAACAATTCTTATATTGTGACACCCTCACTGTTACCTAAAACATACCCCATTCCTATAGAATAAAAAGATAATTACCTCCATACTCTATCTGCAATGGCTGATCCTCGGGTTTCTGAGCAGCTTCCCTCTGCCTGAACGCACCCATTACTTGTTGTAGTGGCTGTACATCCAGGACCTCGTCCTGTAGTCGACCCCTGCCTCGCTGAGGACAATCTCTCTTCACGTGTCCCTCTTTCCCACAAACGAAACACCTCCTAATAAATTCACCCTACCAATTATCCCTTCTCGATTGGCCTTGTCGGAAGTCCTGGTCATCCTGTCGATAGCCTCTAGACCTAAATCGCTTGGCCTGATTCCCCTACTGGGAATCTTGCCCCTGATGTCCCCCTGTCTGCTGCTGAGATACCCCACTGGTACTGTTCCCTCCCGCTTTATTCAACTGACTGGGTTCCCCTCCCCTCTTGCTTCCTCTCACATGGAAGCGATATTCTTGATAGTGCAGGAGTGCTGCATTTACGACGTTCGTATAAGCTACTAATGTAGGATTACCAATCAAATGTTGCCTGATCCTCTAGACTAACCCATCTATGAACTTTAACTTCTTTCTTTCTTCATCGCGCACCTCATCCGGTACAAAATTTTCCAAACGAGTGAATTATTCCTCATAGTCGGCCACTTAACGGTCCCCGTGAGTCACCTCACTGAATTTTCTCCTCATTTCAGTCTCGACTGTTGGCATGAAATACTTGCGGTCGAACCGCACCCAAAACTCGGCAATAGTTACTGTATCCCTTTCGTCAATTGTGGTGATTGACTCCAACCACTGTAGCGTTGCTCCCACTAACCTAAAAGTGGCTAGCATTTGCTTCATCACCTCGTTGCAATCTACCATGCGTAGGTGACGCTGGATATCCCTCCTCCATTGACACGCTAGCACCATATCTGAACCCCCTCGAAACTCTGGTGGGTGGCCCTTTTGAAAGACCTCTCGTACTTCCTCCCACTCCGACTGCCCTTGGTGGACCTGAACATCCGATACCACTAATGCCTGTGGCTGATCTCGTGGAAAGTACCTTGCCATTGCGATCATCGTCGCTTGAACTGCCTGTGCCACTAATTCAGTTACCTGTGCTGTCGAAATCATCTCTGGAAGTTGCTATGGTAACTCTGGCTCCTCATGAGCTTCCCTAGTCTCACCTCCCCCTACTGCCCTAGTCATTCTCTCTCTCCTGGGCGGCTTCTGAAATGAGAATCGAATCATATGATTTCACCCTCAAATATAAAGTAATTGGCAGAAGAACGTAATTTCGCATACGTATGAGAATACAACAATCCTATGATAGGGTTCTACATCAAAGAACGTTAAGCTGAAACGTGAAAAGCCGCACAGATCCTAAGGACACAAGAACCTGATTCTCTGATACCATCTGTAACACCCCGCCTAATAAAATACCGGTTAATCAGTCATATACCAAATTAAAACAGGAATCCCAGTTGGTTCATCCTTAGCATCACTGTCGAAAACCTTTTTAAAACTTACTAACCACCTAGTATTCTAAAAAGCCGGTGCCAAATTTTATCTTTTTAATTAAACAAAACAATACATGCGAAAATAAATGTAAACCATTCACATAACTGAATTAAATGAACTGAAAAAATAATAAAACGACATGTCGAATAAACCATCGGCCACCAAAATAAATAGTCCAAATACAAATATTCAACACTTGAATAAAAATCTGAAAACTGAACTGAAAGTCTAGGCGACATTCCCTAAATGAAACTTAAACTGATAAATGATTCCTACTCTAGGAATAAAAGAACGATGCATCTAATCCAATCTCCTGCTAGCATCCACATATGTCGCAGCTCCGTGTCCCTAGAATAGAATATCAATCCTCGCATCCCTATGGCTGGACACCTAAAAGGTTCTGAAAATAGTTTTATAGCAAGGGTTAGAACCCAAAATATTTTGAAAATCTTTAGTAAGTGAATTAACTGCAGTAATTTAAATTATATGAATGTGCTCCATATTTAAGTTAGTGTTGCACTCTCTTTAAGGCATTCTCACCCCTCCACTAAAGTGCACACCTACCGATTACCTTAACCCCACCTAGTTGTACTACCCCGTCCAACTAGCCCTTGTAATCCTCCCCTGCCTTTCTACTCTAATCCGAATATTATTATCCATGGGTTACAAGTTATCTCAATAATTAACTTAAGTAATTTCCTTCAAATAATATCATATAACTGTGACACAAGTTATATAAAAGAATTACATCACACACTGTATTATTAACCGCATATAATATTTACTATCATTATATACGTACTTTTACCACAACATCCACATCCATATATATATATATATATATATATATATATATATATGCACATCCATCCCTCCAAGTATACCCTCATCGGATGATTCCCTCTAAAGTACTATCTTACTAGGTGTGCTCACATAATCTAGATACCCGAGTTGGAATCGCTCACCAACTTAGCCCAAAATATAAACGTAATGGAGGCGGTCATATTCCTTCCCTGAAAGTGAGATAAATTTCTCACCCACATACCAGACGCTATGACCTAGGGATATACTCACCCTACTCCTCAAGCTAGGGGATTCACCCACATTGCGTAACCTCCATTGATAGCACTAGAGTATATAAATTAAATAAATATCTAGTCACTGATATTAAATAGCGCACACACAATATATATATATATATATATATCACTACACCGTATATATATAATATAAATCTCGGCTTTACCGTGTACTCAAAAATCTGTAACACTAGTCTGTAATTTCCCGAGTTTGTGGCCCGACTCAACTTAATTAATTTTCTCACTTAGTAACTTATCATCTCCCCGATTCTATGGTCCGACTCTAATTTATTCAATTCACACGTCAATTAATATAATATTTCCCTGAGTCTATGGTCCGACTCTCATATAAATACTTTGCACATTAATTTATATAATATTTATCCGAGTCTATGATTCGACTCTAAATTAATTAATTTACACAATCCTTAACTTATTACCTTTCCGAGTCTACAGTCCGACTCTAATCTAATTAATTAACCCATCAATTAATTTAATACTTGGTGTCGCCCAACCATTACACCCGCATTCGCTCACTTGGCCCATAACTTAATATTTCCCGAGTCTATATTCCGACTCCAAATTAATTTATTCTCTCAATAATTAATTTAATACTTTGGTATCACTTAACCAACATGCCCGGACTCTCTCACTTGGTTCATTTTTAAATATCATAATTTCATTCCCAAATTTTCCGTCCATAATGTGTCACACATTCATCTCTCCCAAATTTCCCAATTATATTTACCTATAATTACCAAGAGTAATTCTCCTAATGATTTTTTATCATTTAAATCAACCCAAGAATTTTTCCCAATAAAAATCTCCCACACAAGCCAAAAATCTTTTATCATCGATCGATCGAAACCCCCTAGGTCGATCGATCGATTGTCCCAGTCATCGTCTTCTCCAGCCTACTGTTCGGCCATGGATGAACCCTAAAGCTTTAATTTTCATTCCAAACCCTTACCCAATCACAATCAATATTACCCCCACATAATAAAAAGGTCTAAACATCCTAAAGACCTTAATTCATCAACAAATTCATACATACCGTAAGTATATCTGATTTGGGTTTTTCACCCGGGTCTCGTTCTACCTAATTTGACCTAACCATTTTCAGTCCATTTAATCACTAATACATATTGTAATCCACTCTGCAATTCAATCTTAACAATCTCAAATCATAACCTAACCTCCATTGAGTAATTAAATCTGTCCATTACTCTAAATTCAGAATACCCGATTTTAATTATGGTTACGCACCCAGAACGACTTTTCAAATACACATACTATAATATGAATTGGTTATCACCTATTTTAAGAATCACAACAGTTAACCACTTGCCTGGAATGATTCGTAGAGTCTGATCCGTTGTAGGGAATGATTTGATGACGAACCCTCACTTTTGGCTCCAAAAGATTCCCAATTCGCTTTTAGATTTGTTTCCTCTGTGTCTCTCTCAACCCCTAGGTTTAGAGTTGTATTAACTTCTGTTCACACTTTCCCAATTAGCATTAAAACTCCAAATCTCGTTTTTGTCCACACGGACCTAATTAAAATGGCCCGAATCACCCCGTGTGGGCCCGGCTATGTCCAAAAATTCCCCGAGACCCGATTACTACCCCCGAGTACTCTTTTCTGACTGTCTCGACCCATCCGGACTTAACCGCGCACTCATAATCGTCATCCAAAATACTTTATAACATTCTCTAATTTTTGACCTCGAAAATGCGACACACATTAATTCGGACAATTTATTTAAAGTCGCCCAATAATAAATAATTCTTCCCACTCAAATAAATTCTCCAAATCATTAATTTAAGTTTCTCCAATTTAAATATTTATATTTCTCCCAAAAATAATTAAATTTTAAATCCTCAAAATTACGAGATGTTACAGTTCGCTGTCACTGGAGTCAAGAGAAAAATGATTAGATATAACAAACGAGTGGGCGAAAAGAGTGAGGACACTCATTGTCGATTAGCCTTTAGGGGAAGTAGATTTTTGATGGTATGAGATTTATCTCAAGAAGTGACCTCTTAAAAGTAAGATACTTTATTTAACGAGAGGTGACGTTTTTGAAGTAAGAACTTTCCATTGAGTAAAGTGACTTCTTAAACTATGAACTTCTTTCAACTAGCCACTTTTTGGGGCCTCGAAGGTAGAGGGTTTAAAAAATATGAAAATCAAGGCCATGCAGAGCGTGACCTAAATAAATAATCTTTAATTTTTACATACTTTGATGTCTTTTTATCGCGATCTCCTTTGCCAATACCTATATGTTTGGAAAAATATACAACCATGTACATATGGACCTCATCATGTATCTACGTGGTGAGAGACCCTGACATTAAGGCCATTAAATAGTTCTAAACTTTACATAAAGGAGGCATACAATAGAGCTATATTGGTCATATTAAAAAGGAAGAATATAGATAGTTTCGTTCTCTTGATTTATCCCTAATGGAATCACCAATGCAACATAGCTAGAAATCCAGTTACAACACGCATTATTGATTTTTGATAATAAAAAAACTATCCCCAATGGCATCACCAATGTGGTGTTATAGGCCCTGAGCTAGCTAGCACAATGACCTATGGGTCTCTCTTGCATTATAGTAGACATGTGAGTTCTTATCTCTAATCCTGGTGTGTCCCCTCGAGGTCGGGTTATCGATTTGATGTTTGGGTCATTAATTTTCCCCCCGATTTACTTTGACACCATGTCCAGTTTTTGGTGCAGGCCACTGTTAAGTATGGTTTTCATGTGAAAAAATTGGGGTTTTATAAGTTTTTTAGAGTTACCATATTGATTTATATAAAAACAAATAAAAATAGTTCGGTTTAGCCCTTTCAGGCTAATCCTAAAGCATGTTTTAAGGTCTACAATTGGTCTAGTGATTCTTATTGAATGGGTTCAGGAATCGAGTTAAGAGTGGGGAAGGTGTTTGGACCCCACTTGTTTTGGATTCTTCCTTAATTCTATGATTATTACTACTCTTTACATCAATTGATTACTTTTTAGTTATTTTTGAATTTTTTTTAGAAACCTTAGAATGAGGGTCCCTTAAATGTAGATAGGTTTTTAGGTCGGAAAATAGTATAAGTGATATGTGTAGGAATGTCACTTCAACTGTTACAGGTACACAATATTTCTTGTGCATGACTCTGTACGTATGTTCATATGACGAGTGGTCATCGATCTAGATGTGAAAAAAGGCTCGAATTTTAGATACTTTGAAGGAGAGATAAAAAAAAAGGGTAGGACATGGGAACATTTATGTGGGCAATACATCAAGAGACATATTGTTGAGGCTCCAGCTCATAAGAAAAACTCTATATTGGGCATGTGTAACAAAGGGGACTTGGGATCAAAGCCTATGGAGTTCGATTACGTAATTGATGTATAGATGCTTGCACGCTTATATTTAGTGAGATGTTTGGGAGGTCCCTCATTGAGATAATTTGATATCGCATTTAGCCACTTAAGTTTGATGGATGAAAGTTGAGAGATGGGTGCATCTCGATCAACACAATATATGGGAGTAGTCACTAGAAATTACTGACAAAAAAATTCACGTCCGTTGAGCGATCACTAACTCGAAGGTATTATTGAACCTTCGGGCTAGTTTGAATGTGTGTAGGTGCAGGGGGAGCATATTTAATATTGGAGTGGACCAGAAGCCACTGAAAAAAGTCTAAGAATCCCTTATCGACATGGTTAAATCTCGAGGTTGTAGTAATCCTCAGGATGGTTACTCCATTATTTGGATTGGGGACGAATACATCCCTAAAAAATAATACATCGAGAGACTTATTATGAGGCTTGGGATTCACAATTTTATCTCTGTATAACGCCAACGTACCCTAGGGTACTTTGGATCAAATCCAATGTAGTTCCAATAAATGTGGTATATTACGAGTTATAGGCAATGGGATAGTGGGTATAGAAGGTACATCATTACGGTATTTACGTACTAGTCCTCAATATAGCATTTCTATTGTGTTGGCTTGATATATTTATATAATAAGAAAATACATTGATCAAATGCCTATGTTTAAAAATTATTTTAATGAAGACACATGTTCAGGGTGTCGCGCCTAGATGGGCTTTGTTCTCTTGCAAAAGTGGTGAGAGCAGACGAATTCTAGATTTTGGACTAAAATGTTTCGGGATAACATAGCTCAATGTCACTCTCCTAAGAATGTTTTGAAAATTCTTTTCATGTTGATGTATTTTAGTCATGGCATATTATTAGTATTTGTTTAACATATGATCATATCAATATAATACTTAAATAGAGGTGTTTAATTAGAAACCAAGATTTTGAAATTTAAATGTTGTAAATTACATACATTGTCCCTCAAATGAGGGACCGGATAAAAAAGATAAACATATATCTACGATTTATTATAGTATATATGATAAATATTTCCCCGAAATTTGTTCACAGGATTTTTACCCTTACGGCAAAAGACGACCTTTTTCCTCAGGGCGTGTTCCCTTTTTGAGGTGTTTTCAGTCAGGCAGCGCTTCGTTCAGAAGTACTGGATTTTTGGATTTTATGCAGAGGTTCGACTTGGTTTATTTCTCGAACATGACTTTTCATAAGTACGGACCTCTTTGTGGGACTCAAAAGTGACTTCGCTGAAGTACGAACTTTCATTGAGCAAAAATTAAATTTTCTGAAGTACATGCTTCTTCAGGACTTTCAGAATAGGCTCGAGTATCTAGAACGCTCTTTGAAAATATTGGATCGAGGTCGAGTTTTGGGATGGTTTGAAATAGTGGGTGCGGAACTTTTATTATAGGGGTCTGGTCCCATCGGTTAATTGATCAATTAATGATTTTGGGTTCTCCATCTTTAGTAGGTAACAAGTGCATGGATGAGATTATATTTTTGAAGATCTTGTAATGATGATTTTCTGGAATGGATAATCGATCGATTATCTGTGTGGAGATGGTTAACAGATTTATTGACTATTTGGGGGCTTTAACTGATCGATTAAAGGTCCTAGAGGGCTTTGTTAAATGAAAATGTAATTAACCCTTTAATTAATATTCAATTAGTTTAATTAATGTACATTTTAGTTTAATATAATATATATTTATTAAGTGATTATATAAATACTTCTCAATTTACAATATATATATAAATTGCTACAAAATTTCTCAATTTACAATATTTACAATACATATAAATTTCTGTTATTTCTCAATTTACAATATATATAAATTTCTCAATTTACAATATTTCTCAATTTATCGTTGGTATTCATTTATATAAATTTCTACAAAAGAAATCATTTTTAGAAACCTTGAAGCTGTTAAAATTAGGTGTGTAATTTTAGTTTGACAAGTTATTATACCCCATTTGCTATTTATGGTATTAGCAAAACATGCATGTCAATTCAAGTCCCACTTACTGTTAAAACTACATTCCTTGCATTGATATAAGCAGACTGCTTTTTTTTTATTCATCTGGATGCTATATTCATTGGGTGTTTTTTCCCTTTATTACCAACTTTAAATTTATTCTATTTTTAGCAGATGTGATGCTTTGTAAATTTTGTTGGTCTTTTTTTTTATAAAGTACCTTTGTACATATATTAGTTATTTATTGGCAAATATTGTATAAGGTAAGATTTTTAATGAATAGGCCTATCTCTTGTTCTTACTCATGGAGCCCACAAAATGACATAAAGTGCTGACAAGATTCAAAGTTGAAATTGTTTAAAAGCTTTGACAGTGTCTAGGGCCCTATGCATTATATATAAGATATGATGAAGAATCAAAGAATTCGTCTTAATAATAATGGTATAGGATATGATGAAGAAAATGAGAAAAAGATTTTTTTTCAAATCTATTTTAAAATGATGCCTCATGTAGTCACTCTAAACCTTTATGCACATAGTGTGGTAGACATACACATTATTTCAAATTTTGTTATTCTAGAAAAAGAAAGTATAACAATACAAAATTAGCTTGGATTCCTAAAGAGACAATTATGTATGTTATCCCTTATCAACCATACTCATATTGGCTTCCAAAAGATAAAATTTTTAGGTGCAAAACTAGTGTTGGCACTTGAACAAAAATGTATGGGAATAAAATTAGTATTAGATTTGTTTTTGTTTATTACTTGATGAATATTGTGATATTTTTTTCATATTTTATATGCTTATTAATGAATAATAATATGATTAAATTCATATTTTTTCCAAATGTGTTTATTGTTTGAATATGTGAATAAATTTATTCTTATCTAGTTAATGCATAATATGGATGATAAATTATTTATTTGAATATGGAATAATGAATAATTTGTTATTTGATATGATAAAATTAACTTTGATAATTATATAATAGTATATCATTATTGACTTTGTTGATTATCATTTAATAAGTTCATGCTTGAGAAGATTAAATTCCAACATAGGTTTTCTTTCATAGAAACTCATCCTAACCAATCAAAACTCCAAGTAGCAGAGGTGAAAAACGCTCCAAGAAATTGATGAGCCCTCTCTTCAAGAACCCTCCAAGAACCTAAGGAGAATTCTCTTTCTCCTCTAGCGTAACAATGGTGATGCATGCTACGGACCATATGATTCCTCCTAAGCCACCTGATTCTGTGTGGACTAAATCATTCGCAAGTGTCCTCATGAATCAAGAACCAAAAGATCTGGCACTGAAGAATCCAACCAGTTTTAAGGGAGAGCCTGCTGTTATGTTCTCTCAAGAAGACATTGAAGCCCTAGCTGAACCATTTAAACATTCAGTTGTGGGGAAATTTTCTCATGGAAGACCCCCAATTGATTATATTCGGAAAATATTTCAAACCTTTTCCTTAAAATCACCATTCTCGATCGGGCTTCTTGATTCAAAACATATCCTGATTAGATTAACTAGTGAGGAAGATTTTGTTAGACTTTGGCTAAGAGACATCTGGTATATTGGGAAGTATCCTATGCGTACTTTTAAGTGGACTACTGAATTTAAACCAGAAGAAGAAAGTCCCATAGTCCCTGTCTGGATTAATCTACCGAACCTTCCATTACATTTCTATGCAAAATCAGCCTTATATTCTATCGCCCAACTTGTGGGAAAACCTCTTAAATTAGATGCATCTACAGCATCTATTTCCAGACTAAGTTTGGCCAGAATTTGTGTTGAAATAAACATCTTGAGAGAGAGAATTAACAGAATTTGGATAGGAAGTGGCAGTTCTGGTTTTTGGCAAAATATAGTTTATGAAAACTATCCATCTTTCTGCGAGTTCTGTAAAAAACAAGGTCACTCTGAAAGTAAATGTATGATCAAATTCCCTCAATTAAAGCCTAAGAAAGATGTGGTAAAAGTGCAATCCAAGAAAGGGGAAGATCAAGAAGCGCCCAAAGATACTGTTACAAAGGCATCTGCTGAACAAGAGCAAAACACGGTTACTGTTGAAAATCAAATTGAGGTCTATATTCCGGGTATAGCAGATAAGGTGGACCCTAACTGTTCTGATTCTAGAGATGAAGGTAATCAACCTGCTAGAGTATCTAATAGGTTTCAGGTCTTACAAGAAGACAACATGTCGATGTCTGAAGAGGAGAACCAAGAGTATCAAAACATTTACTCAACTGATGGGGAGAAAAGAGCGCAGGAGGGGCTGCTGTATTCTCAATATCTGAACGCTGATGAGACCTACATTGTAAACCAAATAAATCTCTCACCTAAAGCTTCTAAGCTACCTGCTGCTATGAAACATCCAGCGTGTATGAAAGACAATGTATCAGATACTGAAGTCTCATTCAAAAATTCTCCTAAGATTGAGGAATTACTGAGGTTTGCAAGATGGTTTGATGTCAAATGGAAGGGTATTCAGAAAGATAAAGAAGAAAAGGAAAAAATAAAGAAAGGCCCATACATATCCAATGCTCATTCTAAGATATCAAAACAAGTAATTTCTACTAAACAAGCTCCTTTTGATCCTCTATTCAAAAGAATCACCAGAGCAGCAGGTAAGTCCTCTTCCTCAAACTTTAATTCTACTGTCTAAATGCTGAATTTCTTGTGCTGGAACATTAGGGGGGTAGCTAATAAACCAACTAATAGAAGATTGAAAAATCTTATCAGGAAATACAAACTCCCTGCAATTTCCCTTTTAGAACCTAAAGTAAATGTTGATAAAATAACTAGATATAAATTTAAGTGGAATTTTCCTAATAGTGAGTCTAATATATCTAACAAAATATGGTTCTTTTGGCAAAATGACTTAACAGTCAATATAATCCATAACACTGACCAACTGCTTTGTCTTAAAATAAACTTTGTTTATTTGAATTCCACTATTTTGGTGGCCTTAATATATGCCAAATGTACTGCGCTGGACAGGAAAAGTTTATGATCTGATCTCTGTCAGCTAACCTTTCAAAATTCTAATTTGCCTTGGCTCATTATAGGCGACTTTAATGTTGTCTCGAAGCAGGATGAAAAACTAGGTGGTTCTGATATAGATTTTCAATCTATGGAGGATTTTAATGACATGATTACTACTTGCGCTTTGACTGATCTTGGCTACACAGGATCTAGATTTACCTGGTCTAATAATCGTATTCATGGTACTATATTTTGTAGATTAGACAGAGGTTTGGTTAATATGAATTGGCTTAATAATTTTCCATCCACTACTATCTCTCATTTACATAAGGCATGTTCTGACCATTGTCCTCTTCTTATGTCTATCAAAAGTAAATGTGATGAGATGCCTAAACCATTCAAGTTCTTATCTATGTGGTGTATTCATTCTAATGTGAAAGATATTATTCAGCAATCGTGGAATTGTGATGTTAATGCCCCTCCGATGAAACTCTTCTCTATTAAACTTAAAATGCTTAAAGAGAAACTTAAAATTTGGAATAAAGAAGTTTTTAAAAATGTTTTTCAATCTGTGAGTGATCTAGAAGATGAAGTTTTGATTAAAGAGCAGGCTTTTGAGCATGATCCTTCGGCATCTTCTAGATCTGAGTTATTTAAAACTAGAGCTAATTTGCATATTGCTCTTCAAAGGGAGGAAAGCTTTTGGTTCCAAAAAAGTAACAAAAAATGGCTTAAACAAGGGGATATGAATACTAAACTATTCCATGCTTCTGTTAAGCTCAGTCACAGAAGATTGAACATTACCAAGATTAAAGACTCTCAAAACAATTGGATGGAAAAACAAGAGGACATTGATAGAGTGTTTGTATCTCACTTTCAAAACATCTGGAAATCTGATCTTATCAATATTAATAATAATTTCCTAAATATTATTGGTAAAGCTATCACTGATGAGGATAATAAATTCCTGACTGATTTCCCATCTGAAGAAGAAATTCTTAGTGCTATAAAAAACATGAATATTTCTAGTGCTCTTGGCCCTGATGGTTACGGGGGAGAATTCTATTATAAGTTTTGGGACATCATAAAGCATGATCTAATTAAGGCCATTCACTCTTTCTTTGCTGGAGCTGAAATTCCTAAAAGCTGAACTGCTACTAATATTGCCCTTATCCCCAAAATAGATAATCCTATATATTGCTCTCAATTTAGACCTATAAGTTTATGTAACTACTCTAATAAAATTATTTCTAAGATTCTTAATGACAGGTTAGCCGATATTCTTCCTAATATCATATCCCCTAACCAATCTGGTTTTGTTAGAGGGAGAAGCATAAACGATAACATTTTGCTTGCTCACGAGCTATCCCAAACTTTAGGAAAAAAAGTTCGTGGTCATAATGTTATTATTAAATTAGACATGGAAAAGGCTTATGATAAAGTATATTGGCCTTTCCTATGTCAAGTTTTGAGAAAATTTGGGTTTAGTGAAATGTTTATAGACATGATTTGGAGGTTAATTTCTAATAATTGGTTCTCTATTTTCATAAATGGCCAAAGTAAAGGCTTTTTTCAATCTTTTAGAGGGCTTAGGCAAGGTGATCCTTTGTCTCCTAGTTTGTTTATTATAGCTGCTGAATGTTTTAGTAGAAATATCGATAATTTGTTCAAAAATGGTAAAGCTACTCCTTTCTCCCATCCTAGGAATTGTAACTTGATTTCTCATTTGGCTTATGCTGATGATATTATAATCTTTGCTAATGGGTGCAAGAAAAGTTTACTTGCTATTTCCAAATTAATTAAAAATTATGAAAAAACCTCCGGTCAGTCTATAAATGTCTCCAAAAGCTCTATTTATATTGATCATAATCTCTCCCCGGCTATTAGATCTAAGGTGGGAACTAATTCTGGATTATCTATTAAATCTTTGCCTATGAAGTATTTAGGTTGTAACATTAATAAAGGGAGGATGAAGCTGTCTCATTTCTCTGATCTTATGCACTCTATAAGAGATAAGCTTAATTCTTGGTCGTCTAAGTTGATATCTCAAGCAGGTAGGGCCACTCTGATTAGAAGTGTTCTGATATCTATCCCTATTCACATCATTTCTGTTATTAGCCCCCCTAAAACTATTATTAAAAGATTGCACAATATCTTCTCTAAATTTTATTGGGGTGGTGTTAATAAAGATAAACCTTACCAATGGTCAAATTGGGATAAATTGTGTTTTCCTTTTGAAGAAGGAGGTTTAAATTTTAGAAGTATGGAAGATATCATTAACGCTTCTAGCATGAAATTATATTGGAAGTTTTTATTTGATAAAGGTATTTGGGCTTCTTTTATGAGATCTAAATATCAAAATAGAATGTTTTCGAAGTATGGATCCTCTACTATTAGAAGAATTAAATCTATATCTAGCATGGCTGATGATCACATAGATTTAGAAAATCAAATTTGGATTCCTTCATATTCTGGAGATTTCTCTTTGAAAGATGCTTTTCAAATATGTAGGAAATATAATCCTATTTCTCTCACTTGGAAAATAAATTGGGCTATAGATTGTCCCAAAAAAATTTCTAATTTTATTTGGAAACTTCTGAATAATTATGTGCCTTTTGAGAATGAAATCCAAAAAATTGGTATAAGACTCGCTCCAGTTTGCAGGGAATGTTTAGCTAATGATGATAGCGATAAACATGTTTTGCTTGATTGTAATTTAGCTAGAAAAGTATGGCAATATTTTTGTCATCTATTTAAAGTTTCTCCTAAGTATACTTCTTACAGGGCTATGCTGTTATCTTGGTGGATGATTAAAAATAAAAAAGACTTTCTTCAAGTTCTTTTTGTCATAACTCCTAAAATTATTTTTTGGGAATTATGGAAGGCTAGAAATAGATTGGTTTTTGAAAACTCTAAGTCTTCTGATAATTTAGTCATAAATCAAATTATTTTTTTAGCTTCTTCTGTTCTACAAAATATAAAAATCTATGATAGTCCTAAATCTGAAGATTTTCAAATCACAAGTCTATTTCAAGTTCACATTAGTCCTAAAGTTGTTCAGATAATAAAATGTGTTTGGTATAATCCCCCAAGTGGAGTGTTTAAATTAAACATTGATGGTGCCTCGAAAGGAAATCCGGGTAATAGTGGTATTGGAGGGGTAATTAGAGATTCCAACGGGAATTTCATTGTTGGGTTTGAAAAATCTATAGGAGTTCAAACATCATTTATTGCTGAAAGTTTGGCCTTTGTGGAAGGTATGAAATTGGTTACTCAATTAAATATCCAAAAAGTGATAGTGGAATCTGATTGCAAGCTATTAATAGATGTGTTATTGAAAAAGGCTAAACCTCCTTGGCAAGCTCGAAAGATTCTTCGAGAATTCCAATGTTCTGATGAAGTGATTTTTAAACATATATGGAGACAATCAAACTCAGTTGCTGATCATTTTGCTTCGAGGGCATCTCTGTTTAACACGAACTTTATATACTGGGATCAAAATTCTCTTCCGAGGTTGGCTAAAGGATTACTTAAGCTAGATAGGCTGCACACTCCACAAATAAGGCATAGAATCTTTAAATTGTAAATGGGGATGAGATAAATCCCCATATTTATTTCAAGTTTTTCATGTAATGGGGTTATTATAAATCCCCATATTTATCGCTTTCTAGCTAGAGTATTGGACCCAACCTCTAGTTTTTTTTAGTTTGATTGGGTTTGTAAGCTTTGGAGAGGCTTTTTCTCCTAACTTTATTAATAAAACGTGTGGGGGTTCCGTCCCTCTTTGCTAAAAAAAAAAAAAAAAAAAAAAAAAAAGTTCATGCTTGATATTTTAAAATGTTGATAAGTAAACATATTTTGATATACTTGTGTTATAATATTGCTTTATGGACCTAATCAATTCTAGGATCAAAGAGAAAATATTGAAAGTTGCATAGGTTACATGTTGAGATTGCTTATGGATTTTCAAGGCCTATTATTAGATATGGAAAACAAAGTTGTTATTATAAGTATCTTTGCCAAAAGTTGAAGATGCCACACTTTAAGAAAATTATATTTGGTATTGGTAAGGTGGTAAGGAACACCCTTCTTGAATGTTAAATATCATATTGATAATTTAAACTATGATCTTAGTTGATATTTTTTTCATGCATATAATATTTATTAAAGCATATGAGCATGTTGTTAATAATTTTTATCTTGATAGGTAAATTTGTATATTTATTTTTCTTGATGATTTTATGATGTATGATACATACATTTGATTTTGATGACAAATCTTTAAGATGAAATATTCATATTTTTTTTTTGTGTTACATCTTAACATATATTTTTTTTATTAATGTTATTAGATTAATTCATTACTTTTTTGTATATTTATTTCAAAAGAAAATATCATTTGAAAATATTCTAGTATATTAGTTGTTTATGATACATGTTAATATTATAATATGGACTCATTGATTTTGATGATATGATCATATTAATCTTGTTGAGCTAGATTTATAGCATGCTATATGATTAGTACCTTTATTTGAATCTTTGTGACATTCATGATAAATATTTTTGGGGGGGAAGATAGTAACATTTGTGTTATATGTGCTTGATTTGAAAAATCATATGATTATTGAATATGAGTTGTGAATATATTAAGATTTATTGAAATCATTTTATGAAAGTATATGTTGAAAATATTTTATCTCATGAGAAAGAAGCACCTTATTTGTTATATGCATATATGCCTTCATTGGTATCCCTTAGGAAGAGATAAATGATTATTGAATTTAATTATCAAAAATTTATTGATCATGATTCTTTGATGCATTATTATGGACATTGTCAATATGATTAATCCGAGAATCTTATGCTAATATCTTAAAAACGACAAAGTATGAACAAAATGACAAATTTTGATCTCTATATATATGCCGCTATATTTTAACTCATGTTGTGTGCTTAAGTAAATCTATTTGACAAATTTGAGTTATGATTTCTATTTATGCTATTTATGCATAAAAAGTTGTTCTGAGGTACCATTGCATGTCACGCACGGTTAGTGTGCAGCTTAGTACAATTGGTATCATTTATCATTTATACGCTTAAAAAGTTGATTATTTATATATATTATTTGATGGTATCTATGTCTATCCGAAATTTCTAACGCATTACTTAAGAATTTTTTTTTGATGAAAAATGTGCTTATTGAAAATTTTAATATATTCATATATTCCCCTTGTGATTTATGGTTGAATCCCATTCACGAATTATTTTTGATAGGGGGAGATTCTTTTTTTACCCTTGACACTCGATTTATATAAAATATCTTTTTTATAATGTCAAAAGGGAGAGAAATTACTAATTTTGTGCTTAAGTAATTCATTTTATGGATTAGTGTGAATCATTTCTTGTCATCATCAAAAAGGGAGAGATTGTTAAACGAAAATATAATTAATCCTTTAATTAATATTTAATTAGTTTAATTAAAGTACATTTTAGTTTAATGTAATATATTGATTTTGATGATTCCAAACATATATTTATTGAGTCATTATATTTTATATATTTACAATATATATCTTTTTTAGTCATTTATATATATTGCTACAAAAGAAATAATTTTTAAAACCCATGAAGCTGTTAAAATTAGGCGTGTAGTTTTGGTTTGACAAATTGTTATACCCCATGTGTTATTTTATGGTATTAACAAAACATGCATGTCAATTCAAGTTCCATTTACTGTTAAAACTCCATCCCTTGCATGGATATAAGTAGACTACTTTTTCTTTATTCATTTGGATTTTTATATTCACTGGGCATGTTTTTTTCCCTTTTATAACCAGCTTTAAATTTGTTCTCATTTTTGGAAAATGTGATGCTTTGTAAATTTTGTTGGGCGCTTTTTTTTATATAGTGCCTATGTACATATATTAGTTATTTATTGGCAAATTGTGTATAAGGTAAGATTTTTAACGAATAGGCTTATCGCTTATTCTTACTCATGGTTCCCACGAAATGACATAAAGTGTTGACAAGATTGAAAGCTGAAATTGTTTAAAAGCTTTGACAGTGCCTAGGGCCCTGCACATAATATATATATATATATATATTTTATGCACCGATTGGGAAAGGTCTCACGAAAAAAAAAACGAGTTGTCCCATTTGTTTTTCTATATATATAATTATTCTTATAATTTTTATATCTTGCTATCTCGGCAAAATAGATAGCTAATGAGCTTGGATTTTAATTACCTTGGACAGTATATCTCTTTAAGACCATGCACGGAAGCTGTGCTAGTCACTTTCCCTTTAGGCCCCGCCCCATTGATGTGCTTATATATATATATATATATATATACACTAGAGGATACCCGTGCCTGAAGGCACGGTGAAAAATTTCAAAGTACGTCATTGCGAAACGACAAAATTTCGAAAGTATGTAAAATCAAAACTAATAGTCCGTTAGGAACCCCGTATAAAACACATCATCGATAAAACAATTGAATTCATAAGTTAGATCGGGGCATAAACACGCACCAGTAGCAAGGTCAAATCCAAGTCACTAAATTCATGAACCAAATTCAATGTAAAAACATGTATTCAAAATCCAAGTCAAATCCTACCTAACATTGAAGGAAAAATAGCAAGGTCAAAAAAATACTACTCAATCAAAAAATCAGCAATGCTAAATGCTAAACCAATCAAGTCTTGATTCATAGTTGGTTTTGTAAGAGAGAACTCATAACTTCAGTCGATCCGAGATGTACTGTGACTGTAGTTCCGTGTTCGGATGCTGTCGTGATGTACATCCCATTTGAAGAAAGAACGATTGCAGCCAATGGTGAGCGATGCTGACCCCTATCCCTATTCCATCCCTGAGCTGCTGTACCCCTGCCCTATTCCACCCCTGAGTTGATGTATCCCTGCCATTGTTCTACACCTAAACTCTGTCAGATCTGGCCCACGTGAGCTACTGTCACCAACTGATTTTCTCCCCCTTATCACGATCTATTTCCACCAACTTTTTAGAGCTTATCAACACTATCTCCGTCTGAATTGGCGCTGCATAAATTTAATTTCAAATTATAAAATATTGACACCCCAAAAAACCAAATAGAGGTTATACAGTGGGTTAGTTTGAATGGTGGTGAAAAAGAACCAACGGTACCTCCTAATTGAGACCAAATTTCCTCTATCATTTTACTTAAAGGTTGCACCTATTGGATGATTTTTCACCTAATTGGATCAGGCCCCGTTTTTTCCATTGCTGCCTCTACTTCTTCATTTCTCATTGTATCCATTGTTCATACTTTTGATGTATATTACCTCTTCTTGCACCTAAAACATAATATTGTGTGAGCAAAAGTATCATCATAACTTGTTATATTATCGTACCTACAAAAAATTATCATAAAAAATAAACCATTATAACACGAAAAATTTAACTTAGGAAATTCATTACACAATAATATTTAATACAATTGGATAGTGACATTAGAAAATGCATATTCAGGTTTAAAAACTCTAGAACTGCTGATTTTAAAGACATTTTCAACCACTCAAACAACACCGAAAATAGCTCGAAACATACTTCGCTAGGCACGGATGATACGATTCCAATGGCGCTAGAATCGCCTCATTTGGATTTACGGTTAAAAAGTTATGGCCTTTCTCCCAAGAGTGCAAAAAAACTTAAAATTAAAACTTTGCAATAGCTCATCCAATTACCCATCAATCTTTTGCAGAATTGATCATGTCTTAAACTTCGAAGCCTAGTAACTTGCTAGTTCGGGAGGCACCCGACTGTTACTCTGAATAAGCATTTGCTTCTGCTTGAGACCATAAAACACATCAATCCCATGCCCCACTGTTACTCAGAATAAACATCTACACCAAACAAAGTGTAAGATTAAATGCAAATAGCTAAAAGCTAAGTGAAAAAATAAGAAGACAATAATGAACGAATAGAAACACGAAAAATAGAAGTGTATATATTAAATAAAAGAAAATTAAACGCAAATAGCTAAGGAATAAATAATACCAAGTCGCTAATATATTAACCACATTAGTCTCTAATAGCTAAAAGCTAAGTGAAAAAATAATACCGAATTTTTTTCTAAAAAATCTGTTCGTTATCCCCAGTCTCAACCAACTAATCGATCGTCTCTTGATCGACTTTGGTGCCCGTCACTATGAGCAGCATCAGCTAGATCACAGTAGCAGCTAGATCATGATAGCAGCTAGAGCTTACTCCAACATTTATTCGTCACATCGACTCCGATTTGGCACTTATTTATTTGGGAAATGTCATAATAACATAATAAAACTTCCAAGAAAAAACCTTGTACCATAATAAAAATGAATCACTATTAATAAAAGTTTCCACTTGCAAAAGGTTTAACAATTCAGTTACACAGTTGATGTAAATTTCAACAATTTTTGAAAGTGTATATGACGCAAATTTTTGAAATCTGGAAATGGCATTTCCATTTCATCCTAATACAAAAGTTAGACATTTCATATCATAATATTATCTCCTTATATTAGCTAGTAGCTATAGTGTATATCATCTCCTTATAACATTACTGATAGCAGCTATAGTAGCTGATATACACCCATTTAGTATCTATAGCCCACTGATAGAAGCTATAGCCCACAGATATACATTGATTTAGCAACTATAGCCCACTAATTTAGTAGTTATAGCCCACTGATAGCTACCATAGACCACTGATAGCAGTTATAGCCGACTGATAGCTACCATAGACCACTGATATAGCCCATGGATAGCTACCATAGGCCATTGATAACAGCTATATTTGATGCATATAGCCAACTGATAGTAGCTATATTTGATGCCCACTGATAACAGTTATATTTGATTATATATTTGAAGTCACTGATAGCCCACTGATAGCAGCTATATTTGACGTTGAATTCAATATTTTGGTGCTGAATTCACCACCATCTTAACGCAATGACAAAAAAGATCCACAACTTCGGCCCACTTGTTTCCCAGCCTCTGTCACCGGCCCACCTTGCTCATCTGTTGGAATAATTGGTCTGGCCACCACAAAACTCCTCGTGTTTGTGGTGTATGGGAGTTCGTATTTTAAATATATTAAAATCAACACTTATAAGAGAACTGAGACATAGGAGGATGCGCGTATAGCATTTTAGAATTTTTTTATCATTAAAAGCACAACCCAACTTCCATTCATCTTGTTACAACAGACATTAACAAAAGAAGATACCCTGATTTTAAAGTGTCCTCTTCATTCTTCTTGCTAGAGATCTGTTGGTGTCTTTGCACCAAACTTGGCATATGTGCCGTCGGGGCCGTAAGAAGTCTATGCGTGGTCGTATTGCTTCGACACATCCACTGTCAACTCCATAATATTTTAATTCACATCTTCTAAAGACCTTTCCATGTCAATAAACCAAAGACGATACCTTGTTCCTGGAAATAAAAAAAAAGAAAAAAAAAAGACACCCATGAAATATAATGAAACTAAAATAAGGGTCATTTCAGATAAATAATAAAACAAAAAACTACAAAAACAGAAGTTACACATGGGATTGAGACAACCATGGAATATAATGAAACTACCATGAAATTATAGCCATGAATTTATTTACTTAGAATATGAGCCATGAAATTATCCATGAAATTATTTATTTATAATGTGAGCCATGAAATTACCAAGCCTAAACACTTAGAAACACTATTAAAAACAAAGACAATAATGATCCCTCGTCTTATGCAATGTTGCCCCCTGTATGTAAACCAAGGCAATATTGCCCCATGTATGTAAACCAAGCAAGATTCCAAGGTTGATTTAATCTCAAATACCATTTGAGATGTTGAAGATTGTCATTGAAACTGTAGGACCACTCAATAAACCAATAAAGAAAATAAAATTTTACAAAATAAAAATGAGGTACATTTTGTATCTTTCTAAAGCCATATGTCGTCAAGAGGTGGGACTAAATGACAAATTTTCCAGTCATTTAAATTAAAATATAGACTAAATCATCAATACCTACCTGGAACAAATATAATGTGAATAAATGAAGTTGAACTAAGAACCTAATAATCTACAACAACATATGGGCTAAATCTTCATAAATAGAGGTATGATTTTCCTCTAATTTTGCAATAGAACGTGTGTAAAGAAATGCTCCCTGTGAATAGAGATCTACTTTCACATTTTCACAAACAACTTAGATGTTGAAATTATTTAGTAGTTTTATTTCAAATAAGAAAAAAAAAATCCATTCATCTGATTAGCATTCGGTTCAAACTAAACCCCGGCTCTCATCTGATCACATCCGGGATAACTTACTTTGCAAAAAAAAAATAGCTGAAAATACTCAAATATCAGCACCCAAAAATATTCATACCTACATCTGTCTACTCATTTAGATAGATTTAATGTTTACATAAAAAAATATCATACCTAGGTACAAAAAGTTTCTTAATCTCAAAAAAGTGAAACAGGAACCTCTGCTCCATCGAAACCAACTTGATTTGAACCGTCACCTCATCGAAATCATCTCAAAAAACCTCCACCATTACCGATCACAACTAAACAATATACTATAAAAAACAAAAACAGAATAAAAATTTTAGTGCTAGTACATATACTATAACAAAAACAAAAACAAAATACTAAAAAAACAGAATCTGTCAAACATTTGATGCTTTGAATAAAAAAACAGAATTTGTCAAACCCCCATACAACTAATGAAATACTAAAATCCAAACAACATTTGTCCAAACCCCCATAGGAGGGAGAGTTACCTGAGTGTGTGGAAGAGAAGTCAGAGAGAGACAACCGTGTTGTTCTGAATATCTACCCATTTCATTCAACACGAATGAAGCCATTACCTAAGAAAATATATTAGGAGTACAAAAAATATATTTCATTTTGTGGAAAAAATAAATTCAAATTGATTTAACCCTAGGCCAAATAAATTCAACTTGTAAAAAAAAAATAAAGCCCAATTTCATACATGAAACTACTAAAATTCAAGCACATAGACAGAGAAATATACAGAGCTCAAATTGATTTAACCTTAGGCCAAATAAACTAAATAAAAACATCATACCATATTGAAACCCTCATATTTTAGCTGTGAGTTTGAAACCCAGAGGAACCTTTCCATAAAATTCATAAACCTGTAAAATCAATAGAATATTGATTGTCCGCATTCTGGATAGCTTTACATTGCCAATTCAAAAACCATTCCATCTTATTATCTTATATCCAGAATACGGACAATCAATAGAATATGATTTTTAAGAAAATGAGAAAGAAATGATAATAATAATAATAGTAATATTAATAGTAAATCACAAAGTGAAGATGTAACAGAATATTGACACCAAACTCTGACAACACATATGACATTCGACGATTCATAAAAAGTATATCCAAACAAAATTCATGAATAAAAATCTCACATAATACATGGATTGTTGAAACCTAGACGTGTACAAAAGAAAAGGATTTGATAACTAATTTAAGGTAATTAATGTATCAGAAAAACCGTTATGCGTCCAAACACGAAAAGCCCCTAAATTTAACATGCTACAATTGATTCTAAGTCATATATAAAATAAAACTTTAACCCAAAACACAAATGAAAGATAGATGGATCTGCAAGAGATAAGGCCATATCCAAAATTTCTGATTTGAATCCAAACATACCCTAATGTTACAAAAACTATGGCCAGATCTGAAACTATGTCCATATCCAAATTGTCTGATATATAATGTAAAAAAATAAGCAACAAACAATAAATGATTAGTAAACTCAAGGATCAATAACATGTAGACCTGACTAACGCCTCACCAATCGTAATGAATCATTTCCAACACTGTATAAAAGTCTTTTCTAAAACAAAACAAACATAAGGTGTACAATGTAAAGCTATTAAACTCTTCCAAGCCTAAAGAAAAATGATCCAACAATACCAACTCGATTGTAGACACAATAATACACCATAATACCTAAAGGATAAGTAAAAAAATCACCAATCTGTTACACCTGAAGAAGTAAAAGCTACGTGGCAATACCTGACACTGAGAAAACTTGGACAAAAATTTAGTCTAACAGTAAATAGGGTAAATACAAATAGAAAACATAACAAATAGAGAATTATTTATGTTTTAAATAAAAAATAGAGAGAGAGAGACTGAGAAAGTGATTTCAATATTGTAGACACTATACCCCCTAATACACTTCAAGAATTAAAAAAAAAATCCAAGAGACATCATTCAAGAATAAAGCCCACATTTGAAATATAGAGCACATTAAAAAGTTCTTTTAAATGAAAAATAAAAATAAAATCACCATAGAAGTTTTGACCATGAAACTGAAGAAGTGTGTAAGGACACAAATTTCCATTTGAGTCCATATATAGTTTTGGCTCAATGCCGGACAAAAACATTTATTCATAGGATTGTATTTAATTGTAATATTCTCAAGCCTATGAAGAGTTTGTTGAAGACGTAGAGACAAAGAGTATAAAGCTTCATAATCATGCCGGTTTCGTGCCTCGTGTATACGTCATCAACCATAGTTCCATGCTCCCAAGGTATGAATGCAATCATATATATATAGGAGCTTGGAACTTGTTTATTAGGTGTTAGGTTTTCAAAACTGCATTTTGTTTTCAGAATGGTTTATATTAAAACTTATGTATAAAGTATATAAAAATTTTTGGGCTTAAAAAGAATTTTTGAACATTCTGTAAGTTCGTTCGAAGTGTCGTTCGCACGAGATTATCGTTGGAACCACAAGTCGTTCGAACGAGATTGCCAACGACTTCCCATTAAGGCATACTGGAACTTCGTTCAAAATGTCATTCGAACGAGATCATCGTTCTAACGAGATTTCCAACGAGTTTCTAACGAGTTCATACTGGAACTTCGTTAGAAGACTCGTTCGAACGAGAATGTCGTTCGAACAAGATGCCAGGCGGGAACAGTTTTAAGCAGTTTTTCTCTCACTTCCCCACTTGTTTCTTAACCAACTTTTCTCAGACTTTATTATGTGCGGGAATAACATTTTCCAATCAATCTTTTTCATATCTTACTAACTCCTAGAGAGTGTTTTGAGAGTAAAATCAAAGAGGGGAAAAGACTATGTTTTGAGTGTGTTTCTATCAAAGAGAAAAATATACACCACTCTAGTTTACACCCAAATTAGTTTCTTCCAAGTTCTCATATTCATATATCTTGCTTGGAGTTTGGCACTGGGTTCATCTCTTCCGTTTAAAGAGAAGTTTCAGGTTTTCTTCTACATCCCATAAAGAAAGAAGAAGAGTTTTGTTGCGGCATTACCCACTTGGAGAAAGGCTCCTTGCTCGGGTGACGGTGACCATATAAAGATCGGTGGATTTCGAGACCGCAATGGAGCTCCAAGGTTATCCGCTAGGAAGAGGTATCTATAAGAAGAAGCATCGGGGCTTGAGAGGGATCGAGTCGTGTGTTGTAAGCCTTTCTGTCTTGTATTTGTAAATTCCATATTTAGTGGATTTGTGGCTAGGGCCATCCGAGGTTGTTTCCCGTTGTGGGTTTTTTCTCATACATCTCGGCGTAGTGTGATTGATTTATTTTTATCTTGCATAATGAATTAGAACTCATGCTTAGAGAAATTCAAGATAAAAATGATTTTAATTATCACACTTAATTTAATTGGGTGCTAATTAAATTTGGATAATTGTTTATTTAATTCAAGTCATTTGCTAAAATTAGTTTGTCCTAACTTTGGAAAATTGATAATTATGTCTTAGGCAAATTCTAGGACTTGAATTAATTGGTTTAAGTGAAATTTAATTTTTGCATGTTTAAGTTTAATTTATAATTGAAATTAAAATTTTGTTTTAAACTAAACCATCACCTTTTACGCTTTCGCATATTGATATATATAAAAGGAAATAATATTTTAATTAAGAAAATGAAAATCGGGGGCCTATCCATACATACGATTTCTTCAAATTGGTATCAGAGCCAAAGTGATAAATTATTTCGTTAAAGATCCTTTAAATAATTTTGGGCTAAAATGAAATTTTCTCCATTTTCAAAATTTCCTATTTTCGATGGTTCTAACTACGCGTATTGGAAAGCGCAAATGAAATTTGCACTAAAATCTATCGACGAGAGAGTTTGGATGTATGTTGTTAACGGGTGGTCCCCACCAACTCACTTAGTTGAAAATGAACGTGTTCCCAAACCGACCGATAGATGGACTGAGAATGAGTTTAAACTTTCTAATTTTAATTCCCGTGATTTGAATGCCTTGTTTAGCGCTGTCAGACCGGATGAATTCCGATGTATTATGACGTGTGAAATCACTAAAGAAGCCTGGGATATTTTACAACTCACTCATGAAGGTACACGTGTCGTTAAAGCTTCAAAACTCCAAAACCTCACCACTCAATTTGAAACTATCAAAATGAATAATAATGAAACTTTTTATGAATTTTATGCTAGATTGTCCGATATTGTCAATTCATCTTTTAACCTGGGAGAGAAAATACCCGACAACTGAGTTGTAAAGAATTTTTTAAGGTCCCTTCCCGATAGATTTATTCCAAAAGGTACCGTTTTAAATTCTTTACCAACTTTAGCCTCTACGAAATTAGAAGAGCTTGTAGTGATTTACAAACCTATGAACTAGATATGTTTCCCTCTAAAACTGGAAAGAAAATTGAAAAGGGCATTGCTTTAAAAACCCGAAAAGAGGTCAAACAAGTATGAGAACGTATGTGCTTGCGTTCAAATGAGCAAATTATATATTAAACCCTTTCAACCCAAACAAACCCTAAACATGCAACAGTATGTGATTGAATACGATAATGAGCAAAGGAAGAACATTCAAACACATGCAATTGAGAAAAAATCCCCCAAAGGGCCAAAACAATTTATTTTCATTATAATATTGTAGCAATAAAATTTCGGATTACAATGAAAATACAAGTGACTAAGAATTACCCTCAGGTATCGGATTCTGTAGTCGGCGGTTGGAAATATCCCTTTCCAGAAGGGCTGCAATGGAAAAGAGAAACGACTTCTCCACAAGGGTGTGAACAGCAAGAGTGCGTTCCTGGGTTGCAAAGTGATTCACAAAGGATTGGCAATTTGTGTAAATCAAATACCTAGAGTCTAGATGCTCAATAGGTGAAGACTTAGGGCTTTCTTTACTCTGGAAATCGTGTAAATAAGTCTTAGAAAACCACTTCCCGTAGTGGGATTAAATAAGAAGTCTCGGGCCTTAAAAATCTAAACACTATCTGTTTGAGTTTATCCCAGGCGGACCGATCCGGGTCTGAGGCGGATCGGTCCGATTGATAGTATCGGTTCTTTTATTCTGAGGCAGACCGGTCCGTTGATGATTAGATCGGTTAGCTTCCAGTCTTCATCGGTTCGCTTACGGTTCGGGGTATACTGGCCTTCTGATAAATAAGAGGATCGGTCCGGGTCTGTAGGCAGACCGGTTCAGTTAGCCGGATCGGTTCTTTTATTTCAGCGGATCGATTCGGATGTCAGACTATGATTCCTCTTCTTCTTTTGATATTCGGATCCGTTGAATCTTGAATATTGAATTTCTTCAAAGGTGTAACGGCGTGCGACATAATAATGGACAAAAATGTCCTTACAAATCTCCCCCTATGTCTATGCCGGTACATACATAAAAACAAACATCCGAATTATCAAACAAATGAAAATGCCTATACAAATCTACCCTTCCATGAACCCAAAACTGGAAAGATACAATTGAATAAGACTACAGCGTTTGCTCTTTAATTCTGCAGGAATCTCAACGCTTTTCTCATCAGGGTGTGCAATCCAATGATAATCCATGTAGTACCTACACACATGAGACAAAGAAAAATACCAAGTGACATATCGAGTTTGAAATGAGATAAATGTATATATATATCAATTTATGAGCAAACTCAAATTTCAAATCTCCCCCATAATGATAATTCATTTTCCCCCTTTTTATGATGTCCCCAACTAGACAAATGAGAGAAACAACTCAAATAAGCAAGAGCGGGGTGTCACAAGGATAAAACCACACCATGAATGAACACAAACCAACCAAGTCAATGACAGCATAAATGCGGTGGTGTGATCAAATTCGATAGGAAAATCAATGCATACAAACATGACATATGTGCACGATGAATATTAGATATTCCTAGAGAATGAACTCTAATACTTCCTTTGGTGTAAAAGAATGACAATATAAGATATTGACTTAATCAAATCAACAAATCAAAGCTCAAAGTGATTTTCACACCAATAACGTCCAAAATGATTTTATGCTTTTTCAGGACTTTCAAGGAAGTGCAAACCCGTTTATATTCTCCAACCAAACTCCCTCAAATATAATTTTGAATAAAGGCATTCTAAATTCTCAAACTTTGGAGAATTGATGGTGAAACCTAAGTGGCCCATATTTGGCATGAATTGCTTTTTATTGCCTTTAAATTTTTTGGGGCTCTTTTAACCTCTTTGGACCTCGGATATTAAAATTCCTCCATTTTTTAGGTCCTTTTTAACGGTGGCTTTTGTGCAAAGGATAGATGATTACCTTTCGCAGCCCCTCCCCGTTATATAAAAACACACAGTCTCACAAAAACGGTTTTTACATGCATTCCAATCTTGTAAGTTTTATCGCATATTGTACATTGTATAGACAGAATTGAGATGGAAACACTCAAGTCAACATGTGATACGATAAGTGCAATAATCAAATATAGTCGTGCATGTGTGCAATAAAGGATATAGGAGTCAAACATGTAGGAAGATATCACTAATTACATCTCAAAGGGGCAAAACCATTTATTTTCATTATAATAATGTAGCTATACAATTTCGGATTACAATGAAAATACAAGTGACTAAGAATTACCCTCAGGTATCGGATTCTGTAGTCGGCGGCTGGAAATATCCCTTTCCAGAAGGGCTACAATGGAAAAGAGAAACGGCTTCTCCACAAGGGTGTGAATAGAAAGAGTGCGTTCCTGGGTTGCAAAGTGATTCACAAAGGATTGGCAATTTGTGTGAATCAAATACCTAGAGTCTAGATGCTCAATAGGTGAAGACTTAGGGCTTTATTTACTCTGGAAATCGTGTAAATTAGTCTTAGAAAACCACTTCCCGTAGTGGGATTAAATAATAAGTCTCGGGCCTTAAAAATCTGAACACGATCTGAACACGATCTGTTTGAGTTTATCCCAGGTGGACCGGTCCGGGTCTGAGGCGGATCGGTCCGATTGACCAGATTGGTTATTTTATTCTGAGGCGGATCGGTCCGTTGATGATCGGATCGGTTCGCTTCCGGGCTTCATCGGTTCGCTTGCGGTCCGAGTTATACTGGCCCTCTGACAAACAAGCGAATCGGTCCGGGTCTGTAGGAGGACCTGTCCAGTTAGCCGGATTGGTTCTTTTATTTCAGCGGATCGGTCCGGCTGTCAAACTATGATTCCTCTTCTTCTTTTGATATTCAGATCCGTTGAATCTTGAATCTTAAATTTCTTCAACGGTGTAACGGCGTGCGACATAATAATGGACAAAAATGTCCTTACAAATCTCCCCCTATGTCTATGCCAGTACATACATAAAAAAAACATCCGAATTATCAAACAAATGAAAATTCCTATACAATTCTACCCTTCCATGAACCCAAAACTTGAAAGATTCAATTGAATAAGACTACATCGTTTGCTCTTCAATTCTGCAGGAATCTCAACGCTTTTCTCATCATGGTGTGCAATCCAATGATAATCCATGTAGTACCTACACACATGAGAAAAAGCAAAAATACCAAGTGACATATCGAGTTTGAAATGAGATAAACATATATATATATATATCAATTTATGAGAAAACTCAAATTTCAAATCTCCCCCATAATGATAATTCATTCACCCCCTTTTTATGATGTCCCCAACTAGACAAATGAGAGAAACAAATCAAATAAACAAGAGCAGGGTGTCACAAGGATAAAACCACACCATGAATGAACACAAACCAACCAAGTCGATGACATCGTAAATGAGGTGGTGTGATCAAATTCGATATGAAAATCAATGCATACAAACATGACGTATGTGCACGATGAATATTGGATATTCCAAGCGAATAAACTCTAATACTTCCTTTGGTGTAAAAGAATGATAATATAAGATATTGACTCAATCAAATCAACAAATCAAAGCTCAAAGTAATTTTCACACCAATAACGTCCCAAATGATTTTATGCTTTTCAGGACTTTCAAGGAAGTGCAAACCCGTTTATATTCTCCAACCAAACTCCCTCAGATATAATTTTGAATAGAGGCATTCTAAATTCTCAAACTTTGGAGAATTGATGGTGAAACCTAAGTGGCCCATATTTGGCATGAATTGTTTTTTATTGCCTTTAAATTTTTTTGGGCACTTTTAACCTCATTGGACCTCAGATATTAAAATTCCTCCATTTTTTAGGTCCTTTTTAACGATGGCTTTTGCGCAAAGGATAGATGATTACCTTTCGCAGCCCCTCCCCGTTATATAAAAACACACAGTCTCACCAAAACGGTTTTTACATGCATTCCAATCTTGTCAATTTTTATCGCATATTGTACATTATATAGACAGAATTGAGATGGAAACACTCAAGTCAACATGTGATACGATAAGTGCAATAATCAAATATAGCCGTGCATGTGTGCAATAAAGGATTTAGGAGTCAAACATGTAAGAAGATATCACTAATTACATCTCAAAGGGGAAAAGCCATTTATTTTCATTATAATATTGTAGCTATACAATTTCGGATTACAATGAAAATACAAGTGACTAAGAATTACCCTTAGGTATCAGATTCTGTATTCGGCGGCTGGAAATATCCCTTTCCAGAAGGGCTGCAATGGAAAAGAGAAACGGCTTCTCCCCAAGGGTGTGAACAGCAAAAGTGCGTTCCTGGGTTGGAAAGTGATTCACAAAGGATTGGCAATTTGTGTGAATCAAATACCTAGAGTCTAGATGCTCAATTGGTGAAGACTTAGGGCTTTCTTTACTCTGGAAATCGTGTAAATAAGTCTTAGAAAACCACTTCCCGTAGTGGGATTAAATAAGAAGTCTCGAGCCTGAAAAATTTGAACACGATCTGAACACGATCTGTTTAAGTTTATCCCAGGCGGACCGGTTCGGGTCTGAGGCGGATCGGTCCGATTGACCGGATCGATTCTTTTATTCTGAGGAGGATCGGTCCGTTGATGATCGGATCGGTTCGCTTCCGGGCTTCATCGGTTCGCTTGCGGTCCGGGGTATACTGGCCTTCTGACAAGCAAGCGGATCGGTCCGGTTCTGTAGCCAGACCGGTTCAGTTAGCCGGATTGGTTCTTTTATTTCAGCGGGTCGGTCCGACTGTGAGACTATGATTCCTCTTCTTCTTTTGATATTCGGATCCGTTGAATCTTGAATCTTGAATTTCTTCAACGGTGTAACGACGTGCGACATAATAATGGACAAAAATGTCCTTACAAATCTCCCCCTATGTTTATGCCGGTACATACATAAAAACAAACATCCGAATTATCAAACAAATGAAAATGCCTATACAAATCTACCCTTCCATGAACCCAAAACTGGAAAGATACAATTGAATAAGACTACAACGTTTGCTCTTTAATACTGCAGGAATCTCAACGCTTTTCTCATCAGGGTGTGCAATCCAATGATAATCCATGTAGTACCTACACACATGAGACAAAGAAAAATACCAAGTGACATATCGAGTTTGAAATGAGATAAACATATATATATCAATTTATGAGCAAACTCAAATTTCAAATCTCCCCCATAATGATAATTCATTCTCCCCCTTTTTATGATGTCCCCAACTAGACAAATGAGAGAAACAAATCAAATAAGCAAGAGCGGGGTGTCACAAGGATAAAACCACACCATGAATGAACACAAACCAACCAAGTCGATGACAGCGTAAATGAGGTGGTGTGATCAAATTCGATAGGAAAATCAATGCATACAAACATGACATATGTGCACGATGAATATTGGATATTCCTAGAAAATGAACTCTAATACTTCCTTTGGTGTAAAAGAATGACAATATAAGATATTGACTCAATCAAATCAACAAATCAAAGCTCAAAGTGATTTTCACACCAATAACGTCCAAAATGATTTTATGCTTTTTCAGGACTTTCAAGGAAGTGCAAACCCGTTTATATTCTCCAACCAAACTCCCTCAGATATAATTTTGAATAGAGGTATTCTAAATTCTCAAACTTTGGAGAATTGATGGTGAAACCTAAGTGGCCCATATTTGGCATGAATTGCTTTTTATTGCCTTTAAATTTTTTCGGGCTCTTTTAACCTCTTTGGACCTCGGATATTAAAATTCCCCCATTTTTTAGGTCCTTTTTAACGGTGGCTTTTGCGCAAAGGATAGATGATTACCTTTCGCAGCCCCTCCCCGTTATATAAAAACACACAGTCTCACCAAAACAGTTTTTACATGCATTCCAATCTTGTCAAGTTTTATCGCATATTGTACATTGTATAGACATAATTGAGATGGAAACACTCAAGTCAACATGTGATACGACAAGTGCAATAATCAAATATAGCCGTGCATGTGCGAATTAAAGGATATAGGAGTCAAACATGTATGAAGATATCACTAATTACATCTCAAAGGGAAAAACCATTTATTTTCATTATAATATTGTAGCTATACAATTTCGGATTACAATGAAAATACAAGTGACTAAGAATTACCCTCAGGTATCGGATTCTGTAGTCGGTGGCTGGAAATATCCCTTTCCAGAAGGGCTGCAATGGAAAAGAGAAACGGCTTCTCCACAAGGGTGTGAACAGCAAGAGTGCATTCATGGGTTGCAAAGTGATTCACAAAGGATTGGCAATTTGTGTGAATCAAATACCTAGAGTCTAGATGCTCAATAGGTGAAGACTTAGGGCTTTCTTTACTCTGGAAATCGTGTAAATAAGTCTTAGAAAACCACTTCTCGTAGTGGGATTAAATAAGAAGTCTCGGGCCTTAAAAATCTGAACACGATCTGTTTGAGTTTATCCCTGGAGGACCGGTCCGGGTCTGAGGCAGATCGGTCCGATTGATCGGATCGGTTCTTTTATTCAGAGGCGGATCGGTCCGTTGATGACCGGATCAGTTCGCTTGCGGTCCGGGGTATACTGGCCTTCTGACAAACAAGCGGATCGATCCGGGTCTGTAGGCGGACCAATCTGGTTAGTCGGATTGGTTTTTTTATTTCAGTGGATCGGTTATGATTCCTCTTCTTCTTTTGATATTCGGATCCGTTGAATATTGAATATTGAATCTTGAATTTCTTCAACGGTGTAACGGCGTGCGACATAATAATGGACAAAAATGTCCTTACAAATCTCCCCCTATGTCTATGTCAGTACATACATAAAAACAAACATCCGAATTATCAAACAAATGAAAATGCCTATACAAATCTACCCTTCCATGAACCCAAAACTGGAAAGATACAATTGAATAAGACTATAGCGTTTGCTCTTAAATTCTGCAGGAATCTCAACGCTTTTCTCATCATGGTGTGCAATCCAATGACAATCCATGTAGTAGCTACACACATGAGACAAAGGAAAATACCAAGTGACATATCGAGTTTAAAATGAGATAAACATATATATATATATATCAATTTATGAGCAAACTCAAATTTCAAATCTCCCCCATAATGATAGTTCATTCTCCCCCTTTTTATGATGTCCCCAACTAGAAAAATGAGAGAAACAAATCAAATAAGCAAGAGCGGGGTGTCACAAGCATAAAACCACACCATTAATGAACACAAACCAACCAAGTCGATGACAACGTAAATGAGGTGGTGTGATCAAATTCGATAGGAAAATCAATGCATACAAACATGACATATGTGCACGATGAATATTGGATATTCCTAGCGAATGAACTCTAATACTTCCTTTGGTGTAAAAGAATGACAATATAATATATTGACTCAATCAAATCAACAAATCGAAGCTCAAAGTGATTTTCACACCAATAACGTCCAAAATGATTTTATGCTTTTTCGGGACTTTCAAGGAAGTGCAAACCCGTTTATATTCTCCAACCAAACTCCCTCAGATATAATTTTGAATAGAGGCATTCTAAATTCTCTAACTTTGGAGAATTGATGGTGAAACCTAAGTGGCCCATATTTGGCATGAATTGCTTTTTATTGCCTTTAAATTTTTTCGGGCTCTTTTAACCTCTTTAGACCTCGGATATTAAAATTCCTCCATTTTTTAGGTCCTTTTTAACGGTGGCTTTTGCACAAAGTATAGATGATTACCTTTCGCAGCCCCTCCCCGTTATATAAAAACACACAGTCTCACCAAAATGGTTTTTACATGCATTCCAATCTTGTCAAGTTTTATCGTATATTGTACATTATATAGACATAATTGAGATGGAAACACTCAAGCCAACATGTGATACGACAAGTGCAATAATCAAATATAGCCGTGCATGTGTGCAATAAAGGATTTAGGAGTCAAACATGTAGGAGGATATCACTAATTACATCTCAAAGACTCCATACTAAGTAAAGCACATGGATGAAATGATGTAGCGTCTCAAATCTCTATCAAACAGTCACATGGATATTTGGAATGAAGTTGTGACTTGGCTATCTTAAATGCTCATCCATAAAAGAAGCATAAAAATAAAAATCTTTTTGGTCTTTTTCAAAAAATTTCTTAAAGGAAAATCTTTTTGTATTTTTCAAAAAAAAATATAAACAGCAAAAAAGAATAAATACAAGCTGTACAACTAAGCAATGGTACATATAAAACAGACTAGCAATAGGAAGCATATGATATGAACATGAGAAGCATCCTATTCTAGACATAGACCAACCCCTCAGTCAACTGTGCAAATCCCCAAAGAATTTCTAAGACTCTCAAATCTAAGGGCATCTAAAGGTTTCGTGAAAATGTCTGCTAACTGACGGTCGGTGGGAACAAAACTCAGGGATACAGTGTTCTCCTCAACTAACTGACGAATAAAGTGCTCACGTATCCTGATGTGTTTTGTGCGCGAATGCTGGACAAGATTACGGGATATGTGTATCGCGCTCGTGTTATCACAAGAAATGATCATGGTGTATTGTGAAATCCCATAATCTTCCAACATTTTCTTCATCCACAAGAGTTGTGTGCAACAACTCCCGACGGCTATGTACTCAGCCTCCGCAGTGGACAAAGAGATGGAATTTTGCTTCTTGCTCAGCCAGGAGACAAGAGTAGAACCAAAATAGAAAAACCCACCAGAAGTGCTCCTACAACCATCTACATCCCCAGCCTAATCGACATCCGAATAGGCAGACAAACGGTCAACGGTATCAAAGGAATACCAAATACCGTATGAGAGAGTCCCACTCACGTATTTAATAATACATTTTAGATCAAGTAAATGTGACTCTTTTGGGGACGCCTGATATCGCGCACAAACTCCAACACTAAAGGCGATGTCGGGACGACTGATAGTCAAGTAGAGAAGACTACCTATCATACTCCGATATAAGGTTTTCTCTACGTCCTTGCCTGAAGTGTCCTTACTAAGCTTGGTAGATGTACTCATAGGTGTACATGCATGCTTAGCGGAGTCTAAACCAAATTTCTTCACTAGGTCTCTAGCATACTTGGATGGGGAGATGAACATCCCATCCTCTAGCTGACGAACCTGGAGACCAAGGAAGAATGTAAGCTCACCAACTATGCTCATCTCAAACTCATTTTTCATCTCCTCCTCAAAGTGGTGAGCATGCTGGGAGCATGTGCATCCAAAGACTATGTCGTCCACATAGACCTGGGCAACCAAAATAGCGTCGTCATCTCTCCTAACGAACAACGTCATATCTACTCCCCCTCTCTTGAAGCCACGAGCTAAGAGATATGAAGTAAGCCTCTCGTACCAAGCACGGGGTGCTTGCTTCAAATCATACAAGGCTTTTCTAAGATAGTAGACGTGCTCTGGGTGCTGAGAGTCTTCAAACCCTTTTGGTTGTTCCACATAAACCTCCTCCTGTAGAATGCCATTCAGAAAGGCACTCTTGACATCCATCTGATATACCTTGAAGCGCAGATGACATGCGATGGCGAGCAGAAGACGGACGGACTCAAGCCTCGCAACAGGAGCAAATGTCTCCCCAAAGTCTACACCCTCTATCTATGTGTAGCCTTGAGCGACCAACCTAGCCTTATTTCTAATTGTGGTACCATTTTTATCCATTTTATTCTTGAAAATCCACCGGGTACCTATCACATTAGTCTCACTAGGTCGGGGTACTAATTCCCAGACATTATTCTTTTTAAACTGAAGCAACTCATCCTGCATAGCAGATATCCAGTGTTCATCCTTGAGTGCTTCTTTATGGTTCCTGGGCTCGACTTTGGACGTGTAGCAAAGATGGCTAACAACGTTCTCTAGCTGAGCACGAGTCTTGACCCCTAGAGTGGGATCACTAACAATGGCAGAAGGGTCATGACTCTTGCGAACCCAAGCAGGTGTGTCCCCTAACACAGGAGTAGGGTCCACAGAGTGTGAGAGAGGAACAGGTAAATCACTGTCAGAACAATCCTCATCCTCACACTAAAGGTTAGGATCAATAACCGTCGAAGGTTCGTCATCTTGCACGGTGACGTTTATTGATTCCATAACCTTATAGCTCTTTAGGTTAAAAACTCAGTACGCTCTGTTATTCGATGAATATCCTAGAAATATTCCCTCATCGCTCCGGGAGTCAATCTTTCCTAATTGCTCTCTATCCCGTAGGATGTAGCATTTACTCCCAAAAACACGGAAATATGCCAGGTTGGGCTTCTTGCCAGTCCACAACTCACAAGGAGTCTAAAGTGTGTGTGGATGCAAATAAACCCTATTCACCGTGTGGCATGCAGTAGACACTGCCTCTGCCTAAAATCTCCTAAAAACTTTACGACCTAGAAGCATAGATCTAGCCATCTCTTGGATCATTCTATTCTTTCTCTCAACAATACCATTTTGCTGAGGAGTTCTCACAGCAGAAAACTCATGTTTGATCCCGAGGCTATCACAGTAAAGGTCTACCTTTGCTTCTGTGAATTCAGTGCCATTGTCACTACGCATCCTGTTAATAGTGACACCGTGTTGATTTTGCAGGACACGGCACTTGGTCATTAAAAATTCTACAGCATCGAATTTCTCTCTCAGAAAACCTACAATGGAGTACATGGAGAAATCATCTACCATCACGAGGATGTACCTCTTACCACCTAGACTCTCAGTATGAGTAGGACCCATAAGATCCATGTGAATCAACTCAAGAACACGAGAAGTGGTAATGGAATGCAACTTCCTATGACGACCACGAATTTGTTTTCCCAACTGACAGGGCCCACAAACGGTCGAAGTTGACTTTACAAGAGATGGTAAGCCACGTACTAGGTCCTTTTTAGCTAAGCGATTGAGATCTCTAACGTTTACGTGACCTAGACGTTGGTGCCACAGATCCATAGGAGTGATCATGGCGCTGTTGCAGATAAGTGAGGATGTGAGCTCAGTCCCATAGCAATTATCCTCGGTCCTCACCCCTTGCATCAGAAGTTTACCGGATTGATTATAGACTTTACATGCGTCCCGGTCAAACTTTACTGCAAAGTCAGTGTCGCACAACTGGCTAATGCTAAGAAGGTTTGCTTTCAAACCTTTGACGTACAAAACATTTTCTAGCTTAGGAAATCCAGGTAACTCGATAGTACCACGTCCTATAATGCTAGACTTGCTCTCATCTCCAAAGGTGACTCTGCCATCCTGATAGTCCTCAAGAGTCGTAAAAAATAAGGCATCACCTGTCATGGAACAAATATACATGAACAAATAAAATATAAAGAGGATAAATATTCATCAACGCATAAACATCAATCGAGTCACACCAAGGATCTCCTACATAAAACAGATATAAGAGGTGCCTTTTATCATTTTTGAAACATCCATGCTCTATATCCTCAAAGATCAATTATGAGCGTGAATATGACCGAATGATATTTTATAAGATGAAAAACATTCATTCAAGAAATATCAGGCCAATAGATTTTCGTAAAGACTCAAATATAATATTATCAAAAGGCTTTGTGAACAAATCAGCTAATTGAAGATCGGTAGGTAAATACATAATTTCCAATTCCTTAGATTCTACTAATTCACGGATAAAGTGATATCGAATCTTAATGTGTTTTGTACGAGAGTGTTGCACAAGATTTTTGGAAATATTAATTTCACTTTGATTATCATAATAGATGTGCAACTTATCTTCAATTATGAAATAGTCTTTTAACATCTATTTTATCCAAAGTAATTGCGAACCATAGCTTCCAGTTGCAATGTACTATGATTTAGCAGTTGATAATGATGTGTAATTCTACTAATTTATTTCCTATATAATAACAGGCTCCTGACGTACTCTTACTGTCATGAGAACACCCTGCCCAATCAACATCGATGTAATCAATTACAGTGGCGGATGTGTCATATTGGTGTACCAAAGTCCTAAATTGAGAGTACCTTTAACATATTTAATAATTCTCTTAATACATGATAAATCACTCTCTTTAGGTGAATTTCAATATCTAGCATAGACACACACAACATACATAATGTCAGGGCATGAAGTACTGAGGTATAGTAATCTTCCTATCATGCTATGGTAAAGAGTAGGATCAATTGATTTCACATGTTCATCCTTAGACATTTTTACAGAGGTACTCATAGGTGTCCTAGCATCTTTTGCATTTTCTATGCCAAATATTTTAATAATTTCTAAGGCATATTTGGATTGCGAGATAAATAATCCATCTGAATTTTGTTTACCTGAAGACCTAGAAAGAATTGCAACTCCCCCATAAGATACATTTGAAATTCTCCATGCATAACTTTGGAGAAATTTTCAACTTCGGTTAAGGATGTTGATCCAAAGATGATATCATCTACGTAGACTTGGGCTATAACAACAGTTTTGTCAAAGTGTTTAATAAATAGATTTGGATCATTACCACCTCTCCTAAAGACGTTATTTAATAAAAACGTAGACAATTAATCATATCAAGCACGGGGTGCTTATTTTAGACCATATACGGCCTTTTTTTAGACGAAATACATGATTTGGATGATGAGGTCAATAAAACCTTTTGGTTGTTCTACATAGACTTCCTCAGTTATAATACCATTAAGGAACGCATATTTCACATCCATTTGGTAGAGAGTGAATTGGAAATGACAAGCTATTGCTAAGAGTAGAAGAACAGATTTGGGGCGAGTTCTTGAGGCAAATATTTCCTTGAAGTCTATTCCTTCAATCTGAGAGTAGCCTTAGGCAAATAATCTAGCCTTACTTGTAATGACCATCCTAGTCTCATCTGTTTTATTTTTAAAAACCCAGCATGTGTTAATAACCTTTTTATTTTCTGTCCTGGGTATAAGATACCATACGTCATGAGCAACAAATTTAAGAAATTACTCCTACATAGCACTTATCCATAAGGAGTCACTTAAGGCTTCATTTATATTGGATCCACAAGAGACAGAAAGCATGCATAATGAGCAAAATTACGCAGTTGGGATCTTGTACAAACAGGCTCAGTAAGATTACCAACCACACTGTTTAAGGGGTGATTTTAGAAACCCAATTAGGTACTTCGGGCATCTCAGTTGGTAAAGTATCATCTATCTCTTGAGAGTCACAGTTAGAAATATTTTCATACTCTTCCATGTTAGTTGGTCTTGTGGGTTTACTCTCAACATTAGTGTCACTAATAATCACATTGATGGATTCCATGCAGGTTTTGGTTCGAAGGGTATAAATGTGATAGACTCTACTATTTGGAGACTAACCTAAGAAGATAGCTTTATCACCTCTGGTTTCGAGTTTGGACAAATGTTCTATGCCCTTACACACATAGGAAGCACTGCCAAAGGTTCTAAAATATTTTAAGTTGGGTTTCTTGTCGTACCATAATTTATAAGGTATCTTTTTGGTATCTTTTCTAAGATAGACACAGTTTATGATGTGGTAGGCAGTCCTAACAGCTTCTACCTAAAAGTATTTAGTAAGGCTTTTGGCATGAATCATAACTCGTGCCATTTCTTGAATATTCCTATTCTTTATTTCAGCTATTCTATTTTGATGAGGGGTTTTAGGAGCGCTAAATTCATGTTGATATCCATTATAGGTACAATATTCACTTACTCCTAAGTCTTTAAACTCTCTCCCACGATCACTACGGATACGATTTACTTGACTATCCTTTTCGTTCTCAATACGTAGAAGAATTTTTAGAAATTCTTGAAAGGTGTCAGACTTTTATTTAAGAAAAGCTATCCAAGTAAAGCAGGTAAAATCATTGACCATCACTAAGATGTAGCTATTTCCCCATAGACTAACCATTCTAGCATGACCCACTAGGTCCATATGGATAAGTTCTAGAGGTTTAGTAGTCAAAACGTCTTTCACTTTCCTACGGGCAGTCTTAACCATTTTTCCTTCTTGGCAAGGTCCACAAAAAATGTTTGATATAGTCTTTATCTTAGGAAGACCTCTAACTATTTCTTGAGAACACAATTTACCAAGGCTATCAAAACCTATGTGATCCAACCTATTATGCCAAATCTCATTGTCATCCATTCTGGCATTGTTACAAACCTCGTTATGTAGATTAACTATATAACAGTTATCTGGGGTAAGAAGGCCTGTAATAATGCAGTCACCATTTTCATTTAAAATTTTGCAATTATTCTTTGAAAATGTGATAGTATGGTTGGAGTCACAAAATTGTGATATACTTAATAAATTTTATTTAAGACATTTTAATAGAAGAACATATTCTAAGATAGGTAACCCTTGTTCATAGAGAGTCTCTTTACTAATGATCTGGATTGATACCCCATCTCCAAACAAAACATTACCCCCAGAGAAGTTTGTTTTATTTAAAAGTTTGGTTTCATCCCCAGTCATGTGTTTAGAACATCCTAGATCTATATACCATCCAGATGCTATGTGCTCAACTTTCAAAGCACTGATCACAATATTACATTTCATCTGAGGTCTTAGTTCATCCTTCCTAACCCAAACTGCTCTAGTTTTTAAAATTTTGCGCTGATTAGCTCGAATAAGGTAAAATTTGATGGCATTAGTCTTTTCTTTAAAATATTTTTGTGCAAATTTATTTTTCTCAAATTTTTGAGTATTTGGTTTAGGCATGAATCTAGGATTTCCTCTTGTTGATGATCTTTTAGTATTAGATCTTTTATTCCTATTGCGATAGTTAGAGTTCTTATCTGGTTGCCTTGGAAGAATATAGTTGTTTTCTCCCTTTCCTAGAATAGTTTAAATTATGATTGACAGGTGAACTAAAAACAGGTTTGTATAAACGTTTAAAAAAAATCCATCAAGAGAATGTCCAAAGACATCGCAGTATGATAAATAAAGATATCTCATAGGAGGCTTAACCTTAGTAAAGTTATTAGACAAAGGTTTGCCTAAACCTTGAACTCTAGCCTTATTCCTAGAAGGTACAGATTGAAAAGTTGAACACATTTCCTAATAGGAGGGCAGACGTATTAAGATTTGTGTTCAACATTAAGCTTACAGGTATTGGTCTCATCAATGTCTATCTTTTGTTGTTTCAAATCAAAGTTATTTTTCAAGGCATGAAAATCTGGACAGGTTTCAATAGGTATTTTGCCACCGGACACAAACTTGATAGTTTCAGGATTTTTTGTTTATTTATTAGTACTGGGGAAAATCCTATTCTAGTTCTATCATCAGAATTGGTTTTACTTTCAGCAACAAAGTCTTCAAAACAGCTTGAGTTATTTTCAGATTTTGCAAATTTTTAAAGACTGTTGATGTCTTTTCTTTAGTTTTTCCCAATTATAACAATGTCCCTTTATATTTCCTTTCCAGAATTTCATTTGAGTCAGACAATGCCTTGATTTTTGAGCAAAAACCTTAGTCTCATTCTCATGATCTAGACATTGAGAGTTGTACTCTTCAACATTCTATTTGATCATTAGGCTTAGAGCTTCTATTTTTTGGGTAAGGTCTTTGATTACTTTTTCAAGTTTAGTACTCTTCTTGAGGGTTTTTGTGCATAGTATGTGAATATCTGGGAGGTCCTCATTGTCGGAGTCATTAAGTGTATAATGTGCAGTGTTCCCTAGTGATTCATTTTTAGGACTCACACACACATTTTCATCGCCAATAGAACATTCCCTTTGACTCACCCCCACGGCATTAGAATTACTAGTAGTATTCTCCAACAATAAAGAAAATAAACCATTACGAATAGCATCATTCATCATAGAATGGTTAGAGATATGATAAGCACCCAAAAGTGTACATTTTATACCTCGAATAGACGCATTTTAGTTGCTAATGCTCGGCAATTTGGGTCTTATGCATGTAAATGTTTATTGTGCATGTTGATTTCCATTTGCGAAGTTTAAATGCTTAATTTAAGGAAAATGCACATCAAATGAAGCTAATTACCTTGCCCCGTAACCTCACTCGAGCCTAAACCTATCCCTAAACCTACCCTGAACCTCATGTTTGTTTAGTTTGCACTTATTAGATTTTTCTTAGATTTTTAGTCTGAGTCATTTTTATTTTTAGGATTTATTTTAAAATTTATTTCCTATTTTCTATTTCTTTTGATTTAGTATAATTTTATTTTTATTTTTATTAGTTTTTAGTTTTATTTTATCAGGATTAGTTTTTTTAGGATTTCATTTATTTTTTATTTTGATTAAATTTTACATTTTTTTAGGATTTTAGTTTTAGTTTTTATAGATTTTTATTTTTATTTTTATTTTTATTTCCTTTTATTTTTATTATTTTATTGTCTCTTTTTTTTATACATTAGAATTTTATTTTAGTAAATTTTAATTTTTACTTTTATTTTTAGTTATCTAGTTTTATTTTATTTTTAGTTGGGGGTACAAATTAAACATACACACACCCCCTACACCCCTACACATTCGTACATCCAAACAACCCCTCACACACCCCCTAAATCTCATGCACCCTCACACACTCTAATCACCCCCACATCATTTTCTACTCCACCTTCCACTTTCTCTCTCCTAGCTCCATTAATACACACCTTTTACCACTCTCTCTCATCCTCCCATTACAAAACAAACATCAAACCCATCACCCCAAGTCTCTCACCCACTTCACCTGTCGACCCGAGAACACCATTAACCAACCCCTTAATTCGGCGACCAACTATCGACGTCTAGCCCCATGGTCACTGAAAAAACACATCTAAACCCTAGCTCAGGTCATGCCCCACATCAACACCCCAACCCGCGACCAGTTCAACCCTCTTCCAAACTCAAAACCCCCCACCTCATCACCATCTTCCAATCCCGAACTCGGAACCCATTTTCTGTCATACCTATACCAACCTACATCTACCATGGCGACTCAACATCCAACCCATATCACCTTTAACCCATACCCAAACATCCCTAACCCATGTTCAACCCGTGGCGACCCATGACCCTCCACCCTCAACCCGAGAACCCCAAACCCGTCGGCGTTATACCCATCTGTCATCAACCCACCACCAGCAACCCCTTTCCAACCCGAGACCTTAACCCACGGCCAGCCTCATACCCGGAACCCATCTCGTCCCTCCAAAACCCACTTTTCCATACACGATTTTTACCACCTATTAGCAAAACTAAGAACAAAAATAATCACCACATGTCTTTAACCAACTTAAACCTTTATTCCAAAACTACCCCCAACACCTCTTCCACTTTCTCACCCAAGCCTAATTTTCAAAGTTTCCCCTCATACCAAATCAGATTTTATTACCTCATACTTTTGCCATGCTCATGTGCTCTCATCCTCACTCAAATTTACCAATACCCAATTTACCCCTACCCTCCACGTGCACCATATAAATTGAAGACATGGGCCATTTTCAAGATCTCAAATTTAGTTTTTAAGCGTTGTGTGACAAAACTCTCTCCATCCCTATATGTTGAGTATTTGTATTTTTAGCAAATATCTCAATATAGAGGTGTGTATTGAAATTTATCTCTAGGATAAATTCAACCCCACCCCTCTATAATGAATTTTTGCATTTTTAGCAATTATTTCAAAATAGATTGATGTAGTTGATTTCATCCCTTATGGGAGGTAAATTCTAAGCCATTCCTTTATGTTGAGATTTTTCATTTTTAGCAATTATCTCAACATAAAGTTATGATTTAGAATTTATTTTTTTGGATGAGCTCTAATGTACAATTTTATAATATTAGGATTTGCATTTTTAGCAAATCTCTTTTATTATTTAATTGTCCATTATGAATTCATCCATTATCCTTTTTTTTATTTTGTAATTTTAATTTTAGATTAATACATTAGTGAGGGATTATGATTGAGAGAATTTTGATGTATAATTTAAGATTGTATTTCAATTCAAGGCTTATATGGGTTTGATCCCCTCCCCTTGATTACTTTTAGTTTAATCCTCATATGCTCTTTTTTGTATACTGTTATTTTTATTTTTTTGAATGATGATTATTGAGGGCTAATCTCCCATTTATGGGATGAAATTTTTAAGCCCTCATGAGTCCAATTTTGTTATTTTACTTATTAGGACAATTTTGTTTATCTCATTTTTCTTAAATTAGCTTTTACTTCTTAATTAATAGTTATAAAAATTAGTATAGTTAGTTAGTAAAAAAAAAATCCCTTGAAAAATTCTTTAAAAAATATAAATAGCAAAAATAGAAAAATAATAATAAAATACAAATGAATCTATATATGTCCTCTCCAATTTTGTGTTTCATCCTTAGATATGGATTGATACCTCACTTACCGTTATATTATGTTTTTCTTCCACTTTTATAGGTTTGTAAAAATTTTTGATGGAAAGAGGAATTGCACAACGACAAATACACATACTATAAACAATTTTTTTTCTATCAAATGGCGTCATTGCCATTCTTGGGAGTGTGGAGTACTTGGAGAGGATTTCATTTTGTATTTCATCTATTTTCCATACTTTGTTGCTTTTTAGTACCATTTTTATATTTTCTTATAAGGCTTGTATTAGGAGTTAATTACCTTGCTTGTATTGCTGTGCATAGAGAAAACATTTATTTTTTATTTTAAATTTGTAATAAAAAGAAGATAAGCGTGATAGGGAAACCAGACAAGGTATAGAGAGGGTGTCCAAGGCGAGGAAAAGAAGCCTATCTACCTTGGATAGGTAGGACTCCCGATGCCAACTAAGATAGGTGTGATCTCCCTCCAGTCGACTCAAATTTTTCGGTATCACACGGTGTAAAAATCGTGGGAGGTACATCTCTTGAACCCTCGCGCCTCTCCTGTTAGCGAGTCAATTATTGTATGTGCTTGTGTGCTCTTATTTGATTTTATTCTCGCATTTATTTTCGAATGATGTGATGAATTAATTGACTAAGACCTACACCCGGTCACTCACGAGAAACAATTTCATCACCCGACTCACTCGCTTACCAATTCTGTGCTACCTTAGCCATAATTTAATTTAAAATCAATCAACTTGGTAGCCTAATAGGAAAATATTTTTTCAAAGGCGATCACTCAGAAAATTTCTTGAATTTTTATCGTCGGCGGACGTAATTAAAATTTGACTACCCTCTCACCTAACTTTAAAGATAAAGATTGGCTTGTGTGTGTCTAATTCATTTTTCGGTAGTCGATTTTTAGTGAGTTCGTCAAAATTCAAAGAGTCCATATTTTTCCCAACTTTTCTTCCAAAAAATCAAAAAATATTTTCTTCCTTTTTCTTTTAAAAAAAATCCAAAAATATTTTCTTTCTCACTTTTAGAAAAATCCAAAAAAAAAAAATTCTTTCCTTTTGAAAAAATTTAAAAATAAAAAAATATATTTTTCTTGTCATGGATGAAGAGCGTCCTTTACAATACTACTTTGGTCATTTTCCATTGACACATGACACATGTGATAGTGATCCCGAGCCGTCTCTTTATGATATTCTTAGTGGTTTCACCTCTCTCACGAGTAACTTTGATACTCTTGACCCATCTCTGCACGCACCTCATATTCCATCACCCTCGGTGTCAAGTTTCGACGTGTCGCGTACCTTGTCGTGCACCCATTGATCATATGCCAATCACTTGTCCCATTAGTGTCCGTACTTGTCATATCCCTACGAACCCACAATGGAAAATGTGTATCCATATCACACTATTTCGAAATCCACCTCGGCCTATTCTCATGATGTATCAAATCGTGAGTTGTGTGAGTACCCAAGCTATTCGTGGTGGCCTGATCACCCTTTCACGCAATAAGAATCCCAACCCGATGTTGTGGATCCTCACACGTTCCAATAGTCGTCATGGACACCTTATTCACCCGTTCACGATCAGTTCCCTCACTACCCACCCCATGAGTATCATCCATTTGTCCATCACGATGCGATCCTTTCGTGTATGATGAACTTGGACCCACTCCACACACTTCATTTGCGTATTCTCTGTATAGTAATGATAGTAGCGAGTTGTGTCCACCTCAACCTTCGCCACCATCCATCACTCCACCTCCACCATCCACATTCGCTCTCGAGGCACTCTTGCAACAGTTCATCATCGAGCAAGAGCAAGCCACTCAAATTCAAACTCAAGCTCTCCAAAGGCTTGAACAACGATTAAATGAATTTGAGTGTGCAAGAGAGTCGAACATTCCCATGGATCCACCCATTGTTGTACCCGCGTGTGATGATGTTGTGTCCTCTTGTGACACTGATTTTGAGTGTGATCATCCCTACCACCCCGAGAATCTTGCAGTTCAGACCATCCCATGGTTCGGGCCTCAAGTTGACACTTGTGTTGATTTTCCTTTCATTAGTGAGCCTGATCAAATCCCGTTATATCCAAAAGAACCCCGCCTTGAGGTTTCCACTCCCGATATATCCAAAAATATGCCCGAGCTTTTACCTTATGCCCTAATTGCATATGTCTCTATCATGTCCATATCTTTTAGGTTAGCTTCGGCTATGAATGCTCACCAATGCCCCAAGATAGCTTTAGAGATGGCTCCCACCTCTCTTGATTTGGATCCTACCCCGTCACATTTGGCTCCCCTTGAGCCAAATGTTGATGCAGATTCCTTTATCTACGATCTTGGTGCCTTGTTTGACTTACTCACCTCATTCACCGATGATATTCTTGTAGAGAAGTTGACCACTCCATCTTTATAACCCACGCTTCCTCCTGCGAGTGCCCTTGAGGATCACTTTGAGCCTCATGAGGAGTGTGTATCCCCCACTCTTGAGTTGGATCATCTTCCTCCACCATTTATCCCACTCGATACACCATTTATCTCACCCGAACCACCCATTATCCCCTCCACCCCACCAACTAGTTCAGATCTTGATTTTAAACCTTTCATGTTCCTCACCACATTTTTAGATCCTTACCTGAAACCATCCTCCACCTTCCATGAGAGTATTTATGGTGCTACTCCCCACCGTGGCACCGAGCTTGTTACCCCATGCCCACCACTCTCTTGTGGTGTTGATTTTTTCCATCGACAGCTCCCTGGCGTGTCACGGTGAGACCACTATCATTGCCCATTTATAGAACGGTCGTGTCATTTATATGAGCCCCACAACATCATTATTTCCACACTATTTTGCCTCCCTCTCCAATTAGAGCATCATAACTATGGGGCCCTAGTTGCCCTCACCTTTCAGCTCAATAAGGCCCGAGACCGATACCTTTTCACCTTCACCCTTACCCTAATACCCACCCACCCATGATCCACCGATGATTTGCATTGCGTGATGTACTTTTCTATACAAGTGCATTGACCATCTTTAGCCTTTATCTAATAAGACTGACGCTTCAGTCTTGTTTGGGGGTAATTTTCATCACCCAATTTTTCTGTCGCCCCGCACTTTCATAGATCTTATCTTTAGGGTGAGATCCCTTCGGTCTGGCTGAAGACATTAAGTTTAGCGCTACCGGGAGGCAACCTATTATTTCTTGTATGAGTCTCATCCTGTTTGGGGGTGGTGTTTCACATCACCCTATGTTTTGCCATTTTTTTAAGTCTAGGAATCAAGCTATAGGATTTATTTTCTATAAATAGCTTATGTAATACGTAACAAGGCATGTTGCACTATGAATTTCTAAACTCAACAAAATTTGTGCACTTATCATGTCACTATGGTTCAAAGTTGAGGAGTACTACAATTTTGATGAGAACCTTAAGGATCACTAGTTGAGACTTTAGCTTGTGAGATTCATGCCTTTCACCCTTTTAGAGAGTTTTACGCAATCTCTGAGTAACAAGTTGATTCAACTTCCTTTGGGTCCGCACTTAATCATTGTATGATCTCAATATTTTTCATTTAAATTTTGGCTTGATCACTGAGAACGACATCACTTTCGAGTTGTAAGAAACACGTGTCTTGAAATTTGTCCCGATCACTAGTTTTCACCCATACACTTCACTCATTACACTCCCACGCTCTTCCATATTTTCACATATTTCCCTCACCATCCATATACCATCCCCATTTTCCATATCAACTCCATTTTTCCACCCACCATTTTAAAAAAAAGAAAAAAAAGAAAAGAGTGTTGATTCCAAATGTTAAATGTCTTCATTGTTGGTTTGAAAAGAGAGAGTGAAAAAATAGAAAAAAAATAGATAAAAAGAAAAGAAAAAAAAAGAAAAGAAAGGAAGTTTTTAGTTAGTAGTTAGTTTTGAAATAAAGACAGTTGTTCTTCATAGTACACTCTTCTTGCTCATCCATCATACATCCATTATTTCACGCATCCATCCTATCTTACCTTACCTCATACCATCCTTCCCATCGCATTTCCCCCTCACCCATATACATCCATATTTTCCCCTAGGAGTTTGGGCAAATGAAAGTCAACGTGGTGAATAACTCGACGTTCTCACTATAGTGATTGACATTTCTTTCATGAGATCATTTTTCTTTTTAAATGTTCGTTTTTTCTTATTTGTGTGTGAGACGTTTGAACTTGCTTACATTTACTCACCTCCTCACACACAAGAGAGATACACTCACCCTAATCTCGTGAGTTCGTTTGAGAGAGATATATCCGTGAGATTTTGAAGTTGAATCGTTGATTCTGAAAAGATAATCTAGGAATTACTCTTATGATACTCGACCCGTTTTGACTGATTAACACTACACACGTTGAGTTCTGGGAAGGATCTGCCTTGAGTATTTACTTAGCTAATTTTTTTTATACATTATAGCTTGTATTTCTCAAATATTTCTCATGTGATGGATTGTGCGATTATTCTACGTCTAATAAGAGATTCACTGCCGTTTGCAAATAAAGAATTTTATGGGTATATTCCCTGAAAATCCTCACGAGACACAACTCGTCTTGTAGGGCAACCTATAGGTTTAAAGGCTTATTGCACTTGCTAAGTGAAATCGCAAGTGCCCGCGAAAGTGGTACATTTTAGTTTCTTATCTTTCTCTTTTTCTCTATCTTATTGCTTGAGGACTAGCAATGCTCTGTTTGGGGGGTGGTGTGATAAGCACCCAAACGTGTACATTTTATACCCCGAATAGATGCATTTTAGTTGATAATGCTCGACAATTTGGATCTTATGCGCATAAATTTTTATTGTGCATGTTGATTGCTGTTTGCGAAGTTCAAATGATTAATTTAAGTCAAATGCTCATCAAATTGAGCTAATTACCTTGCCCCGTAACCTCACCAAAGCCTAAACATGTCCCTAAACCCACCCCAAACCTCACATGTGTTTAGTTTGCGCTTATTAGATTTTTCTTAGATTTTTAGTTTGAGTCGTTTTTATTTTTAGGATGTATTTTAAAATTTATTTCCTATTTCCAATTTCTTTTGATTTAGTATAATTTTATTTTTATTTTAATCAGTTTTTAGTTTTATTTTATTAGGATTAGTTTTTTTTAGGATTTCATTTATTTTTTATTTTTATTATATTTTACATTTTTTTAGTATTTAATTATTAGTTTTTATAGATTTTTATTTTTACTTTTATTTCTTTTTAGTTTCATTTTTAATTTGAGTCTTTATTTTATTTTTAAAGTAGAATTTATTTTTAGATTTTTAGTTTTATTAGTTTTATTTTTAAGGGTCCAAATTAAACACACACATAAGCCCACTCTCACACACTAATCCTAAACCTATCCTACATTCACCCACACCATAACACACTCTATCTACCCCCACTTCATCTTCCCTAATCAGCCAACACCCACTTTCTCTCTCCTCCTCCATTAACCAAAAACCCACCACAAACCCACATATTCTCTCTCTTCCACCTCCATAACCACCAACACAACACCAAACCTTCTCTCTCTTCTCTCATCTCTCCACCACCCACCATTTAGAACCACACCAACCCATAACCCAGATCAATCAAATAAACCGGAACAGCGCCGGATCCTCAACCTCCGGCAAAACCACTTTCGATGTCATAAACCTGCACCTACCCGAGTCTAGTTGACCCAATCCAGCCCCGGTCGGAACCACCCCTCTCGACCCTCTGTGAACCCATCCAAATCCAATCGATTCAACCCGGTCGTAACCACCATCTCTTACCCGCCACCTGCTTTGACCCTTATTCGATCCCATCCAAACCCACTGTACGCATTTCTCCATTTCAATCAAACCAAAATTGTAACCTGCATAAAAAAAATTCCAAACAAAACCAAAAGCCAAAATAAATTAAATACCTACATGCTTAATAAACCACCTTAACTAATTTTTTTCCCATTATACCCTCATGACACTTCCCCCACATGTTCCCTATATGCCATTTACCCCTTTACCCTCATGTGCAGACAAATCTGATTTTTATTCCCTCACCCAAAACACCCAAAACACCCTCACACCTCACAACACACATGCACTTGTGTGTGTCACCTAAGATACCCTCCTACACCATAATCACATGCACACCCCTATCCTATTTACCCAATTTATCCCCATGCTCCATGCCTACTATTTAAGGAATAAGAAGACCATTTTGAAAGGGGTTTTTTCATATCAATTTTAGGGAGAGAAACACCATTTTTTAGTTTAGTTTTTTTTAGGTTAGAATTTATTTTATTTTACCTTTTTTTTAGATTAGTGTGAAAAATAAATTAGTGAGAATCCATTTTTTAGTGTAATTGTTGATGTAATTTTGGTTTGATCACACAATTTGGAGGGATGTAAATTACAAATTCAAGGAATGGAGTTCAATATCACTCAAAGAGATTTTCTTTCATTGTTCTCTTCTCTACTTTTATTTTAACTACCTATTTTATTTGATTATTATGTTTAATATCATGTTAGGCTAAATCCCCTTTCAAGGGGTGGGGTGAACCCTTATTTGATGTTATTTTAATTTAATTAGTTTGATTACTTGAAAATTTCATTTGAATATTAATTTTGATCCCTCACCCTTAAATTTACGCCTCGAGAGAGGGTAAATAATTTTCGAGAGAAAATCGAAATTCTAAGTTATAATACCCATTTTAGATTCGAACTAGTTATAGGGGTTTCTTAAGTGTGGTATTATTCCTTAAATTTCAACTCTAATTTCATTTTCTATGATTTATACAAATTTTAATCGATCGATCTTAGCGGGTGATTAATTAAAAGGAGTGTAGATCTATTTTCTAGAGTTGCGAGGGTGTTAAACTTAATTTTCTAAAAGACTACTATTAAAATTACACTTACAACGAGAGTGGATTTGTAATTTTGATATTAATTTGGGAGAATTCAAATAATTAAATCAATTAATTAGAATAGTTAGAATATGTGGTGTAATCTCACTCCTTGATTGTTCTCACATTATTTACCTCACTTGATATCTTATTTTAGTGTTGGACTTTGTTATTCATTTTTTGTCGCTTTTTATTTTGTCATTTAATCTTTGATTGTAGCTTAATTTTAGTTTCATCTCACTTCCCAAAAATTATTTTAATATTTGAAAAGCTAAAAAAATTTAGAAAAAGTAAAAAGCCCAAAAAGAAAATAAAATTGAATTACAATTGAGTTTGTTGCTATCTTACCCCCTTGATGTGGATTGACATCCTTACTTACCTCTATTCTAGTTTGTTATATATTTGAGTAGGTGATAAAGGTTTTGATTAACTTGCTTCAACAACGACATACACATAAAAAGTCAAAGTTATTAAGATACTACTATTAGGTTCAGTACTAGTCATAGGCTCATCAATATAAATGATTTTGGCAAAGAATGACATATACAGGGGTGAAAAGAATTAGATGACTCAGGCTCATCAGTTTCTAATTCACTTGAGTCATCCCAGGTCTTGCACAAATTAGCCCTATTATTTTTTTATATTCAAATTGACTATACAGTCATTTGCCATATGTTATAATTTCCCACATCTAAAACATTTAAAATATTTGAGGTCTTTTCCATGATTGTTTTGGTTACCAGTCTAGTGTTTGTCCTGTCTTTTCTCATGGGGCCTACTATTAGAGTACTTTAGATAATTAGGTTTGCCTTGTCTACTTGCAATTTTATTTCGAAATTTCATAATTTTCTTGAACTGTTTAGACATTAGGGCAATGTGATTATCCAAACTGTCTAAGTTACAGTCCTCATCGGGTCTAAGTCAATTTTAGGCAACTGAGGTTTAGTCAACTTAGAGGTAAAGACAAGATTAGAAGTGGACTGTTTCTTTTGGGTTTGAGTTAATTGCTTCTTAAACTCTAATTCAATTTCCACTGTTCTTAGCTTGCTACTCAGGAGTTGAGGTGTTAAGTTTGGATCGTCCATCTCCTCAATGGCATAGCATTTATTATCAACTTTTTGTGGAAGTGACCTTAGAATCTTAGAAACAATTTCCTTCCTATCATAAATTATACCATTAGCATGCAACTTAGTCACTATGTCTATCAACCTAATGTAGAAGTCATCAAATGACTTAGTCTCCATCATGACTAAAGTGTTATACTGCTTGATTAACATTTGGGTCTTAGTATCTTTAACACGTGTGTCTCCTTCATGTTCAGTCACTAAAGTGTCCCATGCTTACTTAGATGTAGTACAAAAAGATATCCTCTTGAATTTGTGTTCATTGATAAACATGAAAATGGCATTTTTCCCTTTATTTTTGTTAAGGGAGGTTTATTTCTCTTCTTTGGTGAATTCACTTAGCAGTTTTCTAATCCTCACAGTTCTTCCTTTTATGGCTAGTTTAGTAGGGAAAGTGTAACCTTTTTCAATAGCATCACATACATCATCTCCTAATGTACCTTGGATAAAAGCAACCATCCTCACTTTCCAATAAGGGAAGTTGGTTCGATCAAAGAGTGGGGGTATGGATAGGTTACCTAATCTCTAAAATTTCTTATCCATTGTTTGTTTTGAAAATAATTTTAGACACACAGGATCTAAAAAGAATTCGTAAAACCTTGCGCTGATACCAATTGAAAAACGTATTTATGTTGTTTAATATAAGATTAAACAGTGTAAATGGATCCGATTAGTTTTTTGAAGAAACTTTTTAATCAAGACAAACAGTTAACACAATATGTGTATAAAAAGTTTATGAACGATTTATTTAAGGTATAGGTGTTCCAGTTTTGAAAAATAAAACTAATTTGAGATCTAAATCAGCACATAAGTAGAAGGTAATGAGAGGAAGATGAAACATGCAAGAACATAAGATTTTAACGTGGTAAAACCCCACCCAATTGGGGGAACATCCACAGAGGTCTCTACATCTCAAAAGCAAAATCCACTAAAAAGAATATAAGTTACAAGCTATATAACAAACTAAACACATAATCAGACCTATTCTAAGTCATGAATTTTTACCAACTCTATTAGGTAATTCTGGCTTCTCTAAAGGCTCTGATGTAGAAGTTGTTCTCTAGCTTTGTTCCTCTTCTCCTTTTTATTTTTCAGTCGACTCTAAAGTCAAGAATATCTCTACCAACACTTCTTTAGTGTTGTAGTGTGAATAGTGTAAGTGGTGACGAGCCTAAACACATTCATGTCACCCCCCACACTTATATAGACATAATGATTAAAAAATTACAAAATATCGTTCTTAATGAAGAAAAGATTTATAATCTCAATCTGTTTGAAAATATCAGACTATTAATCTTTATTTATATCCACAGATCAAGAGGGAATCTTGCTAGTAAAAGGAGCCAAGATCCTAAAAACTTTCTTTATTTGAAAATTATGAAATACGCGAAAGTGTAAATCCCCAATCAAGAACTTAACTAGATCTAAGTCTAGTTTTTCTCATAAACAGTAAATAGAATTGGATTTGTTGGATCTGGTTCTGAAAAAACATATAAGAGTAAAAAAACCAACAAATTAAGATTTCTTGAAAAAAGAAATCAAACAAAGCAATTTCTACGTGATATGTATCACACAACTTAGATCTCAGTTTTCTATGAAAGAAAATGAAATCCCAACTTTGTGACTAAGTTGGATAAGAGATTAAGGACCAGAAAGGACGGATATTCAAAAAAATAAACTCCTTTATCAAACTCACAAGGGTTTTCTGAAGAAAAATTGTAAGATTTTGAATTAGGGTTTCAAATTCTCTCTCTCTTTCTCTGTGTGTATTCTCTATTTTTTATTCTCAAATCTCAAATGAGACAAAAATGGAAAATGTTCCCCACTTGGTCTCTATTTATAGTACTCATAGAAAGATTTGGAAGGGTTAAATGAAATCAACAATTGAGACTTCTTTGATTAAGCTTAATGAAAATCTTATGGATGAGGATGGACCGCATTTAAACGTGCTCTGATTGGTTCTCTCAAGTGTTACAAGGATTGTAACAAAGACAAGCAGGCCACTGATTTCTAATGATCTAAGGGACGGCATTAAATCTGAAGGTTGTGAGAGGTAACAAACACAAATCCAATCGTTCACTGGTCAACACGTGCAAGTCAAGGATCAACCCTCAAACGCGTGTTTTGAAGTTTTTTAAAAAGTCTCACTTTCTACCACTTTCGTATTCTACCCAGCCATAGTTTTAAGGAACAATTTGATATTACAAATAAGCTCACAACATTTTAAAACCAATTTTTAAATGTTTAAAAATGTTTTATAAATTCCTAATAATTATTTCGAAAATCCCAAAAATTATTAAAAAATCACTTTAATGGGAAAAATACTCACACACCTAAATTGATATGAATGCAACATATAAATGTAATCCTAGGTGTAGTGTTGGTAGTATACCTTTGAGATTATTAGAGGAATTGATATGTAGTGTTTGAGTTTCTTTGGTAGACAAGGATATGACTCAAATTTTGTTACTATTTTCAAACTAGACAATCTCCTATATAATATAGACTCAAGTGAGTCAAAGATATAAGGTGCTTCTAAATTGATTGGCTATATGATGTTAAGTGGTTGCAGTGGTTCTTATTTAAGAAACACATAAGCGAAGGCAGACAGGGGAGTTTCAGAGTGAGGTAGTTCAACTGGTTGCTGTTCTTAATGGTGACCACTTAAGATCTTTCCAAATGAGACGAGGAACAAAATAATTGATGAGCTTTTCAAATTCTATTATAATTATTTAAATGTCTTATTTATTAGTTGTTTCTAATTTTTTAGATGGATGATCATAAGAGAGAAACAAATGTAACACCTTCAGATGATCATTCGCCCAATCCCAATGGTTCAAATATTTGAGAAACTCGAGTTGATTTTTTCTCGTATGGAATATATATAATTCTTCATTACCCCTTTCGCTCGAGGGTGTAGGTCTTATGCTTTGCCTAGATTAACTAAGATGCTTACTAACTGGTAATATAAACTATGTTTTAGCACAATAATCCTTGTATGGACAAATTTATGAATACTTACCGCCGAAATTGGTTTATGTACAAAATGGAATGAAAAGAAGTGAGATAAGGTATGGGTTTTAAGTTGTATAACTCATTATGATTTCAACCCCCACTAGAAGGACATGATTACGAGTTGTAGATGGTTCATTAATATTTTTTCTCTTTTATGCAGGGGATGATTTGGCAAGAACCAATTTCATACTTAATATTATCAAGCGACATCTCAAACCTACTATAGCAAGAAACAATTTTAAACAATTTAAGACCAAAACACATTTACCTATCTCATATATGACTTCACTTATGCATGCCAATATAATGTATGCATCAATATCTTTGGAAAATTTCAGATGATCGATTGTTACACACTTACCTATCTCATATATGACAAGAAGGGCGTGGTTATAGAAAAATGTTGAAGATCGAAAGGCTAGCCATAGACAGGATGCTGAAGATCGAAATGATCAACATTTACACGAGCTCGTAGAATTAGAATTTCGCCACTAACAAGCACTACTACAGATAAAAATTGACATGGGAAATAAAATGCAGAGTTTATTTCAAAGCATTATCCCTAATCACGCTTCCATTACCTCAATGGCCCATACCGACTTGGTAATAACACATCTTTATTTGATTTTTATATATGTATGTGATGGAGTGTTAGGTAAGATATATGTTGTGGCTATTCCGCTCTTAGTTTTTACAATATTACAGCTATATCTATCTGTTGATGTAAAAAATTAGATTGCTTCTAATTATTTAATCACTAATAAATATAAATGAGACAAAGAATTTTAAAGTGGTTCAGCCTTATAAGAATGGCCTACGTCCACTGTTTCTGTTATTGCCCAGTGTTTTGGAGTTCTCGATATGTAATTCTCTCAAGAAAATCCGATCCCCTTGAATGAGGGTGATACAATGTATTTATAGCCTTTAGGCTGTACATGTGAAAGGGTAAACAATTAATGCCCTTTAAGAGTATACGTCTGTATGATAAGCATTCAATGAATAGTTGAACTGTTGATTATCTGGCAATCAATGCTGTGTCCGAGATGCAGCTCGGACCACCTTAGTTGCTCATCGTTCAGGAGTTCCTCGGAGCGTTGGAGTTCCTCGGAGTACACTTGTTGCTCGGATTGTGTATGACTTGGTCAGAGAAATAAACTTCCTCGTTGCTATTGTGCCACGTAGATTGACACGTGTCTTCTTATGATTCGTTTATATCAGCATATTAATTTTGGTATCAACAGAAGCCCCCAATGTTTCATATTTCGAAATTTGAGGAGTATGGAACATTCTTTCTTGGTATATGGCAATATTAAATGACCTTCCTGGTTTTTAGGAGCATTTTCTCCGTATTCGAATTTCCTTCCAAATTGGCAGAATCCGCCTTTTTGAATTTTTATAAATGCTTTGATCTTCGCGCACTTTTTGTCCTTTTAGCCGCCGGTAGCATAATAGTTTCTTTTTTGTAATCATTTCTTTCGCCGTTTCCCAAGGCAAAGTATTTAAGCTTCATAGGCAATCCCACCGTCTTCTACCTTTTCCAATTTCTGCTTTCGAGTTTTTTATAGTCTTTCTCTCTCTTATGCGTTCATCCTTTTCTTCGTTCGTTGTCAACAGATCTCCTTTTTTTCTGTAAGATATTCTTCCTTCTTCTTCATTTCTTTTATTCACCATGGTTTATGTTATTGAATCTCTTGAGAAATTCCGTTCTAATTTTTCTATTCCATCTTGGGTAACTCTGGAGGATCTTTCTGAGCCTTCAAATTATTTTCGTTTGGCTGAGGGACATTGGTTCCCCAGCCTCTTTATTGGTGAATGTGGATTTTCTTTTCAACCAAACCCTTTGTGCTTAGAGTTCTGTCATTATTTCGATGTTGTTCCTGAAAAAATAGCCACCAACACATGGAGAATAGTTAATGGGGTGTATAGGTTAAATCAAACTCACGGAACCCGTATAGGAATTCCTGAGATTATGTATTGTTATAGATGGGCTGTTCTAGATAATATTTTTTATTTAAAAACTAGATTTTTGAATAGGGCTTTAGTAGTCAACCTCCCTGATGCCAATAGGGATTATTTTGAACATGGGGTAGTTATCAAAAACTGGCAGCATGCCCCTTTGATTGGAGATGAAGTATATCAAGGTCCCATATGCCCTCCATATGGCAATGGGATAGGTTATTTTCATTTTATTTTATTTCTAAAATTACGATTTCATTATGTTTGAATAAATGTGTTATTGACATTTCAATATGTATTTGTTTGCAGTTGACAGCAAAAGAAAGACTCCAAAAGAATCAGAAGTTAATATTAAGCATTTGAAACTTATCTGGAGTTTGCATCATAAAGTTTTAGACGAACATATTAGGTCTGCTTCATACTTGTTGCAGTACAGGAGCTATACATCATCCTTCACTACTCATCCTGTGGTCAGCACTAGTGTTCCAGTGTCAGTTCCTAAGGACTCTTCTACAAAATCTCATATTCCTCTGAGTCAGAAAATTGGCAAAAGAAGAGTTCCTACTATTTTTGAAGAGGCTGCCTCTGTGGGAGAGGGTAAAAGAAGAAAGACTGACGTCCCAAAGGGGACAAAGAAAGTAGATGCTGCCCGTTCTGTTGCTCCTCAGAAGGCTGTCGAGAGGCCCCTAGTGGCTCCGAGCAAGAAAGATTTTCCTAAGGAAGTGATCACAATCTCCCCAACCAAGAGTTCTTCCTTGGTGGAATCTGCTGCAGTACCACTGAAGAAATCCTCCTCGGTCAATTTGGCTGAAACCATCCCCCAGCTCCAAGTTAGTGGAGCTGGTGTTCCAACTATTATTCCTCCGAGCTCTTCTATGAGCTTGGTGAAGACTTGGATCATTCCTGAAGTCCAAGGAATTGAGGAGAATATGTCTAGGGATATGCTTACATCCCTGGCTACTCGTCACATTGCTTCAGTAAGTTTCTCTCATTCTGAATTTTTTTCTTTCTTTCCATCAATACATGTATCTCTGTGCTGACTTATCATTATCTCCTTTTTTCAGCTGGTGAGTTGCTTTAACACCATTGTGAAGAAGGATGAAGCGATCAAGGCTTCTAGCTCCTCGTCCGGAGTGGAGGATGCTTTATTGGGGTTGACCAAATCTTTGAAGGATTCCCGTCAAAAGTATGACGAGGATAGGGCTGATTGGGAGAAGAAGTTGGCTGCAGTTGAGGCAGAGAAGGTGCATCTCGTTGAAGTTTCCAAGGGTTTGGAAAATAAAGTGAAAGATTTGGAGGGAGAGAACAAGAAGTATGCCGAGAAGCTCACGAACTTTGGGGAGCTTGAAAATAAGTTTAAATTGGCTGAGGAAGAGCTAACCCTTCTACGAGAAGTAAATCGCCAGAAGGAGGAGGTGGAAGTTAAATTGAAAGCCATCGAGGATCTTCTATCTGAGAAGCTCTCCTTAGAGAAAATAAAAAGAAAGATGGCAGTAAAGAAGTCCTTCAACACTGGCTGGGACAAAGGATGGAACAAGGGGGTAGCAGCCATGATGTCCCAAGTGCAATATGGGAGTCTTAAATACTTCTGAGATGGTTGGGTTGCTGCATTGCAAGAATTTAAGGTTGACGAGGATTCTGAGCTGTTTCAACAGCATCTTCCTGGTCCCCCTCCTAAAATTAAAGATGAGGAAGAAGACGAAGATGCCTCCGAGGAGTCTTCAATGGAAGTGGGTGATCAAGTCCTTGTCTCACAACCTATTCAGACGGTCACCAAGGAGCTTTCGTCTTTGCCTGCTCCACCTGAACAAGTTCCATCTCCTGCAATCCAAATTATTATTCCCACCAAGCAACCAAGATCCTCGTCCCAGCCTCCCGAGAAAGTCTTGGGAGACAAGGAAAAGGTGTGAAGTTGTTCGGTATTTGTTTTATTTTCTTTTGTCACTTGTACTCTGTACTCTGAACACTGTACTCCTTTCTATGATGTAATAAAAAATCATTTTTTTCCTCTATGTTGTTGATGTTCTGTCTTCTTTTTTATTAACTCTTGCCTTCTCTTTTTTACTAGTTTATGGCTAGAATGGAATTACTGTCTGCCCATGACACAACTATGCTTCGACAATGTAATGAATATTTTAAGGCTGACCATACTGTCTTGGACAAATCCCAAATTATAGAGATTCTTGGTCGAGATGCTTCAGACCAAGCAGTGGAGGCATATCAGTACTTGAAATGTCCTCTCGATCGTGCTATAGCCAATAATGTGGCTTATTACGAAATGATTGAAGACTTGCAAGGTACTCTCGATGAACTTCAGCAGCAGTATAAAGAGTCTTCAGCTCTTTTACACGAAGGGTATGAGAAGAAAATCAAACAACTTAGTGCTAAAAAAGGCTATGACAAGATGCTTACTGGCTATGAAGTGAGAGAGAGAACATTGAAAACAGATGTCGAAGAGCACAGGCAAATCGCTGAGCTATTGGAATAAGAAAATAACAATCTACAAAAAGAACTAGCTCAGCTGAGGTCTGCTGCTTCATCTTCCACTGCCTTGGTACTTGTCACCGATGAACGATTCTCATTTTTAGAAGTTAAAAATGCCAAGTTGCGAGAAGAGTTAGAGGCTTTGAGAAGAGTTGGTCTTTCTACTGCTTCTCGGGGACGAGGAAGAGGTTCTCGTGGACGAGGAAGAGGTGCTCAGTGTGTTGTCGAGGAACAAAGTACTCAACCTGCTCGGGGACGACCAAGAGTTCTTCATCCTACTATTGAAGAAGCTCGTACTCAATCAGCGTTGGAAAACCAAGCATTCCAATTGATGGCAAAAAATCAAGCCTTGTCTGAACTGTCCAAGAAAGTCCAAACTCTGGAGGATCAACTTGCTGCGACAAAGACTGCTTTGGATCATAAGGATATTTTTTCCAAAAACCTTCATGAGCAGTTAGAGAGACTAACTTTCTAATTCCATAAACAACCTCGTGAATTCTGGATGGCAGGCTATAATGAGGCCCTCTGTCACTTGGATGATCGTATTAAAAATGCTAATAATGAAGGCTATAAACAGGGATGGTTGAACGCCCTGGGTGTACTGAAACTAGAGCAAGGTCATTATTTATGGGATTACCATGCTCCTGGGTTGCTCGATCTTCCAATTCTGCCCTTCAAGCTTGATATGGGCTGGATCCCTGCTCGGGCCATTCCTCGTTGTTTGATCTCCAAGTATCTTGGTGACTATGCCCTTCATTCACATGCAGAATTATATCGTCCTGAGCATTTACTGGATACACCTTCAATAATGAATGTTAGAATGCTTCGAGATCCTAACTTCATTAATTCTCCCCTTTGCCTGGAAGATCCTCCTGCTGGCGAGGAGCCTATTTCAAAGGCAGAAGGGAAAAGACCAGTAGAATAGGAAATTCTGATGTAATAATTAGTACACAATTTAATATCAATGTAATAAATTTGTGTAATTTATTTTGAATTCAATGAAAGAGTTTCATTTTTGTTTGCAAATTTGTATTGCTATTGTCTTGTACTTGTCAAACACTTTATAATTGTACTTGCATAACAATATTGTGTGGTTCATCGACAAACTTAGTAATAAAAAAGTTACAAGTATCAGTAATGTTGCTCAATCACTTAATAATAAAGTAGTGAGTATAAAAATGTTGAAAATTTTTCCAACCAACCAAGGTTGTTAAATTGTGCTTGTCGACCAACTACAGTTAGTGGGTTTTTATCCCCGACCAGCCATACTTGGTACAGTTTGGAATATTTTGTATTTTCTGGAATAATCTTACCTCCCGACCAACATAAGTTGGCATTTAAGAGCATATCTTGTTTCCTAACCAACCGAGATTGGCATTTTTAGGAGTATTTTGCTTCCTAGCCAAACACGTTGGCATTTTTAGGAATGTTGTTCTCGCCCTTTTACCAATCGGAGTTGGTCTGAGTTCGAACTATCATGTCCACTTTCCCTTTTACCAAAATTGGTCTGAGCCAGTGTCAGCCTCCTAACCAAAGGAGTATGGTTTCCTAACCAACCGGAGCTAGTATTTTTAGGAATGTCGTGTTCTCGCCCTTTTACCAACCGGAGTTGGTCTGAGTTCGAACTATCATGTCCACTGGCCCTTTTACTAAAATTGGTCTGAGCCAGTGTCAGCCTCCTAACCAAAGGAGTATGGTTTCCTCACCAACCGGAGCTGGTATTTTTAGGAATGTCGTGTTCTCTCCCTTTTACCAACCGGAGTTGGTCTGAGCTTGAACTATCATGTTGTTTTTACTGCCGAGCAGCGTAGTGTTAAACACTAGTATTCCCCGAAAAACTTTCAATAAAAGGAGAGAGGATGGAAAAATATCATCATTTTATTCATATTGATGGAACTGCTTTACATTTTTCATCACTGATAATACTTACGTAGGTGTTCAGCATTCCATGCATCCTTAAATTCTTCTCCTTCTAAAGTTTCTATTCGGTAAGTTCCTGGCCAAACAACTTCTGTAACTCGGTAAGGTCCATGCCAGTTTGCTTCCAACTTATTGTGCTTCTGAATGACCATCTTTAGCACGTAATCTCCCTCTTTTAAGTCGCATTTCTTCACCCTCTTATTGTAGAACAGAGCTATTCGTTATTGGTAAGCAGCATTCCTAATGGTTGCCTCTTCTCTAACCTCCTCGAGCATGTCCAAATCCAATCTTCTCATTAAGTCACTGACTGGGGAATTGAAATTCAGCACTCTGTGTGTTGGAAGACCCAATTCGACAGGTATTACAGGCTCACTTCCAAACGCCAGCATATATGGTGATTCTCCAGTTGCTGCTCGAGGAGTAGTACGATAAGCCCAGAGTACTGATTGTAGCTCGTTGATCCAGTTTGCTTTCGCATCATCCAATCTTTTCTTCAAACTGTTCAGCAGTGTTCTGTTTGTTACTTTAGTCTGTCCATTGCTTTGAGGATGGCCTGGTGCTGAATGAACTTTCAAAATGTTTGACTGATGACAATAGGCGACAAACTCCTCGTTATCAAATTGTGTTCTATGGTCTGTGATGAAGGCATGAGGAAGACCAATCGGCATATGATGTTCTTCAAACGAATTGGTACACCATCTCGTATGTCATATCAATAAGTGGCTCAGCTTCTACCCACTTAGTAAAATAATCCACTGCGACGACGAGGTACTTGAATCTTCCTCGGGTCGTTGGCTGTGGTCCAACCAAATCAATTCCCCACATGGCAAATGGCCAAGGGGAAGTTATGGGTGTCAACAATGCTTGTGGAGTTCGTCGGATGGAGGAAAAACGTTGTCATTTATCACATCTCTTAGCATAGGCTATACAATCAGCCCTCATCATTGGCCAGTAGTATCCCTGCATCATCGCCCTTTGCAAAAGAGTCCGACCTGCTACATGGGCTCCACAGGACCCTTCATCGATCTCTTCAATCAATTCTTTCACCTCGAAGGGATGTACACATCTTTGCAAACCTGCCATAATTCCTCGTCTATACAAAACACCATTAGTTAGCACATACCGAGCATCTTTAAACTTCAATTTCTTAGCGGCGAGCTTATCCTCCGATAATTCTCCCTCCTCAATATATGCCCTGATGGGATCCATCCAAGACGGTCCTAAATCAAGGGTAATAATATTCATCGTCAGGTCTTCATCTATGCTCCGACTTTCTAATACTTCAATTGGTATCGTTCTTCGCAGCTCGGTACGAGTAGCTGATGCTAGTCGGGCCAGTGCGTCTGCTGATGCATTATTCATTCTTGGTATTCTGATCAACTGAATGGCATCAAATTCTGTCAATAACTCCATCACCTTTGCATGATACTTGACCATTAATTCTCCTTTAACTGCATATGTTCCCATCATCTGATTCACAATTAATTGAGAATCACTAAATACCATCACTTGTTGCGCTTCCATAATCTTTGCTAAATTAAGACCTGCTATCATGGCCTCATACTCAGCCTCATTATTAGAAGCTTTGAATTGGAATCGCAATGCATATTCCATGTCAATCTCTTCTGGGGTGTTCAAAACAATCCCTGCTCCACAACCTGTTGTGCAAGATGACCCATCTACATATAATCTCCATATAGGTAACTCGTCTTCAAATTTCTTATCTGACAGAGTTCCTCGGTGAAATATTTATTGTTTCCTTTCATCCTCCCCTGATATTTCTCGCTCCTCGTCGATCATCTCTTCTCGCCCTTTTACCAACCGGAGTTGGTCTGAGCTCTAATTTGATGATCCTTCAACATCCACAAGCCCTTTTACCAACCGGAGTTGGTCTGAGCTTGTGTTTGTTGATCCTGTAACATCCACAGGTTTATTAGTGAGCAACTTTTGTTCCTCGGGGGTATCAGGATAAGTAAACTCTGCTATAAAATCTGCTACAGGCTGCCCTTTTAGTGATGATATGGGTTCATACACAATATTATATTCACCGAGCTCTATTGCCCAGTACATCAGCCTCCCTAATTTTTCTAGCTTATGGAGGGCTTGTCTCAGTGGCATATCGGTATACACGACGATGGTATGGGCCTGGAAATATGGCCTCATTCTTCTACTTGCCTCAATTAATGCCAATGCCAATTTTTCTAGCTTTGGGTACCTGATCTCTGCACCTCGGAAAGCCTTACTTGTGTAATAAATTGGCTTCTGGACTCCATTCTCCATTCTAATCAATGCCGAACTGACTGCATTCTCTGATACTTCCAGGTACAAGTACAACTTTTCTCCCATTACTCGCCTGGACAATAGTGGAGGTGCTCCCAAATATTTCTTCAAATCTTGAAAGGCTTTTTCACATTCATCATTCCACTCGAAAGTTTTTCGAAGTGTTTTGAAGAATGGGAGGCATCTATTAGTTGCTCGGGATACAAATTTGTTGAGCGCTGCAACTCGTCCTGTAAGACTCTGCACTTCTTTCTTCATCGTTGGAGATCGCAACCCTAAAAGAGCTTTCATCTTTTCTGGATTCGCCATAATGCCTCGCTGGTCGATGATGTACCCGAGGAACATTCCTTCTCGTACTCCAAATGTGCACTTCGTCGGGTTGAGCTTCATTTGGTATTTATCCAGTTGATTAAAGGTCTGACCTAAGTCAACTAGATGATCAGCAGCTTTCTTGCTCTTTGTCAGCATATCATCGACATAGACTTCCATATTGCAACTGATTTGTTTGGCAAAAACCTTGTTCATCAGCCGCTGGTATATCGCACCTGTATTTTTCAAACCAAAAGGCATAACATTATAACAATAAGTTCCCCTAGGGGTAATAAAAGAAGTACTTTCCCTGTCTTCAGGTTTCATTTTGATCTGGTTATAGCCAGAGTAAGTGTCCATGAAGTTGAGCAGCTCGTGCCCCGAGGTAGCATCCACTAGCTGGTCAATTCTGGGCAATGGAAAGTGATCCTTTGGGTATGCCTTGTTGAGATCAGTGAAATCAACACACATTCTCCATTTATTATTTTTCTTCTTTACCATCACCACATTTGCTAACCAGTCTGGATATCTCACATCTTCAATGAATCGAGCTTTCTGGAGCTTCTCGACCTCCTCTTGTATAGCTTGATTCTTTTCGGGACTAAATACTCTTCTTCTCTGCTTTATAGGCTTGATCTCCTTATTCACATTGAGCTCATGACATAAGAAGTTTGGATCTATTCCTGGCATGTCTTCATGACTCCATCCAAAAGTTTTCTTTCTGTTTCTCAAGAAAGTTATCAACTCCTATTTTATTGAAGCATCCAACGACGAACCTATCTGATTTGTTCGTTCAGGGTGTTCTTCATCCAGAATAACATTTTCTGTAGATTCCACCACCTGTCCTTTTACAAGTTGGGATTCATCTCTGGGATCCAGTGTTTCAATTTCTGTACATTCATCCACCTAGTAGGTAGTGGTCTTTTTCCTTGACTCTTCAAGCTCCTCTTACTCGGTAGATGAATAATAGCATTCCCGAGCTACTTTTTGATCACCTTTCACAACTCCTACTCCAAAATTTGTTGGGAATTTTAAGCACTGATGTACTGTAGATGTAACTGCTTCGAACTTCTTCAAACCAACTCTTCCCATGATGATGTTGTAAGCTGATTGCACATTCTTATCCATCACAAAGAAGCGTATTCTTTTTGTTCGACAAGCAGGCCAAGTTCCAATGAATATATCCAACTTGATCGTCCTAAGTGGAAAAACTTTCTCGCCAGCAAAACCCAGGAGAGGTCTGTGATAAGGCTCCAATTGAGATAATTTTAAATTTAAACTGTCAAAGCATGAGTCGAACATGATGTCTGCCTAACTACCATTATCTACCAGAACCCTTGAAATCACTACTTCTTTCATCCTCATTTTGATCACCAAAGGGTCGTCGTGAGGGTAAAGAACACCTACAAGGTCGTTTTTTTAAAAAAACAATGACCATCTTCTCTTTATTTATCTTCCTCGGGTGATCCTCCTCAGCCAAATTTATCCGTTGAATGTATGAGCAAGCCTGAGCCTCACCGAGGTAAGCTTTTCTTTCTGCAGTAAGATATCCTCCTCCTGCATCTCCACCTGTAATAACATTACAATCAAATGTTCTAAAACGTATTGAAAATACCTCGCGTTCTGGTTGCCTTGGCCTTTTGGGAAGATCGAGGTCATCTTCTGTATCATCTTCATGATCTCTTTTCCTGTTTTCTTCTGCCCAGCGAGGATATCTAGATCTCTCTCTTGCTCGGTCTTCATTTCCTCTTTCATTTCTATGATCAACATACTTTGATAACTTTCCTCGTCTAATGAGCGTTTCAATCTCATTCTGGAGGGCTATGCAATTTTTAGTCATATGACCATGATCCTTATGAAACTCGCAATATTTATCTCTATTTCTTTTGTCAGGGTCTGACTTCAGTTTCTTTGGCCACCTTACCTCCTCGTTATTCTTGATTTCTTCCAAGACATGATTAATACCAATTTTCAAAGGAGTCTAATTATCTAATTTCTTCAGGACTTCCCATGACGACTTATTATTTTTGGAATGCTTGTCACCGCCATTGCCCTTATGCTCTTTCTTCTTAGATTTGTCGACTTCCACCTTGGTTTCTTTATCCATATTCTTCTTCGCAGCCATAGCCTCCTCGGTATTCATGATTTTGGCCGCTTTTCCCATCAACTCTGACATAGTTGTAGGTGGATCTTTGGTCAAAGTGTAATACAACTTGTTAGGGAACAACCCACTCATCAAGGCGGTGATTGCTGTATTTTCTTCATAATATATGACTTCCAACTTATCGTTATTGAAACGAGTTATGTAATCTCTAGTACTCTCACCAGATTTTTGTCTAACACTTAACAAGTGTGCTACTCGTTTTACTGGCTTTGCTCCAAAACAGAAATTGCCAATAAAGAGCTCGGCCAATTGAAAGAAAGTTGAAATCTTACCCCGAGGAAGATTGTTGTACCATATCTGGGCAGATCTAGTAAGAGTTCCTGAGAATGCTCTGCATCTCATCTCGTCGGGGACAGCATAGATGTCGACAGCAGCTTGATATTGCTCTATGTGAAGAACAAGATCTGTCTTTCCATCATATTTGGGGGTCACCACAGGTGCCTTAAATTTTGACGGTGTAGGAAAATCCACAATGGCCTGGACAAAAGGTGTCCCTTGAACAAAAGTTCGTTGTAGGGGATTTTTCGCCTTAGCCATTTCTCCCAATCTATCCTCCAACTGCTGAATGGAACCTTTCCACGCATCATTTCCTTCCTCGGGCCTATTAGTTTGAGCAATTGATTGATTTGATGTGGCCTCCTGAGATCTATCTTGACGAGCAACTGGTCGTGATTGTGCTGATCCTTCTCTTAGATATGATGGTTGTCAAAAACTCCTCGACATGGTCTTAGGTGGACTCCTATACCTCCTAGGGCCTAATCGACTGAAAGGAGACACCCTGCTCAATCTTTCCAAGGCACTGGTCCTCTCTGGAGATAGAGTAATACGTTGCTCAGTATCTGTGGCCCATATTGATGAAGTTCGCCCAGGTTGATAAGAGAAATCATCATATTCCTCATTACAATACGAATCTGTACGCCTGGATCATGAAGAAAGTAAATAGGTTTGCCTCTGACCACTTCGATGTCCTGAATGTGTAGGTACTCCGCCATGAAGGGTTTGTATGAGTTGCCGCATTGTTTCTTGCATGGCGGTTTGTCCTTGAGCCAAATTCGTCATAATTCTAGCCAGATCTGGAGCAGTTGATGGTGCAGAGGGATTTGGAGGATTCCCAACGTTCCCAGCATTTCGGTTGCTGGATTCAGGATTATCATCCATTGATGATGAATGATTTTTAGTGAAAAACGATAATAATAATTATTCCCACAGACGGCGTCAATCTGTTGATGTAAAAAATTAGATTGCTTCTAATTATTTAATCACAGATAAATATAAATGAGACAAAGAATTTTAAAGTGGTTGAGCCTTATAAGAATGGCCTACGTCCACTATTTCTGTTATTGCCCAGTGTTTTGGAGTTCTCGATATGTAATTCTATCAAGAAAATCCGATCCCCTTGAATGAGGGTGATACAATGTATTTATAGCCTTTAGGCTGTACATGTGAAAGGGTAAACAATTAATGCCCTTTAAGAGTATACGTCTGTATGATAAGCATTCAATGAATAAATGAACTGTTGATTATCTGGCAATCAATGCTGTGGCCGAGATGTAGCTCGGACCGCCTTAGTTGCTCGTCGTTCAGGAGTTCCTCGGAGCGTTGGAGTTCCTCGGAGTACACTTGTTGCTCGGATTGTGTATGACTTGGTCGGGAAAATAAACTTCCTCGTTGCTATTGTGCCATATAGATTGACACGTGTCTTCTTATGATTCGTCTATATCAGCATATTAATTTTGGTATCAACACTATCATTGTTTTTTAGTTAATTATTATGTTTAAATAGGTTGGTTTTCATGAATAAATAAAGGAGACTCAGTCAAATTTTTTTATGAATATTAAGTGTTTAAAAGTAAATAATACAGAGACATAGAAATTTGATAAGGTTTTTAAAGATTGTTTAACGTGAATAAAAAAATATCTTTGTAACGTGTGTGATTACCGCTCAAGTGTAAGACAGTCGCTCAAGTAATAATCCGATAAATAGGGTGTCAAACTCAGGGTAAAAGACGAATGCTCATGACGAAGAATATAAAGAACGATTAACCCTATAATTGACTCAGAGAAAGAAAGGAAAAGATGATGATTTTGTGACTTTCCTATCAACTAATGCAATTTAATGAGACTAGTAACTAAACTACATATGCAAGAAGAACTAAATTAGTTTTAAATAAATATGAGAAAATGGAGTTAGGGTGCACTCCCTCGAACCATTGGTGATTACGTAGAACATAAAAGTTTAAAAAATCTAATTCTCAATTCAAAGAAACATTAATTATGTTTTAAGCATTAGACATATGTGTATTTTTCCTCTCAGAATATCAAATCAAAATTATCTTTGATAAGATTGATAAATTATCAAAATGCTAATTGCACCCTTAAACATTTCAGTTACCTAGGGTAAATGGAATTTAAAGACCTACAACTTTTATTTTGATAAATTTCAATCCTTTGAATTATTAATTATATTTTATTTACTTTAAAACCATTCGTAAGCCCTAGGTTGGGTTCATGTACCTGAACCCGCTGAAAACTTAGTCGGACATAACTACTTGAGAAACAAACAAAAATCTAATGTTGCATGCATTGGAAATCATAATTAAGCTATTACTAGACATGTATGAGAACTTTAGAATCCCAGAAAAATAAATAAAAACATGTAAAGATGAAAAACCTACAAGAACAAGATAAAGAGAACAAACTTGATATTAAAACCGTTGCAAATTGATCCAAAATTGTTGAATTTGAATGCATGAATGAATACTTGGGTTCTTACCTTCAAGATCCTTTCAAACCTATGTAAAATCTAATTCCCTAATGTCTGGTAACACAATTGAATATAACTCTCACATTTTTTAAGTGTTTGCACCCTTCACAACTCTATTTTTCAGAAATAAAAATTTAGAATTTCGTCTCGCCGAACAAGTTCGACATTTCCTTCTTTATTGGGCGAATCGGTCCGCTGATTTGAGTTTGTATAACCGGTTCTTCTCCTTGATTATTGTTTCAATTTTCCTTTGATAGTTTGTCGAATAGATTCCCCTTTGTGTCCATCGGTTTGGTTTGGTTCTTCCAGTGAGTGGAACCGGTTCTCCTTTGATAGAACTGGCTGTTTTTTCTGAAATTTTCTTCTTCTTGATTTCTTCTCAACTTCAAATCTTCATATCCTTGCAATCGGGACTTGGATTTAGGTGTATTTTCTTCCTATGCGCTTTTGGACTCAAGATCTTTAACTTCTCATTAGGTTCGGCATCAAAATTTTGGATGTAAAATTACTCTTTCGCCCCTGACTTTTCTTTCTTTCTTGATTTTGAGTTATCTCTTTTCTTCACTTACATAAAATACCTGCAAAATGTAAGAGAAATGTACGAAACTGATGCATTTGATAGAATATGTTAGTAGTGAGGATATGAGATAAATAAACTCAAATTACACCGCACCGGTTAATAAAAGCCTCAAAATTATAGGGATGAATATGAAGAATTTACACCTAATAAAACCCCCTGACTTAGAACTTTGGTCGGCCCGAGCAATGTAAAAGAATCAAAGCAAGGGAAAAACATATAGCAAACATGTTATTAGGATATAATAGAACTTTCGCAGCCAAGCGATTGAATTTAGCTTATGTAACAAGCCATTCAACCCTAGGTAACCCTAGTAAGATGAGTGGTGTCTCGTGAGGGTATGCAGAAAATATACCCACAAAATTCATTTTCGACTCAAAGAAACTCAAAATAATTAAAAACTGAACAATTTAAATTCTCCAAACTTAGTCACCGTAAATTCACATTCTATAGTCTCAATTTGTTGAGTGAGTGTGAAGCCGAAAATCAAACCACTAATTTCCACTGATTGATCATTATGTTACTTTTTTAAAAATTTGTTTTGATTCAATTTCTCACGGATTCTCTCACAAACGAATCACTCAGAATGTGGCTAATTCACTCGGTATGGATGCGTCATAAGAGTAAATATAAAAGAACACTAATTCACGCACACAAATTTGAAAGACGAAATTTTTATGGTGAAACGATCTCATCATTGTAATACGATTATTGGAAAATGAAAAAACATTATCTATTATCCACACAAATTAATCTCTCATCTTATATCCCCCTTTGTGTCCATCGATTTGGTTTGGTTCTTCTAGTGAGTGGAATCGGTTCCCCTCTGATAGAACCGGTTCGCTTTTCTGAATTTTCTTCCTTTCTTCTTGATTTCTGATAGAGAAAATGCCCCCAAGTTTTAAGTTGAAATTATTAGATGGTTCAATTATATTCCAAATTAAAATTTCTTTTCAAATTTTAACAATTATAAAATTCAAATTTTAATTTCTTCAAAATTAAAATTAGCTCAATAAATATTTCAACTTAACTTAAACAATTCCAATATTACTTTTAAATTCAAGTTAAATCAACTCAAGTCCAAAATAGCCTAACAAAAATTAATTCATGATTAAATATAGGCCAAACAAATTTAAACAACAATTTTTTCAAATTAATTTTCTGGCTTGAATTAAATTTAAACTAAAATTACCCAAATATTGATTATCACCCAATTAAACTACAATTGTGATTTAAACCAATTTTATCTTAATTAACCTAGAATGCATCTAAGTGATATTTTTGTAAGATAAAGTAAATCACAATCACATTACGCCGCGATGTATGAGGAAAACACAAATGGGAAAAACCTCGGACGACCCTACCTACAAATCCAGTAAGTATGGTAATTTTTACAAAAACATGAAAACAAACATACAACAATGACTTGACTCCGTACAAGCCTTGACGTTCTTTCTTTCTTAAACCTCCACCTAGTTGATAACTATCGACTCCACTACAGTCTCGGAATCCACCGATAGGGATCGATCATCGTCAATCCACACACTGTGCCTTTCATTGTATGAGCACACCTCAAAAAATTCAAACTGTCTCCTTTAATGGGTAAAGAAGAACCCAGTGCCAAACAATCTCCAAGCAATATATATATATATATATATATATATATATATATATATATATATATATATATATATATATATATATATATATATATATATGTGTGTGTGTGTGTGTGTGTGTGTGTGTGTGTGTGTGTGTGTGTGTGTGTGTGTGTGTGTGTATTTCAAGAACATAGATTTTAAACAAACATATGGGCTTACATTTGTGTTTTGTAAGAATTAAACCATGAAGATTAAGAACACAAATATAGGACATTTTTGGTGAAGATATTTTTCTCTCAAAATACTTTTGAAATTAGCCAAAAGTCTTACAAAAAAAAACTTGGTCCCCGCACTAGTTAAAACTAGGAAAAAGTTGTGAGGCAAAGTCGTGGGAAAAAAAGGAGGGAAAAAACAAAACTGTAAAAAACTGCTCCCACGTTGTTCGAACGACATTGTTCAAATGACTTTACTAACGAGAAAATAGAAATGAATCGTCAATTCTCGTTAGAAGTTCATTTGAAACCTCATTTGAATGAACTTGTTCGAATGACCTTCTAACGAAAATTCGGAGAATTCAAGAATAAAGTCATTAGAAGCTCGTTAGATCAAACTCGTTCGAACGAATATTCAAAAAAAAAATATTCGTCTTTAAAAAGTAAAGATTCATTTTTCAAATTAACACCCAAAAATATTTTCCACGTTCCTATATATATAATAGTGCATTCATACCTTTGGAGTCATTGGAATTGACAAACCGTTGGGGACGAGAAACGACGCACTTAAAAAATTGGCAATGATGATACTTTGATTACTTGGTCGCTGCGTCTTCAACTCTTTAAATGTCATGGGCTTGAAAGGATATAACATAAACATCTATCTTATGACTCAAAATGATTTTTTCCGGACTCGAGCCAAAACTATATATGGACTCAATGTGACACCCCGCCTAATAAAATACTGGGCGATCACTCTTATATCAAATTATAACAGGAGTCTCACATGGATCATTCTTAGCATCACTGTCGAAAATCCATTTAATTACTAATAACCTATTAGGCCAGTGTCAAAATTTTAACTTTACTACTCTTTTTAACAACTGTAAATAAAACATCCACACAATTTTGCGGAAATGAAACTCAAATGAAATAAAATAACCGAACACTCGGTCAAAATATACAACCATATCGAATGATGTGCTAAAAGGATAAATAAATACAACCATATCTAGAGTACAAGAATGAAAGCGTCTACAGAAAGTCCTGCACGCATCCACAGCTGCTGCAGCTGGTGTCTGACCCGAAGGAAGTGCCATCCAGGCGTCCCTGTGTTTGGACACCTATATAATATATATATATATATATATATATATATATATATATATATATATATAGCAAGATAGGAAATGTAGATAAACGGGTCAGAGCCCGATTTGTGAAAATATTTAGCAAATGCATAAATGCTTTATTTTTGAAAATATGTTTTATCTCATATTTAAATTGGTATCGCACTCCCATGAGATATCCCTCACCTCTCAACTAACAGTGCACTACTAGCGCATCCCTCTAAACCTCCTAGTCAAGCTACCCTGCTAAACTAGTCTATTACCCAACCACTATCAATCCTAGATAATCCAAGTAATGTACTAAGGGCTAAACTTATCCCCAGTCTCAACACTAAGCCATGTTCGTGCATGGGGTGTCTCGCAAAGTGGAATCCAAACAAGGAACCCCCCCGATACACTACTATTCGGCAAGGTCGATCGTCGAGATCCAACAGTCCCTCAGTACAAAACATATATATCTATATATATACATCATATAATAAATATAAATATAAGAGCACTACGGATGAAACTTCTCCCTAGTCTCAACACATTGCCATATTCGTGCGTGGGGTGTCTCGCGAAGCGAAATCCAAACAAGGAACCCCCCGATACACTACTATTCGACAAGGTCGATCGTCCAGATCCATTAGACCCTTGGTACTCGATTCATCCATATATATTCATTTTACCATAAACATCCGGATCTATCTCCCGGACTGAGGGTTCATATATCAAGTATTTATCAATACTTTCATTTTTGTCAAAACTTCCCATTTCCCTTTTATACTCAGGAAATGTAAATATAAAAACCAATACATTATCATAAATTGCTTTAACGAATCATATACTTTTAAAAGCCAGTTTTATTATCATAAAAATGCTTTTCCATTTTATATCATCCCATTTCCCTTTTTACACTCAGGAAATGTATTCAAATCCATTTTCATTATCATAAAAATGCTTTGATCATATCATATGCTTCCACATCCCTTCTTCCATCCGGGAGTGTTATCGAAGCCAAAATCTTTATCCCATTTCCCTTTTTATACTCGGGAAATGTAAATTAGAGCCAATTTATTATCATAAATTGCTTTAATAAAACTAAGACCTCCCCTTCGGGTTTCCCCACTGGACGCGCCCCAAAATGGCTATCATCTTCCAGGGCCTATCAAACAAGACAACCTGGGAACCTACCAACGTCGGGAAGCGGCCATATGCATGCGGGAAAGTCAAGACCACACCCAGAATCTCCTAACCAGCGCAGTAAACAATAATCGCTCATATGTACTATAGGACTATATCCACCTTGCATTCATTAGCCAGAGGGCGTCACCATACGCACACAACTTCCCTTATGATAGCGATTTAGGGAGGTGTGTAGCCATAATTTATTAATTATTAAAAATAATTTATTTTCCATTTTGAAAAGCTTCATCTATATATTTTCAAAAATCATTTACATCATATCATATATACTTTAATCACCTAGTATATATATACCATATATTCCTCCCCGAATATTTATAAATGGCCATAATTGCCAATTTCATCTAGCGATGACCAATAATCCTAAAGATTTTCTCAAAGAATCATAATCGTGCGTTCATATATGCATGATACTAAACCCAAAGTATTCCCAAGCATTCTTTAAATCCATACACCAGATCGTACACTAAATCAATTTGAGGTTCCTTCTTTCATCCTGGGGTTTATTCACCCTCAATACCATTATCTAGGAGTCCTAATATCATATGTAGAATCCCCGATAATAATCTCCAAAACCATAGTTTAAATCTCCCTAAACTTTAAAAGGAGAAAACCTCAAAAGTCTGCCAGTACCGAATCGATTTGGCCTGTCCGAATCGATTCGCAGGGTACCGAATCGATTCGGCCTATCCGAATCGATTCGAAATGGTTCTACTTTCAAGCTGTCTCTTACTGAATCAATTCGGCTTGTCTGAATCGATTCGGCTTGTCCGAAAATCCCAATTCTGCTTAGGGCTTTATATATAACCCAAAACCCAAAATTTAATCAACTCATCATTTAAACTATAAGTCGGATTTATTCCTACATACCCAAAGTTTTCATTTCTCATCAAATCCTTTAGAGGTCCTAACACTCTTTTTGAGAACCCCTAATATTTATCTCCAAATAATCCTAGCGTTAGTTTATGATAACTATTTCGATCTCAGACAGCTTTCCGTAGAAAAATCACTACAAATCCAAAAAAAATCAGAAAAATACGCGGTCGGCGTTCACGTGACCGTGTCGAAGAGATCTACAAGTTTAATTTTTTGAACAAGAGAAAAATCTATTCCCTGTACGAATCGATTCGGTTAAGACACAGGTCACTATTCATTATCTTCAAAAAATTTCCAAACCCCCATTATTCTCCATTTCTGTTGTTTCTAAGTTCATCCAGCAACTCAATAAACATCTAATCTATGTTTTACAACTAACACATCAATTTATTTGGGGTATTAAACTATTTCTCTTAGATTTAAACCCTAATACCATTAAATCCTCAACTTATGATTTTAATCCATTTCAATACATTTCTTTACTCCATTTACATGGATTTAACACTAGAAATCATTAAGAGTTTACATTTCATCAATATGTAAACTCATATCCAAATTTTCCCAATTTTATTTTAGGGTTCTACCAACTATGATATGAAATAAATGCATAATTGAAATAAAGCAAGTAAACACTTGCCTGGAGGATGAAATCCGATGACCTCGAGCTGAATCCCGCGGAGTTTGGCCGGAGTTTCCCCCTTTCTCCTCTTTTCTCCTCCTCCTCCTCCTCCTCCTCCTCCTCCTCCTCCTCCTCCTCTCTCTCTCTCTTCCTTCTTTTCTCTTTTCTTTCCCTTTCTCTTTCTCTCCCTCTCTCTTTACTTTTAAGGGAGAAAATAAGGGCTTAACCCTTTAAACCCCAAAAACGGCTCATTTACTCAATTACGAGCCCTTTTTAACTCCAAAATTCCCCGAAACTCAATTTCGACAATTGGATACTCTTTTTCGACTATCTCAAACATTTCGAGACTCACGGCGCAGTCAAAATTTCCATCCAGGGTACTTGACTGCAAATCACTATTCTAACCCAAAATAACTTTATGCGGGTTTTCTAATAAAATCTTACCTCCTTTGTCGCTTTACTCCACGACGACCTATAATTAAATTACTTCAACCTATTTAGTCCCAAACATGATCACAACATACATTGAAAATCATTAAATCCTCGAAAATCCCAAAAATCACTATTTCGAGAAATTCTCCCAATTCCCAATTTATATTTAATTATGGGATTTAATTGTCTCCAAAAGGACGGGTTGTTACAAACTCCCCCCCTTACAACGGAATTTCGTCCTCGAAATTCAGATACAACCTACACCATCAATTCTAGGATCACTCCAAATCCTAATATCTCAAAGGGGAACGATACTAACTCAATGGATCCCAACCATACCATACCATACCACCACCACGGTTGTAAAGTGACTCCAATAGCGTCACATTGCACTCATCATTTCTAGCGCCTAATGGCATAAACTTCAAACTTACATACCACGCCCCTTCTATTTGAGTCGGTATATAAACCAACTTACTAAGGTGCCCATACACCTTTCTAACCTGTGCACATCTGCACAACTATAGTGAACGTCAGACATGTAACACTCTCTCCCAATAAGGGTCTCCTTTCCTCGGTGTAATACTCACCATGGGTCCTCCCAACCTATGAAATTCAATTCTCCTACCTCGACGCCAGTAACACTATCGAACTTACATCCTAAATAAGATTACGGTCTAAGCGTTACCCTACCTATGCGAAACTAGTGAAATCCTAAGTATATCCCTAGTGCCCAAGGCCTCTCTCAACATTCGACATTTGCTCGGTTTCATGTGTGGGACGTCTCGCCGAAGCAAAATCCAAACAAGGAACCCTCCCATTACACTACTCCCTCGCGTTGTCGGTCATCGAGATATAGCGACCCAAGGCACACCAGCGGGACGTCCTAAATCCTACCTAGGCTAAACTACGAATGCATTTCTACTATCATATCCTTCCGCCCATACGGAAGGAAACCTAACCAATCGAAGTGCCCACTTTCTGTAAAAGTGTCACGTACATAATACCCGAAACATATTTCATCAAATTTTGCTTTTTCATTAAGGCCTGACTGTTATCCTTAAATCAATTTCTCTAAGTCCAACCTCACCCACCCTCTTGTGACGAGGGGACCACTTCAGTGATTTTCCATAGCACAATATTTCCATAAGTATATCAACATCATGTGGCTCATAGCCTATAGTGGTTCATCCACATTATAATACCTTCCCACAAAACCAACATCCTTGCATCCTATAATAGCTCTCCACTCCCGACGCCATTAAGAGTCATGTGTGGAGTGTCTCGCAAAGCTAAATCCAAACAAGGAACCCCTCCACACATTGACACTTGACTTCGTTGGTTATGGAGTTCTGTTATTTCAACATGCAATCGGGATATCCCTATCCCCTAATCCAACAAAAAGGTAGTCTGGACTCCTATCCCTAACTAAGAGTCAGACCACCCAGTGCTCGCACAAATTTTAAGTCCTTGCGCAATCAATAATGAGCTTTATCTTTAGCTCAACAATAATCATGTGGCCTTAAATCATACATATATAAGGTCGCCATATACTCAAATCACGATAATGAAACCTCTGCTCATCGGAGTTCCATCTACCCATAATTATAAAGGCGAACTCAACCTGTATCCAGGTGAGACACCGCAATGACAACCCGTTCTACCCTAGAACTGCGGACACGATAGCCTTGCCATCAATAGCCTGCTATCGCTCCGAAAATACCAATAACATTATATACTCACCATATTACCATACTCGTATAAACATATAGAACGAGTATTAATAACCATATATATATATATATATATATATATATATATATATATATATATATATATATATATATATATATATATATATAATATATCAACACCCGCCTCTATGGCGAATGAAGGAAAATAATACTCTGCTATTGCGGACAACACATATGCATACATGATATAATGTTATCGATACCGCCACAAAGCTCAAATTACACACACGAGTCTAGGGCTAACTAATACCGTGACTTTATCTAGCCACACCAAATATACCTCATTCTTGAGGCAAAACTCATAACAATAACTTCGCCCAGCTCCTTACTATCATCTTACTAATCCTTTTAACTTCTTCGTTAAAAGAAAACTCCACTACGAGCTTCAACCTTAAATCTCCAACTAGGCCCCACCTCCTGCCGCAATCCAAGCCCCGCATACGATTCTCAAATGAGCGCATAAAATATTACTATAATCTTATCATATGGCAGGAGAACGAAATCTCACAAGATAAATCAACAATCCAAATCTTGAGGCTCCATAAAAAATCGAGAGCAATGCTGAAAACGTAGTACGTCTGCACAGATTCCTAAGGACACTAGAACCTGATGCTCTGATACCATCTGTGACACCCCGCCTAATAAAATACCGGGCGATCACTCCTATATCAAATTATAACAGGAGTCTCATATGGATCATTCTTAGCATCACTGTCAAAAATCCATTTAATTACTAATAACCTATTAGGCCGGTGTCAAAATTTTAACTTTACTACTCTTTTTAATAACTGTAAATAAAACATCCACATAGTTTTGCGGAAATGAAACTCAAATGAAACAAAATAACCGAACACTCGGTCAAAATATACAACCATATCGAATGATGTGCTAAAAGGATAAATAAATACAATTGGACCATTGGCCCGAATGTGTATATAGTACCTCCTATCTAGAGTACAAGAATGAAAGCGTCTACTGAAAGTCTTGCACGCATCCACAGCTACTGCAGCTGGCGTCTGACCCGAAGGAAGTGCCATCCAGGCGTCCCTATGTCTGGACACCCATATAATATATATATATATATATATATATATATATATATATATATACACACACACAGTCCTGCACTTGTACGAACTAGTCCGCATTTTAAGAGTGTGGACGGGACATGTGTCACCTGGCGGTGAGCCCAGAAAAGAGAGAGAGTGTGCCTATAATTTAGGCGATAATTTCTAGGCGCACCGTTAGGGGACACATGTTCGGTCCGTATTCTTAAAATGCGGACTAGTCCGCACAAGAGTATTATATATATATATATATATATATATATATATAGCAAGAAAGGAAATGTAGATAAACGGGTCAGACCCCGAATTGTGAAAATATTTAGCAAGTGCATAAATGCTTTATTTTTGAAAATATGTTTTATCTCATATTTAAATTGGTATCGCACTCCCATGAGATACCCCTCACCTCTCCACTAAAAGTGCACTCCTAGCGCATCCCTCTAAACCTCCTAGTCAAGCTACCATGCTAAACTACTCTATTACCCAACCACTATCAATCCTAGATAGTCCAAGTAATGTACTAATGGCTAAACTTATCCCCAGTCTCAACATTAAGCCATGTTCATGCATGGGGTGTCTCACAAAGCGAAATCCAAACAAGGAACCCCCCCGATACACTACTATTCGGCAAGGTCGATCGTCAAGATCCGCCAGTCCCTCAGTACAGAATATATATATCTATATATATACATCATATAATAAACATCAATATAAGAGAACTAAGGATGAAACTTCTCCCTAGTCTCAACACATTGCCATATTCGTGCGTGGGGTGTCTCGCGAAGCGAAATCCAAACAAGGAACCCCCCGATACACTACTATTCGGCAAGGTCGATCGTCGAGATCCATTAGACCCTCGGTACTCGATTCATCCATATATATTCATTTTACCATAAACATCCGGATCTATCTCCCGGACTGAGGGTTCATATATCAAGTATTTATCAATACTTTCATTTTTCTCAAAACTTCCCATTTCCCTTTTTATACTCAGGAAATGTAAATATAAAAGCCAATTCATTATCATGAATTGCTTTAACGAATCATATACTTTTAAAAGCCAGATTTATTATCATAAAAATGCTTTTTCATTTTATATCATCCCATTTCCCTTTTTACACTCAGGAAATGTATTTTAAGGCATTTTCATTATCATAAAAATGCTTTGATCATATCATATGCTTCCACATCCCTTCTTCCATCCGGGAGTGTTACCGAAGCCAAAATCTTTATCCCATTTCCCTTTTTATACTCAGGAAATGTAAATTAAAGCCAATTTATTATCATAAATTGCTTTAATAAAACTAGTACCGCCCCTCCGGGTTTCCCCACTGGATGCACCCCTAAATGGCTATCATCTTCCAGGGCCTAGCAAAGAAGACAATCTGGGAACCTACCAACGTCGGGAAGCGGCCATATGCCTGCGGGAAATTCAAGACCACACCCAGAATCTCCTAACCAGCGCAGTAACCAATAATCGCTCATATGGCCTATAGGACTATATCCACCCTGCATTCATTAGCCAGGGGGCATCACCATACGCACGCAACTTCCCTTATGATAACGATTTAGGGAGGTGTGTAACCATAATTTATTAATTATGAAAAATCATTTCTTTTCCATTTTGAAAATATTCATCTATATATTTTCAAAAATCATTTACATTATATCATATATACTTTAATCGCCTAGTATATATATATACCATATATTCCTCCCTGAATATATATAAATGGCCATAATTGCCAATTTCATCTAGCGATGACCAATAATCCCAAAGTTTTTCTCAAAGAATCATAATCATGCGTTCATATATGCATGATACTAAACCCAAAGTATTCCCAAGCATTCATTAAATCCATACCCCAGATCGTACACTAAATTAATTCGAGGTTCCTTATTTCATCCCGAGGTTTATTCACCCTAAATACCATTATCTAGGAGTCTTAATATCATATGTATAATCCCCGATAATAATATCCAAAACCAGAGTTTAAATCTCCCTAAACATTAAAAGGAGAAAACCTCAAAAGTTTGCCAGTACCGAATCGATTCGGCCTGTCCGAATCGATTCGCAGGGTACCGAATCGATTCGGCCTATCCAAATCGATTCGAAATGGTTATACTTTCAAGCTGTCACTTACCGAATCGATTTGGCTTGTCCGAATCGATTCGGCTTGTCCGAAAATCCCAATTCTGCTTAGGGCTTTATATATAACCCAAAACCCAAAATTTAATCCACTCATCATTTAAACTATAAGTCGGATTTATTCCTACAAAACCAAAGTTTTCATCTCTCATCAAATCCTTTAGAGGTCCTAACACTCTTTTTGGGAACCCCCAATATTTATCTCCAAATAATCCTAGCGTTAGTTTATGATAACTATTTCGATCTTGGAACAGCTTTCCGTAGAAAAATCAATATAAATCCAAAAAAAATTAGAAAAATACGCAATCGGCGCCTACGCGAGTGCGTCGAAGAGATTTACAACTTTCATTTTTTTACCAAGAGCCGAATCAATTCTCCCAGTCTGTCTCGATTCGGTTAAGACGCATGTCACTATTCATTATCTTCACAAAATTTCCAAACCTCCATTATTCTCCATTTTTGTTCTTTCTAAGCTCATCCAACAACTCAATAAACATCTAATCTATGTTTTACAACTAACACATCAATTTATTTGGGGTATTAAACTATTTCTCTTAGATTTAAACCCTAAAACCATTAAAGCCCCAACTTATGATTTTAATCCATTTCTTTACTCCATTTACATGGATTTAACACTAAAAATCATTAAGAGTTTACATTTCATCAATATGTAAACTCATATCCAAATTTTCCCAATTTTATTTTAGGGTTCTACCAACTATGATATGAAATAAATGCATAATTGAAATAAAGCAGGTAAACACTTGCCTAGAGGATGAAATCCGACGACCTCGAGCTGAATCACGCGGAGTTTGGCCAGAGTTTCCCCCTTTCCCCTCTTTTCTCCTCCTCCTCCTCCTCCTCTCTCTCTCTCTTCCTTCTTTTCTCTTTTCTTTACTTTTCTCTTTCTCTCCCTCTCTATTTACTTATAAGGGAGAAAATAAGGGTTTAAGCCTTTAAACCCCAAAAATGGCTCGTTTACTCAATTACGAGCCCTTTTTAACTCCAAAATTCCCCGAAACTCAATTTCGACAATCGGACACTCTTTTCCGACTATTTCGGACATTCCGAGACTCATGGTGCAGTCGAAATTTCCATCCGGGGTACTTGACCGCAAATCACTATTCTAACCCAAAATAACTTTATGCGGGTTTTCTAATAAAATCTTACCTCCTTTGTCTCTTTACTCCACGGCAACGTATAATTAAATTACTTCGACCTATTTAGTCCCAAAGATGATCACAACATACACTGAAAATCATTAAATCCTCGAAAATTTCAAAAATCACTATTTCGAGAAATTCTCCAAATTCCTAATTTATATTTAATTATGGGATTTAATTTTCTACAAAAGGACGGGTTGTTACACTCAATTTGAAATTTGTGTCCTTATAATTTCTTCCCAATTTTAAATCTTCACATCTCTGCAATCGGGACTCGGATTTGGGTGTCGTTTATTCCTATGCGCTTGTGGACTCAAGGTATTTGATTTCTCTTTAGGTTCCACATCCAAATTCTGGATGTAAAATTTCTCTTTTTCCCTTGAATTTTCTTCTCTTATTTCGTTCTTGATTTTGAGTTTTCTCTTTTCTTCACTTGCATAAAATACCTGCACAATGTAATAGAAATACATGAAACTCAATGAACTAGATCGAATATATCAATAGAGAGGATATGAGATAAAATCAATTCAAATTACATCACATGGGGTAATAAAAGCCTCTAAATTATGGCCCCGACATTGAACTTTGATTGTCTCGTGCAATGTAAAAGAATCAAAGCAAGGTCAAAACACTTACCAAACATGTTATTAGGATATAATACCTCTTTTCCAGGAAAGAGATTGCATTTAGCATAGGCAATAAGCCGTTAAACCCCTAGGTTACCCTAGTAGGACGAGTGGTGTCTCATGAGGGTTTGTAGAGAATATACCCACAAAATTCATTTTCGACTCAAAGAAACTCAAAATAATTAAAAATTGTACAATTTAAATTCCCCAAACATAGTCACCGTAAATTGACATTCAATAGTCTGAATTTGTTGTGTGTGTGAAGTCAAAAATTAAATCGCTAATTTCTACCGATTGATCGTTACATTACTTTTCTAAAAATTCGTTTTGATTCAATTTCTCACAGATGCTCTCATAAACGAATAACTTGGAATGTGACAAATTCTCTTGGTATGCGTGAGTTATAAGAGTAAATATAATGGAACCCCAATTCATGCACATAAATTTAAAAGACGAAATTATTATGGTGAAAGGATCTCATCATCGGAATACGATTATTGGAAAATGGGAAGCACCGTATCTTATTCACACCAATTAATCTCTCATCTTATCTTTTCGTGTCTTAGCTCTTGATGCGGTAATTAATTTCAAAATTTGGACTCGGTTAGCACTTTTTCGGGTTATAAGATGCATTGGGTAAAAAGTGGAAACAATTGGAAAATCCGAAATTGGAAAATTTTCTTATGATGTCCGTTAGTGTTTTTTGGGGGTTTCTGCTCATTTTCTTTTTCTTTTCCTATTTTATTTTTATTTTTTTACTTGCTCTTTTTCGTTGAGATCTTATTTTATTTTTTCTTGCCCCTTTTATACACTTTTTGGACGTGATTGATGAACTTTTCAATTTTCACAATTACGGGCCAATTGGTTTATTTGAGTTACAAATGAGAAGGGAAAATTTTTATTTTGCTCAAATTGGGTTGCAAATGGATAATGTTTCACGACTTTTTATGGCTAAAATATTTGGTAACAAACGGAGGCCTACTTCATTGTCGAATCACTAATTAATTTACCATTTGCGTCTCGAGAATATACATAGTTTAGAGATACTTTAGCGCGTGTTCAAGATGACATCTCACTCGTTTCATGTAATCGATCAAAACAAAGGAATTGAGATCCTCAACGGTTTATTTCAAACTCCAAATTGAACTTTGGGTTAATTACAACTCGTATTGATTTAATTACTCACAAAAGTGAAAGGGTCGAAATATCACTGGGTTAATAATCTCCACACTTGTTCGCAAAGTCGTCAATTTTCGCTCAATTTCCATCTTTGGTCAATTTTGACTTTGTGCATTTGATTTTTTTACAATTTGAGACTTCAACCATAATTTCGTGATATTTTTGTAGTTTTAAATTCCCATTTTTATTTATTTTGAAGAAAAATATTTTTGGCTTTTCAGTTTTTTTTTTAATTTTTTTTGGAAATTTTTGGAAATTTTCTATTTTTTTGGGAATTTGGAAATTTGTGAAAATTTTAAAACGTATGTGTACCCCTAAGTTAGACTTTTGCAATGTCCCTATGCAAAAAGGACTAAATCCAAACAAATGGAGAGCGTGTAAAAATAAACAAAGGCCAAAATGCAATTTTTTTAATTATTAAAACCACATACAAGCAATAGAGAGAGAGAGAGAGAGAGAGAGAGAGAGAGAGAGAGAGAGAGAGAGAGAGAGTACATAGTTCCTTATAACAGGATAGACAATAAAAATCCCAACGAGAAAAATCTACATCGGTAAAATGCCAAACTACCAACACTAAGAGCATGGCCTACTGTGGGGGTGGGTGAGATGTGCTAGTCACACTAGGATCATAGGGTTCGTAAAAGTATGTCAGAAGAGACACGTCGGCCCCTACATGCGAGCGATACATTTTGGCTTGGAGCCGAATCATCATCCTAGTGTCGCGCTCATTATTGCGCTCAAATTTGCCAAAATGGGTTTCCAGAGAGTTGATACGTTGGAAAATCACCATTGTGTTGAAATAGGCTTCATTCAATTCCCCTTCGGGCTCATAGCCCACTTATTCAACTTCCTCCTCCTCCATATCAACGTCTTTGTCCGTCGAAGGGGCCTCTAGAATATCCCTTTGTCGCTCACTCCTCGTTCGTGATTCCCATACAATGGGTTTTGGAAGGCGGGTAAGCGCTCGGGGAGCTCCAATGCCGGTGTCTCTAAGATAGAAGTGACGAGACGAGGATATGGGAGGGAAGATTTACCCTTATATCCATAGAGGCATAGAAAATATTGGCACAAAGGGTGTGAGCAAGGTGAATAGTGGTGCCCGAATCGAGGAGGTGGTACAAAAAGTTGGCTTGGCGAGGTCGCATCGCATAGTTATTTGAGGTTTGGACGATATTACCACAAAGAATAAGGAAGGAGAAGCAGGACCTTTTCATCTAAATTCCCTACGGGAAAGGTGTATATATCATATGAGTGACCGGGATCAATGTGGTTGACGCAAGCACTTTTCGAGGTCGACAATGCCCCGGTGGGATATACATATCGATTAGGGCTTGGAACCCCTATAACCCGCATCTTTTGGATTAAAATCTCAAGCGAAAAGGGGATTGGAGTCTCATCGACAGAAGCTTCGGTGGTGAAGTTGCCCATACGAACGAGAGTGCCATAAAATGTGCACATGTCATCTTCCCATACCACCGTATCGGGCTCCTCAAAGAAGAGGCACCATCCTCTTATGCGAAAGAGATTCGTGATCTAGTGAGGGAGTTCGCCCCATCAAACTTGCCTCTCAATGAGAATAGAGCGGGCGGTGAAAAAGAAGGCATCGCACTAAATTCGCTCTTGGTGAGAGCGAAAATCGCAATTTCGATTGGGGAGGATTTTAGTTGAATCAAATTTGATGGGGTGCTCAGCATTCGCCATTGGAGGGGAGATGGAATTGCTGGAAAAATCTGAGATTGGAGGAAGAGATTAGAGGGGTAAGGTGGAATGGGGGAGATGGGATGTATTTATAGGTCAGAAGGGGGTATGGCTTGGGATGGATTTGGAGGGAAGGAGGGATAATATTGGAGGAAAAAAGGAGTGGGGAATGAAGGGAAACTGGATTTGGAAGGAAGAATGTGGAGGGAAAAGAGTTGGAGGGAAAGGGGGATGAACTAATGGGGAAGGTGAAAAATCTGGAAAAAATCTAACCGGTTCACCACTTTTTTATTTTAATCGATCCTAACAGCAAACCGGTTTGTACCTTTAGTTAAGAGAAGGGTGAACCGGTTCGGTGGACTGTCAAACTCCTCCAACTTTTTCATCCTAAAAAAATGAAGTTCGAAAATCTCCCAAAGAGTCCCCTCGCATAATTTGGCAACACACCCCTCGAAATGCTCTACATTCTCGTGTTGTTCCTAAGAATTCATATCTCTAAGAACTTGCCTCCTAAAGTAATCTAACGACCCTAACCTACTAAACTAACTAATGTACACAATATTCACCCCATACACGTCAGGAGTGCAACGGCTTCTGATAACACTCTCCATCAAACCCGTAAATGGGGTCTGACAACCAAATTATGTCGACTTCTTCAACACACGCCTCTAAATATGGCTTTAGGCATTGTTGATACAAAAATTGCCCACTTATGTGGACCAATCAGAAATAGACACGTGTCATCCACTGTGAAATAATCTAAGTAAGCAAGGTATAACCACCGACCAAGGTGTGGAATGCCGACCATCACGCTAGAATGCTGACCAACACTAGGAAGCCCGACCAATAGTAGGGAAGCCAACCAACAGTACCAGCAAAACACCAATTGCCAGAAACATATGGACATTCTGTACTAATGTAAATCTCTAATTTATAAAGGCATTCCATCCTTTAACATTCCATCTCTTTGTCTCCCTACTAGACTATAAATACGTTGCAATCCCTTCGTCAAGGGAAAGTGATTAAAATAAAAACACAAGGCAATAAGAAGCACAGTGGATGTAGGCTTTTCTCCATAAGCCGAACCATTTTAAAAACCTCTTTGTCTCTTTTTTTTACTTACAAATATTGTCTATGATTAAAAAATTAGACCTAGTCTAGTTTTTTACATCAACAAATTGGCGTCGTCTGTGGGAACGTATTGCTCAATGTTTTCATTCTTGTTCATTGAGCAAAAAATGACTGACATTATCGAATCCAATGCCAGAAACAATGGCACCCCATATATTTCATCTTCTCCTCCAATAAATAATGATCTGAATGGAATCCTGGCTAGTCTGCCCAGAGGATAACAGGTCATGCAGGTAACTATTAGGCAATTGGCCCAAGCATTGCAATCTGGATCTCCCTCCTTGCCTATTCACAGGAATAGGAATATGCCACAACAACCTCTAAGAGCTAGTAGGCACAATCAACCCTGGACTACAAAGGATATATCCCACCGTCCAGGAATAAGTTCTTCTCTTAAGACTTCAGAGACTTATGATGAGCATTACTTTACTCCTAAAAGATTAAGTTCTTTAGAAAGACTCAGTAGAGAATCTACCTTTGATCGTCTAGGACCCAGAGGGAATAGAAATATCCTTATGGTATTATCAAAAAATACTAGACGACTAGATAATCAACGTGAAGGCTCAACACAATCCACCTCAGATGCCCGATGATCTATTCATGCCAAGCAGACCTCACGGGAGGAGAGCTCAACAAGAACAATTGGCCATAATAATTGAGCTACCACTCATAAGTCTTATTTTGGCAATAATGCACGGAAAGGTTCAATTCAAAGATTGGAAGATAGGTTGGGAGAGGTGGTAAAGGCAAAGAACCCTTTGCAACAAAGCTTTGTGAAAGGGTCTCCTTTTGTCCAAACTATTGTGGATTTTCTAACTCCTTCAAAGTTCAAAGGTTCTGTGGTTACTCCCAAGTATGATGGGAAACCATATCATGTTCTTCATATGTAGCAGTATTAAGCAATAACTGATATTTATGTTGTCCCTAACGAGATGAGATGCAGGGAATTCTCAGGAACAATCACATGTCCTACTCAGATCTGGAACAATAGCCTTCCTCGAGGATAAATTTCTAGTTTCAACCAGCTTATCAAGCTGTTTATTGGCAAAATCTGCTTCGGAGCCAAGCCTATAAAAGGGGTACCTCACTTACTATGTGTGAGGCAGCGGGTAGGAGAAAGTACAAGGGAATACATTACTCGTTTCAATAATGATAAATTGGAGGTTATTGATTATAAAGAAAAAATAGCTATTACAACCCTTATGAGTGGATTACTTCCCGAGAGGCTTTACTACACACTTGATAAAGATCCTCCTAAGAACATTACTGAATTTATGGCCAAGGCAGACAAGATAATGAATGCCAAGTAAGCAATGACAGCAAAACAGAGATCGGATGAAAAGCTTGAGGTGAAAACTTATAAGAAGGAACACGAGGAGCAGAAGGATTCAGGGAAAAAAAGATTGATGACAGGCTCATGAGATAAAACAATTATATTCCATTAACGATGGGCATTCACCATGTTTTGGAGGAAATTAAGCATAACAAGGAGGTATGTTGGCCTAAAAAGCTAAGAGCACCTGCTGGTAAGAGGGATAGATCCAAATACTGTGAATTTTATAAAGACCATGGCATACAATAGATCATTGTATTGCTCTACAAAATGAGGGAAAAAACCTCTTCTGATGAGGAAAACCAGACAAGTTTATTGATCGGTAGGATGACAGGGGAGCTCGACGTAGGTCAAAATCTACATGCAAGCCCACGAAAGAGAAGAAAAGAAATCATGAAGATGATCCCATCTTCCCCAAAAAAAATCAAGCAACTAGAACGTGAGGTATTTACATTTAGTTTTGGTACCTTTGATTTTGAGATGATTACAGGTGGAGACCTTAAAGGTGGAGATCACACCACTGAGAAAAAATCTTACCTCAATAAGGCTTTAGCTTATTCTTACATCGAGAGGATCAATCTAGACGAAGAAGGTAGGCTGATTAAGGTGAGTAAAGAAAGTTGATAATTGGGTTTTCTAAAAAATAACTTTTCAAGAATTCTCTACCTTCAAGATGACCCTCTGGTGGTAAAATCCAGATACCATGACACAATTATTTCCAGGGTTTTGATCGACCACGGAAGCTCAGCAGATATCATGTTTTATTCCTATTTTTAGAAGCTAGATTTGTTCTCATCAACTAGATCTATACCATAGACCTTTGATCAGTTTTTCCTGTGAGAAAGTTTATCTTTTGGGCACAATAAAGCTGCAGGTGTTGCTCAGAACCAAGAAAGCAAGTCGAACCGAAAAAGTTTATTTCTTTATAATGGACAAGAATGTGCAATCAGCCTACAATGTCATCATGGGCAGAGTTGGGTTAAAAAATTTTAAAGCAGCTCCCTCAACAGTCCATTAGTGTTTGAAGTTCCCGACCAAATTTGGAGTAGGAGTGGTGAAGGGTGATAAAAAAGTAGCCCGATAATGATATTACTCCTCTACTGAGGAAACAAAGAAGAAGACCACCACTTACCAAGTGGATATTACTGAGCCCAATAGTGACTCTGAGGTGGAAACATTAGATCCTAGAGAGGAGACAGAGGTTGTAAAAGGCCAAATTGTATCATTAATAGAGAATATCATCTTAGATGATGATAATATGGAGCAAAATACACAAGTGTGATCTACACTAGACCCTATTTTTAAACAGGAGGTAGTGACGTTCCTAAGATAGAGAAATCACATGTTCGCTTGGAGTCATGAGGACATGCCTGGGATTGATCCCAATTTCCTTTGTCATGATCTCAATGTCAATAAGGATTCTAAGCCAGTGAAATAGAGGCGAAGGGTGCTTAGCCCCAAGAAGAACCAAGTTATCCAGAAGGAGGTTGAGAAGCTTTAAAAAGACTCATTCATTGAAGATGTGAAGTATCAAGATTAGTTGGCCAACTTGGTTATGGTCAAAATGAAAAATAACAAATGGAGAATGTGCGTGGACTTCACAGATTTAAATAATGCCAACCCAAAATAGCATTTTCCTTTTCCTAGGATTGATCAACTTGTTGATGCTACCTCAGGGTATGAACTATTAAGTTTTATGGATGCATATTCTAGTTATAACCAAATTAAGATGAAGCTTGAAGATAGGGAAAGAACTTATTTCATTACTCCCCGAGGTACATATTGCTATAATGTTATGCCATTTGCTTTGAAAAATGCAGATGCTACTTACCAGAGGTTAGTGAACAACGTCTTTGAGGAACAGTAGGAAAAAACATGGAGGTACACATAGATGACATGCTAACGAAGAACCAAAAAGCATCAGATCACATTGTCGACCTCAGCCAAACCTTTGATCAATTAGAGAAGCACCAGATGAAGTTGAATCCGACCAAGTGAATATTCGATGTCCAAGAAGGCATATTCCTCGGGTACATGGTGAATCAGAGGGGAATTGAGTCTAACCCTAACAAAATCAAGGCATTGACTGAAATGAAGTCCTCGACCTACAAAAAAGAGGTACAAAGGCTCCTTGGGCGAGTAGTAGCATTGAAAATTTTTTTGTCTCGAGCTATATGCAAGTATTTACCATTCTTTAAAGTGCTGAGGAAGAGTCTTGAATGGAACGACGATAAATGTGAGAAAGCTTTTCTAGAGTTGAAAAAGTATTTAGGATCACCCCCATTGCTTTCCTGACCAGTGTTGGGAGAAAATTGTATTTATATTTAGCCGTCTCTGAGTCAGTTGTAAGTTCTGTCTTGACATGAGAAGGTAACGGAGTTCAAAAACCTATCTACTACACCAGCAAAGCCTTTCGAGGAGAAGAAATTAGATGTCCACCCTTGGAGAAATTAGCTTTGGCATTGATTGAGGCATTCAGATGGATGAAACCTTACTTCCAAGCTCATACCATTGTGGTGTACACTGATATGCCTCTTCGGCACGTTCTTCATAAATCAAAGAAGTCTGGTAGATTATTGTATTGGGAAGTAGAACTGGGGGAATATGATATTATAGATGATCCAAATTCTCATTAAAGGGTCAAGCTGTGGCAGACTTTATTATAGAATTTGGTTATTCGGAGGTCCCCGAGCAATAATGAAAATGGGCAGAACAAACCCTAATAGGGGAAAACTCAACTGAAGTCTTCACCGACCAATATACTGAGAAGACCCCGTCAGGGTCAAATCTCAAAAAAATTTATTACTGACCTACAGGAACAATCAACCAAGGTGCAGGAGATGGCTAAAAGATATCAGGAGGCAAATAAAATATTCCATCATGGGATTTGTTAGACTAAGGGTTTGACAGTCATAGACCAATATGGAACTTAGATGTAGATGGATCATCATGTGCAGCAAGCAGTGGAGCACGTATTATACTCAACACTCCTGATGGGATAGATATTGAATATGCATTGCGATTCTAATTGAATCGAGCGGAAAAAGTGTGTTCGTGTGAGGACACAATCGTCGTGTGTTTCGCCGCCGCGATGCAAAAGATAAAACCTAAGCTACTACTACACTTGACAAGCAAGCACAGCAGTAAGTCGGGTATCATAAGAAATCCACAGGGAGTGATTAAATTTTAGATGTTAATTGTTTTAAAACTTCAAGAATAAAAGTGTAAAAGATGATAGGTTGGTTATGGTGATAAAAGAAAAGAGAAGTTAACGCTAAATTAAAGGAAAGCGAGGATCGGGATCGCATTCTACCCCACGGATCGAAACAACTACTAATTAGAATTTTGGCTCGAAAGCAATTTAATCGAGCATGTACAATTAAGCATAAACATCACGCAAGAAGGAATTTAACCCAAAGTTGCGAGATAAAACATTTAACGGAAAATGGTCACACGCGGATTAAATTCGGATAATCGCTATAAACACTAACGTTGCATGACAAAGAAAGTAAACGCATAATAATTCGACTTTAATACGCGAGGTTTCAATTAAATGCAATTTTACACGAAACCCTAAATTTCGAGGTCCGAACCCGTAAATGGCGAAAATGCTTTCCCGACCCTATTTATCTAGGGTGCATGGTAAATTAACTAAATTAAACTAATTAAACTAGAAAAGAAATAAATAAACACAATAAACCTAATTAGAAAGCATGTAAATCTATCTAGAAAGCAAGGAAAGAATGGGAAACAACTAGATTAATGGAGAGGGAAGATGAATAGTTAATCTTACAACCAATAAGTGTGTCAATCCAAGAGAGGAAGAAGAAGAACCAAGCAAAAACCCTCCAACCCTAACTAAAATAAGCTAAAATCGTGTATATCTCTCTTCCAAATGAATAGAAAGGCTCCAACAAAAATCCCCAAAAAATCTGATTTCTAACCCTAACCAATGTCTAAAAATGATCTCCCAACCTAATACAATGTTTCTCTCTTTATACCCAACCAAAAACCAACTTAAAAATGAAGATTTTCGGACTTTTACTGTAGCCGAATCGATTCTGGAAAGGACCGAATCGATTCGAAAACAGGGGAAGCAAATATCTGGCATTCTGGTGCAAACCGAATCGATTCGGTTTTGGGCCGAATCGATTCGCAGGCAACAGGCCAGAATCTGCAGCTTTGTCCTGTTTTACGGAAAATACCGCCATTTCTTCGTTATAGCTCGGAATGAGTCACAGTCAGAGGCTACGCGAAGATAACTCAGAGGACTACAACATCCAAGAAGACATTAGGCCAAAAACCCAAAATATGGAATGACTAAAATGCCCTTGAATGTGACCTTGAGTGTACTTTTCATGTCAAAACCATCCTAAAAATGCCATAACTCCATCGATACAACTCGGAATCATGCACCGTCATCGGCCACGCGAAGAGAAATCAAAGGGTTTCAACTTCCGTGAAGAGCTCAGGATTCAAACCCGAATGCTGGAATTACTAAAATACCCCCAAAGATGCAAAAGTCGGCGAAACAATTCCGGAAAGCCTCTGAACTTCATACTAAGCATCCAAATACCTACAAAAGCCCAATTAACCCCTGCAAAACATGTTAACATAGAAATCCGAGGTTGTATGGTTAACGAGCATAAGTATAGGGATTAAGATACCCAAGTGGGCTAATAAGGCGTAGGTTAACGGGTGAAATACGCAATATTTGCGTCGTATCATAGGCCTCAAATAATGAAGCAGAATATGAATCTCTCATTGTGGGCTTAAGTTTGGCTCAATCACTGAACGTCGAGCAAGTTGTGGCACACAGTGATTCTCAGTTGGTGGTGAATCAAAGTTTGAGTTTTTATGGAGCCAAATGAGAACTAATGACAAGATACTTAGCCAAATAATCAGAGGTTATAGAAAAATTGCCTATTATTCGAACGAGCAGAATTCCAAGATTGGAAAATGCTCGAGTTGATGCACTTGCTCGGTTGGCTTCAATAACTAGAATTAAGCTTAGGAGAACTATTACCATTGAAATTTTGGGCAATAGAATCATTGATGATTAATTTCATTATGGCAGACATGGGACCCTCCTGGATAGATCCCATTAAAGCTTATATTGAGGAAGGAATCTTGCCAGCAGATCCGATTGAAGCCAAAAAGCTTAAGTACAAAATAGCAAGATATGTGTTAGATAAAGGAGTGTTATACACGAGAGGGTTAACAGATACTCAATAGCGATGTCTTCACCCAATAGAGATTAAAGAACTCATAGAAGAAGTTCGTGAAAGATCTTATGGAGCTCATATAGCTAGAAGATCATTAATACATCGAATGAATACTCAAGGCTATTACTGGCTGACCATGAGGGCAGATCGTACAACCTTTGCCAAAAAATGAGACAATTGCCAGAGGTTCTCCAATATTTACAAAAATCAACATGCATCTTTAACCCACCTCACTTCACCTTAGCCATTTACTATTTGGGTAATGGATTTGGTCGGGCCATTGCTGACCACCCGAGGAAGATTTAGGTACTTGGTCATAGTTGTTGATTATTTTACAAAATGGGTTGAAGACGAACCATTAGTGAATATGATTTATGAGAAGGTGTAACAGTTCATATGAAAAAACATCATTTGTAGATATGGTTTACCATATGCCTTCATTACTGACCATGGTAAACAATTCAACAATGAGTAGTTTACAACATATTGTGCCTAATCTAAGATTCAAAAGTTACACTCTGCTCTAGGTCATCCTCAAAGCAATGGGCAAACTGAGTTCACGAACCGAACTTTACTCAATGGGTTGAAAAAAAGACATGATAATGCTAAAGGGAATTGGATAAATGAATTGCACTCAATTTTGATGGCATACTTAACAACTCCAGGAGTTGCTAGTGGAGAAACACCATACAGGCTGGCATTTGGGACGGAAGAAGTCATACCAGCGGAAATAGGTTTGCCAACTCATAGAGTGTTGAACTTTGATTCTCTAATGAGTGATTTGTTGGGATGGCTAGACCTGGACAAGTTGGAAAAGGTGCGTGAAGATGTTTCTTTGAGGAACGCTGCCTATCAACAACAAGCAACATGCATTTATAACAGAAGGGTGAACCCGACCAACTTAAAATAGGGGGATTATGTACTTAAAAAGTTGATTCAGAAGACAAACAAGCTTAAAGCCAATTGGCACGGGCCTTATCGTGTCTCAGCAGTTATTCGACCAGGAACTTATCGCATTAAAAATTTGGAGGGGGGAGAATTTAAAAATCCCTGGAATACCGAGCATCTTAGGAAGTACTACCAGTAATGTAGAAACTAATATCTTTTGTAATCAATTTGCGTCAATATTAATAAAAAGTTTATTTTTCCATCCTTTTGATTTTTTGGGGGAATATTGGTGATATGAATCCCCATCCCCCAATACTTGGTCTGCATGAATTCAGTAATTGTTCAGATGCAATACTTGATTGGCAAAGTAATCAAACCCAAGTCAAAATACGATTTTAGTCCTCCGTACTTGGTTCGATCTAGAAAAATCGAGGATAAAACTATGTATAAAGTTTTATCCGAACTAAGTAAAATAGAGGAAGAACATTGTGAAGATACCTAAATAGGAATGTAGACACATATTCCACATACGCTTGTTCACCACTTCAAAATTTAGGTGCATTAGTAGAACCTATGCCAATACCATGGGTAACTAGTTCTAAACCTGGATTTAAATATAGGTGCACTAATAGAACCTATGGCCACATCAAAACTAATTGGTATTAAACTTAGAAATCTAAGTATATCTGTAGAACCTATGATAATCTCATTGGTAATTGATACTAAATTTAAGCAAATGCCTAAGTGTATCAATAGAACTAATGAAATAACAAAGTCATTCAAGCATCCATAAAATAACAAGATAAGTCAATCAAATGTCTTTCATTTATATATATGATGATTACATGCAAATATTGTTTACAAATGTAATACAAGAATAAATTATTCAACTGAGTGCTTTCCTTTAGCTTTTGAGGAGCTCGGTGCTGCTTCCATTCCTGCAGGAGGATCATCTAATGTGGATGGGGAGTTAATTAAATTGAAATCTTGAAGCATTCTCTATTGTTGTTGCTCGGAGCCTCTAACAGATGAGGAGGCCAAACTATCTCTAGTTCATCGTGCAAGCCATAATCCCCTAAATATTTGGAAATCAAGAATTGAGGAATGGCTTTTATAGGGATTCAGCTAACATCAAGCTTGTAGGGACATCTATCACGGTCCAAGAACCCAAGATCAACCCAGTACCATAGCTTGTTGTACTGGTCAACCTTTATAACTATTAGGCAATTGGTCCAGCCCCATTTATAGCCTTCGCGCTGATCCTAACTAAAATGGTCATCAAAATGACCAAGAGCTTCATTATATTCTTCCATCCAGATCTCCCTAGGCTATTTGTGAAATTGGAAAGTTAATCTCTCAACTTGATGTTGTATCTTCTTCAATACTCCCTCTTTAGCCTGCATTTGAGAAGATTGGATGGAAAGTTGTTCGCCCTAAGTTTGGATCTTTCGAGACATATCAGCAATGGAGAAATTCTTGGCCTTTATTTGTGCAACCTAGTTTGAAAGCGTTTGTTAAGTCCTTCTTTCATCAGTTGTAGCTCGAACTGATAATTCTCTTGATCGGGAGGAGGAAGAAGGTTTAGATTTTTTCAAAGCCTCCAGTTATTCCCTCAGATTAATATTTTCAGCCTCCAAAAATAAACTCCATCCTCATCATTAGCAACAGTAGTTGAAGGAACCTTCAAATAGTTCAGTTCATTTCTCAAATTATTATTTTCTTCCTCCAACAGCTTAGCAATGGAGCTAGCCTCATTCACTTCACATTGAGCAAAAACTCTTTCTTCCTAAAAGAAGAGGCATATTTCTCTAATTTCTCCTCAAAATCCTAAGCTTCACATCGAGCTTTGTACTTCTCCTCATAATCAGCATGCAGGAGAGCCTTGGATTATTTATGATCATCTTGAAGATCTTAAATCATTTCAAGGTAAGCTACATTGTCATCCACTACCCGATCAAGAACACACTTCAATTATAAGTAAGCTTCTGTGGCTTGATCTGAAACATTTGTCCTGAGCAAATTGATATATTTTCCTCGAATAAAGTCATATGACCAGCCATGAATAAATCATTGCATCTCTTGAGTATCTCGGAGTCACTGGACGACATTTGATCCATTTTGGACATGAACTATAAAAGTCAAGAGATATCCAATCAATAACAGAATAAAGGGTTTAAAGTAACAATTAAAAGATGACAAACACAGAGGAAGGAAATACTCATTTTTATTGATATGAAGTAAAGTTACAAATACATTAAAATAATGAAGAGAGAAAGATTAAAAAAAAGAAAAAAGGTTAATTATTGAGCAAGTCTACACCTTTTCCCTATCAGTAGTAGCTTCAACTTGATTGGAGACGGGAATGGGTGGACTAATTTGCTCAAAAGTACTGGGGAGAAAAGACTCAGAAACTGTCTGCAGTTGGTCGACTGCAAGCTCTAGAACAAGGGTGGATTCCCCTAAACCCACATCATCTTTAACTTCCTCATCTAAGTTTGGTGAGGAACTAAGGTTATGTATGAGGAAGAGATCTGACTCTAGAGGAGTGCTGACCTCAGTAAATGCGGCCGACTAACCATCCTTATAACAGTTTTTCTTCACATACTCAATTTGGACAAAACCAGCTGCTATGGCCTTCTCCTATCCCTTTTTGAAAGAGGCTTCTTTAGCCTTCACCCTTTTAACCTTCTCAGCAGCCAAGTTCTTCTTTAAGCTAGAGACTTGTCCCCGAGCTGCAACAACCTCATTTTTAGCCTTCTTTTAAGCTTCCTCAGTAGATTTTATTTTGTTGTCCCAAGATTTCTTCTCACTTTCCAATGCTTGTTGGGAGTCAAGCAGGGATTTCTTTAGGCATTCAAAAGCCTCTTCTACGTCATTTGGAGAAGAATGAAGTGCAATGTCCTTCTCTAACATTTGGTTAAAATCAACTAGGAACTGCAACAAGAGAGGCAAAATTAGTATAAGAAATCAATGAAAAAATACATGTATAAGAAAGTAAAAGTTCTTACTAAGAGAAGGCTTTGAGCAGCCCTTTTAGAAATTTTCAAATGGGGCATGGCAGAGGTAGTATGCTATGATCTTGCAAAGTAATAAACCTTATCAATTTTCTGGCTAAGCTAGTACCTATAGACACTTGAGATCCAGTAGCTATAACAGGAAAATTGATCAAGTTCTATTGGTCAGAAGTAACAACAGTTCCTTCAGCAATTCTGGAAGGAAGACCTTTTCTTATATGTTTTAGAAGGGATTCCTCACCCTTCTTAGCTGGTAGCTTCTTCCCAGCATCTTCTTTATTAGTGGCCCCACTAGCAACAAATTTGGTGGAGCCAGGAGAAACAACATCTCCCATTATATTAGGGAATTTCCTCTTTCCCATATAAGTAATAAGAGGAAGGTCAGAGTCTAAGGATAAAGAAGGGCCAGCAACAAGTTCACCACTACCTGATGAAGTGGACACTGGGTATTGGTCCAAGTAGAGCAGAATGGTACGAGCAACAGTAGAATGTCGATCAACAAAGAAGGTGATAGAACTCCTGTATTTCAGCAAATATGATGCTGAACTAGTGTGTTCTTCACTAATTATTTGATGAAGGCCCCAGAGAAACTTGATCTCATCAAGCTTAATTTCACCCTCCTTGGGACACTTCCTCTTCCTATAAACTACAAGTAAAAAAAACAACCAATGGTTAATTAACATTTCAGCAGAAAAATTATTAATAAAGTCTCATAAGAATTTAAAACAACCTATCACATGACCCTATTGAGGCATTTTGGCCCATTCTACACTTCACCCCTGTTAGGGGTGCATATTGCCAATTTTTAGCAATTTCTCCATGGTCGAAGTAATCCCTATTGGAGTTAAGAAGGTTAATAACTAAAGATCTATTTATAGCCTTAGTTTTTAAATAGTAAGTACTATCACTAGTGACCCACTTATAACAAAACACGATTTTAGGAATGCCAATGTGGGTACCTTAGAGTTGATTAAGCATAAGAACACCATTGATAACCCTCCAAGTACTGGGGGCTACTCTAGCAGGTACAATGTCAAAGTATTGACAAAATTCAAGACAAAAATGATTTGGGGGAAACATAAAGTCGCATCCAACAACGAATAAGGAAGAGATCCAATGACCTTCAAACAAAGAAAAAATGTCCACAGGGGGATTGGGAAACTCTAAGTCTACCTAGTCTGGTATGTTCCATTCCTTTCTAAACTCATACCGAGAGACAACAGCGTAAACCATGATTCGATATGAAGAAAAGAAGAAAGATAATGAATTCTTGCAAAGACTTAAGGATTCAGCAAGAACTAGAAGACATGAAGAACGATGGCACGAAAGCTCAAGAAATTGTAGCAAAAACTCAGAGGGTTTGAGGTAAGAGATGATCGGGATTATACCACCTTTTATAGATTGCTTAAAAAATCGGCGAACATAATGATTAAATTGAAACGACAATTGAAATTTTGGCAATTAGCAGAAAAGACATATTTGCCCCAAAATGATTCATTATACGTCTGGATATTTACAAAAATGCCATCAGCAGTACAAGCCATCAGCAGAGCTAATAATTTTACAAGTGTGGGAAGTCGGCAACTAACCAAGCATAAGAAATGTAGCCCGAGTTACTACCATAACTAAATGATCCATATTTTCAAGTAAGAATCAAGCATGGAACATTTGGGGCTTCTGTTGACACTAAAAATTACCTATTTACATGGACCAATCAGAAATAGACACGTGTCATCCACTATGGCAATAATCCAAGTCAGTAAGGTATAACAACCTATTAAGGCCTGGAATTTTGGCCATCATACTGGAATGCTGACTAACACCAGGAAGCCCGACCAATAGTAGGGGGCCAACCAACAGTATCAGCAAAATGCCAACAGCCAGAAACATTATGGACATTTTGTACAGATGTAAATGCCTAATTTATAAAGGCATTACATCCTTTAACATTCTATCTCTTTGTCTCCCTACTAGACTATAAATACGTTGCAATCCCTTCTGTAACACCCCATATTTTTGCGTATTTTTAAATTAATTAATTCAGAAATAAATTAGGAAAATACATTTTATTTTACATACGCGGGTGAAGTAATTTAATGTGATTTAATTAATAAATGTCATTATTAAATATTAATCTAGAGATAGATATTGATTAATATTTTGATGAAATTTACTAAGTGTGAATAGTAAATAATAAATAAATATCATTATACTGCATAGCGAGTGATATGTGCGTATTCTAGTTTATCTCACCAGGAATCACGTGTAGACCACTTTGAGGTGAGGAATGAGAAAAATATTTTAAGTGAATCGGATGGAAATTTAGAGTTCAAGATTGACTCCGAATGGGTCAAAATAGTCGGAATAGTGTACCCGGAGGTATAGTTTGGGCCCCGGGTCAATTTTGGACCAAACTGACACCTATTAAGGGCGCTACGATCATTTTTCTAAAAGAGGTCAAGGGACCTGTGAAAATCAGAGCCATTTATCTGATATTTAGAGATTGGGGTCAGGGCTCTTAATAAAAAAGATTAGATAGAGGCTGTTAGAGAAAAGAGAGAACCATTTTCCCAAAGCCTAAGGAGAGAATTGAGAAGGTGGTGAAGGGTTTCTTGCACCTCAAGTCAATTGGAAAAAAATATTTGAGAAGAAGCAATCAATCATCAACTTAGAATCATGAAATTAGATTAATCAATCTAAGCCAAGTGTTTATTGCAAATTGAATTGAAGTTATAATACCCATGTGTAGGGATTTCATGAATAGATTGATTTTTATTTCAAAACCTTAATGAAGAGTATCAGTTGATTTCATGTTAGGTAAAATTGCATGTAGTTAGGGTTTATATCTGTAGAGGATTATAAATCAAAAGAGTTTGGATTTTTACTACAGATTTATATCTAGGTTATGAATTTAATTTAAAGGATGAACACAAAACTAGTTTATGAAAGAGTTTTGAGGGTTAATTCATTCCTGATTGTTTTGGTGAAGTTTTAATGTGTTTGAAATGTTAGAAATCATCCTATGTCTGGTAGAAATATTTAGGAATGATGGATTGTGAATTTGATGGAGAATTTATGAGACTGGGTATAAAAAAAGTGTAAAAACATTGCTGCGAAACAGAGAACTGAGTTGAAGAAAATGAACCGGTCCGTCCTTAACAGAAAAATGAACCGGTCCGATCTTGGGAAGCGGATCGGTCCGGTTATTTAAAATTTCTAAAATCTTTATTTTCTCTTGTATGCCTAAATGTACGTGGTGGTTGAATACTTATGCACTTGTGAAAATAATATCGGGAGATATTATTTTGTAGTAGGCCTATGGGGGGAGTACGAGAGTGAAACAAGCTCGTAAATAAATGGTAAAGTACAATAAATATTATAGAAAATAATATTATGTACTAGTATAAATAATTTTGTTGTGTGAATACATGTTATATTGATACTCAAGCTGTGGCCATCCCGCTTTTCGATCCTCGCGGCGGGAGAGGCGGAGAAGAGGAGGGGGTGTCTCCCCTTCATCTCAGGAGGATCTTGGTCCCGCCCATCCCTCTAGGGAGCACTTCGACCGACGTCGATGATGAGGTGAAAATTTAGAGAGATAGAGTTGCCAGTCTATTTTACTCAAAATAGACAAAAGAAAAAAGGGAGCCATCCTAAAGGACAACATCCAAAGACATACTAGTACATACGAAACCAAAATGATTCGAAAAGGGTTCGAAGGCTAAGTTACGAAATGGGAAGTTTTTAGGCACCCATTCCCCCCTTACAATCTCTCATGGGTTATTTCTATTTTTCTTTATTTCCCCGTGATATGTGTGAATGTGTATATGTAGTGGAGATAGGAATCATCCATTTGTATCATGGAAGAGATAAAGTGAGTCATCCATATGAATGTTCTTAAAAGTAATATTAGAAAAATAGGATTTACGCGATTATCTTAATGTTGATCGTTATAATGGAACGATAACACATATGGAATAATACGCCACTAAACACAAATATACGTATATGTAAATATATAGAATCTAAGAGAGTTAAGTTTATAAAAAAATAGGAAAAAGGACTCGAGTCTCGGGTTTTACCCCGAGACGCCTACGTAACCTATAGAGGCATCAAAGTCCACGTATTTCGTATGCAAAATGAGGGGTGGGATTTATCCCATAAATCCAATCGGGGATTTCTCTTATGTGTGTGTGTGTAAAAAAGTGTTTTAGTTGTGAGAAAAATGTGGGAATTCCCGTTTGGAATTTATGAGAAAATTCTCTTTTTCTTATTTTTTGGGTTTTATTTATATGGAAATAAGATATGTGCAATAATACTAGATAAAAAGTATATTAGGATATGTGAGATGAGAGAATAAAAGTACTAAGTAATAAAACAAATTAATGCGAACTTAGGAGAATTTAAGGAGAGAGTGGAGAAAGTTGGGCCTTCTTGAGGATCTTGAGCTTGATCTTGGATGTTAGAGATCAACCCTTGCACTTGGATGATGATGGAGGTACTTAATTCTCCAATTTTAATGAAAAATGTGATGAAAGGTGAAGGTTGGAAAGGGATTTGGATGTGGAAATCACGCTGACTTCGAGAGGGGTTTTCTGAGCTTGCTAAGAGTGATGGATCTCTGATATTCCTCCTTTTACAATGAGGTCAGGTCCTCCTTTTTATAGGCCCAGGGCATTACCAATCGGCATAGCCCTGGTCCTGCCAATCAGCAAGTGTGTTTAGGCACACTGCCAATAGGCAGGGTTTGGAACCTGTCTCTTGTCACTCTTTCATGTTCCTTCAGAAAATTGATCATAGAGAACAAATTGTTGATCCGAATCGTGCATGGGGTGAACCATTGGAAAGGTACTTCAGAGACCTTCAAAAGTCTTTGGACTCCTCCTGGGTCCGGGAGATGGCTTTGGGTAAAACTCTGTCGAATATTCGTGCATGTGGGATGAAGAGGCTTAAGAATGTCTAGGAGTATCTTCTACATGTGGTGCATTGGGTGATATCCGTAGCAGGCTTTGGTAGGTTGGCGTCTGTGCTGGATGAGATGCCTCATTCGACGGCGGTCTTATGCGCTCTGAGGGATAGGTGGTGGGACACAACCCACACCTTTCATTTGGTCTTTGGGAAGATGATTGTGACTCCCATAGATGTGCAGTAGCTGCTAGGGATGGATTGCAATGGGGAGTAGATAGAGGTTGATCGTTCCTTGTGGGTGAGGCCGGAGGTGGTGCGTGTGGCACTTGGTGATGTCGGGAGGATAGTGTCTGGGGTCTCTATTTGTGTGTCGCTGCTGAAGGATGTTTTATTGGGCAGGGTGATTGATGTGGAGGACAGGTTACAGGTGAGACAGATGACCCGATTGTTCATTTTGCTGGTGTTGGGGGGATTTCTAGTGGCGTCGAGCGGCGACGTTGTCCACCTATGGTTTTTACCATATCTGAGGATGTTTTCAAACATCCCTCTCTATGATTAGGGAGTGTGACTTTGGCACCCCTTTATTTTTCTTTGCATGCATTCAGCTGGTGCTGTCGATAGACTTTCACTAGAGCCACATATCTTCTTGAGGTATTCTTTTAATTTGCACATTTTCCTTTCATGCATTCGCATTTTCCTTATGCATCTCTTTTTAATAGAGAACTTTTATCTTTGGCAGACATGGTTCTATGAGGTGATCGGGTGTAATACCCAACTGATTGCTTTGAAGGACGAGACTATTGATGATTTTTGCCGGTTGTACCGATGGTGCAAGGCCAATCGGCAGTCAAATAGGTCTTTCTCTCTGGAGACGGTGCGTTAGGTCTTGAATGGCCTGACCAGTGATAGGGTAAGACTTCTTTCTTCTTCAGTCTAAGACCTTTGTGTTCTATGATTCCATGTTTCCTTATATTTTTCTGGGGATTTTTCAGGTGATCTTTTACCCTTGGGGGACGACCGTTTAGGTTAGGGGGTTGACTGGGGTGAATGTGTAGATGAGGCATTTGCTGGCGCATGAGTTTGGACATTCTTAGTATCTCGGGGGGAGGGTGGTCCGACAGATTTCTGAGGGGGAGGTGGTGGTGCCACCTGCGAGCCCCCCTATGTCTATGAGGCGGGAGCGGCTGCTGCCAGAGGATGCGAGGATCGCGGCGATGATTAGCGAGTCCTACCTATTGTACACTGATATGACTGTGCCGTATGATTATATGGACTTTGTGATGAGTTGGATGATGGCGCCCAGAATATATGATGTACTTCCCGTCCCTCCTGCAAGTTCGAGTCGGCCAGTGGGGTCCTCCCACAACGGTTGCGATCCATTAACATCTGCAGCGGCGGCAACTTTGGAGGTTCCCTTTGTGCGGCTGCATACCCCTTCATACAACAATCGGCGGGCTGATGGAGGGATGGTGCCTATGTTGCATTGTCCTCATGCGATGCACCCGGAGTAGTTGGGCTTGACAAAGGAGGTTCTTCATCCTGAGGTATATCTTTTCTGTTCTTCTCCTTTGTTTTCTTTTGATATTTTCAGCTTGATACTGATTTTGCCTTTTCTTGCAGCACGTTCGGGTGTCCACCACTTAGATGAGGGATATTAGGGACTGGATATCTTCGGCAACCACCCATATTCGAGATGCGGTTCATGTTCCTTCTTGCTTGGTGTCGTCTGTCTCATCCAGGGAGGAGTCAGGTTCATGTAACGGTGGTGCGTCATCTCACCGTCGAGAAAAGAGAGCGCGTCGCAGGGGTGGAAGCTCTTAAGAGAGAGAGGTGAAGATTAGGTGAGAGAGAGATGGAGAATGTGGATTCGGGTTGAGTCCCATTTGTTTTTTACTTTTCTTTATTTTCCTGCAAAAATTATGTAACACAGAAACATATATATGCAATGCAATGAAGTTTTTTGTTTATCTTCTATTAATGATGAATGAATGAATGCATGCACATGCGCTTTTTACTTTTCTGATGAGACCATAAAAAAAATATTTTTGGGGTTTGAAGGAAAGTTTTATTTAAAATGAGAATTTATATAAATATGAAAAGGGGATTTTTGAAATTCTGTTGAGAATATAAATTTATTTTAAGTTTTTTGATTTTTGACAAAAGAGGAAAAAGGAAAATTTCCAGAAGTAGGGGTTGTCCATCGGCAAGCACCTTGTCTTGCCTATCGGCAGGACAGTCCAGTCCCATCAATTCAAAGCTTTGATTGGTACCCTCTTCAGCCTTTGGTACCTTATGAGACATGATTTCCTTCGATTTCTGCACGGGTTATGTCTTTTGTGGGGGCTTTCAAGTATAAAAGAGGGGTAAGGGTGGAGTGTTTTCCTGACACCTTCACATTCCTACTTTCTTGTTCTGTGAGACGGCTCTCCCTGGTTGTGTTGAGTTTGCCAACTACCTCGAGACTTTAGAGGAGATGTGCTCCTATAACTTCGACTACGATGCTTACAACATGCGTCGAGTTTTTTTATAACGTAATCGGCCCATAGAGTGGAACATGCGGAAGGAGGCAGTACAATTCTGGTACCCCGAAGACTATGTATTCTACTTTCGCTTGGAAGAATTCTATCCGACCTACGAGAAATTTTCTGCCATGTTGGGGATAAATCTCGACGTTGTTGCGGCTCTGCTTGAGTTTTCCCATTCTCCCCGAGAGTTTTTGGTCGGGCTTCGTTATGTTTCATCCTCGACGGCCAGATCACCGATGGATGGAGGTCTGATTTCTCTTCCGGTGGTATTGCGCTCCATGCATTTGCAGGAGGTTGGTGATACTGGATATGCTGGAGCTGTCGTTCTGGGCTTGGTTTCAAAATTGCTGCTGGTGACTAGGGAGATGTTGGTGGACTCACAACTTGCACCTATTACTTCATGGATGTCCTACCGTTGCAATCCTACGGTGGTGATCCTGGTGGAGACTTTGAATGGCCTGGATGCCTGGCGAGAAAGTCGTTCTGACTTTCGGAGGGGTAGCCCTGTGATGCTGTTCATGTGGTTGTCTAAAATATTTTGCCTGGTGAATCCTCCCTAATACCCTTTGTCGGCTGTACACAACTTCTTTTCATGTCATTCCATCAATGTGGGTCTATATATCAAGAGCTGGGAGAACTGGTTCATGGAGCATAGGGCTCTAAATTTGTACTGGTCAGTACCTTGGTGGGGATAACTGCTGCCTATTCTAGAACTGGGAGAATACCCGTATGTCTGGACGGTTGGTCTCAGACAGACCACTTTTCATTTCCCTTGGCGACTTCTGCACCAATTTTCCTGGGAGAAGATCATACCTCCTCGGACACTAGACTTCTTTTCGGTAGAAGATTTAACGGAGCATCTGCGTATGCGGCTTGGCTCTTTATGGGAGAGTCTACATCCGTCAACCCATCCTTCTCATTCTTCTAGGAGAGTTTGGCACATCCCCGGGGATTATATGAAGTGGTTGTGGAGTAGATTAGTTAGTAAGATGTTGGTAGTGGAGACTGGACGAAGGTGGCTTGTCTTATCTGATACTATAGAGGGAGGTGTTGTAGTTTTTTCGAGGCTGGTAAGAGCCTATCATTCCATGGAGTGCTTGCGACACTCTATTCAGGCTGGGGAAGCTTGGGGACTCCAAGATGTAGATGATGACGATGAAGCGGGCTCCTCTGGTAGCTGTGGGTAGGACTCTTGGGAGGAGTTTATTTTGTACCAAGAAATAAATTTGGGAATTTATTTAGCTTTTTAGGAAGATAAGGGGGAAGGGAGTCATCTGTTCCTTTATGTAATTGCACTGTAATTTCTTAATTATGAAATAAACAAGTTTTTAATCATCTAGCTATGCCTTCTGATGAATTTTGTATTTTGAATTATCTATATCGATCGCTAAGGCATGCATAATCCTTCTGTTCAAATATATGTTAGAATGAACTGTCGTTCTGGGAGATAAGAAAAGACTAGTTTTTTATGAAAAAGAAAGGCCGTGCTCATGTAAGATGTATGAGCTTCCTACGTACCTCTAGGATTTTTTGAAAATTTTCAATTTTTTTGGGAATGATTTTTGCAGAGGATCAGGCCCACGTAGTTCTGGGTAGAGGGAAATGAAGAGTTTTTTTTAGAATAGAAAGGAGATGAGTAGAGTCATAGTGCCCCGAGATTTCGGACTAGGGGTAAAATTTCTTGAGACGGTCCAGGTTGGCTGGATGAGCCATGTCTTCTCCATCTATGTCGGTGAGCATGGCGGTACCGTCGGACAAGATCTTCTTGATAATGTATGGGCCGCTCCAATTGGTATTCAATTTCCCTCTGGGGTCCCAGATGGGCTCTACTATATCTTTGAGGGTTAAATCCCCTTCTCGGACACTGCGGTCCTTGACTGTCTTATTAAATGAACGCATTATTCGGCGATGGTACCCTTGTATGTGATACAATTCCTTTATTCTCCTTTCGTCCAAGAGTGACATCTCGTCGAGGCGGCTTTGATGCCAGTCCTCCTCACTGACCTTGCTTTCAAGCATGATGCGTACTGAGGGTATTTCTAGGTCCACGGGTAGGACTGCTTCCATCCCATAGACTAGAGAGTAAGGGGTAGCCCTAGTAGAGGTTCGGATTGAGGTTCGGTAGGCGCAGAGGGCGTATAGGATTCGGTTAACCCAATCTCGACAGCTTTTGATCGTCTTACTGATGATGACTTTGAGGTTCTTATTGGCGGCTTCAACTGCACCATTAGTTTGAGGTCGGTAGGGAGAAGATTTGTGTCTCTAAATCCCATACTCGTTGACCACTTCTATGACTTCTTCCTTGAAATGCATCCCGTTATCTAACACTAGCTCATGCGGGACCGCATATCGACAGATGATGTTTTTCTTTATGAACTTGTCCACTTTCTTCAGAATTGCACATGACTCAGCTTCCACCCATTTGGTGAAGTAATCAATTGAAATTATGATGGACTCATGTCCGTTAGAGGCCTTGGGTGTAACCTTCCCTATAATGTCGATGCCCTAGGTGGAGAATGGCCAGGAAGAAGTCAAGTTGTACAATTCACGCAGAGGCAGGTGTTGAAGGTGGGAGAACTGTTGGCATTTGAGGCATCTCCAGACTTAAGCGTTGCAATCCTAGATCATGTTGGTCCAGTAATAGCCTTGTCGTATGATCTTATAGGAAAGCATATGATCATTCATGTGGGGTCCACATTCCCCGCCGTGGATTCTTTATATTACCTCTTCAATGTCAGCCCCTACGATGCAATATAGATGGGTTCCATAGATGTTTATCTTGATCAGTGCTTTATGACAAATGATGTATTGGGTGGTCAATCTTTGGAGGGTTGCTCGGTCTTTCTTGTTGTAACCCTCGAGATACTTACCATGCTTGAGGAGGTGCCAGATATCATAATACCAACAATTGGCTAACTCGGGATCTTCTTTGGTGATGAGCTCAACGTGGTAGCAGTGGATTGGTTTATCTTGCTTTTGGACCAGGAAGAGGGCCACTATTATTCCTTTGGGCATGTCGACCATGGAGGCTAGGGTAGCAAGGGCATCGGCTGGGTTATTTTTTGCTCAAGGTAGGTAGTGGAAGGTGATGTCTTGGAATTAGGAAGCTAGTCCTTCTAGGTGGGCATGGAATGGTTGGTGTTTCTCGTCCTTGACCTTCCATTTTCTGAGAACTTGACCACTGATGAGGGCAGAATCCCTATAGACATCTAGTCATTGAATTCCTTTCTTTAGGAAAACTTTGAGGCCTACCGTACATGCCTCATATTAAGTCATGATGTTGTCGCAGGTGAAATCCAATTTGATGGCGATGGGAGTGTGGGAGTCATCTGGGGCGATCAGAAGTATCCCAATGACATATCCCTTTTTGTTGGCAGTGTCGTCAAAGAACATTTTCCATCGGAGGTTGTCTTGAGCAGTGTAGAGGATATTTTCATCTGGGAATTCGGAGATCCAGTCATCAACTTATTCCATGGGGTAATCAGCGAGGTAGTCAGAGATGGCTCTTCTTTTCATGGCTTTCTGTGTGACGTACATGATATCAAACTCGGCTAAGAGCATCAACCATCGAGCCATTCGCTTGGATAAGGAGGGTTTCTCAAGAAAGTACTTGATGGAATCCATTCGGGATATAAGTTTAATGGGGAAGGCGAGCATGTAATGTCACATATTTTAGGTAACCCAAACCAGTGCGATGCATGATTTTTCCAAAGCAGTGTAGTTGACTTTGTACCCAGCCAGTTTGCGACTGGCATAATAGATGGCTCTTTCTTTGCGGGAATCGTAAAGGTATTGAGCTAGCAAAGCCCCAGCTGCAGTGTCGATTATGGTTAGGTATATGAGCAAAGGGAGACCACGCTATGGTGGCATACGTACCGGAGGTTGAGTCAGGCATTATTTGATTCGATCAAAAGCTTTTTGGCAGGCCTAGTTCCAAACTTTGGTTGAATCCTTTCGGAGGAGTTTGAAAATTGATTCACAGATGGAGGTGAGTTGGCTGATGAACTGGCTCATGTATTGAAATTTTCCAAGGAAACCTCGGACCTCTTTCTCCATTCGGGGAGGTGGCATCTCAAGTATGGCTTTTATCTTGGCAGGATCTAGTTGTATTCCTTTCTCACTGACCATGAATCCTAAGAGTTTTCCCTTTGTAATGTCGAAGACACATTTATGTGGATTGAGTCTCATCTGATACTGTCATAGTCATTCGAAGAACTTTCGGAGAATGGGAACATGACCTTCTCTAGTTTTTCATTGATAATCATATCATCCACATAGACCTCGACTTCCTTATGAATCAGATTGTGCAGGATGGTTGTGGCAGCCCTCTGGTAGGTAGCCCCAGCATTCTTGAAATCAAATGACATAACAGTGTAGCAAAAAGTTCCCCATGGGGTGATGAAGGTGTTTTTTTCTTGATGATTTGGTTGTATCCAACAAATCCATCGACGAATGACTTGAGAACATAATTAGCTGTATTGTCCACGATCATGTCGATATTGGGTCGCGGGTAATCATCCTTTGGAGAGGCTTTGTTCAAGTCCCGATAGTCTACACACATCCGAACCTTCTCTCCCGATTTCGATACATGCACTATATTGGCTAGCCATGTGGGATATTCGATCGCGCGAATGAAGCCCGCGTTCAGTTGTTTGACGACCTCTTCTTTAACTTTGAGCGACCATTCGATGTGGAGCTTTCTCAGATTTTGTTTAACCGACTTGTAATCTGAAAGAGTAGGGATCTCATGCTGAGCAATTTCAGGATCAATATCGGGCATATCATCATAAGACCATGCGAAGACATCTATAAATTCCTTCAATAATTTTTCGAGTTGTGCGCGCTCATGCTCATCAAGGGTAGCCCCTATCCTAATCTCGCAAAGTTGGCTACTAGAAACGAGGTTAATAATAACAGTCGCTTCTTTATTAACTTGAACGCGGTTATGTTGTTTGTTATTAACCTTATTTAGATCAGTTAAGAATTATTCATTTGAAAAATCATCATCATCAAAAGTTTGATTGGAATTTAAACAATTAATGTAAGGCACAATAAGGTACTCAAAATCTTCGTTTATTTCATTGATAGGAAAAATAGCATTAAGAACCTCATCAAAGGAGGTATCGATTACATTTGAGCAAGGATAAACAATAGAAGAAGAAATGGGGTAAACATTGGGGTTAGGTGGGATTTCAATAGGTAGAACCAGCGTTGCATGCCAGTTAAGGAGAGGTGTATCAGCATCTTTAATCAAGTGGGATGGTTCCAGTGATGTAGTGCCTAAATGAACCGTGCAGAGTCTTAGCCCCAGTGTCTGCAAGTTGGACCAGTCCTCGGAGTCACTTTCCTCAAAATATTTGATATCTTTAATGAGAGTTTGTACATGGTGTTGGAAACTTTCGTCCGATGGGTAGCTGTCTTGGAAAAAGATCTCCATTTTGAGTTTCATCTTCTTGTCTATATGGTCATACCATGGTTCCAGAAATTCACAAAAGGGGAAGTCCTCGCCCTCTTTGATGAATCATCCATTTAATGAGTCACTTGAGATAGTCTGGATGCAGTCTAGACTTCTCTTTGGTCGAGACTGGCGGATCATTCCGAGCTCTTGTTCTGATGGTTAATACCCCAAATCGCAAGGGGGAAGATTTCTTCAGTTCAATGGGCTAAAGTATCCCTTGTTGTCTTTGTCCTAGACCTAATCCAGTCATGAAGTGCCTATTTCTGAACATCTGAATAACATTGACGTTTCCATAAGGGTCGTATTCTAGAAAAACTCTTTCTTTGAAATCATCCCCTGCCGGGAGTAGAAGTGGCTCAACTCAGAATTCCGATAGGAGCATATCATTTGACCCATGATGTATCTTAAGGATTGGACTGATGGTACTTGCACCCTCAGCATTATCGTCGTTGTCCAAAATAGTGATGACTCATTTGTCGGCGAAGAGCCCCAATTTCTGATGGAGTGAGGAACACACACTTTTGATACTATGGAGCCAAGGACGTTCGAGTAATAGGTTAAAATAAGTTGGGATATCAATAACTTGAAATTCAAATACAGGGTTTACAGGGCCAACCCCTATTTTAAGTTTTACGGATCCCATCACCTCTCGACGGGTATTATCGTAGGCACGTACGACAGTAGAAGTTGGAGCGAGGTCACTTTCTTTCAGTCCTAAGGATTTGAGGGTTCTTAATGGGTAGACATTCAAGACGGATCCATTATCGATAAGAGAGAGTGGTATGATTTTCCCTATAACTTCGATGGAAATGTCGACCTCATGATTGTGGTTTGGCCCAATTCTGGGGATTTCTTCTTCGAAAAAGGATAGCATTTGGTTGGAGGTCAAGCATCCGACTAAATTTATCGCTTCTTCTGGTGTAGTAAAATGAGGAACTGTGGGTCCAGTGAGTAATCTGATCAAAACATATCTGTGCAGCGGGGAAGACATGAAAAGCCCCCACAAAGTGATGTTAACTTGAGTTTTCTTTAGTTGATCGAGAATCTTGCTATCCTCGAGGGTCATTTTTACCATAGGAAGGTTTTCAACGCCCTTCCCTTTGTCATTGACTGGTAGTGAGACTGAGATCTGGTAATGCCTCCCTAATCTGGTCATGTGATTTAGTGAAGAAGGGAAGATCATGAACCTTATTTCTTTGTCGATCTCGAGTTTTTCTGCCACTTTATTTATTTCTCTGAGGATCTACTCAAATGAGATCATCCCACACATGTCGACAACCGGGACAGTTTTCTCGAAAGCTTATTCTTCATTCAAATCTACGAATTCTCCCCCCCCCCCCATCCAGTGGCAACAACTTTGTCTTTCCAAGTAAGGTCAATGCATTCCACAACTTCAATGGCTTCTTCATACAGGTCTTCCCATTCTGTGGGGATATGGAAGGGTGAAGGGACCAGGCACCCTTATAATTTTAGAGTATCAAGTAACTCGGTCATACTGCAAATATCGTTGGTTTGCCTTAATATTTCTATCATGATCTGGACGACATCATCCAAGCTGACTTCATCGGTTGGTACCACCCAACTATCTAACTCTCGAGCCCATTTATGTTCTTCCAAGAACAACGTGCTGAACCTCTGGTAATCAATGGTCATTTGTGAGGGCAATTTCAGCCCGAACTCAAGGAGTTGGATTAACACTTCTGATAATTCCATACCTCCATTTTCAGAATGGGTACGGACAACAATGCATGCTCTAGTAAGGAGTGACAGTGCCTGATCAATGAGGCTAGCAGGGTGTAGGAGGAAATATCGGCAAGTTTGGAGAGGTTTGGGAGAGTGCATGGGTGTGATTTGAGTTGAGGGATCAAACTCATGGTTCATTTCTAAGAAGATAGCATTGGTATGATTTGGGAGTGGGTTGGGAGTAGTGTTTGGCTTAGGATTGGCTGGTGGGGCAATGGTACCCCGGTGAATTAAACATTGGATTAATTTTCGAAAGTGAAAGCATTGGTCGGTGGTATGACGAGCTGTTTGGTAAAAGGTGCAATGGGCATCTACCTTGAAGTTTCTTGGATGTGGATTGGGCAATGGACGAGGATCCAAGGGCTTGATGAGGTTTCAACTTAACAGGGCTTGATAAACTTTGGAGAGGGGAGCATGGAGCTTGGTGTATTCCTTTCGGACTGGGACAGGGCGGCTTTCGGGTGCCCACGAAGTTGTTGGTTGAGAGATGTTATTAATGACTGAGGCTGAAACACTGGCAGGTTTGTCATATTTTTTAGGGGTGAACTGTCCGGACACTTTCTTTGGCTCAACCTCTATTTTAGTAAGACCTTCCTCGATTTCCACTCTTGCTTCTCTGAGAGCTCGAAAGTGGGGATAGTATTGTCCTCCCGTGGTTGCTCGGACATGGGGCAAGAAGTTCTTCTTTACTATGTTGACTTGTTCTTCCTTGGATGGCCGATTGGTCATAGTGGCTGCCTTTTCCCTCCATCGGGCTATGAAGTTACTGATCGATTCCCCAGAGTTCTGTTTGAGTAACTCTAAATCACAGTGGGTACCCTCAAACTCTTCGTTATATTTTTGCTGTGACATGAATTCACGGGCTACATCTTCCCAGCTACGAATTCTGGACTCCTCGAGAGACAAAAACCATCGGAGAACACTATCCTTCAAAATTTGCTTAAATAATTGGTCCATTACTTCTTTAGAAGCCCCTAGGAGAGTCATGGAACAGTGATAACTGGGAAGTTGAATAATCGGTGATCCACTTCCCTCGATTTTTTGATATTCGACATCTTGAACTTTTCGGGTAACCTCGCCTTTAGATAAGGAGACATGTGGGTGTAGTCTATGTAATTTTCGGAGATTCTGACTTGGTCAAACTTCTTAGTTAGCATCTTGAGATCTTCTTTGACCTTATTCAATTCTTCCTTTTTCGGATCAACGATCGCAGGCAAGTTAGCCCCAGGCTGGGCAAGATTTGGCATAGGAAGCTGGGCAGGCGCCGGCCCATTAACAGGAGGGGCACGTGGAACGTGCTGATACTCTTTGGGAACCCAACTAGGCTCGGGTGGATCCCATAGCACGAGGAAATAGGTCATCAAGCTCTTGAAGAACAGGAACCTGGTTTCGTTGCATCTCTCGAACCCCAGTCTGAAGGTTGTCAATCTTGGACATGAGCTGAGCTAAAACTGTCATCAGATTTGGCTACGTAACTGTCACTTCATCTATGTTCTCCATGGAAATCGGATGGATACCGGACTCAGAAGAAGTAGTAGGGAAATGGACGGAGCTCCAGGGTTATTTAACTGAAGACCGAAGTCAGTAAGGAGACAGGCCAAGGATGTGCGATCGACCTGAGAAGGCGTAAAATGGGATTTATTTTTCAAAAGAAATAAGGAAAATATTTTTAACATTTTTTTTAGATTGAAAGACAAAATATTTTTGGATTTTTGATAAAGAAAAGAGAAATATTTTTGGATTTTTGATGAAGAAGGGAGAAATATTTTTGGATTTTTGATAAAGAAGGGAGAAATATTTTGGGAGACGTGTCTCAGCATGATTATTATTATTATTATTTTCTCACTTGTATTAAATTCTCGTAAAAGCAAAATGAAATTTCGGATGGGACCCGAGCCTAGAAAAGTTGGGTTTGTAACATATGCAATGCTATGGCTGGACTTGTAACCGGGCTCACGGGCAGGGTCCCATTTTAAAAATGCATGAAAATTTGGGCAGCAGACCGACCTGGAATTTCGACAGAGTTTCGGGTTGAAACCAACAATCTAGCATGTGTGTCATCGGCTTGACACCTATATGCGGGTATGCAGTTAGTTAGGTGAACCGAAAAGGGTTCCCCCTTTTGGCGTGGATCCCACGATATACGTCTTGCTTTTAAGGGCAATCAGTACGTGTGGACAAGCCATTTGATAAACCTGAGTGTACGTGAATTGCCTCACTATATACCTCGTGGGGACAGTATGTGTGAGAGAAAATTCGATATACTCGGCGTACAAGAACGAGTTCCCTGCGATATACCTCTCTTTATGACTTCGATCAAGTGGTACGATGCGGGGGAACCATTCGATATACGTCGAAGGTACTTAGCCAATGGAAGGTGAGAGTCATGTCGCTTAAGCTAACTGTGCCCTGCCGGACCAAAGCCCATCACGAAGTGACTCTTCAGTTATTGGACAAAATTTGGTCAATCACAATGCTCTTTGGTGATATCGTGTGAATCATGCATGATTCTCTTATAAGTATCTTATGAGAGTATCTTTCTTGGTCATCCCCAACAGGGAGCAAAGTACGAGTACCAATTGTATACCAAGTATGGGTGATACGTGCAACATGGGGATATATGTGATCCTAGGTGCACGTGGTGTGAAGTGTACAAGGAGAATTTTCTACAAGTGTGTGAATAGAAGAATAAGCATGAGGTACACATGAATAGTAAAGGGGAACATGCAAATGGGGGAAAACATAAACAAATATAACACCCATGTAAATAGAGTCTAGTCCTCAAAATAAAATCGTCCCCAGTAGAGTCCCCACTGTAGCCATCCTGCTTTCCGATCCTCGCGGTGGGAGAGGCGAAGAAGAGGAGGGGTATCTCCCCTTCGTCTCGGGTGGATCTTGGTCCCGCACATCCCTCTAGGGAGCGCTTCGGCCGACGTCGGTAATGAGGTGAAAATGTAGAAAGATAGGGTCACCAGTCTATTTTAGTCAAAAAAGACAAAAGAAAAAAGGGAGCCATCCTGAAGGACAACATCCAAATACATACTGGTACATACGAAACCAAAATGATTAAAAAAGGGTTCGAAGGCTAAGTTACGAAATGGGAAGGTGTTAGGAACCCATTTTGCCCTTACGGTATCTCATGGGTTATTGCTATTTTCCTATATTTCCTCATGATATGTGTGCATGTGTATATATAGTGGAGATAGAAATCATCGACTTGTATCATGGAAGAGATAAAGCGAGTCATCCATAGGAATGTTCTTAAAATTAATATTAGAAAAATAGGATTTATGCGATTATCCTAGTGTTGATCGTTATGATGGAACGATAACACCTATGGAATAATACGCCACTAAACACAAATATACATATATGTAAATATGTAGAATCTAAGAGAGTTAAGTTTATAGAAAAAATAGGAAAAAATAGGAAAAAGGACTCGAGTCTCGGGTTTTACCCCTAGATGCCTACGTAGCCTATAGAGGCATCAAAGTCCACGTAGTTCGTATGCAAAATGAGGGGTGGGATTTATCCCATAAATCCAATCGGGGACTTCTATTATTTGTGTGTGTGTCTGTAAAAAATATTTTAGTTGTGAGAAAAGTGTGAGAATTCCCGTTTGGAATTTATGAGCAAATCCTCTTTTTCTTATTTTTTTGGGTTTTATTTATATGAAAATAAGAGATGTGAAATAATACTAGATAAAAATTACATTAGGATATGTGACATGAGAGAATAAAAGTACTAAGTAATAAAACAAATTAATGCGAATTTAGGAGAATTTAAGGAGAGAGTGGAGAAAGTTGGACCTTCTTGAAGATCTTGGGCTTGATCTTGGATGTTGGAGAGCAACCCTTGCACTTGGATGATGATGGAGGGTTCTTAATTAACCAATTTCGATGAAAAAGGTGATGAAAGGTGAAGGTTGGAAAGGGATTTGGATGTGAAAATCATGCTGACTTCGAGAGGGGTTTTCTGAGCTTGCTGAGAGTGATGGATCTCTGAACTTCCTTCTTTTGTAATGAGGTCAGGCCCTCCTTTTTATAGGACCAGGGCATTGCCTATCGGCATAGCCCCGGTCCTACCAGTCGGCAGGTGTGTTTAGGCACACTGCCGATAGGCAACGTTTGGAACCTGCTATTTGGCACTCTTTCAGGTTCCTTCAAAAAATGAGTCGTAGAGCACAAACTGTTGATCCGAATCATGCACGGGGTGAACCATAGTAAAGGTAATTAAAATACCTTCAAAATTCTTTGGACTGCTCCCAGGTCCGGGAGTTGTCTTTGGGTGAAATGTGGCTCAGAAGCATTCGTCGGTCCTTTGGACGGGGGATCTTCGGACACAAACGGATCGTTCATCCGCATGGTAAGTCAGAATCATGCATGGGGAAGACAGTTTGAAAGGTGTGGAGATGTACTATAACATTACAAATTGTTTGACTCGGTTTGAAGAGTTGACTTTAGTCAATCGGGGCCTAGAAACTTTTGGTGACCTTTCGGAGTAAAACGGATCGTTCGTCCGTACCGCAAGTTAGAATCGTGCATGGGGTGGACCTTGGAAAGGGGTTTTAGTGCCCTTCAAAGATTCATTCAGTCTTAGTCGGGCTGAAGAGTTGGCTTTGGTCAAACGAAGCCTAGGAGCGTCCGGTGACCTCTTAATCAAGTTTTAGGGGAAAACGAATCGTTCGTCCGCATCGTAAGTCAGAATTATGCACGGGACAGACCGTTGGAATGGGGATTCAGTGCCCTTTGAATATTTATTCAGTCGCGATCGAGCTGAAGAGTTTAACTTTTGGTCAAACGGATCTTGGGAGTGCCCGATGGCCTCTCGATCAGTACTCGGGGTATGACTTAGGTTTGCAATAATGAAAGGAGGTGCTAGGGACCTAAGGAGAGGTTAGGGGGCATTATAATGGAATGTCTACACAGGCTATGTGGATACCTAAAGTATATTTAATTCGGTATTAGGGTCGACGATTATGCATACCAATACATGAAAGCTACATATGGGTTCGATGATGATCCATACCAAATCGAAGTTAGAAGACATTGGGGTTGATGAGTATCCGGACCAATATACATATGCATAGCATTTACTTTGGGGTCGAGGGATATTCGGACCAATGTAAATGACAGGTTGATTCAGGTCGATGATTAGCCGGACAAATATTCCCTATAATATATATTGTGTGAAATATATATACTTCATGATATTCTACTTATGTGCGAAAGTAGACTTGTGGATGATATGTATACAAATATACATATAAACGATATATTAAGTAGAGATAAACTTAATTTTAAGATTAAAAATAGATTGGGAATATTTATAGTAAATTAAGTGGTGAAACTTAGTTATGGAAGTCGAATGATAAATCTGAAATGCTTTATGAATTAAATAGTGAGACTTGATTATGATGTTTAAATATAACACATGCGAATGTTATATGAAAATTGAAATACGCAAGGATGTTAATAAAAAAGCGTGTTGTATGGGCGATATGGGAGAGTAGACAATTGATAAAATCGGTTATATACTTTAGTCGAGATAGTATTGGGTATGATGGCTAGGTGGACTAAGTATAAGATGTTAGGTGTGCACATTAGATGAGAGGTGAGGAGACTCGAGAGAGTGTGCGTAAACCTAACATGTGTAATCAATAACTGATTTTAATTGCAATACATTACTTGTTAAATATTTTCAAACTGTTTTGAGTACTAACTCTTTCTATAAAAATGTTTTCAAAACCTTTTAGGTGTCCATCCTCAAGGGCGCCTTACTTGAGTTCATTCCAAGGATTCGGAGCTGTAGCACTACGGATGCTGATAGGATCATTGAGTATCCGACTCTTTTGTTCAAATCGAGCATAGGATCTCATTCTTAGGTTTTATATGTAGACATGTTTTCAGTTGCCTCCATTATAGTTCTAGATTTGTATCAGTTTTACTTAGTAGTTGGATTACGGATTTTTGCTTGGTTGTGGTTGTATCCGAAGGTTTCTTCGTCTTGAGTTAGTTAATTTTACATAATAGTGTTGGTTTAGATTTTAGTATCTTGTGTATGTTATTTTAGTCTTCAAAATATTCTATATCCTGTTTTATTTAAAAGATAAAATTTGGCACCGATTTAATTAACTTTGGTGGTTTGTAATTAATTTCTTTTTCGGTAGTGATGCTAAGAATGAACCATATGAGAAACTTGTTTTAATTCAATAAATGCCTAATTACCCGATTTTTAATTAGAGGGGGCGTCGCCGATGGTATCAGAGCATCAGGTTCTAGTGTCCATAGGATCTATACGGCTTACTACGTTTTCAACGTATCATTTGTTTGACATAGAGCCCTATTATTATGATTGTTTCTCATATCTTTGTGCGCCTTGAGATATAATGATTTCTCTATTAAATTTTGTATAAACTGTGTGCTTATACAATTCGATCTATATTCAGATGCTGTCGAGGAGAGAGCGAGCTAAGAGGGACGCAACCAAAGATGAGGTGGGAGAGGATCCTCAGGATCAAAAGGTACCGCCACCACCACCAGAGATGATTTATACTACTTAGGTGGCAGTGATAGTGGCTCAGGCAGTAGATATCGCTATGAGGGCCATGACAGCCCACTTCCCTCTGCCTCAGGATCAACAACCCACAGAACTAGCTATTTCAGCCCAACAAGGGCTAGACACTTGGTATTGCATCACAGAGACCTTCCAGAAGGGCCATCCACCTGAGTTTTAGGGTGGCACGGATGTAGTGGAGGCATGCCTTTAGAAGAAAAATATTCAACGTCACCTGTGCATGCTTGATTACAGTGAGGTTCAGCGACACATGTTTGCCACCTTCAGGCTAACAGGGGCAACCCTTAAATGGTGGGAGTCAGTGATCACAGCTGAGGAGAGAGACTCGATGACTATTTCGGTGTTCTGGGTGCGATTTGACCGCAAGTACTTTCCGTCGGCAGAGATGAAGAAGAAATTTGGTGAGGTATGTCAGGGTGACCACTCAGTTGCTGATTATGAGGAGGAGTTCACCCGCTTGGAAAATTTTATGCCAGACGAGGTGAGAAATGAAGAGAGGAAGAAGGCAAAGTTTATGGATGGCTTGGACCAAAGGATCAGGCAACACTTGGTTGGTAATCTTGCATTGATCACGTATACTGATGTTGTTAATGCGACACTTTTACAATGTCAGGACTTCCGTTTCCATGGGAAGGGATGTAAGAGGGGAGAAACGTCTATGCAGCAAGGAAAGACTGGGGGTGAAGTGTTAGCGGGACACCACCCCAGTAACAGCATATAGGGGAACATAGGGGTATAATTCCTAGCAAGGGAACTCTGTCAAGAGATTTAGATTTGGTGGGTACCGATCGGATAGACAGCGCTAGCAGGGTTCCCTGTAGAAGAAACATGTTCCTCAGGGACGTCAGGGCTAAGGGAACCAAGGGGGTGGCTAGTAGGGATGGGGCCAATAGGGCCTACATCAGGGCTAACAGGTCTATGGTTAGAGAAGTGTTTCACATGTGGCCAGCAGGGTCATAAGAGTAGGGCTTCTCCACAGCTTATTGGGACTCAACATCAAGGTACCCAACAAGGGCAACAGGCTCCAGTGCCAACCCCACCCCAATAACAGGGCCAGATGCACTACAGGTGTGTATTCAACGTTTGGGATGTGCCTATACCTCCAGCACCTCTGAAGCCACCTGCAGTAGAAGGTACATTTTCTATCCATGGATCTGAGGGTCGATTACTATTTGATACTAGAGTATCTCACTCATTTATTAAGACAATATTTTCACGAGCGGATGATTTATTAGAGATAACAAACAATATCCTTATGCGTGTAGAGTCACTCATGGGTAGTGGTTCATTAATTTAAGCAATCTTTAGTGGAGTCGATATTATGATTGGGAGACTAAGCTTAGCGACAGGCATCCTAGTGTTAGATATGGAGGGGTATGATGTGATTCTAGCTATGGACTAGTTAGTAGGCTACAAAGCGACTGTAGATTTCTATGCGAGGACGCTTGTGTTTTTTATTCCGGGACAGGAGATGTTCCTGGTGGCGATGCCTCTTCCCAAGGGACATTCGCGCATTCATTTATATTACATCGAGGAGGAGACCTCACAGGAGGTGGTCGTTCCCTTATATTTAATTCCTATAGAGAGGAATTTTGAGGACGTGTTACATAGAGTTTGTCATCGACTTAGCACTAGAGACGAGACTGATTGCCAGAGCACCGCATCGCATGGCCCCCTTAGAGATGCGGGAGTTTAGAGAGAAGATTCAGCAACTCTTGGGTTAGGGTTTCATACGACAGAGTACATCGCCTTAGTGTACTCCGGTGTTGTTTGTAAGAAAAGGGATGGTTCACTTCGCATGTACGTTGATTATAGGGAGTTGAACAATGTGAAGATACGAATAAGTATCCATTACCTAGGATTAATGACTTATTTGATTAATTAAGAGGGGTTATGTACCTCTCTAATATCGATTTGACTTCAAGCTATCACCAGTTGCACATTTGGGAGGAGGATATTCCTAAGACCGCTTTCCTATCACAGTACGGATCCTACGGGTTTAGGGTGATGCCATTTGGGCTCACCAATGTGCCTGCAGTGTTCATGGATCTCTTGAACATAGTATGCTGGGAGCTTCTGGATTAGTTTGTGATAGTATTCATCGATGACATCCTGGTTTACCCACGGACGGAGGAGGAGCATGCCGAGCATTTACGAATGGTTCTGCAGATGTTACGAGACCATAAGTTGTATGCCAAATTCAATAAATTTAGGTTTTAGCTTCGAGAGGTACAATTTCTCAGCCACATTGTGTCTGGAAGGGGCATAACTGTTGATCAAAGTAAAGTATCAGTGGTAAGGGAATGGGAGCAGCCCACTACACCGATCGAGATTTTCTGTTTCTTAAGGTTGGATGGATATTACTGTCTCTTCATCAAGGGGTTCTCAAAGATTTTTTGGCCTTTTATGAACTTGACTAAAAAAGGAGTACCATTTGTGAGGAGATACCAAAGTCAATTGGCCTTTGATGAGCTGAAGGATTGACTTACTTCAGCACCCATACTTGCATTTCCTAGGAGTGGGGTAGAGTATCAGGTATACATAGATGCATCCTTACAGGGACTTGGGGGCATGTTGAAGCAGGAAGAGAGGGCGATAGCTTATGCATCTCGAAAGCTAAATCCCCATGAGAAGAATTACCCCACCCATGACCTAGAGTTGGCAGTGCTCATTTTTGCGTTAAGAATATGGAGGGATTACCTGTTGGGGGAGCAATTCACATTATTCACGGATCATAAGTCACTTCAGTACCTATTCACATAGAAGGATCTGAACATGAGGCAGAGGCGGTGGCTAGAATTTATGATGGACTACCAGTTTGATATACAATATCATCCTGGAAAGCCTAACGTGGTGGAAGACGTGTTGAGCCGATGACTTACTGGAGATTTACTAGAGGTGTGGAAAGAAAAGTGGAGTGAGCTCCAACAGGAGGATGAGGTTGTCAGAGCATACCTGTCATTTATGGCTATCACTCCTGAGATTGTTATGTGAGTAGTGAAGGCACAGGGAGAGGATCAGTTCTATCAGGACAGAGTATGATAGTTATTAGCTGAGGGTGAAGAGGCCTACTTAGTTAGATCCGAGGGAGGCCTGTCCTTTAATGGGAGGTTGGTAGTACCTAAGGATGAGGATTTGAGACATGCAGTTATGACTGAGTCTCACTATTCCATATTTGTGGTGCATCCCAGTGGGGACAAGATGTATCAGGATATGAGGAGACAGTACTGGTGGGCCGATATAAAGAGAGATATAGCAGACTTTATATCAAAGTGTGTTACTTGTTAGTTAGTGAAGGTTGACCATTAGAGACCTTCGGGGATGCCACAGCAACTTGAGATTCCTGTGCAAAAATGGGAGAGCATCTCGATGGATTTTATTACTGGGTTACCTACTTTGTAGCGGGGTCACGATTCCATATGGGTGATAGTGGATCGGTTGACCAAGGTTTCTCACTTCTTGCCAGTTTGCGCAGACTACGACATGATGTAATACACACAACTCTTCATTTCAGAGATTGTTAATCTGCACGGAGTCTTGATTAATATTGTGTTTGATAGAGACAAAGTATTTGTGTCACATTTCTGGTAGAGCTTTCAGGAGGCTATGGGTAATGACTTGAGATTGAGTGCAATATATCACCCCCAGATGGACGGATAGACAAAGAGGGTGAATCATATGCTAGAGGATATGCTGAGGATATGTATCTTAGAATTCAGGGGAGGTTGGGAGTGATACCTTCCATTGGTAGAGTTTGCGTATAATAACTTGTACCAATTTAATATCGGGATGGTACCGTTTAAGGCACTGTATAGGAGACCATGTCGTTCTCCCACATGCTGGTTAGAGGTAGGGGACAATAAGCTGTTAGGTCCCGAGATGATTCAGGAGACTACTGCCAAGATTGAGTTAATTGGAGGATACATTCGGATAGCTCAGGATAGGCAAAAGAGCTATGTTGATGCTAACAAGAGACATGTGAGTTAGAGGTTGGTGACCAGTTATTGGTTTGAGTATCTCCTATGAAGGGGTTATGAGATTTGTCAAGAAAGGAAAGTTAGCACCGAGGTATGTGGGGTGGTTTCCTATTATAGAAAGGGTGGGACCAATAGCATACAGACTAGAACTTCCACAGCATCTTCAGCGGACACACAATGTGTTCCATGTGTTATCACTGGAGAAATACAGGAGGAGCGAGAGGGCTTATTGGCACGTTCCAATTGAGGTGATTGACTTACATCCAGATGTCTCATATGAGGAGAGGCCCTTGTCTATTCTAGATCGTGGTGAGCATAAAGTACGGTCGAAGGTGGTGCCCTTGGTACAAGTTTAGTGGGGCCACCATAATGTTGAGGAGTCGACTTGGGAGTGGGAGGATGACATGAAATAGCATTATCCAGAGATATTTATCGCAGGTATGTCCTAATTTTGAGGACAAAATTCCTTTGTAAGGGGGAAGTACGTAACACCTCGTATTTCTGCATATTTTTAAATTAATATTCAGAATTTAATTAGAAAAATATGTTTTATTTAAATTAAATGAGTGAAGTGATTTAATGTGATTTAATTAATAAATGTGAATATTAAATCTTAATCGAGAGATAGATACCGATTAATATTTTAATGAAATTTAATAAGTGTGAATAGTAAATAATAAATGACTATCATTATACATCATAGCGAGTGATATGTGCGTATTCTAGTTTATCTCACCAGGAGTCACGAGTAGACCATTTTGAGGTGAGGAATGAGAAAAATATTTTAAATGGCTCGGATGGGAATTTAGAGGTTACGAATGATTCCGTATGGGTCAAAATAGTCAGAATAGTTTACCTGGGGTATAGTTTGGGCTCCGAGTCAATTTTGGACCAAATCGACACCAATTAAGGGCGTTATGGTCATATTTCTAAAAACGGTCAAAGGAACTACGAAAATTAGAGCCATATATCTGATATTTAGATATTGGGGTTAGGTTTCATAACACAAAATATTAGAGAGGCCATTAGATAAAAGAGAGAATCATTTTTCCAAAGCCTAAGGAGAGAATTGAAAAGGTGGTGAAGGGTTTCTTGCACCTTAAGTCAATTGGAAATGAAGATTGGAGAAGAAGCAATCAATCATCAACTAAAAATCACGAAATAAGACCAGTCAATCTAAGGCAAGTGTTTATTACAAATTGAATTGAAGTTATCATAACCTTTTGTATGGATTTCATGAATAGACTGATTTTTATTTCAAAACCTTGATGAAGAGTACCAATTGGTTTCATGTTGGGTAAAATTGCATGTAGTTAGGGTTTATATCTGTAGAGGATTGTAAATCAGAAGAGTTTGGGTTGTAACTACGAATTTAAATCTAGGTTTTGAATGGAATTTAATGGATGAACACATAATAGTTTATGAAAGAGTTTTGGGGGTTGATTCATTCTTGATTGTTTTCGGTGAAGTTTTAATGTGTTTGAAATGTTATAAATCATCCTAACCCTGATAGAAATAGCTAGGAACAATTGATTTCAATTTGGTAAATAATATATGAGATTGGGTATCAAAAAGATGTAAAAAGGATGCTCCTAAACCGAGAACCTTATTGCAGAAAATGAACCAGGTCGGCCTTAATAGAAAACGAACCGGTCCGTCCTTAACAGAAAAATGAACTAGACCGATCGTAGGAAGCGAATCGATCCAGTGCTCTGAAATTTCTAAAATCTTTGTTTTCTCTTGTATTCCTAAATGTACGTGGTAGGGGAATACTTATGCATTCGTGAAAATAATATAGGGAGATAATTTTTTATAGTAGGCCTACGAGGGGAGTACGAGAGTGTACAAAACTCATAAATAAATGGTAAATTACAGTTAATATTATAGAAAATAATATTACATACTAGTATAAATAATTTGGTTGTGTGAATACCTATTATATTGATACTTAGGTTGCGTGGATATCGAAAGTATGCTTAATTCGGTATTGGGGTCGACGATTATCCGGACCAATACATGTAAGGACACAAGTCTCCGATTGAGTCTTAATGTAGTGTTGGCTCAATTTCGGAAAAAAACATTTGAGTTATAGGATAGTGTTCAAGTGTATCCATCCAAGCCTATGACGTGACAATTGAAGATGTAGCGGCCAAGATTATAAAGCTTCATCGTATGCCGGGTTTAGTGTGCCTCGTTTCTACATCAACAACATTGGTTACAATGCTCCTAGGGTATGAATGAATTTTATATATATATATGAGCTTAGAAATTTATTGGGTGTAATTTATAATTTTTTACAAATAATTATAATGACTTCTTTTTACACAGAAAATATTTTTTAATAACTTTTCATCAAAAAATTTGGACTTAAAATGAATAGTGCATTTTTTGGTAAGTCGTTCGAACCAACTGGAAGCTCGTTCGAAGGAGATTTTAGGTCATTCGAACGAGACTTCTAACGAGATTTCTTTTTCACCTCTGGAACATCATTAGTAAAGTCGTTCAAATGAAAATGTCCTTTGAACGACTTTGGCGGGAACAATTTTTTGCAGCTTTCTCCATGTTCCCACAACCTTTTCCCCACTAATTTTTGACAGAATTATCAAGTGAGGGAACCAACCTTTTGGAACTAACTTTTTCATATTCTAAGAGTTTTTAGAGAGAGCAAAACTTTCAAGAAAAATTTCCATGTTTTGTGTTATATTTTCATGGATTAAATTCACTAAAAAAATACATACATACCCAATAGTTTGTTTATTCCAAGATCCTTAATATATATCATTGCTTGGAGTTTTTTGTACTGGGTTTTTCTATACACCAAAAAGAAAAGAAGTTTGGGTTTACATCTACATCCCACAAAGAAGAAGTTTGTTTGCTGTGATATACCCACTTGGAGAAAGGCTCCTTGTTCGGGTGGCAGTGACTAGAAGAAGTCTGATCGGTGGATTCCGAGACCGCGGTGTACCTCCATGGTTATTCTCTAGGGAGGGGTGTGTACAAGAAGGAGCGTTGGGGATTGGACTAATTCAAGTCTAGTGTTGTAAGTCGTTTGGTCTTGTACTTGTAAAATCGTATTTAGTGGATTTGAGGCTAGGGCCGTCTGAGTTTTTTTTTTCCTGTTGTGGGTTTTTCCTCGTACATCGCGGCGTAGTGGTTGTTTACTTATTTTATATTTTGCAATATCATAGTAGATGCATGCTTAGGTAAAAAGATAAAATTGATATATTTAATTTGGTGCAAATTCAATATGGGTAAATGTTAATTTAATTCAAATCATTAATTTTATTGGATAAAATTTGGTTTGCCTTAAATTGCAAAATGAATATTTATTGTTAGGAAAATTTCTAGGACTTGGATTGAGTTAATATGTTAAAGTGAAAAATGTATTTGTTGATTAATTTAATGCCACTTGGTGTTTAGTTTATTTTAATTTGAAAGAAATTAAAATTTGGTTTATGTAAATGTTTAGTTGAACCATCTTTAATTCCTCATCTAATAGGAAATTACATTTTGTAAAATCTAAAATTGGGGGTCCTCTCATTTTCTGATTGGTATCAGAGCCGGAGCGCTAATTTATCGTGTCAAAGATCCGTTTTTCGGCTTTTATAATTTTTGTGCTCCTTGTATTTTTAGGTGGTTCATTTTTTACTCACTCTCATTTTTATATTGTTTCTCTTGATGGGACATCTTAATGATAATTTGTCAATTTCTAATGATAATGAAGTTTTTCATATTCGAGAGGAATTTAATGGGCTTAATAAGTGTAATGAAAATTTAAGAGAATTAAATGTGAGATTTGTAAAAAGAATTAAGTTTCTTGAAAATGAAAATTTATGTTTTAAATCTAGAATTAAACTTTTACAAACCTCGTTATCTCAAAAAGATATTTTTCGTGAAAATCTCATGGACATAAATTACAATTTTAATATTTTAAATATGTCCAAGAAACAGAGTGATAGTCGAGAAAAGACTCTTAGGGACATGTTTGCTCACATTGAGGGGGAGCGTGATAACCTTCTAGGAGTTATAAAAAATTTAAAGAATGAGTCCTATAAAATTGAGGAGTTTAATTTATTACTTGAGTCCAAAATTTTAAAAATGAAAAATGATTTACAAGACTCGAGTAGTAGTTGTAATGGTTCTAGCTCATCTTGTTCAAATATTTCCGTTACTAAAGCTAAGATCGTTGTTTGTTTTAGAGGGTCAACTTCATTTAAAGACTTTTAAAAGGTCACACCCTAGGTATCATTACTCGTGTTTTCACATGCTTGTATTGTGGTAGGAAAGGTCACCTTAGGCCATTTTTTTTTATCTTAAAAGAAGTTCTAGGAAGTCTATGTCTAGCATTCCATTAGTTCCCAAATCCCATCATTTTAAATATACATCTATATGGGGTAGAAAATCATTTTTAGACGCACTAGATATTAGATTTGTTGATTCTCATTTCCTTTCACATGAAACCTCCCTTGCTAAATTTAAACGTTGAATATGTTAGTGTTGTTTGCATACTCTAGATTTTTGTGCTTCAGATTATAGATCATTGCTAGGTGTATGCATGTTTAATCATTTTCTAGTCATTGCTTTACCACATATCTCATGCTAGAATTATAATCTTTGTTTTTCTTTTGTATTATAGTTCTTTCATTTTATTTTTCATTAAATGAAAAAAATACAAAAATATTTTTATTTATCATTTGTGTTTCACCTTTTAGTAATTTAGGCTTAATGAAAAATACAAATGATTTTTGTTTATCTTTTGAGTAAATATTTTTCTTTGTTTGGTTAAAAAATTTCAAAAACTCAAAAAGATTTTTACTGTGTGTATATAGTTTGACACACTCTATGTAGCATATACTTATGTTTGAATCCCATCTTTTTCGTTCCCATGTGGCTAGAACTTTTAGTTTAGATTGTCAATCCTTAAAATGTTCTTTACCATGCTTACATGGAGTAGTTGGATTTTGTATTGATTTAATGTATTCTATTTTTATATGCCTCAATTTACACATGCACGAGCTCATTTGAAATTATAACTTCACGCGTATATTTGAGCTTTGTGAGGTGTTCTCCTACCAATCTTGTCATCTACATGTTATGTGACCTAGGAGAACTAGTGCATGTTAAAATCCATTGCACACGAGAATTGAGCGATAAAATTTGATATATATATATATATATATATATATATATATATATATATATATATATATATATGTGTGTGTGTGTGTGTGTGTGTGTGTGTGTGTGTGTGTGTGTGTGCACGGGGAAGGGCTCCGAAAAGAAAAAATAATCCTTTGCGAGTAAGACACCGTTTGCTTTGACCTAAAATTAATACGTGGCCCAAAGGCCTAAAAGAATAATGGAATTAAAAGAAAATATTTGTCAAAGCCTATTTTGTTTAATTGATTTATTCATTCGAAAGATTAAAATAATATGCTTAAATTGAGGGAGTTTGGAGGGTATATCAACGATTTGTACAATGTCCATTTATCCTAGTTGTACTTTCAATGTCATGACTCTATTGGTTTGTAGAATCATCAATATTCTAGGCTTATATGCATTGTGTATGTTTGTTCATTGAGTTCAATTTATAATGTCACATGAGGTTATATTCAAATGTGATAAAGTTTGCAATCAAATGAGAACTTCGTGAATATGTTTTAAGTGACTGGGTCTAAATTTAATTGTTACTAGTTCACACCCCTACACTTCCATTTCCATATAACACATTTTTGCCATACGAGTGTGAAAAGCTTATTGTATTTTATGTCATGTGTGGTGTCTATACCTATATATATATGTGCGTGTGCATTAGTGATATTCATTATGTCTACATATATGTGCTATTTTTTCTTTGCCTTGCTTTCTAGTCCATCTATGTTTCAAATTCATAATTGTTATCTATCGTGTTGCATATTTTTTATGATATCACATGCATAGTATCTCATGTATCACATTGATATCATTTTGTTGCATCTTTGTTGGTATCCGTTATTATTTGTTTGGATTAATTATGATTTTGTTGCCCGTATGCTTTCATGTTCTTATCACTCTAAGCTTCATCATGTTTAAATTAGTTATTACCCGTTGTCTATTCCTGAACAAAAAGGGGGAGAATGATAGGGGGAGAAATGGTATCTAATATTACTATAATCGTATCTTAATTTAGGATATTTAACTCAGGGGAGTCGCGAACTTCTTAGGTTGATCATATTTGATAAAGGGGAGAGTTAATTCAGGGGGAGTATTTATCTTAATTGCATTTAACATGTTGATATTCCCTATGCGTTTGATAGTTTGCTTAAGTGTGCAGTGTGACACCCCGACTAATTAAATACCGGGTAGCTACTCCTTTATTAAATTAATACAAAATGCCAAGTTGGTTCAGTTCATAGCATCACTGTCGAAAACATTTTTAATAATTACTAGCCACCTAATATTTAAAAAGTGAGTTGTCTATTTTAATTAAATCCGATTAACTTGCAATAATTAAAATATGAAATGCTAACATAACCACCACAAAATAATGAGAATGGAATAACCATAAAATAGTAATGAGTCTGGAGGGATACTCCTCACGACAATCCAAATACAGGAATAAACAAATACTAAGTCTGCATCACTAAATTAATTACAACCCAAAATTTTGAAATAAATGAATAAATAAAGTATCTCTAAAAGGAAATAGGGCGACATGCCCAACAGATGAGGAAAGCTAATAATAAGGATTGAAGATCGAAAGTGGAGGCGTCTACTGTCAAAGTCCTGTAACTTCCACGACAGCTACAGTCCGTCACCTGAATGGAACTCCTATGCATGGTGTCCTTGTGGCTGGGCACCTAAAAGGGTTTTAACAGAAATATATTTGAAAGAAAACGGGTCAGAGCTCGATTGAGGAAAATAATTTAAAATATAGCAAGTGTTTTAATGACATTAAAACAATGAATGCAAAATACATGTTAGGACGTGCTCTCACATGAAATACTCACCTCTCGACTATTTGTGCACTCCTAACGTACCCGTACCCATTCTTGTGACTCTCATATCTAACTAGTTCTAAATAAATTCTAACATTTCTATACGATTTACGCTTTAATTCCAACATCATCAATTAAGTAGAGAGCTTTACCATAATTCTTGGTTTCCCAATTATTAGCAGTACTAATATACTAGAGATCATCCATTTTATCTTTACATAACGTTGCTGTAATTATACCTACATTTAATCATGACAGTTCATTTCAATTAATAGTATATCATTCTCATCATAAATATACAATACTAGCGCCCCGAGACTAAGCTGCGGTGCACACATACTCTGCTATCTAATCCAGGTACCTCACGTACATAAGGACCACGTATTACGAATCTCTCAGGAATCGTTTTAAATAAACAACAATCACAAACAATGGAGGCGAACATAGTTCCCATCACATGGGTCACACACATACCTACGCTCCCATGATCAGCAGACTTATTAACTTCTTAATAAGTCCTTCTCTGACCTATGTCCTCGAGGTACCAATCTAAATCCTCCCGTAGGCACACAAAGATTAGATGGCCCTAATCGAACGCAAACCTCCCCTGATAGCAAGTACGGTAGGTATGTTATACACATAAAACTGCATATACTAAGCATTCACACATCTTAGATATCTCATATTTTTAATATAGGTATACTTCTCGTTCTTATACCGTCATTTAATGTTATACGATCATAAGTCCCCGATTGGTATATTAACATCATCAACCCTTCTCACGTCATAATTAGATACTCGTTTCCTACTCCACAATTGACATTCAATTTTTATTATAAGGTTCTAAGTTCTACTCCTAAACTTACCCCAATCCTCACAATTATACCCACTAATCAATAAGGAAAGGTTAATACTCCAATTAAATAAGTCTACGGAACATTTGAAATAAAATCAGGCCAAAAAGCCATTTCTGTCAACTCGTTAGAAGTTTGTTCGAACGAAAATCTTCGAACGAACTACAAACTTGTTAGAAGGGACACTGTCATCTCTTTAGAAGCTCGTTCGAACGAGGTCGTTCGAATGACCTGGGCAGGTCTTCTAATGAGATGGCAGTTTCAGCCCAGAAATTCTCTACTTCGTTTTTCTCAATTTTTCTCTTCTCTAAACTCATCCTAGGATCATCCCAATGGTATTTTAACGTTATTCAACTACTCTAAGTCCTCCTATGTCACTCTTTAACATATATGTGGGGTCAATGCTTCCTAAATTAACATATAATCATCAAAATTCCCAAAACTTGACCCTAACCCTATAATGATGAACCCAAAATTTAATGACTACAATTTCTCCTTATCAATCCGTTTTCACATCATCAAAAGATATATTTTTTATATGACATTCATCCAATAACATTCTACATGCAATCCCTATATCATATTATGAATCCTACCTCCAGTTTCATGGGTTTTCATCAAATTTCCAATATAAGACAACTATTCAATTCTAAGCATGGAAGAAACATTCGCTTGAAATTAATGTAATTAAACCACTTGACTTAGATGTTCTGATTTGATGTTGAAGGTTGAAGGTTGATCTCTCCCCTTTTCTTTGCAGAATTCTCCCAAAGATGGTGATGGTGATGGTGGTTATGGGTTTTCTTTTGGAGCCTCTTCCAAATCTTCCTACAACTCCTGTAGCCCTCTAACTTGCCAAATGATGATAATGGGCTTAGTGGGTTCTTTTCTAATATAATAATAACCTCTAAAATTCGTGGGTTTTAATTCTCCTATTTTTAAAATTATCAAACTACCCTTTTGGGTTGCCGGTATGGCCTCAAAATGCCCCGAAACCCAAACTAAACCCCCGGCTCGTGTTTTCTGACTATTTTGACCCTTCCGGACGTGTTGGCGCACTCAAAATAACCATTCAGTTGATAAAAATAAAATTCACTTTTTAATTCAAATAAATACGTTCCTGACGCGACTACCACATGCGTCCTAACTAAATTTCCCAAATTAATTTAAATATCATCAATACTCATGTATTACTATACATACTCGAAAATAATAAATTTTAACATCATAATCAAATACCAACTCACATCTCGTTAGTATTTATACCCAGATTAATTTCCAATTAATTCTCATTTAATTTCATTAATTCCTTAAATAAAAATCACTAAAATTTCGGGGTATTACATGCAGGAATTCTTCTAAATGGCAACTTTCGTTGGAAAAGATATTGATCCTTAGGTTTTTGAGTCAAGCTATGTAATTTTTATTTTGGGTGGGATATTTTTGTCTAGTCTAGTAGAGCTTGACGGCCCTTTATGATTTTTGTTTGGTTTTTATCCTGGAATAGCCAAAGGGGGAGATTTGTAAGGACACAAGTCTCCGATTGAGTCTTAATATAGTGTTGGCAGAATTCTGAACAAAAAGATTTGAGTCATAGGATAGTGTTCAAGTGTATCCATCCAAGCTATGACATGATAGTTGAAGATGTAGCAGCCAAGATTATAAAGCTTCATCATATGCCGGGTTTAGTGTGCCTCGTTTCTACATCAACAACATTGGTTCTAATGCTCCTAAGGTATGAATGCATTTTATATATAGAGAGGAGCTTGGAAATTTATTGGGTGTAATTATAATTTTTTATAAATAGTTTTAACGACTTTGTTTTACTCAGAAAATATTTTTTATAACTTTTCATAAAAAGTTTTGGACTTAAAATGAATAGTGCATTTTCTGGTAAGTCGTTCGAACGAAGTGGAAGCTCGTTGGAAGGAGATTTCAGGTCGTTCGAACGAGATTCCTTTTTCACCTCTGGAACATCGTTAGTAAAGTCGTTCGAACAAAAATTTCGTTCGAACGACTTTGACGGGAACAGTTTTTTACAATTTTCTCCATGGTCCCACTACCTTTTCCCCACTAATTTTTGACAGAATTATCAAGTTCGGGAACCAACCTTTTGGAACTAACTTTTTCACATTCTAAGTGTTTTTAGAGAGAGAAAAATTTTAAGAAAAAGTTCCATGTTTTGTGTTTGATTTTCATGGATTAAATTCACCAAAAAAACACATACACACCCAATAGTTTGTTTATTCCAAGTTCCTACATATATATCATTTCTTGGAGTGTTTGGCACCGGGTTTTTCTCTACACCAAAAAGAAGAGAAGTTTGGGTTTATTTCTACATCCCACAAAGAAGAAGTTTGTTTGCTATGGCATACCCACTTGGAGAAAGGCTCCTTGTTCGGGTGGTGGTGACAAGAAAAAGTCTGATCGGTGGATTCCGAGACCGTAGTGGCCCTCCGTGGTTATTCTCTAGGGAGAGGTATGTACAAGAAGGAGTGTCGGGTCTTGGACAGAGTCAAGTTGGGTGTTGTAAGTCTTTTTGTCTTGTACTTGTAAAACCATACTTGGTGGATTTGAGGCTAGGGTCGTCCAGGTTTTTTTTTTCCCGTTGTGGGCTTTTCTAGTACATCGCGGCGTAGTGGTTGTTTACTTATTTTATCTTTTGCAATATCACATTAAATGCATGCTTAGGTAAAAAGATAAAATTTGTATATTTGATTTGGTGCAAAATCAATATGGGTAAATGTTAATTTAATTCAAGTCATTAATTTTATTGGATAAAATTTGGTTTGGCTTAAATTGAAAAATTAATATTTATTGTCAGGCAAATTTCTAGGACCTGGGTTGAGTTAATATGTTAAAGTGAAAAATGTATTTGTTGATTAATTTAATTTCGCTTGGTGTTTAGCTTATTTTAATTTGAAAGAAATTAAAATTTGGTTTATGTAATTGTTTAGTTGAACCATCTTTAATTCCGCATCTAATAGGATATTACTTTTTGTAAAATCTAAAATTGGGGGTCCTCTCATTTTCAATACATGAAAGCTCGATTTGGGGTCGATGATGATCCGGACCAAATCGAAGTTAGAAAATATCGGGGTTGATGAGTATACGGACCAATATACAGTATCCGGACCAATATACATATACATAACATTTACTTTGGGGTCGAGGGATATCCGGACCAATGTAAATGATCGGATGATTGGGGTCGATGATTAGCCGGACAAAAATTCCTTATAGTATTTTTTGTGTGAAATATATATACTTTTTGATATTTTACTTATGTGTGAACGTAGACTTGTAGATGATATGTGTATAGATATACATCTAAATGATAAATTAAGTAGAGAGAAGTTTAAGATTAAAAATAGATTAGGATTATCTATAGTAAATTAAGGAGTGAAACTTAATTATGGAAGTCGAATGATAAATCTGAAATTCTTTATGAATTAAGTAGTGAGAATTGATTATGATGATTAAATATAACAGATGCGAAGGTTATATGAAAACTGAAATACGCGAGGATGTTGATAATAAAGCGTGCAGTATGGGCAGTATTGGAGAGTAGACCATTGATAAGATCGGTTATATACTTTATTCAAGATAGTATTGGGTATGATGGCTAGGTAGGCTAAGTATAGGGCGTTAGGTGTGCACATTAGATAAGCGGTGAGGAGACTAAAGGGAGTGTGCGTGAACCTAACATGTGTAATCAATAACTATTTTTTATTTCGATAAATTACTTGTTAAATGTTTTCAAAATGTTTTGAGTACTAAATCTTGCTATAAAAATGTTTTTAAGAACTTTTAGGTGTCCAACCACAAGGGCGCCTTACTCGAATTCATTCCAGGGATTCGGAGTTGTAGCACTGTGGATGCTAACAGGATCATTGAGTATCCGACTCTTTCATTCAGATCTAGCATAGGATCTCATTCTTATGTTATATGTATACATGTTGTCAGTTGACTCCATTACAGTTCTAGATTTTTATCATTTTTACTTTGTAGTTGGATTGCGGAGTTTTGCTTGGTAATGGTTGTAGCCGACGATTTATTTTTCTTGACTTAGTTGCTTTTACATAATAGTGTTGGTTTGGATTCTAGTATCTTGTGTATGTTATTTTAGTCTTCAAACTATTCTATTATCCTATTTTATTTGAAGGATAAAATTTAGCACCGGTTTAATTAACTTAGCTGGTTAGTATTTAATTTGTTTTTCGACAGTGATGCTAAGAATGAACCATATGAGAAACATGTTTTAATTTGATAAAGTCCTGATCACCCGATGTTTAATTAGACGGGGTGTCACACCTTCGTCAAGGGCAAGTGATAAGAAAAACACAAGGCAATAAGTAGGACAGTGGATATAGGCTTTTCTCCAAAGGCCTAACCACTTTAAAAACCTCTTTGTCTCTTTCTTTTACTTAGAAATATTATCTGTGATTGAAAAATTAGACCTGATCTAGTTTTTAACATCAACAGGTGTTGACCATTAACTTTGAATATGTTCCCTTTTTTGGATCTTCTAACTCGATGACTCCATGGGGGAATACTTCTCTCACAACGAATGGGTTGGTCCATCGCGAATGTAATTTTTCGAGAAACAAATGTGGATGGGAGTTATAGAGAAGAACTTTTTGACCCGAATGAAACTCCTTTCGTCGGATAATTATATTATGTGCGAGTTTCATTCTTTCTTTGGATATTTTTGCATTCTCATACGCATCATTACACATATCTTCTAACTCATTCAATTGAAGCTTGGCTTCATCCACTTTTTCCATATTGTAGTTCAACCTCCTGATTGCCCAATATGCTTTGTGTTCTAGATCCACGAGGAGATGACAAGGCTTTCCATACATAGAGTGAAACAGGGACATTCCGAGGAGGTTCTTATATGCAGTTCTATAAGCCCATAGCGAATCGTTCAACTGGAGAGACCAATATTTTCGATTAGGATCAATGGGGTTTTCGAGAATGTGCTTGATTTCACGATTTGCTAACCCATCTTTCCCATTTGTTTGGGGATGATAGGTCATCCCAACCTTATGGACGACCCAATACTTTGTCATAAGTTTTTCAAACGCCGATTGCAAAAGTGTTTGTCGTTATCGCTAATGATTTCCTTTGGATATCTGAAGCGAGAAAGTATATGTTGTTGCAAGAACTTAATCACTACCTTATTTTCATTCGTCTTAGTATGTATTGCTTCAAGCCATTTTGACTCATAGTCTACCGTGACTAGGATGTATAAGAAACCAAAGGAGGGAGGAAAAGGTCCCATGAAATCAATACCCCAATAATCAAATATCTCAATGACGAGTATGGTGGTCAATGGAATCATGTTTTGTAGAGTGATGGCTCCCATCCTTTGGCATCTATCGCAAGATTTTCATTTAGCATTAACATCCGAAAAAATTATGGGCCAATAGAGACTACTTTGAAGAATCTTAACAACCGTCTTATTCATCAAAAAATTTCATCCACGTGCTTCCATATGATAAAAATGGATGACACTATGTATCTCTTCATTCGATACACATCGTTGGACGATTTAGTTTGCACAATATTTTAATAGATATGGGTCTTCGTAGAAGAACATGCGCGATTAAGTTAGGAAATTATTTCTCTCTTGTGGTGTCCAATTGGGGGGAATGACCCCCGTGACAAGGTAATTCACTATATTCGTAAACCAAGGTAGAGAAAAAGTGGCTAATAATTTTTCATCCGAAAAATATTCGTTTATGGGTATGGGATCACTAGGTACGTTGAACGAAAGTCAGGACAAATGGACTGAGACAACGTTTTTTTACTCCTTTCTTGTCTTTAATGGAGAGGTTGAACTCTTGTAGGACTAGGGTCCACCTCATGAGGAGAGGCTTAGCATCCTTTTTGGAAAGGAGATATATAAGATCCGCGTGGTCGGTAAAGCAAGTGATCGGCGAACCAACAAGGTAAGAGTGGAATTTATCTAAGGTGAAAACTACGACTAACAATTCTTTTTTCGTGGTGGAGTAATCAGGTTGTGGTCTGGTTAACGTTCAGATAGTGTAGTAGATGACATGAGCCTTTTTACCTTTTCTTTGGCCAGAACAACCCCTATAGCATAATCACTAGCATCACACATGAGCTCGAATGGAAGGGACCAATCCAGAGCTTGCATAATGGGGGAAGAAACAAACATGTTTTTCAATTTATCAAAAGCGCTTAGGCATGCTTCATTCCACTCAAAGGGGGAATCTTTTATAAGCAGGTTACTCAAGGGCCTAACGATGGCACTAAAGTCCTTAATAAACCTCCAATAGAAACCCGCGTGTTCCAAGAAAGAGCGCACATCCTTTAGTGATTTTGGTGGGGAAAACTAGGCTATAACATCTATTTTTTCCCTATCAACCTCAATTCCTTTGGAGGACACTATGTGGCCAAGAACTATTCCTTCGATAACCATAAAATAACACTTCTCCCAATTTTAGTACCAAGTTCTTTTCCACACAATGGGCTAGAACTTCGTCAAAATTCGCAAGACAAAGGTAAAACGAGGGGTGAAGATACTAAAGTCATCCATTAAAACCTCCAGGCCCCTTTCGACCATGTCACTAAAGAGACTAAGCATGCACCTTTAAAAGGTCGTCGGTGCATTGCATAAACCAAATGGCATACGTTTGTAGGAAAATGTTCCAAAAGGACATGTAAAGGTCGTCTTATCTTGATCAAGCACATCTACCTAAATTTGGTTATATACGGAATAACCATTGAGAAAATAATAGTATGGGTGTCCCGCTACTCGCTTTAGCATTTAGTCGATAAATGGTAGCGAGAAATGTGATAAAAAAAACTTTTCGGTATTTTTTTCGTCGTTGCTTGAAAAGCTCTCTAATCAAAACTTTAAAATACCCAAAAAATAATATCAAACTAAAGTGTAGAGCAGTAAGTAAGGATGTCAATCCACATCAACGGGGTAAGCTAGAGACGAACTCAATTATAATTCAATTTTTATTTTATTTTTGGGATTTTCCTTTTCTATTTTTTTTAGCTTTTTCAATATTAAAACAATTGGGTGAGGTGTGGTGAAATAACACTAAACTAAATGGAAGATCAAAGGACAAACTAAAAAGTGACTAAAATGAAAAATAAAGTCTAACTCAAAAATAAGAGATAAAGTGAGTTAAATAATGTGATAACAATCAAGGAGTGGGATTACACCACAAATTTTAGCTATTCTAATTAATCAATTTAATTATTTGAATTTTTCCAAATTAATACAAAAATTACAAATCAACTCTAGTTGCAAGTGTAATTTTAATAGTACTCTTTTAGAAAATTAAGTTTAACCCCCCACAACTCTCGAAAATAGACCTACACTCCTTTTAATTAATCAGCCGCTAGGATCGATTTATCAAAATTTATGTAAATCTAGAAAATGAATTTTAGAGTTGAAATTCAAGGAATAATACCACACTTAAGAAACCCCTATCTCTAGTTCTAATCTAAAATGGATATTATAACTTAGAATTTCGATTTTCTCTCGAAAATAATTTACCCTCTCTTGAGGCGTAAATTTAAAGGTGAGGGAGCAAAATTAACATTCAAAGAGAATTTTCAATTAATTAAACTAATTAAATCAAAATAACATCAAATAAAGGTTCACCCCACCCCTTGAAATGGGATTTATCCTAACATAATATCAAACATGATAAACAAACAATTAATGGCTAATAAAATGAAATAGAAGAGAAGAACAATCAAACTAAATCTCTTTGAGTGAAATTGGACCGTAATCCTTAATTTGCACATCATCCATTCAATTCGAGCCTTCAAATGATTTATAATAATAAAAACACACTCAATTAAATTTCTCACTAATTTATCACTCACTAATCTCTAACAAAAATAAAAAAAGAAAAATAAAAGAAAACTATTTACAAATTGTTCTACCTAATTTATTTTTTACTCTAACTATCTCTCTCTAGAATTCTCTCTCCCAATTGATGATTAAAAAGGCCCCATTCAAAATGGTCTTATTCTTCATTTTATAGTGGGCATGGAGCATGGGGGTAAATTGGGTAAATAGGAAAGGGGTGTTCATGTGGTTATGGTGCAGGAGGGTATTTTAGGTGACACACACAAGTGTATGTGTGTTGTGAGGTGTTAGGGAATAAAAACTTGATTTGTTAAAAGGGATTGGGAGTGTTTTTGGAATAAGGGTAAAAGATATTTTTAATTGGGTAAAAGGCATGTGGGTTATATTTGGTTTTGTTTTATTTTTGGTTTTTGGCTTGTTTGTAACTAGGCAGGGAAAAAAACACGATTTTAGCTCAAGTTGGAAAATGGGTCATGGTGGATTTGTTGGACACGATTTATGCCGCTGGAGGGTTAGATTGGTCTCGGGTAGGGGTTGAAGGTGGGTTAATGGGTTCGGGTTTTGCTGCTACGGGTCAAATGGGTTTAGGCGGGTTTGGGGTCACCACCGGTTTGGGATCACCGGAGTGTAGCTCCGGGTTCAGTTGTTGGGTTGTGGTGATCGGGTAAGGGGCTCGGGTTATGGGGGGTTGCTGTTTCTCAGCAGGGGAAATGGGTGTGGGTTTTGATAATGGTGGAAGGTATTGTGTGTTGTGTTTGGTGTATTTGGTTTGTTAATGGGGGAAGAGAGAGAAATGTGTGTGTGTTGGTTTGTTGGAAAAGATGAAGTAGGGGGTATGTGGTGTGGTATGGTGTATGGAGGTTAGGGTGAGGGCGTGTTTTAGTGTATTAGTGTGTAGGGTTTAAAGGTTTAAGTGAGCTAAAGTGTGTGTTTAATTTGGAACATAATAAAATAAAACTAACTAATAAAAAATATTAATAAAATTAAAATTCTAAAAATAAAATCCAAATCTAAAAATAAAAATAAAATAAAGACTCAAATAAAAAAAATAAGACTAAAAATAAATAAAAAATCTATTAAACTAAAACTAAAATCCTAAAAAGTAAAATAAACTAAAAATAAATGAATTCCTAAAAAAATATAATCCAAATAAAAACTAAAAATAATAAGAATCAAAATAAAATAAAATTATACTAATAAAAATAAAATAGAAAATAAAATTTAGAAATTCTAAATAAATCCAAAATAAACCCTAAAAAATAAAAAACGACTCAAACAAAAAAACTAAAAAAATATTAAAAAGGGACAAACTAAACACACACGGGGTTCGGGATCAATTTAGGTTTGGGTAAGGTTACAGGAATGGGGAATCAACTCCATTTTACTGCAAATTATCTCGAAATAATGCTTTTGACACCGCAACTGCAACCAAACTTGCAGATTGAACATTTACGTGCATAAGACCATTATTGTCGAGAATTAGCAACTAAAATACGTCTATTCGGGGTATAAAATGTACACTTTTGGGTGCTTATCAAATTGATATTTCCTAGTGTCGGCATTGAGTTTTCGGTAATCAATGCAAATGCGCCACCCGGTGGTGGTGCGTTGGGGAATTATCTAACCATTGGCATTCTAGACCATAGTCATTCCCGACTTCTTTGAGACGACTTGGATAGGACTCACCCATTTGGTATCCGAAATTGGGTAAATAATGCCCACGTCCATTAGCTTAATAATCTCCACTCTCACTACAGCTTTCAAAGTGGGGTTCAATCGCCGTCGAATCTCCCTTGAGGGCTTCACGTCCTACAAAATAGGGGACTTATACCTTCCAAATATGCGATGTTCCAACCAAAAACATGACAGTGCTTCCTCAAAATTACTCTTAATTTACCCTCTTTCTCTTTATCTAGGCTCAAGGAGACGACAACAAGAAATGTCTCATCCTCTACCAAATAAGCATATTTTACGTTAGAGGGTAGTTTCTTTAATTTAAGGGTGGGAAATTTTTCGTTGGACGGAACCGTGTGCGACTCCCTGGGTAATAACTCCTCGTATCTAGAAACCCAATGTACACATCTCACGTCCTCATCCGACGCTCTCTCATCTAGTATCGCACTCAACTCTTCCACCTCTCACTCGAAGTTGGTGTATGTCTCGGCACTCTCACTACTCGGTATAAGCCACATTCTTAAGGCATCCCCACCGATATTTCCCTCTATGTTCTCCTCTACTATCTCCTAGATAAGATCTACCACGTGAAAATCATCCTCCTCACCCACTTTCATGGTGATATTGAAGATATTATTCTCAAGGGTCATGTTCCCGAATGTGAGTTACATTTTCCCATTTCAAGTGTTAATTAATGCGTTATCCGTAGCTAAGAATTGGTGGCCTAGGATGACAGGAACATGATTGTCTGAGGGATGGAGAGCTCTGTGTCCCAAATGATAAAATCTACCGGGAAGTAGAATGTGTCCACTTGGACTGTCACATCTTTGACTGTCCCTCAAGGTATCTTCACTATACGATCCACGAGTTGGAGCGTGATCTTGGTGGGATTTAGGTCCCTCAAATCTAGTTGCCTATATATGGAATAAGGGAGAATGTTAAATCTCGCCCCTAAATCGAGTAAAGCATATTCTATTCGGTTCTCTCCAATGATGCACGAAATAGTAAGTGCACTTGAATTTTTAAACTTTGGAAGGAGGTCATTATGTAGAGCAGAGCTCACATTTTTTGCTAGTAAAATGTTCTTTTTCACCTTTAGTCTTCGTTTCACCGTCAATAAATCCTTAAAGACTTTATCATAGGTGGGAATTTACTTAATAGCGTCGAGAAAAGGTAAATTCAGCTTTACTTGTTTAAAGATATCTAGCACATCGTCGCGGGATGCCCCTTTTTGAGGTGGACCCAACTGTTGAGGGAAAGGTGCAGTAGTGGTTGGTTTCACTATGACTCTAGGCTCACTAGTGTTTCCCTCATTGTCACTCTCATTTAAGGGGGTATCTTTGGCCTTTTTCGTTCCGAGCAAAACCTCCTTATCTTTAGGGTCGTCGTGTGCGGGAGTTGATAAATCAACAACTCTCCCACTACGTAGAGTGGTGACTGCTTGACATTGCTCTTGATGGTCGTTGGAGGTAGAACTAACACTAGATTGACCTTGGGGAGGTATTTGGGATTGGGATGAAAACTTACCGTTCTCTTCGATAATTAAAGATGATTGCAACTTGGAAATGTTCTCATGTATTTCGGCAAACATTTGGGCATTTTGAGCATTGGTTGCGTTTTAAGATTATATGAATTAATTTAAAGAATCCTTGAGATTTCTTCTCGATGTAGTGATACATGGCGCGGGAGGTGGTCTTTGTATATGTGGAGATTGTCGAAAATGCAGAGTTGATGGTGGAGGCGGGGCAACATGTGAATTTGGATTCAACGCGGCATTTTATTTTCCATAGCTAAAACCAGGATGGTTCTCCATCAAGGGTTGTAATAATTCCCATGAGGGGCATTGACATTACCCTTAGATCCTCCTACCGCTTCCACTTACTCATGAATCATGACTTTGTAGGCAAGTATCGTCGCGCATTCCTTCATTAAATGGATTGCCTCACAAATTGAACACACCTTCTCTTTCATAGCTCGGGTGGATTCGATTGTTTCTCTTGCTCGTGATTCGACTACATCCTCCAATCTTTTCTCAATTTGTCTAACTCGAAGTTTCCACTCGGCGTCCTTGTCCAATTGATAGAAATCGAACGCGGAAGGAGAAGTGGATGTTTGTTGAACCCGAGTTTGGGTGTTAGGATCGGATGTGTCCCATGCTTGAGTAGTCTCGGAGACATACTTAAAATGGACCTCTACATCGTTAGCATCGAACTCAAAAAATTCGCCATCACACATAGTCTCAACGAGTTGTTTGGAAGATATACTTAGCCCATGGTGGAAGAAAAAGATAAGTTGATACTTCTCAAAATCGTGATGTAAGAATGTGCTAACTAACTCATTGAACCCCTACCAATAAAGATCAAATGGATCATTTTCTTGTTGTCTAAAATTTTTAATTTGAGCCTTGATGGAATTCGTTCTATATTGGGGGAAAAATTTCAAAAGAAATTTGGCTTGCATATCTCTCCATGATCCGATTGAGTTTGGTCATAAAGACCATAGCGATGTCTTAGCTTTATCCTTTAAAGAGAAAGTAAAAAGTCTGAGGCGAACGATGTCTTGAATGCAAGCTTGATCGCTAAAAGTGTCGCACGCCTCTTAGAACTCACAGATGTGGAGATAGGGTTTCTCTGAATCCATATCGTGAAAAGTAGGTTGAATTTGGATCATCCCATTATGAAAGTGAAATTGTCCCGCATTATATGGAAGTAAAATGCACCTAGGGGTGACGATTCTCTCGGGGTATAATAGGTCTTTCATGGGACAATACGGAACCTTACTCGCATGTATACCGAGACAAGCGTTATCCGACATGAATCTATCTCCAAATGACTCGAATTCCACACTCATCGCTCTAGGAGTGTGACTCGTGATGGAGTTTGGTGGTGTAGGAGGTGGAACCCAAAACTGAGGAGCGTTAGGAGTATGGGGACTATCAAGGTCATACTCTACTATAGGATTCTCGTAAATGCAAGTAGGACTGGATTAAGGATTTTGGATGTAAGGGTTTGAGAGATGCTATATTTTTTTTTTTGCTTTTTATTATTCTAAATTTTTTGAATTTTTTATTTTACGATTTTTTTTTGTCTTTATAAGAATTAGAGTCAAATTTTCGATTAAATCGACCTAACCTAAAAGTATACCTAATCCCTGACAACGGTGCCAAAAACTTGATGCGACAAAAATAATGTCTTTCTAATGCGTGTGATTACAGTTCAAGTGTAAACTAGTCGCTCAAGTAATAATTCAGTAAATTAGGTGTCGAACTCTGGGAATAGGATGAATGCTCGTGACGGTGAATAGGAGGAATAATTAACCGTACAATTTACTCAAAGAAAGAAAGTAAAAGATGATGATTTTGTGACTTTCCTATCAACTACTGCAATTTAACGAGACTAGTAACTAAACTACGTACGCAAGAAGATCTAAATGAGTTTTAAATAAATAAGAGAAAATGGAGTTAGGGTACACTCCCCCGAACCATTGGTGATTATGTAGAACATAAAAGTTTCAAAAATCTAATTCTTAATTCAAAGAAACATCAGATATGTTTTAAGCATTCGGCATATGTGGATTTTACCCCTCACAATAAAAAATCAAAAATTATATTCGATGAGAATGATAAATTATCAAACCGCCAGTTTCACCCTTATACATTCCGGTTAGCTAGGGCAAATGGAATTAAAAGACCTACAACTTTTATTTTAATAAATTTAAAGCCTTTGAATTATTAATTATATTTTATTCACTTTTAAATCCATTCATAAGCCCTACGTTGGGTTCATGTACCCAAACACGCTAAAAACTTATACGGACATAGCTACGTGGGAAATAAATAAAAATCTAACATTGCCTGCGTTGGAAATCATAATTAAACTATCACTAAACATGTATGAGAACTTTTGAATCCTAGAAAAATATATAAAAACATGTAAAGATGAAAACAAGAACAAGATAGAGAGAACAAACTTTATATTTAAAACCTTGCAAATCAATCCAAAATTGTTGAATTTTAATGAATGAATGAATACTAGGGTTCTCGTCTTCAATATCCTCTCAAAACTATGTAAAATCTAATTCCCTGATATTTGGTAACATAATTGAATAAAACTCTCACATTTTTTAAGTGTTTTCACCTTGCACAACTCTAATTTTAAGAAATAAAATTCAGAATTTTGTCTCGCCGAACTGATTCAAAATTTCCTTCTTTATTAGGCTAACCGATTCGCTGATTCCAGTTTGTAGAACCGGTTCTACTTCTTGATTATCGGTTCGATTTGCCTTTGACAGTCTGTCGAATCTATTCCCCTTTGTGTCCATTGGTTCGATTTGGTTCTTCCAATTAGTGGAATCGGTCCCCTCTGATTGAACCAGTTCACTTTTATGAATTTTGCTTCCTTTCTTCTTGATTTCTTCTCAACTTCAAATCTTCGTATCTTTGCAATCGAGACTCGAATTTGGGTGTCATTTCTTCCTATGCACTTGTGGACTCAAGGCCTTTGACTTTTCTTGGGTTCTGTGTACAAATTCTGAATGTACAATTACTCTTTTTCTCTTGACTTTTTTCTTTTCTTTTTTTCTTGATTTTGAGTTTTTCTTTTTTTCACTTGCATAAAATACCTGCAAAATGTAAGACAAAATACACGAAACTTGATGCACTAGATAGAAGATGTAAGTAGAGAGGATATAAGATAAATCAACTATGATTACACCACACTAGGTAATAAAATCCTCCAAATTACGGGGATAAATATGAAGAATTTATGACTAATCAATAAATAAGAACTATTAAAAAAGATTACATCTTTGTTTACGCTAAATGACACTAAATAAATTTTATTACAAGTCAAAATCTTTTGTGGACATGGCAAGACACATTTTGATATAGGTCGTGTGCTTCAAGATTGCGAGTTTTACTTTATTTACATTATTTTATGTATTTATTCTAATGAGACATGTGAAATTTTGTAGTGATATTTAGTTTGGTGGGCACAATGTTGAAATTGTCTATTTAATCTTTGTATGGACTCTAATTATAGTTTAATGGAAAATTATACGTTATATTTGTTGAAATGGGATGCCAAATATGTCATATATTATTTTTAAGAGTTTTTGTTTAGAATTATATTAAGCATATTATGGAATGGATGAAATTTTAATTTTATTGCAAAAATTATTAAAGACGGCTTCTTTGTCGTCTCAAAAGGATTCCATAAATGAGAACCTTTTGATACGGTTAAGTTACCGTTTAAAAAAACTCTTTTGAGATGGCATAAACCATATCTAAAAATAACTTTAAAAGACGTTTTTTTGTCGTCTTAAAATGGTCCCATAAAGCAATGACCTTTTAAGATGGCGTATTCCCTATCTCAAAAAAAAAAATTAAGATGGTTGGTACCGTCTCAAATTTTTTTAAATCGGGTGTCTAATATGACGCCCCTTTGCTGTCTCAAATGGTATCACAAAAAGCTTTTGAGACGGCCAGAGGACTTTTTGAAATGGCTGGAGCACCATCTCAAAAAAAAAAATTGTAGTGAACTATTATTTCTAACTTTGGTACTCACATGTTGGCACTAGTTTAAATGACTTGAAATTTTTTGTTGACTTGAGAAAAAAGGTTTATTCTCTTGTATCTGAAATTGACACCTTGTTTTTGGAACGAGAAGAAAGTTTTGTTTCCTTAGATGTCTTTCATAGGAAATTTTTTTATATACAACATGTTGATGATTAATTAAGACTTTTGCCCTCACTTGAGTTGTAAGAGTAAATGTGGGAGGAAATTAGGTTTTAAAGAACATTTCAAAATAAATTTAATTTTATAGTAAATAAACATGGTAGGAGAAAGATTCCGTTGCCTGGACAAAGAAACACATGTCCTAGGAATAGAGTTACTTTAAGGAGAAAACTTTGGGTTCCTATCAGATACAGACTTAACAATGCTTGTAGAAGGAAGGTTAAGATTGAGATTCCTCAAAGAAGGTTAGCAGGAATAAGGATGTAGTCTTTATGTCTCCTAAGGATCGGGGAGAGGCAACACCTCGTATACCTAGATAGGTAGACGGATAGTATATCTAGGGTCCTTATAGTTTCTACGTCCCTTTATAGATTCTCCTTGATTCATTTAGGATCATTTATTGAGGGTTAGTGCTTTAATTGTAATATTTGGATCTTTTACATGCTTTGGTGACGATTTTCATGCATTGTGAATTTAATGCAATTTTTCTATATGCTTGTTCCTTACCTAGTATGTATGTATATATCATCATCATTGAAAAACCAACAAGATTTTAAGTTTATTCTTTTTGGTTTTTGATTACTTTTTATTTCCACATGCGATTCATTGTACGATCTTATTTAGAAAAATGATTAAAACTTGAATTCAAGATAATGATATGAAAATGATGTTGTTTTCAATGGTACTTTAAGAATACATATGGAGCATCATGATAGTCAAGTTTGTTAACATCTTTGGTATTGATTTCAATTTATGCATGAACTTTACATGTCTTTTGATCATATGAGAATTTTATATGGCTTGCAGATTGCTTTTTTTAATCATGATCAAATCTCAAGATATAATATTGGTCCATTCATTTGATAAACTTTTATATGGGTAATTTGAGAGTTTTGTGTGAAAAAAACTTATGGATTTTATTGATGAGTCACTTTCATAATGAAAAGTGATACTATTAGTGAGATTACATTGATTTGAATTCAAGTATCACCGATAGGTTCTACAAAAGAGTGTATGAAAACCTTCATAGAAAAATTCATTCAATGTTGAAAATATCCAAAGCCAAGTGCTAGAAAGTTTAAGACAAGGAAAACAGGATAGGAATTTCTAATATCTTGTAGTAATATTTTAGTATCTACTTCAGGAATTTTACATAATTTTGAGGGTGATTACATGGTTGGAATCTACCATTAGAAGATCTCTTAAGGATCCAAATGAAAGGATATGATTAATATTGAAGTGTAATTCATAGGAAACAATTATGTGCATTCATTTGATCATTTAATTTATTATTTGCTCACATCATGCCATGGTCGATATGCAAGATTTCCTAGTTGATTTGATTAAAATTTGAAGTCATATGGTAAACTGATTAATGTTTGTATGAATATGATTTTTATATATTTCGCTAATTTTAGGTCAAAGAAAATTTATGCAAAGAATCCATTTTATCATTAACAGTCTAATCATGATCATTTTATATGTTCTCATGTTACATATGTATATATGCTTATGTTTTATTCTTTAAATATATCAAAAGGTTTAAAAAAATTATTTTGAGAACGAATATACTTATTACAGTTCATATTTTATGAGATCTTGGGTTTGGGGGTTCATACCAAGTCTTTTTTGGATTAGTTTCCCTAACTTATGTATTGTGTGCGAAAGTGCGGGCAAGACGACATTTTTTCGTTCACACAGAGGTTCAAAATTGGGTTTTTAGCTTACTTCCCATATTTAATTGCATGGATGTGTTTTCTGTGGATTTCTCATTCGCATGACTTAGTGTTCTTGAAGTTTTCTTGAAGTCTATTCGCACAACAAAAAATCCAAATGTATGGAAGAATGTGTCCCTGATACTGTTCAATTCCCTTGTTCGACTTAAGATGAAACCTTATTTCGAGAATTTTTAACCTCGTATTCGCTCTCTTGAACTTATTTTTAAGAATGTTCACATTTACCTAGTGAATTCGTTGATAATTTGATGTTTTAAATAACTTTTGGTTGTTGATTTGAAGGTCTATGGCTTCACAACTCATTATTCACAAAATTATGAGTTTTATGATTTGACTTCAGGCAATTATTTTAACATATTTCTTTGAGTTTCTATTAGTTTGATTTAACCTTTCCATTTTTTCTTAGATATTTTTATACTCAAGTGCATATATATGTACTTTTTTCTATTATTTTAAGGGTGGTGTTTTGTACATAATGTGTTCAACTCAAATAAACCTAGAGGAGGTGACTAGGTTTTAATGAGATTTTTTTCAATTTTTAAAATTGCTTGGAATTTTTTAATATTTAACCTAGTTAAAATGCAACTAGGTGAGGAATATATATATATATATATATATATATATATATAAGTGTCAATTTAACAAATTAAAGTCAAATCTATGTTCATGGTGTGAATTAACTAGATGCAAGCCCCGAGTCAATTTCATCAATGGATCATGTTGGATCCAAACTTAGATCTATGAATGTTTGTAGTAATAAATATGTATAAGAACAACAAGCAGCCACACAAGAGGCACAAGTTAAGATCTAGGAGGAAAAATCCCACCTAGGGGTGAAAAAATCTTGGTGCATCCTAATCTCTCTTTAGATTTGAAAAGAAATTTTACTTAACGAAGGAAGGTACCTCTCTCTTGTTCCCTAACAAGAAGTTACATATGAACGTTGAAAATATCCTCCATTCCAATGAGTGATATGTGTAAGGATTCATCAAATAGATATGGAAGTCGCATTCTCCATCCTCATATCGTACCATGCTTGAACTCCCCAATCGCTCAAGCGCCTCCTTTTAGATCTTGGAGTCTAGATCTTCAAATTATAACATAAAACATATAGAATTGAATCAAGGATATGTGGTTTTTAATTTCACATCCCTCTCAAATCTCACAAATCATGAATAAAGTGTTGATTCAATTTTGTGTAGATAAATTGAAAATGACAATTGAAATAATTTTCTCTTATCACTTCCATCGAAAATACTTTATATATGTCCTATAACTACTTAGGAAAAGGATCTCTAAAATTATGAGAGAAAATATCATGTCTATATGGCCTTTTGAAATAAACTTTGTTGCATCTTGCTCGAGGTTAAAAAGTACATCATGTGCACTTTTCGGGATGAAGGCTTGTGCATGATCTGAATTTTACCTTGTGCACACGGTTACAGGAAAATAATTTAATAAGCCTAAAATGGGATTTCTATATGCATGGTAAGGATCTCCATCCGTGCGCATGAATATAATAAGAACATATACCTTTCCTAAATCCATGTAGCCATGCTCACGGGTACAAAACATATTCGTGCTCATGCTTCAAGAAAGACTCCCAGATTCACCTACACAAATTTAAAAGCCAATTATTTTCACAAAAACATTTCCCTTGAACATTTATAAAAAATCATTTTCACAAAATATATAAATATGTACATGTGTGCTATTATTGGGATGATTTAATCAAAACAAACAAAAAAGGATACAAAATTCATATCATCAGAATTTGTGTGTGGAAGCTTTTACGTAAAGAGGCAGCTGATCATAAATTTCAGTTTCCATAGCTTTTAATGGATACGACTCTCTCTAACTACAGTCTAACTATGAATAGAGTTTCTTATCTCAAATTTATGAAATACTCAAATTATTTCACATGTAATTAAGATAACTAAACAATAAATACAAGTATGTACATTTTCAATCTCCCTATTTGTCTATTCCGTGAAAAAATCCAAAATCTAAAAAAATCTTTATAATTGCAACCAAAATCACCCCACATTAGCAATATAATGAGATTAGTATGTCACAATGCACATGAATCCATTAGATAACCAAAAAACCAAAAGTGGATTTTGAAAATGGGATTGAGACACCACATCATGACAATAACTTAAATAGATAAAAAAAATAACCAAAAGATCACTTAGTTATGACACGTAGAAATATAACTCACCTTGCTTTGGGAATCATCTGATGATAAATTAATAAGAATTGTAAAGAATTGAATAAGCATAAAATCTTATGAAATAAAGAATCCCTTTAAATCCTATCAATCTCAATCAAGTTTTCTTCTCCTTCATAAAATTTTTCTCTCAAAAGATGTTTCTTCCCAAATAATTCTTCTCCGACAATAAGAGATCTGCACATCTCCCCTAAGGAGACAAGATGACATCCCTAATATTAGAATTTTCTCCCCTGTGTAACATGAAAAGGTAAAATATAAGTAGAAAATACATAGATAACTCAGATGGGAAGCTAAAACATCATTAGTCAAGATGATCTCCAAGACACGTACAAAATATTCCATAATCAAAGGATCCTTAGAGGATACAACCATGTTCACATAGAACTAGAGACTAAGACTCACATTAGCCAATGAATGTGGGATAAGAATTCGGGATGAAGAGAGGAGATAAACCCTCTTTTGAACAAATAATTCCTCTTTATTCCTCAAGAGATATTTCCAAATCCATATGCGCCTAATCTCTATAGGCTCGAGTCTAAAATCCTATCCTAAGGGGAAAACCATCACTAATGAACCTAATGATAGATGATTACATGGTCATATATGGAATAGGTATGGAGGTTCTCGGGGTTTAAGTACGATGTATCAACATTCTCAGTGCACTAAGAGGTGAATCAGGGGATCTCTCGTAAATGAGAAGTCCTACCTGGACCACTCGAGGACTATGTAACGACTTTTTTACGTGCATTTATAATTTCACGTACCATGGAGATAGGAAAAAGTAGGAATATTCACACAAAAAATAAATGGATTGAAATCCAAAGAGAGTTCATGCACTGATAAGAGAAATCAACCAAGAAATACTCAAATCAAAACTATAAATCGAGAATCAACACTGAGAAATAGTGGAATGTCCCATAATGACTCTAAAAGAGATGAAATCAACCAAAAGATTTTAAATAACAACAACTACTTGAGTTAAATCTAATAAAACCTAAAATCCCTTAAACTGGGGCTTTTTCCCTTCTAATTTAAGAACAAAATCCATAAAAATAAAAACAAATATCACTTTTAAGAATAAATACATCTTCTTTTGAAAAAATATTCCTAGTATTTGCTCGGGTATTAAAGGATTCGAAACATTTTCAAATGAGCCCTAAAATACCACTTAAAACCATTATTGGCCTACCTGTGAAGTACGTGTGTATGGCTTAAAAGCTAGTTATGCTATAGATACTTTATGGATTCATGTGTATGGTTATGTCCAGAAGATAACTTAAGGGAAATCGTCGATAAAAGGCTAAGCTAAAAGAACCCAAAATCCCAAACTCTTAAAAATATGGTATGAATATATGTGGATGCATGTAAAAACATTCATTTTGATATTTAAAGTGCAAGTTTGAGATAACTACAGAAATCAATAACTCACATGAACATATATACATATGACACTAAATTATGTAAGGTGTGAACTTGATTAGACTATATATTATAAACATGATTCATTGTATGATTTTCCTTGGCATTTTTATTGATTACATGGTTTTAGAACTTTTTTACCACACACATTAATTACTCAACAACATTTACAAAATTACAATAAAATCGAATCAAGAAACCTTTGTATGTTAACAAAGGCATGATCGTAAACAAATATAAGTCATAAAATCAAGTGAATGCACATAACCAAGTTAAAACAATTAAAGTTATGCCTAATTTTACCATTTCATTAATATCCTTTGAAGATCTTATAAATGGTAGAATAAAAAAATATAATCTCCCTCATATGATGTTTATCCCTAAAGTTGATACTAAAAGTATAGTGTTACAATAAAATTAAAAGCCCCATCTTTTTTTTTCTCGTCTTGAATTTTCTAGCACTTGGTTTTGTCTCTTTTCAGCATAATATGTCTATTCTACTATGGCTTCACACACACTTTGGTAGGCACCTATTTACGATACTTAAATTCAAGTCAGGATTATCTCACCTATGGTAGCCCTTTCCATTTGAAGAATGTCTCCCCAATCAATGCCGTTAAGAAAAGTATTTTTCATAAAGAACTCCCATATGGCCCATAGAATTGTTTTAAAATAAGAACTATTAGATATCGGTAATTAATCATGATTAAATCAAGCACTATTGCAAGAGACATAACAAAAATCATATGATTAAAGTGATATGCAAGTTTATGTATAAAGTGAAATCATAACCAAAGATTTCAACAAAATTTCAGTACCAAGATTTTTCGTATGAATTATAACATATCATTAAGATAATAACCATTAGTAGCAAAGATTTAAGAATTCATACTTTAATCATCATTTAAATTGAGTTCATGCATCAAATCATGATAACTATATAATTTAATTATAGATCACAAAAATAATTAAATGAAAATCTTTTGGACATTTTGAAATATGAAAGATGCAATATATACAAACATATTATGTAAGAAATTACACATATAATAAATCGCATGGAGATGCGTGAATGCATGAAAATCCTTAAAAACTTTTAAAAATGATCCAAATATGACGATGCAAGTACTCACCCAAAATATTTGATTCCAAACGAATCAAGTAGTGCCTAGGAAGGGGACCTATGAATTAAATACCCAAGGTATCCTAAGCAAACTATCATCTAAGTAGCGAGGGGTTATGACTCTCTCAGATCTTTATGTGGAACAATTACCACGTCCTTCTTAGATAACTTTCTTTGAGGTAGGTCAACCTTAATCTTCTTTCTTTGGGTATTCTTTTGTATGCCTCTACCATCCTTAGGTATCTATCTCTAATTCCTTATAGGATTTTAATGGAAATTCTTACAAACATGAGTATAACATCTAGGTCCAGGAAACTCTCTCCTATCCTCTTTTCTATCATTGAAAATAGAGTCAAGCATTCTCATCAACTTTTCAATATCACTTATTAGCCACTAATAATATCGATCTCCATAAAATTATTGCTATTTTTAACGAACATATAATTTCTCTCTTTAAAATACCTATAAGTTTAGTCAGAATGACCATGCAACTCACAATAGGTAGAAAAAGACACATCTTTCATAAACTTTGGTTTTGGGTTATTGGTGTTTTCTCAACTTTCTCAAGACTATTTTCTGTAAAGAAAAATTTGGAATTATGATTTTGTTTAAACACAAAATTAGCTTCCATAGTCTTTTGGTTTGAGAATTTATTCCCTAGTATTATTTTAACTACAAGAAGAGATTTTTACATTTGATTTTAAAGATACATTTTTTTCTTTTTTTGGTTCAACATATCCAATATCATGTTTGTCATTGTTTACATGACCATGGTACATTAATATGCTATCAAGAACATTTGTTCTATCGGTCATGTCAACTTTCAAGTCTTTGGCATGTGGAAGCTCAATTTTCAAATTTTCAAAATCTAGTTTCAAAATTTCTCTTTCGATTTCAAATTCTTCTTTTTATTTCAAAAGGATTTCATTTATTATTATCAAAGAGTCATTATCATCTATAAGAACATAAATATTTTATTTAAGTTTAAAATTCTCCAATTGAACATTTTCAACCTTTTCTTCTTTTTCATCTTGTTCAAACTAGAAGGATTTCATTTTATTTTTAAGTTTGATTTTCGATTTTGTGAGTTTCAATGACTCGTGATAAAATTCATTCAAGGCCTCATGTATATCATTAACATTATCATCACTCTAATTTGGTGGCCTATGAAATGACCATCACTTTTACACAATAAGGAATCACTAAAAGATCAACAACTAGACTCTTTGACCCTATTTCTTTTCACCACGCTATCGAATGAAATTATTTAGTTACACACATTTTCTTCTTATAATATTACCATAAATGATATTTCTCTTCCAATTTTGTCACTTGATGAACTCGGATCGGACACGCTCTTCGAATCATTCAAACCTATTTTGTGGAATTTCTTTTTCTTCTCGAAGTTTTTCTTCTTCTCTTTCTTTTTAAAGTGAGTTGGACAAATATTTATGTGATGTACGACTCCACCACAACCATAATAATTATCTTCGTTTATTTATTTTCCTCTCTTGGGAGCACTCTTGTCTCTAGTGGATTTGTATGGTTAGGTTCAAACTTCTTTTTATTTTTGAATAAAGTCTTGTTATTTTTATAAAATTTGCTGAAATTTTTCTCAAATAAAGTCATATTCATCTCGACGTTCTCTTTTAGTTTGTCCTCACTCTTTCAAGACACAAACTTCTCACTAGATTCCGCTACAAATTATATATCTTTCTTAGGCTTAAACACACATAAATTCTCTTTTTAATCAAAAAATTGTAGTGACCCCACCATCTCTTGTAAACTACATGTGTTTATGTCTTTTATCTTATAAGAATAACCACTTTGGTTTTGAATGTAGACGCTAGCAATCTCAACATCTTTTTGACAAGCTTGTTCTCGTGAATATTCTTACCAATATTAAATGAGACATTGACAACTTAGTCAATAAAGTATAGTAATCATTAAATCTATCATCTTCATTCATTCGAACATAGTCACAATGTTTTATAACTTAGCTCTCATAACACTATAAATTCCTTCACGTGTCACTGTCAATATATCCTAAGCTTTATTTTTCATTTGAAAATTGAGTATATGGTTATACTCGTGTGTACTCATGATGTAAATAAAGAATTCAACGCAATTGAGTTTCAAATATAATTAACAAACTCGACATCTGGAAACAAAAACCTTGGCCTCTTCAATTTAGCACCATCTTATTCTATTATAGGATAACTCCACCCATCCTCAACACTCATCCATAATTTCTCGTGCTTCGATTTTAATTGATATATCATTTTCACTTTCTAGTGACCATGATTTGAACCATAAAAATAAGTTAGAAGATTCGTAGAACTATAGTTGCAATACTGATCCATTATCAAAACAAGATCTAAACATAATCATCAAACTAGATCTAGGAGAAACAAACACAAACAACAACACACAAATAAGAAATATATACTCGAACACACAGTGTTTGAAAGATAAATCTCTTCAATCCCAATTAAGGGTGGTGTGTTTTGAACAATGTGTTCAACTCGAAGAAGCCTATTAGGTGTGAATAGGTTTTAAAGAGATTTTTTACCAATTTTTATATTTAACCTAGTTAACATTCATATAGGTGAGGAATCTAATAGATATAAGTCAATTAAAATTTATAGAGTCAAATCTAGGTTTATTATGTGACTTAACTAGATGTAATCCCTAAATCAAGTTCATAAATGGATCATGTTGGATCCAACCATAGATCTAAGAGTTTCTACCATACATAATGTGTATAAGAACCAGAAAAAATCACACAATAGGCACAGGTCAAGATTTACGAGAAAAAACTCCACCTACGGGTGAAAAACCCTCGGTGCATCATACTTTCTCAATATATTTGAAAATAAGTTTTACACAATGTAAGAAGGTACATGTCTCTTATTCCATAATAAGAAGTTACATGTGGATGCTAAAACTATCCCCCATTCCAATGAGCGATGCGTTCAAAGCTCCATCAAGTGGATATCAAAGTCTCATTCTGCATCTTAGAATCGCACCATCTTCAATTCCCCAATACCTCAAACACTCGCATTTATATTTTGGAGTCTAGATCTTAAGATTCAGATAACAATTTCAACTAACTCTCAAATATCATAAATCATGAATTGAGTATTGAGTATTGATTCAAGTCTTCTCTCACAGATCTCTATCATGTGCATGAGTTGTGTGAGGTCATGTGGGAAGTGGGATGAAGGAATAAAATCATATTTGTGGATGAGAGGTTTGGGGGCATATTTAAAATTGGGGTAAAAAGAGGTAGTTGGGGGTAATAAGGGAAAATGGGTAAAAGGTTGGTTTAAAAGGCATGTGGGTCTTAAGTATTTAGTATTTGTTGGGTTTATTGTTTCCATTTGGTAGGTGATGAATCGTGAATAGGAGATGGGAGGTCAAATGGGTTAAAAGGCTTAAGTGTTGGGGTTGTTCGCGCCACAGTAGTGGAGGTGAGCATGGGCAGGAGTAGGCTAGGGTCGAGTTTGAACATTGGGGTATTGGGTGGGGCTGAGGGCTTGTAACAGGGGTTGGGTTTGGGTGGATTTGGTTCAGAAGGTTGGTTTGAGGTTAGGATGGGGCAGGTGGGTGATGGCTGGCGCGGGTATGGTAGAATGGAAGAAGGGGTCGGCTCCGGGTTTACGGGTTATGGGGTAAGTGGGTTTAAGGTGTTGGGTTATTGAAGATGATGGTTGTTGTTTGTGTTAATGGAGGTTAGGTGAGAGGAGAGAGAAAGGGGGTGATGAGAGGTTGAAGAAAGAAGGTGAGGGGTTTGGGTGTTTGAAGGTGTAGGGTGGTAGTATGAGGGTGAGGGTTTGAGTGTGTGTATTAGGATAGATGGGTGTGAGGGGTTGTGTGTGTTTGACTTATGACCCCTAAAAAATGAATTAAAAGAAAAAATAAGATAAAAGAAAACCAAATTTAAACTAAATTTAAAAAAATAAAAATAAAAATTAACTAAAATAAAAATGACACAACATGACACACTAAACAGACTCTAAAAAAATAAACACAACTAAAATAAAAACTATAAAAATAAAAATTAATAAAATAAAAAAATGAAAAAATGAAATAATAATAAACTAACTAAAAACTAAGAAAATAAAAGAAAATATAAAAACTAATAGTCGACGTGCTAAAAATCCTAAAAATATATACATGAGTCAATAAAATAAAATAATAAAATAAACCCTAAAAATAAAATGACACAAATAAAATAAAATGGGACAAACTAAACACACACGGTTCGGGACAGGTTTAGGGTAGGCTAGGGTTATGGGATAAGGTATTTAGCTCCATTCAACGCGCATTTGCCTCGATATATAGCTTTTGACATTGCAAACAGACGTTTGACCTACAAGATAAACATTTAAGCACATAAGACCCAAATTGCAGAGAATTAGCAATTAAAATACATCTATTCGGGGTATAAATTGTACAGTTTTGGGTGCTTATCAGGACCCTTCCCTTATGGGAAACCCATCAAGCCTGTAAGTGCTTAACTCGATTGTGCACTCTTCCCTTTATTATATCTTCACGTGAGTTGTAATTTTTCTTGTTACTAACTCTCCACCATTTTTGTGAAGTCTTCTTCTGCATGGGCGAGGGGCCCCTCTAAGGTGAGGGTAGTTCCTTCACCTTTCTCTCCTGCCATTCCTTGCACCCCATTTCAATGCGAGAGGAATTCTTTGTTGGTCTATTCTCTAGGACTATCATGAGAGGTTTGTTCATGTCTTAGGCACATTCATCTCTTTTTTTTTCCTTTTTGATTTTGAATTTTTAGTTGTTGGTGCTCGTAAAATTAATTTCTAATTCTTTCTCTTACAGATCTCCACTATATATCCCATCACCATTTGAAGTTCTTCTATAACTACTCACTCTGTCCAAGTATTTGTCAATTCGCAAAGATCTTTATCAATTCTTATTTTATATTCTATACTAACTTGTATTTTTCTACATGTGCCTTTGGCTCCTATTCCTTTTTTCTGCAGTGTGCGGTTCATTAGGCCAGCCCCCAGCCAGTGCTGCAACTAGCTCTGGAGGGGTATTCTTTGAGCATCTTCTTTACCTTTCTTTAAATATTAGAGGGCTTCCTCACAAGCGATACTCTTACTATTGGGGCATTACATTTTTCCCATAGGGTTAATCGTCCCTGGGTTACCTATATCTATAATGACATCTATCCCCGGGGTCTATCTTCCTTTGGATAATAGTCCCAAAGTTCAATCAATTCTTGTTCATCCAATTTTTAGCGTGGTTTCGAGCGACCCTATAGCTCACATCACTTGTTCAACACAAGTAACTAGTTATATAATATTGTTGCCTTTGATAACTGTCTATTGAAAACCTCTTCATTAATAGGTTAATGCGAGTATCGCTCCACCTCCTCTTATAGACTTGAGTGTCTCCCCTCTAATTAGAGTCCAGGTACTTGAATTGGCTCACCTTTATGCTTGCTCTCAAATATCACATTTTGCTTTACATGTGTTTGAAAAATTACTCAATATATCTTTTTACTTTCATTTTAGTCGAGCATTGCTAGTGCTCCCTTGTCAGTTGCATCTCCAACAAGTGTTGCTATGAGTAGTTCATCACCAATGACACCTTAGGTATTAGAATAATCATTCATTAGTTTCTTACTTGAAAATATTTATACTTGTATTATTTTTATGGGTACTCAAACGATTTCATCTTCTTTTTTACATTCTTTTTTTTATGTTGGCATCACGAGCCAAGTGAGTACGGCCACGAGTGTTCCCCCGCCTGTGGTTCCTTAAGTTTTGATTTGGCATATCGAGAAATTATTTTATGTAACTGATTAAATGATAAAAAAATTTACACTATCTTCTCATTTGTGGTATGTGAGTTCTACGAGCATTCCTTTGACTGTGGAACCTTCTGTGAGCATGACTACAAGCGCTCAACTATTATTCTATCATACCAAGTTTTGTTTATAGCTTGCTTTTATTGTGCAAGTACTCAAGTAACACTTTCCAATTTCTTTATTTTCAGTTTAGTGATCCGGTGTTCCTATGATTATGTAACGTACTGTGAGCATTGTTGTGAGTGTTACTTAGGTATTATTCTATCACACCTTATTCTTTTAAAACTTGCTTTTACTGTGCAAATGCCTAAGTGTCACTTTCCATTTTCTTTATTTTGAGGTTAGTGTCACGAGTGATCCTGTAGTTTTGGAGCCTCACGTATTAATCTTTTATACCTTAGTTTATTATTTTAGTTGCTTTTATTGTGCAAGTGCTCGAGTGAGCACTTCATATTGCTTTATTTTTAGGTTATTTCCATGAGCGCTCCTATAACCGCGGAGCCTGGGATATGTAAAAGGGAGCAGTGTAGGCTTTTTAATAGCACGCTAATTCCTGTTGGCATAAGAGTGAATCTTTTTCCTTGTTATCATTTTCTATATTCCTCTAAAAAATTTACTTAAATCATTAATTTCCTCAATCTCCCCTTTTTTAGCAAGAAATGAACGAGGTAGGAGAGGTTGTTGAAGAGAACGAGCAAAGTTCCGAGGCCACTCATTTTGATGGATTTGAGGGGGAGTAGTCTAGCGAGGAGTCGTCCCCTTATTCTGAGGCTAGATCTATGGACATTGGTTTTGACTCTATTGATATGGATGCTCCCAAAATTTTCACAAGAAATTTATGGCATGAGCATCACTCTAAGAGATTTCGAGAAGCAGATTACAATGTCTTAGACTTGATTTTTTAGGATCGCCCTGATACCTTCACAGTTAAGAGTATTTGCAATAATAACATCCTAACTATTTTCAATCTGATGGGGCTCTCTAGTCATGTTCATAGGTATACTTCAACTCCTCCTAGCGATGTTACCGGGGAAAGTGCTCACATCTTTTTGGAAGCTATCAAAGACTTAGAGAGTTGTTACCACTTCAGTCTCGATTATCTTAATGCTTCCATTACATTCTTATCCATTAGGTTTCCATGAGATTGATGAAAGCCAAATGTTTTTAGCAAGATAGAGCTGAATGGCATCAGTCTGAGGCTAATAGTATTTGTGAGTAGATCCAAACTTTAGAAGAAAATCTAGCCAAAGTCTTTGCTAGTAAAACAAAAGATGATGCTCGACTAACTAAGCTCCAAGAAGATTGTATACAAGATACTATCCTCTCGTTTGAAGACTTCTACACAAAGGAAAATATTGTCTTTTTTAGCTGATTGATATATTATAATAATTTCCCTTCTTTTTGCTTGTTATACTATGATCTACTCTCATTTCATGCAGGTTGTTTATATAAATGAAAAAAAAATATTTTAATACTAGTCTTTGCACTTTGCATTCTTCATAAATTTTTTATACGATTTGGACTATCCCTTATTTTGGGGGAGCCTCTGCTCGTGAATTAATATCTTTCCCTTTCTTTGTGGGAGTGCCTGCTCATAATCGGGCCAGTAATATATGTAACTTTCCTACATTCTATCGTCGTATCTACTCGAAATTTGGCGAGTAATATATGTACCTTTCCCATATTCCGTGGGATGCTTGTCCTATATATTTTTTTTAAGAAAATAGGACTTGGGAGCCAACCCCTTCTGTTATTACGGATAATCACACAAATTATTCAAAAAAAAAATTGTCACTGAAATTGTGTACCCCATATTCTGTTGGGAACTCTTTTCTGGGAGCTTACCCCTCAAAGTATTACGGGTGAAGGCGCTTTGCTTATTATATTTTGTCATTAGGAGGTATGTATCCCACTAAGTATGATGAGTAATTCTCCTTAATTTTAATATCTTTTTATTTTATACTGTGAGAATCACAGGCTACTCTGTTCATAAAATTAACTTAGCAAAAGAAAAATCACTTTTTTGAGATGTATTTGTTCGCACAACTTTGCGAACAATTACTCGATAAACTTGTTGGTTATGTGAACTGATAAACTCTATAAACATCATCATAAATCTTATGAAGGAATTCGTCATAACCAAACATTCACTATTGCATTCACTGGGCAAAAATCAATATTTTTCAATTGTACAATTACAATAAAGTATCATCAATAATTTTCCTTTTCATTTAAGGAGCTTTCACTTTATATAATAAACTACTAAGAAAAGGTTAGAGTACCTCAAGAATAGTGCTTCTTGAGCCATTTTCAATTAGCGATTGAATGAACTCACTCTCCGGCTTTGCGATTTGGAAATATTTAGATCTCCCTACTCCTTGCACCATGAAAGACTCCTCCCAGTTGGGCCTGAATTTTAAGGCCGACACACTTCATAGGTGATGAGTGAATGCTCGCAAAACTAACTCTATCACTTGGAATTCTCTAAGCTTAACTAAATTTTCATAAGCTCTAGACAGCTACTCAGTGTAGACTTTTAAACTTTTCTTACCTCTATCACGATGCTCATCTAAAATTTCTAACTGTATATGTCTTAGATCAGGAACCAAATATGGGTCAAGGCCACTCATGCTGATGGCACAACCAATTCTACCGATAGGATAACCTCTATACCATTGACTAGAGAGAATAGGGTAAAACCAGTTGGCTTCCTCTTGGATGTCCTGTAAGCCCATAAAACCATTGGTAATTTGTCATCCCAAGCTTTTGACAGATCTTCCAACATATTTTTCAAAATATTGATAAACGTCTTGTTGGTGGCCTCCTCTTTACCAGTCCCTTTAGGGTAGGAAATAATTGAATTATTATGGATGATTTTTAGCTTTTCCATGAGCAGAACCATCTCTTTGCACACAAAATTCTTGACATTATCTATAAGAATGATATTTAGACTGCTAAACCTGCATATTATATATTCCCAAATGAACTATGTCACCACCTGAGTAACAACCCTTCTCAAAGGAGTTACTTCCACCCATTTGGTATAAAGGGTTGTGATAACCAGAATAAAGGCTTTCCCATGAGAGACTGCTATTTTTTCCTACCAAATCAAATGCCCAAGTGTGGAATAGGTAAGAATCATCTAAGCTTTGCAAACTCACGAAGGGGACATGAAATATACTGTCATGAATTTGGCATGTTCTAAATTTCCTTACAAAACTTATAAAAATCTTCCTCTATTGTAGTCCAATAGTACCCCAAGCTCATAAGCTCATCATATAATTTGGCATCACCCATGTGCGAAGGCTCGTGGACTTATTTTAGTACTCCTTCCACATCTTCCCCCACCATACATCTTAATGCCTTCTCAATATATCCCTTTCTATAGAGTTCCCCACTCACTAAATATAAATGCGGTACTATTTTCTTTATATAATTCTCACCAGCCCTCTCAGCAGGTAGTTATCCATTTCTGAGATAGTTGATGTAGGGTGACCTCTAATCTTCCAGAATTTCCACAAAATTTAACTTTATTAGCAAATCAAACTGGGTTTGGCACTTTAGGCAACCTTGTTTCATACAAGCAGCCTCTATGCTCATGGTATGCCAATAATATCCCTCTCGATGCAGACATTTATAGAGTGGGATTTATTTGTCCTCGTAGTGACTATCATGCATTATTTTTAATTTTCTTGGGCCTTCTCTTATCCTAAGCATCGCACTAAAAAACCATCTGAATCTTTAAAATATAACATACCCTAAAGCACGTGAAAATTTTCCAATTAAGATAACTTCATGTCCCCTTCACATGTCTCTAGCTACTTTAAAATTAGAAATCTCCAATCCTTAAGCTCTTCACTTAGGAATAGAGATCGCATTGTAGTGGGAACTATTCATGGACGGGTGATGATTGTGGCCTTGGACTCCTCCATATCTAATTTTTATGCAATCATTGTCAAAGCATCTAGATGCCTATTCATCGCCCTTAGACGCCTCTCTATTTTGGTAGATAAAAATTGGCTCAACTACCTTCGAATGATTGCTCTATACAGAGCAAGATTAGTGCTCTTGAGCATAAACTCCCCATTAACATGTTTGATTACCAGGTTGGAGTCTCCTTTTATGCAAAGCACTCTGATGCGTCTTCTCAAAGCCTCCAGAAAGCTAAGTATGAGAGTCTCATATTTCGCTTTGTTATTAGAGAACTTTCAATCTAACTTATAGGAGATGATGACATTGTTTTTATCACTTGAGACTATAATGCCTACTGCACCAGTACCTTGTGAGCATAAGCCATCAAACTCCATACTTCACTCTTCCATATCTTCAACTAAGCAGTCATGGGATTATCCCCTGGCAGCTCCACACTCAAATGATTAAAATTTAACATGGGAAGTTGACGAGGAGATCATCCAAAGCTTGGCTTTTAATTCCCTTTGGAGCAAGGCATTTTAGATCATATTTCAAGAGTATTAAAAACCACTTGGCTGCTCACCCTATCAAGAGGATCCATGCAAGTAAGTATTTGATGGGATCACATTTTGTAATCATATTCACCATGAAGGATAGCAAGTACCACCTCAGTTTCTATGCTATAAAGACCAAAGCAGGACAATGCCTTTCTACATTCGTATATCTCAACTCTGTTATAAAAATCACTTGGGACAATGGATCTCCACTCCTTTTTCTTGAGTGAGAAGGGCCCAAATAGACCTTTTTATAGAAGTGAGGTAAAATAATATAGGCATACCTGCTTTCGATGGGATCATGGTTGAAGGAGAAGTCAATATCTCTTGGACCCTCTCAAATGTTTTCTTTTACTCATTCACCCACACCTATTTCGCCTTATCCTTCATAAGTGGTGCAAAGGGGTGACTAACTTTCACTAATGCTGGTATTATCCTTTTCAGGTAAAAGACCTTTCCCAAGAAACCCTTAAGTTGCATCTAACTTTTCAATGGTGGCGTCATTCAAATGGTATTTTATTTTTCTACATCAACTTGCACACCGTGCATGTTAATGAAGAATCCTAAGAATTTCCCCGTGGTAACTCTAAAAGCGCATTTTGAGGGGTTCATATTCTTTTTGTACTTTCGACATCCCTTAAAGACTCTTTTAAGATCCTGGAAATGCTTTCTCTTTTTTTTACTTCACCACCAAACCATTTACATAGAACTCCAATATATCATGAAGTAAGTCATGAAATATGGCCATCATGGTCTGTTGGTAATTTACTCACGCAATTTTTAGCCCAAAAAGCATGATAGTGTAATGGAAATTACTTACAGGGGTCAGGAAGGTTATCTTCTCTATGTTCGCCAGGTCCATTTTGATCTGTATATAGCCCACATACCCATCCATGAAATTATACATTTCATGACCAGTAGTGGCATCCACTAAACTATCAATACTAATTAGAGAAAATTCATCTTTGGGGCAAGCACGATTCATATTTCTAAAATCCATGTAGACCTATATTTGCTTTGTATCTTTCTTTACCACGGAAACAATGCTTGACAGCCATATTGCGTACTGAATGGTCTTGATGAATCCAGCTTCAAGAAGCTTTCTTACCTCTGCTTTGGTCTTCGAATCTAGCTCAGTTTTATAAGTTCGCATCGCCTACTCGCGGGCAAAGCTTTAGGCAGAATATTTAACTTGTGAGAACTGACCTCCAAATCTATCCTCGGTATTGTATACTTCCACATGAATACATTTATGAATTCTTTGAGCAAGCCAATAATCTCCTCCCATTTCTTAGGATTTATTTCCTTGGAAATTAAGATGGGTCACTCATCACCACATTTAATTTTAGCTTATGAATCTTCTCTCCCAGTCCATTTTACATATGTTCATGCGCTTCCTCCGGTTCCTCAATGTGCTGAAAAATGTGGGACTCATAAATCATAAAACCTTCTAACACTAGGTCGATGATTTGTCACAAAACATCGCTCGCTCATACCATTATAAGGAAAAGATAGCTACTCGTGTGCTCAACCTTCTGGCACCAAGTCTGCGCGTGTCTTACTTCTTCTGTAAATTTTCTCTTATCCTTTTATTTGCTCTTAAAGTGTGCCACTCATGTGATCAACCTCTCATTCATTGATTTATTGGTTTAAAATTCCTCTTGAGCCACTTGAAGCTCCCCTACTCCTTTAATTAAGCATTTTCTTTCTTCCTTTATAGAACGCCGCATCCATAGAATGGGCTTCTTCTATTAAGAATGGTCCCTATGTCACTTTAATTACAATCTCTATCCTATGAATTTTGTCTTTCACGCATTAGTGTAACATTGACGACACGATTCCATGCATGTGCATACACACCCAGCCTATCAATAGCTGGTAACTTGTGCAAGCGTTGATATTATTAAATTTAAAGTGGGATGCAAATTTCCCTAACTTGATCCCCACATTGACATAGCCAAGTGACTGCATCCCGCGGTATCAAAACCAAAGAACATAAGTAATACTGGCATAATTTTTCTTGATAAATTATAGTCTCATATAGAGTGATAATCAGCATAATATTTATCAATGCCCACCCATCTAGTAGCTCTCTCAAGAAACAAATCCCATTTATTATAGGAGTAACATATAGAGGTCTATTATGAATAAAATCCACTTGCCTATCCACCTCTGAAAATACTACTTCAGATGTATATTTCTTAATCACTCTCCCCACAGGACCGTGCCAGTTGAGAGAAAGGTCCCCTCGCTCTTGGACTACTTTTAGAAACTTATTAGTGCTGCTGCTCGTGTTTCATATTTTATCCCGATTTGGTCGAAGAACCATTTGAACAAGGGGATTTTATCACTGTGCACTTTGAATCTATTTTACTTGATACGTTTATCACTGTGCTCGTGCTCCGATAACCACAACTTCCTCATTAGTCATATGATCACTCTATATTCCATTACCAATTAGGGTGTCTTCAAAAACTAACTACTTTGAAATAGTATAACCTTATTTATCCATGGCAATAAGAATACCTTCCCATTAGAGTTGCCAAATGTAGGAGGGTAATGGTAATAGGGTCTGTGAATAATTTGAAAGGGTGAGGCATGACCCACTCTAATGGAAACGGGCTTTAAGGTATTTGAAACTTTAAGAGCAACAAGTAGGTCAAAGAATGACTTTTGTAACGTGATAACTTTTTTTGGTTACAATATGAGGAAGACAATGATTAAATACAATCTTTTTAATAAGAAAAAAAAGAATCAAATATCTTGAAGGTGATGATTCTTTCAGAGTGAAGAGACAAGCACTTCAAGTAACAAAGAGAGAGAAAGGAAATAATACTTTCTATGTGGAGTTGGTCAGAGTAACAATGCTCAAATTATGATATAATTTAACCTTTTCTGGGAGCTCTATTTATTGCTAAAAATTAGGACTTACGTGGCATGTGCGCACTAAAGGGATATTCCCTCGCAAAATATATGAGTGGAACTTTTATCATATTTTACTATTTATTATTTTCCACTCTAAAAGGCAACTTCCGGTGCAACCAAAGTCGAAAATCAAGTATGCCAGTCAGAGTGACAAAAAATACTTTTTGTCAATATTATAAATGATGACTTGGCAAACAATTTTGAAGACTTGGAGTGGCTTTGAGGGCGCTCACCAATATTATTTTGAAAAATGACTTTGTGAGAAGTACCTTGACTACTCGTCGATTTACCAAATGTGAGGATTCTAAGTGCATGTGAATGTGTGATTGATCTCTTGGATCCCTCATCTTAATATTCTCTCTTTCCTTGCGTACTAAAGTGGTTGAGCCTTAGTTTGCTCAACAATACTTACCTCTCATCCTCCAAACCAATACTCTCCAGAGATCCCAATTGGTCGTTTGATTGACTGCTTATCATCTAAGGATTCTTGATAAGTAAAACTGTATTCAAACAAAAGATAAGTTCTAATAAATAAACTTTATATAGGCATAACTGCTTGAATGACTTAGGGTTTCTCGTGTGGCATCCCCTCGCGGGTTACTTCTCTAAGTTCATAAGTGGCTTAGGCCTGCTGTCTCGCTCGCCCATTACTAATTTATATCAACTTTGGACATGCTCGCGCAATATTATTCTACTAGCCCACTATTTAGACTTGCTCGTTACTTGGACTTACTCGCCACTTTGGGCCTAGTCACCCATTATTACTTTATTCTTGTCTTGGTCTTGTTCACCTAAAATTGTTCTGCTTGTCTTGGCTTGCCCATTATTTGTATTTTCTCGCCACTTTGGGACTACTCACCCATTATAACTTTGTTTAGGTTTTGGACCTGCTCACAACAACCCTAACTCTTATGGGAGGGTTAAATGGGCACCCTTCTACATATACATGTGTGTTAGCCTTGGGACAATTCAATCAAAAATACCATAAAAAGGATACGATTTTGAAATCATCAGAATTTTTGGAGAAATCTTTGATGTTGATAGGTCGTGTGATCATTAATTTTAGTTTCCATAGTTTCTAATGAACAAAACTCTCTTTAACTATCTTCTGACTATGCATTAAAAAATTTGTCTCGATGTTTTTCTATACTCAAGTGATTTGTCACATAATTAATCCAGTTAAACTATATATACAAATGTTTAGATTTTATATTTTTGGCACTTGTTTGAGTATACTTAGTGATTATTTATTATTTTGATGTTGTAAATAACTATATGGATGTTATTTCTTATTCTTATCCACTTCCCATGGAGCGACTTAAGAAATTAGAAACCAAGAGACCCTTGAGTAGTCCCGATATCACAGTTAGGTCTCATGATGAGCCGAATGACTTAATTGACATAAGTACTAATACTGTCACTGATCTGATCATCGATTCATCCATTGATGCCTCGTTCGTGAGGATTCCTCGGGATGGGATGACATTATGGATATGTTTTTCTACTTAAACTCTACATACCTAGATAGATGTGTAACTTCGACTTCTAGAGCGGACTCTTTAAGTTTTATATTATGTGGAGAGCTTTTGATGACTATCAACTTATTACTTCTTTTTATCGCAATCCACAATGAATGCATCTTTAGTTAGAGTGTTCTACGTGAATCTTAGAGTTACGTCTGACGCACCATTGCCTACCTTTTCTGTTTGAGGCGTAGGGGTCATTATGAGAAAGGATGTCCTTGCATCCCGATGCTGACTAGCCCAAGTTGATGATCCTCAATTTTTTATGTTTCCAGAAGGAGGTATCTCTCATTATTCCTTTGTTAACTTATTAGCAAGTAGGGATGCTCAATGGGTAGGATCATTAATTCATTAGATCAATCCCAGTCCCTAATATTTAGTTCTTCATTTTGTTGTGGCCTATTGTCTTCTCCAGAGATGTAAGATAAAGTATTTTCATATAGATCCTTTTAGGGTGATGTATGCCATTGTAATGCAGTGCATGATTGATTTTCTAGCATTAATCTTAAATCTTACCTTTCAAGGTGCATCAAATAAATCTCATCAAGATTTTATGTGTGGGCATATGATTACCGATTATCTCTATTCACTTGGGGTACCAAGGGTTGTAGTTAACGTACCTACTCGCGTAATCTATGCGATCATGAGCACATTTGTATCTCATAATTCCCCATCACCATCACCAACATCGGTACTAACACTGACACCATCACAAACCCGTGTTCCTGATCCGATGAGTTAGGGAGTCAATTAGTCTACCAACACACAATAAAGACGTAGTTCACCTCTATTCGAGCCACATAGGATCATACCATGAGCCAATTTAATAGGTTTGAGGATCATGTAGATGAAAACTACACTATGATTCATCATGACCTTGATTTACTTATCATATTATTTCATGCAGCTTCATGTCGAGGTTCAATTACTTTTGCTCATATTCCTGCTTTCCCTCCCACTTCTTCCTCTCTAGCACATTCAGGAAAATGGATGTTTCAAACTCATATCAGGATTACGACACTGAGGCTACTTAATTCGATTGACGTTTTTTTCCTAATTACAGATAGGTGATGCTCTAAAAACTATGTTTAATTCAAGTGCAAATCAATCGCAATAAATAATAACCAAACAAGTCGAGGATCAATTTCCACAGGGACTGGATGCTTATAAAAGAACAGGTTCGGGTTATATAAAGTTACTATACGTTATAAAAGTAAAGTGTAAAAGATAATAATAGGGGGAATGGTGGATTAAAACTCACAAGTATCTTAGCATGCGCTATAATGAGTGCGAAAAAGGTAAACATAATTTGATTATAACAAAAATAGATGGAAACTTGTAGTTTAAAATAGAGAAAAGAGATAAGGGATCCTTTTCCCACCTTGGACTTGATAAGTAAATTATGGAATTCAATATGGTTCAATTCTAATCAATTATAGAATTAAATCCAAACATCAACCATGTAGAGATCAAACTCAACTATGGAAAATTAAGGTTTAATTAGTCATGGTGACAAATGGGTTAAGTTTGTAATAAAAATTCAAACACTACTATTCCATGATAAGGACAATTAAAATACTATGATATTATAATATTAACTCATGAGTTTCAATTAGAATGAATATAAATTAAACCCTAACTTTGAAGTTCAATCATCCATAGTGGGATTAAGATCCCGAACCTATAAGAATTACGTAATAATGGCAAACATGATATAAACAATGAAAACAAGATTTAACAAGAAAGTGAACACCATTAAAGCAAGTAACCGACCAAAACTTCTCCAATTGATGCAAAGAAAAACTTATACGACCAACAAAGTTAAGAGTACATGCTTACAAACATCAATGCATAACAAATTTTATCTAATTAATGGAAAGAAAGAAAGAGAATGAAAAATGTTAACCTAAGCGAGAAAAATAGAGTTGAATGTTTGGTATTATTTAATAAAAATAAAAGCTAAGTCCCTTAGAAATGAAAGCAAAACACAAAATAGACAACAATTGGGTAGTGGAAAACTTGTGAATAAATAAGCAAAGCCAAAACACGGACCAAACAAATCATGGTAGAGCCAAATCAATTTGGATCAGAATTAATTCAAGGCTTCCAGGGTTCGAATCGATTCGGATTGGGGGCCAAATCAATTAGGTATCTGAAGGTGATTAGGAAGATTTGTTATCTTACTTTTTACGTTGGCCCTCCATAAAAACATCCATAACTTCTTTGTTAAGAGTCAAAATCATGCATTATTGGGAACCACATGAATAACTTGTAGTGATACAACTTCCATGTAGAGATTGGGCCCAAAACCCAAGTGCTAGATTTACTAAAGTTCTCACAAAGTTGCATTGGTCGATGTAACTTTCCCATAATTTAATGAAACATCACACTTAACATTTCCAACACCTTTAAAATCTCAAATAATCCTTGCACACGATATATACAATGAAAATAGAGGCTATCCTGTAAATGAACATAAGTATCAAGATTAATGCACGCAGGAATCCTAAAATGCGTAAAATTAAGGGGTTTTAAATGCAATGTTTTTTACTACCCAATAGGATTTTATGTATTAATCCTATATTTTGTATGGAGGAGATCATAGGTGTAGTTATGTGTGTTTTGTTGATCCATTTCATACTTATGATGGGTTTTGTACACCTATTATTTTTGGGGTTAATACACTTGTATTTAGACCTTTATTTTCATTTATATATATATATATATATATATATATATATATATATATATATTTATATTGTTTCTCTCTATGTTGTGATCTCATTTTAGACAGACTTGTGTATAATATATTGCTTTTATCATCTGTATATTTATCATGTCCTATACTTGGTTGTATGAGATTCACTTGTTATACATATGATTTCATATGATTTATATCTTTCTCGTTATCTTATAGCCCTTATCAGACCTTGTTAGTGACATTCATGATAATATTACCAGAATTTTATCATGTTTCTCATATTATCACTAGTTTATCATATGTTCTCTGGCTTATGCATTGCTAGTTTTACTTTCCTATGTAATTTTTCTTCCCATGCTATATGCCCATTAACTATGTTTTCTATACTTATCTTTGACTTTTTTGTGCCAAAAGGGGGAGAAACTTCTAAGATAGGGGTAGTTATTACTTGCATACTTTTTTTTAATTCTAAGGGATAAACAATGCTTAAAGGGGGAGAAAATTTTTAGTGAGGGGGAGCTACATCATTTTATACACTTTTAGTGTTAAGATTGATATTAATATGATTGAGGTGGAGATTTCACTTTGATATACATTACTTACATGCATATTTATCACTTTATACTTTATATTGATATTTGTTTAGGATTACCAAGCAAGGGGAGTTGTTTTTAGTGCATGTCAAACTTGCAAGATCTTTTTGTGTTGTATGATTTTATACGTATCGTCATGAGATTGCAAATCAACCCATCCAATATTTGACATTAGTTATTTTTCATTCTATAGGATTTAATGTGTATTGAGAAATGCTTAGCTCAATATATGGCTAATGTGGATTGATATTTGTTTATCGTAATCAAGTATTTTAGGTTTTGAGGATTTTTCCATGGAGGCAAGGGGGAGATTGAAGAAATATGTATTCATTTATTATAGTATAGTTGGCTTAATTATATTTCAAAGCATTTATGTCGTGAATTATCAATATTAAATGATTGATTTTATTTAGACTTTTAATAAAGAGAGTCTTGTTCATTATACATCGGGGAACATTGAATATTGAAGATCATACACAACCTTTCTGCATCAAAATTTTCGTTGCCTCTCATTTGAAGATGTATCCTCTTATGGGCTATCAATTAAATGAAAAAGGATATACACACACATACACACATTTTTCAATTATTTAGATAAAATGTTATTGTCAAATGAACAAGTAACTTTATATATTGATATGTGTTATGGTTAACCTCAAAGAAAGTCCTGATTTGAAATATGTAGTTTGTTTGGGAATAAAATTATTTTCTTCCCAAAACCGTTCACAAGGCTATGATTTGACCCATTATTCATAACCTACAAAGTTTTAGGCCACTGCTTAAAAGCATTCCCAAGAGTGCATAATCTTTTTGTGACTTGTGCACTGCCAAAAACCATGTGCATGGAAATATTTTTATTCGTGATCATAACATTGCCAGATTTGTAATTTTTTTTATATAAATAGAGTATTTTTCTCTCCATTTTAAAATATCTTAATTCCTCTTTACTTATCCTATAATGATAGAGTATTTTTGAGGTTGAGAGCATGTGAAATAAAATCATTTGTTCCATTCATATTTTAAAGAAAACAAAACATGTTCTGATTTTTTTTTTTGTGGAACTGAGAGTGCTTTTTATCAAATCCACTTAGATTTATTCAATCTAATCTATCTAAATTAGAATTGAAGATCAAAACTTCGATCTAGAATATGTGTTTGAGATATTGGAGAGTTCAACCATGGCATGATTTTAAGGAGGTGAATGTGATTTCCATGTTCGTAAGATGGAGCTTTAGGTGGATCACTCATTGTTAATGGGGGAGAGTTCAATGTTTGTCAAATAACATATTGTTAGATAACACGAGAAATGCATCTTACTATGTTGTATAAAATATTTTCAATTGAATGAGAGATTAGGACGCATCGAGGTTTTTTACCCCTAGACGGGGGATTTTCCTCATAAATTCATCTCGTGGTTTATTTGTGTGTTATTTGCTTTGATTATTGCATCACTAACACACACAACACTTAAATCTAGAGTGTATCTACGCATATCTATTGTGACAATAAATCTCAACAAAAATTATAAGTAAATCCAATCACCAGAAAAGTAAAGAACATGAATAAGAACAATCACGATCACACAACACAAGATGTACGTGGTTCGGCAAGTTGCCTATGTCCACGGTGGTTCTCTCAATTTCAATTTCTCTTTTCCCCAGAGGAGTATTTTCAGTTACATGCCCTTTACCCCAGGCCAGGGATATAATATATACAGGTAAACTTCGAAGAGTGGGGTTGTTGGTCACTCCCATATTAACCCACTATCCCTAGAATATCTCATGAGAGATTTTAGGAATAGGATGGGTCATTGCTAACTAACTATTTTTAATGATTTGGAATTTGGATAGGGATCTCCCTATTTTCAATAGGGCTCAGTTTGTCTACTTCTTTGGGCCTAAAAAATGGACGAGGTACCCACAATTGCCCCTAAAAATTTTAGGTAACAATTTGGGCTCAATAATTTTAAATAAGAGCTCTGATGGTACTTTTGTGAATTGAGTGAAGCTTCGGGGAGTGAAACGTCTCTTACTAAGAGATTTAGGAGAAAAATCTACGTCGTTCTCCGTGCGTCATCATTGACAGGGTTTAAAATTTTTTTAAGGAGCCATTTCTGATGTTGTTTCACAAGTTTCAAACTCTTGATACATCTTTCTCTTCTTACTGCGTCTATTCACTTCAGGTCTTACCCTTCGTCTTTAAGATTTTCCTTGTCTTTCCATCTTCCTTTCTTGTGGCCTCGCGTCGTCTCAAGTTGATTCTTACTTCGTAAGTCTTCCAAACTTCTTCTCCTTTCTCTTTTGTTAAAATTTATTTTCTATCACTGCTAGGATTTATTTATGGATAAAATAGGTAATAGATCAATAGACTAGTTTAGGGAGTTCTATAACATCCCCAACTGGGTGGTCATTGAATGTGCCCATGTTCCTCGCAATGTTCGAGACATTGAGGACGGGCATTGGATTTACATTCTCCTGTTGTCTCAGGGAGGGTCTAACATTTCACTCAAATCGCTTGTTTTTACACTTCTTTAGTTATTTCTACATAGTGCCTACCTAATATTCTCCAAATGTTTAAAAAAAAATTAACGGCGTACATAGGATCAATCGGCTTTATGGCACCAATTTAGGTCTTACTGATATCTGTTATTGTTATACCTTTTCTCGAACGAGCTCTGGTCTCCTTTCCATACAAGGTGTTAGTAGTCAATCTACCTGATTCCCATAAGGATTATTAGCATGAAGGATTCATTGCCAGGAACCGATAATTCCATCCCCAGACAGGGGAGGCTAGGTACAGGGGACCTATGATTCCCTTTTACGGGAAGGAGTACATAGGTAGATATTTTTCTTGTTCTTCTTATTGATTTCCTATTAGTGTACTCTTTCTCGTATGTCCTCATTTTTCATTTTTCAGTGAAGACGAAGAACTTGGCACCTTATCTCCATGAAATTTGAGCAGCTGGGCTAATAAAAGCTTGGCAAATAAGGGAATCTCTGGCTGACGGTGAGCATCTGAGATCAGTTGCTTTCCTTTTAGAGTACAAAAACACCAAAACTAGTTTCTTTGCCCGTCCTGTTAATAGCATTCCTCACCTCGATTTCCTATAAGAGGTCACTGCTGAGCCAATTCAATTAGACGAGGAGGAGAGTAGCTTTGGTGAAGGCAGTGTAGGAGGTGAGAGAGGAGGAGCTGAGGGTGATTCTAGTGAGGAGAGTTCGAGTGGTGAGGGATTTTCCAATTCGGAGGAGAGTTTGGATAATTCATAGAGTTTGAAGAATTTAGAGAGTTCCAGCGAGGAGACTATAGCTCCCCCTAGGAAGAATTTAATCCAGGATGACGATGAGGAAAATATTGCTCTGGCTCGCAAGCTGAAGAACAATAAATCTGGGAGTGGGGATACTGCCACTGGCTCCCAAACTTTGGCTCATGAAAGGGAGAGGAAGAAGAAAGAGGAGGCATTAGTGAGGGAGAGAGAAAAAAAAGAAGGAGGAAGATAGGAAGAAAGAGGAAGAGAGGAGGAGGGTTGAAATGGAGAAGAAGGATAGATAATAAGAGAGGAGGAGATAAGAAGCGAGGAAAAAAAGGGACAGTCTTTGGTGCTCGTGTCTGCCTTGGTTGAGGGGGCTTCCATCGCTCTCGCCCCTCAACTGGACCGGTAGTGCTTGAGAGAGCAGTTTTGCCAGCAAACCGCCAGAGGTCATCGAGTATAGGGACCGATCAGTTAGCCCTAAAAGAAAGTTAGGGGCTAGCCTTGGTAAGTCTATTTTTACTTCTCTACTCTATAATTTCTTTTTCCATACCTTCTTCGCTAACGTTTTCTTACTTCTCAGCAGCTTGTGTCTGATTTCACCATCCTCTATCGCAGCCTTGACGAGCTGGCGAGGAGAAATGTTAAGCTAGAGGTGAGACTAAAAGTTGCTAGTGCTACTTAGAAATCTTCTGATCTTACCTTGGCTGAAGTTGTCAAAGATAAGGAGGTTGCATCTAAAGAGATGGAGGAGCTGAGGAAGTCCTATGACATAGTCTGTACGAGCAAGGTGGTGGTGGTTGAGGAGAATAAAGAGCTTGTCGAGAAGATGAAAAGGAAGGAATCTGAGGCCGCCACCATCAAGGAGAACTCTTACAATGCTGGGTGGCTTGTGACATAAGAGGATGCTGGGGCTCAAGTCGTCTACATTAGCCGGTTCAACTTCAAGAAAGGTTGGGATAGGGCTTTTCTTGCTGTCGAGGTGGATATTGATTCCCCTATTTTTTACAAGCACGACCCTGGTCCGAAACCTATTATAGAAGGCGTGCCTCCTCCTACTAACAATAAAGGTGTTCCAATTGTTCAAACTACTGCTACTAATGCTCCTATCGGTCAAGGAATGATGGTTGTTCCATCTGGGGGAGGTGAAAATGAGGCTGCTATAGATAAGGGGAAGCAGCCAGCATCCTCAGAGCAGATTGAGGTTGCCAACTAGTCTTTTTAGGGGGCCCAAGTATCTTTTGTGTTTTTGTTGTTTTCTTTTTCTCGCTAATGTAGTTATACTTAAAATCTTTTGGTTTTAATGAAATGAAGTTCTGTTCCTTTTCATATATTGATTAATTTATTCTCTACGCTTGTATGATTTGTAGCTTATCGATCTTGAGGAATATATCCCGAGTACTTCTCATTTATGCCAAATCCTTGGTACTAACGTGAGCGACCAGGTCCATCGTACCTTTATAAGAATTTGTAAGTCTCTCTGATTAAGGAACTAAGACTACAAGAACTAATACAAGCTGGTTGCTAAGTTAAAAGATATACTCGAGGAGATGAGTGATATTGGCGCCTTTGTTCAAGAAGAGGTCAATGATCTCAAAATGAAACTCCTAGAAGAGTCTGAAGTCAACTTAGTTAGCGAGATACTCTAACAAGAAAATGATACATTGAAGCGAGAGCTCACCTGCTTGAGGGAGAATGCGCCAAGCACAGCTCCGCTGCTTATCCAAGGTTCTTCATCATTACTAACACAGCGAGCTGGAAACCTCCCAACGGTTCTCAGAGGGAGATTGCCATGCTGAAATGGGATGTTGTTCGAGCCTATGTGATTGCAGCTGGGCTTCAGCAAGATGTTACCAGGTTGAGATAGTTGTTCAAAAATGGTTGTCGGTAGGCGTGGGCGGATGGTTACGACTAGGGTTGGACTGATGCTCCAACGAAGTTGAAAGAGGTCAAGGAGTTAGCTTTCATAAGAGGATAGTTGAGTGCCCTCGGAGAGTTACAAGTTCCCAGGAACTCTGTTCTTTATTATAGGCATAAAATATCTCCCTCAACTTTGATACCGAACCCATTCAGAAGGGATGATTGTTGGGTTCATATATATGTGATCCCAAGACATCTCATGGAGCGGAGTTCAGTCGAAGTCGAGGAGGAATTTGCTCATTACCCAGATGATGGCCAAAGAGCGCGAGTAGCTGACTACCACTCTCAACGACCTAGTCCTCATTAGGGTTTGAATTACTTAACATATGTAACGCTTTGTACATGTAATGATGTAATAAAATATGTATGTTTTGGGCAATTTTCTATTATTTCTGACTTTATTGATCTCTTGTTCAGTTATCTTAGACTCTTCCAGCCGATTAGATATGACTTAGGCAGAGTTGGTTATCGAGTGAGTATCCCCCCAGTCTAGTATGATTTAAGTGTAACACTCTGCCTTACTTTACCTTTTAGGTCGTGTCGCTACACTGCCTTAGGCTTAAGTGAGGTAATGGCGAGGATACACCTCGTATCGGATATTCTATCCATGCAGGATTTTTAGGCAAGACAATGTTGGCAACCAACCTAGGTTGGCCATATTACCTAAGGGTCCCCTGTAGGGCTTCATGTATTGCCATGGGCAAGCTAGGAGGTCATTCATGTTAATTGACAAATGCCTAAGGAGGTTCATTACATATCGACCCTCTTATTTTAACCAATAAGTTGCTTGTGATCTTAGTTTTTCATTTTAAGAGGGGAGCCTGTGGCTTGGAAAGGGTGCATATACTAAAATGTAGTTGAGAAAATCAACACTTCATAAAATTCCAATGCCAAACAAATCTTATTAATCGAAGAAGTATTAAAAATTCAACATTAAGTTTTCTAGAAAATAAAAAAGAAATCTAAAAGTAGAATTTCTTCAAGTTGGCTGTATTCTAAGCTCTTGGTATCTCTCTTCCCTCCAGCATTTCTAAGTGATAGGCTCCCTATAGGTCGTCTCTTATCACCTTGAATGGTCTCTCCTAGTTTGGTCCTAGCTTGCCATCTGATGGTTTCACAACACTACCAAGAACTTTCCTCAGGACGTAGTCTCCAACTTGGAATGTTCTTGGATTGACTTTTTTGTTATAGTGCTTTACTAGCTATTGCTGGTAGGCTTCTAGCTTTACTAGAGCTAACTCCCTTTGCTCCTCGGCTAAGTCAAGTTTAGCGAGCAATGCTGCATCGTTCTGGCCTTGGGTGATCAGAATGAACCTCATGGTAGGGAGGCCAGCTTCTAAAGGGATAATTGCGTCCATCCCATACGTAAGTGAGAATGGTGTCTCTCTAATTGTTCATCTTGGGGTGGTATAGTACGCCCATAGGAAATGGGGTAGTTCATTCACCCATGATCCCTTGGCTCGCTCTAAAGGTTTTTTTAATCCATCGATCACCATTTTGTTGAACGCCTCAGCCTATTCGTTGCTCTGAGGGTATGCCACAAAGCTGAAGTGGTGCCTGATCTCATGGTCGTTGCAAAAACCCTGCAAGAGGCCACTCTCAAATTGGGTTCCATTGCCAGTGATGACAGTCCTTGGGATCCCAAAGCGAGTGATGTGTTTCTCCATATGAATCTTACCATGTCTGCGTCTCTAATATTTTCCAGTGGCTCTGCCTCTATCCACTTGGTGAAGTAGTCTGTTGCGACCAACATATATTTGTGATTACCAGCTGCCGTTGGTAGAGGTCCCACGATGTCCATACCCCATTGGGCAAAGGGCCATGGGCTAGTAAGTGACTTTAGGTCGCTAGCTAACTGGTGAACCATAGGTGCGTCAAGTTGGCACTTTTTGCACTTTCGAGCATAGATTCTAGCGTCTTTCTGCACGTATGGACACCAGTACCCTTCTTTCATTGCTTGAAAAGCTAACGACCTGCCCCCACTATGACTCCTACAGATTCCGTCATGGAGTTTATATAGTACTCGCTCGACGTCCTTTGGATGAACGCATTGGAGGTAAGGGCCAGTGAAAGATCTCTTTTACAGCTTGCCCTCATGAGATAAGTGAAAGTGAGAAACTTTGACTATTATCTGATGTGCGGTCTTCTTATCAGTTGGTAGTACACCATTTTTCAAATAATCTATTACGGGGTCCACCCAACTAGAGGCTGTCTCGATTTGGAGAATGTGCCCTATGTTCGACAGTTCGCTGATATGGTTGATAATTGGTTGGGTAAGGAAATCGATCTGAATTGTCCTCTTTAAGTTGGAGTTAATTGATAAGCTTAAGGCTGTTAGGGCATAAACATGGTTGTTCTGTCCCCTAGGAAACTTCTAGATGCTGATATGTTCAAAGTTGGCCATAAATCCTTTCACAGTGGCGATATAGGTTACCATAGTCTCATCTATTGCATTGAAATCACCACTTATCTGGTTAGAGACCAACTGTGAGTCACCAAAAACTGGGAATCGCTTTGCTCTGAGAGTTTGTGCCTTTTGTAGGCCCTCGATCAGTGCCTCATACTTTTCTTTATTATTGGAGGCTTCAAATCCAAGACTGATTCCTTGCTCGAGTATTTCATCTTCGGGGGTAACCAGCACAATGCCTACTCCCACCCCTCTGGAATTGGAGGCTCCATCAACGTATAGTCTCCAAACGTATGATGCTGGGGGAACTTCATTCTGATGACTAGTCTGGGGATGGTCACAAGGTTGTTGTCCTATAAAATCGACGATGAAATCGGTGAGGATTGCCCTTTGATGGCAATCCTTGGTTGGAACTGAATGTCAAATCACCCGAGCTTGATTGACCACTTTGATAGTCTACCTGAAAGGTCTTCTTTCCGCAAGACTTATTTAAGAGGGTGGGATGTAAGTACGATGATGGAGTGGGCTTCTAAATAGTGTTTTAATTTTCTCGAGGATACCACTAGCGCAAAGGCGAGCTTTTCTAGAGGTAGGTATCAATGTTCGGCGTCTAAAAAAGTTTTGCTCGCGTAATAGACTGTGTAATGGATCCTCTTTTTTTCGCATACCAGTACATAACTCATAGCATGCCTGGACACTACAAGGTAAAGGTATAGAGAATCATTCTCTTGAGGGATTACGAGCAAATGTGATTTCCTGAGGTAAGCTTTAATCCCTTCCAACGCCCTTGAGAAATCCTCGTTCCACTCCACATCCTTGCTTTTCTTCAAAAACTGGAAGAATGGTTGGTACCTTTCGAAAGACTTTAAGATGAATCGATTTAGGGAGGTAAGCATTCCCCTGAGCTCCTGCACATATCTTATTCTTCGGGGGTGGGGGATACACCCTGTTGATAGCATCAATCTGGTTTGGGTTGGCTTCAATACCTCTCTTGTTGACCAAGTACCCAAGGAATTTACCTGACTGGACTCCGAAGGAACACTTACTCACGCTGAGCTTCATTCGTTACTTCCTGAGGATTTCAAAGGTCCTTGATAGGTATGAGAGGTGGTCCTCTTTGAGCTATCTCTTGACGAGCACATCATCGATGTAGACCTTCATAGTGCTTCCCATTTGGTCTTTGAACATCTTGGTGACCAACCATTGGTAATTTTCTCCTGTATTTTTATTCCAAAGGGCATGACCTTATAGAAATATAACCCAACTGTGGTTATAAATGTTGTTTTGTCTTGTTTCAGCTTGTGTAGAGGGATCCGGTGATATTCGAAGTATGTGTCCAGGAAGCTCATCCTTTCATGTGTTGCCGTGGTATCCACGAGCTGATCAATCTTTACAAGGGGGAAGCTATCTTTAGGGCATGCATTATTGATATAGATGAAGTCGATGCAGACTCTCCACTTTCCATTACTCGTGGGGACAACCACTAGTTGCGACTTCCTCCAGGTCCTTGATGACTCTTTCAGAGGGGAGAAAACTGGTCTACTCCACTCCTAGTCTCCCATATTTTAGTTGCTATTTGGAGGGCATTAGCCTCTCATGTTCCTCATTCTTACTTTAACTTCTTCAACCTTCTTCTCTGGTTTGGGATGGATGTCCGCTATAAAGCACTTTCTTGCCATCGCCTAATCTCCATGGATCTCCACCACTCCTCGTTCACTCACACATTTGAGCTTCTGCTGGTAGGTAGATGGGACGACCTTCATCGCGTCCATCCATCCTCTACCGAGGTTGCTTGGTAGGGTGAATCAATATCAACCACGAGAAATTCGATCATTTTTTAGATGTTTACTGCCCTTATTAGCAGGACGATCTTTCCCAAAGGGATGGTTATTTTTCCATTGACGCCAACTAAAAGAACGGTGACTTCATTTAGGTCAGTGAAACTTAATTTCAACTTCCTGAACAGGTCAAGATACATTACTTCGGATGAGCTACCTTGGTCGACAAGCAACTCGTATACTCATAGTTAGCTATAATGAGTGTAATGATCAACGCATCATGATGTGGGGTTCTCACTCCCATCAGGTCCTCATCTGTAAACACAATATGCTTTTTGTAATCGACATATTCTTCTCGTCAATGCTTCCCAGCTTGCGTTTTATCTGGATCGATCTGAAAAGCTTGCATTACGGCTATAAGCATTTTCACTTCCATCCGAGTCGTATTTTCTTGAATCTATCTGAGGTTGGACGCCCTATGAATTACTGAGAACTCAAGGATGATTTCTTCCTCAGCATGTTATCGAGCCTTTGATCTCTATTGGCAGCTACCTTCTCCTCCTTTTTCTTTATGAATTCACTTAAGTGTCCAGCTTGAGCTAACTCTTCAAGGTTGGACTTGAGGGCTTTACACTACTCAGTTTTGTGCCCGCCCTCCTTGCAAAAAGCCCATATCAATGCGTTGTTCTGCTTGGAAGGGTATCCACCCATTTTCTTGGGCCACTTAATGAACGGTTCATCCTTGATCTTTTCCAGAACCCTATAGATTGGTTCTCTGAAAATTGTGTTTAATGCTTGAAATGCCTTCGAGGCATCCCTCTTGCTCCCATTCTTAGGGCCATTCTTACTCCCTTTCTTTTGACCCTCATTCTTGTCCCTATCCTTATTGACAACCTTGGCGCGACCATTTTCTCTTGCACTGAGATGGGTCACATCTTTAACTTTTGCATATTTTTCAATACGAGCCATTAAGTCGTCGGTGGTTATATCCTCCTTCTTAGTGAGGAACTGCTTCAAGAGGAAGGAGCTAGGTAAGATGACCTTCAAGGATGCAATGGCAACCTACTCTGAGCATTCCTCAACCTCGTTGAACAACTCCTAATACCTCTTCGCATAGTCTCTAAGGTTCTACTGGGGCTTTTTCTTCATCGTCAATAAAGAATCCATCCTTTTTGAATGGGAGCTATTGGTAATGAAGCGAGCTGTGAAGAGCTTTGCCAGGGGCTCAAAGTTCCTAATCGATCTATGGAGGAGTTTCTCGAACCACTTTTGGTCCATGTCGTGCAAGCTCGATGGGAAAATTTGGCAAATCAGTGTGTTCTTGTGGTTATAAAGAGTCATGGCCCGCCTGTACTGTCTGACATGGTCGATGGGATCTGTCTTTCCATCGTAAATCTTAAACTTGGGCATTGTTAACTTCTTAGGGGCTTCCTTTTCCTCTATTTCTCTTAAAAAAGGACTTCATCTGGGTCGTGAGATCTTGCTTGGCTAGATCTCTTGTCGATCTAGTACCCCGATGTGTTGGGTGTTGGTCCATCTCTCTCCGGACCAAGTTTTGTATATCGTCATTCCTTCATCCTGGATTCCTATAACCGTGTGCAGATTATTGTTGCTCAAACCAGTCGTTATTTGACCTGTGTCCTTCAATTCATTGAGACCCACTCCTTGGGCTTCCTCCTCGACTGCGAGATCTTCTCACCTGGGGGCTAAGAGTCCAATAATGACGTTGCCTCGTATTACGATTGATTTCTCTTTCCATTATCTCCAGTTCCTTTTGAGGTGAGTATTTCGGCTTCCTACTTATGAGTAGCCTCTTCCTTCTCTTGGAGCCTAACCTCATAGGCGTCAGCCATCCTGGAAACTTGTGTAGACCTAGATGGCCCCTGGCTTTCTTTTAAGTCTTTCCATTCCGGACGAAGCCTTGGGTTTGAGTGTTAAAGTTCAGATCTAACCCTATGAGGGATAGGTTTCTCTTGAATATCCCCCTCTTGAGGGGCATTACTACTGTGATCAGACATTCTAAGTTCTTATTGGTGAAGGCTTTCTTAGAGAAAGAACAACCATTTCCCACAGACGGCGCCAATTGTGGTGATAATAAATCTCAACACAAATTATAAGTAAATGCAATCACCAGAAAAATAAAGAACATGAATAAGAAAAATCACGATCACACATACACAAAATGTACGTGGTTCGACAAGTTGCCTACGTCCACGGTGGTGCTCTTAGTTTTTATTTTTCTTTTCTTCAGATGAGTATTTTCATTTACATGCCCTTTACCCCAGGCCAGGGTTATGATATATAAAGGTAAACATCGGAGAGTGTGGGTGTTGGGCACTCCCACGTTAGCCCACTATCCCTAGAATATCTCATGAGAGATTTTAGGAACAGGATGGGTCATTGCTAACTAATTGTTTTTTAGGCTTTGGAGTTTGGGTCGGGCTCTCCCTATTTTCAATAGGCTCATTTTGGCTACTTCTTTGGGCTTACAAAAATGGACGAGGTACGCACAATATCCATTAAAATTGAATATAGGAATTTCATCTAGATAATATTTGAAACAATTGAATTAAATCTCCTATTTGATTATTTTAATTGTAGATGTACTTGCCTCGTCACCATCTCACCTAATTGTTTGTATGATAGGATTGCTAAAATTGAAGAGATTTTTAAAATTGGTTTAAATTGGGACTATTCAATTGAGAATCCTATTCACCTCCCCCTCTAGGTTTATTTGAGTTAACACACTTTAGAAACCCTCGCACTTTGAACTTATTAAAGGATTAAGATTGATGGTTCATAAGGTAAACATATAAATACCTAGAGCAATCATAAATTAAAGTAATGAAGTACTCATATGTACCCATTTACTAGATTGTCATGGGACTGCATAAATTATTATGAATAATACCTTTTTAACTATATATCATTTAACTATGAAGGGCATCGTGGTAATTGTACCTTCTGAGAAGTAATCATAAATTATAAGCTCCTCCACTTTCATTGAACTTAACTATCCATTTGAGACCAGTCTTTGAATTATTTTTAAATTAATATAACACAAACATAGGTTCCAAGGATATGTATTTAGAAATCTTGGGGAAATTAAATCTCTCGAAAGGAGGGTCCCCCACAACAATGATGAACAATGCAAAAATAAATATGAGAGATAAGATTTATGTGGTTCAACCAAGGCTAGCCTACGTCTACAATGGAGGCGAAGTCTTTCCAATGTAATATGAGAGAGATTTTAAATGAGCTTGTTCTCTAGTCAATGATCCCCCTACCACAATGAGGGATCTCCTATTTATATAGAATTAAGGGTTATAATTGAATAAGGTCTCTTTTATTATAGTTTACATAAAAATAAAACACGCATAGTATGACACGAATAGTATTATATCTTCACTTGGACTTTCTTCATCTTTATCTTGTTAATCTAGTCATGTATTATCATAAGGACTATAGTCGACCGAGACTGGTTTCGTCGGTCATGTGTTGGTGACTAGATAGGTAACCCAATGACCTACTTTAAGATTGATCCCAGACCCCCCTTTCCATGTAATACCCCGCCCTAAATAATTTATTTAATCCATGCATAAAGATAAGATAATACAAAAACATTAAAATTAGGATGAGTATGACCAGACTATATCCGTAATTAAATTGATATGGGGACTTGATGATAATTACTGGAAAAATTATGGGCAAAAGATTAAGTTAAGCTAAGAGGAATATTGGTTATAAAAATCTCGTCCTTTTGTTCAAAGTTTGGTTTGGTATCTCCTGTGTAATGTCAGGGAATTAATGGACAAATTACGAAATTTAAAGAGTTATTGTCGTTTAGAAGAAGAACCTCGTCGTTTGAACTACTAAACTTATCCTTCGAATGACTCAGCTTGCCATTTGAACGACTAAGCCTATTGTTCGAACGGTTAGGACGAAGTCCGTTGCCCACGATTACTATCAAGACTTCATTCAAGGACTTAATTCTTATGACATCTCATGGAGCTTACGGTGGATGTAAACCATAATACACCACAAATTATAAGACTTGGAATGGTAAGTTAATATCAGAGAGAGAGGGGAAACGTGAATTGTTACTGACATGCCATAATGCTGTCAATAATAGTAACCCTTGGATATGTGTGTTATCGATGTATAGATCGTTCAAGACCTGATATGGGAAGGATTACAGGGGTGATAAGGTTTCCTTATTTGATTAACATCTCATTGGTTTGGATTATAAGAGAGGAAATCGTGTAGAGAGAGGAGATACTCCATCAGATTTTAAGTTCCTCTCCCTCTCTAATTTGGAGCCCCAATGGGAGTAAAGCCTTCTGCCTAAACTTTTACCACACACTCCCACCATTACCAACCCTTATAACCATAATTCCTATAGATGTTCTTCCCACACTTCAATGGTAGAAAATGTAGGTGACTTGGGAGTATACATGAAGATGGTGTTCTTGATGCCTGAGTGAGTATTGAAGAGGGTTCCTTAGAGGTTGAATAAAAGCTCCCATGAAGATGGAGATTGGATTCATGGGGACAAGTTCAATAGGGATTTATAGAGACCCCATTGAGGCCACCTTTGGAGGTGGGAGTTCCTCCATATTCTACACCATTTCCACCATTGTTAGAGCTCATTAAGGTGGGAGAAACTAACTTTGATATAAGTTTTAAGTGTAGTATAACTTCGCTATGTTATTTATATATATTAGACTAAATATGTATATGAAATAGATGTTGCCGCATTCTTATCTTGGTTACTAACCATCTTGGTGTTCTTATGAATATAGTTACAAAAGATGTTGTAGTGATGTAAAAAAAATAGTAAACATTTTTATGGAATAAAAATGTAAGAAAATGTTATTTTAGTGTGCTTATGATAAAAATAAATAATGGACATTTTTATGGAAATAAAAATGTAAGAAATATTATTTTGGTGTATTTCTAGTAAAAGGAAATAATGGACATTTTTATGAAATAAAAATGTGAGAAAATGTTATTTCGTGCATTCTAGTAAAAGAAAGTAATAAACATTTTTATGGAATAAAATCAGATGACATTAATTTTGTCGAAATATCTATGAAATAAATATTTATACGTTTCTTGCAAAATGGAGGGTTTATGGATAAATGGACATTTGTTGAGTTTAAAGAAATTGCCAAAATGTCTTTATTACTTGAAAAGTATGTTTGTTGTAAATGGTATACATTTCTATAATGGAATGTATGTTTAATCCATGTAATAGGAGTACACTTTACCATGCATATAAGCTTGTAGTATTTTGATAATAAATACATGAACAAGTTTAAGAAAGTCTTGTTGGGTTTAAGCATGAACTAAGACAAATGAAAATTTGGGAGTTTAAATTGTAAAGGGTTTTATTTTATGTGTTAAGGGTGTTAAAGTAACAAGTGTGGAAGTGGGGCCAAAGTGTGATATTAAATAAGTGCTAGAATGGAAAAGTGATTTAAATGTTAATTTGGAGACTTAATAACAATATTAAGAAAAAACATTTGTTAAGGAACTAAATTACAAGTTTGGTAAACAAGGGGTAAATTGGTAATTTACTTAACGTGGAACATTTTTATGGAATAAAAATGTTAAAGAATGTCTTTACACAAATATATGTGAAAATTAATTAAGCCCTAAAGCGTGAATGATTTTAGTATAAATCACATGTGTGTGAATAAGGGACTTAAGAAAGAAAAGAAATAATTTCCCAAATGTTAATAGAAAACCGAGAAATTAAGTCCGGGTTTTGGATTCGGCCGATTAAAATCAAAGAATTGGAATAATGAGGACATGTGTAGATGTTAAACATATTAATAAGGACTCGAATGCAACCAGGAATTAAGTGAGAAGGGCCCGGATCCCTTGGGTGAAAATCCCTAAATCATTGTCCAGAGCATATGGTGCGCAGAGCCATCGGTGTGGAGCCCGTGTAAGTATGTAGTAAAGGAAGATTTTGAGAAAAGATAAAAGGAATAAGGAACATGTTAAGAAGTGGGTTGCATGTTAAAATGTGTTAATACAACCTGAATGAAATATATGTTTCGGTAAAAAGGTGAAATGGACAAGTAAATGTGTAAATCTATTAATATCCATAAGTTAAGTCAAAAAGGGTAAAGTAAAGTGGCCAAAGGGGCGGTTAAATAGCCTAAGTTGTTGAACCCATAATTTGCATAACTATGTATTGAAAGGTTTTCAAATGATAAACAAGTATTTTCTAACATGGTGAATGCGTGTATTGAAATGGTACTTTTCAGTGAAATTACTAAAGTATGTTTTAACAAATAAAAAATGGTGATTCCGATAAAGGAATGAGTTGGGAACAATCAAGTGTAGTGGCTTTAAGTGTTGACCGGGTGTGTTAAGTAAAGTGAAAAGTGCTAAGTATGAATAAGGGAGATCTTTTCAAGATTAAGGTAAATTAATCCGGATAAGCAAGGTTTTCGGAAGTAAAACGGATAATGCATTTGAAAGTGTATTTTCAAAAGTATGTCTATATATATATAGATACACATATAATTTTTCATGCATGTGATTATAGCGTGTGAGTACTCTTTGATGTCTTTCGTTTATATACTATCTTGTATATTCCTACTGGGCATAGGCTCACACCTTTGCTTTGTTAGGGCAGGATGGGTGTGGGCTTGTATTTTGAGGGTGTTGTACAGGTAAGTGTACTCTATTTGTTTTATATTAGTATCTCTGTTTACTTGGACTCGGGGTGCTCCCCGTGGGTTCTTCACATAGTTTGTCTTGAAACTAGAATCGTATGCTAAATAAGTGAAATGTTAAATAAAATAAAATTAGACTAACAACATTATATAGGTTGTTTAATTGCACCTCACACTAATAACTCAATTCGTATCGGGTTAACCACAAGTAACCCATAAATCCGGGTCAAGGAGTTACAACTAGTATCATAGCACTAGGTTCAAGGTTTCTTTCGGGTGTGATGTGGTGAGGTCGGTATTGGATCTTTTGACGTTAATATCAGTTTGGGCCAGTCAAGCTAGTTTTGTGACGATTATGGTTCGTGTCCTTGATGGTGAAGTCAAAGAGGTTAGCATGATAAGTAAATTAGTTCCAAGTGGCATACGTTCAAGTTAGTTGTATAAATCACTTTCGCATTTCAGATTAAGTGTGTTAATAATTTACGGGTGTCCATGTAAACTAATAAGTGGTGACAGCTATTATTAATAAGTAAACTAATAATTGGCATACGATAAGGATTTTCTGGATTTATAATATATAATAAGGGGTTTGCTCATGTAGGGTTTAATTTCTTCAAGGGACTTTAAGCATACATCATACCAAGTGAGACCTTTTTCCTTTTTAATAACTTAAAAAACGGTTGACATCGTTAGAAGGACTTAGAGATGAAACGGTTAAGGGCTTCCAACATTCCTGTTAACTTATGGAACTTGCTCAGGGTCTTTGGAGGTTGAACATTATTGATCACTACTATCTAGTCAGGGTTGGCCTCAATACCCGTTTTGCTTACTATGTACCTCAGGAACATTCCAAATTGAACCCCAAAGGAGCACATGGCTACGTTGAGCTTCATTCGGTAGTGCCTGAGGATCTTAAAGGTCTTCGCTAAGTCCTTTAAATGATAATCTTTGAACTTGATCTTGACGATCACGTTGTCAATGTATACCTCCACTTTATCTCCTAATTTTTACTTAAACATCCTTGTGATCGGTCCTTGATATGTAGTACCTGCATTGTCAAGGCCAAAAGGCATGACCTTATAACAATACAAGCCCAGAGTTGTTATAAATGAAGTTTTGCCCCGGTCATGGCCAAACAAAGGGATAATATGATACCATGAGTATGCGTATAAAAAATTCATTCGTTCATGATTAGTTGTGGCATCGACTAGATGATCGACCTTACGTAGAGAAAATCTTTCTTTAGGGAACGCTTTATTGATATCGGTGAAGTCCACGCACACCCTCAAGTTACCTTTAATATTTTTTGCCACCACAGGGTTTGAGAACTATTTTGGGAATTAAACTTCTCTGACTGACCCTACCTTCTGAAGTTTCCCTACCTCTTTTTCTACTGCATTTTCTTTTTCGGGGGAGTTCGACGAGCCTTTTGTGTGGTCGGCGGATATAAGGGATCAACGTGGAGTCTATGGAATACAACTTCAGGGAATGCATATCATATGGCTACCATGCAAACACATCTTGATTATGTTTCAGCATAAAAACTAACTCCTCCCTCTCTTGCTCAAATAATGTGGTGCCAATCAAGAATTTCCTTTTTTGCTGAGATTCATCAAAGGCTACCTCTTTTAATTTCTCTGTGGCCATATCCATGGGGTCAACTCTTATTTCTACCAGTCGGTCTTCTATGATTAGGCTGTTATTTAAGCGATGTAGCCCTGTCTTGAGACATTTTAGGAATGATCTCCTTCTCTTTTCTCTTCTCGTTTTTGGTCATAATGGTTGCAATAAAGAACTTTCGAGTAAAGGCTTGGTTGCCCCTGATCTCTATTATTCCACAATCCGTGATGCACTTGAGCTTTTAATGGTAAGTGGAGGGAATATCCTTCATGGGGTGCAACCATCCTCTCCCAATAATGCATGGTAAGGAGAGTCAATGTCTACCACTAAGAACTTGATCAACTTTGAGATGTGCTCAGACCTAACTTGTAGGACCACATTTCCTAATGACATCATCATCTTTCTAGCGAAGCCATCTAAAGGTATGGTTTCTTCCTTTAAATCCTCCATCTTTAGTTTGATCTTGCGAAAAATTTCTAACTATATGACTTCAAAATAGATCCTTTGATCGACTAGTAGCTTATCCACATCCCAGTTCACAATTATAAGGGTGATTATTAGGGCATAATGGTGGGGTCATCACCCTAATAAAATTGTCTTTCGTGAAGACTATATGCTTGATGTAGTCTACATCTTCTAGTCACCTACGCTTTCCAGTTAGTCTTTTTACAGCGTCAATTAAGAAGGCCTCCATAACTACAGTGACCTTCTCGAGTTCCATCCGAACTTCATTCCCTTCGATCTAATTATAACTTGAGGCACCATGGATAATGGTGAGCTCATGCCCCAACTCCTTTCAAAATACTATCTAATTTTTGGTTGGTGATGGGGGTGACCTTGTCATCTTCTTCTCAATATATTCGTTTAAATACCCTTCTTTGGCTAACTCCTCTAGATGGTATTTGAAGGCCTTATAGTTCTCCTTTTTGTGCATGTTCTCTTTGTGATAGGCGCACCTGAGTGCATGATTTATCTTGCTTAGATCTCTACCCATTTTCTTCGGCCACTTGAGGAATTATTGTTCTTTAATATTAACCTAGATCTTGTAGATCGATTCCTTAAAAAAAGTGTTAACTACCTGGAAGGCTTTGGGTGGATCTGCCTTTTCCTTATTTTTAGAACCTTCGTTTTGCTTCTTACCTCCTTCTTTAGGCTAATCTCTTTGTCATTTCCTTTGATCTCCTTTGTATGGAAATTTTCACCTTAGTTTAGGGTGACCACATCTTCCACCTTGGTATACTTCTCTATACACGGCATAAGATCATCTATGGTGTCTTCCTCCATAACGGTGAGGGACTGGTGCAACATGGAGTTGTGGGAAAGCTTTATATTGAATGACATGATGGAAAATTTCTCTAAGCAAGCTTTGACTTCATTATTTATCTCCTAGTAGCGTCTGGTATAATCCCACAAAGTCTCCTAGGGTTTCTTCCTCATAGTGAGGAGAGAACTTATTCACTTTGGATAAGAACTGCTCGTAATAAGAGAGTTGTGAAGGCATCCACAAGCGACTTAAAATTATTAATCGACCTGTGTGGGAGCCTTTCAAACCACTTTTTTGCAACATCCCCCAGGCTAGAGGGGAATATACGCCACATGAGGGTGTTATTATGGTTCAACAGGGTTATTGCTTTCCTATACTGGCGCATGTGGTCTATAGGATCGATCTTCCCGTCATATATCTTGAACCTTAGGGTTGAGATTTTCTTCGAGGTCTATTCCTCCTCAATTTCCCTCGATTAGAGACTTAATCTTAGTGCTCAGTGCCCACCTATCCAGTTCCTTGATGGATCCATACCCATGATTTGCTATGTGTTGATCCATATCCTTTTGTACCAGACTTTAAATATGGTGTCTGCGATGTCCTTTATCTCGGTTTCACCTTATTAGGCGAGTCTCATTCTCTAAATGTTCCTGCTCATGGTGCAAACTCCTTCCTCGACTGTTATTTTTATTCTCCTCAGGTCTGGCGTCCGATCATAATATTTGCATTTATCTCGAGGCATCCTTAGAGATGATCATTTTCCCCCATTTGGAGGCGTGTTGCCTAGATTTGCTGATAGAGTCACTCTTCATAAGATCCTACAATCCGATAAATATGAGTTTATCTGATTTTCTTGTTGCTTTGCTAAAAGGCTACTCCTATGTGAGGTATCGTGGATAGAGGGTGGTCAGATTTCTCACAGGTGTTGGTTAAGTCGCCTCTTGATTTCCATTAATCCCCTCTGAGATTTTTGGCAGTTAGATTTACCTCTTCATAATTATCTCTCATGATGCTTATCATGTAATTTTGGGTTAAACTCCCTTCCGAATCCAGACCCACTTGGACCAATATGTTTAGGTCGTTCTCTTTGAACCCCATAAGCCCCGTCTCCACTTACTCATGGATTACACTTAGCACAATCATCTACATTTAGTTTCAAACAACCATCAGGAGGAGGATCCCAATACACTAGAAAATCTTCTTGGGCTTATAACATTTAAAAGGAAATGCAAGAAGCATTTAAAGATCAATACCACTAATGATATTAGGCATAGCATATCTTTTTATTCTTACCATATCACACACATATTCAATACTTATGGGATAAAAGTGAGTTTTTCCTTCGTATTTGACTTTAATCCTTCACTTTGAAATCCACCACCAAATAAAGAGAGGAACTTTGAATATAAGAATCCTTAGATAGAATAAGAACCCTCTGACCACCAATTAATTAATCTAGCTCTAATAGAAGAATGAGATGATTTAACCTCCAAAACACTACGGAAATAATTCCAGACTACAGAAGCAACCTCTCCTTTACAAAAAAAGGTGATCAACTGATTCATACTTAGGATTAGAACAATGATTACACATAGAGGGACCCCTCACTCCTTTCCTTTGAACAGCTACGTCAATTGAAAGAGAGTCTCTGAGAAGGCTCAATAAAAAAAATTGAAATCTTTAATGGAATTCCTTTACTCCAGATAATTTTATTAGACCAAGAGGTAACATGAAGCTTTCTAACAATGGCCCAAGCAGAAGAAATATAGAATTTTCCATCTTTGATAGTTATCCAAATTAGGAATTCCCCAAATTAACTCCACGCCAAAAATAATTGAGTAAACCATAATAATAAATTTCACAATATAAATTAAAACAATTTACTCTCAACTTGTTAACCAAGTTTCCTCAAAGATAAAAATTATCCCTAGGGTTTCAACCCTAATCCAACCTCAAACCCAAAAAAGTCCAAATCTCAACTTGGCCCCAACGGCTGAAATAAAATCATTTGATAAACTAGTAGAACTTTAATGACTAAATAACTATATTATAATTAATTAAAAATATATTCTTGCAAATGCTTTACAATAAAAAAAGTATTATAAATCAACAAATAGTAAATAAAGTACAAACATTTTGAATATCCATGCAGGTCGATAATTTGAAACACATTCAATCCATGATAAAAATATAATCGATACTCTTACAATACCTGAAAATATATAAAACTGAAAGGGGTGAGCAAGAAGTTCAACATGTTGTATAAATGATCCAAAGTGTTTATACATACTCATGCTTGCATAATATATTATTTATATGCATATCATAATCAAAACAAGTCTCAAGGTACATAATATCATCCCTAGGATCTCAACGTATATATATACTTCGAAAAACCCATATAAGAAATTCTCGTTGCATGTCCCTCCATATAATGCGTGTTATCATCTCATTTGTTACCATTAGTCCTCAAATAATTCATGGCCCACAAAACTCTCAACTAACTCAATAAGCATGATGGTTTCTCTTATCAATTTCCTTTAAAAATGATGGCTTAAACTCATGATCATGGGTAGCTTACAAAATAGATTGTAAAAGAAAAGCACTAACCATATACCCCATTCCACTGGTGGTTTTGCTAATAGATGCCTAGAATACATCAACAATACCAATCTCTCAAATTATATTCTTTTATAGAATATTAAACTACCATATATAAATTGTATAAATTCGACCTAAATTTGTACCCACAAAATAAATCAAATCAACTAATACATTCATCAATCTACACGACATGCAAACAAACATATAATCATGGGTAATCCTTAAGATTTATAACCAAGTAACATATATATAATTCAACTCATATCATAAGATACAAGTACACTAGCATGTTTTTAATGATAATTGTAATACCCCGTATATTTTTAGAATAAAATAAAGATTTAATAAGGATTAAATAAACTCGGTGAAATTAATTAATTTTGGATTTTGAGTAATTAAAATCAATATTATTTATAAAGTGTAGAAATTGACTTTAATGATTTGGAATAAACCAAACGGAATTTATTTATTTTTATAAAAAGTATTTGGGTGTGTTACAACACAATTAATATTTCTGGGATAAAATATTTAGAACACACTTTGATAGGTATTACGGTCCCGTTTGGGTACTTTAGACCCTTAGAAATTGTCATGGGGTATATATTTACGAATTGGATAGTTATCGAGCTAATGAAATTTTGTATTTGGGCTCATTTGAGGGTCCAAAGTTGGGGCCTAAAACCCAACTCGATATTAGCACTAATTAGGTGTTTAAGTGGTGGTAAACCATTCCCCCATTATCATTAGAAGAAACCTAGGTTAGCAGCCATGGGAGAGTAAAAGGAAAAATACCAAAAGAAGAGAAAAGGGGTAAGAATAAAGGGGAAATCAAGGGAGCTTCAAGAGGATTCCTTATACACAATCCCTGGGAAGGCTTATCTTGCCAAACTTATTCATTTTGTTCTATCATCATTTTTATGTTTGATCCATGTTTAGACTTGAGGTTAAATTTGATCTAATACAACCATGTTAGGGTTCTTGAAAAATCTTGATTTTTTTATGATGAGCATGTGCTAGGTTACTAGATCCATGAAATCCCATAATAGATAATGAGAATAGGGTGTTTGACTTGAATAAATCATTGCAAAATTTATTTAGAACAAATCTTATAAATATGGGGTTTTGATGAATAATGGTTTAAGAACACAAAACCTAGGGTTTTTAATAAAAACTCGATTTGATCTATTTTAGGATGGGAATAATGAGGTTTTGATGTCTTATATATGTTAGAAATCACACCTAAAGTTACATTATATGTTTGGTTATGTTGGGAAAGAATTTCAGAAGGTTTTATAAAGGTTTGAGGTTTTAACAATGAAGGAAAACGAGTTTGGGATGAAGTTGTCAGATGATGTTGAGATCATTTGAATAAGATCTCATGTCGTTCGAACAAGATGCTTTCTTATTTGAACGAGATTAGAATGTCATTTGAGCGACTTAGGCTTTTGGACATGGAGATAGATCTTTTTGTTACGAACACATGGACGAGAGTATCGTATTTTTCTGATTTTTTTAAAATAGTTATGATTTTATTACTAAAGGGTGTCTGAAATCGAAATCCTTTGTGAGAAATCAAATTTGGATTACTGAGGGATGTCCGTAGATGAGTGTAGGACCCAAACAAATATTAAGGAATATTGTTTTTACCTTGAAATTGGATTGAAATGAATTTGGGGTATGGAATTTGAGTGTTTAGGATGACCAACACACAAAAATATATAAACGGCTTCAAATGGAAATTTCGGATGAAATTAGGATACGGGCTGGCTTGAGATGCACTTAGTGACTTGGAAAAAAATATGAATGTAAGTTAATATTTACGAAATCATGAGTAGATGTTGTGACTCGGATATTTTAAGCAGAGTGCAAGGAGAGTTAGGCATGGGGTAGCTAGTTTAATTTATTATATATATAATAAATTATCAAATATCGAATTGATTAAAAGGTGTTTGACCTAATGGTGGGATTTGGTGTAATAAATTCTAAAGGATTTAGATATGGACCGAATGATTGATTCTAGATGTCATAATTGGGTAATACTGCTAAATTATATTAAAGGGGGTTCCTTATATATGTATATATAATCATTTTCCATGATTAGTTAACTCCTTATATATGTACATATAAACCTTATTGAAAAGGTATCAGAAAGCAAATAAATATTAATAATCTGAAATGATTAAAGTGTGAGTCAAGAGGACAACGTGTTAAAAATTTTAAATACGTGGGTAAGGTTAGTTTTAGAATAACTATATCTATGATATTTGGAGGGGTAGTTTTGCATGTAACTATGCCTAGGTATTTAAAGAGTAGTAAGTTGTGAAGAAAATGTGATTTAAGTCCAAAAAGGATTTTTTGACACTTAATATTTAATTTGGGAATAGTCATAAGATGATGACTTAGAATGAGTTATGGGATAATGGAATAAAAGGTCTGGTTAAGCTGGGAAGGCTATCATTTATATGGATTGGGATATCCTTGAATTAAAGTAGTTAAAGAGTAACCACTTATATATATATATATATATATATATATATATATATATATATATATATATATATATATATATATATATATATATATATATATATATATATATATATATATATATGAGAATAATAATATGTATTTTATTATATTTGTGTCTGGACATACCAGTGGACCGTCCTATCGGCTTGGGGGTTCGTGCGACGGGCAGAGTACCACATGTCGGCACAGGTGGGCTTGACGATGTGTAGACCATATAGGTACTATGTGGAGGATCCACCCACTAGAGATAGGGATTCCACTGGTTGTTCCTGTATTAATGTTGGGTATGGGCCGTATACAGGTGTCCTGCGTAGGGACCTCCCCCAACTTGTGTGTGTTTTGTGGTGTGAGCTTAGGATAAGAGATTCAGCTAGACTTGTCGATAGAGCAGGAATAAGAGACCAACGGTAGATGCCCTTATGTGTCATATATATATGGACATACATATATTTACCCATTTACACATTATGGTATCCCTTATATGGGAAAGTTTCTTTTTCATCTAAAGATGTGACATTGTTTATTGATGATAAAATTGTGCTTATAAAATGATGTGTATAATTAAGGATGAAGATGAGTCCTAATGAAAAATGCGACGCACAATAATTAATAAGAATAATAATTGGATAGTCAAATGCAGTAGAGAAACATTAAATAGAATGAGAAACGGTGTATCCAATTATTAATGAGAATAAAAATTTGGTAATCTAAGATAGTGAAACTTAGGGTATATCAGGGTAGATGGCATGGATTATGAATTTACTCATTAAATGATTTGAAGAAAATGGCAATGGTCACATGATATAACGACGTAAGATTTTTCACTTAGTTTAAAGTAAATTGTAATATATTAATATTATGAAATTTATTTAAAAATTGGAAGGTCAGAAATAAGTACCCTCTTTTGGTTATTTCATAGCTGAATGGATTATTCGTTATATAATTGATTAAATACTGGAAGTTACAATTGTCATTTGATTGAGTATACGAGTACTACTGCTTCAAAATGAGAGGTGTGGTACTCGTTACATGTGAGCGTCGATAGGAAGACGTGAAGTATGAGCTAGTAACAAATTGCATATTTATTGGTGAAGAATCCTTACAACTCTAGGTCTCTGACCCAAATTATAAATCTCCCCCCCCCAGGTAATCTTAATGACGGGGATAGCAGGACTGACCATGGATCGGACTTGTGGTTACAGTGGATGATGCATATTTTGCTTCATTGACTCTAGTATAGTCTATACTTTAGGTTTTTTGTCATTTTATTTCATACTGGAAATTGTACGGGCATAATCCCAAGTGTTTATTGACGATAGCAGTTGTACTTACTTTACATTTTGGACATTATATGATGACTTGGTTATATTTATTCATGTATGGAATCAGTTTATTCAGATGTTTTAATTTATTGTGGATTTTAATATAATATGAAAGAAGTTTTTATTCCTTCAGTGCTAAGAATGGTATAAATTATTGATAAGCCCCATCTTCAGCCTATCGTGCCCGGTCAACCGTTACGTGAGAAAATGGGGGTTGTTATAGTTGGTATTAGAGCACGGTTCTAGTGTCCTTAGGATCTGTGTTTGGGCTTGTTGTGTTCTGTGTTCTGTCCTTCGATGTAGAAACTTATGATTAGGAATCATTGTATTTTTTTCGATTGGTTACTACCCATTCAGGCAAGGGGTTAGTTTTGGAGAGAGAGATGTAGAGACCTTCGTGTGAGTCACTTGCTATAATTGTAAGAATTTGAGGAATATGGTGCCTAGTAAATTAAATGAAGACATTTGGAAAATTTGAGAGTATGGTAAGGTCCAATAATGCACTAGTATAGGGTAATTCATTTAGACCAGGACCCACAACAAGATGGGCATTGGATTATAGATAAAAATTTTGAAAAAAAAAGACTAGTGATAATATACGTGGCAAATAAGGTGTTTTCCTACTTTGGAGTATGTGGGATATGTTTCGTTTGATATTGGGACTTAGTGTTCACTTGGATTTTATTAATACCTAGAAATGGATAGACCTTGTATTTGGGGAGAATACTATACATCGACCTTCATGGGTAAGGAGGAATATTGTTTCGTTCATGTATGGATACACAGACATGTATAATAGGAGACTTACGTTTATTTTAGTCTTATTTGTTAGCTATTTCGAAGTACGATATTCTTCCTGAGAATGAAATTTTAGTTACTTGGGATATGTTAACTTTGTGTGGACTCTATGAGTTGCGATCACCTTAGAGATAAGATTGGTTGGGAATTTTGTTCACCGTAGTTGTGATGATTGTCATGATAATTTTTTATGGGTGAGCTTAGCTTTAAAACAATAAATTTCAATGGGAAATTAAGTCATGCAAGAACCTTTAGAAAGTTAAAAGTTCTTAGGGAAGCATCATGTGAGTGTGATTTTAAAATTTTGAATAACTCAAGGAGTTATATACACTTGAATAAACTCAAAGTTATGGAATAAATTGGGCGATGCTCAGGTGGGAGCAAAAGTCTTTAATGAGAAAATCGTGTGCGAGATAACGTATTGGTATAATTTGGGGAAAGTGTTGTCATAGTGAGCGTAGGCAACAAAGTAGAAGTAAGGCTATTGGTATTTTTTATTATTAAGATTGTATATGATCGTGTGTAATGTTGGTATAGTGACATCGTCATTAAAGATGTAATGGCATAGCTGATTAGAGTGGGTATACCTTTGGAGACTTAAAAACAACTAAGTACTTTATAAAGTAAATATGAGCAGCAGATGTCCTATCTAGATTGTGGAAATTTCACTATCAAGTATAGTAAGGTTGGTTGACTCTATCGGAGTTTAGTATAACTCTTATAACGAAATAAGTGGTTGGTTTGAAAAATAGCAAATATTAAAAATTATATGATTAGCATAAATGGTTATTTTTATTTTTCCTTTACCTTGGGCCAATGGACCTCGATGATCGACTAAGCCAGATAGTAGTGTATCGGGAGGGTTCCTTGCACAGATTTCGCCTTCGATACGTCCCACGCACGAAATTGGCAAAATTCGGGAGTTGAGGGAAGTTAGATATTAGGATGGTTATTTTATGTACGTATGTGGTGGTATACATGAAGTATGGATATGCTTGGTATTAATGGTACATATTAGATGTATATTTAACATTCATATTTGTTAATGGTACGTGTGTGCATGCATGTAAGGTGAAGTATATGGGCACCTCATTGATGTTATGATAGGCATATATGAACCTTTTTATTTATCTCACAGGCTATGAGTATGGACTAATTGGGCATACGCCTAATCTAATGGTACAAATAAAATATGAATTTATGCTACCTTGAGTTCCGAAGATGGAATTCCGTTATAAGGGGGCGAGAATGTAATACCATGTATATTTTTATAATAAAATAAAGATTTATTATGGATCAAAAATTAATTCGGTGAAATTAATTAATTTTCGATTTCGAATAATTAAACTCAATACTATTTATAAGGTTTAGAATTTGACTTTCATGATTGGGAATAAACCAAACGGGATTTATTTATTTTTATCGAAAGTATTTGGGTGTGTTACGACATAATTAATATTTCTGGAATAAAATATTTGGAGCGCACTTTGAGAGGTATTACGGTCCTGTTTGGGTATTTTAGACCCTTAGAAATGGTCCCAGGGTATATATATATATGAATTGGAGAGTTATCGGGCAAATTAAATTTGGTATCTGCGATCATTTGGGGGTATAAAGTTGGGGCCTAAAGCCCAACTCGGGATTATCACTAATTAGGTGTTTAAGTGGGGGTAAACCTCTCCCCCATTATCATTAGAAGAAACCTAGATTAGCAGCCACGGGAGAGAAAAAAGGAGAAATACCAAAAGAAGAGAAAGGGGGCAAGAATAAAGGGGAAAATCAAGGGTGCTTCAAGAGGATTCCTTCTATACAATCCTAGGCAAGGATTCTCTTTCCAAACTTATTCATTTTGTTCTATCATCATTTTTATGCTTGATCCATGTTTAGACTTGAGGTTAAATTTGATCTAATACAACCATCTTAGGGTTCTTGAAACATCTTGATTTTTTTATGATGAGCATGTGCTAGGTTTCTAGATCTATGAAACCCCATAATGGATAATGAGAATAGGGTGTTTGACTTGAATAAATCATTGAAAATTTTCATTTAGAACAAATCTTATAAATATGGGTTTTTGATGAATAATGGTTGAAGAGCACAAAACCTAGGGTTTTGGATGAAAACTCGATTTGATCTATTTTAGGATGGGAATAATGAGGTTTTGATATTTTATCTACATTAGAAATCATATCTAAACTTATATTATATGTTTGGTTATGTTGGGAAAGAATTTCATAAGGTTTCATGAAGGTTTGAGGTGTTAACAATGGAAGAAAATGAGTTTGGGGCGAAGCTATCATATGACGTTGAGATCATTCGAACGAGATCTCATGTCATTCGAACGAGATGATTTCTCATTTGAATGAGATTATAATGTCATTTGAAAGACTTAGGCTTTTTTATATGGAGATATATCTTATTATTAGGAACGCATGGCCGCCATTTCGTATTTTTCTGATTTTTTTTTAATTAGTTATGATTTTATTACTGAAGGGTGTCTGAAACCGAAATCCTTTATGAAAAATCAAATTTAGATTACTTAGAGATGTCTGTAGATGACTTTAGGACTCAGAAAAATATTAATGAATATTTTTTATACCTTGAAATTGGATTGAAATGAATTCGGGGTATGGAATTCGATTGTTTAGGATGAAAAACACTCAAAACTATATGAATGGATTCGAATGGAAATTCAGATGAAATTAGGATGCGGGCTAGCTTGAGATGAACTTAGTGTCTTGAAAAAAAATATGAATGTAAGTTAATATTTACGAAATCACGAGTCGGGGTTGTGACTCGAATATTTTAGGCAGAGTGCTACGGGAGTTAGGCATGAAGTAGCCAGTTTAATTTATTATATATATAATAAATTATCAAATATCGAATTGATTAAAGGTTATTTGACCTAATAATGGGATTTGGTGTAATAAATTCTAAAGGATTTAGATATGTACCGGATGAGTGATTCCGGATGTAGTAATTGGGTAACACATCTAAATTATATTAGAGGGTCCCTTATATATCTACATATAATCATCTTTCCACGATTAGTTAACTCCTTATATATGTACATATAAACCTTATTGAAAAGGTATCAAGAATCAAATAGATATTAATAATGTGAAATGATTAAAGTGTGAGTCAAGAGGACAACGCGTTAAATTTTTTAAATATGTGGGTAAGGTTAGTTTGAGAATAAATATACCTATAATATTTGGAAAGGGTAGTTTCGCAAATAACTATGCTTAGGTATTTAAAGATTAATAAATTATAAAGAAAATGTAATTTAAGTCCAAAAAGGATTATATGACACTTCATATTTAATTTGGAAATTATCGTAAGATGACGATTGAAAATGAGTTATGGGATAATGGAATAAAAGATTATGGTTAAGTCGAGAAGGCTGTCATTTATTTGGTTTGGGATATCCTTGAATTAAAGTAGTTAAAAAGTAACTACTTATACATATTATATGAGAATAATAATATGTATTATATTATATTTGTGTGTGGACATACCAGTAGACTGTCCTATCGGCTTGGGGGTTCGCATGACGGGCTACGTACAACATGTCGGCACAGGTGGGATTGACGTTGTGTAAGCCATATAGGTACTACGTGGAGGCTCCCACTACACTAAAACAGGTCAATTGTAACGGGCAAAAAACGTTACAAAAATATTTGTAACAGATTAAATTCGTTAGAAAATTGCCATTATTTATTTTACTGACGAAATTTGAAACGGATAAAATCCGTTACAAATTTAATATTTGTAACTATCTAAATCCATTACAAAATATTTTGTGACGGATTTGGCATTGTTTCACATCCCATATTAGTAACGAATATACTAACTTGTAAAGGTTTTTATCCGTTACAAATATAGAATTTGTAACAGATAAAAACCATTACAAAATACATTGCAACGGATTGGGAATGTCATATATTTGTAACTGATGTTTTTATTTGTAACAGTTTAAGTCCGTTAGCAATATTATTTTATTTTTTAAAAAATATTATTTTTTCATTAAACGAGTATATATATATACATTAGTAAAAACTTGTGCTCAACCATTGGCAATGCAGAACCAATACCCATAAATTTCACTCAAAACATAATTTCAAAGCATACGTGACAAAATGAATGACACTACATTTCGGTGATATTAAATCGATCTAAAACTATATTCCATTCACAACCATTAAAGTTATCAAAACAAAATGTACTACAAGATGAACCATTTAGCTTTTAACCATAAATTGGAAACGAAGTCTAACATAATTAAATTTCTAAACATATTATCTCCCAAAAGTAGTGTTCACGATATTCCTTGCAAAAGTAGACTTCATTCTCCCAACAGCAATCTTCATATTTCCCCATAAGAACCTAATGGAGAGTGGGAGTTGCTGATCCCTCCCACATTCATTTTTTTAATGACTTTTCCATGTAATTCTAATATATTTGTAATGTTTTTTTGCTATTAATAATGGATTTTTTCCATTACAAATGTGTAATGGAAAAAATATGTTACAAATAGGGGAAAAAATCTGTCATTTGGTGTAGTGTCCACCCACTAGAGGTAGGGTTGGAGCTGACCATTCCTGTATTACAACTGGGTATGGGCTGTATACGGTCTCCTGCGTAGGGACCTCCCCCAACTTGTGTGTGTTTTGTGTTGTCCTCTTAGGATTCGGGATTGCTCCGGACTTGCCGATAGAGCACGAACGAGACACCAACGATAGATTCCCTTGTATGTCATATATATATGGACATATATATATTTACCCATTATGGTATCCCTTATATGGGAAAGTTTCTTTTTCGTCTAAAGATGTAGACATTGTTTATTAATGATAAAATTGTGCTAATAAAATGATGTGTATAATTAAGGATGAAAATGAGTCCTAATGAATAATGTGAAGCACAATCATTAATAAGAATAATAATTGGATAGTCTAATGGAGTATAGAAACATTAAATAGAATGAGAAATGGTGTATCCAATTATTAATGAGAATAAAAATTTGGTAATCTAAGATAGTGAAACTTATAGTATAACGGGGTAGATGACAGGGATTATGAATTTAATCATTAAATGATTTGAAGAAAATGGCAATGGTCACATGATATAATGACATAAGATTTTGCACTTAGTTTAAAGTAAATTGTAATATATTATTATTATGAAATTTATTTGGAAATTGGAAGGTCAGAAATAAGTAGCCTCTTTTGGTTACTTCATAGCTGAATGGATTATTCGTTACATAATTGATTGAATATTGGATGTTACAATTGTCATTTGATTGAGGATACGAGTAGGACTGCTTCTAAATGAGAGGTAAGGTACTCGTTACATGTGAGTGTCGATTAGAAGACGTGAAGTATGAGCTAGTAACAAATTGCATATTTATTAGTGAAGAATCCTTGCAACTCTAGGGCTCTAGCCCAAATTATAAATGTCCCCCCCCCCCCCCCAAGTAATCTTAATGATGGGGATAGCAGGACTGACGGTGGATCGGACTTGTAGTTGCAGTGGATGATACTGATTTTGCTTCATTGACACTAGTATAGGCTGTACATTAGGTTTTTTGTCATTTTATTTCATACTGGAAATTGTACGGAAGTGTTTATTGATGATAGAAGTTGTACTTACTTTACGTTTTGGACATTATATGATGACTCAGTTCTATTTATTCATGTATTGAATCAATTTATTCAGATGTTTTAATTTATTGTGGATTTTAATATAAAATGAAAGAAGATTTTATTCCTTTAGTGCTGAGAATGGTATAAACTATTGATAAGCCCCATCTTCGGCGTATCATGCCTGGACAGCTTTTACATGAGAAAATGGGAGTTGTCATAATAATAAATACTTAAAATCAACAAGATGACGAAACATACTTGAAACGCTTAATAATCTAATAAATCTGCATAAACTTCCCAGCCCTGCGCATTATTGGAAAAAACATTACAAGATATTCTTGTGAATATAGAAAATTGTGAAACCAATGCCCACTTATCGTTAATATTATTGTATATAACTTATAAATGTATCTCGAAGTAAGATTCATACAACTACCATGTTGAAAAAATACTGGAAGTGACATGTGTTATCAATAAAATTTCAACAACTATATTTCTCCCTTCGTCCTCCTCTCTAGCCCTTAAACTTGTAGCAATGTCCATATAGTTTTTCTTTCTTGTATGTTATATTCTAAACTAATCTTATGTACATTACTCTAGACTTATCTCAAACCCTGGGAGTTGTAATACAACATAACTTATGCTAAGATATGACTAATTATGGTTTTGAAATGTTAATCCCATTTGTTACCCACATGGGACTTTATAAAGGGATTCAAATATATATATATATATATATATATATATATATATATATATATATATATATATATATATATATATATATATAAAATAAGATATGGAAGATTTTGAATTGTCTACACATTTTAACTATTTAGATGTGTGCCACCTCCTTACATATTTTTACACATTTTAATGGTTTGGATCACATCCCTTTCTTTTTTACAAGTCTACCCCTCAATTATTTGGTTTCCCTCCATTTTTTTCCCTATTAAACTCACCCTAAAATTCAAAAATCAGAGTATTTTTGGAAGACTCTACCATTTCACACACGAAACCCTCAGTCCCGCATATATTCTCTCCACTATCCCCCTCACACTTACACACGCACACGGTCACTCTCACCCTCACCCGTCTCTCTCATCCAACGCTTCCCCAAACCCTACCCCTCCCCTCCTCCTCTTCACGCTGCCGCCCCCTCCCCCTCCTCCTCTTCATGCTGCCGCCCCTTACCCCTCTCCTCACTATCTCCCTCTAACGAACCATAATCCACTCCCTATCCTCTCTCCATCTGCCCCTCCTCCTCTTCACTCTGACGCAACCATTTGGGTTTTTAGGTATTTTTTTTCGATTTTACGTAACTAAATTAGGGATTTCCGTTTTGTAGTTTCAATCAACGATTTGGGTTTTTTCTTCTATTTGCTATCATCCCTCTATATATATGGTTGTATTTGGATTTGTACAGACCAATCCAACACTCAGATTTGTACTTTTACATACTCTAATATTTGAGGTGGTGTTATACTCTCTTTTCTTCAAGGTCAAAAGAAAGGTTGTGTAGAGGAGTTTGAAGAAGTTTAAAATCAACACAATTCTAGGTTTGTTTTGGTAGTTTGGTCTTTGGTTTTTGATGTTTGGTTGTTGATTTTGATTAATTTTAAATTGTTTAACATTTTTTGTTTGATTAATTTTAAATTGTTTAACATTTTTTGTTTAGTTGTTTCATTCGTGTTGGCTGAATTTCAGAGTACTGTTGTTAGGGTTTTAATTATATTTTCCGGGTTCTTGATTCCAGATTTATCAAGAATCAACAATGTGTGTTAGATTTTTTGGGGATATTTGAAGTTCAAGTTGATATAGGCATCATTTGTTAATTTCTTTAGTTTTTTCAGGTACTAATGTGGTATGGCCTCTACATTTTATATTTCCACTTATAGTGTTATTTTGTGCTTATTTTACCTTTTTAGATGCTTTCAAATTCATCTCTTTAGTATTTCTTTTTTATTATAATCAGTATCGATCATCACTTGTAAGGATGGGACTTTTGACTTCATTGATGCGGTATTAACCCAAGTTGATAGAGGCATCATTTGTTAATTTCTTTAGTTTTTTCAGGTACTAACGTGGTATGACCTCTACATTTTCTATTTCCACTTATAGTGTTATTTTGTGCTTATTTTACCTTTCTAGATGTTTTCAAATTTATCTCTTTGGTATTTCCTTTTTATTATAATCAGTATTGGTCATCACTTGCAAGGATGGGACTTCTGACTTCATTGATGCGGTATTAATCCCTTTGTCTCGCGAAGGTATACATCTCTTGAAACTTTTTATACATTCTTACATTAGTAAATGATTTTATTCATTAGCTGAACTTTTTATGCATATTCTATTGAATGCTATTTGGTTAATTACGATTTGTTCAATACTCTCTTATGATGGAGTTTGTGTTATCATTAATTGTTTAAATTTAGGCCTCAGTGAGGAATTTCTTTCCCAATCCTCAAATGGTGGTCTACCACCCATGCTTAACTTGCACAATATGTGTTTGATTATATGTCTAATCAATATTTCTACAAATTTAAAAACTCATTTTTGGGATTTTTCCCTCCAAACCATGATACACATCAGCTTCATAACACATCTCTTCTTAAGTAACACTTCTTTTGATATTTTTTTGATGTTTTTTTCCTCATGTCAGGTAATTTTTCAATGCTCTTTATTTCAGACCATTATCGGTTTGTTACATATGTGATTGCTATTTTTATTTGTATTGTATTGCATCATGTCTGTTTGAGTAAATGCCCCCCAACGATGATATATGTTTTTGCTAACTTCATCTCTTCGTGTTGATGTTGTGTAGGTTGTTCACTTGATTATTTCCAAGGATAATTTTTGTGTTACTCAAGATTCTCATAAGTTGTGTTTAATATGTGCCAATGAATGCCTATCCATTTTTTGAGTTTACAGTGAGAGGTCTTTTGTAGTAGGGGACTCTGTATACTTGAAATTATAGCCATATAGTATGGGTTACCAAATGATTCAAAAGATAGGCAAGGTAGTCTATAAATGTTTGCTACCACCAAGTTCCATCACACATCTCTGTCCATTTTTTTTAAATTAAACATTTTTGTTATGCACTGTTATCATTTGTTATTTATGTCATGTCATAATTTTTATATGTTGTTATTTACTTCCTATCACAATTTGTTTACTTATTGGTTTAGGATTATTTGTAACTCATGTTATGTGGTGGCTACAAATTCTACACAGCGTGCTTGGGGATGAAGTTGCAGAAATTTGAAATGGAGAATTTAGCTGCCAATCAAAAGTTTTATCATGCACAGAAATAGTCGTATCAAAGTTTTCGTTTGGCAGGTCTGACATTGCTTCACATTTTAGTTTTAGTGTTTAATGATTATTCCAAATTTATTTAGATGTTAATTTACATGAATCGTGATCGTGCTTATGGTCTTCATTGTGCACAAAAACTTTGTTTGTGAAACAACGATTTCATTGTGCACAACATAATCAACATTTACCGATATTAATTTCTCCCATAAGTGTAGCATGAAATGTGAAAGTAGTTTTTCATTCATTTGATTGTAATGAGTTGCAAGTAGTGAATATGTTAAGTTATTTCTAATCTTTATCTCTACACGCATTTTTTCGTACAACTGCCCAAGTGACTATTTAAATTTACAAGTACTCCTATGCTATTTGATTGCAGGTACTGTTTTATTGGTTTCTAATGTTCTAATCTTCACCTAAATCTTTTGAAGTTGTATTTTCGTTAGGATCAAATTGAATAAACACATATAGGATTGGTAAGCCTCTCCAATATTTGATAAAATATGAAGTGGATCTCAATTGATTCATAGTGGATCTCGATTGATTCAATTAAAGTTCTATAATTTTAGTTTAATGTATTTATTTTCTAAGTCTCTTAGATTTTGAAGGAGATTTTAGAATATAGTGGTGATGTCTGTTGTGCAACATTATAACCATATTTCAGTTTCATGCCGTTGTAGCACATGTTTTTCTGTTTAGAAATACATGGAATATTCTTCAAGTCTTAATGCAATCACACATGGATCTGGATTTTGTTGGTTAATATGTGTGTTTCTTGAAAATATACATTTTGGTTTGTTAATCTATGACGTTGAAAATGGTAGCATGCCCATGATTTTATATTTTGAACTGCTTATTGCTGAATTATATTTTGATTTTTTTGATTTAGAATATTGTGATTTGCTGAATTTAGTTGGACTGATATATGCAATGCATATATGCAGATTGCATATATGCATATCTATGCATGATAAAATATGAAGTGGATCTCGATTGATTCATAGTGGATCTCGATTGATTCATACTGAACAAAATCTTTCCCTTTTGGTATTAATTAAGGTCGATCGAATATTCCTTTGTTTACTTATTGTTACCATTCGGGAACTTCTGTTATTAAGGTTATCAATTATTCTGCCCCATATTAAAGGTTATCTTTATTCTATCAATCCCTTTTCCTTTCTCTTTAGATCAAACATGAATGCAATGTATCCCCCTAAAAAGTGGCAGTGTTCGTGTGGAGGTGTCTGCATAATATTCTTTCTATGGATGATAACATCCAAGGATTGGGAGTGAGACAAGATTCACAATGCAAATGTTATTTTAAATCAGTTAAATCCATGCTCCATTTGCTCATACAAGGTCCCATAGCCAGTGTTGTTTGGAAGCATTTTGCTGACCTGATTGGAGTGAAGATCAACAATGTATGCCATCTCATCTCTTCCTCTTGCACATGTATTACTTTCAAATCTTCAATCCGTCAAAATGATATTATCCATAAGAGATTCTTGCTAGAAATTGAGCCAATGTAATTCAAGTCTATTAAATTTGTAAAAGATCTTGAAAATGAACAAGTAGATGATTCAGATTAGGTGACAGTAATTTGTACATATTTTCACGTTTGGTTTAATTTGGTTTCAGTACTATCAACAACAATTAGATTGTCGTATCAATTTTTTTTATTAGGTTCACACTAACAATGGAACTTCTTAAGGTTTGTCTAATAGAGTTCCTTATTGTTGTCCTATAGTTATTTGATTTTAGCTTTGAATATAAAAAGGCTTTTTAGGTTGAAGGATTTAAAAATGGACATGTTGTGGGCATTGATTTATCAATTATGGAACTTTTGTTATCCCACACTAACTTGAGTATAATATGTGTATATATTTATTGTTGAGGTTCATTTTTTGGGGGGAATATTCTTAAACTTTATTTTGGTATTGCACATGTTTTTGTTAACTCTCTTCCTTTTGTATGTGTCACAGAAAATGGGCAAGTATCGTGCACGCTTAAATTCAATTCAAGCTTTCTGTGACATTAACCGATATGTCATAGGAGACACAAGTCACCTATCAGGGTATGCCTTCTCTACTCATAACAACATCATTCATCCTTCGACTGTGCTTGGATCAAAATCTATAGTGGGACCGCAATATATGCTGGGAGAAGGTTCACAAATGGGTGACAAGTGCAGTGTAAAACGATCTGTTATCGGTCGTCATTGCCCAATAAGTTCCAATGTAAAGGTTGTTAATTCAGTTGTTATGAACCATGTTACTTTTGGGGATGGTTGTTCAGTGAAAGGTTCTGTTATTTGTAGTAATGTACAACGCCAAGATCAAGCCGTACTGAAGGACTACCAAGTTGGAGCAGGTTTTGTTGCAACTGCGGGCTGTAAGTACAAGCGGAGATCTTTGGCGAGGAAGGAAAAACTGTGACATTTTATTTTGGTCACTTTCACATATTAAATGTTAAGGGAATGGATTTGATCAATTTTGTCAAATATTTGGCAGTTTATATTTAGGTTAATAATTGTGCTTTTAATTATTTCATACAAATTACTGGTAGAATATTCACTGTGAAAGAACTAAAACTCAAGAGTGATTACCAGTTACGCTGCTTCCACGAACGCTAAACTCCACTCTACCAATTTTATTATTTTTTCTAATTGAGAATGGTTCATAGTTTGTGTTATACTTTAACTCCACATCTACTTCTTTTGTGCGTTTTATGTTATAGCATACATGCAATCTGCATATATGCATATGCATATATGCCATATTCATATATACGAGGTCCCTAAATGATCATTATATACACTAAACGTTCCATTATTTAACACTACATTGTGTGCATCAATTATCAAAGGATGTTCTAAAGATAAATTTATTGTTTGAGTTTTTTCCTATTGGTAATGGGAAGCTTTAGTTATTATGTGGTTCTATTTTTAGTGAAACCTCCAATTTTGGTTTAGGTTTTCAATAAAACCTTTAATACCATCACAAATTGGTTTATGTTTAGACAATCGTATAATTACAGTTATGCATTTGAACTTAAATTTTTAACTTTATAACTTTTAAACATAGAGTCCATGTATCAGTTTCATAAACTTGCTACCGAAGTTTTTGACTATAGACTTATTACAGTATTGCATTTAAAGTTTTTGGTAGTTAGTGTCCATAGACTCATTATAACACTACATTTTCTCCCCCAAGTTTTGTAGGCTAACAAAGTGTTGACGTAAGGAAAGTCTGGCAATAAAGATGTTGGACAAGTATGTTTCCCTTTTGAATTTTTAAATTGCACGATTTCAAATTCATTCTGTTTTCTGTTTGGTGTTTGAACTACAATTTTTGTATTCATATACGATTAAATATTTAGATGTATTCACATGTCATGACATGAGGCATGTCATAGTTATGTATTCTGCATATATGACTAAGTTTTTGTCATTCTGGACTAGTCATGTGGAGTAGTCATATGCATATATGACTAAACATTTTATTTTTGTAGTTATATGGCATATGTATTCTGCCACGTAACTTATGACGTATATGCATATATGAGTGCATATACTAAATACGTATATCATCACATATCATATGTGCTGAATTTGTATAATATTTCTACTCCAATGGCATGTCATAGTTATGTATTCAGTATGTCATTAATATCTGTCTAGAAATGAATGAAGATTATGGTTTGAAGTAAAGCAATGGCCGTGCTTGGAATATGTAGATTCAAATGCGAAATTATTCTTAGAATGCGATATCTCGTTGGAGAAGGTGGATCCAAATGGGAGTTCCTTTGCCAATTTTATCAACAAACACACTTGGTATGTGTTGTTACCCCTTAAATAGGATGGATAGTGCAATAAACAAAGGAGACTATGCCCAATTTTTTTTTTTAAATTGACACTTTGTTATTTTGAGACACGCGGAATTTGATTAATGAATATTGTATATTTCATTTTATATGTGAATTTGTTTGATGAATTTAGACAATTTGGATGTTGGACTAATCTAACATATTCACGTGATTAAATCTACGAGTGCGCTAAACACATTCACACATGGAACCGCGTTATCTGATCTGATCGACTGTTTTGATGGCGTCGGCTTTGATCTCAAATACGACAACCAACTCAGACAGATCAGGACACTCAATCAAGAAATTGAAAAGAAGTCAGTCAAAACGGTTGAGATCAAACACATGATCCTAACAATTTGGGGTAAGTTTTAGATTTTAGTAAATGTATCAAGATTTTGTCATTCAAGATTTGGTTTAATTTCAAATTTCTCATTCAAGATGTAGTATGATGTTGGTTTCTTTTAGATATCAAATAATATTAGGATGAAAAAAGCTTAGGATGAATCTTCTTTTCCTAGGATGAAGCTTAAGATGAAAAAAAGATTACTATCAATCTTCTTTTCCTTGGATGCATGTAAGATTAGGATGAAAAAAAGCTCATGTATGTTACTGATTGTATATTTACTTATGTGATTGTATCTTTGTTCGAGAAACTGATTAATTATGTTTATTGTTTGTCAAATCGTATAGAAAACTGAGAGGGAGAGAGTGATAATGGCGAGAGGTGGGGAGAAGGATGGGAAGAGAAGATGAGTGCAAAAGACTTAAAAGAATTGCATTTTTCAAAAACATGCTCTCCGATGCTCCTGCAAAGGCCTGCTCAGTTTCTCTCACCCCATCCAAGATGGTGGTCAAACACCGCGGCACAGACATTTTGAGGAAGTCCCATAGAAAGACTAAATTCATATTCTCCTTTCACGGCCTTCTAGCTCTCATCTCCGGATTTGGGATTTTTTTTATATTGTTGGATTTGTTGTTACCCCTTAAATAGGGTGGATAGTCCAACAAACAAAGGAGACTATGCCCAATTTTTTTTAAAAATTGACACTTTATTTTTTTTAGACATAGTGAATTTGATTATTGTATATTTCATTTTATATGTGAATTTGTTTGAAGAATTTAGACAATTTGGATGTTGTACTATTTGTTATATGTTAAGCAGGATGAATAGTTCCATAAACAAAGGAGATTATGCCCAATTTTTTTAAAAATTTGACACTTTTTTTAGACAATGTGAATTCGATGGATAAATATTGTATATTTCGTACTATATATGAATTTATTTGATGAATCTAGACTATTTGAATGTTATTGGACTATTTTTTATTTGTTTTAAAATTACACTTCGAAATTTTTGCATTTCGCTATTACGTACTTTGAAAAATTGTCGTCGTTTCGCGATTACGTGATTTAGAAAATTTCGTCATGCCTTCAAACATGGGCATACGCTAATATATATATATATATATATATATATATATATATATATATATATATTTCATTATTAACTATCCCAAAGTGGTCCATTACCCATGGTCACTTATTATCATTATTTTAATGTATTTTTCTCACTAACAAGTTCCCAATTAAGTCCATACCAAAACTAATTAAATAAGACAAAATAATATATCTCACTATTTTTCACTCATAACTTGCTAATAAAATTTCCTAAAAGGTCAATTACCTCAAGGGTTTCAACCTAAAACCAAACAAGCAAAATCTTAACTTAGCTAAAAAATCAACTTATCCAATGGGGATTCAATAGTTACTAAGATGGGGATCCATGTGGCTAAGTATGTCACTATGAGGATCTATAATATTATTTGTAAAAAAGAAATATGAGTCACTATGAATGCGTATAGATTATTATGAGGTGAATATGGTGACATTTCAGAACAGTTATTTATTTCCAAAATTTGATTATTTATTTAATCAGTTTAGAGTACGACATATTTCTCTAAGGTTGACCTTAAATCATGGTATTAGCACTTAAGGGTAAAAAAAGAAAGATGTGTCAAAGACTGTGTTGCACACCAAATATGGTTCTTATGAGTTTAAAGTGATGATATTTGTGTTAACAAACTCCCTAATATTGCTTATGGATATTGTGAAATATTTCGTCAATATTTAGATCAGTTCGTCATAGTTTTCATTGACGATATCTTGATCGTCTCTCATATGGAAGACGACCGTGCTCGACATTCATAAATTGTTCTTCAGAAATTACAAGACCATTAGTTGTTTATGAAATTGAATAAATGTAAATTTTGGCCAAGAGTATGAATTTTATTAGTCATGTGGTCTCTGATAAGGGAATCTTTTAATACCCAAGTAAGGTTTGTACGGTGCTGGATTGGGGAAAAACCATGATGTCGATCGAGCTTTGTATTTTCCTCGAGTTATAAGGATACGGTCGAATATTTCATTTAGTTATGTTGCAAGATCCTGGGACTATTGATAGGGTTGACTAAAAACTGCTTTTATTATGTGTGGGGTACCTAGTATTAGTGGAATTTATATGAATTTAAGAAAAAGCTGAGTTCAATACTAGTATAAGCATTTTCGAAAGAGTGGAATAGAGTATTTTGTTTATATAAATGCTTTGTTGCAAGGCTTAGGAGGCGTACTAATGCAACAAGACAAACCTATTTCACATGCATCACGTAGGATAAAACCACACGAAACTATCTAACACGGGATCATGGTTGTGGTGTTTTATTTGCATATTTGGAGGCATGACTTGTTTGGAGAGAAGTTACTACTTTCAATAATCACAAGAGCTTGGAGTAATCTGTTTACCCAACGAGATTTGAATATGATGCAAAGTATATGGTTTAAGTTTGTAAAATATTATCCTATACCCATTCATTATCATCTGGGGAAGGAAAATACATTCACGGAGGCTTTAAGCCATTGGTCGTATAATAGTGTCTAAAATTTTTTTAATATCAAGTGGGATTTGTTGAAGTTAGTGGAAAATCTCTATATACCCTTCATGGAACCGTAGATTATGATTTGTATGATTATAGTGTAATATTTTGATATAGTCAAGGTAGATAAACTAAATGAGCTCTGAAGAAAGCTGAACCAGCTTACTGCATTAGGTTTGATGAAGTAATTCATTATAAGGGGAGGGGAGTTTTTAGTGCTTCCAGAAGGTGATGATATGTATATGGATATGAAGAGTAAGTACTCATGGGATGGATTGAATACAGATATAATGTTGTTTATCTTTAAGTACATCATGTTCTAAACAGACAATGGATAGTATACGCATCTACTTCTGATTCTTGGGTGGAATTAATATTGTACATCAATGGAATTGAACGCGAGATTGACCATGATCCTATCAACATAATTCAATATGGGTGGTAGTGGATCGTTTCAATAGGAAACTCACCTAATACCAGTGCGTTCATATTCTTTAGCTAAGTTTGAGGTGGCGAAACTACATGGCCTGATATTGTCTCTTGTGCTATGAAAAGACCCCACATTGATTTCATGCTTTTATAAGGGTTTCAAATAAGTGTTGGGGATCAATTTTAACCTTACCATGGTCTATCACTTTCATACCAATGGTCAAATCGAGAGGGCGAATCAGATTTTAGTGGATATGCTGAGGTCATGCATTTTTGTACAATAAGGGAAGATGAGAGACATACGTAAAACTGATTGACTTTGCGTACAACAAAAATCATCAACAAAGTATTAACATGGAACCATTTGAGGCTTTGTATGACCATCTATATTGATTGTCAGTTGTTGATTTAATACGGGAGAGAGTAAATTATTGAGAATTTTACTTTCCATATGATACATCCAATAAGATTCAATTGATTTAGGAGAGAATAAAGATAGAAAAAGTTGTCAGTTCGCTTCAAAAGCTCGGATACCAATTTGTGAGTTCATTGTTGCAGAATTTTTCAAGTATTCTCAAATTAATATAGTTGTATGACAATCCAACCAGTTTCAAATAATTTAAATTTTAGTTAAACCCTAAATCATGCATCTAACTGATTGAGAGCATAAAATTAAGAAGCATGCAATGGAAACCACTTTAAGAAAAAAAAAATCCCCGAAGGGAAAAAACTTTTTATTTCACTGATAATTTACAAATCGCAACTTATAAGATTACAAGTAAAATCTGCAATGAATATCCGCAAATACCCACATAGGTCACAACTTAAACCAGCAATGGGCTCCCGTAAAAAATCCACAAGAACTGTAGTTCTATCTTCAGAAAGGAACACCCGCAAGTACTCCCAATTACCGCAGTCGTAGTCAGCCAGCACCTCCCTTAAGAGCTACCAAGTCCGCCATAGATTTACCCTCTCTATAAGAGAAATTTACCAAAATTGTATCTTGGGATCCAAAATTATTTACTAAAGATATTGGGATGTTTTGTGAATCAAAAACAAATGTTTAAACCCTAAAAAATGAAGACAAAAACTTCTGCAGTTTGCAGTTTTCGTGTACGGAAAAAACTTAAGTCTTCTTTAGGAAAAAGGACTCAATAGGCAGTTATTTATAAAAAAATTAAGTTGGCGGCCTCATTTGAACGACATCCCAATGTCATTTGAACGACATTAAATGTCGCTTGAAGTCTCCTTTGTGCGACCTTCTAACGACAGTGAAAAATGAGAAACAGTGTGCTGTCGTTAGATGAACCTGTTCAAACGAACTTCTCGCGAACCTTCACATGACGTACAGTGTCGATTGAAGTCCTCGTTCGAGTGACAACTCCCTGTCATTTGAACGACCAAAACAAAAATAATTTTTCTTTAAAATTCCACCTTAGGACTTGGAAAAAATTATTTTTGATAAAAGATGACACCTCGGATGTTTAAAAACATTTTAGATAAATTATCCCAATACTTTAAATGAACCATTAAGGGATTTAAACACAACCTTTGCAAATCTATCTCGTTGAATCTTGTCTGAGGAAGAATGTTGATATTTGGATGCGTCTTGATACATGAATGAGCTTTGAACTTTCTTCGACGGTTGTAGCAAGATACGACATACTCCAATGAAAACGGACTATGTAAAATATTTCCATACAAATCTCCCCCTATATCTATGCCGGTACACACTAAAAACATCTTAATTATCAAATCAAATGTCCTATACAAATATCCTCCCATGAACCTAAAATTGAAAAGGTACTAAAGATGCAAGTATTTAAACTTTCTTAAAAAATATTCAACTTGAAATCTTCATATCTCTATATTTTCTTTGTCATCATTAGGGTGTGTAAAATAATGATCATAACACTTTTGTACCTACACTCATGAGACAATAAATAAATACCTTCGGGATGTATCAGGTTTGAAATGAGATAAACATAAATCAAAACATATATCAAATCTCAAATCTCCCCCATAACTTAAACTCCACCATTAAATCATAATTCGTTCTCCCCCTTTTTATTTATCTGAAATAGATAAGGAAAAGAGTAAATAAAAATATGCATGGAGTGTCATGACAAGAAAATCATCACAAACAAAACAATTACGAATTATCAAATCAAATGTCCTATACAAATCTAATACCCTCCCATGAACCCAAAATTAAAAAGGTACTAGTGATGCAAATCTTTCAACTCTCTTTAAAGATCTTCAACTTGAAATCTTGAAGTCTCTATTTTTTTCTTTGTCATCATCAGGACGTGTAATATAATGATCATCACACTTTTTTACCTACACATATGAGACAAGAAACAACTACCTTCGTGATGTATCGAGTTTGAAATGAGATAAACATAAATCAAAACATATATCCAATCTCAATTCTCCCCCATAATTCAAACTCCCCCATTAAGTCATAATTCGTTCTCCTCCTTTTTATTTGTCTGAAATAGACAAGGAAAGTAATAAATTAAAAGAAGCATGGAGTGCTACGACAATCAAATCATCACAAACAAAACAACTACGATCATCAAGGAAAATACTCAAAAGCTTTCACCAACTTTTATTATTTTTCAATTTTTTCAACAAAATTAAATTTACAAATAAAATCACACACCATGAATTTACACCAAGGTAACCAAATTGTGAATACGGAATGAATGGGTGTGAACATATTCAATAGTTAAATCAACTCAAACATACATAACAAATGTACACGATGAATATGGATACTCCTAACGAATGAACTCAAAATCGTCCTTAGGTGTAAAAATTGTTGAATTCAAATGACATTGACTTAATCAAATCAACAAATCAAAGTCTAAAATAATTTCCGCACTAATAACATCTAACACAATGTAACGCTTTTTCAAGACTCTGTCAGGACGTGCACACCCATTGATTTATTTCCAATCAAACTCCTTCAAATAAATTTCTTTTTCAAGTTCTTTTTAGGTTTCTATTTATTTTCTCATCTTAGATAAATCCTATTGGCCCTCTTTTTGGCATATGATTATTTTTATTGCCTTAATTTTTTCTGGGCTCTTTTAAACGGTGGTTTTCATGACGTGATTATTATTCACTCGCAGCTCTTTCCCGTGTTCACTTATCATTTTTCATATTAAACAATTTGCTCACGGGCAATGTTTCTTACATGCACAACTTTTATTGTCAAGTTTTATCGCATTTGGTTCATTTTAAAGACAAGACTGAGATGGAAACATTTTGACCAATATGTGATAGATAAGGAAATCATGAGTCAAACATGTAGAAAGTAATCTCAAATTACATCTTCATGACTCCAAACATTAGAAACCACATGGATGAAATGAGGCATCGTCTCAAAATAATATCGAATAGTCACATGGATATGGAAAGATGTTATGACTTGGTCATCCTAAATGTCCATCCATACATGGTGTCAACAAAAAACAAAACTCTTTTTGTCTTTTTCCAAAAAATTTATCAAAAAAAAATCTTTTTGGATTTTTCAATTTTTTTCTCAAAAAAAAAAAGAAAATCTTATTGTATTTTTCCAAAAAATTTCAAAAAAACAAAAAAAAAATTGGTTTTTCAAAAAACATATCAAAAATGGAAAAGGATAAACATAATGGTATTACACTTGTCATAATACTAGAAGAGACCAATCATTAAGCATACCTAATATATTACAAATATTAAAATCGATCACTCAAAAGATCTAACATGGGGTGAATCACATGCAATCAAACGTGAGTCATGGACAATTAATCCAAAAGCCTCTGAATCCAATTTCCTAACCCAAACAGAATTGTAATGATGTGTGGGGGTTTTGGGTATGGAATTTACTTTATTATTAATCTTCCTAGGAGTATTTTGAAGTTTGTAACATAAACATCTAACATGACCTTGTCTATTACAATGTGTGCAAGTGTAACTATGGTGGTGAATGTTATCTAAAGGTAGACCTCTCCTAACGTTCCTAAGTGGACCTGTCCTAAAATTCTTGGGTGGCTTTCTCACATTGTTCTTAGGTGGCTCTCTCCTAGTGTTCATAAGTGATTCTCTCCTAACGATCCTAGGTGGCTCTCTCTTAACTACCCTAGCAGGCTCTCTCACATGTGTGGCGTTGTCTTTAGGAATGGGTACAACACAATTATCGAAGCCTATATCACACCTATCATCCTTGATTTGGACAGTGACTAGACTCTCTTAAGGTAAAGTTGATTTGAAGTTGACAGGGCCACTTAGGAACGTTAGGAGAGGTCTACCATGAACCTATACAAATGATTTGATTTGATTTTTGTATAGGATATTTGTATAGGACATTTGATTTGATTTTATTTTTATCCTTGATTTCGACCTAGACTCCAAATCAACTTCACCATACTAGACTGTCTTAAACTCTTCTCAAGCTCACCTACCCTCAAATTGAGTACTCGTCTAGAATCCTCAAATTCTAGAAGATCTTTTTTCATAGCCTCCATCAACCCTCTAAGACTATCTCTATCACCCTCAACATATCCTAGCTTCTCTCTAAGTGTCTTCTCACATGCCCTAAGATCCTCAATGAACTCATTAGTATTATTATCATTATTTAGGGCAAGTTCTTTCAACTTAGCTTCTAATTTTAAGTTTTCCTTCCTTATCTTTACAGATTATTATAGGCAATTTGCAACTCACTCAACTCTTTTACTCTTACTCCTCACTCAAATCACCCTCACTCTCATCACCCTCACTTTCACGGGTTTTACTTACATCCCTAGACACAAGGGTGGGAAGCTCTCGCTTAGTAGCATAAAAAACTTATTCTTTAGAATCACTATCACTAAGGGTAGAAACATGAGATGTCGGCTCATTAGTGGGACACTCATCTTACATATGACCAAATCCCTCACAACTAAGACACCTCTCAGAGTTATTTTTAATGGAAGATTTAAAACAAGAATTCATGTGAATTTTCCAATTAGACCTTTCAAAAAGCTGACATCTAAAATCATCAGTACCACTAAAAGTCATACCTAGGAAAAGTGGGGTCACATACAAAAATTTGAAATAATAGCTATCTCAAAACAAAATTTGTGAAAATCAAGATCACGCGATAAATTAGCGTAGCCCTCTCTGATACCAATTTTTAAAAGTGGTAAGTTCGCCTGAAAATCTCTAACACCCATTCGTGAATGCAGTGAAGCGAAATGCTTCAAGTGTTCTCAAATTAATATAATTGTATGACAATCCAACTAGTATTAATTAATCCCGAATTTTAGTTAAACCCTAAATCGTGCATCTAAGTAATTGACAGCATAAAATCAAGAAGCATGCAATGGAAACCAATTTTAGGGAAAAATCCCCGAAGGGAAAAAACCTTTCATTTCACTAATATTTTTCAAATCACAACTTACAAGATTACAAGCGAAATCTGCAATGAATATCCGTAGATACCCACATAGGTCGCAACTTAAACTAGTAGTGGACGCCCGCAGCAAATCCACAAGAACCGCAGTTCTATCTTCAACAAGGAACACTCGCAAGTACTCCTAATGACCACAATCGTAGTCATCCAGAACCTCCCTCGATAGCTACCAAGTCAGTCGTATATTTACCTTCTCTATAAGAGAAATTTCACCAAAATTGTATCTCGGGTCCCAAAATGATTCACTAAACATATTGGGATGTTTTGCGAATCAAAAAATAAATGTTTAAACCCTAAAAGAAGAAGATAAAAACTTCTGCAGTTTGCAATTTTCGTGAATGGAAAAAACTCAGGTCTTCTTGAGGAAAAAGGACTCAAAAGGCAGCTATTTATAAAAAACTTAAGTCGAAGGCCTCGTTTGAACGACATCTCAATGTTTTTTGAATGACATTAAATGTTTCTTGAAGTCTCTTTCGTGCGACCTTCTAATGACATTGAAAAATGAGAAATAGTGTGATGTCGTTGGATGAACCTGTTCAAACAAGCTTCTCGCGAGCCTTCACCTGACATATAGTATCGCTTGAAGTCCTAGTTCGAGCAGCAAACCCCTATCATTTGAACGACCTAGGGATGCTGTTTGAACGACCAAAGAGAAATAATTTTTCTTTAAAACTCCACCTCAGGACTTTGAAAAAATTATTTTTGATATAAAATGATGCCTCAGATGTTTACAAATATTTTAGAAAACTTATCACAACAATTTAAATGAACCATTAAGGGATTTAAACACAACTTTACCAAAATATATCTCACAGAGGCTTATCTGATGAAGAATGTTGATATTCGGATCTGTCTTGATGCATAAATGAACTTTGAACTTTCTTCGATGGTTGTAGTGGTATACGGACTATGTAAAATATGTCCTTACAAAGATTAAGCAGAGTAGATAGAAGATTTATATCGACCAATGACCTCAATAAAAGGGAAGTTGATGCCACATTTAAAGAATTGATGATTATGTTTTGGTAAAGGCATCCATTATGAAAGGAATGATGGGGTTCGAAAAAAAAGCGAAGTTGATGCCACATTTGGTAGGGCCTTTTTCAATCATTGAAAGAGTAGGATCTTTACCATACCGATTAAAAATACTAGACCAATCTCATCAGTGTCATAAAATTCTTTATCTATTGGTGATACACAAGTTCCTTTTTTTATGATTCTTATCACCACATTAATCTCGAGGATATAAAGATTTTTTCCAACTGCATCTTATGTGGAGTATTATGTATGCATCCTAGACCAACGTAAACATATATTTCGTTCTAAGATGATTCTATTATTACTCATTCAATAAGGTAGATTTAATGTGGGAGCATTGGATGCGCTGCACGATCGATATCCCTACGTGTTTGTGACAATTATATAGTGAGTTATTAGAACAAAGTTCCTATTTTTATAAAGAAGAACGTAATACCCCTTGTTCTTATAAATAACTTTATTACTACTTATAATTATTCAAATTGGAAATTTAATTATAAATTATTTGAAAATTAATTAGTATTTAATTCATTAGATAAATAAGAACCAATTACTAATGGAATTTAAATTTAAATAAGAAAATTGGGCCTTTATTTAGAATTGGATTTTTATTTATAATTGGACTATAATTAATTGTTGAACTTATAAATAAATATTTAGCCTAATTATGTAGTGGAGTAGGATTAAAGGAAACCCTAAAGGGTTTTGTTATGATTTTTAGTTGAGTTTGAACAAAGGTTAGGAGTTTTAATTGACAAAAAATGTGGATTATGATAATACAAGTGATATAAGAGTTAATTGGGAGCTTTGCAATTTAAATTGGATATATAAGGTACTCTAGGGGGGAAATAGAGTAGAGGGAGAGCAGTCCTAAACTACTAATATAACGGGTTTAGCCGCTATATAGAAACATTTGATCGCTAAAGCACTTCTACAAGGATTTTCACCCAAGTCTTTTATTTAATTAACCTATTTTGACAAACTCTCATTGGTTTATTCACTTTCCTTCATTTTTAAACACCTAAAATCAATATTTCACCTTATTACACTCTACCATAAACAAATAAATTTAGGCTCAAATTAGAGGATTTTGGAGAATAATTCAAGGAAGATGTTCAAAAAAAATTGATCACAATGGACAGGAGAACATGTATACATCTCCATGTTTGGAATTATCTTCTAAGAAATGAGATTTATCTTACTTTTCCTCTTTATGATTTTAAATTATTCTATTAGTACAAGAAGTAAAGTTTGTGTGTTTAGACTATTTTAAAAATTATTATTTTAAGAAAAATAAGATTTGCTTAACTGATATTTGAACTCTTGGGTGAGTGAGCCCCTCAAAAACTCGTGGTATTACAAAATATGTGTAGCGTGTTATTAATTTAATAACCTAAGATACTTTTATTTTAAACTCTGATTTTACTTTGTTTTAGCCAATTGATTACTGGTGATAAGACAAAGGTAATAAATAGAATATTAAAAGAGTAACAAACAATAAGCCCTAACAACACAATTCATATTGGGAAACCCTGTATGGATGTAAAACATAATGAGGTGTTTACGTCAAAAACAAAAAAAAAATCCATTAAACTGAAGGACCCTATATAGAGAACTCCTAGGGCTTATTTTTTTGTGCTTGAGATATATAGACCTTCAGCTAGTTGGACTACAATTTTGATAAGATTTTATATGTAATTATATTGAGTCTAGTTATATATGTCATGGTCTCAGTTCAGTAGACTGCACATCTCAGAAATTCAGAATTCGACTCGGTTATCATTTGGTGAAAAGGTTGCCTCTCACACCCAATATCTATGGCTCATAGGATTTAATTATGTCACATATGATGCACTACACCACACGACACTGCATTCCATTATGTCATGTAACATGAGTATTTATTGGATGTGATTAAAAATTAATTTTTCTAATAGTTTAAAATTTAATTTGGAATTTATTAATGTGATTAAATACTTTTGTAAATATAAATTTCAGAATTAATTTTGAAAGTTTTTCGTGTATCTTAATATATTAAGTCATAAGACATTTTAATCATGTTGTAATACTATGTTGATATGCATGTGTTCATGTGTGGCTTAGTGACTTGTTAATGTTAATATATATGCATGTAATTTTTATATTACATACCGTATATTTATATATTATGTGTTCATTGTGTATGTTGATCTTTAAACAAAATATGTCATACTCCTACAGGATTTGACCATTCATTTAATATTAATGCCTTATATTTTTATTATGTCAAGAGCTTTGTTTCCATTGAAAATGGATTTGATGCCTGTTTGAATAGCAGGTCATATATTAGGCTATTGCCATGCCATTTCATATAGACTGCCCTAGCCTTTAGGTGTTGGCGTGTGTCTCTTGATTGGAAGAATTGACCATACATTTCAAATATGTTTATATTAGTTGTTGATTGTTCAAATATGCTAGCACGATTTTGTAGGATAAAACAATATGGGATCTTTCCTTTTGAAACGATGTCGTCTTATTTTATTGTTTCCAAATGGTAATATTATCATACGTTTTTGCTACGCGATCTGTCGAAGTTAGATAGAATTGTCCTTGCTACATGTCTTTTATATAATGGATTTATTTTTGTTTCTTTAATAGACATTGGATCATATTTTAATCAATGGCTATATGTGTATTCTTGCAATCCATGTGCATCCAAATTCCTCCAATCAGCACACACCTATTATTCTATAAATATGAGTCTCTGGCTATTGATTTTTTGAGCTGAAAAAATAAAATTACACCGAACCTATGCTAAAAAATTTCTTGAAAGAGAGTGAGAGAACACATATCACACAACATTGATATTCCATATCACATTTGTGTTTGATTCGTATATTGTCCTAGGCGTATGATCTCACAATCACTTGATTTTCATGTTTAGATCATTTTGTAAGTGAACTCGCATCAATAGTTGTAGAGGGGGCTTGAAGGTAATCCTGAGATTAGGGATAATTTCATAATTGGTAACAGTGTCGGAGATTAAGAAATCGAGGCAGCTCAAGTGAGGCAGCTTGGCATGGTAACTCATACTTTAACTTGTTGTATTAGTCATATTGTATTTCTGTTTATGTTCATTGTAAGCTATAACAGTTGTAATGATGTAACTAGAATAATAATGAGTTTTAGTGTGAGGTCAAACGGTACTCGCGAGAGACCAGGTTTGGCAGGGCCTGGGAGAGCTTTCTTGCTCTATCAAGTGACCTCGTCGTGGGAACTTTAGAGGGACCTGGTTTGGAGGATTGAGAAGTGAGGCACCGTTGGGGCTTGTCTTGACCATCTTAGATACACCTGGTAAAAACACCGGGTGGAGTAGCTTGGAGTTCCATCGGGCGTTGAGTTGTGAACCAAATAACCCTCTACTTAATATCACATCCATTGTAGGTGATGTCACTAGCCAGCTAAACAATGTCAGACCTGCACTTGAGTAAACTACCGTGGTATTTGGGGCTGTCAGGCAGTTGGTGAGCCACCTCTGCGACAACAGCCCCCTGACACACAGTGGTTAGGAAAAAGGTATGTCTTGGCATTTAATGTTTTTGACGTGGAGACAACTAGTGCATCAGATATTTAATGTGGTGACATAAAGTATGAGGGATGCCTTTCATAGTCATAAATGACTGAGTTGCCTCAGGGATGGTGTGGGGGGGCTATTTAAGGACCCCAACCACCTTTGAGGAAAGGAGGTTCCTTTTGAGAGTCAAGAAGTTCTTGCTAGAGAGAGTTATTACAAACCAGAGGTTTCACCCACCCACCATTGTCATTTTTATTACGAAGCTTTTAATACATGATAGAGATTCTTGGGGGTTTTTGGTGTGTTTCTACCTGCCTACCAAGGTGTATCTAGGGTGCTTACTTCTCTCTCCCTCTAGCTGAGTTACTTCTAAAACTCCATTACCACTTTGCTAAGATATACACGAGAGATGTGTGAGTTTAAACTGAGCTTCACCTTCATTAGGCTAGTGGTGGCATGTTCTATTACTAATCCAAAGTTTTGGGCTAACTAACTTATCATTACCATACTTAAAAGGGGTTACACCTCCATTTACTAGTATCGTTACCATACTTATGTATGGTCAGAATCTTTCGAGACGGTAGGTTCCCAATGAGGCGAGTTAATAGGTGAAAGAGTGGGTGGGGAAGGCTCTCGTGCAACCTGAGATAAGAAAAGTACTGAGTTTATGATAAATCTTAACAAGTGTTTTCATTTTTATGTCACCGTTATAGGTGGATTTTATGAAAAATCTTAACATTCGTTGTTAAGTCACCCTTATAGGTGGAGTTTATGAAAAACCTTAACAATCTTTTTCGTTGTTAAGTCACCGTTATAGGTGGAGTTTATGACAAACCTTAACAAGCGTTTTGGTTGTTAAGTCACCGTTATAGGTGGAGTTTATGGAAAAACCTTAACACGCATTTTTGTTGTTAAGTCACCATTATAGGTGGAGTTTATGAAAAAATCTTGACAAGCGTTTTCGTTGTTAATTCACCGTTTTAGGTGGAGTTTATGAAAAATCGTAACAAGCGTTTTCGTTGTTAAGTAATCTTAACAAGCGTTTTCATTGTTAAGTCACCGTTATAGGTGGAGTTTATGAAAAAACTTAACAAGCGTTTTCGTTGTTAAGTCACCGTTATAGGTGGAGTTTATGAAAAACCTTAACAAGCATTTTTGTTGTTAAGTCACCGTTATAGGTGGAGTTTATGAAAAAATCTTAACAAGTGTTTTCATTGTTAAGTCACCGTTATAGGTGGAGTTTATGAAAAATCTTAACAAGCATTTTCATTGTTAAGTCACCGTTTTAGGTGGAGTTTATGAAAAATCTTAACAAGTGTTTTCATTGTTAAGTCACCGTTATAGGTGGAGTTTATGAAAAATCTTAACAAGCGTTTTCGTTGTTAAGTCACCGTCATAGGTGGAGTTTATGAAAAATCTTAACAAGTGTTTTCGTTGTTAAGTCACCGTTATAGGTGAAGTTTAGGAAAAAAAACTTTACAAGTGTTTTCATTGTTAAGTCACTATTGTAGGTGGAATGTATGAAAAAAACTTAACAACTGTTTTCGTTGCTAAGCCACCGTTATAGGGGAGTTTGGGGAAATTCTTTGACAAAAATGCATAGAATTAAGGAAAATACCTCAGATCTGACAGGCGAGGGGGTAGGAGATAATTGCACCTCAGGAGTTTGTCTTCTCTGGGACTTGGTACCCAGAGTTTTCATCCTCGCTCCTGATGCACCAGGGCCACTACCCTGAAGAACCTTTGAAGTCTTTTTTCTCTTCATTGTGGGCTCAGTAGGATTAACTTGAATCGTGGGGAAGGTTCCTAGTGGAGGAACAACTGGAACACGCCGTTGGAACTCAGTGTTTATACGTGCCACCTCAGCTTGAACTTTCCATCTCAACTCCTCAGCTCTCTCCGCAGACATAAGAGGAGGAACGGAGGCAATAGGGACTCCCTCCTTGGGAGCTTGAGATTTAGTTTGGGACTTAGACTTGGAAGAAGTCCCGCTCTTTGCCTTCTGCCCTGAAGGTTCATCGGTAGCAGCTTTGGTCGAAGGGGCAGCTTTCTTCGGGGCTACAGCACTCTTGGGTTTGGGCGTAGTAGTGGGAATCATGGAACAAAGGGGAGGAAGCTCAGTGGGGCATGCCTTAGGGGTATTACTCATAGGGAAATCAACCCCAAGGATGGAGTTTCCCTTCAAACCCAACTCCAACGCAGAAAAGGAAAGGACGGGAGGGTAAATTGGATCCCCCTCGATGAACTCAGCAATATCAGCCAATTATTTCGGCTAGTATCGTGTAGCGAACAGAGAGGACAAATCCTCTTGCCTTTTATTGATGGGAATAGTTACTCGCCCATCCATTACAGAACTTATTCCCCATGCAGCAGTGGATGAAAAGAGGGAGCAAGCCTCGCTGAAAGAAACCTTGGGGTTTGACGATTGAAAAACTGAGTGAGGAGCCCCTGATCAAAACCAAACTGGCGGCTACATCGATTGGGATTGTAGTCCTCTCTAGTGTATCCCCACTAGGTATAGGAGGGCAGATACCCGGGGAGAACAGAACAACCACGGCCAGTGAAGGATCTTCAATATCTGCGCCTACCTCCACTAACCTGGCCTCATGTTGAAAAAAGTCACAGTTGTGAACAAAGATATCCTCTTCGTAGGATCTCAATACAAAGTCCTCAAAACTATCAATCACAGGGATCAACTCCTTTAGACTCAGCTTCTTATGATAAATGTAGGAGCGTGGGGGCAGAATTATTTCCCCGAAAGGAGGACGGTTGATCTTAGCCGCTACGGCAGGGAAACGAACATAGAGGAAGCTCGTCAGAAGGACACAGTTAGCAAAATTCGCCAAGTTATAACGACCAAGTGATCATTCCATTTCGAAGAGAGTCCTGTCGAGCCATGTGTAGAGAGATCCCAAGGCGATTGTAGGCAGGGGAAGCTTGGTACCTCAGGCCAAACGAAGGGATATATTGATAAGGTCCCTTCGGGGCTGATCATTGGGTTTTCTCGGTAGAAGGAAAATGGAAAGAATAACAAGGATATAGGCAGGAAGTTCCAGCGATGTACCTTGACCAGGGGAACCCCTAGAAGAACTACCTTCAGCATAATCCTTGAAGAAATAATTGATAATTGGGGAGAAAGTGCCTTTGTTCGATGAACCAGTGCAGCTTCGGCATATTCGGTCTAGCTCTAAACGATCAGCAGTTTCCTGGGCATCCAGAGCCTCATCAGTATAAGGCTCATGGCCTGTCGCTTCAAGGCCCAGGAGCTCACACATGTCTTCCAACATCACCGTGAACTCACCCCAGGCAGCGATGAAGGTATGGGTAGTAACGTTCAAGCGAGACACCAGAATAGGAAGGGAAACATTATTCTTGGATAGAGTGAACTCACCAAACCACTTAGCCCGTTGCAGTCCAATCTTGCTGAGCGTTTTAGCATAAGAGCTCTGCATATGGGAGTTCCACGCAGCAAACTGAGCGGGAGAACCCCCGGGCGCTTCAAACTCAATGTGGGACCACGGGAAGTCCCCTCGCTCTAAACGAAATTGAAGAGTCCCCTCGGGAGGAAGAAAACCCCACTCAGTAGAGGCTTCATCTTCATCACCCAACAATAGAGGGTCAAACTTAAAAGAAAAATGGACCCTCTTACATGCACCAGCAAAATCATCACCTTGTCCAAAAATAGGTATCGACGGTAAAACCTTAGTTATTCCTGGCGGGCAGTATCCTGGGTGGTGGCAATGGTAGGGGTGGCAGGTGGAACACCGGTGGCAGACATAGTGGGGTTGCTTGAGGACGCCATGGCAAATAATGACACAGTAATAGAAAAGCTTTGAGCAAGAAGGGTTTGAGAGAGAGAATGGAGAAACACGATCACAAGTGGTGGTATAGAAGGTAACAGAAGAAAGAAGTTAGGAAAGAGCAATAACATCGGAGTTCTCACAAACTTTCTCTCTCTAAAGTGAAATGGAAGCTTGAGGAAGACGAAGCCAAAGTAAGAGAAAATAAAGGTTAAGTGTTGGGATATGCACGTTTGAAATTTCCAACTTCGGCGTTTAGATTTCCCCACCCTCGCACGTGCGCTGCCTCCTATAATCATTTCACATGAACACGTGGAACTTCGGGAAGTACTTTGGCAGTTGAAAAGACAGTGCCACGTCATTAATGAAGTGACGTATAGAGAACAGAAAGCATTTCCTTCTTCAACAAGTTTAAGTTTTAGCGCTAAAATATTTTGTCAGGCATATCCATTGAACTTCTAACAAAGGAGATCCCCCAACGGTTCAACAAAACTACGACGTCCCTTCACCACATGTCTCATCGTTTTTCGAAAATGGCGAAGCACCACGGGGGAGAATTTCATTTACCAGAAGTCCAAATGAGTATTTGAAAAAAGTTAGTAGGCCTTTCGGGAGAATTTCAAACATTAGAGCTAGAACGGTTGGCGACCAGCACGAGGAAAAAGCGGCGATGTCCCTTCGCCCAAGTCACAATGAGAATGGCACATCAGCTTAGGTACATCGGGGAGAATTTAACTTTTTTTCAACGACTATATCGCTACGGTTCTAACAGGAAAGGAGGGCCAGAATTTCTTGTTCACGGATTGAAAACTATATCACGCGGAGCAGGTTCATCGGATTGAAAAGTTTCGTGCAGATATGTCTTGTTCCAACAAATCTATCCACGAAGGGTCAAATGTAGAGGGGGCTTGAAGGTAATCCAAATATTAGGGATAATTCCATAATTGGCAACAGTGTCGGAATTAAGCAACCGAGGCAGCTCGAGCAAGGAATCTTGGCGTGGTAACTCATACTTTAGCTTGTTGTATTAGTCATATTGTATTTCTATTTATGTTCATTGTAAGCTATAACGGTTGTAATGATGTAATAAGAATAATAATGAGTTTTAGTGTGAGGTCAAACGGTACTCGCGAGAGACCAGGCTTGGCAAGGCCTGGGAGAGATTTCATGCTCTATCAAGTGACCTCGCCGTGGGAACTTTAGAGGGACCTGGTTTGGAGGATTGAGAAGTGAGGCACCGTTGGGGCTTGTCTTTACCATCTTAAATACACCTGGTAAAAATACCGAAGGACCCTGACCGTGGAACCTCGGTCGGAGTAGCTTGGAGTTCCATCGGGCGTTGAGTTGTGAACCAAACATCGCCCTACTTAATGTCACATCCATTATAGGTGATGTCGCTATCCAGCTAAACAATGTCAGACTTGCACTTAAGTAAACTACTGTGGTATTTGGGGCTGTCAGGCAGTTGGTGAGCCACCTCTGCGACAACAGCCCCCTGACACATAGTGGTTAGGCAAAAGGTATGTCTTGGCATTTAATGTTTATGACGTGGAGACAACTAGTGCATCAGATATTTAATATGTTGACATAAAGTATGAGGGATGTCTTTCATAGTCATAAATGACTGAGTTGCCTTAGGGATGGTGTGGGGGGGGATATTTAAGGACCCCAACCACCTTTGAAGAAAGGAGGTTCCTTTTGAGAGTCAAGAATTTATTGCTAGAGAGAGTTATTAGAAACCAGAGGATTTCACCCACCCACCATTGTCATTTTTATTACGAAGCTTTTAATACGTGATAGAGATTCTTGAGGGTTTTTGGTGTGTTTCTACCTGCCTTCCAAGGTGTATCTAGGGTGCTTACTTCTCTCTCCCTCTAGCTGAGTTACTTCTAAAACTCCATTACCACTTTGCTGAGATATACACGAGAGATTTGTGAGTTTAAACCAAGCTTCATCTTCATTAGTCTAGTGTTGGCATGTTCTATTACTAATCCAAAGTTTTGGGCTAACTAACTTATCATTACCATACTTAAAAGGGGTTACGCCTCCATCTACGATCTAAAGTACCCTCCTACAATAGTATTATTTTTCAATTTGTGTTTATAGATTGTTATGTGTATTATGTATACTAGCTCCTATATATGTTTATATTTGTTTAGAATAATTATAGATATATAATCTTACATGTAGTGGCTTCTATGTATGTTTTATAACTGAATCACTTATTCATTCTTAAGATCTATGTTAGATCTAATCTTTGTGAAAATACCTTAATATTGAATTTTCAAATTTGTTGATTGTTCCTATAAATTAAGAACACACACTATTCACTGCCTGAGTTGTTTTGTGTTATTTCTGCCAACACTTGTTGATAAAATTGTTGCATGCTAAATTTGACCTAGATTTCATTTTTCCAAACACTAATTCACACAAAAATTTATTTTGTGTATATTCTGGTTTTCTTGATTGGTTCTAAGTCCTTCTTTGTTTAAAATGTTGTTTTAAATTGAAACTAAGAAACCTTGGTTTATTATATTCACATATGTTATGTTTAGAGATTTAAACTTGAAGAGGACTTATTTGTAAAGACCTAAAATCTTGATTGTCTTTATTCTGTTGCTTGAACCATATACTTGACTTCTTGCATTTGAGAACTTAGAGTTGATTTTGGACTATACCTTGAACATTGAAAAACCGAACTGTTTGATTGCGTAAATTTGATTTAATAGGGTATTAGATTAAATTGTTTTAATCTAAACTTGACTTTAAAATAGTTTGTACTTGTATTGTGTATATATTTGAAGTCATATATTATTTTTATGTGTATTATTAAACTATATATGATTATTTGATCTTAAGTGACATTTCAGGTTCTGTGATACATATTTATATCTCAATTATATATCACACACACTGAATGCCACTATTCACATAGGCACGGATTCTGTGTACTTATTAGATCAAATCTGAGTGTTTTAAATTTTTAAAAAGAAAGTTTACTGAAACTAGTTTTAAATCAAGACAACTTGATTTAAACAAGAAAGAAATAACATAAGATTTGCTACTGATATTTAGGATGTCAAAAACTTGCTGCATTATCATTTGGGTTGTAACATTAAGGGTGGATGTGTCATATAGAATATGACACATCACAAAAGCACTTCATTCCACAAGTCACTATTAGAATCAATAGGCACTACGATGTGGACTTTGGTAGACTAGGTGACCCTAGAGGGTCCATCACTTTTCCCATGGAAGGGTTTTTGCAACGTAAACTAAATCACCACGTGCTTCAATTTCTACATCAATCACCTAATACGAAAAGGTGGAACTTAAGTCTAGAAACTCGCCTAAATAAACCGAATGAATTATTGTCTTCTTAATCACCTAGTTTAATCAAGATAATAATTAGGACTTTAATTAACTTGCCAATCCATATTCAGTTTTTTCTATAGTTAATAATTTAAGTAAAAGTTTAAATTGGTCCCCCTTGGATAATCTATAAAAACTCGTAGATATTTTGCGTTTATTCGACAATAGTTTACTTTCGCACTATAGTCTATTATACTTTAGTTGCCCGCTCACAAACTAGTCAAAATGACTTCAAATTACTTAAGTGAAGAAGAAGAAAATAAAAATACCTAGTGAGAACACATTCCTAGTATTTTCTTGTTCACCCATTGACTGTAGATATTACAACTCCTCTCCAACTCCTCATTAGAATGTCTCCAATCGAACAATGGACTATGGGTGGGGTGTTTGAGAGAGGGGTGTGTCTGTTTGATGGTAATATAGACAATTTAAATTTACCCATGCAACACAAAACATAATTACAAACAATCCTAAAAAATTGCAAGGCTCTTAACATGATATAATCTAGAGAAAACCTGAATATATTACAAATTACCACTATTAACAGTTTATTTTCTTATAAATTGAAATAAACTAACCTACATCTCATAATGATATTTTAACTAAAATATGATATCTAATCAATTGATTTGGTATTAAATATATTTTTAAAAATATTCAGATCTAACGATAAATAAGGTAGAGATAAATTAGTGAAAAGATTTTAAACTATTTCACAATAAAGAATAGGATTTAGAGATAAGTTTAGTGTGAGTGCAAGATATATCATAATAGACATATATGAAAACAATTACAAGTGCAGAAAGTAAAGATCACACACACGACAATGACATACATGGTTCGAAAACTTGCCTACGTCCACGGAGAGGTTACTATGTTCTTCTTAGTGTCTCTTAATGCTCGAGATTACATCCCATTGCCTAGGGCCAGGGTTTATAATTTATACATGTGTAAAAATAAGAAAATTGAGTTGAACAAGTAACTCAATTAGATCGTGGATAACTCATGGTGTACCTGAATATCTCCTCCGAGATTGTTGGTAACCAATTTGAGTCTACCCTTATGCATTTGAGTGAATGTTAAACACACGAGTCTTTAATGAATAGCTTATTTGGGCCGACAAGTCCACTCTATATGCTGGACTGGTCGGCTACTCTCTTGGTCTATAATAAATGGGTCCCCATAATTACCCCTAAATTTTTTAGGCATAATATTTGGGCAAATAGATTAGAATTAAGTTCAAGGCCCATGGCATAAAACATGTCTTTAAAACAGGAGTGGAAATATTGAAATTCTTATGAATTTAAGAGGGCACACTCGTCTGAGGTCAAACATCATGGAAAATTTGTGGTTTTGTAGAAGAAGAAAGGATATGCTGGTCCGAGCAGGCATTTGAAGCGCCAAACTCCTCCTTTGTTCCCGTGCTACATCATTAGCTCAAATTCCAAACAGGGATACATCACCTCAAATCGCTATCACTCATAAACTTCTTCGTCCATGAAACTCCCAGTATCTACTTCTTTACTTTTTGTACTCAAAGCTTCCATTGATTAATGTAAGTTCCTCTCAACTCCTCTTTGCTTTCACTTATTTGATTATTCATCTTTTACTATAGTTTTTTTCTTTTTTACCATACATGACGATGTTAAATAACAATTCGATAGTAGAATTTAGGAAAGCTTACAATATTCCTAATTAGGTAGAAATTGACTGTGCCCCCTCCCTAGAGATGTCTGTGACATTGAAGGGAGGCACTGGATTTATACCCTTTTGATCACGCCAGGGGTTTGATATGTGGAAAATGTTGTGGAAGTAAAATTGAAAAAAGTTCTGAGTTGTAACTCTTTTATCACGTCAACTAAGGTCACCTCTTTAGTCCATACTCTAGGGTTATACTCATTAGATTCATCATTTATAGAACAGAACCGGATAATGAAACAGATTCACGTGGAGAGGAGAAAGATCCATTGTTTTGGAAACAAAACAAATAAAAAATATGCCCACATTAACTAAGCTATTTATATATCAAGAAGCCTCTCATCACAACACTAAGGACGATTGATGGATCGTCATTGATGGAAAGATCTTTCTTAATCATCAACCTTTTATTTAATGGGCATATGACGTGTCATCTTATTTGGATAGGCACCCAGGTGGAGATGATGTCATCCTTTTTGTAACTAGTAAGGATGCCACAGATGAATTTGAAGATGTTGGGCATAGTAAAACTGCAAGAGAACTCATGGAGAGGTTTTTCATTAGGGAGCTTGATACATCTTCTCTAACAATCCCAAAAATTGAGGAGCAACCAATAGACATTCCCCATATGCTCATGGACTTGACTAAGCAATATTGGCTCGATCCTATAGCAGTTGTTGGCATCTCTATTGGTGTGGGCTTCTTGTATTTGCGTAGGAAGTAAAGGCATTCAAATTTCTCCTTTCTGGCAATTTAGAAGAAAGGTCGTCAGATAATTTGAGTTATTTGAACTATAGTAATTGAGAATTTACCCATTCATTTCAAAGGGGGGGGGGGGGTGATATTTCCCCCAAACCCACTTTTCCTAAGGTTTTTCAAATGTTTTGATGTCATCCCTTCTCAGTGTGCCCCTAATGTCTGGAAGATTGTAAATAGAATTCATAGAATAAATATGTGGTTTATGACCAATTTAGGACTCGTTGAGCTCTTTTATTGTTAGCTTTGGTCGCGTAATACACGACGGGATACTCTACTTGAAGATGAGGAAAGCAGATAAGGTTTTGGTTACGAATATCCCTAATTCCTATAAGGATTATTGGGCTATAGTTTTATTGCTAGAAATTGGCAACATCCTCACCTCCCTGTGGGTGTGAAGTACTGAGGTCCCTAGATTTTTTTATTTTGGGGAGGATCACATAAGTTGATTTTTCCTTTCTTCTGTTTGCTTGTTGTAATTTTTCTTCTGTTTGCTTGATCGCTACTTATGTTTCCTATCCTCCGATTTACATTTTCTTCTTTTATTTTTCATCTCGCGATAGGAATCAAGAACCTGACTTGAGCGAGGTGAACGGTGTTAATTTTGTTAAAGCTCAAAAAGTTAAAAAAAGACTTAAAACGGTGAGCATCCTCACTTTGTAGCTTATATGTTACCGTATAAGAACACAACCAACAGTTTCATTGCTCGACCTATTGACAAAGTCCCTGACTTGAAGATTACTGAAGTAGGGCCCTCTAAACCAATTATGTTAGAGGAAGAGGAATAAGAAGAACAGAAAGGACAATAAGGAAAGGAGGAGGAGGAGGAGGAGGAGGAAGAAGAAGAAGAAGAAGAAGAAGAAGAAGAAGAAGAAGAAGAAGAAGAAGAAGAAGAAGAAGAAGAAGAAGAAGAAGAAGAAGAAGATAGCACCCCTGTAAAGAGGAGAGTGCTTAAAGTTAATGACGAGGATCAAGTAGTGTTGTTTGATCGAATAAAATCTTTGAAGAGAACTGAGGGTGATTCCCCAAGGGCTAGTGGTTGCATCCCGGTATCCAAAGCAAAGGAGAAAGAAGAAAGGAAAAAAAGAAAATAAGAGCAAAGAGAGAGAGAGAAGAAAGATAGAGAGAAAATATTAAAAGAATAAGAAGGAAGTGGTTGGACTTGATGGCCCCTGTTGTGCCCTTCTTTACCACTACTTTTGAGGGTTATAGTGTGGCCAACATCCCAATTCTTGCCCCTGACCTGCTGAAGGGGGTTGTTCACACGGTCGACCATGAGCACTCCTCGCGCCCAGGTTCCACCTAGCTTGCACTCAAGTTCGCCCAAGGACTCACTCTAGTGAGTTTTTAATCTTTATTCCCTTGTCTCTTTTTTTTCTCATTTGTCTTCTTTGTACTAATTTAGCTCTTTATGTTTCGTCCAGTTCTTGGCTAACTTCACTACTCTCTTAGATGGTCACGCCGACTAATCCAAAAATAACCATGGGTTGAAAGATTCCCTCAGGAAGTCTAAAAAATACTTGAATGATGCTCGCGCCACTTAAGAGATAGAAAAGGAGAGTGAGACAAAGGCTTATATCGATATCTTGGTTGCCAAGGACTTAGTGGTCACTGAGAAGGAGAAGCTTGCTAAAGAAAACCAGAACCTGACTGGGAAGGTTCAAAAGTTAGAGGAAGATATCCCAGGCGAGAAAGACGATAGTTACACCTAAGGCTAGAATGCGACCTACGATGATGTCGAACTCCAGATAGGCTATACTAAGAAAGTGTCCATCAAAAAGTGATGGGACCAAGCACTGGGGGCAGCAGGAGTTCCCTCAGATTCTAAACTCTTCAAGCTTCACTATCCTGGACCCAACCCTCTTAGAGAGGAAGAGCCTCCTATTGGTCAACCTTCTGACCATACTAAAAATGAATCTATTGAGGTCGGGATGGTTTTCGACCAAGAAAGAAGGGCTACCAAGAAGGGGAAGGCAATAGACAGTTCAGAGCAGGTAAAGGAATAGAGCCGCTTAGCCTAGGACTTTTCCTTTTTCTTTTTTTATGCCTTGTAATTTCCTTTTTCCCTTGGTTGTACTAGCCTCTAGCCTCCTTTATTAATTCATGAAATAAGACATTTTCTTTCATAGATGCGTTCTACCCTTTTATTTATGTTGAAGTTTATTTGCATTCTTATCTGTTGTATTGGTTGTAATCCGACATCTAAGATGATTACATTCCCCTTATCTCAATGTTGGGGATTATTTTGGGACCAAATATCAGCCGCCAAGCTCACAAGTCATTTATAAAGATCTGAAAGTCTCTGAGGGGGAGGACTGAGTTGTATAAGGACCCGTCCGAGTTAGTTACCAAGTTTAAAGATAATATCCAAGTTATGGAGGACATCAGTTCCTCAATGCAAGAGGAAATAAATGATTTAAGATCCCATCTTCTGGAGAATAAGGACATGAGCCAAGTGGGTGAAGTGCTTCAAGTCAAGAATGATGCTCTAAAAAAGGGGGTTGCTGAGTTAAAAAAAGATGTCCGAAGGGAATATGTTATTGCAGTTGGACTCCAAAAAGACATCGCAAGGCTATGTCACTTATTTAGGATGGGCCCTTGAAAAAGATGGACGACTGGTTATGATGAAGGATGTACTGGTGCACTAATAAGGTCAAAAGAGGCTGAAGATGTGGCGTTAAAGCATAAATGGATAACCTCCCTCGGGAAAGTCAAGAATCCTGAGGAATCGGACTTATGGTATAAGTACCAGGTTGATTGCCTTGATTACCATCACAACCCCTTCTTGAAAGATGGCAAATGGATCCCCATCGATGCCATTCCTGTCAAGCTCCTAAACCATTACCTTGAAGACAATGAGGAGGTGTTCCACCTAGCCCTAATGATGGCCAAAGTGCATGTATAGCAGATTATCCTTCTCGCCACCCATAGCTGGTACAAGTCTTTGTTTGGTCTTCCTATTTCTGTAATTTTACTTCCCAAATTATGTCAATGTATAAAGCTTAATTATCAACTCGTTCCATATTTCAATCATGTACTGACTAAATATGAGTTCATAATTGCCTTTGTAATTTTACTACTGACTGGTAAGAGTTGGTATTTCCCGACCATTTAGGGTGTTTATCGACCAAGTAATATTGTTGATCATTTTAGGCTTCTTACCGATTAAATGAGTTAGTACTAAAAATTAGTCATTTTGGGATCTTAGCCAACTAAATGAATCTACAACAAGTGTTAATCATTTTAGGCTCCTACTAAAAAAATGAGTTTGCTAACTTGTGTTTGAACATTCCCCCAGTTCAATATGCCTTAGCAGTATCATTCCATCCATCTTACCTTTTAGGTCGTGTCGTCACACTCCCCTAGGACTAGGTGAGATGATGGAGAGAATGTACCTAGTTCATTATCCATCCGCATAATCATATTTTTCACGACCAATATAGTTGGAAACCAACCAAAATTGCCTTTTTTATCTAAGGATCCCCTATAGGGATTTTTCAGTTGCCAGGGAAACTCATGAGGTCTGTTGTGTTTATGACCAAGACCTGAGGGTTGTAGTAATTGAAATACTTTATTAACTTACTATAATAACTGTAAAATGTGCTAGGAATAATGAAATCCCTTGATTGAAACAATTTGAATAACTTATTGTAATCCACGGGAATTCTGTTATGCGCAAGGACTTTGGCTAAGGCAAGCTAAGTAGCTAACTGTAACCAAAGGTAATTTTTTCTTGTGGGCAGACGAGTTATCATTTGGAAAATGGTTTACAAAATCAAAGTGTGAAAACTAATAGGCCTTTATTCATTGAATAATAACTTTCAAGTGACATCAGTTTGAAATAAAAATTTGTATAAACTAAATGTGATGATAAAAGATAAAAAAGACTAAAAATAGAACTTGAGATTGGTTGCGTTCCGTGCTCTTGGTATCTTGGTATCTTCTTGCCCTCTGGCATTTCCAAGTGATATATTCTTTGAAGGTCATCCCTGATTACCTTAAAAGGTCCTTTCCAATTTGGTCCCACCTTGCCATTTGAAGGATTTACGACACTGTCGAGGAATTTCCTTAGGACATAGTCCCTTACATGGAATTCCCTAGGATTGACTTTTTTGTTATATTGTTTGGACAGCTGCTATTAGTAGGAAGCCAGCTTGATCATGGCATGTTATCTTCGCTCATCCACTAAGTCGAGTTTAGTGCAGAATGCATCATCGTTAGGCCTTTGTCGACTAATGTGGTTCTCATAGTAGGGAGACCTTCTTCAAGAGGGATAAAGGCTTCCATACCATAAGTGAGCATGAAGAGTTTTTCCCCAATTTATCTTCTAGGAGTAGTTCATAAGGAAGGCCCACAGAACATGGGGGAGATCATCTACCCAGGCACCCTTTTCTCTTTCCATCCTCTTCTTTATGTCATCGACCATCAGATACTTGTAATTTTGAGGTGTGGTAGGTATTGGTCCCACAACAACAAGTCCCCATTGCGTAAATGGCCAAGGACTTAAGTTTGCTAGCTGGATGGTGTCATATGGCCAAAGTGCACCCTCGCCTCTTAGGAAGAGTGGTGTCACATCTCATGGTCGAGTTTTCATAGGAGCCCCACATGTCATTGGCGGGGTCGTCCTGATAAGGGTCAGCCTCACCTCAACTAGCCTCGGTCATATGGAAAGTCGAGATAACAAGAGCATCATCTGTTCAGATAGCACCATCTTCGTACTCTGCCACAACCAATAACAGGAGTGACTCGATTAATCAAACCTCGATCGGATCTATTTAGCTGAGGTAATACTTATGACAGCATGGGACCATCATATCAGAATTAGCAACCTCGTACCCTCTCTGGCCAAGGTTACAGCGGACGATACCCAACAGCGTGAGCATATGCCAGTACGGAAGAGGCATGCACACATGGAAAATTCTGTTATAATAATATCATTCCCTCACGTGAGGGAATATTGCATCATTATTGTGCCCATGTGCCAAAGATAAATGTCTACATCTTATTAGGAGTTTTCTCATGCACATGCTGATTACGTGCTTGGGGAGTACATTACACCACACAAGCCCTACATATATACATCATCTTCTCCATGAGAAGGGATCCCTGATTCATAACCCTAACAGAACTCTGTTCGACTGTATACAGGAGAAAAGAGAGAGCTTTAGTGTTGTATCCATGGCCATTAATACACTTGTTTAGTGGATTTCTCACATACACAATGGATGTAGGACTAATTGGATGAACCACTTTAAATCATTGAGTTCACCTTCTTATCCTCATCTCCTTCTTTTATATATACATATATACATATACATTTTTGTGTTGTGATTGAGTTTAAGCTATTAATAGTCTCATCATGATCTAGTGGTGCTAATTATAGCATCATCAATCTGGCACCGTCTGTGGGAACGAAGATAGCCATATTTTCCCTATTTTAGCTTATACTCATCAGAGTCTCTAGTGGTGAACCATTACTCCCTCTTTGTGGAGCTCTTTTACCATTGAAGAAACTCTTGTTGAGCATTTAAGCTCTCCTTATCCAGCTCATAGCTCAAACAGCTTACACCATTGGCAATGGATCCACCTCTTTCACCTGAGAATCAACTAGCACCACCATATAGAGGTGGTGCAATCTCCAGCTAAGCACCTCCCTAGTCAGAGATGGCTGAGGTGGCGATGGCGCTCTACTCCCTCCTAGCTAGCCAACACCAAATGCAAAACTAATTTGCTATGTTTAGCCAGAATTTCACTGCCAGGACTGGTGGCGCTGGAGCAGAATTTATAACTTCGAGCGCCATGGAAGGTGAACTAGGTCATCAAGCCAGAAGACCACCCCAGTCTCCAGAAAAGACCTTCCATCGTGTCAGAGATGGAGAGACGTTGCCGACCCTAGGCATTTATGCCTAGGGAGGCAAGGTCAAGAACTCCGTGATGACTTAGTCGGGGACGACCTTAACGACGAAGAGGGAGAATTTGAATGTTAGAAAACTCATGAGATATCCAGAGGAACTGTGCGTCCTATTCAGTAGAGCAAGGACCAAATCCAGAGGACCAGTTGGAACTGCGGACCAAGGCAATCAGACTTAGACAGGCTAAGCAGAGGGTCAACCTTTGATAGGCTCGACCCTTAGGGAGATTGAGGAACCGTCTATCCATATCAAGGAGTGTTGTCGATTTAAGAAAAAATGAGATGAGAGACGACTGCAGACCCCTCCCAGACTGAGAGGAGCAAATATAGGTCATCATCCAACCTAGGTGTCCAGAGAGGGTACCCTCGGCCCGTCCAGCTAACAACGAATGATCAGCTCGCCCAGATAATAAAGAAAGGGCCGGGGAAAGTGCTATCCCTGCAAAAGCCAACGTTATAGCAGACAAGCCCTGGAATGATTTCATACAGAGGTTGGAGAAAAAAATAGGCGATATCATAAAAGGCCGAGACTCATTAAAGAGGGGATATGCTGAGGGATCTCCATTTGTGGGAAATATACTGAACTACCCAACCCCGGCCAAGTTCTAACCGTCGATAGTTACTCCAAAGTATGACGGGATCACGAATCCAATGCATCACGTGAAGACGTATCAGTCGGCCTCCTATATCTATACAATATCAGATGAGATGAGATATAGAGAATTCTCAAGCACGCTGACAGTGGCAGCCCACATATGCTTCACCTCCCTTTTTAAGAACTCTATAGGAAATTTTAAGCATCTTGTCGATATTTTTATCCACCACTTCTGCTTTGGGGTAAAACATAGGAAGTAGATGACCCATTTGTTGTACATCAAATAGGGGAAGGATGAAACTATGAGGGAATATATATCCCATTTTAATAAGGAGAAGTTGGAAGTCGATGACTACGAAGAAAGTATCGCAATGACAGCCCTTATGGGAGGTCTTTCGAAAAAAAGGCTAATATGGAAGATGGCCGAGGACCCTCTGAAGTCCATGGCTGAACTTCTGGATATGGCTGGCAGAGTCATGAATGTAGAAGAGGCAATGGTCACCAAAGAAGATGAAGAAAAAATAGGTCACAGTGATGGAAAGGGTCAGAAGTCCAAGGGGAAGGATAGCAAGAAAAGGTCGATAGACGGTAAGTTTGTGGACTATACGCCTTTAACAGTTAGCTGTGAGCATATTCTGATTGAGATAAAAAAAAATGACCGATCTCTTAGGTGGTCGAAAAAGTTAAAGATGGTTCCTCACAAGGTAAATGGAAATCTTTGGTGCGAATTTCACCAAGATCATGGGCACATCACTGATAAATGCTTCTCCCTCAAAGATGAGAGAGAAAAAATGTTAAAATCTGGTAAGTTGAGAAAATATGTTGATAAGGACAATTCAGGTCGAGACGACAAAGGCCGAGATAACTCCAGAAAAAGGAGAAATTATAGGCGTAAAGAGGACGCTCCAACTAAGGGGGATAACCCTTTGGATGATGGCAGTGATGTTCCAAACCTCCCACCAAAGGATGATAGCATCCCCGTAAAGAGGATCAACATGATCTCATTTGGTGTGGGCATGATTTATGGAGGACTAGCAGGAGGAGGCTCTGAGGTGGCCGACCACAAGGCGCACATTATCGAGGCCAAGGCAATAACCAAAGTCGAGGTTATAAACTCAACCTCTATTGTTTTTAAGATCGAGAAGAGGAAGAAAGTGGATATGAAAACCCTTTCAAGAATAGATTTCAAGGGCATCCTAGCTCCTCATGATGACTCGCTCATCATTGCCACTAGAGTACAAGGGTGTAAGGTGCCGAGAATCTTAGTTAATGCAGGAAGCTCTACAAATGTCATATTCTAGCCATCATTCAAAGGCTTAGGACTTAGCCAGGACAGGCTTATCCCATGCCATCATCCTCTGATAGCATTCAATGGAGAAAAGGTTCACCCTCTAGGGATGTATGAAATGGATGTCAAAACCGTAGACAAGTGGCCAAAGAGTCTGACCAAGAAGATCAACTTTTTTATGATGGATGAGAACATCTTCTCGGCTTATAACCTCATATTAGGATGAGTATCTCTCAAAGAGTTTGAGGTCGTGCCTTAAACGGTCCACCAAATGATAAAATTCTCGGCTCCATATGGGGTAGGGGAAGTTCAAGGGACCAAATGTCACCATGAGAATGCTACTTTAACTCAGCAAGGGAGAGAGAAGCACAAAATAAAGAAACCACCACATATAATATTGACACCCTTGATCCCATAGACGAGACAAAACTTAGGAAAGGGAAGGCTGTAAAGAGGTAGAATCCATCGTACTCAATGAGGACGAGCCAAAAAAAAACGTCCAGGTTGGCAAAGCCCTAAAACAAGAGATCAAGGATAAGCTTATTGCATTTTTGTGGAAAAGACAAAGCATCTTAGCGTGGAGTCACGATGACATGCCTAGGATTGACCCAAAAGTAATGTCTCATAAGTTAAACATTGTTGATGGTGCCAAACCTATAAAATAGAGAAGGAAAATCTACTCGAGAGAGAAGTATGAGATTATTAGGGACGAGTTTAAAAAGCTGGAGAAGACCGAGTTCATTAGAGAGCTAATATACCCTGAATGGTTGTCAAATGTTGTCATAGTACCTAAAGCCAACAGCAAATAGAGAATGTGCATGGACTTCACTGATTTGAACAAGTCTTGTCCTAAAGACATCTTCCCTCTCCCTCCAATTGATCAGATGGTAGATGCTACGGCAGGACATGAATTGATGAGTTTTATGGATGCATACTCTAGCTACAACCAATTTTTTATGGATCGGACCGACACAGAGAAGATAACCTTCATCATCGACAAGGGGAAATGTTGTCATAAGGTCATGCCCTTCGGCTTAAAGAACATCGGGGCTACATATCAGCGGTTAGTGAACAAGATGTTTGAAGACCAGATTGTACAGTCTATGGAAGTTTATGTTGATGATATGTTGACTAAGAGTCTGAAAGCCGAAACTCATGCGGCTGACCTTGAAAAAACTTTCAACACCATAGGCGAGTACAAGATGAAGCTCAATCCAGCCAAGTGTGTCTTTGACATCGGAGATAGAAAGTTCTTGGGTTTTATTGTCAATCATAGGGGAATAGAAGCTAACCCGGAGAAGATAAAGGCCCTACTAGAGATGAACACACCAAGGAACATCAAGGAAGTTCAGAGGTTGACTAAACAAGTAGCCGCATTAAATAGGTTTGTCTCAAGATCCCCTGATAAATGTCTTCCATTTTTTAAGATTCTTATAAAAGCTTTTGAGTGGGACGAGGAATGAGATAGATCTGTTATGGAGCTAAAGTCTTATCTCGGCTCTCCACTTTAACTGTCTTATCCTGTCCAAGGAGAGAAACTTTACCTTTACTTTGTTGTGTCTAAGTCGACTATCAGCACGGTGATAGTAGGAGATGATGAGGGTGTACAAAGACCAGTGTATTTCAACACCAAGGCCCTCCAGGGGCCTGAACAGAGGTATCCTAAGATGAAAAAGCTAGCCTATGCCCTTATCCACGCTTCAAGAAAGATGAAGCCCTATTTTCAAGCTCATATAATGGTTGTCTTGACAGACTCTCCCCTTAGGAAAGTCATCCATAAACCTGAGAAATTAGGTAGATTGATGACTTGGGTCATTGAGCTAGGAGAATATGACATAATCTATCAGTCGAGGGTGGAAATCAAGGGGCGGGCCCTAGCAGACATTGTGGCAGAGTTCACCTAGGCCGAGGCCGATAGTGAAGAAGCAAATAGTCTTAAAAGGTCAATCGAAACTTGTATCGAACCGATAAAGGCCGAAACACACATAGAAAGACATCCAATAGCTGAGACTGACAAGTTTTTGTTCAGAATTGTAGTTATTAAAGAAGGGCCATTTTCAAAAGAGGAAGTGTGAAACTTGTTCGTTGATGGTTCATCTTATGAAAATGGGAGTGGAGTCGGCCTGATCATGTCAGCCCTCGAAGAAACAGATATAGAGTACGCATTAAGGTTAAGTTTTGAGGCTTCTAATAATGAGTCAGAGTATGAGTCCCTCGTAGCCGGAATCTACCTCGCCAAAGCTCTTAATGTCGGCCAACTTTTAGTCCATAGTGACTCTTTGCTCATAGTTAATCAGGTCTTGGGGATTTATGAAGACAAAGACGACAGAATAGCAAGGTACCTCACAAAGGTGAGGAAGATGTTGAAGGACTTTAGTGAAATCAAAGTCAAAAGGGTCCCTCAGCGAGATAATAGCTGAGCTGACGTTGTGGCAAAGTTAGCCTCGACCACAAGGATAGAGACTAAGATATTGGTGCCAATAAAAATCCTTTCTCGGCCAACAATAGAGGAGGATGGCGTGAAGATGAATTGTTTCTTCAATTTAAACATGGGACCATCTTGGATGAACCCCCTTATTCAGTATATTAAATAGGGTAGTTTGCCGAAGCCTAAGGCCGAAAGAAGTAAGTTGAGATACAAAGCCATCAAGTTCTCTATCCTAGGGGATGTGTTATACAATAAGGGATTTCTTTTACCTCTGCTCAGATGTGTCCACCCAGCCGAAGTAGACTATATTTTGAAGGATGTTCACGAAGGATCGTGCTTAAGCCATATTGGGGGTAGATAATTGGCAAAGAGAATCGTCACTCAAGGATATTGGTGGCCGACCCTAGCCTAGCACTCGGCTGAATACTTAAAGAAGTGCGACAAGAGCCAGCGGTTTGCCACCATCCCCCATCAACCTCTGACATCTATCACCTCACTATGACCATTTACAGTATGGGGGATTGATTTGGTTTGACCTCTTCCAATGGCCATGGGCAACTAAAGATATTTGACTGTGGCGATAGACTACTTTTCAAAGTGGGTAGAGGCCGAGGCTATGATCAAGATCACAGAAAATAAGACCTTTCAGTTCATGTGTAAGAACATCATTTGCAGATACGGCTTGCCTAATAAACTTATCTCAGACAATGGTACCCAGGTCAAAAACATCTCCCTAGAAAAGTATTATAAAAGATTCGGCATTAAACAGTTCTTCTCATCGCCTAGACGACCCCAGGTCAATGGTCAAACTGAGGTCACCCATAGATCTATTCTTGATGGAATCAAGAAAAGGTTGGAAGAGGCTAAGGGGAAATGGACTGCAGAGGTATATATTGTACTATTGGCTTACCAGACGATGGTGAAAATGCTGACAGGGGAGACCCCCTTCATGTTGGCTTATGGATTAAAAGTTGTGGTGCCAACGAAGATTGGTCTCCCCACCCACTGAGTTCAGACATATGACCCTAAGGGAAATATAGCAGAGAGAAGACTAGACCTAGAACTGATTGAATAAAGAAGAGAGGATGTTGAGGTCAAAGTGGTAGCCTATCAGCAGAGGACGGCCAAGTTTTACAATAAGAGGATAAAATCGAGTTCGATAGTAGTGGGAGACCTTATTTTGAAGAAGACTTGGCAGAAACCAAACAGGCTTCATGCCAACTGGCATGGTCCTTATAGGGTTATGGATGAGGTAGTCCCAGGAACCTATCGGCTAGAGAACCTTGAGGGGGAACCATTCTCCAACCCTTGGAACGCCGACCACTTAAAAAGGTACTACCAATAGATAATTGTATAAGAGATTTTTATTATGAATAATTTTAAAAGGGGCATATTATGAATGAGAAAAAGGAAAATGGATTGTTCCCTCATATCTTGTGTACTTTATCTTGAATGATTTGTTTCAAGTACCCTTAAAAGCTATAAAACATCATTCGTGGTGAGATAGCAACAACCCAACCTTAGTGAAATTATAACCTGGAAGGGGGGCCGACCCCATCCACGAACTTTCAATAACACCAAGAAAGGTCAGCTTAATTACTAATACATCACAAAAAGGTTCATCTTAATTACTAAAACATTATTAACTTAGTGAAAAAAACTATCTCGACCGAGACGACGGTGCATGGACGAGATGATGCTCAACCATGCACTCTCAAAACGGCGAGAGGGGGTATGGCATAACACCATAATTTGGTGAGTCCAAATTGAAAACCACTCATTAATTTGGTGAATATAAGATGAAACATCATTAGTTTGGTGATCTCAGACCTAAAACATCATTAATTTTGTGAATATGAGATGAAACATATTTAGTTTGATGATCTCAGAGCTAAAACATAATTAATTTGGTGAATATGAGATGGAACATCATTGGTTTGGTGATCTCAGACCTTAAACATCATTAATTTGGTGAATATGTGATGAAACGTCATTAGTTTGGTGACCTCAGACCTAAAACATCATTAATTTGGTTAATATGAGATTAAACATCATTAGTTTGGTGATCTCAGACCTTAAACATCGTTAATTTGGTGAATATGAGATGAAACATCATTAGTTTGGTGATCTCAGACCTAAAACATCATTATTTTGGTGATGTGGTGATATGTGACTGATTTTAATGTGATCCCAAACATCATTAGTTGGCGATATCGTACTTCAAAATATAGCAAGCAAAAGACAGAAAAATAATAGAAAGACTATGGAAAGCAAACATTTATCCATTGATAATGTCTGAGGTTCCAGATACCAGAATTCAGAAAACACAAAATACAAAAGCCCTCAGGGCTAACTTCCTTAACAAGAAAAATAATCTAGGAGCCTTCAAGGCTAAACCTCACCCTCAGTCAGGGTCGACCCATCACCCACATGAGCATACTCGTTAACTTTGATGTTGATGACCTCAGCACCATCGTCATAGTCAGCCATCTCCTCGTTATTTTCTGTCACTTCCATAGGGCTGGTCTCAGTCGGGGCAGCATCAACATTTTCGACCTCGTCCAAAGAAACTCGAAGATGAGGGTCACCAAAATTATGGCCAATGAAGTTGTCCTATGATAGGTTTCCAGTCTCAGCATGTTTAAGCGAAACCCAACGTCCAGCAGGCCTAATGCCCCTTTCCAGATAATCAAAGTTGAATTCCACAAATTCATCGGACACTTTTTAGTCGGCAATGATCTTTATCCTCGGCCAGGGAAACTTTAACAGAGGCATAAATGTTGGCATTTATTCTCTCGTCTTTATCCTTGATAGCCTTCTCATGACCAGCCTTCAGATTGGTAACTAATTCCCTCTCCTTCTTCGGGTCCCCCTTAACCTTATCAAGATCAACCTTCCAGGACTTATTTGATTTATGAACATCTTGGCCCTTTTGGATCAAGGGCAGCCTCTTCAGGGTCATATTGGCTAAGCAGTGAAGACAACCCACACCCTGCAACACAAGAGGCAAACACTTAAGTATGAGTCATAGGAAATAAAGGGACAACACTTATAAACATACGTAAAGTTACTTGGACAGTTCGGTGAGGGGAAATTTTGGCCAACAGAGGGATGTCTATGGACTGGAGGAAATGCTTATCATCCTCTGAGATTATGGAGTCGAGGGCATCAGCAGCTTTCATATTATGTCCTATGACACTATCATCACTTATTTTAAGCTGCGATAGACGAGTAGAGAGAGCATCACCTGTCAAAATGGGGATGGCATGATTGGAACACTGAGTTTTGGAAGGCTGGGTGGAGGTTGGGCCAACCAAAAGAACCTTCCTCTTCTTCCCAGCACAATCGGTCCTATTAGAGCCGACGTTCTTCTTCGGAAGGGCAGTTAGAGGGGTGGCCTTATTACCACGTCTGTTAATGAGCTTGCTCAGGTTAAAGGCTGTATTTCCAAAGATCGTTCGAAATTCCTTCTGGATGCTCTGCAAAAGAAAAATCTTTGAATCATTATATCGACTATACAAATGTACGAGGCATCACTTATCAATAATAACAAAATAACTTACGAAGTTCAATCAGGGGGTCATCCCCCAGACCTGTCAGATCAAGGTAATATGGGGTCATCAGATGCCCTCACAAAACGACCTTTATCACCTTGGATATGGAGTTTTTTATCTTCTCGTAGGCATCAGTACTTAAGCTCGGGTTAATTTTAGTCAATATGGGAACCTTGGTCCACCTCAGAGGAGTCATAAGCACAGACGTCCCGCGGGCTTGGTTAGGGTTGAACTCCCAATCACCCAAGATGAATAAGTATCGGGGTTTCCAATTATGGTTAGAGGTATGAGTTACCGGTAGGATTTTCTTTTCAGACTTCCTAGCTATAAGATGGTAGTAGCCTAAAGGAGTCTTGGAAGATTATGGCGTGCAACAACCAAGAAATATGTCCTTGGGGAGTAATGAAAGAAGTGATTTCCCTATCTTCAATCTTCATCTTGATTTGGTTATAACCAAAATATGCATCCATAAAACTCAATAGTTCATGGACTGAGGTAGCATCAACAAGCTGATCAATCCTAGGCAAAGGAAAGTGATCTTTTATGCAGACTTTATTTAAATATCTAAAGTACACACACATTATCCATTTGTTATTTTTATTTTTTACCATAGCGACGTTGGATAACCAATATGGATATTTCACATCTTCAATGAATGGAGCTTTTTGAAGCTTCTCAACCTCCTCCTGAATACCTAGTTCTTCTTGGTGCTAAACACCTTGTGCCTTTGTTTCACTGGCTTGGGATCCTTATTGACGTTGAGCTCATAACAGAGGAAATTATGATCAATCCCAGGCATGTCCTCATGACTCCAAGCAAACACATTCTTTTTTATCTCAGGAACGTCACTAGCTCCGGTTTAAGAATAGGGTCTAGTGTTGATCCCATTTGTGTAGTTCACTCCAGCTTGTCATCGTCTAAGATGATATTCTTCGTTACTTCTACAATTTGGCCTTTTACTAACTCTGTCTCCTCTCTTGGATCTAAATTTTCCACCTTAGAATCACTATTGGGCTCAGTAATATCCACTTGGTAAGTGGTGGTCTTCTTCTTTATTTCCTCAATATCCTCTTGCTCGGTATAGGAGTAATAGCATTCATGGGCTAATTTTTTATCACCCTTCACCACTCCTACTCCAAAGTTGGTCGAGAACTTCAAACACAGATGGACTGGTTAGGTAACCGCTTCAAACTTCTTCAATCATACTCTGCCCATAATGACATTAGAGGTTGACTGCACGTTCTTATCATTACAAAGAAATAAACTTTCTCGATTCGACTTGCTGGCTAGGTGACGAGCAATACCTCCAAATTGATTATTCCCAAAGGATAAAATTTCTCACCAGAAAAACTAATCAAAGGCCTGTGCTATGGATCTAGATGGTTGAGCTTCAAATCTAGCTTTTGAAAACAGGAATAAAACATGATATTTGTTGAGCTTCCATTGTCAATCAATACCCTGGAAATAATAGTGTCCTGGTATCTAAATTTGACCACCAGAGGGTCATCATGAGGGTAGAGAATTCCTTATAAGTCATTTTTAGAAAACTCAATTACCAACTTTTCTTTATTCACCTTCCTTAGCCTATCTATTTTGGCTATATTGATCCTCTGGATATAAGAACAAGCCTCATTGAGGTAAGCTTTTCTCTAAGAAGTGTGATCTCCACCTCCAGCGTCTCCGCCTGTAATCATTTGACATTCAAAGGTACCAAAACTAGGTGTAAATTCCTCACATTTTGGTTTCTTGGGTTTTTTGGGGAAGTCGGGATCATCTTCAGGATTTTTTTTCTTTTCTTTCCTAAGCTTGCATGGAGATTTTAAACTCGGTCGAGCTCCTTTGTCATCCTACCGATCAATAAACTTGTCCAGTTTTCCTCGTCGAATGAGGGTTTTTATCTCATTTTGTAGAGCAATACAACGATCTGTAGTATGCCCATGGTCTTTATAAAATTCACAGTATTTGGATCTATCCCTTTTACTAGCAGGTGCTCTTAGCTTTTCAGAACAACATACCTCTTTATTGTGCTTAATTTCCTCCAAAACATGGTGAATGCCCATCGTTAATGGAGTGTAATTATTGTATTTTCTGAGCCTATCATTAATCTTCTTTTTCCTAGGATCTTTCTGCTCTCTGTGTTCCTTTTTATCCTTCTTCTCAGTTTTCACTTCAAAATTTGCATTCGAGCTCTGTTTTGCTGCCATTGCTTCCCTGGCATTTATTATCTTGGCTGCCTTGGCCATTAATTCAGTCACGGTCTTGGGAGGATCTTTGGCAAGTGTGTAGTAAAGCTTATTGGGAAGAAATCCACTCATGAGGGTTGTAATAGCTATTTTTCATAATAAATAACCTCCAATCTTTCATTATTGAAACAAGTAATGTAGTCCCTTATACTTTATCCTACCCGCTGCCTCACACTCAGCAAATGAGCTACTCTTTTTATAGGCTTGGCTCCGAATTAGAAGTTGTCAATAAACAGCTCGACAAGCTGGTTAAAACTAGAATTTTTTTCCCCGATGAAGGCTATTGTACTATATCTGAGCAAGACCTATGATTGTTCCTGAGAAGGCCTTGTATCTCATCTCGTCAGGGATAGCATAAATATTAGCTGGTGCTTGATACTTCTCTATATGAAGAACATGATTTATTTTCCCATTATACTTTGGAGTAACCACAAGAGATTTGAAGTTTGAAAGACTAGGGAAATCCATAATGACTTGTACAAAATGAGACCCTTTCACAAAACTTCATTGCAAAGGGTTTTTTACCTTCGCCATTTCTCCCAACCTATCTTCCAACCGTTGAATAGATCCCTTCCATGCATTATTACCAGCATCATTACTAGCATCAGATCTATGTGTTGCAGCTCAGCTATTACGACCAATTATTTGTGCTAAACTCTCCTCCAGTAAAGTCTACTCAGTATGGACGAATCGTCGGGTATCTGATCTGGATTGGGCTGGGCCTTCACTTTGATCGCATGGTCATTGAGTATTTCTCGATAATGCCCTAGGAATATTTCTATTCCCTATGGTTCCTAGACGATCAAAGGGATATGATCTACTCAATCTTACTAAACCCCTTAAATCTTTTAAGAGTTAAATATTGTTTATTAAATGGTTCTGAAGTTCTAAGTGAAGAACTTTCTCCTGGACGGTAGGATGTATCTCTGGTAGTCCTGTATTGGCTATGCCTGCTCTTTCTTGGAGATGGTGGTGGCATATTTCCACGAGTGAATAAGGCAGGAGATCCAGCCTATAGTGTTTGGGCCACATACCTAATGGTATCTTGCATAGCCTCTTGTCCTCTAGAAAGGCTAACCAAGATTCCAATCAAATCATTGTTTATTGGTGGAGTGGATGGAACAGGAGGAATGCCATCATTCCTGGTGCTTGATTCAGGAACATCAGTCATGTTGGGTAAATGAATGAATGAAAATGTTTAGTAATACATTCCCACTGACGACGCCAATCTGTTGATGTAAAAAACTGAACCAGGTCTAATTTTTTAATCATATATAATATTTTTAAGTAAAAGAAAGAGACAAAGAGGTTTTCAAAGTGGTTCAGCTTATGGAGAAAAGCCTACGTCCAATGTGCTTCTTATTGCCTTGTATTTCTCTTTCAATCACTTGCCCTTGATGAAGGGATTACAACGTATTTATAGTCCTGTAGGGAGACAAAGAGATGGAATGTTAAAGGATGGAATGCCTTTATAAAGTAATCATTTACATTAATACATAATGTCCATACTATTTCTGGTTGTTGGCGTTTTGCTGATATTGTTGGTCGGCCTCCCTACTGCTGGCCAGGCTTCCTAGAGTTGGTCGGCATTCCAGTATGATGGTCGGCATTCCAGGTCTTGGTCGATGGTTATGTCTTACTGACTAGGATTATTGCCACAGTAGATGACACGTGTTTATTTCTGATTGATCCACATAAGTGAGTAATTTTTTGTATCAATAATATGGTAGACGTTAAACAAACACACAATCCATGTATTCGAAAATCAACAAATTAAGTGAAATCCACGTGTTCAATATAATGGTCAACAAATAGTGTGTTTGTTATGTGACAGGAAAGTATATATGATTGGTGTCTCAATTGTGTGACCTTGATTAAATCTCGTATAAATTTTGCAGTGATCCACATTTAACTACATATTTAATCCATTTAGTTTAATTTTCTCAATTAAAATTTTTATAAATTATGGAAAAAAAATTATGGAAAAAAAATCTTAAAACTTCATTAAATTCTGAAGAAACAAAATACGAGAAAATTCTGAAAAAAAATATTTTTCACTATTTTGGATCAATTTCATATTTTAGAACATTTTTAGGCATACAAAAAGATTATTTTATGCACTGAATAATTTGCAAATTAATGTGTAAAAATAGGGGAAAATAGTGTGTGCATCCATTGCTCTGATTTTTATGTTTTTAACCTTTTATGACGAGTCTTAGACCTTTGAGGCATGTTTTTTAGTATATGTGTATCTTCTACATAAGATGATTTTTCTTTTTAGAAACTTGTTGACATAAATAACCAAGCGAAAGAAACAAGTTAGTGCGAACTCCCAAGCCTATCGAAGCCTTCACTACTTTTGAGCTTTTGAGGACGCTAAAATATATTTTTACCTAAATATATTAATAAATTTAACTATTAAGGTAATTATGTGTAATATCTCGCCCTAATGTTTCATTTAATTTCCCCGCATAAGTTTAAATGGAGTGAGAACCTTGGGACTTGGACAATTATGAGTGGGATTGTATTTTGATTTATCTATCTGGAAGCTTGATGATAATTATTGGAAGTTTTGGGTCACAATTGAAAGAAATAGAGAAAATAAAAAATGGGTCATTCAAACGACATGGATGTCGCGTCAAACAAGATACAAGGTCGCTTGAAATAGGGGATCAAATGAGCTTTAAGCGAGACCCCACTGCCTAACAGTTTCAGGTCACACAAAGGTTACTAGAAGCCACCTATTGAACGAGATGCCACAGTCATTCGAACGAGGCTTAATTTCGTTCGAATAATGCATTTCAAAATTGTGTTTATCAGATTGCCCTTGTGCGTTGTCACATTTTTTAACCTTTATTTGATGAGCTGTTGACCTAGATTGGAAAAAAAAATGGGAATTTTAGGATTTGGGAGGCTTTTATAAGGGTTTATTTGGCTCATTTGGGGCATTTTGAAAAGAGAAGAAGATGGAAGAGGGAGAGAGAGAGAGAGAGAGAGAGAGAGAGAGTAGTCTTTCACCATTGTTGGCCTTCCACGACCATTCCACTACTATAAACGATCATATTTGTTATGTATTCCACTATATATACCCATTTTCACCATGGATGAGGAGAGAGTTATTGTTGGGGATTCTTGAAGATGAAATGGAATATTAATGGGGTTTGAAGGGGACTTTTGCTTGGAAATTTGATGGAGTATGCCTTTGAAGTAGGGCAACCTTCTTGAGGACACCTTAGGAGGTCGAAGGTTTCCATCTTCTTAGACCTTTCATGCCTACCATTTTTAGAGATCCATTTGAGGTGGGAAATCTTACTCTTAGTAATAAGACTCTATTTTGTGTATTTGTAGTCTTGTTGTTAGATTACTTGAGTAGGATGCCTTTGATTAAACTATGAAAATCATGTATAGTGAGTAATAAATATTTTTATGAAATAAAAATGTTTCGAAATATTATTTTGTTAAAAAATAATGATGAATAAATGTTTCAAAGTTTCTTGAAATGAAGATTGAGATTTTTATGAAAATGGTGTATTTTCTAAAAAAATGATGTTAAACATTTTAATAAATTTCAAAATGATGATTGATTTTGCAAAAGCATTGGTGAAATAACGTTTTCGAGTCTCTTGCAAAAATGTAGATTGTTATCAAAGATGGATATTTGTTGAGTTTGAAAGAAGTAAAAATATCTTTATGACTTGAAAGTGCATTTTTTAAAGTATTATGAATTTCAAGAATGAAATGTATGTTTAACCCATTTAATAGGATTTTTGAAGTAAAATTCGTCTCCTCGTGTGTGTAGACTTGTAGTATTGTGATGATGAAAAGATAAAACAAGTTTAAACAAGGTTTAAATAAGAAATAAGAAAATTAGAAATTCTACTCTTCAAAGTGTGTGAAAAAAGGGTTAAAGATGTTATGAATATGAGATTATAAGACTACATATATTGATAAAAAGAAAATAGTATTTTCTTATCAAAAGTAGTCTTTAAGTGTAATTATATTTCTTGAATAAAGAAGTAAAGAAATATCCAAATTGGAAATATAGTTAATAAAGATGTTGGATAAGTGTTAATGGTTAAACATCGGAAAGTTAGTGTGGGCAACTTAATAATGTTGAAAAATTACCACTTATGAATTCGGAAGGAGATAATAGAATAAAAAGGTTTTCAACTTGACAAGAATGATACTCCAAATATTAAAAAGGTGTTAAAGTGTATAAAACACTTAAGAAGTAGTATGCATAACTCAAAAGTGTTGGGAAAACATCACTTGTAAAATGGAGGAAAATGACAAGTTTGGAAACAAATGGGTAAAATGGTAATTTTACTTAAAGTGAAACATTTTTATGAAATAAAAATGTTGAAAAAGGTATTACATAAATTGGTCCTAAATGAATATGATTTTTGGAATAAAATCAAAGTTAAAGTGTAAAGGACATTACATGATAATTTCAAAGTGTAACATGAATTGGGGTGAAACCCCAAGTTTGGCTTCGGTCGGATTAAAAGGGAAAGAATGAATAATGTGGACATTTGTAAAATGTCAAAACACATAAAAGGAACTTAGATGACACCGAGATAATTAAGGAGGGCCCGAATCCATGGGATGAAAGACCCAAAACCACATGCCAGAGCATATAGTGGCGTCGCCAACGATGGGGAGTCCGTTAAAGTACGCAGTTATTGGAAGATTTTGAGATAAAGGAATAAGGAACATGTCAAGAAATGGATTGTGCGGTGAAAATGTGTTAAGACAACCTAACTTGAATGAATCATAAATGTTCCGATAAAGGTTAAAGTGGACAAGTACATTTGTAAATTGATTAATGTTTATAAGGTAAAGAAAAAGGTAAAGTAAATGGGTAAATGGGTGGTTAAGTAACCTAAGTGGTTCAACCTATAATTAACAAAAGGGTGTGTTGTGAAAGGATTTTAAAGGCTAAATAAATATTTCTTTGTTCGGTGTTTGCTTGTGTTGAAATGGTGATTTTCAATGAAAATACTAACGTGGATCAGTTAAAATGAAAAGGGTCATTTTGGTAAAGAATTGACTTTCGGTGAAACCTAGGTAGTTGTTTCAAATGTTTTAACCATGTTTGTTAAATAAGGTGAGAAATGTCAAATTAAGAGAGAACGAGTCCTTTATGAGAGTAATGTAAATTAATCGGACTAAATAATGTTTTCGGAAGTAAAACTTTTACTTGTATTAATTATATGTATATTTATGTTTATATATGTATATAAGGTAGTTGCATGTGCACATAGGAATAATGCGTTTGAGTCTTCTTTCTGTTGTTCTTTTCTATACTACATTGTGTATATTTCCACTGGGCATTGGGTCACTCCCTTGTCTTTGTTACAACAGGTTGGGTGCAGGTTCATTTTTTTAGAGCATTATACATGTAAGTATTCTATTTAAGTTTGCATTAATAGATCTGTATGCTTGGACTCTGGAGATGCTTCCCACGGGTCACTCATATAGTTTGAATTTGAAATTGGAATCGCATGCTAAATAAGTGAAATAGTAATTAAAATAAAACTGAACTAGCAACATTATATAGGTTGTTTCATTACACTCCACACATAATGCTCGAATCGGATCGGGTTGACTACGGGTAACCCATAAATTCGGTTCAAGGAGTTACAAATGGTATCAGAGCTCTAGGTTAAAGGTTCCTTTCGAGAGTGACGTGGAGAGGTCGGTAGTCAATCTTTTGATGTCGGTGTTGGTTTTGGGTCGGTCATGCTAGTTTTGTGACAATTTAGTTCGTGTCCTCGATGGTAACGTCAAAGATGTTTGCACGACAACTAAGTTAGTTTCAAGTGGCACACGATCAAACTAATAATTATTAAATCTCTTTTGCGCTTCTGATTATATGTTAGTAATTTACGGGTGTCCTTGCAAGCCAATACCTATGAAACCGTGGTTATTAGCGTGAGGTTCTTGTGTTTAGAATCTTTTGAGACGTTAATAAAATGAGATGACGCCTATCGAGCAAGTGGCACGATATGCGTAGAGTCAATGGTAAGGGTAGATTGTTCGGATGTCAGGACTAATCAGTGATGATTGATGATTAAAATGTATATAGCCCCTAGGTGTGGCACTTAAGGGTGGTTAACGCCCATAATGTAGTTAGACAAATTCAAATCCTTGGGGTAATATCAGTGGAGAGTTGACAAGCATGTAAATTTGGGTGGGTTAAAGTTTGAGGTTAGTTACATATTGTCTTAATTAATAGGATGATATCCTCGTGGGTGAGTACTTTAGTAGTTGTTGGCAAATGAATTTATCTCATAAGCGATGATTAGAATTATGCGTTGTTTATGGAAAAGGTATTACATATGCAACAATGACGAATGTGGAGGATTGGGAGTGAACTCTGGATAGTCTTCTATAATGGGGTTTTCAAAAATATAGTCTGAGTTCAAGGAATGGGATATTTACTGATGTCGGTGATGCATACCTACTGGTTTATAGGTTGTAGGCGACGTATTGTATCCTACCAAATCCTTAGTAGCGTTAGTCATGGTTTGTGCGTGGTATGTGTTCACAGACGCTTAGAAGAAAGATAATATTATTATCTAAGTATAGAGACTCATTTTATCTGCCGAACTACTGGCTAGGTGCGAGATAATCCTAGTATGAGTGTGGTTTAAGGGTATACAGGAGTTTCCATAGGACTAAGTGGGTATCACATCACTGGGGATAGGGATCGACTTGTTGTGACATCCTAAGGTGTTCTATGGTTAAGGTTTGCCATGTGTGGAAGCTCGTGGACTATTTTCTTTGCAAGAACCATGTGTTCGCGATGTGGGTATTGAAAGATTTGTAGAACACACCCATAATGATAAAGGTATGGATGATAGAATCTTGTCGGGTCTTGAGGATGGTTGCTTAGGATGTGTTTGGTGTCCTTAGGAGACCAATTAACCCTGGTATGAAGGAGCATCAGCATCCTAGTAATGATTATGTTGAGGGTCAGGTGATGATCTCAAATTGCTGGTGAGGGTTTACTGGAGTCGTATAGTGTAAGTGACGGGTGTGGCTTTCCAAATCAGTACAAATGGGTAGTGAAATCCCTAAGGTAAGATGATTGCTTGTGTTGTTATAGGCGTAATGCTTGGATGTCGTGAAATAACTAGTATTGGTGTCGTGACACTCAGTTTCAATGTGTGCTAGGAAATGTATTCGAGATTTAGGTTAATGACAATGGGAGGAGACTTGAAATGGTAATCAAGGTGGGGTGATATCGAAGCATGATAGAATGTTGATGTGTGTCTACTGTATATGTTAGGATAGTCTTAGAAAGGTATGGACTAGTTCTTGGCACATCTTGCCGAGATGGTTCAAATTAAAAGGCGTAACCCTGTGTGGTTCTTGCTACCCTTAGGTTACCAATGACGGCCAATGTGGTCGCCACATAAATTTAGTTTGGGTAGAACCCGAAAGTAAGCTTAGGGGAAATCTCGTGTAGTCAAAGGATAGGGTGAGGTGAAAGCCTCTCTTGAACTGAGTAATGCCTATGGGAATTTGAGGATTTCAATCATTGTATGAGGAGGCAAACAGTAACCTAGATGCAGTAGGTTGGTGACATCGTCACCAGTAAATGGACAACGTCAGTGCAGATAAGGGTGTTAGACATTCGCCAATCGAGGTGGTGCATGTATGCTAAGGATGCGAGGGGTATAGCCTTACTCCCATGGAGGGAAGTTGGCCATTGACTCCATAGAGAACTAAAAGTTCATATGTTGTTTCAGTGTTGCAAGAATGAATAGTTATGATTCGATTCATCATGGTCAATGAACGAAGCCAAGGTACGAGGCTAGCATTAGTACCTGGTGAGAACGTCGAGAATAAGTGACATGACTTCTAGCATTCATAGTCGTACGCTTATGGGTGAAATTTCTCAGGATGGTCGCTTGTTCTTTCGGACTCAAATGTGTCCCTTTTAGTTTTGGTAATCGAGGTTTAGTATTCTCACATATGTGGTAACTCTGATTGGTTCCATGTCATGATACGGTGCGATTGGACCTAGTAGAGTGCGGTGGATCATGTATGGTCAATGCTACTTGGTAAGTGCGTATGCCCTTTCTGAGGTATTCTTACTATTACAGAAAGTTTTGTATACGGATGGTTGTGCTTTTGGCCAAACATTTTGCTCGTAGTATTGACTTTTCTTATAATTAGCACCTTTTGACTGGCCGCTACGGCAGTTAGTGGCTCTGATTACAAAGAGCAGGATGATGACTTAAGGATATGGTATAGTGTTAAAAATTGAGAAAAACTTAGCATACGATGTTGCTTTGCCACGGTGAGTGGATTAAAGAGAAAATCCAATGAGTTCTCGAAGGTGAGATGCATAGAGTAAAACTAGGGGTCACCAGAGTGACGCATCTGAAGGAGTAAGTCGAATGCACCGTGATGACTTGGTAAGAATATTACTTCTTGGAGTGAGAAATTAGCATAATATGGTTATTGGAAAGCTCACGCGAGTTGTGTGGTTAAGATAACCTGGAAATTTGGGGGATGAAGGATGCATAGTCCTAAAAATGGAAATGGTTCTTGATGAGGAAGTTGATGTCTGGTTGTATTGTGGTTCGATTTTTGGGGAGTGTCGATCACTAGAGATGATTGTCATAGAGTCAACGATATAATTTAGGTGTTAGCCAAAGTACCCCTAATACTCGATTGAGCATGATCATCAAGTGAGTGGAGGCTCGAAGTCGGTTATATAACGTTCATTGTTAGTGAAGTGGTGAGCGCTAGAGCATGTCGCATGTTGAGCCTTTTATTACCAACCCCGTGTGAGGGCGCATGGTGTGACCTTAGTATTAAGGACTTCGATGGTTTTGTCTTAGAGGATTTCTATGTCTTAGAATAGAAGTTAGTGAACCCCATAAGCTTAAGGATTAAAGAGCTGAGAATTTCGAGGACAAAATTCCCCACGAAGGCTAGTTTGTAATACCTCGCCCTAATGTTTCATTTAATTTCCTCGCATAAGTTGAAATGGAGTGAGAACCTTGCGAATTTGACAATTATGAGGGATTGTATTATGATTTATCTATCTAGAGGCTTGATGATAATTATTGGAAGTTGTGGGTCAAATTGAAAGAAATAAAGAAAATGGAAAATTGGTCGTTCAAACAACATGGATGTTGCTTAAAATTGAGATACAAGGTCGCTTGAAATAGGGGATCAAACGAGCTTTATGCCAGATCCCACTACCTAACAGATCCAGGTTGCACGAAGGTCACTAGAATCCACCTATGGAATAAGATTCCATAGTTGTTCAAACGAGTCTCATTGTCGTTCAAACGAAATTTTTTGAAATTGTGTTTATCAAATTGCCCTTGTGCGCTGTCACATTCTGGACCCTTAATTTAATGAGTTGTCGACATCTCGTGAGCCCAGATGGGGGAATTTTAGGATTTGGGAGGCTTTTATTAGGGTTTGTTTGGCTTATTTGGGGCATTTTTAAGAGAGAAGAAGATGGAAGAGGGAGAGAGAGACATAGTGGAGTAGTCTTCCACCATTATTGGCCTTCCACCACCCTTCCACCCCCATACTTGTTGTATATTCCACCATATATACCCATTTTCACCATGGATGAGGAGATCTACGAATTTTTGGAGTTATTTTTGGGGATTCTTAAAGGTGGAAATGTAAGATTAATGGGGTTTGAAGGGGTTCTTGCTTGGAAATTTGAGGTGGGAAATATTACTCTTAGTATTAAGACTCTATTTTGTGTATTTGTAGTCTTGTTGTTAGACTACATGAGTAGGTTGCATTTCATTAAATGATAAAAATCATGTATAGTGAGTAATAATATTTTTATGCAATAAAAATGTTTAAAAAATGTTATTTTGTTGAAAAATACTGATGAATAGATGTTTCAAAGTTTCTTGAAATGAAGATTGGGATTTTTATGAAAATGGTGTATTTTCTAGAAAATTTATGTTAAACATTTCATTAAATAAAATGTTTGAAAATAATGGTTGATTTTTGCCAAAACGTTGGTGAAATAATGTTTCCAAGTCTCTCGCAAAAATGTATGTTTTATAAGAGATGGACATATATTGAGTTTTAAAGAAGTAAAAATATATTTTATGACTTGAAAGTGCAATTTTTAAAGTATTATGAATAACTAGAATGAAATGTATGTTTAACCCATTTAATAGGATTTTTGAAGTAAAGTCCATCTCCTCATGTGTGTAGACTTGTAGTATTGTGATGATGAACACATAAACAAGTTTAAACAAGAAATAAGAAAAGAAGAAATGCTGCTCTTCAAAGTGTGTGAAAAAAGGTTGAGGATGTAATCAATATAAGATTAGACAACTACATGTATTGATAAAAAGAAAATGGTATTTTCTTATAAAAAGTAGGCTTTAAGTGTAATTATATTTCTTAAATAAAGAAGTAAAGAAATATCTAAATTGGAAATATGGTTAGTAAAGGTGTTGGATAAGTGTTAATGGTTAAACATTGAAAAGTTAGTGTGTGTAACTTAATATTGTTGAAAGATTAACACTTATGAATTTGAACTAAGAAGAATGATACTCCAAATATTAAGAAGGTGTTAGAGTGTTGAAATCACTTAATAAGTAGTATGAGTAACTCAAAGGTGTTGGGAAAACATCACTTGTAAAATGGAGTAAAATGACAAGTTTGGAAACAAATGGATAAAATGATAATTTTACTTAAAGTGGAACATTTTTATGAAATAAAAATGTTGAAAAAGGTGTTACACAAATTGGTTCTAAATGATTATGATTTTTAAAATAAAATCAAAGTTGGAGTGTAAAGGTCATGAAATGATAATTTTAAAGTATAACATGAATTGGGGTGAAACCCCAGGTTTGGCTTCGGCCGGGTAAAAAGGGAAAGAAGGAATAATGTGGACATTTGTAAAATGTCAAAATACATAATTGAAACTCAGATGACATCGAGATAATTAAGGAGGGCCCGGAGCCCTCGAGTGAAAGACCCAAAACCACTGGCCAAAGTATATGGTGGCATCGGCGGCGGTGTGGAGTCCGTTAATGTATGTGGTTATTAGAAGATTCCGAGGCAAAGATAAAGGAATAAGGAGCATGTCAAGAAATGGGTTGTGCAGTGAAAATGTGGAAAGACAACCTAACTTGAATGAATTAATAAACGTTCCGGTAAAGGTTAAAGTGGATAAGTAAATATGTAAATTGATTAATGTCCATAAGGTAAAGAAAAAGGTAAAGTAAGTGGGTAAATGGGTTGTTTAGTAACTTATATGGTTCAACCCATAATTAAAACAAGGATGTGTTGTGAAAGGTTTTCAAAGGCTAAATAAGTATTTTCTAGTTTGGTGTTCGCGTGAGTTGAAAGGGTGATTTTCAATGAAAATACTAACATGGATCGGTTAAAATGAAAAGGGTAATTTCGATAAAGAATTGTCTTTCGGTCAAACTTGTGTAATTGTCAAGCATTTAACCGTGTGTGTAAAATAAGGTGTGAAATGTCACGTTAAGAAGGAAGGAGTCCTTTATGAGATTAACATAAATTAATCAGACTAAACAATAACGAAAGTAGAATTATTTCATGTATTAAGTATATGTATATGTATATTTATATATGTATAAAAGGTAGTTGCATGTTCACGTATGGATAACATGTTAAAGTCTTCTTTCTTCCGTTCATTTATATACTACATTGTGTATATTCCCACTGGGCATTGGCTCACACCCTCGTCGTTGTTATAGCAGGTTGGGTGCGGGTTCATATTTTGAAAGCGTTATACAGGTAAGTATTCTATTAAAGTTTACATTAGTAGCTCTGTATGCTTGGACTCCGGGGATGATTCCCACAGGTCCTTCACGTAGTTTCAATTTAAAATTAGAATTGCACGCTAAACAAGTGCAATGTTAATAAAAATAAAAGTGGACTAGCAACATTATATAGGTTGTTTCATTTCACTTCACACCTAACTCTCGGGTTAGACCGGGATGACTATGGGTAACCCATAAATCTGGATGTTCACTTAAATTGTTTTGACAATTTTTTATGTTAACTCAAATTTTCAAATCGGTATTAGATTTTCCATGTCTAATGTATACATATTCACACTGTTAATTTTGTTCATATTTAATGAAATTTTATACAATCAATATGGTAATCTAAATTTAAATAAGTAGGGTTGAGTCTTCCATGACATAACTAGAGGTTAGAATTCAAGAACCTTTTTTAAATGTGAAAGTAATCATATGATAGTTTTCTTCGTCTCATATAAATCCTAAAAGATATATTTTTTGTAGAAAATGGTATTTATGCGATGTTGATACTTAAGTCTTAAAGATTGATTGGTCATGATATGAATATGACACACATATGTAGAACCTTCAAGTTATCATAATTTACTTATCATTTATGAAATCGATAGTAAATGATAAAAAAATGGATAAAGGTTGATAGAAAAACATAGTTAATTAGATTCTTTTAAATTAAATCTTTTGATAATAATTATAGGAGTATGTTAGGTTATATATGGATAATTTGTGCTTGAGGGTGTAGATATGGTAAAAGAAATAATTGATTCATAAAAGACAATGGATAACAATTCACAACATTAAGGTTGTGACTGTTGACGCCACTAAAATGGCAGAGGCCAACAGTGACATTGGAGAAATAAATGAAAATAAGTCCCTTAGCATTTTAGCAAGGCTTAAACTAATAACTTAAGGTATTATACTAAATATATAATAATTTTTATGATGGTATGTTACCTAGAGAGTAATGGGTACACGTGATAAGTATATCGAATATATAAAAATACATATTTATCATACTTTATGTGGATGCAGGGTTATGCTTCCTTTATTTTTTTTCTCAAACTTTATGATTGCTAGACTTGTGATTTCTTGATAATGGGTTTAGAGGGCCCCACATGTTTAGATATCCTCGATTTATTGGGGAGGTTGCACATTGTTTATGTTAGTTTTATATTTGACACCTAGTGCACCTTATATGTTATAAAATATGTATTTGGTGGATGTCCACAGATATTCCACGATTATTAAAGGGTCTATTGGGTTACCTTACTTTGTACTATAAATAGGGGCCATACCCCTTGAGTATTCATGTACCAATGAAATGAAATGAAATGAATAAACTTTTTCCTTCAAAATTCTCTTTGTCCCCTTTATTTTACAACACGTTATCCGCACGAGTACTCCAATATATTTTTCATCGTTGATTTCCATCGCCACCAACCATACTATATTTATTCTACCAACATTTTCCATCCTAGATCAGATCTACTTTGACTGAGATTTTAAGAATTTGGATGGCTTCATGCTTTCTTTATTTTCAAGCTTTAAAATGATGGTTCATACAATTACCATCTGGATTTTGATATTTCAACTATCATGGTAAGTTTTAAAAAGGAACTTAGAATTATTTATACTTTTAATTAGTTATATATAAACCCAATAATTTTAGTTATTCATAAAATTTTATAATCCAAATTTTGAATATTTAATTATGAAATTATCATTTAAATTGTGGAATTAGAAGTTCCCTATATTTTTTTTATTAGGATCCGAAGTTCCTAATTATCATTCAAAGTTGAGGCCCAAAGTTCCCTATATAATTAAAATTGAATCTTTACTATTTTAAATTTGGGGCCCGAAATTTTCATATAGTATTTTAATTTGGGGCCAAATTTCCCAAACCATTTAAAATTTAGACTAAAAATTCTCAATTATTATTTACAGTTTGAACCTGAATTTCCAAATAATTTTACTACTTATCAAACTTAAAGTTTGGATATAATTGGGCAGAGATTTTAAAGTCCTTAAATATTTAATGTTGGGATAAGAAGTTCCTCTAAGTGTTTATAATTGGGACCTGAAGTTCCCCAATAATTATTTAGATTTGAAAAATATATTTTCCCCATTTCTTAAACTTGAAGTTTTAAAATTATTTTTGGCCTAAAGTGTCAAAGTCATAACTAAACCGGAAATTTTGGTTGTCTAATTGGATGGGCGTAGAGCAAATAGAAAGATCCATTATCATTATTGTGACTATAAGTTCACAATTATTATTTTTAATAAGGATATTATTTTTTTAATTAATTTTAAAAATACGAGGCCTGCAGTTTCCATGGTATTTCAAAACATTCAGATCTGAAGTTCCACCAAAAATATACCATAAATAAAAACTTGAAGTTTTGATTATTCATGGGATATGAATTTTAAAAGTTCTCAAATAATTATATATAATTTGGACCTGAAGCTCCAACTATCTCCTTTTTTGGATTAGTTTCAAAATAAATTGGATATCAGAGCAGGTCTTTTCAAATTCTTGACTTTTTACTTTCGTTAATAAATTAAAGACCTTTTTATACACTATTTTAATGGTTAAATATCGCTTAAACAATCCTATTAATGGTTTCGCCATTAAACATTTCCATTTAATCTTTCATTTCATTTGAGTATTAAATTACCTTTTTAATGGTTTTTAATTTGAACTCATTTTCACTTTCTGGTCATTTAATATACATTAGGGTCTTGAAAATGTGTAGATAATGTGAAAAACAAACCCCTTATTTTTAAAAGGTAAACTATATTATCATATCCTAAGAACCTGATGTTCTAAATCACCATATATTCAGAACCTGAGGTTCTATTTAGTATTGTTGATACCAAATTTAATCTGCTGACTTGGATCAATCATATGAAGACACGTGACTATCTACATGACAACAACATGCACTTCCGAGATAATCACACGCTCCGAGGAACTCATACGCTCCGAGGAGCAGACCTCTCCGAGGAACTCTTGAATACCAGAAAGCTTAGGCGGTCCGAACTACTCAGGCTGTCCGAGCTGCATCTCGAACAGGGCATTAATTGATGAATAACTAACAGTACAACTGGTTCATTAAATGCATATCATTTAGATGCACACGCTTAAAGGGCATTAAATGTATTACCCTTTCATACGTATATCATTTAATGTATCACCCTTTCATATGACAGCCTCAAGACTATAAATACGTTGGACAATCCTCATTGTAGGGGAGGCCGTTTATGAATCCAAACTTTGCGGATCCAGAACGCAATTTCTTGTAATCGAGAATTCCCAAACACTCATCAATAAAACTACAGTGGAAGTAGGCCATTCATATAAGACTGAACCACTTTAAAAATCTTTTGTCTCATTTATTTATCTGTGATTGAAATATTAGAGTGATCTAATTTTTTACATCAACAGATTGGCGTCGTCTGTGGGAAATGACTGGTAATATCATTTTCTCACCAATAACAATCCAATACCAATGGCTGATATACCTGAATCCAGCAATCGAAACACTGGAACCCCTCCAAATCCATCTGCTCCATCAATTATTCCAGATCTGACTGGAATGATGGCGAATCTGGCTCAGGGCCAGACCGTCATGCAAGAAACGATGCGATAACTCATCCAAACCCTTCATGGCGGTGCGCCAGCCCATTCCGGATCATGAAGCATTCAGAGAAATATTCGTGCGCCTTCTGTGCGTACTAGGCGTACTAATTCATATCGCAATGAGGAATCTGAAGATTTTTCTTATCAACCTCGATGAACTTCGTCATTTCTAGCCACAGATACTAAACAACGTGTCACCCTCTCCCCAGAAAGGACCAGTGCATTGGAAAGATTAAGTAGGGCCTCTCCTTTTGATCGATTAGGCCCCAGGAGGAACAAAAGTCCTCTTAATCCAGCGTCGAGGAGCTTTCGACAACCATCATATTTAAGGGAAGGATCTGCCCAGTCGCGACCAATTGCTCGTCAAGATGGATCCGCTGACCGACCAGTTGCTCGTCAAGATAAATCCCAGGAAGCCACTTCAACGCAATCAGTTGCTCGAACCAATAGGCCCGAAGAAGGGAACGATGTATGGAAAGGATCTATTCAAAGGCTGGAGGATAGATTAGGGGAAATGTCTAAGGCTAATAACCCTCTACAACGAACCTTTGTTCGAGGAACACCTTTTGTCCAGGACATTGTTGATTTTTTAACACCATCAAAGTTCAAAGAACCTGTTGTGACTCTTAAGTATGATGGAAAGACTGACCCTGTCCTTCATATAGAACAATATCAAGCTGCTGCAGACATCTCTGCCGTCCCAGACGAGATGAGATGCAGGGCATTCTCGGGAACTCTTACCGGATCTGCTCATATATGGTATAATAATCTTCCTCGGGGTAAGATTTCAACTTTTCTTCAATTGGCCGAATTATTCATTAGGAATTTTTGCTTCGGAGCAAAGCCAGTTAAACGAGTAGCACATTTGTTAAGTGTTAGATAAAAATCTGGTGAGAGTATTAGAGACTATATAACTCGTTTTAATAACGAGAAGCTCGAAGTCATTGATTATGAGGAGAGGACAGCGATTACTGCTTTGATGAGTGGACTGCTGCCAAACAAGTTGTACTACACTTTGGCCAAAGACCCACCTCGAACTATGTCGGACCTAATGGGAAAAGCGTCTAAGATTATGAATGCCGAGGTGGCTATATCCGCGAAGAAGAATATGGACGCCAAAGAAACCAAGGGGGAAGGTGATAAAGCTAAGAAGAAAGAGCATAAGAACAATGGTGGTGACAAACATTCCAAAAGTAGGTCGTCATGGGAGGTCTTGAAGAAATTTGATAATTACACGCCTTTGAAGGCAAATATCAACCACGTCCTGGAAGAAATTAAGAACAGCGGGGAGTTAAACTGGCCAAAGAAAATGAAGTAAGATCCTGACACGAGGAATAGGGAGAAATATTGCGAGTTCCATAAGGATCATGGCCATATAACTAAAAATTGCATAGCTCTTCAGAACGAGATTGAAACACTCATCCGATGAGGAAAGCTAGCAAAGTATGTTGATCGGGGAGGCGAAAGAAGAAACAATGACCGAACTAGAGAAAGGTCTAGATCTCCTCGTCGAGCAGAGGAGAAAAAGAACAGAAACCATGAAGATGATCCAGAGGATGCCCCCGATCTTCCTAAGAAACCAAGGCAGCCAGAACGAGAGGTATTTTCAATAAGCTTTGGGTCATTTGATTGTAATGTCATTACAGGAGGAGATGCAGGAGGAGGAGACCTTACTGCAGAAAGAAAATCATACCTCGGAGAGGCTCAAGCTTGCTCATACATTCAGCGAATAAATTTAGCTGAGGAAGATCGCCCGAGAAAGGTGAACAAAGAAAAATTGGTCATTGGGTTTTCGAAGAATGATCTTGCAGGAGTTTTATATCCTCATGACGACCCACTATTGATCAAAATGAGAATGAAGGAAGTAATGATTTCAAGAGTGCTGGTCGATAACGGTAGCTCGGCAGACATCATGTTCTACTCGTGTTTCGATAGTTTAAATTTAAAGCTATCTCAACTGGAGCCTTACCATAGACCCCTCATCGGTTTTGCTGGCGAGAAAGTGTTTCCACTTGGGACGATCAAGTTGGATATATTCATTGGTACGTGGCCTGCTTGTCGGACAGAAAGAATACACTTTTTCGTGATGGATAAGAATGTCCAGTCATCGTACAATATCATCATGGGAAGGGTAGGATTGAAGAAGTTCGAGGTTGTACCATCTACAGTGCATCAATGCCTAAAATTTCCAACCAACAGTGGAGTAGGAGTTATGAAAGGTGATCAGAAAGTAGCTCGGGAGTGCTATTATTCATCCGCCGAGCAGGATGAATTGGAAGAATCAAAGAAAAAGACTATTACTTATCAAGTGGATGAAGGTGCAGAAATTGAAACCTTGGATCCTCGAGATGAGTCGCAACTCGTGAAGGGTCAAGTGGTGGAAGCTACTGAAAATATCATTCTGGACGACGAACACCCTAAGCGAACTACTCAAATAGGTTCATCGTTGGAAGCCTCATTAAAACAAGAATTGATAACTTTCCTTATAAGCAGAAAATAAACTTTTGCCTGGAGTCATGAAGATATGCCAGGGATTGACCCAAACTTCTTATGTCACGAGCTCAACGTGAATAAGGAGATCAAGCCTGTGAAGCAGAAAAGAAGAGTATTCAGTCCCGAGAAGAATCAAGCTATACAGGAGGAAGTCTATAAGCTCCAGAAAGCTTATTTCATTAAAGATGTAAAATATCCAGATTGGTTAGCCAATGTGGTGATGGTAAAGAAGAAAAACAACAAGTGGAGGATGTGTGTAGACTTCACCGACCTCAACAAAGCATGCCCAAAAGATCACTTTCCGTTGCCCCGAATTGATCAACTGGTGGATGCTACCTCGGGACACGAGTTGCTGAGCTTCATGGATGCTTATTTTGGTTATAATCAGATCAAAATGAAACCTGAAGACAGGGAGAGTACTTCTTTCATTACCCCTAGGGGAACTTATTGTTATAATGTTATGCCTTTTGGTTTGAAAAATGCAGGTGCGACATATGAGAGGCTGATGAACAAGGTCTTTGATGAACAAATCAGTGACAACATGGAAGTCTATGTTGACGATATGCTGACAAAAAGCAAGAAAGTTGTCGATCATCTAGTTGACTTAAGCCAGACTTTTGATCAACTAGATAAATATCAAATGAAGCTGAACCCGACGAAGTGCGTCTTTGGAGTACGAGAAGGCATGTTTCTCAGGTGCATTGTCAATCAGCGAGGCATTGAAGCAAATCCTGAAAAAATCAAAGCTTTATTTGGGCTGCGATCTCCAACAACGAAGAAGGAAGTACAAAGTCTCACAGGTTGAGTAGCAGCACTCAACAGATTTGTGTCACGAGCAACTGATAGATGTCTCCCATTCTTCAAGACACTCAGAAAAACTTTTGAGTGGAATGATGAATGTGAGAAGGCCTTTCAAGACTTGAAGAAATACTTGGGAGCACCTCCACTGTTGTCCAGGCCGGTGATGGGAGAAAAATTGTATTTTTACCTTGCAGTGTCCGAGAATGCAGTTAGCTCGGCGTTGATCAGAGTGCAGAATGGAGTACAAAAGCCAATTTACTACACAAGTAAGGCCTTCCGAGGAGCAGAGATCAGATATCCGAAACTGGAGAAATTGGCACTGTCGCTGATTGAGGCGAGTAGGAGAATAAGGCCGTACTTCCAGGCTCATACTATAGTATTAGACACCGATATGCCATTGAGACAAGCCCTTCATAAGCCAGAGAAATCAGGGAGATTGATGTACTGGGCAATAGAGCTCGGAGAATATGATATAATTTATGAACCCAAATCATCACTAAAAGGGCAGGCTGTAGCATATTTCATAGCGGAGTTCAACTATCCTGATACCCCCGAGGAGCAAAAGTTGCTCGCTAATCAACCTGTGGATGTTACAGGATTAACAAACACAAGCCCATACCAATTATGATTGGTAAAAGGACGTGTGGATGTTACAGGATGTAATGCAGGGATAGTTGGGAGGACTCCGGACGAGGAACAAGAGTTGCTCGCTGATCAACCTGTGGATGTTACAGGATCGACAGACACTAGCTCAGACCAAATCCGGTTGGTAAGAGGGCAAGTGGATGTTACAGGATCATTAAATTTGAGCTCAGACCAACCTCGGTTAGTAAAAGGGAAAGAAAAGATGATCGACGAGGAGCGAGAAAAATCCGGGGAGAATGAAAGGAAACAACAAATATTTCACCGAGGAACTCTGACTGATCAAAAATTTGAAGACGAGTTACCTATATGGAGGCTATATGTAAATGGCTCATCTTGCACTGCAGGATGTGGCGCGAGGATAGTTCTAAGCACTCCAGAAGAGGTCGACATGGAATACGCCTTGCGTTTCCAATTCAAAGCTTCCAATAATGAGGCTGAATATGAGGCCATGATTGCAGGGCTTAATTTGGTAAAAATTATGGAGGCACAGTAGGTTGTGATTTTCAGTGACTCTCAATTGATTGTAAACCAAATGATGGGAGTATATGCAGTTAAAGGAGAATTAATGATCAGATATCATGCAAAGGCAAAGGAACTGTTATCAGAATTTACTGCTATTCAACTGGTCAGAATACCAAGAATGGAGAATGCGAGAGCAGACGCCCTAGCTCGACTAGCTTCAGCTACTCGCATCGAGCTAAGACGAACAATCCCAATTGAAGTGTTAGCTGGTCGGAGTATAGATGAAGATCTGAAGATGAATTTTATCACCCTTGATCTAGGACCATCTTGGATGGATCCCATCAGGATATATATCGAGGAAGGAGAATTGCCAATTGACAAGCTTGCAGCCAAGAAGTTGAAGTTTAAAGCTGCTCGGTATGTACTAACTAATGGTGTTTTATATAGACGAGGAATTATGGCAGGTTTGCAAACATGTGTACATCCCATCGAGGTGAAAGATTTTATTGAAGAGATCCATGAAAGGTTTTGTGGAGCACATGTAGCAGGTCGGACACTTTTACAAAGGGTGATAACGCAGGGATACTACTGGCCGATGATGAGGGCAGATTGTATAACCTATGCCAAGAAATGTGACAAGTGCCAACGCTTTTCCTCCATCCGAAGAACTCCACAAGCATTGTTGACACCCATAACGTCCCCTTGGCCATTTGCCATGTGGGGAATTGATTTGGTTGGACCACTGCCAACGACCCGAGGAAGGTTCAAGTACCTCGTCGTCGCAGTGGATTATTTTACTAAGTGGGTAGAAGCTGAGCCACTCATTGATATGACGTACGAGAAGGTGTACCAATTTATTTGGAAGAACATCATTTTCCGATATGGTCTTCCTCATGCTTTCATCACAGACCATGGAACACAATTTGATAACGAGGAGTTCGCTGCCTATTATCATTAATCAAACATTTTGAAGATTCATTCAGCACCAGGCCATCCTCAAAGCAATGGACAAACTGAAGTGACAAACAGAACGCTACTGAACGGTTTGAAGAAAAGATTGGATGATGCGAAAGCGAATTGGATCAACGAGTTACAATCAGTACTTTAGGCTTACCGAACTACTCCCCGAGTAGCAACTGGAGAATCACTATACATGCTGGCATTTGGAAGTGAAGCTGTCATACCTGTCGATTTGGGTCTCCCAACACACAGGGTACTGAATTTCAATTCCCCTATCAGCGATTTAATGAGAAGACTGGATTTAGACATGCTCGAGGAGGTCAGAGAGGAGGCAGCCATTAGAAATGCTGCTTACCAGCAGCGGACAGCTTTGTTTTACAACAAGAGGGTGAAGAAGTGCGACCTGAAAGAAAGAGACTATGTGCTGAAGAAAGTGATTCAAAAGCATAACAAACTGGAGGCAAATTGGCATGGACCATACCGAGTTACAGAAGTTATTCGACCAGGAACTTATCGAATAGCAACTTTAGAAGGCGAGGAGTTTAGAAATGCCTGGAATGCAGAGCACCTGCGCAAGTATTATCAGTGATGTATATGTAACACAATTTCCATTAGTATGAATAAAATGAAAATATTCTGCAAGTCTCTCGGTTTATTGAAAAAAATTTGGGGAATACTAGTGCTATGCACTACTCGGCAAAGCTCAGCAGACTACTCAACAAAATATTCCAAACTGTACCAACATAGTTGGTCGATGAGGAAAAAATATTCCAAACTGTACCAACATAGTTGGTCGACGAGTAAAAAATATTCCAAACTGTACCAACATAGTTGGTCAACGAGGAGAAAATATTCCAAACTGTACCAACGTAGTTGGTCGACGAGGAAAAAATATTCCAAACTGTACCAACATAGTTGGTCGACGAGGAAAAAATATTCCAAACTGTACCAACGTAGTTGGTCGACGAGGAGAAATATTCCTAAAAATGTCAACCTGTTTGGCTATAAAAAAAATATTCCAAACCCACTAACTATAGTTGGTCAACGAGGAGAATTTATTGATTTTGATTAGTCAGATACATTTTATGAAAAAGATAAAAATTTACCAAGTATGGTTAGTCGGGGATCAACTCCCACTAACTATAATTGGTCGACGAGCACAATTTAACAACCTTGGTTGGTTGGAAAAATTTTAAACATTTTTATACTCATTACTTTATCGAGCAACATTACTGGTACTTGTAATTTTTTTTACTAAGTTGGTCGATGAACAGCACAATATTATTATCTTTTTAATGAGATACATGAATATAAAGTATTTGATAACTACAAGCAATTGAGATTTGCAAGCAAGAATGAAAGTTTTTCATAAAATTCAAAATAAATTACAAGTTACATTGATAATTACATGGATATGTATACTAATTGTTACATCAAAAATTCCTATTCTATTAGTTTTTTCCCTTCAGCTTTCGATACGGGTTCCTCGCCAGTAGGCGGATCATTTAAAGACTGAAGAGAATTGATGAAGTTCAAATCCTTCAGCATCCTGACGTTCATCACAGAAGGTCGACCTAAAAGATGCTCGGGACGAGATACCTCAACTTGATAATGTAAATTGTAGTCACCGAGGTATTTTGAAATTAAGCTCCGAGGAATGGCACGAGCTGGGATCCATTCCATGTCCAAATTGTACGGTGGCACAGGCAAGTCGAGCAACCCGGGATCGTAGTAGTCCCACAGATAGTGTCCTTGTTCGAGCTTCAGCACACCTAAGGCATTCAGCCAGCCTTGTTTGTAGCCCTCATTATTGTCATTCTGGATACGATCGTCCAGATGGAATAGTGTTTCATTGTATCCAGCCATCCAGAACTCCCTGGGCTGTTTGTGGAACTGATATGTTAGATTTTCTAGCTGATCACGGAGGCTCTTGATAAAAAGCTCCTTATTCTCCAAGATTGACTTCTGCGCAGAGATCTGTTTTTCCAAGTCTCTAATTTTCTTTGACATGTCAGACAAAGCCTGGTTCTTAGCCATTAATTGGGAAGCTTGGTTCTCTAGGGCAGATGTTGTCCTCTGTTCCTCCACAAGCGTCCGAGCTGCTCTTCCTCGTCCCCGAGGAGCTCTTGCTCGTCCCCGAGGAGATGTGGAAAGGCCCGACCTTTTCAATGTGTCCAACTCTTGCCTCAATTTGGCATTCTCAACCTCTAAAAATGAAAATCCATCATCACTCACTGGGATTAGGGTTGTTAAAGAAGAAGCTGCAGACTTCAACTGTGCTAGCTCCTTCTGCAAATTATTATTCTCTTGCTTCAGCAGCTCGGCAATCTGTCTGCACTGTTCAACCTCACCCTTCAGAGTTCTCTCCCTCAGATCATACCCAGTAAAAAGATTCTCATAGCCCTTGTCAGCAACGATCAGCTTATACTTCTTCTCGTACTCCTCATGCAGTAAGGCAGTTGATTCCTTGTACTGATTCTGAAGGTCTTCGAGGGTACATTGGAGATCCTCAATCATTTTATAGTAAGCCACATTATTGACTACAGCTCGGTCAAGTAAACACTTCAGGTACTGATATGCTTCGACTGCCTGTCTTGAAGCATCATGACCAAGGATATCGGCAACTTCTGAAGCACTCAAGTCTGTATGACCAGCCTTAAAGTACTCATTGCATTGTTGCAGTAACTTCGTGTCATGGGCAGATAGCAGGTCCAACCTGGCCAGAAACTAGCAGAGAAAGAAAAAATAATCATCAAAAAGAAGATCAAGATAGAGTACAAATAGAAAAGAGACAATCGAATGGAAGAAAGAACTCAAGTTTTATTAGATCATGAAATTTGAGGTTACAAGTTTTGAGTTACATTTGAAAAATAAAAAAGAAAAATAGAAAGAGAAAACCGAACAACACTACACCTTTTCCTTATCTCCCAAAACCTTCTCGGGAGTTTGGGAAGAGGATGCAGGTTGCTCGGAGGGAACTGTGACTTGTTCGGAGAGCATCAGTTGTTGCTCGGAAGAAGAAACTCCTTACTCGGCAGCAGGCTGGCTGGTTAGAGCATGTTCTCCCACTACCATTGAAGACTCCTCAGAGGTAGCTTCGTCCTCCTCTAATTCTTCTGGAGTAGGAGGGGGACCAAGGATGTGTCTCTGGAAGAGCTCGGATGACTCGTCGACCTTCAACTCCTGAAGAGCAGCAACCCATCCGTCCCTGAAATACTTTACACTGCCATAATCCACTTGAGAGACCATGGAAACACATCCCTTATCCCAACCTTTGTCCCAGCCAGAGCTGAAGGACTTCTTCACGACAGCTTTCCTTTTGGCCTTCTCCAAGGCGAGCTTCTCGGACAGCAAAACATCAGCAGCTTTCAATTTTTATTCAGCTTCCTCCTTCTGCCGAGCTACTTCCTGGAGTTAGACCAACCTCTCCTCAGCAGCCTTGAGTTTATTTTCAAATTCCCCAGAAGTCTTGAGCTTCACATCGAGCTCTTTATTAGCCTTCTCCAAGGCATTCACTTTCCTCTCCAAATACCTGGAGGCCTCAGTAACCCGAGTTTTCTCCTACTCGGAGGAAGCAAGTTTCTTCTCCCAGATTGCCTTATCAGTAGCATACTTCTGGCGAGATCCCTCCAAGGACTTGGTAGCTTCTTCCAAAGCTCCCTCCACACTGGACGAGGAGCAAGAAGCTTTGATTGCTTCATCCTTCTTAAGGATTATGTTGAAATAGCTCGTCAACTGTAAACAAAAAAAGAAAGCAAAGTCAGAAACAAATATGAGAAATAACAAAGGAAAATATGAAAAGTTCAGAGTAAAGGTACTTACTGAAGCAAGATGACGAGCAGCCAAAGGTGTAACCATATCCCGAGTAAGGTTATCTTCATTACCTTGCACCTCGGGAATGGTCAAGGACTTTACCGTGCTCATGTCAAAGCTCGGGGGAACAGATGTGGGAACCCCAGTTTCAGCAGCAGGGGGGTGAATGGTGGTGTCAGCCAAATTGATCGAGGAGCTCTTCTTCAGCCTCCTCGGGGGAACAGGTACAACCAAGGAAGAATCCTTGGTCGGTGATATCCCAATCACCTTTCCAGGAGCAGCAGAGCTACTTGGAGCCACTGCAGGCTTGTCAGTAACCTTCTCGAAGACTTTAGCAGGAGCAACTGGAGGAACTACACCAGTCTTCTTTGTCCCCTCTTTTGGGACATCAATCTTAATCCTTTTTACCTCCCCAGAGTCGGAGGCAGTTTTCTCAAACAGAGCAGGAGTCCTTCTCTTCTTCATCCTTTCGTTCAACGGAACGTGAGATTATGGCGAAGAACTTGCAGAGGGTGGTACTAGCTCTGCTTCACTGATCACTGGACGAGCAGTGAAAGAAGTTGTATAGCTCTTGTATTGGAGCAGATAGGAGGCTGATCGAATGTGCTCGTCAGCAACCCTTTGATGCAGACCCCAGATAAGTCCCAAATTCCTTATATTGACATATATTTCTTTTGGGCACTTTCTCTTGCTATCAACTGCAAATAAATAAACATTATTATCAATAACACATTTTATCAAACACAAAACAAACATAATTTCAAGATAAATAAAATAAATAAAAATAACCTATCCCATTGCCGTAAGGAGGGCATCTGGGACCCTGGTAAACCTCATCTCCGGTTAAAGAAGGGTGTTGCCAATTTTTTACAACAACCCCATGTTCAAAATAATCCCTGTTGGCATCAGGGAGATTGACTACTAAAGCTCTATTTATAAACCTAGTTTTTAAATAATAAATGTTATCATTAACTGCCCATCTATAGCAGTACATGATTTCTGGAATTCCTATACGAGTTCCATGCACTTGATTTAATTTATACACCCCATTAATTATTCTCCATGTGTTGGGGGCTATTCGTGCAGGAACAACATCAAAGTACTGACAAAATTCCAGACACAGAGGATTTGGTGGAAAAGAAAATCCACACTCAGCAAAAAAGAGACTAGGGAACCAATGTCCCTCAGCCAAATTGAAATAATTAAAAGGCTCAGAAAGCTCTTCCAATACAACCCAAGAAGGAATGGAAAAATCAGATCGAAATTTGTCAAGAGACTCAACAGAGTAAACCATGATGATGAATTAAAAATGAAGAAGAAGAAGAAGAAAGAGGATCTTACAGAAAAAAGACTGAAGCTGTTGACAATGAACGACGGAAGAGATGAACGCACAAGAGAGTAGAAGACAATGAAAAACTCGAAGATAAAAATTTGAAAAGATAGAAGACGATGGGAGTCTCTGTGAAGTTTAAATACCTTAACTTGGGAACTGGCGAAGTAATGATTACGTTACCGACGGCTAAAAAGGCATTAAATATTGGCGCGGGAATCAAAGCGAACAACAGCGGCTAAAAAGGTGAAAAGTGGCGCGGGAACCGAAGCGAGCAAAAAAATCCAAAAAAGCATGATTCTACGAATTGGGAAGGAGAAGTAAATACAAGGGAGATAATCCTAAAAATCAGGAAGAACTATTTAAAGCTATCGTATTCCGAGAAATAATGTTCCATACTCCTCAAATTTCAAACTATGAAACATTGGGGGCTTCTGTTGATACCAAATTTAATCTGCTGACTTGGATCAATCATATGAAGACACGTGACAATCTACATGACAACAACATGCACTTCCGAGATAATCACACGCTCCGAGGAACAAACCTCTCCGAGGAACTCATACGCTCCGAGGAGCAGACCTCTCCGAGGAACTCTTGAATACCAGAAAGCTTAGGCGGTCCGAGCTACTCAGGTGGTCCAAGCTGCCTCTCGAACAGAGCATTAATTGATGAATAACCAACAGTACAACTGGTTCATTAAATGCTTATCATTTAGACGCACACGCTTAAAGGGCATTAAATGTATTACCCTTTCATACGTATATCATTTAATGTATCACCCTTTCATATGACAGCCTCAAGGCTATAAATACGTTGTACAATCCTCATTGTAGGGGAGGCCAATTCTGAATCCAAACTTTGGGGATCCAGAACGCAATTTCTTGTAATCGAGAATTCCCAAACACTCAGCAATAAAACTATATTGGACGTAGGCCATTCATATAAGGCTGAACCACTTTAAAAATCTTTTGTCTCATTTATTTATCTGTGATTGAAATATTAGAGTGATCTAATTTTTTACATCAATAATTATATTAATAAAATTGGTGCTAAAATGGAGAACCTGAATTTATCATTACTTTTTGCACAAAATATAAGTCATAATTATTTTAGTGATAAATAAAATACCGTCCACTATTTAGTTTATTTATTAGACAATTTAAAAAAATGGATCAATATTGGATCAACCCCAAAGCTTTGGCAGGACCTAAAGGTCTATTCCCTATTTTTATATTAGAAACCTAAAATTTCTTATTTTCGAGCCAAAAGTCTCTAACATATGAAATTTTGATTCATCAATTATAAACCAAAAGTTTTATATTTTAATTGTTCATATATATTGGACTGATACACACTTCACAATCTATATTGAATCTGACAATTGATAATTTTAAATTGTCATTATATAATGATATTTATTTAGCAGACAATGAAAAACTCGCATTATTCTAAAGAATCGGAAGTTTTTTTACACTTGATATGTAATATTGTAAAAGGTTCAACCATTATTGAACCTAAGGCTCCAGAAGAGCCTATGTGATGTTGTTATGTGGTACCCGCTCATTCATATGCGATGAGTTATATAAAATCAATTCCTGAAGAAATTTGATTCATTTTATGGGCATCAAGATACATAGGTACCATATTAATAAATAATAAAATATAATTTTGCATTAACTTCTAGTGTTGAAAGATAAAATTTTACACTAGCAAACCCCCGTTTCATTATTCACGGGGTTGTACTAGAACAGGTTATGAACTGCGAATGTGATTTCTTAAATTATATGCTCTAATACCACTTGTTGGAAAGTAGGTTCCCGTAAAATACCAATTTCTAATTTCAAAGGGGATGGTTCACAAAATATTCCAAATTTATATAAATTCTTTCAAAAATTAAATTATCTTCTTCTAAAGCACAACTTCAATTCAAGTTCAAATATACACAAACCAAATTAAAACTTGTTTAATTCAAGATTAATTGCCAAATTGATAATTCTGATTTGAATTAAAGTAAACTAAAATTACCCAGCTTACATAATCACCTAAGTCACATTTCTTGTGATTTAATCAATTTTTATCTTGTTAAATCTAAGCATGCATCTAGGTGAGAATTTTGCAAGATAAAAATAAACACAACCATAACGCCACTATGTACGAGAAAAACCCACAACCAGAAAAACCTCGGACGACCCAGCCACAAGTCCACTAAATATGGTATTATAAAGGACGCGAGAGAATACTTACACAACGACTCGACGCCCTCACAAGCCTTGGCTTTCTCCATTCCTTCCACCTCCGACTAGTGACTATGAAGGAGTCCACCTACGTCTCAGAATCCACCGATGGGGTAAAACTACCATCATGCACACGGAGTCCACCGTACGAAAATCCACGTACACGAAATCCTCAGTAAGAGATAATATCTATGGAGTAAAGAATAAACATGGTACCAAAATGATGATCTTAAAACCGAAGAAACTTGGACCACCGAAACTATATCGGTGTAAACTTTTTTTGTATGAAATTAACTCATTTATGATTCATAAAAACCAAAGGACTTTTAGGGTGGATGTTTTTAGTCTCAAAGTGTGGAAAAAGTCCTCTGAAAAAATTAACTCCTAAACTATTAAGATGGGTTGGAAAGTAGTGGGGAGTTACCAAAGATAACTGCTTAAAAACTGCCAAAACTATCTGGTCGTTAGAATGAAAAAACAGTGTCGTTCGAACGACAAATCGAATGAGAAGACAGTAGCTCCAAAAAGGAAGTTCGTTCTAACGACAAAACAAATAAAAAATCAAACGAGATTTCAGTTTAGCCTCGTTAGATACCTCATTCGAACGACCTGGGAATCTAGTTTGAATGAGGTCGTTCAAACGACTTTATCAAACGAATTTTCGAAAAACTTATTTTTTCTCAAAAAAATAGAAAATTCATTTTAAAATATTTTTACATGATTAATGACACCCAATAAAAATATTCGGGTCTCAGTATATCATATGCATTCATACCTGAGAGATCTTTGGAAACTTAACGACGACACATGGAACGAAATGCGGCATATGATGTGATCTTTATTAGACTTGACCGCTACGTCCAACTCAAATTTCATAGGCTTAAAGGTCACAAACTTCTATCCTATGACTCAGATAGTTTTATCCGGAATTAAGTTAACGCATACAAATTGACTCAATTGGACATTTTTTTTTAAATTGGCTATTCCGCGACAAAACCAAAATAAAAAACCAATGGACCGTCAAGCTCATCTAAAAGACACAATCACACCCAAAAATAAAATAATATGGGCGCTTGATCAACACAAATATTGAGAAGCTTTGCATTAAAAAAACGTTTTCGCGTAGATATAAACCTGCACACTTAAACACAACATTAAACACATAGGGAATATAACAATATTAAACCCTCCTCCTTTGTCTAACATTATCTACCTAAGAAAGACATCTCCCCCTAGGTTTAGATCTCCCTAATTTAAAAGGTTTAGATAATATTTCTTCCCCTTTTTGTTCATAAGTAGACAAAGATTAAGGTGCAAAAAATAACCCACTTTGCCCCGATTAATTAAATTCTCCCCCTAAATGAAACAAGGGATAAGCATAATGGGAAAAATAAGTATATCATGCAAGGGTGTATAGTGACACAAAAAAAATCATGGTAACACAAGAACAACTAATCCATATAAGGAACAATATATACCAACTATGATGCGATAACAAAATGATATCAACTACAATGAACTAAAATGAGCATGGGATACCAATGAAAAATCGCAACAAGATAGCTATTAATATGAATAAATAGCATACAAGGATTAGTGTAAAAGCAAAGACTCAAAAAAATGATACTATATATATAGATATGAAAAATATATCAATGAAGCACAAGCGCACACACACACACACACATATATATATGGAGAGGTTCATAAGTGAACCTAAAAGATGAAATTTTTAATGAACCTTAACAAAATAACACTTAACAACTCATTAATTTTAATTTCTATGTTGTAATTGGTCCGCGCCAGCGACAACGAACACGCATGTCGATCGATGCCCAACCCCCCCCCCCCAACCCCAACCACCACCATCCTTTGGTAGCCCTTATAGCATCCCTTATGCCCCATCACCATGGAAACCCTTATATCAGCCCTTATAGTAGCATAACTGCCATGGGGGTAGGGGTGGGGGATCGATCAACACACGTGTCCGTTGTTGCTGGCACGGACCAATTACAACATAGGAATTAAAATTAATTAATTGTTAAATATTTTTTGTTAAGGTTCATTAAAAAGTTCATCTTTTAAGTCCACTTGTGAACCTCTCTCTTAATATTATATATATACACCACACAAGACACTAAACACAATAAGCTTTCCACACTCATATGACATAAATGTATTCAAATAAATATGTGATAAACGGAGTGAAGGGGTGTGAACTAGAAACAAAATAATTATGACCTCAAAAATCAAATTATGTTCTTATTCTAAAGCACAACTTCAATTCAAGTTCAAATACAAACCAAATTAAAACATGTTTAATTCAAGATTAACATGAATTTTTCCAAATTGATAATTCAAACTTGAATTAAAGTAAACTAAAATTACCCAACTTAAATAATCACCTAATTACACCATTCTTGTGATTCAATCAATTGTTATCTTGTTAAACCTAAGCATGCATCTAGGTGAGAATTTTGCAAGATAAAAATAAACACAACCATAACGCCGCGATGTACGAGAAAAATCCACAACGAAAAAAAACTCGGATGGTCCAGCCACAAGTCCACTAAGTATGGTATTAGAAAAGACACGAGTGAATACTTACACAACGACTCGACACCCTCGCAAACCTTGACGCTCTTCGTTCCTTCTACCTCCGCCTAGTGACAATGCAGGATTCCACCTACATCTCAGAATCCACCAATGGTGCAAATCTACCGTCACGCACACGGAGTCCACCATATGAAAATCCATGTATAGGAAATCCTCAGCAAGAAACAGTCTCTATGGAGTAGAGAATAAACCCGGTGCCAAAATGATGATCTCAAAACATGTGCTGTGATGAAAATTGGATCACCGAAACTATATGGGTGTAAACTTGTTTTTGTATGAAATTAAATAATTTATTATTCACAAAAACCAGAGAACTTTTAGGATGGATGTTTTTAGTCTCAAAGTGTGGAAAAAGTCCTCTGGAAAAAATTAACTCCTGAACTATTAAAATAGGTGGGAAAGTAGTGGGGAGTTACCAAAGAAAACTTCTTGAAAACTACCAAAACTGTCCGGTCGTTCGAACGAAAAACAATATCGTTCAAATGAAAAAATAGTGTCGTTCGAACAATAAATCGAGCGAGAAGACATAGCTCCAAAAATGAAGTTAGTTCGAATGACAAAACAAATGACAAATCAAACGAGATTTCAGTCCTAGGAATCTTGTTTGAACGAGGTCGTTTGAACGACTTTTCAAAAACTTATTTTTTCTTAAAAAAATAGAAAAGTAATTTTAAAATATGTTTACACAATAAAAGACACCCAATAAAAATATCCAAGCCTCAATATAACATATGCATTCATACCTGAGAGATCTTTAGAAAGTTGATGACGACACATGGCACGAAACATGACATATGATGTGATATTAATTAGACTTGGGTTCTACGTCTTCAACTCAAATGTCATAAGCTTGAAAGGTCACAAACTTATATCATATGACTCAAATAGATTTATTCGGAATTAAGCCAACACATACAAATTGACTCAATTGAAAATTTGTCCTTACATGACAAAAGATCCACTTTCTCTAAAACTCCGAAAGAGGTTATTGTCTATAAAAATACACAAGTTCCTAAAGTGACAATAAATCCCCTAAAGTAGGCAAATGCACCTAATATGAATGAGATCTTTATATCTTATACATAAATAAGAGAGGGGAAATGATACTACAAATCTACGTATTATAAATGAATGTTGACAGATAATATATTAGCATAGATGAGAAAATGACATGATTACATAATTTGAGTCTCTAAATAAATGTGGTGTAATTGGACCTATAGTAGAAACCTCAAAAGATATTGACACTAAAGGTTACAAATGAGTATTTATAAGAAAGAGGATTGATGAACTCGTTAAAAAAAGTGCACGACCTATGGCACGAGATTTTCTGAAGAAACTAAAAATGATTATATATGAGCATACTCTCCCCTTATGACCGTAAATATTTTCACATATTCAACTCGCTTAGCAGTTTTTGAAATAGAATATATGTGACTCTTGAATATTATAACTGCTTATACATACGAAAATTAGATGAAGAATACATATAAAAATCCTAAAATGATTTTCTTTGCCAAAAGCAAAGATAAGGAGTACGCACTTAATTCAAATAAGATGTTCATTGTACAACTTAAATCAATCTGAAAGGATATATGTACAGTCATCACAACTTGTCTAAAGTGGGGTATGAAAACAATCATATATGCCAACGTGACATTATAAAAATATCCTTAAAAGAATGTGCTCTTGAAGAGCTCAATTAATGTGCAAAGATGTGATTAATATCAATATTATGTGTTACATTCATGAAATTATTGGTATAATACTTTTTAAATCCAGCGATCCGTGTCTAGTTAGTTATATAAATGCAGGTTATCTATGGGATCCTCACAAGGAACAATCAAAACACTTATGACTTGCCTCAAATAACATATGTTCATACTACTACTTATGAAGGTAATAATGCTTGTATAGCCTAAACTCATAGACGTTACATCGAGGGAGATGTGACCAGCACATTTTCAATTTTCTGTAGACATGACCTCTAAAAGAATTGTGTAATTGAAGTCATATAGATCCGATAAAATAATATGTTCACCCCTCTTCACCAAAGTCTTATAGAAGTCGAGCTTCTGAAGAAAAATGATATTGAAGTAACAACTTATCAATCTATTCACCAAGTCATAGCAACATTTTAGAAGGTTGTGTATGAGACTGATATGCATCGACTCAATCATCAGAGAAATGTCAAAATCAGGGGGAGCATTTTATCAGGGAGAATCTAAAAACATGATATTTTGAACAAATACATGTTGTACTCTTTTTCTTTTAACTATATTTTTTTTCATTTGATTTTTCAATTAAAGATTTTCACGAGACAACACTAAGAGCGTCCAACATTGATTCAATAATCACAAAAGTTGTACTATTTTTCCTTCATTTTGATTTTTTCCCACTAGATTTTTTCTTATTAAGGTTTTAACGAGACAACAATCATTGAATGGTGAAAATAGTATACATACAAGGAGGAGTGTTATAAAAATATATTAGGTGAATGTCCACTGATATTCTTCAAATATTAAGGAGTTGTACTATAAATATGAGTCATACCCTTTGAGTATTCCCATATCAATGAAATGAAGGAACTCTTTGCCTCTATATTTTTTGTGTTCCCTTTATTTTACAACATTATCTTTTTTGTTTTTATTTATTGATTAATTTATTTCACATGCATATTTAATTGATTGATGTCATTATTCTTTATATTTAAGATTAACAACCTTAATTATGAAAAATAGGGATTGTTGTAAGCAATGGCACATGGAAATGTTGGTGTGGCAATGGTCATCTGTAAACTAGGAGTTTCATCATTATAAGCATTCGATCTTATTTGCTGAAATATTAGAGTCATCAATTCACTTATATCCTAGGTCAAAATATTTTACTTCAATAAAAAACAGTTGGATGGCCACCATTACCCTTTTTTTTAGAGTTATGATAAGAGAAGAAATAATGATTGTGAGTATTTTATATAATGATAAACTTTTAAAAACAAAATAAAAATTTTGAATTAAATATTAGTTAAAAATCTACCAAGGATCTTTTGATTAAATGACTCTTTTATTTAAAATAGGGAGTTTTTAAACACACCATGACTTCTCATTAACACCAACCGGGTGTTTTTTTAAAGTGTAAACCGTAAATGACTATCGTGCCCTTTTTAATTACGCGCTGCCAAAACAGATATCAGCTGCGTACAACAGCTTCTTTCTAAAATTAGAGCAGTTGCTCTCTAAAATCAGGTAATCAAAGTATGTTGGGTAAAAACGATAAACAAAACTTTTTCTTCATTAATGTTGGTGACTCCTTACAGTTACAACTACTCGATTTCTTTTATAAATAAAGGGGGTCTTCCTTTCTCTGCAGTGATAGTTTAGATTTGTTCATATTAAGATTTTGTTTTGGTCTTTTGCAAAGGTAGAGCAGTTGATGGCTTTCTATACGGTGGATTATATCAAAGTATTGTAGACTATGTTGATGAACAATCGAGTCGTTGGTTGAAACGGAAGGCAAGGGTGAGTTTTTTTCCAGGTATTGTCGAGAGCAAATAATGGTTCAAATAACCCCTTTTTTATTTTTATTTTACAAATTATGATTGTGAAAAAAATTAAAAGAATATAAGGCTAAAATAAATGAGTAAGTAAAATACGTGGATGTTAAAAATATATCATGATGTTAATAAAAACACTCTTAAAATGATTAAATGTCACATGCCCTAAGAAAATTTCACCCGCACCTAGCCGCAGTTTCTCACGTCCTGTTCAACGGCAATATGACATGTGTAATTTCTAATTTTTCAACATAACAATTAATATCGATTTACTTTTAGGGTCAATTATTAAATAGTCCCTACTATAAATATATATTTTTTAAAAAGGACACATATTTTTAGTTTAATTCATTTAGTCCCTCAAGCACTCAATATCCTCTTATTTTTAGAGGTCCGCGTCAGCGGCACTCCCTCTCCAAAATATGTGGCAAAGGACTTTTTGAGGCAAAATAAAAAAATTTGGAGTAAATAAGTATTAAAAAATGTCCGAAAAACTATTTGGTATATGTCCCTTACTTCTAAAGGTCAACGATAGTGTGCGGTAAAATTTGACTGCTTTTGACAGAAGCATAAAAATGAAATTTGACCTCTGATAGCTCGCAAAACATTGCTGACGCTGTAGCAAACAAAATTATATGGCAAATGAGACTACAAGAAACAACTTCAAAGATCCATTCTCTGATAAACATATAATAAAAGTATATTTATTTTACTTTTGGTTTTTGGTTACAATTTGTTATACTTTTGAGTATCAGATTTATACTAGGAATTAGATCTTTAAGAATTAAAATCACAATAAACATGAAAAATAACCAATAACAACTAACATAAAACCACATCAAATAATACAATAACTGTACAAGTTTTAAAATAATATCATTTTGTTTGTAAACACTTGGAATAAATTAACATTACTATAACAAGTTTATTGAATCACATAATTCGGTTTTTAATAACTGAATATGTTTAAACTCAAACAATAAACAGGAAAGGAACCTCTAAAGAAAACTCTCTCTCTCTCGATCTCTCGATCTGGATATAATAGTTTCTAAATACTATCAAAATCGTTTGTGGTGTTAACCTTGTAACTAAAGAAAAAAAAATGCATGTTTCAAATGAGAAAAAGAAAGAAAAACAAATAGACGAAGCTTCATCTGTGAGCAGTGATGAGTGTTTCAACAAACCTCAACCCATCAAATCTAGGCACAAATTTGTCCGAAGAAGACACCATGGTATTTGAAACACCTACCTGTAAAATCAAACAACAGAAAAGAAAATAGGTGATTAAACAGTTGGAGGACAAATGAAGAATTGAATTTCAACCGTAAGGAAAATGAAGAATTTACCTCACGGGAAACTATGATCCTAGAATTGGAAGCAGATATGGCCATGGCAGAAGCAGCCGCCACAGAAGCTACTAAGACACCGAATTTCATCATGAAGTTTGGGAGCACAGAAATATAATTTAGAAAAGTTTCGACGAGTTTATAATATACAATGGAAATGGTCAGTGGTGGTATATTTACGCGGCAACCATAGAACAGTCTCGGCGTTGAATATTCTTAATTGACCAAAATAACCTCAAGTGCCCGGAACTCTTTTTCAATGAATCAATATAATCTTTATGGGTGGTTTTGTACGACGTTTCTGCACCCTTGCGTGACAGGTGTATGTACACGATGACTCTACGCCAAAGCTACTTGAATTATAAAAGATAAAATTCCAAACTAAAGAAGTTCCAGCTTTACCCCTCTACTATATTACCATGTGTGCATGTATGTGGCTCATATTCTTCAGAGGCTCTGCGTCGGCATGGGTTATGATCTCATGGACAACTCATAATTGATTATTTATTGGTACGGTTAGAGTCGATTAACACAATACACGAAACCACCTTTCACTTGACACGTGTATAACCAACTGTTGTGATCTTTTTTTTTTATTATTATTATAAGGAAATCCATTTTGTTATAGTCTAAATCGTTAACAGCCACAATAAGGATTTTGTGCAGACATAAAAAAAAGAGTATAATACCTTATCAAGTTAGAGTATTATTATTTATAAACTAAAGTAACATACGAACTCTAAAAATATTTTTTTTATCATTAATTATAAAGTAGTCTAAATTATATTTTCTTACCTGGAAAGTCTTTAATATTAATTCCCCCTTTCAAGTTATTAGTTATATTAATTTTTAAATATTTAATATATATACAAAGGGAAAAGGTGATTAAATAAAACTTGAATTATCCAATTTTTACGAGAAATCCCAATTGAGACTTTTAGTCATATTTTTTTTTAGTGAGACTTGTGGTTTTTGAAACAAGATTTATAGTCCAAAGAGGTTGTTACATTAAAAATAATTGAGGACTCTTCTTTGCAATATACCTATACAAAGATGACTTTTTTGGTAAATTATATTAACCCCTCATTATTACACTAATAGATTTCCCTAATAACTTTTTATATCTAATAATTACCCCCCTCATACTTCCAACTCTAAAATTGTTACACTTCAATCAATTATATTAGTGTTTATCAATTTTTAACCGAATTTAGTCATATGTTATGCGGCCAGTGGAAAAGGGTTTTTAACATGACTTTTATATGCAATGATTGGTATTGAGTTTTGGTATTTGTTTTTTTTAAATAGGGTGTTTGATTGGGTTGGGTTTATTTAATGTGATGATGACTAAACTTTGACCTTTTTTTAAGTAGATTGATTGTTTTGACATATTACATTAGCATAATTAGTTTACTGGAAGGGGTTCATTGTTCAAGGGAGGACTATTAGATAAAATAATTCAAAAGGCCCCTTGTTAAAGGGGTAAACTTTTGGAGAGTTAAATGTAATTCACCCTTCTACCATGAAAGCCTCCTTGGTTGCTATGCATGCTCTTAACCTTAAACTTCCTGATATTGACCGGGATGTTATTAAATCGTTTGCTTCCATTCTCTCTAATCAATCTACATTCAAAGACATTTCACTCAAAAACCCTACAACCTGTTGGAGATTTTTAAAATAAGAGAGTAAGAGTTTTTTGGGTATAAAAGCCTTAAGAGCTTGTCCCACATTGAAAGTATGTGGAAGAGGTGGGAAGCTAACCCAAATATAAAAGGGGATAGTGTCCCACATTGGAAAATGTACAAAGCTAAGTGTCACCACTAAGCTATAAAAGGGGTGGGCAACCTTTGAGTCCCACATTGGAAAAATGTTAAGAATTTGTACACTTAATAAGTACAAATGGAAGAAGAAGAGTTAATTCATCTAGCATTTAAGAGGCTATTCAAGAGACCTCAATACGGTGCGAAGCACCGTAAGCACGCGCGGGCGTGCGGGTGCGGGGCAGTGGGCTGTAGAGGCGCTAGTGGCGCACTTTGCACTTTTTTGTTGACCCGTGCAAAACCGATTCGGTATTATTATACCTGTTCGGAAAGGACTTAAGACTGTTGGTAATTAACAGTCATACCTGTTCGGAAATGACTTAATTCAACAGTCATGACTCTTGAAGACAAAGCCTTTCATTTTCTATAAATAAAGGCTGCCTAAAAACGGAATTACATTGATAACAAAAACCAGTTTCAGATTTCCATACCCTGCTATTACTCTCTTACAGTTTTCAGGAGATATAAATTCTCTTATTCTGTTTTGTGCACATAAACAGAATAAGAACTTGATTGACTGTTCTTCGCTGCTACATCCAAGGGTTGTCTTCAAATATACAAGTTGCAGACAGTGCAATTGCTTCATTGTATCTTGAGTACGGATTTGCTGATTCCCGTTTGTATACCGAAATTCTTCGTGTGGGGCAAATACTGTATTTAGGAAAGTGACATCACGCCTTGAAGTTTTATAGTGACTATTCAGAAATTACATTGTTGTATTGGAGTTGACATTTTTGAGATATATAAAGAGTTCCATTTCTGTATTTGCATTCATAATATCCAATAATCTAAATACAGTATTTTTGGAAATGGCCGACTCTTCCAAATCACTTCGACAAATAACAGAAAGCTTTGTTAAGTTGGACCGTTTTGATGGTGGTAATTTTCTGCGTTGGCAGAAAAAGGTTCATTTTCTTCTAACAACATTGAAGATTGTATATGTCTTGTCACAACCGAAACCAAATGAAGATGAAGATGAAACCGTGGAACAGACTAGGCAACGAACAAAATGGGAGACCGATGATTACTTGTGTCGTGGTCACATTCTCAATGCACTTGCTGATAATTTGTTCGACTTGTACCAAAATGTTGGGACAGCAAAAACTTTGTGGGAAACATTGGAGACCAAATATCTAACGGAAGACGCTACAAGTAAGAAGTTCCTTATCGGTCAGTTTCTAAGCTTTAAAATGCATGATAATAGGCCTGTGCTAGAACAATTTCATGACATCCAACGCATCATAAATCATTGCAAACTGAAAAAATTAAATATGGATGATAATGTAATTGTTGCTGCCATAATTGAAAAACTTCCTCCTTCTTGGAAAGAGTACAAGAAAGAACTCAAACACAAAAAGGAGGATCTTTCACTTGAAGAATTAGAGACTCATTTAAGAATTGAACAAGAGTCTCGAATTCTAGATGGTAAAGAGGAACAAGAAAATTCTGTTTCTAAGGTCCATGTGGTGGAGGAAGGAAAGGAGCAAAAATATGGCAATCATGAAAAAAATAACAAGCGAAAGAATTTTTCAAATAATTATAAAGCAAACAAAAAGAAGAAAGGAAATTGTTTTCATTGCAACAAACCAGGTCACTTCAAGAAGGATTGTCGTGAGTTCAAGAAACTAAAGGAAAAAGGAGGGACATCAGACACAAAGCAAAAATTTGCTGCTATGATATTCGAGGCTAATATGCTTGGAGAAGACAACTCTTGGTGGGTTGATTCTGGTGCCACAAGGCATGTTTGTAAGGACAAGAACTTGTTCTCTGCCTATGAAACAGTGGAAGGAGATGTTCTCTATATGGGAAATTCATCTACAGCTGCGGTTAAAGGCAAAGGGACAGTGGATCTCGAATTCACTTCCGGGAAAATCCTTAGCCTCACCAATGTTTCTCATGTTCCTGATGTTAGGAAAAATTTAGTTTCTGGAAGTCTTCTTAACAAATTTGGCTTTAAGCTTGTATTTGAGTCAGACAAATTTATTCTGACTAAAAATGGTACCTTTGTAGGAAAAGGATATTTGTATGAGGGCATGTTTAAGCTCAATATCAATGAAAAGGATTCTTCTGCTTATATCGTTGATTGTTTTTCATTATGGCATAGTCGTTTAGGACATGTTAATACAAAGAAAATTCATTTCATGGTTAATTTAAATTTAATTCCTAAATATGAGAATGATATGAATGAAAAGTGTAAAATATGCATGCAAACAAAAATAACAAGATTGCCTTTTCCTAAAATAAAAAAAACTACATCTTTGTTGCAATTAGTACATAGTGATGTTTGTGATTTGCATGGAACGCCTACTAGAGGTGGTAGTAAATATTTTGCTACATTTATTGATGACTTTTCAAAATATTGTTATGTATATCTTTTAAATTCTAAGGATGATGTGCTTAATAGATTTAAGACATATAAAAATGAAGTTGAAAATCAATGTGATTCTAAAATAAAATGTCTTAGATCTGATAGAGGTGGTGAATATCACTTTCCTCAATTTTGTGAAGATATGGGAATTATACATGAAGTTACTGCACCTTATACACCACAACAAAATGGAGTAGCAGAAAGAAAAAATAGGACACTAACTGAAATGGTTAATGCTATGCTTTCTTATTCTGGTTTAAGTAAAGGGTTTTGGGGAGAAGCACTTTTAACTGCATGTCATATTCTGAATAGAATACCTGTTAAAGATAATAAGAAAACTCCTTACGAATTATGGAAGAATAGAAAACCTAATTTAGGTTATCTTAAAGTTTGGGGTTGTAGAGCTATTGTAAGACTACCTGAAACTAAGAGAAAGAAATTAGGAAGCAAAGGTGTTGAATGTATTTTCATAGGTTATGCACAACATAGTAAAGCCTATAGATTTTTGGTTAGTGAACCTAATGATTCTGTTGAGGTAAATACAATAATTGAATCGAGAGATGCAATTTTTTATGAAGGTTTTCTTCTATTCCTAGAATTAATAATGAAAAAGAAGTAAGCACTCCTTCACAGTTACCTGTAACTCCACTAGTAGAACAAGAAGAGATTAGAAAAAGTAAGAGACCTAGGAAAGAAAAAAGCTTTGGTCCCGACTTTGTAGTCTATCTTGTTGAAGGAACTAGAAACACATCTTGTAATCAATATGCTTTGACTCTTAGCGTTGAAACAGACCCACAAACTTATAGTGAGGCAATTAAGTCTGTAGATTCAGCATTTTGGAAAGAAGCTATAAATGATGAAATGGATTCAATTTTGGGAAATAAAACTTGGAAATTAGTAGACTTACCTCCAGGATCTAAACCCATTAAGTGTAGATGGATTTTTAAAAAGAAAATGAAAATAGATGGAACAATTGATAAATTCAAGGCTAGATTGGTTGCTAAAGGTTTTACACAAAAAGAAGGAATTGATTATTTTGATACATATGCACCTGTTGCTAGAACCGCCACTATTAGAATTTTAATTGCATTAGCATCTATATATAATTTTGAGATTCATCAAATGGATGTGAAAACTGCCTTTTTAAATGGTGACTTAGAAGAAGAAATTTACATGGAACAACCTGAAGGGTTTGTTATGCCTGGACAAGAAAATAAAGTATGTAAACTTATTGAGTCCTTATATGGCCTAAAACAAGCACCTAAACAATGGCATGAAAAATTTGATAAAGTCATTATTTCTTATGGTTTTAAAATTCATGAATCTGATAAGTGTGTTTATAGTAAATTTGCTAATGGTAAAGGTGTGATCATTTGTTTATATGTAGATGACATGTTAATTCTTGGTACTGATTTAGAAAGCATTAATAATACTAAGAGTTTTTTGTCTTCTAAATTTGATATGAAAGATATGGGTGTAGCTGATGTCATATTAGGAATGAGAATAATAAGGAAAGATAAAAATATAATTCTCACTCAATCTCATTATGTTGAGAAAATTTTAAAGAAATTTAATCAGTTTGATTGCACACCTGTTAGTACACCTTTTGAACCACAGCTAAAGATGATCCCTAATAATGGTAGAGCTATTTCACAATTGGAATATGCACGAGTAATTGGTAGTTTAATGTATGCCATGACATGTACTCGACCTGATATTGCTTATGATGTTGGTAAATTAAGTAGATATACTAGTAATCCAAGTTTATTGCATTGGCATGCTGTCAATAGAATATTAAAATATTTGAAAGGAACTATGGACTATGGTATATACTATAGTGGATATCCTTCAGTATTAGAAGGGTTTTCTGATGCCAGTTGGATAACTGAGAGGGAGGATCATTCCTCAACAAGTGGATGGATTTTCACTCTTAGTGGAGGAGCTGTTTCTTGGGGATCAAAGAAACAAACTTGTATAGCTGACTCTACTATGGCAGCTGAGTTTGTAGCATTAGCTGCAACTAGTAAAGAGGCAGAATGGTTAAGGAATTCATTGATTGAAATTCCAGTTTGGCCAAAACCAATGCCTCCAATATCTATACATTGTGATAGTGAGTCTACACTTTCCAGAGCTTATAGTAAAGTGTATAATGGAAAGTCTAGACATATTGGCCTGAGACATAGTTATGTCAGACAAATGATTACAGATAGTGTAATCACAGTGGATTATGTAAAATCAAGTCAAAATTTAGCTGATCCTTTTACAAAAGGTCTTGCAAGAGGACTGGTGTCTAAGACATCAATAGGGATGGGACTAAAGCCCATTAATGATAATCACTCTTGATGGAAACTCAACTTGAAACTTGATATATTCAAGTCTCAAGTTCAATGATTAAAGTACATCATACGACGTGATTGTAAGCACTATAAAATTTAACATCCCAAGGATAAGTGCGTAGAACATGTAATGAATAATGAAAGAGGATGAGTTTAACCTTAATAGATTTATGGTGTTTTAAGTTACATGGACACCTATGATAATCTACCTATATGAGTGTGGAAGTGGTGCCGCTTCCTATGAGTATTGGGCTTGACTCTAAAGCACTCATGAAATCAAGGTACAGACACAAGGCCTAATTCATGTGTCGGCTTATATGGATAATCAGTGACTAAAAGATTTGTGTGTGAAGACAAATCCGGATAATCAATATAGATTGATAGTTCAAAGACAAGTCTACTATACTTTCATGGTTAACCTTGACGAACCTTCACAGGGTATTGGTTCAAGTCGTGAGACACCAATGCTTATACACAGTCTTACAGACAATCAAAGATTTACAAAACTTATTTTGAAAATGGTGGAGGAATGTTGGAGATTTTTAAAATAAGAGAGTAAGAGTTTTTTGGGTATAAAAGCCTTAAGAGCTTGTCCCACATTGGAAGTATGTGGAAGAGGTGGGAAGCTAACCCAAATATAAAAGGGGATAGTGTCCCACATTGGAAAATGTACAAAGCTAAGTATCACCACTAAGCTATAAAAGGGGTGGGCAACCTTTGAGTCCCACATTGGAAAAATGTTAAGAATTTGTACACTTAATAAGTATAAATGGAAGATGAAGAGTTAATTCATCTAGCATTTAAGAGGCTATTCAAGAGACCTCAATACGGTGCGAAGCACCGTACGCACGCGCGCGCGTGCGGGTGCGGGGCAGTGGGCTGTAGAGGCGCTAGTGGCGCACTTTGCACTTCGCATGCCGCGTGTCCGCAGTGGTAGCGGGTTGCCGGGATTCGTCCGGGTCGGATCACGGTAGCTCGGGCGCGGTCACTTTTTTGTTGACCCGTGCAAAACCGATTCGGTATTATTATACCTGTTCGGAAAGGACTTAAGACTGTTGGTAATTAACAGTCATACCTGTTCGGAAATGACTTAATTCAACAGTCATGACTCTTGAAGACAAAGCCTTTCATTTTCTATAAATAAAGGCTGCCTAAAAACGGAATTACATTGATAACAAAAACCAGTTTCAGATTTCCATACCCTGCTATTACTCTCTTACAGTTTTCAGGAGATATAAATTCTCTTATTCTGTTTTGTGCACATAAACAGAATAAGAACTTGATTGACTGTTCTTCGCTGCTACATCCAAGGGCTGTCTTCAAATATACAAGTTGCAGACAGTGCAATTGCTTCATTGTATCTTGAGTACGGATTTGCTGATTCCCGTTTGTATACCGAAATTCTTCGTGTGGGGCAAATACTGTATTTAGGAAAGTGACATCACGCCTTGAAGTTTTATAGTGACTATTCAGAAATTACATTGTTGTATTGGAGTTGACATTTTTGAGATATATAAAGAGTTCCATTTCTGTATTTGCATTCATAATATCCAATACAACCTATAAAGAAGAACAAATTGTCATTTAAACTGAGGAGGAAATTAAATCTCTCACTGATCCCTACAAGTTCTTATTAGTGTAAAAACTTGGTTGTGGTTAAAAAGTATTGGTTAATGCCACAAGTGCAAGGTGCAAAAGAAGTAGTAAATCTCGGTAGGTACGGAATCGAATTCCATAAAGATTGGTAAAATTATTAATCAATTACACTTATATAGGCATTTTATTAAACATGTAGTGTGAATATCAAATTGAATGTGAATTTGATTGAATTAAATGAAGGCAATTAGAAAGTAAACACAAAATAATAAGTAATTGAGAATTCAAATGAGAGTGAAGGTTAGGGATCATGAGTTCAATATGAATTTTAACACAAATGATTAATTGACTTTATAGATGTATTAATTTGGCAAATCCTTATATGAAATCAAATGTCATGTGTGAATAGGCCTGTCAATGGGTCGGGTCTGGACCCGGACCCGACCCAAATCCGACCGTATAATAGGGTCTAAGCATATTTTTTTGGACCCGAGATCCGAAGACCCGAATACCCGAAGACCCGTTTATTAAACGGGTAGGGTCTGGATCTTATACAAGACCCGGACCCGACCCGAATTGTACATTATTATTTTGTATATATATATACATATATACTATAAATTTATATATATTTATAAATATATCTTAGCAATATAACATGTAAGTATTATATATAAAAATATATATTTATGTATCCAATAAATATAAGTCATATATGTTTTGTTTATACTAATAATACTCTACAATACATTACAAAATATTTTAATTAAAGATTAAATAATAAAGAAGGGGGATAAAATAAAATAAATATAAAATAAATGTACATATTTGACCAGACCCGGACCCGAACCTGAGACCCGAAGACCCGAACGGATCCGGGTCTGGATCCAATATTGTAGACCCGGTGAAGATCCGGACCCGAACCCGATGAAGACCCGATTACACGGATTTGGATCTCCCTAAACCCGATCCGTTGACAGGCCTATGTGTGAAGGTATTAACCAACAACACCTAATTAAGATCTATTATGAGCAATTAAACCCAGTTGAATTAGAATTGCGGAGATCTACTGACTATCCATATTGCTAGACAATATGTATGAAGATAAATCCCTACAATCTTAACTTAACTTCACCAATCAATATATTCTACAATCAATTAATGATTAATTAAACGTGATTCATATTGAATCCACTACCTTAACCATATAGATCTCGCAATTCATAGTTGAAAATACAAAAGAATTAAAAAAATGGAGATAAAGTAGAGAAAGCAAGCCATAGCTCTTGAATGAAAAATAGTGCTTCAATCTTCAATTGTCTTCAAATTTGGTAGAAAAATTTCATTTCTTCGTCTTTCTCTCCCTCGAACTCTCTAAGTACAAAGTATGAACTATCCCTAAGCTAAGAATGATGTAAAAAGTCCTCACAAAGCCTAAAAAATATTATCTTAAAATTAAAATCCCATAATGGCATTGTCGTAATTTTCTGGTGAAGGAAAATACATCCTGCTATAGCAAAATACATCCTGAGAGGGTAAAATATATCCTGATATGGGAAAGATACATCCTAACAGGGTAAAATGCATCTTGACAGGGGTAAAATACATCATACTCTGTGATGTCCAAAATGCCCAAAATTCATCCAAAGCTCCTATAATCCATACTTGAAGAGTTGGACATCTTCTTTTAAAGTTGGGACAGTCTTTTGTTATAAATGAGCTTCGCTTCACATGCAGAATGCTTCCATGACCCTACAAAAGCATATATTCAAAGTCAAATAACATATAACATTCAAATAAAACGTATGCACATAAGAATTATCACAGAGTAGGAAATAAGGCCTCGGGGAAGATGTATCGCACATATATATCACATATATATGTGAAATATTGGGCTCTAATCCCCCCCCCCCCCAACTAGCTTATTCTAGGCCCCCAACATATGAAGCGATCACAAAACAAGGAGAGGTAAGACTTAATTCCTAACTACAAGAAAAGGAAAAATCAAAAATAAAAGTACCACTTTTGCGGGCCTCTCGATTGCATTTAGCGTATGCAATAAGACTTTTGAACCCCTAGGTTCCCCCTAAAGGACGAGTGAAGTCTCATGAGGGTTTGCAGTGAATATACCCATAAAATTCAAAACTCCTCAATATTTTACCCCGAATTCTCATTATATGAGCGCTCAACAAAATTTCCAAAACACATCAATTAGCTAGCAATTAAACTTGTCTTAGAATCAAATTTCACGATTTATATTAATCATAAAGTCATTTTATATGGTTGAAATTCGGGACCGCGAGTGTTTTACGGCCAATGAGTCAAAACAAGGTCCCATAGAGCTAAACGACTTAGATTTCTATTAAAAATATGCTTCGATTCTTTTTTTTTCTTATAAAGGAAATTATCCCCCTGTAATTTTATTAAAGAAAGAAAGAAAAGATAAGCTTACATGAGAAACTGATGACTTTATAGAAAAAGTCACCTTTACAAAAATCAGAGAAACACTGATAGACTCTAAAATTGGGAAATCCCCAAGCATCCATGTTTATGAGACCTTTCAATTCTTTTGGAAAGGCATCTAGAGAACTTGATTCAGTATGTCTTTGAGAAGACCAGCCATAAAAAGCAAGCAAATCGGCACATTTGTTTCCCTCCCTCAGAATATGACAAAACTTCACATTATGCTCTTGAATCTTGTCTTTAATCTTTGCAATATATGGCATAATACTCCACGGACATTTTAATTGATCATTCAACACTTGGATAACAATAAGAGAATCTGATTCTATAATTATGCCCTCATTCAAAATAGACTCACACATTTCCATACCTTGAAGAATCGATAGAACTTCTGCAATAATATTAGTACCATTACCAAAACTAGAGGCAAAAGCTTTTATGATCTTTCCTGAAGCATTTCTAAGAACTCCTCCTCCTCCCATAGGACCTGTATTTCCTTTACAGCATCCATCTACATTTATCTTGAACAAAATATGCTTCGATTCAATCCTCACCAGGAGTACACTCGCAAATGAAAGACTCAGATATGGTGTATCTCTCTTTATATGTGAGATATAATAAAGTATATGTAGTTAAAATCTAGATTTCACATATGAATAACAATAACTCTTTATATTGAAGAATTAATAATCTCATTATAGGATTTCGTTCACAAACTAAGTTGAAATTCATTCAAGTTATCCTCTCATTTGTTTCTACCTTCAAATCATATTCTACCTAGGATCACATAGGACTTTTATTTAGGTTGTAATGGGACTAGGTTAAAGGTTAAGAAACAAAGGATAAAAGGATTCAAAGGTGTTTGGGAAATGTGTTGAGAACTGCAATGGAGATTACATAAAGGCATAAAGCATTTAGGACTTGATTTCTAGACTTTCACTTTTCTATATACATTTATTTTTCTTTCTTCGTTTTTCTTTTCCTCAAATTTCTCTTTTCATTTTTTGACTTTTTTTCATTTTTCTTCTCTTTTTTTTGGCTTTTGATACTATTTTCATGCCCTTTTTATTACAATCATACAAAACATGCCTATACATTCTCCAAACAAAAGGATATAGATAATATACATGGGTTACCCTCCTTATATGGAGAGGGGTAGGAATATTAGGGTGTAAGAAGGAAAAGCTAATTCAAGGCTCAAAGGGGTTAGCAATGGATAGATGTATAAATAGGGGTAAACCAAGGCAAATGGTTAAGTGAATGATGGTTATGATCATCTCCTAGGTTTTGTATGACTCGTCGGTATCAAATCGTTAAGGCTTTTCCTTGAGTTAATACTTAGGTGATAAACTTATATAGCTACCGCCCAAAACAATAAAAATGAGATTATGCAACAAGGTACGCTTTTCAAAGGATGAGAAGAGTACATGTAAATAAACCCTCACGATTGGAATGGCTCTAAACTCGCTAGGGTTTAAGCCTCCAATTTTTATTTTCAAGATATTCAAGTTAGTTTAGCTAGGCGATTCAACAATTAGGTCGTGTAATGTGCTCATAATTTTCCAAGGTTTCAAAAATATATAAAAAAAACTCATGATTAAGATATTAGGTGAACTAGGATACTACGCAACATATCATATTAGCAAATTCAAATTTTTATGGACATGTGTCATGAGCATGCAATGGGAAATCGGAGTAACTAATATATTATTGGACTAAAACTACTAACTAAAGAAAAGAGAAGAAATAGGAAAAAAAATGAAACTACATTAAAACTAGAAAAGAAAATATTTTTGGATTTTTAATATTTTATATTATTTTTGGATTTTTTAATTTTCTCAAATATTTTCTTTATTTGTTGTTGTGCTTTCAAAATGCAAGTAAAGTAAAGGCTTTCTACTCCCCCAACTAATGCCAACATTGTCCTCAATGTAAAAAAATGGACATAGAATAGGCATGGAAGCATAAATGAGAGATAGAGTGAGAAGGGATATCACCTCGCTTTTAGAAAAAGAAGATGTGAAACAAAGCACAAGAAACAACTACATAGAGAAAGCATGAAAAAAAAAGAAAAATAATATGTACAAGTAAATAAATACACACCTTACAATCGACATGAATCAGCGAGAGAATGAGCTATGCTGGGTAAGTGGCGTGGATATTCGGTGAAGAGGTAGAAGAACTGATGGTGTCGGCATGAGCCTCATAAATAGGGTTAGGTGGGTCATGGGTAGTAGTGGCAAAATGTGGCCCAAATAATTAAACAACCCATATTAGCCCAGTCATTTAAATATGGAGCCCATATTTCAAAGTTATGAGTTAAATATGGGGCCCATATTTCAAAGGTATGAGTTAAATATGTGGCCCATGTTTGAAAGCTAGGAATCAAATATAGAGCCCTATTTTAAAAGATACAAATCAAATATAATACTTATTTTTAAAAGTTGGGAGTAAAATATGAGTTTTTTTTACATATACCTCGAATTGTAATATTTATTTTAGTAGAAAAAAAATGGGTTGACCCAACCCATATTTGGTCCGCCCATATTTGGCCCGGCCCACATTTAACCCAACCCATATTTGGCCCAACCCACATTTAGCCGAACCCATATTTGACTCGCCCAAATTAGGTCACGCCCATAATTTTGCCACTGCTAGTCATGGGTAATGGGGGCATGGGTCGCAAATGCTTAGAGAATCTGGTGAAATCCATCAAGTGCCTCGGTGATGGTGTGTCACAACTCGAGGACCTTAGCTTTGATGGATTCTTAGCCCCGAAGAAGTTGAGCAATAGACCCAGCAAAATGTTCCTCAGAATTCCCCACAGGAGGGTTGGGGGCTATCAGATGCTCCGGAAGTGGTGGGGAAACTTTTATGCGATCACGCTTGGTGAATCGAGTAGTTTCCTCGACAAGTGGATGATCAACCACATTAATATGGGCAGATATATCATGGTGACGTTGGTTATACGATCGTATTATAACATCTGAATTCAATGATCCAAAAAATAGGCATCGGTGTACCCCAAGTGGTGGCGACACTCAGCTTTGAGGAAAATACGAATGATAAGCAAAGCATAAGGAAGGCTGCCAAGTTTTGGAGTAGAATTAGTAGCACGATAGATCATGGCGAGGAAAAAGCATGGAAAATTAATGTGTATATCCGTACCTAATGCGTACAAGTATTAGGCATTCTCAATATGAACATGTGCTTTTTGTGTGGTGGGAAAGTGGCATTAGTTTAAATGGTGTGAAAAGAGCGGTAGTAATAAGTCAAAGCAACATGCTAAAATAGCATTTTCTATCCCCTTCTTTGTTAGCATTTAGAATTATTGTTGTAACAACATTTGTGTCCGTTATCAATTTGTATCTCGTATACCGCTACATCGTCGAAGAACTTCAAGTTCACATTCACATCAAGACGGATCTAAATAATCAAGGTTCTTCAACATTCAAGCCTCCGCGGGATTGAATTTGGTAAGGTTTTGTTTTAGAGTACCTTAATAATGCACTTAGAGTATTGGGATGTTTTTTATAAAATATTTTCTAAGTGTTGGAGAGGAGCTTTAAATATTTTTCTTCAAGAAATATAATTTTTGGAGTTTTTTGAGTGGCGCATTTATCGAGAAAAAGAAAAGAAAATCATTTAAAAACCAAATATCGTTCGAACGACATCGTTTGTCGCTCAAACGAGGTCTGGTGTCGCACGATACTTCAAACGAATTTGTCATTCATTCAAATGACACCACCGCCTTAAAGTCTTGTATAACTTTGACTTTCCAACTCCGTTTTTCATAAGAAGTCTTTCACGTTTCTTCATTCTGCCAACAGTGCATATAGGCAGAATACTTTGGCTTCTTCATTTAAGGCTTAAAACCCTTTTTATTTTCAATTCACAAAATTCTAATATCTTTATGTGAATTATTTTGAAACCCGAAGAACAACCGTGCTATTGTTCAACCTCGGTGGAGAAGGCATCTCCATACCTTGTGATTTCTGGAGGGAAATCACTACTGTTCGGTGGATACCAAGCGTATATCTCAGCGTGTGGACGACTTGGACTGCGGGCTGAGGTGTAGCTTTGAAGGTTTGACGAAAACACCATGCATTACACTTGTGGGCGATTATCAAGTTGTATGTAAGTCAATGGTCTTGTAAATATTTTAAAGTGTTAAAAAGGTTTTTACCCGAAAGGGATTTTTTTTTAATTTGTCGTCTTTGTCTTATATGCATGATTTGAATGTTTTAATGCTTTATGACACTTAGATGCATGGATAGGGGCTGAATTAAAATTGAATTTGGTTTGTTCAAATTTAGACACCTAATTAAATAATAATATTTGATTCCATTGGTGAATTGAAAACTCGATTGATATTGCACATTTTACAAATTGGTATCAGAGCAGGTCACGCTAATTTATCGCTTATATCTATTTTCCCCAAAATTGTGAGATTGTTTTTTTTTTTGAAAAATTTGATTTTGTTTAAAATCGCAAGTTTTTTAATGGATCATTTATATAATTGGGTTCCCATCTTTGACGACGATAATTATGCCTATTGGAAAGTACACATGAAATCTGTTTTAAAAGCCATAGATGAACGAGTTTGGTTGTTGGTTGAAAATGCTTGGACTCCTCCCACCGTGACTGTTGATAATGTCACCTCTTTAACACCTGTGTCAAACTGGACTGAGGGCGATTATAAATTATCTAACTTTAAGTCCCGTGGTTTGAGTGCTCTTTGTGGAGTCATCACTCCCGACGAATTTCGTCGTATTATGACATGCACCACGTCTAAGGAGGCATGGGATGTTTTAAAATTGACACATGAAGGTACAACCACTGTTAAAGAGTCAAAATTGTAAAATCTAGCCACCCAATTTAAGACCATTACTATGTTAGAGTCTGAGACTTTTGATGAGTTTTACGCACGTTTGTCGGACATTGTCAACACTAGTTTTAATTTGGGTGAGGTAATTGACAAGACGCGGGTTGTGAAAAATATTTTGAGATCCCTTCTAAAACGTTTTATTTCGAAAGTCACTATTTTATACTCAATAGGAAATTTGAGCACCCTTAAGTTAGAAGAGTTGGTAGGTGATCTTCAAAATTACGAGTTAGATATGTTTCCCCAAACTATCAAACCTAATGATAAAGGGATTTCACTTAGGTCACAGTCGAGATCGAGTAAGGATGTTTCGAGGAAGAGGGATAAGAAAATGAAAGTGAGCTTTTGTGAATCCGAGTCTGAGGACAAGTCTGATTTTGACATGGCCTTACTTGTGAGATTTTTTTAAAAAAATCTCAAAATGTCTAAAAAAAATTCTTCCAATAAAAAGAGATCTTTTAAGAAAAATAAAAAGAAAGAGGAGGCCAAAGAAAGTGTTTCTAGTGGAGGTGAGAGCGAGTTTGAGAGTAAAGATGAAAGTGAGCTCCAAAAAGAATTTAGGATTTGTACACTGAGACCTTGAAAATAAAGAAGTATAATAGAGATTTAGGTCATCGAGTTTTAGATTTAGAGAGAAAGAAAGAAGTTTTTAGGAGGGAAAGTGTGACTTGGCTGACACGGTGTCTAGTCTGATGACACGTGTATCCCAACTCGAGAGTGATCTCCAACGTTCCGAGGTCAAAATCCCTTTAGATAACGCATCTAAGAAAGTTGAAAAGATGGTTCTCAATCCCGTTTTGGGTGGTGGTGAGAGTTTAAGAAAAGACGGTGTATCCAATTCTATTGTTGCACCCGAGTCGGTTCCCACTTTAGTGACTCGACCCAACCCACCTAGGCGTCCCGGACCTGTTAGGAGAGAACATCCTAGAGTTGTTGAGATAGGTGTCCCTAGGCCACTTTATGTTTGCTACCATTGCAAAAAGAGAGCACACCTTAAGGAGTTTTGCTTGAATGTTATGTGTCACACTTTACTCCTTCACATGTTCGCACACATGAACCCACCCATGATACTTTTATTGCACATAATGATAGAGAGTTTGCACATATTCGAGAGAAACTAAGTTTTTGGTCAAGAATTCTCATGATTTGATGGAGTTGTTTCAAAAGGTGTCACCATCTTTGGAAAACTCCACCGCACCTACCGATTGTGGTCTAGACATGTTTGCTAGCATAGGTTGATTTGCATAATGCTATCTTATGCATATTGCTAGTATATACCATTTATTTTATACTTTGTTAGCATTTTTGTTTATTTCTCTTATTTGTGGTACTGTTTTAGCACTGTTTTGGATCTGTTTGCCACTCCAGGAACTGTTTTTTCAAAATTTTCTCACTAGAAAAAACTGCATGATATTCTGAATTACCTGGAAAATTTTTCTTTTCTTGTTCTAACGAGAACTCATCTCCCGCAAAGCCTTCTCGTGAGATCCTCTGTCATTCAAACGACAAGGAGTCTCGTTCGAATGACCCCTGGAATTAACTTTATGTTTGTAGTCCCCTAGTTTGTATTGATATATTATTAGGTACTGCTAGGTTGTTTCTGAACAGTGTTCAAAAATATAAAAAGATTTTTATTTTTAATAAATACTTTGAAAATTCCAAAAAAGAGTTTTGTATTTTGTTTGCACCGTTTATGAATTAACATTTAGGATGACCAAGTCACAACATCATGCCATATCCATGTGGCTATTTGATAATATTTTGAGACAATGTGTTGTGTCATTCATGTGCTTTACAAAGTTTGGAGTCGTCGAGATGATATATAGTGTTACTTCCTACATTTTTTACTCATTTTTCCTTTATTGCACACATGCACGGATTTTTTTGACTTTTATGCTTGTCTATCACATATTGGTTGAGTGTTTCTATATCAATTATGTCTATACAACGAACCAAATGCGATAAAACTTTACAAAAAGTAGCGCATGATATAAATCGTTTGAGAGTTTGTGTGTTTTAGTTTGAAAAATGAAAAAGGGTTGCGAAAGGTATTTTGTTTTTCCTTTGCGATAAAGCCACCGTTTAAATCAGACCCAAAAAATGGAGGAATTGAAAATTATCCGGGGTCCAGTGAGGTTTAAAAGAGCCCAAAAAAATTGGAAGGCAATAAAAAGAAATATATGCCAAAAATGGGCAAATAGGTTTTAGTTTCATCACCTCATAAGAAAAATAAAAAGCATTATCTTTTAATTAGAGAGTTTGAATGGAACTTAAAACGGTTTGAATGTCCTTGAAAGTCATGAAAAAACATTACATAGTTTTCGACATTATTGGTGTGAAAATCATTTTTACTTTGATTTGTTGATATGATTAAGTCGATGTCATCTAAATTCAACGATTTTACACCTAAGGACTATTTTGATATTCATTCATTAGGAGTACACTTATGCATAGTGCACATATGACATGATTGAGTTGATTTTCCTATCGAACTTGTTCACACCCATTCATTTCTTTTCCACGATTTGGTTTTTTAGTGTAAATTCATGGTGTGTGATTTTGTAACATCTTTTTTTTATTGTTGTATGAAAATTTTGAAAAATCTTTGTTTGCCTTAATTCCCGCGACACCCCGATTTGACTTATGTGTTTTATTCTTTTCCTTGTCTATTTCGGACAAATAAAAAGGGGGAAAACGAATTATGATTTCATAGGGGAGTTTAATTATGGGGGAGATTTGATTATGCTTACATGTTTTATGTTTATATCATTTCAAACTCGATACGTCACGAGTTATTTGCTTTGTCTCATGTGTGTAGGTACATTTAAAGATCATTTTTGCACACCCTAATGATGACAAAGAATGTTTGATGCTTATTGAAGATTGAAAAAGTTTGAAGACTTGTCATTTACCTTTTCAGTTTTGGGTTCATGGGAGGGTAGATTTGTATAGGTCATTTGATATTTGATAATTCGGATATTTTTATTTTGTATCGGCATAGACATAGGGGGAGATTTGTAAGGACATTTGTGTCCGTTATTAATATGTATGTCGTATACCGCTAAATCGTTGAAGAAGTTCAAGTTCACATTCACATCAAGACGGATCCAAATAATCAAGCCTCCACGGGATTGACTTTGGTAAGGTTTTATTTTAGAGTACCTTAATAATGCACTTAGAGTATTGGAATATTTTTCATAAAATATTGTCTAACTGTTGGAGCAGAGCTTTACATATTTTTCTTCAAGAAATATAATTTCTGAAGGTTTTTGAGGCGGCACATTTATCGAGAAAAAGAAAAGAAAATAATTTAAAAAACAAATATCGTTCGAACGACATCGTTTATCGCTCAAACGAGACCTGATGTCGCACGATACTTCAAACGACATCGTCTCTCGTTCGAACAACACCACCGCCTTAAAGTCTTTTATAAATTTTACTTTCCAACTCCATTTTTCGTAAGAAGTCTTTCACGTTTCTTCATTATGAAAACACTGCATATCGATAGAATACTTTAGCTTCTTCATTTAAGGCTTAAAATCGTTTTTGTTTTCAATTCACGAATTCCTAATATCTTTATGTGAATTATTTTGGGACCCTAAGAACAACCATGCTATTGTTTAACCTCTGTAGATAAGGCATCTTGTACCTTATGAATTCTGGAGGGAACTCACTGTTGATCGGTAGATATCGAGCGTATATCTCTGTGTGTGGATGACTTGGAATGCGGGTTGAGGAATAGCTTTGAAGGTTTGACGAAGACACCGTGTGTTACACTTGTGGGAAATTATCAAGTTGTATGTAAGTCAATGGTTATGTAAACCTTTCAAAGTGTTAAAAAAGTTTTTACTCGAAAGGTTTTTTTTCCTGAATTTGTCGCCTTTATCTTATATGCATGATTTGAATGTTTTAATGCTTTATGACACTTAGATGCATGGATAGGGGCTGAATTAAAATTGAATTTGGTTTGTTCAAATTTAAACACCTAATTAAATAAGTGAGTTTGATTCCATTGGTGAATTACAAACTCGATTGATATTACACATTTTACAATTATAGAAATAGTGGATGGGGCAGGCCGCTCAGATGAAGTAACCCATGGAATCGGAGCATGGGGATTATGTGGAACACCATTAAACTTGGAAAGAAATAGAGCATCGATGGTAATGACCTTTCCACTAACATAAGAAATATATTTGGAATCATGTTCATGTCGAAGGCTAGCATAGAATTCACGCATAAAAGTAACATTAGCCTTGCGACATCCCGTGTCTTCCTCATCCACAAGGTTAAAAAAATCAACCCATTATCGTTCTTTAAAATTTTGGTGATAATACTCACTAGATTATTCATAGCACGCTCGACGATGATTGGACGAGCTTGGAAATATTGGTCAAACCACTTTTTATCCTCGGAAGAGCAAAAATCATCAAAAGATTTCTTTGGGCGAAGAGTGTCCGACGACATTTGGGTCTTGGCAACTTGTTTACGAATTTTCTTGGATGAAGGAGGAATGGTGGTATCTATGGAGTAACGGGAGGTTGTGAGGTTAGGTCACGAATAAATGAGGTAGGTGGTGATATGGAATAGTGAAAAACCTGACAAATACACAAAATTATCACTCGGGCATTTCGTCGAACACTTGGGGTGCACAGTTGGAAAATATCTTTAGGGTATATTTAGTTTGAAGAAAACCCAAAATGTTGCTCAACAACACAATTCAACATTAACAATGGATCACAACAATCAAATATACAAGAAAAATCAATGTGACCAATGTTGGTGAAAGGTGTGATAGGCATTAATAGAAAGTGGGTGCAAATAAATGTGGTGAAAAAACTGTTTTAAAAGTTGTGGGGGGAATTTTTTCAAACACTTGGCAGGCAAAGTTGAAAAATGGCATTGTTCGTTCAATTTGCTGTGAAAGAAAGCCCAAAATATATCAACAACACAATTCAAATGTAAAAAATTAACATACGTACCCCATTATTTAAATCATGCCCAAATATCAAATACCATTTAATTTGTGCCCAAACACCAAATAAAATTATATTACTGCCCAAACACCAACAGGAAATTTTTTCCCAAACACGCACATAATGTTCCGACTGTTATCCAATACGATTTTCTAATTAAATTACTAAAATTATGAAATTATTAATTATAGAATTAATATATAAATTAAAAGAATATTTAAAAAATGAATATGCAATAACACAGAAACTAGATTGAGGCAAGTACTAAACACTCTGACCTTAAGACGATTTTTTCCCCGAATTAGTGCTTCTCGGACGCAGCGGCAATCGTCTCACAGGATACAATAATCTGTACTTGCAAAAGTAGCACCCCAATTTTCAAGTCTGTTTGAACCAAATGTTGAGAACTCTCATATGAACTCACAGAATATATGGACCGACTTTATGAATTTCGTAACATTAAAATGAGACCTCAAGCCACTTATTTATACAAAAATAAGTGGCAGTTAAAAACGGTTGAAAATCCCAATAGTCAACTTAAAAAATAATAAAAAGTCTAATAAATTTGGCCCCAAAAGATTATACTTTAGTCAAGTTAAAGCTCAAGGCCCACGAGCCTGAGCCGAGCTAGGAGGGCGGGCGGTGACAGTGCGTGCGCGCGTGTGGGCTTCGATGTCAAACCAAGCCCATGTAAGTCCTCCCTCTATCAAAGAGTTGGGATACCCCAAGGGCACCAAGCCTTTGAGCTAAAATGGGTTATATTATACAACACCCATTTTACACATTCTTCTTATGTGAGACAAGCTTTAACTTAAACACTCCAACTATTGTCCATGTTCCAAGTGAGTACTTTGAGATACAATTTCTCATTAAATAATTTATGGTTTGTCGTATGTGAGTATAGCACGTTATACTCCATGCGGAGGTGAATGAGTTACCACTTTGAGTTGTCTCGAAAAATGTGTGGGCCCTATAATAAATTAACCCCAAAGTTGACCAAAATATAATTTTGTCAACTTAAGTAAACCCATAAATTCTAACAATCCCCCACATGAATGAAATTGGTTGGATCAACATAAACGACTATGCAGACACAAGAGAGTTCTATAAAAAAATTCCTCTAATGGGAGTGATAGCTTTTGGCCATAAATCTTCCCTAGTGGGAGACTATCATATTTACTTACTGATAAGTGAACACGATGCCTTGAACTGTTCAGTATTTTGTGTAAATGAAGTCAATAGGCTTCACAGAGTAATTTTTCAAACAAAGTTGGTTCTTCATTTGTGTTCATTTTAGCCCTAAATAATTCATGGTTTCATGAGTGCTTTATAGAATTCAACATTTCGAATTTCTCATATAAGCAACCCCTTCACACTTACATAGGTGAATTTCCATTAAAAGTATCCTACTATAGCCCACTTGAATTTCCAAAGTATAGGAGTCATTAAAATCTAAGCTTATTTTTACTTACTATGTAGGCAACACTGTTTTATCATAGGAATAGGTATGAGTTTGAAACTTATCAGTGCTATTTTTAAAGAGTCAATCAATATTCGGTGTCCCTTTGAACCTAGATCTTGAAATCTCTAGTCGGCTAGGTAGGGTTTCCATCAGAACAACTCTTTATTTTATAGGCTTTAGTCCTATTCCTCTCGATAAGTAATACACTTGCTCTCTATTTAACCCTTTGGTTAACGGATCCACTATATTGTCCTTATACTTAATATAATCAATGGAAATTATTCCATTAGAGAGAAGTTGTTTAACGGTATTATGTCTTCGACGTATATGTTGAGACTTATCATTATACATATAACTCTGTGCTCTGCCAATTGCTAATTGACAATCACAATGTATGCAAATTTCAAGCACGGGTTTTGGCCACATTGGAATATCCTCTAAAAAGTATCTAAGCCATTCTGCTTCTTCTCCAGCTTTATCTAAAGCTATAAATTCAAACTCCATAGTTGACCTAGCAATGCAAGTCTGTTTGGAGGATTTCTAAGATACCGCTGCACTTTCAAGTGTAAATACATAACCACTTGTGGATTTAGAATCCTTTGAATCAGATATCCAATTAGCATCAGTGTATCCTTCAAGTACAAATGGATATCTCTTGTAGTGCAATCCATTATTAAGAGTATATCTTAGATATATAAAACTCTTAATATGGGTTTCCAATGGTCTTCACCTGGATTACTTGTATATCGACTCAATTTACAAACTAGCAATATCTGAACGAGTGCAATTCATGGCATATATTAAACTACCTATGATATGAGAATATTCTAATTGAGATATACCATTTCCAATATTTTTATATATAAATGAAGATTTGAGTCAATGGGTGTTGTAGCGATGCTATCACTACCTTTATGGAACTTATCGAGTAGCTTCTCGATATAATGAGATAAAGACAATACAAGTCCATACGGTGTTTTAGAAATTTTAATTCCTAATATAACAACGAAAATACTCATATCTTTCATATCAAATTTAGTGGACAAGATTTTCTATGAGATTTATTAATATCCTTATTATTTCCAATAATAAGCATATCATCTACATAGAGACAAACAATGACATAACCACTTGTAATGTTTTTAATGTATACACATTTATCACACTCATTTATTTTAAATCCATTTGACATCATTACATTGTCAAATTTCTCATGCCATTGTTTAGGTGCTTGTTTTAATACCTAAAGGGATTTGACAAGTTTACACACCTTCTTTTCTTTACCTCAAACTTTAAACCCTTCTGTTTGTTCCATGTATATCTCTTCATTTAATTCTCCATTTAATAAGGCAGTTTTTACATCCATTTTATGTATTTCAAGATTATATAATGCTGCAATTTCTATTAACATTTGAATGGATGTTATTCTCGTAACATGTGAGTAAGTTTCAAAGTAATCAAATCCTTCCTTTTGTCTATAGCCTTTAGCTACAAGTCTAGATTTGTATATATCAATTGATACATCAACTTTTAATTTTCTCTTCAATATCCACTTGCATCCAAGAGGTTTACATCCGGGTGGAAGGTCAGCCAGTTCCCATGTATGATTTTGCATGATGGATTCAATTTCACTATTGACAGCCTCTTTCCAAAAAGTGGCTTATGGAGTTGACATCGCTTCTGCGAAGTTTCTAGGCTCACTTTCTAATATATATGTTAAAAAATTGGACCAAAAGACTTTTTAGTCTTTGTTCTTTTGCTGCGTCTAGGTTCGAGGTCATCATCTTTCTCAATATAGTCATTTTCCATATTATTTTGATGAGTACTAGATGCAGCATCATAAGTTCTTTTACAGTAACTTGAATCACCCACTTTATTTTTATTAAAAGATGTATCTTCAAAGAAATATGCATTCCAAGACTCAATTATAGTATTTACGTGTATATCAAGAATCTCAGATTTATGTACAAGAAATTGATATGCATTACTATTAATTGCCTAACCAATAAATATGAAATTAACATATTTTAGTCCTATCTTAATCCTTTTAGGATCAAGAACCACTAACTTTGATAGACACCCCCACACTTTGAGGTATTTGAAGGAAGGTGTTCGACCTTTCCACAATTCATATGGTGTATTTTGTGATTTCTTATGAGGCATTTTGTTAAGAAGGTATTTTGCAGAAATTAAAGCTTCCCCTCACAAGTTCTGAGGTAAACCCGAACTTATCAACACATCATTCATCATTTCTTTTAGAGTTCAATTTTTGCGTTCTGAAATCCCATTAGATTGAGATGAGTAAGGAGCAATAGTTTAATGAATAATTCCGTATTTTGAATAAAATTGTTCAAAAGGAGAATCATATTCACCTCCTCTATCACTCCTAACTACTTTTATCTTTTTGCTAAGTTTATTCTCAACTTCATTTTTATAATGTTCAAAAACATTTCCCGCCTCATCCTTGCTTCTAATCAAATATATATAGCAATTTCTTGTGCAATTATCAATAAAAGTAATAAAATAATTTTTTCACCTCTTGTTTGTACAAATTTTAAATCACATATATCACTATGAATTAACTTAAGAGGATTTGTACTTCTTTCAATATTTTTAAAAGGAGTTTTAGCTAACTTTGATTCCACACACGTTTCACACTTGTGAATTGAGTCAATACAAAATTTTGGTATTAGGTCTAAATTAATTAATCTAAGAATAGTATCATAATTAACATGGCCTAATTTGTCATGCCAAACATTACAAGACTCAAGCAAATAAGAAAAAGATACATTCTTAATATTATTAATAGGCATTACTGACGCGACTTAAAAAATATCTAAAGTGCGTGCATATATAGGCTCAAGTGAAAGCATGTAGCGTAAGTAATAAACCCGGTAAGATGGGGTCAAATCCACAGGGAAATATGACGAATGCTCGTGACGATGAACGGTAAGACGGTCAACCTTAACCTGACTCTAAAAAGAAACGAAAAAGATGATCGAAGTGGGAAAATTTCTATCAACTAAATGCAAGTCAATTAAACTAATTATGAAACCAAACATGCAAAAGTAATCTAATTATGATTTACTAAATATGAATGGGAAAGATAGGTTAGAATGCAATAATACCCCGACCCTAGTACGTTTACTGGCTATAAAACTAGTTATGAATTGAATAATTGACTAAATCCAGTCTTTATTAACCTTAAGCATTATATATATGAGGGTACTAGCCCGCACCATACATAATCAAAAGTAAGAATAAAGCAGTGTCGTAGTAGCTACACTCGTGTCGCACTCTTAAGCATCTCGGTTACCTAGGGCAAACGAGATCAAAAGTCATACGACAGTTATGATCACCACACAACACGATTCAATCATTTATTTAATTTAGGGAACTAAGTTTACACCCATGCAAACCACATCGGGTTGGGATGATGCATCCTAATCCCTAAAAGTCTAGCCTAGCATGGTGCAATTAATAAAAACTAGGGTTTCTACGGTGCATGCAACTGAACTCATGATGAAATTATTTTTGAAGAAGAATAACGATGTAATTCCTACTGGGAATAAACTAATTATGTAAGAATTATTGAAACCAAATAATAGAGAAGAGAAAGAAATCAAATTTATTGAATAACTTGCAATTGAGAATTAAAAACTGAAATTTTATGAGCTTCTAGGGTTCCCCTCCACTTTCTCTCTCTAAAACTACGAAAAAAGAAGCTCTCCCATGTCTTCAAAGATGTTAAAATAAATAAGTATGAATTTACAAGAGTTTCAACCATGCAGGACTCTAATTTTACAAGTGGATAAACTCAAATTTCGACACCCGAACTGATCTTGTTCAGGGTCTTCGGTTCGGTTTGCCTCTTACAGAAAGTTTTGTCAGAACCGGATCGGTGTAACACCCCGCCTAATTAAATACCGGGTCGCCAGTCCCATACCAAATTAAAACAGAATATACAGTTGGCTCATTCTTAGCATCACTGTCGAAAATATTTACAACTCACCCAATACCCAATTAAGCTGGTGTTAAAAACTTTCCAAATTTAAATTTCAACAAAACCATTTTATTTTTGTTTAAGAATAACACTACACATTTTATTCTACAACACTGATAACACAATAAATAACACAAAAGAATTTAAGTGCAATTGGAATAAACATTCCCAAATAATATAAATCCTTTACAATAATCCCAACAATGTTAAATGTATTAAAAAGTCCCGAATACAATAGTATTTAACCCCGATAGAAAAGATAACTGAAATCCTTTGGGCGACAAGACCTAACTAAGAATACTGTGAATCAAAAGATGAAAGGCGTCTAAGCAAAAACTCCATAGCTCCATAGTTCAACAAAATCCGCTAAGGTTGGCGTCCCTGTTGCTGGACACCTGATATAGAGATACAATAGAAGAGAAAATATGCAAGGAAACGGGTCAGAGCCCGAATGTGTAGATGATTTTTAAAACAACAAGTATTTAACAAGTGCAATAAAGCATTTATTATGTACATGTTAGATCCAACTCTCACCTCTCAACTAGAGTGCACACTTAACGTTTCCTATTAACCTCCTAGTTAATGGTTCCTCTTTTCTAATCTCCATATTATAATTCCATTCCCATATCATAATCCCCGTATGTCCCATACCATACGTCACATTATTATTCATTTACATTTCTCATTTATATGAATCGTTTCTCATTAACATGAATCATTTCTCATTAATATGAATTAAGCTTTTCAATTCTGTAAGAATAAACATTCATTAACTTAATTCAATTATCTTTCTCTATTCACCGTTATCTACAATTATCACTGTAGATAGATTTAACCACAATATATATCCATTCAATCATTTAATCCATTATATATATATATATATTCATATATAATACGGCACCCCGAGTCACAGCTGCGGTGCAATGCATTACTCTGCTATCATGTCCCAACATCGCAGGTCACCGAATAGGGGACTAAAGGTTCGGTAAGATTCCAGGAACCAAAAACAACAACAAACAAATTGGAGGCGAACATAGTTCCCGTATCCATGGGTCACGCACATACCTACGTACCCACAGACAGCGGACTTATCAACTCCCCGATAAGTCTTTCATAGACCTATGTTCTCGAGCGACAAATAAAAGATCCCATGGATTCATCAGGATATGACTTCCCTCACGCGCAAACCTCCCACCGATAGCAAGTAAGATAGGTATGTCATACACATAAATCATCAATCAATCAAATAGGTATTATCATACCTATAACATAATATCAATAAGGTAATATCACTACCCTAAGATATTTCCCATACGTAGCATTAAAATATCATATCTTTACTTCATAATTTAATTATCCTCGCATCCTATAACATCTCTCCACTCCCGACGTCGTTAAGGTTCATGCGCGGAGCGTCTCGCAAAGCGAAATCCAAACAAGGAACCTGAGAAACGTGTGTGCTCGCGTTCAAATGATCAAGTTATATATAAAACCCTTTTAACACAAACAAACCCTAAACATGCAGCAGTATGTAATTGAATAAATTGATAATCTACGCAAGAACATTCAAACACATGCAATTAAGGAACAATCCCCCTCAGGGGCAAAACCATTTATTTTCACTATAATTTGTAAGAGAACGGCTTACAATCGGATTACAATGAAAATACAAGTTGACTAAGAATTACCCTCGGGTATCGGATTCTGTAGTCGCGGCTGGAATTATCCCTTTCCAGTAGGGTTGCAATGAAGAAGAAGAACGGTCTCCTCCACAAGGGTTGAACAAACCAAAGTTGTGTTCTTGGGTTGCAAAAGGGTTCACAAAGGTTTGGAAGAATTGTGTGAATCAAAACATGAGTCTTGGGACTCAAAAATATGAAGACTAGGTGTATTTGGACTCTCAAATTTGTCTCCTAAAGTCTTGCAAAACAATTCCCCCGAAGTTGGTATTTATAGGAAAAAATATGAAGAGTTCCGCTTTTTTAAAACTCTAAAAATCTTATCAGCGTACAGGTACACCGAACCCGATCTGGGGTACACCGAACTGGTTCGGGTGTACCATCCTGGTATGGGGTTAAAAAAAAAACAGCATTCTTCAAGGAATTTTCTCCAACTTCAAAAGGTCATAACTCCTTCACCGTAGCTCGGATTGAGGTGCCGTTTCTTCCAGTATCTTCGTTGCGGCGAGATCTTCAACTTTCCAGTTGACCAGACCTCCGAACTATGGATGTGAAATTACGAAAATGCCCCTTGAACTTCCCTATCAAGCCTTTTTTCACTGTTTTGACTTCCCTTGCGTACCACTTGCATTAAGTCCCTAAAATCGTGGAACGTGAAGTCGTTGAGGCATATGTAGGACACATTAATGGAGATGTTGAATGCTTGATTCCCGGAATTCGGATAGAGGCCGTCATATGCGATCTTGAGGTGACGTGCCAAATGTAGCGGCGTACGACATACATAAATGAAACATATTGGACATGAGAAAAATGTCCTTACAAATCTCCCCCTATGTCTATGCCGGTACATACATAAAAAATCCGAATTATCAAATATGAAATTGCCTATACAAATCTACCCTCCCATGAACCCAAAACTAGAAAAGGTACAAATGAATAGTCTTCATCGTTTGTTCTTCAAATGTTCAGGAATCTCAAATCTTTTCTCATCAGGGTGTGCAATTCAGAGATCATCATTGTAGTACCTACACACATGAGATAAAGAAAAAATACCAAGTGACGTATCGAGTTTGATATGAGATAAACATAGATACCAACAAATGATAAGCATACGTCAAATCTCAAAACTCCCTAAAATTCAAACTCCCCCAAAATAAGATAATTCTTTCTCCCCCTTTTTATGATGTCCCCAAATAGACAAATAAGAAGAATGAATCAAATAAGCAAAATCGGGGTGTCATGGTATTCAAAACGTGCTCATGCAAGGATCAATCAAATGGCAAGCGTGCTCATGCAAGGAGATGCCAAAAAAACTTCGCAAACTATTTTTGATTTTTCAAATTTTTCGAACAAAAAAAATTGATACCATTTGAAAAAAAAATGATACAAAAATCACACCATGGATTTAGACTCAAACAACCAACTCATGGAAACGGAATGAATTAGTGTGAACACATTCGATAGGTAAATCAACTCAATCAATCATATGTGCACGATGCATATGTGTACCCCTAACGAATGAGCATCAAAAGTATCCTTAGGTGTAAAAATTTGTTGAATTTAAATGACATCGTCTTATACAAATCAACAAATCAAAGTCAAATGATTTCCTCACCAATAACGTCCAAAACTATGTAGCGCATTTTCAATAATTCAAGGACGTTCAAACCCGTTTTAATTCTCCAACCAAACTCCCTCATATATATTTTCTTTTAGAGGTAATCTAAATTCTCAAACTTTGGAGAATTGGTGCAAAAACCTAAATGGCCCATATTTGGCATGAATTGCTTTTTATTGCCTTTAAAAATTTTCGGGCTCTTTTAACCTCTTTGGACCCCGGATAATAAAATTCCTCCATTTTTTAGGTCCTTTTTAACGATGGCTTAGTATTCGCAAAGGTCAAAATGAACCTTTCGCAGCCCTTCCCCGTTTTCAAACAAAGCACACAAACTCACAAAACGGTTTTTATATGCACAGTTTCCTTATCAAAAAAATTATCGCGCTTGGTTCGTTTTAAGGACAGGATTGAAGTGAAAACACCCAACCAACATGTGATAAGACAAGCACAATAATCAAACAAATCCGTGCATGTGTGCAATAAAGGATAAAGTGAGTCAAACATGTAGGAAGTAACACTTAATTACATCTTAATGACTCCAAACATTATAAAGCACATGGATGAATTGACCTATTGTCTCAAAACACTATCAAATAGTCACATGAAAATAATGGAATGATATTGTGACTCGGTCATCCAAAGTTTCCATCCATAAACGGTGCAAACAAAATACAAAAATCTTTTTGGATTTTCTCAAAATTTTAACAAAATAAAATATTTTTGTATTTTTCAAAATATTCCCAAAAATAAAAAAAATCTATACAACAATGATACATACTAGCAATAGGAAAATCATATCCTCTTGAAAAATAGCCTATGCTAGTAAACAAGTCAAACCTCAATCATTAGGTGCAGAGGGGTTTTCCAAAGGTGGTGACAACTTATGAAAAACATCCATCAATTCTTGTGAAGTTTTGACCAAAAATTTAACTTGATCACCTAAATGTGCAAACCCTCTCATGTAGTCTCCGGGAGCATGTAAAGTATCATGTGTGGGCGCATATGTGCCAGAAACACGTGTAGAAGCAAAACGTGACACATAACCCAACTTGAAACAAAATTCCTTAAGGTGACCTCTCCTCTTACAATGTGAACAAACATAAATAGGCCTAGGAACACCTCTCTCAAAAACTCTAGGGCGAACTCTCCAAATAGGATAGGGACGCCTAGGTGGGTTAGGGTGAGGCATACGTGAATCCATCACTAAAGTGGGAACCGGCTCGGGCGCTAATTGGGAAGAAGAAGCACCGTCATGACTTATTCCTAAATTCTCACCTTTACCCTTAAGAACCACCTTTTCAACCTTCTTAGGTGAGTTCTCAAAGTTGACTTTGACCTCCCGGACACGTTCGAGATCACTCTCGAGTTGGGATACACGTGTCGTCAGACTAGACAACGTGTCGGTCAAATCAAACTTCTCCTTTCTCAAAAAATCATTTTCTCTCTCCAAATCTAAAGCCCGACGACCTAAATCCCTATTATACTTCTTTGTTTTCAAGGTCTCGGTGTACAAATCTCTAAAAGCTTTTTGGAGCTCACTTTCATCTCCACTCTCACTTTCACTTTCTCCCTCACTCGAAGAACACAAATCACCATCATCGCTTTCGTGTGCACTTTTGTGAGATAAAGTGGGTGTGCACACACGACTAGAAAAAGCTAAAAACTTCTCACCACTAGTCTCATTACCCTCACCATCATTAATATCACTAAGTGTGGCGGGCATGGCTACTTTCTTTCTAAGCCACGTCGGACACTCAAACGACTTATGCCCCTTACCTCCACATTCAAAACAAGTCACGTTATCATAATCTTCCTCACACTCCTCATTTGAGTCATTCTCTTTTTCCATCTCACCACTTTCTTTGGCCTTTCCTTTCTTTTTATTTTTCTCAAAAAATTTCTTTTTATTGGAAGAATTATTTTTGTTCATGTTGAGAAATTTTTTAAAATTTTTCGCAAGTAAGGTCATTTCTTTAAAATCAAAATCTTCCTCAGAATCGGACTCACAAACTTTTTCTTTCTTTTTCTTAAAATGAGTCTTTAAAGCAATGCCATTATCCTTAGCCTTAATGGTTTTGGGAAATATGTCAATCTCATAGGTTTGAAGATATCCTACAAGTTCTTCCAACTTAAGTGATTTCAAATTTCCCAAAGAGTTCAAAACAGTGACTTTAGGAATAAAGCGTTTTGGGAGAGATCTCAAAATCTTTTTAACGACACGCGTGTTATCAATCACTTCACCCAAATTAAAACTTGTGTTAACAATGTCTGACAAACGTGCATAAAAATCATCAAAGCATTCGGACTCAGACATGGTGATAGTTTCAAATTGGGTGGCCAAGTTTTGTAATTTTGATTCTTTAACCGCGTTCGTACCCTCATGTGTCAGTTTCAAAACATCCCAAGCCTCTTTAGACGTGGTGCACGTCATAATTCGGCGAAACTCATCAGGAGAGACCGCTCCAGAAATAGCACTAAGACCACGGGAATTAAAATTGGACAATTTATAATCATCTTCAGTCCAGGCTGACACGGGTTTTAAAGTGGTGATGTTATTAACAGTGACCGTGGGAGGAGTCCAATCATTTTCACAAAGCAACCAAACACGCTCGTCAATAGATTTTAAAATCGATTTCATACGAGCTTTCCAGTAAGCATAATTAGACCCGTCAAAAATAGGCATCTGATTATATAAGTGCTCCATAGGAAAAAATGCGAATTTTCACAAAACTGATTTAAAAAAAAAAAATCAATATCACACGATTTTGCGGAAAATAGGAATGCGCGATAAATTTACGTAACCTGCTCTAATACCAATTTGAGAAACGTGTGTGCTCGCGTTCAAATGATCAAGTTATATATAAAACCCTTTTAACACAAACAAACCCTAAACATGCAGCAGTATGTGATTGAATAAATTGATAATCTACGCAAGAACATTCAAACACATGCAATTAAGGAACAATCCCCCTCAGGGGCAAAACCATTTATTTTCACTATAATTTGTAAGAGAACGGCTTACAATTGGATTACAATGAAAATACAAGTTGACTAAGAATTACCCTCGGGTATCGGATTCTGTAGTCGCGGCTGGAATTATCCCTTTCCAGTAGGGTTGCAATGAAGAAGAAGAACGGTCTCCTCCACAAGGGTTGAACAAACCAAAGTTGTGTTCTTGGGTTGCAAAAGGATTCACAAAGGTTTGGAAGAATTGTGTGAATCAAAACATGAGTCTTGGGACTCAAAAATATGAAGACTAGGTGTATTTGGACTCTCAAATTCGTCTCCTAAAGTCTTGCAAAACAACTCCCCCAAAGTTGGTATTTATAGGAAAAAATATGAAGAGTTCCGCTTTTTTTAAACTCTAAAAATCTTATCAGCGTACAGGTATACCGAACCCGATCTGGGGTACACCGAACCGGTTCGGGTGTACCATCTTGGTATGGGGTTAAAAAAAATAGCATTCTTCAAGGAATTTTCTCCAACTTCAAAAGGTCATAACTCCTTCACCGTAGCTCGGATTGAGGTGCCGTTTCTTCCAGTATCTTCCTTGCGGCGAGATCTTCAACTTTCCAGTTGACCAGACCTCCGAACTATGGATGTGAAATTACGAAAATGCCCCTTGAACTTCCCTATCAAGCCTTTTTTCACTGTTTTGACTTCCCTTGCGTACCACTTGCATTAAGTCCCTAAAATCGTGGAACGTGAAGTCGTTGAGGCATATGTAGGACACATTAATGGAGATGTTGAATGTTTGATTCCCGGAATTCGGATAGAGGCCGTCATGTGCGATCTTGAGGTGACGTGCCAAATGTAGCGGCGTACGACATACATAAATGAAACATATTGGACATGAGAAAAATGTCCTTACAGAACCCCTCCAATACACTACTACTTAACTTTGTCGATCGAGGAGGTCCGACAACTTCAACTATGAGATCAGGATAACCTCATACCTTCTTTCAACCAAATGTGTTCTAAACTCCCATCTTTGTCCAGGAGCCATACCACTACGCTCTTGTATTACACTCCGTCCTTGCGAAATCAATAATGAGCTTAAACTTAGTCCTTGATGTTCAAATTGTAACCCTAAGGCTACCCTCACTCAATGCACAAGATTCAAATAGGTTTTTCCTCAACATATATTCAGTAAGAATTCAGTAATATCCTACTGGTCCATAACATTATTTCTCCCGAATTATTACGAATTAAACTCTCCTTTCAATTAGGGTTAAAACCGATAGTTCCAAATCTATTATAAACACATATTCTTTCACTTAGGATTAAACCCTCTTGTAAACTTAAGGATACCCAGGTGTTATATTAAATCATCCTTACTGATCTTATCTTTAATCCTCATACATCCCCATTTGGAATTTAACAAATGAATCTAGCAACCGAAATTCCATTCAATATAATTTTTATCATTTTTAATCACTTGAATCCAAATCAATGTAATTCACATCTTATCAAGGGTTTACTGATATTCTCTAAGTCCCATAATATCCAAATAATAATCACCAAAGATCCACAAAAGGTTTGGGATAAGAATGAACATTTAAAAAAAGAAACAAATTTACATATTCTGGGGAGGTCGATCGATCGAAGGCAGGGGTCGATCGATCGATCCCTCAGGTCACAGTCTGGTTTTTCTGCATTTCAGCAACTACGGGTTTCACCATTTTTATTTTTTCTATCCTTCATATTAATATCCAAAATGAGTTATAATTATCACTACATGATATATCAACATATATGAACGATTTCCAGTACCCTAAGAATCTTAGAATCATCAAGGGATTGGATTAAAAATCATGTTTATCTCCTTATTTCCAGAAAATTATCAACATATCATCTTCAAGAACACATCAATGATTATCATAATTTCTTCAACAGATTCATGACTATTTCGTGGATTATTATCAACCTAAAACATGAGTTTAATTCCTATATCATTTCAGTTTACAGAAATCCATTTAATACTCCATTATTTCTTCCAAACATGAATAATCTTCTCTTTTCATACTATTCTAACATGGAAAATATACAAACTTAAATTGCCATTATCAAACACTTTCCTTTACTGAAGGTCTGATCCTTTGGTGTAGTATATCTCAGTTGGTTGTCCCTTCTCCGGTCAAACTCCGGTGGTGGTTGGTGGTGGTGAACCTTGGTTCTTGTTCTTCTCCTTCCCAAGTAGGCTTTTCCCTTCCCAAGCACCCCTTTCACTCTCTCTAGGAATATAACTTCTCTATTTTGTGTAGAGGAGATGAATAACCCACATACACTTAATCTACCAATACTTATAATAGGACAAAATCCAAAATTACTATTCATCCCCCTAGAAAAATGACCAAAATGCCCTTTCGGGTTGTCTATTCATTTCCAAATGATCCGAGACTCAAAATTAACATCCAAATAGACTTTTCTGACTATTTCGAACCTTCCGGACGCAACGACGCGGTCGAAATGACTATAAGGTCGATAGAAAATAAATTTCCTTTTTAATTTAATAAACTAGTCCCGACACGTCCCATACCGCGTCTGACTAAAAATATAAATTACCGAATTTATATCATACAGTCATATCAATGACATCACATTCATATATTACCTAAATATCTTTAAGTAATATTCAGAATCATCCATTTTAACATCCACCGTCCGGATAAAACCCGAATGAATTAATTAATAATAAAATCCAATTAATCCATTAATTTAAAATATAACCCATTTTAAAAGTCATTTAAAATTATGGGGTATTACAATCGGTTCTTTTTCTTTGCCTTCGGTTCGATTCGATCTTTACTATGTTTCAAAGAAAGTTTTCCAAGGTCAGGATCGATTTGTTTTTTATCCTCTTCGGTTCGGTTCCCTTTTTACAAGAAACTTTTTCTTCTTCGTAATTTTTCTCTCAACTTTGAAGTCTTGTAACTTTTGATCCGTGATTCGGATTTGGATGTCGTCTCTTCCCGGGTGCTCGTAGACTTGAAATCTTAAATTTCTCTTTAGGCCTCTCTTCTAAATTCTTGATGAAAATTGCTCTTTTTCCCCGTTTGACGTTTCTGCTCTTAGTTTCATTCTTTCTTTGTACGCATCAAATACCTGCAAAAGTGATGAGAAATATAGGAAACTCGACATACTCGTTAGAAAATGTCAGTAGCAATGATATGAGACAAATCCACTCGAGTTACACTTCACGGAATGATAAAGGATCCTAAATTACGGGGATAAATACGAATAATTTATTCCTAATCAATTATAGTCATTACATTGAGTTTGAAGAGCCCGTCGCTCAAATATTCTTTACCCAAATACATGCCACTCTTAATGAGTACAAATTCATCAGATTCAAATACAAGTTTAAATCCCTTCTTGCTAAGCAGTGATCCTGAAACCAAGTTCTTATAAATATCGTGGACATGAAGCACGTCGTTGAGAGTAAGTTCCTTTCCCGAAGTCATCTTAAGTATAACTTTCCATTTCCTTCGACCTTTAAAGTAGAAGAATTTCCCATGAAAAGTTTATACTCGTGATTAGAGTGTTGGTAGGAAGTAAATATATTCTTGTCAGAATATTTGTGATGGGTAGCCCCAGTGTCCACCCACCATTCCCTAGTGTTTCCCACTATGTTGACTTTAGAAATCACGGTCGAGAGGCTCAAATCATTAATATTTTCAGAAATGTTCTCAACTTCAATCACATTGGCTTGTGCTTGCTTATGTTTCTTATTCCCTTGATTTTTTCGATTATGACAATCGTTAGCACAATGTCCCGGCTTGTCACACACAAAATATTTTTCATCGAACTTTTTAAAGTTTCCACTTTTAGGCCATTTATTTGGCCCGCCTTGGCTCACACGCTTCCTTTTCTTGTTCTTGCTACTTTGACCTTCTTCCACAATATGCGCTTAGGACTAGGGGTGGCCATAGGCCCGAGGCCCGATAAGCCCGCCCAATAAAAAAAATACGGCTTGGTTAAGGTGAATAAGCCCGCAAAGTGGGCTTGGCAAAATTTTATAGGCCCGATTTTTTTTCGGGCGGGCTTGGGCATGAGTTCTTAAGCCCGTTGAGGCCCGACCCGAGACCCGAATATATATATATATATATATATATATATATATATATATATATATATATATATATATATATATATATATGGGGGGAGGGGGAACTTTTATAAATATAAAAACGTATACCAAGTCTTTTCATGTAGAGTGGGAAACTTTATATATGGACTTTGTAATATATGGAGTTTAAAATAGATTTTTAATTAAAAAAATTGGTCTTTAAATAAAAAATAGGTATTTTAATTTTAAAAAAAAATATTTTAATTAACATAATAAGGCCCGATCGGGCGGGCCTGGGTAAAGATCTTTCAAATCTGGGCGGGCTTGGGATTACATAATAAGGCCCGATCTGGGTCCGAGCGGGCTTGGGATAGCACTTAATTTTTCAAGCCCGGCCCGAGCCCGACCGGGCCTGCCCAGGCCCAGCCCACGGTCACCCCTACTTTGGACCATAGGATTTCCAGTTTTCTTTGCTGACACCCGAATATCCTCTTTAATCCTTAACCTCACAATCAAGTCCTCAAGTCCCATTTCTTTATGTTTATGTTCCATTAAATTTTTGAAATCTTTCCAAGACGGTGGCAATTTTTCAATCATATTAGCCGCTTGAAATGACTTACTTATTTCAATTTTTTCAAAAAATATTTCATGATAAATCAATTGGAGCCTTGGACTTGGCTAATGACAGTCTTTGAATCAACTACTTTAAAATCCAAGAATCTACCGACAACGAATTTCTTCATTTCTGTATCTTCAGTTTTATATTTTTTTATTCAAAGACTTACTTATTGTGTTTTCCAGATTGTTGAGGATATAATTTTTACATAGAAAATCAGCATGTTTTCATGCATCCACAGCGACAATTATTTGTCTGTCAGTTTCACCTTCTTTCAAAGTTGGTTCCTCTTCATTAAAGAATTTTGCCAATTTCAAAGTTGTTAAATAAAATAACATTTGTTGTTGGCAACGTTTGAAATCAGTCCCTTTGAACTTTTCGTGTTTTTAACCATGTCCAACATTAGTTGGTACTACCGGAACGGGCAAAGAAGAAGTAGATGTCATTTCTATTTTAAACAGAAATAAATGTGTGTTTATAACAGGATATGTGAGTGAATATTTATATTAATATAATGTCACGAATTTAATGAAAACTAACTTGTTGACAATTCACTAGAAAATAAATAATAGTATACTAATTTTTTGAGTAACAGAATTACATGCAATAAATTAATTATATAAACATGCAACTACCATTATATTTTTTGTTATACATAAAAAAATTCTTTCACAGATACCTTTACAGAATGTGAAAACAATAATTTTTGTAATACTAAAATAATTTCTTAACACACAGATTATTAAAAAATATTTCTGTAATTAAGTAACGCAACAAATCATTCTAGAATTAAAAAGATATATAGATAAATCATTCTGGAATTACAAAGATATATATATATATATATATACACGTTTTAAGCTTGTTATCCAAAATGATTTTCTAATTAAATTACGAAATCAGTAATTACAAAATAATCACATTATTAATATATAAATTAAAAGAAGAATTAAAAAATTAATATGCAACAACACAAAAACTAGATTGAGGCGAGTGTTAAACACTCTGACCTTAAGACGGTTTTTTTCCCGAATTAGTGCTTCTCAGACGCAGTGACAATCATCTCTCAGGATACAACAATCTTTACTTACAAAAGTAGCACCCTAATTTGCAAGTCTGTTTGAACCAACTGTTGATAACTCTCATATGAACTCACAGAATATATGGACTGATTTTATGAATTTCGTAACATTAAAATGAGACCCCAGGCCACTTATTTATATAAAAATAAGTGGCACTTAAAAACGGTTGAAAATCTCAACAGTCAACTGTTGGGAATAATCGAAATTAACTATCAAAAGAAAAAAAAAAGAAAGAAAAAACGAAATAAAAAATGGGCCGAAATTCAGTAAGAAAAATCCACAAAAAAATTATTAAAAATCCCAATAAATTTGGCCCAAAAAGATTATATTTTAGTTAAGTTAAAGCTCAAGGCCCAAGGCCCATGATCCCGGAGCCCGAGTCCGAGCTCGAACCCGAGCGGTGAGCTTGGAAGTGAAACCAAACTTATGTAGGCCCTCCCTCATTCAAAGAGTTGGGATGCACCAAGGACACCAAGCTTTTAAGCGAAAATTGATTATATTATATAACACCCATCTTACACATTCTTTCGATATGGGACAAGCTTTAACTTACCCACTTCAACCATTTTTCATGTTTCAAGTGAGTACTTTGAGATACAATTTCTCATTCAATAATTTATGGCATTTCGTATGCGAGTATACCACATTATATTTCTTAAGAAGGTGAACGATTTACCACTTTCAGTTGTCTCAAAAGACGTATGAATTCCATAATAAATTAACTCTAAAATTGACCAAAACTTGATTTTGTTAAACTTAAGTCAACCCATAAATTCTAACACCGACGCGAGGCAATTATCCACACACTACCAGGTAAATTCCACAACTGTGGAGAGAAACAAGTTGGGGGCTCATGAGTTGGGTGCGGGGTGGGATCTGGATTGGGTGTGGTGCACATATGGCAGTGGGTTTGGAGTGGAGTAGTGGTAGCGGGGAAGCAACGGGTAAGCGGGAAATGGGGGAAGGGGTGGAGATTGGGTTGTTGAGTTGGGTTCGTGGGTTTGTGGTGAGGGTTGGGTAGGCAGCTGGATTTAAGCGTGGGTTTGATGGTGTGGTGTAGCAGCTGGGTAATGTTAATGGGGGATGAGGATTGGGGCTATTACGAGGTGTGTGCGTGGTTAGGGGTAGGAGTAGCGGGGTAGGGGGTAGTGGCAGGGGAGATGATTCGGGTTGGGTATGGGGTTGCGGGTAAGGGTAAGGATGTGTTTATCTTTGGGTCAATGGGGGTGAGTCGGGTAATTAGGAGCTGAGTGGGAGATTTGTGTGTGAGGTGAGATGGAAGGAAACAGTGTTGGGGCAATTGATCAAGATTTTTTTGGCCTAGATAATAGCTCACTATTTTAGAGGCTAAAAACAAATTTGGAAACAACATAAATTCGACCAAAAACTGTGTCTACCAACTCAAAAGTTGGCATATATTTCCAAAATTGTCAAAAAAAATTCAATTTTTTTTTTCTTTTTCTTCAAATTTTTTTTATTTCAAGTCTTTAAAAGACTAAAATGACCCTTAACACGCAAATACCTCCAAAACTCCCAAAATTCAGAAATTGATATGATCCACCCAAAAACTGATTTGCACCTCAAAAAGTGAAATTTCACTACCCAAAATTTTCCAACTTTATTATGAACACCCCCAATCACCAAAGCAAGCAAAAACTTCCCCAAAAGACCCCAAGGACAAAAAACTAATCACCCCACACACTCTCTTGACATTAAAAAGATCAAAATGATCTCGCTCATGCATTCAAATGCCACAACGATTTTAATGAATCCCAATTGATAAGCACCCAAAATTGTATATTTTATACCCCCAATAATTGATTTTTAACTTCTAATTCTCGGTAAAATGGATCTTATGTGCGTATATGTCTATCTTGTAGGTCAAATGCCTCTTGCGGAGTTTAAACCATTAAATCATGGCAAAATGCACCACAAATGTAGTTAAAGGAGCTAAACCTCAATTTTCGTAGCCTTACCCTGTCCCATAACCTTAGCCTAAAACGAGTCCAGACCTACCCCGAGCCGTTGTGTGTGTCTAGTTTATATTTTTATTATTTTTTAGATTTTTATTTTGAGTCATTTTTTTATTTTTAGGATTTATTTTAGATTTTATTTAGAAATTTGTATATATTTTTAGGATTTATTTGTGTCGGCTAATTTTAATATTTCTAAGGTGCAAGTATTATTTTTATTTTTTATCTTTTCAATTTTTATTTTTTAGTTTTCTTTTTATTTCATTAAGATAAGCTTTTAGGAATTTATTTTTCTTGTTTTATTAGATTTTGCATTTTCTTTAGTTTTATTTTATTTAGTTAGGATTATAGTTTTTAGTTTTAATAAGTTTTTAATTTTTATTTTCATTTTCTTTTTTATTTTATTTGAATCTTTAATTAATAAATTAGAAATTTAATTTTGTTTTTAATTTTATTGACTTTCATAGTTTTTTAGTTTTAAATAGTTTAATTTTCATTTTTTTTTAGTAAAAGTCCAAATTAAAGACACCCACACTCACATTAAACCCCTACACATCCATACACCTAAACAAAAATCCACTCACACCCTAACTACTGTACACTTCACCACACCGAAACACCCCCTTTCATCATCTTCTACACCCACTTCACTCTCTCCTCCAATCAAATACCAAACATCCATAGCCCAATTCGTAGCCCTTACCTTACCACCAAAACCATGACCCACCTACCCCAACACGGTTCCAACCAGTCGCCACCGACCTCTACCATATCCGGTGAGCAGACCACCATTAACAACCCACGACTACCATCGTCCCACCTAACTGTTGGATTAATTCCAATATTTATTGATTTTATTTTTTAGTTGTTAATATTTTATTATATTATTTGTGTTTTATTTTAAACATAGTTTGGGTTTTAATTTAGAAAGTAGAAACATGAGCAAATGGGTGTGAAAGATATGGGGAGTGCTCAAAATCCCATATTGTCCCACATTGGAAGAATACTACAAAAGGTAGTGGTATATCAACTAAAGGACAACTAAGATTCTTAGTTGACAAGTCAAATAAGAGGCTATGATCCTACGCATCGCGGTGGTGCTTAAGCACCACCAATCACGACACGCGTAAGCGCGTAAGCGCGACACGCGGCGCGCGAAAGGGCGATTGGGCGACTTAGGGCGCATTGCGCGCTTTGACGCGCACTTGGCACTTGCGCATCGTCGCTTGGAGCGTGGGAGCCTAAAGTTTTGACGAGGTAAAACAGATCAACGGTTGTGATTAAACGATCCGATCAAAGGGTTTAACATCCGAAACAGCTTGATCTAAACCGTTAGATGAACTCGTAGCGTTTCGTGTAGGGGATGTCCATTCGCTTACGATGGGACGCCTAATCTGAACCGTTAGATCGTAGCTGTTCCAAACAGGCACGATCCAACGGTTGCTGAGTCACTCCATGAAGAGTTGTGACTGTTGAAGAACAGTCACAGAAATGGCTATAAAAAGAGTTCCAGACCTCTGTTTTGGACACCGAAAATTGCTAGTTTCTCCTCTCTCCGTCCTCTATACTTTGGCATTATCAAGTTACAAATTCAGAGTGTTCTCGGGTTTGATCAAACAGTACATAGTTTGAATCAAGCAACTGTTCATACACTGCATTGTATCCTGAAGGCAGGTTCTACAAAACCCATTGTGTACTCGCGGTTCTGGTTCTGTCTCAACCGGATTGGGAGAAATTTTGCCTAAAAGAAAGCGTTCCAAGAACGTGCCTTGCAGAAATTAATTATTATATTTCGTTCTTTCCATAAGAAATTTCCAACAGTTTTAGGCAAAAATATTATATTCTTATTACTCCACTCAAATGGAAGGAACTGTGGCACAATCTATCCAAGTCATGACTCAAGACTTAATCCGACTCGACCGTTTTGATGGCGGAAATTTCACCCGTTGGCAAGAGAAAGTTATGTTCTTCCTCACATCACTAAAACTTGCATACATTCTAGATGATAACCTTGAACAAATTCCCGAGCCCACACCCGAAGACACCGAAGCAATAAAACAAAAACGTGTGAAGAGGAAAGAAGACGAATTTATGTGTCGAGGACACATCCTCAATGCTTTGTCTCAAACTGTTTATAGCGCTCATAGAATGATTCCTACGGCAAAGGAATTATGGAAGGCTTTGGAGATAAAGTATCAAAACGAGGAAGCGAGCAATCGTAAGTTTCTAATTTCAAACTATATGAATTTTAGAATGAATAATGATAAATCTGTCGTTGCACAAGCCCATGAACTCCAACAAATTGTTGGTGACCTTAAAGCCGCTGGTATTAATCTTCAAGATGAATTTCAAGTAGGGGTGATTGTTTCGAAACTTCCATCCTCTTGGAATGGCTTTAAGAAGAAAATTAATCATGATGAAAAGACTTATACTGTGGAATCCCTTCTTCGTCACCTTCGTATTGAAGATGATACTCGTATTCGAGAAAAGAAGGATGAACAAAGTGAGGGTCATTCAAAAGCTAATATGGTTGAGGATCAAAAATCCAAGATTACCAAAGACTCAAAATTTAAAGCAAAGAATGATTCCAAATTCAAGAACCAAGGTGCAAATAAGAAAAAGAAGGGAAAATGTTTCTTCTGTGACAAACCGGGCCATTATTCTCGAGAATGTCGTCTTAAAAAGAAGGCATTTAAGGAAAAACAAGGGTCGAAGGAAACCAACAATGTTGAAGATCTTATTGCTATTGTTTGCGAAGCAAATTCAATTGATAATGAAAGTGGATGGTGGCTGGATACCGGCGCAACGGTCCACATATGCAAAGACCGCTCTTCATTCAAAACATATCAAGAAATTGATGGAAAAGAAGTGAAGATGGCAAATAATCTTCGCGCCAATGTAGTTGGAAAAGGCACAGTGGAATTGAAGCTAACTTCTGGAAAGACACTTACTCTAATTGATGTACTTCATGTACCTGATATGTGTAAAAATCTTGTGTCTGGGGACCTTCTCAATAAGAGAGGTTTCAAACTAGTGTATGAGTCTGATAAGTTTGTATTGTCTAAGAATGGCCAATTTATTGGCAAAGGGTACTCTTGTAACGGCATGATTAAAATTAATGTAATCAATGATATTAGTTCTGCTTATATGGTTGAGTCTATTTCTTTATGGCATAGTAGATTAGGTCATGTGAATTATAGAAGTATAAAAAATATGACTAATCTCGGCTTAATCTCGGATTGTAAATTTGATAATCTTTCTAAATGTGAAATTTGTGCTCAATCGAAGATAACTAGAAAGTCGTTCAAATCTGTTGAGAGGAAATCCGAAATACTTGATCTTATTCATAGTGATGTATGTGATATGAAGAGTAATATGACTCGTGGTGGAAATAAATATTTCTTAACTTTCATTGATGATTACTCTAAGTATGCATATACATATTTACTTAAAAGTAAAGATGAAGTTTTCGAGAAATTCCTAATTTTTAAAGCAGAAGTTGAAACTCAACAAAATCGAAAAATTAAAGTCCTACGATCCGATAGGGGTGGTGAATATTACCCGAGTGAGTTTATACAATTTTGTAATACTCATGGGATAATCCATCAAGTTACGGCGCCATATACGCCACAACAAAATGGAACGGCGGAAAGGAAAAATAGGACTTTAGTTGAAATGATAAATTCAATGTTAATCAGTTCTGGTTTACCTTTGTCGATGTGGGGAGAAGCGGTTTTATCCGCATGTTATATTTTAAATAGAGTTCCATTGAAAAACAAGGATATTACACCATATGAATTATGGTTTAATCGTAAGCCTAATCTTAGACGTCTTAAAGTTTGGGGATGTCTTGCTTATGTAAGAAAACCCGAACCTAAAAGACCTAAACTAGGAAATAGGACTTACAAATGTGTTTTTATTGGATACTCTAGTAACAGTACGACTTATAGATTTTTAAACCTTGAAACTCAAGAAATCATTGAGTCGGTAGATGTGCAATTTTTTGAACATCTAACAAAGTTTAGTACTTTGAATCAAGGTTTAGAAAATAATAATTCGACTGTTGACTCCTCAAATTTAGAAGAAAATTCACAACCTATATCTTCTTCAGAAACAACGAATGACGTTGAACCACGAAGGAGTAAAAGACAAAGAACTGAAAAAACATTTGGGCCTGACTTTGTTATTTATTTAGTTGAAGGGGATTTAAATGAGACTAAGAACAAAACTAAATTTGTTCTTAATGTAGAAGATGAACCGACCACATTTCATGAAGCGGTAACATCTAGGGATGCTGTCTTTTGGAAAGAAGCAATAAATGATGAAATGAACTCAATTTTGTCAAATCAAACTTGGGTTATTTCCGATCTTCCCCCCGGGTCTAAACCTATTGGGTGCAAATGGATATTTAAAAGAAAATTAAATCCGGATGGTTCTATAAATAAATTTAAGGCAAGACTAGTTGCTAAAGGCTATAAGCAAAAATATGGAATTGATTACTTTGATACATATGCTCCTGTTGCTCGAATCACTTCCATTAGGATATTAATATCTCTTGCTTCTATTCACAATTTAGTTATTCATCAAATGGATGTTAAAACTGCTTTTTTAAATGGTGATTTAGAAGAAGAGATTTATATGGAACAACCCGAAGGGTTTGTATTGCCTGGCCAAGAAAAGAAAGTGTGTAAATTGGTTAAATCTCTTTATGGCCTTAAACAAGCTCCTATGCAATGGCATGAGAAGTTTAATAATATTGTTATATCCCATGGATATAAAGTTAATGACGCCGACAAATGTATATATAGTAAATTTGAAAATGGTGTTGGTGTTATTATATGCTTATATGTGGATGACATGTTAATATTTGGGTCTAATCTCAAATATGTTGAAGAAACAAAAAGGTTTCTTTCATCAAAATTTGATATGAAAGATCTTGGAGAAGCTGATGTGATTTTAGGAATCAAAATTGTGAGAAAGGATAATTCTTTAGCGTTATCTCAATCTCATTATATAGAAAAAGTTCTTAAAAGATATAATCATTTTGAACTTAAGCCAGCTACTACACCAGTGGATCCTAGCATCAAATTAATGAAAAATACTGGGCGTGCTATGGACCAACTTAAATATGCTAGTATTATTGGGAGTCTAATGTATGCCATGCATTGCACTAGACCAGACATTGCTTATGCAGTGAGTGTATTGTGTAGATTTACAAGTAATCCAGGACAAGAGCACTGGAATGCAATTTCTAGGGTGCTTAGATACCTGAAGAGGACTTTGGATTATGGCTTACATTATGTAGGATATCCATCTGTTTTAGAAGGATATAGTGATTCAAGTTGGAATAATCTTGAATCAAAATCCAAGTCAACCACTGGTTGGATTTTTACGCTAGGAGGAGCAGCTATCTCTTGGGGATCCAAGAAACAAACATGTGTATCAGATTCAACAATGCAATCTGAATTTATAGCCCTAGCAGATGCATGTAAAGAAGCAGAATGGCTTAAAAAAAATGTGTTGTATGATATTCCTTTATGGAAAAAGCCATCACCTTCTATTATGATAAGTTGTGATAAGCAAGCCACAATTTATAAAGTTTCGAACAAAACTTACAACGGAAAATCTAGACACATTAGTCTAAGACATCAAATTATAAGAAAATTACTCAAGGAAGGAGTAATTACAGTCGACTATATTAAAACGAACAAGAATTTAGCAGATCCTCTGACTAAAGGTCTTGTAAGAGAGATGATATATATCACCTCAAAAGGAATGGGACTAAGGTCTATTAAATAACACAACTATATTTAATGGGAACCCAACTCATATCTTGAAAATATAGATAGAGTTCAATGTGGTACAAACAAGTTAAATTATAGTTATGGAACACTAGGAATTTATACAAAAAGTTCCATTCCTATACGCCTAGTGTTGGTTTTCTGCATGTTAGAGGATGAAGGTTACTTCTTAATAAATCATATAAGTGTGACTCGCAGAATCACTAAAGTTGATTTACCTATTCGAGTGTCGAAAGTGTGGCCGCTTTCTATGAAATCAAGACCGATCCTAAAGCGCTCGTGAAATCAGGATTAGCACAAGGCCATAAAAGTGCATGCTAGAAGAACACTTATAAACTCAGAAATCGGTATGTGTGATAGTTCCGGCTAGTCTCAAAAGGTCCTTGGTTCAAGATACGTTCACCACAGCACCTTGATGAAGCTTTGAATTATTTTCACTATATGGAAGTTCAAGTCCGAAAGACACTTCTCATTTATGTACTAGATTTTAGCGATAATGCCAAAAGTTATTTATTGTTTTTTTGCTTTGCTCTCTTGTGTATATTGAAATTGGTGGGAGAATGTTGGATTAATTCCAATATTTATTGATTTTATTTTTTAGTTGTTAATATTTTATTATATTATTTGTGTTTTATTTTAAACATAGTTTGGGTTTTAATTTAGAAAGTAGAAACATGAGCAAATGGGTGTGAAAGATATGGGGAGTGCTCAAAATCCCATATTGTCCCACATTGGAAGAATACTACAAAAGGTAGTGGTATATCAACTAAAGGACAACTAAGATTCTTAGTTGACAAGTCAAATAAGAGGCTATGATCCTACGCATCGCGGTGGTGCTTAAGCACCACCAATCACGACACGCGTAAGCGCGTAAGCGCGACACGCGGCGCGCGAAAGGGCGATTGGGCGACTTAGGGCGCATTGCGCGCTTTGACGCGCACTTGGCACTTCGCACGTGCGCATCGTCGCTTGGAGCGTGGGAGCCTAAAGTTTTGACGAGGTAAAACAGATCAACGGTTGTGATTAAACGATCCGATCAAAGGGTTTAACATCCGAAACGGCTTGATCTAAACCGTTAGATGAACTCGTAGCGTTTCGTGTAGGGGATGTCCATTCGCTTACGATGGGACGCCTAATCTGAACCGTTAGATCGTAGCTGTTCCAAACAGGCACGATCCAACGGTTGCTGAGTCACTCCATGAAGAGTTGTGACTGTTGAAGAACAGTCACAGAAATGGCTATAAAAAGAGTTCCAGACCTCTGTTTTGGACACCGAAAATTGCTAGTTTCTCCTCTCTCCGTCCTCTATACTTTGGCATTATCAAGTTACAAATTCAGAGTGTTCTCGGGTTTGATCAAACAGTACATAGTTTGAATCAAGCAACTGTTCATACACTGCATTGTATCCTGAAGGCAGGTTCTACAAAACCCATTGTGTACTCGCGGTTCTGGTTCTGTCTCAACCGGATTGGGAGAAATTTTGCCTAAAAGAAAACGTTCCAAGAACGTGCCTTGCAGAAATTAATTATTATATTTCGTTCTTTCCATAATAAAACTCCAACACTAACTCCGGCCATGGCAGCAACCTCTATATCCAGCACCAGTTAAAACCGCGAACCATGCTTTGATCCCAACCCGAGGACTCATAACCTTACAACCCACCTGACCCATCTCCAACCCGGCCACAGCTTCGAATCCACCTTATCCCACCTGCTACCTTATACCCAATAAAATCCGGACAACCCACTTCACATCTTATTTAAACCCAATACACGATTTGGCCCAAAGATCAATCCCCTTACTAGTTGTTAATGCCCATTTCCCCATTTTGACCCAAATCGTTTCTTCCTGCATAAAACCCAAGCTAAAATACAAAGCTAAAAATAAAATAAAAGCCCCCGCATGTGTTATAAGCGTTTTTACCCATTTACCTGCAATAACCCAACTGACCTCATATCCTTATTCCCACAAAAACCGGAGCTACCCTATACCTCCAAAACTCGCTCCTAGCATCTGACACCCCTTTTTCCATTCGCAGCTACAAGCGGTACCAAACTCCCGCCAAATCCATTATCTACAGTTCCCTAATTTCACGCCTCGGCGAAAGAGTAAACCCTCTCTTCATTTTGTAAGGGGAAATTTTGTTAGTTCAGTGAGAGAAAATAGCAAAAAAAATATTGTAGCATCAAAAGAGATTTGGAGTTATATATTCATTGTTTGATTCTCTTCTCTCATGCTCATATGGATTTATTTGTTCATTTTATGTCTTGGAATCTCATTATGAAGGGTTAATCTCCCCTTTCAAGGGATGATATAAATCCTCCGTAGAACTAAGTTGCCTAATTTGCTAATTTAATTTTTGTTTGATTTCCTTTGATTAGTAGTTTTAATTACTACACTTGTTTTGCATTCAGAAATGAAAAACTATCCTTAAGAAATGATTGAAGCTTGTGTTATAATTTTATTATTTTGGTTCAAACTAAAGATAGATTTTCCAAAATGATCAAAATTATATTATAAGTTTCTTCTAATCTTATTTTATTATGTTTAATTAAAATTAGTTGGGAAAATTTCCCTTAGCCGGTGATACATTTAATTAATTTTAATTCATTTGAAGTAGAGTTATTGTAATTAAAAATTACTTTTCTAAAATAATATTTACTTAATTAATTAGGATGATGAGAATTAACTTTTGAATTAGTTGAATATTTTGAAAATCAATAAAATTAAAGTAGTTCAAACTAGATTGAATGTGTGAAATGGGCATGAATTTACATCCCTTGATCCTTTTTACTGGTATCTCTCATTTAGTTATCTTTCACTCACTTTCTTCACACACTTTTGAGCAGTTCTTTAGATTCTTTTTCTAAGTTAGTTAATCTTTTTCATTTAGTTTAGGTATTTTACCATAAAAAAATGTTTTAATATAAAAAAAATCATAAAAAAATGATAGAAAACAAGGAAAAAAGCAAAAAAAAAATCAAGAAAGATAAATGAATAGAAAATTGGATTACATGACTTTTCTTGTGTTTCATTCCATTAAGTTGGATGGACACCCTTACTTACCTCATACTAGTCTTGTGATATTTTTTGTAGGTAATTGAAGGAAATTGTTGATTAGAATGGCTTTGCAACAACGACAGACCATACACACAAAATCCTTTTTATCACCAATTACAAAAATGGCCCAAAAATCATACTAAATGACTCAAACACCACAAAATACCTAATTTGACCAAAATGACCCCTCAACTTCTACAAATGACCATAATAATATACAAAACCACAATCACTCTGACTCATGTGATGAAGAATGCACAATGCATATAAATAGTAATACACTAATATACAAATATGACATGGTGTTATTCTCACTCAACCTCTCGGTAGACTGGGTCCTCAAAGGGGATGGACTCCATTTTCGGGCAAAATCCCTCCAGAAATGATTTCAACCGTTGACCATTGACTTTAAACACATTGCCATTCTTAGGATTTTCTACCTCAATTGCTCATTGGGGAAAGACGCGCTTCACAATAAATGGTCCGGACCAACGAGATCGTGATTTTTCAAAAAACAAATGCAATCTAGAATTGTACAAAAGAACTTTTTGATTGGGTTCAAAGTATTTCTACAAATATCTTTATCGTGAATAGAATTTATTCGTGCTTTGTAAAATCTAGCATTATCATACGCATCATACCTCAATTCTTCAAGTTCATTCATTTGAAGCTTCCTCAACGCCCCACCCTTGGACAAATCAAAATTAAGTGCACGAATAGCCCAATAACATCGATGTTCCAACTCAATGGGTAAATGAAAAGTTTTGCTATAAACTAACCTATGTCCAAATGAGTTTTGTATGTCGTCTGGTATGCCCATAGTACATCGGTTAGTCTAGTAAACCAATCATTTCGATTGATATGACCTTTCTCTCTAAAATGCCCTTTATCTCTCTATTGGCCAACTCGGCTTGTCCTTTAATTTGTGGGTGGTAGATAGTGGTGACTTTATGGGTCGCTCTATATTTTCTCATCAGAGGCAAATGGAAAATTGCAAAAATGCAAGCATTGGTCTCAAATAATTTCCTTTGGAGTACCAAATTGAAAAAAATATCTCCTTTAAAAACGAACGACTGTTTCATGATCGTTGTTCTTCGACAAGATTGCCTCAACCCATTTGGACACATAATACACTGCAACAAGAATGTAGAGATATCCAAATGAAGGTGGAAATGGACCCATGAAGTCTATTCCCCAACAATAAAAAACCTCAATTACAAGAATAGGGGTCATAGGCATCATGTTTCTTCGAGTGAGGCTTCCAAACATTTGACACCTCTTGCATGCCTTGCAATAGGAATGAGTGCCTTTGAAAATTGTTGGCCAATAAAGACCACATTGAAAAAAATTACGGCCATATTTTGTGAGGAAAAATGGCCTCTACAAGCTTGGCTATGGAAAAAGGGTGGACGATATCAATCTTATCGTTCGTCACACACTTCCTAATGACTTAATCGACACAATATTTGAATAAGTATGGGTCATCAAAGAAAAATGACCTTACCTCCCTCAAAATTTATGCCTGCATACCATAGAAGTGTAGAGATGGAAAATAATTTCTCATCTGGAATAGTATCTCTAATGGGTGGGGGATCCTTGGACTCATGCTGAAATATCAAATAGGACAAATGATTAGCAACAACATTATCCACTCCCTTTTTATCTTTGATGGTAAGGTTAAATTCTTGGAGAAGGAGGATCCATCTAATTAATAGTGGCTTAGTGTCCTTATTTTGGAGAAGATACTTGAGAACCGAATGATCGGTGAAACAAATGATTGGGCATCCAACCAAATAGGATCTAAATTTTTCCAAAGAAAATATTATGGCTAGCAATTCATTTTTCGTGGTGGAATAGTTCATTTTGGCTCTATCCAAAGTACGGCTAACATAGTATATGACATGAGCTTTCTTGTCCTTCCTTTGCCCCAACACTGCCCCTATTGCAAAGTCATTTGCATTATACAAAAGCTCAAATGGTAAGTTCCAACCTGGAGTTTTAATTATGGGTGCGAAAGTGAGAAAACTCTTAAGCTTCTTAAATGCTTCCTGACACGCATCGAACCACTAAAAAGAGTGTCCTTGTCTAGGAGATTACACATGGGTCTCGCAATGGCACTAAAGTCCTTGATGAACCTCCTAAAGAAATCGGCGTGACCTAAAATTAAATGCACATCTTTGAGTGACCTAGGGGAGACAAATTAGAAATAAGCTCTTCTTTGGCTTTGTCAACTTGGATTCCCTCAGATGAGACAATATGACCAAGGAAAATGCCTCTTGTCACTATAAAGTGACATTTCTCCCAATGGAGAACCAAATTTTTCTCCTCGCATCTCTCCAAAATGCTCTCTAAATTTTGCAAACATTCATCAAATGAGACACCGAAATAATAAAATCATCCATAAATACCTTTAGAAATATTTCCTTCATGTCACTAAAAATGCTTAGCATATGTTGATACCAAATTTAATCTGTTGACTTGGATCAACCATATGAAGACACGTGGCTATCTACATGGCAACAACAAGCACTTCCAAGATGATCATACGCTCCGAGGAACTCTTATGCTCCGAGGAACAAGATCTCTCCGAGGAGCTCATTAGAACCGAGAAGCTCAGATGGTCCGAGCTGCATCTCGAACAAAGCATTAATAGCTGGATAACCAACAAATCAACTGATTCATTAAATGCTTATCATTCAGACGCACACGCAAAGAGGGCATTAAATGTATTACCCTTTCATATGTATATCATTTAATGTATTACCCTTTCACATTACAGCCTCAGGGCTATAAATACATTGTACAATCCTCATTGGAAGGGGATCTGATCCTGAATCCAAACTTTGGGATCCAGAACGGAATTTCTTGTAATCGAGAATTCCTAAACACTCAGCAATAAAATAACAGTGGGCGTAGGCCATTCTTATAAGGCTGAACCACTTTAAAATCTTTTGTCTCATTTATTTATCTGTGATTGAATTATTAGAGTGATCTAATTTTTTACATCAACAGATTGACGCCGTCTGTGGCAACGACTGGTAATATCATTTTCTCACCAATAACAATCCAATACCAATGGCTGATATACCTGAATCCAGCAATCGAAACACTGGAACCCCTCCAAATCCATCTGCTCCACCAATTATTCCAGATCTGACTGGAATGATGGCGAATCTGGCTCAGGGCCAGACCGTCATGCAAGAAACGATGCGACAACTCATCCAAACCCTCCATGGCGGTGCGCCAACCCATTCCGGATCACGAAGCATTCAAAGAAATATCTGTGCGCCTTCTGTGCGTACTAGGCGTACTAGTTCATATCGCAATGAGGAATCTGAAGATTTTTCTTATCAACCTGGACGAACTTCGTCAGTGCGAGCCACAGATACTGAACAACGTGTCACCCTCTCCCCAGAAAGGGCCAGTGCATTGGAAAGATTAAGTAGGGCTTCTCCTTTCGATCGATTAGGCCCTAGGAGGAACAAAAGTCCTCTTAATGCAGCGTCGAGGAGCTTTTGACGACCATCAGATTTAAGGGAAGGATCTTCCCAGTCGCGACCAGCTGCTCGTCATGATGGATCTATTGACCGACCAGCTGTTCGTCGAGATAAATCCCAGGAAGCCACTTCAACGCGATCAGTTGCTCGAACCAATAGGCCCGAGGAAGGAAATGATGCTTGGAAAGGATATATTCAGAGGCTGGAGGATAGATTAGGGGAAATGGCTAAGGCCAAGAACCCTCTACAACGAACCTTTGTTCGAGGAACACCTTTTGTCCAGGAAATTGTTGATTTTCCAACACCATTAAAGTTCAAAGCACCTGTTGTGACTCCCAAGTATGATGGGAAAACTGGCCCTGTCCTTCATATAGAACAATATCAAGCTGCTGCCGACATCTATGCTGTCTCAGACGAGATGAGATGCAGGGCATTCTCGGGAACTCTTATCGGATCTGCTCAGATATGGTATAATAATCTTCCTCGGGGTAAGATTTCAACTTTTCTTCAACTGGCCGAGTTATTCATTGGGAATTTCTGCTTCGGAGCAAAGCCAGTTAAACGAGTAGCACATTTGTTAAGTGTTAGACAAAAAGCTGGTGAGAGTATTAGAGACTATATAACTCGTTTTAATAACGAGAAGCTCGAAGTCATTGATTATGAGGAGAAGACAACGATTACTGCTTTGATGAGTGGACTGCTGCCGAACAAGTTGTACTACACTTTGGCCAAAGATCCACCTCGAACCATGTCGGACCTGATGGGAAAAGCGTCCAAGATTATGAATGCCGAGGAGGCTATGTCTGTGAAGAAGAATATGGACGCCAAAGAAACCAAGGTGGAAGGTGATAAAGCTAAGAAGAAAGAGCATAAGAACAATGGTGGTGACAAATATTCCAAAAGTAGGTCGTCATGGGAGGTCTTGAAGAAATTTGATAATTACACGCCTTATTTTCAACCACGTCCTGGAAGAAATTAAGAATAGCGAGGAGTTAAACTGGCCAAAGAAAATGAAGTCAGACCCTAACACGAGGAATAGGGAGAAATATTGCGAGTTCCATAAGGATCATGGCCATATGACCAAAAATTGCATAGCTCTTCAGAACGAGATTGAAACACTCATCTGACGAGGAAAGCTAGCAAAGTATGTTGATCGGGGAGGCGAAAGAAGAAACAACGACCGAACTAGAGAGAGGTCTAGATCTCCTCGTCGAGCAGAGGAGAAAAAGAAGAGAAACCATGAAGAGGATCCAAATGATGAACCTGATCTTCCCAAGAAACCAAGGCAGCCAGAACGAGAGGTATTTTCAATACGCTTTGGGTCATTTGATTGTAATGTTATTACAGGAGGAGATGCAGGAGGAGGAGACCTTACTGCAGAAAGAAAAGCTTACCTCGGAGAGGCTCAAGCTTGCTCGTACATTCAGTGAATAAATTTAGCTGAGGAAGATCGCCCGAGAAAGGTGAATAAGGAGAAGTTGGTCATTGGGTTCTCAAAAAACGACCTTGCAGGTGTTCTATATCCTCATGATGACCCGTTGGTGATCAAAATGAGGATGAAGGAGGTCATAATTTCATGAGTACTAGTCGACAATGGTAGCTCGGCAGACATCATGTTCTACTCGTGTTTCGATAGTTTAAACCTAAAACTATCTCAACTGGAGCCTTACCATAGACCCCTCATCGGTTTTTCTGGCGAGAAAGTATTTCCACTTGGGACGATCAAGTTGGATATATTCATTGGTACGTGGCCTTCTTATCGGACAGAAAGAATACGCTTTTTCGTGATGGATAAGAATGTACAGTCATCGTACAATATCATCATGGGAAGAGTAGGATTGAAAAAGTTCGAGGCTGTACCATCTACAGTGCATCAATGCCTAAAATTTCCAACAAACTTTGGAGTAGGAGTTATGAAAGGTGATCAGGAAGTAGCTCGGGAGTGCTATTATTCATCCGCCGAGCAAGATGAATTGGAAGAATCAAAGAAAAAGATTACTACCTATCAAGTGGATGAAGGTGCAGAAATCGAAACTTTGGATCCTCGAGATGAGTCGCAACTCGTGAAAGGTCAAGTGGTGGAAGATACTGAAAATATCATTCTGGACGACGAACATCCTGAATGAACTACTCAAATAGGTTCATCATTGGAAGCCTCACTAAAACAGGAATTGATAACTTTCCTTAGAAGCAGAAGATAAACTTTTGCGTGGAGTCATGAAGATATGCCTGGGATAGACCCAAACTTCTTATGTCACGAGCTCAATGTGAATAAGGAGATCAAGCCTGTGAAGCAGAGAAGAAGAGTATTCAGTTCCGAGAAGAATCAAGCTATACAGGAGGAAGTCGAGAAGCTCCAGAAAGCTCGTTTCATTGAAGATGTTATATATCCATATTGGTTAGCCAATGTGGTGATGGTAAAGAAGAAAAACAACAAGTGGAGGATGTGTGTAGACTTCACCGACCTCAACAAAGCATGCCCAAAAGATCACTTTCCATTGCCCCGAATTGATCAACTGGTGGATGCTACCTCGGGACACGAGTTGCTGAGCTTCATGGATGCTTATTCTGGCTACAATCAAATTAAAATGAAACCTGAGGACAGGGAAAGTACTTATTTTATTACCCCTAGGGGAACTTATTGTTATAATGTTATGTCTTTTGGTTTGAAAAATGCAGGTGCGACATATCAGAGGCTGATGAACAAGGTCTTTGATGAACAAATCAGTGACAACATGGAAGTCTATGTTGACGATATGCTGACAAAAAGCAAGAAAGCTGTCGATCATCTAGTTAACTTATGCCAGACTTTTAATCAACTAGATAAATATCAAATGAAGCTAAACCCGACGAAGTGCGTCTTTGGAGTACGAGAAGGCATGTTTCTCGGGTACATTGTCAATCAACGAGGCATTGAAGCAAATCCTGAAAATATCAAAGCTCTATTAGGGCTGCGATCTCCAACAACGAAGAAGGAAGTACAGAGTCACTGGACGAGTAGCAGCACTCAATAAATTTGTGTCACGAGCAACTGATAGATGTCTCCCATTCTTCAAGACACTCAGAAAGACTTTTGAGTGGAATGATGAATGTGAAAAGGCTTTTCAAGACTTGAAGAAATACTTGGGAGCACCCCCACTATTGTCCAGGCCGATGATGGGAGAGAAATTGTATTTGTACCTTGTATTATCCGAGAATGCAGTTAGCTCGGCATTGATCAGAGTGGAGAATGGAGTACAAAAGCCAATTTACTACACAAGTAAGGCCTTCCGAGGAGCAGAGATCAGATATCCAAGGCTGGAGAAATTGTCACTAGCGCTGATTGAGGCGAGTAGGAGAATGAGGCCATACTTCCAGGCTCATATTATAGTAGTATACACCGATGTGCCATTGAGACAAGCCCTTCATAAGCCAGAGAAATCGGGGAGATTGATGTATTGGGCAATAGAGCTCGAAGAATATGATATAATTTATGAACCCAGATCATCACTAAAAGGGCAGGCTGTAACAGATTTCATAGCGGAGTTCACCTATCCTGATACCCCCGAGGAGCAAAAGTTACTCGCTGATCAACCTGTGGATGTTACAGGATCAACAAACACAAGCCCATACCAATTCCGATTGGTAAAAAGGCATGTAGATGTTACAGGATATGATGCAGAGATAGTTGGGAGGACTCCGGATGAAGAACAAGAGTTGCTCGCTGATCATCATGTGGATGTTACAGGATCAACAAACACTGGCTCAGACCAACTCCGGTTGGTAAAAGGGCAAGTGGATGTTACAAGGTCATTAAATTTGAGCTCAGAACAACTCCGGTTGGTAAAAGGGCAAGAAAAGATGATCGACGAGGAGCGGGAAAAATTCGGGGAGCATGAAAGGAAGCAGCAAATATTTCACCGAGGAACTCTGACTGATCAAAAATTTGAAGACGAATTACCTATATGGAGGCTATATGTAGATGGCTCATCTTGCACTGCAGGATGTGGCGCGGGGATAGTTCTGAGCACTCCGGATGAGGTCGACATGGAATACGCCTTGCGTTTCCAATTCAAAGCTTCCAACAATGAGGCTGAATATGAGGCCATGATTGCAGGGCTTAATTTGGCAAAAATTATGGAGGCACAGCAGGTCGTGATCTTCAGTGACTCTCAATTGATTGTAAACCAAATGATGGGAGTATATGCAGTTAGAGGAGAATTAATGATCAGATATCATGCAAAGGCAAAGGAGCTGTTGTCAGAATTTGCCGCTATTCAGCTGGTCAGAATACCAAGAATGGAAAATGCGAGAGCAGACGCCCTAGCTCGACTAGCATCAGCTACTCGCACCGAGCTACGACGAATAATCCCAATTGAAGTGTTAGCTGGTCGGAGTATAGATAAAGATCTGAAGATGAACTTTATCACCCTTGATTTAGGACCATCTTGGATGGATCCCATCAGGGTATATATCGAGGAGGGAGAATTGTCAATTGACAAGCTTGCAGCTAAGAAATTGAAGTTTAAAGCTGCTCGGTATGTACTAACTAATGGTGTTTTATATAGACGAGGAATAATGGCAGGTTTGCAGAGATGTGTACATCCCTCCGAGGTGAAAGAATTAATTGAAGAGATCCACGAAGGGTCTTGTGGAGCACATGTAGCAGGTCGGACGCTTTTGCAAAGGGTGATGACGCAGGGATACTACTGGCCGACGATGAGGGCTGATTGTATATCTTATGCCAAGAAATGTGACAAGTGCCAGCGTTTTTCCTCCATCCGAAGAACTCCACAAGCATTGTTGACACCTATAACTTCCCCTTTACCATTTGCCATGTGGGGAATTGATTTGGTTGGACCACTGTCGACGACCCGAGGAAGGTTCAAATACCTCGTCGTTGCAGTGGATTATTTTACTAAGTGGGTAGAAGTTGAGCCACTCATTGATATGACGTACGAGAAGGTGTACCAATTTATTTGGAAGAACATCATTTGCCGATATGGTCTCCCTCATGCCTTCATCACAGACCATGGGACACAATTTGATAACGAGGAGTTTGCCGCCTATTATCATCAGTCAAATATTTTGAAGGTCCACTCAGCACGAGGCCATCCTCAAAGCAATGGTCAAACTGAAGTGACAAACAGGACGCTGCTGAACGGTTTGAAGAAAAGATTGGATGATGCGAAAGTAAACTGGATCAACGAGCTACAATCAGTACTTTAGGCTTACCGAACTACTCCCTGAGTAGCAACTGGAGAATCACCATACATGCTGGCGTTTGGAAGTGAAGCTGTCATACCTACCGAGTTGGGCCTCCCAACACACAGGGTACTGAATTTTAATTCCCCTGTCAGCGACTTAATGAGAAGACTGGATTTAAACATGCTCGAGGAAGTTAAAGAAGAAGCAGCCATTAGAAATGCTGCTTACCAGCAGCGAACAGCTTTGTTCTACAACAAGAGGGTGAAGAAGTGCGACCTGAAAGAAGGAGACTATGTGCTGAAGAAAGTAATTCAAAAGCATAACAAACTGGAGGCAAACTGGCATGGACCATACCGAGTTACAGAAGTTGTTCGACCAGGAACTTATCGATAGCAACTTTAGAAGGCGAGGAGTTTAAAAATGGATGGAACGCAGAGCATCTGCGCAAGTATTATCAGTGATGTATATGTAACGCAGTTCCATCAGTATGAATAAAATAAAAGTATTTTGCAAGTCTCTCTGTTTATTGAAATTTTTTCGGGGCTGTACCAACTTAGTTGGTCGACGAGGAGAAAAAATTCCAAATTGTACCAACTTAGTTGGTCGACGAGGAGAAAAATTTTCAAACTGTACCAAGTATGGTTGGTCGGGGATAAAAACCCACCAACTTAGTTGGTCGACGAGGAGAAAAAATTCCAAACTGTACCAACTTAGTTGGTCGACGAGGAGAATATATTCCAAACTGTACCAAGTACGGTTGGTCGGGGATAAAAACCCACTAACTGTAGTTGGTCGATGAGGAGAAAAAATTCCAAACTGTACCAACTTAGTTGGTCGACGAGGAGAAAAAATTCCAAACTGTACCAACTTCGTTGGTCAACGAGGAGAAAATATTCCAAACTGTACCAACATAGTTGGTCGACGAGGAGAAAAAATTCCAAACTGTACCAACTTAGTTGGTCGACGAGGAGAAAATATTCCAAACTGTACCAAGTATGGTTGGTCGGGGATAAAAACCCACTAACTGTAGTTGGTCGACGAGGAGAAAATATTCCAAACTGTACCAACATAGTTGGTCGACGAGGAGAAAATATTCCGAACTGTACCAAGTATGGTTAGTCGGGGATAAAAACCCACTAACTACAATTGGTCGATGAGAAGAATTTATTGACCTTGATTGGTCAGACACATTTTATGAAAAAGACAAAAATTTACCAAGTATGGTTAGTCGGGGATAAAAACCCACTAACTGTAGTTGGTCGACGAGCACAATTTAACAACCTTGGTTGGTTGGAAAAATTTTAAACATTTTTATACTCATTACTTTATTATTAAGTGATCGAGCAACATAAATGTAAAGTGTAAAGTGTAAAGTGATCGAGCAACATAAACATTTTTTACTAAGTTGGTCGATGAACAACACTATTATTATCTTTTTAACAGATATACATAAATGTAAAGTGTTTGATATTTACAAGACAATAACAATTAAGATTTGCAAGCAATAATGAAAGTCTTTCATTAAATTCGAAATAAATTACAAGTTACATTGATAATAAAATGAAAATTACATGTATACTAACTGTTACATTAAAAATTCCTATTCTATTGGTCTTTTCCCCTCAGCTTTCGATACAGGTTCCTCGCCAGCAGGCGGATCATTTAAAGACCGAGGAGAATTGATGAAGTTCAAATCCTTCAGCATCCTGACGTTCATCACAGAAGGTCGATTTAGAAGATGCTCGGGATGAGATACCACAAATTGAGAATGTAAATTGTAGTCACCGAGGTATTTTGCAATTAAGCTCTGAGGAATGGCACGAGCTGGGATCCATTCCATGTCCAGATTGTACGGTGGCACAGGCAAGTTGAGCAACTCGGGATCATAGTAGTCCCACAGATAGTGTCCTTGTTCGAGCTTCAGCACGCCTAAGGCATTCAGCCAGCCTTGTTTGTAGCCTTCATTATTGGCATTCTGGATACGATCATCCAAGTGGAATAGTGCTTCGTTGTATCCAACCATCCAGAACTCCCTGGGCTGTTTATGGAATTGATATGTTAGCCTTTCAAGCTTCTCGTGGAGACTATTGGCAAAAAGCTCATTATTCTCCAACACTAATTTCTTTGTAGAGAGCTGTTTTTCCAGGTCTCGAATCTTCTTTGACATATCAGATAACGCCTAGTTCTTCGCCTTTAGTTGGAAGGCCCGGTTCTCTAAGGTAGATGCTGTCCTCTGTTCCTCGATAAGAACCCGAACTGCTCTTCCTCGTCCCCGAGGAGAAGTGGAAGGGCCCGACCTCCTCAAGGTATCCAATTCTTCCCTTAATTTGGCATTCTCAACCTCTAAGAATGAAAATCCCTCGTCAGTCACTGGGATTAGGGCTGTTGAAGAAGAGGCTGCAGACTTCAACTGTGCTAGTTCTTTCTGTAAATTGTTATTTTCTCGCTCCAACAGCTCGGAAATATGTTTACATTCTTCAACTTCACCCCTTAGGGTTCTCTCCCTGACATCGTACCCAACAAAGAGCTTATCGTAGCCCTTCTCGGCAGAAAGCTGCTGATACTTCTTCTCATACCCCTCATGCAACAGGGCAGTTGATTCCTTGTACTGATTCTGAAGGTCTTCGAGGGTACACTGGAGATCCTCGATCATTTCATAGTAGGCCACATTATTGCCTACCGCTCGATCAAGAAGACACTTCAAGTACTGATATGCTTCAACTGCCTGTTCTGAAGCATTATGACCAAGGATCTCGGCAACTTCTGATGCACTCAGGTCTGTGTGACCAGCCTTATAATATCCATTACATTACCGCATCAGCTTTGTATCATTGGCAGATAGCAGATCCATCCTAGCCAGAAACTAACAGAGAAAGAAAAGACAATCATCAAAAAGAAGATTAAGACAGAGTACAAATAGAAAAGAGACAACTGTATGGAAGAAAGAACTCAAGTTTTATTAGATCATGAAATTTGGAGTTACAAATTCTGGGTTACATTTGACAAGAAAGAGAAAAAGAAAGGTAAACCCGAACAACATTACACCTTTTCCTTATCTTCTAAAACCTTTTCGGAAGGTTGGGAGGAGGAAGCAGGTTGCTCGGAGGGAACTGTGGGTTGTTCGGAAAGAACCAGTTATTGCTCGAAAGATGACACGACTTGATCGGCAGCATGCTGGTTGGTTAGGGCATGTTCTCCCACTACCATTGAAGACTCCTAAGAGGTAGCTTCATCCTCTTCTAATTCTTCCGGAGTAGGATGGGGACCAGGGATGTGTCTCTGGAAAAGCTCGGATGACTCGTCGACCTTCACTTCCTGAAGGGCAGCGACCCATCCGTCCCTAAAATACTTTAGACTGCCATAGTCCACTTGAGAGGCCATGGAAGCACACCCCTTATCCCACCCCTTGTCCCAGCCAGAGCTGAAGGACTTCTTCACAGCAGCTTTCCTTTTGGCCTTCTCCAAGGCAAGCTTCTCGGACAGCAAATCATCAGCAGCTTTCAGTTTTTGTTCAGCTTCCTCTTTCTGCCGAGTTACTTCCTGGAGCTGGATCAACCTCTCCTCAGCAAATTTGAGCTTATTCTCAAGCTCCCCTTCAGCCCTGAGCTTCTCTCCGAGCTCTTTATTTGCCTTCTCCAAGGCAGCCTTTTTCTTCTCCAACTCTTTGGAGGCATCAACAACTCGAGATTTTTCTTGCTCAGAGGAGGCAAGCTTTCTCTCCCAGATAGCCTTATCAGTGGAATACTGCTGGCGAGAGTCTTCCAAAAATTTGATGGCCTCTTCCATAGCTCCCTCCACACTGGACGAGGAGCATGAGGCTTTAATGGCTTCATCCTTTTTCAGGATTATGTTAAAGCAGCTCGTCAACTGTGAACAGAAAAAGAAAGCAAGTTAGAAACAAGAAATGACAAAGGAAACTATGAAAATTTTAAAGTAAAGAGACTTACTGAAGCAAGGTGACGAGCATCCAAAGAAGTAACCATGTCCCGAGTAAGATTATCTTCATTACCCTGGACCTCGGGAATGGTCATGGACTTCTCCGAGCTCATGGCAGAGCTCGGAGGGACAAAAGTGGGAACTACAGTCCCAGCAGCTGGGGGCTGAGCAGTGGTGTCAGCCAAATTGACCGAGGAGCTTTTCTTCAGCCTCCTCGGGGAAATAATTACAGATTTAACCAAGGATGAATCCTTGGTCGGTGATATCACAATCACCTTTCCAGGAGCAGCAGAGCTGCTCGGAGCCACTGCGGGCTTATCAGCAACCTTCTCGGAGGCTTTAGCAGGAGCAGCTGAAGGAGCTGCACCAGTTTTCTTTGTCCCCTCCTTTGGGACATCAATCTTAATCCTTTTTACCTCCCCATAACCGGAGGCAGTTTTCTCAAATAGAGTAGGAGTCCTTCTCTTCTTCATCCTTTCGCTCAAAGGAATGTGGGATTCAGGAGATGAATTTGTAGAGGCTGGTACTGGCTCTGCTTCAATGATCACTGGACGAGCAGTGAAGGAGGTTGTGTAGATCTTGTACAGGAGCAGATACGAAGCCGACCTGATGTGCTCATCGGCAACCCTTTGATGCAGACCCCAGATAAGTCCCAAATGCCTTATATTGACATATGTTTCTTTGGGGCACCTTCTCTTGCTATCAACTGCAAATAAACAAACATTGTTATCAGTGACACATTTTATCAAACATAAAACAAACATGATTTTAAAATAAATAAAATAAAATAAAAATAACCTATCCCATTGCCATAAGGAGGGCATCTGGGACCCTCGTAAATCTCATCTCCGGTTAATGGAGGGTGTTGCCAATTTTTTACGACAACCCCGTGTTCAAAATAATCCCTATTGGCATCAGGGAGATTGACTACTAAAGCTCTATTTATAAACCTAGTTTTTAAATAATAAATATTATCATTAACTGCCCATCTATAGCAGTACATGATTTCTGGAATTCCTATACGAGTTCCATGCACCTGATTTAATTTATGCACCCCATTAACTATTCTCCATGTGTTGGGGGCTATTCGTGCAGGAACAACATCAAAGTACTGACAGAATTCCAAACACAGAGGATTTGGTGGAAAAGAAAATCCACACTCAGCAAAAAAGAGACTGGGGAACCAATGTCCCTCAGCCAAATTGAAATAATTAGAAGGCTCAGAAAGCTCTTCCAAGACAACCCAAGAGGGGATGGAAAAATCAGATCAAAATTTGTCAAGAGATTCAACAGAATAAACCATGGTGATTAAAAGAAATGAAGAAGAAAGAAGAAAATATTACAGGAAAAGAGTAGAGCTGATGACGACAGACGATGGAAGAGATGAATACACGAGAGAGTAAAAGACAATGAAAAACTCGAAGATGAAAATTTGAAAAGGTAGAAGACGAATGAAGTGTCTATGAAGTTTAAATACCTTACCTTGGGAACTGGCGAAGTAATGATTACAAAAAGGATGATTACGTTACCGACGGCCAGAAAGATGAAAAGTGGCGCGGGAACCAAAGCGGGCAACAGCGGCCAAAAAGACGAAAAGTAACGCAGGAATCGAAGCACGCAGAAAAGTCCAAAAAAGCATGATTCTACGAATTTGGAAGGAGAAAATAAATACAAGGGAAACGCTCCTAAAAATTAGGAAGACTATATAAAGCTACCGTATTCCGAGAAAGAATGTTCCATACTCCTCAAATTTCGAACTATGAAACATTGGGGGCTTCTGTTGATACCAAATTTAATCTGCTGACTTGGATCAACCATATGAAGACACGTGGCTATCTACATGGCAACAACAAGCACTTCCAAGATGATCATATGCTCCGAGTAACTCTTATGCTCCGAGGAACAATACCTCTCCGAGGAACTCTTATGCTCCGAGGAACTCTTATTCTCCGAGGAACAAGATCTCTCCGAGGAACTCATTAGCACCGAGAAGCTCAGACGGTCCAATCTGCATCTCGAACAAAGCATTAATAGCTGGATAACCAACAGATCAACTGATTCATTAAATGCTTATCATTCAGACGCACACGCAAAGAGGGCATTAAATGTATTACCCTTTCATATGTATATTATTTAATGTATTACCCTTTCACATTACAGCCTCAGGGATATAAATACATTGTACAATCCTCATTGGAAGGGGATTTGATCCTGAATCCAAACTTTGGGATCCAGAATGGAATTTCTTGTAATCGAGAATTCCCAAACACTCATCAATAAAATAATAGTGGACGTAGGCCATTCTTATAAGGCTGAACCACTTTAAAATCTTTTGTCTCATTTATTTATCTGTGATTGAATTATTAGAGTGATCTAATTTTTTACATCAACAACATACATCTTTAAAAAGTCATCAGTGCATTACAAAGACCAAATGGCATTCTTCGGAAGGCAAAGGTACCGAAGGTACATGTGAAAATAGTTTTTTCTTGGTCTTCTGGTGAAATATCAATTTGTTTGTAATAAGAGTAACCATCAAGAAAGCAATAATGCTTGTATCCGGCTACTCCCTCTAACACTTGGTCTAAAAATGACATGGGGATATGATTCTTATAGGTGACCACATTCAATTTTTGATAATCTGTGCATACATGCCAACCCTTGGGGACTCGAGTAGAAATATATTCACCCTTATCATTTTTAACAACCGTGATTCTCGACTTCTTAGGGACAACTGGTGTGGGGCTCACCCATTAACTATCGAATATTGGGTATATGATACCTACATTTAATAGTTTTAACACCTCGGCCCTAACTACCTGTTTCATATGTGGGTTCAAACACCTTTTCGTTTGGCGGGAAGGTTAGGCATTTTCTTCCAAAAAAATTTAATGGGTGCAAGTTAAGGGACTAATACCTTTCAAATCCGCAATCGTTCACCCTAAAGCACCCTTGTGCCTTTTCAACATTTTTAAAAGTTTTAATTCTTGATCCTTGTTTCGTGAAGATGAAATAATAATCGAAAAAATGGCTTCCTCTCCTAAATATGCATAATTGATATGAATAGAAAGTGGTTTCAACTCAAGTTTCAAGAATTTCAAACTATAGGGCATAGGAATGGAGTCACGATGGGGTAACTCCTTAAAACGAAAACACCACATATCTTCTTCACAAATTTCCTCGTATTCAAGAAATGAACACATTTCATGTGTTTTAGTATCAACAAAATAAAACCCATGCACATTATCCAAATATTGAACTTCGTGAGAGTTAACAATGCATGTTTCCAAAGGATCGCTAAGGAAATTAATATCAAAGTGTTCTTACCCCAAAATGTCAATGAGATCAATCTCTCTAACATCCTCCTCTTCACAAAATGTTTGCTTGGCAATGTTAAAAATGTTTGATTCAAGCTTCATATTACAAAACAATAATTTTATCACCTCATTCCAATAATTAATAGTGGCATCCAAGATAGCTAAAAATGGGTGACCTAAAATGACAAGAATTTATGACTTAACATTTTCTATCGGTTTGGTATCCAACACGATAAAGTCAACGAAAAAATAGAATTTGCCAACTTGCACAAAGATTTCCTCAACAATACTATAGGGGATTTTTATCGAGTGGTCCGCTAGTTGCAAAGTGATGTGGGTGGGCTTAAACTCACCTAACCCAATTTTTTCATAGACCGGAAATGGGAGCAATTAGACGCTAGCTCCTAAATCAAGAAAATCCCTATATATGTGGGAATCCCCAATGTAATAAGAAATTATAGGACAACTGGAGTCCTTGTATCTATGAGGAAACTTATGTTGTGTGATTTAACTCACTTGCTCGGCTAAAAATGCATCTTTGTGAACATGAAGTTTGCGCTTCACCACACACAAATATTTTAAAATTTTAGAATACGTCAGAACTTTCTTAATGGCTTCGAGCAAAGGAATGTTGATTTTAACTTATTTAAAAAATTTCAAAATATCCACATTCTGAATTTCTTTTTGTGGTGGCTTGAGTCTTTGTGGGAAAGGTGCAGGAATGGGACATTTCTCAACCTCAACTGGGTTATTTTTTGCCACATCCAATCTATCACTACCTTGATCATTAGGTTTCTCCTCAGGCTCTTTTAGAACCAAATGAATATTCTTTTCCATAATTTTTCCAATTCGCAAGGTAGTTATAGATTTAGCATGTTCCGGTTGGGAATCATTTGGATATGTGGAACCTATCACCATTTGACCTTTGGGGTTGAGCCAAAAAAAATTATTTCTCCAGCACACTCATGGATGTGGTAAATTGAGATAGAGTGGCTCTAATTTCACTAACGAGTGTTCATTTCTAGCCCAACTATACTAGTTTTGAGTTTTAATGGAATGTTGGCCTTCCATGAACTTTTTAAATGTGTCCTCAAGGCTCTTCTTATATATTGGCACAGGAGAAGTAATGGATGAAAAACCTTAATTTTGGTGATATTATTATGGAAGTGGTTGGAAAAATGATTTTTGTGGTTGGGATTGATAGGATGGATGTGGTGGTTGGAATGAATGGGGTTATGTGTGCCTATGATTGTTCTTATACCCAAAGTTTGGGTTATTCCTCCACTTCGCATTATAGCTTTCATTATTGATGAGTGCATTATTTTGTATATTTTATACCCAGATTTATACTCTGTTAGTCCCGTTTTAATGTATTTAATAAGTTCTTATGACTATTTTATTAAAAAGAGAAAAAAATGCGAGAATGATTGAATTCATATTGAAAATGACAATTTTAAGTCAAAAATGGGCACTTCGATAATTTTATAATATTCTTGTGCTAATTTGTGAAAAAAGTTGCCTAGTGAAATTTTTGTAGATAATGATGGAATTTGGTGCAAATTGACGGTCAATTCAAAAAAGGCGTGAAAAAGCTGATTTTTATGGTCGTTCGAAAAAATGTTGTTTTGTCTCGTGAAATCATAAAAAAATCGGAAATTTTTATTCTCCGATTTGGACGAAACTCGGCATGCGTGTTCAACAAGAAAATATAAGAGTTTTCGAGTGGGGGGAAATTCCGTCCCTTATCACGATCCAAAGATTAAAGAGGTGGAGAGATAGCTACCAACACTATTCGTCCAATCAGAAAGAGTCCCACCACAACTCAAATACCTCACCACTTGTCCTATAAAAAGGACCCTTGGGCTCATAATTTCGTGGACAATCAGAGAGAAATTTCGTGAAGAAATTTCGGGGAGCAACTTTGAGTGATTGTAATCAATTTGAGGGCCAAGTTTTTATCATTTTTTTAGAGGATTGAACATTATTGTGAGAGAACTATTTGTAAGTTTGGTTTATTAATGAAGATCTCTACTCATTCTTGCAATTTCTCTTTCATTATGGTAGCTTGATTCTTATATTAGGAGTATGGTGAAGTTTATCATAGTTAGCTAATATTGTCACGTTAACTTTATCGTTGTTTATTCCATACTTGTTTTAATTGTTATTAAAGATTCGGTATTCATATTAAAGCGACACGAGAGTGTGTTTTAGAACCTTCAAGATTGTTTTGTCAAATCAAGCTTTGAGATTTAAAAATAGTAATTTTTTATGGATTATGCTTGCACTTTTATTGTTTTGATAGTCCATGCTTAAATACATTTGCGAACTTTAAAACTTGTATTTTCTAAGGGAATAGGGATTTTAGCCGTCTATTAGAGACGTTAAAAATATTTTGAACATAACCGTCATATTTTCCGAATTAAACGCGGCGAGAGTCTGTTTAATTTGAGTTATAAAAAGGGAATAACAACATTAAATTAGTGTGCAATATTAGTTACGTGATAAATGAACCCCGAATCCTAATTATTTCCTAATTGTTTACAAATCTCTTGTGTTACTCTCATTTATCGTAGTTGCTTTTATTTAGTGTAATTTATAATTATTCTCTACCCCATTTGATCGAGTTGGACAGTTGCAATTCTTTTAATAATTAAAATTGACAAATCCTCGTGGGTTCGACCCGTACTTACACTCGCTATTCTATAATAGCCCGTGCACTTGCGGTATTTTATAAAATTGACAACAATTATACGGTGAGGTAAACGACTTCTTGAAGTTGTTCATTTTATTTACTTGCTCATGAAAAACTTCTTTAGATTCCAAAAATGGTGGGTCACTTTTGTGTATGATGCCTAAGTATGTCACAAATAAAACACAACTCCTCCAAGTCATATCGTGGTGTGAACTTATTAATTTTTTTAAGCTCCATTGCTTTTACCTTCTTAGTGAGTTGTGCAATTTTTTCATTAAGCCTATCCTCTTCCCTAAGATGGTAAAGACCAACTGCCGAGGTTTTAGTGTTGGGATTAAATGGTGGTGCTCTATCATTGGGATTTGTGACTTCCCATGATTGTGATTTCTTCGTAAACTAATCAAATTATCGCTTGGCTTGTTCAGGGTCCTTGTTCATAACCTCCCCATTACACATTATTTTAACTAATTGCTTAGTTTGTGGAGACAATACCTCAATAAAGAAATTCAATATTATATATTGCTCATACCCATGATTTGGGAAATCATTGCAAAGCTCTTTAAACTGTGCCCAACACATATTGAAATTCTCATTCTCTTTTTGGAAAAAATCTGTGATTCGTCTCCAAAGTACATTGGTTCTATGTGCAGGAAATAATTTTTTTTTAAATTGAGATTGCATTTCATTTCAAGTGCCTATAGAACGTGGATGCAAGGAGTTGAGCCAAGTTTTGTCTCTATCCTTAACTGATAATGGGAACAACTTCGACCTTACCACTTCCTCGGTGCACATTTGGTCAGAATATATTGTACACACCTCTTCAAATTCCTTAAGGTGAAGGTATGGTTGTTCACTCTTAAGATCATGAAATGCAGGCACGAGTTGGATCACATCGTGCCGAAAATTGAAATGACCTGCATTTCGGTGTACGATTATGCATGAAGGCCCAGTGCCCCGCTCGAGTTATAGATAATCGCCAAGTATCCTCATTATCTCTGTGTTCACTTAGGTTATCGGTTATGGTACTTGTGGTATATGAATAGGTGCTAGTGAAGGAAGTGAATTCACCACTAACTGGCAATTTTTGAACCGATAACCCGTTTACGGTAATAACTTGAAATGACCCGAACATGACCCAATTAACTTGTATAGATTAAGGAGTACCCAAAACTAATACTAATATAAAAATCAATGCGACCCGAAAATGACACGACTAACCCGAATTGCCACCCCTAGCATTAAGCGATATACATCATCCCTACTGGACCAAGGGTTCATACACAAGAAATTTTCAAAAGCTTCACTGTTGATATAAAAAAAGTAGACTAGATCCAATTTTCTAATCATAGATAAAATATAAGATCGTAATAAAAAAATAAAATTAGAGACCCGAAATTTTTAAAGTGGTTCGGCTGTCTAAGAAAGCCTACGTCCACTGTTATTTTATTAATTTGTGTGATTATAGAAAGCTAGGTACTCTTAATAAGAATATTACCCAAGAATTCGTTCTATCATGCCTTGATGAAAGGGATACAATGTATTTATAGTGACCAGGAGGTCAAGGGTTTGAATGCCTTCATATATTCAAGTATTTACACTCGTACATAATGAATGTGATGGTTGATTGTCTATACCACATTCGAAAAGGCCCTTGGTTATTCCCCTATGGGGTGACCTTTTATTTACTTAAATGGTTTGCCTTCTTCAAATTGGTCGGAATGCCTGCAAAGCAACTATCTTTGGAGTTGGTTAAGCGGCTGCTGACTAGGATATCTACCACGTAAGGAGATAAATGTATATTTCTGATTAGTTCACGTAGGTGGATAATTTTTGGTATCAACAGAAGCCCCCAATACTTCATTCTTGATGATTTTGCTGAAAGGATGGAGCATATTTTCTTCAAACTTGGTCGGCGCATGCCGATGTGTAGGACTTATGAAAAATTTCCATATTTTGATTTTGTAGTGGCATTTTTGTGAATAATTTGAAAGTTAGCAAACTGCCAATGGGAAAATTGGTATTTTTGCACATTCAGAACGACAAAGCCGTCAGAATGTCGATCGTCAATACAAGTAATCATTTTTTACACGATTTTCTAGGTAAGTTATAAGAGATGAGATCTTGCCAAATTTTCATACCACAACTTTTCGAAGCTTTTGAACTCTCCTTCTTCTACAAGTTCTCTGTCTTTGAGCTTTCCTTTGCGTTCTACCTTCGCTTCAGTCACCATTTTCTCTGTCATCTTTATTCTCCTCCTTCACTTCTCTTTCTTTCTTTACAGTAGTCATGGTTTACATAGTTCATGAGTATTCTCTAGATGAATTTAGGCGGGAAAGGAATATTCCTAATTAGGTAGAGATAGAAATGCCTGTACCCCCTATTGAGGTGTTGTCATTACCAAAGGGTCACTGGATTCCTTCTTTGTTCATAGCTGAAAGTGGTTTCATTTTCCACCCTAATCGCTTTTGTCTAGAGTTTTATCATTATTTTGATGTCGTTCCTGCTAGGGTAGCCCCCAATACTTGGAGAGTGGTCAATGGGATGCGTAGGATTAATCAAATACATGGAACCCACATAGGCATTCCTAAGTTAATGTTTTGTTACAAGCGGGTTACTAGTGATAGTACTTACTATATGAAGACTAGGTTTGTCAATAGGGCCTTGGTTGTTAATTTTTTAGACTCGAATAAAGACTATTTCAACTATGGAGTTATTGCAAAAAATTGGTAACACGCTCCTCTTAAAATAGGAGAGGTGTATGATGGGCCCAGGTGCCCCCAAGTGGGACATGGCATAGGTTGTTTAATTTCATTACTATATTCCTCTATTTTTTGCTAACTTGCTATTTAATGATATGTTGACCAGTATTTTCTTATCCTGTTTTGCATAGTGGTGAGCAAGAAGAAGTGTCCCACAGAAGAGGACGTCAACATTCGTGAGTTGAAATTCCTTTAGAACATTCACCAGAGGATTGGCGAGGAACACCCTAGATATGCTTCGTATTTGTTGCAGTATAGGAGTTCAATTACTACCTTTGTTGCTAGTCCCACCAATTCTGCAGCTATAGCCACCATCAATCTTGAAGAAGAGCCAGTTACTACCTCTTTAACTAATGAATCTGCTGGTGCTGAGAAGGACTTTGGGACTTATTTCTCTTTTGAATAATTGGATATTTTAACTATTCCCTCTTATCCAATTAATAATATGGAAAAGAAAAATATTCCCGACTTGATGATTAGAGCTTTGCCTTCAACTGCTAAGGGAGCTGTCGAGAAGACTGGCAAGTCTAGTGATGCTCAAAATCTAGAAAAAGTAGCCAAGGTTTCTAAGACAGAGAAGGTTACTCAAGTAATCACCTCTACGGAACTTAATATTATTTTGCCTCAATTTAGGAGGATAAGAAAAGGCATGTTTAAGAAATAGGTTGAGAAGAGTACTGCCGACCAGGAGTTGGTCGAGAAGGTTCAGGAGGATTTGATTGCTGTAGGGCCATCCTCAATTGTCATTCATGCTGGTGTTGCCAGGAAGTTAATCGAACTGGTACCCACTCTGCTAATAGAGCAATTCTTACTCATTTGCTTAGATTAAGGTTGGTATAAAACATTTGCCAAAGTTTGGCTATGGTAACCGTTTCCCCTCTATTACTTTCCCTTACTGTCTTGTTTTTTACTCCTTGTAATCTGATGTTGTCCTTTGTGAAATTTTTGGTGAATTTTAATCAAATGTTGGAGAAGGACGATCAAATTCGTTCTTCGGGAGGGGATATTGAGGAGCCCCTTGAATGTCTAAGACAATCTGTTGAGGCTTCAAGGGCAGTGGAAAATAATGTTGCCTATTACGAGATGATTGAAGATCTGCAAAAAGACCACAAGTTTACTTTGATTTTTCTCCATACCGACTACGAAGAAAAGTATAAATCCTTAAGTGAAGGTTGGGGCTTTGAGAAGAAGCTTTAATAGTATGCCTCCATGTATAGAAGAAGAGAGTTCCTTTTGAGCCGAGAAGTGGATGAAGCCAGGGAGATAGCCAAACTTCTAGAGGATGAAAATAATAAGCTCAGAAATGAGTTAGACATGTTAAAGAAGTCATCTTCCAGTGGTGCTGATGAAGGTGATTCTTTCTTAGAGGCTAAGAATTCCAGGCTAGTAGAGGAACTTGAAGCTCTGAAGAAAACCAAACTCGGGGGAACTTCCAGGCAGTAGAGGTCTAGCCGACCAACTATAGATGAGGCAAGGATCAATAAAACACTAGCTGACCAAGACGACCAGCTGAAAGCAAAGAGTCAGCCTATTATTAATTTGTCTGTAAAGATGGAAGCTAAGGATAAAGCCATTACCGACCAATCTATTTAGTTGAAGGTGAAGAGCGATGTTTTGAAGAAACTTCAACATCAACTTAAAAGGTTAACCATTGAATTTCACAAACAACCCATAAAGGTGCAGATGGAAGGCTAAAATTAAGCTCTTAGCCATGTTGATGATCATCTTGCCAGAGCCATCATGAAGGTTATAGGTGTGGATGGACCAATTATTTAACGTTTCTGAAATATGATCGTAACAGCGAGCTGTGGAACAGGAATGAGCCTGGTCTGCTTGATTGTGAAAATCCTCCATTCAAGTTGGGTATATCATGGATTATTCCTGATGCTACTCCCCAGTGCTTAATCACCAAATACTTAAGAGTCTCTGGTCTACATAATGTATATGAAATAGTTCATCCTCCTCATCTGATTAATGCACCGAGCAGCAGTAATAGGAAAATGCTGAGGGATTTTAACTTAATCAACACCCCTTATACTCTGGATGATCCTCGTGCTAGTATGGAGAGAGTGCAACAAACTTCCAAAACACAAGGAAGACGTCCAACTGAATAAATTTTATGTATTTTATTTTCATTTGATCTTGAATGTAACACAGTTAGAATTTGAATAAAAATTCATACTTTTTTGTTGTCAACTTATGATTATTTATCAGTTAACTAAGTTATCGTTTAATAATGAATTATTAAACTATGATTGTAAGGCCATGGATTCTACTAATGCACTTAGATGAAACTATAAATAGTTTTATTGATCCAAATTTAGCATCAGTTATCAGTGGTGTCCAAGTGTATGAGGAATATATATGTGTATTCCAACAGTTATGAATGTTTACATGTTTTCCTGTATTTAACCTAGTAGGGTAAAACTTGTTTCTAACTATTTGAGTTATATACGAAGTTTTACAGACTTCTTGTTCTTGACTTATCAAAGATGAAGTCATACATAAAGTAAATTATTAGTGTCGACCATACGAAGTCATATATGAAGTAATAACTTCTTGTTCGTGACTTGTACATTTGAAGTCATACATGAAGTAATAAGTTGTGCGAGATACGACTGTGCATTAAGTTATTGGTACATCTAAAATTTAATAAGTTCAACCTGATTAAGTATATGCTGGTGATCGGCAGATAAGTTCAACCTGATTAAGTATGTGTTGTTGATTGGAGGATAAGTTCAACCTGATTATGTGTTGTTTATCGGCAAGAGTTAGAGACCAAAAGACAGTTTTTATTCATTATTTCTAGGAGATGTATATCATCATACTTCGAAAAAAAATCGAAAAACTTAAGGAATGAAAATCAAGATTTTTTATTGAACTTAACAAATAATTATGCTGAATATAAAGAAGTACAGTATGTCAATGCCTTGAATTACTAATAATATTTTCGAAAGTGCTGGCGTTCCAAGGGTTTTTGAATTCTTCTCCTTCTAGTGTCTCAATTCGATGGGTCCTTGGTCGGAGGACTGCTGATATGTGATATAGACCATGCCAATTGTCCTTAAGCTTGTTGTTCTTCTGGATGACCTTTTTTAGGACATAGTTGTCTTCTTTTAAGTTGGTCGGCTTGACTTTTGTTATAAAAATGAGCAGTCATGTGTTAGTATGCAACATTTCTGAGAGCAACATCTTCAATGACTTCCTCTAACATGTCTAAGTCCAATCGTCTCATCAAATCACTCATAGGAGAATTAAAATTCAGTACCCTGTGAGTGGGTAGGCCTATTTTGGCTAGTACCATAGCTTTCGCCGCAAATGCAAGCATATAAGGTGTTTCTTCAGTTACTGTCCTCGGCGCTGTCCTGTAAGTCTAGAGAACATAATGTAATTCATTAATCTAGTTTCCCTTAGCAGATTAAGCCTCTTCTTCAGTTCATTGAGCAAAGTTCTATTCGTCACTTATGTCTGGTTGTTGCTCTGTGGATGGCCTGGTACATAATGGAATTTCTGGATCTTAGAATGAACACAATATGCTTCAAACCCATCATTAACAAATTGGGTTCATGGTATGTAATAAAGGCATAGGGCGTGCCATACCTACATATGATGTTATTCTAGATGAACTGATACACCTTCTCATAAGGCCTATCTATCAACGACTATGCTTCCTCCCATTTTATGAAATAGTCAACAGTAACTACCAGGTACTTGAACCTGCCTTTGGTGGTCGGCAATGGGCCGACCAAGTAAATTCCCCAAATAGCAAATGGCTAAGGATAAATAATTGGTGCTAGAGCAGTATTTGGTGTTTTATGAATTACAAAAAACCTCTGGCACTTATCACACTTTTTTTCAAAGGCCCTACAGTCTTCTCTTATAGTTGCCTAATAGTATCCCTATGTGTTAATTTTTTGAAGTAATGATCGACCAGATGAATGAGCTCTACAAGAACCTTTGTGCACTTCCTTAATAATATCTTTAACCTTTAATGGATGAATACAACGTAGTAAGGAGATAGTTAATCCCCTTATGTATAAAACTCCTTTATCCAACACATATCTGGCTGTTTTGTACCAGAGCTTTTTGGCTTATTTAAGATCAACTGGTAAGGTTCCATCCATCCAGGAAGGTCCCAAGTCTTCACTAATGAAATTGACCAGCAGATCCTCGTCGATGCTTCTGTTATCCAAGATTTTAATCGGAATGCTTCTCTGGAGCTCAATTCTTATTGCTGAAGCTAGCCGAGCAAGTGCATCAGCTCAAACATTAACTATTCGTGGTATTTTGTTCATTTGCATGCCTAAAAACTTGTAAATAACTTCCATGGCTTTGGAAAAGTATCTGGTCATCAATTATCCCTTGACTCAATATAGATAAAATAATTGGTTGACAACCAGCTATGAATCACTATACGCCACTACCTGCTCAGGGCCTAATAAATGGACTAATTTCATTATGACTATCAAAGCTTCATACTCGATTTCATTATTTGATGCCTTGAATTAAAACCTACGAGCATATTCAACATCAATATCATCAGGAGTATTGAGTATGGTACCTGCTCCACTTCCAGTTGCACATGAAGGTCCATCCACATATAAATTCCATAACGGGATATCGCTGTTGAAGCTCTCCATAGACATAACTCCATGGTGGAATATCTTTTTACTTTTCTCTGGATATTTTTCAGCCATTTCTTGAGTTTTGGATGATTCAGGTTGGTTGGCTACGACTTTGGTTTGCTTTTGAGTTGAGTTCTCTTCCAAATAAGTCTGCTTGGTAGGCAAGTTTTGTTGATCAGTAACCTCTGCATAGGTGAACTCTGCAATGAAATCTGCCAAAGCTTGTTCTTTTAAGTATGACCTTAGTTCATAGATGATATCATACTGCCCTAACTCTACTGCCCAGTACATCAATCTTTCTGAATTTTTAAGTTTGTGGAGTGCTTTTTGAAGAGGTAAATCAGTATATACAACTATGGTGTGTGCTTAAAAATAAGGCTTCATACGCCTAAAAGCTTCAATAAGTGCTAAGGCTAGTTTTTCCAAGCGTGGGTGATTTTGGCTCCCCTGAATGCTTTACTGGTGTAGTAAACTGGTTTCTAGATTCCATTTCCAACCGAACCAGTGCCAAGCTAACTACGAATTCAAAAGTAGCTAAGTATAAGTACAATTTATTCCCCAAAACATGTCGAGATAATAAAGGTGGTGATCCCAGGTACTTCTTTAATTCTTGGAACCCTTTTTCATATTCGGCATTCCACTCAAAGGTCTTTCTCATCACTTTAAAAAATGGAAAACACCTATCTGATGCTCGGGAAATAAACTTGTTTAAAGCTACTACTCTACCAGTAAGCCTTTATACATCTTTCTTGCAAGTCGGTGACTGTATTTCTATCAGAGCTTTTATTTTGGCTGGATTGGTCTCAATTCCCCTTTGGTTTACTATAAAGTCGAGGAACATTCCTTCCTATACACCAAACACACACTTGGTCGGGTTGAGCTTCATCTGATGCTTTTCTAGCTGATCAAAAGTCTGACTGGGGTCCTGGATATGATCTGAAGTCTTCTTACTTTTAGTCAACATATCATCCACATAAACCTCCATATTCTTTCCTATTTTCTCTTTGAACACCCTATTAACCAACCTCTGGTATGTTGCTCCAGCATTTTTGAGCCCGAAGGGCATTACATGGTTATAATAAGTACCTCGGCTAGTGATGAAAGAAGTGCTTTCCCTGTCTTCGGGTTTCATTCTTATCTGGTTATACCCAGAATAAGCATCCATGAAGATTAACATATCATGTCCGGATGTAGCATCCACCATCTGATCAATTCTACGAAGGGGAAAGTGGTCATTTGGGCAGGCTTTATTAAGATCAGTAAAATTTACACACATCCTCCACTTATCATTTTTCTTTTTGACCATCATAACATTGGCCAACATGGCTGAATATTTGACATCCTTAATGAATTAGGACTTTTAAAGTTTCTCTGCCTCTTCCTTTATAACTTGATTTTTCTCCGGACTGAAAACCCTACGCCTTTGCTTGATTGGTTTGGCATCCTTATTAATATTGCGATCATGATAGAGGAAATTGGGATCAATCCCAGACATATCTTTGTGCCTCCAAGCGAATAAATTCCTCCGCTGTCTCAGGAACACAATAAATTTATGTTTAAGAAGTGGATCCAGTGTTGAGCCGATCTTGGTGGTTCTCTTCGGTTTATCAACATCCAGGATTATGCTTTCCGTGGCTTCAATAATCTGCCCTTTGACTAACTTCGTTTCATCTCGGGGATCCAGAGTTTCAAATTTTGATTCACTGTTAGGCATCGTAGTATCTACCTAATAAGTGGTGGTCTGCTTCTTTAAATCAATTAATTCTTCTTGCTCGGCTGAGGAGTAATAACACTTTCTAACCAACTTTGATCCCCTTTCACTGCACTAACCCCAAAGTGAGTGGGAAACTTTAAACACTGATGGACTGTAGATGGCACAACTTCAAATTTATTTAGTCCTACCCTGTCGAGGATCACATTATACGCAGATTAAATATTTTTATCCATGATAAAAAAGCATATCTTTTCAGCACGGATTGCTAGCCAAGTGCTGAATAACACTTCTAGCTTGGCTATCCCAAGGGGGTAGACTTTTTTGCCTGAAAAACCTATTAATAGTCTGTGGTATGGTTCCAGCTAATTGAGTTTCAAATCTAAACTCTAAAAGCAGTGGTGGAACATGATATCATCCGAGATCCCATTATCAATCAAAACCCTGGCAATGATGGCATCTTGGATTCTTAACATGACAACCAATGGATAATCATGGGGATACAATACCCCTGAGGGATCGTTCTTGGAGAAGTCGATTACCATTTTTTCTTCATTGACTTTCCTGGGCTAATAATCTTCGCTCAGATTGATTATATGGATATAAGAACATGCATGTGCTTCATTCAGGTAGGCCTTTATCTCTACAGTGTGATCTCCTCCTCTTGCATCACCATCTGTAATTACATGACAATCAAAAGAGACAAAACTTATCATTGCTACCTTTCCCTCTGGTTTCTTAGGCTTCTTAGGAAGGTCAGGATCATCTCTATAACCATTTTCATGGTTTCTCTTCCTGTCATATTTGGGTTTGCAGGCAGAATTTGACCTTCCCCTTTTTTCTCTGCTTTCTCTTCGATCAACAAAGTTGTTTAACTTTCCTCAGCGAATGAGAGATTCCACTTCATTTTTCAAAGCAATACAGTTATCAATCATGTGGCCATGATCCTTATGGAACAATATTTAGATTTGTCCCCCCTATTAGGGGGTGACCACAACCTCTCAGGCCATCGCAAATCTTTATTGTATTTAATTTCCTTTAGGATATGGTGAATGCTGACAGTCAATGGAGTATATGTTCCACACTTTTTGAGATTATCTTCCTTCTTTAGTCTCTGCTCCTTCTTATACTTCTTCTCAGGATTAGTGGCTAGACTATGCTTTACAACCATTACTTCCTTGACGTTCATGATTTTTCCTGCCTTATCCATGAGCTCTGTCATAGTTCTAGGAGGATATTTGTCCAGAGCATAATATAGTTTTTCTAGAAGTAACGCACTCATTAGAGCAACGATGGTTATTTTCTCCTCATAGTCAACCACTTCTAATTTATTGTTGTTAAAATGGGTGATGTACTCCCTGGTAGTTTCTCCTACTTGCTGCCTCACATTCAAGAGATGGGTTACTCGCTATACTAGATTCGACCTAAAATAGTTATTACTGATGAATAACTCGACAAGATGATTGAAGTTGGTAATTTATCCTTAGGGAAAGTTATTGTACCATATTTGGCCGTAATGGTGCTTGAAAATGCTTTACATCTCATCTCATCAGGAACTGAGTAGATGCCAGCTGCAGCTTGATACTGCTCGATGTGCAAATCTGGGTCAGTTTTATTATCATTTTTAGGGGTGACCAGAGGGGTTTTAAACTTGGATAGAGTTAGGAAATCAACAATTGTATGAACAAAGGGAGATCCCTTAACAAAATTCCTCTAAAATGGATTATTTGCTTTAGCCATTTCCCCCAGCCCATCTTCTAATCGCTGGATTAATAATTTCCATGACATATTGCCTGCGTCAGACTTGTGCGAAGCAACTCGGTCGTCCCGAACATGTGTTTGTGATGAGCTTTCTTCCTGAGAAGTTTTCTCGGTGTGCACAAATCGTCGGACGCCTGATCTTAACCTGACTAAGGATTCATGATGTTCGACTGGGTGTTAATTAGTTCTGGATAACTCTCTAGGAGGGTTTCTATTTTCTCCGGGTCCCAAATGCTCAAAATGTGAAGATCTGCTCAATCTTTTCAAAATGATTGGCCTTTCTAAGAAAATGAATGGCCATTATAAAACCCTGTAGATCTAATCGATGAACTGACTCCTGGGCGATAAGACCTATCACGTGTAGACCTGGAATAGCTATGTCGACTATCCATAGGAGGGGGAGGTGGCATTTATATCCTTGGCGAAAGAAACATTTTCTGCCTAAAAAGGGCTGTAGATCTGACTTGTAATGACTGAGCCAATTGCCTTATTATTTCCTCCATGGAATCTTGACCCGTGGCAATACTGGTAATAATTCTGTAACACCCCGCCTAATAAGATACCAGGCGATCACTCCAATATTAAATTAAAACAGGAGTCTCATATAGATCATTCTTAGCATCACCGTCGAAAATCCATTTAATTACTAATAACCTATTAGGCCGGTGTCAAAATTTTAACTTTACTACTCTTTTTAACAACTGTAAATAAAACATCCACACAGTTTTGCGGAAATGAAACTGAAATGAAATAAAGTAACCGAACACTCGCTCAAATTATACAACCATATATAATGATGTACTGAAAGAATAACTAAATGCAATTGGACCATTGGCCCAGATGTTTATACAATACCTCCTATCTAGAGTACAACGATGGAAGCGGCTATTAAAAACCTGCATGCATCCACAGCTGCTGCAGCTGACGTCTGACTCGAAAGAATTTCCATCCAGGCGTCCCTGTGTCTGGACACCTATACATATAATATATAGAAAGAAAGGAGAGTAGATAAACGGGTCAGAGCCCGAGTTTTAAAAATATTTAGCAAGTGCATAAATGCCTTATTATTTTGAAAAAGATTTTATCTCATATTTAAATTGGTATCGCACTCCCATGAGATACCCCTCACCTCTCCACTAACAGTGCACTCCTAGTGCATCCCTCTAGACATCCTAGTCAAGCTATCCTTCTAAACTAGTCTATCACTAACCCACTATCAATCCTAGATAGTCCAAGTAATGTACTAAGGGCTAAACTTCACCCCAGTCTCAACACAATGCCATATTCGTGTGTGGGGTGTCTCGCAAAGCGAAATCCAAACAAGGAACCTCCCCGATACACTACTACGCGGCACGGTCGATCGTCGAGATCCGCCAGTCCCTCAGTACAGAAAGACATATATGAATATATATATACCATAAACATTTATAATATTAGAGCACTAAGGATTAAACTTATCCCCAGTCTCAACACAATGCCATATTCATGCGTGGGGTGTCTCGCAAAGAGAAATCCAAACAAAGAACCCCCTCGATACACTAATATGCGGCAAGGTCGATCGTCGGGATCCATTAGACCCTCGGCACTCGATTTATCCATTTAAATACACATATACATATTTTACCATAACCATCCGGATCTATCTCCCGGAATGAGAATCCATATACAAAGTATTTATCAATACTTATCATTTTTATCTCAAAACCTTCCATTTCCCTTCTCATATCCAGGAAATGTATTTAAAAGCCAATTCATTATCATGAATTGCTTTAACAAATCATATCTCTTTTTAAAGCCAGTTTTATTATCATAAAAATGCTTTACCTTTTAAATCATCCCATTTCCCTTTTTATACTCAGGAAATGTATTCGAAGCCATTTTCATTATCATAAAAATTCTTTGATCATATCATATGCTTCCACATCCCTTCTTCCATCCGGGAAGTGTTACCGAAGCCAATTTATATAACCCATTTCCCTTCCTATATCCAGGAAATGTAATTAAAGCCAATCCATTATCATGAATTGCTTTAATATATAACGCGTTCTAAGACCGCCCGTCCGGGTTTCCCCACTGTGCGCGCCCCTAAATGGCTATCATCTTCCAGGGCCTCTCATAAAGACAACCTGGGATCCTACAACGCAAGACGTCGGGAAGCGGCCATGTGCCTACGGGGTAGTCAAGACCACACCCGGAATCTCCTACCCATCGCAGAAAAATATATATAAACAAACGCTCACATGGCCTAAAGGACTATATCCACCCTGCGTTAATTTGTCAGGGGGCTTCAACATACGCACGCAACTTCCCTTATGATAGCGATTTAGAGAGGTGTGTATCCTCATTTATATTATTTATGAAAATCATTCGTTTTTCCATTTCGAAAATATTCATATTTTATTTTCAAAATCATTTACATCATATTATATATACTTTAATCACATAGTATATACATATACCATATATTCATCCTAGAATGTACATAAATGGCCATATTTGCCAACTATATATAGCGATGACCATTAATCCCAAAGATTCCCTCGAGGAATCATAACCATGCTGTCATATAAGCATGATACTAAACCCAAAGTATTTCCTTACTTTGTTCAATACTAATTACCTCAATCATCTCTTAAAGGTTTATTTATCCTCAAAACCCTTATTTTGGAATCCCCATAAAAATCCCAAATGGTAATTCAACTCCCCATACTCTTAAAGGGAGAAAACTAGAAATTCTGACCTAAGCGAATCGATTCGCCCCTTTAGCGAATCGGTTCGGGTGGGCGAATCGATTCGGTTCCCAATCTGAATCGATTCGGAAAGTATTCTACAAACAGGTCTGTAAATGGCGAATCGATTCGGTCTGTACCCGAATCGATTTGGCCCATTGCAGAAACCCAATTTCCTTTAGGCGAATCGATTCGGCCTGTACCCGAATCGATTCGACCAGTTCGAGGGCTACAGTTTGGGCGATTTTTCAATCTCCAAAATACCCAAAATTCAATCCAATATCCATTTAAATCCTAACTTGGTTTTATTACTACAAACCCAAAGTTTTTATATCTCCTCAAATTCTTTAGAGGTCCTAACAATTCTTTTGAGAACCCCTAATATCTATCTCCAATAAGTTCTAACTAATGATTTGAATCTCGGACAGCTTTCCGTAGAAAAATCACTATAAATCCAAAGCAAATCAGAAAAATACGCAGTTGGCGCCCACGCGACCGCGTCGAAAAGATCTACAATTTTTATTTTTTGACCAAGAGCCGAATCGATTTTCCTATAGTCCAAATCCATTCGTGAAGCACGCGGGGATACTGTTCATCGTCTTCTCCGAGACGGTTTCGGCCATTAAAGCTTCTCCCAAGCTCATGCCGCCTCACCCAACGTCCTACAACCTCAACCAACTACAAATACACCTATAATACGGGTTCTAAACATCCTAGAACCCAGAATCACCAATTAATTTCAAGAAAAACCTAAGTTTCTCCAATTTATCATTTTTAGGGGTTTATTCGTTTTAACTCCCAAAAACCCGTTTTATCCACGAATACCCAACCCAAAATCATTAGGGTTTGTTATACCAACCATGATATGAGATATTTATGCTTAAAAACAAATAAAGCAAGTAAACGCTTGCCTCGTGGATAAAATCCGACGTCCTCTAGCCGAATCCCGCGGACGCTGGCCGGAATCTCCCCCTTTTTCCTCTTTTCTTCCCTCTCTCTCTCTTCCCTCTCTTCTCTCTCTTTTCTCTTCTATTTTCTCCCCCTCTCCCTCCTTTTATAAGGAGAAAAGGGTTTAACCCATTTAAAACCCAAAAATGACTCGTTTACCCAATTACGAGCCTATTTAACTCCAAAATTACTCGGAACTCAATTTCGACAATCGGACACTCTTTTCCGACTATCTCAGACATTCCGAGACTCATGGCGCAGTCGAAATTTCCATCCGAGGTACTTGACCGCAAATCACTATTCTAACCCAAAATAATTAAGTGCGGTATTCTACTCAAAATCTTACCTCTTTTGTCGCTATACTCCACGGCGACATATAATTAAATTACTTCGACCTATATAGTCCCAAAATAAATTATAACACCCTTCGAAAATATTTAAATCCTCAAAAATCCCAAAAATCACTATTTCGAAAAGTTCTCCAAATTCCAAATTATACTTAATTATGGAATTTAATCCTCTCCAAAAGGGCGGGTTGTTATATACTCCCCCCTTACAACGGAATTTCATCCTCGAAATTCGGATACATCCTACACCATATAACTAGGATCACTCCAAATCCAAATTTCTCAAGGGAAACGATACTAACCCAATGGTTCCCAACCATATGCTACACGACTACCACGATCGTAAAGTGACTCTAATACGTCATATAATACCCATCATCTATAATGCCTATCGGCATGAATTTCAACCTTATATACTACGCCCATTCTATTCCAGGCGGTATATAAAACCATCTTACCAAGGTGCCCATACACCTTTCCAACTTGTGCACATCTGCACATCCGTAGTGAACATCTGACACGTAATACTCTCTCCCAATAAGGGTCTCCTTTCCTCAGTGAAATACTCACCTATGGGTCCTCCCAACCCGCGAAATCAATTCTCCTAATCTCGGCGCCACTAACATTAACGAACTTATGTCCTAAATAATACTAAAGTCTATGCGATATCCTACCTACACGGAACGAATATAATCCTAAGTATGTCCCTAGTGCCCAAGGCCTCTCTCAACTCCCGACAATTTCTTGGTTTCATGCGTGGGACGTCTCGCCAAGGCGAAATCCAAACAAGGAACCCTCCCGTTACACTACTCCCTCACGTAGTCGGTCATCGAGATATAGCGACCCAAGGCACACTAGCGGGACGTCCTAAATACTGCCTACGCTAAACTACGAATGCATTTCTACTATCTTATCCTTCCGCCCATACGGAAGGAAATCTAATCAATCGAAGTGCCCACATTCTGTAAAAGTGTCAATACCCAAAACATACCTTCTCAAAATTTGCCTGTTTATTAAGGCTGGTTATTATCCTCAAACCAATTTCTCTAAGTCCAACCTCACCCACCCACTTGTGGCGAGGGGACCACTTTAGTGCTTTTCCATAGCACAATCTTTCCATAAATACATCAACATCATGTGGCTCATAGTCTATAGTGGTTCATCCATACTATAAGACCTTTCCACAAAATCAACATCCTTGCATCCCATAACAGCTCCCCACTCCCGACGCCGTTAAGAGTCATGTGTGGAGTGTCTCGTAAAGCGAAATCCAAACAAGGAACCCCTCCACACATTAACCCTTGACTTCGTTGGTTATGGAGTTTTGTCATTTCAACATGAAACCGGGATATCCCTATCCCCTAATCCAACAAAAAGATGGTATGAACTCCTATCTCTAACTAAGAGTCATACCACCCTGCGCTCGCACTCATTTTTAAGTCCTTGCGCAAACAATAATGAGCTTAATCTTATAGCTAAACACAAATCCTGCGGCCTTAAATCATATATATAAGGTCGCCATAAACCCAAATCACGATAAGAAAACCTCTACTCATCGAAGTTTCGTATCCCATAACAAATAAGGTGAACTCAACCTATATCTAGGTAAGACACCGCAACAATAACCCGTTCCCTCCAGGAACCATGGACACGATAGTCTTGCCATTCTTAGTCTGCTATCGCTCCGATCAACCAAATACATTATATACTCACCATAATACCATACTCGTATAGACATATAAAACGAGTATCACAACCCAGATATATATACAATATATCAACACCCTCCTCTATAGCGAATGAAGGAAAATAAAATTCCGCTATTGCGAAAAAACACATAAACACGCATGATATTATGTTATCGTGACTGCCATAACTCAAATTACACACACGAGTCTAGGGCTAACTAATACCGCGTCTTTATCTAGCCACGGCAAATATACCTCCTCGGTTGAGGTAAAACTCATAACAACAACTTCATTTTAACAAATTCCCCGAGTGGATGTCCAACCACGGGGTCCTCGAACATACCCATTCTTTAGTGAGCCCATCCTTCTTGGAAAGGACTCAATATTCATTGCACCTAACTCACTTAGGTACAAGGTTCACTTCTCCATAATACTCTTTATTCACCGTCGGCCTCTGGCTGAACCTTAGGCGAATAATTCCCAAAATAGCATTCTTCTCATCCTGCTGATTCATGGGGACTCACGATTAGAACTATCCGTAAGATCCCTTTCGAACCCTCAATCTCCATGAGGAATTCGACTTTAGCATCACTCTCCACTTCAGCGGTACTGCGGTACTCATAACTACTTATTATTTAGTAGTCGCCACCGAAATCCTTAACAATTACCATAGGGAGAGTGACCTATACTAAGGTCCTCATCCCAACCTTCTACCAGCTTCCCCAGCTAAGCTCCACCTCCTGCTGCCTTCCGAGTTCCGACACGATTCTCAATGAGTGCGTAAAAGATTTCTATAATCTTATAATATGGCGGGAGAACGAAATCTCATAAGAGAAATCAACAATCCTATTCCTGAGGCTCTATAACAAATCGAGAGCAATGCTGAAAGCGTAGTACGTCCGCACAGATTCCTAAGGATACTAGAACCTGATGCTCTGATACCATCTGTAACACCCCGCCTAATAAGATACCGGGCGATCACTCCAATATTAAATTAAAACAGGAGTCTCATATGGATCATTCTTAGCATCACCGTCGAAAATCCATTTAATTACTAATAACCTATTTGGCCGGTGTCAAAATTTTAACTTTACTACTCTTTTTAACAACTGTAAATAAAACATCCACACAGTTTTGCGGAAATGAAACTGAAATGAAATAAAGTAATCGAACACTCGCTCAAAATATACAACCATATAGAATGATGTACTGAAAGAATAACTAAATGCAATTGGACCATTGGCCCAGATGTTTATACAATACCTCCTATCTAGAGTACAACGATGGAAGCGGCTATCAAAAACCTGCATGCATCCACAGCTGCTGCAGCTGACGTCTGACTCGAAAGAATTTCCATCCAGGCGTCCCTGTGTCTGGACACCTATATATATAATATATAGAAAGAAAGGAGAGTAGATAAACGGGTCAGAGCCCGAGTTTTGAAAATATTTAGCAAGTGCATAAATGCCTTATTATTTTGAAAAAGGTTTTATCTCATATTTAAATTGGTATCGCACTCCCATGAGATACCCCTCACCTCTCCACTAACAGTGCACTCCTAGCGCATCCCTCTAGACATCCTAGTCAAGCTATCCTGCTAAACTAGTCTATCACTAACCCACTATCAATCCTAGATAGTCCAAGCAATGTACTAAGGGCTAAACTTCACCCCAGTCTCAACACAATGCCATATTCGTGTGTGGGGTGTCTCGAAAAGAGAAATTCAAACAAGGAACCCTCCCGATACACGACTACGCGGCACGGTCGATCGTCGAGATCCGCCAGTCCCTCAGTAAAGAAAGATATATAAGAATATATATATACCATAAACATTTATAATATTAGAGCCCTAAGGATTAAACTTATTCCCAGTCTCAACACAATGCCATATTCATGCGTGGGGTGTCTCGCAAAGCGAAATCCAAACAAGGAACCCCCTCGATACACTAATATGCGACAAGGTCGATCGTCGGGATCCATTAGACCCTCGGCACTCGATTTATCCATTTCAATATACATATACATATTTTACCATAACCATCCGGATCTATCTCCCGGAATGAGAATCCATATACAAAGTATTTTTCAATACTTATCATTTTTATCTCAAAACCTTCCATTTCCCTTCTCATATCCAGGAAATGTATTTAAAAGCCAATTCATTATCATGAATTTCTTTAACAAATCATATCTCTTTTTAAAGCCAGTTTTATTATCATAAAAATGCTTTACCTTTTAAATCATCCCATTTCCCTTTTTATACTCAGGAAATGTATTCAAAGCCATTTTCATTATCATAAAAATGCTTTGATCACATCATATGCTTCCACATCCCTTCTTCCATCTGGGAAGTGTTACCGAAGCCAATTTATATAACCCATTTCCCTTCCTATATCCAGGAAATGTAATTAAAGACAATCCATTATCATGAATTGCTTTAATATATAACGCGTTCTAAGACCTCCCGTTCGGGTTTCCCCACTGTGCGCGCCCCTAAATGGCTATCATTTTCCAGGGCCTCTCATAAAGACAACCTGGGATCCTACAACGCAAGACGTCGGGAAGCAGTCATGTGCCTGCGGGGTAGTCAAGACCACACCCGGAATCTCCTACCCATCGCAGAAAAATATATATAAACAAACGCTCACATGGCCTAAAGGACTATATCCACCCTGCGTTAATTTGTCAGGGCGATTCACCATACGCATGCAACTTCCCTTATGATAGAGATTTAGAGAGGTGTGTATCCTCATTTATATTATTTATGAAAATCATTTGTTTTTCCATTTCGAAAATATTCATATTTTATTTTCAAAATCATTTACATCATATCATATATACTTTAATCACATAGTATATACATATACCATATATTCATCCTCGAATGTACATAAATGGCCATATTTGCCAACTATATATAGCGATGACCATTAATCCCAAAGATTCCCTCGAGGAATCATAAACATGCTTTCATATAAGCATGATACTAAACCCAAAGTATTTCCTTACTTTGTTCAATACTAATTACCTCAATCATCTCTTAAAGGTTTATTTATCCTCAAAACCCTTATTTTGGAATCCCCATAAAAATCCCAAATGGTAATTCAACTCCCCATACTCGTCAAGGGAGAAAACTAGAAATTCTGACCTAAGCGAATCGATTCGCCCCTTTAGCGAATCGATTCGGGTGGGCGAATCGATTCGGTTCCCAATCCGAATCGATTCGAAAAGTATTCTGCAAACAGGTCAGTAAATGGCGAATCAATTCGGTCTGTTCCCGAATCGATTCGGCCCATTGCAGAAACCCAATTTCCTTTAGGCGAATCGATTCGGCCTGTACCCAAATCGATTCGATCAATTCGAGGGTTACAGTTTGGGCGATTTTTCAATCTCCAAAATACCCAAAATTCAATCCAATATCCATTTAAATCCTAACTTGGTTTTATTACTACAAACCCAAAATTTTTATATCTCCTCAAATTCTTTAGAGGTCCTAATAATTCTTTTGAGAACCCCTAATATCTATCTCCAATAAGTTCTAACTAATAATTTCAATCTCGGACAGCTTTCCGTAGAAAAATCACTATAAATCCAAAAAAAATCAAAAAAATACGCGGCCGGCGCCCACGCGACTGCGTCGAAAACATATACAATTTTTATTTTTTGACCAAGAGCCGAATCGATTTGCCTATAGTCCGAATCGATTCGTGAAGCACGCTGGCTACTGTTCATCGTCTTCTCCGAGACGGTTTCAGCCATTAAAGCTTCTCCCAAGCTTATGCCGCCTCACCCAACGTCCTACAACCTCAACCAACTACAAATACACCTATAATACGGGCTCTAAACATCCTAGAACCTGAAATCACCAATTAATTTCAAGAAAAACCTAAGTTTCTCCAATTTATCATTTTTAGGGGTTTATTCATTTTAACTCCCAAAAACCCGTTTTATCCACGAATACCCAACCCAAAATTATTAGGGTTTGTTATACCAACCATGATATGAGATATTTATGCTTAAAAACAAATAAAGCAAGTAGACACTTACCTCGTGGATAAAATCCGACGTCCTCGAGCCGAATCCCGCGGACGCTGGCCGGAATCTCCCCCTTTTTCCTCTTTTCTTCCCTCTCTCTCTCTCTATTCCCTCTCTTATTTCTCTTTTATCTTCTCTTTTCTCCCCCTCTCCCTCCTTTTATAAGGAGAAAAGGGTTTAACCCCTTTAAAACCCAAAAACGACTCGTTTACCCAATTACGAGCCTATTTAACTCCAAAATTACCCGGAACTCAATTTCGACAATCGGACACTCTTTTCCGACTATCTCGGACATTCCAAGACTCATGGCGCAGTCGAAATTTCCATCCGAGGTACTTGACCACAAATCACTATTCTAACCCAAAATAATTAAGTGCGGTATTCTACTCAAAATCTTACCTCTTTTGTCGCTATACTCCACGACGACATATAATTAAATTACTTCGACCTATATAGTCCCAAAATAATTTATAACACCCTTCGAAAATATTTAAATCCTCGAAAATCCCAAAAATCATTATTTCGAGAAATTCTCCAAATTCCAAATTATACTTATTTATGGAATTTAATCCTCTCCAAAAGGGCGGGTTGTTACAAATTCCATTTAAGTCGGCTGTTGTAGGCAGAGCAGATGGAATGGTTGGGTTGCCTTCATTTCTAGTACTAGGCTTAGGGTCATTTATCTTTCTTGGATCAAGGATGTACAAGGTAGAGAACGGTAATTAGACACACGTTCTCACAGATGGTGCCAATCTGTTGATGTCAAAAAAATGGACTAGATACAATTTTCTAATCACATCTAAAATATAAGATCGTAATGAAATAATAAAATAAGAGACCAGTGATTTTTAAAGTGGTTCGGCTATGTAAGAAAGCCTACATCCACTCTTATTTTATTGATATGGATGATTACAAAAAGCTAGATACTCTTGTTAAGAAGAATATCCTAGATATCATGCCTTTGATAAAAGGGATACAATGTATTTATAGTGACTCGGAGATCAAGGGTTGGGATGCCTTTATATATTCAAGCATTTACACTTGTACATAATGAATGTGATGGTTGATTGTCTATACCACGTGTAAAAATACCTTGGTTGTTCCCCTATGTGGTGACCTTTTATTTACTTTGATGGTCTGCATTCTTCAAGTTGGTCGGCATGCCTGTCGAGCAACTATCTTTGGAATTGGTTAAGCGACTCCTGACTAGGATTTCTGCCACGTAAGGAGACAAATGTCCATTTTTTATTAGTCCACATAGGTGGATAATTTTTTATATCAACATTCACATTAACAAGTACCTACAGCCAAAAACAAGTGAAACAAATACGACATTTTTTTATTTATCTTTATACATATAATTTTTTTGAGTTTTTGAATTTTTTCTATTTTTTTTAAATTAGACTCTAGAATTCGAAATTGATCAAATATGTAAATTGGCAAGTCCTGGCAACGGCGCCAAAAACTTGCATGTGGTTAAAAAGTGTTTGTCAATGGCCCAAGTGCGAACTATAAAACAAGTGATAAATCCCAATAAGTACAAGACTTAATTCCACAAAGATTAGTAAAACTATTGATTAATTACACTTATAGAGACATTTTATCAAGCATGTAGTGCGAGTATCAAATTGAATGTGAGTTTGGTTGAATTCAATGAAGGTAACTAGAAAGTAAACTAAAAAACAACAAATATTTTAGAATTCAAATGAGAGTGAAGGTTAGTTATAATGATTTCAATATGAATCTTAACACAATTGATTAATTGACTATAGAGATGTATTAATTTGGTGAATCCTTATGTAAAATCAATTATCAAGTGTGAAGGTATTAACCAACAACACTTAATTAAGATTTATTATGAGCAATTAAAACGAATTGAATTAGAATTATGGAGATCCACCAACTATCCATGTTGCTTTACAATATGGATAAAAAGAAATTCCTACAATCTTAACTCAACTTCACCAATTAATACATTCTACAATCAATCATTGACTAATTAAAAATGATTCATATTTAATTCACTACCCCAGTCATATAGATCTAACAATTTCTTCCTCTTTCTCTCTCTATAACTCTCTAAGTACAAATTATTAACTATTACTAAGCTAATAATGATGTAAAAATGTCCTACCTAAGGCTAAAAAATGCTATCTTAAAACTAAAATCCCATAATGGCATCGTAGTAATTTTCTAGTGAAGGAAAATACATCTTGCTATAGCAAAATACATCCTAAGAGGGAAAAATAGATTCTAACAGGGGCAAGATACATCCGGACAGGGACAAAATTCATCTTGCTCCGTGCTATCCAAAATGCTCAAAAATAATCTAAAACTCCTCTAATCCTTCTTAAAAGTGTTAGGCACCCTCTTTTAAAGCCGAGACATGTCTTTTATGAAAAATGAGCTCTGTTTCACATGTATAATGCTTTCATGACCCTTCAAAAGCATACATTTAAAGTAAAATTACACATAACATTCAAATAAAATGTATGCACATAAAAATCGCTCAAAGGTCGGAAATAAGGTCTAAGGGAAGATGTATTGCCCACAAATATCACTATATATGTGTAATATTGCGATATAATCACCACCACGTATGAAAAAATACCCTGTAGATTTTGCAAGAAAATGGGTCATAACAAAATGGAGTGCAATAAGAAGTATGCTCAAACTTTTAATCCCCACCAATGCCTCAACTATCAAAAGCTAATCATAAGAAAAGTGACAAAGGCAACAGGATTTAGAGGAGGTGTCAACAAAGAACAAAATTGACAATGTGCAATCAGATGTGTTGCGTAAAGGTAATAAAGGCATCATCATTCATGAGATGAATGACTCCTTACAAGTCAGGCAATTGCATGTTGACAGCGGGAAGGTTTTAGAACACGTTCCAAAATACATGGAAGGAAATAACATTGGAGATCAAGTGCTATCAATGGGAGGTCATGAAAAATAGAATTTCTAATTGGCTAACGAGATAGAGTAGGGTGGGTGTATGTTGATTGACATGGATGATGTTCCTAAACTTCATACATTGCTAGCTAATTATGATTTGCTAAATAATCTCAATATCTCCCCTAAACCTAAATTACAAATTGGTGATTCTTATATTAAATCTTATTGGAAACATGCTTGGACTCAGATAATGATTCGTATGGCACTCCTCAAACAGTTCGCAACACGGACTGGGTGGAATTCTTAAAGGATTTGAACAAAAAAAATCATTTCTTTCAAACAATGGTTCAATGTTGTCAAATGTAAGAACAATACAAAAAATATGATCAGCAAAAAGAATATATCATTCAAATGAGATTTGGAAGAAGGTCATCACACACTAGTATTGGTCCAGTTTCCAAATGATGCAGATCCTTGTGTGAATTATTAGATGGATCAATAACAAATTCTCAATTAGGAGGCTTAAAATACTCACGAGAATTCGTAGACTTGGTGTTATTGCCTTATTAGAGCTAAAGGTGGATGGGAATAATTTGTCTGACTTATGGAGAAGGATTAACTATCAGGGTGTTCTAACCAACATTAATAACAAAATCTGGGATTTAGAAAATTTGGAACTAACTTTATCTAAAATAATGTGCAATTTTAAATTAGGCAGCCTTTATTTATAGTTAGTGAAAGGCTTTGTCTTCAAGAGTCATGACTGTTTAATTAACAGTCTTAATTAATTTCGAAATGGTATGACTGTTAATTACCAACAGTCTTAATCTGTTTTCGAACATGTATAATTAAATCGAACCAGTTTTACACGGACCAACCAAAAAGTGATCGTGCCTGAGCCGGACGGATCCCGATAACCCGCTACCACTGCAGACACGCGGCATGCGAAGTGCAAAGTGCGCCACTAGCGCCTCTACAACCCACTGCCCCACACGCGCACACTAAAAGTATTTTACTTTTTCTAATCTCTTCTTGTTCTACTCGTGGAGTATCAGGTAATTGTGAAGGAGTGTTTACTTCTTTTTCATTATTTATTCTAGGAATAGAAGAAAACCTTTGTTCATAAAAAATTGCATCTCTCGATTCAATTATTGTATTTACCTCAACTGAATAATTAGGTTCACTAACCAAAAATCTATATGCTTTACTATGTTGTGCATAACCTATGAAAATACACTCAATGCCTTTGCCTCCTAATTTATTTCTCTTAGTTTCAAGTAGTCTTACAGTAGCTCTACAACCCTAAACTTTAACTTCATTTTTATGTGTCTTAAATATATTAAGCACATCATCTTTAGAGTTTAAAAGATATACGTATCAATATTTTAAAAAGTCATCGATAAATGTAATAAAATATTTAGTACCACCTCTAGTAGGTGTTCCATGCAAATCACAAACATCACTATGTACTAATTGCAACAAAGATGTAGTTTTTTCTATTTTGGGAAAAGGTAATCTTGTTATTTTTGTTTGTATGCATATTTTACAATTTTCATTCATATCATCCTCATATTTAGGAATTAAATTTAAATTAACCAAAAAATGCATTTTCTTTGTATTAACATGTCCTAAACGACTATGCCATAATGAAAGACAATCAACGATATAAGCAGAATAATTTTTTTCATTGATGTTGAGCTTAAACATGCCCTCATACAAATAACCTTTGCCTACAAAGGTTCCATTTTTAGTCAAAATAAATTTGCGTGACTCAAATACAAGTTTAAATCCAAACTTGTTAAGAAGACTTCCAGAAACTAAATTTTCCCTAACATCAGGAACATGAATAACATTGGTGAGACTAAGGATTTTTTTGGAAGTGAATTCAAGATCCACTGTCCCTTTGCCTTTAACCACAGCAGTTGAAGAATTTCCTATATAGAGAACATCTCCTTCCACATTTTCATAGGCAGAGAATAGGCTCTTGTCCTTACATACATGCCTTGTGGCACTAGAATCAATCCACCAGGAGTTATCTTCTCCAAGCATATTTGCCTCAGATATCATAGCAGTAAATATTTGCTTTGTGTCTGATGATCCTACTTTTTCTTTTAGTTTCTTGAACTCACGAAAATCCTTCTTGAAGTGACCTGGTTTATTGCAATGAAAATAATTTCCTTTATTGTTTTTGTTTGCTTTAGAATTGTTTGAAAAATTCTTCCGCCTGTTATTCTTTCTATGATTCCCAAATTTTTGCTATTTTCATTCCTTCACCATATGGACCTTAGAAACAGAATTTTCCTGTTCTCTTTACCATCTAGAATTCGAGACTCTTGTTCAATTCTTATATGAGTCTCTAATTCTTCAAGTGAAAGATCTTCCTTTTTGTGCTTGAGTTATTTCTTATAATCTTTCCATGAAGGAGGAAGTTTTTCAATTATGGCAGAAACAATGACATTATCATCCATATTAAATTTTTAAGTTTGCAATGATTCAAGATGCGTTGGATGTCATGAAATTGTTCTAGCACAGGCCTATTAACATGTTTTTTAAATCTTAAGAACTGACTGATAAGGAACTTCTTACTTGTAGCGTCTTTCGTAAGATATTTGGTCTCCAATGTGTCCCATATAATTTTTGCAGTCCCAACATTTTGGTACAAGTCGAACAAATTATCAGTAAGTGCATTGAGAATGTGACCACGACAGAGATAATCATCGATTTCCCATTTTGTGCATTGCCTAGTCTATTCCACGATTTTATCTTCTTCTTCATTTGGTTTCGGTTGTCACCAGACGTACACAATCTTCAATGTTGTTAGAAGAAAGTGAACCTTTTTTAGCTAAATGTAAAAAATTACCACCATCAAAACGATCCAACTTGACAAAGACTTTTGTTATATGTCGAAGTGATTTGGAAGAGTCTGACATTTCTGGTATTACTGTATTTAAATTGTTGGAGAATAAATATGCAAAGGCAGAAATGAAACTTTCTATTATAGTAATTCTGTCAACTTCAATACAACAAAACTTCTTGAATACAATTCTATTGGACTTCAAATAAATTCTGAAAACTTCAAGACGTGATGTCACTTTCCTAAATACAGTATTTCCCCCCACCAAGATAATTCGATATACAAACGAGAATCTGCAAATCCGTACTCAAGATACAATGAAGCGATTGAACTGTCTACAATTTGTATGTTTAAATACAACCCTTGGATGTATCAGCGAAGAACAGTCAATCAAGTTCTTATTCTATTTCTGTGCACAAAATATAATAAGACAGTTTTTGTATGTCTTCAAAATGTTAGTGAATAATTGCTGGGATTTGGAAAATCTGGAACTGGGTTAATCTGAAATAATGTGCAATTTCGAATTAGGCAACCTTTATTTATCATAATGAAAGGTTGTGTCTTCAAGAGTCATGACTATTGAATTAACAATCTTAATTAATTTTGAAATGGTATGAATGTTAATTACCAACAGTCTTAAGCTATTTCTAAGCAGGTATATTTAAACCGAACTGATTTTACACGAACCAACCAAAAAGTGACCGCGCCCGAGTTGAACGAAACCCGACAACTCTCTACCACTGTAGACACGCGGCATGCGAAGTGTAAAGTGCAACTCTATAGCCCACTTCCCCGCATGTGCATGCTAACGCGCGTGCGCGTGCGTGTGCGTACGGTGCTTCGCATCGTATTGGAGCCCTTTTGAATAGCCCTCTTAAATGCTAGATAAAGTAATTCTTCATCTTACATTTGTATTTATTAAGTACACATTTTCTTTATATCTTTCCAATGTGGGATAGAAGGTTGCCCACTCCTTTTACAGCTTAGTGGGTATCATTCAGTTTTACTAATTTTCCAATGTGGGACACTCTCCCTTTTATATTGGGATTGTATCCCACTTTTCTCCACACACTTTCAATGTGGGACAAGCTTTTACTCACTTATTTTAAAAATCTCCCATAGGTACTTTGGAGGGATGATTGGCAATTGAGCATATGTAAGAATTGGAATCAAGTTTTAACTGTGAAAGTTTGTCATTTAAAACTTATTAGTCCAGTTTTTGTCTCATGCATTTATGCTAAATGTGATAGAGGAGATAGATGAGAACTATAGAATGTCTTGATGGATTTTTTCATAGTTTACCAAGATTAATGGTTGGTAGGTGGGGATTTCAATATTGTATCTAGTCACGAAGAGAAGCTAGGATGAAATGAGGTTGATAGGGGATTTGTAATGGAATTTAGCCATAGTTTAGCAGTAGCTAGATTAATGGAATTGCCTTACATTGGATCCATGTACACTGTGCAACAATAGAGAAGGGGGTACTTGTATATGGGATATATTAGAATCAATATTATACAATAATGCTTGGCTCCAGTTCCGTCTCAAGGATATTGGGGGCCCTAGGTGATTATTCAAAATGGGGCCCTTTTGGTATTCACTTTTGTATTTTCTTTTGGACATTTGAGTATTTATAATACCAAAACAACAAAATAAGTTATATTACTTTCACACAATTATACAAAAAAAATAAATAAATACAATATTATAGAACAAACCTGATAAGGATGACTATATATTTGAATTGAAGATGAACTTCTCTTCAATTACAATTTAATTCCAAATATAACCGGTCAATATACAATTGAGTACAAAAGTTAATTAGTAAGTATATGAATATACAACTTTTAATTATAAGTAATTAAAAAAAATCAGGAATAAAATTAATGAAAAAATATATATAATATATTAATTATAAATATACCTTATGGAGACCTCTTGAAGATTAAATGAAAAATGATAGAATATAGAAAAAAATAGAGGTTGAATTGTTACCTATAGAGAGAGAGACAAAGAAAAAAAATGGTGAGAGAGAGAGAGAGAAATAATGTGATGTGGTGAATGGGGAGGCTCAATAGTAATCACTCATCATTTGTGGAACATTTACATCATACCAATTCTAATCACTGCCCAATATTTCTCATTTTTAAATCTCAAGATAATTTGGTTCCTAAACCTTTTGGGTTCCAACCACTGTGGACTAAACATCACACTTTTACTCAGGTTGTTTCTCAAAGCTGGTCTCATGTCTCAGTTGCAAGTCCCATATAAGGTTTTTGTGCTAAGTTAAAAAGAGTTAAAGTTTCTCTTCGTACCTGGAACATTAAAGTCTTTAAGAATGTTTTTCAATTGGTCAACTAAGCCAAAGACTTTATCCTTGAGTATGATCTGATGACACTAATTTTAACCATGAAGAACTCCACAAATCTAAAGCTCAGTGCCTGCTTCAACTTCATAAAACGAAAGAGTATTTGAAATAAAAAGCAAATGTTAAATAGATGGAATAAGGAGAGTGTAATTCTGTCTTTTTATATTCGATGGGAAAGAAAAAAAATTAATGATTCACAAGATTAAAAATGAAGCGGGGCAGTTGATTACTAGTGAAGAGGAAGTTGAAAAGGAGCTTATTTCACATTTTATAATAGATTTTAGTAGATTCATTAGATATTCAAATGGATGAGACGATATTTGATTTCATTTCCTAACTTGTTTCCAATGAGGATAAAGAAGCTCCCACTCAAGTTCCTTCTTAGTAAGAAATTAAAGAGGTTATTTTATCTATGGACAATTCAAGTGTCATTGGAACTGATGGGTTTAATGGGAAGTTTTTTCAAGAATGTTAGGTAGATTATAAAGGAGGACCTGTTAGAGCTATTGTCTCCTTTATTGTTTGGCAGGAATTTCCTCATACTTGGACTTCCACAAACATTGTTCTTATTACGTAGAGAAATAGTAAAGAAAAGAATGAAATTCTCTATGTATTGTTTAATGAATGAAGCTTTATATACAGGACCTTAAGTTACAACTAACCTAGATGTACATAATAGACTTAACAACCTTTATAACATATTGTAACAAACTGACTAATATCTAAAACTCCCCCACAAGATGGACTGTAAATGTTTTTTATATCCATCTTGGAAAGTAAAGAAAATAAAGAACTGGCAGGCAAAGCCTTAGTAAACCAATCAGCTAATTGATGCTGAGATTGAATAGGTATAAGCTTGACAAACCTAGCTGCAACTTATCCTGAACAAAATGACAATCTATCTTGATGTGCTTCGTTCATTCATGAAAGATGGGATTCGAAGCAATATGTATTGCATATTTATTATCACAGAATAAAAGTGTTGGAGAGGAAAGACGAACACTAAAGACTCTCAATAATTATTGTATCCATACTAATTCTCTAGTAGTTATAGCCAAAGCTCAATATTCTGCTTTCGCAGAAGAACGAGAAAGAGTGGATTGATTTTTAGCTTTCCAAGATATTAATGACTCACCAAGGAATATACAAAAATCAGTAATGGACTTTCCTGAATCAAAACATGTTGCCCAGTTAACATCAGATAAGGATCGCAGTTGTAAAGACGAAAAGAAATTAAAAAATAAACCTTGATCGGGCCTAGACTTAAGATATCTGAGAAGATGATGAGCGACCTGCAAATGCGACAGGCGAGGAGAAGCCAAAAATTGGTTGAGTTTATGAACCGCGAAGGTAATGTCTGGTCTGGATAAAGTGAGATAAAGAAAACGACCTATAAGAATTCTATATAGAGACGCATTTGGGAGAAGGTCACCATCAGTAGCATTAAGTTGAAGTTTAGGATCCATAGGAACTGATACATGTTTAGAAGATATATAACCAGTGTGTTCAAGAAGTTACAGCGTATAATGCCTTTAGGAGAGAACTATGCCATGAGAGGAACGAGCAATCTCGAGACCAAGAAAGTACTTAAAGCCCCCAAGGTCTTTCAACTTGAAATAAGTGTGTAAAAAATACTTCAACTGCTTAATGACATCGAGTGAAGTTTCAGTGATGACTATATCAACCACATACACATGTAGTGCAACAAAGGACGTTCTCGAGCCTTTTGTGAAGAGAGAATAGTCATACTTGGATTGAATAAACCCAAAGTTAATCAAGGTATGAGATAACTTAGAATACCATTGACGTGAATCCTGTTTAAGACCATATATGGACTTGTGCAGTTTACACACCAACTTTCCACCAGAACTCGAGTGCTCCCTCTTTCGAACATAACCAAGAGGAAGATCCATATAGACTTATTCAAATAAATCACCATTTAAAAAATCATTGTTGACATCCAACTGAGCTAAATACCAATTTTGGCTCGAAGCCAAAGTTAAAAGAACTTTTAAAGTGACAAGTTTAGCGACTGGCGAAAAAGTGTCCATGAAATCAACTCCTTCTTGCTGGTTATAACCTTTAGCAACCAGGCGAGCTTTATAACTCTCTATAGAACCATCATACCTGTATTTTATCTTATAAACCAATCTACAACCAATGGAATGTTTACCAAGTGGTAAGGTGACAACTGGTCAGGTGTAGTTAGATTCCATGGCATCGAGTTCAAGTTGCATAGCCTCACGCCAGCGTTGGAATGGAATGACCTGATGATAAAATCGAGGTTCCAATTGGGTAGAAATAGATAAGACAAAGTCTTTATGAGAGGAAGATAGAGACTCATAGAAAATATGATTTGATAAGGGATATAATATGTTTAGATCCAAGACTTGTGTTTGAGACTAAAGAAGGTTGTAGAGATAATCGTGTGGATAGGAAGGGACATTAGTAACTCGAGAAGACTGACTGCCGCGTGAAATGTGCGTGTGTGTAAGGTGCCCAGTCGTTGTTTTGTTTCATCGCGATAATACAAACAAACCTAAATTATGACTACACTTTCCAGGCAAGCACAACGGTAAGTTCGGTATCGAAAATCCACAGGGACGAGATGCTAGAATTTATAGGATTCAATATTCCAAAATAAAAGTGTAAAAGGTGAATTACAAACTAAAAATGAAAAGATGGATAAAAGGGAAATGTTATCTAGGTAAGGGCAAATGAAACTATATTGACAAAGCGGTAAAACAATAGGTTGCGTCGAATATCCCTCACCCGAGTTAATTTGTATAAAATGGATACATGGGTCGACGAGTTATTTAGGACGCGTCTCGTTTCGACAGTTAATTGAATCAAGGGTTGTCATGCCCCTAAATCCGCATAAAAACCTAATAAGATTTTGGCGTCAACAAATATCCTAGAAATTGTGCATGCAAGGTCGTAAGCACGGGACATACATGATATGCCTCGTCAAATCTCCTAGGTGCAATAACTAGGACAACACACTCGAAATAGACCTGTAAACACCATCACCAAAGCAAAGCAACGCGTCAACTCGAGTGAGTTCAATTCAAAGACAACCTAATTTAAATTAGCTAGAAAGCATGTTAAAAACGCGATAAAGAAAGTGGTAAATAAACGCGGTAAAATTACACTAGAAAGCAATGAAATAAAGCATGTAAATCTAATTAGGAAAGCATGTAAATTACACTAGAAAGCAAGAATAATGGAAATAAAACTATATTAAATGGAGAGGGTAAATGAATAGTCAACTTACAACCCAATTGGGTGTCAAACCAAGAAGGATCAAAGAAGAAATCTTCAAATCCCCCAAACCCTAAGCTATTCTACCCTAAAATCTGTTCTAAAACATTAATATCTGATATTACAACAAAAATTGGTATTTATAGTAAGTTGGAATAAGTAAAGAAAAGATAAGGCAAAATATCTCCTGAAAATAGGGGATCGACCGATCGACCCAAACCGTCGATCGATCGATCATGAACAAAATATCCCACTGTCGTGAAGGATCGATCGATCGATCCTTTTGATCGATCGATCGATTAAGCAGGTATCAGCACACTGCATTGCTGTTTTGGGCTACTTGGATTTTTCTTCGGCTGAAATCGCGATAACTTCTTCATTCTGAATCAGAATCGTGCACCGTTTATGGCCACTCGAAGCTTAAAAGGAGGGATAAAACTTCCGTGGAGATGTTAGGCTAGGTGCCTAAGCTATAAAAAGACTAAAATGCCCTTGAACATGCCATCACGTACGGAAATCGAGCAGAATACGTCCGAACTTCACACTTAGCATCCAAATACCTATAAAAGCTCAATTAACCCCTACAAAACATGTTAACGTAGAAATCTTAGGTTGTCTGGTTAACGGGCATAAATATAGGGAATAAGATACCCGAGGGGGCTAAAATGTGTAGGTTCGAGAGATGAAATACGCAATATTTGCATCGTATCAAAGACCTTCTAAAAAATGGTATTGAAGAAAGATGTCATGACGTAGGAGTTGAGGATTATGAGAGATTGGGAGATGATGAAGTAGATGATGGGAAATCAGGGGTTGGAGAAGGTAGAACCAAATCTGGGAACGGGTCAGCCACCTGGTCAGCATTGATCACAGAATGAAAAGGAAATATTGATTCATGAAAAACAACATCCCTTGAGATAAAAAAACAGTTCGGTTTGGATATCATAGAGTTTATATCCTTTTACGCCAGATGAATATCCAAGAAACACACAAATACGAGCTCGGGGATCAAACTTGGTACGATGAGCAGATAAGGTGGATGCAAACACAAGACAGCCAAAAACTCTGAGAGAAGAATAATCAACAACAGACTTATATAACATCTTATAAGGGGATTTACTTTCAAGAAGGGGTGAGGGTGTTCTGTTAATCAAGTAGACCGCAGTAAGAACGCACTCACTCCGAAAATGGATTGGAACTCGAGATTGGAAAAATACAGCATAAGCAATATTCAATAGGTGCTGATGTTTTCTTTCAACCACTGAGTTCTGTTGTGGTGTATTGACACATAAGTATTGATGCAAAACCCCTTTACTGTTGAAAAATGTATTGAATCCAATTACCTTTCATCATCAGACCAGAAACTCTTAATTTTACTATGAAACTGAGTATCAATCATACTGAAAAACTTGGGAATCTCTGTTGTAGCATCTTACTTTTATCTCAACATATAAACCCAGGTACATCTAGTACAATCATCCACAATGGTTAAAAAAATATCTATAACCAAAACAAGCAGACATGTGATAAGGACCCCATATCTCGCAATGAATCAGATCAAAAGGGGACAAATACATATGATTATTAGAGATAAAGGGCAATCATATTTGTTTAGCTAATGGACAGATGTAACAAATGTCACTATTATTACACTTAGAGAAATCTTATTTCAACTGAGGTTTCAATAAGTGCAATATGCTAGAAGAAATGTGTCCAAGTCTATTATGCCAAACAGTAGCTGAGACTTTATTAACAAGAGCTAAAAAATTTCAATCTGGAGTTAAAACATCTGTTATGTCCAAAGAATCTATCAAACAGTTTGTAGTCAAATTGTCAAAATCCAAAACATATAAATCTGCTAGCTGATCACCCATGCCAATCATCTTCTGGCTATTGGGATCCTAAATTACAAAGAGACCAGGAAAGAAGCTAACAGTAGGAGACGAGTCAACTGTGACATAAATTAAATTGAACTGGAATTGAGGGATAAATAAAATATCTCAGAGAACCAAAGAGTGATTCAACTTTATATCACCAGATAATCGAACAGGAATAATGGTCTTATTTGGCAAGGTAACCGAAGAATTCTGTATAGGCTTTATGGAGATGAACAGATTTTCATTTGAGCAAATGTGTTTGGAAGCACCTAAATCCACTATCCAAAAATGCATAGAAGACAAGACATGATGCATAGAGATAGAAGAACATATACCTGCTATATATAAAATTGAAGGAGTGTCCCGTGCATCAGTAGTTTTGACAGAAGACATAAGATGAGTGGAGAGCATCGTCATGAGGTGCTGATATTGGTCATCATTTAAGGTCTTGAGGAAATCATCAACGTTCACACTACTTTGTTCTATGTTGGAACAGGAATCATGATGAGCAAAAACTTGATGCACATTCATAGTTGTGGACTTCGACTTTGGTTTATATCCTAGTGGATTTCCATGAAGTTTATAACACTTCTCGATAGTGTGACCATGGAAATTGTAGTGAGTGCAAAATGGTCTTTCTTTCTTTTGACCTTTGCCATTACTATAATTATGAACATCAGGAGGAGAGTGCTTAGGAGCTGCAGTTCGAAGTGCAAATGCTATATTATGATTGACAGAACAACTCCCCCTGAATTAATGTTTCTTTGATGCTCTTCTTGAGACACAAGAGATAAAATTTCTTTGATAGGTGGAAGGGGATCTCAGAGAAGAATTTGGCCTTTGATTTGGGAAAAAGAATCATTCAAACCCATAAGCAAATGACATTATATACTCCATTTGAAAATAGTTGACCAAATCTTTAAGTCCTCCGTAAGTACACTTACCACAACTACACTTGCCGCAAGTACAAGTAGGTCTGAAATTAGACACCCCATAATGCTTTCAATTTTGTGAAATAGACATTGACATATTATTGATTCTGGACATGATTAATCAATTCACGATGCAGTTAAAAAATCTTAGGACTATTGCTTTATTGGAAATGATCTTGAAGATCGTTCCAAATCTCAAAAGCAGAATCGAAGAACAAAATGCTTGCAAAAATTTCTTTCGAAATAGAATTCAAGAGTCAGGATATGACAATATTATTATTGCGGATCCAAACGAGAAGAAGATTTGAGTCCATACCTTTAGGTCGTGGGATAGATCCATCAATGAATTCGATTTTGTTCTTAACGGATAGTGCAATCGCCATCGCACAGCTCCAAGAGGTGTAATTATCATTAATGAGTTGTTGCGAGACAATAAGAAGACATGGACTATCGGAATGATGAAAAAAGAAGGGACTGAGAGGATCAACAATGGCGGACTTACTAGATGATATGGATTGACCACCAGAAGCTTGAGAATCCATAAAATCTTTAAGCGAATCAAAGAACCTGAGTTCAACGGATTTGTTCTAAATTAGAGCTCTGAAACCATATTACGTAGAGAAATACATAAGGGAAGAATGAAATTCTCTATGTATTGTTTAATGAATGAAGCTTTATATATAGGCCCATAAGTTACAATTAACCTAGATGTACATAATAGATTTAACAGCCTTTATAACAAGTTGTAACAAACTAACTAATATCTAAAAGTTCTGACCCCAAAAAGAGTTAACCCAAATAATTGTAGTGATTATTGTCCAACAAGTTGAAGAAACTTTTATATTAAAATTATTTCAAAAATTATGGAAAATAGACTGGGGGGTTATTTAAAAGATTATCTCTCGAACAAAGACATGATTTATAAAAGGGATATCTATAATGGATAATGTTCTTCTAGCTCAAGAACTAATGTCAAACTTTAACAAACACGTGAGGGATTATAATGTAGTGTTCAAGTTGGATATATCCAAAGCATATGATAGGATGTCCTGGGTCTTCATTTTAAAAAATTTTCAATATTTTGGGTTTTCAGAGACATGGATAAATATGGTGTGGCTTATGATTTCTAACTATTAGTTATCTATATGTATTAATGGGAAAACTTGTGATTTCTTTAAATCTACAAGAGTTGTTCGTCAAGGTGGTCATTTCTCCCCGACTTTATTTCTATTGTCCTCAAAAGTTCTTATTAGAGACATTCATCATCTAATGGATACTAATAGGATTAAAAAAAATCTCTTCCACTGGGAATCCCACTGCTATCTTCTCTCTCATTTGTAGATGACATTATTATTTTTGCTAAAGGTAAAAAAATTCTATTGATACGCTAATGGAATTCTTGAATCGGTATGAACTCAACTCAAGTTAGGTTATTAATGATTCAAAGTGCTACTTTATGATTTCGCAAAAATTCAGTTTCAACCAAAGTAGAATTATTGAGCTTGCCACTGGTTTTTACCATAAAATTTGCTTATCACTTATTTAGGAATTCCTCTTTATGTTGGGAGAAGGAAAAAATAGTTGTTTGATGCTATGGTTGACAAAAAAATTTCTCGTATTCATAGTTGGGGTGGTAGGTTGCTATCTCAAGCTGGGAGAATGGTGCTAATTCGCCATGTTATGCAGTCCATGAGATTCCATATTTTTGTAGCACTTGAACCACCTAACTCAATTGTGAAGAGATTGAAAAAGGCTTCGCTAATTTTTTTACGGGGAAGAAATAAAAATAAGATGAAATTTCACTAGTTGGGATGGAACACTATTTTCGTGCCTCGAGAGGAATGGGGCTTGTGATTGAGATGTTTAAAATACATTTCCTCTCATTATGCTTGCAAGCTTTGGTGGATTTTTTTTAAAATAATAATCAGTGGGTAACTTTCATGCAAGATAAGGGCCTGTTTGGTTTCGTATTCAAAAAATTTGATTTTAACACTGTTTTTAAATACCGTTTTAAAATTCAATTTTTTGTATTTATAAATATTGGTGCGCGTTTGAAAAACTTGTTTTTAAATACATTTTTTTGAAAATTTGACAAAATTGGGTAACATGTATAGTTATATTATACATGTGTGTGTGTGTGTGTGTGTGTGTGTGTGTGTGTCTCTCTCTCTCTCTCTCTCTCTCTCTCTCTATATATATATATATATATATATATATATATATATTGCATGTATAATTCACAATAAAATTATATGCATACATGAATTGATAATGTTTTTTAATATATATGTACTATATGTATATTTTATATTATTCTATGCATTATTAATACATGTATAAAACTATATATAAGTATCATATATCTATTGATAATATTATTTTACATATAAATCTTAGTATATTGCATAATTTAATAAAATGTTAACATACGTAATTTTGTGTACGTGTACAGATATATTTTTTATTTATAAGAATTACACACATAATAATGTATTATGTCTATGTATTATATATTAAGGCATAAATGCATTAAAATATTAGGAATGAATAATTCTGAGTTGAAAAATAAAAAACAGAAGTTATAAAACACCTTTTTACTGTTTTCTGAACAACTTGATTATAACATAGAAATATTATAATTCAGTATTTAAAAACAGGTGTGAAAAACGCAAATTTTTATCCAAATTGTATTTAAACGAAGAAAATAGAATCATAGTTGCAAATGAAACACGTCCTAAATATCATAGACTCTCTTTCTCAATAATTATTTCAGAATTCTATCTTTTGCTTTCCACACATGGAAAAGGATGCAATCTGTTTGGGGTATAATGTATGCCAATATGGATATTTCATATGATATTTACTAGATTTTAGATCATAATGGAATATTTTATTTAAAGTCAGCTTGGGAGATGATTTAATCGCGAGATTGTGTTCAATTTTCTTTCTCAATGATTTGGGACATGAGAAATCATCCTAAAATTTGTACTTTCATGTGGACTCTTATTCGCATAAGGATAGATATTGATGAATCCATGAAACACTTCAAAATTTCTTTTGTGTCTAAATGCAGATGTTATAATAATGCTTGGGAGAAATGTGGCAATGCAAACTTGGCTAGAATTCTAAGGTGTGATGGGATTAACACACAGGATTAATTGCTTGAGGATTAGACCCATGTCTTGGATGTTGAGTACAAAAGGCAAGAATATTTGAGCTTTATTGTGCATGCTTTTGCCCAACTTCGTTTATTGTCATATTTGGTGTGCAAGGAACAAACATTTTTTATGGGAATCAAATGAGATTAAAAAAAAAAGTATCATAGCTCGAGTTTATGAGGATATTCACATTGCATTTCAGGTTTTTCCAATTGGTCAAAGGCCAAAGATTTTCAAGATAGGTTCAAATATTTTAAAATTTTATGTGTTTAATTGTTTAATGCGTTCATTCTTTTGTAAGCCTTTGGGGAAGGGCTATTCTTCTCCCTTATATAAATAAAACCTCTCTTTTAAAAAAATTGCGCATGACAAAACTTGTAATTTTGAAAAAAATTGCAAAACCCTTATTTTTTCAAAAAAAATATTTTTTATATTTAAACTGTGATCTAAATTGTAAAAAGACATAATAAGGAATTTGTGCAGACAAAAAATAAGTATAATGCCCTTATCAAGTTTGATGATTATAAATTACAACTAAAGTAACTTAAGAACTCCTAAACTTTCTTTATCATTAATGACAAAATATTTGAAATTATATTTTCTTATAGAAAAATTCTTTAATAACTGTAGGTGGTAAAATTCTACTAGTATAGAATCAACACAATTAAATTAGAGCAAAGTAAGACAATCACAATCACATACAAGAACATGATGTACGTGGTTCAGTAATATGCCTGCGTCTATGGGTGTTGTTTTCATCCTTATTGGTCATCTCTCGATACCAAAGATTTGATGAAACTTTTCCTAGGAGTGAGGTTACGTTTATAGAGAAAAAAAGGTTGAGCCGTGTGGGACTCTATGACCTTAGATAGAAATTTGAGCTTAATCGACAATATTTAATTCTGAGATTTTCATTGATGTGCCTATCACACTGAATTTTCATTGCTGATAGGATTAGAGGACATGTGTCACCTAATGGTCGACTAATTCCACCACAATATCCCCCAAAGCTTTACAATTGATTAGGGTGTAGAGATTTGTTTGTCTTCCGAATAGAGTCTTGATCACGATTGGCGGTGAAACTTAGTCCTCCACTTATACTATGTTGACACTTATATTTTGAGTTGTAAACTTTATGCATGCGCGTAATTTCCCCGTTTTTCTAAGGACACTTTGGTAATTGTGCACTATTAGGCCAAAGGGCACTAGATCGCCGTTTGGGATTATGTCTACTTTTGTATGTAAAAATTACTCCCCTACGTGGACTAACTATAAATGTACACATGTACTCCTAATTGGCCGACTATCCACCTTGATCGACATCATAGATACTTAGTCGACTGGGCAGCCGACTAACTCCAGGAACGGCAACCATCAGAATACCAAAAGTTACTTTGATGGGATGCCAATCAGCACTGAATTCCAAGAGTACCATTTATTGTACACAGATGTAAATGCCTGGAAATATAAAGGCGTTCCATCTTTAGGGTTCTGCACCATCATAAATACAAAATACTCCCTCAACTGGAGGGAAAACTTGAATCACTCATATGCACACCATACTAAGCTATTATAAACCCTACTAAATAATACTAACAGTGGACGTAGGCTATTTTACAACTGAACCACTCAAAAAAACTCTTCTCTTGTGTGATTTGATTTTATTAATTTACTTTATTATTATTTGTGATTATAAATCTGGATTAAGTCCATTTTTATACATCAATAGATTGGCTCCGTCTGTAGGAACTCGACTGATAGTCACTGTTCTCCACCTCGTATATTTCATTATCTAGTTTAAATAATGAATACCACCCCTGAAAGCAGCCTGGCAATTGCAGACAATAATCAAGAAATACCCGTTCCCCTTGGTGAGATAGACCTCCAACGAATCATGTTTAATTTGGCTAAAGGATAAGAGGCTATGTAAGAGTCTGTCAGACAGTTGGCTCGTACAATGCAAGACAAGTCTTCTAATTCTAGGAGAGATATGCCACATATACCGACCAGAAATGACAGGAGATATCATTCTCGTTCTTCTCATTATAGGTCATACCGTCCTTGGGTAATTTCTTTATCCTGGCCAATGGATTACTATCATGATAGATATTTTTCCAAAGAAATACCAAGTGTCTTAGAAAGGCTAAGTAGGGAGTCTACTTTTGATTATCTCGGCTTCCGAGTAACTAGAAGTCATCACAGGGATCAAGAGCGTCATCGTGAATATAGAGAAGGGTTCACAAGATCTAGGGTCAGTATGAGGGGCTCTGTTCATGCCGAGCAAACCTCTCAGGAGGAGAGTTCATCACATAAAGACGGTAAATCCGCTAAATCTACATTGGCCAAATCTAAGCCAGAAGAACATCCCTAGAAGGGATCTATGCAGCGATTGGAAGATCGTCTAGGTGAAATGGATAAAACCATGAATCCATTACAAATGAGTTTTGTTAAAGGCTCACATTTCATCCAGGCTATTTTGGAATACCCCACACCTTCCAAGTTCAAGCCATCAGTGGTCATTCCCAAGTATGATGGGAAAATTGATCTAGTCCTACACATAGAGCAATATCAAGTGTGCCTGACGAGATGAGGTGTAGAGCTTTCTCCAGTTCTATCACAAGGCAAACCCAAATCTAGTATTATAATCTCCCTAGAGGTAAAATCTCTAGTTTTCATCCATTAGCTTAATTTTTCATAAATAACTTTTTCTTTGGGGTTAAGCCAATGAAGAGTGTTACTCATCTCTTGATCGTGCAACAAAAGCCGAGAGAGAGCACTAGAGAATATATTACACATTTTAATAATGAAAAACTAGAGGAGGTGGACTATGAGTAGAAGACAATCATTGCTACACTTATGAGTGGATTTCTCTCTAAGGATCTATACTATGATTTAGCGAAGAATCCACCCAAAACCATAACAGAATTAATGGCTAAGTCTAGAAATATAATGAATGCTGAGGAGGCCATTGCAGCTAAGGAAGTTCCTGAGACTAAGGGTGAAAATCACAGAAATAATTCTAACTCGTTCAAGAAGGATAAAAAAGATAAAAAATCTTGATAGCACTACATCAAAAATCTTATTTTATAATGGAATCTTTTTCTGTTTGTAACGGATTTTATCCATTGCAAATTACATATAATCATTACAATATATTGAGAAGTGTTGAAAAAGTCATTAAAAGAAAAAAAAATTAAACGAAGGGAGATAAGGGAAGGTCGAGCGGGATTATTCCCCCTAATTCCCAAATCTACTTTAACCTAACCCACCCCCTCTCTACCTTAAACTCGCAGAAGTTAGTGACCTCCACATTTCCCTTTAACCTAATCCGTTTCACCTTAACCTTCTTCATATCACTATTTCTTTCTCTACAGGTTTCTCTCTCCCTAAATTTAATATGTAGTTCTTCGGTGTATAGTATGGAGGCTTAGTATTGTATACTTTAATTGAAGTATAAATGTGATTCATTCGTGTAAATTTCTTCTTGTTTTCTACAGGCTTAAGAGACAACCAATTTCTATTCTCAAAATATAAGACTAGTTTCATTTGTTGCACTAATTACATACTAATTACATACTACTTCCGAGTCTTGATTAATTTGATATCAGTACCATGATTTAGAGATTAATTTTGATGATCTCTATGCATGAATACAGAGTGTGTTTGATTTTTAGTAGGTGTGTCATTTGGGATTTTTCCAATAATCTATTACTAATGTTGAATACAACTGATGGATTTTAAAGAAGTTTTACAATAGTTTCAGAATTATACTTTTAAGTTTGGATTTTTATTTTTGTCATTTTTTATTATTTCAAATCCCCTTTTGTTGTGCGTACATGTCCAGTTTGGGGGTTGAGTATTATATACTTAAAACTGAGATATAATAGTGAATCATACTTGTAAATTTCTTCTAGTTTATTATAAGATATAAGAGGAAAAGTTTGTTTTCTCAGATTACAGGATTATATTCATTTATTGCACTAATTACATACCAATTTTATTAAGTAGTACTACCTTGGAGTGTTGATTACACTGGTATCAATACCATGATTTTAAGCTAGATCTTAGTGATCTATATATACATATGAATACAGAGTTAATGTGGTTTTTAGTAGGTGTGTCATTTGGGATTTTTTTTCCAATACCTACTATCAAGCTGAATAGAGACTATGAAATTTGAAGAAATTTTTTATTAATTTCTGAATTATACTTTTAATTTTTTTTTATTTTCCAGATCGCTTTCATTTCTAGTTTGGGGGCTTAATATTATATACTTAAACTGGGATATAAATCTGAATCATACTTGTAAATTTCTTCTAGTTTGTTATAGGTTTAAGACAAAGACAGTTTCTACTTCCATTTTTAAGCCATTTACAAACTAATATTACTGAGAAGTACAAACTTGGAGTGCTGATTAATTTGATATCAGTACCATGAGTTTGAGATTGATTTTGGTTATCAATATACTCACATGTATAAAGAGTTTATGTAATTTACTAGATTTTCCATTTGGAATTTTTGCAATCCCCTTTACTAGGGCTGAATAGAATCCATAAAATCTAATAAATTGTTCATTAATTTTATAATTTTACATTAAGGCTGGCTTTTCTTTTCCTTCAAATCACATTCTATAGGTAGTGCTTTCATGTCCAATTTTTTTCTAATTAAAGGCCTTCTTTTATATTTTGAACTATTTATTCACTAATCTTCTTGAGTAGTAGCACTTGGGAATGGTGACTAATTGGGTACCACCATGGGCTTATTGTGTTTTGACCATTCTGTATCATCGGTCAGTTTATAAATTTTCATAGTATTCTGGTATGTTTTAACTGAATGTGTTCATTTGTAAATAACTTTAGTACTTAGGGTTATGAGGCATGATCATTCTTATAAGTTTCTTCTAATGTTTTAGAGCATTAAGAGAAAATAGTCTGTTACTGTAATAGTATGATTAGTTTCATATTTTGCACCATTTATGCACCAATCTTATTGAGTAATGGTATGTTGGAATACTGATTCATTTGATATCACCATAGGGAGTTGTGTTTTGAACATTCTATATCATCGGTCAGTTTATAATTTTCATAGTATCTTAGTCTGTTTTAATTGAATATATTTATTTCTGAGTAACTTTTCATACATTTGAAGGTTTGGGCAATTGCAAATACCAAACGACAAAGATATTTAGGGTTTAAAGAGTTCATCACTGCAATGCAGGTAATGTTCAATCTTTCTGTTGAACTTCATACTAGGAACAAGTTTGCAAGAATTTTTATTCTTTATATGATAGCTAGTGTCTCTAGCACAAGCGGGACGTGAACTAAACCCAGATCTTCTTAAAACTAGATGTAAGTTGAAAAAATATGTTTGATTTGCTTTTTCTTAGTGTAGAAGGGTGCCAACCTACAAAAAAATAAAATATTTTTTTGGAAATATTGAGAAGGAATCCCACCTAGGGTCTCGGCAGAAACTTATATTGAGAAGGAACCTACGGGTTCCAACAGAAACTCATATTGAGAAGGAACACCACCCAGGATCCCGACAAAAACCCATATTGAGAAGGAACCCCCCAGGGTCCCGACAGAAACTCATATTGAGAAGGAATCCCCCAGGGTCCTAGAAGAAACTCATATTGAGAAGAAACCCACCCAGGGTCCCGGCAGAAACTCATATTGAGAAGGAATCTCCCAGGGTCCTAGCAGAAACTCACATTGAGAAGGAAGCACCCCAGGGTCCCGACAAAAACTCATATTGAGAAGGAACCCCCCCAGGGTCCCGACAGAAACTCATATTGAAAAAAAAATACCCAGGGTCCCGGTAGAAACTCATATTGAGAAGGAACCCAACCTAGGGTCCCGGCAGAAACTCATATTGAGAAGGAACCCAACCCAGGGTCCTGGTAGAAACCCATATTAAGAAGGAACCCCCCAGGGTCCCGACAGAAACTCATATTGAGAAGGAACCCCCCAGGGTCCTGGAAGAAACTCATATTGAGAAAGAACCCCACCCAGGGTCCCAACAGAAACTCATATTAAGAAGGAACCCCACCCAGGGTCCCGGTAGAAACCCATATTGAGAAGGAACCCCCTAGGATCCCGACATAAACTCATATTGAAAAGTAACCCCCCAGGGTCCCGAAAGAAAATCATATTGAGAAAGAAACTCACCCAGGGTCCCTACAGAAACTCATATTGAGAAGGAACCCTCAAGGTCCCTTAACAACAGAAAATGTCAGGGTGAGGAGCAGTCAAGGTCCTCCCCCTCAGCTTTCAGAAAAATAGGCCAGGATGAGGGAGTGGCTACCATGAGCAACTCCACATCATAAAACGTCATTCTTTAAAAGAACAAAGTATTAACACTTTGCTTTCTTGTACAGGTAGCCTAGTTGAGCAGGCAGGGCTCAAATAGGCCAGTTGGGACCTCCTGGAAGTTTTGGCTTGATGGCTGAGGGACAAGGTATGATGAGAAAGCTCAACCACTTAGCAATATAGGATTGAGAGAATACTAGTAAAAAGACCCAAAAGTCACTAAAGACTACACAAACTTCACACTTGGTCACAAGTGAAGTGAGCAGCCAAAGAGATGGCTGCTCACAAGGAATAAACTCTTTATAAAAATGACTTTTCCAGAAGAGGGGGTCCTCGAGGTCCCTCTCAAGAAAAACAATAATTTTAGTAGAGATGGGTCCTTAAGTCCTCCTCTCTCAATATTTGCAAAAAATTGCACAACAAGTTACCGTTTCAAAAGATATTTACAAAATCAGATATCTTGTCTTCATTAGGAGACATATGTGCTTTTTGACTTTGGTTGCCGCCAGGTGGCGCCTGCAGGAGGGGACAGGCAAGGCTGCCTGCAGGTAGGGACAAATGGTATACTTCAGACATTGTTCCCCACCAACCCTCTCAATTTTGGCGCCCAAAAATGCCAACTCAGCCCTAATGCCCAAGTATAAATAGACCTCTGGACAAGGTCAATGAGGAGACAATTGAAATTGCACAGTTACTCTGCCAAAATCACACTAGACCTACCTAAGTATTCTCTCCCTACTCATTCTCTTAGTCCTGAGTGCCTTGTTCCTTCACTCCCCACTGACAGCCATCATTTTCAGGTGTTTCCCTTGAGAAAATTACTATTTCTGTTGTGAAAGTTCATCTTCTTGCAGGGATTGAGTTGAAGCTTGAGTTCCATTGTTACCAGAAGGAGAAGTTTTCTTGAGAAGTTGCACCAGAAGACCTTGAAAAACTTGCAGGAAGTGTCCATTGGAGTGGGTCACGCCTCACCCTTTCCAGTTATTCATAGACCCCAGTCTGACTACCCTCCTACATTTGGCGACTCCGCTGGGGAGGTATTCTTGCTTTAATGGACAAAGAAGGTTTCAATGTCTCTAAGCAGTTGGTTTTTGAGGACACTCCATCTGTTAATGCAGCTCACAGTGACCAGACTACCCAGGAAGAAGTGGTGGTGATCGGAGCCAAGGCGCCTGCGCCTCAGGGAGGGCAGACCAGTTCGCCGACAGTGGCTCCAATGGCAGGTATGAATCTTATGGCATTATTTTTTGACTTCTTGAAGCAAAATAACGTAGACCTATCAAACTTGGGTCAAGGTTGTGTGACACCTGCTGCTGCCCCTTCTGGAGGGGTAGCCACCCCTATTGCGATTCCGGCGGAGACGATTCCGTCCCAAAGGTGGCGTCGGAGCAGGCTCTGGTGCAAACAGGTTTGTCAGCTGCTAAAAGCATGTGTTTGGAGGAGTCACCCTCTAAGTCTATTACCATGGAGGAAGTGAGGAAGCTACTCTCCTCCTCCAAGAGGGAGGTTTCCCACCTATATGAAGAGTTACAAGACCCCTATCCGCTGGAAGTAAATGAGAAGCCATACCATAAGGGGTATATCCCACCAAAATTTATCAAGTTCAGCGGCAGGGGGGAGAACCCTAGAGCGCATGTGAAGAGGTTTGTCGAGTACTTGGGAGTGCATGCTGGTGATAAGAACCTGAGGTTGAGGGAGTTCTCTAAGACCCTCACTAGGAAGGATTATACATGGTATTCCCACTTAGCGCCTAACAGCGTCCCTACTTGGGAAGAGATGCACAGGAAGTTCCTCCAAAAGTTCTTTGTAGGACGAATTTATATTGAGGCACCTAGCACAAGAGGTCCAGAAGCCAGGATAAGAGTTTATGCACTACATCAAGCGATTTCATGAGAGGGCCTTAGATGTCCACGAGGATGTGGTGGAGGCCAGGTTACTGCAGATATGTGTGCAAGGACTCTTAGAAGTGTACAAGTTGCACTTGATCAACGAAACTAGAGATATAACTTTTAGAGAGTTCACCAGGGCTGCTACCAACATAGCTATGATAATCAAACCAAGGGCCCTGGGTTGGAGGATGCAAGTTCCACTGACTTCTGTGAGGTTTCAAGTTTCGAGGAGGCAAGCGGTTAACTATGTGGATGGGAGTCCCAAAGGGAAGAAGGGGGGCTCTAGAGCCAAGACTGGTAGTCCCAGCAATAAGAGAAAGTTTGGGGAAGATGCCCCGCCGCCACTACCATGCAACGAGCTAAGGCTATGGATTGTTACCGTAACTTATTATGAGAAGGTGTAGCAGGACCTCCTCACTTGAAAGGAGAAACCCCCACTGCAGCTGACAAGGCCAATCTGAAGTACTGTGAGTTGCACCAACGGGTGCAGCATTCTACCAAAGATTGTTACTACTTGTAAAGGATCATTGGCGAGTAGGTGGCTAATGGTACCTTGCAGATACCCCCTCTGGATGTTAATAAGAACCCATTTCCTGCACATCACTTTGGTACCGCCAACATGGCAGTTGCTTATGATGAAGAAGCTACCAAAGGTCTAATGGAGTGGGAGAGCGGCGATCAGTTACGTGAGGAGTTGGAAAATCTATCACTGAGAAGACTTGAGCTAGAAAGAAATTAAGAGGAGTGGTTCTTCACTCCGAAACAACAAGATTGAAGTGGGGAAGTTGAGGAAGTGGCCCTCTTGGAGGTGAGGTAGATGTCATTCTCGCTCTAGATGAGGGAGGGACCTCTGAGGCGGAGTATATTTGCAATGCCTAGACATATGAGGTAGACCTAGATTCCAAATGTGATGCCATAGCAATGAGCCCCAAGTTCAAGTGGTTTTTCGACCAGATAGGGGTGAAGTACGACACAAGGGTGGCCATCACGAGGAAAGTCTTGGAGTCAGTGCAGCAGCGTGGAGATCCTTCGCTAAATTGGCAGGGGCCAATCGGAAGGATGATTAAGAAGTATACTTATGAAGTGGTGTTTTAAGAAGCAGATAGGTTGTTGCCTTACTTCCACAACCGCCCGCTGTATGTTACAGCCACGGTCAGTGGAGTCTTATTTCCCAGGGTGTTAATGGATGGGGGAGCATCTATTAACATCATGCCCATCAGTACATTGTATGAAACATGAATTGATCAGGGGAAGGTGGTTCCGGTACCACTAGTAATTTTAGGATTTGACAATGCCGGAATGCAGTTTATTAGATATGTGAATGTGGGAATCAAGTTGGGAAATTTCACCTCCCACATCAAGTTCCATGTTATTAATGCTAACACTAGCTACCAATCACTCATTGGAAGGGTATGGATGCACACTCATGGCATAGTGCCTTCCACCTACCATCAATGTGCAAAGGCAAACATTAGAGGTACAAAGATAGTGATCAAGGCCATGCAGATACCCTTCGTCGTTGAGGAGGCCCACCTGGTGGATGTTGCCTTCTACACTGAGTTAGATAAGAAAAGAAAGGTCTCTGCAAGAAAGCTAGAAGAGATCAAGGTAGTCGAGGGAAGTGTCCTGCAGAAGTAGTCCGTTCATGACCGTCTAAGGGGGAGGGTGATCCCCCACATGGAAAAAGGCAAGAGGAAAGTAGAGGAGGTGGCTAGACCCCCTCGAACTTGCAAGAAGGTGGTCTTGCCTGATGGAAAGTTCATTTACCGCTTATAACGGTCTGCGTGGGTGATGTTCTGGGATGAGAGCATCAACTCGGCGCCTGAGTGTTTTATTGTTGATGAATACCATATAGTTGAGCATGTCGAGGAACCAGAAGAAGCTACAAAATGCATGCAAGATGGACCCAGAGAGCAGTTGCAAGAATTAGAGGAAATCAAGTTGGGGCCAGAAGAAGGAGAGAGTAGATCCATTCTAATCTCCAAGTGTCTAGAATTGAATCAGAAGGAAGAGCTCGTTGGTTTAATTAGAGAGGTCACTGATGTGTTTGCTTGGAAGTACACGGAGATGCCAGGAATAGATGCAAAAGTGAGCTCCCATAGATTGATCATCCTTTCCAATGCCCTCCCGGTAAGGTAAGCCACATGTACATACAAAGAGGACCTTGACTTGAAGATAAAAGCCGAGGTGGAGAAGTTGTTTATGGAAGGGTTCATCAAGCCGATCCAGCACCCCATATGGCTTTCCAGTATAGTGCCAGTGGTGAAAAAAGACAAGAGCCAAATCAGAATTTGCGTAGATTTTTGTGACTTGAACAGGGCTTGTCCTAAGGATGAATTTCCATTACTAAGCATAAATAACTTAGTTGACGCCACCGCGGGACATGAGATGTATAGCTTCATGGACGGGTACGTTGTCTACAACCAGATTAAAATAAATCCTGCCGACACAGAGAAGACTGCCTTTCGCACACCATTAGGGAACTTTCACTACACAGTCATGCCCTTCGGATTGAAGAACGCCGGGGGCCACATACCAGCGAACCATGATGGCAATTTTTCATGACCTATTTCATAATATACTAGAATTCTATGTGGATGACCTGGTAGTGAATTCTAAGAAAGAAACAAAGCATATACAGGATCTCAGGAGAGTATTCGAGAGGTGCCGCCGGTATAAGATGAGGATGAATCCCTCAATGTGTGCCTTTGGGGTTACCGCGGGGAAGTTCTTAGGTTTTTTTTTAATAGACAAGGGGTGCAAGTGGATGCAGAGAAGATGAAAGCCATTGTGATGATGCCACAACCCAAAAGTTAAAGACAGCTTAAGAGCTTCCTAGGAAAGGTATCTTACCAGCGGAGGTTTATTCCCGCACTGGCAGAAGTAACTCATCCATTCACACCTCTACTCAAAGACAAGGACAAGTGGGTTTGGGGAGAGGGATAGGAGAAAGAATTTGAGAAGATTAAAGAAATCCTAACCTCTTCATCCACGATGATTCCCCTCGAAACTGTAGCACCGCTGCAGTTCTACCTCACTTCTACGGAGAGATCGATAGGGGCCCTCTTGGCGCAAGGGAAGGAAGGAGTGGAAAAGTCGGTCTACTACCTGTCAAGAGTAATCTTCGGGATAGAATCTAGGTACACCAGCATTGAGAGACATTATCTGGCGTTGGTTTTTGTGGCCTAGAATTTAAGACACTATCTTCTAGACTTCACAGTTCACATAGTCACCAAGTGCGACCCCATCAAGTACCTCCTCGTGCGGACTATACTCGTGGGATGAGCAACAAGGTGGTTTTTGATCTTGTCATAATATGATCTAAAATGTATAGTGCCTAAAGCCATTAAAAGCCAAGCAGTAGCAGATCTTCTTGCCCACTTCCCAAGTGGAGTTTTTGAACCACCTAGTGAAGAGATACCCGGGGAGAGCTTTCAAGCATGCATGGTGGAGGAGGTGAAGAAGTGGTCTATGGAGTTTGATGGTTTCAGTGCTCAAGGAACAGGTAGAGCCGACATCATATTGTGAAATGGGAAAGGGAAGATCACTCTCTCCTTCAAGTTAGATTTTAAATGCTCAAATAATGAAGCTGGGTACGAGGCCCTCATTCTAGGGATGTTGGAAGCACTCAAAAGAGGGGTCAGGGTATTGTGTATACAAGGGGACTCCAATTTGGTAGTGAGGTAGGTCAATGAGGAGTTTTCCCTTAAGCACGCTAATTTGGCACCCTACAGAAACATCATACAATGGCTACTGGGATAATTCTTAGAAGTAACTTTGAAGAGGCAGACGCGAACGATGAACAGGAACCCCGACATGCTCACCACCATAATGCAAAAGCTGTACATGGACGAGTCAGAAGCAACCATCATAGTGAGGAGGATAACGGTACCCACTATTGTAAAATCTTTATTCCCAAGTAACGAGCCAGAAGATTGTAGGCATCTAGTGGAGAAGCAACTTAAAACTAGAGAAGGGACAATGAAAATGTTAGAGTTAGCCAACTATCATGTGCTGCAGGGAATTCTCTACTTCAAGAGTCCTGCAGGTTTTCTAGCAAGGTGCGTCGGTGAGCAAGAAGCCAAGGAAAGGTTAATAGAAATGCACCGGCCCACTTGTAACAAAGATACTTAAAGTGCCAAGCTAATTTTGACCAGCCGACGGAGGCTAACTTTGTGGAAGCCTTCGAAGATTGGAGACAACTATATATAGCATACCTGAAAGATGGGAGCTACCCGCAGAGAGAGTGGACGAAATTTATCTTAAAAAAAGAATAGCCCATTTCTACTTGGTCGAAGGAGAGTTATACAGGAAGGGGTACAATGATAAGGCACTGAGGTGCGTAGCCAAGGAGCATGTGGAGAGGGTGCTGAAAGAAGCTCATGAGCCCTCCCAAATGGGAGGCGCCAAACTCTGTGACCAGCTGATGACGCTGGGATACTACTGGCTGACCATGGAGGCTGACTCTATTGGGTATGTGAAGAAGTGCAAAGCATGTCAAGTGCATGGAAACATGATGCATGATCCTTCCGTCAGCCTACAAAGCTTGGCAACTCCTTATCCCTTTCATACACGGGCGTTCGACCTGGTGGGAAAGATCGTACCGGCCTCTCATGGCAAGGCTTTCATCATTGTGGCCACAAAATTGTACACCAAATGGGCGGAAGCCATCCCTATAAGAAGAGTCACAGCCCAAGTGGTAACCCAGTTTATAAAAGAGTATATCATATGCAGGTTTGGTGTACCCAAGGTAATTTTAACAGATAATGGGAAGCAATTAGTATGCAAGGAAATGGCCCTCCTCGCAGATAGATATAAAATTGTGCATAATAGCTCAACCATCTCCTATACCAAGGGCAATGGACAAGCAGAGGCTACCAATAAGACCCTGATAAACATTTTGAAGAAAATGCTAGAGGACATGCCAGGGGCGTGGGATGAGAAGTTGCTTATGGTTTTATGGGCTTAACGTACTTCAAAAAGAAAGCCGACATGGTTTACTCCATTATCCTTAGTATACGGGACTGAAGTTGTCCTACCAGTGGAGTTAGCGGTACCTTCAGCCAGAATTTCTCTCAGTAATGGGCTCATCCCTGACCCAAGGCATGTGCAGCTGGAGGCACTAGGCGAGCATAGAGCCAAGGCGAGGGAGAATTTCAAAGTCTACACCTAGCAACTATCCAGGGCCTATGAGAACTTGGTCAAGCCTAGAGAGTTCCAGGTGAGAGATTTAGTCCTGCGAGCATCCACTCACCATCACCGTAGCATGTCTGCATCAAAGTTCAAACCCAACTGGGAAGGCCCCTTTGTCGTCAGAGGAGTGGGAAAGTCGGGCTACTGTCAAATCTCAGAACCAGAGCGTGATTGCCTCCAGTTCATCAACTACAAGTGGCTGACGAGTTACTATACTTAGTAATAGCTAACAAATTTTGGTTGTGTTTTTCATGTTTGTAATGGATTTTCAGGGTTGCTCCTATATCAGAAATGTTTTTTGTAAATTTTTTTTAGAGCAATACCACATTTTTAGCAACGCTTTTGATAATTGTTGATGCTTCCTTTGTTTACTCATTTATATATATACAGAAATACATATACACTCCCTGATAAGTTAAAAGCGAGTACGCAAAAAAAATCAGGAACTTTGCTCACTACACTTGGGAGGTAAGTCCATCATAAGATAAAGCATACTCAGCAAAGTCCCCCAGACATAAATTAATAGAAAATGTAGAGGGAGGCTAAATTCCTCCTCTTTAATAATTCAAAGAACAGTGAAGCTCTTAAAGAGAATATAGAGCAAGGACCCCAAAGACTAGGGGCTAGCTAATTCAAATATTTTTTTTAATGAAACCAAACTTGAAGGAAGGAGACAGGGGTCACCCCTCCTCTCCAACCTAGCCTCTATGAACATAAGTAATATTGTAAAGGAGTACCCCACAGATATAAGGGGTGATCCAAGACAGTAACATGCAAATACTTCACAGTTCCAAGAGGTGAATTTTAAAAAAAAAATAATAAAATAAAAGTACAATGTGTATATATATACATAACTTGTTCATATTAAGGAAAAGTACCCCGCAGTTTATGGGGGAGGCATCAGTAGGCCAAGTGCTCACAAAAATTAGAGCAAGTCATATAAAACAAAATAAACACCCACAATTCAAATGGAGAAGAAGGGAAAAGAAAAGTGCAGAAGAAACAAAATGCCATTTCTCTCATTCATGAACGATCAGTGATGTACACATAGAATTTTGAGCACTACAAAGCGAGAAGTAGCTTATCCACTAAAAATTACAAAAAATAAATCATCACAAGCAATGGCGTCGGCATACGACGGACCAGCCTCCCGCAGAAACTCTTCCTCCAACCTAATGAATTTAGCCCCATCCTCCTCATCACCATACTCCAGTCTGGTGAGCTTCACCTGCAGTAATGCGATTTGATTCCGGATTCTCGTGGCCTCAGCTTGCCGCTGATCGACCCTAGACTGTCTCGAAGTGTGAAATCTCACTATCTTGCGGAAAGGAACACTCAGAAAGGGGCAAACTCCCGTATTAAGCCAATCCAAATGAAAATGATAGAAATGCTGCAAGTCGTGGAGAGTATCCAAGAATAGTGAAATAGAAGAGCTAGTCAGCTTAGTAGGTTAGGTAGCTAAGAACTCATGAACATGTCTGGAAAAAGCTTTCAAGTTGAAGACCGTGAGACTATCAATCTGAAGTATGCTCTGAGGAGTTAATGTCTCAGGGTGGTACTCTAAGATGAGATCCAAGAGTTGACGCTCATGTGTCCTGAATCGTCCTGGTAACTCCTCACACCATAGTCTACCCACAATGGTAGCATCATCCTCCACTTCACCATCGCTGTCAGAATGGCGAGATCCTACCTCAGAAGGGAGAAAAGAAGACTCTCCACTAGAATCAGTGTCACCGACCAGGGAAGTGGCCTCAGAACTATAATCTCTTTCCATAGCCATCCCCCGATAGAGCTCCACAGTCATCGGAGTAATCCCATGCACCTGGAAACAATGAGACAAAGGTGAAATGAGAACACTTACACAGTATACGCAAGAAGAAAATAGGGGAATAGTAAAAAGAGGGGGTACGCTAGTTTAATACCTTTCTCGCAGTTTCCCCATTGCCAGACTCCATAGTCATCGGAGTAATCTCATGCACCTGGAAACAATGAGACAAAGGTGAAATGAGAACACTTACACAGTATATGCAAGAAGAAAAGAGGGGAATAGTAAAAAAAAGGGGTATGCTAGTTTAATACCTCTCTCGCAGTTCCCCCACTGCCAGACTCCACAGTCATTGGAGTAACATCATTAACCTGAAAATAATGAGAAATGAGAACACTTGCATAGTATACGCAAGAAGAAAAAAAAAGGGGGAATAGTAAAAAGAGTGGGTATGTTAGTTTAGTACCTCTCTCGCAGCAGACTCCACAAATATCGGAGTAACCTCATCATACTCCATAGTCATCGGAGTAACGTCACTCACCTAAAAAAAAAAACACAACAAAGGTGAAGATAGGAATGCTTGCACAATTTGAACAAAATAATAAAGATGTAAGAATGATATAAGAGAGGTAGATACCCTTACGCACTATACCTGAGTAACGATCTCCACGGTAGGCAAAGGAGAAAGTGCAGGGGATCCCAAAGGGGTTGCCATACTGGCTGATGCTCCTATAGGGGTTATCTCAACAACCAGTGCTTTTAAAGAGGTGGCCTCAGACTCAGGTTCTCTTAAAAGAGATACCTCAAAGATGGTAGTCGCAGCGAATGATCCTAAAGGGGCTATCTCAGTGATCGGTTCCCCTAAAGAGGCGACCTCAATCGCAGGCGCTTCTGAAGGAGCAACCTCAACGGTGGCAAGCGTAGTGGATAGGTGAGGCTGCAAATGAGAAGAAATAGTAAGAGTTAATAAATTCTCTCCTCATAAATGAAAGGACACCTCAATTAAAAAAATAAGGAAATTCCTCAAATAAAGCAGTAAAGATAGCTACCTGAAAAGGTGCAATAACAGGGCAAGCTGGCCCGTGCATAGGGACCGCTGAAGGGACGGTAGCAGGAGCTACCATCGAAATAGCACCAAGGGATAACTGCAACAGAAGTAAAGAGAACCATGATGAGTACATGCTGGATAAAAAAGAAATGTATAACTAAGAAAACATGAAAGTACCTGAGCCCCATCCAGAGGGGCAGAGCGAAAAAGGACGGTTGGCCCAGTAAGGGTTGTGGTGATAGCCTATAAAGAACGAAAAATATGTTATTCATCACATGTTCAGAGGAAGAGAGATTCCATGCTCAAATGGAAAGGCCTAACCTGAAGCGAGGCCTCACTAGTTGAAGCCACAGTAAATATTGGGCCGCGAGAGATTGCTTGAACCAAGGGTCTGTCGTCCATAAATATGTGGACTCAAGGGATAGAAATCCTCCCCGAAGGGGATAAACTTGGGATAGTATTGTCAGGTAAGGGAAGAGTCCCTCCCTGAAAATAAAGTCCAAAAGCTGCCAAGACCTACGAAAAATGCAAAAGGCCAGAATATATCAAGTGCTTATTAATGAAAGGAAATAAACTTTTGAAAGTACAAACCTTAGATGAGGAGGTGCCTAGGGGCTCAGCTATGGGACTGCCCACTGCTAAAGCATGAGAAGATGAAATGATAATGTCAAAAGGCATAACCCTCTACACATTATAAATGGGTAAAGAAAAGGAAGAAGTAAAAGAAAGGAAAAGGGCACAAATAAAAGTTCTGAAAATAAGGCATACCTGAGCAAAAGGAGAAGTCATGGAAGTGTTCCTGGTGCTGGTATGGTGCACAGATGAAAGTTGCAGGAAAATGCCAGCATACACAACAAAAATGTAATTGGAAGATTAACAAATTACATTAGATGATAAAAGAAATAAGGAGATATCAAACCTCTCTAAAAAGGCCCCGGGAAGAAACAAGCATAGAGTTCCTCTCCCACTGAAAAGGCATCAGTCGTATTGGAGGAAGAGGGGAACTACTTGCCTATATGGAAATGAACTGCAAAATATGATAGAATACTTTTATTAGCAAATAAAATAATGAGGAGGAAGAAAGAAAATCATATGCATAAAATTTCCAACAAAGGGGAACGCTTACAGCGACAGGGCTCGTAGTCTGGCCGTAAGGAAGAGGCCGGGTGGTAGAGCTAACTCCCCCGGAGAATGGGATGCCTCATCATCACTAGAAGACTCTCTCGAGGCTGATAACAAAGCATAAGTGTCAGTAGTGCCTTCGCTATGGAAACCCAGGCCGCCCATATCATCCGAAGAAAAACTATGGTCGTCATAGGAAGGGGTGCTTCCATAATCAACTAGTTCCTCTTCCAATGAAGGGGAGGTAGATCCAGGAAGTGAAATTTCAAGAGAACTAGTTCCACTAAGAAAAGAATGTTGGGATATAGTACCTTCTGTAATGGGAATAGATGCGACCCGCGCCTCCTGAGAAGAAAGGCCCAACGCTCTGTAACCTTTCTCTTTAACAACTTGGTAAGTCTCCTCCACCTCAAGATCATCAGTATCGGACTCGTGGTCCACCGTGGAGGAAGCGCCCATGCCAGCACCATTTTTTTTCTTCTTCTTTGCAGCCCGAGTCCTCACAGGAGAAGGAGGAGTAGAAGCGGTAGTAGCAGGAATGAAATTAGATACATCCGTGTCAGGATGTTTCCTCTTGCTTGCGATAGAGGTGTTCACTTTCCCTCTGCTTTTTAATTATCTTTTAGACTTCACAGGGGGGAGCTCAGTCGGCAGATGATGAGGCGACTCGTCGAGAAGAGGCTTCACTAAAATGTGAGTGGCTTGCTCCAAGGGTGGCCTGAAAGTGGTGCTGAGAAACTAAGGATATTTCTGCGTCCGCCTGTCCAAAAATTGGGCTTTGATATATTTAACTGGGTTAGTCTGATGAGGGGGACCAACTACACATTTGTGGATAAGATGGACCTTCAGCTACCAAAGTAGGAACCAAGATGAAGTACACGAAGGATGATAATCGCAGGGAGGCACATAAAGGCCCCTTAGACCGCTGATTCTACTGAATAGTCCCCGGAGAGGGAAGCTGGTACACGCCTCTAAAAATGCCTCAGAAGGATCGCTATAGGTAGGAAGAGGAGGGGCGTGAATGCCCTGATCATAGCTAAACTATCGTCTTACCCTCTCAAATGATATAACTCAGGGAGCGGGCCCAACTCGATCCAAGAAGGGAGGTGGCATGGTAAGAGCATCGTCACCACATTAATATGAGGACAAGTGGAAACAGACCCCACTGTTGAAGGGCAATAGAAAGTCCCACCATCGCCAGGGAAAGATAGCCAGTTGAAAGTGCCCCCAGGGCTCTTGGTATAAGGCAGGAACTGGAAATCCTCAATATCATCAATCAATATCCCCCAAAACTTCCTGAGAATTTTCTTGTGCCATCGAAAAAGTCACGCAGCATCACTATGACAGGCCTGAGCCCCTAAAGTAAAGTGGGGGAAATGCTCAAATAAGAAGGCCATTAAGAGAGCGGCATTTGCATAATTAGCAACGTCATACCGACCGCAAGACCTCTCTACATCTATATATGCTCGATCCATCCAGTTGTAAAAGGAACCCAAAGTCAAGGCGGCCAGAGGTATTGACCTGTCGCGAGATAACCGTACAACCAATTTAAAAAGAAGTCTGCGAGGGGAATCTTCGGGCTTACCGAGCCTAAGGAACCGAGTCAGAAATATAACTAAGAAAGTAGCCAAATATGAAGGGGAGTGAAGCTTGGGTCCATCCCGGGTTCTGGGGGGCTGCGCGGGAAGTCTCCCCCTTCTGCAACTGCTCAAAATCTCTGAACTGGTATCTTTGCCATTCGGCAAAGGAATGTTTGGGATGGCCAGTTATATTTATAGCTACATACTTCAAGCAGTCTCCAAGAGATGACTGTAGCTTCCCCACCATCTCCTGCTCTAAAGGATCCCCGCAGTCATCAAAAAAGACATGTTGCCCAAAGAAAGTAAGAGCGTACAATTCACATACATCCTCTAGAGTGATAGTAAATTCACCCCAGTCTGTGACAAATGTGTGGGACTCCATACTCCACCGAGACAATAAAAGATTGAGCAAAGAAATATGCTTGGATATGGTGCAGGACTTCAGGCTGCTGACGCCGGTAAAAAGACCCACCTCCCTAAGAATAGCCACGTAATTAGGAATGCTCAGAACATAGTCGACCCAACTAGCCCACTCCTTCGTAGGACTCCTCGCAACTTTAACTTCAACATTGGAATAGGGAAAGTCACCGCGGTTAACTCGAACTCGGAGAATAGAGTCTGGAGAAACAGTAGGGGGATCGACAGACTCACTTAACCCCATGTGAGGGCGCTCGAGAGCAGTGTTAGAAATTTTTTCCTCAAATTCAGAAAGAGAAACCATGAAGTTATCAGCTGTACCAAAAAAAGGAGCACGACGATAAGTACAAAAATCCCACCCTTGGTGAATGCGCATATAGTCCTTCCATGTCTGAGAAGAGGATGACATAGATGAAGAACTACTAAGAGCCACTGGCTCAAGAAAAGAACTCAATCTGGTAGAGACTCCAAATGAGGAACCCTGGGTATCCCCCGCCGCCAAGAGGGGAGTGGAAGTGGCAACCCCTGTAGAAATAAAAAATCATGAAGAACCCATGGGTAAAGAGCTTTGGGTACCTCTCGTCATCAATAAAGTGTATGAGGCAGCAACAGCTAACAATGAGGAACCCTTGGCAGTGGGTCCCATGACTGAAGTCCCAAAAGGGGCAAAACTTCTAATCCCCAAATCACCAGCACAGGAGGAACCAATACCAACATAAGTGGGTGACGAGACACCCTTAGAGGTGAAGTCGACGCGTGAGGAACACCAGGAAGAGTTGACCATTTGCAAGAAACCTTCCTTATCAGGGCTGGTAGCTTGCCCCCTATCGGAAGATGTCGAGACACCAGTAGCAAAAAAATCAATAGGCGAGGAGCCCCTATTAATATCGTCAATAGGCGAGACACCCCCAGCTCTGAAGATGACGTGCGAGGAACCACCAGCCACCGACGTCGAGACCCCCTCCTCACCGACGTCGAGACCTCCAGCTTCTGACGAGGGACCCGTGGATATGAGGATAGCCCGTGAGGAACCCTTAGTTAAATGGGTAGTCTGCGAAGACGAGACCACCATTCTTTCACGGGTCGAGACACCCATTTCCATAAAATTCGAAGATGTCGAGACCCCCTCCTCTTGAAATAAAGAGCTAGGGGTCGAGACCCCCTCTCTCCAAGAAAAATTCCAACTGACGAGACCCCCCTCTCTCCAATGTTGGTTTCAACAGATGAGGAACCCACGATAGACTCCAAGGTCGAGACACCCCCACCAAAAGCAACTTGTAAATTTTCAGAACCCAAGGTCGAGATACTCCCACCAAAAGCAACTTGTAAATTTTTCAGAACCCAAGGTCGAGATACTCCCACCCAAAGAAACTTGTAAATTTTCAGAATCCAAGGTCATTTGCGAGGAACCCTCGGATGTGGGGTCCACTCGCGGTGAGCCCTTGGCAGCAGCCATCTCAAGTGAAAAATCCAAAGTCACGTGAGGATTAGACGAGATACCCTCTTCTCCAAACAAAATCCCACTTGTCGAGACACCCCTAGTCTCTAACAAAGGTTCGATCGAGGAACCGCAAGCCAATGACGGATTAAATGAAACCTTACCTTGCAAAGTCAAGGTTTGATGGACAGCTGAAGAAGTCATAAAAGAATCATTACTCGCAAAGAGGGTTCTTGATGAGGGCGTCACCAGAGCGTTCTTGACAAGGGCGTCGCCGAAAAGATAAAACACCGACCGAACAGAAGAATCAGCAGCGCTACCAACAGAACACAACCACAGGTCATCGGCGCCCATAGTATCAAGGGTCGGGGCAGCTGGGATGGACAATAAAGAAGGCATGGAGCCAAATGTCATGGGAGCTTTGGGGGTATTCACAGTTGAAGATGTATTTGATGGATTAGAAGTCATTAATGGAGTGTTTGAAAAGCTAGAGCAAATAGATTGGAGGATATGGTGTTTTAATTTTATTTTGTCTCTCACTTTCTCTAACTACAAACTCAAAGACTCTATATGAGGGTTTTGAAGAAGATAAAAGAGTTTAATAAAAAGGCCTTGTGTTTTTTACACTAAAGTGGGAAAACGTGCAGGAAGGCAAAAAGGTTATGACATATTTTCACAAATGATGCGATGATAGTTCCCACACTGACGCGTGGGTTCTCGAAAATCAAAAACTAGGATGAAGGGACACTGCACTTAATGATCCTAGGGTCCCTCCAAAAAAAATAATAAAAAAACTGTTGAAATCGACTTTATGGCGAGCAAAACTTTTTTTGGTCTACCGAATCTAAAAAGCTTTGCACGAGGGGCTAATGTAGAAGGGTGTCTACCTATAAAAAAAAATTGGAAACATTGAGAAAGAACCCCACCCATGGTCTCGGTAGAAACTTATATTGTGAAGGAACCTCCGGGTCCCAGCAGAAACTCATATTGAGAAGGAACTCCACCCAGGGTCCCGATAGAAACTCAAATTAAAAACAAACCCCCAGGGTCCCGATAGAAACTTATATTAAAAAGGAACCCCCAGGGTCCCAGAAGAAACTCATATAGAGAAGAAACCCACCCAGGGTCCCGGCAGAAACTCATATTGAGAAGGAACCCCACCCAGGGTCCCGGTAGAAACCCATATTGAGAAGGAGCCCACCAGGGTCCCGAAAGAAAATCATATTGAGAAAGAACCTCACCCAAGGTCCCTGCAGAAACTCATATTGAGAAGGAACCCTCAAGGTCCTCCCCCTCAGCTTTTAGAAAAATAGGCCAGGATGAGGAAGTGGCTACCATGAGCAACTCCTGATCATGAAATGTCATTCTTTAAAAGAACAACAGTATTAACACTTTTCTTTCTTATACAGGTATCCTAGTTGAGCAGGCAGGGCTTAAATAGGTTAGTTGGGACCTCTTGGGAATTTTGGCTTGGTGGCTGAGGGACAAGGTATGTTAAGAAAGCTCAACCACTTAGCACTATAGGATTGAGAGAATAATAGTAAAAAGACCCAGAAGTCACTCAAGACTACATACACTTCACACTTGGTCACAAGTGAAGTGAGCATCCAAAGAGTTGTTTGCTCACAAGGAATAAACTCTTTATAAAAATGACTTTTCCAGAAGAGGGGGTCCTCGAGGTCCCTCTCAAGAAAAATAATAATTTTAGAAGAGAGGGGTCCTTAAGGCCTCCTCTCTCAAGATTTGCAAAAAATTGCACCACAAGTTACCGTTTCAAAAGATATTTACAAAATTAGATATCTTGTCTTCATTAGGAGACATATGTGCTTTTTGACTTTGGTTGGTGCCAGGTAGCACCTGACGGAGGGGACAGGCAGGCTGCCTGTAGGTAGGGACAAATGGTACACTTCAAACATTGTTCCCTACCAACCCTCTCAATTTTGGCGCACAAAAATGCCAACTCAACCCTAATGCCCAAGTATAAATATACCTCTGGGCAAGGTCAATGAGGAGATAATTGAAATTGCACAGTTACTCTGCCAATATCACACCAAACCTACCTAAGTATTCTCTCCCTACTCATTCTCTTAGTGTTTGAGTGCCTTGTTCCTTCACTCCCCACTGACAGACATCATTCTCAGGTGTTTCCCTTGAGAAAATTACTATTTCTGTTGTGAAAGTTCATCTTCTTGCAGGGAGTGAGTTGAAGCTTAAGTTCCATTGTTACCAGAAGGAGAAGGTTTCTTGAGAAGTTGCACCAGAAGACCTTGAAGACCTTGCAGGCGGTGTCCATTAGAGTGGGTCACGCCTCACCCTTTCCAGTTATTCATAGACCCCAGTCTCACTACCCTCCTACACTTAGATAATATATTAGCATCTGATAAGCATATTCTTTTTTATATGAACCAGAATTTTTTTCTCAATAGCAGGTAAAAATAAGCTCAACCAATCATTTTTGTGGACTAAGATTAATTGTATGTCTACAAGTATAACATATTTTTTTATCCGTAATGTTATATAGGAAATGATCTTAATATTCTAAGTCTAATTAATAAATATTTGAACAAATTCCTAAGTGAGAGTAAGAACATTTGCAGCCTATATGAGTGAATAACATGTATTTAGCCTTGATACTTTAGGGATATGAGATGGGACAAAATGTTGCAATAAATACCTTTCTGAGTTCGTCCCTAATTGTTTCTATGTTTAGAAAATAAAAATAAATAGAGATCTGATTTGGATGGTTTGGTTGAGTTTTTTAAAATTATCAACTATAATGTGATTCACGAGTCTGTATTTATCTCTGAAGCAAGCATGCTTCTGACCAAATTAGTTTCTAGAGTAATGTCAATCATCTAAAGAGATTTATTGAATTTTAATAGAAACACTTCACAAAGGTAACACTAATATAAAAAATAAATGTCTACTTACATTAATTGTAAGGAAATGAAAAAAAGTACATGGCGTTGAATGAATTGTTTCTTCTAGCAAAATAAAGAAAGGACACTTTGAGATATGATGTTTCTATTTCGATGATTGAGATTTACAATGAGCAAGTTAGGAACATTATGATATATTTCCAACTGATATATTTATGTTTGTTTTGTAATGGTTTCATTTTCCATCTTTCTTCCCTTGTGCTTCTATATGGATATGTATATATATGTTAATTTATGAATTTTCCAGTCTCTTACGCAAAATTATTGCCTTGTTTTTTATGGCATTATTTCATATCTGACACTTGTTTCTCATATTTTAAATATTGCACTTATCTCTCAACTTGTTATATAATGATTTTCTATGTAAAAAAAAGCATTAATTTCTGTAAATAAGAATAATATTTTCTTCTCATGTAGTGCTTGTATACCATGTCATTTTTATAGTTTTCGTGTCTTTGCATAAAATGTCTTGTAATGTGTTTCTTACTATATATACAAGTAGTTTATCATTTTCTGAAGAATTTCCTCCTACTTTGGTATAAGAACTTGCGATTGACCTTTTCCATTATATCATTCCACCAGATGCATTATTACCGAAAATCGTACCACCAATTCAGATCGAAGGTGATTAGGAGGATGATTTAGACCCTTAAGACAACACTCAACAAGATAACACTCCCCAATTTGAAGATGGTGGCACTGAGATAGTACAAATTGAAGATCCTAAAGATGAAGACTCAGGACTTCACACAGGTTCCTGTTAAAGTCTTGGGCTTGCATAATGGATAGGCAGAAAGAGGAAAATCTTTGCAAAACTCCCGAAGGGAGACAATGTCATATATCATAAGCATGAGAATGGGGTGGATTATGTTGCTAATGGTTGTACTCTTTTCAATGCTCCATGTCTTGGTAAATTTATTCCCCATTGATAAAAAATCAGATATAGAGTTGAAAGACTTCATTTTTATATTTCATTTGCTTGGTTATAATTTTAAAATATCTCATTTTCTGGGTAATTGTATAAGGATGTTATATTGGATGCATTTAATGAAAATATTGTAACTTTCGAGGTGATTGTATCAGGATGTTTCATTTTCTTGGTTTAAACTTTTTTTGTAAATAAATAGTGGAGGCTTATGTAAAATATAAATGTTGAATATAATGATCTTGTTTATGTGGACTATTTTTGTATATGTTTATAGGATTTGAATAGTGTGGTAAGCATAACTCAATTTCTTTAAATTAAGGACAAAATATCGGATGTTGTAAAATATTTTTTCTGCCAGATTTATAATTTGTTCATCCTCTTAATTTTTTTCAAATAATAAATATTTTTTTACTTATTGAAAAATATAGCACGGTTTAAAATCGTGCCAAAATCGCATCAGATTGTAAAATATGAGTATGCTTATGAAACAATCTGGTACGCTTTATAACCGTACCAAAAACATGCAAAAAAAATAAAAGTCTGGAATGGTTTTAAACCGTGCTAGAAAATCTGGCACGGTCAATTCTGACATGGTTTAAAACCGTTCCAGATTGGGTTTGACACGGTTTAAAACCGTACCAGATTGTTGTTTTTGGTGTAGTGATTGTTTGAGCAAAATTTGTGGACATTGGTTCGGCATTGACATTGGTTGAGCACGAGTTATTACTAGTGTATTTATATTTGTTTAATGAGATATTAATATTTTTTTAAAATATAATAATATTTCTAACAGAATTTAACCATCACAAATAAAAATATCCGTTATGAATATATGACACTTCCAACTCATTACAATGTATTTTATAACGGTTTTTATCCGTTACAAATTCTATATTTGTAACGGGTATAAACCATAACAATTTCGTAAATCCGTTATTAATATATGGGATTTTGTACTAATGCTAAATCCATGACAAAATAAATTGTAACAGTTTTAGTCTATCACAAATATCAAATTTGTAACGGATTCTATCCGTTAAAAAATCCGTTACAAATTTCGTTAGTAAAATAAATAACGCTAATTTTCTAACAGATTTAATCTGTTACAAATAATTTTTGCAACAATTTTTTCACATTACAATTGACTTGTTTTTATGTAGTGTAGGATTAAGAAGTATGATGAGTATACACCCCTCAACAAAGGTGTTCACTATATCCTGGAGGAAATCAAGGGAAATCGAGAATTGAATTGGCCTGGAAATTTGAAGATGCCCCCCAACAAGAGGGATAAGTCCAAGTAATGTTATTTTCACAGGGGCCATGGGAACAACACCAACAGTTACATTGCACTGAAGAATGAGATTGAAAATATTATTTTTTTTTTTGGGGGGGGGGGGGGGGTGGGGGGGAAACTAAGCGAGTTTATTGATTGAAATGGCAATCGAGATGATCGGATGAGGTTTGAATCTCCAACCCGAGCAATAGAATACAACAAAAGATCAAGTAATAATGATTTTGAAGAAGATACAGACTTACCAAAGAAGCCTGATGAACCAAAAGTGGAGGTAGGCATGATATCCTTAGGATGCCACTTCATGGCAGGAGGAGATGTTGGAGGAGGAGAGGCTATTGCAGAAAAGAAAGATTACTTAAATGAAGTGAAGGCCTGCCCAACTGTCAGATAGATTAATATGGCTAAATCCAATGATAGTCGACCAAGGAAAGTCAACAAAGATAGGCTAGTGATCAGATTTTACAAAAACAATCTGAGTGGGGTCCTTTACCCTCACGAGATCCGTTAGTTATCACATGTAGAGTTCATCATGGTAGAGTTACAAGGATACTAGTTGATAATGGGAGTTCAGTTGATGTAATGTTCTACAACTGTTTCCAAAGCTTAGGGCTAAAAGACAGTAATATGGAACCATATCATAGACATGTCATAGGATTTATAAGAGATAAAGTATAACCATTGGGAACCATCAAGCTGGAAGTATTGGTCGGCACCTGGCCGATGAGTGGGAGAGAAAGAATTCATTTCTTTGTGTAAGATAAAAATATCCCATCAGCTTACAATATCATCCTATGAAGAGTGGGAATAAATCTGTTAGAGGTTGTGCCATAGACGGTGCATCAATGCATGAAATTTCCAACAAATTATGGAGTCGACATAGTAAATGGCAATCAGAAGGAAGATAGAAAGTACTATTATACGTTAGACGACTAACATGAAATACAAATGAAGGGCCTAACCACTTTCTATATTGACACTCTGGATCCTCAGAAAGAGAATGAGAGGGTGAAGGGGAAAGTTATAGAAGAAATGAAAACTATTATACTGGACGACGAGAAACTAGAAAGAACTACCCATAATGGTTCAATATTGTCTCCTTCCCTCAAATAGGAATTAATAACATCCTTAAATAAAGGAAATCGTGTTCACTTAGAGCCACAAAGATATATTGGGGATTGATCCAAACTTTATTTGCCATGAGCTTAATATATATCCAGATTCTAAGTCGATCAAGAAAAAGTGAAGAGTCTTCAGCCCGGAGAAGAATATGGAAATCCAGGAGGAAGTGGAGAAATTGCAGCGAGCACGGTTCATTAAAGAGGTCAAGTATCTAAGTTAGTTGGCTAATATGATAATGGTTAAGAAGAAGAAGAAGAAGAAGAAGAAGAAGAAGAAGAAGAAGAAGAAGAAGAAGAATGACAAATGGCGCATGTGTGTAGACTTCACAGAACTCAATAAGGCATGCCCAAAAGATCACTTTCCTTTACCAAGGATTAATCAATTGTTCGATGCTACAACAAGTCATGAATTGCTCAGTTTCATGGATGCATATTCTGGTTAGAATCAGATTAAGATAAAACCTGAAGATAAGGAAAATACTTCATTTATTACCAGTCGAGGAACTTACTGTTATGATGTTATGCTCTTTGGGTTAAAGAAGACTGGAGTTAACTACCAGAGACTAATGAATAAGTTTTTTGAAAATTAGATCGACAAAAACATGGAAGTGTATGTAAATAATATGCTCACCAATAGCAAATTTGCTGCCAACCACATTGCGGACTTGGCTCAACCTTTTGATCAAGTCGAAAAACATCAGATGAAGCTCAACCCAAATAAATGTATCTTCGGGGTATAGGAAGGAATGTTCCTAGGATACATTTTTAATCAATGGATAATAGAACCAAACCCTACTAAAATTAAAACCTTGCTTGAAATACAGTCCCCGATAAATAAGGAAGTTGTTCAAAAGCCGACAGGAAGAGTAGCTGCATTGAACTGTTTTGTCTCCCAAGTAACTGATAAATATCTTCCATTTTTAAGGTGTTTATAAAGACCTTTAAGTGGAATGACGAATGCGAGAAAGCCTTCCTGGATTTGAAGAAGTACTTGGGCTCTCCCCCACTCCTTTCCCGACCAATTTTGGGAGAAAAACTATATCTATACTTGGTTATTTCAGAGTCAGCTGTCAGTTCAACTGTGATTCGAATAGATGGAGGAGTTTAAAGGATAATATATTATGATAGAAAGGCATTACGAGGAGAAAAAAATCAAATTTCCATGCCTGGAGAAGTTATCATTAACTCTTATTGAAGCTTCTAGGAGAATAAGACCATATTTTCAAGCTCACACCATTAACGTCTACACAGATTTGCCTCTGCGGAAAGGACTACATAAGCTTGAAAAGTCTAGAAGGTTAATGTATTGGGAAGTTGAATTGGGAGAGTATGAAATCATTTATGAACCCAGAGTTGCAATAAAATCCCAAGTAGTGGAAGACTTCATAGTCGAATTCACATATGCAAAAGTGCACCATAATCCAAGTTTTCCTGGTGAGTAGACTTCTTTGAAAGAGAGCTTTGCTCAAAAGCAAACAGACATTGTGGCCGATCAATAAGACTTGTCAAATATTCAACAAAGAATTCAACATAACAGAAGATGTTCAAACATTGAGTGTTAGTCGAAGAAGCTTTCTCCGATGACACTCCAATCTGGCAACTATTTGTAGATGGATTCTCATGCGCTACTAGAAGTTGATTGGGACTCATTATCAACATTCCAAATAATTTAGATGTGGAATATGCTCTAAGATTCCAATTCAAGGCTTCCAATAATGAGGCTGAATGTGAAGCATTGATCACATGATTGGAATTAGCTTCTTCATTGGGCGCTAACCAAGTGTTGGTGTATAGCGATTCCTAGCTAATTAGCAATCAAATGCATCAAATTTATGGCGTCAAAGGGGAAACTATGATGAGATATCATAAAAAATCTTTGAAGGTTATTTATTTGTTCACTTCAGTTGGATGGTAAGTATTCCTAGAATAGACAATGCCCGAGCAAACGCTCTTGCTCGGCTTGCTTCAGTAACTCAAACAGAACTCAGGCGAACCATCCAAGTGGAAATTCTTGCCCATAGAAGAATTAATGGGATGAAAGTTAGTGTCATATATGTGGAATTAGGTCCCTCATGGATGGACCCAATTAGAGAATACATCGAAAGAGGAACAGTGTCGTCCGACCAGAAAGAAGCCAAGAAGATGAGGTACAAAGCATCCAATTATGTGTTAGACAAAGGAATCTTATATAGGCGAGGATACATTATTTTCCCACTTTGTTGTGTTCATCCAAATGAAGTAAATGATCTAATCAAAGAGGTGCATTCAGGCTAAAGTGAAGCTCACACAGTCGGGAGGTCTTTAAGATAATGGATAACAATGCAAGGTTACTACTGGACGAAAATGAAATCATAATATGTTGCTTTCACCAAGAAGTGTGGTAATTATCAAAAGTTTGCAACCATCCATAGAAGACTAGGAGACTCTTTGACACCCATCACTTCTCCATGACCTTTCTCTATTTGGAGAATTGACCTAGTCGGACCATTACTGACCACCGAGGGAAGGTTTAAATATACGGTTGTAGTAGTTTATTACTTCTCCAAATGGGTGGAGGCTAAGACTTTGATTGATATGCCCTATCAAAGTGTTTTCCAGTTCATATGGAAGCAGATTATTTGCAGGTAAGACATGCCTTATGGCTTCATTACCAACCATGTCACTCAATTTGATAATAAAGAATTTAAAGAGTACTTTATTAGGTATAGCATCTAGAAACTTCATTCAGCAGTTGGGCACCCACAGTTCAATGGCCAGACAGAGTTCACAAACAAAACCTTGCTAGATGGGTTGAAAAAATATTGGATAAGGCTAAAGGCAACTGTATTAATGAACTACATGGTGTCCTTTAGGCATATAGGATTACTCCCAGAACAACAACAGGGGAAACCCCATACATGTTAGCATTTGGCACGGAGGCGGTGGTACCAGTGGAAATAGGTTTGCTGACTCATAGGGTGTTGAACTTTGATTCACCCAAGAGTGACCTCATGAGGCGAATAGATATGGACATGATAGAGGAAGTTCAAGAAGACGTCGCTATTAGGATGGATGCCTACCAACAAAGGATGACAAGGTTTTATAATCGAAGGGTTAAGCCTACCAACATGAAGCAAGGGGATCTAGTCCTTAAAAAGTAATTCAGAAGAGCAATAAGCTAGAGCCTAATTATCATGGTCCATACCGTATCTCGGTTATTATCAAACCAGGAACTTATCGTTTGAAAACTTTAAAAGGAGAAGAATTCAAGAATTCTTGGAATGCAGACTATCTATGCAAGTATTATCAGTAATTCATTTCTCAAAAATTCCATTTTTAATATAACTGGTTATTCAAGTTAATGGAATTTCATATTTTTCTCCATTATACATCCTTTTTGTGTTTTGTTTTTTGAAGTATGGTGGCTACACACCCTAACCATAAATCATTGATTTATTTTGCTTCATAAAAGTTCCTCGCCAAACTTTTCCAACTTTAGAAAAGTTCCTTGCCAAAATTTTCCAACTTCAGAAAAGTGCATGGTTCAAACTTTTCCAAATCTTTCCACTTCAGAAACTTCATGTATAATTTTTCCTCGACAAGTCACGAACAAGAAGTCATTAAAATTTCTTAATTAGAGATTTTACCCGACTAAGTTAAAACACATGAATAATTATACATTCCTAATACACTTGGTCTTCACTGATAACTAATGCTACAACATATTACAATAACGATATTTACATTTTTATCTAAGTGCATTAGTCGAATCTAAGGCTGTAAAAAATATTCAAACATGAATTAAATATTAAACATTTGAGAAGATTATTTTGTCTATAAGTTGATTAACTAATTATTATACATGTTACCTTGTCGATAAAAAGATTAAAATCAACCATAAGCTGAAATAAAGAGAACTCAATAAAAAATAACTTCATTTCATTGATCCAAATACATTACAATTAAAAAAGAAGTATAAATTTATTATGTTGGCGCTTTACTTATGCCTTATCCATTCCGATAAGAGGATCATCAAGGGTATACGGTGAATTTATTGTGTTGAAATCTCTTAACATCTGCCTATTGTTGCTACTCGGTCTATCAAGCAAGTGAGGAGGACGAACCATCTCACATTCATTATTGAGACCATAATCACCCAAATATTTATTTATCAGACATTGAGGAATGGCATGAGGTGGAATCTAGCTGGTGTCTAGTTCGAAATAAGGCTTAGCACAATCCAAGAAACTTGGGTCATTATAGTGCCACAAATTACTATATTGATCATACTTCAGTAAGGTCAATAAGCTAGTCCACCCCTATTTGCACCTTTCACGATTTCTTTGGGCAAGATGATCATCCAAGTGAGTTAAGGCCTCATAATAGCCATCTATCCAAAATTCATTTGGTTTCTTATGAAACTGGAATATCAGCCTATTAACTTGATCTTAAAGTTTCTTTAGGAGTATATATTTGGATTTTAGCAAGGCAGTTTGGTCAACAAAAGTCTTCTTGGTCCTCTCCCCTTCGATGGTTGGTCGAACAACTATACTTTGCCTAGAAGCTTGCCCAGGTTTAGTTTTTTTTCTTCTGTAAAGCTTCCATCTCCTCCAACAGCCTTGCATTCTCAGTGTTCAATAATGAAACTCCTTCGTTTGGACCAATGGTGGTTTATTTCTTTAGAATATCAAGTTCATTCCTCAATGCATTATTTTCCCTTTCCAGCATGGAAATAATTGATCGGGCATTCTCCAGTTCTTGGTTTAAGGCCAATTTTTTCTTGTTCCAAGCATAAGTAATGTTTTTCAACTTCTTGTCAAAGCCCCAACCTTCACTTAATGCTTTTATATTTGACCTCATAATCAGAATGAAGCAGCTCTTTAGAAAGTTTATGATCCTCTTGTATATGCTTAATCATTTCATAATAACCAGCATTATTGGCTACAGCTTTGTCCAAGAGGCAATGCAGATTAATGTAAGACTCCTTTACTTGATCAGAAACTTTTGAGCCCAGCAACCCTAATAAATATTCCTCGAACAAAGAAACATGTCTAGACTTAAAAAGATTTTTGCACCGCCTAAGTATGTCAGATTCGGTAGAGGCAATATCTTTTTTCCTGGCATCAAACTGAAAAGTTACAAGTATATGAGTTAATGTGGCAAATCCAGAGAAATAGGCAATATGAAAAAGAACAAACCATCAAGAAATAGAAGGAATTCAAAGGCATCAAGAATTAAGAAAAAGAGTTATTCTTTCATTGATTAATAATTTAAGTACAACGGCTGATACATCATCAAGAAAGAAAACACAAAAAAATAAACTTGCTAAAAAGGAGCTAGACCTTCTCATTGTCCTTGGCCTAGTCTTAGCTGACATCTGGTTGGTTGGCAACGCAGCCTTGCCCTTAGCCTTCAAGGAAATGACTTCAGAAGTTAAACTAGCCACTTTTTCTTCAGCAGTTTGGGGCCAAGTAGTGACTTCTGCAAGTTTGTCTTCAGTAGTCTTGGCTCTACCTTCAGCATCACCTCGTTTCTTCTCAGCAACTATTGATGTAAAAAACTATATTTGATCTAATTATTTAATCACAGGTAAAAATAAAAGAAATGAGACAAGAGTTTTTTAAAGTGGTTCAACCTTATGAAAATGGCCTACGTCCACTGTTTGTATTGCCGATGTTTTCCTTAATCTCGATAATGATTACAAGAGATCGATTCACCCGTTATGGGGGGTGTTATAATGTATTTATAGACTTGGGGTTGTCAGTATGAATAGACGAGATGTCGTGGTTTAATAGACATATACATTTGTACATTAAGAATGTTTATTAAATCCAATGTTCATTGAATGCGCAGTCGTCGCTTGATCTTCATGTCCAGATGCTCTGCACGCTGAGTAGATCGACAGGCCATGTAGGTCGTCACGCCTTGTACCTCATCACGACTTGTATCTCGGTGAGCATATGTATTTGCCACATAAGATGCTACGTGTATTTATATAATTGGTCCACGTCAGCTGCCTAATTTTCATATCAACAGAAGACCCTAATGTTTCACATTTGAGTTTTGATATGAGAGTGTGGAATATTTTACTCGAAAGTTGATCGAGCACCTTTGTACGTCTTGGTTACTTACAGATCTCCAACACAAAGGATTTTTACCTCTAGTCTCGTCATTTGAGCGCAAAATGGCAAATTTGTAAATATTTTTAATCTGCGCCAAACGCTTGGCCATTTGCGTCTTTTTCATTATTTAACTGTCAGAAACGCAATCCTCTTTTCTAGTAATCATTTATTTTCCTATACTGTATTCACATTCCAATTTGAGCTTTTTTTCTTTTTTCCAGTTTATGACGTGCTTTAATAATATCCTGGAGAGAGATGAGGCTATCAAGGCTTCAACCTCATCCAGCGGGATTGAAGAAACTTTTACTGGGTTGCCTCAATTGTTGAAGGACGCCTGAAAAAAATACGATGAAGATAATGCTGCCTGGGAGAAGAAGTTTCCATCTGCAAAGTCATCTTATGACCAAGCCATAAATGCCTCCAAGGAGTTGGAGGAAAAATTGAAGGTCGTCATTTCTAGCAAGAAAGAAATTAATGGCAAGCTTGAAGAAGTTGAACGGCATAAGAAAGACCTTAAGGAGAAGGTGAGGCTTGACAAGGAACGTGCTTCTATTGAGAAGATGAAGAGAAGGGCCACGGTGAAGAAATCGTTCAGCTCTGTTTGGGATAAGGGATGGAACAGAGCCTTAGCCTCGTTTACTTGCCAGATTGAGTACGTAAGTCTGAAGTACTTCAGGGATGGATGGGTCATAGCATTAAAAGAGTTGAGTGTTACGAATGATTCTGAGTTATTTCAGAGATACACTCATGGCCTTCCTTCTACTATTGACGACGAAGAAGAAGAAGATGAAGCTGCATCTGATGAGTGTTCATTGATGATAGTAGAATAATTCCCTTTTGCTACTGCTCCTCAACCCTCCGAGTAAGTTCGACAAGCATCTGCTTCTACTGAGCAACACCAACTGCCTCCCGAGCAACCAACTCCTTCGTCTAAACCTGCTGATAAGGAGAAGGTGTAGCATTGCTCGACTCTTTATTTATGTTATTCTTCTGCTTTTTCCTTTATTTCCTGTAACTTTGGTTGTACTTTCTCCTCTTATGATCAATAAAATGAGTTATTGTTGTCTAATCTGAATCTCTCCTTGACTTGCTCTTGTCTGTATAATTGTTGATATGTTTTTATTTTTCCTTGCTAGTTTGTTGCCAGGATGGAACTTTTATCAGCCCATGACACGGAGTTGATGAAAAATGTAATGATTATTTCAATGTGGGTCATGCAGAATTTACTGAGGCCTAAATAATTGATATCCTTGGATCCGATGCTTTCGAGCAAGTAGTTGATGCATACCAATACTTGAAGTGTTTGATTGATTGTGCAGTAGCCAATAATGTGGCTTATTACGAACCGATAGATACCTTCAAAGGATGATCGAGGAACTCCAACTTCAGCACAAAGAGACTACCGCACTCTTGCACGAAGGTTATGAGAAAAAATACCAACAATTGAGTGCTAACAGGGGCTATGGCAAGTACATTTCGGCCCATCAGAAAAAAAAAGTGTGCTAAAACTTGAGATTAAAGAGCATAGGAATATTTTCAAGCTGCTAGAGTAAGAGAATATTGAGTTGCAAGAGGAAGTGAAGCAACTCAGATCTGTTGCCTCCTCTTCTTTGGGAGCCTTGGTTCCAGTTAACGATGAAGGTTTTACCTTTCTGGAGGCCGAAAATGTTACCTTACTAGTAGAGCTGGAGGCTTCGAAACAAACCAGAGCTACATCATCCTCGCGGGGTAGAACTAGAGCTGGTCAGAGAAGTGTCGAAGAGGCTCGGACCGAGCAAGACATAGTGAATCAGGCTATCCAATTAAAAGCAAAAAATCAAGCCTTAGCTGAAATGTCTCAAAAAATTTAGACTCTTACCGACCAACTCTTTGCACAAAGATCTGTACTGGAAAGTAAAGAAATTTTGGTGAAGAAACTCCACGGGCAGATTAAGTGATTGACCTATCAATTTCATAAGAAGCCTAGAGAGTTTTGGATGGCATGGTAAAATGAAGCTCTGTGTCATCTCGATGCTCGACTATAATAATCGAATAACGAGGGATACAAGCAGGGATGGCTGAATGCCTTATGCATGATGAGAGGTGATCGAGGACTATCCTTGTGGGATTGGTGTGAACCTGGATTACTCGAGTTTCCTGTTCCTCCCTTTAAACTCAATGTCAGTTGGATTCCAGTGCGTGCCATTCCTCGTTGTTCGATCTCCAGATATCTTGGTGATTTCCATCTTCATTTAGATTTTGAGATATCTCATCGTGAACATTTGCTTGATCGACCATGTTCGAGCAACATCAGAATGCTGCAAGACATGAATTTTATTAATTCCCCCTATGTATTAGATGATCCTCCAGCCTGGATGGAACCTATGTCAAAATCAGAGGGAAATAAACCCATAGAATAGGCAATTTGTACTTAATGAATCAGAAATTCATATTTATGTAATCTGCTTGTGTTTAATGAAGAATAATTGGTCTTTGTGAGATGTTTTTTTATTATTATTATTATTTTCTGATGAATGTATATGTATATAGAGGGATAATTTGTCGTGTTTTGCCTAGGCAATGGAGCTTGCCCCATTTGCTGCCTAGTTGTAGTGACTTGTCACCCATTAGTGCCTAAGCAATGAAATAATTCTCATCCCATGTTCCTGCTTAGTTGTAGTAATCACGTCAGGATTACCTTGGTGCCTAGACAGTGGATGCCCCATGAGGTCACCCATCTCCTTGTCTAGTTTAGGATGTCCCTTGAGATCATCCGTGATCAAACAAGCTTTGCCTTGTATGATTGTTATGCCAAATTTGTTGGTTAATTTTATTGGTGCCGACCAACCAGAGTTGGTGGTGATTGTTGAATGCCGACCAACCTTAGTTAGTGGTTGCTTCTGCCGACCAATCAGGGTTGGTGTAGCGTGTAATTAGAGTAGGTGTAGTGTGTAGCACTAATACTCCGATAAAAATTGGAACAAAAAGGAATATGGAAAACCAATCATTTTATTCATTGAAAGAGAAATGTGTACATGTAAATATGTACTACTGGTAATACTTGCGCAGATGCTCCGCATTCCATGCATTTTTGAATTCTTCTCCCTCTAAGGTTTCTATTCTATAAGTCCCAGGGCGAACAACTGTAGTTACTCGGTAGGGGCTATGCCAGTTGGCTTCTAGCTTATTATATTTATGTATAATTTTTTTGAGTACATAATCCCCCTCTTTGAGATCACATTTCTTCACTCTTTTATTGTAGAACATGGTTGTTCTTTGTTGGTAAGCAACGTTCCTTATTGCTGCGCATGTCCAGGTCTAAACGTCTCATCACATCGCTTATAGGAGAGTTAAAATTAAGTACCCTGTGTGTAGGCAATCCCAATTCGATTGGAATAACTGCTTCTCTGCCAAAGGCTAGAATATAGGGCTATTCCCTAGTGGTTGTTCGGGGTGTTGTGAAATATGCCCATAGCACGGAATGTAGCTCGTTAATCCAGTTTCCTTTTGCATCATCTAGTCATTTCTTCAAGTCGTTCAGCAGAGTCCTCTTCCTCACTTCAGTTTGCCCATTGCTCTAGGGGTGGCTTAGTGCAAAAAGGATCTTCTGGACATTGAATTGGTAATAATATGCAGCGAATTACTCATTATCAAATTGGGTACCGTGGCCGGTAATGAAAGCATGTGGTAGACCATACCTGCAGATAATGTTCTTCCAAATGAACTGGTAAACCTTTTCGTATGATATATTAATGAGAGGTTCGGCCTCAACCCACTTAGTGAAATAGTCAACATCGACTACAAGATATTTAAACCTTCCTTTGGTGGTCGGTAGAGGCCCGACCAAGTCTATACCCCACATAGAAAATGGCCAAGGGGATGTAATGGGTGTTAATAATGCCTGGGGGTTCTTCGAAAAGAAGAGAAACGCTGGCAATTATCGCATTTCTTCGCATAGGCTGTGCAGTTAGCTCTCATCGTCGTCCAATAATATCCCTGCATCGTTAGCCTCTGTAGGAGAGTCCGTCCTGCCACATAATCTCCATAAGATCCTTCATGAACCTCTTCAATTAGGTCTTTAACTTCTGAGGGATGCACACATCTCTGTAGACCTGCGATGATACCCCTTCTGTACAAAATGCCATTATTCAGTATATACCGAGCAGCTTTAAACTTCAGCCTACTGGCTTCAAGTTGGTCAGTTGGCACAACCCCTTCCTCGATGTATACCCTAATAGGGTCCATCCGGGATGGCTCCATATCTAGGGTAATGAATTTCACCATTAGATCTTTATCTATGCTCCGTTCTTCCAATCTCTTGATAGAAATCGTTCTTTGTAGCTCGGGACGAGTAGCCGAGACTAACTAAGCCAATGCATCAGCCCTTGCATTCTCCAATCTTGGTATTCTGGCCAACCGAACTGCAGTAAAGGTGGACACAATCTTCATAGCTCTAGCATGGTATCTTGAAATCAAGTCTCCCTTCACTGCATATAACCCCAGAATCTGATGTACAATTAATTGTGAATCGCTAAACACGATGACTTGCTCTGCGTACATTATTTTTGCTAAACTGAGCTTCATATTCGACCTCATTATTAGAGGCTTTAAATTAAAAGCCCAGATCATATTCGATATCTAATCCATCAAGGCTGTTAAGAATTATTCCTACTCCACTTCCTGTTGCACATGAAGAGCCATTCAATATACAAGTTCCACATGGGTATGCCATTATCAAATTCTTTGTCTGATAAGGTCCCCTGATGGAATATTCGGTACTTCCTTTTACCATTCTCCACTGCTGGGCTGTTACCCGATGACACTTGTTGCTCGTTGTTCGTCCCTTCTGATGAATTTTGCTAATGTTAGTTAATCGGGTACTTTCTTTGATAATCTCGTAACATCCACGGGTTGTTCTGCATTAGGCTCTTGCTGGTCGGGGGTATCAGGGTAAGTGAATTTCGCAATGAAATCGGCCACTGCTTGCCCTTTGAGTGAGGACCTTGGCTCATAAACAATATCATATTCACCCAGTTAGACCGCCCAGTACATCAGCCTTTCTAATTTTTTTGGCTTGTGCAAGGCCTGTCTGAGTGGCATATCAGTGTACATCACTATGATATGGTCCTGGAAATAAGGTTTCATCCTCATACTCACCTCTATTAGAGCTAATGCTAGGTTTTCTAGCCTTGGATATCTAATTTCTGCTCCTCGAAATGCTTTGCTGGTGTAGTACACCGATTTTTACACTCCATCCTCCATTCTTATCAACACTGAATTGACAGTGCTTTTAGAGATAGCTAGGTATAAATACAATCTTTCACCTATCACCGCCCTGGACAATAGTGGAGGTGTCCCCGAATACTTCTTTAATTCTTGAAATGCTTTCTCGCACTCATCATTCCACTCAAAAGTCATTCTGAGGGTCTTGAATAATAGGAGACAGTAAAGCTTTGATCTTTTCAGGATTTTCTTCGATACCTCACTGATTCACAATATACCCTAGGAACATGCATGCTCGCACACTGAATATGCATTTCATCGGGTTCAGCTTCATCTGATATTTGTCCAACTGATCAAAGGTTTGGCTGAGGTCAACTAGATGGTCGGCAACTCTCTTTCTCTTAGTTAGAATATCGTCAACGTAAACCTCCATGTTTTTGCCAATTTGCTCTGCGAAGACTTTATTCATCAACCTCTGGTACGCAGCGCCTGAATTTTTAAGTTCGAAAGTCATAACATTATAGCAGTATGTTCCCCTCGGGGTAATAAAAGAAGTACTATCCCTGTCTTCTGGTTTCATCTTATCTAGTTATAGCCGGAGTAAGCATCCATGAAGCTCAATAACTCATGCCCCGAGGTAGCATCCACTAATTGATCAATTCGGGGTAAGGGAAAATAATCTTTCGAGCAGGATTTATTGAGATCTGTGAAATCTTCACACATCCTCCACTTGTTATTCTTCTTCTTTACCATCACAACATTGGCTAGCCAGTCAGGATATTTGACATCTTTAATGAAAGAGGCCTTTTGTAGCTTCTCGACTTCTTCCTGGATTGCCTGATTCTTCTTCAGGCTAAATACCCTTCTTCACTGCTTCACCGGCTTGACCTCCTTGGTAACATTAAGCTCGTAGCACAGGAAGGTCGGATCTATCCTTGGAATGTCTTCATGACTCCATGCGAAAGCTTACTTTCTATTTCGTAAGAATGTCACTAGTTCCTACTTTATAGATGGATCTAAGGAAGCACTGATTTGAGTTATCCATTATGGTCGCTCGTCGTCCAGAATAATGTTCTCCGTAGCTTCGACAACTTAGCCCTTAACTAGCTGGGGCTTATCCCTAGGGTCCAAAGTCTCTATCTCTGCATCTTCAGAATCATCCACCAGGTAGGTGGTGGTTTTCTTCATAGCCTCCTCCAGTTCTTCCTGTTCGGTAGATGAATAGTAGCATTCTCGAGCTACTTTCTGGTCGCCTTTCACAACTCCAACCTTAAAATTAGTCGGGAACTTTAAGCACTGGTGTACCGTGGATGGAACGACACTAAACTTCTTCAAGCCTACTCTCCCCATAATTATGTTGTAGGCTGATTGGATATTCTTATCCATTATAAAAAAGTGTACTTTTTACGTTCTGCAAGCAGACCAAGTGCCAAAGAGCATGTCCAACTTGATCGTCCCAAGTGGAAAAACCTTATCTCTTATAAAATCGAGGAGAGGCCTGTGATATGGCTCCAACTGGGCTAACTTCAAATTCAAACTATCAAAATAGGGGTAGAACATGATGTCTACAGAGCTACCATTGTCCACTAATACATGTGAAATTACCATATCCTTCATTTCCATATTGACCACTAAAGGGTCATCGTGAGGATATAGTACGCCGGCAAGATCATTTTTGGAAAAATCGATAACCAATTTGTCCTTGTTCACCTTCCTCGGGCGATCTTCTTCGGCCAAGTTTATGCGTTGTATGTAAGAACAAGCTTGAGCCTCATTCAGGTAAGCATTTTGTTTAGCAATATGATCTCTTCCTCCTGCATCGCCACCTGTAATTACATTACATTCAAATGATCCAAAGTGGATGGAGAATACCTCACGTTCTGATTGCCTTGGTTTTTTAGGGAGTTCGGGTCATCCTCTGGATTATCTTCGCGGTCCCTCTTTTTGTCATCTCTTGGTCAGCGAGGAGATTTGGACCTTTGTCTTCCTCTTTCGCTAGTTCTCCCACCATTCTGGAGATTAATGAACTTACTCAATTCTCCTCGCCTAATGAGTGCTTCGATCTCATTCTGGAGAGCTATGCAGCGTTTGGTCGTGTGGCCGTGATCTCTATAGAACTCGTAATATTTAGACTTATCCCTCTTATCGGGGTCTGTCCTCATTTTCTCCGGCCAAGTTAGTTCCTCGCTATTCTTGATCTCTTCCGAAATATGGTTTATGTCCACTTTCAAAGGCGTGTAATTCCCATACTTCTTCAACTACTCGAATGCCTCCTTACCTTTTGGTCGCTTACCGTTCCCATTGCGCTTTTGATCCTTTTTCTCCATTGTACATTCAACCTTGGTCTCTACTTTAGTGTTAGGGTCCTTCTTCGCAGCCATGGCCTCTTCGGCGTTCATGATCTTATCTGCTTTTGCCATCAGTTCTTCCATGGATTTAGGGGGATCTTTGGCCAACGTATAATATAACTTGTCAGGTAATAGACCACTCATCAAAGCTTTTATTGTTGTTTTCTCTTCGTAGTCAATCACTTCTAATTTCTTGTTATTAAAATGAGTGATGTAATCCTTGGTACTTTCTCCTGCTTTCTGCCACACACTCAGTAGATGTGCTACTCTCTTAACTGGCTTTGCTCCAAAGCAGAAGTTTCCTATGAATTGCTCTGCCAGTTGATGGAAAATAGCAATCTTCCCCCGAAGAAGGTTGTTGTACCATATCTGGGCTGACCCAGTGATGGTTCCTGAGAATTCCCTGCACCTCATCTCATCAGGAACTGCTTAGATATCAGAAGCAGCTTGGTACTGCTCTATGTGGAGAACGGGATCAGTTTTTCCATCATATTTAGGCGTCACTACAGGAGCTTTAAATTTTAATGGTGTGGGAAAATCCACTATTGTTTGTACGAAAGGTGATCCTTGGATAAAAGTTCTTTAGAAAGGATTCTTGGCCTTAGCTATTTCCCCTAACCGGTCCTCCAATCTCTTAATGGAGCCCTTCCATGCATCATTCTCAGCCTCAGTCCTATTTTCCCGAGCAACAGAACACACTGAGTTCTCCTCTTGGGACCTTTCATTATGGGTTACTGGGTGTGAATGGGCAGAACCTTCCCTTAGATCGGTTGGTTATTGAGAATTCCTCGACGCAATCCTAGGGGGATTTCGATTCCTCCTATGGCCTAAACGGTCAAAGGGGGAGACTCTGCTCAACCTTTCCAAAGCGGTGTTTGCTTAGGAGTTAAAGTAACATTTTGTCTGGAATTTGTAGCTCTTATAGATGAAGTCCGTACAGGTTGATATGAAGGATCATTGGACCTCTCAGTATGATTAGAATCACTGCACCTGGGCTGAAAAACATCCAGGAATAGTGTACATTTGGTTCTTAAGGATGGTAGATGGGTATTTCTCTGAACGGTTCGTTGACCTGACTAGGCAGGTGACTCATTACGAATAGTCTGAATGAGTTGTCGCATAGTTTCTTGCATAGCCATTTGACCTTGGGCTAAGTTGGTTACTATTCCTATAATTTGATCGATAGTTTGGGAAACAGTGGGATTTAGAGGGCCCCGGGTATTATTTCGAGCGCTGGATTCTGGGATCTCATCCATTAGTAACAAGTTTTTGGTGAAAAATACTACGTATAGTCGTTTTCCACAAACGGCGCCAATCTGTTGATGTAAAAAACTAGATTTGATCTGATTATTTAATCACAGATAAAAATAAAAGAAATGAGATAAGATATTTTTAAAGTGGTTCAGCCTTGTGAAAATGGCCTACGTCCACTATTTGTATTGCCGATGTTTTCCTTAATCTCGATGATGATTGATCGATTCGCCTCTTATGGGGGGTGTTACAATGTATTTATAGCCTTGGGGCTGTCAGTATGAACAGACGAGATGTCGTGGTTTCATAGACATATACATCTGTATAATAAGAATGTTCATTAAATCCAATGTTCATTGAATGCGCAGTCATCGCTTGATCTTCCTGTCCAGATGCTCTGCACGCTGAGTATCTCGGCAGGCCATGTAGCTCGTTACACCTATAGGGGCCCTAGGTGCCCCAAAAGGGGGTTTGTAATAGGTTTAGTCTTTATTTTAATGTATTTCTCTTGTTCTCCCATAACTTGTTTAATTTTCTGATGCAATAGTCTTTACTCATGCATAAAGAAATAAAAATAAAGAGCTCGACCAAAGACACGTCAACTTTTCTAAGCAGAGTAAAGCGTGGAGACTCAAACAACCACTGACTGATTTGTCTAACACCCCAAGTCAGCTTCTCGATTGTTGTCCTACACATCCATCACCACGTCTTTTGTTGCCCGGACAGTCGATAGGGACCCAGAAAACCTTGAAGGGCATGATGAGAAAAACTCTTCATTAATAAGCACTTCAGGCTCATTTGAATTTGTTGATATTTTTTCTATCCCATGGATCGCTCCTACGACTTTGGAAGAGGGGATGGTGGCGAGAAGGAGAATTTTTAACTTGATGGAGGGGGGCTTTGCCCCCAGTTCACCAATTGCACAACCTTTAATGAGGAAAGAGATCGATATTCCATCCTACCTAGTCAACTTAGGAGATTCCCATAACAAGACACATGTTCCTCCCGTGAAGAAAGAAAAGACCAACTTTAGTCTTACGATAAACTTTCCCATCCGAAAAAAAGGTGGATGCCCCCAACAAAGGGAAGCACCTATTAAATGGCCAGTGGCCAAGAATGCTAACTTGGTCCCTAACTTACTGAGGGGGACTATCTCTCAACCGACCAAGCTTTAGTCGAGAGCATATCCACCAACGGGCTTATCTCCCATAATATCCAGACTTTATCATTAGTGAGTCTTTATTTCAATTGATTAGATCTTTATGACTTAAAAAATTTCTTGTGCTAATAGTTTTTCTTTTCTTCTACAGTTTGTGGTAGACTTCATCAACCTTTTAGACAGGAAGGATGACCAGGTGAAGGCGACTGCTAATCTGAGCAAATCCTTAAAAGAGGCACAGAAAGCCTTTAATATTGCCCAAAATAAGGCGAGTGATCTAGATACTATCATGAAAGACAAATACATAAATCTTTCCAATCTGAGGTCGAAAGTCGAACAATTAATAAAAGGTTGTTGAAGAGTCTACCCCATCTCTGATAGTGTCATTGGAGGCCAAGTACAAAGCCTTCGATAATAGTTGGCACAAGGCCTTTTCCCTTGCCCAAATACAGTTAGAATTTATTCGTAAGTATTTCTTTAAGAAAGTCTGGGAGGAAGACCATGTAAAGGCATGGGTTATTATTCAGTTTGAACTTTTTTTTAAGCATTCTCCTGGTGCTCCCCTCAACTTAAAGGATAAAGACAAAGAGGAAGCGATTGAATAGGGAAAGGAGGCCATTGGTCAGGATAAGACCATGGCCGATCAAGACAAGGTGGTACCAAAGAAGGAGGCTCCTTTTAATTAGATTAGTTTAGGATCTTCTTATATTTTGGATTCCTTATCTTTTTTATATCCTTCTTGTAAGGGACCAATCCTCATTCAATGAATTTTGGCTCTATCATGCTTTATTCGGCTCCTATTTCTTATTTATTTGTATTTTATTTCTTGCCTTTAGTTTATGAATGCCTTTATTTTACCTTTGTAGTCTAATAATACATTGGCCTTGGTGTCAATTGCCCAAGAAAGTGAAAAATTGGACCTTTATTTTGGTTCGGCAAGCGCTTTATAAAATGACTAGTGCTTATGGAGACTAGACAATTATGGTTGTCACTCTTTAGGCCGAGCTTGGGAAAGTCAAGAACGTAGTTGGTATTTTGTATACTGAAAATAATTCTCTCAAGGAGGAGATCGAAAAGGCCGACCAAGCCTTTGAGAAGAATAAGTCCATCAGACAAGGTTTGCATCGCAAAATCATGAAGTTAAGGTATCAATTCTGGAAAATTCCCCGAGCAGTCTAGGATGTTGTATATAATGAGGGTCAGATGGACACCCCTATTGCATCTTGATGAAGCTAGACAGGTCGCTTATTAGCATGACTATTTAAATGCGTTAGTTATGCAAGATTCCAAGGAATTTTAAGTTCTGGTATTAGTACTAGGTGGATTCTCCTTTTACTCGATTTCCTCCCCTTGGGAGCGATGAGTGTTGGATGCCACCTGATGTAATCCCAATACAACTAGTGAAGAGCTATATAGTCGGCCATGACAGTGATGATGAGTTCCAGTTCAACCTTGATGATGGTTGTCGAGCTACTATTACCGATCTTGTAACACATCAAAGATGACACTATTTTTAATCACTTTTTACTTTTGTATTTATTCACCTTATAATGTGTCCTACTTTAGCTACTTTTATAAACAAGTGAATGTTATGAATGAAAATGTAAGATATTTTCATGTTATGTATTGTTTTATTTCTAATGCTGAGCATGTATTTTCGTTTGTCTTACATTTCAGGATAGTGTCATAACACTTCTTAGTTATATACAAAACTATAGCAAAAATCCACCTTATCGTAGGCCCATCCACTCATTTAGGATTTTAGCCGACCAACTTCGAAACACTTAGTGTCTAGGGATCCCCCATAGACCTTTTTCTTACCTGGGTAATTCTCAATATTTCCATGTTTGTTAGTGAGGAAACCATATAACCTTAAGATATAATTAAGTGTAATCTTCCTAAGGTGTCAAAATGATAAACAACATTATATCGAAAAAATTTCAACAAATTTTCAATAATAATGAAATTTCCATAATAATGATCGTAATTTGATCGGATGAGTTTTTAACGATATTGGTTTGCTATTTGGAATTATAAGAAAGCTAATTGCATTAATCAAATCTCCAAATATCCAAGAAGTTGGAATGCAAAACAAGTAAAACTTGCAAAACGCTAATTATAATTAATCAATGAAAACTTCAAAAATAAAATTTCCTAAGGCTGGCTGCATTCCAAGCCCTAGGTATCTCCCCACCCTCCATTGTTTCTAGATGTTATTCTTCTTAGGTGTTGTCCCTGATGACTTTGAATGGTCACTTCCAGTTAGGACCCAATTTTTTGTCTGACAACATCCTTGCATTGCCAATGACCTTCTTTAATACATAATCTCTTAACTAGAACTTCCTCGGATTGATGCCTTTGTTGTACTGGTTAACCAATTATTGTTGGTAGGATTCCAGTTTGATTATGGCTTGTTCTCTTCTTTCTTTGGACATGTCAATCTTTTTCCTTATGATTTATTCGTTCATGGATTAATCGGTAATAGTAATCTTCATTTTTGATAAGCCATCTTTTAGTGGGATTATATTTTCTATTATGTAAGCCAAGGCGAAGGTAGTTTCCTCAGTAAATCTCCTAGGAATTGTTAAATATGCCCATAAGACATGGGTAAGGTAATCCACTATAGGGCCTTTTGCTTTCTTCAATATTTTTTTTCATTCCGTCGAGCACTGTCTTATTGGAGGCCTTAGCCTGCTCATTTCTTTAGGGATAAAAGTTTAAAATATAGTTGTGCTTGATATCATAGTTGTTACAAAAGTCTTAGAAAGGTTCACTTTCGAATTGGGTTCCACTATTGGTTATGAGCACCCTCAACAAGCTAAATTGGATCACAATATTCCTCTAGATAATTCTAATTATGTAAGTGTTCCTTATGTTTTCCATAGGTTTAGCTTTTATCCTTTTGGTGAAGTAGTCCATATCGATCGAGAGATACTTTCAATTTCTAAGTGAAGTAGGTTGGGGGCCCAAAATATCCAACCCATATTGTGTGAATGGCTAAAGACTAGTCAAATACTTAATGTCACTTGATGGATGATGGACCATAGGAAATAACACTTGGTACGTCTTTCACTTCCTTACATACGAGACTACATCCTTCTACGTTTAAGTCCAATATTTCCCTTCCTTTATTTCCCAAAATGCCAAAGATCTTCCCCCTTCATGAATCCAACATATTCCCTCTATTGGGGTTTTATTCTTAAAACCATATATAAAGCTCACCTTTCGATAAATGTCTGTCAGTTAATTTTGAAATAAGAATCACGGTTGCAAGAATGCCTTATATTTCATATAAATATATTGAAGATATGTCAATCAATAGATCTTAGTAGGAATTCTAGTGAGTTGACTTCAAGTTTATCACAAGGAGATTCGAATTTGGGTTCTAGCACTATTGAAATTTTCATAATCTAGACAGGTACTTGACATCCTATCGGAATGGTTGCGATGAAATCCTAGTATATAATCTCAAACTATGGGAACCGATGATGGTTCAGGAACTTTTGAGATTGTTCAACAAGAAATTATGACCGGTACATCCCAGGAATGTATTGAATGATACTACCCATGATATTAGAGTCTAAGGAATATCTTGATTAGACTTAGGAAATCTCACCCCATTTACAAAGGGTACATATATTCTTAATCTCGAGAATTATGAGGATTAGGATGCTTATGGAGACGTCGCTTTGATTATTATATGTACGGTTCAATATTATATTTAATCAAATGATCTCTGCATATTGGGTGACAATTATATAAGTAGGTCTGAAATCTTTATTCAGAACAATCCGTGTCTAGGATACCTAGGATTTTGATACCCCCTTAATTGACTTATAAGATTTTATTTCCACCAATGAACCTGATCAGTGGATTATTTGTAATCTATTGGTGGTAATAAATATGTTAAGCCTCAGAATAAACAAAATTAATTAGATTTTGGTTAAAGTGGATTAACAACAAATTGACCTGATAAAGTGGGTATCGGAAGCTTAACATGGGGAATCACATTATGTACCATAATTAAATTTGTAAATACGGCCTCATTGTATTCGAGGATTTCTAAGATAATTACAATTGGGTATATCTAAGTATTTATTTGAAGCAAATTTAATTATTTGTCTTGGATCCCTAGTGTAATCTATATACCCAAGTAGTTAGGTCCAAACTCTCAAGAAACTCAGTTTACCCCAAGCCCACTTTTTGTTCTTGTATATAAAGGTGTGGGTGGGGTTTTAATCCTTATTCATGAGTATTAGGGTTGAAGAAGGATGAGAGAAAATATTATTCACATTTTTATGAAGAGGGCTAGAGAGTGATCACCATATCTTAATTTTTAGCAAAGGTTTTCATCTCAAAAGGTGTCCACCCTCCTACCTAACTTTGGGGAGGATCATACCCTAGAAGATCCTGTCATTCAGAAGGTTTAAGAGATCCAAAACCAGGAAGCTCAATCATCAACATATACATTTCTTCCTATCGAATTGCAGCTAGATCCGCAAAGCTATTATGTTCTAAACCCTAGGTTTGTTATTGAAACCTAGTTTTGAGTTTTATAGCTTTTTGTGTTTGCTTAATCAAATATCCATGGATGAATATTTTTATTCCCTTTATATCAATCTCTAGCAATTGGTATCAGAGCCTTTAGTTTAGAGTAATCATCCATTATAAGGATCCATGCTGTCCAAACCTTGAAAACCCTTGTTTTGCATATTGTAGAATGGTGTATTTTTCGTACTAACATGGTGTTGTAGATATTCTTTGTATATAACCATTCCATCATGGCCACTCATTTGAATGGATCCTACTATGATTTATCCATAGTTATTTTTCGTCTCTTGATTCGATATGGTTGTAACGATGATTATTTGTTATTATTTCTATTTCAATGTATTTAGAGGCGTTGGAGAGGTTTTATATTGCTTTATTCACTTAAAATCCTATATTAGGGTTAGTATAAGTGTTTTGCCAAAGTTTCATTGAGTTTTATGAAGGTTTGAATGGGTTATGGAGGTTCTTACATGACAAAAATAATAGAAAAATGAAACTATCCCAGGTGCCCTGAATCGATCTGAAATTAATACCGAATCAATCTGATCCCTTGCTGGCAGAATGGTGGTTTTGGCTCCTTAGGTGTTTTTCGGTATTGGTTCACTGTGATTATTCCCCTGAATATTTCCAAAATATGGAGGATCATTTTCCAGTGTTCAAGACCCTCAAGAATTCTTGGATTTGATGAAGTATACTTCGAATTAGACTTTTGGCCAAATGGAAGTCTTTTTCAATAAGGACTCTTATGCATGAAGAGTTTTACTTCATATTGAAGTCTAGGCCATGATGGAAAGGGCTTTTATATCTTGTATTTTTTTCGTGTAATTATTTATTTAATTGCTTTCATGTATTTTTATTTATATTATGTTGCGTAATTTGTGTGTTAATTAATTGAATAATTAGGAACACCCGTTTAATTGACAACATGGATTATTTATTTTGAGATCAACCTAGATCATCGATTTTCTTCAAAAATTTATGTTGTGTTTTATTCTTTTCCAAAATTGAATTAAAATTGGGGTAATTAAATTTTAAGGTGTGACTTATATTAAGATTTTTGGTTATTTATTTTTGGAAATTTTAAATTATATTTTTATATTAAGGAAAAATAAAATGTGAGATTAAGATATTTGTTTCACACAAGTTAATTTGAAAATTACCAAGGCTTTAAATTTGGTCTTTTAGAATTTAATAAAAGCCTTTTTTAAAACCCTCAAGTTTTTCAAAATACTAAGTGTGAGAGAGGTTTCTACATAAATCCCACGGTCTCCATCGGTATTTTAATAAATCAAGGATGTGATTGATTCCTCGCGTCAGCTAGCATGGGCACCCTATAGATAGAATTAATTAAGGCATCAAGGATTATTTAAAACTCTTAAGTGGTAATTATGAGATTTAAAATTTGAGTGAGTTTGATCCCCTAAAGTGAAAGTCCATCACGAGCGGGTTCTATTTCAAGGAATGAACTGGTAGTATGCACTTAAATAAGCAGTCACTATCATTAGGAGTGGGACCAAAAGTCGTCGGCTATTTATTATGTTGGACGGAGGATCCTAAATTGTCTAGGTAGTATAATGAAAGATGAAAATATGTCCGGTTCAAGGTGGGGTTATTTAAGATCCCATGAGAAATCTCACCTCATAAAAGAACTAGGATGTTCGATGGATTAGTTTTAAAAATTGGCGGTTGAGGGATGTCATTTTAAAATTTAATCGAATTAATTTTCGTGTTATGATTAATAATTAATTTTTTCAATTTCTTGATTCTAAGATTTCAAAATGAATTCAACTTTTTCTCATTGTTTTAGTCTTAAAGGTTTAATTGGAATAAGTTTCAAGGACTGAAATTTATTATTGGACATTGTTCTACTTAAAGGGACAATAAAGATTCTTAACCCAAAATTTCCATCAATATTTTAAAATATTTATGTGATTAACTCCTCGCATCAACTCGTCTAGCCCCCCAACGAATGGTTTTAATCACAAACATGGTTATTTAAAATACATGGTAATTATTTTAAATTAAGTGTAACATGTGTTTGATCCCCCAACAGGGAAGTATTATATATATAAGTTTAATTTTAAAGAATTGATCGATGATAATTTGTTAAGATCTAAGATTGGTTGATGACATTCAAATGAGAATCATGTTCTTAATATGATTTCATCATTGTTTGAACAAAGGATTCTTTGAATTAGACATGGTGGAAAAACCCGGTACTATTTCATAATCGAGGATTGAGGATCATCGATAGCCTAATATTGGTGTTAGTTATTTGAGAAGAGATTTATTTCGCTCCCAAAAGGGAGGTAGGGGATAAATCTAAGTCTCGGGAACAACGGTTTGGGTTTAGAAAGGTTTATATTCCTTGATAGTAGTTAAGATAGACAAAAGGAAGATATTATCACTACAAGTAATTAGAAATTGTGTAGCAATGATGTCTAATTTTTTCTTGCTCTCTAAGGAAAAGGATAAGGTACTAATTTATCTCTTAAAAGTAAATGCATTATTTATGGTCCGATCTACAGTAACCTGGTATGTAGACTCTGAAACCCCAACTCAGCATTGCAACCCATTGAAAAGGATCCAAGTAATTAGGCAATTACATAAAAGATATATGTTCCTAATCATGGGAAGTTAGAATAAGGCATAAATATTAGCAGTGGGACATCTTTTAGATTTTTGGTGTAGACATAAAGTTAATGTAAATAAATTATTTAATGTACCTAGTGATTAGTCATGAATATTGTATATTTGCGCTCTTTATTGTAGACACCCCATTCTGTTACCCCCTAAACTCTCCTCAAGTCCCTAGCACCTCCCCTCATCACTACAAACCTAGGTCATACCCTAAGTGCTGACCTAGAAGCCATCGGGCACTCCCAGGCTCAATTTGACCAAAAGTCAAAGTCTTTAGCTTGATCGAGACTGAATGAATCTTTAAAGGGCACTGAAACCCCTTTCCAACGGTCCATCCCGTCTGCGATTCCGACTTACCATGCGGACGAACAACCCATTTTCCTCGAAATCTGATCTGGAGACCATCGGGATCTCCCGGGCTCCATTTGACCAAAGTTAACTCTTCATCTCGATCGAGACTGAATGAATCATCAAAGTGCACTAAAACCCCTTTCCAACAACTCATCCTGTGCGCGATTCTGACTTACGGTACAGACGAACGATCCCTTTTACTCCGAAAGGTCATCGAATGCTTCCAGGGCCCGGTTGACCAAAGTCAACTCCCTGAACTAGATCAAACTCTTTGGAATGTCTAAGTACATCTCCTAACCTTTCTAACGGTCCGCCCCATGCGCAATTCGGACTTACCATGCGGACGAACGATTCGTTTGCGTCCGATGATTCCCCGTCCAATGGACTGACGAATGCTTCCGAGCAATATTTAACCTAAAGTCAACTCCCGAACCCAGGAGCAGTCCAAAGGAAATTCGAAGGTCTCTGAATTAAATTTCTAATAGTCTACCCCATGCGCAATTCTGATCAACGGTTTGCGTTTTGCGGCCAATTTTCTGAAAAGGCCTGAAAGACACTGCCAAATGGCAGTTTTCAGACCCTGCCTATCGGCAGGTGCCGATAGGCAGGACCAGGGCTATGTCGATCGGCAGTTACCTTGGGCTATAAAAATGAGGCCTGACCTCACTTGCAAGAGGAGCCCAGATCTGATAGATATCACTCTCAGCAAATCCAGAAAACCTCTCTCGAAGTCAGCGTGATTTCTACACCCAAATCCCTTTCCAACCTGCATTTTTCATCATCCTTTTCATCAAACTTGGTGAATTCACTACCCTCCATCATCATCCAAGTCCAAGGGCTGCTCTCCAATATTCAAGATCAAGATCAAGCTTAAGATCTTCAAGAAGGTCCGATTTTCTTAACTCTCTCCTTAAATTCTCATAAATTCGCAATAACTTGTTTTATTAATTAGCACTTTTATTATCTCATCTCACAAATCCTAATATAATTTTTTACTTAGTGCTATTGTACATCTCTTATTTTTATATAAATAAAAACCCAAAAAACAAGAAAAAGAGGGTTTGCTCATAAATTCCAAACGAGAATTCTCATACTTTTCTCGCAACTAAAGCACTTTTTCTACACACACACACACACACACAAATAAGAGAATCCCCCGTTTGGATTTATGGGATAAACCCCACCCCTTGTTTTGCATGCGAACTACGTGGACTTTTATGCCTCTATAGGCTACGTAAGCGTCTCGGGGTAAAACCCGAGTCTCAAGTCATATTTTTACTTTTTCTCTCATTTTATATCTTGTTTAAACTCCACTCTCTTATATTATATATATGCATATATTTTTTATTAGTGGCGTATTATTCCACATGCGCTATCGTTCCATCATAATGGTCAACGTAAGGATAATTGCATAAATCCTATTTTCTAATATTTTTATACATCCCTATGGATGACTCGCTTTATCTCTTCCATGGTACAAGTCGATGATTCCTATCTCCACTATATATACACACGCACAAACGTCACGGGGAAAATAAAAGGAAAATATCAAAAATACATGAGAGACCGAAAGGGCGTAATGGGTTCCTAACACCTTCCCATTTTGTAACTTAGCTTCCGGACCCTTCTCGAATCATTTTTGGTTTCGTATGCATCAGTATGTCTTTAGATGTTGTTCTTCGGGATGGCTTCCCCCTTTCTTTTGTCTGTTTTGAGTAAAATAGACTGGCGACTCTAATCTCTCTACATTTTTACACCTCACCCAAATGACGTCGGCCAAAGCGCTCCCGAGAGGGATGCGCGGGACCTAAGGATCCACCCATAGTGCGCCCGCCTGCCGCGAGGATCCGGGGAGGGATGGCCACAGTGGAGACTCTACTGGGGAAATTATTTTGAGGGCTAAACTCTATTTACATGGATGTTATGTTTGTTTATATTTTCCCCCAATTTTGTATGTTCCCTTTTTTCATGTATATCCCATACTTATGCTTCTATTCACACACTTGTAGAAAATTCTCCATGTACACTTCGCACCACGTGCACCTAGGGTCACATATATCCACATGTTGTAGGCATCACCCATCCATACTTGGTGAACCATTGGTACTTGTACCTTGCTCCCTGTTTGGCATAATCGGAAAAGACATTCTCATAAGATACTAATAAGAGAATCATGCATGATTCACACGACATCACCAAAGAGCATTGTTATTGACCAAATTTTACCCAGTAACTGGAGGGTCATTTCGTGATGGGCGCTGTTCCAGCAGGGCACAGTTAGCCTAAGCGATATGACTCTCACCCTCCATTGGCCATGTACCTTTGACGTATATCGAACAATTCCCCCGCAACGTATCGCTTGACCAAAGTCATGACGGGAGGTATATCGTAAGGAACTCATTCACGTACGCCGAGTATATCGAATTCTCTCTCACACGTACCGTCCCCACGAGGTATATGGTGAGGCAATTCACGTACACTCAGGTATATCAAACGTCTGGTCCACACGTACCGATTGCCCGTAAGAGCAAGACGTATATCGTGGAAGTCACGCCAAAGGTGGGAACCCTTTACAATTCACCCAACCAACTTCATACTTGCATATAGGTGTCGAGCCTAGGACACACATGTTAGATTGCCGGTTTCTACCCGAAACTCGTCCGAAATTCCAGGTCGGCCCGTCGCTCAAAATTTTCACGCATTTTTAAAACGGGAACCTATCCTTGAGCCTGGTTACAAGTCCAGCCATAGTTTTGCATATATTACGAACCTAATTTTTTCAGGCTCGGGTCCCGTCCGGCATTTCATTTTGAATTTAGGAGAATTAATACAAGTGAAAACATAATAATTATAATAATCATGTTGAGACCGTCTCCAAAGGGAAAAATTCTCCTTTTTCTTTATCCAAAATCCAAAAACATTTTTTCCTTTCCTTATCAAGAATCTAAAAACATTTCTCCTCTCTTTATCAAAAATCCAAGAATATTTTGTCTTTCAATCTCGAAAAAAAATGTCAATTTTTTTTTCATCCCTTTTCTTTTAAAATAAATCCCATTTTACGCCTTCTCAGGTCGATCGCAAGCCCTTGGCCTGGCTCCTTATTGGCTTGGGTCTTCAGTCAAGTCACCTCGGAATTTCGTCCGTTCCCCTATTACTCCTTTCGAGTTTGGAATCCATCTGCCTTCTATGGAGAACACATATCAAGTACCCGCTGTGCAGTTGGATCTGGCGGCAATCCTACCTCATCTTGTGTCCAAGATTGATAACCTCCAAACTGAGGTCCGAGAGATGGAACGAAACCAGGTTCCTATTCCTCAATAGCCCGAGGCCCTATTCCCTCGTGCTATGGGTCCACTCGACCATATTTGGGTTCCCAAAGAATATCTGCACGCTCCACGTGTCCCTCCTGTTAATGGGTCGCCGCCTGCCTAGTTTTCTATGCCGAACCTTGCCCAGCCTGGGGCTAACTTGCCTATGATCATTTATCCGAAGGAAGAAGAGATGAACAAAGGCAAAGAGGACCTCAAGATGCTCACTAAGAAGTTTGGCCAAGTCAGAATCTCAGGAAATTACATGAACTACTCCCACATGTCTCCTTATCCTAAAGCGAGGTTACTAGAGAAGTTCAAGATACCAAATATCGAGAAATTTCGAGGAAGTGGACCCCCGATTGTTCATCTCCGAAGTTATCATCATTCCATGACTCTACTAGGGGCTTTTGAAGAAGTGATGGCCCAATTATTTCAGCAAACTCTGAAGGATAGCGCCCTCCGATGGTTTTTATCTCTCAAAGAGTCCAGAATTCGTAGCTGGGAGGAAGTAGCCCGAGAATTTATGTCACAGTACAAATACAATGAAGAGCTTGAGGTCACCTGCCGTGATTTAGAGTTACTCGAATAGAATTCTGGGGAATCAGTCAGTAACTTCATAGCCCGATAGAGGGAAAAACCAGCTACCATGACCGATTGGCCTTTCGAGGAAGAACAAGTCACCATAGTGAAGAAGAATTTCTTACCCCATGTCCGAATAACAATGGGAGGACAATACTATCCCCACTTTCGAGCTCTCAGAGAAGTAGGAGTAAAAATCAAGGAAGGTCTTGCCAAAACAGAAGTCGAACCAAAGAAGGTGTCCGGACAGTTCACCCCTAGAAAATATGACAAGCGTGTTAGTGTTGTAGTCTCAACCATCAACAACATCTCTCGACCAACCACATCATGGGCATCGAAAGGCCGCCCTGTCCCAGTCCAAAAGGAATATACCGAGCTCCATGCTCCCCTCTCCAAAGTTTATCAATCCTTGTTAAGCCGAGACCTTATCAAACCTTTGGATCCCCGTCTATTGCCAAATCCACTCCCAAGAAACTTCAAGGCAGATGCCCATTGCGCCTTTCACCAAACTGTCGGCCATACCACCGACCAATGCCTTCACCTCCGAAACATAATCCAAGGTCTAATTGACCGGGGTTCTATCGCCCCACCAGCTAATCCTAAGCCAAACACTACTCACAACCCACTTTCAAATCATACCAATGCCATCTTCTTAGAAGAGAACCCAGAATTTAACCCCTTAACTCAAATCACACCCATATACTTTCCTTAACCTCTCCAAATTTACCCATATTTCCTCCTACACCCTACTAGCCTCACTGATCAGGCGCTGTCACTCCTTACTAGATCATGCATTGTTGTCCATAACCGTTTTGAAAATGGAGGCATGGAATTGTCAAAAGTGTTAAACCAACTCCTAGAGTTCGGGCTGAAACTGCCCTCACAGATGGTCATTGATTGCCAAAGGTTCAGTACGTTATTCTTGGAAGCACGAAAATGGGCCCGAGAGTTGATAGATGGGTGGTACCGACCGATGAAGTCAGCCTGGATGATGTTGCCCAGATCATGGCAGAATTATTTAGACAAACCAACGACATTTGAAGTATAACCGAGTTACTTGATGCTCTGAAGTTACAGGGGCGCCTGATCCCTTCACCCTTACGCATCCCCACAGAATGGGATGACCTGTATGAAGAAGTCGTTGAAGTTGTGGAATGCATTGACTTTGCATGGAAAGACAGAATTGTTTCCACCGGATGGGGGGAAGAATTCGAAGATTCGAATGAAGAACGAGCTTTCGAGAAAACTGGCCTGGTAGTCGACATGTGTGGAATGATATCATTTGAGTAACTCCTCGGATAAATAAATAAATAAATAAATAAGGTGGTAGAATAACCCGAGATCGACGAGGAAATGGGATTCATGTTCTTCCCTTCTTCAGTAAATCACATGACCAGATCAGGGAGACATTACCAGATCCCAATCTCACTACCAACCAATGACAAAGGGAGGGGAGTTGAAAACCATCCTATGCCAGAGATGACCCCCGAGGAGAGCAAGATCCCCGATCAACTAAAGAAAACTCAAGCTAACATCACTCTATGGGGGCTTTTCATGTCTTCTCAGCTACACAAAAATGCTTTGATCAAGTTTCTAACTGGACCCACAGTTCATCCTTCTACCACACTAGAAGAAGCGATAAATTTGGTAGGATCCTTGACCTCTACCCGAATGCTATCCTTTTTCGAAGAAAAAATCCCCAAGATTGGGCCAAACCACAATCATGCACTCAACATATCCGTCGAAGTTATGGGAAAGGTCGTACCACTCTCTCTTGTCGATAATGGATCTGCCTTGAATGTCTTCCCACTGAGAACCTTCAAATGTTTAGGCCTGAAAGAAAGCGATCTCATTCCATCCTCCGCTGTTGTGCGTGCCTACGATAATACCCGTCGGGAGGTGATGGGATCCATAAAGCTTGTAATAGGGGTTGGCCCTATAAAACCTATTGTCGAATTCTAAGTTATTGACATCCCAGCCTATTTCAACCTATTGCTAGGACGACCTTGGCTCCACAGTATCAAGGTTGTGTCTTCCTCGCTCCATCAGAAATTAAAGTTCTTCACCGACGGATGGGTCATTACCATTTTGGGTGACGATGATAATGCCGAGGGTGTAAGTACCAGCAGTCCAATCCTTGAGATACAGCACGGGTCAAATGATATGCTCCTATCAGGATTTTGAGTTGAAGAACTTCCACTCCCAACAGGGGACAACTTCAAAGAAAGGGTTTGTCCAGAATATGACCCTCATGGCAACGTCAATGTGATTAAGATGTTCAGAAACATGCACTTCATGCTCGGACTAGGGCTAGGGCAAAGATAGCAAGGGATACTTGAGCCGATTGAACTAAAGAAGGCTTTGCCTCCTTGTGGTTTGGGGTATCAACCGTCAGAATAAGAGCTCAGAATGATCCGCCTGTCTCGACCAAAGATAAGACTAGACTGCATCCAGACTATCCCAGGTGACTCCTTGAATGGACAATTCATCAAAGAGGGTGAGGACTTCCCCTTTTGCGGTTTTCCAGAACCATGGTATGACCATACAGATAAGAAGATAAAGCCTGGAATGGAGATCTTTTTCCAAAACAGCTACCCATGGCCTGAAGATTACCAACATCAAGTACAACTGCTCATTAAAGATATCGAAGAGACTGAGGAAAGTGACTCCGAAGATCCCTTCAACTTACAGACATTGGGGCTGACACTATGCATGGTTCACTCAGGCACTATATCACCGGATCCATCCCAACTGATTAAAGCTGTTGATACACCTCTCTTCAACTGGCATGCTGCACCAGTTCTACCTGCTAAAATCTCCCTTAATCCCAATATTTACCCCATTTCTTCTTCTGTTGTCTATTCTTGTTCAAATGTAATTGAGTCCTCCTTTGAGGAGGTTCTCAATGCTTTTTTTCCTATCAATAAAATAAACGAAGATTTTGAGTATCTTGTTATGCCTTACATTAACTGTTTGGATTCTAATCAAACTTTTGATGATGATGATTTTGCAAATGAACAATTCTTAACTGGTCTAAATACTGTTAATAATAAACAACATAACCGCGTTCATGTTAATAAAGAAGAGACTGTTGTTGTTAACCTCGGTTCTAGTAGCCAACTGCACGAGATTAGGATAGGGGCTACCCTTGATGAGCATGAGCGTGTACAACTCAAAGAATTGCTAAGGGAATTCGTGGATGTCTTCGCGTGGTCCTATGATGATATGCCATACATTGATCCTGAAATAGATCAGCACGAGATTCCCACTCTCCCAGATTATAAGCCGATTAAACAAAAGTTGAGAAAACTCCGCACCTAATGGTCGCTCAAAGTCAAAGAAGAGGTGGTCAAACAGTTGAACGTAAGCTTCATTCGTGTGATCGAATATCCCACATGGCTAGCTAACAGAGTGCCCGTACCGAAATCAGGAGGAGAAGTTCAGATGTGTGTAGACTATCGGGATTTGAACAAAGCCTCTCCAAAGGATGATTATTCGCTACCCAATATCGACATGATCGTGGACAACACAGCCAATCATGCTCTCAAGTCATTGGTCGAAGGATTCGCCGGATACAACCAAATAAAAATGCACCCAGACCACCAAGAAAAAAATGCATTCATCACCCCATGGGGAACCTTTTGCTACACTGTTATGCCATTTGGTCTCAAGAACGCTGGGGCTACCTACTAAAGGGATGCCATAACCATCCTGCACGATCTGATTCACAAAGAGGTTGAGGTCTATGTGGATGATATGATTATCAAATTCAAGATTAGAGAAGGACATGCTCTTGCTCTTCGAAAGTTCTTCGAACGACTACGACAGTATCAGATGAGACTCAATCCGCATAAATGCATCTTTGGCATTATAAAGGGAAAACTCTTGGGATTCATGGTCAGTGGGAAGGGGATAGAAGCAGATCCTGCCAAGTTGAAATCCATACTTGAGATGTTACCCCCTGAACAGAGAAAGAAGTCTGAGGTTTTAGGAAATTATAATACATCAACCAGTTCATTAGCCAGTTAACCTCCATCTACGAACCTATCTTTAAACTCCTCCGAAAGGATTCAACCAAGATTTGGAACGAGGCCTGCCAAGAAGATTTTGACCAAATCAAACAATATCTGATCCAACCCCCAGTACTCATGACACCACAGCCTGGTCTCCCCTTGCTCCTATACCTAACCATAACCAACACTGCATCTGGGACTTTACTAGCCCAATACCTTAAAGATTCTCGCAAAGAAAGAACCATCTATTATGCCAGTCGCAAATTGGTCGGGTATGAGGTTAACTACACCACATTAGAAAAGGCATGTGTCACACTCGTCTGGGTCACCCAAAAGCTGCGGCACTACATGATCGCCTTCCCCATCAAAATTTTATCCTAAATGGACCCCATCAAGTACCTGCTTGAGAAACCTTCCTTGTCCAGTCGAATGTCCCGATGGTTGATGCTCCTAGCCGAGTTCGATATCGTGTACATCACACAGAAAGCCATAAAAGGAAGAGCCATCTCTGACTACCTCGCTGATTACCCTATGGATGAAGCTGATGTCTAAATCTCCGATTTCCCAGATAAAAACATCCTTTACACTGCTCAAGACAACCTTCAATGGTAAATGTTCATTGATAGCACTGCCAACAAAAAGGGATATAGCATTGGGATACTTCTAATCGCCCCAGATGACTCCCACACTTCCATCGCCATCAAGCTGGATTTCCCTTACACTAACAACATGAATGAATACGAGGCATGCACAGTAGGCCTAAAAGTTATTCTCAAGAAAGGTATTTAATGTTTAGACATCTATGGGGGTTCCGCCCAGTAAATCATCTGTCACAAAGCACTGCTCAAAAGAAACTTCGATGGAACTCATCTGCACTGCATCGCAGGGGCTAACATTGAAAAGATAATGCAGAAGATCCACAGTGCGGAATGCGGACCCCACATGAACGGTCACATGATTGCCAAAAAGATCATCCAACAAGGCTACTATTGGACCACCATGACCCAGAATTGCACCGCCTACGTCCAGAGTTACCTCAAATGCCAATAATTCTCCAACCTTCAACATCTGCCTCCACGTGAATTATACAACATGACCTCTCCCTGGTCGTTCTCCACCTGGGGCATCGACATCATAAGGAAGGTTACACCGAAGGCTTCCAACGGGCATGAGTCCATCCTAGTTGCCATTGATTACTTCACCAAATGGGTCAAAGCTGAATCATACGCAGCGCTGAACGCCAAGAAAGTGGCCAAATTCATCAGGAAAAACATCATCTGCTTATATGGGGTCCCACACGAGATAGTATCAAATAATGGGTTGCATTTCGAGGCGGTCAGCGAATATGGGATTCAGAGACACAAATCTTCTCCCTACTAACCTCAGACCAATGGTGCAGTTGAAGCCGCCAATAAGAACCTCAAAGTCATCATCAACAAGATGACCAAAAGCTGTCGAGATTGGGCCGATCGGATTCCATACGCCCTCTGGGGCTACCGAACCTCAATTTGAACCTCTACGGTATGGAAGCAGTCCTACCCATGGAGCTAGAAATACCCTCATTACACGCCATGCTTGAAAGCAAGGTCAGCAAAGAAGACTGGTGCCAAATTCGTTTTGACGAGCTAACCCTCCTAGAAGAAAGGAGATTAAAAGCACTATACCACCTACAAGGGTACCATCGCCGAATAGCGCGTTCATTCAATAAGAGAGTCAAGGACTGCGGTGTCTGAGAAGGGGACCTAACCCTCAAAGAAATCATAGAACCCATCTGGGACCCCAGAGGGAAATTCAATCCCAATTGGAGCGGCCCATACATTGTCAAGAAGATCTTGTCCGGCGGTGCCTCCATTCTTACCGACTTAGATGGGGAAGAGATGGCTCATCAATTCAACCTGGACCGTCTCAAGAAATTCTACCCCTAGTCTGAAATCTCGGCGCGCTACGACTCTTCTCGTCTCCCTTCTTTAAAAAAAAATCTCTCTTCATTTCCTTCTACCCAGAACTACATGGGCCTTATCCTCCACAAAAACCATTTTCAAACAAAATTAAAAAATTTCAAAAACCCAGAGGTACGTAGGCATCTCATATACTTTATATGAGCACGCCCCTTTCTTTTTCACAAAATACTATTCTTTTCTTATCTCCGAGAACAACAGTTCATTCCAACATATACTTGAATAAAAGGCTTATGTATGTCTTAGCGATCGGTATAGATAATTCAAATAATACAAAATTCATCAAAAGGCACAGTTGGATGATCAGAAACTTGTTTATTTCACTAATAAGAAATCACGGTACAGATTATATAAAAAAAAGGAACGAATAACTCCTTTCCCCCTACCTTCCTAAAAAAGCCAAATAAAATCGCCACATTTATTCCCCATTAGAAAATAAACCATCCTACCCAAAGCTACTGAGCCTGCTCCGTCATCATCATCTACATCCTGGGGTCCCCAAGTTTCCCCTGCCTGAACAGAGTGTCGTAAACACTCCATGGACCGATAAGCTCGAACCAGCTTCGAAAAGATCACAACACCTCCTTCCATGGTGTCAAAAGAGACAAGCTACTTTTGTCCAGTATCCACTCCCAACATCTTACTAACTACTCTCCTCCACAACCACTTCATATAATCCCTAGGTATATGCCAAACTCTCCCAACAGACTGAGAGGGATGGGTCGACGGACGTCGACTCTCCCACAGAGAGCCAAACCACAGACGCAGACGCTCGGTCAAATCCTCTACCAGAAAGAAATTTAGTGTCCGAGTCGGCACGACCTGTGCCCATCCAAATTGGCGCAGAACTCGCCAAGGGAAATAAAAAAGAGGTCTGGCTGAGACCAACCAGCCGCACATACGGGTATTCTCCTAGCTCCAGAACAGGCAGTAACTATTTCCACCAAGGCACTGACTAATAAAGATTCTGAGCCCCATGCTCCATAAGACAATTCTCCTAGCTCTCAATATTGAGGTCAATGCTGAATAAGTGACGCGAAAATAAGTTGGGTATATAGTCGATAAAGGATATTCTGTAAAAGTCAACAGGCAAAGTCTTTCAAACAACCACATGAACTGCATTATGGGGCTACCCCGCAGGAAATCAGAACGACCTTCTCGCCAGTCATCTAGACCGTTCAGGGTCTCCGCCAGTATCACTGTCGCAGGATTGAGACGGTATGCGATCCATGAAGTAATGGCTACAAGTTACGGATCCACCAACAGTTCCCCAGTCACCAACAGCAATTTTAAAACCAGGTCCAGAGCAACGGCTCCAGCATAGCCAGCATAGCCAGCATCCTCCAGCAACCAGTGATCTAGTCGTCGAAGGCGAAATACGAAGAAGCCCAGCCAGCAAATCCCTAGGAGAACGAGAAAATTTAGGTAAAGACGCAGCAACACTAGGATTTATCCCCAGCATGACGAAAAATTCCTCGTAGGTAGGACAAACTTCATCCAACCCAAAGCGGAATACATGGTCTTCAGGGTACCAAAATTGTACCACCGCCATCAGCATGTTCCATTCAATGGACCGATTGCTCCACAAAGAGACTCGACGCATGTTGAAAGCATCGTAGTCGACATTATAAGAAACATTGCTTCCAAGGCTTTGAGGTAGTTAGGAAACTCAATGCTACCAGGGAGATCCATCTTGCAAGACTAAGAGATAGTAGGCAAGTAAGTAAGAATGTGAAGGTGTGATGGAAACACTCCACCCTTACCCTTTTTTACAATTTAAAACCCTCACAAAAGTCATAACCCCTGCAGAAATCGGAGGGAATCCTACCCCACAAAGTACAAAAGGCTGAAGAGGTCACTAATCAAAAGATTTGAATTGATGGGACTGGACTTGACTGTCGATAGGAAGGGCAAGGGTCTTGCCGATCAGCAACCCCCCATTTTTGGAAATTTTCCTTTTTCCTTTTTTATCAAAATCAGAAAAACCCAATAAAAATTAAATTAATATTCTCAACAGAATTTCACAAAAATCCTCTTCCACCCCTATATAATTTCTCATTTCTAAAACTTTCCTTCAAATCCCAAAAATATCTCTTTTTACGGTCTCAGCAGCAAAGTAAAAAGAGCATGTGCATGTGCATGCATTCACTCACCATTAACAAAAGATAATAAAAAAATCCCATTGCGTTGCATATATATATTCTTTTGTGTTACATCAAATTTTACAGTAAATAAAAGAAAAGCAAAAAAAAATGGGACTCAGCCTGAACCCACATTCTCTCTCTCTCTCTTACCTACCCTTCATCCCTCTCTCTAAGAGCTTCCACCCCTACAACGCGCTCTCTTTCCCTTACGGAGAGACGACGCACCATCGCTACCCGAGCCGGAGTCCTCCCCGAATGAAGTAGATGGAACCAAGCAAGAAGGAACCGGGACCGCATACAGAATATGGGTAGTCGTTGAAGATATCCAGTCTCTGATGTCCCTCAGCCAAGTAGTCGACATCCGGACTTGTTGCAAGGAAAAGTCAAAATCAGTATCAAAGAGGGATCAAAATAGAAAAGGAACTAAAAATAGGAAGAAGGTATACTGCAGGATGAAGGACCTCCTCTGTCAAACCCAACTCCTCCGGATCCATCGCATGAGGACGGTGCAACATAGGCACCATCCCTCCATCAGCCCGCCGAATATTGTACGAAGGGGTATGCAACCACACAAAGGGAACCTCTGAAGTCGCCGCCGTCGCAGATGCCAACGGACCACTGCCGCTGTGGAAAAACCCCACTGCCCGACTCAAACCCACAGGAGGAAAAGGCAAGGCATCATCTATGCTGGTCGTCATCAACCAGCTCGTCATAAAGTCCATATAGTCATACGGCGCAGTCGTATCAGTGTACAACAAGTAAAACTCGTCGATCATCGCCGCGATCCTCACATCCTCCGACAACAGTCGCTCCCGCCTCATGGACGTAGGAGGCTGCGCAGGCAGCACCACCACCTCCTCCTCAGTAATCTGCCAAACCAACCGCTCCCCCAGATACCAGAATGGCCAAACTCATGCGCTAGAAAATGCCTCATATGTGCATTCATCCAAGTCACCCCCGTATCCTAAATGGTTATCACCCAAGGGTAAAAAGTCACCTAAAAATCCCCAGCAGGCATAAGTCAATACAAAATCAGAACATGCCAAAAACCAAGACTGAAAAGGAAAGAGTCTTACCCTACCACAAGTCAGGCCATTTAAGACCTGACGCACCGCCTCCAGAGAGAGAGATCCCATCGACTGCCGATTGGCCTTGGACCATCGATACAATCGGAAAAAATCCCCAACGGTATCATATTTCAGAGTGATCGGCTAAGTATTTCACCCAATCACCTCATAGAACCACGTCTACCAAAGACAGGAATTCACAATCAAAAAGAGACGCATAAGGAAAATGCGAATGCATGAAAGGAAAATGCACAAAATTAAAGAAATACCTTGAGAAGATACATGGCTCCGGTAAAAGTTTACCGACAGCACTGGCCGAATGCATCCAAAGAAAAATAGAAGGTCGCCAAAGTCAGGCTCCCCCAATCATAGAGAGGGATGTTCGAAAACATCCTCAAATACGGCAAAAAACACAAAAGGACGACGTCACCGCTCGATGCCACATGAAGCCTCCCAGCACCAGCAATATGAACAACCGGGCCATCTGCCTCACCTGAAGCCCGTCCTCCACATCAACCAACCTACTCAGCAGAACATCCTTCAACAAGGATAAACGGATGGAATCCCTAGAGACTATCCTCCCTACATCGTCGAGCGCCGGCCTCACCCTCATATAGCGACCCACATCTATTTGCTCCCCATCTCAATCCTGCCCCATAAGCTGCTGCACGTCTATGGGAGTCACGGTCATCTCCCCAAAATAAAAATGAAAGGTATGGGTAGTATCCCACCATCTCTCCCTCAAAACGCACAGGACCGCTGTCAACCAAGGCGTCTCATCCAGCGCAGACGCTAACCTCCCAAAATCCGCTGATGATACCACCCAATGCACCACAGGTGAAATATGCTCCCAAACGTCCTTAAGCCCCGTCGTCCTGCGGGCACGCATGTTCTTCAAAGAGATATCAGACTGTAAAAAGAAAAAACCTCGTCAAAATTCAAGAAGGAAGGAAAAATCATCAAAAAAGAAAAGAATGCCAAAAGTCAGGTTATCTACATAACCGCCAGGGTTCACCACCTTAGAAGACTGACGACGAGATGGTTCTCACAACAACCTCCGCTCATCTGCAACTGGTTCGAATGCATCAAAGGAGTTCTCATTCCCCAAAGCAAGAGGCGCCCTGGCCCTCCACTCCATGTTCGCCCAATCATCAACAGTTAAGTATTCCCTATGCGCCGCTGCAGTGCTCACAAAGGCAGCCATTTCTTAGAGATCGAAATGCAAGAATGGTTTGCAGAAGGAAATCGCAGAAAGAAAGAAGGCAAGAAACTTTGAAAAAAGAGGGGAATTCTACCCCTTTATATAGGATGCCAAGGATCATGCCGATCGGTATTGACCCCCCACCCATCGATCAGCACTGCCTCTTTACCTTCCGGACGTAGTCCAAAAGTCTGTGCCACTGCCGAATGGCACCCTCTGCACCATGCCGATCGGCACCCCCCTTAAAATTTCATACATAAATTCCCAGAAAATATCAGAAAGCCCTGAAAAATTCTCAGAAAATTCCTAAAAATCCCAGGAAGGATTTATAACATTTTCACCAAGAAAATTTCACACTCCCTAAAGCAGAACCCCTATCTCCCCAACGTAACTCTCAAAAACCAAGTAAAACTCCTCCCGACAACGTCCCCGGAGGATCTCAAAGTTTCACCTCCTATCCCCTAAAGGTCTCAAACCTCCTCGAGCAATACGTCCAATACCTGGACCACCTAATCACTTCCCCAATGGAGTTTACGGCATGAAATTTTCCTTTCCTTCGCCAAATACCCCAAATCATAAGGATTTCCATAGCGGAACTCCAGAGGACACTACATGTTCCCCAGCTCATTTGTTGTTCCCCAGCGGAAACCAAAGTCTAATATTTATCCCCAACATAATCCAAAATCTAATTTTTATCCTCTCTTAGGTCAGAATTGCCCTCGGTCTTGGATCGTCACCTTAGTTAGGTCAGAATTGACCTCAGTACTTGGTCATCACCTCTCTTAGGTCAGAATTGACCTCGATCTTGGATCGTCACCATAGTTAGGTCAGAATTGACCTCAGTCCTCGGTCGTCACCTCTCTTAGGTCAAAATTGACCTCGGTCTTGGATCATCACCTTAGTTAGGTTAGAATTGACCTCGATCCTCAGTCGTCACCTCTCTTAGGTCAGAATTAACCTTGGTCTTTGATCATCACCTTAGCTAGGTCAGAATTGACCTCGATCCTCGGTCATCACCTCTCTTAGGTCAAAATTGACCTCAATCTTGGATCATCACCTTAGTTAGGTCAAATTTAACCTCGGTCCTCGATTGTCCCCTCTCTTAGGTTAGAATTGACCTCGATCTTGAATCATCACCTTAGTTAGGTCGAAAATGACCTTGGTCTTGGATCGTCACCTTAAGTCCGCATAATTGACTTCGACCCGCAGAATTGGTCATCTCATCTTCAAGCCCGTAGAATTGGCTCCGACCCGCAGAATTGGTCATCTTTACTTAAGCCTGCAGAATTGGCTTCGACCCGCAGAATCGGTCATCTCATCTTCAAACCCACAGAATTGTCTTCGACCCATAGAATTGCTCATCTTCACCTTAAGCCCATGGAATTGACTTTGACCCGCAGAATCGATAATCTCATCCTTAAGCCCGTAGAATTAACTTCGACCCGTATAATTGGTCATCCTTATCACACTCTGTAGGTCCTCAGAATTGGCCTCGACCCTCTGAATTGGTCGTCGTCGCTCCCTTAGGTCCTCAGAATCGGCCTCGACCCTCTGAATTGGTCATCCTTACTCAAAAGCATCATACGGTGTCTATTAGATGGTTATCGTTTGTTCGAAACTCACCCGTCGAGGGGATCTGTAGACACCTTATTTTGTTACCCCCTAAACTCTCCTCAGGTCCCTAGCACCTCCCCTCATCACTATAAACCCAGGTCATACCCCAAGTACTGAACTAGAAGCCATCGGGCACTCCCAGGCTCCGTTTGACCAAAAGTTAAAATCTTTAGCTTGACCGAGACTAAATGAATCTTCAAAGGGCACTGAAACTCCTTTTCAACGGTCTATCCCATGCATGATTCTGACTTACCATGTGGACGAACGACCCATTTTCCCCGAAATCTAATTTGGAGACCACCAGGTGCTCTCGGGCTCCATTTGACCAAGGTCAACTCTTCATCTCGACCGAGACTGAATGAATCTTCAAAGGTCATTAAAACCCCTTTCCGATGACCCGTCCCGATCGCGATTCCGGCTTACAGTACGGACGAACGATCCTTTTTACTTAGAAAGGTCACCGAATTATTCCAGGTCCCGGTTGACCAAAGTCAACTCCCCGAACCAGATCAAACTCTTTAGAATGTCGAAGTACATCTCCTAACCTTTCTAATAGTCCACCCCATGCGTGATTTGGACTAACCATGCAGATGAACAATCCGTTTGCGTCCCACGATTCCCCGTCCAATGGACTGATGAATGCTTCTGAGCCATATTTAACCCAAAGTCAACTCCCGAACCCGGGAGCAGTCCAAAGTACTTTCCAAGGTCTCTGAATTACCTTTCCAACGGTCTACCCGTGCGCGATTCTGATCAATGGTTTGCGTTCTGCGGCCGATTTTTTGAAAAAGCCTGAAAGACACTACCAAACGGCAGGTTCCAGACCCTGCCTATCGGTAGGTGCTGATAATCGGGACCAGGGCTATGCCGATCGGCAGTGCCCTGGGACTATAAAAATGAGGCTTGACCTCACTTGCAAGAGGATTCCAGATCTGATAGATATCACTCTCAGGAAATCTAGAAAACCTCTCTCGAAGTCAGCGTGATTTCCACACCCAAATCCCTTTCCAACCTTCACTTTTCATTATCCTTTTCATCAAACTTGGTGAATTCACTACCCTCCATCATCAATTAAGTCCAAGGGTTTCTCTCTAATATTCGAGATCAAGATCAAGCTCAAGATCTTCAAGAAGGTTCAATTTTCTCAACTCTCTCCTTAAATTCTCATAAATTCGCAATAACTTGTTTTATTACTTAGCACTTTTATTATCTCATCTCACACATCCTAATATACTTTTTTACTTAGTATTATTGTACATCTCTTATTTTCATATAAATAAAAACCCCCCCAAAAAAGAGGGTTTGCTCATAAATTCCAAACGGGAATTCTCTAACTTTTCTCACACTTTTCTCACAATTAAAGTACTTTTTCTACACACACATACACACACAATTAAGAGAATCCCTCATTTGGATTTATGGGATAAACCCCACTCCTCGTTTTGCATGCAAACTACATGGACTTTGATGCCTCTATAGTCTACATAGGTGTCTCGGTGTAAAACCCGTGACTCGAGTCCTATTTTTACTTTTTCTCTCATTTTCTGTCTTCTCTAAACTCCACTCTCTTATATTATATATGTAGAGGGGGCTTGAAGGAAATCTTGAGATTAGAGGTAATTTCACATTAGCAACAGTGTTTAGGCACCGTGGCAGCTCAGCGAGGCAGCTCAGCGTGATAACTTGTATTTTAGCTTATTGTACTAGTCATATTGCATCTTTGTTTATATCGACTACAAGTTGTAACGATTGTAATGATGTAATGAGAATAATAATGAGTTTTAGTGTGAGGTCAAATGGTACTCGCGAGTGACCAGGCTTGGCAGGGCCTGGGAGAGCTTTCATGCTCTATCGAATGACCTCGTTGTGGGAATTTTAGAGGGACTTAGTTTGGAGGATTGAGAAGTGAGGCACCGTTGGGGCTTGTTCTGAACATCTTAGATACACCAAGTAAAACAACAAAGGACCCTGACCGTGGAACCTCGGGCGGAGCAACTTCGAGTTCCATCGAGCATTGAGTTGTGAACCAAATAGCCCTCTAGTTAATGTCACATCTACTGTAGGTGATGTCACTAGCCAGCTAAACAATGTCAGACCTGCACTTGAGTAAACCACCATGGTATTTGGGGATGTCAGGCAGTTGGTGAGCCACCTCTGCGACAACAGCCCCTTGACACACAGTAGTTAGGCAAAAGGCATGCCTTGGCATTTAATGTTTATGACGTGGAGACAACTAGTGCATCAGGCATTTAATGTTGTGACATAAAGTATGAGGGATGTCTTTCATAGTCTTTAATGACTAAGTTTCCTCGGGGATAGTGTGGGGGGCTATTTAAGGACCCCAACCACCCCTGAGGAGAGGATGGTTTTTTGAGAGTTCAGAAGTTATTACTAGAGAGAATACACATTAGAGAGATTTATTGCAAACCAGAGGGTTTACTCGCTCACCATTGTTATTTATTACGAAACTCTTAATGCTTGGCAAAGATTCCTGAGGGTAGTTGGTGTGTGTGACTGCCTATAAAGGTGTATTTAGGGTGCTTACTTCTCTCTCCCTCTAGCTAAGTTACTTCTAGGTTCATTACTACCTTCTTGAGTTATATACGAGAGATTTGTGAGTTTAAACTGAGTTCATCATCATTTAGTTTGTGTTTACATGTCCTATCATTAATCTGAGGTTTTGGCCAATTAACTTATCATTACCATACTCCAAAAGAGGTTACGCCTCCATCTTATCTAAACTAACCTCTTACATTTGGTGACTCTGCTGGGGAGGCATTCTTCTGAGTAAAGAGTATGGCACAAGATAACATTGATCGAAGGCTCAACTTCGTGCAATCCAACACAGTGAAGAACAAGTTGCAAGAGAACTGGAGGCCCTAAGGGATAGGGCTCCTCGGATAGAGGTATCTCCGGTTCAGGTGAGGATAGGCGTTTTAGGAGTGACACAGGCCTCCACGAGTGCAGGGTTGGGACCCACTCAGGTGGCACTCCTCATGAGTAAATTTTATGATTTTTTGCAAACTCCGGTGGCTTCAACGGTGTTGGGAGTATTTGATACCAATTCCTTCGTAACCTCAGGGGCAGCCTCAACGGCCCCTCCAAGCGCAGGCATGACAGGAATAATCCCAGCGAGCATACCTTCTATTGTGAATTCAGCAGTAGGAACATCAGGAGTATTAACGGCCCCAACTGGGACAACCGCTCCAGCTACAGTGGGTACTCAGCCCATGGTCCTGTTAGTTGTTGCCCTAGTAGCATCACCCATGGAAGAAATGAGGAAGGAGATGCAAAAGGAGATGATGAAGTTCATGCAAGCTTCCTCACAAACTACTGGCGAGGTAGCTTCGATTTATAACGACTTTCAAACACTTTATCCTCAAGAATACAACGATGAGCCCTACCCAAAGGACTATATTCCTCCTATTTTTGAAAAATACACAAGGAAAGGTGGGAACCCGAAGGAGCACATTAAGCGCTTCATTGAACACTCAGGAGCACATTACAAAGATAAGAAGCTCAGGTTGAGGGAGCTTTCTAAATCCTTAAATCGATAAAGCATATCCCTGGTATTCCCATTTGGCTCCCAAAAGCGTTTCTACATGGGAGGAGATGCACGTATTGTTTGTCCAGAAGTTCTTTCTAGAAGAGGATGAGTTTACTTTGACCCAACTGGGTAGGGAGAAGCAAAGACCTGGAGAGGAGGTGGTGGCCTATGTACGAAGATTCATAGAAAGATCCCTCGACATGAGGGAGGAGGCCAAAGAGTCCAAGTTATTGCAGATCTGCACTGAGGGGATGCTTCCTGAGTACATCTGCCATCTTATCAATAAGACGCGCGAGGGGACTTTTTGGCATTCTTGAAGGCAACGAGAAACATCTCCTTGATGGTATAGCCAAATACAGTGGGAGTGCCCACGATGTTTAGGTAGTCGATACAACCTGTGGGGGGGAGGTCTCAGCCTCCATGGGTCGGGTACATTGAGGGAGGAGATGGGGGCAAGACACCGAAGAAGGACAATAAGAGGAACTTCAGAAGAAATAGGGAGGAACCACCACCATTTCCTTGTACAGTAGAGGAGGCTGTCAGCTGCTATAATGCAATGGTCCATGGCAAAATGATTTACGAACCAAAAGAAATTCCCGTAGGGGAACTCGATGCGGCAACAAAGGCGGATCCTAGGTACTGCCAGGCTTATCAGAGGATTCAGCATCCAATAGAAAGTTGCGTCACACTGAGAAGAATCATTGACAAGTACGTGAAGGCAGGGACGTTGAAAATCCTTCCACATAACGTCAACAACAACCCACTACCAGCACATGGGGCCAATATCGTGGTGGGCGAAGAGAGGGAAAAGAGAGGAGTACGAGGAAGCTTTAGAGATCTGTACTGAGGGAATGGCTAAAGTAGTATTGGCTTACGATGAATCAAGTGCCAAAGACGTAGAGGATGTGTACATCGTTGAAGGCGAGGAAGCAGATTAGTCCAAGAGTACTGTGCAGTTTCAAAATCCTCAAAATTCACTTGGTTTTTCGACCAGGTGGGGATACCGAAAGAGAGTAGGTTGGAGATAACCCAGGAAATACTTGACATCGCGAGGAAGAATGAGGTCCCTTCGCTGAAATGGAAGGGACCCATGACCAGGTTGATTAGGAGATTTCTCTCCGAGGTAACCTTCAGCGATGCAGATACGGCTGTAAGATTCGCCCATAACAGGCCATTGTATGTAATCGCTAGCGTTAACGGATTTAGTTTCGCAAGGACTCTTATGGATGGGGGAGCTTCCATCAATATTATGCCAATCAGCTCATTTCATGCAGCCAATATTCCAAAAGAAAGGTTGGTCCCCATGCCTTTGGTGATTTCGGGGTACGATAACCAATCTTCCAAATCCATTGGGTACGTTAATGTTAGGATTGTAATGGGAAATCTTAGTTCCCATATCAAGTTCCACGTAATAGAGAGTGAAACTTCCTACCATCTGCTAGTAAGAAGGGTGCGGATGCACAATCAACTGCTAGTTCCTTCTACGTACCACCAATATGCTAAGGCGAACATTAAAGGGACGTAGGTGACCATTAGGGCTACAAAGAGGCCCTTCACTGTCGAGGAAGCTCACTTAGTAGATGCAGCATTTTACACTGAATTGGAGGAGGATGTCCGGGTCCTAACGAGAAGAATGGAGGGCACATGGGTTCCCTCAATCAGATAAAGGATGGGGACTTTGAACGAGCAGAGTAAAGAGGTTGCAAGCAGTGAAAGGGTGATAACCGAAGAAGCTCACCAGGTGGTCCCTCAGCCCCAAAACATCTCGAAGCAGCTCAAAGATAGGAAGTGTGCTAAGCCTATTCTCAGGAAAAAGAGTGGTCGAAGCTGCTAGAGAGAAGAAGAGACAGGCAGTCATTGCTACCAGCAGTCAATGCGAGAAAGTCATTACTGAAGAAGAAAGGGTGGTATATCGACTGTAACGGTGTGAGCGGGCATCCGAGGAAGATGATGATAAGGTTGACCCAATATATGAATGCTTTATGGTGGATCAACAGGGACAATGTATGGTGATAGATAATTCCAGCATACAGGAATTTGTGGAGGAAGTCGTCGAAGAACCAGATTACATGGCAGAGCAGTCGAAGCCCCAGGTACAAGAGTTGGAGCAACTAAACCTAGCGAAAGAAGGAGAGGATCCGAGTCCCATCTTCATCTTGAATAATCTCAGTAATGAGAAACGGGGGGCCTTGGTTAATTTGATTCGGGAGTTTATACACGTCTTCACGTGGAAGTACACAGAGATGGAGGGGCTTGATGAGGAAGTAAGCTGCCACAAGTTGAATGTAATGCCTTCAGCTATTCTAGTGAAACAGGCAACTAGAACGTACAATCATGAGCTAGATTTGAAGATCAAGGAAGAGGTTCAATGCTTACTAACGGTAAGGTTCATCATACCGATACAGCACCCACTTTGGTTATCCAGCATTATCCTAGTGGGAAAAAAAGATAAAAATTAAATAAGAATCTGTGTGGATTTTAGAGATTTGAATAGAGCTTGTCCTAAAGATGAGTTCCCTCTTCCCTCCATAAATAGCCTGATAGATGCAACGGCTGGTCATAAAATGTATAACTTCATGGATGGGTATATAGGGTACAATCAGATCAAGATGGACCCCTCAGATGCAGAGAAAATAATATTTAGAACCCCGTTGGGTAACTTCATGTACAGGGTGATGCCGTTTGGACTCAAGAATACTGGGGTGACTTACCAAAGAACAATGATGGCCATTTTTCATGACTTCTTTCACAAATTCGTGGATTTTTATGTGGACGATTTCGTTATCAAGTCGAGGAAGGAGGATTCCCATCTGAGTGATTTGAGGAAGGTGTTTTCTTGTTGCAGAAAGTTTAAATTAAAGATGAATCCATTGAAGTGTGTTTTTGGAGTGACAAGTGGGAAGTTCCTAGGCTTCGTGGTTGACCGATAAGGGGTGCAGATAGACCATAATAAGCAGCGAGCGATCTTAGAAATGCCATGCCCAAGAACGGCGAAGGAGATGAAGAGTTTCCTCGGTAAAGTCTCCTACCTTAGGAGATTTGTGACTGGGTTAGCCGATGTAACACATCCGTTGATGCAGCTATTACGAAAGAACACGAAGTTCAAATGGGAGTCGATTCACCAGGAGTCTCTCGATGGGTTGAAAAAATTACTCGTTTTACCACAGGCCATGGTTCCCCCAAAGGCAGGAATATATTTGCACTTGTACCTCACGTCCACCACGAGGTCCGTGGGAGCTTTGATAGCACAAGAGATCAAGGGGTAAGAATAAGCAGTTTACTACCTCAGCAGGTCATCCATGGGCCAGAAGTCAGATACAGTAGCTTAGAGAGGCATTGTTTAGCCTTAGTCTTTGTAGCGTAAAAACTTAGGCATTATATGTTGTCTTTTATAATTCATATTGTAACTAGATGTGGTCATATTAAGTATTTGCTATCAAGAATGATTTTGATTGGCAGGATAACTAGGTGGTTCCTCGTCCTATCTGAATATGACTTGAAGTGCGTGGTTCCTCGCGCAATCAAAAGCCAGGCATACGCTGATCTATTGGCTATTTTTCCCTCAGGGACGTTTGAGCCACCCAAAGAAAATATTCCAGGAGACGATTTGTAGGCCAACCACCTAGATGCAATGGATGAGGAATGGACAATGGAGTTCGATGGATCTTCAATGGAAAAGAAATGAGGAGCAAGGGTTATTCTTTCGAAAGGAATGGAGGATATTTGACTTTCCTACAAGTTAGATTTGCCTTGTTCTAACAACGAGGCAGAATATGAAGCATTGGTGCTAGGGTTGCTAGAGGCTCTTCTAAGGGGGATCCGTTCACTTTGCATCAAAGGGGATTCAAACTTAGTGGTTCAGCAAGTGAATGGAGAGTACACATTAAAACACATGAGCCTGGCACCATACAAAACAATTATCCAGAGACTTCTTTGCCAGTTCCATCGGACCAAAATCAAGAGGTAGCCTAGAACGATGAACCACCACCCAGACGCCTACACCACCATTGCCTAGAAAATGGTCATGAGGAACGACATAACTACCGTCTTAATCCAATGAAGAATAGCTCCTTCGATGGTACAATCAATCCTACCCATGGAAGAAGATGGGGACTGGAGGTGAGAGATTAAGAGGCAACTAGAGGTTGGTAAAGGAATGATGGGGCTCAGAGAATTGGCCCAGTACTTTACAAACCAGGGAAACCTTTACTTCAGAAATGTAGGAGGATGGCTGTCGAGGTGCATCAGTCCAGAAGAGGCAGAGCAAAGATTGAAGAAAACACACGAAGAGAACTACGAAATAACTGAGATACCCCTCTACCGAAGAATGCAAAGGGAGGGGTATTTTGGCCTAAGATGAAACAGGATGCGGTAGAGTTACAACGAAAGTGAGATAAATGCCAGTTATTCTTCGAGGTGGCTGAATGTCACTTCATGGAGGCTCAATCGGACTGGAGACAACCCTATATTGAATTCATTAAGGATGGAGTTATCCCAATGGAGAAAACGGATGTGATGGGACTCCGATGAAAGGCCTCGAGATTTTACGTTCAGGAGGGGAAGCTTTACTGAAGGGGATACTTTATCTGGACATTGCGTTACATCACGAAGGAAAAGGCAGTCGAGGTTCTCAAACAGGAACATGATCCAACTCATATAGGAGGGGCCAGGTTATATGACCAATTGATGACTCTGGGATACTATTGGCCAACAATGGAGAAAGATTTCGCTGAGTTCGTTCGAAGATGCAAGGCTTGCCAACTTTATGGAAATATGATCCATGCCCCGTCAGTGGACTTACACTCCCTGGCAATGCCTTATCCTTTTCACACCTGGGCATCCGACTTGGTAGGGGTAATACACCCTTCCTCGAGGGGGAAGATATGGATACTAGTAGCAACGTAGTGGTTCATAAAGTGGGCTGAGGCGATACCACTGAGAAGAGAAACAGCGGGAGTGGTGAGCAACTTCATCAGAGAATACATCATTTGTCATTTTAGGATCCCAAAAGTTATCTTCTCAGATAATGGAACCCCTTTCATCAATTTATAAGTAACAATGCTCACAGACAAATACTCCACTGTCCATCATACTTCGACGGTGGCATATCCAAAGGGAAACGGTCAGATAATGTATTGCTTTGTTTTGTGTATTTCATGCTTTGTAACTTACTTACTTGCTTTCTTTACTTGCTTTCATTTATTGCTTTCTTTAAATACATGCCATTTAATATGCTTTCTCGCTAACTTAGTTTAGGTTGAGATTGATTGAACTCACCTTGGGTTAATGGGTTGCTTTGCTTTGGTGATGGGTTTTATGCAGTTAATTCGATTGGGTTGTTCCTGACCATACACTTAGGAGATTTAAGGGGGTATATCATGTACGCTCCATATTTATGACCTTGCGTGTGTAATTTATAGGGTATTTGTTGACGCCAAAATCATAGTAGGCTTTTATGACGATTAAGGGGGTGACAACTCTAGATTTAATTACTTGTTGAAATAAGATTCAATCTTGCTAAATTCGTAGTTTTATGTAACCATTTATGCGTATTAGTCCGAGGTGAAGGATATTAGTCCCAATCTATAGTTTTTTCATTTTTTGAAATCTTATAGCTTAAACATAAACGCTTAGTATCATCTTTTATTTTGTTAACATTTAACTTTTACACTTTTATTACCGAAGTATTAAATTAATTGAATTCTAACAATTAGTCTATGTGGATTCGATACCCGGACTGGCCGCTATACCCCTTTAAAATAGTGTAGTCATAGTTTAGGTTTTTGTATTGAGGTGGTGAAACGAAAACAACGACTGGTGTACTGACATTGTGCTACTTTTCACCCTTGATCAAAATGACGCCATTGTCAGGATTAGTTTTTGCTAGAATATTATTGACTTAATAGTTTCGAATATTTTTTTCTATTTATATTTTTTTGTTTTAATCGGTTTTGCAAAATTGGACATCTGAGCGCCAAGAAACGTCAAATTCGTGCCTGCACACCACACTATTGAACGTCCATCGAGGAACCAATTTGGGTAAGTATGTCTTACACTAATGTTTTCAGTCGTTGTAATGATTTAGTTCGGGAGTTTGTCCTACGAATAATTTTCAAAGTCCCTCTAAGCCTATAACTTTTGGTGAATACTTGCATGTTGAGAAGAATGAAATCGTACGATTACTTTCGGCGAGTATTTACAAAATCAAAATAATGATTTGGGGATTTCTGAAACATATTCTAATGACAAAATGCCTCAAAATTATTACAACAATAAAGTTGAAAGCCATTGCGATGGTAGTTCTCCGAACTATTATAAAAATAACTTTCAAAGTGTTTATACTAATAATCTTGAAAGTTACGATAATAGTTCTCAAATTATTTTCTTTGGAGAAGTTGCGAAGCCACCGAATTCATTTGGTGCGTGGTTGCAAAGTCAAAAAATGAAAAAAATTGACAACTTTTATCAGGAGAAAAATCATTGTTGGGAGCATGATTTGGATTTATTATTTGAAACCAACGAAGATTTTTCTCTTGAAACTTCGGAGGACGACGAATGTTTTGAACCAAATGAAGAATTTGAGGTTCTTGAGTCGACGATGCCTACTTTGGAACAAACCATTTCGCATTTAGCCCAAGTCATAATGGACAATGAAAATGGTAAAGATATGGAGATAAACGCACTTTGTAATGAGATGATTTCTTTCGTGAACAACAAAGATGAGTTGAACACTTGTGTTTCACCTCAAACGATTTTGGAAGAACATTTCACTAAAAGTGAATATTTTTCTTTTGGAATTCAACTATCGAGCGATGATGAGTCATCTCTTCAGATTGAATTCATTTCTTTCCCGTTTCCATTCACCATTATTCAACTATTACAGCATTCCTATGATTCGGTTAAAAGTTTTGAAACGTTCAACCCATTCACCGACGAGGAATACATGCTCGCTTTGATGGGATCCTCTCTGTTGTCTGCCCCTCCCTCTATGCTTTTCAAAAATCCTTTGGGAGGAAATTCAGTTTTTTTTAGAACCCATGTGTTTTTTCCCGTTCAATCCAAATCCCCCATCATCCTCCCCCCCCCCCCCAAAAAAAAAATAATTTAATTAATGATGGTTCATTTCTTCCGCCTTACCCATACCTTGAAATTCTAGTTTTTGGAAGGTATGCACTCAACTGAGGGACTGTCAACTATCCCTCAAAGTCAAATGATTGTTTGGGCGGACCCTCAGAAGTTTCAACTCTTATTATATAATTAAGTGGTAATTGAAATTTAGGTTGTATATATGGTGACGAAAATCTCAACAAAAAACAATAATGAAAGAAAAGAAGAACAGCAATAATCACAATCACAACACAAGAATTTACGTTGTTTGGCAAATTGCCTACGTCCACGGAGAGGTCTACTGTAGTATTAAGTAACTCTCGAGACGGGTTTTTTATATATGCCCCTATGCCCCGGGACAAGGGTACAATATATATTCAGTTAAAAGCAAGTGTTGGTAACTAATACATTGATCCTATATCCCTTAAATATCTCTCCGAGATTTTTGGGGATAGACTCGATCACATTTTTTATTCTAACTGTTATTCAAGACTCATAATTTAGGCCGGGCGCTTGATTCATTTATTTAGGCTTCATTGTCTACTCTCATGGGCTTGGTCGATAATAGGTACCCACAATTTCCCCTAAAATTTTTGGGGCCATGATTTGGGATCACAAATTTTAAAAAAATCTTCTCGTCCCCCTTTGAAGTCACTATCAAAGTTCACAAGACTGATAGGATGTGAATCGTCATTTAGCAAGGAGTTTAAGGTGCAAATCTTATTCGATCAGTGTGCTCTATCATCGATGGGTTTAAATTGAAGTGTTGGACGATTATATCATCACTTCAACTCCTTGCTTCTCCCTCTTCCAAGCTATCTCTTGCTCTTCATCTTCCAAATTTATGGTTTTTTGTTTTTATTTGAATATTTTTAGAAAAATTCCAAAAAGAGTTTTGTTTTTCTAGAAAATGTTTGAAAAATACAAAAGGATTTTCAGTTGTTTTAAAAAAAAGTTGAAACGTGAAAAATATTTTACTTTGATAAATTTTTGAAAAAGATAAAAAGAGTTTTGTATTTTTGTTTTCTCCATAAATGGATGAACATATAAGATTTTTGGATCAACCCTACATTCCATCCATTCACGTAACTTTTTCGTAGTGTTCTGAGACATGACTTTGTTTTAATAGTGTGCTTAATAATGTGTGGATATCACTATGTTGATCTTTGATAACTACTATTTACATATTAGACTCCTTGTTTACTTTAATGCACACGTGCATGAGCTTTATGAATATTATGCTTACTTGTCATTTGTCGATTATGATGTTTTCATCTCAATTCTGCTTAATAACGAACCAAATGTAAAAAGAGATAAGTTGTGTATAAAAGAACCATTGCCCGGATTTCATCTACTTTTTCGAAAGATATTGTTATCTGTTAGGCAATGGGAAGGGGGTACAAAAAATCAAAATATTATTTGCGTTAAAATCCACCATTTGCATAAAAGAGCCTAAAAATATTAGAGGCACATAGAAACAGAAGTGACAAGCCATTTTTTTTTTAAATTCATTGATGCTTCACTACATATGAGCCCCATGATTTCTTCAAAATAATTGAGAGTGAATTCTTATATGTAAAATATTTTGAGGGAGGTAAAGTCGAAGATCAATTGGTTTGCACAATGTACTTTCTTGAAAAATATTAAATAGTTTGACGTTATTGGTGTGAGAATCATTTAAGTCTATGATTAAGTCGAGTCGATGTTATATGAGTTCAAAATATTTATACCTGCGGTAGACTTTGAGACTTTCTTTAGAATTGTCTTATGACTTCGTGCACACTTGTTATGATTGTTTATGTCGATTTACCTAGGTAAAATGTTCACACAATTTTATTTTGTATTCAATATTCGGATATTTCAGTGTTATTCCATGGTGTGTCGTATTTGCACATTTTATACTTTATATTTAAAAATTTTGAAAAATGTTCAAAAGTAGTTCATGGAGAAAAGTTGCCTTTTGAGATTTTCATTACATGTGTGTTATTTAATATCTTTGATATGATATCTTGCTTATTTATCATGATTAGTTTCTACTCCTTTGTCTATTGCAAATAGAAATGGGGGAAATAAATTGATGGGGGAGCTTTATTTTTCTGTTAAAACTCGTATGCGCCACGGTATTTTATTTGTCACATATGTGTAGGATGTTCCGCCTAAATGATGATCACTTGGACCTAAATGAGATGAAGACAAAGAAAGCCAAAGTGGAAGATCAATTTCATTTAAAGACATATACAAAAATATTTTTCCATTTCTTGATTTGGGAGGGTAGTTATTATAGTAGTCTTTAGGATTCAATTTGCTTCGGCTTGTGTTTCGTACAGGAATAGCCAAAGGGGGCATTTTTAAGATCAAGTTTTATAATTTCTCAGTTTTATTTTTATTTTGGCTTATCACGTTACACATACACTACACCTACATGACTTTTTTGAATTGGAACACAATGTTGAAGACGTGAGGAATATTGAAGCACCGTACGTATCAACAACCTTAGAAAAAATTATGGATTTATTTGGTAAAGAGTTACCTTATCTTTTCAGGGGTTTTAGAATTTTTGAAGAAGTTGTTTTTCAAAAAGGTTTTAAAATATTTTTAAAGAAATTTTTTGGAAAATACGTCACCTCGTTTGAATGAGTTGGCTATCTCATTCGAACGATAATAACAGGGTAATTGAAATGAGTCACTTAAAAGATTGAACGGACCATTTTCGTCATTATCTATAATTTAGTTCGAAGCCTCATTTGATACCTGTTCGAACGAAAACAGGTATGTCGTTCGAACGAGGTACCTGTCATTCGAATGACCGGACGAGATTTTATTTTTTTAATTAGTTCTAATCCAAATCTCTCACGTTTATCTTTTTATAACAAACCTTCTTATAAATAGGATGCAAGGGATTAGACTTCTTAAGAACTCCTTTTACCATCTTTAAACACCTTTTTGAGTTCTCTTTATGATCAAATACTTCTATAATCATTTTAAACCCATTGGAATCATAAAGATCACTTTACCAAATCAAGAAGAAGGTTTCTAGCTCAAAAAAACCTTTGTGGAGAAAAATATCTACTGGTGAGTTATGGAATTGAGGTTTCACTATTGAAGAAGGAAAAGGTTGATCGGTGGATACCGAGGGAAGACTGCTTTCTGTGGGTGGCTCTGAATTGGGTCATTTTCTATAGAAGAAATTAAAGACTCTATGCGTCATACTTAGTCCTTCTAAGTAGTTTGTAAGTCGACTGTTGTCGATTATTCCGTAATGCTGAATATAGGTTTTTCCTTTTTAAGGGAATTTTTCTCACTTCTTTGTATTGTTTGCATTCTTGGTTTACTTATTTATTATTGGACTACATCTCGTATGCACACATTTAGTAAAATATTTGATTTGTGTGTGTCAAACTAATATACAAATCAATTTATTAAATCCCAGCATTGTCATATTTATTTGAAGCCAATTTAATTATTTACCTTGGGTCCCTAGTGTAGTTTATATACCCGAGTAGTTAGGCAACTCTCATGAAACCCAGTTTAGCCCAAGCCATCTTTTTAACTTGTATATACAGGTGTGCGAATGGGTTTTAATCCTTATTCTTGAGTATTAGAGTTTGAGAGGGTGATGTGACAACCCGCCTACTAAAATAATAGGTGGTCAGCCCAATACTCTAATCATCACAGGAATCATAGATGGTCCATTCTTAGCATCACTGTCGATTAACATAATAGTACGAGATAACCACCAATCATTTTAGGAAACGGACTGTCAATTTAAAAGAATTTGCAAGTAAAAGAAAACACTTGGACAATCCCATTTATAAAATGGTGGATATCAAAAATCAATGAATAAAAAAAATGGCAATATAATTAATAATCACCGAATAAGCTGTCGGTGAACAGACCAATACAAATAGTACATCGAGTATTACAGTTCAATATTTGCAATATAATGAATGAGAGCAACACTTGGGCAACACGCCCGAATAAATATCCTGAACATAACTAGAGTACAAAAGAAAGAAGCGTCTAAGACAAGTAACCTACAACATCTGCAATATGTTATAGCTCCATGACAACTGGAATGAAAATGTAAATACAGATGGCCATGTGGCAGAGCACCTGTACGGCAAGGAATATATGCAGAAACAAAGAAATATAGATACGGGTCAGGACCCGATTTGATATAATTACCATGTGACTAAAAATGCATGACAGTTAAGTGCATAATTCTCTCGCATATAACAGTAATATTTCTCACCTCTCTATCTAGCATTAACCTAGCGTAATAGCGTGAGGTGATTTAGTTAACCCTATGTACTAAGGGCTAACTTCTCCCCAGTCTCAACACTATGCCCTATTCGTGCGTGGGGTGTCTCGCAAAGCGAAATCCAAACAAGGAATCCCCCGATACACTACTACTTAGGCAAGGTTGATCGTCGAGGTCCATTAGACCCTAAGCACGAAATACTCAATAAATATATATGTGTGTGCATAAGTGTGGGAGGTTACATCTACAGCTACACAAAGAAAAATATAAAATAAAACCCATCTATCATCTAATGGCACAATTCCTAGTTTCTTTCCTTAGGAATATGCATAAATGGTACAACATTTTATCAAATGTTTACCAATTCATACTTATTTACCAATTTTATTTCCTTTCTTCCATCCAGGAAGAATACATTTTTAAAGCAAGTTTTATTATCATAAAAATGCTTTACCTTTTTCATAAAATCCCACTTCCCTTCTTTCATCCAGGAAGTGTAATCAAAAGTCATTTTTATTATCATAAAAATACTTTTGTATACCATATGCTTCCACATCCCTTCTTCCATCCGGGAGTGTTACCGAAGCCAAACCATAACCCATTTCCCTTCTTCCATCCGGGAAATGTAAATTAAAGCCATTTTATTATCATAAAATGCTTTAACAAATCTAAGACCGTCCCTCCGGGTTTCCCCACTGGACGCGCCCCTAAATGGCTATCATCTTCCAGGGCCTATCTATACAAGACAACCTGGGAACCTACCAACGTCGGGAAGCGGCCATATTGCCTGCGGGAAAGTCAGGACCACACCCAGAATCCCCTAAGCAGCGCAGTAATACAAATGCCCATATGGCCTAGGGACTATATCCACCCTGCATTCATTAGCCAGGGGGATTCACCACAACGCACGCGACTTCCCCTATGATAGCGATTTAAGGAGGTGTGTAACCATAAGTTAACACTTATGAAAATCATTACCTTTTTTCCTTTTTGAAAACATCCAATTTTACCTTTTTCATTAGCCATTCATTTAGCCATTAAGTACCAAGTTTTAGAATGTGTATTTCATTCTTAATAAGTCATATTTTATTAATGACCTAAGACCCAAAGTGCCACTAACTTCAAACTAGCCTTCAAGAGTTCATACAATATCGTAAACCCTCGAAGTGAGTCTCCATAAGGGAGTGTCTCCCAAAAGCTTCACACTAATATTTTAACTTCCAATTTTACTCTAGGTTAACCTCCTATATCATTTGGACATTAACCTATACAAACTAGCCCTCGGGTAACCCAAATATCCCATCTTGTCCTAGGACATTAGTCTACCCAATACCACCCTCTAGGACTCCCCATTACTTTCCAAAGGAAGGTTCCTACCTCGAACCCAAAAGAAAAGGGCTAAAGAAAACTAAGGAGAACTAAAGGTGAAAAAATAGGGGACCGGTCGACCGGTCAAGGGATCGCGGTCGACCGCCCTTATAGGTTTGGTCTGCTAACAAAAGCAGTAAGCTAGTTTTGGCATGGCCGGTTGACCGGTCATGGGACCGCGGTCGACCGCGCCTATCAGATCCACGAAAAACCCTTCTTCTGCAAAGCCAAAATCGAAACCTAAAACCTATAATCCTCTACTTTCTTCATTCCCCTCCACCAACAACATTACCCCAACAATTATACACCAAAAGAAACCCATATAATAACCTTAAACCACACAATCTACAAGATTTAAGGATTTAACACCAAAAACCCATTTATGGTTTAAACCTCCAAAATTAACTATACATGCAAGTTTATCACATTAAATCAATATCTAGCAAGTAAGAAACTTGCCTCGAGGTTCGTAGTCTCTGATCACCTTCGATAGCGACGAAAATCCGACCCAAATCTTCCATTTTCTCTCTTTCTCTCCATTTCTCCCAACTCTCTCTTCTCTCTCTCTCTCCTTTGGCTTCTCACACAAAAAAAATGAAGAAAAAGAAAGGGGGTGGGGGACTTATACGGGTCTAAAAACATAAATCCCCACATTAAAATGTTAATACACCACTAAAATGACTCGTAACCACTAATTGAGTCATAATCCCTTAAAAATGCCCGAATCTCAAAAATTACAACTGGGCACTTAATTCGACTATCTCGACTATTCTAAAAACAACCTCACCCCCTATTTTGGCATTCGGGAAAGTGTGAACTATTTATGTGTTCCAGTTTCATTTTAAATTCATAAATTTTACCCCAATTTAAAATAGAGGTCATAACCGTCGTTTTACATATAACGACGCAATATCACAATATAATGCTATTTACCTTATCATAACGGTAAATAGACAAAACATAGTAAATATTATCCCGAAGTCTCACGGAAAAATATTTACTCCAACATCCCCTATTTTATCAAATTAGCCCATCAGGCAAAATAGTATAAAATAGTGGCTCCAAAAACCCGGGTTGTTACATACTCCCCCCCTTAAAGGGGAATTTTGCCCTCAAAATTCAGGCGTAACCCATAACCATATAAAGGGTATACTATACCAAAAATGTGCTATCATACTAGCAAACCCCTCTGCAGTGCAGCGTCCCCATAGGACACAGACTAAGGTCATCACTATTCGATCTCTGTCCACATCATTATGCGATAACGTAGCGCCAAATCGTCCCTCATGACTATCTATCCCACCCTTCTACTAAGGGAGGAGATACCTACACCATCTGGGCACAAATTGCCCTACTTCGAAACACACTACGCCGTTACTAGGGAATAACTACACTATCTTACAATCGCTAACCCCAACACTACTAACTCCTATTCGCGTTGGCGTAACCCTCGGCGTAGCCCTCAAATGAATTCGGCTCAATGAGACCAATCTTGAAAAAGATATTCTCGGACTACTCCAAGGCCAAAAATATACTATTCGCTGTTTCCATTCCAATGAACAAACAAGGCACACTGCCAACGATACTAGGCTACACACGGCAACATGCTTATCGAAAATGATTCTGAATTATAGTACGGAAATTCGATCCATAAGAACTACTACCCCAATCCTTCCTTTAAATCAAACCCACCCATTCGCTTATGGGTGGTAGGATATACCCCATATCCACACGGTTCCCATTTCTTCCTGGAAACTTTACCAGTACCAAGACACGAATAACTCTATCAGTTCACCACTGTTGCTAGGAACCGCAAACAGTTCTAGAACTCCACCACGCAGGGTTGGGCGTACTCTCCTGTACTTAGTCCGCCCGTTTCCATTGAGTAAGCAGCGATTGGTCCAATGATCCACAGTTTTCTCAACTAGGATGATGACCATTGCATTATCGGTAATTCGATAAAAATGTCCATGGATTTACCCACTCCTCGTTCCTTGCTACTCTTTGCACACAAGTAGGTGATAGGGTCAATCATGGACATAAATGCTCTTACAATGGAGCTCCCTCGGTTAAACTCGTTCTACTTGGCATTCTATGCCACGACTAAACTCTTTGACGGGTTTTCTATTAGGCACATTGGCTACCCCATCCGCATTTCCTTAGCGAAAGGGGATATCCAATTGATAGTCCTTTACGAACTCCAAATTGTTATTCGTAAAAAGGCCCAAACTCCTGCCCAGGAAGTAGTGCCTCCATTCTCCAAGGTAAATACTACCGCTACTAACTCTACATCAAGCGGGGGACGACACTTCGTAAAAGTGTGAGACACAGGAACAGTAAGTCCATGCTCCCGCGTTAACACTTCTCATTCCTGGACAAAACTCGTTCGTTAAATTCACTCTGATCATAACAACACGAGTGCAGGAGGAAAAAGTCAGCTTATACATAAACTTCTCGAGATCCCATACTTCTCAATCTAGGGACCAAATCCTATTTAGAGTTAACCCACAAACCTATTGTAGTCAACTCCCAACCACCCTCCTAATATAACGTCACATGCCCTAAGGGCCTAGCCTCCTAAGAATCCTAAAGCCGATCTATCTACCTATCCTAGTCTAGTCGTATAGATATAATACTAAATATATTCCTAGTGTCCAAGACTTTTCCCGACTTCCGACATTTGCTCGGTTTCATGCGTGGGACGTTTCGCTGAAGCAAAATCCAAACAAGGAACCCTCCCGTTACACTACTACCTCGCATTGTCGGTCGTCGAGAAGTAACGGTCGAAGACACATGATCGAGAACAACGAAATCCTAACTCGAAACTCTACTATAACATATTTACTTCTACGTTCTACCATAACAATCAACTGAGGCATTTACTTTCTGTAGGATGCCACAGATACTTTATCCTAAAATACAGGTACACCTGGTTATAAATGGCCTTCTCATTAAGGCACAACCATAAGTCTCCATCAGACTTTCATAATCTTAGTCTTACCCACATCGATCAGAGGAAAACTATCATTGTGCTCACATATATCGCACATCAACATATCCCTTAATCACTCATATACGTGATTCTTGGCGAAACCTTCCCATCAAGCATCTCAACCAACTGAAAAAGAAAAGAAAGAACAGAAAAGAAAATGCACATCTCTCCACTCCCAACGTCGTTAAGGTTCATGCGTGGAGCGTCTCGCAAAGCGAAATCCAAACAAGGAACCCCTCCACACAATCCCCTTAACTAGCCGGTCGTGGAGATAAGGCATATCATACACAATCAAAGCAAATAAAAGAAGCAAGCAATCAAGGAAAAAAGAATAAAGCAAGACAAACAAATAATAAACAAGATAAAAAAAAATAAAAACTACTTACATACCGTAAACCACCTCTATAAAGTCTCAACCTGTATCCAGGGGAGATATTATAGAACCACTAGCTCTTTCTTCTAGAACTAGAGATAGGATAGCCTCGCAATTTTCGCTTGCTATCACACCAACCCAACTGAGAGTATCTCTACTCGTATATTACATATAATACAAGTAGCACGTACTACACATATCACCACTCGCCCCATAATGAGTGAAGAGGAAAATACAGAACCTCCCTATCATGGAAGCTATACAGATATACTTATATAAAAAAAATATACCGATACTATCACAAGCTCGATATACACACCCGGACCTAGGGTTATCACCCTACTGCTCCATCTTACCTAAGGAATGCACAACTCGCACCTTAGTCGAAAAGTCCCACCAACATACTAGCCAATCTCCTTGGCCTCTACCACTAGTTCAAAAACACGTCATTCTAGTCTTATCTGAACCAATCTACTTCCATAAACATCTCATCTAGGAGTCCCATCCTTGCCGGTTATCTTCAATCGACAAGATCAGAACGCATAGTTCCCTTGACTTCTTCAGTAAAGAGAACATTCTGTCAGCCTCCCTGACCTTAGCTCCACGAGTCTCCCCCGGGTGGATGTCCACCAATGGGGTCTCATGAACACTACTTCTCCAGAAGTGTTTCCAACACTTACTTACGAGCCTAGCATTTCCACTGAAAGGCTCTCTACATGGGCAGAACATTCTTCCCCACCATAAAGAGACGATTATCATATCCGCCACTTCAACCTTACTCCAATGGGTGAAAGGTTTTCCTCAAATCCTCACACCTGGGCACTCCTATACCCAACTCTTAGGCCAAAACTCTCGGGCCTTACGCTTTTGCCGAACGAGGTTACACTTCCTCTATTCAACCGAACTTCAACATGGGGTCCTTATTAAGGAACTCTCAGCTCCGAATTGACATTTCTTGGAATCTCAAGCATAGTACCACTCTCTACCGACAGCGGTATTTGGGAAAAATATTTTCACCATACTTAGTAGCCACGGCAGCAATATAAAATAATGCTACAAAGGGAGAGACCTCCAAGACTGCCCTTATTCCCGACCACAGCCTACAGCTTATAGTAATACCATCCTAAGACACCTTCACAACGGCCTTCCTCCATGACCTTCATCTAACGACTTACAAGTCTCACACGAACGCGCAGAAGATCTTCGGGGTTCTCATACCATAGCAGGAGAACGAAATCTCACAAGAGAATTCAATGACCTTATTCCTAAGGCTCTAAATCAAACAGAGAGAAACACAGAAGACGTAGAACATCCGCACAGATTCCTAAGGACTCTAGCACCTAATGCTCTGATACCATCTGTGACAACCTGCCTACTAAAATAATAGGTGGCCAGCCCAATACTCTAATAATCACAGGAATCATAGATGGTCCATTCTTAGCATCACTATCGATTAACATAATAGTACGAGATAACCACCAATCATTTTAGGAAACGGACTGTCAATTTAAAAGAATTTGCAAGTAAAATAAAACACTTGGACAATCCCATTTATAAAATGGTGGATATCAAAAATCAGTGAATAAAAAAAATGGCAATATAATGAATAATCACCGAATAAGCTGTCGGTGAACAGACCAATACAAATAGTACATCGAGTATTACAGTTCAATATTTACAATATAATGAATGAGAGCAACACTTGGGCAACACGCCCGAATAAATATCCTGAACATAACTAGAGTACAAAAGAAAGAAGCGTCTAAGACAAGTAACCTACAACATCTGCAATATGCTGTAGCTCCATGACAACTGGAATGAAAATGTAAATACGGGTGTCCATGCGGCAGAGCACCTGTACGGCAAGAATATATGCAGAAATAAAGAAATATAGATACGGGTCAGGACCCGGTTTGATATAATTACCATGTGACTAAAAATGCATGACAGTTAAGTGCGTAATTCTCTCGCATATAACAGTAATATTTCTCACCTCTCTATCTAGCAGTAACCTAGCGTAATAGCGTGAGGTGATTTAGTTAACCCTAAGTACTAAGGGCTAACTTCTCCCCAGTCTCAACACTATGCCCTATTCGTGCGTGGGGTGTCTCGCAAAGCGAAATCCAAACAAGGAACCCCCCGATACACTACTACTTAGGCAAGGTTGATCGTCGAGGTCCATTAGACCCTAAGCACGAAATACTCAATAAATATATATGTGTGTGCATAAGTGTGGGAGGTCACATCTACAGCTACATAAAGAAAAATATAAAATAAAACCCATCTATCATCTAATGGCACAATTCCTAGTTTCTTTCTTTAGGAATATTCATAAATTACAACATTTTATCAAATGTTTACCAATTCAAACTTATTTACCAATTTTATTTCCTTTCTTCCATCCAGGAAGAATACATTTTTAAAGCAAGTTTTATTATCATAAAAATGCTTTACCTTTTTCATAAAATCCCACTTCCCTTCTTTCATCCAGGAAGTGTAATCAAAAGTCATTTTTATTATCATAAAAATACTTTTGTATACCATATGCTTCCACATCCCTTCTTCCATCCGGGAGTGTTACCGAAGCCAAACCATAACCCATTTCCCTTCTTCCATTCAGGAAATGTAAATTAAAGCCATTTTATTATCATAAAATGCTTTAACAAATCTAAGACCGTCCCTCCGGGTTTCCCCACTGGACGCGCCCCTAAATGGCTATCATCTTCCAGGGCCTATCTATACAAGACAACCTGGGAACCTACCAACGTCGGGAAGCGGCCATATTGCCTGCGAAAAAGTCAGGACCACACCCAGAATCCCCTAAGCAGCGCAGTAATACAAATGCCCATATGGCCTAGGGACTATATCCACCCTGCATTCATTAGCCAGGGGGCTTCACCACAACGCACGCGACTTCCCCTATGATAGCGATTTAAGGAGGTGTGTAACCATAAGTTAACACTTATGAAAATCATTACCTTTTTCCCTTTTTGAAAACATCCAATTTTACCTTTTTCATTAGCCATTCATTTAGCCATTAAGTACCAAGTTTTAAAATGTGTATTTCATTCTTATTAAGTCATATTTTATTAATGACCTAAGACCCAAAGTGCCACTAACTTCAAACTAGCCTTCAAGAGTTCATACAATATCGTAAACCCTCGAAGTGAGTCTCCATAAGGGAGTGTCTCCCAAAAGCTTCACACTAATATTTTAACTTCCAATTTTACTCTAGGTTAACCTCCTATATCATTTGGACATTAACCTATACAAACTAGCCCTCGGGTAACCCAAATATCCCATCTTGTCCTAGGACATTAGTCTACCCAATACCACCCTCTAGGACTCCCCATTACTTTCCAAAGGAAGGTTCCTACCTCGAACCCAAAAGAAAAGGGCTAAAGAAAACTAAGGAGAACTAAAGGTGAAAAATAGGGGACCGGTCGACCGGTCAAGGGACCGCGGTCGACCGCCCTTACAGGTTTGGTCTGCTAACAAAAGCAGTAAGCTAGTTTTGGCATGGCCGGTCGACCGGTCATGGGACCGCGGTCGACCGCGCCTATCAGATCCACGAAAAACCCTTCTTCTGCAAAGCCAAAATCGAAACCTAAAACCTATAATCCTCTACTTTCTTCATTCCCCTCCACCAAAAACATTACCCCAACAATTATACACCAAAAGAAACCCATATAATAACCTTAAACCACACAATCTACAAGATTTAAGGATTTAACACCAAAATCAACCAAAAACCCATTTATGGTTTAAACCTCCAAAATTAACTATACATGCAAGTTTATCACATTAAATCAATATCTAGCAAGTAAGAAACTTGCCTCGAGGTTCGTAGTCTCTGATCACCTTCGGTAGCAACGGAAATCCGGCCCAAATCTTCCATTTTCTCTATTTCTCTCCATTTCTCCCAACTCTCTCTTCTCTCTCTCTCTCTCCTTTGGCTTCTCACACAAAAAAATGAAGAAAAAGAAAGGGGGTGGGGGACTTATACGGGTCTCAAAACATAAATCCCCACATTAAAATGTTAATAAACCACTAAAATGACTCGTAACCACTAATTGAGTCATAACCCCTTAAAAATGCCCGAATCTCAAAAATTACAACTGGGCACTTAATTCGACTATCTCGACTATTCTAAAAACAACCGCACCCCCTATTTTGGCATTCGGGAAAGTGTGAACTATTTATGTGTTCCAGTTTCATTTTAAATTCATAATATTTACCCCAATTTAAAATAGAGGTCATAACCGTCGTTTTACATATAACGACGCAATATCACAATATAATGATATTTACCCTCTCATAACGGTAAATAGACAAAACATAGTAAATATTATCCCTAAGTCTCACGGAAAAATATTTACTCCAACATACCCTATTTTATAAAATTAGCCCATCAGGCAAAATAGTATAAAATAGTGGCTCCAAAAACCCGGGTTGTTACAGGTGAGAGAAAATACTGTTCACATTTTTGTAAAGAGGGCTAGAAAGAGACCACCATATCTCAAGTTTTAGCAAAGGTTTTTATCTCAAAAAGTGTCCACCCACCTACCTAAGTTTGGGATGATCATACACTAGAAGATCCTAGTATTCAAAAGGTTTAAGAAAGGTTTGGGAGATCCAAAACAAGGCAGTACCATCATCAACAAATATTTTTATTTCCATCAAATTGCAACTGAATCCGCATAGGTTTTGTGTTCTAAACCCTAGGATTATTCTTCAAACCTAGTTTTTAATTTCATCATTTTTTAATGTTTTACTAATTGAAGAACCATGGCTGAAATTTTTTATTCCATTTATATCGATCCCAATAATTGGTATCATAATCTTTGGTTTAGATTAATCATCCATTGGATAAGTCCATGTTGTCCAAACCTTAAAAATCTTGTTCTGCATGTTGTGGAATGGTGTATGTTTATGTACTAATATGGTGTTGCAGAGACTCTTAATATATAACCTTTCCATCATGGTCATGCATTTATTTTCTATGTGAATGGATCCTACAGTGGTTTATCCATCGTTATTTTTATCTCTTGATTCGATATGGTTGTAATAATTATTTTTTATTATTATGTCTATTTCTATGTATTTGGAGGCATTGGAGAGGGGTTATATTGTTTGATTCACTTAAAATCCTGTATTAGGGTTAGTATAAGTGTTTGGAAAAGTTTCATGGAGTTTTATGAAGGTTAGAATGGATTGTGGAGGTTCTTTCATGGCAAAAAAGAGAGGAAGAAGAAAGTGTCTCAAGTGCCCTCGATCGATACGAAATTAATATCGGATCGATCTGATAAGGATTCGAATCGATTCGATCCCTCACTGACATAATGGTGGTTTTGGCTTCTTGGGTGTTTTATAGTGGTCTTTCGTGGTGGTTCTTTCCCAAAATGTTTCCAAAATATGGAGGATCATTTTTCAGTGATCAAGATCCTCAAGAACTCTTGGATTTGATGAAGTCTACTTCAAGTTGGACTTTTAGACAAAAGAAATTCTTCTTCAACAAGGAATCTTGTGCATGGAGATTCCTTAATCTAATGGAACTTCTTTTTATCGGAAGTATGTGTGCCATCCGATAAGCATGTGATGATTGGATCCCTCTAGCTTAAAGCCTTTTAGATGACGAGAACTTGTTTAGAAGTATTATGCTTCATGATTCTCGCCTGAGCCAGATATTCCACTTCGATCGTTCTTTTGAGGTCGAAGTCGATAGATGAGGGGAAAATGTCTAGAGCGTCTTCATAACTATTATTCCCTCGAGGAATTTATTGGACTTAGATGTACTTGAATTTAGCGACCATGTCCTGGGCAATGTGGAGATATGCTAGTATTCGCTCGAAACTGGCATTTTAATATCTTGATATTTGTTTAGATCCATTCTTAAATATTATTAGATTTTAAGGTGACTAAAACCAAAGGATGAAGCCCTCTTCAATCTGTAGGTGAGGGGCTTATATTTGTCTTCGTTATTGGATGCCCCAATGGGAAGTCTAATTCTTTGCTCGAGCACAATATGATATGGAGTTACCAGTACAATCACCATTCTTGATACTTTTGGATTAGATTCTACGTTAACATAGAGTGTTTATTTTTTAAATTTGAATGGGCTCTTTGGTGGTTGCTTGATCGGTAAGCTCCCTCTCGTCGGGCTCATGCCCTCTAATGAATTCGGTAATGAAGTCCGGTGATACTTTTCCCTTAATAGAGATTCTAGGTTGATATTGGATATCAAGCATACCCAGTTCCACCAATCACTTTGACATTCGTTCAGAGAGGTCGTACATTCTGAGGACAGGCTTTAATGAAAACGAAGTGATAATAATGATGGAGTGGGACTGAAAATAATGCTCCAAGTTCCGTGAGGCGATTACAAATGATTATGCCAATTTCTCCAATGGAATGAAATATTTCTTGGCATCTAAAAATGTTTTTGTAACATAGTAGATCATAGATACCTCTCCTTCTCGCATACTAAGATCGAGTTTGCTGCATGCTTGAAAATCACGAAATATAAGCAGATTGGATCACCCAGATTTGGGACCGCGAGCAGAGGTGGTCATCTCAAGTAGAACTTGATTTCTTCAAGTGCCTTTGAGAATTCTTAGTTCTAGGCCCGTCCTTTCTCCATCTTCAAGAGCTAAAATAATAGTCGACACTTTTTATAGGATATAAAGATAAAGTGATTGAGTGCTACCAACATCATAAACAGTTTTTTAACATCCCAAACCATCTTAGGTGGATGGGAATTATTTTTCATCACGATCTGGCCAGGATTTTCTTCAATTCCCTTTTGACTGACCAGGTAGCATTTGGCCTCATTAAGCTTCATTATTTAATATCTGATGACCTTAAATGTCTTTGCCAAATTTGACAGATTGTCTCCTTTATATCTGTTCTTTATGAGCATGTCATATATATAAGCCTCCATTGTGTCTCCTAATTGATGCTTAAACATCTTAGTGATCGATATCAAATATGTTTTTCCTGCATTCTTGATCCCAACCGGTAGGACCGTGTAACAGTATAAGCCAATGGTAGGAATATATGAGGTATTTCCTTGACTGGGCCCAAATAAGGGGATTTGGTGATACCCTGAATAAGCAACTAAGAAACTCATTCATTTATGTCTATCTATGGCATCGACCAATTTATCGATCTTCTGCAAAGGAAAATTGTCCGTAGGACATGTCTTGTTTAGGTCGATTAAATCCATGCAAACTCTCCACTTCCCATTGCTCTTTCTAACTATGACTGGGTTCGAGAGACATTTGGTAAATTAAACTTCTCTAATAGACCTTGCCTCTAGAAGTTTATTTACTTCCCCTTTTATTGTTTTCTCCTTTATAGGGGTTGTTCGGTGATTCTTTGGTTCTTTTGTCGTATGTAATTCTTTTGTCGTTTGGTTGCTTAGTTTTCTAAGGCTCTAATAGTGTCACTGTCACAACTTCTTTTATTTTCTTTACGTCAATTAATTTCTTCTTCGGTCATCTTGTTTGTCTCTAGTGCCTCCATTTATTATCTTTCGTGGTGCATATGTATATCTTCTACGATTGTTACCTCCTATTTCATCAATAAGTTATTCAATGTGAGGGAGAGAGTTATGATATTTAACCCATGATGAGAGTCTCTCAATGGAGTAAGTTGAGATGAAAGTAAAAAAGAAGAGATGATGTTAAAAAGGGGATTGAGAGAGAGAGATAGAGGTGGGTGAGGAAATTCGATCAAGTCCATTGATTTTAGGGTGGAGTCAATATTAGATAACCTTTTATTCCATTAGAAATAATATTGTTCTATTTGAAATGAAGGGTAAATATGGGTATGTAAAAAAGTGGTGTAGAGATTGCCCAAAACACTTTTATTGTACCATACTGGTATAGATGGTGGTGAGGAAATATATTAAAATCGTATAACCAAATCACACTCCACGGAGTCCAACTTTCTTGGTATAGACCGAATCTGAGATCTCTGGCAACCATTTAATGTCAATTTCATGAGATAAACTGTAACAATTCAATGTTATTAAGTCATATAAGCTAAAATGCTGAGTAATTTACAAGAGAAATCTAATTACAAATTTTTTTATTTTATATTCGAAATACCTAAGTCGAATAGACCGTTTTTATGACATAATAGATACAATGTAAGATATGTGATTTAATTTTTACTATTTATAATATACAAAATAAATGATTAAAATTTGGGATTGAAATCTTGAAAAAGTAATAAAAAATTACCACTTAGAGATTGAGTAGTAAATATCGCGAATGAAAAGTGTATCAAATACATGTTTATAATAGAAAGACGGTATATTAAACATGTATATGATGTTGTGATTGAAATTATATTATAATCCAAACATATCCAAACGTGGATGATAATCATTTAGTATACAAATAACATGCTAAAAAAATATATATATGACGAGTATAGGGTGGCCATTACTTGACATGTGGGCTTATAATTGTAACTACTATCAAAACAATGGAAATCATAGAGAAATTATATACCAAAATGAACCACTCGACGTGACAAACCCAACGATATTTTTCCGTATTTTTTTACTTTTAATTTAAAAGATAGGAATTTTACAAATGTTTTATCTAATATAATAAATAAAAATTAATTTGAGTGCTTTTGTTTCAAATGCTTAGGTTTGGTAAATGAATGGATACAAAGTGGATACCATACTATCAATTACCCATATTGGTTTTAAAGTCCACTATCCATATTTGTATCCGCTCGGATAATACATGAAACTATCTTTAGTCGTATCCTCCTAAATTCTTCAGATTCCAATAATATCTGTGTCCATTTATATTATTTGTATTTACATATATCAAACCCCATTATTTGAAAATTTTGGTCTATTGTATAGAATAAAAAAACTTGGTGTGGTATTTTGAATTGGGCATCTACTTAACGAACTCGATTTCCTATTATATGAGGTAGATTTTTTTCATGGTTTTTTCAAAAAGACAAAGAATTGTCTCACTTTCGTTGATGTTTCTCGAAGAGGATTCGAAGTTTACACAAATAAAAATAGAGTTAAAGAGATAAGGCATCCATGTTATGAAGTGATAACTTAATGAAATCCACGACTAAATTCAAATTCATAATTCATATTTGATAAAGCAATGATTCTATGGAATTATTCGTATATTAGTCTAACCACACACAAATTCAATATTAACAAATTTATCTCTGAATTAATTTAGTGTGGATCTAGTGATGTAGTCCAAATTAATTACTAATCAATCACATAATCAAAACACGCGAAGAAGTAGGAAAAATCCCTTTCGGGCAAACCCTATTATTTAGCACGGTAAAGAGTTTGATAGACACAATAGACTTACATACTACTTAACAACACTAAGTATAATGCGTAGCGTCTTCAAATCTTCTACAGAATACGACCCAGTTCACTGTCGTCTTTAGCACTAGAATCTCGATTCCATAAGTCAGTAGTAGAGATGGATTATACAAGGGTTTATGCAAGGTGTGTGATAACTAGGGTTTCGTAAACTCACAAATCATATAAAAGGACGTATGATTTGGAAAACAAAGTATGAACACTTTTGGAACAGGTATTGAAAAATCATTTTTGCTAGTAGTCTTGAGAAATTCTGAACAAAACAGGCTTTTATAGCAAAAACATGTATTTCGAGGTGACGGGGTTTCGTTCAAATGAAAATAGCATCTCGTTTGAACGAAATAGTATGTTCATTCTAATGACATTTAGTCTCATTCTAACCAAACCTTCTTTTCGTTCGAGCAACCTTCTAACCAGCTGTGAAGGAGAATTCTCTGTTAAGACGGGATATCTCGTTTGAAGGTCGTTTGAAGCTGGTTCAAAGGAGAACACATATCTCGTTCAAAACGAGACTAAAAAAAGTTTCTTTTTAAAATCCTTTTATAGAAGCCTCAATTTTAAAATCAAACATCCCAGAATATAATGTATATAAGGCATGAAAACTACAAGTTTTATACCTCTATAAAGTGTTGATGACGAATTTAGAAATAGTACTCGATTACTAACGAATATTCGAATGAACTTGGAGATAATGCAAATGTAGCATTTAGTTTGAGATGCCGATTTGTAACGGGATACGCCAAAACTAACAAAAATCCTAAGCTATGAGCATTTATAAAATCCCGCTCTTACAAATCTCCCCCTTTGTCTATTTTGGTATAAAACAAAATCGAAAACCAAATTACAATAAAATCCTCTAAGACAATGAATCCTAATGTCCTCCCAAACCCAGAAACAAAACGACATTTGAAACTTTGTCTTCAACTAAACTTGTTCTTCCCATGGCTATCTTTATCTTCATATAGTGTAGTCTATGAGATTGTCATCAAAGCGAAAGAGACCTACACATATAAAACAAGAAACAAGAAATACCATGATGAGTATGAGTTTTAACGAAAAATAAAACTCCCCCTCAATTTGTTATCCTCCCCTTTTGTCCATAATAGATAAAGGAGTAGAACCTAAACATGAATAATAAGAATCACATGAAGAAGTAAGATATCATCACAAAAATAATCAATTAGAGAACATGTAATGATAATCTTAAAAGGTATATGCTCTCTACCTACTAATTTTGAAGTTTTTCAGTATTTTTTTCAGGTATAAGGTATAAAGAGTGCATATAGGTACAAAAACATATAGTCACCATGGAATAACACTAAAATATCCGAATCGTGAAAATAGAATGTAATTGTGTGAACATTTTTCATAGGCAAATCAACATAAACATTTATAACATAAGTGCACGAAGTCATAATATATTTCTAAAGAAAGAACTCAATTTCTACCTTAGGTGTAAAAAAATTTGAACTTAAATAAAATTGACTCGACTTATGCAATATGTCATGAATTTTAATGATACTCAAAACAATAATGCCAAACTATTTAATGATTTTCATGAAATTACATTATGCAAACACATTGATCTTCTACTTTATAACTCCCTCAAAATATCTCATATATAAGTTCAGTCTCAAATATTTTAAAGAAATCATAATGCTCATATGTAGTGAAGCATGAATGAATATAAATAAATGGCTTTGGTATTTCTGTTTTTGTGTGCCTTAATCCTTTTAGTCTCTTTTATGAAAATGGTGACTTTTAACACAAAGAATATTTTGTTCTTTCATAACCCCTTTCCATTGCTTAACATTTAACAATATTTTTCGGGAAATGATATTCAGACAATAGTTCTTATATGCACAACTTATCTCTTTTTACATTTGGTTCATTATTAGGCAGAATTGAGATGAGAACATCGTATTCAACACATGACAAGTAAGTACAATGTTCAAAAGGTTCATGCACATGTGCAATAAGGTGATAAAAAGTCTAACATTTAGAGAGTAATCATTAATAATCAATGAAGTGGTATCCACACATTACTAAGCACACTAATAAGACAAACTCATGTCTCAAAGCACTATGAAAAAGACACGTGAATGGATGGAATGTAAAGGTGATCCGAATATTTTAAGTGTTCATCCATATACGGTGAAAAATTGAAGATACAAAAATCTTTCTGTATTATTCAAAAAATTTATCAAAATAAAATATATTTCACTTTTTCAAACTTTTTCTTAGCAATTGAAAATCTTTTTTATTTTTTAAAAATTTTCCAAAAAAACAAAACTCTTTTAGGAAATTTTCAAAGTATATGAGAAAAATATATCAATATAATGATAATACAATCTAGCAGTCGGAATATAAGATATGAACATAATAAATATCCTATACTAGATAAAGTAACCGAACTCAATCAGCGGATCAAATACCCAAAAACTTCCTAAGATCCTCAAATCTAGGTGCATCTAAAGGTTCCAAGTAAATATCGGCTAAATGACGTTTGCTGCTCACAAAGCTCAAAGACACGACTTTCTCCTCGATGAGAGCACGTATAAAATGCTCACGCATCCTAATGTGCTTTATGTGAGAATGTTAAACCGGATTGCGAGATATATGGATCGCACTCGTATTATCATAAGAAATTGTCATTGTTTCTTGTGAAATCCTATAATCTTCCAATATTTGCTTCATCCATAAGAGTTGTGTGTAATAACTCCCGGCGGCTATATACTCAGCCTCTACCGTGGACAAAGATATGGAGTTTTGCTTCTTATTCAACCAAGAAACAAGAGCACTCCTAAAGTAAAAACACCCACCCGAGGTACCCTTACAACCATTAACATCCTCGACCCAATTGGCATCCGAATAGGCGAACAAACGGTCATCGGTATCAAAGGAATACCAAATACAGTAGGAAAGAGTGCCACTCACGTATTTAATGATACGTTTAAGTGCGAGCAAGTGAAACTCTTTCGGGGATGCCTGATATCGCTCATAAACTCCAATGTTAAAGGCAATGTGAGGACGACTAGCTATCAAATAGAGTAGATTACCTATCATCTTCCTATATAGGGTTTGCTTTATGTCCTTGACTAAAGTGTCTTTGCTAAGCTTTGTGAATGTACTCATAGGGGTGTGTGAATGCTTAAGGAAGTCTAAACCAAACTTCTTCATTAGGCCCCTAGCATATCTCTTCTTCATTAGGTCCATGAAGGTCACATCCTCTAACTTACTCACCTAGAGAGCTAAGAAGAACGTAAGCTCACCAACTATGCTCATCTCAAACTCACTCTTTATCTCTTCCTCAAAAGTGTGAGCATATCGTGAGCACATGGGTCCAAATACTATATCGTTTATATATACTTGGGCAGCCAATATAGTACCACTCTCTCTCCTCATAAACAACATTTTATCCACTCCCCCCTCTTGAAGCCACGAGCTAAGAGATAGGAAGTGATCCTCTCGTACCACACACGAGGTGCTTGCTTCAAACCATACAGGGCGTTCTTAAGATAAAAGACGTGTCCCGGGTGCTTTGGGTCTTCAAATCCCTTTGGTTATTACTTATAAAATACCTCATGTATAATGTCGTTCAGAAAGGAACTCTTGACATCCATCTGATATAACTTAAAGCACAAATGACATACTATGGCGAGTAGTAAGCGGAGGGATTCAAGCCTAGCAGCAAGAGTAAATGTCTTGTCAAAGTTTACACCGTCAATCTTTGTGTAGCCTTGAGCGACCAACCTAGCCTTATTGCGAACTATGGTATTATTATCATCTATCTTATTCTTGTAAATCCACTTGGTACCTATCACATTTATTTCGCTAGGTCGGGGGACTAACTCCCAGACATCGTTATTGTGAAATTGAAGAAAATCATCTTGTATAATAGATATCCAATGCTCATCCTTGAGTGCTTCTATCATATTCTTGGGCTCAACTAAGTAGGTGTAGTAAAGGTAGCTAACCACATTCTTAAGTTGATTACGAGTCTTGACACCTAGCGTGGGATCACCAATTATAGCGGAAGGAGTCATAACTCTTTTAAACCCAAGCAAGTGGATCCTCTAAATCAAGCATGGGGTCTATCAAGGTAGTATGAGGAAGGATGGGGTTGTCACCAAGGGTTGCATCATCCCCACACTGGGGGCCAGGGTCAATAGACGTTGATGGCTCGTCATCTTCAATTGTGACGTTTATTCCCTTGTTACTTCGGGAGTCGATTTTTTCTAAGTGCTCTCTATCCCTAAAGATATATCAAGTACACCTAAAGACATAAAAATACAATAACTTGGGCTTCTTCATAATCCATAACTCATAAGGCGTTTGTAGCATCTGTGAACAAAGATATACCTTATTCACCGTACGGCATGCGATTCTCATCACATTTACCCAAAAACATCTAGGCACGTTTCCCCTAAGAAGCATAGATTTAGCCATTTATTGTATCGTTCGGTTCTTCCTCAAAACTATCCCATTTTATTGAGGAGTATGAATAGACGAAAACTCCTCTTTGACGTCGGACTCCATCATAATAACTTTCCACTCCAACTTCTTTAAATTTAGTGCCATTGTCATTACACATTCGATTAATAGTGACATCGTGTTGGTTTTGTAGGACATGACAATTGGTTGTTATGAACTCAACTGCATCAAAAGTTTTACACAGAAACACCAAAATAGAGTATCTCAAAAAGTCATCGACCATCACGAGAATGTACTTTTACTACCAAAACTCTTCGAAAGAGTAGGACCCATAACATTCATGTGAATCAACTCTAAAACACATGTCGTGGTAATGGTATTAACTTTCGATGGGGACTTCGAATTTGTTTTCCTTATTGGCAAGGTCCACAAACCGAGGAAGTTGGTTTTTCAAGTGATGGTAAGTTATGAAGTAGATCCTTTTTCATTAATATCTCAAGATCTCTAAATTTCACATGACCTAGCTCTTAAATCCAAAAGTCCATAGAGAAGATCGTGGTATTATTTCACACAAAGGAGGACTTGGACACAATCCCATACCAATTATCTTCAGTCCTCACTCCATGTAGTAAAAGTTCACTAGATTAATCATATACGTTACATTCGGACCGATCAAACTTTATCGTAAAGTTTTCATCACACGGTTGGCTTATGTTAATTAAGTTCAATTTCAACCCTTTTACGTACATTGTCTAGTTTAGGACTATATATCTCAACACATCCACATATTAAAATACTAGACCTACTCCTATTTTCAAATGTGACTTTCCCTTCATTGCGATCCTCAAGGTTGGTAAAAAATGATATGTCACCAGTAATGTACCTAGAGCACCCATCATCAAAATATTATTGGGAATTATTTTGAACCTTGAGAGTAACATGCATAACAAGGGCATTGTCGTCTTGCTTAGGTACCCAAGTGCAGGTAACCTTTTATTTTCCCTTGTCATTGTTGGCTCTAGTTGGAGCATTAAAAGCATTATCAAATGACATTGATATCCGTTAAAATTCTTACATTAAGCTTTGTGAAGTCATGACTAGGAACTCAAATTGCTCTTTAAGACTAGCAAAGTCGCTATAGCGATGCGCGGGAGTTTGTGTACGTCTAGTAACAAAATTCCCTAAAGTGGCCTCTCCTCTTAAAATAGGTGCAAACAAAGAGTTTTTTAGGTATACCGTGGTTTGATTTCTTATGTTGAACTCTCTTTTGTGGTTTAAATCGAGGCACATAAGGATCTACCACAAATTTAGGAACCGGTTTCGATGCGGTATGCGAAGTGGATACACCGTCATAACCTATTCCTTGACCCTCCTTAAAGCCTAAAGTAAGACCTAAGAGCATCTTTGCAACCTTCTTCGAAGTATCCTCTATAATAACCTTGACCTACCGAGCAAGTTCGAGATCTTTCTCGAGTTGGGATAAAAGGACTTTAAGTTTCTCACAAGTCTCCATGGATGCTTGAAGATATCTCATAAGACTATCCATTTTGTTGTTCAAGTCACTATTTTCCCTCTTTACTAAAATGACTCTTTTATCAAAGAAACTCTCAACAAGGACTCGCTCTCTTTCGCCTCTTTCAAATCGTTCTCTAAAGATAAAACTCTAAGCACTAAACCTTTATTTTATCTCTTCATTTTCAAGGACTCTGCTTGGCGTAAGCACGTTGAAGGTCACTCTCACCCACACTCAAAACATCACCTCCCTTACTCTTTCGGAGTGACTATACTCAGTGTCGTGGTCATCATGTTTAGTAAATTCCTTATCGACATGAGGTGCACTATATGTACTAACATGACTAGTCATGAAAGTGATGAAGTTACATCTATGTCATGACTCATCCCCGAAATCCACTGACTCGATATCGCTCTCACTAAGTGTGGCATTAAAGGTAGATTTGCCTTGTCTCTTTAACCGTGTTCCACATTCGTGAGCTTTGTGACCCTTACTCTCGCACTCATAACATCTCTCTTCATCTTTTTTGGGGTAATCTTTTCTTTCCTTTTCAAAGTTTTTCTTACCTGCTTTATATTTTTGGTAAACTCAAAACTCTTATTTTCTTTGTAACTATTTTCAAAACTCAATTTTTTTCTTAATTGCTTTATATTTTATTGGGTTCAAAGGTTACAGAAATCTAGGTACTCTTATAAATAAGAATATCTAAGAATTCATTCTACCTTGCCCTTGATGAAAAGGATACAACGCATTTATAATGACCCATAAGTCAAGGGGCAGAATGTCAAGGGATGCAATGCCTTTATACATTTAAGCATTTACATCCTTGCATAATGAATATGACGATTGATTATATAAACCACGTGTAGTATAACCCTTAGTATGATAACTCTTCATTGTTCTTGTTGGTTGGCCTTCCTTGTGTTGGTCAACAAAGTTACTATCTGTTGACTAGGATTTTGACTTATGTAGGAGGGCGCGTCTTCACTTCTAATTGGTCCACGTAGGTGGATAATTTTTTGGCATCAACAGAAGGCCCCAATGTTCCATGCTTGATGCTTGCATGAAAGTATGGAGCATTTGATTCTGGAAGTAGCTCAAAGTATTTTCATGACGCTTGGTTGGCAGCCGACCTCCCACACTTGTAAAATTTACTAGCACTATTTGAAAATGGCAATTTTGCAAATAATTTGAATTTTAGCTAACCGCCAAAGAAAATGGATATTTTTCACCTTCTGCATCGCGAAGTCGTCGGAATGTCAATCGTTGGTACATTTAATCATTACGTTCATTATTTTTGAGACAAACTAGAAAAAGGTGGGAGGCTTTTCCAGACTTTGCCTTACCCCAAATCTTCGAACTGTAGTAGCTATTTTCTGAGCTTTTTACGCGATCGTTCGCCATAATTCATCTTTCCTTTTGATAGTTCTTGTTGAATCCTTAATCTTCTGTAAGAATTCTTACTTTCTCTCTATTTTTCTTCATTTCGTTCTTTTTAAGACATGGTTTACATAGTTGATGCTGATTCTCTAGAGGAATTTAGGGAATAATAGAAAATTCCTTCTCGGGTTGATTTAGAAATACCTCCTTACCCTATATATGTTTACTTTTTAGCTGAGGGTCATTGGATCCTAACTTTATTTATAGCTGAGTGAGGATTTACCCTTCCACCAAACCCTTTTCTTCTTCATTTCTGCCAATATTTTGACATTGTTCTAACAAGAGTAGCCGCCAACACTTGGAGAGTTGTCAATGGTGTGAATAGACTAAATTAAATCTATGGAACCCATATTCGGATTCTAGAGATTATTTTTTGTTATAAATGGTCTATTGCAGGGGATAACACTTATTATTTAAAAACTAGACAAACCAATAAGGCTTTAGCGTTAAATTTTCCTGATTCCAATAAGGATTATTGAATCGTTCTTTAATAGTAAAAAATTGGCAACATGCTCCACTTGAGAATGGAATTACCTATCATGGTCCCAGGTGCCCTCGGTCTGGGAATAGGATATGTTATTATTTCATTGATTTTCTCTTCTTTATTGATTTCTTTGTTGATATATGCTAATTGCTGCTGCTTATTGCTTTTTTGTAGAAGAACATAAGAGAAAGTACCCCAAGCGGGGTGAGGTGAATTTGGAAGAACTCAAATTCTTGTGGGGTCTGAACCAAAGGGCAGGAATAGAGCATCCCCGATCATCTTTTGTGCTACTGGAGTATAAAACTTCCATAACTTATTTTTTAGCTCGGCCAACAACTGTTATGCATTCAATCGTAATTGATTTGGAGAGGGATCCAGTTACTTCATCGCCCACTGAATCTGCTGTTGTTGGTGCTGAAGTTGGCACATCTTCTTCCTTTGATTCCGACCTTCCCCATTCTGTCAGCATGGGCAAGAGGAAAATTTCCAGCATTTTAGAGGATGATTTTGTAGTTGGTGCCAAGAAACCAGTTGATACTATTTCCCAAAATAAGAAAATTGAGATTGGAAAGAAGCCCCCAGCCAACAAAGGTGAGGAATCTCCTCTCAAACGACTTAGGAGAGGCCCTACTAATACACAGGTTGAAAAGCTGTAGATACCAACCAACAGGGATTGGTCGGTATGGTCCCATCTATTGTTGGCTCATTTATAGCCTTTAGTCCTAGCTTCGATAGTAAGTTGATTAATTTTGGCACCCTCTTAGACCATCGAGTTGTTGCTGCCTCAATGTCCCGATCATAATTATCAGCAAGAGCTACTCAAAGACTAGCTTTGGTAAATTTTCGTACTTGAATTTGGTTTGATATTGTTTACGTCTTCTTTGATTTTTATTGACTTGGCTTTTTTTCTTGTAGCTCCTAGTTGATTACAACCAAATGTTGGAGAAGGATGATCAGCTACGTTCTTCTTCGGGAGAAGTAGATGAGGCCTTTGAAAGTCGTAGAAAATCTGTGATGGATTCCCAGCAAACTTTAGAGACATAAAAAATGACTTGAGAGGAGAAGATCAAAACTGTCGAAGAATCATGACAGAAAGCTGATGATGCTTTGTCTGTGGCTAACTCGACCACTGCTCAAGCTGAGCACGAGACAAAGGCTGATGTAGAGAATGTAGCCAAATTATCCACTAACCTTTCTGCTGATAAGGCTAAAAGGAAGAAAACTAGAAAATAATACTTCAACAAGGGGTGGGATAAATCCATCTCTGCCACTTCTGTCCAGATAGAATATGCTAAGAAGAAATTCTTCAAGGATAGTTGGTCGACAGCTCTGAAAGAAATTGGCACTATTACTCAGAGTTATTTCTGAGGCATAATACAGGCTCCCCCCAATCTTGATGATGAGATTAATGATGATGTAGGCTCAGGGGAATACTCTTTGGCCATTGAGCCCAGTGTTCCCATAATCGACCAAGATACTGCTCCTGTTGATTCAGCTACCCCTTCTGCCGACCAGAGTATAAACCCTGAAGCTGAGAAGGATAAGAAGAAAGTGTAGACTTGTTCAGCTCCTGGACTTTTACCTTACTTTTATTTTCTTTTTGTCTCTGCTCTGATGTACTTGTAACGTTCCTTATTAATTAAAGGAAAAACTTTTCCTTAAATTAACATGTCGTTTGTTATTGCTCGGTTATTGCTCTATCTTCTTTTATTGTTGATCAATTTTTATTTTATCTTTATACTTTATGGCCAAGATTGAATAAATTTTCCACTAACTCTAACGTACTCAAACACTGTAATAATCTGTTCAAAGTTGGTCACTTGGACTTGACTGATAAAGAATTAACAGACTTGCTCGACGCAGACTCTTTTGATCATGCAAGGGATGCATACACTTATCTCAAGTTTCTTCTTGATTGGGCTATGGCCAATAATGTTACATACTTTGAGATGATTGAAGATATAAAGGCAGATCATAAGGAGAGCAAAGCATTGTTGCATGCTAGCTATGAAGCCAAATACAAGGCATTAAGTAAATAACGAGTTTTTGATGATAAACTTGAAAAATATGCTTTTGCTTACAGAAAAAAAATAATTCTTACTGAACAGAGAGGTAAATGAAGCTCGAGAAATTAGCAAGCTTTTGGAAGAAGAGAATAATAAACTTGAAAAACCAAAGGAACGTGGTGTGTGATACGGATTTAAATTAATTTGCAAGTTTCCAAGTAAACCTTATTTAATTGGAGTTAATATAAACCAAATTAAATCATCCCCTAAACATGCATCTATGTGTGTGCGTGTGTCAACCCATAAATAGATAAAGCATGTGACACAAATATTAAGGAAAAATCCCCGATGGGCAAAACCTTTTATTTCTAGAACTTTAACAAGTTTACAAGACCATTGACTTACATACAATCTTGCTTTTGCCCACTAGAGTAATGCACGGTGTCTTCGATAAAACTCCAAAGCAACGGCTAGAAACAAAACAGTAATGGTTCACACGCAGCTATACCACAAGGATCGCAATCCTATACACGCAGTCTTCTCGGTGTAGGTTATCCTCCCCACAAGAGTAAACAACGGCAAAGAGTGTTCTTCAAACACCAAAACAATTCACTAAAGCATATTGGGATTTTTGTGAATTGTAAACAAAGAGGGATTAAACCCTAAAAGGAAGAAGCCAAAAGAATTTTTCTTTCGTAGTTTTTCTGTTCTGTAAAACGCTGGGACTTCTTAATGAAAATGAAACCATTTAATAAGTATTTATAATAAAAACATGTCGCCTCGAAAATAGTGCTCGTTCGAACGAGATAGCAGTCTCGCGTGAACGACTTACAGATGTCGTTCAAACGACATCTCGCGACATCCGTATGTCGCTCGAACAAGATGGTTATCTCGCTTAAATGACCTGGGCATCAAAATCGAGGTACGCTCCAACACTTAGAAAAGATTACTCATTCTTAAATTTGATGAAAAAGTCCGCTCCGACACTTAGAAAAAATTACTCATTCTTAAATTTGATGAAAAAGTCCTCTCGAACACTTAGAAAATATTTTATAAAAATATCCCAAAACTCTAAGTGTAAAGTTAAGGTATTTAAAATAAAACCTTACCAAAGTAAACTTCGCAGAGTCTTTTTGATGAAGAACTTGATTAATTCGTATCCGTCTTGATGTAGATGGATCTTGAATGCTCTTCGACGGTTTAGCGGTATATGACATAATAAATTGATAACAGACTTATAAACATATGTCCTTGAAAATCTCCCCCTATGTCTATGCCGGTACATACATAAAAAATCCGAATTATCACAAACCAAAATGCCTATACAAATCTACCCTCCCATGAATAAATTTGCAAGTTCTCCAACTGTTCATCAAAAATCTTTGCCAAATCTAAAAGCTTTTCACATCAGGGTGTGCAACATCATGATCTTCAATCTTTGTACCTACACACACGAGATAAAGCAAAAATACCTTTGTGACGCATCGAGTTTGAAATGATATGAGAATAAATCATTAGTTTGAAATGATATGAGAATAAATCAAATCTCCCCCATAATGCAAAAACTCCCCCATAACATGATAATTCTTTCTCCCCCTTTTTATGATGTCCCCAAATAGACAGATAAGAAGAAAAAAATCAAAACATAGAGTGTCATGATAAAATGCATAAGAAATATGGATCAAACTACGCGTATGCAAAGGTATGTCTTAAAAACATTCACAAACTATTTTTGATTTTTCAAATTTTTCATACAAAAATAAGATACCAAAAATCACACCATGGATTTTAAACTCAAACAACCAAGTCATGGAAATGGAATGTATGGGTGTGAACACATTCGATAGGTAAATAAACTCAATCAATCATATGTGTATGATGCATACGTTAACTCCAAACGAATGAGCATCAAAAATATCCTTAGGTGTAAAAATTGTTGAATTTAGATGACATCGTCTTATGCAAATCAACAAATCAAAGTCAAAGTGATTTCCACACCAATAACGTCCAAAACTATTTAACGCTTTTTCAAGACTTTCAAGGACGTACAAACCCATTTAAATTCTCCAACCAAACTCCCTCATATATATTTTCTTTTAGAGGTGTTAAACTAAATTCTCAAACTTTGGAGAATTAGTGCAAAAACCTAAATGGCCCATAATTGGCATGAATTTCTTTTTATTGCCTTTAAATTTTTTCGGGCTCTTTTAAACCTCTTTGGATCCCGGATATTAAAATTCCTCAATTTTTTAGGTTCAATTTAAACGGCGGCTTAATCGCAAAGGATAAAACATAATCTTTCGCAGCCCTTCACCGTTTTCAAACAAAGCACACAAACTCACAAACGAATATTACATGCACAACTTTCTTATCAAGTTTTATCGCGCTTGATTCATTTTAAGGACATGATTAAAGTGAAAGCACCCAACCAACATGTGACAAGACAAGCACAATAATCAAACAAATCTGTGCATGTGTGCAATAAAGGAAATTATGAGTTAAACATGTAGGAAGTAACACTTAATTACATCTTAATGACTCCACACATTATAAAGCACATGGATGAATTAACCTATTATCTCAAAACACTATCAAATAGTCACATGAAAAAAATGGAATGATGTTGTGACTCGGTCATCCTAAGTGTTCATCCATAAAAGGTGCAAACAAAATACGAAACTATTTTTGGATTTTTCAAAAACATTATCAAAATAAAATCTTTTTGTATTTTTCAAAAAAATTCAAAAACAAAAATTTATACAAAAAGTACATGTCACAACGCTAGAAAAAATATATCAAAAAGCATAACTAGCGTATGACAAACACGCAAACACAATCATATATATGATATGGCAAGAGAATAATCATGTGCAAGCAAACAGGAATCAACTTGTCTAAAATCTAGTGCCTCTAAAAGCGATTTCCTAACCCAAACAGATGTGAAATATCGTGTGGGGGATTTAGGAACCAAGGGAACACTAGACATAAACTTCCTAGGATATTTTCCAAGATCAAAACAAAAACGCCTAAGGTGACCTTTCCTACCACAATATGAACATGTGTAAACAGGTGGAACGACACCTTTGGATTGACCTTTTCTAATGTCCATGGGAACGGTTGACCCTCTAAAATAAATAATGGATTTGGCTTTAGCACAAGAAGCATGAGAACAAGATGAGCCATTACAATCATTGTCAAACCTGCTTGAGTCTGTCAAATTATTTTTTAACTTCAAATTTTTTTACTCAAGCAAAGAATTAGACTCTTCCAATTTGATGTGACAACCCGCTCACCAAAATAAGGGGTGGCCAGCCCAATACTCCAATATAACGGAATCATAGATGGAATCATTCTCAGCATCACAATAAAAATATAGAGTATCCAGGATAACCACCCAATATTTCAGAAAACGGGTTGCCAAAAACTTTGATTTGAAAGTAAATAAATGAAAACAATCAACCCAATTCGCGAAAGATAAGGGAAACCCCAAGACATATATAAATAGTACAACAAGAATACAATAAAAAAAGACCAAATATGTTACCGGTCACCAAATAGATACACCAATAATACACAAGTTCAATAAGTTACATATTACATTTCATTAAGCATTTACAAAAGTTTGGGTCCCTGGCCCGAATAAAAGACTTGATCTTAACTAGAATGAAAAATGAAAACGTATATACCAATTTTGTCCCGTAATACCGGCAATGCATCACGGCTCGTCGAGGACATCGGAATAGGAATTCAAATCAGGCATCCCTGCGGAGGAGTACCTGAGCAGAGACAAGATACATATGCAACAAGAAGTGTAAACGGGTCAGGGCCCGGTTCTATATGATTACCAGATGAATAAAGAGTATGACAGCTATGAATATCATTATGCTAGAAAAGACAATAGGAAGCAAATCTATCTACACAGATCTACAGCATAAGCTAACGAAATAAAGAAAAGCATAAGTTTTAAATTTAACTAAGAAAGAGGAAAAAGAAAGATTTACATAATTAAAACTTCTATCATATACCCCGATTCATGTCATAGTTTATTCCTCAACAGGAAAATAAATCTATAACTATAAGCTCTTTATGGCTTTTATCTCAATTTTAAGCTCTTTGTGGCTCTTATTTTAATTACATGCCCATCCTGGCATTACCATTCCTTAACAGGAATATAATCAACATTAAATGCTCTTTATGGCATTTATCATACATCAAGTCCCACTTGATTTAGAATAGTTATATTCTTATGCATACAACGATTCTAAGACCGCCCCTCCGAGTTTCCCCACTGGGCGCGCCCCTAAATGACCATCATCTTCCAAGGCCTATCTATACAAGACAACCTGGGCTCATAACGCAAACGTCGGGAAGCGGCCATATGCCTGCGGGAGAGTCAAGACTACACCCGGAATCTCCTCACCAGCGCAGAAAATATAACATAATCGCTCATATGGCCTATGGACTATATCCACCCTGCATTCACTAGACAGGGGGCATCACCAAGCGCGCGAACTTCCCTTATGATGTCATTTAGAGAGGTGTGTATCAACCATTTTATTTACCATTTTTCAAGAATCAAGTAAATTATCATTTACCGAGTTCATGATTAAGTAAATTATCATTTACTAAAATCAATACCATTTCCACGTACATGTTTCATTTTTATCCGAAACCTTTTCCATTTACTTTATTTGTAAATGATATAACTTATTATCCGGAGCCATACGTATATCATAACGGTATTACAACCTCAATGAATAAATGAAATATCAATTTATTCTCCCAAGATTTACTTGTGAAGTTATTATAAACCATCAAGACGGATCATAGCTCTATTGAGCTTCTAAGGTCTCTCAAACGTAATACTACATCTCCTAGTCTTATATTAGTCAACTAGAAGAAAAGAATGCCCTAACATTAATTGGCATAACCCCAGAAAAGTTCCCACTTGTCCTATTTCTAATGTAGGGTGGATAACTAATTCATCTAGGACTCTAAAACTCTAAATTTACTTCATTCAAGAAGGATCCTAGTCCCTATTGAAGAAAATAAATCTAGGAAACAAAATAAGATTTTAAAGGTGAAAAACAGGGGACCGATCGACCGGTCCCAAGACCGCGGTTGACCGCGTCTCAAGGTTTTGCCTACGGAGAAAAGCAGAAAGCTTAAAATAGAGGGGCCGGTCGACCGGTAAAGGAATCGCGGTCGACCGCGCTCAAAATTTATGCCTTTGTAGGAAAGAAGTAAGCCCTCCCCACGAAGGCCCGGTCGACCGGTCCCGAGACCGCGGTCGACCGGTCGTAGCAGACCTAGGGTTCTTCCTTCTTCTAAAATTTAACCCAAGTGAAAATTTCACTTTTCCCAAATCCTAAATCTCTTTTATTTTGAACTCAACCAATAATCTTTATCTACCCAAAGATTATCCTACATGATTTATAACCATTATAATCCACCAATTTCATCAAAATAAAGATTAGGGTTTAAATCCCACAAATTCACTTTTGATCCATAAATGCAAATACACAACCATCATACAAATTATTCAACTTAGATCACATATTAGCAAGTAGAAAACTTGACTTAGGGTTAAAATTTCATATTTCTTGGTGGTAGAAGCAATCTCCCATCTTCAATCTTCATTTCTCTCTTCTTTCTCCACTTTTCTCTTCCTCTTTCTTTCTCTCTTTTTTTTCTCTATGTTCAAGACATAAAAATGGGGAAAAATAAGGGATTTTAGAAGACTTAAATCGTGGCTTAAGTTAAAACTCCCAACTTAAATGGTTAACACCACATTAAGATGACTCCCAAATACGCATATAAGCTAAAACCAGGTAAAAGTGCCCGAAATGCAAAAATACAATAGGACACTTATTTTGACTGTCTCGCACCATCTGAGACTAACTACACCCTCTAAACTGGCATCCGGAAATTTTATAAATTATTTTGTGAGTTCCAATTTCATTTGAACTATCGTGTCATTTATATACATGACACTATAAACATGCAACCTGATGATATTTACTTCCACATACTGTAAATACGCATCAGTCTAGTAAATATTAACTTTCAATTCATTCAATTGATATTTACTCTAGTCCCCACATTTTATATAATTACCTTATGCGGTAAAATTAGTATAAAATGATCCTCCCAGAATTGAGGGTTGTTACATACTCCCCTCCTTAAGAGGGAATTTTGCCCCCAAAATTCGGGCATACCCAACTCTCATAAATTGTATACTACTCTAAACTAGGATTCTACCATCCTAAACAAACCTCTGGTTATCGTAACGTCCCAAATGGACCCGGACTAAGATCGACCCTATCGATCTCAGCGTACAGCAATTGTGCTCTAGTATAGCACAAAGCGTTCCTCACTAACTATCGATTCTAGCTTCCTACGGCGGAAGACGATGCCCACATGACTCAGCACAAATCGCCCAACCTCCAGAATCATGTTACATCTCCCCTCGGGGCACCCATACCGACTCTAAGTGGCTTAACCCCAAGCTACCCAACTTTCCCTCGCATTGATGTATCTCATCAAGGTGTATGGCTTAAAACTCAAATCTTTAAAGGAATGTCCTGAGACCACTCCAAGTCCAAGGAACATATTACCCGTTGGTTCCTTCCAATGAGTATACGAATTACTCACCCGACCTCGCTAGGCCACTCACAATGCCAATGCCTTAGGAAATGATCCATAAGGCCATTCAAAAGCCTAAAGGTTGTACATGGATTTCCATCCATACACACTACTGCTCCGTAAGTCATGTATTCTAAGGCGTACAATCAAGATACGCCTTTCGACATTAAGCCGGCCTCCTCCATTCATTCATCCGTGTTAGGGGGTAAGGTATACTCCATTTCCATACGGTTCCCATTACTTCATGGAAATTTGTACCAAACTTCCGACACGAATATCTAGTCTCGATCTACCCTATTTTAATAGGCACCTCCCACGGTTCGACCATTCCTCCATAAAGAGCGGGCCGTACTCATCCACATTAAGTTCGTCCATAATGGCCGGAAATGCAACAGTCTGGTCAAACGATTTACAATTTTCTCGAATAGGATCATGACCAGAACGCTGCCGACAATTCAATACAAACGTCTATGAATATACCCTTCTTCATTCCACCGATACTCTTCTTCGCACGAGTAGGTGAAATGGTCGATCACAGACCGGAATGCCCTTGCTACAGAGTCTTCCGAGTCATGCTCGTTTCATTTGGCTTTCCAAGCCAACACAAATATCCCTGACGGTTCTCTTACTCGACGCATCTACTACCCCAAATCGCATTTCCTTAGCGAATGAGAAAATATCCAATCACTAGTCCTTCTGAACTCCGAGCACCAACTCGATTTCTCCCACGACATATTGTAACAACTCGCTGCTAGCGAGAAAGACTAGATTTCCTGCCCAGGAAGTAGTGCCTTATCTATTTAAGGTGATCACTACCACGTTAAAATTTTAATTCAAGCATGGACTAATACTTCCCACAAGTTTAAGCTTGTGAGATGCATAAACAATGGGTCTATGCTCCAGTATCATTATTCCCCGACCTGGCAGAAGCTTCTCCATTACAACCACTCTCGAGCTGACTATCATGGGCTCAGGAGTGAGGGTCCACCCGTCCTTTTAAATCCCCGGAAGAGAAGTTCCAACGTAACATTATTTCTAAGAAAGGCCTCATCTATTGCGGCCAAACCTACCAAACCTCTCGAGACCCCATAATTCTCGTTCCTAGGGATCTAATCCTAACCCACGACTTACTCGTGGTCCACTCCTCACCACCTTCCTGAATTAACATCACATACCCTAATAGCCCTAAAGTTCTAATGAATTCTAAGGTCTATCTATAAATATCCTATCTAAGTCGTATATATATGAAATACTAAGTATATCCCTAGTGTCCAAGACCTATCTCAACTCCCAACGTTCGCTCGGTTTCATGCGTGGGACGTCTCGCCGAGGTGAAATCCAGACAAGGAACCCTCCCGTTACACTACTACCTCGCATCGTCGGTCATTAAGATGTGACGGTCTAAAACACATAATCGGAATCAATAAATTTTAACTTGCAATCTTTTCAACAAAATTCTACTTCTACGTCTTACCATAGCATTATTAAATATTTTAACTGATCAGACATTCATTTCCTGTGAATCCTTTCAAATACATATCCCCCTTATAAAACATGGCCTTCTTATCAAGGCACAATCCCGAAATCTCAATCCGACTTCGTAACACAGTCTCCCTCACATCGATCAGAGGAGAGAACTATATACAGTGCTTCTATCTCGCACTTTAATAGCCCTTAATCACTCTTCTACGTGATTCTCGGCTAAACTTCCAATTCCACTTGTAACAACAAAATAAATAAAAGAAAGAAAAGATTAGCGCCTCTCCACTCACAACACCTTTAAGTGTTCATGCGACGGAGTGTCTCGCCGAAGCGAAATCCAAACAAGGAACCCCTCCGACACATGCCTACTTAACTAATTGATCCTGGAGATAGGCGTAACATGCATAAACAAAAAAAAAACAATCAAACACTCACACAAGATAACTAAACGAATAAAAAAATCTCCTACCTACCTCGATTCACCTCTATAAAGTCTCAACCTGTATCCAGGGGAGAAATCATAGAACAACTAGTTCCATTTTGAACTAGAAGTAAGATAGCCTCACAATTTTATTTTCTTGCTATCACCCCAAACCAACCAAGGTATCTCTACTCACATACTATACATAAGATAAGAGAAAGGAAAATTAACCTCTCTCCACTCACAACATCGTTAAGGTTCACACGTGGAGCGTCCCGCAAAAGCGGAATCCAAACAAGGAACCCCACTTATGCATTACTACTTAACTTTGTTGGTCGTGGAGATAAGTCATAACAACCACATACAATGCTACCAGCAATAGAACACTCATACCACACATTACATATAACACATATACCTTTAAAATATCATCACTCGTTTCATAACGAGTGAAGAAATCATAAAACTTCCCTACTACGGAAGTCATATAATTACTCTTCTATAATCACATCAAAACTACAACGAGCTCAAACTACACACCCGAATCTACAGTAGATATAATACTACTAAGTCTTATAATAAGGAATACACCACCCACTAATAAGGGGGAATTCCCATCCACATACTTACCAACCACTCCGCATCCTAGCCATTACTCCGACTCTGGTCGACAACAATTACCCACACAGTCCCTCTTACTTCCTCAGTAAAAGAGGACACGCTCTCGGCCTCCTCTTCCTCAGTTCAATGAAATCTCCCCAGGCGGATGTCCACCAACGGGGTTTCATGAATCTTACTCCATTAGAAGTGTTAACGACACCTATTCTGGAGCCTATCATTTCCTGGTGCACGGTCTCCCTAACCGTACAACACCTTATTCCCCATCGGTCTTTAATCAAACATTTTGTGAACCTTCGAGAATCCACCTTCTCCTCAGTCCAGTTATCCCAGAGAAACTCGCCATTGCAAGTATCCACCGGGCTTCTTTATGGGCCAAACTTCCGGCACCCACGAATATGGTGACCACATTTTCACCATCCCAACACTACTCCTACGGGTGAAGGATTATCCTCAATCCTACTTCAGGGCACTTCTCCACTTCGATTTAAGATCGCTTGAAATCTCAAGATCAGTACCACTTTCTATTTCTCACGGTATATGGGAAAACTACATCAACTAAAATTAGTAGCCGTAGTAGCAAGACAAGAAAATGCTACAAAAAGGGAGCGACCTCCAAAGCGGTCCTCATCCTCGACTACAATTTACAGTTCTCAAAAGTCCTCCCCATGACTCCCTTCTCCAATCAACCAACTGTTCTCACACGAATGCGCAGAAGATTCTATAGATTCTACCTCATGGCAGAAGAACGAAATCTCACAAGAGAAACCAACGACCTTAATCCTAAGGCTTTATGTCAAATCAAGAGCAACGCTGAAACTTAAGGCGTCCACACAGATTCCTAAGGACTCTAGAACCTGATGCTCTGATACCATCTGTGACAACCTGCTCACCAAAATAAGGGGTGGCCAGCCCAATACTCCAATATAACGGAATCATAGATGGAATCATTCCCAGCATCACAATAAAAATATAGAGTATCCAGGATAACCACCCAATATTTCAGAAAACGGGTTGCCAAAAACTTTGATTTGAAAGTAAATAAATGAAAACAAACAACCCAATTCCCGAAAGATAAGGGAAACCCCAAGACATATATAAATAGTATAACAAGAATACAATAAAAAAAGACCAAATATGTTACCGGTCACCAAATAGATACACCAATAATACACAAGTTCAATAAGTTACATATTACATTTCATTAAGCATTTACAAAAGTTTGGGTCCCTCGCCCGAATAAAAGACTTGATCTTAACTAGAATGAAAAATGAAAAGGTATATACAAATTGTGTCCCGTAATACCCGCAATGCATCACGGCTCGTCGAGGACATCGGAATAGGAATTCAAATCAGGCATCCCTGGGGAGGAGTACCTGAGCAGAGACAAGATACATATGCAACAAGAAGTGTAAACGGGTCAGGGACCGATTCTATATGATTACCAGATGAATAAAGAGTATGACAGCTATGAATATCATTATGCTAGAAAAGACAAAAGGAAGAAAATCTATCTACACAGATCTACAGCATAAGCTAACGAAATAAAGAAAAGCATAAGTTTTAAATTTAACTAAGCAAGAGGAAAAGAAAGATTTACATAATTAAAACTTCTATCATATACCCCGATTCATGTCATAGTTTATTCCTCAGCAGGAAAATAAATCTATAACTATAAGCTCTTTATGGCTTTTATCTCAATTTTAAGCTCTTTGTGGCTCTTATTTTAATTACATGCCCATCCTGGCATTACCATTCCTTAACAGGAATATAATCAACATTAAATGCTCTTTATGGCATTTATCATACATCAAGTCCCACTTGATTTAGAATAGTTATATTCTTATGCATACAACGATTCTAAGACCGCCCCTCCGAGTTTCCCCACTGGGCGCGCCCCTAAATGACCATCATCTTCCAGGGCCTATCTATACAAGACAACCTGGGCTCATAACACAAACGTCGGGAAGCGGCCATATGCCTGCGGGAGAGTCAAGACCACACCCGAAATCTCCTCACCAGCGCAAAAAATATAACATAATTGCTCATATGGCCTATGGACTATATCCACCCTGCATTCACTAGCCAGGGGGCATCACCAAGCGCGCGAACTTCCCTTATGATGTCATTTAGAGAGGTGTGTATCAACCATTTTCTTTACCATTTTTCAAGAATCAAGTAAATTATCATTTACCGAGTTCATGATTAAGTAAATTATCATTTACTAAAATCAATACCATTTCCACGTACATGTTTCATTTTTATCCGAAACCTTTTCCATTTACTTTATTTGTAAATGATATAACTTATTATCCGGAGCCATACGTATATCATAACGGTATTACAACCTCAATGAATAAATGAAATATCAATTTATTCTCCCAAGATTTACTTGTGAAGTTATTATAAACCATCAAGACGGATCATAGCTCTATTGAGCTTCTAAGGTCTCTCAAACGTAATACTACATCTCCTAGTCATATATTAGTCAACTAGAAGAAAAGAATTCCCTAACATTAATTGGCATAACCCCGGAAAAGTTCCCACTTGTCCTATTTCTAATGTAGGGTGGATAACTAATTCATCTAGGACTCTAAAACTCTAAATTTACTTCATTCAAGAAGGATCCTAGTCCCTATTGAAGAAAATAAATCTAGGAAACAAAATAAGATTTTAAAGGTGAAAAACAGGGGACCGATCGACCGGTCCCAAGACCGCGGTCCACCGCGTCTCAAGGTTTTGCCTACGGAGAAAAGCAGAAAGCTTAAAATAGAGGGGCCGGTCGACCGGTAAAGGAATCACGGTCGACCGCGCTCAAAATTTATGCCTTTGTAGGAAAGAAGTAAGCCCTCCCCACGAAGGCCCGGTCGACTGGTCCCGAGACCGCGGTCGACCGGTCGTAGCAGACCTAGGGTTCTTCCTTCTTCCAAAATTTAACCCAAGTGAAAATTTCACTTTTCCCAAATCCTAAATCTCTTTTATTTTGAACTCAACCAACAATATTTATCTACCCAAAGATTATCCTACATGATTTATAACCATTATAATCCACCAATTTCATCAAAATAAAGATTAGGGTTTAAATCCCATAAATTCACTTTTGATCCATAAATGCAAATACACAACCATCATACAAATTATTCAACTTAGATCACATATTAGCAAGTAGAAAACTTGACTTAGGGTTAAAATTTCATATTTCTTGGTGGTAGAAGCAATCTCCCATCTTCAATCTTCATTTCTCTCTTCTTTCTCCACTTTTCTCTTCCTCTTTCTTTCTCTCTTTTTTTTCTCTATGTTCAAGACATAAAAATGGGGAAAAATAAGGGATTTTAGAAGACTTAAATCGTGGCTTAAGTTAAAACTCCCAACTTAAATGGTTAACACCACATTAAGATGACTCCCAAATACGCATATAAGCTAAAACCAGGTAAAAGTGCCCGAAATGCAAAAATACAATAGGACACTTATTTTGACTGTCTCGCACCATCCGAGACTAACTACACCCTCTAAACTGGCATCCGGAAATTTTATAAATTATTTTGTGAGTTCCAATTTCATTTGAACTATCGTGTCATTTATATACATGACACTATAAACATGCAACCTGGTGATATTTACTTCCACATACTGTAAATACGCATCAGTCTAGTAAATATTAACTTTCAATTCATTCAATTAATATTTACTCCAGTCCCCATATTTTATATAATTACCTTATGCGGTAAAATTAGTATAAAATGAGACTCCCAGAATCGAGGGTTGTTACATTTGAGGGGAGCCTTTTTCAAATTTTCAACAATTCTTAAAAGGGTATCTCTCTCCCCCTCAATTAAAACAAACTTTTCCCTAAGAGTCTCTTCACGTTCCACAAACTCATTGATTAAAATATTTTTGTCCTCTTTAGCATAAACACAAACCATCGAATTTTTAAGGTCCTCCAATTCTTTTTCTAAAAATAGGACCCTATCATCACTCTCCTTCTTGGACAATTTTAAAGCGACAAAGTCATGGTCCAAGGAAATAAATTTTTCACGATAAAAATCTAGTAGATTTTGAATCCTTTGCAAAAGATCCATCGCGGATTTAAAACGAGATTTTTTTTTTCAAAAAATCAATTCTTTTAGCAAACGTCAAATTCAAGTGATTTATATCATCAAAACTTTGGCTCGTGTCGTCAAAGGGGGGCATCCGATTAGATAAGTTCTCCATCGGAAAAATTACGATTTTTCACAAAACTGATTTTTTTCAAAAATCAATATCACACAAGTTTTGCGAAAAATAGGAATACGCGATAAATTAGCGCAACCTGCTCTGATACCAATTTGACGACGTGAGAAGTCAAATTTTATTAAAAAAAATCCTTAAAAAATCAGGATCATGCGATAAATTAGCGTAACCCGCTCTGATACCAATTTGAAAAGCCGAAGGAACGCGGTGTGTGATACCGATTTAAATTAATTCGTAAGTTTCCAAGTAAACCTTATTTAATTGGAGTCAATATAAACCAAATTAAATCAGCCCCTAAACATGCATTCATGTGTGTGCGTGTGTCAATCCATAAATAAATAAAGCATGTGACACAAATATTAAGAAAAAATCCCCGAAGGGCAAAACCTTTTATTTCTAGAACTTTGACAAGTTTACAAGACCATTGACTTACATACAATCTTGCTTTCACCCACAAGAGTAACGCACGGTGTCTTTGACAAACCTCCAAAGCAACAGATAGAAACAAAACAGCAATGATTCACACGCAGCTATACCACAAGAAACGCAATCCTATACACCCAGTCTTCTCGGTGTAGGTTATCCTCCCCACAAGAGTAAACAACAGCAAAGTGTGTTCTTCAAACACCAAAACAATTCACTAAAGCATATTGGGATTTTTGTGAATTGTAAACAAAGAGGGATTAAACCCTAAAAGGAAGAAGCCAAAAGAATTATGCTTTCGCAGTTTTTCTGTTCTGTAAAACGTTGGGACTTCTTAATAAAAACGATACCATTTAATGAGTATTTATAATAAAAACACGCCGCCTAAAAAACCGTGCTCGTTCGAACGAGATAGCAGTCTCGCGCGAATGACTTACAGATGTCATTCAAACGACATCTCGCGACATCCATATGTCGCTCGAACGAGATGGTTATCTTGCTTAAACGACATGGGCGTCAAAATCGAAGTACGCTCCAATACTTAGAAAAAATTACTCATTCTTAAAATTGACGAAAAGTTCGCTCCAACACTTAGAAAATATTTTATAAAAATATCTCAAAAGCTCTAAGTGTAAAGTTAATGTATTTAAGATAAAACCTTATTAAAGTAAACTTCGTGGAGTCTTTTTGATGAAGAACTTGATTAATTCGAATCCGTCTTGATGTAGATGGCTCTTGAATGCTCTTTGACGGTATAGTGGTATATGACATAATAAATTGATAACTGACTTATAAAAATATGTCCTTACAAAACTCCAGAATGAGCTTGATACTTTAAAGCAATCTTTTTCTATTGATGTTGATGAAGGGGCTTCCTTTTTAGAGAAGGAGAATGCTAAGCTTGTGGAGGAACTTGAGACTCTAAAGAAATCCAACCCTGGATAATCCTGCAAATGATCAAGAACGAGCCGACCAACTGTTGAGGAGGCTAAGACTACGAAGACCTTAGTCGACCAAGCTTCTCAGTTGAAAGCTAGAAGTCAGGTTATTGTTAATTTTTCTTCACAACTGAATGCTAAAGACAAGAGCCTTGCTGACCAATCTTTCCAATTAAAAGTGAAAGATTACGTAATAAAGAGGCTTCAACATCATGTTAAGAGATTGACTTTTTAATTTCACAAGCAACCTTAAGAAGTATGGATGGAAGGCTACAATGAGGCTGTTGTCCATGTTGATGATCATCTTGACTAGAGTCGTGATGAAGGGTACAGGTGGGGATGGACCAATTATCTAACTTTATTAAAGCACGATCGAGACAGTAAATTATGGTATTGGAATGAACCTGGTATGCTATATTGCAACAAGCCTCCATTCAAGTTGGACAAATCATGGATCCCTCCTGATGCCATCTCTCAGTGTTTAATTACTAAATACTTGGGGGATTATGATCTCCATGATGTTCATGAAATAGTTCTTCCTTCACATCTGATTAACGCATCGAGCAGTAGTTGTAGAAGAATGTTAGAAGACTTCTCCTTTATCGATTCTCCCTATACATTGGATGATCCTCCTGCTGGAATGTAGAGAGTGCAGCCGACTTCCAAAGCTGAAGGAAGCGTCCAGATGATGGTTTTCCTGTATTTTATTATTCATTTGAATGTAATACAACTTATATGAATGGAAATCCATAAATTTATTTTGTTAACTTATGATTATTTTAATCAATCAGTTAACTTGTGATTGTACTGCCATTGGTTCTACTAATACACTTAGACATATTAATCCAAATTTAATATTATTTACCACTGGTAATGCCATTGATTCTACTAATGCATTAAAATATATTAATCCAAATTTAGCATTAGTTATCAGTAGTGACCAAGTGTATGAGGAATATATGTTTATATTCCAGTATTTAGGAATTTTTTACATGTCTTCCTACATTTAAGTTAGTCGAGTAAAACTTGTTTGTAAATTTTTTAGTTGTATACGAAATTTTACACTTCTTGTTCTTGACTTGTTTATACAAAATCATACATGAAGTAATCAAATTCTTGTTCGTAATTTATTTCTATGAAGTCATACATGAAGTAAATTGTTGTTGTCAACCAAGTGCTGAGGATTTTAACCCTGTTTTGACTTGGTTATTTTCGTTGTCGACCAAGTGTCGAGGATTTTAACACTGTTTTGACTTGGTCGAATTTGAAGATATATATGTATTGTGTTATTTCTGTTCTGGGGGATGTACTAGGGGATGTATGTCATCATCGTACTTTGAAAAAAAATTAAAAAATTGAATGGACTGAAATCAAAATTTTATTGATACACAAATAAAATTAAAAGGAATACAATAATGGTAATCCTTTGAATTACTGATAATATTTTATGAGGTGCTCAGCAGTCCAGGGATTTTTGAATTCTTCACCATCCAAAGTCTCAATCCGATAGGTTCCTGGTCAAATTATAGTTGATATGTGATATGGGCCATGCCAATTGTATTTAAGCTTGTTATTCTTCCGGGTAACTTTCTTAAGAACATAATCGCCCTCCTTAAGGTTGGTTGGCTTGACCCTTTTATTATAAAAGCGAGCAGTTCTGTGTTGGTAGGAAGCATTTCTCAGAGCATCATCTTCTCGCACTTCCTTCAACATGTCGAGATCTAATCACCTCATCAAATCATTAACTGGGGAATCAAAATTCAATACCTTATGGGTTGGTAGGCCGAGCTCGACTGGTACCATGACTTCAGTCCCAAACGCAAGCATGTATGTAGGGTTATAAATCGGGCTGGGTGAGTCGGGCTTGAGGTTGTTCAGGCTAGCCCCGAACCACCTTACCCAGGAACAAGCCCATGCTCGACCCAAACTAAATTTTTCTACTTAAGCACGAACTCGGCTCATTAATATTTCGAGCTTCGGGCCCGATTTCGGGCAAGCCCAATTTCCTTTTTCTTTTGGTTAAAACAAGCTTGAATTAGTATTTTTTTCTTGTGTTTCCATTATGGAGAAAATGTATACACCAAAATCTAATTGATATTTCATAAAATAAAGTATATAATTATGAAATGTATTAACCTAAAACAGGGGAGGTAAGAACGAAAACCTGCAAAGACTAATTATATTTCATACATATAAAATTAGTAAATATGTTTAATTTTATAAAATAATTTATTTATTTATTTATTTATTTATATATTCAAAGTTCGGGCTTCGAACCCAATTCGTGCTTGGCAAAGTTCGGCTCAATCTCGGCCCAAAATTCATTCGGGCTTGAAATTTTGGCTCAAGCTCAGCTCGGCTCAAACTCAAATAAAGCCCTGGCCAAAAATAACGGGCCGAACGGGTGGGATTCGGGCTTGCTCGGCTCAATTTACAGGCCTACGTGTATGGTGTCTCTCTAGTTGCTGTTCTCGGCATTTTTCTATAGGCCCAAAGAATAGAGTGTAGCTCATGAATCCAGTTTCCCTTAGCATCAAGCCTTTTCTTCAGCCCGTTCAGCAAAGTTATGTTTGTCACTTTTGTTTAACCATTACTTTGATGATGGCCTGATGCAAAATGCAGTTTCTGGATTTTCGACTAGACACAATATGATTCAAACTCCTCGTTGTCGAACTGGGTGCCATGATTTATAATGAAAGCATATGGTAAACCATATCGACAGATTATATTCTTCCAGATGAACTAATACACTTTCTTATAAGGAATATCAACCAATGGCTCTGCCTCCACCCATTTGGTAAAAATAATCAACAGTAACAACTAAATATTTGAACCTGCCTTTTGTGGTCAGTAGTGGGCCGACCAAGTCAATTCCCCAGATAGAGAATGTCCAAGGTGAAGTTATTGGTGTCAAAGCAGCATTAGGTGCTTTACGAATGGCAAAGAATCTCTGGCACTTATCACACTTTCTCGCAAAGGCTATACGATCTGCCCTCATAGTCGTCCAGTAGTATCCCTGAGTGTTGATTCTATGGAATAATGATCGACTAACGAAATGATCCCCACAGGAACCTTCATGCACTTCTTTGATAAAATCTTCCACTTCCATTAGATGCACACAACGCTGCAAGGAGATCGTCAATCCCCTTTTGTATAAAACTCCTTTGTCTAACACATATCTAGCTGCTTTATATCGGAGATTCTTCGCCTCTTTAGGATCAGGTGGTAGGGTTCCATCTTCAATATAAGCTCTGATGGGATCTATCCACGAAGGTCCCAGATCTACAGCAATGAAACTAACCATCAGGTCTTCGTCAATACTTCGATTAGCGAAGAATTCTAAAGGGATTGTTCTTCTGGGCTCATTTTTTGTTGTTGATGCTAGCCGAGTAAGTGCATCAGCTAGGGCGCTTACTATTCTTGGGATCCTATTTATCTGGACGGTAGGAAAGTTGATTATAACCTCCATGACCTTAGCAAGATACTTGGTCATCAATTCTCCTTTGACTCCATACAAATTCAGCACTTGGATAATGATCGGTTGTGAATCACTATACGCCATGATTAGGCATAAATTCTTCCGATTTATCCCTATAATTTAGAGACGTTAGACAGTGTAATATGTATTGATTTATCTTATTTACTTGCTACTGACATCTTCCATCGAGTGCATCGAGTTTCGTGTATTTCTCGTACATTTTGCAGGTATTTTATACCATTGACGAAAAGGAAAAACTCAAACTCAAGAAAGATACAAGAGATGAAAAGTCAAGGGGAAAACAGTAAACTTTGCACCAGGAATTCGGATGAGGCACCAAAAGGGAAGTTGAAGACCTTGAGTCTATGTGTAAGTAGAAGAAACTACATCCAAATCAGAGCCCCGGTTATGAAGTTTTGAAGCTTCAAAGTTGAGAAGAAATCAAGGAGAAAAGGAAGAAAAATAGAGTTCAGCGAATCGAACTAATGAAACCAGCACCGAATTGGTTCGCCCCAAAAGTATAACCGATTCGACTGGACGAAATCTGGATTTTTTATTTCTTAAATTTAGAGTTGTGTATGATTTAAACTCTTAAAAGAACATGATGTGTTTAATTATTTTTCATGCCAGACATTAGGGAGTTAGTTTTTACATAGTTTAGGGAGCTTTTTGAAGGCAAGAACCCTAGGCTTCGTCTTCTTCAACAATTGTTCATCATCGAAATTAAATTTAAGGTTTTTTTCTTCAATACAAGTATTGTTCATTTATTGCATTTAATTCCTTTCCTCTTTTTAAATTATGTTTTATTATTTCCTTGCTAGATATCATTATCTTCTAGTTAATCGAACTCTTAGCATAAGAATATTTTCATGCAACGTAGATACTTTGGTTAATTATAGTTTTATCATGTCTAGCTAGATTTCTAAGTGTTGGGATGTATGAACCAAACCCGATGTGGTTTGCATGGAAATAAAAGTACTTATCTTAATTAAATAAATGATTGAATCCTGTTAAGTAGTTGTTACAACTGTCGTAGGACTTTTAACCTCGTTTGCCCTAGGTAATCGGGGTATTTAAGAGTGTGACGTGCGTGTCAACTATATCGACACCGCTTTGTTTCTATTCTTGATTATATATGATGCGGGCTTGTACCCCATATATGTAATGCTTGAAATTGATAAAGTCTGGGATTGATTAATTATTTAATTTACAATTGCTTATATATCCGGTAAACCTACTAGGGTTCGGGGGATTGTAGTCCAACCTATCTTTCTCATTCACATTTAGCTAGTCACGGTTAGTTTACTCTTGCATACATAGTTTAATTATTAATTTAATTACTTTGCATTTAGTTAGTAGATATAAAACTCCAAATCACCACCTTTTCCTTTTTCCTTTCAGATTCAGTTTAGGGTTAACCATCTTACCTATCGTCGTCACGTTCGACGTCCTATTTCCTTGATATTCGACCCCGTCTTACTGGGTTTATTACTTACGCGATTGGTTTGCACTTGAACCATAATCAGCACACACTAGAGACATATTTTCAGTCGCATCAAGTTTTTAACGTCGTTGCAGGGGATTTAAGTAGACTGTTAGGTTAGGTCGATTTAATTTAAAATTTGACTCCAAATCTCAAAAAGCCAAAAAAAATCATAAAATCAAAAATCCAAAAAAAAAATTCAAAAAATTGAAAAGCAAAAAATACAGCATCTCTCCTAGACCTTTCATGCAAAATTCGCAACAAACCCCTCTATCTACTCCCAGACACATTCACGAGAATTATATAGTTGAGTACGATCCTGATAGCCCACACATTCCTAACGCACCTCAGTTCTAGGTTCCACCTCCTACATCTCCAAACTCCATTACGAGTCAAATATCTAGGACTTCGAGTGAGGATACTGAGTCAATTGGAGAGAGATCCATGTCTAATCACGCTAGTTTTAGTATGGATGAGGGTGAGCTGCCACATCGTCCCATGGGAGAGATCTTCTATCCCGAGAGAACTATCACCCCAAGATGCATTCTACTTCCATACAATGCAACACAGTTCCATTTTCATAATGGGATGATATAAATTCTTCCCACATTTCACGGGTTGGATTAGGAAAAGACTTATCTCCACATTCATGAGTTCGAAGAGGCATGCGATACATTTAGCGATCAAGCTTGCACACAAGATGTCGTTCGCCTAAAGCTTTTCCTCTTTTCCTTAAAGGATAAAGCTAAGACCTGGCTTTGGTCTTTATCACCGAACTCAATTGGATCATAGAGGGAGATGACCTCCAAATTTCTCTTAAAGTTCTTTCCCCAACATCGAACAAATTCCATTCAGACTCAAATTCAAATATTTCGACAACAAGAAAATGAGACATTTAATCGATGTTACGAACGTTTCAACGAGATAGTTAGTACATGCCCTCATCATGGTTTTAAGAAGTACCGTCTCATATCCTTCTTTCACCACGGGCTAAGTATAGCATCTAAACAACTCGTTGAGACAATGTGCGAGAGGCCATTTTGGGAATTAGATGAACATGATGCAGATACCCACCTTAAGTTTATTGCCGAGATAACTCAATCGTGGGACCTAATACCCAAAACCGGGTTCGACAAACTCCCATTGCTACTTCCATGCCAGTCCTTTATCATATGGGAGATATAGTCGGATCAAGCCTAAGAGAATCCACCTGACCCATGAAAAAGAAGGTGTGTGCTATTTGTGAGGCGATCCATTTAACGAAAGAATGCCTAACGATACCCGCCTACAAAGTAATGCTACATGGACAAGTGGATAAAATATGAGGATTTAAGGGTAATTTAAATTCCCCTCTTAGGAATTGTAACAACCCTTAGTGGAGGAACCATCCTGATTTTAGCTACGGACAACAACATGCTACGTAGAATCCTAATTCATACATTGTCCCACCTCCACCTCCACATTTCCAACAAGCTCCGCATATGCAAGCACCACCTCCTGCACCGTATATCACCCCACTGCGGAGAAATCTCGAAGATACTATAAATCAATTCATCCAATCCCAAAATGAAACTAATGCTAAGTATGACTGCATGTTTACCGAAATAAATGTGAATATCTCTAAGTTGCAATCATCTTTAAGTATCCAAGAGAAGGATAAGTTTTCAGCCCAAGGTTAAAGACCTCCCCAAGGTCAAACACGTGTTAGCTATACTTCCAATGAACATCAAGAGAAATGTCAAGCCATTACCACTCTACATAGTGGGCGAGTTGTTGATCTATCACCTCCCCCACACGAGAGACCTAAAGATAAGGAGGTTTCGCCCGGTACAAAAAAGGTCGAAGATGCCCCTTGAAGGAGAGTGACAATGATGACACTATTGAACCTGAAGTCGTAGTGAAACCACCCACCGTCGCACTGTTCCCTCAACGGTTGCTTCCTTCCCCAAAAAGAATCCCTCGTAATGACGTGCTAGATGTCTTTAAGCAAGTCATGTTGAATTTACCTTTTCTCGATGCTATATAGCAAATTCCCGCATATGATAAAGTCCTTAAGGACTTATTGATGGTGAAAATAAGGCTAAAGGTGAAAAAGAACGTCTTCCTAGCACAAAATGTGAGCTCCGTTCTAGTTAATGATCTCCCACCAAAATTTAAAGATCCGGGTGCACTTACCATTTCGTGCATCATTGGGGAGAATTGAATAGAAAAGGCCTTACCTGATTTAGGGATGAGTGTCAACATTCTTCCCTACTCCATATATAGGCAAATCAATTTGGGGGACCTCAAGAGCACAAAAATCACTCTCCAACTCACGGATCGTACCATGAAGATACCCCGAGCCATTATTGAAAACGTAATAATCTAAGTTGACACCTTCTACTTCCTGATAGATTTTGTCATTTGGGACACGAAACCCTCTATCACCCCAAGTAATCATATTCCCGTCATTCTTGGCCACCCATTCTTAGCTATGGCTAACACCCTGATTAACACTTGAAATGGGCAAATGCAACTCACTTTCGAGGACATGACCTTTGAAATAAATATCTTCAATATCGGAAGTCAAGTGGGTGATGAGGATGATTTTCACTTAGTGGATATTATTGAGGAGATATTAGAGGAGCATGTAGAGCGAAATTTCAGTGGGGATGCCTTAGAAGCATGCTTTATTTCGAGTAATGAGAGTGACGGGATGTACACCGATTTTGAGAGAGAGGTAGAAGAGTGGATAGAGACATTAGACGATGGAGCATCAGATGAGGACGTGAGAGGTGTGAGATGGGTTCCTAGATTTTAGGAATTACCACCAAAGGAGTTGCGCACGGTTCCCTCCGATGAAAAATCTCCAACTTGAATTAAAGAAACTACCCTCCAATGCTAAATATGCTTATTTGTGAGAGGATGATACATTTCATATTGTTGTCTCCTCTAGCCTAGATAAAGAGCAAGAAGGTAAAATTTTAGCGATATTGAGGAAGCACCAAAGTGATTTTGGTTGGTTCATAACGGATTTAAAAGGTATAAGTCCCTTGATTTGTACCCATAAAATCCGCCTCGAGGAGGACGTGAAGCCCTCAAGGGAAATGCAAAGGCGATTGAACCCCATCATGAAAGAGGTAGTACGAGCGGAAATCATTAAGTTATTGGATTCTGGGATCATTTACCCAATCTCAAATAGCAAATGGGTGAGTCCTATACATGTCATCCCGAAGAAGTCGGGAATGACTGTCGTCGAGAATGCCAAGGGTGAGTTAATTCCCCAACGCACCACCACCAGGTGGCGCGTTTGCATTGATTACCAGAAGCTCAATGCGGGCACAAGGAAAGATTATTTACCCTTACCATTCATAGACCAAATGCTAGAGAGAGTATTGTAACACCCATATTATTTCTTCCTTGACAGTTATTCCGGATATAATCAAATTGAGGTAGATGTTCTTGATAAATAGAAGACGACTTTCACATGTCCCTTTGGTACGTTTGTCTACAAACAAATGCCATTTGGATTGTGTAATGCGCCAGTGAACTTTCAAAGGTGCATGCTTAGTCTCTTTAGCGACATGGTTGAGAGAGGCCTTGAGGTATTTATGGATGATTTTAGCATTTTTTGCCCCTCTTTTGACCTTTGTCTTGCAAATATTGAAAAAGTACTTGCTCGGTGTGTGGAAAAGAACTTAGTTTAAAATTAGGGAAAATGCCATTACATGGTAATCAAAGGAATAGTTCTTGGCCACATTGTGTCGTCCAAAGGAATTGAAGTCGATAGGGAAAAAATATATATCATAGCCTAGCTTCCACTGCCTAAATCACTAAAGGATGTGCACTCCTTCTTGGGCCATATGAGGTTTTATACAAGATTTATCAAGAATTTTAGTGCCATTGCTAGACTCTTGAGTAACCTCCTTATGAAGGATGCCCCCTTTGAGTGGAACGAAGCATGCCAAAGTGCTTTTGATAAATTGAAAAGCATGTTTATTTCCGTCCCCATTATGCAAGCTCCAGATTGGTCCCTTCCATTCGAGCTTATGTGTGATACGAGTGACTGTACTATAGTGGTTGTTTTAAGCCAAAGAAAGAATAAGAAATCTCATGTTTTCGATTACGTTAGCCAGGCGTTAACCGGATCGCAACTCAATTACTCCCCCCCAGAGAAAGAATTGCTAGTGGTAGTTTTTTCCCTAGACAAATTTTGATCCTACCTCATCGGTTTGCCCATCACATGCTTTACCGACCACGTGGCGCTGAAATATCTCCTTGCTAAGAAAGATGTTAAGCCACCCCTCATAAGGTGGATCCTACTCCTACAAGAGTTTAATCTCTCCATCAAAGACAAGAAATGGGTAGAAAACGTCGTTATCGATCATTTGTCTCGATTTTCGTTTGACGTACCTAGTGATCCCATACCCATATACGAATACTTCCCAGATGAGGAACTATTTTCCCCTTCCTCTATCACCTAGTTTGAGGATATAGTTAACTACCTTGTCACGGGATATATCCCTCCCGATTGGGCACAACAAGAGAAGAAGAAGTTCATTACTTGGTCATGCATGTTTTTCTATGATGATCCATTCCTCTTTAAATATTGTGCAGACCAAATCATCCGACGTTGTGTACCAGATGATGAGACTCATAGTGTCATCCGTTTTGATCATACAGAAGTGTGTGGAGGCCACTTTTCCATGAATAAGACGGCTGCTAAGATTATTCAAAATGATCTTTATTGGCCCACGATCTTCCGAAATGTGAACGCTCATTATAAATCTTGCGATAGATGTCAAAGTATGGGAGCTATCACCCGCCGAGTCATGATGCCATTAAACCTTATACTCATCATCGAGATATTTGATTATTGGGGTATTGACTTCATAGGCCTTTTTCCTCCGTCCTTTGGCTTCCTATACATCCTCATTGCGGTAGATTACGTGTCTAAATGGGTAAATGCCATAGCTACCAAAATGAATGACAATAAAGTGGTGATCAAGTTCTTGTAAGAACACATACTTTCTCACTTCGATGCTCCGAAGGAAATTATTAGTTATAGCAGTAAGAATTTTTACAATAGGCCGTTTCAAAATCTTATGAGAAAGTATGGAGTCGTTCACAAGGTTGGGATGACTTATCACCCTTAAACGAGTGGGCAAGCCGAGCTAGCGAATTAGGAAATCAAAAATATTCTCAAAAATGTTATCGATCCTAAAAAGAAAGATTGGTCCCTTAGATTGAACAATGCACTATGCGCTTATAGAACTGCATACAAGAACCCCCTCGGGATGTCCCCATTTATCTTTGTCTATGGTGATCCATGCCGTCTCCCTCTGGAGCTAGAGAACAAATCCTATTGGGCAATCAAGAGGTTGAGTTTTAGTTTGGATAAAGCCGGTGAAGCTCGCAAGCTTCAATTGAGCGAGTTGGCAGAGATGCGCAATGATGCGTACGAAAACGCTAAGATATCCAAATAAAGGATGAAACTTTCACATGATAAAATTATCTAGCGCAACGAGTTTCATTCGGGGCAAAAATTTCTTCTCTACAAATCGCGTCTACACTTGTTTCTCGATCAATTACGTTCGTGGTGGACGGTCTCATTTGTCATTTAAGATGTGTTCCCCCATGGTGCTGTTTAATTGGAAGACCCAAAAGGGGGAGACACATTCAAGGTTGACGAACAACGCCTAAAGCCATACTTAGAGGCCTGCATCAAATAAGCCGACACCATTTGGTTGTCAAACCCCATTTACAGGGATGAGCAAGAATGAATTGAGAGGTCATCGCACCAACGACACGTATGGGGTGATCCTTGTGTATATTAGTTAGATTTAGGTTAGGGTCATTAGAGGTTCATAGGATGTGAGTTGTTAATACGAGAATCATGCAAGGAACAACACAGAGCAACTTAAAGCTTTTGTGGAGAATGATCGATTTCCTTTCAGGCTTATACACGAGTGGGAATAATTTGAGAGGAAATAGTTTTTGGAGAGGTCAACACTAAGGAAGTAAGTTTAAGGTCCAAATACAGTGGACCGAACCGGTTCTTCCCTACATCAGAATCAGTTCGCATTCTGGTCGATTAAAAAATTAATAGAGGCGAACCAGTTCACCTTTGGAACCGACCCGGTTCAATTTTCTGGACAGCAGGTCGGCACTGCCCCAATGGTTCATCCCCTTTTTCTTCCGCAATCCATTCCCTTTCCTCGATTTTTTCCCTCGCATTCTTCATCCTCCTTTCCTTCCAATTCATTTTCCCTCCAAAGTCACCCTCCCACACCATACCTCACCTATAAATACACACTTCCTCTTCACCATTTTCACACATCTTAATTTCTTCCTCTTACTCTCTAAAATTTTCGACACTCCCAATCCCTCTCCAAATGGCCAATAACCAGCGCCCCACTAAGTACAACAACATCGATATTTTTCCTGACGGTGACGGTGAATTTCGCTCCTGTCAAGAGCAGCGATGGTGCGATACTTTCTTTTCCACCTCCCACACGATGCATATCTAGAGGCAGGTCAATTGGGACCAAATTCCTAACTTAGTCACTACGCTATTCTGGTCCCGTTGGTGGTGCCAATTATTCCAAGAATCAAGGCCCGTGGTGTGGTAAGAGGAGGTTCGCATGTTCTATTGCACACTCCTATCCCATTTTCTCTCGAAATTTTAACCCAAAAGATGCGAGCCAAGGGAGTCCCAAGCCCCACCCATTTTGGTTACCCCACTATGAACCCGTTGGTCGGGAAACATAATTGCATCGGGTGTATCGCCCACGATACCATGTGGGATACTGATACTTTCCCCATGGGAGCCTCAATGAATGGTCCCGATTTGCCTTACTCCTCATTTGCGGGTGTATTTTGCAAACATCCAATGACTCAGCGATGCAACTTCGCGAAGTTAACTTTCTCTATCACCTAATTTATGAGGGCACCCATAGCCACCTCGCTCGCACATTTTACGCCGACATCCTCAATGACGCCATGGACCCCAAGGGAAAGGCTACCCTCCCGTACCCCCGTCTCATCACGCCCTAGTCTAAAAAATACGAGAATTGCACTCCCACGCGCCATCCCTCGCATCCCGAAACCCATTGAAAGGAAGTCATGAACTAGGAGTGATAGGAAATTACGATTTGTCCAACAATAATCGAAGAACTTGGATGAGGATGTTGAGATGGGAGAAGAGGAGGAGCCCGGGACTAGGAGGATTCGGATTGCGAGCCGATGGGAGCGGACATCACTCGTCGCATTGAGAACTTGGAGACAAGTGATGATGCTAAGATTTAGCACCACCGAATAAGTGATAGTGAGCTCAAATAGTAGCAGCCATGGCAGCCATAGAGATGTATAAGTGTATAAGTATGTAGAAGGGGATGAGTATAAGAGGAACTAAGACAATAATGTATAGTGGTTCAGCCAATTTGGCCTACATCCACTGTGTGTGTGTGATCCACTAACTATGGGAACTAATGGCCTTAGCTACAATGCACATAACCATCTCTCTCTATCTCTCCTCTGTATATCAGCAGAGTTTTAGCTAGGGTTGCAGTTAATGGATCCATCCCCTGTAGGGTTGTAGATGACAAGTATATATAGGTCTTAGGGGGTGTAGTGTACCCCCCAAGTATGCATGGTGCATGTGAATCATGATCTGGCCAATCCCCTATTGACACCTGTAGATGCCAAATGATGACATAATATTCCCTCACGTGAGGGTGTGATTTTGTTATAACGGTCTCCCCTGTGCCATGTCAGCCTCACGCGCACTGTTCCACGCGTCTCCCAAACCACGCGCTGTGATGATGTCACCCTCGGTCTATGAGCCGAGGCCGAGGGCAAAGTTCCTTCCAGTAGTGAGTCTGATCCAATTCTGGCCTCGTACTGTCGGCCCCTCGTAGGGTCGTCTGGAGCCTGGTGAAGGGTCGGCCCCTCGTAGGGTCGTCTGGAGCCTGGTAAAGGGTCGGCCCCTCGTAGGGTCGTCTGGAGCCTGGTGAAGGGTCGACCCCTCGTAGGGTCGTCTGGAGCCTGACGAGGGTCGGCCCCTCTGAGGGGGTCGTCTTGAGCTTGATGAAGGGTCGGCCCCTCTGAGGGGTCGTCCGTTTGGAGGTAATCTTCAGCCAGGCCGAGGATATAAACGGGTATATCAATCACCCCCAGCCCTTAGCCATAGGTGCTGTTGAGATGGTTGAGGGATAGTGTTGTAATTGATATGCGTGTACGATCTGTTAAGTGAGTGACACCTGGGCAGATACTCATTGTTGTTCCAGTTTCCAAGGCATGGCGACTGCACACTTTGCATGGGGCTTTGTGCCCTAATAATACCCTTCTTGGTAAATGGGCCCACTCATTACCAAAGTATTTAAGAGATTTTCAAACTCTCTCTCTCCTTCTTCTTCTTCTCCGCGCCCAAGCCTTCTCTCTCTAGCCTTTTGCCAGTTTTCATCGCCATTCCTGCAGCCTTTAATCCTTCAAGCCTAGCAGCGTTCTTGCTCTCTCTTTCAGGTAATCCCTTTCACCCAGCGCTCTCTTTTACCTTCATTTCTGTTTGCTTTTTAGGCTGGTGGGGCTGTATTCTCTTCTGGTTGTCTCATAGCTTTTTCCGGTGTCTTCTCCGACCACTGTTTATTGAATGTTCTTGAGTGTTCTTGAGTGAAAACCATCAATTCCCCTTTTAATTCAAAAGTCTAGTTTGGTCAATTGCAAACTCGTTTGTGGTTAAGTTCCCCAAATTTCTCCAAGTGTAGGGTCTTCCCCTTTGATGCTTAGGAGGCTTTATAGTTTAGTATCTGAATTCCCATCCTTGAGAGAGAAACTCTTTGCAGAGATCAGACGAATAGAGGAGGAGGAAGAGAGGAGACGAGGGGACAACCCTAACTGGGTACGACCAATCTTTCCCATTCCTCTTGCCACTATAAGACCATTTGAACCGTCTGAGTCTTGTGGGTCGCCCTCTCGTCCAGACGAGACTCCCAAACCAAGTGAGATGGACAAGAGAGCATCCTCGCCAACACTACACCAAAAACAGGAAACTGGCACGGTTTAAAACCGTGCCAGACGCAATCTGGCACGGTTCAAAACCGTGCCAGAATCAGGCGTGCCAGATTTTCTGGCGCGGTTTAAAACCGTGCCAGATTTTCCAATCTGGCACGCTTTTGGCACGCTTTTAAACTGTGCCAGTTTTTAAATCTGGCACGCTTTTGGCACACGCCAAAACCGTGCCAAATTATCTATTTTCTGGAACGCTTTTGACACGGTTATAAAGCGTGCCAGATTGTTTTATAAGCGTTCTCATTTTTATGCATTGGCACGGTTTTGGCACGGTTTAAAACCGTGCCAGATTTTTCAGTTGATTAAAAAAAATAATAATAGGAACCAAATCTGGAAAATCTGCAAATTCCAAATTCGGTAGGAAAAATATTTATTATTTGCAAAAATAAAATCAAGAAAAATCACAAATTATGAATATCGCAGTTTGTTGATAAACTAATGTGCATACAAACTTCAAAAAATTACAAGAGATAATACCAATATAAACCAACACATGACCATAAAAGTCGACAATAACTTCAAAAAATTACAAGAGTTAATAGTTCTCATATCAAAAAAAAATTGGGCAGAGTTTCCTCTATTTTCTGAGCATTCCAAAACCTGTTAACATAAAATCTGCCCATATAAAGCCCATACGGCCATAAAAGTCAACAATAAAACTACTATAGCCAGCATGACCATAAAAATAAACCATAAAACTATGGCAGCCAGCTCGGCCATAACACAAAAAATAGAATCCTGAATATTAACAACACTAAATACACAATCCCCCTGTTGTAAAGCATTGACTTCTTCGTGCGTTCCAAGTGGATAAGAGCCAACGATTGAATGTCATCCTACAAAAAAAATAAGACACAAAAAAGATACAATATTAGTAACCAAGTCATTTTTAAATAAATATTCAAGCAAAAAAATTGCATATACAAGAAGAAAAATTGCATATACGACTACGCGATCAGTTCCTACAAGTTACATTGATCTCGTGCGAGGTGTTTGTGCCTCCTACGGGGTCGTTTGGGGGCTGGTTCGGGTTTTCACCTCTTAACGGCCTGTTTTCAAGTCTAAGTGTGATTTTTGCAAATTATCGTTATATTCTCAAACCGGGAGTCCCGGGACTACGCGGTCAGTTCCTACAAGTTACATTGGTCCCGTGCGAGGTGTTCGTGCCTCCTACGGGATCGTTTGGGGGCTGGTTCGGGTTTTCACCCCTTAACGGCCTGTTTTCAAGTCTAAGTGTGATTTTTGCAAATTATCGTCATACTCTCATACCGGGAGTCCCGGGACTACGCGGTCAGTTCCTATAAGTTACATTGGTCCCCTACGAGGTGTTCGTGCCTCCTATGGGGTCGTTTGGGGGCTGGCTCGGGTTTTCACCCCTTAACGGCCTGTTTTTCAACTCTAAGTGTGATTTTTGCAAATTCGGGTCATACTCTCATATCGGGAGTCCCGGGACTACGCGGTCAGTTCCTATAAGTTACAATGGTCCCCTACGAGGACGAGGTGTTCGTGCCTCCTATGGGGTCGTTTGGGGGCTAGTTCGGGTTTTCACCCCTTAACGGCCTGTTTTTCAACTCTAAGTGTGATTTTTGCAAATTCGAGTCATACTCTCATATCGGGAGTCCCGGGACTACGCGGTCAGTTCCTACAAGTTACATTGGTCCCCAACGAGGTGTTCGTGCCTCCTATGGGGTCGTTTGGGGGCTGGTTCGGGTTTTCACCCCTTAACGGCCTGTTTTTCAACTCTAAGTGTGATTTTTGCAAATTCGAGTCATACTCTCATATCGGGAGTCCCGGGACTACGCGGTCAGTTCCTACAAGTTACATTGGTCCCCTACGAGGTGTTCGTGCCTCCTACGGGGTCGTTTGGGGGCTAGTTCGGGTTTTCAGCCCTTAACGGCTTGTTTTCAACTCTAAGTGTGATTTTTGCAAATTTGGGTCATACTCTCAAACCGAGAGTCCCGGGACTACGCGGTCAGTTCCTACAAGTTACATTGGTCCCCTACGAGGTGTTCGTGCCTCCTATGGGGTCGTTTGGGGGCTGGTTCGGATTTTCACCCCTTAACGGCCTGTTTTCAACTCTAAGTGTGATTTTTGCAAATTCGGGTCATACTCTCATATCTGGAGTCCCGAGACTACGCGGTCAGTTCCTACAAGTTACATTGGTCCCCTACGAGGTGTTCGTGCCTCCTATGGGGTCGTTTGGGGGCTAGTTCGGGTTTTCACCCCTTAACGGCCTGTTTTTCAACTCTAAGCGTGATTTTTGCAAATTCGAGTCATACTCTCATATCGGGAGTCCCGAGACTACGCGGTCAGTTCTTACAAGTTACATTGGTCCCCTACGAGGTGTTCGTGCCTCCTACGGGGTCGTTTGGGGGCTAGTTCGGGTTTTCAGCCCTTAACGGCTTGTTTTCAACTCTAAGTGTGATTTTTGCAAATTCGGGTCATACTCTCAAACCGAGAGTCCCGGGACTACGCGATCAGTTGTTACAAGTTACATTGGTCCCGTGTGAGCTGTTCGTGCCTCCTACGGGGTCGGTTGTTTGGGGGCTGGTTCGGGTTTTCACCCCTTAACGGCTGGTTTTCATGTCTAAGTGTGATTTTTGCAAATTATCAGCATACTTTCATACCGGGAGTCCCGGGTCTACGCGGTCAGTTCTTACTAGTTACATTGGTCCCGTGCGAGGTGTTCGTGCCTCCTACGGGGTCGTTTGGGGGCTGGTTCGGGTTTTCACGCCTTAACGGCCTGTTTTCAACTCTAAGTGTGATTTTTACAAATTCGGGTCATACTCTCATATCGGGAGTCCCGGGACTACGCGGTCAGTTCCTACAAGTTACATTGGTCCCCTACGAGGTGTTCGTGCCTCCTATGGGGTCGTTTGGGTGCTGGTTCGAGTTTTTACCCCTTAACGGTCTGTTTTCAACTCTAAGTGTGACTTTTGCAAATTCGGGTCATACTCTCATATCAAGAATCCTGGGACTACGCGGTCAGTTCCAACAAGTTACATTGGTCCCCTACGAGGTGTTCGTGCCTCCTATGGGATCGTTTGGGTGCTGGTTCGGGTTTTCACCCCTTAACGGCCTGTTTTCAACTCTATGTGTGATTTTTGCAAATTCGGGTCATACTCTCATATCAGGAGTCCCGGGACTACGCGGTCAGTTCCTACAAGTTACATTGGTCCCCTACGAGGTGTTCGTGCCTCCTATGGGGTCGTTCGTGCCTCCTATGGGGTCGTTTGGGGGCTGGTTCGGGTTTTCACCCCTTAACGGCCTGTTTTCAACTCTAAGTGTGATTTTTGCAAATTCGGGTCATACTCTCAAACCGAGAGTCCCGGGACTACGCGATCAGTTGCTACAAGTTACATTGGTCCCCTACGAGGTGTTCGTGCCTCCTACGGGGTCGTTTGGGGGCTAGTTCGGGTTTTCAGCCCTTAACGGCTTGTTTTCAACTCTAAGTGTGATTTTTGCAAATTCGGGTCATACTCTCAAACCGAGAGTCCCGGGACTACGCGGTCAGTTCCTACAAGTTACATTGGTCCCCTACGAGGTGTTCGTGCCTCCTATGGGGTCGTTTGGGGGTTGGTTCGGATTTTCACCCCTTAACGGCCTGTTTTCAACTCTAAGTGTGATTTTTGCAAATTCGGGTCATACTCTCATATCTGGAGTCCCGAGACTACGCGGTCAGTTCCTACAAGTTACATTGGTCCCCTACGAGGTGTTCGTGCCTCCTACGGGGTCGTTTGGGGGCTAGTTCGGGTTTTCAGCCCTTAACGGCTCGTTTTCAACTCTAAGTGTGATTTTTGCAAATTCGGGTCATACTCTCAAACCGAGAGTCCTGGGACTATGCGATCAGTTGTTACAAGTTACATTGGTCCCGTGTGAGCTGTTCGTGCCTCCTACGGGGTCGTTTGGGGGCTGGTTCGGGTTTTCACCCCTTAACGGCTGGTTTTCATGTCTAAGTGTGATTTTTGCAAATTATCGGCATACTTTCATACCGGGAGTCCCGGGTCTACGCGGTCAGTTCCTACAAGTTACATTGGTCCCGTGCGAGGTGTTCGTGCCTCCTACGGGGTCGTTTGGGGGCTGGTTCGGGTTTTCACGCCTTAACGGCCTGTTTTCAACTCTAAGTGTGATTTTTACAAATTTGGGTCATACTCTCATATCGGGAGTCCCGGGACTACGCGGTCAGTTCCTACAAGTTACATTGGTCCCCTACGAGGTGTTCGTGCCTCCTATGGGGTCGTTTGGGTGCTGGTTCGAGTTTTTACCCCTTAACGGCCTGTTTTCAACTCTAAGTGTGATTTTTGCAAATTCGGGTCATACTCTCATATCAAGAGTCCTGGGACTACGCGGTCAGTTCCAACAAGTTACATTGGTCCCCTACGAGGTGTTCGTGCCTCCTATGGGGTCGTTTGGGTGCTGGTTCGGGTTTTCACCCCTTAACGGCCTGTTTTCAACTCTATGTGTGATTTTTGCAAATTCGGGTCATACTCTCATATCAGGAGTCCCGGGACTACGCGGTCAGTTCCTACAAGTTACATTGGTCCCCTACGAGGTGTTCGTGCCTCCTATGGGGTCGTTCGTGCCTCCTACGGGGTCGTTTGGGGGCTGGTTCGGGTTTTCACCCCTTAACGGCCTGTTTTCAACTCTAAGTGTGATTTTTGCAAATTCGGGTCATACTCTCAAACCGAGAGTCCCGGGACTACGCGATCAGTTGCTACAAGTTACATTGGTCCCCTACGAGGTGTTCGTGCCTCCTACGGGGTCGTTTGGGGGCTGGTTCGGGTTTTCACGCCTTAACGGCCTGTTTTCAACTCTAAGTGTGATTTTTACAAATTCGGGTCATACTCTCATATCGGGAGTCCCGGGACTACGCGGTCAGTTCCTACAAGTTACATTGGTCCCCTACGAGGTGTTCGTGCCTCCTATGGGGTCGTTTGGGTGCTGGTTCGAGTTTTTACCCCTTAACGGCCTGTTTTCAACTCTAAGTGTGATTTTTGCAAATTCGGGTCATACTCTCATATCAAGAGTCCTGGGACTACGCGGTCAGTTCCTACAAGTTACATTGGTCCCCTACGAGGTGTTCGTGCCTCCTATGGGGTCGTTTGGGGGCTGGTTCGGATTTTCACCCCTTAACGGCCTGTTTTCAACTCTAAGTGTGATTTTTGCAAATTCGGGTCATACTCTCATATCTGGAGTCCCGAGACTACGCGATCAGTTCCTACAAGTTACATTGGTCCCCTACGAGGTGTTCGTGCCTCCTATGGGGTCGTTTGGGGGCTAGTTCGGGTTTTCAGCCCTTAACGGCTTGTTTTCAACTCTAAGTGTGATTTTTGCAAATTCGGGTCATACTCTCAAACCGAGAGTCCCGGGACTACGCGATCAGTTGTTACAAGTTACATTGGTCCCCTACGAGGTGTTCGTGCCTCCTATGGGGTCGTTTGGGTGCTGGATCGGGTTTTCACCCCTTAACGGCCTGTTTTCAACTCTAAGTGTGATTTTTACAAATTATCGCCATACTCTCATACCACGAGTCCCGGGACTACGCGGTCAGTTCCTACAAGTTACATTGGTCCCCTACGAGTTGTTCGTGCCTCCTATGGGGTCGTTTGGGTGCTGGTTCTGGTTTTCACCCCTTAACGGCTTGTTTTCAACTCTAAGTGTGATTTTTGAAAATTCGGGTCGTGGTCTCATATCGGGAGTCCCGGGACTACGTGGTCAGTTCCTACAAGTTACATTGGTCCCCTACGAGGTGTTCGTGCCTCCTATGGGGTCGTTTGGGGGCTGGTTCGGGTTTTCACCCCTTAATGGCCTGTTTTCAACTCTAAGTGTGATTTTTGCAAATTCGGGTCATACTCTCAAACCGAGAGTCCCGGGACTACGCGGTCAGTTGCTACGAGTTACATTGGTCCCCTACGAGGTGTTCATGCCTCCTACGGGGTCATTTGGGAGCTGGTTCGGGTTTTCACCCCTTAACGGCCTGTTTTCAAGTCTAAGTGTGATTTTTGCAAATTATCGTCATACTCTCATACCGGGAGTCCCGGAACTACGCGGTCAGTTCCAACAAGTTACATGGGTCCCGTGCGAGGTGTTCGTGCCTTCTACGGGGTCATTTGGGGGCTGGTTCGGGTTTTCACCCCTTAACGGCCCGTTTTCAACTCTAAGTGTGATTTTTGCAAATTATCGCCATACTCTCATACCGGGAGTCCCGGGACTACGCGGTCAGTTCCTACAAGTTACATTGGTCCCCTACGAGGTGTTCGTGCCTCCTATGGGGTCGTTTGGGGGCTGGTTCGGATTTTCACCCCTTAACGGCCTGTTTTCAACTCTAAGTGTGATTTTTGCAAATTCGGGTCATACTCTCATATCTGGAGTCCCGAGACTACGCGGTCAATTCCTACAAGTTAGATTGGTCCCTTACGAGGTGTTCGTGCCTCCTACGAGGTCGTTTGGGGGCTGGTTCGGGTTTTCACCCCTTAACGGCCTGTTTTTAACTCTAAGTGTGATTTTTGCAAATTCGGGTCATACTCTCAAACCGAGAGTCCCGGGACTACGCGGTCAGTTGGTACAAGTTACATTGGTCCCGTTCGAGGTGTTCGTGCCTCCTACGGGGTCGTTTGGGGGCTGGTTCAGGTTTTCACCCCTTAACGGCCTGTTTTCAAGTCTAAGTGTTATTTTTGCAAATTATCGTCATACTCTCAAACCGAGACTAAGAACTCTAAAAGTTCTAGAGTTTACACCGGAAAGAGACTAAGAACTCTAAAACTTTAATACAATACATTCTTAAATTACTACCATAAGACTTGTGTGCTTATTTTCTTTTTCTATATTCTTATCCGTATAAGATAAAATTCCATTTCCCCCTATTCAATTCCTCATTAATAGAAAAAAACCTCATTATCTACTACTATACTTTTATTTCTTCTTTTTACCCCTGTTTTTATCACAATTAGTTGGAGTTCTTTTACCCATTTTGGATTCCTCATTGTTGAAGAAAGTTCATCTTCCCAAAGAGTTTAACGAAAAATGGCACGTAATTTTCAAAACATTATCTTCATTGCAATAACTAAAAACTGTATGACCCCCAAAAGTCGCCAAACTACCAACTGTCATATTATTTGTTAAAAACTGATTCACTTGAAAAAGAAAATAAAAAACATAAAAAATAACTTAGGATATTAGATGAAACTAAGAGGTTTTGAAGCTGCTATCACCTCTGGGCCTTGTTTGTGGCTTGAAGTTCACATCGTTAGGCTAGCTGCTGGGCACGTGCTCCATGCACCACTTTCAACTAAGGGCAGTCTCAGTGGGAGTTGTCGAGAGGCTTGGGCATTAACCTAGTGGCTAGCTGTAGACATAGAACAAGAAGAGCAATTTTCAAAAGGGGAGGAACACGAGACGCAAACTAGGCCAAATAGCTTCAATCAAAACATAATTCTAGAACTCAAACAGGACATTGCACCAAGGTAATCTCTCTTTAGCATTTTATCAAACATGTAGCATACGACATTTTCAATAGATTGTAACATACAAAAATATCTAGTATGTAAAAGAAATTTATTATGGAGACATAAAGGAAACACGAACCAAAATCCATCGGAGCTGAAACCACGGGCTCTCAGTCATCTTCTCCCTTGTCGTATTATGACCACCTTGAATTATACACAATACTATCCTAAGAAAAAAATAAATCGCAAAATTAGGCATGAGAATATAAAATACAGTGAATAAGAATCAATGTTTCATTTCAGATATACTTCACTAGAGTATGAATTCAACAAATATATCAACTAAATAATTTCTAAATCTAACACACAATTGAAAAGCCTAAGTAACAATGAAATTTGTTACAAGTGAAGATATGTTTCATCGAAGTACTCGACAAATACATTAATTCATCTATTTAGAAAGATAATATGGAACTGGTCCTTGCCTAAGACAAAAGTAAAATTGATGCCATGACGAACTACTCCTTGCCTAAGATAGTTAAGGCTCTAAGGTTATGCTTTGGATTAGCATTTTTTTTTTAGAATTTTTTTGAGAAGATATATGTCCTTATCAGTAAGCCCTTGACCATGATGCTTAAGAAGAAGAACTTTTAATAGTCAACTGAATCTATAAAAAATTTCAACAAGCCTAAAACAGCTATGACTATTACTCATGTTCTAGAAATACTGATTTTATTCAACACTTCATGCTAGTAATTAAGGGATTAGTGTTGATCTTATGCAAGGCTCTTAGCATTACTAAGAAAGGAATTACCTCCAACGAAGGCATTATCTCTATGAAATCTACCAACAACAAATGTGATAAACACCTCCATGGCAACCACTTATTATTCTCTACAAAAAAATGATACTATCAATAAAAAAAATAGTAGGTAAACTAAATTTCAACCAATATTCATGAAATCAAACAAGAAAAATTATTCAACAATGTCTGGATGTAGAGTTGGATGTGAAGTTGGATCGTGAGACTCAAGCAGATCGACCAAATCTTTAATCTCAAATTTCTTATTAGATGGAATGCATAAATTACCTATGTTGGTGATCAAATCAAATTGTCGAAGCTTTTGGAGATGACCAAACCATATATTCAACCAAACCTTTGGAGGTTGGTCTGACCTAACTCCGATGGCAGTTCGTGGATGGCCAGAAGAAGAGGATGATGTCAGGTCGCCTGGTAGTAGACGAAGCAGAGGATGAGTAGACGAAGCAGCGTTGATGGAGGCGGAGGGTAGGCGGCGGGTAGTGTGGATGATGGAGGCGGCTGGTAGGCGGGTAGTGTGGATGATGGAGGCGGGTAGTGTGGATGATGGAGGCGGGTAGTGTGGATGATGGAGGCGGCTGGTAGGCGGGTAGTGTGGATGATGGAGGTGGCTGGTATGCGGGTAGTGTGGATGATGGAGGCGGCGAAGCAGAGGATGGTTGTTCGTGGTCGCCTGGTTGCGTGGAGAAAGAGAGAGACTTAGAGAGAAGAGAGGACATCATCCCGCCTTGAAAGTTTTGGTCCCCAATTGAAATTTTAGGATATTATTTTTTTAATGAACTGTACCCACTTTTGGCACGGTTTTACACCGTGCCAGAATTTGGCACTCATTTAAACCGTGCCAGTTTATGCTAAAACTGTGCCAAATTCTGGCACTGCTTAAAACCGTGCCAGAATCTCCTTGCCACAACGTGCCAGATTAGCATTTTTGGTGTAGTGCAACTGGTGCTGGAACTTCTGGTAGGAGAGAGACATTCGATCTAAGCCCAGGCCGAGAGACCAAGGGCATGGTCCCCTCCGAGGCTATCCCTGTGACAACCCTGTATCCCCATGCCTTCCAAGTGGCCTTTCCCCAGGGCCCTCCGACAGATGACGAGGCCGAGGGTGAGGGGGCCGAGGACGAGGATGATAATACAGATGACGAGGTTGATACCTCCCATGCCTCGTCCTTTATCTCCTCTGTTAGGGATCGCGACCTCCTGATATGGAGGCATGCCTATGGAATGCCCCCCATCATAACTATGAGGGTTCCCTCTAAGTCTGAGAGGGTTTTTGATTGTGAAGAGGGAGAGGTTGTAGTCTACGAACAAATGTTTAAGGTTGGAGTCAGATTCCCTCTGCATCCTTCCATCGTAGATATCCTGTCTGCCCTTGGTGTTTCCCCCTCTCAACTTCCTCCCAACTCTTGGAGGACGATCCTGGGCTACATCTCCTTGTGGAAGAATGCTTTCGCCGATGAGCCCTCGGCCGACCTATTCTTGGGCTGCTACAACATCACCTCCTCGTCCAAACAGCCTGGATACTATCATCTGGGGGCGAGGAGGTCGAAGAAGAAACTCCTCCACGTGGCACAAACTTCCAACCACGATTGGAAAAGAGATTCTTCTTCATCTCTAGGGAGTGGGAGTCCACCGCCGATGGTCCGAGGGTCCCCAGAAGATGGTCTAACCCTTCCATGAAGGCCAGGTCAGACCCTGGACTTAGTCTGGAGGAGAAGGACATCGTTGACTATCTGAGAGGACGAGGGAGAGAGGGTGAACTTCCAAAATTTGAAGACCTGATGACCCCCCGGTTCCTCAAAGAAGCTGGTCTGAGGGTCGGCCCTCTGACTGAACTATGTGAGTTATACTGAACATTTCCCATTTTTTACTTATTTTTGAAGTGTTCCCTCTTTTTCTCTGCATTTTTCTGACGTGTCGTCCTCTTATAAGGTCGCCCCGCAGGTATATCAGACCAACTTTGGGAAATGACTGCTCCGAACCTGCTGTCTGGTCTGAGCAAGAAGAAAGGGAAGGAGCCTCAGCAGGCTCCGAGGAAGACGAGGGTCGCTGGGCCGACAGTGGTGGAGACGACCGCTGACAGCCATAAAAGAAAGGAGCCGGAGGCCCCTGTTGACCCTCGGCCAGATGCTCGGACGAGGGCCAGGGTCGAAGCCTCTGAGGGGACGACCTCTTCATCCAGCATGGGGGCCTTCTGGTCTCAAAACCTGGCACATCTGAGGGCCGAGCCCTCATCGCTCATAGCAAACTTGAGGGCAGCCAAGGCCTCAATGTTCTCTGCACCCTCGGCCTCTGACTACGAGTTCCTGTCGAAGATGCCTCCTGCCAAAGTGTACGACTATGGTCTGCACGCCCTTGCATAGGTAATGGTCTTGACCCACTTCTTTTAATTTCATTCTTTCACCAACTGTTTCCTCGGCCTCTTGACATGTGTTTATTTTTCTTGTGCAGTCTGTGTGTGCCTTTACCTCGACAACAAAATGGATGGCTGAGAACCAAGCAAAGTTCCATGAAGCCGAGAGGGCTATCCAACATGAGGCAGATCTTCAGTCGAAGCTTGACACTGCAAGGGCCGAGTTGGAAAGTACCAGGACTGAGCATGCAAGGATCCTGGACAAGCTGACAAGGCAGGACGACGAGGACATTAAGGCCAGGGACGAGGACATTAAGGCCAGGGACTTTCTTCTCAAGGAAAAGGACGAGGCCTTGACCAACATGGAGGCCAAGTACAAGATTGATCTTGAAGCAACCACCAAAAAAGCCGAGGCTGATGCTGTTGAGGCTTATAAGATTTCTGACGAGTTTCAAGGCTTCGGCCTCGAATACTTAGAGAAAGGAATCAGGACTGCCTGCCGGTGGGTCGTCCTCAGGTTTGGTGACGTCGTCTCCTCGGTCCGCCCTTCGCTTGAAGCAATCCAACTGGACGACCCTATGATTGCCAAGGCTCTGACTTATGTAGAATCTCAAGTGCAGGTTGAGGGGATCGGCACATCTGAGGGTCAGCCGGCCATGGTCATTGAGGAAACCCCTTTGGTGGATGTTGAGGCTCTGCCCTCCGATATTGTCCTATAGGGTGGCTGCCTGTAGCCCATACCCTCTTAGTGTAATCAATATTTTTGTACTTTTACTTGCAGAACACTTTGTATAATTGTCATTTCGTTAATACTATCGTCTTCTTTACTGTCTTCCATATTTGCTTCTTGTATGGTTTACTGTCTTCCATATTTGCTTCTTGTATGGTTTGCTGTCTTTGTTAATGCCACTAACCTCTCCCTCGTCTTTCTTGAGGGTGAACAAGGGGTGATCCCCTGCGTTGGCCCTCATTATAGCCAAGGAGTCAAATTACCAAACTGGTTTTTAATAAAGTTTTCCCTCGTCTTTCTTGAGGACAGTGGTGGGGTCGTCCCCTCCACTGGTCCCCATTATAGCCGAGGGGATCAACTTACCAATTTAATGGTTTTTAATAAAGTTTTCCCTCGTCTTTCTTGAGGACAGTGGTGGGGTCGTCCCCTCCACTAGTCCCCATTATAACCGAGGGATCAACTTACCAATTTAATGGTTTTTAACAAAGTCTTCCCTCGTCTTTCTTGAGGACAGTGGTGGGGTCATCCTCCACTGGTCCCCATTATAGCCGAGGGATCAACTTACCAATTTGATGGTTTTTAACAAAGTCTTCCCTCGTCTTTCTTCAGGACAGTGGTGGGGTCGTCCCCTCCACTGGCCCCCATTATAACCGAGGGATCAACTTACCAATTTAATGGTTTTTAACAAAGTCTTCCCTCGTCTTTCTTGAGGACAGTGGTGGGGTCGTCCCCTCCACTGGCCCTCATTATAGCCGAGGGTGGTTCTCTGTAGATGTTTCCATGCGTGTTAGAACTGATAACCACAGGATGAGGGGAAACACTGATATTTCTCATTAATTTTCAAAGTGTTCTGTTGGAGCAACTCTTATTAGAATTATGGTCTATCAATACCTTACAACACTACTGATAGTATTTCTTCAAATGATCTGCGTTCCAGGGGTTGGAAAAAGGTTCCCCCTCTAGGTTTTCTAGTCTGTAGGTCCCAGGGACGACTTCATCGATGACCCTATATGGGCCATGCCAATTAGGATGAAGCTTGTTAGGCTTTTGCTAAGTCTTCTTGAGGACCAAGTCCCCCACTGCGATAGGCCTCTGTTTCACCCTCTGATTGTAGAACCTTGCGGTCCTCTGCTGGTAGGCGGCCTGCCTTATCTCAGCGTCCTCCCTCCTTTCCACAATCAGGTCCAAGTCAAGTCTCCTCTCTTCCACATTTTTCTGGGGGTCATACACCTGGACTCTATGCGTAGGAAACTCAATCTCGGTGGGGATGACGGCTTCTGATCCATAAGCTAGCATGAATGGGGTCTCTCCGGTAGAGGTCCTCACTGTCGTCCTGTATGCCCATAGCACGGCATATAACTCCTCGACCCATCTTTCTTTTGCCTCCTCAAGCCTCTTCTTGATTCCATCTAGGATTGTCCTATTTGTAACTTCTATTTGCCCATTGGCCTGAGGTCGGCCAGGGGTGGAGAAAAATTGTTTGATACTCATCCTTTCACAGTACTTCTGTAGAGAGGTATTCTTGAACTGAGTCCCGTTATCCGAGATGAGGGTGTTGGGGAGACCATATATACATATAATATTTTTCCAGATGAACTGGAAGGTCTTCTGCTCGGTGATCGTCACCATCGGCTCCGCTTCCACCCATTTTGAAAAATAGTCAATGGCTACGATGAGGAATCGATAGTTATTGATGGCCCTAGGCAAGGGTCCTACTAGGTCGATCCCCCACAGTGCAAATGGCCATGAGGATGTAATGGAAGTAAGAGGATGATGGGGCTGGTGAGGGATGGTGGCAAATCTTTGACATTTGTCGCACTTTTTTACATATGCCGCTGCGTCTTTCCCCAAGGTCGACCACCAGTACCCCTGGGTGATCACCCTCTTCTCTAAGGATCTGCCTCCGATGTGGCTTGAGCACGATCCTTCGTTCACATCTTGCAAAATGGAGGGGATTTCTGAGGGATGCACACACCTAAGTAAGGGGAGCAAAAACCCCTTTTTGTACAAGGTGTCTCCGATGACAGTGAATTTTGCAGCCCTGTACCTCAGCTTCTTCCTTTCTTGCCTTGCTTCTGGCATCTCACCCTCTTTAATGTATCTGATCAGGGGGTCCATCCACGAGGCTTCTTTAGAAACATTTAGGCAATTGCTAAGTGTTCCCTCTGCGTCTTCAATAGTTGGCCGAAGTAAAATTTCTACTGGGACCGTCCTCCTGATGTCTGTCCTAGTTACCGAGGCCAACCTCGCAAGGGCATCAGCACGGCCATTATCGAGCCTAGGTATCCTCTTTGATTTCACTTCTCTGAAGCCCTTCAGTAATGACCTTACCTTCTCAAGGTACCTAGCCATCCTCTCGTCCTTAGCCTCGTAGGCTCCTAATATCTGATTCACTACTAGCCTTGAATCACTATGGACTGAAATCTGGCCGACACTAAGAGACTTGGCCAAGGAGAGGCCTACTACTAAGGCCTTATATTCAGCCTCATTATTGGAGGCTTTGAAGTTGAACCTCGGGGCGTACTCAATATCTGTGTCGTCGGGTGCTGATACTATTAACCCAGCTCCGCTCCCGCTTTCGCAAGAGGACCCATCGACGAAAAGACTCCACACGGTGCATTCTTTTGAGAAACTTCGCTCGGAGAGGGATCCCTGTCTAAAGATGTATCTTCCCTCTTCGTTTTCAGCTGCTTTCCTTCTAGCGGCGCTTGTCTCAGCCCTATCTGCGGGTGTGCCAGTGGGTCTGTCTTGTTGTGTATCTGTCTTCCCGAGGGTCTCACCCTCGGCTTCATCATCTTCCCAAGTGAACTCAGCCACGAAGTCTGCCAATGCCTGCCCCTTAATGGCCGTCCTAGGCTGATACACAATGTCAAACTCCCCCAGCTCTATAGCCCAGGCCATCAACCTACCTGATTTTTCTAGCTTGTGTAGGACCTGCCTAAGAGGAGAGTCGGTGAGGATGACCATTGTATGGGACTGGAAGTACGGCTTCATCTTCCTTGAGGCATGGATCAAGGCGTAGGCCAACTTCTCCATCCTCGGGTATCTTTGCTCTGCCCCCTAGAGTGCCTTGCTGTTAAAATACATAGGCTTCTGTATCCCGTCTTCGTCTCTCACAATGGCTGCACTGATGGCCGACTCTGAGACGGCGAGGTACACATAAAGTCGTTCACCCTGCACGGGTCGTGATAGAAGCAAGGGAGACCCTAAGTATGACTTTAGGTCCCTGAAAGCCTCATCACACTCTTCACTCCATTCGAAGGCCTTCCTAAGGATCTTGAAGAATGGCAAGAACTTGTCTGTGGCCCTAGACACGAACCTGTTCAAGGCAGCAACTCTCCCTGTGAGCCTCTGAACGTCTTTAATGGACTTGGGGGTCTTCATTTCAACAAAGGCCTTTATCTTTTCAGGATTGGCCTCGATGCCTCTTTGATTGATAATGAACCCCAAGAACTTCCCTGCTCCGACCCCGAAGACATACTTGGCCGGATTAAGCTTCATCTTGTATTTGTCCATCGTATTAAAGGTCCTCTCCAGGTCTGCCACATGATCCTCTGCCTTCAAACTCTTGGTCAGCATGTCATCTACGTAGACCTCCATAGACTTCCCAATTTGGTCTTCAAACATTTTATTTACGAGGCGCTGGTACGTTGCCCCCGCATTTTTTAGGCCAAATGGTATGACCCTGTAACAGTATGTCCCCTTGTCGGTGATGAAGGCTGTCCTCTCCGAGTCTTCAGGGTTCATGAAGATCTGGTTATACCCTGAATAGGCATCCATGAAGCTCATGAGCTCATGGCCTGCAGTAGCGTCTACCATTTGGTCAATGCGGGGGAGAGGGAAGTTGTCTTTGGGACAGTGCTTGTTGAGATCTGTGAAGTCCACGCACATTCTCCACTTCCCGTTGGACTTTGGGACAATGACTGCATTGGACAGCCATTCAGGGTAGATGACCTCTCTAATAAATTCAGCGTCTTCTAATTTTTTGACCTTGTCCCTAATGACCTCATATTTTTCCCTGGAGTAAATTCTCCTCTTCTGCTTCACCGGCTTCGCTCCCTCTACCACATTGAGCTTGTGGCACATGATTTCAGGGTCAATCCCCGGCATATCTACATGACTCCATGCGAAGACGCTTCGCCTTCTCCTCAACAGTTTAACGAGGTCTTCCTTGATATTGGGCTTCAGAGACTTGCCGACTTGGACGGTTTTTTCCATGTCATCCTCATCGAGGATGATGGATTCTACCTCTTCCGCGGCCTCTCCTTTCTTCAGCTTCGTCTCATCCCTGGGGTCTAGGGTATCAATATTGTAAGTGGTCGTAGCCCTCTTGAGTGTCTCCTTTTCTTCAGCGGAGTTGTAGTAACATTCTCGCGCTGTCTTCTGGTCTCCCTGAACTTCCCCCACCCCGTAAGGGGTAGGAAATTTGATCATCTGATGGACCATAGACAGCACAGCTTCAAACCCCTTGAGGTCCACACGCCCCAGTATGATGTTGTAGGCTGAAAACAACTGCTCGTCCATCACAAAGAAACTGACCTTCTTGGTGAGCCATCTCGGCCACTCGTCCCCCATCCTCACATCGGCCTCATATACCCCAAGGGGATGAACCTTTTCCCCACTGAACCCAATCAATGGATGATGGTAGGGGACGAGTCTAGCACGGCTGAGACCCAAGGATTTGAAGCATGGCCAAAACATCACATCTGCAGAGCTACCCCCATCTACCAAGATCCTCGGCACCTCGCATCCGTGCACCCTGGTAGTGATGACGAGAGGGTCATCATGTGGGGCTAAGAGGCCTTTGAAGTCTATTCTTGAAAATCCCACTATCAGTGTGTCCATATCAACCTTCTTCCTCTTTTCTGACTTGACCTCCAGGGAGGTTGCGTGTACCATCTTCGTTACTGCCTTGGCCTCAGCCACATGGGCCTTCCTGTCGGCGACCTCAGACCCTCCTCCCGCAAGACCCCCGGAGATTATTCCCACTCCGAGCGAGATCATATTAAGCCTCTTGACAGGGCCGTGGTCGTCTCTCGGTGGGAGGTCAGGGTCGTCCTCATCATCAGAAGGGTCGTCTCCTCTTTTTTGAGGACCTTCTCTGCATGCATCGCCTCGCTTCTTTCTGGGGTCGTCCCCTCGGCCCCTCTTGAAGGCACCTTTGTCGACGTACTTTCTGAGCTTCCCTTCCTTCAGCATCTTCTCAATCTCATCTTTCAGAGCGAAGCATTTGTCCGTTACGTTGCCGTGGTCTTGGTGAAATTCACACCACAGGTTCTTATTCCTCTTGCCGGGGGCTGCCCTCAGCTTCTCAGGCCACTTCAGGGACCGCTCACTCTTTATCTCATTGAGAATCTGTTCACAGCTGACCGTCAGAGGGGTGTACCCAGCGAACTTGTCATCCGTGGACCTCTTCTTCCCCTCTTTGTTCTTCTTAGGTTATTTACTCCCACTAGCACCTCCTCTTTCGTCTTCATATTTTGCAGCCATCGCCTCTTCGACGTTCATCACCTTTCCTGCTGTCGACAGCAGTTCAACCATCGTCCTCGGAGGTTCTTCAGCAAGCTTCCATAACAGCTTCCCCTTTTGGAGCCCTCCAATCAGGGCTGTCATAGCTATGCTCTCCTCATAGTCTTCCACCTCCAGCTTCTCCTTATTGAACCTGGCTATGTAGTCCCTTAGACTCTCACTCTTCCCCTGCTTAACATAGAGCAGGTGGGTGGTCTTCTTCTGTGGCCTCACCCCAAAGCAGAAGTTATGGATGAACAGGTCTGCCAACTGCTTGAAGTTTTCAATGGAATTTTTTGGAAGAGACGTGTACCAGACATGCGCAGCCCCTGTCAAGGTACCAGAGATGGCACGACACCTCATCTCATCTGAGATAGAGTATATGTCTGCTGCTGACTGATACTTCTCCACGTGGTGGACGGGGTTGGTGCTCCCGTCATACCTTTGGGTTACTACGGGTCGCTTGAATTTTGACGGCGTGGGGAAGTTAACTATCTTTGCCACAAAGGGTAAGCCTATGGTGTACCCCCTCTGAAGAGGGTCTCGGCTCTTCAGTATATCACTGATCTTATCCTCTAACCGCTGGATTGAGTCATTCCAGGGCCTCACAGGATCGACCTGGCCGATGTTATCCCCTGCTGCCTCTTCGAGGTGGACGGAGGGTTCTGCTGCAGCAGGCCTGTGTCGGTTGTTCACTTCCCTTTGGTCGTCATCTCGTCCTCTGGGTCGGCCATCTGCTACCTCCCTCCTGGATCTCGCAGCACTTCTTGGCCTGGACAACTGTTTCCGCAGGTCATTTACTGGGCCTAGCCTCTCAAAGGCGACCCCCTGCTCAAGCGATCAAAAGTAGAGCCCCTCGGGCGATCATCAGGGTTTGGCCTCCCGCACTTTCCTCTACTGTCCTAGAGAGGTCGTACAGTATTGTTGGAGACCTCATAGGGTTCCCAGCACTCTATAGGGGCCTCCTCTCCCTCCAGATCGTCATACCTGTCCTCAGGGCAAGGATTTCCTTGCCTCCCCAGGCGTAGACGTCGGGGGTCAGCAACATCCCTACGCCGCTGAGGGGGTGACAGGTCTTTGCGTGGTGCCTGGGGTGGTCCCCTAGCCTCATGCTGTCCTGGAGCTACTGTCGAAGTAATCATCTCAGGTGAAACTCCTGGTGCCCTTAGTATGTTCTGGCTTAGAGCTGTGAACTGCTCCTGCATCATCCGCTGGCTTGCTTCCAGAGACTTTAAGGCTGCCGCTACATCAGCCATCTCAGACTGAGGCGGCGACTGACTGGAACTGGGTCTTCCCCCCTCATCTGGCGGGGGAAGTGGTGGTGGTGGCATCTCAGGTGCCATGTGCTTGAGCTATGAGAAGTTGAACTGAAGAAAAGACCGGTGAGCTTGGGACCTTAGTGGGTCTCTTTCAATGGTGAAACACCTCCTCTCAGGGGGAGTGTTGGTTCACCACCAGAGTGCCCAGTGAGGTCAAGTTGTACAAAGGAAGAGATGTCTTCTCGTTCCCACAGACGGTGCCAAACTGATGATGCTAAGATTTAACACCACCGGATAAGTGATAGTGAGCTCAAACAGTAGCAGCCATGGCAGCCATAGAGATGTATAAGTGTATAAGTATGTAGAAGGGGATGAGTATAAGAGGAACTAAGACAATGATGTATAGTGGTTCAGCCAATTTGGACTACATCCACTGTGTGTGTGTGTGATCCACTAAGTATGGGCACTAATGGCCTTAGCTACAATGCACATAACCCTCTCTCTCTCTCTCTTGTGTATATCAGCAGAGTTTTAGCTAGGGTTGCAGTTAATGGATCCATCCCCTGTAGGGTTGTAGATGACAAGTATATATAGGTCTTGGGGGGTGTAGTGTACCCCCCAAGTATGCATGGTGCATGTGAATCATGATCTGGCCAATCCCCTATTGACACCTGTAGATGCCAAATGATGACATAATATTCCCTCACGTGAGGGTGTGATTTTGTTATAACGGTCTCCCTTGTGCCATGTCAGCCTCACGCGCACTGTTCCACCCGTCTCCCAAACCACGCGCTGTGATGATGTCACCCTCGGCCTATGAGCCGAGGCCGAGGGCAAAGTTCCTTCCAGTAGTGAGTTTGATCCAATTCTGGCCTCGTACTGTCGGCCCCTCGTAGGGTCGTCTGGAGCCTGGTGAAGGGTCGGCCCCTCTGAGGGGGTCGTCTTGAGCTTGATGAAGGGTCGGCCCCTCTGAGGGGTCGTCCGTTTGGAGGTAATCTTCAGCCAGGCCGAGGATATAAATGGGTATATCAACAAGTTTCGATGACTTTTTAAGGTATTATAATGCATACCAAGAGGCATACCAACGTGACACTAGCATGATGGTCCGCTTTCAAGCGAAAATGTACAAGCTCGAAGTAAGTGAGGGGGTACCACTCCCCACTTACTTCTATTACCCCTATGATCCCAACGCGCCCGACCCCTCTCACCCACCGCCACAGTAGGCCTTGTTTTGTTGATGATGTGTTGTCTTGGTTTTCTTTATGTAGTTTGTTGTTTTTGTTTCGGAATTTTATCGATTTGTCACAATGAGCGATGTATCTCTCTTTCAAGATCATGTAATCCTTATTTAGTAATAAAAAAAATTGCATTTTGCCTTTGTTTATTTTTACGCACTTTCATTTATTTTAAATTTTAGTCCTTTTGCATAGGGACTTTGCAGAAGTCTAAGTTAGGGGGTACGCACGCGTTTTAAAAGTTCACAAAACCCAAAATGCCCAAAATTTTCAAAAAAAATGAAAATTTTCAAAAAAGCCAAAAATATTTTTCTTCAAAATAAATATAAATTGGATTTTAAATTTTTTAAAAATGTCATTAAAATTTTGTTTGAAGTCTCAAATTATAAGAATTCAAATGCACAAAGCCAAAATTGATCAAAGATGGAAGTTAAAAGAAAGTTAACGACTTTACGAATAAATGTGGAGATTAACAAATCCGATGAGATTTCGATCTTTTCACTTTTTTCGAGTTTTTAAATCAATCTGAGTTAATGGTTAACGTAAAGTTTATTTCAGTGTTTTAATAAGTCGTTGAAGATAACAATTCCTTTATTTTGATCGGTTACGAGAAACGTGTAAGATGTTGTCTCGAAAATCACGATAAAGTATTTCTAAATTAAATGATTTTCGAGATGCGTATGGTAAAGCAATTCGCAATTTGGACAATAAAGTAGGACCTCGTTTGTTTACCCAAAAACATTAGCCATAAAAACTTGTGACAAACTATCCCTTGCAACCCAATGTGAGCCTAATAAAAAAAATCCTTTTCATTTATAACCCGAAAAACCCAAATAGCTCGGAATTGTGAAAAATGGAAAATTCAGAAATTAAGTCCAAATGGTGCAATAAAAAGGGGTAAATAATAGAATAATGCTCAACAAAAATAGCAAGAAAAGAAAATTTTGAAAAATAGAAAAAATATACAAAAAGAAGAGAAAAAGAGCAAAAGCTCGAAAAAGCACCAATGGACATCCCAAGTAAATTTTCCAATTTTGACTTTTCCAACGGATCCCAATTTTGCCAAATACACCTCAAAACTTGAAAAAGTCCTAACCGAATCCAAATTTCGAAATTAACTACCGCGTGGAGAACTAAGACATAAAAAGATAAGATGAGAGATTAATTGGTGTGAATAAGAGACAATGTTTCCCGTTTTCTAATAACTATATTCCAATAATGAGATATTTTCACCATAAAAATTTCGTCTTTCAAAATTATGTACGTGAATTCATGTTCCAATGCATTTACTCTTTAAATCACGCATATCAAGAGAAATAGCCACATTTCGAGTGATTTGTTTGAGAGAGCATCCCGTAAGATTTGAAATCAAAACGAATTATCAGAAAGTAAGGTAGTGATCAATCGGTGGAAATTAGCGGTTAAATTTTCGACTTCGCACATACACACACTACGAATTGAGACTTGTGAATATAAATTTATGGTGATTATTTTTAGAAAGGTTTAAATTGTATAATTTTTAAGTATTTTGATCTTTCTTTGAGTCGAAAACGAATTTTGTGGGTATATTCTCTGCAAACTCTCACGAGACACCACTCATCCTACAAGGATAACCTAGGGGTTTAATGGCTTGTTGCATACGCTAAATACAATCGCTTGCCCACGAAAGAGGTATTTTATCCCAATAATAGGTTTGTTAAGTATTGAGTCATGCTTTGATTAGGGGGGTTTGATTAGGCATAAATTCTTCCGATTTAACCCAGTAATTTAGAGACTTTTATTTCCCTAGATAGTGTAATTTGTATTGATTTATCTCATATCCTTGATACTAACATCTTCTATCGAGTGTATTGAGTTTCATGTATTTCTTGTACATTTTGCAAGCGTTTTACACTATTGAATAAAAGGGAAAACTCAAACTCAAGAAAGATACAATAGATGAAAAGTCAAGGGCAAGTAAATAAATTTTGCACCAGGAATTCGGATGAGGCACCAAAAGCGAAGTTGAAGACCTTGAGCCCATGTGCAAGTAGGAAGAAACGACTTCCAAATCTGAGCCCCGGTTTAGAAGTTATGAAGATTCAAAGTTGAGAAGAAATCAAGGAGAAAAAGGAAGAAAAATAGAGATGCGCCGAATTGAACCGTTGAAACCAACACCGAATCGGTTCGCCCAAAAAGTAGAACCAGTTCGGCTGGATGAAATATACATTTTTTATTTCTTAAATTTAGAGTTGTGCACGGTTCAAACTCTTAAAAGAACGTGATGTATTTAATTCTTTTTCATGCGAGACATTAGGGAGTTAGTTTTACATAGTTTAGAGAGATTTTTTAAGGCAAGAACTCTAGGCTTCATCTTATTCAACAATTTTTCATCATCTACATTAAATTTAAGGTTTTTTTCTTCAATACACTTATTGTTCATTTATTGCTTTCAATTCCTTTCCTCTTTTTAGTTGATGTTTTATTATTTCCTTTCTAGATATCATTTTCTTACGGTTAATCAAACTCTTAGCATAAGAATGTTTTCATGCAACGTAGATACTTTGGTTAATTATAGTTTTATCATGTCTAGCTAGATTTCTAAGGGTTGGGATGCATGAACCCAACCCGATGTGGTTTGCATGGAAATAAAAGTAATTCTCTTAATTAAATAAATGATTGGATCGTGCAAAGTAGTTGTTGTAATCATCATAGGACTTTTAACCCCGTTTTCCCTAGGTAACCGGGGTGTTTAAAAGTGCGACATGCATGTCAGCTATGTCGACACGACTTTGTTTATATTATTGATTATGTATGATGCAGGCTTGTACCCTCAAATATGTAATGCTTGAAATTAATAAAGTCTGGGTTTGATTAATTAACTAATTTACAATTGTTTATATATCCGGTAAATATACTAGGGTTCGGGGGATTGTAGTCCAACCTATCTTTCTCATTCATATTTAGTCAGTCACAGTTAGTTTACTCTTGCATATGTAGTTTAATTATTAATTTAATTACTTTGCATTTAGTTAGTAGATATAAAACTCCAAATCATCACCTTTTCCTTTTTCTTTTCCGAGTCAGTGTAAGGTTGACCGTCTTACCTATTGTCGATCCGTTCTAGTCCTATTTCCTTGAGGATTCGACCCCGTCTTATCGGGTTTATTACTTACGCGACCGGTTTGCACTTGAACCGTAATTAGCACGCACTAGAGACATATTTTCAGTCGCGTCATGCCACTACTTGCTCGGAGCCTAATGAATGAGATAAATTCATCCCAACTATCAAGGCTTCGTATTTTGCCTCGTTATTTGATGCTATGAACTAAAAGTTGATAGCATACTTAATATCAATATCATTAGGAGTATTAAGTATTATACCTGCACCACTGCTAGTAGCACATAAAGATCCATCCACATATAAATTCCATAACGGAATATCACTGTTGAAACTTTTTGTTGTCAATGATCCATGCTGGAATATCTTCTTACTCTCCTCTGCATATCAGCTTGCTTTTGAGCTGAGCTCTCTTCTTTCGAAGTCTGCTCGGCAGGCAAGTTTTATTGGTCGAGAACATTCGGACAATAAAATATGTCAAAGCTTGGCCTTTTAATGAAGATCTTGGTTCATAGACAATGTCATACTCTCCCAATTCTACTGCCCAGTACATCAATCTTCCTAACTTCTCGGGCTTGTGGAGTGCTTGCTGAAGAGGCAGATCATTATACACAACTATGGTGTGCGCTTGGAAATAGGGTTTCATACGTCTAGAAGCCTTAATAAGTGCTAGGGCTAATTTTTCCAAATGTGGGTACCTAATTTCAACTCCTCTGAACATTTTGTTGGTATAGTAGACTGATATTTGGATTCCATTGTCCTGTCTGACTAAGGCCGAGCTCACTGCTGACTCAGAAATAGCTAAATATAAGTACAATTTCTCTCCCAGGACTGGTCGGGAGAGCAATAGTGGTGATCCCATGTACTTCTTTAACTCCTGGAATGCTCTTCACATTCTGCATTCCACTAAAAAAAATTCTTAATACCTTGATAAACGATAAGCACCTGTCCGTTGCTTGGGAAACAAATTTATTTAAGGTTGCCACTCTTCCAGTGAGCCTCTATACATCTTTCTTGCAGGTCGACGACTATATTTCGATTAAAGATTTTATCTTTGCAGAATTGGCCTCAATTCCCTTTTTATTAACTATGAAGTCGAGGAACATCCCTTCTTGTACTCTAAACACACACTTGGTCGGTTTCAGCTTCATCTGATGTGTTTCCAACTGATCAAAAGTCTGACTGAGCTCGACGATATGATCAGAAGCTTTTTTACTCTTCATCAACATATCATCCATATAACCCTCCATGTTCTCGCCTATTTCCTTTTCGAAGACCTTGTTCACTAACGTTTGATACGTTGCTTCAGCATTCACGAGACTAAAGGGCATTACATTATAGCAACAAGTTCCTGAGTTGGTGATAAAGGTTGTACTTTCCTTGTCTTCAGGTCTCATCTTTATCTGGTTATACCCAGAATAGGCATCCATAAAGCTTAAAATCTCATGTCCCGACGTAGCATCAACCAATTAATCAATTCTAGCAGAGGGAAATGGTCTTTTGGGCAGGTTTTATTTAAATTAGTGAAATCCATGCACATCCTCCATTTATCATTCTTCTTCTTGACCATTACAATGTTGGCCAACCAGTCGGGATACTTCACATCTTTAATAAACCGGGCTTTTTGTAGCTTCTCTACTTCCTCTTGAATAGTTTGATTTTTCTTTGGACTAAAAACCCTGCGTCTCTAATTGATCGGCTTGGCATCCTTACTGATGTTGAGCTCATGACAGAGGAAATTAGTATCTATCCTAGGCATATCCTCATGTACCCAAGCAAATACATTTCTTCATTTCCTCAGGAACATAATCAATTCCTGTTTAAGGACAGGATCAAGTGTTGAGTCGATCTGTGTAGTTCTTTCTTGATTATTGTCGTCTAGAATGATGCTTTCAGTTGTGTAGGGGGCACGAAGATAATCTTAATATTAGAGTTAATCCCCCTGTTAATACAACAGACTCAAGGGATTAAGGCATCAAGGCAGCTCAAAGCGATGCGACTCAGTAAGGTAGCGATGTAGCTCAAGCGAGGTAGTTCAGTGTGGCAACCCAGAGGGATCTTTCAGTGAAGAAGCTGGTCAAGAGAGCCAATCCTTTAGTTCTATTATTTTAACTTAATCTTGTTGTATCTTTTATTTCAACCATGAGTTATAATGATTATAATAATTTTTAGTGCGAGGTTGAACAGTACTCGTGAGAGACCAGGCTTAGCAGGGCCTGAGAGAGCTTTCATGCTCTATTGAGCGACCTCACCATGGGAACTTCAGAGGGACTTGGTTTGGAGGATTAAGAAGTGAGGCACCGTTGGGGCTTGTCCTGACCATATTAGATACACCTGGTAAAATACCAAAGGACCTTGATCGTGGAACCTTGGACAGGGCAGCCTTGAGTTCCACCGGGCATTGAGTTATGAACCAAACAACCATCTACTTAAATGTCACATCCGCTCTATGAGATGTCACTCTAGGCAATTTCAAATCTGCGCTTGTGTAAACCACCGTGGTATTTGGGGTTGTCAGATAGTTGGTGAGCCACCTCTGTAACGACAGCCCCCTGACACACAGTGGTTAGGCAAAAAGCATGTCTTGGCAATTAATGTTTATGATGTGGAGCTAACTAGTGCATCAGGCATTTAATGTTTGTGACATAAAGTATGAGGGATGTATTTCACATTTATGAATGACTGAGTTATCTCGAGAGTGGTGTGGGGGCTATTTAAGGTCCCCATTTACCTCTGAGGAAAAAGAGTTATATTTTAGAGATTTTTGGCTATAAAGAGATTATCATCAGGGAGAAAGAAGTTATTGTAAAAACCAGAGCTTTTACTCACCCACCATTGTCATTTATTACGATTTTTTTAATATTTGATTGGAGACCTTTAAGAATTGGTGTTTGGCTGTCTGATAAGGTGTATCTAGGGTGCTTACTTCTCTCTCCCTTTAAACGAGTTACTTATGAGTTTATCATCATCTTTTGAGTTATACACGAGCGATTTGTGAGTTCAAACTGATTCTATCTTCACTAAGTTGTGATTATGTGTCTGGTAATTAATCAATTGTGCTGCCGATTAACTTATCATTACTATGCTCGAAAGGGGTTACGCCTCCATCTAATCTAAATTACCCTCTTACAATTGGCAACTCTGCTGGGGAGGTATTATTCTAAGCAAAGAGCATGGCGCAGGATAGTGTTAATCGAAGACTTAACTTTGATGATATTCAACACAATGAAGAACAAGCGGCGAGGGAGCTGGAGGCTTCTAGAGATGGAATTTCTCGAGTATAGATACCTCAAGTTCAAATGGTGACAGACGTTCCATGGGTGACGCAAGCTTCCACGAGCGTCGGGTTGGGACCAGCTCAAGTTCAACTCCTCATGAATAAATTCTACGAGTTTTTACAAACTCCTGTAGCTTCAACGGTGTTGGGGGGATTTGATGCCAACTCCTTCGTAACGCCAGGGGTAGCCCTAAAACGGCCCCACCAAACGCGGTTCCAAAAAGAACTGCCCCAGCAAGCATACCCCCTATTGCGATTCCAACGGTGGGACCCCCAGGAGTAACGAGCATTGCAACTGTGGTGGTTACTCCAGGTGTAACGGGCACCCTACCTATGGTCCCTCTAGTCGTTCCTTTAACGGTATCGGCTATGGAGGAGATGAGAAAAGATATGCAGAAGGAGATACTGAAATTCATGCAAGCTTCCTCACAATCTGCTGGTGAGGTAGCTTTGGTTTATAACGACTTGCGGACGCCTTACCCTCAGTAATATAACGATGAGCCTTACCCAAAAGATTACATTCCTCCTATCTTCGAAAAGTACACACGAAAGGGGGGGAACCCGAAGGAGCACATCAAACATTTTGTCGAACATCTGGGGGCTCACTGCAACAACAAGAAGCTCGGGCTAAGGGAGTCCTCAAAACCATTAACCGACAAAGCTTATACGTGGTACTCTCATTTGGCTCCAAAGAGTGTCCTAACGTGGGAGGAGATGCATAGTTTATTTGTCCAGAAGTTCTTTCTGGAAGAAGATGAGTTTACATTAACCCAGTTGGGCAGGGAGAAGCAGCGGTCGGGAGAGGATGTGGTGGCTTATGTTCGAAGATTCAGGTAAAGGTCCCTCAATGTGAGGGAAGAATCCAAAGAGTCCAAACTGTTATAACTATGTGCTGAGGATTTGCTCCCAGAGTACATCTGTCACCTGATTAATGAAACTCGCGAAGAGACTTTTGCGGCATTCCTAAAAGCAACAAAGAACATATCATTGGTAGTTCAACCGAACCCCGAAGACCCATTTATCAAACGGGTAGGGTCTGTATCTTATACAAGACTCGGACCCGAAGACCTGACCCGGATTGTACAATATTATTTTTTAAATATATATACATATACAATAAATTTATATATATTTATAAATATAACTTATCAATATAACATGTAAGTAATATATATAAAAATATATATTTATATATATAATAAATATAAATAATATATGTTTTATTTATACTAATAATATTTTATAATACATTACAAAATATTTTAATTTAAGATTAAAAAATAAAGAAGGGGGATAATATAAAATAAATGTATATATTTGGCCAGACCCGAGACCCGAACCCGAGACCCGAACGAATCCGGGTCTGAACCCAATATTGTAGACCCAATGAAGACCCGAAACCAGACCCGAACCTAAACCCAATGAAGACCCGATTACACGGATCTAGATATCTTTAAACCCGACCTAGCTCCAACCCATTGACAGACCTATATGGGGCCAATCTGGTGGTGGCCTATGACAATGAGGCAGAAAGAGAAGCGAGGGAGCTAATGACAGAGCAGGGGGATTTTGAAGAGGCTTTGGAGGAGTGTACCAGGGAATGGCTAATATGGTGTTATCTTATGACGAAGCAAGTTCTAGGGATATAGAGGACATACACAACGTTGAAGGTGAGGAAATGGACCAAAGCTTGGAGTACTGCGTGATTTTACGGTCCCTAAAGTTCGCCTGGTTCTTCGATCAGGTGGGAATGCCCAAAGAAAGTAGGTTGGAGATAACTCAAGCAACCCTGGATATTGCGAGGAAGAATGATGTCTCTTCGCTGAGATGGAAGGGACCCATGGCCAAGATGGTGAAGAAATTTCTGTCAGAAATAACGTTCAGCGATGCAGATAGGGCCGTGAGATTTCCTCACAATCGACCGTTATATGTGACTGCCAACATCAACGGGGTTAACTTTGAAAGGGATCTTATGGATGGGCGAGCATCCATTAACATCATGCCAATTAACTCTTCCCACACAACTAATATCCCAGAAGAAAGATTGGTCCCCATGCCTTTGGCGATTTCAGGTTATGACAACCAGTCTTCCAATTCCATTGGTTATGTGAATGTTGGGATTGTAATGAGAAATTTGAGTTCCCACATCAAGTTCCATGTGATAGAGAGTGAAACTTCCTACCATCTGTTGATAGGAAGAGTGTGGATGCACAACCAAGGACTAGTTCCCTCGACGTATCACTAATGTGCCAAGGCAAATATCAAAGGAACTGAGATCACTATACGAGCTACGAAGAGGCCCTTCGCTATCAAAGAATCTCACCTAGTGGATGCAACATTTTATACAGAGTTAGAAGAGCACGTCAGAGTCCTAATGAGAAGAATGGAGGGAGCCTGGTTCCCTCAATTCGAGAAAGGATGGGACCTGTGAATGATCAGAATGATAAAACTGCAAGTGGCAGGGGAGTAACAGAAGAAGCCCACCAAGTGGTTCATCGACCAGAGAAAATTTTGAATCAGCTAAAAGACAGGATGCAGCCCAGAATGGACCCGATAGAACACGAGGTCACACGACAAAGTGTGTTGAGTCGATTTTCTGAATGAAGAAAGGCAGAGGCTTCAAGGGAAAGGAAAAGAAAGGCAATTGCAATGGCCAGTAGATAATGTAAGAATATTATCACTATGGAAGGAAATATGGTTTATCGCCTATGATGGTGTGAATGGGCAGCCGAAGGAGCTATGGAAGAGGCCGACGTGAAGGCTGGCCCGATATATGAATGTTTTCTGGTGGATCAACGGGGACAATATATGATGATTGATAATTCTAACATACAGGAGTTCGTGGAGGAAGTCACCGAAGAACCAAACTACATGACAGACCAACCCAAGCCACAAGCACAAGAACTAGAGCAGCTGAATCTGGCAAAAGAAGGGGAATAGCCAAGGCCCATTTTCCTCCCGAAGGATCTCGGCACGGAGAAATGGGAGGCTTTGATTGAGGTAATCTGAGAGTTTATAGACATTTTTACGTGGAAGTATACGGAGATAGAGGGGCTAGATGAAGAAGTAAACTGCCATAAATTAAATGTAATGCCTTCAGCCATTCCGGTCAAGCAAGCAACGAGGACCTACAAGCCTGAATTGGACTTACAGATTAAAGAAGAGGTCTAATGCCTATTAGCAGTAGGATTCATCAAATCGATATAACACCCACTCTAGCTTTCTAGCATTATCCCCGTGGGTAAGAAAGACAAGAATCAGATAAGGATTTATGTGGATTTTAGTGACTTGAATAGAGCTTATCCCAAATATGAGTTCCCTCTGCCCTCCATTAATAGCTTGATAGATGCAACAGTTGGACATGAGATGTATAGTTTGGGTATGTAGGGTACAACCAGATCAAGATGGACCCCATAGATGCGGAGAAAATAACATTTAGAACCTTGTTGGGTAACTTCATGTATAAGGTAATGTCGTCTGGACTAAAAAATGTTGGGGATACTTATCAAAGAATAATTATGGCCATTTTCCATGACTTCTTTCATAAATTTGTGAAGTTTTATATGGATGATTTGGTCATCAAATCGAAGAAGGAGGGGTCCCGCCTGAGTGATTTGAGTAAAGTGTTTGCCAGATGTAGGAAATACAAACTGAAGATGAACCCGCTGAAGTGCATTTTTGGAGTAACCAGTGAAAAGTTTCTAGGTTTTGTGGTAGATCGGTAGGGAGTAAAGATGGGCCAAGATAAACAGGGAGCGATCTTGGAAATGCTAAGTCCAAGAATAGCGAAGGAGCTCAAGAGTTTCCTCGATAAAGTCTCCTACCTTAGGAGATTTGTGCCTAGATTATCCAAAACACAACACCCGTTGATGCAACTTTTATGAAAGAACACAAAGTTCAAGTGGGAGGAAATTCACCAGAAGTCTCTCACCGGGCAGAAGAAGCTGCTCGTTTCACAACAAACCATGATTCCTCCAAGGGCAGGAATATCGCTGCAGTTATACCTCACATCCACCACAAGGTCCGTTGGAGCTCTATTAGCATAGAAGATTGATGGACATGAACGACCAGTCTACTACTTTAGTAAAATCATACATGGGCCAAAGGTCAGGTACAATAGCTTGGAAAGGCATTGTGTAGCCTTAGTCTTTGTAGTACAAAAGCTTCGACATTACATGCTATCTTTTACAATTTATATTATAACGAAATGTGATCCTATTAAGTTTTTATTGGCAAGAACTATATTAATTGGTAAGGCAGCTAGGTGGTTCCTCATCCTCTCAAAGTATGACCTGAAATGCGTGGTCCCTTGCGTAATTAAAAGCCAAGCGTATGCAGATCTCTTGGCAATCTTCCCATCTAGGGTATCTGATCCACCACGAGAGAGTATTCCAGGAGATGATCTGTAGGCCAATCACCTAAATGCGAGCGAAGAGGAATGGATGATGCAGTTCGATGGATCTTCAGCAGAGAAGAAAGGAGGAGCAAGGGTTATTCTTTTAAGAGGAACGGAAGAAATTTGCCTTTCCTACAAGCAAGACTTTCCTTGTTCCAATAATACAGTAGAGTATGAGGTGTTGGTACTAGGGTTATTGGAGGTCCTTCGAAGGGGAATTCGTTCACTTTGCATCAATAGTGATTCAAACTTAGTGATTCAGCAAGTAAATGGAGAATATGTGTTAAAACACCTCAGTTTGACACCTTACAAAACAATCATTCAGAGGCTTCTCAACCAGTTCCATCGGACCAAGATCAAGAGGCACCCCCGAACAATGAACCGTCATCCAGATGCCTAAGCCACCATCACTCAAAAGATGATCATAAGAGGCGATACAACTATACTTATGATTCAATGAAGAACAGATCCCTCGGTGGTACAATCAATTTTGCCAATGGAGAATGACTCCGATTGGAGGGGAGAGATTAAAAAAGAACTGGAGTCTGGGGAAGGAGCGATGGAGCTGAGAGAGTTATCCCAATACTTTACAAATCAGGGAAACTTTTACTTCAGAAATACAGGAGGATGGCTATCAAGATGCATCGGCCCAGAAGAAGTAGAGCGGAGATTAAAGAAAACACACGAAAAGCACTGTGAAATAATTGAGATCTCTCTTTAAAGGAGAATTCAAAGGGAAGGATACTTCTGGCCTAGAATAAAGCAGGACGCAACAGAGCTACAACGAACGTGTGACAAGTGCCAACTGTTCTTCGAGGCAGCTGAATGCCATTTTGTTGAATGCCATAGTTTTAAGAGGATCTTTTGCTACAGTATAATATAGTTTCTCAAGAAACAAGCTACTCACAAGAGTAGTGATGACTGTTTTCTCCTCATAATCAGTCACCTCCAATTTTTCATTGTTAAAACGTGTAATGTACTCCCTGATACTTTCCCCCACTTACTGCCTTACACTTAGAAGATGAGCTACTCTTTTCACTGGCTTAGCTCCAAAATAGAAGTTACTAATAAATAGCCCAACAAGCTGATTGAAGTTGGTAATTTATCCTCGGGGCAAGTTATTGTACCATATTTGGGCTGAACCCGTGATGGTACTTGAAAATGCTCTGTACCTCATCTCATTAGGAACTGAATAGATATTATCTGCAACTTGATATTGCTCGATATAGAGAACTGGGTCAATTTTACCATCATACTTGGGAGTAACCACAAGAGCTTTAAATTTAGATGGAGTAGGAAAATCCACAATTGCCAGAATAAAAGGAGATCCTTTAACAAAACTTTGTTGTAAAGAATTTTTTGCCTTCGACATCTCCCCTAGCCGATATTCCAACCATTGGATTGATCCTTTCCATGAAGGATTACCTGCATCAGATCTTTATGATGTAGCTCGGCTATTCCGACCATGTGTCTACACTGAAATCTCCTCTTGAAAGGTCTACTCGGCACATACAGATCATTGGACGCTTGATTTTGATCTGACTGAGACCTCATATTGGTCGGCTGGATGTTGAGTGTTCCTGGATTACACCCTAGGAGGGTTTCTGTTTGCTTAGGGTCCCAAACGGTCAAAGGAAAGTGCAAAGCTCTACTTAGCCTTTCTAAGACACTTGGCCTTTTATGAGAAAAATAATGGATATCATAGGGTTCTGTGGACCTGAGTAATGAACTTACTCCTGGACAATAAGAGGTGTCTTGTGAAGATCTAGAATAACTATGTATGATGGATCTTAGAGATGGAGGCGAAATTTCTCTTCTGGACGAGGGAGCCATTTGTAGTGACTGAGCCAATTGCCTCACCATTTTCTTCATGGCTTCTTATCCCCTCGCAATATTAGCAAGGATTCTAGTTAATTCTGTCGTCATAAGTTGAGAAGATGAAACAGGCGAGTTGCTTTTATTTTTGGCCCTGGACTCAGGGTCATTCATCTTGTCTTGAACAAGGGTATATGAGAGTGGGAACGACAATTAAAAACACGTTCCCACAGACGACACTATTCTATTGATGTAAAAAAACTAGACTTGATCTAATTTTATAATCACAGATAAAATATGCAATAGCAATGGTAAATAAAGAGAAAGAGAGAGAGAGAGAGAGAGAGAGAGAGAAAGAGTTTTTAAAGTGGTTCAACTATGTAAGAAAGCCTACATCCACTATTATTTTATTGGTTTCAGAGGTTACAGCAAGCTAGATACTCTTGTAAATAAGAATATCCCATAATTTGTTCAACGTTGCCCTTGATGAAAATGATACAACGTATTTATAATGACCCGAAATTCAAGGGGCGGAATGTCAAGGGATGGAATGCCTTTATACATTTAAGCATGTACATCCTTACATAATGAATATGACGATTGGTTGTATAAACCACATGTAGTATGCCCCTTGGTATGATGACTTTTCATTGGTCTTATTGGTCGGCCTTCCTTATATTGGTCGACAGAGTTACTATCTGCTGATTAGAATTTTGGCTATGTAGGAGGACACGTGCTCACTTCTGATTGGTCCACGTAGGTGGATAATTTTTGGCATCAACAGACACAATTTTGATTTGTAGGTATTTACCATAGTTCATTTATCATTTGTTCGGCCTGAAGTTTTTCCCATTGTGGGTTTTTTCCACATATGAATTGGCATTGTATGATTGCTGACCAAGCATAAATTCTTCTAAATTTAGCCCCTTAAGTTAGTGATTTTGATATCTCGAACAAGGTAATTGAATCATTTTTATTTCATATCATGGCCATTGACTATTTCTAACAAGTACTCTGAGTTTCGTGTATTTCTGATGGATTTTACAGGAATGTACTGAAAGAAAAGAGAGAAAGAAACCGAAAGAGAGGAAAAGAACAAAGGAAGAAAAGTCAAAGGGCAAAAGCGTAAAGTTATACCCAGAGTTAGAATTCAGCGCCTAAAGGGAAGTTGAAGATCTTGATTTCACATGAGCATCGGAAGAAACGACACTCAAATCGGAGCTCAAGATCAAAAGTTATGGCCAGTCAAAGATGAAAGGAAAAAGTCAACATGGAAGAAATCAGACCGATCCGGTATATATCGGACTGATCCGAAATGCCCCAATTCTAGTAGACCCCGGATGGATGCCGAACCGATGACAGCAGAACCGATCTGGTGGGATCTGGACCGCTCCAGTAGGATAAAAAAAGAACCGATCCGGTGGCTAAGAAACGGACCGATCCGATGGATATCTGGACCGGTCCGATCGTGCGAAATTCTGGCATTTATTGTGAAGATTTTGAGGTGATTATCTGGTGAAAACTTGCGCAACAAGCGATTCTAGCCGTCAAATTCATGCTACTTGGTGCTATAAAAGACCAAGCCCTACCTCATTCCAAAGGGGAGAGTCGAATTAGAGAGAGAAATTCGGAAGTTACGAAATTTTCAGTTTCTTTGGTAGGAGTTTTCATAAACCCTAGTTTGTAAGGTTGAGAAAGACGAAGTTTTCTGGATTCAAAGTCATTTTGCATTTCCTGTTGCTGAATACAAGTATAAAATTTCCATTCTCTTATTTGTTATCTATTTTATTTATAATTCAAATCTCAATTGTTTTGCAAATTATTTCCAATGTTTGTTAGATCCATAATTCCATGTATGAATTTGTTTTCTAATCAAATCATGTCTAGCTAAATTCTTAAGGGTTGGGGTACATGAACTCATTCCGAGATGAATTACCTATGTAGAAAATAGAGGGTAAATTAAAATATTGACCAAATTGTGGAGGGAAATCACATGAACATGGCCAATCTTTTAATCTCTCTTGACCTAGGTACTTGAGATGTTTAAGAACGCTTTGCAATTGTAATTGTCCATTCACCGTTTTGTATTTACCTTTGATTTCATATGGTGAGGGCTAGATCCTTCATATCTGTAATGCTTAGGATTTATAAAGATTGGATTTAGTCAAGAATTTTGATTTACAATTCTAGTATTCTATACGGTAATTCACTAAGGTTAGAGGGATTGTATCCTACCCTATTTTCTCTCATTTTTCAATCTAATTTCTTCACAATTTTTAGGGTTTTTGGAGTACCTTTTATTTCAATTGAAATTTCCCAATCATCAATCATCTTTTATTTTTTTGGAGGAATCATTTCAAGATTTAATAACTTTTCCTACAAAAGTGCCAATTTTTTATCCCTGTTGATGATGCTGGAATTAGCACCACCAGATAAGGTGTTTTCAAGCTCAATCTAAGAACAACAATGGAAGCATAGTTATGTAAAGGTAAGAGAATGGGATGAGGAGAAGAGGAGAGAACGCCTGGATATAATTGGTTCAGCCTAAATTGGCCTACGTCCACTGTGTGTGTGTGTGTGAATAACCTTACTGCAATAAGTCACTAATGGCTATGGATACAATCTCTCAAGCTTTCTCTCTCTTCTGTGTATCTAGACAGAGTTACAGATAGGGTTGAATATCTGGATCCTTTTGCAAGGTAGAGGATGACCTCTATATATAGTACCTAGGGGGTGTAATGTACCCTTCATGCATTCAATGAGCACGTGTGTGGTTACCTCACCAATATGGGAGTGCTATGTGTCACTGTCACATGTAGAGAATGATGATGCAATATTCTCCCCACGTGTGGGGAATAATCTTGTTATAACTGATTTGTGTCCATGTGTCCTTATCTAAATGTCAACAGGTGCTCGGCTATCGCGTCTGGGGTATGACCTCGGCCTTGGTGAGGCCGAGGTTGGTGAGTCTTGATACCTGTTCAGTCCGAGTATTCCGTGGAGGTCTCGGTCTAATCCTGGCGGAGACAATGGGCAAGGTCGGCCTGAGACGAGGTTGAACTGATGGGTTGATGAGGTTGCTGGTGGCTTCCTGCGAGCTCGGCCTATATCTGGCCGAGGTTGCCATTTCAAGGTATACCAGAATGCTGCCGATCCTTGTGACGTCCCTTGGAGAGGCTCATGGAAGTGTCGGCCTGGGCCGACCTTGATATGGCCGAGGGGTGATATCGCGTGTCCAAGACATGCCCAGCGTCGGCCATAATATCGGCCGAGGTTGGTGTCTCTAGGCCGAGGTTACACTTGGGGCATATCAATCACCCCCAGCCCTTAGTCATATGTGAGAGCAAGTGACTAGGGGATTACCACACCTCCGAGGCCTGTCTATTAAAAGCCAATACTTGATTGACACTTGTCCAATGCTGGAACATGCTTGCTTGGTAGGCGTGTGCTGTCAGTCGCCCTTTGGGGCTCCCAAGGCAATGATGGGCCTTGGGAGTTGTGCCTGAGTATTTAAGGGTTTTGAACCCTTCTTTCCTTCTTTCTTCTTCATTTCTCCCATTTCAGCCGCTCTCGTTTCTGCAGCTTTCTCTCTCTAGAAAGATCTTTGTTCAAGGCTTTTGGGTGGTGATTTCTCGCGTCTTCTCCTCTCTTCCTTACCACTTCATCCTCAGGTAAGGTCTACCATACTTTTTCCTTCATTTTTCCTGCAAGCACCCTTATTTTCGTATTTTCCGGTGAGTTTCTTAGTTTTTCGGCGAGACCACCATAATTTCAGGCGAGCTATTCTTGCCAAATTTAAGTAGTTTGATCTTTAGATTCCTTTACTTTATCAGCCAGTCTTGTTTATAATTTTTGGAGTTTAGGAAAATCCCTAAGTGTAGTGTCGTCCTCTGATGCTCAGACCCTTATATCAGCTTCTTGAGGAGTTCCCCTCTCTTAGAGAAAATACTTTAGAAAAGATTAGGAAAATAGAAAGAGCACAGGAGGAGGCTCGTAGATCACAAGAGTTTCCCATTAGACCCATATTTCCACCATCTCTGAAGGTGATATATCCTGACCCCCCGGAGAACTTCTATCAAACAGAGGTTCCTACTGATCCCATACCTATGTCTGAGTCTGAATCTTCTACCTCAGACCCCATGTCTGTGGATTCCTTTCAAGAGGCCATGGACTTCACACCTAGGCCTGATCAGGCCGAGGTCTCCAGTCGAGCCTCGTCCCATAATCACTCAAGCACCTCAGGGTCTTCCTCAGAGGTTGAGATTTTTGAGCCGAGTGTGGCCATTCCACCACCACTTGACGCCATCCCTCTGTCGGCTGTCACCGGGGCAGAGTTCGCTCAGAGGTTCCCGAGTAACCCATCAATATCTGCTCCGACCGACGTCGAGTTGGATGATGATGAGGTTGAGAGTGATGTCGACGTCTCTGAGGCGACCGAGATCGAGAGTAAAATTACTGAGGTAGACCTTCTCTGCTTCAGATATCTGTATTCTATCAGCCCCTCAATAAAACTTAGGAGACCTCTGAGGGAAGAGAGGGCTTATCATGGCCGAGACGGCGAGATCTGCCTGTACGAGCAGATGTTCAAGTTGGGGTTCCGTCTGCCCATTCACCCCATTATCAAGTCCATCATTTCTTATATTAATTTGGCCCCCCTCTCAACTCTCTCATAATGCTTGGAGAGTCCTAATAGGGGCAATAGTGTTATGGAAGGCTGTCCACCACTCAGACCTTCCAGTTCAGGTCTTCGTAGGTTGCTACGTCCCTTCCTCGGCCAAAAATCATCCGAGCTACTACCATTTTGTAGCTCGAAGGCCTGAGAAGAAATTGCTTTAGGTGACTCAGACTTTCAACCATAACTGGAAGCCTCGGTACTTCTTTGCTTCAGGGCCATGGGAGTTTGGCCCAAGTGTTCCCTCGTCCAATCTGGAGCAGATGATGCTCCTGAGGTGGGGTAAGGTCACCATGTCTGCCAGGGTCGATCCTGGACTAAGTCTATAAAACCTCCAGACGGTGAAAGCCCTTTAAGATCAGGGGGTACATGGGCTATTTGTCAGGTTCGAACACTTGATGACTCCCCACTTCCTCTCTGGAATAGGTCTGGGTGGAAGTACCCTTGCCGAGCTTGGTAAGCATTTTTATTTTTGAAGTTTTTAACCTCTGAGTTTATTCATATCTGATTATCTAACTCAGGTCTACTAATTTTTTGCAGAGCGACCAAAGGATATTCCAGACGAGCTTTGGGAGATGGCTGCACCAAGCTTGACGAGACTTGCCAAGAGAGCAGGTCTTAACGCTCCTCCCCCAGCTCCCTTTGCCTCTAAGCCCCTAGCAAAAAAGAAGAGGGCTCCCGAAGGTCATGCCCCTGAGGATCAGAGGCCGAAGAAGAAGGCTGCTGACTCTGCCATCCCCATCTCTTCAGCTGACGCCCTGTCGGCTCGTCTGGATCAGCTGAAGTTAACTAACAGTGTGGTCGGCCACAGTATGCAGACCCTAGATTCCATCGGCTCTGTAATGACCGAGGCTGACAAACGCTTCTTCAGGTCTCTGGACACCCCCTTGCTGGTTGAGTTCGGCCTTCACAGAGCAGTTCAGGTATAATTTGATCCTTCTTCAAAAATTCTTCTAAGTGTAACATCTGATTCTACTTCAGCTTATTCATGATCACTAAATATGCAGGGCTTGACCGCTATGCACCATTTATCCAACTGGACTCTGAGGAAGTTTCCCCTCATCCAAAAGGGGCAAGAGGCCGAGAAAGTCCAGAGTAATCTGAATGCAAAGATCGAGTGCCTCAAGTCTGAGCTGAAGGACTCTGAGCAGAGGGTGAAGGGTTTGGAGAAGGACATCTCCCAGCTCGGTAAGGATCATGTTGTTACGCTGAAGGCTAAGGACGACATTCTGCAGCAAAAAGTCAACTCAGCTGTCAGGGCCGCCCTTGAGGACGCCTCTGAGAAGATAATTGCTGAGTACAAGGCCTCAGATGAGTTCATGGGCTTCGACTTTGAATACCTTGAAAGAGGTATCAAAGCCACTATTAAATGGGCAGACATCAGGGAGAGAGAGGTCGTCACTTTGAAGGCCTCTGATTTCGCTGGCCTCGGCTTTGCTGATCCCCAATTTGCCCAAGCTCTTCAGGAGGTTGAGGAAGAGGCTGCCGCTCCTGCCGAGACTGCTACATTGGAGGTCACCAAGGTTGGAGGGGCAGACCATTGTGATGATGCGTCCGAGGTGACTAATCAAGCCGAGGATGTCAACGTTCCCTCTTCAAACCCTTAGGATTTTTTTATCATTGTTTGTAACTCGTTTTATTATGGAGTTTCTGTAATCGTTGAACATATAATTTCTGAATATATATATCAACCTCTGATGAGGACCATCTTCACTTTCTTTTCATTGAATGTCATGTGATGCTTTTCATTCTTAGCTCATTAATTTTCTTCATTCTTAGATTTGTTGCAATGATGTCTGCTAAAAACAAATTTGTAATGAGCTTCAACCTCTGAAGCCCTCTTTCTAAGCTTGTCTCTTTGCAATGGTCTTGTTTAAACTTAACCAATGATCCTGAGCTCAGACCTCGTCACCACTGAATGGTGTTATGAGGGTCTGAGGTCATCACCTAAGATGTTATCCTCATTAATGAATCTCACCAAATTAATGATGTTATGTGTCCGAGGTCATCTCATTATGGTGTCTGACCTCAGACCTCGTCACCACTGAATAGTGTTATGAGGGTCTGAGGTCATCACCTAAGATGCTATCCTCATAACTAATCTTCACTAAATTAATGATGTTAAAGGTCTGAGGTCATCTCATTATGGTGTCTGACCTCAGACCTCGTCACCACTTAATGGTGTTATGAGGGTCTGAGGTCATCACCTAAGATGTTATCCCCATAATAAATCTTCACCAAATTAATGATGTTAAGGGTCTGAGGTCATCTCATTATGGTGTCTGACCTCAGACCTCGTCACCACTGAATGGTGTTATGAGGGTCTGAGGTCATCACCTAAGATGTTATCCTCATAACTAATCTTCACCAAATTAATGATGTTAAGGGTCTGAGGTCATCTCATTATGGTGTCTGACCTCAGACCTTGTCACCACTGAATGGTGTTATGAGGGTCTGAGGTCATCACCTAAGATGTTATCCCCATAATAAATCTTCACCAAATTAATGATGTTAAGGGTCTGAGGTCATCTCATTATGGTGTCTGACCTCAGACCTCGTCACCACTGAATGGTGTTATGAGGGTCTGAGGTCATCACCTAAGATGTTATCCTCATAACTAACCTTCACCAAATTAATGATGTTAAGGGTCTGAGGTCATCTCATTATGGTGTCTGACCTCAGACCTCATCACCACTGAATGGTGTTATGAGGGTCTGAGGTCATCACCTAAGATGTTATCCCCATAATAAATCTTCACCAAATTAATGATGTTAAGGGTCTGAGGTCATCTCATTATGGTGTCTGACCTCAAACCTCGTCACCACTGAATGGTGTTATGAGGGTGTGAGGTCATCACCTAAGATGTTATCCCCATAATAAATCTTCACCAAATTAATGATGTTATGTGTCTGAGGTCATCTCATTTATAGTTTCTGACCTCAGACCTCGTCACCACTGAATGGTGTTATGAGGGTCTGAGGTCATCACTTAAGATGTTATCCTCATAATAAATCTCTGATCTAAGAATGTAGCAAGAACTGTCATGGGAACTGATCTTTATTAATAACCTCTTCATAATAAGATGGTATATTTACATAAAACTCTATGCAACATCATATGTAATATCTCTTTAGGTGATCAGCATTCCATGGGTTAGTGAAAGGTTCTCCTTCTAGGTTTTCTAGCCTGTAAGTGCAAGGCACAACCTCTTCTGTCACTTTGAAGGGGCCATGCCAGTTTGGGTGAAGCTTATTTGCTTTCTGTAGGGTCTTCTTCAGCACTAGGTCTCCTACTGCAATGGGTCTTGACTTCACCCTCTGGTTGTAGAATTTCGCTGCCCTCTGCTGGTAGGCTGCTCGTCTGACCTCTGCATCCTCTCTTCTTTCTTCGATAAGATCTAGGTCTAGCCTCCTCTCTTCTCCATTATTGTCAGGGTCGTAGGTCTGAATCCGATGAGTTGGGAGTCCTACTTACGTTGGTATCATGTGCCAGCATGAACGGAGGTTCTCCTGTTGGTGTCCTTGCCGTGGTTCTGTAGGCCCATAACACAACGTAGACCTCTTCAGCCTATCTTCCCTTCTCATCCTCTAACCTCTTCTTGATCCCATCCAAGATAGTTCTGTTTGTGACCTCGGTCTGGCCATTTGCCTGAGGTCGGCCAGGAGATGAGAAGAATTGCTTTATTCCTACTCTTAGGTAATACTTTTCTAAAGAGGAATTCTTGAACTGGGTACCATTGTCCGAGATGAGAGTGTTTGGGAGGCCATATCTGCATATGATATTCCTCCAAATGAACTGGAAGGTCTTCTGCTCTGTGATTGTTATCATCGGCTCTGCCTCCACCCACTTTGAGAAGTAGTCAATGGAAACTATCAAGAATATATAGTTGTTGATAGCTCTTGACAAGGGTCCTACCAAGTCAATTCCCCATACCGTAAATGGCCACGGAGAAGAGATTGACACCATAGGCTGATGGGGTTGATGAGGGATAGTGGCGAACCTTTGACATTTATCGCACCTCTTTACGTAGTCTGCAGCGTCCTTGGACAAGGTAGGCCACCAGTATCCCTGAGTGATGATCCTCTTGGCCAAGGGCCTTCCCCCTATGTGGCTAGAGCAAGAACCCTCATGGACTTCCTGTAAGACCCTGGAGACTTCCATGGGATGCACGCACCTGAGGAGAGTCAATAGAAATCCCTTTCTGTACAAGGCGTCTCCTATCATCGAGAACTTGGCAGCTCTATATCTCAATTTTCTCCTCTCTAATTTGGACTCAGGCAACTCTCCCTCTCTTAGGTATCTGACGAGCGGGTCGATCCATGAATCTCCTAGGTTCAAATTGTGACAAGGGTTATATACCTCTTCTTCCTCAATGGTTGCCTTTCCTAATACTTCGATCGGAACGGTCCTTCTAACCTCTGTCTTCCTTGCCGAAGCCAACCTTGCCAATGCATCAGCGTGGCTGTTACTTTGTCGAGGCACTCTCTTCAGTTTTGCCTCTTCAAAATATTCCAGCATCTTTCTCACTCTCTCCAGGTACTTCGCCATTCTTTTATTTTTAGCCTCATAGACTCCCAGCACTTGATTGACAACTAACCTTGAGTCGCTGTGGAGTAGGAGTCATCTTACGTGAAGAGTCTTTGCCAATAAGAGACCTGCTATCATGGCCTCATACTCGGACTCATTGTTTGAGGCCTGGAAGTTGAATCTCAAGGCGTATTCAATGTTGGCGCCATCTGGAGCCGAGAGTATTAGCCCCACACCGCTTCCACTATCACAGGAAGAGCCATTAACGAAGAGGCTCCAAACATCTGTATCTGATGAGAAGACCCCTTCTGTCATAACTCCTTGCTTGAAGAGGTATCGATCCTCTTCATTCTCTTCTATTATGCTCCGAGTTTTGCCTGAGATGACCTCTTCCCAATCTCGAAAGACGTTTGGTGTCGTCTCTTCCGAATTTTGGAAGACACTACGGTTTGTCTCTTCGGCGTCCTCTAGGCCTTTCTCTGTCTCGGCCTCTTCCCAGGTGAATTCTGCAACAAAGTCCGCGAGGGCTTGCCCTTTGATGGCTGTCCTAGGCTGGTAGGTAAGATCATATTCTCCTAATTCGATGGCCCAGGTCATCAATCTCTCGGACTTCTCAGGTTTATACAGGACCTGCCTTAGTAGGGAGTCAGTGAGGACTACCATGGAGTGAGCTTGAAAGTAAGGCTTCATTTTTCTTGAGGCATGTATTAGGGCATAAGCCAACTTTTCCATACGGGGATAATTTTTCTCAGACCCTTGAAGGGCCTTACTGTTGAAGTATACAGGCCTTTGGATCCCATCCTCTTCCCGTATGATGGCCGCGCTGATGGCTGATTCAGAGACTGCCAGATACACAAACAACCTTTCTCCTGCGATGGGCCGAGACAGCAATAAGGGAGACCCTACGTAGGACTTGAGTTAGTTGAAGGCTTTTTCATACTCTTCGCCCCATTGGAAGGCATTTCTTAAAACTTTAAAGAATGGGAGACACTTGTCCGTCGCCCTAGAGACGAATTTGTTAAGTGCAGCCACTCTCCCCGTGAGTCTTTGGACATCCTTGATACTCCTAGGAGTCTTCATGTCAAGCAATGCCTTAATTTTTTTAGGGTTCGCTTCGATCCCTCTTTGGTTGACGATGAATCCCAGGAACTTCCTAGCTCCTACTCCGAAGACACATTTCACTGGGTTGAGTTTCATCTTGTATGAGTCCATCACATCGAAGGTCTTCTCAAGGTCTGCTACATGAGTGCAAGCTTTCAAGATTTTTGTCAGCATATCCTCTACATACACTTCCATGGTCTTCCCTATTTGCTCTTCGAATATCTTATTGACAAGACGTTGGTATGTTGCCCCTGCATTTTTCAGACCAAAGGGCATCACTTTGTAGCAGTACGTCCCTTTGTCGGTAATGAAAGCTGTCTTCTCTGAGTCTTTGGCATCCATGAAGATTTGGTTATAGCCTGAATACGCATCCATGAAGCTCATGAGCTCATGTCCTGCCGTAGCATCCACCATCTGATCTGTCCGAGGTAAGGGGTAACTGTCTTTTGGGCAAGATCTATTTAGGTCAGTGAAATCGACACACATTCTCCACTTCCCATTAGCCTTGGGCACGATGACCGCATTTGATAGCCACTCCGGATAGGTAACTTCTCTTATAAACTCAGCCTCTTCTAACTTTTTCACCTCTTCACGGATTACGTTGTATTTTTCCCTGGAGTAGACTCTTCGTCTCTGCTTGATAGGCCTGACATCTTTGGCTACGTTGAGCTTGTGACTCATCACTTCAGGATTGATGCCAAGCATGTCTGCGTGACTCCATGCGAAGACACTCTGCCTCTTCCTGAGGAAGTTTATCAGCTCTTCCTTGATTTTCGGATTAAGGGCTTTGCCGACATGGATGGTTTTTTTCGGCTCGTCCTCATCGAGGACGATGGATTCTACCTCTTCCGCGGCCTCTCCCTTCTTCAATTTTGTTTCATCTTTTGGATCAAGAGTATCAATGCTATAAGTGGTGGTGGCCCTCTTATGGGCTTCTCTCTCTTCGACCGAGTTGAAGTAACATTCTCGTGCTGTGGTCTGGTAACCTTGCACTTCCCCTACTCCATAAGGAGTCGGGAATTTTAGTATCTGATGGACCGTTGACAGCACAACCTCGAACTCCCTAAGGGCCACCCTTCCTATGATGAGGTTATAGGCCGAGAAGACACTCTCGTCCATCACAAAGAAATTAATCCTCCTGGTCAACCTCTTAGGCCATTCGTCACCCATCCGTACGTCCATCTCATACATGCCCAAGGGGTGAACCTTTTCACCACTGAAGCCTATTAGGGGGTGGTGATAGGGGACCAGTCTTGCTCTACTAAGGCCTAAGCTCTTAAAGCAAGGCCAAAACATCACATCTGTCGAGCTCCCTCCATCCACGAGGATCCTCTGCACCTCATATCCATGTACCCTTGTCGTTATGACCAAAGGGTCATCATGGGGGGCTAAGATACCTCTGAAGTCGAGTTTGGAGAACCCAACTATGAGGGTGTTCATGTCTACTTTCTTCCTCTTCTGTACTGTATCAAAAGACGTTAGATTCACAACTTCAAGCTTGGCCACTGATTTGGCCTCGGCTATATGAGCCTTCCTATCAGCTACTTCAGATCCGCCGCCTGCAAATCCTCCGCATATTGTGCCAACACCGAAAGAGATCATACCAACCCTCTTCACCGGGGTGTTGTCATCCTTTGGTGGGAGATCCGGATCGTCTTCATCATCACCTTCTGAATCATCGTCTCTTCGGGCCGGGACGTTATCACGCCATCTGTCATTCCTCCTTTTCTTATGGTCATCTCTTCCATTCTTAGGAGCCTTACTGTCTACATATTTTCTCAATTTCCCAGATTTTAGCATCTTCTCAATCTCATCCTTCAAATCGAAGCATCTATCTGTGACGTGACCATGATCTTGGTGGAACTCACACCATGGGTTTTTGTTCCTCTTATGTGGTGGGGCTTTTAGCTTCTCTGGCCATCTCAGAGCCCTGTCATTCTTAATCTCATTGAGGATGTGCTCACAGCTCACAGCTCACAGCTCACAGCTCACAGTCAGAGGAGTATAGTGAGCGAACTTGTCATCACCCGATCTCTTCTTCCCATCTTTCTTGCTTTGGGACTTTCCACTTCCATCGCGATTCTCATCCTCATACTTGGCGGCCATTGCCTCTTCCGCATTTATTACTTTCCCTGCGGTTGCCAGCAGCTCCGCCATAGACCTAGGGGGCTCTTCCGCCAGTTTCCACAATAGCTTCCCATTCTGGAGACCTCCTATAAGGGCGGTCATGGCTATGTTCTCTTCATAATCTTCGACCTCCAACTTTTCTTTGTTGAATCTTGCTATGTAGTCTCTTAGGCTCTCACCCTTGGCCTGCTTGACATACAGCAGGTGGGTAGTCTTCTTTTGAGGCCTCACCCCAAAGCAGAAGTTGTGGATGAATCGCTCAGCCAGGCCTTTGAAGTTCTCAATTGAGTTCTTCGGAAGGGAGGTGAGCCAACTGTGTGCAGCCCCTGTTAAGGTCCCAGAGAAGGCTCTACACTTCATCTCATCGGGTATCGAGTAGATGTCTGCTGTCGATTGATACATCTCGATATGATGCACAGGGTTAGTGTTGCCATCATACTTGGGAGATACCGTAGGAGGCTTGAACTTAGCTGGGGTAGGGAATCCCACTATCCTAGCCACAAATGGGGAGCCCTCTGAGTAACCCCTTTGCAATGGGTCCCTGCTTTTAATGAGGTCTCCTATCTTCTCCTCAAGGCGTTGGATAGAATCATTCCATGGTCTTCGGCCATCGACTTGGCCGAGGTTATCCCCTGCCACCTCCCTGGGATGGACCGAGGGTTCCCCTGCCACGACACGTTGGATGTTGACCTCTTGCTGCTTCCTGCCTCTTCTTTCACAGTGTCGGCCTTGGTCTGGCCGACCCTGCCTGTTTCCTCTCTGAGAGCCTGTTGCGCTCCTTGATCTCGACAGTCTCTATCTTAGGTCATTTATTGGGCCCAGTCTCTCGAAGGCCAACCCTCTGCTCAACCTATCAAAGGCTGACCCTCTTTGTTGGGCCTCATCACCTCTTCGACCGACACAACCTTGACTCTGCCTGAGAGGCCGTACTGTGTTATTCGACACCTCATACGGCTCCCAGCAGTCTTCCGGGGCTTCTTCTGCCTCTATATCATCACACTTGTCCTCTGGGCAAGGGTTTCCCTGCCTCCCCAGGCGCAAGCGCCTAGGTCAGCAACGTCCCTTCTCCGCGGGGGTGCAGGCTGGTCCTTCATTGGTGCCTGGGGTGGTCCCCTGGCGTCAGGATGAGGCTGAATTATCGCAGGAGTGATCATGTCCGGTGAGGCTCCAGGTGGCCTTATCATAGTTTGGCTGAGCTGTGCAAATTGCTCCTGCATGGCTGCTTGTGTTGCTGCTAAAGATCTCAAGGCTGCAGCTACCTCCGCCATTTCGGACTGGGGGGCGCCTGACTGGAACTAGGCCCTCCACCCCCGGGCGGTGGAAGAGGCGGTGGTAAGTCTGGTGCCATATGTTAACACTATAGAGCTTGAGTAGCAGATGAGCTTAGTACTTCACAGGACCTCTTTCAATGGTGAAACAGCTCCGCGCTAGGGGGAGGCCTGGTTCACCACCAGAGTCTCCGGTGAGGTTAAGCAGAAAAAGAGGAAGAGATAGCTTCTCGTTCCCACAGACGACGCCAAAATGATGATGCTAGAATTAGCACCACCAGATAAGGTGTTTTCAAGCTCAATCTAAGAACAACAATGGCAGCATAGTTATGTAAAGGTAAGAGAATGGGATGAGGAGAAAAGGAGAGAACGCCTGGATATAAGTGGTTCAGCCTAAATTGGCCTACGTCCACTGTGTGTGTGTGTGAATAACCTTACTGCAATAAGGCACCAATGGCCATGGATACAATCTCTCAAGCTTTCTCTCTCTTCTGTGTATCTAGACAGAGTTTCAGATGGGGTTGAATATCTGGATCCTTTTGTAAGGTAGAGGATGACCTCTATATATAGTACCTAGGGGGTGTAATGTACCCTCCATGCATGCAATGAGCATGTGTGTGGTTACCTCACCAATATGGGAGTGCCATCTGTCACTGTCACGTGTAGAGAATGATGATGCAATATTCTCCCCACGTGTGGGGAATAATCTTTTTATAACTGATTTGTGTCCACGTGTCCTTATCTAAATGTCAGCAGGTGCTCGTCTATCGCGTCTGGGGTATGACCTCGGCCTTGGTGAGGCCGAGGTTGGTGAGTCTTGATACCTGTTCAGTCCGAGTATTCCATGGAGGTCTCAGATTAATCCTGGCCGAGACAATGGGCAAGGTCGGCCTGAGATGAGGTTGAACTGGTGGCTTGATGAGGTTGCTGGTGGCGTCCTGCGAGCTCGGCCTACATCTGGCCGAGGTTGCCATTTCAAGGTATACGAGAATGCTGCCGATCCTTGTGACGTCCCTTGGAGAGGCTCATGGTAGTGTCGGCCTGGGCCGACCTTGATATGGACGAGGGGTGATATCGCGTGTCCAAGACACGCCCAACGTCGGCCATAATATCGGCCCAGGTTGGTGTCTCTAGGCCGAGGTTAGACTTGGGGCATATCACCTGTGGATACGATCCCGACTTATCGGATTATTACTAACGCGACAGGCTTGAACTTGAGCCTAGAGAAAACGCACTTTTGAGACAAATTCTTAGTCGCGTCAATTGCTTTACCTTTTCGCATTTAGATTCATTACCTAACCCTTAAAGATAATTTGGTGTAATAAATTTGGCAAACATTTTGGCAAATACAACCAGGTTTTTATATTTATGCCCTAAAAGGAATCAAAAGGATAACACTGCCTCCACTTCGAAAATAGATTCTAATTTGGGTACCCTCTCTCCATCTCTATTTTGAGAACACACATTCTCAAAATTATTGTATAATTAGTAATAATAAATGAAAATGTACTTATGAAATGAATATTAAAAAATGTATTATGATAAATGGAATATTAAATGTAAAAGCCAAATGAAACCATTGGTCTTGCCCTTCGGTGTGTGCGATTAACAAGCTAAGTCTAAGCTTGTATAAAGACGATTCAATATGAATCTCCTCCGATCAAATTTGTCCAAACAACTAGGACGTCAATAAGAGAAGTAAGTTAACACAATATGATACTACTGTGATTGATAATAAAGAATAATTGGTTGATCAAATTAAATGATAAGACCCGTATATCTTCCATCTTCTTGTGTGGCCTTTTGTGGATATTCCATTTCCATGTAAACTCAACTAAATTCGAGAAAAAGTATATCATGATTCTTTAAACATTCTTTCCAAATTCCTACAAAATACTAATAAGTCATGCTACACTTAAGTAAGAAGTTATGATACGAGTAATATAATGATGAGTAATGATACTCTTACTGGGTGGTAGTACCGAGCTAGTACCAAATGCGTTTTAAATGGCTTGTACCCTGGCGGGACCCACATCATAAAACAAGCAAATCACGCCACAGTACAAACAAATAAAGCAGTACCGGTACTAATCCGGTACTACCACCCGGTGTGCCTATAATTATTATATAATGATATATTGAAATATAACATGCTTTAAGTGCACCATAATCATAAAGAAAGCTTGACCATGGTCTGAATCTTGTAATACCAATCATGTATATATCCAATAGCACCTTTAGTCTAATTCTTATATATTCCTACATAATTACTCAAATTGTTATGAGCATTTTTGTAAAATTTTATTATCAACTAAATATTTACACAATTGTTAATATGCATACGAACATCAATAACTATATATCCACACCAATTTTAATAAATAATTTTTTTTAATATTAACATGTTTATATGTAAATACACGTTGATTTGTCATTTACATATGTAAATGAACTAAATTTGTCAAAAACAGAATATTCATGTAAATTTATAAATGTATCAGAAATAAAATATTCATATTATGTAAATTACATTATCAATTATCAATTACCTATTATTATTTTTTTTTACTTAAAATTTGTAATAAATATTTGAATAAGGAATTACAAATTCCATTGATTGATGATAACCATTCGCACTACATGGATTTTCCTCTTCGTAAAAATGATGAATGAATGTTCAAATAAACAACTATAAGTGGAACCCAAAATCTTGCAAGATATGTAGCACACAACGACGACGAGTTGATGGCATGCTATTTGTGTTCATTTATCTTCAATCATCGAAACGGGTGATGATATCTAGTTTAGACTTCGAGGGAGATTTGAATGTGAGGTGATTTGGAAGTGCTTACAAAAATGTGAATACCCGTTTAACTAGTTATTGGCTGCATGCCAATTGAAATATCATGTGTCTAAATGTGCAAAACTTCGACTTTGGGCGACAAGATTAATGAATTATAAAATTTTCTACTATTAAATAATCACACCAAACCTATATAAAAGGACCTTAATATATGTCTTGAATTCAGTGTGACCAAATTGATTATATAATTGTATTATTGTGGGAATTTATTCAAAATACATCCATTTTGAACATTCAATAACTTTAATATTTGGTTATTTACATACCAACGAGGTTTAGCTCATATGGCGACTCCTTATATTTCATAAATGTGGAAAGAGTTTTTTTCCCCTTTCTTTGCTTGTCCATTTGGAATTAACATAAAAAGTACATAAGAAAAAAACTAAAACACTCAACATAAATGCAACCTATTCAACAAATTCCTCATGACGGACAATTAGGGGTGGCAATTTTGGGAACGAAACGATAACATGACACGAAACGAAATTGACACAGTCTTTCGTGTTCGGGTCGTGTTCGGGTCTGGGTTTTTGGACCCACCATCAGGTCGTGTCATGTTCGTATTCGTGTTCAATTTCTGTCACGAAATTGATCCGATAAGGACCCGATAGTGACACGATAGTTACTCAATTAAGGACACGATATATACCCTATGTAGACCCACTATTGATCCCATTTAGACCCATTATCAACCCCATATTTAGACCCACTATTTTTTTTATTTCCTCACTAGCTGGTCTAATCGTGTACATTCGTGTCGTGTTGGATCCGGTATAATTGTGTCCAATCGAATCATATTTACTTATCGTGTTATTATGTCGTGTTGTGTTTTTAACATGTCGTGTTCGGGTTAAATAAAAAAAATACGCTATCGTGTCGTGTTCGGGTCCACTGGTTTCTTATCGTGTCACCCGTTGACCCCTTTTGCCACACCTATGAACAATTATTCTTTAGCAAATTCAAGAGCTCAATTGGAGGAGAAATTTCTCAATTAGCTTGCAAATGTTCTTTGGGAGCTTTCATTGTGATCCATTTAGCGCATTTATCCCATCTCTTCATGGTATTGTCAAGGTTCCTTGCAATGCAGCATTCGAGGGCCAACCTAATTGCCTAAACCTTCATTAACTTGTCATTAACTAATTGGAAAAAATTTTACACACCAAAAGGAGTTTACCATTACGTCCGTGCCAATAAAGCTAATAACTCATATGCCAGAAGATGAATCAAAACACTAGTCACAATTGAATTTTATAAACCACTTGATCGAAGGACTCCAAGATTATGCTGCATAACATAAAGAATGCGAGAAGTTTTTGGAGATAGCGAATTGATTGCTTTTTGCTGAGATAAAGTCCGAAGTAAGAATCATAATTTAGGAAATCACCATGGGTGGAAAATAAGATTTCCTACCAAAAAAGGCTTTACGTCCAACCTTCCAAATAATCCAGTATAAACAAACTATGACAGGGGCCATCCATTCGTTATTTTCTTCTATTTAGGGTTCCAATTAAGAGTTCAAAGAACCAAAGCTCATACCTCATTACCTTTTGTTTATCTATCAAAGATTTAGTGATTAAACTTCCAAAATCTTTCAATTATAAAAAATCTCACTCCATTGATACTTGATTAAAATGAGAGAGACCTTGACGAATTGTGCAACTTACCTTTGCTTCAAAAGAAATTAACTTCAATTATACATATATCACCTTCTTTGAAAAAAAACAAAAAACAAACTCATTAATACGTTACTTAAATAAATGGAACGATATTCACTTAAAAAACGTTTCTTGTCACGCGACAATTTTATATAGGAGGAACTAGGAAACTTCCTTTGGCAACAAAGCTAAGGAAAGAAACAAATCTCTCTCTCTCTCTCTCTATATATATATACATATATATTTTGTATATTATCTCTCATCGTCTTCCTACAAACCACGATTTTTATTTGTGTATTCCTTTTAATCTGGTAACCCTAGTGTTGTCCCTGGACCAGTCAAACACAAGCCTAAGTTTGAGATGGCTTCTGGATCGTCGGGTGGTAAGAATTCGGGTTCGAAGGGGTTTGATTTCGGGACCGATGACATTCTTTGCTCTTACGAAGATTACGCCAATCAAGAGGATTCTTCTAATGGCACTCACTCCGATCCTACAAATTCAGCTAATGTATTTTACTCTTTGGCCTTTGCCCTTTTTGGAATTTAGAATCAACACTTTTATCTAGTGTAGATAAATGCTCAAACTGTGCCTAACGTGTGATTTTTATTATATGGATTGAAATTGGCATCAAAATTTTGGTTATCGAATCCCCAAATGATTTTCTATTTGGATAGTCACGTGTATCGAATCCCCAAATGATTTTTGTAAGGGCTACTGGATGGGCACATGAGGTCAACCTCAATCCAATATTTTCCTTTTTTAATTTATGTTACTGTATACCTATTTTTTCATATATTTTTTCTTCATAGTTTTTTCACATTTTTATGAAAATGGAATTGGAGCATTTGGTGGAGCAAAATGCTCCAATGCTATGTAGATGACAGAAATGCTGCAAGCTGGTTACGATGTGTGATTTTAGTCATATATGCTTTTCTCTGAAGCATGGATACTTCGTTAAGGTCCTCGTACCCGTATCGAATGCATATTGATTACGTGGATACACGGATACTGGATACTTATGTAAAGCGTATTTGTAGTCTAATATAAAGTGTTTTTTTTTCTCATTTGCCCGAAGAATGGAAAGTCGTAAGCTAAAACGACTTGTCTCTCTCTTCCAAGACGTTTGAACATTTATGATAAATATGAATTGTTATTTTTAATTCTTGTTCGCTATATCAACTTGAATATTCTTTCTAGTCATGAGTTGTTAAAAAACTAAATTTTATGCATATAAAAATATATATTGTATTAATTAATATATTACCGGATCCCAGCTATTTCGTATGCTAGTTTTTTGGTTTTGCCGTATCCACGTGTCCGTACGTATCGTATCCAATCCGATACCATATCCTTATGCATGCTTCTTAGATGCTCTTATAATTTTTACTCAGTGCTGAGTGGTGACTGATGTAAAAATTGATTATACATTTAGAAGTGAACTTCATAAATTGGATGCGAGCTTATATGCCTTCCATGGCATTACTTCCAAAAATCGTCCTTTTCTTTTTATAAACCGAGCCTATATTTACCATACATTGATTGAAAGAGATTAAAATTTAAAATACTTGACTATGACCATAACATCCATATGGAAATTCTATATCTGCCCTGTTTAGACTTACTTTTGAAGGTAGAAAGGCTTATTAGGGAATTCGTTACTCTTGTGTGGTTTCTAGGAGTTTTTGAAGGGATCATGTATTGTGAATTAGAAGTTCTCATTATTAGGCAATCAACAATGGGGGAGCTAGGTAATACTGTTAATAGAGGGGACGGTGGGGCACAGTGGGGTGGCCATTCACTAATGTGGATGATGAATTTATTAAGCGTCCTCTGACTTTATAGGGCGCTGATGGATCCATAATGGGGATCACAAGTTCAAACGTGTATCGTTTACATGTCCGAGCTCCAAACCTAGGTCTTTTACCCATTTGAAGCTGGACATTAATCAACACACATTTCAGTTGCCCAATAGTTGTGCGTTTGATATTCAAACGCATTTTGTTACAATTGCCCACTGCTATCCACTGTATAGTTCTTTCGTCAAATTTAACCGCTCCTCCCTCCGTCATCCATAATGGCCTTGGTGCTAGAGGATGTTAAATTCTTTTTACAGGCCTCTCTTTGGATGTTTTGTTCGGAGGCTTAGTGAAACTGATAACCCTGTAGTATGTAATTGCTTTGACAACTTTCAAGAAATATTTCTGTAGCTCTTATAATATGAAACCAAAGAATCAGCTGTTAAGTTGTAATTGGAGGGTTTTTTATATCTTTTTATTAAGTAGAATCTCATTCATCAGCAAAAAGAAAAAGGGAAAAAATAATTATGCATGACCAACTTCATATTTACGTGGCAATGTGAGCTTCCTTTTAAAAGCCAAGGAATCTGGAATCTGCTTTTGAAGAGTTTATTGCAGATCATGATAAGAAGTTTGTGACCTGTTTAAAACCAAGTAACCCCCTTATTCTAATTCAAAAAAATAAAAATAAAAAAACTGCTAACGTCACTCTATATTAAATGAGATATACTTTTGCATGAAACTGTAATCATACCCCTGCATATGTGCATGTTCCATATTTTATCATACCCCTACATATGCGCATGTTCCCCCATATCGTTATCATGCCCTTGCATTTATTATTATTATGCAAAAACTATATGTCATTTTTTGAGTGCTTGATTTGGCTGTTAGGAGCCAGACATCCCTTAATTAGGAACCAGATATGTAACTACTATATTCACCTAAGAATCACTGATCTGAGTGTGGGGTGCAGGGGCAATGTGATGCTGGTGTATCACTTAAATTTTTTCAAGAAATAGGATACGACCATACAGGTGCAGCAATAATTAAAAAATAATTTAAAACAAATTAAATTCAATAAACCTTTCAAGCAATTAAGTGCTTCATAGATATTCACTAGGTCCTGAGAGTTTGTTTCTGTGATAGTCTGTACTTTACTTCCATATAAATATTGCTTCACTACTTGGTAAGCTGTTTGAAATTTTTGAGAAAATTTGGATGCATTCACTTTCGTAGTTATTTTGAATGATCTTCTACTAACATATATCAACAACGCCAATATTTAATGATACCAAATTGATTCTTTTAGAGAGTTATTTTTCTATATATTTTTCTATTTGTTTTGGGAGTTTATTTTGAGTTTTGAGTTCTAAGTTATTCTTAATCCCGCATTCCCGTTGTAGTTGTGTACTATTTTAGAAAGAAATCAATTAGTCATTGTACTGAACTAAGGCTCAGAGCCGCAGTCATAATGTTTATGAAATTCCGGACAAACCATTTGCTTTCTTTTGAAAGGTTTTCCCCTTCATTATCTTTCCAAAAATTGTTTAGAAACAGAGTGGTTCCGCTGTCTGGAGTTGTTTAGACATGATTTTCCTTTGCCCTTATGTGTCAAAGTATTCAATATAATTTTTATATGGGAGTTCAGTAACACGTAATATCCGTTTTTATAAATTGTATTTATTAAAGTTAGTATCACTAGATTTCTTAATTATTGTTGTTTCTTTTGTGTTCATAAGTGGATTTCAATTGTATTAACTAACTTATGAATACTTGCTGCTGTCTTATATTTAGCAGGAATTGCACAAAAGCAGATTGGCAAGATCATTTCCTCCTGCTGCCTATAGTCCACCAGAAGAGTCTAATAACCAAGATGTGATCTCTACTGTTGAAAGGAGCATGAAGAAATATGCTGATAATCTCATGCGATTCCTTGAGGGAATTAGTTCACGCCTTTCACAGTTGGAACTATATTGCTACAATCTTGATAAATCCATTGGAGAAATGCGTTTAGATTTAAACCGTGATCACGGGGAGGTAGATTCAAAACTCAAATCTCTCGAGAAGCATTTCCAAGAGGTGAGTTGCTACAGCCTATGGAATTTTTATGGTTACAAGGTGGCCCCTTTGGTTTGGGATGAAATAATTTATTTATTTGGGTAAAAAATATAAACTGAAGAGTTGTTTCACTTATATAAAATTATTTTGTTCATATGTATACAGTTATCAATATGTGTGTACAACTATAATAAATGCTATCTGGACATTTTAATGAAAAAAATTATGTGATCTGGACTTAAATAATGAACAAAATGTAACTCTGCATAGTTGAAAACTGAGTCTTTTTTCATCCAGGTGAAAAGAATTTCACCCTGAACAAAATAAGGCCTTAGTAGGTATTGTTCACCTGTGTTTGATATGAGACGTAAAAGGTGGATATTCCATATGTTCCTATACGGGTGAAATTAACTCGTATGATGACAGCAATTTGAAACCTCGTGTTATTATCTTAGCATGAACTCCTTACGCATGCCATGATGACCCATGTCCAATACCATATAGAAACTACTTTTTCTCTTTTATTTCTATTTTTGAGAGTTTTAATATAGAAATTAATTTAAGGAAATTCTATTAAAAGAATTTGATACATTAGTTCAGGAGAGTAGATGTTTCAAAAAACTAGTAAATGAAAATATCATCTGTGCAAAAGTTAGCGTTCTTGAATATTGTAAATGAAAATCTTTAATTGAGTGTCATGATACGAATTGTTGAATTATTGGCAAATCAAGATTGTGTGACATTTGTAGTTGCACCCTTGAGTTAAATGTCACTATATATGGATCACTGTATCTTGATCTCACCTAGCATTAATGTTTTTGTAACCCTTGTGCTTTCTTCACTCGAACGGATGGATAGCCTTCGTTTCTGATGTAGAAATGATGTGAATCAAGAGGCTTATTTTTAGTATTTTAGTACATAGTGGTATTTTGGTTATTTTCTCTATTTTGATGTACTTTCTTTTATTAGTTGTTTTGATTGGCATAATAAGTGGGAAGTATTAAAGGTTAGTAAGGGCATGGTTGTAATTAGATCATTTTCTTGTAGTCTAAGTAAGAACCTTTATTTCCCCTATAAATATTTCTCATGTCGTCTCATTTGGGGCATTCATTCATTTTGAGATTTTAAGAGAGAGTTGAGACGAGAGCTAAATTTTCTTACTTTCCATTTGATGCTCATTTATGTCAATTGGCATCAGAGCCTCGTTGGCTCCACCCATTGTTGTATAATAAAAAAGTCGTAGATGACATCAAATGGGACCTAAGAAGAGGTTTGCTCTCGTTGGTTCACGCACCGATCGGCTTGAGGAGGTTTTAAACTGCCTTGCTGTACGATTTGACGCTCTCGACGCATCCACAAGCCGCCCTCACTCTACCCCCACCCCTGCACAAAACCATAATCTCAATACCACAAATTTCACTCATTTCACCCCTTTACCAACAAAAAAAAGTACCCCACCAAATCCCACCTCCATATCCACCCCAACCGCGGCGATCGAAAAGACGATCGGAGGTGGCGAGCCCGCTGGAAAACCTCTAGGCCCCACCGGACAACACTGAAACAGCCTTCACGGCCTTCGGAACCCCCGCGCGCCACCAATTGCAACCGTCGGCAGCGGCGCTCCTCCTCTGCGAGGTGCGGCTCCCCCATTTCCTTATCCGGTCAACCCACCCATCCTTATCCACCCTAATTCGCTTCCTTTACCCCCAAACCCAACCCATCTTCATACTTTTTCCCATGGTTTTAAAAGGCGAAATGAGTGGGCTGAGGCTTACGCCTCTACTGTATTGTATTATCTGGGGGCTTGCGCATTTTGTGACTAAGGCTTACACCTCGAGGCTATTGAGGCTTATGCCTCTTTTTTCTCTCCTTATTAAGTGTAAAAGTGGTCAAAAGTTAAAAAAAAAAAAAAATACCCGTCGTTTCCAACACAAAATAATTCGTTTGCTGTCTAAAGATAATTCCAACCCAAAAACCTTAGCCGATCGTCTTTTTTTTTTTGTTTGCTGCACTTATTCTATGCCGAGCCGATGTGTCTTTTTTTTTTGTTTTTTCTACTATATATATATATATATATATACTCTGTTTTTTTATTTTACACTAAATCCCTGTTTTTTTTACTTATATTTTACTTATAAACTGACTTTAGTTTATATATAAACTTACTTATATATAAACTGACTTTATATATAAACTTACTTATATATGTATATTCTGAGTTTTTACTTATATATATATATATATATATATATATATAAACTGACCTTATTTTTTTTGCTATATTATTGTAGTGAGTTGTCGCTATTATGGATTTCTTTTGTCTTGATGGTATAATATGTATTATGATGATGACAGGATGGTGTTATTATTTGTATTGTATTGTGGAATCGAGTTTACATCGTTTGTTTTCATGATAGATGTGATACATATTTTGTTCCTCATTTAATTATTATTTTTATATCATTTTTAATGATTTTCGTGGAAAAAAGTTGAGGCTTACGTCTCGGACCGCCTCGAGGCTTACCCCTCGCCTCACAGAGGCAAAATGCCTCAACTACGCCTCGTGCCTTTTAAAACCTTGCTTTTTCCATCAAAGATCTAAACCAACTCTATTCTAGGGTTTCACCATCCAATTCCTAATCAAATCTACAATTTATAAACCCTAACCTCCAACCCTACAAAGTCCTTCCCCCCTAACCCGGTCCAAACTTATTCGGTCATCAACTACCATCACCGCACCTTCCACCACCACGTATCCTCCAACCCGCCACTTTTGACAGTCATTTTTCAGTCTCCAAACTTTAAAAAAATTATGTTTTCGCCCCAAATAACTCCCGAGGCTCAATTCAAGATTATCGACGGCAAGTCCAAGATTGGTTGCTCCACCCAATCATTCTCCCTCACTCACGTACCCAATCGGAACAAATCAACGATAAAAGATCCCTTCTCAAGCTGGTTGATTGCAAAAAAGATAGAAAAGATGAAATTGGGTTGTGTATTGCGAATTTTTTGTCATTTTTGTCGAGGATGGCTGGGTGACTCGCGCAATTTCGTGAGTCGAAAACGTTTGATTTGGGAGAGTTCTTCCCAATCTTTGGGAATGGGGAGAGTGATATTGATGGTGTTGGATCAACGGTATCTCTCTTGAGGTTGATGTGGTGATTGGAGGTGGATATGTGGACCCATTTTTGGTAGCTTTTGATATACGTTCAGAGGAAGTTTTTCACGGTTTAGCATTGAGGAAGCTCATCACGGGACTTAAGAATCGAGTTTTTGTGGACCGATCGTGGTTGGTTTGTATGCTTATTCTTCGTGGACCTTTTCGGAAGTCGGTAGGGGGTACGTTTCCGAGGACAACTCTTCTTTCTTGTGGGGGAGCTGTTTGATGGTTGCCTTGCTTTCTTGCCGTTCATCTCCTATGCTTGGGGCGAGCTTTTTCTAGTGAAGGAGAACGATATGAATCAAGAGGCTTATTTTTAGTATGGTAGTACATAGTGACATTTTTGTTTTTTTTTTCTATTTTGATGTACTTTCTTTTATTAGTTGTTTTGATTAGTATAATAGGTGGGAAATATAAAGGTTAGTAAGGGCATAGTTGTAATTAGGTCCTTTTCTTGTAGTCCAAGCAAGAACCTTCTATTTCCTCCTATAAATGCTTCTCTTGGAGCCTCATTTGGAGCATTCATTCATTTTAAGATTTTAAGAGAGAGTTGAGACGAGAGTTAAATCTTCTTCTTACTTTCCATTTGATGCTCGTTTACATCAAGAAAATGATAGGAAGAAATATGATATAAGTAATAAATAGAGGGAATATTTGTAATTTTTCATTCTTAATTGTCTTTTATCACACTTGCCATTTTTTTAGTGATTAGATATTATCGTTAGGATAAAAGCTTCCATTAGTTAGTGTTGTCATCTATGAAGTACGGACACTCTCCCGGAAGCCACGAGTCCAACACGCTCTGACACGTTGTCGACACACTGGGATACGTTGGGGCACGCTAGGACATGTTGGGACACGTTGCCAACACGTAAAAGGACATGTTTTTTTATTTATTTTTATATATTTTTACTTTTTTTAAATTTTTTTCTTCTTCTTATGTGATGGTGATTCTGCTTTATTTATGAATTTTAATGTTAAAGTGTGTTTGAATTTTGTTTTATATGGTCCAATTTCTTAATTTCATGTTAAGAAGGCTCTAATAATGTATTTTTGAGGAAATATCTGTTTTATTTCATTAATATATATATATATATATATATAATTAAATATATGTTATATATTTAAATATATATTTTATATTATACATATCTTAGCGTGTCGTATACTAGTTTTTGAAAAAATCACGTGTCGCGTGTCCTGTCAAAACACGTATTACGTGTCGAGTCCGTGCTTCATAGGTTGGCATGGATGAGTTGTCATGACAACTCACCTCATGACAACTCATACTTGGCTAACATCTTCTAGAAGCCTCGCTCATTGCCTATAAATTTACTCATCCCCGCATTTGGTATTGATCTTTGGCTTTTCAATAAAATCAATCCTACCCCTCTTCAACCTTCCATTGAAGCCCTGACCCACCCCAAGGTGCTCATGAACATGAAATCCTAGCCCTGATCAAAAATCAAACCCAGCCCCACAACCAGATCCAATACCACTACAACGGCGATTGATCTTTCGTATGCCCTAAAGACGAGTCCGTTTGGAAAGACGAGTCAAGAACACAGACGATAATGAGGCGGACACCCATAGAGAGATTGAAAAAGAGGAGTTAATGGCCGAGAAAATTACCGACGAAGCTGAGGGAGTTGAAGAGGTTGGGCAGAAAGAAGATCGCGATTCATCAACCTTCATCGAAGTTTTTGACCATAAACGAAAAGCTAGGCAGCCCAACAGGAACTTCTTTTATTGAGCCCAGTTGTTAATTAAGTTATTTGTTTTGGACATTAATTCCCCCCAAAACGAAAAGCTAGACATTGGGTCACCTCCAAATTTTAAGGAGTTGGAAGATATTGCAATTAGGCCCCGACAATGTGAAGAAATTCATTTTGAGCCGTCATTGAAGAAGAAAAATATTTTTCAAGTATTTGTTCGTGTGGCATGGTTGGACACAATTTTGGTAAGTATTGTTTGTGCGATCCGGGCTGCTCCAATTTGTCATTTAAAGTTCGAGGATGAGCTCTTTCGAAGGTGGGGAGAATGATATAGAAAATGATAGGGGAAAATATGATATAAGTAATAAAGGGGGGATATATATGTACTTTTTCATTCATAATTGTCTTTTGTCACACTTCCCCCTTTTTTTAGTGATTAGATATTATGGTTAGGATAAAAGCTTCCATTAGTTAGTGTTGTTATTGATGAGTCGTCATGACAACTCATCTCATGGCTACTCATACTTGGGTAACATCTTTTAGAAGCCTTTCTCATTCTCTATAAATGAACTCATCTCCCCATTTGGTATTGATCTATGGCTTTTCAATAAAATTCAGATTTGTGCTTTTGTTTTCTCTCTTCTTTGGATCTAATTTTTGGTGTTTGCATTAGTTTCTTTTTGATAATTTTGTTCAAGATTTAAGTGCATCATAGATATGATGGCCGTGGTGCAATGAAATCGCTTGCTTTGATGCTAGTTAAGGCTGTATTTGTGTCCTCCTCACGTGCTATTGTCTTATGCTTCTTTTGTTTGGTTATATTAATATTTAGAACAGTGAAAGTGTAAGACGAGTTGTTTTATTGTCAAAAAGCAAGGTGTAATTGCGTTAAGGCCTAGTCATTTTATGCTTGTAAGATTTTTAAATAAAAGTTGTTGAAAATATGTTCAAAATTAAAAATTAGTGTATTGCATTTAGAGAATCATTTCCAAAGAAAGCAAATAGAAGTTTAAGAGTAATATCTCAAAATCTAACCGACATAAATTAAATTATTGCATAATTAACATGTTCCTTAACATATTATTGAGAATATATTCCAATAATAGCATTTTAAAAAGAATGCAAAAAGCTTTACTAAAAAGAATAGTAAAAAGGCACAAGTTTTTTGGCTGTATGGGTTTTTTGAAAAATATGTATAAGAATTGTTAAAAAAAGCTAAAGAATTTTAAAGGGTGTAAGGAAGAGAAAGCATAAGCTTTTTATGTTGCACATCTTTTAAGCACGCCTTGAGACGTTTTGCCTAAAAGAGGCACTAAAGCGCACCCAAGGCGCATCTTCTAAGCTTTTACAAACATTGGATTATTTTTCCTTGATCTTTCTAGTATTCAGTTTCCTTGGGTGATTCTGATAGATTACTAGATTATGTCACTGCAGGTCCATAGATCTGTACAGATTCTAAGGGACAAGCAGGAACTCGCTGATACCCAGAAAGAACTCGCAAAGCTTCAGCTTGCACAGAAAGACTCATCACTCTCTTCTTCTGGTACCCACAACCACCAGAATGATGAGAAAGCTACCCCATCACTTCCACCTTCTGTCCCCCAAAATACCCAAAACACCCCTGAAATTCATGCTCACCAATTAGCTCTTGCCCTCCCCCATCAAGTACACACACAGCCTCAGCCTCAGCCTCAGCCTCAACTTCAATCTCGGCCCGTGGCATCCCCGTCACCAATGCCACCTCAGGCTATGACACAATCACAGGCCACCTATTACCTACTCCCACCCCAGCTATCAAATGCACCCGGCCCCACACAAGCGTCTCAGGGTCAATATATGCCATCCGATTCTCAGTACAGAACACCACAACAGCCGTCACAGTCCCATGTTAATCAGGCACCACAGATCCACCCGTTGCCTCAATATCAGCAGCAGTGGGCCCAGCAGGCTCAACCACCACAACAGGCATCTATTCAGGCTCAGAGTAGGCCCTCATCGACCTCAGTTTACCCTCCTTACCTGCCAAGTCAACCCGCAAGTTCTAATCCCCATGAGACACTTCCCACCAGCATGCCGATGCAAATGCCCTATGGATATAGTGGGACCAGTATGACAGCTCAGCAACAGCCGCCACCTCAGCACTTGAAGGCCTCTTTTGGATCCCAGCCCGGTGAAGGGTATACATCTGCTGGCCCCCACCCAACACTCGCCCCAGGAAATGCTTACATGATGTATGAAAGTGAAGGGGGAAGGGTACAGCATATGCCTCAACAACCACCTCACTACCCACAGAGCGGTTATCCTCAGAACCCCCAGCCAACCCCTGGCAGTAATCTCCTGGTTCGCCCTCCACCGCAATTTACACGTAACCATCCCTACAGTGAGCTGATAGAGAAATTGGTGAGCATGGGTTATAGGGGCGATCACGTTTTGAGCATAATCCAGAGGCTGGAGGAGAGTGGCCAGCCTGTTGATTTTAATGCTGTTCTTGATAGGTTGAATGGGCATACTACTGGGGGTTCACAGAGAGGATGGTCTGGGTAAGAAATTGTTCCATTTTCTCACTCATCCAATTGCAGTGTCAAATCGTTATGTTTTTTCTAGCATCTATGTGTCGAATAAAGTTTGATATGACACTGTAATTTGGTACATATATGGATTGAGAGATGCATTTTATATCTGTAATCTCCATCCCGAACTCTGTTTTTTTTAGTTTATATGGATAGAGATGCATTTTATATCTGCAATCTCCATCCCCAACTCCGTTATTAGTTTATGTGGATTGAGAGATGAATTTTATGTGTAATCTCCATCCCCAACTCTGTTACGTGTTTTATTGAGAGATGAATTATATATATAGTCTCAATTGCCAACTTGTTTTGGTTTTGTTTCATTTGGTGATTGTAAGGGAAAGACCAGTTGGACACCACTAGTGTTGTGTGATTGTTTATATTTTTACTTGCATTTGTAATGTGGGTGATATAATTCTATTGCCGTGGACCATTGTGTGATGTATTTTTTTCTAGGGTTCGCAACTGGTAAATCAAAGTTCAAGAAATTATAATTTAGACCTCAAGATCATTGCCCAGATTCTCCAGCTTTCCGCCTTCGAGTTAAATCCTAGCTATTTATCTTTTCAGAGCCTAATGATTGGACCGCTATAGTATGGAGAAAATAGCCAATATATCTTTTCATTCTTCTCCATATTTCTGAAAGTCAAATGTAGCATTGCTGAACTTGATGTAAATTGGTCGTCTGATTAATGCATTGTTTGTTCATGTTTGAATTGTTGAATGTTATGGAATCAGCTTCTAACAATTTAATCATCGGACTGAGTTTTTATTAGATACCAAAGGAATTACAAATTAGCTGAGAAAGGAACCTCTCAAAACTTCTACTCAAAATCTAGATGGAATACACCGTACATGAGAGGAAATCCTACCACAAATACTACTAGGAGCTGGTTTCTCAAACGGAATGGCCAGTCATTGGCCACTGAGAGAAGGAATATTGACTCTTGCACTTGCTCACAATGGTGGTGGTGGTGCGATGCTGACAAACTAGGGTTGTGTTTCGGCCGGATCGGATCGGAAAATGCCTATTCGGAAAAAAATCCGATTTTTTCGGAAATAAAATAACTATTCCGATTTCCGATCCGATTTTTTCGGAAAATTAAAAAAAATTCCGAATTCGGAAAAATCGGAAAATCGGCAAAAATCGGAAATTCACAAAATATATTAAAAATCCAGAAATTTCGGAAATTCCAAAATTTCAAAAAAATAAATTATGGATTTTCGATTACTCGAAATTCTCATTTTAAAGAAACAATGAAAATGGCTTAGCCCAACATGAGGATTTGACTCATTTTTCATATTTGTGTAGAAGTTAGGAGGATAACCTCCTTTTATAGAGCATATTTTGGAGTCCTCTCCCTCTCCCAACCGATGTGGGATATGGGAAACTTTCAAAAAATCGGAAAAGAAATCGGAAAAATCGGAAATCGGAAAATAATTCCAAAAAAATAGAAAATAATTAGGAAAAAAATCGGAAAAATCGTATCGGCATAGTTTCGGAAAAATCGGATCGGAAAAATCGGAAAATCGGAAATTCAGAATTATTTCCGATTTCCAATCCGATTTTTTTCGGAAAAATCGGAAATCGGAAAATCGAAAATCGGCAAACTAAAATTTCATTCCAAATTCGGAAAAAATCGGATCAGAAATCGGAAAAATTGGAAAGTTCGGAAAAAAAACACAGCCCTATGACAAACAAATAGCTTCGTACAAAGATTTTTGTTTGGAAATCTCTAGTTCCAGAAAATTCCCAATAATTTAGAGTTATTTTACTAATATAAAAGAACAAAAATAGCTCTTCTTACATGCAAAAAATGAATTAACTCATGTTTTCTCAAGGTCTATAAGATGGTCAAACGAAAACAACATAAAGATAAATGCTATACATCGCGTCATAACAATGCTATACTGAACCAAAATTAGTATACTGAGCCAAAATTACCTGTTGAACCATAACAATTCAATTCAATTATAAAATCCTAACACAATTCAATTTGAACTCTAAGCATATTCAATTCAAATGACAATCAGTTCAATTCAATATAAAAAGTTTGAAGTCCCTCCTGAATTAAACAATTCATTTCAAAAGGAAGAAAAATCAAAATCCCAAACACTAACACAAGTAACACAACCACACAAGAATATTTCAGCTTATACATTAGTATAATATTTTTATTACTATATTCAGTTTATAATTATTATTATATTTGAGTTAAAATAGTTTATACATTAATCTAGATGCTTTTATTACTTTATTTTAGTTCATAATAAAATAAAGCAAATATTTTTAGGAATGCAAACAAGGATGGAAAACAAATAATTTTACATTAATCCATGTACTTTTCTTTTCAACCGTAATAATTCTTAAAATTTGTATTTGATAGAGAAATTACATACTCATGATATTTGGAAGTAGCCTGATCTGTTGGCTTTGAAGTAGCAAAACAACAATGTATATATACTCCATCTTCCTCACAAGCTAGAGATGGGAGTATGGGATTAAAGCAAGTGTGAGGGGTCGTGTTTAGGCAGTACGATGAAAAGTCTGTTTAGGTGGTAAAATGAAAAGATTAAACTGCCAAAAGTTAAAGTTATGTTTATTTTTCATCCTGAACTATAAGGCTAAGTAACCTTAAACTTTAGATTTACTCACATAGCACCTTAAACATTTAATACTTTGTTGAGAAAATCCAAAAGTTTAGAGGGGCTCCCCCCCCCCCCCCCCCCCCGGCCTAGTGTCCATCCACCCTTGATTGCGTCTAACACTACAGAGCCCTTGATATCCATCCATTTAATACTTTGTTGAGAAAATCCAAAAGTTTAGAGGGGCTCCCCCCCCCCCCCCCCCCCCCCCCCCCCGGCCTAGTGTCCATCCACCCTTGATTGCGTCTAACACTACAGAGCCCTTGATATCCATCCATAACATAAAGATAAATGCTAGACATCGTGTCTAAGACTAGAGAGCCCTTAATAATCCAGAGGGTCATCGCCTGGCGATATTACCAGACGTGGTCGGTGGGATCCGTTTTTCTATTATAAATCTTGAACCTGGGGGTAGCTAACTTCTTAGAAGACTCAAAGTCCTCAATTGTTCGGGAAAAATGAGATTTCATCTGGCAGATGAGATCCCTTCTGGCTAATTTCGTGGTGTTTCTGACTCCTCGATGGGTTGGGTGATTGCCCATCTTTCATGCCCATCTTTCTTCTAAAAGATGACGAAGGTTACTATTGTCGCGACGACCACTGTGGTGATCCCTTGCTTCCGGTGATCGTTGGTGATAGGAGAGGCGAACTCCTTCCTCGACTGTGAGTTTTACTCGCATGAGCGCTAGGGGTAAGGGCGATCTCATGGCATTTTCTCTTGTCCCCATGGTGCTCTTCCTTTTCCTCCTCATGATGGAGTGTGGCTGCCTCTTATTGCCGAAGTCGTCGTTCGTAGACGTCCACGAGCCTGGAGATCTAGTTGGATTGTGGTACCTCATTGTTATCCACAATTTGATCCTTCCATTGGTGATAAAATGAGTTGGGAGCGTTGCGACTCCTATTGGGTTGGATTGTAGATCCAACCCTGGAAACTCAGGACCATTTTGATTGTCCTGTCGACTGCCGTGAGCCGACTAGTATTGGTTGTGCGAGTGAGATATGATTACTCGTTGACTTTGTTTGAATGAGAAAAGGAAGTCATTCCCTCAGACGACGCCTATTATATTTGGTAATATTCTACTAGTATTTATTCAATACAATTAAAGTCGAACAGAATAATAAACATGCACAATCATACAGAAAGACAATACTTATGTGGTTTGGCAACGTGCCTACGTCCACGAGATGTTACTCTCTCTTTATTGATCATCTTTTGATAACAAAGATCACATACCCCTTTGTCCCTGGGTGAGGGTTACATTTATAGAGAACACAAATAGGTTGATTCGTGTGGAACTTCGTGACCTTAAATAGCTATCATAACTTAATTGGTTGTATTTAATCCTGAGATTTTCGTTGATTGACCTCAATCCGTCTTTATCCTCTTGAAGTGAGATCATTTGATGAGATTAATGGACACGTGTCTCTTCCCTAAGTGTGGCTGAATAATCCCCCACAAAACCTTCAATTTTAAACATCTATTTCTTGATATACGAAATGGAAATAGCTTGAAATAAACAGCTAGACTCAATATAGAAAATGAGAAATTAAAAATATGGGGAAACTATATTTGGAAGATAGAAACTTTCATAATCTCTTAAAAGCTAAAAATATTGATTTGAAGAAACAGATCAATGAATTTAATCAAATTTGAAGCAAGCATTTGAAGTTACTTTTGGGAAGTCAAAAATGAAGATTTGACAATGGGGGCATTATGTGTGTTGGTGAAGAGAAGAAAAATACTTTAAGATATAATTTATTTTTCACAAAGAAACTTCCATTTATAGGTCCAAACCACTTTGCATCCATGTTAGGAGAAATACCCACATTATTGATCATTGCAAAATTCATTTTAGAGAATGATAGATGTTCTAGAAGCTTAAGAAGGTGAAGTAATTCGATTGGGGCCCGTAGTCGCGAGAGGACACCTAGAGTATCCACATCATAGAAGTAAACAATAAATGCTATGAGGTAACAGGATGAGCTACTAAGGAGGAGCTATGGGAAAAAGATGCACGGATATTCTTATAGGTGTAAAATGTAGATTGAGGAAGATGCGAGATGTTTGAGAATATGTTCAGGACATTTAAGGATATGAGCCATTGAGGGTTTATCTATCATATATGATTTTACTATCATTATCATTTCTAGAGGCATCTCAGAGGTAGACGTTAGTTTTGTGTGACTTTTTTGGTCATATTGTAGCTCGTGGGGCCAGGTGAAGCCGTGTGTGAATGAGAGAATTTATTTAAATTCTATATGGCTTGTTAAAGTCGTCCTCAATTTTCAATTCCTATCACTCGTACTATATAATGATTCTAAGTCTGTCTAGGTTGTATGATGATATATGATGAGCTATTATATTATAGATACAACTAGGTTGCATGATGTATGTCTATTTAAGTTATTATGTGTGGGTGTCATTGGACGGGTGGGTGCCTATGACATGTTTTGAGGATACGTTGGCTAGTGACGTAGTCTCTCATTTGGGGTATAATTAAGCGTGCGATTCATTATTTCACAGATTCTTATGTATGCGTTGGTGAAAGTACACGCATGGTATACTTGCATAGGGCATGATTAATTTGCCTAAAATTTGAATGTGTAGTTTGGCTAGTGACGCAATCAATATGATTGTGGCATCGTGAGATGAAAGGTACATGCGGAGTCGATAGTGAGATTTTGGTCCCCAACTTATAAAGTTTTATGGGATTTAGTGAGTTGTGTAATGCTATCATCTTATTATATAGTTGTCATTGTAATATGAAATTTGTGATGATAGATTATGTATAATTAAATGTCGAGTGATTTACAATAGTGTAGTGAGTTGAGAGTCGTTAAGCCTAAGCATTTTTTGAGTTATTGGAATACAACGACCGTCGCGAGGTCGTGCTAAGATATTGGAAATATAAGTAAGTGGTTAATTTAGAGGACAAAATTCCTTTTGTAGGAGGAAATAATGCAATACTCCGAGAATTTAAATAATAAAGATTTAATTGGGAAGTTTCTAATAACAATTTTATTGGATTTTTATAACTATAATTTAATAATTGTTGGTAATAAATTGAAAATGGTTACATTTGATAAATCGAATTTTTGGTACCTAATTATATTAGATATTCTACAAAATTAATTGGATATTTTCGGGTCAAATCATTGAATGAAATCTATGATAAAAAACTATTTTCTTTTTAAAATAAAATACCTTAACAACAGTTTATTATGTTATATTATGCAATTAGTATAAAAGCATAGTGCGAGTTACAAAGTTCCCTCGTACAAAGCTACATAGTTCAAATCTTGTTTTCAGTGACTAATTCGTATAAGATCATAGTACAAGATAAAGAGTTCCCTTATACAAAGCTTGTTTCACACGAGAGCTTAGTACGAGCCTCATTTTTCCCTCTTACAAAGCTCATACGGAGTACACATCATATGAGATACTTGTACGAGACGTAGGTTTCCTTTATAGGATACCTAGTACGATGTTCAAATCGTACGAGGTTACCTTTTTCTTAAAACAAGAGGTTGTTTCGTTCCAAAAGCTCCCCAAACCCTAGGCATATTCTTTTGTACTTCTAGGGTGTTTGAATTTTGTAAAAGGTCATTTTCTGTCTTTCTACTGCATACATTTTTTTTACCAGACCAGCTATAACTTTGATCCTTTTTATTGTACGGTAGAGCAACAATTACGTACCATTTTGTCTGATCCGACTTTAAAAAACCATTTATTTTACACCATTTGAGATCATATCCATACGAGGATCATAACAAGGAGGATCCGTGTGGATTGAAATTGCAACATATATTGGTGGATACCGAGACCTATGACTTATGATAGGTTGTTGAGGTGCTGCAGTAAAAGACAATCAGAGCTAGTGTGGGCATAGGTTGACAATCTAAACACGGAATGAAGATTTGTAGCATGGTATCGAGTATGTACTGTAAGTTGTCTCTTGCTATCTATAAACATTCCTGAACATTCATTAATACAAGTGGAATTTGGGGAGTGTGCGCGTTGTGATTTTTAGCGCAAGGTTTTCACTAAAAAATTAAGTGTTGTGTTTGATAACGTTTATTTTTCGCAATTTATTTTCTATAAGTCACCTCACATGAAAAGTGGATCTAATTAATAATAGTGTAAATTGATAAAATTGACCTTAGTTGAAATTAATTGGATTTAAATTGAATTGGAATTGATGTGTGGACAAATTATCTCTTGAAAGTAATTATAAGTGCTTAATTAGATCTCGGAATACGTGTGTGCATGTGTTCCCTAGATTCTCAATTTTCTAGAAACTTAGCTAATGACGTTTTACGATGGATTATATTTTTAGGGTAATTATCCAAAATTTCACTCAATTGAACTTTTGGGTTCAAGTATATTGGAAGGTTTTTCAATTTTTTTATTTTATTTTGAAAGATATCTTTAATCTTTTATGGAACACGCGTTTAGTATATTAGGATTTAGTTAAACTAGAAAGTACATAATATAATAGTCCATTAGTTTTGAAAGCCCCAAAAATGGTCAACTTATTAAAAAAAATATTCTTGAAACTTCAGTGTTTTCTTCAAATTGTGTAAAATATCTGTGCATACCGTAAATATTAGATCATTAAGGGCCCGCTTGGTTTTGTATTCAGGAAACTCAATTTAAATGGTGTTTTTAAATACAGTTTTAAAATTCAGTTTTTGTGTTAATAATTTTTGGTGTGCGTTTGGTAAACTTGTTTTTAAATACAGTTTTTTTAAAATTTGACAAAATTGGCAAATATGTATATTTATATTATACATATATGTGCGTGTGTATATATATAAATTTTAATACATATGTACTATATTTTTATTTTACATTATTACATACATTAACAATACATGTATAAAACTATATATAAGTATCATGCATCTGTTCATAATATTATTTAATTTTATATTATTCCATACATAATTTTGTGTACATGTACATATATATTTTTTATTTATAAGAATTGCACATATATTAATGTATTGTATGTATATTGTATATTAAGGTATAAATGCATTAATATATTAAGAATGAATAATTTTGAGTTGAAAAGTAAAAAAATAGAAGTTATAAAACATCCTCAACCTGTTTTCTGAAAAACTTGATTATAACGCAGAAATATTATAATTTAGTGTTTAAAAACAGGTTGTCAAACGCAGATTTTTATCGAAATTGTATTTAAACACAGAAAACAAAATTATAATTGCAAACCAAACATGCCCTAAAGTGTTAAAATCGTGTTTTTTTTTCAAAACTAAAACACCCTATTGTAAATCTAGGCCTAAAACCTATGTTTTAATATTTACCTTTCAAATTAAAATAATTTTCTCCTAAAGTTAGGAGACTTGATATTAAGAACTGAAATAACGACTAAAGTCAAAAATAGATTTTTATAAATGGTTGCGATGCACACACTAAGAATCCAAAAATAGTAGGGCAAAGTTTCGACATATATTTAATATGACACATATACTTATGTAGAACTCTCATACATCCTATTTTGACGCTCAAAATATGTGTTCTAAGGACACATTATCATTTTCCTTTTATAAAAGGGCACATACTCGATATATAAACTTTAGTCCAACAATTTTCCAAAGAGAACGAAGATTCCAAAAAAAGCAAGGGTCCGTTTGACAATCCAATTCCAATCTATGAAAATGGAATTGAAAAATCAATTTTAATTCCACGGAATTGAAATTGACCTTCCAATTCTAATTCCAAGCGTTAGAATTGAAATGCCAAACGGGCCCTAAATGTAAATCGGGGTGAGATGTAGATCTGGCAAAATGAGACAGGACACGATAACACGACATGAACCGACACGAAGTTATAAGTTAATGGACGGATCCTTAATGGGTTCGGATCATATCAGTGCCACCCGATAAGACACGATAGTTAATGGGTCGGGTTAGTATTGACCCCCTTCACTCGTTAATATCCGATAAAACCGCTACGCCCATTAATTTAAGTAAATAAGGTATACTCGTGGAAGTTATAAATAATTTATTTAGCATAATATTAGTTTAATCATAATGAATTTTACTAAATGAGAGATTAAGTAATGTCAATGAATTAATGGGTCTTGGGTTTCAATATGAGATAGTATGTCAACTTGTATATAATTCAAAATAATTCATTATCTTAATGAGTATTAGCGGGGGAACACGACACGATATGACACTTTAATATAACGGGTCGGGTTTGGATATGATTTTTTTACACGATAGAAAAACTCCAATAAAATTCGAACATGATAAAAAATGATACGAATATGATCCGACACGATCCATTAACAACCCTTGTGAGATGTGGTAGCCCAGGTGTATATATTATATATACAATATTGGAAGTTGGGGAGACAAATTTTAGTTGGCCCATGTGATTTTGGGTATGTGCTGGCCGGAAGAGTGGAGCCTCATTTGAAGAATCTCCACTTGTCGTACCACTTGATGCTAAAATTCTAGAAAACGTCACTTGCAATCGATGATTATTGGTACCATTAAATTAATTATTCATAGGCTGTTTAGAATAAGATATTAAAATGATAGGATCAAATCTAATGGAAACTGAAAGTCGGCCAGTGGGTGAGGTTGACTTTATGTTTTTTATGGTTCTTATGAATTAAGGTACCGCGTAAATTGTTTGGTCTTGGTGAAGGTGACTTTGTATTGTTCAATTAGTATTAGATGAATTTTCTAGGAGTTTTTGGGGGACCTAAGCGCGTGCAAACTTTGATAAAATGCGAAACTGTCAACTTCCGACTCGGTCATTCCGATTTAAGCTCTTGGACCACATGCAGTAGTTGGTAATTTTAGTGGATTGTTAGTTTGTATCATTAAACTTCAATATGTGGGACATGGAATGTTACAAGTACGTTTTTAATTTTTAGGATTTTTAATATACTTTTTTGAAAAAATGTTACAAGAAGAGAATCCTTTAGTTTTGCAAAAGTAAAGTGATGGTTAGGCGTAGGGGTGGAAGCGGTACGGGTTTTTACCGTATCGTACCGTTTTGGTCCGAAAAAAATGGTTTTGGTTTCATAGATTAAAATACCAGAAACCGATTTTACCGAAACCGAAATTACCGCAAAAAAGTTGGTTGGTTTTGGTTTTAATGTTTAAAAAACCGATTTACCGAAATTACCGTACCAAATTTATCGAAACCAGGAAAAACCGTACCGAAATTACCTTACCGTACCGAATTTACCAAAATCAGAAAAAATGGTACCGAAATTACCGTACCGTATCGAATTTACCAAAATTATCGTACCGAATTTACCGAAACCATAAAAAAGTTGGTTTGGATTTTGGTTTTAATATTTAAAAAAGTTGGTTGGTTTTGTTTTTGATTTTTTGGCGCTTTTAGTGCTGTTTACCGAAACCAGATAAAACCAAAAGTAGAAACCAAAAAAACCAAGAATTTACCGAAACAAAAAAAACCCCAAAAGAAACCAGAAAAAATCAGAATTTACTGAAGCCAGAAAAAATCGAAATACCGGTCAATTTGGTTTTGGTATTGATTTTGGTGTACCGGGTGGTAAACTGGTACGGTTCGATTTTACCATCCAGAGTTTGGTTTTGGTATTGGTATATACTATTTACCGACCAAAACGTACCGCCTACACCCCTAGTTAGGCGTTATGAGTCCCAATTAGTGGGACGGACGGTTATAAAACAAAAGTATGGATGGAGTGCAAATCTATATTAATTTTGGAATAAATTATATTAAATTTTCTTTGTACTATTCAAATTTTCGAGTCACTATCATATATTATTTTACCAAATAACCCAATACCTTGTACTTACTGATATGCCCAAATGAAATTTCGTCAGCACAACTCTTATTCGGCCTAACCGACTTTACAAAGCATGCTTACTACAAGGATCCCAACATCAACAATCTCGATCTCATCCATCGTCTTAGGCCGAGACCCTCCAACAGCCAGGTCCTCTTTGTCCCATCTCGTATGCCACGCCTGACAGTCGAGACTTCGTGGGTTTTGGCTACAACCTCGTCTCGGCCTAACGCCTCCTCAGTCGAGACCACACTCAACACTCTCTAGACTGATTGAACAAGATTATATGGGTCTTATACTCGGCCCATTCGAGACCCTTTTGGACGGCATCTTTACCATGCGTGAGGCAAGGCTCCAGCATAATCAGTCCACGTGGACATACAGTTATAATCGGATCACATATGCACGTGGGGAGAATATTGACTTCATCATGATTTGCATGCACTAAGGACATGTAGCTTAGCCTAATTGGCTAATGCATGATGCACACTCCTATTACATGCTTGGGGTGCACATTACACCACTCCAGCACTGTATATACCCGTCTCCTCCAACCTTGAGAAGGATCCATAATTCGAAACTACTGTGTTAAATTGCAGGAGAGATAGAAAGTTGAGTGCATTTTATCACAAGGCCTTTTTATGCCCATTTTCTTAGTGAAACACACTCATCCTTGCACAGTGGAGTAGGCCTCAGGGCTGAACCACCTATATTATTGTCTTTCTCCTCTTTGCCTCACCTCCCGCTTTATTTATATTGCTGTATTTTCACCATTGTTGCTCCTTTAAGGTGTTACTGGTTTGAACTCTTACTCAATTACTTGGTGGTACCATATTTGGTACCATCACTTACAACTCGTTTCATTTCAGTCCAAATTTCTAACGGACCTAACAAATGTGAGAAAAAAACCAAAAATATCCTTAAAAATTGTGTAAATGGATTAAAAAAGATAACTTATTCACAAATCGTATAACTTGTGTCAATTAATGACATTTTTTTTCTTATTGCCGAATACCAAAAAATAGCAAACAAAAATTGTAACCTAATTTCTTTTATTCTCTCACCATCTTTCCAGCCACCCTTTATCTCTCATCATCGTCCCTCATCGCCCTCTCACCTCCGACCACTTCCCCTCACCACCCTCTCACCTCGCTTCCTCGTCTCATATCTCGATTTTCCTTTCTGATTTCATCCTTTTGTTTTCGTACTAATTGAGGCTTGATCTTGAGCATTGTTGAATCCACATTAATGCAAGATAAGTTGTTGGATTTTATTTCGATTTTCGATTTATTTTTTGTTCGATTTTCAATTTTTGATCCAAAACTCCTAAATGATTTGTTGGTTGATTTGGGTCACATAAGATAAATCGAGCCCTAATTGATATTCCGGGGTGATGTACAATTTATATATGGATTTCTTTGCCATTCTACTTCGATTTTAGATACATAGGTTGTAAATGATTTGTTGACTTGACTTCAATTTTGTTTGTTGGATTTTAATTTTGTTTATGAGTTTTTGATTAGTTTGGTTTATATGGAGATCTTTTTTTAGTTTGGCCTTTTATCTCGGTGTTTGAACACTCTTGTGTTCGATATGTTCCCTTTTATTTTTTAGCGGTGGATAAATGGGATGAGGGGGCGGTGGAGAAACATGAGGTGGTAGGTTCCTACTGATTAAACTAATATTAAAAACTAGTATTAAATTAATGTAAATGCTTAAAGTTTATGAATAATTTTAACTATCAAAGTAATTTAAATTAATAAAATGAATCATGATTCAATTAAATGGAAGGGTATTTTAATCACTTTCATTGATAATTACTGGTCACGTGCGAGTCACATGCCATAATTCTGTTACTTTGGATGGACACTTAATAGATTTGTTACTAAATGAAACATGTTAAGAGTACGAGGTGAGGGTTTTCGGGTAAGATAGTGTAGGGAAGTTGCCCAAAATATCCAAAATAGTACAAGGGGTTACTATAATTACCCTTTATTTGATAAAAATAAAAATATTCTATACATGCACTCTAATAACCCGAATTTTTATTAATTTTAAGAATGACACATTTTATAAATTCTTGTAAATTATATGACTCTTAATTGTGGTGATGACCTTAATTGAATTATGTTGGTAATTAAGATATTAAAGTTATTCTTGGTGTGACTTAAAGTGGAATACTTAAATTGGATTAAATTAATTTACGACGAGAAAAAATTAAATGTTAAGATAAACACACACGCACACACACACACACACACACACACTTATATATATATATATATATATATATATATATATATATATATATATATATATATATATATATATATATATATATATATATATATATACACACACACACACACACTAGGGTATGCTCGTGCCTGAAGGCACGCTGATAATCGTAAAAAGGCAAAAAAATTTGTTTACTAAGAAAACAAAATGCAATTTCAAAAGAATTGGTCATAATATGATTTGTTTATATGACTAAGCACCCTGCTTAACAAATAGTAAATAGTCCAATAATGTTCAAATAGTTTAAATTCATCACTCGAATTAACAAAGTGTGAATTCTAAAATAATTAGGCATAGTCTCCTTTGTATTGGACTATCCACCCTGGTTAAGGGGTAACAACCAATAGTACAATATTCGAAATGTCCAAATTCATGAAAAAAATGCTTGAACGAAACAAACTTCTTTAAAAAAATCACGACGATATTCCGAGAAAACTAACATAATAACAACAGAATAACGGTGTACCTAATTAAAGGTATAAAAAACACTTCATCAACAAAAATAGCATTACCAGAATATACAAAAAAAGCTTAGGCAGACTATACAAAAAAACCTTAGCAATCATCCAACAAAGTGTAGTAACTCTAAGCCTAAGCTTTACACAAAGTCGAAAAGGTCAACATCCCAAAAAAATTATCCTTTTGATAGTCAATCATAGATTCGCAGTCAACATCCTCGTAATAACTCTACGAAATGTCCGCGTATCTAGCTCGACATACTTCATATGAAGATTGACACAATTTACAACCACCTATAAGAAATATTTATAGTTAAGACTAATTTTTAAAAATGGATGAAAAGAGGAAATATTTTAAAGACAAAGTACCTTGTTGTGAGAACCCCATGTAAGCAGCCTGCGGGTAATTATCCACTCTTGATGCCTTACCATTGGCTCCCAATCCTAAGAATAATTTTTTTTTATCAAACGATGATATAAAGGGGTCATATGTGTAGTTTATATGAAAAATAACCCTACTTAATTTACAGGAGGACTTCCGAATACACAATGTTTGTTGTCGAAAGCAAATAATCATTAAAAAGAAGGGTAATGTGATTTGCACTTGTGCATCGAGATAACGCTACATATAACTATCCATGAGTAAAAACCGGCGTGCGCAAGTCAATTTCCACAAATTTTACAGATTGACCCAGTGATTTGTTAATGGTCATTGCATATGCCACTCGAATTGGGAATTGGCGTCTTGTCATTTTTATAGGGATCTCCGCCAATGAAGGAGATAGTGAGACTCTCGAAATGAATACTAAATTTCCACACTTATCACCAGTTAATATTTGGGCCTCAATAACATGCTCTCCACATTTTGTAATGACTAATCGGGTGCCATTGCAAAGACCATCATTCGGAGCAATGTTTCTCAAAAGCATAATTAGAGAACCCACCTTTAATTCCAACTTATAAAGGGGTAAGCTAGAACGACTGAGAGAATTCAAAAATTCATTTGGGTATTAGCTGTGTACGTCTCTACCGAACTCGTCGTCACACATTTTGTCGGCACCAAAATAAGTTTTCATATCACCTTGGAAGATATTCAACGCCAAATTATCTATAGCAGTCACATTGTCATTTCGCGCTGAAAGAATTATTCATTCAGTGAGGAAGGTTGGTGTAACAGTATCGACCACATTCAACAATAGATACACTTTCGTAATTAAATCATGGAAATCATTAAACTTTTGAATTGAGTAAGGCAATGATACAATTTCAAGAGGATTGGACCCAATCTACAAAAAAAAAAAAAAAAAAATAAAATCAAATGCATGTAGTAGGTGGAATGAAAATTATTAAAAAATAGAAAAGAGTAAATAGCGATATTTGATCCAAGAGCGTAGAGAATTGAATTATCTCAAACTCTAATGGGTTTAGTCGCATGTTTAGATGTAAGGTCAAAATATGGATGTGCCTCTAGAGCACATACCTTCTTAATGAAGCGAAAATAATTTCTTCTCTAACTCCTTTAGGGATAACTGGTAAGATTTGTCAAAAATACCACCAAGAATTATTGTAATTCCTCCAAATGGCTTTTTAACATCACAAATATCTTGAAGTGTCCTATCTACAACCTCAACGCAATGCCTATATTGCATAGGAGCTTCATCCCATATTATATGCTTAGCTGATTTAAATAACTCTGCATGTATCGATTGCTTTGTAAATCCACAGTTTGAGTTTTCAAGAATGTCCAAAGGTATGAAAAATGTTGAATGTGTAGTCCAACCACCAACCAACAACAAAGAAGCAATTCTAGACTAAATGACTGTAATAATTGTATGACCCAAACTACGACAGAAGGTTGCAATTATATTGTACAAAAATGTCTTTTCGGTGCCAACACTGATACGACGCAAATATTGCGTATTTCATCCCTCAAACCTATGCATTTTAGCCCCCTCGGGTATCTTATTCCTTATATTTATGCTCGTTAATCAGACAACCTCGGGTTTCTACGTTAACATGTTTTACAGGGGTTAATTGAGCTTTTATAAGTATTTGGATGCTAAGTGTGAAGTTCGGACGCATTCTACTCGATTTCCGTACGCGATCGCACATTCAAGGGCATTTTAGTCTTTTCAAAGCTTGGGCACCTGGTCCAACATCTACACGAAAGTTGTATCCCTACTCGCAAGCATCGTGTGGCCGCAAACATTGCGCGATTTCGATTCAGAATGAAGAAGTTAAGGTGATTTTAGCGGAAGGGAATTGCATTCAAGCCAAAACAGCATTGCAGGGGGCTCATACCTGCTTGATCAATCGATCGACCACAGGGGTCGATCGATCGATCCTTTAATATTTGTAATTTGTGGGGAGACAGTGGGCTATGATTTTCACCATCGATCGATCGACAGTTTGGGTCGATCGATCGATCCCCTGTTTTTATTGGATATTTTGGCTTTTCTTTTCTTTTCTCTTTTCTTTTCTCTTTTCTTTTCTAATTTAATTCCACTTTGTATATAAGCTTTTTTTTGTTGTAAATATCAGATATATTGTAGTTTAGATAGTTTAGCTTAGGGTTTGGGTTTTTGAAGAGTTCTTCTTCATTTCTCTTTGGATTGACACCCTTTTTGGTTTGTAAGTTGACTATTCATTACCCTCTCCATTAATTTAACTTGTATTTAATTCTTTCATGCTTTGATAATTAGGTTTACAAGCTTTCATAGCTAGATTTACGTGCTTTCTAGTGTAACTTTATCGTGTTTATTTACCGCTTTCTTTATCGCGTTTTTAACATGCTTTACAGCTAATTTAAATTAAGTTGTGTTTGAATAAAACTCACTCGAGTTGACCCGTTGCTTTGCTTTGGTGATGATGTTTACAGGTCTATTTTGGGTGCGTTGTCATAGTTATTGCGCCTAGGAGATTTGACGGTGCATATCATATATGTCCCGTGCTTACGACCTTGCGTGCGCAATTTTTGGGGTATTTGTTGACGCCAAAATCGGATTAGGTTTTTATACGGATTTAGGGGCGTGACAACCCTTGGTTCAATTAACTGTCGAAACGAGACGCATTTGTAATAACTCGTCGACCCATGTATCCATTTTATACAAAATTAACTCGGGTGAGGGATATTCGATGTAACCTATAGTTTTCTCACTTTGTTAATCTAGTTTGAATACACTCGCCTAAATTAATATTTCTCTTTTTCGCATCTTTTCCTTTTTGTTGTTATTTATCTTTTTCACTATTATTTAGGAGTATTAAATTATATAAATTCTAGAAACTCGTCTCAGTGGATATTTTTGATACCCGGACTTAGCCGCTATACTCACCCATTGAGTGTAGTCATAAGTTTAGGTTTTTGTATTGAGGTGGTGAGCAGAAAACAACGATCAGCGTTTGACACGCGCTACTTTTCACCGTTCAGTCAAAATGGCGCCGTTGTTGGGATGAGTTTGTTTTAGACTTTATTTGATTTAGTATTTCATAGTATTTTCTTTCTATTTGTATTATTTTTTAACCTTTTTGCAGGACTTCCACATTTGAGCACTTAGAAAATCTCGAATTTTCCCCGCGGGAACCTACTTTGTGGAATTCGCCACTTGAGCCATTTTTGGGGTAAGCATGTCTTATTTCAATTCTTTTGGTAATCATTGTTATAATTCTCAAAATTCTCGCAAACCTATGACTTTCGGTGAATACTTATAATTCCAAAGAATTACAAATTCAAATATGACTTTGGGCGAGTATAATGAAAGTCAAAACTTAGGTTATTGGAATTTTGATGATGATGATAATGATTTTGGGCCTTTACCTCCTTATAATAGGAATTTTGAAACAAATTCGAACAGTTTTCAAAATTCCTATAATAATGAGTTTTCGTTTAAGTCCAGTGGTAATTTTCAAAGTTTCCATTTTTATGGATCCGCACCTCGACCTATGACATTTGGTGTATGTATGAGAATGAAAAACTTGAAAATCGTTATCGGGAAGAAAATCATTATTGGGAACATGAATTGGATTTATTATTTGAGTCCGACGACGATTTTGCTTCTGAGACTTTTGAAAGTCGAAGAATGTTTTGAACCAAATGAGGACTTTGTGCCTACTTTGGAACAAACCATTCTAGACTTTGCCCATTGCATAATAGATATTGAAAGCGAGGATGCAAATGATGTAATATCTATTTGCAATGAAATGATTTCTTCTTTGTCCCCCAAAGAAGAACATTTCGTTGTAAATAATATTATTTCCTTCGAAACTCAATCTTCATGCGATGATGATTCATCTCATGAGTTTGAATTTATTTCATCCCCATTTTCATTCTCTATTATCACACTGACACAAGTACCCGATGATTCGGTTTAAAACTTTAATGTTTTGAACCTTTTTGCCGATGAGGAGTACTTGCTCGAGTTGCCTTCCACGATCGCATTCGTGCCTTTGTGTGCGTTCCCTCCCATTCCAATTTCAAAATCATTGGGAGGATATTCGGCTTTTCTCGATCCCCACATATTTTTGTCACCCGTTCAATCCAAATCCCCCATCGTCCCACCAAAACTTTTAATTGGCGATGGTTCCTTTCTTCCGCCTTACACATGCCTTCCGTTTTTCAAACGAAATTCATATTTTTCGAAAGGAATGCTTGTATGTGAGGGTACACCGGTTATCCTCCAAAGTCAAATTGTTTTTGTGGTGGACCCTCAACTATTTAACTTCTAGTGTACAATAAGTGTGAAGCCTAAATAGTAGGTTGTATATAATTAGTTTTTTTTTTAATTTAGTCTAGTGTAATTAGTTATCTTTTTGTTATTTGTTTTTTCTATGCTCGGTATTAACTTGTTTTGTAGATTCTTTGAACTTGTTCTTATGAGGATCGCTCCAATTTTGGGTAATATTGCTCTTTTCCTCTCTTAACTTGGTTCTTAATTAACATTGAGGACAATGTCAGGTTTTAAGTTAGGGGGTGTGGGATATTCTATCCATTTCACATTTTAGTCCATTTTTTTGCTCACATGTTAGTTACTTAGGATGATTTTCTTAGAAAAATTTGAAAATTTCAAAAAGATTTTCTTTCTTTTTTCTCATTTTTGGGGCATTTTGCCTTCGTTAAATTTCAATAATTGCTCGATCCAATAGACAACCCAATGATGCATGTTCTCGATTTTAGAAGTTATTAGTCTTTAGTCTCACTTATTGATATTATGAATTACTTCATGAATGAAACTTTAATCCCATGAGCACATGCACTTTTCTTGCCTTATTGATTTGGTTTAAGATTTTTATAACTCGATAATCTTTTGTTGCATTGTATATACTTACATCGAGTAAGCTTTGTACCTTTCGTCATTTGTGAGTGTATACACTATTATTTTCTCATTGAAAACGTTGAAGTCATCGGTAATATCATTATTCTTTCATTTGATCGTTTATTAATTGAGTTCATACTTGAAATGTGTTACTTGATCATGATTTTCATATATTGTTTTGACTCGAGAATTGCGTAAACTTTGTGAAATGATCATAGTCCCTCTTTGTTATATCACCCATATTAGCCTTGACCTCATCCTTATATGTTTACCCTCTTTAACCCCTTTGAGCCTAAATATAGCCTTTCGTTTCATAACCCTATTCCCATAACTAACTCCGAATTGGAGTTATAAACCATGCATACACTTTCCATACCTTTGTTTGGAATGTTACTTGGGATTGAATGTTGTTGTTGTGGTGTCGGTTGCAATTTAGGCATATGAGAGTTTGATAAGTAAAGAATAGAAAGTAGTGAAAAAGTGAAATTAGAAAAGAAAGCAAAAAGCAAAAGAAAACAAAAGAAAAAAATGAGAAAAAGAAGAAAAGAAAAAGAAAAAGAAAGAGAAAGTTGTAAATGTTGTGTATATAGTTCAATAAGCTTTGATTACTCTCCCCGATGATATATCTAATGCCTTTTTGGAACTTGTTTTCCAATTTTGATATTGCCCGCATTCTTCCATTATCCCGAGTTTTCATTCCGAAAACGTTGAATCCGTACATACATATCCTTCATTTCATACCCTATCCATACCTACATTACAACCCTTTACAAGTCCTATGTGATCTTAGGTTGATGTAATTCAAAAGTTAAAATAGTTTTGATAATCTATGAAAACACATTTCGCCTCTTTTAATGTGCGGTATCTTTCATTGAGATTACATTTTTTGATTTTATATATAGCGTTCTTCATGTGTGACATGTGTGCGGCCTAGTTTCCATTTACATTTACTCTTCATGCCTGCATGTTCCGTGTGTTACGTCCCTGTTTCGAGTGAATTCTCTTGATGAGTGTAATGCCCGTGAGGATTGAATGTATGCTTACTTTAACACTTATCCGATTTATTTAAGTTTTATGCTAAATCACACTTTGCATGTGCTCGCCCCCTCCCACATTTTAAGGTTTCAATTCTATGAGATGCATTTTATAATGTTAATGATTTGGAATTTTTTTTGAATTCATTCAATGTGCTAATAATGCGTATGAAATCCTTTTCGCTATTGTTGGGCTTGTCGCATGTTGGTTTGGGCTTATTTTGAGGAAACCATGTGATGTTTGTGGGTACCATCCCTGAAAACCCTCACGAGACGACACTCGTCCACTAGGGTGACCTAGGGGTTTAACGGCTTATTGCATATGCTAAATGCAATCGAATCGCCCACGAAAGTGGCCTTTTTGCTTTTATACCATATTTTTGCACTACCTCCTACTTTTGGTTTGCTTGTAGTTCTTGTTTCATCCTATTTCATTGCTAGGGACTAGAAATGTGTAAGTTAGGGGGTGTGATACGACGCAAATATTGCGTATTTCATCCCTCGAACCTACACATTTTAGCCCCCTCAGGTATCTTATTCCCTATATTTATGCTCGTTAACCAGACAACCTCAGATTTCTACGTTAACATGTTTTGCAGGGGTTAATTGAGCTTTTATAGGTATTTAGATGCTAAGTGTGAAGTTCGGATCGATTTCCATACGCGATCGCACGTTCAAGGGCATTTTAGTCTTTTCACAACTTGGGCACCTGGACCAACATCTACACGAAAGTTGTATTCCTCCTCGCAAGCTTTGCATGGTCGCGAACGGTGCTCGATTCCAATTCAGAACGAAGAAGTTACGATAATTTTAGCGGAGGCGAATTTCATTCAAGCCAAAAGAGCATTGCAGGGGGCTCATACTTGCTTGATCGATCGATCGACCAAATGGGTCGATCGATCGATCCTTTAATATTTGCAATTCGTGGGGAGACAGTGGGCTATGATTTTCACCATCGATCCATTGATCCCGTATTTTTATGAGATATTTTGGCTTTTCTTTTCTTTTCTCTATTCTTTTCTAATTTAATTCCACTTTGTATATAAGCTTTTTTTTTTGTTGTAAATATCAGATATATTGTAGTTTAGATAGTTTTAGAAGATAGTTTAGCTCAGGGTTTGGGTTTTTTAATAGTTCTTCTTCATTTCTCTTTGGATTGACACCCTTTTTGATTTGTAAGTTGACTATTCATTACCCTCTCCATTAATTTAACTTATATTTCATTCTTTCTTGCTTTGGTAATTAGGTTTACAAGCTTTCACAATTAGATTTACGTGCTTTCTTTTCGTGCTTTCTAGTGTAACTTTATCGAGTTTATTTACCACTTTCTTTACCGCGTTTTTAACATGCTTTCTAGCTAATTTAAATTAGGTTGTGTTTGAATGGAACTCACTCGAGTTGACGCATTACTTTGCTTTGGTGATGGTGTTTACGAGCCTATTTTGGGTGCGTTGTCCTAGTTATTGCACCTAGGAGATTTGACGGGGCATATCATGTATGTCCCGTGCTTACGACCTTGTGTTCACAATTTCCAGGGTATTTGTTGACGCCAAAATCGGATTAGGCTTTTATGCGAATTTAGGGGCGTGACAACCCTTGGTTCAATTAACTGTCGAAACGAGATGCATTTGTAATAACTCGTCGACCCATGTATCCATTTTATACAAATTAACTCGGGTGAGGGATATTTGACGCAACCTATAGTTTTCTCGCTTTGTTAATCTAGTTTCAATACACTCGCCTAGATTAAATTTCTCTTTTTTGCATCTTTTCCTTTTTGTTGTTATTTAGCTTTTTCACTTTTATTTAGGAGTATTAAATCCTATAAATTCTAGTAACTCGTCTCAGTGGATATTTTCGATACTCGGACTTGGCCGCTATACTGACCCGTTAAGTGTAGTCATAAGTTTAGGTTTTTGTATTGAGGTGGTGAACAGAAAAGAACGATCAACATTTGACACGTGCTACTTTTCACCGTTCAGTTCGCACAAACTCATTCAGCCATAAACTCATTTATCCATAAACGCAGTTAATAAAAAAATGAATATTTTTAACAAATAATGAAGAGAAGAAACTCACTGTGAGGAAAAAGTTAGGTAACTTTAGATTTAACTTTCCTTCGTAGCTCTGTCTCTTGGTTTTGGAGCATATGGTGTGAAGTGAAGTGAAGATATGGAGAAAGATCATATCTTAGGTTGTACTTCATCCAATCTATGATTGTGAGTCCCAATGTGAAGTCCCACATCTCATTGCTTAATCCGAACCATTGATGTTAGAATGATTCTCAACCATTAGATTCAAATCCCCCGCATTCAATCTCAACGATCAATTGACAAATCCCAAAAGTGACATCATCTTTTGATCTTATAACATACATAATTTTTCTACGTTATATATATATATATATATTGATTATGGGTGAATTTCATCATCCCATCATTTAATGACAAGAGGTTCAATACTTATAATGTTGTAATAGAATTTTATTAATTTTTCCATAAAGAGTAGCAGAAAAAAGAGAGATTACGGATGACAGCTGCAATAGTTTTAGACTCCCCATCCTAATACCATCTAGATACCTCCTTAGGTCTCTAACACCATTCCTTCAACTCTCTCACTTTCTAGAATCCATCGAGCACTCCCGAGTCCCGTTTGACTTTGATCAACTCTCCAATTCAAACTAAGATCATTGCAACTTCACAGGGCTCTGAATCCCCTATCCAACTGTAAAACTGAAATAAACGCGGTGTATGATATCGATTTAAATTAATTCGCAAGTTTCCAATTAAACACTTATTTAACTAAAGTCCATTTTTAAAGAAATTAAATCAGCCCCTAAACATACATCTATGTGTGTGCGTGTGTCAACCCATAAATGGATAAAGCATTTGTCACAAATATTAAGGAAAAATCCCCGAAGGGTAAAACCTTTTATTTCTAGAACTTTGAAGAATTCACAAGACCATTGACTTACATACAACCTGATAATCGCCCATAAGTGTAACGCACGGTGTCCTCGTCAAACCTCCAAAGCAACGGCTAGAAATAACGTCGGCGGGAATCTCCTGCAAGAACTTCAGATGATCAGCAATGAAGAAGAAAACGGCTTCTCCACAAATGTGAACTTTATAAGGACTCCCTCCACAATAGCACGCAGCTCTCCGGTTGTAGAGTTCTCCCTACAAAGAATAAATCAAAGCAAAATATGCTCTTGGGTTTCACAGAACAACTCACACAAAAGTAATTGGGATTTTTGTGAATTGTAAACAAAATAAATATTTTAACCCTTAAATTGTTTTTAGAAAAACTTTCTTCCAAAAGGTATTGAATTAAATTCTGGGCAGATAAAACAAAAATTTTCTATGGATAAAACTCTTTAAAGTTGAAAACTCTTTTTCTCGTCTAAAACAAAGGCTGCCAGACCCCTTTTTATAAATGATTTAAGTTGGTCAAAGGATAAGCACGAGGTCATCATGTCAGCTGAAAAGAGGCGTCGCTCGAACGAGAAGCCCATCTCGCCCGAACGAGATACACGTGTCGCTTGAACGACTATGCACGACATCTCAATGTCATTCGAACGATATGGTGATCACGCTTGAATGACCTTGGCGTCGAAACCCCGGTACGGTTGCTGCCTTAGAAAATTTTCTCAAAACTATTCAAATCACATTTTTTCTAAAACAGTAAAGAAACCTTCTTATAAAAAACCTTTATAAAAACATTTTTATATAAAATATTTTTAAAACTCCTATTTAAAACTATCCCAACACTCTTAATATGAAGTGTAAATGAAACTTTAAAACATTATCTTACCAAAGATCATATTGTTGGTCTTGAATGTTGAAGACCACTTGTAATTCGGATTCGTCTTTTCTAGATGAAAACTTCTTCAATTCTTTGACGATTATAACAGTATATGGCATAATTAATTGTGACGGACATTTGTAAAAATACGTCCTTACAAATCTCCCCCTATGTCTACGCCGGTACATACATAAAAATATCTGAATTATCAAATACCAAATTACCTATACAAATCTACCTTCCCATGAATCCCAAAACTGAAAAGTTAAAATTTGCAAGTTCTCAAATTTTTCTTCAACATCAAAACTCTCAAAGCTTTTCTCATCAGGGTGTGCAACATCATGATCTTCAATCTTTGTACCTACACACATGAGATAAAGCAAAAATCTTCATGATGCATCAAGTTTTAAATAATATAAGAATAAAGCGATAATAAATCAAATCTCCCCCATTATGCAAAAACTCCCCCATAACATGATAATTCTTTCTCCCCCTTTTTATGATGTCCCCAAATAGACAGATAAGAAAAAGAATCAAAACATGGAGTGTCACGATGAAATGCATAACAAACATGGATCAAGCTACGCGCATGCAAAGGTATGTCTAAAAAAGAATCAGAAACTATTTTTGATTTTTCAAAATTTTCATATAAAAATAAGATACCAAAAATCACACCATGGATTTAAACTAAAATAACCAAGTTATGAAAATGGAATATATGGGTGTGAACACATTTGATAGGTAAATAAACTCAATCAATCATATGTACACGATGAATATGTGTACTCCTAACGAATGAACATCAAAAGTATCCTTAGGTGTAAAAATTTGTTAAATTTAGATGACATCGTCTTATACACATCAACAAATCAAAGTCAAAGTTATTTCCACCCCAATAACGTTCAAAACTATTTAGCGCTTTTTTAAGATTTTCAAGGATGTGCAAACCCATTTGAATTCTCCAACCAAACTCCCTCAAAAATTATTTCTTTTAGAGGTGTTAAACTAAATTCTCAAACTTTGGCGAATTGGTGCAAAAACCTAAATGACCCATTTTTGGCACGAATTTCTTATTATTGCCTACAAATTTTTTCGGGCTCTTTTTAAACCTCTTTGGACCCCGGATAATAAAATTCCTCAATTTTTTAGGTCCAATTTAAACGGTGGCTTAATCGCAAAGGATAAAAAAAATCTTTTACATCCCTTCACCGTTTTCAAACAAAGCACACAAACGGCTCTTACATGCACAACTTTCTTATCAAGCTTTATCGCGCTTGGTTCATTTTGAGGACATGATTGAAGTGAAAACACCCAACCAACATGAGATAAGACAAGCACAATAATCAAACAAATCCGTGCATGTGTGCAATAAAGGAAATCATGAGTCAAACATGTAGGAAGTAACACTTAATTACATCTTAATGACTCCAAACATTATAAAGCACATGGATAAATTGACCTATTGTCTCAAAACACTATCAAATAGTCACATGAAAAAAATGGAATGATGTTGTGACTCGATCATCCTAAGTGTCCATCCATAAACGGTGCAAACCAAATACACAAATCTTTTTGGATTTTACAAAATTTTTATCAAAATAAAATCTTTTTGTATTTTTCAAAAACAAAAAATCTATACAAAAAGTACATGTCACAACGCTGGCAAAAATATATCAAAAATCATAACTAGCTATGACAAACATGCAAACACAATTATCTATATGATATGGCAAGAGAAGAATCATGTGCAAGCAAACGAGAATCAACTTGTCTAAAATCTAGTGCCTCTAAAAGTGATTTTCTAACCCAAATAGATGTGAATAGTCGTGTGGGGAATTTAGGAGCCAAGGTAACACTAGACATAAACTTCCTAGGATATTTTTCAAGATCAAAACAAAAACGCCTAAGGTGACCTTTCCTACCACAATATGAACATGTGTAAACGGGTGGAACGACACCTATTGGTTGACCTTTTCTAACATCCTTGAAATTGGTTGACCCTCTAAAACAAATAATGGTTTTGGCTTTAGCATTAGAAGCATGAGAACAAGATGAGCCATTACCATCACTATCAAACCTACTTGAGTCTGTCAAATCATTTTTTCACTTCAAAATTTTTGACTCAAGCAAAGAATTAGACTCTTCCAAATTAAGGGACGCCTTTTTAAAATTTTCAACATTTCCTAAAAGGGTATATCTCTCTCCCTCAATTAAGGCAAACTTTTCCCTAAGAGTATCTTCACGTGCCACAAACTCATTGATTAAAATATTTTTGTCATCTTTGGCACAAACACAAACCATCGAATTTTTAAGGTCCTCCAATTCTTTTTCTAAAAATAGGACCCTATCATCACTCTCCTTCTTGAAAATTTTAAAGCAACAAAGTCATGGTACAAGGAAACAAGTTTCTCCATATAAAAATCTTTTTGATTTTGAACCGTTTGAAAAGATCCATCACGGATTTAAAACGGGCATTTTCTTTCTCCAAAACTTCAATTCTTTTCGCAAACATCAAATTCAAACTATTTAAATCATTAAAACTCTAACTCGTATTATCAAAGGGGGGCATCTTATTACATAAGTGCTTCATCGAAAAATTGCGATTTTTCACAAAACTGATTTTCAAAAAAATCAGTATCACACAAATTTTGCGAAAAATAGGAATACGTGATAAATTAACGCAACCTGCTCTCATACCAATTTGTAAAATTAAAATAAACTCGGTGTGCGATATCGATTTAAATTAATTCGCAAGTTTCCAATTAAACACTTATTTAATTGGAGTCCATTTTTAAACAAATTAAATCATCCCCTAAACACGCAACTATGTGTGTGCGTGTGTCAACCCATAAATAGAAAAAACACGTGACACAAATATTAAGGAAAAATCCCCGAAGGGCAAAACCTTTTATTTCAAGAACTTTGAAGAATTCGCAAGACCATTGGCTTACATACAACCTGATAATCGCCCACAAGTGTAACGCACGGTGTCTTCGTCAAACCTCTAAAGAAACGACTAGAAATAATGTTGACTGGAATCTCCCGCAAGAACTCCAGATGGTCAGCAATGAAGAAGAAAACGGCTTCTCCACAAATGTGAACTTTATAAGGACTCCCTCCACAATAGCACGCAGCTCTTCGGTTGTAGAGTTCTCTCCACAAAGAATAAACCAAAGAAAAATATGTTTTTGGGTTCCACAAAACAACTCACACAAAAGTAATTGGGATTTTTGTGAATTGTAAAAAAAATAAATATTTGAACCTGTAAATTGTTGGAGAAAAACTTTCTGCCAAAAGGTATTGAATTAAATTCTGGGCAGATAAAACAAAAGTTTTCAATGGATAAAACTATTCAAAGTTCAAAACTCTTTTTCTCATCTAAAACAAAGGCAACCAGACCCCTTTTTATAAAAGAGTTAAGTCGGTCAAAGGATAAGCATGAGGTCAGCGTGTCAGTCGAAAAGAGGCGTCGCTCGAACGAGAAGCCCATCTCGTTCGAACGAGATACACGTCTCGCTTGAATGACTAAGCGCGATATCTCAATGTCGTTCGAACGAGATGGTGATCTCGCTTGAACGACCTTGGCGTTGAAACCCAGGTATGCTTGCTGCCTTAGAAAATTTTCTCAAAACTATTCAAAACACATTTTTTCTAAAACAGTAAAGAAACCTTCTTATAAAAAACCTTTATAAAAATATTTTTATATAAAATATATTAAAACTCCTTTTTAAAAATATCCCAACACTCTTAATATGAAGTGTAAATGAAACTTTAAAACATTATCTTACCAAAGATCATATTATTGGGCTTGAATATTGAAGACAACTTGTAATTTGGATTCGTCTTTTGTAGATGAAAACTTCTTCAATTCTTCGACGATTGTAACGGTGTATGACATAATTAATTGTGACGGGTATTTATAAAAATATGTCCTTACAAATCTCCCCCTATGTCTATGCCGGTACATACATATGAACATCCGAATTATCAAATACCAAATTACCTATAGAAGTCTACCCTCCCATGAATCCCCAAACTGAAAAGGTAAAATTTGCAAGTTCTCAAAATTTTCTTCAACAACAAAACTATCAAAGATTTTCTCATCAGGGTGTGAAACAACATGATCTTCAACTTTGTACCTACACATATGAGATAAAGCAAAAACCTTCGTGATGTATCGAGTTTGAAATAATATAAGAATAAAGCATTAATTAATCAAATCTCCCCCATTACGCAAAAACTCCCCCATAACATGATAATTCTTTCTCCCCCTTTTTATGATGTCCCAAAATAGACAGATAATAAAAAGAAACAAAACATGGAGTGTCACGATGAAATGCATAGCAAACATGGATCAAGCTACGCGCATGCAAAGGTATGTCTCAAAAACATTCACAAACTATTTTTGATTTTTCAAAATTTTCATATAAAAATAAGATAACAAAAATCACACCATGGATTTAAACTAAAACAACCAGGTCATGGAAATGGAATGTATGGGTGTGAACCTATTCGATAGGTATATAAACTCAATCAATCATATGTTCACGATGAGTTTGTGTACTCCTAACGAATGAACATCAAAAGTGTCCTTAAATGTAAAAAATTGTTGAATTTAGATGACATCATCTTATAAAAATCAACAAGTCAAAGTCAAAGTGATTTCGTCCCAATAACGTCCAAAACTATTTAGCGCCTTTTCAAGATTTTCAAGGACGTACAAACCCGTTTAAATTCTCCAACCAAACTCCCTCAAAAATTATTTTTTTGGAGGTGTTAAACTAAATTCTCAAACTTTGGAGAATTGGTGCAAAAACCTAAATGGCCCATTTTTGGCATGAATTTCTTTTTATTATTGCATATAAATTTTTCTGGGCTCTTTTTAAACCTCTTTGGACCCCGAATAATAAAATTCTTCAATTTTTTAGGTCCAATTTAAACGGCGGCTTAATCGCAAAGGATAAAAAAAATCTTTCGTAGCCCTTCACCATTTTCAAACAAAGCACACAAACGGCTCTTACATGCACAACTTTCTTATCAAGTTTTATCGGGCTTGGTTCGTTTTAAGGACATGATTGAAGTGAAAACCCCCCACCAACATGAGATAATACAAGCACAATAATCAAAAAAATCTGTGCATGTGTACATTAAAGGAAATCATGAGTCAAACATGTAGGAAGTAACACTTAATTACATCTTAATGACTCCAAACATTATAAAGAACATGGATGAATTGACCTATTGTCTCAAAACACTATCAAATAGTCACATGAAAAAAATGGAATGATGTTGTGACTCGGTCATCCTAAGTGTCCATCCATAAACGGTGCAAACCAAATACCAAAATCTTTTCGGATTTTTTAAAAATTTATGAAACTAAAATCTTTTTGTATTTTTCGAAAATAAAAAATCTATACAAAAAGTACATGTCACAACGTTAGCAAAGATATATCAAAAAGCATAACTAGAGCATGACAAACATGCAAACACAATCATCTATATGGTATGGCCAGAGAAGAATCATGTGCAAGCAAACGAGAATCAACTTGTCTAAAATCTAGTGCCTCTAAAAGTGATTTCCTAACCCAAATGGATGTGAAACGTCGTGTGGGGGATTTAGGAACCAAGGGAACACTAGACATAAACTTCATAAGACATTTTCCAAGATAAAAAACAAAAACGCCTAAGGTGAACTTTCCTACCACAATATGAACATGTGTAAACGGGTGGAACGACACCTATTGGTTGACCTTTTCTAACATCCTTGAAATTGGTTGACCCTCCAAAACAAATAATGGTTTTGGCTTTAGCACTAGAAGCATGAGAACAAGATGAGCCATTACCATCACTATCAAACCTACTTGAGTCTGTCAAATCATTTCTTAACTTCAAAATTTTTGACTCAAGTAAAGAATTAGACTCTTCCAAATTAAGGGACGCCTTTTCCAAATTTACAACAATTCCTGAAAGGGTATCTCTCTCCCCCTCAATTAAGGCAAACTTTTCCCTAAGAGTTTCTTCACGTGCCACAAACTCATTGATTAAAATATTTTTGTCATCTTTGGCACAAATACAAACCATCGAATTTTTAAGGTCCTCCAATTCTTTTTCTAAAAATAGTACCCTATCATCACTTTCCTTCTTGGACAATTTTAAAGCAACAAAGTCATGGTCCAAGGAAACAAGTTTCTCCATATAAAAATCCCTTTGATTTTAAACCGTTTGCAAAAGATCCATCGCGGATTTAAAACATGAATTTTCTTTTTCTAAAACTTCAATTCTTTTCGCAAATGTCAAATTCAAACTATTTAAATCATTAAAACTCTGAATCGTGTCATCAAAGGGGGCCATCCGAAGACATAAGTGCTCCATCGAAAAATTGCAATTTTTCACAAAAGTAATTTTTCAAAAAAATCAATATCACACAAATTTTGCGGAAAATAGGAATACGCGATAAATTAGTGCAACCTGCTCTGATACCAATTTGTAAAACTGAAATAAACTCGGGGTGCGATATCGATTTAAATTAATTCGCAAGTTTCCCATTAAACACTTATTTAATTAGAGTCCATTTTTAAACAAATTAAATCTTCCCCTAAACATGCATCTATGTGTGTGCGTGTGTCAACCCATAAATAGAAAAAGCATGTGACACAAATATTAAGGAAAAATCCCCGAAGGGAAAAACCTTTTATTTCTATAACTTTGAAGAATTCACAAGACCATTGACTTACATACAACGTGATAATCGCCCACAAGTGTAATGCACGGTGTCTTCGTCAAACCTCCAAAGCAACAACTAGAAATAACGTCGACTGGAATCTCCTGCAAGAACTCCAGATGATCAGCAATAAAGAAGAAAACGGCTTCTCCACAAATGTGAACTTTATAAGGACTCCCTCCACAATAGCACGCAACTCTCCGGTTGTAGAGTTCTCCCCACTAAGAATAAACCAAAGCAAAATATGTTCTTAGGTTCCACAAAAAAATTCACACAAAAGTATTTGGGATTTTTTTGAATTGTAAACAAAACAAATATTTTAACCCTTAAATAGTTGGAGAAAAATTTCTGCCAAAAGGTATTAAATTAAATTCTGGGCAGATAAAACAAAAGTTTTCAATGGATAAAAATCTTTAAAGTTCAAAACTCTTTTTCTCCTCTAAAACAAAGGCAGCCAGACCTATTTTTATAAAAGAGTTAAGTCGGTCAAAGGATAAGCATGTGGTCAGCGTGTCAGTCGAAAAGAGGTGTCACTCGAACGATAAGCCCATCTTGCTAGAAACGAGATACACGTGTCGCTTGAACGACTACGCGTGAATCTCAATGTCGTTCGAACGAGATGGTGATCTCGCTTGAAGGAACTTGGCGTCGAAACCCAGGTACGCTTGCTGCCTTAGAAAATTTTCTCAAAACTATTCAAAACACATTTTTTCTAAAACAGTAAAGAAACCTTTGTATAAAAATCCGTTATAAAAACATTTTTATATAAACGCTTTTTAAAACTCCTTTTTAAAAGTATCCCAACACTCTTAATATGATGTGTAAATGAAACTTTTAAACATTATCATACCAAAGATCATATTGTTGGGCTTGAATGCTGAAGACAACTTGTAATTCGGATTCGTCTTTTGTAGATGAAAACTTCTTAAATACTTCGACGATTGTAACGGTCTATGACATAATTAATTGTGATGGACATTTATAAAAATATTTCCTTACAAATCTCCCCCTATGTCTATGCCGGTACATACATAAAAACATTCGAATTATCAAATACCAATTTACCTATACAAATCTACCCTCACATGAATCCCCAAACTGAAAAGGTAAAATTTGCAAGTTCTCAATTTTTCTTCAACATCAAAACTCACAAAGATTTTCTCATCAGGGTGTGCGACATCATGATTTTCAATCTTTGTACCTGCACACATGAGATAGAACAAAAACCTTCGTGACGCATTGAGTTTGAAATGATATAAGAATAAAGTATTAATACATCAAATCTCCCTCATAATGCAAAAACTCTTCCATAACCTGATAATTCTTTCTCCCCCTTTTTATGATGTCCCTAAACAGATAGATAAGAAAAAGAATCAGATAATGGAGTGTCACGATGAAATGCAAAGCAAACATGGATCAATCTACGCGCATGCAAAGGTATGTCTAGAAAACATTCACAAACTATTTTTGATTTTTCAAAATTTTCATACAAAAATAAGATACTAAAAATCACACCATGGATTTAAACTAAAACAACCAAGTCATGGAAATGGAATGTATGGGTGTGAACACATTCGATAGGTAAATAAACTCAAACAATCATATGTGCATGATGAATTTGTGTTCTCCTAACTAATGAACATAAAAAATATCCTTAGGCGTAAAAATTTGTTGAATTTAGATGACATCGTCTTATACAAATCAACAAATCAAAGTCAAAGTGATTTCCAGCCCAATAACGTCCCAAACTATTTAGCGCTTTTTCAAGATTTTCAAGGAAGTGCAAACCCGTTTAAATTCTCCAACCATACTCCCTCAAAAATTATTTCTTTTAGAGGTGTTAAAACTGAATTCTCAAACTTTGGAGAATTGGTGCAAAAATCTAAATGGCCCATTTTTGGCATGAATTTCTTTTTATTATTACAGATAAATTTTTCCGGGCTCTTTTTAAACCTCTTTGGACCCCGAATAATAAAATTCCTCAATTTTTTAGGTCCAATTTAAACGGCGGCTTAATGGCAAAGGATAAAAAAAATCTTTCGTAGCCCTTCATCATTTTCAAATAAAGCACACAAATGGCTCTTACGTACACAGCTTTCTTATCAAGTTTTATCGCACTTGGTTCGTTTTAAGGACATGATTGAAGTGAAAACACCCAACCAACATGAGATAAAACTAGCACAATAATCAAACAAATCCTTGCATGTGTGCAATAAAGGAAATCATGAGTCAAACATGTAGGAAGTAACACTTAATTACATCTTAATGACTCCAAACATTATAAAGCACATGGATGAATTGACCTATTGTCTCAAAACACTATCAAATAGTCACATGAAAAAAATAGAATGATGTTGTGACTCGGTCATCCTAAGTGTCCATCCATAAACGGTGAAAACCAAATACAAAAATCTTTTTGGATTTTTCAAAATTTTTATCAAATTAAAATCTTTTTGTATTTTTCAAAATTTTTTGAAAACAAAAAATCTATACAACAAGTACATGTCACAATGCTAGCAAAAATATATCAAAAAGCATAACTAGCGTATGACAAACATGCAAACACAATCATCTATATGATATGGTAAGAGAAGAATCACATGAAAGCAAACGAGAATCAACTTGTCTAAAATCTAGTGCCTCTAAAAGTGTTTTCCTAACCCAAATAGATGTGAAACATCATGTGGGGGATTTTGGAACCAAGGGAACACTAGACATAAACTTCCTAGGATATTTCTCAAGATCAAAACAAAAATGCGTAAGGTGACCTTTCCTACCACAATATGAACATGTGTAAACGGGTGGAATGACACCTATTGGTTGTCCTTTTCTAACATCCTTGAATTTGGTTGACCCTCTAAAACAAATAATGGTTTTCGCTTTAACATTAGAAGCATGAGAACAAGATGAGCCATTACCAACACTATTAAACCTACTTGAGTCTGTCAAATTAGTTTTTAACTTCAAAATTTTTGACTCAACCAAAGAATTAGACTCTTCCAAATTAAGGGACGTCTTTTTCAAAATTTCAGCAATTCCTGAAAGGGTATCTCTCTCTCCCTCAATTAAGTCAAACTTTTCCCTAAGATTCTCTTCACGTGCCACAAACTCATTGATTAAAATATTTTTGTCATCTTTGGCACAAACACAAACCATCGAATTTTTAAGGTTCTCCAATTCTTTTTCTAAAAATAGGACCCTATCATCACTCTCCTTCTTGGACAATTTTAAAGCAACAAAGTCATGGTCCAAGGAAACAAGTTTCTCACGATAAAAATCTATTTTATTTTAAACCATTTGCAAAAGATCCATCGCGGATTTAAAACGGGAATTTTCTTTATCTAAAACTTCAATTCTTTTCGCAAATGTCAAATTCAAACTATTTAAATCATTAAAACTCTGACTCATGTCATCAAAGGGGGGCATCCTTTTCACAAAACTGATTTTTCAAAAAAATCAATATCACACAAATATTGCAAACAATAGGAATACGCGATAAATTAGCGCAACCTGCTCTGATACCAATTTGTAAAACTGAAATAAACTCGGTGTGTGATATCGATTTAAATTAATTTGCAAGTTTCCAATTAAACACTTATTTAATTAGAGTCCATTTTTGAACAAATTAAATTAGCCCCCAAAACATGCATCTATGTGTGTGCATGTGTCAACCCATAAATAGATAAAGCATGTGACACAAATATTAAGGAAAAATCACCGAAGGGCAAAACCTTTTATTTCTAGAACTTTGAAGAATTCACAAGACCATTGGCTTACATACAACCTGATAATCGCCCACAAGTGTAACGAACGGTGTCTTCGTCACACCTCCAAAGCAACCGCTAGAAATAACGTCGACTGGAATCTCCCGCAAGAACTCTAGATGGTCAGCAATGAAGAAGAAAATGGCTTCTCCACAAATATGAACTTTATAAGGACTCCCTTAACAATAGCACGTAGCTCTCTGGTTGTAGAGTTCCCCCCCCCCCAAAGAATAAACCAAAGCAAAATATGTTCTTGGGTTCCACAAAATAACTCATACAAAAGTAATTGGGATTTTTGTGAATTGTAAACAAAACAAATATTTGAACCCTTAAATTGTTGGAGAAAAACTTTGTGCCAAAAGGTATTGAATTAAATTCTGGGCAGATAAAACAAAAATTTTCAATGGATAAAACTCTTTAAAGTTGAAAACTATTTTTCTCGTCTAAAACAAAGGCCGCCAGACCCCTTTTTTATAAAAGAGTTAAGTTGGTCAATGGATAAGCATGAGGTCAACGTGTCAGCCGAAAAGAAGCGTCGCTAGAACGAGAAGCCCATCTCGCTCGAACGAGATACACGTGTCGCTTGAATGACTACGTGCGACATCTCAATATCGTTTGAACGAGATGGTGATCTCGCTTGAACGACCTTAGCATTGAAACCCAGGTACGCTTGTTGCCTTAGAAATTTTTCTCAAAACTATTAAAAACACATTTTTTCTAAAACAGTAAAGAAACCTTCTTATAAAAAACCTTTATAAAAACATTTTTATATAAAAGCTTTTTAAAACTCCTTTTTAAAAATATCCCAACACTCTTAATATGAAGTGTAAATGAAACTTTAAAACATTATCTTACCAAAGATCATATTATTGAGCTTGAATGTTGAAGACAACTTGTAATTCGAATTTGTCTTTTGTAGATTAAAACTTCTTCAATTCTTTGACAATTGTAACGGTATACAACATAATTAATTGTGGTGGACATTTATAAAAATATGTCCTTACACCAACGGTCCATTCCGTGCACGAATCGACTTCCCGATTTTCACATACTCATACTTTTACTTTGAGATCCGCTTTCTAGAGATCGTCGGGGGATAACGAGCCATGTTTGACGTTAGTTAGTTCTTCAACCTGAGGGAAGCTTATTGAACCTATATAGGGCTCTAAATCCCGTTTTCGACGGTCCATACCTTTCGCGAATGGACTTCATAATTCGCACATACTCACCTTTTTTCTCTGAGAACCCCTGTCTAGAGGTTGCCGAGCGCTTTCGAGCTCTGTTTAACTTTTTTTAGACTATGGTCCTGTCTGGAATTTCACTTGCACCCTCGGCGGAACATAAAACAAGTGGAACTCAATAATAATAACAACAACATTATGGATTTTCTTTTTTTTTTCCCTTTTTTTAAAAATACCAAAAATATTTTTCTCCCTTTTCCAAAAATGCAACACCAAAAATATTCATTTTTCCATTAAAATAAACACAAAATCATTTTCCCTCTTAGGTGTGATAGCATACCAAAGTCTTGGCCTGACTCCCTATTGGTGCAGATCTTCCATTAATCCAACTCGGAGCTCCACTTTTTCCTTTGCTGCTTCTACATAATTTGAGCAATCCCTCCAAAGACTATTCGTGGAGAACGTTGAACATAATGTAAATGTCTAGCAAGATCTGATGATAGTCCTTTCTCTGCTCAGTGCCAAGATCGACAATCTTCCAGATGAAGTCTAAGAAATGTAGCGACATCGAGTTTAGACTCTCGAGGCTCTTGAGCCTGATATCATCTTCCCCTATACTATGGGTCCACAAGATCTAGAACTAATGTGGGTTCCGAAAGAGTACAGGCATGTCTTGCGTGCCCCACCTGCCAATGGGACGCCACTATCTCGACTGTCGATACCTAATATTACCCAACCAAGGGGAAATCTGTAGTGCTAGTTAATCCTAAAGAAGAAGAGTTGAAAAAATTAAATAATCCCTCAAGATGTTGTCTAAAAAGTTCGACCAAGTCAAAATCGTAGGGAACTATGTGGATTATACCCACATGCCTCCCTATCCGAAAGATCGATTGCCAGAGAATTTTAAGATGCCGAATATCAAAAATTTAAGAGGCAATGGGCCTTCGATCATGGGTTTATGCATCTACCATCGATCCATGACCCTCCTTGGATTAACAAAAGAGATAATGGCATAAATTTTCCATAAAACTCTTAAACAAAGTTCCCTTCAATGGTTCATGTCACTTAAGGAATCCATAATTCGTAGTTATGAAGATGTGGAGTGAGAATTTATGACTGAGTACAAGTACAACGAAGAGCTAAAGGTTACCCATAGAGATATGGAACTACTTAAGAGAAAGCCAAAAGAATCAGTTAGAATTTTTTTTGAAAGATGGAGGGAGAAAGCAACCAACATGACAAACTGACCATCAGAAGAAGAGCTGACAAGCATTGTGAAGAAGAATTTACTATCCCAAATAAGAACTTCAATAGGAGTCCATTAGTAGCCCCATTTCATAGTCCTCTAAAAGGCAGGGGTAGAAATTGAAGAATGGGTCACAAGTCAGAAATCTAAATCAGAGCCGAAGAGACTAAGCGGGAAATTAACACCTCAAAAGTATGATAAACCAACCAATCCCTCAATCTTAACCATCAATAACATATCTCAACCTTCCACCTCATGGACATCCAAAAATTATCCCAACCTAGTCAAAATGGAATATACCTAACTCCATTACCCTTTTTGCAAAAGTTTATCAAGCCCTCCTAGCGCAAAATATCATCAAACCTATGAAACCCTGACCATTACCAGATCCCCTTCCCTAAAATTTCAAGCATGACGCTCATTGTGACTTCCACCAAATCTTCGGGCACACCACTGATCAGTGTTTTTATCTAAAATATGATCCAGATCCTTGTAGACAGAGGGATCATTGCTCCTACAAGTAATCCAAAATCCAATACCACTCAAAACCCTCTCTCGGCACACCCAATAGGGGCAAATGCTATCCTCTTAAAAGAAAATCTAGAATTTGATCCTTCCACCATGATTGAGCCCATCGAAACACTCGATTAATCCATCAATTAAACCAAATCCCTTAAGGTTTATCCTTTTTTCTCCTACACTCGTTATCGACACTAAGCGTGGCATTTAAGGCAGTTTTACCCTTACCTTGATGCTTTAACCTAGTTGGGCACTCATATGCTTTTTGACCTCTTCCATCACACTCGTAACACCTCTCTTCTTATCTATTTGGGGCATCCTTTTTATCTTTTTCAAATTTCTTCCCAATTTTATTTTTCTTAAAACTCTTTCTATATTTAGATGTGACGTTATTTTTAAATTTTAGAAATTTCTTAAATTTTTTTGCGAAAAGGTCAAAATAAATCAAAATCGTACTCAGAATCGGAAGATAACTCCTCTCTCTTTCTAGACATCTCCTCTCTCTTTCTAGATGGTGCCTTAAATTCAATCCCTTTCTCTTTTGGTTTCACACTTATAGAAAACTTGTCAGTTTTGTATGTTTGAAGGTCTCTTATGAGTTCTTCTAACCTAAGGGAATCTAACATTCCTAAAGAATTGAGCATAATGACTTTTGGGATAAAACAGGCAGGCAATGATCTTGAAATCTTTTTGACTATTATAGTGTCAGGAATTTTTTCACCAAGATTAAAAATTAAATTAACAATATTTGACAGGTGAGCATAAAATTCATCAAAGCTCTTGAATTCAAGCATGGTTATAGTCTCAAACTGTGTAGTCAAATTTTGCAATTTAGATGCCTAAACAAAATTTGTGCCCTCATATGTAAGCTACAGGATATCCCATGCCTCTTTTGACATGGTGCATGCCATAATACGTAGAAATTCATCGGGTGTGGCTCCAAAAATAGCACTAAGGCCACGTGAATTAAAGTGACTCCACATAAATTCTTCTTTAGTCCATAAATTCACAGGTTTAGGGTTAATATCATTACTTATAACCATAGTGGGTGGCGTCCACTCTCTTTCACATGTAATCCAGACTCTTTCATCAATAGCCTTCAAAGTGGATCTCATTCCAACCTTCCAATAGGCATAATTGAATCCATCAAAATTTGTCATTCTATTATATAAGTTATCCCTTTGAACTTAGCTTTTTCCAAAATCAATTTTTTAGAAACTTTATATCAAGAAAGTTTTTGCAGAAAATCAATTACACGATAAAGTTGTGTAAATGGATTTGATACCAATTTGAGAGTGCGCTATGGTTCAATGTTCCAAACTTATTTAATTAAATGTTAACTTAACCAGTTTTAAACCCTAGTTTATGAAAATATGCGATTGAAAGAAGTAAATCATGTTAGTATGCAACAAAGCAATTAAGAAGATGAATTTTAAGAAAAATCCCTATAGGGCAAAGTCATTTCTTATTTCACTATTATATGAAAATTGAAACTTACATGTATCTAGAGAAATACAAACAACTTTTAGGATAAAAATCCTACAGGCAACGCTTCATCTTCCTCAGTTGTAGTTACCATGAGAACTATAAGTCCAACAGTGGAGACACCTTCTTCACAAGAGAAACTCAAAGACTGGAATAAGTGTTTATGAGGGTTTCAAAGTGATTCACAAAATATTAATTGCAAGGATGTGTGAATCAAAAGAGGTTTTGACCTTTTTAAAAGAAGACTTTTTGTAATGCATCTCTGAAGAAAGTTAGGTTTTAAAAGCCTTGCGAAATACCTACAAGAAGCAGTTTTTTATGGGAAAACAAGAAAATCGAGGTGATGTCAAGTCGTTAGAACGAGATCAAGATTCGTTCAAACGAGATGTTCATCTCGCTAGAAGCGGCCGCCTAACGACCCATTTAACGACATTGAAAAACTAAAACAGTACGCCTTTGTTTGAACCATATTCGATGTAAGCCATTAAATGATACTTCAAACGACATGAGCAGGTCGTTCAAATGACAAGGCCAATTCGTTCTAACGACTGTAGGAGAAAATTATTTTTATTTAAAATCGAGCCTCATTTTTATTAAAATAAAACCAAGAAAAATCAAATAAAATTCCCCCATAAATATTTATGAAAAACTAAGAACTCCAAGTAAAGAATATACCATAAAGATGTGGAGTAATGGAGAACACTTGAAGTTGAACGTGATACATGTTGATTAGTGCATGTTGATGTCAAACATTGCCAAAGATTCAGATTAAAGACATTGTGGATGATTATGTAGATGTGCCATTGTAATGGGATATGCCATATCTGAGGTAATTTGTAACACAAAAGACAAGTCCTAGATTTTAGTGGACAATGACAAAAAATGTCCTTACAAAACCATGGAGGTTGTGGAATCCATTGACTTTTCATGGAAGGATGACATCGTTGTCATTAGATAGGGGGACAATTTTGATAGATCAAATGATAAATCGAACGGTGAAGAAGCCAACTCAGTTTCTTCTTTGTGCTGATTAATTTTTTTTGAGGAATTGCTAGAAGGGAAAAATAAGGTATCCATCGTGCCGGAAGTAAATGAAGATATCGGGTTTCTATTATTACATGCTTCTATAAATCACATGACTTGATCCTAATGGAATTATCAAGATCCAATTATACTTCGAGTAGGTATAGATAAGGGAAAAAGAATCATTGAAGAACTCCCGAAGCTAAAAATGACTGTCAAAGAAAGTTGTGTCCTCGACCAGCTCAAAAAGACTTAGGCTACTATCACTCTATGGGGGATTTTCATGTCCTCCTAACTACGTAGAAATGCTTTGATAAAACTCCTCACAAAACCCCCGATTCCACCCACTATCACTCCCGAATAAGCCGTTCAAATGGTAGGATCCTTAACTGCAATAAGGTCCTCTCCTTCTCCATAGAGGAAATCCCCAAGATCGATCCTGACTATAACTACACCCTTAATATCTCAGTCAAAGTCATGGGGAAAATAACTCCACTATCACTAGTGGGTAACGATTTGGCTTTCAATGTACGTCCCCTAAGTATTCTCATCTGCCTAGGGATAAGGATCGACGACCTCACTCCAACTTCTTTCGGCATGTGCGCCTATTATAATACCCGTCGAGAGCTTATGGACTCGATAAAACTCGCACAAGGGGCTGGTCTCATTTTCTCCCAAATCGAGTTCCAAGTCATTGACATACCTGCTTGTTTTAACTTAATCCTTGGATGATATTGGATCCACAGTATCCGAGGCATATTTTCTTCCCTCCACCAGAAGTTGAAATTCTTCGCCAATGGCCAGCTTATCACTATTCTCAGGGATGATGATAACTCAAAATGATGTCAGCATGAGCAACCTATTACTAGAAATTCAGTATGGGTTTAATGATATGTTCCTTTCAGGATTTAAGATCAATCCACTTCCCGTCCCTGTCGAGGATAATTTCAAGGTCGAGTATGTCCGGAGCATAGCCCCTAGGTAATGTAAACATGATTCAAATGTTCAAAAATATGCACTTTATGCCTGAAATGGGGTTGGGTCGTCGCCAACAAGGAATCCTCAAGCCCATAATCTTTAAGGAAGCCTTTCCCCTTGCAGTCTAGGCTACCAACAATCACCGACTGAACTCAAAGCACTCCGTCGACCATACAAAAAAGGATATAGGGGACCAAAAAGATGATATTAGAAGACTCCGTGAACGAAATATTTGTTAAAGATGGTAAAGACTTACCATTTTGCGGGTTACCCGATCCGTAATGTGACTTTGTAAAGATAAGGATGAAACCAGGGCTGGAGATCTTTTTTCAAGACGAAGTTACATGGAATGAAGAACATAATCTTAAGGTGGAACCTCTAACTATCAAAGCTATGGAAAGTGATGAAAACTCCAATGGAAGTAATGTCGATGAATCATTAGACCTGCATACACTGGGGTTAGATATCTATATGATCCACGTGAAGGTCGAGTTACCCTATCCATCCAACAAAATCACCAGTGATGATAAAATACTCCTCAACTATCATGCCATCCCCGTCAAGCCTACCCAAGTCAATCTGAACCCTGACGTTTACCTGCTCAAAGAAACACTTGAATCTACTACATTTTCTTCTATTTTTGATGTAATTATGAGTGAGGCCTCCTTTGATGAGGCTCTCACCGTTGTATTTTTTGAAAATGATTTCAATAATATGAATAATGATTTCGAGCATCTTATTGTGCCTTATGTTAATTGTCTTGATTCTATCAAAGAATTGATGAAGATTATCTAATATATGAATAATTCTTAACTAGTCTCAATGAGGAAAAAATAACAAAAATAACCGTGATCAAACCAATGATGACGAGATTATTGTTATCAATCTCAGTTCTAGTATATTCCTGAGATAGATTAGGATAGGGTCCACCTTTGACGAGCATGAGAGATCATAATTCGAAGAAATTATGAAGGAATTTATGGACGTCTTTGCATTATCTTACAGTGAGATGCCTGATATTGACCCCAAAATAGCACAACACGAGGGTACTACCTTCCCAAAAAATAAGTCTGTCAAGAAAAAATCGAGAAAACTCATGACATAATGGTCTCTTAAACAATTGAACGTAGGCTTTATTCGCATGGTCGAATACCCTCCATGGCTTCTAAACATCGTCCTTGTGCTAAAATTAGGAGGAAAGGTCCACATGTGTGTGGACTATAGAGATCTCAACAAAGCATCTTTGAAGAAAATCCCTTATTTCTTAACATCGACATGATCATCGACGACACAACTAGTCATGTCCTTAAATCATTTATTGATAATTTTTTCCTTTAAGATGCATCCTGACCATTAGGGGAAGACTACCTTCATTACCTCGTGGGGAACATTTTACTACACAGTTATTCCATTCGATCTCAAGAATGACGGGGATACCTACCAAAGGGCCACTATGACCATTTTGCACAATCTTATTTATAAGGAGATTGAAGTCTATGTCGATGATATGATCATCGAGTCTAAAACTTTGGAAGCTCACATTCTTGCTTCGGGGAGTTTTTTTAAGCAAATGCGATAATACAATATGCATTTTAACCACATAAATGCATCTTAGGTGTCACATAGGGTAAAATCCTTGGCTTCATGGTCAGTGAGAAAGGGGTCGAAGCATAGGTTGCTAAACTCAGAGTGATTCTTGAAATGCTACCAACCTGAATGCAGATAAAAGTTCGTAACTTCTTGGGCAAACTCCAATACATCAGTTGGTTCATCAACCAACTGAACTCCATTTAGGAGCCCATTTTCAAGCTTCTTAGAAAGGATTCAACCAAAGTCTAGAATGAGTTATGTCAAGAAGCCTTTAAACAGATCAAGGGATACCTCACTCGACCTTTGGTGCTCATGCATCTGCAATAAGGTCTTCCCTCCTCCAATATATCTCCATTATTGACACCACAATAGGGGATCTTCTTTACCAATACATCAAAGATTCCTATAAAGAATGTTCCATCTATTACGCTAGTCGAAAGTAAGTAGGGTATGAGGTAAACTATATCATATTGGAAAATTCATATGCTACTTTAGTCTGGGTCACGCATAATCTCTGACACTACATGCTTACATTACCTATAAAACTGGTATCCCTAATGGATCCAATGAAATACCTACTGGAGAAGCCCTCCTTGTCCTGTCACATGGCTCTATGGTTGATGTTACAGGCATAATTTGACCCCACGTATGTTACGTAGAAAGCTATAAAAAGAAGAGCCATTTATGATTACCTCATCGATAATACCACGGAGGGAGATGAGTTTTGGATTTTTGAATTCCCAGATGAAGACATTCTCTATGCCTCTCACGAAGAGATAAGGTGACTTATGTTCTTCAACGAGGATTTTAACAAGAAGTAATATGACATTGGGGTACTCCTGATGATTCTCACACTCCTATCACCATCAAATTAGACTTTTCTTGCACCAACAACATGATGGAATATTAGGCATGTGATGTATAGCTAAAAATTTCTCTCAAGAAGGGAATTTAGTGCAATACTGTCTTTAAAGATTCAATTCTCATCGTAGGGAAAATCCTTTAAAATTAAAAAGTCAAAGATGAGAAGATCTTACCCATCCATGTTCACCTTGAAGAGCTTGCCTCCCAGTTCGGAGAAATCGCCTTACACTACCTTCATCGTTTGAAAAGTAGCCTAGCCAACACATTTTCAACCTTAGCCTCTATGGTAGACATGATTACAAGGATAACAATGGCCCCCTTTCTAGTCCAGAAATAGACAACACCCACTCTGTACTACCACATTGAGCTTGTTAAAAAGAAGATCCAAACATGGTTGGGTTGTGGTATTATACCATCTGGAGCCTCCCTAAGCATGGTATATATCCTCAGTTCATTGATAAGAATGATTGTGTGACCCTTTATAGGCTGGCTACTCAATACGTCATCAGTGACAAGGAACTTTTCAATAAAATTTTTAATAGAACTAACTTGTATTGCATAACAGGGATTAGTGTCGAAGACGTGATTCATAAAATCCACAACAAAAAAAGTGTGACTCACATGAACGGTCATATGCTCACTAAGAAAATCATCCATCAAAGATATTACTAGACCACCACGGTTCAAGACTGCACTGCTTATGTCAAAATATGCCTAAAATGCCAACAGTTTGCCAACCTTCAGCACTTACCACCTCGAAAGTGGTACAACAGAACTTCACCCTGTCCCTTTTCCACTTAGGGCATAAACATCATAGAGAAAGTTACTCACAAGGCATCAAATGGGAATGAGTTCATCATAATCACCATTGATTACTTCACCAAATGAGTTAAATCCTAGTTATATGCAGTGTTGAATGTAAATAAAGTAGCCAAGTTAATTAGCGAAAACATCATTTACCGCTATGGTGTTCCACAAGAGATGGTATTAGACAATGGGATCCATTTGGAGGCAAAAGTCACAGACCTAGTTGATGAGTATGGAATTCAAAGGCATAAGTCCTCTCCTTACCAACTATAAACCAATGGGGTTGTCGAACATGATAATAAAATCCTTAAGACCATAATAAGTAAGATAATTGAAAGTTATAAAGACTAGGCTGAATGGATCCCATATGCCCTATAGGGCTAACATACCTCCATCAGAATGTCCACTAGGGATACCCCTTACTCTTTAGTTTATGTCATGGAGGCGGTCCTACCTGTTGTACTTGAAATACCTTAACTACGAATTATGTTAGAAAGTTAGGCCAGCGAAAAAGACTGGCAATAAAGTTGTTATGACGAATCTGTTCTCTTGGATAAAAGAGAATTGAAAGCCCTATATCATATACAAGGGTACCACCAGCGTATTGTGCTATCATATAATAAAAATGTCAAGCTCCCTTGTGTCTAAGAAGGATATCTCAGTCTAAAAGAAATCATAGAACCCATTTTGGACCCTAGAGAGAAGTTCAAACCAAATTGGAGCAGGACCTACATTGTAAAAAAATCCTATTAGGTGGATCTGCTATGCTCACGGACTTCGATGGAGAAGAGATGGTGCGTTCAATCAATTTGGACTGTCTTAATGTTTTTTACCCCTAGTCTGAACTCTCGTCGTGCTACGATTCTTCTCACATCCTTTATATTCTTTAAAATAAATCCTATTTACTCAAGGATACGTAGGACCTGATCCTTTCAAAAGTCACCTTTTCAAGGAAACACTCACGATGTTAAAAATCCCACAGAGGTACGTAGGTAAACCATAAAAATACTTTAGGCTCAGTCCTTTCTCTCTCATAAAATGATATTCTTTTCTCCCTTCGAGAACATCATTTTCTCTCTCATAATTTAAATGAAACATCATATAAACACCTTATAAATCCTCCAAACCTACACCTAAAACGTAACCTACATAATAATTCCACGTATTACCAAAACTCTTCCCCCCACGTTCCCTACAAAACCTGCTTTAACTTCCAGACGGACTCACCTCATCATTATTTCCAGTCCTCCGAGGACCCTAAGAATCCCAAGTCAGGATACAATGTTGTGTGTGCTCCATGCGACAGTAGGACTTGAAAATTTTGGATGGAACCATAACACCCTCGTCTAGAGCATCAAATATCACTAACCACCTTTGTCCAGTCATCTCAGCACAAAACTTTATAATAACTTTCTTTCATAACCATTTCAAATAATCCCCATGCATAAACCTAGTCTCCCCAATGGACTAGGACAGATGTGTGGACAATCAGTGGTAGTCAGGATCATCCTCAAAGATTCAGTCAGATCTTCTTTAGGAAAAAAATTGGTTATACAAGGAGGAACGATCTTCTCCCAGACTACTGGATGCTTAAGTTGCCAAGTAAAGTTTAAGGAAGTCTGGTGGAGACATATCAAATAGACATAATGGTAGTCACCGAGTTTCCATGGCACTGACCTATGAAGATTTCTGACCGCATGATCCAAAAGAATTTTCACTTAGTTATCCTTAAATGGGACAAAGTGTAAAAAAGACCGTAAAAAAAATGGGAACACCCGTCAGAGGGTACTCAAGGTGGAGCCGCTAGGCGCAATCTCTCCATCAACCCCATGAGTAATATCACAGGGCCGCCCTGTAAAAAAAATAGCCCGACCTTCTTTTCAAGCATCAAATCCATTTAAAGTCTTTGCTAATATGACAGTAGCAGGATTACAATGATGAGACATCCATAAAATTATCGTGTCCATTTAAGGTCCACTGTCATATCACTAGTTTCTAAAAGTAGCCTGACAGTCAACCCCAAGACCACAACACTAGTAAAGCTGTTATCGATATAGCCTATTTGACAAAAGGAATTTAATACCTCTGGAATAACGTGCACCAATGATCAGGCAGCCGAACGAGAAATATGAAGTAACTGGACTAATGACACTTAAAGGGAACATGACAGGTTCGGTATAGCTACAGCAACACTGAGGTTAACACCAAACATCGCAGAAAGCTCCTCGTACATGGGGCACACTTTGTCTAGTCCAAATCAAAACATATGTCCCTCAGGATACGAAAATTATAATGTCGCTTCTAAGAGATTCCAATTTAGGGAACTGTTACACCCCAAGGAGACTGGGTGAAATTGAAAGCCTCATATTCAACGTTATAAAGGCACATGGCCTCCAAACCCTTATGATAAGATGCAAATTCATCGATCATGGGGACTGTCATTTCAAGAGGAAAAGATAATTGGAAAATAAAAAAGGAAAGAAGTTAAAGGGTGGTGATGAAACCCCTTTCCAACACCTTTTTATACTTAAAAACACTCATAAAAAATCTTCTTCTTATTATGAATACAACTCTTAAGTACTCCTATGTGAAGAAGAAATGCAATAATAGCCAGAAAAGTTATTTGGAATTTATTAATATGCCGATAGGAAGGCCAAGGTATATGATGATCGACATCCCCAATTATTGGAAATTTTCTATCTTCACCCTTAAATTTTTCCAAATAAATCATCTTCTTTATCAAAAACAAACTATTCTTATGAGTTTTCTAAATATTCATTTCTAAAAGAAAAATAAAGGCATAATTTTTCTACCTACCTTTGCAATAAATAAACCTCAGCGAAAAATTAAAAGCGCATATAGAATATGTCATTTAATCCAAGATAAACCAAAAATAATGTACCTTATATATATATATATATATATATATATATATATATATATATATATATATATATATATATATATATATATATATATATATATATATATATATATATATTCGTTATGCTTACATTTTTCAGGTATAAACGAGAAAAAAAAACTCAAACTAAATCGGGATGCAACCCGAAATTTCCAAAAATCCTAAAAACTAGAACCTAAGGCACCTTATCGAATGCACTTTCATCGACGGCGAGTGGTAGATCCCCCACTCACAGAACTAGAGATCTCCTCAGAAGTAGCCAGGGGAACCATGAAAGACCTGGCCATTTTTATCACATGATCAAACACTAAGCCATCCAGTTACGAATGTCTCGCATCCAAAATATTGATGCATGAATAGTCTGAAAAAGAATTAGTCCAACAAAAGCAAGAAAGTCAGTAATAAAGTAAGAGAATAAAAAGAAAAAGTGCAAATCTAAAAAGGAAGTCATACATCTCTTTAGAGAACCTCTTCAGGAAGGGGAGTGAAACCAACAATATCTGCCTGAGGGTAATGAGGCACCGAGACAACCTGCCCACCACCCAATCGAATATGATAGGAAGGAGTGGAAAGATGCTGGATAGGTGCATCCTTTTCCGTTGCCATTGTTCCACCCCTGAGTTGTGAGGTATACCCTTCACATTATTGATAGACTATGTCATCATCTAACTATTCATGAAGTCTAGATAATCGTATCCCGTTGTTATGTTCGTATAAAGCACATAGGTTTCGCCCTTCATCTCCACCGCTTTTGCCTTGTCCGGTATCTCCTTCACTCTCCTTATGAACTCAGGGGGAATTGATGGTGGAACCTACACCTCATCTTCTATCACCTACATCACCACTTCTAGACCTACATGTGGAATGGAAGAAAGTCACTTAAACTCTTTTGATCAACACAGCTGACCTCGACCCTTTGAATCAGTCTCCCCGACTATTTAGGTCCGTAGAATCGACCTCGACCCTCTAAATCGGTCGCTTTCACTCTTTAGGTCCGCAAAATTAGCCTCAGCCCCCAAAATCATTCACCTCAACTCTATAGGTCCGTAGAATTAGGCTCTATAATTTGAATCGATCATTTTCACTCGTTAGGTATTCATAATCACTCTCGATCCTCTGAATCGATTGATTTTACTCTTTAGGTATGCAGAATCGACCTCGATCCTTTGAATCGGTCACCTCAACTCTTTAGGTCTGTAAAATTGTCCTAGCCTTAGCGAATTGATCTTTTCCACTTTTTCGGTCCGCAGAATTGACTTAGGTTCGCATAATCGGCCTTAACCGTATGAATCAATCTCTTTAACTCTTTAGGTGTGAAAAATTAACCAGGACACTCTGGATGGGTCGCTACCTTCTTTGAATACCCAGAAAGGTCCCCGAATGTAGACCCTATGCATCAAGCCTTTATCCCCGAAAACCTTTTGACCTTCTATGATGTATGCATCTTTCTATTACCACCACCTATTTCGAGTTCTCCCATAGAGGTTCTCTATAGAAACCTTATCATAGTACCATTAAAATATCTCCTTAGGTCCCTAACACTATTTGTTCCACTATCGCACCCCAAACCCTAATCTAGAGGCCACCGGGACCTCCCGATCCCCATTTGACTTTGGTTAACTCTCCAAACTGAGCGAAGATATTTTCAACTTTATATGGACTCTAAATACCCTTTCTAACACTCCATACCATGTGGGAATTTGTTTAATAGTTTGCACATACTCATATATTTTACTTTAAGAACCCTCCATCTAAAGGCCATCAATCACTCTCAAGCTCCATTTGACTTTGGTCAACTCTTTAAATCGAGTAAATATCATTGGACCTTCATAGGGGCATGAATTCCCTTTCTAGAGGTCCATATCGTGCACAAATCAGCTTCATGGTTCGCACGTACTCACCTTTTTACTCCGAGAATCCTCGTCTAGAGGCCACCTGGTAATTTCGAGCCCTATTTGACTTAATTCAACTCTCGAATCCGTTCATGGCCCAATAGATTCTCATAAGACTCTGAACAACCTTTCCAATGATTTAAACTGTGTGTAATTCAGACCTATGGTTTTCTTTTATTCCCATTTTTCTAAAAAAATCTTTTTGGACTGCCTATAGGCATCCTAGACCCTCAGCCTATTAACGGAGTTGTACTTTACTTTGTTATAAAGGTAGGGGTTTTCCAATAGGAAGGCTAGGCTTATGACGATCGAAATACCCCTAACCTTAATTCTTTTTGTTTTAGGAGGTCATGACCTCATCTCAAAGGACACCTTTTTCAACATTCCTTCCTCAAATCAGTGCGCTGCCACTATAAAATATTCAAGTTTCCAACATCCTCTCCACATTTCTCACCCCACTTTTATACCACCTACTCATCCTTACTCCACCATCATCCCACCGCCATAAAAATAGCCTAATCCATTTCAAAACTCAATCGCAAAATCTTCAAGGAGGTTTACTCCTACACTTTACTATTTCATTTAATTAGTATTGTATATTTCCTTTTTCCACTTTTAGTATATTCTAGTTGTGGCCATCCCGGTGAGGGGATATGGGGATTTTCGCCTCTCTCGCATGTGATTGTGCCTTTTCTCGGGGCACTTGACCATTGTAAATGTGGGGTAATATGTAGATATAGAGTCGTCGACCTATATTTCACAAAACAAATAAAAGAAATTATCGCTCGAGGGAACGACATTAAGGAAAATATTGATGCTTACGAAACGAAGTAGTTCAAAGGTCCGAGGACTAAGTTACAGAATGGGAAGGTGATTGTAACCCATCCCTCCCTTTCAGTCTCTCATGGCATGGGTTAATTTTTTTTATTGGAATCCATGAAGTGTGTGCTTACATGCATAACATAGATGGAGAATGAAATTGTTCAACTCACGTCGTCGAAAAGGACAGAGTGAGTTCGTGAAGTGTGTTCTTACATGCATAACATAGATGGAGAATGAAATCGTTCAACTCACGTCGTGGAAAAGGACAGAGTGAGTTCATCTTTAGGAGTGTTCCTAAAATAATAATTCAAAATATAATGTAAGTTTTTATCGAGGCACAAGTTTTTATAGAACAACGAATGTACGCATCGGACAAGACATAAGCATGCAAGAATATGACATCCATTAAGAATATATATATAATAAAAATAATATAACAAATGTGTGTACGGGAGTGATCGAGTCTATGGATTTCCCCAAGACGCCTACGTAGCCCATGGGGCATCAAAGTCCAAGTAGTTCGAAGATAACATAGGGTGGAGTTTAACCCATAAATCTAAATAGGGGATTTCTCTTATATGTGAGATAAACGTTCTTTAAGTGTGAGAATGTATAGTGAGAATCCCTATCTTGGAATTTATAGGTAAACCCTCAGTTTCTTGTTTTTTTTTATGAAAATAAAGTATGTTCAAATACAACTAATAAAATTCTGAGATCATGGCATGTGATGTAATTAAATTAAGTGTTAAAGTAAAAATAAAGAAACAAATGTTAAATAAGAGAATTTAGAGACAAGGATGGAGAATTCGACTTCCTTATGAAGAATTGAAGTGGATATTGAATTTAGATATGATTATCTTGAAATGAGGTGAAGGTGGTATGACTAGATGAAGTATGAAAAGAATGGAAGGAATGTGGGAAATGGGCTTTTTAGGAAGGGAATATCTCTGAATTCGAGAGAATGTTCTTTGAATTACCGATAGGGATAATTTGGGGTTCCTTTAAAAGTGAGGTCATGGAATTTTTTTATAGGTCCAAGGGGGTGCTGATGGGCATGGTTCTATACCTGCTTATCGACATAGAACTCCAGACACACTATCGATAGGTAGGGTCCCGAGGGTGCCATTCGACAGTCTGGGATAGTTTTTTCAGAAAAAATATTCTAAAATGTGAACCATAATTCAAAGAGATACATGTGGTGGATTATTAGAAAGGGTATTCAGAGTCCTTTAAGAATCCATTAAATCACTCCCGGGTCTAGGAGTTGATCGATGTCAAATAAGGCTCGAAATCGGCCATTGTTCACTCGACAGGAAGCTTTCAGAGGAAAATGGATCGATCATTTGAATCATAAGTCCTATTTATGCATGGGATAGAATATTGGAAAGGGCATTTAGAAAGATATTTCATTCAGCTTCATTCAGTTCGGAGAGTTGACATAGGATAAACAAGCCTGAAAGTGACAGGTGACCATTTGGAGTAAAATGGGTCGTTCATCTGTACCATAAGGATGATTACCACATGGGTTGGACCATTGGAAAGGGGGTCTAGAGCCTTTGAATATTAATTGAGCATCTTTTAATTTGGAGAGTTGACTAGAGTCATACAGGTCCCTGGAGCGCTCTGTGTCCTCTATATAAGTTTTAGGGGCAAAGTGGACTGTTTGTATGAATTGTAAGGTCGATTCATGTATGGGGTGGACCGTTGGAAGGTTATTTATAGCCTTTCAAAAATTCATTGAGATTCTGGTTAGATGATAAGTTTGATTGGAGTCAAACGGGACCGAGGTCAATTCTGAGGACCTGAAGTTGTGACGATCAATTCTGAGGGTCGAGGTCAACTCTGAGGACCTTGAGTTGTGGCGACCAATTTTGAGGTCCGAGGTCAATTTTGAGGACCTTAAGTTGGGCTGACCAATTCTAAGGGTCGAGGCCAATTCCGAGGACCTAGAGTTGTAGCATAGGGAATGGCTCTCCTATGGAAATTTAAATTACCTTGGGGGTGCAAGTGCACTTGTGGTTTTGCGGGAGGATGTTTCATTTTAAAATTTTGGATTGGTAATTATTGTAAACTTGGATGCAGGAGCATAATTGGTTCCGTTACGGAGTATGCTGGGGATAAGAGTGCAGGATTAATCTAGATTGGGATTTTAAGAGTTTGTAAGGGGTGTACTGCTCCACAAATTCTTTTCTTGAGGGAAAATAATGTTCTATATTTTTTTATGGATATTTAGGATTTTTCTGGGAAAATTCTGGATTTTTTTGGTATTTTGTTGTATAAAATCTTCGGGGACTAGCAATAATCAGGCTTGAGGGAGTGGCAATCGGTAATGGCACGACCTCTTGGGCTTCCTTGGGAATAGTAAATGGCGACTGTCGATCAGTATGGGTTGGGGCTGTCGATCGACAAGCCCTTTAACCTTCTATAAAAAGGGGCGATCCCTCCCCATTTTTTACACATTCAAGTGTTTGTATATTTTTCTTTCTCTCTGTAAAAAATTTTCTCAAGTCCTTTCTTGTTCAAGACTTCAAATGGCTGGTTCTTCAAGGGATGTGTACAATAACGAGTCATTGGCTGTTGATGACTGGCTTGACCTGGAGTGACAGTCTAAGGTTCCCCTTGCATTGTGTAATGAGACGAACTTTGATCTATTTGAGCCTATAGATGATGAGCATATCCTATTATGTGACCCCACATATCACCGTTCATTTAGGGTGTTCATAACTACAGTGACTTTTGGTATTCCAATTTATTTTTCTCTTCGTTCTTTGTGCTAATGAAGGATTTTTTCTTTTTCTTTTTCTTTTAGGCTACCCTAGATCCTTCGAGCATTCGATCTTGGGGAACAACTAGGTTAAAGGAGGTTTGGGAGAAGTTCCTTTCTATTTTAAGTTGGATGGTTTCTTACGCCAATTTTGGCCACTTACACTGTCTTTAAATGAGACACCGCATTCCACTACGGTGTTATGTGCTCTGAGGGATAGGTAGTGGTACACTACCCACATATTCCATCTTGGATTCGAGAAGATGGTTATTACTCCCATAGACATTCAACAACTGATGGGGTTGGATTGCGAGGGGTTTTAGCTGGTGTGGATCGCACATTGAGGGTGACACTGGAGGCGGTCCAGGCAGCGTTGGGAGACGTGGGTAGAATCGTGTCAAGCGATTTTATCCACATTTCTATTTTAAAGTAGACGCTTTTAAGGAGGAGGGTGGATGTGACTGATGGGCGATAAGTGAGATAGATGGCCCATCTGTTTATTTTACTCTTTCTTGGTGGTTTCTTGGTGGCGACGATGACGATATTGTCAATCTTTAGTTCTTGCCATATAATTGAGGACGATTTCTTACATCCACCTGTATCATTAAGGGGAGCCTAACTTTGGGGTCCCTTTATTCTTCTTTAGATGCTTTTGTCCAGTGCTTCCAGTGGACTTTTTTGGGGGCCACATACCTTCTGGAGGTAATTTTGGATTTATTTTTCTTTTTATGCATTTCCTTGCATTCTTATTTTGTTCTTTATACCGATTCTTGTCTTTTGAAGACGTGGTTATATGAGGTGATTGGGAAAAAATACAGGTTGATGGCTCTAAAGGATGATGATTTGGGGCACTTCTGTCGGATGTTTCAGTGGCAGAATTTCAACCGGCGTGCAAATCAGCCCCTATCATTAGCGGACATGCGGCGGGTTCTAAATGCTCTAATGAGCGACCAAATTATATTTAGTATTTTTTGAATTCTTTCTTGGCATCTTTATTTCTTGAGTAGATACTGATTCTTTATTGGGTATTAGACGTGACCTTCTATCCCTGAGGGGTAACTACACGAGATATGAGGCTGACAGGCATTCATGCGCAGATGCGACAGTTGATTGCTCTTGAGTTTGGGTATATTTGGTACTTGGGAAAAAGGGTGGCGAGGCAGATTGTGGAGGAGGTCGTGGTCCTACCATTGATACCCCTACGTATATGAGGGGTTGAAGGATATTTCAAATGATGCCCGGGCGACAACGATGATCGGTGAGCCCTATAGGTATTATATAGATACGGTGGTGAATTATGATTTTTTAGACTTTTTGATGAGCTGGTTGATGCCCTTTTGTATCGATGATGTGGAGAACATGCCTCCACCTGCCACGACTTTAATTATGGGTACTAGTGCACCGTTGGGGTTGACCCATATCACGGGTGGTGGTACATCCATGATGGGGGCGACAGAGGAGGCTCCAATCATTCACGTTACTCCCCTTTCTTATAATTTTCGGTTGAGTAGCGGGAATTCCCTAAGTGTGTTGCACCATCCTCATGCGTCAGTGTCCGTGTTGACGGGGCTTACGGATGAGGCCCTTCGACTTGATGTATATCCTTTCTCTTTCTATTTTCTGTGGATTTTTCTCTTTTCTTCATTGACTAATTTGTGTTTTTCTTGTAGTATTTTCGGATGCCGACCAATTAGCTGCGGGATATCTAGGATTGGATGGCCTTCATGTCTGATTATATGAAGAAGTCAGGTCCTTCTTGTTTTGTGCCTCCCACCACCTTAGATGAGGGTTCTAGTTCTAAGAGTGGATGATTGACCGCTCGTTCACTAGAGAAAGCATTTCTGCCATGGAGGCTAAGGGTTTGAGAGGGGCATTGTGTGTTTGGGTGAAGTTTTGTTCGTATTTTTTCTTTTCTTTTCTTTCGGCAAAAAAAAGTTATCTTATGAAATAAGAATATATATGAGAAATATGCATTTTCTTTTTGATATTTTCCTCGATTTAGTGACTTATCCTATATGCACTTTTATTTTTCTACTGAGATTGTGTATTTTATGCAGAGATAAAGATAAGTATGGAAATGATAATGAAAGGCAAAATGCTTATTTTTTTTAGAAAAGGGGAGTAAGTAATTAACTCAGGGATAATATTTTTGAGTAAGAATTTATTTTGACAATGAAGATGGTTTTTTAAGGGAAATACTTATAAAATAAAAGGAGTAATTTTAAAAAGAATGACACAGGGTAGATTTTCAAAATAAGGATTTTGTTGGAAATTGATTTTAGTAAAAGAAGAAAGATGGAATTTTTCAAAATAAGTGGGGTGACGATCGGCATACCCCTTGGCCTGCCTTTTGGAATGGGGGTCAAGTCAAATCATCCCTAGGATTTGATTACACTTTCATGCACATCATTGTACTTTTGTAGGGCTGATAATTAATCGGGTTTCTAGAGTTTTTATTCCTTGCCAAGGATTTTGGGTATAAAAGGAGGGGTATGGAGTGTGTTTCTTACACCAACACCCACATTTCTATTCTTACTTCTCATTTCCTAAATGGCTCTTCCCATGTATGAAGAAGTATCCTCTTATCTAGAAGGTCTATTGGACATGTGCCTTTAGAATGTTAACTATGATGCTTTTAACTTGCGCCAAGTTTCTCTGTAGCGTAATCGAGCCATAGACTTAAATTTGCTAGCAAAGGCAATACAACTATAGTACCCCAGGACCATGTATTCCATTTTGGCCGGGATGAGGTATATTCCACCTATTAGGAATTCCCAATAATGTTGGGGGTCAACCCCAATGTGGCGACGGCTATGCTCAATTTTTCTCATTCTCCCTGGGGATTTCGGGTGGAGTTTCTCCATATTTGTCCTTCGACGGCTCGTTCATTTATGTATTTTGTGCGCCTGAGGAGTTTTGAGGATGCTGAATTTGCCAGAGTTATCGCTTTGGGCCTTACAGTGAGGCTTTTGCTGGTGATAGGGGACTTAACGGCTGATCCCCAAGTGGCTACGATAGTTACATGGACGTCTTATTGCCATAATGCTGCGACGGTGGTGCTGGCGAAGACCCTGAATGGTATGGATGCTTAGAAAGAGGGATGTTCTAATTTTTTGAGGGGGAGCCCGATAATGTTGTTCACGTGGATTGCAAAGAGGTTCCATTTGGTGACCCCTCCACTAGGTAAGTGTGCCAAATTTCTTTGTCCATCCTTTCTTCAGTTTTGACCTATTGGTAGAGAATTGGGTCAACTGGTTTATGGAGAATAGAGCCCGGTGTCTTCGTTGGTCAGTGCCATGGTGGGGAGACTTGTAGCCCATTTTGCAGCTTGGTGAGCACCGAAATGTGCGATTGTTTGGCCTTTACCAGACTTCCTTTTATTTCCTCCGATGGCTTCTGTACCAAGTCAAATGAGAAAAAATTGTGCCTCCTCACATAACAAACTTATTTTTTGTGGAGGACCTAACTAACTCATTACAGATGATGTTGGTCTCTTTATGGCAGTGCCGCCGACTGTTTACCCATCCATCACAATCTGTAGGAGGGGCCTGGCATGTGTCTGGGGACTACCTAAAGTGGTTATGGAAGCGGGTAGTGGAGAGGATCATGGAGGAAGAGACTGGTTAAAAGTGGTTCATCTCCTTTGACACTATGGAGGAAGGTTTTGTGGTATTGTTTGGGCTTGTGATGGCGTACCACTCCATGGAACGCATATGTAGTGTTAACGAGGAGTGGGAGACTTGGGGACCTCTAGGGGCCAGGAATGATGATGAAGCGGGGTCGTCGGTAAGTTAAAGGAAATGTCTTGTTAAGTTTGGGTGATTTATATGAAGCTAGGGTAATTTTTATTTTTTGATGTTTGGAATAATGTTTGTGAAGCTTGGTAAATATTGGGTAGTTTAAAGATATCTTAGTCAGTGGAAGGGGTGGTTTGTTTAACTCCCTTAACAGATACTTCATGTAATAGTGATGTATTCCTTGATTAAAAATAAAAATGATTTTGATCTTATTTTGTTGTGCCTTTTGATGAGTTTTGCATTTGAATTGTCTATCCAAGCACTAAGGCATATATAATCCTTTTATTAATGTAAATGATAAAATTGGCAGCCGTTCGTAGAGGTTATAAAAGAATATCATTTTGTGAAAAATAAAAGGACCGTGCCCATGTATGGCGCATGGGATGCCTATATAACTGTGGGTGTTTTGAAAATTTTCACGAGTTTCATTTTAAAAAGAAAATGTTTTTGAGAGGATCAGGTCCCACATAGTTCTGGGTAGGGGAAATGAATTTTTTTTTTGTAGAATAAAAGGGGGATGATAAGAGTTATAGCGCGCTGAGATTTCGAATTGAGGGTAAAATTTCTTGAGATGGTCCAGGTTGATTGGATGCTCCATCTCTTTTCTGCCAAGGTCTATGAGTGTAGTAGCGACGCTTGAAATAACTTTCTTTACAATGTAGGGGTCGCTCCAATTTGGTTTGAATTTTCCTCTGGGATTCCAGATGAGTTCACTGATCTCCTTGAGGGAAAGGTCTCCTTCATGAACAACACGGTCCTTGATTTTTTTGTTAAATAATCGCACTATCCAGCGATGATACCACTGTATATGGTTTAGATCCTTAAGTATCCTTTCATACAAGAGGGATAATTCTTCAAAGAGGCTTTATGTCAATCTTCTTCGCTAACTTTTCTTTCGAGCATGACATGCATGGAACGTATTTCTAGCTTAACGGGTAGGACTGCGTCCATGTTGTACTCTTTAGAATAAAGGGGTAGTCCCAATAAGCATTCTGATTGAAGTGCGATAAACCCAAAAGGTGTTAGGGATTCGATCATACTAATTTCTATAACTCTCAGTGATTTTTCTGATTATGTCTTTGAGGCTTTTAGTGATAGCTTTGACATCATCATTGGTTTGGGGTCGATAATGAGAAGATTTGTGTCTTTGAATTCCCTATTCATCGACTAGTTCTGTGACCTCATCTTCGAAATGGAATCCATTATCTGATATTAACTTATGAGGAACTCCATATCGACAGATGATGTCTTTCTAATGAACTTAGCCACTTTCTTAGCATTTAGCATTGATTATGACTCGACTTCGACTCATTTCGTGAAGTAATCAACGACGACCAGGATGAATTCATGATCGTTTGAAGCTTTGGGAGTAACCTCCCTATAATGTTAATGCCTTAGGTAGAGAAAGAACAGGTAAAGGTCATGTTGTATAGTTATCGAGGAGGCATGTGTTGGATATTGGCAATTTGTTGGCATTTGAGACGTCTTCGAATTTAGGCAGTGAAATCTTAAACCATCATGGTCCAATAGTACCCCTGACGAATGATCTTCTTGGTAAGCATGTGACGATTCATGTCGGGGCCTCATTCCCCACTATGGATTTTTTCCATTATTTCTTCAATATCATCCCCTGCTATGCAGTGAAATTGGTTCCATCGAAGTTTCTATTGAAAAGTACTTTATTGCAGATGATATACTGGGCAGCCAGTTTACGAAGGGTTTGCACGGTCTTTCTTATCTGTGTCTTGGGGATGCCTACCATATTTTAGGAGGCTCCAAATGTCATATTACCATAACCCGATCATGTTGAAATCTTCCTCAGTGATGAGCTGAATGTGGTAGCAGTGGGTGGGCATGGCTTGTTTTCGAACCTGGAAAGGTGCCATTGTTATTTCGTCAGGCATGTCGATCATGGAGGCCCGGTTAACAAATGCATCAGCTAGGTTATTCTTTGTACAAGACAAGTAGTGGAAGGTGAAATCTTTGTACTGGGAGGCCAGATCTTCTAGGTGGGAGAGGAAAGGTAGGAGCTTCTCATATTTGACTTTCGATTTCCTGAGGATTTGGCCGACAATGAGAGAAAATTATCTGTAGACGTCTAGGTGTTGGATTCCTTTCTTAAGGGCGATATGAAGGCCTACATTACATGCCTTGTACTCAATCATGTTGGTGGTGTAAGGGAAATCTAGTTTCATGTCATTGGAGATATGAGAGTCACTAGGGACGATCAAGATTATCCTAATGTCATATCCTTTCCTGTTGGAAACTCTATCAAAGAACATTTTCCATCTAAGGTCCTCTTGAGAGGTGAAGATAATATATTCATTCGAGAATTCGAAGACCCAATCACTGATCCCCTTTATAGGGTAATCAATGAGGTAGTCAGAGATGGCTCTCCCTTTCTCATAGCTTTCTGTGTGACGAACACAATATCGAACTCGGTTAGGAACATCAACCAATGGGCCATTTAGCTGGACAGAGTGAGTTTTTCTAACAAGTATTTGATGGGAGACATTCGGGATACTAGTCTAATGGGAAAGTCAACCATGTAGTGCCATAAATTCTGTGTGAACTAAACCTGGGCGACACATGATTTCTCTACAAGAAGTGTAGTTGAATTCGTACCCAACTAATTTTTGACTGGCATAATAAATGTATCTTTCCTTATGGGATTCATCAATGTATTGGGCTAGTAAAGCCCTTGCTACAGTATCTGTGATGGTCAAGTATAAGAGGAGGGTGACACCTGGCTATGGAGGCATAAGTACCGGAGCTCGGGTGAGATATCGCTTGATTCGATCAAAGGTTTCTTGGCAGGCATCATTTATACTTTAATTGAATCCTTTCAGGGATGTTTGAAAATGGGTTCACAGATAGAACTCAGTTGGGTGATGAACCAACTGATGTACTATGGTTTACCCAGGAATCCTTGGACTTTCCTCTCTATCCATGGTGGTGGCATCTCAAGTATGTCTTTCAACTTGGCAGGGTCTTCTTTGATTTCTTTCTCACTGATCATGAATCCCAAGAGTTTTCCTTTCATGATGCCGAAAATGTACTTCTGTGGATTTATCCACATATGGTATTATCGCAGTTGCTCGACGAACTTTCAGGGGAGAGAATACGACCTTCTTGAGTGTTTAGACTTAATGATCATGCCATCCACATAGACTTCAACCTCCTTGTGAATAAGGTCATGTAGGATGGTTGTGGCGACCCTTTTGTAGGTATCCCAAGTGTTCTTGAGTCCTAATGGAATGATAGTATAGCAAAAAGTCCCCATGGGTTTTAGGAAGGAAATCCTTTCCTGATGGTCAGGGTGAATTTTGATATGGTTATATTCGGCGAATCCATCAACAAATTATTTGAGGGTGTGGCTAGCTATGTTGTCCACAATCATTTCAATGTTAGGAAATGGATAATCATTTGTTGGGGATGCTTGATTCAAATCCTGATAGTTGATGCATATGGAGACTTTTACTCTCGACTTCGACATGGGGATGATATTGGCGATCCATGTTAGGTATTCGACTACGCGAATGAAAGCAACATTCAATTTCTTGACCCCTTCCTCTTTAAACTTGAGTGACCATTTGGTACAGAGTTTACTTAGCTTCTGTTTGACTGGCTTGCATTTTGAGAATGTCGGTATCATATGTTTAGCTATTTTTGGGTCAATAACGGGCATGTCATCGTAGGACCATGTGAAGACGTCTATGAATTCTTTCAGTAGTTCTTCAAATTGCGCACGCTCATGCTTGTTAAGGGTGTACACTATCACAATATCGTGCTGATGGCTTTTAGAACCGAGATTAATAAAAACAGTCTCATCATCATTAATTTGAATATGGTTATGTTGTTTGTTATTCTCCTTATTAAGATCAGTTAAGAATTATTTAATTATAAAATCATCATCATCAAAGGTTTGATTAGAATCAAGACAATTATTGTAAGGCACAATAAATACTTAAAATCCTCATTTATTTCATTTTTGGGAAAAAAACATTGAGAACCTCCTCAAAAGATATCTGAGTTACATTGATATATGAAAAAGGAAAAAAATAGGTGAAGAGACTTGGATAGGGTAAACAATAATACTAGGTTAAATATGAAAAGGTTTGAATGGTATGACATTCCAGTTGAGGAGAGGAATGTAAGTAACTTTGATTGGAGCGAATGGGTCCAATGACACGGTATCTGAGCGGATCATAGAGAGACTCAATCCCAATGCCTGCAGGTCGAATGAGTCTTCGAAATCACTTTCCTCAGAGTCCCCAGTAACTGTCACGATTTTCTGGTGAGAGGTTTCACTTTATGTTTGCAGTCTTCGGCCCAAGAGTTACTATCTTTAAAGAAGATTTCCTGCCCCGATTTCATCTTCCTGTCAACATGATCGTACTATAATTCAAGGAATCCATAGAAAGGAAAGTTTTCACCCCCTTTGATAAATCTTCCATTTAAAATTCCAAGTTTCTTTTTGGTCTCGGTCGATAGAGAGGTTTGATTTCATCTGGTGAAGGCTGGTACACATGAGGGAAAATCCTCCTTTAGGACTATGGGCTCAAGGATCCCTTATTGGCGTCGCCTTAGCCCCATTTCAGGCATGAAGTGCGTGTTATTGAATATCTGAATCACATTGATGTTTCCATGAGGGTTGTGTTCTTGACAGACTCGGTCTTTGAAGTTATCCCTTATTGGGAGGGGAAGTGGACAATTCTGAAATGAGAGAGGATCATGTCATTCGTCCCATACTTGATTTCCAGTACTAGATTGCTAGTGCTGACATAGCAGGTACTGTTATAATCCCCCAAAATAATGATGACCTAACCTTTAGCGAAGAACTTCTGTTTCTCATGAAGGGAAAAGAATACTCATCGAATGTTATAAAGACATGGATGATCAAGGTGTAGATTGAAGCATGCAGGTATGCCGGTGACTTGAAACTCGGTGACAGGATTGATACGACCAGCCTGTGGTGTGAGTTATATGAACCCTATTACTTCTCGATGGGTATTGTCAGAAGCAAGCACGGTGGTGAAAGTGGAAGTGAGATCACTGACTTTAAATCCCAAATAATTGAAGGTTCTGAGAGGATAAACCTTAAGAGCAAATCCATTATTGACAAGTGAAAGTGGGACTGTCTTTCCTAAGACTTCAACGAAGATGTTAAGGGCATAATTGTAATGAGGGTGAAAATTTGGTATCTCTTTTTTGAAGAAGGAGAGGAGTCTAGAAGAGGTCAGGGTCCCATCCATATTTATAGATTCTTCAAGAGTAGTAGAAGGAGGGACTGTGGGTTTTGTGAGAATCTTTATCAAATCATTCCAGTGCAACTGACGGGATATGAAAAGCCCCATAGGGTGATATTATCTGAGAATTTTTTGAGCTGATTAAGGACTTTGCTCCCTTCAGTGGTCATTTATGGCATGGGAAGTTATTTGGTAACTCCTTTTCCTTTATCTATTTCGATTGCATGAGGAATTGAATCTTTGTAGTGTCTCTCAGACCTGGTCATGTGGTTCACAGAAGCAATAAATAATAAGAACCTCGTGGCTTCATCTACCTCGAGCTGTATGGCCCCCTTATTGATTTTCCCAATTGATATTCGAAGGAAATCATTCAGCACAGACTGGTTACTGGACTGATATGTCTTCTTGCTAAGATTAATCAATACACTCGACAACTTCAATGGTTTCATCGTACAAATCTTCCCATTCAGAAAGGAGGTACAGGAGTGAAAGGACCAACCATCCCTGAAGCTTAAAGCGGTGAGAAACTTAGAAATGTTTCATATTTCATTTGTCCATTGAAATGTATTGTCTATGATCGGTACCACATCATCTAGACTAACCTCTTAAACATGTACCACCCATTCATCTGATTATCGAGACCACTTTCGAGCTTTCATGAACAAACAACTGAATTTCTTATAATCAATGGTCATCTCGACGACCAATTTCATCCCAAAATCTAAGAGTTGGTTTAATACAGTTGATAGATCCATGTTGCCCCCTTAAATCACGTGCAGACAGTGATACATGACCTTGTAATGAGTGATAAAAAATGGTCAATGGAGTAGGTAGGAGGTAAAATAAAGGATGGTTAAACCTTGAGTGGTTTGGGTGAGACTGTAGGAATGGCTGGTGTTTTACTGGACACAATTTAAGTAGATAGATAAAATTCTAGGTCACTTTCTAGATAGTTGGCATTTTTATGTGCTGGAAGTGGGTTAGGAGTGGTATTGGGTTTAGGATTAAGCGGTGGGGTGATGATACCCCGATAAATTAGGCCTTGGGACACATTTCTAAGGTGAAAGCATTGGTCCGTGGTATGACCCATGGATTGGTGAAAATCACAACGGGCATCGGGTTTGAAGTTTTTAGGGAGTGGGCTAGTAATGAACGGGGTCCAAGGGTTTAATGAGATTTCAACTTAACAAGGCCTAGTAAACTTTGGACAGGGAGGCATGGATCTCAATGTATTCTTTTTGGTAGGATTGGGGCGAACTTTGGGTGTCCAAGAGGTAGTAGGTTGTGAAATATTATTGATGGTTGAGACTGTAGCACTAACAGGCTTCTCATACTTCCGGGGAGTGAATTTTTTGGTCACTTTCTTTAGTTTAGATTCAACTTTGGTAATGCCTTCCTCAATTTCTACTCTATCTTCTCGAAGGGATCGAAAGTGTGGGTAATACTGTCCTCCTATGGACGTTTGGATATGAGGCAAGAAGTTCTTCTTCACAATATTGACTTGTTCCTCCTCAGAAGGTCTATTGGTCATAGTAGCATATTTCTCCCTCCACCTTCCTATGAAGTTACTGAATGTTTACATAGGGTATTGCTTAAGAATCTCTATATCTAGGCACGTAAACTCGAGCTCCTACTTGTATCGAGACATGAATTCTTGAGCGACATCATCCCAACTATGGATTCTGGATTCTTCAAGGGACAAAAACCACAAGAGGGCACTTTCATTCAAGCTCTGCTGAAACAACTGGGCCATTATATATTCCGAGGCACTAAGGAAGGTTATGGCTTGGTAATATATTATAAGGTGAATAATTGGGGGTTCGCTTCCCCCAAATTTCTTGATGTATGGCATCTTGAACTTCTCTGGTAGTCTAACTTTAAGTGTCAGAGCGAATTATTTTTAATCGATGTACGTGAATGAGTTACCTACTATATACTTCCCATCGTGAGTTAGCTAAAGCGGTATGATGCGCAGGGAGACGTTCAACATACGTCGAAGGGACGAGGCCAATGGAAGGTGAGAGTTATATTTCTTAGGCTAATTGCGCCCAGTAGGATGAGTGCCCATCACAAAGTGACCCTCTAGTACGAGACAATTTTTTTGTCAATATTGCAGTGCCCTTGGTGATGTAGTGTGAAAAAAGGCACGAGTCTTAATTAGCATATTATGGAGAAACAGTTTATTTTTTAATTTGCATTATGAGTAAAAGGAGTACTACACTAGCGAGGGAGCATAGACAAGTATTACAAAAAGTAAATCTAGCATACAGACTATACTACGCATGGTTATATGTGAGTAAGTAAGAGACATGTGAATATATACAAGCGAGTGTGTGTGATAGTGAGCCTATACATGGATCAACTAGAAGTGGTGTGTGATATGTGTAAGTGAGCATGGAGATATATACAAGTGTAAGAAGTGTGGGTATGTGCTAGTGAAGCCTAAGCATGGATACTTTAAGTGGTGTGTGAAGAACATGAGTAGAAGTGAAGCCAAGTTAAGTGTGTGAAGTGTACATGGAGAGTATATAAAAGTGCGTGAAGTGTATAAGTGAGTGAAAAGTGATATATACATGAGGTAGATATACATGAAAGTAAATATAGGAGAAAAGGGAACTTACCATAGGCACACATGCATAAAAGAATAGCACCCATGCAGAAATAGAGTCTTGTCCTCTTAAAATCTCCCTAAAAGAGTTATCGCTGTGGCCACCCCAAGAGAATTTCCCCCTCTCTCGCATGCGCACGAGATTACACCTTTTCTCGGGGCGCTCGTCCATCATCAATGTGGAGTAATATGCAGAGATATAGTCCCCAACCTATTTTTCACAAAACAGGCAAGAAATGCTTCCGACTCGAGAGAATGACATCAATGACAATACTTATGCTTTCAAAACCAAGTAATTCAAAGGTCCAGGGATTAAGTTACGGAAAGGGAAGGTGTTAGGCACCCTTTCCACCCTTTCAGTCTCTCATGGGAATGTGTTAATCTTCTCTTATTAGACTCCGTGAAGTGTGTGCTTACATGCCTAATATAAATGGAGAATGGAATCGTTCAACCCGCGTCATGGAAAAGGACGAAGTGACTTCATCCTTAGGAGTGTTCCTAAAATAATAATTCAAAATATAATGTAAGTGTTTGCCGAGTCACAAGTAATTATGGAAGAAAGAATGTATGCACCAGACAAGACACAAGCATGCAAGAATATGACATCCATTAATATAACAAATGTGTATAAGGGAGGACTCGAGCAAGCAAGAATATATATATATGACATGTGTATAAGGGAGGACAAGACACAAGCATGCAAGAATATATATATAATGTGTATGAGGAAGGACTCGAGTCTCGGGGTTTATCCAAGATGCCTACGTAGCCCAAGGGGCATCAAAGTACACGTAGTTTGAAGATAACATAGGGTGGGGTTTAATCCATAAATCCAAATGGGAGATTCGTCTTTTATATGTGTGTAGAGATAAATGTGATTTAAGTGTGAGAATGTATAGTGAGAATCCCTCTTTTGGAATTTGTAGGTAAACCAACTTTTTCTTATTTTTGTTTTTTTAATGAAAATAAAGTATGTGAAAATACTACTAATAAAATTTTAAAATCAAGGTATGTGATGTAATAAATAAAGTGCTAAAGTAGAAATAAATCAACTAATGCTAAACAAAAGAGAATTTAAAGACAAGGATGGAGAATTGAACCTCCTTATGAAGACTTGAAAAGGACCTCGAATGTAGATAGGTTGATCTTGAAATGAGTTGTAGGCGTTATGAGGAGATGGGAGGGAATTTACTAAATGATGTATGAAAAGGTTGGAAGGAATATGGTAAATGGGCCTTTTAGGAAGGGAACATCTCTTAATCTAAGAGAATGTTCTCTGAATTACTAAGAGGGATGCTCAGGGGTGCCTTTCAAAGTGATGTCATGGCCTATATTTATAGGGCCAAGGGGGTACCGATTGATATCATCCTAGACCTACCTATTGACATAGAACCCTAGACACACTGCCAATAGGCAGGGGCCTGAGGTTGTCATTCGTCAATCTGGGGCAAGTTTTTCAAAAAATGGTCATAAAATGCAAATCTTAAGTCCGAATCATACATGGGATGGACCATTGGAAAAGGGTATTCAGAGCCCTTTCAGAATCCATTGAACCACTCTCAGGTTTAGGAGCTGACCGAAATCAAACATTGGAAAGGGTATTCAGATCCCTTCGAGATTTCATTGAGATTCGTTCGGTTCAGATAATTGATCGAGGTCAAATGGGTCCTGAAAGTGCCCAGTGACCCTTCGTAGTAAAATAGGTCATTCATCCATACCATAGGGCTAATTCGCACTTGGGGTGGACCATTAGAAAGGGGATTCAGATCCATTTGAAGACTCATTGAGATTACCTCAAGCTGGAGAGTTGATCGGAGTCAAACGGGGCTCGGGAGCATCCGGTGGCCTTTAGATCAGTTTTGGAGGAAAAATGTATTGTTTGTGCAAAACGTAAGGCTGATTCGTGCATGGGGTGAATCGTTTGAAAGGGGATTCAGAGACCTTCGAAGATTCATTAAGATTATGCTCAGATAAGAAAGTTAACTAGAGTCAAACGGGGCCTGAGGGCACCCGATGGAATCCAGATCCATTTTTAATAGTGAAATGGATTATTCATTCGAACCATAAATCCAATTTTTACATAGGGTCGGTTGTTGGAAAAGGGATTCAGAGCCCTTCAAAGATTCATTGAGCTTCTACTCAAATGAGTAAGTTTACCAGAGTCGAACGGGCCAGGGAGCACGCAATAGCCTGTAGATTAGTACTCAGATCATGACCTAGGGTTTACGATGAACGAGTGAGCGCTAGGAACCTATGGATGTGCTTACGAGGTCATAGGATGGAGTGTCTACAGAGAGCCCCTCAATGGGTGGGCTTGGAGTAAATGAATACCATCAAATAATAGACACCACATTGACATTGGGAAAGAGTATTTTAGATCAATTCTGTGGACCTAGAGTATGAGATTAATCGAGTTGGTGGGTCGAGGTCAATTCTGAGGACCTAAGGAGACGAGGATGATGAATTCAGCGGGTCGAGGATGACTGATTCAACAGTTCGAGGTAAATTCTTAGGATCTAAGTGTGATGCCCCGCCTAATTAAATACCTGCTGATCAGGACTTTATTAAATTAAAGCAAGCTTCCCATTTGCTTCATTCTCAGCATCACTGTTGAAAACTTCTTAATCTTTACTAACCATCGGATATTCAAAAATTCGGTGCCAAATTTTATCATTTATTAAACAAATGATAACTTGTGGAAAAACTAAAATAAGTCATACAACAATATAGAGTCTAATCCATCACCATATATAGATAAATAAAGTCTTTTCGAATAAATCATCGGCTAAAACAAACATAATAAAACCAAGAGAAAGATAATTGAATCCAACATAAGTCTAAACTAGATAATTATAAATGGGGAAACATGCCCAAATAAATGTTAAAGTACTCCCAACAGATCCTACACTAGGAAATGAAGAGGTGAAGCGTCTAAACAAAAACTCCAACAAAAAATCCACCTTTGTTGCGACTGCGTGTCCCTGGGGAAGAATATCAAGTCTGGAATCCCTGTGGCTGGACACCTAAAAGGATTTGAAAATATTTTATAGCAAGAATTAGTAATCAAAATGTTTTGAAAATATTTAGCAAGCGTTTCTTACAATAAAAGATCGATTATTGATTACACATGTTAGGTTCACGCACACTCTCTTGAGTTTTCTCACCTCTTGTTTATAGTGCACGCCTAACGTTCTATACTTTGCCCACCTATCTATATTACCCAAGCTAACTAGACTAAGATATTCAACAGAACTTACCTACACGCCTAAGTTCCCGTACCGCCCATACATTACATTAATTTATTAACATATCTCATATGTTAATTGTTTCTCATGTTACCGTTCATATATTTTATACTTCCATCTTAATAATTAAGTCTTACTGGTTAATTTGTTTTTCAGATATATATCAATATATAACATCTTTCAGTCTACTATCACCCGTAAGTGAAATACTCGTAAGGTATATATATTACACACAATATATACTATAAGTGCATACTTGACTATCACATCACTGCATCACACATTAAGGATTATTAGCTCGGAATCCTACCTCGATCACCAATAGTGATCTATATATCTTGGCTCGGAATGACACCTCAATCACCAATATTAATCATATCTAGATTGGATCGGAATCCTACCTCGATCACCAATACTAGTCATTTATATTGGCTCGAAATCCTACATCGATCACTAATATTTATTTAGTATGCTATAGGTATTCACAAAACCTATGTATTACAATTGACCAATAGGTATTCACACAACCCGATCATTCACATTAGTACGTAGTATGTTTCTCTCTAATACTTACCGTACATTTTTATTTTACGATTTATCTCACTATCGTATTAATTCCAGTATTCATACAACTCTAAGGGTCCTATTTTTCTCTTTATAAATTTCAGTAGTTAAAATATCTCAAAGCTACTGGTATACACCCTAGAATTGACGTTTACTCTCCCCGTAACTCAAATCCCAAATATCTTGATATATGACTTGATCGATTTATCCTCGTCGGTCCATACTCCAAGTCTTACACTCCATGACCTTAACGGGACTTAACTATACACCTACTACCTTTTATTAAGTCCCTACATAGGCATTATATCATCACAAAGGTTCCCATTCATCATTGAAAATCGAAGAAAAACTCAACCAACAAAAGAACCTAAATTCAGCTTTGATCGATCGATCGATCCATCGACATTCAATGTCGATCGATCGACCAGATACAACTTCACCCAACTTCGTCTTTCTCCATATTCAACCCATCAATCCCTTATTAAACATTCTGGAAATCTATACCAACATAAACAAACATCCACCATATGTATAAAGACTATTCCTAACGTAAATATATAATCAAATCTTTACGAAATTCATTCAAGAACCATCAAATTCTAAATATTATCAAAAACCCTAGATATTTGTGTTCTTCATGTGTAATCCTCATAAACCCAGATTTAAATCTGTATCAGCAATCATAACTCTTCTGATTTTTAATCCTCTACAGATGTAAATAAAAACTACATTCAAACCTACCCAAACATATATTTAATTCATCATTTTCTTCCAAATTTTTTTAATAAAATCAAACTATTCATGAAGCCCTATGCATGGGTATTATAACTTCAATTAGATTTGCAATAAAAACTTATCTTGATTATCGTAGGGTCGAATTTTGTGTTAATGAAGATGGTTTGATTGTTTCCTCTCCAAATCCCTACTCCAAGATTGATGTTTTGTATGCCCAATGAAAAATTCTTCAAGAACCCTCTTTAATTCTCACCAAATCTCTCTCTCTTGTTCTATATATGCCTAACTTGTGTTTTTGAAGCCTTTAACCCTAGCCTCCATTCTTTATCATCTGATAAAACACTCTAAAATTCGTAGGTTTTTCTGCCTAATTTTTCCAAGTGCCCACAATGCCCCCAATAAGTGTCAGTTTGGCCTAAAATTGACTTGGGACTCAAATTATACCCCCAGGTATACTATTCCGACTATTTTGACCCCTACAGAATCAACCGTGACCTCTAAATCAACATATGAGTCACTTAAAATATATTTCCTATCTCAACCTCAATTTGGTCTGTCTGCAACTCCCGATTGAGATAAAAATAAAATATGCACATATCACTCGCTATGCCGTATAACAATAATCATCAATTATTTAATATCCACAGTTAGTAAATTTTATATCATAATATTAACCAGTTTCTATCTCTCGATTAATATTAAATAATCACATTTATCATTTTATCACATTAAATTTCCTCACTTGCGTAATTTATATAAAACGTATTTTCTTAATTAATTCTCAAATTAATTAAATTATAAATACACAAAAACACGGGGTGTTACATACTCCCCCCTTACCAAGGAATTTCATCCCCGAATTTAGGACATACCTGTGGTGAATAACTCTTGATACTGCGCTTGCATGCATCCTCCCACTCCCATGTCGACTCATCAGTATTGTGGTATCCCCACTGAACTCGCACTGGTGGCACCACCTTGGATCGCAACTTACGCTGACTACGATATAGAATAGCCACGGGTATCTCCTCACATGAGACGTCTGGCTGTAAATCAATCTCCTCAAGTGAAATGTGCCAGAAGGTTCTCTCTCTCCTCTTGTACTTCTTCAGTGATGACACATGATACACGTCGTGTATCCGCTGAAGATGCTCTAGAAGTCATAGTTTGTATGCTACCGCTCCCAACCTTTTTATGATAGGAAATGGTCCCACATATCTCCGCGCTAACTTCCCTCTCTTGTCGAATCTCATAATCCCCTTCATAGGATATACTCGAACCAACACATGGTCGCCAACCTCTAACTCCACATGTCTCCTATCGGCGTCAACATAACTCTTTTGCATATCCCGGGCTATCCGAATACACCCTCGAATCAACTCAATCTTGGAAGTAGTCTTCTGAATCATCTCTAGCCTCAACAACTTATTATCCCCCACCTATAACCAGTAAGCGGGTGAACGACAAGGCCTCACTTATAACGCCTCAAACGGTGCCATATCGATAGTAAATCGGTAAAACTTGTTATACGCAAACTCTAACAATGGGAGATATCTCGCCCACCATCCCCTAAAATATTGGATGCACATCCTCAGCATATCCATAAGCATCTGATTAACCCTCCCAGTCTACCCATCTGTTTGTGGGTGATAGGCCCTACTCAACCGCAAGTCTATGCACATGGACTCCTGGACACTCTGACAGAAGTGCGACACAAAAATCTTGTCTCTATTAGACACAATATTAATGGAGATCTCGTGTAGCTTAATAATCTCTAAAATGAATAGTTACGCGTACTACATCGTCTCGTAGTGTGTGCGAACTGGCAAGAAATGATCCACCTTAGTTAGCCAATCCGCTATCACCCATATGGAATCGTGACCCCATCGTGGCATAGGTAGCCCAGTAATAAAGTCTATCGAAATGCTCTCCCACTTCCACATAGGAATTTCAAGTGGTTGTAACATCCCCGAAGGCCTCTGATGGTCAACTTTCACGAGCTGATAAGTAACACACTTTGAGACAAACTCTGCTACGTCTCTCTTCATGCCGATCCACCAGTACTGTTTCCTCATATTCTGGTACATCTTATCCCCATCGGGATGTACAGCAAACCTGGAACCATGAGACTCAGTCATAACTTCATGTCTCAAATCCTCATCCCCGGGCACTACTAATCTCCCATTAAAGTGCAAGCCTCTATCTAAGCTGACTGAGTAAGCTCTGCACCCTCAGCTAATAACTGTCATACCCTGTCCTGACAGAACTGATCCTCTGCCTATGCATTCACTACCTGCATAACGATCTCAAAAGTGATAGTCATGATTTACATGCACGCTAAAGTAATCTCATCTTCTTGTCGAAGTTCACTCCACTTTGCTTTCCATACCTTTGCTAATTCTCCAGTTGGTCTTCGATTCAACACGTTAGCTACTACGTTAACCTTCCCAGGGTGATACTATATATCAAACTGATAGTCCTTCAAGAATTCTACCCACCTTCTCTACCTCATGTTCAGATCCTTCTGCGTGAAGAGATACTGAAGTGACTTATGATTCGAAAACAACGTAAATCGCTCCCCAAAAACATGATGCCTCCATATCCTCAACGTGAAAATGACCGCTTCTAACTCAAGGTTGTGGGTGGGTTAGTTCTTCTCATGGGGCTTAAGCTTTCATGACGCATAAGCTATAACCCTTTACTCCTACTACAGCACACCCCTAAATCTCTGCAAGGATGAATTTGTATAGATCCGTTACTCCAATCCGCCCATAGGAAAATCAAGTACGAGTGTCAATGTCAATTTATCCTTAAGCTCATGAAATGCTAACTGCCAATGATCTCTCCACACAAACGGTACTCCTTTGCGAGTCAGGTTCATCAACGAACCCATAATCTTCAAAAATCCTTTGATAAAGCGACGATAATATTCGTCCAACCCCAAGAAGCTATGAATCTCGATTGGTGTCGTGGGATTTCCCCACTCCCTCATCACCAATAACTTGCTTGGATCGACAACAATGCCCCTATCGAACACAGTGTGGCTAAGAAACCGTATCTCTCGAAGCTAGAATCCATATTTTCTGAATTTAGCGTATAACTGATGGTTCTATAGTGTTTGCAAAATCATACATAAGTGTACAGCATGATCCTCCTCCATCTGTGAGTAAACTAGGATGTCATCTATGAACACGATCACAAACTGGTCAAAAAACTCATGAAATACCCTGTTCATGAGATCCATGAATACTGCAGGCGCATTGGTGAGCCCAAAAGACATCACCCTAAACTCATACGACCCGTACTGTGACAAGAAAGCGGTATTAGGTACGCCCTCCTCTTAGATGCGCAACTGGTAATATCCGGACCTAAAATTAATTTTTGAGAAGTAAGCAGCCCCTCTCAACTGATCAAACAAGTCATCGATCCAAGGAAACGGATACTTATTTTGTATCGTCGCCTTATTCATCTCCCTGTAATCCATGCACAAGCGAAGCGAACCATCCATCTTCTTCACAAACAACACCGGAGCACCCCAAGGTGATGTACTCCTTCGAATGAAACCCTAACCCAAGAGCTGATGAATTTTCTCTCTCAGCTCCCGTATCTCTGAGGGAGCCATGCAATACAATGCTCTGGCAATCGATCTCATCCACGATGCTAAGTTGATGACAAACTCTATTTACCGACTTGGTAGGAGCCCAGGCATGTCCTGAAATACGCCCTCAAACTCCCTCACTATCATAATCGAGTCTAAAGGTACCACTATCTCCTACGAAGTCTCCTCTTTAATATAGTATAAGTGAGTGCGCGATCCTCCCTCAGGCAGAGGCATCGCCACTAGAAATATCTCCTGCACTGGGATGGATAACACTATAGTCCTCTCATAGCAATCTACCATTGATCGATAACTCGCCAACCAATCCATGCCTAGAATCACGTCGTACTCCTCCATGTCTAACACTAGGAGGTCTACCGCTAGACTCAGTCTCCCAATCAAAATATTGACTCCTCTACAGATCTAATGTATTGGGGAACCACTACCCATTGGTGACTCGACACACATAAGGAGACTTCCGGTTGTATCTAATAAACCAGTGGCTCGTGCAAATCTAGTCTTAATAAAAGAACGTGATTCTCCAGTGTAAAATAGAATCCTTCCTTCAATCCCATGAATAGGAAATGTACCCTCTACTATAGGCGATGCCTATGGTGCTAGAGGCATCGGTATATCCCGGATGTTATATACACGCTCGTAGTGTATCTGACCCTACTACTGCGATGGTGCTGGTGCTGGTACTGGAGCTATCGAAGCCCGCTATCCCTATTGGGCACCCTGCCACTGTGCTTTGTCTCGCTGTGGAAAAGCTCTACTCTTGTGACCCTACTGGCCACATGTGAAACATTGACCCTAAAATTGTCTTTATCCCTGGATTTGCTGGCCCTAACGTTGGCCCTGATGGCCTTGGCCCTGCTGGCCTCCCCATGGTTCCTTTGGCCCTGATAAACCTGAGGAACCTGTTGTTGTTGGGGACCCTTCTAGCCCTGCCTAAATCCCTCGTCAAGTCAGTAACCTCCAAATCTGAACTTCTTGGCAAAGTTCCTCGATTGGGAATCCTGATGTAACAACCCTCGCTTATGAGAACCTATTTTATATTTACTTACTATGTGAAGTAATTACATATAAAATGTTGAAATATGAAGTAAGTATTAATTTAATGTAGAAAAGTTAATATTTACTAACTTGTTGTATATTTACTGTATGAGTATGTAAATATCCTCATGTTGAGCTTTATTGTGTCATAAGAATTAAAATGACATTATGATTTAAAATGGAACCGAAACTTAAAATGAATTATAAAATATCCAAATGATAATTTGGAGGCCGTAGTTGATTCTGGAATGTGCGAGATAGTCAAATTATGTGCCATATTGTATTTTGAGGTTTTGGGCACTTTTGACTGGTTTTAACTTATATGTGTAGTTGCGAACCATTTAATGTGGTATTTACCACTTAAGTTGTATATTGTAGACTAAAGGCACGATTTATGTGCCCCTAAGTTTAGGGGCGCGCACAGTGGGGAAACCCGGACGGGCGGTCTTAGAATTGTTATATATATATATATTTATAACTATTCTAACATCAAGTGGGACTTGATGGATATTAATGCCACAAAGAGCATAACGCAATGCCATAAAGAGCATAATGCATGCCACAAAGAGCATACAATTGAGATACGTGCCACAAAGAGCACATGATAAAATTTGTATTCCTGATAAGGAATGGAAAGATAAAATGAAAAGGTGGATAATGATAAAGAATTGAGATTAATGATGATTATACAAATCCTCTTGCATAATTGAATATCATTTAATTGTCTTAGTTTATTTCATGATGTCACCGTATTAGATTATCATCCATGATTAACTGTTCTTTATTGTCATACTATTTGTGTATCTGGTGATCACATAAAACCAGGCCCTGACCCGTTCTTCTTTCTTATTGTGCATATATATATTGTAACCGCTCAGGTGCTCCACCGCAAGGACGCCCGTATTGACCTCCCCATTCCAGTGTCTTTTGAGGAGCCGTGACATTTTTTCGGATTTAACGGGATATTTTGTGTAGACGCCTTCATTGTTGTTTTCTAGTTATGATCGGGTCTTTATTCGGGCGTGTGGCCCAAACTGTTGTAATTGTATAATGGATGTAAAATGTAATGTATTGAACTTATCGTACATTGTATGAATTCTGTTGACCCACATTTCATTCGGTCCTTTTATTGTTGTTGTTGTTGTTATCTTTGTTACATATATACTTTCGGTGTTTCCACTTGTTTTCAATTATGGGTTGTTGACAATGCTTTCTTTAAATTACAAAACAAAAATTTTGACAACCCGTTTTCTGAAATATTGTGTGGTTATCCCGTATACTCTTTATGTTGTTACGGTGCTGAGAATGATTCCATCCATGATTCTTGTATTATTGGAGTATCGGGCTGGCCACCCCTTATTTCGGATACCGGGTTATCACAGATGGTATCAGAGCATCAGGTTCTAGAGTCTTTAGGATCTATGCGGACTTGTCACGTTCTACCGTAGCGTTCTTTGATATAGAGCCTAATGATAAGACTGCTTTGTTGCTTATGTTTGCGATCTTCTGCAAGATAGATTGTTTTATATAGTATCCTAACTCTATTGTTTCTCCATCTCAGATGCCGCCTAAGAGAGGTCGCCCAGTGAGACGTAATAGAGTTGTGGAAGAGGAGGTTGGTCCTCCACCGCCGCCACCGGGGAGTATAAATGCTGCCGATGTAGCAAACATTGTGGCCCAAGCAGTCAATGCAGCTATGACTGCCGTGGTACAACAAATGCCACAAGCTCAACCACGAGCGCAAGAGGCACAAGATCCTATGGGATCTTCTTCGTGGGAGAGAGTTAGGGAGTCTTTTCTAAAGGCCCATCCCCCAGAATTCGATGGAGGCTCGGATGTTATAAGGGCAAATCAGTGGAAGAAAGACATGCAACGCCATCTTCGAATGGTAGAATGTAGCGAGGAGAAAAAGCAAATCCTTGTTACTTTAAAGCTTGTTGGATCGGCATTACATTGGTGGGAGTCGATGACTACACCAGAACAGAGGGATACGATGACAATCACTGATTTTTGGGCCTTGTTTGACCGAAAGTACTTCCCTCCCGCATTTCAAAGGGAGATGCAAAGGAAGCTTCAAGATGTAGTACAGGGAGAGAGATCTGTTGCAGAGTATGAAGAGGAGTTCACCCGGTTGGCAAGTTTCGTACCGGATGAGGTGACTCCAGAAGAGAGGATAATCTCCAAGTTTGTCGGAGCTTTACATTGGCGGATAAAACAACACTTGTTGGGAAATTCGGCTTTACAAACCTTTGGGGATGTGATGAATGCGGCACTACTTCATTGCCAAGAGCATAGATTGTTTGTGCAAAATAGCAAGAAGACTACCGCGATGGGGCAGGTGGGAAAACCTGGAGGTAATGGGATCGGGGGAGGAGTATCTCCTTCATCCCAATCTTCGGGGAGTAAGCAGAGAGAGAGAGATCCCCAGCAAGGGGATTTGTCAAAATGCCAACTCTTTGGTGGATTTAATGCGGGTTGTAACAACAATAGGCTGGGTCAAGGTGGACCGCCACAACAGCAAGCAGGTAGAGGTGGGAATTGAGGTAGAGGACAGCAGGGCCGAGGTTTTGGGCAATTTCGAAACAATCAGGGACGGAACCAGGAGAATGTAACGAACAAATATTTTCAGTGCGGAGAGCTGGGCCATTATAGGAGGTCGTATCCTCAGTTGATTGGAGGATAGCTTCTTAGGGCTCCGCAGCAGACATATGTACACACTACACCAAAATGGCCAAATTGTCACCTTTCAACCGGCCACCCTTGTCAAGGTCATTGACCATGACAAAAAACACGCGTTTTATGTCACGGTCAATGACCTTGACACGACCGTGACAACGAATTGTCACGGTTAATGACCGTGACAAGGCCGTGACAAATTTACTTGTCACGGACTTATCACGATCATTGACCGTGACAATTCTTTAAATAATTGTCACGGTCAATGACCTTGACACGACCTTGACAATGTTTGCAACAAAAACCCTTTCCCCCTTCTTTTTTCCCTCCCGCCGTTCCCTCCATCTCTCTCTCTCTCTCGACGTTGCTCTCTCTCTCTCTCTCTCTCTCTACTTTCAGGTTTAATTCTCTCTCTCTCTCTCTCTCTCTCTCTCTTCCATTTATATATATGTTTGTGTGTATATATATGTGTGTCTATGTGTGTATATATGTGCGTGTGTGGGGGGTGGGGCAGGGTGGGGGTAGGGTGGGGGGTAGGGGGTGGGGCAGGGTAGGGGTAAGGTGGGGGTATGGTGGGGGCAGGGTGGGGGGTAGGGGGTGGGGCAGGGTGGGGGTAGGGGGTTAAAAATGTAAATAAATAAGTAATTTTCTATAAATTTCCAAAAATAATATCCAAAAATGTAAATGTAAATAATATCCAAAAATAATATCCAAAAATGTAAATGTAAATAATATCCAAAAATATTGGATAACAATTTATTTTCATTCAAAATAAATAAGTAATTTTCTACAAATTTCATAAAAAAATGAAGGCCGGCTTAATATGTGATTTAAGTGTGAAATAATCTCTATATACTTATACTAATGGAGAAAAAAACCATATATGGCGTTTTTTGTTGACTTTATATGGTGAAATAATCACATGACTTTATATCCATCAAATAAAAGCATGAAAACTAAAAAACTACAATAAGGGTTAAAATGACATCCGAAGTTGCTAAAAGCATGAAAAATAAAATATTTTTTAAGTTTGTGGTGAATAACTAAAGTTAAAAAAAGTATTACTTTAGTCATTAAATTACTTTTTGAATTCGGGCGATGCGCATAAATTTGTAGTAATTGTCTTATAGTAAAGATCATTTAGTCTATGTTGTTGAAAAATTTGATCAAATTGGTGAGCCCTTCATATTTTAAAAATGTTGTTTTTATTCCTATTTAACTTTTCTTTCTATACACCCCTAATTATATTTAAAGTTTAATAAAATAGGAGTTATAGAAATAAAAGTGGGGTTTAAATAAAATTGAAAATAGGAGTTATTTTTATGGGAACTTGTTATACTAGAACTTAGATGAACACTAAGTGATGAAAATAATCCTTAAAATTGAAAATTAAATAAAGTTTATAAAAGTAAAGATGCTGGTAATACATCAAAGATAAATTAATAAGGACTAAATAACAAAACGTGTTCAAGTGTATAACAAGAAAGAAAATGTGGTATTTAGATTGGGTAAAATTCTTATAGTAATGTTAAGGGACTAAAAGACCCAAGACAACTGGCCAGTAAGTCATGGACCGAGAAATTTATGACGGGTGATGAAAGCCCGTAAACATATTGGGGTGGGGGTGGGGGTGGGGGTGGGGGGGGGTGGGGTGGGGTGTGTGTGTGCGTGTGTGTGTGGCAGGGCAGGGGGTGGGGTGGGGGGATGTGGTGTGTGTGTGGTGGGGCAATCTTAACAATATATATATACACCTTCATGTTGTTAGAAAGTCTTAAATGTAATTCTCACTTTATTAATGCCAAACCCGACTCTCTTATAAGATATGCATATTGTGATAATATTATATCTGTACTAATAACATTTTTTTACAGCAAATGTCTCCTTCAGATATTAAGGCGAAGATGATGATGCTGTTTATGATGATGTCATCTGGGGTCGGTGGTAGTGGAGGCGACGAGGGCTCTTCCTCCCCTAGGCTCCCCAAATATGGGAAATTTGGGATTACCGTCGAGAACAAATCGGAGATATTAGAGAGATCCCTCGTTCTGCTAAAGACGGTCATCGGCCCGGGGTTTATGAGTTGGAAGGAGGTTCCATATGAGCTCAAGTTAGCTGTTTGGGCGGCACTACAGGTAATATATTTATATTTATATTTATATGAATATTTCAATTTCAATTTCAATTTCAATTTTATATTTATATTTATATTTATATTTATATTTATATTTATATTTATATTTATATTTATATTTATATTTGTATTTATTTTTATATTTATATTTATATTTATATTTATTCGCAACTAAAATTGTATTTGTTGGACAGGAACAATTCAACTTGGATCCAAAGCTACGCAATCCCGTCTTGGAGCAGATTAGGGAGCAATTCAAGTCGTGGAAAAAAAAATAAGCGGCCACTGTACTTTGGGAAAACACGAGAGTCGATTATCCAATGGCGTTAATCCGTCCCCCCCAAGGAGCCGATCTCATTGGCACAATGGCAGAAGTTCATTGACAATGAGATCGAGGATTGACAATTGGCATCTCGCCAATCGGGGAGGGAAAATCGGGCAAAAAAGACGGACGTGCACTACTCCGGCCGGACCTCTTACGCTGAGGTGGAGCATAGGATGCAGGTAAGATTTAATTTTTCTATAACTACAGAAATATATTATTCTTCATTATTTTACTTTGCGGGGCCGATACTAATTTTACTTTACTTTATTTTATTTCAGGGGGTAGGGAGTGGGCCAGGGGGTAAGCCACATAGGCTCGATACTTATGTGGCTCTTCGGACGAAGAAGGGGAAGGACAAGGAGGTGTCCCCGAGCGTCGCGACCACGGTTGTAAGTAATCCGACAGTTTAATTTTTGTTAATTACGTCATAATTTTTTAGTTTACTTATTTTACTAATCATGTGCTTTTTGTCGTTTCAGGCAAAGCTTAAGGAAGTGCATGAGTCGCAGTCTGATGCCGACAAGGCATCTTTGTCCACAGACGCACTCAGACAAGTGCTTGGCTCTGATCGCAAGGGGAGGACAAGGGGGTGAGCTCGCGGGTGGCCAAATCTAGGATCATCGGATTGGAGACGAGCGACACCGGGTTGGCTCTAACGATGGATTCACACGACGCGAAGCTGTCCCGTTTGGAGGCGACGGTCCAAGATATGTACGCATTCATGAAGCGTACGTTGGGCGGAGGCCGTAAAGGGAAAGGGAAAGGGAAGGAGAAGGAGATGGAGGAGGAGGTGCGGGAGGACGAGGCGCATGATGACGAGGATGTGGACCTCGCTGCTTCATCATCGACACGTTCGTACTTCGATGATCCACTTCCCTATTTGGCGCCCTTCAACAGACCAATGTCGACACTTGGTTGGCTGAGCGTGTTCATATTGGACGTATTTGATGGCCAGCGGATAGGGCGGGGTTTGAGGGACCCGAATATCGTCCAGGGTGGAATAGTTCATGGACGTGCGCTTCAAGAGATGGAGTCCAGGGTGCTCGTCACGCATGTCATACCCGGGAAGGAGAACTCCCTATTGTGGTTGCGCGAACAATGCGGCACGACGTATATTAGTGGGTGCGTCAATTCGTATGTCGTGTGGCCTACTCACCTCCTCAGTTTTAACAATACACCATACATGTAGTGACATTGTTTTAAGTTTGAATTGAATTATTTTAAGTTTGAATTGAATTGTTTTAAGTTGTTACATTTGAATTATATCGTGATGCATATTGTCTAAATTTGAATATATATTTGCATTATCTTTAGTTTGTTTGGATATATGATGTTTGGAACAGGTACAAATATACTGCTGGGCAGTGGCAGTGGCCAGACTGCCCAGCAGATTTTTTTTAAATTCTGCCCAGAATTGTCACGGTCATTGACCGTGACACGTCCGTGACAAAAAGTTGTCGCGGACGTGTCACGGTCAATGGCCGTGACAATTTTTTTAAAAAGGGTCACGGCTTTGTCACGGTTATAAACCATGACAAACGTGTCACGATCATTGACCGCGACACGACCATGACAAAAAAAGTTGTCTCGCCTCGAAATGTCACGGTCATTGACCTTGACAAGTTGGATTTGTCAAGGTCAATGACCTTGACAATTCGACAGATTTGGTGTAGTGATAGTTTCCGCCCCAGGCACCTAATCCGGTTGTTCCTCCACAGCAAGGGCAACTGCAGTATGGACGGGTCTATCATATTCAGGAGGTTATGCTTCCTCCAGCCCCTCCGGTACCGCCAGCGATTGAGGGTAAGTTTCTCATCCAAGGGCATTTGGGTCGGGTATTATTTGATACGGGTGCGACGCACTCTTTCATTTCTAGGAGTTTTGCTCAGACTACAGAGTTGATAAAATTGGCTGAGAGTACTTTCACTAGTGTAGAATCTTCCATGGGTGATGGTTCATTGATTTTCTTTGTTTGTAAAAACATAGGAATTAATCTTGGTAATTTGTGTTTTGAGGCCGATTTGCTCGTCCTTGACATGGTCGGGTATGATGTGATTTTGGGCATGGATTGGTTAGTGAAATATCACACGATAGTGAATTGTTACGGGAAGAGTATAGTCTTCGCCGTTCCGGGACAAGAAATGTTCTTGGTAGTTTTGCCTAGTTTGGAAGGAGGTACGAGTACCTATTTATATTGTATTACGGAGGAAACTTATAGGGATGTAGTTGTTCCCCTAGATTCTATTCCGATTGTCAGAGATTTTGAAGATGTTTTCCGGGAGATACCGGGATTGCCTCCGAGCCGGGAGATTGAGTTTGTGATCGATTTAGCGCCGGGAACTCGACCTATTGCGAAAGTTCCATATCGCATGGCTCCTGTGGAAATGAGGGAGTTAAGGGATCAAATCCAGAAGTTATTGGAGCAGGGATTTATTAGGCGCAGTACGTCGCCATGGGGTGCTTCGGTGTTGTTTGTAAAGAAAAGAAACGGTTCTGTCCGGTTATGTGTGGACTATAGAGAGTTGAATAAAGTCACCATACGGAATAAATACCCTTTGCCTCGTATTGAAGATCTATTTGACCAACTTAGGGGAGCGTTGTACTTCTCTAAGATCGATTTGAGGACGGGGTATCATCAGTTGCGGATACGGGAGCAGGATGTATCCAAGACCGCATTTCTGACCAGATATGGATCCTATGAATTTTTGGTTATTCCCTTTGGACTAACCAATGCCCCCGCTGTATTTATGGATCTCATGAATAGGGTGTTTCGGGATTTCCTTAACCAGTTTGTTATTGTATTTATTGATGACATCTTAGTCTATTCTCAGATCGAATCTGACCATGCTACTCATTTACGGTTGGTCCTGCAAAGAATGAGGGATCACCAATTGTATGCGAAGTTCGAAAAGTGTGGCTTTTGGTTAAAAGAAGTTCAATTTTTGGTCCATGTTGTGTCATCCCAAGGTATATCGATGGATCCAAGCAAGGTGGTTGCGGTGAGGGAGTGGGGTCATCCCACGACACCTACCGAGATTCGCAGTTTTCTGGGTTTGGCGGGTTATTACCATCGGTTTATCAAGGGTTTCTCTAAAATTGAAAGCCCTTTGATAAATTTGACCCGAAAAGGGGTGAGATTTGTTTGGGATAGCTCTTGCCAGGCTGATTTTGATGAGCTCAAAGATAGATTGACTTCGGCTCCAGTCCTCTCTTTGCCAAAGACGGGATTGGAATATCTAGTCTTCACCGATGCATCTCTTCAAGGATTAGGAGGTGTGATTCAACAAGAGAGACGGGCTATTGCTTATGCTTCCCGCAAGATAAAGCCTCGTGAAAGAAACTATCCGGTGCATGACTTAGAACTTTCCGCGGTTGTCTTTGCCTTGAAGATTTGGAGGCATTATCTCTTGGGGGAGAAATTCAGTCTTTTCACGGACCATAAATCGCTGCAATATTTATTCTCACATAAAGATTTGAATATGCGTCAGCACTGATGGTTGGAGTTTGTGAAAGATTATCAATTTGATATCCATTATCATCCGAGTAAGGCGAACGTAGTGGCGGATGCCTTGAGTAGGAGGCCCGAGGGAGAGTTAGCTGAAGTATGGAAAGCTAAGTGGAAAGAGCTCAGTCAGGAGGATGTGGTGGTGAGAGCATGTATGTCAGTGATGACCGTTACTCCTACCATTGTGGCAAGGGTTGTGGAAGCCCAAGGAAGGGATAAGGGCTGTCAAGATCATATACACCGATTACTGTTCGAGGGAGAGGAATCCTACTAGATAAGTTCAGAGGGTGGATTACACTTTCATGGAAGACTTATTGTTCCGGAGGAGGGGGATTTGAGACGGGCGGTGATGGCGAAACCTCACGGGTCAAAATTTACGGTACATCCTGGTGGGGACAAAATGTATCAAGACATGCGCCGCTAGTATTGGTGGCCCGGTATGAAGCGGGATATTTCTGAGTTTGTATCCCAATGCACTACTTGTCAGCTGGTCAAGATCGATCATCAGCGACCGACAGGTTTGTTGCAACCGTTAGAGATTCCGGTGTGGAAATGGGAGATCATATCGATGGACTTTATTACTGGCTTACCAAGATCACAGAGGGGTTATGATTCGATTTGGGTGATTGTCGACCGCTTGACTAAGTCGGCACACTTCTTACCTGTGCGTACGGATTTTGATACTGCTCACTATGCCCAGTTGTTCATCGAGGAGGTCGTTAGACTTCACGGGGTACCTTTAAATATAGTTTTCGATCGGGATAAGATCTTTGTCTCCCACTTTTGGCGAAGTTTCCAAGAGGCCATGGGGACCGAATTGAGGTTAAGCACTTCTTATCATCCTCAAACAGATGGTCAAACTGAAAGAGTAAACCAAATGTTGGAGGATATGCTCCGTATGTGCGTGCTTGATTTCAAGGGTGGTTGGGAACAATACCTCCCATTGGTTGAGTTCGCTTACAATAACTCATACCAATTTACTATTGGATGGCGCCCTATGTAGCTCTTTATGGCCGGCCATGTAGATCGCCCGCTTGTTGGTTGGAAGTGGGTGATAATAAATTTCTTGGACCTGAAATGATCCAAGATACTTCTTCTAAAATTGAACTCATTCGGAATCTCATTCGGATAGCCCAATACCGCAAAAAGAGCTATGCCGATGCGGGTAGAAGACACATGGAGTTGGAGATTGGGAACCGAGTCTTGGTGCGAGTGTCACCAATGAAGGGCATTAAGCGTTTCGGGAAGAAAGGAAAGCTTACGCCGCGTTTTGTTGGACCTTTTCTAGTTATTGCGAAAGTCGGTCCAGTGGCGTATAAACTTGCCTTACCAGAACCTTTGCAACAAATTCACGATGTATTTCATATTTCCTCTCTGAAGAAGTATAAGAGATGCGAAGGTGCCCTTTGGCATATCCCTTTCGAGGATATTGACTTGCAACTCGACATTTCATATGAAGAACAACCGGTTGTTATTCTAGAGCATGGGGAGCGTAAGTTGAGGTATCGTATGGTGCCCTTGGTGAGAGTCCAATGGAGTCATCACAATGCTAAAGAATCGATGTGAGAACGTGAGCACGAGATGCGGGAAAAGAATCCGCATCTCTTCTTACAAGGTACGCTTGAATTTTGGGGACAAAATTCCCTCATAAGGGGGGGGGGGGAGTATGTAACAATCCTTGCTTATGAGAACCTATTTTATATTTACTTACTATGTGAAGTAATTACATTTAAAATGTTGGAATATGAAGTAAGTATTAATTTAATGAAGAAAAGTTAATATTTACTAACTTGTTGTATATTTACTGTATGAGTATGTAAATATCCTCATGTTGAGCTTTATTGTGTCATAAGAATTAAAATGAAATTATGATTTAAAATGTAACCGGAACTTAAAATGAATTATAAAATATCCAAATGATAATTTGGTGGGCGTATTTGATTCTGGAATGTGCGAGATAGTCAAATTATGTGCCATATTGTATTTTGAGGTTTTGGTCACTTTTGACTAGTTTTAACTTATATGTGTAGTTGCGAACCATTTAATGTGGTATTTACCACTTAAGTTGTAGATTGTAGACTAAAGGCACGATTTATGTCTTGATTAAGTCACTATTCTCTTAAGTGAAACTTTTGACCTAGAGAGAAAGAGAGAGGAACAGAAAGAGTAGAAAAAGGAGAAGAGATTGAAGATTGAGGTTGGATTCTTGCTACTACACAAATAAAATCTGAATTTGCAAGATTGAGGCAAGTTTTCTACTTGCTATATGTGGTTTAAGATAAATGATTAGTTGTGATAATTGTGTATTAATCATGGTTTAACTAGTTTAGGGTTTTTTGTGGATTTGAGGTTCTTGGATCATTCAAGAATGATTTGGGTGATTAATGAGGTTTATGGTAGTAGTTAGTGGTATTTATTATGTATTGATGACCATAAATGATATTGGTTTGAAATAATTTGAGTTGGGGTAAATTTGGAGTCCAAGACTCCATAGCCAAAATTGGCAAAATTCGCAGGGCCGAATCGATTCGGCTTGGCCGAATCGATTCGCCCAGGGACAGTTTCCAGGTTTAGGTGAACTGAATCGATTCGGCTATTTCGAATCGATTCGGAATTTATGCAGAAACCCAATTTCCCTGACTAAATCGATTCGGATGGTCCGAATCGATTCGGCAATTATGCAGAATCTCATATTTTCTGGCCGAATCGATTCGAAAATCCTACATTTTTAAATTGTCTTTCTTTTTCAATTTTAACCCTTTTTCTCTAAACTTAGGACTTAGGAGCCTTATTATGAAGTCAACTTAGAGTCCTAGAGTTCTAGGTGAGTTAGTTTACTACCCTAAATTAAAATTGGTATACATGGGACTTAGTTCGAGGGTGCATGAAGTGATGTTTAGGCATTACTTTCATTTTTCAATTTGTAGGAGTCTAGGAGATTACTAAGTTGTGTTTGGAGACTATAGAAGTTAATTTGAGGTTTGATGGTCTATATTAAAGTCCAAAAAGGATAAAAGAAATAATAATAACATGGGAGTTTAAATATTCCTCGAGGTTATTATGATGATGTGAAGCACGTATGGTTTCGATTAACCATAATGCATTTGATAAGATGTAAATGGATAAAGTAAATGATAATTTACTAAATCATGTCATGATAATTAATAAAATGGTTGGAACACACCCTCTCTAAATACCATCTTAAGGGAAGTTCGTGCGTAAGGTGAAGCCCCCTGGCTAATGAATGCAGGGTGGATATAGTCCTAGGCCATATGAGCGCTTGTTTTATATTTTCTGCGATGGGTAGGTAATTCCAAGTGTGGTTATGACTACCCCACAGGCATATGGCCGCTTCCCGACGTTTCGATAGGATTCCAAGTTGTCTTGATGATAGGCCCTGGAAGATGATGGTTATTTAGGGGGGCGCACAGTGGGGAAACCCGGACGGGCGGTCTCAGAATCGTTATATATATATATATATATATATATATATATATATATATATATATATTCTAACATCAAGTGGGACTTGATGGATATTAATGCCACAAAGATCATAACGCAATGCCATAAAGAGTATAATGCATGCCACAAAGAGCATACAATTGAGATACGTGCCACAAAGAGCACATGATAAAATTTGTATTCCTGATAAGGAATGGAAAGATAAAATGAAAAGGTGGATAATGATAAAGAATTGAGATTAATGATGATTATACATATCCTCTTGCATAATTGAGTATCATTTTCTAATCATTTAATTGTCTTAGTTTATTTCATGATGTCACCGTATTAGATTATCATCCATGATTAACTGTTCATTATTGTCATACTATTTGTTTATCTGGTGATCACATCAAACCGAGCCCTGACCCGTTCTTCTTTCTTGTTGTGCATATATATATTGTAACCGCTCAGGTGCTCCACCGCAAGGACGCCCATATTGACCTCCCCATTCCAGTGTCTTTTGAGGAGCCGTGAAATTTTTGTGGATTTCACAGGATATTTTGTGTAGACGCCTTTATTGTTGTTTTCTAGTTATGATCGGGTCTTTATTCGGGGGTGTGGCCCAAACTGTTGTAATTGTATAATGGATGTAAAATGTAATGTATTGAACTTATCGTACATTGTATGAATTCTGTTGACCGACATTTCATTCGGTCCTTTTATTGTTGTTGTTGTTGTTGTTATCGTTGTTACATATATACTTTAGGGGTTTCCACTTGTTTTCAATTATGGGTTGTTGACAATGCTTTCTTTAAATTACAAAACAAAAATTTTGACAACCCGTTTTCTGAAATATTGTGTGGTTATCCCGTATACTCTTTATATTGTTACGGTGCTGAGAATGATTCCATCCATGATTCCTGTATTATTGGAGTATCGGGCTAGCCACCCCTTATTTCGGATACCGGGTTGTCACACCTGACCCTGCTCACTTGCTGTCTGCTACTTCTAGGGTGGTGCCCCAATACCACTGATCCCTCCACCCTTGACCTGCTGGCTAGGCTCACATCTTTTGCTCCCCTTCACATAAAAATAATGATCATGACAATCCCCCAGTACGACATTGACGATGTCAGTGTAAATCATCAACGCGGGGTTACCAATCAAATGTTGCCTGATCCTCCAAGCCAACCCATCCATAAAATTATCTTTTTTCCTTTCTTTGTTTCTCACCTCATCTGGTACAAAGTTAGCCCGACGGGTGAACTCCTCGTAGTCCGCTACCGAATTGTCACCCTGAACTACTTCACTAAATTTATTCTTCATCTCCGATTTCACTTCAGGTGAGAAATACTTGCGGTCAAATCACAACCAAAACTCAAAAATCGTCATCAAGTCTATCTCCTTAGCGGTGGTCACTGACTCCCACCACTGTAGGGCTGCTCCCAAAAGTCTAAAGGTAACTAACATATGTTTCTAGACTTTGATACACTCAATCATCTGCTGATGGAGATGAATTTTCTTGTTCCATTGGCATGCGCCCACTACATCAGTACTACCCTAGAACTCGGGCGGTTGGCCCTTCTGGAAGGTCTCCCTGACTCACTGCCAAGAAGACGGCCCTGTCTTGGCCTAGATTACTAGCGCCACTGGCTGTTGTGCCTGAGGGAAGTGAGATACCATGGCCCTCATAGCTATCTCAACTTCCTGAGCCACTATCACTGCCACCAGATTAGTAGAAATCACCTCTGGTGGTGGTGGTGGCCTTACTTGTTACTCCTAAGGGTTCTCCCTAGCCTTGCCTCTGGCTGTTGCCCTCTCGAATCGCTCTCTCCTCGGTGGCATACTGAAAAATAATTAACTTGTATAAGTACACAGCTTATACAAAAATCTAATAGCGTAAGAACGATATCTCAAGAACCCAAAGTAAGACAATAGTCTTAACAATAAGGCTATTTATAAAAAAAACGATACACTGAAATCGTAGTAAGCCGTACAAATCCTATGGACACTAGAACCTGATGCTCTGATACCATCTTTGACACCCCACCTAGTTAAATACCAGGTGATCAGGCCTTTATTAAATTAAAATAAGGTTCCCATTTGGTTCATTCTCACCATTACCGTCGAAAACTTTTTAAACTTTACTAACCACCTAATAATAAAAAAGCCGGGGCCAAATTTTATCTTTTATTAAATAGATAATAACTTGCGGAAAAACTAAAATAAATCATACATCAATATAGAGTCTAATCCATCACCATATATAAATCAATAAATACTTGCCGAATAAATCATCGGCTAAAACAAACAAAATAAAACCAACATAAAATAAGTGAATCAAACATAAGTCTGAGTTGGATAATTCGAAAAGGGGTAACATGCCCAAATAAAATTCTAAAGTACTCCCAATAGATCCTACACTAGGAAATGAAGAGGTGAAGCGTCTAAACAAAAACTCTTGCAAACAATCCACCTATGTTGCAGTTGCATGTCCCAGGAGCAGAATATCAAGTCTAGCATCCCTGTGGATGGACACCTAAAAGGTTTTGAAAATATTTTATAGCAAGAGTCAGTAATCAAAACGTTTTGAAAATATTTAGCAAGCATTTATTACAATAAAAGATCTATTATTGATTACACATGTTAGGTTCACACACACTATTTTGAGTTTCCTCACCTCTTGTCTATAGTGCACGCCTAACGTTCTATACTTTGCCCGCCTAACTTTATTACCCAAGATAACTAGACTAAGATATTAAACTGAACTTACCTACATGTGTAAGTTCCCGAACCGCCCATACAGTACATTAATTTATTAATATCTCTCATATGTTAGTTGTTTCTCATGTAATAGTTCATATGTTTTATACTTCCATCTTAATAATTAAGTCCCGCTACTTAATTTGCTTTTTAGATATATATCAATATATAACATCTGCCAGTCTACTATCACTCGTAAGTAGAATATTCTTAAGGTATATATATATTAATTACACACAATATATGCTATAAGTACATACTTTACTATCACATCCCTTCATCACACATTAAGGATTATTGGCTCGAAATCCTACCTCAATCACCAATAGTGATTTATATATCTTGGCTCAGATTCATACCTCGATCACATGTAGTTATTGATTAAAATGTATTGGAATGATGCCTCAATCACCAATATTAATCATATCTAGATTGTTTCGGAATCCTACCTCGATCACCAATATTTATTTAGTATGCTATAGTTATTCACAAAACCTATGTATTACTCTCGACCAATAGGTATTCACACAACCCGATCATTCACATTAGTATGTAGTATGTTTCTCTCTAATACTTATCGTACATTTTAATTTTATGATTTATCTCACTATCGTATTAATTCCAGTATTCATACAACTCTAAGGGTCCTAGTTTTCTCTTTATAAATTTCAGTAGTTAAAATATCTCAAACCTACTGGTATACACCCTGGAATTGACGTTTACTCTCCCCATAAATCAAATCCTAAATATCTCGATACATGACTCGATTGATTAATCCTCGTCGGCCCATACTCCAAGTCTAACACTCCATGACCTTAACTATACACCTACTACCTTTTATTAAGTCCCTACATAGGCATTATATCATCACAAAGGTTCCAATTCATAATTGGAAATCAAAGAAAAGCTCAACCAACAAAAGAACCTAAGTTCAGCTTTGATCGATTGATCGATCCATCGATTGATCGATCCATCGATTGATCAATATTCATATGTCGATCGACCGATCGACCAGATACAACTTCACCCAGCTTCGTCTATCTCCAAGTTTAACCCATCAATCCCTCATTAAACATTTTGGAAATCTATATCAACATAACCAAACATCCACCATATGTATAAAGACTATTCCAAACATAAATATATCATCAAATCTTTACAAAATTCATTCAAGAACCATCAAATTCTAAATATTATCAAAAACCCTAGATATTTTGTGTTCTTCATGTTTAATCCTCATAAACCCAGATTTAAATCTGCAGAAGCAATCATGACTCTTCTAATTTTTAATCCTCTACAGAAGTAAATACAAACTACATGCAAACCCAGCCCAACATGTATTCAATTCATCATTTTCTTTCAAAATTTTCAATAAAATCAAACTATTCATGAAATCCTACGCATGGGTATTATAAATTCAATTAGATTTGCAATAAACACTTGCCTTGATTATGGTTGGGTATGATTTCGTGTTGATGAAGATGGTTTGATTGTCTCCTCTCCAAATCCCCACTCCAAGATTGATGTTTTGTATGCCTAATGAAAAATTCTTCAAGAACCCTCTTTAATTATCACCAAATCTCTCTCTGTTGTTCTGTTAATGCCTAACTTGTGTTTTTGAAGCCTTTAACCCTAGACTCCACTCTTTATCATTTCATAAAAAAACTCTAAAATTCGTCGATCTTTCTACTTAATTTTTTGAAGTGACCAAAATGCCACCACTAGGTGCCGGTTTGGCCTAAAATTAACTCGGGACTCAAAGTATACCCCCGGGTATACTATTCTGACTATTTCGAACATCTGGAATCGACCGTGAGCTCTAAATCACCATACGATTCACTTAAAATATATTTCCTATCTCTACCTCAATTTAGTCTATCCGCGACTCCCGATTGAGATAAAAATAAAATACGCACATATCACTCGCTATGCCGTAAAATAATAATCATCAATTATTTAATATTCATACTTAGCAAATTTTATATGATAATCTATTATGTACCTCTAATACGATAGATTAGAGGTATAAATAGGCATAAATGATGCCAAGTTCATTAGCAGACTCTATTATATATCACTCGCACGACAAATGAATGAATCCCATGTTCATTAGCAGACTCTTCTCCTACTATGTTTTTCTATGACAGAGGTCGTTATTATAAATTGTACAGAGTTACCAAAAGGTCTTCCAAACTAAAGATGACTATCCAAATCCTAAGCTCATTTCAAATTGAATGGGCAACCAAAAATTCAGAATCATTGGCCCTTGACTTTCCAAATGCCATGACCTCTTTAAATTTATACCAGTTTTGGTTGAACAAACACTATTACTTAATTTTCTACGCATCCTCCCAAACAATTCACTATCCACAACCACCCATCATTAAAACACCCCAATATCCAAACAATCACCCTCAACACACTATTTCAGTAAGACGCCAGCTAACTCTCTTCATATACAGGTCATATTGTCTGTTATGGTAGATTTTTGATGTGATTTTATATTAATTAATGTATATAGATATATGGTCATTTTGGCACACGTCATAAGACTTTATTTTCCAAAAGAAGGACACTATAATTGTTCATTTAAGTCCAGACCTTCCTTACAAAAATACCCCTGAATTTACTTGCGTTGAAATTTTGTGACTTGAAATTAATATAACCAATTTGGATATGAATACGAGGGCTTTATGTTGATTTTTTTACAAATTGCGAGTTGTTATAATATGCTGGGACAACTAAAATTTTCAAGGAAAAAGTGCGAAGTGGATCTTAAAGAATAAGAATGGATACCCTGCTGGGTGTTGTTATTTATCTACAGTTAGAAATCACACCAGAGGCATAACTGAAAATATAATATAATTGTCGAAAAAAATAGTGGGTATAATATTGGTTTGGACTTTCATCACCTTAAATTTAGGGTTACTTTTGTTATCTGCAAAGATAACGATCAAATATCAAGTCAAAGTTGTAAAATGTGACATAAATCTTAATAAATGAGGCTATTTATTTATTAATAAATGGGGCTAATGTCATTTTTGACACAAATCTTAGGGTTAAAGTCTAAGTAATCCTTCCTTTAGTTTCAAAATTCAGACTCATTTTTATACGAACACAATTTGCAATAAGCTCTGATGGTGTTGCAGAAATTAAAAGAGGTACAAAATTATCTGTAAGAGGGAACTTTATATTATAGATGGAGGCGTAACTCCTATTTGAGTATGGTAATGATAAGCTAATTTGGCCAGAACTTTGGATTAATGATATGGCATGAAAGCACAAACCCAATGAAGATAAGACTCAGTTTAAACTCACAAATCGCTCGTGTATAACTCAGGAAATAGTAAAGAACCTTAGAAGTGATTTAGCTAGAGGGAGAGAGAAGTAAGCACCCTAGATACACCTCGGTAGGCAGGTATAAACACACCAAAAACCCTCAAGAATCTCTGTAAAGTATTAAAAGCTTCGTAATAAATAACAATGGTGAGTGAGTAAACCCCTCTGGTTTGCAATAACTCTCTCTGATGTCTACTCTCCCTAGCAATAACTCCTCAACTCTAAAAAAGATCATCCTCTCCTCAAAGGTGGTTGGGGTCCTTAAATATCCCCCCACACCACCCCCGAGGTAACTCAGTCATTAAAGACTATGAAAGACATTCCTCATACTTTATGTCACAACATTAAATGCCTGGTGCACTAGTTGTCTCCACATCATAAACATTAAATGCCAAGACATGCCTTTTGCCTAACCAATGTGTGTTAGGGGGCTGTTGTCGCAGAGGTAGTTCACCAACTGCCTGATAGCCCCAAATACCACGGTGGTTAACTCAAGTGCAGGTCTGAAATTGTTTAGATGGATAGTGACATCACCTACAATAGATGTGACATAAAGTAGAGGGTTTCTTGGTTCACAACTGAACGCCCAATGGAACTCAAGGCTGCTCCGCCCGAGGTTCCACGGTCAGGGTTTCTAGGTGTTTTACCAGGTGTATCTAAGATGGTTAGGACAAGCCTCCAACGGTTCCTCACTTATCAATCCTCCAAACCAGGTCCATCTGAAGTTCCAACGACGAGGTCATTCGATAGAGCATGAAAGCTCTCCCAGGCCCTGCCAATCCTGGTCTCTCGCAAGTACCGTTTGACCTCACATAAACTCGTTATTAATCTCGTTATAACATTACAACCGTTATAGCTTACGATCAACATAAACAGAAATACAATATGACTAATTCAACAAGCCAAAGTATGAGTTGCCACGCCAAGCTGCCTCGCTGAGCTGCCACGCTTGAGCTGCCACGCTTGCTTAATCTCAAACAATATTGCCAATTAAGGAATTATCCCTAATCTCAGGATTACATTCAAGCCCCCTCTACATTTTCCCATTCGTGGAGAGATTTGTTGGAACAAGAAATGTCTGCACGAAACTTCTCAATCCGATGAACCTTCTCTACGTGAAAAAATTCTGGCCTTCTTTCTCTCTTTAGAACCGCAGCGATATAATCTCCTGAAAAAAGTAAAATTCTCCCAGATGTACCTGAGACGAAGCGCCATTGTCATTGGGGCTTGGGCGAAGGGACATCACCACTTTTTCCTCATGCTGAGCCTCAACCGTTCTAGCTTTACTATTTTAAATTCTCCCGAAAGGCCTACTAACCTTCTCAAATACTCGTTGGGACTCCTGGTAAGTAAAATTCTCCCTTGTGATGCTTCGCTGTGTTCGAAAAGGCAAAAATTCTTCCCGATGTAACTATGTCACCCTTTAAACAACGTTTGGCCATGTGGTGAGGGGACATCGTAGCTTTTTTGAACCGTTGGGGGACTACCTTCTTTGGGAGTCATTGGATAAGTCTGACACAAATTTGGCGCTAAAACTCAACTTGCTGGAGAAGGCAACCGCCTTCTTTTTCCCAAGCGTCATTTCATTAAATGATGTGGCGCTGTCTTTTCAACTGTCGAGACCCTTCCCGATGTGCCACGTGTTTATTTGAAATAATTATAGGCGGCCCTGGCACGTGCAATGGTGGGAAACTCCAACCGTCGAGTTTGAAACCCCTCAAACGTCTCTTTTATTTCAAAACCCTTCTATATCTTCATCTTCTTTAATCTCTCCGCTTCCTTTAGAGAGAAAATATCTGTGCGAACTCTGTGCGACCTCCATTGTTGCCCTCTTCTTTACTCAGTCTACTCCTCCTCTCATCTTTTGTACCACCACCTGCGATTGCCCACCTCCCTACTCATTTCCAACTCTTCTTTTACCAGAACTTTTCATACTTTTATTATCTACAATGGCCTCTTTAAGAAACCCTACCACTCCTGCCACTAGTGTTCTTCCTGCCGTCGCTGGCGCTGCCATCGCCCTTAGCGGCGCTGCCCTGGTCGCTGCTCGTCAAGAGCAACTACGCTTCCATCGCTGGTCGACCATCTTTGAAGAGGAAGAGGATAAATTTTTTTAGGCGTGCAAGACCTGCCATTTCTCATCCAAGTTCGATCCATTACTGTTGGGTGATGAAGAAGTGGATTCGTCGAAGTGGTGCTATCTTCCACCCGAGGAACTCTACGCTTCCGTCTGGACCGTGGTGACTTTCCCTATTCCCAGATTGACTTCAAAGCACCTGGGGGGTCACCAGCCCATTTTACTGCTTGGCACACACATATTCAAACCTCCCATGTTGCTTCTCTTGCGAAGGTTAGGCTGCATCGAGCCTACTAGTTTGGAAAGTTCACCCTCTCGAAGCATAATGCGGCACTTCAAGTTCTAGTCTCCCGATGGAAAATCACAACTCACACCTTCTTCGCTGCGTGGGGGGAGTTTATTGTTACATTGGAGGATGTATGTGAACTCCTTGGGTTTGAGACCATGGGCGAGTTCACCTACCATGACGAGCCTCTGGACGCCGAAGAGGCTGCTGATCGCATTGAGCTAGATCAGATCTGCCGCAGTTGCACCGGTCCATCAAACAAAGCCACATTTGCCCCCCTTATTAACTATTTTTTTGAGGCTCCGACGTCGAAGGATGCTAGTGATGTAACGGGCTGCGGTAGAGGTACCTCCCTGGAACTACCGGCCTATATACTTGTATCACTTTCACGCTTCTTTCTTACTGGAAAACCAATCATCAAACCAGGAGGGAACTGATTAACATTTCCGTTCGTTTGGCCAGAGGATTCAACCTACCTCTGGCCGCCATCGCTTTGGGGTCCCTCTACACCTGGTTGGATCGAACCCATATTGACATGGAACGATCACTGGGCCATTACAACTTGCCAAATTTCGCCAATACCATCATCTTGACGGGCTTCCTCTATACCCGCTTTCCTACTATTGCTGCGAAGTCAGTTTCTCTGCCTGTGAGCCAACGTATCAAGCCCCCACGCCTCCTATGTTTCCACAAGAAGCAGAGTCAAAAGGAGATAATGGAGATTTTTTATTGCAAAGACTCCTTTGTAATGAGGCCGTATAGTGATCCCACATTTGCCCATAGTTAGGACTTTTTTCCTACTGCAGCCACAATGGTCAAATTTAACCCGGTCGTAGAAGATCCCTCATAAGTCGTAGTGCTTCTTTCACCCGGAGTTTTTCCCCTCTTATCCTGAATGGGGATATACTTATAAGCCTTACAATCCGGATAGATACAGCAGGCCCTTCGGGTTCGATCAGGGGGCTCCTCGACCTGTGTTCCAGGACAATCATTCGAAGGCCACCTTCACTGAAGCATGCACCTTCTACACTGTAGCCACGGTGCTTGGTGTGACATCCACCATTGATGGCCGTGTCACCCTTCCTAGTGCTACTACTTAAAGGAGACGTATCCACTTCTTTTGCTACGAAGTTCCATCTGGAGCAGTTGGCCATGATTCGTGAGTACATCCAGTCTCCCCCTTAATATCCACCAGTCCTTTCCTTTTCTCCTTTTGAACTAGGTCTAAAGGGGAAGTCCATGCTTGGGGTTGAGTTTCCCTTAAGTAAAACTATTAAAGAGTCTCCCCATGAACTACCCCCTCATTGCCCGATGATCCCAAATGCCACCCCAAAACCCAAGGCCACTGCGATGCCCAAACCATCTGTCCCCATGGCTGAAGCTGCCATGGGAGAAGGGGCTTCTGAGCCACCTGCCAAGAAAGCCAGGAAGTCCAAGTCCAAGAAGGCTAAGGCCCAAGGTCAAATGCAAACTCTATTGGAGGCATTCCCAATTACCTCCGTTCCCCCTCCCATGTCTCCGAAACTGGATGAAGAGCTAAGGAGGTGGGTGGAGGACGAAGTTGCCTCAATAAACATTGAATTCTAATGACGCGCAGTTATTATTCCTCCTCCGGGTACGTTCCCTGTGATCGTGGTTGATCCCACGGAGCCAACGATAAAAAGGAAGAGAAGGGCGACGGTACCTGAAATTGGTGGTACAACGAGCTCCAGGAAGAAAATGCTAGGTACCAAATCCCAGAGGAAACAAACACATGAGAAGCCTTCCTCCCCATCTCCTTCGGCTGCTGCCTCCTCGCCACCTTCACCAATGGTTGTACCCTCTCATTCTCCCTTTGGATCTGAGGTATGTGTGCATTATTTATTTCTCATTCATCTTTTCTTAACATAACACCTTTACTTATTGCTGATAACTTTGGTGCAGGGAGTTGAAGAAGCGAGGGTTAGTCCTCCCAGTCCCCCCAGTCCTGCAATAAGCCGTTTCGTGGAGGGACGTTGCAGTACCCCTCCAGCCACTGCCGGCCTTCCACGTTATCCTTTAATAAGCCTCACCTATTCGTGTCATTCATCCTCGCATCGGGACAGGGATGCCACCACAGGTGCTGCTGAGATGTATGACCCGCCTGAGGAAACTGTTTCAGCTTCCTCTGAGTTACCCTCGAAGCGAGAGGTCTCTCTGCCCCTCGTTGTGGTCGAAGAGAGTGCCCCGCATGTAATTTTCTTTGAAAGCCTTTCATATTTTATTTATCCCATTAGTTTATTTATCAATTCTACCATGTTGGGCTATTTTAGGTGGAAGTGGTGTCGTTGATAGCCAACATTATCCTTCCTCCTGCATTGTCAAGACCCATTACTGCAGTTCCTCTCTTTAGTGCCATAACGGGGGTAAGCTAGGTGCATTTATGTCTCTTATCCTTTTACGGTTACTCCTTCTGTCTAACACTTGTCTTTACATTTGCAGCTTTCTCCAAGTCTTTCTCCGCCCTTTGCGTTGAGTGGCCTTATCCCTTCTGAGGCCCAGGTTGGTGCAGCTGCTCTCTTTGGGGCATCTCTCGAAGGTCCAACATCTCCTTCTGATGATGTGACCGTGTTGGCCATAGTACCCTATGTTGGTGAGGGGAGAGTGCTTACCTTTGAGGCTTCTGCAGTCGGAGGCTCCGTTAAAGCTGCTGAGTTAACAAGCCCGCCTCCCACGATTTCTAGCATTATGGCTCCCGTGGTAACTACTAATCTCACTCCTGATGCTAAGGTATTTCTCTAATTTCTCTATATTTCTCAGCTTATCAAACTCCACCTATATAGGTTACTTAATCAATGAAAACACTTGTTAAGATTTTCATAAACTCCACCTATAACGGTGACTTAACAACAGAAACACTTGTTAAGATTTTTTCACACACTCCACCTATAACGGTGACTTAACAACGAAAACACTTGTTAAGATTTTTTCATGAACTCCACCTATAATGGCGACTTAACAACGCAAACACTTGTTAAGATTTTTTCATAAACTCCACCTATAATGGTGACTTAACAATGAAAACACTTGTTAAGATTTTTCCATATACTCCACCTATATCGGTGACTTAACAACGAAAACGCTTGTTAAGATTTTTTCATAAACTCCACCTATAATGATGACTTAACAACGAAAACGCTTGTTAAGATTTTTTCATAAACTCCACCTATGACGGTGACTTAACAATGAAAACGCTTGTTAAGATTTTTCCCATAAACTCCACCTATATCGGTGACTTAACAACGAAGACGCTTGTTAAGATTTTTTCATAAACTCCACCTATAACGGTGACTTAACAACGAAAATTCTTGTAAAGATTTTTTCCATAAACTCCACCTATCGGTGACTTAACAACGAAAATGCTTATTAAGATTTTTTTCTCATAAACTCCTTGTTTCCCCTAACTGTTCTCAGGTTGCTCGGGAAGATTCTCCACCAGTTCCTTCGCCCATTGCCTCGCCACATCGTGAACCTGTCTCCTCCGAAGAATTGAGCCATAATAATTAAGGTTCCACGACGGGTGCTGTCGTGAAAAGTGAATCTAGGTGCGAGCTTCCTCTGCTCGACTTGGCTCCTCCCGCCTTCTGCCTGATGGTACTCCAACGTTCTCCCCAAATTCCTGCTAACCACCGTTTGGCAATAGAGCAAGTTCTAAGCCATCATCCTGAAACCTTCATGGTGGACTTCCTATATTTGAACATCTCAGTTATGAGCTACAAGCTTCAAGGCATGGTCACTGTTATTACTGAAATTGCCAACACTCCAACCGCTAATGTTACCAGACCCCTCCTCAACCAATTCCTGGGTTATCTAAGGGAGTTGGGTCATGACGAGTTTCATTTTGACTGGCTCATCGCACACTTGAAGGATTTGAAGAGCCAGCGGTTGGTCAGCGACAGGGAGATCTTACAAAAACATCCGGAGGATCAGAGGGCCGAGGAAGCCAAGATAGCGGAGCTAGCACCTCTCCTCGGAGCTATTGATAAGAAGATGGAGGATATCGAAGAAGCTTTGAATTTGGCAAAGCTAAAGCGAGAAAACTTCTTATCGAATGGACGCAAGCACAGACTAGGTTGGAAGTTTCCATTAATGCCCAACGGTCTTGCTTAGAAGCTTCTTCGGGCCTTCCTGTAGATTTCTTCTCCTCCCCAGATTTTCGGTTCCTCATGGGTCAATGAGTTTTTGTATATGTATTTTTTTTCTTTCTTCTCATGTAATTCTTGGGCGATAGCTCCAAATTTTGTGATGCCCCAAAGTATATGAATGGAAAAAGATACTCATTCTCATGCCATTTCTTTGTGTTACAACTTATAGCAAGGATTGCGAAGTGTGGAGTTCTATAATTCTTTCATCTCTTCCTGAGTTATAATAAAAGGAACTTACATATTTATCATAAGAAATAACTTTTATATTCATAACAACATCTAGATACATGGTCAAACATCACTGCCTACACATGATAAACCTTCAACCACTTATTGTTAATCTTGAATGATTTATCTTCTTCCATTTTTGAAATTAAGCAATAACTTAAGTCATGAGCCTCCTTTACGATGAAAGGTCCCTCCTAATTCGCTGCAAACTTAGGTAGAGGAAGCTCCCTAATATGTTTAACTGCTGCCTTCAATACAAAATCTCCCTCCATAAATTTCCTTGGTCTCACCAAGTTATCATATTCCCTGGAGAGATGCTTCGTATACATTTGAAAGTGTTGCATCGCATTATCCCTGTGTTCATCCAATGCTTCCAACTACACGTGTCTATTCTGAGGGAGCACGCTGCTTCATAAAGAATATCGAGCCGAGGGAACTTCTAACTCTATCGGGAGAATTGCCTCGGCCCCATACATAAGAGAGAACGACGTATACCCTGTAGGCTTCCTCTTAGTCGTCCGATAGGCCCATAAAATGGATGGTATCTTATCATCCCATGATCCTAGGAAATCCTCCATTGTTTTAGCCAAGATATTAACCAAAGTCTTGTTAGTCGATTCGGCTTGACCGTTCCCCTTTGGGTATGCCACCGTCGAAGTGTGATGGACAATGGAGTATTTGTCTATGAGCATCGTTACCTCTAAATTGACGAAAGGGGTTTCGTTGTCTGAAAGGATAACCTTTGGGATCCCAAAACAGAAAATGATGTATTCTCTGATGAAGTTACTCACTACTCCTGCTGTTGCCCTTCTCAGTAGTATCGTATCGGCCCACTTTATGAAACACTCCGTTACTACAAGGATCCATATCTACCCCCTTGAAGAAGGGTGCGTTGCCCCTACCAAGTCGAACACCGAAGTGTGAAAAGGATAAGGCATTGCTAGGGAGTGTAAGTCCACTAACGGGGCATGAATCATATTTCCTTGAAGCTGTCAAGCCTTGCACTTTCGAACGAACTTAGTAGAATATTTCTCCATCGTTGGCCAATAGTACCCCAAAGTCATCAGCTGGTCATACAACTTGGCCCCTCCTATATAAGCTGGATCGTGCGCCTGTTTGAGAACCTCGGTCGCTTCTTCCTTCGTGATGCAACGCAACGGCCTGTTAAAATATCCCCTTCGATAAAGCTTCTCTTGAACGTAGAACCTCGGGGCCTTTCGTCGGAGTCCCATCGCATGAATTTTCTACGTTGGGACAACTCTATTTTTAATGAAGTCAATATAAGGTTGTCTTCAGTCAGGCTGAGTCTCCATGAAATGACATTTTTCTACCTCAAAGAATAATTAGCATTTGTCGCACTTCCATTATAACTCGGTTGAATCCTGCCTCATGCTAGGCCAGAAATACCATTCCTTTTGAATTCTTTTATAAAGGGGGATCTCAGTTGTTTCGTAGTGTTCTTCGTGCATTTTCTTCAATCTCTTCCCTACTTCTTTTGGGCCGATGCATCTTGACAGCCATCCTCCTACATTTCTAAAGTAAAGGTTTCCCTAGTTTGTAAAGTACTGGGCTAATTCTCTGAGCCCCATCGTTCCTTCACCAGACTCCAGTTGCTTCTGAATCTCTCCCCTCCAGTCTGCATCCTCTTCCATCGGTAAAATTAACTGTACCATCGAAGGGGCCATTCTTTATTGAATCATGACAGTAGTTATGTCGTTCCTCATGATCATCTTTTGGGTAATGGTAGCATAGGCGTCTGGGTGATGGTTCATCGTTCTGGGCTGCCTCTTGATCTTGGTCCGATGGAACTGCCCCAGGAGCCTCTGAATGATCGTTCTGTATGTTTCCAGGCTCATGTGTTTCAACGCATATTCTCCATTCACTTACTGAACCACCAAGTTTGAATCTACCTTGATGCATAGTGAATAGATCCCTCTTCGAAGAGCCTCTAGCAATCCCAACACCAATGCTTCATATTCTGCCTCATTATTGGAGCAGGAGAAATCTAACTTGTAAAAAAGGCAAATCTCCTCCATTCCTTTAGAAAGAATTACCCATGCTCCTCCTCTCTTTTCTACCGATGACCCATCGAACTGCATTGTCCATTCTTCGTCCGTTGCGTCTAGATGGTTAGCCTGCAAATCGTCTTCTCGAATATCTTCTTTGGGTGGCTCGAAGGTTCTCGAAGTGAAAATGGCCAATAGATCATCGTACGCCTGGATTTTAATTGCGCGAGGAACCACGCACTTCAAGTCATATTCGGAGAGCATAAGGAACCATCTAGCTGCCCTGCCAATCAATATAGTTCTTCCAAGAAAATTCTTAACAGGATCACATCTCATCACAATATGAATTGTAAAAGACAACATATAATATCTAAGTTTTTGCGCTACAAATACTAAGGCTAAATAATGCCTTTCTAAGGTACTATATCTGACTTCTGGACTGTGAATGATCCTGCTGAGGTAGTAAACTAGCCATTCTTACCCATCGATATCTTGTGCCAGTAAAGCTCCCACGAACCTTGTGGTGTATGTGAGGTACAGCTGTAACGGTATTCCTGCCCTTGGTTGAACCATGGTCTGTAGTGAGATGAGCAACTTCTTCAGTCCGTCAAGGGACTCCTGGTGAATTACTTCCCATTTGAACTTTGTATTCTTTCACAGTAACTGTATCAGTGGGTGTGTTATCTCAGCTAACCCAGGCACGAATCTCCTAAGGTAGGAGACTTTACCGAGAAAACTCTTCAACTCCTTCGCCATTCTTGGACATGGCAATTCTAAGAGTGCTCGCTGCTTATCCTGGTCTATCTGCACCCCTTGTCGGTCAACCACGAAGCCTAGGAACTTCCCACTTGTTACTCCAAAAACACACTTCAATGGGTTCATCTTAATTTGAACTTCCTACAACGAGAAAACACCCTCCTCAAATCGCTCAGATGGGAATCCTCCTTCCTCAACTTGATGACGAAATCATCCACATAAAATTCCACAATTTTGAGAAAGAAGTCATGGAAAATGGACATCATTATTCTTTGGTAAGTCACCCAAGCGTTCTTGAGTCTAAACGGCATCACCTTCTACATGAAGTTACCCATCGGGGTTCTGAATGCTATTTTCTCTGCATTCGAGGGGTCCATCTTGATCTGGTTGTACCCTACATACCCATCCATGAAGCTATACATCTCATGACCTACCGTTGAATCTATCAGGATATCGATGAAGGGTAGAGGGAACTCGTCTTTGGGGTAGGCTCTATTCAAATCTCTGAACTCCACGCAGATCCTTATCTGGTTTTTGTCTTTCTTCCCCACTGGGACAATACTGGATAACCAAAGTGGGTGCTGTATCGGTGTAATGAACCCTTCCATTAGTAAGCATTGAACTTCTTCTTTGATCTTCAAATCCAGCTCGGGTTTGTATGTTCTCGTTGCTTATTTTACTGGAATGGCTGAAAGCATCACGTTCAACTTGTGACATCTTACTTCTTCATCTAGCCCCTCCATCTCTGTGTACTTCCACGCGAAGACGTCTATAAATTCTCGAATTAACTCAATTAAGGCCTCTAATTTCTCTTTATAGATATCCTTCAAGATAAAGATGGGCCTTTGGTCTTCCCCTTCTTTTGCCAGGTTCAACTGCTCTAGATCTTGTGCCTGTGACTTCGGTTGATCCTCCATGTAATCTGGTTCCTCGGTGACTTCCTCCACAAATTCCTGTATACTGGAATTATCTATCGCCATACATTGTCCCCTTTGATCTACCAGAAAACATTCATATATCGGGTCAACCTCATCGTTAACTTCCTGGGTCACCCTTTCACACCGTTATAATCGATACACCACCTTTCCTTCCTCGGTAATGACCTTCTTGCACTGTCTGCCGATAGTGGTGACTTCTTTCCTCTTCTTCGCTCTAGATGTTTTAGCCACTCTTTTTCCTGAGAACCGACTCAACACACTTTGTTGTTGGATCTCGTGTTCCATCGGATCCACTCTGGGCCTCATTCTGTCTTTGAGCTGCTTCGAGATGCCTTGGGGCTGAGGGACCGCCTGGTGAGCTTCTTCGGTCATTACTCTTGCACTGCTCGCAACTTCTTTACTTTGCTCGTTCAAAGGCCCCATCCGTTCTCTGATCAAGGGAACCCATGATCCCTACATCCTCCTCGTTAGGACTTGAACATCTTCTTCCAACTCAGTATAAAATGTTGCATCCACCAAGTGAGCTTCCTCGATAGCGAAGGGCCTCTTTATAGCCCTAAAGGTTACCTCTGTCCCCTTGATATTCACCTTAGCGCATTGGTGGTACGTAGAAGGAACTAACCCTTGGTTATGCATCCACACCCTTCCTATTAGCAGATGATAGGAAGTTGCACTCTCTATCACGTGGAACTTTATACGGGAACTCAAATTTCCCATCACAATCCCCATATTAACATACCCGATGGATTTGGAAGATTGATTATTATACCCCGAAATTACCAAAGGCATGGGGACCAACCTTTCTTTCAGAATATTAGCTGCATGAAAGGAGTTAATTGGCATGATATTGATGGAAGATCCCCCATCCATGAGAGTCCTCGCAAAACTAACTCCGTTGACACTAGCAGTCACGTACAATGGCCTATTATAAGGGAATCTCACAGCCCTATCGGCATCGCTGAAGGTCACCTATGAAAGGAACATCCTTATCAGCCTGGCCATGGGTCCCTTCCATTTCAGTGAAGGGACTGCATCTTTCCTCGCAATATCTAGTATCTCCTGGGTTATTTCCAACCTTCTTTCTTTTGGAATCCCCACTTGGTCGAAGAACCAGGTGAACTTCGGGAACTTTGAGACTGCACAGTACTCTAGGCCCGGATCTTCTTCCTCACCTTCAACGCTATACAGATCCTCCATGTCTTTGGCGCTTGCTTCATCGTAGACCAAAACTACGTTAGCCATTCCCTTGGTAAAGGTATCCAAAGTTGCTTCATACTCTTCTCTTTCTCCTCTCTCCGCCTCCTCATCATATGTCACCACGAAATTGGCCCCATGTGCTGGCAATGGGTTGTTGTTGACATTATATGGAGGGATTTGTAATGTCCCCGTCTTCACGTACTTGTCAATAATTCTTCTCAGTGTGAAGCAACTTTCGGTTGGGTGCTGGATCCTCCTATGAACCTGAAAGTACCTAGGATCCGTCTTCGTTGCCGCATCGGGCTCCCTAGTGGGAACGTCCTTTGGCTCATAGACCGTTCCCCCTTGGACCATCTATTTGTAACAGCTTACAGCTTCTTCCACTATACAAGGCAATGGTGGTGGGCATTCCCTGTCTCTTCCAAACTTTCTCTTATTATCCCTCTTCGGTGCTTTGCCTCTATCTCCCCCCTCGGTGTACCCTACCCGTGGGGGCTGAGACCTCCCCCCCGTGGGTTGCATCGGTTGCCTAATCATCATGGGCACCGCCACCGGATTGGGTCACACCACCAAAAAGATATTTCTTGCTACTTTTAAAAACACCACAAAAGTCCCCTCGCGCGTCTCATTGATGAGATGGCAGATGTACTCAGGAAGCAGTCCCTCAGCGCAATCTGTAATAACTTGGATTCTTTAGCCTCTTCCCTCACGTCGAGGGATCTTTCTCTGAATCTTCGAACGTAGGCCACCACTTCTTCCCCAAGTTGTTGCTTCTCCCTACCCAGTTGGGTCAAAGTAAACTCATCTTCCGCCAGGAAGAACTTCTGGATAAACAGCACGTGCATCTCTTCCCATGTAGAAACGTTGTTGGGAGCTAAATGGGAATACCAGGTATATGCCTTATCGGTCAAGGATTTAAAAAACTCCCTCAACCTAAGCCTTTGATTGTTACAATGTGCCCCGAAATGTTCAACAAAGCATTTAATATGCTCATTCGGGTTCCCACCCTTTCCCGTGTATTTTTCAAAAATAGGAGGAATATAGTCCTTCAAATAGGACTCGTCGTTGTATTCCTGGGGATATGGTGTTCAAAAGTTATAAAAAATCGAAGCTACCTCGCCAGCAGATTACGAGGAATCCCGCTTGAACTTCAGCATCTCCTTTTGCATCTCCTTTCTCATTTCCTCCAGGGGTGATGCTACTGGGGCAACAACCAATCGTATCACGGGCTGAGTGCTCGTTACAGCTGGAGCAGGCGCCACAGTTGGAGCTGTCGATACTCCTAATATTCCCCATACTGGATTTACAACAGAGGGTATGCTCGCTGGGACCATTCCCGCAACACCTATACCTGATGGGGTTGTTGGAGCTAACCCTGGTGTTACGAAGGCATTAGCCTCCAATCCTCCCAACATAGTTGAAGCTAATGGGGTTTGCAAAAACTCATAAAACTTGCTCATGAGGAGCACGACCCGAGTGGGTCCCAACCCCACACTCGTGGAAGCTTGTGTCACTCCCAGAACGCCTGTCATCACCGGAACCGGAGGTACCTCTACTCGAGGATCCCCATCCCTTAAGGCCTCCAGTTCTCTCGCAGTTTGTTCTTCATTATGTTGGATGTCATTAAAGTTGAGCCTTCGATTAGCATTATCCTGCGCCATACTCCTTACTTAGAAGAATGCCTCCCCAGCGGAGTCACCAAATGTAAGAGGGTACTTCAGATTATAGATGGAGGCGTAACTCCTATTTGAGTATGCTAATGATAAGCTAATTTGGATAGAGCTTTGGATTAATGATATGGCATGCAAGCACAAACCCAATGAAGATAAGACTCAGTTTAAACTCACAAATCTCTCTTGTATAACTTAGGAAATAGTAAAGAACCTTAGAAGTGATTTAGCTAGAGGGAGATAGAAGTAAGCACCCTAGATACACCTCGGTAGGCAGGTACAAACACACCAAAAACCCTCAAGAATCTATGTCAAGTATTAGAAGCTTCATAATAAATAACAATGGTGAGTGAGTAAACCCCTCTGGTTTGCAATAATTCTCTCTGATGTCTATTCTCCCTAACAATAACTCCTCAACTCTTAAAAAGATCATCCTTTCCTCAAAGGTGGTTGGGGTCCTTAAATAGCCCCCCACACCAACCCCGAGGCAACTCAATCATTAAAGACTATGAAAGACATCCCTCATACTTTATGTCACAACATTAAATGCCTGGTGCACTAGTTGTCTCCATGTCATAAACATTAAATGCCAAGACATGCCTTTTGCCTAACCACTGTGTGTGAGGGGGCTGTTGTCGCAAAGGTAGTTCACCAACTACCTGACAGCCCCAAATACCACGATGGTTTACTCAAGTGCAGGTCTGACATCGTTTAGCTGGCTAGTGACATCACCTACAATAGATGTGACATTAAGTAGAGCGTTTCTTGGTTCACAACTCAACGCCCAATGGAACTCAAGGCTGCTCCGCCCGAGATTCCACCGTCAGGTTCCCTTGGTGTTTTACCAGGTGTATCTAAGATGGTCAGGACAAGCCCCCAACGGTGCCTCACTTCTCAATCCTCTAAACCAGTTCCCACGGCGAGGTCATTCGATAGAGCATGAAAGCTCTCCCAGGCCCTGCTAAGCCTGGTCTCTCGCAAGTACCGTTTGACCTCACACAAACTCATCACTAATCTCATTACAATAATACAACCGTTATAGCTTACGATCAACATAAACAAAAATACAATATGACTAATTCAACAAGCCAAAGTATGAGTTGCCACGCCAATCTGCCTCGCTGAGTTGCACGCTTGAGCTACCTCGGTTGATTAATCTCAAACAATATTGCCAATTAAGGAATTATCCCTAATCTCAGGATTACCTTCAAGCCCCCTCTACATTATCCAATGCCAAATTCACCAAAATTTAATATGTTGGAAAAACCATTTCATATTGAATGCTATTTGTTGTTGAATATATGTATTGGTAAATAAATCATTTCCAAGTTACTACATGTTCTTATATATGTATATGTAAATAAATGAAATTATCCAATGCAATAACCTCATTTCAAATTGAATGCTATTTGTTGTTGAATATATGTATTAGTTAGTTTGCATAATGAATTATTTGAATTTTTGATATTTTATTTTTTGACTCTCATAAATTAGTTTAATGTTATTTTTACTAACACTAACATCCTGAGTTGGGTCTGTTCATTTTATCTTTGTATATATGGAATATAACGTTGGATATTATACACACTAACCACTTCAAGTATTTGCATTCACAGGTAATAAGGTATTTTCACCACTCATATAGTGTTGTTCTATTGCTTTCTATTTTTGTGTTATGCTGCATAAGTATTCAGTATTCACGACCCAAAATCGAACAAAAATATACTCACCACCATTTTTATGTATTCATATGGCTTTAGAATTATGAGGAATCGAGCAGTGAAATGTATATATTATAAATGTTTTATGTATTTCACACGCACATCGTGCGGGTTACATGCTAGTATTAACCAGTTTTTATCTCTCGATTAATATTAAACAATCACATTGATCATTTAATCACATTAAATTACCTCACTCACGTAATTTAAATAAAACGTATTTTCTCAATTAATTCTCAAATTAATTAAATTACAAATACACAGAAATACGGGGTATTACACTAAGGAGACAAGGTTGACTGATTTAGCGAGTCAATGATGTGTTACTAAATTTTGAAGACAAGTTTTTCAAAAAAACTGATTTAAATATTTTTTTTGTGGATTTTAGTATAATGTCCTTAATATTTTGTCCACTGATTTTTCTTGTTTGGAAAGCATCATAATAATAATAGATCTTTATATATTGATTGAATGAGGCACTTTTTAAGTAGGATAGATAGATTAGTTGAAGGAAAAAATATAAGATGGAAAATAATTTTTTACGACTTATTATTCCCTGGATGGATGGAGAATAAAAAGGATACAATATCTCTTTCTTGATTTGTGAGAATATATTAATTGTCCATGTTTTATTAATGGAATTCTCAAATTAAAACATTTGAGTTTATATAAGTATATGATTCGAAAGCAATATCTAAGGCATACCATACCTGTTGATGGTGATTCCAGATGAGGAGGATATATAACAATCCATCTTAGAAATTGAACAATATCAAAACATATGTGATTAAGAATAAAGGAAAAGAGGAAAGTAAGAACACATGTATTTACGTAGGTCAACACTTCAATAATCTTTACTTCTTTTCTCACTAATTGTGTTGTACAAAGCATACATAATGCATATAAGTATGAACTATTAAAGGCCTTAGAGCTCTCGATCTCTCTTTCGAAGTTCATATTTTATCATTCTATGTACGTTGACCATATTAATTTCATATGAATTGAGCAGATAAGAAATTTTTTTAATCTAAATATTTTTTGCAAAATTACATTAGCAGCGCCATTGTTATTGCTAAATTTGAAAGTAATGATTCTAAAGGGTACCACTCGAAAATAAGCATAGGGGAATTCTATTCCTTGTTCAGATGCATTCAATGCACCGTAATTTTTTTGATTGCATAGAGAGAGAACCCAAGTTTTTGGAAATTAAGGCATGATATTTAGCTCATCTATGTCATCTACTCAGTAAACACATGAGCCTTTTATAATTCTTAATATATAGTAATTATGTCTTCTAACTACGCATCAGATTTATTTCATATAAGTTATTTTTGGAAGTGTGGTAACCTATTCCTGTTATGTCTACTATTTAGTTATAAAACAGTACAGAATTATTAATGAAATAATTATTAGAGAATTAAAACGAAATTACATAATTAAAATAACTTACTTGATATTGCAGAATTAATAACACAAATAAAAAGATAAATCCGAGCACTGTAGAACACTCTCCTTAAGGCAAATTTATTCCCTCCAATGTGCTCAAAGGTTAATGAATAACTGCCTCCCAAGATAGAACGTATTTCTCGAATTAATTATATAGCACAATAATAATTAATCCCAACGAACACAAATCTGTGTTAATACTCAACCGGAACAGTAACATGATATGAAGAAAATATTTTTCCGGATGAAGGAAAGAATGCATTAGCATTTTCGGAATTTTCTGGAGGGGTTTTAATTGACAGCACCAAAACTGGAGGGAATGGCTTGTACTTATAGCTTTTCTGTTGACTATTGGGAACAGTCAAAATCGAAATTAACTGTCAAACAGTAATTAATAATTAATTAATTCCATAATTAATTAGTAAAAGCCCAAAAAGTTTAATTAATTCGGCCCAAAAATGTAGGAGAATTTTATAAGCCCAAGCAACCCGAGCCCGAGCCCGAACCGAGCCAAGCCGGCCGGATGGTATGCCCGCGCACGTGTGGTATTTTGGCCCAAGACCAACATGTGCATAGTGTAGTCCATCTCCCATTAAAAGAGTTGGGATACCCCAAGGCATCCAAGCCTTAGTCCATCATTTGGGTTTTATTAACTTATCATTTTTCCACTACTCTTTCAATGTGGGACAAGAGTTAAAACATACCCAATTCATTAACTTTCATTGCTTTGTGAGTCACTTTGGGGACATATTTATCATTCATAACTCAATGAAATTAGACATGTGAATATACCACGTTAATCTCCTTACGAAGGAGAATGCGTTCGTATATGGTCCCACAATTATCGTGGTGTGGATCCCACCTAAATTTGAGCCCAAATTTGCTCAAAAATTTTGTCCAAAAAATCTCGATAGATTTTAAGTCCATTTTAAGTCCAATCTTTTCGAACAATCTCCCATATGAATGATATATTGCTATAAATAAAAACAAACAGATGCTTATGCAGCTGCAGACACAGGTTGAGTAAAACAGAAGATTTATTGCATCGAGAGAAGTAGCCTAGTGTCCTTGAACTTTCCTTAGTGATATACCATCGGATTCACTTGGTTAATCAGTAGACTTCACGTCTTTGAACCGTCAACCATTTCTGTAAACCTATACAACAGTATCCACACAATAATTCTTCAACACAGTTAGTTCTCACGTTTGTGTTCATTTTGGCTATGAACACCACTTGGTTCCGTGAGTATTTGAGAGAAATTACCTTTCATTATTCTCATATAAGTGGCCCCCTTCTTACTCACGTAGGTGACTTCCATAAAGAGTATCCTACAATACCCCACTTAGACATACTAAGATATGTATGTCATTACAAGCATAACTTATCCTAATTTCGCGACAGATGTGCACTGTCTGATCTTTGGAATGGATAGGATTAAATATCCTCTAGTGCATACTGAATACAATATAGTTCGGTTTGCCTATTGAACCCAGATCTTGGGATCTCCAGTCAACTAAGTTGGGTTACCACTATATTGATTCTCATTTATTTATAGGCTTTAAACCCATTCCTCCTGATGATCTTTCAACTTGCTCTCGGTTTAAACCTTTTGTTAGTGGATCCGCTATATTATCTTTTGACTTTACGTAGTCAATTGAGATAATTCCGTTTGAGAGAAGTTATCTAACGGTATTATGTCTACGACAAATATGTCGTGACTTTCTATTGTACATGTGATTCTGTGCCCTTCCAATTGCCGATTGACTATCGTAATGTATACATATTGCGGGCACAAGTTTCGACCAATTTGGAACATCTTATAAGAAATTTTGAAGCCATTCAGCTTCTTCTCCATCTTGGCTAGTGCAATGAATTCGGATCCCATTGCCGATCTAGCATTGCACATTTGTTTTGAGGATTTACAAGATACAGCTGCACCTCCAAGGGTAAACACATACCCACTCGTAGACTTAGAGTCTTTTGTATCAGATATCTAATTTGCATCATGATGTCCTTTAAGAACAACTGGATATTTTGAGTAGTGTAGTCCATAATTTTGAGTATATTTCAAATAACCCAAAACTCTCAATATTGCCTTTCAGTGATCTCTCCCTAGATTACTCTTAAATCGACTTAGCTTACTTATTGATTATGCTATGTCCAGTCGTGTACAGTTCATGATATACATTAAATTGCCGATAATACGAGAATATTCTAGTTGAGATATGCTTTCATCATTATTTCTTGCTAGATGTAAATTTACATCTACATGTGTCTTGGTAGGACTAATATCATACTTCTTGAATTTTTCAAGTACTTTCTCTATGTAATGAGATTGAGATAATATAAGTCCATCAGATGTTTTAGAAATTTTAATTCCTAATATAACATCGGCGTTACCCAAATCTTTCATGTCAAATCAACTACTCAACATTTGTTTTGTAGTTTTGAAATTTTCCAAGTTACTACCTACGATAAGCATATCATCAACATAGAGGCATACAATGACATATCCATTTTGAATGTATTTAAAGTAAACACAATTATCACATTCATTAATTTTGAAACTATTTGATAACATTGCATTATCAAATTTTTCATGTCATTGCGTAGATGCTTGTTTTAATTCATAAAGTGATTTAACAAGCTTACATACTTTTCCTTCTTGTCCAGGTGCCTTGAACCCTTCAAGTTGCTCCATATAAATTTCATCGTCTAGTTTACCGTTTAAGAATGCGGGTTTTACATCCATTTGATGTATTTCAAGTCCATTAATAGCAGCTATTGCTATTAACATCTGAATGGACGTTATTCTTGTTACCGTTGAATATGTGTCGAAGTAATCCAACCCTTCCTTTTTCCCATAGCATTTAGCGATAAGTCTAGCTTTATATTTATCAATTGATCCATCGCCTTTCAACTTCTTTTTGAAGATCCATTTATAGCCTAATGGTTTTGAACGTGGTGGAAGATCCACTAGTTCCCATATGTTATTTTGTAATATGGATTCAATTTCACTATTAATTGTTTCTTTCCAATTAGAAGCATCGGGTAAGGATATGGATTCTTTGTACGATTGAGGTTCATTTTTCTAGCAAATATGTTAGAAAATCCAGACCGAAAGAAGTCGAGGTTCTTGCTCTTTTACTACGTCTTGGTTCATCCTCTGTTGGTTCAATAGGTTGATGAGTACCACTTGTAGTAGCTTGATTTGTCCTTTTAGAAGGACCAGATTTTTTAGTCATGTTATTCAGATATTCATTTTCAAAAAATTAAGCGTCCCTCGATTCAATAACCGTATTAACATGAATAACCGATATCTCGGATTTAAAAATTAGAAATCGATATGCACTGCTATTAGTAGCATAACCGATGAACACACAATCCACAATTTTTGGCCCTATTCTTACCTTTTTAGGTTTAGGAACCATCACTTTCGCTAAGCACCCCCACACTCATAAATATTTATAGGAAGGTCTTCGACCTTTCCATAATTCATAAGGTGTCTTATGAGGTACTTTATTGAGAATATAATTAGTAGAAAGTAAGGCTTCCCCCCACAAGTTCTGGGGAGCTCCTGAACTTAATGACATTGAGTACATCATCTCCTTCAAAGTACGATTTTTGCGTTCAGCAACACCATTCGATTGAGGAGAATAAGGAGCAGTGGTTTGATGAATAATTCCATTTTCATAACAAAATTCCTCAAATGGATATTCATATTCACCTCCTCTATCACTCCTAATAGCCTTTGTCTTTTTGCTTAATGGATTCTCAACTTCATTCTTATATTGTTTAAATGTATTAATAGCCTTGTGCAATCGTCAATAAATGTAATAAAATACTTTTTCCCACCTTTAGTTTGAATAATTTTTAAATCACAAATATCAGTGTGAATTAAATCTAAAGGTTCAGTTATTCTTTCAACTGAATGGAAAGGTAATGTAGCTACTTTAGATTCCACACAAATTTCACATTTATGATTTTTATCAATATTAAATTTTGGCAAAAAATCCAAGTTAATTAATCTACGCAATGTATCAAAATTAACATGTCATAATCTAGCATGCCAAATATTAGATGACTTAATCAAGTAAGAAGTACTAGCATTTTCATTCATTGAAACAGATGTTTTTGGGGTTACAATAAGAACATTGATTTTAAAGAGCCCCTCATTTAGGTAGCCATTTCCTACATACATGTCATTTTTTGACAACACAAAGCGATCAGACACAAACACAAGCTTGAACCCATTTTTAGTCAGGAGAGATCTAGAAATCAGATTCTTTCGAATATCAGTCACGTGAAGAATATCATTGAGAGTAAGTTCCTTTTCAGAAGTCATTTTAAGAGATAGCTTTCCTCGTCCCACCACCTTAGAAGTGGAATAGTTCCCCATAAAGAGGTTCTCCTCATTTTCCAAAGGCTTATAGGTGGAGAACATCCATTTGTTTGCATAAATGTGTCATGTGGCTCGAGTGTCAACCCACCATTCCTTGGTATTTCCAACCAAGTTACATTCAGAGACCACAACAGAAAGATTCATATCCACCAAGTCATTGGTGATGTTTTCACCCTCAGTTACATTTGCTTGAGAATTATTATGATTTTTCTTCTTAGGCTTACGACACTCGCTTGAGCGGTGTTCAGGTTTACCACAGTTATAGCATTTGCCTTTGAACTTCTTCTTATTCTGTTTGGAAGTGCCTTCCCTATCATGCTTTCGCTTGTTCTTCTTAGGACCTTCAACAACATGGACTTTTGTTTCCATTAGATTCTTCCCACTTTTCTTTTGAGACTCACGGTTATCTTCTTCAATTCTCATCCTGACCACCAACTCCTCCGTATTCATTTCAATCAGTGTCACACTATTTTTCAATAGTGTATATAAACAGCGTAGAAATTAATTTATGTAACAAAAACTGTTTTATTAAATTTCTGTAATAAAATAATATTTTAATTCAAATTTTCTGTAAAAACAGATTTATTTATACAAATAAAATTATGCAATTACAAAAATTTATGTACACTATAAACAGTAGAACATGATAAATTTGCCTTAAGATTGTTATGTTTACTATTTAGTTATAAAAAAGTACAGAATTATTAATGAAATAATTACTAGAAAATTAAAACGAAATTACAGAATTAAAATAACTTACTTGATATTGCAGAATTAATAACACAAATAAAAAGATAAATTCGAGCCCTGTAGAACAGTATCCTTAAGGCAAATTTATTCCCTCAAATGTGCTAAAAGGTTATTGAATAATTGCCTCCCAAGATAGAACGAATTTCTCGAATTAATTATGTAGCACATCAATAATTAATCCCAACGAACAAAAATCTGTGTTAATACTCAATCGGAACAATGGCACGATATGCAAAAATGAAGAAAATATTTTTTTGGATGAAGGAAAGAATGTAGTAGCATTTTCGAAATTTTCTGGAGGGGTTTTAATTAACAGCACCAAAACTGGAGTGAATGGTTTGTATTTATATCTTTTCAGTTGATTGTTGGGAACAGTCAAAACCGAAATTAACTGTCAAACATTTAATTAATAAAATCCCAAAAATGTAGGAGAATTTTATAAGCCCAAGCAGCCCGAGCCAGAACCGAACCGGCCGGACGACGCGCGCGTGGACTTTTGGCCCAAGCCCAACACATGCATAGTGTAGGCCATCTCCCCTTCAAAGAGTTGGGATACCCCAAGGCATCCAAGCCTTAGTCCATCATTTGGGTTTTATTAACTCATCACTTTTTCACTACTCTTCCAATGTGGGACAAGAGTTAAAACATACCCAATTCATTAACTTTCATTGCTTTGTGAGTCACTTTGGGGACATATTTATCATTCATAACTTAATGAGATTGGACATGTGAACATACTACGTTAATCTCATTGTGAAGGAGAACGCGTTTGTATATGGTCCCACAATTATCGTGGTGTGGGTCCCATATAAATTTGATCCCAAAATTGCTCAAAAATTATGTCCAGAAAATCTAGACAGCTTTTAAGTCCAATGTTTTCCAACAATTCCTACCAAAGTCTGGTAAATCATTCTTGCACATAAGAAATTCCATCAATCTGTTGGTGTATTCTTCACCTGTTAGGCCTTCATACTTTCTCCCCACTTTAAATGCCCCGCCTTTATTTGATGCACCAGTTCATGAGAAATTCCGATCCCTTTGGACAACCACTTCATACATAGTTTTATCTTCATTACTATAATCCTTATTCTGATTATACCTAGTTGCATTGTTCTGTTTAGGAAGACCTATTAATGACCATTTTACTTTTTCTTCCCCCCATCCTCGTTGGAATTATGTTCATGAATATCATATTGTTTCTATGTAGTGTGCATATCATATTTCATTTCAATTAATTAAAAATAAGGTCTCCTTAAAGTAATAAAAAAATCATTATATACGTCTCCACATATAGGCCATACATCTAATAGTCATAATTGTTTTTAATTAAAATATTTTTGTAGGCAAGGTCGGCACTTCCAACTCTTCAGTGTCTTATTCATTCAATGGATGTTCTTAAATGACTGTCATACTATATTAAATGATTATTTTACTTTCTTTGACACACACACACACACATAATATATATATATATATATATACTAGGGTATACCCGTGCCTGAAGGCACGATGCAAAATTTTAAAAGTGTATGTCGTTGATTGGACCATACGTCGTATTTACATACATACAAACACTGTGTTCATGTACATATATACATACACCATGGTACAAACCTTTTATGTCAAAAACTTTTTTTACAAAATATAATTGTAAGCAATTTTAAAAAATTGGACAAATTTTTAACATTTTTAATCCATGCCTAAAGGCACGACGATATTCGAAAAAGGTAACATAATGATAACAAAATAACAATCAACACAATTTAATTTCAATATAAATAAGTTATAATTTTTTTAAAAAATCGACAAAGTCTCATTTATTTATAGGACTATCCACCTATTTAAGGTATCAAAAACACGTCATATAAAACTAAGAAGCAATAAATGTTACCAATGATACCCAAAAAATATTGCACGTAATCGCAAAACGGCCCGAAAATTTCAAAAAGGCCTAAAGGCACGACCCGAAAATTTCGAAAACACGTAATCGCAAAACGGTAAAAAATTTCAAAATACGTAATTACAAAGCGGTAAAAATATCGTTTCCCAACAAAACGAAGTGTAGTTTAAAAAAAATGATCATAATCTATTTTTTTTATAAGACTATCCACCCTGCTTAACAAATAACAAATTGTCAAACAACATTCAAATCGTCCAAGTACCAATTTCATTACAAAAGTCAAACTAATATCATTTAAAATATCAACCCAATGGATTACAATCAAACTACTTTCATTCAAATTACACATTGTAATCAAGTTTCACAACAACTTAAGACTAATTTAAAATACATATTAAGAAAAATTACAATTAGCACCACAAACGTAAACACCACGCAATTAATTCAAAAATTCATATTATCATATTTTAGGCCTAGCGCTTCGTATTTATATTTGAAATTAGCCATCGCATCCTTTGTAGTAGCACAAATCAACTCCAATTCTTTAATTTTTAATGACAACTCGTGGTATCCGATATCCGATGACTTTGCCGGATCAATTCAATGAAAAAAATTGTCTGAACAAACTTCACAATTTGGACACGACAAAAAACGTCGGCCATGATTTGTAGATGTCCTTGTAGTCCTGATAAGAGCGTGATCTCCGCAATAACATATTTGTTGTGAAATAATTGAAGAATCTCCTGGTTCCATCCCCTGAAAAAATAAATCAAATTAATGCCACAATTACATGAAATATATTGTACAAAGCATGATTAATGAAAACACAAAATTGACAATGTCATTTGTGTACATGTATGGGTAAAATTGACATCATTTAAAAGGTTGTGTAAACCTGCAAATTTAAAGTTTAGATAACTACATGTAGATAAAAAACCAAAAACACGTTTGTAGCATAACAATAAACACGTTTGTAGAGTAAAATTGTAGCATAACACAAATAATGTGAAATCAAACCATAGAAGCTCTAAGACACTAAGCCCGTGTCCGAATCGTCATGTAAGAATCAAACACACTCAAAGTAATTCAAAAGCTCAGGTCCTATTCGAGTGGATGGCCATTTAATTAATATGTGAGTATAATCAATTACATTTTGAAGACATAATTTTTCTTGATCTTATGAGATCACTCGGACACATTTATGTTCTGGGACACATTCTTGTTCAGGAAAAAAAGTTGTAGTTAAAAAAATCCCAACTTATCAGAAACTGAGTGCATACGTGTATGTGTGTCTGTGTGTGTGTGTGTGTGTGAGAGAGAGAGAGAGAGAGAGAGAGACCACAAAAAAAGACTCATAAAAGGAAAGAGTACATGATGATTCACCGTGAGGAGCAGGACATAACTTGAAATTTCATAGATGTTGAAAATAATATGTCCTCCCCAATTTGTCAGGGCCGCTGAACTTCAACTATGGAGATTCCAACTGTTTATAAAATCAATATGCATATCTTTAAGAGAATATATCATTCCAAATAACAGCATAGCGATTAAAAGCAAAAGTAGTTAAGTAATTTCAAGGGAACTTTCCGATTTACAAAATGTCACATGCATGAACCAAAAACAAATGAATCCAAAAAATGTTATGGACCGCAAGAAATTTTAACATATGAAGGGTTTCTGCACCCACGTTTCCATATGAATTATAAACGTACAATAGCAAACTAAAAAAATCTTCTTTTCTATCTTGCAAATATTTTCATAACAGAGATGAGTGCAAGACTTTACAGTGATTGTGATGATTCGAATCATACAAAATTAAATTTTGACCCATATATAAGCCTGCATATATCTATATATATATATATCAATTGAAATATTCTCAGCTCATGTATCTAACAGTTGATGGGAATCGTGGTCGATGAGGGGTTTCACCCTCATCTCACACTTCAAACTTTGTGAATAATTTGAAGAGGGTGAGAGTGTTCTTGGTGGTATGACAGACTTGGGACGGTGTGAGATGAGGGTGAAACCCCACATTGATCATGATTCCCACCCATTTACTCATGTATTTTATATATGTATCAAATTATACAAAATTATTGAGTACATTCATCTTGCTAAGGAAAAAATCGGAGAGATCACATCGAACTTTGTGAGAAGATGTTTGCTAATCGAAACATACCAAACATTAGGCAAAGTAACTCGAATAGGTTTTTTTTAGAGTAAGACACAATGTTCCAACCAACCCAAAATATTTTACTAACCCAATAAATGATAAATCATGACACATGAACTATTTTGGGTAGGATGAAACATTGTGTGGCCTATAATTAACGATATTATAGGCTTGGAATACTAACCCTCACGTTTTCAATATAATTAGTCACCATCAATGCCACCAAAATTAAGGAGACCCTATCAAAAAATAAATAAATTACAAACCAATACCAAATTCGAATCCCAAATTATTAAATCTGGAAAACATGGGATTTCAAATGATGATATTTTAGGGTCATAAAGAAACTAATCAAACGTAGTCAATAACCAAAACTAAATCCAAGCAAACACAATAAAACCACGAATCAATATTAAAAACATTCAATAAATAGAATACTCAAACCTGTGGAGGTCTTTAACCGTATAAGAAATATACAATATGTGGAGAAAACTTTATATAGACACTCACAATCAGTCATGGCTTGATTGTGCATTATGTTCTATCATTGTCAATGGCTCCACTTTATGTAGACCACTCAGTTTTTTGGCATAGTCCTTGCCACACTAGAAATAATCGACACTATAACTTGAGGGAATGCTTTAATCTATTTTGGTTTGAGACATAAGCATCTTTTCCTGTAGGAGCTTTTTGGCAGCCTCTGTTTCCTCTATATATCTCAACTTGTATTCAATGGGGAGCTGGACTTCGGTTGAAATGGCTGAAATTAAGAGCAATACACTGGTTGAAATGGATGAAATGACCATGATTATTATACGATCTATAGCTGCTACACTAACATTCCACCTACAACTACAGCACACATTATTATACGATCTAAAAACAATTGCATCCTTAATAAAAGAAATCAAGAGCACAAATTACAAAAGTTGATTTTAGAAACAGAATTATAAAGAAGAATTTCATTTCAATTTAGTACAAAGATTCAGCGTAAGTCCACTAAGGATCCAAATACGAACTCAACAATCCATAGTTTGAAACTCGAAAAGTGTAAACAATCAAATATTCAACAAAAACATAAAAAGGAATGTGATGAATCTGGCCTCCTTGGTATAATAAAGTTATGTTATTAAGAAAAGTTAGTTCCACATATGTACTGAGTAATTTTTAATACACAAAAACAATAAAGAAACAATAGATCCAGAACCAAAATAGGATGTGTTTGGGGACAAAATCAATCTATTTTCAATCTCGGAAGTAATAGAACCAGGAGAGAATAGGAATATACCTGGGAAATTATCCGAGGAGATTTCTCCGCTCATTCCTGGGAAAATTGAGGAGCCAATAATAGAGTTGAATAATAATATGTCCGTGCCACGGGATGCTCAACTGAAATCACTGATGACAACCTTATTTCTGGGACGATCTCCATTGTCCGTCTACTTTGACTCGATGAGATTAAAAATGTACTTGACCTCTAAAACTTGGCCAAACACATCATGCCTCTGATCCAGCCAAGGTGTCTTCACAGTGTATATGAAGAATTGGCTACCATTAGTATTGGGGCCGACAATTTCCATCCTAATAACTCTAGGTCCAACATGAGTCATCTTGAAATTATCATATTTAAATGTACACTCATATATGAGTTTACCACCAGTGACATATCCTATTTTGATGTACCCTTAAATCATGAAATCCTTAATGACGTGATGGAGTGCGGAACCTTGGTAGCCAAAATCCTTCTCTCTTATGCACAGAGCACATAAATTCTCTGCTGTTTGGTGAAATTCATCACCATATAATCCAGTCACAATTCTCCCGATAAGATTTCCTACACATGAAAGATAAGAGTTAATGGGTCATCAAATCTGTAATTTATACTATATTAAATATAATGGAGTTACAAATGGACCCAGAAAAGGAAATCCAATATCATTTTTTTCTTGAAACTTGCAACTTCGAAATTCTGAACAAAATGGGAAATGATCAATCTCCAAAATAAGTATACATCTTTACAAATGAAAATGTTAACCTAATAAGCCCATATATTTTATCCATTAACATAAATCAAGCCTTCCCCCACGTTATCAAGCATAAAAATGATATTGGATTAAAGTCGATTAGGTAGCTTTACATTTCGTCTTGCCGAGTGCGCTTCTCGATTAAAAATAATTGTGCCCAAATCACAGCCTAAACTTCCTTCAAATAGGAAATACGACCGATCTTAGCTCTCGTGGAATCTGCAGCAGCGAAAAAAATTAGTGTGAGAAGTGAATGCTACAAATTGAATCAAACCTCTATTTTAAATCTTAATCAGACGATTAAAATTGAATCAACTTACACAGTTCATTAAAAAAATAGAAGAAAACGTTCGTTAGTTTAAGATTCCAAATACAAAAGGAATGAAGATAATAAATGGAATAACCATGATTATTCTATAATGAATTTCGAGATCAGCTCACTTATGTTCTCATGCCTGCTAAAGCTTGGTGGACATGCCTCTGCTACATGAGCTTCCCCCCACACAGATCTATCATCATACCTATTGTTGCCATGGTCCGATCTACTACACTTGGACTGACTGTGGACCTGCCTATGTCTTTCTATGCTCGTTTATTACTTTGAAGATTCACACCTTGGACTGTGGACCTGGCCAGGTAAGTGATAGTTTTGAAAAAAGTTGTTATAGTTCTCGTTCGGTTGTGGGCACTCCTCAATGATGCGAAAACTTCATTGACAACACATGCCAATGTTGGAGGTTCATTTTTTTGTAGAAGCATTATGGACACCTGATAAATTCATCAAATAGTCATTAGACAAACTATTCAAAATATGCTCAAACAAATTATCTTACATAACTTAGTGTATACGTATACCTCTGTTTAGATAAAAAATTGACTAATATTAAGTAAGAGATGATGAAAATCTATACTAATAACATATCCACACCAAAATCACTTAATAATTTATATTGATACGTATAAATTAAAAGCTTTTGCCTCCTGGCCTTGTATAGCCTTTACCTATACAGTTATACCAGCTCAAGCTTGGCAGCAAGTGAGCATGGACTTCACACTCACTTCATATCTTGTAAACACCCTTTCTCTGCAGCAGAGATTGCCCATTGGGGGGGGGGGGGGGGGGAACACATTTATCATCATCTCTATTATTTTGCAATTGTTGTTATAAGTCAATAAGATAAAACATTAATTCAATAAGAAATGTGTATAAGGTTGAAATTGATACATTCATTTGGCAAAGATATAACATTTAAAATGTAAAGAAAAAAAAAAGAAAAAAAAGTAAAGAAAATAATGGAGAGTGATGGACCTTGAGAGCAAATTCCCAATACAAGGTGGTGATTCGTTCGTGAAGGGCTTCGAGGACAGTTCTGGGAAAAAGCTTCTTAGAGCCTCTCGTCTTCTCAATGACAGCCTTGGTGGCTTTTTGTGACCCTATCTTCTTCTTCACTTGCTCTTTCCTCTCTTTACTCTCTCCTTCACTCCTGCTAACGGAGATGGTTTGTTGCCTATTTGTTAATATTAGTATTAGTATTAAGTATTTTTACATTTCCTATCTTACTTAATATTAGTCCATTTGTTATCTAAACAGAGGTATACTTAAGTATAATGTGTTATTATTAAGTGATTTCTTCCATACTAAATATTAAGGAAGTTGGGAAACGTAAAAATACGATGAAAAAATGATGAAACTTATTGTTATTCATAACTTCCATTTTTTATACCTATTAGAGACATGCATTATCAAAAATCCATAAAGATCAATTATTAGGTTGAACATAAATAGATATCAAGGCAAAGAATGGTGTATATATGGTGGAAAATGGTTGTTTGTAAGTAGCATATTCCCATTTGCTTCAAATGCTGAGGCAACATCACATAAAGATTAAAAAAATATTATATCAAATTCATTATTTTAAGGAATCAATCATGCTCAAGGGAGAAAACTGATATGAAACCGAGATTAAACTTATGGGTAATCTGGGCTATCCTCTTCGGGTTCACTGACCTTATGTTTTGGGTAATCTGGACCTCTTTCCAGTAACATGGGACTATGAGACACATGTCCTCTTCTTGGTACAGTGATAAACCAACTCTCCACCTGGGGTTTTAACGAATTGGTGTTGGTTGGATTTGGTAGCATGGCTATGGCGTCTGCGGTATGTTTGACCTACAGTAATAGATACTGAAAAATACCGATGAGAACTGAAATATGCAAGTGTGAGTAAACCAAATTTTATATACAGCTGAGAATTGAAATATGCAAGTCTGAGCAAACCAGATTATATTCTTTCAAAAATCTAAACATGAAAGAAAACTGTAACTGTTTGTAATCATAACAATCAAAATGTGAGGCATCATAATGTATATATGCAGCATAATGTGTAACTATAACTCCAGCATAATGGGGTTTAATTTCAGCATAATGTGTAACTGTAGCTCCAATAACTGTTTGTATCATCCCCTACGTGTAATGTATATATGCAGTCATCAAATTCAATATAGCTTCAATGCCTACGAAAAATTTGTAAGTGAAAACGGATTGTAACAAAATTAACCAAATGATTAAAATGAGACTCACCAAACATTCTCCCCACTTTAATCTCGCCTTAGATTAAAAAAAAATGATAAACTCACCTTAAAGTAACCCACATAATACGCAATGTAAATTTTGTGTCGAAAAGTAGTAATGGAAGTAAATGCATCAAAACAAAAGCATGACATAATGTATTTTACACATAATGTACTGACATCATAGAGAAGAGAAAAGACGAGGTATAGAGATATACCGAGCATGAGATATGTCTTAGCTAACATCTGGTGCCAATGCGCCAGTTCGTCTAAATCACATTAAAATGTTTTAGTTTATCAGTTTTGGTACAAATATAACATGAACAACCAATCATCAAATAATAAGAATCTCCATATTAGTGGCATTCCCATGTCGACTATGGTACTATTTATACCTTTAATGAATATAAATATATCTGAAGCATCTCAACAGAACACAATGTTATGAGTACATACCCATCTTAATGTCATAATTTATTTGTTCCGGATGCCAAACTTTCAAATAGATCCTAATAGTAAGGTATGAAATTGAAACATATGTTTTATTCACACACAATTAAAGAATAAGCACAAATATACTTGAGTAGTGCGTCCGACTCAACGATATAAATGCCACCATATGTAGAAGAGACCTCGCGTGATGTACCAAAAATTATTTGGCGTACCAATTCTTGCCTCACATGTAGTGTGAATGCCATTAACCAATGGCATCTCTACAAAAACAAAACATGTATCAATTTAACATATACTTTGGGTGCATACACAAAATTATATACAGTGTCTATGAACAAACATATACAATCTCATATGACCAATTTCATTATAGAATATAAAACATAACCAATCAATGTCACATAGCACTATAAATTTCAATTGAATTTCTCTACTTCTTTGGAATTGAGCATTTTAGGTCTATTATTTCGGAAACAATTCAAAACCATACATATATTGTCTATTGAAATCAAATTTCTCAAACAATCCAAATATTCTCAATTGGTCACCTTTAGTGAGACCAATAATATGAGGGTAGTGCCGATAATAGCATAAGTGCTGAGTTCAATCCATGAGAAAAAATAGCAGTCCTTAGAAACCATCATAAGTTCAATCCAAGGTCTGCCCAACTTAACAGTCGGCAGTGCTCGGAGACAGGGTCTGCCCAACTTACGTTCCCATTTCCAGAAATCCAAAAACTCGAAAAATGAAAAAAATTACTTGTTAGAATAATACACAAAAGGCTAATGAGTCAGTGAATTCATAAAACAAAAGTCCTGATATATGATATATTAAATTAGTGAATTCATAAAACAACAAACTTGAATCGAAACAAATGACACATTATGTATCTTAGCTACAATATTGGTGAACATTAGAACTCCTAGAAATCCTAGCCAAGCGCAAATATATTAAAACTTCCAGAAATTTGGCCAAATGCAAATGTAAATCCAAATCTGCCCAGCAAATATACTTACGAAACTAGTTGATAAATAATGACTACGAAACCCATTGATAAACCCATAAAACGTGATAAATGATGAACCCATTGATATATTCAACAACATAAATGTAAACATAGTATATAGACATGTGAACCCAATGATATATTTAATCTCCCCAGAAATTTGGGCAAACGCAAATGTAAATACCAAACTCATTGATAAATGATGAATACGAAACATTAATAGGAAACCCAATGATAAATGATGAATACGAAACCCTAGAAAATGCTCAAAAAATATAAAACTTAAATCTATATAAAAGGATTGTAAAACAGAAATTTGTTTTACTGCAATAAAGAAAGTCATAGTGTAGAGAAAAATAGAAGATCAAAACCTACAAACCCGAATATGAGAGATGTGTAAACCCAAGAATATCAAATTGCTATGTATTGAACATAAAAAATGGAAATAGATCAAATAAGTACCTGCAAAACCAAAATAAAAGGTGAAATCCTGAGAGAGCATACATGTATATGAAAAACAAACCCTTAAATCATTACAAAACCCTAAATTACAACACCCTTAAATCCATTACAAAACCCTAAATTACAAAAAGGAAAAAATCTTAAAATGACAAACACGAACCCTTAAAATGGTAAACCTAAAATCGATTAAACCTAAAATCGAAACCATAGAACCCTAAAATCAAAACTATTCAAAACGTACGTAAGAGAAAAGGCAAGGAGAGAGGTGCAGTGCAGTGAGGAGAGAGGTGCGGTGGTTGGACTGAGGCAGGGGGAGTAGATTTTGTGTGGGTGTAGATGAGGGAATGGGAGAAAGTGATAGAATGAGAGATAGAGGTTGTGTTTGTGAAATGAGGGTCGGGTAGAGAGAGTGGGGGCTTTGGTAATTGGTATTTGGCAGTAAGGGTTAATTTTCAATTTTGACCGTGTATTTGAATTTTTGGTAGGGGGAGCAAAGAAAATCAAGGGTAAAAAAAGAGGGGGAACTTAAATACTTAAGGGGAAAAATGGTAAGAGCTGTATTTTAATCTCAACCTTTGGATTCTTGCCTTGTTGTCTTCGATCTGAACCGTGGAGTGTCTCCCCATCTTATGAATAGTGAAAATACCATTATATATATATATATATATATATATATATATATATATGTGTGTGTGTGTGTGTGTGTGTGTGTTTAGTTTATACCTAAACTGATAGAACATATGGTTTTGCATTTGTCAAATGAATTATTAATTATTGATTTCATAAATTGTGTGCACAATCAAGATAGCGCTTTGAACTAAATGGCACGGCTTAATTCTTGTTGTTCTTTCACTAACATTGATAGTTTAGGTTGATCTTTGACTATGTCTAATGGAATTTTTACACATAATGATGTTTTACTATTGCCAATCTGTACAATATATTGTAGAGAGCATGCTCATTGCTCATAGATATATACAAGGTGCTAAAGCCTTTTCTGGTCGGATGATTTCATAATTATTGTAATATGTTTCCATAAGAAAAAAATCATACAACTGATGTCATTAATCTGTGAACCAGTTAAATAATATTGGTGTTAATTTTTTTCATAAATAGTTAACATATTAAATCGTTATTTTTGGTTATTAAATTTAGTGATGGAGCCAGGGAATGTCTAGTTATATCGTATGGACTATGGAGTTCAAAGTTGTTTTGATTTGTCATTGCTCACCAGGTACTAATACCTAATGGGAAAACATGAATGCTTTTACCTTATTAGGTTGATTTACTCTTGGTATATATAGATTTTGTGTGTCTATATATATATATATATATACTTATGCATGTTTTTCTTATGTAGGTAACGCCATCCTTTAGAGAATCAGGTTTAGATTCGTCAAATATTATTATTGGAATTGATTTCACTCAAATTAATGAATTACATGTATGTGGAAATGTGAAACATTGTATTCATGATAATATAATGGATCGTTTTCAATGCAATACATCAATATTACGATATTAAAGACGACGATGATTACGAAGACATTTTAAAAGACATGAGAACCGAATGAGAAAAATTCGGTGAATTCTTTTAGTAAGCACTTGACACAAAATCAACAGACTGAAGATTGCATTACCACTTGACGCATATTTACTTGAATTTGTAGGTCTCAACTTTCATATTAATCTTAGGTAATTTAGCATCTCGCAATATGGCATGGTTATAACTTTGTGCAAATGATTTATTTTCATTTTCGTAATGTGCTTGGAGATATATAATGTAGTATATCCATCTGTATAATGTTGAATTTGCAAAACCATTTTATATTACAAGAAATTTTTTCACACGGTGATACTTTATTGTGAGAGAACACATAAGTAATAGAATCCATTACTTAATTGTAAGGCATAAGTTCCTAGTTACTAATATGTTTCTTATTTATTTTCATCCCTTGAGAGTACACGAATGTAGAAGAATATTATGAGATTTTATATGACTAGATGTAGGTCACAGTTTAAAGGTTGGGATGACTAAAAAGGTTGAAAGCTACTTCAATCTATTTGTAGAGGCAAGTTTCTCAATATCCATTTCTATAAATATGGTAACCTATTTTGAAACAATGTTATACGTTAACTAGAATTTACGAGGAATTATCAATCTAAATGTGCATATTCTAATTTTTTTTCCAGAATCTTCTTTGTCATGACCAAACTAAGCCTCACGGGGAATGCTTTATTGAGGTTTGCACCATAATTGATCGGGACATGGTCTTAAACAGTTATAATGAATGAATCTTGTTTGGATCTTATACCTATATAGTTTTTATTCTTGTATGGATCTTGTGCCTCCATTTCATTATATATTGCATATTTGATGCTTTTATTATGGCTTTGCTACTCTAGTTGTTAGTGGTGTTTTAAAGTGCATTTGTACTAGTTTTCATGTCATCTTTAACACTTTGTATGTAATTAAATGGGATAGCCAATATCTTTCAACTCTGTAATTCGCAGTAAAGATATCGAATTCAATTCTCAGGTAGTTGGCTCTAGACCACCTTCACCGGCATTAATAACACTAGCATGTACCCGCGCAATGCGCGGGCGCAAATATATAGCACGGAATATGAGAACATTTTATACAAATTATGATTATAAATATAATTCTCAAACCAAATGAATGATGTTCATTTTTTGTCATAAAAGTAACGGTGAAAATTTAAATTGCTTTTTCGACCACGAATGATAAAAAAATTCATCAATTGTTGATATTAACTTCGTGAGTAATAGGAACGGTGAAAACATAGCATTTTTTTTAGAAGGAAATTGAAAAAGAAAAAGTGTAACTTATAAATTTTATCAAACTTATAACAACACAAATTCTATTATACATATTTCACCAAAAAGTATACGAACACAACTGTGACTTTGAATATTTTTCCAAACATATGGAAGGAAAAAATATTTATATATCACAATAACTTTTCTCTTCCAAAACAGCATAATGTAATCCCTCCCTTCTTTTAGCCACTTCATCTTAACTCCAATGTATGACTCATTCAAACGTATTTTTGGATACCCAAAATACATGAGCTCCATCTTTAAGATGACAAATATTTCCTTTCCCTTCCAAAGGCAATCAAATTGATTTCAATGTTGCACAGAGAACTAATAAACTCCAAATCATAAAACTATATCTATTACTTTCCCAAAAACTAAAAAACAGACCACAACACAACTAACCATCAAAATCAACAACACTGTTTTGAATGATTTTGCAACCACCACAAAGCCAAAGCTTCATGAAATAACTAAATCCTAGAAAAACCCACAAATATTCACTAGAAAAATCAAACTCCAATACCGTTTCCCCTAATTAATTCTATACTAACAACATTTGCCTACTATTTTATCTGATATGTCAAACATGTAATGATACCAAACAACAAATGTTTAGCGTATAAGAGTTCCATCATCTACAAAATAACCCCTTTCACTCACAGAGGGAAATCAACAGTAAAAATGCCTTTCCATAGATACAAAGCAAGCAAATCATCATAAATATTCATTTACAAACCGCCGAGGAATCACATGCATAAAAAGCAAATCATCACAAATATTCATTTACAAACCGTCGAGGAATCACATGCATAAAATTTGGCGAGCTGCCTCACTCTAGTTAGACCACAAATAAACACGATAAAAGTCACACCAATAGACCCAGTTCACATTCACTCCGATCATGTAAAATTTAAAAGACAAACCCCAAATTAGAATGACGGGAGAAGTCTGACAAAAAGATAAGATGGGACTCAAATAAATCCACTCACCATTTATTTAGGAGACCCAGTTCACATTCAAATGGGTACAAAATAGAAAACAAATCGATTTACCATACATTTTGAGGTACAAAACAAAGATCTTCATTCCTCATCTTGTCCTCGACACACCTTATTTGTGAAAAAACATTTTGCGAAATAAAAACTGAGCCTCGTCAGATATTAAACTGGGAGAGTTTTCCTTATGAGATTCTTCTTGAAACATTTGAGGTGGTGATTTTTCCTTATATATAGGGAGAACAAAGGAGATGGAGGGAAACGTTGTGAAAAGGGGAGACGAAAGTGGGTATACAGAGCATTTGGGTTAATGTAATATAACGGTTGGGTTCACTCATATCGTCTTTCATTCTACGGAATACATTAGAATCATTAATAACATTTTTACTAATATACATCATGCGCTGTATATTACTCGTGCATCGCACCTAATTTTAAATTTTAAAAAAAAAATTTAATTTTATATTTTTTTCTTAAAATTAACCTTCTAATCAACTTCTATGCAAAAAAGTAGGTCAAAATACATTTTGTATCTATTTTTAAAAAAAATCACAAAAAACTATTAAAAATACCTTATTTATAAGGGTTTGAGCCAGCAGTTTTTTGTGAATTTTTTAAAAATAGCTACAAAATGTATTTTGACCTAATTTTTTGCATATGGGTTGATTGGAAGGTTAATTTCAAGAAAAAAATATAAAATTTGAAAAAAAAATTTTATAGGCCTCGAATTAGGTGTGATGTACGATGTGATGTATAGTGCATGATATATGTGAGCCTTCCTCTAGAGGTATAATATAGATTAGTGGTTTTGATTGGACATTTCTTATTACAACTTTGGATGGGATGGCACTTAATCCTAAGATTTTGTAAGAGTGAATTAATTTCTCGAGAGAGAGAGAGAGAGAGAGAGAGAGAGAGAGAGAGAGAGAGAGGAGAAGGCTCACCTACATCATCCACTATATATCACATCGTACATCACACCTAATTTTAGGCCCTAGAAAATATTTTTTTTAAATTTTATATTTTTTCCTTCAAATTAACCTTCCAATCAACCCATATGCAAAAAATTAAGTCAAAATACATTTTATAACTATTTTTAAAAAATTCACAAAAAACTGTTGGCGCAAACCCTTAAAAATAAGGTATTTTTAGCAATTTTTTGTGGATTTTTTAAAAATAGCTACAAAATGTATTTTGACCTAATTTTTTGCATATGGGTTGATTGGAAGGTTAATTTCATGGGAAAAATATAAAATTTGAAAAAAAAGTTTTTAAGGATTAGAAGTAGGCGTGATGCATGAGTGATGTATAGAGCATGATGTAGGTGAACCTCTCTCTCTCTCTCTCTCTCTCTCTCTCTCTCTCTCTCTATATATATATATATATATATATATATATATATATATATATATATATATATGAGGGAGAGCGACTCTCATACATACCAAGTATACATACTTTCTAACGCAAACCTATTTTGTAAAAATATTAGAAAAGATTTGAGTTGAAGTTTTTTATGTGGTATTTAAACATTTGAAGGGATCCATATAAAAAAAATGCGCTCATTTTTTTTTTTTTTTTTTGCTTAATTAAGAAAATCGGTCAAACTTTCATTGCTTTTAAAATTCTTTAAAAGGTGTGAAAGTTTGACTGGTTTTATTAAAATAGCAAAAGACATTATTTTGAGTTGATTTTTTTATATGGGTCCCTTGAAATGTTTAAATACCATAAAAAAAACTTAACTCAAAAATAATTTTTTTACTAGTTTAAAAAATCAGCATGTATACTTCGTATGTACTGGAGCTTCTCTCTCTCTCTATATATATATATATGATGATATCACCTTTTGTAAATAATGCAGGTCGATATTATATTTTTCAGCTCTACTAGACAAGATTGATCGATATGTAGGAATTGCATATGTTGAAGCACTTTAACTAATATATCAAATGGGAAATTTTGAGAAGTTCCCAAACATACCGGAATTAAGAGTTTTGAAAATGACCACATGAGATAGAAAATGAGAGTTTGATCATTTCATATTAAATAGTTTTTATTATTGTCTCTGATTCGTTTTCACGCCACATCAAATATAAAATGTAAATGTTGAATATATAAATGCTTATATAAAATATAAATGTTGAATATAGTACCCTTGTTTATGTATACTATTTTGTTTTTATTCTTAGGATTTGAATAGTATGGTAAGCATAATTGAATTGTTTGAGATTGTGGGCATGTTAAAGAAGGATATCGGATATTGAAAAATAAATATTTTTTAAAATATGTATTATTATTACTAATGGACCTTTATCGTTATAAAATAAGATAAAAGCATTATAGAATCTGTGTAATAATGTAGAAACAAAAAATTCCTTTACTAAATTAGAATTAGCTACGGTAAAATACCGTTATTAAATCCATTATTAGTAATGGTAAAATACCGTTGGTATATCCAATATAATTTTTTTCCCCCGCCTTTTTTCTAACGGAAAATTATCGTTAATAATTATTTTTATAACGGTAAAATACTCTTACTAAAAGCGAATTTAGTTGTATTATATCCTAGTCAAAGTGATATTTCTATCCATATTGTTTGCGACCTTCCATTGCCAAAATATCTTCATTCTAAAAGTGGGCTACGATTTTATCTTGTTCATTAAGAGGGGATTCCGCAAAGTAGTCTGCAACGGCTTGCCCTTTGATGTCTTTTTGATGCATGTACTCGATGTCAAATTATGTAAGTTAGAACAACCACTTGGCCATTTTGCTGGTTAATGCAGGTTTTTCAAGTAGGTGTTTTAGAGGATCCATGCGATAGATTAACTTGATTTCAAAGGAGATCATGTAGTGCCCTAATATTTGTGTTGCCCATACCAGAGATCGGCATGATTTTTATAGGCTTGTATATCGTTCTTCACACGAATTATCCTCTGACTGGCTTAGTATAGAGCTTGTTTTTTATGAGATTTTTCAGTGTGTTGGGATAACATTGCTTATTATGAGGTGTCCATAACTATGAGATACATGAGGAGAGGATGTCCAGATCATGGTGGGGACAATACAGGTGGGCGAGTCATATACTACTTAATTTTTTCTAATGCTTCTCGATAAGCAATGTTCCATATGTGAGTGGATTCTTTACGAAGAAACTTGAAAATTGTCTCGCGTATAAAGGTCACTTAAGAGATAAAAATACTTATATACTGTGGCCTCCCTAGGAAGATTCTTACTTCCTTTTCAGTACACGATGACGGAATTTCCAAGATGACTTTGTTTTTTATCGGATCCAATTTCATTACCCTTCCGCTGATAAGAAATTCCTGCATTTTTCCTTTTTTGACTCCAAAGATACACTTTTAGGGGTCCGCGATCATATTATACATCCTTAGTCTTTCGATGATTTTCTTTAACACTGGAACATGTCCTTCCTATGTTTTGAACTTGATAATCATGTCGTCCACATAGAATTTGATTTCTTTGTAGATCATGTGATACGTTAAGGTGGTAGCTCCTCGTTGCTAGGTAACACTAACAATCTTGAGTTCGAATGACACTGTGTAACAAAATTACCCTAGGGAGAAGTGTAGTCCTCTAGATGCATTTTGATTTGGTTGTAGTCTGTGAAGCCATCCACAAATGTCTTAAGAGCGTGATCCATAGTGTTATAAATGATCATATCGATATTTGGAAATGGGTAGTCATCCTTGGTAATATCTTTATTAATATTTCTATGTCAACATACATCCTCACCTTTCCTACCATTTTTGGGATAGACAATGTCAGCCAATTATGTGGGGCGTTTGACTACCCTTAAAAAGTCCATATTTAGGTGTTATATGACTTTGTCTTTGACTTTGAGAAACCATTCTTTACTGAGCTTCCAGAGCTTTTGCTTGAAAGGCTTGGCTTCTGGATATGTAGGTAAGCGGTGAACTACAATCTCGGGGTCAATTTCTGGCATGTCGGTATAAGACCAAGAGAATACGTGCATGTATTCTCGGAGTGTTTGTATGAGTCAAGACTTTTCAAAATCATCAATAGAAGTACCTATTTTGACTTCCTTTATCTCATCAAAAGACCCTAAGTTAACCGTTATCGTTTCGTCGACATGTTGTGCGCGATTGTTTTTTTGTTAATATCCTTTAGGTAGTCCATTTGTTTTTCATTACATAATTTTAGTTATTACTTTAATTGCGACATTTATCATCCTCGACATTTTGTATGCAAGGATATTCAGATTAAAACTTTATTTTATCGGTAAATGGGTCAATATGATTGAGTACATTAAAGTAGTTTGTCGTGATAGCCCTCTCCTAAAAAAGAAGGTTACACATGATAGTTGGGGATCTTCCTGAAGCATATAGGAGAAATCATTCTCGAAAGAATTTTTAGTCTCTGACAGGTGGAAGAAGGTCAAGTTTCTCTCTTTTATCATTTCTATGAAAATTTATGTGTTCCTCAGATCTTCGAAAGGGTGCCAGTTGATACTGGGTTTGTCTAGCTTTCCGATCAAATATAAATTCTCATGTACATCCTCTTGTACCCATGAAGGTTGGTCCTTGAAGAAAATATCCCATCACGACATTTATTTTCTGGTGTCAGCCTTCACAGCTTTAGAAATTTGTAAATGGAAGTCGTCCCCTTCCTTGATGAAGTGTCCGTTAAGCCTAGAATGGTTGTTTGATAGGGCATCCTCTGGCTTCTGATACTCTAATTTCTTGACTATTGGTGCTTTTTAGACGAGATTATCTCTTTTTCATTTGTATCCCAACCCCTGGGTGTTGGATTACTGCAGTATTATGATGGGTTCACTCATCCTTTCTTGATTGATATTGAGCCCTAATCATGACAAGAACTTCTTTCTTTTTATCATGTGGGCGACATTGAAGAATCCATGTTTGAAGTATGTCTATAGGATCTATTTCTTGACATCTGTTGAGATAGTCTATACTGGTGGGTTTAGCTAGAAATTGTTGACATGTATGTCCCGATTTTCATGTTATATTCCATTTGATCAGACTGGAGTCTTTAGACTAAAATAGGCAAAATGAGACACGACACAAACCGACATGAAGTTATAAGTTAATGGGTGGATCCTTAATGGGTTTGGGTCATATCAGTGTCAATTTGATAAGATAAGATGTTAATGGGTCGGGTTAGTGTTGACACACTTCACCCATTAATATTCGATAAGATGTGTTAACATCCATTAATTTGAGTAAATAATATATATTATTAGAACTCATAAAATTTTTATGTAGTTTAATGTTAATTTAATCATAACAAATATTACTAAATGAGAGAGTTTGTAATGGTAATGAATTAAGGGTTTAACTGTGTTTAAAAATGAGCTAATATGTCAACTTGTACACAATTAAAAATAATTTATTATGTTAATAGGTAATAACCGGTGAACATGACACGACACGTTAAGATAACGGGTTGGGTTTGAATATATTTTTTCACATAATAAAAAAGTCAACCATTTAAACACGAACTTGATAAGACCCGAACACAATAAAAATTGATACGAACACGACTCGACATGACCCATTGACAGGTCAACTTCAGACACTGTGATCAGGTTCCCTCCATATAAGAATTTCAGTTTTTGGTGTAATGATGAAGTTATTCTATCGATCTTGTGGAGCCACGACCTTCCTAGAAGGAGGTTAAATTACACAGGTATGTTGATCACTTGAAACTCAATTATGCTATGAAATGGACCGCTTACAAGGCTACGTCATATAATTCCCATTAGTTCCTGATGGTTATTGTCGTATACTCTCAAAGCCTGAGTGGTAGGCATGATATCTTCAGGTTTGATTCCAGTCATTTAGCAGTCCTTAAAGAACAAACATTCAGAGCATAGCCATTTCCCACAATTACCATAGGGATTCACTGTCCTTACACGTTTACGATAATTTTTGGGGCCATGTTATGGCACGATCCTATTTTGGGTAGCTCAATTTTGGCAAAAGAAATGCGTTTTATAAAATTCAGGCTACTAACAGTTTCGATGAGCTATTCTGGGTTGGCAGAGTTGGGTATAATGTTTTGGGAAAACTATTTGAGGATGAATTTTCTATGGGCTTGGGAGGACATGAGAAGTCCCTGTATGGAAAAGTAGGCTTGTGTTTTTACAGTTGTTCAAGGACTAGGTTCTCCTCTACCTTTTTTACAATGTCCTCTATGAGTGTATTCTTTCCTTTGTACTTTTTCTTCTCCCCATTAGGTACGGGATTCACGATAGGGTACTTATATAATTGCCAACTTCCTTAGAATCCCATTATGTAATAAGGAACACATCCATTATCTCATCAAAGGTCAAGGTGTAGATACAGTCTTCCTCTTCCCATGGGGGAAGCAAGAATATCAACGAAGTGAAAGAGAAGGTCTTCTTAGGCAGACAACTCGATTATCGAGTTGTCTGGAGTCATCAATTGCCTTTGGTTTAAAATTCCTTACCCCCACCGACTGGGATGATATCTCAATTTATTGGTCCTCTAATATATCATGCAGCCTATTACACTTCATAGTACATTACCTGCCAGTGTTCATAGAGGATCTCATGTTTATACACGACGCTTGATAGTAAAATATTAGAGGTTTCTCAGCATACCAAGTACATCAGCTGATATAGGCTCACTTCCCGAGGATCTCACTCAATAGCCTTTAAAGCCCCTAGTTTTTGGACCATGAGATCCATGTGGGCTTATGTTGGCATCACATGGTATAAATCTTGGTTAACAAGGCTCCCTAGACTTGGATGTTTTGCTTCTATTACAAAGTTGATCAGCTTGATTAATAAGGATGGGTCCCCAAACTCATCTTTTGCAGTAAGAGCATTCATTTATATTTCGTGGTTAGGTAGAGGGTTACTGTTGACATTCGGTTTTGGCTTGGCTGGGGACTTAATTTTCCCTTGATTGATCAAATCTTGGATGGATAAGTTCACTACTCTACACCCCTTTTGATTATGCCCTATCATCTAGTGAAGTACATAATAAAGATGATTTATGATGCCTTCACACAAGGGATTAAATAAGGGTTTGGGGTCTCAAGGCTTACGGAGCCCCTTCTTCATGAGAGCTTAGTTGACTATCCCTATGGGAGAGTATATGGTATAGAATGGGCAATGTAATCTTTAGTATTCCAAGATGTTAGTACAAGTGCTAGGGTTGGATTCGATAGCATTGACAATGATTGTACCTGACTTGTCATTACATATATTTGCCAATATATGGATGTTTCTGCATTTTAGGTTCACCCATGTGCGATCGATTCATGAGATCTTCCTATAGTTGTGTTCTCATGTCCATTACATCTCTGAAATGGGGTAGGTAATGTGTATTCAACTGGCCCCAATAAGGTTGAATCAGGTTCTGTTTCACAATGGCTACTTATTCTTCCTCTTATGGTCGGTTCAATATTTGAGCAGTCTTGCCTCTCCAACGGGCTATAAAGGTGATCATGTGTTCATTGATATCTTACTTCATCATTTCCAAGTCCCAATGAGTAATTTTTTACTCATTATTGTATTTGTATTTCTTCAAAAATTCCCCCAAAATGGATAAAAACCATTTGATCTCTCCTCTTAATATGGTATGCCCAAAATTTTGTGTCATAACTTCTTCAGCAGACCCAAGAGTTTGCATTACTCAAAATTACAATTTGAGGTGAACTATTAGTGGTCCCATTCTTGTTTTTTTTTTATGTCTGGCATCTTGAATTTGTCTGGTCTGGCATTAAGGTAACATGGCAAACACTGGATGTCTAAGAGATCATCGACAAGTCGGAGTTTCCAAAAGTTATGCTAGAGTGTTTGGAACTCCATTTTGAGGCCTCTAGGATCCGTTGGAACCTCTAATGCATGGGCCACAACTGTGAATTTGTTACTTATGGCTGGGGGGTTGTTGGCAGTCTGTATTGTGGTTGGTGGGGATACAATTTTTTTAGGGAGTGCATTTGATCCTTGTCCCTTGGTGTTCTCTATTTGGTTGCATAGGGAGGTCTGATCCTGACATGGGGTTGGCATTTCTAACCTCAGAGTAATTAATCTAGACAAGATGTCAACCAATAATACGGTGTCCTCTTTCTGCATGTTATTGGGATTACGAGATGATGAAGTTTGGGAGATACAAATTTTATCCCTTGTCCAAGATTTTAATTGCAAAGTTATGAAAAATTATGGAATTAGTATTACGTACCGTAGGTTTATTAAAGGGACAATTGTGAGTTTGAACAAGCATATATTTTTTTTTTATCGGTAATATAGGGTGATGACTCATTTCCCACATTACTCCTCACTTTCTTTGTAACCCCTAGTTTGGAATTGCAAAAAGAGAGTTGATTCTTCAAGTCCTAAAGTTCCATCCTATATTGGAAAACTTTTATGGGGATAAAAAACCCTTTTTGGTAGATGCCACCGTTTGGCGAATCTTTTATCTCAATTATTTGGTTGTGTGCTAAAATTATAATGCATGAGGTTGTGCAAGTCTTTTCGATAGGTTAAAGGCTCCCTTATTTGTCTATGACCCCTCACGATATATAATGGGTGTATGTGTGAGAGGGTCATTTCGATATTTTTGAATGCACATGAATCGAGCCTTTAATATACCCCATGGGGACAGTAATAGGAGAGATGACTCGATATACTTGAGATACGTGAATAATGTTCACTGAGAACATACTACTCTCTATATGTCGAGGGTACGAGACTAAGAAGAGTGGAAATTGTTGCTATGGACATGCGTTGGTTAGACCTAAGCCCATGGCTAGATTTCTCAGGGTAATGGGTATGTAGTGATATGTATATGTTATGCTTATGAAGTAGTGTGCGTCGTTTTTGGAAAGTCTTTTATTTTATTTTTTGAAAAGATCCATTTTTACTTGAGATTATTTTGTATTTTGGCATCCATGTTACAAACAAGGTTCAAGGTACGCCTAGGGTGTAACCTTATCCCTACTGGAGCATGCAATACTAGTGTTTTTTCCTACCTATTCGGGTATTTAGAAAGAATAAGAATGAACATACTATACAAGAATGCATAAGAAGGAAATGCTAAAAGAATACAGATTACATTAGCATGAGTTCAGTCCTCTTAAAAAACTTATCCCCACCAGAGTTGCCACTGTGAGAGCGTCGGGGCCGATTCGCCTTTTTTACTTCTCTCTTTTATGTTTTTTTTATTGAAAAGGGAAATTTTGGAGTCGTCGATCTAGTTTACTCAAAACAGATAAAAAATGGTTAGGCCTTCGTAGAGACCTAGTGACGGCATGTGATCTACATTTTTAACCAAAGAGTCGAAGGTTCGGGGACTGGGTTATGGATTAGGAAGGTTTTAGGCACCCACTTCACCCTTTTGGTCTCAATCGTAGACATAAGTATGTGTGCTAGCATGTTATTATGTAAAATAAGTGAGAAATTCAAATAGTTAATATATACCTAGGTTGTGCGGTGCGGATTGGGATGTGTGTATATGTAGATTATATGGGCAAAGGGATAAATATATACGAAATTAGACTTATTCACTCGAATGACGATCCGAGTGAGCCTACATACTCACTTGGAGCGATTCAAAGTCCATGTAGTTTGTGAACAACCAAGGTAGATTTTACCTTATATAGAGTCTTGATATGAAGGATCTAGTCTTTCATTTATCATTTGAGATATTTTAAGAATGAAACATAGTAAGATCTAAAAATATTTATGATATGGGTTCACGGATGAACGTTGAACGAACTTGATTCACTTGTAAGGTCACTCCATGATGGAGTTGTCTCATCCGCGCATTTTATGTTTTTGATAGTAAGTAAAGAGTACAATATATATAACAAATAAATTAAAGGCAATGAAAATTATAAGATTTTTGTTAGGGAGATGCCTAGAATCTTATTAAATAGCTGAGTCTGAAATAAACGAAAATACATAATTATTCGTACATGCCCTATTTAAAATAAAATTGGTAGAAAGCATTTGGAAATCATAAGAGTTAATTAGTTACGGTGTAGATATTCCAACATGGACAACCATCCTTGTCTACTACCACCCATACATATGTAACCGAAAATATTTTTCGAAGTAATATAGAATAAAAGTCCAAATGTGCAGTAGGTATCTCATCTTCTTCAAGTTCGTTGTCCATATGGAAGGAAGACAATTAAGATGATATGCCAAGTAAATAATTTTTATTTCTATAGAAGTTATAAGAGAAAATTTATTATTAAAGAGTAATTTGATTTAATATTGATATCATAAAATTTAGAGACAAACTGAAATATCATAGCATTGTCAGGGGTATACTGACATCTAATGATACGTAAATGAATAATATGGTGGAATGTAACTGGATAAGTTGCATATCATGTTATCAAGAAAATGGTTCATGCTATAACAAGATAACCTATAAATTATTAGTTATAGGGGCTTCAATTGCGTAGACATACCATTATAATATCGGCCAAAGCATAATATATACTTGGATAGGAAATCCTAAAATATTTGGGAATAATAATTATAATAAATGATTGACACACTTAGCTGGAGTGGCACTCATACATATGTAGCAAATAAAAACTAGCCACTCAACATTTGAGTTCTACAAGCCAATTATAACAGTCGTAGTATACTAGGATCTAATCCCTGAATCGTAAGGTATGCCACTTGGGGTTTCACTGATAATGATCATAAATTTCAAGGTCATGTGCAATTATTGTAATAGGTGAAGAAAAGCTTTAATGCTAAAAGCTTGTTTACAAGGTTAATAACAAACTGTTATAAATTGTGTAAACTCCGAATAAACTTTTTGGGCAAAACTCTTTTCGAAAAGACACAAGATGTGTTGAAAAATCTTTCTGAATGTATGATTTAGATTAGAAAGGTGATTACCTTCTTTTTAAATTTTAAGAAACATCTACTAAAGTTATCATGCAGTCCCAATCACAACAACAATTAAGAATATTCAAAGAAATAGACACATGAATTTTTAACGTGGTAAAACCCTTAATTAAGGGAAACATCCACGGTGCCCTTTACGACACATAACAAAAATTCACTAGAATAAAGAATAAAGTTACAACACTTAAGCAAACAGAGAAGGATCCTAAATCTAAGTTCATAATCATACCTACATGAGCTACTCCACTCCAAAGGTTTCTGACTAGAACTGATCTCTTCTTTGTTGCTCCTTTGCATTTTTCTTGACCTCCTTCTCTTTGCATTCAGACTCCAGCAACTCTTTCAACTTTTAAGTCTCAAACAAACCACTATTTCTAAGTGTTCGTGTGAGAAGTCTTTGTGATGTGTACTATATGCAGATATGCAACTCACCCTCTCAAAATTATTTATACAGACATTCCTATCAAATTACAAACAGTTCTAACATGAATATGATATTTCCAAGTATATATTTTACAAATAAAGACTTCTTAATCTTTCTATTAATCCATAGATCTCAAGGTTACCTTGCTCAGAAGATGGACAAGGTCTTATACAATTTGAGTGTTTTGAAAAGATTTTCGAAATTGTAAACCACCAATTGAGATCCAAACTAGACTAGAAGTCTATATTGTAAAAATAGAATCAGAAATAATATGCAGAAACTGATTCAAATGATTTTATAAAATAAACTTCTAACTCAAGATCAGATCTAGAAGAACAACCTTGCTTTTAAAAATAGCCAAGGTCCTATGTGTCTCTATTTATTTTTGAACAAGTTTATTTCACAAAATGTGAATTAAAAACCAAGAAACACAAACAATCTTAAGGATATGTTTTTCTTGAAACCCTAGAAGTTTGTTTTTAAAAAAACTTTGGAATCAAGTGGAACTGAAGACAGAGATCCAAAAAGAGAACTAAAAAATAAGCGTGTGATGTTCTCTTTAGAAAATCTCAAGTTTCAATATATGAAACTTGATATTTTCTCAGAGATGTTTTGTGAGAAAGACTTAAAATGAATGAGGTCTTCTAACAAACGTCAACCCAACTACCAAACCCACAGAAATACTAGATTGGCTCTATCTCTCGTAGTTTTTGGTTTCTGGTAAAGGTATTTGAAGTTTAAAACTGTTTGGGTTGAAGGGATTCACTCAGAGGTGATGAAGGACGAAGATGGATTTATCTTCTTCCTTTTCTCTCTATTTTTCTCTCAAATCTCTTCCATTTCTCTCTCTTCTCTATTTTATTTTCTCGCTGGGACGATTTGAACAAAAGTCTCAAAATGCTAAGAGTAATTTTTATTTTATAGTAGGTGAGGTAAGGATCTGGAACTTCGTATGCAATCAACGGTTGAGATTATGTCCACATAGTTGACTAATGATCCAAAGGTTTATAACCAGACGGTGAAATAAAAGAATTTCATTGGATGAAAGGTAAACACTGGGATTATAACACAACACATGCAGGCTGTTGATAAAGCTAATCTAAGGGTTGAGATTGGTGATCGAGTTTGAGTCTATGAGAAAACACAAATCTACCCGTCTAGCTACCAACACGTGTATGGACACGATGAAAGTAAAACGCGTGTTATAAAATAATTACAAATACACCTTATAGTCTCTAGCGCTTTTATATTCTACCCAGGCTAACTTTCAGCGAACAAAATAACTTTCTGAAATTTAAATTTCAACCCTAACACTTTTAAAATCAAGTTCTAATTAATTCAAAAATTACTTTAAAATTGTATAAAATGTTTTGAATTGAATTAATTTGATTTTGAAAACTCTTAAAGTGTTGTAAAACCATTAATGCAAATAGGAGAAATATATGATGCAGGGAGAGTGTCCTATTAGTGATTTTAAGGTTAGAAATAACTTCCCTATCTTGGACTTTATTTCTTCTTCCTTTTCTTTCTTCTTGAACCTTTAGGTATAGAGCAACTCATAAAATCTAATCCTACTTTGTCTCAATATCCAAACTAGTTGGAACTCCTATATAATATAGACTCAGGTAAGTCAATTATATAGTGTGTTATCAATCTCCCCCTTTGGATATTAGAGACAAAATTCCCTTGAGTATTCTGAACTTGTGGGTGAAAATTATATAGTGTGTTATCAAAGATTCTAACTAGCCATTCCCATCCTAGAACCGAAAATAAGGTAAAAAAAATACATTAATCAACTATATATAGACTAATAACCTACAAAAGTGTAAGAAGCTATACAACGGGTCTAAAATTCATGTGACAATATAAACCCTGAATGGCATATTAGTTGAGTTAGAATCAGGAATAGATAGAAAAATTGCTTGGGAATACTCAAGATATTCTCCCCCAATTTTTCCCAAACATACAAGGGTATGGATTACAAAAAATATAGTTAATCACAGAATATATCATGAACATGGCATAATGAGGGGTCTCTTATATAGATACTACTGGTGTGATGATAAATGTGATAAAAATTAATTGACAGTTATCATTCCTATAGATGTTCGCAAATACTCAAATCGTATATTGTCTAAAGGTTTGGCAAAGAGATCTGCGAGATGCTTTTGAGTGTGTAGATACTCAATGATGAGATCTTTGGATTAGATAAGGTCACGGATAAAATGATGTCTAATCTTAATATGCTTAGTTCGGGAGTGCATTACAGGAGTTTTGGAAATATTAATGTAACTTTGGTTATCACAAAACATGGTTAACTGATTTTCGATGATACCATAATCTCTAAGCATTTTTCTAATCCATAATAATTGAGAACAACAACCACCAGCTGCTATGTATTCAGATTCGACACTAGATAAGGAAATACAATTTTATTTCTTACACGACCAACCTACGAGATTATTGCCTACATAGTAGCAAGCACCAGAAGTGCTTTTACGACACCCAGTTGGCATCGGTGTATCCTACTGTGACACCCCGACTAATTAAACACCGGGTAGCTACTCCTTTATAAAATTAATTCAAAATGCCAAGTTGGCTCAGTTAATAGCATCACTGTCGAAAACGTTTTTATTACTAACCACCTAGTATTTAAAAAGTAAGTGCCAAATTTTATTAAATCTGATTAACATGCAACAAGAGTAATGAATAACTAAATAACACCATTCACCATACTGAAATAGAATGAATAACCATCACAATATGTAAATAAAGCCTGGAGGAAAAACTCCTCAATACAAATCCCACAACTGATAAGTAACTGAAACGAATAACTAAACTGAATGCTGAGCAATACATGCTAGAGTCTGAAAACAGAAAGGTAAAAATGTCTAATAGAATTGGGCAACATGCCCTACAACTGATAGATGCTGAGACTGGAATCCAAATGAGAGAAGCGTCTACATGCAAGTCCCTGTAGCTTCCACAACCAGCTACAGCTCGTCACCTGAATGAGAATCCTATGCTTGGTGTCCTTGAGGCTGGGCACCTAAAATGGTTTTACAAGAAAATATATTTGAAAGCAAATGGGTCAGAGCCCGAAAGTGTTATATTTTAAAAAAAAAACCTGCAAGTGCTTTAAAATCATTTAAAACATTAAATGCAAAGTACATGTTAGGACGTGCACTCACATTAAATTCTCACCTCTCGACTAACTGTGCACTCCTAACGTAATTACCCATCTATAACGACCCATACTACTAGCTAACTGACGACATAACTAGCTAGACTGCCAAAGGTTCGACCCATATTACTAGGTTCCATTTATTATAACAACGTTCGTAATTAAATAGAGGTTTAACGTAAACTCAGTTACTAAATATGCCATTGATATAACTATCAGTTAACTCATTAACAGTCTCGAAACATTACCGTAATTATATTCACAACATTAACATGAAGGTTTTCCATTAATTTAATGTATATTATTCACATCATAAATATACAATACAAGCACCCCGCAATCTAAGCTGTAGTGCACACATACTCTGCTATCTATCCCGGTACATCACGTACATAAGGATTACATATTCCGAATCTCTCAGGAATAGTTTACCGATAACAACATCACAAATAATGGAGGCGAACACAGTCACCATCTCATGGGTCACGCACATACCTACGCTCCCATGGTCATGCAGACTTATTAATATCACAATAAGTCCTTCTATGATCTATGTTCATCAAGGTACCAGTCTAAATCCCCCCCGTAGGCACACAAGGATTAGAGGGTCCTAAGCGAACGCAAACCTCCCCCGTGATAGCAAGTATGGTAGGTATGTTATACACATAAACTATATACTAAGCATTCACACATCTTAGATATCACCATTTTAATAAGGTATTTTCTACATCATTATACCATTATTCCAAATATATATATTTCAAGTCTCCCGTTAATATAAGGTTAACTTGCCGACACGTCTCACGCCGTAATCCCTTATCCTTAAAATCTATCTTAAATAGACTATTAAGTTCCGATTATTCCCAAATATAACATCTTTATTCTTAAGGTCTTTACTTCTGCCCTAAACCTTATTTCATCAAATTACACAATTTTACACTATTAACCCAAACGTTATCTCACTTCACGAATTTCAATAATCTAGAATAATTCCTCGAATTGCATTCTAATTAAAGTCCACTATAATAATCACACTTACTGGTCTTCCCTAAGGGTGAGGGTATTCATAAGTTCTCCAAACATTTTCTCCGAGGGTTTCCACCATAAAAAAATCAAATTAAGGAAAATTTTACTCATTCTGGGAAGGTCGATCGATCGACCTATGAATGTCGCTCGATCGATCTAGTCGATCGATCGACTGATGAATGTCGATCGATCGATCGAACAGGTATGGCTACGGACTGCTTCGTTTTGCAGATTTTAATTCATCCCAAAACCAATTTCTAACGTATGATTCTCAGATATAACGTCATAGTAATGCCATATAACAATCCTACAGTATTACTAACGTCCATAAATCAATAATTCAACATCTAAAGGCTACATATGGATCAATCTTCATAAAAACCTACTTTTCCAGATTTTTCTCAAGAACATGAACCCTAACATAATATCATCATCAAATCCCAGAGTTTAATTCGTTTTTCTTTCACCCAATCATGTATTAACATCAGATTAATCGTCATCAACTATTCTACATGCAATTTATCCTCAAAATTCAGACCTAAGTTCAATTAATCATGGGTTTTCATTCATCTTCCAAGAACAATTATAAATCTTCAATTTGCTAACATGGAAAGAACATTTGCTGAAGTTAAACATAATTAAATCACTTGCCTTGGTTTGATTTCGGATTTGGTGTTGATTTGTAATCTCTTTCTGCAGATTTCCTCTATCTCTTTCCTTCTCCAAGCTCTCCTTCAATGGTGGCTCAAGGTGGCTAGGGTTTGGTTTGAAGGAAACTTATGAAAACCTAATATAATAAACCTCCGTAGCTTGTTGGGTTAATAAGGGTTGGTTGGGTCAATCCTTATCAGATTATAACTCTCCATTTTTCGTCACTTTTAATTACCCAAAAATACCAAATTACTAAAATACCCTTTATGGTGCCGGGATGGCCTAAAAATACCCCGGAACCCAAACTATACCCCCGGCTAGCGTTTTCTGACTATCTCGACCCTTCCGGACGCGTTGGCGCACTCAAAACGACCATATGTGTTATAGATTTTAAATTCACTTTTATTAATAAAAAATATACCGTGACGCGGCGGTCCCACGCGTCTCAACAAAATTTCTAAAATGCCGTATATAAATCCCACGACAAATTTTCAAATTCCAAGTTCATATATAATCATATATGCACATAATCAAATACTAACTCGTATCACATTAGTATTTATAACCCGGATTAATTTCCAATAAATACGCAATTTAATTAATTAATCCCAAAAATAAATATAGCCAAAAGTACGGGGTATTACATACTTCCCCCCTAATAACTGAATTTCGTCCCGAAATTTGAAACTAGAAAGTACCTGCTAAAAACAGCTCTGGATAACGTTCGCGCATCTCATCCTCGCGCTCCCATGTGGACTCCTCGACATTGTGATGTCGCCACTGAACACGCACTAACGGGACTATCTTTGACCGCAGTTTCCTCTCGCTTCGGTCCAAAATAGCAATCGGCCCTTCCTCATAAGAGCTATCCGGCTGGAGATCGATGTCCTCCACAGCAATGTGAGAATGAGCCAAATCATCCCTAAGGTATTTCCTCAGCGAGGAAATATGGAACACGTCATGAATCCGATGCAAATGCTCCGGTAACCCGAGTCTATACGCAACCGGTCCTATCCGCTCAATAATAGGAAACGGCCCCACATACCTCGGTGCCAACTTCCCCTTCTTCCCGAAACGCATAATCCCCTTCATAGGAGATACTCTGAGCAAAACCTGGTCCCCCACTTGGAACTCCCTGAAAAACCTCTTTGCATCAGCATAACTCTTCTGCCTGTCTTGAGCTACCCGAATGCGACTTCGAATCAACTCAATCCTTGCCGAAGTATCCTGGATCACTTCTGGCCCAAGTAGTTTGTTGTCCACCACCTCCAACCAACATGCTGGGGAACGACAAGGCCTGCCGTATAATGCCTCAAACGGAGCCATGCCAATCGTGAACTGATAGGAGTTGTTGTAAGCAAACTCCACCAGTGGAAGGTACTGCTCCCATCCACCCCCGAAGTCAATAATGCACATGCGTAGCATGTCCTCCAACATCTGGTTGGTGCGCTCTGTCTGCCCATCGGTCTGCGGGTGATAAGCCGTACTCAACCGCAATTCCGTGCCCATGGCCTCCTGGAAACTTTCCCAAAACCGCGAAACAAATATCTTGTCTCTGCCAGACACGATATTCAGGGGCACACCGTGAAGTCTCACAATCTCTGAAATGAAGAGCTGGGCATACTGTCCCGCAGTGTAATCAGTCCTAACGGGTAAAAAGTGAGCGACCTTGGACAACCTGTCCACAATTACCCAAACGGAGTCGTGACCCCTCTGCGACGTAGGCAACCTTGTGACAAAATCCATGGATATGCTCTCCCACATCCATACCGGAACCTCCAACGGCTGTAGCAATCCTGCCGGTCTCTGATGATCCACTTTTACAAGCTGACAAGTGGCGCATTTCGAGACAAATTCAGCGATATCTTTCTTCATACCGCTCCACCAATACTGCCGTCTCATGTCTTGGTACATTTTGTCCCCTCCGGGATGTACCGCGAACCGTGAGCCGTGCGACTCTGCCATAACATCGTGTCGCAATTCCTCTCCTTCCGGAACGACCAATCTCCCATTGAAGCGTAATCCCCCGTCTGAGCTAACGGTATAGGATTCAGCTCCCTCGGCGAGTAATCGAACTAACTGCTCCTGACAGAACGAATCATTTGCCTGTGCCCGTACAACCTTCGTGACAATCTGCGGTGTAACGGTCATCACAGACATGAAAGATCGGGCCACTGCATCCTGGTGTCCCAATTCCTTCCATTTTTCTTTCCACACCTCTGCCACCTCGTCTGCTGGCCTACGGCTTAACGCGTCTGCTACCACGTTAGCCTTACCCGGGTGGTACTGGATGTCGAACTGGTAGTCTTTCACAAATTCAAGCCACCTACGCTGCCGCATATTTAATTCCTTCTGCGTGAACAGATACTGTAGTGACTTGTGGTCCGTGAACAGCTGAAACTTCTCCCCCAAAAGATAGTGCCTCCAAATCCGTAAGGCAAATACCACTGCCGCCAACTCCAAATCATGTGTGGGGTAATTCTTCTCATGAGGCTTAAGCTTACGGGAAGCATAAGCTATGGCCTGTCTCTCCTGCTGCAAAACACCTCCAAGCCCTTGCAAAGACGCATCGGTGTAAACCAAATACTCAACTCCCGGTCTCGGCAATGCTAACACAGGTGCTGAGGTCAATTTGTCCTTCAACTCATCGAATACCAGCTGACAGGCATCACTCCAGATATATGGCACACCCTTACGAGTAAGATGTGTCAAAGGACCTGCTATCTCTGAGAATCCCCGAATAAATCTCCTGTAGTATCCTGCTAGACCCAAGAAACTACGAATCTCCGTTGGTGTAGTGGGCTGTCCCCACTCCCTCACCGCTGATACCTTTCCCGGATCGACAGATATTCCCTGATCGGAAATAATGTGACCCAAGAACTGTACTTCCTTCAGCCAAAACCCGCACTTCTCATATTTTGCATACAACTGGTTCTGACGAAGTGTCTGCAAAACTTGCCTCAAATGCTCGGCGTGCTCCTCCTCTGTCTGAGAGTAAACCAGAATATCATCAATGAAGACAATGACAAACTGATCTAAGAAGTCTCTGAACACTCTGTTCATCAAGTCCATAAACACTGCTGGAGCGTTGGTCAAGCCGAAAGGCATAACCCGAAACTCGTAAGAACCATATCTCGACAAGAACGCAGTCTTCGAGACATCCTCCTCCCTGATACGCAACTGATGGTATCCCGATCTCAAATCAATCTTCGAGAAGAAAGAAGCTCCTCTCAACTGGTCGAATAAGTCATCGATTCGAGGCAACGGATACTTATTCCGTATCGTGACCTTATTCAACTCTCGGTAGTCCACACAAAACCTCAGTGAACCGTCCCTCTTCTTAACAAATAAGACTGGAGCGCCCCAAGGTGAGGTACTCCTACGAATAAAGCCTTGCCCTAACAGCTGCTCTATCTGATCCCGTAGCTCTCGCATTTCAGCTGGAGCCATACGGTACGGTGCACGTGCTATAGGTCTCGTACCCGGTAGCAAATCAATAACGAAGTCTATCTCTCGACTGGGTGGTAAGCCTGGTATCTCCTGAAACACATCCGAATACTCCCTGACAACCGGGATCGAATCTAAAGGAATAACAACCTCCTTAGAGGTATCCTCCTCTATGTAATACAGATGAGCGGTGGATCCTCCCTCTGGGCGAGGCATCGCCACTACAAACATCTCTTGCCCCGGAATGGCAAAAACAATGCTCCCGCTGAAGCAATCAATCATGGACCTATATGCTACGAGCCAATCCATACCGATGATCACATCGTGAACATGCATATCTAACACTAACATGTCTGCAGGCAATACCAAACCTCCAACCTCTACCCCGACTCCCCAGCATATAAAGAAAATAAGTGACCCACTCCCTAATGGTGAGTCAACACACGTCACTGTGCTCTCTGCCGTAGCTAACAATCCTAAAGCTTTCGCGAAGTGTGTAGCAATAAAACAGTGTGTAGCACCCGTATCAAATAACACCCGACCCATAGTGCCATGGATAGGAAACGTACCCTCGATCGCGGGCGGTGCCTGTGGAACTGCAGCCTGGTGAACGTTGTAGACACGTCCATACTGTAGCTGCCCCTGCTGAGGTGCTGGAATGATCTGTGGCGGTGCGGGAAGAGCGGCGGGGAATATAGGCCTCTGCGGCTCCTGGCGAGCACCCTGCTGCTGCTGCTGTGGGGCCCTGCCCCTATCAGGACAATCCTGTCGCTTGTGGCCAATCTTGCCACAGACGAAGCACTTCCCTGGGAAGTTCCCTCCCCTCTGTCCCTGCTGTCCCCGGCCCTGGTGGCCGTTACCATTCCTGCCTTGGCCCTGCTGGCCCTGATTCCCGTTCTGCCCCTGTTGGCCCTGATGGCCGTTTGGACCCTGATGGCCCTGACGGAAACCTCCCTGTCCCTGCCTGTAGTTCCCTGACCGGAACCTCTTATTATCCCCCTGCTGGGTACCCTGCTCAGTCTGTCTCTGCCCCTGACCAGATTGTGCCCCGCTGGCACCGTGTCCTCCAGTCCTGCCCTGATGGCTAGACTCCCCCGACCGCTTGCCCTCGGCCATATGAAAACGGTGGTCCTGGCAGTGCAATAGTGCAGCGTTAACCACATCAGAATACGTGGCCAACGATAGGTTCCCTAGCAGATGCTGGCGAATCCTCCAATTCAACCCATCAGTGAACTTCTCTATCTTCTTCTTCTCTGTTGGAATCTCGTCTGGAACGATATTCAACAGGTTAGTGAACTCGGCCTCATACTCGGCCACTGTCTTGCCCTCCTGCTTCAAACTCATAAGCTTCCTCCTCATCTCTGTATGAACTGCGGACGGAAAGTACTTGCGGTCGAACCGCACCCAGAACTCCTGAATGGTGAGGGTATCCCTCTCCTCCGCGGTGGTAATGGACTCCCACCACTGCAATGCAGATCCAACTAGCTTGAAAGTAGCTAGCACCTGTTTCTGAACATCAGTGCACTCATGCATCCTCAAATGCCTCTGCATGTCCTTCCTCCATTGGCTCGAGATAACCACATCTGAGCTTCCAGCAAACTCTGGTGGATGCGCTTTCTGAAAAGCGTCACGTACACGTTCCCAAGCAGACGGGAATGCATTAACCTGTGCTGGCGCGGCAACCGGCGCCTGAGGCGGTGCCTGCTGGATCACGGCAATCGCTGCATTTACCGCTTGGGCTACTATAGCAGCAACCTCAGTGGCGTTCAACATGCCCTGAACTGGAGCGGGCTGTGGTTCGGGCGTAGCATTCCTGGGAACTCGTCGTGCACGTCGTGGAGGCATCTGAAATAAGAACAAAGTTTATAAGTCTACAGTTATAAACTTTAAAATAGCTGAAGAACGAAACGTACACAAAAAGAGTACAACAGTCCTAAAATATAGGGCTCTATATCAAAGAAAACGTAGCGGAAACATAATAGCCGTACAGATCCTAAAGGACACTAGAACCTGATGCTCTGATACCACCTGTGACACCCCGACTAATTAAACACCGGGTAGCTACTCCTTTATAAAATTAATTCAAAATGCCAAGTTGGCTCAGTTAATAGCATCACTGTCGAAAACGTTTTTATTACTAACCACCTAGTATTTAAAAAGTAAGTGCCAAATTTTATTAAATCTGATTAACATGCAACAAGAGTAATGAATAACTAAATAACACCATTCACCATACTGAAATAGAATGAATAACCATCACAATATGTAAATAAAGCCTGGAGGAAAAACTCCTCAATACAAATCCCACAACTGATAAGTAACTGAAACGAATAACTAAACTGAATGCTGAGCAATACATGCTAGAGTCTGAAAACAGAAAGGTAAAAATGTCTAATAGAATTGGGCAACATGCCCTACAACTGATAGATGCTGAGACTGGAATCCAAATGAGAGAAGCGTCTACATGCAAGTCCCTGTAGCTTCCACAACCAGCTACAGCTCGTCACCTGAATGAGAATCCTATGCTTGGTGTCCTTGAGGCTGGGCACCTAAAATGGTTTTACAAGAAAATATATTTGAAAGCAAATGGGTCAGAGCCCGAAAGTGTTATATTTTAAAAAAAAAACCTGCAAGTGCTTTAAAAACATTTAAAACATTAAATGCAAAGTACATGTTAGGACGTGCACTCACATTAAATTCTCACCTCTCGACTAACTGTGCACTCCTAACGTAATTACCCATCTATAACGACCCATACTACTAGCTAACTGACGACATAACTAGCTAGACTGCCAAAGGTTCGACCCATATTACTAGGTTCCATTTATTATAACAACGTTCGTAATTAAATAGAGGTTTAACGTAAACTCAGTTACTAAATATGCCATTGATATAACTATCAGTTAACTCATTAACAGTCTCGGAACATTACCGTAATTATATTCACAACATTAACATGAAGGTTTTCCATTAATTTAATGTATATTATTCACATCATAAATATACAATACAAGCACCCCGCAATCTAAGCTGTAGTGCACACATACTCTGCTATCTATCCCGGTACATCACGTACATAAGGATTACATATTCCGAATCTCTCAGGAATAGTTTACCGATAACAACATCACAAATAATGGAGGCGAACACAGTCACCATCTCATGGGTCACGCACATACCTACGTTCCCATGGTCATGCAGACTTATTAATATCACAATAAGTCCTTCTATGATCTATGTTCATCAAGGTACCAGTCTAAATCCCCCCCGTAGGCACACAAGGATTAGAGGGTCCTAAGCGAACGCAAACCTCCCCCGTGATAGCAAGTATGGTAGGTATGTTATACACATAAACTATATACTAAGCATTCACACATCTTAGATATCACCATTTTAATAAGGTATTTTCTACATCATTATACCATTATTCCAAATATATATATTTCAAGTCTCCCGTTAATATAAGGTTAACTTGCCGACACGTCTCACGCCGTAATCCCTTATCCTTAAAATCTATCTTAAATAGACTATTAAGTTCCGATTATTCCCAAATATAACATCTTTATTCTTAAGGTCTTTACTTCTGCCCTAAACCTTATTTCATCAAATTACACAATTTTACACTATTAACCCAAACGTTATCTCACTTCACAAATTTCAATAATCTAGAATAATTCCTCGAATTGCATTCTAATTAAAGTCCACTATAATAATCACACTTACTGGTCTTCCCTAAGGGTGAGGGTATTCATAAGTTCTCCAAACATTTTCTCCGAGGGTTTCCACCATAAAAAAATCAAATTAAGGAAAATTTTACTCATTCTGGGAAGGTCGATCGATCGACCTATGAATGTCGCTCGATCGATCTAGTCGATCGATCGACTGATGAATGTCGATCGATCGATCGAACAGGTATGGCTACGGACTGCTTCGTTTTGCAGATTTTAATTCATCCCAAAACCAATTTCTAACGTATGATTCTCAGATATAACGTCATAGTAATGCCATATAACAATCCTACAGTATTACTAACGTCCATAAATCAATAATTCAACATCTAAAGGCTACATATGGATCAATCTTCATAAAAACCTACTTTTCCAGATTTTTCTCAAGAACATGAACCCTAACATAATATCATCATCAAATCCCAGAGTTTAATTCGTTTTTCTTTCACCCAATCATGTATTAACATCAGATTAATCGTCATCAACTATTCTACATGCAATTTATCCTCAAAATTCAGACCTAAGTTCAATTAATCATGGGTTTTCATTCATCTTCCAAGAACAATTATAAATCTTCAATTTGCTAACATGGAAAGAACATTTGCTGAAGTTAAACATAATTAAATCACTTGCCTTGGTTTGATTTCGGATTTGGTGTTGATTTGTAATCTCTTTCTGCAGATTTCCTCTATCTCTTTCCTTCTCCAAGCTCTCCTTCAATGGTGGCTCAAGGTGGCTAGGGTTTGGTTTGAAGGAAACTTATGAAAACCTAATATAATAAACCTCCGTAGCTTATTGGGTTAATAAGGGTTGGTTGGGTCAATCCTTATCAGATTATAACTCTCCATTTTTCGTCACTTTTAATTACCCAAAAATACCAAATTACTAAAATACCCTTTATGGTGCCGGGATGGCCTAAAAATACCCCGGAACCCAAACTATACCCCCGGCTAGCGTTTTCTGACTATCTCGACCCTTCCGGACGCGTTGGCGCACTCAAAACGACCATATGTGTTATAGATTTTAAATTCACTTTTATTAATAAAAAATATACCGTGACGCGGCGGTCCCACGCGTCTCAACAAAATTTCTAAAATGCCGTATATAAATCCCACGACAAATTTTCAAATTCCAAGTTCATATATAATCATATATGCACATAATCAAATACTAACTCGTATCACATTAGTATTTATAACCCGGATTAATTTCCAATAAATACGCAATTTAATTAATTAATCCCAAAAATAAATATAGCCAAAAGTACGGGGTATTACACCTACAATAAAACTAGTTGTATCTTTTGTGTACCAAATACCAAATTTTAGAGTACCCTTAATATATTTAATATTTTTTTTACACTTAATAAGTGGGATTCTTTAGGGTTACTTTGATATCTAGCACATATACAAGCAACGAAAGATATGTCAGGTCGAGACGAGGTAAGATACAATAAACTCCCTATCATACTTCTATAAAGAGTGGGATCAACACTTTTCCCATTATCATCCTTAGAAATTTTAGTAGAAGTACTCATGGGTGTTCTAAAAGGTTTAGCATTTTCGAAGCCGAATTTTTTAACTAAATCTACAGCATACTTGAATTGAGAAATAAAAAGTCCGTCACTGCATTGTTTTACTTGTAAACCCAAAAAATATTGTAGTTCACCCATTAGTGACATCTGAAATTCGGTATGCATGATATCAGAAAAATTCTCGACTTGTCTAGGACAGGTGGAACCAAAAATAATATCGTCCGCATATACTTGTGCGATTAAGACATGTTGATTTTCCTTTCTAGCAAACAACGTTTAATTGTTTCCTCCACAGAAAAAGTTGTGAGACACTAGAAAAGTAGACAGTTGCCCGTACCAAGCTCTAGGATCTTGTTTAAATCCATATAAGTCTTTCTTAAGCCTAAAGACGTAGTCCCGGTGTACAGGATGAACAAATCCTTTGGGTTGTTCTAGGTATACTTCTTCAGATAAGATTCCATTTAAAAAAGATGATTTAACATCCATTTGGAAAAATTTGAATTGCATATGACAAGAGATGGCAAGAAGGATACGAAATGATTTTAGATGAGTAACAGGTGAAAAGGTTTCATTGAAATCAATTCCCTCAATCTAGGAGTATCCCTGTGTGACACTCCTAGCTTTATTTCTAATGACCTCCCCATTTTCATCTGTTTATTTTAAAAATACATCTTGTGCCAATAACCTTCGAGTCTTTTGGTCTAGGAACAAGATTCCACACATCGTGACTCTGAAATTGGGCTAGATCTTCTTGTATAACATTGATCCAAAATGATTCAGTAAGGGCATCATTAACATTTTTAGGTTACTCAAGAGAAACAAAACAAGAAATTCTGCCACTTGTCGAAGTTGGGATCTAGTTCGAGCTGGTTCTGAAGGATTACCGATAATGATTTTAATGGGATGATCTTTAGAAACCCAAGTGGGTACTGAAGGACTCTCATATGGAAGTGAATCAGTATCATCTTGAGGATTAGTGGATAAATTAGGTTTGTCCTCATTAAATACTACTGGTTGACTAGCACTTCTCCTTACACTAGTGTCATATACAATTACATTAATTAATTCCATAATAGTTTTGGTTCAATAGTTATAAACACGTAAAGCCCTACTATTTTGGGAATAACTAAGAAAAATTCCCTTTTCTCCTCGGGTATCAAATTTTGAAAGTTGCTCTCTATATTTGCAGATGTAGCAAATACTCCCGAAGGTTTTAAAATATTTTAAGTTTGGCTTTTTGTGGAACCACAACTCATAAAAGGTTTCTTTGAAATTTTTTCTGAGCTAGATACGATTAATAATGTGACACGCGGTTTGGACAACTTCTACCCAAAAATATCTAGGGAGATTCTTAGCATGTAACATAACCCTAGCTATTTCTTGTAAATTCTTATTCTTACGTTTAGCTATACCATTTTGCTGCGGGGTTTTAGGAGCGCTAAACTCATGTTTATAGCCATTAGCTACACAATACTCTGAAATACCAGAGTCCTTGAAATCTCCACCTCTATCACTCGTAATTCGACACACTTGGATATCCTTCTCATTCTCAATTTTCAAGAGTATTCGTAAGAATTCATTGAAGGTATCTGATTTTTATTTCATAAAAGCTACCCATGTATATGTCGTATAGTCGTCCACTATAACTAGGATGTAATAGTTTCCACAGAAACTAACAGTTCTTAAGGGACCCATAAGGTCCATGTGGATAAGTTTTAGAGGCTTAGTGGTGAGACATCTTTTCTTTCTTATGAGGGGATTTACTTATTTTGCCTTCCTGATAAGGTCCACATATAGGATTGAAAGAATTTTTAATTTTAGGCAAACATCTAACTATATCTTAGGAACTCAATCTTATAAGATTATCATAATTTGTGTGTCCCAATCTATTGTGCCATAGATCAGAATCCTCCAATCTGGAAACATTACAAGATTCAGAATTGGGGATTACAGTGTAACAATTTTCCGGCGTTCTGTTTCCTGTTAAAATACAATTACCTTTTTCATCCATAATTTTGCAATCATTTTTTGAAAAGGTAACTGAGTGATTGGAGTCATAAAATTGTGATATACTTAAGAGATTCGCTTTAAGGCCTTTAACTAAGAGTACATCATACAGTTCAGGAAGCACATGCTCACTCAATGTTCCCTTACCTATGATCTGAGATGAAACACCATCTCTAAACATGACACTACCTCCAAAGAAGTCTGTCTTATTTTTCAATTCGGTTTCATCCTCAGTCATATGTTTAGAACATTCAGAGTCTAAGTACCATCCAGTTGAAGTGCTTTGTGCCTTTAAAGAAGAAATGATAATGTTTCACTTGAGCTAGGGTAATAGATCGTCTTTTTTAATCCAAATAAGCCTAATTTTAAAAGTTTTATGGCCTTTTGATTTAGAAAAGGTTTCAGGGGTCTTTCTGAATGATTTTCTCTTAGTCTTGGACCCTCCCTTTTTCTTTTAGAGTTAGATTTGTTTGTGGCATGTCTAGGGAGTACATAAGTATTTCTTAATTTCCTAGAATAGTTAAAGTTTAGGTAGGTCGGGGTGTATAACCTTTTCTGGAAACATTCATTAAGAGTATGGCCGAAAATATCGTAGTAGGAACAGTACTGATGGGTATAGGACTTGAATTTATTGCTAAAGTCTTTGAAAATTGGCTTGGCTCTATTGGGAACAGTAGTCCAATTGTCATTAGATATAGGTTTCCATCTCTGGTCTCTAGCAGAAGGACAAACATATTTGGTCTGACTGTTTGGATTCATCTGTTGATTGTACTGATATGTGTTGCTTGAGAGACATTGAGACTAGATTCACCTTTTTAAAGATTTTGACAAGTTTGGCCTTGTTTTACAAATCAGGAGAAACTTTGGTCTTACTTTTGTCCATTATTTCTCCAAAGCCTTGGCTAGACTTATCTTTAGAGTCAAATTTGCTTCCAGTAATAATTTTTTTCATAAGACTTAGTTTGTATTTCAAAGTGTTGGCATTTTTTAAACACATTTGAAACCGTTTTCTTTGAGTCTTCTAGTTCAACAAGGGTTGCGTATTTTTGTTCAAATTCATAGTTTTTTTTAGTTAAATCTTTTATTTTCAAGGCATAGTCTTCAATCTCAGCCTCGTGAGAAACACATTGGGTAGTATAATCTTCAGTGTTCTTCCTAATGGTTTGGTTAAGAAAATCGATACGCTCACTTAAGGTTTTATCATTTTTTCTAGGCGAGCACTCTTCTTAATCGTTTTCATGTATAACTCATGTAAATTAGGCAGATCATTATCAGACTTGCTAAGTACATTGTGTGAAGTGTCCCATATATTTTTGATAGGTTATTTACTCACGCACACGTTCAATTCATCATCAACATTATCACTTTGACTCACACATAGTCTTTCAGCAGTAATAGGAACAAAATTATCAGCAATATCATCAATAATATCAATAGACATAGCAGGTTCATGAGCAGCAATCATGCATCTTCACTATATATTATCTTAACAAAGAAAGACATACAGTACTCATTTATCTGGGTTGACTCCATTTCATCCTCATCATAATCACTAGAGTCGTCCTATGTCTTACATATATTGGCCTTGTTATTGTTGTTCAGACTAGTTGGACATTTACTTGCATAGTGACCTAGTTTACCACAACGATGACATTTAACATCTTTTATGTCAGGCTTAGGTCTGTTGAGGTCATAGTTCTTCCTATTGTCATAAGTGTTTTTTGGTATTGTCTCTGTCATGAGGTCTGCCAAATTGATTACCTTGATAATTTGATTTGCCTTGTTTAGAGGCTACAACATTTCTAAATTTCAAAATCTTTTTTAAATGCTTACTCATAAAAGTTATTTCATTGTCAAGGTTTTCCAAATCATAGTTTTCAAGACAGTCAGTGTCACAATCTATAGTGTTCAAATTAGGCACTGGCAATTTATAAGAAAACACAACATTTGAGATAGAGGCTTTATTAATCTGTCTGGTCAATTTCTTTTTGAAGTCTAGTTCCAATTCTACCATCCTCAGTTTATTTCTAAGTAATTCAGTAGTCATATTAGGGTCATTCATTTCTTCAATATCATATCTCTTGTTGTCAAATTTAAATGGCAATGACCTAAGAATATTTTGAACAAATTCCTTTCTACTATAGGTTATTCCATTGTCATGAAGTTTTGGGAAGATATCAATTAACCTTATGTAGAACTCGTCAAAGGATTCATTGTCATTCATAATCAGGGTGTTATATTGCTGAATGAGCATTTGAGTTTTTCCAGCCTTGACATGTTCATCACCCTGATGAGCAATGACTAACGTGTCCCATGACTCTTTTGAAGTAGAACATATGGATATTCTTTTGAATTTATGTTCGTTAATGGACATAAAAAGGGCATTCTTTCCTTTGTTATTATCTAGAGATGCTTTTTTCTCTTCCTTAGTAAATTCATTGAGAAGTTTCTTAATTCTTGTTGGATCTGTTGCAGAAGTAGGTTTAGTAGGATGTTCAAACCCTATTTAAATCATTTCCTAGACTTTATCACTAATGGTTCCTTGAATGAAAGTAGTTATTCATACTTTCTAGTATGAAAAGTTGTTTTCATCAAAGAGTGGTGGTCTGGATAGGTTACCTAACTTCTCAAATCTTTTTTTCATATTAAAATTTTTTTCAAAAAGAAGTTTAGAAAATAATTTCTCAAGTTTTAGGATCACAAAAGGTTGTCCTGCTCTGATAACAGTTGAAGAAAAGATTTAAAGCTAAAAACTTGTTTACAAGGTTAATAAAAAACTGTTATAAATTGTGTAAACTCCGAATAAACTTTTTAGGCAAAACTCTTTTCGAAAAGACACAAGATGTGTTGAAAAATCTTTCTGAATGTATGGTTTAGATTCGATAATTGATTACCTTATTTTTAAATTTTAAGAAACATCTACTAAAGTTATCACACAGTCCCAATCATAACAACAATTAAGAATATTCAAAGGAATAGACACAGGAATTTTTAACGTGGTAAAACCCTTAATCAAGGGAAACATCCCTGGTGCCCTCTACGGTACAAAATCAAAATACACTAGAATAAAGAATAAAGTTACAACACTTAAGCAAAAACACAAAGATCCTAAATCTAAGTTCAGAATTATACCTATATGAGCTACTCCACTCCAAAGGTTTCTGACTAGAACTGATCTCTTCTTTGTTGCTCCTTTGCCTTTTACTTAACCTCCTTCTCTTTGAATTCAAACTTCAGTAACTCTTTCAACTTTTAAGTCTCAAACAAACCACTATTTCTAAGTGTTCGTGTGAGAAGTCTTTGGGATGTGTACTATATGCAGATATGCAACTCACCCTCTCAAAATTACAAATAGTTCTAACATGAATAGGATATTTCCAAGTTTATATTTTACAAATAAAGACTTCTTGATCTTTCTATTAGTCCACAGATCTCAAGGTTACCTTGTTCAGAAGACGGCCAAGGTCTTATACAATTTGAGTGTTTTGAAAAGATTTTCGAAATTGTAAACCACCCATTGAGATCCAAACTAGACTAGAAGTCTATATTGTAAAAATAGAATCAGAAATAATATGCAAAAACTCATTCAAATGATTTTGTAAAATAAACTTCTAACTCAAGATCAGATCTAGAAGAATAACCTTGCTTTCAAAAATAGCCAAGGTCCTATGTGTCTTTTTTTATTTTTGAACAAGTTTATTTCACAAAATGTGAATTAAAAACCAAGAAACACAAACGATCTTGAGGATATGTTTTTCTTGAAACCTTAGAAGTTTATTTTTAAAAAAACTTTGGAATCAAGTGGATCTGAAGATAGAGATCCAAAAAGAGAACTTAAAAATAAGCGTGTGATTGTCTCTTTAGAAAATCTCAAGTTTCAATATATGAAACTTGCTATTTTCTCAGAGATATGTTTTGAGAAAGACTCAAAATGAATGAGGTCTTCTAACAGACGTCAACCCAACTACCAAATCCACAGAAATCCTAGATTGGCTCTATCTCTCGTAGTTTTTGGTTTCTGGCAAAGGTGTTTGAAGTTTAAAACTGTTTGGGTTGAAGGGATTCACTCAGAGGTGATGAAGGACAAGATGGATTTATATTCTTCCTTTTCTCTCTATTTTTCTCTTAAATCTCTTCCCTTTCTCTCTCTTCTCTCTTTTATTTTCTCGCTGGGACGATTTGAACAAATGTCTCTAAATGCTGGGAGTAAGTTTGGTTTTATAGTAGGTGAAGGAAGGATATAGAACTTCGTATGCAATCAACGGTTGAGATTAAGTCCACATAGTTGACTAATTATCCAAGGGTTTATAACCAGACGGTAAAATGAAAGAATTTCATTCGATGAAAGGTAAACACTAGGATTATAACACAACACATGCAGGTCGTTGATAAAGCTAATCTAAGGTTTGAGGCTGGTGATCAAGTTTGAGTCTATGAGAAAACACAAATCTACCCGTCTAGCTACCAACACGTGTATGGACACGATGAAAGTAAAACACATGTTATAAAATAATTACAAAGACACCTTATGGTCTCTAGCGCTTTTATATTCTACCCAGGCTAACTTTCAGCGAACAAAATAACTTTATGAAATTCAAATTTCAACCACAATACTTTTAAAATCAAGTTTTAATTAATTCAAAAATTACTTTAAAATTGTATAAAATGTTTTGAGTTGAATTAATTTGATTTTGAAAACTCTTAAAGTGTTGTAAACCCATTAATGAAAATAGGAGAAATATATGATGCATTGAGAGTGTCCTATTAGTGGTTTTAAGGTTAGAAATAACTTCCCTATCTTGGACTTGATCGCTTCTTCGTGTTCTTTCTTCTTAAACCTTTGGGTATGGAACAATTCATAAAACCTAATCCTACTTTGTCTCAATATCCAAACTAGTTTGAACTTTTATATAATATAGACTCAAGTAAGTCAATTATATAGTGTGTTCTAAATAGGTTGTAGGGCTATACCAAATTCAAGGGTAAAAATAAAAAAAGAGTTCAGTGGCTTTTACTGAAGTCATAAGTTATAACGATTTATCGGGTTTAGGGATAACTGAAATATTGTGCAAATCAATATACAAAAAAACATGAATTATACAATTGAGTTCATAATTTAAATATGAGTTCAACGTCATCACAGAGTGATATAATAATAGTAGCTATGAAAGACATGAGCCCAATTTGTTTAATACTAAAATTAAAATCACCTACTTTGAATTTTTATATTCCGAGTTTGGGCATCTAATTCACTACAGCTAACTGGGTAGTCTAAAATCATGGAGAGTGTAAGTAGGTCATATAGGCCTAAAAGAATGCTTATATGATGTAGTATGATACTAAATTGTAAGAATTTTCAGTGTAAGAATAACTTAAAGGGTATAATGCATAATTTTTAAAAGTTTTTAAAATAATTTTCTCTTTATTTCTAGATGAATTTGGATTTAGTGACAAGAGACAAAAAAGATTTATTTGAACTATAGAATTTGTAGAAAAAGTTTGGGGGTGTTTTTAAATACATGAAAAACTGGTCAGATGGTTATGTGTAAAATTTAAAGTTAGTTTAAAACTTCAAAACTAGTTTTCTCAGGAAAATGCTTTCTTGGAATCCAAATAGGGTGATTAATATACAATTTTGTTCAAAATAAAGAAATAAAATTTTTGGAAAAAAAAATAAGATTTTTCAGATTGGAGATGCTCCCTCACATGCTCAGTGAAATATTTCACGGACCTGGTCTGATTCTCACTCACGCACGTGTAACCCATTCATCTTCAACCTTCGACTGTTTTACTTTAGGGCTTTGAAGCTTTGACCTTAAGTTTGACTAAATATAAGGGACTGAAAGCTATGATTCTTATACCCGCATTATAATGGTTTTGTTCTATATTGAAAATGTAGCAAAATAAGCCTAGTTTGAGGGATTTTAGTCGAGTAAAAATCTTGAATTTTTTTTTTTTAAATTTCCAGGTCCGAAAACTTCAAGCTTCGATTTGAGGTTTTAAAACTTTTTCTTGGTTCAATTAAAACATGCACCTAGGTTCCCGAGAACTTAAGCTCAACTTACCTTACATTGAAACTGGTTCAAAGTCAAAGATGTACGATCCACCATTGAAGCTCATGCTTTAATGGAGTTTTCTAATTTTTGAGCTATTTCAGTGCATACACATGTTAACCAACACATGTGAACACATACATCCATTATATATACATGTAGAAACATAACCAAATTTAAGAAACAAACATTAAAGTATAAAATAACATAAATGAAAAAACTCTCAAAATTTTAATTAGAAAAGCTCTCAGATGGGATATTTTTTATAGAGGCGAGAGAGGGTATTTGTAAGGTCTGTGGGGAGGAGTTGATTAGTGGTTTTGGAGGTGGAGATGGGGATAGAATGGAACAAGTTTCATCAAGGCTTATGTGTATGGTAAATGGGGAACATGGGTACCCCACATGGTAACCTATACTAGCAGTCTGTAATACCCCGTATTTCTGCATAGTTAGGAAAATACATTTTTATTTAAATTACGTGAGTAGAGTAATTTAATGTGATAAAATACGTTTTATTTAAATTACATGAGTAGAATAATTTTATGTGATACGTTTTAAATTAAATTACGTGAGCAGAGTAATTTAATGTGATGTAATGTTAATAAAAAAAGTTAGACACTGATTAATATGACGATTAGGAATTTACTAAATGTGAGTAGTAAATTTTGAATGTTGATATGTACTACCTAGCGATTTACATGGACGTACCTGAGTTATCTCGAATGAGTGTCGCGCGTAGACAAAAAAAAAATTGAAGGTGAGATGAGAAACATATTTTAAGGGACTCAACAGATAATTTAAAGTCCACGGATGATTCCGAAAGGGTCGAATTAGTCAAAATAGTGTACCCGGGGGTACTAGTTGAGTGTCGGGTCATTTTTGGGCTAAACCGGGACGATTCGAGGGAATTTTGGTCTCTTTACATTTATGGGTGAGGAGACCTACGAATTTTGGAACCTTAAATCAGATTATAAGAGTTAGAGGCTAGGGTTAGAGAGGAAGGAAATACACCATAGCCATTAGAGAGAAGAGAGAAACAATTTCCTAAGACAAAAGAAGGAAGTACGGAGAATTCAAAGGACATTTCACTACCAACCTGTTGGGAAGGAGGATTGAAGGATAAAAACCATCAATCATCAACAACAATCACGAAATCAGACCCTACAAAGCATAAGGAAAGTGGTTATTTGCAAAATAAATTGAGTTATAATACCCATATATAAGCTTTATGAAGAACATGGTTTTTATGATATTTTTGGGAGTAAACACTTAATTATGATCCATGATTGATAGGGATTTCATGTAGAACATTTTTGATCTCCAAATATTCTGATATCATAGAAGACTTGATGATTAAATTGGACTAAAAATCTGGACTTATGATGAAAAGATGGAAAGGTTGTATTTTTAGGGTTCTTGAAAAATAAGAAGATTTTTAGTTATTTGGGATGAAATTTATAATGATTTTATTGTTTTAAATCGTTAGTAATCATCCCAGAATATGTACGAATGATAAGAAATTGTTAGTTGCAAGTATAGTGAATTATCATGGGAGATAGATAAACAAAAATGGTGAAACCAGCATGAAGAAGACGAATTGGGTCTGTCACTACTTGATCGATCGATCGACCCTTGAATGACGATCGATCGAGCAGTCGATCGATCGACCCTAGCTGCACTTTAGATAAATTTGTGAATAAAGTTCTATTCAAATACCGTCACTCAATGGGAACCTTAGTGATGATATTTTACCTATGCGGAGACTAAATAAATACCAGTAGGTGTACCGTTAGATTTCTTCATAAATGATTGAGTGTGAAAATTGGATGAATGGACCGAGGGGATGGTAATCGACTGAGTCATATGTCGAGAATGTGAGAATTTATTTACGGAAAGAGTGAGAGTCAATTCCAAAAAAAAAAATACACCAGTAGGTTAGTGATAACTTAACTACTGAATTAAGGGAGGGGTAACTAGGACCCTTAGAGTTACGTGAATACTCGAATAAATGCGATAGTGAAATAAATCGTAAATTAATGAGTACGATGAATATAAGTAAAATGTATTACGTACATGCGTGATTTGATAGGTCGGGTGTGTACCTATTAAATTATATGAAATTTTGGGTTAAGAGAATTTTACCTAAATTAATTATGTTAGGGTCGATGAGATATTCCGAACTAACATAAAGTTATTATATGTTTGGGGTCGATGTAAGATGCCGAACCAAACCTTGAACTGGTGTCGCGATGAAAGAGTCCCGAACCAGAATATGTGTGTGTGTGTGTATATATATATATATATATATATATATATATATATATATATATATATATATATATATATATATATATATATATAAACAGTTGGGGTCGATTGATCATTCCGAACCAACTCTCACTTGGGGTCGATGAAGCATTCCGATCCAAGAGTCCTTTATGTGTGTGTAAAAAGGATATGTTAGTGATAACTAATATTTAATACATTTTGTGTGATAAAATGTATTCCATATGTATAATCTACTGACTTAGGATAGTAGGTAATGAGATGGATGGAAAATATCTTAGTAATAATTAAGTAGTGTGATGTAATTATTATAAGAATAAGGATAACAAGAAGTAAGTAAGTTATATACGTTTATAACATATGAGATATGGAATTATTAAAATAACTGTGAGTAGGTTATGGGACTTAGTGAGGGGGTACATACAGTGGGACATTCTGATCTAGTTAACTGGGGTAGTACAACTAGGTGAACTAAATACCCTCGTTATACATGCACTATAGAAGAGAGGTGAAGAAGCTCAAGGGAGAGTGAGAAATCTTAATATGTGTAATCAATAACTCAATTGTGATAACTGCTTGCAAAATATTTTTAAATGTTTTGAGTATTAACTCTTGCTATGTAAAATTTTTAAAAACCTTTTAGGTGCCCAGTCACAAGGACACCCAACATGATTTCATTCCCGGGATTCGGGAGTTGCAACACGTGTGGATGTTGCAGGGATTGTTTAGACGTTTTCTCTTTTTTAATTCTAGTGCAGGATCTCAGTTTTAGTATTCTTAGTTGGGACATGTCGTCCAATCTTTACTTTTACAGTTATCCTGATTTTGGATTTTGAGTTGGTTTTCTGGCCGTGGTTTTCGGCAAGACTTTATCTGTATTCAGTTATTTATGTGAATTTTTTTAGTACTGCTGAAATTGTATTGTTTTGTATGGGTCGTTTATTCTGCTTAAGGAAGAAAATTTGGCACTATCTTAATTTCACTTAGGTGGTTAGTAACTTAAAAAGCTTTCGACAGTGACGCTAAGAATAAACCATTTAAGAAACCTGTTTAAATTAAATTAAGTCTTGATCACCCAAGGTTTAATTAGGCGGGGTGTCACACAGTCCACCTAGTGCCATGCCATACAGGTGAATAGGGTAACTAAGTTTAGGTTTAAGTTTGGGTTTTGGATAGTTATTGTATAGGGTTTGGATGGTTTTGTATAGGTTTTAAGGCTTTTAAGTTATTTTATTAAATTTTAGTGGCCTATGTGCAATTATTCAAACCTAATGGGTTAGTTTATGAGATTCCTTCATAATATAAGTCATTTGGTTAAACTTTGAGTGAAAGTTTGGGTTCAATGGATATAAGAAAATGTAAGCTATACTATTTTTCCTTAAGGGGAATTTTTGTAATTTGGTTAAAGTCTAAGGTTTATTGGGAATTTCATCCATTTAAGGGACTAAAGGTCTAATTAGGATGTGTTTTTACAAAATTAATAATCAAACTTCTAACATTAATCATGAAATTTTAAGTAGAATGCCTGGACCTAGTGATCCTCTAACTTATACGAAGGTGTGTCATGGTTTTAAAGCTTTTTGTTTGGTTTTGTTTGAAAAAAAAAATGAAAGTGGGTGAATATATACAATATTTGACTTGAGTTCTAGAGATCATGCTTCTCTAATATGCCTATGTATCTACCATAGGTAGAATCAAAGTCAACGTAGTTCGAACATAACCTTTGGAGCAAGATCAAGCTTCACGTGGCAAGTAAATGCGAAGAAAGTAGCTCGAGGGTAGTTTTGCAGCACAATACCAGCCCTTTGTACTAAAACTTCAAAGTAAAAGTGTGAGATCATGTACCTCTAAAGTTACACGAGCTCTTTTTTTTTTTTAAATTTTGGTTGTGTTTTGGCTTAGGATCGACCTTTTTAGGGATGGATCTAAGGATACTATTAGGAAAAAGTATCTTTAAAGATGGAAAAAAAATAAGAGAAAAGGGATATTGGTCTTTTGGTTGTTTCTTCGATTTGGATGATGAGAGAGGATCTAGGGATAAAGGTGAGGACACTATATCTAAGCTTAAGGAGGGGTTTGATGATTAATGGAGAGAGTTCCAAGGCTTTTTGGAAGGAAAGAGACTTCTAGATAATGTGCTTTGCATGTAAGAATGCAGAGTTAATGACCTCAGATGGTGTGTGAAGACCTCCTTTAGGCCAAATCTTGAATAAAAGGTCGATCAATCATGGGTACTTTGTGTGCTTGACCGATCGGTGATGCGCATTTCTTCCTTGGCTTTTGGGCCCAATTTGGATTGTCTTGATCCTCTTAGGTGATTTTGTATGTTGTTTGAAGTATTTGGACCTTCAGGAAAGTATCCATAAGCTTAGATTAGCTTTTTATCCTTTAGAAACCCATGGTAGGTGTGGATACCTTTATGGAATGTCTACACCTATAAACTTTAGGGAATAAATGGGTAACAATTTGGTGTGTGAGTGACCCCATGTCGAGGCAAAATGATAATACCAAGCTTGGCATGTGTGTGCAAATAATTCTTTTCGAACATCTTGTGTGTGTGTTGAAATGTTACTCGTAAAAAACACCGGGCCTATGCTAATTTAAGTTACAAATTGATTTCCTTGAGAGGAAACTGGGTAATTTAAAGACAATCCATGAATGCGAATTTCATTAAATTAACCTCATTAGTTTAATGGATTAATTTCTCATTAATGGAATTTAACCTAACTAAATACTATGTTTTAAATAAAATATGATTAATTCATACAGTGTACAGTAGCTGTATGTATATTTTGGTTAGAATCGTATTGTGTATAGTATTGTATTCCTTCAATATGTCATTCTTTTCTATATTGTATTTGGTTAGGAACCTCTATTGGGCATTGGCTTATCCCAATCACTTTTCTATGGTAGGTTAACTGATATTCCATCTTTGTAAAGAATTTTATATTTATGTTTCCTTACTTTTATGCTAGTAATTCTGATTACTTGAATCCCTGGATATTGTCTAACGAGTTCCACACTTTTTTTTAATTATGTCTAAATATGTTGAAAATGGAATTTCATGTTTACTTGGTAATAATAATGAAACAAAATGGAGTAGAAATCTTGCTTAGTTTGTTTCCCATCACCCACGGGTAAAACCCAAAAATCTGGTCGGGGCATTACAACTTTACATCAGAGATTTAGGTTCCACTTCCTTTCAAAGGTGATTTTTAGTCATTATATTGAGATTTAGTCTTTAGATCCTCAGCATTCGAGTTTAAGGTTTGACCTTGTGAGGCGAGTTTAAGACTCAGGAATATATGCGCATGTGATTGTGACATTAAGATTGAGAATTATGACATCCTTAGAGGATTTATTTCTTCAGCAATAACCGACTAAGAGTTCAGATCGTTGTGTCATATCATATTGGTATCCTTGTATTGAATGATAGTAATTGTAGGAGTATTAACCTCGAAAGCTTTGTACCACTACTGAATGGATTGATTTGCTACCTTCAAAGTGTTTGACATCATGTGGTAATTATTAGCAAGACGTCAGTGTTAAGTTCATGGCATTTTACCTTGGGAATAAAAATACAATCATTGAGAAAGTGTGATAAGGGGCAACCCCACTCTTGAAAACCATAAGGCATTTTATTTAGGCACATAGACATTGTATAAAGGCACCGTAAAAATCAAGTAAGGGTTGACGTTAGGATTATCCTTTATCATAAATTGTTGTTGCATCAAGAGCTCAAAGAATATCTGTGTAAGTCCTTAGCCAAACTAGTACAACAACATGGATGTAAATTTATTTTTAATAATGCAGTAAAGATAACTGGATGTAAATTTAGCTCGAAGAATTTCAGTGAGTTGGCTACATGTTAACCATAAGGAGATTGAAATTCTTGTTCTAGCACAATTAGAACGATTGCGATGCAATCCTATTAGTTTGTCTCAAACTACAGGAATGTGTTTAATTGTTCGGTAACTTGTTTATTCGTGATCGACGTATCCTAGGTATGTATTGAATAGGGATATCTATGATATTTGAGTATAATTATTGCCTTACTTAGACTTAGGCAATCTCATACCTCTTACAAAGGGTGCATATATTCTTAATCCCGATAATTATGAAGATTGAAATTATTTTGCACATATCACTTTGATTGTTTTGTGTGTGTTATGATATTATATCGAGTCAAAATATCCCCGTACATTAGAAGACGATCGCGTGAGTTTGGTTTAAGATCATAATTTGAGGGAATCCGTATTCAGGAGATACTATGGATTGTGATACCCCCTTGATAGACTTATATATTTTGTTTCCACCAAGTAAAACACATCCAGTGGATTATTCGAAAATCCTGGTGAAGTAGTAAATAAGTTAAGTTTGAGAATTAAGAAAATTGATTAGATGTTGGTTTAAATCGATTACCAGTAAATTGATTTGACCAAGCAGGTATCGGAGACATAACATGGAAAATCATATTATGTACATAATGAACTTTGCATATAAAAATCTTTATATTCGAGTGGTTTAAGAGATAATTAAATTGGAATGCAGTCATGACTATTTAGTGGAGTCAATCGCGATTAAATAAAGGAAGAAAATAAATTAATTATAGGGTTGTAATTGGGTATTTTTTAGTATTTACCCGAAGCTAATTTAATTACCTTTATTGGTTCCCTACTATAGTTCAATACCTAATTAGTAGTCTTGAAACTCTCTGGAAACCAAGTTTGACTAAAGATCATGGCCCACACCTATGTATATTGGTGTAATCTTCGATTTTGAGCTTATGATCCATTTTGGAGGGTTAGAGAGGGAGGAGAAAATCATTATTCACATTTTTATAAAGGGGGGAGGGGGAGAAGGCCAATTATCTTATGTTTCACCATGACGTCATCTCTAAAAGTGACAAACATGCACACAAGGCTTACTTTGGGTGAATCATATGCTAGAAGATATGAACATTGGATATTTCGATATATGTTTTTATAGACCTTGGAGGTAATAAGATTTTCATATTCTTCAACTGTTGTATACTCACACTAATCACAATATCATTTGATATGTTATTATATTCTTGAACCCTAGGCTTAAACCTAGTTCTGGATTTACTTTCAATGCATGATTAATCAAAAATCTTTAATGATAATATTTTTCCGTGTTTAAAATTCTAGTACCAAGTTGTTCTCCCCATCAGACATACCCCTACATCACAATAAGTGTTAGAAGATCATTCGCCAGTTAACACGTAATTTCATTGGACAATTAAATCTCAAAGGAGGTACTATGTAAACCAATCAGTTATCAATGGTTTGAATAGCGTAAGGTTCATCATTCTCATGGGCATGAAACAAACACCAAAAGTCCCTCGGAATTTCTTCATTCTTACTTAAACTTTGAATCTATTAATGGAGGAACCGTCTTTTGAAAGATGTGCAATGAGATCAAGTCAAATATATGTTTTAAGACTACATCGAATTGCACTGCATTAAAAGGAGTTCAACATTCAAGGAAAATGTCTCCATCTTCTTTGAATAATAATATTTGTAATATTTTCAGGATGAAAATGGATTGACAATTGTGGTATGTAGATACGATATTTGTATTGCATCTTTAGGCAATGGTGTGTGGTGACATTAGTCTCTCAATAATAGTCTTCATCAATTTAAGTCAGCAATGGCATTAACGGCTCATTGACAAACGTAGCGGTTGAGTAACCTCCTCATCATCTTCATTAACATTTCTTGTATGAAAGTTCGCATTGCGTGCAGAAACTAGTATAGTCCTCATATTATCACCAGTAGCTCATGAATTCGGGTTCACCCTACTACATGAAAATAACTTAGACATCATGCATTGGTTTTACCATCTCAACACTAAAATCTTAGTATTGTGAAATGATCAACAAAAGGAAATTTCTTAAAAGCATATAGGAACTCTCAATTTATCAACAAATGATAGTAGTAGCAGCATTCCCTTTACTAACCTTAAGTTAGGCTCAAGCGTGGGATCAACTCGTATTATTTAGTAGCATAACTTCATTTTTGGTTTCACACACATCAATCCAACTTCAACAAAAAATATGGATTTAAATCTTCACTTGATTCATGCAAGCATCGACGCTTAAATAGTATGGTGTTAAATTTTGATAATATTTAATAATCATGGCTCCCCCTGTAATACCCTGCCCCGAAAAATTAAATAAATAATATCTATGGATTATATATGATAAGGTATAAATTAGAGTGAAGAAAATTATTGGATTTCAGAGAAGTTTAATGAGATTATATCCCTAATTAAATTAATATAGGGACTTGATGACAATTATTAGAAAATCTTGAGTAAGGGATTTAAGTACAAAGAATTATGAGATGAGGATCTTATATGGATTATTAAATTAAGGGTCATAAATAAATTACATATATACATACAGTCTATATTTAAATTATAAGATTAGTGGTTGTAAATTAATTAATTATACATATAGATATCTCCTAGAATTCAAAACTATTGGGACCAAGTGACAAACGAAGGAAGAAAATGAATTAAACCATTTGGGCTTTTGCTGGGATCTTGGAAGTTATTAAGGAAAGTGCAGATTTAAAAAGTTAGGGTATAAGGCAAAACGCTGTCGTTTTAAAGGGATCGTTCAAATGATTTTGATGGTCGTTAGAACAACGACGGATGTCGTTCGAACAACGCTAAGGGCAAGTCACTTCGGCGTTAGTTCAGTGAGCTACCAACTTGTCCACCAGTGCTGATGTCTCAAAATCAGTCCTAGACCTGATTAATTGATGCACGCAGAAATGACCTGTCACACCCCGCTCAATTCTAGGGTCGGCCGCCACCAAAACTTGTGAGTAAATAAATACTACTCTTAGAATGAAACAAATATGAGACCATAAATAATCCATCCATAAGATCAATAATTGATTCAACCCCAAATGATAATAACCAACTGAACGATAAAAGATCCATCACATACTAGACTTCGAATAAATCCAATCTCTAATAATATAAAACTGAATAAAATTCTACTAAGAATATCTGAATAAAATCGTACAACCGTGGAACCGAATGGCCCACCAAAACCATAAACTGAGTCTCAATACAAATGCGAAGGGATGGAAAACTATTCTATACTACTAAAATCAACTAAAATACTCTGGCTATGCTTCCAAGATAATCTCCAAAAATCCTGTGCAATAACTCTAGCACTTAACCTGAAAATATTAATCAACGCACGAGGTCAGAGCCCTGAGCATGAATACACACTACTCCCCTCAAATAGGGTCTATGAACCCAGAAAATAGCATTATACGCAATATATATCACAATAGAGTACTTTAATTAAATGATATAACTAAGCACGATAACTATAAATCACTAACTACCCTCAGAAATCCCCATTTCAAAAAGCACACCAATATGATTTTAGTTATCCCACAGTCCCACGGTGTTAATTTACTAAAATTAACCCAAGTTATCAATTTCGCAATTACTTACGTTCTTACTTCAATAATTATTAGGTATGGCGGTCCTCCCACCTCGGGTGATAATTCACCAAAATTCATTATAGCGGTCCTCCCACCTCGGGTGATAATTCACCAAAATATCACACTTCCCCTTGTCAATAGCCAGCCGAAATCCGTTTAAACTGTTGATTCCCCCGCAATATGATAAGGTTCCACACACAACACGACATAAATCACCCAAGATGACCCGGTTAAACTGTTGGTCCCTGACACATTATGTCGCCACCAATTTTAATACCCGTTTTTATCTTAGACATGAATTCTCAATTTCTCAATTCACAGTTAACCAAAAACCCCACCCTTATTATCGATGTGAGATCGTCAAAATACCCCTTAGTCCCATACCTAAGGGTCCCCAAGTTATCAATACGTCCTACCCTATGTATAGGATAAATTTCTAACTTAAATATCTACCTAGTCTCATGCCTAGGCTAGCGCAACGATGATAAAATACCGAAAATCATCCCACTCCCAAATGATAAAAACGCGATAATCTACCCTCACTAGTCCCATACCTAGAAGGCGTAGATCATCTAAAGGTATACCCACTAGTCTTATACCTATAAGGTATCCTAGAAAATATAGGGAGAGCAAAAATACCCAACAACCCGTAGTCAAAATGACAATATTATAATACCAACAAGTCACACAAACAAGCATAATAACCATCGTACAAAACTACACAAGATAGTCCAATTCAATTAAATATTAACTTCACCAAAATTGATCCCAATTAATTATTTTTATAATAAACACTAAAATTCCTCATTAAATCATCAAATTACAAATTTCATTATCTCAACACAATTAATGTGAGTTAAACGCCCCCAAATCCATTGATTCCAAAACAAGGGTTTTTCTACATGCGACCTACACCAACAAAACCCAACATTCTCTCATAAATCCTACGTACCCAAAGGTTATGAATATTATTCATATTAAAATATTTCATAAAAATAGCCCCTAGTTTTATGTGTCCACTTTCTCTAATTAAATTGCTAATTGATTTTTAAGAAAAGCATGAAATTTAGGTTTACATAACACTCAAAACGCATAATACTAAAGGAAAGGAATAACGTATTCATGCCTAGGTATAAATCATTTGTAAATCCTAAATAGACGGTTGGATTCCTCTTGAAAAATTAGTAAAGAGTCATTCTTGAACAATCTTGAGAAAAGACCAATTAAGCCTTTAAATATTGAGTCAAACACTTGATTAAGTTTGGGGCTAAAGTTTGTAGATGAAAGGGAATAATTTTGGAGAGGTCTTCTGGTTGAAAAGTTTGAGAAAAAATGATTTGAAAAGTCCATCCACGAATTAGTGGTGATATATAAAGGATTAAGAGTTTGATTAAGAAAATAGTTCTAATCAGATACAAATAAAATATTAATTTCGGACGATCGGACCGTTGGAATTTGATGAAATTCGGGGATGAATTAGCTGAAGATAAGAGGAAATCGTAAAAAAAAATTTAGCTCGATTGGACCGTCCAACCTTTTTAAACATTTTTTTCTAGAGAGTTTTATGTTCTGAGGACTCTTAGAGAGTTTTATATTTGATGACTCTTCTATATAATAAAAATTCAATTAAAAATCCATTTTAATTTCGATTACAATTCCGTTTGAAAATTTATTTTTAAAATATAACAATCAACATTTTAAATTATAAAATTTATACAATCCAAAATTTTATTTTTTTTCGATTTCCAAAATTAATTTTAAAAAATTCCCATTTAAAAAATTTTGGTTTACATGACCCTTTTTTCTGGTTGGTTTTGTGTGTGTTTCGTGTATTTGGAAATAAAACCAAAAAAAATAAAGCGTTTGGTATGTCCGACCCTTTCGTGCATTGTTAATTTCCCTATGGTGGAACTATAAAATAAGTCAGTATGTTTAGGGTCTTCGAAGGAGTTTCAGGCTGATATTAAATAACTAAGTGACTTGGGTTTTTGAAGCTCACCATCCACGAGCGTGTCAACCCCCAGGCCGTCGATCATTCCCCTTGTCAGCCATTAGGTATTGATGATTTTAAGTTGGGCAGATGGACTGATTTATAGATGGTTCGCAAACTCCAATTATAGGGAAGGTTTGTGGGTATTAAATCTAGAGAGAACCACTATCTCACCCTCTCAAATGACCATGCTTCTTCCACATTCCTTAATCAATTACATCAAGTAGGTAAAATTGCTCCCACTATTAAAATAGAGCTATGAAAAATGTAGAAGTTGTTGTTGGGGTTTTTATGTGTATTTTGATGGGTGTTTGAGGAGTCATTTTTTTGAAGAAGATGTATGTAATAATGGAGCTTTTCTTGAACTCTGTTGGAGCTCCCATGGAGGTCTATTTGGGAGAGCTTTGGTGACTCCATTTAAGTCCACCTTCGAAGATTGGGGATCCACCCATCTTCACCACCACCACCACTTGGAGCTAATTAGGAGGGATAAACTACTTGCAATGTATTAAGACTCTAATTGATGCATATTGTAGTCTTGTTACTGTTGAGTAAGAGTAGGACTATTATAAGAAAAATGATTTGTTCTTAACAATATTTTCTAGTAAGACTGAAAATGGACATTTTTATGATAATAAAAATATAAGAAAATATTGTTTGTGTGTATTTTCTAGTGAAACTGAAATTGGTCATTTTTATGGTAATAAAAATGTTTGAGAATATTATTCTAGTGTGCTTTCTAGTAGAACTAATAATGGACATTTTTATGGAATAAAAATGTATGGAACCCTTATTCTTGTTAAGAATAAAAGAAAAACGCATGCTTGTTGCAAATGTTAACATTTTAGAATGAATTTACGTTTAAAACCATGAAAAATGATTCTAGAAAATTAAAGTCCACTTTCTTGCATGTAAACTTGTAGCATTTTGATAATAAATATGTGAATAAGTTTAAGAAAGTTTTTTGTTGGGTCTAAACATGAGATAAGACAAATGAGATTTTTTGTCTTTAAAGAATGTGTGGAAATGGAAGCCTATTATGTAAAGGTGTTAATTTATATCTTCAAAGTGGAAAAGTGTCATGAATGAGAATGGGATAATAGTGTGGTATCAAACTAGTGTTAAAAATAGCTAAAGGTGTTTTAAATATTGAGTTGGAAACTTAATAACCATTTTTATGAATAACAATCGTTAAAGTACTAAACTGGAAGTTTGGTAAATGAAATGGGAAATCGGTAAGTTACTTAAAGTGGAACATTTTTATGGAATAAAAATGTCAAAGAACTTCCTTACACTAGTATGGGTGAAAATTGGATATAGTCCTAAAGCGTGAATGAGTTATTGTAAATCACGTGTGTGTGAATAAGGAACTTAAAGGAGAAAGAAAATAATTTTTCAAGTTTTAATGGAAAAACGGACAGTTAAGTCCGGGTTTCGGCTTTGGCTGGGTGAAAGTAAAGAAATAGAATAATGTGAAAATGTAAAAAATATTAAACACATTAATAAAGACTCAGATGCAAGCGGGAAGTAAGCAAGAGGGTCTCAGATCCCTTGGGTGAAATCCTAAACCACTGGCCAGAGCATATGGTGCACATAGCCGGCGGTGTGGAGCCCGTTAAAGTATGTGGTTATGTGGAATCATTTCGAGAATAATGTAAAGGAGTGTGGAACATATCAAGAAATGGGTTGTACGGTGAAACGTGAGAGTACAACCTAACTCGAATGAATTAATAAGTGTTCCGGTTATGGTTTAAGTGGACTAGTAATGCGCAAGGTGAATAATGTCCATAAAGTGAATGAGAAGTGTAATGTATAATGGTTAACAGGTGAGTTAAGCAACCTTATAGGTTCAACTTGTTATTAACACAAGTGTGTGTTCGTGAAGGTTTTCCAAAAGTTAAATAAGTATTTTCCAAACGCGGTGGTCATGTGTGTTGAATGTGTGCTTTCGATGGAGACACTAAAATGGGTTAGTTGTGTAAACAAGGAAATTCCGGTAAAGGAATGATTTTGGGTTAAACAAGGGGTAATAATTTAAGTCATTTAATCGCGTGAGTTAAATGGAGGAATAATCTTTAAGCATTAATAATAAGTTATTTTATGAGATTAAGGTGAATTAATCCGAATAAGTAACATTTCTGCATAAAACGGTTTCAAGTATTTAAGCATGTATATATAGGTATATATACATATGTATATAAGAGAAAGTTGCATATATTCGTAGTTATAACATGTTGAGTGTCTTTATACTGTTCGTTTCTATACTGCTTGTATATTCCCACCAGGCGTCGACTCACACCCTCGCTTTGTCACGGTAGCTGGTAGAAGTTTTGTACTTTGAGAGCATTGTACAGGTAAGTACTTTAGTTATTTAACGTTAGTAGCTCTATTTACTTGGACTTCGAGGTGCTCCCCGTGGGTCCCACACGTAGTTCATTTTGAAACTGGAATCACATGCTAAATAAGTGAAATATTAACTAAAATAAAAACTGACTAGCAACATTATATAGGTTGTTCATTTCACTTCACATGTAATGCTGGGTTCGGAACGGGTTGACTTACAGGTAACCCATATATCCAGACCGAGGCGTTACACTCCCAAAATGAATCGACACCAGTTTGTGCAATTAGCATGTAACTCAAATAATGGAATGTTATTTTGGATTTATAAGGCATATCATAATCAAACTACTCGGAATGATAACCATAATCGCGTGTGCATATCTCAAGGTGAAAATTGGTAGTAGTGATAACCATAGGTAATTATTAGCTTCATCCATGAAAATATTTTGGATCAAATGTGATCCATTAGGCTTTGGCTTTAAAACTTTGATTGTCTATGCATCACAAAAGGATTTCACATCATGACATCCAAGGAAGGTCAGTAACATCTTAACATTAATTCTCAGTATGATTTATGTTCGTTAGGGATGAACAAGTAAGTGGACATCACCTCTAAGGATGGAAGCTCCGCATTGTGTTATTTATTTTTTATAGTTCCCCCACCTTCGTTGTATGAGGTTTATGACATCATCATTTATCTTTTGGAAGTGGGTTAATATTTTAGGCCAAGGTTTTTGGCCCGACTGAAGGATACCTCAATTTTAGCTTTAATTTTCATAAGCATGTGTGGTATTATCGAGAGTAGGAATAAATTTTGTAGTCTATTCGCATGCGGTCCCTCGAGTTTTGGGAAGGGGTATTCAAACTCTTTGTTTCATCCTAGTTTCATATCATTCTTCCTATAGTTGGGGTTATTATTCAATAATTCTCTAGCTGTAATGGAAATCTTGGCTGACTATTGAATATGGGGTAGGCTAGGCATTTTAATGCATCACGATAACTGAGGCATTTATTCAAGAAATCATTGTGTAGGAATCCATGAGCACCCTAGTGTGCTTTGGTTTCATGGGTAATAGTGGTTATTATTAGATGTGATTTCTTATTTGATTTGTACTTAGTAGTTCATTATGTGTGGTTTGGATGTCTTATTCTTTAATGCTCGGTCGGTGTAGGATCTCCACTAGTACTGACCTTCTGATTTTTGTCCCGGTTGCTGACGTTAGTCTTGCCAGTGCATCAGCTCGGCCATTGTCTAGCTGAGGGATCCTTTTCAGTTTCATCTCCCTGAAATTTTTTAATGATGCTTTTACCCTGGCTAGGTATCTAGCCATCCTCTCATTTTTTGCTTCATACACTCTTAGGATCTGGTTCACTACTAGCCTGGAGTCATTGTGAATAAGCAGTTGGCCGACTTTCAATGTTTTAGCAAGGGAGAGACCTTCTAGGAGGGCTTTATACTCGTATTCGTTGTTGGATGCCTTTAATTTGAATCTCAAAGAATACTATATATCAGTTCCATCTGAAGCCGACACTCTCAGGCCGGCTCCACTCCCTACCTCATAAGAAGAACTGTCAATAAAGAGGATCCACACAGTACCTTTTTTTAGAGAAATTACTTTATTCCAAAGCTCCATTCTTGAACAAAAAAATTTCTTCTTCATTCTCGGCCACTGTTGTCCTGACCTTACTCATCTCGGCTCCAGTCGGGTTAGGAATTTATCTTTCGAGGTCATTGTTGGATTCAAAATATCCTATCCATCAGCCTTGTCCCATGTGAACTCAGATATAAAATCAACTAGAGCATACCCCTTAATAGTTGTTTTCGACTGATAGGCGATGTCGAATTCCCCCAACTCTATACACCAGACCATCAACCTACCCAATTTTTTGGGTTTATGGATGACCTACCTTAAAGGAGAGTCTGTTAAAATGAATATTGTATGGGCCTAAAATTAGGGTTTCATCTTTCTAGATGCATGAATTATAGCATAAGACAATATCTCCATTTTTGGGTATCTCTGCTTAGCCTCTTGAAGAGTTTTATTGTTGAAATAAACTGGCTTCTGTACACCCTTATCACCTCTCACTATTATTGCACTGATGGACAACTCAGACACAACCAGGTACAAATACAACTTTTCTCCCTGAAGAAGCCTTAAAACAAGAGTGGGGAGCTGAGGTATACCTTTAACTCCTGAAAGGACTTCTCACACTCCTCGTTCCACTCGAAAGCTTTTCTCAGCATTTGTTTCCCTTGATACAAATCTATTCAATACTACAACTCATCCATTCGGCCTCTGGACGTCTTTTATGGTCCTAGGAGTATTCATCTCCACCAAGGCTTTGATTTTTTCTGGGTGAGCTTCTATCCCTTATTGATTGATAATAAAACCCAAAAACTTACCTAATCCGACTTCGAAGACACACTTTGAGGGATTCAAATTCATCCAATATTTTTCCATCGTGTTTAAAGTGCACTCTAGGTTTACCACATGCCTCTCGGTCTTAAGGATTTTGGTGACTTTGTCACCAACGTATACCTCCATGGTCCTGCCTATCTGATCTTCGAACATCTTTTTTTCTAACCTCTGATACATTGCCCAAACGTTATTAAGACCAAAGTGCATTACCTTGTAGTAATACGTACCTTTATTCGTGATGAATGAGATCTTATCAGTATTGGCTGAGTCCATGAATATCTGATTTTATCCTGAGTAGGCATCCATAAAACTCATTAATTCCAGCCATGGCATCAAATGTTTGATCTATTATCGGAAGTCAGAATATGTCTTTAGGGAATGCCTTATTCACATCTGTGAAGTCAATGCACATCCTCCAATTGCCATTGGGTTTAAGTACTATGGTAGCATTAGCAAACCACTCGGGGTATATAACCTCTCTGATGAAGTCATCCTTCTCTGAATTCTTCACTTCGTCTCTTATAACTTTGTATTCCTCCCTGGAATAGATCCTCCTCCTTTGTCTAACTGGTTTAACTCCCTCGTCTACATTCTATTTGTGGCAGATGACTTCCTAATCAATTCCCTACATATCTTCGTGACTTCAAGTAAAAATTCTCTATCTCCCCCTTAGGATTTTGATAAGATATTCTTTCATCTCCTTTTTAGGGCCTTATCAACTTTCATGATTTTTTTCGGCTCATTTTCATTGAGGATGATAGATTATACCTCCTCACTGGCCACTACCTTTTTTAGCTTCATCTTGTCTCTTGGGTCGAGAGTGTTTATGTTATAAGTGGTGGTGGCCCTCTTATCTCTCTCTCCTCGGACGAATTGAAGTAGCATTCATGTGCCTCAACTTGGTTACCTTGAACTTCCCCAACGCAGTGATAAATTTTGTAATTTGGTGAACTCTTAAGGGCACGACCTCAAATTCCTTTAGGGATACTCACCCATAATTATGTTATAAGATGAATAGATGTTGTCATCCATCACAAAGAAATTAATCTTCTTTATAAGGCATCTCAGCCAAGTTTTCGCCATGCTGACCTCTATCTTATAAATCCCTAAAGGATGTACTTTTTCTCCACTAAAGCCGATTAATGGTTGATCATAGTGACATGCCTCTTCTTGCTTAGTCCTAGGCTAGAGAAATAATCCCAGAACATTACATCTGTCGAACTTCCACTGTGGACCAGTATCCTAGGGATATCACATCCGTGTACTCTAGTGGTGATCACCAGAGGGTCATCATGTGGGGCTAAGATACCCTTAAACTCGATTCTCGAAAAGACGATCACCAATGTATTCATATCAACTTTCTTTCTCTTACTCGACTTGAAATTAACAGTAGCCGAGTTGAATACCTCCGGCTTGGGGAGAGCCTTAGCTTCTGCTACATAGTCTTTACGATCGTCTATCTCTTTACCAACACCGACTAAACCTTAACATATCATTTTCACATCAGGAGAGATATAATGTAACCGACCCTTAGGATCAGTTTTCTTCGGTGGGAGGTCTGGGTCGGCCTCCTCATCATCATCTGATGAATCGTCATCCTTATTCACTGCATCACCAGGCTTACATGTCGTCTCTTCTCTTTCAGGTGTCATCTCGGCCACCCCTCTTATCCACATACTTTTTAAGTTTCCCTTGCTTCAGTATCTTTTCTATTTCATCTTTTAGTGCGTAGAATATATCAGTGGTATAACCATGGTCTTGGTGGAATTCACACCATTTACCTTTATCCTTCTTGTGAGGAGGGTCTTTGAGCTTCTTCAGCCATCTCAAGGACCTATCATTCTTGATCTCATTCAGAATCATTTCTGGTGTGGCAGTCAAAGGAGTATAGTCAATGAACTATTCATTCACCGACCTCTTGTTATCTCCTTTGCCCTTGAATTTTTGGGACTTTCTCGCACTAGCTCCCTTTTCATCTTCACCTTGGACTCCATGGCCTCCTCTATGTTCATGACCCTCCCGAATGTAGCAAGGAATTTAGCCATGGACTTTGGAGGGTCTTCGTCCAGCTTCCATATGAGCTTGCCCTTTTGTAGACCTCTCATCAATGAAGTCATAGCTATGCTCTCGTCATAGTCTTCCACCTCCAGTTTATCTTTGTTGAAGCGAGTTATATAGTGTAGTAGAGATTCATTCTTTCCTTAGTTTACGTAATAAGTGAACAATCTTCTTCCTCGACTTAATCCTAAAATAGAAGTTATAAATGAATCATTCTACCAATTGTTTGAAGTTTTCAATTGAATTTCTTAGGAGAGATGTATATCAGACATGCACTACACTTGTCAGGGTACTTGAGAATGCTATGCATCTCGTCTCGTATGAGACTGAGAAGATGGGCATAAAGGATTGATACATATCAACATGGTGGACAGGATTGGTACTCCCATCATACCTTAGTGTCACCATCGATGGCTTAAACTTAATCGGGGTAAAGTAAGTCACAATTTTGGTAATGAATGGAGACCATTCGTTATAGCCCCTCTGCATAGGGTCTCGACTTCTTAATAAATCTCCAATCTTGTCCTCTAGGCTTTGGATAGAGTTGTTTTAGGGTTTGTCAGCTATAGGAACTGTGGCATTGTCCCCCTCGACCAAAGCAACATTATCACCAACCCCTTCTTTCTCATCCTGATGCTGGATGTGTTCTCATTCGGTCATTCTCTGATGGTTATTGACTTCACGTTGCTCCTCATCTCGGCCATATGGGGGTCAACGATCCGCATATCCACCATTCTTTCTGGAGCCAGCTATACTCCGAGACCTGAAGAGTCGGTCTCTCAAATCACCCACCGAATCGAGTCCATTAAATGTAGACCCTTTATTAAGTCTGTCTAGAGCTGAGGAACGAGGTCTGCCTTCTCGGCTCGGCCTTACACTAATTCCCCTGCTTACTTGAATAGGGCGCACAGTATTTCCCAATAATTTGTATGGTTTCCACCACTCTACGTCATCATCATACTCATTGTCTTTACATTCTTGACCTTGCCTCTCCAGACATAGATGCCTAGGTTCAGCAATGTCTCTCTTCCTTTGTTGAGGCTGCATGTCCTTCTGTGGGATCGGGGGTGGTCCCCCTGTCGCCTGATGTATGCCCTCTCTGGCGACCATAGTTATCATCTCCGCTGTCGTGCTAGTGGGCCCGGATAAGAAATTTTAGCTGAAGGCAACCAACTTCTCCTGTATATTAACTTGATTGGTTGCCAATGAGTGCAGCGCTATGGCGACGTACGCCATCTCAAGTTGTGGCGGTGCTTTACTGGAACTAGGGACACCTCCTGGTAGAAGATTTGATGCCATGGAATCCGGTGAACGGAAATAACAAAAGGTATACTGGAAGAGGTGAATGAGTTGTAAGAAATCTTGCACTCTAACCTGAGCTCTTTCAATGGTGGTCAAGCCCATCTAGGTGTTCGGTTAGATCATGATAATTTCACTTCTTGTAGACGACGCTAATATAATGTTGCCAACTATGGTACCACTAAGTAAATGAGTAAGAGATCCACTAGGAGAACCTCAAGTGTGTGTCAATGATGAAAATATGGTATGATAAATAAAGCACGAGGTGAGGCAAAGAGTACAAAGACAGTAATATAAGTGGTTCAGCCTATTTATGCTTACTCTACTGTGTGTGTGTGTGTGTGTGTGTGTGTGTGTGTGTGTGAGTGAATTTCAATATGAAATGGCTCTAATGGCCTGGTGATACAAGTCACTCAACTTTCTCTCTCTACACTATATTCTAGCAGAGTATTGGCTAGAATTTTGAATTAACGACCCTTCTTAAAATAGAAGGAGACAAGTATATATAGTGATGGGGTGGTGCAATGTGCACTCCAAGTATGTAATAGGAATGAATAACATGAGATAACCAATACATTGCATTCACCTGTCACCAATGCACGCAAGTCATGATGGAGAAATAGTCCCTCACATGCGAGGGTGATCTGGTTATAACGATTTTGTGCACATGTGACTTGCAAACCACACGCACCCTTCCATGTGTTCCCCAATCCATGTGCCCTGCCAGCTGTCAACTGTCGACTGCTGGGACTAAGCCAAGGATGAGTTGTTAAATATAATCTTCTAACGATATGATGACTATCGTTTTGACTGTCCTGGTCAGCATCATGAAGTAATATTTTTTTAGATTAATACCTGAGGGATGAAAGGTATTAGAGTTTTTGATGATTTTGTGAGCATCATTGTATTTGTGGAGATTAGTGTTGAATCCCTTGACCCTAGAAAGTGATTGGTCAAATTATATGACTCAAGTTCTAAAATATCTAATAGTGAGTAGTGGATTGATCAATGGTCATTGATAATAGAAATTTTGAGAGCAAAATTTTTTATGGTAAGAAGAATGTAATGACTCCAATTTTATGTAATTTTAAGAGTGTCACATTTAATAAATTCTCGTAAATTATATGACTCTTAAATGTGGTAGTAATCTTAATTGAATTAATTAGGTAACTAAGATAATAGACATGTTATTGGTGTGGCTTAAATTGGAATACTTAATTTGGATAATTCATTTAGGGTGAGAAAAATTTAAATTTTAAGATAAAAACATATACAGATATACACACATAAACCGATGGGTGAATTCCATCATCATATCATTTCATGTCAAGAGACTCAAAGATTTATATTACTATAATATATTTTTATTAATTATTCCATAAGGAGAAGTAGAAGAAAAAGAGAGATTGAGGATAAAAGTCATGATAGTGGTGCATTCAGACACTATAACAACTTGAGGCCCATTATCACAGGTAAAAAGGACCGTTAAGGAACCCATGGACATGGTGAAAGAAAAAGGAGTTGTTTTATAGTTTGATTGAAAGATTAACAAGTTGAAACATGTCCTGATGACACAAGAAACAATACAATTCCATCTATTTTTATATAAGGTAAAGTGTGGCTATTTCTTCTGTAGTAATCTCCATCCGAACCAACATGTTTGGTGAGAAACATATATTTCTCCTAGGTTCCCTTATGTTGGTGTATAATATTGAGAAAAGACAAGCCAAAATGAGTGAGTTTGATGGTATAGAAGGAGGTACTTTTTGTGGTTCTTGAAGAGGTGATGCAAAGGTGATAATAATTATTATAGTTAATTTACAAGTTAGGAAGTAGGGTAGCCCCGCCTTTGGAGGTATGGGATTCCCAATTCACTAACTATTTCCTTCTTGTTCTGGTCTCTAATAGGTAGGGATGTTAGGCTTTTCTCATAGTTAAACTTGATTAAGAGTGCATTTTTGAGATACATGGTGTCCTTTCCATTGGGTGTTCTTTATGTATGAGTTGTATAAAATATTTATGGTGTTGGTTATTTTGACAAAATATTATACATGTGATTATTTGAATGTTAATTGGTGTGAAAAATAAAAAATATAGCGTAAGTGTTGTGACTCTTAATAATATTTATGAAATTGTTATATAAACCCCTGTACTTGTAGAAAATCGCTATTTGGTAATCAAAGTTGTTATGAACAACCATGAACATTTGTAAAAGGGGGTTTTGACCTAACGTTCATGAAACTATAATTTAAACCCCTAACTAGTCAAGTTATATTATTTTGACTCGATAAAAGTATTTTTAAGGCTATGTTATGGAAATAAGCCTGTGGACTTTTAAAAATTACAAAGCAACCCTAACACCTTAGAAATTATAAAATATACCTCAAGTATTGTGTAAACAATTTTGACCCCTAAGAGGCTCAAAAATTAAAATGCATGTTTAAGTACATAACGAGCGTGTAAGGGGTATACCATGTGTGAAATATTTTGCGTGATTTTCCCCTTCGGATGGATATGAAAAGTTGAAGTATAAAAGTGATATTAATGAGAAATTATACAAGTGATAATTATGGTGATAAGCTGGACATTTTTTTATAAAAGTGTATCTAAACTGCAACTGAATGAACTTAATGAGAGTGAAATATATCTTACAATGGAGTTATCAAGAATAAATTTTAAGAATGGCCTAGAGTCCTAGGGTGTGACTTTGTCTCAGACCTAAAATAATTGGCTAGTGAAGAAATTGGTTACAATATTTATGGTGGACGATGTGAGCCCCTGAACATAGATAGGATTTGGTAAATTAGAATTACAAGGATAATTGATTAAGAAATAATTTTGGAGTTTAAAATTCGAGTTTAAATAACATGGACCAAAATTATGGATAATTATGAAAATAATTGGGATTAATAAAATCCGATGTAAGAATTAAAATGAGGATCTTGGTACTCATAAACTGCAAGAAATAAAAATTTGACAATTGGGTCTGTGAGTGACCCCATATTGGGGTATAATTCGAGGCTTAAAATGTGTGTGTGGATAACTCTATTCAAACACTGGGTGGATGTCTTGAAATTTTACTTTTAAGAAACAACGGGCGTTTGCTAATGTAAGAGATTCGACACGAATATTCCATATTTATCCCTTAAATTTCGGTATTTTTACAGTCCCGAACATCACATTCATCTAGTATTTATCTCATACTTGTTGCAACTAACCTTTTTGTCAAGTATTTCATATTTTGTATATTTCTCATGTGTTTTACAAGTTAATTATGCAATTGGATGGAAGGGAATAACAAAAACAATGAAAACTATGAAAAAAAAGAAAGTCAAGGGAAGAACGAAAAATTTTCAGCCAGAACCCAGAGAAGGATCCAACATAAAAGTTGAAGATCTTGAGTTCACGAGAACATAAGAAGAAATAACAACTCAATCTGAGTTACGGTGAAGAAGTTATGACAATTTGAAGTTGAAGAGAAATCTAACGGGTAAAACTGCAAATGAGGAAAAATAGCAAGTGAACGTGTAACTAGCAACCAGAGATCGAACTGGTTCAGTTTTTGGAGCGAACCGGTTCGTACAACCTTGAAGCTTTGATCTTGGGGTTTGTTTTGGTCTGAGGGTTCGATTTTCAATGGAATTTTTTCATCATTTTCGATATTTTAGATAGAGTAGTTAGGGTCAATGTTTACCTCTTTGGCCTTTTTTTGGCACTTATATAAGTCATTTAGGAGTCTTAATGTTATTATTTTATATTTTTTATGCAATTAATTAACCAATATTCATCTAGGAACAAAAGGATGTATTTTTACACATCAAATTTATTGAAGTTTTGCAAATTTTCGAAAATCTTTCATAGGTGTGAATTCTTACCATTGCAAATTTGTTTCTTCATACTTGGTATAAAATTCCCAACTCTCTTCTATTGTTATTTAATTATGAATACTTGCATGATGAAGATCATTAGTGTAGATTCAAATCCATGTCCAGCTAAGCTATTTGTCGGTTGGGGAACATGAACCCAACATAGAGTTTTCAAAGTTAAATGTAAAATTTAACATAATTAAATAATTGATTATTTGAGTACGATACATTAATCGAGACTAATATTGTAAGTCTCTCAACTTCGTTTGTTAAAAACAATTGGAGTGTTTAGGGATGCATTATATGTGTCATTAAATTTATCATTCGCGCTAATTAATTTGTTGACCAATTGTTGTGTGGAACATGCCCAAACATATTTGGTGCTTCAAATTAGTTTGTGGTTTTCCTTTAATTAATTAATAATTTTCTGAAATTTTATATTTATCAAAGATACTCTACGGTTTGGGGGATTGGATCCCAACCCCATTTTCCCAAAAGTATTTTTAAAACCAAAAGTTTCAATTTTTGGTTTAAGTTGTTAAATTTGCACTTTCATAGCTTAAATTGTTTAGATAATTAGAAGTTTTTTAAAGTACACAATCATCACCTTTTTCTTTCTCTCCAGAGTCAAATCCTAGATCTCATAAAACGACCCTACTATCATCGTTTTATGGCCTATTCCTTAAGGATTCGATCTCGTCTTACCGGGTTATTACTTGAGTGACCAACTTGCACTTGAGCCGAAAGTACACACGTAGCACACAATTTTTGTTGCTCGTCAAGTTTTTGGCACCGCTGTCGAGGACTAAGTAGATTGTAGGTTAAGTCAAATTGATCTTAATTTGACTCTAATTCCTAAAAAGCCAAAAAATCATAAATTCCAAAAATACAAAAAAAGGAAAATTAAATTTCCAAAACAATCTAGAAAAAAAGAAAAAATAAAAATAATTTCTCTTAAGTCTTTAAATGCAACATACTCAGCCCACTCCAAATCCAAAGACAATAGTGAATCCTCGTTCTTCTAGTGATAACATTCCAAATTTTTGGGTACCACCTACAACACCTCTTACGCCGAGTAGCCATATTATGATAAGAAAGTCTAAAAACTTTGATAACGGTTGTGAGTCTTTGAGTGTGAGTGCGATGTCGGACAACGCTAGTTTCGAAATGGGAGAGGGAGAGATGATTTATCGCCCTATAAGAGACTTTTTATATCCGTAGTGAACAGCCGCTCCGAGATGCATTATATTCCCATATATGCAGGGAAATTTCACTTTAGGAATGGAATAATCCAAATTCTTCCTACTTTTCATGGCATGGAGTCAGAGAAGCCATATCTCCTCATCTGTGAGTTTGTGAAGGCTTGCGAAATGTTTAATAATCAATCTTGCACCGAAGAAATCGTACATCTTAAGGTTTTTACTTTCTAAATTAATGATAATTCTAATGCTTGGCTTTGGTCCTTAGCACTGAACTCCATCAGTACATTGAAACATATATGGACTAAATTTTTTTAAAAGTTTTTCCCGCCCACCAGATAATCTCTATCAAGTCTCAAATTCAAACATTTAAGTAAAATTATAATGATCCCTTTGATAGGTGTTTGGATAGGTTCAACGAATTGGTTAACATGTGCCTACATCACAGTTTTAAGAAGTGAAAACTCATCTCCTAGGCTTACACTAAGCTCAGAGCAATTCATAGAAACAATGTGTTCGGGAGAGTTTTTTGGGATAGATGCAAACTATTCAGAGGACCATTTTAAGTATGTCACCTAGACTATTCAATCTTGGGACACATCGGATCCAAACACCCAACCCAAAGTTAAAAATCAAGTCAACAGCTCATTCTGCATCCAAACTCTACTAATTGGATAAGGAAGTCGAGTTGAAGCTTCAACTTAATCAATTAGCGAAGCGACTAGAAGATGTGGTAGATACTAGGGAGAGATACATCCGACACCCACACATGTCGAACTTTTAAATCGAGATTTGCACGATTTGTGAGGGAGAACATTTAATGAAGGAATGTCCAACTATCCACGCCTCTAAAATTTTACTTTAAGAGCAAGTTGAAGCAGTGGGATCTTATAAAGGGAACTTTAATGCCCCTCACGGGAACTCTTATAGTCCCTCATGGCAGAGACATATCGATTTTAATTATGGGAAACTGAATGCGTCATTGAATCCAAATTAACACATTGCCCAATAATCGCCACCACTCCCAACTTTCTAATAAGTGACACAAATGCAAGCTCCTCCTCTCGCGCCTTATGTGATCCCACAACAGAAGAGTCTTGTGGACACTCTTTCCCAATTTATGCAAACTCAGTCAGAAATCAATGCTAAAAAAAATTTGACCTACAACCATCGCTATCTAAGTTGCAATCCTCTTTGAGTGTGCAAGAGAAAGGGAAGTTTCCCTCCCAAGGCAATGACCTCCATAAGGTCAAATTTTTGTAAGATATAGTCCCGATGAAATCAAGAGTAATATAAAGCGATAAAAAATCTACCTAGTGGAAGAGTTGTTGACTTTTCACCTCCTCCACTTGGCATATAGACAAGGTAATTTCTCCCAACACGTAAGAGGCCGAAGTGCCCCCTTGGAAGATCGTAAGAAAGAAGACACAATTAGGCCCAAAGTGGTAGTGAAACCCCCTATAGTCATACCATACCCTAAATGGTTGGTCCCTCGTCCTAAAGGGACCTCTCGCGAGAACATTTTAGAGGTGTATAAGCAAGTAAAGCTAAACCCACCTTTTCTCGAGGCTATGAAACAAATTCATGCATAGCCTAAGTTCTTAAAAGACTTGAATACGGTAAAATAAAAATTAAAGGTAAAGAAGAAGGTTGTCCTAGCACAAAATGTTAGTTCGGTACTTTTGATAGACCTCCTATCGATGCATAAAGATTAGAGATCCCCCAACATTTCGTGCATTATTGGAGATAGTAAAATATAGAGAGCTTTATTAGATTTAGTGGCAATTATAAACAATCTACCCTATCCCATCTATAGGAATCTCAGTTTGGGAGATCTTAAGACCATTGGAATTACTCTCAAACTTATGGATCATTCCGTGAAGGTACCTCATGGGTTAGTTGATGACGTGATCATCCAAGTTGACATATTTTACTTACCAGTAGATTTTTTCATTTGGCACATGAAGCCCTCCTCCCCATCTAGCCATCATCTTCCCATCATTCTTGGCCACCCTTTCCTAATTGTGACTATTGCATTTATTAATATGTGTAATGGGCAAATGGAAACAACATATTGGAATATGACACTTGAAAGGAATATCTTAAACATCACTAAGCAAATGGGTGATGAGGACGATTTACATGGCGGGTCTTATCGAGGAGGTAGTACATGAACATTTTGAGGGTAATAATTTTGAGTATCCACTTAAGGTGTGTTTAGTGATGGCTAGGGAGAGCGAGAGAAAATATTTCATGTTCGATCGTGAGGTAAGTAGGATGAGGGAGAATCTAGGTGAGGGAGAGATTGAGGACGATGCGAGAGATGTGAGTTGGGTCTCGCGATTTGAGAAAAAACCACTTAGGGAATCCAATGAGGTTCCTTCCGATATTAAATTTCCTAAGATCGAATTGAGGAAGATAACTTCCAGCATCAAATATGATTTTTGGGGGGAGGATGAGACATATCACTTTGTTGTCTCCTCTAGCCTATATAAAGAGCAAGAGTGGATGCTTATGGGCTATTTTGAGTAAGCATAAGGGGGGGGGGGGGGGGGGTCGTTGGTCTATTGCGTATTTGAAAGCTACAAGTCCCTTGATTTGTACCCATAAAATCCACTAAGATGAGAACGTGAAGACCTCTAGGGAAATGCAAATAAGATTGAACCCGATCATGAAAGACGTGGTAAGAACCGAAATCATAAAGTTATTGGATATGATCATCATCTATCTCGTCTCGAATAGTAAATGGATTTGTCCAATCCAAGTCATTATCAAGAAGTCTGGGATGAGCATGGTTGAGAACACATAGGGAGAACTTATTCCAAAACGTACCACCATCGAGTGGCGCATTTTAATTGATTACTATAAACTCAATCACGACTCTAAGAAAAACCACTTCCCTTTGTCGTTGATGGACCAAATGCTTGAGAGAGTTTTAGGACACCCATTATACTATTGTAAGACGGTTATTTTGATTATAAACAAATAGATATGGACATCCTTGATCAAGAAAAGACTACCATCACATGTACTTTTGTCACTTTTGCCTATAAAGGATGCCATTTAGACTATGTAAAGCGCCCACGAATTTTCAAAGGTGAATATTATGTATTTTAGCGACATGGTTGAGAGAGGCCTTGACGTATTTATGGATGTTTTTAGCATCTTGGCCCCTCTTTTGACTATCTTACTAATCTTGAGAAGGTGCTTCCCCAATATGTGGAAGAGAAACTAGTACTAAATTGGGAGAAATTTCATTTGATGGTTACCGAAGGAGTAGTTCTAGGCCAAATAGTAACATCTAAGGGAATAGAAGTGGATAGGTCAAAGATTGATATCATTACCTAAATTCCCCCACCAAAGTCATTAAAATGAGTGCGCTCATTTTTGGGACATGTGGGGGAATCATAGGTTTATTGAGGATTTTAGCTCCATAGTTAGGCCCTTAAGTAACTTACTTGTTAAGGATGCCCCATTTGAGTGGAGAGAAGCTTTCCAAGAGGAATTTGAGAAATTGAAGAGCATGCTCGTCTCCATTTCCATTATGCAAGCTCCGAACTGGACCCTTTCATTCGAGCATTTGATGTGAGTGACTATGAGACAGGGGATGTTTTTGGGAAAAAGAGGGATAAGAAGTCGCATGTCATATACAATGTTAGTCGGACTTTGATTGGACCTCAATTAAATTACTCCACCACGGAGAAAGAGTTGCTTGCGATAAAGTTTTCCCCTGACAAATTTCATTCATGTATTACCGGGTCACCTATTATTTGCATTACTAACCACACGACACTCAAGTACCCCCTTTCCAAGAAGGATGCCAAGTCGTGCCTCATTAGGTGGATCTTGCTAGTCCAAGAATTTGAACTTTCCATCAAAGATAAGAAAGGAGTTAAAAACGTTATCGCCGACCACTTATTTGAGCACTCGTCCGACGTGGCTCAAGATCCCGTACCCATAAATGAGTATTTTCTGGATGAGAAATTATTTGCTACTTCCTCTCTGCTTTGGTTTATGAAAATTGAGAACTATCTAGTGACGGAGGTCGATCCCTCTGACTAGACTCTGCAAGTGAAGATGAAGTTTTTCACTTGGTATTCTCCAAAAACTGAATCCTCTGAGGAAGAGGTTTAAAAAAGTCAGTCTCGAATTTTGAATCAATTCAGTTTTTGAGAAAATCTGTTCACTAACCGAACTGATTCCCCCCTGAAGTAAATCGGTTCACTTTTTCTAAAGATAAAATCCAAAATTTGCCTATTTGTTTTCTCCTTTACCTCCCAACCTTTCATCTTCCCTCCACTAAAAACCATTCATTTTCCCTCCAACCACGAAATTAAACCCAAAAACTCTCCTTCCACCTTCAAACCTTTTCATTTTCCAAAACCCGTCAATTCCCCCCCCCCCCCCCCAAAATAACCTTTCACTTCCACATTGATGATACGAGAAATCGTACACTTGTCGTTCTCGTACCAGCAAATCAAGTATAAAGTGCATAATAAGCAAATAGAGCAAGTAAAGAGAGATAGAAGACAAGATATAGAGTGGTTCAGCCTTTAAAATAGGCCTATGTCCACTGTGTTGCTCCATTATCATTATATGCGTTGCATAATACAATATAATCAAGACTAAAGTGGCGTACACGTATGAGAATAAAGGATAATATATGATAGTAATGAGGATTTCGATGTACGGGAGAGATGGATGAGATGCCGAAGAGTAGACCCCAAGGTGTGCTCTGTGGCGTAGAAAGAGTAATCAACACTAAGCTTGACATTGATCTAGGAAAGTCAATACGGATCCCCTATCCTGAGGTGTTTGCCTCTATTTATAGGTGATGTTATATTGCTAGTGGATGAACGAGGGGTGCGTCCAGTTAATATGATAGGACTGGGGTCGCACCCTGTAGTAAATGGGGTCGCGCCCTGTATCAAGTAGGGTCGTGACCTGTAGCATGAAGGTGCCGCACCCTGTGCATGTGAGGCTGGGACAGTTGCCAGTGAGGTAGATATGGATAAGGCCGCAGCCTGTAAGTTATAGCCTACGGCATCAAGTCTTCGGCACTTGTCCATTGTATACCTTTCGCGGCAAGGTACTATAGCTGTACTATCACACATCATTTCCTACCTATAAATACCCCACTCCGCCACCATTCATCCTCGTACCTTCAAAATTCTCTCATCTCCTAGAATTATCCCTATTTCTTCCAAAGTTCCATCCCTTATCCAACAACTTCAAATAAATACTTAAAGAGATACAAGTCCACCGACGTGAACGAAGGAGACAACTGAGAAATTTTTCGTTCTCCATGAGAACATAATTGATGTAACGCTTATTTTGGTGCTCGTCTCACTCTATTCACTGAAAGAAAAATTATTTAGAATGACATGCCTGATAATGTCGTGTCTCTTAGTATGCTAATGACAAGGGAACCAATTATGAACACGTAGCCAAATTATTGTACGAGTCTATTATCCACACCTCCAATGGAAAGTACGAAGCATACATTGACAGGGTGGTGATTTCTTTCTCGATACAAATTGTCAAATGACATACAAAAGTGGTTGGGGTCAAATACTTCAAGACTTACAACTACACCGACCACTGAAAGGAAATCCACCGCCTCGAGATTGATAGCCATTGGGCCCTGAACACTCCTTGGACAAGTGATAGATTCCCATCCGGGAAACTCCCGCCTCGCACCCAGTTGGTGAAATTCATCACGTGTGGAACCATCATCCCGATGAAGAACGATTCGACAATCCACTTGTGGCACGGTATCTGTATTTGCTTTTTGTTTGCCACGGCGTCCAAAATAATCCTTGCACACATATATTTTGATGAAATCACAAGTACAAAATTGCCCCACCGGTACAAATTCTCTTCCTTATGGATGCTTCATTACATCTCTATGCTTCGAAGTAGGAGTTGTTCCATAGAAGGATAAATCCTGAGTGACCAAGCCCATGATAGGCACCATGATGGATCGAAGCATGAAAGAAGCTCGTAACCCGACCACTTATCCCCAACTAATTTTTGAAGACGTTGAGATGGGGAAGGGAAGTTGAAAAGAGGAGGACACCGAAGAAGAAAATGAAGAAGAGAAAGAAGGCGGCTTACATCAAGGGGAGTAAAAGGATGATGATCCGGTCAATCCGGATTTCTAGGGTGACCTTGACGAGCGTTCTTATGAAATAGCGGTAATAAATAGAAGTATGGACCAAATTGAGTCCCGTCTCGACGGTTTCATCGCGAAATACCGCCAAGATAGGAACGAGTTTAGAGTCGATTACTGTCGCAATACCTCCATGGTCATGTGACTCCAAGCCAACCTCTATCACTTTAGCCTAGGCCCGGGGTCCACATGCCTTCATACTACATGGATCCCTATACCCGGGATCCTAATGCCCCTAGTCCCTACCTTTGAGCTATTCCTGTACATGCACATTTTATGTAGTGTCTTTATATGTACTTGTTTTATCTTCTAATAATCTATGTATTATCCTCTCTTGTTATAAATGCAAAATTTGTGTTGGTGTTATATTGTGTCTTTAGTGCATTTTAGATATTCTTTGTTCCAAAAATTTCTCACCCACTTCTTTTCCTATTTAGATTTCCGTCCTTTATATTAAGGATAATGCAAGGTCTAAGTTATTGGGGTAAAATTTCATCTTTTAAAAGCTTCACAAATTTAAAATGTGTAAAAGATTGAAAAATGTTAAAAACTCAAAAAAAAAATGAAAAAAATTCAAAAGAAAAGTTGAAAAATATTTTTTTCAAAATTAATAAAAATTAGAATTTAAAATCCTTAAAAATATCACTAAATTTTTATTTCAAGTCTCAATTTGTAAAAATTCCATGCACTAAGCCGAAATTGCTCAAAAATGAATTGAACGAAAATTGATGACTTATACGAATAAATGTAGAGATTTTAACCCAGTGAATTTTTTGTGTCATTCCTCAATTTTTAGTAATTTAAATCAATCCGAGTTAAAAATAATTCAAATGTTTCTTCACTTGTAAAATTCTTTGTAGATCTCTAAATCATTGTTTGATGAGTTACGGAAAAAGAGTGAAAATATTAATTTGAAACCGCACCTAAAAATGTGTCAAAAATAAAAATAAAAATAAAAATAATCTTGAGATGCATATAGGAATTTGATTAGTATTTCGAACACATGAAGTTATGCCATCGTTTGTTCACCCGAAAATATAAAAAAAAAACCAAAATATTATCCAACTTTTGAAAGCCAATTTGAGCTTAAACTCATATTCTTTTCGTTTGTTGGCTCGAAAAAATTAAATTGTCCCGGAATTCTGAGAATCAAAAAATTCAAAAATTAACTCCATACGGTGCATGAAAAGATCTGAAAAGTAGAAAAATTCACAAATAAAAAAATTAGAGAAATGAGACAAATCTCGAAAAAGTACCAACGGACATTCATAAGAAAATTTCCAAACTCCAATTTTTTTTGAAATTTCCATTAGTACCCAAAACACCTTAACCGCAAAAAGTCCTAATCGAGTCCGAATAACAAAACCAGTCACCGCGTGTTGAGTAATAACCACGAAAATATAATAAAGAGCGAAAATAATGCTGATAAAGAATGATCATAATCCGTTCATGAGACCTTTTCACCATAAAACTATATATGAGGAAAATAAGCAAGTCAAAGTGTAATTGGCAAACCCAGAGACCGAACCAATTTGATTCGTGGAGAGAACTGGTTCAGTTTGCCTTGCGGGTTCGGTCCCTGGATTTGGTTTTGCCTGAGAGTTCAGTTTCCAGCGAGATTTTCTTTTATCTTTTCCTACATTTTAGCTAGAGTAGTTAAGGTCAATGTTTACCTCTTTGGCCATTTTTTGGCGTTTTCATATGTCATTTAGGAGTCTTAATATTCATATTTTACACTTTGTTATGCAAGTAATTAACTAATATTCATTGGAGAACAAAAGAATTGATCTTTACACATCAAATTTATTGAAGTGTTGCAAATATCTGAAAATCTTTCATTGGTGTGAATTCTTACCATTGCAACTTGATTTATTCATACTTGGTATAAAATTCCCAACTCTTTACTCGTGTTATTTAATTATGAATATTTCGTGATGAACATGATTAGTGAAAAATTAAAATCCATGTCTAGCTAAATTATTTATGGGTTGGGGAACATGAACCCAACATATAGTTTTCAACGTTAAATGTAAAATTCAACATAATTAGATAATTAATTCTTTTAGTCTGATATGTTAATCAAGACTTATCTTGTCAGCCTCTTAACTTAATCTGTTTAAAAAAATTGGAGTGTTTGAGGATGAATTATATGTGTTGGTAAATCTATCACTTGTGCTAATTAATTGGTTAACCAATTATCGCGCGGGTTAATGCCCAAACATATTTAGTGCTTCGAATTAGTTTGTGATTTTCTTTTAATTAATTAAATAATTTTAAAAAATTTATATTTGTGAGATATACTCTACGATTTAGGGGATTGATTTCCAACCCCATTTTACCAAAAGTATTTTTAAATCCAAAAGTTTCAATTATTGCATTAAGTAGTTAAATTTGCACTTGCGTAGCTTAATTATTTAGATAATTAAAAGTTTCTCAAAGTTCACAATCATCAACTTTTTCTTTCTTTCCCGAGTTGAAACCTAGATCTAAGAAACTAACACTACCATCATCGTTTAACGACCTATTATCTAAGGATTCGACACTGGCTTATCGGGTTATTACTTGAGCGACTAGCTTGAACTTGAGCCGTAGGTACACACGTAGCACACACTTTTTATAGATATTCATGTTTTTTATGTCGTTGCCTAGGACTAGGTAGATTGTAGGTTAGGTCTAATTGATCTTAATTTGACTCTAATTCCTAAAAATACAAAAAAAATACATAAATTCAAAAAATACAAAAAAGAATAAAGAAACTTAAATTTCCATAAAAATTCAAATAAGAAGAAAAAAATAAAAATAATTTCTCTCCAGTCCTTAAATGAAAAATACTCAGCCCACTTCAAATCCCAAGTCAATTTCTAGGTACAACCTACAACATCTCCTACGCTGAGTAGCCATACCACTAGAAAAATGTCTAAAAACTACGGTAAGGGAAGTGATTCTTCGAGTGTGAGTGTGATGTCAGACAACGCTAGTTTCAGAACGAAAAAGGGGTGAGATGTCGTATTGCCTTATAATAGACTTCTTATATCCATACTGAACCATCATTCCGGGATGCATTATGTTCCCATAATATGATGGGACATTCCATTTTAGGAACCGAATGGTCCAAATTCTTTTTAATTTTCATGGAATGGAGTCGGAGAAGCCATATCTCCACATTCGTGAGTTCAAGGAGGAGTGCAAAACATTTAATGATCAAGATTGCACTCAAGGCGTCGTACGTCTCAAGATTTTTCCCTTCTCACTTAAGTACAAGTCTAAGACTTGGCTTTGGTCTTTAGCACCAAACTCCATCGATACGTGGATAAATAGGTAGGCTAAATTTTTTCAAAAGTTCTTTTTAGCCCACGGAACCAACCCTATTAGGGCTCTAATTCAAACATTTAAGTAAAACGATAATTAGGCATCTAATAGGTGTTTGGATAGGTTTACTGAGTTGGTTAACATGTGCCCACATCACGATTTTGAAAAGTGAAGACTCATCTCATACTTCCATCATGGGCTTACACTAAACTCAAAGCAACTCGTGGAAATAATCTGCTCGGGAGAGTTCTTCGGGTTAGATGTGGGCGATGCAGAGGCCATTTTAAGTATGTCACCTAGAATACTCAATCTTGGGACACATCAAATATGAACACCCAACCCAAAGCTAGAATCAAGTCCACGGCTCCTTCTGCATTCGAACTCTAATAATTGGACAAGGAAGCCGAGTTGAATCTTCAAATTAATCAATTATCCAAGTAGCTAAAAGATGCAGTTGAAGATAGTGGGATAGATACATCTGACCCATCTCAAACTTTAAGGTGGAGGCTTGCACGATTTATGAGGCGAGACATCTAACAAAGGAAGGTCCAATTATTCCCGCCCACAAAATCATGCTTCAAGAGCAAGTTGAAGAAGTGGGAGCTTAAAAAGGAAACTTTAACACCCCTCACGCGAACTCTTATAGTCACTCGTGGAGGAACTATCCCAATTTTAATTATTAGAAATCGAATGAATCATTGAATCCAAATCAACACATCTCCCAATAATCTCAACCACTCCCACCTTTTCAACAAGTGCCACAAACGCAAGCTCTTCTTCTCGCACCTTATGTGATCCCACAATGGAAGAGTCTTGAGAATACTCTTGACTAAGTTATGCAAACTCAGTCAGTGATAAATTCCCAAGTTGCAATCCTCTTTGAATGTCCAAAAGAAAATTATGTTTCCCGCCCAAGGGCAACGATCTCCCTAATGTAAAATTTGTGTAAGCTCTAGTCCAAATGAAATCAAAAGCAATGTAAAGAGGTAAAAAATCTACCTAATGGAAGAGTTTTTGACTTGTCACCTCCTCCACAAGGCGTACAAAAAGACAAGGAGATTTATCTCGACACACAAGGGTCTGAAGATGTCCCCTTGGAAGAGAGTGAGAAATAAGAAACGATTAGGCTAGAAGTGGTAGTGAAACCCCTTATAGTCGTACCATACCCTCAATGGTTGGTCCCTCCTCCTAAAGGGGCCTCCCGTGATGATATTTTAGAGGTGAATAAGCAAGTGAAGCTAAACCTACCTTTTCCCGAGGCTATAAAGCAAACTCTCTCGTATGCCAAGTTCTTAAAAGACTTGCATACGATGAAATAAAAATTAAAGGTAAAGAAGAAGGTTATACTAACACAAAATCTCAGTTCGGTACTTTTGAGAGACCTCCTATCGATGTATGAATATTTGGGAGCTGCCATCATTTCGTGCATTATTGAAGATAATAAAATAAAGAGATCTTTATTAGATTTAGGGGTGATTATCAACAATCTACCCTACTCCATTTATAGGAATCTCAATTTGGGAGATCTAAAGCCCACCAGAATTACTCTCCAACTTGTGTATCGTTCCGTGAAGGTAACTCTTGGGGTAGTTGATGATGTGATCATCCAAGTTGACACTTTTTACTTCCCAGTAGATTTAGTCATTTGGCACATGAATCCCTCCTCCCTATCGAGCCATCACGTTCCCATCATTCTTAGCCATCCTTTCCTAGTTATGCCTAACGCGTTGATCAATATGCGTAATGGGAAAATGAGACTAATGTTTAGGAAAATGACACTTGAAATGAATATATTCGACATCATCAAGAAAATGGGTGATGAGGATGATTTACATGACACGGGTCTTATCGAGGAGGTAGCACACGGACATTTTGAGGGTAATATGTCTGAGGATACACTTGAGGCATGTTTAGTGACGGCTAGGGAGATTAAAAGAGAATATTTCATGTTCAATTGCGAGGTGAGTAGGATGAGGGAGATGCTAGGTGAGGACAAGATTGAGGACGACGCGAGAGATGTGAATTGGGTCTCACGATTCAAGGAAAAACCACCGAGGAATACTTATGAGAGTCCCTACGACATTAAATTCCCTAAGTTTAATTAAAGAAACTACCTTCCAACATTAAATATGATTATTTAGGGGAGGATGAGACATATCCTATTGTTGTCTCCTCTAGCCTAGATAAAGAGAAAGAAGGGTAGCTTATAAATATTTTAAGGAAGCATATGGTGTTTTTGGTTGGCCTATTGAGGATTTGAAAGGTATAAGTCCCTTGATTTGTACCCATAAAATCCATTTAGATGAGGATGTGAAGCCCTCTAGGAAAATGCAAATAAGATTGAACCCGATCATGAAAGATGTGGTAAGAACGACAATAAAAAATTTATTGGATATGAGCATCATCTATCCCATCTTGGATAGTCAATGGGTTAGTCCAATCCAAGTCATTCACAAAAATTCGGGGATGACCGTGGTTGAGAACACAAAGGGAGAACTTATTCCAAAATGTACCACCATCGGGTGGCACATTTGTAATGATTACCGTAAACTCAATTTTGACACTAAAAAAGACAACTTCCCTTTGACATACATGGACCAAATACTCGAGAGAGTTTCATACCACCCATTAAACTATTTTTTAGATGGTCATTCCAGTTATAACCAAATAGAGGTGGACATGCTTGACCAAGAAAAGACTACTTTCACATGTCCTTTTGGCTTTTTTTCCTATAAAATAATGCCATTTGGGTTATGTAATGCGCATGTAACTTTTCTAGGGTGTATGTTATGTCTTTTTAGTGACATGGTTGAGAGATGCCTTGAGGTGTTTATGTATGATTTTAGGATTTTGGCCCCTCTTTTTACCAATGTCTTGCTCATCCTTAGAAGATGCTTGCCCGATGTGTGGAAAAAGAACCTAGTACTAAATTAGGAGAAATGCCATTTCATGGTTACCGAAGATTTAGTTTGAGAGTGCTCTACAACGGATTAATGTGACATCTCAAGTAAATTCAATTTTAATTAACCTCAATATTAGTTAAATCCAAACACATGCATCTAGGTTATTTGATAACATAAAATCAATAATCATGCAAAGGAAATTAACTTTAGGAAAAATTCCCGAAGGTTAAAACCTTTTATTTCACTATAATTTGTAAGTAACTTACACGGATTACAATGAAATAGTTTTTGACACACGAATACCCGAAGGCGTCGGTCAGTGTCGTTAGTTATGAATTACAAACAGCAATCCACAAGAATCGTTGTCCTATCTTCAGCCTAGGAACACCGCAACACTCCCTATGAACCTCAATCCAAGTCAGCAAAGAATCTTCACGCAGTAAGATCCTCAATGACACGCAGTCATATGATGTAGATTTACCCTCTCTACAAGAGCAATATCAACAAGATCGTATTTTGGGTTCAAAACCAATTCACATAAGATTGGGATGTTTTGTGAAATGAAAAACAAAGGATTAAACCTCTAAAGTGAGAAGAAAAATTCATACTACTGTTTGCAGAAAACGTAGATAGTTTTTGCACAGGTCTTCTTACGAAAAACAGAGTTGGAGAGTCCTATTTGTAAGAGACTTAAGGCGGCGGCTCATTCAAACGAGATTAGATATCGTTTGAATGAGATCCAATGTCGCTTGAACGATAATAATATTAAATATTTTTCTTTTTCTCAGTAATGCACCGCCTCAAAAACTCCAAAAATTATATTTTTGACGAAAAACATTAAAAACTCCACTCCAACACTCAGAAAATATTTTGTGAAAAACATCCCAATATCCTATGTGAAATGCTAAGGTACTTAAACACAACCTTACCAAAATTAATCTCGCAGAGACTTCTTTGATGAAGAACATTGATATTCGAATCTGTCTTGATGCTTGAGTGATCTTGAATAATTCTTTGACGGTTGTAGCAGTATACGACATACTCTAATATAAACAAGACTTATAAAATATGCCCTTACAAATCTCCCCCCATGTCAATGCCGGTACAAAATAAAAACAATCCTAATTATCAACTCAAAATGCCTTTACAAATCTAATACCCTCCTATGAACCCAAAATTGAAAAGGTACTCGAAATGTAAGTCTTCAATCTTGACTTCAAAAAATCTTCATCAATTTTTAAAACTTCAAGCTTTTCTCATCAGGGTATGAAACATAATGATCTTTAATTGTTCCTACACACATGAGATAAGAAACAAATACCTTTGTGACGCATTGAGTGTTAAATGAAATAAGAATAAATCAATAAATATGATCAAATCTCCCCCATAATACAAACTCCCCCATAATTCGTTCTCACCCTTTTTATTTGATCGAAATATACATGGAAACGAATAAAAAAAATACGCATGGAGTTTTCACGATAAGCAAAACAAGTAGGGATCAAACTATGCGCATGTAGAGGAAATACTCAAACGATCCTCAAACTATTTTTCAATTTTGTACACATAATGCAAAAGTGTTTTACAAAAATCACACATCATGAATTTACACTAAGATAACCCAATCGTGTAAACGAAATGAATAGGTGTGAACAAATTAGATAGGAATATCAATGAAATCAAATATAACATATGTGCACGATGTATATGCGTACTCCTATCGAATTAATCACAACATCGTCCTTAGGTGTTTAAAGTGTTAAATTTAAATAACATCGACTCAATCCATCAACACATCAAAGTCAGGAATGATTCCCACACCAATAACGTCTAAAATTATGAATGCTTTTCAAGACGCTATCAGGATGTGCAAACCCGTTTTTCATTTCTTTCCGTCTAAAATACCTTATAAATAATAATCATTATCTTTTCTTATGAGGTGTCCCCTTTTTGGCATATTTATTGTTTTGTTGCCTTTAAATTTTGTCGGGATCTTTTCAAACGGTAGCTTTCACGACGAGTTAATTTTACACTCTCGCAGCCATTTTTTGTGAATCACCCATCATATTTTGTTGCATTTAAATCCTCACGGTAAACGGTTATTACATGCACTACTTCCATTGTCAAGTTTTATCGCATTTGGTTCATTTTAAAGACAGGATTGAGATGACAACACTCCGACCAATATGTGATAAACAAGTATGATAGTCAAACAAATTCGTGCAAGTGTGCATTAAAGGCAAATATGAGTCAAACATGTAGGTAGTAATACAAAAATTACATCTTAATGGCTCCACACATTATAAAGCACAAAATGAGATGACGACGCATATTAAAACATTATCAAATAGTCACATGGCTATTGAATGAAGTTGTGACTTGGTCATCCTAAGTGTCCATTCATATACGGTGTAAAATAAAATACAAAACTCTTTTTGTCTTTTTCAATTTTTTTAAAAAAATGAAAATCATTTTGTATTTTTCCAAAAAATTTCAAAAGAAAAAACGATAAATACAAACATGGTACACACTAGCAATAGTCATAATATCGACATAAGCATCATCCTATGCTAGAAAATAGTAAATCACACAAAGAATCATCAATCTAAGAAGGTGTGATTAAACGAGAAATGCAGTATTAGCAATTCAAGATAAATACCTAAAGTAATTGCATATAAACTGATAGCGGCAACCCAGCAGTACCAAAAACATAAGCATATGAACCCAGGGTACTGAAACAGATGAATGTAGAAAATGAAACAGGTCGTTCAAACCAAACTTAATATCTCTAGAATGAAAAAGCTTGTCGTTAGAACAACAGCTTCACGCGACATGAGATCTCGCTCGAACGAGAAAATCAAATTTTCATAGATACCCCAAAATGTTAAATAGTGTTGCCCAGAGAAACACTTTCCAGAAAAAAAATTCCTGGAAGGTGCTGTCAGATCCAAAACAGTGCTAAAATAGTAGCTAAACTAATAAAATAATGTAAACTACAACAAAGTGAGTCATAACACTAGTAAGAGTATATAAGGGAGCACAACTCGCGCATGAAAAATATCAAACACAATCAACCAAATGATCTCACTTGGGGTGAATCACGTGCAAGAAGACGAGAGACGTGAACAATTAGATCATACGCTTCTAAATCCAATACCTTAACCCAAATCAATGTGTAACGATATGAGTGGGTTTTAGGAACTGGTATGACTCTCTATTTAAACATCCTGGAGTGTTTTCATGTTTATAATAGAAACGCCTGAGGTGACCTTTTCAATCGCAATGAGTAAATGTGTATATATGGTGGTGAACGTTACCTAAAGGTGGCTCCCTCCTCAAATTCGTAGGTGGCTCTTTCCTAAAAATCCTAGGTGTCTCTTTCCTAAAAATCCTAGTTGGATCTCTCCTAACATCCCTAGGAGGCTTTCTCACACGTGTGGGGATAACTTTGGGAATGGGTGCAACCTTCTTTTCAAAACTAATCCCACCCTTATTCTTTTTTATTTCAACAGTGCCTAAAATATTATCAAGTTATCCAGACGAAGACTCCAAATCAATTTTCACTTTACTCGAATCTCTCAAACTTTTCTCAAGTTCACCTATCCTAGATTCAAGTACAAGCCTAAAATCCTCAAACTCTATAAGCTCCTTTTTCATAGCCTCCGTCACCCCTCTAAGACTATCTCTCTCTCCCTCAACATACTCAAGCTTCTCTTTCAAAATTTTCTTACATGCCTTAATATCTTCAACTAAAACATCATTATTTTTTAGGGCACGCTCTTTCAATTGAGCTTTTAATTTCAAATTTTCTTTTTTTATTTTCAAAGCTTCGGCATAAAGTTATTTGAAATCCGTTTGCAAGTTACGCTCATCTCCACTTCCATTCTCACTCCCAACACCCTCACTTTCATGGGATACACTACCCGTAGCTGCCGAAGAAATATCATCGTCATTCTCATGAGTAGCCACGCAGTTGGGAAGGACACGCTTACTTGCACAAAAATTTTCTTCACTCAGGCAACTCTCACTAAGGGTGGGAATATAAGCAATTGGTTTATTAAAGATCTCCCTAACATTGGTGGGGCATTCATCTATTCTATGGCCAATCCCCTCACAACAAAGACATCTCTCAGATTCTTTCTTTTTAATGAAAGCTTTAAAAGAATATTTCAACTGAGATTCCCAAATAGTTCCGTCAGACAAGTGACATCTAAAATCGTCAAATCCCCCCAAAGGCATATTTAGGAAAATTGGGATTTCAAAACAGATCAGGGATAAAACACAATAACTTAGTGCAACAGGCTCTGATACCAATTTAAGAGTGTGCTACAGTGGATTAATGCGACATCTCAAATAAATTAAATTTTAATTAACCTAAATTTTAGTTAAACCAAAACACATGCATCTAGGTGATTTGATAACATAAAATCAATAATCATGCAAAGGAACCCAATTTCAGGAAAAATCCCCGAAGGGCAAAACCTTTTATTTCACTATAATTTATAAGTAACTTACATGGATTACAATGAAATAGTTTTTGTCACACGAATATCCGTAGGCGTCGGTCGGTGTTGTCAGCAATGAATTACATGCAGCAATCCAAAAGAACCGCAGTCCTATCTTCAGCCAAGGAACACCGCAGCACTCCCTATGAACCTCAGTCCAAATCATCAAAGAATCTTCATGTAGCAAGATCCTCAATAACACGCAGTCATATGATGTATGTGGATTTACCCTCTCTAAAAGAGCAATATTATAAAGATCGTATTTTGGGTTCCAAATCAATTCACATAAGATTGGGATGTTTTGTGACTTGACAAACAAAGGATTAAACCCCTAAAGTGATAAGACAAATTCGTACTGCAGTTTGTGCAAAACGTAGACAGTTTTTGCATAGGTCTTCTTATGAAAAATGGAGTTGGAGAGTCCTATTTATAAGAGACTTAAGGCGGCGGATCTTTCAAACGAAATTGGATGTCATTTGAACGAGATCCAATGTCGTTTGATACTTCGCGTGACAAGCCATGTCGTTTGAACTACATAGGTTATCGTTTAAACGACAGTAATATTAAATATTTTTCTTTTTCTTTTTCTCGGTAAATACACCGCCTCAAAAACTCCAAAAATTATATTTTTGATTAAAAACATTAAAAACTCCGCTCCAACACATAGAAAATATTTTGTGAAAAATGTCCCAACAGCCTAAGTGAAATGCTAAGGTACTTAAACACAACCTTACCAAAATTAATCTCGCGGAGACTTATTTGATGAAGAACATTGATATTCGGATCCGTCTTTATGCTTGAATGATCTTAAATAATTCTTCAATGGTTGTAGCGGTATATGACATACTCTAATGTAAAGAGGAATTATAAAATTTGTCCTTATATAGTTCTAGACCATATTGTATCATCTAAGGGAATAGCAGTGGTTAGGACGAAGATTGACTTCATTGCCGAACTTTCCCTACTAAGTCACTAAAAGGCGTGCGCTCATTTTTGGGACACGCGGGGTTCTATCATAGGTTAAGTAAGGATTTTAGCTCCATAGTTAGGCCCTTAAGTAAGTTACTCGTTAAGGATTCCCCATTTTAGTGGAGCGAAACATGCCAATAGGCATTTGACAAATTGAAGAGCATACTCATCTCCTCACCCATCATGCAAGCTAATGATTGAACCTTTCCATTCAAACTAATGTGTGATGCGAGTGACTATGTGGTAGGGGATATTTTAGGGAAAAAGAGATATAAGAAGGCGCATGTCATATACTACACTAGCCAGACTTTGATCGTAACTCAATTAAACTATTCTACAATGGAAAAAGGTTGTTAGAGGTACTGTTCGTCCTTAACAAATTCCATTCATATCTTATTACGTCACCCATTATATGCTTTACTGACCACGTGACATTTAAGTACATCCTTTCTAAGAAGGATTCCAAGTCGCACCTCATTAGTGGATCTTACTATTCCAAGAAATTAATCTTTCCATCAAAGATAAGAAAGGAGTAAGAAACGTCGTAGCCAAACACTTATCTAGGCTCTCATCCGACGTGCCTCAAGATACCATACCCATAGAAAAATATTTCCTAGATGAGTAAATTTCCGCTACTTTCTCTCTACTTTCGATTGCATACATCGATAACTATCTAGTGACAGGGGTCGTTCCCTCTTAATAGACTCCGCAAGAGAAGAGGTTGTTTTTCATTTTATTTGCTCTAAAAACCAAACCCTCAAAGGAAGAGTTTCAAAAAAGTTAGTTTCAAATTTCAAATCGGTTCGATTTTGGATCAAACTGATTCGCTAACCGAACCGACTCAACCCTTGGACTAAACTAGTTTTCTTTTCAGAAGAGAAAATTGAGTTTCGCCTCTTTGTTTGCTCCTTTCCCTCCTAACCTTTTACCTTCCCTCCACTAAAAACCATTATCCTTACCTCCAACCATGAAATTCATCCCAAAAACACTCCATTCACCTTCAAACCATTTCATATTAAAAAATCCATCCATTCCCCCCAAAATAACCTTTCACTTTCCTAGCTTTTCCCACCATTTCCTACCTATAAATACCCCACTCATCCACCATTCATACTCACACCTTCAAAATTCTCTAATTTACTAGAATTTTCCCTATTTCTTCCTAACTTTTATCCCTTATCCAATGGCTCCCAAGAAATACTTTAAGAGATACAAGTACACCGACATGATCAAAAGCTATGACCGACAAACTTTTTGTTCTCCACAATATCATAATTGGTATAACGCCTATTTTGACACTCGTCGCACTTTATTCATTGAAAGAAAACTTGTTTGAAACGACATGGCCGATAGTGTCTTGTCTCTTTTCTCGCGTTTCAGGTGGAAAATTGGTATGCCAATGACAGGGGGCCCATTTATGAACACATAGCCAAATTATTTTACAGGTCTCTCATCCACAGCTTCGATGGAAAGTACGAAGCATACAATGATGGGGTGGTGATTCATTTCTCGCTACAAATTGTCAAACGAAAGATAAAAGTAGTGAGGGTCAAATACTTAAAGACTTAAAACTACCCCTACTATCGAAAGTACATCACCCGCTCAATATTTCTAGCCGTTGGGCTTTGGACACTCCTTAGACGAGTGAGAGCTTCCCATCCGAGCAACTCCCGTCTCACAGTCGATTGGCAAACTTCATCACGTGTGGAACCATCCTCCCAACGAAGAACAATTCTTCAATCTTCTTCGGCATCGTATCTTTCTCTACTTTTTATTCGACGTGACATCTAAAATAAGCCTTCCACACATATATTTCGATGAAATAACAAGTTAGGCTTATTTCCCCACCGATAAAACTTCTCTTCCTTTTGGACACTTTATCACATCTCTATTCCTCAAAGCGAGAGTTGTTCTGTGGGACGATAAATCCTGAGTGACCAAGTCCATAAATGTCACCTCGGTGGATCGAAGCACGATAGAAGCTCAAAACCCGACCCCCCCTCCTGAACCAATTTTTGAAGACATTGAGATGGGGAAGGAGGTGAAGAAGAGGAAGACACTGAAAAAGAAGACGAAGAAGAGAAAGAAGGGGACTTTGATCACGGGGAGTAAGAGGATGATGATCTGATCAATTTCGATTTGTAGGGCGATTTTGACAAGCGTTCTTATAAAACATCGGTAATAAATAGACATATGGACCAAATTGAGTCCCATCTCGACGGTTTCCTCACAAAATACTGCCAAGATAGGGACGACTTTAGAGCCGATTATCGTTGCGAAACCTCCATGATGATGCGACTCCAAGCCGACCTCTATCACCTTAGCCTAGTCTAGGGGGCCAACATGCCTACATACAATATGGAACCCTACTCCCAGGATCCCAATGCCCCCGGTCCCTCGAGTTGAGATACTCCACGACAAGCACATTTTAAGTAGTTTCTTCATATATACCGATTTTACCTTTCGAGAAGCTATGTATTATCCCCTCTTGTTATGAATGAAAAATTTGTGTTGGTGTTATATTGTGTCTTTAGTGCATTTTAAATATTGTTTGTATTATATTTCACGCCCACTTATTTTCTTATTTAGATTTTCATTGTAACAACCCGTGATTTTTAAATCGGTTTTAATTAAATTATCTCGGATTTCGGAAAACAAAATAATTTTGGGATCAATTTAATTTTGGTATGTAAAGATGTTATTTTTTATATATAAAAATAAGGTTTCAATTGGAATTCAAATCGGGATTAAAAATTGAAAATTATAACTTTTCGTATAAAAATCCGAGGAGAATTCGAGCTAAGGAGGATAAAAATAATATTTTTTAAAATCTAACCGTCCGATCGAGCTGAATTTTTCCTAGCAGCTCCGTCTCACCGTTCTCTACAACATACTAAAATTTTAAGCCATTATGATGGTCGGATCGACTGTAATAATTTTTTGAGTGTTTGTATTTTATTAGGACTCAAATTCTTTTTGGTATATAAACAAAGTGACGGTTTAGTACTTTTAAAAACACATTCTTCTAAACCTTAAGAGAAGAAATCTCCTCTTTTACATCTTCTTCCTCCCTCAAAACCTTAACTCCTTTAGAGAGCTATTTTCAATCCAAGTTTTGAAGCTTTAAATCGAGATTTCTCAAGATTGTTCAAGAACGACTCTTTGCTAATTTTCGAGAGGAATTTAACCATCAACTTAGATTTTCTTCCTCCAAATCACAGGCATAAAATACTCTATTCCTTTCCTTTAGCATTATGCATTTTAAGTGTCGCCAAAACCCTTAATCATTTTTTTTCTTAAAAGAGATTAGTGACTTAATTAGGAATAATGATAGTAATTTTTGGGACTATTTTTATAAAATATTTCAATATGATTAATATTTATAACCCTTGCGTACGTAGGATTTATGAGTGAATTTTGGGTTTTATTGGTGTAGGTTGCATGTAGAAAAACCTTAGTTTTTATTTAAATGAATTTGGGGGAGTATAACTCATGTAATTTGTGTTGAGATAATGAAATTGGAATTATGATGTATTAATGATGAAATCTTGTGTATTTAATTTAAAATAATTATATGGGATTAATTGGGTGTTTATGACGATGTGAAAATTAAATTAAGATTTAATTGAATTGGACTATCATGCGTAGTTAGGTACATTGATTTATTATGCTTGTTTGTGTGACATGTTGGTATTATTAAATTCCCATTGTGACGACGGGTTGTTGGGTATTTTTTCTCTCCCTATATTTTAGGATGCCTTCTAGGTATAGTACTAGTGGGTAGGCCTTTTGATGATTTACGCCTTCTAGATATGGGAATAGAGAGGGTAGATTATCGTGATTTTATCATATCGGGGGTGGGTTGATTTTTGATATTTTATCGTCGTTACACTAGTCTAGGTACGTCACTAAGTCGATATTTATGTTAGAAATTCATCCTATACATAGGGTAGGACGTATTGATAACTTGAGGATCCTTAGGTATGGGAGTAAGGGATATTTTGAGGATCTCACATCGATAATAAGGGTGGGAGAAATTTGTAAATTGTAAAATTGAGAAAATTTAGAAGTTAATACCTAAGATAATAAAACGGGTATTAAAATATATTGGCGTCGTTAATAACGTGCATGACCGAGAGTTTAAACGGGTTGGCTGGCTATTGCGACGTGTGGGTGTGTGACGTCTGAATAACGTGCAGGGTTGACAGTTTAAACGGGTTAGATAGCTATGAAGACGTGTCGTGTATGGAACCTCGTGCATAACATGCAGGGCTGACAGTTTAAATGAGTTGGTTGGCTATGGCGAGGGGAATGGAGGGTAGTGTAGAATTTATTGTGGAAGTACCGTAATGGATAATAAAATTGAGATAAATGATAACTTCAGGTTAATTGAATTCAGTTAATACTTTGGGGCAGTGGGATAATTAAAATATATTGCTGTGATTTTTATAAGAATCTCTGGGGGTCTCGCGTTTAAATTACTCGTTTCATTAAAATACTCTATTGTGATATTTATTACGTATAATGCTATTGTCTGGGTTCACGGACCCTATTTGAGGGGAGTAGTGTGTATTCATGCTCAAGACTCTGACCTCGTGCGTTGACTAATATTTTCAGGTATTAGTATTGGAGTAGTTGCATAGGATTTTCGGAGTTATCATTTGGAGGTGCAGTAGGAGTCTACTTTATTTTTATTGATTTATTTAGCTTAGACTTTCTTTTCAGTCGTATTTCATTATGAGATATCATTTGGGTATTTTATTGGGCTATTCGGTTCCAAAGTTGTTAGAGGAATTCAGTTGGATTTTTTTCACAGTTGGTTATATTTAGTTTTTAATTAAATTATGATTGGAGATTGGATTTATTCGAAGTTTTAGCATGTGATGGATATTTTATCATTTAGTTGTTATTATCATTTGGTATTGATTCAATTATTGACCATGTGGATGGGTTTTTTTATGTCTCATATTTGTCTCATGCTAAGAATGGTATTTATTTAGTTCACGCCCGACGTAGTTTAGCAGTGAGGGTTGGCCATCCCGTCTGTCGGATTGCGCCGGGTGTGGCATTCATCCTTTACATTGAGGGCAATGCAAGGTCTAAGTTAGTGGGTACAAGTGCATCTTTTAAAAGCTTCACAAATTTAAAATGCCCAAAAAAATTAAAAAAATGATCAAAAACTCTATAAAATGAAAGAAAATCAAAATAAATAAAAATTAGAATTTAAGATCTTTAAAAATATCACTAAATTTTTGTTTCAAGTCTCAATTTAAAAAAAATTGTGCACTAAGCCGAAATTGATTAAAAATGAAAATTAAACGAAAATTGACGACTTATAAAATAGAAGTGGAGATTTTAACCCGGTGAGTTTTTAGTGTCATTACTCATTTTCAAGTAATTTAAATCAATTCGAGTTAAAAATTATTCAGATGGTCCTTTAGTTGTAAAATTCGCCGTAGATCTTTAAATTATTGTTTGACCGATTACAAAAAAAGAGTGTAAATGTCATTTTGAAACCATGCTTAAAATGTCTCAAAAATAAAAATAAAAATTATTCTTGAGACGCATATGGTAATTTGATTTGTAATTCGCACACATGAAGTTAGGCCATCGTTTGTTCACCCAAAAATATTAGACAAAAAAATTCGGGAAAATTATCCAACATTTGAAAGCCAACTTGAGCTTAAGCTCATATTCCTTTCGTTTGTTCACCCGAAAATTTCAAATTGTTCCAAAATTTTGCAAATCAAAATATTCAGAAATTAAGTCCATACGGTACATGAAAAGGGCAGAAAAATTTTAAAATGCTCAAATAAAAAAATAGAAAAAAGAGCAAAATCCCGAAAAAGTACCAACGAACATTCATACGAAAATTTCTCAACTCCAAAAAATTTTGAAATTTCCATTAGTACCTAAAATACCTTAACCCGAAAAAGGGCTAAACGAGTCCGAACAACGAAATCAATCACTATGTGGAGAGCCAAAAACACAAAAATATAATAAAGAGACAAAATAGTGCGGATAAAGAATGATATTTTCCCGTTTACCAATTACCATAATTTGTTCATGATATCTTGTCACCATAAATTTTTGTCTTTCAATTTGTGTGCAAGAACATGTGTCCATTACATTTACTTTTAATTTCACGCACACCATGAGAAAAAGGAACTATCTAAGTGATTTATTTGTAAGTTTAGCCTATGAGAAATTAAATCAAAAGGAATTTTTGAAGAGTAACGTAATGATCAATTGGAGGAAGTTAACAGTTAATTTTCGGCTTTACACACACACACTATGAATTGAGATTTATGAAGTGAAAAAATCGATTATTTTTATGGAATTTAAAATTATATAATTTTAATTATTTTGATTTTACTTTGAGTCATACCATGTGGTAAAAAACGAATTGTGTGGGTAAATTCACTGCAAACCCCCACGAGACACAACTCGTCCTTCGGGAGTAACCTCAGGGTTTAACGGCTTGTTGTGTATGCCAAATGCAATCGCGTGCCCATGAAAGAGGTATTCTATCCTATAACTGATAAGTGTTATTCATAGACCCTATTTCTTACTCTATTACATTGCTCAGGACTAACAACATTCTAAGTTAGAGGGATTCGATTCGACACGAATATTCCAAACTTATCCCTCTAATTTCAGTATTTTTACGATCCTAAACATCACATTTAATTTATCTCATTTTTGTGGCAACTAACCTTTTTGGAAATTATTTTGCAGTTTTTGTATTTTTCATGTGTTTTACAGGTTAATCATGGAATTGAATGGAAGAGAATAGCCAAAATAATGAAAACTATTCGAGAAAGGGAAGTCAAGGGAAAATGATAAATTTACAGGCAACACTCGAAGAAGGAGACAACATGAAAGTTGAAGATCTAAAGTTCATGATAACATAGGAAGAAACAAAACCTCAGTTCGAGTAACGGTGAAGAAGTTATGGCAATATGAAGTTGAAGAGAATTTCGAGGGGAAAAACTGCCAATGAGGAAAACAAGCAAACCAAAGTGTAATTAGCAAACCCAGAGACCAAACCGGTTCTGTTCCTGGAGAGAACTGGTTCTCTCAGCCTTGACGGTTCGATCCCAGGGTTTGGTTTTGTGTAAGAGTTAGTCGTAACACCTTGCATTTTTGAGTAATTTGAAATTAATTGATTCGTTAATTATTTTGATTTAATTTTAAATAACATGTGTGCCATAATTTGATGGAATTAAATACTTTTAAGAAGTAAGGATTTATTGTTGGTGGAATAATTTGTGCAATAATTATTATACGGCATAGTGAGTGATATCGATAGGACAATGTGGGATCTCAACCAGGTGTCGCCTGTAGATCGTATGAGGTCGAGATAGGAAATTATTATAGAGTGACTCTAATGATGATTTAGAGGTCACGATTGATTCCGTAAGGGTCAAAATAGTCGGAATAGTATACCCGAATGTATAGTTTGGGTTCTGGGGATTTTAGACTAAATAGGTATCATTTAAGGGCGTTTCGAGCATTCGGGAGTTTGTGTAGATGTAACTCCAAAATTATAAGTGCTATATTTGCCCCTTTGAGTGAAAGTCTAGGTTTAACACAAATATAATAGAAGAGATTCCATAGGTGAGGAAGAGGAGAAGAAAATCAAGGCTTCCTACACCAATTCTCACCCCGCACGTGACGGAATTGAAATCGGAGTGAGGGGAGATCAATTGTATCAGCCTATCAACGGATTCAGTCTTGCATATCAAAGGAAAGTGTTTATCTTTCATGTTTTTGAAGAAGTCATAATACCCATGTAGTGTAGGATTTTCAGTTTCATGATTTCAATTATGTTCTTGTGATTTAGATGAATATAACTCATGATTCGGTTCAGGATTGCATGTAGAATGAATCCCTATGTGAAGATAAATTGAAATTATAATATATGTGATGATTAATATGGAATCTTGATGGTTTCTTGGTTGAAGAACATGAATCTTGAATGACTTAGGGTTTAATTGAGGAACACAAGATGTCAATCTGCTAGAATTTTTTACGTGAATTTAAACGTATTCCATTTCAATTGTACTTCGAATTAGAGTGAGATCCATAGATGTATGGAAAGTTCTATGTCATATATTTTCAATGATCTTTGAATTAGGTCATTTGGAGTTCTGTAGAGGGAGTAATCGACGTTTTACTATAGGGTGTCTGATTTGTCAGTATAGTAATCTGCCAGAATTGTTAACATTACTTTAAATGTATGTTATTTTAATTGTGATTAGAATTAGAGTGCGAGCCACAGATTTTTAGAAAGGTACATGTCTTATCTTTCCAAGATATTTGAATGAGGTCATTTGGATTTCGATAGAGGGAGAAATCAAAATTTTACTACAGGATGTTTAATCTGCCAGAAAATTTTTGACTCGATTCGATTACCCATAATTGCCAATTTTCCTTATTTAAGCCCTAAATTTGTGAATAAATTAATGGGGGAACTTTTGGAACATCTTTAAACTATAATGAGGGATATATTGAATTACAGTAGGCCTAATGTGGGGTTGAGTCTTATCCATAACGAGAGAATTAAGGGAATACTTATTGGACATGAATTGTAAAATAATGAATTTAAGGGAATGAGAACGAATCACGGAGAGTATGAGTAAATCTATGATGTAGACCAGTAATGTATAAGTGAAATAACTACTGAAATAACTTAAAGGGTAACTAGGGACCTTCAGATAGAGATTAATACTCGAGAAAATGCGATAGATATTTATAATCGTATATCGATAGTACGTTGAGTATTCGAGAGATATATTACATACGGATTCTCACGACTATGGTGAACACCATTGTCCAACCAGTCATTCTACACTTGACCATTAACTCTATTCGGTCCCATAAAAATCAACACATGCCCTATAATTGGCTTGCCGATCCATTCCCACGATAATATCCTATTCCTACATACTTAATGGAAATAGGTATGATACAAACCTAAGTCCCCCAATGTCAATCGTTATATCTCTACACACGAAGAAATATAGTTTCTCCTCAACTTACGGGTGAAACAAAGCAAAGCACTAAGTCAAATGCTACATCTACATTCCTCGATGTACCAACAAACTAGTATTAACAATCAAGTACTATGCACTATCATCAAACCAAATATGCCTCACATACTCAAGAATAGGGAACATACCATCCATTCCTTGTAGCGGTGTTGGTCCCTCTCCAGGTGCGATGTGATATACACACCATACTGCAACTGTGGCTGTTGTCCCTGAGGTGGAGCTGGTAGCACTGGTAATGCTGGCAATATCACACTAGTTGGGACGATAATGGCTGACGTTGAACCCTGAGGTGCTTGGTGCCAGATCAAGTGTGAAAAGTAGCGCGTGTAAAGCCACTAATCGTTGTTTTTGTTTCACCGCCTTAATACAAACAAACCTAAATTACGACTACACTTGCGATACAAGTATAGCGGTAAGTCGGGTATCAAATTCACAGGGAGTGTTCGACAGATTGTAACAGTTTATTAATTCAAGAATAAAAGTGAAAAAGGGTGATGTGTAAATGTAAATAAAAGAAAAGAATAAGTTAAGTCTAAATAAAGTAAAAGCAAGGATCGGGATATCATCCGACCATACGGATCGAAACAACTACTAATCAAGATTTCGGCTCGAAAGCAATTTAATCGAGCATTTTCATTTAATCATAAACTTCACACAATAAGGAATTAAAGCCAAGGTTGCGTGAATAAATATTTAACCGAAAATGGTCGCACGCAGATTAAAATCAGATTATCGCTATAAACACTAACGTTGCATGACAAAGAGAGTTAAATGCATAATAATCCGACTTTAATTCGCGCGGGTTCAATTAAACGAAATTTTACACAGAACCTAATTTTCGGAGCTCGGGGCCCGTTAATGGCAGAACGACATCCCGGCCCTATTTATCTAGGGGAAATACATGAATTAAACTAAATTATGTTAATTAAACAAGGAAAGCAATCATTAAAGCAATTAAACTAACTACAAAGCATGGAAACTAAATTACAAAGCAAGGAAAAATGAAGAACAAAACTATATTAATGGTAAATGAGATGGAAAGTTCAATCTTGCCAAACCAATTGATTGTCACCCCAAGAAGAGAAGAAAATGAGCTCTCCAAACCAAACCCTAACCTAAAATGTCTTCTAAAACTAAGTATATCAGATATTACAACAAAATTGGGTTATATAGTAAGTTGGGAGAAAAGAAAAGAAGAAAGAAAAGAAAACAAAATATCTGCAGAAAAACAGGGGATCGATCGATCGACCAAAAGGGTCGATCGATTGATCAAGGCAAAATTTTGGCTGTACAGAATGGTCGATCGATCGACCAAAATCGTCGATCGATAGATCAAGCAGGGGTGAGCCAAGCAGCAGCACACTGCATTCTTTTCTTCCTTTTCTCCTCGTCTTTTGATTTCATTATTTTTCCTTCCACTGAAATCGCCGTAACTTCTTCATACGGACTCGGAATTACGCACCATTTACGGCCACACGAAGCTTGCGAGGAGGAATACAACTTCTGTGAGATGTTGGTCCAATTGACCAAGCTATGAAAAGACTAAAATGCCCTTGAACGTGCAGTTGTGTACGGAAATCGAGCAGAACGCGTCCGAAGTTCACACTTAGCATCCAATTACCTATAAAAACCCAATTAAACCCTGCAAAACATGTTAACGTAGAAATCCGAGGTTGTCTGGTTAACGAGCATAAATATAGGGAATAAGATACTCGAGGGGGCTAAAATGCGTCCATTCGGAGGATGAAATACACAGTATTTGCGTATTATCAGTGCCCTCGTTGTCCCCCTAGAGCATGTGCGGCCTAATTTCCCTGAGGGAATTTCCTTGAAAAAAAGTCCCTTCTCGCCATAAACATAATTATTCCCTTAAAACTCATGCCTATCATGTTGTTATCTCTATTAGCCTTGACCCTATTTCCACTATCCCTGGTGCCTTTCTGTTGTTGGCCTTATTGGCCCTGGCACTGTCTGTTCTGATCATCGAAACCGTATAATCTCTTATCATGATCAGTATATTGTAGACCCCTAAACTACTGGGTCCCTTAGTTATTGCCCCCATTCGTTCTACCCTATTGGTTTGATGTTTGGAGTTGTGTATCTTCTCCCCCTTATTCTTATGGAATGCCCTGTGATCCCAAAAATGTAGTAAGACTACATTCACCATCCTATTATAAGTGGTGAACATCGAATTCCCCAGTAATAACTACCTTATATGCCAGGTTGCCCCCAACACAAACCTCTCCATCTTATTTTCCTCTGTGTTTACCTCATCCCCACTAAAATATGACAGTGCACTAAACTTCTCCTCGTACCCATCTACAGTGCGACCTTCTTACTTAAACTCCATGAACTTTCTTCTCATTCAGATTTTATTATCAGTGGAAAGTATTTCCCCTCAAACTTACCCTAAAACTCCTCAATTGATAAACTGTCTCTCTCCTCCAACGTGGTGTGTAAGGATAAATTTCTAAATACTATAAATTTGTATGTATTGACATTATTCCGGACGAAAACCAATTTGAGTTATAAATAGATTTTACATGTCACGATTCCCATTAAGTCTATGACGTTGTGTTGAAGACATAGCGGACAAGCTTCAAAGATAGATCATACCGTAGTTTTGGTGAACGCTTCACGTATTCGATTTTATTTTTTGATATTCTCTCAGGTATAGATTCATAATGGTTTAATAATACTCGATAAATATTTTTCATGGATATTATTTTGTTTAAAATGATTTTAAAATTTTTTAAATTGAGTTTTTCTTAGATAAATCTTGTTTAGAGTCGTATGGATCTTTCCCTTATATTTTGAAGGATCAAACAACGTCTCCAGTCGTTCAAACGACATGTGGAAGTCGTGCAAATGACATGGCCTTCTCATTCTAATGAGGTGGCCAGATTGTTCGAACGACATGCCAATATGGTTCCACCGACGCGCCGACTTAAAGTTTTTATTTAAGACATCTTTTTGCTTTGAATTTCAGGGGTGCAGAACATAAAATACATAACATATCCCATACGTTTTTATGCACTTCTTTATAAAGGTTTCCAAAGTTAAAAACATCCTTTGTATTTACAATATCCGAGTTTACATACGATATGTTATAGAGATCTTATGTTTGCACCACGATTTCATTCTTCCATCATTAAAGAACCTATTTTCGTGCGGTGAACTCTGTATGTGATGATTATGGTGAAGAAGCGGTGGATTCCGTGTTCAGAATTGTAGCCAGTTACTGAAGATGTATCAGTGGATACCGAGGCACGTGTAGACTCGTGTGTAATGGATTTGGCGGAGGTGAACTCCTGCGTTGCACTATGGAGGAGCGGTTGAAGCATAGAAGAGCGTCAAGGCTTGTGGGGATCGAGTCGCTGAGTAAGTCTATTGTTTGTACTTTATAATACCATATCATAGTGATTATCTGACTTCAGTCGTCTGAGGTTTTTTTCCTTGGTGGTTTCCTCGTACATCAGCATATTTTGTGGACTTGACTTTATTTTACTTGCTTAATCACACTAAATGCATGTTTAAAATTAACGAGATAAAATTGGGTTAAGTAAAATTAGTTCACAAAATTGGTACATATTAAAATTAGAATAATTTTTTGAAAAGAAAAATTGTTTTTACCTAAAGGGCACATAAAAAGACCTCTTCAAATTAGTATCATAGCGGGTTGCACTCAGTTATTGTGTAGATCATTATTTGTGTACTTTTTGGCAGTTGTGTTTGTTTTTCTCTCCTAGCTTGTTTTTCTTTCGATGGATTCTCCTATCTTTGACAGATTAAATCTTGTGAAGTTAAAGTTTGCAAAATGAATTGAAATACTTGAAGAAGAAAATTCTCATTTTAAAAATATGATTTAGTATTTGCAAACGTTTAAAACTCAAAGAGATATCATTCGTGAGAAGTTTGTTGCTTTGTATGATGATTTTAAAACATTGAAATTAACCAAGGAAAAGAGTGAGAATAGAGTCCCTGTTTTGGAGAAAGAGTTAAGGAACTTTAAAAATTCTAGGGTTTATTCCGTTAAAGATAATGTTTTTATCACACCCCAAACCCAATATCCATACTAATCATTTGTTATTAGAATAATTGGACCATGATCTTGAGCCCATTGGAAATATAATTCATTTATCAATATTTTTCTACACACTGTGTATAATGAACATGATATTATTATTATACCATAATGAAATCAATATCAGAGTCATAATTAACCGGACATACAATACTATGATTAACTATGATAAAATTTCACAATCATCAACTCAATCTATACTAATGCAATATATACAATGTGTGAGTATATTAAAATCTTCAGTGTGACAATGAAAAAATCCCCATACTTAAACCCCAGCTCTTTCCAACGGTGCAACTCTCAAAGTTACCGGTTATATGGTATTCTAGCTGGTAGCATACAAACCTGAAATTGTTAAAATATAAACCGTAAGCATTAAGCTTAGTGAGGTACTCCTTCCCTTCAATGAAATAACAATTCTATACCGAAAATGTGGATATAAAATCCGAACAATCCTACCCATTGGAAATAACAAATCCTGGATCATAAGATGCAAATAATTCTGCCCATTGGCAATAAAAAATCCTGGATCATAAGATCCAAATAATTCTGCCCATTGGCAATAACAAATCCTAGATCATAAGATTCAATTAATTCTGCCCATTGGCAATAACAAATCCAGGAACATAAGTTCCAACAAATCATTGGATCTTTGTCCAATTCCAATCCTGGGTCATAAGACCCAACCAATCCTGGATATTTTAATATCCAAATAAATCCTGAATACCGAAGTATTCAAACAAATCCTCTCTTAGATTTATATTCATATTTATATATGAAACAAATCATAAGTACACCCACCTTGACAGTTTAACTGGCTTTTCCCTTGCCTTTATCCGGTATTTGTTCAATCAGCTCTTCTTCCGTTCCTATAATTCTTACAATATTAGTATCATCATAATAATATCAATAATCAAAAGAATGATTTAAACATAATTCAATCCATAAGCATCACATGATTCCATTCAAATCATTTATCACAAGTGAAGTTCCATCCAAATCCACGTTAACATATTTAACATATCCAAATCATAGGCCAAATATAAATTCATTTATTCTTGGTAATTAAATCCTTGTCTTATTAGTATTCCAATACAGAATACGGTACATCATTTCAAGTCTCCTAGAGTAAGATATGCCCATTTCTTTACCACATAGCAAATCTGCCCTATAGGCTCTTTTGTCGTTCATTCAACTTACAGGAATTTCCATAATTTTTCTACATAATAAATTTATATGATATTTCACCCAACATAATTAAACATATTGGACAATACAATATTGAAATTTCATAATTTTTAGAGTTCATTTGCTATGTCAAGCAAAACATCGAACACATGGCGGGCCTATTTTCACCCTTAGGGAAGATTTCATACCCGAACTTCAAACTCTCACCAAAGACTCATTTATTGGTATTTTCACATAATTTTCGGATATGTCATACATATATGAGTCTAGGTTAATATCCAATTGGAATCAATCAATTCCAGTAAGTATAGAGAAATATATGAAAGTTTGAATAAACAAGGTTCCTAAACAAAACAATCTCAAGGGTTTACACATTCAAGTTTGCTTAAACTTTCATCTATCCATAAGTACATATCAAGATATGGAATTTCAGTAAAAAAATGATTATTTAAATCATTTAAATAAGTAATAAAAAAAAATAAACAAGATTTATGGATGGAAATACCTTAGGGACTTTTATGTAATTTTTCTATGAATTTTTCTTCAATTTCTCCTCACACTTTCTTCCTAAACTTCAAAACTCTCTTTTTTTAAGCTTCGAATATCTCATGGCTGAATTTAGATTAATAAGGAGTTAATTCTAAGGGTTTGAAGTCGGCCTAAGCCACCACCCTTCCCAACCAATCAAAATATAACATGTGGCATTATATAAAACAAAATATCATTTAAGGCTAAATGACTACTTTACCTCCTGTTCGTAAAAAGACAATATCTTCCCACTCAGATGTCCCTTCGATGAACCGTTTGTTTTGTTATAAACCTAAATTATATATCTATAAATATCTAGTTTACACCTCAAGTTCATTGTTATGTCATAAAGGTCAAAACTAGCCTCCAACAGGAACATTCCTACTGAAAACTTTAAAATTTCACATTTGTAACTAATTCGATATTTCAAGCTTTATGAAGGTAGGATTAAAATAAACAAAATTACTTAACATTATATATATATACTAATAACATATTATTCATATCATATAATCTAATCATGATTTAAACATGATTTATCATAATTATATTCGGGTTGTCACAATCCTCCCCCCGTTAGGAAATTTTGTCCTCGAAATTGACATACCTTGGTTGTCCAAATCAAACAAATACAAATAACTAATCTTCATGGTATCCTCTCTCTACCATGTAGCCTCTTACATGGAATTCCTTCTCCACACAACTTTCACAAGTGGGATTACTTTTGATCTCAATATTTGTTCCTTCCTATCCACGATAGCAAGTGGTTCTTCCACATAACTCATGTCTTCCTTTTACACAATAGGTTGTTCCATCAACACATGTGAAGGATCCACTACATACTTTCTCAACATAGAAACATAGAAAACATCATGTAACTGAGATAACTCTGGTGGTAACGCTAACTTGTGGGCAACCATCCCGACTTTCTCAAGGATTTCATAAGGTCCAATGTAGCGTGGACTTAATTTCCCATTCTTTCCAAACCTCATAACTCCTTTCCATGGAGATATTCGAAGAAACACATAATCCCCTTTCTGGAATTCCAAATCTTTTTGTCGTTAATCTGCATAACTTTTCTGTCTGCTTTGAGCTGTTCTCATTCAATCTTGAATAATCTTCACTTTTTCAGTGGTGACTTCAATCAATTCTGGACCCTATATCTTCCTTTCACCAACTTCACCCCAACATATTGGTGTACGACATCATCTACCGTACAATGATTCATATGGATCCATGCCAATAGTAGACTGAAAACTATTATTATATGCAAATTCTATCAAAGGCAAATATTCATCCCAATTACCTTTGAAATCAAGCACACAAGCTCTAAGCATATCTTCCAAAATCTGTATTGTCCTTTTAGACTGCCCATCTGTATGGGGATGAAAATTCGTACTAAACTTTAAGTTGGTACCCATAGCATACTACAAACTATCCCAAAATCTGGATGTAAAAATAGGGTCCCTATCTGAAACAATAGACACAGGTGCTCCATACAATCGGATAATCTCATTAACATATAATCTAGCATACCTGTCAACCGTATATGTAGTCTTAACTGCTAGAAAGTGAGCTGACTTGGTTAACCTGTCTACCACTACCCAAATCGAATCTGACCCCTTCTGAGATCGAGGAAGCCCAACCACAAAATCCATCGTTACATGATCCCATTTCCACTCCGGTATTGGTAATGATTGAAGCAAACCCGCAGGTTTCCGATGCTCCACTTTCGCTTGCTGACATATAAGGCACCTATCAACGAAATCAGCTATTTCCTTCTTGATATTATTCCACCAATAATGCTCCTTCATATCCCTTTAGATTTTAGTACTACCAGGATGCATAGTATAAATGGAATTATGAGCCTCATCTAAAATTTCCTCTTTCAATCCACACACATTAGGCACGCATAATCGCTCCTTATACAATAAAGTGCTATCATTCACAATACAAAAATCTTCAGACTTACCATCTCGGACATATTATCGTTTCTTCTCAAAAAAAGGATCTTAACTTTGCAAATCACGAATACGAGTAGCTAACAAAGGCCTCACGTTTACATGAGCAAAGAACCTGTCCCTATCGGCTAGCTTCAATTCTACTCCCATCAATCTCAACTCCATAATATGAGAAACTCTTACACACTGAATGCAAGATAACCTGCCCGAGGCTTTTCTACTCAAAGCATCTGCAACTACATTCGTCTTTCCCGGATGGTAGTGAATTGTACAATCATAATCTTTAATTAACTCCATCCATCACCTCAGCCTCAAATTCAAATCCTTTTGAGTAAATAAATACTTAAGGCTTTGATGGTCAGTAAAAATCTCACATACCTCACCATATAGATAATGACACTATAATTTTAAAGCAAACATAATAGCAACAAGTTCCAAATCATGCGTAGGATAATTTCGTTCATGTGTACGCAATTGCCTAAAAGCATAAGCAATAACTTTACCATGCTGCATAAAAACACAACCCAACCCCTGATGTGAAGCATCGGTATAAATAACAAAACCATCTCCACCGTGTGGAATAGTAAGAACAGGGTAAGTTACCAATCTCTTCTTCAATTCTTCAAAACCATTTTCACAATCAGAATTTCATTTAAACTTAATATCTTTCCGGGTCAATTTAGTCATTGGTAAAGCAATTGAAGAAAATCCCTCAATAAACCTTCTATAATACCCAGCTAAACCCAGAAAACTTCTCACCTCAGTGACATTATTGGGCCTCTCCCATTTTACAATAGCTTCCACCTTCTTGGGATCAACGCATATACCATCTCCAGAAATAACATGGCCTAAAAATACAACTTTTGATAGCCAAAATTCACATTTGCTAAACTTAGAATACAATTTCTTATCTTTCAACACATTCAAAATAGTTCGGAGATGCTTTTCATGTTCAATCATATCACGTGAATAAATCAGAATATCATCAATAAAAACTATCACAAAGGAATCAACGAAAGGATGCATTACCCGGTTCATAAGATCCATAAATACAGTTGGAGCATTAGTCACCCCAAAAGGCATCACCAGAAATTCAAAAGGACCATACTGAGTACGAAAAGCAGTTTTAGAAATATCACTCCCCTTCACCCTCAACTGATGATAACCTGATTGCAAGTCTATCTTTAGAAATACTTTAGCACCCCGTAACTGATCAAACAAATCATCTATACGAGGTAAAGGATATTTTTTCTTAATTGTAGCTTTATTCAGTTGCCTATAATCAACGCACAAACGCATAGTGCCATCTTTATTTTTCACAAATAAAACTGGTGCACCCCATGGAGATACACTTGGTTGTATGAACCATCTATCAATTAAATCCTGTAACTGAATCTTGAGTTCTTTTAATTCAACAGGTGCCATTATATTCGGTGCCATAAAAATAGGGGTTGTTCCCGGTGTTAATTCAATGCTAAATTCAACTTCTCTTTCTAGCGGTAACCCAGGTAATTTGCTAGGAAACACTTTGAGAAAATCTCGTACTATAGGAATATCAAAAAATTATAAAACTCCCTTCTAAGTGTCAAGAACATATGCAATAAAACCCTCACAACCCTTACTTAACAATTTCCTTGTTTGAATAACAGAAATAATGCAACTAGGAACAATTTTCCTTTCCCCCACATATTTAAATTCAGACTCACCAGGAATTTTAAAAACAACTTCTTTACGAAAACAATCCATGGATGCATGATATTTGGATAACCAATCCATTCCCAAAATTATGTCAAAATCAGAGATACCCAATGGAAGTAAGTCTATAACTGTATATTTAACCCCCACAGTCAAAACACAATCACGAAAAACACATTCAACTAAAATCATATCCCGCATAGGCATGGAAATACCCAACCCCACCTCTAAATGAGTACATGGTCTATTCAGATATATGGAAAATGCAAATGACACAAAAGAATGTATGGAATCAGGATCAATCAGAACATAAGCACTTCTATCAGTAACAGAAAGTGGACCTGTCACCACATCTAGAGTAATCTGAGCTTCTTTTATTGTAAAAACTCATCCACCTGGCCTGGAACTACTAGCTTATCCTCTGCTCATACTTTTCACTGCACTGCGTGGAGATAACATTTTGCTTGCTACTTCACTACATGCTGCTGGAGTCTGTGCTAATTGCGAACAATTCTTCTTAATATGCCCCACTTGATGACAATGGTAACATTCCAATCCCTTAAGCTTAGGACACTCAGATTTATAATGACCTTCCTCTTTACAAAAGAAACATGTAACACCTCTTATTGGGGCCTCACCTCTCCCTGACTTTCTGGCTGAACCAAAAGATCCTCCACCCCTGGTATCTCTGCCCAATCTCTCCTGACCTCTACCACTATCTCCACTACCTTTCTGAATTTTATGAGGTTCCATCTTAACACTTCCACCCTCACCTCCCTTAGAGTGAAATGCATCAAATCTACTCTTCTTAAAACTCTCTCTACTTGCCACCCCTTGGTTCATTTACCTTTCTGCTATCGTGGCTTTGTTTACCAGAGAAGCATAATCTTCTAACTCATAAGTTGCCACTCTATTTTGAATAGGCCAAATCAGTCCATCTTGAAACTTACTATATTTATCTTCTTCATCCTGCACATACTTAATAGCAAATCTAGACAAAGCAGTAAATTTAGCATCATACTCCCTCACTGAAATTTTCCCTAAGGTTAAATTTATAAACTCCCTCAACTTCTCCCTCCTATAAACCTTAGGGAAATACTTAACATACAAAGCTTTAATAAATTCGCCCAAGTAATAACATCAGTACCTTCCATCCTGGGCACCAAATGGTTGCTGGCTTCCCACCAATATTTAGCCTCTCCTTTGAGCTTAAACACAGCTAGATTCACTTTCTGGTCATCTGGAACCTTCATAACTGCAAAGATAGTTTCTAGATCTCTGACCCACATCTCAGCTTCTGTAGGTTCAACTGACCCTGAATATTCTGGAGGATTCAACTTCAAAAACTTCTCATGCATAAAATCTTTCATTTCTTTCCTTGTCTCTTTCTCAATCCTGGCCACAGTCTTTGATTCTAGATATCTAGCCTGTTGTTCTGCCATTTGCGCCATATTTCTTTCTTGTTGCTCTGCCATCCTCATCATTGCATGTGCCATTATTTGCATCTCTGTAGGCTATTCTTGCTCTCTAGCCCTTCCAGCAACACTTTGCTCTACTTCAGTATTCTCTGTACGAGAAGCCACTCCCTCTTCTCTATGTTTTCCATTCCCAGGTTCCATCTGGAATTATCTGTAATACAACAAAGTTCTAACAACAAATATAAACAGATTATAATACTAAACTATTGGTTAGTATATAAACAATTCATAAATATAAAATCAACTCAATACTGCCATCTAATCGTCACACACATCCAGAATTAATAACCACGCTCTGATACTACTAATTGTCACACCCCAAATCCAATATCCATACTAATCATTTGTTATTAGAATAATTGGACCATGATCTTGAGCCCATTGGAAATATAATTCATTTATCAATATTTTTCTACACACTGTGTATAATGAACATAATATTATTATTATACCATAATAAAATCAATATCACAGTCGTAATTAACCGGACATACAATGCTATGATTAAATATGATAAAATTTCTCAATCATCAACTCAATCTATACTAACGCAATATATACAATGTGTGAGTATATTAAAATCTTCAGTGTGACAATGATAAAATCCCCATACTTAAACCCCGGCTCTTTCCAACGGTGCAACTCTCAAAGTTACCGGTCATATGGTATTCTAGTTGGCAGCATACAAACCTGAAATTGTTAAAATATAAACCGTAAGCATTAAGCTTAGTGAGGTACTCCTTCCCTTCAATGAAATAAAAATTCTATATCAAATATGTGGATATAAAATCCGAACAATCCTGCCCATTAGCAATAACAAATCCTGGATCATAAGATCCAAATAATTCTGCCCATTTGCAATAACAAATCCTGGATCATAAGATCCAAATAATTCTGCCCATTGGCAATAACAAATCCTGGATCATAAGATCCAATAAATTCTGCCCATTGGTAATAACAAATCCTGGAACATAAGTTCCAACAAATCATTGGATCTTTGTCCGATTCCAATCCTGGGTCATAAGACCCAACCAATCCTAGATATTTTAATATCCAAACAAATCCTGAATACCGAAGTATTCAAACAAATCCGCTCTTAGATCTATATTCATATTTATATATGAAACAAATCATAAGTACACTCACCTTGACAATTTAATTGGCTTTTCCCTTGCCTTTATCCGGTATTTATTCAATCAGCTCTTCTTCCCTTCCTACCATTCTTACAATATTAGTATCATTATAAGAATATCAATAATCCAAAGAATGATTTAAACATAATTCAATCCATAAGCATCACATGATTCCATTCAAATCATTTATGACAAGTGAAGTTCCATCCAAATCCATGTTAATATATTTAACATATCCAAATCACAGGCCAAATATAAATTCATTTATTCTTGGTAATTCAATCCTTGTCTTATTAGTATTCCAATACAAAAGATGGTACATCATTTCATAATGGTTTAATAATTGGACAATACAAGATTGAAATTCATAATTTTTAAACCATTATGATGTTGTCCAATTATTAAACCATCATAATTTTTAAACATATTGGACAATACAAGATTGAAATTCATAGTTTTCAGAGTTCATTTTCTATGTCAAGCAAAACATCGAACACATGGCGGGCCTATTTTCACCCTTAGGGCATATTTAATACTCGAACTTCAAACTCTCACCAAAGACTCATTTATTGGTATTTTCATATAATTTTCGGATATGTCATACATATATGAGTCTAGGTTAATATCCAATCGGAATCAATCAATTCCAGTAAGTATAGAGAAATATATGGAAGTTTGAATAAACAAGGTTCCTAAACAAAACAATCTCAAGGGTTTACACATTCAAGTTTGCTTAAACTTGCATCTATCCATAAGTACATATCAAAATATGGAATTTCAGTAAAAAAAATGATTATTTAAATCATTTAAATAAGTAATACAAAAAAATAAACAAGATTTATGGATGGAAATACCTTAGGGACTTTTACGTAATTTTTCTATGAATTTTTCTTCAATTTCTCCTCACACTTTCTTCCTAAACTTCAAAACTCTCTTTTTTTAAGCTTCAAATATCTCATGGATGAATTTAGATTAATAAGGAGGTAATTATAAGGGTTTGAAGTCGGCCGAAGCCACCACCCTTCCCAACCAATCAAAATATAACATGTGGCATTATATAAAACAAAATATCATTTAAGGCTAAATGACTACTTTACCTCTTGTTCGTAAAAAGACAATATCTTCCCACTCAGATGTCCCTTCGATGAACCGTATGTTTTGTTATAAACCTAAATCATATATCTATAAATATCTAGTCTACACCTCAAGTTCATTGTTATGTCATAAAGGTCAAAACTAGCCTCCAACAAGAACATTCCTACCGAAAACTTTAAAATTTCACATTTGTAACTAATTCGATATTTCAAGATTTATGAAGGTAGGATTAAACTAGACATAATTACTTAGCATTATATATATACTAATAACATATTATTCATATCACATAAGCTAATCGTGATTTAAACATGATTTATCATAATTATATTCGGTTGTCACAGTTTTGATTAATGAATTTAAGGCATGTGAGAAGACTCTTAGGGGTAAGTTTTCTCACATTGAGGGGGTGCGAGATAACCTTCTAGGGGTCATTGAAAATTTAAAGAAGAAGTACCTAAAAATTTAGGAGTTTAATTCTTTGCTTAAGTCTAAAATTTTAAAGTTGAAAAATGATTTAAATAACTCAAGTAGTGATGGTAGTGGCTTATCTTGTTCTAGTGCTTCGAATGTTAAAGCCAAAATCATATTTTGTTTTAGATCATCAGCCACATCCCAGGGTGTTAGAAAAGGTCAACCCAAAGGTCACGTTCCTCGTCGTGTTTACACATGTTCGCATTGTGGTAGGAAAGTTCACCTTAGAAATTTTTGCTACGATCTTAGAAACTAGAAAGTTTAAGCATAGTGTCCCGTCAGTTCCCAAAACCCATCGAGTTAAGTATACACCTGTTTGCGTTAGGAAATCTATTTTGGAGACACTAAATGTTATGTTGGTTGATTCTCACATGCTAACACATGATGCCTCACATCCTATTTATTATGGATGATTGCTTATCAAACGCTAGTTTTTACTTCATGATATATATCTTACTAGTGTTATGACATGTGTATCATTTTGTATCATATTTTTCTTTTATTGAGTCTTATAAGACAAAATACAAAAATATTTTATATTTGGGTCAAAAATATTTTTTGAAAAACACAAAAAGATGTTCGATTTATTTTTGTGTCGTGAGTTTACATGTTTGATGTGGCTTATTGGCGTGCTTGGACCCCCATCATTTCATTATCCATGTGGCTAGGACATTTCGTCATAATTGTAGATACTTATAATGATTTAATCATTGATTAATGGGGTTGTTTTGAAGTTGATTTGCATTTGGATTCTACTTTGTATATATGCCATCGCACACACATGTACGAGCTTACATGAATGTTTAACTTCTCATGCATATTTGAGTTTGGTGAGGCGTTATCCTCTTAATTTTGTTATCTATGCGAAATTAGACTTAGGATGAGGTGTTCATGTTAGAACCATTGCCCGTGAGGATAGGTATTGTATATCATTGAAAAATATGAGTATACATGGGAAAGGGCTCCAAGAGGAGTATAATAAACTCGTTGTGAAAGCCAGCATTTAAAAGAGCCCAATAAAAAATGAGGCATTTAAAAATATCATATATATGTCAAAAAGGGCCAATAGGATTTCTCTAAGGTGAGAAAGTAGAAACCTTAAAAGAATTTGAAAAAGAAATGTGAATACATGAAGAAGTTTGGATGGAAAAGTACAACGGGTTTGCACCATAAATCATAATGTTGCAGAATTGTGTCATGGCGCTATTTTTTTGGTAGATACATCAAAATTCCGAATTTGTGTGCATGTTATTAGTTTAGTTCATTAAGCTCGATATATTAACTGTCACATATGACTAAAACTTAGTTTGATTTTATTTAGCTTTCAATTACAGCTTCTTCATTGTTTCGATGTGTCTAAGTTGTGATTCATTTGTTGTAGTTCATGCCCATTCATTATGTACCCATGTTTAGGCACCTTGATAATATGTTAGCATGTAACTTATATTTTTCGTTCTGAGTTTGTTTTGCTACTGTTTCGTACTTTCAGTTGCTGTTTTCAGAAGAAAAAAATTTTGCTGGGCAAATCTTGCATATTTTTAGAGCTGGAATTGAATGTTTTTAAAGTCGTTAGAACAACTTGTGGCTGTCGTTAAAATGGCATGTCCTTGTTATTAGATAGTTTGATCAAACGATATTTCAAATGATCTATAGTAAGTGTCATGTATGGTCGTTAGATGGGTCGCAAGATAGGTTGTTAGACATATGCTTCGCGTGAGATGCTACTATTTCATGTTGTTTCTTAGCCAAGATCGAACAAGATATTTCTATTGTTCAAATGACATTGTTTTGTCGTTCAAATGACCTATGTTGACTTTTGGGGTCGTCGTTCTATTTTGTACTTGCTTCGTATATATGTTGATATTACACTGTTTTGGTAATTCTTGGTTATTTTGGACAGTTTGTATGCAGTTGATATTAATTACTCGTGTTTTGGTTCTTACACTGCATTGATATTGTTTAGTCACATCATTTGATATTGATGATTATTCTTTGTGACTGTTTGCTAGCTAAGATTTGAGATATTTTGATTCATATTAGTTGGCTACGTCATGTTTATGTAGATATGCTTCTCGTGTTATACTCATGCTAGATATTCGTTTATATGTTTATTTTTCTCGTTGGTTGCCTATTCAAGACAAAAAGGGGGAGATATATATATGTGATGAGTAGGGGGAGATTTTTTCTAGTATATTTATATTGGTATCATATTGCTTATATATCATTTGTACCTCCATACTTCACTTGGTATTTATTTATTTCGTGTGTGTAGTGATTATCGACTACACACATTCAGATCTTTATATTGTCGGTCCGACATTCATTTACTAGATCGTGTCCTATATTTTCTTTTTGGGTTTATGGGATTTACTTCATTCGGCTTGACGGCCCTGCTTAGGCAATTCGCTTTTTTTTTGTTTTGTCCCGAAATAGCCAAAGGGGGAGATTTGTAAGGACAAATTTCCAAATAATGTCAATTTTATATGTATTGGCATTATTTCGGATAAAAATATATTTGGGTCGTAGATAGATTTTACTTGTCATGATTCCCATTAAGTTTATGACATTGTGTTGAAGACGTAGCGAACAAGCTTTAAAGATAGATCATGTCTTAGTTTTGATGCACGTGTTATGTCTTAGATTTGGTTTTCCGATATTTTCTCTGGTATGGATGCATAATGGTTTATGGATACTTGGTAAATATTTTCTAAGGATGTTATTTTGTTTAAAAAGATTTTAAAATGTTTTTAAATCGACTTTTTCTGAGATAAATCTTTTTTAGAGTCGTATGGATCTTTCCCTTGTGTTTTGAAGGATCAAATAACATCTCCAGTCGTTCAAACGTCATGTGAAAGTCATTCAAATGACATGGACTTCTCGTTATAACGAGATGGCTAGATCATTCGAATGATATGCCAATATCGTTCAAACGACGCGTCGACTTAAAGTTTTTATTTAAGGCGTCTTTTTTCTCATAATTTCAAGGGTGTAAAACATAACCCATATCTTTTTCTTCACTTGTTTACAAAGGTTTCCAAAGTTAAAAACATCCTTACTATTTACAAGATCCGAGTTTACATACCATATGTTATAGAAATCTTGTGTTTGTACCATGGTTTCATTCTTCCATCATTAAAGAACCTGTTTTTGTGTGGTGGACTCCGTACGTACTGATTGAGGTGAAGAAGAGGTGGACTCCGTGTTCTGAATCGTGGACGGTTGTTGAAGTTGTATCAGTGGATACCGAGGCACGTATGGACTCGGGTGTTATGAACCTGGCGCAGATAGACTCCTGCATCGCACTGCGGAGGATAAATCATAGAAGAGCGTCAAGGCTTGTGGGGATCGAGTTGTTGAGTATGTCTATTATCTACTTTGTAATACCATATCATAGTGATTGTCTGGCTTGGGTCGTCTGATGTTTTTTCCCTTAATAGTTTCCTCATACATCGACGTGTTTTGTGGACTTGACTTTATTTTACTTGCTTAATCACACTTGATGCATGTTTAGGATTAACAAGATAAAATTGTATTAAGTAAAATTGGTTCACAAAATTGGTGCATATTAAAATGAGAAAAAGGTTTTGAAAAGAAAAAATATTTTTACCTAAAGGACACAGAAAAAGGGCCTCTACATGGCGACAAATTTCCAACACTGTAAAGCTGCCCCAACCGATCGAAATGAGGTTATCATCTTATTCTGCATGGGCGTACACTCTACCATCCTCAAGTGTCGTTGTATATCCTTCTTCTTGTGACACACCGCCTAATAAAATACCGGGTGATCAGTCTTATATCAAATTAAAATTGGAATATCATTTGGTTCATTCTCAGTATCACTGTCGAAAACTTTTTAAAATTTTACTAACCACCTAGTATTCAAAAAGTCGGTGCCAAATTCTATCTTTCATTAAATAGATAAACATGTGGAAGAGAAATAAACTTAAATCATACATAGTCAAGTCAAGTCTGGTATCCATGTGGCTAGACACCTGAAAAGGGTTTTTAAGAAAAGAAAATATTTTGCAAATGGGTCAGAGCCCAATTTATTAAATGTTTAGCAAGCATTTTATTGCAATAAAATGAAATGCATAGCATATAATGTTCATAGTTGATTTTACGGTCGCACTCCCTTGAAGACCATCTCACCTTTCTTCTAAAGTGCACACCTATCGCATTCATTTATTCCATATAATTTATTACTCAAACCAACAAGACCATAATAGCTATCTTAACTAACCCGCAAATCATCCCATCGTAGATTAAGCACATTATTTAGATTAGTATAACATATGTAATTCTCATCTATATGAATATACTAAATGTCACACCGATACTATCAATAGATAGTCACACATTATATATATATATATATATATATATATATATATCACATCGATATTGCCAATAGATAGTCACGCGTTATCTATAAATATATACACAACCACTCACCATGCGTATATATACATATCATCTTCATATCTTGGTCATATAAGATATATCCCTCATACATGTTATCGGGTGTCAAGCACATATTGTGTCACCTCTGGTCACCAGGTTAGAATCTCACCACAGATCCCAATCGTAAACAAGTAATGGAGGCGGTTATAAATACATAGGCCCTAGGATTTTTATACACATTCCTTAAAGACCTGCGTGACATCCCCCTTTCATCACGGTAGGATCCACCCAAGTACTATAAACTGGAGCACATTTCAGACCCCGCTGGAATCGCCAGGGTGGGACCTCCCACTACGCGTAACCTCCTAGATAGCATCCTCGAGTAACAAATAAATACAAACAAATTTGCATTCAACTCATATGCATACATATATATATATAATTTTCACAACTTATATATATATTTATATCGAGGACTTCTGAGCCCATTCATATTAAATACACTTCAATACTAAATAGTTACACCCCGCCATTTATTATTAATCATAGGATTATATATTTCACCTCCTATATACTCGATTAGGTTCATATTAGTCTCACGTAGATTCCTATGGGAATGTTTCGTCACTCATTATGACTTCAAGGGTATTTTATACCTTTTACAATTTTTATCTAAATAAAAATACTCCTAGGATAGCGTGTTATTCTCCACTAGCTACGCGTGACCGCGAACGACACGTAATTCTTAGTTCGTATGCCAAAGTTATGCCCCTTTAAAGATTCACAAAAAAAATAAAAAAAAATGTAACCCTTCCTTACTGCTCGCGCCTGCACAGCCAACCAAGACCCCCATTCGACCGCCCCTGGGACCCCAGTCGACTGGTCCCCCCAGGTCTGGTGCGAAATCATTTCCTGCAGCTTGCGTTTTTTCCCAAATTTCTAAAGCTCTTTCTCATTAATTAAGACCAAATCTTCCCCATCATTCCCAACAACATCAATAAGAGGTTTCATAAACCAAATATATAGACATTAATAACTTCTCCAATTTAATTTATAACCTAGCTTTTTAACCCAATTTCTCATAAATAATTTATAAATCCACCATTAATGATTTATTCCATCTTCCACTCTAAGATCCCAAAAATTTACAAATCAAATTAATCCCCAATGATTGTTCAAATTCCTAGATTTATTAACATAAATTCAACTATTAACACTATTAACTAAAACTCAAATAAAGCAAGAAAATACTTTCCTCTATGGATTAAATTCGACGATATCTTCTCATAAATTTGTCCGGAATGTCCCTTCCTTCCTCTTTCCTTCTTCTTCTTTCTCTTTCTCTCTTCTCTGAAACTTAGGGTTTATAATTGTATTAGCTACTGCCCAACTCTCTTAGACTTAGGTTTTAAAGTGGTAATCCTATTTTTAGTCTAATGGGCCAAGCCCAATTGATCCGAACACCCCCGTGTGGGCCCGGTTATGCCTAAAAATGCCCCGATACCCAATTACTACCCCCGGTACACTATTTTGACTATTTCGGCCACTTCGGACTCAATTGTGACCTCAAAATTGCCATCCAAGTCATTCTATAAAAAATTTCAATTTCGACCTCAAAATACGACACATGTTAAAATGAAAATAATCCGATTATATTTAAAAATCTAAATTCTCCAAATTAAATAAATTCCCAAATTTAAAAATTCTATTTCACCAAAAATAATTAAATTCCTATATCCTAAAAAATACGGGTGTTACACTTCTATTGACTCGCCACCAAAATATCGAAATTGTCTACAAATTTCGATGGGCGGCCCTTAGTGAAGTCCTCCCTATCTCTATCCCATACTTAACTATGTGTCTGCGCTGGTAGCACCACCTACTACGGGGGTGGTGATGGTGGTGGTTGCTACTGCTATGGTGGCTAAAAATGCTGTAGCATAGTGGCCATCGCCGTGGAAGCTACCAGAGTCACAATAGTGACGATCTCTACTGGACCAACCACAAGTGGGGCTGGTGGTGGCTGCGGATGTGGCTATGGCTCCTGCTAATCCCCCTCATCTGCAGCTAGTGGGGTGACACGTCGTGGTCTGCTCCTCCTACCGTTTTCCATCTGAAAGCAAACAAGATTCCTCTTAGTATTGAATCCCAAAGAATACAATTAATCCTAAACATAGGACTCTATACATCAAAGAACGCAATGCAAAACGTAATGAATGCAACACATATACTAAGGACATTAGAACCTAGATGCTCTGATACCAACTGTAATAACCCTCATTTTCCACATAAAGGTTGGTCAGACATAATACGTTGAAGATGGGGATGGGGCTTGTCTATCAATCTATATCATTCTCAACATCAAAATCGTAATAATAATAGTAACACATTTCGATTTTTTTTTAAAGATGACATGCAAAAAACCCATTTAAACAGTAACTAATAAATAAAATTCAACACTAAACTAGTCATAAAATCTAAAAACAATACAAATTGTCCCAAATGACTGGATAATAAACTTAAGCTTATGCCCATATAATAATCCGTGATAATAAACTGTCTAAAATGGAAATAGAAACATATGCTAGAATCAAATGAATGGAAGTAGTCGCTGTGTAAATATGACCCCAAGTTTGATCTCTTGTTAGTCCTGCTATCCATGTCTATATAAACCCGGGGCAAAAAATATTTATATTTGGGTTAATGCCCTAGAGTTGCAAGAATTAACTTACATAAATTAAAATGCAATAATACAATTAATTCAAAATATGAAATCTCCATCAGCACTCACATGCGTTAAGTACCTCACCCCTCAAATGTAATACTACACGCATATCGACCCCAGTCCCCCCATGTGAAAGACTGATAACCATAACAATAATTAACACCTCGGACAATCTAACATAACTCACGTACCTGTATTCTCATTTCCTAGAATACCCCAGATATACTACCCAAAAGTATAACATGACTATATTTAATCTCAATTAATTTATAGGGTTATATACATATATACGACATATAAAGGCATCTACCTCTAGTGTCACGTTCGTACTCTATCGATAAGTCCATAGGAGTCCCTCATCCAAATGGACATATCAAAACACATACAAGTGGAGTGGTCCCTACGCAGTACACCATTGCACGGTACATACCCCCGACGGTAACAATGGATCCCAACATATACACCTACCCCCTCTTAAGTGGCACTGCTACTTAGTACATGTAATAATGACCTACACAACGCCTAGCTCACCTATGCCGATGCATGCTATAGTCCTGAGACGTAGGCAACTCCAACCGATAGGTCGTCCACGAACATGGGTATGTTCACACAAATACATAAATACATATATTTATCACATAATATGTATTGGTAATTAGCTTCATAATTACCCCAAACGCATTATCCATAATCCCCAAGTAATATTCTTACTTTAAAATTATCCATCTAGTTAATTGTCCACTTTTTACATTTGCAATAATGGTGATGCCAACCTATTTTTATCACACAATATGTTTAGGTAATTAACTCCATAATCACCCCTTGAAATATCCCGTTAATCGCCTATTATTAATCTCCGATATCCCCCTTTTATCGACTATTAATAAATCACAAATTTATTAATTAATCATCTATTTAAATGACTGTTCTTAACAAATCCATTTTTAATAAAATATCTTCTCACTTGGATGACCTCCCACCAACTCGCATAAGTTCCTAAAATCCCAGATCCCAACCTCACCTGCCTCGGGAGAAGAATCGATTCGCCTCTTGGGACCAAATCGATTCGCCTCAAAAGGCCAAATTGATTCGCATCTGGGAAGAAGACTAAAAATGCTATAGTTCTTCAATACGTATTTCCTTATTTCAATCCAAAATTCCATTCTAATGGTTCATACATTTAACTTACTATATAATTAGGTTCCCCACAACTTAATACATCATTTAAGTTGGTTAATTACACAAATTAACATCCAAATCCATCCTAAAACCCATGAGTTTATTTCTAATACCATAAACCATTAAACTCAGACTTTCATCCCATAATTCTCTTCAATTCAAATCAGATATTGGTTCTACACATGGATCACAATTATCATTAACTCCAGATCCTAAAACATGAATTCTACTTTCCAATTCGAGATTTCATTCCTTATAAATTTCTGCTATTAACCTCCAATCAATTGATCTTTAAAATATAAAATTTATATTTCCTCCCTCTACATGCATAAGTTTAAATCCTATCACCCTATCATCAAAACCCATAAATTTTATGGAGACTTATTACGATGAATCAAGAAATACATTGAACGTTAATTTAAACAGGAAAATTCTTACCTAATATGGAAGATTGAGTGTCCTCCCTTGAATCCTTAGTCTCCTCCTCTCTTTGGCCCCTGGTATATTCTCTTTAGGGATGGGGGCTACTAAGGTTAACTTTAGATGAATGAATGAGACTCTATAATTCCCGAATTAACTTATATTATTTGCTAATATCGAGTTAATCCTTGAACCATATATTTTAATCCCTAAGTAAACCCGAACCCATAATAAAAATGACCCAACAACTCTCCAAATGGTATACCTATACCTCGAGCCCATTTTTAGAGGTCTAAAATGCCAAAACGAGGCCCCAAAACATCCTGAAATGTGTCCGAATTATTTTATTTTACGTAAACATTTTTATTATGTTTAAACAACAGATAATCATAAGTTAATTACCATTTGATTTATTTTCCACGAGTGAACCCATCATGCTCAATTGAGTCAAATAAATATGTAATTACGAATAAGCATTTATTCTCAATTTAAATTTTACTAATTTAAATTTAAATTTAAATCCCACTGATTTAATTTATTCACAAATTTATTCCAAACTTATTTAATTAAATACTGTCACAATATTTTTATTCTGAAAACAAGGGGTATTACATGCAGTAATATGACATTCACCATATGAGAATTCGTGGTGAAAGTCGAATTTCCCAGTAAAGACTTCCCGATGTGCCATGTTATCCCCAACACAAACTTTTCCATCTTTTTCTCTTTCGTGTTTACCTCGTCCCCAGAAAAATAGGACAATGCGGTAAAATCCTCCTCACACTCAGCTACCGTGTGACCTTCCTGCTTAAGGTTCATGAAATTTCTTCTCATCTTAGATTCCATTGCTGGTGGAAAATACTTTCCCTCCAACATACTCCATAACTCATCAATCGTCAAATTGTCTATCTCCTTCAGTTATGTAACAAACTCCCACCACTATAAAGCTTCCCCTACCAATCGAAATGAGGCTAACATCTTCTTCTGCATCTCTGTGCACTCTATCATCCTCAAGTGTCATTGTATATCCTTTTTCCTATGGCTGGCCACCAAAATGTCAGGACTCCCAGCAAACTCCGGTAGGTGTCCCTTAGTGAAGGCCTCCCTAGCTCTGCCCCATATTGAACCAGGTGTTTGCACTGGTAGCGTGCACTACCTGCTGTCCGGGCGGGGGTGGGGATGGCTACTGCTGCAGTGGCTGAAAATGTCGTAGCATAACGCCCATCATTGTGGAAACTGCATGAGTCACAATAGTGACAATCTCTGTTGTGGGTGTAGATGCGGATCCTGCTGAGCCCCTTCCTCTGCAGCCTGTGCGGCAACACCTTGTGGTCTACCTCTCCTACCATTTGCCATCTGCAAGCAAACAAGGATTGCATTAGTAACAGATTTCAAGAATATAATGATTTATAATCATAGGCTTTACATGTCAAATAAGGCGATGCAAAATGTAATGAACGCAACACAGATTCTAAGGACACTAGAACCTGAATGCTCTGATACCAACTGTAACAACCCCCATTTTCCACGTAACGGTTGGCCAGATACAATACGCTGAAGATGGGGGCTAGTTTATCAATATATATCATTCTCAACATAAAACCCTGATAAAATATTTATATTTCAAAACTACATGCACGATAAAACCAATCTAGTTAAAACATGATAAATAGTAAATCCAACATCAACATCCAGATAAAATAATCCCAAATATAAATATGACTGTCTCTAATGACTGAATAACAAAATCTGGGCTTATGCTCATAAAATAGCCAAAATAAATTATAGAAAGGAAATAACAACCTAAACTAGAATGAAGAAGTTGATATTTGGTAAGCAATGTATGACCCCAAGTCTGATATCACGTCAGTCCTGCTATCCCTAAATAGGAAAATCTGGGAAGAGAAAATATTTTATAATTTGGGACAACGCCCTAGAGTTGCAAGAATTAACTTACCAAAATTAAAATGCAATAATGTATTTAATTCAGAGTATATATTGCCCATCATCAGTCTCATACGATAAGTACCTCACCCCTCATCTAAGTGTAATACTATACGCATACCATCCCAAGTCCCAAATCTTAAAGTCTACAAATTTTAACAATAATTAATAATCAATATTTTTGGCATAAATCATGTCTCAAAGCTAATCGTTTACACATGTACTTTTAATTTCCCAGAATACCCCGGCTATACTATCCACATAAGTAACACAATATCTATTATGCATTTTCATAGTATTGGGTTCATGATTGATTGTCTGTACCGTTAGACTAAGTAATTACTCTCAATTAGTTTATAAGATTATTTATATAGGCATCTACCCTTGTTGTTTTGTTCATGCTCTATCAGTACGTCCAGAGGAGTTCCTCATCCAAATGGACATCACAAAACACATACAAGTGGTCTGGTCCCTACGCAATACACCATTGCACAGTTCATTCCAAATGGTGACAATAGATCTGCATTTACACCTACCTCTTGTAAGTGGCGCTACTACGTAGTACTTAAAGTAATGACCTACATAACGCCTAGCCCCCCTGTATCGACGTGTGCTACGGTCCCAAAACGCACATAAACCAACCGATAAGACCATCCACGAATATAGGTATGTCTATATAAAAAAATAAATACATATCTTTATCACATAATATGTAAAGGTAATTAATCCTATAATTACCCCCACGAAGTCTATTATATAATTCCAATTAACATTTCCACTTTAAGGATTAACCATCTAGTTAATCGTTAACTTCACACTTAAGTAATCACACAACCTTTCTACAAAATTTGTCTCTGATAAAGTTAAGATACTTTCCAATCTTTCCATTTTGTTTCTAGAAGTTCAATCCCAACTCCCGGACTCCATCATTTACGTCTAGGGGTGGACAAAAAAAAGACCGACCCGATTGGATCGAACCGGACCGAACCCACTTTTATAGGTTTTTTTATAAATCGGTCCTAATTCGGTCATAAATTAAGAGACCCGAAATGTTCGGTTCGATCTAAAATATCCATTATAAATTCGGTGGAGGTGAAAATATACAAAGTACGTAATCGTAAAACGACAAAAATTTACAATATATATATATATAACGACAAAAAATTCATTCCCCAACAATTAGGGTAAAGAATTCTCTAACAAAATTTCATTCCCAACAAAATTTCATTCCCCGACAAATTTTGTTCCTGAACAAAATTTAGGCATAAGTTCCTTTTCTTATAATTCCTCTCATTTAGCAGGAGCTAGAACATGGTAAAAAGAATATATCTTTACATACAAAAAAAAAAACTATGATGTTGCGGAATCTTGTAGAACATTTCATAGGAAAAGGAGTTTTAATGCATTGCAATTTGTATGAAAACAAATCCACTCTCATGAAAACATGAGTTATAATGTTTTAACAATTCATATTAACAAATTTTGATCACTATGTTACTCGAAAAATGATCCCACACTCATGAAATGAAACGACTGTATCATTCTGGTCATCGGGTACATGTGAATTTTGACTCAGTTTTCGGTCAACAAACAATAGATACTTCATGATATAAAAATAGTGGATTTGCTTCGGAGAAGGCCATTCACCAACTGCATCCTTTGGAAAGTTATCCTTGGCAACATTATTCACTTCTTTGGGACTGTGTTGCGGTAGTGAGTTTTGGAAAGTTGGCCTCGACAAAATTATTCACTTCTTTGGGACTTTGTTGCAATAGTGAGATGGTAGTGCGATGGTATCTAGAAGTCGAAATGGGAGTATGTGGTTACTGAATGTCACTCAACAGGTCCAAATAACCCACTATTTACAAAAAGTAGGCAATAATGAGAAATCCATTGAAATGTTAAACTACTTTTAAGTGACTATATATAATGTTGCAGTTGAAATGACAATAGCATACTGTTTGAAGTATTTGAACATCATATAAAGGGAAATTACCGATGTAAATAATCAAATTCTGAAAAACTAAATCGAATATTTATATTCGATATCAATAATCAAAATTAGAAGAAAAAAACACTCAAGGATCACTTTTAAAATCGAAGAGAACTAAAGATAAATGAGTAAGGTAATACACTGATGGCACAGTGCGCAAAATTCATTCAAATAATTTAAAAATCCAAATGGACATCATAAGATAAATGCAGAAAAAGACCAAATGACCTTAAATCCCACAACAAAATACGTGATGGCTATATTTCATAAGGTCATGGAAGCCGAATATGAAAATTGTTTTTTATTAGGATTTTGAGATGAAAGAACACCTATGACATTGTATATGGCTCGTAAAACAATAATGGGGAGCTGAAAAATGACATGGGATTATCTGATTCCCTACCTATCATGAGAAATTTATATCAGTAAAAGTGGCGCAGATAACTCAGTAAAGAACTGAAAAGAGCGGCGCAGATAACACAGGATTATTTTATCGTTCGCTATTTTAAGGGTGACCATATAAGGGTATACAATGTAAGATTAAGGATCCTTCTTGTGTATATCAAAATAAATTTAAAATACATTTGCATTATAGATGCATTTAATATTGATAAGAGTTAAAACAACAGTCTAATCAAATAAATTAGATTGAATTCAACCCATATATCAAAACTCAAATGATTATATATAAAACCCTAATAAAGAAGACCAATCCATATAAGTATATCAAGAAATGGTTATCAACTGACAATAGCTAGTAAGACCAAAGCAACATAATGAACGGATTGAATATGAGACTGAGGAAAACTCATCCCACTAATCTCTAGAAGTGTCCTCAGAAGACCCAAAAGCAAAGGCATTATGTTCAACCTTCTTTTCTATCTTTTTTTTTTCTTTTTGCATCCTCACATCAGAGTACAGACACCCAATTGGAACAAAAACCACTAACTTGAAATAACTGCAAATAATAAAACTTTGTTAGAAAGTAAAAACAGATTGAATCTGTGGTTGAGGAGAAAAAACATGCAAATAAATAAAGATGATTACTTAGTTAAAGTGTGAATGGCTTTTGAAGCATGCAAAGTTTGGAGTGACCAAAGAAGAGATGTTTACTTATGTGGGAAAGTGAAGCAAAATGTAAGCAATAATTTTTGTGTTGGTGTTTCTTTAAGACAGTGTGAGAGATGTGGAAATTGGTTGAGACTCTTCCTAATGTATTTATGTTGATGGAAATTTTAGAGAGAAGTTTATTCTAAGATGTTTGGTCAATTGATTGGAAACTATCTGATTGGGCATACCGTAAGTCCTAATCAGTCGCCTAAATCACTGATATCTTTTCCGCCCACCTTTCTGAGATCCAAAATAGAGTTATTGGAGACACATACAAAAGTCACCATAGCTTCTCCAAAGCAAAACTGCATATGATATATGTGGGGGGGGGGGGGGGACCTTTTCAAAAAGCAACCAGTAACATAAAAGAAAAATAAAGTTGGCATATGATACCTTCACAGGTCTTTGGAAAAGCCAGATCTTGAAAATGACTCGCAATCCCTACAAAAACATGTAGTAACACATTAGCCCCAAAATCCACATGTCTTGAACAATAAATAATAAGATAATAATTGGGATATATTGATGCCTATAATTTGAGATGTGTTCATGACTAAAATCTTAGATTTGTTAATTCCTAGAAAGCAATAATTGAGATATATTAGTGCTTAAAAACATAAGAAATACACAAAGTAAGGACTAAAATTTGAACAAACTAAAAGTCCTAAAATTTGAACAAACCAAGCAAGGTATGCTCTAAGCAAAATACTGTAGGTTATGATGAAGGCCAACCTCGGGATCTAGAAAAAGTTGTCCTTCATCGTGATGCCATTTTTTATCTTCCACCAGTCACACGCTATGAAATCCTACAGTAACAGTTTCAAAAACATATAAGGTTGAAAACAAATGAGATGGTCGGTCATAATTACGTCTGGATTATATAAGGGAGACAGTTTTTATTCCATCTGAAAAACCATTAGTACATGCCTATGTCTTTACTTTTGAAAAGGTAAAGTAAAAAAGGTCATTTTCAAGGTTATGGTGGGATGAGACAGTGGAAACTATTATCGCTTTCCTAAGTTTTCACAACCAGGAAGCATTACATCCAGAAAACTTACCAAATAAAAATTTTGCATACTTTAAGAGACTGTTGTTTCTTCCAAGTTTTCACGTCATTATTTCCAGGGAGCTTCAAGTTGTAAGGACCAAAATAAAGATGTTTAAGCAAAGGCCATAATGCATTTTAGATGGATATTCTTTCCACGTCATTAAATGCACCTAACAGTAAAAAATATGATAATTACTTTTTAAGCCTAGGTTCATACAGGAACATGAGCACTAGTAATCTAATTATTATCCACAAATATATCAAGAAGTTACTGAAATCTTCAATTGTCCAATGGTGTTTTAGCTTCCCTTCAATGGAACCCCATATTCATCTTGTAAGAAATCTTCCAGAACTGAAAAATTCTGCATACAAATACCATAGCGATCTCTGAAGTAGGTGCCAACATTAGTAGATAAATCACTTTTACCAAATAAATGGACCACCGTTTCAACTGTGTAGTTTTTATAACAAATACAATTGGAAGGGCCTCTAATACAAATTAATTTTAAAGACTCATCAACAGGGAGATAGTCTCTCTAGGATAAGAAACCTAGGTTTTAGAAGAATGCATTTATTCCAAGTAAACTTATTGGACCTAGACAAACTTTTTTCTTGCCTAACTAAATCCCAAGAAGATTTTATCGAAAAATTCCAAAAGTTTCAGGTTTCCATACCAGTTAACATAGTGGTGTTTTAGCTTCCTTTCAATGGAACCCCATATTAATCTTATAAGAAATCTTCCAGAACTGAAATTTTTTCCATACAAACACCATAGCGATCTCTGAAGTAGGTGCAAACAATTGAGTATAACTCTGGGAAACAGGGGTTTCAAACACACACATGAATAAATAGGGAATTAACAAAACAAAAAAAATCGTTAAAGAAATTCAATAAACATGCACATGCATTGTTAGATAAAAGAAATTCAATAAACATACATCTCCAACTTAGAACTTGCAAACTAATAGTTAATTTCAAACTTAAAAACTAACGGGATTCTTATTTTTGTATATAAAGTAAGAGGCAACTAAAAGCTTTATTGAAATTAATCAACATAGCAAAATTAAACATTAGGTTACATGCAAATTGCTAAGGTACGTCACAACTTCAGTATCAAATGTGTTGTGCCTACACACTTTATGCAGTGGATACAAATAAATTGTATATTAAGATCTAATATCAAAATGGGGATCACTAATCTTAGCATAAGAAACAATACATTAAGATCTAATATCAAAGTTAATATAAAAAAATATAAAAATACAAAATCGATACAGAATTGCAAAGAAAGTATTTTTTTACTAAAATTCCTTTCTCAAATGGCACCATCCATACAGAATTACAATATGAGTATAAAGACTCTTTTTTCCGCTAATACACCGTCGTTATAAAACATAACCCTGGGAAACTTATGTTATAAAAGTCGCCTAAAGAATATAATGAGAATATATGGCAACATACTAACAAATAGATTAATAAACATGTTTAATATAATGGGAAAATGGTAACAAAGAGAGTGTATAATAAAGATGTACAATATAATGGGAATGCATTATGCTTGCATACATTTGTTCCTCCAACATAACCAATTATTTCATATAATACAAATAAAAATACAACTGATCAAAACCTTAACTAACCTCTGTAAGAGCCAATAGCTCTAAAAATTCGCTTTAAATATGATATAAGCACCCCATGCGATAATATCTGTGATTTATCCAAACACCCATTACTAATACATCAAGGATGAAAAAATATTCATAAATGAGATAAACATCAGATAAGACGCGACCTCTCATTGCTTTTATGAATGGAGGGAACTCAAACAAAACTTATCAATAGATTTAATCGTAAACAATAACACAACCTCAAATTCTATATCAAATTATAAACAGTAACATCGGAGTAAACAGTAACACCCAAACTTGTTAACAAATGAAAACGAGTTCAACAACCAATACTTAGATATGAGGTTTATAGTAACACCAAGTCAAATTCTGATATCTAATTACAAAACTAATGAAATGAACTAGTATAACATACCTATGACAAATCGAAATACCGAAGGAAATTAACACAATTAAATTCCCATTCCTATTCAAGCACTTGGAATATTTTAGGTGGAAATCCCCTAGTAAACACTCAAAATGAAGGATTTTAACTTTCAGTTGCTTATCCTACTATGATGTAAATGAATTCAGATTTTAAAAAGAAAAAAATCATAAAACTTATTATAAACAATCCTCTAAGCACAAACAATACAAATAATAATCTTACTTCAATCTTTGTCCAGCTAAATAATCCTCTAAGCACAATTGTGCAATTAACAATGTATAAATTCAATCAGCTAAATAAACAACAGTGAGATCAAAGTATAAAGTATAAAATCAATGGGTATAAGATGTTGAAGAAAAATTATATATTTGGTCCAAGAAAAATACAAATCAACCCAATCATTTTATCAAACATCGACGGGCAGGAATAACCTGTTCGTTCATCACATCCATTGTTCATGCATCACATCCTTGTCACTGGATTGACAATCTGCAAGAGGTGGACATGGATATAATTCCAGTAGAATAATGTGAAATAGAAAAAATAAAATGAATCATGAGATAAAAAAAATACAATTGCAACTAACCAGGAGAAGAAAAGATGTATTTTAAACTTAAAACACAAATGAATCATTTGCGATCCTATATAAACACAATAAAGAACAGTAAAACCCATCTTGATTAAACTTATAATTATCATAGATCAATTAAAACATGGATACATGGGGTTTACTATATTCAAAATAGTTATTAAAATACACAAACTAAATTCAAGAACAATTACGGTTAAATGGGAAGCTCTATAAACATTAAAGCAGGAATCAAAATAAGAAATGGCTAGCCAAAATTGCAAAAATGTAATCAAGGTATTCATCAGTTGTAAATTCGAAACTTGTGCTGTAAATAAAAGGTCTAAAATAAGTAAAATAGAGAGAGTAAAAAAACAAAAGAAAGTATATAGAGAGAGTAAAAAAAGGAAAACTCAAATTTGAGAACACTAAAACTCAAAGCTTAAACTCACCCCAAATTCCAGCATTCTATAAACCTGTGAATAAGAGATTAAGATGGAGAGAAAAATTAAAAGGCAAGAAAAACATAAATAGAGAGAGTAAACAAAGGAAAACTCAAATTTGAGAACTCTAAAACTCAAAGCTTAAACTCACCCCAAATTCCAACATTCTATAAACCTGTGAATAAGAGATTAAGGTGGAGAGAAAAATTCAAACGCAAGAAAAACATAAATAAATTGAGTAAGAAAACAAAAGGAAAAAAGAGATCCATACCCTGTGATGATGCTTTGGGGGCTCTCCGAGGTGATCAGTCATGGAGCACTTCAATAGATCTTGCTTGGTTATGTGCTGAATGAAACAAACAAAAATAAGACATTAGAGACAAAGTCATGTGAAATCAAAACCCAAATGGGAAATAAAAAAATCAAATGTGAAATCACAAATCAAGAGAAATCATAATCCCCAAATGTGAAATCAAAACACAAATGTGGCATTAAATTAAAATACCATTCGAAGTTGGGCACAATGTCGGCTTGGTGGGAATAAGAGGTCTCTCTGTGTGTGTGAGAGATACAGAGAGCTTGATGTTGGGTTTGAGAGAGAAAGTGATGAGGTTGGTATCTTGAAAAGTGAGTCCGTGACATTGAGATACGAAACCTCCTCGAAGCTAGAGAAGATGGAAAGTTGGTTTTCAAATTAAAGTAAGAGAGAGAGTGAAACTTGTACTGAGTGGGGACGTGCGCGTCTCTCCCCCATGTGGGTTAGTTTAGTAAGTGCCTTCATTATTGACTTTAATTACCAGGGTGCCATTTTATTTTGAACCGTTAGATCTTAACATGTGGCTGAATCCTCACCTTTGATTAAGTTATCAACTTATGGAATAGTGTCAAAACTTTTACTACTTATTTATATATATATATATATATATATATATATATATATATATATATATATATATATAAAATAAGTTAGGTTGTTTTTTTGAAAATTTACACATTTTTAACAATCTAGATCGATGCCACCTCCTTACATATTTTGATGGTACAGATCGCATCTATTTTTTTTTACAAATCTACCCCTTAACTATTTGGTTTCCCCCTCTTTTTCTACCTCTCAAATTTAGCCTTTAATTAAAAAATGGGGGCATTTTGGTAACACCATCCCAATTTACACACGGGGTCCTCCCCGTATCTCTCATTCTTTCTCTCTCCCTCGAGCTTGGAGATAACCTAAGCATTCTACCCCCTGCAAGACTCCCCGTTTTCATCCCTGCGACTGCAAGACCCAACCCGACCCCTTTACTACCCCCTGCAAGACTCCCCAACCCGTACCCCCTTTACCTCACCCGCCACGATCTCTCCACCTCACCCGCTGCCAGTCAGCTCCGACTTCAGGTAGTCTTTCTATCTTACACACTCACTCGCCGCCACCTCCTCTCACACTTCTTTTCACGATCTCATTTTGTTTGGTCATTTGTTTTGTTGATCTGGTGCGATTTATGGTTTAGATTAAAATTTATTGATGATTTTTTTGTATTATCCGAGTTTGTTCATCTAATGATTTGGTTTAGGTTAAAATCTATTGATATTTGTTTTATCATTTTTTTTATTTGTTATTTATTTTTCCTTTTGCAGGTATACTCCTCTTTTTTTGTAGATCTATTTTTCCTTTTGCAGGTATACTCCTTTTTTCCATTGCCCTATTTTTGTAATCTATGAAAATACAAACCATAGATTAGTTTTCACAAATGTAATTGAAAAAATATGATTTCAATCTTTTGAGAATGGTTCTGGGTATTCAATGTGGTCAGTAGCAGTGACCTATATGGCTAAATCTTAGTGGTTAACTGATAACACGACCTTTTGAAAGTACTAATAAACATGGTTGAGAAGGGATTTGATGATAATTGTTGTCTCAAGGTTTTTGTCTTAATGCATTATGGCTATTTTTTTTCCACCCCCCATTTAATGGGGTGATATAAATGGGTCTTAGCCCATATGTGTGGGTTTATATACGGTTGGGGGCTCCAAATAAAATTACCCGTGTCATGCATATAAAATTACCCCTCAGTGTATATAAAACTCGGTTTATATGATTTTTCATTCTCTCCCACTATTTTTAGGTTTAGGTTTAATTCTAAATTTCTCTTTTGAAATATGTACATAATAATTATGGTATTTATTTTGAATTTGTTTGGTTTGGTTTTGATTTTATGACATTTCGTTCTAATTACGCAAAGCTGGAATCTTAATGGACATAGATGATATAACCAATTATGAGAATGTATGTTTCTAGAACTGTATAATGTTGTTTCTTTCGTATTCTGGATTCTAAACACGGGTATTGTGAGTCATGAGCATTGTATGTTTCTCTCTTTATTTATTTTTTTCCTTTTTGGATGTTTTTTCGTTTAATATCAGGGAGTGAGTTTTTTGAATATTGGTTCAACATCATGGTTTTGTGAACACTTCAAGTCTCCATAACTGTTCAACATCATGGTTTTGTTGAACTTTTGGGTTGTGCATATGTCAATATTTACATTTCTGATAGTTCAATATTGATTTATTTGTAGATACAGTGAATATTGATGTGGATGTTAAAGATATTAATGGCAATGGATAATGATTGTGGTTTGCAATTTTGCACACGGTAACTAATTTCTTCAACTATTTGTAATCAACTAATTTGTTATTGCACTTAATTGTGTTCTTTATATACAAATGAAATCCATATCGATTTGATAATTTGGTCACTTAATTGTGTTCTTTATATACAAATGAAAGCCATATCGATTTGACAATTTGGTCTGATACTCACAGTGGACGACTCGCTTAGGGGAATATGAGCAATTCTATCACACGAAAACATTTTCAAGAATGTGGTTCTGTAACACATCATCTAAACTTTATCGTGGTATGATATGACTTCCAATTTTTGGTTTTTCCCTCTTTTCTTTGCATTATTATTTGTTCATATTTAGAAGTTTCTTAAAAAAATCTCAGTTTGTTCATATTTTATCTAGAGTTATTGTAGGATCAAAGCTGGAAGTGAATGCTATTGCTACTGCTTCTTTGGCACCACGGATTCTTCTCGAACTAACCAGGGGAGTTGTCCAATCTACTGTTACTTTTTCTTTGGTTCTTTAAGGATTAAGAGGTATGTAAAGGTATCTATATAGGAGTTTGTTCTCTGCCATTTGAACAGGGAATGAGAATTTGTATAGGTTCACTAATTGTATCCTATTTCATTTATAGTACTGATAAAGTTTCTTTTCAACTTATCAATATGTAGGAGAAGTGGTTTAGTGTTATGACATGATTTTGTATACAATGCTATGCTCAATGCTCTCTTTTATCTTTTAGAACAATAATTAATGTTACAGATTTGAGTTTAGTGATACTTTGAGGTTGAATACCTTTATCTTTATAGTTACATTTATGTAGAGAGGATTAATCCTCTTCTTTAGTAACGCAGGTCTGCAGCCACTACCAAATATGTTTTTAACAGTTTGGTAGAGTGTTAGAAGGGGCCCAACATTATTTGAATTTTAATATTACTACTTTTTTAATTACTGGGCTCAAATTTAGTTTGGCTTCATTAATGATACTTAGTTTAGTGTCTAGGTACCTATATATGAATTGGTAAGTTAGGAAACAAGAGTTGTGAGTGTTTTTAAACCAAGTCTTGAAGGATTAGGAGGTGTGTAAAGGTATCTATATAGGAGTTTGTTCTCTGGCATTTGAACAGGGAATGAGAATTTTTATAGGCTCACTAATTGTATCCTATTTCATTTATAGTACTCATAAAGCTTCTTTTCAGCTCATCAATATGTAGGAAAAGTGGTTTAGTGTTATGAAATGATTTTGTACACAATGCTATGCTCAATGATCTTATATGTCGTTTAAAACTATCTATTTGATATTCACCTAGAAAACCAACTCAAAACATAGGTAATCATCTTTTTAGCGCAACACATCAAACTATTTCATGATTTTAACTATAAGATTTAAAGTTTGGCCTTATCACATAACATACATTTACCTTGTAATATTCCCGAGCCTTTGAAATCTCAGTTCCACAATCTCACAAAATGATATCCTCATGTATAGATATCGTTTATAATGTTGTTGCAAAGGGAACAACATATCTTGCCTATGTACATCTCTTTTTACCCCCAAACTTTACACTAGAAAAGTTCAATTAGATGTTATAAGTATTTGGTACTATTTGTAAAGATAGAACAAGGGTATAATGCGCTTATTTGATTTGATATACAACTTTAATGCCTCATATTCTATGGATTCATACAACTTTAATGCCTTTTAAGGTGAATGACAGTACCATACAACACCTGATCGTTGTTAATGTATCCGTTGTTAATGTTTATATACTTCCTTACAATTGTATTCTGAAATGCCCAACATGTATCCGTTGTTAATGTTTATATACTTCCTTACAATTGTATTCAGTATGAAAGATACTATGTTAGTTTTCTTATTTTCTATTTATTTACGGAGTTGTATGCATTTGTGTTTATTGTGCGCTATGTTTTTTGTATCAGATATGAAGCGACTAAAGACAAATAACTCCATGTTAAGCCAACCTTCGCCGGGGCTAAAATCAGGTGCTGTGAATGGGAGGTATGAAGGGGATTGGGAAGCATATATGTAGCAGCATATATGCAGGCTGCATATATGCAACAGCATATATGCAAGCTGCATATATGCGAACCATCATCGTTTTTCTTTCGAATGCGAATTTTTAGACGTACAAACCTTATTTGGGACTGAAGTAACTCCGTGGAAGTATGAGCGAGCTATATTAGTGTAAGCTCAGCCTAGAAATATCCATTAACATATATATGCATATCACACTACACACTGCACACTGCCTCGCAAATTGCATAATATGCATATCACACCAAACACTGCCTCGCAAATTGCATATATATGCATATCACACCAAACACAACATTCATGTGTTAACATATAGTTTTTGACACCTTGCTATCCGACAATCTTATAGTAGACTGTTATGTCGGCAGCCTTATAAACATCGTGTGTTTACCTATATTGTTGAATTCGAAGCTTATGTTCCGTGGGTTAGATTTTCATAAATTAAACTTCATTATAAGGTTTCAAAGCCCAATTTTCAAGCTCTCTTACAGTTTCTGTTGATATTTTTTCAATTAATCTTCATTTGCCATATTATAGCGATGAGTTACAACATGATTGGGGATTATTTATCGGATGACTTCAATTATATGTCCTTAAGCCAGGTTGTGTGTATAATTTTAGTAAGTTCCATGACGTTATTTGGTGACACACCGTAAAAGTATCATGACTATTATCATAAATGCATTGTTATTATATATTTTGTGATTTTTGTGTGTGATTTGATTGTGATTTTGTCTCAGATTTTGGAGGCCAAATCTTGATCAAATTTGATTTTAGAGGCCGACTCTCGATCAAATCAAGTATACTCTCTCTCCTCTTAATTTTGAGGTGTGATCTTCTTATCTTACTTTTGATTTATACATGTCAGATCCGAGTTCTTCTCTTACTTTCGAGGAATGCACACACGCGCTCCCTGCCCTGTCCCCTCCCCCGTTCCCTACTCACACACGCGCACATAAACATGCACACACGCGCACATAAACACACACGCACACATGCGCCCCCTGCCCGTCCCCTCCCCCCTTCCCCACTCACACGCACACGCACACACAAACACGCACACACGCGCACTGCATATATGCACTGGTATGCATATATGCATATGCATACACGCACACACGTGTCCCCCGTCCCCTCCCCCCTTCCCCACTCACGCACACACACGCACACAAACACGTACACACGCACACACGCGCCCCCTGCCCGTCCCCTCCCCCCTTTCCCACTCACACCCACACACAAACACACACACTCACACTGCATATATGCACTGTTCAAATAGTTAATTTTTCTTAATATTGTTATTTGTTTTATTTGTAGACCAAATATGATGGGATCAAGCTCGAAACTGCATTTTTTTTTTATAAAAGAGGTAATCCAATTGGATCCGACTGAATCAATATCAAATTTAGACAATTTGAATATATTTCATTTTACTGATTGTATATTTACTTATGTGACTGTATCTTTGTTCGAGAAACTGATTAATTATGTTTATTATTTGTCAAATCATACAGAAAAAATCGAGAGGGAGAGAGTGATAATGGCCAGAGGTGGGAAGATGGATGGGAAGACAACAGTAGTAGCACCTAATCCAGAAGCACCATGGCACATACATTTTGAGAAAGTCCCACATATTCTCCTTTCCCTGCCTTCTAACTCCCATATCCGAATTTGGGATTTTTTTTTAATTTGTTGAATTTGTTGTTACCGCTTAAATAGGGTGGATAGTCCAATAAACAAAGTAGACTATGTCCAATTTTTAAAAAAAATTGACACTTTGTTTTTTAGAGACACATTTAATTTGATTGGTGAATATTGTATATTTAATTTTATATGTGAATTTGTTTGAAGAATCTAGACAATTTGGATGTTGGACTATTTGTTATTTGTTGAGCGGGGTGAATATTTTCATAAATAAAGGAGATTATGCCCATATTTTTTAAAATTTGACACTTTGTTTTTTTGAGACAATGTGAATTCGATGGATGAATATTGTATATTTCGTATTATATGTGAATTTATTTGATGAATCTAGACTATTTGAATGTTATTGGACTATTTGACATTGTTTTAAAATTACACTTCGAAATTTTTGCGTTTCGCTATTACGTATTTTGAAAAATTGTCGCCGTTTCGCAATTACGTACTTTGAAAAATTTTGTTCTGCCTTCAGGCACGGGCATACGCTGGTATATATATATATATATATATATATATATATATATATATATATATATATATACACATTAAGGTATAAATGCATAAAAATATTAAGAATAAATAATTATGAATGATAAAATAAAATTTAAAAATTTAAAAAATATTATTTTATTATTTTTTGAAAAACTTGATTATAACACTAAAATATTATAATTAAAATTTTAAAATAAGCATATCAAGTATAAATTCTTATCATAATTATTATTTAAATATAAAAAAAATAGAATTATAATTAATAATCAAGCTATCCAAGAGCAAGAATAAATTTTAAATAGAGAATTAAGGGAAATGTCATGTCCCTTTCTTTATTTGGATTTTTAAGATAGTGCTTTTCAAATTTATAAATTTAGTTCCTGCGGTACAAACGATGACATTTTTCATGATGTTAATACAGAAACAAAATTTATAAAAATTATTTAAAGTATACATTCTTTCTCCAAAACTCCGAGTTTTAAAATCAGCGTACATTTCCTTGCGGATCGAATCCATGAGAGCAAAAAAAAGGCGGAATCAGAATTTAAAAGTTGAAGAGTCGTGGGCATGGCAAGGCAAGGCAAGGCAAGTGCCCGGTTTACATACAAATCTTTGAAGCTTGGTAAAACGAATAAAGTTTGTTTGACCACGCCCTTCCACATCCCGCGTCCCCCCGTGTAATCATAATTCCTTCACGTTACCATCCCCGTCTCTTGAGTAGTTCCAATTTTAATTAATCGTGTACCTATCTGAGCACGCATTTCATTTCTACTGAAACCAAAAACCCAAATCCATCACCGCTGCTGCCTAATGCCATGAGTCTGAGGCAGCGGCCACCACCGGCGGTCCAACCCGAATCCCAATCCCAAGCGTACAACATAATCCCCATCCACAACCTTTTAGCCGAACATCCCTCTCTCCGTTTCCCAGAAGTACGAGCCGCCGCAGCTGCCCTACGAGCCGTGGGTGACCTCCGGAAACCCCCGTTCGTCCCATGGCGCGACCACATGGATATTCTGGACTGGCTGGGCGCCTTCTTCGGTTTCCAATCCGACAACGTCCGCAACCAACGCGAACACCTGGTCCTCCACCTGGCCAACGCCCAGATGCGCCTTATGCCTCCCCCTGACAACATCGACTCCCTCGACCCCTCCGTCCTCCGCCGCTTCCGCCGCAAACTCCTCAACAACTACACCCATTGGTGCTCCTACCTCGGCCGCAAATCCAACGTCTGGATCTCTGACTCCCGCCGCAAACCTTCCCCCTCTGACCATCGCCGCGAGCTCCTCTACGTCTCCCTCTACCTCCTCATCTGGGGGGAGTCCGCTAATCTCCGCTTCGTCCCCGAATGTCTCTGCTACATATTCCACCACATGGCTATGGAGCTCAACCGAATCCTAGAAGATTACACAGACCAAAACACAGGTCGACCCGTTCTCCCTTCCATCTTCGGCGAAAACGCTTTCCTAAACCGAATTATCAAACCCATTTACCAAACTATCAAATCCGAGGTCGAAAATAGTAGAAACGGTACTGCCCCTCATTCGGCCTGGCGGAATTATGATGACATTAATGAGTATTTTTGGAGCAGGAGGTGTTTCCAGAAGCTTCAGTGGCCTATTGATATTGGGAGTAATTTCTTTGTCACAACGAGTCAAGGGAAGAAAGTGGGGAAGACCGGGTTTGTTGAGCAGCGCTCTTTTTGGAACTTGTTTCGTAGTTTCGATAAGTTGTGGATCATGTTGATTTTGTTTATGCAGGCCGGTATTATAGTTGCGTGGGAGGAGAGGGAATGGCCCTGGCAGGCGTTGGAGAGGAGGGAGGTTCAGGTTAAGGTTCTGACAGTTTTCTTAACGTGGAGTGGGCTGAGGTTTCTTCAGTCAATTCTCGACGTGGGTATGCAGTATAGTTTGGTTTCGAGGGAGACTATGTGGCTAGGTGTGAGAATGGTGTTGAAGATTATTGTTGCAGCCGTTTGGATCATTGTTTTTGGGGTGCTCTATGGTAGAATTTGGTCTCGAAGGAATAATGATGGGACATTGTCCACTACACGCGTGGTCAATTTTCTAGAAGCTGCATTGGTTTTCGTTGTCCCTGAGATTTTGGCACTCTCTCTGTTTATTATACCATGGATTCGAAATTTCCTCGAGAATACAAATTGGAGGATCTTTTATATGCTTTCCTGGTGGTTTCAGAGCAGAACTTTTGTGGGTAGGGGGCTTAGAGAAGGTCTCATGGATAATATAAAGTATAGTCTGTTCTGGATTGTTGTGCTCGCGACGAAATTCTGCTTTAGTTACTTTTTACAAATTAAACCCATGATTGCTCCAACGAAGACGCTCTTAAGACTCAGAGATGTTAATTATGAGTGGCATGAGTTTTTCGATAACAGCAACAGGTTTGCTGTTGGGGTGCTGTGGATGCCCGTGGTTTTGATTTACCTCATGGACCTGCAGATTTGGTACTCAATTTATTCATCGTTTGTGGGTGCAGGTGTTGGGTTGTTTGCGCATTTGGGTGAGATTCGAAATATGCAGCAGTTGAGGTTGAGATTTCAATTCTTTGCGAGTGCGATCCAGTTCAATCTGATGCCAGAGGAGCAGCTGTTGAATCAAAGGGGGACTTTAAGGAGCAAGTTTAAGGATGCCATTTACCGGTTGAAGCTGAGATACGGGATGGGTCGGCCTTTTAAGAAGCTCGAATCGAATCAGATAGAGGCGAACAAGTTTGCCTTGATCTGGAATGAGATAATCTTGACGTTTAGGGAAGAAGACATTCTCAGCGATAGCGAGGTTGAGCTTTTGGAGTTGCCTCAGAATACTTGGAACGTTAGCGTTATCCGCTGGCCATGTTTGCTCCTCTGTAATGAGCTTCTGCTCGCTCTCAGTCAGGCAAAGGAGTTGGTGGATGCTCCCGACATGTGGCTTTGGCATAAAATCTGTAAATATGAGTATAGGCGTTGTGCTGTCATCGAGGCATACGATAGTGTGAGGCACTTGGTGCTTCAGATCATTAAATCCAATACCGAGGAGCATTCAATTATGACAATCTTGTTTCAAGAAATCGAGCAGTCAGTTCGGATGGAGAAGTTCACGAAAACATTCAAGATGACTGCACTTCCCCAGATTCATGCCAAATTGATCACTCTTCTTGATATATTAATCAAATCCAATAAAGATCTTAACAAGGTGGTGAATACTCTGCAGGCCCTTTATGAGGTTGCTATTCGAGATTTCTTTAAAGAGAAGAGGAGCACAGACCAACTAAGGGAGGACGGTTTAGCTCCTAGCAGGCCAGTTTCAAGCACGGGTTTGCTTTTCGAAAATGCTGTTGAATTACCTAATTCAGATAACGAGACCTTTTTTCGTCAGGCTCGGCGATTGCACACGATTCTTACTTCACGGGACTCGATGCACAACATCCCAAAAAATCTCGAGGCCAGACGAAGAATCGCCTTCTTCAGCAACTCATTGTTTATGAACATGCCTCATGCTCCCCAAGTTGAGAAGATGATGGCTTTCAGTGTTTTGACCCCTTACTACAATGAAGAAGTGCTTTACAACAAGGAGAATCTTCGGACAGAAAATGAAGATGGGGTTTCCACCCTATATTACTTGCAGACAATTTATGCAGACGAATGGAGTAATTTCTTGGAGCGGATGAAGCGGGAAGGGATGAAGGAAATTGTAGAATTAGGGGAGCCGAAAAGGCTGATGGATCTTCGTCTTTGGGCCTCTTACAGAGGCCAGACACTCGCTCGCACTGTGAGGGGGATGATGTATTATTATCGAGCTCTCAAGATGCTGGCTTTTCTAGATTCTGCATCTGAGATGGACATTAGGGAAGGATCGAGGGAGCTTACTTCGATGAGGCGCAGTGGCAGTTTGGATAGTGTCAGCCCGGAGATGTCCCCATCTACAAGAAGTCTGAGTAGGGCAGATAGTTCGGTGAGTTCGTTGTTCAAAGGCCACGAATATGGGACCGCTCTGATGAAATACACTTACGTGGTCGCCTGCCAGATATACGGGTCCCAAAAGGCCAAACGGGATCCACATGCAGAAGACATTTTGTATCTGATGAAGAACAACGAAGCCCTTCGAGTTGCCTATGTTGATGAGGTGTCGGCAGGGAGGGATGAGACAGAGTATTACTCTGTTCTTGTGAAGTTTGATCAGCAGTTGCAGAAGGAAGTGGAGATCTATCGGGTGAGATTGCCGGGTCCTTTGAAGCTCGGGGAGGGAAAGCCAGAGAATCAGAACCATGCTCTTATCTTCACACGGGGAGATGCCGTTCAGACCATTGATATGAACCAAGACAACTATTTCGAGGAGGCTCTCAAAATGCGTAATCTATTAGAGGAATTCAGACACTATTATGGTATACGAAAGCCTACTATATTAGGTGTTCGTGAGCATATTTTTACCGGCTCTGTCTCATCGCTTGCTTGGTTCATGTCGGCTCAGGAGACGAGTTTTGTGACTCTGGGTCAGCGGGTTTTGGCGAACCCGTTGAAGGTACGAATGCATTATGGGCACCCGGATGTGTTTGATCGATTTTGGTTCATGACCCGGGGAGGGATAAGTAAAGCTTCCAGAGTGATCAACATTAGTGAGGACATTTTCGCCGGCTTCAATTGCACGTTGCGAGGTGGAAATGTGACTCACCATGAATACATTCAAGTTGGAAAGGGAAGGGATGTTGGGTTGAACCAAATATCCATGTTCGAAGCCAAAGTTGCCAGCGGAAATGGGGAGCAAGTTCTCAGCAGAGATGTCTACAGGCTGGGTCACAGGCTGGACTTCTTCAGGATGCTGTCATTTTTCTACACTACTGTGGGGTTCTTTCTCAATACGACAATGATTATCTTGACGGTTTATGCATTTTTGTGGGGCCGGCTGTATCTGGCCCTTAGTGGGATCGAGGGTACTGCCATGGCAAATGACACCACTAACAATAGAGCACTGGGTACAATCTTAAACCAGCAATTCATACTCCAACTCGGTTTGTTCACTGCGTTACCGATGGTTGTAGAAAATTCTCTCGAGCTTGGTTTCCTCCCAGCCATATGGGATTTTATAACAATGCAGCTCCAGCTTTCATCTGTGTTCTTCACATTTTCAATGGGAACTCGTGCCCATTACTTTGGCCGAACCATTCTTCATGGCGGGGCCAAGTACCGGGCTACCGGGCGGGGGTTTGTGGTGCAGCATAAGAGTTTTGCGGAGAATTATAGATTGTATGCTCGTAGCCACTTTGTTAAGGCAATCGAACTTGGTCTCATACTCATAGTTTATGCCTCGTACAGCCCAGTAGCTACTGGGACTTTCGTCTACATAGCATTGACCATCTCCAGTTGGTTCCTCGTAATTTCTTGGATCATGGCCCCGTTTGTGTTCAATCCGTCTGGCTTTGATTGGTTGAAAACCGTCTACGATTTTGATGATTTTATGAACTGGATATGGTACCGCGGGGGTGTGTTTGCAAAATCTGAACAGAGCTGGGAGAGATGGTGGCATGAAGAACAAGATCATCTAAGGACAACTGGTATTTTGGGGAAGATATTGGAAATAATTTTAGACCTTCGGTTTTTCTTTTTCCAGTACGGGATAGTATTCCAGCTGGGCATTGCTGCGGGGAGCAAGAGTATTGCTGTTTACTTACTTTCTTGGATATATGTGGTATTTGCGCTTGTGATTTATTCTGTTATAGCATATGCTAGGGATAAATATGCCGCAAGAGAACACATCTACTATCGGCTGGTTCAGTTCCTCCTTATTATTCTCGCTACACTGCTGATCATTGCCTTGCTGGAGTTCACTGAATTCAAATTTCTTGATGTTTTCACCAGTCTCTTGGCATTTGTTCCTACTGGGTGGGGTTTCATTTTGATTGCACAAGTATTGCGGCCTTTTCTGCAAAACACTATGCTTTGGGGGGCTGTTATTTCAGTTGCTCGCATGTATGATATTATGTTTGGAGTGATTATCATGATGCCTGTGGCACTGCTATCGTGGATGCCTGGGTTCCAGTCGATGCAGACGAGGATCCTATTCAATGAAGCATTTAGTAGGGGTCTGCAGATATTCCAGATTGTGACAGGAAAGAAATGGAAGGCTGAATTGTGATCTGAGGTAATTTTCGTTAAACCTATTCTATTTCTTTGGAAACTTGTGAGATCGTTTCTTATCTGTTACAAGTTATTACACTCATATTTGCGCCTGTGATGATCATTGTATTGGCATAATGTATAGACAATTATTATCTTAACTGATCTTGCAGTTGGTAAATAGTCATTGTAAAATTATTTATTTTGCCTTTGATGGGTAAATATTTCTGTATTGACATATTTAAGTTTAATTACATAATATCTATTCGCTGTTAAGTGGAGGATGATTTCTCAACTAGCTTACCCACAGTCGTCTGTAAATAGATGTAAAGATAAAGGTACAGTAGCTGTTCCACTAAATTATTTTTGCAACATCAGTGGGGATTCCTACATCTGATTCACTCGGTTGTCATTTTGGTTCATTATTGGCCAGTCTTTCTAGTTTTGATGACACGCCCAATATTGTTGATTCTTTGTGATACAAAGGAACCACCATTTCGTACTCTTTGAAACACCAAGGTAGTGCTTAGTACCTCCCATATGTGTACACTGTATCTTTTAGAGCAATCTTCCCCATGCCACTTGTAGCTCTCATTGACCTATATTCTGACTTATTCAGCTTGTAGATTTTATTCACAGTTCTTGATAACTGGGAAGAGAGATACTGTGTTGACATCACGGTTGAAAGTCATCCATGTGGAATTCTTTGTGCAGCTGTGATACTTTGATTGATTTGAACAGGTAAGTTCTAAATTTAAACCTAGCATTTTAGTGGTCAGTTACCGAAGGAATGTTAGCTGTTACTGGTCAACAGTCTAGGTGTAGGTGACGTTGTGAGCAGGGAGTGATCCGATATTGTTAATAGGGGACTGCTGTGTGGAATTGTGGATCTTTTGGAGGGAAATGTCCCCGAATGCTGGGCCTAGTACGTGGGTTGGCCCAAATCTTTGGTGGGTGGCATGAAGAACTGTGCTCTGCCTTGCGGCAAGTTCTGTCGTTATTAGTGAGGGAATTGTCTAGCTTCTTCATTTCAGGTTTATTATTCGGAGATTTTATTGATAAGTAGAACATTGTGAAGATAGGTATATTTTATCAGTTGTGTTTTGATGTGCACAGCTGGTATCTTGGGTGTACTCTTGGGATCTTTGGAATTTTGGTGGGAAGATAATTCTTATAATTTTCTGTTTTATAATTATTATTAGTCTTAACTAGGATATTATTTATGAGATATTTTAGGAAGCAGATTTAATTTAGGATTATCATTCGGAGTTAGGATTGAATTATGATCTATCTTTTATTCCGTTTGTTTGTGTTTCTCTTCTTATGGTAGGCTTAGGACTCTAGTTATTGTTGGTATAAACAAGGCTTTTTGGCCAATCATTGTGTTTACTTTTTTCTTATTATTGGTTTATGAATATGGATTGAGTGAGATTCTTTGATTTATTATGTTTGTGCGAGTGTGTTGTTATTAATTCCGCCGCCCTTACTTCATGTTTAGATCTTTCCTAGATGTGCTTGTGCTGGGCAAGAAGACAGTAGGCCTGCATGGGCCTAGGCGGAGAAGCCTTTTATGGGCTGATGGTAAGTTAGACACAGAAGCCAGTCTTGTAGGCCTGTCAATATGGGTGGATCATCGCCCTAGTTTCCAATTTTTTTTTTAAATTCATATTAATTTTAAAACTCCTAACAGCCTTTTATTATGCTGGTCATATTATTATGCAATTTAAACTATAATCCTCCAACTAAGGATAGACCACTTAATGGAACATTTTTATTTCAAACCAAGGCCCAGGATTATATGATTCCTTTTCTTCCCGACTATTTCCCATGCAGAGATACACTGACTTTGCCATGATTCAATGCCCATATACACATATCACAATCATCATTTTTAATGACACTTTTACCTATTTGCCTATTTCATGTACCAACTTTAGGGGACATTGCAATTTTTGCTGATCCAAGTCCCATTATTCAATTAAACGTATCTAAAATCCTTAACTGATTTTACCCTGCTCGAATAGGAACCTTATCAGATAGTGCCACATTTCTGATCCATGAATGATGAATCCCCCACATGATAAATTTCTCAGTTTGATCCCTGTCATCTTGCATTTTCCTCTAGGTGGTAGAAGCATTTCAAGATAACTTCTTTAGGATGTTTATTATTGTAGTATTTCACCTTCATCAATTCAGAGACCACACAGATGTTTCATTAAGAAAGCTGTGACGATTTCTCCCATTTTCCTAATACCCAAGCCTACCATCCATCAAACTTTTCCTCACGTTATTTAAGAAACAGACGATCTTCTTTTTACGACAGAATAGCTGGTAGCCTGTACAAGTGACTGGGAGAATTTTCCTTACAAAGCTGGTTTTACCGTCTAGGCTTCTATCATCAGAGACAGCCCCCAGACCATTCAGGGCCCTAGGAAAATTTTTAAAATGGGCTTTTTTATAAATAAACCAATTAATATAATGGTTGTTTTTAATTAATATAATTTTTCTTGCCTGAGGAGATGCAAAAGTATTAACTAATTTGGGATCTACATTTGCATTTTTTAGTTGACATTTACATAAACACCATAAAATTTGCAAAAAAACTATTTAAAAATAAATCTAAACAATTGATAGAAATAGGAAAACTAACAAAAGAACAATAGAACCTGAAATTGATCAAACTCATATAAAACGATGGTATAATATGAATGAAGAAGAAATAATACACCCAAAAACATATAGATGTACTTAGATCAATAGAGACAAACCAATAAATAAATAGATAAAATTGAAAGTGATAATTATATATAAATAGGTGGAAATAAAGGATAAAAAATTACCTTTAAAATTTCTGAGTCCAAAGAACGTATAGGAATTGGTACTCTGATTTGAGCGTCAATTGGATTTATGTATCTGATTGTTTGACATTGTTCAACAATTGACAACAAGAAAAAAGTTGTATAAAGTGATAGAGACTATATAGGAGTCAGAATGAGTACCTAAGATGATAGTAGTCTTGGCCAAGGTTGATGCCCCTTGAACTGGCAGCACCATAATGGTGACACGAACAATCCAACCCTGTAGGATTTCCTTTCCCTCTTCCCATGGATTGCCTACCAATCTGGGTAAATAAGTAAAATTACTCGAATTCCTGTCACCCCTAAGGCACCATAATGGGCACCGAGGGGGTGACACCCCCTTGCTATAGGTGAGATGCGCCCTAGATGGGTAGCACCTTAACAGTCATTAAGGGATGACACCTTGGTGCAGGTGCACCGCCCAACATGATGAGACTCTTGGCTTTAGGTGCAGGTTACTCACCAGGCCTAGATGTGGAAGCCACTCAATGGCACCCTAGGTATAAGTGGGATGCCCCTTGTAGCCTGTTTAAGTGTTGGCGTGAATGTGGTATATACATGGGTGTCGGCAGTACTATACTACACTAAAAATAAGCAGTCTGTTATCTCTCTCCCTTAAGTGACGGGAGAGATGACGTTGGACACGATAAGAGCCAATCTAGAATCAGGGATTTTTGTTTATAACTTTGTTTGAATCGTTACATGGGATTGTTGCCTTAACTCTACTGTTTTTAAGGACTTTCTACCTTTGGTGTAATAACCACGAGTACTGGTCCAGCTTTTAGAAAATTCTAACTCATAGAAGAAGGTTTCACTGGCAATGGGGCATGATCTGAGTTGTTTCTGTTAAGATGGTCTGCCAATTCCATGCAACTTGCATGGTATTGTCAAGTCTGTCATTTACTAACACTAATAGCCTTGTCAAGTCTGCCACGTTCTACCTCTTCCATAACTGTTGAACCACGTATAATTAGTGGTCACATATCCCATATCTATCAAATCACATCCAGACATAGTTAGCTTGATTGGATTAAAAAACAACATTGAAATCAATTTCCTTTTTAAAATCAGAAAACAGTTTCTAAATTAATTGGTTTCCCTCCCACCAGTCGTCTTTCAGATTAATTTGTCACAATGTTAAAAGCCCCTCCAACTAGCCGTGTCTGGTGGAGGTTGAATTTCAAGAAGGCCTTTCCACAACAAAATCCTTTTGGTTCTAGTATCCTTGGAGGCATACAGCAGTTAGGTATAACTGGATTTAGCATAGCAAACTGACTCACCGGCAATATAACATGCTGCACGGAAGCTGATACGATGTCATGCTGATAATCCTGGGACTAAAATATTCAGTTTGAGGTACAATCATTCACCGGTTCAAAGTCTTGGTCTCGGTCCCCGTATTGGACGCCCCGATTTTCAACTTGGTCGTGGTATCGTGCGATATGCTATTTAGAGAGCCCAATTTAAAAAAAAAATATATAAAATTTTAATAAAATAAGATTAATAATGTGAACTAATTAGATAAGTTGAAAACCATTATTTAATATGCATAGCATTATCTTACTGATTATATGGACGCGCGTTAGGCTTGTCAACTTCAATATTCCATAATAAATAAGTTAGCAAAATAATGAAGAGTTAATGACCAAGAGGCCCCTAAACTATACTAGAATGACCATTTTGGTCCATAAACAATGTTTTTAACCCTAGCAGCCCCTAAACTATGCAAAATGTAATTATGTGTCCCTTCCGTTAGTTTTTGCGTTAAAACTAACGGAATTCTTGTTTCAATTGATTCTCCTCATTAAAAAAATGTTCAAATGTAAGAAAACTTGCAAAATTTGAAGAAACAAGAAGAGGACTTTCCCTTCATAAAATTGGCTCCAAAACACTTCAAAAAATTCCTACCAACCTCTTTTTATATTTTTAAAAAATGAATAATGAAATCTTATTTTTTTACCCGACAAGAACCCCACCCAAATATAAGCGACACGAGATGACACAAATTCATATTTTTTTTTATCAAACACAACCATAGTTGTCAAATCGCGAATCGTATCGTGAATCGTTTACCCCCCGAATCGCGAGTCGTGAATCGAATCGTGAATCGTATCGGTCGAATCGGAACCAAATGATAAAAACGTAGTAAAACATACGTAAATGGAATTTAACACTATAGAATTGGTAATTAAGCGTAATATGACAAAAAACTAATCGTAGCACATGATAATATACCAAAATATATCACAAAAATTAACCGTAGCACTTGTTCTCATTCATTTTAAGCTTAAAAATGTAAAAAACAAAATTATATCATAAAACAGCGTACATATTAATTTAAAACACCCTACATAAAACAAATATATATCATAAAAAGCCTATATATTAATTTAATGTAAAAAAAATCGCGAAAAGAAAAAAGTGAATCGGACCGAATCGGAAGATTCGAATCATGAATCGCCGATTCAGTCCGATTCTTTAGACATTTACGATTCTAAGGTTGATTCAAATCGTTTTGGCAGTGAATCGAATCGTCCGATTCGAATCGCGAATCGGACGATTTTGACAACTATGAACACAACCCAATTAAAATTGGACACGACACAATTTTATATTCATTACCTACCATTATCACAACCCAAATAAAATCGCACGGGCGACACATTTTCATTTTTTACCCAACATGAAGACGCCCTCAATTAAAATGCAACAAGTCGCGAATTATTTTTTATTACCTAAAACGATCCTAACTCAAATAAAAGCAACTTGAGACGACGCAAATTCCATTTTTTTACCGAACAAGAACACGACCCCATTTAAATACGCATGAAATCTCATTATTTATCTAACATGAACTCGACCCAAATTAAAAATAAACGTGGCGATAGAAATTCATATTTTTTTACCACCCACAACCCAATTAAAATGTGACACGATATGAAATTTATTTTTATTACCAAACACAATCATAACACATAAAAGTGACACGAGACCATACCAATTTTTATTTTTCTACCAAACACGATCACCCAATTAAAATTCGACAAGACACAAATTTTATTTTTATTACCTGACACGATCACATCCAAATAGGAGCGATATGACACAACACGAATTCCTATTTATTTAGGGAACAAGAACACGACCCAATTAAATATGGCGTGAAATCTTAATTTTTTACCTAACATGAACTCGACCTAAATAAAAGCGATACTGGACGGCACGAAGTCATATTTTTTACCAACCACCCGTATGGAACGCGACGCAACATGATTTCTTAAATTGTATGCTCAATTTAATAAAAATATGCACAATAACAAGACATTACACGATTATGTGTAAAAAATATGCTCAATTTCATGTCATATTTAAATTGCGTCGTATTCTTGTTTGGTAAAACAATGGAATATGCGTCATCTCGCGTTGCTGTAGAGGATGGAATCTAGACAGCTAGGAGTACTTTGCATAAAAAAAGTACATTATTAGTTCAGATTAATTTTCGCTGTAGTATATGATTTTTTTGGGCTTTTAATCTACAGAAGAGAAAAGAAAGAAAAGTAATTGGAAAAGAATTCAGGGGGTACCTCAGTTCTTTGTATTGGATGGTATAACTTGTTTAGAATAAGGGTCAACTTGGGCTTGCATATTATTGGAATTGAACGAAGAGTTGAGACCAGCTGTCAAATTAAGATGACACACTTCTCCTAATTTGTGAGTTTGGGTTAATTTTTCCAAAGAGGTGTGGTGAGTTGTAAGGGGGAATATGTCACGCTCCGAGCCTGGTGTCAAGTCCAAAGATGACAAACTTCCTCTGATGATGACAGATAAATAACCGAGCAACATTTGGGTAGTTCCATGCAATGTTTAAAAAGGCGGAAGAGGCGTACGCCTCGAGGCGCTGAAAAAAAGCCTCGAGGCTTAAGCCTCAGGGCTGAATTTGAGGCTTACGCCTCGATGCGCCTCACGCCTTTTTATCGAGGCGCGAAAAAAAAAAAGAAAAAATTCTTTCATCACAAAGTCTGTTTTTTTAAAGATTAAAATTCTTCATTTTTCTAAAATTGCACCTAACTTGAAAAAATGTTGTTTTAATCTACTAACTCTAATTCTTTTTTTTATTTTATTTTAATTTTAAAGTTGCACTTAATTTTGTTTTTCTTTACTAATTTGTTTGAAATAAGTGTATAAATTTGTTTGAAACTATATTTTGTTACAAATATATAGTTTGTTTGAAATAAATGTACTAAATTAACTTCAATATGACTTTTGTTAAAAGGTTTCTATTTTTTGGTTTTCAACTTAGATTAATATGTTTTCTTTAACTTATACTAATATATTTTAAAGGTTGCTGTTTTTTTAAATAAACTTAGGTTAATATGTTTTATTATTTTTTTTAATAAAGTTGCTATTTTTTTAATCTTAGCTTGAAAATCAATGTTTTTTTTTAATAAATTTGCTCGTTAAGTTGCATTGATTTATTTATTGTCATATTATAAAAGAACCAATATGTGAATGAAGCTAAAAAAATGATTTTGCCAGTACGATTTTGCATTGATTAATTTATTGTCATATTTAAAATAACCAATATGTTCAAATTGATTTTCTTTTTTCAAAAAGTTATATTGGGGGAACAAAACAATGTCAAACTATGTGATAAAGCCCTCAAGGATGTTTTTTTTTTGTAGTTTTATTTTATATTTTTTTGTTATTTTATTTTTATGGTTTTATTAGTATTTTTTTAATATTATTTTACTCTTTTTTTTTCTTTTCGGTAAGGCTTACGCCCCGCCTTTCGCCTTTTTAAACATTGGTTACTGCTTGCCAGTGATCGGGCAGCTGAGGCCCTTCTAGTGCCTAGGCGGCTAGGTGGGGATTTTAATCTACTGCCTAGGCGTGGTTGTTTGTTTCATGTAAGTTGAATAGTATACTACAAAAATAGTACAAGTTGTATAAGAGCAAGTACATTAATTTACGTCATTTATTTTTTATTTTTATGTCATTCAATGTGCGGCGAGTGGTGCGAGTCCAATGCCAAGGCGGATACCTTGGCAATTTCTATTTCCATTATTAAGTATAATATCATATAATCCACTATAACCATAAAATTAATAATTCAAACAAAGTAAGTAGTAAAATTTATGTATTAACTAGCTTGCAGGCCACGTGTTGTGTTGCCGTAAAATGTTACTTTTTGAAGACTCACATTGTAGAAGAGAATATAGTTAAGGCATGTTGAAACATATTTAACATAGTAGAACGAACACCCTTATTTAAGGCGATATTTATATACAAAAAATGCCACTGATCGGAGTGAGACTATTGTTCACCTTGAACATGTCTTGGAGCACCCCCAACTGTTCCTTAGACGGCCTAATCTTTTTTTCCTCGCATACACTGGATAAAGTGCTATTATCTTTCTCAAAATCTCCCATTTGTGCCACTGATAAATTCATATTAAATTGAATATCAAACGAGAGTGAAAGAGTTATATATATACATGAAAAAGATTGAAATGATTGTTTGAACATACCCCATTTAGACTTTTATACTCCATTTAGACTTTTATACTCCATTTAGACTTCTATACATGAACCTCCTAATACATGAACCGACTAAATGCATGTATTGATCAAATACATATGTGTTTGCATGCATGAACTAACTAAATGCATGTGTTGACCAAATACATGTGTCTACATTAATCTAGATAATACAAAATTAATAAATGACTAACACATTAATGAAGTGTACTCGTGTCGTCATGTGAGCGCGACAAATGTCGACGCTCTGTTGTTGTGATGCATCCTTTAGTTATATACTATAACTAGCATGAAGGCCACGCGATGCGTGGTCGAATATATATATATATATATATATATAGAGAGAGAGAGAGAGAGAGAGTCACACTATTCCCACTCCTCTACATCATTCCCCCACTCCACCTTTATATTAAATGACTATATTACCCTTAAAATTCACAAACTCTTTTTACTCATCCAAAATCAATTCATCACTTCCTTTAGTGTAAGATAAAAAGTGAGAAAAATTCATATATATGTATAAACAGCAGCGTATTTATTTATTAAAAAAAGTTTTATATAAATTAAAACTTGTTTTGATTGTAAAAAAATATTTATTATAGAAAAATATATTTTTTTAAAATTTGTTTAAAAACTGTTTTTAACTTTTTAAAACTGTTAAAAAAAACATTTCAACTCTTTTTTTAAAAAACATTTTAAAAAAATAATATCAATCATTGATATAGGATAACAAACATTTAGTTTGCACCTTTAGTCTCTATTTTCACATTATCAATTGGCGTGACTGCTATAATTTGTTGATGTTTTATTAACGTGGGACCATGCCAGCGGCTTTATTAAAAAATAGAGACTAAAATTATAAATGTAATGTTTGTTGTCCAATTTTCATAATACATATTACAATATGCCCTAAATTTAAAAAGTCAATTTTCTAAAAACTTCTTATTAAGACTAAAACAACGTTCTATATAATATAAAAAACTATTTTTTACAAAAGTAAACTGTTTTAACTGTTATTTTTTTATAAAAACAATTGTACATTTGATTTAAAACTATTTTAGAAAAAAATAACACTATTTTCAATAAATACAAATAAGACACTAAAAAACAATTCAAACAGTTTTTTTACAAAAGAGTCGTGTTAAAAAATTATTTTCGTTAAAAAATAAACAAAAGCATTTCAATTATTTTTTTAATTCAACTGTAGCTTTTAAAAACTGATTATAAAAGTTAATAACAGTTTTTTTTATAAATACAAATAAAATAGTAGAAAAATCGTTAAAACAATTTATTTATTAAAAAATTGATTATGTGTTATCTAGACCATTGTTTGAGTTTTTACAAAAAAATTAAAAACAACAATGGAATTTAAAAAAACAGTTGGAATGTTTTTTTTATTTTTTAACGAAAACATTTTCTTAACATGACTTTTTTGTAAAAAAAAAATATTAACTGTTTTTCTAGTGTTTTAATTATATTTATAGAAAACAGTGTTAAGTTTTTTTTATAATACAGTTTTAAATAAAATGTACAGTTTTTATATATAAAAGACAAGTTTTTAATGGTTAAAATAGTTTATTTTTGTAAACAAGTAGTTTTTTATATTATATAAATCATTGTTTTAGTTTTATAAACAATTTTTAGAAACAACCATTAAAACTTTAAAAAAAAATTAACATGATTTTTAAAGAGTTTTTTATACAATTTTTTTTAAAAACAATTTGCTATAATAAATAATTTTTTTTATAATCAAAGCAGTTTTTAATTTTTATAAAAAAATTAATAAACTGTTATTATAGGTTTTTCTCCCTTTTGTCTTAAATTAATTAAAGTGAGAGATGAATTTTGAATGAGTGAAAAGAGTTAGTGGATTTTATGGGTAATATAGTCATTTAATATAAAGGGGGAGTGGGGGAATGTAATATAGGAGTGGGAATAGTGGGAGTCTATATATATAGGTATACTATTATATATGTGGATTCGTATATATAAAAAAATAGATAAAATATCATACCCGATTTTGGGCGCTTCATCTATGGATGTCACAACTTACAAACCCACAAAAACAAACAATTAATTCTGAGTCGTAAGAGCTGATTTGAAAAAAAACTCCTTTACAAATTATATATTGTTATTGAAATTATAAATTTTGATTGTAAAAATGACAAATAATAAAAATGACAAAAAAAAAATCATAGGTACCCGTAGTGTTCCGGACATGAATGCTTTGCGTTCTTAGGTAAAAAGTTCTTTTTATTACAATTAGCTTCCATTTTCTATTTCAGCATCATCTGCACTGATATGGCTGCTTTTCATCCGAAGAATCTTTATTGCCATCTTTTTTTAAATTCTTCCCATACTTGATCTACAACTCAGGAGTGTTCATTTTTGTTCAGCATTTAGTGGTGATCTTATTGTGATCACCGCCTCTTCTAAGCCAGGAATCAAAAACCTCGAATCCACCTATTAAATTGAATCAAGAATATCGCTTCATTAGTTCATTTATAGAGGAAAATCTAAAATGTCGCCATTAAGGAAGATAAATAATATGAGAAAGTGCAAGAAACTTTGAACTATGAAATTTTTGCAAGAAACCAACCTTGACTTGTGGCAAAAAAATCCATGAACCATGCATTTTGTTACAAAAGACCCCTTTATGGGGTCTTTTTAGAGACAAATTAGGAGTTTTTTGACAACAAAATCCATAATTCATGTATCTTATCTTATCTTTATTGCATTACAAATAAGTCTGGAGAATTTCCTACAAAAAGATTCACTTTTTTTTCTTTTCTTTTGTACTATGGACTCACATTTTATGGGCTGTTCTTCTGGCATAGAGCAGCAAATATGGCACCATGGATTTCAGACCATAAAGCCACCCAAAGGTTATGGCTTCTGAATTAGAACAGTCAGTTCGTTCGTGTGTCGACAGAAAACAGAGAAGAGAGACATATAGAGATGAGATAAAAGAGTGTTAACCTTATTGCTGGTGTCTTTTGGGCGGTACATTGAACTTCCCCACATTTAATTAAAGTGAGTAATAATTAGGGGGGTTAGTAAGAGTAAGGATTTTTGGGAGGTTCATTGAACTTACCCACATTTAATTAAAGGGAGTAGTAACGAGGTTTGCTTGGGACTCTCTATAATTATATTGATGTAGATGTAGTCTACAATTTTTATATAGTTATATAAATGCCACTTGTCAAGCTTTAGAGGAGAGAGAATACTGGTCATTTATTAAGTTGCCACGTGGCGGCCTTAGATGATTTGGGTCTATAGTTTTTATATAGTTATATAGATAAGAGCATAGTTGTCAAATCGTGAATCGTTTACCCTCCGAATCGCGAATCGTGAATCGAATCGTGAATCGAACCGGTCGAATCGGAATCAAATGATAAAAATGAAATAAAACATACTTAAATGGGATTTGACACTGTAGAATTGATAATTAAGCATAGTATGACAAAAAACTAATCGTAGCACATGATAATATACCAAAATATAGCACAAAAGTTAACCGTAGCACATGTTCTCAATCGTTTTAAGCTTAAAAATGTCAAAAACAAAAATAAAACATAACTCAATATCAATTTATTTAATAAACGACTCAAACAATAACAAAAAAATTTAAGCAAATACATATGGTTTAAGTAAATACAAAAAAACAGAAAAAACAACAACAAAAGAACAAGAAGAAAAGAACCTAAAAAAATGAACTTTAAAAATAATCAAAGAACTTTAAAAATAAAAAAAATGAACTTTAAAAACAGCAAATGAACTTAAAAAACAGCAAAAATAGTTAATCAAAAGAACTTAAAAAAAAACACAAAAAAACAGCAAAAGAAAAGAAACGACCTTCGATTTGGCTTTGGTTTGGCAGAACGACCTTTGATTTGGCTTCGGTTTGGCTTCGGTAGCAAAACGGGGCTTCAGTAGCAAAAACGACCTTCGATTTTGCAGAACGACCTTCGGTTTGGCTTTGTAATGGTTTGGGATTGGTAATAGGGTTTCGTAATGGCAAGAAAAGGTTTTTATTTTGTTTTGTTGGCTGAAAAAAAGGAACACGTGGGGTCAACAAGTGAATCGTTTAAAAAAACGATTCACGATTCAAACCGAATCGTACGATTCCATCCCGGATCGGCCGATTCTTTAGCCATTTACGATTCTACCCCTGATTCGAATCGGAACGGCCTGAATCGAATCGAATCGAATCGTACGATTCGACTCGCGAATCGTACGATTTTGATAACTATGGATAAGAGTAAGTAGACACACCAAAATAATAGCCAAATATATTTGGACCTAGGCGATACGCTAGGCGGCCCTAGGAGGGGATTTTTAGAACCCTGAGTAGTTCTAAGCTTAAACAGACATAGCCATGAAAATGCATATCAGAAGACTAATATAAAATATAACATCTCTGCGCATAGAAGTTTGCATGTCATTAGCTGTTCATTACATCGTGATTAGACAAAGGTCGGCCGATAAAGCTCTGTGAAATGTTGATCTATAGTTCACCTACAAGATACTACGATAAGCTGCTCCACTTGGCCTCCGACTTTAACTTGCTGTAGACAGCTTATACTGTTGGCCTTCTCTACCCTCCGAGATCTAGGCATCTCTACCTGGAAAGGAGGGGAAACACCAAGGAATGAGCTCAAATAGCTCCACTAATGGGCAACCATGTTGGAACAACTCTGGTTCTGCGACAAGGTTAGCTGAACAATAATAACCAACAATTTCAATGAAGAATGATAACAATAAAATCAACAATAAAAATGATCAATATAGGTTCAACAACATCAACAAACTCTGCAATACTCTGATAGAATGGACTTATTGATTCCACATCTCTACTCTATGGACACCGACTTACGGGGGGTGGTCGAACAACTAAAGGGAGCCTCTAAGGCTCTTTTAGACCAGTTTGGCTCAAAGTCTCCACGACTTGAAGGTCCTCCCCTCTGAATTTAATCTCATGAACCTGTTGGCTGAAGCTCTCAGATTTGACAGAAGCCCTATATAAAAGCCGGAGGCTCCCTGTGTGCAAAGGACAACTGTTTTACTCTGCTTTCAACAAAGCTCTTACTCTGATCTCTCTCTCCAAAGAGGCTTCGGCTAAAGACCCCATTATACTATAAAGGCTCTCAGAATATGAATTAAACTATCCACTAGATGCCCTCTGATAAAAAAAAACTATCCAACACCAAGGAAACACATTCACTTGCCAAACGAATGCTGCAGCAACAATAGGAAGTAAAATTCCAAGGAGACAACTGTGATTACATGCAACGAGATTATAAATTGTACAATTGAATCTTTTCTGTATAAAATACAAGTTTCAAGGAAAACAAGGGATTTCAAGCAAGGAGGGACAAAGGAAAGAAATCGTTCCTGCGAGTGATACAAACTCCTAGAAAATCTCTGCAATAATTCTTCCTCCAGCTCCCAAGCCATTCATACCAAATCCATCCATACCCGACTTCCTCTCGCCCACCGAATGCTTTAAACCTTCCTCCCATAGACCACACCCATCCATACCCGCCTCCTTCAGCCACCCCCAACACCGAACAAATCAGATCTACCTTCCCCTTCACCCGAGACCAGCCCAAGTCCAACTCTACCAAGAATATACCCCACCGGAATTTTTTTCCGATATCCGTGAATCTCACGTTTTGTATGACGCGCGCCAACTATCCCGAGTTGCTCGTCACACACATTTGCCACCCTAGAATCCATATGGGATGACCGGTCCGCTATCTCGGTCCCAATGACCCACGAAACTCCACGCTCATTCGCCACCGTCGCGTTCATGAGTGGTTGCACCAACCCATTGTGACAAATTAACCGCTTAGCAAGTTGGTTCAATGTTATAAAGTACATCCTCACCACGATTCTCTCTATGATGATGACCGAGCACCCACATATGAGGAATGAAAGATTGATTCCTCACCTTTTGAGTCTCTTAACTCCAAGGTGACTCCATTTATTCCTTCCTGTTGCAGCCTGACATTGTCTCTTGACATTTTATGGACGATTGTCTGTATGAGCCACATGAGGAGCTGACACAAGAGGAGGAACCTGAGCCCTCGGATTTTGATGAGTATGAGCCTGAGCCGGTAACCCCACCCCGGGTTTGTGTACCGCGACCCCGTGGTCGCTCGGTTTATGAGGATGTGGAGGATGATGGTGTTGAGGATTCGATAGAGCCACTGCTTGGAGATGATCGTTTGGCTCTAGCACTACGGCTCCTCTCTAAGAGCCTTCAGGGGGATATACGAGTGGATATCCTGAAGTTCGATGGACGGACATTTAGATCCCGACTCTTTGGTGGATTGGATTGATGTTATGGAGACGGTTTTTGCATCACCGGACGCAAATGTGTTTAGTTGACAACCACAAAATTCTAGGGATTTGCCCGAGTTTGGTGGAATGACACGGTCCAACGTCGTGTGGTGATCGAGTTCCCTCCGATCCAAACTTGGACTTGTTGAAGATTGAGTTGCATGCTTCTTTCATATCGCCGACTTATGAGGGTGATTTATATTTCATGAAAAGAGGGTGATTCTGATGGTGTTCCCGTTTGAGTTCGAGGGCAAACTCTTTTCATGGAGGGGAGAGTGACGGAAATTAGGGTTTATTTTAGTATTGTCTTGCATTTTTTTTATTTCATTGTATTTTTTCTTTTATTAGTTGTTTGGTATTTTTGTTGCATTTTAGTTGTGTTATAGGGTTAGTGGGTTGGATCTAGAATATTCATTATAGGTTATATTATAAAGCGATGGATCTAGGCCCATTTTTCTCTTCGTGAAGATGACGTCATTCTAGATCCTTCCCCACTCTCCTATAAATATCCCTATTTCCCTTCATAAATGATCATTTTATTTTTGAGTGAAACTTACTCTATGAGTGTTTGACTTTTGTGCCTTTGGCGACTTTCATTTTATGTCAGGATTTATGATTTATGCTATTTATGCCTTAAATGACAAACTATCCGATGCAAACACCAAAAATTGGATCCAAAAAGAAGAGACAAATTGTAAGCCACAAAGCTGAAAATTGTATTAGCAAGCCAAATACTTCTGTTAACCTCTTTACATCATCATCTTTTTATACTAATAAGTAGTCTTACTCTAACTAGAAAAACAATAAAAGACTAAAATGCCCTTCGCTTGATCTAATATTCCTAAAGTGGGCCAAACCTCTTTTATTACACTTAATACTATCGATTAACAAAACAAAACTACAAACCCTATTCTACATCATTATCATTGAGAGAGAGGAAGCGAGAGATGATACGAGGGTTTGTGTTGAGAGAGGAAGAGAAAATATGAGATAGGGGGGAGAGAGGCGAGGGTATGTGTTGAGGGCTTATGTTATGTTGAGTGTTCACATGTGAAGTGGATATATAATGATCGGTTGGAGGTTTTAAGTCCTACATATCGTAGTGGTATCGTGAATCGGAAGCCCTATGAATCGTGAATCGAATCGTAAGAATCGGTATAAACGTAAATATGTAGGAAATAATATATAAATGCAAAGAGAATACATTAAGAATATGTAATAAAACATATTATGACCTAAAATCAATTATAAGACATGATATCATTAACATATAACTAACAAAATGAACTTCCATGTCCAAATTATAACCAAATTCTAAAAATACCACCACCTAAAATGTCCAAATTTAAACACAACAATATATTATACAATATAATAGAACAAATAAAGATTAAACATTATATCATAAAAAATACGTTATAATAACAATACCATATAATATAACTTATAAAATCCCTACACAAGATTTGTTGGTTTCAATCGAATCAAAGCTTCCTCCCTCCCTCCCTCTCTCGATCAACTTCAGACAGGTTAGAAGAGAAGAAAAAAGTGATCGCAACGCGAAATAGAGGAAATCGCAGCTTAGAACAGGTTAAAAAAGAAGAAAAGTGATCGCAGTTTAGGTTTTGTTCTAGTATTGTTTCAGTAACTCTCTTTCGCAAAGGATAACTTAAGTTTGTACCAACTTCTTCTTATTATTATGATTTTAATAATAAAATATTTTTTGGGTTATTTTAAAAGAAACAAAAAATGAGTACAAGCTTTAAGTCGGTTGAAAATACCCAATATCCTAACATGAATCGCATTTGGATCGTGAATCGGTGAATATGTGACTTAGATAGTTGAAAATACCCAACATACTCTATTCTCGTATCTAAGTCACATATTCACCTATGAATCGGTGCAAGAATAGAGTATGTTGTATCTAAGTCATAGGTGAATATGTGACTTAGATAGTTGAACCGTTGTGCTGTGAGTTTACTTCTATCTGGGTTGGTGAATTATATGGATTTTGCATTCTTTAGAACATTAAATGAAAAAAGAAATAGAATTGTATGGGTTCATGAAATTGTTCCCATGTTATGAGAAGTTACTAAATCAGGTAGTTTTATGAGCTTATGACTTACCTGGAGCAATATCTAAGTGCTGGTACAGGTTCTTGAGCTCGTTGTAATTGTAATTGCTGCTTTCCATTCTGTCTGGTTAACTCACCGATTTGTTTATTCCATTCTAGTAAGAGATGGATTTTTTGTTTTTGAGTACAACTTCCTAAATGTACTTGTACTTGGAATATTCATAGTTAGTATCGTAGGATGCGCGCAATACGCATCGCGATACGGTTCAAGATACACATGATTAATGATACAAATAGTGTCCTAAGTGTATTGTTGTGCATTGGGATACGATGCACAATGCACAGCGACTCCATCCAAATTTTCAGCTGGAGCCGCTAGCAGAAAACCTTTGATTCCGAACTCTTTTGGGTTTCTAATTGTACGATTCTTGTCTCGACCTTTTTGAAAAGGACCTAAAAATTAGAAAACAACACGACCCTAGTATGTTTTAAACATTCTCAATTCTTACAACCTGCTTCTACCATTTGCTCCCCCTTGTGCAAATTCTCCCCCGGTAGTTCACTTTTGCGAATCCCATTAAGCGATTTGTGTGTTTTTTTATTCTAAGCATGATGATGATGAGTAGTGATGATTTTTTTTAATGTATATTATCTTTATTTTGGTTATTGTCTTTTTGAGTACGTCTATATAGGAATGTGATGGTAAATAACTCCTTACTAGTTACTACCTTGCAATTCTCTTTTTTGTCCATAATTTGTGGGAAAGTTAAAAGATTAATGATATAATGTTGTCTGTTAGCCGTATTTTAATCACACTGAAAAATCCAATTTGTTTAATGTATTACATTTTTCGTCTCTTTCATGGTGCGAAGGCAAAGTTCTTACCATTAGACAATGTAATCATGTCGTAAAATTTGTTTTAAGCCATAAAATGTTGTACAATTACTTATAATGTGAGATTCATTTAATTTGTACATATATTTTTATGTTTTGTAATGTATCTTAAGATACGTATACTGATATGATATGCCATACAGGTTTTCCGATTAGCGATAGGTATCCTGATTTGAAAACTTTGGAAATATTATTACATAAAGCTAAACGTTTCCCACCTTCTTTACTTAAAAAATGATCTCTTCTCTTCTAATGAACCCTTTGATGAAGTGACGTGACTGGGTTGTAAATCTGTGTATCAAACTTGTACCTGGTACTAAGAGGATTGAATTGTGTTATATGCAGGTGTGAAGTTGGATCGAGGCATAGGTACAGATACAGTACAGAAACACGAGAGCAGAGCCTAGATTTGTTTTTTTTTTTGATTTGTAGTGTTTAGAAAGCGTGTATTTTATAATAGGGTCCGACTTCGATTTCAGCTGAGGAGGAGCGGGCAGAGTCGGAGATTTTGGCTTCATCTTCCTCTACTGTTGTAATCAATCATTTTTCATAGTGTCTAGACACGGGGCGCTTTTTAATTATTCGACTTTTTTATTCACCCCCCACAGTTTATATGATTACAGCGTCTTGCATTGTGTTTATTCGGAGTATTGCATGAAGTGGTTGTTGTGCAGAGTATTTATTCTTTTGTCAGAAATGCAGCTGCTTTTTTATGGTTTAACTCAACGTACCTGTTGTCGGTTTGTTCATTGTACTTGATAAAATCTGTGCCCCCAGGCTTGTATAACTAGAATGAACTGAAAACTTCTATTTGCGGCTTCAGGTTAAACTGTACTCTTATCATATTATTTATAGAGCAGTGCTAGATGAGCAGCATAGGACCGTCTAGCGACGGTATTTTTCAATTTTATTTAATTTAAATTACAAAAACTATGTTTACTAATAAAAAAAAAGCTAGAAAACAGTTTTTTTTTTTAATTTCTTAGATTCGCGATTGATTAGTGTTGCTGTCGCTGATTCATCCGGTCCAGGAATGCGGGTCCGCGTCAGCGTCAGCATGAGCATCAGCATCACTAATCAATCACGATATCATGTCAATAAAATATTGCGATTAATTAGTGTTGATGACGCGAACCCACATTCAACAAATGATGTGGGTTCGGGAATGTGGGTTCGCGTCAGCGGCACTACTAATCAATCGCGAAATTTTATTGACATGATATTGCAATTGATTAGTGCAGCTGGCGCGGAACCACATTTCCAGACCCACATCATTTGTCGAATGTGAATCAGCTCTAGCAACACTAATAAATTTCGAATCTAAGACATCAAATTAAACAATTTTTTTTTTTATTAAAATTAAACAATTTTTTATTAAAATTGTAATTAAAAAAAATGTTTCTTTCATAAATAAAAAAAGCTATTTTTACTAATATGATGCGGATCCACGTTCAACAAATGATGTGGGTCTGCGTTAGCGGCACTAATCAATCGCAATATCATGTCAATAAACATGATTTTTTATTTATTTATGAAAAAAATATGTTTTTAATTTTAATAAAAAACTGTTTACATTTAAAAAAAAATTATTTTTTTTATACTAATAGGAAAAATGTTTTTTTTTAATATAAAAAACTTATTTTATATTAATTGTTATAAGCAAAAGAATAAGAAACTTAAAAAAAAAAGAAAAAAAAAAGAAAAAGAGTAATAGGTTCGCTAGGCAGTATCAGGCAGTTCATATAAAGTTTCTCTTATTTATAAGCTCGCATGAAGTTATACATGATATTGGTAATTTGGTATGACTTTGTTGGAAAGAGGTAAAGCTTGTGATTTGGCATGAGTAGCTTAACTTGAAAGCTATAGTCTCTCACGGATTAAATTTCAGACCATCTCTAAGGGTCGTTTGATAGAATGGCAAAACAAATTTTGTCATGACAAATAAATAATTTTTTGAATTTGTCATCTTTTTAGCATGTTTGATAAATTTTATTTGACATGACTAGTAGTGGCAAATGGGCGGTTATGGACGGGTCAAAAATGGATATGGATAAATTTGGGCGGATCAAAAGCGGGTCGGACATAATAATTTGGGCGGGTTTGGTCGGGTTAAATTCGGGTCGGGTCGGGTCAAACCCGGATCGGGTCGGATTGACCCGCTTTTTTTTTTTTTGAAAAAACAATTATTATACCATATACAAATAAACATGGTATAATAATTTTGAAAAAAAATATACAAGTACATACTTGAATAAAAAAAAATCTTTTAATTCTTAAGTAATTTGAGTTTTATTTTTGTGAGGGTCCAAAACCATTTTGACCCGCTAATGACCCGCCAACAAACCATCTTATTGGATCGTTCAAACCATTTTGACCCACAAACACAATTAATGGGATCCAAACACATTATTTTGGGTGGATTATGGGCGGTTTCATCCTCAAAAGCCCATATTGCCAACCCTAGACATGACACAAATTTTCAGTTAATACTAAAGTACGGCCTAAAAATGCATATTTTGATAATTTGCTATGGCAAAATTTTCTTTCGGAGAGAGCCACATTAAATTTGCCATTGTAAAAATTGCAACCCTATGCAATTAAACGGCCCTAAGGTCTTGTGCAAAATGTTGAAATTACATTTTTCCATTGAGTAAACTATCAAAATGGAAAAAGTTTAGCAATACCTACGTATATGTCAGGCTTGGTGAGGTATATGATATTCTCGTGTCATTTTGATCACATTGGATACCTTGCCATTGCAATAGGAACCCAACATCCTCGGCAGGAGTCATCCCTAATTGTAGCCCATTTTTTTCTTTAATAATTAATGTTTAAAGCCACAACACCTTTAAATTGGTGTGTAAATTCATTGTAAAAACTTAGATTATGTGTTGACAATAGTTTTGTTAGCAACTAAATTTTACAACAAAATCATAATAATAAACAACAATACAATGTAAATGTAAAAATGACTACACAATATGGGGTTTTAACACGAATATATAAATAAACAATTCAATATTTAAGAACTATAATATATTATTCATGTTAATGTAATGAGCACTACTGGGACTAGGCATGCGTCTCCTATGATGTATATCGTCCAGGATCAACATCACCCTGATTCTCACCGTCATGATGATTTGCTTGTAACGCCTCGAACGAGTGTTGGATTTCATCTTGACTTGAAACTCATCTTGCTCTAGTTGACAGGCGATGCGCTGAATATACGTGTAGTGGCCTCATTTTTCGTGTATAGTGTCTCTTGCAGGCCATGATTATGTGCTCATTTAATCACCCATGGGCCTCCTCCTATATATTTGATATAAATAAATCACTACCTTAACATAAATAGATCAATACCTAAAGATACTCACATTTATATAAAAATCAATATACATACCAAGTGTGTCCGATAAAGATTGGTCACAATACACGATATAACCCGCTCGGGAACTATAGGTGGCAAGATCCTACTAGCATTAAATCAACACAATCAAATCCGACCAAAGTAAAACCATAGACAATCACATACAAGAATAAGATGTACGTGGTTCGACAACGTGCCTATCTCCAAGAGTGTTGATCTTCTCTTTATTAATCGTTTGCTAATTACAAGGATTGCATTCCTCTTTTCTCTGGGGCGAGGGTTAAATTTATAGAGAATAGAAAGAGGTCAAGCCGTGTAGGAAACCATGACCTTAGATAGCTATCACAATCTGATCGACTATATCTAATTCTAAGATTTTCGCGGATCAGCCTCAATCCGTCTTTATTGTGAGATCATTTGATGAGATTGATGGACATGTGGCTCTTTGCTTATTGTGGCTGAATAATCCCCCACAATTTCCCCAAACCTTTGCAGCTAGTCGTGGGTGCAAAGGTTTGTTTGATTCTAAAATTGGACCCAACTTGAGATCATCGGTAAGGCTTGGTCGTCCATAGGAGCTATGGTTGGAAGATGCTGACACATGTTTTTAGAGTTGCAAACTTCTCTTATTCTTCCCGTTAGACCTTGAGGGTACGCGAGTAATTTGCTATGGTGTTTTAAAGGCACGCTAGTAAATATGCTCCAATTCACCCCAAAGGTGGTAACGTGTGTCAACCATCATTTGGGCTCACGCTTGCAATGATGTCTTGGAAGTTTAACTCTCCCACAATCTTCTTTGATGCCATTGGCTTGATTTGATGCCCCTTCACTCTCATTTCGTCTTCAAGTCATCTCAGAGCTAAATTTGTGCCCTTACTTACTGTAAGTTCATCTTCATCTTAACTTTAATTTTCTCTAAATATCTCTCTTCAAGAATTATTTTTTATTCTTCCTTCGTCTTCATTACCTAGTTGGGAAGACAATTTATCCGATTAATGAGAAAATAATAAGAGATTTTCGGCATCGTTATATCCAAGAGTGAGTAACTGTTGAAATATGGAAGGGTAGATTTGATTTCTACAATATTGAAGGGGTCCATTAGATTTTTTCTCAATATGTATCAGAGGATGGCATCACCTTTACCCTAAACCCAATTTTCCTTGAGTTTTGTCAGTTCTATAACTTGGTCCAACCCAATATTCTTTGAAAACTTGGAGAATTTTAAATGAGGTCCAGAAGAGATCAATGAATTGTATGGGACCAGACTAGGAATCCCTGAAATTCGTTACTGCTATATGTGGGTTAAATCCAACGAGGGAATTTACTTCCTGAAAGCGAGGAAGGGTGAAAGAGTCCTTGTGGTAAACTTGTCAGATTCCAACAAAGATTACTGATTGCATGGGTTTGTGGTGAAGGACTGTGAACACTTACTCATCTAAGAGGGTGATGAACCCTATAGGGGTCCTTCCCCCACGGGGATATGAGATATGTTTTTAATTCTGATTTGTTGTTCATCCACAATTTGCATGACTTATATGATTTTGTGGTCTTCACCTGTGAAAAAAGCAAGAAAAAGAGGGATCACATCAATTTTTTCGAGTTAAGAAACCGCGAAGTAAAATTCCAAATCTGATGGAGGGACTTTTCCCTCAGTTTACCAACAACACAACCTTCTAAGAGGAAGGAGGTCGAGGGACCATCTGACCCATTTAACTTGGGGTTCCCCCAATAAGACGTAGGCTCTCTGGTCTTGCAGCTAGTCTGCCCCCACCTAAAAGATGATGGATGCCCCTAATAAGGGGAAGAGCTATGCTGAAGGATCAATGGAAAAAATTGTTAACTTGGCTTCTGTTCCGCTGAGGGGAGCTTGCCTGCAACAACATGCTTGGTAGGGAGCCTGTCAATTGATAGTCATGTCTCCCATGTTACCCAATCTCTCTCCTTGGTAAGTATTAATTTTGTCGGATTGGATCTTTGAGACATCAAAATTTTCTTGTACAAACTGTCTTGATTTGTTTCTTCTTTGTAGTTTGTGGTAGGCTTCGTCGACCTCCTGGATAGGATGTCTGACCAGGCGAAGGCAAACGCTGATCTGGACAAGGCCTTGAATAAAACCCCAAAAGCCTTAGATGCCACCCAGAAGAAGTTCAAGGGACAGGAGGTTGTGGTGAGATCCAAGGACCTAGAGGTAGCCACTCTTAAGTAGGTCTATCAATCGGGCTCTATGAGCCGAGCTTGGGGTTTTTCAGGCTCGACCCGATCATGATCTACTCGGCTCAAGCTCAAGATGGGCTCGAACGAGCTTGGAAGTTTTTGGCTCAAGCTCAGCTCACAAAGTATATTGGGCTTCGGGCCCAATTTTAGCAAGCCCGAATTTGATATACCAAGACGTAATTATTTATTTTTTCTTAGATTTTTTTCAATAATGAAGCATTTATGTTGATTATTTTTAAAGTAATAATTAGTTTTAGTTTGAAAAAAATGCACTCCACACCAAAATTAAAATTTCATCTATGAAAACATTAATATTTCAACAACACAATATGAAAACCCGTTTAGAATACATATTTCAGCAACATAGGACAACATTGAAAAAATATTTCAGCATAAAAAACACGCTTAGACAACATTAATATTGATATTTCGGTATCATGAACCGTTTAGACAACATTGAAATACATATTTCAGCAACAAAAACTTGTTTATACAACATTAAAAATAACGCTTCAGCAATAAAAATCTGTTTGGGCAGAATGCATTGCAAAATGAATTGCAGAGGTTGAGAGAGAGGTTGAAATGGAGAGGGAAATGAAATCCATTGGAACCCTAAAAATTTCTAAGTGATTGCATGTGTCTAATCAAGGCTGCTAACTAAAGCTAATTTACTAAATGACCCACTTAAGTTTTATTTTTTTAATATTAAGCCCAACAGTTTGCACATGGATAACATAAGTAAAACTAATTTAGTTTAAAACTTTTTTTACATATCATGGAAAATAATATATATTAATATGGAGAATTCTCACCTACATCATGCTCTATACATCACTCATACATCACATCTAGTTATAGGCCTAATAATTTTTTTTAATTTTATTTTTCTCTTGAAATTAACCTTCCAATAAATCAATGTTCAAGAAATTATGTCAAAATACATTTTGTAGTTGTTTTTAAAAAATACACAAAAACTGCTAAAAATACCTTATTTATAAGGGTCCGCCAGCGCAAACATTTTTTGTGAATTTTTAAAAAATAGCTACAAAATGTATTTTGACTTAATTTTTTGAATTTGATTCGATTAGAAGGTTAATTTCAAGAGAAAAATAAAATTATTAAAAAAAATACTTCTTAGGGCCTAGAACTAGGTGTGATGTGTGTGTGGTTGTGTGTATATATATATATATTATTTTGGGCCGAGCCCAGTTCAGGCTTGACAGTGCTTCGCTCGAGCTCGACTCAAATTGAATTCGGACTTAATATTTTGGCTCAAACTCGGCTCAACTCAACTCAACTCAATAAAAGCTCAGTCCAAATTAAGCGGGTCAAACAAACGGGCTTCGGGCTTACTCAGCTCTATTGATAGGCCTACTCTTAAGTCAAAGGTTGAGAAACTAGAGTAATCTGCTGAAGCGTCTGCCCAATCTCTGGAAGCATTGTTGGAGGCCAAGGACAACTAATTTGACAAAGGTTGGGACAACGCCTTTGCCCATGACCAAAAATATTTGGATTTTGTCCGTAAGTCTTTCTTTAAGAAAGGTTGGGATGAAGCCCTTATGAATTTTGGGGTTGCCATTGAGTCCAAACGGCTTCCTAATCATACTCCTACTGTTTCCCCCAACCTAGAGGATGATGATGAAGAAGAGGTTGTTGAGTAGGAGACAAAGGCAGTTGGTTAGGACAAGACCATGGCTGATCAAGATAAGGGGGTACCATAAAAAGATACTCCTGCTAACTAGATTAGTTTAGGATATTCTTGTATCTTGGATTCCTTATTTTGTTGTATTATTCTATTAGGTCTGGTCCCAATTTTCATTGAATGGAATGGCAGTATTTTTTTGGCTTCATCATGCTTTGTTCGGCTACTACTTTTTACTTCTTTGTATTCGCTTGCTTGCTTTATATTTTGAATGCCTTTCTCTTACTTTTGTAGCCCGATAATAGCTTAACTTTGGTGCCAATAACCCAAGAGAGTGAAGATTTGAACTTCATTCATGGGGGAGATGCTTCTGATCAATCCCACCGAACCTTTTCCACTGTTCGAAAAATGCCTCAAAAAGAGATAAGTGTTTATGGCGACTAGACATGTGTGACCGTCACTCTTTAGGTCGATCTTGGGGAAGTCAAGAATATAGCTGGTCTGTTGCAGACTGAAGATAATTCTCTAAGGGGGAATATTGGCATGGCCGATAAGGATTTCAAACAAAATGCAATGATCAGACATGATCTGCACTGCCCGATTAATAAACTAAACTATCAGTTTTGAAAGGGTCCGCAAGCATTCCAGGCTGCTAGCTATGATGAAGGTGTAATGGACGCCCTTGACCTCTAGATGAATCCAAGTAGGTCGCCTATAAGCATGGCTTGCTAAACACATTAGCTATCTGGAAGGTCCCTAAGGATTTTCAATTCTGGTATTGTACCCAGGGCCGGCTCTATAGTTTTCGAGGCCCTAGGCGAAAAACCAAAATGGGGCCCTTTTGTATAAAAAAATCAAATTAAAGAAAATGTGTTCTTCTCGCATTTTTCGATGCAAAACCAATTTTTATATAGCAAATCAATTTTAATATACTAATGTCTAATCCTATCACTAGAATTCTCATCAAAATGTTTTTCTATAAATATTATGTTTTTCACGAAATGCGGGTTCAATTTTCATTTCTATAGCAAAATCTATAGACATATTCACACAACACAACACAACAAGTGTAATTTTCTAGTAGACATATTCACACAATACAACAACAAGTGTAATTTGCAAAAACATAAATTAATCACACAACCACAAGATTCTCAATAATATTGACAAACCATATTAAAGAAAAATGCTAAAGAGGATCAATATAACCTGATTTGAGTGCCAATATGTTCGTCTGTTCGTCTCCAATCATCCACCCTTGAATATTACCCTTGAATTACCCTTGAATATACGTCTGTTCACATTCGTCTCCAATATACAAACCCTTGAATCCTCATATGTCCGAGCCCTTTGATTTCTGTCCAAGCATACCCTTCGTCTCTTCACATTTGTCTCCAATATACAAACCCTTGAAACCTCATATGTCCGAGCCCTTTGATTTCTGTCCAAGCATCCACCCTTTCAACTTGCACATTTATTGTTATTGCACTGTCGGCGTATCATCAGTGTTATTGCAGTGCCGCTGGTTTGTTCTTCAAAATTCAAGGTCAATGCATATTTTTCTTTTACAACTTTTGAATTTTGTTAAATATTTTGTCTCAATTGGTGAATATTTTTTTTGTTATTCATATATTCCCATTTGGATTTGAATAATGGTACGAGTACAAAAATCTCTACAAAAACCTCAATTGAATAATATATACTTACACAACACAAATATTAGTAATAACACAAACAAATTTATATAGTGGGATATAACAAAGCAAATGATTAATATATACTTACACAAACAATCTCCAACCAATTTCCAATCAAGCCCTAACTTGAAGAAATTGAAACCTTAGATTTTTAACCCTTATTTTGATGAGGTTAGTGTAACACCCCACGATTTTTGGGGCTGAGAAATTTAATTTTGGGAGAAATAAAATTTATTTAAATCGGAGAATTTTGGAATTTGGAAATTGAAGCCCAAAAATTTAGGACATTTTAAAGTATTCCGAATGATAATTCTGAGTGCGCCATTAGTTCCGGATGGGTCGAGGTAGTCAAAATGACTGTCATTAAGTTTTATTTCGGTTCCGGATTATTTTTAAGTATGTTTGACTCAAATTGGAGTAAACGAGTATTTTAAAGTGTGTATTAACATTTAAAACTGGGTTTATTGTTTTAAGGGATTTAAGAGGCTTACGGATCAAGCCTTCTCATTTAGAGAAAGAGAGAGGAAGAAAGAAATAAGAAGAAAGGAAGAGAGAGAGGAAGAAAAACTTGGAGATTTCCGGCCCAACCGCGATCACGAGGACGATCCAACCTCTACAAATCTGAGGCAAGTGTTTAATCTTTATAAATAATTCATTTGTGTATTTGATTTCATAAATTTTGTGCAAAAGAATTGTGTTTTGGTTATATTTATCAAAACCTAGATTTTGTAGTTTAAATCTTAAAATTGATGTTTACACATGGGTTTAAGGAGTATAACTTGATGAAACTAGATATGGGATGAAATTTGATGTTGGGAACATATTTGGGTTGAGGATAATTAGGTAGAAGTTGTATAATTTGGGTTTTGGAAATTTTGGGTTTTGGAGAATTTACCCATTTCGTGGCTCGCTGCACAAGCCGAATCGATTCGCCCCTAGCGAATTGATTCGCTATGTTGCAGAAGCATCAGGTCTTTAGGGCCAAAGCAATTCGCATCTAGGACCGAATCGATTCGAAAACAGGGCTGTTTTGAGGAATTTTCTCTAGAATGATTTCTAACCCTCTTTGGCTGGGTTTATTGATTTGGGATATGATTATATGATGTAAGAAATATGTTTTGGGAGATTTAATTGGAGATTCTCGCATGATGAGATAGCGGGTATGCATTGGGTCATCTTGGGGACTTATATACATACGTATTGGAGATTATTATATTAGTGTAGTGTGGGAATTCCTTTACGAACGGTAGTTCTATTTAGAGGTCATAAGTGGGCTTACATACGATGTACGGTTTAGGACTCTTTGTGAGAGAAGGGTGAGGGCATGGCTCGAAATCATAGGCCGAGGTGTGTGTCGAATCCATATAGAAATAGGATTCTATTAAGATACAAATTGGGGACAGACATGAGAGAGTGGTCGCGTATCCTTAGTAATGATTAACCTAAGGAATAGATTGTAAGTGAAATATAATTTAGAGGTTTATCTGAATAACTGAACCGTAGTCGGGATAGTGAATATATATCGAGGTGGTAATTCCCTAAGTGATGGGATCATGTGATGAATTTAAGATTGAGCTTGAGGTTTATGGACTATTAGCTATGGGTATACCAATAGTCAAAATTTGCACTAGAGATATTGATGTACTTTCGGATATAGGGTGATGTGTAGTGATTGTTACCTACACTAAACTTTAGGTGATAGCCTTAATGTTTGATATATATATATATATATATATATATGTTGGAAGACTATTCATATCATAGGAAAAGTGGATGAATATGCTTCAGGTGAGGGATCGTATTCACATATCGAGGTAAATTAAATGCGTTGGGACGACGGCTAGTATATTGAGGATTATGTATACTTATATCTGAGTTTATAAATCTTATACACACGGACGAGAGAAAGTGTGTATATTTATGTGGATATGTGAATATATAAATAATTGTATAGATATGGATATATGTGTATACTCATGTTGTGAATATGTAAACCATATGTGATGGTTTAATTATATGATGGGATCTTATGGATGTATATATATCTATATGTGATGATATGTATGCATTTAGATTGGCTGCTTTCCACGGGCTTCCCCAGAGAGTATAGGGTTGGAACAACCGAATTATATATATTTCTCTAGTGCGATCCAGGGAGGTTGCGCGATGTGGGTGAATCCCCTGGCTCGAGGAGCAGGGAGAGTATAGTCCCCAGGTCTTTATCGTCCTGTGTTCGAGTGAGATGTGTTGAACTCCACTTGCAGGGAGAAACTGACCGCCTACACCGTTGTGTATTTTACCAGGACTGTTGAGGGTTTCGGCTGGTACCGTGGTATATGAGCAAACCCGTATTTTTTTTGGATCGGCACTATGAGACCGCATCCTCGAGTTATAGCTTGTTGGGATGGTTTGTATGCATGTGTGCATGGTATATTACTTGTGTATGAGAACAATGTAATATAATTCTCTAATGAGAATAAAGAGATAAAAATGAATATAGAATGCACCTCAGTCCGGGAGATATTATCCGGATGTATATTGTAAGATGTATATAAGAATGAATAAAATATATATATTCGTATATCAGTATGTATTTATATATTAGTTTTGTACTACGGGCCTAATGGATCTCTACCATTAACCCTGCCAAGTAGTAGTGTATCGGGGGGGTTCCTTGTTTGGATTTCGCTTTGTGAGATGCCCCACGCACGAAACGCAGTGCAAGGTTGAGGGTAGAGAGAAGTTTTGTCCTTATTAAATTATGCATGTTATTTAGAGTATAGACTCTTAATTTGAAGCTAAATATTAAAATGTGAAGTAATAAAATTGATAACTGTTTAGGTTATAAATTGGACTCAATAAAGCCTAGTATGACACATATGCGTATGTACATTTAAGTTTAATTAGAATGGGAAGGATTCTTGGGTTATTTTAGGATGACAGGTTTTGTGGGTATAGGCCGTGCCTATGGTAAGTTAGGTTGTCCTTATGGGTGGGGTAACTTACTTAAGATTCCAGGACGCGAATAGGTGCGCGCTATTAGATGAGAGTTGAGTTGGGGCTTCACGGGAGTGCGACTCCATTTTAAATTATGAAATAAGTGCATTTATATTTATTATGCACGGTTAACACACTTGCTAAATATTTTTACAACTCGGGCTCTGACCCGTTTATATTTCTCTCCTGCATATATATATGTACATATTACTACAGGTGTCCTACCGTATGGATGCTGGATGCCCTTCTATCCAGAGTCGTGGAAGCCGTAACAGGTGCGGACTGTTGCGGGATTTAGTTGGTAGTCGCTTCCTACTTCTTTATAAATCTAGATAGGATTTATTGTGTACATCGGGATTATACTTTGGAGTTACTTATATTTGTTTATATTCTTCCCCATGGATGTTGTACTGTCTGTGACCCGACAGCTTATTCGGGTATATTCATTTGTATATACTCATTTCATTTTATTCTAGCATTTCATTTATCATGTACTGGTATATGTTCTACCTTCGTTAGTAGGTTCTATAGTGTTGGTTTGTGGTATGTTTTATTAAAATTTAACATCTCGCTTATATGATTTCGGGTAATTAGTCTTATATTGTGTAGTATTGTCAGTTGATGTTGAGACCGAGCCATTTGAGATTCCTGATTTAAGGTAGTATAGGGCTGGCCACCCGTTATTATTTTAAGCGGGTTGTCTCAGTTAGTTCAAGAAAAAAAGGGGGGGGGGGCTGCCGAAAATTATTTTTTTGGGGGGGTGGGTAAGGGAGGGGTTTATTCTTGCTTTGGTTAGTAGAGAAAGTGAGTAGTGTGAGTGAGAGAGAAGAAGAGAGGAAGATAAAAAGAGTGAGAGAAGAAAGTAAGTGAGAGAAATGAGAGAGTTAGGGTTAGAATAGAATAAATAAGTAAATGGGTTGGGTTGAGTTGGGTTATGATGGTGGGTTTATTGTGAGGGTTTATTTTTTTGTGTGTTGATGGGTTATTATGTTGTTGTTGTGTTTAGTGTATAAGTTTATTTTAAATAAAACAAATTTTATTTTTAGGGGGCCTTTTTTTAAGTGATTAACTCTAATTTTTTTCATAACTAATTTTTTTGGGGGGCCTTTTTTTTTACAACTAATTTTTTTTAACCAAATTTTTTTATACCTAATTTTTTTTTGGAAGGGGCCCCAATTAATCAGGGGCCCTAGGCGGCGGCCTAACCCGCCTATGCCTAGAGCCGGCCCTGATTGTACCAAGTGGATTCTCCCTTTGCTCGACTGCATCCTATTAGGAGCGATGACTGTTGGATTTCATATGACACAATCCCACTACAACTGGCGAGGAATTATCTCTTCACCCATGATAGTGATGACATGTTCTAACCCAACCCCGATGATGGTCATATTCCAAGCATGTATTATCATTGGTCTTACCTTTTAGGATAGTCTCATCACACCACCTAAGGTCTAGAGCCAATCTATATACAAAAAGCACCCGATCGCTGGGCCATCCACCCGTTCATGACTTTAGCCGACCAACATCGAAACACTTAATGCTTAGGCATCCCATGTAGGTTTTTTTCTTGTCTGGAAAATTCTTGATGCTTTCGTGTTTGTTAATGATGAAGACATGTAACCTTAAAATATGATTGAGTGTAATCTTACTAAGGCATACAAATGGTGATAAAAGTTTAATTGGAAAAATTTGCAATGATGATGGCCTTGACACAATGATAATCATAATTTAATTGGACAAATTTTTAATGATGTCAGTCTCCCATTTGGAACAATAAGAAATCCAATTGAATTAACTGAACTTAAAAAATCTAAGGAATTGGAATGACAAGATTAAGACTTGGATAAATCTAAACAGTTAATAAAACTTCATAAATACAATTTCTAAGGTTTTCGACATTCCAAGCCCTAAGTATCTCCCCCTCCTCCATTATTTCTAGATGGTAGGCTCCCCGGAGGTCGTCCCTAATGACTTTGAATGGCCCCTTGTAATTAGGGTCCAATTTGTCAGCTGCGCCTTAACACTAATCTCTGACCTAAAACTTCCTCGGATTGATGCCTTTGTTGTATTTCTTAGTCAACTATTATTGGTAGAATGCCAGTTTGATCAAATATTGTTCTCATTTTTCCTTGTCCAGGTCGAGCTCGGTTCTTGTGACTTCTTCATTTATGCTTTGGTCAGCAATTGTTGTTTTCATGATCATTAAGCCATGTCCCGGTGTTATTATGGATTCTAACCCATAAGCCAAGGCGAATGGAATTTACCCAGTCGACCTCTGGGTGTTATTCGATACGCTCACAGGACAGGGGGAAGCTCGTCCACCCAAGCACCTTTTATTTTTTCTATCTCTTCTTCATCCTGTCGAGCACTATCTTGTTGGAGGCCACAACCAGTCTATTTCTTTGGGGATATGCCACCGAATTATAGTAGTGCTTGATGTCGTGTCTATTGCAGAAGTCTTGGAATGGTCCACAATCAAATTGCTTTCCATTATTGGTTATGAGCGTCCTTAGCACGTCAAAATGGGTCACGATATTCCTCCAAATAAATCTTATCATGTAATAGTCCCTTATGTTCTCCACAAGTTCATCCTCTTCCCATTTGGTAAAGAAGTCCCTGTCGACGAAGAGATACTTTCGATATCCATGCACTGTAGGTAGGGGGCATACAATGTCTAACCCCCACTACACAAAAGGCCACAGGCTGGTTAAAGACTTTAGGTTGTTGAATGATTGGTGGAGCTTTGGTGAGAATACTTTGCATTTTTTGTACTTTATTACAAATCTAACGGCATCCTTCTGTATGTAAGACCACCAATACCCCTCCTTTATGGACCTAAATCCGAAAGATCTCCCCATGCATGACCTTTACATATCACCTCGTGCAACTCATATTGAACTTGGTCGACGTCACCAGGGTGCACTCAATACAGATTTGAGCCATTGAAAGACCGCCTATAGATCTTCCACTTAGGGGATAGGTAAAATCAAGTGACCTTTACTTTAATATGACGAGCCAGTTTGTTGTCACCAGGCAATATGTCTTCTTGCAAGTATGCAATGATTGGGTCCATCTAGCTAGGAGACTTTTGTATGCAGAGAACTGGGTCAATGACATTTTTCTTTATGATTCTTATCTAATCCAAATATACCACTTTAATTGTTCTTTTGAGGTCGAAGTCGAAAACTGAGGCCAGAGTGGCTATATAATTTTCATAGCCATTATTTCCTCAAAGAAATTATTAGACTTGGATGTACTTAAATTTGGCGACCAAGTCCTAAGTGATCTGGAGATATACTGGCATGCTTTCATCCCTGGCATTATAGTCTCCTGATATCGGGTTAGACACTAGCCTTAAATCGTACTAGACTTAAAGTTGACTAGTACCAAGGGACAAAACCTTCTTCAAATTGTTGATGAGAGCCTCATATTCAAACTCGTTATTGGATGCTTCAAAGCCAAGTCTAATTCCTTGCTTGAGCACAATACGATTTAGGGTTACGAGGACAATCCGCACTTGTAACCCTTTTGAATTGGATGCTCCGTTGACATACAATGTCCATTAGTCGAGTGGATCAGGCTCTTCGATGGTCGCTTGATATGTAAGCTCCCTTTCGGTTGGCTCATTCCCTCGACTGAGTTCAAAAATGAAATTTGCAATAATTTTTACTTAATAGAAGTTCTAAATTGAAAATTGATATCAACAGTACACCAAAACACTAAAATTATCATGCCTTTTTGTCCAGGTATTGTCACGGTCCTTGACCGTGAAAAGATCGTGACAAGTGTTATCATGGATACGTCATGGTCCTTGACCACGACAATAGGCTAGACAATTTTTTTCGTCACGAACCTTGTCACGGTCAAGGACCATGACAAGGTGCATGACAATTCTCTCAGGATTATAACCACCAAAATCCCTTTTTCCACTAAAATATTTCATTTTCCTTCCTCCCTCTCATCAACCCGGCTCCCTCTCCATCCTTGGTAAAAATCTACCCTTTTCTTTCAACCAAAGGTATGATTTACATGCACACACACACACACACACAATATATATATATATATATATATATATATATATATATATATATATATATGTAGTTTTAGTTATTGAATATGTGTTCGTTTGTTGTAAAATAGTTGTATTCACATATATGAACATTCAAATCAATCTTTATTACAATGTGAATATTTGACTTTGATATTTGTTTATGCTTGAAAATATGTTCTTGTTTATTTTAAAATAATTGTATTTATACGTATGGCCTTGATATTGTTAGAAACAATTTGTGCAAAACTTAGGTTTAAACATTCAAACTAATCTTTATTACAATGTGAATATTATACTTTGATATTTGTTTGGGCTTGAATATATGTGTTTCTTTTTTGTAAATGTAATCATTTTGTTTAAAAAATAATTTATGGTTTTTTTTAAAAGTGAAGGACTTTTGGTGAAAATGGCAAAGAACACAATGACTCTTTTACCAGAATTTCTAATTTGATATGTATATGTGACTTAGGCTTTTAGCCATAGTTGTAAAATCGAGATATGTATCATAAATCCCTATTTATTGCATATTGTGAATCGTATCGGGAAACTCATCGTAAGATACAGTGAAAAAAATGTAAAGACTAAATAAATTAACTAAAAACACTCTATAAAAAATTACACAACATGATATGGTTTTGAACCAATTTTATGACATGATTAAATTGTCTCATTGTAAAAAAATTCCTTTTGTGGTTATTTCACAACATGAAAGAGACAAGAAATGTAATAGTGAATTTAATAAGTTGTACTTTTCAATTACTGATTCAAAATCTTGTTAGCGATCTACGACTCAGACGTCCAATTTTCCAACCCTGTAGCGGTATTGGGCGAGACGTAACGGCCTGTTATTTAGTCTTTAATATGAATTACATTATCTATATGAGTATACTAACATGTGTCAGTATGGTCATAACATAGCTTTTTGATCCTTTCAAATGTTGAGAGAGAAATCGTACAATTGGAAGCCCATAAGAGTTCAAAATTAAAATATTTTTGGCCTAAAAAATTTCTAACTCTATATCGCTATATGTATTATGTTGTATCTGGATACGAAAATGATATGTTTGGGATACATAACATTTGCGATACAAACGTGTGATTCGTATCATTTCAATTGTGGATCGTGTATCAAGTTGGGATATGTATCACGTATAGTAATATAAAGATACTAATAACAAAGGTTTCAACATAGGTTTTGAAAATTAGATCTGATTAGGTTATAAAGTATAATTAAAATCAATTTGGTATGTAAATAATATTTGAAAATTGAATTCTATTAAGTTATAAATTATAATTAAAATCAATTAGGTATGTATACACATGTATACACGACTTAGGGTTCAACATGATAATGTTTCAACATTATTATTTAAACATGATAGGCTTTTAATTAAATTGTCCTTGTGTATGAGTTAACTAATGACTTAACTACCACACGGGGATAAACTAACTTATCGAAACACCGTGATTCACACTACTGTACCAGTTGTTTCTATAAGTTTGTTATTGTTGTGGGGGGTATAGAACTATTCTCACCCCATTTGTTCACACATGGTAGGTGACGATTCCTACAAATTGTTATAGGGTATCCTCTATACAAAGAGTAGATGGGTAAGACAAATAGATGCTGGGATGTGTATTATAGAGGTGCTAACGAGTTTGTAAAATTTGCAAAGAGGTGTCTAAATGATGAAGAGTTCTCTCATCCTTGTGCACATTGTAGAAATGGTAAGGTGTTTGAGTGAAAAATAGTTGAATTACCTCTGCTTAGGTGGGGTATGCAAGACAATTATCGGGTGTGGGTTTTTCACGGTGAAATACATTGTCCCTTTATCCTCGAACAAAATCCACTACAACTGTCAAATAGGACAATGGCGAAAGGACAAGACGATATCGTAGAGCATAATATGCTAGATGATATAATAATGATGCTTACAGAGATTATGTTGTGGAAGACAATGAGGATTCTGATAAGGAAGACAATGAATCTTGTGATAGAGGTTCTAGTGCTCATGACGGTGTTCGGATAAACCTTGACAATTACTACCAAAGTTTGAAAGTCAAATTTACCTAACTGTTATACCATAACCGCAACAAAGATTAAACAACTTTGCATGCCATGGTTGGTTTGCATAGTTGGAAGATCTGTTTTGGTTTATTTGGAAATAGCGTGATTGGAATTCTCAATTGTGTAAAGGGTTTTCTCCCCAAACATAATACGCTTCCATATAAATATTTGAGTATGATGAACAATTTGAAAGGTTAAGAAATGAAGTATAAATCAATTCATGCTTTAAAGTATGATTGCATACTATATCAGAAGGAGTACGAAAATACTGTTCATTATCCACTATGAGGGGAACCCAAATATGTGCCAAAGCATGGTTATAATGATAAGAGAGGTTCACTTTCAAAAGTGCCTAAAAATATTAAAATATTTCTTCATTGGTTTGAGGTTGAAGAGATTTTTGATAATACCATGAATAATGAAGACAATGACTTAGCACGCTAGGGCAGAAGTGGAGGATTTTCTCATGAGTCATCCTATTGACACAACCAATTGAAAAAAACTGAATTTTAATTACCCAGAGTTCGCTAAAGAACAACGTAATATTCATTTAGTAATATCAATAAATGGGTTCAATCCATTCGACAATCTAAACACCAATAAAAGTATATGGCTGGTGATCTTGGCACCCCTAAATCCACCTCCTTTGTTGTGCATGAGACCATAATTTTCAATGATGTCTTTGTTGATACCTGAGCTAAAGGCACCAAGTGATGACATTGATGTCTACTGGGCACCATTGGTAGAAGAATTGAATAAGTTGTAGGTAGCGGGTGTGAAAGATGTAAGGACATTGTCCGTCACATTTAGTATGTCGTATACCGTTACAAGTTTGTCGAAGATTTGGGAAGCTTTCATCTACAATTGACGATCCGAATTTCAAGACAACTTCAACAATCATGCCCAACAAGGATGAATTAGGTAAAATGTGTTTTAGTTCCATTTACATTTTATATTAAAAGTGTTGGGATATTTTTACAAAAGTTTAAATGATTTTAAATAATCATAAAAGGTTTTGGATAAACTTTTCTGATATTGTAAACAATCTTAACTTTTGAAGTGTCCAAGATTTATAAAATACTGAAGCTATTTTTGACACGTGTATGATGTTGTTCGAACGACATCATATCTCGTTCAAACGAGATCAGATCTTGCTCGAAAGACGTCAATTCTCGTTCGAACGAGATGTTTGTTTCTGACACGTCACCGCCTTGAATTTTATTATACAAAGGGTGTCAGACTTCTGAATTTCGCGTGGAGAAAACTGGATTTTGACAGAATACGTTTTTCTATTCTCCAACACATTTGAGGGTTCAAATTTTGTTTTACAATTCACAAAATCCCAAGTACTTTGTGTGAGTTGTTTTGTGGAACCAAAAGCATAGTTTTGTTAATGTTCGTACTTGGTGGGGAGATCTCTACAACCAAGAGTTGCGTGCTATTGTGGAGTGAGTAGCTATAAGGTTTATGACCGCGTGTCATTGAGGATCTTATGCGTGTTGATTCTTTGCTGAAGACTGTATGTCCATTGTGGTATAGCTGCGTGTGAACCATTGCTGATCTGTATTTCATTATAATCCGATGTAAGTTACGATTTACAATTATAGTTAAATAAAAAGGTTTTTCCCTACGGGGAGTTTTTCCCGCACTATTGTGTCACATATTTTATTTATGTTAGCTTGACACTTGCACGCACGTTGCTATTTTATTTATGAATTGACTTGATTCATAAATTGACTCTAATTAAATAAGTTTGTGATTGGAAATTGCGAATCAATATTGCACAAGCATTATCAAAAGCATTTGACTCTAGCAAACAAGAATAGTTCACGTTAAAAGCTATGTTGATCTGGGAAATTCGTTATTTTCAAGATTATGGGACTTTATCGGGCTCTAATGATCACGGTTACTTTGGGTGTCCCATTTTTGGATAGGAAACTGGATCTTAACATCTAAAGAATAATGGCACAATTATATGTCGCCTCCCGATCATAGGTTTAGATTTGATAAAGGTTTTAATTTTTGGTCGAGTGGGGTTGATCATAGGCTACCTCCGAGATAGCTTTTAGGTTCAAAAATTAAAAGGATATCTTCCAAATGTGGAGCTAATTTTTTAGGAAAGAATCCTAAATTTAATAATGTTAAGCATAAAGACCTCTACTTAGAATGAAGTCGAGAAAATTAAGGCATGGTCTAGGAGGTCAATATTATTTGACATGCCGTATTAAAAGGGTAATACCGTGCGCCATGTATTAGATATCATGCATGTCGAGAATAACTTCATCAAACATCTTGTGAGCACATTCCTAGGTGTAAATCATTCAAAGGATGGGGAAAAAGCACCCCGTGATCTTGAAGTTTTAAAAATTAAGCCGCAATTATGGTTGAAATAAGACAGTATCGGGATGAATATAATTCCCCTTGGGGCATATACTTTTACGAGTGAAGAAAGAAAGGTTGTTTTAGACACACTGAATAATTTGAAAGTTCCCCCTAATTTTTCATTAAATTTACACAGATTGTGAGTTATGCCACACATGATTAATAAAAGTGCAATTCTCACGATTGTAACGTGATCATGAAATTGGTCCCTTTGTTGTTTAATCATTGTTTCTCTAAGAATAAGTATTTGCAGAGGGGAATTATGCAAATTAGCCTTTGATTCATACTTTTGTGCGCAAAAATAGTCCACCAATAGCACATCATGAATGAAAAAGAAACTCTAGCTAAAGCAACTTGTGTGTTGGAGAAGTACTTCCCTCGACATTCTTCAACATAAATGTTGATGCAAAAAAATATAATTCACATAATACAATGAACTTATAAATAGAATAAAAAGTAAGGAGGTTAGAGACAGACGAGAATAGTGCGTATACGTGGTTCAACCAAACTCGACTTTTATCCACGGGGAAAGGGGAGTTTCTGTTTATTAATGGGGGAGGGTCAATATAGAGTTGCATAGTATGCTCTGTTACATTTTTTTTTCTACCGTTATATTAGGATTTATATACACACCCTAGTACAATGTTCCTCTTATTCCTTAGCATATCCGTTTAATACATTTAGATTTGGTCTGGACATATTTTTAGATTGTTCACGATACTCATCTGTAACAGTAGGGCTCGTGATATCTGTTGAGTGCAGGAACTTTGATTAAGTCTTCAAGGATTTAAATTCTAATGAAGTGACATGTATGAGCCTTCGACCAGGAGCGGATAACCCTTCGTCTGTTGAAAGCTTGTTGATTGGGTCTTCACAGTTTTTTTTTTTATTTTGCGAAGCGACTGAGGTGGACCACTCATCTACCCTTTCAGGGGTCAAGTCCTTCGGATTTCGTTAAATTGGTGAAACTCTGAATTTTAGTATATAATCTAAACACATTATAAACACCTAAACATCCCACTTGTAGCTTATTTTGTAACCCTTCTGGAGGAGCTGACTCAACACATTTACTGGAGATTTGATATTCACTCCCTCTTAGTTGACGAGTTCCTAATGAAGTTAGTGAGGACTGTCGCTCAACTTTAGCAACCATTTCTCACCATGATAATACGAGGACTGATAGAGAAGATAAGATCCATGAGAAGTGTATAAGGATGATGCATTCCAAGCAGCCTGATAGTGAACATGGACCATCGGGATCTGCTAGATCCGATAGTCGTAGTGGTTAAGTAAGAGATGATGATGATGATGGATAAGCATATCTTTTGGTTGCCTTGGGTTATTTTGTTTTGTTTGGTTTGGATGTAGCTTTATAGAAAATATATTTGAGTTGCATTGATGTATTTATTTATTTATTGCTCTTAATATTCTCAATTATTATGTTGTATGGACATAATTTGTTAGTAGTATTTATATTGTCACTTATTAATAATATCAATACATCCAGTTTAACAACTTCTTTATCTCTATTCTGGCATATAGTATACCAAAATGCGATTTTAGTAAAAATCTAATTTTTTTTGTCACTAAGAGTATATTATCATTACTAATTTTTAATGTCACATTACCGTTAAAAATTCAATATGCCCGTTGCTAACTTTGGTTTATAAATTTAAAAATAGAAAATAAAAAGGGAGTAATTTTTATTATAACATCTCCCCCCCCCAAAAAAAATAGGTGTGAAGTTTCACTCCAAACCAAACCCCTAAAATTTCTTCTCTAGTGCATGAACTCATACAAACTTTACTTATCTCTCTCTCCCGACTTTTGAAATTTTCAATTCATCTATCTCAAGACTGCATTAACATTTTTCATTCATTTATATCAGGACTGAACTGATGGTTTTAGTTCATCCTTCTGAGACAATGAAGTTAAAGGATTATTCATCGACAAAGTCATATTTTTATCTTTTCATGACTCAATTTATCCGTATTAAATATGGTATGTGCGTGTAGATAGATATTCATTTTCTGCATGAATATTCATATTTTCATTCTTTTGGGTATTGGGATTGATATTAAATGAAATTTTTTTTACGCCCTAAGAACTTCGATCGATCACGCATTAAAAAGTAAAAATAAAAACTAAGTTTATAACATAAACCCAGGGTTTCGAATCACGATACCTATGTGGGTTCTTGTTGGTGATATGCATGAGGAGAAAAGGTTGAAGAAGATGATGATCTTGATTCCCTCCCAAGGTCTCCAAAAAGTAATATAGAATTCATTAAAATCCTTGAATCTTCTAGTATATGATCCACCCAAATAATCCTTGCGCGTGGGTACTCTTAGAGATGAAAACATGGTAAAATTGAGAGAAATCACTTTCTCTTCCTCACCCTTTTCCAAAAACATAAATAGTAGTTTTCCTCTCACTCTCTAACCCTTCATAATGGATGTGGAGCTTAAAACCCTAGATTATATACTTATACATAAGTATAAGATATGGGCTTGGGCTAAACTAGGTTTTCAGAGAGTCTGGGCCTACTACTTGGGCAAGGGACTACACTAGGTACCCAAGACTAAGTAATTAAATTACCTTTCAAATAAATAATCCTAAATCCCAAAATAAATTCCTGCAATTCATTTACTTTCTTTTTTTAATCGCAATAAATTCCACTCAATAATCATGATTAAACTCAAATTTAATTATCTCAAAATCACTCGAAATAATGAGGTATTGTTTGAAAATTTAGATAGTGCATAATATGATTCCCCGCGTTAAGAATATAATATCTCCTTGGTCAAATCAATTCACCGCTAATAGATTTTGACCAACATCTTATATAATACCTGATTCTCAGACTTAACTTATTTGATCCTCTAAAGAATCATCAAATCCATCGGTCGGGCTTACTAGTAGAAATAAATCTCATAGGTCTATCAAGAGGGTATTATAATCCATGATCTTTCTTGGATACGGATTTCTCCGAATTATGATCTTACAACAAGTAACAAAATGATTGCCTAACTTAGGAGGATTATTTGATTCAATCTAAAATTGAATCACACCCATAAAAATCAAAACAATAATTTTGTAAGCAAAACGATTCTCAAAACTTAATAATATATGAACCCATTGCAAACATTATAAAACCTCTCAAGTCTAATCTAGTCAGTGCATAGACTTGAATCTCACAGATGGTTTAGTTCAATACATTTCTGAATGTACTGGTCATAATCCTCTTTTGAACTATCAAACAAGTTCTCAAACCATCAGACAGGTTACCGTAGTTTGATAAGAACTACTACAACCGCACTCATATTTATATTTTGATAGGATGTCAACTCCGTATTCTCCCTATTTAGGTTGTGAACTATTCAATTACACTAAATCCAAAATTATGATCTCCTATGATCAAGCCAAACCTAACTCATAGGAATTCCAATTAAGTCCCATTAACCAAAATTACTTATAATTTGTTAATCCATAAATATAAAGAATTCTTAGAGACACAATTCTTATTTCATAATGAACCGATACACCTTTAGTGAAAAGTAAATTTCATACATGGGTTTAAGAATAAAATCCAAAGACATCATTATTTTTTAACTATTGAACTTATAGTCACTCATATAACATATTGGAGTGTAAGTATCCATTCACATGTGCATAGACTAGTCACTAAACAAAAATAAATTTTGCTTAACATGCAAAATAATCCATGACGGAACTTTTCCCCTCGATCTCGTTTGGAACCCTATCCACCTCCTTTTTGATGAACCATAATAATGTCCTCTCTCACAACAAAGATAATCTTGATCGCCAGTCAAGAGACCATGACTATTCATTCTTCTCCAATTTCCAATATTTATAGTCTTTTTACACCGAAAAATATACGGATGTCTAACATAACTCAGAGGTATCGCCTATCCTTCACCTTTTTCTCATCTCGTGGGCTTGATTTCCATTTATTCAATTCTCAATTGATTAGTGAGTTTTGTTTAGGTGTTTATTCATTAGTTGAGTATATATGTGTTTTGTTATGTTGTGTTCTTATTAAAGGTGATTTTGGTTTCTAATATATGAAAAATAATTATGATGTATTGATTATATGTTTAGTATATGTGATGAGCCAGGGCTTTATGGTTCATATGTGATGAGGTAGGGATTTATAGTTCATACTTAAATAAATTAATAAATCAAGATTGATAGCTAAATCAAATAAATAGAAAACCTATCATAAGGCCCCTGCCTCATAAGGGTATTTATGTGTGTCCTTTACATTTGTAAGTGATTTTGTGCAACCTTGATGTTATTTATCTACAATACTAATATATATTATGGTCAGATATGTCAAAATTATATTTTAATAAAACATGAATAGTTCTTGTGTGACAAGAAAAAATTCGAATATGGATATTTTTTTAGATATAATAGTGACCTAATTTGATATCGGGACCACACTATATAACATCACGAGCTATACAAAAAAACTGTTGAAAATTAGGGGCTTAAGAATAAAATCCCCTTTGATAAATGAATGGAAAATAGTTTGATCAATAGGATGTTAGGGGTATAGTGAAACGACTGTGAGATGTGTAATCTACATTAATCTACAGTAATCTACATAATGGAGAGGTGATGAAAACATGTTTGTCAATTTATAAAATACCATAAGTGAACGGTCTATTATAAAATAACGAGTGTAAGTATGTGTCGAACCCATGAAGATTTGTTAATGTTTTCGTTCAAAATAATTATGACTGTCCTACTAGACGAAATGATTTTAGAGAGGAGATGAAATATTACACTAAGCTAACACAAATTAATATTACAACTATGAAAGATATAATCAAATGTGTGAGAAAATTAGGATGTTGGATCCATTTATCACATTGAACTAATACTATGCAATATTTAAACTCATCATTCCCGATTTATAACTCAAATTAAACCGAGTGTCATTGCATCTAATTCGGAAAATAACATGGTTAATGTAACACCCCGTGTTTTTATTAATTAATTATTTAATTAATTCGAAAATTAGAGAAAAATAAAATTTTGGATTTAATTATTTTAATAATTAAATATATTGGTTTTTATATTGGGAATTCGAAAAGCTAGATTACAAGACTCCTAATATGAGTATATATAATCTTAGGGCATTTAGAAGAGTCCTCAAAACATAAAACTCTCTAAGAATCCTCAAAACACAAAACTCTCTAGAAAAAAATATATAAAAATATTCGACTGTCCGATCGATCTGAATTTTTTTATACAACTTCCTCTCGTTTTCAGCTACTATGCCCCAAATTTCAGCTAATTCCAACGGTCCGATCACTCTGAATGTTTTTTTTAGTGTTTGTATTTGATTAGAACTCTTTTCTTAATCAAAGTCTTAATCCTTTATATATCACAACAAATTTGTGGCTTGGCTTTTCAAATCATTAACTTTTCAACCAGAAGACCTCTCCAAAATTATTTTCTTTCATCTACAAACTTCATCCCCAAACTTAATCAAGTGTTTGACTAAATATTTGAAGGCTTAATTGGTATTTTCTCAAGATTGTTCAAGAATGATTCTTTGCTACTTTTTCGAGAGGAATCCAACCGTCTATTTAGAATTTACAAAAAATTTATACCCAAGAATGAATACTCTATTCTCTTCCTATGGTATTATGCGTATTAAGTGTTGCTCAAACCCTTAATCACGTGTTTTTGATAAAATCAATTAGTAACTTAATTAGAAAAAATGGACACTAATTTTTGGACTGTTTTTATGAAACTTTTGAATATGAATTAATCTTTGAAATCCTTCGGTGCGTAGGTTAGAGTATCGAGTTTTTATGATTTTTGGGTGTAGATTCACATGAAGAATTTATGGGGCTATTTATATGTTATATGGCGCGTACACTTATAAAATTAAATGGCTTATAAAAAGAGAACAATTATGACTTATGGAATATTATTGTATGTTAATTAATTTAACATTATTTAATGGAATTAATTGTGTTAGAAATCAACGACGGTGGTTTTCATTAAATTAAATTGAAGTGGGATCTTTATGATTTAATTGCTATGTTGTGTGTATTGAATTGTGCTTTGTGTGATTTATGTTATTCACTTTTGCCATCGCGGGGACGAGAGGCTTTTGGGTAGTATATTGCTCACCTTTATTGCAGGATGCTTACTAGGTATGGGACTAATGGGTAGGCATTGGTTTTGATTTATACTCGCTACGTATGGGACTAGTTAGTGTAGAATCGTGTGACTTTAATATTCCGGGGTGGGTCTGATTTTTATGTTTTATCGTCATTACGCTAGCTTAGGCATGAGACTAGGATGAGATTAAGGTTGGAAATTCACCCTATATGTAGGGTAGGACGTACATGTACTTTGGGGATCCTTAGGTATGGGACTAAGGGGTATTTTGAGGATCTCACATCGGTAATAAGGGTGGGGTAAATTGATCAAGTATATAAATGAGAATTAATGCCTAAGATAAAAACGGGTATTAAAATTTGGGCGACAAAATGTGCGGGGACCGACAGTTTAAACGGGTCAGCTTGCCATTTATGTCGTGTCGTGCGTGGAACCTTGTCATAGGGAGGGGTTGACAGTTTAAACGGACCAGAGGCCATTGACAAGGGGAAGTGTAAAACTTTTGGTGGGAGTACCACCCGAGGCAGGAGGACCGCTATAATAAATCTGCTGGAGAACAATAAAATTTGGAAACATAATGATATTGGGTTAATTTAATTAAATTAACAACTTAGGGGCTTGTGGATATTTAAAATCATATTGGTGTGTTTTCTTTTGAATTAACGAGGGTAGTTAGTGATTTATTATTGATTGCGCTTAATCATATCTCGATTAATTAAAATATTCTAACGTGATATTTATCTCGTATAATGCTATTGTCTGGATTCAAGGATCCTATTTGAGGTGAGTAGTGTGTATTCATGCTCGGGGATCTGACCTTGTGCATTGACTAACTTTTTCTGGATAAGCTTTGGAGAAGCTGCATAGAACTATTTGGAGATTATCGTTTGGAGTTGCAGCCGAAGTTTATTTTATATTACTGCTTAGTAGTTTAGTTTAGCTTCCTTTCCGTCGTATTTACATTGAGAGATAGTTTATGGTTTTGATTGGAACATTCGGTTCCAAAGTTGGTATTGGTTTTATTCAGATTTCTTTATGGATTTAGTTGGAGATTATTCAGTTTTATATTATTGGAGATTGTTGGATATTATTTGGAGTTTTAGCATGTGACGGATCTCTTATTGCATAGTTGGTTATTATCATTTGGGATTGATTCAATTATTTATCATGTGGATTGATTTATTTCTGTCTCATATCTGTCTCATGCTAAGAATAATATTTTAATTACTCGCGCCCGACTTAGTTTTGATGGCGGCCGACGCTAGAATTTAGCGGGGTGTGACAGTTAAGTTCACAATAAAATTTAACGTCTCTAATTTTAAACGACTAAAATCTCTATTCCCTTAGAAAGTTCACCTTTAAATTTCAAAGTATAGTATTTAAGCATGGACTATCAAAACAATAGAGTGCAAGCATAATCCATCAATAAGTACTCACACTTAAAAAATGAATTTTCAAACGAAGTCGAAGGTTTAAAACACACTATTATGTAGTTTTAAATTAATACCAATTTTTTAAATCAATTTAAAGAAGACGAGAAATAAAGACGAATTTAAAATACACACAATATTAATCAAATATAATAAGCTTCACCTAGTATAGCAAAGAAATTAAGCTTGCATCGTTGAGGAAAAATAAAACTGCAAGAATGAATACAATTGACCGTGTTGTACAATTGATCTTGTCAAACTTTCTCCCACAAATGAAAAATTCTTGGCCCTAAAAAATATAAACTCTCAAACTACCAATAATTGTCTCCAAACTCTCTCTCCAATTTTTTATGTAAAATAATGAGGCCAAAGATTATATTTATAGGCTATGAGGTGAGGTATTTGGATTGAGGTAAAACTCCATTTGGTTGGTTGTATTAGAGTTGATAATTATCTCATGAAGTCTTGGGAAGATTTGGAAACAATAAGGAAGTCTTTTTTTTTCATTAATATTTATCCCCAATTTTTGTCACTATTCATAACACCAGATTTAATCGCATTTTTGACCCCCAAAACTTAAAAATCTCATTTTCTCTGAGCTTCAAAGTTGTGAGTTTTTTCAATACCTTTCCAAAAAGCTATGGCACGACCTTAAGGACACTCGAGCGATTTTATAAAAAATATTTAGTACAATTGTGTCAACCATGTTGTGTCGTGACGTATTCTGACAATGTTTGCATATCAATTTCTTTATTGTCCAAACTCCTGAGGTACCGGTAAAAATTCACAATAAAAATAATCAATTCAAATTTAGGGTAATAAAAGTTTAGAAAATTACATAATTACCCTATAATTGCAATTTAGCCCCCAAAATTGATAAGTTGCTCGTTTTAATCCGGAATTCAACCAAATTTTAGAGAGAACTTTATTTTGCCTAGATAAATATTTAAAAATTATTTCCAGGCCCTTAAATTTTTTAAAATTTTAATTTCACCACCTGAGGTTACTAAAATTTTATTTTTAACTCAAATTTTATTCAAAATTGTATTTTTCCTTTTATTTGCCAAAATGATTCTAAAATCTCATTATTTATACTACAACGGGCGTAATAAGGTGTACATTTGGTCATAATTTATACAAAATAATGCACTCATCAAATACCCCCAAACCTAAACTTTGATAGCCATCGAGAAAAATTAAAATTTTAAAATCTAACTCACTTTCGTAGGAATCACGATTGCACTTAGCATGCGCCGCCACTAAACTCTAGGTCACCTAGTGGACGAATTTTGTCTCGTGTGGGTTTGTAGTAAATATACCCACAAAATTCAAAAACATGACTTGTATAACTTTAATTCTCAATCTCAACTTATCGTGGGTGTGTGCGCAGCCAATATAACCATCCATTTCAAAATATTTGATCGTTAGATTTCTTATCCGAAAGTTTATATTGATTTTAAAATCTCACGGGACGCACTCACAATCGAACACTTAGAGATGGTAAATTTCTCTCGGTATATGTGAATAAAAGAGTAAATTTAAATGAACAAATTTCACATATACACGATAAAGAAGACTATTTATAATGGATGAATATGATCTCATGAAATTGTAACAACCCGCTTAAAATAATAACGGGTGGCCAGCTCTATACTACCTTAAATCAGGAATCTCAGATGGCTCAGTCTCAACATCAACTGAAAATACTACATAATATAAGACTAACTATCCGAAATCATATAAGCAAGATGTTGAAATTTAATAAAACATACCACAAACCACAAACCGACACAATAGAACTACCAACGAAGGTAAAACATATACGAGTACATGATAAAAGAAATGCTAGAATAAAATGAAATGAGTATATACAAATGAAAATACCCGAATAAGATGTCAGGTCACAGACAGTACAATAACTGAAATAAAAAAATATAAACATCTATAAATAACTCTAAAGTATAATCCCGGAGTACACAATGAATCCTATCTAGATTTATAAAGAAGTAGGAAGAGACTACCAACTAAATCCCGCAAAAGTCCGCACCTGTTACAACTCCCACGACTCTGGATGGAAGGGCATCCGGTATCCACGCGGTAGGACACCTGTAGTACAATATATATACATCAAAAGAGAAATATAAACGGGTCAGAGCCCGAGTTATAAAAATGTTTAGCAAGTGTGTTAACCGTGCATAATAAATATAAATGCACTTATTTCATAATTTTTAAAGTGGAGTCGCACTCTCGTGAAACCCCCAAACTCACCTCTCATCTAACAGCACGCACCTATTCGCGTCCTGGAATCTTAGTTAAGTTACCCCACCCATAAGGACAACCTGTCTTACCATAGGCACGACCTATACCCACAAGACCTGCCATCCAAAAATATCCCAAGAATCCTTCCCATTCTAATTAAACTTAAATGTACATACGCATATATGCCATACTAGGCTTTATTGAGTCCAATTTATAACCTAAACAGTTATCAATTTTATTACTTCACATTTTAACATTTAACTTCAAGTTAAGAGTCTATACTCTAAATAACATGCATAATTTAATAAGGACAAAACTTCTCTCTACTCTCAACCTTGCAGTGCGTTTCGTGCGTGGGGCGTCTCGCGAAGAGAAATCCAAACAAGGAACCCCCCCGATACACTACTCCTTAACAGGGTTAATGGTAGAGATCCATTAGGCCCGTAGTATAAAACTAATATATAAATACATACTAATATATGAATATATATATTATATTCATTCTTATATACGTATTACAATGTACATCCGGATAATATTTCCCGGACTGTGGTTTGTTCTAATTCATCTTTATAATACACATCCGGATCTATCTCCCGGACTGAGGTGTATTCTATATTCATTTTTATCTCTTTACTCTCATTAGAGAATTATATTACATTGTTCTCATACACAAGTAATATACCATGCACACATGCATACAAACCATCCCAACGAGCTATAACTCGAGGATGCGGTCTCATAGTGCCGATCCAAAAAATCCGGGTTTGCTCATATACCACGGTACCAGCTGAAATCCTCAACAGTACTGGTAAAATACACAACGGTGGAGGCGGTCAAGTTCCCCCTGCGAGCGGGAGATCACATAAATCGCACTCGAACGCGGGACGTAAAATGACCTGGGGACTATACTCTCCCTGCTCCTCGATCCAGGGGATTCACCCACATCGCGCAACCTCCCTGGATCGCACTAGAGAAAATATATATAATTCGGCTGTTCCAACCCTATACCAAAGGAAAGCCCGTGGAATGCAGCCAATCTAAATGCATACATATCATCACATATAGATATATATATGCATAGATAAGGTTCCATCATATAATTAAACCATCACATACGGTTTAGATATTCATACCATGAGTATAAACTTTTATTCATATCTCTCCAGATATATATTCACATATCCATATATATGTACAAACTATCTCTCGTTCATATGTATAAGATTTATAAACTCGGCCATAAGTATACATAATCCTCAACATACTAGCCGTCACCACAAACATATTTACTTACCTCGATATGTGAATATGATCCTTTACTTGAGGTATATTCATTCATTTCTCCTATGATATAAATAATCTTCCAATATAGATATATCTCCAATATTAAGGTTATCACCCAAAGTTTAGTGTGGGTAACAATCACTACACATCACCTCTAAATCCACAAGTACATCAATATTTCTAATACTGATTTTGACTATTGATATGCCATAACTAATAGTCTACAAGTCTCATGCTTAACTCAATTTCATTTCAAGTATTGGAATCCCAATTGTTACTCCCACACAATTATATTTATAAACTATCCTGACTGGAATTACACTACACTTATTCTAGTCAATAGCCCGATCCAATCTCCCAATTTCGCCTACTGTTCAATTTCTCTTATGAACCCTTAATCCTATTGTATTACATTTTGTTCCTCAATTTAAACATTTCTAAGGACACGTGAGCACTCTCTCTCGTTAGCCCCCAATTATAACTTAATTGAATCCTATCGCTATAAGGATTCGACATGAATATCGGCCTATAATTTCCCATCATACCCTTGCAAATCTCTCTCTAAGAGCTCATAACTTCACATCATGTCTAAACTTAATTTTGATCTATAATTAGGATTCCCATCCCCAATGAGGTTTCCCACTATCTCCATACCCACACACAACTCCAATGCATACATGTAAACATATATCTTCCTTAAACTATTTAAAGAAGTCCCCATAATCATAATAAGTGATAAACCCCTTATAAGTCTCCAAAACATAACTCTTACATCATAAAAGAAGGCCCCACATCGATAAACCCAATCAAAAAGGGGTAGAAATCATTCTAGAAAAACTCCACAAAATAGCCCTATTTTTGAATCGATTCGGCCTGGACCGAATCGATTCGGTCTCAAGGGAAAATCGATTCACTCCAACTGCGAATCGATTCGGTCCAAAGGACCTGGGAGACTGTCCCAGGCCGAATCGATTTGACTTGGGTCCGAATTAATTCGGTCACACAGACCTGGGACTCTGCAACATTCCGAATCGATTCGAAAAGAGGCCGAATCGATTCGGCCTGTTCAGCAGGCTACGAAATGGTCATTTTTCTACATAAACCTAATTTTCCAAAATCCAAAATCAACAATTTCTAACTATAAATTTGTAACCCAATAATGTTCCCAACATAAAAAACATCTTCTAATTTCACCTCATCAATTTATACCCTTTAAACCCATGTGTAAACATCAATCTCAAGATTAAACCCAAAATCTAGTTTTTTTTTTTGATAAATATACCCAAAATCCAATTCTTTTCCCCACAATTATGACATGAAATATACAAATGAATTATTTAGCAAGATTAAACACTTGTCTCAGATTTGTAGAGGTTAGATCATCCCCGGGATCGCGGTTGGGACGAAAATTTCCAAGCTTTCTTCCTCTCTCTCTTATTTCTTCTCCTTTCTTTCTTTCTTCCTTTGTCTTTTTTTTTCTATTTCTCTCTTTCTCTAAATGAGAAGGCTTGATCCGTAAGCCTCTTAAATCCCTTAAAACAATAAACCCAGTTTTAAATGTTAATACACACTTTAAAAGACGCGTTTACTCCAATTCGAGTCAAACATACTTAAAAATATTTCGGAGCCGAAATAAAACCCAATGACAGTCATTTTGACTATCTCGACCCATCCGGAACCAATGGTGCACCCAGAATTGTCATTCAAAATACTTTAAGGTGTCCTCAATTTTTGGACTTTAATTTCCAAATTCCAAAATTCTCCGATTTAAATAAATTTTATTTTTCTCAAAATTTAATATCTCAGTCCCAAAATCGTGGGGTGTTACAGAAATGAAAATAGATTACTTTTTGAAAATTTGAATTGCACCATAGATCCTATTCATATTCTTTGACACTATAACTAATTAGACTTGAGATTGATTAGGACCTTCTTTTATTGTATCGTAGTCTCGATTTTGGCTAGAAAGAATGACTCTTTTTTGGGTGGGGAGAGTTAATTTTTTTTTTGAGAATATAGAGGTTTTTCAGTATTTTAACTTTAGGCACTTTTTCTAACCTCCATTTTTCTTTTCTTCTTCTTCTTCTTCTTCTTCTTCTTCTTCTTCTTCTTCTTCTTCTTCTTCTTCTTCTTCTTCTTCTTCTTCTTCTTCTTCTTCTTCTTATTATTATTATTATTATTATTATTATTATTATTATTATTATTATTATTATTATTATTATTATTATTATTATTATTATTATTATTATTATTATTATTATTATTATTATTATTATTATTATTATTATTATTATTATTATTATTATTATTATTATTATTATCATCTTTTTTTTTTCTCATTATTTCTTTCTTTCTCCTTTTTAATTTTTTTTTTCATTCATCATTCCTTCAAACTTCTTTTTCTTTTTTTTCCTTTTTCCTGTCGTACTTTTACCTTAGTATTCTAAAAAAAATTTGGTATGGCTTCTTTTTATGGGATTAAAACTCCCACCTGGATTTGGGTAGGAAAATGAGTTTTCAACAAAAAAGGCTTATTTTCTTTTTGTGTCAAATGGTTTTACTATGAAATAATTTAAAAGGTTGGAGTTAAGCCTAATTTTGGGCTTTTATATGAAGGCCTAATCTTATTTCTCAAGTTTCGTTAAGTTAATTTGTGTCTCGAGATGACTTACTAAGACTTCTAGTTCTTAAGATTCACATTTTGGCTTATTGTTTTCAATTATTGAACAAAACAAAGAATTTGAGATCATCAACGATCACTAAAGGAAATTTTGATTTAAAAAAAATTCAGATTGATTTAAATCTCTCGAAAATGATGAATAACACAAAATCTCACCTAGTTAAAATCTCCATATTTATTCGTTAAGCATATTAACTTTCACCTCAACATTCATTTTTGATCATATTATTTGGCTAATATGTAAAAATTTCATAAGTCAAGAGACCCATGAATTAATTTTATATTAAGAAATTGTTTCAAAACTCAATTATATTGAAAATATTTTTGATTTTTTTAAAAATTTTTCTGACTTTTTTATTTTTTTCCCCAAAATATCATCCTTACCCCCAAACTTAAATTTTACAGTGTCCTCAATATATACTCAAATAAAGATATGAACAATGCAAATAAAATAAAGAAGTAATAGGAAAATATTGCCCCGCATATTCCACTTATTATAAAATTCCAATCGATCTTACGTGTAGTGCATCATAAATCAAAAGCCTGAATAATTGGGAATTAACCCAATAGAAAAGGTGTACACATGGAGGCACACAAGGAATGCGGTGACTGAAATTATCGAGATGCGCAATCACATTATAACATAAATGGTCAGACTCGAAAAGACTATCATAATGAAATTCCGAATGACACGTTATGACTAGGTTTCCCTCAAACTCGAGAATGAATAAATCGGGCTCTAAATCGGACGATACTCTAGTCATATCCTTGATCTTATCCAAATACTCAAATGACACAAGTGGATGTGGTGGAAAAGCATAATGCAGTTTGACAAAATATGCATCACTGGGTGGAAATGATGGAATGATTTTCTCCACCATCTCATCACTAATTGATAAAACCTCACATATCAGTATACTCTAGAAAGATCCGGGTTCGCATTCACAGAGAAGGAATTGATCTATCCTATTATTCCAGTCGCCCTCATCTAAGTGATAAAATGAGTTCAATAACTATTGGACTTCAATTGTGATATCCTCACCAATCGAGCCGAATTATTCCTCAAAATCTTTAAGACTCATATCTAGAGACAAATCAGATGGCTAAGCACGTAAATCGGTGGTGCCACTAACCGATGGGCTAGTGACTTCAAACACTTCCTGGAAATATTTGACTTCATTTTCTCCCTCATCAGTTGAAGGAGTCTCTAAATTTAACACATTCAAACCCATGGTTATGTTATGAAATGAGAGGTTCAGTTGACCACCACGCCATCGAATGACAGTGTCAAAACTGTCAAAAAGGGTCGATCGAGGATGATTGGGATTTGTGTAGATGAGTTTAGTACGTGTTGCATGTCTAAGACCACAAAGTCTACCGAAAAGACAAACTCACCCACTTTAATTAATACATCCTCTACAACACCTCTAGGAACCTTAATTGATCGGTCCGCTAAGGACAAGGTCATTTTAATGGGATTTAACACACCCAAACCTAGTGTAACACCCCACGATTTTTGAGACTGAGAAATTAAATTTTGGGAAAATAAAATTTAATTTAAATCGGAGAATTTTAAATTTGGGAATTTAAGTCCAAAAATATAGGATGTTGTAAAGTATTCCGGATGAGTATTTTGAGGGTACCATTGATCCCGGAAGGGTCGAGATAGTCAAAATGACTGTCATTGAGTTTTATTTCGGCTTCGGAATATTTTTTAAGTCAGTTGACTCGAATTGGAGTAAACGAGTCATTTAAAGTGTGTATTAACATTTAAAATTGGGTTTATTGTTTTAAACGATTTAAGGCTTACGGATGAAGCCTTCTCCTTTGAGAAAAGAGAGAAAAAGAAAGAAAAGAGAAAGAAGAAGAAAGGAAAGGAGAGAGGGAGAAAAGCTTGGAGATTTTCGGCCAAAACGCGACATCGAGGACGATCCAACCTCTACAAATCTGAGGCAAGTGTTTAATCTTGCTAAATAGCTATTTGTGTATTTCATTTCACAATTTATGGGTTAAAGAAATGGATTTTTGGGTATAAACATCAAAACCTAAATTTTGGTTCAAATCTTGAACTTGAAGATTTTAATTGGGTTTAAGGGATATAAATTGATGAGGTTAAGTTTAGGATGTGTTTTGATGTTGGAAATTATGTTGGGATTGAAGATTAAGGGTTGGAAGTAGTATAAATCAAATTTTGGGGAATTTTGAGTTATAGATAAACAACCATTTTCGTGGCTTTCTGAACTGGCCGAATCGATTCGCCATGTTGCAGATGCCTCAGGTCTTTAGGACCGAATCGATTTGCCCCTAGCGAATCGATTCGAAGGGTTGCAGAATCTCAGGACCCTTGGACCGAATTGATTCGGATGGGCCGAATCGATTCGCTGTTGGGCCGAATCGATTCGGAGAGGCTGAATCGATTCTAAAACAGATCATTTTGAGAAATTTTCTCTTTAGTGAATTCAAACCCTTTTTGGTTGGGTTTATTGATTTGGGGCTTTCTCTTATGAAGTAAGAGATATCTTTTGATGACTTATAGGGGGTCTCTCACTTAGTATATGATAGTGGGGACTTATTGGAATAATTGGATAAAAAATATCCATGTATGTTGTGAAATTTCTAGGCCGACCTTTATGTCAAATCCTTATAAGGATAGGATATTGTTAAGATACAATTTGGGGCCAAATGGAAGAGAGTGGTCGCATACTCTTAAAGAGTGAGGGGTTTCATATCCTTAGAAATGTTTAGACTGAGGAACAATTGATAACTCAATAGGAGTAAGGGTTCCTGAGATTTATTTGAACCATAGGTAAAATTGGGAACGGCTTGGGACCGTACTATCGACTAGAATAAGCGGTAGCATAAATTCTAGTTAGGATAGTTTACATGTAATTGTGGGGATATGACCATTGAGATTCCAATACTTGAAACTAGGTTGGAATAATTTGAGGTTTTAGACTATTAAGTCATGTATGTGCCTATGGTTAAATAGTACTAAAGGAAAATATGTACTTTTAAATATGGATGAAATGTGTAGTGATGGATTCCTACACAAACTCTTGGGTGATAACCCTAATGTTGAATATATATGTATAGATATATACATATGGTTTTGGGAGACTATTCATCATAGGAAAAAATGATTGAATATGTTTTAAGTGAGGGATTGTATTCACATATCGAGGTAAATTTAAAGGAAATTGTGGTGACGGCTTGTATATTGAGGATTATGTATACTTATAGCCGGGTTTATATATCTTATACATATGAAGGAGAATTAGTTTGTATATATAATGATGTAGCGATGTGTGAATATATGTACATATATCTATATATAAATATGAATATATGGATATATTTATGTTCTGGACATACATGGTATGGATATTTAAACCGTATATGATGGTTTACTATTTGATCATATGATGGGATCATATGGATGTATGTATATTGCGCATGTGAGCGATATATATACTTATGTGGTTAAGCATACCCCGCTGCTATCATTGGGAAGTTTTCGCGCAGAGGGTGAGCATCGTGGCATATAGAGCGGGGTGTGGATATTCCCCAGGTCATAGTCGTCCGGTGTTTTATTATACGATAGATATATTTTTGGGATGAGACGTGGTGGGTATGTTTCGTCTCATTGCCAGTTGGAGCTATGACCGCCTCCCGGGATGTCGTGTGTGTTAGTTATCACGAGGTGGGTGTCGTTGATCCCCACCAGGTGGTCCCCAGTTGCTACGTGAGCCGGGCAATGGGAAGATGATAACATTGATGCAATTTAATTGACAATATATATAGCCGGGTGGATTATGTGCATGTCCATTGTACATCAGATATGATACGTACACTTGGTCATGGGTATGGATGATTGGTATATGTATATATATGGTGAGAATAAAATACCTATATATATATATTTATATATCCTATAGATGAAAGGATATAGAATCTGTGTAGAGTACATATTGGATGATTATGGTGTACTAGATTGATGGGGGTTGATGTATCGCATTTAAGGAATATTTCGGTTACATCATCCCAAGGATATTATTGGAGTTTTAGTAGTAGTGGTAGTATTATATTGTATATATGGCATTATGGATCTCTAGGATCGACATTGTCAAGGAGTAGTGTAACGGGGTGGTTCCTTGTTTGGATTTCGCTTTGCGAGACACCCCACGCATGAAACGCAGTGCAGTGTTGAAATTGGAGAAATGTTCTGCCAATTATGGTATGTACGGCATTATGGACCTCTATGATCGACATTGTCAAAGAGTAGTGTAACGGGGTGGTTCCTTGTTTGGATTTCGCTTTGCGAGACACCCCACGCACGAAATTTAGTACATTGTTGAGAGTAGAGAGAAGTTCTGTCGATATTTATGTGTGGCATAATGGATCTCCAGGATCGACGTTGACATAGAGTAGTGTAACGGGGTGGTTCCTTGTTTGGATTTCACTTTGCGAGACACCCCACGCACGAAATGCAGCGCAGCGTTGAAATTGGAGGGAAGTTGTGTCAATAATAATTTTGCATGCTTATTAATTATAAATTTAAATCATATGTTTCAACCCAAATGCATATTGGGTAACTTATTAAATTATAAATGGTTAAAGTATAAACCGGAATCCACTAAGCCTAATAAGCCACATATGATTGAAAATAAATACTTAACTGTGGTTAAAAAGGGGGTGGATTCTTGGGGTATGATAGAAAGGTAGATCTCGTGAGTATAGGCTAGGCCTATGATAAGTTAGGCTGTCCTAATAAAAATGGGGGTAATTTAACTAAAAGTTGAGGACGCAAATAGGTGCACGCCTTTAGATGAGAGGTGAGTTGGGGTTCCACGAGAGTGCGATTCCACTTTAATTATGAACTAAGTGCACCGATATTTAATATGCACGGTCAACACACTTGCTAAATATTTTCACAACTTGGGCTCTGACCCGTTTGCTTTTCTCTCCTGCCTGTATATATATATATATATATATATATATATATATATATATATATATATATATATTACTACATGTGTCCTACCGCATGGATGCCGGATGACTTTTATCCAGAGTCTTGGGAGCCGTGACAGGTGGGGACTGTTGCGGGATGTATCTGGTAGTCCCCTCCTACTTTCAAAATTCTAGGTAGGATTCATGTTTTATATCGGGTTTGTACCCAAGGGATGTTTATATATGTTTACATTTATTTCCATTTCAGCTATTGTATTGGTTGTGACCCGACAGCTTATTCGGGTCTACTTTTTGTAGTATATTCCGTGGTAGTTATTTCTTTCATTTTTTTTTCTTATTTTTATTCTAGCATTTCATTTATCTTAGTTCTTTCATGCATCTTTCTTTCTTTTATTAGTAGTGTTAGTTGGTTATCTGTTGCACATTTTATTTAATTTTAACATCTCGCCTATATGATATCGGGTAGTTAGTCCTATATTATATAGTATCGACAGTTGATGTTGAGACTGGACCATCCGAAACTCTTGATTTAATATAGTATAGGGCTGGCCACCCGTTATTATTTTAGGCGGGGTTGTTACAGATGGTATCAGAGCATCAGGTTCTAGAGTCCTTAGCATCTGTGCGAGTTTTCTGCATTCTTCCGTTAACGTTCTTGACATAAAGCCCTATAATTAGGACTAATGTGTTCACTGTGTTGTTTTCTTCTGTGAAGTATATTCACTTGATTGGCGTTCTGATAACAGTTGCTCTTGTTTCGTTTCAGACGCTGCCTAGATTTTTTGTCATCTAGGAAAAGATAGGATTAGAAGTTCAATACCCATAGCATATTTTGGGTACGCTTTAATCGGGGGTATTTGGTTTCCCCGATTCCGGAGGAGATATTGAGGATATTTCTAGCAGTGGTTCGAGGTGATTTATCGGCGGTTGAGTAAGAAAGGAAAATTTACTCGAATGGTGAATCTTGGACTTAGTAAGGTAAGTCCGAGGAGAGGTATGTAGCATAGTCCTAAGGGGGTTTAGGTTGAGAAACCCGTTAACCTTTGTTAAGAAGCCTGGTGGTGGTGACTTTTCCCTGACGTGAGATGTGTGGAGTTGTCCCAATATCGGGAGTATCGCCTTCTAGGATGAGGGAGAATGCATTTGGAGACTCAGTTTCGTTGTGTAGGACTGAGGGAGTTTTCGATAGTCGCAATAGCGTTGTCCTTCAAAATGGTTAGGAAGGATTTATGAGGAAGAAAATTCTTTGAGGAGAATTAGGCCTTGAGAAGGAGTGGGCAAGTGTGGTCTTTATGCGATATCTTCTGGAATAGTACAACGTCCTATAAGGAGCTAGTAGAGAGTGGCTCTATTGATTTTGGGAATGTAAATTGTTAAGGTTGTTGGTTCTTTGAGGGGAGAACTTAGTTTATGGAAAGGTGTTGATTTGATGTAGAGGAATTTCATAACTGAGAGGTTCAAGTTTGGTAGATTTTGTTGAGCGGATAATTTCGCTCCTAGTTGTGCTAGTTTTGAGAACTAGGAAATGGTTAGCAGTATTGTATTTGTTGAGGCCTTGTGTTCTAAACATAAGGTATTTGTTTGGCGTGTCGAAAGACGCGAAATATAAATTATATCGTAATGTTGTATAGGCCCTCGGGCAGTATCTAAAATATGAAAATCTTTTTATAAAACTTTAGCCCTGGTTCAACTAATCTCAATTCCCGACCTAGCTACATAGTAGTGTATTGGGAGGTTTCCTTGTTTGGATTTCACTTGCGATACCTCCCCCGCACGAAGGTAGCTAGTGTCACGAATTGAGGAGAGTTCAACCATTGGGAATTTTCGAACTTATATATATTTAGTATGTTATTATAGATTATAATGCCGAGGGTTATGTTGCAATTGGAGGCTAATGGAGCCTGATTACAATTCTACGAGTGGAAACTCGGATACAGGGTGTATGGGCACCCTGGGTAGCTAGTGATTTTTAAATTTATATGGTTCGACATGAGAACCAGGAAGGATCGGTATAGTGATCCTAAGAGTTGATGTTAGAACTAGATGATATTGAGGTCCTATGTGTATTTTAAATTTCGCGAACGAAATTTTTGTAAGGGGGAAGATTGTAACGTCCCATGATTTTTGAGACTGAGAAATTAAATTTTGGGAAAATAAAATTTAATTTAAATCGGAGAATTTTAAATTTGGGAATTTAAGTCCAAAAATATAGGATGTTGTAAAGTATTCCGGATGAGGATTTTGAGGGTACCATTGATCCCGGAAGGGTTGAGATAGTCAAAATGACTGTCATTGACTTTTATTTCGGCTCCGAAATATTTTTTAAGTCAGTTGACTCGAATTGGAGTAAACGAGTCATTTAAAGTGTGTATTAACATTTAAAATTGGGTTTATTGTTTTAAAGGATTTAAGGATTATGGATGAAGCCTTCTCCTTTGAGAAAAGAGATAAAAAGAAAGAAAAGAGAAAGAAGAAGAAAGGAAAGGAGAGAGGGAGAAAAGCTTGGAGATTTCCGTCCAAAACGCGACATCGAGGACGATCCAACCTCTACAAATCTGAGGCAAGTGTTTAATCTTTCTAAATAGCTATTTGTGTATTTCATTTCACAATTTGTGGGTTAAAGAAATGGATTTTTGGGAATAAACATCAAAACCTAAATTTTGGTTCAAATCTTAAAATTGAAGATTTTAATTGGGTTTAAGGGATATAAATTGATGAGGTTAAATTTAGGATGTGTTTTGATGTTGGAAATTATGTTGGGATTGAAGATTAAGGGTTGGAAGTAGTATAAATCGAATTTTGGGGAATTTTGGGTTATAGATAAACAACCATTTTTGTGGCTTTCTGAACTGTCCGAATCGATTCACCCCTACCGAATCGATTCGCCATGTTGCAGATGCCTCAGGTCTTTAGGACCGAAACGATTCGCCCCTAGCGAATCGATTCGGAGGGTTGCAGAATCTCAGGACCCTTGGACCGAATTGATTCGGATGGGCCGAATCGATTCGCTGTTGGGCCGAATCGATTCGGAGAGGCCGAATCGATTCTAAAACAGAGAATTTTGAGAAATTTTCTCTTTAGTGAATTCAAACCCTTTTTGGTTGGGTTTATTGATTTGGGGCTTTCTCTTATGAAGTAAGAGATATCTTTTGATGACTTATAGGGGGTCTCTCACTTAGTATATGATAGTGGGGACTTCTTGGAATAATTGGATAAAAAATATCCATGTATGTTCTGAAATTTCTAGGTCGACCTTTATGTCAAATCCTTATAAGGATAGGATATTGTTAAGATACAATTTGGGGACAAATGGAAGAGAGTGGTCGCATACTCTTAAAGAGTGAGGGGTTTCATATCCTTAGAAATGTTTAGACTAAGGAACAATTGATAACTCAATAGGAGTAAGGGTTCCTGAGATTTATTTGAACCATAGGTAAAATTGGGAACGGCTTGGGATCGTACTATCGACTAGAATAAGCGGTAGCATAAATTCTAGTTAGGATAGTTTACATGTAATTGTGGGGATATGACCATTGAGATTCCAATACTTGAAACTAGGTTGGAATAATTTGAGGTTTTAGACTATTAAGTCATATATGTGCCTATGGTTAAATAGTACTAAAGGAAAATATGTACTTTTAAATATGGATGAAATGTGTAGTGATGGATTCCTACACAAACTCTTGGGTGATAACCCTAATGTTGAATATATATGTATAGATATATACATATGGTTTTGGGAGACTATTCATCATAGGAAAAATGATTGAATATGTTTTAAGTGAGGGATTGTATTCACATATCGAGGTAAATTTAAAGGAAATTGTGGTGACGGCTTGTATATTGAGGATTATGTATACTTATAGCCGGGTTTATATATCTTATACATATGAAGGAGAATTAGTTTGTATATATAATGATGTAGCGATGTGTGAATATATGTACATATATCTATATATAAATATGAATATATGGATATATTTATGTTCTGGACATACATGGTATGGATATTTAAACCGTATATGATGGTTTACTATTTGATCATATGATGGGATCATATGGATGTATGTATATTGCGCATGTGAGCGATATATATACTTATGTGGTTAAGCATACCCCGCTCATGCTATCATTGGGAAGTTTTCGCGCAGAGGGTGAGCATCGTGGCATATAGAGCGGGGTGTGGATATTCTCCAGGTCATAGTTGTCCGGTGTGTTATTATACAATAGATATATTTTTGGGATGAGACGTGGTGGGTATGTTTCGTCTCATTGCCAGTTGGAGCGATGGCCGCTTCCCGGGATGTCGTGTGTGTGAGTTATCACGAGGTGCGTGTCGTTGATCCCCACCAGGTGGTCCCCAGTTTCTACGTGAGCCGGGCATTGGGAAGATGATAGCATTGATGCAGTTTTATCGGCAATATATATAGCCGGGTGGATTATGTGCATGTCCATTGTACATCAGATATGATACGTACACTTGGTCATGGGTATGAATGATTGGTATATGTATATATATGGTGAGAATAAAATACCTATATATATATAGTTATATATCCTATAGATGAAAGGATATAGAATCTATGTAGAGTACATATTGGATGATTATGGTGTACTAGATTGATGGGGGTTGATGTATCGCATTTAAGGAATATTTCGGTTACATCATCCCAAGGATATTATTGGAGTTTTAGTAGTAGTGGTAGTATTATATTGTATATATGGCATTATGGATCTCTAGGATCGACATTGTCAAGGAGTAGTGTAACGGGGTGGTTCCTTGTTTGGATTTCGCTTTGCGAGACACCCCACGCATGAAACGCAGTGCAGTGTTGAAATTGGAGAAGAGTTCTGCCAATTATGGTATGTACGGCATTATGGACCTCTATGATCGACATTGTCAAAGAGTAGTGTAATGGGGTGGTTCCTTGTTTGGATTTCGCTTTGCGAGACACCCCACACACGAAATGTAGTACATTGTTGAGAGTAGAGAGAAGTTCTGTCGATATTTATGTGTGGCATAATGGATCTCCAGGATCGACGTTGACATGGAGTAGTGTAACGGGGTGGTTCCTTGTTTGGATTTCACTTTGCGAGACACCCCACGCACGAAACGCAGCGCAGCGTTGAAATTGGAGGGAAGTTGTGTCAATAATAATTTTGCATGCTTATTAATTAGAAATTTAAATCATATGTTTCAACCCAAACGCATATTGGGTAACTTATTAAATTATAATTGGTTAAAGTATAAACCGGAATCCACTAAGCCTAATAAGCCACATATGATTGAAAATAAATACTTAACTGTGGTTAAAAAGGGGGTGGATTCTTGGGGTATGATAGGAAGGTAGATCTCGTGAGTATAGGCTAGGCCTATGATAAGTTAGGTTGTCCTAATAAAAATGGGGGTAATTTAACTAAAAGTTGAGGACGCGAATAGGTGCGCGCCTTTAGATGAGAGGTGAGTTGGGGTTCCACGAGAGTGCGATTCCACTTTAATTATGAAATAAGTGCACCGATATTTATTATGCACGGTCATCACACTTGCTAAATATTTTCACAACTCGGAATCTTACCCGTTTACTTTTCTCTCCTGCTTGTATATATATATATATATATTACTATAGGTGTCCTACCTCATGGATGCCGGATGACTTTCTATCCAGAGTCTTGGGAGCCGTGACAGGTGTGGACTGTTGCGGGATGTATCTGGTTGTCGCCTCCTACTTTCAAAATTCTAGGTCGGATTCATGTTGTATATCAGGTTTGTACCCAAGGGATGTTTATATATGTTTACATTTATTTCCATTTCAGCTATTGTATTAGCTGTGACCCGACAGCTTATTCGGGTCTACTTTTTGTAGTATATTCTGTGGTAGTTATTTCTTTCATTTTTTTTCTTATTTTTATTCTAGCATTTCATTTATCTTAGTTCTTTCATGCATCTTTCTTTCTTTTATTAGTAGTGTTAGTTGGTTATCTGTTGCACATTTTATTTAATTTTAACATCTCGCCTATATGATATCGGGCAGTTAGTCCTATATTATATAGTACCGACAGTTGATGTTGAGACTGGACCATCTGAAACTCCTGATTTAATATAGTATAGGGCTGGCCACCCGTTATTATTTTAGGCGGGGTTGTTACACCTAGTTTCGCATACACGGTGTACAAAAAAAGGTTAACACTATTAAGTTTAAGAGAGCTTTCTCGAAGTTATGCTCCCCTATATTGATAGAGACCACCCGGGGATCCTTATGCTTGATAGGAGTTCTATAGGAAATGATTGAGCTTCCTTGCTCGGTGATAAAATCTTTCTTGGGCACGTTGGTGGTTCTCTTGAAGGTATAAAGGTCCTTCAACAATTTGGCGCAGGACAGAACTTGCTGTATAACGTGAAGCTGTAGGATATTGATTTGTACTTGCTTGAACACTTCCAACATCTCATTAACTTATGACTTCAACAATGTGGCACAAAACATTGGGGAAACGAAGCTTTTGGGACATAGGTGTCTACTGGTGGCTTGGAGGACAATGGTGAAGAGGAAGTTGGACACATGGGTGGATCTTGCTTCTTCTTACATTTCTCAGATTCACTCTCAGTGGGTGGTGACACATCCTTTTTTACTTCCTTACCAGATTTAAGCATGATGATGGATTTGACATTCTCTTAAGTATGTTATGAACCGACGTTGTAAGGAATAAAATATTGACCTTTAGGCATGTTCCCTTTAGTATTGGGCTCGGATTGACACGGGAATGTTCCTTTATTTCTCTCATTCAATGCATTCTCTAGTTAGATCACTTGAACCTAGAGTTTGTCTATGGATTGAGTGCTCGCGTTCAAGATCTGTTAGGTGGATTGGAGGACACTTTGAGTTTACTGCTAGAACTAGAGGGTACTTTGTGCTAGAAAATTCACCATATCCTCTAGAGCTTGGATATTTTGGGATGAAGGATATATTGGTTAATGGTCATTTTTTGGAAATCCAGGGGTGGATTACCTGATTATTGACCAACACCTCTTTGGTACTGACCTTTAGACCATGAAATATTAGGGTGGTCTCACCATCCCAGATTGTACGCATTGTAATATGGTTCATATTTCAGCCTACTTTGGTAGAGGGTATTTGATTGCTCGGTTAAAACCTTGTTAGCCAGAAGGGTGGGGAAATTTTTGACCAAATGATCGAACACGTCACAACTCAGACACACGTAGATGGCTACGTATTGGATGGTTGCAGATGTGGCATGGGTTCCTATTTCACTCATCTCTAAAGCTTTTAAACTTCGGGCCAAGATGGAGACTTTGGCATTTAAATCATAACTTTGTTCGATTTGGTGAGTGAAACCCTCATTGGATGTGGTGGACCCCGATTCTCAATTGGGTGCCCATCGCTGTGACTTTTTATCTATAACTTCTAGGAATACCCATGCATCGTCCTCACTTTTATCTATAAAATCACCATTACATAGTGACTCGAGCATAGTTTGAGTATTATAATCGAACCCCTCATACAAAATTTAGACTTGGCATCCCATATCAATCCAAGTGATTGAATCGCTCAAAATACATACATAAGACTTCTCCATCCTTCTGACTAAATGTATTAATAGCGTGACATATCGATGCCTTCTTTTGGTTAAGGAAGAATTTTTGTAAAAATGCAACACTTATTTGATTCCTTGTGTTTATGGACTTGGGTTCTAACGAGTTAAACCAACTCTTTGCTTTGTTTTTCAATGAGAACGAGAACATATAAGTTTAACAATCTCGTCGATGAGTTGTTGGTACTTAATAGTCACATAAATCTCGTCAAACTGATGCACGTGAAGGCAGAGATCCTCTTTCTTGGTACTTGGAAACATAGACAACAATTGGATTGTTCTCAAATGGAATTAGAAATTGTTCGAGTTGTGCTCGGGTAAATGTATGCATAAAGGTTGACTAGACCTGATTGGATAAAGGTAATCTTTAAGGGAATGCTGTGCTAACTTATCTTCCATTTTGGTGAATATAAAAAATCTTCCTACATAGTATTGGGAATGATAGACTCCACACTCAACAAACAATCGGTATGATCTCAACACCAATTTTGCATACATTGAGCTCACTCAAATTTCTTTCCTTTTGTTTTATTTTCTTTTTTTCTTCCATATATATATATATATATATATAAGGCAAAAAAAAGAAAGAAAATACGTTGACTCAATACCACGTAAATAGTAAACTAACACAAAACAATTTGAATTATCTAAGTTAAGCGAGGGAAATTTCAATTTTCAAAATTAATTTTTTCGAGATTAATCGACAAAAACTGGGATATCTGAGTTAATCTCCCTAATTAACAACTCCTATTCTCTAACAAGGGAGAATTTAAAGGACGGTTAACTACGATTTTCGCCTCAAATCCCAATTTTACCTCTAGGTAGATGGTCGGTACAAAGACTCATCAAAAACCACCAATCCTAAACAAGGAAAAACGGAATCGATTTGAAAATTTCGCATTAGAATAGCTTTTAATTCTAGCCTTTTTCAGAGGGTTACTATCAGCTATATGATATTCTAAGGCCAATGTCTATTTGATTTTAAATTAAATTTAATGGCTCGGGATATGCAAATACTCGATTAACTAGTGATTTTTGGGCTAAGGAAGGGTAATAAATCCCCACCTTATCTTTCACACGGGTTTTGCCCTTAAGTAAATTTATGCAATGTGATTATTTAAATATGAAATTAAACCACATAGAAATACACAAAAACATATCTCTGGCGTAAACTTTTTACGGTTGCTTGTTTACGATGGGCTAAAGTTTAAGTTAACGTCGATCGGGAAAAACGTCACCTACATTTCAGTCTTCCATGATATTTCCTTATACTTGTGTCAAGATTGCACAAGTTTTCTTCACGTTCGGTTACTGTTGCACACTTTTTTTTGAATTTTTCCTTCACTTTTACCCCTTTCCTCTTCTTTTTTCCTTTTCCTTTTTGTATTGTTTTAATGTGATATTAAAAACGCACAAATAAAAAAACTACACCAAGCATAAAGTGCGATAGAAAAAAAATTATAAAAAATAAAACAAATAACACAACACACGCACTAGTGGTGTATTTAACACAAAAAAATTAACCAAGCACACTTATGAAACAATTTTTTTTCTTTTTAATTTCTAAAAATAACAAAATTACTACTGGAAATAAAAATTACTTTTTGAATTTTGTTTTTATTTATAATTTTTTTAGGACTACATATGGAAAAAACAAAATCTGATTTTTTTAATTAAAAATTGTTTTCGGATTTTTTCAAATTTTTATGTATTTTTATGGCTTTTTTCTAACAAAAATGCAAAAAGTAAAAAAAAAATAGTCCGAAAGTCATATTTTTTTTAAAATTGAACAAATTCCTGACAATGACGTCAAAAACTTGTTAGTCAATTTATAAAATATCGCAAGTGCACGAGCTATTATAGAATAACACGTGTAAGTATGGGTCGAACCCACAAAGAAATGTTAATTTTTCGTTGAAAATAATTATGACTGTCCAACTAGACGAAGTGGGTTTAGAGAGGATATGAAATGTTAAACTAAGCCACCACAAATAAAAGGTGCAACTACGAAAGATATAATCAAGCGTGCGAGAAAATTAGGACGTTGGATCCAGTTATTGCATTTAAGTAATGCAATGCAATAATATAAACTCGTCATTCCTGATTTATAACTCAAATTAAACCGATTCTCATTGCATTTAATTTGAAAAATAACACGGTTAAGTTTACAATAAAATTTAACATTTCAAAATTTATACGACTAGAGATTTCTATTCCATTAGAGAGTTAACTTCAAAATTTTAAAGTATAGTCTTTAAGTATGGACTATCAAAACAATCGAGTGCATGCATAGTCCATCAAAAAAATACTCACACTTGAAATCAAAATGATTTTTCAAACGAAGTCAAAGGATTAAAATACACTTTCGGGTCGTTTAAAATGAATACTGAATTTTTAAAGCAATTTAAATAAGTTGGGAAATAAAGATGAATTTAAATGCACATAATATTAATAAAATATAATAGACTTCACCTAGTCTTAGTAAAGAAATTAAGCTAGCATATTGAAGACAAAATAGAAGTGCAAAAATGAATGCTAATTTTCATTAATAAGTCAACTTACAAAATAATCGTGAATTATAATTGATCTTGACAAAATTTCACCCACAAAAAATAATTCTTGGCCCTAAAAATATAAACTCTCAAACCACCAATAATTGTCTGTAAAGGCTCTCTCCAATTTTCTATGTAAAATAATGAGCCCAATGATTTTATTTATAAGTTATGAGGTGAGGTGTTTGGGTTGGGATAAAATTCCATTTGGTTGGTTATATTTGAGTTGGTAATTATATCACGAGGTCTTGGAAATAATTGAAAACAATTGGAAAGTCTTTTTTTAATAATTATCCCCAAATTTTGTCACTATTCACATCACTCCACAAAACATGAGTTTTAATCTCATTTTCGTCCGACATCAAAGTTGTGAGTCTTTTCAATACCTTTTCGAAAATCTATGGTGCGACCTAAATGAACACTCAAGCAATTTTATAAAAACATTTAGTATAGCTGTGTCAACCGTGTAGTATCGCGACGTTTTCTAACAATTTTTGCATATTGACTCCTTTGTTATCTAAACTCATGGGGTATATGTAGAAATGCAAGATAAAAATAATTAATTAAAATTTAGGGTCATAAAAGTTTAGGAAATTATAGAATCACTCCTCAAATTGCCTTTTATCCCACGAAATTCATAAGGTGCTCGTTTGAATCCGAAATTCAGCAAATTTCGGAGAGAACATTATTTTGCCTAGATAAAAATTTAAAAATTATTTTCAGGCTCATAAAGTTTCTAAAATTATGATTTCACCCCCTAAGATTACTAGAAATTGAAAAATTTGAATAATTTGATGAGCTTTTAGATTACTAAAAATAATGCACTCATCAAAACACAGTGTGTGTAGAGACACTATATATATATATATACGCGAAAGTTCTTGGGTTATTTTTTATATTAATCGAATTATTTGTGTTAATCCATTTTTTTATGTTAACATATTTCATTTTTTAATATTGATTGTTGTGACTGTTGTACTGGTATAATGGGATCTAGAAGGGATGTCACGACTATTGTATGGAAGACTGGTCATAAAGAACCTTGGTATAAGGTTTAATTTATCGTTCTAAGCTATACTTATTTCTTAGATTATTATTTACTTTTTTATGCTCAAGGACTATTGAATGTGTTGATATATGGGAAAATGTTCAAATCTTTTCCTTTGTAAAATTTTGTATGTATGATTGAGTAAATATCAGGTTGAAACTTCTTGAGTGAGTAATCAAATTGATATTGATGTGTATCAAGCAATGAGTTTAGAACAATTATTAACTTCAGGAAAATTAATTTAAGGCCTATGACTACGGATATGTGTTTCATTTGATTGGAAAATTAATTATGTTCAGGTTCTACACTCTCGCTCTCACGTATATTTTTTTATTTTTTTGTTTAATTCATTTTTTTGCTCTTTGCATGACTTAATTGCATGCATAAGACTTGACCTTTCATTTAATAATGTCAACCACATTGTAATTAGATTTGTACCCAACTATTTTGATAAAAATAGACATAACTGAGGTCGACCCATTAGCATGGCACTATCAATTTCTGCAGATTCATACGAATAATCCAGTTTTGGCGGCATTTGTTGGACATAATTGGTCTTTTGTTCTTAACTCATTTCTAGGTCTTTACTTGTGTTTCTGCAAGATGTGGTCATTTTTACCATCCACATACTGTAACAAAGCTACTTTAATGTGAGGGTGCACCTGAGGCAGAAAATGTTCAGAATAAGATTGTTATTGGGCCACGTTTTTGTCATAGCACAAGAGATTTAAGTAGAGGACGCACTCTTATCATGAACTCTTGATTGTGGTTATAATGCAACTGTTAAGAGGTAGTACTTTGCTTTCTCACGAATTTTCGTTTCAAATATTTTTTATGGATATTGTAAAAGACATCATTTTATTTTTTAGATCGATCTAATGTGCTTGATAAGAGAGAAATAAGAATTTTGATTATTAATATTTCTGACTATCTTTCTTAACTTATGGCTAATGATAGGCTTATTTTTGTTCTATGGTTTGTGTTTGAGGCTTACTCACTGTAGTGTTGTTGTCTAAGTGTATTGGCCGTATGTGTGCGTCTCCAGCTGTTGGCACTGCTTATGCATAGGAATGGGCAGTGGGAATGGTCTCTTGCACCTAGTGTGTCTCCTTCACCAAGGTATCAACATTTTGCGATAAGTTCAACAGGAGTCCATGTCTGTTGAATTGTTAGTTACTCTTACCCAAATTTCTCCTTTCCTTCTACAATGTTTTTCTATTTTTTGTTTTGTTATTTTTTTTTTCAAAAATTAAATTTTCAACTGAATTTTTGGAGGCCCTTCATCTTTTACTTAAATAATATGGTGGATTATTATAATATCATGGTTTAAATTAAAGGCCGAAACCTAAAAGAAATGTCGAACTAAGGTTGTTGCGGAAGATTATGAAATTCAGGGGAAGAAGTGTATGGTGTTTGCAGGAACAACTGTTGTAAATGGGAACTTTATATCGTTGGTTACTGAGATGGGTATGAATATATAGATTGGGAAAATGTATTTTATAATTCATGAGGCGTTGCAAATTGATGAGGATACACCGTTGAATAAATTAAACGAATTCGAAGAGGCTCTTACCACTATAATTGGTTTAATTTTTGTGTTGGTTTGGCTTATTAATGTGCACTGGGGATTATGTTAATGGCTGGCCTATGAATTTCAAATTCTTGTTTGAAAAGTCTTGTTACTTTGAGATTTTTGTGGCATTGGTAGTTTCTGCCATTCCAGAAGGTTTGCCTTCGACTATCACAACATGCTTGGGACTTGTCACTCGTATACATTGCCGATAAATATGATGCCCATTTGCTTTGTGATATGGATCATATCAGTGGCCTTGTCGCTACTCAAGTTTACATTCACATTTCCATTCCCATTCTGATTCTTCTTCTCTATTTCTCAGGGCTTTCTTCTCCAGATTTCCCTCCTTTAGTATTAAATGAAATGTGTAGATATGGATTTCGAATTTCTTCATTACTCGACTCGATTTGCATATTTTTTTAGTCTTTTTACTATTTCATATCTTTTCAGATATGGGGTTGCTCTGCTTCTATATAACATTATATGAATTTCTCATTGTGGATTTCTTAAAAGTATACTTATGTTTAGTTCTTACTGTACTTGTGTTTCGACATTATGTCATGTAGGAAAGAGGAGATAACATTCCACTAGAAGACTCCCTTGAAGTAGCTCAAAAAGTTAAGGAAACATATTGCTACACCTGTTCTGATATTGTTAAGGTGACCTTTACTAACTTCATTAACTTTTAAAGAGACAGAATTATAGGATTACGTTGCATATGTTAATTTTGTGTATTATCCTCAACATAAAAGTTGGATGCAAGTTATCTTTCAAATGCATATATTCTTTTTTGATTATCAATTTATATTTTTCTATGAATCAGGGATATAATAAGAATTACAAAGAACCAGCAAATTACATAAAGTAGTGGAAAGGTATTAAACCAAAGATTGGAGCACCACACTCTTATGATATTGGCTATGAGCGATTTCTTGGCCTTGAGGTATGCACTCAATATTTCCCTCTGTTTTATGGTTCATTTGAAACACTCTAGTTGGTTTATTGAATGCTTTTATAATATATATATATATATATATATATATATATATATATATATATATATATATTTGGAAATATTAATGGATTACCCTTTGTAATTTATGAATGTGATTGATCTCATAGCCGTCTTAAAATATTTTCACTTGATCTGTAAGTATGTTCATAATTCACTCAACCAGCTGGAGGCTTTCTTTTCAAGGTAAAAAAAAGGCACCACCTTAACTAAATGGTAGTAATATAGTAAGAATTTTGCATCTTGCCTTGTTTATCATGATTTTTTGAAACTGTAGTGCTCGTTTGGTTCCGAGTTATGTGCTTTTCTGAATCCTAAATTGGCCAATTAACATAGTTATAGTAAATGAGTTGGTAATTTATGATCCAAACTATTGACATGAATTGTGAGTCATTTTCATACTTTTCTTTTGAATGAAAAATAACATACTCTTGATCTTTTGAAATTCATTTAATATAATATATAGGTGATGACTCCAAATTCAAAATGTGTAATAGTTGATAATTTCATAGTTGATTCTCTACATACTATGCATGATGGGAAATTTTTACACCTTCCTGTTGTTAATAGAGGTAAATTTTTCATCACCACTGGGTTGAAAGTTTGTAAAATAATTTTTAACACTTTTTCTCGTAATTTGTCTTATTAATGTGGATGGTTTGATGCAGATGGAATTGAAGTTGCTATTAATGATGTACTTCATATTACTCATGCTGTTGTAGCCACAGTAAGTCAAATTTCTACCTCTTGGGATAAACAAAAAATTTATAGGGGTGATTTCTTAGAACCTAATCTTCCATGAGTTTTGGCGAATAGAAGTATAAGATTTCAACCTCTTCTAATGCTGATAAAACTAAGGTATTTTAGGAGCACTTTAAAAGATGATAAAAATAAAGATTCGATTATTTTCTCTCTCTTGTTTGGGGACATCTTGCTAATTTTTACATTCTAATAGTTCTTGTTTTAGATTCACTCTAACCATCCTTTAAATCTTAGAGACACCTCAAATAAAATATTATGCTAGATATTTCAACTTTAAGAAATTCGTACCGCTTGTTTATTCTTTTGTTGCTGAAGTTAATAATGATTTTATACTATGAAAAGAGGAATATAATTTGTATCACAAGGAACTTGTCCAAAGTTTTATAATCTTTGTCAAACTTACCTTCTTATGTTTCAGAGAATAATGTGATTACATTGTTCCTCACATTATTTAGGTGGGAAATTCTATTGGAGTTAATAATAAGGATGCGAGCAGCATGACACAAATGTTCTGTGATTCTGCCATGGCATTAAGTCCCAAAGACGAGGAGGACGAGACACGTAGGTGTTGATAATTATATTTATATGATCTTATTATTTTGTTGTGTGACAACCCGAATATAATTTTGATAAATTTTGTTTAAATCATGATTAGCCTATGTGATATGGATAATATGTTATTAGTATATATAATGTTAAGTCATTATGTTAAGTTTAATCCTACCTTCACAAAGCATGAAATATCGAATTAGTTATAAGTACGAAATTTTGAAGTTTCGGTAGAAATGTTTATGTTTAAGGCTAGTTTTGAACAGTATAATATAATAATTGACTTGAGGTATAAGCTAGATATATGTATAAATATGAGTTAGGTTTGTAACACAATAAATAGTGCATCAAACGGATATTCGAGTGAGAAGATATCATCTTTTTACGAACAGGGGGTAAAGTAGTCATTTAGCCTTAAATGATATGTTGTCTTATATGTCACCACATGTTATATTTTGATTGGACCAAGAGGGGGTGGCCTTATGACGACTTAAAACCCTTGAATTAATCTCTCCCTTCAGCATATTTCAGCCATGGAAGAGTTTTAACTTAAGGAAAGAGAGTTTTGAAGTCTAGGAAGAAAGTGTGAGGAGAAATTGAAGAAAAATTCATAGAAAATTACATAAAATCCCCTATGGTAATTCCATCCATAAATCTTATTTGATTTTTTTGTATTGATGATTTAAATGATAGAAATGATCATTTGTTTACTAAAATTCCATGTCTTGATGTGTACTCATGGATAGATGCATGTATAAGAAAACTTGAATGTGTAAACCCTTGAAATCGCCTTATTTAGAAACCTTGTGTATTCAAACTATCATATCTTTTTGTATACTTACTGAAATTGATTTATTACAATTGGAGATTAACATGGACTCATATATGTATGAAATATCCTAAAATCATGTTAAAATACCAATAAATGAGTATTTGGGAGAGTTTGACGTTCGGGTATGAAATCTGCCCCAAGGGTGAAAATATGCATACCATATGTTTGATGTCTTACTTGACATAGCAAATGAACTCTACAAATTATGAAATTTTAATCTTGTATTGTTAAATATTTTTAATGATGTTTGGTGAAATATCATATAAAATTATGATGTAAAAAAAATTATGAAAATTTCTGGAAGTTGAATGAACGATAAAAGAGCCTATAGGGCAGATTTACTATGTGGTAAAGAAATGGGCATATCTTGCTTTAGGAGACTTGAAATGATGTACCATGTTTTGTATTGGAATATTAATATGACAAGGATTGAATTACCAAGAATAAATGAATATATGTTTGGTCTATGATTTTGATACGACAATTATATTAACATGAATTTGGATGAAATTTCATTTGTGACAAATGATTTGAATAGAATCGTATGATGCTTATGAATTGACTTATGTTCAAGTTACTACTTGAATTGTTAATATTGTTATGATGACACTAATATTGTAAGAATGATTGGAAGAAAATAAGAGCTGATTGAGCAAGTACCGGATAAAGGCAAGGGAAAATCCAGTTAAACTGTCAAGGTGAGTGTACTTATGATTGTTTCATATATAGATAAGAAAATGATATGTTCAATTTGAATATAGCTCTAAGTGAGGATTTGTTTGAATACTTCGGTATTCAGGATTTGTTTGGATATTCAAATATCCAGGATTTGTTATTGCCAGTGGGCAGAATTATTTGGATCTTATGATCCAGGATTTGTTATTGCCAATGGGCAGAATTATTTGGATCTTATGATCCAGGATTTGTTGTTGCCAATGGGTAGGATTTTTTAGATTTTATATACACAGATTCGATATAGAATTGTTATTCCATTGCAGGGGAAAAGTACCTCACTAAGGTTAATGCTTACGGTTTATATTTTAACATTTTCAGGTTTGTACGCTGCCAGCTAGGATACTATATGACCGGTAACTTTGAGACTTGCACCGTTGGAAGAGCTGGGGTTTAAATATGGGGATTTTAACCTTGTCACACTGAAGATTTTAATACACTCACATATTGTATATATTGATTTAACATGGATTGAGTTGATGATAGTTAATCACGTTATTGTATGTCTGCTTAATTACGACTCTGATATTGATTTCAGTATGGAAGAAGAATAATATTATGTTCATTGTGCACATTATGTAGAAAAATATTGATAAATGAATTATATTTCCAATGGGCTCAAGATTATGGTCTAATTATTATAATAAGAAATTATTAGTATGGAATTTGGGTTTGGGGTGTGACAATTAGTGGTATCAGAGCGTGGTTATTAATTCTGGACGTGTGTGACGATTAGATGGTAGTTATTGAGTTGATTTTATGTTTATGAATTATTTATGTACTAACCAATAGTTTAGTATTATAAACTGTTTATGTTGGCTGTTAGAACTTTGTTGTATTACAGATAATTCCATATGGAACCTGGGAATGGACAACATAGAGAAGAGGCAGTAGCTTCTTGTAGAGACAATACTGAAGTAGAGCAGAGTGTTATTGGAAGGGCTAGAGAGAAAGAGCAGCCTACAGAGATGCAAATAATGGAACAGGCAATGATGAGGATGGCAGAGCAACAAGAAAGAAATATGGCGCAAATGGCAGAACAACAGGCTAGATATCTAGAATCAAAGACTGTGGCCAGGATTGAGAAAGAGGCAAGGAAGGAAATTAAAGATTCCCCGCATGAGAAGTTTTTGAAGTTGAATCCTCCAAAATATTCAGGGTCAGTTGAACCTACAGAAGCTGAGATATGGATCAGAGATATAGAAACTATCTTTGCAGTTATGAAGGTTCCATATATCCAGAAAGTGAATCTAGCTGTGTTTAAGCTGAATGGAGAGGCCAAATATTGGTGGGAAGCCAGCAACCATTTGGTGCCCAGGATGGAAGGTACTGATGTTATTACGTGGGCTGAATTTATTAAAGCTTTGTATGTTAAGTAGTTCCCTAAAGTTTATAGGAGGGAGAAGCTGAGGGAGTTTATAAATTTGACCCAAGGGAAAATGTCTGTGAGGGAGTATGAGGCTAACTTTACTGCTGTGTCTTGATTTACCATTAAGTATGTGGAGAATGAAGAAGATAAATGTAGCAAGTTTCAAGATGGACTGATTTGGCCTATTCAAAATAGAGTGGCCACTTATGAGTTAGAAGTTTATGCTTCTCTAGTAAACAAAGCCACGATAGAAGAAAGGCAAATAAACCAAGAGGTGGCGAGTAGAGAGAGTTTTAAGAAAAGTAGATTTGATGCATTTCAGTCTAAGGGAGGTGAGGGTGGAAGTGTTAAGATAGAACCTCATAAATTTCAGAGAGGTGGTGGAGATAGTGGTGGAGGTCTGGGGAGATTGGGCAGAGATACTAGGGGTGGAGGATCTTTTAGTCTGGTTAGGAGGTCAGGAAAGGGTGAGACACCAACGAGAGTTGTTACATGTTTCTTTTGTAAAGAGGAGGGGAATTATAAATCCGAGTGTCATAAGCTTAAAGGAGTGGAATGCTAACATTGTCATCAAGTGGGGCATGTTAAGAAGAATTGTCCGCAGTTGGCAGAGACTCCAGCAGCACATAGTGAAGTAGCAAGCATAATGTTATCTCCAGGCAGTGTAGTGAAAAGTATAGGCAGAGGACAAACTAGTAGTTCTAGGCCAGGTGGACGAGTTTTTACAATGAAAGAAACTCAGATTACTCCAGATGTGGTGACATATACACTTTATGTTACTGATAGAAGTGCTTATGTTTTGATTGATCCTGGTTCCACACATTCTTTTGTGTCCTATGCTTTTGTTGTATACCTGAATAGACCAGGTACTCATTTAGACGCGGGGTTGGGTATTTATATGCCTATGGGGGATATGGTTGTAGCTGAATATGCTTTTCGTGATTGTGTTTTGACTGTGGGGTCTAGAGATACAGTTATATATTTACTTCCATTGGATATTTTTTATTTTGATATAATTCTGGAAATGGATTGGTTATCTAAATATCATGCATCTATGAATTGTTTCTATAAGGAAGTTGTTTTTAATATGCCTGGTGAGCCTGAATTTAAATTTGTGGGGGAAAGGAAAATTGTTCCCAGTTGCATCATTTCTGCTATTCAGATGAGGAAATTATTAAGTAAGGGTTGTGACGGTTTTATTGCATATGTTCTTGACACTAGGAAGGGGGCTTTACAATTAGTTGATGTTCCTATTATACGGGATTTTCCTGAAGTGTTTCCTAGTGAGTTGCCTGAGTTACCTCCAGAAAGAGAAGTTGAATTTAGTATTGAATTAGCACCGGGGACATATCCTATTTCTATGGCACCGTACAGAATGGCATCTGTTGAATTAAAAGAACTTAAGATTCAGTTGCAGGATTTACTTGATAGGGGGTTTATAAAACCTAGTGTATCTCCATGGGGTGCACCAGTTTTATTTGTGAAAAAGAAAGATGGTACTATGCGTTTGTGTATTGATTATAGGCAACTGAATAAAGCTACAGTTAAGAACAAATATCCTTTACCTCGTATAGATGATTTGTTTGATCAGTTACAGGGTGCTAAAGTGTTTTCAAAGATAGACTTACGATCAGGGTATCATCAGTTGAGGGTGAAGGAGAGTGATATTTCTAAAACTGCTTTTCGCACTCGGTATGGTCATTTTGAGTTTTTGGTGATGCCTTTTGGGGTGACTAATGCTCCAGCTGTATTTATGGATCTTATGAACCGGGTACTACATCCTTTCGTTGATTCATTTGTGATAGTTTTTATTGATGATATTTTGATTTATTCACGTGATATGGTTGAACGTGAAAATCATCTCAGAACTATTTTGAATGTGTTGAAAGATAATAAATTGTATGCTAAGTTTAGCAAATGTGAATTTTGGCTATCAAAAGTTGTGTTTTTAAGCCATGTTATTTTTGGAGATGGTACATGTGTTGATCCCAAGAAGGTAGAAGCTATTGTAAAATGGGAGAGGCCCAATAATGTGACTGAGGTGAGGAGTTTTTTAGGTTTAGCTGGGTATTATAGAAGGTTTATTAAGGGATTTTCTTCAATTTCCTTGCCAATGACTAAATTGACCCGAAAAGATATTAAGTTTGAATGGAATTCTGACTGTGAAAATAGTTTTGAAGAACTGAAGATGAGGTTAGTAACTGCACCTCTTCTTACTATTCCACATGGTGGAGATGGTTTTGTTATTTATACCGATGCTTCACATCAGGTGTTGGGTTGTGTTTTTATGCAACATCGTAAAGTTATTACTTATGCTTCTAGGCAGTTGCGTACACATGAACGTAATTACCCTACACATGATTTGGAACTTGCTGATATTGTGTTTGCTTTGAAATTATGGCGTCATTATTTATATGGTGAAGTATGTGAAATTTTTACTGACCATCAGAGTCTTAAGTATTTATTTACTCAGAAGGAGTTGAATTTTAGGCATAGGCGGTGGATGGAGTTAATTAAAGATTATGATTATACAATTCACTACCATCAGAGGAAGGCGAATGTAGTTGCAGATGCTTTGAGTAGAAAAGCTTTGGGCAGGTTATCTTGCATTCAGTGTGCTAGAGTTTCTCATATTATGGAGTTGAGATTGATGGGAGTGGAATTGCAACTAACATATGGGGAAAGATTCTTTGCTCATGTAAGCGTGAGGCCTTTATTAGCTACTCATATTCGTGATTTACAAAGTCAGGATCCTTTTCTTGAAAAAAAATGACAAGATGTTCGAGATGGTAAGTCTGAAGATTTTTGTATTGCGAATGATGGCACTTTATTGTGTAAGCAACGGTTATGTGTGCCTAATGTGGGTGGATTGAAAGAGGAAATTTTAGATTAGGCTCATAATTCCATTTATACTATGCATCCTAGTAGTACTAAAATGTACAGGGATTTAAAGGAGCATTATTGGTGGAATAATATGAAGAAGGAAATAGTTGATTTCGTTGCTAGGTGCCTTATATGTCAGCAAGTGAAAGTGGAGCATCAGAAACCTGCTGGTTTGCTTCAACCGTTGCCAATACCGGAGTGGAAATGGGATCATGTAACGATGGATTTTGTGGTTGGGCTTCCTCGATCTCAGAAAGGGTCAGATTCGATTTGGGTAGTGGTAGATAGGTTAACTAAGTCAGCTCACTTTCTAGTAGTCAAGACTACGTATACAGTTGATAGTTATGCTAGATTGTATGTTAATGAAATTATTCGATTGCATGGAGCACCTGTTTCTATTGTCTCAGATAGGGACCCTACTTTTACATCTAGATTTTGGGATAGCTTGCAGTATGCTATGGGTACCAACTTAAAGTTTAGTACAACTTTTCATCCCCAGACAGATGGGCAGTTTGAAAGGACAATACAAATCTTGGAAGATATGCTTAGAGCTTGTGTGCTTGATTTCAAAGGTAATTGGGATGAATATTTTTGATAGAATTTGCATATAACAATAGTTTTCAGTCAACTATTGGTATGTCTCCATATGAAGCATTGTACGGTAGACGATGTCGTACACCGATATGTTGGGGTGAAGTTGGTGAAAGGAAGATAGAGGGTCCAGAATTAATTGAAGTCACCACTGAAAAAGTGAAGATTATTCAAGATAGAATGAGAACAACTCAAAGCAGACAGAAAAGTTATGCGGATAAGCGACGAAAAGATTTAGAATTTCAGAAGGGGGATTACGTGTTTCTTCGGATATCGCCATGGAAAGGAGTTATGAGGTTTGGAAAGAAAGGGAAATTAAGTCCACGCTACATTGGACCTTATGAAATCCTTGAGAAAGTTGGGATGGTTGCCTATAAGTTAGCCTTACCACTAGATTTAGCTCCGTTACATGATGTTTTCCATATTTCAATGTTAAGAAAGTATGTAGAGGATCCTTCACATGTGTTGGTGGAACAACCTATTCAGTTAAAGGAAGACTTGAGTTATGTGGAAGAACCACTTACTATCGTCGATAGGAAGGACAAAATATTGAGATCAAAAGTGATCCCACTTGTGAAAGTTGTGTGGAGAAGGCATTCCATGGAAGAGTCTACATGGGAGAGCGAGGATACTATGAAGATTCGTTATCCGTATTTGTTTGATTCGGACAGCCAAGGTGTGTCAATTTCGGGGACGAAATTTCCTAACAGGGGGAGAATTGTGACAAACCGAATATAATTATGATAAATTATGTTTAAATCATGTTTAGCTTATGTGATATGGATAATATGTTATTAGTATATATAATTTTAAGTCATTATGTTTAGTCTAATCCTACCTTCATAAAGAATGAAATATCGAATTAGTTATAAGTATGAAAATTTGATGTTTCGGTAGGAATGTTCATGTTTAAGGCTAGTTTTGAATAGTATAATATAATAATTGACTTGAGGTGTAAACAATATAGTTGTATCCATATGAGTTAGGTTTATAACACAATAAACGGTGCATCAAACGGACATTCGAGTGAGAAGATATCATCTTTTTACGAATAGGGGGTAAAGTAGTCATTTAGCCTTAAATGATATGTTATCTTATATGGCACCACATGTTATATTTTGATCGGACCAAGAGGGGGTGGCCTTATGTCGACTTAAAACCCTTGAATTAAGCTCTCCCTTCAGAATATTTCAGCCATGTAAGAGTTTTAACTTAAGGAAAGAGAGTTTTGAAGTCTAGGAAGAAAGTGTGAGGAGAAATTGAAGAAAAATTCATAGAAAATTACATAAAATCCCCTATGGTAATTCCATCCATAAATCTTGTTTGATTTTTTTGTATTGCTGATTTAAATGATAGAAATGATAATTTGTTTACTGAAATTCCATGTCTTGATGTCTACTCATGGATAGGTGCATGTTTAAGCAAACTTGAATGTGTAAACCCTTGAAATCGCCTTGTTTAGAAACCTTGTGTATTCAAACTATCATATCTTTTTGTATACTTAATGAAATTGATTTATTAAAATTGGAGATTAACCTAGACTCATATATGTATGAAATATCCTAAAATCATTTGAAAATACCAATAAATGAGTCTTTGGTGAGAGTTTGAAGTTGGGGTATGAAATCTTCCCCAAGGGTGAAAGTATGCATACCATATGTTTGATGTCTTACTTGACATAGCAAATGAACTCTATAAATTATGAAATTTTAATCTTGTATTGTTCAATATTTTTAATGATGTTTGGTGAAATATCAAATAAAATTATGGTGTAAAAAAACTTATGAAAATTCCTGGAAGTTGAATGAACGATAAAAGAGCCTATAGGGTAGATTTGCTATGTGGTAAAGAAATGGGCATATCTTGCTCTAGGAGACTTGAAACGATGTACCGTCTTTTGTATTGGAATAATAATATGATAAGTATTGAATTACCAAGAATAAATGAATATATGTTTGGTCTATGATTTTGATATGACAATTATATTAACATGAATTTGGATGAAACTTCATTTGTGACAAATGATTTGAATAGAATCGTATGATGCTTATGAATTGAGTTATGTTCAAGTTATTCTTTGAATTGTTAATATTGTTATGATGACACTAATATTGTAAGAATGATAGGAAGGGAAAAAGATATGATTGAGCAAGTACCGGATAAAGGCAAGGGAAAATCCAGTTAAACTGTCAAGGTGAGTGTACTTATGATTTTTTCATATATTGATATGAAAATGATATGTTGAATTTGAATATAGCTCTAAGAGAGGATTTGTTTGAATACTTCGGTATTCAGGATTTGTTTGGATAATCAAATATCCAGGATTTGTTATTGCCAATGGGCAGAATTATTTGGATCTTATGATCCAGGATTTGTTATTGCCAATGGGCAGAATTATTTGGATCTTATAATCCTGGATTTTTTTATTGCCAATGGGCATAATTATTTGGATCTTATGATCGATGATTTGTTGTTGCCAATGGGAAGGATTGTTCAGATTTTATATCCACAAATTCGATATAGAATTGTTATTCCATTGCAGGGGAAAAGTACCTCACTAAGGTTAATGCTTACGGTTTATATGTTAACATTTTCAGGTTTGTACGCTGCCAGCTAGGATATTATATGACCGGTAACTTTGAGAGTTGCACCGTTGGAAGAGCTGGGGTTTAAATATGGGGATTTTAACCTTGTCACACTGAAGATTTTAATACACTCACATATTGTATATATTGATTTACCATGGATTGAGTTGATGATAGTTAATCACGTTATTGTATGTTTGCTTAATTACGACTCTGATATTGATTTCGATATGGAATAAGAATAATATTATGTTCATTGTGCACATTATGTAGAAAAATATTGATAAATGAATTATATTTCCAATGGGCTCAAGATTATGATCTAATTATTATAATAATAAATGATTAGTAAGGAATTTGGGGTTGGGGTGTGACAGCAAGGGTTCCTTTAAATTGGATTGGAAGCAGAGACAGGGATAGAGCGTGTGTACTTATATTGGTAAATTTATTATCTTTGGGCAAATTTAAGCTCATCCATCAACTTCTTGCTATTTGGTGTAGCTTATACGGATCATTTCCTTGCTAACACATTACCTAAATAGTGCACTGGTGATAAAAAAAATAATCATCTTTCATAGATTAAATCAACTAAATAAATCGAAATCTTCTTACTTCTATAGGGGTACACAGTTGATAACTCAAAGGCTTGGGTTAGCCGGCCCAATTGGCAAGGAGGGACTCACCACGAGCACCACCAAGAATTAGAACTTGGGCGAGGAGGGCCCCAGAAAGGGCTCCTTGCCCCTAATTTTCCCGAACTTCACAAAATTATAACTTGGACGAGGAGGGACCCAAAAAGGGTTCCTCGTCCCTAATTTTCCCAATGTTCACAGAATTAGAACATGGGCGAGGAGGGCCCCAGAAAGGGATCCTCGCCCGCAATTTTCGTTTAGGTCATAGACTAAAAGTTAGAGCGAGGGGGGCCCTAGAAAGGGCTACTCGCCTCAATTTCTCCAAAGTTCACAGGATTATAATTTGGGCGAGGAGGCCTCCCAGAAAGGGGTTCTCGCCCCAATGGACACCAAGTTCACATATATTGAACTTGGGCAAGGAGGCCCATCAAGAAGGGATCCTCGGCCCAAAATGACCAGATGCCACAAACTTGGAATTTGGGCGAGGAGACTCATCGGAAAGAGCTACTCGTGCCAAGCAACATAAAAAACAAATAAATGAATTTTGGAAGAGGAGGCCCATCATAAGTGGCTACTCATCCTCGAATGTTCAAAAGTCACAAGAATAAAGTATGAATGAGGAATCCCACCACGAGGAGCTCCTCATCCCCAGAAATCCAAATTCACTACAGAATAAAATCTATGGGAAAAGAGGTCCACCTAGAGTGTCCTCCTCCCCAAGATTTGTTACTCACATGTATGTTAAACAACTAACATGTCGCTTTCTTGTACAAGTAGCCTGGTTGAGCAAGCAGGGCTCAAAAAGGCAAGTTGGGATCTCTTGGGAGTTTTGTCTTGGTGGCTGAAGAACAAGGTTTGTTGAGCAAGCTCAACCACTTTGAACTTTAATATTGAGAGAAAACTAGTAGATAGACCCTAGGGGTCACCCAGTCATTACACAGTTCACATCTAGTCATAGTTGAAGTGAGCAACCAAGGGGTTTCTCATAAGAAATGAACAGTTTGTAAAATGATTTTAGAGGAGGTGGTTTTTGAGGCTTCTACTCAAGTTTGTAAATGTTTTTAGAGGAGGTGGTTCTTGAGGCTCCTCGTCAAGTTTATAAAAGAATTTAGAAGAGGTTGTGCTTAAGCCCCTCCTCAAGTTTACATAGTTTGTACAACAAGTTACCATTTTAAAATATATTTACCAAATCAGATATTTTGTCTTCTAGCACATACATATTTTCTTTTTGACTTTGGTTTACACCAGGTGGCACCTGTCAGAGGGGATAGACTGCTGCATATAGATAGGGACAAAGGTACATTACAGACCTTGTCCCTCACGAACCCCCTTAGTTTTGGTGCCCAAAAATTCTAACTCAGCCCTAGTTCCCAAGTATAAATAGGACCCACGGGCAAGGTCAAATTAGAATCGTAACTCAAGTCATACCGTTACTCTGTCAAAATCACTCCAGATACCTAGTGTTCTCTCCTTGCTCTCTCTTTAAGTGCTGAGTGCCTTGTTCTTTCACTCCAAACTGCCAGCCATCATTTTTAGGAGTTCCTCCAGACAAAAAGTTACTATTATTGTTATGAAATTCATCTTCTTATAGGGTGTAGTTCTTACTTTGGTTCCATTTTTACCAAAAGGAGAAGGTTTTACCAGGTGCTACTCTTGGAATTCTTGAAAGACCTTGAAGGTAGGGTTCATTAGAGTGGGTCATGCCTCACCCTTTCCAGTTATTTAAAGACCCTAGTACAACTACCTTCCTACATTTTTAGACTCTGCTGGGGAGGTATCCGTGGCCATCCCGGTCAGCGCGACGCTCATTCTGGGGGGAAAGGAGAAAAGGGATTCCCCCGGGGATGAAAACTGCGTCGCGGTCTTTCACCCTTCTCTTTAAAAAGGGGGTTAGGCCATTGTTAGTGTGGGGTGGATGTAAAGAGATAGAGTCGACAACCTATTTTTCTCAACACAGGCAAAAGAATATGTTGCCACCTCAAGAGAGCGGCATCAAGGACAAAATTGATGCATGTGAAACCAATAGATCGGAGGTTCGGGGGCTAAGTTACGAAATAGGAAGGTGTTAGGCACCCATTCCGCCCTTTCGGTCTATCATGGGCAAATGTTAATATTTTCCTTTTTATCCCCGTGAAGTGTATGCATGTGTTTATATAACGGAGATTGGAATCGTTCGACCCATACCATGGAAAAGATAGGATGAAGTAATCCATTGGAATATTCCAAATATAGTAATGAATGTAGTAGATAGAATATGAGTGTTCATCACGATATTAATCGTTATTGGAAAACGATAACATGTGCGGGATGAGACGCGAACAAATATGTTATTTATATGTATGATGATAATGAGTAATTTTGAGGATTATGAAAAAACAAGAGAATTTGGAAAATTAGAAAATTGGACTCGAGTCTCGGATTTTAATCCGAGACGCCTACGTAGCCTATAAAGGCATCAAAGTCCATGTAGTTCGAATGTAGAATAGGGGTGGGGTTTATCCCATAGATCCAAATGGAACATTATTAGGTGTGTGCATGTAGAAAATGTGTTTCTAGTTTTGAAAAAAGTGTGGTGGATAATTATGTTCGGAATTTACGGGTGTAACTCTCTTTTATTTTTATTTTTATTATAAAAAATAGAGTATGTGCAATATACTAATAAAAGTGTAGATGTTAATATGTATGAATTAGAATGAGACTAGATTATGAATCTACGGTAAGTTACATAAAACAAGAAATTAAAAAGAGAGAGAGAGAAAGAATTGGACGTTTCTTGGAGCTTGAACTTGGATCTTGGATGAAATTCTTTGAATGTTGATGAGAGAGAAGGATATTTGCCAAATTGGGTGTGAAAAGGATGGGGATTTAGGCTTGAATGGGAACTTCGCTGAATTTGAGAGAATGTTGCTGAGATCACTGATGCTGATGGGTTTTTCTCCTCCCTTTTTAATGAGGTCATGGCCCTTATTTATAGGCTCAGGGGGTGCTTATCGGCAGGTCTCCCTTGACACTATGTCGATAGGCAGGGTTCAGGACCTTCTAATTGGTAGTCCTGTGTGAACTTTTCTGGAAAAGTGGTTGTAGAGCACAAATTGTTGATCCAAATCACGCATGGGTTATACTGTTAAAAAGGTATTTTAGAGGGCTACGAGATTCCTTGGACCACTCCCGGGTTTGGGAGTTGATTTTAGGTCAAATGTGGCTCAGAAGCGCATGTTGCTCCTTTGGATGGGAGGTCGTCGGACGCAAATGGATTTTTCCTCCGCATGGTAAGTCAGAATCATGCACGGGGTGGACCATTGGAAATGTTAGGAGATATACTTAGACATTCAAAAGAGTTTTGCTCTAGTTGGGAAGTTGACCTCGATCAATCGGGGCCCGAAAGCACCCGGTGTCCTCTCAGAGTAAAATGGATCGTTCGTCCGTACCATAGGTCAGAATTGCACGCGGGGGGGGGGGGGGGATCGTTATAAAGGGTATTTAGTACCCTTCGGAGATTCATTCATTCTCATTCGAGCTGAAGAGTTGACTTTGGTCAAACAGAGTCTGGGAGCACTCGGTAGCCTCCGAATCAGTTTTTGGGAGAGAGCTGATCGTTCGTCTAAATGGTTATACTGTTTCGCTCACGGGGCAGACTGTTGGAAAGGGGTTTCTGTGCCCTTCAAAGATTCAAAGGTCTTTCACTCTGATGATGGAGTTAATTGGGGTAAATTCGAGGCCCGAGAGTGCCCGATGGTATCTAGATCGGTACTTAGAATGAGACCTAGGTTTACGATGGAAGGGGGAAGTGCTAGGAGACTAAGGAGAGACTTAGGGGGTCCTATAATGTGGTGTCTATAGAGCCCCTCGATGAGTGAGCTTGGAACAAGTGATGGCCGTCGAATAGACACCACATGATGGAAAGAGGTAAGTTATTCAGACCTAATGGATGTGGATGACCTCTTCAGGAGGTCGAGGTCAATTCTGACCTAAAAGAGGTGACGACCGAGGATAGAGGCCAATTTTGACCTAACTAAGGTGATGATCCAAGACCGAGGTCAATTTTGACCTAAAAGAGGTGATGACTGAGGACCGAGATCAATTCTGACCTGACTAAAGTGACGATTAAAGATCGAGGTCAATTCTAAACTAAAAGAGGTGATGACCTAGGACCGAGGTCAATTATGATCTAACTAAGGTGATGATCTAAGATCGAGGTCAATTATAACCTAAGAGAGGTAACGACTAAGGACCGAGGTCAATTCTAACCTAACTAAGGTAATGATCCAAGATTGATGTCAATTCTGACCTAAGAGAGGTAACAACCGAGGATCGAGGTCAAGTTTGACCTAACTAAGGTGACAATCCAAGATCGAGGTCAATTCTAACCTAAGAGAGGTGACGACTAAGGACCGAGGTCTATTCTGAGCTAAATAAGGTGATGATCAAGAATCGAGGTCAATTTTGACCTAAGAAAGGTGAGGATCAAGGACCGAGGTAAATTTTGACCTGAGGGAGGTGACGACTGAGGATCGAGGTTAATTTTGACCTAAGAGAGGTGACGACCGAGGGCTGAGGTCAATTCTGACCTAACTAAGGTGACGATCAAAGACCGAGGTCAATTCTAACCTAAGAGAGGTGACGAACTATGACCGAGGTCAATTATGACCTAACTAAGGTGACGATCCAAGATCGAGGTCAATTCTGACCTAAAAGAGGTGTACATTTCCTTTGAGAAAATCAGGGATTCTACTGGGGATAAAGATTGGATTTTGGGTTCCGCTGGGGAATAGTGAATGAGCTGGGGAAAATTTAGGGCATCCTTTGAAGACGTTGCTGGGGAGAATGATTCTCTAGAATTTCGTTGGGGGTGTAAAAAATGTTTTCCTTGGTGAGCAAGGTGCTAGAACGGATTTGGTAATTCTTGGAATTTTTTGAGACTTGTTCAAAATTTTCTGGTATATTCTGGACTTTTTGTACAAAATTTTAAGAGGTGTACCAATCGTCATGGTGTGGGTGTGCCAATCGACATTGGCACAGACTTTTGGGGTGCCTCGAGCAGGTGAAAGGCGCAGTGTCGATCGGTGGGTGGAGGGACTGATCGGCATGACCCTTAGCCTCCTATAAAAAGGGGGCGGATTCTCCTCATTTTTCACAGCTTTTTAACTTCTTTTCTTCTGCTATAAACCTCTTCAAATTTTCCTAACGTCCAAAATGACCGGCTTCTCAATTAGTGCAACCCATATGGCGTGGCTCGATGCCGATGATTAGGCCGGGTTGGAGTAGAGGGCTAGGGTGCCTCTCGCATTGGGTAGCGAGAACTCCTTCGACTCATTTGAGTCTATGGAAGATGATCAGACTCTTCTACGTGAGCCTTCGTATCATCTCTCTTCAAGGGTGGTGAAACCTGGTGGTTATGTAAGTATTGCATGACTCTTGGTATTCCTTTCTTCTATTCTTGGCGAGATTACTTTATTTCTTGAATCTGATAAGGGTTCTTTTCATTTTTTGACAGTCTGACGTCTCCATGTCGACTATTCGTGCCCGTGGTACGACATGGCTCAAGGATATTTGGGAGCATCTTCCTTCTGTGGTGTGCTGGATGGTGTCCTCTGCGAGTTTTGGGAGGCTAGCGTCGACATTGGATGAGACGCCCCGCTCCACTGCGGTTCTATGTGCTTTGGGAGAGAGGTGGTGGGACACTACCCACACTTTCCATTTTGGCTTCAGGGAGCTGACGGTGACACCTATTGACGTTCAGCAGCTGCTAGGGCTAGATTGCGAGGGTGCCTAGATTGAGGTGGATAGGACACTGTGGGTGACGCCGGAGGTGGTGACGACGGATGTAGGTGACGTGGGGAGGGTGGTTTCCAGGGATTCCCTCTGTTTTTCTTCTTTGAGGGAGCTTTCATTGAGGAGGAGGATTGATGAGACCGACGGCCAGTAGGTGCGTCAGATGTCCTGTCTATTTATCTTGCTAGTATTGGGAGGTTTTCTAGTGGCGACGAGTGGTGACGTCATCCATTTATGATTTCTGCCATTTCTGAGGATGTTTTCGAACATTCGCCTTTAGGACTAGGGAAGCCTGACTTTGGCGACCCTTTACTATTCTTTGTATGCATTCCACATATCTTCTGGAGGTATTTTTTATTTTGCATATTTTCCTTTACGCATTCGCATTTTCCATTCATGCATTTCCTTTTGATTTCTTGGATGCTGATCCTTGTCCTTTGTAGACGTGGTTCTACGAGGTGATTGTATTGAACACCCAATTTATTTCTCTGAAGGATGACTCTGTTGGGGACTTTTGCCGAATGTTTTGATGGTGGAGGTCCAACCGACAGTCGAAGAAGAATTTATCTGTAGAGGTAGTGCGTTAGGTCTTTAATGTCCTGGCGAGCGAGTGGGTAAGCATTATTTTGTCCTTGAGACTGTTCTTTTCCTTTGATGCCATTTTATTGACACTGATCCTTCACTTTTGCTGGGGATTTATAGATGACCTTCTATCCCGGGGGGATGGCTATTCAGCACACCAGGGTGATTGGGGGACATGCACAGATGCGGCACCTGCTGGTGCATGAGTTCGGCTACTCCTGGTACCTCAAGGAGAGTGCAGTTCGTCAGATTGTGGAGGATGAGGTTGCTGTGCCATCGACGAGCCCCCTATATTCATGAGGTGCATGCGGGAGATGTCAGATGACGCTCGGGTGGCTGCGATGATGGGATAGACATACTCCATGTACACTGACATAGTGGTGATATATGATTACATGGAATTCATCACGAGTTGGATGATACCCCCTAACATTTATGATGTGATGCATCTCCTTAGAGAGGTCTCGAGTCGGCAGGTGGGGTCTTCTTCATAGCGCAGGTGGTGAGACTACGTTAACGACGACGGAGATGACTTCAGGGCCTTCTTTCATGCGGCTGCATTCCCCTAGTTACAACCTTCGACGGGCTGATGGGGGATCTGTGCGTCTGCAGCATCACCCTCACGCAATGGACCCGGAGGAGTTGGATCTTACAGAGGAGGTTCTTCGACCTGCGATATGTCTTTTTTTTTCTCAATTTCCTCTCTCTCCTCATGCTTAACTGATTTATTATTTTTTGTTCTTCCTTACAGCATATCAATATTTTGACCACTTGGTTGAAAGACATCAGTGACTAGATATCCTTGGCGACTAGGGATGGCAACGGGGCGGGTTTGGGGCGAGTTTGACCAAATACGACCCCAATCCTTTTACTGTCCCCCAAACCCGACCCCGCCCTAACCCCATTTAGAACACCCCCAACCCCGCCCCTGCCTCGTTTAAAAACCCCGCGGGGTCCCCGAACCCGCCCTAAACCCGTCCCTTTTTTTGTTTTTTTATATAATTTTTTATATCCTATTGAAAAGTGATCTGAGAAATAAGAGTTTGTTTCAACTGTGTAAACAAATCCACTCATTTAAATAAATAAGAGTTTTTTAAAAAGCTGCTTGAAAATCAATATACAAACTCTAGATTTGTGCAATACGCCACTTTTGAAAGAATCTCAAGTGGTCTTAATTAGTATACAAACTATAAATATGTGGATTTGTTTAAAAAGCTGCTTAAAAATCAATATAGATTTTTGTTGATATTTTATACAAATCTGCTTATAAACAATAAACAAGGGGGTATGTTTATAAATATAACTGCTAAGAATCAATAAACAAGTGGGTTTATTTAAAATACTTATTTTATACACAATGAGTAAACAAAATCTATAAATATTAAGGGTAAAATAGATGCCGGATGCCGGAGATCGGAGTAGATGCGTTCTTACTGGATGCCGGAGTAGATTCTAGAGTAGCAGATTAGATACCGGACCTGAGTAGCAGAGTAGATGCCGGAGAGAGCGAACAGCGTGAGAGAGAGAATAGCGTGAGAGAGAGAGAGCGGCTGAACTCAATGTCTTATTGAAATGAAGCCCTAACTAAGATTTTATTACTCTCTCTCTTTATATATAAGGGTAAAATTCTAATAATACCCCTAAACGGTGCGGGTTCGGGATTTTTGTATACTAAACCTGACCCCTCCCCGACCCCGATGGGGTTTTTTAATTTCAAACCCAACCCCAAACCCGCCCCATTTATTTACCCGATTTTCCCCCATTAGGATCGGGGTCGGATCGGGTCCCCGCCAAAACCCGCCTCGTTGCCATCCCTATCGGCGACTGCTCACATTTGTTAGGTGGTTCCAGTTCCTTCTTGCTTGGTGCCGTCTGCCTCATCTGGGGAAGGATCGAGTTTTGGTCTTGGGGGCACGTTGTCTCACTGCAGGGGGAAGAGGGCGCGCCACATGGATGGGGGGATCTTAGGGAGAGAGAGAGAGAGATTGGGTTCAGGCTGAGTCCCATTGTTTTTTCAATTTTTCCTGCAAAATGTTGATGTTAACACAGCAAAATATATGCAAATGATGAATGAATTTTTTGTTAAAATTCTTGGTTTAGTGATTAATGCACATGCTCTTTTTACTTTTTTGCTGAGACCGTAAAAATAATTTCGAAAATTGATTTGAGAAGGATTTTATTTGAAGTGAGATTAGTAAAGCATAAGTATAAAGGAAATTTGGAATTTTGTAAGAAAATTATTTTTGTTAATTTTTTTGATTTTAACAAAAGAGGAAAAAGTGAAACTTCCCAAAATGGGGGGCTGCCGATCGACATGACCCCTGTCCTGCCTATCGGCATGTTAGTCCAGTCCAATCAATCCAAGGCTTTGATTGTACTTTCTTCAATTGATTGGTACTTGGTGGGTCAAGTTTTACTTTGATTTCTGCAGGGGTCCTTGTCTTGACTTGAGAGTTTCCAAGTATAAAAGAGGGTGTGGATGGGGCTTTCCTCCTCACACTTTCACTTTCTTTCTTTTCCACATTCTTACTTGATTACTATCTCCTAGTATTGTAAGACGGCTCTCCCTGGTAGCATTGAGTTTGCTAACTACCTCGAAGCCTTGGAAGCAATGTGTTCTTACAATGTTGATTATGACGCCTTTCACATGCGGCGAGTCTCTTTGTGGCATAACCGAACCATTGAGTGGAACATCCTGATGGTGGCTATCGAGTTTTGGTATCTCTAGGATCATGTCTTCCGCTTTGGGTTGGATGAGATTTGTCCTACCTACAAGGAATTTTCTTCCATGCTGGGGATAAATCCTAGCATTGCCGCGACGCTGCCTGAGTTTTCCCGTCCTCCCAGGGAATCGTTGGCTAGGCTTGTTGATATTTATCCTTTGGCGGCCAGACCATCGATCGTGAGGGGAATGATTTCCCTTCCGATGGTGTTGCAGTCTGTGCATTCGCAGGATGTGGGTGATGTCAGATATGTCGGGGCCGTCATCTTAGGCCTTGTTTCCGAGGTTCTGTTGGTGACTGGGGGGACGCTGGTGGATCCCTGACTGAATGCTATTATTTCTTAGATGTCATACTATCACAACCCTACGGAAGTGATACTGGTGAAGATCTTAAATGGCCTGGATGCCTGGCGGGAGGGTCATTTTTACTTTCTGAGGGGCAACCCTGTACTGTTGTTTATGTGGTTATCAGAGAGGTTTCGTATGGCGGTCCCACCTGAGTAGCCCTTGCTAACGGTTCCAAAATTCTTCTCGCGCTATTTACTTAATGTAGGCCTGGACATTGAGAGTTGGGGGACCTAGTTTGTAGAGCATGGGGCACGAGGCTTACGCTGGTCCGTGCCTTGGTGGGGGGAGCTGCTGCCCATTCTGGAGCTTAGAGATTACCGGTACGTAAGACTAGTTGGCCTCAGGTAGACCTCTTTCTACTTTCCCTGGGGGATGATGCGCCAATATGGTTGGGAGAAAATTGTGTCACAGTGGACACCAAACTTCTTTATTATGGAGGATCTGATAGAGCATATGCGCATGCGACTTGGTTTCCGCTGGGAGAATCGTCGTCCGTCGAGCCGTCCTTCTCAGTCTACTGGGAGAGTCTGGCATGTCTCTAAGGACTACATGAAGTGGTTATGGAAGAAGGTAGTGGCTAGGATAATGGCTGTGGAGACTAGTCAGAGGTGGTTTGCCATATCTGACACCATGGAGGGGGCGTTGTGGTTTACCCCAAGTTGGTTTGGACTTTTTGCTCCCTGGAGCGTCTGTGATACTCCATCCATGTAGGAGAGGCTTGGGGAGTTCATGATGCAGGTGATGATGGTACTGGTTCCTCTGGCAGCTGTGGGCAGGGTTTTGTGAAGCTTTTTGTAATAGGTGTTGTCTGGAATAATTTGAATGATTTTCGAGGGTAGTAGGGCTTGTTATTTTCTGTTTTTTTGCCAGGGAAGTCGTTTGACTCCTTACACCGATGTAATCGTATGTAAATTTTAGATAATGAAATAAATAATTTTTTAATCATCTAGTTGTGCCTTTTGATGACTTTTTGCATTTTGAAATTATCTATACCAATCGCTAAGGTAGACATAATCATTTTGTTCATGTATATGTTAAAATGAACTGTCGTTCTCGGGGATAAGGAAAGAATAGTATTTTGTGAAAACAAGGGGGCCGCGCCCATGTGAAGCGAATGAGATACCTACGTACCTATGAGGGTTTTGAAAATTTTTGAAATTCATTTTTGAAAATGTTTTTAGAGGATCAGGCCCACGTAGTTCTAGGTAGGGGAAATGAAGAGTTTTTTTATAGAATAAAAGGGGGATGAAAAGAGTCGTAGCGCGCTGAGATTTCGAACTAGGGGTAGAATTTCTTGAGACGGTCCAGGTTGACTGGGCATGCCATTTCTTACCCATCGAGGTTGGTGAGCACAGCGGTGCCGCCCGATAAGATCTTCCTCACGATGCAGGGGCCGCTCTAATTGGGCTTGAATTTCCCTCTAGGGTCTCAAATGGACTCTACTATTTCTTTAAGGGCTAAGTTCCCTCCTCGGACACCGCGGTCCTTGACTCTCTTATTGAATGATCGCGCTGTACGGTGATGGTACCCCTATATGTGATATAGAGCTTTCAATCTCCTTTCATCTAGGAGGGTCAGCTAGTCAAGACGGCTTTGGTACCAGTCTTTTTTATTAACCATGCTTTCAAGTATGATGTGCAATGAGGGTATTTCTAGCTCCACGGGTAGAACTGCTTCCATACCGTAGACTAGAGAGTAAGGGGTAGCCCCTGTAGAGGTTCGAACTGAAGTGTGGTAGCCCTAGAGGGCGCATGGAATCCTGTTGCCCCAATCACGACAACTCTCTGTTATCTTGCTGATAATGTCTTTGAGATTCTTATTGGCTGCTTCAACTGCTCTATTGGTTTAAGGTCGTTATGGAGAGGATTTATGTCTCTGAATTCCATACTCATCGACTACTTCCATAACCTCTGCCTCAAAATGTAACCCATTGTATGATACTAGTTCATGTGGGACCCTATATCGACAGATGATGTTTTTCTTGATGAATTTGGCCACTCTCTTGGCATTCAAAACTACATATAACTCAGATTTGACCCATTTGGTGAAGTAGTCAATAGAGACTAGGATGAACTCATGCCCATTGGATGCCTTCGGTGTAACTTTCCCTATGATATTGATGCCTCATATGGAAAATGGCCAGGGAGAAGTCATGTTGTACAGTTCTCGCCAAGGCAGATGGTGTAAGTTAGAGAATTGTTAGCATTTGAGACATCTTCATACGTAGGCTGTGCAATCCTGTACCATGGTAGTCTAGTAGTATCCCTGTTGGATGATCTTTTTGGCGAGCATATGGCTGCTCATGTGGGGTTTATACTCCCCACTGTGGATTTTCTGCATCATCTCTTCAATGTCAGCCCTTACAATGCAGTGTAAATGGGTTCCATCGAAGTTTATCTTAAATAGTTCTTTATTACAGATAATGTACTGGGCATCCAGTCTGCGAAGAGTTGCTCGGTCTTTCTTGTTGTCTCCTTGGGGATACTCACCGTGTTTAAGGAGGTGCCAAATATAATAGTACCAGCAGTCAGCTATTTCTGATTCTTCCGCTGTGTAGAGCTTGATGTGGTTTATCCTGTTTTTGGACAAGGAAGGGATCCATGGTTATTCCTTCGGGCATGTCAATCATGGAGGCTAATGTGGCAAGGGTGTCAGTGAGGTTGTTTTTTGCTCGAGGCGAGCTGAATCCCCGTAGACATTAAGGTATCGAATTCCTTTCCTGAGGGCAACTTTGAGGCCTACCGTGCATGCGTCATATTTAGTCATTTTATTAGTGCAGGGGAAATCCAATTTGATGGCAATAGGAGTGTGGGAATCATCAGGGGAAATTAAGAGAATCCCAAAACCATATCCTTTTTTATTGGTTGCACCGCAAAGAACATTTGCCATCGAGGATCTTCGTGGGAGGCACAAAGGATATTCTTGTCTAGGAATTCTGAAATCTAGACATCGGCTTCTTCCAAAGGGCAGTCAACAAGGTAGTCAGAGATGGCTCTTCCTTTCATGGCTTTTTGTGTGACATAGGTGATATCAAACTCGACTAGAAGCATCAACCAATGGGCCATTCAGCTGGATAGGGTGGGCTTCTCGAGTAGGTACATGATGGGATCCATCCGGGATATGAGAATGATGGAAAAGACGAGAATGTAGTGACGTAACTTTTAGGTAACCTAGAAAAGGGCGACACAATCTTTTTCCAAGGTGGTGTAGTTAATCTTCGTAAACGGCCAATTTCTGACTGGCATAGTAGATGACTTTCTCCTTGTGGGTTTCTTTAAGGTATTGGGCTAGTAGAGCCCCGACTGTAGTATCGGTCATGGTTAGGTATAGGAGTAAGGGAAGACCAGGCTACAGTGGCATGAGCACTGGAGGTCGGGTTATGTATTGCTTAATTCGATAGAAGGCTTCTTAGCAACCTTCGTTCTAGACCTTGGTTGAATATTTTTGAAGGAGTTTGAAGATAGGTTTACAGACGGAAGTCAATTGGCTAATGAATCAACTGATGTACTGTAGTTTCCTAAGGAATCCGCAGACTTCATTCTCTGTTCGGGGAGGTGTCATCTTAAGTATGACTTTCATCTTGGAAAGATATTTTTCTATCCCCTTTTCACTAAACATAAATCCCAAGATTTTACCTTTAGTGACTTCGAAGACACATTTATGTGGGTTAAGCCGCATTTGATATTTTCGCAGTCGTTTAAAGAATTTCTGGAGAGCAAGAACATGACCTTGTCTAGTCTTGGACTTGATAATCATGTCATCTACATAGATCTTGACTTCCTTGTGTATCAGATCATGCATAATGGTTGTGGCCGCCCTTTGGTAGGTATCCCCTGCATTTTTGAGACCAAATGGCATGACACTATAGCAAAAGGTTCCCTAAGGGGTGATGCATGTGGTTTTCTCTTGATGATCAGCGTGCATCTTGATCTGGTTATATCCAAAAAATCCATCAATGAATAACTTGAGAGCATGACTGGTCGTGTTGTCCATAATCATATCGATGTCGGGTAGCGAGTAATCATCCTTAGGAGAGGCCTTGTTCAAGTCTCGTTAGTCGACACATATGATACCCTTTCCTCCTAATTTCAGCATGGGTACGATATTGGATAGCCATGTAGGATATTCAATTACTCGAATGAAGCCTAGGTTCAATTTCTTGACTACTTCTTCTTTAACCTTGAGTGACCATTTGGTGCGGAGCTTGCGCAGCTTCTGTTTGACCGGTTTACATTTTGAGAGAGTTGGAATCTCATGCTGTGCTATCTCAAGGTCAATGCCGGGCATATCATCGTAAGACCATCGAAGACATTTACGAATTCCTTCAGTAGCTGTTCGAGTTATGTGCACTCATGTTTATTAAGGGTGCCACTATCCTAATCTCGCGCATTTGGCTACTAGAATCGAGATTAATAATAACAATTTCATCTTCATTAACTTGAACGTGGTTATTTTTCTTATTAGTAACCTTATTTATATCAGTTAATAATTGTTCATTTGCAAAGTTATCATCATCAAAAGTTTGATTAGAATCAAGACAATTAATGTAAGGCACACCAAGATACTCGAAATCTTCATTTATTTGATTGATAGGAAAAAAAACATTGAGAACCTCTTCAAAGGAGGTCTCGACTACATCAGAGTGAGAGGAAACAACTACAGGGGAAAGGGGATAGACATCAGAGTTAGGTTGAATATTAGCAGGTGGCATATGCACGACAAGCCAGTTGAGAAGAGGTGCCTCAACATCTTTGATGAGGTAGGATGGATCAAATGATGTAGTCCCTAAATGGATCATGCAGAGTGCCAACACCAACATCTGTAAGTTGAAATTATCTTCGAAATATCTATCCTCAGAATACCTGGTATCGGTTAAGGTTTCCTCAGTGAATGGTTGCACATAGTGTTGGGAACTCTCAGTCCCTGAATAACTGTCTTGGAGAAATATTTCCATTCCTGGTTTCATCCTCTTGTCTATAGGGTCATACCAAGGTTCAGGGAAGCTGCAGAAGGGGAAATCTTCATCCTCTTTGATGAATCTTCCATTTAGGCAATATACCGAGATAGTTCTGGCATATTCTAATTTTCTCTTCAGTCGAGGCTGGTGGATCAATCTGAGTTCTTCTTCTGAAGGTTGGTAACCTAAGCCACAAGGAGGAAAGGCCTTCTTCAACATAATGGGCTCAGTTATCCCATGTTGTCTTTGCCCTAGCCCCAATCCGGGCAAGAAGTGCATATTCTTGAACATTTGGATTACATTGATATTTCTGTGAGGATAATATTCTATACAAACCCAGTATTTGAAGTCGTCCCCTGCTGGGAGTAGGAGTGGTTTGACCTGGAAGCCTGATAACAACATATCGTTCACTCCGTGTTATATCTCGAGTACCAGATTACTGGTGCTTGCATTCTCTGTGTTGTCACTATCTCCCATGATGGTGATAACTTGTCCATTGGAAAATAACTTCAATTTCCGATGAAGGGAAGAAGAAACCCTGCGGCCATTCTCGATCCTCGCGGAGAGATAGATAGATAAAGAGGATCTCGGTCGCGCGCTTCCATCTCGGGAGATCTTTGATCGTCATCGGTGATGTGTGAAGTGAAAAATGTAGAGAGATGGAGTTGCGAGTCTATTTTACTCAAAACAGACAAAATAAGGTGGAGCCATCCCAAAATACAGCATCAAAGACATACTGAAACATACGAAACCAAAAATAATTCGAGGAGGGTTCCAAGGCTAAGTTACGGAATGGGAAGGTGTTAGGCACCCATTCCTTCCTTGCGGTCTCTCATGGATTTGTTGTTATTTCCTCTATTTCACCGTGATATGTGTGTATGTGTATATGTAATGGAGATAGGAATCATTGACTTGTATCATGAAAGAGATAAAGCGAGTCATCCGTAGGAATGTTTATAAAAGTAATATTGGAAAATGGGATTTACGCGATTATCCTTGCATTGATCGTTATAACGAAACGACAGTACGTATGGAATAATACTCTACTAAGAACAAATATATGTATATGTAAATATGTAGAGATGAGAATCTAAGATAATTAAGTTAAAGAATTAGGAAAATTAAAAAATAGAAAATTGAAAAAATAGGATTCGAGTCTCGGGTTTTACCCCGAGACGCCTACGTAGCGTATAGAGGCATCAAAGTCCATGCAGTTCGTATGCAAAATGAGGGGTGGGATTTATCCCATAAATCCAATAAGGTATTTCTCTTATATATATGTGTGTGTGTGTGTGTGTGTGTGTAAAAAGGTGTTTTAGTGTGAGAAAAGTGTGAGAAAGGTGAGAGAATCCCCGTTTGGAATTTATAAGCAAACCCTCATTTTCTTATTTTGTTTGGGTTTGTATATGAAAAGTAAGAAATGTGAAATAATACTAAATAAAAAGCATATTACGATATATGAGACGGGGAGAATAAAAGTGTTAAGTAATAAAATATGTTAATGCGAATTTAAAGAGAGAGTTAAGAAAGTTGGACCTTCTTGAAGATCTTGAGCTTGATCTTAAATGTTGGATAGAAGCCCTTGCACTTGGATGATGATGATGGATAATTAATTCACCAAGTTTGGTGAAAACTATGATGAAAAGTGAGGGTTGGAAAGGGATTTGGATGTAGAAATCACACTGACTTCTAGAGAGGTTTTCTGAGTTCGATGAGAGTGATGGATCTCAGATTTTGGGGGGGTACTTTGCAATGAGGTCAGGCCCTCCTTTTTATAGGTCCAGGGAATTACCGATCGGCATAGGTCTGGTCCTGCCAATCGTCAGGTGTCTTTAGGCACACTGCCAATAGGTAGGATTTTGAACCTGCCTTTTGGCAGTCTCGTTTAGATTCCTTTGGAAAAATGATCGTAAAATGCAATCCGTTGATCTGAATCGTTCATGGGTCATACAGATGGAAAGGTATTTCGGATATCTTCGAAAGTCCTTTGGACTTCTCCCGAGTCCGGGAGTTGACTTTGGGTCAAATGTGGCTCGAAAGCGCTCGTCGGTCCTTTGGACGGGGTCGTCAGACGACGAAGGGTCGTTCGTCCAAATGGTAAGTCAGAATTGCGCTCAGGGTGGACCGTTGGAAATTTTAGGAGATAAACTTTTACATTCCAAAGAGTTTGACTCGGTTTGGAGAGTTGACTTTTGTCAACTGGGGCTCCAAAGCATTCGGTGACCTTTTGGAGTAAAAAAGATCGTTCGTCCGTACCGTAAGTCAGAATTAGGCCCGGATCAGACCGTTGGAAAGGTATTTCAGTGACCTTTGAGGATTCATTTAGTCTGATTTAATCTGAGGAGTTAACTTTGGTCAAATGGAGCTCGGGAGTGTCCGGTGGCCTTCGGATAAAGTTTTAAGGGAACATGGGTCGTTCGTCCGCACCATAAGTCAGAATCGTACACGAGGTGGACCAATGGAAGGGAGTTTTAGTTCCCTTTTAAGATTCATTCAGTCTCGATTGATCTGAAGAGTTTGAATTTTGGTCAAATGGAACCTGAGAGTGATCGATGGCCTCTAGGTCAGTACTCGGGCTATGACCTAGGTTCGTAGTTATGGAGTGGGTTTCTAGGGACCTAAGGAGAGATTGGGGGGGGGGGGGGGAGGTGCTAGAATGGGGAGTCTACACACCCCTTTGATGTTGTGGAGCCACAGTCGTTCGAGTAGTAGATTGAAATAGGCTGGGATATCGATGACTTGGAATTCAACAACAGGATTTATAAGGCCAACCCCTATTGCAAGCTTGATAGATCCCATTACTTCTCGATGGGTGTTGTCATAGGCACGCACTGCAACAGAGGTTGGAGCAAGGTCGATCACTTTCAGTCCCAAATAGTTGAGGGTTCTTAACGGGCAAACATTCAGAGCTTATCCGTTATCGACGAGTGAGAGAAGAACAGTTTTCCCCATGACTTCGACAGAGATGTTGAGAGCATGATTATGGTTAGGAATATTCTTAGGGATTTCCTCTTTAGAAAATGAGAGCATTTGAGTAGAGATCAAGGATCAAACTAGGTTCACTGCTTCTTCTGGTGTGGTTGAGGGAGGAACTGTGGGTCCCGTGAGTAAGTTGATTAGGGAATTTCGGTGCAGTTGGGAAGACATGAAAAGTTCACATAGAGTGATATTGGCTTAAGTTTTCTTCAGTTGATCAAGGGCCTTACTTTCTTCAAGGGTCATTTCTCGCATAAGGAGATTCTCAACACCTTTCCCTTTATTGCTTGCTGATGGTTGTAAGCCCGAGTTCTAGTAATGTCTCCCTGACCTGGTCATGTGGTTCACGAAAGAGGGGAAAAATAGAAATCCGGTTTGTTCATCGATGTCAAGTTGCTCAACTAGATGGTTGACCTCTCCTAGCATCTCCCCGAATGATATCATTCTGCATAGTTTGGCTATTAGAATAGTCTTTCTTGAACCTGGATCTTCATCTGAATCTTCAAAATTATCTCCCCATCCGGTGGCAACGATATCGTCTTTCCATGCAAAGTCAGTACACTCTACAACTTCTATGGGTTCTTCGTACAATTCCTCTCATTCGATCGGGAAATGCAAGACTATGGGAACTAGGTGCCCTCGTAATCTCAAAGCATTGAGCAGCTCAAATATGCTACAAATATCACCAATCTATTGAAACAAATCTACCATGATCTGGACCAGGTCATCTAGACTGACTTCATCGACTGGCACTACCCAGTTGTCTAACTCTCATGCCCATTTTCGAGCTTCTAAGAATAAAACACTGAATATTTGATAATCGATGGTCATCTGGGAGGTAAATTTCAGCTCAAACTCTAGGAGTTGGTTCAACACTTCTGATAATTCCATATATTTACCTCCAGAACGGTTGCGAACAGAGATGCAGGCTCTGGTGAGGAGTGATAAGGTTTGATCAGCAAGGTTGGTAGGGTGTAAGAGGAAACGTGGGCATGTTTGGAGAGGTTTAGGAGAGTATATGGGTATGAATGGTGATTTACTTGGTATGGTTTGGGTAGATGGGTTGAGTTTTGAGTCTTCTTCTAGGAATATGGTATTTTTATGACTTGGGAGTGGATTATGGGTAGTGTTTGGTTTAGGATTAGCTGGTGGGGCGATGATACCCCGATCAATCAGGCTTTGGATTGTATTTCGGAGATGGAAATGTTGGTCAGTGGTATGACCAGCAGTTTGGTGATAGTCACAATGGGTATCAGGTTTGAAATTCTTTGGAAGCGAATTTGATAACGGACGAGGGTCCAAGGGTTTGATCATGTTTCGGTTTAAGAGAGCTTGGTCGACTTTGCAGAGAGGAGCATGGAGCTCAATATATTCTTTCCGGATTGGCTTTGGGTGAATTTCTGGTGCCCATGAAGTGGCAGGATGAGAGATATTATTTATAGTAGAGACTGAGGTACTAACAGGCTTTTCAAATTTTCTAGGAGAAAACTATCTAGGGAATTTCTTAGGTTTGACTTCTGTCTTGGCAAGACCTTATTTGATTTCTACTCCTGCTTCTCGGAGGGCTCGGAAGTGAGGTTAATACTATCCTCCCCTTGTTACTCGGACATGGGGTGGAAAGTTCTTCTTCACAATGCTGACTTGTTCTTCTTCGGAAGGATGATTGGTTATGGTAAATACTTTTTCTCTCAATCTTGCTATGAAGTTACTGACTAATTCCCCAGGATTATGTTTGAGTATCTTTAAGTTACGGTGGGTAACCTCTAGCTCTTCGTTGTACTTGTATTGGGACATAAACTCACGAGCAACATCCTCCCAACTACGGATTATGGATTCTTCAAGGGATAGGAACCAATGGAGGGAGCTATCCTTCAAAGTTTGCTGGAACATCTGAGCTATTATTTCTTTAGAAGCTCCTAGAAGAGTCATGGCTCGGTGATAGCTACGGAGATGAACGACCGGGGGTTCACTGCCTCCAAACTTCTCAATATTGAGCATCTTAAATTTTTCTATAAATCTCACTTTAGGATAGGGAGACATGTGGGTGTAGTCCATGTAATTCCTAGAGATTCGGACCTAGTCCAATTTCTTGGTTAGAATATTGAGGTCTTCCTTGATCTTGTTCACTTATTCCTCTCTCGGATCAATAGTTATGGGTAAATTAGCCCCAGTTTGAGTAAGGTTTGGCATAGGAAGCTGGGCTAGTGGCAACCCATTAGTAGGAGGAGCTCGTGGAGCATGATGGTATTCGTCAGGAACCCAGATAGGCTCGGGTGGAGGTGAACCCATGGCACGAGGGAAAATGACCTCAGGATTTTTGGGGATAGGGACCTGGTTTCTTTGCATCTCATAAATCTCGGTTTGAAGGTTGTCAATTTTGGCAGTGAGTTGAGCCAGAACCGTCAACAAATTCGACATTATATTCGGCACTTGGTCCGTGTTCTCCATGGAAGGTGGGTGAGTTTCGAACTCGGAGGAAGTAAAGGGACTAATATAACTTCGGGGTAGTTTGACTGAAGATCGAAGCTAATAGGGAGCCAGGCCAAGGGCATGTGATCGACTAGAGAAAAAATGGAATTTATTTATTTATTTGGAAAAGAAAAAGGGAAACTTTTATTTTTAGAAAAGGAGGAAAATATTTTTTACCTTTTTGGAAAAGATGATAAGGAAAATGTTTTTGGTGTTTTGGATAAAATAGGAAAAGCAGTTTTGGATGCTTTTTAGGAAAAAGAGAGGGGAAGAGACTAGAGATGGGTCTCAGCATGATTATTACGTTTATTGGGTTCTCGCTTGTATTAAATTTTCCTAAATGAAAAATGAAATGCCAGACGGGACCCGAGCTTGGAAAAATTAGGTTTGCAACATATGTAATGCTAGGGTTGGACTTGTAACCAGGCTTACAGGCAAGGTCCCATTTTAAAAGTGCCCAAAAATTTGGGCGGGAGGCTGACTCGAAATTTTGGCAGAGTTTCAGGTCAAAACTCACAATCTAACATGTGTGTCATAGGCTTGACACCTATATGCGGGTATGCAGCTGGTTGGGTAAATTGAAAAGGGTTCCCCCCTTTGGAGTGACTTCCACTATATACATCTTGATTTTGAGGGCAATTGGTACGTGTGGACAAGCCATTTAATAAACCTGAGTGTACGGGAATTGCCTCACTATATATCTCCCTACGATATACCTCCCATCATGACTTTGGTCAAGCGGTATGATGCAGGGGAACAGTTCGATATATGTCGAAGGTACTTGGCCAATGGAAGGTGAGAGTCATATCACATAGGCTAACTGTGCCTTACCGGATCAGCGCCCATCACGAAGTGATCCTCCAGTTACGGGATAAAATTTGGTAAATAACAATGCTCTTTGGATATGTCGTGTGAATCATGCATGATTCTTTTATTAGTATCTTATGGTGAGAATATCTTTCTTGATCATGCCGAATAGGGAGCAAAGTGAAAGTACCAAAAGTATACCAATCATGGATAAGTGATGTGTGCAACATGTGGATATACGTGATCCTAGGTGCACGTGGTGTGTACATGGAGAATCTTCTACAAGTGTATGAATAGAAGTATAATCATGAGGTACAAATGAATAATAAAGGGGAACAAGAAAATAGGGGAATATATAAAAAATAAAATACCCATGTAAATAGAGTCTAGCCCTCTTAAACATAGTCCCCAGTGGAGTCACCACTGTGGCCATACCGGTCGGCGCGATGCTCGTTTCGGGGGGAAAGGAGAAAGAGGATCCCCCCGGGGATGAAACCTGCGTCGCGGTCTCTCGCCCTTCTCTTCGAAAAGGGGGCTTCGGCTATCGTCGGTGTGGGGTGGATGTAAAGAGATAGAGTCGCCAACCTATTTTGCTCAAAACAATCAAAAGAATATGTTGCCACCTTAAGAGAGAGGCAATAAGGACAAAACTGATGCGTCCAAAACCAATAGATCGGAGGTCCGGTGGCTAAGTTATGGAATGGGAAGGTGTTAGGCACCCATTACTCCCTTTCGGTCTCGCATGGGAAAATGTCAATATTTTTCTTTTTATCCTCGTGAAGTGTATGCATGTGTTTATATAATGGAGATTGGAATCGTTCGAACCATACCATGACAAATATAGGGTGTAGTCATCCATAGGAATATTCCCAAAATAGTAATAAATGTAGAAGATAGAATATGAGCGTTCATCGTGATATTAATCGTTATTGGAAAATGATAACATGTGTGGGATGAGACGCGAACAAATATGTTATATATATTTACGATGATAATGAGTAATTTTGAGGATTATGAAAAAATAAGAGAATTTGGAAAATTAGAAAATTGGACTCGACTCTCGGATTTTAATCCGAGATGCTGACATAGCTTATAAAGGCATCAAGGTCCATGTATTTTGAATGTAGAATAGGGGTGGGGTTTATCCCATAGATCCGAACGGAACTTTATTAGGTGTGTGCATGTAGAAAATGTGTTTCTAGTTTTGGAAAAAGTGTGGTGGATAATTCTTTTCGGAATTTACGGGTGTAACCCTCTTTTATTTGTTTTGGTTTTATTTTTTATGAAAAATGGTGTATGTGCAATATACTAATAAAAGTGTAGATGTTAATATGTATGAATTAGAATGAAACTAGATTATGAATCCAGGGTAACTTACATAAAATAAGAAATTAAAAAGAGAGAGAGAAAGAATTGGACCTTTCTTGGAGCTTGAACTTGGATCTTGGATGAACTCATTTGAATGTTGATGAGAGAGAATGATATTTGCCAAATTGGGTGTGAAAAAGATGGGGATTTAGGCTTGAATGGGAACTTCGCTGAATTTGAGAGAATGTTGCTGAGATCCCTGATGCTGATGGGTTTTTCTCCTCCCTTTTTAATGAGCTCATGGACCTTATTTATAGGGTCAGGGGGGTGCAGATCGGAGTACCCTAGGGGGTGCCTATCGGCAGGTCACCCTTGACATTGTACCGATAGGCAGGGTTCAGGACCTACTAATTGGCAGTCCCATGTGGAATTTTCTGGAAAAACGAATGTAGAGCACAAACCATTGATCCAAATCGCGCAGAGGGCATACCATTAGAAAGGTATTTTAGAGGCCGATGAGGGTCCTTTGGATTGATCTCAGTAGTTAACTTTTGGTCAAATGTGGCTCGAAAGTGCATGTCGATCGTTTGGACGGGAGATCGTCAGAAGCAAACGAATTGTTCATCCACATGGTAAGTCAGAATCATGCACGGGGGAGACCATTGCAAAGGTTAGGAGATTTACTTCGATATTCCAAAGAGTTTTTCTCATTTTGGGAAGTTGACCTCGGTCAAACTGGGCTCGAAAGTTCCAGGTAACCTCTCGGAGTAAAATAAATCATTCGTCCGTACCATAGGTCAGAATCACACACGGAGTGGATCATTAGAAAGGGCATTCAGTGCCCTTCGAAGATTCATTTAGTCTCGTTCTAGCTGACTTTGGTCAAATGGAGTTCGGGATCGCCTGGTGGCCTTCAGATCAATTTTCGAGGGAGATCTGATCGTTCATTTGAACGTTTATGCTGTTTCGCGCACGGGGCAAACCATTAGATAGGGGTTTCAGTGACCTTTGAAGATTCAAAGAGCTTTCACTCTGACGGAGGAGTTGATTGGTGTCAATTTGGGGCCCGAGAGCGCCCGATGGTCTATAAATCGGAACTCAGAGTGCGACCTAGGTTTGCGGTGGAAGGGTGAAGTGTTAGGAGCCTAAGCAGAGATTTATGGGTACTAGAATGTGGTGTCTATAGTATCCTCACTTCCATGGACAAAGAATGTTTCAATATTTTACAACATCTAGTTTTTGAATACATTCCACGTGGGAATGAAACCCAAAGTGACCAGACCACTCAGGAAGATGTGGTGGTGACAACAGAAAAAACACATGCTCCTCATGGAGGGCAAACCAACTTACCGACGGCAGCTCCAATGACAGGTATCATCCTTATGGGTATATTTTTTGAGTTTTTGAAGCAAATAATGTAGACATATCAAGTTTGGGTCAAGGTTATGTAATACCAGTAGCTGCCCCCTCTGGAGGGGCAACCATCCCAACAGTAATTTCGGTAGAGATGATTTTGTCATAAAAGGTGGTGCCAGAGCAGGTTGTGGCACTATCAATCTCACATGCAACAAATGGCATAGGCTTGGAGGAATCCCCTTCCAAAGAACTTACTATGGAGGAGGTGAGAAAGTTACTCCCCTTCACTCAAAGAGAAACACCTCATTTGTATGATGAGCTGTAAAATCCTTATCCGCAGGATGTGAATGAGAAACCATACTCAGAAGAGTATATTCCACCAAAATTCATTAAGTTTAATGGCAAGGGAGAAAACCCAAGAGAGCACGTGAAATGGTTCATTGAGTACCTAGGGGTGAATGTAAATGATAAGAACTTGAGGTTGAGGGAGTTATCCAAGACCCTCACGGGAAAAGCCTACACGTGGTATTCCCACTTGGCACCCAACAACATTCCCTTATGGGAAGAAATGCACAGACTATTCCTTCTAAAGTTCTTTGTGACAGAAGATGAGTTCACATGGAGATACCTGGCGCAAGGGATGCAAAAGCCTAGGGAGGAGTTAATGTAATATATCAAGCGCTTTCGCGAGAGAGCACTTGAGTGCATGAGGAGGTAGCAGAGGTAAGGTTGCTTCAAATTTATGTCGAGGGGACCTTGGAGGAATACAAGATCCCTCTGATTAATGAAACTAGAGATGGCACCTTTAGAGAGTTCACTAAGGCTGCCATCAATATAGACATGATAATCAAGATGAGGTCCTTGAGCTGGAGGACATTGGTTTCATTGACTTTTGGAAGGTTTCAAGTCTTGAGGAGACAGGCATTCAACTATGTGGATGGGAGCCCCAAAGGTAAGAAGGGAGGCTCCGGATCCAATAACAACCAGGTAACAAGAGAAAGTTTAGAGAAGATGATCCACCAATGCTACCTTGCAGCGTAACGGAAGATATGGATTATTATCGTACATTGGTACGAGAGGGGGTAACAAGTCCCCTTCACCTGAATAGGGAAACTCCAACACCAGCTGGAAAAGTTAACCCTAAGTATTGTGAGTTACACCAGTGGGTGCAACACTCTACCAAGGACTATTACTACTTGAGGACGATCATTGGCAAGCAGGTGGCCAGTGGAAGTTTGCAGATACCTCCTGGGGATGTGAATGAGAACCCATATCTAGCTTATCATTATGCCACTGCCAATATGGTACTAGCATATGCTGAAGAAGCAGCCCAATACCTCATGGAGTGGAAAAGTGATGAGAGAATATATGAGGAGTTGGGAAGGCTATCATCGAGAAGCAAGCAGAGAATTGAGCTAGAAAGAAAGTGCGAGGAGTGTTTTTTCGCCCCAGACCAAGAAGAGGAGGGAGATGAAGAACTCGAGTAGGTGAAACTTCTAGAGCACCAGGTGGATATCGTTCTTGCTCTGGATGGGGGGGGGGGGACATCTGAGGCAGAATACGTCTGTAATGCCCAGGCATATGAAATGGATCTTGATTCTGAATGTGAAGCCATCGCGAGGATTCCCAAGTTCAAGTGGTTATTTGACCAAATAGGAGTAAAATATGACACTAAGGTAGTTATAACAAGAAAAGTCTTGGAGGTGGTAAAACAGAGAGGAAACCCCTCATTGAATTGGCAGGGGCCGATTAGCAGGCTGATCGAGGGGTATACTTATGAAGTTGTATTTCTTGAGGCAGATAGGCAGGTGCCTTACTTCCACAATCGCCCGCTATATGTCATAGCTATAATCAATGGAGTCTCATTTCCCAAAGCATTAATCGATGGAGGATCGTTCATTAATATTATGCCAATTGGTATGTTATGTGGAATTGGGATTGATCAAGATAAGATAATGCCTGTACCACTAGTGATATCGGGATTCGACAGTGTTGGAATGCAATCCCAAGGATATGTGAATGTAGGAATTAAGTTGGGGAATTTTACTTCCCATAACAAATTCCATGTCATCAATGCCAATAATAGTTACCAACTGCTCATTGGGAGAGTATGGGTGCATACCCCTGGCATAGTGCCCTCAACCTACCATCAGTGTGCAAAGGCCAAAATCATAGGAACATAGATCATAATTAACACCAGATAAAAGCCTTTTTCTATTGAGAAGGCCCATCTGCTAGACGCAACATTCTATACAAAACTGGACGAGGAAAGAAAGAACTCTGTGAGAAAGCTCGAAGAACAGAAAGTGGTTAGAGGAATATCCCAACCAAGCAAATCTATACATGATTGTTTATGTGAGAGGGTGATTACCCACATAGCAAAAGTCAAAAGAACGGCGGAGGAGTAGTTAAACCTCCTCGAACCTGTAAAAAAGTGGTCACCCCAATTGAAAAGGTATCTACCATTTATAATGGTCCGCGCGAGCAGTGTTCTGGGATGAGAGCACTGACCCGGTGCTAGAATGTTTTGTTGTGGATGAATCCCATATTATTAAGCATATTGAGGAACCAAAAAAATCTCCAAAATGCATGTAGGATGGACCTAGGGAGCAGCTGCAAGGATTAAAGGACATCAATCTGGGGGTGGAAGGGGATGAAAATAGACCCATACTAATCTCTAAGAGTTTGATCCCAAAACATAAGAAGAGCTCGCCCGCTCAAAGAGTTCCCTGATGTATTTTCCTGAAAAGCCACGAAAATGCCAGGGATAGACCCAGAGGTGAGATCTCACAGATTGAATGTTCTCCCCAATGCTCTCCCAGTCAGGCAAGCAACACACACGTACAAAGATGACCTCGATTCGAAGATAAAAAAAATAGGTAGAGAAGATGTTACAAGAAGGGTTGATCAAGCCTATTCAGCATCCTGTGTGGCTCTCCAGCATAGTGCCAGTGGCAAAGAAGGACAAGAGACAAATTTGAATTTTTATGGATTTTTGCGACCTGAATCAGGCATGTCCCTAGAATGAGTTTCCTCCGCCAAGGATAGATAGCTTAGTTGAAGGTACTAGAGGCCATGCAATGTATAGATTCATGGAAGGGTACATTGGCTACAATTTGATTAAGATGGACCCGATGGACGCAAAGAAGATTGCCTTTCGCACGCCTCTGGAAATTTCCACTACACAGTCATGCCGTTCGGATTGAAGAATGTCGGGCCCCATACCAAAGGACCATGATGGAAATATTTCATGATTTATTTCATAGCATACTATAATTTTATATGGAGGACCTTGTGGTGAAATCCAAGAAAGAAAGCAAGCACATACAGGACCTCCGGATAGTGTTTGAGAGGTGTCGTAGGTACAAGATGTGGATGAACCCCTCAAAATGTGCATTTGGGGTCACTTCAAGAAAATTTTTGGGGTTTATTATGAATAGGCAGGGGGTGCAAGTATATGCAAAGAAAAAGAAAGCCATCTTGATGATTCCACCTCCAAAGAGTTAAAGGTAGCTTAAGAGCTTCTTAGGGAAGGTGTCCTACCTAAGAAGGTTCATACCTGCGCTAATGGAGGTAACCTAACCATTCACACCCATTTTAAAGGATAAAACCAAGTGGATTTGGGGAGATGAGAAGAAGACCTTTGAAAAGATTAAAAAAATTTTATCCTCCCCATCCACAATGATTCCACTAGAAGTTGGGGCGCCGCTACTGCTCTACCTTACTTCAACAGAAAGATCTATAGGAGCACTGCTGGCCTAAGAAAAAGAAGGAGTAGAAAATCTAGTGTCCTACATGTTAAGAGTGATCTCAGGTACATAATCTAGATACACTAGCATAGAGAGGCACTGTCTTGCCCTGGTCTTTGTTTCTCAGAAGTTGAGACATTATTTACTAGCTTTCACAATTCATATAGTCACTAAGTGTGACCCCATCAAGTACCTCCTTGCACAAACGGTGCTTGTGGGATGAGCAATAAGATGGTTTTTGATTTTGTGAGAATATTATTTAAAATGCATAGTGACCAAAGTCATTAAAAGTCAAGTGGTAACGGATTTGCTTGCCCATTTCCCAAGTGGGAATTTTGAGCCCCTTAGTGAGGATCTACCTGGGGAGAACTTTCAAGCATGCATGGTGGAAGAAATTGAAAAGTTGGCGATGGAGTTCGACGGCTCCAGTTCTCAAGGAACAGGGGGTTCTAGTATTATATTGTCAAACAATAAGGAAAAGATCACCCTCCCTTTCAAGTTAGATTTTAAATGCTTAAACAACTAGGCTGAATATGAGGCCCTCATTTTGGGGATGTCGGAGGCACTTAGAAGAGGGGTCAAAGTGTTATGCATATGAGGTGACTCCAACCTACTAGCAAAAATAGGTTAATGGGGAGTTCTCTCTCAAGCATGCCAACCTGGCACCCTACATATACATCATTTAGAGATTACTGGGCAGTTCTTGGAAGTAAACGTGGAGAGACATGCAAGAATAATGAATAGGCACCCCGACACACTCACCATGATAGCACATAAGTTGGACATGGATGATCAAGAAGAAACAATCAGAGTACGATGAATAACAATGCCTACTACAGTAAAATCTTTGTTCCTAAGCAATAAGCTAGAATATTGGAGGCACCTAGTTGTGAAGCAGCTAGAGACTAAATATGGGACAATGAATATGTTAGATCTAGCTAACTACCATCTGCTGCAGGGAACACTTTATTTTAAGATCCCTGAAGGGTTCCTAGAAAAATGTGTGGGAGAATAAGAAGCTAAAGAAAGGTTGGCAGAGATGCATGAAAATCATCGTGGGTTCACTGATATCCCTCTTTACCGTCGGTTGCAGCGCGGGGGGAGGGGGGTAACTATTTTCTCACCATGAGCACAAAGGTTGCTCATTTGCAACAAGGTTGTTTAAAATGCCAGGCCCATTTTGACCATCCAGCAGAAGCTAACTTTATGGAAGCCTTCGAAGATTGGAGGCAGCCATAAATAGCATATCTAAAAGATGGTGAGATACCCACATAGAGAGCGGATGAAATTTATCTACGAAAGATGATAGTCCATTTTTACTTGGTGGAAAGAGAGCTTTACATGAAGAGGTACAATGAGAAGGTACTAAGGTTCATAACTAAGGAAAACATATGGAAAGTGCTGAAAGAAGCTCCCGAGCTCTCCCACATGGGGGTGCCAAATTGTATGATCAGCTGATGACGTCGGGGTACTACTGGCCAACCATGGAGTCTAACTCTATTGGTTATGTAACGAAGTATAAATCCTATCAAGTACATGACAACATGGTACATGTTCCTTCAGTCAGCTCACAAAGCCTAACAACTCCCTATCCCTTCCACACATGGGCATTTGGCTTGTTCGAAAAATCAACCCAACTTCTCATGGGAAAGATTTTATCATTATGGATACAAAATTGTACAACAAATGGGCAGAAGCCATACCTATGACTGCCCAAGTGGTAACCCAGTTTATCAAGGAGTATATCATATGCAGGCTTGGTGTATCCAAAGTAATTTTTACAGATCCTCACAGACAAATACAAAATTATGCATAACAACTCAATCATCTCCTACCCTAAGGATAACGGTCAAGCAAAAGACACCAATAAGAACCAATCAATATCTTGAAGAAGATGCTGGAGGACATGCCATGGGCATGGGATGGAAAGCTGCCCATGGTGCTATGGGCTTATCGTATCTCAAAGAGAATACCAACCGGGTTCACCCCATTCTCATTGGTATATGGGAGTGAAGCTGTATTATCAGTGGAGTTGGGTGTACCCTTAGCCATAGTTTCTCTAAGCAACGTGTTAATCCCTGACTCATGACATGTATAACTAGAGGCGCTCGACGAGCATAGAGATAAGTCAAAAGAGAACTTTAAAGTTTACACCCAGAAGATGTCTAGAGCTTACAAAAATTTGGTCAAACCCAGGGAGGTCTAAGTGGGAGACCTAGTCCTATGAGCATCCACTCACCATGTCCGCAGCATGTCGAGATCCATCAACTGCAAGTGGTTGAAGAGGTATTATGCTTAGCATTGTTAAAAAAATTTCATTCCTGTTTAAGAATTTGAGCAGCTTGCTCTAGCACTAAAAAAGTTCTTTTTGTAAAAATGATAGAGCAGTACAATTTTGTACATGATACAGAAAATGAAAAGAAATGAATAACAACTCTTTTTTTGAGCATTGCAGGATGATTCTTATTTTACTTGTTAGCCTATGGCATAAGGTAGATCCATTAGAATATATATATATATATATATACTCTCTAATTGATGATAAAGTCAAAACTAGAATTCTTGAGATTGAATATGGAATCTGGTTAGATTTATACATGTTGATGATGTTTAATTAATTTGGATACATTAGAACTTGCCCATATATGTTAGCATATGATTTGGGTTAAATGAATATAAATTTGGAGATGTCTAAATATGATTTTGAGGATGAAATATGTTAAAACCCGTACGTAAGCATATGCAGAATCTGGGTAAATATCTGGTCGATCGATTGATCGACTCAAGAATGTCGATCGATCCACTGATCGATCGATTGACCGAGAACAGTTGATCGATCGACCCCCCCTGGAAATGTGATTTAATTCCTATTTAAATATTTGTTTAAATCCAAACTTTGAGAAATATTTGGTGATGATTAATTGAAAAAATTGGGACTTAGAGGAAGGAAGTAGGGTATACTTAAGACCCGATAATTATTATTTTGTATGGGATGGAATGGAAAAAATTAACGAGTATGAATTGAATTCGTTACGGTGGAGAATTATATAAATTGGGGGTTTAAATCGTGTGAATGATGATTTAAGATTAGTACCAGTAGTAAAAGGGTCATATATGGGATTAACCCTAGGAGATAAAAGAAAGGGTTAATATGAAATTAAGGATTATCGAGAAAGAAACTTAATTGACGATAATTTTGATTCGTACAAGTTCGGGAGTTGTGATGACATGAACTAGTAGGATGTGAGTGTCTACCTACTGAATTTACATGAGGAATAAAGGATTACCCTTCGAGTGATGAGAGAAACTCAGGAATATAATTTGAGAAGTAAAGTCATATTCTGTAAATACGTAGGATATGAGAGATAAATATTCTATGTATGGAAATTATTATATGAGTTGTGCGTGTGCCCTATTGTTATTATATATATAGATGGGGTGAATACCTATATTATTATTAATTGTGTATGACATATCTACGCTGCTTTCTATTGGGGTGGAGGTTTCATGTTGTAGATGATCTTATCCTGAGGAGCCCATTTGGGGGGATTATAGATTCGTACCCTGAGCATAGGACCTTGGACACGTGCTATCGGTGTGAATGATAGTTTTGCCGATTGAATGGGAACGTAGGTATGTGCGTGACCCATTTGGTTGGTGAGTATGCTCGCCTCCAGTATATGTCTTATGTTATTTGTGGTTCGTGAGTGACGCCAAACCAATAGTCCTTTATACAGCGAGAGATGTATCCGGACATGATAGCATAGTATGCATGCACCACAGTTGTGTCTGGGAGGTTCTATATTAGTATATATAATAGTGTGATGAATATATATATTGTGTTGTAATCTATTGTGTGAAAATTATAGATTAAAAATATATATTGTGATGTAATCTACTGTGTGCAATTGTAGATGAAAATGAATAATGAAATCTGAGAGAATTAAGTAAGTGAGTACATAATCCTAAAGCTATGAAAGTTCATATTTAAGAGAAATGAACATATTTAATTATCATACGTATTATGTGGGAAATATGGGGAAATGATATGGGATAGAATCCTAAATTAAAACCTTAATTAGGGACATAACAAGGTACGTTAGGCGTGCACACTAGATAAGAGTTGAGAATTATCAAGCGAGAGCCCGAGAATCTAACATGTACATAATAATTTCATAATTGTACTTGTTAAGCACTTGCTATTTTTTAAAATCTGTTACAATCGGGCTCTGACCCGTTTCCTTGCATATTCTTTTCTATATTATATCTTGTACATTAGGTATCCAGTATTAGGGATGCCGACATGGAATATGGATATCTCGACGGGTTACAGTTGCTACTGGAAAGGCAGATATGTTTAGACGCTTCCATTCTCTCTAATCACACATCTGTAGTGTCTACTTTTGTTTAGGGCATGTCGCCCAGGATTCTAGTTATTTCATTTCTATTCCAGAGCTTGTAATCATTTATGTCAGTACTGTTGATATTAGTTTTAATTAATAGTAATGGAATATTTTAACTGGAGAGTTATTAAAATCACATTTAGTCTTATTCAGTGGTGATGTGATGTTGTCTTATATTACTATGCTTTATTGAATGGTTTTAATGAAATTAAAAATGGAAAAGTTTTGACACTAGCTTAATTATTTATTAGGTGAATTAATAAAGAAATTATTTTCTTACAGTGATGCTAAGAATGAACCAACTGAATATTCTAATTTAATCTAATAAAGGACTCATCACCCGATATTTAATTAGGCGGGGTGTCACAGAGAACTTGCTCAGATAATATGCAAGTACATCATAGTTAGAGGGGACAATTCTAAAAATTTTACTTTCTCAGATAAATTGCAGGTACCCCACAGTTGGAGAGGATAGTTCTATAAATGTTTCTTGCTCAGATAATATGAAAGTATCCCACAATTAAAGGGGATAGGTCAAACAAATGAAGTGGCCATAGAAAATTGGAGCAGGCCATAGTAAACAAATATCAAAGTCCACTTAGAAGCAAATGTGCAAGATGATAGAAACCAACAAAATACTTTTTCATTAATAATGTCAAAGTTCTTTACATATGAAAAAGTGTACAAAAGAAAGTCTAAAAAACAAGGCTATCTACCCGATAGACAACATGAAAAATAAATCCTGGCGAGAGCGCAGGTCCGTATAAGATGGACCAACCTCCTTAACAAGCCGCTCCTCTAACGTAGCCATCCGAGCCTCATCATCAGCAACACCAGCCTCTAGCTTGGCCAGCTTGGACTAGAGGAACTGAATCTGAGTCTGAATTCGAGTAGCCTCAGCCTGACGCTACTGCTCCCTAGTCTGAAGCTTCATCATCTTCCTAAAGATGGTACCAAGAAAATGACGAACTAAAGCTTCGAGCCAATCCAGTTGGATATGATAGAAGTGTTGAAGATCATGCAGATCCTGGAGAAAATAGTGCAACCCTATGAGTAGTCATGTCATCATGAGGGGTAGATAAGAAGTCATGCATATGGCTTGCAAGGTCCTTCAAGTTAAAGACCGTAAGTCTATCGATGTTTGATCAAGCACGAACTGTGCGTCGTGCAATATGCAAACCGTTGTTATCGGTTTGGCGACTCAATGCAAAAAAAAAAAAAACTAAACTACAACTACACTTGATAAGAAAGCATAGAGGTAAGTCGGGTATCGTAAGATATCCACAGGGAGTGATTGAATTTTAGATTTTAATTATTTTGCTGCTTTAAAAATAAAAGTGTAAAAGGTGCTGGGTTGAAATGGTGAAAAAGGAAAAATAAAAAGTTAACGCTAAATTACAACTAATTAAAACGAGAGTCGGGATCGTGTCCCCGCCATGGGCTAAACAAATAATAATTATAATTTTTATTTGAAAACATTTAACCGAGCATTTTTAGTTAATTATAAATATCACGCAAGAAGGAATCCAATCCAAAGTTGTGAGATTAAACATTTAACAAAAAATGGTCACACGAGTCTTAAATTCGGATTATCGCTATAAACACTAACGTTGCATGACAAAGATAGTTAAATGCATAATAATCCGAATTTAACACGAGAGGTTTCAATTAAAGGTAATTTTTAAAAAAAACTAACTTTCGGAGCTCAATGCCCATTAATGGTGGAAACGCAATCCCAACTCTTAAAACTACTCACTACACATGATTAAACTAAGTAAAACAACTAATTAACGAAGGAAAACAAGAATCAACAAACTATAACTAACAATCTAAGCATGTAAATAAGAAATGAATCAAGAAAACAACAAAGGAAAGCTTATATTGCAAAGAAGATAATGAATAGTAAAAACTTACATTAATGGGTATACAGCCAAAGATAAATGGTAGAGAGGGGAGCTCCACAAAAATCCCCCAAAAATCTGATTTCTAACCCTAACTAATGTGTAAAATTGATCTCTCAACTTAATAGAATGTTTACATCCATATATTGAACAAAAAACAACTTAAAAAATAAAATTTGTGGACTTTCATCCGAATCGATTCGCACCTGATAGTGCTGAATTCTCAGCTTTGTCCAACTTCATGAAAAATATCGTAACTTCTTCATTAAAACTCGAAATTAGGCAGAGTAAGAGGCTAAACGAAGATAGATCAGAGAGATACAACATCGAAGAAGACATTGGGCCAAAAAAACAAATTATAAAATGATTAAAATTCCCTTGAATGTGACCTTGAGTGTGATTTTGAAGACAAAACCATCCTAAAAATGCCATAAATCCCTCACTATACATCGGAATCATGCACCGTCGGTGGCCACGCGAATAGAAATCAAAGTGCTTCAACTTTCGTGAAGAGTTCAAGATTAAAATCCGAATGCTAAAATTACTAAAATTCCCCCGAAGCTGTAATAATCAACAGAATTTTTCGAAAAGCGACCAACATTTCACACTAAGCACCGAAATACCTACAAAAGCTCAATTATACCTCATATAGCATGTTAATATATAAAACAGAGGTTGTCTAGATAACGACCATAAATATAGGAATTAAGGTTCCTGAGGGGGCTAAAATGCATAAGTATAAGGGGTGAAACATACAATATTCATGCCGAATCACCCCCCCTAACTTACACATTGCTAGTCCCAAGTAATGAAATACAAAGCTAAAAGAACTAAAAGCAAGCAAAAAAGGAGATATGTACAAAAGGGATAAATGCCACTGTCGTGGGCGAACACTTACATTTAGCATATGCAATAAGCCGTTAAACTCCTACGTTACCCTAGTAGATGAGTGTCATCTCGTGAGGGTTTTCAGGGATGAAACCCAAAAACATCATATGGTTTCCTCAAAATATTCCCAACCCACCATGAGACAAACTCAACAACAACGAAAAATATTACAAAAATGTTATTAACATATCGAACGAATTTAAGCTAAAGTCCGTTGTTATTAACAGGTTGAATGCATCTCATAGAATTGAAACTTTAAAAGTGTGTGTGTGTGTGTGGGGTGGGGGGGGGGGGGGGGGGGAGAGCAGATGCATAGTATGATTTGGCAAAAACTTAAATAAACCAGATAAACGTAAAAGCGTGCATAAGTCAATCCTAACGGGAATTACACTTAACAAATAAAATAACTATGAAAGGGAGGTAATACACGAGACATGCAGTCATAAAGAGTAAATTTAAATGGAAACTAGGCCGCGGACATGTCACAATTGAAGAACGCTTATTGGAAATAAAAAAATGTAACCTCAATGAAAGATACCGCTCATTAAAGGAGGCGAAATGCATTTTCACAGATTATCAAAACTATTATAACTTTTAAATCAAATGCACCCTAAGATCACATAGGTCTTGATAGGGTTGTAATGTAGGCTAGGCTAGGGTACGAAATGAAGGATATGTATGTACACATTCAAATTGTTCAGAATGAAAACTTGGAATAATGGAAACATGCGGGCAATTCAAAAATCGGATAATAAGATCCAAACAATCATTAGATATAATAATAGGAGAGTAATCAAATCTTATTGAACTATATACATCATATACAAACTTTCTCTTTCTCTTTTTTTTGTTTTCTTTCATTTTCGCTTCCCTTTTCCCTTTTTTATCTTCTTTCTTTTCTTTTCTTTTCTTTTCTCACTCTTTTCATGCTTAAATTTTAGCCACAAGACACGAACATATTTCAATCCCAAGTATCATTCCAAACAAAGGTATGGAAAGCAAAATGTATGGTTTAAAACTCCAATTAGGAGTTGGTTATGGGATTTTGGGTAATGAAACGAAAGGCTAATATTTAGGCTCAAAGGGGTTGACTAGGGAAAACATATAAGGTGATGTTAAGGCTAATATGGGTGATATAACAAAGATTGCCTATTATCATTTCATAAAGTTTACGCAATTCTCGAGTAAAAAAAAACTTTGAAAATCATACTCAAGTAACAAATTTAAAAAATGAACTCAATTAATGAACAATCAAATGAAAGAATAGAGAGATTACCGACGAATTCAGTGTTTTCAAAGAGGAAAGAATAGTGTATACACTCACAAATGAAGGTAAGTCTCTAATCTCACTCGGTGTAAGTATATACCATGCAACAAAAGATTACCGAGTTATAAAAATTTTAAACTAAATCAATATAACAAGAAAAGCACACGTTCTCATGGGATAAAGTTTAATTCATGAAGTTATTCATAATATCAATGATTTGAGGACTAAAGTCTAATAAATTCTAAAATCGAGAACATGCATCATTCAATGTCTAATGGATCGAGCAATTATTGAAATTTATCATCGGAAACAAGGCAAAATGCCCAACAAAGGAGAAAAAAGTAAGAAAATATTTTTGAAAATTCAATTTTTCACAAAAAGGTATACTTAGTAACTAACAAGTAAGCAAATCAATGGACTACACATGAAATGGATATAATATCCTTCACCCCCTAACCTAAATATTGCATTGTACTCAATGTGCATTAAGAACACAACTGTTGATGTAAAAAATTAGATTATATCTAATTATATAATCACAGATAAAATAAAATGAGACAAAGAAATTTTAAAGTGGTTCAGCCTTATAAGAATGGCCTACGTCCACTGTTTCTATTATTGCTGACTGTTTGGGAATTCTTGATTACCAGTTTTGTCAAGAAATTCCCGGTCCCCTTACAATGAGGACGATACAATGTATTTATAGCCCTCAGGCTGTACATGTGAAAGGGTAATACAAAGCTGTCCATTAGGCGTATACATTTGTATGATAATAATAAACATTTGATGCACAGTCAATTTGTTGGTTATCCTACTATTAATGCTCTGTTTGAGGTGCAGCTCAGACTGCCTAAGCTGCTCGAACCGCCTAAGTAGCTCGGTACTCATAAGTTGCTCGGTGTATTAAAGTTCCTTGGAGAACTCTTGTTGGTCGGAGTGTCTGAGCTGATCGGGGAAGTAGAGTTCCTCATTGCAGTATAGTTCCTCGGAGAGCATCTATTGCTCGGAGTATCTGAGTGGATCGGGGAAGTTGAGTTCCTCGAAGTTAAGGTGTTGTTCAGAAGTGTTTGTTATTGCCACGCAGATTGCCAAGTGTCTTCACTCAATTGAGCCATGTCAGCAGACTAAATTTGGTATCAACAGAAGCCCTCAATGTTTCACAGTTCGAAATTTTAGGAGTGTGGAACATTCTTTCTCGAAATATGTCGGTTTTAAATGGTCATCCTGAAATTTAGGACTATTTTCTTTTGTATTTATTTCTCCTTCCAAATTCGTAGAATTGAACTTTTTGAATTTTTATAACCTCTTCGATTCCCGCGCCCTTTTTGTCTTTTTAGTCGCTGGTAACGTAACCGTCTCTTTTTGTAATCATTATCTTTACCCATTCCCAAGACATGGTATTTAAGCGTTGCAGAAAATCCCCTCGTCTTCTACTTTTTCAAATTTTTCTCTTTGAGTTTTCCATTGTTTCTCTCTCCTGTGCATTCATCCCTTTCATCATTCGTTGTCAACATACTCATCCTTTTTCCTGTAAGATCTTCTTCTTTCTCTTTGATTTCCTTTACTCATCATGGTTAACCCTGTAGAGTCGCTTGATAAGTTTCGTTCTGATTTCTCTATTCCTTCATGGGTTATTTTGGAGGAACTTTCTGAGCCTTTATATTATTTTCGTTTGGCTGAGGGACATTGGTTCCCCAGTCTCTTTATCGCTGAATGTTGCTTTTCTTTTCCCCCAAACCCTTTATGTTTGTAATTTTATCAATATTTTGACGTGGTTCCTGCAAGAATAGCCCCCAATACGTGGAGAATAGTTAACGGAGTTCATATATTAAATCAAATTCATGGAACTCGTATAGGAATTCCAGAAATTATGTTCTGTTATAGATGGGCTGTTGGTGACAATAATTTTCATTTAAAAACTAGGTTTTTAAATAGGGCTTTAGTGGTCAATCTCCCAGATGCCAATAGGGACTACTTCGAGCATGGGGTTGTTATGAAAAATTGGCAACACCCTCCACTGACTGGAAATGATGTGTACTAGGATCCTAGATGTCCTCCCTATGGCAATGGGATAGTTTGTTTTTATTTTATTTTATTTTTGAAATTATGCTTCCTTTGTGTTTGATAAAATGTGTCACTGATATTTTAATTTTCATTTATTTGCAGTTGACAGCAAAAGAAGGTCTCCAAAAGAGACAAAAGTTAATTTAAAACATCTAAAACTTATCTAGGGTTTGCATCAGACTGTTGCTGACGAGCATATCAGGTCAGCTTCATATTTGTTGCAGTATAAGAGTTACACCTCATCTTTTACTGCTCGTCCGGTGATAAGTGAGGTAGAACCAGTACCTGCTTCTGCAAGTTCTTCACCTGAGTCTCATATCCCTCTGAGTGAAAGAATGGAGAAAAGAAGAACTCCTGCCATCTTTGAGAAATATGCCTCTGTTGCTGGAGAGGCAAAGAGAAGTAAACATGATGTTCCAGAAGAGGGGACAAAGAAGATTGATGCACCCCCTACGGCTACTACTATGATGGTTGCCGAGAAGCCCCCAGTGGCTCCGAGCAAGGCCGCTGTTCCAAGCGAGGTGATTGTTATCTCTCCGACTAAGACTACATCGTTATTTGAGAACATTCTTGTTCCCCCGAGGAAGCTGAAGAAGAGCTCCTCCGTTAATTTGGCTGAATCCATCTCTCAGCCCCCGATTACTGGAAGTGGTGTTCCCACTTTTGTTGCCTCGAGCTCTTCCATGAGCTCGATAAAGTCTTGGATCATTCCTGAGATCCAAGGTATGGAAGAAAATCTTTCTCGGGACATGGTTACCTCATTAGCTGCTCGTCATATAGCTTCTGTAAGTATCATTGTCCTCAAATTTCATTTTTCCCTTGTTACATCTGTGTACTGACTTGATATCATTTTCTTTTCCTAGTTGGTGACCTGTTTTAATACCATTTTAAAGAAAGATGAAGATATTAAAGCTTCAAGCTCCTCGTCTGGTGTAGAGGAAGCTTTGGACGCAGTCTTTGAAAGATTCTCGTCAGAAGTATGATGATGATAAGGCTGCTTAGGAGGAGAAACTTAATTCCACCGAGCAGGAGAGAAACCAAGCTGTTGAAGTCTCCAAAGGTTTGGAGAAGAAAATAAAAAAACTTGGAAGAGAAGAATAAAGAGCTCGATGAGAAGCTCAAAAATGCTAGGGAGCTTGAAAGTAAGCTCAAAAATGCTGAAGAAGAGTTGGGTCGACTTCGTGAAGAGGTCGTCAAAAGGAAGAAATAGAGAATAAACTAAAGGCTGCCGAGGATCTTCTTTTCGAGAAGCTTTCCTTGGAGAAAGTGAAAAGGAACTTGGCTATAGAAAAGTCTTTCAGCACTGGCTGGGATAAGGGGTGGAATAAAGGTCTGGATGCCATGATGTCGTAGGTGGAATATGGTAGCCACAAATACTTTAGGGATGTCTGGGTCGCTAATCTGCAAGAGATGAAGGTCGATGAAAATTCTGACCTGTTTCAGCGACACATCCCGGGCCCCCCTCCAACTCCTGAAGAAGAAGAAGAGGACGAAGCCGCCTCTAAGGAATCCTCCATGGTGATGGGAGATCAAATTCCTCATTCCCAAGCTATCCAGTCCACCAGCGAGCAACTTCAACCATACATTATTTCAAACGAGCAATTTCCAGCACTCCCCGAGCAACCATCTGTACCATCCGAGCAACCTACCTCCTCGTCCCAGCCTCCTGAGAAATTTTTGGGAGACAAGGAAAAGGTGTAGAGTTGTTCGGATTTTTCTCTCTGTTTATTTTTCGTTATCAAATGTAACTCTGAATTTTGTACTTCTCCTTTATGATGTAATAAAATTTGAAGTTTTGCCTATTCATACTGTTGTTTCTCTTCTTCATGCTCTGTTTGAACTCTTATTGATTCTTGCTTTCTGTTCCTTTACTAGTTTATGGCCAGGATGGAGTTATTGTTCGCTCATGATACAAAATTATTGAGGCAATGCAATAAGTACTTCAAAGCTGGTCATACAGATATGGGTGCAGCACAAATCATTGACATCATCGGTCAAGGTGCTTCAGAGCAAGCAATTTTAGCCTACCAGTATTTGAAGTGGCTGCTTGACCGTGCAGTGGCTAACAATGTAGCATATTATGAAATGATTGAAGATCTCCAAGGAACTCTTGAAGAGCTTCAACAATAATATAAGGAATCTACTACCCTTTTGCACGAAGGATACAAGAAGAAGTATCATCAACTCAGTGCTGATAAGGGATACGATAAACTATTTGCTGCTTATGATGTGAGGGAGAGAACTTTGAAGGCTGAGGTCGAAGAGCACAGATAGATAGCTGAGTTTTTAAAGCAGGAAAATAATAACCTGCAAAGAGAGGTGTCTTAGTTGAAGTCTGCAGCTTCCACCTCAAACGCTTGGTCCCTGTGAACGACGAGGGATTCTCTTTCTTAGAGGTCGAAAACGCCAACCTGAGGGATGAATTAGAAACCTTAAAGAGAGCTGGCCCTTCTACATCTACTCGGGGACGAGCAAGAGCTCCTCGGGGATGAGCAAGAGCGGCTCGAATTACTGTCGATGAACAGAAAACTCAATCTGCTCTGGAGACTAGGCCTTCCAACTGATGGCAAAGAACCAGGCATTGGCTGAGATGTCTAAGAAGATTAGGAATCTGGACGAGCAGCTTTCTGCACAGAAGTATGCCTTGGAGAATAAATAACTCTTTATAAAAAGTCTTCACGGGCAGTTGGAAAGGTTGACTTATCAGTTCCACAAGCAGCCCAGAGAATTTTGGATGGATGGCTACAATGAGGATCTTTACCATTTGGATGATCGGATCCAAAATGCGAATAATGAAGGTTACAAACAAGGGTGGTTGAATGCCCTGGGTATACTACAACTGGAACAAGGTCACTACTTGTGGGATTATCATAATCCTGGGTTGCTCAACTTGCCAGTGCCACCCTTCAAACTCGACATGAGCTGGATCCCTGCCCGGGAAATCCCTCAGTGTTTAATTTCCAAATACCTTGGCGATTATAGTCTCCATTCCAATGCTGAAACATCTCGCCCCGAGCACCTACCCGATCGACCGTCTGTGATGAACATCAAGATGCTTAAAGATCTTAATTTCATAAACTCCCCTTATGCTTTAGACGATCCCCCTGCTGGAGAGGAACCTGTTTCAAAAGCAGAGGGGAAGAAACCAATAGAATAGGAATCTTGATGTAATAATTAATTTGTATTTCATTCTTAATGTATTATGTTTTTGGATTTAATGAAAGACTTTTATTTTTGTTCACAATCTTGATTGCCATTGCCTTGTGGTTGTAAAACACTTTATATATGTATATCTGTTAAAAAGATAACAACATTGTGTTATTTTTCGATCAACTTAGAGTTGATTAAAACTTATTGTCGACTAGTTTGAATTTGTGGTAATCATTTGACAACTAACCAAACTTAATGATGTATTGTTTCTCGACCAACTTGGTAGTAATTTAAAAAGTTACGAGTATCAAAAATTTTGCTCGATCACTTTCTCGTACTCATAAAATGTTTTCCACCAACCAAGGTCGGTAAATTTTCCTTCTCGACCAACTATAGTTAGTGGGTTTTTATTCTCGATCAACCATAGTTAGTGGATTTTTTCTTACCGACCAACTTTGGCACTTTTTGGAATAGTTTTTCTTCCTAACCAATCTTTGTTGGCATTTTTAGGAATAGTTTTTCTTCCTAACCAACCTTAGTTGGCATTTTTAGGAATAGTTTTTCTTCCTAACCAACCTTAGTTGGAATTTTTAGGAATAGTTTTTCTTCCTAACCAACCTTAGTTGGCATTTTTAGGAATAGTTTTACTTCCTAACCAGCCTTAGTTGGCATTTTTAGGAATAGTTTTTCTTCCTAACCAACCTTAGTTGGCATTTTTAGGAATAGTTTTACTTCCTAACCAACGTTAGTTGGCATTTTTAGGAATAGTTTTACTTCCTAACCAACCTTAGTTGGCATTTTTAGGAATAGTTTTTCTTCCTAACCAACCTTAGTTGGCATTTTTAGGAATAGTTTTACTTCCTAACCAACCTTAGTTGGCATTTTTAGGAATAGTTTTTAGTAGTCTGAGTTTTGCTGAGTAGTGTGTAGCACTAGTATTCCGCAAAAAAATTCCAACAAAAGGAGAGAACTGGGCAGAACATTGTCACTTTATTCATACTAACGAAAATGTATTACATGAGAGTTTACATCACTGATAATACTTGTGCAAGTGTTCTGCATTCCATGCATTCTTAAACTCATGCCCTTCTAAAGTTGCTATTCTGTAGGGTCCTGGTAGAACAACTTCTGTAACTCAGTAAGGTCCATGCCAGTTTTCTTCCAATTTATTGTGCTTTTGAATCACTTTCTTTAGCATATATTCTCCTTCTTTCAGGTCGCACTTCTTTACTCTCTTGTTGTAGAACAAAGCTGTTCGTTTTTGGTAAGAAGCATTCCTGATGGCTGCTTCTTCTCTAACTTCCTCGAGCATGTCTAAATCCAATCTTCTCATTAAGTCACTGACAGGGGAATTGAAATTCAGTACTCTGTGTGTCGGGAGACCCAACTCGACAGGTATAACGACTTCACTTTCAAATGCCAGCATATATGGAGATTCCCCTGTTGCTGCTCGGGGAGTAGTTCGGTAAGCCCATAGTACTGATTATAGCTCGTTGATCTAATTTGCTTTCGTGTTATTCAGTCTTTTCTTCAAGCCATTCAATAGCATTCTGTTTATTACTTCAGTTTATCCATTGCTTTGGGGATGGCCTTGTGCCGAGTGGATCTTCAAGATATTTGACTTATGACAATAGGCAGCGAACTCCTCGTTGTCAAATTGTGTTCCATGGTCGGTAATGAATGCATGGGGAAGACCATATCTACAGATGATATTTTTCCAAATAAATTGATACACCTTCTCGTACGTCATGTCGATAAGAGGCTCAACTTCTACCCACTTAGTAAAATAATCCACTGCGACGACGAGATATTTAAATCTTCCTCTGGTCGTTGGAAGTGGTCTGACCAAGTCAATTCCCCACATAAAAAATGGCCAAGGGGAAGGAATGGGTGTCAACAACGCTTGGGGATTTCTTCGGATGGAGAAAAAGCGCTGACACTTGTCATATTTCTTAGTATAGGCTATACAATCATCCCTCATCGTTGGCCAGTAGTATCCTTGCATCATAACCCTTTGCAAAAGCGTCCGACCTGCTACATGGGCTCTATAGGACCCTTCATGGATCTCTTCAATCAAGTCTTTCACCTCGGTGGGATGCACACATATTTGCAAACCTGCTATAATTCCTCGTCTGTACAGAATACCACTATTCAGTACATAACGAGCAGCTTTAAACTTCATTTTTTTGGCTGCAAGTTTGTCAGTTGGTAATTCCCCCTCCTCAATATATGCCCTGATGGACCCGTCCAAGATGGTCCTAAATTAAGGGTAATAAAATTCATCGTCAAATCTTCATCTATACTCCGACCAGCTAAAACTTCAATTGGGATTTTTCTTCGTAGCTCAGTACGAGTAGCTGATGCTAATCGAGCTAAGGTGTCTGCCCTCGCATTCTCCATTCTTGGTATTCGGACCAGCTAAATAGCAGCAAATTCTGATACCAATTCCCTTGCCTTTGCATGATACCTGATCATTAATTCTCCTTTGGCTGCATATACTCCCATCATTTGATTTATGATCAATTGCAAGTCACTGAAGACAATAACCTGCTCTGCCCCCATGGTTTTTGCCAAACTAAGACCTGCAATCATGGCTTCATATTCAACCTCATTATTCGAAGATTTGAATTGGAAGCGTAGGGCATATTCCATGTCGACCTCATCTGGACTATTAAGAACAATCCCTTCCCCACAACCTGTTGTGCAAGGTGATCCATCCACATATAAACTCCAAATAGGTAACTCGTCTTCAAATTTTTGATCTAATAGAGTTCCTCGGTGGAAAATTTGTTGCTTCCTTTCACCCTCTCCTAATATTTCTTGCTGTTCGTCGATCATCACTTCTTGCCCTTTTACCAACCTAAGTTGGTCTAGTATTGAGTTTGATGATTTTGTAACATCTACTTGCCCTTTTACCAACCTAAGTTGGTCTGGGCTTGGGTTTGATGATTCTGTAACATCCACAGGTTGATCGGTGAGCCGCTTTTGCTCCTTGGGGGTATCAGGATAGGTGAACTCTGCTATAAAATCTGCTACTGCTTGCCCTTTAAGCGATGATATAGGTTCATAAATTATGTTATATTCACCGAGCTCTATTGCCCAATACATCAATCTTCCTGATTTTTCTGGTTTATGAAGAGCTTGCCTCAATGGCATATCAGTATATACGACTATAGTATGAGCCTGGAAGTATGGCTTCATTCTTCTACTTGCCTCGATCAATGCTAGTGACAAATTTTCCATCTTTGGATATCTGATCTCTGCTCCTCGAAAGGCTTTGCAAGTGTAATAAATCGGGTTTTGCACTCCATTATCCACTCTTATTAATGCCGAGCTAACTGCATTCTCTGACACTGCCAGATAAAAGTATAATTTTTCTCCCATCACTGGCCTGGACAATAGTGGATGTGCCCCCAGATATTTCTTCTAGTCTTGAAAAGCCTTCTCACATTCATCATTCCACTCAAAAGTCTTTCGGAGCATTTTGAAGAATGGGAGACATCTATCAGTTGCTCGCGATACAAATCTGTTGAGTGCTGCTACTCGTCCTGTAAGACTTTGCACTTCTTTCTTCGTCGTTGGAGATCGCGGCTCTAACAGAGCTTTGATCTATTCAGGGTTTTCTTCAATGCCTCGTTGATTGATAATGTACCCAATAAACATGCTTTCTCGTACTCCAATTATGCATTTCGTCGGGTTCAGCTTCATTTGATATTTATCTAGTTGATCAAAGGTCTGGCCTAAGTCAACTAGATGATCAGCAGCTTTCTTGCCCTTTGTCAGCATATCATCAACATAGACTTCCATATTGTAACTGATTTGTTCTGCAAACACCTTGTTCATCAGCCGCTGATATGTTGCACCTGCATTTTTCAAACCAAAAGGCATAACATTATAACAGTAAGTTCCCCTAGGGGTAATGAAAGAATACTCTCCCTGTCTTCAGGTTTCATCTTAACCTGGTTGTATCCAGAATAAGCGTCCATGAAGCTCAACAACTCGTGTCCCGAGGTAGCATCTACTAATTGATCAATTCGAGGCAAGGGAAAGTGGTCCTTTGGGCATGCTTTGTTGAAGTCGGTGAAATATACACACATCCTCTATTTGTTGTTCTTTTTCTTTACCATCACCACATTTGATAACCAGTCTGGATATTTAACATCTTCAATAAAGCAAGCTTTCTGGAGTTTCTCGACCTCTTCCTGTATAGCTTGATTCTTCTCGGGACTGAATACTCTTCTTCTCTGCTTTACTGGATTGATTTCCTTATTCACGTTGAGTTCATGACATAAGAAATTTGGGTTTATTCCCAGCATATCCTCATGACTCCATGCAAAAGTTTGCTTTCTGCTTCTTAGGAAAGTTATCAATTTCTGTTTTAGTGAGGCCTCCAACGACGAACCTATTTGAGTTGTTCGTTCAGGGTGCTCGTCGTCCAGAATGATGTTTTCAGTAGCTTCCACCACCTGGACTTTCACGAGTTGGGACTCATCTCTAGGATCCAATGTTTCAATTTATGCACCTTCCTCCACTTGATAGGTAGTAGTCTTTTTCCTTGATTACTCCAGTTCCTCTTGTTCGGTAGATGAATAGTAGCATTCCTGAGCTAATTTTTGATCACACTTCAGAACCCCTAATCCAAAATTTGTTGGAAATTTTAGGCATTGATGTACCGTAGATGGAACTACCTCGAACTTCTTCAATCCTACCCTTCCCATGATGATATTGTAGGCTGATTGAACATTTTTATCCATCACGAAGAAACGTATTCTTTCTGTTCGACAAGCAGGCCATGTACCAATGAATATATCCAATTTGATCATCCCAAGTGGAAAAACTTTGTCGCCAACAAAACCGAGGATGGGTCTATGATAAGGCTCCAGTTGAGATAGCTTTAGATTTAAACTGTCGAAGCACGAGTAGAATATGATGTCTGCAGAGCTACCATTGTCTACCAGTACTCTTGAAATCATTACTTCCTTCATCCTCATTTTGATCACCAATGGGTCATCATGAGGATATAGAACACCTGCGAGGTCGTTCTTTGAGAAACTAATGACCAATTTCTCTTTGTATACCTTTATCGGGCGATCCTCCTCAGCTAGATTTATTCGTTGAATGTATGAGCAAGCTTGAGCCTCACAGAGGTAAGCTTTTCTCTCTGTAGTAAGGTCTCCTCCTCCTGCATCTCCACCTGTAATAAGATTACAATCAAATGACCCAAAGCGTATTGAAAATACCTCACGTTCTGGATGCCTTGGTCTCTTGGGAAGATCGGGGTCGTCTTCTGAATCAACTTCATAGTCTCTTTTCTTGTTCTCCTCTGCTCGATGAGGAGATCTAGACCTCTCTCTTGTTCGGTCACTTTTTCTTCTTTCATTTCTACGATCAACATACTTTGCCAATTTTCCTCGTCTAATAAGTGTTTCAATCTCATTCTGAAGAGCTATGCAATTTTTGGTCATATGGCTATGATCTTTGTGAAAATCGCAATATTTTGCCTTATTCCTCCTGTCAGGGTCTGTCTTCATTTTCTCTGGCCAATTTAATTCCTCGTTGTTCTTGATTTCTTCTAGAACATGGTTGATGTCTATCTTCAAACGAGTGTAATTATAAAATTTCTTCAATACCTCCCATGACGACCTTGTTTTTGATTTTTTGTCACCACCATTGTTCTTATGCTCTTTCTTCTTAACTTTATCACCTTCCACCTTGGTTTCTTTGGCGTCCATATTCTTCTTCACAACCATAGCCTCCTCGGTATTCATGATCTTGGCCGCTTTTTCCATCTGTTCTAACATGGTTCTGGGTGGATCTTTGGCCAAAGTGTAGTACAACTTGTTGGGTAACAGCCCACTCATCATGGCGGTAATCGCTGTCTTTTCTTCATAATCAATGACTTCGAGTTTCTCATTATTAAAACAAGTTATATAATCTCTGGTACTCTCACCAGCTTTCTGTCTAACACTTAACAAATGCGCTACTCGTTTAACTGGCTTTGCCCCAAAACAGAAATTTCCAATGAATAACTCGGCCAGTTGAACGAAAGTTGAGATCTTACCCCGAGGAAGATTATTGTACCATATTTGAGCAGATCCGGTAAGAGTTCCTGAGAATGCTCTGCATCTCATCTCATTTGGAATAGCATAGATGTCGGTTGCAGCTTGGTATTGTTCTATATGAAGAACAGGGTCGCTCTTTCCATCATATTTGGGAGTCACAATAGGTGCTTTGAACTTTGACGGTGTGAGAAAATCCATAATGGCCCGGACAAAGGGTGTCCCTTGAACAAAAGTTTGTTGTAGGGGGTTTTTGGCCTTAGCTATTTCCCCTAGTCTGTCTTCCATCCTCTGAATAGGCCTTTCCATGCATCATTTCCTTCCTCGAGCCTGTTGGTTCGAGCAACTGATCGCGTTGAGGTGGCTTCCTGTGATTTATCTTGACGAGCAGCTGATCGCGACCGGGCAGATCCTTCCCTTAAGTCTGATGATCGTCTAAAGCTCCTCGACGCAGCCTTAGGAGGACTTTTGTTCCTCCTAGGACCTAATCGATCAAAAGGAGATACCCTGCTTAACCTCTCTAGCGCACTAGTCCTTTATGGAGAGAGAGTGATACGTTGTTCAGTATTTGTGGCTCGTACTGACGAAGTTCGTCCAGGTTGATAAGAAAAATCTTCAGACTCCTCAGTACACCTAGTACGCGAAGAAAGTAAATGGGTATTTCTTTAAACACTTCGATGTCCTGAATGGGTCGGTACTCCGCCATGAAGGGTTTGTATGAGTTGTCGCATAGTTTCTTGCATGGCTGTCTGGCCCTGGGCAAGATTTGTCATTATTCCAGCCAAATCTGGAACGTTTGGCAGAGCAGATGGATTTGGAGGGCTTCCAGCGTTTCGATTGCTGGGTTTTGGATTATCAGCCATTTCTAATGAATTGTTTTTGATGAAAAATGATATTACCAGTCGTTTCCAACAGACGGCGCCAATCTTTCGATGTAAAAAATTAGATTATATCTAATTATTTAATTACAGATAAAATAAAATGAGACAAAGAAATTTTAAAGTGGTTCAGCCTTATAAGAATGGCGTACGTCCACTGTTTCTATTATTGCTGACTGTTTGGGAATTCTTGATTACCAGTTTTGTCAAGAAATTCTTGGTCCCCTTACAATGAGGATGATACAATGTATTTATAGCCCTCAGGCTGTACATGTGAACTGGTAATACATAGCTGTCCATCAGGCGTATACATTTGTATGATAATAATAAGCATTTAATGCGCAGTCAATCTGTTGGTTATCCTGCTATTAATGCTATGTTCGAGGTGCATCTCGGACCGCCTAAGCTGCTCGAATCGCCTCAGTAGCTCGGTACTCATAAGTTGCTCGGTGTATTAAAGTTCCTCGGAGAACTCTTATTGGTCAGAGCGTCTGAGTTGATCGGGGAAGCAGAGTTCCTCATTGCAGTATAGTTCCTCGGAGAGCATCTATTGCTCGGAGTATCTGAGTGGGTCGAGGAAGTTGAGTTCCTCGAAGTTAAGGTGTTGTTCGGAAGTGTTTGTTATTGCCACGCAGATTGCCACGTGCCTTCACTCAATTGAGCCATGTCAGCAGACTAAATTTGGTATCAACAACAACACAAAGAGAGGAAAATAATGATATTACGCAAAATTAGAGGGATATCCAATAAGCACAAGTCCAAACGATTCTACAAAACAAGTTACTAACGAGAATATAAAAAACAAATAACAAAAAGTTAACTAATTACACTAGACAAAGTTAAAAGGAAAGAAAAAATAAAGAAAAAAAATTGAAAAGCTAACTATTTACAAGCTACAATTTGGACTTCTAACTAACTATACACTAGAAGTCTAAATAAATGAGGATCCACCCAAACAACATTTTGACTTTGGAAGATCAACGGTCGACCCTCCATAGCATGCATGCCTCCCGGAAGATATGAATTCCGTTTGAACAATGGAAGGTATGAGGGTGGTGGAAAAAGTGAACCATCGCCAATTTGAAATTTTGGGTGGACGATGGGGGATTTGAATAATAAGGGGAAATATACACTTGAGGTCCAAGAAAAATCGACTCATCTCCCAATGGTTTTTCAATTGGAATGGGAGATGGTGCACACATGGGGATAACATCCATCGAAAACAAGTCCGGTAAAGAGTCCTCATCGGTGAAAGATGTAGAAGTTTAATAAGTTTCTACCGACTCATAAGAATCAACCGATAATTCTAATGGTTTAATAACGAAAAATGAATACGGTGATGAAATAATCTTAATCTCAATCAAATCATCATCGGAAGGAGATTGAATTTTGGGGGATAAAGACTCACATTCGATGAGAATTTTTTTGAAAAATTGAGGTGAAACACAAGTTTCCACCTCCACGTTGCTTAGCGCCAAAGAATCAATCTCATCGCAAAGTGTTTCAAGTCTCAATCCATCACCAATAAGGCTTTCCAAACCTTGGGAGTAAAAAGTTTCTTCCAAAGTAGGCTTCCTCGTCTCAAGAGACTCAGACTCCTCATTCGGTTGAAACTCGTATTCAAAATTATCGGAATAAAAATCATCATTGGATTCGAATAATGAATCCAACTCAAGCTCCCAATAAATATTTTCATTTCGATAAATGTTTTCAAGTCTTTTATTCTCAAGAAAATCTTGAAAATGGAAAACTTGAAAACTATCCCCGAAGTAAGAATCATTAGAATGACCGTCATAACTATAATTGTAGGACATGATTACGTCATTGTTTGCAGATGGAGAATCCGAGTAAGAAAGTGAGCAACCACGAATCAAAGTTTCTTAGCTCTCAAATATGCCATCCTGCCAAAAAGTTTAAAACAAAGAATACAAATACAAAAGAAAAAGTACTACAAAATAGTAAAACAATTATAATCTAAAACACACTCCCCGACAACGACGCCATTTTTATCAAGCGTGAATCGTGCATCGTGTAATACGCAAATCGTTGCTACCGGTTCAGCGACTCAATGCAAAAAAAAAAAACTAAAATACAACTACTCTTGACAAGCAAGCATGGCGGTAAGTTGGGTATCGTAAGAAAACCACAAGGAGTGATTGAATTTTAGATTTTAATTGGTTTGCTACTTTAAAAATAAAAGTGTAAAAGGTGATGGGTTGAAATGGTGAAAAAGGAAAAATAAAAAGTTAACACTTAATAACAACTAATAAGAACGAGAGTCAGGATTGCGTCCCCGCCATGGGCTAAACAAATAATAATTAGAATTTTGGTTCGAAAACATTTAATCGAGCATTTTATTTAATTATAAACATCACTCATGAAGGAATCCAATCCAAAGTTGGGAGATTAAACATTTAACAAAAAATGATCACACACGCCTTAAATTTCGATTATCGCTATAAACACTAACATTACATGATAAAGAAAGTTGAATGCATAATAATCCGAATTTAATACACGAGGTTTCAATTAAACACAATTTCCCCCCAAAACTAACTTTTGGAGCTCAACGCCCATTAATGGCGGAAACACAATCCCAACCCTTAAAACTACTCACTACACATGAATAAACTAAGTAAAACAACTAATTAACAAAGGAAAATAAGAATTAACAAACTATAACTAACTATCTAAGCATGAAAATAAGAAATAAAGAAAGAAAACAACAAAGGAAAGCTTAGATTAAGCAAAGAAGATAATGAATAGTACAAACTTACATTAATGGGTATACACCCAAAGATAAATGGAGGAGAGGGGAGCTCCACAAAATTCCCCAAAAATCTGATTTCTAACCCTTACTAATATGTAAAATTGATATCTCAACTTAATAGAATGTTGAAATCCATATATCCAACCAAAAACCAACTTAAAAAATGAAATTTTTGGACTTTCATCAGAATCGATTTGCTGAACTCCGAATCGATTCGCACCTGACAGTGCTGAATTCTCAACTTTGCCCAACTTTACGAAAAATGCCATAAGTTCTTCGTTATAACTCAGAATTAGGTACGATTATAGGCTACACAAAGATAAATCAGAGGGATACAACATCCAAGATACGTTAGGCTAAACAACTAAATTATGAAATGACTAAAATTCCCTTGAATGTGACATTGAGTGTGATTTTTGAAGATAAAACCATCCTAAAAATGCCATAACTCCCTCATTATACATTGAAATCATGCACCATCGGCGGCCACATGAAGAGAAATCAAAGGAATTAAACTTCTATGAAGTGTTCAGGATTAAAATCCGAATGATGAAATTACTAAAATGCCCCCAAAGCTGTAATAATCAATGGAACTTTTTTGAAAAGCGACCAAACTTCACACTAAGCACTAAAATACCTACAAAAGATCAATTATACCTCATATAGCATGTTAACATATAAAACGGAGGTTTTCTGGATAACGAGCATAAATATAGGAATTAAGGTACTCGAGGTGGCTAAAATGCATAACTATAAAGGTGAAACAGAAAATATTCATGCCGAATCAATGTTGAGGACACTTTGGGAAGTAAAAGTATCAAGATGGTGCTCTAGAAGCATCTCCAACACCTCGCGCTCATGTGAACATAAAGGCAACTCTGAACGCCACAAGTCGCTCATGAAATATCCAGAAGCCTCTACCTCTATATCATCGTAGCCTATGTTATGAGACTCAAGCTCTGAAAGAGGGATGGAAGAATCCTTGCCAGAGCCAGTACCACCGGTGGCCTAAAAAGTTTTGTCGACCTCACTAGTGGACTTCGCCGGCTTAGAAATCGAATCCTGTGGTGTGAAAAAAAATGGAGATAAGTTGCAAAGACGGGAAGTAGAAGGAGGTGGGTTACCCATACTTAAATTGAAACAAAGATCATGGAAATCTTACCCCAAAGTCCATGGGAGTCAATATACTGTCACCTAAGCGAGGGGGAACCATACAACCTTGAGCATCAGCCTAACAGTTTTAGGCAAGAGTTAGTATTTTTTTCTTTTAGATAAGGATAAAGAAAAATGTACTAGCTTTAGCTGACAAAAATAAATAGGTATAAAATTTTAATACACAAGGAGTGCACAGTATAACACTCATAGTAGGTCCTGCAGAACTAGGGACAGTCGCCTCACTAACCTGAAAATAAGGAAACATGAACGTGAAGGTGATCCAACTTGCATAGTAAAAGCAATAAGAAAAAAGAGGAACAAAGAAAAGCGTAAGGTATGACCGTATAGTACCTGACTCACAGTAGTTCCCCCTGGTTGTTCAATAGTCAGAGGAACAATCGATGCGCTAACCTAAAAATAGGGAATCAGGTAAATGCCAGTAAGTATTTACACCATAAACGTAAGCTCAAAAGATCCAGGTAGATTAAGTATTTACCCGAGAGCTCCCCATTGAGATACCTACTAGAGACTCCTCAGCAGTCGGAGCAAGAGTGGTACTAACCGGAGGGGTGACCAAAGTTTCCTCAAACTGGTGGACTACTCATCTGAGGGTCCAAATATAAGACCCCCAAGTAAAGGTACCACATTAAAGATATGTTAAAAAATATGTACATAATACACTGATGTGTAACTAAGCTAGCCGATAGAGGTTGCAAAGACTGAACATACCATTGAAGCTAGTCCTGCTGAGCTAAGAACAAGCCCCTCAGACAAAGGGACTTCATCTAGGTTGGTTGAAGCATCTTCCCCTATAGAAGATAAGGGGAAAATCATAGGTTCTACCTTAGGAACTGTCTTTGATACCTCTACCATAGGCACTGCAGGTGACGAGGTCTCACTAGAACTACACTGCAAGAGAAGAAAGATATGAAAATTTATAAGTCTTTCGTAGTAATGAAAAAGGAGGCATAAAATTTAAGTAAAGAGAAGTCAGAATAGTTATCGGGAGAGGTGCTATAATAATTCCTCCCACAAATACGATGGCTATAGGAGCTTCCCTAGAGGTAGTAAGGATTATTGAAGGGAAAACTAAAGATGTAGATGGAGAAGAGGTAGTGCTAACCAACTGGCAATATGACAAGCAAAAATAGAGTATGAAAATGGAATCCTAGTGACACAGGAAAATGAATAAAAAATTTAAAAGATTCAAGGCAGGCGTACCTGAAGCCCCTTTAAAGAAGAATGAGGGAAGATAATCGGAGGATAGTAGCAACGGATACAATGGCCTAATAATAGAAAAATAGTTAGAAAACCCAAACATAAACAAAGAAAGATATGAAGCCTAATGAGAATAAGCAATACTTGAGAGGTGGAGCTAACATGTGTAACCGGCTCGCTAGATGCAGTAGTGAAAACTGGACTGAAGGATAAATGATGATTGTGAGGCCTATTCTCCATGGGAACAAAGAGTCGAGAGATGGAAATCCTCCCTGAAGGCGATAGACCTAGGGCAGTGCCTCCCGTAAGCGGGGCTATTCCCCCAGTAGATGAAGGGCCACTTGAAGAAGGTCCCTAAAATAAAAATAGACAAAGACAATACAGTCATAGATGTAGAAAATATGATATAATAAAGAAATACCGTAAATAAAACAAGCTCAAAGTACCTCCGACAGTCCATTAGAGGAACCCCTCACCACAAAGGAGGGGTGAGGCAAAGAAAGGCGGCCAAGAGAAACAGTCACCTATGTGTGTAACAACGGGAGACTTCAAAAGATATGCCTTAAAATGTAGTAAAAAAAAGCATGAGACTCAGAAGAGCTAGTGTTTACCTGGACTGAAGAGGAGGACACAAAAGAAGTCCTCACTATCGTCAGGAATACATTAAATAACTACAAAAAAGAGACAAGGGAAGAGAATATAGTAATAAAATAGAAAAGAAAAGAGAATGATGACTGAGTAGAGGGAAATGATAAACCTCCCTAGATAGGACCAAAGATGAGACTAACATAGAACACCTGGCCCTTGGAAAAGTCCCCCGGACAGGAGGTGGAGGCACTAGATCACTCACCGCAATAAAGACACCCTGTGAATGCCGCAACAGATAAAGACAATTCATATCTAAATTATGCATATGAAAATTGACAGTAAAAATATCACTAAATGAGCTAAGAGAAAAAACTTATAGTGGTAGAGCGGGCGATTTGCCGATACGGTAAATGTTCGGTAGTGGGGCTGCTAGCAGTCGAAGAGCCTCTGCCTATGAGAGCATCTTCGCTAGAAGGCTCCCCCAAAACCAGTAACAAAGAAGAAGTATCAGGATTTTGATCACTGTAAGGGTCAGTGATGCTCATCTCATTTAAAGAAGAACCGTCATCATCATAGGAGGGAGTATTCTATAATCGTCTAGTTCCTCTTCAAATGATAGAGAAGGGATCCAACAAGTTGTAACAACCCGCGTAATTTTGGGATATTTTAATTAATTTATGGAAAATGGAGGAAAATAAAGTTTTTGATAAAATTATTTTTATTGCTCAAATATGTTGGTTATTATTTTTAAAGGCGACAATTTCAAACAGTTTCAAAAACGGAGTTAAAACGGATTTTAAAATGATTTTTAACTCTTGGAATTCTAAGTCGGTGAACATTAAGTAATTTTCAAGAGTTGTTTTGACTCCCAACTCTTCATTTATTTGCCTTATTTAAAGGAGTCTTTTGGATTCCAACTCTTCATTTCTTTGCATTATAAAAGGAAGTCGTGGGCAACCCTTTTAACCTACTTTTGGCACAAATTTTGGCAGCAAATATATTTTATATTCCTCTCCTTTTTAATTATACTTTGGCCCTTGAGATTTGTGAGTTCCAACCTTAGATTAGAGGTGTTCTTGGGGCTATTTTGTTGGAGGTTCTTGGAGGAGATTTTGCAGATCTTTTGTGTTGATCTTGAGGATGTGATCGTTGGTTTCTCATCATGGTTTGAGGTATGGGGTTTTACACAATATGCTCCTTAAATCTCGCGAGTGTCATTCTCTTTGAATTCTTGTTAATTAAACTCATATTTGAATTGTTAAATTGATTGAAATCTGGAAAATAATTGTCGAAATTATTTTGATTCATGTGGTATCATTATATTGTTGATGAGCACGTTGTCATGAGATTTTAATATGGCACGGATGTTGGGCACCCGCCAAAATACCTATTCCCGGGCTATGGCTTGATAAAGCATATGCGGATGGGGTGAGGGCTGGTGACCCATTGATGTGTTGTTGAGAAACTATATTGATAAATACTTTGAGATTTGCATTTTGATTTGAATATTCGTACTCGTGTTGTTACATTTTATTCATCGCTAACATATATTTGTTGAACATCTTTCTTGTCGTATTGGGTACTTCCACATATTTTCTTTTAGTCGCAGGTTAGCACGGATTTTGGGGCGCTATGGAGATTGATTTTAGCGAGTATTATTTGGGAAAGATTTGTATTATTTTGATGTATTGAGCTTTGGAGATTTGTATTTTATTTTTCGAGTTAAATGTTGTATTTATTCGAGAGACTTGTTGTATTTGAAGAATTGAGATTAGTGGATTTATATTATTGTGGGTTGATTTAGATGCTCTATACCTTGTCACTTATGGGTTTGGATTTATTTTATCGCATTAGCGCTCCATTCGCTCTCCCCGGGAGGGCGGGGTGTTATAAATGGTATCAGAGCTTTAGGTATACGACAACCCTTGGGGCTTGAGTTTTGGGTTCATTGCGTGGTTACCAATTTTTGAAGATAGAAAATTTTAGGTGATATTCGTGATAGGCATCTAGATTAGATGTGAGTAATTTATTTTTGGAGACGATATTATTTTTGGAGATTGTTGGCCTGATTTTTTTAGAGTTAGGCATTCGGCGAATTTCGAGGGCGAAATTCCATTATTAGTGGGGAAGTGTAACAACCCGCGTAATTTTGGGCTATTTTAATTAATTTATGGAAAATGGAGGAAAATAAAGTTTTTGATAAAATTATTTTTATTGCTCAAATATGTTGGTTATTATTTTTAATGGCGAGAATTTCAAACGGTTTCGAAAACGGAGTTAAAACGGATTTTAAAATAATTTTTAAATATTTTTAACTCTTGGAATTCTAAGTCGGCGAACATTAAGTAATTTTCAAGATTTGTTTTGACTTCCAACTCTTCATTTCTTTGCCTTATTTAAAGGTGTCTTTTGGATTCCAACTCTTCATTTCTTTGCATTATAAAAGGAAGTCGTGGGCAACCCTTTTAACCTACTTTTGGCACAAATTTTGGCAGCAAATATATTTTATATTCCTCTCCTTTTTAATTATACTTTGGCCCTTGAGATATGTGAGTTCCAACCTTAGATTAGAGGTGTTCTTGGGGCTATTTTGTTGGAGGTTTTTGGAGGAGCTTTTGTAGATCTTTTGTGTTGATCTTGAGGATGTGATCGTTGGTTTCTCATCATGGTTTGAGGTATGGGGTTTTACACAATATGCTCCTTAAATCTCGCGAGTGTCATCCTTTTTGAATTCTTGTTAATTGAACTCATATTTGAATTGTTAAATTCATTGAAATCTGGAAAATGATTGTTGAAATTATTTTGATTCATGTGGTATCATTATATTGTTGATGAGCACGTTGTCATGAGATTTTAATATGGCACGGATGTTGGGCACCCGCCAAAATACCTATTCCCGGGCTATGGCTTGATAAAGCATGTGCGGATGGGGTGAGGCCTGGTGACCCATTAATGTGTTGTTGAGAAATTATATTGATAAATACTTTGAGATTTGCATTTTGATTTGAATATTCGTACTCGTGTTGTTACGTTTTATTCATCGCTAACATATATTTGTTGAGCATATTTCTTGTCGTATTGTGTACTTCCCCATATTTTCTTTTAGTCGCAGTTTAGCGCGGATTTTGGGGCGCTATGGAGATTGATTTTAGCGAGTATTATTTGGGAAAGATTTGTATTATTTTGATGTATAGAGCTTTTGAGATTTGTATTTTATTTTTTGAGTTAGATGTTGTATTTATTCGAGAGACTTGTTGTATTTGAAGAATTGAGATTAGTGGATTTATATTATTGTGGGTTGATTTAGATGCTCTATACCTTGTCACTTGTCACTTGTGGATTTGGATTTATTTTATCGCATTAGCGCTCCGTTCGCTCTCCTTTGGCGGGCGGGGTGTTACACAAGTGAAATCCTGAGAAATCCAATTTCACTAAGAAAAAGAGAATGAAGTGTAGTACCTTCAAATATGGGAATGGAAGTAACAACAGGCTCTTAATAATATAACCCAATGGCCTCATAGCCCTGCTCTCGTACAGTCTTATACGTCTCCTATACCCTAAAGTCATCAGTGTCAGACCCCTTGTCTGGTGCAGGAGAAGAAGCAGAGGTCCTAGTACTAGTCTTCTTCTTCTTCTTCTTCTTCTTCTTCTTCTTCTTCTTCTTCTTCTTCTTCTTCTTCTTCTTCTTCTTCTTCTTCTTCTTCTTCTTCTTCTTCTTCTTCTTCTTCTTCTTCTTCTTCTTCTTCTTCCTGCTAGCCCTGGTTCTTATTAGCCGGGGGGAGGGGAGTAGGAGCAACAATGGCAATAGTGGAAGTAACAGTGGTAGAAGGGGCAATGACAACTGGAATGAAGCTAGAATTATCCACATCGGGATGTTTACTCTTTGAAGCAGCAGAGGCTCTTGACTTGCACCTCGACTTGGGACTAGAAGGTTGAGGCTCAGGTTGCTTGGAATAAATAGACTCATTGAGCAGAGGCCTCACCAAGATTGGAGTGAGCTGCTCAAGAGTAATCTTAGGAATGGTAGTCTAGTGCCACACTAATCTTTGGGTTCTCTTACCCAAATACCTATCATTATTTGGAATTTTTACATAAAGAGTCTCAAGAGGGATATCCCTCACACAGTTTTGGATCAACAGAACCTGCTTCTTCCAAAGGGTGAGCCACGAGCGGGTGAAGGAGGGCAAGTAATATCAATAAGGTATAAATAAATTACCAAGATGACCAACCCTATCAACCATCCTCTCTAATGTGAAGTTGGCAAAAGCCTCAAGATATATCTTAGAGGGGGAGTTGCTCGAAGAATAAACATGGGTATGAACCCTTGGTCATAACTAAACTACCTCTTCACTCTCTCAGAGTGCTAGAACTCCACACCTTAACCCAAGTCAGTGATAAAAGGCAAAGTTCAAGGAAGAAGCATAACGACCACAGAAATATGGGTGCATGTGGGAATAGACTCCTCATTAGCAGGGCAGTAGAAAGTGTCCCCAGTAGCTGAGAAGGAATGCTAAGAAAAATACCTCCAATTGTCTTGCATTAGGTCATAAAGGAAAACTCATCGATGTTGTCTATCAAAGACCCTAGTGAGTCTTCTTGTGCATCTCATAGTGAGAGAAACTCAACTATGGCAAGATCTAGCCTCTGGGAAAAGTTGGGAAACCTCTCAAATAAGAAAGACATGATGATGAAGGTGTTAGCAAAGTTGATAGCGTCATAACGACCACATGAGCACTCAACATCCACATGTGCCCTATATAGCCCAGTGTATAAAGATCCCAAAGTCAAAGATGCTAGGGGACTGCCCTCCCTCGAGCAAGCCTCACAAAAAGCTTGAACAAAATTTCACGAGGAGAGTCATATGGTCTCCCAGGAAGAAGAAATCTACTCAGAAAAGTGACACAAAATGCTGCCAAGTGTGAGGGGTCAGTTAATATTTGGGCCCTCCTGGCTCCTGAAGGCTCTAATCGAGCTCTCATCCTTTGGCAGCTACTTAAAATCCTTAAACCGGTACCTCTTCCATTTGGTGAATGAGTGTTTGGTGGTCCCAGTCAAGTTGATAGCTACATATTTTGAGCACTCACCCAAAGCAAAGTGGATCTCCCCCACCATCTGCTCCTTGACCTCGTCCTCAAAACTCTCAGTAAGAATATGGCTCCCCAAGTAAGGAAGATTAAGAAACTCACAAATGTCCTCTAAAGTGATAGTAAGTTCCCCCCAACTAGTAATAAAGGTATGTGAATCCCTACTCCAGTGAGAAGTCGACAAAGTAAAAGCACATTCCTTCTTGGCAATAGAGCAAACCTTGAGACTACTAATAGTGGTTAGAAGACCTAACCCCTCAATAACAACTCTGTGTGAGGGGGTGGACAAGACATGATCCACCCATAGATCCCATTCCTCTGTGGCACTTCCACATGCCTTGACTTCAATATTGGAAAGGTGAAAGTCACCCCTGTCTACTCGTACACTAAGTATTGAATCAAGTAAAATAATGGGAAAGTAAGAAGCCTCACCTAGACCCACTTAGGGTTGCTCGTTGATCCTAGCCACAAACTCCTGCTCAAAATTTGCAAGAGAAGTCATAAAGGTATCCTCCTTGCCAAAGTAAGGCGCCAGATGATAAAAGCCAAAATCTCTCTGTTCGTGAGTAGCAAGATACTCCCTTTGGGATTTGGAATAAACCACGGGTGAGGAGGACGAATTAGGTCCTGTGTCGAGGAGCCCCCTGGATGAGGAGGCCCCAGTTGGGGCAAGCACTCTAGCAAGCAAGAAGGTCTCATCAGTGAGGGACCCCCTAGGAAAGGAGGCCCTTATGACAGATATGGTGATAGATGAGGAATCCCTCCTCATAGACATCCCAATGGACGAGGAGGCCCTCACTGTAGTCACTATAGGAGATTAAGAGATCCCGAAAGAGGGCATCTTAACAGACAAGCCTCCAAAGCCCCCAGAAATAGAGTTCAAAATTTTTGAAGACATAGTGGTGGCTCCGGTGGCTAAAATCGTCGAGATAGTGACGATGGTGGAAGTGACGATGATGGAAGTGACGATGATGGAAGAAGGGTTCTGAGAAGATGAAAAGGACATTAAGTTGGGTAAAAGAAGGAAGGAATGAAGGTGGCTATGGAAGCTTTCGACTTCTTTACTCTCTTTCTCTTTAAAGAACTTGAGTTTTGAAAACAAATGACAAAGTAAACGGGAATGAGAGTTAAAAAATGGTTTTTATACCTTATTAAGATACGCATAGACTGCCAATAAAAAACATGACTGAATATTTTCTAAATGATGATATGTGTGTTCCCCAGGTGACACGTGCTACCTCGAGACCATAAAAGTAGGCTGAAGAGACATGCCTAATTATTGCAACAATGATGGTTCATATTCCATGACATAGTGAATCATTACGTATAAAAGCCTTTGGTATGCCCAATACAGATTTTTATACGAGGGAACTAATGTAGAGAGGTACACACATGATAGCAAGGCTTGGGTAAGCATTCCCCATTCGCGAGGAGGGACTCACCACGAGCACCACCAAGAATTAGAACTTGGGCGAGGAGGGCCCCAAAAAGGGCTCCTCGCCCCTAATTTTCCCAAAGTTCACAAAATTAGAACTTGGACGGGTAGGGCCCTAGAAAGGGATCCTCGCCCATAATTTTCCTAAAGTTCACAGAATTAGAACTTGGGCGAGGAGGGATCCAGAAAGGGCTCCTCGCCCCATATTTTCCTTCAGATCATAGACTAAGAGTTAGAGCGAGGAGGGCCCTAGAAAGGGCTACTCGCCTTTATTTTTACAAAGTTCACAAGATTATAATTTGGGTAAGGAGGCCCCCCCAGAAAGGTGCCCTCGCCCCAATGGACACCAAGTTCGCAGATATTGAACTTTAGCGAGGAGATCCATCAAGAAGTTCTCCTTGCCCCAAAATGACCAGATGTCACAAACTTGGAATTTGGGTGAGGAGGCTCATCAAAAAGAGATCCTCATCCCCAACAACTCAAAAAACTCAAAAATGAAGTTTGGACAAGGAGGCCCATTACAATGGCTACTCATCCTCAAATGTTAAAAAGTCATAAGAATAAAGTATAAATGAGGAATCCCACCATGAGGAGATCCTCATCCCCAGAAATACAAATTCTGTACAAAATAGAACTAGTGGACGAGGATGTCCACCTAGAGTGTTCTCCTCCCCAAGATTTATTACTCACAGGTATGTTAAAGCACTAACATGTCACTTTCTTATACAGGTAGCCTGGTTGAGCAAGCAGGGCTCAAAAAGGCAAGTTGGGATCTCTTACGAGTTTTGGATTGGTGGATAAAGAATAAGGTTTTTTTAGCAAGCTCAACCACTTAGCACTTTAATATTGAGAGAACATTAGTAGATAGACCCTAGGGGTCACCCAGTCCTTACACAGTTTGCATCTAGTTATAATTGAAGTGTGCAACCAAGGGGTTGTTCACAAGAAATGAATAGTTTGTAATATGATTTTAGAGGAGGTCATCCTTGAGGCTCCTCTTTAAGTTTGTAAATGTTTTTAGAGGAGGTGGTACTTGAGGCTCCTTCTCAAGTTTATAAAAGATTTTATAAGAGGTGGTCCTTGAGCCCCTCCTCAAGTTTACAAAGTTTTTACAAACATGTTACCTTTTTAAAACATATTTACCAAATCAGATATTTTGTCTTCAAGCGCATACATATTTGCTTTTTGACTTTGGTTTGCACCTGGTGGCACCTGTTAGAGGGGATAAACGGCTGCACACAGATAGGGACAAAAGGTATATTGCAGGCTTTGTCCCTTACCAACCCCTTAGTTTTGGTGCCCAAAAGTGCTAACTCAGCCCTAGTGCCCAAGTATAAATAGGACCCCTGGACAAGGTCTAGTCAGAGTCATAACTCAAGTCATATCTACTCTGTCAAAATCACCCTAGATACCGAGTGTTCTCTCCCTTCTCTCTCTCTAAGTGCTGAGTGCCTTTTTCTTTCACTTCACAGTAACAACCATCATTCTTAGGAGTTCCTCTTAAAAAAAGTTACTATTATTGTTATGAAGTTCATCTTCTTGCAGGGCGTAGTTCTTACTTTGTTCCATTTTTACCAAAAGGAGAAGGTTTTACCAGGCGCTGCTCTAGAAATTCTTGAAAGACCTTGAAGGCAGGGTCTATTGGAGTGGGTCATGCCTCACCCTCTCTAGTTATTCATAGACCCCAGTAAAGCTACCCTCCTACATTACTGATGACAAACTTGAATCTATTGTTGTTTTTTGGTTCCCCAGCCAGTGCTCCCCCTCCCAAAAAATTTCATCACACATGTGCACCAGGTTTGATTATCACTCTTACCATTTCTGATTCTAGGTCTGTCTCCTTCATTATACATCTAAAATCGTTATAGTTTATTTACAAAAATCTAATTAGTTTTTCATAATGTAGCTTTTTCAAAACTCACTTCTATCACAAAATAAAATCTTAATCTGACAAGTCTTCACTTGTCCGTTATTTTCTCCAATGGCAACTCACTCAATACCTTAATTGAATATTCATTGATATTGTAACATATTATGTAAGCTTTGATAATTATCTAGTATTATAATATGTAGTAGTTTGTTTCTTTGCTTTTGTATTGCCTGTTGTTTAGCGTGGATAGTGTTACATAATCTTGCAAAGTTGTGATGTAATATCATGGTTAAAGTGTAGTGAATTCCAAATTTCTATCGACAAAATGAGTCTGTTGGGAAAATTTGCATGAAACCTAGTGACGCTTATCGTGATCTCCATAATAAATCATCTCTAAAGAGTGAGAGTTCAGATCAATTCAAGACAAATACATCAAGCGTAGGAACGGGAAACTTGAATCCATAAAAGCAAGAGTATTATAGAAAAAAATGCTAGTGTTTTCCCAATCCCCTATGCCACCAGATATTACTCGAAAATATACCAAGAGTTTGAAAAATTTCATATGTATTGAGATGAATTGTCTATTAATGGAATTTGAGCTATTAATTTTTATTGGGGTTATAATCTGGATGTGCATTAGTGTTGTTGTTGCGACCTATTTTTTATACCTTAAACAAGTGGATAGTACTATAAATGAAGGAGATTTTATCCCAATTTTTTTAAAATTGAACTTATTTGTATTGGAATTAAATCAGATCAGCAGTTATTTTGTTGTCATTATCTTAGGATTTTTGAATAGTGTATACCCTAGTGTGTGTTTGTGTGTATATATATATATTATTTTTTTAATATTAGTAACGGACTTATACCGTTACTAAACGTGTTAAAAAATTATGTTAGAAGTGTGTTACAAAATGTTGGTAACGGTAAAAAAGTGTTATTAACACATAATTTTAAAAACACTTTAGTAATGGTAAAATAGTATTAGTAACACATAATTTAGTAACGGTAAAAAATGTTAGTAATTTGCTTCCCCACGCCTTTTTTCTAACACTTTTTTAATGTTATTAATTATTTTAGTAACACTACAATAGTGTTACTAATTGATTGTTTTGGTGTAGTGTCGGCTAGGCGGCAACCAGAGTATGTACTGAAATACATCCTCGAACTCCTTCATGACTGGGATCGAGTTTAACGTAACAACCACCTCTTGTGAGGTCTAATCCTCAATGTAATACAGATGTGTGCTCGACCAACCATCACGAAGAGGCATCGCCACTAAGAACATCTCCTGTCCTAGAATAAAGAATACGGTAGGCCTCCCGAAACAATCCACCATCTCTCGATATACAGCTAACCAATCCACCTGTCTGTCCACAAATAAAGCATTGGCCTTGAAACTCTCTCTGCCTCTGGACTTGATTTCCCTAATGGTACTGACCCAGGTAGCCTCAACCCTACTGACCTCCCCATTGTTCCCTTGGTCGTGGTGGCCCAGAGGAAATTGCTACTACTGAGGACCCTGCTGACCCTGCCTGAAACTGCCCTCGGGTCGATAGCCCCTAGTTCAGAACCTCTTGGCCTAATCCATTTGTCAAGAGTCCTGCCCCTGGTGTTTGCTTACCTGACTGATGTTGTTGTTGTACTCCACTAGCAATATTACCTCCTATCTTTCCTTGCTAGCTTGGCTCACCTCCTCTCTTGCTTCCCTTCACATGGAAGTGATGATCCTGGCAGTGTAACAGTGAGAGATTGACGACGTTAATATAAGTCACCAATGCTGTATTGCCGATCAATTGATGCCTGATCCTCCTGTCTAAACCATGCATGAGTTTTGCCTTCTTTATTTATTCATTATTTACCTCGTCTGGTATAAAATTATCCAAACCAGTGAACTCCTTCTCATGTTCGGCCAAAAACTCTCACCCTGTGTCACCTCACTGAACTTCTTCCGCATCTTAGTCTTTACGGCTGGTGGAAAGTATTTGCGATTAAATCGCACCTAGAAATTAGTAATAGCCATAGTATCCCTTTATGCAACAATGGTCACTAACTCCCACCACTATAACACTGCTCTAACCAACCTGAAAGTGGCTATCATCTACTTTTGCACCTCATTATAGTCAACCATACATAAGTGGCGCTGGATGTCTTTCTTCCACTGACATGCCGTAATAAATTCTGAACTCCATTTAAACTCTACTGGGTGGCCCTTCTCTAACCATCTGCCACTCTAACGGTCCTAGATGTGCCTGAAGAACTGGTACCACTAACTGCAGTGGCTACTAGACCTGAGGGAAATGCTGACCCATGGAAGTCATTGATGCATTAACTTCCTGTGCCACAATTGCTGCCACCTTTGTTATTGACACTGACCGTTGTTGTGGCTGTGGTTACGGTGCCTATGGCTCTGGCTGAGCCTCCCCTGCATTTGACCTAGCTTTTGCTCTTGGCCATTGTCTTCTCTTGGGTGACATCTGAAAATAGATTCGAATTGTTTGATTTCACAGTTAATACAATTATAATGGCAGAATAACCAAACTCAAATGCGTAATCATGAATGCAACAATCCTAATAATAGGGATCTAGATTAAAGAACGCTACGCTAAAATTGTAGTAATCCATACAGATCCTATGGACACTAGAACCTAATGCTTTGATATCATCTGTGACACCCTTCCTATTCTAATCCTAGGTGATCAGTCCATTATTAATTTAAACAAGAACAATTAATAGTTTCATTCTTAACATGACTGTCGAAAAGTGTTTTAATTACTAATCACCAATGTTAAATTAAGCTGGTGCCAAATTTTATTTTTTTATTAGAACACATGCGGAAATAAATTAAATGATCTAAACCATTCACACATAAATTTAGTCTTAACCATCACATGATAGATATATAAAAGAAATGAGATAGAATAAACCATCCGTACTCTAAGTACATAATCCAACCACAATAAGTAAAACTAAATCAAAATATAGTCTGATGCATAACTAAATAAAAGAAATAGTCTAAAGGCAACTCCCCAAATGAACTACTAAGGAGCCTCCAACTAGAATGAAAGACCTGAAGAAATCTCTTGCAAGCTTCCACACTGCTACAGCTACGTGTCTCTCGATAGGATGTCTGAGCTTGGCATCCCTGTGGTTGGATACCTAAAAGTTTTGAAAATATTTTTGATATGGATCAGAGCCCAAGTAAAACATTTTGAAAATATTTAGCAAGTATTTAACTCAGTTTTTTATTACACATGTAATATCCACGTACACTCACTTGAGATCCCCATACAATACATTACTACGGTCTCAATAATAAATTATATATTCCCATTTTATTATTGAGTCAATTATTTAGGTTTCACTAAATGTATTTTAGATATAAATCATCTATCAATTCTACTGTCTCACATAAGTATATATATCATACCGGTATATATTCATCACATATATAATATATATACAACTATAACATCCCCGGAATGTCCCTTCATGATGCTGGCATACTTTTCTATTAAGTCCATGTACCTCTCGTACTTAATTAAGGACTATTGGTTCGGCATGTCTCCTCGAACTGAAAATAAATCAACACAACAATGGATGCGAATATGGTCCTAAGCCTTTGGGATACACACATACATAACTTACCCAAATGACATGTCAGTCCTACTAATACACGTCACATAGTGATCCGCCCTAAGTTCCATACTCCGGGGCACACATCTAGACCTCATTGGAATCGTCAAGGTGGGATCGCCCTATACGCGGAAACCTCTGGATAGAAGGCAACGTAGGTATGTTAACACATATAATTAAATCATATTTATAGGTATTCACACAACCTATATGTATATATTATTCATTAGGTATGCACACAACCCAATTATATCCACTCGTACATAGTATATATCACTCGCATATTCAACATACCGTTAATTTGAATTACCAATTCAATTATTATAATTTCGAGTATCGCTCACTACTCTAAGGGTCCTAATTACCCATTATCTAATACGTAGTTATTCCCATCCTATACTATTGGTCATAAACATAGGTTCATTCCTCCTTTCCTGACCAGTCTCGAATTTCATTCATTTATCAATTAGGATATTCTCTCAATTATCCCAATACTTAACTCGTCTCAATTTATGTAAACTAGTCTCCACTTTAGGCCTACTATCATGTTTATATTTCCCTCTATAGTTTATAATTATCACAAAATTCCCCTCACTAATTATCCATAATTTCAGGGCTTAAAAAGGAAAATTTTCAATTCTGGGCAAAATCGAATCGATTCGCCCAATGGCCGAATCCATTCGCCTTGCCAAATTGATTTGACCTTGGGCCGAATATATTCGAAATGTGTAAGGTCTCTTCTTCTTTAATTTTCCATTACGAAGTTTTACACGATTTCAATCCTCCAACTTTGATACAACAATCTGAAAGTCCCAATTAAGATAACTAAACATCAAATATACATGTATGGATAATTTCTAACGTAAATCATGTATAATATCCATAAAATTTCATCCAATATCTAATTAAAACTCCAATAATCATTAAACCCTCCATTTTTGTGTTCTTCACATAAGTTCATCAGAACACAGACTTATTCCATGATATAAATCCCATAATTTCTAATTTCGTTTTCTTTATACGATTGGACTCATTATAAATGCAATCCTCAATTATCCTTAATTCAAAGGCCCTACTCTACACGGGTATTATAACTCATAAAAATTTGCAAGATAAATACTTGCCTTGTATGGAAATGATCTGCTTTGGTTCTTTTGATGACTCTTTTCTTCTAATCCACACTCCAAAAATGGTTGTGATGCAAGAACAAGGGTAAATTCTATAAGAATCCTCTCCTAAGCTCCAAGAAATCTCTTCCTTTCCTCTCTAATGGCCTCCAAGTGTTTTGTATTTCATTTACCCAAAACTCACACAACAACAAATTTATATAACCTTTGCAAACTCGTAGCTCCCTTTACCTTAATCTACAAAATGACTAAAATGCCCTCTTAGGGTGTCGGTTTCGTCTAAAACTGTCTCGGGACCCAAACTATACACCTGAGCATACTCTTTTGACTATTTCAGCCCTTACAGACCCAACCATTACCTCAAAATCATTTTTCGAGTTACTCATAAATAATTTCCTATCTCGACCTCATTTAGTCCACACATGGCACCTGATTGAGATAAAATACTGTAACGTCACTATTACTCGTTATGGCGCCAAATACATAGTTACTATTCAGTTAGTAATTTTATTCAATAAACATTATTCATTTCTCTCCAATTAATAATTTAATCAACCCATAATATTTAATTTCCATTAAATTATGCCACGCGTGTAATATAATTTAACCCCATTAATTAAATTTTAATTTCTAAAAAATACGGGTTGTTACAATATCCACCCATGTGATCCCGTGAAGGAAGGGAAAGAAACTTAAAGAGGGATAAAATATAATTTATTTGTTTGTTTGTGTCAAAGACCTCTCTCTAGATTTTCTAGATTAACCTGAAGATTTGTACAATTACCAGTAGAATGACGAACTACATTCGATGATATATATATATATATATACACACACACACACACACACACACACACATAAGTACTGTATGTAAATATATGTTATATACCTTTAGGTTCAGTCATGTGAACTAGATACGGTTGATCTTAAATAAGTTATTTACAAACATTGAGCATTGACATTCCATCAATAAAGATTCTTGGAAAACACATATAGCTAGTTTAATGGAATTAATCTATTTTCTAATTTTGTGTTTATTACAAACGATCCTAATAGAGGACAGATATGGAATGTATACTGATACTTCTGTATAGATGGCTGGTTCATCGATATGGAATTTGCAAATGAAGATATACTTTACTTTGTTTTGTCTAAGTTTTCTAATTTCTCTATATCAATAATCTATCATACATTTGTCAACTTTTAACCGAGTTCTATAAACTTGTAATTGTTTAATTTCATATTTTACAGTTCAGTGGAAAATTTATTGGTATTATAGGATTGGGTAGGATTGGTGCAACAATTGCTAAAAGACCTGAAGCATATGGCTATCCTACCAGTTATTATTCTAGAATGGAAAAATGTAATACCTCGTATTTTTATGACTTTTAATTTTGGGGATTTATTAAATTTAATTAGAGTTATTAATTTAATATTAATCCGAAAAATCATTTAAATACTTACTAGCGTGATGAGAGTTAGTAATTATCGGAAGTTTGTTGTAAGTCACTTTATGAGTAAAGTAAGAGGTGTATTTAAATTTAGTAAAATTATCACGAGAATCTAATTTGGTAATTTTGGAAATTTATCGGGACGCGCTTATGTCGTGTCAGGATTAAATTCGGACTATTAAAAGTGAATAAATTATAAGTCACCCGTATGGTCATTTTAAGTGCGTCAATGTGTCCAGAAGGGTCGAGATAGTCAAAATAAGGTACCCGGGGGTTTAGTTTGGGTCTGGGGGTGTTTTTAGGCCTAATTAACACCCCAAGAGGGCGTTTTAGACATTTTACATTTTTGGGCATGAAAACCCACGGAATTTCTAAGGGTATATCCGATGCTAAGAGTCATATTCTAGGGTTAGAATCACCATAAACCAAAGACGGTTATTGGAGAGGAAGATGAGAAGCTTTCCACGGAGTTCTAGGCCAAGAACTCCACCGTTTGCACCGCCGTCGCTGCCAAACGTTAGATCGCGCAACGAGGATCACAACCACACCAATCTCTCCACAAATATGAACCAAGAATTCCCAGGCAAGTATCTATCTTGCTCTATTTCAGTTAATGCTTCAATAATATTAGCCTAGGAATGATTATGACTAGTTTTTGTGAAAGAAAAACCTATTGTGGAGACTTGAATTGCATGACATATGGATAATAGATGTATTATGGAAATCAAACTCACATGTAGATATTGAACCACGAAATTACAGTAAAGTAGGAGTATGATATCTGGTAAAAGAATGGGAAGAAACTAAGCAAAGAAAATATTAGGGTTCTTGATATTTTTATGGATTATGCCCCATTTAATTTGTTATTCATGATGAAAATCCGCATGCCTGACGTCGAATATCACTTAATTGAGGATATAAAACTTTTAATATGAATTTTTGGGCATTTGGGAATAAAAAATATTGATTTGGATGATTTTGGAAGAAGAAACCCATAACTGGAAATTCTGCAGATTTGCCATACCTGCTTGATCGATCGATTGACCCAGGAGCATCTATCGATTGATACCTCGATCGATCGAACCGCTGCCATAGATCGATCGACCCCTCCTGGCAGACTTATATTTTCATTTTTAAATGAATAACTTCAATTTAAGTGAGTAGTAATCTTTGGACATTTCTATTAAAACATTTTGGGATGTAAAGAAGGCAGTAGGACTTTATAAAATTATGGAACATTTAATGTAAGACGAGATTAACATTTCATGGGGGTGTTTTACACATAAGGGAAAATGGGAACATGCGTTAAAGGGTGAGACTCATAAGGAAGTTACGTTGTAAAATATGAGTTCCTACTGAAATTACACTTGGGAAGATAGTAATGCACGAGTGCTACGTTGTAAGTTGGAATAATTCCATAAATAAGAATAAAAGAGATGAACCATTATACGGGATAATCATATAATGTGCGATAAGAATAAATATCCTAAGTATGGGTCATGAGAGTGTACCTAAATTTGATATGGGAATAGTAGTATACATATATGACTGTGATTGTGCATATACTATATACGTGTAAAAATCATGCCCGCACTACTTGCTACCCTTGAGGTTAGTGCGCTGCGACAGTCTTATCTCGATGGGACCTTTATGGGGGATATTAACTCGTACCCTAAAACATAGGAATCCATGGTACAGGCTATCAGATTGATAGTCAGACGGTTCTCAGAGACGTGAGGGTATGTGCTGACCTCTTAGTGACTTGGAACTATTCTTCGCCTCAATTTGTATGTGTTTTATGTTAATACGGTTCGAGAGTGATTTCGAACTAGTATTTCCCTTAGTACGAGTGATACGGGGTCTGGATAGCAGAGTATGCCAGCACCATAAATATTATGTGGGGTGCCATTGGTATATATATTATATGAGTAGATAATATATATTTAAACTTGAAATTTGGGAACTAACTACTGTGACTAATGGTAAGTAAGTAATGAATAATTATTTCAACTTGGGAATAAGTGTTTGAAAAGTATGATGAGATACTGAGAAACTTTAAAATCAAATGAGGCTTATGTGAGAACCTTGCTTTTTAATAAAATTAACTTCCTTAACATTTGAGAAATGTCGGCATGGAATCTTGTGAGTATCTTAAGATAAGCTAATTTATTGGGAGTATTAGTGCGATAGGCGTGCACATTAGAAGAGAGGTGAGAATTTCTCAAGAGAGTGCCGCACTAATATGATTGTTGCATTAGCCGGTAAGCATTTTAAATCCTTGCTAAACTAATTTTAAACTGTTTTACAATCGGGCTCTAACCCGTTTCCTATTTCCTCTTCTCTCTTGTGTATATATATATATATATATTACAGGTGCCCAGCCACAAGGGCGTCTTGCATATGATCCTTTGGAAGGAACGCGCTGCAGCTTAGGTGGGAGTTGTAGGCCTTTTGCTTAGACGACCTCATTATTGATTCTACTTCTAGCTCTATTTGATTCAGTTGGGTATGTGTCACCCTTTTTCAATTATTCAAATGTTTTTATCAGAGATTGTCATTCATTTATTTCCAGTAATAATACTTTGGGATTATTACTGTCAGGATGTTTTCCTTAAAGTTTTAAAGTTTGAATTATCTAGTTGGATGTTTAATTGTTTGGATTATATATTCCAGTATAGTTGTTGTGTAATTCTTAAACTATGGATTTTGTAAGGTTTAAATATTGGTTTTAAATTAAATTTGGAAATTGAAGTCTAAAAATGGTTTTGTTACTTAGCTTAATTATTTAGGGTGTTTAATTGGAAAGGTTATTTTTGCCACAGTGATGCTAAGAATGAACCAACCATTCACCTTGTAACATTTACTCCCCAAAACACGGAAATATGCCAGGTTGGGCTTCTTTCCAGTCCATAACTCATAAGGTGTCTGAAGTGTGTGTGCACGCAGATAAACCCTATTCATCGTGTGGCATGCACTAGACACTGCCTCTGCCCAAAATCTCCTAGAGACTTTACGACCTAGAAGCATAGATCTAGCCATCTCTTGGATCGTTCTATTCTGTCTCTCAACAATCCCATTTTTTCGAGGAGTCTTCACAACAGAGAACTCATGTTTGATCCCAAGGCTATCAAAATACAAATCTACCTTTGCTTCCTTAAATTCAGTGCCATTGTCACTACGTATCCTATTAATAGTGACTCCGTGTTGATTTTGCAGGACACGACACTTGGTAGTTAAAAACTCTACAACATCGGATTTCTCTCTCAGAAAACCTACAATGGAGTATCTGGATAAATCATCTACCATCACGAGGATATACCTCTTACCACCCAGACTCTCGGTACGAGTGAGACCCATAAGATCCATGTGTATAATCTCAAGAACACGAGAGGTGGTAATGGAATGCAACTTCCTATGGGGACTACGAATTTGTTTTCCCAACTGATAGGGTCCACAAACCGTCGAAGTTGGCCTTCCAAGAGATGGTAAGCCACGTACTAGGTCCTTTTTAGCTAAGCGAGTGAGATCTCTAATATTTACGTGACCTAGACGTTGGTGCCATAGATCCATAGGAGTGATCGTGGCGCTGTTACAGACAAGTGAGGAAGTAGGCACAATCCCATAACAATTATCCTCAGTCCTCACCCCTTGCATCAAAAGTTTACCGGCTTGATTGTAGACATTACACGCGTCCCGGTCAAACTTTACTGCAAAGTCAGTGTCGCACAACTGGCTAATACTGAGAAGGTTTACTTTTAAACCTTTGACGTACAACACATTCTCTAGCTTAGGAAGTCCTGGTAACTCTACAGTACCACGTCCTACAATGCTAGACTTGCTCCCATCTCCAAAGGTGACTCTGCCATCCTGATAATCCTCAAGAGATGTAAAAAATGAGGCATCACCTGTCATATGTCTGGAGCACCCACTGTCAAAATACCACTGAGAGGTATTATGTTCTTTGAGAGCAATATGAAAAAAGGCCTTTTTATCTTTCTTCGGTACCCAAGAAGTGGTGACCTTTTGTTTGCCTTTGTTGTTGTTGGTTTTAGCTGGAATGTGAGAAGCCTTCCCTGATGGCAAAGACATCCGTCGGCATTCCTCCATCAAACTCTGAGACGTGGCAGCTAAATACTCAACTCGCTCTCTCAGACTGATAAAATTATCAGTATGCTGACGTGGAGCAGTAGTACGTCGTGTCTGACCCATACAATATCAAAACTCCCTTAGGTGGCCTTTTCTTTTACAATAAGTACAAAAGAACACAGTCAAAGGCGGACCTTGGTTTGCTTTTCTTGGTCGAACTCTCCTTCAAGGTTTTTGACGATGGCCATAAGGAGTCGTAGTAAACTCAGGAACTGGTCCAGGTGTAATTTGGGACGTGGAGGCACCATCGTAACCAATTCCAGGCCTATCACCAAAACCTAAAGCGGGGCCGAGGAACATCTTTCCCATCTTACCAGATCTGTCCTCAATTTGTACATTGACTTCCCGTGCTTTCTCAAGATCATGAGTCAGTTGGGCAACAAGGGCTTCAAGTTTCTTCTGAGACTCCATGGAGGAATGGAGCTCATTAGTAAGACTAGCCACTTGTTTTGTCAAGTCCCCTCTCTCTTTCTTAAAATTACTCTCTCTCTCTAAATAAACTTTCTTTCTCAACACAGGCAGATTCTCTCTCTCTCTCTCAGGGTGGTGCAGGTGGAGGAATCTCTCTCTCTCTCTCTCTCTCTCGCTTTTCTTAAATCTTCCTCTAAGCAGGTGATCTTAAGAACTAATGCTTTGTTACGCTTTTTAGTTTTAAATGACTCAGAATATAACTCAGCGTAGGCGCGTTGAATATCACACTCGCTCTCACTTGTGTCATCCTCCCCCTCACTCACATCGCTCTCACTGTCGAGGTGTCCCTGTGAAGCATCAACCTCATGGTCGTGAGGAGAACTAGAAGTTCTCACATGACTATCCATGAATGCGGTGAAGTTACACTCATGCGGTGACTCATCTCCCAAGTCCACCGACTCGACCCCACTATCGTCGCTAAGGGTAGCATTAAGGACAACTTTCCCTTTCTCTCTGTTCAGACGTGTGGCACACTCAAAGGCTCTATGATCCCTACCGTCGCACTCAAAGCACCTCTCACTTTCTTTCTTAGGAGGGTATTTAAAATCTTTTTCATTTTTCTTTTCAAACTTAATTTTCTCAAATTTCTTTTTATCTTTAAAATTGCCATTTTTCTTAAATTTGAGAATCCTCTTGAGTTTTTTTGCAAAAAGAGCCAAATCATCTAAGTCAAAATCACAATCAGAATCTGACGTGTCAGTCTCTCTCTTTCTAGATGACTCTAACCTCTTTCTAGCTGACCCCTCACTCTTTATCTCTTGGGCATTAAGTGCAATTCCCTTATCTTTAGACCTAGCAGTTTTAGGAAACATGTCAATTTCTTATGTTTGCAGGTCTCCTACAAGTTCTTCCAATTTTAGCGTATTTAAATTACCCATTGAATTTAGCACAGTGACTTTAGGGATAAAACGCTTAGGCAAAGAACGAAGAATCTTTTTAACAACCCTAGAATTAGGAATATGTTCACCAAGATTAAAGCTAGTATTAACAATGTCAGAAAGCCTAGAATAAAAATCATTAAAACATTCAGTCTCATGCATGGTGATTTTTTCAAATTGAGTTGTCAAATTTTGCAATTTAGACTCTTTCACAGCATTAGTTCCTTCATGGGTGAGTTGTAAAACATCCCATGCCTTTTTTGACGTGGTCCACGTCAATATACGTTTGAACTCATCAGGTGTGACAGACCTAGAAATAGCACTTAGACCCTTAGAATTGAATGATGAGCATTTAAATTCGTCTTCAGTCTAAGAAGTGACAGGTTTTAAATTGATCATATTATCAACAGTGACGGAGGGAGGTGTCCACCCTCTTTCAACCAAAATCCAGACACGCTCATCAATGGCTTTTAAAGCAGATCTCATACGGGCTTTCCAATATGCATAGTTTGTCCCGTAAAAAACTGGCATTTTATTATATAACTTCTCCATAATGAACACACTCGTTTTCAAAAATTAATTTTTCAGAAAATTGATATCTTAGAAAAATTTTGCGGAAAATTACACGGTAAAATTGTGTAACTGGCTCTGATACCAATTAGAGGAGAGTACGCTTGCGTTCAAATAAGGAAGTTATTTAATTAAACACAGTTTTTACCACTTAAATCCTAAACATGCATCTATATGTGATTAAATACGATGATGAAACATGCAAGAACACATATATGAGGAAAAATCCCCCAAAGGGGCAAAACCTTTTATTTTCTCATTAATTTTGTAAGAAAACGGCTTACAACGGATTACAATGAAAATACAGTGACACAGAAATATCCTCAGGTGTTGGTTCTGTTGTCAGCGGCTGGAACAATCCCTTTCCAGTAGTGCAGCAGTGACGAAGAGAGCGGCTTCCTCACAAATGACTCCAGATGAGTAAATGATCTTCTTGAAGGTTTAAGGATTCACACACATATATGGGAACGGTTTTGTGAATAAAAAAGGTTTAGAAAACCTTAAAAGGTGAAGTCTAATTCATGGCTGTTTTTCGCAGAATTTAAGATTGCAGAAAGACTTGAAAAACGTGTAGAAGGAGATCAGCTATTTATACAAAAATCGAGGCGGCGGCTCGTTCGAACGAGATAGCCATGTCGCTCGAACGAAGGATAGAAGTCGTTTGAACGAGATAGCGCGACATGCCTATCTCGAGCGAACGATTTTCAAAGTCGCTCAAACGAGCTCGTCGATCGAGGCCATTCGCTTCTACACTTAGAAAAATTCTACTTTTGATAAAAAATAAATCCAGACTTCAAAAATAATTTTCAAAAACATTTCCCAAATATTTATGCAAATATTTAAACTTCCAATAAGACATTTTACTGATAGAGCGTAGTGGTGTAGTGAGAATGAGCTGAGCAGCACATAACATGATGCACGTGAAGAAAGTGGATGCACTGAATTCGGATACAGGCCGTCGAGGATGATCGTGTTGACGTGCCGAATGTAGCGGTATCAGACATATGAACTGTGATCTAGGAGTAAACAGAAAATTCCTAGAATCTACCCCGGAAATTTATAAAATTATGTCCTTACACATACTAATATTTGTAAGTGTTTTGAACTGTTGTAAAAATATACATATTTTTTCATTTGCAAGTGTTTATAACCAATGCAAAACAAAATTCTTACAGAATTTTGTAACGATTTTGAACACATGCAAATAAAAAAATTTCAAATGTTTAAAACACTTGTAAAATTTTCATTTGCAAGTGTTCAAAACCGTTGTAATTTATTTTGTAATGGTTATCCAGAACATACATTCTTCTGAATAAACCATTCCAAAAAGAATTTGCAATGGTTTTGAAGACTTGCACAATTTTTGCAATACGCTAATTTACATGTGTTTTGAACCATTGCAAACGCCATTTTCAAGTGTTTAAAACACTTGTAATTTACCTATTTTAATGTAGTATGTTTTCCTAAAAACTTCTTTCCCGAAGTCGTAACCTCCGCCTTATCCTCGATTTCATAACTTAAAATCCGATTAGGTTCCGTCGTACGCACTTGACTGGAGCATAAAAAGTTATACTTGACATTCCTAAAAGGGTGACTGGTCATGAGAAATCTACGATAATCGGCATAACTCAACTTCCCACAGTGATGTAGCCAAATGGATTCAGTTTCCTTCCCATAGATTGACATTCAATAATAACCATGAACATTACAACCAAATGACATCCCATAGGAAGGAAAGTTGTGGATCACCCACATAACCATTTCTTTAAGTGTGAACTCTTCATCCTTGTGAGGGACGAACTCCCTCATGTCTTCATCCCACAACTCTTTAAATCCTTCAATTAACAGGGTTAAGAAAATATCAATATCATCTCCGGGAGACTTTGCCCCAGGTATCAACAACAGCAATAATGTGAACCCTTTTTTCGCACACAATGTTGGAGGGTAACTTAAAGGTTCCATGATAACTGGCAAATGACTCTTATTAGTGCCTAAATTTTTGAAAAGGTTAAATCTATCGATTAATAGTGCAAGATGGACATTGTGTGGTTCTTTTGCAAATTCAGGGTGTCATGCGTTTAAAAGCTTCCATATGAGTGAATCAATCGGATGATGCATGATATTCCCATCCATCTCGGCTAGAGTGTGCCATCTCATGGCCTCTACTATCCACGGTATAGTGAAAAATCTTTTTAATTGTGGCCAAAGGGGAAATACTTTGATACCTTTTGTGGAACCTGAGAGGACTTTCAAAATTTTATTTCATTATCCTTTCCACTCTCACAAACCATATATCTTGGCTCCTTGCATACAAGAGATTCATCCATCAGTTCGTGTTCGTTATGGTTTAATATGTAATAAAACTTGCATGCATGAATATATTTGTACTTTAAACCCAAACCCTTTAAGCATTTTTTCATGCTTTGATAACTATCTGGTAACATGTTCTCTTCTGGGAGAATTTATTTAGTCCACTTAATCATTTCAGTTATGTTATTTTTCAACAAAAAAAATTGATTCTTCAGATTATGCAAGCCGATCCTTGTTTACAATACTAAGTGATTTTATACAAAGGTCTAGCCACATCAGCTTTGTACCGTATGGATCCCTGATCAACGGGTAATTCGACATTAACTTTTTCATTGACTTTGTCATAATACACATTATCCGTATCCATATGCTTGTGATTTTGATGGTGGTGGACTCCATATGCATCATCAATTAGGTCAGTGAAAGGATGATGTGCTGGTGAATCATTTACCACTTCCACCCAATGGGGTTCCATCACACGATCGTCGACCGATAATTATTTCGGAACATATGGTACATTATTTTCCCCATGGAATATCCATATCTTATAGTCTTGCGACATACCATACATTAATAAATGAAATTCAAAGTTTTCCAAAGATTTAATTTGTCATTCATACAACGATTCAATGGACACGAAATCTTATCACTGTTAAAATTTCTATATGCATATTTAATAAATTTTTGAATGCTCTTTACATGATTATTAGATACTCTATGACTCTCTCCCATCCACTCTTTATATTGTTGTAAAGCCATTAAATAGTCTTCAAAATTCAAGGCACCTATAGAAATGGGTTGAAACGAAGGTCATGTTAGATAGAAGAGATCTCAGTCTATAATTCAAGAAAATTCATTCAACCCAAGAAAATTCAAGAAAATTAATTCGACTCGATCATTCAGTTAATATGGAATGAAACTAAATGGATATCCCATATAATTCAAATATTACAATTTTGTTCAAAAAGAAAACATTGTTTAATGCCTAGTCCTCTCCAACAAATGAACTGGCCAGGTAATAAAACAATTATGATAATTTTTTAACAGAGGCCCTTCCTCGTGGTCAAAGTGGATAGACTAATCTCCGCAACCATCGAATATTGTATAAATCTATATATGAGATTCACCCACCACCAGAAAATGATTGGGGAAGGGTGTTCCGACATTCATGGAAATGAGAGTTCACAAGCCAATGCCCATTTATTGGGCAAGTCCCTTACATAATAATGCTGGCCATAGTCACTGTGCATGGATGATGATGGTCCATGAAATGTTTGAGGATGAGGATCTTGGGAGGGGAAAGTTGTAGGAGGCATTTAAGAGAGGGCTTTTTCATGAGAAGGCATTTGAGATGGGAAACCTTGGGCCCTGGGATAAGGGAATGCTTAAGGAGGCATCTGAGAGGGGAAACCATGTTGTTGAGTAAATAATCGGACCAATCCCTGGATTTCATTCGTCAGCATTTCCATGTTGTTGCTAACATTTCCTACCTCCCTCTGAAGCTCAAACACCTATCCTTTTGTCAGGTCATGTGCTTCCGCCTCTCTCGACACGTAACTACTCATTGGAAAGATCTCATCCAATAGAGGTTCACTGTAATTTATTTTGATAATTGACATATGTGATCCCACACCTCTTGTCGTCCCTCTTTGTCCCTCCCAAATACTTTGATTAGTGCATCTGCTTCAATGCCATATGGGATGCACTGGGAAAACTCCTCGATATGCCTTCTATTATATCTTCTAAGATAATATTATATTTAGGATTATGATTTTAAGAATATTTTACTATAGCTTGTACATATGTCAGAGCCAATTTGTCAGGGAATTTATTAGTCCTTTTTCTCATCGGGCATGCAAGTACTTGTTGACCTAATTAGGTGCTTTACATTCTTTTAGAGTCACATTGGTTATTTCAATCCCTTAATCCTTTAAATCATTATAAGATTTTCCCCAAGTTTGTGGACATCAACTTTCTTTAACCTGTTCAGTTTATTTTTTTCTCTCTCTCAGCCTGTTTTCCCCCCTTGACCTCAATCTCCTAGAAGTCGATCCATTAGTCTGTGGGAAATTTAAAATTATTAGGGAACTCCGTCTTTTAATGCAAAAATATTAGAACTAGTTTCCTCCTTTGAAAAATTTCTTTTGAAGGTTCTTCCGATTGATTCTCAATTGATCAACTAGTCGGGAAATGATCTTGGCCTTCTTATTAAGTTGTACCCACACATCATCTGGCAAGACCAACCTTCTGTGACACCCCGGCCAATTAAATATCAGGTGATCAGTCCTTTACAAAATTTATAACAGAATGTTCGATTGGTTTATTCTTAGCATCACTGTCAAAAACTAAAATCTAATTAATTACCTATCATTTAATTAAGCTAGTGTCAAAACATTTTCCAATTTAACTTTAAACCAATTAATTTAATAAATTCTGAACATGTAAATATAAACCAAACACAAGATCAAGTACTGAATAGATAAGACTGGATAAAACCTTTCAGTTCACAATTACAAACCAAACCATTATAAATACTCAAACCAACTGAGAATAACTACAAAGTAAACTGAGTACAACTCTGATAATGAAAATGGGCGACACATGCCCGAACTGAAACATCTGAACTAGGAACTGAAAGAAATGGGAGAAGCGTCTAATCTCAAATAACCCACAACTTCCATAACTTCCGCAGCTCGACAAACCATCCAAGTAACTAGAACAGGCGACCCTGTGGCTGAGCACCTGATATAATACATATATATAGCAAAGAGAAAAGAAATGCAAGAGACGGGTCAGAGCCTGATGTGTAAAAATATTTATTTTAACAAGTATTGAAAACTGCATTAAATCAATTACTATATGCATGTTAGTTCGAACACTCACATGAGATTCTCACCTCTCGACTAGTGTGCATGCCTAACGTACATGTAATCCAACCTAGCCATCTGACACACTTCTAACTAAGTGAAAGGTTTATCCATCTAACTACCCCTCGTAGTATTATTACGATTTTAGATATCAACATTTATCATTTTAAACAAGTGTTATCACACTAAAGTCAAGTATTCACTATTTACATTACTGAAGATGCACTATCTTAATAATCCGATATTTTCTCATTTTAGATATACCAAATATATATATATATATATATATATATATATATCTTTCACTATTATATATATGCATTAACCCAATCTTAATATCTTACAAATATCACATTGTAAGTATAACACAAGTATATATAAATTATCACCACTATTTATATATGTACTAACACAGCGCCCCAAGGCTATACCTGTAGTGCATTGCATACTCTGCTATCATGTCTCGGTACATCTCGTACTCAAATAAGGACTATCGGTTCGGAAATCTTCGATGAACCATATAAATAAATCACACATATTGGAGGGGAACATAGTTCACGTACCTATGGGTCACGCACATACCTACGCTCCCATAGTCAGCAACTTACCCACTCATAAGTAAGTCTTCACAGTCCTATGTTCTGAGATACAAGTCAAAATCCCCTCAGGATAAGACTGTCTCTACACCACCTCCCGTGATAGCAAGTAACTAGGTATGCCATACACATAATACTAGCAAGTAATAGGTATTCACACAACCCATCCAATCAAACAGTATACATAACCAAGTGTCATTTTCCATACTTAGTATTTTTATCACTAAATACTATCAACGTGTTTTTAGGTTATGATATTCCCTCTCTCGTAATGTATTTCTAAGGATAATATGTCATCCGAAAATCTTTAATACATAATCATAAGAAATCCCAAACCTAATCACTAAATTTTATTCTTATAAGTTCCATATCATTAGAATTAATATCGTAAGTATTTATCACTTAATACTCTTGACACATTTACAATTACGATTAGCTCCCTCTCGTAATCTCCAAGGTAATCTCACCGCCATCAATATTTGAATCAATACACCTAAACAACTCCCAATAATTCTGCACTATTTTGGTTTCATCGAACACTAATTTTCCTCACTAAAATCAACCATTTACTAACATAGGTGTAAAATAGTTAATTTCTTAAAAATCAAAAATCTCGCTCGAACCAGAAGAGCATCTCGCTCGAACGACTTCCACGTGTTGTTCGAACGACTTCGCGCGACAACCAAACTCGCTCGAACGACTTCGCGCGACCTGGCACTATTTCGTCTTCAACCTTTGACAGCATCGTTTTTCACCATTTTTCAACCCTAAAGCCTCTAAAATATCATCCCAAACTCCAATGAATTATTCCTAAATTGAATCCTAACATTTGTAAATGAATTCTAACAACTTAGAATCATTAAATCATCACCAATCATTCATATAATTCAAAATCCCCAAATTTTATTGTCAAGAACCCTAGTTCTTAAATTAATATGCATAACTTCAAATTAAACCTAGGTTTGTTCATAGCGATCATCCAAATTATGTAGGCATCATCCTATCTACATATGGTATTCAAATCCTTATCGAATCAACCCTAATTAATGATATAGTTCTCCAATTTCACCCAAATTAATTTTCATCACAAAGTTTATTAACCTAGACTAACATGAACATAATTATCGCTAATAAAAGCAAAAAATAAACACTTGCCTCAATTTTGAAGGTCTGATCCGTTGATGTTGTTGGTATGGATGCATTCCTCGCGTTCCGATCTACACGATGGTGGTGGTGGTTGTGTAAGGTGGTGAAAACAGCTTCTCCTCCTTTGGAAATTTCTCTCCCTCACCCACTATGGCTCTCTCTTCATTTTGGTTTAACCTAACCCTAATTGTAACCAATTAGATGATATAATATATCTCTAATTTTCGTCCATTTAATTCCTCTAAAAATCCAAATTATAAAACTACCCCTACCGGGTGCCGGCTTGGCCTAAAAATGTCTCGGAGTCCAAATAAAATATCCGGGTAGAGTTTTCTGACTATCTCGACCCCTACGGACTCAACGACGCACTCTAAATGATCATATGAGTTACTTAAAAATAATTTACTTTATTACTTCACTTAATTAGTTCTGACATGACTCACACGCGCGTCCCGACTTACTATACCAAATTAGCGTATTTCTCTATCACGACAAATTATATAAAAATCGTCATTCCATATTACTTATTCTCATAGTAATATTAATAGTTATTAACTTCTCGTCACGCTAGTAAATATTCAAATTTAATCTGGATTAATAATTAATTCTCACATTTTAATTTAATTAATCCCACAATAATAATAAATCACATAATTATTTAAGTCTTCGAAAATAAGGGGTATTACATAATTCCCCCCTAATAATGGAATTTCATCCCGAAATTCAAAAAATAAGGCATTTCTGGTAAGGAAAAGTCTGGATATTTATCTCACATCTCATGAATTTATGCAGTACCGCCCATACAGTACATTACCGAATACCCTTAATAATGAACACCTCACTGATTACTTACTCTCCACGCCTTACCATTTAAGTTTCACCACTTAACTTATATATAGTTACTATCTAGACTCCTACTACTCACACTAGTAGGTTAATTGATATTTAGCTATATACCAATTTGTTTTACACACGATACATACTATAAATGTTAACACATTTTCGCCATACTTCCTCCTCAAAGGACTATGAAACCTAAGCCTGTACGCTATCATCTCAAACTTATCCATAATAGGAAAAATCCCGCATCACTCGATACAAATTTCCTCATTCCAACATGTAATAAAGAAACTCCCAATCATTTCCACCTTGGTTAATGGGCCCTAAAATTTCTCTGAACCTAGTAGATTATTATCCTTGCTTCTATCAAATAAGCACAAGATAACAAGGATTTATTTATATAATGCCTCGAATGGGATTCTATCGATAATAAATTGAAGGGAGTCATCTTACGCTAACTCCACCAGTGGAAGATATTACACTAAACCTTCCCATAATTTGAGATACAACATACCTCGCAATGTGCAACTAAAACTCTCAGACTTACTGTCCGCCTACGAGTGTGTTAGGCCGAATATGTTCGCATCTTGATATTCAAGGCCTCCCGGAGCTCTTCCCAATATCTTCCCAATAATCGAGTTATAACTCTCATGACTCTTTCGAACAAAAACTCTATTTGTACCCCCTATAACCTTACTACCCCAGGAATAATGATTGGGGTTTACTGTTACACCTTACGATTTTGTCCTAACTTGGCATAACGTGAGCTACTTTAATTTCCCGACCCACATTCACCCACATAGGGTCGTGATCCCATTGCGAAGTAATTAACTCTGTACTTGTTCATGGATTCCATCTCCCATTACTACCAAGGAATTCCTAATGCTGAAGGAACTCTATTATTTCCTGATGGTCCATTTTCAATTTGAGCTCATAAATGTCTTTCTTTGCTTAAGCCATCACTACTACGGCTTTATATCGATATGCATTTTAGTTTTCCTATAACCACATCCACATCTATGGCTCAGACGACAGTGTCATCACTGCATGTCGCAAGTCTTTTCCCCTCTCTTTATGCTTCAGATTCTTATGAAACATATTGTCTCCATGTCCTATCAAGTAAGTCTCAACTTTCCCCCAGTTAAACATTATCGGATTCCTCCTATACCATCCTCGTGGCAAATCTGGGAATTAATGGTCCTAACTACCCTAACCCATCAAATAGTTAAATCTTGAAGTCACACTCTTTTACATTGAGTTACCTCTGCAATACGCGTTGTCTCACAATCTTTCACTTAAGAAAGAAAAATTTATTACCCAATTATCTAGGGCGCCCATACACCCTATGCTTTGTGCATTGCAGTACTACCGTACTAGACGTGTTATAAATATCAAATTATGCCCCACATACTTGGCATGACTATATGGTAAGGTCCTACTCAGTCAGCCTACCTCTTTCCACCTAATCGCATCTTAGGTTGTCCCACTGATCTGCTCGTGGCGTCGACGATTAGTAAAATTATTACGTATTAATCTTCTACGGCCCCATCGGCCTTAATCTGTAACCTAACCCTTATCTCATGGTTATAATTACGTACATGGGTAATCATTACTATACTAAATCCATGAATTAAAGGCAAACTTATCCCAACTTCCAACGTTCGCTAAGTTTCATGCGTGGAATGTCTCGCAAAGAGAAATCCAAAAAACGAACCCCCCCGATACACTACTACCTAACACTGCTGGTCATCGGGATCCGTTAAGTCCTTAATCCATAACATATATCCCTGAATTCCCATCTATGATCATAAAATTCTACTCGTCCACTCTCATTTACTAAAGACAGTATAAAATGCAAAGCTCTCATTATCACGAGTTATCAGTTCTATATAATTCACGAGCTATATCTCTCCGCTCTACAATAATTCAATATACCCTGAATCACATCAGTAAAACATCCCTGCTCACCGGGATCAACATAGTAAGACAACATACCCACTGAAGTCTACAATACAATACAACACATGTACAAGCTCAACCGTCTTTCAGGTGATGCCTCTCTAAAACCATATATTTAAAATTTGAAATTTAGTACAATAGTCTTATTACACAATTTACTACTGTTCAAACGCTCGATAACCAGTAACCATACAATATAATAATAATATTCACTACTATCATAAAGCTCAAAGGAGCACGAATCATCACATAATACCATGTACAAATTTCTCTTAGTGTCCACACTTGCTACTCCTCACAGGTGGCACAAAAATCTCGCTACCAATTGGTAGTCATTTACATAATAAGGCTGCTGTCGCCAGCGTACCCACTAAACCGAATGTACACTCAAATTCTTAGTGTTAACTATTAACATATGTTGTGACACACCCACGTCACTAGAACTCATCATTTATTCACAAGGATAAAACAAAGCGTCATCAGTCTTGCCTGATCGTAGGGTCCCCGCACACGCTTTTCGTGACCCATAATTATCTACAATCGTTATACCTTTAGGATTCCACTCATTAGCGTTTTCCTTCTTTTTCTATTTTATGGCTTACTCGCCCAACATTGATACATTGTCTCCATATCTCTATGACTGAAATATGGCCTTACTGGCCTTCCCTTTATTTCCTGGGCCCCGTCGACGCCAAAATACCATATGCTACAGTTATTAAGGACTACGCTAGTCCTGCTTAGACCCACTATTCTCGGGTTATTAATTCCTGGGCCCAATTCTCCTGACCCAATTTTTACACTGGATATTTTACTTTTCCAACTGGTATGCCTTACATGCACGATTTATTATTCCTGATACTTATCAATTTCACTACTCACGTGAACACATTCAATACTGGTAACCCTTATCTTTACATACAGGGTAATTTCCTTTTCATTGGTCCTCCTGGACTTGTTAGGATGTCCTTCTCTTGGACCTGGTAGTCTTAACTCCTAGTTGTTATTTTCGTTGTTCCTTGCGCTCTACAGGGCATATGGAACACATGATCGACCCGCTGGTCTTGACTGAATCCATCACCATTACGTTAAGATTTAATCATATCATTTGAATAGGTTTTTCATCACTGGGTATACTTTCTGGTGATGTTCTACTGACACTATTGAATTCAACCTTGCCCTTCGACTAGGTATTACAACTCGACCGACTCCCTTTCTTCTGGGGAGTTGACATACTCTAGTAAACATATACTTTGATGACATTGACACTAGTCACCTTATTCACACCTCCCATTCATGCTAGGGCATTCTACCCACGTGTCCATTTTCAACTTACGGACCCTTTTTATCTTCCGTGACTTCTACTTCGGTCACGAAGTTAGCTTACCAAGTTAACGCATCCTTTATAGTAGGTCTCTGCCCGACCTACTGGTGATAAGTTCAACATCTCTTCCATATTTCTGTCTGACCAGAAGGTGGAAAATTTTAAATGGTCAACCCGAACCCAATATCTCGATTTGATTAACTATTTTTACTCCTTGCTGTTTCTCTGAGCTAGAAAATTTCTTATGAATTTAAAATTTTGAGTGTCACTACACTTTACTTTACATTATTGCCTTTGGATTAACTTCCTCCATTGGCCCATCACGCTTAAATATTACTGTTGGTGACTTCTACCGCGATCACCATTCCCTAAATGCTTCATAACTCCCAATTTTTTTCCTCCTCCTGCAGTCCCACTAATGGCCTTCGCTGGTCGTCCCCTATTGCTCGGAGTACGAAGTCCAATCACTCTCGTATAGGAATTGACTTCACTAAACTAAGTGGCAGGAGAGAACAAATCACATACGTAGTGGAATACAACAATCCTAGAATAAGGCTCTACGTCAAAGAACGCTAAGCTGAAACATAATAAGTCGTACAGATTCTAAAGGACACTAGAACCTGATGCTCTGATACCACCTGTGACACCCCGCCCAATTAAATATCGGGTGATCAGTTCTTTATAAAATTTATAACAGAATGTTCGGTGGGTTCATTCTTAACATCACTGTCGAAAATTAAAATCCAATTAATTACCTAACATTTAATTAAGCTAGTGTCAAAACATTTTCTAATTTAACTTTAAACCAATTAATTTAATAAATTCTGAACATGTAAATATAAACCATACACAAGAATTAAATGCTGACTGAATCAAATACTGAATAGATAAGACTCGATAAAACCTTCCAGTTCATAATTACAAACCAAACCATTATAAATACTCAAACCAACTGAGAAGAACTACAAAGTAAACTGAGTACAACTCTGATAATGAATACGGGCGACACATGTCCGAACTGAAACATTTGAACTAGGAACTGAAAGAAATGAGAGAAACGTCTAATCTCAAATAACCCGCAACTTCCATAACTGCCGCAGCTCGACAAACCATCCAAGTATCTAGAACAGGTGACCCTGTGGCTGAGCACCTAATATAATACATATATATAGCAAGAGAGAAAAGAAATGCAAGAGACGGGTCAAAGCCCGATGTGTAAAAATATTTGTTTTAGCAAGTATTTAAAACTGCATTAAAGCAAGTATTATATGCATGTTAGTTCGAACACTCACACGAGATTCTCACCTCTCGACTAGTGTGCACGCCTAACGTACATATAATCCAACCTAGCTATCTGACACACTTCTAAATAAGTGAAAGGCTTATCCATCTAACTACCCCTCGTAGTATTATTCCGATTTTAGATCTCAACGTTTATCATTTTAAACAAGTGTTATCACACTAAAGTCAAGAATTCACTATTTACATTACTGAAGATTTAACTATCTTAATAATCCGATATTTTCTCATTTTAGATATACCAAAAGCATACATATATATATATATATATATATATATATATATATATATATATATATATATATATATATATATATATATATATATATATATATATCTTTCACTATTATATATATGCATTAACCAAATCTTAATATCTTACAAATATCATATTGTAAGTATAACACAAGTATATATAAATTATTACCACTATTTATATATATACTAACACAGCACCCCAAGGCTATACCTGTAGTGTATTTCATACTCTGCTATCATGTCCCGGTACATCTTGTACTCAAATAAGGACTATCGGTTCGAAAATCTCCCATGAACCATATAAGCAAATCACACATATTGGAGGGGAACATAGTTCACATACCTATGGGTCACGCACATACCTACATTCCTATAATCAACAACTTACCGACTCACAAGTAAGTCTTCACAGTCCTATGTTCTGAGATACAAGTCAAAATCCCCTCAGGATAAGATTGTCTCTACACCACCTCCCATGATAACAAGCAGCTAGGTATGTCATACATATAATACTAGCAAGTAATAGGTATTCACACAACCCATCCAATCAAACAATATACACAACCAAGTGTCATTTTCCATATGTAGATTTTTTATCACTAAATACTATCAACGTGTTTTTAAGTTACGATATTCCCTCTGTCGTAATATATTTCTAAGGATAATATGTCATCCGTAAATCCTTAATACATAATCATAAGAAATCCCAAACGTAATCACTAACTTTTATTCTTATAAGTTCCATATCATTAGAATTAATATCGTAAGTATTTATCACTTAATACTCTCGACAAATTTACAATTACGATTATCTCTCTCTCGTAATCTCCAAGGTAATCTCATCGTCATGAATATTTGAATCAATACACCTAAACAACTCCCAATAATTCTTCACTATTTTTGGTTCATCGAACACTAATTTTCCTCACTAAAATCAACCATTTACTAACATAGGGGTAAAATAGGTAATTTTTTAAAAATTAGAAATCTCGCTCGAACCAGAAGAGCATCTCGCTCGAATGACTTCCACGTGTCATTTGAACGACTTCACGCGACAACCAATCTCGCGCGAACGACTTTGTGTGACCTGGCGCTATTTCGTCTTCAACCTTTGACAGCATCATTTTTCACCATTTTTCAACCCTAAAGCCTCTAAAATATCATCCCAAACTCCAATGAATTATTCCTAAATTGAATCCTAACATTTGTAAATGAATTCTGACAACCTAGAATCATTAAATCATCACCAATCATTCATATAATTCGAAATCCCCAAATTTTATTGCCAAGAGCCCTAGTTCTTAAATTTATATGCATAACTTCAAATTAAACCCAAGTTTATTCATAGAGATCATCCAAATTACGTAGGCATCATCCTATCTACATATGGTATTCAAATCCTTATCGAATCAGCCCTAATTAATGATATAGTTCTCTAATTTCTCCCAAATTAATTTTCATCACAAGGTTTATTAACCTAGACTATCATGAACATAATTATCGCTAATAAAAGCAAGAAATAAACACTTGCCTCAATTTTGAAGGTCTGATCCGTTGATATTGTTGGTATGGATGCATTCCTTGCGGTCCGATCTACACGATGGTGGTGGTGGTTGTGTAAGGTGGTGAAAACAGCTTCTCCTCCTTTGGAAGTTTCTCTCCCTCACCCACTGTGGCTCTCTCTTCATTTTGGTTTAACCTAACCCTAATTGTAACCAATTAGATGATATAATATATCTCTAATTTTCGTTCATTTAATTCCTCTAAAAATCCAAATTACAAGACTACCCCTACCGGGTGCCGGCTTGGCCTAAAAATGTCCCGGAGTCCAAATAAAATACCCGGGTAGAGTTTTCTGACTATCTCGACCCCTTCGGACTCAACGGTGCACTCGAAATGATCATACGATTTACTTAAAAATAATTTACTTTATTACTTCACTTAATTAGTTCTGACACGACTCACACATGCGTCCCGACTTACTATACCAAACTGTCGTATTTCTCTATCACGATAAATTATATAAAAATCGTTATTCCATATTACTTATTCTCACAGTAATATTAATAGTTACTAACTTCTCGTCACGCTAGTAAATATTCCAATTTAATCCGGATTAATAATTAATTCTCACATTTTAATTTAATTAATCCCACAATAATAATAAATCACATAATTATTTAAGTCTTCGAAGGGTATTACACCTTCTTCCAATTTTCTGGGCCCTCGACACCCACTATTATCTTTCCGAGGGACAAAAAATCATTTTTGAAATGCTAGATGTCAGGTTTATTACCAGCAGGATGATTCCCAACCAAGGAGAAACCAATGGGATTATTATAATTTTCTTGGGATTCCTCTGGATCAGGAGGTGGGTTCATTGAATTAATAGGCGTTCTTGTGTTTGATAACTCAGAGATGGAGTGGTAGATTGAATATTTGGGGGAGTGAAATATTGATAACCCGAAGGAGATGAGATGCAAACTAAAATACTATTTTTTTAAATACTAAGGAAGAAAACAAAAAACAAAAAACAAAAAATAAAAAACAAAAAACAAAAAACGAAAAACGAAAAACGAAAAACGAAAAACGAAAAATGAAAAACGAAAAATAAAAAATAAAAAATAAAAAATAAAAAATAAAAAATGCGTGTTTTTTCGACAAGAGGTAGAGAGGTTTGGGATACTATTTATCTTTTGATTGTTTTGAATGAGCTATTCGTCCATTTAAAAAAAAAGTCTTTAAAAGGCGACATCATTTCACTGAAGCGTTTTTGTTTTAAAAAAAGTGTGCCTTAAGCGTTTTACCAAGAATAAGGCGTAAAAGAGTCAAGGCTGGGAATTTTTCCCAAGCCTTAGGCACGCCTTTTTGAACACTGTACAAAATTCATGTTTATGATTATACATATGTATATTGATAAGAACCCAAAAGTGTATATTTATACCCCAAATAGTCTCTCTTTGATCGCTAGTTCTCAATAAAATTGAACTTATATTGATATTTGTTTGTTTTGTAGGTCAATAAGCAATTGCAGTGTCAAACAAGCTTAGTTAGAGGCAATTGCTATACATAAGTGGTTAAGTACATCAAGTGTGGGAGTGATGCGGTTAAATGAGCCTAAACCCAATCCCGTAGCCTAAACCTGTCCCAAACACCCTAGCCTACCCTATAATTGCCCTGTGTGTGTGTGTGTGGTCTTATTTTATATTTTTCATCTCATTTTTACTATTTTATATCATTCTATTTTATTTTCTTTAGTGTTTTACCATTTTATGTAAATATAATAATGCGTGTGAGTATGTGCGTCCTTGTATATAGTACTAAGTCCATGTCTGTAAATAATATAGGTGTGAGTTTTATTTTTATTTGATTTTTTGTTTTTAGTATTAGTTTCGTTTTATTATATTTTATTTTTAATAGGTTAGGTCTATTAGTATTATTTTTATTTATTTTAAATTAGGGACATTCCACACACACACACACACACACAATCCTACACACTACTACACCTAAACACATCCCCATCCACACCTCATACCATACGCCCCACTACACTTAATCACCCCACAACCCATCTCTCTCTCTTACCTCCATAGCCAACAATAACCCACATCAATATCAACCCGACCTTGCCAGATTCATACCTGATTTACCCCCCGTTTGTCCAACTCCGTCCATCCAAAACTAACAACACTAACCCGATCTCCGGCCAGACCCCCATAACCGCGACCTTAGCAAACTCGGATTCAAAACCAAACCCGCTACCCTTCCACACTATCCTAACCCACTGCCATAACTCCATCGTAACCCAGGCACACTTGCAACCCATTCCCCAACCTGGACCTTTGACCCTCCTCTTACCCGAAACCAAGAACCGCCCAAACCTGAATCCCAAACCCCTTGCCTCAATTCACATTAAACCCAAGACCCATTTCTTTTCTTCCATACATAACCCGATTTTACCTTCTGCACAACACCAAACTGAACAAAAATGAAACCCAACATGTTTTAAACCTTTTATCCCCATTTCCCATTAAACCCTTCACAATCTCACCACCCTAATTAAACCCACATGCACACTTATGCAATCCCTTAATTATCCCTCTCACACTTTAAACCCCTCATGCACAATTACCATGCCCAATATATCCCTTCTCCACGTGCACCTATAAATTGAAGACTTGGTGCCATTGAACAAGAATCCTCATTTTAGTTTTTAACTTTGTGTGATAAATTCTCCTCCACCCCACTATAGAGAGCATTTTCATTTTTAGAAAATATCTCAATATAGAGTGGTGTGGTAGAATTTATCTCTTGTATGAATTGCACTCCAACCCTTTATAGTGAGTTTTTGTATTTTTAGCAACTATCTCAATGTAGAGTGATGTGGTTGAATTCATCCATTTTGGAAGTAACTTCTTCTCCATTCCTTTATGGTGAGTATTTGCATTTTTATCAAATATCTCAACATAAATTGATGATGTAGAATTTATTTCCTTGGATTAATTTTAATGTACAATTTATAATTGGAGGATTTTCATTTTTAGCAAATCTCTCTCATTATTTAAGAGTCCATTATGAATTCATCCATTGTATATTGTAATTACTTTTTTATTTTTTTTATTTTGTAGTTTTTATTTTAGAATAAAATATATTAGTGAGGGATTTTAATTGAGAGAATTTTGGTTTGTAATTGAAGAGTTGCTCCAATTTAAGGCATAAACAGGTTTGATCTATTCCTCTTTAATTGCTCTTAATTTAATCCTTGTATACTTTTATTTGTTTATCTTATATATTGGATGATTATTATTTAGGGCTAATCTCCCATTAATTGGATGCATTTTGAAGCCCTTATGAGTCCAATTAGTTAGTTTACTTATTAACACAATTTTGTTTTCTCTTATTAGATATTACATCTTAGATAATACTTTAAAAATTAGTATAGTTACTTAATTAGTAATCCCTTGAAAAAATCATACAAGAAAATAATTAAAGAAATGGATTACATGATTTCTCATTTGTTTCACTCCTTAGATTTGTATTGACACCCATACTTACCGCAATTCTAGTTTTATCATGTTTGTAGGTATTCAAGAGAATTGATCATTTTGGCTTGACAACAACGACAAACATACAAAAAGGCCTAAGTTATAATAGACACCTTTTTAGTATCTTTTAAAACTACTCGATGTATCTGATTTCCATTAAATTAGTATTACTTTTTAAAAATCTATGCAATTTTGCACACGGCCAACTAGGAAGAAGCGTATCTATGATTGACGTATAAAGGTCTGTGCCATGAACTCGGAATCCTTTCTTATTCAACTTATTTTTAAGCCCATTTTAATGTGCATATGTTGGGAGACATAATAATTTGGGAGAATGCTCTCTTAATGGAGTTGTATCCACATTGCATGAATATTTTTGAGCCTTTTCTAATAATGTCACCAACGTCAATGCCCTGTGTAGATTATGAAGGAAAAATATATTCTCTACTACCTCATCCCAACATTATGTCAAGGAAAATAGAATAATATCAAATGGGTACACTTGCGAGAGATTAAATCCACGATTTATAAGGTAATTAGTTTGTTTAGTTTTTCTATTCTCATAATTATAAATAGGAGTTCACTCTATATGGCGTGCATTAATGAAAGATATTTTAATTTAGTCAAATTGCACCCTCTCGTACTCTTGTTAAAAGTAATTACTATCATGACTCTTTTTCCTGAGAAATTAGTTAAAAGGAAGTTGTGAATATGAGCCATAGAGGTAACATATCTAAGTAATCCCAAACTAATTATGGTTTTCCATTCGATGAATCATACATAACAAGTCTAATTTAAGTTTATTTTAATTAAATTGAACTTGAAATTAGTATCTGTCCACCAAATGTATAAGCCCTTCCACCAATTTGTGTCCACCAATACAACCACCACCTAAGGAAGGGATGAAGACAACCACAATAAGTTAACTAACCAATTATAACTATATATAGGACCATTGCATAAAATAAAGACAAGTAAAATTATTTGAAAAAATAAAGCACCTTCAATAATTGAGCGTCAAAAGTTGTTCTCAAGTTGCATGCGCACATGGAAGGAGAAGAAACCATGTTAACATATTATTCAATCTAAAATGGTACCAACCGAGTCTATTCTAAACATGCATTAATAACTGTATGCGGATATATGTCTGATTGTGAAAAAAGTATATGTATGTGGGTGTGGATGTGTATGTATGTGTGAGTGAGTATACGAGGGACTTCATATATATATATTATATATATATATATATATATATATATATATATATATATATGTATAGGAATTCATTTATTATACATGTGTGAGTATGTGTATATGTATATGCGTGTGCGAGTATGTGTGTGCGTGTGAGTATGTGTGCGCATGTGAGCATATGAATTTCAATAGACCAATTTTAATTTCAACATATATATAGGGGTGTGTGTGTGTTGGTATATATATATACTAGCGAATGGCCGTGCCCGAGGGCACGATGATAAATTTGTCCCCGTGATAAAACCCAGCCCATAATAACCCGTCATTTTTTAGAAAAAAACTTTTAAAAAAAATAAAAAAATAATTTTTTTTTAAATATTTAAAAAAAATTATTATTTTTTTAAATATTTTAATAAAAAAATAAAAAAATAATAATGTATGTATGTATGTATGTATGCATGCATACATGCATGTGTATGCATGCAAGCATGCAACACATAAAATGCCATGCATGTTTATCATGCATATCTTATCATACATGAGTTACTATTCATAACACCATTGTCCCATATTATATAGATATATACACACACACACACACACACACACACTGAAAGATACACAAACACAAACACACTGAAAGATACACAAACTCACAATGACACACACACACACACACACACACACACAAATGTATACATAGATAGATAGAGATGTACAATGGTGGAGACAGGGAGAGTGGCCAGTGATGGTCTCTAGTGGAGAAAGAGATAGAACATCGCGGGTGTGGTGGAGAGAGAGAGGGTCACTGATGATGAGAGGGAGATAGAGATAGATATAGAGAGATAAATATTGGTTGTAGTGTAAAATCTGACCTATGTTATCGAATTTGTAGCCTAAACTTGGTGAGTGTTCAAAACTGTGACCCATACTGTGACCCATACTGTGACTATTAGAACACTAAAACTTAGTCATGGCTTTAGACTGTCACCCTTACTATGACCAATTAAAGATCGAAAAATAGTCATGATTTTGGACCATGGCTGTTTTGAAAGTTGGGGTAAAAATCTAAAATCGTGACCATAATTCACTAGGATTGGTCATCGGTGGGTCACGGTTCATGATCGTGACCAATATGGTGATAATTTTGGCGAGAACTATGGTGCCTAAAGGGGTAAAAAATGGATCGTGACCCCTGTGGTCATGGATCCATATTGTTACCATTCTCTTATTGATGCCACCCAGTGACTTGGTCTTGTGACTGGTCACGGTATTTTAAAAGGGGTCTATCATTTTCTTACAACTCAGCCGTGTTTGCTTTGTACAAGATGTGAAATGATTATTCAATACTATTGGACTTAGTTGGGACGAGGAGTAGCATTTGTTTTTCCCTTAAGGTTTTTGCATTAAATTATGGGTTCATTGGGGGCTCATACTTCTATTTTCACATTTATTTATCGTATCACCCATATATAAATTGGAATAATTAATTTTTTCGATAAAATTAAAATTGGTTTGATAAGAAACATAATTTTCTTTGAGGACATTCTTTAACTTTTTAGAAGTTAAAATTGACTAATTTTATTAGACCACACGGGCGAGGGAAGTATTTAACAAGAAAAAAATAGAAAAGAAAACCACTATCAATAAATTCTAGCCCTCAAAGTCCCCAATAGAGTTTCCATTATGTCTATTCTAGCTATAACGCCCGACCTGGATTTATGGGTTATAATTTCTTAGGTTGATTAACCACTGATTAAGTGCGAAAAATGTGCGCATGTAAAGTGCACAGTCGTTGTTTTCGTTTCGCCAACTCAATACAAAAACCTAAGTTACGACTACACTCAACGGGTGAGTATAGCGGTAAGTCGGGTATCGAAAATCCACAGAGACGAGTTGCTAGAATTTATATGATTTAATATTCCGAAATAAAAGTGTAAAAGGTAATTTTAACAAAAAGGAAAAGATAATAAAGAGAAAAGATTAAACTAGGCGAGTGTAATTAAACTATGTTAACAAAGTGAATAAAAACTATAGGTTGCGTCGAATATCCCTCACCCCGAATTAATTAGTATAAAATGGTTACATAGGTCGACGAGTTATTAAGATCGCGTCTCGTTTGACAGTTAATTAAATCAAGAGTTGTCACACCCCTAAATTCACATAAAAGTCTAATAAGATTTTGGTGTCAACAAATATCCCGAAAATTACTCACGCAAGGTCGTAAGCACGGAGCATACATGATATACCCCGTCAAATCCCCTAGGCGTAATAACTAGGACAACACACTCGAAATAGACCCGTAAACTCCATCACCAAAGCAAAGCAACACGTCAACCCTAGGTGAGTTCAATCCGACACAACCTAATTTAACCTAGCTACAGAGCATGGTAAATGACATGTATTTAGGTGAAAGCAATAAATAAAGCAAGTAAACTAAATTAGAAAGCAAGTAAATTAACTACAAAGCAAGAAAATAAGGAAATACAACTTAAATTAATTGGAAGAGATAATGAATAGTAACCTTACAACACCCAAATGGGGAACACCCAAAGAGAGGAGAAGATGAGCTCTCAAAATCCAAACCCTAAACTAAGTATCTAAAATGAAATATATCTTCCAAAGAAAAGCCCCCAACATTCTATTTATACCCCAAAATAAACCCCAAACAAAACCAAGCCAAAAAACCCCCAAATAAGTCAATTTTCGTACATATCTGATGGTACCGGTCGACCTCTATTTTAGGACCGGTCGACCGCACTTTTGGAATTTGCCTTGGGCTTGAGGCAGCCCCCTTTTACACTCCGAACCAATTTTGATGCGTTGCACGAAAATGGCCATAACTCCCTCATACGAAATCGAAATGAGGCGTGGTCAGAACCGACGCGAAGCTAATTCAATTATCTACATGATTCTGTTTTGAAACCCTACAAATTATGCAGTATGAAATTACCAAAATTCCCTTGAAGTAGAAGAAAATACCGAAACCTTCCGGAAGTGGGCATAACTTCCACATACGGAGTCAGAATGACGCACGGTCAGTGGCCACGGAAGGATAATTTGATGATCTACATGTTGGTAACTTCATTCCATAAAAAATAGTGAGTTTGAAAAGACCAAATTGCCCTTGAAGTAGCATTCGACGATGGAACTTCTCCGAAATGCAACCGAACCTCACTTTTAGCGTTCCAATACCTACAAAAGCACAAATAACCCCTGCAAAGCATGTATATAACCAAATCCATGGTTGTCTGGTTAATGAGAATAATTATAGGCATTTAGGACCGTAAAAGTGCTAGAATGCATAAAGATAACATGCGAAAATATGCAATAATCGATACGAATCAACCACCCATTCACTCGCATACTTTACCTTTTCTTTACCTCATGCACATTAATACATTTGCACATTTACTTGTCCATATTACCCTTTAACAAAACATTTATTTATTCATTCAAGTTAGGTTGTCTCAACATATTTTCACCATACAACCCACTTATTGACATATTCCAATTTCATTATCTTTTTCTCAAAATCTTTGAATATTCGGGTACTTTAACGGGCTCTGTAATACCCCGTATTTTTATGCCTTTTAAAATTGGAGATTTATTGAATTTAATTGAGATATTAATTTAATATTAATCCGATTTTTCTTTTTATATTTACTAGCATGATGTGAGTTAGTAATTATTGGAAATTTGTTGAATATTACCAGATGAGTAAAGTAATATATGAGATTGATTTTATTAAAATTGTCACGAGTGAATAAAATGGCAATTATGGAAATTTAATTCGGGACGCGCCTGTGTCGTGTCAGGACTAAATTATTATTATTAAAGTGAATAAATAATAAGTCATTCTTATAGTCATTTTGAGTGCGTCAAAGTGTCCGGAAGGGTCGATATAGTCAAAAAAGTGTACTCGAGGGTTTAGTTTGGGTCTCGGGGCATGTTTAGGCCTAATTGACACCCCAGGAGGGTATTTTAGATATTTGGTATTTTTGGGTAATTAAACCTACGAATTTTCTTAGTATTCATTAGCCATTTAGAGTTGTCTCTTGGGCTTAACAAACACAAAGCCTAAGCCAGCCATTAGAGAAGAAGGTGAAGTGATTAGAGAAGAAGGTGAAGGGATTTGAGAAGAAGGTGAAGAGTCTTCAAGCAATCCAAGGCCTAGAACTCACCCGATTTCATCGCCACCACCACCAAAATGTAGATCGCATGACGAGGAACGCAACCATAAATTTTTCATCAACAAATCAGACACTTGAATATAGGCAAGTATCTATCTTTCTAATTTCCAAGTTAATATACCTTCCATGTTAGTCTAGGAATGAAAATCATATGTTTTAATGGAAGAATTATATATTTTGGAAGAGAATTTATATGTGTTGTAGGGAGAACCCATGTAGTCTAAAATCTTGATCATATGTAGAGGATTACCCATGAATTTATTATGATATTTGGGAAGAAAATCTTGATTAAAATAGAGGGTGGTGATTATTCATGCAAAATTTGGTATTATAAAGAGATTTGAGCTTAAACACCTTTTTGATTGATTCATTGAGGATTTATTAATGTCGTTACGTTAGAACTTATTTATGTACATTGCTTATACACTTGGATTACTTTGATGGGAGTTTGGGATGAAATTATAGAGGTTTGGAGGGGTTAAAATGGTTGAACCCTTAGGTTGATATTGCAGAAAAACTGGGAAAGAACTGCTTGATCGATCGATCGACCCCTCCTGGAAAACTACATATTTTTCTCTTTTTTTGTTTAGTCCGGTAAATATACGTAGGAACCCTTGATTATTATTTATGGAGCATAATGGGTTATGAAAAGGACCAGTAGGGTCTAAGTAGACTTCGTTGAGTGAAATTAAAATGAGAGGAAATTATGGGTTAACGAGGGAGTTATTCAAATATTGGAAAATGTGCGTACGTGTACTAAGAGATTGAGACTCGATAAAGATTTAGACTAGAAGGTAAGTGAGGTTATACCTACTGAAATTTATACTTAGTGAGAAAGAATACTTCGAGAGATGAGAAGTAAGAATGAAGTAAATAATAAACGAAAATAAAAGAGACGAATCCGTTATGCAAGATAATTAAGTAAAATTTGTGCTAAGCACGGATGACAATAATTATGGGTCATGGGCGAACCTAATTTGGAACATATGAATAGTTATATGTATGAATTTCTAATTGTGCATATATTATGTATTTGTGTATGACATACCTAGCTTTCTTGCTATCGACGAGAGGTTTGCGCGTGAGGGTAGTCATATCCTGATGAATCCATGGGATTTTTGATTTGTCGCTCGAGAACATAGGACTATGAAAGACTTATCGGTAAGTTGATAAGTCCGCTGACTGTGGGAATGTAGGTATGTGCGTGACCCGTGGGTATGAGAACTATGTTCACCTCCAATTTTTGTGTTGATATTTGTGGTTCGAGGAATCTTTACCGAACGTATAGTCCCCTATACAACGATATGATTTATTGGGACAAGATAGTAGAGTAATGCAGCACTGCAGCTGTGTCTCGGGGTGCAGTATAGTATATATATATATATATATATATATATATATAATATAGTGAATATATATATATATATACCTGTAATGATATCTACTATGTGGCTAAAGTAGAAATGTAAGATAGTTATGTATGAAAACACTTTGTTGAATTTTATTAATAAGGGACTTATCCATGTTGAATATATATATATATATATATATATATATATATATATATATATATATATATATATATATATATATATATATATATATATATATATGTTTGTAACACCATTATATGTATTATAAGGTTAATACGTGGGAATAATTTGGGCTATAAAGAATGGATAGATGTGGTTAATCTAGTTAGGCGTGGGAACTATAACTAGGATGTCCTAGAGGTACGTTAGGGGTGCACACTAGATGAGAGGTGAAGATTCTCAAGAGAGTGTCGCATACTAACATGTTCGTGATATTAGCCAATAAGCATTTTAAATACTTGCTAGACAATTTTTAAAACTATTTTACACTCGGGCTCTGACCCGTTTTCTGTCATTTCTTTCTCTTTTGTATATATATGTATGTATTACAGGTTCCCAGCCATAGGGGCGTCATGCTTAGGTTCTTTGGATTGGACGTGATGCAGCTTATGTGGGAGTTGCAGGCCCTTGCTTTAGACGACTTCGTCATTGAATCAGTTCCTACTTTATATCTTCATAGTTAGGTTAGGTGTCACCCGATTTCCTATTACAGTTGGATTTGTCAGAGATTTAGGATATTTCCAGTATTCGGTACTCCTCGGGAGTTAACTCTTATCTGGATGATTTCATTTATAGTTCATAACTTAGTGTGGTTTATCTACTATGTTTAAATGGGAGTGTAGTAATTGTTATCCTTTTATATATGTGACTCTTAAACTGTTATTATTAAAAAGGTTTTCATATTGATAGTTAATAAAGGAAAAATGAGGTTTTAAATGGTTTTGACACTTAGCTTAATTATTTAGGGTGTTCAAATTTGAAATATTATTTTGCGACAGTGATGCTGAGAATGAACCAACCGTTCACCTGGTTTTTAATTTAATAAAGGATTGATCACCCGGTATTTAATTAGGTGGGGTGTTACGGGTGGTATCAGAGCATCAGGTTCTAGTGTCATTTAGGGTCTATACGGCTTACTATACTTTCAGCTGAGCGTTACTTTGTTTGATATAGAGCCCTACGATTGCGATTGTTGATTTCTATGGTAAGATTCAGTTCTCATGCTATAACGTATATATTAGTGAATCTAATTTGCGTTCGGACGTGTTCGTACAAGAAGTATGGCAGATGAGGGCCATTGGACGGATAGCGGAGGTCGTACTTAGGAGGTTATGAAGTATGTTCAAGGATGATGACCGTAGTCGAGGTCACCCCTATTATGGCACGTGAGTCCAGGACAGTAAAGACGGTTATGACGCAGCCTACAAATTCCAAGTGCTGATATAGTCGAAGGTGATGCCAAATTAGACTCACCCAACGTAGTATGCTTGGGAGAGGGTCAAATGGAAAATTGAGGAGAGTCATCAGTATAAGTTCTAGAAATGCGGGAATTGGGTGTGTTACCCAACGAAGGCAATATATTCAAAGGCTTGGACATATAGTGGAGTGTGGTTAACTAAAACTAAAAATTTGGGGTAAAATTTTTCTTGACTCATCGGAGCAAAGTTAAAATAGTGGGAGTCAACAACCACCACCCGCGAATGAGGGTACATTTTCTATCTATGGAGTTATGGGGCGCTTAATGATTGTCATTAGGACCTCACATTCATTTGTAGCTATTAGAATTGCGTGAACCATAGGGTTACTAGATTTGGGCATTGGCACAATTATTTATGTAGACTCACCGATGAGTAGTGGGACGCCTATTATTATTTTTATATATCAAATTGTGAGTTTAATTTTATTAGGGATTTACTTGTTATAGACATATCCGAGTAGGATGTGATTATCGGCATGGATTGACTTGTTGTATATGAGACCAAAATTGATCGTTATAGCCAGCATATTGTCTTTGATACGAGAATGAATAAGTAGACTTTTATATAAATACATAAAACTTTTTGGGATGTTATATACTATAGACTAAGGACCTGAGGAGTTTTGATGACCAACTATTTTAGGTAGTAGTGTATCGGGGGGGGGGGGTTCCTTGTTTGGATTTCGCTTTGAGAGACACCCCACGCATGAAACTAAAGAATGTTGGAAGTCGAAGTAAGTTAGCACTTTAGAGTATGAGTTTATAATCTTTTCCATTATATGTATATATTTATATTAATTAGAGAGTTATGAGTTGTAGCATGATTTGAGGCAAATAAAATCGTCAAATGAGAATGTGTAAATCATAGAAATACGGATTATAGACTAAGTAGTCAGTTAATGAAGGGTAACCTTATAGAGATATCACATTCATTTAGACCTTATGATGGAATGTACACACATTGGGTGTATGGGCGCCCCTGGATGGTTTGATTGTAGTATTTTACATGTTTGTGTCACATTATGTATTCTTGAGGTTAATGAAAGTAGAAGTTGTGACTTCCAGATTTAGTTGTTTGATGACTTAGGATCCTTACACCAATAATTTTGCCATGAAAATGGCATAGGAAGGATTGGGTAAAGTTTAACTCAAGATAATCTAAACTAAATAGTAAGGCTTCGAGTATAACATTACTGGGGGTATTCAGTAATAAACTGTATGGGTGGTACTGCCGAAATTACATGAGATGTGAGACTAATACCCGGAGTTGTCCTTACGAGTTATGCTTTATTTTTCCGAATTTGAGGACGAAATTCCGTTATTAGGGGGGAAGTATGTAATACCCCGTATTTTTATGGCTTTTAAAATTGCAGATTTATTGAATTTAATTGAGATATTAATTTAATATTAATCCAGATTTTTTTTATATTCACTAGCCTGACGTGAGTTAGTAATTATTGGAAAATTGTTGAATATTACTAGATGAGTAAAGTAATATACGAGATTTATTTTATTAAAATTGTCACGAGTGAATAAAATGGCAATTATGGAAATTTAATTCGGGACGCGCCTGTGTCGTGTCAGGACTAAATTATTATTATTAAAGTGAATAAATTATAAGTCATACGTATAGTCATTTTGAGAGTGCCAAAGTGTCCGAAAGGGTCGATATAGTCAGAAAAGTGTACTCGGGGGTTTAGTTTGGGTCTCGGGGCATTTTTAGGCCTAATTAACACCCCGGGAGGCTATTTTAGAAATTTGGTATTTTTGGGTAATTAAACCCACGAATTTTCTTAGTATTTATTATCCATTTAGAGTTGTCTCTTGGGGTTAACAAACACAAAGCCTAAGCCAGCCATTAGAGAAGAAGGTGAAGAGATTTGAGAAGAAGGTGAAGAGTCTTCAAGCAATCCAAGGCCTAGAACTCACCCGATTTCATTGCCACCACCACCAAAAAGTAGATCGCACGACGAGGAACGCAACCATATATTTTTCATCAACAAATCAAACCCTTCAATACCAGGAAAGTATCTATCTTTCTAATTTCCAAGTTAATATACCTTCCATGCTAGTCTAGGAATGAAAATCATATATTTTAATGGAAGAATTATATATTTTGGAAGAGAATTTATATGTGTTGTAGGGAGAACCCATGTAGTCTAAAATCTTGATCATATGTAGAGGATTACCCATGAATTTATTATGATATTTGGGAAGAAAATATTTATTAAAATAGAGGGTGGTGATTATTCATGCAAAATTTGGTATTATAAAGAGATTTGAGATTAATCCCCTTTTTGATTGATTCATTGAGGATTTATTGATGTCGTTACGTTAGAACTTGTTTATGTACATTGCTTATACACTTGGATTACTTTGATGGGAGTTTGGGATGAAATTATAGAGGTTTGGAGGGTTTAAAATGGTTGAACCCATAGGTTGATATTGCAGAAAAACTGGGCAAGAACTGCTTGATCGATCGATCGCCCCCTCCTGAAAAACTGCATATTTTTCTCTTTTTTTGTTTAGTCCGGTAAATATACGTAGGAACCCTTGATTATTATTTATGGAGCATAATGGGTTATGAAAAGGACCAGTAGGTTCTAAGTAGACTTCGTTGAGTGAAATTAAAATGAGAGGAAATTATGGGTTAACGAGGGAGTTATTCAAAAATTGGAAAATGTGGGTACGTTTACTAAGAGATTGAGACTCATGAAAGATTTAGACTAGAAGGTAAGTGAGGTTATACCTACTGAAATTTATACTTAGTGAGAAAGAATAATTCGAGAGATGAGAAGTAAAAATGAAGTAAATAATAAACGAGAATAAAAGAGACGAATCCGTTATGCGAGATAATCAAGTAAAATTTGTGCTAAGCACGGATGACAATAATTATGGGTCGTGGGCGAACCTAATTTGGAACATATGAATAGTTATATGTATGACTTTCTGATTGTGCATATATTATGTATTTGTGTATGACATACTTAGCTTACTTGCTATCTACGGGAGGTTTGCGCGTGAGGGTAGTCATATCCTGATGAATCCATGGGATTTTTGATTTGTCGCTCGAGAACATAGGACTATGAAAGACTTATCGGTAAGTTGATAAGTCCGCTGACTATGGGAACGTAGGTATGTGCGTGACCCATGGGTATGAGAACTATGTTTAACTCCAATTTTTGTGTTGATATTTGTGGTTCGAGGAATCTTTACCGAACGTATAGTCCCCTATACAGCGACATAATGTATTGGGACAAGATAACAGAGTAATGCAGCACTGCAGCTGTGTCTCGGGGTGCTGTATAGTATATATATAATATAATGAATATGTATATACATGTAATGATATCTACTGTGTGTCTAAAGTAGAAATGTAAGATAGTTATGTGTGGAAACACTTAGTTGAATTGTATTAATAAGGGACTTATCCATGTTGAATCTAAATGGATATATATATAACATCATTACATGTATTATAAGGTTAATACGTGGGAATAATTTGGGCTATAAAGAATAGATACATGTGGTTAATCTAGTTAGCGTGGGAACTATAACTAGGATGTCCTAGAGGTACGTTAGGGGTGCACACTAGATGAGAGGTGAAGAGTCTCAAGAGAGTGTCGCATATTAACATGGTTGTGATATTAGCCAGTAAGCATTTTAAATACTTGATAAACTATTTTTAAAACTATTTTACACTCGGGCTCTGACTCATTTTCTGTCATTTCTTTCTCTTTCGTATATATATGTATGTATTATAGGTGCCCAACCACAGGGGCGTCATGCTTAGGTTCTTTGGATTGGACGTGATGCATCTTATGTGGGAGTTGCAGGCCCTTGATTTAGACGACTTCGTCATTGAATCAGTTCCTACTTTAGATCTTTATAGTTAGGGCATGTGTCGCCCGATTTCCTATTACAGTTGGATTTGTCAGAGATTTAGGATATTTCCAGTATTCGGTACTCCTCGGGAGTTAACTCTTGTCTGGATGATTTCATTTATAGTTCATAACTTGGTTTGGTTTATCTACTTGATTTAAATGGGAGTGTAGTAATTGTTATCCTTTTATATATGTGACTCTTAAACTGTTATTATTAAAAAGGTTTTCATATTGATAGTTAATAAAGGAAAAATGAGGTTTTAAATGGTTTTGACACTTAGCTTAATTATTTAGGGTGTTCAAATTTGAAATATTATTTTGCGACGGTGATGCTGAGAATGAACCAACCGTTCACTTGGTTTTTAATTTAATAAAGGATTGATCACCCGGTATTTAATTAGGCGGGGTGTTACCGGCTCCACACTGTCGACGACACCACCATATGCTCTGGCTAGTGTTTTGGGTCTTTCACCCCAGGGCTCCAGGCCCTCCTTAATTTTTACAGTGTCATTTGAGTTTCTTTTTAATTTGTTTTAACATTTTGCAAATGTCCATATTATTCCACTTTTCCTTTTTACCCGACCGAAGCTAAAACCCTAGGCTTTACCCCAACTTGTGTTACATTTTGAAAATCATCATTTCATGTCCTTTATACTTTAGCTTTGATTTTATTCCAAAAATCATGGTCATTAGGACTATCATGTGTAACACCCTTTCCAACATTTTTATTTCATAAAAATGTTCCACTTTACATAAAATTACCATTTTACCCATTTGTTTCTAAACTCATCTTTTACTCCATTTTCACAAGTGTTAATTTTTCAAAACACCATTAAGTTACCCTCACTAACTTCTTATGTATTTTTAACACCTTTTTAACCTTTTGGAGGAATATCCTTCTCAATTGGAAACATCTTTATTTTAATACCTTTCATTTCCAAAAATCACTGACCATATAAGACTACTTTACAAGAAAAATACCATTTTTTTTATTAACACTTGTAGTCTTACAACCTTACACTTATCACACCTATAACCCCCTTTTGGCACACTTTGAAGACTAGAATTTCTAATTTTCTTATTTCACGTTCAAACCCAACAACACCTTTTTTAAACTTATATATATGTCCATTATCAAACTACCACAAGTTTATATGTATGAGAGGATGGATTTTAATCCTAAAATCATATTAAACAGGTTAAACATACATCTCATTCCAGAAATTCATAATACTTTGTAAACCTGCACTTTCAAGACACAAATGATATTCTGTTTCTTCTAACTCAATAAATGTCCCACTTTCATAAAAATCTTCATTTATGAAGAGACTAGAGAACATTATTTCACTAAACATTTTTAGCAAGATCAACATCATTTTTCAAAACATTTTACACTTCAAAATTTTAGAAATACCATTTTTCACAAAAGTCCCAAACTTAATTTCTTTTAAAGAAAACTTTGAAATGTTTACTCATCCTATATTTTGCATCAAAACAATATTTTTGCCAATATTATTATCCCATAAAAATATTTCATACAAATCTATTAGAAACCCATCATTTTATCATATGCATTCTGCTCTTAAATTCTAATAACAAGACTACTAGTACACAAAATAGATTCTTAAATTAAGAGTAGATTTTCCCACCTCAAAATGAGCTCCAACAAATAAAGTCATAATATGTCTAAGAAGATGGCAGCCTCCCAACTCCTAAGGTGGGCTCAAGGAGGATGCCTAGTTCCACCAAGCTTGAGTCCATGGAATCTCCATCAAAACCCTCTTTTAAACTCCATTAATCTTCCTTCTTCTTCTTCTTCTTCTTCTTCTTCTTCAAAACCCCCATCAATAACTCCAAAAATTCATAGCTATGCCCAATATGGTGGAAATGGGTATCTAAATCTTGGATATGGTGAAGACTAGAAGAATATCCTGGTTTATGGCAGATAATTGGTGGTTGAATAGTGGTTTGAGGTGGAGAGGTTCTCAACAATGGTGGATGATCACCTCTCTCTATCTCTCTCCCTCTTCTCCCAACTTCAAATAACTAAAGTGAAACCAAACAAGCCTTATAAAAACCCATTAAACACCAAAATCCCATTTTTTCCTAATATGGGTTTGCCAGCACTCGATAGCTCATCCATCCAATGGCCCAAAATGAGATATCACACAAGGTAGTCTGATTTAAATTTCTAAATGGCATCATTCGAACGCGATTCTCCCATCATTCGAATGAAAAAAGCATCTCATTTGAACCTCGTTCGATCCCCCACTTCAAACAACCTTCGAATGACCCAGACCTATTATGTAGTGGGTTTTCATTCGAACCTTGCTATTTCCTTACTTCAAATGACCTAGTAATCTCGTTCAAACAACCTCCACTTCGTTCGAACCACTTTTTTCTAGTTTATTTATTTTTTCTCTAGTTTCAACCCACAGCTTCCAATAATTATCATCAAACCTCCAAAAATAGTAAAATCAAAATATAAACCCGATTATAATTATTATAATCCTAAGGTTCCCACTTCATTTAAACTTATGTGGTAAAACTAATAAAATATTTGGAGTGGGGTATTACAATCTTCCCTCCTTAGGAATTTTATCATCAAAATTCTTGACTCACCAATCCTCAAGTTGTGGGGTTTACCTATTCTCATTTTAAGTCATAGTAACCCTCTAAGACATCATCATCGAAGTTCCCAATAACTAGATCACATCACGCGTCCTTACTCGGGGTTTGTCTTCAAAGGCTCAACATACAACATGCTCTAACGCTCACCATTTTTCTAACCATCAATGTCACATAACCGACTACGAGTTTCAACTTACTTAATGATCATGCTATGTCAAGTCCTAGGACTACCTTTGCTAACTCCTGAGCATATCGGCTCCTTCACGATCATCCCTCTATAGTGATCGACACTTAGCCAAGAGCAAATCGTAATACAACCAATCATCAAATTCATCGTCAAGGACGATGTACATTCTTAGGATGACATATCATGCATCCCAAGAACTTTAGGTCATTATGACTACATAATTTTTTTCATGAGCTTGACATTAGCCTTACAGTGCTCACCATTCACTGCGAAGAGTAATACACATACCGAATCATCACCATGTACTCAGATGACACCTTTCACCGCGTCACTTTGATGAACCTGGTACTACTCTAGGAGGCTCACCTTTGGGCACTCACTTGAGCCTCGCACCGATCCACTCACCATGGAAACGCAACTCTATGTGCTAAGTTTCCTTGAGTTCAAATACTATACAATATCCTCAAGTCATCATCCTTCCCTTTACAACCATAGCTACTGACTTCCATGCCGACCAATCGAAAGGTCACTAATCATAAGAAAAGCTAATAATATGAGTAAATCGTGTGTCTGAAAGTGCAACCGCACATATGACAACTTTATACAATGGCAAGAATACCACAAATAGGGCGCACCTAATTACCAAGATGCATTGACCATACTAGGTCCACCTGCGCTCTACCAGGACCAACCGCACTGCACCATGACATGGTACCAATCTGAGATACCATATACGTGGAAATATCGATACTCGATTACTGAAACTGAAATGGACACACAAGTTCCAGACGGAACACACAATTGTTCAAAGAAAATCCCGCCCGTACGTGTCGAACTATGATTTATGTCAAGCGAACCTACGCCATACACTCGAAGTCTTATTACTCATCCTGGGCATTCTCACTAGGTACTATACTAGTCACATACCTTGGATTAAGTTATTGACCATGACAAATAAACATATGAACCCCATGTTCTCCCGAAAGTCAACACCCGACTACCCTCCTTAGGTGTAAGTCCCCCCTTACATCCTTGGCGCATATGAACCCCTATGGTCGGCGAATGCCTAACACCCTTGTCTGCACTGACCTTGTCCATTTACCGGTGATAATGCCACCATCCTAATACACCTAGGTTACTATCTGCCTTATCATATCGTGATCACAACCCCAAAATTCCCCTAGGCAGTGTTTCATCTGAGAGAAAAATTCACCTTATTGTATCTTTGACTATACGACATTATCATTAAGCTTATTTCCAGGTTCTACCCAAACTGAACTCACGTGACGGCCACACCGATCGATATTGGCATTCTAAGGGTAGTAAGTATCACACTGGGCTACATCTTTTAATCCGTGTTGGTTTGGCAGGATGTGACAAGAACTAGGCCTTTACCTTGCAAAGGATATCCTAGCATATACCGTCGACACTTTCCAACATTCTAATCATGCTTCGATATTACCCCACCTTGGTTTCCATTTTCAAATCTCCACATGGCGTCATCACCCTAAGCCTTGAATACATCTCATAATACTCCTCAAGCTCAAGTGTCACACCTCCACTACTAGTCATTCCATGACACTCAGGCATTACTCCCCATAAATAACTCTAGCATCTAATTCCTCGGAGGATACACCACCCATTTGTGCCGATTCAGGAAATCGCACTCGGTACGTACGCTGTTCGACTATTCTAAACCTTGACCAGCAACCTGAGATCATTACCTGACCCTCAACACAATCACTAGTAGGATGCCAATGCTTATTTGTACCGAACTTAACTGGTCTCCAAAGGACACCAAACACATTCCATGTAAAAGTCCCCAAGACCCGATAAGATTTCATCATCCATACCTTTATCATTGTAGGTGCACTCTACAAACCTTTTAATACCCATATCACTAGGTTCTCATAAAGACACTAGTCTATGATCTTCTACATATGGCACACCTTAACCATTGAATACCTTAAGATGTCATAACAAGTCAATTTATACCCTAATGAAGACACACACAATTTATCCTATGGGCACTCCAAGATGCCCTTAAACCACACTCACACTAGGATTACCTCACATCTTTCCATTACCTTGACATCTAAAACGATCCTTGACACCTAGATACAATCTTATCTCTCTTCCAAACGATTGTGACCATAATCCACGTACCAAATAACAACTAATACTACTAAGGATTATGGCAGGATACATGATGTCACCCATAACCTATAAACCTATAAGTTTGCATCATCGATATCACTAAAGATCATATTCCTTAAAATCACATCATATTTTCTAAAACCATGACATAGAAGACTACCTAAGTCTCCTCAACCATCATCATTGCATACGTAATACACTCATCGTAATTTGCCCGTAACTCTCATCATACCCTACGAGGTATAATCTTAAATTAAGAATCACCAAGACACCTACTTATAACGATACTATCTTATCGACTTAGACCACGTACACATCCAAAGTGTTGACCAACATGGTTCATCCTGCCCACTAAATCATTAACTACCTTACAACATGATACCATCCCAAGGATCGAATTCTTCAAATCGCATCATTGTTACTAACTACCCGAAAGTACCTAGTCAGATAACTGAACACATTCCTATCACAAATCAATATTTCTTAGGTACTACGCACTAGCCACCTAATCTCCACATTTGAATTTACACGATTCATGTTTCTAATTCAATAGACGTCATTCATCATTCCCTACTTCTCAATTGGCTTCTCACATCATCACGGATTTACACACAAACACTCACACTAAAAATCTGTGATGTCGCCACTATTCGCTTGCAAGAACATTCATAACTTACTAGCATATATAAATAAAAAAAATGCAAAAGCGATAACTAACTTGGTCGCCTGCTACCTGGCAATGAATTCACCTGTCGTGCTAACCTCTTTGACTTCACCGTCGAGGACACGATCTAAAATGTCAAAAAAACTACCGTGACCGACCCAAACCAACAAACACGTTGAAATCCATTTCTTTTGAAATTTATCCCTTTATTTAACACATATGGTTAAATACTTGAAACAACTACACTTGTTTTGATCGAAAGTCATTTCTTTACCAAAATTGCCCTTTTCATTTTAACCAATGCATATTAGTATTTTCATTGAAAATCACCCTTTCAACACACATGAACACCATGCTAGAAAATACATATTTATCACATGAAAACATTTCACAACACACCCTTATGTTAATTGTGGGTTCTTATTAGGTTGCTTAATCACCCATACACTCCCTTAATTTACATTTTCTTTACATTATGAACATTGATCAATTTACACATTTATTTGTTCATCTTATCCTTTACCGAAACATTTATTTATTCATTCAAGTTAGTTTGTCTTAACACATTTTCATCATACAAGCCGTTTCTTGACATGCTCCAATTTGATTATCTTTTTCTCAATTTTTTTTAATAACCGCGTAATTTAACGGGATCCACACCACCGACGATGCCAACATATGCTATTGCTTGTGTTTTGGGTCTTTTACCCCAAGGCTCCATGCCCTCCTTAATTTTTTCGGTGTCATCATATTTCCTTTCTAATGTGTTTTAACATTTTACAAATGTCCACATTATTCCACTTTTCCTTTTTACCTGACCGAAGCCAAAACCCTGGGTTTCATCCCATCTTGTGTTACACTTTGAAATCATCTTTTCATGTCCTTTACACTTTAGCTTTGATTTTATTTCAAAATTCATGTTTGTTAGGACTATTATGTGTAACACCCTTTTCAATATTTTTATTTCATAAACATATTCCACGTTACATAAAATTACCATTTTACCCATTTATTTCCAAATTCATGTTTTACTCCATTTTCACAAGTGTTAATTTTCCAAAACACCATTAAGTTACCCACACTAACATCTTAAGTGTTTTTACCACCTTAACACCTTTTTAACCTTTTGGAGTAATATTCTTCCCAATTGGAAATATCTTTATTTTAATAGCTTTTATTTTTTAAAAATCATTGAACATCTAAGACTACTTTACAAGAAAAATATAATTTTCTTTATTAACACTTGTAGTCATACAACCTTACACTTATCACACCTATAACCCCTTTTTGGCACACTTTGAAGACTACAATTTATACTTTTCTTATTTCATGTTTAAACCCAACAAAACCTTAATTAAACTTGTTTATATGTCAATTATTAAAATACTGCAAGTTTATTTGCATGAGAAGATGGATTTTAATGTTAAAATCCCATTAAATGGGTTAAATATACATATGATTCTAGTAATACACAATACTTTGCAAAAATGCACTTTTAAGACACAAATGACATTTTATTTCTTCAAACTTCATAAATGTCCCACTTCAGTAAAATCTTAATTTTTCAAAAGACTGTGGAACATTATTTTACCAAACATTTTTAGAAAGATCAACATCATTTTTTAAAACATTTTATTCAATAAAATGTTTAGCTTCAAAATTCTGGAAATACCATTTTTTCACAAAAGGCCCAAACTTAGTATCTTTTCAAGAAAAATTTGAAATGTTTACTCATCCTTTATTTTCCAACAAAATAATATTTTTGCCAATATTTTTATTCCATAAAAATGTTTAGAAACCCTTCATTTTATCATATGCAATCTACTCATAAATTCTAACAACAAGACTACTAATACACAAAATAGAGTCTTAAACTAAGAGTAGGTTTTCCCACCTCAAATTGAGATCTAACAAAGGAAGGCATGAAATGTTTAAAAAGATGGAAAACTCCCACCTCCTAAGGTGGACTCAAAGAGGTTGCCTAGCTTCATCGAGCTTGACTTCATGAAAGCTCCATCAAAATCCTCTTTTAAACTCCATTTATCTTCCATCTTCTTCTTATTAAAAACCCCCCATCAATAACTTTACAAATTCGTAGCTATGCCAAACAATGGTGGAAATTGGTATCTAAAGATTATATATTGTGAAGACTAGAAGAATATGATGGTTTAAGGTGGATATTTGGTGGTGGAATTATTGTTTGAGGTGGGGAGGTGATCAACAATGGTGGAAGACCACCCTTCTCTCTCTCACTTCTTACAACTTCAAACAACTAAAATGAACCCAAACAAGCCTTATAAAAACACATTAAGCACCAAAATGCCATTTTCACCCAATCTGGGTTCGCCAGAGCTCGACAACTCATCCATCCAATGACCCAAAACAGGACAACGCACAAGGGCAATCTGATTAAGAATTTTGAATGGCCTAGTTCGAACGAGATTCACCCCTCATTCGAACGAGAAAGGCATCTCATTAGAATCCCCCACTTCAAACCCCCAGATGCCCTAAGTGCACGGTTCAAGGAGCCCTTTACGGTAGTGCTCCCAATATAGGGTGAATTGCACGTGAGGCAAATGGATGAGGCACATTGGTGCAAAAAATATATCATCCTCATTGGCGAGGAGGAAAAGGGTCATCTAAATGATAAATGTGAGCGACGAGTGTGATAGTGTGAAACCCAAAGTCATTAGTCTATTTGAATAAAAATAGGCAAAAAAGACCAATAACCCTAAAGAGGAGTTAAACGGAAAATGAGTATTGCAAAAACAAAGATAAATGCTATGTGTTACTAAGTTATAAAAAACTAAGGAGTTAGGAACACCTTCTTCCTTTTCGTTCTCTAATTGTTCAAAACAACATATCATGTATGTCTCTTGTGTGTGAGTGCTAGTAAGAGTGTGTGCAGTACCTGTGTGTGGTGACGTGAAAAGTGTGCAAGGCGTTAATAAGTGAGGACGTGAGTATGTGTGTTTATGAACATGAAGAGAAAAGTAGGACCTCTCAATGTGATCACCACAAAAAGGCGGAGCGTGAATATTCTCAGAGATATGCAATATAAGAACATAGATAAATGATTTTTACTTATCTTGACACCACTATAAGGGGAACAAAATAGATGATACATGTCATGTAAGATTAGAACATGTAACAATATTGATTATAAATCATGAACAAAATGAACATTGTGGGCATAACAACGATGAAAGCGAAAAAATGAATAAGTAAAGAAAAAGAAAATAGAGAATGTACATGATTCCTAAATTAAATGAAAAATGCCTACATACTCTCATGAATAGAGATCAAGGCACCCATAGTTTGTAAGGAAGGGTATCGTAACCTTTTGTAAGAAAAGGAAATGTAGAGATCTATTTTGTTGGAGAAATTAATCAAAACACCACAATACTTTCAAATATAATGTAACACCTACTTTTGAAATGTTGGGATATATGTAAATAAATTTAAAATATTGATACAAAATAAAATTATATTTATATAGTACTAAAAATTTTGTGAAAAAAATTGTACGAGATTTGTTGAGAGGGAAAAATAACTGTAGGTGATTTGTGTGAATATGAGTTATTGAAATAAAGATAATATCTATAAATATGGGTTAGGAATACTTTTAAACCTCTAATGTATCTTCAAGAACAATATTCTTTGACAATGACCTCCATATAATGCTTTAATGGATTTTAGTGATATAATGAATGGTATTTAGGAAATGATTTTTAACAAAAGGGATATTTGGATAGTGAAATATAGCAAAGTAATATAAGAGAATATAAGGGGTTTTAGATATGGGCAAAAGATGCTTTCATTTTGAGATCCTTGAAAATGAGCTCATATCTTTCCTTTTATAAAAAAAAATCCTAAATGAGTAAAAGCATAAGGATTCGCTTATAGGCCTAGCGATCAACAAAGGGGAGACATGTAGATCATCATAAAGGTAAACTTGTTCACTAAGAAAAGTGGACAATGTCTATTGTCACAACGGAAACCATGTCGAACGGAATTAACATCTGTCCAAAGTGATCGCCTTCTATGTCTGACCCTCATAACTCAGCCAACTATTTGGTCGGTAAAAATTCTACCTCCCTAGTAGAACATGGTTGTCACGCATCTGATTTTTATTTGTTTGAATATACGTGGAAGAAAATATGTTGAGGAATTAAATATTCTGCAGGTATTAATAATTATAGTTTTTTTAAATCTCTAAGTTTAAAATTACAATTACCTATATTCATTTTGTAACGGAATTGATGGGGAATAATGTTCATCGGTTTATTATTATGCATTTATTAGGTTCATTTTAATATTAACAGAACTATATAGGACTACATCAATTCTATGTTTATGTGCAAGAAAATATAAGGTTGTATTTGTATGGAAAGAAATAAAATGTTATATTTCTATGGGTTTGTCATTCGTACGGTTGCATAATGTTGAGTACAACAATTCTATAGATTGAAACACAAAATTCTTGAAAAAATTGGACTATTGAGGTACACATTTTCAAATGTGTCATATGGAAGAATTAATTCATTAAGAAATGTGGTTTAGAGATTTTTTTGCTACACATTTTGAAAGGTTCACATGATGCATGATTTCAATATAAATTTACAGAAAATGTATAAGCAGTATCGGTCTGTAATATTGATTGATTATTTGGTTTAATTCTATATAACTGTTTCCTAAAATTATTATTATTACAAATTTTTTTGTTCAAACTTGAATTTATGTTTAATGTAATAAAAATGTCACATACGCAGAACAAACACAATATAAATCGAAGGAGTAACTACACATAATTTTTCTTAAGGAATTAGAAAAAAATTATCTAAACCATTCCAAAAATTTGTCTATCTTTGGTGAAACCATTTCAACCAACTCAATCACCCAAATTACATATCTATAGAATTTATGTTTTACATATTCAATGTTTTATTCAAACCTACATTAATCATATTAATCAAGTTATTCAAATTACATTTATAAAGATGTGTCTAATTCAAACCCATATTAATTCCTTATGAAACCATTTGTCTATCCCTTGCAAAACCATTGAAACCAACCCAATAACCCAAATTTCATTTCTTAACCAATAATTTTTGTCATATTTAATGCTTTGTTCATACCCCAATAAGAAAATTAATCACATTACATTTCTAAAGAAATTATGTGTCCAATTCAAACCCAAATACAATCATATTAAATGTTTTAATCCAATCCAAATTACATTTCCAAAGAAATTATGTGCCCAATTGAAAGCCACATTAAGACGATTGTTTTTGTCATATTCATTTTTTTACAATAATGTTTGACCTATGATAGATATGAATGAATACATACACAAGTATCAGTCCAATAAACAAAGATTCCATACAACCCAATGTATATTTTATCCAAGTTATTTTATACACTACAATACATATTTCAATCCATTTTGATATAATACAAAACCAAACAACACACAACAACGTTTTAAATATAAAATTCAGCATTAGAAATGCACATGACACTCCTTAAAATTTATAACTAGGTTGAATAGTTATAAATATAAAATAATATGTGAGTAAAATAATTAATAACATTTTAAGATTGACTAAGATACAAAAAATAATGTATGAATGATGAGAATTGTAAATAACATAATGATAAATAAATAAAATATCCTTGATGCCATCGAACCACAATGTAATAAAATCTAACCAGTGGAATGATATGATAAATCACTATAAACAAATACCCAACTCTGAGTGACTAGTTAACTCTAATATAAATAAATCTCCTACAATCTCCAACTCGAATAAAATTCACTAAATAATATGACATTTCAATAATTGAGTATTGACAAAGACAAAATAAAAATAATCTACATGCTCGAAACCTACATTCTAGGATTTGATGAATGGATCTAATGGTGGAGAAGTCCTCCAACTAAGATGGATCAAATTTGTGGCAATAGCTATAACCTAGAACCTGTAAAAATAATTTGAGAGAGAGGATTAAAACTAACAAGTTTAGAATATGTAAAAATATCATTACATTTGGTTCGTAGTAATAAAAACACATCTTCCATCGATATTGAGTTAGTTTTAAGTTATCCCAATCCAAACAACCTATAAACACCCAATCCCGAATGTTATCCAGAATCCATAATTTTATCTTCTAAGTAAGTATTCCTTACTTTAACAATTCCTGAGTTTAAGCTCCATATACACATTGGTAGAATAATTAAAATTGGAAATCACACAAGACATAATCAATGTGAATATTCCTATGGGGATAACTCATGCCTCTGCAAGTTATAGTTATAGGACATCCCAACCCTACAGTCTCAAAATCACAATGAGAAAAATCAATATGCCATTACACCAAACGTATGGACCCATCCCAAGGTTATACAAGAGGATCAAGCCCCATTGTACCAACTTGGGAGAGGGGTGCCTCTACACATAAAATGCAGGTAATAATACCTTGGTAAAATCCATGTGTTCACTAGGATATCATACACGGTCACATCGTACGCGCCTTGTCAAATTCCTACTAGTAGGTTACTCCCGAGAAAACACACACTCGAGGTATCTTCACGTTATCTAAATAAATTAGAAAAAAATTTACTCATTGTATTACAAGGATATTTTCATTTATCTCATGATTTACATAATCATTTAACATTATCACTTTATAAATTTAACCCAAATCCCGAGGTTCCTAAATAGATATTGTCCCCTAAACCTACTCTTCATATATTAATTTTAATTTATTTTAAAGTCCCTAAGATGAAACCAATTTAAAACACAATATTAAAGTCCCTATAATAACATAAGTTTGACATCCCTAAAATAACCCAAACCTGACCACCATACAAGGCCGGATCGATTCACCCTCATTCTTGATCGATCCGATGGGCCCATTATTGTGTTCTTCCTCAAGATTTCATCCATAGAGGGTCAAGCCCAATCCAAAACAACCTGCAACCTCTAATCAACAACTATATCCCATATTCTTAATAGATATTCAACATATTAAGGTATGAACAAGTTTCTATACAATTTAGAAGAATTATAACATTAAAGATTCAATTTCGTAGAAAACCAACTAAACCTAACCTCAGCATACCCGTCTGAATATATTGAATTAACCTAGAACTTCAATTCAATCCAATCCATAAAATCAACTAGGGCTTTTGAATATTAAAACATGTATAGTTAAGATGTAATGTTTTAAACAAAAAATTATCAAGTTTCATTACCGACTTGTACATTTAAGCAACTAATTAACCAAGGCCTGTAGTTTAATTAAATATAAATTTGAAATTAAGTTTGATTATTAACTAAATCATATTATCTAAGAATGTTAATAAATTAAAATACGTTATTATCATTATAACACAAATCTAATGATATTTTTACATAAAGTAAATTTGCCTCAAGGTCATTGTATAAATTAACTACCAAATCTCAAATAACAAGAGTTGGGGTCTTTCTTCTCCCTCCTTGGCAACCAGGGTTTTTCTAACGTCTAATAGCTGGTATAGGATAAAGTAGTTAGCTTATAATATTAGGGAAATTGGGATAAATTGACCTCAAACTAAAAGGCCCAAAACTAGCCTCAAATTGTCTTAAACATGGCCTAATACATATATTAACCCAATATACCATCCCCCCCATTTTAAAATCAATCCGAGTTTTCTAAATGACCCACAAACCAACAAAAAGGTTAACACATTATACGAGTTAATGAATTAAATTAGGATAATTTTCAAATTTAACCCCGATGATTGGAGCAATTTTGAACTTTAGACCACTTCCTTCAATTTTTTGAAATGTTAACCCTGACGTTTTAATTTTAAACAAATTTGGATAGTCGTTACCCATTAGTTAATGTACTCCCGTTAAATCTTACATGGCATGCATGATCAACCGTTTGACTATTAATAACCAATTATACCTTGACATGTGTTTCAACCTATTAAATAATTGAAAAAACAAAAACACATCAAAATAAATAAAGAAAAATATAGAAAAAGCTTAAAATAACCATAAAATATATTTTTTAATGAAAACCCTATTTTTAAAACTTTTTTTTTATAAAAATAGTATTTTTAAAAAGAAATGAAGAAAAAACGTAAAAGATATAAGAAAATAACATAAACATGTATTTTTAAAAATAATGTATTTTTAACCAATTAAATAATTGAAAAAACAAAAATTCGTCAAAAGAAATAAAGAGAAAATAGAAAAAATAAAAATATAAACAAATAAAAAATAAAACTATTTTTTAAATGTATTTTTATAACAAAATTTCATTATTTTCCAAAAACCATATTTTTATTAAACAAAATAGTAATTTTTTTAAAAATTGTATCATTCTAGAAAGAAAAAGAAAAGTATATTACCATTTTATAAAATTGCAATTTAAAAAATAAAAAACAAACGTGTTTATATATAAAAAACCATATTTTCATAAAAAATATATATTCTTACAGAACTTTTTTTTTAAAATAGAGAAAAATTATATTTAAAATAAATTTTGTTTGACCTATCAAAATATAAAATAAATATTTTTTAAAAATAGTTGTTTTTTTGCATTTTCTATTTTTTTATACTTTATACATTTTTTCTTTATTTTTTTGAAGAGTTTTATTTTTCTACTATTTAATTAGTTGAAAAATGTGGTTTTCATAAAAAATACAACTTTATTTCTTTTTAATAATACATTTTTATAAAATATAGTTTTTTTATTTTTATAAATATATGTTTTTTTGTACATTTTGTATGTTTTCTTTATTTCTTTTGAAGAGTTTTTATTTTTTCAATTATCGAATAGGCTGATACACCTAAATGTATGGTTGTTAATAGTCAAAAGGTTGTCTTTGAGTGTCATGAATGATTTAAATAAAGTTCTCTATCGGATGGGTAATGGTTATCCGAATTCGTTTAAAATTGAACGTTAGGATTAACATTGCAAAATTGAAAGAAGTGGTATAAAGTTTAAAATTGCCCCAAATAATAGGGTTAAGTTTGCAATTAACCCATTTTATTGTAATTAGCCACTATGTGACGCCATAAATTTCAATTTTAATTGTTAATTAATTAAATGTGACTCGATATTATAATAATTTACTTCACGATTATTGAAACTTAATGCCAATGGAATAATCCAAACAAGGAAACCCCGATAATTAGCCGATTGAATGCGTGTTACTTTCATCCTTGGAGTTTCATTGGTGTTATTTTAAATTTATTTTGAGATAATTTTTAGTAAAAGGTGTTTTAAAAGAAACAACTATTTTGTAGTTTTAAAGTCGTTCGAATGAAGTTGTAAAGTTTATTCGAACACGTTGTCTAATTTCATTTAAATGAAGTTAAAATGAATATTCATTGTTTTACAATTTAAATACATTTGAAATCTGATCAAACTATATATTCTAGTTCGTTCGAATGAGATTAGTGACTTCATTTGAACGACCCGACATTTCATTCGAATGCATCGACTCAGAAATTGTGTTTCCTCGAAAATCCTATTTTCTATAAATAGGAGTTTTGGTATTGGTTTTCTTTTCTTAAGGCTTTTGAAATTGTTTTCCAAAGACAAATCCAAAAGCCTTCAAACCCTAGTTTCACCCAACTACTTCGATATACAAGTTTCATTTAATATATGCTTTGAGATCTTTGTTTTGTTTACTAAAGTTTATTTTACGCATCATCTTTGTTGAGTACGTTTCGTGCGGTGGACTTCGTACATGTTTATTATTTATATATGGTGAATACCACGTGTTGTGGCAGTTTGAAGTGGTGGGCTACCTGTTGAAATCATTGACGGTTTGCTGAGCCAGTATTAGTGGATACAAGGTGTGTGAGGATCACATGTTATGTCAGTGCATAGGTGGACTCCTACTAATCGTTGTAGAGGAGAAGTTGAAGGAATGAAGACGTGTCAAGGTTTGTAAGGGAGTAGTGTCGATTGTGTAAGCCATCTGTTTTCGTTGTGTAATTCCTTATCATAATGAATTTGTGTGGCTAGGTCTTTTGTGATTTTTCCCATTTGGATTTTTCTCGTACATTGGGGGTTGTGTGATTGATTTATTTCATCTTTGCTATCACCTAAAATCATGCTTTAGGGCAGGATAATCGTTGAATTATTTCAACACAACAATCGGCTAAAGTGGTTCTAAATTTATTTGGGTTATATGTTTGAGTTTTATTTAAATTTGACAATTTAAAAAATAGGGGTGTGTTTAGCTGTCCATATCGAGACTCTACCTTTTAAAATTGGTATCAAATCTAGAACAATAAGTTATCGTGTTGGATCCTTATTTAGCCATAAATCTTAGAGGTTTTTATATGGTGGGTTAGTCGTTTTATAAACCACCATTGTTTTATGGCTCTAATTATGCATACTAGAAACCACGTATAAATTAAGAATTTAAGTCTATAAATAAGAGGGTTTGATTAGATGTTGTTAAGGGTTGGACCCCACCCACGACGTTGGCAGGTGAAATCCGTATGCTTAAATACGTAGACAGTTGGAGTGAGGATGATAATAAATTGTATAACTATAATGCTTGTCGCCTAAATGCTTTTTTTGTGTGATCACGCCTATGGAGTTCTGTTATATCATGATGTGTGAAACATCTAAAAAGGCTTGGGATATACTCCAACACACCCATGAGAGAATACGTGCATTTAAGGATTATAAACTCCAGAATATCACCACTCAGTTTGAAACCATTAGGATGGATGAGAGAGAAACCTTTGATAAGTTTTATCCAAGATTGTTTGATATTGTTAACTCATTTTTTAACTTAAGAGAGAGAATACCTTACACCATAATAATCAAGAAAATCTTAAGGTCTTTTCCTAAAATATTTAGTTCCAAAGTGATAATTTTTAATTCCTCGGGTATTCTTGACTTTATGAAACATGAGGAGCTTATGGGTGACCTTCAAACTTGTGAGACCAATAGGTTTTCCTACAAAAAGATAAGGTAATTTTTTAAAAATTTCACAATAAGGAAACATATATTTTGGATGATGAGTCTCACATCAAATTCGGTAATATGACCATGCTTTCTAAAAAGTTTAAAAAATTTCTCAAGTTTAACAAATATAACGATGAAAAGAAATTTTTGAAGAGGAAGTTTGACGAGGCTGATAAATTACCTTCTAATCGTAATTAAGATTATAAGAGGTATAATTACGATATATGCTTTGTGCAAAGGCTATGGCCATAGGGCATATGGGTGTACCACTAAGATAAGGAAGGAGGGAAAGATCCCGAAGGCATATAATGATACCCTTAGTGATAGTGAATTAGAAGAAAAAATTGATTCCCTAATGGAGTGCAACTACATTGCGTTTATGGCTAGTCACACGATCCCTGATGAAAAATATTTCGATGAAGATAATTTTGTGCATGATGATTCTAAGTCCTCATTGAGTGAATCCAATGTGAGTGGTGATTATCATGAAGAAGAAGAAATGAGAAGGGTGAACTTCAAGTTTCCTTTTCAGAGTTGTATGTAGAAATGCTAAAAATTGAAAAAAGGCAAACTCAGAGTTGGAAGACGAGATAAAATAACATGCCATAAGAAATGATTATTTGAAATTTAATGATGGTCTTAGGCCACATGGTAACACTCTTATGGACAATCCCGCTCTAGTTTAAGGGGAGAGAGGTAATCTTCGGGGATCACTGAAGATTTTGAAAAAGGCCTCCCTGATTTTTGACAATTCTATGAGTTTGTTTGAGTATAGGATTATGAAGTTAGAGAAAAATTTAAGGGTCTAAATTCACATAAAGTTTGATTTGGAATCTAGGTCAGAGAATTTGAATAAGATTTTAGGAACCACTCAAATAAAACTTGATACTTTTGGAATTGGATTTGATAATCAAATAATTCTTCTGGTAAAGGCAAGAACAGTACCTAAGGGTAACATTCCTCATATCTACACGTAAACACTGTGCGATAGGAAGGGTCACCTTAGGAAGTTTTGTTTTGATCTTAGAAAAGGTCATAGGAAGTCTATGTCTAGTGTCATAAAGGTTCCCAAAATCCAAGAGCATCATGTCACACCCATGTGGGTAAGGAAATCTAATTTGAAGAAACTTAATGTTAGGCTTGTTGATTCTTGAATGCTTATACATGATTCCTCACATACTATATCTTATGAGTGATTTTTCTCTCATATTTTCATACACTAGATTTTGTGCTTCATGTAATATGTTATCATTAGTTGTATGATGTTTGAGTCTTTTATATTTTGATTTTATTTTATTGGGTCTTATTAAGAAAAATACAAAAAGATTTTGTTTGTCTTTTGAGTTATATTTGTTTAAATTGGTATCATTTTTTTAAATGTCTAAACTCGAAAAGGTTTTTGTTTGTCATGTGTAGTTTAGTTTTACACATTTTGTCTTACATATTTGTGTGTTCGAATCCCATTCATTCCTTATTTCCATGTGTCTAGGACATTTTATTATGATTTTCAATGCTTTGAATTGTTCTTAATCATGATTGCATGGAGTTATTCGACTTTAATTTTCTTTATGGATTCACTATGCATATGTCTTTGCATACATTTTGCACGAGCTCTTTTGGGTTTTAACTTCATATGTTACATGAGCTAAATGAGGCGTTGACCTATCAATCTTTTCATTATACATATATTTTGGTTATGATGGATTTGTGCATGTAAGAACCATTTTTCGTGGGTTTATTGCTTTATTGAAAAATATTATTTTTCATAAGAAAAGGGATACAAAATGAGTAAATCTCCTTTGCATGAAATGCCACCATTATCAAGAGCCTAAAAAATGAGATACAAAAGAAAATAAAATTGCCATGGCCATGTTTATAAATTGATCATCAAAATTGGCATTTTTAAAAGATTTGAGTGAGAAAAATAAAGTAAGTTTAGCTTTTGAGGATGTTAAAGTTGAATATAAATGGGTTTTCACAATGATTCATAGTTATGCTTAAATTATTGATGCTATTGATTTGAGAATCATCAAAAAATTTAGGCTAGTATGCATTGTGCTTATTTTTCGATTTATGAGTTCACTTTATCTATCTCTTGAGGCTAACTCTTAGTTTGATAAAGTAATGGAGTCAAATAAAACTTCTTGGACATATTTTGAGTGATTGGGTCATATTTAATTTATTCCTATTTCATGATCCTTCACTCTGTTACAACATTTTGTTTAGACACATTTATGCCATATGAGTGTGGAAATCTTATTTTGTTTTCTGGTGTGTTTTATACCTATGTATGATTGTGCGTTATTCGTGCATACATATATATATATATATATATATATATATATATATATATATATATATATGGGGTATTTCTTTTAAGTCTTTACATTTGGATTTAATCCATTTTTCCATATTCTTCATTGTTATGTCAAATTAGCATCTCACATTGATCATCTTAATATCTCATGTTTCAATTTATACATCAAAATTGGTATCATTTGTTCACTGCTTGGATTATTTGTACTTAGGTTTTTGAGTTTTTTTGTTGTTACTCAAACCATTGTGTAATGTACTTTCTTTCCTTTATGTTTACATGTTTTACATTCTGGGGGAGAAGTGGTTTATATTGTGCACCTTATTCTTTGCCTATTACTGAAGAAAAGGCGGGATGGTATCTAACTCTTTAACTCAGGCGGAGATTTCTACCTTGGGAAGATGTCTTATCTTAAGTGGAGATTTTTAGACAAAGGGGAAGGTTTATTCTTTGCGTATTTATATTGTTACCTATTCACTTTACATTTGAAGGTGTGTTTAAGAGTGCAGGTTTGCAACGATGCAACAAATTTCACAAGGGCAAAGACACTCAACTTGTGTCTGTAAAGTGTCTGTACTTTTAACATTTTAAAGTTGGAGATTTATTCTTTTAGAGAGATTCACGATCCATTATTTTTTATTTTGTGCCTTATCCTAGATTAGCCAAAGGAGGAGATTTATAATGACATTTTTTCGAACCGAGTCAATTTGTATGTTTTGGCTTAATTTTGTTGGCACAAAAATTTTGATTCATGTGTTAGGACTTGAGTAGGTTTATCCTTCAAGCCTACGACGTGTTGTATTGAGATCATACCAGCCAAGTTAGAGCATCTACATCATCATATCTTGTTTTATAGCACATTTTGTCTTCAACAATGAAGGATCCCAATAGGTATGGATGCATATTATTTTGATCCTTGGAAATTCATTGGACTTTGTTTTAAATTTAGTTTGAGGCAATTTTTCATAAAAGGGTTTTAAAAGAAAAAAATATTTTTTAGTTTTAAAGTCATTTGTACATGGTTGTTAATTTCAAACTAGTTGTCCAACATCGTTGAAATGAATCTTCAACACTTTACAATTTAAATTCATTTGAACCTCGTTTGAAGTCTAATCGAATGAGATATGCTAGATCATTTGGATGAGTTTGGTTTTGGTTTGAATTAGATTAGTGACTTCATTCGAATTACCTTGAATTTTCGTTTATACGAACTGCATAAAAAAATATGTTTTTAATGAATAAGAGTTTTGGCATTTGGTTTATTTTGATAAGGCTTTTGAAATTATTTTCCAAAGATAAATCCAAAAGCCTCTAAACCGTAATTTCATCCAACTAGTTTGAGATCCAAGTTTCATCTAATATATGCTTTGATATCTCTATTTTGTGAACCAAAGTTTGTTTTTGTCATCGTCTTTATTTAGTACATATTGTATGATGGACTCCGTACCTCTTTACTGTTTACATACGGTGGACTTCATGTATTGTGGTGATTTGAAGAGTGGACTCTTTGTTCGAATCATTGATGATTTGAGGAGAACACATTGTGGAAGTACGTAGGTTGACTTATACGTGTCACTGTGGATGAGAGGTTGAAGGAACAAAAATGCGTCAATGATTGCGAAGGAGTCAAGTCGATTATATAATCATTTGTTGTACTTATGTAATTTTTTATCATAGTGAATTTGCGTGGCTGGGTTGTTTGAGGGTTTTTCCTTTGGGTTTTCCTCGTACATTGGACATTATGTGATGAATTTACTTTATCTTTGTTATCATCTAGATGCATGCTTTAAAGTAAGATAAAATTGGTTAATTATTTAAACACAACAATCGTTTAAATCGGTGATAAGTTTATTTGGATTACCTGTTTAAGTTTTATTTAAATTTGAAATTTTAGAACTAAGGGTGTATTTACATGTCCATAAAGAGTCTATGCTTTCACATGCCTCATCCACACAGTGCACCTCCACTGTTCAACTACATGTATCATAACGGTACTCTAACACGCACTACACCAAAAACACCAAATTATCACCTTTTTTCGAAGAGCTATTGTCACAGTAAAAAACTATGACAAAAAAATGCACCTCATTGTCACGGTCTTTGATCGTGATAAGACCGTGACTACCCTTTCTAAAGGACTTGTCCGGTCAACGACCATGACAACACATGTCCCTTTTTTTACTTAGCCAAAACACAATGTCCTACTCCTAAAAAAACCCTAGGCATTTCTTTTCTTCCTCTAAAGAAAACTGAAAACACAATGTCCTGCTCCTAAGAATCCCTATGCATTTATTTTCTTCCTTGAAAGAAAACTAAAAACTTCCCCTGCTCACAAAACCTCTAGCCATTGACCATAAAACCGATCCTCCCTTCGCCATAGCCAACCGTCGCTGCCTTCGACGATAATAAAACCTCTCTATTGCGACAAACAAACTGATTTATCACTCAGGTTTGGTCTCTTACATTTTTCTAATAATTATGTTAAATTGGTTTGCCTTATGAGTTTATCGTCTTGTGATTTTATCACTCATGTTGAAAATAGTCTCAATAGTTATTGTCTCGTGAGTTTATCACTCAGGTTTACTGATTTATCCTGGATCGATTTTCCTTTTGAGTTTATTGTCTTTTTTCCTTCTAATATTTATATGAATTTGATTGATTATATGGTAGTATCAGAACATGTTCTTGATTATGACTTGGTTGTTGATTTAAAAAAGAAAAAAAGCCTATAAATTATTTGTTATTATTATAAATTGACAACCCATTAAATCCTATTGGCCATAATTGATTTATGGATGACATGCAAAATATCCTCTGAACTCAATATATATATATATATAAGCCATTTTCTAAATTGGCCATTTTTAGAACTTTCAGTACAAATGTAATCTTCTCGATATAAATTTCGTTTGAGTTTGACTGTGTTTGAGCTGTGAGACATTAGAATTATTATTATAAATTGATCCATAGCTTCACTTTCTTTGGTTCTTGACTATTTTTGTTTCTCTTTTGAACAAAATACCCATCAATAGTAATTTTTAATGTGTTAGAATGATAATATTTACATGTTTTTAGGGTTCAAATAATTTTTTCTTGACTTCGATTTTCTTGAAATTGTTTGGATTTTTGGGGTTCAAATAGTTTTATCATACTATTTGACTCACCATTATGTATATTTACAAATTTTCTTGTCATTTATGTTCGGCATTAAAGTTGCTATAATAAATGAAAAGTATGGGTCTACAAAGACACGTTCACTCTATTGCTCGTATAAAGTGCGTCTAAAAACCCAACTTGGTATTGTAATATCGACTTAATAGTCCTGACAAATTTAATGACTTAAAGGGCTTAAATTAGGGTATTAAAACTTATATGCCAAATTGGACTCAAGGAGAGACAATATGATAGAGCTTCGGATGCCTTACTATCAGTGTGTAGGATTGATCTTAGTGTTTGATATGATAATGAATAAATTGAATCGGGATTGACCACTACTTATATTTTTCTTATTAAAACGTACTACTTAATTCAAAATTTGTATCTTAAATAGGTTTCTTGAATTTTTCACACTTTTGTTGATATTAATTAATGAATATATGCTTATTATGCATAATATGTGATTGTTCGTAGTTGTTGGGATGGGATATCCTTTATAAAAATAGTGGATGGGTGAGACAAATAAACTAGGAGACGAGTATCATAGAGGTGCAAATATGTTCACAAAATTTGCAAAGATATGTACCGATAATGAAGAGTTCTCGTGTTAGTGTGCACATTATAGGAATGGTAAGGTGTTTGAGTGGAAAACAGTTAAACTACATCTATTTAGATGGGGTATGCAAGAATATTATCGGTCATGGGGAAATATCTCTTCTGTTTGTCCCTTAGAAACCTTTGTAACAATCATCAAGTAGGGTAGATGTACAAGGTTAGGAGAATAATGCATATCATAATATGTTAGATGATTTAGTTGATGATGCTTATAGATTTCATGATGTGGAAGAAAATGAGGTCACTGATAATGTGGAAGGTTCTGTTGCTCACGATGGTATTGGAATAAACCTTGATGATGACTATCAAAGTTTGAAATTTAAAGTGACCCAATCGTTGTACCTTGGCTATGGCAAAGATTTAACAAATTTGCATGCCATGGTTGGTTTTCATAGTTGGAAGACTCAATAAGGTTTGTCTGGCAATAACGTGACATAAATTTTGAATTGGGTGAATGGTTTGCTACCTAAGCAGAATAATCTTCCAAATAGCTATCCTAGTATGAATTACAGTTTGAAAGATTTGGAATTGAACTATAAAATAGTTCGTGCTTGTAGGTGTGACTGCATACTATACCAGAAGGAGTATAAAAATCTCGATTAGTGTCCAGTATGCGAGGAACCTAAATATGTGCAATCTACAGGAAATTAAGGAAAACATTCAAAAGTTACTCAAAAATTATTTAAATATTTTCCCATTGGTCTTATATTAAGAGGTTTTCACATTACCATGCATAGAGGAGTCCATGACTTAACATGGTAGGGAAGAAATAAGGGATAATATCATGCGTCTTCCTATCGATTCTAGAGTTTGGAAAAGGATAAATTATGACTATTCTTATTTTTCTTGGGAATAACATAACATTCTAGCACCACTCAACCTCCCTCCTTCAGAGTGTACGAGACTTAAATTTTCGATGTTGTCGTTGTTAATACCTGGATCAAAGGCACAAAGTGTATACATTGATATCTATTTGGCAGAAGAATTATATGAGTTATGGGTAGAGGGTGTGAAAGCATTTGAATCTTGTAAAAAAAGAAGAGTTTACACTGAAAGCTATGTTGATTGGGGCAATTCATGATTTCCCAACATATGGGACATTATCTGGTTGTGTAGTTCACGGTTATTTAGGGTTCCCTGTATGTGGAGAGGAGACTGAATCTCAACATCTCAAGACAAATGGAAAAATTATATACCATTCGCATATGAGGTTTTTACCCCCCCCCCCCCGATCATAGTTTTTAATTAGAGAGAGGTTCCAATTTCTTACCGATCAGGGTTGAACATAGGCTACCTCTGAGAAAACTTTCTGGTTTAAAAATTAAGGATAAATCTTCTAATTGCGGACCTAATATGCCAAATAAGAATTCTAAATTGAAGAATGCCAAGCATAAGAAGACCCCAATTGATAATGAAATGGAGAAAAGAAAGGCATGGTCTATGAGGTCAATTTTATTTGACTTGCCTTATTGAAAGGGTAACTCGAGGCATCATGTATTAGATTATCATGTAGAGAATAACATCACCAAACATCTTTTGGGCACATGCCTTGGGTGGAGTCTTTCGAAGGATGGAGAAAATGCACAATATGATCTTAAATGTTTGAAACTTAAGCTATAGTTATGGTTGAAAGAAGATAGTAGAGGAAGGAAAATGATCCCCCCTGGTGCTTTTACTTTGTTGAGTGAGGAAAGAAAGGTGCTTTTAGACACAATATATAATTTGAAATTTCCCCCTAACTTTTCATTCAACTTGCAAAGGATTGTTAATTATACCACCCATGATTTACATAAGTGAAAGTCTCATGATTAGCATATGATCATGCAATTGGTTCCTTTGTTGTTTAAGCATTGTTTCCTAATCATAAGGTCATGCGAAGGGACATTTTGCATATTAACCTTTATTTAGCACTTTTATGTGCAAAAATAGCCAACCGAAAGCACATCGTGGCTGAAAAAGTATTTGTAGCTGAAGAAGTTTATGTGTTGAAGAAGTACGTCCCCCCATCATTTTTTGATAAAAGCATTCAAATACTGACACACTTATATGATGAGGTACTTCTTTGCAGTCTAGTTAGATATTTCTAGATGTACCCGTTTGAAAAGTTGATGAAAGTATTCAAAGAATATATCAAGAATACACAATACATTGAAGGATTAATTACAGAGTAATACATTACCACTGAGTCATCAATCTTCGCTTGAGAATATATGCCTGACCTAAGCATTGTAGATAATAGTGTTGAGTTTGCCTATGAGGATTGATTAGTATCGAATATTGCATATTTCCGCCCTATATCTTTATGCGTTCTAGTAATTTTACGGTCCTAAATGCCTATATTTATGTTCATTAACCAGACAACCTCATATTTGGATATATACATGCTTTTCAGGGGTTGATTGTGCTTTTGTAGGTATTGGAACGCTAAAAGTGAGGATCCGTTGCTTTTCAGGAAAGTTTCATTATTGGATGCTACTTTAAGGGAATTTTAGTCAATTCATATTTCATCTTCATCTCATGTAAATTCCACGTATTCATAGTTTGTTTAGTTAGCATCGTTTGGCCCCAAACGACATGTCGTTTCGAGTTCGGATGAAGAAGTTAGGGCCATTTTCGTAATGAGCTTTTCCTCCCATGTGAAGACCAAAGGATTGTAGAAAACTGAGTACCGTTAGACCGCGCTTATTATGCCGATTGATCGCGTTTTGGCATTTTTCCTTATCTCGAAGACAGTGTGGCTTAACTTAAAAGTGCGGTCGACCGCGCTTCTGCGACCGGTCCACCGCGATCACCAGATATTTGCCACCTTCTTATTTTCTTTTCTTTTTCCTTTATTTCTTTTGTAACTTACTATATAAACCAATTTTGGTTTCTATTTTCATTATATTACATTTTAAATTAGGTTTAGGGTTTGTAAGGAGATTTTACCCTCCTCTATTTTCTTTGGGTGTTTTACCCATTTTTGTGTATGTAAGCTTCATTTTATTTGTCTCTTTCATTTGTTTAATGCTTTCTTTACTTGCTTCCTTTCATTTCCATGGCTAGTTAATATTTATTTCTTGCTATTTACTGCTTTTATAATTAGGTTTACTTGCTTTATAGTATATTTTTATCACGTTTATTTACTGCTTTCCTTTACTGTGTTTTTGTCATGTTTTCTAGCTAATTTAATCTGGGTTGTGTCGGACTGAACTCACTTTGGGTTGACATGTTGCTTTGCTTTGGTGATGGAGTTTATGTGTTTATTTTGAGTGTGTTGTCCTAGTTATTATGCCTTGGAGATTTGACAGGGTATATCATGTATGCTCCGTGCTTACGACCTTGCGTGCGTAATTATTGGGGTATTTGTTGACGCCAAAATCTTATTAGAATTTTATGCGAATTCAGGGGTGTGACAACTCATGATTTAATTGACTGTCTAAACGAGTCGCAATATTAATAACTCCTCAACCCATGTAACCATTTTATACTAATTAACTCGGGTGAGGGATATTCGACGCAACCTATAGCTTTTATTCTCTTTGATTAATTTAGTTTAAATACACTCGCCTAGTTCAATCTTTCCCTTTTATTTATCTTTTTCTTTTTGTTATAATTATCTTTTACACTTTTATTTTTAGAAGTCTTAAACCATGTAAGTTATAACAACTTGTCTATGTGGATTTTTGATACCCGGACTGGACGCTATACTCCCTTAAAAGAGTGTAGTCATAATTTAGGTTTTTTTATAGAGTTGGTGAGCCAAAAATAACGAACAACCGGCGCGTAGGCGACACTCGGGCCGCGGCGAAATCCTGTCTATCAAATGGGGCCATTGCCGGAGACTTGTTTGTTTTAGAATTTATTTGATTTAGTATTTTGTTGTATTTTTTTTTCTATTTGTATTTTTTTCCTAAAATTTTTGTAGGACTTCTACATTTGAGCGCCAACAACTACTTGAATTTTTCGCACGCGCACCACTTTGTCGAATTCTCCACTTCCAGCCATCTTTGAGGTAAGCATGTCTTATTACAATCCTTTCAGTAATCATTATGATAATTCTCAAAATCCCCGTACTCCTATGACTTTTGGTCAATACTTTGAGTCCCAAAAAATTGAAAATTCAAAAATGACTTTAGGCGAGTATTACAAAACTCAAGCTTTGGAGTGAAAGTATTTTGAGGAGGATGATAACGATTTTGGGCCTCTAATTACTTATAATAGGAATTTTGAAACTAAAAGCTATAGCTTTCAAAATTCTTATAATAATGAGTTTGAGTATAGTTCCGATAATAATTTTCAAACTTCTCATTTTCGAGAATCCGCAGCCCAACCTATGACTTTCGGTGGGGGTTTGCTCATGCTTGAGAATGAGAGGTATGAAGACCATTATCGGAAAGAAAATCATTTGTGGGAACATGAATTGGATTTATTATTTGAATTCGACGATGATTTTCTTCCGAAACGTTTCAAGTCGAGGAATGTTTTGAAATAAATGAGGATTTTATGCCTACTTTGGAACAAACCATTCTTGACTTGTCCCATGGTTTAATAGAGAATGAAAGTGATGATGAAATGATTTCGTCTTTGGATCCCAAAGAAGAAAGTTTCATTAAAAATGATCCCATCTCCTTTGAAATTCCAACTTTGAGCGATGATAACTCATCTCTTGAGTTTGAATTTCTTTCCTCCCCCTTTTCATTATCCGTTATCATACCATAACAAGTACTCGATGAATCGGTGCCGAACTTTAAAACGTTCAACCCTTTCACCGACGAGGAGTACTTGCTCGAGTTGCTTTCCATGAAGGCATCGTTGCCTCCTTGTGTGCCCCTCCCATTCCAATTTCAAAATACTTGGGAGATGATTAAATTTTTTTACCCCCATGTGTATTTGTCACCCGTCTTATCCAAAACCGCCATCCTCCCGCCAAAATTTTTAATTTCTTATGCCTTACACATGCCTTCCGTTGTTGAAACGAAATTATTATTTTTCGGGAGGCATGCATGAGTGGGAGGGTCCGCTGTGGATCTTTCAAAGGCAAATCATTTTTGTGGTGGACCCTCAAATATTTAGACTTCTAGTGTAGTTAGTGTGAAGCCTAAATAGTAGGTTGTATATAGTTAACTTTTTATTCTTTCTTTCTTTTTATCTTTCTTTCCTTTTTAATTTAGTCTAGTGTAACTAGTTAAATTTTTGTTATGCTTTGGTACTAACATGTTTTGTAGAATCATTGGACTTGTACTTTCACGATATCGCTCCATTGTGGGTAATATCACTCTTTTCCTCTCTTTAACTTGGTTCTTAATTCACATTGAGGACAATGTCAGGTTTTAAGTTAGGGGGTGTAGGATATTCTATCCATTCATTGGTAGTTTCTTTGATTTGATTATATGTTAATTACTAAGTATGATTTCTTAGAAAAATTTGAAAAATATTTTCTTTCCTTTTTCTGCTTTGTTGGGCATTTTTCCTTTGTTTCCGATGATAAATTTTAATAATTGCCCGATCCAATAGACAACTCAATGATGCATGTTCTCGATTTTAAAATTTAATATACTTTAGTCCTCAATCATTGATATTATGAATAACTTCATGAATTAAACTTTAATCCCATGAGCACATGCGCTTTTCTTGTTCTATTGATTTGGTTTAAGATTTTTATAACTCGATAATCTTTTGTTGCATTGTATATACTTACACCGGGTAAGCTTTGTACCTTTAATTGTTTGTGAGTGTATACACTATTCTTTCCTCTTTGAAAACGTTACATTAGTTGGTAATCTCATTATTCTTTCATTGATCGTTCATTAATTGAGTTTATATCTTGAAATGTATTACTTGAGCATGATTTTCAAAGTTTGTTTTGACTCGAGAATTGCATAAACTTTAGGAAATGATCATAGCCTTGACCTCATCTTATTTGTTATATCACCCATATTGACCTTGACCTCACCTTAAATGTTTTCCCTCATTGACCCCTTTGAGCCTAAATATAAACCTTTCATTTCATGACCCAAAATTCCCATAACCAACTCCAAATTGGAGCTATATACAATATATATATTACCTTCCATATCTTTGTTTGGAATATTACTTGGGATTGAATGATGTTGCGTTGTGATTGCAATTTAGTCATGTGAGAGTGTGAAAAGTAAAGAAAAGAAAGTGTAGTGAAAAAGAAAAAGAAAAAGAAAAAAAACAAAACAAAAGAAAAGGTGAGAAAAAGAAGAAAAGAAAAGAAAGAGAAATTTGTATATGTTGTGTATATAATTAAATAAGCTTTGATTTCTCTCCAAATGATATATCCATTGCATATTTTGAACTTGTTTTCCAATTTTGATATTGCTCGCATTCTTCCCATTATTCCAAGTTTTCATTTTCGAACACATTGAATCCGTAAAGACATATCTTTCATTTCTTACCCTTAACCCCAAACCTACATTATAACCCTATCAAGTCCTATGTGATCTTAGGGTGAATTTAATTTAAAATTTGAAATAATTTTGATAATCTGTGAAAATACATTTCGCCTCTTTTAATGAGTGGTATCTTTCATTGAGATTACAATTTTTCATTTTATATATAGCATTCTTCATTTGTGACATGATGCGCGGCCTAGTGTCCATTTACATTTACTCTTTATGTCCGCATGTTCCGTGTGTTAACTCCCTGTATCGAGTGAATTCACTTGATGAGTGTAATACCCGCGAGGATTGAATACATGCTTTCTTTATTTAGTATTCGGTTTATATAAGTTTTTGCCAAATCATTCTTTGCATGTGCTCGCTCCCCTCCCACAATTTTAAGGTTTCAATTTAATGAGGTGAATTCTATAATGTTAATAACTGCGGACTTTTGTGTGAATTTGTTCACTTTCTAATAATGTGTATGAAATCTTTTTCACTATTGTTGGGCTTATTGCATTTTGGTTTGGGAATATTTTGAGGAAACTATTTGATGTTTGTGGGTTTCATCCCTGAAAATCCTCACGAGACGACACTCGTCCATTAGGGTAACCAAGGGGTTTAACAACTTATTGCATACACTAAATGCAATTATGCTCCCTACGAAAGTGGAGTTTATATTTCGATGCATATATACGTCTTGTATTGCCTTCTATGGAAAGGTTTTGTTTGTTTCATCACCGGGGACTGGCAATGTTTAAGTTAGGGGGTGTGATTCATATAGTATATTGCATATTTCTGCCCTATATCTTTATACATTTTAGCACTTTTATAGTCCTAAATGACTATATTTATGCTCATTAACTATAAAACCTCGTATTTGGATATATACATGCTTTGGAGGGGTTAAATGTGCTTTTATAGGTATTGGAACGCTAAAAGTGAGGATCCATTGCATTTCGGGGAAGTTCCGTCGTCGGACGCTACTTCATGGGCATTTTAGTCAATTCATATTTCATCTATGGCTCAAGGAAATTCTACGGATGCGTATTTCGTTGAGTTAGCATCGCGTGGCCACACATGGAACGTTGTTTCGAGTTCGGATGAAGAAGTTAGGGCCATTTCCATAATGAACTTTTCCTCCCATGTGAAAACCAAAGGATTGTAGAAAACTGAGTACCGGTCGACTGCGCTTCTTATGTCGGTCGACCAAATTTTGGCATTTTACCTTGGCTCGAAGATAGTGTGGCTTAACTTAAAAGTGCGGTCGACCGCGCTTCTGCGATCGGTCACCCGCGATCACCAGATATTTGCCACTTTCTTATTTTCTTTTCTTTTTCCTTTATTTCTTTTGTAACTTACTATATCAACCAATTTTTTTTATTTTCATTATATTACATTTTTCATTAGGTTTAGGGTTTGTAAGTAGATTTGACCCTCCTCCATTTCCTTCGGGTGTTTTACCCATTTTTGTGTATGTAAGCTTCATTTTATTTGTCTCTTTCATTTGTTTAATGCTTTCTTTACTTGCTTCCTTTCATTTCCATGCCTAGTTAATATTTATATCTTGATATTTATTGCTTTTATAATTAGGTTTACTTTCTTTCTTTAGTTGTTTTCTAGTATAGTTTTATCGCATTTATTTACTGCTTTCCTTTACTGTGTTTTTATCATGTTTTCTAGCTAATTTAATTTGGGTTGTGTCGGATTGAACTCACTTTGGGTTGACATGTTGCTTTGCTTTGGTGATGGAGTTTTACGGGTTTATTTCGAGTGTGTTGTCCTAGTTATTACTCCTAGGAGATTTGACGGGGTATATCATGTATGCTCCGTACTTACGAGCTTGCTTGCATAATTTTTCAGGTATTTGTTGACGCCAAAATCTTATTAGACTTTTATACGAATTTAAGGGTGTGACAACTCTTGATTTAATTAACTGTCAAAACGAGACGCAATCTTAATAACTCATCGACCCATGTAACCATTTTATACTAATTAACTCGGGTGAGGGATATTCAACGTAACCTATAGCTTTTATTCTCTTTGATTAATTAAGTTTAAATACACTCGCCTAGTTTAATCTTTCCCTTTTATTTATCTTTTCCTTTTTATTATAATTATCTTTTACACTTTTATTTTTAGATGTATTAAACCAAGTAAATTCTAGCAACTCGTCTCTGTGGATTTTTGATACCCAGACTGGCCTCTATACTCCCTTAAAATAGTGTAGTCATAGTTTAGATTTTTGTATAGAGTTGGTTGTAATACCCCGTAATTTTATGGATTTTATTAAATGGGAGTAATTAAATTAAATAATATTTATTTAGAAATTAATCCGGACTTATATACTAGCGAGACGAGAGTTGGTATTTGATTATGATATTAATGTTGAATATTACTGAGTGAATATGGTAATCTATGATTATTGAATTTATTAAAATGGTCGCGAGTCCTAAATACGACAACACGAAAATTAAGTTGGGACGCACGTGTCAGTCACGTTAGGAATCAATGTATATGAATTTAAAATTAAATCACTTTTGTATCACCAGTATAGTCATTTTGAGTGCGCCAATGTGTTTGGAAGGGTCGAAATTGTTAGAAAATCCTAGCCGGGGGTTTAGTTTGGGTCCCAGAGCATTTTTAGGCCTCACCGGCAACCCGGGAGGGTATTTTAGTCATTTTAATTTTTAGGGAATATTAACCCACGAAATTTAGGCCTTATTTGTCAACCAATATTAGGGCCATTAGGGACATTATCTGTCAAAATTAAGTAGTGGTCAACGTGAGAAGAGATGAGAAGTTCCAAGGGAGTTTCCAAGGCCATAACCACCACACACCACCACTATCGTCGGATTTGTGACCGAAGAGAGAGGAAGATAACCAAACCTTAGCGTCATCAAAGGATTAGAACATCGAATTTCTAGGCAAGTGATTTGATTGATTAAGATTTAACATATAATTTATCCATGATAGTTTAGGATTTGATGATATCCATGAAAATATTGAAAAATCATGAAAACTGGAGATTTAATCTTAATTCTGGACAGGATTTATATGTAGTTTGAATCTTGAAGTATTTTATTAATGAAATCATAAACCATGCTTAATTAAATACGAATTTATGAGGAGATGCAGGATGATTCTTGGAGAGAATAGAAAATAGGGTTTTTCATGATAATAGGAATGATTTGATCTAAGAAAAGTCTAATTGATGATGATTTAAGAATTCTGGAACGTTAAGAATCATGTATTTAGGTTGTATGATTACCCAATATATTTACTTTAGGATTAAACATCTTGTAATGAAGATTTGGGACAAAAATAGGGCTGAAAACGAAGAAACCTGAAACATGGACCTGCGTGATCGATCGATCGACATTCATAGGTAGATCGATTGACTGGGCTCGATCGATCGACATTCATAGGTCGATTGATCGACCTCCCCAGAAACTGTGATCTTTTTCCCTTTTTGGATTTAGGCGATTCTGTCCATTGAAAGTTGTAGGTGGGGATTATGTGAATACATTAAAACCTTAGGGAGACAAGTAGGGAAATAATTGAAGCCCGAAACATATTAGATTTGGTTTGGAACGTAGTGTTGAACTTACGAGTGTCCAACAAGTAATTTACCATTATAAGATGCGAGAGCATGACTTAAGTTCGTATGAGTGATAAGTTAAGGTTTGAGACAGAAATATGGACTTAGGAGTACTGAATTGACATGTGGGATACGTAGGCGACTTAGTAACCTTTTCGGGGCATGTGTAAGTACTCGAAACGATACGATGTGAGATTTATTGGCAAAACAAATTATATTTAAGTTGGAATGATAATGGCGTACGAGTAATACCGATGGTATAGGGATGAAAATATACCTTTAATAATGTAAGAATTACCTAAGTTGTGTGAATGCTTAGTATATGGACTATTGTGTGTAAGACATACCTACCATACTTTCTATCACGAGAGGTCGGCTTTCAGAATAAGACCATCTGATCTTTGCGTGCCTACATGGGGATTCAGAATGGTACCTTAAGGACGTAGGGCTGTGAATGACTTATTTGTGAGTTGAAAATTCAGCTGACCATGGGAGCGTAGGTATGTGCGTGACCCATGGGTATGTGAACTATGTTCGCCTCCAATATGTGTGATTATGTTTATTGAAACGATTCCTGAGTGATTCGGAACACGTAGTCCTTATGTACGTGATGTACCGGGATTCGATAATAGAGTATGCGTGCACCGCAACTTAGCGTAGGGGTGCCATATTTGTATATTTATGCTGAGAATGATATACTTGTACTTGTATCGGAATCATTGTTAAATTATGATTACGAATAATTAAGATATTTGAATGGGATTTAAAAATGAGAATTCCTATCATAATTGATATAAATTAATCTGATTAATGTAAAGGTGAGTTACATGCATAATATATTAGGATGATAAGAATAGACCCCTATATTATAATGTGAAGTCTGGAAGTGGTATGGACTAGTTAGTTGACGACATAACTAGGATGGGTTGAGAGTATACATTAGGCGTGCACATTAGTTGAGGGGTGAGGAACTCATGTGGTAGCACATAACTAACATGTATATAATATTTACTGTTTAATGAAATTAAACACTTGCTATATTTTTAAACTGTTTTCACCTCGGGGTCTTGACCCGTTTGCTTTCAAATCTATTTTTCTTGTAAAACCTTCTAGGTGCCCAGTCACAGGGACGCCAAGCATAGGAATTCCTTTTTATTGACGTGTTGTAGCTGTTGTGGAAGTTACAGGATCTCGGTATTAGACGCCTCCACATTCTTAACTTGATTCTATTCAGGGTTACTAATCTGTTAGGGCATGTCTCCCATTTTCAATTAAATGATAGCATTCTCAGACTTTCAGTTTCATTTCAGTTTTGGATATCAATTATTTATTCAGACTTTTGTATTGGGATTTATTTAGTATTTGGATTGTTCAGGGGAGTGTGACTCCAGACTCATTTTATTTATTCCATTTTATTCGATTATGATTGTGATGTGAATGAGGTATAGTTAGCCTATAATTTAATTGGTTACATGTTAATTTAATTTAATAAAATCTCACACTTCACTATTTTAAATCTTAGGTGGTTAATAATTAATTAAATGCTTTTCATTAGTGATACTATGAACTTAACCAACTTATAATTTTGTATTAATTTGAATAAAGGAGCAACGACCTGGTATTTAGTTAGTCGGGGGTGTCACAAGTGGTATCAGAGCTTCAGGTTCTGGCGTCCTTAGGATCTGTACGGGTTGTTATATTTCTGCGTAGCATCCTTTGATATAGAGCCCTATATTTTAGGATTGTTGTACTCTTTTGTGTATCTTATGTTCTTCAGCTATTTTTAGATAATAACTGTGGACTTGCAAAATTTATCTCTCATTTCAGATGCCTCCTCGACGTGCACAACGAGTTCCCAGGGGTGCCCTGCTCGAGCCTCAGGCTGCACCAGTTCGGGGTTTTATGAATGCTACTGAAGTTGCCTCAATTGTAGCTTAGGCGGTAAATTTCGTATTAGAACTTATGCAGTAGGCACCACCTCAGGCACCGGTGGTAGCCCCAGTCCAGGCTCATGCATTCCCATCTGCTTAGGAATGTGTCCGTGATGCCTTTTAGAAGGTGCACCTTCCAGAGTTTGCAGGGAGCTCCCACGTCGTTGTGTTGAGTTAATGGAAAAAGGACATCCAAAGTCACTTGAGGATGTATGAGTGTATAGATGTGTAGAGGCAGATACTGGATACATTTAAGCTAGTAGGAGCAGCATTATAGTGGTGGGAGTCCATTACCACCGCAGAGGAGAGATATGTTCTTTCTATTCAAGAGTTCTGGGTGTGGTTCAATTGCAAATATTTCCCCTCAGCAATTCACACCGAGATGAGGCAAAAATTGATGAACCTTAAGTAGGAAGGGAGGACAGTGCCAGAGTATGAGGCTGAATTCACTAATCTTCTAAACATCATTCCCGATGAGATTCCAACTGAAGAGAAGAAAATCCAGAACTTCATAGATGGGTTGACGTGGAGAATTCATCAGCACCTGCTAGGTAATCTCTCTTTGGCCGCCTAGTCAGATGTGGTTAACATAGCATTACTTCACTGCCAGAAGGTAAGCGTGCAGGAGAGTCTAGCCATCAGGGCATGACAAGGGGGTAATGGTGCCAGCAAGGCACAATTAGCTCAGGGTCAGCACAGACAGGGTGATCAGAGTTCCCCGTAGGGGAATTCTAAGAGATTTAGACCAGGAGGTTTCAGGCATGTCCAGAGAGGTTTTTGACATGGCCAGCAGGGTCACCATGGCCAAGAGGGTCAGCAGCAGTTGCACCAGGACCAGCATAACCAGGGTAAGGGTGGTAACAACCATCAGGGCCATGGAAAGCAGGGTCAGTGAGGGGGAAACTTTGTGGGGAAATGTTTTATATGTGGCAAGCATGACCACAATCTCTAGGAGTGTCCTGAGAGGGGCAGGGCCCCGCAGTAGCAGTAGTATGGTGCTCGTCAGAAGCGCCAAAGACTGATGTTTCCCTTCGCCCTCCCAGCGCCACCACAAAATGCCAGCACTACCACTTATCCCAGCAGTCCCAGTTTAGCAGGGATAGCTTCAGTACGGTCGGGTTTACCAACTTCAGAAGGCCAGAGTCCCACAAGATCCACCCATAATTGAGGGTATGTTTTCTATTTAGGGGACTATGGGGCGTATTTTATTTGACACGGTAGCCACACGCTATTTTATTGCCATAAGATTTGCACTCGCTTTGTGGCTATTAGATACCGCAGAGAGCACTGTCACTTGTGTAGATTCAATGCTGAGTAAGGAATCTATGATTTCTCTTATATGTATAGGCATGGGTGTAGATATTGGTAAGTTTACTTTACCTGCTGACAAGTTGGTATTAGATATGTTCGAGTACGATGTAATTATTGGTATGGATTGGCTGGTTACGTATTGAGCCATACCCGGTCATGAGATGTTCCTAGTGGCGATGCCTCGTCCTAAGGGAGGATCATCTACTCACTTGTACTACATAGAGGAGGAGACTTTTAGGGAGGTGGTGATACCGCTTGATTCGATTCCAGTTGCTAGGGAGTTCACTGATGTATTCCAGGATATTTCGAGATTACCTCATAGTAGAGAAATAGACTTTGTTGTAGATTTGACACCGGACACTCGTCCGATAGCTCACGTACCTTACCTATGGTTCCAATGGAAATGAGGGAGCTACGGGATCAGATAGAGAAGTTGCTGGGTCAGGGGTTTATCCGTAGGAGTACTTCGCCGTGGAATGCTCGTGTGATGTTCCTTAAGAAGAGGGATGGATCTTTGAGATTGTGTGTAGATGATTAGGCATAGATTCTTCCTAATTTATCCCTTAATTTGGGTACTTTTAGCACCTCGAACAACGTAATCGATTTGACTTTATCTCATAATCTTACTACTAACTGATCCTAATGAGTACACTGAGTTTTTGGTATTTCGTAGTGATTTTTCAGGTATTTAATGTCAAGAAATGGAAGAAGGAAATCGAAAGAATCAAGAAAGACAAGAAGGAAAGTCAAAAGGGAAAAAGTGTAATTTCCACCTGGAATTCGGATGAGGTACCTAAAGAGAAGTTGAAGACATCACATTCATGAGCACATAGGAAGACACAGCACCTCAATCGGAGTCCCAAAACAAAAGATATGAGAAGTCAAAGTTGAGTAAAAAGTCAAATAGGCGAACTGGTCCGCCCCTGCCCCTGACCGATCCGCTTTGCAAAACTCCAGAAGACCCCGGATCTCAAGAAAATCGAAGAAGGGAAAAAAAATAAAAGAACCAGTCTACCCCCGGACGATTTCGCCCCAAAATAAAAAGAACCGATCCGCTTGGGTGGCAGACCAGTCCGCCTAAGGCTCAGACCAGTCCGACTATCGAGATTTCCAAATCTTATCTGCTCCGAAAAAGAATCCTAGTGCAGATGAAACTCTTGAATTGTTGTAGGGTATAAAAACCCATTTTATATTTATTATTTGCACGGAGAATAACGGAGAATTTTAGATAATTTTCCATTACTTTCCAGAAACCCTAGTTAGATATAATTTACAGTTTAATTCCATATATTGGAGGTTATTTTTGAGAATTCTGTGTTCTTCATTGCTGTTGTTACTACCTTGGTAAAAATTAGTGAGTAATTCCTTCTTTTCAATTATGTTCTACTTTAATTCACCACTTTTCTTTAGATTAATCATGAATTTTTGCACATTCAACACTGTTTTCATTACTTTCAGCATGTTAGGCTTGATTTTCTAAGGTTGGGATACATGAGCCCAGCCTGATGTGTTAATTGCATGTGTATAAAATTAGTCCTCTGAATTTAGTGATTGATTTTGACCGTATTGCGTAGGAACAAAACAATTGTAGGTCTTTATATCTCATTTGCCTCTGGGTAACCGTGATGATTTAGAATGCAATTCGAGTGTAACTATCGCGATACCGATTCACTCATCCTCAGATTAAGTATGATGCGGGCTTGTACCTCATATACGTAATGCTTGGGAGTACTAAATTCCGGGTCAAATTAATCAGTTAAATTTATGATTAATATTATAACTGCAATACACTAGGGTTGGGGGATTGTATTCCCGTCCTGTTTTTCCCATCACTTAGTCAAAAGTTTCAAATCATTTTTCAATCATATTTTAGGTAGTTTAGTATAATTGCATTTCCTCATAATTTCATAATTGCATTTAGTTATAATCAATTCTCAAAATCAAATCATTTTTCCTTTCTTTTTAGAGTCAGAGTTAGGGTTCCTCCGTCTTTTCCCGTCGTTACAACTCTGTTGTCCTTTTTCCCTATGGATACGATCCCGACTTACCGGGTATATTACTAACGCGACAGGCTTGCACTTGAGTCTAGAGTGAACGCACATTCTGAGTCACGTCAAGTTTTTAGCGCCGTTGCCGTTGAAATAGGTAGACTTAGGATTAGATCGAGTCAATCCAAAGCTTTGACCAAAAATATTTCCAAAAAAATCCAAAAACATAAAACAATTCAAAAAGCACAAAAAGATTCACCATCATCTCTCATAAGCCATTAATGCAAAATTCTGAACTCACTCCCACACCCCATAATACTCCAACCAACATTCATGAAAATCCAATCGTTGAGTATAACCCCGATAGTACCCACACTCCAAACGCCCCACAGTTCTGGATCCCACCTCCCACACCATCACACTCAATCTCCAATAACACTACGTTTTCCTTCTTAAGACACACTTCCGAACACACCTCCGAGCACACTTCGAGCACACCAAGTGAGAGCACCGAGTCGTTAAGTGAGAGAGAGATGTCGCAGCATGGTAGTGCACCCGTCGATGAGGAAGAGCCCCCATACCGCCCACTAAGAGAATTTTTATATCCCGAGTGCACTGTCACTCCGGGATGCATTATACTCCCGTATAATTCTGGGCAATTCCGTTTCAAAAATGGGATGATCCAGATGTTACCTCATTACCATGGGATGGATTTTGAAAAGTCATACCCTCACATTAGGGAATTTGAGGATGTGTGCGATACTCTCAATGATCAAACCTGCACATAAGAGGTGATCCGCCTCAAACTCTTCCCCTTCTCACTCAAAGATAAAGCTAAGACCTGGCTATGGTCTTTACCTCCAAACTCGATTCCATCTTGGAACGAGTTTCAATCGAGATTTGTCAAGAAATTCTTCCCAACACATCGAACAATAAACATAAAGGCTCAAATTCAAGCGTTTAGGCAATCTGAAAATGAGACATTTCATCGATATTATGAATGTTTCAATGAGTTAATTTCTTCATGCCCCCATCATGGATTTGATTAAGCGCAAATAATCTCTTTTCTCTATAATGGGCTGAATCTTAACTCCAAGAAACTTGTTGAAACTATGGGAAGTGGTCATTTTGTCGATTTAGATGCCCACGATGCTGAGCTTCACCTGAGGTATGTCGCAGAGACTACCCAATCCTGGGATACATCTGATCCTAGAGCTCAAAATTGAAATCGTCAAATGACCACCACCCCGTCGGCGTCCGGCCTATTTCACTTAGATAAGAATTCTATGGAGGAAAGTCGATTGGATACCCTTGAGAAAGGATTTCGAGACCTATGCGAGATATATGGAAAAGGACCAGCTGGATCCATACCAAACCCCATCGAGAAGGTGTGTACGATTTGTGAGGCGGGTCATTCAACTGAGGAATGCCCGACTATACCCGCCTACAAAGTTATGCTTCAGGAGCAAGTTAGTGGTATAGGAGGTTTTAAGGGTAATTTCGGTGCACCGCACGGGAACTCGTACAACCCTTCATGGAAAAACCATCCTGGTTTTAACTATGGGCAACAACATGCTGCGATGAGCCCTACTTCTCATATTGCCCCTCCTCCACCACAACACTTTCAACAAGATCCACACATGCAAGGACATGTGCCAGCACCCCCACCTCAAAGATATTACATACCGCCATCACGGAGAACGCTCGAGGATACCATGAATCAATTCATCGCAAGCCAGACCGCAACCAATGCCAAATATAATCGTCTGATTGGTGACATAAATACGAATCTGTCAAAGATACAATCCTCGTTGAGTGTTCAAGAGAAGGGCAAGTTTCCTGCCCAAGGCCAAAGACCTCCCCAAGGTTAAAATAGTGTTAGGTCCACCTCTACTGAACATCAGGACCAATGTCAAGCTGTGACCACTCTTCGTAGTGGGAGAGTCATTGATTTATCACCTCCCCCACACGACACAACGAAAGACAAGGAGATTTCGCCCAGCACAAAAGGGGCCGAATGTGTCCCCTTGAATGAGAGTGACAAATAAGATGCTAGTGAGCCAGAGGTAGTAGTGAAACCACCCTCCGCAGAACCGTTTCCTCAAAGGTTGATTCCCTCCCATAAAGGAAACCCACGTGAGGACGTGCTTGAAGTGCTAAATCAAGTAAAGCTGAATTTACCTTTTCTTGATGCCATTAAGCAAATTCCAGCTTATGCTAAAGTTATCAAAGACTTGTTGACGGTAAAGAGAAATATGAAGGTAAAGAAGAATGTATTTCTAGACTAGAACGTGAGCTCCATTCTACTAAATGATCTCCCGCCTAAATTCAAAGATCTCGGTGCACCCACCATTTCCTGCATCATTGGAGAGAATAAAATAGAAAAAGCCTTAATCGACTTGGGATCAAGCGTAAATATCCTCCCTTACTAATTAATGGATCGAACCGTGAAGATCCCAAGAGGCATAGCCGAGGACGTGATCGTCCAAGTTGACACTTTCTACTTCCTGGTAGATTTTGTCATTTGGGACACGGATCCCTCCTTCAACTCGAGTAACCATGTTCCCATCATCCTTGGGCGTCCTTTCTTAGCTACATCTAACGCAATCATTAATACTCGGAATGGAAGAATGCAACTCACCTTTGGGAACATGACATTAGAGACCAGCATCTTCCACATAGCCCAACATACAGGGGAGGAAGATGATCTTAACACGGCGAGCCTCATAGATGAGATAGTAGAGGAGTACTTTGAGGAGAATTATTGCGGCGACACCTTAGAAACCTGTTTAGTGGCGAGACACAAGAGTGAGGGGACGTACACTGACTTCGAGAGGGAGGTTAGGGAGTTACTCGATGAGAGTGCGTCGGATGAGGACGCGAGAGATGTTAATTGGGTTTCTAGATTCGAGGAGTTACCTCCGAGGGATACACGCATGGTTCCCTCCAGTGACAAATTTCCAATCCTTGAATTAAAGAAACTCCCCTCCCATATTAAATATACATACCTAGGAGAGGATGATACATTTCCTGTTGTTGTCTCCTCTAGCCTAGACGAAGAGCAGGAGGGTAAATTATTGGAAATTATGAAGAAGCACCAAAGTGCTTTTGGTTGGTGCATTTCTGATTTGAAGGGGATAAGTCCTTTAACTTTCACTCACAAGATCCATCTCGAAGAGGATGTTAAGCCCTCTAGAGAAATGCAAAGAAGACTAAATACCAACATGAAAGAAGTTGTGAGAATTGAGATTATCAAGTTATTGGATGCCGGGATTATCTACCCAATCTCGGATAGCTAGTGGGTGAGCCCCATTCAAGTCGTCCCGAAGAAGTCGGGCAAGACAGTGATTGAGAATGCTAAGGGAGAGCTAGTTTCCCAACGTACCACCATCGGGTGGTGCGTTTGCATTGATTATCGAAAACTCAATGCGGGAACTAGTAAAACCATTTCCCCTTACCATTTATTGATCAAATGCTTGAGAGAGTAGCGGGCCACCCTTACTATTGCTTCCTTGATGGTTATTCCGGATATAACCAGATTGAGGTAGATGTACTTGACCAAGAGAAAACGACCTTCACTTGCCCTTTTGGTACGTTTGCCTACAAACGCATGCCATTTGGATTGTGTAATGCACCCGCGACCTTTCAAAGGTGTATGTTGAGCCTATTTAGCGACATGGTCGAAAGAGGACTCGAAGTGTTCATGGATGATTTCAGCATTTTTGGCACCTCTTTTGATCATTGTTTAGAAAAGCTGGAAAAAGTACTTGCCCGGTGTGGGGAAAAGAACTTAGTGCTGAATTGGGAGAAATGCCATTTCATGGTCACCGAGGGAATAGTTCTTGGCCACATCGTATCATCCAAGGGAATAGAAGTGGATAGGGCAAAAATAGATGTCATAGATGACCTCCCCCCACCAAAATCGCTTAAGGACGTGCGCTCATTCTTGGGCCACACGGGGTTTTATCGAAGGTTCATTAAGGACTTTAGCGCCATCGCTAGACCCTTAAGAAAACTACTCATGAAGGACACCCCATTCGAGTGGACGGAATCATGCCAAAGCTCTTTTGAAAAACTGAAAACCATGCTTGTGTCCGCTCCCATCATGCAAGTTCCGGATTGGTCCTTACAATTCGAACTTATGTGTGAGAGATTGTTTTGGAGATTTATTAGGAGTTTCTCATAAAATATGATGGTGGGGACGAATTGAGCTATTTTAGGAACTTATGCTCATATGCATTGGAGTTTTTGTATTGAGGAAGTAGGGAAACCTCATTAGGGATGCGAGTTCCATTTAGAGGTCAGAAGTGAGCTTAGATATTATGTGAGGTTGAGGACTCTTTGAAAGAGTTGTGAGAGTATGGAGTGAAAATTGTAAGTCAACTTTTGTGTCGAATCCTTATAGCGATAGGGTTCTATTTAAGATATTATTGGGAACCAATGAGAAGTAGAGGTCGCCTATCCTTAGTGATGATAAAATCAAGGAAAAATTTGTAATTACGTTAATATTAAAGGTTCATAATGAGCCATTGATCCATAATCTAACATGAGAGTGATTTAACGTATTGCCGACCAATAATTATGAGCATACTTATCGTCGGGATAGCTTACACATATCAGGTCGTGGTTAACTATGGTTGTCCCAATATATAATGGGATCATAAAATGAATTTCAGATTTAGCTTGAGGCTTGAAGACTATTAGTTAAGTGTATACTTATAGTCGGGATTATTATTAGATATATCGATGTGCTTTCGGATATAGATGGGATGTGTAGTGATTGTTACGTACATTAAACTTTGGATTAATAACCTTAATGTTGGATATATTGGAAGAGTATTCATAACATAGGGGTAATGGATTAATATGCTTCAAGTGAGGGATCGTATTTATATAACGAATTAAGTTAATACGCTTGGAATGACGGCTAGTATAACGAGGATTATGTACACTTATAGCCGAGTTATAAATTTTGATCCATACAGACGAGAGATGGTATGTATTGATGTATATATATATATATATATATATATATATATATATATATATATATATATATATATATATATATATATATATATATATCTGTGTGTGTGTGTGTGTGTGTGTGTGTGTGTGTGTGTGTGTATATATGTGTGTACATATGGCGTGAATATCTATACCATGCAAAATGGCTTGTATATATAATGTGATCATATGTAGGTATATATATATATAGGTGAATGATATATATACTTGTTGTGTGAACATACCCGACACATGCTATCATGGGAAGTTGCGCGATGAGGGTGAGGCCTTGGTTTGCGAAGCAGGGTGCGGATAGTACCCAGGTCATAGTCGTCCCTTATGATTTGTGTGATTTTATTTTCGGGGGTGAGAAGTCTTAGGTATGAGGCTTTCTCACTTTTCGGTTAGGAGCTATGACCGCTTCCCATACGTTAGGATTGATTATGTCGCCATGGCGGTGTGATAATAGTCCGATAGGTGGTGACCCCGGGAGAAAGTGAGTAATTCCTGGATGATGATAGCATGGTGCAGTATTTTTGTATCCTATAACCATTTATGTTATGTGTATGGAAAAGTGTACATTATGTGTGTATGTATACGTGGTTATAGGAATGAATGATTATATATATATATATCGTACTTAGAGATAATTGCGGTTATATCGACCCCAAGGAGTTAGATATAGATTCTAATTATGTTCTTATATATATTACTCAATAATTAAGTAGTTACAGTAGTAGGATTTGTGTAGAAGACATAATGGATCCCTACGATCAACATTGTCAAGGAGTAGTGTATCGGGGAGGTTGCTTGTTTAGATTTCGTTTTGCGAGACGACCCAAGCACGAAACGTAGTGCAATGTTGAGAGTGGAGAGAAGTTTTGTCCTTAGTACTCGAATGTATGTTGTTTAGATAATAAACTCTTATATTGAAGCCTAATGTTAATGTGTGACGTACTAAGACTTATAACTGGTTTAAGTTAATAATTGGAACCACTAGAGCCTAGTAAGGCATATATGTGTATATATATTTAGGTGTGATTAGAATGGAAAGGATTCTTGCGTTATGTTCGGATGGCAGGTCATGCGGGTATACGCTGTGCATATAGTTAGGTAGGTAGTCCTTAAGTGTGTCGGGTAGCTGCATTAAGGTTTCGGAACACGATTAGGTGCGCGCTGTAGATGAGAGGTGAGTTTGGGGTTTCACGAGAGTGCGACTCCACTTTAATTATGAAATATTGCATTTATAACTATTATGCACTGTTATGCACTTGCTATAAACATTTTTACACCTCAGGCTCTGATCCGTTTATATTTCTCTTTTGCTATATATATATATATATATATATATATATATATATATATATTTTTTTTTTTTTTTTTACTACAGGTGTCCCACCGCAAGGATATCGTGGATGCTTTCCTATCCAGTGTCTTGGGAGCCGTAACAGATGCGAGCTGTTGCGTGATTTAGATTGTAGTTGCTTCCTATTTCTTTGAAAATCTAGATATGATTCATTTTATATATTAGGTTTACACCCAAATGTTATTTATAGCTGTTTATATTTCTTCTTTATGGTTGTTGTACTGTCTATGACCCAACAGCTTATTCGGGTAAATTGTTTTTGTGTAGTCATTTTATTTTAATTTTTAGCACTTCTTTTTATCATGGTACTTGTGTTCTTTCTACTTTTTCCATTAGTTCTATATTGTTGGTTTGTTGTCCGTTGCATGTTTTATTAAATTTTTGGCATCCGCTTTTATAGTTTCGGGTAGTTAGCCTTATCTATTTAAGTATAGTCTGTTGATGCTGAGAATGAGCCATCCGATATTTCTGATTTAATGTAGTATAGGGCTGGACACCCGTTATTATTTTAAGCGGGGTGTCACACTAACTTTCTACTCCCGTACCTTACTCGAGTCTAAACCGAGCCTAAACCTACCCCGAGCCCGTGTGTGTTTAGTTTGTGCTTTTGTTGTTTTTATAAGATTTTTAGTTTGAGTCGTTTTTATTTTTAAGATTTATTCTAGATTTATTTAGAATTTTCTAGAATTTATTTATATTTATATTTATATTTTTTTCTTTTTATTAGTTTTTAATCTTAGTCTTTATTTTTAGTTTTGCTAGATTTTATATTTTTAGGACTTAGGTTTTATTTTTACTTCTTTTGTACTTTTTATTTTTATTTTATTAGGTTTATTTTTAATTATATTTTTTAGGGTCATAATCTAACACCCCCCCACCATACCACCCACCTATCCTACACTCACCTACACCCAACCAACTCACACAAAACTAACACACACTCACATACACCATACACTCTCATACACCCAAATACACCCACTTCATCTTCTTCAACAAACCCATATCCCTTTTCTCTCTCCTCTATCCTCGATAACCAAAAACACACATACCGAGTTCTCTCTCAACAAAGCACCAGCTACCATAACCATAACAACCAACACCCTAGACACCACCTTATACCTCCCTTGACCCAAGTTAAACCGAACATCCCCTATGAAATCCGGCCTACCTAAATTCGTCTCACCTTCCATACCCGCTACCATCAATACCGCGACGTGTCCCAAGCTGGTAGCGACCTAACTCCAAACCCACGAGAATCCCAACTGCCCGAAACCCACATCCGACTAGAACCCCCCAAACCCGACCTCCATTCCGGATATTCCCATATCCATATCCATAACCCATTAACCCCTTTCTATACCCAAAATACCCTTTTAACAAATATGATTTTGTCTCACCATTACCTCACACCTTAGCCACGCACATGTGCTCAACATATGCTCACTATTATCTCTACCCAATTTACCCTTAGATCCATGTGCCTCATTATAAAATGAAGAAGAAGACCCATTTAATAAAGATCTCCAAATTTGTTTTTAAACTTTTTGTGATAAAATTCTCTCCACTCCTCTGTAGAGATTATTTTCATTTTTAGCAAATATCTCAATATAGAGGTGTGTAGTGAAATTTATCTCTAGGATGAATTCCACTCCACCCCTCTATAGTGGGTTTTTGCATTTTTAGCAACTATTTCAAAATAAATTGATGTGGTCGAATTCATCCCTTATAGGAGGTAAATTCTAATCCATTCCTTTATGTTGAGTATTTGCATTTTTAGCAAATATCAAAACATAAAGTGATGATGTAGAATTTATTTCCTTGGATGAGTTCTAATGTACAATTTTATAATATTAAGATTTGCATTTTTAGCAAATCTCCTTTATTATTTAAGTGTCCATTATGAATTCATCCATTATCTTGTCATTTGTTTTCTTATTTTTATTTTTATTTTTATTTTGTAGTTTTTATTTTAGATTCAATAAATATATTAGTGAGTGATTGTAATTGAGAGAGTGTTGATGTAATTGAAGATTCCATTAAAATTTAAGGCTTAAATGAGTTTGATCTATTCCTCTCTTATTACTTTTATTTTCATCATCACATGCTTTCATTTGTTTATCTTATATTTTTGGATAATGATTATTGGGGGCTAATCTCCCATTCATGGGATGTATTTTGAAGCCCACATGAGTCCAATTTATTAGTTGGCTTTTTAGCACAATTTTATTTACCTCATTGTTTTATTATCTTTTACATCTTAGCTAGTACTTTAAAAATTAGTATATAGTTAGTTAAATAATAATCCCATGAAAAATTCATAAAAAAATATAAAAAGAAAAAAAAATAGAAAAATCATAATAATATGAAAATGAATTACACATGTCTTCATATATTTTATGTTTCGTCCTTAGAGTTGATTTGTACTCCTTTACATACCTTATACATATTTTGAGTTTGTTTGTAGGTTCAAGGGAATTTTGATGGAAAATGAATTGCAGAACAACAGATATACAATAAAGACACAATTGTTTGTCAATGAAATTATGCCGTTGTCTATCAATAGAGTTGCAACAACGACAAAAATACGTTAGAGAAGCAATTTTTTTTCTATCAAATGGCACCGTTGCCAATCTTTGGAGATTGAAGCATTGGAGATTATTTCTATTGTGCTTCATTTGTATTCCGTTTATTTTTATTTTTCTTCCGTACCATTTTTCATTTTTTTAGAAGGCTTGTATTATGATTTTTATTATTGGCTTGTATTACGGTGCTTAGAGACACCATTTACTTTTTATTTAAATTTGTAATAATTAAGTGTGAAGAAAAGCGTGATAGGGAAACCGGACAAGGTAGAGAGAGGGCGTACAAGGAGAGGAAAATAAGCCTCTCTACCTTGGGTCGATAGGACTTCCGGGGCCGACTAAGATAGGCGTAATCTCCCCCCGGTCGACTCAAATTGTTCATCATCCCACGGTGTAAAAATTGTGGGAGGTACATTTCTAAACCCTCGCGCCTCTCCTGTTAGCGAGTCTATATATTTTTTGTGATTATGTGCTCTTGTTTGATTTTATTCTCGCATTTATTTTCGAATGGTGTGATGAATTAAATTTCTGAGACCTACACCCGATCATTCATGAGAAGGGATTTCATCACCCGACTCACTCGCTTACTAATTGTGTGCTACCCTAGCCATCATTAATTTAAAATCAATCAACTACGTAGCCCACTCGGAGAATATTTTTGTAAAGGCGATCACTCAGATAAATTCCGTGATTTTTTATCGCCCGCGGACTTAATTAAAATTTGACTACCTTTTCACTAAATTTGAAGATAAAAATTGGATATGTGCTAGTTAGGAATTCTCCTTGACTTGTGTGTGTCCAATTTCATCCTTAAGTAGTCAGGTTTTAGTTAGTTCATCCAAATTCAAAGAGTCCAAATATATTTCCCGCTCTTTTCTTTCAAAAAAATCCAAAAAAGTATATTTTTTTCTTTCTCGTCTTTTCTTCCAAAAAATCGCAAAATATATATTTTTTCCCCATCTTTTCTTCAAAAAAAAAATCCAAAAAATATTTTTTTTTCTTCTTTTTCCCCACAAAAATCCAAAAATATATTTTTTCCCATTCTTTTTCAAAATTATATTTTTTCCTTGTTTTTCTCCACAAAAATCCAAAAATATTTTCTTCCTTTAATTTTATAAATATTCAAAAACATTTTCTTCCTTTCATTCTCTAAAAATCCCAAAAATATTTCCTTTCTTTTTCAAATTATTCCAAAACCACAAAAAAAATATAAATAAATATTTTCTTTTATCTTGAATAAATAATAATAATAATAATAATAGTAATAATAATAATAATAATAATAATAGTAATAATAATAATAATACGGCCCGTGAGTGGTACCTATTCACCCTCACCCCTTTTGCCTTTATCCAATAAGGCTAATGCTTCAGTCTTGTTTGGGGGTGATTCTCATCTCCCACTCTTCTGCCGCCCCGCGCTTTCATAGTTCTTATCCTTAGGGTGAGATCCCTTCGGTTTGGCTGAAGACGTTAAACTTAGCGCTACCAGGAGGCAACCCAACATTTCTAGTACGAGTCTCATCCAGTTTGGGGGTGGTGTTTCACATCACGATATGCTTTGCAGACTTGTACGCATTTTTGTTTTATCACTTATTCAGGATTTATCTTGCATTCATCTGCCCACTTCATTAGCGGTTGATTTTTGTAATATCTTTCCTCCTTTCTGCTCTCAATTTAAAAACTATTTTATTTAACATCGAGGATGATGTTCCTTTTTGTTTGGGGGTGGGGAATTTTATCAAAATCGTACCTCTTTTAAAAAAAATTTAAACCTGTTTTTTAAAAGTTTCGTGCAGTTTCTTTCATCTCATTCATTGACATGAATTTTTTATCATCCATATTTTTTTTAAGTCTAGGAATCAAGCTAAAGGATTTTTTTTTTAAATAGCTTATGTAATGCATAACAAGTCATTTTGCACCATGAATTTCTAGACTCAACAAAAATTTTGCACTTATCACGTCACTACGGTTTACAGTTGAAGAGTATTACAATTCTCAAGAGAACCTTAAGGATCATTAGTTGAGACTTTAGCTTATGAAATTCGTGACTTTCACCTTTTAGAGAGTTTTACGTAATCTCCAAATCACAAGTTGATTCAACTTCCTTTGGCTCCGCACTTAATCGTTGTATAATCTCATTATTCTTCATTAAAATTTTGGCTTGATCACTGAGAACGATATCACTTCGAGTTGTATGAAACACATGTCTTGAAGTTTGTCCCGATCACTATATTTTCATCCATACACCTTCCATTTTTCATATCAACACCATATATCATACCACCCATTTCCATATCAATTCCATTTTCACCCACCATGTTGAAAAAGGGAAAAGTGTTGAAAGTAAAATGAGAAGATCCATCATAGAGAGTGTTTGTATTTTTAGTGAATATCTCTCCCAAAGACGATTCAGATGGAGAAAGTTTTGGTACAAATCTATGTTGGGGTTATTTTTATTTTTAGCAGATTTATCTCATACATTGATGATTATTTTAAAAAAAGTAAAAGGAGAAGATTCGTCATAGAGAGTGTTTACATTTTTAGCGAATATATCTCCCAAAGTCGATCCAGATGGAGAAACATTAAATACATATCTATGTTAGGGTTATTTGTATTTTTAGCAAAATTTATCTCATACATTGATGAGTATTTGGAAAAGAAGAAAAAGAGAGTTGCAGGCAAATAATAAAGACATTTGTTCGTCAAAGTGTAATAAACTCTTCTCAAACATACACCATCCATCCATCATATAACCATCCTACCTCTATCATCCCATCCTTCTCATTTCATTTCCCCCTAGGTGTTCGGGCAAATGAGAGGCAACGTGATGAATAACTCGACGTTCTTACTGTAATGATTAGCATTCTTTCATGAGATTATTTTTCTTTCTAAATGTTCATTATTTCTTATGTGTGTGTGAGACATTTGACCTTGCTTACATTTACTCACCTCCTCACACACAAGAGCGATTCACTAACCAAAATCTCGAGAGTTCGTTTGAGAGAGCTATATCCAATGATATTTTGAAGTTGAAGCGTTGATTCCGAAAAGGCAATATATGAATTACTCTTATGATACTCAACCCGTTTTGACTAATTGAAACTACACACGTTGTGTTCTAGTAAGGATGTGCCTTGAGTATTTACTTAGCTACGCTTTTTACACTTTTAGCTTGTATTTCTCAAAATATTTAACTTACGATGGATTGTGAGATTATTCTACGTCTAATAAGATATTGATTGTCGTTTGCAAATGAAGATTTTTGTGGGTATATTCCCTGCAAACCCTCACGAGACACAACTCGTCCTGTAGGGCAACCTATAGGTTTAAAGGCATGTTGCACATGCTAAGTGCAATCTCAAGTGCCCGCGAAAATGGTACACTTTTGGTTTCTTATCTTTTTCTTTTTCTTTATCTTATTGCTCGAGGACTAGCAATGTTCTGTTTGGGGGTAGCGTGATAATCACCCAAAAGTGTACCTTTTATACCCCGAATAGACGTATTTTAGTTGCCAATTCTCGGAAAATTGGGTCTTATACGCGTAATTATTTATTGTGCAGGCTTGATCGTCGTTTGCGGAGTTCAAATGCTTATTTCAAGGCAAATGTGCGACTTATGATGCTAAGTTCCCAGTCCCGTACCTTACCCAAGCCTAAACCTACCTCGAGCCTATGTGTGTTTAGTTTGTGCTTTTATTATTTTTTTAGATTTTTGGTTTGAGTCATTTTTATTTTTAGGATTTATTTAGAATTTTCTAGAATTTATTTTATATTTCTTTTAATTTTATATTTTTATTAGTTTTTAATCTTAGTCTTTATTTTTAGTTTTGCTAGATTTTATATTTTTAGGACTTAGGTTTTACTTTTAGTTCTTTTGTAGTTTTTATTTTTATTATTTGAGTTTTATTATTAATAAATTTTATTTATTTTTAGAGGATTTATTTTGTATGTTTTATTTTAGTGCGCCCATGAGATGTTTTTATGTTTTCCTTTATTTTTTATTCGTTTTTAGTTGTTAGTTAGTTTATTATTATTATTATTGTTTTGTTTTGTTTTATTTTATTTTATTAGTTTTTATTTGAGTCGTGCTTAGTTTTTAAAATTTGTATTGTGTGTCGTGTTATTTTTATTTTTTAGTGAGTTTTGTTTTTAGTTGATTTTTATTTTTAGTTTAGTTTAGTTTTTATATTTATTTAGTTAGATTTACTTAGTATATTCACTTACTTTTTAGTTAGTTATTTACATCTTTGATTTAGTAGTCTTATTTTACCTTAAGCACATAATTGTTTTAATATTGAAAAAGCTAAAAAAATAAAAAATGCAAAAATCGAAAAATATAATAATAAACAAATGAATTGCATGCCTCTCTTGTATATTTCATCCTTAGATTTGGATTGATTCCCTTACTTATCGCTACACTCTAGTATTGTTATATTTTTACATGTATGAAAGGTTTTGATTAGAGTAGCTTCAATAACGAAACATACAAAAAGTAAACTCTATCATTAGGTCCCTAGAGATTATTTTTTAAAATTACTGTAAGGGAGATAAATTATGCCTCTTTTCACATTACCAAAATTTTAGTATCTTTATTTCTAAAAATAATAATTTTAATTAAAAAATTTCTTTACTTTATGATCTTTAAAAATATGAATATCTCATCACAAATAAATATTTTTTTAGAAAATTGAGTATTATCATTCTTGAATATAAATCATTAAATAAATATTTACAAGTGGTGAAAAAAGCTAAAATAGTAAATATTTTCTACTCGTACTGGGATATATGGTCCTACGGTAAATTGGTTGTGTCTGGGAATAAATTATCTGCACTTTAGGATTATTATGCACCATAATCATGAGAATTAGGAAGTGAATTATGTTGCCACAACTTCCATTTAACCTTACAAGCCTTAACATCATATTAATGAATTCTTGAGGGCATTATGACCGTTATAACGAAGGATAACAGATATCTTTAGGGACCATCTTAACCACGTAATGAATATTCAACCATTCATTACAAAAACATGTGTCAACACCCCTTTCTTTTGTAAAAAAAAACTTCTTTTATGTTGTAAAATATAATGATTTATTGTTATTATGTCAAATTTTAAAGAGATAAATCTTGTACAAACTCATTCATTGAGGTCATCCTTATGAATATCAAAGATATTTTATTATAGTGGATGTATGCCAATTAATTGAATCACTTACATATGTGTGTATTCATATCATTTTTCAAATTTTCTATTATAGATTTACTATTCAAATTCATGTCATTTTTTATGCTCACCTTACTTTCATTAAACCCATACAAGAAATCACCATCATCAAAGACTATATTGAATTGTACTTGATTTTATCAATATTGATGAGTTCATAGTAATCCTCAATTATAAAGCATAATCATATAATGAACACCAAGAGTGAGTGAACAAATACAAATTTAATGCATACTACCATCTACAAATTTTAGCACTAATTTAGGTTATAATAAAATGGATTTTAACGTTTTAACATGATAACTTGATTAACATAAATAATCTCAAATTATGTATTTGTATGAGTGAAAACAAGTAACAATTATAACAATAATTTAAAAACAATCACAATCTAAACCCAACATTTTTAAATTTAGAAGAAGAAGGATTTTCATAATCTAATTAACATGCAACATATACTTAACATACTACTTTAACATGTAATATAACATAAATCCCAAGTTAAATTAGTATTATATATTTTTTGCAATTTAATAATCATGGAAAGTTTTTTCAACTTAAATTATCTTTTTTAATGAGTATTAAGGTTAATTAGGTTTAAGTGGACATGAGAGTGCGAGACCTCGAAGGTAACGACCCAAAAACATAATTTATAAGTTTAAAAGATTGTTTCCTTTTTTAAAGTAACTAGGGTATAAAGCATCCAATTGGTCTATGTTAATGTTGTTTTATCAATACTAAAATATAACCAAGTTAGCTTGTTATTAATATAATTGATTCTAATAATGTGGGAAGAAATAATAATTCCCACATCACCGAATGTATGAGGAAAACCCCACTATAAGGGTAAAAACTTAGGCCTAAATGTACGATGGTAAAGAATTACAAATATAAGAAACATAACTTACACTAACACTACACCAAAATGGGTAAATTGGCACCCTTCCAGCACTTAGCCTTGTCACGGTCAATGACCGTGACAACAAACACGCATTTTGTGTCACGATCATTGACCGTGACAAGGCCGTGACAAAGTATTTTTACGATCAATGATCGTGACAAGTCCATGACAATTCTATTTGTCACGGACTTGTCATGGTCATTGACCGTGACAATACTTATAATGTTGTCACGGTCAGTGCCGTGACACGACCGTGACAAATGTCGTAGTAAAAAAACCTTTTCCCCTTCTTTTTCCCCCGTCGTTTCTTCCCTCCTTTTTTTCTCTCTCTCTACGCTCTCTCTCTCTCTCTCTCTCTCTCTCTCTTCCATTTATATATATATATATATATATATATATATATATATATATATATATGTGTGTGTGTGTGTGTGTGTGTGCATGTGTGCGTGCGTGGGGAGGGGGGAGGGGGTGGGGGTAGGGGTTTGGGCAGGGGGGGGGGGTTGTGCATGTGTGTGTGTGCATGAATGGTGAGTGGGGGGTGGGGAGGGGTGGGGGTAGGGGGTGGGGGGCTGTTTGTGTTTGTGTGGTGCGTGTGCGTGTGTGTGGTGGGTAAGGAGGGGGTATATGTGTGTATGTGCACGTGTGTGTATAGGTGTGTGTAGTGTGCGTGTTTGTGCGTAATATCCCTTGTAAATGAATTGATTGATTGTCCTTCATTATAAATTAGTAAATTAATAGATGATTAATTATGAAAGTAGGATTTCCCATCATTGTAAATTAATAATTGTATACTTTAATTGTTAGTTTAATTGATGAAAATAATTAATTGAGTAGATGAATTAGAAGGAGTGCGGGATACACATTTGTTGTTGACATTGCTGTTGGATTATAGTGGATCGATGTTGGGTTGGTTAATTTTAAAAGTGGCATGACCACTGGATTATTGTCCATATGGGGGTGGGATTTTTCAACTTTTTTCAAAAATTACTTTGTATATCGAACAATATATATATAGTATGATAATTAAATGAAACATACTTGAAATTACATATAGTGCGCATAGATACTAGCCTTCTAGTTCTTATGCATACACATTCAATAGCCGTTAGACCCGTTCGAGAGTCATTACCCCTGTAATGAGATCTCTCGAATTGTCCCGTTTGGACAGTTTGGGACTGCATAATTTCTTTATAATATTCTTAATGGCTTAAAGCTGTTACTTTTGGAGGAAGTTCTACAGTCATATCCTAATGTTCTCTAAGTACATATTGGATTGACAAGTGTGACTATTATTTCAATTGATCAATTGAAATAACACTCACACTTGCCAATGTACGTCATGTACTTGGAGAACTACGGGGATATGCTGCCGATTTTTTTCAAATTGTAACAATGTGCATGAGCTATTAAGTATATTACAGAAAAATGCGGTCTTGAATGGGATAAGACCACTCACCCTTTAGAGGAGATGGAGGAAATAGAAATTTCTATTATAAATTGAATTTGAATATAAATAAGACAAAATTAAATGAAACATACTATAAATCTAAGTTTTGTTTATACTAATCCATGAATATACGCTTCGTACCTTTAATAGGTTATTAGTTGTGGTAGCTGTGATGGGGTGCTCCTACATAATATCTATCCATTTTTTATGATAACCCGAATTTCAAACAATTTTTCAATTTGTAATAAATATTCCAATTTGTACCGAAACATCCAGTTTTAATGTTTTTAATTGATTTGCACTTTATCATTTTCACTCATGTGTAGTGTGTGTGTGTGGGCAGTAGGGGTGGGGGTGGGGATGTTTAACTCTTGTCATATTATGAGCTAAATGCTATTGTTTTGGAATTCAGAATTGAGGTGTTTAATAGTAACAATTCATTTTTATTTGTAGTAATTGTACATATTTGCATGTCTTTTTTTTAATTCATTTTGATATGTACTAATAACATTTTTTTTACAGCAAATGTCTCCTTCAGGTATTAAGGCGAGGATGATGATTCTGGTTATGATGATGTCGTCTGGGCTCGGTAGTAGCGGAGGCGACAAGGTCTCCTCGGCCCCTAGTCTTCCCAAATATGGAAAATTGGGATGCCCATCGAGAACAAGTCGGGGCTATTAGCGAGATCCCTCGAGCTGGTAAAGACGATTATTGACCCGGGGTACATTAGTTAGAAGGAGTGCCATATGAGCTCAAGTTGGCTGTTTGGGTGGCACTACAGCTAATATATTTATATTTATATTTATATGAATATTTCAATTACAATTTCGATTTTGATTTCAATTTCATTTTATGTTTATATTTATATTTATTTGCAACTAACATTGTATTTATTGGACAGGAACAATTGAACCTGGATCCAAAGCTACGCGATTCCGTCTTGGAGCAGTTAAGAGAGCAACACAAGACGTGGAAGAAAAATATGCGGACCTGGTACTTTGGGAAGACACGGGAGTCCATTATCCAAAGGCATGAATCCGTCCCGACGAAGGAGCCGATCTCATTGGCACAATGGCAAAGGTTCATTGACTGGAATCTTGCCAATCAGGAAGGGAAAACCGGGCAAAAAAGACGGACGTGCACTACTCCAGCCGGACGTCTTACGTCGAGGTGGAGCATAGGATGATGGTAAGATTTAATTTTTCTATACCTACACAATATATATTATTCTGCATTATTTTACTTTGCGGGGCCGATACTAATTTTACTTTATTTTATTTTAGGGGACAGGGAGTGGCCCTGAGGGTAGGCCACATAGGGTTGATACTTATGTGGCTCTTCGGATGAAGAAGGGGAAGGACAAGGAGGTGTCCCCAAGCATCGCGACCATGATTGTAAGTAATCCGACGGTTTACTTTTTGTTAATTACATTATAATTTTTTAATTTACTTATTTTACTAATCATGTGCTTTTTGTCGTTTCAGGCAAAGCTTAAGTAAGTGCATGAGTCGCAGTCTGATGCCGACAATGCATCTTTGTCCACAGACGCACATAGCCAACCGCTTGGCTCTGATCGCAAGGGGTGGACAAGGGGGGTGAGCTCACGGGTGGACAAATCTAGGATCATCGGATTGGATACGAGTGACACCGGGTTATCTCGAACAGTGGATTCACATGACATGAAGCTGTCCCGTTTGGAGGCGACGGTCCAGGATATGTACTCATTCGTGAAGCGTTCGTTGGTCAGAAACCGTAAGGGTAAAGGGAAGAGAAGGCGGTGCAGGAGGAGGTGCGGGAGGAGGAGGTGTGGGAGGACAAGGACAAGGATGTGGACCTCGCTGTTTCATCGTCGAGACGTGTGGACTTTGATGATCCACTTACCTATTTGGCTCCCTTCAATAGACTGATGTCGACACCTGGTTGGCCTAGCGTGTTTATACTGGACATATTTGATGGCCAGCGGATAGGGCGGGGGTTGAGGGACCCAAATATCGTCCAGGGTGCACTAGTTCATGGACGTGAGATTCAAGACATCGAGTCCAAGGTGCTCGTCACGCATGTGATGCCCGTGAAGGAGAACTCCCAATTGTGGTTGCGCAAACAATGCCGCACGGTGTATATTAGTGGATGTGTTAATTCATATATCGTGTGGCCTACTCACCTCCTCAGCGTTAACCATACCCCAGACATTTAGTGACATTGATTTAAGTTTGAATTGAATTGTTTTAAATTATTACATTTGAATTATATTTGGATTATATGGTGATTCATAGTCTCTCTATTTTGAATGTATATTTGCATTATCTCTATTTTATTTGGATATATGATATTTGAACAGGTACAACGTTGCTATAATAGGTACAAATATACTATTGGGAAGTGGCAGTGGCCATACTGCCCAGCAGATTTTTTTAAATTATGCCCAGAATTGTCACGGTCATTGACTGTGATGAGTCCTTGACAAAGAAACTTATCACGGACTTGTCACGGTCAATGATCGTGACAATTTTTTTAAAGAATGTCACGAGATTATCATGGTACTTGACCGTGACAAATCTTGTCGCGGTTAGAGATCGTGACATGACCGTGACAATTCTAACGAACTTGTCACGGTCAACGACCATGACAAAAAAAGTTATCTCGCCCAGAATTGTCACGGTCATTGACCTTGACAAGATAAAGTTGTTAAGGTCAATGACCGTGACAATTCGACAGATTTAGTGTAGTGTAATATAAATCACTACCATGCATCAACCTTTCTCACCATAATCTTGGTGGAGATTGCCAAGACCTAGAGTGTGCTACACAACCATGATCGGTTTTGACCTAGACTAATGTCTTAAAATATTTCACCAAACAAAGAAACTTTAAAGTGGAAGACCATTTTTGTTCTAAAGAAATGGAACCACTAAGTAACCATCGATCACAATCTTGGATGTGTTAAGATATCCAATGGTTGAAAAAAAAGTAGCAAATGTTTGTTTAAAAAAAAAGCTGGCAAAGTATTTTTTGAGTATTTTCAAAGTAGACCACATTAAAGAACAAAATTATTTTGGAAAATAATTTGTCAAAATATTGTTGAATATGAAAGCCTAACTTTCTTTAATTCCGTAATGAACCAAAATAAACTTGCAGAATACATTAAAAGAACTTTTCTCTTGAAATCTTAAGATATCTCACTCTTAAAATTTCCCCACAACTTATTTTGGAGCAATGGAGAAAATCTTGATTATCTACACAAGTGTAAAATGATAAGTAGAGTTTTTTACACTTTATTTTGATAAGTAATTTGAAGGAATTAAATGAAAGTGGAGGTTTTGAAAAGTAGATTTTTGTTCTAAAAATCTAAATATTTTGAGGAAACTATGGAACATTTCCTTTAATAATGAAATTCGATTTACTGTCAAAGAGACTTGTGTGTAAATACTCAGAAGCAAGATATCTCATTTATAATGTATGATATAATATTTTCAGAATGAATTTTCTACTATCAATTGTGGATCATGCATTTACAAATGTCATGCATCACATATCGACATTTTCAAATCATATTCATGTGTGAAAACATCAAGAGAATAATCAATGTAGAATTTGAAGATTTGGTTAGTAAGTGAAATATAAAGAGTGTAAGATATATTGGTGGACTTGTGGTCCTCGGCCGTACGATTGAACGAGCCCAGGGGAAATAGCGCAAGGACACAGGGATTGATGCTCTTCTAGTCTACTAATTTCCCCTTGCATTAGATTATCTGTTCGAGCTTTGACTCAATAACTTGCCCTTGGAAGATATTTGATGTCATGTCCAGTTTGAGTTACACACTCCCAATTTTAGGTCTTCTTAAAAAGTGTATTCTGCTAGATAAAGGGTTGGTTGAATCTTTTAGAACCGCTAGTTTGTTTTATACAAAACCAGATAAAAGATGCTGGGTTAGACCTTTCGAGAAAATCCTAAAGTAGATTTAAGTGTGCAGTTGGGTCATAGATCCTAGTTTTATGGGTTTAGGAACTGTCTTATAAGTGGGTAAAGTGTTAGGACTTGTGCATGACTCCATATTCATTTAAGTGTGCGTTTGGATTTTTTGGAGCCGTTAGTTTGTTTTTATGCTTCCATTACGATATGCTAATTATCGCTCTTAAAATTTATTGATTACATTTTAGTTATTTTAGAACTTTTTAAATACCTTAGGGTTAAAGTCCCTTAAACATAGATAGGTGTTTAGGTAGGGAAATGGTATCATTAAGCGATGTAAGAACGTCATTTCAACTGATGCAAGTACACAAGGGCACTTGTGCATGACTCCATATTCATTTATTGGGTGGTTATTAGTATTTATGCAAGTGTTCGAGAGATCTTGGCTTTGAATAGTTTGATATTTCTTTCCAAGTTGAGGAGAGATAAAAAATACAATAGAATAGATGAGTGAATCTCTCTTTGACAACATATCAATAGATAAGTTGTCAATACTCATAATGATGAGAATGACTCGGTATTGCACCTAAGTACCCAAGGAAAATTGTGATAGAAGCCTATATAGTTTGGTTTTTCACATTCTCTGACACGGTATGTGTGCAAGTGTTGGGATGCACGAAAGATCATAACTTGGAGATATTTCTCATTGATAGCATTTATGAAAGAGGGTGTAAAGGAAAGGTGATATATGATTTCATATATGTGGGTACAATATATCATGATATATATTTTTTAGGCTTGAGCTCATAAAAAGGACTCAATATGGCGCACATATACTCATGTAGCCACGAGATCAAAGCTTACGTAGTTTGAGTGCATACAATATGTATTCTTTTAAGAATTTATAGGGATATATTTGGGAGATTGCGCTTTGAGATAATTTGATATATGATTTTAGTTATTTAGATTTAATGGAGGAAAGTTAAGAGATGGGTGAAGCTCTATGGGGAAAACACATCGTGAGGCATGTTATCGAGGCTCGAGCTCATAAGAAGGACTCGGTATTACCCCTGCATACCCAAGGGGACTTGGTATATCAACCTATGTAGTTTGGCTATTCACGTGTTCCAACGTGATGTGTGTGAAACTATTGGACTTGGCTTGGGATGGAGTGGGGAGAGTGTATTTAGCTATCGACATATATTTAAGTATCCCTTATCAACATGGATAAAATCCTGAAAGTGTCATAATCCTTGGGTTGGTCATTACATTATTAGGACTAGGGAAGAATGCATCCCCAATAGATAATATGCTAAGATACATATTATGAGACTTGGGCTTCATGATTTTAGTTTGGTATAGTGCCAACATACCCAAGGAGATTTGGGATAAAATCCAACTTAGTTCTAACAAACGGGGGGTATTTACGGGTGTAGGTGATGGGATGCCGAGTAGACGATATAAACATTAAGATATTATGATTCCTAGTCCTTGATATATAAATTTTGTTGTTTTATGTTGATATATTTATATGTTGAGGTATGTTTAATCATAGGCTGATGTTTGACATGTATTTGATATGAAAACACATATTCAGGGTGCTACCCTAGGGATGGGTTTTGTTTGTTTGGAGAATCGATGCGAGTAGTCAGATTTTAGACTAACTTGGCTCACGGACACTTTCCTCGTAATGATTTTTAAAAGTATGTTGTCATGTTTTGCAATGGTAATTGTGGGATTTGATTAGCATTATTTGAAAATGAGCTTGTCAAGTCAATGAATAGAGGTATTAAGTTGAGAACCTAGCTTTAAAATATAAACGTTGTAAAGTGCATACTAGGCCCCTCAAATAGGGGCTTGGCTAAAAGTGTTAAACAAGTATGGATAGTTTATCACTATATATAATAATAATAATAATAATAATAATAATAATAGTAGTAGTAATAATAATAATAATAATAATAATAATAATAATAATAATAATAATAATAATAATAATAATAATAATAATAATAATAATAATAATAATAATAATAATAATAATAATAACCCCGAAATGTGGGTAGGGATTCTTTACTTTATAAAAGGTGTTAGACCCGAAATTCAGGCATACTTTCACCACCCTGATAGCTTGAAAAGAATTTTTCTTGGGGGAATGACCCCACTTAAGATCCCCAAGGTGGGTTGAGCTCCAGTTTAATCGGGCATAGATTCGTTTAGAAGTGTCTATGTTCATGTAATGCATGATGATGTTTGCCTTTGTTTTTATTTTGGAGGAAACTTTTTAGAAGCACATAAAACTTTTGAGTCCAAAGTGACTTTTTGTAGGCATAAATTTTTCTAGGGGACATCGAATTTTTTGAATTATGAAATTAGTTGAGGATTTTTAAAATGAGCTCGAGTATCTTAGATGCTCGAGGGAGAAAAGGTGAGAAAACTAGATCGAAGCCAGGTTTTGGTGCCCCTTCTGAGGTTGTTGGGGACCTCTATTTATAGGGGCTAGGCCAATCCTTCTACCGAACGACAAAAGGAGGAGGGTTATTAATTTGGATGGTGTGCCATGGGTATGAAGAAGAAGATATTTGGAAATATTTGTAATCATTACATGGGGAGGGGTATTACTGATCGGTAGAAGGTCTAAAAGGGCCTTTAGCCCATCAGCTAAAGGATTGGTCTTTGCTCGCATTTTATTGCAGTTTTTTATTATTTTCTTTAATTTTGACTCGTAACTCTAATTGATGTGTGGTTTTCACCATTAGAAAGACAATTCAAATATTTACCTATTTATAGTTCCTAACATACCTAGACATGAAGCTTCGTAGGTAAAAAATACCCCTAAAATGGTGTATAGTGTGAATTACTTTAGTCCAGGGATTCTAGGGTTTTGATGCAAGCTCTGATTGGCCTGTGGCCTTAACTATTGGAAAGATATTTCAAATATATAAAGATTGCATGTTTACCACATTCCCAAATTATGAATTTTTGTAGGTAAAAAATGTTAACTAATTGGTATTTAGTGGAAATAGGTTCAATCGGGACTACCCTTGGCTTCGACCTTTGAAGTAAGGTACGAAAAAGAAAAAGGGGAATTTGATTAAGGGTGTTTGGATATGTAAGGTACTTTGTAAATTTTTTTAAGTCCATGGTGACCTAAACTTTACATATTTAATTTTTTTTTCTTACAATCACGAGAGGTTTAAGGTTAGTCTATCAATAAAGTCGAATTTTTAGGAAACCTCTAGTGACTTTAACAAGTTAGTGATTTATGAAAATTATCCACCATTAAGGATTAGTGACAAATAACCCACACCTCACTAGCAAATTGGGCTATCCACAGAGTTGATCGACTAAGAGGGTGCTCGTGCGGACACTTTTTGTCAAAATTGATGGTTTAATTAGTCCTTAATGGCCCAAAGGTTTAGGTTATTCATCCAAGGGGATGCATGTACGATAGAGACCCAAAAGGCCTATTTTGAGGTATCATGGGTATATATGCTAAGAAAGAACCTAGAGGTGCAGTGCTGAATCGACGATGGGTACACGATGTTGCGTCAAGGCTCAAAATGTTGTTTAGGAGTACCTCACGACCGATTAATCTTCTTGGTTAGTAGGAAGAAAAGATCAATTTTTTAAGTGTGAACGTACAGTAATTATAAAAATGGGATGGATAAAGCTCCGGGGGGTTTATGGTCACTTCACTATTGGTTATCCTTCTTAGTTATCAAGAACATAGGGTAAGGAGTTTAAAACTACACCAAATCTAGCGAATGGCCACCCCCAAGGGGTCACGATGGCCCAAAGCCGTGACCCCATCAAATTTGGAGTGACCATATACATGAACGAGTGTGGCCATGAAAACTCTTGGAATTGGTCATAGACCAAATCCCTCACCAATATGGGTCATGGACTTTGGCCATGACCAGGTCATGACGATCATGGTGCCAAATTTGGGCCAAACTTCCCTCCAAGTTTGGTCACGGTAGGATCATGGACAAAGGCCATGACCAAGGCCACAATGCACATCCATTAGGTCACGGCTCTGGGCCGTGAGCACATGGTTTCCTACCCGCTGATGTAGAAAAAATTTAAGGTTCATGGAATTGGGTCATGGATCTAGGTAGTGACCAGGGTCCTTGTACTAAAACCATCTGCCTCCTTTTCATTTCTTCTTGTGTCAATTTCTCTCTCTCTTTCTCTCTCTTTTGGCGATTTGTATTTCGGCATTAAACATTACTTTCGACCCCTAATCTCTCTCCCAATCTCAAAGGTAAACCCTAATTATTGTATTTCTGTGTTAAACCCTAATGTATATGTGCGTATATGTGTGTATGTTTATGTATGTGTGTGTATGTCTGTGTATTTTTGTGTATATGTGTGTACGTGTGTATATGTGTGTGTGTGTGTGTGCACACTTAATTTTCAAGAAAAGGGGATGTTTTGTAATTTCATATTTTGATTGGGTATGTTATATTTAAGGATTGAAATTTATTGGGTATTGTTAACATTGATTGGGAATTTTTATTTAGAGTTTCAAATTAATTGAGTATTACTAGTATTGACTGAATGTGGTTACTTAAGGATTAAAATAAATTGCATTATTTAAGGGTATTGTCATTTAGGGCTTGAAATTTATTTAGAGTTTGAAATTAATTGAGAATTATTAGTATTGGCTGAATGTGGTCACTTAGGGATTAATATGAATTGCATTATAAAAGGGTATTGTCATTTAGGGCTTGAAATTTATCTACAGTTTGAAATTAATTAAGTATTATTGATATTGACTGAATGTGGTCATTTATGGCTTGAAATTTATTTAGAGTTTGACATTAATTGAGTATTATTGGTATTGAGTGAATGTGGTTACTTAGGGATTAAAATAAATTGCATTATTTAAGGGTATTGTCATTTAATGCTTATAATTTATTTAGAGTTTGAAATTAATTGAGTATTATTAATATTGACTGAGTGGGGTTACTTAGCGATTAAAATAAATTGCATTATTTAAGGGTATTTTCATTTATGGATTGAAATTTATTTAGAGTTTGAAATTAATGTAGTATTATTGGTATTGATTGAATGTGGTTTCTTAGGGATTAAATAAATTGGAATATTTAAGGGTATTGTCATTTAAGGCTTGAAATTTATTTAGAGCTTTAAATTAATTCAATATTATTAGTGTTTACTGAATGTGGTTACTTAGGGATTAAAATAAATTGCATTATTTAAGGGTATTGTCATTTAGGGCTTCGAATTTTTTTAGGGTTTGAAATTAATTGAGTATTTTAGATGTCGCACCCACTGAATCAAAATCCTTTCCATTCTCAAAACCCTAATCAAACTAATATACCCTTATATGTTTGAATGTATCAAAACCTTAATCAAACTAATGAAACCAATATACCCTTATACCTCATATGTTTGAATTAATAGTTATTAATTAATTAAAGCCCTTAATTGTAGGACTCATATTCACGCCCTCGTATATTTTCTCAAGAAAAATGTGGCATGGTGATAATCATTGGCAACAAGAGTGGTAGAGGTTGAAATTGGACCGTACACATAACTCTTTTATTAGTGAGCACCATATAGATAGTACTCCTATTTATAGGTTTGGAAATAAAAAAGATCGACCAATTTAACTACCTTGTAAATCACAGAGTTAATCTCCAGCAAGATTACATGTGCAATCTTATTCTATTTTCCCTACCAGAAAACTAGGATGATGTTATACAAAATATATTTCGCACACATAATCCCCACATATCCCTAACCATGGTTATGTTGTTGGAGAAGGACGAAAAAAAATCCACTCGTTATGGATACAACTGCATACAAAGAGCATTGACATAAACTGTGATGTCTCGTGCCATATGCATGTTAAATTGAATCTTACCAACAAATTGAAAAAGAAGGGATTCTGAGTTCATGTCACGGAAATCTACACATCAATCATAGATACCCTTCCTCTTAGTTGTCCTCGTGCAAAAATTCATAGGTTCTTAGACAGTAATACCGAATGGATGGAGATCAGACACATTGAACATATTCTAAAGTCTTACTCTAAACCAGGTGTATATATATATATATATATATATATATATATATATATATATATATATATATATATATATATATATATATATATATATATATATAAAGATTGATTAAATAATTAGATTGTCATATTATTATATTAATTTAGTCACTTATGGTTTTTCATTTTTTTAGATAACATCGGGAGGAAATAACCCAAAGGTACCAAGTGATGAGGTGACATCATAACGGGGTTCGCCATCTCATGTACAACCCGAATTATCCACATTAATGGATGAGAAATTCATAAATCCACCAATGGTTTCCTCCTCGCCAAGTCCAACTTCAGGTGGCCGGTTCCCTCATCTAGTACTCCCATTGCTCCACCGCCCCCATTCAATGCTCTCGACGCTTCTCACTCAATAAAAAATAAGCCCATTGGGTTCTCCCTTATCAAGAATAACCCGATGGGTGATAGGAATGACATGATAAACTTTAAAGCCGGAATGTTTGTTGCTAAAAAATGAACTTGGGAGTCGGTGGACCAGACAACTGAAACCTTGTTGATTAAGCAGTCAAAGATGACATATACGATAAACTCTGCAAGTATTTATCATTTCCAAATTGTTCCAAGAATAAGGTTCTATCTCGGGTTGCTGAATCAATGAGGATATACAAGAGAAACCTTTGGAAGAAACATTCTCGAAGGAGGCAGCCAGCTCCGATATTTTTTCTTTGAAAGAGAGAGTGCCTCCCAATGTTGAAATGCTAGTGGAGCAGTGGAACATTTTTTTAGAGAATGAGGCGAAGGAGAAAATGTTGGTCAGAAGGAGAAAAAAAATACGACACAAAAATGGATATCCACATGATAGGATTCAAATCATACGAGGATTTGAAGAATGAATGGGTTAGTAGGACAAAGGATGGTCCAGATGTGGGTAAGAAACCAAATCGGTCCAACTTATTCAGTCATGCATGACGGGAGAAAGAAAATAAATTCCCTCCCCATTTGGATAAGACTCTAGAATCAATAGAGGCCATCAATAGTCAGTCTAGTTTGAACCCTAATTATGACTTTATCCTCGAAAATGATGCCCTAACCCAGACCTTTGGAAAGGACAAAAGGGCGAGGACGAAAGGTGTTGGATCACATATGCCCAAAACAAAGTTTCAACGCACCGCATCTCTCATGGATGAGTTTTCTTCGGTTAAAGATCGTGTCTCATCCAATGAGGAACAAAAATTCAAGACTGATGAGGATGTACAGGATAGGAAAGATAAACTGGGAATGTAGACGAATCAAATTGGGCAACTTGTGTCCGTTTTTCAAAATTATGGGGTCCTAACGCTGCCTCCTCAAGGTTACGGTTACCATTATCCTCAATGTTTCCCGTATCCTTACCCCTCAAATTCCCCTTCCCACATGTTTCCTTATCAAACGTTCCACTCCCAAATGCCACCTCATCTAACATTCACCTCCCAAATGTCGACTTCTTCAACGTTCACCTTCCCCGTGCCTCCGCCTGTTACAGGACTTGGATCATCATCAACAATTCATGGTGACTATGGTGAAAAGTAAAATATCAAAGACCTGAGAAATATGAGGATGGTTGGGTGTGCAGATTCATCTCCATAGTTGTCAAAACTCCAAAACAACTCCAACCTTTCGAGAGGGGAGAGGCTAAAATACTCGTCGATGAAATATAAAATGGCTGTGGAGATGTACCTATTCACGTTGACCGCATGGAAGGGATGGAGTTGAGGAATGATTAAAACCCTTTTATTGATTGACCAGTTTATCTGTTGGCCAAGTTCTAATAATATTTTCTTTCATTTCAGTTGTAATAACATTTTTTTATTTCAGTTGTAAGAATATTGGTTTTGTTTTAATTGTAAGAATATTGTTTTTGTTTGAGTTGTAAATTTTTTTTTTTCAGTTGTGAGAATATTGCTTTGTTTTTGTTGTAATAATATTTTTTAACCTATTACCACAAGACTGAAATTTGAAGATTATTACATGCTTTTCCCATAATACGAAGAGTGGATGGGATAGACTAACCGAATAACAAATAATCATGTAAATGGCGTTAAATTTTTTGTTAAATATGCTTCCAAAAACCTAAAAAGTGCTAAGATTTCGTGTCTATGTACCCGTTGTATGAACTGAAAATATAAGTCTTTAGATTACCTTGAGGTTCATTTAATAAAGTGGGGAATATATCAAGACTATAAGATATGGACATACCATGGTGAAAAAATGTACCTTATGTTCCAGAGAATTTCCAGTACCTGACCGCATAACGGAACCCCAACGAGTGGAAGTGGTACATGATTCACTAACACATCATCTATTGACCGACTTAATTGATGATGCTTACAGACTCCATAATCATGAAAATGACCAACCTATTGATACATCTAATGCGCATTATGGCCATCTAAAAGAGAAATTTGATGTTGAACTTCCAGGAGATCAAAGACACATATGGTTGAAAGCTGATGCAGCTAGACTGCTGTATAAAGATTATGGTGAAGATCACTCAGTATTATAGGCAATGATTAGTTTGCATAATTTGAAGAGTCAATTTGGTTTGTCTGGGAATGGCATAACCAAAATTATTTAGTGCGTTCAAGATATTCTCCCAAAAGAGGACACGTTACTAGAAAATTATCCTACCACAAACAAGATCTTGAAAGGTTTGGGTTTGAAATACAAATCTATTCATGCATACAAGTATGATTGCATATTGTACCGCAATGAGCACGAAAATAAGGATTAATGTCTTATATGCATTGAGCCTATATATGTGGTCTGTGAGAATGGAAAGGACAAAGCTGTAAAACATCGCAAGTGCTCGCAAGTACCACAAAATTTTTGGAAGTATGTTCCACTTGGGCCATGGTTAAAATGATTTTTACTGTACTGTGGATAGTAGAGGCCATGACATAGCACGCTCGATGCGAGGTGGGTGGGAATCTGATGCGTCATTCAGTTGATTCACCCATATGGCAAATTTCAAATGCATAACACCATGAATTTGCAAAGTAATCGTGCAAAATTCATTTTGCAATCTCAACCAATGGGTTTAACCCTTTTGGTAATTTAAGTACTAGTCAGAGTTATTGTCCAGTTCTCTTGGAGCCTTAAGTCTCCCTTCGACACTATGCATAAGAAAGGAGTTCACATTTTTATTTTTGTTGATACCCGGGAAAAAGTCTCCCAATGATGATATTGATATATTCTTATCACCATTTATCGAAGAATAAAAAGAGTTGTGGGATAAAGGCGTGGCGACGTTTGACTCTCATAAGGGTGAAGAGTTCACACTTAAAGAAATAGTGATGCAAGTGATTCATGACTTCTAGCTTATGGGACCTTGTCCAATTATAATGTTCATGGTTATTACGGATGTCCCATATGTGGGGATGAAACTGAAGCCTGTTGGATAAAGCATAGTAGTAAGATGAGTTACACGGGTCATCGTAGATTTCGACCGACTGGTCACCTTTTTAGGAATGACAAGTCTAACTTTTTACATGTCGGTCCCGAGCATTGAACACCACCTGCTCAGATTTTTAGTCAGTAAATCAAAAATAAAGAGAAGGATTGGACTCTGGGGAATAGGTACGCAGGTAAACACCCCTAGTTTGTAAACCTGAAGTGTAAAGCTAGGGGGATCCGAATGACCCTAGTAAAGTGAAGTCGTGGTCCAAGCGATTAGTATTTTTTTATTTGCCATATTGGAAAGATCATCATGCGAGGCATGTATTTGATGTGATACACACATAAAGTAATGTATTAGAACATTTGATAGGAAGTTTTCTGGGTGGATATCATTCCAAATATGGAGAGCGAGCCCTCCTAGATCTATAGGATATGAAAATAAAGAAGAAACTGTAAAAAATGATCCTATAATAGGAAGAATTTCTACCCCCAGACTGCTTTCATTTTGACTACTAGTGAGAAAAAAACCTCTTAGACACTTTGTTCAACTTGAAGACTCTAACCGGTTATTCTAGTATATTACGTAGGGTAGTAAGCTACCAAGCAAATGACTTGAAACAGTGCAAGTCTCACGACTGGCGCGTAATCATCCAAATAATCTCACTATTATTTTGGCATTGATTTTCTGAACACAAAGATCTCCGTCGGAAAATTATGCAAATTAGTTTGTGTTTTAGCCTACTTTGTGCAAAAGTGGTAATCGGAAGGCACATTAAACCTGTAAAATCAATTTTAGCCGAGGCAGTTGTGTATAAGAGAAAAATTTTCCTCCATTATTCTTTGATATCATCATCCACCTACTTGTGCATTTATGTGATGAGTCGTTATTATGTGGTCCCGTTAGGTATCATTGGATGTATCCTTTTGAGCGCTTAATGTAAACCTTCAAAGATTACGTACAGAATACATGGTATATTGGACAGTCAATTGCTAAAGAATACGTAACGGTGGAATCATCACAATACGCTAGGGAACATATGTCCGAAAAAGAGGTAAGGAGGTTCAATACTCGTGGACGAGTGATCGAGGAACCTGAAGAGTTTGAGGACGAGTTGCCATTTGGGAACCCTAAGGAGGTGAAACTCACAAATATACATTACGAGCAAGAAAATCATTATGCCTTAGAATCGCAAGATGAATTCGACGACTGTAGAGAGCGAGTATCTACTGAATTATTCTTCTTTGATTACATATTTTTTATATTTTATGATCTAAACTCTACAATTTACCGGTAGGAAGTACGAGAATGAAATTGCCCAAAATCAAATGAGAAATTGCACGATAACTAGTTCTAGGGCATGGGCTTCTAAATAGGTAATTTTCACATCTTGTGTGTGAGGTTATTTATTCATGTGTGGTAAAAACACACCCTAATACAAATTCATTAATAAATGCATCTTTTAAAGGGAGGTGATGTCTATTCTAGACTTGCACGCCTAGCAAAAGGTCCTAGTTTTCATGCGAAAGAGTTTAAGAAATTTTTCACCAATGATTTTGATTTTATTTCATATACGTATGAGGAAAATCTTGTGACGTAAAACAATGGACTATCAATTTCAGCCTTGATCACCCGTATCTCTAGCAAAAGCGATAATGATCCAGAGAATACAATCTTAACCTATTATGGGATAATCTAACAAATCCTAGAACTTGAGTACTTAGATTTCACAGAAATTGTATTCTATTGTGATTGGTAATGATGGAGGTTACAAAGAATTCTTGAAAAGTTGATCCTGACTCCGAACTTATTATGATAGATTTATCAAAGATGAAGAGTAAAGATCCTATAGTCGATGAGGCTTTTATTTGTGCCTTTCGAAATGTAAAGAAGGTATTCTACTCGAAGTGCATAAACGATGGTAATTGGTCTATTATTGTGCATGCACTAAAGGGTATGACTACTCAAGTAGACGCATTAAAGGATCCAAAAGAGTTCCAGTACGCTCTTGATGAAAACCTTAATTTTAGGGATCTTTTATTTGATTTAGAGGAAGATTGAGTTTCAAAATATTATTTTATCCATGTCAATATTATTTGTATCCTAATAGGATATTGACATCGCTTTACTTTGATGTATGAATATTTAGTTAATTTTACAAATGTTAAATATGATTTATGTAAGTTAACTTTTGATAATATGTTATGTTCAGTCAAAAGTTTAGTTACTTTCACAAGATGCTCGATTTGAAAATAAAATCATTTGAGTTTATGATTATATCAAATTGACCTAGCTCAATTTCCATGTGTTCCGGTACATTTAAATTTGTTGATCAGTTTCATTGATGCAATCTTCATAAAATGAAGTTAAATTAGCTTCATTTTATGAAGATTGTATTAATGAAACCAATCAATAAATGCACATGCAAAAGAATACGCTCGGGGCTCCAGGATCAATTTTGGTTTAATCACACATTTAAATGACTCTATTTAATGGCCTTCTGGGATCGCGGGAACCAGGTACTCTTCACTTTAACTGAAGTTGTTATATAATTGGTATGTATTATCTTTTGATTCTTTTATATCATAGGCATACGGAATAATTATTGGTCTTGTTCAGTTTGGCTATTGGATAATTATTTGTTGTTTGCTTGATTTTCAATAGTATGTTACAAGGAGTACGGGATATTTATTGATCGTCACTCGTGGGAGAAACCCCCCAAATGGCCCCGTGAGAGGTACCAACACCTCTCACGGGATCAATGTAACTCGTAGGAACTGGACGCATAGCCATGGGACTCTCGGATTGAGGGCACAACGATAATTTGAAAATATCTAGACTTAGGCTTAAAAACATGTCGTTAGAGGGAAGAACCTCGTATCACCCCTCAAATGGCTCTGTGATAGGCACCAATACCTCGTAGGGGACCAATGAAACATGTAACAACTGATCACGTGGTCACGGGTCCCCCAGTTGGATAACACGATGATAATTTGAGAATATCTAGGTTTAGGCTTAAAAACATAAATATACCGATAAAGGGCAAAACTCCGAAAAACACCCCAAACGGCCCCGTGAGAGGCACTAACACCTCGCACGAGACTATTGTAACTCGTAGGAATCGATCGTGTGGTCATGGGACCCATGATTTAATAACACAACGATAATTTGAAAATATCTAGACTTAGGCTAAAAAAAATAAACATGAAACCCCAAAACACCCCCCCAAACGGACCAGGGATAGGCACCAACACCTCGCACGAAACCAATGTAACTTGTAGGAACTGATCGCATGGTCACGGGACCCCAAGTTTTAGAGCACGATGATAATTTGAGAATACATAAACTTTGTCTTAGAAACATAAACATGTCGTTATAGGGCGAAACTCCAAAACACCCCTAAAATGGCCCCGTGAGAGGCACTAACACCTCTCATATGACCAATGCACCTTGTAGGAACTGATCGCATAGTCACGTGACCCCTAATTTGAGAGCTTGATTTTAATTTGAAAATATCTAGACTAAGGCTTAAAAACATGCCATTAGAGGACTAAACCCTGAAACCCCCCCAAACGGCCGCGTGAGGGGAACCGATACCTCGCACGGGACCAATGTAACTCGTATAAAGTGATCGCGTGGTCATTGGACCCCCTATTTGAGAGCATGATGATAATTTGAAAATATCTATATTACGCTTAAAAATATGCCGTTAGAAGATGAAATCCCGAAACATCCCCCAAATAGCCCCGTGAGAGGCATCAACACCTAGCACGAGACCGATGTAACTCGTACAAATTGACCGCTTGGTAAAAAAAACCCCGATTTGAGAGCATGAAGATAATTTGAAAATATCTAGACTAAGGCTTCAAAAATGTAACTGTGCCATTAGAGGGAAAACCCCAAACGACCCTGTGAGAGGCATTGACACCTCGTACGGGATCAATGTAGTTCATAGGAACTGACTGTATGGTCACGGGACTCCTAATTTGAGAGAACGATGATAATTTGAAAATATATAGACTTAGGCTTAAAAACATACTATTAGAGGGCCAAACCTCGAAGCACCCCTAAACAACCCAGTGAGAGGCACTAACACCTTGCACGGGAGCAATATAACTCGTTGGAACAGATCGCGTGGTAACGAGACTTCCATTTTGAGTGCATGGTGATAATTTTAGAATATCTAGACTCAGGATTATATACTTAAACATGCTTTTGGAGGGCGAAACCCTGAAACACGCACCAAACGGCCCCGTAAGATGGACCAACACCTCGCACGGGACCGATGAAGCTCGTAGGACCAGACCGCGTGGTCATGAGACCCCCAATTTGATAAAATAATGATAATTGGAAAATATTTAGACTTAGGCTGAAAAATATGCCATTAGAGGGTGAAACCCCAAAACACTCCCTAAACAACCCCATGAGAGGTACCAACACCTTGCACGAGACCAATGTAACTCGTAGGAACTGACCGCGTGATCAAGGGACCTAAATTTGAGAGCACGACGATACTTTGAGAAAATCTAGACATATGATTAAATACATAAACATGCTGTTTGAGGAAGAAACCCAGAAAAAAAACCCAAACGGCCCCGTGAGAGGCAACAACACCTCGCTAGGGACTAATGCAACTCATAGGAATTGACCACATGGTCACGGGACCCACGGTTGAAGAGAAAGATGATAATTTGAAAATATATAGACTTAGGCTTAAAAATAAACTTACCGTTGGACAGAAAAACCCGAAACAACCCCCAAACGGCCCCGTGAGAGGCACCAACGCCTCATACGGGACCAATCCAGCTCATTGGAACAAACCGCATGGTCATGGGACCCTCAGTTTGATAGCATGGATATAATTTGAAAATATTTAGACTTAGGCTTAAAAAAATGCCATTAGAAGGAGAAACTCCGAAACACCCCCAAACGTCCCGATGAGAGGCACCAACACCTCGCACGAGACCAGTGCAACTCGTTGGGATTAACTGTGTGGTCACGAAACCCCAAATTTGAGAGCATGATGATAATTTAATAATATATAAAATTAGCTTTAAAACATAAACATGTCGTTATAGGGCGAAACCCCGAAGCACCCCCAAAAGGCCCCGCGAGAGGCATAAACAGCTTGCACATGACCAATGCAGCTCGTAGGAACTAATCGCGTGGACACGGGACCCCTGGTTTGAGAGCATGAAGGTAATTTGAAAATATCTAGAATTAGGCTTAAAAATATATACGTGTCGTTAGAGGGTGAAACCTCAACACCCCCCCTAAATGTCCCCGTGAGAGGCACCAACACTTTACACGGGACCAATGCGGCTCATTGGAACACATTGCACGGTTATGGGACCCCCCCAATTTGAGAGAACAATGATAATTTGAAAATATTTAGACCCAGGCTTAAAAACTGGTTTTTCAAGGGTGAAACCCCGAAACACCACCAAACGCCTCCTGAGAGGCACCAACACCTCGTACTCGACCAATGTAACTCGTAGGAACTGACCGTGTGGTCACAGGACCCCCAATTTGAGAGCATGACAATAATTTGAGAATATCCAAAATGAGAAATAAAAACATAAACATACCGTTGGAGGGAAAAACTTGACAACACCCCCCAAACGGTCTCGTGAGAGGCATTAACACCTCACACCATACCAATGTAGATCATAGGACCTGACCGCATGGTCATGTTACCCCTCATTTGTGAATGCGATGATAATTTGAAAATATCAAGATTTAGGCTTAAAAACGTGTCGTTAGAAGGTTAAACCCAAAAGCACCCCTAAACGGCCCCGTGAAAGACACCAACACCTTGCACAAGAGTAATGTAACTCATAGGAACTGATCGCTTGGTCACGTGGCCCCCGATTTAATAACAAAATTATAATTTGAAAATCTCTGGGATTAGGCTTAAAACATGCCGTTAGAGAGAGAAACCCCAAAGCACCCCCAAATGACCCTGTGAGAGGCACCAACACCGACCAATGTAACTCGTATGAACTGACTGTGTGGTCACGGGGCATGCGGTTTGAGAGCACAACGGTAATTTAAGAATATCTAGACTTTGGCATAAAAACATAAACATGCCGTAAGAGGACAAAACCCCTAACCCCCCCCCCCCCCAAATGGCCCTACGAGAAGCACCAAGACCTCATACGGGATCAATGTAACTCGTAGGAACTGACCACGCGATCACAAGACCCATTGTTTGAGAGCGCGGAGATAATTTAGAAATATCTAGACTTAGTCAGATAAACATAAACATGCCATTAGAGGGTGAAACCCTGAAACACCCCCAGGCGGCCTTTTGAGAGGCATCAACACCTCGCATGTTGGAATTGACGGCGGGGTCATGGGACCAACGATTTGAGAGCATGAAGATAATTTGAAAATATATAGACTTAAGCATAAAAATATGTCGTTAGAGGAAAAAACACTGAAACACCCGCTAAATATCCCAGTGAGAGGGACCAACACTGCGCACGTGACCAATGTAACTCATAGGAACTGACTACATGGTCACGGGAGTCCCGATTTGAGAACATGGTGATAATTTGAAAATATCTAGACTTAGACTTAAGAACATAAACATGCCATTAGAGGGAAAACCCCCTAACCCCCCCCCCCCCCAATTGTTCCTTGAGATTCACCAACCCCTCGCACTGGACTAATGCACCTTGTAGTAACTCACCGCATGATCACGGGACACCCCGTATGAGAGCACGATAATAATTTGAAAATACCTAGACTTAGGCTTAAAAACATGCCGTCAGAGGGAAAACCCTGAAACAACCACCAAACGGCTCCGTGAGAAGCACCAACACCTCGCATGAGACCAATGTAATTCGTAGGAACTGACCGCGTGATCACAGGACCCCACATTTCGGAGCATGGAGATAATTTGAGAATATTTGGACTTAGGCTTAAAAACAAAAACATGCTATAAGAGGGGAAACCCCTAAATACCCTCCGAAACGTTCCCGTGAGAGGCACCAACACCTTAGATGGGACCAAAGCCTCTCATAGGAACTGACCACGTGGTCACGAGACCCAAGGTTTGAGAAAAAAATGATAGTTTCAAAATATCCCGACTTAGGATTTCAATCATGCCAATAGAGGCCCCAACACCTCCCATGGGACTAATGTAACTTGTAAGAACTGACTGCGTGGTCACAGAACCCTTAGTTTAGGAGCACTATGATAATTTTATAATATTTAGAATTAGGCCTAAAAACATAAACACGTTGTTAGAGGGAGAATCCCCAAAACACCCCCGTAATGGCCCCGTGAGAGGCACTTACACCTCGCACGAGACCAATGTAAATTGTACTAACTGATCGCGTGGTTACGAAACCACCGGTTTTAAAGTGTGACAATAATTTGAGAATATATAGACTTAGGCTTAAAAACAAAAATCTGTTGTTAGAGGACGAAACACCAAAACATCCCTTAAACGACCCCGTGAGTGGCACTAACACCTCGCATGAGACTAATGCAGCTCCTAGGAACTGATCCCATAGTCACTGGACTCGCAATTTGAGAGCATAATGATAATTTGAAAACATCTAGACTTAGGCTTGAAAACATGCCATTAGAGGATGAAACCCTGAAACCCCCAAAAGGGCCCCGTGAGAGGCACTAACATCACTACAAAAAAAAGTACCTTTTGAGACGGTGGTCTAATAGTCCCAATAGATCATTTATCCATCTCAAATGCTTTTTGTGACGCTATTTGGGACGGCTAGGGGGTATTTTTTTATACGGGTTGTAAATACTTTTTGTGACCCCATAGCTGTCTCAAAAGAGTTTCTTGAGACAGGAACAAATCCGTCTCAAAAGGTCCTCATTTTATATGACCCTTTTGAGACGGAACAAAAGTTGTCACAAAAGATTATTTTTGAGACGAGAATTAATATGTCTCAAAAGGTTACTATTTTAGAAGATCTTTTTGAGACAACAACATAGCCGTATTTAATGTATTTTTTAGACAATTTTAACCATCCTAAAAGAGGTGAAGGGATCTTAATTTTTTTCACCAATATTTTGTGGAGAATAAAATATATCGCTAAAGTTTAATATCAAATTGAGTTACATTTGAAACAACACAAACAATGAATAATCACAAAATGTAATACATAAGATGATTTTCAACCAACACAACAAATTATTGTCATTCAACCATAAATAGAGTTCTTACAACCATCTCCAAATATTCATCAACATAAGAATTATAACACTAAGTTCAAATATTTGACTTGACAACAAAAATACATTAATGTATTAATACTCCAAACACAAAATGTCTTTACCAAAGTAATTCAGCAACACTGAAGCGTACGACCTCCAAAACCATTGATTAACATTTGCATGTTCTACAAAAATTATCCCCTACACAAAAAACAAATAGTGTCAATTATGCCAGAATTAATACCCTTCTTTAACAATACAATGTGAGAAATGAATAAATATAGTATATTCTCATGATAAAACAATATAAATATCTAACTACTACTATTTTTAAAAAAAATCGGCAGAGAATCCTTTGTTTATTCATGAAAATCACAGGTAGTCAACCTGTTTTAAACATTAAAATTGATTCGAAGAATGATATACACCAACCAACAGATATTTTTAACCACCACCATAATAAATTATCACCACCATAACAAACTTTCACCACCACCATTGAAAATTTAACCTTAAACGAGAGAATTTTTCATTATATATAAATAACTATATGTATGAATTATATTGTATTACCTAGTTGAACTGAATCATCAAGCTAGTGGAAGGATGATGAGGGGTAATACTTTGGAACAAACTTTGCATTTCACTTTGCATATCACTTTGCATATCCGTATAAGAGTTCTATTTCTAAAATTATTATAGAAAATAGAGAGAAATTGCAACATCACCGAGGTATAGAGGCTCAACATCAAGTGTTGTTGATCTGATATGTGTATAAATTTTGGAAGTTAAAATTTCCTTCAATTTGTGAATTTTAAACAAGGACTACTATTTTAGAAAATGGAATATTCCCCCTTGGCTCCCATAGATTTTCCAAAAAAATTCCAAAACGATCCACGATCAAGGATTGGTTTGGAAAATGTAGTTTTCCTACAAGTGGTCCTCGCTAGAGGTACTTCCAACAATGATCTACACTCGAGAATTGTTTTGGAATATATTTTACAAGGTGTTTTTTTTGTTGGTTAAAAACTTGTTGTAGAAGGATCGATAAGGCCTTAGCCCCTCTTAATTGGGATTTGGGACAGAGGGAATCATAAATTGTACCATAGTGTTTCATTTACTTTGTGCATTCTTCTGGGTTTTTTTTATCCAAACAAAGCATTATCTAATTACAAACTAGTAGTATAAGGTCACATTACTCACCTGTTGTGCAACGACCAAGGAATGAAGACCGCGATTGGCAAAGTTGTCAATAATTTCATCGGCCCTCTTCCTTGTGTCCCCCTTGAGATCGCAAAGATCAATAATCTTGTAAAATAGTAAAAACAAAAAATGTTAATGTTATTTGAGATCAAATTCCCTGTTGACATAATTTATTATAGCTAGAAGTGATTTACCTGCTCAGGGGCACCCTTGATGCTTCTATGCCAATTTCCATTAGAGTCAATGTAGGTGATTGCAGCCCTCTTCTCTACTAGGTTAAAGGGAAGGAAATGTACTTCTTTGATTCCAGCTCTTGCCTAAAATACTCAAAATAAAGCGCACACACAAGGGAAAAAGTTCACTTCATGTCACTTGTCCCATAAGTAATAAATATAAATTCTGCGGTGATTGAAAAAAAAATCATATAGATGTAATTTGGGAGAACATGAACATCCAATTTTTTGATAGCACAATTCAGCTAAATAAATCCCAAGTTATAAAAAAAAAGAGAAAAAAGAGGAACTTAGTACCTCCTTGGGGTCACCCAACATTCCAACAATTGAAGCATCAATGACATCCTGATTTTCAACCCTGGAAGCCCTGGAAACAAGAAGCATAAGGGTTTCCTTGTCCGTGTCCCTTGAGAATACCTGGAATCATGAGTTTAAAATGATAAGTCTAATTTTTTTTCCCTATATAATCTAACCACTTGTTTTCTTTCTTGGAAAATTATTTAATTTGGTTTAAGGGGTTTGTTGGGCGCACAATCCACACATTAGGAGCCTTTAAAATGCAAATATGTTTGGATCTCCCATAACTATGGGAATGTCAACATGAAACTTGATTCTTATGGGGCATTAAAAAATTCTTTATAAACAAATAAACTCCGTACAATCTTCAATGTAAACGTCTAGAATCAATCACAGATCCTAGGTAGACAAGATGGCAATCAAAGAGACACTTTATATATAGACGGTCTCCTTCATAAAGTCTTTCCCCATTTTAACACAACATCTTCTAAAAATCTTTAAGTAGTAAGTAGACAATGTAATGTTTTTGTGGTTAAGGCGTCTTGTCGGGAATACCGTAACTATAATGTAAAATGGCTCGGAATCAAACTTAACATATATATAGCCACTGAGGCCAGTTTAGAAAGGGAAAAATGAGCACAACCAAAAATAGAAATAATGAAAGACGGGCCCAAGCTTGTAATAGACGTAGGCTTCCCCGTCATCCTTGCCATTTCAGGATTGTCAATGCAATAATTTTGAAATTTACATTACCCACCTCAATCATGTTCTTGTCGATGGCGGGCTTGTTGAGAGTAAGGGTCCATGTCTTTTCACTGCAGAGGAAATTCATTCCAACCATCTCCTCAATAGCAGTCATCCTCTTGGTAATGGAACCTTTATGAGAAAGACGGTGGGTACCGATCACCATTGTCACCGACAACACTGTGGCCATGGAAATCGGGATCCCTACGATCAAAAGCACCAACAGATTGTCAATTCATTCTCTGTATCTCCTCTGCTAGATTGGGAACATTACCACCACCTCTATCACCATACCCACGACAATGGAGCAGATACAGAAGTTACCAATGGCTGTCAACACCTGATCAAAGCCATCAAATAGTTTTTAGTACCTTTTTTATCTAACAAAATGCACTTGATCCTGTAACAATTGTCTATCATGATTGATGGAAAAGTACTTCATTAATAGAATTGTTACATTTAGTAGTAAATTGACTCTACATGTGATACCAATAATGTAAAAACTAAAAAAAAACATTATAAAGTGTACTCTTGATCATTTACAAAAAAAAATACATTGCAAAGACAAACATTAAAAATGTAAAATAACTCCCGCGGTGTGTTTGATTACCAAGTTTGAAAACAATTCATTTTATGAAAAGTTAAGATATCGGTGGTAAAAAAGATGAGTGATTTGGTGACACTTGCTTCATATTTTCCTCATGTTACATGGAAAACACTTCTTGCTCACCCCCTAAAAGTTTAGATTCCATATAAAACTAGAAAAGTAAGAGAACATGTCACCAAATCAATCGTCTCTTTTAACTCTATGTTCAAACTTCTCACAGAAATTATTTTGATATAAATCTTACCCCTGTTGAATGTACTTACCCCTACTGAATTCCAATATATGTGAACCACTTCCTAAAGAAATATAAGTAACATTAAGCACTTCCATAGGGTCGAGTAAAGCATATTCTCTGTTAATGAGGAATATAATAACAATCAATGAAGGAAAAAGTTATTATAACCTAACTAATCTGCTCAATGTTTACTTACTTTTATTTTCTTACATAAATAGGGGGTCTGGTAAAGAAAGGTAATGGATTTAAACAACTGAAAACTAATTAAATCTTCCCTTATATGCAACTTCTAGACGACTCAACTGATCAATTTTAACAGTATTTTTCAATGACCAGTTAGTTTATATGAGGTAGGTTTTGATGATCATGATAATTACCATGCATTTTATTGCCCTCTTGGACGCTTTAGCATTAATCACCAGTTGTCAGACCTTGTGAGCATGGATAGCTATAGTGAGTGGATACACTTAGTAGTTCAGTTCACACTGAAGTCCTTACTGTCATGGCAGTGGGAAAGCAACAATTTGGACATTATTACCGCCAACAGCCTCTTTGGACTGGCTTCTCATGAACCTTACACTTGAGGTGTCTGTTTGGACACATACTGTGATTTTACAATCCAGAAATGACAACTTTCGACATGTATATGTTGCACCACTAAGATATTAAATGAAGATTCATAAGTATCCTTTAAAGTTCTAGGAATATGAGATTCATGATGATCGTGATCATAACCAAAATTCCTTATAACCCCATGAGGACTATATATAACAGGCCCTCACCCTAGCCAATACTAAAAGGCAACTGACCAGTAACAAAAAAATCCATGGCATTGATATTCGAAGCCTTCAAAATAGCCGATTCATTAAGCTTCTTGTAAACAAACTCTTGATCTACATCTCCAAAAACAACACCTCTACACACATTTTTTTTACATATGGTCTAAATCGAAACCAACTGAGCTGCCAAAATAATCGAAGATGATCATCCAGCGAACAATTCGAACAGGGGAACTATTCATAGCAGGAACTTCATATTCAATAGGTACTATAGAAAAACTTGGGAATCACTCATATAACTTTTAATTCCCAATATTTATCACATCATACTTACCCATTGAACGCTCCATGTCAGAATGGAATCTATCCACCTAAGCATTAACATTCCCAAGTGCTAAGGGTGCGATAGGAATTTTATGCCCAATAAGATGGGTGGAAAACACTAATTAATCCTCCGCATTCACTACCATTTGTAGCTTGATCTTGTAACTGACACACTTCACATACCAGGTGATAAAAGTATTTAATATAGACTTCTTGTGCCTTGACATATACCCACTCCCCTCGGCCTCACCCAAAGACTACAACCTAAAAATCTCACAAACATCATCGGTTGTTATAAACGTATTGGTCTAAAGTGACCACCTCGAAAAAATGTAAATAATGCTGCACTACTCTTTGATAGCTTCAGCCCCTAACTTCGATAAATCTAGAAAACCCAATTTGATCATGAACTTGCCTATGTTTATGAGATCAAGGATATGTCTGGCCTATAATTCTCAATCCTCATGATAACCACCAGGGGCTGCAAAATTAATCAATAAAAAGTGTTAGGCATGAATATTTAATGGTTAGAAATTAGAACCAAAAAGTGGGAATGAGCAAGTTGTTCTTCTCTTTTACTACTTTAAATAAGCACAAAAGAGTATTTTGGTGATGTGAAGAGTCAACCATAAACGCGAGGTCAAATCTCTGTTTTGCTGAGGTAGTGGGAACCTGCCAATAGTGGGCCCTCCTAAAACACACTTTTGGCAGCTCTCAATCTCAAATCAGTTACTTTTTGTAGCGAGGTCAACCATTTTATTGCATTTAGCTACCTTATTTTGGGGCAAAGACTAACTTCTTCCATCATGCTTAGTCCATATTTAGTCCAAGCCTTGATGAATTTAAAAGGTTTTAGGCCAACAAGACCATCAGTATTAAACTTAAATATAAGGGGGTAATGATCACAGTGAGATGTCACAACAGTTTTATAGGAGACAACAACCTAGAAATCCATCCATACTTGGTTGCATAAAGACCTATCAAGCTCTTTGTGAACTAATTTTTGGTCACTCTTGACCCAAGTGTGAAAAATACCCAGTGTCAATTTGAAGAATTTTAGCTGAGTCGGTTATATTTTTAAAATCTAATAAGGGTCTATTATAGGGGAGTTTATCTACTTTACATTCATAAGCCCCAAGACATAGTTAAATTCTCTAATAATTGACCAAGGGAGAGAGATGGTTGAGTAAATATGTGATAGTCTTCCAGAGCTCTCTCCTAAGGATGTAATCAGTGGTGTAACATGGACAAAAGTCATTACACAATGGTTATGTAAATAGGAGAAAAAATAGTAATTTTTTGGTCATCACTAGAAAGGATAGTTGGATTAACAATAGGATCCGAATCAAACACCCAAATGTTAGGCAAAAGCAAATTTATAATTTTGAAGGCAAGATGATGCATGCCAATAGAGTTCCTAAATTAGGAGGAATTGATGCAAAGGATATCATTGGCTCAGAAATGCATATGAGATCAAGCTTAAGAGAGCCATACTAAAAGCTAATTGAGTTGGGGGATTAGCTAAAACCATAATATTCTAATAGATAACTAACATTAAGAAGTAAGGTAGTTACTTTTAATATCGTATCCATCTATGCCAACAACATCATTTATGTTTGTGGCTTCATTTTGTTTATTGCATTCAATTTGTGATTTAGATAAGACCACTTAAAATACATAAAATTTGGATCTCAAGGAGGAGCCCTCCAAAGTAGATCCATCAGCAGTAGCAATAGGAGATTTGACTACGATTGCATAAGTAGTGAGGATATCGGACACATTTCGAAGCATTGTGTCCTAAATGATTTGTTCACCCATACAAGTAGTGGTTAAATCATCATTTTACTCCTCTCAACCAAGTTTGACTAAGATTTATGGCGTAAAGACCGAGTAAAAGAGATTTTGGGGGGAGGAGTAGTGAACTGAGTAGGATTAATAACCATTATATGATCAGTTTGTCCAAAAGAAGAATTGGGAACAGTACTAGTGACATGAGTAGTCAATATCTTATGAAGACAAGTTGTTTATATCACCTAAACATAGTTGATAATATTTATATGAGTATCATGTTATCAACATGTGGTAATCTGCTAATCTCAACAATAGCATTATCACACATTATATTGTTACTAACAGCGACTACAAATTCATATACACGGTGAACCATATCGGTAACATCCAAAGAATTATTAGTTTCTGGATTTTCTACAACATTATCACTAGTATTGTCGACATGAGCATCCAAAGTATTTGAGGGATCAACATTTGTATTCTTTATATCTCTAAAAACTTGTTGCACAGTTTTAGGTTTGGATTTTGTTTTTAGGAATTGAGTTCTTGTCCCTGTTATCATGGCCAACAACGTTAGGTCTAAAGTATAATGAGATAATAAAGGGTATCGAAACTCGTTAGTACGTGATACACGTATAAAGTAACAGGAATCTTGTGATTTTGTGGATTCTCCATTTATGACCCCTCCTCAGCCAACTCAGGCATCAGATGGATCCCAATTACCAGTTATTCCATAACCCCCACCCCCAATGGGCAATATGGATCATCACATCAAATATAGCTCAGACCGATCGACCTCGATTGGTACACACATATAGGACGCTTTTCAAGACATGGGTCCAATACTTAGGTATGGTCCCATTCCTAATTCCTCTCTGACGTGAGGGCTGAAGCTGACGGTGTTCCTACTACGTCTCCCTAAGATAGTTTTTACAACCATGACAATGGCACTAGATTCATGTCAACACAACCACTTAGAGTTGAATGGGAAGTAGGATTTCCAACTACTTTTCCTAAAGTAGCCACTATGTAAGAAGACACCCCCTCCTATATACCACAAGTATCTGGGCTCCATTGCTAGAATAAGTATTATCATGAAATTCTTGACATAAATCTTTTGTCCCTAACGATTTTGTGCTTTAGGTATTTGAGCCAAGGCTTGGCCTAACCTACTAGTGCATGTGGTAGGGAAGTTCAATAATTGGACAATGGTATAAGATCGGTAAAGTGCTAACTGAGCATAATATGGTAAAAAAATTGATGTTGCAATCATATACTAAACACAAATCAATAATTCTTCAACTATATCTAGACCTTTTTCGAACTTGTCTAAAAACATTAGACCAGTTGTTGTTCCTGGTGCCCTAAAATTTATTACGTCTACCAACATGAAACATGATACATCTATGGAGTTTCTGGAATCTAATGTAACTACAAGGCAACATCAGAAGGGCAGTACATTGTTGATTTCAAGAAGAACTTGTCGATCAAATAAATTTATTTGGTATTGTCTTCCCAACCAATAACACTATATTTCACTTATGAAGTATCATAACTGTAAAGGGAAGCTGGTAGCAAGACATGCTTCAATGACAATATGAGAAACTCTACTCATATGTACATATCTTAAGAGGCATATAAACTAGCTAAAAAAGGAACTTATCAAGATCAGTTAACAAACATCTATGTATGCATAGCCCTTACAATTACAAAATTAAGAGTTGATAACAAAACACCAATAGCAAGGAAATATAACATGTGGATTGATAATCACCTCAAATATGTCTGCATCTTTAATGCCCCAACAACATCTGATCTAATAATTTTCCCATTGATGTTGATAAGTATATTAACACTCTCCACGACATCTAAAAACACATGAACAAACAAGACAACAATATTAATATCTAGTGTATTAAACTACTACCAAATGGCTCACACAAGCATACACATAGTTAAGAAACCCGTCAATCCCATTAATGTAGTCAACGATTGCGTAAATCAATCCAACTCTTATACATGGTTCCCATCTATGAATCTAAAAAAAATGTTATTAAATTTATATTTCATAATATAAATAAGATAAAATCTTCATAATGTCTTCGTAAGATGATGAAAAAATAAAAAAGGTTAATAATGACAAACATGAATTCCTAAAGAGATTACCACATAAAGGGGGAACAAGCTATATTAAAATAAGAATATAATTCAACACGTCAATTTAAGTATTAATATGGATAAATCGAACAATTCAAATTTGAAATATTGAATTACTAATGCACGAATGATAATGAAAAACATAAAATATGAAGTCACACCATCAACTAATTAATATCTACATCACTAAACATTTACACATTAAAAAAATCACAAGACACATGCCCATTTTCAATCTTGCATGAATCATTATGCTCATTTTCTTCTTCACGTGGCACACTCTTCATCATCACCAACTAATTGAAAACTAAAATGAAAACCCTAAATTTGAAGATTGTATTTGTTCCTGTAAATACCCAACACAAAATTAAATTAATAACCCAAACTTTGAAGATTTGTGCTCATGTATATGTGTGTGTGCATCACTGCGTGTGTGCGTGTGTACGGGTTCAAGCACGTGTGTGTGGGTGAGAGAGAAAGAGAGATGGTAAGTACCAGATGGTGTGGTTGTCGACTCGTCTCAAAGTGAAGAGAGAGATGGTGAATGGGTTGCCGATTGAGTTTGTGAGAGGAGGGGTTTGGTGAATTGAGTTTGTGAGAGATGGTGGGGCGTGTGTGTATGCGTCTTCCTATTTTTTTTTTTTTTGGTATAAGGCGGGAGATAAAAAGTGATTAGGGTGGGAACATAATTTTTTTATTTGTCTTATTTGGTATATCTCTTGAGACGGTAAACATTTTACGGTCTTATTTGATTTACTTTATAAGACGGAGATAATTAACTGTCTGAAAAAGTGACCTCTTTTGAGACGTATATAATTAACAGTCTCAAAAAATTGTAGTTTCTAAGACGGCTAATTATGACCATCTTAAAAAGTATGTTTTAAAGACTAAATTTTGTCTATCTAAAAAAATAGGGTCTTAAAGCAATTTTTTTGGTAGTGCATCTTGTATTCGACCAATATAACTCATAGGAACTGAACACGTGGTCGCGTGACCCTCGATTTATGAGCACGACAATAATTTGAAAATATCTAGACTTAGGCTTACAAACATAAAGATGGAGTTAGAGGATGAAGCCCTAAAACACCCCCCAACTGGCCTTATGAGAGGCACAAAAACCTAGCTCGGGACCAATGCAACATGTAGGAATTGACCGTGTGGTCACGGGACCCACAGTTTGAGACCACAATGATAATTTGGAAATATACAGACTTAGGATTAAAAATATAAACATTCCATTAGAGGGCAAAACCATGAAACAACACCCAAAGTTCCTATAAGAGGTACTAGCTACTCGCAGGGGACAATTACAACTCGTAGGAACGGAGCGCATGGTCACGGGACCCTTAGTTTGAGAACACGACGATAATATGAAAATATATAGACTTGACTTAAAAACATGACGTTACAGGACGAAACCCCGAAACACCACCCAAATGACCCCGTGAGAGGTACCAACACCTCCCATAGGACCAATGTAACTCGTAGGAACTGACCGCATGGTCATGGGACCCCCGGTTTGAGAGCACAGTGATGATTTAAAAATATCAAGACTTAGGCTTAGAAACATAAATATGTTGTTAGAGGGAGAAACCTTGAAACACCCCCAAACGGCCCTGTAAATGTCACCAACACCTCGTACCGGACCAATGTAGCTCGTAGGAAGTGACCGCATCATCACGGGACCCACAGCTTGATAGCATGATGATAACATGAAAATATATAGACAAAGGCTTAAAAACATGCCGTGGGAGGGCAAAACCCAAAAACACCCCGCAAATGGCCCCGTGAGAGTCACCAACACCTCTCACAAGACCAATATAACGCATAGGAACTTAATGCGCGATCAAGGAACCCCCGATTTGATAGCACATAGATAATTTGAAAATATCTGGACATTGTCTTAAAAAGAAGACATTATACGAAGAAACCTGGAAACACTCCCAAACGGCCCCGTGAGAGGCACCAACACCTCGCACGGGATAAACGTAACTCGTAAGAAATGATCGTGTGGTCACGAGACCCCTAGTTTGAGATCACAGAGATAATTTGAGAATATCTAGACTTAGGCTTAAAAACTTAAACATGACGCTAGAGGGAGAAACCTCAAAACACCACTCAAACGGCCTCGTAAGAGGCACCAACACCTCCACAAGACTAATGCATCTCGTAGGACATGTTCGCGTGGCGATGGGACCCCCAGTTTGAGAACACAATGATAATTGGAAAATATCTAGACTTAGGCTTAAAAACATGACGTTAGAGAGTGAAACCCCGAGACACCCCCCAAACGGCCCCGTGAGATGTACCAGCACCTCGCATGAAAGTAATGTTACTCATTGGAACTGATCGCATGGTCATGGGACTCCCGGTTTTGATGCATGATGAAAATTTGAGAATATATAGAATTAGACATAAAAAAATAAACATGTCGTTAGAGGGAAAAGCCCTGAAACACCACCCAAATGGCCCTGTGAGAGGCATCAACACCTTGCACATGACCAATGTTGCTCATAACACTGATCGCATGTTCACGGGACCTCTAATTTGAGAGCACAATGATAATTTGAAAATATCTAGACTTAGGCTTAAAAGCATGCCATCAGAGGATGAAACCCTGAAAAATACCCCAAACAACCCCATGAGAGGCACCAACACCTCGTACGGGACCAATGCAACTAGTAAGAACTAACCGCGTTGTCACGATACCCACAACTTAAGAGAAAAACAATAATTTGAAAATATTTAGACTTAGGCTTAAAATATAAACATGTCATTGAAGGGAGAAACCCCCAAACTCCCCACAAATGGCTCATGTGAGAGGCACTAATACCTCATACGGGACCAATGCAACTCATTGGAACTGACCGCATGATCATGGGACCCCTATTCAAGGGCATGGTGATAATTTGAAAATAACTAGACTTGGGATTAGTAACATGCTGTTAAAGGGAGAAACCCTAAAATACCCCCAAAATGGCCCCATGATATGCACCAACACTTCGCATGGGACCTATGTAATATGTAAGAACTCACTGCATGGTCATGGGACCCCTGGATCGAGAGCACAATGTTAATTTAAGAATATCTAGACTTAGGCTTTAAAACATAAACATGCCTTTTGAGGGTGAAACCCCAAAACACCCACCAAATCGTGAGAAGCACCAACACTACGCATGGGACTAATGTAGCTCATAGGAACTGACCACGTGGTCATGGGATTTTCAGTTTGAGAGCTCGATGATAATTTTAAAGTATCAAGACTTAGGCTTAAAAATATAAATGTGTCATTAGAGGGTGAAACCCGAAACCCCCAAATGACCTCGTGATAGGCACCAACTCCTCGCATGAGACCAATGAAACACATAAGAACTCACCGCATGGTCACAGGACCCCCAGTTTGAGAGCAGGACGATAATTTGAAAATATCTAGATTTAGGCTTCAAAACATAAACATGATGTTAGAGGGAGAGAGCCTGAAACATCCCATAATGACCCCATGGAAGGCTCTAAAACCTTGCATGGTACCAATGCAACTCGTAGGAACTAACTTCATGGTCACAGAATCCCCGATTTAAGAGCACAACAATAATTTAAAAATAACTAGACTTATGCTTAAAAATATGCCATTTGAGGACAAAAACCCAAAACACCCCCAAACAGGTGGTCGTAGGACCCCCAATTTGTGAGCACGATGATAATTTGAGAGTATATAGACTTAGGCTTAAAAAAAGTTTCCGTTAAAGGGAAAAACCCCGAAACAACCCCCAAATGGCCCCATGAGAGGCACCAACCCCTAGCTCAGGACCAATACATCTCATATCAACTGACTATGTGGTTAATAAACCCACGATTTGAAAGCATGATGATAATTTGGAAATATATAGACCTAGGATTAAAATAATAAACATGTCGTTAGAGGGAGAAACCCGAAAACACCCCCGAAGGCCCTATGAGAAGAACCAGCACCTCGCACGGGACCAATGCAACTCGTAGGAACTGACCGTGTGGTCATGGGACCCCTGGTTTTAGAGCATAGTGACAATACAAAAATTTCTAGACTTTATCTTAAAACATGTCGTTTGAGGACAAAAACCCGAAACACTTCACAAATGACCCCGTGAGAGGCACCAAAACCTCCTATGGGACCAATGTAACTCGTAAGAATTGACCGCGTGGTCACGAGACCCCCAGTTTGAGAGCACAATGATAATTTTCAAATATCTTGACTTAGGCTTAAAAACATAGACATGCTGTTAGAGAGAGAAACCTCGAAACACCCCCTAAATGGCCTCGAGAAAGGCACCATCACCTCACATTGGACCAATGCTACTCATAGGAACTTACGGCATGGTCACGGGACCCATGGTTTGATAGCACGTTGATAATTTGAAAATATCTACCCATAGGCATAAAAACATGCCATTAGAGGGTGAAGCACCGAAACACCGAAACACCCATGAACGAATCTGTAATATGCACCAACGCCTCGTACGGGACCATTGTAACTGATAGGACCTGACCGCGTGGTCACAAGACCCTCAGTTTAAGAATACGATGATAGTTTGAGAATATATAGACTTAGGCCTAAAACCTTAAACATGTCGTTAGAGGGCGAAATCCCAAAACACCCCCAAAATGGCCCCATGAGAGGCACCAACACCTCGCACGAGACCAATGAAGACTTAGGCTTAAAAACATTCCGTTAGTATGTGAAACCCCAAAACACTCCCTAACCAACCCCGTAAGAGGTACGAACACCTCATATGAAACAAATGTAACTCATCAGAACTAACCGCGTGGTCACGGGACCCCCGGTTTGAGATAATGATGATAATTTAAGATTATCTAGACTTAGGCTTAAAAACATAAACATGCCGTTAGAGGCTGAAACCTTGAAACCCTCCCAAACGATCTCACGAGAGGCACCCATACCTCATAAAGGACCAATGCAGCTTGTAAGAACTCACCGCGTGGTCACGGTATTCATTATTTAAGAGTACTATGATAATTTAAAAATATTTTGACTTAGGCTTAAAAAATAAGCATGCCGTTGGAGGGGAAACCTCAAAACACCTCCCCCAAACGACTTCGTAAGAGGCACCAACACCTCGTATGGGACCAATGCATCTCGTATGAACTGATCGCATGGTCACAGAATCCACGATTCGCGAGCACAACTATAACTTTAGAATATCTTGACTTAGGCGTAATAACATTTCGTTTGAGGGCAAAACTCTGAAACACCCCTCAAACGGCCCCGTGAGAAGCACTAATATGTCACACGAGACCAATGTAACTTATAGGAACTGACCTCATGGTTATGAGAGCACTGATTTGAGAGCACGATGATAATTTGAGAATATTTATACTCAGGCTATACATACATGCCATTATGGGGAGAAACCCCAAAACACGACCCAAACAGCCCCGTGAAAGGTGCCAACACCTCGCACGGGACCAATGTAACTCCTAGGAATTGAACGTGTGGTCGCAGGACCCCCGGTTTGAGAGCATGAATATAATTTGAGAGTATATAGACTTATTCTTAAAAACAAAAAGGTTTCTTTAGAGGGAAAAACCCTAAAATAACCCCCCAAATACCCCCTAAGAGGCACCAACACCTCGCTCGGGACCAATAAAACTCGTAAGAACTGACTGTTTGTTCAAGGAACACACGATTGGATAGCATAATGTTAATATAGAAATATAGAGACTTAGGATTAAAACCATAAACATGTCGTTAGAGGGCAAAATCCCAAAACATCCCCAAAAAGCCCTGTGAGAGGCACCAGCACCTCGCACGAGACCAATGCAACTCATAGGAACTGACCGTGTGGTCATTGGACCCATGGTTTGAGAACAAGGTGATAATATAAAAATATCGAGATTTTTTTCTTGAAAACATGTTGTTAGAGGACAAAATCAAGAAACACCCTACAAATGACCCCGTGAGAGGCACCAATACCTCCCATGGGACCAATGTAACTCGTAGGAATTGACCACATGGTCATGGGAGCCCCAGTTTGAGAGCACGATGATAATTTTAAAATATCTCGACTTAGGATTAAAAACATAAACATGCCGTTAGAGGGATAAACCCCGAGAGCCCCCCTCCCCCCAAATAGCCCCGTGAGAGGCACTGACACCTCACACGGGACCAATGTTACTCATAGAAACTTACTACATGGTTACATGACCCACGGTTTGATAGCACATCAATAATATGAAAATATCTACCATAGGCATAAAACATGTTGTTAGAGGGATAAACCCCAAAACACCCCCAAACGGACCCGTGAGAGGCACACGAGACCAATATAACTCATAGGAAATGACCACGTGGTATTTTGAGAACACGATGATAGTTTGAGAATATATAGACTTAGGCTTAAAAACTTAAACATGTCGTTAGAGGGTCAAACCCCGAAACACTCCCCAAATGTCCCTTTGAGACACACGAACACCTCGCACGGGACCAATGTAGCACGTAGGACTTGATCGCGTGGTCACGGGACTCCCGATTTGATAACATGATGATAATTTGAAATTATCATGACTTATGATTGAAAATATGTCGTTAGAGTGTGAAACCCCAAAACAATCCCTAAACAACCCCGTGAGGGGTACCAAAACCTCGCATGAGACAAATGTAACTCATAGGAACTAACCGCGTGGTCACGGGACCCCCAGTTTGATATAACTATGATAATTTAAGAATATCTAGACTTCATCTTAAAAACATAAACAAGTCGTTAGAGGGTGAAACCCCAAAACCCCCATAAAATGTCCCCGTGAGAGGCAAGCACACCTCGTAAGGGACCAATGTAGCTTGTATGAACTGACCGCATGGTCACGGAACCCATGGTTTAAGAGCACAACGATAATTTGTAAATATCTAGACTTAGACTTAAAAAAATAAACATGCAGTTGGAGGTCAAAACCTAAAAACACCCCCAAAACGCCCTCGTGGGAGGCACCAACACCTCGCAGGGGACCAATGCATCTCGTAGGAGTTGACAGCATGGTCACGAGACCCTCGATTCACAAGCACGACTATAATTGGAGAATATCTTTACATAGGCTTAATAACATGCCGTTATAGGGACAAACCCCGAAACACCCCCCAAAAGGCCCCATGAGAAGCACAAATACCTCGCACGAGACCAATGTAACTTGTAGGAATTGACTGCGTGGTAATGGGAGCCCCGATTTGGGAGCACAACAATAATTTGAGAATATATAGACATAGGCTTTATAATACGTGCCGTTAGGGGGCAAAACCACGAAATACCATCCAAATATCCCCATGAAAGGCACCAATACCTCGCAGGGGACCAATGTAGCTCGTAAGAACTGATCGCGTGGTCACAAGAATGAGGGTTTGAGAGCAGGATGATAATTTTAAAATATATAAACTTAGGATTGAAAACAAAAACATTCCATTAAAGGGTGAAACCCCGAAACACCCCCCAAACGGCCTCGTGAGAGGCACCAACTCGTCGCATGGGACCAATGCAACTCATAGGAACTAACCACCCCACTTTGAAAGCACGAAGATAATTTGAAATATCTAGACTTAGGCTTAAAAATATGTCGTTCGAGGGAGAAACCTCAAAATACCACCAAATGGCCCGTGAGAGGAGCTAATACCTCGCATGGGACCAATGCAGCACGTAGGATCTGACCGCGTGGCCACGAGATGCCAAAATTGATAATGTGATGATAATTTGAAAATATCCTGACTTAGGTTTAAGAGTGTGCCATTAAAGGGTGAAACCGAAAAAACACCCTCAAATGGACCCGTGAGAGGCACTAACACCTAGCACAGGACCAATGCAGCTCGTTGGAACAAATTTTGTGGTCATGACACCCTTAGTTTTAGATCTAGATGGTATTTTGAGAGTATCTAGACTTAGGATTAAAAATATAAACATGCCTTTAGGGGAGAAACCCCAAAACACCCCCCGAACAGCACCGTGAGAGGCAACAACACCTCGCACGGGACCAATGCAACTCGTAGGAACTAACCGTATGGTCATGAGAATGGTGGTTTTAAGAGCACAACGGTAATGTGAAAATATCTAGACATATGCATAAAAGCATAAACGTGCCGTTAGAGGGTGAAAACCCAAAATACCCCCTAAACAACCTCATTAAAGGCACCAAATCGTCGTACGGGACTAATGCAACTCATAGGAATTGATCGCGTGGTTACGAGACCCCTAGTCTTAAAGCATGTTGATAATTTGAAAATATATGGACTTATGCTAAAAAAACATGTCATTCAAGTGAGAAACTCTGAAACACCCCCAAACGGCTCTATGAGAGGCACCAACACCTCGTACGAGACCAACGTAGCTCGAAGGAACTAATCGGGTGGTCGAGGGACCCCTGGCTTCAGAGCAGGATGATAATTTGAGAATATCTAAACTTAGGCCTAAAACATAAACTTGTTGTTAAAGGGAGAAACCCGAAAACACATCCCAACTGGCCTCGCGAGAGGTACCAACACCTCGCACGGGACCAATACAGCTCTCGTAGGACTTGAATGCATGGTCACGGACCCCCGATTTGATAACGCGATGATAATTTCAAAATATATAGACTTAGGCTTAAAAACGTTCTGTTAGAGGGTGAAAACCCAAAACACCCACAAACGGCCCCGTAAGAGGCACCAACACCTCGTACGAGACCATTGATACTTGTACAAATTGATCGTGCAGTCACGGGACCCTCGATTTGATATCACGATAGGAATTTGAGAATATCTAGACATAGGCTTAAAAACATAAACATGTCGTTAGGGGGTCAAAACCTCAAAGAACCCCCTAAACTCCCCCGTGAGAGGTACTAACACCTCACACGGGACCAATGCAGCTCGTAGGAACTAACTGCGTGGTCAAGGCACCCCTAGTTTGAGAACATGATGGAAATTTAAAAATATCTAGGCTAAGGTTTAAAACATGCCGTTAGAGGGAGAAACCTCGAAGGACCCCACAAATAGTCTTGTGAAAGGCACCAACACCGACCAATGCAACTTGTAGGAACTGACTGCCTGGTCACGGGGCCCATGGTTTGAGATCAAAATGGTAATTTGATAATATCTAGACTTTGGCTTAAAATCATAAACATGATATTAGGGGGCGAAACCATAAAACACCCCCCAAATGGCCCTACGAGAAGTACCAACGCCTCGTACGGGACCAATTCAGCTCGTAGGAACTGACCGTGTCATCAAGGGCCCTCGATTTGAGATCATAATGACAATTTGAACATATCTAGATTTAGGCTTAAAAACATAAACATGCTGTTAGAGGGCGATACCCCGAAACACCCCCCAAATGATCCCGTGAGAGGTAGCAACACCTCGCATGGGACCAATGCAGCTTCTTGGAACTGATGACGTGGGAATGGGCCCCCGATTTGAGAGCACAGTGATAATTTGAAAATATATAAACATAGTATTAAAAACATGTTGTTATAGGACAAAACCCCGAAACACCCCCTAAACGACCCCTTGAGAGGCACCAACACCTCACATGGGACCAATGCAACTCGTAAAAACTGATCGTGTGGACACGAGAGTCCCAATTTGAGAGCAAAATGATAATTTGAATATATATAGACTTAATCCTAAAAATATAAACATGCCGTTTGAGGGAGAAACCCCTAAACAGCCCCCAATTGGCCCCGTGAGAGGCACCAACACCTCGTAGGGGAGCATTGCAGCTCGTAGGAACTGGCTGCTTGGTCACGAGACCCCCAATATGGGAGCACAATAATAATTTAAAAATATCTTGACTGAGGCTTAAAACATGCCGTCAGAGGGAGAAACCACGAAACATCCCCCCAAACAGCCTCGCGAAAAGCACTAACACCTCACACGAGAATAATGTAACTCATAGGAACTGACCGCTGGTAAAGGAATACAAGGTTCTAGAGTACAACAATTGTTTTAGAATAACTAGGCTTAGGCATAAAAGATAAACATGTCGATAGATCGAAAACACCCCTAAATGACTTCGTGAGAGGCACCAATACCTTGCACGAGACCAATGCATCTCGTAGGAACTGACCGCGTGGTCACAGGACCCACTATTTGATAACACGATGATAATTCAAAAATATCTAGACTTACGCTTTAAAAAATAAACATTTAATTAGAGGGCTAAACCCCAAAACACCCGTAAACGGCCTCGTGAGAGGCACTAACGTCTCGCACGAGACCAATGCATCTTGTAGGAGCTGACCGCATGGTTATGGGACCCCTGGTTTGAGAGCATGAAGATAATTTGAAAATATCTAGACTTATGCTTAATAACATGCCGTTAGAGGGCAAAACCCTGAAACACTCCCCAAATGGCCCCGTGAGAGACACCAACACCTTGCATGGGACCAATATAACTCATAGAAACTGACCGTGGGGGGGGGGGGGGGTCATGGGATCCCCGATTTGAAAGCATGATGATAGTTGAAGAATATATAGACTTAGTCTATAAAACATAAACATGCCGTTAGGGGGAAAAACCCTAAAACACCTCCCAAATAACCCCGTGAAATGCACCAACACCTCGCACGGGACCAATGCATCTAGTAGGAACCAACCACGTGGTCATGGGAACACTTTTTTAAGAGCACTATAATAATTTGAAAACATCTACACTTTCTCTTAAAAACATAAATGTGCCATTAGAGGGTGAAACCCCGAAACACCCCACAAATGGCCTGGTGAGAGGCACCAACTCCTCGCACGAGAACAATGTTGCTCATAGGAACTGATCGTGTGGTCACGGGACCCCAGATTTAAGAGCACGACGATAATTTGAAAATATCTAGACTTAGTCTTAAAAATAATCCATTTAAGTGCAAAACCCTGAAACACCCCCAAACGACCATGTGAGAGGCCCACATACCTCGCATGGGACCAATGTAACTCTTAGGAACAGACCGCATCATCATGGGATCCTTTATTTGATATCACAAAGATAATTTGAGAATATCTAGATTAGGATGAAAAACATAAACTTTCCATGAAAGGATGAAACTCCGAAGAACCCCCCAAATGGCCCCGTGAGATGTACCAACACATCGCACGGGACAAATGTAGCTCGTAGGACCTGATCGTGTGGTAACGGGACATACGATTTGAGAACATGATGATGATTTTAAAATATCTATACTTAGGCTTAAAAATGCTCATTAGAGGGTGAAATCCCAAAACACCCCCAAATAACCCCTTGAGAAGCACCAAAACCTCGCACGAGACCAATGTAACTCGCAGGAACTGACCACGTGGTCATGTGACCCCCAGTTTTAGATCATGGAAATAATTTGTGAATATTTAGACATAGGTTTTAAAACATAAACATGTCATTGGGGGATAAACTCCGAAGCACCCCTCAAAAGTCCCCGAGAGAGGAACTAAGACCTTGCACGGGACCAATGCAACTCATAGGAACTGATTGCAAGGTCACAGGACCCCCAATTTAAGAACACGATGATAATTTGAAACTATCTAGGCTTAGGATTAAAAACATGTCATTAGATGATGAAACCCTAAAGCACAGTCCAAACGGTCCTGTGAGAGGCACCAACACCGACTAATGTAACTCGTAGGAACTAACTGCATGGTCATAGGGCCTGTAGTTCGAGAGAACAACAAGAATATGAGACTATCTAGACTTTTCCTTAAAAATATAAAAATGCCGTTAGAGGGCTAAGCCTCGAAACACCCACCAAATGGACCTACGATAGGTACCAACATCTCATATGAGACCAATGCAACTCGTAGGAACTAACCGCATGGTTATGGGACCCCAGATTTGAAAGAACGATGATGATTTGAAAATATCTAGACATAGGCTTAAAAAAACATGATGCTAGAGGGAAATACCCTAAAACATCCCTCAAATGACCCCGTGAGAGGTACCAACACCTTTCACGGGACCAATGCAGCTCGTTGGAATTGACAGTCTGGGCATGGGACCCCTGATTTGAAAATATCTAGACTTAGGCTTAAAAATAGGTCGTTAGAGGACAAAACCCCGAAACACCCCCTAAATGGCACCGTGAGAGGCACCAACACCTCGAACGTGACCAACGTAACTTGTAAGGGCTTATCGTGTTTCCATGGGAGTCTCGGTTTGAGAGAACGATGATAATTTGAAAATATATATAATTAGTCTTAAAAACATAGACATGCCGTTATAGGAAAAAACTCGAAACACCACCCAATTACCCAGTGCGAGTCACTAACACCTCGTAAGGGACCAATGCAGCTCAGAGGAACTGACGCATGGTCATGAGACTCCCGGTATTAGAGAATGATAATAATTTGAAAATATCTAGACTTAATCTTAAAGACATGCCGTTAGAGGGAGAAATCCCATAACACCCCCCAAATGGCCATGTGAGAAGCACCAGCACCTCACACGAGACTAATGTAACTCGTAAGAACAGATTATGTTGTCACGGGACGCTAGGTTTGAGAGCACGATGATAATTTGAGAATATCTAGATTTAGGCTTAAAAACATAAACATGCCATTAGAGGGGAAACCCAAAAATACCCCCCAAATGGCCACTTGGGAGGCACCAACACCATGTACGGGACCAATGCATCTCCTAATAACTGATCGCGTGGTCACAAAACCCATGATTTGAGAACGCGATGATAATTCAAAAATATCTAGACTTAGGCTTAAAACATGATGATAGAGGGTGAAATCCCGCAATAACAAAAAACTGCCCCGTGAGAGGCAGCACCACCTCACAAGGCCAATGTAACTCATAGGAACTGGTTGTGTGGTCGAGGGACCCCCGATTTGAGAGAACGACGATAATTTGATAACATCTAAACTTAGGCTTAAAAACATAAGCATGTCGTAAGAGGGAGAAGCCCCAAGACACCTCCAAATGGCCCTGTGAGAGGAACCAACACCGTGCACGAGACCAATCTAACTCGTAGGAACTGACCGCGTGGTCACGGGAGCCCGGTTTTGAGAGCACGATGAAAATTTGAGAATATAAAGACTTAGACTTAAAAACATAGACATTTCGTTAGAGGGAAAAACCTCAAAACTCCCCTTAAACGACCATGTGAGAGGCATCAACACCTCGCACAGGGCTAATGCAGCTCGTAGGAGCTGAATGCATTGTCACATGATCCACGATTTGAGAGAACGATGATAATTATAAAATATCGAGACTTAGGCTAAAAAACATGCCGTTAGAGGATGAAACCCTAAACGGCCCCGTAAGAGGCACTAAAACCTCCCATTGGACCAATGTAACTCGTAAGAAGTGAACGCGTGGTCATGGGACCACTAGTTTGTGAGAAAATCGATAATTTGAGAATATCTATACTCATGATTAAAAAATAAAGATGTCGTTAGAGGGAGAAACCCTAAAACACCCACAAAACGATCCCGTGAGAGGCATCAACACCTCGCACGGGGCCAATGCTACTCGTAGGAACTGACAATGCCGTCACGTGACCCACGATTTGAGAGAATGTCGATAATTAGGAAATATTTAGACTTAGGATAAAAAACATAAACATGCCGTTAGAGGGAGAAACCCCGAAACACCCCCCAAAAGCATTGTGAGAGGCACCTATACCTCATACGGGACTAATGTAGCAATGGGACGCGTGATCATGGGACCCCCGATTTGAGAGCATGACGATAATATGGAAATATGTAGACTTTGGCTTAAAAACATGCCGTTAAAGAACAAAACCTTGAAATACCCCCAAAATGGCCCCGTAGGAGGCATTAATACCTCGCACGAGACCAATATAACTCGTAAAAAATGACCACGTGGTCATGGGATCACTGGTTTGATAGCACACGAATAATTTGAAAATATCTAGACTTAGTCTTAAAACAAAAAATGCCATTAGAGGGAGAAACCCTGAAACAACCCCTAAAAAACCCCGTGAGAGGTACTAACTCCTCGTACGGGACCAATGCATCTTGTAGGAACTAACCGCATGGTCATGGGACCGCAATTTGAGAGGATGACGATAATTGGAAAATTTATAGACTTTGGCTTAAAAATAAGCTGATAGAGGGTAAAACCCAGAAGCACCCCCAAACGGCTCCGTAAGAGGCAACAACACCTTGCACGGGACCAATGTAACTCGTAGGAATTGATCGCATGGTTATCGGACTCTCAGTTTGAGGGAAAGATGATAATTTGAGAATATGAATACTTACGCTTAAAAACATGAATATATCGTTAGCGGAGAAACCCTGAAACACATTTCAAACGGCCTTATGATCGGCACCAACAACTCGCACGGGACCAATACAAATCGTACGAACTGATAGTGTGGTCACAAGACCGCCAATTTGAGAGAAAGATGATAATTTGGAAATGTCTAGACTTAGGCTTAAAAACATAAGCATGCCGTAAGTGGGAGAAACACCGAAAGACCCCCCAAATGGCCCCGTGAGAGGCACCAGCATCTCGCACGTGACCAATGTAGCTCGTAAAAACTGACTTCATGGTCGTGAGACCCCCGATATTATAAAATAATGATAATATAAAAATATCTAGACAGATGCTTAAAAAAATGTCGTTAGAGAGTGAAACCCTAAACTCCCCACCCCAAACGACCCCCTGAGAGGCACCAACACCTCACAGGAGATCAATGTATCTTGTAGGAACTAACAGCTTGTTAACAAGACGCCCGATTTGGGAGAACAGAGATAGTTTGATAATATATAGAGTTAGGCTTAAAAACATGAACATGTCGTTGGAGGGTGAAACACCGAAACACCCCCCAAATAGCCCCATGAGTTGCACCAACACCTCGCACGGGACCAATGTAACTCATAGGATCTGACCATATGGTCACGGTACCCCCAGTTTTAGAGGCAAATGATGATTTAAAAATATATAGACTTAGTCTAAAAAACACGTTGTTTGAGGACGAAACCCCGGAACACCCCCCAAATGGCCCCATGAGAGGCACCACCAACTCGCAAGGAACAAATGTAATTCATAGGAATTGGCTGCATGGTCACTGGACCCTCGATTTGAGAGCAAGAAATAATTTAAGAATATCTAGACTTGGGATTAAAAACAAAAAGATGTTGTTAGAGGGAGAAACCTCGAAACAACTCCTAAACGCCCCCTGGGAGGCACCAATACCTCGCAAGGGAAAAATGCAGCTCGTAGGAATTAACCTTATTGATGCGGGACCCGAGATCTGAGTGAAATATGATAATTTGTAAATATTTTGGTGCCTCTCACGGGGCCATTTGGGGGGGGGGGGGGGGGCTGTTTCGAAGTTTTCCCCTCTAAAGGCATGTTTATGTTTTTAAGCCCAAGTCTATGTCGTCAGAGGGAGAAACCCCGAAACACCCCCAAACGGACACTTAAGAGGCACCAACACCTCATAAGTAACTAATGCAGCTCGTAGGAACTGGCCACGTGGTCACGGGATCCACAGTTGAAGAGAACGACGATAATTTGAAAATATCTAGACTTATTCTTAAAAAACTAAACATTCTGTTGGACGAAGAAATCCCGAAACACCCCCAAACGGTCCCTTGAGAGGCCCCAACACCTCGCATGGGACCAATGCAGCTCATTGGAACTGATCGCATGATGATAATTTGAAAATATCTAGACTTAGGCTTCAAAACATGCTGTTAGAAGTCAAAACTCTGAAACACCCCCAAACGGCCCCATCATAGGCACCAACACCTCGCACGGGACTAATGCAGCTCATAGGAATTGTTTACGTGGTCACAGGACCCCTGGTTTGAGAGCACAATGATAATTTGAGAATATATAAACTTAGGCTTTAAAACCTAAATATGTCGCTAAAGGGAGAAGCCCCAAAACACCTCCAAAAGGCCTCGTTAGAGGCATCAACACCTCGCACAGGATCAATGCAACTTGTAGGAACTGACCACATGGTCACGAGACCCTCGGTTTGAGAGCACAATAATTTCAAAATATCTATACTTAGGCTTAAAAACATAGACGTGTCATTAGAGGGTGAAATCTTGATACCCCCTCCCAAATGTCCCCGTGAGAGTCACCAACACCTTTCATGGGACCAATGAAACTCATTGGAACATACCGCGTGGTCACGAGACCCCCGGTTTGAGAGCACAATGATAATTTGAAAATTTTTAGACTTAGGATTAAAAACTTGGAAACACCCCCGTGAGAGGCACTAACACCTCGCACAGGACCAATGTAACTCGTAGGAAGTGACCACGTGGTCAAGGGACCCTCGGTTTAAGACTAAAAAAATAATTTAAGAATATCTATACTGAGACATAAAAACATAAACATGCCGTTAGAGGGAAAAACCTCAAAACACCCCCTAAATGGTCTCATGAGAGGCACTAACACCTCGCACGGGACCAATGCAGTTTGTAGGACCTGACCGCATGGTCACGTTACCCCCAGTTTTAGAATGCAATGATAATTTGAAAATATCTATACTTAGGCTTAAAAATGTGCCGTTAGAGGGTGAAACCCCGAAACACCCACAAATGGCACCGTGAGAGGCACCAACACCTCGCACAAGACCAATGTAACACGTAGGAAATGATCGCGTGGTCACTTAACCCCAGGTTCGAGAGCATGGCGATAATTTTGAGAATATTTAGACATAGGCTTAAAAACAAAAACATGACGTTAAAGGGAGAAACCTGGAAGCCCCCTAAACGGCCTCGTGAGAGGCACTAACACTTCACATGAGACCAATTCAGCTTGTAGGAATTTATTGCGTGGTTATGGGTTCCCGATTTAAGAAAACTATGATAATTTGAAAATCTTTAGGCTTAGGTTTACAAACATGCCGTTAGAGGGAGAAACCACGAAGCACCCTCCAAACGGCCCTGTGAGAGGCACCAACACCGACCAATGTAACTCGTAGGAACTGACTACGAGGTCACAGGGCCCGAGGTTTGAGCGTACAACGGTAATTTAAGAATATCTAGACATTGACTTACAAACATAAACATGTCGTTAGAGGGAAAAACCCCAAAACACCCCCCACATGGTCCTATGAGCAACACCAACACCTCGTACGGGATGACTGAAACTCGTTGGAACTGATCGCGTGGTCACAAGTCCCTCGGTTTGAGAGCACAACGTTAATTTGAAAATGTCTAGATTTAGTCATATAAACATAAACATGCCATTAGATGGAAAACCCCCGAAACACCCCCCAAATGGCCCCATGAGAGGCATTAACACCTCATGCATTGGAACTGACGGCATGGTCATGGGACCATCGATTTCAGAGCACGACGATAATTTGAAAATATGTAGACTTAGGCATAAAAACATGTCGTTAGAGGATAAAAACTCGAAACACCCCCTAAACGGACCCGTGAGAGGCACCAACACCGCACACATGACCAATGTAACTCATAGGAACTGACTGTAATGTCACACGAGTCTCAGTTTGAGGGTATGATGATAATTTGAAAATATCTAGACTTATACTCAAAAACATAAACATGCCGTTATAGGGCCAAACCCCGCCCAATTGTCCCCATGAGATTCACCAACCCCTCGCACGGGACCAATGCATCTTGTAGGAACTAACCGCGTGGTTACGGGACACCCGGTATGAGAGCACAATAATAATTTGACAATACCTATACTTAGGCTTAAAAACATGATGTTAGAGGGAGAAACCCTAAAATAACCACCAAACAGCATCGTGAGAAGAACCAACACCTCGTACGAGACCAATTTAGCTTGTAATAACTGACCGCGTGGCCATGGGATCCTAGGTTTGAGAGCATGGAGATTATTTGAGAATATCTAGAATTAGGCTTAAACACATAAACATGCCGATAGAGGGGAAACCCCAAAATACCCCCCGAAACGGCCTCGTAAGAGGCACCAACACCTTGGACGGGACTATTGTAACTCGTAGGAGCTAACCACGTGGTCACGAAAAACCCAGTTTGGTAGCACGATGATAGTTTATAATATTTGGACTTAGTCTTAAAAACATAAACATCTTGTTAGAGGGAGAATCTCGAAAATAACCCTGTAATGGCCTCGTGAGAGGCATTAACACTTCACACGAGACCAATGTAAATCATAGGAGCTAACTGTGTGGTCATGATACTGTCGATTTGAAAGGACGATGATAATTTGAGAATAAATAGACTTAGGCTTAAAAACATAAACATTCCGTTAGAGGACGAAACCTGAAACACCCCTTAACGGCCCTGTGAGAGGCACCAACACCTAGCATGGGACCAATGCAACTCGTAGGAACTGATCGCATGGTCATGGGACCCCAGATTTTAGAGCACAATGATAATTTAAAAATATCCAGAATTAGGCATAAAAATATGCTGCTATAGGACGAAACCGTAAAACACCTCCCAAAAGGCCCCGTGAGAGGCACTAACACCTCGCATGGGACCAATGTAACTCGTAGGAACTGAACGCTTGGTCGCGGGACCCTCAGTTTGTGAGCAAGATGTTAATTTGAGAATATATAGATTTATGCTTGAAAATATAAAGATGTTGTTAGAGGGAAATACCCTAAAACACCACCAAAATGGCCCCATAAAAGTCACAAACACCTCGTTTGAGACCAATGCAACTCGTAGAAACTGACCATGTGGTCATGGGAGCCACGGTTTGAGACCACGATGGTAATTTGGAAATTTCTAGACTTATGATAAAAAAACATAATCATGCTATAAGAGGGAGAAACCCTTAAACACCACCCAAAGGCACTATGAGAGGCACCACCAACTCACACGGGACTAATGCAACTCGTAGGAACGTCCCACGTGGTCAGGGGACCCCCAGTTTGAGAGAATGGAGAGAATAGGAAAATATTTAAACTTTGGCTTAAAAACATGCCGTTGTAGAATGAAACCCCCAAACACCACACAAACAGCCCCGTAAGAGACACCAACACCTCCCAGGGGACCAATGTAACTCGAAGGAACTGACCACGTTGCCAAGGGACCTCCGATTTAAGAGAATAATCATAATTTGAAAATATATAGACTTAATCTTAAAATCATAGACATGTTGTTAGAGGAAAAAACCTTGAAACACCCCCAAACGGCCCCGTGAGAGGCACCAACACCTCGTACAGGACCAATGTAGCTTGTAGGAACTGAATGCGTGGTCATGTGACCCACAATTTGAGAGCATGATGATAATATGAAAATATCTAGACATAGGCTTAAAAACATACCGTTAGAGGGCGAAACCCAAAATCACCTCGCAAACGGTCCAGTGAGAGCCACGAACACCTCTCACGGGACCAATGTAACACATAAGAACTTAACGTGTGGTCACGGGACCCCCGATTTGATAGCACGTAGACAATTTGAAAATATCTGGACCTAGGCTTAAAAACAATCCATTATAGGGCGAAACCTCGAAACACCCCTAAATAGCCCTCGTGAAAGGCACCAATACCTCTCACGGGACAAATGTAACTCGAAGGAAATGACCGTGTGGTCACGGTACCACTATTTTGAGAGCAAGATGATAATTTTAGAATATTTAGACTTATGCTTAACAACTTAAACATAACATTAGAGGGAAAAATGCCGAAACACCACCCCAATGGCCCTATGAGGGCACCAACACCTCGCACGGGACCAATGCAACTCGCAGGACCTAAACCTTGGTCATGGGCCCCTAGTTTGAGAACACGATGATAAATTGAAAATATCAAGACTTAGGCTTAAAAACATGCCATTAGAGAGTGAAACCCAGAAACACCCCCCAAATGGCCACGTGAGAGGTACCACACCTCGCATGAAACTAATGTAACTCATCGGAACTAACTGCAAGGTCAGGGTACGCCCGATTTGAGATCACGATGATAATTTGAGAATATATAGACTTAGACAAAAAAAAATAAACATACCGTTCGAGGGAAAAACCACTAAACACCACCCAAATGGCCCTGTGAGGGGCACCAACACCTAGCACGGGACCCATGTTTCTCGTATGAACTGATCGCATGGTCACGGGACCTCCAATTTGAGAGAATGCCAATAATTTGAAAATAACTAGGCTTAGTCTTAAAAACATGCCGTCGGAGGATGAAACCCCAAAACACACCCCCAAATGGCCCCATGAGAGGCACCAACACCTCGCACGGGACCAATACAACTCGTAAGAACTAATCATCTTGCCACAAGACTCCCGGTTAGATAGAATGACCATAATTTGAGAATATCTAGAATTAGTCTTAAAAACATAAACTTGCCGTTGGAGGCCGAAACCCAGAAACACCACCCACTTGGCCCGATGAGAGTAATCAACACCTCGTAGGGGACCCATGTAACACATGGGAATTGAAGAGTCATCATGAGACTCCCGATTTTAGAGAATGATAATAATTTAAAATATCTAGACTTAAGCTTAAAAACATGTAGTTAGAGGGTGAAGCCCCTAAACACCCCCAAACGGCCCCTTGAGAGGCACCCAAACCTCACATGGAACCAATATAACTCGTAGGAATAAACCACGGGGTCATGGGATCCCCGATTTAAGAGAATCACGATATTTTGTGAATATCTAGAGTAAGCTTTTAAACCTAAACATGCTTTAAGAGGGGTAAACCCCACAACACCCACCAAACGACCCCGTGAAAGGCACTAACTCCTCGGACGGGACCTATGCAGCTCGTACGAACTGAACACGTGGTCATGGGACCGCCAATTTGGGATCTCAATGAAAATTTGAAAATATATAGACTTAGGCTTAAAAACATAAATGTTCTAGTAGAGGGCGAAACCCAAAAACACCCCCCAAACGGCCTCGTGAGGGGCACCAACACCTCTTATAGGACTAATGCAAGTCATAAGAACTGACTGTGTGGTCAGGAGACCCCCAGTTTAAGAGCACGATGATAATTTGAAAATATCTAGACTTAGGATTCAAAACATAAACATGCCATTAGAGGGAAAGATCTCAAAATACCCTTAAATGGCCCCATGAAAGGCTCCAACACCTTGCACGGGACCAATGTAGCTCATAGGAACTGACCGCATGGTTACGACACCATCGATTTGAGAGCTCAACAATAATTTGAAAATATCTAGAAATAGGCTTAAAAATATGCCGTTAGAGGACGAAACCACAAAATACCCCCAAACAGTCCTGTAAGAGGCACTAACACCTCGCACGGGACAATGTAACTTGTAGGAACTGAATGCGTGGTCGCAGGACCCCTATTTTGAGAGCACTACGATAATTTGAGAGTATATAGACTTAGGCTTGAAAACAAAAAGATGTCGTTTGAGGGCTGTTAACGAAAATGTTATTAATCCCTAATTAATTAAATTAGTTTAATTAATGTACATTTTAGTTTAAATCTTAATATATTGATTTTGATGATTCCAAACATATTTTTATTGAGTTATTCTATAAATATTTATTATTGTATAATATTTATAATATAATCTTGTTCATATACCATTATATATATATATATATATATATATATATATATATATATATATATATATATATATATATATATATATATATAATTTGTATTATGTCTTATAGTCCTATTTGACCTTCTTGCAAATTTATACACATAGGACTTGTCTTGACCTCAGAGTACTGCTAGAGCTTATACCTGCTATTACCTTAAACCCTTGGGCCTCACGATATATATATCTGGCTTTGATATAATAGTTGATAAAGACACTTCAATTGTTATGTCAGTTCTCTTGGTGTACAGATTTTTTATCTGCATCATTTCAACTCATCCGGTCCATAGTTCTATCATCATTACTTTTATATGTTACTATACATATTACTTTTATTATATATATATATATATATATATATATATATATATATATATATATATATATATATATATATATATATATATATATATATATATTATAAGTTTATTTATATACTATACTTTAATATAAAAATAGGTCCTATCCCTTTAAATATTCTTATTCATGTTGCAACTTTTACAGATGATGCCATGCTTTTTTTTTCTGCACATCATTTTGTATTGTCCCATCCTAGTGCAAAGGCACTATTTAAAGATCCCATCAGTTTTGTATTTGTGACCTCATAGATGACGAAGTGTAGAAATTTTGTATACATACTACATATATGATCTTACCTGCTATATGTTCAAAATCGTTGAAGCTTAGGTTTATTAAAACTTCGTCCTAATCAGACTCAATGAGTAAATCCATTTGTCCCATCCTTCAGTTCGTCAGCGTGTTTACTACCTTGGGAATGGTCCTTCCATGCCTTAGATTTGCTACAGATTTGTTTAGTTCATAACTGTTCGTACTCCAGTTAATGCCGAAACCACTTTTGTCCCATCAATCTGACTTGACCATTTGGACACGCATTGCTTTTAGTTTTCTCAAGTCACGCACATTGAACGTCGCTTGTCATTTCTAATCAGTGCAGATTTTTTTTTATTTTTTTAAATAACAAAGATGTTCACATTTTTCGTCCGCCAGCTAATATATATACCCATATTTATTGTAATATTTTTTTTACTGTTGACCTTAGGCTTATAGTCTGCACTTGCTCACATAATGAGATAGAGATTTAACATATATCTCAGTTACAGTTTTTTTTTTGCCATAAGTAATTCATTTGGTCTGTACCTGATTTGACCTTATGTTGGGAAATTAGCTTTACCTTTGGGCTTGCCCATTTATTAAGTGTACTACCCTTGTGTACTAGCGATTTGACCAGAGTCGTCCAACCTATTTCTTTTACTGCAGTTGATGATTTATTGTACTTTGTAATATTATTTAATATTCTTTGAAGTCACTTCAATATGAGGTCACGTGCTAGGCAATGTACCATCCCATGTGATTTTGAAAATGAATATTTCTTTTCCACATTGAATATTTTTTATAGACTAACATTCTGCAGATTCAAAGAAACACAAATAAGGATAATGAGAAATATATCTTTCAGTCTCATATTTTCAGATGTCCATTCTTATGCTACTAACAGCTATATTTTTTTATGGAGAAAATAAAAATGAAGATTTGCATATCAGTTCTGGAGATTATTTTCAGCTACCTCATCTCAGCAAAATCAGGGGCATTTAATACTCAAAATGCATGTGTCTAACAGCTAGTTTTTGGAAGACATATTTAAAGCTTTGAAGAGCTGCATTGAAGAGAATCACTTGCATGAGAATATGATCAAGTGTTTGTCCAAAAATGACACTTGTTGACACTTGTTGGTTATGACACTTGTTGGTTATGGCATAGAATATTAGGTCATTCCAACATGGAACAACTTAATATTTTGTCCAAAAATGAGTTAGCTAGAGGGCTGCCCAAAATTATGTTTGTTAAAGATAAATTGTGTAATGCATGTCAATTTGGCAAACAAACTAAAACTTCATTTAAAAAGAAAAGAGATATATCAACTAATAGGCCTTTAGAATTATTACACTTAGACTTATTCGGTCCTAACAAAGTAGCTAGTTTAGGTGGAAAATATTATGCTCTTGTTATTGTTGATAATTATTCTCGATTTACATGGGTTTTCTTTCTTACTCATAAAAATGATACACACTCTATTTTTGCTAAATTTTGTAAGAAAATTCAAAATGAAAAAGGTTGCAATAATGTCTTTATAAGAAGTGATAGAGGAAGAGAATTTGACAACAAAGATGTTGAATTATTTTATGATGAAAATGGTTTTGAACATAGTTTTTCTGCACCAAGGACACCTGAACAAAATGGTGTAGTAGAAAGAAAGAATAGATCTTTACAAGAAATGGCTAGAACTATGCTAAATGAACATAACTTACCGAAATATTTTTGGGCGGAGGCAGTTATTACATCTTGTTATGTAATAAATAGAACTATTGTTAGAAAAGGTTTAGATAAAACTCCTTATGAGATATTGAAAAACAAAAGACCAAATATTAGTTATTTCAAGGTTTTCGGAAGCAAATATTTTATTTTAAATGATAAAGATAATTTGGGAAAATTTGATGCTAAATCAGATGAAGGTATTTTTCTTGGATATGCTCTTTATAGTAAAGCATATAGAGTTTTTAATAAAAGGACCTTAGTTGTTCAAGGATCAATACATGTATCTTTTGATGAATCTAACTCTCTTACTAATAACAACAAAGATGATGATGAGGTTTTAGATCTAAATAAGTCTATTAATGAAGAAAACTTAACTTCTAATATTGATAATTCAATTAACAATGAAAGGACTCAAAATAAAGATAAAAATGATAATGACTCTAGTTTAACCTAAAATTGTAAATTCGTTAATAATCATCCTTTTGAAAATATTTTAGGAAAACCTTCAAGTGGTATTCTTACCAGATCCTCCTTAAAGAATGTTTGCAATAATTTGGCTTTTGTATCAAAAATTGAACCAAAAGATATAAATGAAGCCAAAAAAGATGAGTTTTGGTTGTTAGCTATGCAAGAAGAATTGTTACAATTTGAGCGTAATAATGTTTGGTCACTTGTTCCTACACCTAAAGATAAAACTATTATTGGAACTAAATGGGTTTTTAGAAATGAAAAGGATGATGGCGGATTGATTATAAGAAATAAATCTAGACTAGTTGCACAAGGTTGCAACCAACAAGAAGGTATTTGATGATGCTAAGATTTAGCACCACCAGATAAGTGATAGTGAGCTCAAGCAGTAGCAGCCATGGCAGCCATGGAGATGTATAAGTATATAGAAGGGGATGAGTATAAGAGGAGATAAGACAATGATGTATAGTGGTTCAGCCAATTTGGCCTACATCCACTGTGAGTGTGTGATCCACTATGGGCACTAATGGCCTTGGATACAATGCACATAACCCCCTCTCTCTCTCTCTACTGTGTGTACAAGCAGAGTTTTAGCTAGGGCTACAGTTAATGGATCCATCCCTTGTAGGGTTGTAGGTGACAAGTATATATAGGTCTTGGGGGGTGTAGTGTACCCCCCAAGTATGCATGGTGCATGTGAATGATGATCTAGCCAATTCCCTGTTGACACCTGTAGATGCCAAATGATGACATAATATTCCCTCACGTGAGGGTGTGATTTTGTTATAACGGTCTACCACGTGTCATATGAGCCTCACGCGCACTGTTCCACGCGTCCCCCAAACCACGCGTTGTCATGATGTCACCCTCGGCCTATGAGCCGAGGCCGAGGGCAAAGTTTCCTCCGGTAGTGAGCTTGGCCCAATTCTGGCCTCGTACTGTCGGCCCCTCGTACTGTCGGATGAAGCCGGGTAGAGGGTCGGCCCCTCGTACTGTCGGATGAAGCCTGGAAGAGGGTCGGCCCCTCGTACTGTCGTCTGAAGCCTGGTAGAGGGTCGGGCCCTCGTACTGTTGTCTAAAGTCTGGTGGAGGGTCGTCAGGAGATTGGTGAAGGGTCGTCCCCTCGTACTGTCGTCCGTTTTGGAGGCAATCCTCATCTAAGCCGAGGATATAAATGGGTATATCAATTACCCCCCAGCCCTTAGCCATAGGTGCTGCTGAGATGGCTAAGGGATAGTGTTTTAAATGAGATGCTTGTATAATCAGTTAGATGAGTGACACCTGGGCAGATACTCATTGCTGTTTCAGTTTCCAAGGCATGGCGGCTGCACAGTGCACTTGGTGCCTTGTGCCGTAATTATACCTTTCTTGGTAAATGGGTCCACTCATTACCAAAGTATTTAAGAGATTTTCAAACTCTATCTCTCCTTCTTCTTCTTCTTCGCGCCTAAGCATTCTCTCTCTAGAAACCAGTTTCCATTGCCACCTGCATCTTTCGATTCGTCAGGTCTCAGCAGCGTTATCCACCCTCGTCATCAGGTACTCTCCTTCATTAAGCGCTTTCCTTTGTCTTCAATTCTATTTATTTTTAGGGCCATAGGGTTGCACTTCCTTCGAGTTCCCCATAGCTTTTTTCGGTGCCTTCTCCGGTTAAAGGTTCTTGAACGTTCTTGACGAAAACCTTTGAGTTCTTTTGTTTAATCCAAAAGTTAAACCTGGTCAATTCCCCACTTGTTCGTAGCTGAATTAGCCAAGTCTAGTGTAATTTCTCTAAGTGTAGAGTCTTCCCCTTAATGCTTAGGAGGCTTTACAGTTTAGTATCTGAGTTCCCGTCCTTGAGAGAGAAGCTCTTTACCGAAATCAGACGAATAGAGGAAGAGAAAGAGAGGAGACGAGGGGCCGACCCTAATTGGGTACGACCCATCTTTCCCATTCCTCTTGCCACCATAAGACCATCTGAACCTTCTGAGTCTTGTGGGTCGTCTCCTCGTCCGGCCGAGACTCCCAACCCAAGTGAAATGGACGAGAGAGCCTCCTCGCCAACTGGTGCTGGACCTTCTGGTAGAAGGGGACACATCTGACCTTAGTCCAGGCTGAGAGGCCGAGGGTACGGTTCCCTCTGAGGCTGTCCCTGTGACAACCCTGTCCCCCAATGCCTTCCAAGTGGCTTTTCCTCGGGGTCCTCCTGTAGGTGATGAGGGGGAGAGATTCTGAGGATGAGGACGATGATACAGATGATGAGGTTGATACCTCATACGCCTCATCCTTTATCTCCTCTGTTAGGGATCGAGATCTCCTGATATGGAGGCATATTTATGGAGTGCCCTCCGTGGTGACTATGAGGGTTCCCTCTGAGGCTGAGAGGGTTTTTGATTGCCAAGAGGGAGAGGTTGCAGTCTACGAACAGATGTTCAAGGTTGGATTCAGGCTCCCTCTGCACCCTGCCATTGCAGATATTCTGGTTGCCCTCGGCGTTTCCCCCTCTCAACTTCCTCCCAACTCTTGGAGGATGATCTTGGGCTATATTTCCTTGTGGAAGAATGCCTTTACCGACGAGCCCTCGGCTGACCTATTTTTGGGCTGCTACAACATCACCTCCTCGTCCAAGCAGCCTGGATATTATCACCTAGGGGCAAGGAGGTCTGAGAAGAAACTCCTCCATGTGGCACAAACTTCCAATCATGATTGGAAGAAAAGGTTTTTCTTTATCTCCGGGGAGTGGGAGCCCATTGCCAATAGTCCGAGGGTCCCCAGGAAGTGGTCTAACCCCTCCATGAAGGCCAGGTCAGACCCTGGACTTATTCTAGAGGAGAAGGATATAGTATATTATCTGAGAGGACGAGGGCGAGAGGGTGAGCTTGCAAAATTCGAAGACTTGATGACCCCTCAATTTCTTAAAGAAGCTGATCTGAGGGTCGGCCCTCTGACAGAACTATGTGAGTTATACTGAACATTTTCCCTTCTTTACTTATTTTTGAAGTGTTCTCTCTTTATCTCTGAACTTTTCTGACATGTCGTCCTCTTATCAGATCGTCCTACAGGTACACCCAGACTATCTTTGGGAAATGAAAGCTCCTAGCTTACTATCTGGATTGGCCAAGAAGAAGGGGAAGGAGCCTCAGCAGGCTTCGAGGAAGACAAAGGCCGCTGGGCCGACAGTGGTGGAGCCGACCACTGACAGTAACAAAAGGAAGGAGCCTGAGGGCCCAGTTGAGCCTCAGCCTGATTCTCGGACGAGGGCCAGAGTCGATGCCTCTGAGGGGACAACCTCTTCGTCCAGCATGGGGGCCTTCTGGTCTCAAAATTTGGCCCACCTGAGGGCCGACCCCTCGTCACTGATCACGAACTTGCGGTCTACCAAGGCCTCGATGTTCTCTGCACCGTCGTCCTCTGACTTCGAGTTCTTAGCAAAGATGCCTCCTGCTAAAGTGTACGACTATGGTCTGCACTCCCTTGCTCAGGTATTGGTCTTGACCCACCTCCTTAATTTCATTCTTTCGCTAACTGTTCCCTCGGCCACTCTTGATATCTGTTCATTTTTCGTGCAGTCTGTTTGTGCCCTTACCTCAGCCACCAAATTGATGGCCGAGAATCAGATGAAGTTCCATGAGGCCGAAAGGGTTATTCAGCATGAGACTGTCTTGCAGACAGAGCTTGATACTGCGAAGACTGAGCTTGATACTGCGAGGGCTGAGCTTAAGAGTGCTAGGACCGAGCATGCTAGGGTCCTAGATGAGCTGATGAGGCAGCACGATGCCGACCTGCAAGCCAAGGACTTGATCATCAAGGATAGGGATGATGCTTTACTGAACATGGAAGTCAAGCACAAGACTGATCTGGAAGCAGCCATCAAGAAAGCTGAGGCCGATGCTGTTGAGGCTTATAAGACTTCAGATGAATTTCAGGGCTTCGGCCTTGAGTATCTAGAAAGGGGGATCAGGACGGCCTGCCGATGGGTCATCCTCAAATTCGGTGATGTCGTCTCGTCGGTTCGTCCTTCACTGGAGGGTGTTCAACTGGACGACCCCCTAATTGCCGAGGCCCTCAATCAAGTGGAATCCCAAGTTCAGGTCGAGGGGGTCGGCACTTCTGAAGATCACCCTGTTCTGGTTATTGAGGAGACCGTTCCTATAGATGTAGAGGCCTTGACCTCTGATGTCGTCCCATAGGGTGGCTGCCTGTAGCCCATACCCTTGTAGTGTATTTTTGTGCTTTGTATTGTAAAACACTTGATATTTTATGTTTTGTCAATACCATCGTCTCTACTTTTACTGTCTTCTATAATTGTTGTCTTCCATATTTAATTCTATTATGGTTTGCTCATTGTTGATGCTACTAACCCCTCCCTCGTCTTTTTTGAGGACCAATGTGGGGTCGTCCCCTCATGTGGCCCCATTATAGCCGAGGGTTCAAGTAACCAAATTAATGATTTTTAAATAAAGTCTACCCTTGTCTTTTTTGAGGACAGTGGTGGGGTCGTCCCCTCCACTGGTCCCCATTTATAGCCGAGGGATTCACTTACCAATTTAATGGATTTTAAAGTCTTCCCTCGTCTTTTTTGAGGACAGTGGTGGGGTCGTCCCCTCCACTGGTCCCCATTATAGCCGAGGGTTAAACTTTCCAATTTAATGGATTTTAACAAAAGTCTTCCCTTGTCTTTCTTGAGGACAGTGGTGGGGTCGTCCCCTCCACTGGTCCCCATTATAGCTGAGGGATCCACTTTCCAATTTTAATGGATTTTAACAAAAGTCTTCCCTCGTCTTTCTTGAGGGCAGTGGTGGGGTCGTCCCCTCCACTGGTCCCCATTATAGACGAGGTATCAACTTTCCAATTTAATGGATTTTAACAAAAGTCTTCCCTCGTCTTTCTTGAGGACAGTGGTGGGGTCGTCCCCTCCACTGGTCCCCATTATAGCCGAGGGATCAACTTTCCAATTTAATGGATTTTAACAAAAGTCTTCCCTCGTCTTTCTTGAGGGCAGTGGCGGGGTCGTCCCCTCCACTGGTCCCCATTATAGCCGAGGGATCAACTTTCCAATTTTAATGGATTTTAAAGTCTTCCCTCGTCTTTTTTGAGGACAGTGGTGGGGTCGTCCCCTCCACTGGTCCCCATTATAACCGAGGGATCAACTTTCCAATTTAATGGATTTTAAAGTCTTCCCTTCGTCTTTCTTGAGGACAGTGGCGGGGTCGTCCCCTCCACTGGTCCCCATTATAGCCGAGGGATCAACTTTCCAATTTAATGGATTTCTGTAGATGTTTCCATGCGTGCCAGGACTGACAACAGGATGAGGGAAACACTGATATTTCTCATTAATTTTCCAAGTGTTCTGTTGGAGCAACTCTCATTAAAATTATGGCCTTTCAAGACCTTACAACACTACTGATAGTATTTCTTCAAATGATCTGCATTCCATGGGTTTGAAAAAGGTTCCCCTCTAGGTTTTCTAGCCTGTAGGTCCCAGGGATGACTTCATCGATGACCCTATATGGGCCATGCCAATTAGGGTGAAGCTTGTTGGTCTTTTGCCAAGTCTTCTTGAGTACCAAGTCCCCCACTGCGATGGGCCTCTGTTTCACCCTCTGATTGTAGAACCTTGCGGTCCTCTGTTGGTAGGCGGCCTTCCTTACCTCAGCGTTCTCCCTGCTTTCCTCAATCAGGTCCAAGTCGAGTCTCCTCTCCTCCGCATTTTTCTGGGGGTCATACACCTGGATTCTATGCGTAAGAAACTCAATCTCGGTGGGGATGACGGCTTCTGATCCATATGCTAGCATGAATGGGGTCTCTCCGGTAGAGGTCCACACTATCGTCCTGTATGCCCACAACACGGCATATAACTCCTCGACCCATCTTCCTTTTGCCTCCTCAAGCCTCTTCTTAATTCCATCTAGGATTGTCCTGTTCGTAACTTCGGTTTGCCCATTGGCCTGAGGTCGGCCTGGGGTGGAGAAAAATTGTTTGATACTTACCCTCTCACAGTATTTCTGTAGAGAGGCATTCTTGAACTGAGTCCCGTTATCCGAGATGAGGGTGTTGGGGAGACCATATCTGCATATGATGTTTTTCCAGATGAACTGTAAGGTCTTCTGCTCTGTGATTGTCACCATTGGCTCCGCCTCCACCCATTTTGAAAAATAATCAATGGCTATGATGAGGAATCGATAGTTATTGATGGCCCTAGGCAAGGGTCCTACTAGGTCGATCCCCCACACTGCAAATGGCCATGGGGATGTAATGGAAGTAAGAGGCTGATGGGGCTGGTGAGGGACCGTGGCAAATCTTTGACATTTGTCGCACTTTTTTACGTATGCCGCTGCGTCTTTCCCCAAGGCCGGCCACCAGTACCCCTGGGTGATTACCCTCTTCGCTAGGGATCTACCCCCAATGTGGCTTGAGCACGACCCTTCATGCACATCTTGCAAAATGGAAGGGACTTCTGAGGGATGCACACACCTAAGTAAGGGGAGCAGAAACCCCTTTTTGTATAAGATGTCTCCGATGACAGTGAATTTTGCCGCCCTGTACCTTAGCTTCTTCCTTTCCTGCCTTGCTTCTGGCATCTCACCCTCTTTAATGTATCTGATCAGGGGGTCCATCCACGAAGCTTCTTGGGAAACATTTAGGCAATTGCTGAGTGTTCCCTCAGCATCCTCAATAGTTGGCCGAAGCAAAATTTCTACTGGGACCATCCTCCTGATGTTTGTTCTTGTTACCGAGGCCAACCTAGCAAGGGCATCAGCACAGCCATTGTCGAGCCTAGGTACCCTCCTTAATTTCACTTCTCTGAAGCCCTTCAGCAATGACCTCACCTTCTCAAGGTACCTAGCCATCCTCTCGTCCTTAGCCTCGTAGGCTCCTAGTATCTGATTCACTACTAGCCTTGAATCACTATGGACCAAAATCTGGCCGACACTAAGAGACTTAGCCAAGGAGAGGCCTGCTATTAAGGCCTCATATTCAGCCTCGTTGTTGGAGGCCTTGAAGTTGAACCTCAGGGCGTATTCAACGTCTGTGCCATCGGGTGCTGATAGTATCAGTCCAGCATCACTTCCGCTGTCACAGGAGGACCCGTCAACGAAGAGGCTCCACAGAGTCTTTCCTTCTGAAAAATTTCCCTTAGAGAGGGACCCCTGTCTAAAGATGTATCTTCCCTCTTCGTTTTCAATCGCGTTCCTTCTAGCGATGCTCGTCTCAGCCCTATCCGCGGGTGTGTCTACGGGTTTGTCTTTTGTATCCGTCTTCCCGAGGGTCTCACCCTCGGCCTCATCATCTTCCCAGGTGAACTCAACCACGAAGTCTGCCAATGTCTGCCCCTTAATGGCCATCCTAAGCTGATACACAATGTCAAACTCCCCCAGCTCTATAGCCCAGTCCATCAACCTACCTGATTTTTTTGGCTTATGTAGGACCTGCCTAAGAGGAGAGTCGGTGAGGATGACCATTGTATGGGACTGAAAGTACGGCTTCATTTTCCTTGAGGCATGGATCAAGGCGTAGGCTAGCTTCTCCATCCTCGGGTATCTTTGCTCTGCCCCTTGGAGTGCCTTGCTGTTAAAATACACAGGCTTCTGTATCCTGTCTTTGTCTCTCACAATGGCTGCACTGATGGCCGACTCTGAGACGGCGAGGTACACGTAGAGTTGTTCACCCTGCACGGGTCGTGACAGCAGCAAAGGAGACCCTAAGTATAACTTCAGGTCCCTGAAAGCCTCATCACACTCTTCGTTCCACTCGAAGGCCTTCCTAAGGATCTTAAAGAATGGCAAACACTTGTCTGTGGCTCTAGAGACGAACCTGTTTAAGGCAGCAACTCTCCCTATGAGTCTCTGCACGTCTTTAATGGACTTGGGGGTCTTCATCTCAACAAGGGCCTTTATCTTTTCAGGATTGGCCTCGATGCCTCTTTGGTTGACAATGAACCCCAGGAACTTCCCTGCTCCGACCCCAAAGACACATTTGGTCGGTTTAAGCTTCATCTGGTACTTGTTCATCGTATTAAAGGTCTTCTCCAGGTCTTCCACATGATCCTCTGCCTTCAGACTCTTAGTCAGCATGTCGTCTACGTAGACCTCCATAGACTTCCCAATTTGATCTTCAAACATTTTGTTCACGAGGTGCTGGTACGTTGCCCCTGCATTCTTCAGGCCTAAGGGCATGACCCTGTAGCAGTATGTCCCCTTGTCAGTGATGAAGGCGGTCCTCTCCGAGTCTTCAGAGTTCATGAAAATCTGGTTATACCCTAAGTAGGCATCCATGAAACTCATGAGCTCATGGCCTGCGGTAGCGTCTACCATCTGGTCGATGTGGGGGAGAGGGAAGCTGTCTTTGGGACAATGCCTGTTGAGGTCTGTGAAGTCCATGCACATTCTCCACTTTCCGTTGGCCTTTGGGACAATGACTGCATTGGACAGCCATTCAGGGTAGATGACCTCTCTAATAAATTCAACGTCTTCTAATTTTTTGACCTCGTCCCTGATGACCTCATATTTTTCTCTGGAGTAAATTCTCCTCTTCTGTTTCACCGGCTTCACTCCCTCTACCACATTGAGCTTGTGGCACATGACTTCAGGGTCAATCCCTGGCATATCTACATGACTCCAGGCGAAGACGCTTCACCTTCTCCTCAATAGTTTAATGAGGTCTTCCTTGATGTCGGACTTCAGAGACTTGCCAACTTGGACGGTTTTTTTCGTGTCATCCTCATCGAGGATGATGGATTCTACCTCTTCCGCAGCCTCTCCTTTCTTCAGCTTTGTTTCATCTTTGGGGTCCAGGGTATCAATGTTGTAAGTGGTCGTAACCCTCTTGTGTGCCTCCCTTTCTTCAGCGGAGTTGTAGTAACACTCTTGCGCTGTCATCTGGTCTCCCTGAACTTCCCCTACCCCGTAAGGGGTAGGAAATTTGATCATTTGGTGGACCGTAGATGACACAGCTTCAAACCCCTTGAGGGCCACACGCCCCAGTATGATGTTGTAGGCCGAAAACACCTGCTCATCCATCACAAAGAAACTGACCTTCTTTATGAGCCATCTCGGACACTCGTCCCCCATCCTCACATCGGCCTCATATACCCCAAGGGGATGAACCTTTTCCCCACTGAACCCAATCAACGGATGATGGTAGGGGACAAGTCTAGCGCGGCTAAGACCCAAAGCTTTGAAGCATGGCCAAAACATCACATCTGCAGAGCTACCCCCATCTACTAAGATCCTCGGCACCTCGCATCCGTGCACCCTGGTAGTGATGACGAGAGGGTCATCATGTGGGGCTAGGAGGCCTTTGAAGTCCATCATTGAAAACCCTACTATCAGTGTGTCCATATCCACCTTCTTCCTCTTTTCTGACTTGACCTCCAGGGAGGTTGCGTGTACCATCTTCATCACTGCCTTTGCTTCAGCCACATGGTCCTTCCTATCGGCGACCTCAGACCCTCCTCCTGCAAGTCCCCCGGAGATCATTCCTACTCCGAGCGAGATCATATTAAGTCCCTTGACAGGGCCGTGGTCGTCTCTCGGCGGGAGGTCAGGGTCGTCCTCATCATCATAAGGGTCGTCCCCTCTTTTTTGAGGACCTTCTCTGCATGCATCGCCTCGCTTCTTTCTGGGGTCGTCCCCTCGGCCCCTCTTAAAGGCACCTTTATCGACGTACTTTCTCAGCTTTCCTTCCTTCAGCATCTTCTCAATTTCGTCTTTCAGAGCAAAGCATTTATCCATTACGTGGTCGTGGTCTTGATGAAATTCACACCACAGGTTCTTATTCCTCTTACCGGGGGCTGCCCTCAGCTTCTCAGGCCACTTCAGTGTCCAGTCACTCTTTATCTCATTGAGAATTTGTTCACAGCTGACCATCAGAGGGGTGTACTCAGCGAACTTGTCATCCGTGGACCTCTTCTTCCCCTCTTTATTCTTCTTAGGGTATTTACTCCCACTTGCACCTCCTCTTTCGTCCTCATATTTTGCAGCCATCGCCTCTTCGGCGTTCATCACCTTTCCTGCTATCGACAACAGTTCGGCCATCGTCCTCGGAGGGTCTTCAGCAAGCTTCCATAACAGCTTCCCCTTTTGGAGTCCTCCAATCAGGGCTGTCTTGGCTATGCTCTCCTCATAGTCTTCCACCTCCAGCTTCTCCTTATTGAATCTGGCTATATAGTCCCTCAGACTCTCACTCTTTCCCTGCTTGACATAGAGCAGGTGGGTGGTCTTCTTCTGTGGCCTCACCCCGAAGAAGAAATTATGGATGAATAGGTCAGCCATCTGCTTAAAGTTTTCGATGGAATTTTTTGGAAGAGACATGTACCAGACATGCGCAGCCCCTATCAAGGTACCAGAGAAGGCACGACACCTCATCTCATCTGAGATAGAGTATATGTCTGCCGCCGACTGATACATCTCCACATGGTGGACGGGGTTGGTACTCCCGTCATACCTTGGGGTGACCATAGGTGGCTTGAATTTTGATGGCGTGGGGAAGTTGACTATCTTTGCCACAAAGGGTGAGCCTATGGTGTATCCCCTCTGAAGAGGGTCTCGGCTCTTCAATATATCACCAATCTTATCCTCTAGCCGCTGGATTGAGTCATTCCAGGGCCTCACAGGGTCGGCCTGGCCGATGTTATCCCCTGCTGCCTCTTCGAGGTGGACAGAGGGTTCTGCTGCAGCAGGCCTGTGTCGGCTGTTTACTTCCCTTTGGCCATCATCTCGTCCTCGGGGTCGGCCATCTGCTGCCTCCCTCCTGGATCTCGCAGCGCTTCTTGGTCTGGACAACTGTTCCCGCAGGTCATTTACTGGGCCTAGCCTCTCAAAGGCCGACCCCCTGCTCAAGCGATCAAAAGCAGAGCCTCTTGGATGATCATCAGGGTTTGGTCTCCCACACTTCCCTCTACTGTCCTGGAGGGGTCGTACAGTATTGTTGGAGACCTCATAGGGTTCCCAGTATTCTATTGGGGCTTCCTCTCCCTCCAGATCGTCATACATGTCCTCAGGGAAAGGGTTTCCTTGCCTCCCCAGGCGTAAACGCCGGGGGTCAGCAACATCCCTACGCCGCTGAGGGGGTGGTAGGTCTTTGCGTGGTGCCTGGGGTGGTCCCCTGGAGTCATGCTGCCCTGGAGCTGCTGCCGAAGTAATCATCTCAGGTGAAACCCCTGGTGCTCTCAGTATGTTCTGGCTTAGAGCTGTGAACTGCTCCTGCATCATCCGCTGGCTTGCTGCCAGAGACTTTAGGGTTGCTGCTACATCAGCCATCTCAGACTGGGGTGGCGGCTGACTGGAAGTGGGTCTTCCCCCCTCATCCGGTGGGGGAAGTGGTGGCGGTGGCATCTCAGGTGCCATGTGCTTGAGCTATGAAAAGTTGGACTGAAGAAAATACTGGTGAGCTTTAATACCTTAGTGGTTCTCTTTCAATGGTGAAACACCTCCTCTCAGGGGGAGTGTTGGTTCACCACCAGAGTGCCCAGTGAGGTCAAGCTGTACTTAGGGAAGAGATGTTTTCTCGCGTTCCCACAGACGGTGCCAAACTGATGATGCTAAGATTTGGCACCACCAGATAAGTGATAGTGAGCTCAAGCAGTAGCAGCCATGGCAGCCATGGAGATGTATAAGTATATAGAAGGGGATGACTATAAGAGGAGATAAGACAATGATGTATACTGGTTCAGCCAATTTGGCCTACATCCACTGTGAGTGTGTGATCCACTATGGGCACTAATGGCCTTGGATACAATGCACATAACCCTCTCTCTCTCTCTCTCTACTGTGTGTACAAGAAGAGTTTTAGCTAGGGCTACAGTTAATGGATCCATCCCTTGTAGGGTTGTAGGTGACAAGTATATATAGGTCTTGGGGGGTGTAGTGTACCCCCCAAGTATGCATGGTGCATGTGAATGATGGTCTAGCCAATTCCCTGTTGACACCTGTAGATGCCAAATGATGACATAATATTCCCTCATGTGAGGGTGTGATTTTGTTATAACGGTCTGCCACGTGTCATATGAGCCTTACGCGCACTATTCCACGCGTCCTCCAAATCACGCGCTGTCATGATGTCACCCTCGGCCTATGAGCCGAGGCCGAGGGCAAAGTTTCTTCCGGTAGTGAGCCTGGCCCAATTCTGGCCTCGTACTGTCGGCCCCTCGTACTGTCGTCTGAAGCCTGGTAGAGGGTTGGCCCCTCGTACTATCATCTGAAGCCTGGAAGAGGGTCGGCCCCTCGTACTGTCGTCTGAAGCCTGGTAGAGGGTCGGCCCCTCGTACTGTCGTCTGAAGTCTGGTGGAGGGTCGTCAGGAGATTGGTGAAGGGTCGTCCGCTCGTACTGTCGTCCATTTTGGAGGCAATCCTCATCTAAGCCGAGGATATAAACGGGTATATCAGTATTGATTACAATGAAACTTATGCTCCCGTAGCTAGATTAGAATCCATTCGTATGTTACTAGCATAGGCATGTTATAAAAACTTTAAATTATTTCAAATGGATGTCAAAAGCGCTTTCTTAAATGGTTTTATAAGTGAGGACATTTATGTTAAGGAACATCCCGGTTTTGAAAATCACAAATTTCCAAATCATGTTTATAAAGTAAATAAAGCTTTATATGGATTAAAACAAGCTCCTAGGGCTTGGTATGATAGGTTAAGTGGATTCTTACTTGAAAATGATTTTTGTGAGAGGAAAAATGGATTCCACTCTATTTATAAAAATTCTTAACAATGATATGCTTCTTGTACAAGTTTATGTTGATGATATTATATTTGGATCCACCAATGAAAATTTATGTAAAGATTTTTCAGAATTTATGCAAAGAGAATTTGAAATGAGTATGATGGGTGAGTTAAAATTCTTTTTAGGCTTACAAATTAAGCAAACTAAAAATGGCGTCTTTATCAATAAATCTAAATATATTAAAGATATTTTAGTAAAATATGGTTTAGAGAACTGTAAAGCTCTTGGTACACCTATGAGCACATCTATGAAGTTAGATATTGATGACAAAGAGAAATCTGTTAATACTACCTTATATCGTGGCATGATTGGTAGTCTCCTATATTTAACCGCTAGTAGACCCGATATTATGTTTAGTTTATGTTTATGCGCTCGCTTTCAAGCAAATCCTAAAGAATCTCATTTGTGTGCCGTAAAACGCATATTTCGATATTTAAATGGTACTCAAAACTTAGGATTATGGTATCCTAAAAATACTTCGTTCGAACTAGTAAGTTATTCCGATGCAGATTTCGCGGGTTGTAGAATTGATAGAAAAAGCACTAGTGGTACATGTCATTTCTTAGGACACTCACTAGTTTCTTAGTTTAGTAAAAAGCAAAATTCAGTTCCTCTTTCCACGGTCGAGGCAGAATATATTGCCTCCTGTAGCAGTTGTGCTCAGACATTGTATATGAAACAACAATTAGAAGACTTTAAAATATTCTTTCACAATACTCCAATTTTTTGTGACAATACAAGCACTATATGTTTGACAAAAAATCCAATTCTACACTCTAGAACAAAGCATATTGAAATTAGACATCATTTTTTACGCGATCACGTTCAAAAAGGTGATGTACGCATTGAATTTATTTCTACGGATCTTCAATTAGCCGATATTTTCACAAAACCGTTATCTGAGATCGTTTTACCTTTATTTGTCGTGAACTCGGTATGGCATGTATAAATGATTTAAAATTATAATTCTTTTTACATTGCTTATATCGATATTGTTTTCACAACTTTCCAAAAAAAACATCTTATCACTAGTAGACAAACTTTGGTATCTTTATCACTAGCTGACATTCACCACCCCTATATGTATATAAATATGAGTTCCTCCTCTTCTTCCCTCAAAAATCATGAAGTCATTATATGTTGTTTGGATTGGAAAACAACTCGGGGTTTATACCACTTGGGCAGAATGTGAGCTTCAAATAAAAGGTGTAAGTAATGCTAAATTAAAAAAATACCCTTCTTATTCTGAAGCTCTTAATGCCATAGCTCTCACTCCTCCATTTGCTCCTTGGGTAACTCCACCTTCTTGGCCTTTTGTCTTACCATCTCAAGCAAACTCTTCCACCAAATCTTCATCTTCTTCAGATGGTTCCTACACCGGAAAATCTGTCAAACTCTCAGTGAAAGAAAATGGGAAAGAAATTCTTCTTGAAGGACACCCCAATGATGTCTGCCATATGATAAATAATCTGAAAATGTAATTTCCTTTTTGTTTATGACAAACAGGGGGAGAAGTATGTAAATTTTATTTTCTTGTGCTAATCTTTATTATTTTGAATAAAATTGTTTGTCATCATCAAAAAGGGGGAGATTGTTAACGAAAATGTTATTTATCCCTAATTAATTAAATTAGTTTAATTAATGTACATTTTAGTTTAAATCTTAATATATTGATTTTGATGATTCAAAACATATTTTTATTGAGTTATTCTATAAATATTTATTATTGTATAATATTTATAATATAATCTTGTTCATATACCATTATATATATATATATATATATATAATTTGTATTATGTCTTATAGTCCTATTTGACCTTCTTGCAAATTTATACACATAGGACTTGTCTTGACCTCAGCGTACTGCTAGAGCTTATACCTGCTATTACCTTAAACCTTTGGGCCTCACGATATATCTATCTGGCTTTGATATAATAGTTGATAAAGACACTGTAATTGTTGTGTCAGTTCTCTTGGTGTACAGATTTTTTATCTGCGTCATTTCAACTCATCCGGTCCATACTTCTATCATCATTACTTTTATATGTTACTATACATATTACTTTTATTATTATTATTATTATATATATATATTATAAGTTTATTTATATACTATACTTTAATATAAAAATAGGTCCTATCCCTTTAAATATTCTTATTCATGTTGCATCTTTTACAGATGATGCCATGCTTTTTTTTTTCTGCACATCATTTTGTATTGTCCCATCCTAGTGCAAAGGTACTATTTAAATATCCCATCAGTTTTGTATTTGTGACCTCATAGATGACGAAGTGTAGAAATTTTGTATACATACTACATATATGATCTTACCTGCTATATGTTCAAAATCGTTGAAGCCTAGGTTTATTAAAACTTCGTCCTAATCAGACTCAATGAGTAAATTCATTTGTCCCATCCTTCAGTTCGTCAGCATGTTTACTGCCTTGGGAATGGTCCTTCCATGCCTTAGATTTGCTACAAATTTGTTTAGTTCATAACTGTTCGTACTCCAGTTAATGCCGAAACCACTTTTGTCCCATCAATCTGCACTTGACCACTTGGACACGCATTGCTTTTAGTTTTCTCAAGTCACTCACATTGAACGTCGCTTGTCATTTCTAATCAGTGCAGATTTTTTTTATTTTTTTAAATAACAAATATGTTCACATTTTTCGTCCGCCAGCTAATATATATACCCATATCTATTGTAATATTTTTTTTACTGTTGACCTTAGGCTTATAGTCTGTACCTGCTCACATAATGAGATAGAGATTTAACATATATCTCAGTTACAATTTTTTTTTTGGCCATAAGTAATTCATTTGGTCTGTACCTGATTTGACCTTATGTTGGGAAATTAGCTTTACCTTTGGGCTTGCCCAGTTATTAAGTGTACTACCCTTATGTACTAGCGATTTGACCAGAGTCGTCCAACCTATTTCTTTTACTACAGTTGATGATTTATTGTACTTTGTAATATTATTTAATATTCTTTGAAGTCAATTCAATATGAGGTCGCGTGCTAGGCAATGTACCATCCCATGTGATTTTGAAAATGAATATTTCTTTTGCACATTGAATATTTTTTATAGACTAACATTCTGCAGATTCAAAGAAACACAAATAAGGATAATGAGAAATATATCTTTCAGTCTCATATTTTCAGATGTCCATTCTTATGATACTAACAGCTATATTTTTTTATGGAGAAAATAAAAATGAAGATTTGCATATCAGATCTGGAGATTATTTTCAGCTACCTCATCTCAGCAAAATCAGGAGCATTTAATGCTCAAAATGCATGTGTCTAACAGCTAGTTTTTGGAAGACATATTTAAAGCCTTGAAGAGCTGCATTGAAGAGCATCACTTGCATGAGAATATGATCAAGACTTGAAATATTATTGAGAGCATTTATTTTACTACTCATCTACACATTCAAGAGAGCAATTAATTTATATTCTGCTCACTCATTGAAGAAGAAAACTTGTGCCTACTTCAATATCATTTATTGAAGTCTCATTAAAGAAGGAGAAACTCAGATTACAAATTATATTTTAAGGGGTTTCATTATTGTACCTTTTACTACAAAAATTCAGATTTGTTGTGAAGCCTTGTTGAAGCTTCCGTTTGTACCGGTAATTGGTTCCTACCTGCAAGTGGGCCACGAGGTTTGAAGCTCGGAGTTAGCTTGCAAATAGTTGTAAGCAGTGGTTTGATCCTACCCGCAAGTGGATTAGGTTTAGTGAAGCTCAAAGGAGACAGGGGCTCTAGGTGCGTGGACGTAGGTCGGAATTTGGCCAAACCACGATAAATCTCGGTGTCATTTATTTTCTGCACTTTTATTTGTTTTCACATGCTTGCTTGAGTTAATATTTTCAGCACACTATCTTGCAAATAAATTAATTCAGAAATTTGATTAAATTAATTTTAAGGTTAAAATAATTATTTTTGAATTAAATAATTAATTTCAGAATATCACTTAATATTAAATACGAAAATTAATTTAATATTCCTAATGTGTTAAAATCTGCATTTCTAGTTGTTTAAATTAGTTGGTTACATTTATTTGATATTGTTGAACTTATTCTTTGTAGTTTTATTAATCTGAAAATTGTCAAAGTATTATAAATTAAATATTCTTCTGAAATCTTAATTTGATTTAAAATTTATAAATACTCAATTCACCCCCCTCTTGAGTATAATCTGGGAAACAAGGGCAAAACCTCAAAATAACTCCCAAATGGACCCATGAAAGGCACTAACACCTCGCTCGTCACCAATACAACTCGTAGGAACTGATTATGTGGTTAAGGAACCCGCGGTTTGAGACAATGATCATAATTTGGAAATATCTAGACTAAGGATTAAAAGAATAAACATGTCGTTAGAGGGAAAAACCCCAAAACACCCCTAAGGCCCTGTGAGAGGCACCATCATCTCACACAGAACGAATGCAGCTCATAGGAACTGACCGCGTGGTCACGGGACCCCCAGCTTGAGAGAGCGGTGATAATATGAAAATATGTAGACTTTATCTTAAAAACATGTCGTTAGAGGACAAAACCCCGAAACACCCAATAAACGACCACATGAGAGGCACCAGCACCTCCCACGAGACCAATGTAACTCATAGTAATTGACTGCGTGGTCACGGGACCCCCAATTTGAGAGCACGGTGATAATTTTAAAATATCTTGACTTAGGCTTAAAAACATAAGCATGTTGTTAGAGGGAGAAATCCCGAAACACCTCCCGAATGTCCCCGTGAGAGGCAACAACACCTCACACGGGACCAATGTTACTCGTAGGAACTTACCACATGTTCACGGGTGCCACAATTTGATAGCACGTCGATAATTTGGAAATATCTAGTCATAGGCATAAAAATATGTCGTTAGAGGGCGAAACCCGGAAACACCCCCAAACAGACCCGTAAGAGGCACCAACGCCTCACACGGGACCAATGTAACTCGTAGGACCTCACTGCATGGTCACGCAACCCCCTATTTGAGAACACACCGATAATTTGAAAGTATCTCAATTTAGGCTTAAAAATATGTCGTTAGAGTGTGAAACCCCTAAATACTCCCTAAACAACCCCGTGACAGGTACCAACACCTCGCATGAGACAAATGTAACTCGTAGGAACTAATCGCATGGTAACGGGACCCCTGATTTGAGATAACGATGGTAATATAAGTATAGATAGACTTAGGCTTAAAAAAATAAACATGTCGTTGGAGGACGAAACCTCTAAACCCACACCCAAATGGCCTCGTGAGAGGCACCAATACCTCGCATGGGGCCAATGCATCTCGTAGAAATTGATCGCATGGTCACGGGACCCCTTATTCGTGACTACGACTATAATTTGAGAATATCTTGAGTTAGGCCTAATAACATGCCGTTAGAGGGAAAAAGCCCTAAACACCCCCTAAACGGTCCTGTGAGAAGAACTAATTACTCACACAAGACCAATAGAACCCGTAGGAACTAACCACATGGTCACGGGAGCCCCAATTTGAGAGCACGATAATAATTTGAGAATATTTAGACTTAGGATTGAAAACATAAACGTGCCCTTCGAGGGTGAAACCTAGAAACACCCACCCAACGGCCTCGTGAGAGGCACCAACTTCTTTCACTGGACCAATGTAGCTCATAGGAACAGACCACGTGGTCACGGGACCCCCGATTTGAGAGCAAGATGATAATTTAAAAAATCTAGATTAAGTATTAAAAACATGTCGTTCGAGGGAGAAACCTCAAACCACCCCAAAATAGCCTCATGAGAGGAGCCAACACCTCGAACAGGACCAATACAACACATAGGATCAGACCACGTGCCCAGGAGACCCCCAATTTCATAACACAATAATAATTTGAAAATATCTAGACTTAGGCTTAAAAGCGTGCCGTTAGAGGGTGAAACCTTAATACACGCTCAAACGGCCTCGTGAGAGGCAGTAATACCTCTTACAGGACCAATGAAGCTCGTTGGAACTGATCGTGGGGTCACAACACCCCTAGTTTGGGATCACGATGAAAATTTGAGAATATCTAGACTTAGGCTTTAAAATAGAAACATGATGTTAGGGGGAGAAACACCCCCCAAACAGCACCGTGAGATGGGCCAACACCTCGCATGGGACCAATGAAACTCGTAGCAACTGATCGTGTGGTCATGGGAATGTTGGTTTGAGAGCACGAAGATAACTTGAAAATATCTTCTTCTTTTTTTCAAAAGAGGGACGGTACCCCCACCCATTTTATTTATATCATAAAGGAGAAAAAGCCTCTCCAAAGCTTACAAACCCAAACACAAAACTTAATTCTAGAGGATGGGTCCATTACTCTAGAATGAGAGAATAGAAACTTGGGGATTTATAAAGTATCCCCATTACAAGGAAAGAATACTTAAAAATAAGAAATATGGGGAATATATCCCCATTACAATGAGAGAGCTAAAGAATTTTAAATTTGGGGATTTATCACATCCCCATTACAATTTCTTTATGATGGATCTAATATTTGGAAGATTTTGTCTATCCATATTGAGATGTCCTTTGGCCAATGTCGGAAGAGAATTGAAACTCCAGAAATAATCATCCATTTGAGATACTGAAGCTCTTGAAGCTAAAAAATCAGCTACTGCATTGTTTTCCCTCCAAGTGTGGATGATTTTGAAGTTCGTTGGATAACTTGAAAATATCTAAACTTTGGTTTAAAGACATAAACATGCCGTTAGAGGGTTAAACCCCGAAACACCTCCTAAACAACCTCATGAGAGGCACCAAATGCTCGCAGGGGACTAATGCAGCTCATAGTAATTGACCGCGTGTTCACGGGACTCCCAGTTTAGGAGTAGACCGATAATTTGAAAATATATAGACTTAGGGTTTAAAATATACCGTTCGAGTGCGAAACCCCGAAACACTCCCAAACGGATCCGTAAGTGGCACCAATACCTCGCACGGGACCAATGTAGCTTGAAGGAACTTACTGCGCAGTCGAGGGACCCCGAGTTTAAGATAAGGACGATAATTTGAGAATATCTAGACTTGGGCTTAAAAACATAAACTTACCGTTAAAGGACGAAACCCCAAATGGCCTCGTGAGAGGTACCAACACTTCGCACGAGACCAACGCAGCTTGCAGGACTTGACCAACGTGGTCACAGGACCCCCAGTCTTAGAACATGATGATAATTTGAAAATATTTAGACTTAGGCTTAAAATGTGTCGTTAGAGGGTGAAAACCCAAAACACCCCCAAATGGCCTGTGAGAGGCACCAACACCTCACACGAGATTAATGTAACTCATAGGAACTGCCCGCGTAGTCACATAACACTGGATTTGAGAGCACAACGATAATATAAGAGTGTCTAGACATAGGCTTAAAAACATAAACATACCATTAGGGGGCAAAACCCCGAAGCACCCCCTAAATGCCCCCGTGGGAGGCATTAAAATCTCACACGAGACCATTGCATTTTGTAGTAACTGACCGTGTGGTCGGGACACCCCCAGCTTGAGAACACAACGATAATTTAAAAATATGTAGGCTAAGGCTTAAAAACATTTCGTTAGATGGGAACACCGAAGGACGCCCCAAACAGTCCTGTGAGAGGCACCAACATCGAAAAATGTAACTTATAGGAACTCACTACATGGTCATAAGGCTCGTGGTTTGAGATCACAATCATAATTTGAGAAAATATAGACTTTGGCTTACAAATATAAACATGTCGTTAAAGGGCGAAACCCCAAAACACCACTTAAACAGCTCTGCGAGAGGCACTAAAACCTTGTACGGGATCAATCCAGCTCGTTGGAACTGCTAATGTGGACATGGGACCCCCGATTTGAGAGCACGATGATAATTTGAAAATATCTAGACTTGGGCTTAAAAACATGTCGTTAGAAGAAGAAAACCCAAAACACTCCCTTAACGGCCTTGTGAGAGGGCACCAACACCTCACATGGGATAAATGTAACTCGTAAAAACTGATCGCATGGTCACGAGAGTCCCAATTTCAGAGAAAAATGATAATGTGAATATATTTAGACTTAGTCTTACAAATATAAACATGCCGTTAGAGGGAAAACTCCCTCCCCCAAATTGGCCCCGTGAGAGGCACAAACACCTCGCAGGGGAACAGCGACGCTTGTGGGAATTGGCCGCTTGGTAATGAGACCCCTGTATGAGATAATGATAATAATTTGAAAATATCTAGACAGAGGCTTAAAAACATGCCGTTAGAGGGAGAAATCATGAAACACCCCCCAAACGTCCCCGTGAAAAGCACCAAAATCTCTCATGGGAACAATGTAACTCCTAGGAACTAATCACTGGTGACGGGATACCAAGTTTGAAAGAAAAACTATAATTTGAGAATAACTAGACTTAGATGTAAAACATAAACATGCCTTTAGAGGGAAAACCCCGAAACACCCCCAAATGACCTCGTGAAAGGCACCAAACCTTGCACGGGACCCATTCATCTTGTAGGAACTGACCACGTGGTCACGAGATCCACTATTTTAGAAAACGAAAATAATTCAAAAATATCTAGAATTACTCTTTAAAAAATAAACATGTCATTGGGGGAAAAACACCAAAACACCCCGAAACGGCCCCATGAGAGGCACCAACACCTCGCACGGTACAAATGCATCTCATAGGAACTGACTGCATGGTCACGGGACCCCTCGATTCTATATCACAGAGATAACTTGAAAATATCTAGACTTATTCTTAGCAACATGCTATTAGAGGGCAAAACCCCTACCCCCCCCCCTCCCCAAACGGTCCCGTGAGAGGCACTAAAACCTCGCACGGGACCAATATAACTCATAGGAACTGACCATGGGGTCATAGGACCCCTGGTTTGAGAGCATGATGATAGTTTGAGAATATCTAGACTTAGGATTTAAAACATAAACATGCCATTAGGGAGAAAAACCACGAAACACCTCCCAAACAACCCCATGAAAGTCACCAACACATCGCACGGGACCAATGCAACTCGTAGGAACAAATCTTATGGTCAAGGGACCATTTGTTTGAGATCATGAATATAGTTTGAAAATATTTAGACTTAGGTTTAAAGACATAACCGTTCCATTAGGGGGTGAAACCCTGAAATACACCCCAAATGGCCTTATGAGAGGCACTAACTCCTCGCACGAGACCAATGCAGCTCATAGGAATGAATCGTGTGGTCACAGGACCCCTCATTTGATAGCACAATGATACTTTTAAAATATATAGACTTATAGGCTTAAAGACAAGCTGTTTGAGGGAGAAACCCCGAAACACCCCCCAAATGGACTCGTAAGAGGCCCCAATGCCTTGCATGGGACCAATTTAACTCATAGGAACTGACTGAGTGGTCACATGACCCTCAGTTTGATAGAACGATGATAATTTGATAATATTTAGACTTAGGCTGAAAAATATAAACTTTCCCTTGAAGGGCGAAACTCTGAGGCACCCACCAAATGACCATGCGAGAGGTACTAACACCTCGTACGGGACCAATGTAGCTCGTAGGAACTGACCGTTAGTCACAGGACCCTCGATTTAAGAACACGAAGATAATTTGAAAATATCTAGACTTAGGCCTAAAAACATAAACATGTTGTTAGAGGGAGATTCCCCGAATCCTCCCCCCTAAATGACCCCGTGAGAGGCACCAACATCTCGTAGGGGACCAATGAAGCTCGTAGAAATTGACGCGTGGTCACAAGACTCTCGATATTAGAGAATGATAATAATTTAAAATTATCTATAATTAAGATTAAAAACATGCCGTTAGAGGGAAAAATCCCAAAACACCCCCCAAACGACCCCATAAGAGGCACCAAAGCATCATATGGGACTAATATAAATCATAGGAATAGACAACGGGGTCATGGGACCCCCAGTTTGAGTGAATCACAATAGTTTAAGAATATCTAGACTTAGTATTAAAAACAAAAACATGCCTACAGGGGAAAAACCTTGAAACACCTCCCAAACATCCCATGAAAGGCACCAACACCTCGCATAGGACGAACGCAGCTCGTAGGAACAAACGCGTGGTCACGGGACCACTTGTTTGAGAGCATGACGACAATTTGAAAATATCTATACTTATGCTTAAAAACATAAACGTGACATTAGAGGGTGAAACCCCGAAACACCCCCCAAATGGCCGCATGAGAGGCACCAACTCCTCACACGAGACCAATGCAGCTCATACGAACTGACCGTGGCCACAGGGCCCCCGATTTGAGAGCATGACCATACTTTGAAAGTATCTTGTAAAGACGTAGTGCGATAAAGATTCAAACAAATTAGCAAATTCCAAACATAAACTTATTTAATTAGAGTCAATTTTAAACCAAATTAAATCAGCTCCAAAATAAGTAACTATGTGTGTGTGTGTGTGTGTCAAATCAATAAACACAAATATGATAACTCGCAGATTTTAGGAAAAATACCTGAAGGGAAAAAGCTTTTATTTTATTATGAATTAAATCGCAATTTGCAATCACAATGAAATTTTCAATAAGTTTACCTTAGAAAACCTACATAGACATGCAACCTAGAGTTATCCAAAATCGTAGCTCCAAATCAGCCCAGGAACACCCATAAGCACTCCTTATTGACACGCAGTCGTCTTCAGCCCCGTACTCCCCTCAAGATCTCCTAGATCAGTAGTAAAGATCCTTTGTACAAGAGAAACTTGACACAAGATGTGTTCTTGGGTTCCAAAACAATTCACACAAACTATTGGGATCTTATGAATTGAAAGCAAAAAGGTTTAAAACCCTAAAAGTGAGAAGACAATGTATTCTTCCCAAGCCGTTTCATCTCTCTTTAAAATCACAGGTCCTTTAATTAAAAACGAAGTTGAAAAAACCTTTTTATATAAAATCTAACGCGGTGCGTCACTCAAACGAAAAGGCTATCTTGCTCGAACGAGGGCACGTGTCGTTCAAACGACTTCGCTCGACTTCAGTATGTCGCTCAAATGAGAAAAATAAAAAATAATTTTTTATTTTCCTTTCACCAGTAAATGTTCCGCTTTGAAACTTTGAAAAATAGTTTTTGATGAAAAACATAAAAAGTTCGCTCCAACACTTAGAAATTTTTTGATGAAAAATATCCCAACACTCTAGGTGAATTATTAAGTACTTAAAACACAACCTTAACAAAGTTAAAATTGCGGAGGCTTGAATGTTGAAGAACTTGATATTGGGATCTGTCTTCATGTATATGATCTTGAACAATTCTTTGACGGTTGTAGCGGTATACAACATACTCAATTGATAACATACATTTATAAAATCACGTCCTTACATATCTAGACTTAGGCTTAAAAACAAGTCATTCCAGGGTGAAACCCCGAAACACCCCCAAACGGCCCCGTGAGAGGCCCCAGTAGCTCGCATGGGACCAATGTAACTCGTAATAACTGATCGCATGGTCACGTGACCCTCTATTTGAGAGAACGGAGATAATTTGAGAATATATAGACTTAAGATGAAAAACATAAACTTTTTGTGAAAGGGACAAACTATGAAGCACCCCCTAAATGGCCTTGTGAGAGGTACAAACACCTCGTAAGGGACCAATGCATCTCATAGGACCTGATTGCGTTATCACGGGACCCTCGATTTGAAAATAAGATGATAATTTAAACATATCTTTACTTAGTCTTAAAAACGTGCCATTAGAGGGTGATACCCAAAACACCCCCAAACATCCCCGTGAGAGGCACCAAAACCTCACACGAGACCCATGTAACTCATAGGAATTGATCGCGGGGTCACGGGACCCCCGGATTGAAAGCATGGTGATAATTCGAGAATATTTATTCATAGGCTTAAAAACATAAACATGCCTTTGGGTAAGAAACCCCAAATCGCCCCTCAAATGGCCACGTTAGAGGTACTAACACCTCGCACAAGACCAATGCGGCTCATAGGAACCGATCGTGTGGTCTGAGGAACCCCGATTTAAGAACACGACGATAATTTGAAACTATATAGGCTTAGGCTTAGAAACATTCCGTTTGAGGGAGAAACCCCGAAGCACAACCCAAACAACCATATGAGAGGCACCAATACCGATCAATGTAACTCATAGGAACTGACTGCGTGATCACAGGGCCCGTGGTTTGAGAGAACAACAATAATTTAAGAATATCTAGACTTTACCATAAAAACATCAAAATGCTATTAAAGGGATAAACCCCGAAACACCCCCCAAACAGCCCAACAAACTTAAACTTACCGTTAGATGGTGAAACTCCAAAACACCCTCTAAATGGCCCCATGAGAGGCACCAACACCTCACATAAGACCAATGCACCTCGTAGGACCTGAGCGTGTGGTCAAGGGACCCCCGATTTGAGAACATGATGATAATTTAAAAATATCTATACTTAAGCTTAAAAACATGCCGTTAGAGTGTGAAACCCCAAAACACTCCCTAAACAACCCCATAAGAGGTACCAACACCCCATATGTGACCAATGTAACTCTTAGGAACTAATCGCATGGTCACGGGACCCCCGATTTTGGATAACGATGATAATTTAATAATATCTAGACTTAGGCTTAAAAACATAAACAAGCCGTTAGAGGGATAAACCTCGAAACACCCCCCAAACGGCCTTGTGAGGGGCACCAACACCTAGCACGGGAGTAATGCATCCAGTAAGAATTGACCGCATGCCCCCGATTCGCAAGCATGACTATAATATGAGAATATCTTGACTTATGCTTAATAACATGCCATTAGAGGGCAAAAATTCGAAATAGTCCCCAAACGACCCAGTGAGAAGCGCTAATACCTCGCACGAGACCAATGTAACTTGAAGGAACTCACAATGTGGTCATGGGAGTCCCAATTTGAGAGCACGATGATAATGTTAGAATATCTAGACTTAGGCTTTAAAATGCATGTCGTTAGGGGACGGAACAACGAAATAACACCCAAACAGCCCCGTGAGAGGTACCAACACCTCTCATGGGACCAATGTAACTCATAGGAACTGAACACATGGTAGCAAGACCCCCATTTTGAGTGAACGATGATGATTCAAGAGTATATAGAGTTAGGCTTAAAAATAAAAAGATGTCGTTAGAGGGCGAGACCCCAAAATAGCCCTTAAACGGCCCCATGAGAGGCACCAACACCTCGCTCAGGACCAATACAACTTATAGGAACTGACTGTGTGCTCAAGGAACCCACATTTTGAGAGCATGATGATAATTTGGAAATATTTAGACTTGGGCTTAATAACATGCCGTTAAAGGGAAAAACACCAAAACACCCACCAAATGATCCTATGGGAAGCATTAATACCTCGTACAAGACCAATGTAACTCATGGGAACTAACAGCGTGGTCATGGGAGTCCTGATTTGAGAGCACAATGATAATTTGAGAATATCTAGACTTATTCTTTAAAATACATGCCGTTAGGGGGCAAAACCATGAAATACCACCCAAACAGATTCGTAAGAGGCACCAACACCTCGCATAAGACCAATGTAGCTCGTAGGAGCTGGCCACGTTATCACAGGAATTCTCGTTTGAGATAAGGAAGATAATTTGAAAATATCTAGACTTAGGACTAAAAACATAAATGTGCCGTTAGAGGGTGAAACCCCAAAACACCCCCAAAATGGACTAGTGGGAGGCGTTTACTCCTCGCACGGGACCAATGTAGCTCATAGGAACTGACCGTGTGGTCACGGGACCCCTGATTTAAGAGCACGAAGATAATTTGAAAATTTATATTTTTAGGATTAAAAACATTTTGTTCAAGGGAGAAACCTCAAAACTCCCCCAAATGGCCCTGTAAGAGGAGCCAACACCTCGTACGGGATCAATGCAGCTCGTAAGATCTGGCCATGTGGCCATGAAACCCCCAATTTGATAACGTGATGATAATTTGAAAATATCTAGTCCTATGCTTAAAATCTTTCCATTAGAGGGTGAAACCTCAAAACAACCTCAAACGGCCCCAAGAGAGGCACTAATACCTCGCATGGGACCAATGCAGCTCGCTGGAACTGATTGCAGGATCGTGACACCCTTGGTTTGAGAGAACAATAATAATTTGAGAATATCTAAACTTATTCTTTAAAAAATATATATGTCTTTAGAGGGAGAAACCCCGAAACACCGCCCAAACAACACCATGAGAGGCACCAACACCTCGCACGGGACTAATGTAGCTCGTAGGAACGGACCGTGTGGTAACGAAAATGCTGGTTTAAGAGCATGATGATAATTTGAAAATATCTAGACTTAGGTTTAAAAACATAAATGTGATGTTAGAGGGTGAAACCCCGAAACACACCCGAAACAGCCTCGTGAGAGGCACCAATTTCTCGCTCGAGACCAATGCAACTCATAAGGATGGACTGCGTGGTCACAGGACCCCCCAGTTTGAGAGCACACTAATAATCTAAAAATATCTAGAATTAGGCTTAAAAATATACGGTTCGAGTGAGAAATCCCGAAGCACCCCCAAAAAGCTCAGTTAGAGGCACCAATACCTCGCACGGGACCAATATAACTCGAAGGAACTGACCGCGAGAGGAGGATGATAATATGAGAATATATAGACTTAGGCTTAAAAATATAAACTTTTTGTTAAAGGGCGAAACCCCAAAACACATCCCAAATGGCCTCGTGAGACGAACTAACACCTCGCACAGGACCAATGCAGCTCGTAGGACTTGACCGCGTGGTCACGGGACCCCCGATTTGATAACGCGATGATAATTTGAAAATATCTACATTTATGCTTAAAAATATGCCGTTAGAGGGTGAAAACCTAAAACACCCCCAAATGGCCGCATGAGATGCACCAACACCTCGCATGAGACGAATGTAACTCATAGGAACGGACCGCGTAGTCACGGGACCCCTGATTTGAGAGCATGATGATAATTTGAGAATCTCTTGATTTAGGCTTAAAAACATAAATATGTCTTTAGGGGGAAAAACCCTGAAGCACCCCTAAATTCCCCTGTTAGAGGCACTAACACCTCACACGTGACCAATGCAGCTCGTAGGAACTGATCGCGTGGTTAGGGCACCGAGTTTAATAACATGATCATAATTTAAAAATATCTAGGCTAAGTCTTAAAAACACTCCGTTAGAGGGGAAACCCCGAAGGACCCCACAAACAGTCCTGTGAGAGGCACCAACACCGACCAATGTAACTTGTAGAAACTGACTGTGTGGTCACAGGGCCCGTGGTTTTAGAGAACAAATATAATTTGAGAATATCTAGACTTTGGCTTCAAAACAAAAACATGCCATTAGAGTGAGAAACCCCAAAATACTTCCCAAACAGCCCTGCGAGAGGCACTAACACCTCATATGGGACCAATAAAGCTCGTAGGAACTGATCGCGTGGTCACGGGACCCTTGATTTGAGAGCACGGTGATAATTTGATAATATCTAGACTTAGGATTAAAAGCATAAACATGTCATTAGAGGGAAATACCCCAAAACACCCCACAAACGACCCCATGAGAGGCACCAGCACCTCGCACGGGACCAATGCAGCCTGTAGGAACTAACCGCGTGGTCACAAGGACACTGATTTAAGAACACGACGATAATTTGAAACTATATAGGCTTAGGATTAAAAACATGCCATTAGAGGGTGAAACCCCGAAGCACAACCCAAATGGCCCTATGAGAGGAATCAACACCGACCAATGTAACTCTTAGGAACTGACTGCGTGGTCATAGGCCTGTGGCTTAAGATAATAACAATTATTTGAGAATATATAGACTCTTCCTTAACATAAAAATGTCCTTAGAGGGATATACCCCAAAACACCCCCCCAAACGGCCCTACGAGAGGAACCAACATCTCGTACAATACCAATGTAGCTCGTAGGGGACCCCCCGTTTGAGAGCACGACGATGATTTAAAAATATCAAGACATAGGCTTAAAACAAAAACATGATGTTAGAGAGAGATACCCCGAAACAGCCCCCAAACGACACCGTGAGAGGCACCAAGACCTTGTACACAGCCAATGTAGCTCATTGAAACTGACGGTGTGGGAATGAGACCCTCGATTTGAAAATATCTAGACTAGGATTAAAAACATAAACATTCCGTTAGAGGAAGAAACCCCAAAACACCCCCTAAATGGCCATGTGAGACGACCCAACACCTTGCACGGGACCAATGTAACTCGTAAAAACTGAACACATTGCCACAGGAGTTCCGGTTTGAGAGCACGACAATAATTTAAAAATATCTAAAATTTGTCTTAAAAACATGTCGTTTGAAAATATCCTCTAAACGACCCCATGAGAGGCACCAACACCTCGCATGAGACCATTTTAACTCGTAGGAATTGACTGCTTGGTCACGGGATCCCTGCTTAAGATAAAAACATAAACATGCCGTTAGAGGGCAAAACATCGAAACCTCCCCCAAACGGCCCCGTGAGAGGCATCGACACATCGCACAGGACCAATGTAACTCGTAGGAACTTGCTGCGTGGTCATTCGAACCCCAGTTTAAAACAACGTCAATATTTTAAGAATATCAAGACTTAGGCAATAATTTGAAAATATCTAAAATTTGTCTTAAAAACATATCGTTTGAAAATATCCTCCAAACGGCCCCGTGAGAGGCACCAACACCTCACATGAGACCATTTTAACTCGTAGGAATTGACTGCGTGGTCACGGGATCCCTGCTTTGGATAAAAACATAAACATGCCATTAGAGGGCAAAACATCGAAACACCCCCCAAATGGCCCCGTGAGAGTCATCAACACATCACACACGACCAATGTAACTCGTAGGAACTTGTTGCGTGGTCATTCGAACCCCAATTTAAAACAACGTCAATATTTTAAGAATATCAAGACTTAGGCTTAAAAACATAAACATGCCGTTAAAGGGGGAAACCCCGAAACACCACCCAAATGGCTCTGCAATGTAGCTCATAGGAACTGACCGCATGGTCATGGGACCCGGATTTGAGAGCACGATGAGAATTTGAAAATATATAGATTTTAGCTTCAAAATATGTCGTTAAAAGATGAAATCCCGAAACACCCCCCCCCCCCCAATGGCTCCGTGAGAGGCACCAACACCTCACACGGGACCAATATAATTCATTGGAATTGACCGCATAGTCGCGAGACTACCAGTTTGAGAGAACAACAATAATTTGAGAATATCTAGACTTAGGTTTAAAAACATGAAGATGTCGTTAGAGGGGAAAACCCTGAAACACACTTGAAATGACCCCGTGAGAGGCACCAACACCTCGCACGGGACTAATGCAACTCAGAGGAACTGATTGTTTGGTCGTGGATCCCTAGATTTGAGAGTACGATGATAATTTCGAAATATCTAGGCTTAGGTTTAAAATCATAAACGTGCCTTTAGAGGGTGAAATCTCGAAACACCACCCAAATGTCCTTGGGAGTAGCACCAACACCTCGCAGGGGACCAACGTAGCTCATAGGAATTGACCACTTGGTCAAGGGACTCCCTATTTGAGAACATGATGATAATTTGAAACTATCGAGACTTCAGGCTTAAAAACATGTCGTTAGAGGATGAAACCCCGGAACACCCCCAAATGGGCCCGTGAGAGGCACCACCACCTCGCACGGGACCAATGTAATTCGTAGGAATTTATCGCATGGTCGGGTGACCCTCGGCTTGAGAACATGATGATAATTTGAGAATATCTAGACTTGGGCTTAAAAACATAAAGATGTCATTAGAGGGTGAAACCCCGAAACACCCCCCAAACGACCCCTTTAGAGGTACCAACACCTCGCACGATAAAAAATGCAACTCGTAGGAACTGATCATGTGGTTGTGGGACCCTCGATTTAAGGGAACGATGATAATTTAAAAATATCTAGACTTAGGCTTAAAAGCATAAACATGCCGTTAAAGGGAGAAACCCCGAAACGACCCCCAAATGGACCCATGAGAGACCCAACACCTCGCACGGGACCAATGACTCGTAAGAACTGACAACATGGTCGGGGGACCACCAATTTTAGAGAAAGATGATAATTTGAGAATATCTATACTTAGGCTATGTTGTTAGAGGGTGAAACCCCGAAACACCCCCAAACGGACCCAATAGAGGCACTAACACCTCACACGGGACCAATGTAGCTCGTAGGAACTGATATTAGAGCACAAGAACTCTGATATTAGAGCACAACGTCATATAAAAATATATAGGCATAGACTTAAAAACATGCGATTAGAGGTCAAAACCCCGACCCCCCCCCCAAAAAAATGACCCCGTGAGAGGCACTAACACCTCGAACGAGATCTTTGTAACTCGTAGGAACTGACCGTAAGGTCACGAGACCCTTAGTTTGGGATCACGGTGATAATTTGATAATATGTAGACTTAGGGTTAAAAACATAAACTTTGCATTAAAGGTCGAAACACCAAAACACCCCCTAAATGGCCCCGTGAGAGGCACCAACACCTTGCACATGACCAATGTAGCTAGGATCTGACTGGATGCTCACATTACCCCTGATTTTAGAGCATGATGATAATTTGGAAATACTTAGACGTATTCTAAAAAACATGTTGTTAGAGGATGAAACCCCGATATATTCCCTAAACGTCCTCGTGAGAGATAACAACACCTCGCACGGGACAAATGTCATTCATAAGAACTAGCCTCATGGTCGCGGGGCCTTCAGTTTGATAGCATGAAGATAATTTTTAATATTGATACTTTGGATTATTAACATAAGGATGTCGTTAGAGGCCAAAACCCCGAAGCACCCCATAAATGGCCCCTTGAGAGGAACAAACACCTCGCACGAGAAAAATGTATCTCGTAGGAACTGGTTGTTTGAGACCATGATGATAATTTGAAAATATCTAAACTTAGGATTAAAAACATAAACATGTCGTTAGAGAGCGAAACCCCAAAACACCCCTTAAACGGCCTCGTAAGAGGCATGAACACCTCGCACGGGCCCAATGTAACTCAAAGGAACTGATCGTATGGTCACGGGACCCCACGATTGAGAGCACGATGATAATTTGATAATATGTAGACTTAGGCTTAAAAATGTAAAAATGTCTTTAGAGAGCAAAACCCTAAAACACCGCCCAAAGGGCCCCGTTTGAGTCACCAACACCTCGCACGGTGTCAATGCCGCTCTCAATAACTGATCGTGTGGTCACGAGACCCTAGATTTGAGAGCACAGTGATAATTTAGAAATATATAGACTCAAGCTTAAAAATATAAACATGCTGTTAGAGAGCAAAACCCCGAAACAACCCCCCAAATAGCCTCGTGAAAGGCACAACACCTCACCTGGGACCAATGTAGCTCGTAGGAACCGATCCCGTGGTCACAAGACCTCCCTCTTTAGAGAACAATGATAATATAAAAATATCTAGACATATGATTGTAAACAAGCCGTTAGAGGGCGAAACCCCAAAACACCACCCAAAGGGCCCCGTGAGAGGCACGAACACCTTGCAAAGGACAAATGTAACTCATGGGAACTTACCGCGTGGTCATAGGACCCCGGTCTGATAGCTTGTCAATAATTTGAGAATATTTAGACTTTGACTTAAAAACATAAACATGTCGTTTGAGGGAGAAACCTCGAAACACTCCCAAACGACCCCGTGAGAGGCGCCAACACTTCCCACGAGACCAATGCAGTTTATAAGAATTGAATGCGTGGTCATAGGACCCCCGATTTGAGCGCATGATGGTAATTTGAAATATCTAGACTTAAGCTTAAAAACATAAACATGTCGTTAAAGGGAGAAACCCCGAAACACCCCCCCAAATGGATTCGTGAGAGGCACCAACACCTCGCGCGAGACCATTGTAACTCATAGAAAATGACTGCGTGGTCGATCACAGAGATAATTTGATAATATCTAGACTTAGGATAAAAAAACATAAACATGCCGTTAGAGGGAGAAACACAAAACACCCCCAAATGGCCACATGAGAGGCATTAGTACCTCATATGGGACCAATATAACTCGTATGAACTAATCGCGTTGTCACAGGACCCCCGATTTTAGAGCGTGGTGATAATTTGAAAATATCTTGACTTAGGCTAAAAAATAAGCCGTTAGACGATGAAACCCTAAAGCACCCCCAAATGGCCTCGTGAAAGGTACAAACACCTCGCAAGCGACCAACGTAACTTGTAAAAATTGACCATGTGGTAACGGGAACACCGGTTTGAGAGTAACTTGTAAAAACTGACCGTGTGGTACGGAGAAAATTTGGGAACATCTAGACTTAGAATTAAAAACATGAACATGTTGTTAGAGGGTGAAACGCCACCCAAACGGCCCATAAAAGGCGTTAACACCTCACACGGGACTAATGCAACTCGTAGGAAGTGACCGCATGGTCACGGGACCCCCGATTTGAGAACACGACGATAATTTAAAATATTCTATACTTAGGTTTAAAAACATACCGTTAGAGGGAGAAACCCTGGAACACACCTCAAACGACCCCGTCAGAGGCACTAACACCTCGTACGAGACCAATGTGACTCGTAAGAACTGACCACGTGGTCAAGAAACCCTCGATTTGAGAGCATGGTGATAATTTAAGAATATTTGGACCTAGGCATAAAAACATAAATATGCCCTTTGAGGGAACCCCCCGAAACACCACCCAAATGGCCCCGTGAGCGACAACAACACCTCGTATGGGACTAATGCAGCTTGTAGGAACCGACTATGTGGTCATGGGACCCCTTATTTGAGAACATGATGATAATTTGAAAATATCTAGACTTAGGATAAAAAGCATGTTATTAGAGGATGAAACTCGAAAACATGCCCCAGATGGCCCCATGAGAGGCACTAACACCTCTCATAGGACCAATATAACTTATAGGAACTGACCGCATGGTCGCGGGACCCCCGATTGAGAGAACGATGATAATTTAAAAACATCTAGAGTTAGGCTTAAAAAAATACACATACCATTAAAGGTAAAACCCCGAGACACCCCACAAACGACCCCATGAGAGGCACCAACACCTCGCTCGACACCAATGTAACTCATAGTAACTGATCGCGTGGTTGCGAGAACCCTAATTTTATAGCACGACGTTAATTTTAGAATATCTAGACTTAGGCTTAAAAACATAAACACGTCGTTAGATGGAGAAACCCCAAAACACTCCCCAAACGGCCCCATGAAAGGCACCAACACCACGCACGAGACCATTGTTACACATTGGAACTGACCACGTGGTCACGGGACCCCCAATTTGAGTGCACTGTGATAATTTGATAATATCTAGAATTTTTTATGAAAACATGCCATTAGAGGATGAAACCCCGAAACACCACCCAAACGGCCTCATGAGAGGCACTAACAGCTCCCACGGGGCCAATGTAACTCATAGGAATTGATCGCAAGGTTGTGGGACCCCCGGTTTGAGACACGATGACAATTTAGAAACATATAGTTTTAGGCTTAAAAATATAAACATACCGTTAGAGGCGAAACCCCAAAACACCCCCACAGGGCCCCGTGAGAGGCACCAACACCTCGATCGAGACTAATGTAACTCGTAGGAATTGACCGCGTAATGACGGGAACCCCAGTTTGAGAGAACAACATTAATGTGAGAATATCTAGACTAAAGCTAAAAAACATAAACATGCCGTTAGAGAGCGAAACCCCAAAACACCTCCTAAACGGCCCCGTGAGAGGCACCAACACCTCACATGAGACCATTGTTACTCATAGGAATAGACAACATGGTCTTGTGACCCCCAGTTTGAAAGATAATGATAATTTGATAATAGCTAGACTTAGTCTCAGAAACATAAACATGCCGTTAGAGGGCGAAACACCGAAACACCCCCCAAATGACCCCGTGAGAGGCACCAACACCTCGCACGGGGCCAATTCAACTTATAGTAACTAATCATGTGGTCATGATACCCATAGTTTGAAAGAATCGAGATAATTTGAAAATATCTAGACTTAGGATAAAAAACATTCCGTTAGAGTTTGAAACCCCGAAACACCCTCCAAATAGTGTCGTGAAAGGCATCAACACCTCGCACGGGACCAATGCAACTCGTAGTAGTGGACCGCATGGTCGCGGGACCCCCTATTTGAGAGCATGCTGATAATTTGAAAATATTTAGACTTAGGGTCAAAATCATTAACATGCCATCAGAGTGTGAAACCCCCAAACACTCCCCAAACAACCCTATGAAAGGCACCAACACCTCTCACGGGACAAATGAAGTTCGTAGGAACTGACCGCATGTTAATGGGACCCCTAGTATGAGAAATATATGATAATTTGAAAAAATCTAGGTTAAGGCATAAAAACATGTCATTAGAGTGCAAAACCCTAAAACACCCCCAAACGGCCTTGTGAAAGGCACCAACACCTTGCACAGGACCAATGTAACCCATAGGAACATAGCACGAGGTCACGAGACACCAGTTTTAGAGCATGATAATAATTTTTGAATATCTAAACTTGAGATTAAAAACCTAAACATGCCGTTAAAGTGAGAAACCCAGAAACACCCCCAAATCGCCCTATGAGAGGCACCATCACCTCACACGGGACCAATGTAGGTCGTAAGAACTGATCGCCTGGTCATGGGACCTCTAGTTTGAGAGAATGAAAATAAATTTAAAATATCTAGACTTAGACTGAAAAACATGCCGTTACAGCACGAAACCCCGAAACACACCCTAAATGGACCCTCGAGAGGCACCAACACCTCGCACGGAACCAATGTAACTCCCAGGAACTAACCGTGTGGTTAAGAGACCGTTGATTTGAGAAAATGGTGATAATTTGAGAATATCTAGACTTAACGCTTAAAAAATAAACATGCCATTAGAGGGGAAAACCCCGAAAAACCACACAAATGGCCCCGTGATATGCACCAACGACTCACATTAGACTAATACAACTCGTAAGAATTGATCGTGTGGTCCCAGTGCCATCGATTTGATATCACTACATTAATATGAAAATATCTACACTTGGGCTTAAAAACAAAAATATTTCGTTAGATGGAGAAACCCCAAAACACCCCCCCCAAATGACCTCGTATGGGGCACCAACACCTCGCACCGTACCGATGCACCTCATAGGAAATGAATGCGTGGTTATGGGACCCCCAGTTTGAGATTATGACAATAATTTGGAAATATCTAGACTAACACTTAAAAACATGTTGTTAGAGGATGAAATCCCCCCCCCCCCCCAAGCGGCCCCGTGAGAGGCACCAACACCTCGCATGGGATAATGTAATTTGTAAGAACTAATCGCATGGTCACGTGATCCTCGGTTTGAGAGCATGGCGATAATTTGAAAATATATAAACATAGGATTAAAAACATAAATATGTCATTATAGGGAAAAACCTAAAACACCACCCTAAATGGCCTTTGAGTGGCACCAACACCATGCATGGGACCAATGCAGCTTGTAAGAACTAACTGTGAGCTCAAAGGACCCTCGATTTGAGAGAACAATGATAATTTGAGAAAATACAGACCTAGGCTTAAAAACATAAGCATGCCGTTAGAGATCAAAATCCCATAACAATCCCCAAACGGCCCTGTGAGAGGCACCAACACCTCGCACGGGACCAATGCAACTCGTAGGAACTGACCCTCGGGTCACGTGACCCCCGATTTGAGAGCACATCGATAATTTAAATATGTCTAGACTTAGGCTTAAAAACATGCAGTTAGATGGAGAAACCTCGAAACACCACCCAAACGATCCCATGAGAGGCACCAACACCTTGCACATTACCAATGTAACTCATAGAAACTGACCGTGTGGTCACGGGACTCCCAGTTTAGGAGCAGAGTGATAATTTAAGAATATCTAGACTTAGGCTTAAAATAATAAACATGATGTTGGAGGGAGAAACCCCGAAACACCCCCTAAACGGCTTCGTGAGGCACCAACACCTCGCATGGGACGAATATAAAATTCCTTAAAATGGGTCACGGCCTTGGTCCATGACCAGTATCATATTCCAAAAACTAGTTCACGACTTTTATCCATGACCAGATCCATGACCAATATCATATTACAAAGGATGGGTCATGACCTTTATCAGTGACCAGAGTCGTGACCAATATCATATTCCAACGGATGGTTTACGACCTTTATCCATGACCATCACTATGTATGGGTCACAGCTATAGTCTGCAACCATCTTCCATGACCCCTAGGTTCGTGACCCTTAATTTGATCAAGGATTTGGGCCATGAACCATGAAAATGGCCACGTCCGAAATGGTTACGGACCTTATCCGTGATACATAATCTTGGTCTGGGACTTTGGCCGTGACCATTCGCATAATACGGTGTTACATAAGCGTGTACATGTGTTGTTTAAAATAGAAACAGGGAGAGAAACTATGGGGAGATGTAGGGTATCTTGATTTCTGACTTTAGTCTTAGGAAAAATTGAAAATATCCCCTCCCTTTCTGTTCAAGGTAACTAGGGGGACCAGACATAGAAGTGCGGAGTTTGAATGATGCCTATCAGGGTGTAGGATTGTCTCACAACCAATTAACATTCTTAGTTAGTGGAAAGTTAATATAGGTGTCTTAAGTGTGAGTTTGGGGTGATTAGAGATAAATGAGGGAGAAAGCCTTGGGAAGGTGTAGGGTATCTCTATTTTTTACTTTAGTTTTAGCAAAGATTCAAAATATTCCAACCCATTCTGTTTTAGGCCACTAAGGTTACTAGAATTAAAAACTCAAGATTTCGACAACGTATATGGGTGTGTGGGATCACATCACGATTGGTTAACCTTCTTAGTTAGTGGGAACTTAATATAGATGGCTTAATTTTGAATGTAGTGTGGTTATAACACCGAGAGGTAGAAACCTCCGGTGGGGAAATAGGTAACTTGATTTTTTACTTTGGTTTTAGTAAAGATGTAAAATATTCTAACCCCTTCTATTTTAGGTCACTAGGGGGACTAAACTTAGAAACTTGAGGTTTGATGGTATCTTTTGGTATGTGGGATCATCTCATGACTTGTTAACCTTCTTAGGTAGTGGGAATTGATGAGAGGTATTTTAAGTGTGAAATTATTATGATATTAACACCGAGAGGGAGAAAAATCTAATGGGGTGCAAGGTACCTTGATTTTTCTATATTGGTTTAGGCAAAGATTCCAAATATTCAAACCCCTTATATTTGAAATCGCTAAGTTGACCAGACGTAGAAATTTTTGGTTTCAGTGGCGTCTATGGGTGTGTGGTATCACTTTATAACTGATTAACCTTCTTAATTAGTGGGAAGTGAAGAACGGTAGCTTAAGTGTGAAGGTATGGTGATTACAACACTCAGAGGGAGAAAGATCCGCTAGTTGATATGTACCTTGATTTTTGACCTATTTTTAGCAAAGGTTCAAAATATTCCAAACCTTATATTTTATGTTGCTAGGGGGATCAAACGTAGAAACATAAGGCTTCCTATTTAAGGTCGCATGGGGAAACAATTTGGTTTGCAATGCGATCCTTTCTATTTAAGGTCACATAGGAGACCGATTTGGTTTAAAGTGCAGGAATTCTTATTTATGTTTACATGGGGGACTAATTTGGTTTGAAGTGTGAGAAATCCTATTTAAGGTCATGTAGGGGACCAATTTGGTTTAAAGCACAAGGCTGACTATTTAAGGTGATGTAATAGACCGATTTGGTTTGAAGTGCAGGTATTTTAATTTTTGGTCACGTAGGGCACCAAGTAGGTTTTGAATATTAGGACTTCCAATTTTAGGTCATGGAGGGGACCAAGTTAATTCAAGCGCGGGATACCTATTTAAGCTCATGTAGGGAATGAATTAATTAGGAATAGGAGGCTCCCTATTTTAGGTCACGCGGGGGACTAAGTTGGCTTGAAACTCATGTCTTCCTATTTTAGGTCATGTAAGGGAGCGTGTTGGTTTGGAGTTAGTAAGTCTCCTTATTTTAAGTTACATAAGGGACCGAGTTATTTTGAAGTACAAGGTTTACTATTTTAGATCGCCTAGAGGAACCAGTTGGTTCAAAGCACATGGCTTCCTATTTTTTATAACGTAAGGGACTGATTCGTATCGAATATTGCATATTTTCGTCCGTTATCTTTATGCATTCTAGCACATTTACAGTCTTAAATGCCTATAATTATGCTCATTAACCAGACAACCTTGTATTTGGATATATTCATGCTTTGCAGGGGTTATTTGTGCTTTTGTAGGTATTGGAATGCTAAAAGTGAGGTTCGGTTGCATTTCGGAGAAGTTCCGTCATCGAATGCTACTTCAAGGGCAATTTGGTGTTTTCAAACTCGCTATTTTTTATGTAATGAAGTTACCAACATGTAGATCATCAAATTATCTTTCCGTGGCCACTAACCGTGCGTCATAATGACTCTGTATGTGGAAGTTATGCCCATTTCCCGAAGGTTTTGGTATTTTCTTCTACTTCAAGGGCATTTTGGTAATTTCATACTTCATAATTTGGAGGGTTTTAAAACAGAATCATGTAGATAATTGAATTAGTTTCGCGTCGGTTCTGACCACGCCTCATTTCAATTCCGTATGAGGGAGTTATAGCCGTTTCCGTGCAATGCGTCAAAATTGGTTCAAAGTGGAAAAGTGGGCTGCCTCCAGCCCAAGGCAAATTCCGAAAGTACGGTCGACCGGTCCCAAAACAGAGGTCGACCGGTCCTATCAGATATGGACGCAAATTGACTTTTTTTGGGTTTTTTGGCTTGGTTTTATTGGGGGTTTGTTTTGGGGTATAAATAGAATGTTGTAGGATTTTCTTTAGAGGATATATTTCATTTTAGGTTAGAGAGGAGGGGATTTTGGTTGTGGAGCTTCTCTCTCTAGGGTTTGCACCATTTGGGTTTGTAAGTAACACTATTCATCTTCTTCTCCATTAATATAGTTGTATTTCCTTTTCTTGCTTTATTTCCATTGATGTCTTTCCATTTCTTGCCTAGATAATTAGTTGTAGTTATTTATTTCTTGCTTTAATTAGTTAATTAGTTGTTTAAAGTAGTTTAATACATGTATTGTCCGTAGATAACGGGTTGGGATTACGTTTTCACCATTAATGGGCGTCGAGCTCTGAAAGTTAGGTTTTGGGGAAAATTACATTTAATTGAAACCTCGCGTATTAAAGTCGGATTATTATGCGTTTAACTTTTTTTGTCACGCAACGTTAGTGTTTATAGCGGTAATCCGAATTTAAGATGCGTGTGACCATTTTCGGTTAAATGTTTAATCTCGCAACTTTGGGTTAAATTCCTTATTGTGTGATGTTTATACTTAATTGAAAATGCTCGATTAAATGTTTTCGAACCGAAATTCTAATTATTAGTTGTTTAGCCCATGGTGGGGACACAATCCCGACTCTCGTTTTATTAATTCTAGTTTAGACTTAACTTCTTAATTTTTCCCTTTTCTTTATTTCCAACCTATCACCTTTTACACTTTTAGTTTAGGAGTATTAAATCCTATAAATTCTAGCAACTCGTCTCTGTGGATTTTCGATACCCGACTTACCGCTATACTTGTATCGTAAGTGCAGTCGTAATTTAGGTTTTTGTATTAAGGCGGTGAACAGAAACCAACGATTAGCATTCTGACACGACGCTACTTTTCATCCTTAATCAGGGACCAAATTGGATTAGAGTGTGGAGTTACTTATTTTAGGTTGCGTAAGGGACCGAATTGATTTGGAGCATATGTCTCCCTATTTTAGGTCACATAGGGTACCAATTTTTTTTGAAGGACATGGCTTACCATTTTCGGTCATGTGGGGAACCATTTTTATTTTGTAGCGCGGGGCTTCTTATTTTAGGTCGCGTGATGGAATGATTTTGTTTGAAGTGTAGATGTTCTTATTTAATGCCATGTAGGGGATCGATTTGTTTTGAAGCATGTAGCTTCCTATTTAAGGTCATGTGGATGATCAATTTGATTTGAAGTGCAAGGCTTCCTATTTAAGGACACATAGAGGACCGATTTAGTTTGAAGCATAGGGTTCCGATTTATGGTCACGTAAGGGACAAATTTGTTTAAAGCGTGGGATTACTATTTAAGGTCATGTAGGGAATGGATTTGGTTTGAAGCGTGGGGCTTCCTGTTTTAGGTCACATGGGTGATCGATTTGGTTTGAAGCGGAGGATTCCTATTTAAGGTCACATAGGGGACTGAATTTTTTTGTACTTTTTATTTCTCTTTTCTTTAATTATTAATATTTTATGCATAAGAGTAATGGACAATGTGTGCATGGACAAAATGAGCCTAAGTTTTTTTTTATTATATTAGTCAAGGAAAATGTGTACATAGGTATAAGAAAAAGGGAAGCGTAAACAAAAATAAAGGGAATCTAAGCTCTTTTTATTAAAGTGAGGGTGATACTTTAAAAATAAAAGACATATATACATGTGAAAAAGTTCCCCCCATCCTTTTGACATTTTTCTCTTTGAGAGAGGTGATGTTTATTTGATGATGAGACCTTTGTCTATACTATCGTAAGGGAAAAAGGTTTCCCTTTATTTTACTTGATGATTGAGAAAGGGATTTTTGACGTTGCATTAGCATTAGAGTGATGTCTCTTCTCCCCGATATGGTGTCATTTTGATAGGGAGCCGTTAGTGAGTTTGTATGTTGATTATTTATCTCAAAACGTGAAGTGATTTTAAGGAAATGGTGTTTGGTGTTGATTTTTTGGGGAATAAGTGTATATGGGTAGGGTATTTTCTGAGAACACCCCATTATATTGTATGGGATGATGGTTTCGAATATTCTTGAATTCTTAATTTCTTCATAAGTGCATTAAATCATCTTCAATAGGACTACAATTTAAGTTCAAATTTATACAAACCACACTAAACATGAATATTACCAAATTAAACTTTTTCTTAAATTACACAACCCAAATTAATTAAGAACAAATTGCACCATTTTCGTGATTCACTCAATTTTATCTTGTAAAACCTAAGCATGCATCTAGTTAAAAAATTTCAAGATAAGGTACAAAACCATAACCCTACGATGTACAAGGAAAACCCACAAATGGGAAAAACCTTGGACCACCCAACCATAAGTCCACTAAGTATGGATTTAATAAAAGGACATGCCATAAGAGTTACTCAACGACTCGACGCCATCGCAAGCCTTGATGCTCTTCTTTCCTTCAACCTCTGCCTAGTGACAATGTAAGAGTCCACCTATGTCTTGGAGTCCACTCATTGGGAACTTCTACCATCGCATATATGGAGTCGTACGTATGTACACCAACGAACATGGAATCCTCCGCAAGAAACAATATCAATGATGTAGAGAATGAAAAACTCGATGCCAACACTTGATCTCAAATATATATTATGTAGAAGATTGGATCATGAACCTATTTGGGTGTAAACTTTGTTTTTCTTTTAAAGTTAAACCATGAGTTTAAAACAAACCAAATCTTGACTTTTCTTAAAGTTTTCTCACACTAGGATGTTGTGAAAGTCAATACAAAAACTGATATCCCGCACTCCATAAATGGTTAAGAAAAAGTAATGGGGAGTTATGGGAGAAAACAACTTTAAAAACTGACATTTCTCAAATAACTGCTCCAAGTTTTCGAATGATATTCACTCTCATTCGAACAACATAGCCACGTCGTTCGAACGAGAAATCAAAACAGATTAAGAAGGACATTGTCAGAAAATGAACACCAAATATCATTCGAACAACTTGGGAAAGTCGTTCCAATGACCGAAGAAAAATTAAATATTCTTCTTAAAAAAATATAAAGACATTTTAAAATATCTTAACAAAATTTTTAAAACCAAATAACAAATTTCCAAGGCTCAACATAATATATGGATACATACCTGAAAGATCCTTCGACTGTTGATGATGGAAATGAGGAATGAAACTCGTCATAGGATGACATCTCTGCGACTTAGTGGCCACGTCTTAAAAAAAAGGTCATAGGCTTGAAAGATCACAAACACAACTTATGTCCTATGACTCAAAGAGTTTTGTCCGGAATTAAGCCAACACATACAAATTGACTTAATTAGAAATTTGTCCTTACAAATCTCCCCATTTGGCTATTCCAGGACAAAACCAAAAATAAAAATCCTATGGGCCATCAAGATCATAAAAAAGACTCAATCCCAACCCAAAAGGAAAACAAATCCAGACGCTTGACTGGCACATATTCTGAGAAGCTTTGTATTAAACTTTGACTAATGGATGAAAACCTGCACCCTTAAATATGCCATAACATTCTTAGGACACATAACAATATAAATTTCATAATTAAATTCTCCCCCTTTCTCTAACAATGTCTACCTAAGAAAGGACGTCTCCCCCTAAGTTAGATCTCCCCAAATGAAAAGAGTTAGATACCATTATCCCCCTTTTTTGTTCGAAATAGAAAATGATTAAGGTGCATAAAATAATTAGTTTCCCCCAATTTTAAACAAATTCTCCCCTAAATGAAACAAGGGATAAGTATAAAGGAAAAACAATTGTATCATGTAATGGTGTGTCATGATATAAGAACAACAAAGCAACATAGCAACACAAGAACAACTAATCCACAAAAAGCACAATAAATATGAATTATGATGCAATGACAAAATGATACCAACTAGAATGTAGTAAGGTAAGCATGGGATATCAATGAAAAATCACAAGAAGATAGATATCGATATGAAACGGTAACATACATAGACTATATGAAAAAGCGAAGACTCAAAGAAAAGTATACCATATATGTGAGTAGTAAAGTATATCAATGAAGCATAAACACACTCATATATAGGTATAAAGACCACACAAGACACTAAACCCAAAAAGTTTTTTACACTCATATGGCAAAAATGTGTTTAAACCAAATGTGGTAAACGGATTGAATGGGTGTGAAATAGAGACAAAATAATTATGACCTAATTAATTAAACATGTTCAAGAAGTTCTATTTGAATGGAAAACTTTATCAACTAAAATTTAACCTCATGTGACAAAATAATGTAACCTCAAAGAACAAACAAGCACAATGTACACAAGCCAACGATTTTGATGATTATACAAATAAAAAGAGTCATGACATTAAAATTCATAACCAAATGTTCTAGCCACATCAAAATAGGTAATGCTATAGGATTTAAACACACGCATATGACACACAAAATGTGTAAAACTAAAATACCCAATGATATACCCATATATACCCTCCAACCAGACGACCCCTCAGGGGACCGACCCTTCATCAGGCTCCGGACGACCCCTCAGGGGGCCAACCCTTCATCAGGCTCCAGACGACCCCTCAAGGGGCCGACCCTTCATCAGGCTCCGGACGACCCCTCAAGGGGCCGACCCTTCATCAGGCTCCGGATGACCCCTCAGGGGGCCAACCCTGCATCAGGTTCCAGACGACCCCTCAGAGGGCCGACCCTTCATCAGTTTCCAGATGACCCCCCAGGGGCCGACCCTTCATCAGGTTCCAGATGACCCCTCAGGGGGATGACCCTTCATCAGGCTCCAGACGACCCCTCAGGGGTCCGACCCTGCATCAGGTTCCAGACGACCCCTTAGGGGGGCGACCCTTCATCAGGTTCCAGACGACCCCTCAGGGGCTGACCCTTCATCAGGCTCCGGACTACCCCCTCAGGGGGCCGACCCTTCATTAGGCTCCAGACGAACCCCGAGTGTACGACAATACGAGGCCCAAATTAGGCCAGACTCATTACCGGAAGGAACTTTGCCCTCGGCCTCATATCAAAGGCCGAGGGTGACATCATCACAGTGCATGTTTTGGGAGACGCATGGAACAGTGCACGTGAGACTCACATGGCATATGGGAGACCGTTATAACAAAATCACACCCTCACGTGAGGGAATATTATGTCATCATTTGGCATCTACAGGTGTCAACAGGGGATTGGCTAGATCACCATTCACATGCACCATGCATACTTGGGGGGTACACTACACCCCCCAAGACCTATATATACTTGTCAGCTACAACCCTACAAGGGGATCAATCAATTTATTATAACCCTAGCTAAAACTCTGCTTGTACACACAGTAGAGAGAGAAAGTGAGCTTATGTGCATTGTATCCAAGGCCATTAGTGCCCATAGTTAGTGGATCACACACTCACAGTGGATGTAGGCCAAATTGGCTGAACCACTATACATCATTGTCTTATTTCCTCTTATACTCATCCCCTTCTACATACTTATACACTTATACATCTCTATGGCTACCATGGTTACTACTGTTTGAGTTTATTGTCACTTATCCGGTGGTGCTAAATCTTAGCATCATCAGTTTGGCACCGTCTGTGGGAACGAGAAGACATCTCTTCCTTTGTACAGCTTGACCTCACTGGGCACTCTGGTGGTGAGCCAGCTCTCCCCCTGAGAGGAGATATTTCACCATTGAAAGGGACCCACTAAGGTTCTCAAGCTCACTAGTCTTTTCTTCAGTTCAACTTTTCATAGCTCAAACACATGGCACCTTAAATGCCACCGCCACCGCTTCCCCCACCGGATGATGGGGGAAGACCCAGTTCCAGTCAGCCGCCACCTCAGTCTGAGATGGCTGATGTTGCAGTAGCCTTAAAGTCTCTGGAAGCAAGCCAGCGGATGATGCAGGAGCAGTTCACAGCTCTAAGCCAAAACATGCTAAGACCACCAGGGGTTTCACCTGAGATGATTACTCCGACAGCAGCTCCAGGACAGCATGAGGCCAGGGGACCACCCCAGGCACCACGCAAAGACCTGCCACCCCCTCAGCGGCATAGGGATGTTGCTGACCCCCAGTGTCTACGCTTGGGGAGGCAAGGAAACCCTTGCCCTGAGGACAGGTATGACGATCTGGAGGGAGAGGAGTCCCCTATAGAATGTTGGGAACCATATGAGGTCTCCAATAATACTGTACGACCTCTCCAGGATAGTAGAGGAAAGTGAGGGAGACCAAATCCTGATGATCGCCCGAGAGGCTCTACTTTTGATCGCTTGAGCAGGGGGTCAGCCTTTGAGAGGCTGGGCCCAGTAAATGACCTGAGGGAAAAATTGTCCAGGTCAAGGAGTGCTGCGAGGTCCAGGAAGGAGGCAATAGATGGCCGACCCCAAGGACGGGATGACGGTCAAAGGGAAGTAAAAAGCCAATAAAGAGCTGCCGCAGTAGAACCCTCCGTCCACCTTAAAGAGGCGGCAGGGGATAACATCGTCCAAGCCGACCCTGCGAGGCCCTGGAATGACTCGATCCAGCGACTAGAGGATAAGATTGGTGATATACTGAAGAACCGGGACCCTATTCAGAAGGGATACACCATAGGCTCACCCTTTGTGGAAAAGATAGTCAACTTCCCTACGCCATCAAGGTTCAATCCACCTGTGGTCACCCCAAGATACGACGGGAGCACCAACCCTGTCCACCATGTTGAGATGTATCAATCAGCAGCAGACATATACTCTATCTCAGATGAAATGAGGTGTCGTGCCTTCTCTGGTACCCTGGCTGGGGCTACACATGTCTGGTACACGTCTCTTCCAAAAAATTCCATTGAAAACTTTAAGCAGTTGGTAGACCTGTTCATCCACAACTTTTGATTTGGGGTGAGGCCACAGAAGAAAACCACCCACCTGCTCTATGTTAAGCAGGGGAAGAGTGAGAGCCTGAGGGACTACATAGCCAGATTCAATAAAGAGAAGCTGGAGGTGGAAGACTATGAGGAGAGCATAGCTATGACAGCCCTGATTAGAGGACTCCAAAAGGGGAAGCTGTTATGGAAGCTTGCTGAAGACCCCCTAGGACGATGGTTGAATTACTGTCAACAGCAGGAAAGGTGATGAACGCCAAAGAGGCGATGGCCGCAAAATACGAAGATGAGAAAGGAGGCGCTATTGGGGGTAAATACCCTAAGAAGAACAAAGAGGGGAAGAAGAGGTCTACGGATGAAAAATTCTCTAGTTACACCCCTATGACGGTCAGCTGTGTGCAGATACTCAATGAGATAAAGAGTGACCGGTCCCTGAAGTGGCCTGAGAAGCTGAGGGCAGCCCCCAACAAGAGGAACAAGAACCTGTGGTGCGAATTTCACCAAAACCACGGCCACGTAACAGACAAATGCTTTTCTCTGAAAGATGAGATTGAGAAGATGCTGAAAGAAGGGAAGCTGAGAAAGTAAGTCGACAAAGGTGCCTTCAAGAGGGGCCGAGGGGATGACCCCAAAAAGAAGCGAGGTGATGCATGTAGAGAAGGACCTCAAAAAAGAGGGGACGACCCTTCTGATGATGAGGACGACCTCCCGCCGAGAGACGACCAAGGTCCTGTCAAGAGGCTTAATATGATCTCGCTCGAAGTGGGAATGATCTTCGGGGGTTTAACAGGAGGAGGGTCTGAGGTCACTGACAGGAAGGACCATGTGGCTGAGGCCAAGGCAGTGACGAAGATGGTACACTCAACTTCCCTGGAGGCCAAGTCAGAAAAAAGGAAGAAGGTTGATATGTACAGCCTGATAGTGGGGTTCTTGAGAATGGACTTTAAAGGCCTCCTAGCCCCACATGATGACCCACTCATCATCACAACTAGGGTGCACGGGTGTGAGGTGACGAGGATATTGGTCGACGGGGGAAGTTCTGCAGATGTAATGTTTTGGCCGTGCTTCAAGGCCTTAGGTCTCAGCCGTGCTAGACTCATCCCATACCTTCATCCATTGATTGGATTCAGTGGGGAAAAGGTTCATCCCCTGGGAGTGTATGAGGCCGATGTTAGGATGGGGGACGAGTGGCCGAGATGGCTTACTAAGAAGGTCAGTTTCTTTGTGATGGATGAACATGTGTTTTCAGCTCACAACATCATACTGGGGTGTGTGGCCCTCAAGGGGTTTAAAGCTGTGCCATCTACGGTCCATCAGATGATTAAATTTCCTACCCCTTATGGGGTGGGGGAAGTTCAGGGAGACCAGACGACAGCGCGAGAATGTTACTACAACTCCGTTGAAGAAAGGGAGGCACACAAGAGGGCTACGATCACTTACAATATTGATACCCTAGACCCCAGGGATGAGACGAAGCTCAAGAAAGGAGAGGCAGCGGAAGAGGTAGAATCCATCATCCTCGATGAGGATGACCCGAAAAAAACCATCCAAGTCGGCAAGTCTCTGAAGCCCAATATCAAGGAAGACCTCATTAAACTGTTGAGGAGAAGACGAAGCGTATTTGCATGGAGTCATATAGATATGCCGGGGATTGACCCTGAAATCATGTGCCACAAGCTCAATGTGGTAGAGGGAGTGAATCCGGTAAAGTAGAAGAGGAGAATTTACTCTAGAGAAAAGTATGAGGTCATTAGGGATGAGGTTAAAAAATTAGAAGACGCTGAGTTTATCAAAGAGGTCATCTAACCCGAATGGCTGTCCAATGCAGTCATTGTTCCAAAGGCCAACGAGAAGTGGAGAATGTGTGTGGACTTCACCTCAACAAGCACTATCCCAAAGACAGTTTCCCTCTCCCCCGCATTGACCAGATGGTAGATGATACCGCAGGCCATGAGCTCATGAGCTTCATGGATGCCTATTCAGGGTATAACCAGATCTTCATGAACCCTGAAGACTCGGAGAAGACAGCCTTCATCACTGATAAGGGGACATACTGTTATAGGGTCATGCCCTTTGGCCTAAAAAATGCGGGGGCAATGTACCATCGCCTCGTAAATAAAATGTTCAAAGACCAAATTGGGAAGTCTATGGAGGTCTATGTAGATGACATGCTAACTAAGAGTTTGAAGGCAGAGGATCATGTGGCAGACCTGGAGAGGACCTTTAATACGATGGACAAATACCAGATGAAGCTTAATCCGGCCAAGTGTGTCTTCGGGGTCGGAGCATGGAAGTTCTTGGGGTTCATTGTCAACCAAAGAGGCATCGAGTCCAATCCTGAAAAGTTAAAGGCCCTTATTGAGATGAAGACCCCCAAGTCCATTAAAGACATTCAGAGGCTCACAGGGAGAGTTGCTGCCTTGAACAGGTTCGTATCTAGGGCCACAGACAGGTGTCTACCATTCTTCAAAATTCTCAGAAAAGCCTTCGAATGGAGTGAAAAATGCGATGAGGCCTTCAGGGAGTTAAAATCATACTTGGGGTCTCCCTTGCTGTTGTCACGACCCGTGCAGGGTGAACAACTTTATGTGTACCTCGCCGTCTCAGAGTCAGCCATCAGTGCAGCCATTATGAGAGACAAAGATGGAATACAGAAGCCTGTGTATTTTAACAGCAAGGCAGTCCAGGGGGCATAGCAAAGATATCCAAGGATGGAGAAGTTGGCCTACACCTTGATCCATGCATCAAGAAAGATGAAGCCATACTTCCAGTCCCATACGATGGTTATCCTCACTGACTCTCCCCTTAGGCAGGTTTTACACAAGCCTGAAAAATCAGGGAGGTTAATGGTCTGGGCTATAGAACTGGGGGAGTTTGACATAGTGTATCATCCTAAGACGGCCATTAAGGGGGAAGCATTGGTAGACTTCGTGGATGAGTTTACTTGGGAAGGTGATGAGACCGAGGATGAGAGCCTCAGGAAGATAGATACCTGACAGGGTGAGCTCACCGACATGACTACAGATAAGGCTAAGACGAGCATCGCTAGAAGGAAAGTGGTTGAAAATGAAGAGGGAAGATATCTCTTTAGACAGGGGTCACTCACCGATAGAGGTTTCTCAGAAGAACACACCGTGTGGAGTCTCTTCGTCGATGGGTCCTCTTGCGAAAGCGGGAGCAGAGATGGGTTAATAGTATCAGCACCCGACGGCACAAACATTGAGTACACCCTGAAGTTCAACTTTAAGGCCTCCAATAATGAGGCCGAGTATGAGGCCTTGATAGCAGGCCTCTCCTTGGCCAGATCACTTAGTATCGGCCAGATTTTAGTTCACAGTGATTCGAGGCTAGTAGTGAATCAGATACTAGGAGCCTACGAGGCTAAAAACGAGAGGATGGCTAGGTACCTTGAGAAGGTGAGGTCATTACTGAAAGGCTTCAGAGAAGCGAAATTAAAGAGGATACCTAGGCTCGACAATGGACGTGCTGATGCCCATGCGAGGTTGGCCTCGGCAACTAGGACAGACATCAGGAGGACGGTCCAGTAGAAATTTTGCTTCAGCCAACTATTGAAGACGTTGAGGGAACACTTGGCAATTGCCTAAATGTTTCTTTGGAAGCTTCGTGGATGGACCCTCTGATCAGGTACATTAAAGAGGGGGAGATGCCAGAAGCAAGGCAAGAAAGGAAGAAGTTGAGATACCGGGCTGCAAAGTTCACCGTCATTGGGTATACCTTATATAAAAAGGTATTTTTACTCCCCTTACTCAGGTGCATGAACCCATCTGAGGTCTCATCCCTTTTTCAAGATGTGCACGAAGGATCGTGCTCAAGCCACATCGGGGGCAAATCCCTAGCAAAGAGGGTGATCACCCAAGGGTACTGGTGGCCGACCTTGGGGAGAGACACCGCAGCATATGTAAAAAAGTGCAATAAATGCCAGAGATTTGCCACCATCCCTCGCCAACCCCATCAGCCTCTTACCTCCATTACATCCCCATGGCCATTTGCAGTGTGGGGGATCGACCTCGTAGGACCCTTACCAAGAGCAGTCAATAACTATCGGTTCCTCATCGTAGCTATTGACTATTTCTCAAAATGGGTGGAGGTCGAACCAATGATGACAATTACAGAGCAGAAGACCTTCCAGTTCATCTGGAAAAATTTTATATGAAGATATGGTCTCCCCAACACCCTCATCTCGAATAACGGGACTTAGTTCAAGAATACCTCTCTACAGAAGTACTGTGAAAGGGTGAGTATCAAACAATTTCTCTCCACCCCAGGATGACCTCAGGCCAATGGGCAAACGAAAGTTACAAATAGGACAATCCTAGATGGAATCAAGAAGAGGCTTGAGGAGGCAAAAGGAAGATGGGTCAGTGAGTTATATGCCGTGTTATGGGCATACAGGACGACAGTGAGGACCTCTATCGAAGAGACCCCATTCATGCTAGCTTATGGCTCAGAAGCCGTCATCCCCATCGAGATTGAGTTTCCTACTCATAGGGTCCAAATGTATGAACCCCATAGAAATATAGAAGAGAGGAGACTCGACTTAGACCTAATTGAGGAAAGGAGGGAGGACGCTGAGATAAGGCAGGCCGCCTACCAGCAGAGGACCGCAGGGTTTTATAATCAGAGGGTGAAACAGAGGCCAATCGCAATGGGGGACTTGGTCCTCAAGAAGACTTGGCAAAAGCCCAACAAGCTCCATCCTAATTGGCATGGACCATATAGGGTCATCGATGAAGTCGTCCCTGGGACCTATAGACTAGAAAACCTAGAAGGGGAACCCTTTTCCAACCCCTGGAATGCAGATCATTTGAAAAAATACTATCAGTAGTGTTGTAAGGTCTTGATAGACCATAATTGTAATAAGAGTTGCTCCAACAGAACACTTGGAAAATTAAGGAGAAATATCAGTGTTTCCTCTCATCCTGTAGTTATCAGTTCTAGTACGCGTGGAAACATCTACTAGAGAACTACCCTCGGCTATAATGAGGGCCAGTGGAGGGGACGACCCCACCACTGTCCTCAAGAAAGACGAGGGAATACTTTATTTAAAACCATTAAGTTGGTGATTAACCCCCGGCTATAATGAGGGCCAGTGGAGGGGATTACCCCACCACTGTCCTAAAAAAGACAAGGGAATACTTTATTAAAAACCATTAATCTGGTAATTGGAACCCTCGGCTATGATGAGGGCCAGTGGAGGGGAGGACCCCACCACTGTCCTCAAGAAAGACGAGGGAATACTTTGTTTAAAACCATTAAGTTGGTGATTAACCCTCAGCTATAATGAGGGCCAGTGGAGGGTACGACCCCACCACTATCCTCAAGAAAGACGAGGGAAGACTTTATTAAAAACCACTAATATGGTAATTGGAACCCTCGGCTATAATGAGGGTCAGTGGAGGGGACGACCCCACCACTGTCCTCAAGAAAGACGAGGGAATACTTTGTTTAAAACCATTAAGTTGGTGATTAACCCACGGCTATAATGAGGGCCAGTGGAGGGGACGACCCCACCACTATCCTCAAAAAGATGAGGGAAGACTTTATTAAAAACCATTAATCTGGTAATTGGAACCCTCGGCTATGATGAGGGCCAGTGGAGGGGACGACCCCACCACTGTCCTCAAGAAAGACGAGGGAATACTTTGTTTCAAACCATTAAGTTGGTGATTAACCCTCGGCTATAATGAGGATCAGTGGAGGGGAAGACCCCACCACTGTCCTCAAGAAAGACGAGGGAAGACTTTATTAAAAACCAATCATTCTTACGTGAAAAGTGAATTAGTTGTCTTTAATTTTATACTCTTGACTTACTTGAGTCTACATTGTATAAGTGCTCATCTAGTTTGGAAATTGTGACAAAATTTGGATCCCATCCCCTAGATACCAAAGAACCTCAGATTCTACACATTATGCCTAAATTGATTCATTCAAAGGTAAAATTCTCAATCCTTCACACACTAGGATTGCATACATATCACATATATTGCATCATTTGCTTGTGTTTGTATTAATTCCCTTTTAAATTAGTTTTTAATAATTTTGGGAATTTTAAATAATTTTTAAAATGATTTTTTAAAAATTAAAAATTGGGTTTTAAAACATTTGGGGTCATAATGCTAATATTGATTTTATCATTTCATACCTGAAAGTTTGGTTAGGTGGAATCCGAAAGCGCTTGAGACTTCAGGGTGTCTGTGTAATTATTTTAAAAACACGCGCATTTGGGTGCATCTCGGCCTTACACCTGTCATTGTTACATCGGTCAGATTTGTGTTTGTTTATACACTCAGAACCTGTGCGAATTCTCAGCCCTTGGATCTAGTTAGTCGACGTTTTGCATGTGTTTTAACCCAATCCCAGTGAACCCCCTTTTGGCCAATCAGAGGACGATTAAACCAACCCTTATATTAATCCATTGGATGTAAGTCAAACCCTCAAGTCCAAATCTCAGCCTTTGGATTTGATCAGTTATTCTTGAACCTTCCTCGCTTAGTATAAAAGGAGGCTAAGCCTCAACGTTTCAAAAACTTTTGCCAGTTTGTCTAACTGAGAGGGGGAGAGAGAGAAAATAGAGAGAAGAGAGAGAAACCAGAGAGAGAACCCTAAATCGTTCAAACACTAATGCAGTTTCAACCCTAAATCCTTTTTCCAAAATCAGTTTACCCCAAACACAAAACTTAAGTGTTTGAGAGTTATTTTGGTAGTAGTTTGAAGGCTGTTCATGGAGTGAATCCTCTGAGTTTGTGATCTTGTAACCAACTTAAGCATTTCGGTTTGATCTCTATTTCTTTTTTATAAAAATTGTAGATCTTGGTATTTTATGTTATATTACACTTAGATCTGCATTTTTACGTTTCTCATCTTGAGAAATCATATTTGTTGATTATTCTCTGTAAATGTTTTTCACAACACAAGAATCAACAAATTATTTTTCTCTTTCTAGTTCTTATGAAATGATCTAGTTGGATTTCTAATTGGTGGTTTCCAATTTCAAAAATATTTTCAAAACCCTCTGAAATTGGTTATGACCTTGAACCGTCTTCTGTGCAAGGTAACATTGGATTCCAGGATTAATTAAAAGATCAACAAAATCTTTTGTTTCTAAAGAAGAGAGAAACTGAAAATTCTAAGCATTTAGATCTTTGTAATTTGATAGGACTTGTTTGTATAAATAAGTGTGCGTGTGTGCATCCATGTGTTAAAACATTGTTACACTACAACACAAGAAGTGTTGGCTATAAGATCTTCAAATGTCAAGAGTCGACATAAAGCTGGAATAAAGTGTGGAAGAGTTGGCAAGCTGGGAAAGACACATCAACATCAGAACTGCAGAGAAGTTAGAATCAAACCAGTGGGTACATATTCTAAACTTGTATAGATCTATTTTGTGTGAATGTGTGTTAAATAGTTTGTAACTCATATATTTTGTTTTAGTGAATTTTTGGTTTGTGACTAGAAGTCATCGTGGATGCTTCCTCAGTTGGGTGAGGTTTTACCACGTTAAAAACTGTGTGTACTTAATCATTATACATCTCCTCATCTCATTCTTGTGAGTGTGCTGATTTAAACTATTTTAGTTTTGTTTTTCAAAACTAGTTACATAATCTTGAACATATCTCGTACATTTTTTATTAAAGACATCTTGTAGTTAATCTGTTTCGATTTAAAGAAAAGAGTTTCTCCAAAAAACAGTTCGAAGTTACTTAGACAGTTTAATTTTGAATTAAAAGACTTAAGTAACAGCTTTTCAATTGGTATCAGAGCTTTGGAAATTTTCTTTTAAAGATCTTGTGGTTTTGAAATTGTTTTCTTAAAATCAAACAATGGATGAGAAAAATGAAAGATTTGGTAGCTTGACCGAACCTCCTCTTTTTTATGGAAACAACTTTCCTTACTAGATAGTAAGGATGGTTACTTTCATACAAGGAACCTTGGGAGATGATGTCTGGGACATTGTTGAAAATGGATATGCTTATCCTACAAAACTAGCCACTCAAGGAAGCAGTGAGACGATTACGAAAGTATTAAGTGAATTCACTCGTGAAGAGAAGAAAGCCTCTCTGAACAATAACAAAGGCAAGAATGCCATTTTTATGTCTATAAATGAACATGAGTTCAAAAGGATCTCATCTTGTACCACTTCTAAGGAAGCTGGGGATACACTGATTACTGCACATGAAGGTGACACTGGAGTTAAGGCTGCTAAAACACATATGGTTATCCAGGAGTATAACTCTTTAATCATGTCAGACTCTGAATGATTTGATGACTTTTACATAAAATTGACTGACATTGTGACCGAGTTACATTTTAATGGGATAACTTATGATAGACATGAAATTGTCTCGAAAATTCTAAGGTCATTGCCACATAAATTTGATAACAAAAGATATGCTATTGAGGAAATTAGTGATCAAAACCTCACTCCTAAATTATTCAGTAGTAATCTAAGAACTGTGGAAATGGAACTAGAATTCAAGAAACAATTAACCCTGTCCCATTGGAAACAGATTAGTTCCAACCTGATTTTTTCTTCTAAGCTGATAAAACCTGAGCTTAGTATTCTCAATAATAATTCTGATGAGGACTATGATATAGATAGTTTGGATAATCAGATTGCCTTGATGTCAAAGCAGTTTAAGAAAATTGTGAAATTTATAAATAAAATGGCAACGAGACAAGGCAAACCAAATTATCCAACTCAGTCTAATTACAAACCTCATGAGAAAAGTCAATACAAACATCACAAGGACATTCATACCAGACCTAACAAAGATTTTAAGAATATTGAATGTTTTAGATGTAGTAAATGGGTCATATAGCACAAGATTGTAGAGTTAACTTGAACACGACTAATAAACATACTAGGGCCAACATTTGTGAGACATGGGATGATTCTAGTGACTCTGATAATGAGGAACCTGAGTCGTTTGATGTTTTTGATCCTTACATGTCTTGCTTTGCTAAGATAATCTATAATGATGATATGCATATGCCTATGTATGAGAATGATGATAATAGCTCTACTTCTGTTGTTATGAATCATGCTGCTACTGATTTAGATGCTTTAATTTATGAGAACATTGCTAGTTCTATAGCGGGATGTGTGCGTCAAAGGGAAAGCGATAATGACAATGTCAATGTGTGTGTGAGTTAAAAACTTGAATCCTTAGGGGTCACTTCACACACTACACTTAGTGATTCGGACACTAAAGACCTCCCTGATGTTCACACACTTTATGCCAAAACTCTAAAAAAAACTCTATACTAGAAAAGATAGTGAAAGACCTCACTAAGAAACTAGAAGACTTAAGTCTAATGGTTAAACTTAACGCTGAAGAGTATACTAACCAATGTCTAACTCATGAAAATGAAATCAAAATTGTTAATAAAAAATTAAAAGATTTGATTGAAACAATTGAAACTTTGGAGAAAAATATAAATGGACATTATTAGAATTAGAACAAGCTAAGGAAAAGACAAGAAATGTTTTCAAAAAATTTGCTAAATTTGAAAACAATTCCAATTGTTTTGATGAGTTTGTTGCTGATTCAAAAAACCAATTCAGATGAACGAACTGGAATAGGATTTTGCCCAAATTTAAAGACACAAACTATAAAGCTTGAATCAATCAAGTTTGTGTCAGGTGGAGACCTGTCCATTTTCATTCTCTAAAAGATGAGTTTTATAAAAAACAACAAAAGTTTGATATTTGGAAATCAAGTAACTCTAAGTGTGATAGTCTACCTAAGGCTAAATATGTCTGCCCTCCAATTAGGAAGAGTGATTTTGCGTTTCAAACTGTACTCCTTAGGAATAAGGTTCAACGTCAAAATCCCATGAAATCTATGTTTAGAGACTTTCCTAAGGAGATACCCCCTTCAAGAAATCTATATTGCTCTTACTGTGACATATTCGGACATTCATTCGAAGGTTGCTACTCTAGACGTTTAGTTAATCATGTCTGTAATACTCCTTTATACCAAAACTTTAACTACTCTAGGAGAAGACGTAACAATTATGTTCTTCCTAGACAACCAAACAAAAACTCTAATTATATAAAGAGAAAGACCAAACCTAAAAGATCATTTACAAGAAGGATTCCTAGTTACTTTTCAAAACCAAATGCTCATGCCCTCCACAAAAATCAAATGCATGCGCAAAACATTTTTCAACAAAAAACTAATGCTCGCAAGTTTTACCAAGTGAGAGCAAATAAGCGCAAAATAAAAATAAGAGCTATTTGGGTTAGAAAATATGAGTTATTGCCACAGATGAAGTGTAAAATTGTGATTACTGCTTTAAAAGCTGAACACGCCTCTTTTGGTTAGTATTTAGACTCTGGGTATTCAAAACATGGTGATTACTGCTTTAGACTAAGGACACTAGAACCTGATGCTCTGATACCACCTGTGACACCCCGCCTAATTAAATACCGGGTGATCAGTCCTTTATTAAATTATAATCAAGGTGAACGGTTGGTTCATTCTTAGCATCACTGTCGTAAAAATAACTTTTCCAATTAAACACCGTAATTAATTAAGCTAAGTGACAAAACCATTTTTTTAGACAAAAATTCCAATTTTAATTAAAAACTAATATTTTAAAACTTTACATAATTTAAGAACCATCCAACAAATATACTGGAACAAACAATCCAATGAATTAAGCATCCAACTAATTGATTCCAACGTTAAAACTTAAAGAAAAAACATCCTGACAGTAATAAATTCCAAAGTGTAAATACTGGAAATAAACAAATCACAATATCCGATAAACAACTGAATAATGGAAAAGGGCGACACATGCCCAACTGAATAAATAGTGCTAGAAGTGGAATCAACAAATGAGGTCGTCTAAGCAAGAGGCTTGCAACTCCCACCTAAGCTGCAGCGCATTCCTTCCAAAGGATCCTATGAAAGACGCCCTTGTGCCTGGGCACCTGAAATATATACATATATATACAAGAGAGAAGAGAAAGTAGAAAACGGGTCAGAGCCCGATTGTAAAAACAGTTTAAAATTAGTTTAGCAAGTATTTAAAAATGTTTAGTGGCTAATGCAACAACATATTAGTGCGGCACTCCCTTGAGAAATTCTCACCTCTCTTCTAATGTGCACACCTATCGCACTAATCTTCTCAACAGTTTAACTTATCTTATCTTAAGTCACTCGTAAGATTTTAAACTGACAAATTTAATTGTTCAAGAGGTTAATTTTATTTGACAACAAAGTTCTCATCTAAACCTTATTTGATAATAAAGTTTCTCAGTAATATATCATACTTTTCAAACACTTATTCCCCAGTTGAAATAAATATTCTTTTCTTATATACCATAGTCACAGTAGGTAGTTCCCAAATTTCAGATTTTAAATATATATATTAAATACTCATATAATATATATATTCTAACAGCACCCCACATAAAATCTATGGTGCGGGCATACTCTGCTATCCAGCCCCCCTATCACTCGTACTAAGGGAAATACTAGTTCGGAATCACTCTCGAACTGTATTAACACAAAACACATACAATATTGAGGCGAAGCATAGTTCCAAGTCTCTAAGAGGTTAGCACATGCCCTCACGTCTCTTAGGACCGTCTGACTATCGATTCGATAGCCTGTACCAAAGGATTTCTATCTTCTAGGGTACTAGTCAATATCCCCCATAAAGGTCCCATCGAGATAAGACTGTCCCAGCGCAGTAACCTCAGGGATAGCACGTAGCGCGGGCATGATTTTTACACGTATATAGTATATGCATAAACACAGTCATATAAATATACTACTATTACCATATCAAGTTTAGGTACATTCTCATGACCCATAATTATGATATTTATCCTTATTACTCATTCTTTAGATATCACGTATAACGGTTCGTCTCTTATTTTAATTTGTGGGATTATTCCAACTTACTACGTAACACTCATGGATTCTTACCTCCCCAAGTGAAATTTCAGTAGGTACTTATTCATTTTACAACGTAACTTCTTTATGAGTCACACCCTTTAACACGTATTTCTATGGCCCTTTAAATGTAAAACACCCCCATGAAATGTTAATTTCGCCTTTCGTCAATGGTTCCATATATTTCTAAAGTCCTACTGGTCTTATTTATATCCCAAAATATTCTAACATTAATATCCAAGAATGTCTAATCATTTAAGTTGGAATGAACTATTAAAAAGGGAATATTAGTTATACAGGAGGGGACGATCGATCGATGGAAGGTGTTCGATCGATCGAACCATCGATCGATCGAACCATCGATCGATCGATGCTCTATGGTCGATCGATCAAGCAGGTATGGCGAATCTGCAGAATACCAGTTATGGGAAATATCATCCAAAATCATCCAAATCCAATTTTTTAACTCCCAAACTCCCATAAATTTATACCACAAACATTCTAAACCCAAATGAACACTATTCTACATAAGGCATGCGAGTTTTCATCAAGAATTATGGATTAAAAGGGACAAAATCTATACAATTCTCATGAACCCTAAAAATTTATTTAACTTAATTCTTCTCATTCTTTTTCCAGAATTTCTACTTCTAATTCAGCATAAATTGGTGGTTCAACCTCTACATGTGAAAAGGATTTCCAGAATAATGTTTATATCTCTACAACATGCGATTTCTAATCTCCAACATGGATTTTATTTCATAAAAACTCATCTTAATCAACCCTAAACTAATATGAATGAAGCATTAACTAAATTAAGCAAGATAAATACTTGCCTGGGGATTTTTGTTTCTGATTTGTGGATGAAAGCAGTGTGGTGGTGATCCTCGTTACGCGATCTATCGTTTGGCGGTGACGGCGGTGCAAACAGAGGAGTTCTTGGCCTAAAACTCCTTGGTAAGCTTTTCCTTTCCTTTTCCAATGGCCGTCTATTTTTTTTGGTTGTGTTTACCCTAGAAGACAACCCTAAGCATCTGATATAACCTTATAATTTTCGTGGGTTTTCAGGCCCAAAAATGTAAAATGTCCAAAACGTCCTCCAGGGGTGTTAATTAAGCCTAAAAATGCCCCGAGACCCAAACTAAACCCCCGGGTACATTATTATGACTATCTCAACCCTTCCGGACACTTTGGCGTAGTCGAAATGACCATACGGGCGACTTATAATTTATTCACTTTTATTAATCAACATTTAGTCCCGACACAACACGGGCGCGTCCCGACTTAAATTTCCAAAATTATCATTTTATTCACTCGTGACATTTAATAGAACCAATATTATATATAACTTTGTTCATTAGTAATATTCAACAAGTTTCCAATGATTACTAACTCTCGTCACGTTAGTAACTATAAAAAAAATAATTAATTTCCGGATTTATATTAAATTAATAAATCACATTAAATTTAATAAATCTCCAAATTTAGAAAGCATAAAAATACGGGGTATTACATACTTCCCCCCTAATAACGGAATTTCGTCCCGAAATTTAGAAAATAAGGCATACCTGGTAAGAATAAATTTGGGTATCTCTCGCGCATATCTGCCTCGTGCTCCTAGGTGGATTCCTCCACATTATGACGCTCCTACTGGACCCGTACTAATGGTACTACCTTCGACCTCAATCTCCTTTCGCTATGGTCTAGGATAGCCACTAGTCTTTCCTCGTAAGAGCTGTCAGGCTGTAAGTCTATCTCTTCTATCGCGATGTGGGTGTGGGCCATATCATCCCAAAGGTATCATCTCAACGACGAGATGTGGAATACATCGTGGATGCGATGTAAATGCTCTGGCAGTCCCAATATGTATGCTACCGGCCCAATCCTCTCGATAATGGGAAATGGTCCCACGTACCTCGGGGCCAATTTACCTTTCTTCCAGAACCTCATCACCCCCTTCATAGGAGATACACGTAGTAATACTTGGTCCCCCACATTAAACTCTCGGAAGAAACGTTTTGCATCGGCGTAGTTTTTCTGCCTGTCCTGGGCTACCCGAATGTGCCTCCTGATAATCTCAATCCTCACGGAGGTTTCCTGGATCACCTCTAGTCCAAGAAACTTGTTATCCCCCACTTCTAGCCAACACATTGGGGAACGAAAAGGCATGTCATACAAAGCCTCAAATGGAGCCATGCCAATCGTGAACTGATAAGAGTTATTATAAGCGAACTTCACCATTGGAAGATGCGGCTCCCAACCTCCTCCAAAATCAAGGACACACGTGCGTAGCATATCCTCCAACATCTGATTAGTACGCTTTGTTTGTCCATCTGTCTGTGGGTGATAAGCTGAATTCAACCTCAACTCTGTACCCATAGCCTCCTGAAAGCTCTCCCAAAAAAGCGACACGAAAATCTTGTCTCTATCTGATAAAATATTCATGGGCACCCCATGTAATCTGACAGTCTCAACAATGAAGAACTGAGCATACTGACCCGTGGTATAGTCTGTCTGCACTGGCAAAAAACAAGCCACCTTGGTCAAACGGTCCACAATCACCCAGATGGAGTCGTGGCCCCGATGTGATGTAGGAAACCCAGTAATAAAATACATAGAAATACTCTCCCACTTCCACGTGGGTATTCTAATAACTAAAGCAACCCTGACGGTTTCTGGTGGTCCACCTTTACCAGCTGGCAGGTAGAACATTTGGACACGAACTCAGCAATGTCCTTTTTCATCCCACTCCACTAGTATTGCTGCCTCATATCCTGGTACATCTTATCTCCCCAAGGGTGTACCATAAATCGGGACCCGTGAGACTGGGTCATCACTGCATGACGCAAGTCTGCTCCTTCTGGGACCACTAATCTCCCATTAACCCTCAAACACCCATCAGAACTAACAGAATAGGACTCAGCACCCTCAGCTAAAAGTCATACAATCTTCTCCAGACAAAATGGGTCTACGGTCTGCGCCGTATCACCCTCGTAACAATTTCGGGTGTCACTGTCATGACAGATATGAAGGAGCGGGCTACTGCGTCCTGGTGACCCAACTCTTTCCACTTTGCTTTCCAGATGTCCGCTACATCATCTACCGGCCTACGGCTCAACACATCTGTAACTACATTGGCCTTCCCCGGATGATACTATATGTCAAACTGGTAGTCCTTCACGAACTCTAACCACCTGCGCTGACGCATATTCAACTCTCGCTAAGTGAACAGGTACTGCAGTGACTTGTGGTCTGTGAACAAGTGAAAATTCTCCCTCAATAAATAGTGCCTCCATATCCTCAATGCAAAAATGGTCGCTGCTAACTCTAGGTCGTGTGTGGGGTAATTCTTCTCGTGCGGCTTAAGCTTGCAGGAGGCAAAAGCTATAGCCTTCTCCTCCTGCTGAAGTACTCCCCCAAGTCCCCGTAAAGAGGCATCGGTGTAAACCAGATACTCCACGCCCGGCCTAGGTAAAGCAAGGACCAGTGCTGAAGTAAGCTTGTCTTTCATCTCGTTGAAAGCCAATTGACAAGCATCGTCCCAAACATATGGTACCCCCTTGCGAGTTAGGTTCGTCAATGGACCCGCTATTTTGGAGAACCCCCGAATGAATCTCCTATAGTATCCGGCTAATCCCAAGAAACTATGTACTTCCGTCGGTGTCATGGGATGTCCCCACTCCCTCACCGCTGACACTTTACTCGGGTCAACTGCTATCCCCTGTTCAGATATAACATGTCCCAAGAACTGCACTTCACGTAACCAGAACCCACACTTCTCGTACTTAGCATACAGCTGATTCTCTCGTAGAGTCTGAAGAACCTGCCTCAAGTGCTCGGCATGATCCACCTCGGAGAGAGAATATATCAGGATGGCATCTATGAAGATGATGACAAACTGATCCGAGAACTCTCTGAACACTCGGTTCATCAAGTCCATGAATACGGCTGGAGCATTTGTGAGTCCAAATGGCATCACTCTGAACTCATAGGACCCATATCTCATCAAGAAAGCAGTCTTTGAAACATCCTGCTCCCTAATACGTAGCTAATGGTACCCTGACCTCAGATATATCTTCGAAAAGAAAGTTGTTCCCCTCAGCTGGTTGAACAGATCATCGATTCGAGGTAACGGATACTTGTTCCGTATCGTGACCTTGTTCAGCTCTCGGTAGTCCACACATAGCCTCAGTGAACCATCTCTCTTTTTCACAAACCAAACTGGAGCTCCCCAAGGCAAGGTACTCCTGCGAATGAATCCCTGACCTAACAGCTACTCTATCTGATCTCGTAACTCTCGCATCTCCGCCGGAGCCATACGGTATGGAACGCGTGCTATAGGTCGAGTATCCGATAATAAATCTATGACAAAATCTATCTCTCAACTAGGGGTAGGCCTGGTATCTCCTGAAATACATCAGAATACTCACGAACAACTGGGATCGAGTCTAAGGGAATCACGACCTCCTTAGAGATATCATCCTCTATGTAATACAAATGAGCGGTCGAGCCTCCCTCTTGGCGAGGCATCGCCACTACAAACATCTCTTTCCCCGGAATGGCAAAAACAATACTCCCACCGAAATAATCTATCATGGCTCTGTAAGTTGCGAGCCAATCCATACCAATAATAACATCGTGCTCATGCATATCTAAGACTAACATGTCTGCTGGTAATACCAAGTAACCAATCTCTACTCCCACACCCCGGCATATAAAGAAGATTAGCGATCCATTTCCCAGTGGTGAGTCTACACACGTCACATTGCTCTCTGTTGTGGCTAATAACCCTAAGGCCTTCGCAAAATGGGTAGCAATAAAACAGTGCGTCGCCCCAGTATCAAATAAAACCTGACCCATAGTACCATGGATAGGAAACATACCCTCAATCGCGGGTGGTGCCTATGGAGCTGCTGCCTGGTGGACGTTATAGACACGTCTGTACTGTAACTGCCCCTGCTGCACTGGAGCGGCTGGAATGGCTGGTAGGGCTGGTACCTGAGCTGGTGTTGGGAGGGCGGCTAGAAAAAGTGGCCTCTGTGGCTCATTATGGGCACCCTGCTGCTGTGGGGCCCTATCACCCTCTGGACAATACTGGCGCCTATGGGCATTCTTGCTGCACCTGAAACATCGGCCCCTAAAATTTCCTCCCCTCTGACCCTGCTGACCACGGCCCTGTTGGCCGTTACCACCCCGCCACTGGCCCTGTTGGCCTTGATGAAAGCGATGTTGGCCCTGCTGCTGACCCTGCTGCTGGCGGTGTTGGACTTGTTGGCCCTGCTGACCCTGCCTAAATCCCCTAAATCTCTGCATTGAATCACCTGATCAGAACCGCTTGGCAGGGTCCCCCTGATGGGAACTCTGCTCATGCTGACGAGTCTGACCCTGAGATGTTGGTGCTCCACTAGCGCCACTGCCCCCTGTCCTGACCTGCTGGCCAAACTCTCCTGCTCGCTTGGTTCCCTACAGATGGAAGCGGTGATCCTGGCAGTGTAGCAAAGAAGTATTGAGTACATCTGTGTAGGTACTCAGAGACAGATTTCTTATAAGGTGTTGACGGATCCTCCAAGCTAACCCATCCATAAACAATAGGATTTCTTGCCCTCAGTGGGTGCCTCAGCTGGCACTATAGTCAGAAGTCTTGTGAACTCCTCTTCATACTCAGCAAAAGTAGAATTCTCATGCTTCAAGTTCAGCAACTTTTGCCTCATCTCAGTTTGCACGACGGATGGAAAATACTTGTGGTCAAACCGCTCCCAGAATGACTGAATCGGGATAATATCCCTCTCCTCCAAGGTGGTGGTGGACTCCCACCACTGCAAAGCGGCCCTTACTATCTTAAAGGAAGCCAACAACTATTTTTGCAGGTCTGTGCACTCATACATACGTAGATGCCACTAGATATCTTTCTTCCATTGGCTGACAATGATGATATCTGAACTACCCGAGAACTCAGGGGGATGCCCCTTCTGAAAGGCATCCCTAACCCGCTCCCATGCTGATGGAAGCTGTGCAAGTACTGGCGCCACTGCCTGAACTTGGGGTGGATCCTGCTGTACTACCGCTAGCGCGGTATTCATCGCCTGAGCAACGATAGTGGCTACCTTATTTGCATTCATCGTTCCCTGAGACGGAGCTACTGGTTGCTTGACTTGGGCACGCCTATCCTTGGTGCACGTCTCGCAGGCATCTGAAACGTGAAGAAATTTATTAGTCTATAGTTACTATCAAATCTTAAATAGTTGAAGACGTAATCGTAAAAGCAAGAATACAACAATCCTAAAATAGGTCTCTATAACAAAAATGCTAAGTTGAAAGCGAAATAAGCCATACAGATCCTAAGGACACTAGAACCTGATGCTCTGATACCACCTGTGACACCCCGCCTAATTAAATACCGGGTGATCAGTCCTTTATTAAATTATAATCAAGGTGAACGGTTGGTTCATTCTTAGCATCACTGTCGTAAAAATAACTTTTCCAATTAAACACCCTAATTAATTAAGCTAAGTGACAAAACCATTTTTTTAGACATAAATTCCAATTTTAATTAAAAACCAATATTTTAAAACTTTACATAATTTAAGAACCATCCAACAAATATACTGGAACAAACAATCCAATGAATTAAGCATCCAACTAATTGATTCCAACGTTAAAACTTAAAGGAAAAACATATTGACAGTAATAAATCCCAAAGTGTAAATACTGGAAATAAACAAATCACAATATCCGATAAACAACTGAATAATGGAAAAGGCCGACACATGCCCACTGAATAAATAGTGCTAAAAGTGGAATCAACAAATGAGGTCGTCTAAGCAAGAGGCCTGCAACTCCCACCTAAGCTGCAGCCCGTTCCTTCCAAAGGATCCTATGAAAGACGCCCCTGTGGCTGGGCACGTAAAATATATACATATATATATATATACAAGAGAGAAGAGAAAGTACAAAACGGGTCAGAGCCCGATTGTAAAAACAGTTTAAAATTAGTTTAGGAAGTATTTAAAAAATTTTAGTGGCTAATGCAACAACATATTAGTGCGGCACTCCCTTGAGAAATTCTCACCTCTCTTCTAATGTGCACACCTATCGCACTAATCTTCTCAACAGTTTAACTTATCTTATCTTAAGTCACTCGTAAGATTTTAAACTGAAAAATTTAATTGTTCAAGAGGTTAATTTTATTTGACAACAAAGTTCTCATCTAAACCTTATTTGATAATAAAGTTTCTCAGTAATATATCATACTTTTCAAACACTTATTCCCCAGTTGAAATAAATATTCTTTTCTTACACACCATAGTCATAGTAGGTAGTTCCCAAATTTCAGATTTTAAATATATATATTAAATACTCATATAATATATATATTCTAACAGCACCCCACATAAAATCTATGGTGCGGGCATACTCTGCTATCCAGTCCCCCTATCACTCGTACTAAGGGAAATACTAGTTCGGAATCACTCTCGAACTGTATTAACACAAAACACATACAATATTGAGGCGAAGCATAGTTCCAAGTCTCTAAGAGGTTAGCACATGCCCTCACATCTCTTAGGACCGTCTGACTATCGATCCGATAGCCTGTACCAAAGGATTTCTATCTTCTAGGGTACGAGTCAATATCCCCCATAAAGGTCTCATTGAGATAAGACTGTCCCAGCACGGTAACCTCAGGGATAGCAAGTAGCGCGGGCATGATTTTTACACGTATATAGTATATGCATAAACACAGTCATATAAATATACTACTATTACCATATCAAGTTTAGGTACATTCTCACGACCCATTATTATGATATTTATCCTTATTACTCATTCTTTAGATATCACGTATAACGGTTCGTCTCTTATTTTAATTTGTGGGATTATTCCAACTTACTACGTAACACTCGTGGATTCTTACCTTCCCAAGTGAAATTTCAGTAGGTACTTATTCATTTTACAACGTAACTTCTTTACGAGTCTCACCCTTTAATACGTATTTCCATTGCCCTTTAAATGTAAAACACCCCCGTGAAATGTTAATTCCGCCTTTCGTCAACGGTTCCATATATTTCTAAAGTCCTACTAGTCTTATTTATATCCCAAAATATTCTAACATTAATATCCAAGAATGTCTAATCATTTAAGTTGGAATGAACTATTAAAAAGGGAATATGAGTTATACAGGAGGGGTCGATCGATCGATGGAAGGTGTTCGATCGATCGAAGCTCTACGGTCGATCGATCGATCAAGCAGGTATGGCGAATCTGCAGAATACCAGTTACGGGAAATATCCTCCTAAATCATCCAAATCCAAGTTTTTAACTCCCAAACTCCTAGAAATTTATACCACAAACATTCTAAACCCAAATGAACAATATTATACGTAAGGCAAGCGAGTTTTCATCAAGAATTATGGATTAAAAGGGCCAAAATCTATACAATTCTCATGAACCCTAAAAATTTCTTTCACTTAATTCTTCTCATTATTTTTCGAGAATTTCTACTTCTAATTCAGCATAAATTCGTGGTTTAACCTCTACATGTGAAAGGGATTTCCAGAATAATGTTTATATCTTTACAACATGCGATTTCTAATCTCCAACATGGATTTTCTTTCATAAAAACTCATCTTAATCAACCCCAAACTAATATGAATGGAGAATTAACTAAATTAAGCAAGATAAATACTTGCCTGGGGATTTTTGTTTCTGATTTGTGGATGAAATCAGTTTAGTGGTGATCCTCGTTACGCGATCTATCGTTTGGCGGTGACGGCGGTGCAAATGGAGGAGTTCTTGCCCTAGAACTCCTTGGTAAGCTTTTCCTTTCCTTCTCCAATGGCTGTCTCTTATTTTTGGTTGTGTTTACCCTAGAAGACAACCCTAAGCATCTGATATAACCTTAGAATTTTCGTGGGTTTTCAGGCCCAAAAATGTAAAATGTCCAAAACATCTTCCCGGGGTGTTAATTAAGCCTAAAAATGCTCCGAGACCCAAACTAAACCCCCGGATACATTATTTTGACTATCTCGACCCTTTCGGACACTTTGACGCACTTAAAATGACCATATGGGCGACTTATAATTTATTCACTTTTATTAATCAACATTTAGTCCCGACACGACACGGGCGCGTCCCGACTTAAATTTCCAAAATTGTCATTTTATTCACTCGTGACACTTAATAGAACCAATATTATATATTACTTTGTTCATTAGTAATATTCAACAAGTTTCCAATGATTACTAACTCTCCTCACATTAGTAATTATAAAAAAAATAATTAATTTCCGAATTTATATTAAATTAATAAATCACATTAAATTTAATAAATTCCCAAATTTAGAAAGCATAAAAATACGGGGTATTACATTTACTTAAATATTTTTGGGTAGAATCAATTCGTACTGTGTGTCACATTATTGATATGGTCTATCTTAGGAAGGATTCTAAATAAACTCCTTACGAACTATGGTATGGGAAGAAGCCCAGAATTAAATACCTTAGAACTTTTGGTAGTACTTGTTACGTCTGCAAATACAGAGAACACTTATCCAAATTTGAGACTTGTGGAGATAAAGCTATTTTCCTAGGATATTCTCCCAATAGTAGAGCATACTGCGTCTATAATCTTCGCACAAAGACTTTAATGGAATCCATAAATGTTATTGTAAGTGACACCGTCGTTGAGAGTAAGACTGGAGAACCAACTATTGTGGAGGAGTCTGAAAATGTTTCAGAAAATGACTCTCCAAAAATAGATGATTCTTTATCAATTGAGAAACCTGATGTACCTAACTGGGTTTCTAAATATCATCCCATAGATAACGTTGTTGGTAGACCTTATGATCTTGTACATACAAGATCTCAATTTAGAGACTGTGCTCATTATGCATGTGTTTGTTTCCCTTGTGGAACCAAAGAATGTAAATGAGGCATTGAATGACCCTCAATGGATTTCTACCATTCAGTAAGAAGTTCTTCAATTTGTTATTCATGATGTTTGGTATCTTGTACCTAGGCCCGATAATAAAAAGGTTATCGGCACACGTGGGCTATTTAAAAATAAAACTGATGAAAGTGGGATAATCATTAGAAACAAAGCCAGATTAGTAGCTCAAGGATATTCTCAAATGGAAGGAATAGATTTTAACAAGACATTTTCTCCTGTTACTCGCTTAGAATATGTTTGTATTCTCTTTTCCATAGCCTATTACTTACACTTTACGCTTTACCAAATGGATGTCAAATCAGCCTTTCTTAACGGAATCTTGACTGAAAAGACTTATGTTGAACAACCCAAAGGGTTCATTGACCCTCGGTATCCAAATCATGTTTATCACCTTAAAAAGGATTTGTATGGTCTGAAATAAGCGCCAAGAGCTTGGTATGAGCATATTTCCAACTTTATCTTAGATAAAGGTTTTAAGAGAGGCGGAAATGATCAAACTCTATTTGTCAAACATTTTGACAAAGATATTATTATATCTTAAGTTTATGTCGACGATATCATTTTTGGATCAACTTCCCCTTCAGAAGTTAAATCATTTTCTGAAATTATGCATAAAGAATTTCAAATATCTCTTATGAGGGAGTTGCAATTTTTCCTGGGTCTTCAAGTCAAACAGAATTTAGAATGTGTATTTGTTTCACAATCGAAATATGATTTAGAGATTGTTAAAAAATTCGGGTTTGAAAGTGCCAACGAAGCTAGAACTCCCATGAGTACTACGGTCAAATTATCTAAAGATGAGAGTGGTAAATCCATAGATCCTACTCTATATCTTAGTATGATCGGAACCTTACTATACCTTAATGCCTTGCGTCCTGATATTATGTACACAGTTTTCGTGTGTGCCCGTTATCAAAGTAATCCTAAAGAGAGGCACTTAGTATGTGTAAAAAGAATCATTAAATACATAAAAGGCACTCTAAATTTAGGACTCTAGTACATCAATGATACTCCTAGTACTATAATAGGATACACTAATGACGATTGGGCAGGGTGTACTGATGATAGTAAAAGCACATCAGGAGCATGTTACTATATCGGTAACAATTTGGTAGAATGGAGTAGTAAGAAACAAAACTGCACTTCTTTATCTACAGCTGAATCTGAATACATAACTGCTGGTAGTTGTTGTGCCCAATTACTTTGTCTTAAGCAAATGCTAAATGATTATGGCATTCAAGAAGAGCATCTCTATTGTGATAATCAAAGCGCAATCAATATCTCTAAAAATCCTGTTCAACACTCGCGAATAAAACATATAAAAATTAGACATCATTTTATACGTGAATTAGTTGAAACTAAGGAATTAGAAATTAATTATCTTCCTACTGATTTTCATCTCGCATATATGTTTACAAAACATTTGGATTATAATAGATTTCATTCTTTGCAAAAATCGATAGGAATGGTTTGTGCTGTATAAACTCGTGTGACTTAAGTAATTTTTTCCCTTTGTCCATTTGAGACAAAATGGGGGAGAAATTTGAGTCTTATGAGTTCATTTTTTTTCCTGTACATATTTCTAAAAAGATTGATCATAGTATTATTTATAGGAATCTATACCGTTGTCTTCAACAGATGATATTAGGGTATTGATGTATAATTAGTTGAGTTATGTAATTTTCTTTTTCTAGGATATGGCTAGATATAATTTGTATAGGAATAGGTTTTTCTTATTCTTTCGTATCCCTACGAGTCCTAGATGACTCAAAGGAGACTTTATCTCGTATTTCCAAAGGGGTAGATTGAAGAACCTTATACTCTTGACTTACTTGAGTCTACATTGTATAAGTGCTCATCTAGTTTGGAAATTATGACAAAATTTGATTCCCATCCCCTAGATACCAAAGAACCTCAGATTCTACACATTATGCCTAAATTGATTCCTTCAAAGGTAAAATTCTCAACCCCTCACACACTAGGATTGCATACATATCTCATATATTGCATCATTTTCTTGTGGGTGTGTTAATTCCCTTTTAAATTAATTTTTAATAATTTTGGGAATTTTAAATAATTTTTAAAATGATTTTTTAGAAATTAAAAATTGAGTTTTAAAACATTTGGGGTCATAATGCTAATACTGATTTTATCATTTGATACCTGAAAGTTTGGTTAGGTAGAATCCAAAAGCGCTTGAGACTTCAGGGTGTTTGTGTAATTATTTTAAAAACACGCATTTTTTGGTGCATCTGGGCCTTACACATGTCATTGTTACATCGGTCGGATTTGTGTTTGTTTATACACTCAGAACCTGTTCGAATTCTCAGCCCTTGGATCTAGTTAATCGACGTTCTACATGTGTTTTATCCCACTCCCAGTGAACCCCCTTTACGCCAATCAGAGGACGTTTAAACCACCGCTTATATTAAATCGTTGGATGGAATTCAAGCCCTCAAGACCAAATCTTAGCCTTTGGATTTGATCAGTTATTCTTGGACCTTCCTCGCTTAGTATAAAAGGAGGATGAGCCTTAACGTTTCAAAAACTTTTGCCAGTTTGTCTAACTGAGAGAGAGAGAGAGAGAGAGAGAGAGAGAGAGAGAAGAGAGAGAGAACCTTAAATCACTCAAACCCTACTACAGTTTTAACCCTAAATCCCTTTTCCAAAATCAGTTTACCCCAAACACAAAACCTAAGTGTTTGAGAGTTATTTTGGTAGTAGTTTGAAGGTTGTTCATGTGAATCCTCTGAGTTTGTGATCTTGTAACCAACTTAAGCATTTCGGTTTGATCTCTATTTCTTTTTTATAGAAATTGTAGATCTTGCTATTTTATGTTATATTACACTTAGATCTGCATTTTTACGTTTCTCATCTTGAGAAATCAGATTTGTTGATTATTCTCTGTAAATGTTTTAATCAACACAAGAATCAACAAATTATTTTTCTCTTTCTAGTTCCTATGAAACAAGACTTATGATCTAGTTGGATTTCCAATTGGTGGTTTCCAATTTCAAAAATATTTTCAAAACCCTCTGAAATTGGTTATGGCCTTGAACCATCTTTTGAGCAAGGTAAGCTTGGATTCCCGGATTAATTGAAAGATCGACAAAGTATTTTGCTTCTAAAGAAGAGAGAAACTAGAAATTCTAAGCATTTAGATCTTTGTAATTTGATAGGACTTGTTTGTATAAATAAGTGTGTGTGTGTGTGTGTGTGTGTGTGTGTGTGTGTGTGTGTGTGTGCGTGTGTGCGTGCATGTGTTAGAACACTGTCACAAACAGTTGTCACACTACAACACAAGAAGTGTTGTCTATAAGATCTTGAAACATCAAGAGTCGACGTAACGTTGGAATAAAGTGTGGAAGAGTTGGCAAGATGGGAAAGCCACATCAACATCAGAACTGCAGAGAAGTTAGAATCAAACCAGTGGGTACATATTCTAAAATTGTATAGATCTGTTTTGTGTGCATGTGTGTTAAATAGTTTGTAACTCGTATATTTTATTTTATTGAATTTTTGGTTTGTGACTTAGAAGTCACCGTGGATGTTTCCTCAGTTGGGTGAGGTTTTACCATGTTAAAAACTGTGTGTACTTATTGTTTCTACATCTCCTCATCTCATTCTTATGAGTGTGCTGATGTAAACTGTTTTATTTTTGTTTTTCAAAACTAGTTACATAATCTTGAACATATCTCATACATTTTTTATTAAACACATCTTCTGGTTAATCTGTTTTGATTTAAAGAAAAGAGTTTCCCCGAAAAATAGTTCGGAGTTACTTAGACAGTTTAATCTTGAATTAAACGAATTAAGTAACAACTTTTCAATTTTTTCCTCAACTGTGAAGCTTCATAACTTTTCAACCGGGATTCATATTTTGATGTCGTTTCTTCCTATGTGCTTGTGGACTTGAGGTATTCAACTTTTCTTCAGGTTCGGTGTTCGAATTCCTAGTGTAAAATTACTATTTTTCCCTTGACTTTTCTTCTTTTCTTTCTTTCTTGAATTTGAGTGTTCTCTTTTCTTCACTTGTATAACATACCTGCAAAATGTAAGAGAAATACACGAAACTCGATGCATTATATAGACGAGGTCAGTAGCAAGGATATGAGTTAAATCAATTTAATTTGCATTGCACAAGATGATAAAATCCTCTAAATTACGGGGATAAATATGAATAATTTATGCCGAATCACTAGTTTTTTAAGAAAATACAATTTCTGTTATTAAACACATGTAGTCTTACAACCTTATGTTCATTATACCTTTAATCCCACACACTTGAAGACTATAATTTCCACTTTTTCTTTTTTTCATATTTAAACCCAACTAAATCTTCTTTAAACTTGTTTATACATTCATCATCCAAATACTTCAAGTTATGTGCATGAGAATATGGATTTTAAACATTAAAATCCTATTAAATAGCATAACATATTTTTCATTCTAGAAATTTATCATTCTTGCACAAAATACACACTCAAGGCATAAAAGATATTTAATTTATTCAAATTTAACCAATATCTATTTTTAATAAAACATTCATTTTTTGTAAGAAACTTTAAAACATTATTTCATCAATGTTTTACAAAATAAATCATCTCTTTCAAACATTTTATTTCATAAATTTTTTAATCATCAATCTTTCTATAAAATATACTATTTTCACAAGATACCAACTTTTAATATTTCAAAACTTTGAAATATTAATTCATTCTTTATTTTTAACAAGAATAACATTTTTACCAACATTTTTATTTCATAAAGATGTTTATTATTTCTACACATGAGTTTCATTTTTTAATCAAGGCACCACACCCATGTGATCTAACTACAAGACTACATATATGCAAATATAATCTTAATACTAAGAGTAAGGTTTTTCCACCTCTAATAGCTCCAATGGTCATAGAAATATTGGTGTAGGAGGAGCAAACCCCACCTCTAAAGGTGGACTCAAGAGGTTACTAAATGCATCCTTCAAAATGCTCCAAATGTGCACAATCCAAGTTTCCAAGAAAAAACCCACTTTGAACTCCATGGAAGCTCCTATCAACTTCTTCAAAAACTCTCCAACATTTCTCCAAAATTCATACCTCTTCTTCAACAATGGTGAAAATGGGTTTATATGACTCAAATATGGTGGAATACACTAAGAAACGGTGTTTTGTGGTTATAGTATGGTGGAGGAGGAGTGGTTTGTGGTGGGAAGAGGTGGAAGACCACCCACCTCCGTTCCTCCTTCCTCCTCCTTCTCTCTCTCTCTCTCTCTCTCTCTCTCTCTCTCTCTCTCTATATATATATATATATATATATATATATATATATATATTCTTTCAGTTTTCCTACACAAATAATCCCAAACACTCCCTTATAAAATCTCCAAAAATCCCAAATTACTGTTTTACCCAATTTGGGTTAATCTGGGCTTGACAGCTCAACGATGGTAAAAAAACATGAGAGCACACAAGGGAAATAAGATCTAAACATTTTCAATCTACATCATTTGAACGATAAGCCCATGTCGTTCAAACGACTTCTCCACCGTGTTCGAAGCTTGCTTCGTACTACCTTCGCGCGAAAAGCCAGTGTAGAGCAGTGACATCTCGTTTGAATCCCTGTATCTAGAAACCATCGCACAAGATGTCCATCTCACTTCTAGCGACCTCCCTAGGTCATTTGAATGACTTGCCTTTCCTTTTTCATTTATTTTTCTTCAATTTTTGACCCACAATTCTCTTATAATCATCATTAACCCCTCTTCTGATAATTAATATGCAATTTCATCAGATTATAGGGATAGGATATTACAATAAATAATGTCACATTTTCATCATGCTTCGATCAAAATCAAAATATTGATTGCCTGATCAAATCGAATGTTCTATGATCTTGATGTTATCTTAAGTCCATAAATGAACTCCATAAGCTCACGTACTTTGATTTCATGATTCTTATTGTGTACATGTAAAGATAATCATTTAAGAATATTGTTTTTATGTTAAAATAATTCCCACAAACTTTTTCATGAGTAACAGTGAGAATGTTTATTCATAGTATATCCCTTTCTTTCAATTTAAACCCTTTTGAGGAATTTTCTTGAAGGTTTTAACCTTCCCATCCATCGATTATTTAACTTCTTGTATCCTCATGGGTTTTGTCCCATTAGCAAGTCTACATGTTACCAAAAACTTGATTCGAATATATAGAATCTCTATTAGGTATCCATATTCATTATTCAAATCTTAAATTTCTTGTCTTGGAATGCCTCATTATATTTCTTGGGACGCCAATTATATTTCCTTGGGATCTCATTGTAACAACCCTCGATTTTTGGAGACTGAGAAATTAAATTTTGGGAAAATAAAATTTAATTAAATTGGAGGATTTCAATATTTGGGAATTGAGGCCCAAAAATAGCGAATATTTTAAAGTATTCCGGATGATGATTCTGAGGGTACCATCGATTCCGGAAGGGTCGAGATAGTCAAAATGACTGTCATTGGGTCTTATTTCGGCTCTGGAATGTTTTTAAGTTATTTTGGCTCGAATTGGAGTAAACGAGTCATTTAAAGTGTGTATTAACATTGAAAACTGGGATTTTGTTTTAAAGGTTTAAGTGGCTTACGAATTAAGCCATTCTCATTTAAGAGAAAGAGAGAAAAGCCCTAGAGGGAGAAAGAGAAGGAAAGAAGAAGAAAAGAAGAGAGAGAGGAAGAATGCTTGGAGATTTTCGGCCCAACCGCGATTTCGAGGACGATCCAACCTCTACAAATATGAGGCAAGTGTTTAATCTTGCTAAATAGCTATTTGTGTATTTCATTTCATAATTGTGGGGTAAAGAAATGGATTTTTGGGTATTAACATCAAAACCTAGATTTTTGGGTTTGAATCTTGAAATCAATGTTATTCTATGGTTTAATCTCATATAAATGGTTGGGATGAGATGTAGGATGGGTTTTCTTGTTAATAACATTATTGGGTTAAAGATTTGGGGATTGGAATGAGAATTTTAGGGTTTAAATTTGTGGGGTCTGCTGAAATGGAAAAACGGCCAGCTTAACTGGTATGGCCGGTCAACCGCGGTCTGGGGACCGGTCGACCGCGCCTTAAAGGAAAAGCCTACTGCATTTCTTAGTAGGCAAAATTTGGACCCGCGATCGACCGGGGGTCAGGGTCCGGTCGACCGGTCCCCTGTTTTTAGCCCAAAGTTTGGAGTTGTTCTCCCCCTCTTTCTTTGGAGTTTATTCTTAGAGGCTTCCTTAATGGTTGTTTTAGGAGGTTTATCTAGGCGGACTTCTAGCCCGTTTTGGTTGGGTTTGTTAATTTGGGGCTCTCTCTTATGATGTAAAATACATGTTCTTGGAGACATTGAAGGAGTTTTTCATATATTAGGATTTTTGAGGACTCCTTCGTGTTATTTGGGAGAAATGTACCCAAGCAAGTATTGGAGTTACATATGTATATCGGGGAAACCTCTTTGAGGTTGGGAATACCAATTATAGATAGGTATAAATATAATGTGAGGTTGAGAACTCTTAGAGAGTGAGGGGTCTCATATCCTTAGAAATGTTTAGACTAAGAAACAATCGATAACTCAATAGGAGTAAGGGTTACCGGGATTTATTTCGAACCATAGGTGACTTTGAGAACGCTTTGGGATCGTACTATCGACTAGAATAAGCGGTAGCATAGATTCTAGTTAGGATAGTTTACTCGTAATTATGGGGATATGATTACTGAGATTCCAATACTTGAAAGGAGGTTGGAATAATTTGAAGTTTTAGACTATTGAGTCATGTGTGTGCCTATGGTTAAATAGTACAAAGGTAAATATTGTATTTTTGGTTATGGATGAACGTGTAGTGATGGATTCCTACACATAATCTTGGGTGATAACCCTAATGTTGAATATATATGTATAGATATATACATATGGTTTTGGGAGACTATTCATCATAGGAAAAATGATTGAACATGTTTCAAGTGAGGGATTGTATTCACATATCGAGGTATATTTAATGGTTATTGTGGTGACGACTTATATATTGAGGATTATGTATACTTATAGCCGGGTTTATATATCTTATACATATGAACGGGAATTAGTTTGTATATATATTGTTATAGCGATGTGTGAATATATGTACATATATCTATGTTGTGATCATACATGGTATGGATAATTAAACCGTATATGATGGTTTACTATATTAGATCATATGATGGGATCATATGGATGTATGTATATTGCGTATATGAGCGATATATATACTTATTTGGTTAAGCATACCCCGCTCATGCTATCATTGGGAAGTTTTCGCGCAGAGGGTGAGCATCCTGGCATATAGTGCAGGGTGTGGATATTCCCCAGGTCATAGTCGTCCCTTGTGTTATTAACGATATAGATATATATTTTGGGATGAGACATGGTGGGTATGTTTCGTCTCATTGCCGGCTGGAACTATGACCGCTTCCCAGGACGTCGTGTGTGTGAGCATATCACGAGGTGGGTGTCGTTGATCCCCACCAGGTGGTCCCCAGTTGTTACGTGAACCAGACTCTGGGAAGATGATAGCATTGATGCAGTTTTATCGGCGCTATATATAGCCGGGTATTATATTTGCATGGCCTTTGTACATCATATATGGTATGTGCACTTGGTCATGGGTATATGGATGATTGGTATATGTATATATATGGTGAGCATAAAATACCTATATATATGTATTTATATATCCTATATAGGAAAGGATATAGAGTTTTGGTAAAGTACATCTTAGATGATTATGGTGTACTAGATTGATGGGGGTTGATGTATCGCACATAAGGTATTATTCGGTTACATCATCACAAGGATATTATTGGAAATTCTTTTATTTTATTTCTTTTGTTTTCTTTTCTTTCTTTCTTTCTTTCTTTGATAGTTAGTTTAGCAGTAATGGTAGTACTATATAGTATGTTAAGAATTATGGATCTCTAGGATCGACATTGCCCAGGAGTAGTGTAACGAGGGGGTTCCTTGTTTGGATTTCGCTTTGCGAGACGCCTCACGCACGAAACGCAGTGTTATGTTGAGAGTTGAGAGAAGTAATTCTATTTGTGGCATCTCGGATCTCTGGTCTCGACCTTGTCAGGAGTAGTGTAACGGGGCGGTTCCTTGTTTGGATTTCGCTTTGCGAGACTCCCCACGCATGAAACGTAGTACAAGTTTGAGATTAGAGAGAGGTTTTGCCAATATTCCATGTGCATGATATTAAGAAAATAAATTCTTACATTTTAGCCTATATATAAGTATATATATATATATATATATATATATATATATATATATATATATATATATATATTTGTATATGTATATATATATAGGGGTAACGTATTAAGACTTATAAATCTTTATTATTATGAATCGAAATCCTTTAAGCCTTATGGCATAATTGTTGTAATTCTAATCTAGTAGGATTAGAAAGGGTGGATCCTTAGATTGTGACGGGAAAGTAGCCCTCGTGGGTATAGGCTAGGCCTATGATAAGTTAGGTTGTCCTAATAGCAATGGGGTAATTTTAACTAAAACTTGAGGACGCGAATAGGTGCGCGCCTTTAGATGAGAGGTGAGTTGAGGTTTCACGAGAGAGCGGTCTCACTTTAATTATGAAATAATGTACACCGGTATTTATTATGCACGGTTAACACACTTGCTAAATATTTTTCACATTCGGGGCTCTGACCCGTTTACTTTTCTCTCCTCCTTGTATATATATGTATTACCACAGGTATCCTGCCGCATGGATGCCGGATGACTTTCTATCCAGAGTCTTGGGAGCCGTGACAGGTGCGGACTGTTGTAGGATGTTTCTTATAGCCGCTTCCTACTTCTTTAAAATTCTAGGTAGGATTCAAGTTGTGTATCGGGTTTGTACCCAAGGGATATTTATATACATGTTTATATCTATTTCATTTCAGTTATTGTATTGCCTGTGGCCCGACAGCTTATTCGGGTCTATTTTTGTGTAGTACATTCGGTTGTATTTATTTAGTTCATTTTATTTCTAGCATTTCATTCATCCTAGTTCTTTCATGCATCTTTCTTTCCTTTAGTAGTAGTGATGATTGGTTGTTGCATTTTATTTAAATTTTTCACATCCCGCCCATGTGATTTCGGGTAGTTAGTCCTATATTATATAGTAACGACTGTTAATGTTGAGACTGGACCATCTGAAACTCCTGATTTAATATAGTATAGGGCTGGCCACCCGTTATTATTTTAGGCGGGTTGTGACACTCATCGAAGTGATCACCCAAAATACTAATTAGTCAAAATGATTCTGGATCCTCCCACTATCATAGGGAGCCATTTGTTATCCAATATAAGTGACACATGCATCCTTATTATCAGTGGAACCTCCACTACATTAGTTAATTTATTATCAATATCGGGTTGTATTTGATCTTATATGAGTGGTCTAGCGACATTAGTAATATGATATTCCTTTTTGTCTTGTAAAACTAGCTTAACTTGGGCACGTGGTTTTTCACATTATACTATTTTAATAAAAATTACCTTCTTGGGCATACGAATATGATATAAACTACCTTTATAATATTTGGTATATTGAACAAAGAGACATACTTCTATCCATTGCTTCAACTTCCTTGGTTACTTACACAACACAAGTGTCGATCACCTTTAGATCAAAACATGTCTTGGAATGAGTTAGCGTCCACTCCATAATTCCTAGGGAGTTTAAAAGACCAGTTAAGATGAAACAAAATCCAGAACATATATAGTCATCTCTTATGTAAAATTCCAATAGTAATGTGGTAGTCTTGAATAACTAACTATGGACCTTATTATATCTAAAAACGTAGTATTCCTTCTTTCTTTCTAGATCATTCTAAAGTGGAATATTCGATGTAGACTCAAATATAATCCCCGCCTATGATAAATGTTTCCCAAACTTTCCCAAGAGGTATACACCACCACGATTACATAATAGATTTTATATTAGTTTACCTCATATATGCTGCACCTTAGTCTTTTTCACTTTGAACTAATAAATGCTTCAAACATGTGGTGTTTAAGTAAACATATCCATACCTTGAGTAATAATTAATGAAATTAATGAATTACTATAAACACTTTTTGATGGGATAGTCATAGACCACACATATCGAAATAATCCATTTACAACACATCTTTAGATCTTTAGCTTTGAACTCGACGGGCCCCTTGGTAATATTACCCTATAAACAAGATTCAAGACTAGAAGCGAGTCCAATTCCAATGAACTAAATTATTCAATTTAAACGAATCTTTAAATTTCTTTTAAAATAAATTAACCTAAACTTAATTACTAAAATCGCGTTCAGTTTTACCAAAGATGAAGCTTTCTCTTTAATGAGAATACATGTAATAAAAGCTTATTAAATAGATGTATTAAATTTTGGTACCATGTCCTTTGTCAGTGAAATTTCATTGAGTTGTAAGACATGAATTCTCAATGAAAAGTTTATTAACCCCACAATCATTTGGGCTTAAGAAAATTCATATTCTTCGGTACTAGTTAAATAGATAAAAGATGTGTATTCTCATTACAAGTAGTAAGAACTTTTATAAAAAATTTATTCTAAATTAAATCATATGTAATTTCCCAATTTCTTGTGTAAATTAAAAAATTGAGCCTCACTATTTTAGTTTTCAATAAATAAAATCATTTTATTTAAAACAAAAGTGCGAGACAAACATTTAAAATGTACCTTAAATTGATTACCCTTGAAAAATAAACTTTATAAAAGAATAAAATGAAATGGATTATCCCAAAAAATCGTGATCTAGGCCGGTCTCATAGTTAAATCCATGTTGTATACAAAATGTGGGTCCTTAATTAATTGATTTAATTCGCACCTGAAATTATAAAACAAAATAATTAATAGACGCTAAAAATATAATCAAGCATAAATCTGAGAAATGTTATTTAAGGAGGTTTTTTAGGCCATCTTGAGCTTGTTTGGGGGGTTTTAAATGTTGTTTTTAAGGTTATTTTTATGCTACTATGAGGTTGTTTTTAGGTCATTTAAATGATATTTTTTTATATTTTAAATGTTGTTTGGGGGGCTATTTTGGTGATATTTTAGGGTTGTTTTGATACAATTTTAAGATTATTTTTATAAGTATTTTTTATATTCTTTCTTCTTTTCTACTGATTTATACGTGAAAAAAATCAAGGAAAATGAGAAAAATTAAGATAAGAATGAAGAGACGGGAATTGATAAAAAAAATTGAGAGTTGCGTGTTACTTCTAATTTAGTTTTTCTGGTGCTCTTTTATTTGGACATAGCAAGAAACGATTTCGATTATTGTAACTTTTAATTTGGAATTTTGTGTATATGGATTTGGAGTGGACACAATTAATTATAACATTTAGATTATGCTTCATGCTCATATTATTCTCTAGTGAAATTTATGTTAGATTCAAGTTTTAACGAATGAATTTAACCCGATTAAATGAGTTCGAAATTTTGTAGTAAAACTTGTACTAAAATTACCGAAATCACAATATCGAAACTTGTACCGAATTTACCGAATGCATAAAACTCACTTATTATATTAGTATTTATTGAGAAAAAAACAAAAAATAAACCAAAAATACCGAAACCAAAAAAACTGAAATTATCGAAAATACCAAAATACCTGCTAGTTTGGTTTGAGTTTTTGTTTTGGTGTACAGGACGATAAATTCGGTACAAAAAATTTTACCATGCATATTATGATTTTGTTATTGGTAAGGACTCCTTACCGACCAAACCACACCGCTTCCACCCCTAGTGGAATCTAGTACAATATGTTCCCTTTTTTAATGATTTTATCAGTAAGTATTTTCTTCTTGTGTTGCCAAATAATAAATGGTTCAATTATTTTCCCTATCATATTTATCTATCCCTCAAACCGCCACACGCAGCTATTTTAAGTTTTTGTAAAGAGCAAACAAATTTTCATCTGCTATTAATTACCCCATTCCTCCGTCATTTTTATAAAGGCTTTTATTACACCATTTTCATACCAATGAAAATACAGCCATTTCTACCATTTTATTAAGATTACTTCCACAAATTTTACACTAAAAATATGTAATGTTAGAAAATAGCCACACTGAATTTTTTTAGTACACCCAAACACTTATATTTTTTAGAGTTATTTTGGAGCATTTTCTGAGAACTTTTGAAGAGTATTTTTAATGAGTTGCTGGGAGTTGTTTTACATAAAATGTCAGGGGTTATTTCTACACTATAAGTGGGGGTTTATATTCAAGTATTTAAAAAATAAAATATAGCATGTTAGGGTGTGTGTATATATATATGTGTGTGTGTGTGGAAAAATATGAGGAGGATTTCACTCTCCTATAAAATTTTGCATCAAGTGAGGTGAACATTAGCGAGAAGAGGATTCTCAAGTTCAGGGACGGGCTCACTTAGAGGATTCGTCAGCATCTGTTGAAGAATTTGGTGTTGAGGACTTACATTAATGTCATTAAACTCATATGTCTACATAGCCAGGATCATCACTTCCATTATAGGGAACAATATAGGACAAGAGAGTTTAGCCAACGGGGTAAAACTGGAGGTAACGGTTCCAATGGGGCACCACAGCAGCAAGGTAGGCATCAGGAGCAAGGTTCACAATAGGGGGACTAAGTTAAGAAGTTCATGGTAGTTATAGGAAGGGCCAGTAGCATGCTCCTCGGAGCCAGCAGGGCTAAGGGAACTTAAGTGAAGGCCAGCATGGCTGGGGATATCAAGGCTACTAGCAGTTCTAGTAGCACCACTTCAACAAGAGCAATTATAGTTTGGGTGTGTCAATAATGTCCATTTGTCACCATCGCCTCCAGTAGTTGAGGGTATTTTCCTATCCACAGGCACATGGGCGGGTATTATTCAAAACGGGAGCATCACACTTTTTATTAGGACTAGATTTGCACGACAAATGAGTTTAGTGGATACAACATCTGATATTTGTGATCGTAGATTCACCATTGGGTAGTGGGGATCTCATTTGTTCCATCTATAGGGGAGTAGGTGTGGACATCGGGAGGTTATGCTTATTAGCGGATTTGGTCATTTTGGAGATGTACGAGTATGATGTTATTTTGGGTATGGAATGGTTAGCGATGTATAGAGTGATAGTGGATTATTATTGTATGGCTATCATGTTTTCTATTGCAGAGAAGGATATGTTTCTTATGGATATACCTCGTTCCGAGGGAGGGTCAAGCACTCATTTGTATTATATCGAGGAAGAGAATTTGGAGGGTATTATCATATCGTATGATTTTATTCATGTGGTTAGGTACTTTTTTAATGTATTTCAGGTGTTACCGGGGTTACCGCAAAGTCTGGAGATTAATTTTATGATTTTTTAGCATTGGGAACTAGGCCAATAGTGCATGCGCCTTATCGTATGGCTCCTTTAGAGATACGGGAGTTGAGATATTAGATTTAATAACTTTTTGGGCAGGGCTTCATCCATAGGAGTACTTCACCATGGGGTGATCCAATGCTGTCTGTGAAAAAAAATATAGGTCGTTGAGGTTATGTATCAATTACCAGAAGTTAAACAAGGTCACGATTCAGAACAAGTATCTGATGTTGCGTATCAATGACTTTTTTTATCAGTTGAAAGGAGAAACATACTTCTCATAGATTGATTTGAAATCAGGGTACCATCAGTTATATATTTGGGATTTAGATGTACCTAATACAATGTTTTTGACAAGATAAAGGTCTTACGAGTTTAGGGTGATGCCATTTGGGCTAACCAATGCATTGGCAGTTTTCATAGATATCATGAATCGAGTGTTTAGGTATTTCTTACATCAGTTTGTCATTGTCTTCATTGATGACATCCTGATTTATTCTCGGACAAAGGCAAAGCACGCAGAGCATTTGAGAATGGTTCTTTCGACTTTTTAAGAACATCAATTATATGCCAAGTTTGAGAAATATGGATTCTGGTTGCTGGAGGTGCAGTTTCCAGGTCATATAGTCTATGAGAGACAGTTTCGGTGAATCCGTGTAAGGTGTCAGTGGTGAGGGAGTGGGGATAACCCATGACACCGATAGAGGTTCGTAGTTTTTTGGCATTAAAAGACTACTATTTTCAGTTTTTTGGAAGATTTTTTTTAATATTAGAGGTCCGTTGATGAATTTGACACGTAGGGGAGTACCTTTTGTTTGAGATGATCACTATTAGTTATCTTTTGATGAGCTAAAGGACAAGTTGGTTGGAACACTAGTGCTCGCATTACATCGGGGAGGAGTGGAATAATTCTCTGTTACCGATGCATCCTTTTAGGAACTTGGGGGAGTTATAAAACATGAGGAGCGTGCTATATCTTTTTCATCTCGCAATCTTAAGCCCCATGAGAAGAACTATCTCACTCACAACTTGGAGTTAGCAGTAGTTGTCTTTGCCTTGAGTATTTGGAGGCACTACTTATTGGGGGAGAAGTTTTGGTTGTTGTTACACCCTGCTTTTTGGTATGAATGAACAAGAAGTAAACATAAAGAAATGAATTAAATCTAAGGCAGAGTAACATTACTTTATTCATTATTAAGTAGGTTTACACAGGGTTATACCACCGCATGGGTGAGTTTCATTTTTTAGTACAAACTTAATGTAAAAAATCGAAACATGCCACTGCTTGCTACCATCTGGTTTATTCTCTATCCACATAGTCACATAAGCAAATAAGTAACGGGTTTTTGTCTCTAATAAGGAAGAGATATTATCCTCTTTCTCCAGGTGCATGTGGAGAAAAAAAGAATTAGCCCAAATATGCTAAGCATGTTCTACCAGTTCCATAACAAGTATATATATATGGATAAGAGTTGGAGTGTGTATAGAATTAGTGTTTAGCAATGCTAAAAATAAATAAGTTGATAATCCGATACTTAACAATTTTAGGAGAACGTTAAAAGTTTTGGAACTAATAATCACATACTCATTAGTTCGTTTAAGAAAATGAGGTTCTTTACCACTTTATTAAGGATCGTGTAAAGAAAGTCAGGGATTCTTAAACTAATAATCCCATACATACCAGTTCACTAAGGGGTATAGAGGTAATTAAGTCATCAGTAAAACCATAAAAGTAAATAATCAACCCAAAACTTTTAGGGAAAAGTAACCTTCTATGTACAAAATTAAAGTGTCACTCTTACTTATGGAGCAATAATCAAGGCTCTCAGTCATCTGAGACCAATAGGATAACACGTCAGTCTACTACATAGTTAATATTGATGCTTATAGTAAAATGGAACAAAAGTGCAAGGGTAACTGAATCAATATGAAACATAATATCAGTTATTACGTGAGAATGGTTAAAATTGATTCTTAGTTAAATTTAAATACTAGTGATAAATTCAAATACAGATGATATGTAACAAAATATGGCAATATAATAACATGAACACACTAAGAGTAAATAGGAGCTATGACATAGTGATATCAACAGCAGTATGCCAAATACGCAAATTTTAATACTTAAATGTAGGAAAAAACCTACTTGCTCGGTATTCGGTCAACTTTATATCACAGTAGGATATTGGGAATAGTTGGTCCTTGATTTTCTATATAAAATGTTTGGGCATGTAAGTATTTGGGATTTGGTTAGTCAGTTTTGTACTAAAACTGTATATTTTAAAGTTTCGGGGGTTTGTAATTATCTTAGGACTTTAAAATACTGGACTTAAGATCATTGTTGAACTTTTGTGTAAGAGACTTTTTGTCTTAAATTATTTTGAAGTATTCATAGACAAAATTTGGGGATCAAATTCATAAGTTGAAAAAGTTAGAAGGGATCAATTTCTAATTTTGGAACAATATTCTTAAGTTAACACCTTAGTATATCATAACTTAAGCAGAGGATGTCCAAACATGGCCTTACCTTATACCATTTTGACCAAAAATTTTAATAAAAATTTTGGAAAAATTTTCAAAAACTCCTCATTAACCACGCACGTGGTCAATGTTCCTATTAAAATTCTTCATCTTCAACCTCTCAACTTTGACTTCTAGGGTCTCAAATTTTTTACCTCGATTTTCACCTTCATTGTTATACCATCTGAGAATATTTCTTAACCAACTTAGCCTAATTTTTCATGAGGAATCCAAATATATAGGTTTTGTGGATTGAGATTCAGTGTAGCTCAAGATTCAAAATTAAGTTTTGCTAAAATTTTGACCTGATATTTGTGGATTTTTAGGTAATGGCAAGGATTCTTATGAACTTGGGTTGGTTTTCGCTATATATAGGAGTAGTTTGGTTTGGGTTTCAAAGATTAAGGTAGATTATACATATAGAATTTTGGATTTTCAATTTTGAGTTCAAATACACTTTCGATCAATTTGTGCTCTATATACATATTCATGGCTTTTAACCATTACACTCGATATCCTTAGGTTATAATGAAGTTATATGTAGCTTCAAACCAAAGTTTAGAGCATTATATCAAAATTCACCAGTAAAGCTCAAGCTTTAATGGTGTTTCTTCATATTTCTTCTATCCTAGGTTATTCTACACGTAAAAGCTCGCATATTATGATTTTTCTAACTATATTAAGTACACAAAAAGCTATTGGAATTGAAAGAAATTTAAATTAAGCGAAAATCATATTGTACCTAGTTTGAGCGATTTTTTTAGTCTTTGAACTGGGTTGTAAGGTATGTCTTTACTTATGAATTCCTAGAGTATTTATACTACATTTTTAGAGGATTTGATTAGTGAACTGGGGTGGTGGATTTGATCCGGGTTATGTAGAGTTTTCAACATTTATTTTGGTATTTCACATGTTACATGGTGTGTACATGTGTATTTTAACCTCTAGTTCTCATGTGATGCACTAGGTGTACAGGGGTTCAACTAAAATTAAAGAATCTTTCAGGTTTGGTCCTTAGTTGGTGTTATAATTACTTTAACAGCCTTAAAAGTATAATTTTTGTAAAATATAAGGGTATTTTGGTAATTATAAAAAGTTTCAGGGGATGAAATGATGATTTTATGTTAGTTAAGGTCTAAAGGATTAATTTGATGTAAATTTAGGATTTAGGGATCAAATCTACATCAAGTTATCTTACTTTGAAACTTTCAGGGGCTTTTTTGTAATGTTTTAAAACTTTAAGGGGTCTAAGTTAATTTAGAAAAAATGTAGGTTTCTAAGCGTAGTTTCTTTTTTCTTAGAAGACTTTTTATTTTGAATAGATTATAAGGGTTTAAGCTATAGTTATAGGTATTTAGGGTATAAAATTCCCGGTTCTTATATTTGTTCATAAACCATAAGTCACTGCAATTCATGAAGGATTACTAGTTCGATATTCAGTATCATTCAGGAAATGTTAACATGGTGGCATATGCATTGAGTCGTATACCTGCGGGGAAGTTGGTAGAAGTTTAAAAAGGGAAGTGGGATGGGCTTGGTTAGGAGGAGGAGGAGGTAGTTTGAGCTTACATAGCAGTGATGACCGTCACACCCGAAATCATTTTGAGGCTAGTGAATGCACAATGATGGGATCCTTTTTTTAGGAGAGGATGCAATAGTTATTGATAGGTAGAATGAATTCCTACTCAATCAGTTCTAAGTGTGGCTTATACTTTAATGGGAGGTTGATTGTCCCTGACGATAAGGATGTACGATGCGTAGTTAAGGAGGAGTCGCATAGGTCATAATTATCAGTTCATCAAAGAGGGGACAAGATGTACCAGGATATGAGAAGATAATATTGGTTGGCTGGTATGAAGCGAGACATAGCAGAGACTATCTTTAGGTGCACCACGTATCAAATGGTGAAGGTTGATCATTAGAGATTGGCAGGTTTTTCAGCCTTTGTAGATTCCGATTTGGATGTGGGAGAGTATATTGATGGATTCATCATGGGGTTACCGACGTCAAATAAAGGTCATAATTCCATCAAGGTTACTATGAACCATTTGACTAAGGTAGCTTATTTTTTACCTGTTTAGGTAGATTACACGACAGAGCAGTATACCCAACTTTTCATTGCAGGGATAGTGAGACTTCAAAGGATGCCGCTCAACATTGTTTTAAATCGGGATAAGATCTTTTTGTCCTAACTATGGTGGAGTTTTAGGAGGCGACATGGACGGAGTTGCGTTTAAGCATAACCTATCACCTACATACCGATGGGTAAATGAAAAAGGTGAATCAGATGTTGGAGAATATGTTGAGGATGTGTATTATGGATTTTAAGGGTAGTAAGGAGCAGTATTTAACGTTAGTGGAGTTTGTATATAATAACTCGTACCAGTTAAATATCAGCTTGACACCTTTCGATGCTTTATACGGGAGACCTTGTCATTCACCCTCGTGTTAGTTAGAGGTGGGTGTCAATAAGTTTCTCGGGCTGGACATGATTCAAGATATGTCAGTGAAGATTAAGTTCATCAAGAGTCATATTCGAGTATATTAGGATCGTCAGAAGGGTTATGCCTAGGCGAATGAGATATTCATGGAGTTTGATGTGGGTAATCAGGTGTTGTTGCGGGTATCTCCCATGAAAAGAGTCATGCGGTTTGGGAAGAAGGGGAAGTTTGTCCCTAGGTATATGGGAACGTTTTCCATCGTTAAGAGGGTAGGGTTAGTTGCATATAGGCTTGCCTTACCAGAGCAGGTGCAGAGGGTTCACAACGTGTTTTATACGTCATCGTTGAGGAGTTATCTCAGGAGTTAATTGGCTTACCATCATATAGAATTGGAGTAGATAGACTTACATCCAGACATTACTTACAAGGAGAGACCTGTTGCCATTTTGGGCCGTAGCAAGTGGAAGCTTTGATTAAAATTGGTACCTTTAGTTTGTGTACACTGGGGGCATCACAATATCGCCAAGTCGACGTGGGAGTGCGAGGGTGACTTCCAGGAAAAGTATTCAGAGTACTTCATGATAGTTATGTTTAAATTTAGGGGACGAAATTCCATTATTAAGTGGGAGAATATAATACTCCGTACTTTTATGAGTATTTTATTTCCACATGTGAATTGATTTATTTATTTAATTAGGGAAATTATATTGGTTTTGATAAATATTAATTAGCGAGTTCAGGATTTATATTTATGATTATTATTATTATTTACTTGCGTTTGATAAGTAAATAGAGGTGTGAATTATTATATTTTCATTTTATAGGTGAAAAGCGATGGATTATTATATTTTGTCGATAGAGAGTTAAATCGGAGGATTTAAATAGTTTTGTCGATAGGAGTACAATTGTCTTTTCACCCTTAGGGATACACCTAAAAAGGGATTAGGGTATGATTATTTAAGATTAAGTGGAGTGGATAGCAGCCTCATTCTTGCCTCTGTATATTGGAGATTAAAGGAGAGATCGAAGAGATGGAAACCTTGGAGAAGGTAGGAAAAATATCTCCGAAAATCAATTCATCTCTATGTGTCCAGACTTTGGATTTTATCCAATAAGGAAAGTGTTTACTTTCTTTAGGTTTACAATCTCTGTAGTTAATTATGTTCATGATTAATTAGTAATTAAACTTAGGAATTTAAAGATGAAATCCTTGGGAATTAAATTAATAGGAATTAGTTTGCGTTTAACCTGTGATTATGGCTAATAATTAATAAATGATAATTCATGATTAATTTCTAGGAATATTTATATAAGCATGAAGATTATTGATAGGGTGTTAGATCAATGAATTTAAAAGGTTTGATAGATTCTGAGCTGAATTAATTAATTAATTAATTATTAGGAATCCTTGAGTTTTAATGTTGGATTCGGGTTTAAATTGGGGTTGAAGTACTTCTGGAATGATTAGGTATTGATTTGGTATGTCAATTTATGATTTTGGGAGGGAAACCCCGGTTGAAGACGAAGGGTAGTCCAGCAAATCGAACTAGTTCGCTGGGGGAACGAATCGATTCGCTTGACTGAACCAGTTCGATCTACCAAGCAAACAAGTTCTATTTATTGTCTTGTCATAAATTTTGTTATGCATTTTTTGACCCGTTAGTGCTTGATAAATGGGTATACGGGCTTCCTGGGTAGATTGGGATTACTGGGGAACATTTTCAGAGGTTGGTATGTGTTTTCAACCGACAGTTAGATGGATTCGAGTGAGACTAATCAAACTACAAATGAGTGAACACTTAATTTAGAAATCGGAATGTCTGTTCAGACATCGAGATTGGTATACTAATATGTTGTGCGATTTTTGTACATAGTCAATACTATATGTGTTACTTATATATATATATATATATATATATATATATGTGTGTGTGTGTGTGTGTGTGTGTGTGTGTGTGTGTGTGTGTGTGTGTGTGTAAAATTGTTTTGAACATACCTACTCAGTAGTACAATTGTTAGAAGGTTACGCGTAGTAGGCAGTCCATCCTGGCCTTGACCCGCAAGTGTTGGATTGATTCCCCAGGTCGTAGTACTTTTGCATGTACATTATTCATGTGTGAGGATAGTTACTAGTTTAGAGATCGGTTGGATGTGATACGGTATGGTTGCAACCCCCAGACGTATGTTTATGACCTCCTCCATTGTTTGTGTTTATGTTAGGGTTCGGTGGTGAGATTTAGACCCGTTGGCTCGGTATGATGAGGGATATGTCTCGAGCTTGATAGCACACGAGGGATGCATTCGCAAGGTCTATGCTCTAGGGATACAGTATATATATATATATATATATATATATATATATATATATATATATATATATATATATATGTGTGTGTGTGTGTGTGTGTGTGTGTGTGTGTGTGTGTGTGTGTGAAATAATGTGTGTATATTTATTTATAGCACGTTTGTAGCTCTGTTATTATTTATGAAAGTATACCTAATGAGTGTAGTATTTAGAAAATGGTGATTATTTGTGGAATGGTTGTGATAGCGGTTATCGTGCTAGTCAGGCATGGTAGTATGATTAGGATAATAAAATGAATGTGTTAGGTGAGAACTGTAGATGAGAGGTGAGGAATAATCTCTTGTGAGTTCAACTAGTAAGTTAATTATATAAGTAATGCACTGCATGTTTTTTATTTAAAGCATTGAAATACTTTCAAAATATTTTAAATATTTTTTGGGCTTTGACCCGCTGGCGAATATCTTTTTGTTTCCAAAACAGCATCAGGACCATCTTGGTTAGTTCTTTTATTCCGTTGTGAGCAGCAGCTGTGAGATTAATGACCTATGATTCAGTTTCAATATTTCCTTTTGGGCATGTTGCTTGTAGATGGATAGGACATTTTTTTTTATTTTAGACATTCTGTTGACTTCTTAATAATTGTTACGTTGGATTATCTATGGTGACCAATGGTTTATTCAGTTTACATTATTTATATTTATGCTTATTAGTTATCTTGTCATTTGATGTTGGTGTATGTTTATATTATTTTTTGAGAGAGTGATGCTAAGAATGAAATCATTTTGGGTTCCAATTTAATTTTAATCAGAATTGATCATCCATTATAGGATTCGGCGGGGTTTCACACGTACCCCTCTACATCTGGTATATCATCGAGAAAGGATTCTTAAACTCTAAGTAAATAGAAGATGAACATGTTTATTTTAATAAGAAAAGTTTATTTACCTTCTTGAGAGTGACTTTCCTTAACGATGGTTCATCTACCTCAGCTCATTGGGACAATGGATATGCTACGTAGGCAGGTGGCTATTGGGTTAGTTCTTGTTTATTGGTGATGATTCCTCGATAATTACTCCCACGGTTGGGGTAACCAATGGTGTAACACTAGCCTACCCCGATCCAGACATGTCTACATTTGTTTACACCAAAAACTAAAAAAAAATCACATAATGTTTAACCCTATCAATTGTGGGTTGCAACTGAGTTTTTCATCTAACCCACGAATGGACAAGGTCCTCGGCTACTAATAATAACTAGTTATTCAGTAGAGGTTTTGTTTCCATGATCTTGATTACCGACTAGGGTATCTTAAAAAACAAGATACTTTGAAATATCATGACCTTATTTTTCCATAGTTATGAGGATACCTCCTCAGTGGAGTCACCAAATGTAAGAGGGTAGTGGTACTTGGGTTTATGAATATTGAATAACTGAGAGGTGTGACCCACGCTAATGAAAGACTTTTATAAGAAATAGTAATCAAGTGCATGAAAATTTAACTTTTCTTTATAATAACTTTGATCTTTGCTACATGATGATATCAATCATTGAACATAACAACTTGTAACACAACAACAACTTTACAATAATAAATATTGAACAGGACCTTTTGAATGTGAAGATTCTTTGACAGAGGAGAAGTAAGCACTTTAATAATTATGAGAGAAAAATAGGGAGAGAATATATGTGTGCTTGTGTGATATTGTGCATCATAATAGTGATATGTTTGTGACACCCCACCTAATTAAATACCGGGTGATCAGTCCTTTATGAAATTAACTCAAAGTGTTCGGTTGGTTCATTCTTAGCATCACTGTCAAAAAATAATTTTCTTTATTAATCACCTAATAAATAATTAAGTTAAGTGTCAAAACATTTCATTTTAAATATTAAGTCCTATTGTCATGATTTAATATACGAAACCATTTTCATGAACATGGATATTGTTAAAAACCAAATCATCCAAATGAAAGAAACATGATTGATAAATCAATCCAAATCAAATATCCCAAATTGCAGGACAATGTAATAATCAAAAGCAATCCCAATTAAAACAGAATACTGAAATAAAGAAAGAGTACAAATCTCTATGAACTAGATAAAACTGGAAATGGGCGACACATGCCCTATCTAATGATGACTAAATAGAAGACTGAGAAGGCAAGGATGAAGTCGTCTACTACAAGGACCTGCAACCACCAAACTAGCTACAACACTTCAACAATCCAAAGATCTAAGCCTGATGCCCCTGTGGCTGGGCACCTGTAATAAATATATATATATATATATATATATATATATATATATATATATATATATATATATATATATATATATATATATATATATATATATATTTATACAAGAGAAGGAAGAGATGACAGGAAACGGGTCAGAGCCTGAGTGTAAAACAGCTTTAAAAATAGTTTAGCAAGTATTTAAAATGCTTACTAGATGATATTAGATACATGTTAGTACCTCGACACTCACTTGGGAATTATCACCCCTCAACTAGTGCGCACGTCTAACATACTAATGAACTAATCTAGATAAAAACTAACCCAATTCATTAGTCTAACCCAATTTCCCCTCACCAAATTATGTTTCAAGTAATCGCATGATTATAGTATATATCAGATAGTCTTATCTTATGAATGTATGAAGCCAGTTATATGCATCTCATTACAGACTTAAGTTCCCAGCTACTTGAATTCATTTAATATTAATTATTCTATCCGTATCTACTTACAAGGACAATAGATTAATCACATGCATATATATTTATCACTCATAATATATATATATATATATATACACACACACACACACACTAATAGGGCGCCCCACATAATTCTATGATGCTGGCATACTCTGCTATCAAGTCCCCATATCTCTCATAGAAAGGGAAATACTAGTCCAGAATCACTATCGAACTGTATTAACAAAAAACACACATATTGGAGGCGAAGCATAATTCTCAATCACTAAGAGGTCAGCACATACCCTCACGTCTCTTAGGAGCATCTGACTGCCATTCTCAGATGGCTTGTACCAAGGATACTATGTTTTAGGGTACGAGTCAATATCCCCCATAAAGGTCCCATCAAGAAAAGACTGTCCCAGCGCGGCAACCTCCGTGTTAGCAAGTAGCGCGGGTATGACTATACACAGATATATACATTATACACAAGCATTCGGTATATATATATATATATATATATATATATATATATATATATATATAGCTTGGTTTTTTAAAATGTACACATTTTTAACGGTCTAGATCGATGCCACCTCCTCACATATTTTTACACATTTTAATGGTTTAGATCACACTTCTTTCCTTTTTACAAATCTACCCATCAATTCTTTGACTTCCCCCTCTTTTTTACTCATCAAACTTATACTTTAATTAAAAAAAAGGGTATTTTCGTAAGATACTACCCATCTCTCTTTCTCCATATCTCCCACTCAACCTCGTAGCCCTCATTCTCTCTCCCTCGACCGACGCATATTTGTATCATTCAACCTTTAGGGCTTTTATCAACATCTCCATAATTTTGATGAACCTCTAGGGATTATCAAGGCTTTGCGGTTTGATTTCTTTATACTCTTGGTTCATGTAATTACATTCTACATGTTTGGGTTTTTGTTATTTAGATTTTGATTTGGGTTTGTATGTTTGGGATGCTTACATTGTTGGTTCATGTATTTACATTCTTGGGTTTCGCATGCTTGCTCTAAGTTTGATTTGGCTAAGGTATTTACATTATTGGGCTTCGTATGCGATACATTATTGTCTCATGTATTTTGATTTTTACATTGTTGGGTTTCGTATGCTTACTCTCAGTTTGCTATTTACTTATTTACTTTTGATGGGATTGTAAATTTCAGATGCTTACATTTTTGGCTCATGTAATTACATTCTTGGATTTTGTATGCTTATTCTCAGTTTGATCTGGATAAGGTATTTACACTTTAGGGTTTATCATTGTTTGTTTTAGTTTTAATCAACATCTCCACGATTTTGGTTTTGAACCTCTAGGGTTTTCATCAGCATCTCCGCGATTTTGATGAACCTCTAAGGTATATATAATTGAATTTTGCATTAGGGCTTCGCATCTTTATACTAAATTTCAACATCCGGGCTTTGCAGTTTGGGGAAGGTTTTGAACGAGTTTTTCATTTACACATTATAGATATAATTTCTGCATTAGGGCTTTGCATTTTTTTATTATTCGATTACAGGGGTCTCACCCCATGGATCTCCTTATGGGTTTTTACGTTTGGGGCTTAGAATATCGTCAAGTGATACGGCGTGAATATTTCGTATTTCACCCGTTAACGTACGCGTTATTAGCCCCCTTGGGTACCTTAATTCCTATATTTATGCCTGATAATCAGACAACCTCCATTTAATATGATAACATGCTATATGAGGTATATTTGGGCTTTTGTAGGGATTACAGGTGCTAAGTATGAAGTTGGATGCATTCTGGCGAAGTTACGTACACAATCGCATGCGCAAGGGTAATTTAGTCATTTCACAATTTGGGTAACTGGCCCAATGTCTTCATGAAAGTTTATGCCCTTTGAACAAGCTTCGCGTGTCCATAAACAGTGCATGAATCGGAGCTATATCGAAGAAGTTATGGGTTTTTGAGCGGAAGAGAAAGACATCTCAACCAAAACAGGGGAAAGATTCAAGACCTGTAGGTCCGAATCGATTCGCCCCTTGCGAATCGATTCGGTTGGAGACAGTATGCCAGTTCCTCTGTTTTCAAATTGATTCGGCCTTGCCGAATCGATTCACCCCCTATTCCGAATCGATTCGGACATCCCGAATCGATTCGCCCCTCTGGCAGTCTCGAGGAACCTCCTTACCGAATCGATTCGATCCTGCAGATATTTTTTTTCTTCTTCTTTAATTACAAGTTTGCCATGGGATATTTTTGGGTATAAATACTCTCTTCTCTTATTTTTGAGGGGAAGAATCTTGATATCTTCATTTTGTCTTAGATTTTAGGGTTTGTAAACTTGGGAGATTTTCCCTACTCCTCTCTTGTACTCTTTGTTTTGTAAGTTGTACCGTAGTTTTAATTTCATTAATTTAGTTGTCTTCCTTAATTTCCATGCTTTAATTTACTTGCTTTCTTTACTTTCTTGCCTAGATTAAATTATTTATTGCTTAATTAGTTTATTGCTTTGTTAATTAGTTTAATTCATGTATTGCCCTTATATAAATAGGGTCGGGGTTGTGTTCCGCCATTTACGGGTTTGGACCTCGAAAGTTAGGTTTTGTGTAAAATTGCATTTAATTGAAACCTCGCGTATTAAAGTTGGATTATTATGCGTTTAACTTTATTTGTCACGCAACTTTAGTGTTTATAGCGATATTCCGAATTTAATTCGTGTGTGACCATTTTCCGTTAAATGTTTAATCTCGCAACTTTGGGTTAAATTCCTTATTGTGTGATGTTTATGCTTAATTGTAAATGCTCGATTAAATTTCTTTCGAGTCGGAATCTTGATTAGTAGTTGTTTCGATCCGTTTGGTAGGATGCGATTCCGATCCTCGCTTTACTTTTGTGTAGCGTAACTTATTCTTTTCTTTTTCCACCATAACCACCCATCACCTTTTCATTTATTTATTTTACACTTTTATTCCTGAAGTTTTAAAACGATTAAAATCTAAAATTCAATCACTCCCTGTGGATTTCTTACGATACCCGACTTACCGCTATGCTTGCTTGTCAAGTGTAGTTGTAGTTTAGGTTTTTTTCATTGAGTCGTCGAATCGATAACAACGATTTGCGTATTACACGATGCACGGTATGCGCCTCGATCAAAATGGCGTCGTTGCCAGGGAGTGTGTTTTAGATAGTAATTATTTTATTATTTCGTAGTATTTCTTTCATTCATATTTGTATTCTTTATTTTCCCCTTTCTTTTTTACTTGTGCTAGATTGTTTCGAGAAATTGAAATTTTGGCGCTTGTTGCTTTTGTTGAATAGCTTATTTTGAAATGTCTCGCTATTACGCTTTAGATAACCTTAATTGTTATGAGAATTGTTTTCCAAGTTATACTCCCAAAATAATGAGAGAATGCCTACAAATTCTTGAAGATGAGCGCATTGAGCGTGAAATTCAAGAGTATGTAAGTGATTCCTCATCGCCTTGTGAGGGTAATTTGGAATGCGGGGGATCCGTTAGCTATGAGCAACCCGCACAAGAAGATGAAATGTCTTCTTGTTCGTTTGATTATGAGTTAATGATAAAGGAAATTAATGACCGATCCGAAAGTTCTCAAGCTTGGTTTCTAGAAACCGATGCCATGCTCGATGAGATTATTTCTTCACAAAATCGGGTTGAGGTTGAAACTTGCGTTTCATCTCCACCCATTTTTGTTGAAGAAATAATTGAGAGTGAGCCAAGCTTTAGCACTTTCGATTTTCGATCTCTTATTAATTCTTCTGGTTGTATTGAGGTTGTTGGTCCTTCCTTTCCTTTACTCCCTACTATTCCCGAATAATTAAATTTATTGCAAGAATCGGTTGAAAGTTTTGAGGACTTTGACCCGATTCTTGAACGAGAATGTTATTTTGAGATGCTTCATCTCATGGGCTTTTCACTTGCACTTGCCCCACCTCCCCTTCCAATTGAAGAATCTTGGGGATGTGATTTTGATTTTTCTGAGACTAATGTAGTCTTGTCCCCCATAGTATCCAAATCCCCCATCGTCCGCCCAAATTTTCAAATTGGCGATGGTTCACTTTTTTCACCACCCACATGCCTTCCATTGTTCAAACGGAATTCTTATTTTTCGGGAGGCATGTTCGCTTTGGAGGGTCCACCATTGATCTTTCAAAGTCAAATCCCTTTTTGGGTGGACTCTCAACTATTTAGATTTCTAGTGTATAGTTAGTGTGAAGTCTAAATAGTAGGTTGTAAATAGTTAGCTTTTTAGTTTTCTTTATTTCCTACTTTTCTTTCCTTTTAATTTAGTCTAGTGCAATTAGTTAACTTTTTGTTATTTGTTTTTGCTATGCTTGGTACTAACTTGTTTTGTAGATTCCTTTGGACTCGTGCCTATGGTCATTGCTCCAATTTTGGGTAATATTGTTCTTTTCCTCTCTTTGTGTTGTGTTCTTAATGCGCATTGAGGACAATGCAACATTTAAGTTAGGGGGTGTAGGACATTTTATCCATTTCTTTGTTTTGTCCATGGATTTGCTCACATTTAGTTATTAAGTATGCCTTTTTGTGAAAATTTTCAAAAATTTCAAAAATATTTTCTTTCTTTTTTCTCCTTTGTTGGGCATTTTGCCTTGTTTTCGATGACAAATTTCAATAATTGCCCGATCTTATTGACAACTCAATGATGCATGTTCTCGATTTTAGAAGTTATTAGACTTTAGTCCTCAAATCATTGATTTTGTGAATAACTTCATGAATTAAACTTTATCCCATGAGCATATGCACTTTCCTTGTCATATTGATTTGGTTTAAGATTTTTATAACTCGGGAATATTTTGTTTCATTGTATATACTTACACCGAGTAAGCTTTGTACCTTTCATCGTTTGTGAGTGTATACATTATTCTTTCATCTTTGAAAACGTTGAATTCGTTGGTAATCTCACTATTCTTTCATTTGACCGTTCATTAATTGAGTTCATACTTGAAATGTGTTACTTGGGCATAATTTTCATATATTGTTTTGACTCGAGAATTGCGTAAACTTTATGAAATGATCATAGGCCATCTTTGTTATATTACCCATATTAGCCTTGACCTCACCCTTATATGTTTACCCTCGTTAACCCCTTTGAGCCTAAATAAAACCTTTCTTTTCATAACCCAAATTCCCATAACCAACTCCGAATTGGAGTTATGAACCATACATACACCTTACATACCTTTGTTTGGAATGTTACTTGGGATTGAATGATGTTGTTATGATGTCGGTTGCAATTTAGGCATATGAGAGTTTGATAAGCAAAGAAAAGATATGTGAAAAAAGTGAAGAAAAAGAGAAAGCAAAAAGCAAAAGAAAACATGAGAAAAAGAAGAAAAGAAAAGAAAAAGAATAGAGAAAGTTGTATATGTTGTGTATATAGTTCAATAAGCTTTGATTACTCTCCAAATGATACATTTAATGCTTGTTTTGGAACTTGTTTTCCAATTTTTGATATTGCCCGCATTTTCCCATTATCCCGAGTTTTCATCCCGAATACTTTGAATCCGTACATACATTCCTTCATTTCGCACCCTAGCCTAGACTACATTACAACCCTATTAAAAGTCCTATGTGATCTTAGGGTGAATTTAATTTAAAAGTTTAAATAGTTTTGATAATCTGTGAAAATGCATTTCGCCTCTTTTAGTTGCGGTATCCTTTCATTGAGATTATAGTTTTTCATTTTATATATAGCGTTCTTCTTTTGTGACATGTGTGCGGCCTAGTTTCCATTTACATTTACTCTTTATGCCCGCATGTCCCGTGTATTACCTCCCTTTTCATAGTGCATTCATTTGTTGAGCGTAATGCCCATGAGGATTGAATGTATGCTTGCTTTAGGTTTATCCGGGTTATTTAAGTTTTTACCAAATCATATTTTGCATTTTCTCTCTCCCCTCCCACTTTTAAATTTTCAATTCTATGAGGTGCATTCAACCTGTTAATAACAACGAACTTTAGCTTGAATTCATTCAATATGCTAATAACGCTTTTGAAATCTTTTTCGTTGTTATTGAGTTTGTCGCATGTTGGGTTGGGCATATTTTGAGGAAACCATGTGATGTTTGTGGGTTCCATCCCTGAAAATCCTCACGAAACAACACTCGTCCACTAGGGTAACCTAGGGGTTTAACGGCTTATTGAATATGCTAAATGCAATCGTGCCCCCGCGAAAGTGGCCTTATCTTTTTATTACTTTTTCATCCCATTTTGTACTTGTATCCTGCTGTTGGTTTACTTGTAGTTCTTGTTGTTTCCTATTTCATTGCTAGGGACTAGCAATGTGTAAGTTGGGGAGGTGATACGACGTGAATATTTCGTATTTCACCCGTTAACGTAGGCGTTATTAGCCCCCTCGGGTACCTTAATTCCTATATTTATGCTCGATAATCATACAACCTCCATTTAATATGATAACATGCTATATGAGGTATATTTGGGCGTTTGTAGGGATTACCGGGGCTAAGTATGAAGTTGGATGCATTTCGGCGAAGTTACGTACACAATCGCACGTGCAAGGGAAATTTAGTCATTTCACAATTTGGGTAACTGGCCCAATGTCTTCACGAAAGTTTATTCCCTTTGAACAAGCTTCGCGTGGCCACAAACTGTGCACGAATCGGAGCTATATCGAAGAAGTTACGGGCTTTTGAGCAGAAGAGAAAGACATCTTAACCAAAACAGGGGAAAGATTCAAGACCTGTAGGTCCGAATCGATTCGCCCCTTGAGAATCAATTCGGTTGGAGACAGTATGCCAGTTCCTCTGTTTTCGAATCGATTCGGCCTTGCCGAATCGATTCACCCCCTATTCCGAATCGATTCGGACATCTCGAATCAATTCGCCCCTCTGGCAGTCTCGGGGAACCTCCTTACCGAATCGATTCGGACCAGCCGAATCGATTCGGTCCTGCAGATATTTTTTTTTCTTCTTTTTTAATTACAAGTTTTCCATGGGATATTTTTGGGTATAAATACTCTCTTCTCTTATTTTTGAGGGGAAGAATCTTGATATCTTCATTTTGTCTTAGATTTTAGGGTTTGTAAACTTGGGAGATTTTCCCTACTCCTCTCTTGTACTCTTTGTTTTGTACGTTGTACCTTAGTTTTAATTTCATTAATTTAGTTGTCTTCCTTAATTTCCATGCTTTAATTTACTTGCTTTCTTTACTTTCTTGCCTAGATTAAATTATTTATTACTTAATTAGTTTATTGCTTTGTTAATTAGTTTAATTCATGTATGTCCCTTATATAAATAGGGTCGGGGTTGTGTTCCGCCATTTACGGGTTTGGACCTCAAAAGTTAGGTTTTGTGTAAAACTGCATTTAATTGAAACCTCGCATATTAAAGGTGGATTATTATGCGTTTAACTTTATTTTTCACGCAACTTTAATGTTTATAGCGATATTCCGAATTTAATTCTTGTGTGACCATTTTTCGTTAAATGTTTAATCTCGCAACTTTGGGTTAAATTCCTTATTGTGTGATGTTTATGCTTAATTGTAAATGCTCGATTAAATTGCTTTCAAGTCAGAATCTTGATTAGTAGTTGTTTCGATCCGTTTGGTATGATTCGATCCCGATCCTCTCTTTACTTTTGTGTAGCGTAACTTATTCTTTTCTTTTTCCACCATAACCACCCATTACCTTTTCATTTATTTATTTTACACTTTTATTCCTGAAGTTATAAAATGATTAAAATCTAAAATTCAATCACTCCCTGTGGATTTCTTATGATACCCGACTTACCGCTATGCTTGCTTGTCAAGTGTAGCTGTAGTTTAGGTTTTTTGCATTGACTCGTCGAATCGACAACAACGATTTGCGTATTACACGACGCACGATTCTCGCTCGATCATCAAGGATTTTTCATCATTTTATATATTTATCACATCTCAAAGGCAATATTAACAGTATATATAAATGTTAAGTTTTTCATGTTTTGAATACACCAATGGCCTTTAAATTACACCCCCATGTCAGATCTGGTGACTCAACTTCATTTTTTCTTACTTCAGTACATTTAAATTGACCTTTTAATGTTTCTATGCACATGTACTTTTGCATAAACATACATAATATCTATTACTCTATGGTTGATTGATGTTGGTAAGAATATAGACTGGATTTTCACTTTTGATGATTGGTTTTTCGTGTAATCACCGTCAATTGAAGCAACCTATCGATAAAGGTCCACATGGTGTATGTTCCTTCTCTCTGTTTTCCTCCTCAGAATTCCCACATTTTGAGTCATGATGCATTTCGGATGAAGATTTTTCTCATAACTGAAGTTGTATATCTTCTTATGGGTTTTTAAGTTTGGGGTTAGGTTTTGAACGGGTTTTTAATTTTCACATTTAGAATATCGTCGAGGCTTTTTCATCATTTAATAAATTTGTCATATCTCAAAGTCAATATTATTAGTGTATATACATGTTAAGTTTTTACATGTTAAGTTTTTGCATATATATGTTTTAATAAGCTGCATTTTAGGTGTATGAAGGAATGACAAAGTGATTCCTATAGGCAACATGTTTCTATTAATTTATATAATACATGAGTGAATGCAGATCATTTGAATTGGCTCATTGTTCCCATTGTAGGATCAATTGGCTTTAGAGAGATAGGGTGTTATTATTAGAGTTGGACAGGTTATTCAGACCAGGAGGTTATTTTGTGTGCTATTCACCAGATGTCAGTCATATGTTGGGCCTAAACTCTTTTTATTCAAATTTATTTACTCAAAATTTCTAGATGTCAGTCATATGTTGTCTTATGTTCCTTTAACAATTGTTTTGTTCTTATTGGAACGTGAGTGTTGTTAATTCAAGTTTCGAAGTTGAAGTCAAGTTGTGAAGGCTGGAAGTAAATAAGTAGTAAAATGATGTGTGAAGCAAAAAATCAAACACACTTCATCTCATTTTACCCCCTTTATATCATTTGATTTTGTGTTTGATTTTACTACTAATAGTTTTTCATAGCATTTTTTACTCAAATTTTCATCCAACAATGGTTCATTTATGTTGTCAATTACGATGTGCGACGCAAGAGTCTTTTGTTAGCACCACATGTCATGTCATAGAAGATTTTTATGTTTTGTTTTTGCTTTCTAATTTTGAAATGCAATAGTCTTTTGTTTTTTCTTTCTAAATTAGACCTATGAGTCTATCAAATGTGAAAAAATTCAGGTGCAGGTGATTGAAGTGGTGTTGTAAAGTTCATGTGCCTTAAGAAGGAACATGTGTTCTTTTTTTTTCTTTTTGGGTGCGCGTTTGGTCTTTCAACTGGTACCCTCGAATTGTATTTCATCTGCAACCTGTAACACCCCGCCCGCCCGGGGAGAGCGAACGGAGCGCTAATGCGATAAAATAAATCCAAATACACAAGTGACAAGGAATAGAGCATCTAAATAAATCCACAATAATATAAATCCACTAATATCAATCTCTTCAATTACAACAAGTCTCTCGAATTAAAATTTACAACTATCTAACTCGAATAAAAATACAAATCTCTAAAGCTCTATACATCAAAATAATACAAATATTTTCCAAACAATCCTCGCTAAAATCAATCTCCATAGCGCCCCAAAATCCGCGCTAACCTGCCACTAAAAGAAAATATGGGGAAGTACGCAATACGACAAGAAAGATGCTCAACAAATATATGTTAGCGATGAATAAAACGTAACAATACGAGTACGAATATTCAAATCAAAATGAAAATCTCAAAGCATTTATCAATATAATTTCTCAACAACACTTTAACCGGGTCACCAAGCCTCACCACATCCGTATATGCTTTATCAAGCCATAGCTCGGGAAACAGGAATTTTGGCGGGTGCCCAACCTCCGTGCCATATTAAAATCTCATGACAACGTGCTCATCAACAATCTAATGATACCACATGAATCAAAATAATTTCAACAATTATTTTCCAGATTTCAATGAATTTATCAATTCAAATATGAGTTCAATTAATAAGAATTCAAAGAGAATGACACTCGCGATATTTAAGGAGCATATTGTGTAAAACCCCATACCTCAAACCATGATAAGAAACCAATGATCACATCCTCAAGAACAACACAAAAGATCTACAAAAGATCCTCCAAGAACCTCCAAGAAAATAGCCCCAAGAACACCTCTAATCTAAGGTTGGAACTCACAAATCTCAAGGGCCAATGTGTATAAAAAGAAGAGGAATATAAAATATATTTGCTGCCAAAATTTGTGCCAAAAGTATGTTAAAAGGCTTGCCCACGACTTCCTTTTATAATGCAAAGAAATGAAAAGTTGGAATCCAAAAGAGTCCTTTAAATAAGGCAAAGAAATGAAAAGTTGGAAGCCAAAACAACTCCAAGAGTTAAAAACATTTAAAATTCCGTTTTAACTCCGATTTCGAAACCGTTTGAAATTCTCGCCTTTAAAAATAATAACCAACATATTTGAGCAATAAAAATAATTTTGTCAAAAACTTTATTTTCCTCCATTTTCTAGAAATTAATTAAAATAGCCCAAAATTACGCGGGTTATTACACTTCCCCACTAACAATGGAATTTCGCCCTCGAAATTCGCCGAATGCCTAACTCTCAAAACTCAGGCTAACAATCTCCAAAAATAATTTCGTCTCCAAAAATAAATTCCTCACATCTAATCTAGATGCCTATCATGAATATCATGTAAAATTTTCTATCTCCAAAAATTTATAACCACGCAATGAACCCGAAACCCAAACCCCGAGGGTTTCCGTATACCTAAGCTCTGATACCATTTGTAACACCCCGCCCGCCCGGGGAGAGCGAACGGAGCGCTAATGCGATAAAATAAATCCAAATTCACAAGTGACAAGGTATAGATCATCTAAATAAACCCACAATAATATAAATCCACTAATATCAATCTCTTCAATTACAACAAGTCTCTCGAATTAAAATTTACAACTATCTAACTCGAATAAAAGTACAGATCTCTAAAGCTCTATACATCAAAATAATACAAATATTTTCCAAACAATCCTCGCTAAAATCAATCTCCATAGCGCCCCAAAATCCGCGCTAACCTGCCACTAAAATAAAATATGGGGAAGTACACAATACGACAAGAAAGATGCTCAACAAATATATGTTAGCGATGAATAAAACGTAAAAACACGAGTACGAATATTCAAATCAAAATGCAAATCTCAAAGCATTTATCAATATAATTTCTCAACAACACTTTAACTGGGTCACCAGGCCTCACCACATCCGTATATGCTTTATCAAGCCATAGGCCGGGAAACAGGAATTTTGGCGGGTGCCCAACCTCCGTGCCATATTAAAATCTCATGACAACGTGCTCATCAACAATATAATGATACCACATGAATCAAAATAATTTCAATAATTATTTTCCAGATTTCAATGAATTTATCAATTCAAATATGAGTTCAATTAACAAGAATTCAAAGAGAATGACACTCGCGAGATTTAAGGAGCATATTGTGTAAAACCCCATACCTCAAACCATGATGAGAAACCAATGATCATATCCTCAAGATCAACACAAAAGATCTACAAAAAATCCTCCAAGAACCTCCAACAAAATAGCCCCAAGAACACCTCTAATCTAAGGTTGGAACTCAAAAATCTCAAGGGCCAATGTGTATATAAAAAGAAAAGGAATATAAAATATATTTGCTGCCAAAATTTGTGCCAAAAGTATGTTAAAAGGCTTGCCCACGACTTCCTTTTATAATGCAAAGAAATGAAAAGTTGGAATCCAAAAGAGTCCTTTAAATAAGGCAAAGAAATGAAAAGTTGGAAGCCAAAACAACTCCAAGAGTTAAAAACATTTAAAAATCCGTTTAACTCCGATTTCGAAACCGTTTGAAATTCTCGCCTTTAAAAATAATAACCAACATATTTTAGCAATAAAAATAATTTTGTCAAAAACTTTATTTTCCTCCATTTTCCAAAAATTAATTAAAATAGCCCAAAATTACGCGGGTTATTACACAACCTTCCTTTTTATTTTGATTTTCTTAGTTTATTTCTTGCATTGCTCTCAATGAACAATTCATGCCTCCAATATTGAACCTAGAGTTGCCTACTAACATTTTGAAACCTGAAACTGTTAAGTACATTGGTTTACTGACTGTATTTCTTATTTTCCTTTTTTTGTGGTTCTCTGGTAGTCTGTCTGTGCTGTGTATAGCTCAATTGGTATTGAAATCATTGTTAAGATGGTTGTTCTTTTGCTCTTTCAATCTTCAGATTTCCATTCCTTATTTATTAGTAGTAACTATTAGCAATTCATGATTAGGCCCTGGAGATAAAATTGTCCCAATCACCTATACGCATTGATGTAAGTGACGTTATGGTTACCAATGGATTAGCATGTTACTAGTAAGTCACATTCTTCCAGTTTCAAACTTAGCCATTTATCAGCGGAATTAATATTCGCAACGGAACATTAGACCATCTATAACTTTTTTTGCCATTTTGCCTTATACGGCAGTGGTTAAAAATAAAGGTTGGTATAGTAAATGTGCGGTGAGGAAGTAAAAGGGAATGAGAGAAGATTAGTAAAGGGAATGAGAGCATCTTATGCGACATCGAGGCAAGCATATAGCTGCTATAGCTATTATTAGGGGTGGCAATTCGGGTTAGTCGTGTCATTTTCGGGTTGCGTTGATTTTTATTTGAGTATAAGTTTTGGGTAGTCTTAAATCTATACAAGCTAATCGGGTCAATTTTGGGTCGTTTTGGGTTATTACCATAAACGGGTTATCGTGTCAAAAATTGCCAGCCCTAGCTGTTATATAGCAGTTATATAGATGCTAAAGCTGCTATATAACTGCTATATAGCAGTTATATAGCTATATAACTTGCGATAGTGCAGGTGCTATAAATGAAAATGGAGGAGTAGGGGACCCTCACTATTCAAGTCGTTGGCAAATTTACTACAAATGCAAATGGAGGAGCAGAAAAATCATGATGTTAATTAATTCAAAGTGTTGGAATGGAAGTCCCAAGTTGTAATGGTAGTCCTATTATTGATAAGATAGGTTGTAATTATCTATTATTGATTTATAGTTTTTGTAATGACTTAACTACTACTGATTTCTTTAAAATTAATTATTGAATGGATCGATAGTTATATTATCTATAGATTATGTCAACTTTTTGTATTTGTTAGATATAAGTTAGGGAAGAGTGTCGCTTATGGGATTGAGTATATATCGAGAATCCCAACATCCTTTATTCCCATGTTTTAGTGTGAATGTATCCATATCCGTACTGTATGTGCTGTGTATATATGGTGACACTAACCTTTCGTCTTGATTTTCTTCGTTTAGGCATTTACATGTTAAAATCATTGGCGAAGCAATTAGGAATGCATAGATATGGATGCTCACCATAAGATTGTCACTTTTGTTATCAATATAAGAACATAAATCATGTAAAAAGACATGTAATTATTGTAGCATGTACAAGGGCGTGTTTGTTTTTTATTATAGATGCATTGATGTTTTCTCCATCAGGGGTGATACTTATCACCTGACTAGAGTAGTAACCAGAGTAGCCTTATTTTGATAACTTGAGGTAAGCATACGGTGGGTATTTTGATATGCTTCGGCTATCTTTGGTAGTTGTCTATCGCTAATCGACCTTGCACAATTAGTTAGCTTTCAAAAGGATCCTCAATATATAATTCATAAGTTCTACGTAACTTTCTATGCAGGTAATATTACAGGTACACAAGTCTGAAAATAGAAGATAATGAGCAAGCTTGGTTATTTATGTTGATGGTTTATGGAAATAAGTGGAAAATAGGTGATATTTTGCTATTATGGCCAATGAACTTTATCTCCTAAATTTTTGTAGTGCTATGTTACACATTTCAACATATTTACTTGGTATCGATATTCAGAATGGCCGAACACTTCGAGTTATAATAGAATGGAGGAACACTTGACGTCAATATTTGGAACAAAAAAGGACAGAGTGAACTGTCCATTTTACTTCAAGATCGACGCCTGCAGTGTGTAAGTATTACTAGACCAACTTTATGCTTATGATTATGAAGTGAATCCGAAATTAAGGTCCAATATTTCACCTGTTGCATTAATTCTTGAAATATATCATTATTCGTTGCATACCTTTTCCTCAAGCACTGCATTTGATATGTTGCACTTTAGGTGTTTGACATAATGTGAATGTGAATTTTTTAATATTTATGTATCTCGATGATGATTGAAAACTCATGTTGTGTGCATGATTTTTTGAGAACTTATTTGCCGAAAGATCATGGAACGATGAACGAAGATGATTTGCCTAATTAAAGATGATATGAAAATGATTAATTTCTCAGTTTGGCTATGATCCTTAGTGCTGTGTATTGATTCAAAGCCCCAATCATCATAACACCTTGCAACTGTCATGGGCCACTAGGGACTGTTATCAGAAGCAATACTAGGGAATGTTATCTAGGTGGAAACTGTTGAGGGTTTGAGAAATATTTAGATTCCTTCTAGGATTCAACCTGGAGAAACGGTAAAAATGACATACATGGGAGTTCAAAACATATCAGTGGAGCAGAGTGCACTCAAATGCCAGTTTTTGTCATCACCAAGAGATTTTAATAAATCTGAAATGAATCATTCTTTAACCAATGTTTTGCAAAACACTTTCAGGCTCTTCAATTTTGGTGTTGAGAATGCCCTTGGCAAACAACTCAGTAGCATTAATGCCCTCAACAACGCAAGGGCAACTGTTGTAGCAGTTTGTCAAAGGCAACTGGTACGTGTTGATGTTTAGAAGTTTTGTTCTCTAACATAGGTTGTTCTTCTTTATGTGTTCACTATTTTTGATTTTTTTTTCGTAAACACATCCGTGATATTGAAGTGTTATAGGCATTTTTTTCCATATTGTGAACTTTTATGTTTTTGGTTATCAGGAAGGAAACAACACACAATAACGAAAGAAAAATTACACTACTTTCTCTCACTAAACTGAAGAAAGTTATTATATTCTCAATACAAGATTAGAAGTAGACATCAGCATCCCAGAAGATCCAAGCCGATACTAGAAGAAACCAGAAGATCAACAACGAAAATGGCCAAATAGGTATGAAGATTTCCCTGATTTAGAACCAAACAAAACAAATGTGACGAAAAACCTTTTGAAAAATACTAAATATCTCCAATCTAACCACATGTGGATTTAAATGGATCTGGATCTCAACGGGTAAAGAACACCACAAATCAGAGAGGATTAAAATAGATCCACAATTCCCTTATCGCAGATCGAAAGCTAGATTTTATCACCATCTTAACTAGGATATACTTGCATAAAATGGATAGAATCCCCAGAGAAGAGAAGAGAAGATGAGTTATAGAAATATCAGGCTAGGTTTATAATACATCCCATCCCCTTTTCTTATATACCTGTCTTTGAATGTCTGAATAATTGGCCTTTGTTTTTCAACCCCATCCCCTTTATTTCACAGGTTATCGGGAGTAGGTACGTATGACACACCTTAAAACCTTCATTTCTGAGAAAGTTCTTGAATAGGATGTGAAATATCTATCACTGAATAAAAATGAGAGTTAAGCGAAAGAAGCGGATGGGGAGGTTGAAGACAAAACACCAAAAGATGAGGCAGAGATCCAAGTAAATGTAGCTTTAGTTAGTTATAATTTTTTCTTTTACATTTTTAGTTTTATGTTTTTCTTTCACATGTAATCCCCTTTCGTAATGGAGTTGTTCTAATTCTACTTTGACAAAAAAAGAGCAGGAACTTATTATTCTCTTGCATGAGTTTATGCATTTTTTAAGGTTCATATTTTATTGTATTGTTCTCTTCATCAATCCTTTGCTTTTACAATTTTTTTAAAGGAGCAGGTCTATAGTTTTTACAAAGGAGCAGGTATATAGTTTTTAAAAAACTTTATTTTAATTCACATACTCCTTTATGGGTATAAGTTTTTATGTTTCTACTTTTCATATCCGAGTTTTTTTTAACCTATTTGTGACTGCGGTTGTCATTTATACATAATTATGACATATACTTATGACACTGTTTTTTGCTTACATTTCAGGAGAAATGGGGGTGATTTTTGACAGAAGAAATTTGTAATGATGAATAAAAAAGAAGTTATATTGGAGATACAAGTTGCATGGTGTATTGCAGTCGCGGTTGGAAACACAAGTTGGGTCCTATGAGATTTGGAAACACTGTTGAACTCGCATGTTTGTGTGTGTTAGATTCGAATCCATATAGAAGTGATGCCGAAGAGAACACTGGCAACACTGTTTCTTTGATTTTTTTCGGTTTAATCTATTTTCAAGGGATGTGTTGTATGGAAAATAATTATTATGTTAAGTTTGTAAGTGGTGATGATATTGAGTTAGTATCCATGTGATGAGGATTGAATATGTTCAAATATGTATACAAAAAATTTCAAGTTAGTCACTCTCACATGCCTAAATGCTTTCGTATCCATTTATGTTATGTTTTGTTAATTCGTTTTTACAAAAAATAGGAAGAAAATAAGGTTTCTTTAAGGTAAAACTGAAATGAATACAAAATTACCAGCAATATAATATATTAGTATATAGGTTGTTTCAAACATTCCAGGCATGCTTTTTATTAGTTGTTTCATTCCATGTGTAATATAAGTGAAAACAAATCTTGGGAATCCATATCTGACATATACTCGACATATAATTGATACAACCTGCATTTTTATGGCATTTCAGTTTATTCTTTTTCGTATTTAGAATACATTAACTCACTGAATTGTATATAGATTTGACATTATTTACATATGGTTTTCATGGTTTACTTTTTAGTTAATGAATTTTTTATGATTGGACCACACGATTCATAGTTGAGAAAATTGTCGTCGTGCCTTCAGGCACGGGCATACCCTAGTGTGTGTGTGTGTGTGTGTGTGTGTGTGTATATATATATATATATATATATATATATATATATCAATTAGATTCGTCCACGACCTATAATAATATTTTAACCATAAGTGGCACAAATCACACAAGTCCTACGTATAATTAACCCATTTCTTTTTATTCTCAATTATTGTCATTTCATAAGTACTTCTCGACCCTCGAAGTGTTTCATTTTAATAAATGCCAAATCAGTAAGTACACCCTCTCTTTACCCTACTGGTCTACATCGTCATCAACTTGCATAATTTCCAATCTATCACACACACGATTATAACTCATTTTATATTCTCGTAACCCTACGGTTCAATTCCATATGAAATCGTATTACCCAGACCTTATCCACAACCCTACTGGTCCCTATTGACTCCCATTATGATATATAATTTAATTCTAAGGATCCATACACATTTGGAATCGAATTAACGTCAAAAGGGGGAAGAATTTTTGGTTTCCTGGAGGAGTCGATAGATCGATGAAAGGAGGTTGATCGATCAACATTCTTGAGTCGATCGATCGATTAAGCAGGTGTTGGCCCAGTTCTGCAATTATAGCCTACGGGTTTCATCCAATATAAATCCTCAAACCTCCATTAACATGTCCGAAACTCCCAACCAAACATCATGAACGTTATATAAACCAATATAGAAGATTTCTAACATTAAATATTCACAAATTCATCAAGAATCGTCATCAAAGGGGTTAAATTCAAGAAATTATCATTTAACCCTAATTAATCCAATTTTCTCAAGAATTCATTTATTTTTACAGATTTCTATCTCTACTGGGCATCAATTTCGTGAACAATATTCTACATATGACAAATATCCATCCTAACATGATTTTGACTCCAAATTTTGCAATAAAAATCTCCCAAACAACATTTTACTTTCATGAAGACATAAGAGAATTAATTCCTACACTAGTATGGATGTGTTATCAATTAAAGAATAGCAAGTTAGATACTTTCCTGGAAATCGAGGTCTGTTCTGACAGATTTGAGTGGTATAGGAACGTTTCCCTTCTCCCGATCTATGCGTTGGTGGTGGAATTGATGAGAATGGTGTAGGGTTGGTGGCACTCCTCCTTAGAAGCCTTCTCTCTTCTCTCTTCTCTCTTCCTTATCCTCTCTATAACTCCAAGGCTAACCCTCAAGGACTCTAACTCTCATCAGATATAACACTCCAATTTTCGTCCATAATTAATGCCTAAAATGGGTAATTACCAAAATGCCCTCCCGGGTTACCGGTTAGGACTAAAAATGTCTGGAGACCCAAACTAAACCCCCGGGTACACTTTTCTGACTATCTCGACCCTTACGGACACATTGTCACACTCAAAATGACCATACGGTTGACTTATAATTTAATTACTTTTTATTCTATTAATTTAGTCCCGACACGACACATGCGCGTCCCGAGTTAATTTCTATAATTGTCGTATTATTCACTCACAACAACTTTAATAAATTCAATATCATATATTACTTTACTCATATAGTAATATTCAACATAATTATTACCAATAATTACTAACTCTCGTCACGCCAGTATTTATTCAATTTAAAAATTCGAATTCATATTAAATTAATTTATCCCAATTAAATTTAATTAATCCCATAATTAAAGGTCATAAAAATACGGGGTATTACAATGTTATGTCATGGTCTTTAGTGTGTAAGTGAGGTACTATTTATAGGCAAATCTTAGGTCTAATATCATTACTCACCTCTCGAATGTTCTTTGTGATTAATATCTCAGAACATTTTATCCCTTATAATTGTTTGTCACTATCAGACCAAAATTAGCTTTCAATGGTTTAACACCTGGTGAAATAGTGATAAAAAGGTAATCTTGTCGGCCAACAGCATAAAGCGTTCTTTATTGTATTTTTTACTTTTTGTATGATGTAACAGTTATGCATGAATATCAGTAATGATAAAAAAAATAGTGCAAATATGAAATGTTACGATTGACCTCAAAGGTCACTCGTTGTTATGACTTTGTGTGAATATGTGAGCAACTTCATTGGTTGCTCGTTTTAATTTGTAACTAATTTTTATGTGAGTGACCTCTATGGTCGCTCGCTTGTTTATATACATGACTTTATATGGTGATGTCGTGTGTGTCAGTGTGAGTGACCCTTAGGGTCTCTCATACTTATATTCATTATTTATCAAATTGTTGAAGTAGTTGAGTCTGATATTACTCAACAAGTCATACCTCTCATCCTCTAAACCAAAACTCTCAAAACGTCCCATATTTCCTGGTTGCTAGAGATCTACTTGATTGATCAAGGACTCCTACTAAGTTAACCTAAAAAACACAAAGATAATTAGTTTGTTAACAAGTGGTTACTTGTGCATAGTGATATAGACTTTTCCTCTAATAGTTAAAAGAAGTTCACTCAATCTTTGGTCATTAAACCAAAAGATTCCCATTACACTCACCTTTCTTAAAAAGCATCACATTCTTCTTTGACCAAATATTTTTCACCTAAGGGGACACACCTCCCAAACATGGGGCCAAATTCATCCTTAACCCCCGGATTTGGGAAATGATGTCACAATGGGGCCATTCACCCTAAAAAGGATTAAGTATTATGAACAAGGTCCCTCTTACTTCGAAGAACCCAACATCAAAGATCCTAATTTTGGACTAGTGTACAAGGCCTCTCCACAACAACATAATCACCTTATGCAACATTAACGTTGGGTAAGACGAATGAATAAATGAGGTAGACATCAGACAGCTTTTGATTGGGGATCTTCTATAAAGGGACGCTTTTACATTTTCTTCAACAACGAGGGAGAACATTGACATCCTAGTGATAATCTTTATGAAATTATTCAACTAATCGGGTAGGAAAACCTATCAAAACAACTATATGATATTACATGTGGGTTCTTTAACTTGGACTCTAGCTCACCAGATGTCCTTTCATCCTCTGAGGATGAACTAATGGAAGACCTAGTCGATCCATACAACAAATTAGACCTCATCATCCTATAGTTTGCATTCGATTTATTCATCCTCGGAATATCACCATACTACCATGGGATGAAGTTATGGGAATATCTATTTGGTTACGCCTCACATTATAGGTATCAACAAACTTTGGGAAAAAATGACCCGGTGAGGCCATTTACCCCCAGAAGGTCCCCTTATCTAAAGATTCGCATAACTATGAGATTTAAATTAGCAACCTTACTCCCTATGATGACGCTCGAGGTAAATTTGATAGCCTTCAATATGTAGTCTCCTCCTTAGCTATTGTTAGGTCTTTAAAAGGACGCTCTCCATGGGTACCGGAGTATGTCGAATATCTGTAATATTATGGTAATAATTACTAAAAGGCCATGAACATAGTAAAGGAAATAAACCCATAAAAATTTGAGACCTCTTTCGATGATGAAGACCTTGAAGATCCTTCCTTTAATGATGAAATTTAGGAAGCCAGTTGGGGATCTTCTAAATCCACGACACTTCCCCTAGATAAAGATAATCAAAAGGATGATATGATGTTTGTGATAATAGTAGAGATCAATACCCCTTCTTTGAAGTCAAATATGATAGTATGTTGGATAGAGGATGCAACATTTGTCTCCCCTTAAACTCATGCCAAAGCTCCCCTCGACCCATAATATCCCCCAATCCTAGATTATACCGAAGCAATGGTATCAGATTCAAATCCACCTTCCACCAACCCAATATCCATAACCAATCTCTTACTTCCAGTAGAAAAGTTTGAGAAAGAAGAATAGTTACAGCCACTACTCCTTTTAGTTATATAAATTAACTTCCTCACCTAATTACGATGACACTCCTCTCCCTAAAATCCTATAAACGAAAAGGATCATCCAAGGGAACCATTATTAACTTATCATAGGAAAATAATAAGGTTTATGAATAACTTTGAAGAACCTCAGCTCATATCACCATATGGGAACTAGTCGCTAATTACCACATCATGGGAATATCAAGAGGCCCTCATCCTGGTATTATCTCAAGCTTCAATACCTTAAGAATTTTCACTAATAAAAATGTATCCCACCATAGACTCCATCGATATGCACAAATAATTTAGACATCCACGAAAAATGTTGGAACCACTGATTTGTATTGCACATAACTATAGCGATTTGCGAACAGATCATGTTGCTAGTGTCGATATAGAATGGGTAGACTATCAATGTATGCCCCTCCGCACATCCATAGGTGTAGGGCTCATATCCATATATTCTTCACCATCCACCACCATTATTCTAGCCTATAATAACACTCACCCAAAATTCATGGGGGCTAGTGTGGTGTTATAATCCCTAAGAGAGTTGTGGCACTACGTCTTGGAGGAACTAATCATGAGGATGCAAGGGGGCTTGTCTCTTATTTCCACCACTTCCCCCTGGTTAAACATTTTGAGTCATTTGATTTTTCTCGTGGATGTAGTTTGACACCATGTCCAATTTTTTAGCGCACACCCCTGGTAATTGTGGCTTTCTTATGAAGAGAGGGGTTTCCGAGGTTGGTTCAGAGTCGCCATTTTTTTAATATAAAAACAAATAAAAAAAATTAGGTTTAGCCCTTTCGGGCTAATACTAAAGTAGATTATAAAGTCTTCGGTTGACCTCAAGATTCATTTTGTGTGGGTTCGAGAACCGAGTTACGAGTGGTAAAGGTGTTAGACACCCCACCTGTTCTATATGCTTTTGTAATTATATTCTTATTACTTCTCTTTAAATTAATTGATTACTTTTTGATAATTTTAGAATTTTTTTAGATAACTTAGCATGAGGGTCCCTCTCAAAAATATAAATAGGTTCTTAGGTTGGAGAATGGTATATGTGAGAGGTATAAGAATGTCACTTTAATCAATGCAGATACATGGGATTGCATGTGTATGATTCCATGTTTTGTATAATGGGTGGCGGTTAATGTAAGTGTAGGTGTGCCTAAATGATCGTCCTTGAGATAGTTTGACACCTTAATCGAGGTTTGAGAAGAAATAAAAAGGTGATATATTAGTGTATCTCTGTTGTTATTAGTGTATACGCCTTTACACATCTGTATATAGGAATATGATTAGCAACTCCCATCTTTATATAGTTTGATATCTTGTTTTATGTTATTTAGGTGTAAGGGGGTGAAAGTCGAGAGATGGATGGATCTCTGTGGAGACAATATATCAAGAGACATATCGTTAAGGCCCAAGCTCATGAGAAAGACTCAATATTTCTCCTACTTACACAAGAGGACTTGGGATTAAGGATTGCATAGTTCGGTTGTACACATGTTCAAACGTGATATGCGTACAAGTGTAAGACTTGTCTTGGGAGGACTAGGGATGGTGTATGGAATATAAGTATAGGATTGAACCCTAAAATGTCTCATATTAGCACATAACCTTATAATAACCAAGTGATTACTAGTCAGAATACGTTGTTATTCAGACTAGTTTGGAGGTGTAGAACTAGTAGGAGTTAATCTAAAAAGAAAGGAGTTTACAATGGGAGTTCAGGATTGGGGATGGATGCATCCTTAGTAGATAATGCATTAAAGGACGTATTATAAGGATTGGGTTTCACGAGTTTAGCACGGTGTAGTTAATACGTAACCAAGGAGACTTGGGATCAAAGCCAATATAGTTTTAGCGAATCAGGTTGGATTATATAGGGTTGTTTATATTAAAAATGGATATATCCCTAAGAAATAATACGTTGAGAGACGTTTTTTGAGGCTTGGGATTCACGAGTTTAGTTCGGTATAACGCCTACGCACCCAAGGAGACTTGGATCAAAGCCAACGTAGTTCCAACAAACGGGGTTGGATTATATATAGGGGTGATTATATTAGAGATGGAGGAATCCCTAATGAATAATATGTCAAGAGATGTATTATGAGGCTTGTCTCACGATTTTAGTTCGGTATAGCTCCTAAATACCCAAAGAGACTTGGGATCAAAGAGAATGTAGTTCTAACAAATGTGGTATATTTTAAAGGGTAGGAAATGAGATATCGATTTATAAGGTACAATAGTGTAGTATTTATGGAGCCTAGTCCTTAATATAGCATTTCTATTATGTTCGATTGATATATTTATCTTCATAAATTACATTGATTAAATGTTGGTTTTTGAAAAGTATTTTTATGAAAACACATATTCGGGAGGCCATCGCCTTAATGGTAATAGTTCCCTCGGAGAAGTGGTGAGAGTAGACAGATTTTAGACATTGGCTTATAAAGTTTTGGGTTGACATGTCCCAATAACACTTTCATTAGAATGTATTTTGAAAAATATATTTTCATGTTGTGTGTTTTGGAATCATGACATTGGATTTGTTTTTATTTAACATATGAGAATGTCAATACAATACACAAATAGATGTGATTAGTTAGAAACCATGCTTTTGAAATAAAAGCATTGTAAATTTCATATCTGATCCCCTAAATGGGGGTCAGATTAAATAAGATAAACTCGTATGTACAGTTTATCACAATATATAGATATCGGGTATTGACCCAAAATTTCTGTCGAGGTTTTTTATCCTCCAGCAAAAAATAACTTTTGTCCACACCCTTTTTTAAGGTGTTTTCACTAGGGCAGAGCTTTGTTTAAAACTGTTGTTTTTTGTAGAATTTGTGTAGAGGTTTGACTATGTTTATTTCTCAGAGGTGACTTTTCATAAGTATGATCCTATTTTCGGAACTTAGAAGAGACTTCATGGAAGTAATATCTTTTCTCGATGGAAAAATCTCTTTTTTAAACTATGAGATTCTTTTAAACTTTCATAATGAGCTCGAGTATCTCGAACGCTTAGGTGATAAGAAGTTGAAAAAATCGGATCAAGGTCGAGTTTTGGGATGCCTTGAAATGGTGGGTGGGCTTATCTATTTATAGAGGTTTGGGAACATATGTTAACCATTTGAGACCATAAATTTTGATTGCACGACACGTGTAAGGCCAAAATGAGAATGCGTAATGATGATTTTCTGGGATGGATTATCGATCGATTATCAATGGAGAAATGGTTAAGAGATTGGCTAACTGTCCTAGAAGGCTTGCATGTATGTAATTTTACTGGATTATAATTTATTTTCACTTTGGACCTATATACTTTAGTTCGTAATATTTTTGACACTTTGAACTTTATTGTAGGTTTTGAAAGTTGGTTTTTCGTGAATTCTTTTGGTGTTTGTTCTCAATTAAACACACAGTCTCACCAAAATACCTTTCGCAGTCCCTCTCCGTTCTCAATTAAACACACAGACTCACCAAAATGGTTTTTACATGCAGTCCAATCTTGTCAAGTTTTATCGCATATTGTTCGTTGGATAGACAGAATTGAGATGGAAACACTCAAGCCAATATGTGATAGACAAGTACAATAATCAAATATAGTCGTGCATGAGTGCAATAAAGGAGATAGGAGTCAAACATGTAGAAATATATCACTAATCACATCTCAAAGACTCCAAACAATGTAAAGCACATGGATGAAATGATGTACCATCTCAAATCTCTATCAAACAGTCACATGGATAAATGTAATGAATTTTGTGACTTGGCTATCTTAAATGCTCATCCCTAAAAGGTGTAAAAGGAAAAAAAAAATCTTTTTGGATTTTTCAAAATTTGAGCAAAATAAAATCTTTTTGTGCTTTTCTGAAATTTTTCTAAAAAGAAATGTAAAAATCAAAAAGAAAACAAACTAATGATACAAGCTAGCAATAGGTATCAGATGATATGATAAAGCCAATGTATCCTATGCTAGACACGGACCAACCCCTCAGTCAACTGTGCAAATCCCCAAAGACTTCCTAAGACTCTCAAATCTAAGGGCATCTAAAGGTTTCGTGAAAATATCGGCTAACTAACGGTCGGTAGGAACAAAACTCAGGGATACGACCTTCTCCTCAACTAACTGACGTAGGAAGTGCTCGCATATCCTGATGTGCTTTCTGCGCGAATGATGGACTGGATTACGGGATATGTGAATCGCGCTCGTGTTATCACAGGAAATAGTCATGGTGTCCTGTGAAATCCCATAATCCTCTAGCATCTGCTTCATCCACAAGAGTTGTGTGCAATAACTTTCGGCAGCAATGTACTCAGCCTCCGCAGTGGACAAAGAGATGGAGTTTTCCTTCTTGCTCAACCAGGAGATAAGAGCAGAACCAAAATAGAAACACCCACCATAAGTACTCATACAACCATCTACATCCCCGGCCCAATCGGCATCCGAATAGGCGGACAAACGGTCATTGATATCAAAGGAATACCAAATACCATATGAGAGAGTCCCACTCATGAATTTGATAATACGTTTTAGAGCGAGTATTTGTGAATCTTTCGGGGATGTCTGATAACACGCATAGAATCTAACACTAAAGGCTATGTCGGGACGATTGGCAATCAAGTACAGAAGACTACCTATCATACTCCGATACAAGGTTTGATCTACGTCCTTCCCTGAAGTGTCATTACTAAGCTTCATAGAAGTACTCATAGGTGTACGTACATGCTTAGCGGAGTCTAAACCAAATTTCTTCACTAGGTCTCTAGCATACTTCGATTGGGATATGAACATCCCATCCTCTAGCTGACGAACCTGGAGACCAAGGAAGAAAGTAAGCTCACCTGCCATGCTAATCTCAAACTCACTTTTCATCTCCTCCTCAAAGTGGTGAGCATGCTGGGAGCACGTGGATCCAAAGACTATGTCGTCCACATAGACCTGGTCAACCAAAATAGCACCGTCATCTCTCTTGACGAATAGCGTCATATCAACTCCCCCTCTCTTGAAGCCACGGGCTAAGAGATAGGAAGTAAGACTTTCGTACCTAGCACGGGGTGCTTGCTTCAAACCATACAAGGCTTTCCTCAGATAAAAAATGTGCTCAGGGTGCTTAGGGTCTTCAAACCCTTTTGGTTGTTCCACATAAACCTCCTCTTGTAGAATGCCATTCAGGAAGGAACTCTTGACATCCATCTGATATAACTTAAAGCGCAGATGATATCTGATGGCGAGTAGTAAGCGAACGGACTCAGGCCTCGCAATAGGAGAAAATGTCTCCCCAAAGTCTACACCCTCTATCTGTGTGTAGCCTTGAGCGATCAACCTAGCCTTATTTCTAATAATGGTACCATTTTCATCCATTTTATTCTTGAAAATCCACCGGGTACCTATCACATTAGTATCACTAAGTCGGGGGACAAGTTCCCAGACATTGTTCTTTTTAAATTGGAGCAACTCATCCTGCATGGAAGATATCCAGTGTTCATCCTCGAGTGCTTCTTTGTGATTCTTGGGTTCAACTTTGGACGTGTATCAAAGATGACTAACAACGTTCTCTAGTTGAGCACGAGTCTTGACCCCTAGAGTGGGATCGCCAATAATGGCGGAAGGGTCATGACTCTTGCGAACCCAAGCAGGTGTGTCCCCTAACACAGGAGTGGGGGCCACAGAGTGTGGGTGAGGAACTAGTAAGTCACTCTCAGAAAAGTCCTCATCCTCACACTGAAGGTTAGGATCAATAGCCGTCGGAGGTTCGTCATCTTTCGCGATGACGTTTATTAATTACGTAACCTTAGAGATCTTCAGGTTAAAAACCCGGTACTCTCTACTATTCGATGAATATCCTAGCAATATTCCCTCGTCACTCCGGGAGTCAAACTTTCCTAATTGCTCTATATCCCGTAGGATATAGCATTTACTCCCAAAAACACGAAAATATGCCAGGTTGGGTTTCTTGCCAGTCCACAATTCATAAGGCGTCTTAAGTGTGTGTGGACGTAAGTAAACCCTATTCACCATGTGGCATGCAGTAGACACTGCCTCTGCCCAAAATCTCCTAGAAACCTTACGACCTAGAAGCATAGATCTAGCCATTTCCTGGATCATTCTATTCTTTCTCTCAACAATCCCATTTTGCTGAGGAGTCTTCACAGCAAAAAACTCATGTTTGATCCCAAGACTATCACAATAAAGATCTACCTTTGCTTCCTTAAATTATGTGCCGTTGTCACTACGAATCCTATTAATAGTGACTCCGTGTTGGTTTTGTAGGATACGGCACTTGGTCGTTAAAAACTTTACAGCATCGGATTTCTCCCTCAAAAAACCTACAATAGAATTTCTGGAGAAATTGTCTACCATCACGAGGATATACCTCTTACCACCCAAACTCTCAGTATGAGTAGGACCCATAAGATCCATGTGAATCAACTCAAGGACTCGGGAAGTGGTAATGGAATGCAACTTCCTATGAGGGCTACGAATTTTCTTTCCCAACTAATAGGGTCCACAAACCGTGGAAGTTGACTTTCCAAGAGGTGGTAAGCCATGTACTAGGTCCTTTTTAGCTAAACGAGTCAAATCTCTAACGTTCACATGACCTAGACGTTGGTGCCACAAATATATAGGAGTGATCGTGGCGTTGTTGCAGACAAGTGAGGAAGTAGGCATAGTCCCATAGCAATTATCCTCAGTCTTCACCCCTTGCAATAAAAGTTTACCATCTTGATTGTAGACATTACACGCGTCCCGGTCAAACTTTATTGCAAAGTCAGTGTCGCACAGCTGGCTAATGCTGAGAAGGTTCACTTTTAAACCTTGTCATACAAAACATTCTCTAGCTTAGGAAATCCTGGTAACACTATAGTACCTCGTCCTACAATGCTAGACTTGCTCCCATCTCCAAAGGTGACTCTACCATCCTTATAATCCTCAAGGTGGGTAAAAAATGAGACATCACCTGCCATGTGTCTGGAGCATCCACTATCAAAATACCACTGTGAGGTATTATGTGCTTTAAGAGCAACATGAACAACAAGGGCTTTCTTATTTTTCTTAGGCACCCAAGAAGTGGTAACCTTTAGTTTACCCTTGTTATTGTTGGTTTTAGCTGGAATGTGAGAAGCATTCCCTGACGGCAAGGACATCCGTCCGAATTCCTCCATCAAACTCTGTGATGTCGTGGCTAAAAACTCAACACGCTCTCTCAGACTAGAAAACTCATTAGTATGACGTGGTGGAGCAGTAGTACGTCGTGTCCGACCCAAACTATAGCAAAACTCCCTCAGGTGGCCTTTTCTTTTGCAATATGTACAAAAGAACACATTCTTAGGGTTTGCTTTTCTTGGTCGAACTCTTCTTCGTGGTATTTGGTGATGACCATAAGGAGTTGTAGTAAACTCAGGGACTGGTCCAGGTGCAATTTGGGATGAGGAGGCACCCTCATAACCAATTCCTTGCCTATCACCAAAACCTAAAGCGGGGCCGAGGAGCATCTTTCCCATTTTCCCAGATCTGTCCTCGATTTGTACCTTGACTTCCCGTGCTCTCTCAAGATCATGAGTAAGTTGGGCTACAAGGGCTTCAAGTTTATTTCGAGTCTCCATGGAGGAATGAATCTCACTCGTAAGACTAGCCACTTGTTTAGTCAAGTCCCCTCTCTCTTTCTCAAAGCAACTTTCTCTCTCTCTAAACAAATTCTCTTTCTCAACACAGGCAGACTCTCTCTCTCTCTCTCAGGGTGGTGCAGGTGGAGGACTCTCTCTCTCGCTTTTCTTAAATCTTCCTCTAAGCCGGTGATCTTAAGAACTAACGCTTTGTTACGCTTTTTAGTTTTAAATTACTCAGAATATAACTCAGCGTAGGCGCATTGAATATCACTCTCGCTCTCTCTTGTTTCATCCTCCCCCTCACTCACATCAATCTCACTATCGAGGTGTCCCTGTGATGCATCATCCTCATCGTCGTGAGGAGAACTAGTAGTGCTCACATGAGCCATGAATGCGGTAAAGTTACACTCATGTGGTGACTCATCTCCCGAGTCCAACGACTCGAACTCACTGTCGTCGCTAAGGGTAGCATTAAGGACAGCTTTGCCATTTTCTCTGTTCAGACGTGTGGCACACTCAAAGGCTCTATGACCCCTACCGTCGCACTCATAACATCTCTCACTGTCTTTTGCAAATAGAGCTAAATCATCTAAGTCGAAATCACACTCAGAATCAGACGTGTCAATATTTTTCTTTCTAGATGACTCAACTCTCTTTCTTGTCGACCCCTAACTTTTTCTCTATTGGGAATTAAGTGCAATCCCCTTATCTTTAGACTTCACAGATTTAGGAAACATGTCAATTTCATATGTTTGCAAGTCTCCTACAAGTTCCTCCAATTTTAGCGTATTTAAATTACCCATAGAATTTAGCACAGTGACTTTAGCTATAAAACGCTTAGGCAAAGATCGAAGAATCTTTTTCACAACTCTTGCATTAGGAATATGTTCACCAAGATTAAAGCTAGTATTAACAATACCAGATATCCTAGCATAAAAATCATCAAAACATTCAGTTTCAAGCATGGTGATGGTCTCAAATTGAGTTGTTAAATTTTGCAATTTAGATTCTTTCACAGCATTAGTTCCTTCATGGGTAAGTTGCAAAGCATCCCATGCCTCTTTTGACGTGGTGCACGTCATGATACGTTGGAAATTATCAGGAGTGATGGATCCGGAAATAGCACTTAAACCCTTAGAGTTAAAATATGGCCATTTAAATTCTTCTTCAGTCCAAGAAGTGACAGGTTTTAAACTGGTCACATTTTCAACAGTGACAGAGGGAGGTGTACACCCTCTTTCAACTAGAATCCAAACACGTTCATCTATGGCCTTTAAAGCAGATCTCATGCGGGCTTTCCAATATGCATAGTTAGTCCCGTCAAAAACTAGCATTTTATTATATGATTTCTCCATTGAACACGCTCTTTTTCAAAAATCAATTTTTCAGAAAATTGATATCTTGGAAAAAAATTGCGGATACTTAGGAATACGCGATAAATTAGCGCAACCTGCTCTGATACCAATTTGAAGAGGTGCGCTTGCGTTCAAATTAAGAAATTATATAATTAAACTCAGTTTAACCCAATTAAATCCTAAACATGCATCTAGGTGAGATTGAATAGGATGTAAAGTGTGCAAGAACATTCAAACACACACAAGTGAGGAAAAATCCATCAAAGGGAAAAAACCATTTATTTTCACTATAATATTGTAACTTTACGATTTCTCGGATTACAATGTAAATACAGTGACACAGAATTACCCACAGGCGTCGAATCTGTAATCGGTGGCTGGAAGTTTCCCTTTCCAGGAAGGCAGCAATGAAGAAGAAGGTCGGTCTTCTCCACAAGGGTATGAACAGACAAAAGTGTGTTCTTGGGTTGCAAAGTGATTCACATATATATGGCAAGGTTGTGTGAATTAAACATGAGTTTGTGAACTCATAAAGATGAAGACTTAGAGTATTAGGACTCTGAAAATCATCTTGAAAAGTCTTACGAAACAAACCCCCGAAGTTGGTTTATAATTGAGAACCTGGGCCGAAAATAACTGAACACGATATGCACGATTTTATCCCAGGCAGACCGGTCCGATAAGGATGTGGATCGGTTCGAGGTCGGACCGGTTCATTTTTGAAAGAGGTCTCTTCGGTTCTCATTCGGTCCGGGGTATACTAGTTTTTGAGCAAAGCGGATCGGTCCGGATTGAGGCGGATCGGTTCGGGGGCGGACCGATTATTTTTTCAAAAGGGGCGAATCGGTCCGGTGCGGACCGGTTCCTTTTTAAAATAGGTGGACCGGTCCGACTGTCTAGAAAATTGATTCCTTCATTTCTTTGATATTCGGATCCATTGATGACGATGAAAGCTTGAATATCGTCAATGGTGTAATGGCGTACGACATATAATTGATAATGTACAAAAATGACCTTACAATCTCATAGGATACTAACTTTTTTTCTCATAAATAGAACATTCCTTTCGATAACTTTCCATGTATTTTGCTAAGATGGCTCTAGTATCCATGTCAATTCTGGTCATGTAAATCATGGTATATTGTCCTGCAAAAGGAGGTACTAGAATGGGTGGATGAGTGAAATACTCATGTATCTTCTCGAATGATTCTTATTACTGAGCTTTCCAATTTTTTCGTACACCTTTCTTGAGTATATGGAAGATGGGTTTGTAAATGGAACTGATTAGGTTAAAGAACCAACTTATGAACTGTATTTAGCCTAGAAATCCTCAGAATTAGTTTTCAGTTCTGAGTGGGGATATTTCTCGTAGGGATTTGATTTTGGCAGGGTCTACCTTGATTCCATCCTTATTGATGATGATTCCAAGAACTTTTCCTTTAATGACTACAAAGACGCATTTACAGATTTAGTGTCATTTTTAAGAGGCATAATCTTTATAAGAATTTTTGGAGTCATGAAACATGTCCTTTATGATCTTTGCATTTGATAATCATATTATCCACATAAACCTCCACTTCCCTATGTATAAGGTTATGTGGGTTGGTTGTGGATTCTCTCTGGTAAGTTGCACCTGTGTTTTAAGAACGAAAGGCATGATCGTATAATATTACATCCCCTGGGGGGGTAATGATTTTGATTTTCTCCTGATGGTAAGAGTCTATTTTGATCTGGTTGTAACCTTCGAATCTGTCTATGAAGTATTTGAGCTCGTTCATAGATACACTATCTACTAATAAGTCAATGTTAGGCAAAGGTAAATCATCCTTAGGGAAAGCCCAATTGATATCCCCATAGTCTATGAACATTTAGAGTTTGTCATGGTCTTTGTGTACGGTTAGTTATTTCTCCACTTATTTCTTAACTTTGAAGGACCATTTGGGTATGAGCTTGTGGAGTCTTTATTTTACGGTTTTGGTATTAGGGAGAGTGGGTATCTTATGCATGACAATAAAGGGATTGAAGTCAGTCATGTTAGTGTACGACCAAGTGAAAACATTCACAAAACTGGCAAAGAGATATGTGAGTTCTTTTCATTCGTTCTCGTTTAGGGAGGACGTATTTTTAATTATTTTGGCTTTTCGGGAGTGCCTAAGTTTATGGTAATTATGTCATCTTTGTTGGGATACATGTGATTATTTTGACTTCGGTCAAGTTTTTGTAAGTGTTTTAAGTATTTTAAGTCCGTAGAGTTATCATTGTTAGGGGTGAAATCTAATCCACCATTGGATTCATAATCATCACATTTAACACACGCGGGAAAATACTGGAAATCACTATTTATTATGCCATCAAAGGAAGTAAGGACAACATATATAATAGTAAAAAATCTTATTTGCATAGGGATACTAAAGAGAGGGGGAAAAGGGAAATATTTGGCTAACAAGACAGACTCAAAGGTCTCCATATGATGGGGGCTAGTGTGCAACCGGTAGAGATCCCATTTTTCAGTGCTGCAATCCCCTTGATGTTGGTGATAAGATGAGTAGGATTGTATTGAGGTATTTTTGGAGCATCCTTCGGGTGTTTGGTGACCTTGGTATGGACTGCAGGCTGAGGAAGGCGATGATTTTTAAGTTGGGACCTCTTTCTCTTGGGATGTGCTTTAGATTTTTGGTCGGACCTATGATAGGTTCGCTGTGAGGGCATGTCTCGAAGAGGGTTTCTATCAAGAGTTGGGGATTTTCCTTGTTCCAATAATAATCCCATGGGGGTTTGTTGGTTTTGTATTGAGGCTCGATCGAAGGTAATGTTTTAGATGGGAGGGTTGTAGACTCTGGCACACAGAGTAAGAGGTTATCCTAAGGATACTAATCAGTCCTCCTTTGTCTGTAGTGGTACCTCGGGTAGCTGAGGTATTTTACTAATGGTGGAATTATTTAGTGGGTTTTAATTAAGTGGATCCTAACATGGCTATTATAGTGGTCTCATCAGGAAATAACACTAGTAATCCCAATTCGAGATCTGGATTTGAGGTTCATCTATCTTCTGTAATAATATATGATATGTTGTGTTCACTTTGATTGACTTTCTGGATTTTCTTGTAGTCCACGTATAACCCTTCTTTGTAGAGGATTTCCCTTCCGAATTGTAATTATTTCTTTGTTTCATCCTACCATGGATTGGGAAGCCCGTAATAGGGGAAATTCTCTCCTTGGACACAGAAATTTCCATTACACTGTTGATAGGGGACTTTAAGGTTACTGGTTATGGCTTTTCCATTCGGAGTGTACTCAAGACCAGATCTTACGTTGCATTCCATGGCAACGACAGCCTTGAGGATTCCTTATTGATTCTTTCCAAGTAAAAAGTTGATCATATATCCCATCTTTTGGATAATTCGGGAAGCTACACTATGAATAATTGGCTCCTTCAATATCATGTGAGGGAGTGGGATGACTCAAAATTTGGTGAGTTAGATATCACTATTATTATGATGGGTATCTAAGAAAAGGGTAGTGCTAGTGTTCATTAAAGTGGCCCAGTTTTAAGAATATATTTTACATAGTCCGTTTACATTAGAGTATGTCATAGACCATTACAACCATCTAATAAAAGTTCAAGATCACTTATGCATCAAGACGGATTCGAATATCAACATTCTTCGACAGACACACCTCTGCGAGATATATTTTGGTAAGGTTGTGTTTAATTACCTCAATATTTCATTTAAAGTGTTGGAATAATTTTTCTAAAATGTTTTTAAACATTTGAGGCGTCATTTTTCGTCAGAAGAATTTTTTCTAAGAGTTGAGGTAGAGTTTTAATAAATAAAAAATTTGTAGATGTCATTCAAATGACATGTCAATTTTTTTCAAATGACATGACAAAGTCATTTAAACGACAGCTTCAAGCGATAGGTTATGTCGCGCAAAGGCTCGATTGAAGTATTTTATCAAACAACATGCTAATGTTTTAGTTCTCTACAGTCGTTTGATATGTCGCATGTGAAGTCTCTTTAAGTGACATAACATGTCATTCAAGCGACATGCTGTTCTAATTTGAGTGATGTCACTGACTCAATTTTTCTATAACTTCTTATTAAATGAGTCTATTTTGTTTAAGAAGACATAAGATTTTCATTCCACGAAAACTGCTTTTGCAGAATTTTTGTCTTCTCAGTTTTTGAGGGTTTTTAACTTTGTTTTGATTCACAAATCATCCCAATAGCTTTGGTGAATCAATTTTGAACCCCTGATGCAATTTTTGTAGAGTTTCTCTTGTAGGGATGATATTTATACTGCTGATTTAGTACCACTTGAGGGAGGTGTTCGTTGACTACAACTGCGGTCAATTAGGAGTGCTTGAGGGTGTTCCTTGCAGAAGATAGAATTACGTATTCTTGTGGGTTCGATGCAGTTGATCCATTGCTAATTCTAGATGGGGGGTCTATGTGAGTGTCAGCGGATATTCATTGCAGATGCCATTATGTATGTAAGTTGCGATTTACGTTTTCATAGTGAAATAAAAGGTTTTACCCGAAAGCATTTTTTTCCTGAAATTTATTTGTCAGCAATATTTATTTTGTGATGACTTGATTTTACCCACCTAGATGCATGTGTTAGGGTTTAATTAATTTGGATAAAAAATTGATAATTAATTAAATAAGATTAAAATTGGAAATTTGCGAATCCACATATAGTCGATATCACACATATAATCGATAAAAAAAATAACGAATCAAACCTTTTTGTCCCAAATCAATCACCAGTAATGAAGTTTAATATATGAAAGTTTATTAGGATTGATAACCATACTCAATGACTAATACATTCCCATTTAAAACAGCATCAAAAAACATATAAGAAATACATCGTTCCTAGGCACATCAATTAATTTTTTCCATCATCAACTACAGACATCAACTAATACTAAAGTAAAATTACAGAGTAAAAGAAACTGCAAACATCAACTTCACCAACTACACACATTCAACTCCAATTTAGTATCAACTACACACATAAAAAAAATATTCTGAGCACAAACCCCCGTTAAGTATCAAATAAACATACAAACCCTAAAAACGATTTGAACCAACACAAGGAAACCCAAATCCATTCCTTGGAAGTGTAATTATAAAATTTTACAGTGAAAATTTTGAATTCTAATTCCAATGCATGGACTTAGGATTCCAAGGCTTAAAATTGGTTCCGAAATACCCTCAACACAAAACACATTATCCCATGGGACTTGAATTAGGAAAATAAAGTGATTTTTTTAAATTACAATTTTGAGGCATGGAATTAGGTTTCCCAAACATACTCTAACAAAATGAATTAGATAAATTAAGGGTGTGTTTGGTAGTTCAAATAGAATTAAAAATCCAAATATTTATGAACTGAAATTAGAATTTGAAAGAAATTACATTATCCTAAGGAACACACAAACGATTTGAAACAACATATCAACTAAACAAACAAACAAATTGAATCTTCCTAAACAACATATTAACTAAATGATTTGCATCTGCCCTAAAAAACCCTAAGGAACCCTAAACAAGCAAACAATTTAAAATAACATACCTTGAGTGAAAGTTTGGGTGGATAATGGATTCGCCAATGGTGGTCGGCTGCCAACGATAGTTGTATATATGGTGGGAGAGAGAGAGGAGAAAATCATTATAGGGACGGTGGGATTCACCGGTGGAGGAGAGAGAGAAGCATTGTTATGGATGAGGTGGAGAAAGAGAGTGAGCGACTGAGAGAGATAAAGGAGAGAGGCTGAGAGAGATAGAGGCATGAATGTTTTGAAAGAGAGGACGTATGATTATGAACAAGGGTTTTGATTATAATATCGATTTATTGTCACGGCCTTTGACCCTGACACGACCATGACAATAAAACATGGAGATGTTGTCTGGGTCAAAGACTGTGGCAACAACTTCGTGTTCTGTTCTCAAGGTTTTTTATCGTGGCAAGTACTTGCGTGTGAAAGGTGAACAAAATCCATTTTTTGGTGTAGTGGTGGAGGCCCTGAGCGAGTTCTTGCAAGTGGAAAATTTGTTGGTGCCTCAACCAAAGTCTTCCATAGTCTTCGAATCTTTGGTAGCCATTCTCTCCTTGGTTTTACATCTTACATGGTTGAGGGCCTTAAAATTGAGGATTTAGGTTAGCCCAAGATCACTCTATACTTCCTTCTGGAGGTTCCTAATCATAATCTCTATATGGTCATTCTCTAAGGGATGATTGATCATTTGACCACCTTTCTCTCTCCAACGAGATCAAAAAGGCCAACTGCCTCTCCCTCTTCTAGCTTGAATGCATCTAGAATTCCCAAAGAGTTAAGGATGGTAAATTTAGCACTAAAATGAGATAGGAGAGACCTTAGAAATTTCTTAAGAACTCTCATTTCTAAAAATTTCTCACCCAAATTGAAACTAAAATTCACAATATCAGACAAACATGCATAAAATTCATCAAAATTTTTTATTTCAAGCATGCGTATAGTCTCAAATTTTGTGCTAAGGTTTTTAAGATTATAATCCTTAACAGCATTGGTACCCACGATTCCAAGTTGTATGATATCCCAAGTTCTTTAAACGTGGAACATGTCATGGTACGATGATCTTCGTCCGGTGTGACAGCACAAAAAATAGCATTTAAACCACGAGAATTAAATTACTCCCTCTAAAATAAACTTCATTCCAAATTGCAACTGGATTATGACTAATGACATTTTCATTAGTCATGGTAGGAGGAGTCCATCCATTTTCAACAGAAAGCCAAACGTGCTCGTCGATCGATTTTAGAGATGATCTCATCCAAGCTTTCCAATAGGCATAATTTGAGCCATGAAACAATGGTGGACTACTATACGAATTCTCCATATAACCACTGGGATCTATCTAAATAACTTGTAGAAACAAGCTCTGATACCAATTTTAAAAACGCAATCTAGAGTGATCTAATTATATGATCAAATGTAGACTTCGTAGATTAGGTCACACATAAGACAAATTCAACTTAATTCGATTTTATCTTGATTAATTAGGTGAACCTAGACATGCAAGATATTGAATCAAAATTGAAACTAACAAACCACAAGACATGATATGATGAAAAAATCTCTTTCAGGCAAAACCTTTTTTAGCACTATTACAACAAGATATTATAAGATAGCACAGACAGACTTACTAACTTAGACTCCACTAAGTATTGCAGTTATGTCTTCATTTCTTTTTGTTGAAAGAAAATGATGCAACTCCTGTAATGCCCCACAACAAGATCTAGTTACCTCAAGGTCCACCAATTAGCCTCAAGACACTCTTTTCCTATCTTCATCCGCGAAGAATCAACTCCACGGGGATTAGAACAATAGATGTGTTTTTCAAGGTTTTATAAAGTGATCAAAAAACATCCAAGGGGGTTTAATTTGAAAAAACAAAGTGTTTAGTCATAAAAAGATGTGTAAAATGATTGAAAAGAATCACAGATTCGTCTCTCTTAAATAGGGAGAAAAATCCCTACGAGATAGACTTGAAAATATTACGTTTGAAATCAGGTAAAAAATCAATTTTCACCAGCTCGTTCGAACGAGTTACATCTTGTTCAAATGAAATACCTGATCTTATTTGAACCACTTCTAACTAACTATCCAACGATAAAATAATACATGCAAAAAGTTGCCAAAATATATCTCGTTCAAAGTTGTTCTAATAAGGTACATGTCCTCATTCAAACGACATCCAAATGTCGTTCTAACAACTTCGCGAATTTTCAAAAACATTATAAAAATATTTTGAAAAATATTTTATGTTTTCAAACACTTTTAAAATACCCCTGAATGAATTGATTAGACTAAATCAAACTCATATACCTTCTCCATATGTTGTAGTGACGAAATTAAATCTTTGATTGTCGCGTTTGGTCACTAACTTGTCTTCACTTGAAGTCTTGAGAATGTACTTGATGGTGAAGTGGGGTGTAACAGAAAATTATAAACTAAAATATATTGAGCAATAATAAAATTTGCTTTTATAAATCTCCCCCTTTGGATATTTTGGTACAAAATAAAAACAAAAAATAATAACCCTAAGACAAGTTCAAATAATGTCCCTCCCAAACCCGAAAAAAAAAGACACTTGTGACTTTGTCTCTACTGAAGAACCTCATCGTGTAGGCCATGATATGATCAATGTAGAAAAAGACCTACACACATGGAGTAAAGAAACAATACCACAATGCGTGGAGTTTAATCAAAATATGAAACTCCCCCTCAATATGTTCTCCCCTTGAATAGGTATTCCACTCTTTTATCCATAATAGATAAAGGGATAGAAGTTAACCCTGAAAATTTAGCATCACGAGAATTGGAAATAACATAAAAAAGTATAAACAATTAAGCATATGCGATGAAACTTCAAACCAACTAACTACTTTTGAAAAAATTTAAAAATTTTGAGTATAAACATATACATATAAGTACAAACTTGCACAACATCGAATAACATGAAAAGATCTGAATCATAAAGATGAAATGAAGATGTGTGAATATAATGTGGGACAAAGTTAACATAATCATACATAGTGATGGTGGACGAAGACAAAGACACTCGCCTAAAGAAAGAACACAATTTAACCTTAGGTGTAAAAATATTGAACAAAGTGAAATTGACCCAACTCATACAAAATGTCTGTGACACCCAGCCTATTAAAATACCGGGTGATTAGTCCTATACCAAATTAAAACACGAATCCCAGTTGGTTCATCCTTAGCATCACTATCGCAAAAAAAATTTAAAACTTACTAACCACCTAGTAATCCAGAAGCTGGTGCCAAATTTTAACTTTTTTAATTAAACACAACAGTACATGCGGAAAAAATATAAACCATTCACACAACTGAATAAAACTCAACTGAATAATTAATTAAACAATTTTCCGAATAAACCATCGGCCACCAAAGTGAAATCGAATACAAACATCCAAAACCTGAATAAATACATCTGAAATCTGTACTAAGAAGTCTGGGCGACAAGACCTAAATAAAACTGAAACTGACAAATGATTCCTACTCTAGGAATGAATGAACGATGCGTCTAATCCAAATTCCTTCTAGCATCCACATATGTCGCAGCTCCGTGTCCCTGAAATAAAATATCAATCCTAGCGCCCCTGTGGCTGGACACCTAAAAAGTTTTGAAAATAATTTTATAGCAAGGGTTAGAACCCAAAAACATTTTGAAAATATTTAGCAAGTGAATTAACTGCAGTAGCTTAAAATGCATGAATGCGCTTCATATTTAAGTTAGTGTCGCACTCCCTTGTGGACATTCTCACCCCTCCACTAATGTGCACACCTAACGGTTACCTTAACCCCACCTAGTTGTACTACCCCGTCCAACTAGTCCTGGTATAACCTTCCCTTGCCATACTACTCTAACCCGTGTATAATTATTCATGAATTATAAGTTGTTTCACCAATTAACTTAATAAATTCCTTCTTAAAAATTAGCATATAACTGGGTCACAAGTTATATAAATTAAATACATCACACACTGTATTTTTACTCGAATATAATATTAAATACCATTATATATGTACCTTTACTAAACATCCAGATATATAACATACGTATATCCATCCCTCCGAGTATACCCTCGTCGGATGATTCCCTCTAAAGTTCTATCTCACTAGGTGTGCCCACATAACCTAGCTACCCAAGTTGGAATCGCTCACCAAGCTGGCCTAAAACATAAACAAAGTGGAGGCGGTCATATTCCTTCCCTGAAAGTGAGATAACCCCCTCACCCATATACCGAACGCTATGACCTGGGGATATACTCACCCTACTCCTCAAGCTAGGGGATTCACCCACATCGCGCAACCTCCCTTGATAGCACTAGAGTATATAAATTAAATAAATACCTAATCACTGATATTTAATATAACACAAAATAAATACATATATATATATATATATATATATATATATATATATATATACTATCACTACACTGTATATATATAATATAAACCCCGACTTTACCGTGTACTTAAAGATCCGTAACACTAGCCTAAAATTTTTCCTGAGTCTCTGGCCTGCCTCAAATTAATCAATTTTCTCACTTAATAATTTATCATATTCCTGAGTTTATGGTCCGACTCTAATATATTTAATTCACACCTCAATGAATATAATATTTTTCCCCGAGTCTATGATTCGACTCTCATATATTTAATTCACACATTAATTAACTAATACAAATCTGAGTTTGTGGTCTGACTCTCATTTAATTAATTTACACGTTAATTAATTAATACCAATCCGAGTTTGTGGTCTGACTCTCATTTAATTAATTTACACATTAATTAATTAATATCAATCCGAGTATGTGGTCTGACTCTCATTTAATTAATTTACACATTAATTAATTTAATACGTTCCCGAGTCTACAGTTCGAATCTAATTTAATTAATTTCACATTAATTAATTTAATACTTAGTGTCACTTAACCAACATACTCGGACTCCCTCACTTGGTCCATTTTTACATCTCAGAATTTCATTCCCACATATTTGCCCACAATGTGTCACACATTCATCTCCATCAAATTTTCCAATTATATTTACCTATAATTACCAACGTACCCGAACTCGCCCACCTGGTCCATAATTAAATTGAATATATTTCACCCAAAATTCTCACTTTAAGCCTCAACTCTTAACTTAGATTGCACATTCCTAATAACTATCTTTTGAGCCCCTAGCTATTAACTTCTCTATAATTTTTCACCAATTAAAATTATACCCAAAAATCCAAAAAGAAAATAAGTAAAGGTATCAAACTGCCCAACCTGCCAAGGTTTTCCCATCGTCGATCGATCGATGGCCCCCGATCGATCGATCGATCCTTTCGTGGCAGCTCTTCTTCCCCCACTGAATTCCACCATTAACGGAAATTCAAGGATTGTAAACCTTAATTTCAACCTCTAACCAAGTCATCCCACCACATAAACATATGGACTTTGATCTTATACATCATATACACCTTCTAGTATATAAATTCTCAACTTATCTCACAATTTCCGAAATGGGTTTTTCCATAAATCTCCATTAACTTTGTTCTACAATTCCAAAATCCAGATTCAAATTCCACCATTTTATATTCCGGTTTCTCATTCAAATCAGATATCTATACTCAGAGATATATAATACACTTATTTCTTACTTTGAATCTCAGCCAAGTATTTCATTAACAAAACCCCATTTTCACCCATTTATACCCAAAAACGAATTTTAATTTGCACATCACTAAAAATAGAATTGGATATCATAAATCAATCATTACAGCAAGTTAACCACTTTCCTGGAATTGTTCGTAGTGTCTGATTCCGTTGGTGTAGAGAATGGTTGATGAAGAGCACCCCAAATTAGTCCCTAAATTTGGCTCAAAAAGACCCCCAATTGACTTCTTAATTAGCTTCCTCTAATCCTCTCAAAAACCCTAGGTTTAGAATTTTATATCTGTCGTTCCCAATCCCGCAATTTGGTTTAAAACACTTAATCCCGTTTTTGTCCATGTGGGCCTAATTAAAATGACCCGAATCACCCCGTGGGGGCCCGGTTATGCCCAAAAATACCCCGAGACCCAATTACTACCCTCGGGTTCTCTTTCCTGACTATCTCGACCCATCTAGACTCAACCGCGCACTCAGAATTTCCATCCGAAATACTTTTTGACATTTCCTAATTTTGAACTCAAAATGCAACACACATTAATTCGGACAATTAAACTTTAAAGTCGCCAATTATAAATAATTCGGCTCACTAAAATAAATTCTGCAACTCATGAATTTAAGTTTCTCCAATTTAAATATTTTTATGACTCCCAAAATAATTAAATATTTAATCCTCAAAATTACGGGGTGTTACATACTTCCCCTTACAAAGGAATTTCGTCCTCGAAATTAAGATAAGCCTAGTGTTCCAAGCTTCAAATATTACTCTCTAGTCATGCGTCTCTAAGCCCTCTATATCAATCTCTCCCGCTTTTAACTATAAGTTACACAAATATGCATTTTAATTAACCAGGGCGCCCATACACCCTGTACCCATGCTTGACCGCACAAAATTTGCCTTCATTAACCCGGGTGACCATACACCCTATGCCCGTGCTTTACCTCACAAAAAATTATACCCGACTATGCTAGTCGTAACCTGTAATATGACTTCCAACCCGTAGTCATATCACACATGTATATATATATATATGTATATATATATATATATATATATATATATATACTGCCCGGGGTACCCAACCCATGTACTAACGACCAAATATCTCCCCACTTCCAACGTTGCGCTAAGTTTCATGCGTGGGACGTCTCACAAAGCGAAATCCAAACAAGGAACCCCCCGATACACTACTACCTAATATTGTTGGTCATTGAGATCCGTTAGACCCTCAGTCCATAGCACGTCCCCAAAATACTTGTCTCTTAACACAAAAGCATACACGCCTACCCTTATGCTACAAAAGACAACATAAATTATCGCACCCTACTATCACTAGTCCTTGCACAAAAATATAAACCCCGAACTATCTCTCTCCCTGCTCAAAAATAATTTTAACCACCCTGATTCAATTCAGTAAACATCCCTACTTACCGGGATAAAATGTGAGAACACAAGACCTCACTATGTGCCTATCGCACCACGCAATACAACATATATATAGGCTATACGCCCTCTCAGGTGATACCTAGTACCAAACATACCCTGGTGTCGTGAACACCAAAACTTAACACCACTATCCACAATAGTTAAATTCCATTGCTATCCAGCCGATATTTAAGAAATATTATCAACCCTACTCCCATAATTCTCAAAAGTAGTAACTCCTCGCATAATTCAAACCTTCACTCAGTGTACACCTCCACTCTCCCGTGAAGAACACCAAAGAACTCCACTACCCCATGGAAAGTTTATCCACATACTATGCATGCTACAGCCAACGCACCCACTAAATTTGACTCACCTGCGAACTCTAGTGAAAAATAAGTCTTATACTGTGACATCCCCTTTGTCACTCAAAAATATACCCCATGCTCATAGGGTAAAAATAATTACCTCCATACTCCAGTTGCAACGGCTGATCCTCGGGTTCCGAAGCATCTTCTCCCTGCCCGAATGCGCCCATGACTTGTTTTAGTGGCTATACATTCAGGACCTCATCCTGTAGTTGACCCCTGCCTCTCTTAAGACAAACTCTCTTCATGTGTCCCGCTTCCCCACAATGAAACACCTTCTAATACATTCACCCTGCCACTGATCCCTTCCATGTCGACCTTGTTGGAATTCCTGCCCATTCTGCCGATAGCCTTCAGCTCTAAGTTTAGCACGATTTCCCTACCGAAAATCCTGCCCCTGATCTCCCCCTGCCTGCTGTTGGGATACCCATTGGTACTGTTTCCCCCTGCCTTATCCGAATGGCTAGTTTCCATTCCCCTCCCCCTTCCTTTCACGTGGAAGCGATATTCCTAACAGTGCAGGAGTGCTGGGTTAACGACATCAGTGTAAGCTACTAATGCGAAATTATCAATTAAATGTTGTCTGATTCTCCAGACTAACCCATCCACAAACCTTACTTTCTTTATCTCTTCATCGCTAGACTCATCCGGTACAAAATTTACCAACCGAGTAAATTCTTCCTCATAATCGGCCACTGAATGGTCTCCCTGAGTCACCTCTTTAAATTTTCTCCTCATTTCGGTCTCACCCGCTGGAGGAAAATACGTGCGGTCGAACCGTACCCAAAACTCTGTAATAGCTAGTGTATCTCTTTCCTCAACTGTGGTGATCGACTCCCACCACTGTAGCACTGCTCCCACTAAACTAAAAGTGGCTAGCATTTGCTTCCGCACCTCATCGCAATCTCCCATGCGTAGGTGACGCTGGATATCTCCCTTCCTTGACACGCTAGCACTACATCTGAACCCCCTCGTAACTCTAGTGGATACCCACTTTTGAAAAACCTCTCGTACTTGCTGCCACCCCAATGGCCCCACGTGAGCCTGAACATCTGGCGCCATTAACACTTGTGGATGATCCCGTGGAAAGTACCCTGCCATTGTGACCACCGTCGCTTCAACTGCCTGCGCCACTAGTTCAGTTACCCGTGCTGCCAAAAATCATCTCTGGCAGTTGCTGCGATAACTCTTGCTCCTGATGAGCCTCCCTAGTCCCATCTCCCCCTACTGACCTAGTTGCTCCCTTTCCTGGGCGGCATCTGGAATGAGAATCGAATCATATGAGTTCACTCTCAAATATAAATTTGGCAGAAGAACGTAAATGCGCCTACGTATGGGAATACAACAATCCTATAATAGGTCTCTATATCAAAGATTGCTAAGCCAAAACGTGAAAAGCCGTACTGATCCTAAGGACACTAGAACCTGAAGCTCTGATACCATCTGTGATACCCCGCCTAATAAAATACCGGGTGATCAGTCCTATACCAAATTAAAACAGGATTCCCAGTTGGTTGATCCTTAGCATCACTGTCAAAAACCTTTTTTAAAACTTACTAACCACCTAGTATTCCAGAAGCTAGTGCCAAATTTTAACTTTTTTAATTAAACACAACAGTACATGCGGAAAAAATATAAACCATTCACACAACTGAATAAAACTCAACTGAATAATTAATTAAACAATTGTCGAATAAACCATCGGCCACCAAAGTGAAATTCAATACAAACATCCAACACCTCAATAAATACATCTGAAATCAGTACTGAGAAGTCTGGGCGACAAGCCCTAAATAAAACTGAAACTGACAAATAATTCCTACTCTAGGAATGAATGAACGATGCGTCTAATCCAAATTCCATCTAGCATCCACATATGTTGCAGCTCTGTGTCCCTGGAATAGAATATCAATCCTGGAGTCCCTGTGGCTGGACAACTAAAAGGTTTTGAAAATAATTTTATAGCAAGGGTTAGAAGAACCAAAAAACATTTTGAAAATATTTAGCAAGTGAATTAACTGCAGTAATTTAAAATGCATGAATGCGCTTCATATTTAAGTTAGTGTCTCACTCCCTTGTGGACATTCTCACCCCTCCACTAATGTGCACACCTAACGATTACCTTAACCCCACCTAGTTGTACTACCCCGTCCAACTAGTCCTGGTATAACCTTCCCTTGCCATACTACTCTAACCCGAGTATAATTATTCATGAATTATAAGTTGCTTCACCAATTAACTTAATTAATTCCTTCTTAAATAATAGCATATAACTGTGTCATAAGTTATATAAAGTAAATACATCACACACTGTATTTTTACCCACATATAATATTGAATACCATTATATACGTACCTTTACTAAACATCCACACATATAACATACGTATATCCATCCCTCCGAGTATACCCTCGCCGGATGATTCCCTCTAAAGTACTATCTCACTAGGTATGCTCACATAACCTAGTTACCCAAGTTGGAATCACTCACCAATCTAGCCTAAAACATAAACGAAGTGGAGGAGGTCATATTCCTTCCCTAAAAGTGAGATAACCCCCTCACCCATATACCGAATGCTATGACCTGGGGATATACTCACCCTACTCCTCAAGCGAGGGGATTCACCCACATCATGCAACCTCCCTTGATAGCACTAGAGTATATCAATTAAATAAATATCTAATCACTGAAAATTAATAGAACACACAATAAATACACATATATACTATCACTACACTGTATATATATAATATAAACCCCGACTTTACCGTGTACTTAAAAATCCGTAACACTAGAGTGAAATTTTTCCTGAGTCTCTGGCCTGACTCAACTTAATCAATTTTCTCACTTAATAATTTATCATCTTCCTGAGTCTATGGTTCGACTCTAATATATTTAATTCACACCTCAATGAATATAATATTTTTCCCCGAGTCTATGATCCGACTCTCATATATTTCATTCACGCCTCAATTAATATAATGTTTTTCCCCGAGTCTATGATCCGACTCTCATATATTTAATTCCAACATTAATTAACTAATACAAATCTGAGTCTGTGGTCTGACTCTCATTTAATTAATTTACACGTTAATTAATTAATACCAATCTGAGTCTGTGGTCTGACTCTCATTTAATTAATTTACACATTAATTAATTAATATCAATCCGAGTATGTGGTCTGACTCTCATTTAATTAATTTACACATTAATTAATTTAATACGTTCCCGAGTCTACAGTCCGAATCTAATTTAATTAATTTCACATTAATTAATTTAATACTTGATGTCACTTAACCAACATACCCGGACTCTCTCACTTGGTCCATTTTTACATCTCAGAATTTCATTCCCACATATTTGCCCACAATGTGTCACACATTCATCTCCATCAAATTTCCCAATTATATTTACCTATAATTACCAACGTACCCGGACTCGCCCACTTGGTCCATAATTAAATTGAATATCTTTCACCCAAAATTCTCACTTTAAGTCTTAAGTCTTAACTTAGATTGCACATTCTTAATAACTATCTTTTGAGCCCCTAGCTATTAACTTATCTATAATTTTTCACCAATTAAAATTATACCCAAAAATACAAAAAGAAAACAAGTAAAGGTATCAAACTGCCCGACCTGCCAAGGTTTTCCCATCGTCGATCGATCGATGGCCCCCGATCGATCCTTTCGTGGCAGCTCTTCTTCCCCCACTGAATTCCACCATTAAAGAAAATTCAAGGTTTGTAAACCTTAATTTCAACCTCTAATCAAGTCATCCCACCACATAAACATATTGGACTTTGATCTTATACATCATATACACCTTCTAATATATGAATTTCTCAACTTATCTCACAATTTCCGAAATGGGTTTTTCCATAAATCTCGATTAACTTTGTTCTACAATTCCAAAATCCAGATTCAAATTCCACCATTTTATATTTCGGTTTCTCATTCAAATCTGATATCTATACTCAGAGATATATAATACACTTATTTCTTACTTTGAATCTCAGCCAAGTATTTCATTAACAAAACCCCATTTTCACCCATTTATATGCAAAAATGAATTTTAATTTGGACATCACTAAAATATGAATTGGATATCATAAATCAATCATTACAGCAAGTTAACCACTTGCCTAGAATTGTTCGTAGTGTCTGATTCCGTTGGTGTAGAGAATGCTTGATGAAGAACACCCCAAATTAGTCCCTAAATTTGGCTCCAATTGACTTCTTGATTAGCTTCCTCTAATCCTCTCCCCAACCCTAGGTTTAGAATTTTCTATCTGTCGTTCCTAGTCCCTCAATTAGGTTAAAAACACTTAATCCCGTTTTTGGCCATGTGGGCCTAATTAAAATGGCCCGAATCACCCCGTGGGGACCCGGTTATGCCCAAAAATACCCCAAGACCCAATTACTACCCCCGGGTACTCTTTCCTCATTATCTCGACCCATCTGGACTCAACCGCGCACTCAGAATTGCCATCCGAATTTTTTTTTGACATTTCCAAATTTCGACCTCAAAATGAGACACACATTAATTCGGACAGGTAAACTTTAAAGTCGCTAATTATAAATAATTTGGCTCACTCAAATAAATTCTCCAACTCATGAATTTAAGTTTCTCCAATTTAAATATTTTTATAACTCCTAAAATAATAAAATATTTAATCCTCAAAATTACGGGGTGTTACAATGTCATGAATTTCAATGCTTCTAAAATCAGTGACACCAAATTATTTTTGAATGAATTTTATTGTGTAAACCCATTATTCTTAAACGCATCCCTTCTCCTAATGTTATTAGTGTATATCTTTTTGCATGTTTGTATGTAGATATATGTTTGGGAGTTCCATCCTAACAAAATTTTATATCTCATTTCCTATTATTTAAGTGTAATGGATGAAAGTTTAAAGAAGCACGCATCTCTATGGAGACAGCATATCGACAGAAATATTATTCAGGCTTGAGCTTATGAGCAAGACTCAGTATTGCTCCAATGTACCCAAGAGGACTAGGGATTAAAGCCTACGTAGTTTGATTGTACACGTGTTCAAACTTGATGTGTGTGTAAGTGTAAGACTATGCTTGGTAGAGGGGGAGCTAGTGCATGGAATATCAATATGGGATTGAACCCTCATATGTATGATATTGTCACATAACCTTATAATATCCGGGTGATTACTAGTCGAAAAATGTTGTCCTTCAAACTAGTTTGGAGGTGTAGAACTGGGAGGGGCTTGTCTAAGAAGTGGGGAGTTTACACTAAAGATGTAATCTTCTATTTTTGAGAAGTGCATAAGAACACTACATCTTTGTATTAGGGTTGACTAAAAGAAGTCAGGGGAGTTCAAGACTAGGTATGGATGCATCCCTAGTAGATAATACACCAATATACATATTATAAGTCTTGGGCTTTACGTGTTTAGCTCTATATAGTGCCCACGTACCCAAGGAGACTTACAATCAAAGTCAAAATAGCTCTAACAAACGGGGTTGGATTGTATATAAGGGTGTTTATATTAGAGATGGAGTCATCCCTAAGAAATAATACACCAAGAAGCATATTATGAGGCTTGGGCTTCACGGGTTTAGTTCGGTATAGCGCCTACACACCCAAGGAGACTTGAGATTGATAAGCACCCAAAACTGTACATTTTATACTCCGAATATACGTACTTTAGTTGCTAATTCTTGGCAATTTGGGTCTTATGCGCTTTATTATGTATTTTGTAGGTTGAATGCACGTTGCGGTGCTCAAACGCGTATTTAAAAGCAATTGTGCAGATTATGGAGCTAATTACCAATCCCTTAACCCTAGCCTACCCTAACCTAGCCTAAACCCTGTCCCGAGTCGTGTGGGTTTGATTTATTCCCTTTCGTATTTTTTTATATTTTTTATTTTTAGTTTCAATCGTTTTTATTTTTCGGATTTATTTTTTATTTCCTTTTATTTAATGATGTTTTATTTTGATTTTTAGTTTTTAGTTTTTTAGTTTTTATTTTATTAGGATTAGTTTTTTTTAGCCATTCATTTATTTTTTTAGTTTTATTTGGATTTACATTTTTATAGGTCTTTAGTTTTTATTTTTAAGTTTTAGGAATTTTTTTTTTTTTTTTTTGGACTTGAGTTTTTGTTTTATTTAAGTTTTTATTTTTTTTTTTAGGATTTAATTTTTAGTTTTATTAGTTTTAGTTAGATATTTTTTAAGAGTCACAAATTAACACACACACCCCACTTATACTCACTCACACCTTTAAACCATATACACACCCTCACACCCACTCCATCTTCTTCCTTTCACCCAACCACACACTCTCTCTCACCAAAACTCCATTAATACACCAAACCCAACTCTCTCATCTCTAATTTCCATACCCCCAACAGCCATGGCACCTGACCCATAAACCTCATACTCGGCCACAACCCAGAGCCACAACAACCCCCTATCACACTCGACCTCACTCCCTCAACCCCTTACCTCTGGCGAACCCGCGATCCAACCCGAGACATCCCCCCCACCCGATCTCGACCCAAGATGCCCAGCTCCCCTTTCCAACCCGTGGCAACGCCCACATCCAAATGACCTCCGGACAGCAACCCGCTGACCCGAACCCCTCCGGCGTGACCTCGTTTCAACCCCCACCGGTCATACCCGCTACTACCCCCCATCGGCGAAACCAACTCCATACCCGAGTTCAAACCCGAACAATCACCGGACCTCCTTCCTTACCTGCCCCAACTTCTCCTGACCCGCTGTTGCGCCGGCATTGTCCCACCAGCCCCGATCCTGACCCTCTTCCCCGATGCCCTGACTAACTCCCCGGCGCATCCCCATGCATCGCCACCTACTCCCTCACCCCTTTTACCCCATAACCCAAGCCCAACATCAAGCCACCACCTGCCAACACCAACTCGGAACCTGAACACCAACCCGAACCTCATTTCTCATTTTCAAACCAAACCCATTTTATCCGCCAGCCCTTACACGTTCTCTTACCTGCCAATCAACCCTTAACTTCACCAACCTTTTACCCATTTTCCCAAACTACCCCCAAATAATTCATTTAACTCATATACCCAAAATACCCCACAACCATATCAGATTTTGTCACCCAAATTCCCTCACCCATGTACCTTCCTTACCTCACACCTTTGTCATGCACATGTGCTCTTTCATACCCAATTAACCCTCATGTGCACACACCCCATGCTCATTCACTCCCAAATACCCAAATTACCCCCATGCTCCTTACCTACTATTTAAAGAATGGAAGACCCGGTTTGAAGGAAGCCTTTAGAGAGTAATTGGTAGAGAGTATTTTAGAGAGAGAAACACCATTTTAGTTTAATTTTTTTTAGGTTAGAATTTATTTTATTTTCCTTTTTTTAGATAGTGAGGGAAAAATAAATTATTGTGAGGATTAATTTGAGTGAAAGTTTTTGATGTAATTTTGTTTGGATCATTCAAATTGCGGGATGATAATTTCAACTCATGGATTGAAGTTCAATTAAGCATCAAGAAATTGGGTTTGATTGTTCTCTTCTCTTCTCATTTATTTTATGCCTTTGATTACTAATTTGTCAAATTTCATACCATGTTAGGCTAAATCCCCTTTCAAGGAGTGGGGGAACCCTTATTTGATGTTATTTTAATTTAATTAGTTTGATTACTTAAAAATTCCCTTTGAATATTAATTTTGATTCCTCGCCCTTAAATTTACACGTCGAGAAAATCTAAATTATAGTTATAATACCCATTTTAGATTCGAACTAGAGATAGGGGTTTCTTAAGTGGGGTATTATTACTTGAATTTCAACTCTAAATTTATTTTCTAAGATTTACATAAATTTTAATCGATCGATCCTAGCGGGTGATTAATTAAAAGGAGTGTAGATCTATTTCTCTAGAGTTGTGGGGTGTTAAACTTAATATTGTAAAAAGTTGCTATTAAAATTACATTTGCAACGAGAGTTGATTTGTAATTTTGATATTAATTTGGGAGAATTCAATTAATTAAATCAATTAGTTAGAATAGCTAAAATTTGTGGTGTAATCCCACTCCTTGATTGTTCTCAAATTTATTTACCTCATTTATCTCAAATTTTAATGTTAGATTTTATTTTCCATTTTAGTTACCTTTTAGTTTGTCATTTGATCTTTCATTTTAGTTTAGTATTATTTCACCTCACCTCACCTCACCTAATTGTTTTAATATTTGAAAAAGGTAAAAAAAATAGAAAAAGCAAAAGCCCAAAAAGAAAATAAAAGTGAATTACAATTGAGTTGTCTCTAGCTTACCCCCTTGATGTGGATTGATACCCTTACTTACCTCTATACTTGAGTTTGATATTATTTTGTAGGTAATTTGAGGATTTTGATTAGAGGATATTTTCAAGCAATGAAGAAAAATATACACGCCATATTTCTTTCTATCAGAGATTAAATCCAACACTGTTCCAACAAACAAAATTGGATTATATATAGGAGTGTTTATATTAGAGATGGAGGCATCCCTAAGAAATAATATGTCGAGAGACGTATCATGACGATTGGGTTTCAAGAGTTTAGTTTGGTATAGTGCCTACATACCCAAAGATACTTGGGATATATTTATAAGGGTAGGTGATTAGGCGTAAATATTTCATATTTGTCTCCGTAAATTAGGCATTATTATTATCTCTTGCAGCGTAAATAGACTGGACTTATCTCGTATTCATGCTATTAACCATTTCTAGGAAGTATTTCTTATTTTGTGTATTTATTGTGTGTTTTATAAGTATTTCATGCAAACGAATGCGGGAGAGAAATCGGAACAGTGAACGAAATAAAGGAAAGGAAGTTGAAGTGGATTTTTGTAATTTTACAGCCATAATCCGGAGGCGGAGCCAACTAGAAAGTTGAAAAACTTAAAGCCATAAGAACATTGAAAAAATGATGCCTCAATCCCAACTACGGTGAAAAAGTTATGCGAGTTCCAAGTCGAGAAGAAAATCCAAGGGGAAAAAGAGGAACTCAAGAAAAGTTGAGATGCTAACCGGTTCGGTTGACCTGAGCGCAAATTTTTATTTTATTCTTAATTTTTACCAAGATTTGTATGGGTTTAGGACTTTTTCAAAAACGACTTCAATGAGTTGTGATTTAACATTAGGCATACCTTACATTTGTTTAACCTAGTTTTATAGGGAGAAAAGGAGGCGAGAACATACGATGTTTATTTCTTCATCCAGTTTATGATTTATGGATTTTTTTCAAGCAATATTCAATCTTACATTAGTTTAACCTAGTTTTAAAGGGAGAAAAGGAGGAAAAAATGTAGATACCCCATTCTGGCACCCCCTAACCTCTCCTTAGGTCCCTAACGCCTCCCTTCATCACTACAAACCTAAGTCATACCTCGGGTACTGACCTAGACGCCATCGGTCACTCCCAGGCTCCGTTTGACCAAAAGTCAAACTCTTCAGCTCGATCGACACTGAATAAATCTTCAAAGGGCACTAAAGCCCCTTTCCAACGGTCCACCCCGTGCGCGATTCTGACTTACGGCACGGACGAACGACTCATTTTCCCTCGAAACTTGATCAAGAGGCCACCAGATGCTCCTAGGCTCAATTTGACCAAAGTGCACTCTTCAGATCGATCAAGACCGAATGAATCTTCAAAGGGCGCTGAAACCCATTTCTAACAGCCCACCCCGTGTGTTATTCTGACTTATCATACGGACGAATGATTCATTTTACTCCGAAAGGTCATCAAACGCTTCCACACCCCAGTTGACCAAAGTCAACTGCACAAACCAAGTCAAACTCTTTCGAAGGTCAAAGTACATCACCTGAACTTTTAAACGGTCCGCCCCGTGTGCGATTCGGACTTACCATGTGGATGAACAATCCGTTTGTGTCAGACGATCCCCCGTCCAAAGGAACGATGAGCGCTTCCAAGCCATATTTTTCCTAAAGACAACTCCCGGACCCGAGAGCTGTTTAAGGAATTTTAAAGGTCTCTGAAATACCTTTCCATCGGTTTGCCCCGTGCGCAATTCGGATCAACAGTTTGCATTTTATAACCATTATTTAGAAGGAACCTGAAAGAGACTACCAAACGGCAGGTTCCAAATCCTGCCTTTCGTCAGTGTGCCTAAAAACACCTACCGATTGGCAGGACCAGGATTATGTCGATCGGTAATGCCCTGGGCCTGTAAAAAGAAGGGTCTGACCACATTGCAAAGAGACCCAAGATCTAAAATCCATCACTCCCAACGAATTCGGAAAACCTCTCTCAAAGTCAGCGTGATTTCCACATCCAAATCCTTTTCCAACCTTCACTTTCATCATCCTTTTCATCAAACTTGGTGAATTAACTACCCTTCATCATCATCCAAGTGCAAGGGCTGCTCTCCAATATTCAAGATCTTCAAGAAGGTCCAACTTTCTCAACTCTCTCTTCAAATTCTCCTAAATTCGTATTAACCTATTTTATTAATTAGCACTTTTATTCTCTCCATCTCACATAACCTAACTTACTTTTTATTTAGTATTATTGCACATCTCTTATTTTCATATAAATAAAACCCAAAAAAATAAGAAAAATAGGGTTTGCTCATAAATTCCAAACGGGAATTCTCACACTTTTCTCACAACTAAAACACTTTTTTACACACACACACACACATAAGAGAAGTCCTCGGTTGGATTTATGGGATAAATCCCACCCCTCATTTTGCATACAAACTACGTGGACTTTGATGCCTCTATAAGCTACGTAGGCGTCTCGGGGTAAAAGCCAAGACTCGAGTCCTACTTTTCTCCCATTTTCTATTTTTCTAATTCTTTAACTTAATTATTTTAGATTCTATATATTTACATATACATATATTTATTCTTAGTGGCGTATTATTCCTCATGCATTATCGTTCCATTATAACGATCAATGCAAGGATAATCGCGTAAATCCTATTTTCTAATGTTACTTTTAGGACCATTCCAATGGATGACTCACTTTATCTCTTCCATGATACAAGTCGATGATTCCTATCCCCACTACATATACACATGCATACATGCCACGGGGAAATAGAGGAAAATAACAACAATCCATGAGAGACCGCAAGGTAGGAAAGGGTGCCTAACACCTTTCGATTTCCTAACTTAGCCTCTAGACCCTTTTTGAATCATTTTATTTCGTATGTATTGTAATACCCCGTATTTTTATGATATTTATTTTTGGGGATTAATTGAATTTAAACGTGTATTAATTGGAAATTAATCCGAATAAAAATACTAGCGAGATGCGAGTTGGTATTTGATTTTTTTGAGCATATATGACTATAAATGAATATTGAACTATGAAACTTGTCGTGAGATTGAAATACGGCAATTTGGAAATTTTGTTGAGATGCGTATGTCAGTCGCGTCAGGAATATTATTATTTAATTAAAAGTGAATTTCATTTCTATTAACCGTATGGTCGTTTTGAGTGCACCAACGCGTCTAGAAGGGTCGAAATAGTCATAAAACACTAGCCGGGGGTTTAGTTTGGGTCCCGGGGCATTTTTAGGCCATACCGGCAACGAAAAAGGGTAGTTTGGTAATTTTGAATTTTTGGGAATTAAAACCAACGAAAATTAGGAATTAAAAATCTGATTTGGCAATTACCCACTAAACCCACTACCTACATCTTATGACTTAATGGGCTACGGGGGTTATTGGAATTAGTTCCAAAAGTTTCCTAAGGCAAACCCTAGCCACCATTACCATCTTAGAGAAGAGCTTGTAGAGAGAGAGAAGGGAAATCCTGCAGAGAGAGAGAGAATCATTCATCTTCAACATCAAATCAGAGAAATACACAAGGCAAGTGGTTTAATTTATATTATTTTGCAGTGAATGTTTCTTCCATGCTTAGACAAATTCTAAAATTTCATTTGTTTGGGAGATTAATGAAACCCATAAAATTTGAGTTATAAATATAATTTTGGATATAGGTTTGCATGTAGAATTGTAATTTGGTGATTATTGTGATGATAATATATCTTGGATGAAACAAAAACGGATTTAATAGGCTCATTGGGGATTTAAGAATTTCTAGGGTTCATGTTCTTGAAATTGGGGAAAAATGTATAGATTTGATATTTGGATAATGTTTAGAATGAATTAACCCCACAAAACATGTTAGTATGTGACCTAAGTATGTTTAGGGACGATTAGAAACCTTGTACAATTGTTGGATTGATGTTTAGATGAGATTAGAGAGGAAGAGAAGTTGGAAAAACGAAAAAGGGAAAATCTGGGCTCGAAACTGGCCCCTCGTTAGAAGACCTGCCCAGGTCGTTCGAACGAGCTTCTAACGAGTTGACAGTTTGCCTTCTAATGAGAGGGATGTTCTTTCGATGTCTTTCGTTCGAGCGAGATCTCGTTAGATGCCCAGTTCGTTCGAACGAACTCACGTTCGAACAGCCTCGTTCGAACGAGACTTCTAACGAGCTGACAGTTTAGGCTTTTTGGCCTGTTTTGATTTCGCGTGTCCCGTAACCTTGTTCAAACGTAGAGATAACATTTCCTTGATGATTAGTGGATATATTTGGGATATTTGGTACTTAACGAGGAGTAAAACATAGGTGTGTGATTTGAACCAAATGGAAAGTATGGATTAGGACGTGAGTGTCTATTACGGTGTGAGAATGATTGACGGCTTGAATAATTATATTAACCGGGGTTATGTATATCGTGTAACATTATAAGTTGGTACGAGAATAAAAAGTGTACCAAAAATAAATATGGTAATAGCTAATATGTGTGCATGCTTAGTATATATGATTTGATGTGTATGACATACCTACCATACTTGCTATCACGGGAGGTTTACGTTCGCTTAGGGCCCTCTAATCCTTGTGTTGCCCGGATTTAGACTGGTACCTCGAGAACATAGGTCAGAGAAGGACTTATTGGGATGTTAATAAGTCTGTTGATCGTGGGAGCGTAGGTATGTGCGTGACCCATGTGATGTGACTGTGTTCGCCTCCATTGTTTGTGATTTGCTATTATCTGAGAACGATTCCTGAGTGATTCGGAATGTGTGATCCTTATGTATGTGATGTACCGGAATGGATAGCAGAGTATGTGTGCACCGCAGCTTAGTCTCGGGTGCTTGTATTGTATATTTATGGCGTGGCTAATATACACTTATATTAATGATAACTTTCATGTTGGTATTGTGAATATAAATTTCAGAAACGCTTTGAGTAAATATATAAAGGGACAACTTGAAATGAATTGTATTGTTTAATTGAGAATCCGAGTGTTTGTAAAGTCTCTATTTAATTGGTAACATTGAAATGTATAATGGGAACCGAGTAGAAAGGTTAGAACTCATGTCAGTTTAGTTAGATGTAATTATCACTTAGATGGGTGATATACGTTAGGGGTGCACAATTAGACGAGAGGTGAGTATTTCATGTGAGTGCACGTCCTAACATGTATTTTGCATTCATTGTTTTAATGTTATTAAATCACTTGCTATTTTTAAAATAATCTCCACTTTCGGGCTCTGACCCGTTTGCTTTCAAATCTACTTTTTGTAAAAACCATTTTAGGTGCCCAGCCACAAGGACACCATGCATAGGATTTTCATTCAGGTGACGAGTTGTAGCTGTTTGTGGAAGCTACAGGACCTTGCGAGTAGATGATTCTTTCAACTTGACTCCATATTCAGTAGTCATCAGCTGTAGGGCATGTCGCCCATTTCCATTAGTGTTATTTCCTACTTCAGATTTTCAGACCTTTGGCATTGTAATTAATTCAGGATACTTTGTTTTATTTAGTTTAGTTGTGGGATTGTTGTGAGGAGTTTTTCCTCCGGACTTATTATTATGTTGTTGGTTATTCTATTGTTTCGTTTTGGTGAATGTTGTTATCCTATTATTAGCCTCTTTGCATGTTAATCAGAGTTAATTTAAAATTTGGCAACTCACTTTTTAAATACTAGGTGGTTAGTAATCATTAAAATGTTTTCGAAAGTGATTCTATTAACTGAACCAACTTGGAATTTTGTATTAATTTAATAAAGGAGTAGCTACCCGGTATTTAATTAGTCGGGGTGTCACAGGTGGTATCAGAGCATCAGGTTCTAGTGTCCTTTAGGATCTGTACGGTTTATTATGTTTCCGCTGAGCTTTCTTTGATGTAGAGCCCTACATTTTAGGACTGTTGTATTCTTTTGTATATGCTACGTTCTTCAGCTATTTCAAGTTTATAACTGCGAACTTATAAACTTTATTCTTATTTCAGATGCCTCCACGACGTGCACAACGGGTTCCCAGGGATGTAACGCAGAACCACAGCCCGCACTAGTTCAGGGCACGATGAATACCGCCGAGGTTGCAGCCATTGTGGCCCAGGCGGTAAATGCCGCACTAGTCGTAGTTCAGCAGGCACCACCTCAAGCGCCAGTAGCCGCGCCAGTTCAGGCACATGCATTCCCGTCTACTTAGGAACGTGTACGTGATGTTTTTCAGAAAGCACACCCACCGGAGTTCGCAGGTAGCTCCGATGTTGTGGTTTCGAGTCAGTGGAGGAAGGACATTCAGCGGCACCTGAGGATGTATGAGTGCACCGACGTCCACAAGCAGATACTAGCTACCTTTAAGCTAGTGGGGTCTGCATTGCAGTGGTGGGAGTCTATTACCACCGTGGAGGAGAGAGATACTCTCACTATCCAGGAGTTTTAGGTGCGGTTTGACCGCAAGTATTTTCCGTCAGCTGTTCACACAGAGATGAGAAGGAAGTTGATGAGTCTCAAGCAGGAGGGTAAGACTGTGGCCGAGTATGAGGCCAAATTCACAAATCTGTTGAATATTGTCCCGGGTGAGATACCGATAGAGGAGAAGAAGATACAGAAATTTACAGACGGGTTGACTTGGAGGATCCGTCAGCACTTATTGGGGAACCTCTCGTTGGCCACTTATTCTGATGTGGTTAACGTTGCACTGTTACACTGCTAGGATCATCGCTTTCACATGGCTGAGAGCAAGAGGTCAGGAGAGTCCAGCCATCAGGGCAGGACTGGGGGAAATGGTGCCAGCGGGGCATAATCTATTCAGGGGCAGAGACAGGGTGACCAGGGTTCCCAGCAGGGGGATCACAAGAGGTTCAGATCGGGAAATTTCAGGCACGGATAGGGAGGCTTCCGGCAGGGCCATCAGGGTCCGAACGGCCATCAGAACCAGCAGGGTCAGAATGGTCAACAGCAGTTTCAGCAGGGCCAGCAGGGCTAGGGGAGGAACGGTAACGGCCACCAGGGCCGGGGACAGCAGGGACAGAGAGGGGGGAACTTCCCGGGGAAGTGTTACATTTGTGGCAAGACTAGCCATAAACGACATGACTGTCCTGATAGGGGCAGGGCCCCGCAGCAGCAGCAGGGTGCTCGACAGGAGCCGTAGAGACCCGTGTTTCCCGCCGCCCTCCCGGCGCCACCACAGATGGCAGCATTACCACCCATTCCAGCAGTCCCAGTTCAGCAGGGGTAGCTGCAGTATGGGAGAGTATACCAGCTTCAGCAGGCCGCAGCTCCACAGGCACCACCCGCTATTGAGGGTACGTTTCCTATCCATGGCACTATGGGTCGGGTTTTATTTGATACGAGGGCAACGCATTATTTTATAGCTACACATTTTGCGAAAGCCTTAGGGTTGTTAGCCACAGCAGAGAGCACAGTGACGTGTGTAGACTCACCATTTGGGAGTGGGTCACTTATTTTCTTTATATGTTGGGGAGTGGGGGTAGAGATTGGTAGTTTGGTATTACCTGCAGACATGTTGGTATTAGATATGCATGAGCACGATGTGATTATTGGTATGGATTGGCTCGCGGCTTATAGAGCCATGATTGATTGCTTCTGTGGGAGCATTGTTTTTGCCATTCCGGGGCAAAAGATGTTTGTAGTGGCGATGCCTCGCCCAGAGAGAGGCTCGACCGCTCATTTGTATTACATAGAGGAGGATACCTCTAAGGAGGTTGTGATTCCTCTAGATTCGATCCCAGTTGTCAGGGAGTATTCCGATGTGTTTCAGGAGATACCAGGCCTACCCCCCAGTCGAGAGATAGACTTTTTCATATACTTTCTAAGAGGGTACTTTAGATTATATATGGAGGCGTAACCCCTATTGAGTATGGTAATCACAAGTTAATTGGCCAAAGCTTTGGATTAGTTATAGAACACATAAACATGAACCCAATGAGGATAGACTCAACTTAAACTCACAAAACTCTCGTGTATAACTCAGGTCATGCTAATGGACTTTAGAAGTGGCTTAACTAGAGGGAGAGATAAGTAAGCACCCTGGATACACCCTGGCGGGCAAGTAAAAACACACAAAACACACACAACACCCTGAAGAATCTTTGTCAAGTATTAAAAGCTTCGTAATAAATGACAATGGTGAGTTAGCGAACTCTCTAGTTTGCAATAACTCTTTTCAATTCTCAAAGAGAGGATCCCCTTCCTCAAAGGTGGTTGGGATCCTTAAATAGCCCCCACACCACCCCTGAGGCAACTCAGTCATTAAAGACTATGAAAGACATCCCTCATACTTTATGTCAAAATATTAAATGCCTGATGCACTAGTTGTCCCCTACGTCATAAACATTAAATGCCAAGACATGCCTTTTGCCTAACCACTGTGTGTCAGAGGGTTGTTGTCGCAGAGGTGGCTCACCAACTATCTGACAGCCCCAAATACCACGGTGGTTTACTCAAGTGCATGTCTGACATTGTTTAGAAGGCTAGTGACATCACCCACAGTAGATGTGACATTTTAAGTAGAGGGTTGTTTGGTCCATAACTCAATGCCCGATGGAACTCCAAGCTGCTCCGCTTGAGGTTCCACGGTCAGGGTCCTTCGGTGTTTTACCAGGTGTATCTAAGATGGTCAGGACAAGCCCCAACGGTGCCTTACTTCTCAATCCTCCAAACCAAGTCCCTCTAAAGTTCCCATGGTGAGGTCATTCGATAGGGCATGAAAGCCCTCCCAGGTCCTGCCATGCCTGGTCTCTCGTGAGTACCGTTTGACCTCACCCAAACTGTATTGTTATTATCGTTATGTCATTACAACCGTTACAGCTTTACAGTGAATGTAATGAAAGGTACAATATGATTAACACAACAAGCTGAAGTATGAGTTGCCACGCTGAGCTGCCTCACCAAGATGTCACGCTTGAGTTGCCACGCTGAGCTGCCTTCCCAAGCTGCCACGCTAAGCTGCCTCACCAAGATGTCACGCTTGAGGTGCCACGCTGTGATGCCTCCCCAAGCTGCCACGCTTGAGTTGCCACGCTGAGCTGCCTCACCAAGATATCACGCTTGAGTTGCCACGCTGAGCTGCCTCCCCAAGATGTCACGCTTGAGTTGCCACGCTGAGCTGCCTCCCCAAGCTACCTCACCAAGATGTCACGCTTGAGTTTCCACGCTGAGCTGCCTCACCAAGATGTCACGCTTGAGTTGCCACGTTGAGCTGCCTCCCCAAGATGTCACGCTTGAGTTGCCACGCTGAGCTGCCTCCCCAAGCTGCCACGCTGAGCTGCCTCACCAAGATGTCACGCTTGAGTTACCATGCTGAGCTGCCTCACCAAGATGTCACGCTTGAGTTGCCACACTGAGCTGCCTCCCTAAGCTGCCACACTGAGCTGCCTCACCAAGATGTCACGCTTGAGTTGCCACGCTGAGCTTCAAGCCCCCTCTACATTTGCCCCCTCGTGGAGAGATTTGTTGGGACAAAAAATGTCTGCACGAAATGACTCAACTTGATGGATTTTTCTTTGTGTAACCATTGTAACATCTTCTTCGTTGGGGCCTTGTTAGATAAGTCTGACAAAAAGATTGGCGCCAAAAACTCAAACTTGCTGAAGAAGGCAACGCTTCCTGTTCTCTATGCGTCATTTCATTAATGACGTGCGCTGTCTTTTCAACTGTCACAGCACTTCCCGAAGTGCCACGTGTTCATGTGAAATGATTACAGGCGGCGGTGCACGTGCGAGGGTGGGGAAATCTAAATGCCAAACTCGAAAGTCTCAACAGCCATATTCAAAATATTTTGAACCTTAAACACGTGGGCCTTAGGGGTCTCTTTCCACTTCTTCCTTCTTCTTTGCTTATTTCCTTACTTCCTTATTATCTTCTTCATCAGACTGTCATTTCTTTTTTAGAAAGAGAGAGAGAGAGAGACTCCATTGTTGCAAGAGCTATACCGCCGTTTGTAATCGTCCGTCCCCATTGTTGCTCTCAATCCCTTTTCTCTCGAAGCTTTCTTTGTTACAGCTTCACTATTTGTCATGGCGTCTTCAAGCAACCCCACCATTTCCACCACCAGTGTTCCGTCTGCCACCACCACTGCTGCCTCCGCCCTGGGTGCTGCTCGCCAAGAACAGCTGAGATTTTACCGTCACTCTCCCATTTTTGGGGAGGGTGATGGCTTTGCTGTTGCCTGTAAGGCTGTCTGCTTTTCCTCCAAGTTTGACGCCCTCTTGTTGGGTGATGAGGACGAAGAGGTGTCTAAGTGGGGATTTCTTCCCCCAGAAGGAACTCTCAGATTTCTCTTAGAGCGAGGGGACTTCCCATGGTCCCATATTGATTTTGAAGCACCCGGGGGATCCCCCACGCACTTTGCTGCCTGGAACTCTCACATGCAGAGTTCCTATACTGATGTCCTTACTAAGATTGGGATGCAACGGGCAAGGTGGTTTGGTGAGTTTACTCTATCAAAGAACAACGTTGCCTTGCCTATACTGGTCTCTCGCTGGAACGTGGATACTCATACGTTCATTGCTGCCTGGGGTGAGTTTACCATAACTCTAGAGGATGTGTGTGAGCTCCTGGGCCTTGATGCAACAGGCCATGAGCCTTACACTGATGAAGCTCTTGATGCTCAAGAGACTGCGGATCGTTTAGAGTTGGATCGCATATGCCGAAGCTGCATCGGTTCTTCCAACAAAGCTACTTTTTCTCCCTTGATCAATTATTTCTTCCAAAGTTCTAGTGAAGGCAGTTCTTCATCAACTGCCCCTGGTCAAGGTACGCCGTTGGAGCTTCCTGCTTATATTCTTGTGATTTTGTCCCGTTTCTTTTTTACGGGCAAGCCCAATGATCAGCCCCGAAGAGACCTCATCAACCTGTCCCTTCGCCTAGCTCGAGGCAGAAAGCTTCCCCTGGCTGTAATTGCCTTGGGATCCCTGTACACCTGGTTGGATAGGACTTTATTTGACATGGAACGTTCCATTGGCCGTTATAACTTGGCCAATTTTGCCAACAGTGTGCTTCTGACCAGTTTTCTCTACTTCCGCTTTCCTGCCGTAGCGGCCAAGCCCAACAGTCCTCCTTCGGCTGAAACCATTTTGCCTCCTCGGTCCTTCATTTATCATAAGAGGAAAAGCCACAAGGAGTTGATTTCAGTGATCGATCGTTTTGAGAGTTTCGTTATGAGGCCCTATCAAGAAGAGGCCTTTTTTCATACTTGTAAATTTTTTCATCACGATGCCAGATTGATACAGGACCCTTCTCCTGACATTGAGGATCCCTCGCTTGCCGTGGTTCTTCTGCTTTCTCCTGGATATCTTCCCTCCTACACCGAGTGGGGATACACGAGCGAGCATTATAATCCCAACCGATGCAGTCGTCAGTTTGGGTTTGACCAGGGGGTGCCACGTCCAGTTTTCCAATCATCAAACCCCAAAGTCTCCTTTGGCGAGGCATGCTCCTTGTTTTCTTCGACTGCTGCATGGGGGATATCTTCAACAATGGCTGGGCGTGTCACCATTCCCAGTATTACCAGGCATGGGGATGTGACCCCTCTGTTTGCCACCAAGTATTGGCCGAAGCAACTAGCTGAAATTGCTGAGTTTATTGAGGGAGAGCCTGTGTATCCTCCCGTTTCTTCATTTTTTTCCCTGGAGTTGGGGCTAAAAGGCAACTCTGTACTTGGGATAGAATTCCCTCTAAGTTCAACCCACAAAGCGCCTCCCAACGAGCTTCCCCCACTTTGTGCCATGGTCCCAGTTGCCACGCCAAAGTCCAAAACTGCTGCTGCGAAGAAGGCTGCCCCCTCTACTGCGATTACTACCGATGAGGGGGCTTCTCCACCACCTGCCAAGAAGGCAAGGACGGCCAAGAGTGGGACATCGAAATCGAAATCGAAGTCCCAGAAGCCCCAAGCTCCCATGGCAACTCTTCCCATAGCCTCCGTTCCTCCTCCCATGCCTGCTGAGATGGCTGAGCATGTGAGGAGGGAGGCCCAAGCAGAAGTTGACCGAATAAATGCTGAGTATCAATGGCATGCAGTCGTTGTCCCTTCCTCCATTGCTTTCCCCACAGTGGTGGTGGATCCTTCAGAGCCAACGGCCAAAAAGAGGAAGAGTTCCAGGGTTCCTCAAGGGGTCAGCATTAGTGCAGCTAGCTCGAGGAAGAAGACTCTGGGCACCAAGTCCCAGAAGAAACGGACTCCTGAAGTACACTTGACCCCTGAGGTGCAATCCACCCCTGCCCCATCAGTTGCTGCTAATCCTCCCTCTTCGCCCGTGGTCGTGTCTTCTCGTTCTCCTTCTGAATCGGAGGTATGTATGGCTGACTTAATTATTATCTCCTTTTTTCTTGAGGACGACTGTCTTTACTTGTGTGCATATTTATCCCTCCCCCCTTTCTTTGACAACTGTTTTGCAGGGAGTTGAAATAGAAAGACCAGACCCTTCCAGTCCTCCCGTGAGCCCTTTTGAGGGGGGACACTTCGGTGCATCTCATACCGATGTGACTCCTCCCCGTTACCCTATGACAGGGCTTACGTATTCTCGCCGTGGAGTCAGCCAACGTGCGAGGGAAGTTATTGTGGGAGGTGATGACGTTGATCATGCGAGTGATTCCTCGCCTGAAGTGGTAACCCTGCCCGAAGTGGCACATCCTGAGATAACATCCTTAGTGCCTTCTGATTCACAGGCCTCACCTGAGGTTCCTCTACCCATTGTACTTGTTGAGGAGAGTGAGCTCGAGGTATGATGTGATCTATAATTTATTTGTTGTAGTCCTTTCGGTCATACTCTTTTAGTATTTGGCTTACTGAATTGTGATATGTTTTGGGTACCCCAGGTGGAAATGTCCTCGTTGTTGGCGAGCATTCTTCTTCCAACGATGCTGATGAGGCCCCCGACTATCATTCCTTTGTTTAGCACCCTAACCGAGGTAAGTAACACGTCGAGATATTTCTTCATATTTTCTGTGCCCGTTCTTCTTTTCTAACACTTGGCTTTGTGCACAGTTTTCTCCTGATCTTGCACCAACTCCTGTAGTGAGGGCCCAGGTTGGTGTGTTTACACCCCCTCCTGGCGTGGCTTTGTTTGAGGGCCCAGTGTCTTCTCATGATGAACCCAATATGCTGGCCCTTGTGCCCTATACGGGTGATCAGGTTTGGACAAGCGTGGAGGCTTCTGCGTCCAGGGACCCCATTATGGCATCTGGGGTAATAATCGCTCCCCCAACGGTTCATGTCCCTGTGGCTGCCTCAAATGCTCCCGTTGTGACTGAGGTATATTTTTCTTGCTATCTTTTGTTAAGATTTTCCATAATCTCCATCTTATGATTTTTCATAAGATTGTGCTTAAACTCCCCCTTATAACGGTGACCTAAGAACGAAGACACTTGTTAAGTTTTTTTTTCACAAACTCCACCTTATAACGGTGACTTAACAACGAAAGCGCTTGTTTAAGATTTTCCATAAAACTCCACCTTATAACGGTGACTTAACAACGAAAACACTTGTTAAGATTTTTCATAAACTCCACCTTATAACGGTGACATAACAACGAAAAAACTTGTTAAGATTTTTTCGCAAACTCCACCTTATAACGGTGACTTAACAACGAAAACACTTGTTAAGATTTTTTCGCAAACTCCACCTTATAACGGTGACTTAACAGCGAAAGCGCTTGTTAAGATTTTTCATAAACTCCACCTTATAACGGTGACTTAACAACGAAAACACTTGTTAAGATTTTTTCGCAAACTCCACCTTATAACGTTGACTTAACAACGAAAACACTTGTTAAGATTTTTTCGCAAACTCCACCTTATAACGGTGACTTGACAACGAAAACACTTGTTAAGATTTTTCATAAACTCCACCTTATAACGGTGACTTAACAACGAAAGCGCTTGTTAAGATTTTTTTGCAAACTCCACCTTATAACGGTGACTTAACAACGAAAGCACTTGTTAAGATTTTTTTGCAAACTCCACCTTATAACGGTGACTTAACAACTTACCACTTGTTAAGTTTTTTATTCATAATTCCATTATTTGGGCTTTTTTCTTTTCAGGTTGCTCGGGAAAATTCGCCCCCAGTTCTCTCACCTGTAGGTTCGCCCTTCCGAGAACCTGATGTCTCGGAAAATTCTATTCATGATGATCAAGGTTCTACGACTGGTGCTGCATCCGAGAGCGAATTTGGGTGTGAATTGCCTCTTCCTGACCTAGCTCCTCACTCGTTCTGCCTCATGGTGCTTCGGCAGTATCCTCAAATGCCCGTCAACCATCGCCTGGTGATTGAACAATTGGTGGATCGCCATCCTGAGACCTTCACCCCGGATTGCCTGTGCTCAAATATTCATGTGATGAGTCACAGACTGCAAGGCATAGCGATCGTTGTTGCTGAAATTGCCAGTACCCCCACTGCCAGTGTTACCAGATCCCTTCTCAACCAATTTCTAGGTTTTCTGAAGGAGTTGGGACGTGATGGTTTCCGTTTTGATTGGCTTATAACGTATTTGAAAACTTTGAAGAGTCAACAGTTGATCGGCCAGAGGGAGGTATTGCGCAAGCACCAGGAGGACCAGCAAGCTGAGGAGGCTAGGTTGGTCATATTGGCCCCTCTTTTGGAAGCAGTGGATCAAGAGGTGAAGGATGCCGAAAAAGCTTTGTTCCTGGCCAAAATGAAGCGTGAGAGACTCCTGATCGAACGTACGTAAGTGCAAACGAGGCTGGAGGTTTCCATTAACGCCCAACGATCTTTCACAGCAACTTCTTCAGGCCTGCCTGGAGATTTTTTCTCTTCCTCGGATTTATCTTTTCTTTTAGGGTAGTTACTTCTTGTATACAGATCTTTTACTTCTTTTTCTCTATGTAATTCTTGGGCAATAACTTCCAAAGGAAATTTTGTAATACTCTATTGTTTATGAATGAAGAACGCATACTTTTCAATCCCTTCATGTGTTGTGACTGCTGTTGTGTGCTATAGAGTTTTGTGTTTCTGCAATTCTTTATTCTAAAAAAAAATGTCACCCAAAACTTGTATATTTATAACAATATAACATCAGCTCAAACTTGGGTATTTTACACATGATAAACCTTCAGCCACTTATTGTTAATCTTAAATGGCTTGTCTTCTTCTATCTTCGAAATTAAGAAATAACCTGAGTCATGCGCTTCCTTCACAACGTAAGGTCCCTCCCAGTTGGTTGCGAACTTTGGTAGAGGAAGTCCCCTAATGTGCTTTACTGCCGCTTTCAATACGAGGTCTCCTTCCACGAACTTCCTTGGTCTCACCAACTTGTCATATGCCCTAGAGAGTTTTTTCGTATATATTTGAAAGTGTTGCATCGAGTTATCTCTGTGCTCATCCAACGCTTCCAGTTGTATATGTCTACTATGAGGGAGCATGCTACTTCTCAAGGCATAACTGGCAGAGGGAACTTCCAATTCTACTGGGAGGATTGCCTCAGCCCCATAGACAAGAGAGAACGGCGTGTATCCTGTGGGTTTTCGCTTGGTTGTTCGATAGGCCCACAAGACAGCTGGTATCTTGTCATCCCACGCCCCTGGAAAGTCTTCCATCATTTTGGCCAAAATATTAATCAGGGTTTTGTTAGTTGCTTTGGCCTGACCATTTCCCTTTGGGTATGCCACCGTTGAAGTGTGATGAACAATGGAGTATTTGTCCGTGAGTATTGTTACTTCAGAATTGACGAAGGGGATCCCATTATCTGAGAGAATTACTTTTGGGATCCCAAAATGGCAAATGATGTATTCTCTGATGAAGTTCCTCACCACCCCAGCTGTTGCCCGTTTGAGTGGTATTGCCTCGACCCATTTTGTAAAACACTCTGTTGCTACCAGTATCCATATCTTGCCTCTCGAAGAAGGGTGTATTGCCCCCACTAGGTCAAATGCCCAAGTATGAAATGGATAGGGTGTTGACAGAGAGTGTAAGTCCACCGATGGGGCATGGATCATATTTCCATGAAGTTGGCAAGCTTTGCATTTTCGAACGAACTCAGCAGAGTCTTTCTCCATCATTGGCCAATAATACCCCAACGTTATCAACTGATCATACAACTTAGCCCCTCCTATATGTGCTGGATCGTGCTCTTGTTTGAGGACCTCCACTGCTTCTTCCCTTGTGACACATCGCAAGGGCCTATTAAAGTACCCCTTTCGATAAAGCTGCCCCTCCTGGACGTAGAACCTTGGAGCCCTTTACTTTAGACCCATTTCATCTATTTTCTCCGTTGGGACAACCCCCTCCAGAATGAAGTCGGTGTAGGGCCGCCTCCAGTCCGTTTGAGCTTCAATAAAATGGCACTCAGCTGCTTCGAAGAATAGCTGACACTTGTTGCATTTCCGTTGTAGCTCTGCCGCATCCTGCTTCATTCTAGGCCAGAAATACCCCTCCCTTTGAATTCTCCTATATAGAGGTATCTCAGTCATCTCGCAATGCTCCTCATGCATTTTCCTCAATATTTGCTCGGCCTCCTCGGGGCTGACGCATCTTGACAACCATCCTCCTGTATTTCTGAAATTGAGATTTCCCTGGCATGTAAAATATTGGGCCAACTCTCCTAGCCGCATCGCCCCCTCACCAGACTCCAGTTGCTTCTTAATGTCTCTTCTCCAATCCGCGTCTCCCTCCATCGGTAGTATTGACTGAACCACCAAAGGAGCAGTTCTTCGTTGGATCGTAACGATAGTCGTATCGCTCCTCATGACCATTTTTTGAGCAATAGTGGCATAAGCGTCTGGATGACGGTTCATCATTCTGGGATGTCTTCTGATTTTGGTCCGATGGAACTGGCTGAGGAGCCTTTGAATGATCGTTCTGTACGGTGCCAAACTCATGTGCTTCAATGCATATTCTCCGTTAACTTGCTGAATTACTAAGTTCAAGTCACCCTTGATGCAGAGTGAACGAATTCCCCTTCGAAGAGCCTCCAGCAACCCTAGTACCAACGCTTCGTATTCTGCTTCGTTATTGGAGAAAGGGAAATCTAGTTTGTAGGAAAGGCAAATCTCCTCCGTTCCTTTTGAAAGCCGAAGACCCATCAAACTGCATCGTCCATTCCTCATTGGTTGCATCCAGATAGTTGGCTTGTAAGTCGTCTCCCGGAATGTCTTCTTTAGGTGGTTCAAACGTTCCTGATGGAAAGATTGCCAACAGATCAGCATACGCCTGGCTCTTGATAGCACGAGGAACCACACACTTTAAATCATATTCGGAGAGAATAAGGAACCACCTAGCTGCCCTGCCAATCAAGATAGTTCTAGCCAAAAAATACTTAATAGGATCACATCTAGTTACAATATGAATTGTAAAAGACATCAAATAATGTCTAAGTTTTTGTGCTACAAAGACTAAGGCCAAACAATGCCTTTCTAGGCTGCTATATCTAATCTCTGGCCCATGTATGATCCTGCTGAGATAATACACTGGCCGTTCTTGCCCGTCAATCTCTTGTGCCAGCAAAGCTCCAACGGACCTTGTAGTTGAGGTGAGGTACAGCTGCAACGGTACTCCTGCTTGTGGAGGAACCATGATTTGTGGTGAAACGAGCAGCTTCTTCAACTCATCGAGAGATTTCTGGTGGTCCTTTTCCCATCTGAACTTTGTGTTTTTTCGCAGCAGCTGCATCAACGGGTGCGTTACTTCGGCCAATCCTGGTACAAATCTTCTAAGGTAGGAGACTTTACCGAGGAAACTTTTCAGCTCCTTCGCCGTTCTTGGGCACGGCATTTCTAAGATCGCGCGTTGTTTATCCTGGTCCATCTGCACCCCTTGTCGATCAACCACAAAGCCTATAAACTTCCCACATGTTACTCCGAAGACGCACTTCAATGGGTTCATCCTTAGTTTATACTTCCTACATCGAGTAAACACCTTCTTTAAGTCGTTTAGGTGGGACTCCTCCTTCTTCGATTTGATGACCAAATCATCCACATAGAATTCTACAAATTTATGGAAGAAATCGTGAAAAATGGCCATCATTATTCTTTGATAAGTAGCTCCCGCGTTCTTAAGTCCAAACGGCATTACTTCGTACATGAAATTGCCCAACGGGGTTCTGAATGTCATTTTCTCTGCGTCCGCGGGGTCCATCTTGATCTGGTTGTACCCTACGTACCCATCCATGAAGCTATACATCTCATGCCCAGCCGTGGCATCTATCAAGCTATCAATGGAGGGTAGAGGGAACTCATCTTTGGAGCAAGCCCTGTTCAAATCTCTAAAATCCACACAGATCCTTATTTAACTCTTGTCCTTTTTCCCTACTGGCACAATGCTAGATAGCCAAAGGGGATGCTGTATTGGTTTGATGAATCCTGCTGCCAACAAACGCTGAACCTCTTCCTAAATCTTCAAGTCCAACTCAGGTTTATAAGTCCTTGTTGCCTGCTTCACCAGGATGGCTAAAGGCATCACGTTTAGCTTGTGGCAGCTCACTTCCTCATCTAGCCCTTCCATTTCGGTATACTTCCATGCAAAGACATCTATGAACTCCCGGATTAGCCCAACCAAGGCTTCTCATTTCTCCTTACCGAGATCCTTCCCGATAAAGATGGGCCTTGGGTCTTCCCCTTCTCCTGCCAGGTTCAACTGCTCCAACTCTTGTGCCTGGGGCTTTGGTTGATTTGCCATGTAGTCTGGTTCTTCAGCGACCTCCTCCACGAACTCCTGTATGTTGGAGTTGTCTATCACCATACACTGTCCCTGTTGATCCACCAAGAAACACTCATATAACGGGTCAGCCCCATCCTCGGTCTCTTCGGCCGCCCGCTCACATCGTTATAAACGGTATACCACCTTCCCCTCTTCAGTGACCACCTTCTTTCATTATCTGTTGGTAACTGTTGCCACGGCCTTCCTCTTCCTCTCTCTCAAAGCCTCAGCGATTCTCCCCCCTGAAAAGCGACTCAGTACGCTTTGCCGTTGGACCTCATGCTCCACAGGATTCACTCTAAGCTTTACTTTGTTTTTGAGCTGCTTCGTGGTACTTTGGGGTCGAGGGATCACCTGATGGGTTTCTTTGGCCCTCACCCCTTCGTTACTCGCGGCTTCTTTTCTTTGCTCGTTTAGAGGCCCCATTCTATCTCTGATCGAGGGAACCCATGCCCCATCCATTCTTCTCGTTAGGACTCGAGCATCCTCCTCCAACTCCGTATAAAAGGCCGCATCTACAAAGTGAGCTTCCTCGATAGCAAAAGGCCTTTTTGTAGCCCTAATGGTCACTTCTGTTCCTTTGACATTCGCCTTGGCGCATTGATGATATGTTGAAGGAACTAAACCTTGATTGTGCATCCATACTCTTCCTATTAGTAAATGATAGGAAGTTGCACTTTCTATTACATGGAACTTGATGTGGGAACTCAGATTTCCCATTACAATTCCCACATTCACATACCCAATGGATTTGGAAGATTGGTTGTCATAACCTGAGATTACCAGAGGCATGGGGACCAACCTTTCTTCTGGGATATTAGCTGCGTGGAAGGAGTTGATCGGCATAATGTTGATGGAAGCACCCCCATCCATAAGCGTTCTTGCAAAACTAACCCTGTTGATACTGGCCGTCACATACAAGGGCCTATAATGAGGGAACCTTACAGCTCTATCTGCATCGCTGAAGGTCACCTCTGATAGGAACTTTTTCACCAGCCTCGCCATGGGTCCCCTCCATTTCAACGAGGGAACCGCGTCCTTCTTCGCGATGTCAAGGATCGCCCGAGTTATTTCCAGTCTGCTCTCCTTTGGTATCCCCACTTGATCGAAGAACCAAGCGAACTTTGGGGATTTTGAAACTGCGCTATATTCTATGACTGGGCCCGTTTCCTCGCCCTCAACGCTATAGGCGTCTTCTACGTTCCTAGCACTTGCTTCATCATACGCCAGAACCACGTTAGCCATTCCCCTAGTGCAATACTACAGTGCTTTATCGAACTCCATTGTTGCCCCTCCCCCCTCTCGCTCTGCCTCCTTATCATAGGCCGTTACAACATTGGCCCCATGCGCCGGGAGCGGGTTATTGTTAACGTTTCGCGGGGGGATTTGTAATGTTCCCGCCCTCATGCGCTTGTCAATGATTCTTCGCAGCGTGAAACAGCTTTCTGTTGGATGTTGGACCTTTCGATGAACCTGACAATATTTGGGATTGGCCCTGGTTGCCGCGTCGGGTTCTTCCTCCGGGACGCCTTTCGGTTCATAAACCGTTCCGCCTTGTACCATTGCGTTATAGAAACTCACAGCCTCCTCCACCGTACAAGGCAATGATGGAGGGTCTTCTCTATCCCTTCCAAACTTTCTTTTGTTGTCTTTCCTCTGGGCCTTGCCCCCATCCTCTCTCTCGACATATCCCACCCGTGGGGCCTGAGACCTTCCCCCGATGGGTTGTATCGGCTGTCTAAACATCATGGGAGCTACTACTGGGCTAGGTCGCACCACCAAAGATATATTTCTTGCGGACTTTAAGAATGCTGAAAATGTTCCCTCGCGTGTCTCATTGATCAGGTGACAGATATACTCAGGAAGTAATCCCTCAGCACAAATTTGTAGTAACCTAGCCTCCTTATCTTCTTCCCTCACGTTGAGGGACCTTTCCCTAAACCTTCGGATGTAGGCCACTACCTCCTCTCCTGGCCTTTGCCTCTCCCTGCCAAGTTGGGTTAAGGTGAACTCATCTTCTGCCAAGAAGAACTTTCGGACGAACAATACATGCATCTCCTCCCACGTGGAGACACTATTGGGCGACAGGTGAGAGTACCAAGTGTATGCTTTATCAGTCAGGGATTTGGAAAACTCCCTCAGCCTAAGCTTTTTTTCATTGCAATGCGCCCCCAAGTGTTCAACGAAATGCTTAATGTGTTCCTTCGGGTTCCCGCCCTTCCCTGAGTATTTTTCAAAGGTAGGGGGAATATAGTCCTTCGGGTAGGGTTCGTCGTTGTACTCCTGGGGGTAGGGTGCCCGGAAGTCGTCGTAGACCACTGCCACCTCGCCCACAGCCTGCGAGGAAGACTGCATGAACTTCAGCATCTCCTTCTGCATCTCTTTTCTCATCTCTTCCAAGGATGAGGCAACTGGGGCCACCTGCAACGGGGCAGACGGTTGAGCGCTCGTTGCAACCGGAGCGAACGTTATCGGTTGCACCGTTGAAACTCCTGAGCCGCCCACAGTGGGATTCACAACAAAGGGTACACTTGCTGGGACCGCTCCTGTAATGCCTGCCACTGGTGGGGCCCCTAGGGCCACTCCTGGTGTTACGAAGGCATTAGTCTCCAATCCTCCCAGCATAGTTGAAGCTACTGGGTTTTGCAAAAACTCATAAAATTGCTCATGAGGAGCGCCATCTGGGCAGGTCCCAGCCCTGCGCTCGTGGAAGGTTGTGGCGCCCCTGGGACGCCTATCATTGTTGGAGCCAGCGGTACCTCTACTCGAGGAGCCCCATCTCTTAGGGCCTCCTGCTCCCTCGCAGCCTGTTCTTCATTATGCTGTATGTCATCGAAATTGAGTCTTCTAGTATCATTATCCTGCGCCATATTCCTTCTCTAGAAGGATGCCTCCCCGGTGGAGTCACCAAATGTAAGAGGGTACTTTAGATTATATATGGAGGCGTAACCCCTATTGAGTATGGTAATCACAAGTTAATTGGCCAAAGCTTTGGATTAGTTATAGAACACATAAACATGAACCCAATGAGGATAGACTCAACTTAAACTCACAAAACTCTCGTGTATAACTCAGGTCATGCTAATGGACTTTAGAAGTGGCTTAGCTAGAGGGAGAGGGAAGTAAGCACCCTAGATACACCCTGGCGGGCAAGTAAAAACACACAAAACACACACAACACCCTGAAGAATCTCTGTCAACTATTAAAAGCTTCGTAATAAATGACAATGGTGAGTTAGTGAACTCTCTAGTTTGCAATAACTCTTTTCAATTCTCAAAGAGAGGATCCCATTCCTCAAAGGTGGTTGGGGTCCTTAAATAGCCCCCACACCACCCCCGAGGCAACTCAGTCATTAAAGACTATGAAAGACATCCCTCATACTTTATGTCATAACATTAAATGCCTGATGCACTAGTTGTCCCCTACGTCATAAACATTAAATGCCAAGACATGCCTTTTGCCTAACCACTGTGTGTCAGGGGGTTGTTGTCGCAGAGGTGGCTCACCAACTATCTGACAGCCCCAAATACCACGGTGGTTTACTCAAGTGCATGTCTGACATTGTTTAGAAAGCTAGTGACATCACCCATAGTAGATGTGACATTTTAAGTAGAGGGTTGTTTGGTCCATAACTCAATGCCCGATGGAACTCCAAGCTGCTCCGCTTGAGGTTCCACGGTTAGGGTCCTTCGGTGTTTTACCCGATGTATCTAAGATGGTCAGGACAAGCCCCAACGGTGCCTTAATTCTCAATCCTCCAAACCAAGTCCCTCTAAAGTTCCCATGGTGAGGTCATTCGATAGGGCATGAAAGCCCTCCCAGGTCCTGCCATGCCTGGTCTCTCGTGAGTACCGTTTGACCTCACCCAAACTGTATTGTTATTATCGTTATGTCATTACAACCGTTATAGCTTTACAGTGAATGTAATCAAAGGTACAATATGATTAACACAACAAGCTGAAGTATGAGTTGCCACGCTGAGCTGCCTCACCAAGATGTCACGCTTGAGTTGCCACGCTGAGCTGCCTTCCCAAGCTGCCACGCTGAGCTGCCTCACCAAGATGTCACGCTTGAGTTGCCACACTGAGCTGCCTCCCCAAGCTGCCACGCTTGAGTTGCCACGCTGAGTTGCCTCACCAAGATGTCACGCTTGAGTTGCCACGCTGAGCTGCCTCCCCAAGATGTCACGCTTGAGTTTCCACGCTGAGCTGCCTCACCAAGATGTCACGCTTGAGTTGCCACGCTGAGCTGCCTCCCCAAGATGTCACGCTTGAGTTGCCACGCTGAGCTGCCTCCCCAAGCTGCCACGCTGAGCTGCCTCACCAAGATGTCACACTTGAGTTGCCACGCTGAGCTGCCTCACCAAGATGTCACGCTTGAGTTGCCACGCTGAGCTGCCTCCCCAAGCTACCACGCTGAGCTGCCTCACCAAGGTGTCACGCTTGAGTTGCAACGCTGAGCTTCAAACCCCCTCTACAGACTTATTACCAGATACGAGACCTATTGCCCGCGCACCTTACCGTATGGCTCCGGCAGAGATGCGAGAGCTACAGTATCAGATTGAGCAGTTGTTGGGACGGGGGTTTATCCGGAGGAGTACTTCGCCGTGGGGTGCCCCTGTGTTGTTTGTAAAAAAAAGAGATGGATCGTTGAGGATGTGTGTGGATTACCGAGAGTTGAATGAGGTCACGATACGGAATAAATATCCGTTGCCCCGAATCGATGACTTATTCGACCAGTTGAGGGGAGCTTCCTTCTACTCAATGATTAATTTGCGATCGGGATACCATCAGTTGCGTATCAGGGAAGAGGACGTCTCGAAGACTGCGTTCTTAATGAGATATGGTTCCTACGAGTTTCGGGTTATGCCTTTTGGCTTGACAAATGCTCCAGCCGTGTTTATGGACTTGATGAATAGGGAGTTCAGAGAGTTCCTCGATCAGTTCGTCATTGTCTTCATCGATGATATCCTGTTTTACTCCCAGACAGAGGAGGAGCATGCAGAGCATTTGAGGCAAGTTTTGCAGATGCTACGTCAGAACGAGCTGTATGCAAAGTATGAGAAGTGTGGGTTTTGGCTGAAGGAGGTTCAGTTTTTGGGGCATATTATTTCCGACCGAGGGATATCTGTTGATCCGGGGAAGGTATCCTCGGTGAGGGAGTGTGGACATCCCACGACACCGACTGAGATCCGTAGTTTCTTGGGCCTAGCAGGATACTACAGGAGGTTCATTCGGGGATTTTTGAAGATAGCAGGTCCTTTGACACATCTGACTCGTAAAGGTGTGTCGTTCATTTGGAGTGATGCCTGTTAGTTGGCATTCGATGAGTTGAAGGACAAGTTGACCTCAGCACCAGTGTTAGCATTGCCGAGACCGGGAGTTGAGTATCTAGTTTACACCGATGCGTCCTTACAAGGGCTTGGAGGTGTATTGCAGTAGGAGAGTCAGGCCATAGCTTATGCTTCCCGTAAGCTAAGGCCTCACAAGAAGAATTACCCCACTCATGACTTGGAGTTAGCGGCAGTAGTATTTGCCCTTCGGATTTGGAGACATTACCTTTTGGGGGAGAAGTTTCGATTGTTCATGGACCACAAGTCCCTACAGTATCTATTCACGCAGAAAGAGTTGAATATGCGGCAACGGAGGTGGCTTGAGTTTGTGAAGGATTATCAGTTTGATATCCAGTATCACCCGGGGAAGGCTAACGTGGTAGCAGACGCGTTGAGCCGTACGCCAGTAGATGAGGTGGCAGAGGTGTGGAAGGAAAAGTGGAAGGAGTTGGGACACCAGGATGCAGTGGCCCGATCATTCATGTCGGTGATGACTGTTACACCGCAGATTGTCACGAAAGTGGTGAAGGCACAAGCAGATGACTCGGTCTGTCAGGAGCAGATAGTTCGATTATTAGCCGAGGGAGCTGAGTCCTATATCGTTAGCTCAGACGGGGGATTACGCTTCAATGGGAGATTGGTAGTTCCGGAAGGGGATGAATTGCGGTACGAGGTGATGGCAGAGTTGCACGGCTCACGGTTCGCGGTACATCCCGGTGGGGACAAAATGTACCAAGATATGAGACGACAGTATTGGTGGAACGGGATGAAGAGAGATATTGTCGTGTTTGTTTCTAAATGCGCCACTTGTCAGCTAGTAAAAGTGGATCATCAGAGACCGACAGGACTTCTACATCCATTGGAGGTCCCGATGTGGATATGGGAGAGCATCTCCATGGACTTTATCACGGGGTTACCTACGTCACAGAGAGGTCACGACTCCATTTGGGTGATTGTGGACAGGTTGACCAAAGTTGCTCATTTTCTACCCGTAAGGACAGACTACACTACGGGACATTATGCCCAGCTTTTTATTACAGAGATAGTGAGATTTCACGGTGTGCCCCTAAATATTGTGTCTGACCGAGACAAGATTTTTGTTTCACAATTTTGGGAGAGTTTTCAGGAGGCCATGGTCACGGAATTGCGGTTGAGTACATCTTATCATCCGCAAACCGATGGGCAAACCGAGCGTACAAATCAGATGTTGGAGGACATGTTGCGGATGTGCATCATTGACTTCGGGGGTGGATGGGAGCAGTACCTTCCACTAGTGGAGTTTGCTTACAACAACTCCTACCAGTTCACCATTGTCATGGCTCCATTTGAGGCGTTGTACGGTAGACCTTGTCGTTCCCAGCATGTTGGTTGGAGGTGGGGGACAACAAACTACTTGGGCCGGAAGTAATTCAGGATACTTCGGCAAGGATAGAATTGATACGGAGTCGCATTCGGGTAGCTCAGGATCGGCAGAAGAGCTATGCTGATGTGAAGAGGTTCTTCAGGGAGTTCCAAGTGGGGGACCAGGTTTTGCTCAGAGTGTCTCCTATGAAGGGGATTATGCGATTTGGGAAGAAGGGGAAGTTGGCACCGAGATACGTGGGTCCATTCCCTATCATCGAGCGGATTGGGTCTGTTGCATATAGACTTGGGTTACCGGAGCATTTACATCGAATTCATGATGTGTTTCATATTTCCTCGCTAAGGAAATATCTTAGAGATAATTTATCTCATTCTCACATTGCTTTGGAGGACATCGATCTCCAGCCTGATAGCTCCTACGAGGAGGGGCCGATTGCTATTTTGGACCGAAGTGAGCGGAAACTACGATCAAAGATAGTTCCGTTAGTACGTGTTCAGTGGCGACATCATAATGTCGAGGAGTCCACATGGGAGCGCAAGGATGAGATGCGCGAACGTTATCCAGAGTTGTTCTTACCAGGTACTTTCTAGTTCCGAATTTCGGGACGAAATTCTGTTATTAGGGGGGAAGTATGTAATACCCGTATTTTTATGATATTTATTTTTGGGGATTAATTGAATTTAAACGTGTATTAATTAGAAATTAATCTGGATAAAAATACTAGCGAGATACGAGTTGGTATTTGATTTTATTGAGCATATATGACTATATATGAATATTGAACTATGAAACTTGTCGTGAGATTGAAATACGGCAATTTGGAAATTTTGTTGAGACGCGTATGCCAGTCGCGTCAGGAATATTATTATTTAATTAAAAAGTGAATTTCATTTCTATTAACCGTATGGTCGTTTTGAGTGCGCCAGCACGTCCGTAAGGGTCGAAATAGTCAGAAAACACTAGTCGGGGGTTTAGTTTGGGTCCCGGGGCATTTTTCGGCCATACCGGCAACGAAAAAGGGTAGTTTGGAAATTTTGAATTTTTGGGAATTAAAACCAACGATAATTAGGAATTAAAAATCTTATTTGGCAATTACCCACTACCTACATCTTATGACTTAATGGGCTACGGGGGTTATTGGAATTAGTTCCAAAAGTTTCCTAAGGCAAAACCCTAGCCACCATTACCATCCTTAGAGAAGAGCTTGTAAAGAGAGAGAAGGGAAATCCTGCAGAGAGAGAGAGAATCATTCATCTTCAATATCAAATCAGATAAATACATAAGGCAAGTGGTTTAATTTATATTATTTTGCAGTGAATGTTTCTTCCATGCTTAGACAAATTCTAAAATTTCATTTGTTTGGGAGATTGATGAAACCCATAAAATTTGAGTTATAAATATAATTTTGGATATAGGTTTGCATGTAGAATTGTAATTTGGTGATTATTATGATGATAATATATCTTGGATGAAACAAAAACAGATTTAATTAGGCTCATTGGGGATTTAAGAATTTCTAGGGTTCATGTTCTTGAAATTGGGGAAAATGTATAGATTTGATATTTGGATAATGTTTAGAATGAATTAACCCCACAAAACAAGTTAGTATGTGACCTAAGTATGTTTAGGGATGATTAGAAACCTTGTACAATTGTTTTATTGATGTTTAGATGAGATTAGAGAGGAAGAGAAGTTGAAAAAACGAAAAAGGGAAAATCTGGGCTCGAAACTGGCCCCTCGTTAGAAGACCTGCCCAGGTCGTTCGAACGAGCTTCTAACGAGTTGACAGTTTGCCTTCTAACGAGAGGGATGTTCTTTCGATGTCTTTCGTTCGAGCGAGATCTCGTTAGATGCCCAGTTCGTTCGAACGAACTCACGTTCGAACAGCCTCGTTCGAACGAGACTTCTAACGAGCTGACAGTTTAGGCTTTTTGGCCTGTTTTGATTTCGCGTGTCCCGTAACCTTGTTCAAACGTAGAGATAACATTTCCTTGATGATTAGTGGATATATTTGGGATATTTGGGACTTAACAAGGAGTAAAACATAGGTGTGTGATTTGAACCAAATGGAAAGTATGGATTAGGACGTGAGTGTCTATTACGGTGTGAGAATGATTGACGGCTTGAATAATTATATTAACCGGGGTTATGTATATCGTGTAACATTATAAGTCGGTACGAGAATAAGAAGTGTACCACAAATAAATATGGTAATAGCTAAGATGTGTGCATGCTTAGTATATATGATTTGATGTGTATGACATACCTACCATACTTGCTATCACGGGAGGTTTACGTTCGCTTAGGGCCCTCTAATCCTTGTGTTGCCCGGATTTAGACTGGTACCTCGAGAACATAGGTCAGAGAAGGACTTATTGGGATGTTAATAAGTTTGCTGATCGTGGGAGCATAGGTATGTGCGTGACTCATGTGATGTGACTGTGTTCGCATCCATTGTCTGTGATTTGCTGTTATCTGAGAACGATTCCTGAGTGATTCGGAATGCATGATCCTTATGTACGTGATATATCGGGATGGATAGCAGAGTATGTGTGCACCGCAGCTTAGTCTCGGGTTCTTGTATTGTATATTTATGGCATGGCTAATATACACTTATATTAATGAGAACTTTCATCTTGGTATTGTGAATATAAATTTCGGAAACGCTTTGAGTAAATATATAAAGGGACAACTTGAAATGAATTGTATTGTTTAATTGAGAATCCGAGTGTTTGTAAAGTCTCTATTTAATTGGTAACATTGCAATGTATAATGGGAACCGAGTAGAAAGGTTAGAACTCATGTCAGTTTAGTTAGATGTAATTATCACTTAGATGGGTGCTATACGTTAGGGGTGCACAATTAGACGAGAGGTGAGTATTTCATGTGAGTGCACGTCCTAACATGTATTTTGCATTCATTATTTTAATGTTATTAAATCACTTGTTGTTTTTAAAATAATCTCCACTTTCGGGCTCTGACCCGTTTGCTTTCAAATCTACTTTTTGTAAAAACCATTTTAGGTGCCCAGCCACAAGGACACCATGCATAGGATTTTCATTCAGGTGACGAGCTGTAGCTGTTTGTGGAAGCTACAGGACCTTGCGAGTAGACGCTTCTTTCATCTTGACTCCATATTCAGTAGTCATCAGCTGTAGGGCATGTCACCCATTTCCATTAGTGTTATTTCCTATTTCAGATTTTCAGACCTTTGGCATTGTAATTAATTCAGGATACTTTGTTTTATTTAGTTTAGTTGTGGGATTGTTGTGAGGAGTTTTTCCTCCGGACTTATTATTATGTTGTTGGTTATTCTATTGTTTCGTTTTGGTGAATGTTGTTATCCTATTATTAGCCTCTTTGCATGTTAATCAGAGTTAATTTAAAATTTGGCAACTCACTTTTTAAATACTAGGTGGTTAGTAATCATTAAAATGTTTTCGACGGTGATGCTATTAACTGAACCAACTTAGCATTTTGTATTAATTTAATAAAGGAGTAGCTACCCGGTATTTAATTAGTCGGGGTGTCACATGTATCAGTATGTCTTTGGATGCTGTCCTTCGGGATGGCTCCACTTTCTTTTGTCTGTTTTGAGTAAAATAGACTGGCGACTCCATATCTCTACATTTTTCACCTCACGCATCACCGACGACAGTCGAAGCGCTCCTAAGAGGGATGCATGGGACAAAGATCCTCTCACCACGGATATGACACCCTCTTCTACCCTCTCTCTCTCTATCTATCTCTCTCTCTCTCCGTGAGGATCAGGGATGTCCACAGTGGCGACTCCACTGGGGATTTTTGTTTAAGAGGGCTAGACTCTATTTACATGGGTGTTTTATTTTCCTATATACTCCCCTACTTTGCATGTTCCCCTTTCCATGTGTACCTCATGCTTATGCTTCTATTCACACACTTGTAGAATATTCTCCATGTACACTTCGCACCACGTGCACCTAAGATCACATATGTCCACATGTTCCACGCATCACTTACCCATGCTGGGTATACTATAGGTGCCTGTACTTTGCTCCCTGTTTGGAAAGATAAAGAAAGATACTCTCATGATAAGATACTAATAAGAGAACCATACATGATTCACACAACATCACAAAAGGGCATTGTTATTTACCAAATTTTGTCCAGTAACTGGAGGGTCACTTCGTGATGGGCGCTAGTCCGGCAGGGCGCAGTTAGCCTAATCGATATGACTCTCACCTTCCATTATCCAAGTACCTTCGACGTATATCGAACGGTTCCCCCGCATCGTACTGCTTGAAAGAAGTCATTACGAGAGGTATATTTCAGGGAACTCATTTGCGTATGCCGAGTATATCGAATTCTCTCTCACACGTACCGTCCCCACGAGGTATATAGTGAGGCAATTCATATACACTCAGGTATATCAAATGGCTTGTCTACACGTACCGATTTCCCTCAAAAGCAAGATGTATATCGTGGAAGTCACGCCAAAGGAGGGAACCCTTTCCAATTCACCCAACCAACTGCATACCCACATATAGGTGTTAAGCGTAGGACACATATGTTAGATTATCGGTTTCCACCTGAAACTCTGCCAAAATTCTAGTTCAGCCTGCTGCCCAAAATTTTGCACATTTTTAAAATGGGACCCTGCCCGTGAGCCTGGTTACAAGTCCAACCATAGCTTCGCATATGTTACATACCCAACTTTTCTAGGCTCGGGTCTCGTCCGGCATTTCATTTTGCATTTAGGAGAATTTAATATAAGTGAGAACATAATAATTATAATAATCATGCTGAGACCCGTGTCCCAAAAACATTTCTCCTTTCTTTATCAAAAGTCCAAAACATTTCTCATTTCTTTATCAAAAATACAAAAACATTTCTCATTTATTTATCAAAAATCCAAAAATAGTTTTTCTTTCAATCTCAAAAAGGAAAAAAATGTCAAAAATATTTTCATTCTTTTTTGTCAAAAGTAAATCCCATTTTACGCCTTCTCAGGTCGATTACATGCCCTTGGTCTGGCTCCTTATTGGCTTCAGTCTTCAGTCAAATCACCTCGGAGTTCCTTTTGTTCCCTTGTTACTTATTTGGAGTCCGGAATCCATCCTCTTTCCATGGAAAACATAGATCAAGTACCATTTGTGCAGCCAGATTTGACGGTAGTCTTAGCTCAGCTCGTGTCCAAGACTGGCAACCACCAAATTGAGGTCTGAGAGATGCAACGAAACTAGATTCCTGTTCCTCAAGAGCTCAAGGCCCTATTACCTCATGTTATGGGTCCACCCAAGCCTATCTGGGTTCCCGAAGAGTATCAGCACGCTCCACATGCTCCTCCTACTAATGGGTCGCTGTCTGTCCAACTTCCTATGCCAAACCTTGCCCAACCTGGGGCTAACTTGCCTATGATCATTGATCCAAAGGAGGAAGGGTTGAACAAGGTCAAAAAAGATCTCAAGATGCTAACTAAGAAGTTTGACCAAGTTAGAATCTCTGAGAATTACATGGACTACACCCACATGTCTCCTTATCCTAAAGCGAGGTTACTCGAGAAATTCAAGTTGCCAAATATTGAGAAATTTGGAGGAAGTGGACCCCTGATTATTCATCTTCGTAATTATCACCGTTCTATAACTCTCCTAGGGGCTTCTGAAGAAGTGATGGCCCAATTATTTCAGTAAACTGTGAAGGATAGCGCCCTCCGATGGTTTTTGTCTCTCGAGGAGTCCAGAATCCGTAGGTGGGAGGATGTAGCCTAAGAATTCATGTCTCAATACAAATATAATGAAGAGATTTAGGTCACCCACCATAATTTAGAACTTTTTAAACAGAACTCTGGGGAATCAGTCAGTAACTTCATATAGCCCGATGGAGGGAAAAAGCAGGCACCATGACCAATCGTCCATTCGAGGAAGAACAAATCAACATAGTGAAGAAGAACTTCTTACCCCATGTTCGAGCAACAATGGGAGGATAATACTATCCCCACTTATGAGCTCTCAGAGAAGCGAGAGTAGAAATCAAGGAAGGTCTTGCTAAAATAGAAGTTGAACCAAAGAAAGTGTCCGAACAGTTCACCCTCAGAAAATATGATAAACCTATCAATGTTGTAGTCTCAACCATCAACAACATATCTCAACAGACCACCTCATGGGCACCAGAAAGCCGCCATTTCCTAGATCAAAAGGAATACACCGAGCTATATGCTCCCCTATCCAAAGTTTATCAAGCAATATTAAGACGAAACCTTATCAAACCCTTGGATCCCCGTCCATTGCCAAATCCACTCCCTAGAAACTTCAAGGCAGAGGCCCATTGCGCCTTTCATCAAACTATTAGTCATACCACTGACAATGCTTTCATCTTCGAAACATAATCTAGGGTCTAATTGATCGGGGTACTATTATCCCACCAGCTAATTCTAAGCCAAACACTACTCACAACCCACTCACAAATCATGCCAATTCCATCTTCTTAGAAAAGAACCCATAATTTGATCCCTCGACTCAAATCACACCCATATACTCTCTGAAACCTCTCAAAATTTGCCCATATTTCCTCCTGCACCCTACTAGCCTCGCTGAGCAGGCACTATCACTCCTTACCAGAACATGCATCGCTGTTCGTACACGTTCTTAAAATGGAAGTATGGAATTATCAGAAGTGTTAAACCAACTCCTAGAGTTCGGGCTGAAATTTCCCTCACAGATGATCATTGATTTCTAGAGGTTCGGTACGCTATTCTTGGAAGCATGAAAATGGGCTCGAGAGTCAGACAGTTGGGTGGTACCAACAGATGAAGTCAGTCTAGACGACGTTGTCCAGATCATGGAATAATTATTCAGGCAAACTAACAATATTTGCAGTATGACTGAGTCACTCGATACTCTAAAGTGACAAGGGCACCTGGTCCCTTCACCCTTACATCTCCCCACAGAATGGGAGGACTTGTACGAAGAAGCCATTGAAGTTGTGGAATGCATTGACTTTACATGGAAAGACAAAAAAATTTCCACCGGATGGGGGGAAGAATTTGAAGATTCAAATAAAGAGCAAGCTTCAGAAAAAACTAGCCCGGTAGTCAACATGTGTGGAATGATATCATTTGAAGAACTCCTCGGAGAAATAAACAAGGTGGAAGAACAACCCGAGATCGACGAAGAAATAGGGTTCATGTTCTTCCCTTCTTCAGTAAATCACATGACCAGATCAGGGAGGCATTACCAAATCCCAATCTTACCACCATTCATTGACAAAGGTAAGAGCGTTGAAAACCTTCCTGTGCCTGAGATAACCCTCGAGGAAATAAGATCCTCGATCAACTGAAGAAAACTCAAGCTAACATCACTCTATAGGGGGTTTTCATGTCTTCCCAGCTGCACATAAATGCTTTGATCAAGTTTCTCACTGGACCCACAGTTCCTCCTTCTACCACACCAGAAAAAGCGATAAATTTAGTCAGATCCTTGACCTCTACCCGAATGCTATCCTTTTTCGAATAAGAAATCCCCAAAATCGGGCCAAACCACAATCATGCACTCAACATCTCCATCGTAGTTATGGGGAAGATCGTACCACTATCTCTTGTCGATAATGGATCCACTTTGAATATCTGCCCATTAAGAACCTTTAAATGCTTAGGACTGAAGGAAAGTGACCTCTATCCAACCTTCACAGCTGTACGTGTCGACTATAATACTCGTTGGGAAGTGATGGGATCCATAAAACTTGTAATAGGGGTTGTACCTATAAACCCTGTCATTGAATTCCAAGTTATTGACATCCCAGCTTGTTTCAACCCGTTGCTCAGATGACCTTGGCTCCACAGTATCGAAGGCGTGTCTTCGTCGCTCCATCGAAAATTGAAGTTCTTCTCCAACGGACGAGTCATCATCATTTTCGACGATAATGACAATACTGAGAATGCGGGTTCAAATGATATGATCCTATCAGGATTTCGAGTTGAGCCACTTCTACTCCTGGTAGGGGACGATTTCAGAGAAAGGGTTTATCTAGAATACGACACTCATGGCAACGTTAATGTTATTCAGATATTCAAAAACATGCACTTCATACCCGGACTAGGTCTAGGGCAAAGACAGCAAGGGATAATTGAGCCCATCGTACTGAAAGAAGTCTTCCCTCCTTATCGTTTGGGGTATTAACCATCAGAACAAGAGCTCAGAATGATCCGCCAGTCTTGACCAAAGAGAAGACTATACTGCATCCAGATTATCCCAGGTGACTCCTTGAATGGACGATTCATTAAAGAGGGCGAGGACTTCCCCTTTTGCGGCTTTTCAAAACTATGGTATAACCATACAGACAAGAAGATGAAGCCTGGAATGGAGATCTTTTTCCAAGACAGCTACCCATGGTCTGAAAGTTCCCGACACCATGTGCAACCACTCATCAAAGATACCAAAGATTTTTAGGGAAGTGACTCTAAGGATTCATTCAACTTATCGACACTGGGGCTGACACTCTGCATGGTTCACTCAAGCACTACATCACTGGATCCATCCCCCGGATTAAAGATGCTGATACACCTCTCCTCAACTGGCATGCTGCACCAGTTCTACCTGCTTAAATCCCACCAAACCCCAATGTTTACCCCATATCTTATTCTATTGTCTATCCTTGATCAAATGTAATCGAGACCTCCTTTGATGAGTTCTCAATGTTGTTTTTCCTATCAATGAAATAAATGAGGATTTTGAGTATCTTGATGTGCCTTACATTAATTGTTTAGATTCTAATCAAACTTTTGAGGATGATGATTTTGCAAATGAACAATTCTTAACTGATATAAATAGGGTTAATAACAAACAACATAACCGCGTTCAAGTTAATGAAGAAGAAATTGTTACTATTAACCTCGATTCTAGTAGTCAACTGCGCGAGATTATGATAGGGGAAACCCTTGACGAGCATGAGCGCACACAACTCAAAGAATTACTAAAGGAATTCGTGGATGTCTTTGCATGGTCCTATAACGATATGCCCGGCATTGATCCTGAAATAGCTCAACACGAGATCCCCACTCTTCCAGATTAAAATCCAGTTAAACAAAAGTTGAGAAAGCTCCTCACTGAATGGTCTCTCAAAGTAAAAGAAGAAGTGGTCAAACAGTTGAACGTGGGCTTCATTCATGTAATCGAATATTCCACATATCTAGCCAACATAGTGCCTGTGCCAAAATCATGAGGGAAAGTTCGAATGTGTGTAAACTACCGGGACTTGAACAAAGCCTCTCCAAAAGATGATTACCCGCTACCCAATATCGACATGATCGTGGTCAATATAGCCAGTCATGCTCTCAAATCATTCATCGACGGGTTTTCCGGATACAACCAAATTAACATGCACCCAGATCACCAAGAAAAAATCGCATTCATCACCCCATGGGGAACCTTTCGCTACACTGTTATGCAATTTGGTCTTAAGAATGTTGAGCTACCTACCAGAGGGTTTCCACCGCCATCCTGCATGATCTAATTCACAAATAAGTCGAGGTTTATATGGATGATATGATTATCAAATCCAAAACTAGAGAAGGTCATCTTCTTGCTCTTCGAAAGTTGTTCGAACCACTGCGATGATATCAGATGAGATTCAATCCACAGAAATGTGTCTTCGGTTTTACAAAGGGAAAACTCTTGGGATTCATGTTCAGTGGGAAGGGGATAGAAGCAGATCCTGCCAAGCTGAAAGTCATACTTGAGATACCACCTCCCCGAATGAAGAAAGAAGTCTATGGTTTCCTTGGGAAATTACAATATATCAACTGGTTCATCAGCCAGCTAACTTCCATTTGTAAACCCATTTTCAAACTCCTCCGAAAGGATTCAACCTAGGTTTGGGATGAGGCCTGCCAAGAAGCTTTTTGACCAAATGAAACAATATCTGACCTAACCTTTGGTACTCATGCCACCACAGCCTGGTCTCCCCTTGCTCCTATACCTAATCATAACCGACACTGCAACTGGGGATTTGCTAGCTCAATACCTTAAAGAATCCCACAAAGAAAAAGCCATCTATTACGCCAGTCACAAATTGGCTAGGTACGAAGTCAACTACACTTGTTTGGAAAAGGCATGTGTCGCGCTTATATGGGTTTCCCAAAAGTTATGACACTACATGCTCGCCTTCCCCATTAAATGTATCCCGAATGCACCCCATCAAGTACCTGCTTGAGAAACCCGCCTTATCTAGTCAAATGGCTCGATGGTTGATGCTCCTAGCCGAGTTTGATATCGTGTACGTCATGCAGAAATACATAAAAGGAAGATCCATCTCTGACTACCTCGCTGACTACCCCATGGAAGAAGCTGATGCCCGGATCTCCAAATTCCCATATGAAAACATCCTCTGCGCTGCTCAAGACGGCCTTTGATGGTAAATGTTCTTTGACGGCGCTGCCAATAAAAAGGGATATGGCATTGGGATACTTTTAATTGCCTCAGATGACTCCCACACTCCTATTGCTATCAAATTGGATTTCCTCTGCACCAATAACATGACTGAATACGAGGCGTGTACGGTAGTCCTCAAAGTTACTCTTAAGAAAGGTATTCAATACCTAGATGTCTATGGGGATTTCGCCCTCATCATCGGTCAAGTGCTCAGAAAATAGAAAGTCAATGACGAGAAACTCCAACCCTTTCAAGCCCACTTAAAAGAACTGGCCTCATAATTCCAAGATATCACCTTCCACTACCTACCTCGAGCAAAGAACTGCTTGGCTAACGCCCTTGTCACCTTAGCCTCCATGATTGACATGCCCGAAGGAATAATAATGGCCCTCTTCCTAGTTCGAAAGCAAGATAAACCAACCCACTGCTACCACATTGAGCTCATCACTAAAGAAGATCCAAGGCTAGCCAATTGCTGGTACTATGATATCTAGCACCTCCTCAGGCATGGTAGGTATCCCGAGGGTTCCAATAAGAAAGACCGAGCAACCCTTCGAAGACTAGCTGCCCAGTACATCATCTGTCACAAAGCATTGTTCAAAAGAAACTTTGATAGAACCCATCTACACTGTATCGCAGGGGTTGACATTGAAGAGATAATGCAGAAAATCCACAGCAGGGAATGCGAGCCCCACATGAATGGTCACATTCTTGCTAAGAAGATCATTCGATAAGGCTACTACTGGACCACCATGATCCAGGATTGCACCGCCTATTTCTGGAGATGCCTCAAATTCTAACAATTTTCCAACCTTTAACACCTGCATCCGTGAGAATTATATAACATGACTTCTCCCTAGTTGTTCTCCACCTGGGACATCGATATCATAGGGAAGGTTACACCCAAGGATTCCAACGGTCATGAATTCATCCTAGTTTCCCTTGATTACTTCACCAAATGGGTCGAAGCCAAGTCATACGCAGTTCTGAACACCAAGAAAGTGGCCAAATTCATCAGTAAGAACATCATCTGCCAATATGGTGTCCCGCGCAAGCTAGTGTCAGATAATGGGTTGCATTTCGAGGCAGAAGTCACAGAAGTGGTCAACGAATATGGGATTCAAAGACACGAATCTTCTCCCTACCGACCTCAAACCAATGGTGCAGTCAAAGCCACCAATAAAAACCTCGAAGCCATCATTAGTAAGATGATCGAAAGCTATCGAGATTGGGTCAATCAAATCCCTTACACCCTCTGGGGATACCGAACCTCAATTCAAACCTCTACTGGGTCTACCCCTAACTCTCTGGCCTACGACATGGAAGCAGTCCTACTCGTGGAGCTGGAAATCCCCTCGTTACGCATCATGCTTGAAAGCAAGGTCAGCGAAGAAGACTAGTACCAAAGCTATCTTGACGAGCTAACCCTCCTAGATGAAAGGAGACTCAAAGCGTTGTATCACATACAAGGGTACCATCTCCGTGTAGTGCAATCATTCAATAAGAGAGTCAAAGACCGCGGTGTTCGAGTGGAGGATTTATCCCTAAAAGAAATATTAGAGACCATCTGGGGCCCCAGGAGTAAGTTCAAGCCCAATTTGAGCGGCCCATATATTGTGAAGAATATCTTGTCAAGAGGTGCCTCCATGCTCACCGACCTTGATGAAGAAGAGATGGATCGCCCAGTCAACCAGGACCGTATCAAGAAGTTCTACCCCTTGTTCGAAATCTCGACGCGCGATGACTCTTCTCATCTCCCCTTTATTCTAAAAAAATAATAAATAAAAAAATATTCATTTCCCTCTACCCAGAACTACGTGGGCCTGATCCTCTACAAAAACAATTTTTAGAAAAATTAAAACTTTTCAAAAACCCCCAGAGGTACGTAGGCAGCTCATGCATCCTACATGAGCACGGCCCTTTCTTTTTTACAAAAAACTATTCTTTTCTTATCTCCGAGAATGACAGTTCATTCCATATATACTTGAACAAAAGGATTATGCATGCCTTAGCGATCAGTATAGATAATTCAAAATATAAAATTCATCAAAAGGCACAACTGGATGATCAAAAACTTGTTTATTTCATTAATAAGAAATTACAGTGCAATTACATAAGAAAAGGAATGGATAACTCCCTTTCCCCTACCTTCCTAAAAAGCCAAATAAAATTCCCAAATTTATTCCCCATTTTAAAAACAAACTCCCCAAGAGTCTTACCCACAGCTACCAGAGGAGCCCACTCCATCATCATCATCATCTACATCCTGGGGTCCCCAAGATTCCCCTGCCTGAATAGAGTGTCGCAGACGCTTCATAGACCGATAAGCTCGAACTAACCTTAAAAAAACTACAACACCTCCCTCCATAGTATCGGATAAGACAAGCCAGCTTTGTCCAGTCTCCACTACCAACATCTTGCTGATTACTCTTCTCCACAACCACTACATATAATCCCCATAACTGTGCCAAACTCTCCCAACGGACTGAGAAGAACGGGTCGACGTATGCCGACTCTCCCATAAAGAGCCAAGCCGCATGCGCAGATGCTGTGTCAGATCTCCTACCGGAAAGAAGTCTAGTGTCCGAGGTGGCACGACCTACTCCCAGCTAAATTGGCGCAGAAGCTGCCAAGTAAAATAGAAAGAGGTATGTCTGAGACCAACTAGCCGAACGTATGAGTATTCCCCTAGCTCCAGAATAGGTAGCAGTTGTCCCCACTAAGGCACTGACCAGCGCAAATTTAGATCTCCATGCTCCACAAACCAGTTCTCCCAGCTCTCGATATCCAGGCTAACACTATTGAAATGGCGTGAAAAAAAGTTGGGTACAAATGACAAAGGGAATTCCTGAGAAGTCGCCAGGCAGAATCTTTAAGACAACCACATGAACAACATCACAGGGCTACCCCTCAGAAAGTCAGAATGACTTTCCCGCCAGGTATCCAGGCCATTCAAAGTCTTCGCCAGTATCAACGTCGCAATATTGTGGCGGTATGACATCCATGAAGTAATGGCTATAAGTTGTGGGTCCACCAACAATTCTCCAGTCACCAGCAGAAGTTTCGAAACCAAGCCCAGAACAACGGCTCAAGCATATCCAACATCACCAACCACCTGCAAATGTACAGACCACAGCACCTCCATAAGGGAAATCATTCCTCCAGTAACCAAAGATCTACCCGCCAAGGGTGAGACGCGGAGAAGTCTAGCCAACAACCCCTGAGGAGACCAGGAAAACTCAAGCATAGCAGCCGCCACACTAGGATTTACCCCCAACATGGCAGAAAATTCCTCATAAGTTGGATAGACTTCTTCCAAGCCAAAATGGAATACATGGTCTTCGGGGCACCAAAATTGTACCGCCACCATCAGCATGTTTCACTCTATGGGTCAATTATGCCATAAAGAGACTCGACGCATGTTGAAAGCATCGTAGTCGACGTTGTAGGAGCACATCACCTCCAAAGTCTCGAGGTAATTGGCAAACTTAACACTACCAAGGAGAGCCATCTCACAAAATAAGAAATTTAGAATGTGAAGGTGTAATGAAAACACTCCACCCTTACCCCTTTTTATACTTGAAAACCCTCACAAAAGACACAACCCTTGTAGAAATCTGAGGGAATCCTGCCCCATAAGGTACCAAAGGCTGAAGAGGGTACCAGTCAAAGCTTTGAATTGATGGGACTGGACTAACCTGCCGATAGGCATGACAAGAGGCTTACTGATCGGTAACTTCCTGTTTTAGAAACTTCCATTTTTCCTCTTTTGTCAAAATCAGAAAACTCAATAAAATAAATTGATATTCTCAACAGAATTTAAAAATCACCTTCCATCTTTATATAATTTCTATAGATAAAAATTTTCTCCAATTACAAAAATATTTCTTTTTACGGTCTCAGCAGCAAAGTAAAAAGCGCATATGCATTCATTCATTCATTACTAACAGAAGCTAATAAAAAACTCCATTGCATTGCATAGATATTTTTCAGTTACATCAGTTTTGTAGGAATTAAAGAAAAGAAGAAAATAATGGGACTCAACCCGAACCCATATTTTCTCTCTCACATACCCTTCCCCTCTCTCTCTAAGAGCTCCCATCCCTGCGACGCGCTCTCTTTCCCCTACGGCAAGATGACGCACCACCGTTACCTGAATCAGACTCCTCCCCGGATGATACAGACAGCACCAAATAAGAAGGAAAAGGAATCGCGTCTCGAATATGGGCAGTCGCCGAAGATATCCAGTCCCTAATATCCCTCAGCCAAGTGGTGGAGACCTGAACTTGCTGCAAGAAAAGGAAGAATTAGTATCAAGCAGAAAAGATCAAAATAAACCAAAAAGAAGAAAAGGAAAATAATAAAAAGTTATACCAAAGGAAGAAGAACCTCTTCTATCAAGGCCAACTCCTCCGCGTCCATCGCATGAGGATAATGCACTATAGGCACCATCCCTCCATCAGCCCGTCGAATGTTGTATGAAGGGGTATGAAACCGAACAAAGGGAACCTCTGAAGTCACCACCGTCGCAGATGTCAACGGACCACCACCACTGTGGGAGGAACCCATTGGCTGACTCAAACACGCATGAGGGAAAGGCAGCACATCATATATGCTAGGCTCCATCATCCAACTCATCACGAAGTCCATATAATCATACGGCACAGTCGTATCGGTGTATAACAGATAGGACTCACCAATCATCACCGCAATCCTTGCATCCTCCGGCAACATCCTCTCCCGCCTCATAGACATAGGGGGCCTCGGAGGTGGCACCAGCACCTCCTCCTCAGCAATCTGTCGAACCACCCTCTCCCCGAGATACCAAGAGTGGACAAACTCATGCGCCAGCAAATGCCTCATCTGCGCATTCACCCAGTCTACCCCGTGTCCTGAACAGCTGTCCCCCAAGGGTAAAAGGTCACCTAAAAAATTCCTAGCAGATATAAGTCAATATGGAATCAGAGCACACAAAGATCGAGACTGAAGAAGTAAAGAATCTTACCCTATCACTGGTCAGGCCATTCAAGACCTGACGCACCGCCTCTAGAGAAAGAGACTTCCTTGACTGTCGATTGGCCTTCTGCCACTGATATAACAGTAAAAAGTTCCCAATAGTCTCATCCTTCAGAGTAAACAGTTGCCCAATCACCTTATAGAACCACGTCTGCCAAAGATAAGAATCCGCGATCAAAAAAAGAGATGCACAAGGAAAATGTGAATGCATGAAAGGAAGATGCGCAAATTAAAGAATACCTCAAGAAGATACGTGGCTCCAGTGAAAGATTGTCAGCAGTACCGGCTAAATGCATCCAAAGAAAAAAAAGGGTCTCCAAAGTCAGGCTCCCCCAATCATAGAGAGGTATGTTCGAAAACATCCTCAAGTATGGAAAAAACTAAAAGTGGACAACGTCGTCACTCGACGCCACCAGAAATCCCTCCAACACCAGCAAAATAAATAGTCAGGCCATCTGCCACACCTGCAACCCATCCTCTACATCAATCACCCTACCCAGCAAAACATCCCTCAGCAGTGACAAACGAATAGAGTCCACAGATACTATCCTCCCCACATGACCTAGCGCCTCCCGCACCGCCTCCATCCTCACCCACAAACAGCGATCCACCTCTATCTGCTCTCCATCACAATCCAGCCCAGTAGCTACTGCACATCTATGGGAGTCACAGTCATCTCCCCCAAACCAAAATGGAAGGTAAGGTTAGTGTCCCACCACCTCTCCCCCAAAGCGCATAAGACCGTCGTCGAACGAGGCGTCTCGTCCATCACAGACGCCAGCCTCCCAAAGCCTGTTGACGATACTACCCAACGCACCATAGGTGGAAGGTACTCCCAGACATCCTTAAGCCCCATCGTCCTACGGGAACACATAGTCGACAAAGAGAGGCCGGACTGTCAAAATCCAAGAAAAAATTAAATCACCAAAAAAGGAATGCCAAAAGTCATTTGTTACTTACATAACCACCAGGGTTCACCACCCTAGAAGAGCGAGGACACGACGGCTCCTGCAGTAAAGTACGCTCATTTGCAACTGACTCAAATGCATCAAAAGAGTTCTAACTCCCCAAAGAAAGAGGCGCCCTGTCCCTCCACTCCACATTCACCCAGTCATCAACAGCCAACCACTCCCTGTGTACTGCAGTGCTCACAAAAGCGGCCATTTTTTAGATTACAGAATGTTATAATGATTCACAGAAGAAAATCGCAAAAAGAGAGAAGGCAAGAAGCTGTGAAAAATGAGGGGAACCTGCCCCTTTTCATAGGAAGCCAAGGGTCATGCCGATCGGCACTACACCCCCACCTACCGATCAACACTAACCTTCCACATTCTCGATAAAGTCCAAAAATCTGTGCCACTGCTGAATGGCACCCTCCACACCATGCCGACTGGCACCCCCCTTAAATTTTTGTAAAAAAACTCCCAGAAAACCTTAAAAAATCCTCAGAAAATTCCTAAAAATCCCAGGGAGGATTTAGAACATTCTCACTAAGAAAATTTAACACTTCCTTAAGCAGAAGGCCTATTTCTCCAACGAAACTCTCAAAAGCCAAGTGAATCTCTTCCCGACAACGTCCCTAGAGGACCCCTAAAGTATCCTAAACCTCAGGATTATCTCCTATTCCCCAAAAGTCTTAAATCTCCCCTAGAAAAGCATCCAAACCATGGACCACCTAATCACTTCCCCGATAGAATTTACAACATCAAATTGCCTATTCCCCCGTAAAATCTCCAAAAGATACAAGAATTTCCCCAGCAATCAGCTTCCGAACTCAAATAAAAATTGTGAGGTATTTTCCTGAGCAGAGTTCCCCAAGAACATCTCAATTTAAGCCCTCAGAATTGGCTTCGACCCACAGAATTGGTCATCTCAATTTAAGCCCTCAGAATTGGCTTCGACTCGCAGAATTGGTCATCTCAATTTAAGCCCTCAGAATTGACTTTGACACGCAGAATTGTCATCTTAATTTAATCCCTCGGAATTAGCTTCGACCCACAGAATTGGTCATCGCAATTTAATCCCTCAGAATTGGCTTCCACCCGTAGAATTGGTCATCTCAATTTAAGCCCTCAGAATTGGCTTTGAACCGTAGAATTGGTCACTTTAATTTAAGTCCTCGGAATTGGCTTTGACCCGCAGAATTGGTCATCTAAATTTAAGCCCTCAGAATTGGCTTCGACTCGCAGAATTGGTCGCCGTAATTTAAGCCCTCGGAATTGGCTTCTACCCGTAGAAATGGTCACCGTAATTTAAGCCCTCATAATTGGCTTCGACCCGCATAATTGGTCACTGCAATTTAAGCCTTCAGAATTGGCTTTGGCCCGCAGAATTGGTCACCGCAATTTAAACCCTTAGAATTGAGTTCGACCCGCAGAATTAGTCATCTCAATTTAAGCCCTCAGAATTGGCTTTGACCTGCAGAATTTGTCATCACAATTTAAGTATTGGTCACTGCAATTTAAGCCCTCAGAATTCTCTTCGAACTGCAGAATTGGTCATCTTAATTTAAGCCCTCAGAATTGTCTTTGACTAGCAGAATTGGTCATCTCAACCCAAGCCCTCGAAATTGGCTTTAACCCATAGAATCATTCATCCTCATCCCTAGGTGCTCAGAATTGACCTCGACCCACAGAATCGGTCATCCTCATCATTAGGTCCTCTGAATCGGCCTTGACCCTCTGAATTGGTCACCCTCTTTCAAAGGCATCATGCGGTGTTTATTCTACGACTATCGTTTGTTCCAAACTCACCCGTCGAGGGGCTCTATAGACACCCCATTCTAGCACCCCTTAACCTCTCCTTAGGTCTCTATTACCTCCCTTCATCACTACAAACCTAAGTCATACCCCGGGTACTGACCTAGAGGCCATCGAGCACTCCTAGGCTCCGTCTGACCAAAAGTCAAACTCTTTAGCTTGACCGAGACTAAATGAATCTTCAAAGGGCACTAAAACCCCTTTCCAACGGTCCTCCCCATGCGCGATTCTAACTTACAACGCGGACGAATGACCCATTTTCCCTTGAAACATGATCAGGAGACCAGCGAATGTTCCAGGCTTCGTTTGACTAAAGTTAACTCTTCATCTCGACCGAGACTGAATGAATCTTCAAAGGGCGATAAAACCCCTTTCTAACGATCAACCCTGTGTGTGATTCTGACTTATGGTACGGACGAATGATCCGTTTTGCTCCAAAAGGTCATCAAATGCTTCTAGGCCCCGGTTGACCATAGTCAACTCCCCAAACCATGTCAAACTCTTTGGAAGGTTAAAGAAAATCTCCTAACCTTTTCAACGGCTCACCTCCTGCGCGATTCTGACTTACCATGCGGACGAATGATCCGTTAGCGTCCGACGATCCCCCGTCCAAACGATCGACGAGCGCTTCCAAGCCACATTTGTCCCAAAGACAACGCCCAGACCCGAGAGCAGTCCAAAGGAATTTTGAAGGTCTTTGAAGTACCTTTCCATAGGTTTGCCCTGTACATGATTCAAATCAATGGTTTGAATTTTACGACCATTTTTTCGAAGGAACCTGAAAGAGACTGCCAAACGGCAGGTTCCAAATCCTGCCTATCGGTAGTGTGCCTAAAAACACCTGCCGATTGGCAAGACCGGGACTATGCCGATTGGTAATGCCCTGGGCCTATAAAAAGGAGAGCCTGATCTCATTGCAAAGAGACCTAGGATCTGAAATCCATCATTCCCAGCGAATTCAGAAAACCTCTCTAGAAGTCAGCGTGATTTCCACATCCAAATCCTTTTCCAACCTTCACTTTTCATCATCCTTTTCATCAAACTTGGTGAATTAACTACCCTTCATCATCATCTAAGTGCAAAGGCTGCTCTCCAACATTCAAGATCAAGCTCAAGATTTTCACGAAGGTTCAACTTTCTCAACGCTCTCTTCAAATTCTCCTAAATTCGCATTAACCTATTTTATTACTTAGAAGTTTTATTCTCTCCATCTCGCATATCCTAATATACTTTTTATTTAGTATTATTGTGCATATCTTATTTTCATATAAATAAAACCCAAGAAAAGAGGGCTTGCTCATAATTCCAAACGGGAATTCTCACACTTTTCTCACAACTAAAACACTTTTTTACACACACACTTAAGAGAAGTCCCGATTGGATTTATGGGATAAATCCCACCCCTCATTTTGCATACGAACTACGTGGACTTTGATGCCTCTATAGGCTACGTAGGCGTCTCGGGGTAAAACCCGAGACTCGAGTCCTACTTTTCTCCCATTTTCTATTTTTCTAATTCTTTAAATTAATTCTTTTAGATTCTATATATTTACATACACATTTATTTGTTCTTATTAGCGTATTAATCCACATGCGTTGTCATTCCATTATAACGATCAACGCAAGGATAATCGCGTAAATCCTTTTTTCTAATATTACTTTTAGGAACATTCCTATGGATGACTCGCTTTATCTTTTCCATGATACAAGTCGTTGATTCATATATCCACTACATATACACATGAACACATATCATGGGGAAATATAGGAAAATAACAACAATTCATAAGAGACCGTAAGGGCGGAATGTGTGCCTAACACCTTCCCATTCCGTAACTTAGCGTTTGGACCCTTTTTGAATCATTTTCGTTTCGTATGTATCAGTATGTCTTTGGATGCTGTCCTTCGGGATAGCTCCACTTTATTTTGTCTGTTTTGAGTAAAATAGACTGGCGACTCCATCTCTCTACATTTTTCACCTCACGCATCACCGATGACGATCGAAGAGCTCCCGAGAGGGATGCGCGGGACCAAGATCCTCTCACCGTGGAGATGACACCCTCTTCTCCTCTCTCCGCGAGGATCGGGGATGGCCACAAAGAACATAAGAAATTTAATTCTTCATCCATTTTATGATTTGTGGATCTTTTTCAACAAAAAATCAATCTAGCTTGTCTTCTTCTCCTATAATCTTTGATATTAGTTATTTTCTGATATTATGGCATCTTTTATAATTTATAACTAACTCTTGTATGCTTAGATACACCTTAATGATGAATAGATTCACATACAACGTAGAAATCATGTTTTTAATTAGCAACACTATGTCTGGCTAGGTTTCCAGGGGTTGGGATGCATGAACCCAACCCTATGTATTTTGCCAGGATATAAAATATGTTCTTGAATTAATCAAATAATTGAAAACATGACATTTTGTTGATATAAGCATTGTAGGACTCTTAACTCCGTTTGCCCTGGGTAACCTGAGTATTTAAGAAAGCAACGCATGTATTAACAATATTTTCATGCACTTTATTTTTATTCTTGATTTCTGCGGGTTAATTCCTTCATCTATGTTATTCTTGAAACAAATAAAGTTTTCTTTTCAATTAAATGTTTAATTCTTGGTTAGTTTTGTATCCGGGGAAATTAATAAGGATCAGGGGATTGTATTCCAACCTTGTGTTCTTTCATATTAATTAATTAGTCAATCTTTAGTCTTGCATGTGCAGTGATATACCAAAATACACCCTCGGCCAGGCCGAGGGTATCCCCATCTAAGACGAGGGCTCAAGTTCAGGATGAGGGACCAACTTACCACAGTTCCATTGAAGGAAGGGTCGGCCATGCAGACCCCTCATCCTAAAGCGGGCAACCCGGAGACAGGCTGACCCCACAGCACAAGTCAGACGACCCTATAAGGGGCCGACCCCTCATCATGGACCAGACGACCCTATAAAGGGCCGACCTCTCCTCATGGACCAAATGGCCATATAAGGGGCCGACCCTTCATCATACGTTGGACGACCCCATGAGGGGACGACAGTACGAGGTCCACATCCAACCAGACCCAATGCCAGTATGAACTTTGGCCTCGGCCTGAGAGCACAGGTCAAGGGTGACATCATCACATCACGTGATTTGGGAGACGTGTGGGACAGTGTGCGTGGGACTTATATACACGTGGACTAGACCGTTATAAAAATATCATCCCCTCACGTGAGGAAATATTATGGCATCATTAATCACAACTGTCACATACAGGTGTCAGCAGGGAATTGGCTAGATCATTATTCACGTGATCAATGCATGATTGGGGAGTACACTACACCACCCAAGCCCTATAGATATTTGTCATCTTCAACCTTGAAAAGGGATCGATAATTGTAACCCTAGCTAAAACTCTGCTTATACACAAAGTAGAGAGAGAGAGAGAGAGAGAGAGAGAGAGTTTGAGTGCATTGTACCCAAGGCCATTAGTGCCCATATTTAGTGGATCACACACTAACAGTGGATGTAGTCCTGATTGTCTGAACCACTATACATCATTATCTTCATTCCTCTTATACGCATCCCCTTCTATACACTTATACACATAAATAACTCTATTGATGCCATTGTAATCATTATTTGCGCTCATCATCTCTTATCTGGAGGAGATAAATCTTAGTATCATCAGTTTAGTACCATCTGTGGGAACGAGAAGCTATCTCTTCCTTTATACAGCTTGACCTCATCGGAGACTCTGGTGGTGAACCAGTTCTCCCCCTTTTTCATGGAGCTGTTTCACCATTGAAAGAGGTCCTTCAAGGTTCTCAAGCTCATCAATCTTCTGATTATCCATCTCTTCACAGCTTAAACATATGGCACCAGAGGTACCACCGCCTCCTCCACCAGCTAGTGGAGTAGGACCTAGTTCCATCCAGTACCACCCCAGTCTGAGATGGCTGAGGTGGCTGTCGCCCTAAAATCTTTGGCAAAAAGCCAACAGGTTATGACAGAGAAATTTGCAGCCCTTAGCCAAAACACACTGAGACCCCTCGGAGTCTCACCAGAGATGATTACAATGGCATCTGTGCCAGGAAAACATAATGCAAGGGGACCACCCCTCGCGCCATGCATAGACTTAACACCTCCACAACGGCGGAGGGATGTTGCTGACCCCCTATGTCTACGTCTGGGGAGGCACGGGAACCCTTGCCCAGAGGATAGGTATGATGACATGGAAGTGGAAGAGGCCCCCATAGAATGCTGGGAGTCGTATGAGGTCTCCAATAATACTGTTCAACCCATCCAGGAGAGCAGAGGGAAGTGTGGGAGGCAGAATCCCAATGACCACTCGAGAGGCTCAGCTTTCGATCGACTGAGCAGAGGGTCGGCCTTTGAGAGGCCGGGACCAATGAATGACCTAAGGGAAAGATTATCTAGATCAATAAGTCTTACAAGGTCCATAAGAGAGCCGGAGGATGGCCGACCCCACCGACGGGATGATGGTCAAGGAGAAGTGAACAGTCGACACAAATCGACAGCCGTAGAACCCTAAGTCCATCTCAATGAGGCGGTAGGGGATAACATCGGCCAAGCCGACCATACGAGGCCTTGGAACCACTCGATTCAAAGGTTGGAGAATAAAATTGGTGATATCTTGAAAATCCGAGACCCTCTTCAAAGAGGATACTCCATAGGCTCACCCTTTGTGGCGAAGATAGTTAACTTCCCGACGCCATCCAAGTTTAAGCCACCGGTGGTCACCCCAAGATATCATGGGAGTACCAATCTGGTCTATTATATTGAGATGTACCAGTCAGCAGCAGATATATACTCTATTTCAGATAAGATGAGGTGTCGTGCCTTCTCCAGCACTCTAATCGGGGCCGCACATATCTGGTATATCTCTCTTCCAAAGAACTCCATTGAAAGCTTCAAGTAGCTGGAAGACCGGTTCATCCATAACTTTTACTTTGGAGTGAGGCCATAGAAGAAGACCACACACCTTCTCTATGTTAAGTAGGGGAAGAATGAAAGCCTAAAAGACTACATAGCCAGGTTCAACAAAGAAAATTTTGAGGTCGAAGATTACGAGGAGAGTATCGCCATGACGGCCCTCATTAGGGGACTCCAACAGGGGAAATTACTGTAGAAACTTGCTGAAGACCCCCCGAAGACAATGGCAGAGTTTCTAGCCATGCTGGGGAAGGTGATGAACGCCTAAGAGGCGATGGCCACCAAATGCAAAGATGAAAAAGGAAGTACTAATGGGGGTAAGTACCAGAAAAAGAACAAGGAGGGAAAGAAAAGGCTAGCAAATGACAAATTTGTTGCTTATACCCCTCTGACTGTCAACTGCGAGCACATTCTGAATGAGATAAAGATTGACCGATCCTTGAAATGGCCAGTGAAATTGAGGGCACCACCTCATAAGAGGAACAAAAACCTGTGGTGTGAATTTCACCAAGACCATGGTCATCTGATTGATAAATTCTTTGCTCCAAAAGATGAAATTGAAAAAATGCTGAAAGAAGGGAGGTTAAGAAAATACGTGGACAAGGGTGCCTTTAAGAGGGGCCGAGGGGATGACCCCAGGAAAAATAGGAGCGATACATACAGAGAAGATCCTCCAAACAGAAGAGACGGCCCTTCAGAGGATAAGGATGACCCTGACCTCCCACCGAGAGACGACCACGGCCCTGTGAAAAGACTTAATATGATCTCGCTCGATGTTAGGATGATCCCCGGGGGACTAGCAGGAGGAGGATCAGAGATAGCTAACAGGAAGGTCCATGTAGCTAAAGCCAAGTAAGTGATAAAAGTTGTGCATTCAACCACTATAGAAGCAAAGCCAAAAAAAAAAGTTAATATGGATACTCTGATAGTGGGATTCTCAATAATGGACTTCAAAGGCCTCTTAGCACCACATGATGAACCTCTCGTCATCACTACTAGGGTACACGGATGCGAGGTGCCGAGGATCCTGGTGGATAGGAGTAGTTCTGCAAAAGTGATGTTATGTCCGTGCTTTAAAGCCTTAGGACTCAGCCGAGCTAGGCTCGTCCCATACCATCACCCCTTGATTGGTTTCAGTGGGGAAAAATTTTATCCCCTAGGAGTGTATGAGGTTGATATTTGAATAGGGGACGATTGGCCAAGATGGATTACAAAGAAGTCAACTTCTTCGTGATGGATGAACATGTCTTCTCAGCCAACAACATTATACTAGGGCGAGTGGCCCTCAAGGAATTTGAGTCCGTGCCTTCCACGGTTCACCAGATGATAAAATTACTGACCCTTTACGGGGTAGGGTAGGTTCAGGGAGACCAAATGACGGCACGAGAATGTTACTTCAACTCCGCCAAAGAAAGAGAGGCACTTAAGAAAACAACAACTACTTACAATATTGATACCCTCGACCCCAGGGATAAGACAAAACTGAATAAAGGAAAAGTCACGAAAGAGGTAGAATCCATCATTCTCAATGAGGATGAGACAGAAAAAATCATTCAAGTTGGCAAAGCTCTAAAGACAGACATAAAAGAAGACCTCATCAAGCTGCTAATGAGAAGACAGAATGTCTTTGCATAGAATCATGCAGACATGCGGGGGATCGACCTCAAAATCATGTGTCACAAGCTCAACGTGGTAGTGGACGCAAAGTCGGTGAAACAGAAGAGGAGGATTTATTCTCGAGAAAAGTATGAGGTCATAAGGGATGAGGTCAAAACGCTAGAAGAGGCAGAGTTCATCAGGGAGGTCATCTATCCCGAATGGATATCTAACGTGATCATAGTCCCCAAAGCCAATGAGAAATGGAGGATGTGTTGACTTCACTGACCTCAACAAACATTATCCCAAAAATAGTTTCCCTCTCCCCCGCATTGATCAGATGGTAGAAGCTACCGCGAGCCATGAGCTAATGAGCTTCATGGATGCCTATTCAGGCTATAACTAGATCTTTATGAACCTAAAAGACTCAAAATAAATGGCTTTCATTACTAACAAGGGGACATAATGTTACAGGGTCATACCCTTCAATCTAAAGAATGCGGGGGCAACGTATCAGCGTATTGTGAAAAAAAAGTTCGAAGACCAAATCGGGAAATGTATGGAGGTCTATGTAGATGATATGATGACCAAGAGTCTAAAGTCTGAGGATCATATGGCTAATATCTAGAGGACCTTTAACACAATGGAAAAGTACAGGATGAAGCTCAACCCAGCCAAATGTGTCTTTGGGGTCAGAGCAGGGAAATTCTTGGGGTTCATCGTTAATCGAAGAGGTATTGTGGCCAATCCTGAGAAGATAAAGGCTCTACTAGAAATGAAGACCCCAAGGACCAATAAATACATTCAGAGGCTCACAGGACGAGTGGCTGCTTTGAATAGGTTTGTATCTAGAGCCACAGACAAGTGCTTACCATTCTCCAAAACACTCAGAAAGGCCTTCGAATGGAACGAGGAGTGTGACTAGGATTTCAAAGAACTAAAGTCATACCTAAGGTCTCCCGTGCTGTTGTCACGCCCATTGCGGGGTGAGAGATTATACGTGTACCTAGCCATCTCAGAATTAGTAATCAGCGCATCCATTGTGAGAGAAGAGGATGGAGTGCAGAAGCCCGTGTATTTCAATAGTAAGGCACTCCAAGGGGTAGAGCAAAGACACCCAAGGATGGAGAAGTTAGCTTATGCCCTAATTCATGCATCAAGAAAGATGAAGTCATACTCCCAGTCCCATACAATGGTCATCCTCATTGACTCTCCTCTTAAGCAGGTCATATAAAAGCTAGAAAAATCGAGGAGGCTAATGGCTTGGGCTATAGAGCTGGGAGAGTTCGACATTGTGTATCAACCTAGGGTGGCCATTAAGGGGCAAGCATTAGCATATTTCATCAATGAATTTACTTGGGAAGAGGATGAGGTTGAAGATAAAAGCCTCAAGAAGACATATACCCAATAAGGCAGAGTTATTAACCCATCCACAAATGAGGCTCAGGTATGCACCCCTAGAGAAATATTTTTCAAAAACGAGGAGGGAAGATATCTCTTTAGACAGGGATCCCTCACCGAGGGAAATTTCTCAGACGAGCAAGCTGTGTGGAACCTCTTCATTGACGGGTCCTCTTGCAAGAGAAGAAGTGGGGCTGGACTAATAGTATCAGCACCTGACAGCACGAACATTGAATACGCCCTGAGGTTCAACTTCAAAGCCTCCATCAACGAGTCTGAGTATTAGGCCCTGATAGCAGGCCTCTCCTTGGCTAGGTATCTTAGTGCTGGCCAAATCTTAGTTCACAGTGATTCAAGATTGGTGGTGAATCAAATACTAGGAGCATACGAGGCCAAAGATGAAAGAATGGCCAAATATCTTGGAAGAGTAAGGTCACTATTGAAGAGCTTCAAGGAGGTAAAGTTGAAAAGGATACCTAGTTTGGATAATGGTCGGGCCGATGCACTCGCCAGCTAGCCTCAGCAACTAGGACAGATATCAGGAGGATAGTCCCAGTGGAAATCTTGCTTCGACCAACGATTGAAGATGCAAACGGAACACGTAGCTCTTGTTTAAATATTAGCAGGGAAGCTTCCTGGATTGACCCCTTAGTCAGATACATTAAAGAGGGGGAGATGCCAAAAGCAAAACAAGAAAGTAAGAAGTTGAGATACAGAGCTGCAAAGCTCACTGTCATCGGAGAAACCTTATATAAAAAGGGATTCTTGCTCCCTTTTCTTAGATGCGTGCACCCATCTGAGGTTCCACGTATCTTGAAAGATATGCACGAGGGGTATTATTCAAGACATATTGGGGGCAGGTCGCTAGCAAAGAGGATAGTAACCAAGGGATACTGGTGGCCGACCTTGGGGAAGGATGCCACGGCAAACGTAAAAAAGTGTGATAAATGTCAGAGGTTCGCCACCATCCCTCATCAGCCCCATCAGCCTCTCACCTCCATCACATCCCTACGGCCATTAGCAGTAAGGGGGGTCGATTTGGTAGGACCGTTGCCTAGGGTTGTCAATAACTATCGACAATTGATAGTAGCAATTGACTACTTCTCAAAGTGGGTAGAGGCAGATCCGATGGTCACGATCACCGAGCAGAAGACCTTCCGGTTTATATGGAAAAACATTATATGGTCTCCCCAACACTCTCATCTCAGATAATGGGACTCAATTCAAGAATGCATCTCTGAAGAAATACTGTGAAAGAGTGGGTGCCAAACATTCTTCTCTACCCCAGGCCAACCTCAGGCAAATGGGAAAACTGAGGTTACAAACAGAACAATCCTAGACGGGATTGAAAAACGCGATGAACGCGCGGGGCGTGTGATATCGAAATAAAAATCAATTATTCGCAAGTTTCCAATTAAACCATATTTAATTAGAGTCTATTTTGGAACAAAATAAGTACAGCCCATAAACATGCTTAAAAATAAAGCAGATGTTTAATTGAACACGGTATTTCAATTAAATCCTAAAAACATGCATCTAGATGATTTATCAAATATATATAGCATGTGACACAAGAAATCAGGAAAAAATCCCCGCAGAACCATATTATTTTCAGTATAATTTTTAAAGAACGATTTACACGGATTATAATGAAAATAAATGTGACATACAAAAATACCCGCAGGTGTCGGTTCCAATGTCATCGACTGGATTCCCCAGCAAGAATTCCAGATGGGCAGCAATGAGAAGATACCGGCTTCTCCACAAAATACTCCTTAATGAGTAGAAAATACCTCTTGAAGGTTGATGATGTGTATCTCTTGTGTACTTAGAAATGGGAGAGGGAGAGCTCATTTATAGGGAGGTTAAAGGCTCTCAAAAACATCTTTAGTGAAACAAGGACAAAACATGACCGGAGTTCCCTCAAGATGTTGGGAAAGTGGAACAAAGTGTGCAAGTGGTGACAGCAATTTTGCACATGGGAATCTACCAGCCTACAGGGACCCCGAACCGATTCGGGTACCCCTGTGAACCGGTTCGCCCCTCGAACCGATTCAGGCTGGGTTAGGGGAAATTCGTTGGCCTGGAGGTTTAAACACTTAGTAAAATTTTTAGGACTTTTTAAGCATTTATCTCCAAATTCAAAAGGCCATAACTTCTTCACCGTAGCTCGGAATGAGGTGTCGTTTCTTCCAGTATCTTTTTTGCGGCAAGATATTCAACTTTCCAATTGACCAGTCCTTAGAATGGTGGCTATAAAATTACAAAAATACCCTTGAACATCCCTATCAAGCCATTTTTCACTGTTTTGACTTCTCTTATGTACCACTTGCGTAACTTCCCAAAAATCGTGGAACGTGAAATCGTTGAGGCCGATGTGGGACCCTTGATGTATATGGTAAATGCATGATCCCCGAAATTTGGATTGAGGTCGTCAAGTGAGATCGTGAACAGACGAGCCTTTTGTAGTGGCATACGACATACACAAATTAAACATTTCGGACATGATAAAAATATCCTTACAAATCTCCCCCTATGTCTATGCCGGTACATACAAAAAAAATACGAATTATGAAAAACCCAAAAACTCCCAAAAACAAATGACATATACAATAATATCCCCAGAAAACCCTTGAACTGAGAATATTAGGTGACACGTCTTCAAACAAACATCATCATCTTCAAATCTTCAACACGGCAAAAAACTCCCAAAGACTCCCAAAGTTTTTTCTCATCAGGGTGTGAAATCCAATAGATATAAACTTTTTACCTACACACATGAGAAAAAACAAATACCCGTGACACGCAACAGTTTGATTTATAATGATATGCAAAATCAAATATCCATTAAGTTTCAGCAAATCATAGATAAATCAAAATAAAATTTTCTCCCCATGGATATTCTCCCCCTTTTTATGATGTCCCCAAATAGACAGATACGAGAAGCATAAATATGGAAAATGTCACAAAAAAATGTACTCCTTTTTTTTAATTTTTCAAAGAATGAAAGAATGTTCTATTTTTGAATTTTCCAAAAATTATACAAAACGGAATCACACCATGAAAGAACACAAAAACAACCAAGTCGGTGATAGCGTGAATGCAGGGGTGTGAACACATTCGATAGGTAAATAAACTTAATCAATCATATGTGCACGATGAATACGTTAACTCCTAACGAATTAACATCAAAAGTATCCTTAGGTGTAAAAATTGTTGAATTTAGATGACATCGTCTTAATCAAATCAACAAATCAAAGTTAAATGATTTCTACACCAATAACGCCCAAAACTATTTAGCGCTTTTTCAAGATTTTCAAGGATGTGCAAACCCGTTAAAATATTCCAACCAAACACCCTCAGATATATATATTTTTAGAGGTGTTAAACTAAATTCTCAAACTTTGGAGAATAGATGGTGAAACCTATTGGACCATATTTGGCATGTATATCTTTTTATTGCCTTTAAATTTTTTCGGGCTCTTTTAACCTCTTTAGACCCCAGTAATAAAATTCCTCAATTTTTTAGGTCCATTTTAACGGTGGCTTTTGCACAAAGGATAGATATTTACCTTTCGCATCCCCTCCCCATTTTAAAAAAAAAGGCACAGTCTCACCAAAACGGTTCTTACATGCACACTAATCTTATCAAATTTTATCACGCTTGATTCATTTTAAGAACAGGATTGAAGTGAAAACACCCAACCAACATGTGATAAGACAAGAACAACATTCAAACAAATCCGTGCATGTGTGCAATAAAGGAAATCATGAGTCAAACATGTAGGAAGTAACACTTAATTACATCTTAATGACTCCAAACATTATAAAGCACATGGATGAATTGATCTATTGTCTCAAAACACTCACAAATAGTCACATGAAAAATGGAATGAAATTGTGACTTGGCTATCTGAAATGTTCATCCATAAAAGGTGCAAAACAAAATAAAAAAATCTTTTTGGATTTTCAAATAATTTTATCAAAATAAAATCTTTTTGTATTTTTCAAATAAATTTATCTAAATAAAATCTAAAAGAAAAAATTTATACAAAAATGATACATACTACCAATAGGCAAATAATGTCATCACTAGTAAACAAGTCTAACCTCAATCGTTAGGTGCGGAGGGATTTTCAAAAGGTGGTAACAACTTATGAAAAACCTTCGTTAAATCTTGTGAAGTATTGACCAAAAACTTTACTTTCTCACCTAAATGTGCAAACTCTTTTCTTAAAAACTCCTTATCTTTCTCCAAATCTAAAACCCGATGACCTAAATTTTTATTATACTTCTTTGTTTTCAAGGTCTCGGTGAACAAATATCCACTTTCACTCTCGCATTCTCCCTCACTTGAAGCGCTCAAATTATCACTATCGCATTCGTGAGCACAATTGTGGGACAAAGAGGGTGTGCTCACACAACTCGAAAAAGCAACAAACTTCTCACCATAAGTCTTATCATTATCACTTTCACTATTATCACTAAGAATGGCGGGCAGGGCTACCTTCTTTCCTTTCTTTTTGAGCCACGTAGGACACTCAAAAGACTTATGCCCCTTACCCCCACATTCAAAACAAGTCACGTTCTCAAACTCCTCCTCACACTCCTCATCTGAGTCACTCTCTTTTTCCCTCTCACCTATTTCTTTGGCCTTTATTTTCTTTTTATTTTTATCAAAAAATCTCTTTTTATTGAAAGAATTTTCTTTAGAAATTTTGAGAAACTTTTTGAAATTTTTCGCAAATAAGGCCAAATCATCAACGTCTCCCTCATTCTCGGACTCATAAACGTTTTATTTCTTTTTCTAAAAATGAGTCTTTAAAGCAATGTCATTATCCTTAGCCGTAATGGTTTTAGGAAACATGTCAATCTCATACGTTTGAAGATCTCCTACAAGTTCTTCCAACATAAGTGATTTCAAATTTCCCAAAGAGTTTAAAACAGTGACTTTAGGAATAAATCGTTTTGGGAGAGATCTCAAAATCTTTTTAACGACACGCGTATTATCAATCACCTCACCCAAATTAAAACAAGTGTTAACAATGTCCGACAAACGTGCATAAAAATCATCAAAGCATTCAGAATCAGACATGGTAAGAGTTTCAATTTGGGTGGTCAACTTTTGTAACTTTTATTCTTTAACCGCGTTCGTACTCTCATGTGTCAGTTTCAAAACATCATATGCCTCTTTAGACGTGGTGTATGTCATAATTCGACGAAACTCATCAGGAGTGACAGCTCCAGAAATAGAACTCAGACCCTGGGAATTAAAATTTGACATTTTAAAATCATCTTCAGTCCAGGTTGACACAGGTTTTAAAAAGGTGATATTATCATCGGTGACTGTGGGAGGAGTCCACCCAATTTCACAAAGTAACCAAACACGCTCGTCAATGGATTTTAAACAAGATTTCATATGAGCTTTCCAATAGGCATAATTAGACCAGTCAAAAATAGACATCATATTCGCAAGTTTCCAATTAAACCATATTTAATTAGAGTCTATTTTGGAACAAAATAAATACAGCCCATAAACATGCTTAAAAATAAAGCAGATATTTAATTGAACACGGTATTTCAATTAAATCCTAAAAACATGCATCTAGATGATTTATCAAATAAATATAGCATGTGACTCAAGAAATCAAGAAAAAATCCACGCATGGCAAAACCATATTACTTTCAGTATAATTTGTAAAGAACGGTTTACACGAATTATAATGAAAATAAATGTGACATACGAAAATACCCGCAGGTGTCGGTTCCGATGTCGTCGGCTCGAATCTTCCGCAAGAATTCCAGATGGGCAGCAATGAAGAAGATACCAGTTTCTCCACAAAATACTCCTTAATGAGTAGAAAATACCTCTTGAAGGTTTATGATGTGTATCTCTTGTGTACTTAACAATGGGAGAGGGAGAGCTCATTTATAGGGAGGTTAAAGGCTCTCAAAAACATATTTAGTGAAACAAGGAGAAAACATGGACGGAGTTCCCTCAAGATGTTGGGAAAGTGGACCAAAGTGTGCAAGTGGTGACAACAATTTTGCACATGGGAATTTGCTAGCCTACAGGGACCCCGAACCGGTTCGGGTACCCCTATGAACCGGTTCGCCCCCCGAACCGGTTCGGGCTGGGTTCGGGGACATTCACTGGCCTGGAGGTTTAAATACTTAGTAAAATTTTTAGGACTTTTTAAGCATTTATCTCTAAATTCAAAAGGCCATAACTTCTTTACCGTAGCTCAGAATGAGGTGTCGTTTCTTCCAGTATCTTCATTAAGGCAAGCTCTTTAACTTTCCAGTTGACCGGTCCTCCAGACAATAGCTATAAAATTACCAAAATACCCTTAAACATCCCTATCAAGCCTTTTTTCACTGTTTTGACTTCTCTTACGTACCACTTGCGTAAATTCCCAAAAATCGTGGAACGTGAAGTCGTTGAGGCCGATGTGGGACCCTTGATGTATATGGTAAATGCATGATCCCCGAAATTCGGATTGAGGCCGTCAAGTGAGATCGTGAACAGACGAGCCTTTTGTAGCGGCGTACGACATACACAAATTAAACATTTCGGACATGATAAATATGTCCTTACAGGGATCAAGAAAAAACTCGAGGAGGCCAAAGGAAGATGGGTTGAGGAGGTATACGTTGTGCTGTGGGCTTACAGGACGAAGATAAAGACTCCTACCGGGGAAACCCCTTTCGTGTTAGCGTATGGATCGGAAGCCGTTATCCCGACTAAAATTGGGTTTCCTACTCACAGAGTCAAAATGTATGACCCCCACAGAAATATGGAAGAAAGGAGACTTGATCTAGACTTGATCGAGGAGAGAAGAGAAGACGTTGAGATAAGACAAGCAGCCTATCAGCAGAGGACTGCCAGGTTTTACAACCAGAGGGTGAAGCAAAGGCCAATCGTTGTGGGGGACTTAGTCCTCAAGAAGACATGGAAGAAACCTAATAAGCTCCGTCCAAATTGGCAGGGCCCATATAGGGCAATTGATGAAGTTGTCCCTGGAACCTACAGACAAGAGAACCTTGAAGGGTAACCCTTTTCGAACCCCTGGAATGCATATCATTTGAAGAAATACTACCAATAATGTTGTAATGTCCTATCGAATCACAGTTGTAATAAATGTGTTGCTCCGATAGAACACTTGGAAAGTAATAAGAATCTTATATTGACCATTCATCTTATGTTTGTCATTTTGATATGATTGGGATGATTCTTGCTAAATTCCCCTGGGCTATGATGAGGGTGAATGGTAGGGACGACCCTCCATTCACTCTCAAAAAAGATAACGGAAGCCTTGTATTTTAAAACATCGTTAATTTGGTGGAAACCACCCTCGTCTAAGATGAGGGTGAATGGTAGGGACGACCCTCCATTCACTCTCAAGAAAGACGAGGGGGGACTTATATTTAAAAACATCATTAATTTGGTGGAAGCCACCCTCGGCTAAGATGAGGGTGAATGGTAGGGACTACCCTCCATTCACTCTCAAGAAAGATGACGGAGGGATTTATATTTTAAAACATCATTGATTTGGTGGAAACCACCCTCGACTAAGATGAGGGAGAATGGTAGGGACGACCCTCCATTCACTCTCAAGAAAGATGAGGGAAGACTTATATTTTAAAATATCATTAATTTGGTGGAAACCACCCTCGGCTAAGATGAGGGTGAATGGTAGGGACGACCCTCCATTCACTCTCAAGAAAGACGAGGGGAGACTTATATTTTAAAACATCATTAATTTTGTGGAAACCACCCTCAGCTAAGATGAGGGTGAATGGTAGGGACGACCCTCTCAATAAAGATGAGGGAAGACTTATATTTTAAAACATCATTAATTTTGTGGAAACCACCCACAGCTATGATGAGGGTGAATGGTAGGGACGACCCTCCATTCACTCTCAAGAAAGACTAGGAGGACTTATATTTTAAAACATCATTAATTTGGGGGAAACCACCCTCATCTATGATGAGGGTGAATGGTAGGGACGACCCTCCATTCAGTCTCAAGAAAGACGAGGGGGGAGTTATATTCTAAAGCATCATTAATTTGGTGGAATCCACCCTCGGCTAAGATGAGGGAGAATGGTAGGGACGACCCTCCATTCACTCTCAAGAAAGACGAGGGAAGATTTATATTTTAAAACATCATTAATTTGGTGGAAACCACCCTCGGCTATGATGAGGGTGAATGGTAGGGACGACCCTCCATTCACTCTCAAGAAGGATAATGGGGGACTTATATTTTAAAACATCATTAATTTGGAGGAAACCACCCTCGTCAATGATGAGGGTGAATGGTAGGGACGATCCTCCATTCACTCTCAAGAAAGACGAAGGATGACTTGAAATTAAAAAACATCATTAATTTGGTGAATGCCACCCTCGGCTACGATGAGGATGAATGGAAGAGACGACCCTCCATTCACTCTGAAGAAAGATGAGGGAGGAATTTGAAGATGATTAACGCAAATATCATAGCCAAGGCACATATCATAAAAGAGGCAATTATAGGAGGCAAGAAGAGAGAAATTCCACTATAAAAATAAGTGTTACAATATTTGTCCAAAAGAAAATTAAATACAAAAACTTTACAAAAAGAGGGTATGGGCCACAGACGGCCACCCTATTGAGCAACGTTGGAAGGTAGGGATTCAACATCAACAAGAGGAGTCTCTTCGACAACCAAGATAGGGGCCGATCCTTAGATGTGTCGGTACCTTTGACATGCACTTGGGACTCTACATGGGTTAGAGCCTCGACAATAAGGCGGTCATCCAACTCCACTGCTTATAGAGAGGAGGATAGATAACACGAAATTAAAAAATTTCAAGACAACCCACCAACAGGCCATCTTGATTCCCCTCTCCAAGTACTCAAGGCCGAAGCCCTGAAACTCGTCTAAGAGTTTGTAAGCCTCAACTGCATCGATCTTTGCCTTCTTCACTTCCTCGGTGAGTTCATTCTTGAATTGGACCCCCTGATTAGTCAAGGCCTCTTCCTTTTCTTTGATTAGGTTGTCCTTCACCTTCAGGTCGACCTCATGCTACTTAATTAGCTCATCTAGGACCCTTGCACGCTCGGTCCTTACACTCTCCAGCTCATCCCTAGCAGTCTCCATCTCAGTCTTTAAGTCGGCCTCATTCTGAATAGCTCTCTCCTGCTCATGAAACTTCTGCTACTTTGCAGCCATCCACTTAGTGGCAGATGTGAAGGCGTAGACAGACTATACAAAGATAAAAGTTTGAATTAAAGAACCGAGGGAGTAGTTTATAAAATATCGGTGAATCAAAAGATGAGAGTTGAAGGAAATACCTGAGCTAGAGTATGAAGACCGTAGTTATAAACCTTGGCTGGAGGCATCTTTGATAGGAATTCATAATCTGCAGCCGAGGGAGTCGAAAACATAGAGGCCTTGGTTGCCCTCAAGTTGGCTATGAGGGGGAGGGTTTGGCCTTCATTAAGGTCATATTATGAGACCAATAGGCACCCATGCATGAAGAGGAACTGGTCCCCTCAGTGTGTGTCTGAGGGATCTCTACCCTCGCTCTCGTCCGAGAGTCAGGCCGAGATCCAGTAGGGACTTTTGGCTCCTTTTATTTACGACTATAGGAGGTCGGCTCCACTTGTGTCAGACCCACGGCCTTTGTCTGTTTGAGAGGCTATTGAGGCTCCTTTCCTTTCTTCTTTCCCAGGCCAGACATCAAGCTTGGCGCATTTATTTCCCAAAGCTGATCAGACACGTATGAGGGCCGACCTGAAAAAGAGACGATACATTAGAAATAAGCAGTAACAAAGAGGAAACACTTAAAGAAAAAAATAAAAATGGGACAAAAATCAACTCACATAATTCTATCATGGGGACGACCCTCAGACCAGCTTCTTTGAGGAAACGAGGGGTCATAAAATCTTCAAATTTGGAAAGTCCACCCTCTTTCCCTTGTTCCCCCATATAATCAACAATATCCCTCTCATCCAAGCTAATTCCAGGGTCTGACCATGCTTTCATTGAAAGGTTGGACCATGACCTTGGGACCCTCGGACTGTCTTCTAAGGGCTCAACCCCGACGGGGAATTCTAAATCCTCAAAGACAAAGAAAACCCTCTTCTTCCAATCATGGTTGGAAGTTTGTGCCACATGAAGAAGGTCTTTGTCGAACTTCCTTGCCCCTAGATGAAAATACCCAAGTTGCTTGGATGAGGAAGTTATATTATAGCAGGCTATAAACAAATCGATCGAGGGCTCATCAGTGAAAGTGTTCTTCCAGAGGGAGACATAGCCGAGGATGATCCTCCAGGAGTTAGGAGGAAGTTGATAAGGAGCAACCCCAAGGGCATAAAGTATATCAACTACTGCAGGGTGCAGAGGGAACCTAACACCTACCCTGAGCATCTGCTTATAAACAGTAACTTCCCATTCATTCCTCTTGAAGACCTTCTCATCTGCATCGGGGATCCTCATATTTACATTTGGTTGTATACCAAAGATGTGCCTCCACAGTAAGAGGTCTCGATCCCTAACATACGAGACGTAAGATGAGGCACTAGAGGTATCAACTTGATCAGTATCAGAATTCGCACTATCGTCCTTAGCTCTCTCATCCCCAGATATCTCAGCCTCATTTCTTATCGGAGGGCCATCTGGAAAGGCCACTTGAAAAGCAAGAGGGGATAGGGTTGTCACAGGGACAACCTCAGAATAAACTGTCCCCTCAGCCTATTGGCTTGGGCTAACTGTTGATGTCTTTATTCTCCCACAAGGCCCAGCACCCATTGGTGACGATGCTCTCTCGTTCATTTCTCCCTCTTGTGTCTGACACTCGGCTGGATGATAGGAAGACCCAAAGGACTCAGATGGTAAAATTATGGCTAAAGGAATGGGTAATATGGGTCGTACCCAATTAGGGTTGGCCCCTCATCTTTGCTCGTTCTCTTCCTCTAATCGCCTAATCTCTGCAAAGAATTTCTCCCTCAAAGAATGGGACCCTACACTTAAAGGAATTTGTTCAAACTAACTACAAACAAGTTTACAATTTAACCAAATTGACTTTTGGATCAAACCTAAAGAAATAAAGGGTTTTTATGGGTGGACACTCAAAAATAAGGGGAACAAATTTCACCGGAGAAGAATGTCTGAGAGCAACAGGAAAGCCTAAGAAACGTCACATAGAGGCACTAAACCACCATGAAAAGGTGGAGGAAAAACCCTGAGAAGCCTAAAATAGAATATTTCACCCTATAAAGGCCACCGGAGGGCGGGTTCTCATTCCGAAAAAGTAAAATAACCAAGAAAATGGAAAAGAAACCCCAAAGCAAGAAACAAGTGAAAATGGAAGATAAATTGGGAATCTAGGGCAGAGAACCTGAGGATGAAGATGAAGACTGAATAAAGCTTGGAACACAGAAGAAAAGGATGAAAGTTCATAAATGGCGTTTGAACTGCTAAGGAGCTAGAGAGAGAAAGCTTATGTGCGAACAAGAAGAAGTAAATAAATGATTATTTAAAAAATCATTTAAATACTTTGTTGTTAGTGGTCCCATTAACCAAGGAAGTGCACAGCCCACGAGGGGAAGCATCACTAGGGCACAAAGCCCCCAAGCAGAGTGAACAGCAGTCACATCTGGGAAAACGCAAATGATGATTATCACCTAATAAGAAGTTAATTAACTTGACAAATGTCACTCATAAACCTGACCACTTAGTTGGCATTCAAAGGTAACATTACCCCTCATCCATCTCAACAACATCGATGACTAAGGGCTAGGGGTGATTGATATACCAAAATACACCCTCGGTCAGGCCGAGGGTATCCCCATTTAAGACGAGGGCTCAAGTCCAGGACGAGGGAACAACTTACTACAGTTCCATTGAAGGAAGGTTCGACCATCCCTACCCCTCATCCTAAAGTGAACAACCCGGAGACAGGCTGACCCCACAGCATAAGTCAGACGACCCTATAAGGGGCCGACCCCTCATCATGGACCAGACGACCCTATAAGGGGTCGACTCTCATCATGGATCAGACGACCCTACCCTTCATCACAGGTCGGACGACCTCATGAGGGGACGATAGTACGAGGTCCACATCCAACCAAAACTAATGCTAGTATGAACTTTACCCTCGGCTTGAGAGCATAGGCCGAGGGTGACATCATCACAATGCGTGATTTGGGAGATGTGTGGGACAGTGCGCGTGGGACTCATATACACGTGGACTAGACTATTATAACAATATCATCCCCATACATGAGGGAATATTATGTCATCATTAATCACAAGTGGAACATACAGGTGTCAGCAGGGAATTGGCTAGATCATTATTCACATGCTCAATGCATGCTTGGGGAGTACACTACACCACCCAAGCCCTATATATATTTGTCATCTTCAACCTTGCAAAGGGATCGATAATTGTAACCCTAGCTAAAACTCTTCTTGTACACACAGTAGAGAGAGAGAGAGTTTGAGTGCATTGTACCCAAGGCCATTAGTGCCCATATATAGTGGATCACACACTCATAGTGGATGTAGGCTTGATTGGCTGAACCACTATACATCATTATCTTCATTCCTCTTATACTCATCCCCTTCTATACACTTATACACGTAAATAACTCTATTGCTGCCATTGTTATCATTGTTTGAGCTCATCATCTCTTATCTGGTGGAGCTAAATCTTAGTATCATCATACAGTTAACTTAGATAGGATTTAAATGCTTTCATTAGAAGTAGTATACAGATTTCCACCATAATCATCTCTTTTTTTATATTTTGTGAGCCACTCGTTAAGGTTAGTCATCTTACTTAGTATTCATCATGAGAGATCGTCCTTAGTCCCGGAGTTCGATATCCAGTTTATTGAATTATTACATGAGCGATTGGTTTTCACTTGAGTCGTATATACACGCATTAGATGCACATTTTGAGTCGCGTCAAGTTTTTGGTTCCGTTGTCGGGGGACTAGGTAGATATACTAGGTTAGGTCGGATTAATCCAATACTTTAACTTTAATTCTTGGAAAAAAAATATAAAAATCCAAAAATGCTTAAAACATTCATAAAATAAAATAAAAACTAGAAAAAAATCAAAAAAAATATTCTTTCCATCCCTAAATGCAAAACACTCCTCCCAATACCATCATTCCTAGAGTGAATGTGAATCCCACAATCGAGCTTACCCTCGATAGACCACGCACCTCAAACGCTCCAAATTTATGGGTTATACCTCTTACACTTCCCAACTCCATCATGAGTCACACTGTGAGTCACACGTCTAGGGCGTTCAATCAGGATGTTGAGTCATTAGAAGAGACCGCAACGTCTAACAACGCTAGTTATGATATGGGTGAGGGTGAGTTATAGTATCGCTCTATGAGATACCTCTTATATCTCAAGCAAACCATCACTCTAGGATGCATTATACTCCCGTATAATGTAGGTCAATTTCATTTTAGAAATGGGATGATCTATATTCTCCCAACATTCCATGGTATGGAGTCAAAAAAAACCTATCTCCACATTAGAGAGTTAGAGGAGGCGTGTGATACTTTCACGGACCAAGCATTCACTCAAGATGTAGTGCGTCTTAAGCTTTTCCCCTTCTCCCTGAAGGATAAGCCTAATACATGGCTTTGATCACTAGCACCGAACTCGATATCCACTTGGAGGGATATGCAGGCAAGGTTTCTCCAAACTTTCTTTCTAGTACATAAGACCAATGCGATTAGGGCTCAAATTCAAACATTTAGATAAAATGAGAATGAATTCTTTGATCGATGTTGGGAGCATTTCAATGAGTTATTTAACATGTGCCCACACCATGATTTTGAGAAGTGGAGACTCATCTCCTACTTCCATCATGGGCTAAGCTTAACTTCTAAATAACTCATTGAGACCATGTGCGAGGGAGAGCTCTTAGGGTTATACATGAACAATATGGAGGCCCACTATAAGTATGTCATCGAAACTACTCAAGCATGGGACATATTGGACCCAAGTACCCAACCGAAGACTAGATAAACGTTAATGGCTCCTTCCGCATCTGGTCTCTATCAATTGGATGAGGAAGCCAAACTAATACTCCAAATTAATCAACTAAAAAAAGGCAAGAGGACGTGGTCAAGGCTAGGGGAGATAGATATTTGGATCCACTCGAGCATTGAGAGAAAAGGTGTGTGCTACTTATGAGGTGAGACATTCAATGAAGGAATGCCTGACTATACCCACTTACAAAGTGATGCTCCAAGAGAAAATGGAAGCGGTAGGAGATTTTAAGGGTAACTTTAATGCTCCACATAGTAATTCTTATAACCCTTAGTGGCGGAACCATTCGGGTTTTAGTTACCAGCAACCAAACACATCATTGAATTCGAATTCCCTCATTTCCCAACACCCACCACCAATCCCACCCTTCTAAAAAGCTCCACTCATACAAGCATCACCTCCTGCACCTTATATTACCCCACAATGAAGAAGTCTCGTGGACACTTTAAATCAATTCATACAAACTCAGTGAGCGATAAATGCTCAAAATGCCCAAAATTATGCCAATATGAAGGCATCGTTGTCTAAGTTTCAATCTTCCTTAAGTGTCTAAGAGAATGGTAAGTTTATCTCCCACTGCCAAATACCTCTCCAAGGTCAAAATTGTGTTATCTCTAATACAAATTAGAACAAAGAGAAATGTAGTGCGATAACCACTCTGCGTAGTGGACGAGTTGTTGACTTGTCAGCTCTTCCACATGATGTACAGAATGAAAAGGAGATTTTACCCGACACGAAAGAGATCGAAGATGTACCCTTGAGAAAGAGTGGTAATGATGACACAATCAGTCTCGAGATGGTTGTGAAACCTCTGATTGTTGCTCTATACCCTCAACGATTAGTATACCACTCCAAAGAGACTACCTGTGATGATGTTTTAAACGTTCTTAGGCAAGTAAAGATTAATTTACCTTATTCCTGCATATGCTAAGTTTCTTAAGGACTAGCTCACAGTGAAACAAAGGCTAAAGTTAAAGAAAAATATGTTTTTAGCACAGAACGTCTGTTCAGTACTGTTAAGCAGCCTTCCACCAAAATATAAAGATCCGGGTGCGCGAACCATTTTGTGCATCATGGGGAAAAATTGAATTGAGAGAGCACTAATAGATTTAGGGGTGAGTGTTAACCTTATCCCCTACTCCATCTATAAGCAATTAGATTTGGAGGACCTTAAGCCCACAATGATGATTCTCTAACTCGCGGATCATTCTATGAAGATACCTCGGGGGATCATTGAGGACGTGATCATCCAAGTTGAAACTTTCTACTTCTCGATAGATTTTGTCATTTGGGATGAAGAGCCCTTCGATTTCTAGAGTAATCATGTTCCCATGATACTTGGTTACCCATTCTTAGCTACGGTGACTGCATTGATTAATACACATAATGGGAAAATATAGCTCACATTTGGGAACATAACTCTCGAAATAAATATATTCAACATCACCAAGCACTAGTATGATAAGGGCGAATTACGAGAGACGGATCTTATGGAAGAGATAGTACATGAGCACATTGAGAGGAATCACATGACAGAATCATTAAGGTTGTGTCTTGCTACATCAAGTGGGAGAAATAGTTCTGATGTTGAATGGGAGGTAAAGGAGGCATGTTTAATCACACCTACTGAGACCGAAAGTGAGCACGTAGATGTGAGCAGAGGAGAGAGGTTTGATGAGAGAAAGAGAATTCAGAGATTGATTGTGGGAGAGTTAAGAGATATAAGCCTAGAGGACTTTGAGAAAGAATTCGGGTCGGTGGATGAGAATCTAAATTTCAGAGTCCAATCATTATTGGACTCTTTTTGTCACTTTGAGGAGAAGGAATGGAAAGATCGGATAGACAAATTCCTTCTTTGTAACCACACACCCATGCCATTTAAGTTCTTAGGTGCAATCGAGGAGAGGACCAGTGTTTCATCCCAGTTAGAGACCGATCCAGAAGTCTCGAGTGTAAGGGGAATCTAGGTTTATCATGTCCCTCCAGTTTTCACCAAGATATTCTCTCCAACTCGAGACAAGTATGTGGTGATTCGATTAGGCACCAAGATGATCTCATTCACATCATTCATCACGAGCCTTGAGGTGTTACCCATACCAATTGGGATGATCCCCACTTGTTTCGATTATTGGTTTATGATGTGAGGAAGATGGAGAAGAAGAGAGCATCGAACCCCATTCATGGAGTCGAGTGAGTTTTTAAGGGAGAGAAAGAGGTCGTCTCACCCCCAATGTGTATGGGGTGATTTTTGTTGTATACTAGTGAGTAGAGTTAGTTTTAGGGTATTTTAAAGGTTCGTAGAAATCATGATTTAAGAAAGTTAAGAGCACTACAATTGGTTTTTATGTACAGGAGAGCATACGCACATGATGTGAGTGAGGTTGAGGTGTCTCAATCTCCCGAGGTGTTTAAGGATGTCTGAGATACATTAGAGAGGATAAATATGGGGTAGGAACACTTAGCCTACGAGAAAAATGAACAAAATGCATGTTGAGACAGAGGGTGATGGCCGAACAGTAGGACAAACTAGTTTAAAAGTGAATCGATTCTCTCCAACCTCCGAATCGATTCGGAGTACCTGCTACAGATTCTTCCCCCTTCTATTTTTCCCACCAAATTCATTCCCCTCTATTCTTCCATCCCTCCCTACGAAATTCTTCCCCCTAAAAACCTCCCCTACCCAATTTTTCATCCTTTTTCCTTACTTCCATCCTTTCCCACTTCCACCTTTTCCAATTCCCTCCTAACCCACCAATTCCTACCAATAAATACCCCCCTCCAACCCCTAACATGCACACCAAATTTTCAAAACCGATTGGGCTCTCTTCCACAATTAAAAGTGCTTGACAAATGCGAGTGGCCTACCCTCCACCCCACGTAGTGGAAGAAGAGGAGTTCGTGGAAGAAGATGCCCCTACGCATGAAGAAGGCGGTCTAAAAGTAGGAGGGGGGGATGTGAGAGGATAAGGAGAGGATAGAAGTGAGGGTGACCCCTACTTTTAGCCCGATTTTAATGAAGGCACCTACCATTCGGAGGTTATTAACCATCGACTTGATGATTTGGAGGCAGGGTTCGACAATATTGTCAATAAATATTAGGAAGACCGCCACGCCTACCGACGCGACACAAGCATGATGGTCCGCCTACAAGCAGAAATTTATAGGTTGTAAATGGGTCCCGATTCGCAATTGCCCCCATACTACTATGATCCTTATGCTCATGATCCAAATGCATCCGGGTCAACATATTAGTTTTCATGGGTTACTTTATGTTATTTTTCTGCTTATTTTGTTAGAACTATGTATTGTCTATCTCTTTCCTATTGTACTTGTTGTGGTGTTGTTAATGAAAAAATCTGCATTTTAAATTTTGCTTGTTTTCATTTCACACTTATTCTTTTTCTTATTTCAATTTTCATCCTTTTGATTGAGGACAACGCGAAAGTCTAAGTTGGGGGTGACAAGTGCGTCTTTTAAAAACTTCACAAATTTTAAAATGCACAAAAAAATTGAAAAAATTAAAAAAAATAGATAAATTCATAAATTCTAGAAAAATTGAAAGTTTTTGAAAAAAGTCAAAATAAATAAAAACTGAAATTTAGATTTTTCAAAAATATCACTAAGAATTTTGTTTGAAGTCTCAATTTGTAAAAATTTAATGCACAAAGCCGAAATTGACCGAGGACGAAAATTGAGTGAAAATTGATGACTTTGCGAATTAGTGTGGAAATTATTAACCCGGTGACATTTTGAGCCTATCACTTTTTTCAAGTAATTAAATCATTCTGAGTTAATGGTTAACTCCATGTTCTTTTCAGTGTTAAATAAGTCATTGAAGATCTCTAAGTTTTTGTTTTTATCGATTACGAGAAACGAGTGAGATGTCATCTTAAAATGGTGTTAAAATGTCTCCAAATTAAAATTAATCTCGAGACGCATATGGTAAAATAATGAGTAATTTGAATAAATGAAGTTAGGCCATCGTTTGTTTCCCCAAAAACATTATCCATAAAAACTAATGAAAAATTATCCTTTTGCTAGCCATTTTGAGCCTAATAAAATTTTCCATATTTAGTTTGATACCCCGAAAAACCCATTTAGCCTGGAGTTGGGAAAATAAAAATTCATCAAGCAAGTCCAAATGGTGCAATAAAGAGGGTCAAGAAAAAATAGAAAAATGCTCAACAAAAATAGCAAAATAAAAAAAAATAGAAAAATATGAGAAAAAAGAAAAGAAAAAGAGCAAATGCCCAAAAAAGTACCGACGGACATCATAAGCAAGGAAATTTTTGTGCTACGAATTATCCAAGCATCCCCACTTTACCCAATACACCTTACAACCCAAAAAAGTCCTAACTGGGTCCGAATAACGAAATTAATTACCGCGTTGAGAGCTAAGACATGAAAAGATAATAGGAGAGACTAATTGGTTCAGATAAGAGTTGATGTTTCCCATTTTCCCACAACCATGTTTCGATGATGAGAACTATTCACCCTAAATATTTAGTCTTTCTATTTGTGTGCGTGAATTCGTGTTTCTTTGCAATTACTCTTTATATCATGCACACCGAGAGAAAATAACATCATTCCGAGTGATTCGTTTGTGAGAGCATCCGTGAGAATTTGAATCAAAGTGAATTTTTGAAAAAGTAACTAATGATCCATCGGGGGAAGTTAGCGGTTTGATTTTTGGCTTGGCCCACACACTATGAAATGAGATTATTGAACAAAAATTTAAAGTGACTATTTCTAAGAAATTTAAATTTTATGATTTTTAGTTATTTTGATATTTTTTCTTTGAGTCTAAAAGCGAATTTTGTGGGTAAATTCATAGCAAACCCTCACGAGAAAGCACTCGTCCTACTAGAATAGCCTAGAAATTTAATGTCTTATTGCATACGCTAAATCCAAACGCTTTTCGGTGAAAAAGGTAAATATCCCAATTAAGTTTTTGTAAATTTCTTTAATTCATACTCTTATTCTTTTGCATTACTCGAGACAAGCAACGTCCTAAGTTAGGGGGGTTTGATTCGACATAAATATTTCATATTTATCTCTGTAAATAGTCATTTTTATTGTCCCGTGCGGTGTAAATAGATTAGAATTATCTTGTATTCATGCTTAATAACCATTTCCAACAAGTATTTCTTATTTTGTGTATTTCTCGTGTTTTTATAGGTATTTCTTGCAAGTGAATGCGAAAGAGATATCGAAACAGTGAAAGAAACAAAGGAAATGAAGTTAAAGGACATTTTCATAATTTTTTAGCCATAGTCCAGAGGTGGAACAAATTGGAAAGTTAAAGAACTTGAATCCATATGAACACTAGAAGAAATGGTGACTTAATCCGAGCTACAGTGAAAAAGTTATACGAGTTCGAAGTCGAGAAGAGAATCGAGGGGGCAAAAGAGGAATTCTAAAAAAGTTGAGATGTGAATCGGTTCGGATTCCAGGGAACCGATTCAATTGATCTGAGCGTGAATTTTTTTTTATTTTTAATTTTTACCTAGAGGTGTATGGGTTTAAGACTCTTTCAAAAACAACTTCAATGAGTAGTAACTTAAAATTGGGCATACCTTACATTAGTTTAACCTGGTTTTAGAGGAAGAAAAGGAGGCAAGAACATTAAGAAGTTTATTTCTTCATCCAGTTTATGATTTGTGGATATTTTTGTAATAACCTGCCCTAGTATTTCATTTAAATTTTGTATAAAATATAATAGAGTAAGGTCTGATGAGAATTATTGAGAATTGTGGATCAAAAATGGAAGGAAATAAAAAGATAGGAAAAGGGGGGTCGTTCAAACATCATAAGGAGGTCATTAGAAGCGAGAATCAATGTCATGCGAAGAAGGGTTCAAACGACCTTCGAACGAGATGTCACTGCATTACCATCTCAGGTCGCGTGATGGTTGCACGAAGCCAATCATCGAAGGAGGTGGTGATGTTGCTCGAATGAGGTTCACGTCATTCGAACAACGTGCCTCGAAAATGTTTTGTTTTAACTAGCCCTTCTGCACTGTCACATTTTTTACCATTGGATCGTTGATCTGTCAAGCCTATACTAGCCCGGATTGGGCAAAAGGGGATTTTAAGGCTTTTGGGTGTTTTATAAGGATTTGCTTGGCTCATTGGGGGAATTTTGAGGAGAGAAGAAGATACAAGAGGGAGGGAGAGAGAGGTGGAAAAGTATTCCACCATGGTTGGCTTCCCACCACCATAAACCACCACATTATTAGTGTATTCCACCATATTCAAGATTACAGCACCCATTTCCACCAGTGTTGAAGTGGAGCTACGAATTTTGGAGAAGTCTTAGGGGATTTTTGGAGAAGATGATGGGAGCTTTCTTCAAGTTTGAAGGGTTTCTTAGCTTGAAAGCTCAAGTGGAGAAAATTTGGAGCATTTTTTGAGGATGCTTTTGGTAATCCCTTGACGCCATCTTTGGAGGTGGGGGTTGTTGCTCCTACACTAACATTATTGCCATCATTAGAGTCTTTAAAGGTGCGAAAATCTATCCCTAATGTTTAAGACTCTATTTGCATTATTTGTTAGTCTTGTTGTTAGATTACATCAGAATGGTACATTTGATTAAATGATGAAAATAATGTGTAGTAAATAATAAACATTTTTATGAAATAAAAATTTTAGTAAAATGTTATTTTGTTGGAAATAAAGAATGAATAAATATTTCAAAGTCTAAAAATATTAAAAGTTAGTATTTTTTTAAAATGGTGTATTTTCTAGGAAGATTGATGTTAAACATTTTATGAAATAAAATATTTAAAATAATAATTTATTTTGTTAAACAATGGTGAAATTATATTTCAAAATTTCTTTCAAAACTGTAAAGTTTATGAAAATGGGCATTAGTTGAATTTGAAGAAATTAAATGTCTTTATGCTTTGAAAGTATATTTTTTGCAAGTATGATGTATTTATATAAAGAACTGTATGTTTAACCCATTAATAGGATTGTGGGATTTGAATATCCAACTTCTCATGCAAAGAAACTTGTAGTATTTTGCCAATAAATGTATAAACAAGTTTAAAGAAGATTTTGTTGGGTCTAAACATGGAAGAAGAAAAGTAGTAATTTTTTTCTTCAAAGTGTGGAAGAGGGGTTAAAATTGTGATAAGTACAAAATTGGAAGACTACATGTATTGATAAAAACGAAATGATATTTTCCTTATGAATGTATTCTTTAAATGTAAGGTTTCTTAAATAAAGAAAGCAAAGAAATATCTAATTTGGAAAGATCGTTAGTAAAGGTGTTGAATAAGTGTTAATGGTTAAACATTAGTGTAGACACCACATTCTAAGACCCCCTAAGTCTCCCCTTAGGTCCCTAGCACCTCCACATTTCACTACAAACCCTAGGTTAAACTCCGAGTACCAATTTGGAGGCCATTAGGCGCTCCCGGGCCCCATTTGACTCCGATCAACTCAATCATCAGAGAGAAAGATCTTTGAATATTTGAAGGGCTCTAAATCCCTTTTAAACGATCTACCCTGTGAGTGAATCGGCATAACGGTTCAGACGAACGGACCATTTTACCATAAAAAATTGATTGGAGACCACCGGGAGCTCTCGGGTCCCAATTTGACCCCAATCAACTTCATCGTCAGATCAAAATACCTTTGAATCTTTGAAGGGCACTGAAACCCCTTACCAACGGTCTACCATGTATATGAAATGGCACAACCATTCTAATAAACAATCCATTTTCCCTAGAAAATTAATTCGGAGGCCACCAGGCACTCCCGGGTTCTGTTTGACCAAGTTTAACTCTTCATCTCAAACGAGACTAAATGAAACTTTGAAGGGCACTGAATACCTATTCCAATGGTCCACCCCATGCAAGAATTAGCCTTATGGTACGGACGAACGTTCCATTTTACTCTGAAAGATCACTGGGTGCTTCCGGGTCCGAGTTGACCAAATTTAACTTTCTGAACCAAGCAAAGCTCTTTGTAATGTCGAAGTACCTTGCATAACATTTCCAACGGTCTAACTCATGTGCAATTCTAACTTATTGTTCGGACGAACGATCTGTTTCCATCTGACGATCTCTTATCCAAAGGACCGACGAGTGCTTCCAAGCCTCAATTGACCCAAAGTCAACTCCCACACCAAGGAGTGGCCCAAAAAACTCTTGAAGGTCTCTGAATTACCTTTCTAATGGTATTCCCCTTACACGATTTGGATCAATAAATTGCGTTCTATGATCATTTTTTGGAAAAATCTAGATGAGATTACCGATTGGCAAGTCCATTTCCCTGCCTGTCGGTAGTGTGCCTAGGGCTGCCAATTAGAAGGTCTAGGTCTACGCCAATCGGTATCCACTTACCCTATAAATAGAGGGCATGACCTCACTCCCAAAGAAGACCTCAGATCCATCAATATCAGTGATCTCAGCAACATTCTCTTCCAATCAGCGAAGTTTCCTTTTGTGAAATTCCCGTCAATCTTTCATTCCCATCCTTTTCATACCCAATTTAGCAAAATCTCATTCTATCTCATCCAACATTCATCTCAAAACTTAAGGGAGTTCATCAAGGATCAAGATCAAGCCTCAATTCTCCAAAGAAGTCTGGTGACTCCATCTCTTTACATTCACCCCACACCGACGACGGTCGAAACGCTCTTAGGGAAAGCGAACGCGAGACCTTTTTCTCCCCTTATCCCCCCCCCCCCCCCCCAGACATACAGGGAGAGAGAAGAGAAATAGATATATTGGTATGGCCACAGTGGAGAATACACTAAGGACTATCATTCATAAGAGGGCTAGACTCTATTTTCATGGGTATTATTATTTTCTTCTTGTGTGCGTATGCACCTACCTGTATATTCCTTTTTTCTAATTTATTATTTATACACATATATACTTCATGCTTATATCACATCTCACTCATTCTTCACTCACACACTTATAGATATTTCTCATATACACTTCACACTACTTGCACATAGGATCACTTATATCCACATGTTTCACACACCACTTAGAATATCCATGCTTAGGTGTCACTAACACACACCTCCACTTATAACACTTGTATATATACATGCTCACTCACACTTGTCACACACCCCTTGTAGTTGATCCATGCTTAGGATCACTACCACACACTAACTTGTAGATAGCCACACATCACTCACCCTCACATATCCATGCTTCGAGTAATCTTCATGCTCCATGTTAGATTTACTTTTTATACTTGTACATTCTTCCCTATTAGCATAGTGCTTATCATGCAAAATATAATAATCTCTCCATATTATGCTAATCAAGAATCATGCATTTTTCACACTACAACACCAAAGAGCATGGCTATTGACCAAATTTTGTCCCGTAACTGGGGGTTCACTTTGTGATGGATGATGGTCCGATAGGTTAAAGTTAGCCTAAGCGATATGACTCTCACCTTCATTGGCCAAGTAGCTTCGACGTATATCGAACGGTTCCCACCGCATCGTACTACTTGACCGAAGTCATGACGAGAGGTATATTGAAAATAACTTATTCACGTACGTCGAGTATATCGAATTCTCTCTTACATGTACTGTCCCCACGAGGTATATAGTGAAGAAATTCACGTACACTAAGGAATATCAAATGGATTGTCCACACGTACCAATTTCCCTCAAAATCAAGATGTATATCGTGGAAGTCATGACAAAGGGGGGAACCCTTCCAATTAACCCAACAACTGCATACCCTCATATAGGTGTCAAACCTAGGGCACTCATATTTAGTTTCTCAATTTCTACCCGAAACTCTGCCGAAATGATGGGTCGGCATGCCTCCCAAATTTTCGTTGGATTTCATCTTTTTTAAAATGGGACCGAGTCCATGAGCCTAGTAACAAGTCCAACCATGTTTTTACATATTTTTCAAACCCAATTTTTCTAGGCTCGAGTCCCGTCCGACATTTCTTTTTGCATTTAGGTAAACCTAATACAAGTGAGAACATAATAATAATAATAATAATAATAATAATAATAATAATAATAATAATAATAATAATAATAATAATAACAACAACAACAACAACAACAACAACAACAACAACAACAACAACAACAACAACAACAACAACAACAACAACAACAACAACAATAATAATAATAATAATAATAATAATAATAATAATAATAATAATAATAATAATAATGAGACCCTTTTTTCCCCTTTTTCCTCTTTGTTTGGATTTCATCTTTTTTAAAATGGGACCGAGTCCATGAGCCTAGTAACAAGTCCAACCATGTTTTTACATATTTTTCAAACCCAATTTTTCTAGGCTCGAGTCCCGTCCGACATTTCTTTTTGCATTTAGGTAAACCTAATACAAGTGAGAACATAATAATAATAATAATAATAATAATAATAATAATAATAATAATAATAATAATAATAATAATAATAATAATAATAATAATAATAATAATAATAATAATAATAATAATAATAATAATAATAAGAACAACAACAACAACAACAACAACAACAACAACAACAACAACAACAACAACAACAACAACAACAACAACAACAACAATAATAATAATAATAATGAGACCCTTTTTTCCCCTTTTTCCTCTTTGTTTACCAAAAGTGTCCAAAAACGTTTTTTATCAAAAATAACAAAAGCATTTTTCCTTCCTTATACCAAACATATTTTTCCTCAATTTTACCCATGTACCAAATGCTTTTCATGGAGAACGCTAACCATGTACCAAATTTGATGACGGTGTAAGGACATAGTCCGTCACACTTAGTATGTCGTATACCGCTACAAGTTTGTCGAAGCATTGGAAAGCGCACATCTTCAATCGAGGATCCGAATTTCAAGTCATCTTCAATAATCATGCCCAACAAGGACGGCTTTGGTAAATATGGTCAAGTTCCATTTACATTTTACATTAAAAGTGTTGGGATTTTTTTAAAATAATTAAATATTTTTCTTTTTATGAAAAATGATTTTTGAATTATTTTAAATGGATTTGTATCTTTTCAAAAAACATTTTTATCATAAAAGATTTTTGATAACCGTTCTCATATTTGTAAGAGTGTTGGTTTCTAAGTATCCAAATGTTTTAAAACTCTATAAAACGAATCTCAAGATTTGTGCCTGGTCGTTCAAACGAGATCCTATCTCGTTCGAACAAGACCAGAAGTCATTCGAACGACATGACAGTTCGTTCAAACGAGAAGTCTTTTTGTTTGACACGTCACCGACTTAAATGTTTTATAAATAGAGAGTCAGACATATTGATTTCGTGTGGAGAAAATATTGTTTCAATCAGAATACGTTTTTGGTGTTTTTGGTTTATTCTCCATCACTTTTGAGGGTTCAAAATTTGTTTTTACAATTCACAAAATCCCAGACTTTTGTGTCAGTTGTTTATGGAACACAAAGCATATTTTTGTTGGGAGTTTTACTGCTGAATCTAGGTGCCTTGGAAAGGTACTGGGCTGACCATAGGTGCCACTTGAGGGAGGTACTGGGCTAATCATCGACTGCGTGTCATAGGGAGTGTTGCGGTGTTCCTGGGTTGACGACTACAAATCGACACATGCGGGTATTTCATAAGTCAAATTGTATTTTAGTTGTAATTAGATTGTAAACCATTCTTTTACAAATTATAGTGGAAATAAAAGGTTTTTTCCCTGTGGGGATTTTTTCCTGAAATCTGTCTTTATCAGCTTGTTCATCGCATGATTTAATTTAAGATTTGAATTGTCACGTAGATACTTGTTTAGGGGCTGATTTAATTGCTATTTGGTTTGAGCAAATTTAGACATCCAATTAAATAAATATGAATTAGAAATTGTGAATCAATATTGCACACGGTACATTTTCAAATTGGTATCAGAGCGGGTATCGCTAATTTGTCGTGTTTGATCTTGTTTTCCAAAAAATTGTGTTTGAACCCGTTTTTCTTAAAAATGGATTTTGGAGGTTTTAATGATTTTTGATGTCAACTTTTTGAAAAATATAATGGGAAAATTCACACGAACTCTTGTTTTAAATCTTCCATTGAAATAATTCTGAGAAGTGTTCAGATTGTGAGGGTGTAGGTCACACGACAGATGAGTCTCCCATAAATTTGAGGAAGAAATTGAGTAAACCGACATCTCGTGGTTCCACACTTAGTGACAGTGATTCGGAAGAAGAAGTCATTTTTTATTCTAGGCAAGAGTTTCCCACCCATGTGACTAGTGATAAAAGTGAGGTGAGTGAGGATGACAAGAGTGAGGATGAGTGTGACTTGCAAACGTCTTTCAATGAACTTTATGCTAAATCTTTGAAAATAAAGAAAGAAAATTTGAAATTGAAAGCTCAATTGCAAGAGAGTGACTTTAAAAATGATAATGATGTTTTGGTTGAAGATCTTAGGGCACGAGAGAAACTTTTGAGAGAGAAGATTGGATATGTCGAGGGTGAGAGGGATGATCTTCGAGGTGTGATGGAAGCTATGAAAAAGGAGCTTCTTGTGTTTGAGGATTCTATGCGCTTACTTGAATCTAGAATAGGTGAACTTGAGAAAAGTTTGAAAGATTCGAGTAAGGTGAAATTTGATTTGGAGTCTACGTCTGAAAAACTTGATAAGATTTTAGGCACTATCGAGATCAAAAATGAGAGGGGTGGGATTGGTTTTGAAAAACATGTTGTACCCATTCCCACACGTGTGAGAGAGCCTCCTAGGATTGTTAAGAAAGAGGCACCTAAGTTTGTTAGGAAAGATCTCCCTAGGAACATCGTGAGAGAGCCTCCTTGGATCATTAGGAGAGAGCCACCTAGGAAAATTCAGAGAGCGCCACCCAGGAAATTGAGGATATCACCACCTAAGAATTTAAGGAGAATGTCGCCTTTAGGTAACACTGACCGCCCGATTTACACTTGCACACATTGCGGTAAGCAAGGCCATCTTAGGCGTTTCTACTATAAGCTTTTTAATGGACCTAGGAAACAAGAAGAAAGAGTCACACTGGTTCCCAAAACCCCCACACCCTGTTACACATTAATTTGGGTTAGGAAATTGGATTTAGATGCTTATGGTCTTATTGTTCACGACACTCGTTTGCTTGCATGTGATTCACCCCATGTGATATCTTTTGGTTAATTGTGCTGATATTTGTCATACACTAGTTGTGCATATTGATATACTTTTACTAGTGTTATGACTCACTTTGTTGTAGTTTAAATTGCTTTTTCTTATGATATCTACTATTTTGAATCTGTCAGCATCTTTCAGGCATCCTTTTCTGGAAATTTTTCACTGGGCATCACTACATAACTTTTTAGGCAAACTGTGGAAATTTGATATCTCGTTCGAACGAGATTTCTCGCGAGATACCTTGTCGTTCGACAACTGGCTATCTCGTTTGAGCGAGCTCTAGAGAATTTTATTTCTCTCTCTTTGCAGTACCATGTGTTTATTGGTTACATTATTTGTACTATTGGTTGCTTCTGGGACACTTTATATGCAGTTATTCCATTTTTCCATGCTTTAATTTCTAATACTGCTTTGTTCATTTAATGACACCTGCGTTGACAGATGATTCATTTGTGTGATTTATGTTTGCTAGCATAGGATGACTTTCATGCTGATATTGTGTCTATTGTTGATTGTACTTCATTTGTCATTTATTTTTTGAAAAAGACAAAAAGAATTTTGTATTTTTTTTTACAACGTATATGAATGGACACTTAGGATGACTGAGTCACAATTTCATTCCATTTATCCATGTGACAATTTAATGGTGTCTTGAGATAATATATTATGTCATCCATTTGCTTTATAGTGTTTGGAGTAATTGAGATGTAATCAGTTGTTACTTCCTACATGTTTGACTCATTATGTCCTTTCTTGCACACATGCACGGATTGGTTTGATTATTGTACTTGTCTATCACATATTGGTCGAGTGTTTTCATCTCAGTCTTTTCCTGAAAACGAACCAAGTGAAATAATACGAGAGTAATAAAAGTAGTGCATGTAAAAACCATTGCACATAAGGAATTTGTTGAAATTCAAAAAATGATGAGTGCACGGGAAAGGTCTACGAGAGTGTAAAATTGCCTCTGTGTGAAATCCACCGGTTGAAAAGAGCCCGCACAAAATTAAGGCAATAAAAAGATAATATATGCCAAAATTTGGGCAAATAGGTTTTCTCTAAGTTGAGAATTTAGTACCTCATTAGATATAAAAAAAACTGCTTTATTATATATGAGGGAGTATGGTTGGAAAGTAATCAATGGGTTTGCACGTCCTTTGAAAAATTCTTGAAACGGCATTAAATAGTTTTGGACGTTATCAGTGTGAAAATCCGTTAGGCTTTGATTTGCTGATTTGATTTAGTCGATATCATCTAAATTCAACAATTTTACACCTAAGGATATTTTTTGTGTTCATTCATAGGAGTACACTTATACATTGTGCACATATGCTTGATTGAGTTTTATTACCTATTGAATTTGTTCACACCCATTCATTCCATATTCACGATTTGGTTATCTTAGTGTAAATTCATGGTGTGTGATTTTTGTAACATCTTTTTTGCATCTTTGTATGAAAATTTTGAAAAATCAAAAATAGTCTGTTTGTTTATTTCCCGTGAAACCCTGATTTGCATTTGTTTTGATTTATTCCTTTCCTTGTCTATTTCGGACAAATAAAAAGGGGGAGAACGAATTATGATATTATGGGGGAGTTTAAGTATGGAGGAGATTTGATTATGCTTACATGTTTTATGTTTATATCAGAAGTTTAAGTATGGGGGAGATTTGATTATGCTTACATGTTTTATGTTTATATCATTTCAAACTCGATATGTCACGTGGTTTTTGCTTTGTCTCATGTGTGTAGGTACAATTGAAGATTTTTTGATTTCACACCCTGATGAGAAAAGTTTGGAGATTTGAAAAGTTGATTGTTGAAGACATGTTTGAAAAGTTTAAAGACTTGTTCATCTTTATCTTTCCATTTTATTTTTCGGGAGGGTAGATTTGTATAGGTCATATTTTTTGTTTGATAATTCAGATATTTTTATTTTGTACCGGCATAGACATAGGGGGATATTTGTAAGGACATAGTTCGTCACACTTAGTATGTCGTATAACGTTACAAGTTTTTTGAAGCATTGGAAAGCGTACATCTTCAATCGACGATCCGAGTTTCAAGTCATCTTCAACAATCATGCCCAACAAGGACGGCTTTGGTAAATATGGTCAAGTTCCATTTACATTTTTCATTAAAAGTTTTGGGATTTTTTATAAAAATTAAAATATTTTTCCTTTTATGAAAATTGATTTTTGAATTATTTTAAATGGATTTTTATCTTTTTAAAAAACATTTTTATCATAAAAGCTTTTTGATAACTGTTCTCATATTCATAAGAGTGTTGGTTTCTAAGTCTCCAAATGTTTTAAAACTCTGTAAAATGAATCTTGAGATTTGTGCCTAGTCGTTCAAACGAGATCCTATCTCGTTCGAACGAGACCAGAAGTCATTCGAACGAGAAGTCTTTTTGTTTGACACATCACCGACTTAAATGTTTTATAAATAGAGTGTCAGACATATTGATTTCATGTGGAAAAAACATTGTTTCAATCAGAATACGTTTTTGGTGTTTTTGGTTTATTCTCCATCACTTTTGAGGGTTCAAAATTTGTTTTTACAATTCACAAAATCCCAGACTTTTGTGTGAGTTGTTTATGGAACCCAAAGCATAGTTTTGTTGGGAGTTTTACTGTTGAATCTAGGTGCCTTGGAAACGTACTAGGCTGACCATAGGTTCCACTTGTGAGAGGTACTGGTCTATTCATCGACTACGTGTCTAGGGAGTGTTGCGGTGTTCATGGGTTGATGACTACGAACCGACACCTGCGGGTATTTCGTAAGTCAAATTATATTTTCGTTGTAATCCGATTGTAAATTGTTATCTTACAAATTATAGTGGAAATAAAAGGTTTTTGCCCCGCATTAATTTTTTCCTGAAATCAATCTTTGTCATCTTGTTCATCGCATGATTTAATTTAAGATTTGAATTGTCACGTAGATACTTGTTTAGGGGCTGATTTAATTGGTATTTGGTTTGAGCAAATTTAGACATCCAATTAAATAAGTCTGAATTGGAAATTATAATATCGCATACGGCATATTTTCAGACGGTCCTTCCCAACTCACTGCCAAGATTGGCAAGCTTCAAACCAAGGTTCATGAGATGCAACAAAGTCAGATCCCTATTCCCAAAGAGCCCGAAGTTCTTTTCCCCTGCGCTATGGTTCCACCCTCACCTGAACCTATTTGGGCCACCACCAGCTCAGCTCCTTATGCCAAATTTTTCCCAGTCAGGGGATAACCTACTCGTAATCGTTGATCCAAAGGAAAAAGAGTTGAACAAGGTCAAGGTGGATCTCAAGATGTTGACTAAGAATTTTTACTAAGTTAGAATCTCTGGGAACTACATGGATTACACCCATATGTCTCCCTATCCTAAAGAAAGGTTGTCAAAAAAGTTCAAAATGCCTAACATTGAGAAGTTCAGGGGTAATGGACCCTAAATTGTTCATCTCCAAAGTTACCACAGAGCCATGACTCTCTTAGGTGCATCCGAGGAAATAATGGCCCAAATGTTCGAACAAACTTTGAAGGACAGCGCTCTTCGTTGGTTCATGTCTCTCGAGGAGTCCCAAATTCACAGTTGGGAAGATGTTACACGTGAATTCATGTCATAGTATAACTATAATGAAGAGTTGGAGGTCACCTATCATGATTTAGAACTTCTCAAATAGAATCCTGGGGAATCTGTCAGTAACTTCATAGCAAGATGGAGAGAGAGAAAGCAGCCACTATAACCAACCGGCCTTCCGAAGAGGATCAAGTCAGTATTGTAAAGAATAATTTCTTACCCCATGTCCGAGCAATGATGGGAGGATAATACTACCCTCATTTTTTAACCCTCCAAGAAGTAGGAGTAGAGATCGAAGAAAGTCTTGTCAATACAGAAGTTGAGCCAAATAAAGTATTCGAATAGTTCACTCCCAGAAAGTATGAAAAGTCTGCCAATACCATAGTTTCAACCATTAATAACATCCCTCAGCCTGTCACTCATGGGCACCAGAAAGCTGCCCTAACCCAGTCAAAAAGGAATACACCGATCTTCTTGCTCCCCTCTCCAAAGTTTACCAGGCCCATGGAAACCAAAATCTTATCAAGTCATTGGACCCTCGTCCATTACCAAACCCACTTCCCAAAAATTTCAAACCAAATGCCCATTATGATTTTCACCAAAGTATCAGCCACACCACTAATCAGTGTTTCCACCTTCTAAATGCAATCCAAGGTTTGATTAACAGGGGTATCATCACCCCACCAACAAATCCTAAACCAAACACTTCCCACAATCCACTCCTAAATCATGAAAATGCCACTTCCTATGAGAAGACTCGAAATTTGACCCATCTGCCCAGATCGTACCCAGTAAATTATCCATTGTACCTATATATTCACCTAAACCCCTCCAAGTTTGAACATATTTTCTCCTACATCCTATTTATTTTTCCGATCAGTCTCTTTCACTCTTTATAAGAGCATGCATTGTTGTTCGTACCCATTTTGGAGGGGAAAATATGAAATTATCAGCAGTATTGAATCAGCTTCTAGATTTCAGGATGAAATTGCCATAAAAAATGACCATTGACTGCCAGAGATTCAGTACACAGCTCTTGGAAGCTCAAAGATGGGCTCGAGAGTTAGATAATTGGGTGGTACTGCCGATGATGTCATCCAAATCATGGCAGACCTATTTCGACAGACTAGTGAAATTTTTCGTAAGACTAACTACTTGATGCTTTAAAACTGTAAGGGCGTCTGGTACCTTAACTTATACATCTCCCCATTGAGTGGGAGGATCTATACAAAGAGGCCATTGAGGTTGTGGAGTGTATTGACTTCTCATGGAAGGATGATGTTGTTTCTATAGGATAGGGAGATGAATTCGATAGTTCAGATGAAGAGCAAAGCCTCGACAAGACTAGCCCAGTAGTCAGCATATGTGGAATGATATCATTTAAGGAGCTACTAGAAGAGATCAACAAGATGGCTGAACAACCCTAGATAGATAAGGAAATGGGGTTTTTGTTTTTACCCTCTACTGTGAACCATATGACTAGATAAGGGAGGCATTACCAAGTTTCAAACCTGTAATCATCAGCAATCAACAAGGGAAAAGGTGCTGAGAAACTTCCTATGCTAAAAATGACCCTCGAGGAGAGCAAGATCCTCGATCAGTTAAAGAAACCCAAGTTAATATCACTCTGTGGGGACTCTTTATGTCTTCCCAGCTGTACCGGAATACCTTGATCAAACTACTCACTGGGCCCACAGTCCCTCCTTCCACCATACCAGAAGAAGAAGTGAATTTGGTCGGATCTCTAACCTCTACTACAATGCTCTCCTTCCCTTAATAAGAAATTCCTAAGATTGGTCCAAATCATAACTATTCTCACAAATATCTCTATCGAAGTCATGGGAAAGACCGTCCAACTTTTGTTTGTCGATAATTAATCAGCTCTTAATGTTTTCCCATTGAGAACCCTCAATTTCTTGGTACTGAAAGTGAGAGACCTTGCTCCAACCTCTGTCGCGGTGCGTGCTTATGATAATACTCGTCAGGAAGTGATGGGATCCATAAATCTTACAATAGGGGTTGGCCCTATAAATCCCATTATTGAATTCCAAGCCATTGATATCTCGGCTTATTTTAATTTTTTACTTGGATGACCATGGCTCAATAGTATCAAGGGTGTGTCTTCTTCCCTACATCAGAAACTGAAGTTCTTCACCAATCGGCAGGTCATCACCATCTTGGGTGATGATGATAACACTGACAATGAAAGCACCAACAATCTAGTACAAGAGATACAACATGGGGAAATGATATGCTTCTGTTAAGTTTTCGAGTAGAACCACTTCCGCTCCTAATAGGGGATGATTTCAAAGACAGAGTTTGTCCAAAACACAGTCCTCGTGGCAAAGTTAGTGTGATATAAATGTTCACGAATATGTACTTCATGCCCGGAATAGGGCTGGGATGATGATAATAAGGAATACTTGAACCCATAGTATTGAAGAAAGCTTTTCCTCCTTGTGGCTTGGGTTATTAACCCTTGGTAGAGGAACTCAGAATGCTTGACCAACCTCGATTGAAGAGGAGGCTAGAAAATTCTAAGACTGTCTTAAAAGATTATTTGAATGGAAGATTCATCAAAGAGGGTGAAGACTTCCCCTTTTATATCTTTCCCGAACCGCGGTATTGAAGAGTGAGCTTTTATTCAAATAAAACAATTATTTAATTAAACACAGTTTTTCAATTAAATCCTAAAAACATGTGTCTAGATGATTTATCAATTAAAATAAATATAGCATGTGACAAAACATATCAAGAAAAATCCCCTCAGGGCAAAACCATATTATTCTCACTATAATTTGAAAAGAACGGTTACACAGATTATAATGAAAATAAGAGTGACATACGAAAATACCCGTAGGTGTCGATTTCGATATCGTCAGCTGGAATCTCCCGCAAGAATTTTAGATGGACAGCAATGAAGAAGATACCGGCTTCTCCACAAAATACTCCAAATGAGTGAAAATGACCTCTTGAAGGTTTAGAAATGTGCAAATGTAAATGGGAATTAGTTTTCCTTTTATAAGGAAGGAAAGTAGCCTAAAAAACTTCTTTAGGAAAATATGGAAGATTTTGGGCCGGATTTTGCTCAACATGCTGCAAAAGGAATTTGACCAGCAAGAAGTGGTGACAGCATTTGGCACAGAAATTGAGGTCGGAAGCGTCGTTCGAACGACATTGGATGTCACTCGAACGAGATGACATCTCGTTTGAACTAGCACGCCTTCCAAAAAAAAGTCCGTTTCAGTTTAGAGAAAATTTTGCATTTGATAAAAAATAATTTCAGACTTTAAAAAATATTTTCTAAAAAATTCCCAAATATATATGCAAATATAAACAAATCCAATTAATCATTTTACTGATAATGCATCATGGAGTTTGTGAGAAACGGTTGAGAAGTATGTAGTATGTAGCTTGATGTACGAGTGGAGATGATCGATGCACAGATTCGGATAAAGGTCGTCGAGGATGATCGTGATGACGTGCCGAATGCAGCAGTATCAGACATACAAACTGTGATCTAGGGAAAATAGAAAATTCCTAGATTCTACCCGGACATGTATAAAATTATGTCCTTACAGGTATGATCATGTCGATAATAAGAAGAAACTAGGAATGGAGATCTTTTTCCAAGACATCTTCTCATGGGACAAAAGTTTCCAACATCATATGCAACCACTCATTGAGAAGACCATGGTTGCTATTGGAGATTCTGAGGGAAGTGACTCTGAGGATTCATTCAACTTGTAGACACTGGGGATGACACTCTGCATGGTCCACTCAAGCACTACATCATCAGATCCATCCCGCCTGATCAAAGTTACTGATGTACCTCTCCTTTATCGGCATGATATACCAGTTCCCCCCGCTGATATACAACCCAACTCTGATGTTTATCCTATTTCCCCTCTTTTGCTTTTCCACCCTATTCTAGTGTATTCGAGACCTCCTTTGATGAGGTTCTCAACGCTATTTTTTTTCCAATAATGAAGATTTTGAGTATCTTATAATGCCTTACATTAATTGTCTTGATTTTAATCAAACTCTTGACGATGATGATTTGGTAAATGAATAATTCTTAGCTGGTCTAAATAAGGTTAATAACAAACAACATAAGCGCGTTCAAGTTAATGAATATGAAACTGTTATTATTAATCTCGATTCTTGTAGCCAATTGCGCGAGATTAGGATAGGGTCTACCCTTGACGAGCAAGAGCACATGCAACTTGAAGAATTACTAAAGGAATTTATGGATGTCTTCACATGGTCCTATGACCACATGCCCGGTATTGATCTTGCAATCGCTCAACACGAGATTCCAACTCTCTCAGAATGAAATTGATCAAACAGAAACTGGGAAAACTCCACACCTAATGGTCTCTCAAGGTTAAGGAAGAAGTGGTTAAACAGTTAAATGTGGGTTTCATTCGTGTGATATAATATCCCACATGGATAACTAACATCGTGCCCGTGTCAAAATCAAAAGGAAAGGTTTGCATGTACATTGACTACCGAGATTTCAATGAAGCCTCTCCAAAGGATGATTACCTACTACCCAATATTGACATGATTATAAATAACATAGCTAGTCACACTCTTAAGTCATTCATTGATGGGTTTACTGGATATAACCAGATCAAGATGCACCCAGATCATCAAGAGAAAACCACATTCATCACCCCATGGAGAACATTCTATTACACCGTTATTCCATTTGGTCTAAAAAATGCAGGGTTTACCTACCAAAGGGTTGCCACGGCCATCTTACAAGATCTGATACACAAAGAAGTCGAGATCTATGTGGATGGTATGATAATAAAGTCTAAGACTAGGGAAGGTCAGGCTCCTACTCTCCGTAAGTTCTTCAAGCGACTATGGAAATACCACATGCGACTTAACCCACATAAATGTATTTTTGGCATTACCAAAGGAAAACTCTTGGGATTCATTATTAGTGAGAAACAAATTGAAGTAGATCCTGCCAAGATGAAAGCCATACTCAAAATGCCACCACCCTAAATAAAGAAGGAAGTCGAGGGGATTCCTTGACAAATTATAGTATATCAGTCAGTTCATCAGTCAGTTAAGTTCTATCTATGAACCCATCTTCAAACTCCTCTGAAAGGATTCAACTAAGGTTTGGAACGAAGCTTGCTAGGAAGCCTTTGACCGAATCAAGCAATATTTAACCCGACCTTCGGTACTCATGCCGCCATAGCTTGGTCTTCCCCTATTCTTATACCTGATTGTAACAGACAACGCATCTGGGGATTTAATGGTCCAATACCTTGAAGAACCCCCAAAGATAGAGACATCTATTAATCCAGTCGCACAATGGCTGGGTAAGAAGACAATTACACTCCCTTAGAAAAAGCGTGCGTCGCCCTTGTCTGGGTCACCCAAAACTTATGACACTATATGCTCACCTTTCCCATTAAGCTTGTGCCCCTAATGGATCCCATCAATTACATGCTCAAGAAACCTACCTTATCTAGTCGAATGGACTGATGGTTAATGCTGCTAGTCAAATTTGATATTGTGTATATCACGCAAAAATCCATGAAAGGAAGAGTCATCATGACTACCTCGCTAACTACCCTATGGAAGAAATCCATGTTTAGATCCCCGAATTCCTCGATGAGAATATCCTTTGTACCTCACAAGAAGACCTCCGATGGAAAATATTCTTTAAAGGCACCGCCAACAAAAAAGGATATGGCATTGATATACTTCTAATTGCCCCGGATGACTCTCACACTCCCTTTGACATCAAACTGGATTTCCTCTGCACTCACAGCATGACCAAATACGAGGCATGCACAGTAGGCCTCAAAGTCGCTCTCAAGAAAGTAATTTGATTCTTGGATGTCTATAAGGATTCATCCCTCATCATCGATCAAGTACTCAGAAGATGGAAATCCAAGAACGAGAAACTCTTACCCATTCATACCAACCAAAAAGAGCTAGCCTCCCAATTCTAAGAAATCACCTTCCATTACCTGTCCCGAGAAAAGAACAACTTAGTCGATGCCCTTGCTACCTTAGCCTCCATGGTTGACATGCTCAAAGGAATAACAATGGCCCCCATCCTAGTCCAAAATAAAGCTAAGCCTACCCACTGCTACCACATTGAGTTAGTCACAGAATAAGATCCTGATATAACCGATTGCTGGTACTACGACATCTGGAACCTCCTCAAGCACCGTAGATACCCCCAAGCTTATAATAAGAAAGATCGAGAAACCCTTCGTAAACTTGTTGCCCAATACATTATCTGTGATAAATAACGGTTCAAGAGAAACTTCGATGGAACCCACTGACACTACATTACAGGGGCTGACATTGAAGAGATGATGCAAAAAATCCACAGTAAGGAGTGCGGACCCCACATGAATGGCCATATGCTCGCCAAGAAAATCATCTGACATGGTTACTATTGGACTATCATGGTTCAGTATTGCACCACCTGTGTTCGAAGATGTCTTATATGCCAACATTTTTCTAACCTCCAACATTTGCCTCCTCGAGAATTATACAACATGACTTCTCCCTGGTCGTTCTCCACATGGAGCATCAACATCATAGGGAAGTTACACCCAAAGCCTCTAATGGGAATGAATTCATTTTGGTTGCCATCGATTAATTCACCAAATGGTTCGAAACTGATTCATATGCAGTTCTAAATACCAAAAAGGTGGCCAAATTCATCTGAAAAAATATTATCAACCGATATGGGGTCCCACATGAGCTAGTGTCAGACAACAAGCTACATTTAGAGGTAGAATTCACAGAAGTAGTCGACGAGTATAGGATCCAGAGACACATGTTCTCCCTACCGACCTCAAACCAACGATGCAGTTGAAGCCACCAATAAGAACCTTAAAGAAATCATCATCAAGATGACCAAAAATTACCCAGTTATTTTGAGGCTATCACAATAGGGTTCTGGGCCCACCTTAATTACCCAGGTGTCATCCGAGTTCTTTTTAATGTGTTTTAACATTATACAAATGTCCACATTACCCCAACTGAAGCCAAAATCTGGGATTACACCCCAACTTGTGTTACACTTTGAAAATTTACTGTTTCATGTCCTTTACACTTTAACCTTGATTTTTATTCCAAAAATCATATTCATTTAGGACCACTATGTGTTAAACCTTTTTCCAATATTTTTATTTCATAGAAATGTTCCACTTTAAGTAAAACTACCATTTGACCCATTTGTTTCCCAAATCACCTCTACCTCATTAATCCTTTTCAATTTGATAAGTGTTAATCTTTCACAACATTACACACTAACTTTCCCATGTTTACCCATTAACACTTATTCAACACCTTTATTAATAATTTCCCAAACCACGCATTTCTTTACTTTCTTCATTCAAGAAATCCCTTTACACTTAAGACTACTTTTATAAGAATATACCATTTCTTTTATTCAACACATATAGTCTTACAACCTTATGCTCATTATACCTATAATCCCATTTCACACACTTAAAGAATACAATCTCCACTTTTTCTCGTTTCATATTTAAACCCAACTAAATCTTCTTTAAACTTGTTTATACACTTAGTGTAAAAATACTACAAGTTTATATGCACGAGAAGATAGATTTTAAACCTTAAAATCCTACTTATGGTTTAAACATGTTTTCGTTCAAAAAATTTATCACACCCGCAAAAATGCATTTTTAAATCATAAAGACATTTAATTTCTTCAAACTCACAAAATGTCCATTTTTCAAAAAATCTTCATTTTTACAAGAAACTTTAAGCATTATTTCACCAATGTTTAACATGGGAAATCATTATTTCCAAACATTTTATTTCATAAAATGTTTAACATCAATCTTTCTAGAAAATACACTATTCCTTGAAATATTTATTCATTCTTTATTTTTCAACAAAAATAACATTTTTCCAATATTTTTATTGCATAAAAATATTTACTAATTCTACACATGAATTTCACCATTCATCCAAATGCACCCTACTCATCTAGTCTAACTACAAGACTACAATATGAAAATAAGGTCTTAATACTAGAAGTAAGGTTTTCCCACCTTTAATGGCTCCAATGGTCATAGAAATATTGGTGTAGGAGGAGCATCACCCACCTTGGCCTCAAGGGGTTACCAAATGCATCCTCCAAATGCTCTAAATTTTCTCTATCCAAGCTTCCAAGAAAGGCCTACTTTAAACTCCATGAAAACCCATATTCATCTTCTCCAAAAAATTCCCCAACACTTCTCTAAAATCCGTATTTCTTCTACAATGGTGAAAATGGGTATTGTAGGCTTAAACATGATGAAATACTACATAAAATGGTGGTGGAATGGTGGAGTGATGGTTATTTGTGGTGGGAGGAGGTGGAACACCACCCACCTCTGTCTCTTTCTCTTCTTCCATTCTTCCCCACAAATAACCCCAAACACACCCTTATGAAACCCTCCCAAAGCCTAAATTCCAGTTTTGCTTAATCTTGGCTGATATGGGTTTGACAGCACACCAAATCAACACTAGAAATGTGACAGAACACGAGGGAAATTTGAGTAAAAAAAAATTGATTTATGTCATTCGAACGACTTTGGCTTGTCGCTCGAATGACTTCTCCATATCGTTCGAAGTTTGGTTCGCGCGACCTACCACTATAAAGTAGTGCATGTCTCTTGAAGCCCTATTTCTCATGACATCCATCTTAACTCTAACGACACAAGGATGTCGTTAGAACGACCCCTTCCGCTCGTTTGAATGACCCTTGTTCCATAATTTTATTCATTGAATTTTTTACCCACAATTCTCTCATAACCATTTGTAACTCCTCTTCAGAATAATTCATATATAATTTCATTGAATTGTTGGAACAAGATATTACAAACTTCCTTCCTTGGGGAATTTCATCCCCAAAATTCTCGATCCATTAATTTTCAAGCTTATGGGGTTCACCAATTTCTTATCTAAGCCCAGAAATCCTTTAAGACGAAACATCGAAGTCCTCAATACTAAGGTCACTAATACTCAACATGAAACATGCTCCAATGCTCACCATCTCTCTAACCATGACATTACATAATAAACTCTGAGTCTCCACTTGATTTATGATAAAGTCCAAACCATTTCTAGGACCACATATGCTAGTACCTAAGTCGTACCGTGCCTCCATAGGAAAATATTTTCTAGCGATCGACACTTACCCAATGTGAAGTGTAACACAACTAATCATTGCAATCATCACCCAGGTCATTGCACATCATGCATCACATAATTCTCTGGTTATCTTGACTACACAACTCACATGAGCTTTTCGATAACCATCCAATGTTATTCTCTCACTCCAAAGAGGAATATTTTCATCAAATCATCACCGTACGCTCGATTTACACCTTTTGTTGCATCACTCTAATGAACCTAATACTACCCTAGGTGTTTTATCCTTGAGTACTCTCTATAGACGCACTCTATTCCACTCACTGTGGTAAAGCAACATTGTATGCTATGTTTTCCTCGATATCCATAAGTCACCATCTAACTCTTCCTTAGGGATGATACACCTAGCATGTACATTATACTCAACCTTAGGGATCATACCACCCATCTGTTTCGGTTTGGGATGACACACCTAGCATGTACACTATACGACCAGCAATCTGGTATCATCACCTAACCCTCAACACAATCGTTACTATAATGTCACTACCTCCTTTTACCGAACTTAATTGGTCTCCTAAGAACACCAAGCATAACTCATGTAAAAGTCCCAAAACCCGACATGCTTTCATCGTCCATATCTTTATCATTATAGGTGTGCTCTATGAACCTCCCAATACCCACATTGCAATTACTCGGTGCTCGTAAAGACACTAGTCTATGATCTTCTATCTATTATACACTTTAACCATCAAATACCTCAAGACGTTACAGCATTCGATCTTTATCATCAATGATGTGACATATAATTTGTATTTTGGGCACTTCAAATGCCTATGAACTACTCTCACACTGAGATTACCTCGCACCTAGATATTACCTCAGTGGATAAAATAAGTCGCAACGCTTATATATGAATCTCATCTTTCTCCCAAGTGGTTGTGACCATAAGCCACGTACAAACCATAACTAATGCTACTAAGGGTTTCGCTAGGATACAGGACATCACGTGCACTCTATAAACCCCAAGTTCTGCCTCACCCAATCCTCAATGAATGTTCAACTATGGCAACTAAATTTCCTCACTATGTAAATATCATATCATGTCCTAAACTAGTTATTAGCATGACTATATAGATCTTGGTAGGATATGGGACATCGGGTATGCCTATAAATACCAAGGCCTATACCATAAACGTAACGCTGGATCATATTCCTCAATACCACATTATAACCAAAATGTACTAAACCCAAGTCCTCGACCATGGGACCCAATAAGTTCTCACCACAGAATCAATACTTATGAACATCACTTAGTCATCTAACCTCCATACATGAAATATTCAACCCTTACAGCTAGGTCGCGACGAACTCTACTCGTTGCTTCTACTACCAAGGCTACTCTCATCACCAAAGTTATCACACGACACATCTCACATAAATGATCACTACCACTATTAGCCTACACAACGTCATGTGTTCTTCGAACTACCATCAATTGTGATATCACCCCAATGATCAAATTTGTCTAATTACGTTATCGGCATTAATTACCCGTAAACGCCTCACCTAAGGTCTATATACCTTTCAATGACCAATAATTAGTGCCTAGTCGAGACACCCTAACCATCAACCTCTACCGTTGACTATATGTAACTCGTGGCACTTGTCCAATGGGCGCCATTCCGCTCTATCGATATCTAAAATGATTTTATGTCATCAAAATTTAACACAAGCACCTCACATTAGCAATCATGATTTCACCTCCATTGTCTTGCATGGACACTCGTAAATTGCTACAAATCTAACCAGAAGTGCGGAAGCGATTGATAACTATCAACTTGATCACATGCCACTTGGCACTAACTCACTTATCGTGCAAACCTCCTTGACTTTAAGGTCGAGGACACGAACTAAAACATCATCAAACTAGCATAACCGTCCCAAATTAACACCAACGTCAAAAGATCCGATATCGACCATGTCACTCCAAAAAGGAACCTTGAATCTAGATCTCTGATACCAATTCTAACGCCTCGGCCCGAATATATGGTGTTGATACCAAAATTAATACGCTGATGTGGATGAATAATACGAAGACACGTGTCAATATATGTGGCACAATAGTAACGAGGAAGTTCATTTCCCCGACCAATTCATGTTCTCTCCGAGCAGCAAAGATACCCCGAGGAACTCCAGCACTCCGAGGAACTCTTGATCAACGAGCAACTAAGGCGGTCCGAGCTGCATCTCGGCCGTATCAGTAATTACCAGATAGTCAACAGTTCAACTATTCATTGAATGATTATAATCTTGACACGCACGCTACATTAAATGTATTACCCTTTCATGTGTATATCATTTAAGGTATCGACCCTTTCATGTACAGCCTCAAGGCTATAAATACCTTGTATCATCCTCATTCATGGGGGACCGGAATTTCTTGACTGAACTTGTAATCAAGAATTCCCAAATACTCAACAATAACATAACAGTGGACGTAGGTCATTCTTATAAGGCTGAACCACTTTAAAAATATTTGTCTCGTTTTATTTATCTGTGATTGAATAAATTAGAGTGATCTAATTTTTTACATCAACAGATTGGCGCCATCTGTGGGAAACGACTGTTGCTATCGTTTTTCACCAAAAATCATTTATCATCAATGGCAGATAATCCAGAATCCAGTAATCGAAATGCTGGAAATACTGGAAATCCTCTAAATCCATCTGCACCTCCAGATCTGGCTGGAATTATGACGAATCTGGCTGAAGGACAAACCGCGGAAATAATGAGGCAACTCATTCAAACTCTTCATGGTGGTTCACCTACCCATTCAAGGCAAAGGAGTGATCGTGGGCAATCGCGATCCAGGCGTACTGGGTCATATCGTAATGAAGAATCTAATGATTTTTCTTATCAACCTGGGCGAACTTCATCGATACGGGCTACGGATACAGATCAACATATCACCCTCTCTCCAGAGAGAACTAGCGCCCTGGAAAGATTAAGCAGGGCATCTCCTTTCAATCGGTTAGGACCCAGGAGAAATATGAGTTCGCCTAGAGCCCCATCGAGAAGCTTTCTACCACCATCAAGTTTGAGAGAAGGATCAGCACAATCAAGACCAGCTACTCGTCGAGATAGATCTCAGGAAGCTACGTCAGAACAGTCAATTGCTCGGACTAAGCAGCCCGAGGAAGGAAATGAAGCGTGGAAGGGTTCCATTCAGCGATTGGAGGATAGACTTGGAGAAATGGTTAAAGAAAGGAATCCCTTATAGAGAACTTTTGTTCAACGGACACCTTTTGTGCAGGCCATTGTGAATTTTCCTACACCATCGAAATTTAAAGCACCTGTAGTGACCCCTAAATATGATGGAAAGACAGATCCTGTTCTTCATATAGAACAATACCAAGCTGCTGCCGACAAATATGTCGTCCCCGACAAGATGAGGTGTAGAGCATTTTTGAGAACTCTTACCGGATCTGCACAGATATGGTACAACAATCTTCCTCGGGGTAATATTTTGACTTTTATTCAGTTAGACGAGTTATTCATTGGTAATTTCTATTTTGGAGCAAAGCTGGTAAAGAGAGTAGCGCATTTGTTAAGTGTTAGACAAAAATCAGGTGAGAGTACTAGAGATTACATAACTCGTTTCAATAACGAGAAGTTGGAAGTCATAGATTACGAAGAAAAGACAGCGATCACTGCTTTGATGAGTGGATTGCTGCCTAACAAGTTATATTATACTTTGGCCAAAGATCCACCTAAAACTATGTCGGAGTTGATGGCAAAAGCGGCCAAAATCATGAATGCCGAGGAAGCTATGGCTGCGAAGAAGAATATGGATAAAGAAACCAAGGTTGAGGTTAACAAATCTAAAAAGAAAGAGAAAAAAGGTAATGGTGGTGACAAGCATTCCAAGAATAATAGGACGTCATGGGAAGTCTTGAAGAAATATGATAATTATACTCCATTGAAGATGGGTATTAATCATGTTTTAGAAGAAATCAAGAATAACGAAGAAATCAAGTGGCCAGATAAACTGAGGACCAATCCTGAACTGAGGAATAGGGCCAAATATTGCGAGTTCCATAAAGATCATGGTCATACGACCAAAAATTGCATAGCCCTTCAGAACGAGATTGAAACGCTCATCCGAAGAGGAAAGTTGTCAAAGTATGTAGATCGCAGAGGTGAAAGGAAGAATGATGATAGAACTAGAGATCGTTCCAGATCTCCTCGTCGGACGGAGGAGAAAAAGAAAAGAGATCATGAAGATGATCCAGATGAATACCCCGATCTTCCAAAGAAGCCAAGACAGCCTGAACGAGAGGTATTTTCTATACGTTTTGGGTCATTTGATTGTAATGTTATTACAGGAGGAGATGCTGGAGGGGGAGACCTTACTGCAGAAAGAAAGGCCTATCTCGGAGAGGCTCAATCCTGCTCATATATTCAACGAATAAATCTTGCCGAGGATGATCGTCCGAGGAAGGTAAATAAAGAGAAGCTAGTTATTGGTTTTTCAAAAAACGATTTAGCCGGTGTTCTTTACCCTCACGACGATCCCTTGGTGATCAAAATGAGGATGAAAGATGTGGTGATTTCAAGGGTGTTGGTGGACAATGGTAGTTCGGCAGACATCATGTACTATTCATGTTTTGATAGCTTGAATTTGAAATTATCTCAATTGGAACCTTATCACAGACCCCTTCTGGGTTTTGCTGGCGAGAAAGTTTTTCCACTTGGGACGATCAAGTTGGACATATTCATTGGAACTTGGCCTGCTTGTCGAACAGAAAGAATACGCTTCTTTGTGATGGATAAGAATGTGCAGTCAGCCTACAACATCATCATGGGAAGAGTTGGTTTGAAGAAGTTCAAAGCAGTTCCATCTACAGTGCATCAATGCTTAAAATTCCCAATAAACTTCGGAGTAGGAGTTGTAAAAGGTGATCAAAAGATAGCTCGGGAATGCTATTATTCATCTGCCGAGCAAGAGGATCTTGAGGAATCAAGGAAAAATACTATTACCTACTAGGTAGAGGAAGGTACAGAAATTGAAACTCTTGATCCCAGGGATGAATCCCAACTTGTAAAAGGACAGGTGGTAGAATCTACAGAAAATGTTATTCTGGACGAGGAGCACCCTGAACGAGTAACCCAGATAGGTTCGTCGTTGGATGCTCCAATAAAACAAGAGTTGATAATGTTCTTGAGAAACAGGAAGAAAACTTTCGCATGGAGTCATGAGGACATGCCAGGAATAGATCCAAACTTCTTATGTCACGAACTCAATGTGAATAAGGAGATCAAGCCTGTAAAGCAGAGAAGAAGGGTATTTAGCCCCGAGAAGAATCAAGCCATACAAGAGGAGGTCGAGAAGCTCCAGAAAGCCCAATTCATTGAAGATGTGAAATATCCAGATTGGCTGGAAAATGTGGTGATGGTAAAGAAGAAGAACAATAAATGGAGAATGTGTGTTGATTTCACTGATCTCAATAAGGCATGCCCAAAAGATCATTTTCCATTGCCCAGAATTGACCAACTAGTGGATGCTACCTCGGGACATGAGCTGCTCAGCTTCATGGATGCGTATTCTGGTTACAACTAGATCAAGATGAAACCTGAAGACAGGGAAAGTACTTCTTTTATTACCCCTAGGGGAACTTATTGCTATAATGTTATGCCTTTTGGTTTGAAAAATGCAGGAGTGACATACCAGCGGCTGATGAACAAGGTCTTCACCGAACAAATCAGTTGTAACATGGAAGTCTATGTCGATGATATGCTGACAAAAAGCAAGAAAGCTACAAATCATTTAGTTGACTTAGCTCAGACATTTGATCAACTGGATAAATACCAGATGAAACTCAACCCGACGAAGTGCACATTTGGAGTACGAGAAGGAATGTTTCTCGGATACATTATCAACCAGCGAGGCATTGAAGCAAATCCAGATAAGATCAAAGCTCTTTTAGGGTTGTGATCTCCAACAACAAAGAAAGAAGTGCAGAGTCTTACAGGACGAGTTGCAGCGCTCAACAGATTTGTATCCCGAGCAACTGACAAATGCCTCCCATTCTTCAAAACACTTCGAAAAACTTTTGAGTGGACTGATGAATGTGAAAAGGCCTTTCAAGACTTGAAAAAGTATTTGGGAGCACCTCCATTGTTATCCAGGCCAATAACAGGAGAGAAGTTGTACTTATATCTGGCGGTATCAGAGAATGCAGTTAGCTCAGCATTGATTAGATTGGAGAATGGAGTTCAGAAACCCATCTATTACACAAGTAAGGCTTTTCGAGGTGCAGAAATCAGATATCCAAAGCTAGAAAAATTGGCATTGGCATAAATTGAAGCAAGTAGAAGAATGAGGCCATATTTCCAGGCCCATACAATCATCGTATATACCGACATGCCATTGAGGCAAGCCCTTCACAAGCCAGAAAAATCAGGAAGACTGATGTACTGGTCAATAGAACTCGGTGAATATGATATTGTGTATGAACCCAGATCATCATTAAAAGGGCAAGCTGTAGCAGATTTTATAGCAGAGTTTACATACCCTGATACCCCCGAGGAGCAAAAGGTGCTCGCTGACCAACCTGTGGATGTTACAGGATCAACAGACATAAACCCAGACCAACTTTGGATGGTAAAAGGGCTTATGGATGAAGACAGATCATCAACTTCGAGCTCAGACCAGCTCCGGTTGGTAAAAGAGCGAGAAAAGATGGTCGACGAGGAGCGAAAAGTGTCAAGGGAGGACGAAAAGAAGCAACAAATATTTCACCGAGGAACCCTGTCAGATAAGGAATTTGAATACGGGTTACCCATATGGAGATTATATGTAGATGGCTCATCTTGCACAGCAGGTTGCGGCGCAGGAATTGTTTTGAGCACCCCAGACGAGATTGACATGGAATATGCTTTACGATTCCAATTCAAAGACTCTAATAATGAAGCTGAGTATGAGGCCATGATAGCAGGTTTAAACTTAGCAAAAGTTATGGAAGCACGGCAAGTAATTGTATTCAGTGATTCTCAATTAATTGTAAATCAGATGACAGGAACATATGCAGTTAAAGGAGATTTAATGGCAAAGTATCATGCAAAGGTGATGGAGTTACTAATAGAATTTGATGCCATTCAATTGGTGAGAATACCGAGGATGGAGAATGTACAAGCAGACGCACTGGCCCGATTAGCATCAGCTACTCGTACCGAGCTGCGAAGAACGATACCAATTGAAGTATTGGAAAGTTCGAGCATAGATGAAAACTTGACGATGAATGTTATTACCCTTGATTTAGGACCATCTTGGATGGATCCCATCAGGATATATATTGAAGAGGGAGGATTGCCATAGGATAAGCTCGCTGCCAAAAAATTAAAGTATAAAGCTGCTCGGTATGTATTAACTAATGGTATTTTATATAGACGAGGAATTATGGCAGGTTTGCAGAGATGTGTACATCCCTCCGAGGTGAAAGAATTGATTGAAGAAATCCATGAAGGGTCTTGTGGAGTTCATGTAGCAGGTCGAACACTTTTACAAAGGGTAATGACTCAAGGATACTATTGGCCGACGATGAGGGCTGATTGTATAGCCTATGCTAAGAAATGTGACAAGTGCCAACATTTTTCCTCTATCCGACGAACTCCACAAGCATTGTTGACACCCATAACTTCCCCTTGGCCATTCGCCAAGTGGGGAATTGATTTGGTGGGACCATGTCGACCACCCGAGGAAGATTCAAGTACCTCGTCGTCGCAGTAGACTATTTTACTAAGTGGGTAGAAGCTGAACCCCTCATCGACATGACGTACGAGAAGGTATACCAGTTCGTTTGGAATAATATCATCTGTCGATATGGTCTCCCTCATGCCTTCATCTCAGATCATGGAACCCAATTTGATAACGAGGAATTTGCTGCTTATTGCCATCAGTCGAACATTTTGAAGGTCCATTCAGCACCAGGCCATCCTCAAAGCAATGGATAGACTGAAGTGATGAATAGAACACTGCTAAATGGTTTGAAGAAAAGGCTAAGTGAAGCTAAAGCTAACTGGATTAACGAGCTACAATCAGTATTGTGGGCTTACCGAACAACTCCCCGAGCAGCGACTGGAGAATCACCATATATGCTGACATTTGGAAGTGAGGCTGTAATACCTGCCGAGTTAGGTCTCCCAACACACAGAGTACTGAATTTCAATTCCCCAGTCAGCGACTTGATGAGAAGACTGGATTTGGATATGCTCGAGGAAGTCAGAGAAGAGGCAGCCATTAGGAATGCTGCTTATCAACAACGAACAGCTCTTTTCTACAACAAAAGGGTGAGGAAATACGATTTAAAAGAAGGAGATTATGTGCTGAAGAAGGTAATTCAGAAACACAATAAATTGGAGGCAAACTGGCATGGGCCTTACCGATTTACAGAAGTTGTTCGACCAGGAACTTACCGAATAGCAACTTTAGAAGGAGAAGAATTCAAGAATGCTTGGAATGCTGAACACCTTCGCAAATATTATCAATGATGTAAAATGTACAACGGGTTCATCAATATGAATAAAATGATGATGTTTTCACCATTTTCCTCTCCTTTATTTGAAAGTTTTTCGGGGAATACTAGTGTTGTACACTACGCTGCTCGACAGCAAAAAGAAGACGATAGTTCAGACCCACGACCAACTCCGGTTGGTAAAAGGGCGAGAACCAAAAAATATACTCCTTTGGTTAGGAGGTGTACACTAGCGTGACCAACTAAGGTTGGTAAGATAACTAGTGGACAGATAGTTCGAAAGAACCAAAAAATATACTCCTTTGGTTAGGAGGCGTACACTAGCATGACCAACTAAGGTTGGTAAGATAACTAGTGGATAGATAGTTCGAAAGAACCAAAAAATATACTCCTTTGGTTAGGAGGCGTACACTAGCGTGACCAACTAAGGTTGGTAAGATAACTAGTGGACAGATAGTTCGAAAGAACCAAAAAATATACTCCTTTAGTTAGGAGGCATACACTAACGTGACCAACTAAGGTTGGTAAGATAACTAGTGGAGATAATTCAATAATCAACTACGGTTGAGGGAAGAACAATATCATTTGATTTGAAAATAGGCCAATAAGTTGGTCGGAAGGTAAAATCATTCCAGAAAATACAAAGAATTCCAAACTAAACCAAGTATAGTTGGTCGGTGATCAACTATACTTGGTCGACGAGGATAAATTATCGACCATGGTTGGTCGGATACATTTTATGAAAAAGTTTACCAAGTATGGTTGGTCGGGGATAAAAACCCATCAACTGTAGTTGGTCGACAAACACAATTTAACAACCTTGGTTGGTTGGAAACAGTTTAAACATTTTATACTCATTACTTTATTATTAAGTGATTGAGCAACATTGATACTTGTAATTTTGCTTACTAAGTTGGTTGATGAACAGCATCATATTGTTATCTTTTTAACAGATACATATACACAAATGTAAAAATGTTTGATAAACACAAGACAATCGCAATACAAATTTGCAAACAGAAGATGAAATTCTTTCATTAAGATAAAAATGTATTACAAGCTATACATATGTGCTAATTATTACATTGAAAAACCTATTCTATTGGTTTCTTTCCTTTAGCTTTTGAAACAGGTTCCTCGTCGGCAGGAGGATCTTCTAAGCAAAGAGGAGAATTGATGAAATTAATATCTCTGAGCATTCTGACGTTCATCACAGAAGGTGTATCCAAGAGATGCTCTGGATGAGATAATTCAGTCTGAGAATGAAGACTATAGTCGCCGAGATATTTTGAAATTAAACTCCGAGGAATGGAACGAGCTGGGATCCATTCCATGTCCAATTTGAAAGGTGGCACAGGAAAATCTAGTAACCCTGGAGCATGATAATCCCATAAAAAATGCCCTTGCTCCAATTTCAGTACACCCAGGGCGTTCAACCACCCCTGCTTATAACCTTCATTATTGGCATGTTCAATCCGAGCATCTAGATGAACAAGGGCTTCATTGTATCCTGCCATCCAAAATTCCCTGGGCTGTTTATGGAATTGGAAGGTTAATCTATCCAATTGTTCGTGAAGGCTCCTGGCAAAAACATCTTTATCATTCAAAGCACACTTCGTTGCAGTAAGTTGATCTTCCAAAGATAGATTTTTATTGGACATTTCAGATAAAGCCCGATCTTTGGCGTTTAATTGGTATGCTTGAGTTTCCAAAGTATATTGAGTGCGAGCCTCTTCAACATTGCGGCTAAGAACTCTTGATCGACTCCGAGCAGCGACTGGAGAACTTTGCTCCTCGATAACATTTTGAACAGCTCTTCCTCGCCCACGAGAACCTCTTCCTCGTACCCAATCAGTCACGGGAATAACAGATCTTCTTAAGTTATCCAATTCTTGCCTTAATTTGGCATTCTCAACCTCTAAGAACGATAAACCTTCATCGGTAACTTGTACTAAAGCAGTGGAAGATGACGCTGCAGATTCATACTGTGCCAACTTTTTCAGCAGATTATTGTTCTCTTGTTCCAGCAACTCAGTAATCTTCTTGCAGGCCTCAACTTCACCTTTTAAAGTTCTTTCCCTAACATCGTATCCAGCAAGGATCTTTTTATGGCCTGTTTCAGAAGAAAGCTGCTGATATCTATTTTCATACTCCTTGTGCAGCAAAGCAGTTGATTCATTGTGTTGATGTTGTAGATTTTCTAAGGTATAATGAAGTTCCTCGATCAATTCATAATAGGCCACACTGTTGGCCACAGCTCGGTCGAGTAAATCTTTCAAGTACCGATAAGCCTCAATTGCTTGTTCTGAGGCATCATGACCAATGATGTCAGCAATTTTTGATCCACTCAAATTTGTATGACCAGCTTTATAATACTCACGACATTGCTGCATCAGCTTTGTATCATGTGCAGATATCAGTTCCATTCTAGCAACAAACTAAGGATGAGAAAAAGACAACAATCAACAAAAACAAATCATCAACAACAGAGATGAACAAAGATGTATTTTATTAGATCACAAAAGGATTACATTGTTTGATTACAAATAATGAAAGATAGAAATGATACCGAACAACTTCACACCTTTTCCTTGTCTCCCAAGACTTTCTCGGGAGGCTGGGACGAGGAGCTTGGTTGCTCGGTGGTCACAGCGACTTGATCAGCAGGAGTTGAAATTTTTTCAGGAGGAGTAGGCATGGAAGAAATGTCCTCGTTGGCAGAAGATAGAGATGCAGGGACTTGATCACCTATGGCCATGGAAGAGTCATCAGAGACAGGCTCATCTTCTTCTTCCTCCACAATTGGTGGGGGAGGACCAGGGAGGTGTAGCTGGAATAGCCCAGAATCTTCTTTGATCTTCAATTCCTGTAGGGCAGCTACCCAGCCATCTCGGAAGTATTTCAACTTCCCATATTGAACTTGGGATGTCATCGCAGCAATTCCCTTGTCCCATCCTTTATCCCAGCCAGCGCTGAAGGATTTTTTAACTGCGAGCTTTCTTTTCAGTTTCTCCGAGGAGAGCTTCGCATCCAATTCTTCTTTTTGGCCCTTGATATCTCGCAGGGCGGACAATTCTTCCTCTGCCTTCCTCAGCTTATCCTCAAGCTCTCTAAAATTCTTGAGCTTGTCGTCATATTTCTTATGCTCGACCTCTAAAATTTTCACTTTATTCTCCAAACTCTTGGAGATCTCAGCCATCTTCACCTTCTCGGCCTCAACTGTAGATAACTTTTTCTCCCATTTGGCTTTGTCCTCGTCATACTGCTGACGAGAATCCTTTAAAGATTGGGTTAAACCCAGCAGAGCATCCTCTACACCAGACGAGGAGCTGGAAGCTTTAATTGCCTCATCCTTCTTCACGATATTATTGAAACAGTTCACCAGCTGAAAGATGAGAAAAACAGTAAAGTCAATACAAAATGCAAGCATTCAGAGAAAGAAAGAAAACTCAGAGTGTGAGAAATTTACTGAAGCAAGATGACGAGTAGCTAGGGATGTCAGCATATCCCTAGAAATTTTTTCATCAATTCCTTGGACCTCGGGTATGATCCAAGTTTTTACCGAGCTCATTGCAGAGCTCGGAGGAATGATGGTTGGAACACCAACACCACCAGCTGGTAGAGAGGAGACAGTTTCAGCCAAATTGACTGAGGATGATTTCCTCAATCTTCTCAAATGGACTTCAGCAGTTTCAACCAAGGAAGAACTCTTGGTCGGAGAGATAGTAATCACTTCCACAGGAGCAACTTTCTTGCTCGGAGCCACTGGGGGCTTCTCGGTAGCTTTTGAAGGCGCAACATCCACCTTCTTAGTCCTCTCTGGGACATCAATTTTACTTTTCTTGGCCTCAGCAGCAGATGAAATGTCATCAAATAGAGCAGGAGGAGCTCTTTTCTTGCCCATTCTCTGACTTAAAAGGATGTGAGAATCTGAAGAAGAATCCTCTGGAGTTGAAGCTGGTTCAACAGGACGAGCAGTATAAGAGGTTTTATAGCTCTTATACTGTAGCAAATATGATGCAGACCTGATGTGCTCATCTGCAACGTTCTTATGCAAACCCCAGATAAGTTTCAGATGCTTAATATTAACCTCTGATTCTTTTGGAGTTTTTCTTTTACTCTCAACTGCAAACAAACACGTATTAAAATATCAGTCATACATTTTATCAAACATAATGAATTCGTAAATTCAGAAAAGAAATAAAATGAAAAATAAACCTATCCCATTGCCATATGGAGGACATCTGGGACCGTTGTATACTCCATCTCCAACTAAAGGGGCATATTGCCAATTTTTAATAACCACCCCATGTTCAAAATAATCTCTATTTGCATCAGGGAGGTTAACTACAAGAGCCTTATTGAAAAACCTAGTTTTTAAGTAATAAATATTATCTAGAACGGCCCATCTATAGCAGTACATAATTTCAGGGATCCCTATACGAGTCCCATGAGTTAGATTTAATTTATACACCCCATTAATTATTCTCCATGAATTGGGGGCTATTTTTGCAGGGACAAGATCAAAATACTGACAAAACTCAAGACACAATGGGTTTGGTGGAAAGGAAAAACCACATTCAGCAATAAAAAGACTAGGGAATCAATGTCCCTCAGCCAAACAAAAGTAATTTTGAGGTTCATAAAGCTCCTCCAAAATTATCCAAGATGGGATGGAAAAGTCAGAACGGAATTTTTCAAGAGATTCAATAATGTAAACCATGATGAATAAAAGAAGAAGGAAGAAAATCTTACAGGAAGGAAGGAGATCTGCTGACAACTAGCGAAGGAAAAGATGAACGCACAAGAAAGAAAGAGAGAATAGAAAGCTTGAATGCAGAAAATTGGAAAAAGAAGAAGACGGTATGGTTACCTAAGAAGTTTAAATACTTTTCCTAGGGAAGCGTCGAAGGAAATGATTACACGAAAGAAACTATTGAGCTTCCGGCGGATAAAAGGACACAAAGATCGAAGCACTCTTAAAAATTCGAAAAAAGGCGGATTCTGTGAATTTGGAAATAAATTCAAATACGATGCTCCTAAAACCCAGGAAGATCATTCAATATTTCCATATACCGAGAAAGAATGTTCCATATTCCGCAAAGTTCGAAATACGAAACATTGGGGGCTTCTGTTGATACCAAAATTAATACGCTGATGTGGACGAATAATACGAAGACACGTGTCAATATACGTGGCACAATAGTAACGAGGAAGTTCATTTCCCCGACCAATTCATGTTCTCTCCGAGCAACAAAGATACCCCGAGGAACTCCAGCACTCCGAGAAACTCAAGCGCTCCAAGGAACTCTTGATCAACGAGCAACTAAGGCGGTCCGAGCTGCATCTCGGCCGTATCAGTAATTACCAGATAGTCAACAGTTCAACTATTCATTGAATGATTAAAATCTTAACACGCACGCTGCATTAAATGTATTACCCTTTCATGTGTATATCATTTAAGGTATCGACCCTTTCATGTACAGCCTCAAGGCTATAAATACCTTGTATCATCCTCATTCATGGGGGACCGGAATTTCTTGACTGAACTTGTAATCGAGAATTCCCAAATACTCAGCAATAACATAACAGTGGACGTAGGTCATTCTTATAAGGCTGAACCACTTTAAAAATATTTGTCTCGTTTTATTTATCTGTGATTGAATAAATTAGAGTGATCTAATTTTTTACATCAACATATGGGTCACCCATAGTCAACCCAATCTAACCCGAGCGTTAGGTGTAAAGGGAAATGAAACAACCTATATAATGTTGCTAGTCTAATTTTATTTTAATTAATATTTCACTTGTTTAGCATACGATTCCAGTTTCAGATTAAAATACATGAAGAAAGTACCTACATAACGCTCTCAAAACACAAAAAAGCTCATAACCTACTGTAACAAAGCGAGGGTGTGAGCCGATGCTCAATGGGGAATGTACAAATGCAGTATAGAATCGAACAGCAAAAAGGATACTCTAACACGTTATGCCTACATGCACAAGCAATTACATTGTGTGTGTATATATATATATATATATATACACACACATACACATATACTTAATGCATGAAACAGTTTTATTTCCTAAAACCTTATTTATCCAAATTAATTTACCTTAATCTTATAAAATAATTCTTTCTCTCATTTTAGCATCTCTCTCGTTATTTAACACACACGGTTCAACATTTGATACCGCTACACTTGATTTACCCGAAATCATTTCTTTATCGAAATCACTCTTTTTATTGTATCCAACAAACTTTAATATTTTTGTTGAGATCCATCCTTTCAACACACGTGAAAACCGTGTTAGAAAATACTTATTTAATCTTTGAGAGCCTTTTACAACACATTCTTGTGTTAATTATGGGTTTAACCGTTTAGGTTTCCTAATCACCCATTTATCCACTTACTTTACCTTTTTCCTTACCTTATGGACATTAACCAATTACACATTTACTTGTCCATTTTAACCTTTACCGAAACATTCATTAATTAATTAACCTTAGGTTGTATTAACACATTTCACCGCACAACCCATTTCTTGACATGTTCCTTGTTCCTCTATCTTTTCTCGAAATCTTCCAAATACCACATACTTTAACGGGATCCACACTGCCAGCTATGCATACCATATGCTCTGGCCAGTTATTTTGGGCCTTTCACCCCAGGGCTCCTAGCCCTCCTTAATTATTTCAGTGTCATCCGAGTTCCTTTTAATGTGTTTTAACATTTTACAAATGTCCACATTATCCCACTTTTCATTTTTACCCGGTCAAAGCCAAAACGCGGGGTTACACCCCAACTTGGGTTACAATTTGAAATTTTATCATTTCATGTCCTTTACACTTTAACCTTGATTTTTATTCCAAAAATCATATTCATTTAGGACCGCTTTGCGTAACACATTTTCCAACATTTTTATTTTATTAAAATGTTCCACTTTTAGTAAAATTACCATTTTACCCATTTGTTTCCAAAATCACCTTTACCTCATTTATCCATTTCAATTTCATAAGTGTTAATCTTTCACAACATTACTAAGTTATGCACACTAACTTTCCCATGTTTACCCATTAACACTTATTCAACACCTTTATTAACAATTTCCCAAACCACCCATTTCTTTACTTTCTTCATTCAAGAAATTCATTTACACTGAAGACTACTTTTATAAGAATATACCATTTCTTTTATTCAACACATGTAGTCTTACAACCGTATGCTCATTATACCTTTAATATTATTTCACATACTTGAAGACTAGAATATCCACTTTTTCTCATTTCATGTTTAAACCCAACTAAATCTTCTTTAAACTTGTTTATACACTTAGTGCAAAAATACTACAAGTTTATATGCATGAGAAAGGAATGACATGTTCAGAGTTGGGATTTCCTAGAAAACATACTAAGGAAAGAGTTAAAAAGTTATAATTGGTAACGGATGTATGTCTCTTTGTGGGTTATCTAATAGGAACCAAGTATTGGGGTTTAATTCTTAAAATCATGTATGACTATTACCTTTTAAGTAAAGGTGTGTCAGTTCGTAATCAAATAAGGATCATAGTTACTGGAATGACTTATATTTGGTTTAAATATATTGTAGATATGTCGGTCAATAGAGCTAAGTAGGAATATTGGTGAGTCGACTTCTAGTTAATCATTAGGAGATCGTGATTCCATTTCTAGCACTATTAAAACGTTCATAGCCTATATAGGGAGTTGGCATCATATCGAAACGGTTGCGATGAAATCCTAGTAGTTTTTCACAAAATAGGGGAACTTGTTTAATGGTTTGAGAATTTGTATGATAGATCAGTAGAGGATTATGATTAGTGTATCTTAGGAATGTATTAAACAGTGCCACTCGTGAGATTTGAGTATGAGGGTTGTCTTAATTAGGCTCAGGCAATCTAACACCATTTTCAAAGGGTGAATAAATTCTTATCTCGAGAATTATAAGGATTAAAATGGTTGCACAAATGTCACTTTGTTTGCTATGGATGCGATCTAATTTTATATTGGTTCAAATCTGATTTTTTTCCACCAAGTAAAACTCGTCCGGTGGATTATTTTATAATCCTGGTGAAGTAACAAATAAGTTAAGCATAAGAATTAAGAAATTGATTAGAGGTTGGTTAAAATATATTAATAAAATATTGATTTGACCAACGGGTATCGAAAACTTAACGTGGAGAATCATATTATGTACCATAATCTTCTTTGCAAATAAGACCTCATTATATCCAAGTGATTTCTGAGATAATTAAATTGGATTGCAGTCATGATTATTTCGTGGAGTTAATTCATGTTTAAAAAAGAAAATAATTACAATAATTGGAATTGGAATTTCTGAATGTTTATTTGGAGCTAATTTAATTATTTATTTTGGGTCCCTGATGTAGTCCATATAATCAAGTAGTTAGGCACATACTCTCAAGAAACTCAGTTTGGCCCAAACCCATCTTTTGTACTTGTATATAAAGGTATGGAAAGTGGTTTTTATTATGATTATTATTGATCATTAGGGTTTGATATGGGTGATAGAAAACACTATTCACATTTTTAGTAAAGAGGGTTGGAGACATACTACCATATCTCAAGTTTTAGCAAAGGATTTTCATCTCAAAAAGTGTCCACCCACCTACCTGTCTTTGGGGAACTAGAAGATACTAGTGTACAGAAGGTTATTCATGGTTTTACAGATACCTTGGAGGGAAACAAGGATGTCATCATCATCTACCTTTGTCTCCTCATACGAATGACAACAAAATTTGTAAAGGTATTGTTTCTTGAAACCCTGGACTTAATATTTAAGCGTAGTTGGTGTTTTTCTTTTCAGTGCATGATTGATCAAAGATCCATATTGGTGAATTATTCTGAATTGAAATTGTCAATCCCAAGTTGTTTTTACCAACAATTGGTATCAGAGCCCTGGTTGAGCTTAATTTTGTTTTGAACAGGTCCATGTCGTCCAATAAGAAACCTTAGTTTTGGCATGTTGTATGAATTCATACTAACATAGTTTTGCAGAGATTATAAGTTTATAACCCTTCCATCCTGGTCACAAACATTTATTTTATGTGATTGGATTATACGATGGTTTATCCTTTGCTACTTTTCGCTCTTGATTTGATAATGTTGTAATAATTAGGTTTTCTTTAATTATTTCAATATTGATGTATTTGGAGGTGTTGGAAGAGGGTTCTAATGTTTCTATATTGTTAGAATCATGTATATACTTAGGTTTAAGATTTGGGCAAAGTTATGGAGTTTTATGAAGTTTTGGATGTGCTATGGAGGTCCTTGCATGGAAAAAATGAGAGTAAGAAGAAATTGTCCCCTATAGGTCAAACGGATTGGTCCCACCAGGAGATGAATCGATCTGACTAAAAGCCCGAATCAATTCGATCCATCGCTACGAGTTTAGATTTTTGGACCTTTGGGGAATTTTTCGGTGGTTTTTCTACGGTGGTTCTTCTCCAAATTGTTTTCAGAACATGGAGGATCATTTTTCAGCGTTCAAGACCCTCAAGAACTTAAGGTTTTGAAGAAGTCTACTTCAAGCTAGACTCTTTCCCAAAAGAAAGTATTCTACAACAAGGACTCTTGGACTTGAAGAGTTTTACTTCAACAAGAAGTCTAGACCGTGATGAAAAGGGGATTAAATGTCTTTTAATTTTGTTTCATTTAATTATTTAATTGCTTTGTAACAACCCGTACTTTTGGGGATAATTAAATTTCATAAATGGGTGTTAATTGGAAATTTGGGGAATTTTTCGGAATAATAATTTTCAAAAATTTATGAGGGTTAGATGATTTCAGAGGTGTTTATCATTTACTTTTGAGACTAATGAGTTGGGTCATTTTAATTATTTGTCGCAGTGGGTAACGCGACAAAGGATAATATTTTAATGAGGATACCGCATTAAGTTGTGTGGGGTTAAATCAGTGACTTGCGATCAAGTACCTCGAATGGAGATTTCGAGTGTGCGGTTGGTCTCGAAAGGGCTGAGATAGTCAGAATAGTGTATCTGATGGTTGAAATTGAGTTTCAAGAATTTTTAAGGTTAAAAGAAACTCGTAATTGATTAAACGAGTCATTTTTGGGTTTAAAGGGATAAACCCTTATTTCTCCCGATACAAGGAGGGAGGGGTAAATAAAAAGAAAGAAAAAGATAGAAGAGAGAGAGGAAGGAAGAGAGGAAGAGAGAAAAAGGATTTCCGGGCCAAACTCCGCAGGATTCGACTCGGGATCGTCGGATTTTATCCACGAGGCAAGTGTTTACTTGCTTTATTTATTTTTAAGCATAAATCTCATATCGTAGTTGGTAGTGATACACCACAAAGATTTTTGGGATGGGTTTTTCTGAATTAAAACGGGTTTTCGAAAGCTAAATGAGTAAAAACCCCAATAATTTCCAATTCGAGAAACTTAGGAATTCATTGAATTAAATTTTGGATTATGGGTTCTAGGATTTTTAGAACCCCTATTTATATGTGCATATGTTGTTATTTGAGGTTGGAGGAGGTTAGGACAAGAAACAAAAAGTTTGGAGGTATGTTAATGGCCCAAACAGTCTCGGAGAAGACGATGAATAGTAACCAGCGTCATTACCGAATCGATTCGGCCTAGAGGCAAATCGATTTGGCTCTTGGTCAAAAAATGAAATTTGTAGATATTTTTTATACGGTGGTGTGGGCAATGACCGCGTATTTTTTCGATTTTTTTTGGATTTATAATGATTTTTCTACGGAAGGCTGTCCGAGATCAAAATCGTTAGTTAGAAATCAAACCTGATATTGGGAGAATTAAGGTTAGAATTGTTTGGAGATAAATCTTGGGGTTCCTAAATATAGAGTGGGGACCTCTAGATTATTATTTGAGCGAAATGTAGTTATTGATTTCGTGGAAATAGAATCCACGACCTATTTAGGTTAAGGATGTTTGGTGACGAATATCCCTTGGGATAATTTCAGTGGGCATTTAGGCCTATATAATTATGCATGTAGGAAAAAATAATTATATCGATTATGGTTGGGTAAATCCTACGAGACTACTAAGATAAATTTGGTAATATATTTATGTACTTAGTGTGAATTGGTATAGTTGGAGATTTACAATAAATCCTTAAATGGGAATACTTTGGGTATAGTATCATGAGTGTGTGAATGCATGAATATGATTATTTGAGAGAATCTTTGGGATTATTGGTCATCACTATGTGTGATCGACAATTATGGTCATTTATATATATATTCGAGGAGCAATATATAGTATATATACTATGTGATTAAAGTATATATAAAATATGATACGGATATGTATATATCTATGTGTGGATGGTATATATATATATATATATATATATATATATATATGTGTGTGTGTGTGTGTGTGTGTGTGTGTGTGTGTGTGTGTGTGTGTGAAGCATACCCCCTCTAATGCTATCATGGGAAGTTTCGCGATGAGGGTGAGCCCCTGGCTTGAGGATCAGGGTGTGGATATTCCCAAGGTCATAGTCGTGGGTATGTGTCGTTATCACTTGACCGGTTAGGAACTATGACCGCTTCCCATACATTGTGACCTATGACCACGAAGTTGGTGATATTTAGTCCTACCGGTGGTCCCCGGGATGGTATGTGAGTGATGCCCTGGAAGATGATAGCATTGAGAGACCGCATCCTTGAGTTATAGCTCGTTGGGATGGTTATTATACCTGTGTGTATGGTACACTATTGGAATGATTATTATACCGGTGTGAATGGTATACTACTTGTGCAAGAGAACAAGATATTATATATCTCTATTAGAGTAAAGAGATAAAAGAAATATAGATTTAATTCTCATTCCGGGAGATTATATTCGGACTCAAAATGTGATATGTATATGAAAGTATATATATAGGTGTCCAGACACAGGGATGCCTAGATGACGCTTCCTTCGAGTCAGACGTCTGATGCAGCAGTTGTGGATGCATGCAGGTTTATTTTAGACGCTTCTATTCTTGTACTCTAGATAGGAGGTACTGTATAAACATTCGGGCTAATAACCCAACTGCATTTATTTATTCTTTCACCGCCTTTTAGTGCGACTATTCGATATGGTTGTATGATGTTTATACAGAGTGTTCGGTTATTTTATTTCATTTCAGTTTCATATATTTAAACTGTGTGAATGTTTTAATTTATTAATTGTTTAAAAAGATTCGTTAAATAAAATTTTAACGCCAGCCTAATAGGTTATTAGTAATTAATTTGGTTTTCGACGGTGATGCTAAGAATGAACCATATGCGACTCATGTTTTAATTTGGTATAGGAGTGATCGTCCGGTATTTTATTAGGCGGGTTGTCACATGCTTGCATGTCTTTTTATTTATATTATGTTTCATAATGCATTTGGTAATTAATTGGATAATTAAGAACACACATTTTATGGAGAACATGATTTTTTTCTTTTGAGACTGGCCTAAATCGCGATTATTCTGAGAAATCTATTTTATTTATTCTTTTCTAAATTGAATCAAATCACTGTAACTAATTTAATGGAATAAAGTAAATTTTGACCTTCGAGTATTATTTTAAATTTAAAATGGTTTTATTTTTGTAAAATTAAAATAATGAGATTGGGTAATTTAGTTTGTACATGTAAATTGGATATTACTTAATATATGATCTTTTAGAATTGACTGAATAGTTTTTCATAACCATCAAGTTTTTAAAATAATAAGTGGGAGAGAGGTTTAAAGACAAAACCCACGGCCTCCATCGATGTTTTATCGAGTCCATATTGCTCTCACCCCCCCCCCCTAAATGGAATTAATCAGGGCAATCAAGGATTTATTAAAACTCTTAAGTGGTAATTTTTAGAATTTGAATGTGAGTGAGTTCTATCCCCACATGGGAAACTCCTTCACAAGCGGATTATATTTCAAGGAATTAATTGGTAGTATAAACTTAGATGGAATTAATGATATTCTCCCCTACGGAGTCACTTTCATTCATCGAGGGACCAAAAGTAGTCAACTATTCATTATGTTGGACACAAGCGTCTTGAACTTTCCGGATTGCATAATGAAATATGAAAATTTGTTTTGTTCAAGGTAGGTGATTTAATCCCCCCATGAGAAATATCATATCATAAGGGAACGAGGACGTCCGACGAGATTAATTTTTTTAAATTTGGCAATTAAGGGATGTCATTTCAAAATTTAATCGAATTAATTCTCGTGTTTTAAATTGGAGATTTATTTTTTCAATTTCTTGATTCTAAGATTTAAAAAATGAATTCAATTTTTTCTCACTATTTTAGTCTTAAAGTGTTAAATGCAATAAGTTTTTAGGACTGAAGTGTAATTGGCCATTGTTCTAACTTTAGGGCATAATAAACTGTTTTTACCCACAATTCTCAAAAATATTTTAAAATTATGATGTGATTAACTCCTCGCGTCAGTTAGGTTTCCCCCACCCCCTGGATGGTTTTAATCACAAAATCGTGATATTTTAAAATATATGGTGATTCTTTTAAATTAAGTGTTACATATGTTCGTTCCCCCCACCCACCCCACCACAACACATGGGGAAGTTTCATATGTGCATATTTAATTGTAAAGAATTTTCCAATGAGAATTTGTTGAACACATTTATTGGTTGATGTCTCTCAAGTAAGAATCATGTTCTTGAAATGATCTCTATCGTTGATAGAACTAAGGATTATTTGTATTAGATATGGTGGAAAATCGGGTACCATTTCACAATCCGAGAGTGAGGATCATTGGTAGTCAAAGGTTGGTGTTAGTTGTTTGAGAATAGATTTGCTTCGTTCCCTAAAGGAAGGTAGGAGAATAAGCCTAAGTCTCAAGTAAAATGGTTTGGGTTAATGAAGTTCAGATTCCTCTATAGTAGTGAAATAGCCAAAAGGAAGGTATTTAAACTAAAAGTAGTTAGAACTTTTATAGCAATGGTGTCCGATTTTTCCTTGGTTTGTAAGTAAAAGGATATGGTAATGGTTTGTATATTATAATTAAATGTGTGATTTATGGTCCAATCTACGGTAACCTGTTATGTAGATCTGGGAACCAAAAATTATGAGCAAAGGTTCCAGGTAACCGGACAATTAGTTAGATGAGAGAGATGCTCCTGGGTATGGGTAATAAAAATAAAGCAACTATATTTGTGGTGGACTCATCTTGTGAATATTAGTGTCGACATAAGGTTAATGTAGGTAAAATACTAATGTACCTATTTTATAAAAGTTCATTTCTATTTTCTAAATTCATTTTGAATATATTTTGATTGATTATATAAAATTGTTTTATCAAAATTGGGACACCTTTTATGTGTTAGGATAGATTGGAAAAATAATTTTTACATTATAAGATTTGTCTCACCAATATTGTTAGATAATTAATTGAATAATTTTATGGACAAATATCATTAAAGATAAGTTTTCTAGGAGAACCAAACATAATATAGAGTTGGCAAAATGAGGCACGACACAATAACATGACACAAATAGACACAAAATTATTAACATATGGACCCTTATTGGCTTCGGAACATATTAATGTCAACTCGATAAGACATGATAGTTAATGGGTCGAATTAGTATTGACCCCCTTCAGCCATTAATACCCTATAAGACCCATTAAGACCCACTAATTTAAGTAAATAAGATATATCATTGGGTCTTATAAATAAATTATGTAGATTATTGTTAATTTAATCATAATGAATTTTATTAAATAAGAGAGTTAGTAATGTCAATAAAATAAGGGGTCTGATTGTCTTAAAAATGAGCTAATGTGCCAACTTGTATATGATTTAAAACAAATCATTGTCTTAATGGGTAATAATGGGAGAACACGACACGTTAAGATAACGGATCGGGTTTGAATATAATTTTTTCACACGATAAAAAAGTCACCCGTTTAGACACAAATTTGATAAAACCTGAACACGATAAAAACGACACGAACACAACTCGATATGGCCTATTACCAGGTCTACATAATATTAGCACTTATGCTTAGGTCATATTATTCTGAAAAGAATTCGAAAACTGGTTTAAAATGAATGATTGAGTTCATTTAACGTAGAGTAACTTCTAGTCTTGAATTCCATTTAAAAGGTAAAATAACCTAGGGGCGTTCATGGTCCAAAGCTAAAGACCCAAAGATTTGTTGGCATGGTTCACTTCGATAAATATGATTCGGTTACTATCTGATCAAGATGTGGTTTTAAGTGTTTCATCCATTTCATTGATGATCACTTGAAGGTATGGATGTGATTACCTTGTGCACCACAAGTCTAAAACTTTGATTAGTTCAAATCTGCAAGGTTGAGGTGAAAAGTGGGTATGGTAAACTAATCTAAAATTCTACAATCTGGTCGTGGAGGTGTTTACATATTGGGATAGTTAAGGGATAATTTATCGAATGTGTGGGATTTTATCCCAGGTCTACACCAGGTATTCCACTTCATAATGGTGTAGAGGAAAGGAAGGAATAAGGATCTTTAGGAAATGATAGGGTCCATGGGTAGTTAGTCATAAGTCTAAAAATTCTTATTAGGATTTTACTTAAGAGATAGGTATATACATTTTGAATTTAATTTCTTCTTAATTAGTCTCTTAAAACTCCCTTAGAACATTAGAGTGGGAACAAGCTCATTCCAAGGCATGTTCATATTTAAGGGTGCCCAGCACTTGCAGTTGAACGAGCCAAGAAAGTTAAAATTAAGATAGAGGTATGCCCTTTTATTGGTTATCCCAATTGTTACGAAAGTAGTTTATTTCATACCCCCTAAGTACAAAAAGGGGTTTTATTGCATTAATGCCAGATTCTTGATAGAGGATTATGTAATAAACCATGTTCCCTCGTATCAGTTTGACTTAAAAGATTATAAAAGAACATCATATTACCAATGTTGCTAGACCATCCTTATAGGATGAAATACAACCTAATATCAATAATACACTACCTTATTGTGGTGGAATCATTACCGATGATCAAGGTACACATGTCACTTATACTAGATAGAAAGTGATTACATGTTATAATGGGAGAATAAGGAGTCATCCTAAATGGTTGATGTATGGGTGGTAATTTCGATACGATCCCATCCAAACATGAAACAGGTCTTGGGATCTACAACGAGTCATTCAAAGATGAGGACTTTTGTGTTAACTTGTGACAATGGATACAAAAAAGGGATTCGATGTGTCCGAATCAAGCTTTGGGATGTGTAGGCATGTTGATGGGGTAAAACTCATCAAGTGAAAGTGGACCTACAAAAGGTTAAAAGAAAGATAGGTGGGGAACTAAAAACCTTAAATACAAGGCTTGCTAAAGTGTTGACTCTGAAATAAAGGTATTAACTATGAGCAAAACTTCTCAAGATAGCCATGCTAAAGTTTATGGGGATTCTTTTAAAAGTCAATATTTCATTCTTTAATGATTGTCTTGACAAGTTCAAAGTTATGAGAATGCCTTATATTCTTATATTCTTTTAATGTTTATCTAATTTTATTCTTAAAATCATGTATGATGATTACAGTTTAAGTAAAATTGTGTCAATTCATACTAAAATGAGAATCATAGTTATGACAATGCCTTATATTTGATTAAAATATTGAAGACATGTTAGTCAATAGAGCTGAGTAGGAATTTCGATGAGTCAGCTTCGGGTTGATCACTAGCAGATCAAGATTCCAGTTCTAGCACTATTGAAATGTTCGCAACCTAGATATGAAGTTGACATACTATCGAAACAGTTGCGATGAAATTTTAGTAGTTTATCTCAAATTATGGGAACCTATTTAATGGTTCGGTTCAATAGAGGATTGTTATTGGTATATCCCATGAATGTATTGAATAGGGCCACTACTGAGATTTGAGTCTAATGGATATCTTGATTAGACTCGGTTAATATCACACCATTTTGTAAAGGGTGCATAGAATCTTATTCCTGAGAATTATGAGGATTGGGATGCTTGCACAAATGTCACTTTAATTATTATGGGTGCGATCTGATTTTATAACAGATCAAATGATCCCAGGATATTAGGTGACAGTTGTGTAAGTAGGTCTGAGATCATAATTCAAAGTAATCCATGTCTGAGGAAAACCGTAAATTATGATACCCCTTAATAGACTTCTATATTTTGTTTCCACTAAGTAAAACTCGACTGGTGGATTATTTTATAATCCTGGTGGAGTAAAAAATAAGTTAAGTTTGAGAATCAAGGAATTGATTAGATGTTGGTTAAATTCAATTAACAGAAAATTGATTTGACCAACGGAGATCGAAAACTTAACATGGAGAATCATATTTTGTACCATAATATTCTTTGCAAATAAGATCTCATTATATTCGTGTGATTTTTTGAAATGATTAGATTGAAGTGCAATCGTGATTATTCAGTGGATTTAATCCACGATTAAATAAAAAAAGAAAATAATTACGGTATTTGTAATTGGAATTTCCAAGTATTAATTTGGATCTAATTTAATTATTTGTCTTGGATCCCTCGTTTAGTCCATATACCCAAGAAGTTAGGCATTTACTCTCAAGAAACTTAGTTTAGCACAGGCCCACCTTTTGTACTTGTATATAAAGGTGTGGTAAGGGTTCAAAAGTGGTGAGAGAAAAAATTATTCACATTTTTAGTTAAGAGGTCTAGAGAGATACTACCATATCACAAGTTTTGGCAGGGATTTTCATCTCAAAAAGTGTCCACCCACATACCTGACTTTGGAGAGGATCAGATACTAGAAGATCCTAGCGTACAGAAGGTTCAATAAAGGTTTTGTGGATACCTTGGAGGGAAAAAAGGATTTCATCATCATATACCTTTCTCTCCTCATACGAATCACAACAAGATTCGCAAAGGTATTATATCTTGAAATCCTTGGTTTCTTCTTTAAACCTAGTTATCATTTTTCTTTTCAATGCATGATTAATCAGAGATCCATAGGGCTAAAAAATTTTGCACTTAAATTGTCAATCCCAAGTTGTTTTTCCCAACACCAATGGTGGTAAATTTTATGATGCTAAGGAGCAAAGAGTTTTCGTTTGTAAAAATGATTTATACTTAGAGGAAGATTATATGATGGACCACAAGCTCAAGAGAAAGATTATCTTACAAGAGCAAAGAGGGATACACCAAGTTATTGCTTCTGGACCACATATATAGGATGGAATACAACCTCATATCGATAGTACATTGTCTAATGGTAGTAGGGGTATTACCAATGATCTGGATATATCTGTTACTTATATTGGACCACAAGTGAAGCCATGCCATAGTGGGAGAGTCGGGCATCAGCCTGATAGGTTAGTGTGTTTGGGTGAGAACACTTTGGTGAGATCCCAAGGAAATAAGAACCGGGTCCTGACAATTACAATGAGGCACTCCAAGAAAAGAACTCTGAGCTTTGACTAAAGGCTATGAATACCGATATGGATTCAATGTATTCGAATCAAGTTTGGAAGCTTATAGACTTACCAGATAGGATAAAACCCATCAATTGCAAGTGGATTTATAAGAAGAAGAGAGGAATGGACGGGAATGTAGAAACCTTCATGGAAAGGCTTGTTGCAAAAGGGTTTACTAGGAAAAGGGGGATTAACTATGAGGAAACCTTATTGCCACTAGACATGTTGAAGTCCATCCAGATTCTCTTACCCATTACGGCTCATCTTGATCTCGAGATTTAAAAAATGGACTTTAAGAGTGCGTTCTTGAATTGTAGTCTTGATGAGTGAATATATATGATGATACCCTAGGGATTCGTAGAAAAAGTCCAAGAAACAAAGGTTTGCAAGCTTAAAAGGTCCATTGATGGACTTAAGGAAACATTAAGATCTTGGAGCACTCCTTTTTAGTACTTTACTTGGATGATATTATCATAATCGAAAATGATGTAGGTGTATTGTATAGCATAAGAGTGTGGTTGTCTAGTAATTTTGACACGAAGGACTTAGGAGGATACATTCACATCCTTGGGATTAAGCTTATGCGTGATCGAAAAAATAGGATGTTAGGCTTATCCAAGGCCACCTATATCAATAATCTTCTCACGAGGTTTGGCATGCAAGAATCCAAGAAAATGTTTCTCCCTTTCAAAAGTTAAATTTCTTTATCTAGGAATCGGTGTCCTAAGACATATAATCAAATAGAGGGGATGGGGAATATACCATGTACTTTGGCGATGGGCAACCTCATGTATGCTATGTTGTGTACAAGACTAGATTGATGCTTTGTTGTTGGCATATTCAATTAATGTCATACCGATGCCCAATATTTTATTATTTTTTCGTCATAAATTGTAAACATATGAAAATATTGGGATTTGAATCTTTATGATTGGGTTTGTAGCTGTAATTGACTATTTTGGAGTCTTGATGAGGATTATCCAAAGCCTGTGGGTTAAATTTTGAATTTGGAGAAAATATAAGAGCAGTCATTTGAAAGAGTTCTAGGTCGTTCAAACGAGATTCCCAAGTCATTCGAAGTGGGGATCAAACGAGGATCGAATGAGACTCCACTGCATACCAAAACAGGCTTGTTAGAAGGTCGTTCGAAGGCTAGTTCGAACGAGAAACCATTCTTGTTCGAACGAAAGGTGATTCTCGTTCGAACAAGGTAATGTATATTTTTATTATTTTGTTACCCTTCGGTGTTGTCACATTTTGGACCGTTAGATGGATGAGGTGTCGAACTCTGGTGAGCCCAGATTGGGCAAATGGGGTTTTGGTGTTTAATGGGCTTTTATAAGGCTTGTTTGGGTTTATTTTGGTTATTTGATGTTAGAAGAAGAGATATGGAGGGGGTGGATCTTCCATACCATTTCCAGCCCCTGTCCACCATTCCACCACCATATATCCATCTAGTGCAACCATATCCAACTAGTCTTCCACTATATCCAAGCTCTAGATACCCATTTCCACTATTGTTGGGCATAGTTATGAATTTTTGGAGGTCTTGTTGGGAGTTTTGGAGAAGATCAAGATGGATGATTGGTGAAGCATGAAAAGGGTTTTGATGGAGCTTTCATGGATACAAGCTTGGAGGAGCTAGGCAACCTCTCTAAAACCACCTTAGGAGGTGGGAGGTTACCATCTTCATAGGCATTTCATGCCTTCCATTGTTGGAGCTTCATTTGAGGTGGGAAAATCTACTCTGTTTTTTAGATTCTATTTTATATATTAGTAGTCTTGTTGTTAGAATTTAAGAGTAGAATGCATATGAACAAAATCATGAGTTTCTAGTAGATTTGGTATTAAACATTTTTATGAAATAAAAATATTGGCAAAAATGTTATTTTTTTGGAAATAAATGATGAGTAAATATTTCAAAGTTTTCTTGAAATAAAAGATTATGGAAATGGTGTAATCCTAGAGATTTGATTCTAAATGTTTTGAAAAATGATGTTGATTTTGCTAAAAATGTTTGGTGAAATAATGTTCCAAGGTTTCTTGCAAAAGTGAAGATTTTAAGAAAGTTGGGCATTTATTGAGTTTGAAGTATCTTTTATATCTTGAAAGTGAATTTTTGAAAGTATTATGAATTTCTAAAATGTGTATGTTTAACCCATTTAATAAGATTTTTGGAGTTAAAATACATCTTCGCATGCATATAAACTTGTAGTATTTTTTATGATGAACATAAAATCAAGTTTAATAAAGGTTTTGTTGGGTTTCAACATGAAATGAAGAAGATAGAAATTTTAGTCCTTAATGTGTGTGAAAAAAGGTTTTGAAAATGTGATAAGTGTAAGGAATTAAGACTACAAATGTTAATAAAAGGAAATGGTACTTTCTTATAAAAGTAGCCTTTTAAGTGTAATTGGATTTCTTGGATAAAAAATTTCCTAACTTGAAAAAGTGGTTGGTAAAAATGTTGAATAAGTGTTAATGATTAAAACATTAGGAGGTTGGTGTGTGTAACTTAATAATATTTTTGGAAGATTAACACTTATGAAATGGAAAAAAAATTGAATAAAGATATTTTCAACTTGAAAAAATGTTACTCCAAATGTTAAAAAGGTGTTAATGTGTTAAAAACACTTAAAGAAGTTAGTGTGGGTAACTTAATGGTGTTTTGGAAAATAACACTTACGAAAATGGAGGTTACGACGAGTTTGGAAACAAAAAGTATAAAATGATAATTTTACATAGAGTGAAATATTTTTATGAAGTAAAAATGTTGGGAAGGGTGTTACACAAATTGGTCCTAAAGGAATGTGATTTTTGAATAAAATCAATGCTAAAGTGTAAAGGACGTGAAACGATAGTTTTCAAAGTGTAACACGAGTGGGGGTGAAATCCCGAGTTTTTAGCTTCGGTCGGGTAAAAAGGAAAAGTGAAGTAATGTGGACGTTTGTAAAATGTTAAAACACATTAAAAAGAAACTCATATGACACTGGGATAACTAAGGAGGGCCCGGATCCCTGAGGTGAAAGACCCAAATCACTGGCCAGAGCGTTTGGTCGTGTTGCCGGTGGTGTGGAGCCCGTTAAAGTACGCGATTTATTAGAAGATTCCAAGAAAAAGATAAAGTAATAAGGAACATGCCAAGAAATGGGTTATGTGGTGAAAATGTAAAGGAACAACCTAACTTGAATGAATTAATAAATGTTTTGGTAAATGTTAAAGTGGACAAGAAGTGTGAAAATTGATTAATGTCCATAAAGTAAAGAAAAGGTAAAGTATAGTGAGTGAATGGATCATTAAGCAACCTAAGTAGGTTTAATCCATAATTAACTCAAGGGTGTGTTTGTGAAAGGTTTTCAAAGTCTAAATAAGTATTTTCTAACACGGTGTTCGCGTGTGTTGAAAATGGTGATTTTTAATGAAAATTCCAATCCGAACCGGTTGAAATAGAAGGGGTAATTTCGGTAAAGAAATGATTTTCGGTTAAACAAAGTGTAGTTGTTTCAAGTAATTAACCGTTTGTGTTAAATAAAAAGATAAATTTCAAATTAAGAAAGAGGAAGTCGTCAATAAGATTAAGGTAAATTAATTGAGATAAATAACGTTTTCGCAAGTAAGACGGTTTCATGCATTAAGTACATATGTATGTGTATATAAATAAAGTGGTTGTATGTGCATGTAGGTATAACGTGTTAGAGTCTTCTTTTTGTCGTTCGATTCTATAGAGCTTTGCTATATATTTCTCACTGAGCATTCGGCTCACACCCTCATCTTTGTTACGGCATATTAAGTATCGTTTCGTATTTTGAGAGCGTTATACAGGTAATTACTCTCTTTTATTTTACGTCAATAGCTCTGTATGATTGGACTCTGGGGACGCTTCCCACGGGTCCCTCATGTAGTTTAAATTGAAAGTGGAATCGCATGCTAAATAAGAGAAACGTTAATTAAAATTAAATTGGATTAGCAACATTATATGGGTTGGTTCATTGCCTTAACACCTAACGCTTGGGTCGAAACGGGTTGACTATGGGTAACCCATAAATTTGGGTCAGGGCATTATAGCGGATTACAATCTAACCAGGTGAGGAGCAATGGATCGCTGTTAAGCCCATTCTCAAGTACCATAAAAGGACTAGATATTAGGTGTTGGTTTACTCATAGGATAATTTAATACTCGTCGAGTTCACAAACTCTGGTTTTTAGTCGGATATGGATTCCAGGAGATTGACCTCAGGATGTGATTACCCAAGTAAGCTCATTTATTTTCACAACACTTCTAGTGATGTTTTTGTAAAAAGATGTGAGAAATATTAATCGAGTTCGCAATTCTCTAATGGATTCAAACACACTTATTTAATTAGGTGTAAAAATTTGAACAAAACAAATTCAATTTTATTCAGCCCTATGCATGCATCTAAATGTTCAATCAAATTAATAAAATCATGCATGTAAAATAAAGATGACAGTTTCAGGAAAAAAACCTTTCGGGTAAAAACCTTTTTAACACTTTGAAAAGTTTACAAGACCATTAACTTACATACAACCTGATAATCGCCCACAAGTGTAATACACGGTGTCTTCGTCAAACCTTCAAAGCTACGCCTCAGCCCGTAGTCCAAGTCGTCCACACGCAGAGATCTATGCCCAGTATCCAAAGATCAGCGGTGACTTCCCTCCAGAAATCACAAAGTATGGAGATGCCTTCTCCACAGGGGTTGAACAATAGCAAACTATGATTTGGGTTCAACAAAAGAACTCACAAAAAAGCAAGTGGGATTTGTGAATTGTAAAAAAAATATTGAACCCTCAAAATTTGTTGGAGAATAAACCAAAACACTCAAAAACGTATTATGTTTAAAACCAATATTTCTCCACACGAAAATCGAGAAGTCTAACACTCAATTTATAATAAAAATCAAGGCGGTGATGTGTCAGATAAAAACACATCTCGTTCGAACGCCATACGATGTAGTTTGAGCGAGATACAATGTCGTTTCAACCATATACGATGTCGTTCGAACGACATCATACACGTGACTTAAAACTCTTCAGTCTTTTAAATATCTTGGAAACATCAAAAGTTAAGACTGTTCACGAAAACAAAAAAAAGTTTATCCAAAACTTTTATGAGAAAATGTTTTTGAAAAATAAAAAACCATTTATAAAAATTTCAAAAACAATTTTAAATTTTATAAAAAATATCCTAACACTTTAAATGTGAAATGTAAATGGAACTTAAACACAATTTGCCAAATCTTCAGTCTTTTAAATATCTTGGAAACCTCAAAACTTAAGACTGTAGACGGACACAAAAGGTTTATCCAAAACTTTATGAGAAAATTTTTTGAAAAATAAAAAACCTTTTATAAAAATTTCAAAAACCATTTTAACTTTTATAAAAAATATCCCAACACTTTAAATGTGAAATGTAAATGCAACTTAAATACATTTTACCAAATTCATCCTTGTCGGGCTTGAATGTTGAAGTCTTCTTGTAATTCGGATTCGTCTCTTGTAGATGTAATCTTCTCAGTCCTTCGACGACTTCTGACGGTATACGACATACTAAATTGTGACAGACAATGTCCTTACAAATCTCCCCCTATGTCTATGTCGGTACAAAATAAATATATATGAATTATCAAAATCAAATGACCTATACAAATCTACCCTCCCATAAACTCAAACGTGGAAAGATAAACTGTCAAGTCTTCAAACTTTTGCTTCAATAATCAATTCTTAAAACCTTCAAGCTTTTCTCATCAGGATCTGTAACATAATGATCTTCAATTGTACCTACACACATGAGACAAAACAAAAATCTCATGACGTATCGAGTTTGAAATGATATAAAGCATAAACATGAAAGCATAATCAATTCCCCCCCATACTAAAACTCCCCCATAAAATCATAATTCGTTCTCCCCCTTTTTATTTGTCCGAAATAGAAAAGGAAAAGAATAAACCACATAAATCAAATCGGGGTGTCACGGTAAACAAGGCAAACAAACTATTTTTAATTTTTTCTAAATTTTCATACAAAAATGCAAAAAATGATGTTACAAAAATCACACACCATGAATTTATACGAAGATAACCAAATCATGGAAACGGAATAAATGGGTGTGAACAAATTCGATAGGAAAGTAGACTCAATCATATCATATGTGTAAGATGCATAAGTGTACTCCTAATGAATGATCATCAAAATAGTCCTTTGGTGTAAAATTGTTGAATTTAGATGACATCGTCTTAATAATATCATCAAATCAAAGTATAAGTGATTTCCACATCAATAACGTCCAAAACTATGTAATGTTTTTTCATGACTTTCAAGGACGTGCAAACCTTAGAAGATTCCATACAAACTCCCTCATTAAAAGATAATGCTTTTTATTTTTCTTATGAGGTGATGAAACTAAAAAAACTATTGGCCCATTTTTTGCATAATTTTCTTTGCATAGCCTTTTAATTTTTTCGGGCTCTTTTAAACCTCATTGGACCCCATATAATTTTCAATTCCTCGCTTTTTTAGGTCCATTTAAATGGTGGCTTTATCGCAAAGGATAAATGAACACCTTTCGTAGCCCAACCCCATTTTTCAAAATAGAGCACACAAACTCACAAACGGTTTATATCATGCACTACTTTTTGTCAAGTTTTATCGCATTTGGTTCGTTGTATAGGAATAATTGAGATGGAAACACTCAACCAACATGTGATAGACAAGCACAAAATTCAAACAAATCCATGCATGTGTGCAATAAAGGACAAATGAGTCAATCATGTAGGAAGCAACACTGTATATCTCAAAGACTCCAAACTTTGTAAAGCACGTGAATGACACAACATATTATCTCAAAACACTATCAAATAGTCATGTGGATATGGATGAAGTTGTGACTTGGTCATCCTAAATGTTCATTCATATAAGATGCAAATAAAATACAAAACTCTTTTTGGAGTTTTCAAAAAATTTCTAAACAGAAAATCTTTTCGTATTTTTCGAACACTGTTCAGAAACAACCCAGCAGTACCAAATAATATAACAATATAAAATAGAGGATTGCAAATAGAATGGTAATTTCAGGAGTCGTTCGAACGAGACTCCTTGTCGTTTGAATGACAGAGGATCTCGCGAGAAGACTTCGCGCAAGAAGGGTTCTCGTTAAAACGAGAAAATAATTTTTTCCCAGGTTATTCAGAATGTCTATCTGTTTAGGCCAGTGAGAAAATTTCATAGAAACGGTTCCTGGAATGGGAAGACAGATCCAAAACAGTGATAAAACAGAACCAAAAATAATAAAAGCAAAAAAAAATGCAAAAAAAGTATAAAACCGATGGTACATACTAGCAATAGGCACAAGATAACATCATGAAAATCAACCTATGCTAGCAAACATGTCTAGACCTCAACCGGTAGGTGCGGTGGAGTTTTCCAAAGACAGTGATATCGTTTGAAACAACTCCATGAAATCATGAGAAGTCTCGACCAAAAAGTTTACTTGCTCTCGAATATGTGCAAACTCTCTATCATTATATGCAAGCAAAGTATCACGGGTGGGTATATGTGTGCGAACATATGTAGAAGTAATGCGTGACACATAGCCCAATTTAAAGCAAAACTCCCTAAGGTGTCCTCTCTTTTTGCAATGGGATCAAACATAAACCGGTCTAGGTACACCTCTCTCAAAAACTCTAAGACGTGCTCTCCTAACAGGTACGGGATGCCTAGGTGGGTTGGGTCGAGAGTCATGTGAATCTAACTCTAAAGTAGGAACCAGCTCGGGTGCAACAAATGAAGTTGGCGCACCGTCATGACTTATTCCTATGTTCTCACCACTCCCCAAAGCAGGATTGAGAACCATCTTTCCCACATTCTTAGATGCGTTCTCCAAAGTGACTTTAGCCTCCAGCGCGTGCTTAAGATTTGTCTCTAATTGTGACACGCGGGCTATAAGCTCACTCTTTTCTCCATTCAAAGCAATCAACTTCTCACTCAAAGAAACCTTCACTTTCTCGAGTTGATTTTCTTTTGCCTCAAACTCCTTCAAACTCGCAATCTCTCTCTCCAAATCTTTCACCTTGAGACCCAACTTGTTATTTAACTTTTTAGTCTTTAAGGTCTCAGCGTACAACTCTCAAAACACAATCTGGAGCTCACTCTCATCATCACTAGCCACTCGCTCTCAGACTTGCTAGAATCACTCAAAACCTCCTTGGGGGTATCACGTGCACAAGTGTCCACATCATCGTGGGACAAAGCGGGTGTGCTCACACGAATCTAAAAAGGTACACACATTCCATGTGCTAAACCTTTACTGGACTCCTTTCCCTCACTATCACTAAGTGTGGCAGGCATAGCAGTTTATTTGCCCTTTCTCCTTATTCTAGTAGGACACTCTTTAGCTATGTGCCCTTTACCCTCACGCTCAAAACACTTGATCTCATCCTCCTTATCACTTTCTTTGGCCTCCTCTTTCTTTTCATTTTTCTCAAAAGATATCTTTTTATTGGAAGAATTTTCTTTAGACATTTTGAGAAACTTTCTAAAAAAATTCGCAAGTAAGGCCATGTCAAAATTAGACTCGTCCTCAGACTCAGACTCACAAAAACTCACTTTATTTTTCTTATCCCTCTTCCTCGAAACATCCTCACTCGATCTCGACTGTGAGCTAAGTTCAATCCCTTTATCTTTAGGTTTGATAGTATGGGGAAACATATCTAACTCATAAGTTTGAAGATCACCTACCAACTATTCTAACTTAAGTGTGCTCAAATTTCCCATTGAGTTTAAAACAGTGACTTTTGGAATAAAATGTTTTGGAAGAGATCTCAAAATCTTTTTCACAACCCGCGTGTTATCAATTATCTCACCCAAATTAAAACTAGTGTTGACAATGTCCGACAAACCTTCGTAAAACTCATCAAAAGTCTCGAACTCTAATATAGTAATGGTCTCAAATTGGGTGGCTAGATTTTGCAATTTTGACTCTTTAACAGCGTTTGTACCTTCGTGTGTCAATTTTACAGCATCCCATGCCTCTTTAACGTGGTATACGTCATAATACAGCGGAATTCGTCGGGAGTGACGGCTCCAGAAATCACACTTAAACCACAGGAATTAAAGTTAGACAATTTATAATCATTCTCAGTCCAGTTTGACGCAGGTTTTAAAGAGGCGGTGGGAGGAGTACAACCATTTTCAACTAACAACCAAACTCGCTCATCTATGGCTTTTCAAACAGATTTCATGTATGCCTTTCAATAGGCATAATTATCGTCGTCAAAGATGGGCACCCAATTATATAAGTGATCCATTGAAAAACTTGCGATTTTAATCAAAATCAATTTTTCAAACAAAATCAATATCACACAAGTATGCAAAAAATAGGAACACACGATAAATTAGCATAACCTGCTCTGATACCAATTTGTGAAAAGATGTGAGCAATATTAATGGAGTTCGCAATTCTCTAATTGATTCAAATACGCTTATTTAAATCATGATTACCTTATGGGATATGGATAATGTGGTATTAGTGTACATAATGTTAAGTTAGTATGTTTAGTCTAATTCTACCTTCATAAAGCTTGAAATATCAAATTAGTTACAAACACAAAATTTTGATATTTTTGGTAGGAATGTTCATGTTGGAGACCTGTTTTGACCATTATAATATAACAATTGACATGAGGTGAAAACTAGATAGCTGTATATATGTGAGTCAAGTTTGTAATACAACAAACTATGTGTTAAACGGAGGTCCGAGTAAGAAGTTATACTGAAATTTTGAAACAAGGGCAAATTTGTCTATTCGTTAAGTGGTATGTTGTCTTATTATGACAACAAATGTTTTGTTTTGATGGGACCAAGGGGAGGTGAATTATGCCGACTTTAAAACCTTGAAATGACCTCCTCCTTCAGCCAAAATCAGACACGAGAGATTTTGGCTTGAGGAGAGAGAATCGGGAAGTAGAAAGTGAGGAGAAAATTTGAGAAAAATCCGTAGAAAGTTACGAAAAAGTCCCTAAGGTAATTCTACACACAAATCTTGTTATTGTTTTGGTATTATTGATTGAAATGATAGAAATCATTGGTTGTTTATTGAAATTTCATGCCTTGGTGTATATTTACAGATAGAAGCAAGTTTAAGTAAACTTGAACGTGTAAATCATATATATTGCTTTGATTGGAAACCTTGTGTATTCAAACTTCTATAACTTTTTGTATATTTTTTGGAATTGAATAATTCTAGTTGGAGATGAAAATAGACTCATATATGTATAACATATCTGAATATTATTTGAAAATAGCAAGAAATGAATCTGTGGTGATAGTTTGAAGCTTAGGTATAAAATCTTCCACAAAAGAGTAAGTATGCACACCATGCGTTCGATGTTTTGCTTGACAAAGCAAATGAACCTTAAAAAAAATGAAACTTTAACCTTGTATGTTATAATACGTTTATTGAAGTTGTATGATATATCATAGAAAGTTATGATACAGAAAAATTATGAAAATTCTTGGAAGTTGACTGGACGATAAAGGAGCCTATAGGGAAGATTTGCTATATTGAAAAGAAATGGGCATATCTTACTTTAGGAAACTTGAAATGATATGTGGTCTTTTGGATTTGGAACCCAATATGTTAAGGATGAAACTAATAAGAAGAAATTAAAATATATTTGGCCTATAATTTGGGTATGGTAAATATCTTGCCATGAAGTTAGATTGGACTTCATTTACGATATATAATTTGAATGGGATTATATGATGCTTATGAATTGAGTTAACTTTAAATTATTCTTTGGATTGTTAATATACTTATGATGATACTAATATTTTATGAATTTATATGTGAAATGGAAGAAGAACCGATTGAACAAGTGCCAGACAAAAGCACGGGAAAAACACATGAAGTGACCAGGGTGAGTGTACTCACTGGAAAGAGACATGGTTATGGAGATGATTTCAATATCATTCACGGATAAGATGTATTACACATGGTTATGGATATGATCTGAATATAACTCACGGGTATGATGTATTATACATGGTTATGGATATGATCTGAATATCACTCATTGGTAAGATATATTATATATGCTTACGGATATGATCAGAATAATACTGAATATGAATTTGTTCATTTCAGTTTACCGAAATGGGAGGTTACTCCCCGACCTGGAATGAGGGAGATTTGTCTATTAAATACAAGGGGTTACTCCTCAACCAAGAATGGGGGATAATTGTCTATTACAAACAGTATATGTGAATCATGATTCGGTTAAGTTGGTCATTCTTTATGAATGAGCCGGATAAGTATATAATTGGTCATTCTTTATGAATGAGCCGGATAAGTATATAATTGCAAATTCTTTATGAATGGGCCAGATAAGTATGCATATATCATCACGGGGATATGATTTATTGCATTTAAATTTTATGCAATAGTGTAGTAGTGATGCATTTGTTGAGCTATTTTTCTCATGGTTCCTATGTTTATGTTTTTCAGGTATTTAGATATCATTGCCAAATCTAGGAGGTCAGTGGGGTTAGCAAGGGATGCATAAAACCTTGATTTTGGTCAAACATAAATGGGGTAATTTAAGCCTACCTATCTTTTCAGTAAGTTTGAATAAGCATAATTACCTTAAAGTTGTGAAAAGTTTTAGTTTTATTGGTTCATGTTAATAATTGAAAAGGGATACTCGTGTTTATGGTTTTCTTAAGATAATTATGATTTGACTCACTTTGACTTTCAAACTTAGTTATAAGTAATTGGGTTGGGGTGTGTCACTTTTACCCATTCAAAGCAATCAGCTGCTCACTCAAACAAACCTTCACTTTCTCGAGTTGATTTGCTTTTGCCTCAAAATCCTTCAAACTCTCAATCTTTCTCTTCAAATCTTTTACCTTGAGACCCAACTTGTTATTCAACTTTTTAGTCTTTAAGGTCTCGGCATACAACTCTCAAAACACAATATGGACCTTACTCTCATCATCACTAGCGCACTCGCTCTCAGACTTGCTAGAAACACTTAAAACCTCCTTGGGGGTATCACGTGCATAAGTGTCCTCATCGTCGTGGGACAAAGTGGGTGTACTCACACGACTCAAAAAAGGTACACACATCCCATGTGCTAAATCTTTACTGGACTCATTTCCCTCAATATCACTAAGTGTGGCAGGCATAGTAGTTTATTTGCCCTTTCTCCTTATCCTAGTAGGACACTCTTTAGCTATGTGTCCTTTACCCTCACGCTTAAAACACCTGATTTCATCCTCCTTATCACTTTCTTTGGCCTCCTCTTTCTTTTTATTTTTCTCAAAAGATCTCTTTTTATTGGAAGAATTTTCTTTAGACATTTTGAGAAACTTTTTAAAAAATTTTGCAAGTAAGGCCATTTCAAAATCAGACTCGTCCTCAGACTCAGACTCACAAAAACTCACTTTCTTTTTCTTATCCCTCTTCCTCGAAACATCCTCACTCGATCTCGACTGTGACCTAAGTTTAATCCCTTAATCTTTAGGTGTGACAGTTTGGGGAAACATATCTAACTCATAAGTATGAAGATCACCTACCAACTATTCTAACTTAAGTGTGCTCAAATTTCCCATCGAGTTTAAAACAGTGACTTTTGGAATAAAACGTTTTCGAAGAGATCTCAAAATCTTTTTCACAACCCGCGTGTTATCAATTATCTCACGCAAATTAAAACTAGTGTTGACAATGTCCGACAAACGTGCGTAAAACTCATCAAAAATCTCGAACTCTAACATAGTAATGGTCTCAAATTGGGTGGCTAGATTTTGCAAATTTGACTCTTTAACAGCGTTTTTACCTTCATGTATCAATTTTAAAACATCTCATGCCTCTTTAGACGTGGTACACATCATAATATGACAGAATTCGTCAGGAGTGACTGATCCAAATGTCGGACTAAAACCACAGGAATTAAAGTTAGATAATTTATAATCATTCTGAGTCCAGTTTGACACAGGTTTTAAAGAGGTGAAATTATCAACAGTCACGGTGGGAGGAGTCCAACCATTTTCAACCAACAACCAAACTCGCTCATCTATGGCTTTTAAAACAGACTTCATGTGTGATTTTCAATAGGCATAATTATCGTCGTCAAAGATGGGCACCCGATTATTTAAGTGATCCATCGAAAAAATTTCGATTTTAATCAAAATCAATTTTTCAAACAAAATCAATATCACACAAGTATGCAAAAAATAGGGATACGCGATATATTAGCGTAACCTGCTCTGATACTAATTTGTAAAAAGATGTGAGCAATATTAATCGAGTTCGAAATTCTCTAATGGATTCAAACACGCTTATTTAATTAGGTGTCAAAATTTGAACAAACCAAATTCAATTTTATTCATCCCTTATGCATGCGTGTGTTCAATCAAATCAATCAAATCATGCATGTAAAATAAAGACGACAGTTTCAGGAAAAAAACCTTTCGGGTAAAATCTTTTTTAACACATTGAAAAGTTTACAAGACCATTGACTTACATACAACCTGATAATTGCCCACAAGTTTAACGCATGGTGTCTTCGTCAAACCTTCAAAGCTACGCCTCTGTCCGCAGTCCAAGTCATCCACACGCAGAGATCTATGCTCAGTATCCACCGATTAGCAGTGACTTCCCTCCAGAAATCACAAGGTATGGAGATGCCTTCTCCACATAAGTTGAACAATAGCAAACTATGCTTTGGGTTCCACAAAACAACTCGCATAAAAGCAATTGGGATTTGTGAATTGTAAAACAAAAGATTGAACTCTCAAAATTTGTTGGCGAATAAACAAAAACACTCAAAAACGTATTATGTTTAAAACCACTGCTTTTCCACACAAAAATCGATAAGTCTGACACTCAATTTATAATAAAAATCAAGACGGTGACGTATCAGATAAAAACACATCTCGTTCGAACGACATACGTTGTCGTTTGAGCAAGATACGATCTCGTTTGAACCATATACGATGTCGTTCGAACGACATCATACACGTAACTTAAAAATCTTCAGTCTTTTAAATATCTTGGAAACCTCAAAACTTAAAGACTATTAAGTTTATCCAAAACTTTTTTAAGAAAATGTTTTTGAAAAAATAAAAAACCATTTATAAAAATTTCAAAAACCATTTTAACTTTTATAAAAAATATCCCAACACTTTAAATGTGAAATGTAAATGCAACTTAAACACATTTTACCAAATTTATCCTTGTTGGGCTTGAATGTTGAATTCTTCTTGTAATTCGGATTCGTCTCTTATAGATGTAATCTTCTCAATCCTTTGACGACTTGTAACGGTATACGACAAATTAAATTGTGATGGACAATGTCCTTACTGTTTTGTCGTCTTGGTTTACTCTCCAACCAACATAACCTTCTCAAAGGTATCCTGAACAAACAATGAAAAATCACGTCCTATGTGGTCTATGTCAAATCAACCATTTTAGTCTCTAATTGGTTAAACGGTGTCCTCAAAGAAAATCCTTGTAATATTGATCCAAATTTTAATTTTAGTGAATAAAATAAGTAAGCCCAATTTCTATGTGGGTGATGCAATAAATAACGTGAGGAAATTAAAGGAATGCAACCACTCGCCATCTCCCCAAGGAAGAGATTCACGGTGCTTGCCTTTTTCATGGACATCATTCCCCTTTCTTCTCCTCACCTTGCCCCAACTCATAGATGTAACTTTTTGAGTCTTCCATTCAAAATGAGGGTTTTAATTTCGTCTTTTAAGGAGAGGAAATTATTTATGGTGTGGTTGTGACCTTTGTGAAATTTACACTTCTCTTTATTCGGGCAACCAAAAACTGACCTCAACTTTGGAGGTCATGTGAGATTTTCTTTGTCACGAATCTCACTCATGATATAGTGAACTCCCATAGTGAGTGGGGTATAGTTTTCAAACTTGCATTCATATATATCTTCACCTTATTGCACTATCGATCTTTCTTATCTGCTTATATCCTTCTCCATAACTATCTTGGTCTTAGACACGATATACCCGTTTAGATAATGGTTTAGTTTTGGTAATTTTGTTACAACCGATTAGTCCCGTTTGCATTCATTAAAACCCATTAACATTACCCTAACACTTTTCTTATAAATTATGTTTAATACATTTTGAAATATTTATAACTTTGGCCAAGAAACATTTTGTTTAGATCATATTACTATGAACATTTGATTTTTAGGATGTAGGAATTAAGTATATTTTGTTTTGATGGAGAATTTTAGTTACTTAACAGGGATAACAGTTTGGGTTGTGTGACCCATTAACACCAACGGTTGGATTTGGGTTTGTTTTTCGAAACCGAATTGTTAATGGGTTGTGTATGGGTTAAGGGGGTTTTGACACGAACCAGATATCACAAAACACGATCCAACATAACTCGTTAACAGGTCTACTTGGTCTGACCCATTGATTGGTCGATATTGCTTCCTTGGCATGCATATTCTTCACTGCCTTTGCCAAGAGATCGAACATGGTGATTGAGGGATCCTTAGAAAGGGCCGGATATAGTTTTCATGGATAGGAGCTCCCTCATGATAGCCATTATGGACACTTTCTAATTAGTTGACCCCCATCTTTTATCATTCGAAACGCGTTATGTATTCTCATGAGGATTCATCCTCCCTTTACCGCACACTCAAGAGGTAGGTCACTCATTTGGCAGGCTTTGTGTCAAAAAAGTTGCTTACAAATAGGTTGGACAATTTTCTGAATGTCTTGAAGTGACCTGTATACCACACACGGGACCAACTGGTGAGGTGATTAAAAAGGACTTGCATCACACTTAGATGTTAGTGCATTTCTCTAGATGATGCACTGCATATGTGCTGTCATTGTATTTAAGGGTTATAATTATGGTTTGAACTTAGTCAGGGTTAGAAACTTGAACACGATCGGTGCGAAGCGAGATCTCTCGTTGACATATCTCTTGTGGAATGATCCTTTGCCTTTCATTAGGCTTCCTAACTTGTATTCCAACCTCTTAATTGACTCGTTCCAGGGCTCGTTTGACCTATCCCGATTTTTACCAGTTTTCCCTTGACCCTTCTTATTATTTCCAATCTGGACGACGAGTCCCCCTTAGTCGGAGGCCGAACGAATCCCTCTTGATGCCCCCAGTTGTTCCCTACCTCCTGGTTTTAAGAACGCAAGGGCTAGGACCCATCTCGTCAAACGTGTTACCCCGACGTGAAAGAGCCACCACGAAGAATCTCAATAGTGTAACTTTCCTCCACGGAACGAACTATGGAAGCCTTGCCTAGATCATACAAGGTGTCAGTGTTGAAGGGTTCTACCCCTTCATGAGCCTCATCCTCCATGTCCAACATCCTCAATGGCGGAAGATCCCTTCATTAGAACCGAAAATCGATTGTTCTCTTCACACCCGAAGTCCAGATGTGTTCAACCGTGGTTCAAGTGGAGCAAAACTCCTTGTTACCTTGTTAGGCTAAAAAAATCCAATTCACAACCATCATGCAATCCTAAAGCAAATGTTTATTTTCTATTAATGTTTTAAGGAAAACCTGGAGATGCGTTGGTTGAGGTACCAACATGTGCATTTTGTGTCGGGTTTGATAACATTGCTATAAGGGTGATGAAATCAATTTGGCAACGAGACTAGAATTGTTTACAAGAGAAACAAAATGAGGGAAGTTCGAGGATCATCCTCCGCCGATACCTAAATAAATTAGGGGTGGTAGCGCTCAAAATCTGACCGACAACGCAGAGCAATAAAGAGGCGATATAATTTTGCCAACTATAAAATGAGTGCATATTGAATCAAACAATGGTGAGTGAACTGGCCCAAATTGAAAAAATGGCAACACTTCCCACAAACGACGCCAAATTGTTAAAGATTACTCCAGAATGGGTATTTAATTTTTAACCTTGGGAAATCCAAGGAAATTGGGTGTCCAAATCGCACAATTTAGCTCCATGAACATAATGATAAAGAATCCTGGTAGATATAATATTTAATTTTCATAACATTCTAAACCTTACCATAAAACTATCCACACATCATACAAATCATATATAGTTATAGCAATAATTACCATTATGCATCAAATAAAGTGAAAAATAGATAAATTATGTGAAAAAATACAAACCCAGCGCTCGAAGGCCTTTCCCTTTTGTGCCACATTATATATACATATTTCAGTTCAAACTGATAATTTCAGTCGCATACAGATAAGGCCTTAGGGTCATTAGCAAATAACATGCCTGCAAAAAACCGTGTTTGGTTACTTAAAGTTTAGACTGATAAAAACCAGTTATCATAATCACAAGCATTTAGTATATGATTAGGGGTGAATTGAACTGTATATATATTCACTAAAAACGGTGTCATTAACCCCTTGATTACATATAACACTGTGCAATATCGTTTAAAGCGAAAGTAAGAAAACATGTCCAACGGCCTGAACTTCAAGCCACATCTCATTCCTGTTAATATTTAGACCCCACCCCCCTCTTTATCATACTGAAAGGAGAAATTCTTCACAGTCTGTCGCCCCATTCTTTATAAAGTTAGAAACGAGGCCATTCATCATTTTACCTACAGCTTCCTTAAAGTCTCGTGAGACACTCGTTTGAACATCTTTATCGTCCTGGACTCTTCCATTGACCACAGAACCTACTTCAGCTCCCTTCATGTAAGATGTACAGGCTGACAGTATATCATGCGCACGCGAACGAAAATGACCAGCAACAAAGTCCTCAAAGTGCTGCAAATGATGAACTCGGATTAGACATGAAATCTTGAACTAGAGATCAAAAGGTAAGGTAAATAACATCGATTTACCCTCCTGTCTGTCATATTGACAGATACCCTCTCATTGCATACATTAACTTGCCTCCCTTTTCAATTAAGTTATTGCACTCAATTTTTTTGTTATGTTTTTGTACAGGGTAGTGAGTGGACAAAATTTAAAACAAAAGCAAAGACAAATGTAAACATTAAAAGCAACAAGGGAGGCAGATGTATTATTTCAACAAGAGAAAATGTTCCCGTAGTTATGACAGATGAGACGGAAGGTACATGTAATTACCCACAAATGTAAATCCAAATTTTAGCAAAAACTACAGTTTGCTATCAGGACTCCATGTCCATGTCCACGTGTAAGCAAGTATATTTCCAAAATACTCAACATCTAATAATATATATGTTTCTATTTGACGCTAATAGATATTGGTATTGGGTAATTCCAGTTCAAATATATATAGAAAATATTTATAGAACAGATTAGATATGCTAGGATTTTGACACGCGACGTAGAAACAGAATTCAGCCTGAATTCATTGATCATCACATATATAATTCAATATAGGTTGGGTGTGAGTACGATTTTTCAATTCTCTTTTAAGAATTGGAGGATTTTTCATTTCTGGGCACTGGGTTCAATAAAAAAGAAGTTTTTCCTTACCTTGCTTTTTCCTTGTATCAATAACTCAATCATCACACGAAGCACATTTCTGTTATGCTTAGAAATATTTAGTTTGATCTGTATCTGTCTTAATTTTTACCCTTTATTTGAGAGCTTTGACAGGTTAGCAGCTGGGCAACTTTTGAAGCAAAAAGGAGGCAAACGTAATATTAAAAGCAAAAGAGGAGGCAGATGTAATATTAGAAACAAGAGAGGATGTACCCGTAATTACAACATATAAGAAAGAAGGTACAAGTAATTACCTAAAGAAAGACAATTGTAAAATTTAGCAAAAATGCATGCATGTCGATGACTCCATGAGCATATCCTCACGTAAGCAAGTACATTTGGGTTTCTCAATGTCTAAAGTGGAAGGGCTTTGCGACAGCCCAGACTGCCACAATTCGAATTTAAAGGGCATACTACTTGGCAGTTCGTATATGCATCATTCCAAATTATTTAATTTAAACCCCTTAGATGCTCTTCTAATTATGGTATACTCCAAATGATCGAATATTAGCTCCAAAGATCCCCTGGTTTTACAGCTAAAGAAATTCTAATCAGGGGAAAAGAGTGGGCCATGGGATAGAATGCTGAATACTCCATGCTCAACTTATTCAATCAAAATAACTTTAGACAAGAAGGTAGGATCTACTTGTAAACTGTTAACAATGGTTTGGGAGAGTATAGCAGCCCCATCTGAGATTTAAGTCGCACTTCAGTTTCAAGAGTTGTCATTAATACAATTTATTCAACGAGTGGATCCCTGAGGTTTGATCTTAACAGGCTATCAAAAATGATTCTTTACTATGGGGACGGCACGGAAGTGGAATTTCATTTTCATATCGCGGCTCTCCACTTTGTATGAATAGGAACAAAATAATTCAATTCTTTCGGTGCGGATAAGAACCAGTTTCCACGGTATCAATAACAAAAATTCTACTGTGACTGAATTTGACCGGCAAACTGATGTGGCATCTTTTTATTGGTTGGTTTTTAGGTCCCACGCATCAGATTCCGTGGAATCAATAGCAAAAATACTACTCTAACTGAAATTTTCAAGGGGCATATACCAAATAGTCCCTCGAACTTTTTTTAATACATGTTTAGTCCAAGCCTTTTTATTTTGTACCAAAAAGTCCTTCATCATGCCAAAAAGGCTTTACCATGCCGCTGGCGCGGACTTTTAAAGATAAGAGAATAAGGGGGTTGGCTTTACCATGCCGCTGGCGCGGACTTTTAAAGATAAGAGAATAAGGGACTTTTTGGTACAAAATAAAAGATTTGGACTAAATGTGTATTAAAAAATGTTTGAGGGACTTTTTGGTATTTGATCCAATTTTCAACCGAATTTGGCCGACAAATTCATGTGGCACCTTTTTATTGGTTAGTTTTGGGGGTCCACGCACCTTTTTATTGGTTGGTTTTGGGGGTCCACCTTTTTATTGGTTGGTTTTGGGGGTCCACCTTTTTATTGGTTGGTTTTGGGGGTCCACGCCAGTGGGACCTAATAACCAACCAATAAAAAGATGCCACGTAAGTTTGTCAGTCAAATTCGATCGAAAACTTCAGTCAGAGTAGAATCACTCAATGAATAAAGGAAAGAGAACATCTCACTTAGCCACTCATCTTTTTCACCCCCTCTCTTTTTCCAAGTTCTCATATAATTGAACTGTTTATCAATTTTCCCTCCTTAAATTTGCAATCAAACAGTGAGCAACCCACCCCCACCCCACCCCAAAAAAAATGAAGAAAAGGATAAATTTCCATGGCAAGTGGCCAAAGGATGCATTTGGGGGAATACCAAAAGTAGGAATATATGACATCTTTTAATTTAACACCCTTGAAATATTTGAATAAACTAAATAAAACTGAGGCATAATAAACTTTATCTCAACCATATAATGCATAGTGAAACATACTTAATGAAGTCATAAGACTAATACTGGTAAAATTCAAGTTGTACATGTTACATCACGTCATGCATAAATTGTCAATTTAAAACTTGTTAGCTGTCCTACCTAATGAGTGGCCTGTATACAATCACTGATAAAAAGTTTTATTTGTAAAATACATAATTATCATCTCAGCTAAATGCGATGCGAAAAACGCCATATTGCCATATTATCTAGGCGAATAAAAAACAATGCATCAGCTTCATCTTTACGAAAGAACTATACACGAAAAATAAAAATCAAGAAGAAGATTGAAGTAAGAATGCTAAATCATACCTTTGGGGGCCTCCGCAGGGTATACATCATTGTTTTCAAGGATAGAATAAAGACATCCTCATTGTAGCTCTTAGACTTACTCATCCCCTCAGCCCCAGCATACATGCCTTCATACCCAGGCTCATTAAAGAAGGGCTTTGCATTCAAAATCAGAGCTTGTATAGATACCAAAACTTGTAGCATAGTTGAGTTCTTTGGCATCCACTTCTCATTCCCTTTACCATTCCATGTGTTGAGAAGGCTAAGACAGACTTTTCCACAATCATACAAGTTTGGGTTTAGTCGAAGTCCACCAGAATAATAGTAAACCATCTGAGGAAGAAAGTTGATGAATGTTGTTACAATTATTTATGATAACAAATAGAGTAATCACACAAAAATATCAAAGCCATCAATACAAACCGGTGGTATGTCTGGATAAGTAGGAGGGAAGAGAACATCAAAGACGAAAAGACCATCATGGTAGGGAGTGCCTGCTGGCCCTACAATGACAGCCCTCAAGAGATCCATCCTTGCTTCATAAACTCTAACATATATTTTATCTGTCACAGTATAACAAGTGAGAGAGAGAGAATTAAATAATCTAAAGAACGGAAGTCATTGAGATTTCAAACAAAAGTAGTTACAAACAATAGAACGGGGCAGTCTATATAATATCTAACTCTTATATACATATAGTGTGGTGTATATATAGTGTGGTGCACTAAATAAGTATCCGTTGACCTAATCGTCAGTTTTGTTCACTTAATCATCAATTTTTAGTTGTACTTAAAATTGGGGGTCAAGCCCCATTAAGGTTTTAGTTGTATTTAAAATTGATGATTAAGTGAACAAAACTGGCGATTAGGTCACTCCTGCTTCCCCTCCCAACTACACAACAAATTGGTATTATGTTCACTCCTGATGTGCTATGTGTTCGTCGATGTGGTTGTTGTAAAGCCAGAAGTAAGTCTTGGAGGTACCGACAAGCTACTCCCAATGTTTTGACTTTTTGTCCACTGGTGTGATATTCCCTTTAGTCGATGATGATGCTCACTCCCCTAACACACATGGCAATGCGTTCCATGAGGATGTCGAATAGTCGGAAGATTATATGGATCTCGAGTTTTAACCTTGTGATTTATTTCCCATTTTTTTAGTAGATGGATAAAATTACGCGTACCCAATTCCAAAATTTGGAGATATTTTAGATCAGGGGCTTCGTTCCCATCTTCGGGGAAGAACAAGTTGGGTTGTGCATAAGGAATTCTTCGATATCTTTGTTGCGGATAGTTGAGTGACCCACACTCACTTCAAGGAGGTGGAGTTGTAATACATCGATAATTTCTTCCCACTTTTTCGAAACAGTGATGATGTGGTTGAAGTTGTTTCTTCGGGTGATTGTTATGTGACTGATTCGTTGTTGCAAGTTGATTTGGAGTGTGTGGATCCATTCTAATAGGCATTTGAGGCGCGTTCGGTGGTCGTAAGCATGCCTAGCCTCGAAGGTGTTCATCATGGGAGACTCGGATCGCATTCGACACCATTGCCCTCCCCGAGGCATTGGCGTGTTGGTTTTCATCCTGAAAAAGTTCGTGATCGCGGCTTGCTCTCCGACCATGGTTGGACTTCATGACTCCTCCCCATCCCCATTACCTTATTGTTAGCTGCTACACGGGTCGTTTCCAAGGTTATCTTCCCTCCCAAGTGGGGTATTCCACTTATGATTTTTTGCTCCCTTACCACCAACAGAATACTCGGTACTTAGTGGTTAATAGCACCCTGGGAAGCATCTTAGGTCTTGTGTCCTTTAGAAGCCCGACATACCAATGAGTAGCATACCTAAGACATACCGAACTAAATGAATCAATGCCTTCCCTCCCGTTGCCCTCGTCATCACTGGGAACGGGAAGCATCTGACTCATATAAAGAAGATCCAAACCTAAAAATGAGAGCACGCCATCAAACTTAGAGAATTGAGAAATGGGCGGGGCTAAGCCCGAACAGCTTCCTCCCCGTGAATTGGTTATTCCTAAACGAGTCATAAAGGGTAAAAGAACATACCTCGTCTCCAAATTGGATCAAGAATGGGGGTCAGAAGGATCAAAAAAGGCTAATTCATACGAAGCCGTCGAACCGGGCCCACTAAAGTCATTGAATTGAAATATTTCTTGGTTTTGGCAACTGAAGGTTATTATAAGAAAGATGTAGTGTTAACAAACTTATTGAAGAAAAGCCTGATGTGAATTAAGAGGCTTATAGGCTATTTTTGATAATTTTAGTACATAGTGGCATTCTGGTTATTTTCTCTATTATGATGTACTTTTCTTTTATTAGTTGTTTTGTTTAATATTATAGGTGGGAAGTATTAAAGGCTAGTATGGGCATAGATGTAATTAGGTCCTTTTCTTATAGCCCAAGTTAGAATCTTCTATTTCCCCCTATAAATACTCCTCTTGTAGCATCATTTGGCATTCATTCATTTTTGAGATTTTAAGAGAGTTGAAACAAGAGTTAAATCTTCTTCTTACTTTCTATTTGACGCTCATTTACATCAATTGATATCAGAGCCTTGTTGGCTCCACCCGTTGTTGTTGTTGTATAACAAAATCGTAGACGGCAAATGGGACCTAAGAAAAGATTTGCCCCCATTGATTCAGGCACCGATAGGCTTGAGGAGGTTTTAAACCGCCTCGTAGCGCGATTTGACGCTCTCGATGCTCACCTTCCGCCACCCAACCCATCCACAAGCCGCCTTACTCCACCACCGCCACACAAAACCCTAATCTCCCCACCACCAATTCCGCTCATTCCACCCTTTACCAACCAAAAAAAAAAAACTACCCACTCCCGCCACCGTCTCCACCACCACCACGGCGGGTGAAAAGACAACGCAGTGGCAGCCCCATCGCGTTCCCAGCCACCCCGTCGAAAACTCCCAAAAAAGCCCTACTAATCATCACAACCCTGCCCGCCACCTCCTGTGGCCGCTGACAGTGGCACCACTCTCCCGCGGAGTGCGGCTCCACCTCCTCCATCTCCGATCGATCCGTCCTATCAAATCAACCCTAATTTGCCTTCTTTAACCCAAAATCCAACCCATTTTCATAATCTTTCCATCCAAGGTCCAAATCAACCCAATTCTAAGGTTCCACCATCCATTTTCCAAACAAATCCACAATTCGTAAATCCTAAACTCCAACCATACAAAGTTCCTCAACCACCGCCCGATCCAAACTTGTACGATCACCGTCACCACACCTTCGACCACCATGTATTCTCCAAACCACTACTTTGCCACATCAAACCCTAAACCCCACCCCTATAGACTCCAACCATGATTCACACCTTCTATATGTTTCCACATACCCCCGCCACCACCCTCAGTGACATCATGAGTTGTATCATCCACAGCCTCTTCCATCGATACCTCCTACTATACCTACTTACATTGACCCACACCACCACCCATATACTACTTTCACCACGCTTTCGCCCCAACCTCTACCTCATACCACCTTGCCTCCACCTCGCCACAGAGGTCATGTTCACCACACAGTCTATGTGGGATGCCCGTTCAGCATATTCTACTCCAATTGAAACTTTGAAGCATGTTCAGAGTTGGCTAGGTCATCCCCAACAGGGCGGGCCCCCTTCCCCCTAAGCCACAGTCATTACCGACTTTTGAACCACCTCCGCCTACAAAGTGACGCACAGATATGTCACCTTTCGACTCTTTGAGTTCGAAGGTTACTCCATTTGTGCCAATTACATATAGACACGATTTTTTGTGCTACCAGAGAGGGCATTTGATGGATCAGTGTCCACAGCGTTAGCCAGTTGTAGCAGTTCCACCTTCTGCACCTACGTTGACGGCGATTCCTCCATACGTACCACCTTCAGCATCGGTCGAGACCCCTCCTCTTGTCCCAGTTCTCACTCATCCAGCACCACGGAGTCAGCACCACCGAACCCCAGCTGAGGATACTCCACTAGGCGAGGATGAGTTTGATGAGGATGATCTAAACCTTCAGGGGGACGACCTCATTACTCGCATGGCTTTTCGGATGCTTTCTCGAAGCATGCAAGGGGATATCAGGGTCGATGCACCGATTTTTATAGTCATCTCCAACCTGATGCAGTGATTGATTGGCTTGCTACAATGGAGCGTATTTTTTAGTATAAGTGGTTGAGTGGTCGCCATTGTTTCCTTCTCGCGACAACCAAATTCAAAGGCAATGCTAGTGTTTGGTGGCATGATTTGGAGCAACGCCGGATGATTGACGAACAATCTTCTATCCAGTCTTGGACCGAGTTGCGATGATGGCCCCATTCGTTCCCGCCACGTACGAACAAAACCTATTTCTCTGAGTCCATCCCCTCCGTTAGGATACATCTATATTGGACTACACTTGGAGGTTTCAGATCTTGTGCACACGAGCTCGACTAGGAGGCTAAGGAGCAGAGGATCAGTCGTTACATCATAAGCTTCAGGGCTATATTCAGCAGGACCTTGCATTACACGACATCTCCACTTATGCGAAGACGGTGGAGTATGCCACAAAGTTCGAGACATATCATCATACCGCTTCCTCTACTCGTACACACACTACTACCTTTGCGCCCCCTTCTTCCAATGTTCCACCCTCTACTACTACGACGGCAGCAGCTACTACTCCTCCTCCTTCATCCTCTTCCCGTCTTGTAGAATTTAAATGCTACAATTGTGTGGTCATAGATCATAGGGCTTCGGATTGTTCCTTGCCACGTTGTGCCTTATTTGCTTCTAGAGACTCAGAGTATCTCGAGGAGACCAATGATTCCGCGCCACGGCATGCTCTCATTACCATTTTGGAGGGTGACTCCGACGGCATTCCCCTATGAGTTCATGGCTTAACTCTTTTCTAGTAGGGGCGAATGATGTGAATTAGGAGGCTTATAGGCTATTTTTAGTAATTTTAGTATATAGTGGCATTTTGGTTATTTTCTCTATTATGATATACTTTTCTTTTATTAGTTGTTTTGCTTAGTATTATTGGTAGGAAGTGTTAAAGGCTAGTAAGGGCATAGATGTAATTAGGTCCTTTTCTTATAGCCCAAGTCAAATCCTTCTACTTCCCCCCTCTATAAATACTTCTCGTGTAGCCTCATTTGGCACATTCATTTTGAAATTTTAAGAGAGAGTTGAGACAAGATTTAAATCTTCTTCTTACTTTCCATTTGACGCTCATTTACGTCAAGACCAGAAATAGTTCGGGTCTCCTAATTGTCAAATGGCATTTTACAAGCTGAAGAGAGCAATATTGAGTGAACCGGTGATAGAATTTTCTGAATTTAATAAAGTGTTATTGACATTTGGGGGGGGGTCGTCGTATTGTATTATGTGTGCTATATCCGAATACAATGTTTTAAAAATCAACAAAGGCATACGCCTCGAGGCGCGCCAATCTCAGGAACAGTGAAGCTTCATAGGGTCTTTCTGTCTAGGTGCAAATCGTCAACATCTTCACAGATATGTCTATTTTACCGAGTCTCTCTATGAAACAGTACGACTTAGTTGATCTGATTAATTGTATTTGTATTGTTAGAATTTTTTTCTCGAATAAATCATGAATTTTCGAGGACAGTATTTAAGATTTCATCGAAAATGAATCACTAAAAAAACGCCTTAAGGCTTCAGTCTCGGTGGTGAAATTTGAGGCTTACGCCTCAAAGGGTTGAGACGCACTGAAGTAACACGGTGAAGCAGGGTGGTTTTAGGCGCGTATAAAAAAAGGAACAAAGGCTTATTTGTTACTCACGACTTAAGGCTAAAACTTACAAAACCCAAAATATCTTCTCTTTTACTCCCGACTGATATACCCGTTTATATTCTAGGAGGGTCGCCTCCACAACGGACGACCCTAAGAGGGGCCGACCCTTCACCAGGCCCCAACTGGCCTTCACCAGACCCAGACGACCCTACGAGGGGCCGACCCTTCACCAGGCTCCAGACGACCCTGCGAGGGGCCGACCCTTCACCAGGCTCCAGACGACCCTACGAGGGGCCGACCCCTCGCCAGGCTCCGGCCGACCCTACGAGGGTACGACAGTACGAGGACAGAATCAAGCCAGACACTACCGGAAGAAACTTTGCCCTCGGCCTCGGCTCATAGGCCGAGGGTGATATCATGACAGCGCGTGGTTTGGGAGACGCGTGGAACAGTGCGCGTGAGGCTCATATGACACGTGGAAGACCGTTACAACCGAATCACCCCCTCACGTGAGAGAATATTATGTCATCATTTGGCATCTACAGGTGTCAACAGGGGATTGGCTAGATCATTCTTCACATGCACCATGCTTACCTGGGGGGTACACTACACCCCCCAAGACCTATATATACTTGTCACCCCTAACCCTACAGGGGATCGATCCATGAACAATAGCCCTAGCTAAAACTCTGCTTGTACACACACAGTAGAGAGAGGGAGAGGGTTATGAGCATTGTATCCAAGGCCATTAGTGCCCATACTTAGTGGATCACACACTTACAGTGGATGTAGGCCACATTGGCTGAACCACTATACATCATTGTCTTATTTCCTCTTATACTCATCCCCTTCTATACACTTACATACTTATATACTTGCATCTCTATGGCTGCCATGCTTGAGCTCACTAACACTTATCTGGTGGTGCTAAATCTCAGCATCATCAGTTTGGCGCCGTCTGTGGGAACGAGAAGACATCTCTTCCTTTGTACAGCTTGACCTCACTGGGCACTCTGGTGGTGAACCAACACTCCCCCTGAGAGGAGGTGTTTCACCATTGAAAGAGACCTACTAAGGTTCCCAAGCTAACCAGTATTTTCTTCAGTTCAGCTCTTCATAGCTCAAGCACATGGCACCTGAGATGCCACCGCCACCACTTCCCCCGCCGGATGATGGGGGAAGACCCAGTTCCAGTCAGCCACCACCTCAGTCTGAGATGGCTGATGTGGCAGCAGCCCTAAAGTCTCTGGCAGCCAGCCAGCGGATGATGCAGGAGCAGTTTACAGCTCTGAGTCAGAATATACTGAGACCACCAGGGGTCTCACCTGAGATGATTACTCCGGCAGCAGCTCCAGGACATCATGAGGCCAGGGGACCACCCCAGGCACCACATAAAGACCTGCCACCCCCTCAGCGGCGTAGGGATGTTGCTGACCCCCGGCGTTTACGCCTGGGGAGGCAAGGAAACCCTTGCCCAGAGGACAGGTATGATGATCTGGAGGAAGAAGAGGCTCCAGTAGAATGCTGGGAGCCATATGAGGTCTCCAACAATACAGTACGACCCCTCCAGGACAGTAGAGGAAAGTGCGGGAGACCAAACCATGATGATCGCCCAAGAGGCTCTGCTTTTGACCGTCTGAGCAGGGGGTCGGCATTCGAGAGGCTGGGCCCAGTGAATGACCTGCGAGACAAGTTGTCCAAGTCAAGAAGCGCAGCGAGATCTAGGAAAGAAGCAGAAGGCCGACCCCAAAGACGGGATGACGGCCAAAGGGAAGTAAATAGCCGACACAGGCCTGCCGTAGCGGAGCCCTCCATCCACCTCCGAGAGGCAGCAGGGGATAACATCGGCCAGGCCGACCCTGTGAGGCCCTGGAATGACTCAATACAGAGGTTAGAGGATAAGATTGGCGACATACTGAAGAGCCGGGACCCTCTTCAGAGGGGATACACCATGGGCTCACCCTTTGTGGCAAAGATCGTCAACTTCCCCACGCCATCGAAGTTCAAGCCTCCCGTGGTCACCCCAAGATACGATGGGAGCACCAACCCTGTCCACCACGTGGAAATGTATCAGTCGGCGGCAGACATATACTCTATCTCAGATGAGATGAGGTGTCGTGCCTTCTCTGGTACCTTGACAGGGGCTGCGCATGTTTGGTACACGTCTCTTCCAAAAAATTCTATTGGAAACTTTAAGCAGTTGGCAGACCTGTTCATCCATAATTTCTGCTTTGGGGTGAGGCCACAGAAGAAGACCACACACCTGCTCTATGTTAAGCAGGGAAAGAACGAGACTCTGAGAGACTACATAGCCAGATTCAATAAAGAGAAGCTGGAGGTGGAAGACTATGAGGAGAGCATAGCTATGACAGCCCTGATTGGAGGGCTCCAAAAGGGGAAGCTATTATGGAAGCTTGCCGAAGACCCTCCGAGGACGATGGCTGAGCTGTTGTCAACAGCAGGGAAGGTGATGAACGCCGAAGAGGCGATGGCCGCAAAACATGAAGACGAAAAAGGAGGTGCAAGTGGGAATAAATACCCCAAGAAGAACAAAGAGGGGAAGAAGAGGACCATGGATGATAAGTTCGCGGGGTACACCCCTCTGACGGTCAGCTGTGAACAGATCCTCAATGAGATAAAGAGTGACCGGACACTGAAGTGGCCTGAGAAGCTGAGGGCAGCCCCCGGCAAGAGAAACAGGAACCTGTGGTGTGAATTTCACCAAGACCACGGCCATGTAACAGACAAATGCTTTGCTCTGAAAGATGAGATTGAGAAGATGCTGAAGGAAGGGAAGCTCAGAAAGTACGTCGACAAAGACGACTGCAAGAGGGGCCGAGGGGACGACCCCAGAAAGAAGCGAGTCGATGCTTGCAGAGAAGGTCCTCAAAAAAGAGGGGACGACCCCTCTGATGATGAGGACGACCCCGACCTGCCGCCGAGAGACGACCACGGCCCTGTCAAGAGGCTCAATATGATCTCGCTCGGGGTGGGAATGATCTCCGGGGGACTTGCAGGAGGAGGGTCTGAGGTCGCCGACAGGAAGGCCCATGTCGCTGAGGCTAAGGCAGTGATGAAGACGGTGCACTCAACCTCCGTAGAGGTCAAGTCAGAAAAAAGGAAGAAGGTTGATATGGACACTTTGATTGTGGGATTTTCAAGAATGGACTTCAAGGGCCTATTGGCCCCGCATGATGACCCTCTCGTCATCACCACCAGGGTGCACGGGTGCGAAGTGCCGAGGATCCTGGTGGATGGGGGCTCATCCGCAGATGTGATGTTCTGGCCATGCTTCAAGGCCTTGGGCCTCAGTCGTGCCAGACTTGTCCCCTACCATCATCCATTGATTGGGTTCAGTGGGGAGAAGGTTCACCCCCTAGGAATATATGAGGCTGATGTCAGGATGGGGGACGAGTGGCCGAGATGGCTCACCAAGAGGGTCAGTTTCTTTGTGCTGGATGAGCATGTGTTTTCGGCATACAACATCATACTGGGACGTGTGGCCCTCAAGGGGTTTGAAGCTGTGCCGTCTACGGTCCACCAGATGGTTAAGTTCCCTACCCCTTATGGGGTGGGGGAAGTTCAGGGAGACCAGACGACAGCGAGAGAGTGCTACTACAACTCCGCTGAAGAAAGGGAGGCACACAAGAGGGCTACAGCCACTTACAACATTGATACCCTAGACCCCAGGGACGAGACGAAGCTCAAAAAAGGAGAGGCCGCTGAGGAGGTAGAACCCATCATCCTCGATGAGGATGACCCGGGAAAAACCGTCCAAGTTGGCAAATCTCTGAAGCCCAGTATCAAGGAAGACCTCATCAAATTGTTAAGGAGAAGGCGAAGCGTCTTCGCGTGGAGTCATGTAGATATGCCAGGGATCGACCCTAAAATCATGTGCCACAAACTCAATGTGGTAGAGGGAGTGAAGCCGGTAAAGCAGAAGAGGAGGATTTACTCTAGAGAAAAGTATGAGGTCATCAGGGATGAGGTTAAAAAATTAGAAGACGCTGAATTTATCAGAGAGGTCATCTACCCTGAGTGGCTGTCCAATGCAGTCATCGTCCCAAAGGCCAACGGCAAGTGGAGAATGTGCGTGGACTTCACAGACCTCAACAAGCATTGTCCCAAAGACAGCTTCCCTCTCCCCCGCATCGACCAGATGGTAGACGCTACCGCAGGCCATGAGCTCATGAGTTTCATGGATGCCTACTCAGGGTATAACCAGATTTTCATGAACCCCGAGGACTCAGAGATGACCGCCTTCATCACTGACAAGGGGACATACTGTTACAGGGTAATGCCCTTTGGCCTAAAAAATGCGGGGGCAACGTACCAGCGCCTCGTAAACAAAATGTTCGAAGACCAAATTGGGAAGTCTATGGAGGTTTACGTAGATGACATGCTGACTAAGAGTCTGAAGGCAGAGGATCATGTGGCAGACCTGGAAAGGACCTTTAATACAATGGACAAATACAAAATGAAGCTCAATCCGGCCAAGTGTGTCTTCGGGGTCGGAGCGGGGAAGTTCTTGGGATTCATTGTCAATCAAAGAGGCATCGAGGCCAATCCTGAAAAGATAAAGGCCCTTATTGAGATGAAGACCCCCAAGTCCATTAAAGACGTTCAGAGGCTCACAGGGAGAGTGGCTGCCTTGAACAGATTTGTGTCAAGGGCTACAGACAGGTGTCTACCATTCTTCAAGATCCTCAGGAAAGCTTTTGAATGGAGCGAAGAGTGTGATGAGGCTTTCAAGCAGCTGAAATCATACTTAGGGTCTCCCTTGCTGCTGTCACGACCCGTGCAGGGTGAACGACTGTACGTGTACCTTGCTGTCTCAGAATCCGCTATCAGTGCAGCAATCGTAAGAGACGAAGATGGGATACAGAAGCCCGTATATTTCAACAGCAAGGCACTCCAGGGGGCAGAGCAGAGATACCCGAGGATGGAGAAGTTGGCCTATGCCTTGATTCATGCCTCAAGGAAGATGAAACCGTACTTCCAGTCCCATACTATGGTCATCCTTACTGACTCTCCTCTTAGGCAGGTCCTACACAAGCCTGAAAAATCAGGAAGGCTAATGACCTGGGCTATAGAGCTGGGGGAGTTTGACATTGTGTATCAGCCTAAGACAGCCATTAAGGGGCAAGCTTTGGCAGACTTCGTGGCTGAGTTCACATGGGAAGAAGATGAGGCCGAGGGTGAGACCCTCGGGAAGGCAGATACAGAAGACACACCCGCAGAAATGGCTGAGACGAGCACCGCTGGAAGGAAAGTGACTGAAAACGAAGAGGGAAGATACATCTTTAGACAGGGGTCCCTCTCTGAGGGAAATTTTTCTGAAGGAAAGACTCCGTGGAGCCTCTTCGTTGACGGGTCCTCCTGTGATAGCGGAAGTGGTGCTGGACTGATACTATCAGCACCCGATGGCACAGACGTCGAGTACGCCCTGAGGTTCAATTTCAAAGCCTCCAACAATGAGGCTGAGTATGAGGCCTTGATAGCTGGCCTCTCCTTAGCCAAATCCCTTAGTGTCAGCCAAATTTTGGTTCACAGTGATTCAAGGCTGGTGGTGAATCAGATACTAGGAGCCTATGAGGCCAAAGACGAGAGGATGGCTAGGTATCTTGATAAGGTGAGGTCATTGCTAAAAAACTTCAAAGAAGTGAAATTCAAGAGGATACCTAGGCTCGACAATGGCCGTGCTGACGCACTTGCAAGGTTGGCCTCAGCTACTAGGACAGACATAAGGAGGACAGTCCCGGTAGAAATTTTGCTTCGACCAACTATCGAAGACAACGAGGGAACACTTGGCATTTGCATGAATGTTTCTCAAGAACCTTCATGGATGGACCCCCTGATCAGATACATTAGAGGGGGAGAGATGCCAGAAGCAAGCCAAGAGAGGAAGAAGCTGAGATACAGGGCTGCAAAGTTCGCTGTCATCGGAGACACGCTGTACAAAAAGGGGTTTCTGCTCCCCTTACTTAGGTGTGTGCATCCCTCAGAGGTCCCTTCCATTTTGCAAGACGTGCATGAAGGGTCGTGCTCAAGCCATATTGGGGGTAGATCCTTGGCAAAGAGGGTGATCACCCAAGGCTACTGGTGGCCGACCTTAGGAAAAGATGCTGCCGCATACGTTAAAAAGTGTGACAAATGCCAGAGATTTTCCACCATCCCTCACCAGCCCCATCAGCCTCTCACCTCCATTACATCCCCATGGCCATTTGCAGTGTGGGGGATTGACCTTGTAGGACCCTTACCGAGGGCAGTCAATAACTATCGGTTTCTCATCGTAGCAATTGACTACTTTTCAAAGTGGGTAGAGGCTGAGCCAATGGTCACGATCACAGAGCAGAAGACCTTTCAGTTCATTTGGAAAAATGTAATATGCAGATATGGTCTACCCAACACCCTCATCTCGGATAACGGGACTCAGTTCAAGAATGCCTCTCTGCAGAAGTACTGTGAGAGGGTAAGTATCAAACAATTTTTCTCCACCCCAGGCCGACCTCAGGCCAATGGGCAAACCGAAGTTACGAACAGGACAATCCTAGATGGGATTAAGAAGAGGCTTGAGGAGGCAAAAGGAAGATGGGTCGAGGAGTTATATGCAGTGTTGTGGGCGTACAGGACGACAGTAAGGACCTCTACTGGGGAGACCCCATTCATGTTGGCTTATGGGTCAGAAGCAGTCATCCCCACCGAAGTCGAGTTTCCCACTCATAGGGTCCAAATGTATGACCCCCAGGGAAATACAGAAGAGAGGAGACTTGACCTAGACCTGATTGAGGAAAGAAGGGAGGATGCTGAGATAAGGCAAGCTTCCTACCAGCAGAGGACCGCAAATTTTTACAACCAAAGGGTGAAACAGAGGCCTATCGCAGTGGGAGACTTGGTTCTTAAAAAGACTTGGCAGAAACCCAACAAGCTCCATCCTAATTGGCATGGCCCATATAGGGTCATCGATGAAGTTGTCCCGGGGACCTACAGGCTAGAGAACCTGGAGGGGGAACCTTTCTCAAACCCCTGGAATGCAGATCATTTGAAAAAATACTACCAGTAGTGTTGTAAGGTCTTGATAAGCCATAGTTGTAATAAGCATTGTTTCGACAGAACACATTGAAGATTAATGAGAAGTATCAGTGTTTCCCTCATCCAGTGGTTATCAGTTCTAGTATACATGCAAGGAAGTTGATCCCTCGGCTATAATGGGGACCAGTGGAGGGGACGACCCCTCCACTCTCCTCAAAAAAGACGAGGGAAGACTACATTAAAATCCATTAAATTGGAAAGTTGATCCCTCGGCTATAATGGGGACCAGTGGAGGGGACGACCCCACCACAGTCCTCAAGAAAGACGAGGGAAGACTTTGTTAAAAACCATTGATTTGGTAAGTTGATCCCTCGGCTATAATGAGGACCAGTGGAGGGGACGACCCCACCACAGTCCTCAAGAAAGACGAGGGAAGACTTTGTTAAAAACCATTAATTTGGTAAGTTGATCCCTCGGCTATAATGAGGACCAGTGGAGGGGACGACCCCACCACTGTCCTCAAGAAAGACGAGGGAAGACTTCAAAATCCATTAAATTGGAAAGTTGATCCCTCGGCTATAATGGGGACCAGTGGAGGGGACGACCCCACCACAGTCCTCAAGAAAGACGAGGGAAGACTGTTAAAAACCATTAATTTGGTAAGTTGATCCCTCGGCTATAATGGGGACCAGTGGAGGGGACGACCCCACCACAGTCCTCAAGAAAGACGAGGGAAGACTTTGTTAAAAACCATTAATTTGGTAAGTTGATCCCTCGGCTATAATGAGGACCAGTGGAGGGGACGACCCCACCACTGTCCTCAAAAAAGACGAGGGAAGACTTGAAAAACCATTAAATTGGAAAGTTGATCCCTCGGCTATAATGAGGACCAGTGGAGGGGACGACCCCACCACTGTCCTCAAGAAAGACGAGGGAAGACTTCAAAATCCATTAAATTGGAAAGTTGATCCCTCGGCTATAATGGGGACCAGTGGAGGGGACGACCCCACCACTGTCCTCAAGAAAGACGAGGGAAGACTTCAAAATCCATTAAATTGGAAAGTTGATCCCTCGGCTATAATGGGGACCAGTGGAGGGGATGACCCCACCACAGTCCTCAAGAAAGACGAGGGAAGACTTCAAAATCCATTAAATTGGAAAGTTGATCCCTCGGCTATAATGGGGACCAGTGGAGGGGACGACCCCACAACTGTCCTCAAGAAAGACGAGGGAAGACTTTAAAAACCATTAAATTGGAAAGTTGATCCCTCGGCTATAATGGGAACCAGTGGAGGGGACGACCCCACCACTGTCCTCAAGAAAGACGAGGGAAGACTTTAAAATCCATTAAATTGGAAAGTTGATCCCTCGGCTATAATGAGGACCAGTGGAGGGGAAGACCCCACCACTGTTCTCAAGAAAGACGAGGGAAGACTACATAAAAATCATTAATTTGGTTCATTGAACCCTCGGCTATAATGAGGACCAGTGGAGGGGACGACCCCACCACTGTTCTCAAGAAAGATGAGGGTAGACTTTATTTAAAAATCATTAATTTGATCATTTGATCCCTCGGCTATAATGAGGCCTGATGAGGGGACGACCCCACATTGGTCCTCAAAAAGACGAGGGAAGGGATAGTATCATCATCATCAACGAAGAAGCAAATTTGCAAGGAACAAACCATAACAGAATTAAATATGGGAGACAGTTGTGAAAGGAAGAGACGATGGTATTAATATAGAGCGTCAAGTGTTTTACAATATACAGAACAAAAATACAAAAACAAGGGTATGGGCTACAGGCAGCCACCCTAGGGGACGACATCAGAGGGCAGAGCCTCAACATCAATGGGAATGGCCTCCTCAGTTACCAGCACCGGATCATCTTCAGATGTGCCGACCCCCTCGATCTGGACTTGGGCCTCCACTTGATTGAGGGCCTCGGCAATTAGGGGGTCGTCCAGTTGAACACCCTCCAATGATGGGCGAACAGAGGAGACGACATCGCCAAATCTGAGGACTACCCACCGACAGGCCGTCCTAATCCCCCTTTCAAGATATTCAAGGCCGAAGCCCTGAAATTCGTCTGAAATCTTGTATGCCTCCACAGCGTCAGCCTCAGCTTTCTTGATGGCTGCCTCCAGATCAGTCTTATGACGGGCCTCCAGGTTGATCAGAGCCTCATCCTTGTCCTTGATCAACAAGTCCTTGTCCTTGATCAACAAGTCCTTGGCCTGCATATCGGCATCATGCTGCCTCGTCAGCTCATCAAGGACTCTAGCATGCTCAGCCCTTGTGCTCTCCAGCTCGGCCCTCACCGTGCCCAGCTCTGTCCGTAGGTCAGCCTCTTGTTGGATGGCCCTCTCAGCTTCATGGAATTTCTGTTGATTCTCGGCCATCCACTTGGTGGCAGAGGTGAAGGCACAGACAGACTGCAAGAAAAATGAAGATGCGTCAAGGGGAGCCGAGGAAACACAATGAAATTAAAGGTCAGGACCAATACCTGAGCAAGGGAGTGCAGACCGTAGTCATACACTTTGGCCGGAGGCATCTGCGCCAAGAACTCGAAGTCGGAGGCCGATGGTGCAGAGAACATTGAAGCCTTTGCTGCCCTCAAGTTGGCAATGAGAGATGAGGGGTCGGCCCTCAGATGGGACAGATTTTGAGACCAGAAGGCCCCCATGCTTGATGAAGAGGTTGCTCCTTCAGAGGCCTCGGCCCTGGCCCTCGTCTTAGGGTCAGGACGAGGCTCGACAGGAGCCTCAGGCTCCTTCCTTTTGTGACTAACAGCTGTCGGCTCAACAACTGTCGGCCCTGAGGCCCTTGTCTTCTTAGGAGCTTGCTGAGGCTCCTTCCCCTTCTTCTTTGACAGACCAGCAAGAAGGCTTGGAGCAGTCATATCCCAAAGATAATCTGACACGCCTGCAGGACGACCTGAAAAGGATGCGATGAATCAGAAAAGTTCAGAGATAAAGAGAGAACACTTCAAAAAAAAAGTAAAGATGGGAAAATGTTCAGTATAACTCACATAGTTCTGTCAGAGGGCCGACCCTCAGACCAGCTTCTTTAAGGAAGCGAGGGGTCATCAAATGTTCGAACTTTGGGATCTCACCCTCTCTCCCTCGTCCCCTCAGATACTCAACAATATCCCTCTCCTCCAAGCTAAGTCCGGGGTCTGACCTAGCTTTCATGGAAGGGTTAGACCATCTGTAAGGAACCCTCGGAGCATCGGCAGAAGGGGACGCCTCGGTGGAGCTCTCCCATGCCCCAGATATGAAGAAGAACCTTTTCTTCCAATCATGATTGGAAGTTTGAGCTACGTGGAGCAGCTTCTTCTCAGACCTTCTCGCTCCCAGGTGATAGTATCCGGGCTGTTTAGATGAAGAGGTGATATTGTAGCAGGCCAAGAACACGTCGGACGAGGGCTCATCGGTGAAAGCATTTTTCCACAAAGAGATGTACCCCAGAATCGTCCTCCATGAGTTGGGTGGAAGTTGAGAGGGGGAGACGCCCAGAGCCGACAGAATGTCTACAATGGCAGGGTGGAAGGGAAGTCTGACACCTACTTTGAACATTTGCTCGTAGACTGCAACCTCTCCCTCTTCACCCTCAAAAACCCTCTCAGCCTCAGAGGGCACCCTCATAGTTACCTCAGAGGGCACTCCGTAAATATGCCTCCATATCAGAAGGTCCCTATCCCTAACAGAGGAGATAAAAGACGAGGCATGGGAGGTATCAACCTCATCATCTGTATCATCGTCCTCATCCTCCTCATCACCTGCAGGAGGACCCTGAGGAAATGCCATTTGGAAGGCGTTGGGGGATAGGGTTGTCACAGGGACAGCCTCAGAGGGGATCGTACCCTCGGCCTCTCGGGAAGGGCTAAGGTCAGGTGAGTCCCTTCTACCAGAAGTTCCAGCACCAGTTGGAGAGAAGGCTCTCTCATCCATTTCGCTTTGTTTGGAAGTGTCGGCCGGACGAGATGACGACCCACAAGACTCAGAGGGTTCAGATGGTCTTATGGTGGCAAGAGGAATGGGAAAGATGGGTCGTACCCAATTAGGGTCGGCCCCTCGTCTCCTCTCTTCCTCTTCCTCTATTCGTCTGATCTCGGTAAATAGCTTCTCTCTCAAGGACGGGAATTCAGACACCAGGTTGTAAAGCCTCCTAAGCATTAAGGGGAAGACCCTACACTTGAAGAATTACACTGGACTTGGTTAATTCAACTACAAACACTTGAGGGATTGACCAGGTTTGACTTTTGGATCAAACTAAAGAACTAAAACGTTTTTCGTCAAGAATGTTCAAGAACTACCAACCGGAGAAGACACCGGAAAATGCAATGGGGGAACTCTAAGAAAGTATTGACCTACGACCCTAAAAAATATACGAAAATGAAGACAAAAGAAGGCACGAAGAGAAAAAGGTTACCTGATGACGAGAGAGCAAGAGCGCAGTAGGGCCAGAAAAGCTGAAGGCTGCAAATGGCGACTGGTTCTAGAGAGAGAAAATGGTTAGGCGCGAAGAAGAAGAAGATGGAGAGAGAGAGTTTAAAAATCCTTAAATACCTTAGCAGTAAATGAGCACATTTGCCAAGAAGGGTGCAATCAGGGCACAAAGCCCCATGCAAGTATGCAGCCGCCCTGCCTTGGAAACCGGAACAACAATGAGTACCTGCCCAAGTGTCACTCACCTAACAGATCATACACGCATCTCAATTTCAACATTATCCCTCAGCCATCTCAACGGCACCTATGGCTAAGGGCTGGGGGGTGATTGATATACCCGTTTATATTCTAGGAGGGTCGCCTCCACAACGGACGACCCTAAGAGGGGCCGACCCTTCACCAGGCCCCAACTGGCCTTCACCAGACCCAGACGACCCTACGAGGGGCCGACCCTTCACCAGGCTCCAGACGACCCTGCGAGGGGCCGACCCTTCACCAGGCTCCAGACGACCCTACGAGGGGCCGACCCCTCGCCAGGCTCCGGCCGACCCTACGAGGGTACGACAGTACGAGGACAGAATCAAGCCAGACACTACCGGAAGAAACTTTGCCCTCGGCCTCGGCTCATAGGCCGAGGGTGATATCATGACAGCGCGTGGTTTGGGAGACGCGTGGAACAGTGCGCGTGAGGCTCATATGACACGTGGAAGACCGTTACAACCGAATCACCCCCTCACGTGAGAGAATATTATGTCATCATTTGGCATCTACAGGTGTCAACAGGGGATTGGCTAGATCATTCTTCACATGCACCATGCTTACCTGGGGGGTACACTACACCCCCCAAGACCTATATATACTTGTCACCCCTAACCCTACAGGGGATCGATCCATGAACAATAGCCCTAGCTAAAACTCTGCTTGTACACACACAGTAGAGAGAGGGAGAGGGTTATGAGCATTGTATCCAAGGCCATTAGTGCCCATACTTAGTGGATCACACACTTACAGTGGATGTAGGCCACATTGGCTGAACCACTATACATCATTGTCTTATTTCCTCTTATACTCATCCCCTTCTATACACTTACATACTTATATACTTGCATCTCTATGGCTGCCATGCTTGAGCTCACTAACACTTATCTGGTGGTGCTAAATCTCAGCATCATCACCGACTGCAGCAGCTCTCCTCCTTCTCTCTCCGAACTAGAGCAGCTTCCTTTTCTTTCGTATCTTCTCTTTTGACTGTGCGACGACACCCTAATACTTAGGTTTTTTTTGTTTTTATTTGTTTTCTTTTTGTAAGATTTTTTAGTTCGCCTTGGGCTTTTTGGTCTTTTTACAAATACAACTTTTTTTCGTATGTCCAACCCTTTTTTGTTGAAGTCTTTATGTTTATAGGTTTCTTATATGATTTTTTTTATGTTTAGTCCAACATATACTAAAAAATAATTCTAAGCCCCTATATTGACATTATAGAATGGGTAATGACATTAACTGGATCATAAATATTATGAACATTTTTTTATGGGGCATATACTAAATAGCCCCTCGAATTTTTTTTAATACGCGTTTAGTCCAAACCTTTTTATTTTGCACCAAAAAATCCTTCACCATGCCAAAGAGGCTTTACCATGCCGCTGGTGCGGACCTTTAAAGATAAGAGAATAAGGGACTTTTTGGTATTTGATCCTTTTTTTTATTTACATTTAAAGTTTGGGACATTCTAGAAAAAAAACTAATTTTGTCAATTGATTTGGCATTGATTAATTTATTGTCATATTATAAAATTACAATATTTAAATGAAACTAAAAAAATTTGATTTTATCAATTTGATTTTGTATTGATTAATTTATGGGACAATTAATGTTTAGTCCCTAGGAACTAAGTATATTTTGCACTTAGTCCACCTTATTTTTTTTAAGTTCCAAAAAGTCCCTTGTCTAATTTTTTGATAAATTTTTCTTAGAATTTAGGAGGAGAGAAAAAAAGAGTGTTTGTGAGTGTTTTATGTGGTGAAATGAGGAATTTTTTGGAACAAAATAAAAATGCATGAACTAAACATTAATTAAAAAATTGTCGAGGGACTTTTCGTTGAATGACCCTTAATTTAATGTCATATTATAAAATAACCAATATGTGAATGAAACTAAAAAAAATGATTTTGTCAATTTGATTTTGCATTGATTAATTTATTGTCATATTATAAAATTACCAACATGTGAATGAAAAAAAAATAATTTTGCATTGAATAATTTATGGTCATATTGTCAAATAGCCAATATGTTGAAATTGATTTTGTCAAATTATTTTTTTAAAAAAAAGGTCATCTCGCAGGCACAAAAAAATGTTAAAACTATGTGAGAAAGTGCTCAAAGATGTTTTTTGTGGTTTTATTTATATTTCCAACTACATTATTTTTGTAGTTTTATTAGTATTTTTTTAGATATTATTTTGCTCTTTTTTTGGATGAGGCTTACGCCTCGCCTCCGCCTCGCGCCTTTCTAAACATTGCCGAATACATATCCATGCAACCTAGCTAATCATCCACTAAGGTACGGTACATAAGCTTTTCCATATCCAATGACTTCAAGATTCTAAAGCATTTCAATGAAATGCATGCAAACGAAGCTTAATTAAAAAGATTACCCCAGTGCCATAAATTCTGCAATCTGTTCTCATTAGAACATTGTTCAAAGATAAGGCTCCAGCCTAAGAGTCGTCAGTCACTATGACTCAGTATTAGCTCCGGTTAGATGAAATGATACGTTATTTAGAGAAAAAGATTGATAAAAAGTAAAAGGACTAGGGGACTCGGCTAGGTAATTTTTCAGCCATTCCGGAATCAACCAGGCAAGTCAAGCAGAGTTGAGTTGATTTCACATATTTAAATATGGGTAACAATTTCAGACCAGTACCTATTATCTGAGCATTGCTAGATCTTTGCTCTATAAGTCTATAGATGCGACGATAAATGTGGTTTGACCCTTTTTGCTCATTCATCAAACTGTACTTGCCCCCTCATTAAAGATGGGAGTTCTCAAGTTTGATTTATTATTTTTGTATAAATTTCAGACACTGTTTTTTTTACTTGGGGCTAGGGGTGTAAAATGGATATTCAAAAATCCGAATCCATCCGATATTCGAATTCGTTTTTTGCGAATATTTGTCCGAATAGATATCCGAAAGAGCGGATTTGGATACCAGTGTTAAATATCCAGAAAATCAGATACAGATATAAATACTAAGGTATTCATCATGGATAATCCGTATTCGAAGCGGACTATCCATATTTACAAATATCCGTTGTCGCTATCCTTGTATGTAATATTATCTATTTAATATGTATATAAAAAGGTCATACCCAGTGCATAAGGCTCCCACTTAATTGCAAGGTCTGGGAGAGGCAGATGTCGGCTGACCTTATCCTCATATATATATATATATATATATATATATATATATATATATATTCGTAATTTAATTATCTAGATAGTTTTTTGCAAACAATTAAAATTATTAATTATTTAATGTATAAACACAAAGAAGAAAATTCTAGCCATTTGCCTATTGTCTTTAATACCATCTTACACACTATCTCTATTTTGCATTGGTGGTCTATCTAATTTGGTTTACAGATTCATTCACGATAACTCAAAGATTGTGGCCTTGCCAATGTAGTGTAGTTGGAGCCAATCTATATTCTTTTATGTATTCAGTAAAATGCTTACTCAAACTCTCCTTCACCAAAATATGACCTGTTATGGTCAATAAAGGGTCACTTAGTAAGTTAGTAACCATTAAATTTTAGCACTTGCTTTTAATCCTCATCTACTTTTATATTCGTATTTAATAAAATATTTTACATTATTCAGAAACTTGTATAAAAAATATTTTTGTTAAGATTTAGAAAATTTTCAAACCAATGTTTGATAGCACAATGTATCTATACTAAATAATACAAATGGATACGGATATTATCCAAATCCGGGAAATCCAAATGGATACAGATAAGGATAGTTGTAAAGATACGGATAATACATCTATAACCAGGATACGGATAATGGATAGTATGGTATCTGATCCGTATCCGTCCATTTTACACCCGTACTTGGGTCAAAGAGAACTAAAAGTTTGTGACGGCCCCTTACCCTGAAGGTGAATCAGAGATGGGTTTCGGCATTTTGCTTTGAATCAGAACAGTGCATCATAGTGATACATGTGACAGAACAGACAGTACTAAATAACTCACCTGGTAAGTCTTTCTCTAGTATTTTCCACTCATCTTGAATTTTCTTGGTCCATGTCTTCGGAGGCTATCAAGAAAAAGGAGAGATGGAAAACAACATTAACGCATATATTAATAAGTAAATACGTGCACTAGACGCACGCAATGAGTAAAACATTAGACATGTGCTTATGCAACAAAGTCACCTGCTGTCCTTGATAGCCCACGCGGTTATAGTGATGATCTGAAAAATCATCAACGGTATCAAATCTTTTGAAATTTTTAAACTTTCTCATAACTTCTTCTTTCTCTTCGTTCTCCTTCCCATCAGAAGACAACTCCACAGGCACTGTTGAAGTGCTTGTAGAAGCAGCCTTATCTTGGCTATTGGCAAGACTTGGTATTATACCGGCAGATGTCCCTGCCCCAGCATGGGGACCCGCAGCATTACTATGATCATAAATGCTCATGGAAATTGGAATGTTTACACTGGGAGTGGAGTCCTTCAACATAGAAAATGATGCCTCTACCCCAGGTGGCAAGTCCACATTATCAAATTGGGCTTGCATGGTCAGATAATCATCATCATCATCATTGTCAAACATGTAATCATCATAGTCATCTCCATCATCAACAGCATCATCATCATCGTCATCACCATTATTGTCTTCCTCGTGGTATGACAGATCTGAATTACTAATATTTTCTGTATTAAGGGATCCAGATGTTGGCCCTGCTACACTAGTAGAATTCACAAGATCCTTGGTCATAGCCTCCTACAGAGAAAGGATAGAAAATGTATTTTCACAAAGCATGCAAAGCTGGACAGGTGGTTTAAGAAAGAGGAGACTATTATCAGCTGAAGTACTATCAAGGAACAGAAATGTTAATTGAGGACGTGTACCATTTTAAATTATATGAAATTTTAAATTTATTTTGAAAATCTCATTCTCTTGAGCATAAACTGAAGTATATAAAAAACGTTTTTAACTCCTTGCCATTGCCCAACTTATTCGATTGTGGGACCCTTTGACTAACAAGTAAGATAAATCAAAACAACCTTTACTCCAGCCTCCACTAAAATTTATCAACTGACGACACAATGGAAAACTTAGAAAAATGGAAGAGAAGAATGGTCGTGATGTTAGAAAACAGATTGCCTCAGAGTATCTTGATCACAAAATCAAATGTTTGAAAATTAATAAAGCTTTGAACTAATAAGTAATATAGATAACATTCAACTGACACACTTATCATATTTAAAGGGAAGAATGGCAGAACTGTTAGAAAAAATGACTGCTACAGAAAATGTATTGATCAATGAAGGCTTCTGGAGCTTGAGAATAAAGGATGTAAATAAACCTGGTCTAACAACAGGGAAGAAACGAAAATGTTCGTGAGGGATTGGTAGAGCGAGGTCTAATTATCAGATCCTGCCCTTGTGAGAAGGAAGAAGCGTTTAGATTTGGAGCATGTTGGATATGACCACAAAAGATCGAACATAGTGAAACAGGGCTGGAGTGATTCTTCAGGAGGCCTACATGTTCGAAATGGGTCAAAACGTTCAATAGCAGAAGATGTCTATCCATATGGAGCTCCAAAAATTTTAAAAAGGCAAACAAGAAGATCAAAGCTTTTAAGTCTAAGCTCGGAGAACTTTACGATATAATAGGGTCTTCTCTCAAGATCATATGGTTTATACACTAAACAGTAATTCAGTTAATTTGGTATAAATCATAGCAAGTGGGGTGAATTACTGTTTCGCATAGATGCGCTTGGGGTGAATTCTTTTACTTGCGGAAGATCCTCTATTTCAATAGTGGTGGTTGCGCACACAAGGTGCTTTATTTAAAGTTTTATGTGCAGTATCACTTTTGCTAAGTATCATCGTAAACAATTGTAACTTCGTAACTTAAAATCCTAACCTAGGTGATTGGCTAAATGTACTGAAAACTCGATAATGTGTATATTTAATCCAGATACATGTCTGTGAGGGCGTGCGCTCGCGCGTGTTTATAATGTTATGTTGCTAATTTAATAGCTTGATGGGTTCCGTATGTGTTTTGCATTGTCTTGATGTGGCCAATAATTATATAGCAGGTAACATTCTTTATTTGTCTATTAGTTACTTTGTTCCTCAGTTTGAGAATGTACATGATCGCTCAATGAATATAGTGTTTCGGATTTATGTTGTTTTTAAAATTAACTTTTAATTTCTATATTATGTACTCATGCATTGTTTGATTTCTAACTTCTTATGCATCTATCATTTTGGGGACGTAACTGATCTAACATGTATAGATGGTGGCAATTATGGTGTGCAGATATAGTCCCACTCTCTTGGAATGCATATTGGGTTTGATGGTATACATAGCCGGAAAAGTGATTGAAATTCATTGGTCAACATATTTATTTTGGATTATGGTAGTAGTGTATTTATCATCACGCACAACGCATTTCGCTTTTAACTTTCTTATTTTTTTGGGCCTTTATGTATTTAATCTCAATTTTAAAGATTCACTTGTAGTCACTCCTATATTTTTATATATTAGTTGTTGGTCCTATTTTAACAACAATGGGACAAATGTCATTCTCTAGACGGTTGGCGGAACAAGACAATTGAGGGCGATTTTGGGTGGTTATGGGCTTAATACAATTGAAAAATACATCGGAGGGGAGCATAAAAAAAATTTATATAGACAAGATATAGAAGGTTTAAGTACATAGAACAGTTTCATCGTACTAGTATTTTCAATATAGATACTCTGATAATTTTAGTATTAATATATGTGGAGTGGCAGGTTACTTTTGTATTAAACAACGGGTAGTATTCACTTTTCTCTAATCTTGATTTCCTGAGTCATATAAATTTGATCTTTGTATGTCGGTGTGGTGTGCATACCTTTGTGTGTGTGCGCGCCAACGAGGACAAATTGGACCCTAAGGAGAACGGGAAAATAAATCGAAGAATCAAGTTGTGTCAAAATCTAAGGTCTTACTAAACCGATCACATGAAATTGAAAACGGTAAAGTAAATAATAAAATTTGGTAAGACCGATCAAACGATATTGGAGACAGAAATCAAATTGCATGAACAATAAAGTATATTAAAAATAGGGTTTTTGTGAGAGTTGCAATACCTCATTGTGTGTACCTTTGGTGTATATCACTGTACTCTGAGACTCCTCTAAATTGATATCAACATCCATCGCCTTCGACTCTCCCATGCGCCTCAAATCTCTCTCCCTCCAATTCACCCAACTAAATGTCAATACATATACATGTACATATATGAATATGCATATATATATATATATATATATATATATAGAGAGAGAGAGAGAGAGAGAGAGAGAGAGAGAGAGAGACTTACCAAAGAGAGAAACGTATTCAAGCCCTGTTGGGTAAGTTCTCTATCGTGCGCTGGAAGTTAAGGATACGTGTTTATATATAATTGTTGAGGAAGCTACAAAACCAAGTCCAAGTGTATGTGTATCGCATAGTGTGTGATGTTACTGTGGAGTTGATCGCATTGGATACATAACGTTTCAGCTATGACGAGGATGGCTAAGATGTTCCCAAAATGGCCCTGACCTAAATAATTATTTTATGATGATTTTCTTTCGTGGCTTTTTATTTGACAAAGACGTCCTTGTGGGATACACTAGGGTGTAATGCACGTTTCACTAAATGAAACTTAACATATTGCAACCGTAGATGAATGGACTCTTTAGTGAAGGGGCTTGTCTTGGAGTTTGAAGTACATAGTACATTCATGCAATTAAGCTTGTTGAGGAAAAAGGCAAATGGTCCCGCTTGAAAAGCAATCCCAATTGGGTCGGTGATTTCAATGAATTGTGGCATTCTAGTTTAGAGTAATCTCTTCCCACTTAAAACCAACATTTATACAAAAAAAAAAAAAAAATGTTATTATACATTAATATCAAATTTTCATTATATTACTAGCATGCAATCAACGCGATGCGCAAACGTAAATAATTCCTCGCACAAATGTAATATTAAATCAGTATGTAAAATCTTCTTAAGATCAAAATTGTATGCTAAAAATATAATCTTTATACATTTAAAATGTATTTAAAACCTTCTCAAAAAAATCTATGTAACGCTTGAATGTCGTTGTATATCTTCGAGCGTGGTTTGAGCAGTCTCCTTCCTGAAATATAGCAAAGAATATTTATAAATATTTTAATTACCCTTAAGAGGGTTAAAAAGCTTGGGTATGTATTAATATAGGATTTACCCATTTAAATTTTGTTTTCATTGTCCTCAATTCAATTTCTCTTCCTTGATAAATTAAATAAATGTTTGAGAGACATAAATAAAACATAAAATTTATATTAAAAAACCAATGTACGGAAAAGTAAAAAAGAGAAAAACACACGACAAAGAGAGAGAGAGAGAGAGAGAGAGAGAGATCATGGAGCATGCTCCATAACCCTGATATTTTAAACCAAGCACCCAAATCAAACCAAAAACATATACCCAAATCAAATTATTTGCTAAACGAATATATACAATATATAATAATGCTTCAAATCAAACCCCAAATATTTTATTTGAAAAATAACCACTGCCAACTAAAAGAACATATAAATAAAAGTTAAACAATATCGAATAAAACAAATATTGTCAACTAAAATAGCATATAAATGAAACCCCAAACAGAATCACAGTCAAATAGAGAAAGAGAAAGAGCGTAAGGCATCGATGTCGGCCTCCACAACCTCGACATCATGCTAGGTCACCAAAATCGCGTCAATTACACACTCGAGGTGCTCAAGGGCAATTATCGTCTCAATTAAACCTTAGTCCGTGATCATCGTTGACTAATTTGTATTTCAAAACCAAGTTCTAAACACCCTAATACAACACCAAAGAAGACCCCATATTTATTCTCTTTCGTTTGTCCCGCTAGTATTTACGCGGGTTTTATCGCCTCCGGATTAGGGTGTGAAGTTGTTAGAGTATTTATTAATATCAATATAAAAACTAACTCACGGTAAAATATTTCTTTGAATGTAATTTTTTACCATCACAAAATACTATCACTTACAATATACTTGTTCTTCAACTCTTTTATCTCATCATTATTATACATTGCTTCATGTTTTTCGTAGTAAATAACTACTTTGGAGTATAAATACTCACTCTTTGAGAGTGGAGTAAATATTTACAGTCAAGTAAATATTTACTCATAATGTTTTTATATACACAGTACAACAGCAGATCCTATATTTCTTTCTCTCAGCAGAACACACACATACATATACACCTAACACATATATACACACGCATATATACATATATACACATATATATACCCACACACATATACATGCACTCGAGCACACAAACGCTCACACACACACGCATATATATATATACACACACCACCGCACACATATATACATAAAATCGTACACATATATACACATATACACACACATACGAAATCGAATGCATATATATACATATACACACCATTGTACACATATACACACAAAATCGCACACATATATACAAACATGAACTCACATACATATATATAGAAAATCGGAGATTGAAAACTAATATCAGAGAGAGAGACTAAGTCAGAGACAGAGAAAATGAAAGTGACAATGTGTTATTGTTGCAAATCGGTACATAGACGGGAGTTAGGATTTCTAATGGGTAAAGTATAAATTGTAGTTTAAGATATTTTACAAGTATGACTAATATAGTTAAAAAAAATCAATATGACTTAAATGGAGATTGACCAAATAAATGGGAGTAAAATAAAATTAACTAAAAAATTTTGCCAATATAAGGCCCACAAATGTTACTCGCATAATTTGATTGAGCTAAAAGGTATCATGTGACATTACTTTAAATACATTTCACGTAAAAAAAAAGTGATATTAAGGTGGATAAAATAAAAGTGAAAAGTGCTTTTATCACAATTACTTAGTAGGTATCAAATATGTAGAGTATTAGATATAAAATGTGTGTAAGATCATCAATATTAAATTTAGTTAGTTATGAGTATGCTGCAATTTCACACGTGTCATGCTTAATTTTTTTATAATTTATATATTACATTGTTGGTCTCAAGCCCGGATAAAGGGAGAGGGTTGTGTTACGCAGCTAATAGAAATCGAAAAAATTTGTCTAATATTTATAAACATGAATTATATGAATATGCACGCTACTATAAGGACACCGGATGTCTCGAAAAATAATTAAGGGGCATTGCGCGTACCATCGAGTGTCTCTAAAAATAAACAATGGGTGTTGCATCCAGTGTTCGAGTGCGTTGAGAAATGGGTAACTGATATTAGGAGAGGCGGTAGACTTAACTTATAAACTGGTATTATGGTGAAAATATAATCAATATTGTTAATGCTTATGCACCCCAAGTAGGGTTAGATGAATATATTAAATTACAATTTTGGGAACAAATGAATGAACTAAATCAAGAAGAAATACTTGTACATGAGAAAATTTATACACGAGAGATTTTAATGGTCATGTATGAGAAGATCGTGTAGTGTATGGGATGGTGCATAGAGGATATAATTTTTTTAGATAAGATCGACAGTGGAGAGTCTATCTTAGAGTTTATTATGTCTTATAATCTTGTACTAGTTAATACATACTTTAAAAAGAAACTTGGACATTTGATCACTTTTAAAAGTGGAACAAAATAAGAGTTAAATAGATTATTTTATTATTATGAATGGAGATCGATTGATACCTAAAGATTTTAAGGTTATCTCTAGTAAGAGTCTAACCTCACAACATAGGATGATGTTATTGTATATAAATATTCAAACCAATCACGAGCGCAAAAAGAGGAAAAAATAAAGATCTTCGTATATTTTTTATAAATTGGAGAAGGCGTATGATTATGCACCTAGAGATATATGGACTTGAATTTTAAAAATGAATGACTCATAAATATATTTATGTGATTAAGGATACGTACGATGGGGTCATGACTATAGTAAGAACAATAAGTTGGAGAAAGTAGTGAATTCTCAATTACTATAAATTTACACCATGGTTCTAATTAAGCCCTTATATTTTTTCTCTTATTATGCATGAAATGACTAGACAAATATAAGATGAGGTGTCATGGTGTATATTATTTGACTATATAGATTAATGACAGATTAGAAGTGTGGAGGAAAATACTAGAAATAAGAGGGTTATGTAGCGTGCAATTTAATAATATTACGAGGAAAACTCTCATTTCATTCCATCTCCAAAGCATTGAGTAAAATATCGATAATATAGTTGGGACGAAAAACCAATTATTGCAAAGAATAAAGCTGATTTTCGGTCAGTTTGGTCGGTAACATACCAATACCAAACCAATTTTAATCTGATAAAACCAAATTTACAAACTTTACCAGTCGGTACACCGCCCATAAATCCAAACCGAACCACGCGGTATGTTTGTAAAATCAGTTTTTCAAGTAAAATTGGCTTTCGGTAAATACGATGAATTTTGATAAATTTATGTTCACGGTAATTTTGATATTGATTGGTACATAAGGGTAATTTTTTATACCAAACTGTATCAATACCTATCTATATGCATATTTAAAATAAATAATAAAATAACCTACAATATTACACAGATTTTTATAAGCCAAGCTATTTAATTTACATCCATATATATGGAATCTTTTAATATCTTTGTTATTTAATTTATAAACGAAGGGGGTCAAGGTCCGTTAATAGATTTGATGGTGGGGGACTATTCATGGGTTGGATGTTTGTCTATTTAAGTTTAGTCTCTAAATATGATAAGCTTAATACACATAAAAAAATTGTCTAAAAAATACACACGAAGATTTATAAAGATATATAACCAACATTCATATAAAACTTACATGGATTTATATTTAACCACACAAAAATTTATAGTCATAAATACACACAAAATAACTAATTTAACAAAGGAATAATACATTCATAAATACAGGAGCATAGGCAAATAGGTAATAGATGGAGTAAGTCATTTAACAAAAGCATTATATGAATAAAACTCACATGGCATTATATAAAACTCACATGACATTGGATGAATAAAATCATCAGATTAATAAAAATGGTGAGAGATTAGATGGAGATATTACCGGAGGATAAAGAGAATGGTGAAGATGGGTAATAGATGGGGTTTGGGTCGTTTGACGGTTAGTATTTTTTTACTTTTGTAACTTTCATTTTAGAAATGCTTATATATTTAGGAATTAATGGATGGGGTCATTTTTTATTGATCCAAGGATCATCGATATAGGCTTGTTAAATCACTTCACCTAGGTTGCCTCCAAATCGTGTATATTGGACCCAAACCAATCATTTTGGTTTAATGGTTAAAACTTACTATTTTCTATTAAAAATATTAATAATTTTTTTAACAAATTGGTATTTTCGGTATGGTAAATCAATATACTTCGCTCTTTTCAGTATGTTCATTTCAGTAATTTTGGTATTTATATTTCGATAATTCTAGTACAATAATTTTGGTAAATTGGGTTTGAAAATGTATACACTAAAACCAATCATAAAATAGTCGTTAATTTTAGTTTCGGTACTTTCGGTTCTCGTTAACTCACTATTACCATTTTTTGGGTCAAAACAGTTCGGTAAAGTAAAAAAATCTTACCATAATCACCCCTAGCAGGGAGGCATGTGGTAGTTTGAATGTCGCGAGTGATGACACCACATATGATCTTCTACCTCACATTTTGGGAAAGGGAGTTGTTATTTCCATCCCTAAAAAATTCTCCCAGATCAAACCATATTTTACTTAAAAACACCAAAAGTAGCTTACCTTTTTATTTTTGTTAATATAACTAAAATACCCCTAATAAAAATGATAGATGACATACTAAATATTTTCCCACCTAAACCAAAAAATCAAAAATTCCTTCCACTTCTAAAACACTAAACCCACAACCACTTTATCCCTCGCCTCTCTATAACCACCACCACTTTATCCTTCACCTGTCCACCACCACTAACAAAAACCACCCTCCTGCTGCCTCTCTCTCTCTCTTTATCTCTCTCTCTTTCTCTCTGCTTGTTTTCTTCTCTTTCTCCCCCTATCTCTCTCTCTATCCACCATTATCCACCACAACCCCCCACCACCACTACTTTAACCCTAACTTATTTTATTAAAAAAAACATTATAAATTATGTTAAATAAGTGTTTAGACTTAAACCAATGAAAAATGAAAAATTAAAGCCCTAATATACCAAAAAATAACGAAAAAAATTATAAACTCGTCATTAATGGTCGCCTTTGTAACCACGGTGGGAAGTCACCATGAAAACCCCCTAACCACGGTGGCTCATCACCATGAAAATGGACTTTCCATGGTAGGAAGTCATTGTGGGTTTCTACGATGGGAAGTAATCATGTCAAGCCCATTTTCACAGTGATTGGCCATCGTGGTTAGGGGGTTTTCACAGTAATTCCCATCGCGGAAAACCACAGTGACTTCCTATCGTGGAAAGCCCATTTCCACGGTGATGAACCACCGTGGTTGCATAGGCGGATATTTTTCGACGAGTTTGAATATTTGTGATTTGGGCCAAAATCAACTTATATAAAGATAAGGAAAATGAGGATGTGGGCCAAAATCAACTTATATATGATTTGACTATTTGTTGTGTAACTTAATTGGGTATTTTGAATAGGATTTTAGTTATTTCACGATGGTAACTAGAGATTGGTGATTAGGATAATTTTTTGGTATGGAAATAACAACTCCCTTTAGGAAAAGGTCTCAAATCTTAAAAATATCGTCAAATAATGAGGGATAAGACATCATCCTAGCAACTCATGACATCATATCTCAGACGGATGACCCCAAAGGACTCCTCTAAGACTATGTCAATGAGTAGCTTCTTCAACAGACCTCTACTCCTATCAACAGTACTTACGTTCCCAAAGTGAATACCATAATAGTCCTTCACAAGTGCCTATTTGACTATGGTAATGTCATTAAAGAATCCACAACCCTTTATAAAGGATCCATGCCTTACGAAAGTGGTTAAAAAGATATAATGAGGTCTTATCAAGGTAGAGTCTACATTAGTGACCCTTTTATACCACAACAGTGTATGGGCACTCTGTCCAAGGTGGAAACATCTTCAAACTCTTAGCCTAATGACCTCAAGCTCAGGATATGTGCAAGCAATCAGACAAGGCTTCCTAAACTAAATTGACGGATTAATAGAAAGTACACTTATTATTCCACCAAAACCCACTCATTCATAGCAATTCGTCCTATTGCATTAAATGGCATTTAATGCACTTAGAAACCACCATTACCTTGATGTTATTCCATTCATTAACGCTTTATTTCTCTGCTATTACAATAAAGCTTAATCGTGGTCACCCGTACCATAAATATCACTTCTCACCAATTTCACATAATTGGTTATATAAGGAGAAGTTGGGGAAGTTATAGGGATCCGAATTTAAGTTAACTTGGTGCATTTTTTCATATATTAATGATACTTAAAATTTATAAAAGAGTTAGGACCACTTCTAATTGATATATTGTATTATGAGCATCACACTTGGGTATCTCGATTTTATTTTAGTCTCGAGGATCCTAAAAAAGTATGAAGTACTTAAACAAGCCATTTAGTTACTTAAAGGCACTCTTGTAAACAAAAAGACATGAGAATCTTCTTTTTACTTAACCAAAGCCTAAGCTTGCGCGTACTTGTATTATTCATCATTACAGCGAATATACGAAAGAGAAGCGCCTTAAAAGTGAAGTAGTTACCTCAACAAAGGTACTTAACCACTTTATATCCTTATGTCATATATATTTTAACTTAAAATTAACTCCTCCTACCTGTAAGAGGCATGTTTGGTGAGGGTGAGGTCTTAACTAATTTCATCACCATTAGTTTGGCGTCGTCTATGGGAATGTTTTATTCTTTGAAGTCATCTCTACTAAAAATCTCTACTCATCATAACTGCTAATGACAAGATAGTCGAAGGTGTGAAGACAATGAAGCCTAACAAAATGATCTCTAGAAGAAACTTACACTCATAGTAACAAGTCTTCATCCTCATGATCCATCCCACATGCAGCCAAACTAATATAGGAAGACTAACAAGGGAAAAATATTGAAGAAAAAGATGGGGAAATTCACTTTTAATGGACAATAAAACCTCTCCTACATCCACATAAGTTCCCAACCTGCATCTCATCTAAGAAAATGTTGTTTTTCCTGAGCGGTCGGTCCTATGGAGGTTCTAGGGTAGTCAACCCCTATCTTTAGACTTCGATGGGTTATTCTAACAACAAAGGACTAGTATCGATAATAGGACATCTATCTTTAGACTTCGGTAGAGAAAAATGAATAGTTTTTTAAGATTGTTTTTATATACCCTATATTAAAAGAAATTTAATTTTTGTTTCCAAGTTAGTTTTGAATGGATATTCGATTTATTTTAATATATATGATTTTGTTAAAAATGGAAAATATTTTATTTGTTTCGGTTCAATGGAAAATAATAAGTATGTTATAAAGCCCGTCTCACCATTACCGCTAAATACTTGAATGAATAACTCAAATAGAAATAACCTAGAACCATTAAGTTAGCATTGCAAGGATTGATGAGGTGACTTTATTAACTAATATAAAGCACAAACACCTAGCACCATTAAGTTAACATTGTAAACATTGTTCACTAAGGGTTAGAGATAGGAAGATAGAAAAATACTGCTCACATTTTTTGTAAAGGGGTGAGAAGAGACAAGTTTTCATCTATGAAAGTGTCCACACATTAGTCCTACTTTGGGTGTGATCAAGGGATTAAAGGAGCTTCTAGAAAGCTATTATAGGGAAAAGAAAATAATAATCTTCATCTTCAACGAAATATATTATTCCTTACTCGGATCAATGACAAGATCCGTAAAAGTATTGTGATTCAAAACCCCTAAGTTTATGCTTTAAACCCAGTTTTTGTTTTTTTTTCTTTCTAATGCATGATGGATCAAGGTTATTTGGGCATCAGATTTTTTTATTATATTAATCCCCAACAATTGGTATCAAAGCCCCAGTTATGTACTGATCATGTTTTAGAAATGTCTATGTTGTCCACCATTAAAATCCTAGGTCGCGTTTTAGAAAATATGTACATGGATGTACATGTTTTGTACTAAAATGGTTTTGTAGGATATCATTACTCCCTCTATTAAGGTCACGTGCTTTTTATGCTATGTTAATGTATCCTACGGTGGTTTATTCGTAGTTACTTTTCCTAGATTTTATTTAGTTATAGTAATAAAGTTATTTTAATTATTGCATTAATCAATATATTTTGAGGAGTTTATGAAGGGGTGTAATATATTTTTACTTTTTTTTAATCCTTTATTATATTGGGTTTTATCGTGGTGGAAGATCTGTAACGCCCCGCATATTTTGGCATTAGAGGTGGTCAATCCCCGTCGCAGCAGCCCCTACACCAAGCATCAAAAATTAAATATCACTCTTAGCATGTGATGGAAATATGAGACATTAAAAAAACCACAAGATATGATTAAAAAATAGTCCAACGAATATAAACAACCACCATAATAAAATCCATCAACATGCTAACTCCAATAAATAAATCTCAACTCCAAAAGATATAATAATACTCAAATGAATAATCCAATTGCAAATCTCTAACTTAAAACCGTAAATAACTGTGGAATCGAATGACCCACAAAAATCCATAAATAACTGTCTCATGATAAGTACGACTGGAAAGGAAAACTAAACTATTAAAGCAAAAAAAGTAACTACAGTTGCAACTCCATGGATATCCAATCAATCCTAGGCAGCTACTGCAATGACTATAACTGAAATGTTAGTCAAGGTAATAGGTCAGAGACCACCGCATGAATATCAACTACTCCTCCCAAATAGAATCCATGAATTTAAACATAAGCATCATACGAGATAAATATCACAATAGAGTATTTTAAATTAAAGCAAAAGAATATGCGCGAGTATTCAAGTCCAATTATGTTTATTTCAACATTTAGTTATGTTTAAACCATTAACTTAATTTAATGCAATTAACCTATTATTTTAGTAAGGCAACACCACTATAGCCAACCAACCTTTATATTGATCTTGTACATATTTGGACACGCCTAAAATCTCAACACATCACACCCCCCACCCATCACTATAGACAAATGATCAAATTTCATTATTCCTGAACATATTGGTGATGCTCCACACACAACACGTCACTCTAGCTAGACAACCCTATTTTGTTAGCCCAGCACATATTAGTGGCGCCAACATACACACACGTCACTATAACCAGCCAGTCCAATTAACGTTAGTCCTGTAATTATTGGTACTCTAAATTCCATATTTATACCCATTTATTATCTTAGGTATTAATTATATTATCTTAATCAATTTCTCTTTATTTTAATTATCCTCACACATAATTTGAACAACACAACTAAAATCATCCCTAGTCCCCTGCCTAGAGATCACCAAATCATAAGTATTACCTAGTCTATCACCTAGGAAGAATACATACCAAAAATCATCACCTAGTATCGCACCTAGGCTAAAGGAATAACGTAATGGCATACTACCTAGCCCCGCCCAAGAAAATACATAACCGTACAAGTACACACTCACTAGCCCTATACCTAGAAGGTTCCACTAACAACAAAGCCTACATACTAGTCCCATACCTAGCAAGCAACCTATCACACAAGGACAAAAGTATAAATACTCCCAAAAATCCCAATGTCCCCGCGGTGTCAATTTATTAACACAAACGATCACTACGTAATTTATGTTGTTAATTTAACACTACAATTTCTCAATTAATGCTATGAATTCAATTACATTCTACTTACATCAATTTAATCATGTAATGACCAAGTTCTACAAAATAGGTGCACAAGTTGTCAAATTCCATAATTCTAATACAAGTAAAATTATACCAACTCGACATATAATCCAATTCAAATATGCGTAGTAACAATGTTTTACAATAATCAATTCCGTTTTACAACATACACATTAATATTGAAATTTTACGAGTCAAAATATTATTCAAACTTTGATATTTTAATTATGACATACGATTCGTCCCATAAATCTACCATAATCCAATACACTAATCTAAGCATGCGATGTTTCAAGTTTTAATTCATATTTTTTTTATTTAATAAAACAAAACCAAATTAGATATCATTTTCCTTAATTAACATTTCTAATTATTTTTTATTAAAATAAGATTAACTGAGGTTTAGGAAACATTTAGAGTATATAACGGTTAAGGGGAACAATAGAGATATCCATGCTTGAAAATAAGTCATCTCGAAAATCTGATTACGTGGTTGCGACCATCTCATGAAAATAACAAAATTCAGTTCTTAGTTGATCTTGAGAAAACTTGATTTGGGCCTTCAATAATTGGGTTGAAGCTTTGTTTTAATGGAGGATTAGGGTTTTGTAGAAGATGGGACGAATGTTTTTGAGATTCTACTTCCTTTGGAAAAGGGTTAAAAGTATTTAACAAGTCTAATTCCTGATTCTTTTAATAAAGAAAAATTTGTAGAGTTTGTAACCAACATAAACACTCACAAAGAAGCCACACCGTAACTTCTTCCCCAGTGAGAATTGATTCGCCCCTAGGGCCGAATCGATTCAGCACCTGAGAGGAGCCCAGTTCTGCCAATTTAAAATAAAAGTTAGTAAAATCCATTTTTCTCCCTATTAAAACCCTATCATTTTTATATCAAAATCAAATATATTTAAATGCTAAAATTATAATTTTGTCCAATAAAAAATATTTTTCGTTTTTCAAATTATATAAAATTATTCTACGGTCCAAAATCACGGGGTATTACATTCTTCCACATTGTTTAAGCGTAAAATCGTAATGTAAACCCGCGCAAGTCAAATAAGTCCCACATATGTCTACCCGCAGAATGCCATGATTGGGCGCTCATACACCCAATCCTACACGCACCTACCCCACAAGTATAAAAACTATATATATATAATGTACTACGTTATCCCATTAGCCATGATTTTGCTCCTAATGAGCCTATCCCATATGAGATCCCAAAACAGGAAGTGCATAAGCCCTTAGCGTAACTAGTCCTAGCACATCTGCCCCTAGTGCTCCCTGTGCTGGAAGTCTTTGGCCTTATTGTCCCTGAGCTTTAAGACACTTAAAATCTCTATGTCCTATCTCTCCATAAAGGAAACACGTGCCACTGAAATGTCCAGAATGCATATAGATCGCTCACCCCGTTGTCCCTGTCCCTGTCCCTGAGGGGCCTGTGGGACGAAGTTGCCTTGCTGAAAGGCCAGTTGCTCTTGCCTCACTGCTTCTTCCACAGTTGGACATTTTGACCCCTGTTTTCCCCACTTACCTTGGTCCCACCTTGACCACTCGGCTCACACCTCTTACCTAACTTCCTTTGGTAATTCACCTTCTCTTGCCATAATAACAATTCGACGTCCACCACCAAAGTGTAAGTAATGTATGCTAGATTCCCCAAATCAATTTGCTTAATCGACCATGATAGGATTTTAATGTAACATTCATTTTTCTTATCTTCGGTATTCACATCCTCGGGTAAAAATAACGACAGATTTGTGAACACTTGTTCATACTTAGTGATGAAGATAAAAAATCACCATTTAAATTTATATATGCAGCTCAAGCTTAAACGAAGCACAATAATGGAGATATGTAACAAAACAGATATGAAAATAAGAGAAGGAGGTAAGGAGAAGAGGAAGAACACCAGTATATAACTGGTTAAGATTTTCAGCCTACTCCACTATGCAGGGATGCAAGGTTTTCACTATGAAAATGAGGCTCTAATGACCTTGGTTATATAACACTCAAGCCCCCTTTGGCTAGGGTTTATAATTTTTAGATCCCTTCCACTAGGGAAGAAGATGGGTATATATAGTGCTTGGGGTACCCAGTGCACCCCAAGCATGTAAGAAGCATATGCATGGTGAAGCTTCTAACAGGGTGTGGACACATGTCCCTGGCACAAGTATGTAATGATGATGCAATATTCCCTCACGTGCTCTTGAGATCTTATTATAATTGCATGTTCACGTGGATGGTGAATCATTAAGCCCATGTGTATCCTGCCAAGTATAAAGTGTCAGTTGTCCTGGTCCAGGCTGAGTCGAGTCGTCAGATCAATCTTTTGATGGTATGACCATCAGTGTGATGAATTGATTATGTATATGGTCCTAGGCCCCCATGTCATGGACGAGGCCAAGGAGGTGTGAGAGAGAACTGAGATCATTGATGTTGTTATATGTTTGAGTAATGCTCAAGGACGAGGCCCCTTGTGGTAGGACTTCAACCGAGTCATCATATATTCAATCTTGATGGATTTCCAAGGTCGGCCTTGGGTATACAAATCACCCATAGCCCTTAGTCTTCACTGTGAGAGGAAGGCTGAGGGGTAAAACTGTCGGAGAGTAAATGTTGATAAAGCTACTTAATTGAGGGTTGAGATGTCCTTTCACTACCAAGTCTGAAATGGTTGATAAGAGCTCTTGAGTAACACATGGCAGGCATCATGTGGCTTGGAATTTTGCCCAAGAGTGGCGGCTGCAGGCCTGCCTTGGGAAATGGTGCCCTAATGATGATTGCCTAAGAAGTTGTGTGTAACGATTGCCACTATTTAAATAGTTTTAAAATGTCATTTTCTCTTTCTTCTTTATTTTCCCTCGCGCTTAAATTCTCTCTCTAGATACCCATCTTCATCACTTTCTCTCTCCTCTATTCAAGCCTTTTCCAGCCACTTTTAGGGCTTTTTCTTACCTCTTCAGCGTCTTCTTTCACCAGGTAACCTTCCTTCTATTTTGTTTTTAATATTTCAATCATCTTGGGTTATTTTTTTCCTTCTGTTATTTTTCCAACAATTTTTTGGTTTTTCTGACAGACTTTGTGGGTGCTTGAAGGGTTATTTTAAGGTTCCTTTGGAGTTTTAAAAGTGGTTCAGTGGTAGTTCATGGGCTAGGTCGATATTCGTGGCCCTTCTGGGCTGCCATTTACTATACTCTTGTCTACTGTTAGAGCCACCGAACTTACTCCGGTCACCTTCTCCAGTGAGTTTTAGTTTGTGTTCTTGGTTATTCAAGGTTGAAAACGATTCATCTCCCTTCTTTTGATCTTCAAGTCAAACTATAGTTAAACCTTTTATGTTTAGGGTACTTTACAATCTTTTAAACCAACACCCTCATTTAAGTGAAAGAATCCTTAGGGAGATAAGGAAGGTTGAGGCTAAGGTCGAGGCAAAGAGAAAAGTTGGGGCTGACCTTTCACGTTCGATATTCCCCATACCCTTAGCTATCATTCCCCCACCAATAATCCAAGTCAGTGGGGACGAGATGTCTAATACCTCATACTCATCCTCTAAAAGATACAATCCTTTATCTGATCGGGCTACCTCGTCGGCTGATTCTTTTTAGGAGGCTCTCTGAATCCCCTCGTCTCGTACAGCCGAGTTTGATGTAGTTGAATCGTCACATAGCTATCAATATTCCTCTTCCTAGTCCTCTAAGGATCCTGGTGTGACTATGAAAACTCACCCTATGGTAGTTCCCTTATCGACCATGATCGAGAGAGAGTTTTATGAGAGGTTCCTTAGTGGGGACCCAGTCGTCGAGGTTCCTGCTGAAGACTATGATTCTGAGGTTAAGGAACCATTTGAATATTCTTATGCCCAAACTTTTCATCCACTTTTAGATAGTCTCACCTTCTTTTCTAAAAGCATCTGTATGGCATCAAGTTTAATGTCTCTATGAGGGTCCTAGACGAGGATGAGAGAGTATTTGGTGAAAGACAGGGTGAAGTTGTCATCTCTGACCAAATGTTCAGGGTTAGCTTTCGCCTCCCTTTCTATCCCTCTATTCGAGCCATCTTGGTCAGTACGGGGCTTTCTCCTGCCCAGCTAGCGACAAAATCCTGGAAGATCATACCCATCTTTATCTCCCTCTGGATGTCGAAGTACGAGGATAAGCCTTTAGTTATAATCTTCAAGGCTTGTTATAACGTCTCGTCGATAAAAGCCCAACTTGGTTACTACCATTTGGGGGCAAGAAAACCCGACAAGAAGATCATCCAAGTCAACCAAACCTCTAACCACCATTAGAAGTCGAGGTACTTTTTTTATCTCTAGGGCTTGGGAATATGCAACTAACACTGAACGTGCTGAAAATGAGATGAGGGTTCCTCGTACTTGGGCCAACCCTTCCATGTCTGCCAAGTTGGACCCAGGTCTCAGCATTGACAATAGGAAGGGAGTTAAATTCCTGAGTTGCCAAAGAAAAGACATGGGTCTACCTGAGTTTAAATAATTAATGACCCGTGCCTTCCTAGAGTTGTCTGGCCTGGGGGTTGATCCCCTGGACGAGTTGTGTAAGTTCTTTTAGCTTTTTCTGTTTAATTTACAATTGTGATCTCATATCTGCATGTATATGATATGTGCTAATCACCGTCTTTTTAATTTCTTACTGATCAACCTCCTAATATCTCAGACGATACTTAGAATACGATGGTTCTGAGTCTCTAGGCAATATTTAGGAGGAAGGGAAACAAACAGCCCTTAAAAAAGACAACTATTAGTGGGCCCAGTCGTGCCGAGGCCGCACAAAAATGAAAATAATCGATCGATGGGAGCGACCTTCCCCGTCAACGATAGACGAGGCCGAGGGCCAATCCTTTTGACTCGGTGCCTATGCCATCTACAATGGACTCGTTCGAGTTTGTCTGGGTAGCTAATCTCTCCCAACTCAAGGCGATCTCTAAGTAGTTTATTCCTTCATTATTGAGGTCTAATGCCTACTTTCCCCTCAGAGGCGAACTGTCGATTCTTGGGAAAGATGGACGCACCCAAAGTGTATGACTTCAGACTTCACCTCCTGGCCCAGGAATTTGTAAATTTAAGTTAATTTTACTCTTTGATTTTTACATCGTCTCATACTAATATATGTTTTTATAATTTTACAATCCATGTGTCCCTTCGCCTGTGCCACCAAATGGGTGACTGAGAAATTTTCCTCAGGTACAAGAGGACGAGAGAGTCCTTCAGGCTGAGAAGTACCTGAAGGAAAATGTGAAGACCATGAGGGCCGACCACAAAAAGGACCTCTACGACTTGAAGCAGGAACATAACAACGCTCTAAAAGCTTTGAGGAAAGAGAAGGATGACGCCCTTACTGCCCCATCAACTAAGCATACGATCGATGTAGATGAGGCCGTCAAAAGGCCAAGAATGAGTCCCTTTATGCCGATGCTATCAAGAAGCTCAAGGATGAGGTTGTGGAAGCCTACAAGACCTCAGAGGAGTTTGGTGACTTTGGTTGCTAGTACCTTGAAAGAGGTGTCAAAACGGTTTGTCGATTGGTCATGCTAAAATTCCTCGAGGTTATTTCCTCCATTTAGCCATATCTGGAGGCCCCTGACATGGATGACCCTCTCTTCCAGACAGCTTTGGATAATATTGAAGCAATGGTCATAGCCGAGAACCCAACTGAAAATGTTGATGATACTGCTACTGGTGGTGCTGAGGATGAGGCTGCTAACACGGGAGCTGTAGAGACAGTCGGTCTTAATGAGGAAGATGCTTAGGGAAATGTGACCCATACCCTCTTCTTTTTGCACTTCACTTTTTGATCATTTTGTAAATCTTATATAGTACACACATATCTCATCCTATATTTGTGTAACTGCCTTGGCTATTAATAAACATATGTTGTTGATATTTGTACCAAACTTTTATCTATTTTGCCATGTTCTCTCTCGTAGCTTGCTGATTGTATGGACAACGCCTAATTCACCACGTAGTGATGTTTTAAATAACCATAAGTAAATTACTTTTGATGTGATACCACCAAACTAATGATTTTAATCTCAACTCCATCCTCGTCTCAGCCGAGGGAGATAACCAAATGATTTTTAATTGGAGAGCACCAATTTAATGATGTTAATTCTCCAAGTCCCCACTCGTCATTTTTAGGAGTGTATGGACGAGCTTCATCTCTTCATACACTCCTGTCTTTGCCTAGGGAGACTAAATTTAGGGCCACCGAGTCAATGATGTTTAAGATAAAATGATTTTTAATGTGAGACCACCAAACTAATCATTTTAATCCTAAGTCCATCCTCGTCTCAGCCGAGGGAGATAACCAAATTGATGATTTTTAATTAGAGACCACCAGATTAATGATGTTAATTCTCCAAGTCCCCACTCGTCTTTTGTGGGAGTGTATGGACGAGTTTCATCTCTTCATACACTCTCGTCTTCGCCGAGGGAGACTAAATTTAGGGCCACAAAGTCAATTATGTTTAACCCAACCATAATAAAATGATTTTCAATAGAATTTTATGCTTTTAAACAACCTAAGTGATGTTTCACTATTCCCCCCTCTCGGTGTTATTGAGAGTTTACGGACGAGACGAGTCTCCCATAGGCTCTCGTATCGCCGAGAGTGAGTAAATTTAATTCACCATTTTAATGATGCTATTTAGCTTAGGGAAATTCAAGCAATGCATTTAGATAATTGGACAAAAAGAAATGAGGAAACACTTGTTCTTTCATTCATTACTTTGAGAGATTTCGAATAAAAGAGGATGATACAAAGTGTATACAAGTCTATCAATAATACTTCTTCAAGTGGTCTACATTCCATGGGTTGGAAAAAGGTTCTCCCTCTAAGTTCTTCAATCGATAGGTCCGAGGGAAGACCTCTTCAATGACCTTGTACGGGCCATGCTAATTCAGGTGCAGCTTGTTTGGCTTATGTCAAACCTTCTTGAAAACTAGATCCCCCATAACTATCGTCCTTGCTTTAACCCCCTCGTTATAGAACTCGTTCATCATTTGCTGATACGCCGCTTGTCTAACCTCAGCGTCTTCCCTTCTCTTCTCTATCAAGTCTAAGTCCAGCCTTCTTTTTTCGTCGTTGGTATCTAGATTGTAAGTCTAGACTTTGTGACTGGGCAAATTAAGTTCGGTTGGGATTACGGCTTCTGACCCATAAGCCAACATGAAGGGTATCTCCCATGTCGGAGTCCTTTGTGTCATCTTATAAGCCCATAGGATGGCATGCAACTCATCTATCCACAGTCCCTTAGTATCTTCCAACTTTTTCTTGATCCCATCTAGAGTTATCATGTTGGTTACTTCAGTTTGACCTTTAGCTTGGGGTCAGCCAAGTGCTGAGTAAAATGGTTTGATGCTGACCCTTTCGCAGTTGGCCTCTAAAGACTTATTCTTGAACTGCTTTCCATTGTCTGAGATAAAAGTATGGGGATGACCATAACTGCAGATGATATTTCTCCAAATTAACTTGAAGGTCTTCGTTTCAATTATGGAAACCATAGCCTCAGCCTCCACCCACTTTTAAAAGTAGTCGATAACCACTATCAGGTATCTGTAGTTACACACAACTTCGGGTAAAGATTCTACCAGGTCGATTCCCCATAATACATACGATCAGGGGGATGCGATGGATGTCAAAGGTTGATGAGTCTGATGGGGATGCAAGTATTCCTCTGGCATTTGTCATATTTTTTACATGGTCGACTGCATCCTTGGCAAGGGTCGGCCACCAGTAGCCTTGCATCATAATTAGCTTGCCAGAGATCATCCCCCAATATGGCTCGAGCAAGGCCCCTCATGCACATCTAGTAAGACATACTCCACCTAAGTGGAGTGTACACATCGTATATAGGGGATTTAAAAACCTTTTTTGTATTAAACTTCTCATAATGGTGAATTTTACCGCCCTATACCGTAGCTTTTTCCTAACGTCTTTCTCTTCTGGGAACTTTTCGTCTCTGATGTATCTAATGAGGGGATCAATCCATGATACCCTGAGGTTCAAATTCAAGAAAAATTCAAGCCTACTATCGTCCTTATCAATGCTTGGCTTGTAGAGGATCTCAACTGGGACACTCCTCCTGATTTCTGTTCTTGTAGCGGAGGCCAACCATACTAGCGTGTCATCTCAGTCGTTATCCAACCTAGGGACCCTCTTCACTTTCACTTCTTTGAAGTCGCTCAAAACCTTCTTCACCCTTGCTAGGTACTTGTCCATCGTCTCGTCTTTGTCTTTATAGATCCCCAGAATTTGAGTTACTGACGCTTAAAGTTGCTATGTACTGTCATATGGTCGACATTAAACACCCTGACTAAGTACAGGATAACTAACAAAGCTTTATATTCAGATTTGTTATTTAAGGCCTTGAAACTGAACCTCGGTGCATATTTAATAACGGTCCCATCTGGAACCGATAATATTAGCCCTGCTCTACTATCGCTTTCACAAGAGGAGTCATCTACAAATAAGCTCCGGACTGGACTATCGTCTAAGAAGGGACCTTTATCAGTCGTCCTATTTCTAAACAAAACATATTTTTCAATGGGGTCAGCCCTGGCACCATCGACTATGGCTAAACCCACAGTTATCTTTTTAGTCAACATTACAGCTTCATCTTCTTTGACATCGGCCTCTGCCCAAGTGAACTCAGCTATAAAGTTAGGTAATGCCTACCATTTGATTGCAGTCCTTGGCTGATAAATGATGTCAGCTCCCCTAACTCGATTATCCAAGTTATCGACCTACTCGATTTTTCAGGTTTATGGATGTCTTATCTCAACGGAGTGTTAGTAAGCACCATCATAATATGAGCTTGAAAAAATGGCTTTATTTTTCGGGAGGCATGGATTATAGCATATGCCAACTTATCCATCCTTGGATATTTAAGTTCGCCATTTACAGATCCTTGTTGTTAAAGTACATAGGTTTTCAAACCCCTTCATCATCTCTGACAATGGTTACGCTTATGGCCGATTCTAACACTGCTAAATATAGGAATAACTTCTCCCTCTGGTTGGGCCGAGACAGGAGCATTGAAGAACCCAAATAAGGTTTAAGCTATTGAAAAGCTTTCTCACACTCTTCATCCCACTCAAATGCCTTTCTCTCAAGATTTTGAATAAGGACAAACAGTTATCTATAGCCTTGGAAACAAATCTGTTGAGAGCAACCACTCTTCTTGTCAGCCTTTGCACATCTTTTATTGTCTTCGGCATCTTCGTCTTTATAAACACTTTGATTTTCTTTGGGTTAGCTTCAATCCCTCTTTGATTGGCTATAAAGCCAAGGAATTTTCCTACACCAATGTTGAACACGCACTTGGCTGGATTCAACTTCATCTGGTAAAGGTCCATCGTATCAAATGTCCTCTCAAGGTTGACCATGTGGTCCTCGACCTTAAGGCTCTTGGTCAACATGTCATCGGTATAAAACTCCATAGTCTTATCGATTTGATCTTCGAACATCTTATTGAACAACCTCTGGTAGGTTGCCCTTGTATTCATAAGGCCGAAAGGCATGACCTTGTAGCAGTAGATTCTTTTGTCAGTGATAAAGGAAGTCTTTTATACGTCAACTTCATCCATGAAGATCTGGTTATATCTTGAGTATGCGTCCATAAAACTCATTAACTCACGACCACTTGTGGCATCAACCATATGATTTATACTAGGTAAGGAAATCTATCTTTAGGGAAAGCTTTGTTTTGATCAGTGAAATCAATGCACATTCTCCACTTTTTATTGGCCTTTGGGACTATTAGGAAATTAGAAAACCACTCCGGGTATTGTACCTCCCTGATGAATTCAGCCTACTTGAGTGACTTTACTTCTTCTTGGATGACCCCATACTTCTCTCTTGCATAAGTTCTTCTTCTCTGTTTTACAGGTCTTGCCTTCTCGTCAATATTCAGCTTGTGGCAGATGACCTTTGGATCTATGCCTGACATGTCTTTATGGCTCCACGCAAAGACGTTGTAACAACCCACTTAATTAAATACCGGGAGGCCAATCTTTTATCCAATTAATTCGAATTATTCAGTTGACTCATTCTTGGCATTACAGTTGAAAAATAAATTTTTTCTTTCATTATTAACCACCTAGTAATCAATTAAGGTAGTGTTAAAAATTTTAATTTAAAATAAAATTCCTTTTTAACAATAACAATCATTTATCATATAATCTAATCAACAACAATGAATAATAAATAATAACCATCACAACTTATTCAATATAACTGGAATAAACTTTCCAGTTTAAAACATCTCAATACAATAAACCAAGTCAAACCAAATGTATCCAAAACAACCATAAGTAAAATTAATGACTGAGATAGAATGAAAATGACAAGGATCCATTGGCAACATGCCATAAAGGAAAATGAGTACAGAGTACAGGAATCAATAAAATTATGCGTCTAATGCAAGGTCCACCCTCCAAAGCATCCATAGCGAATAAATATGCGATCCTTTAAGTTGGGCGTCCCTGTGGCTGGACAAATGATATAGAATATACAGGAGGGAAGAGAATATGCAAGAGAAAACGGGTCAGAGTCCGATTGTAAAAGATTTTAAAAACAGCAAGTGAATAAATGCTACAATTAGAAATTATTATATACATGTTAGATCCTCGGACTCTCACTTGAGATTCTCACCTCTCAACTAATGTGCACGCCTAACGTATTCTCAATTTATTCTAGTTACTATTCACACTTTCACTAGATTATCTCATTGTATCAACTAACCATAACCCTTATCTTTCCCCACGTATTTTCTTCACAATACATGTAATAAATATATATATTAATTCAAATCTCAATATAATTAAGTGTTCTCATACTTAATTAATTTCAGATTTCTTTATATTTCACGTCTACGTAAATCACACAGTAGATAATATCACATGTATATATATACATTCACTCTATTATATATATATATATATATATAATATTACACCCCGAGACACAATTGCAGGTGGGGCTATCTACTCCCAGTACATCTCGTCACTTTATAAGGACTGTTGGTTCAGCGTCTCACTTGAGCCATCATCACAAATCACACATATAGGAGGCGAATATAGTTCCAAGCCTATGGGCTACGCACATACTTACGCACCCATATGACCGTCATCACTATCATTATCACTGATAGCCCGTACCTAGGTTCTATATTCTGAGTCACAAGTCAAAAATTTTCCCAAAGGCTTATCGGGATATGACTGTCCTCAACGCATAAACCTCCCGTCGATTGCAAGTAGGCTAGGTATATCATACACACAAATCATCATATAGGTATACACTCAACCTATATATATATATATATATATATATATATATATATGTATATGTATATGTATATGAACAATAGGGCATAAGCACATCCCATATCACAAATCTCATACGTAGTATACTTATATCTCGAATATCCTACGTATCATGGTATTTTAAACCTCAATTATATTATAGGTATTTTCTCCACCTATGTATATATATCAACAAATGGGTATACTCTCATCCCATATACAAATCCCATACGTAGTATATTTCAAGTTTCTCCCATAAACTAATAATTCACATTTCCCATTACTCCTAACATTTCTTATTAATCGAGAGGATTTAATTAATTATTCCAGTAGCTACCTTCAACTCATACTTATTGGTCCAAAACCCAGACTCATCATAATAAGCCCGGATTATATTTAATTCCCAATAATCTTTTTTTTCCGATAAAGTTACAATCAACCCAATTTTTTTTTTTTACAATTTTGAGGCTTTTCTACTCCGATTTTGAAAAAACTTAAAACTACAAAGTTGTGCAGAACGTGATTTTATGCAAAAACACACTAGCACACTATGAAATTTTGCTTAAAACAATCCTAAAATAATCATACAATGTTTGTTATTTTTCTACATATTTCTACCTACGGGTTGTAACATAATTCATCCTCAAAACCTCCACCAAATGATCCCAAACTCCTTATAATTCATCCCAAATGATATACCCAGTATGTTCATGATTTATAACATCAAATCATATCAAAATCATCATGGAATTTCGATGAATCATACTAATCTTATTTTAAATTTAAGAAAATCTACATGATATAATTCTTTCTCAAGAACACATATAAACCCCAAATTCCCTCATCAATTAAACCCAAAATTTCACGGTGTTAATTCTAATTTCATCAATGGAATAATCCTAAATAATTTTCATTTCAAGAATTACATCAAAATCATCAAATTTTCATATTTGATTTATAGTTTTCGTGGATGTTTATCTCTTCTAAATTTAACATGTATATTATACTCGCTAATTAAAATAAGAATTACACTTGCCTTAAGGTGTAGGTTTGATCTTTTGGAGAAGATATGTGTAGGATGCCCCCTCCTCTTTTTCGGTCACTTTTCCGGTGGTGGTGTAAGGTGATGTAAGGTGGTTGTCCCTTAGTTTGCTCTTATAACCCTTCCTCTTCCAAGAGAATTCTCTCCCTTTCTCTCCTTAGCCTTTTGGTAAATGAACTCTTGATTTAACAAACTCTAAACTTAAATAATAAAACCCAATTTCCGTAGATACTATTCACCTCTCAAGGAAAATGACCAAAATACCCCTTCGGGGTGTCCTTTTGGTTCCCAATTGACCCTGGACCCAAATCAAACTCCCGGGTAAACTTTTCTGCCTATTTTGACTCTTCCGGACTCAACGACGCAGTCAAAATGACTGTATGGATGACTTAAAAATAATTTCTCTTTTTACCCTTTTAATTTAGTTCCGAGACGACTCACACGCGCGTCCCGACTTAATTTCAATAATTCGCATATTATTCACTCGCTACCATATAATCATATATTACTTTTAATCACTAAGTAGTATCCTGTATCAATCATATATTACTTTATTCTCTAGTAATATTTAATCCGGATTAATTCCAATTATTAATCGTAATTAATTCCAATTATCCCCATTTTACTTTTAATTAATCACATATTAAAAGTCATTAAAATTACGAGGTATTACATACTTCCCCCCTTACAACAGAATTTCATCCCGAAATTCAGAAAAGTATACCAATAAGAACAACTCTGGCTATATGTTGCGCATCGTATCCTCACTCTTACAAATAAACTACTCTGTACCGCCCATATAGTACGCTATCAAATACCCTTAATAATGAACACCTTACATATGTTCCTTTTAAACTCCAGGTTACCTGTCACGTAGGTTCTTTCCTAGGACGTAACGTTTAAGTTTTACTACTTAAACTGTATTTTAGATATTCGCTATCTAGCCTTCTACTATTTGCACCTTAGTAGATTAATCGTTTTAAAGATACATACGATCTCGTCTCGCGACGATCGCACCCAAGTAGGTTATTTATGCAGTATATATTTTACCCGCATTATGTTCTAACATGGGTCTAAAAAATACGGGGCATGACCGAGGCGTCGAGGCCAAGCCTTAAGCCTTAGAAGCCTAGGCGGGCCTTAGGCGTAAAAAGGCGTGAAAAGGCATTGAGGCCTTTTTTAATATATTTTAACATTTTTAACTATACCAAAGCTATTAAAAATACTAAAATAGTACATAACTTAAAATATGTCTGAATATATGAAAACTAAAATACTGTTATTTTTAAATATTAAGAAAAAATAAAAAAGAAAAGAAAAAATGCGCTTTTTTTGGACGGGAGGCAGAGAGGTTTGGGATGCCATTTGTCTTTTAATTGTTTTGAATGATATATTGGTCAATTTTAAAAAAAAGTTTTTAAAAGGCGATATCGTTTCACTAAAGCGTTTTTTTTTTTTTAAAAGTGCGCTGTTAACTCAAAAATTCTCCATCTACGAGGACCAATCAGAAAAGGACACATGTCATCCTACGTGGCAATATTCGACACCCGAGGAGAGTTGGTCGGCATCCGAGGAGTGTTAGTCGGCATCCGAGGAGAGTTGGTCGGCACCCGAGGAGAGTTGATCAATACCCGAGGAGTATTAGTCGGCACCCGAGGAGAGTTGGTCGGCACCCGAGGAGAGTTAGTCGGCACCGGAGGAGAGTTGGTCGGCATACCAACCAGGAAGATCAAAGGATAACTATGCATTTAATGTGCATTAATGAAGATGGCAGCGCATTTAATGATCCTTAATGTACATTTATACTGTATTAATAGATGACAACACATAGCATACCAAGAAATTCAACAATTAGATTCGTTGAATGTAGACATAAATGTCTACATACAATGAATCTCTTTATCTCCCATCACTATAAATACATGTATCCCCTTAGCCAAAAGGGGGGAGATTCGAAGGTGATCCGATAACGATGAGAGACCATACACAAGATACACATCCCTTCTCTCTCTACACCCTATGGTGCTATTGTAAACCCCTGGGAATAAAATAACAGTGGACGTAGGATTTATTCATAGCCGAACCACTTTGAAAATCCTTGTCTCTCATGTGCTTGATTGGATTACTTTCATCTATTTATCTGTGATCATAAAAATGGGATTCGGTCCAGTTTTTTGCATCAACAGATTGGCGCCGTCTGTGGGAATGTGTTACAAGCATTGTTCTCCATCAAAAGCTAAGTTTTTATTTTCTCTATGTACAATCAATTATATATTATACATACATCTTTTGATTCAATCATGATTTTTATGTTTATATACATAAATTAATTGTCTAATTTTTATCTGCAAAATATTGCATATCATGATTTTAAAATCATAACTGTTAGATCAATTCTTATTTAGAAATCTGAAAAATAGTGGATTTCATAAATCATAACTTTTTTCTTGATTCTCAAGTTTCAATTTTATATCATGGAATAAATATTTTAAATGATTACATACACCAATATATACGACGATGATAAGATTTGATAATTTTCATTGTTGATTTTGAAATAATTTTTGAAAGATCTTTGATGACTATTCAAATTCCCATCATATTTTTAATCAAAGAATGGGAAAAGGTTAAAGACAATAAAAAGTTTTCTCATGGAAATCATGACCTAGATCTACTTTCTCTCTCTTTAAGTTTGAGTCTCTTTGCATTCATTTTTATGAACTATATTTGGCTCATCTTCCATCTATGTCAATAAAGTCAAATTGATTGATTTTTGATATAAATTTGGTAATAATTTCGATCATTCAACATATTTTTATCTCTCCAAATAGGGAATAGGAAAGGATCAATATAAAAAATAATTTTCTCTCACCTGAAAAATCATTACCCACCTCTTATAAAAGAGGATCAGTAAAACAAATCATGACCATATCAAGACTCTTTGGCACAAATTTGATATGTTGGCCCCTCGTTCATCACATCACAGGGTTTCTTTATTGGAATCACACGATATAGTGGATTAAATAATTATACATTTAATTAACATTCTTAATGCTTAAATTTTACATCGAATGTTATTTTTCTGATCTAAGGATTCGAGATATTCTGGTCAGCCATCTATATTGTTGGTCGACATCATCTCGGGCCATCTTCTAATAAAGAAAAGCTTAACCAGACCATTTTTGTTTGTCGGAGATAAGATGTGAAGATCCATCTGCAACGTTGAAATAATTTTATCCAACTACGAGGTATCTTATTATTGGTCGAAGCCCCATATTGTAGCTCGGTGGAACCAATTGCAGGTCGACGATAATCTACTTCTTGATCGGCGACATCTCAGTCTTGTTCTGAGGGTTCAATTTACTGGTTGGCAACTATCCAACCATCTACTTTTTGGTCGGTGACATCTAATATTGTTCGGTGTTGTCAATGCACCATTTTTGTTGATCGGCGAAATTGCTCAGCTGGTCGGGGACCATTAGCTTCTTGGTCGGCACCATTTATTCTATAACTTGATATATCCTTAAAGGTTGGTCGGCAACATCCATGCCGTTTGTCGGCAGCAGTAGAATCTTGGGGTATTAAAAAATTCGAAGCACCCCGGATATTTCTTTAAACACGAGTTCAGCTTGGGGACAAACAGGGGGCTTAAGTCTTTTTTTTAACTTGTGATCACCCCAAAAATATTTTTAAAACCAAGTGATAAATAATTTTCAAAGAGCAACTTATACCTGTTTAGTTGTTGGAGATTAAATAACTTTACAAAAAACTCTACGTCTTATTTATGATGCATATTTGATAATAATTTGTCCATCTCACACACATTTGGCATAAAACATATTATTTTATATTTTGAAATTTTTATTGCCTTATGCTGATACACATCACATATTGTTTGGCTGAATAATTATTCTCATGACAATAATTATTTGATCTAGTCTCGACAGGTGCTCGGGCAGCTTATTAAGATTTCATAGGGACGATATTAAATCCTGACGAAAGCTCAGCCACAATCTTAAACCTCTGGAAACTATTATTGCTCGACATCAGGCAGTTTTACCTCGACATATCAGCCAACATATATTATTTCATTTTTTGAAATTAATATTTTTATTTTTCAAGCATATACATACCATATATTGATTGGATGAGTAAATTATTCTCATGACTAATCAATTCAGCCTACACATATGGTAGAGAAAATTATTAATTTTTACAGGTACAAGACTCAACGCCGACGAATGCTCGGAAACAATCTGGAAACTATTATCATTTCACCTAAGCGAGGCATTATATATTTTATTATTACTCGAAGATATCGGCTCAAGCACAAATTATTCTATATCCTTTGGGATTCATATTGTATATTCATCTCAACATGGAACTCGGCGAGATACTTATTATCATATTCAGCTCCGAGGAGAACTATAACATTTATTATATGTCACCCCCAACGGATAGTTGGTCGGGGTAATTCTTATTTATATGCAGGCCCAGCAAAGTTCTCAGCCATATTCTTATGTTCTGGAGAATATTATTCTTATTCGTCATTATGCAATTGTGCCTCGACAAGATACTTATTCAGTTTTAAGGAGAATTACAACATTCGTTGAGTTTCACCCCCAATGGATAGTTGGTCGGATAATTCTTATTTATATTCAGGCCTGACAACGTTCTCAGCCATATTCTTATGTTTTGGAAGATCTTATTCTTGTTCGGCATTATATAATTCTACCTCGACAGATCAACGAGGCACTTTATTATTTTTGATTATTCTTTATATCTATTTGGATGCATATTCTATTCTTATTTCAGCATGGAGCTCGACAAATATTTATAATCATATATTCAGCTCCAAGGAAGTCTCCAACATTTATTATATCTTATTCCCAACAATCTGTTGGTCAGCTCCGAGGAGGTCTCCAGCATTTATTATATCTTATTCCCAACAATCTGTTGGACAGCTCCGAGGAGATCTCCGACATTTATTATATCTTATTCCCAACAATCTGTTGGTCAGCTCCGAGGAATTCTCTATCATTTAGTATCAAAAATGTATTCCTAAAAATGCTAACTTATGTTGGTTAGGAAGTAAATGTATTCTTCCGGGAAGTAAAACTTGTATTCCTCCGGGAAGTAGAGCTACTTGTATTCCTCCGGGAAGTAAAGCTACTTGTATTCCTCCGGGAAGTAAAACTTGTATTCCTCCGGGAAGTAAAGCTACTTGTATTCCTCCGGGAAGTAAAACTTATATTCCTCCGAGAAGTAAACCTACTTGTATTCCTCCGGGAAGTAAAACTTATATTCCTCCGGGAAGTAAAACTATGTATTCCTACGGGAAGTAAAACTATGTATTCCTCGGGAGGTAAAATTATTCCAGAAGGTGTCAAAGTTGCTCGTTAAGAAAAAAATCCACCAACTCAGGTTGGTCAGAAATAAGAAGCTGTCAACTACAGTTGGTCGGAAACAAAGTATGAGTATGTGAAAGCGATCAAGCAAAAAGCATTCAAAGTTCACATTCCACACTTGGGGGCTTCTATTACAGATATATTTGTTCATTTGGCGGCACATTCTTATAACATCATGCAGTCGAGCATCAAGTTCAACTCCACAAACTCACACGGTCGGGGCCTCGACCAATTATCATTCAGAAGTTGTTTTTCTTGCTCAGGAATTATTTTTGATATTGAAGTTCAGGAGGTATATTGAAGTTCAGGAGGCTATTGAAGTTTAGGCAGTATATTCAGAAGTTCAGGAGGCATATTCAGAAGTTATTATGCACATGCTATTGAAGTTCAGAAGTCAAAATTAACATCTACAGCACTGAGATCTTTGCTACTACTGTCTCGACCAACATTGAAGAAGAAGTTGTATGAAAATGTTTCGAAGTCCACCACTAGCTTGGTACTAATCAGATTGAAGAGTTGGGTTCAAAATCTAGTATGTTACTCGACAAAGTATTCAGAGGATCATAAATCAGAAGAATTAAGCACGTGAAGTTAGCACTCAGTTGCTCGGCATAGGAGGCAGTTGGTCGGCTAGCAAACCAATCAACATACTTGAAGATTATGACAAGCTACAAGCTGCATACTATGGCATGGCTGCATCCAAATTCCCAGGGGTGATACATAGCACACGGAGTTCCTCAAAAGAAAGATTAGCAACCATCGATCAGCCTGCATCATATGTCGTCCAGGAGATAATGCACTTTATGTTGAACAAATCAAGAAGGTAGATCAAGAATTTCACGAGCACCGAGCAATACTGCAGAATAAATACTCCATCCTTTCAAGTAAACCATCAAGCATGGAGCATTGGGGGCTTCTGTTAACGCAAAAATTCTCCATCTACGAGGACCAATCAGAAAAGGACACATGTCATCCTACGTGGCAAGGAGAGTTGGTCGGCATCCGAGGAGTGTTAGTCGGCATCCGAGGAGAGTTGGTCGACACCCGAGGAGTGTTAGTCGGCACCCGAGGAGAGTTGATCAGTACCCTAGGAGTATTAGTCGGCACCCGAGGAGAGTTAGTCGGCACCCGAGGAGAGTTGGTCGGCATACCAACCAGGAAGATCAAAGGATAACTATGCATTTAATGTGCATTAATGAAGATGGCAGCGCATTTAATGAGCCTTAATGTACATTTATACTGTATTAATAGATGACAACACATAGCATACCAAGAAATTCAACAATTAGATTCGTTGAATGTAGACATAAATGTCTACATACAATGAATCTCTTTATCTCCCATCACTATAAATACATGTATCCCCTTAGCCAAAAGGGGGGAGATCCGATAACGATGAGAGACCATACACAAGATACACGTCCCTTATCTCTCTACACCCTATGGTGCTATTGTAAACCCTTGGGAATAAAATAACAGTGGACGTAGGCTTTATTTATAGCCGAACCACTTTAAAAATCCTTGTCTCTCATGTGCTTGATTGGATTACTTTCATCTATTTATCTGTGATCATAAAAATGGGATTAGGTCCAGTTTTTTGCATCAACATGCGCCTTAAGCCTTTTACCAATAATAAGGCGTGAAAGTCTTAAAGTGGGGCGTTTCTCCCAAGCCTTAAGCCTAGGCGACCTTTTTAGAACACTACTTTTAAGTACCAACTCATCTCTAATCTTCGTAATAGTACCTGGTCCCCTATCTTTAACTAACAAGAAGGAGGAAAACAAGGCTTACCGTGCCATACCTAAACTCGCAATATTCCCAAAAGTGAACTCATATGAGTTTATTGTACACAAAATCCGTAAATGGAAGGGACTATGCTCATCCTCCCCTAAGATCCACGGGTACACATATAATTTATTTTCAAATATCTGATTAACCCGCTTATTCTGCCCATTCGTCTGCGAATGATAGGCCGTACTCAATCATAACTCGATACCTATAGCGTCGTGAACACTATCCTAAAATCTAATGACAAAGATCTTGTCCCAATCAGACATGAGATCAAGCGATACCCTATGTAACCTCACTATCTCGATTATAAAGATCGACACATATTGTCCCGTAGTACGATCAGTCTTAACTGCCATAACGTGAGATACTTCGGTCAATCGATCCACTATCAACCATATAGGATCGTAACCCCTCTAGGAAATAGTTACCTTCGCGATAAAAATATTGGAATGCTTTCCCCTTTACTGGTTGAGAAATCCTTACTGGTTTCGGATGGTCCACTCTATACCAACAGACAGGTGACCCATTGTAAATGAATTTAACAATATTTCTCTTCGTTGCAACCCATCACCATTGTTATTTTTAACCTAATACATCTTATATTATTTCAAATGTACCTCTAACCGTGATCCATGTGACTTTGCCTCACTGCGTGTTAGAAGTCCTTTTCCTGCTCTAAAAATCAGTTTCTTGTGAAACGTAAGCTTCAAACAAATATTACGGAATAAGCTTCGGCTTCCATGGCTAAATGTTGTCGACTTCACACGACAATCATAATCCACTTCTTGATTTAATTACCTAGGGCGCCCATAAACCCTGTGCATCACACATTATTACCCCAATAATATGTACCACTCGTAAATCGATTCTCGTGCACTTGGCATGTTGATAGGATAGGAGTACACTCAACCACCCCACTAGTCATAACTTAATCACTCTTTCAGTGGCATCATTGTTCTATTCATAATGATACCAGGACTAGGCATCTCTGTCTGCCTTAAGTCATAATAGAATTATCAGCTCTCAGTTATGTTCTTGTATATGTATAAAGACCAAAGTACGAAACTTATGTACTATCGACCAAACTTCTCTCCAACTCCCAACATTCGCTAGTTTCATGTGTGAGATGTCTCGCAAAGCGAAATCCAAACAAGGATCCCTCCCGATACACTACTACCTAACATAGTCGGTCTTCGAAATTAGTAAGGCCCTCAGTCCATAATATGTACCTTCCTATAATCTTCGTATGTAAAAAAAATCTACTTATTCCCCTTATAAATAACATGAAACATGGCGCTCTCACGAGCTATATTTTGCTGCCCGATAAAGGTCACAATGTATCACGAGTCACATCGGTAAATAAATTCCTATAAACTGGGTTTACATATAACTAGACATCATATTGAAGTCGACGATACGATGGAATTTTCATATATATATTTATAAGCCCAAGCCTATTTCAGGTGGCGCCTCACCACAATAATATTACTCACTTAGAATATCCAGCACGATAGTCTTATCATTCAATCTACTATCGTTCAAACATTTGGTAATTAATCCCTACACATTACCATAATAAGCTCTACTTTGTTAACTCAAAGTAGTAGTGAATTATAAGGATTAAATATGTTTTTAGTGCCCGGCCGACTCACTCACGGACGACATCAAAAAGTCCCATTATTAATTTTAAATACGTTTGCAACCCGACTGTTAAAACCAACATACCCACTAAACTCCACTCGCAAGTGAATTTTTAGTGTTAATAATTCATATATATTGTGACACACATGTGCCACTTGAATTAATCGTTTACTCACAAGGATGAAACAAAACTTCTCCAGTCTCGCCCAATCGTAGGGTCCCAACACTTAGCTACCAACACGACCCATAAGCATCTGCAATTGTTATACATCTAGGATTTCATCCAATAGTTTCCCCCTCCTCATAGTGGGCAAATTATTTTGTTCTATCACTACACGCCCAGCATTGAAACGTTGGTCCTAAATATCTAGGCCTCAATTATGGCCTTACTGACCTCCCTTTTACTTCTTGGGTCCCATCGACCCTGAAATACGGTATGCTATAGTTGTTGAGGACTCCATTGGTCTTGCCTAATCCCACTACTCTCAAGTTGTAAATTTCCTGGGCCTGATTCTCTTGACCCAATTCATCCACTTGGAAATTTCACTCCTCCAGTTGTTATGCCTAACTGGCATGGTTTACCATTCATAAACTTATCGGCCTCACTTCTCAACACGGACATATTCAAAATTAGTAGTCTCTCTTTCTACACATAGGGAAATTTCCTTTGTCATTCCCCCGTCACTGGTCCTACTAACTATTTTGGAATATCCTTCTCTTGGACGGAGCAGTCTTAGCTCCCAATTTATATTTCCATTATTCTTTTAGCTCTATTAGTCCCATGAAGCACATGGTCGACCTCGCTAGTCTTGGTTGAATTCATCGCCGCTTAGTAAGAATTTAAGTAGATTCCCTATTGGGTATACCTTTCGGTAATGTTTCACTATCACCATTGAATTCAATCTTTGCCTTGCAGCTAGGTTTTCCCCAACTCTCATGGCTCCCTTTCTCCTTAGGGCGGTAACAAATTTATTGGCGAGATTAACCCTAGTCATTTTCATCAGAGTTTCCCATTTACACTTGAGTATTTAACTCACGAGTTCTTCCACATTATGAACTCTTCTTATCTGCGATGGACCCCGTTCTTTGTTGGGTAAGGAATTCGTTAAACAAGTTCACTGCTCTTTCGCATTGGACTTTCTTTCTCGCCCATATGAAATAAGTTTCGAAATTCTATTCATATCCTGATTAAACATCAAATGGACGATTTCACATTTGAACCATACTATAATGTCTCGTTTTAGCTTCCCACATGCTTCTTTATATGTGATGTCTAACTCTCATCACTTCCCATGAGCAAAAATTTCACCTAAAATGTTCAAATCCTATGTGTTTCTACACTTTACCCTATATAATTATATTTGGATTTCTTCCTTCACAAGAGTCCTTCCAACTCTTTCACCTATCACTAACAGTGTTGGGTAGGTTTTGAAATGGCACAAATGCCTACCATGACGCTTCCTGGAAACTACAGCTCCCGAGCGACTTCTTTATCGTCCTCAGCCTGATCAACAATTTTGGTGGGTTCTATCTAAATCACCATTTCCAAAATCTTTGAAGTTTTCGGTTAAGTCCTCCTCCTGCTGTTCTTCTAACGACCCTCGCAAGCCCGACCGAGCTCGTATAAGAATTACATCACACATAAGTCGTAATACGTAGAGGAATATAACATCCTAATAATAGGGCTCTAAATTAAAGAATGCTAGGCTGAAACGTAGAAAGCCGTACAAATCCTAAGGACACTAAAACTTGATGCTCTGATACCACCAGTAACAAACCGCTTAATTAAATACCCAGGGCCAATCCGTTATCCAATTAGTTCGAATTATTTAGTTAGCTCATTCTTAGTATCACTGTCGGAAATAATACCCACTGTCTTTTGGTGGGGGAAATAATATAATTGTTCCCCCACCAATAATCCTATAATATAATTGTTGATATAATTCTTAGTATCACTTAGCTATCATTTTATTCACTTAACAAACCGCTTAATTAAATACCCACTGTCTGGATTCACATTTTATTCACTTTTTTCATTACTCCTAAAATCGCTTATTAACCGAGAGGATTTAATTAATTATTCCAGTAGCTACCTTCAACTCATATTTAATGGTTCAAAATCCAGACTCATCATAACAAGCCCGGATTATATTTTAATTCCCAATAATACTTTTTTCCCAATAAAGTTACAATTTACACAAAAATAAAAATTACAATTTTGAGGCTTTTCTGCTCCGATTTTGGAAAAACTTAAAACTACAAAGTTGTACAGAACGTGATATTATGCAAAAACTCACGAGCACACTACCAAATTCTGCATAAAAGGGTCCTAACATAATCATAAAATGTTCGTTCTTTTTTTATATATTTCTACCTACGCGGGTTGTAACATAATTCATCCTCAAAATCTCCACCATATGATCCCAAACTCCTTATTATTCATCCCAAATGATATACGGGTATGTACATGATTTATAACATCAAATCATATCAAAATCATCATGGAATTTCAATGAATCATACTAATCTTATTTTAAATTCAAGAAAATCTACATAAAAGAATTACTTCTCAAGAACACATATAAACCCCAAATTTCCTCATCAATTAAACCCAAAATTTCATGATGTTAATTCTAATTTCATCAAAGGAATAATCCTAAATAATTTTCATTTCAAGAATTACATCAAAATCATCAAATTTTCATCTTTGATTTATAGTTTTCATGGAGGTTTATCCCTTCTAAATTTAACATGTATATTATGCTCGCTAATTGGAACAAGAATTACACTTCCCTTAAGGTGTTGGTATGATCCTTTGGAGAAGATATGTGTAGGATGTCCCCTCCTCTTTTTCGGTCACTTTTCCGGTGGTGGAGTAAGGTGATGCAAGGTGGTTGTCCCTTGGTTTGCTCTCAAAACTAGGGATGATTATCGGTCGGTTTGGTTGGTAAAAAGTGTATACCAATACCAAAAACGATTTAGATTCCCTAAACCGAAATTACCATTTTTACCGACCGGTACACGTGCACCTGAACCGAAACCAAACCGAGCGGTTTAACGGTAAAATCGGTTTTTTCTGTAAATACCAAAATCTTTGAAATAAAAATAATAACATTTCAATGAAAAATAAACTAAAATGACTCAGCTTAACATCATTTATATTTAGTCAATAAACTAAATTAACAATGCCACGAAATCTTTGAACTTGAGGTCGGTCCACTCTTTAAAGCTAACCAACTGATTTTAACATGGGCTGTCAAAGTCTATTTATAAGTAAGACTAGAAAGGAAGATCCCAAAACCCAACCGATGTGGGACTTGAAAAAAAACACTACACAATCATTTGGGTACATTTCTTTATGGGGTTTGGCAGGCTTGATACCTGCTATGCTTTTTTCCTCTCAATGTTTTTTCCTCTCAATACCTACACACGTATCCGTATGTTTTTTTTTTGTTTTTTCCTCTCAATATTTTGGCTTGATACATTTCTTTATGGTGTTTAATCATGATAGTTTCAAATAAGAATTATATAACACTACATGACTAATAAGTTAGGTATATTACATAAAAATATATTTGGTGTATCTAGTTTATAATTTAGGTATATTATTACGGTAAATTTGACAACTAATGTTTGTGTATTTTAAAAGCGGTAATTTCGGTAAATCGGTTTTTAAAATGGTTAAACCAAAACTAACCACAAAAAATTCGGTAATTTCGATTTCGGTAGTTTTGGTTTTCGGTAAGTAAAAAATGTAAACCATTACCACTTTTTTTCGGTACGAAACGGTAGAGTACGGGTTTTTACCGTACCACGAACACCCCTACTCAAAACCCTTCCTCTTCCAAGAGAATTCTCTCCCCTCCTCTCCTTAGCCTTTTGGTAAATGAACTCTTGATTTAACAAACTCTAAACTTAAATAATAAAACCCAATTTTCACAGGCACTATTCATCTCTCAAGAAAAATGACCAAAATACCCCTCCGGGGTGTCCTTTTGATTCCCAATTGACTCTAGATCCAAATCAAACTCCCGAGTAAACTTTTCTGCCTATTTTACGAACTCAATGGAGCAGTCAAAATGACTGTATGGATGACTTAAAAATAATTTTCCTTTTTTTCTTTTTAATTTAGTTCCGAGACGACTCGCACGCGCGTTCCGACTTAATTTCAATAATTCGCGTATTATTCACTCGCGACCATATAATTATATATTACTTTTAATCACTAAGTAATATTCAGTATCAATCACATGTTACTTTATTCTCTAGTAATATTCAATCCAGATTAATTCCAATTATTATTCGTAATTAATTCCAATTAATCCTAATTTTACTTTTAGTTAATTCCATATTAAAAGTCATTAAAATTACGGGGTATTACGGACCTTTTGCCTCTTCCATAATAACTCTATCTTTTCCTTCACCTCCTTTTTCAATGATGAGCCGATTTGGATGATTTTTTCCATCTCGTCCTCATTGAGGATGATGGATTCTACCTCCATTGCAATCTCATCCTTCTCCAGTTTCCTCTCATCCATTGGGTCAAGGGTATCAATATTATAGGAGGTTGTGAGTTTTTTATGGGCCTCTCTCTATTCGACCGAGTTGAAGTGACACTCCCTGGCCTCTATCTGGTCACCTTGGACTTCCCCTACTCCATAACGAGTCGGGAATTTTTCCATTTGGTGAACGGTGAAGGGCACTGCTTCGAACTCTTTAAGGGACACTCGACCGAAAATGATATTGTAGGTCAAAAACACATTCTCATCCATCACAAAAAACTAACTTTCTTTATTAGGCACCTCGGCCAGGTGCCCATGCAAATATCCATTTTGAACACCCAAACGGGTGCACTTTTTCTCCACTAAACCCTATCAAGGGTTGATGATAAGGAACTAACCTCTTCTTACAGAGTTTTAACCCTTTGAAATATTCCCCGAACATGATATCGGCTGATCTGCGACCGTCCACCAGAATTCTACACACATCATACCCATGAACCCTGGTACTGATGACCAAAGGGTCGTTTAGGGGGCTAAGATGCCCTTAAAATCCAAAAGTGAGAATCCCACAATCAAGGTGTCCTTATCTAACTTCTTTATCTTCCTCTGCTTCGTCTCTGAAGCAACCGAGTTTACTTCCATCCATTTGGGCACTGACTTGGCCTCTACGACGTGCGCTTTGCAGTTGGTCAGCTCTGTCCCACTACCGTCCATTCCCCCTTTCATCGTTTTCATATCGAATGAGATTATGCTCAGACATCCCTTAGGTTTAGGGATCTTTGGTGGGAGCTCTGGGTCATCCTCATCGCTGCCAGACTGATCATCCTTCTTTTCAATCTGAGGCTATCATCTCAGCCTCTCATCTCTTGACCCGCCATGTTTCTTTTGGGCATCATCCTTTGAACCACTCGGATCAACATACTTCTGAAGTTTCCCTTATTTCAGCATCTTCTCAATCTCATCTTTTAGATCAAAACACTAGTCGGTGGTGTGGCCAAATAGTGTTGGTGGAAATCACACCACTTACTTCTCAGAGCTATATCATCTTTAGTCTCATTTAAAATCAAGTCAGTTTTACTGTTAGTGGAGTGTAGTAGGCAAACTTGTCATCATCCGACCTCTTATTCCCATCTTTACCCTTTGCTTTTTGAGATTTACTCCCGCTGACTTCCTTCTCGCCCTCTCCTTTAGTCGCCATGTCCTCCTCCGCATTCACGACTCTCCCAACCATAACCAAAAGTTCTTCCATGGAATTTAAAGGATCCTCGACCAGCTTTCAAAGTAATTTGCCTTTCTGTAGTTCACCCATGAGGATGGTAATGGAAATATTCTCTTCGTAATCTTCCACTCCAAGCTTTTCCTCATTGTACCATGTGACATAGTCTCTTATAGATTCATTCTTTTCTTGCTTTACATACAATTGATGGGTAACCTTCTTTCGGGTTTCATGACGAAGTAGAAGTTGTGAATGAACTTCTCGGCCAGCTATTTAAAGTTCTTTATGGAGTTTTTAAGAAGAAAAGTGTACCATATATGAGTTGCACTGGTAAGAGTACTAGAGAATGCTCGGCACCTCATCTCGATTGAGACAGAGTAGATGTCATTCACAGACTGATACATCTCTATGTGATGTATCGAATTTGTACTCCCATCATACTTGTGTGTTACAGTTGGAAGTTTGAACTTGGTTGGAATTGGGTAGCTCACAATCCTTGCTACAAAATGAGACCCTTATACATACCCCCTTTGGACGGGACCTCGACTTTTCAGATGGTCGTCAATTTTGTTTTCCAGCCTTTGGATTAAATTGTTCCATGGTTTCTCAACCGCCACGATATTATCCCCTGCTCTTTCTTTGTCCACTAGGTTAGGCACAGACTCTCGACCAACCATCCTCTCTCGGTTGTTTACTTCCCTCTAGGGATATCAATTTAACCCAACCCGCAAGGTTCCCAACCCTAATGGGGTGGGTTAAAATCTCGTTCAAAATAATAGGGGTGGGTTTGGGTTTTAAAAAAAATTATTTATTAAACGGGGGGGTTCGAGTTTTATAAAAATAAGCTCGACCCGCCCCTCCCGCCCTGTATAGTATAGTATTTAAATTTACTTATATACCCTTCTTATATAAACCTATTAACACTCCCAACACATATATACATAAACTTTAGAACCCTAATTTCTTTTATCCTAAGCACACATTCTCACCCTCCCTTTCTCTATATTTGAGAATAACCATCCTCTCCTCTTGTTTGTGCCTATACCGGAGCCACCCCATCCATCGGAGGACCACGATGACAACGACGGTTTATTAGAACCAAGCGTTGGCAACGACGTTTCTGGCAGGTATATATACACTTCTAATCCCTTTTTTCAAATAGGTCACTCATGGTTAGTAGATCTACGAACAAATGTCAAGTGATTTGAGTAAACACTCACTATTTTTTTACTCTTGCTCAATGTATTTGTTTACGGAGCTATTTTTTTATTTTGTTTGTGCCCTTAATAGTTCATGCATCACTTGGTTCGTTTATGAAGCTCTGGTTTCATAGATTCACAAATCTAATATGTGATTATGTTTTGGGGACATTTGCATCACTTAAGTTTTGAAAAATGATTTTTGTTTATGCATCAATTGGTTCGTTTACATGTTGGTTCGTATAACATCACAAATTCACATATGGTTTCATTTAGTTGGTTCGTTGTTCAGTTTTTTAATTCACGATATATTCATATTTGCGCTGATCATGTATTGGATTACATATTAGTTCGTTTTTTTTCTAATTCACATATGGTTTATCAGTTGGTTCCTTGTTTATTTTTGTAATTCATTTTTTTAATGGATATCTATGTTGTATAGCATCACATATTCACATATTCTTGTTCTGAAATTTATTTTTTTGTCTTTTTTTTTCTTATCTTCTCAGATAATTTAATAAAAAATTATTATCAATCTATATTTATTTTAAAAAATGAGCGAATCAATTCAAGGCAAAAATACCGTTTCTAGGGAACAAACTGAATCAACCTCAACACCTAATTTACATTAATTGTTTAAAATAAATTTCTTTAACAATATGTAAGAATTTTTCCTTAATTGAATTTCTTTTTTGTTCTTTTTGTAGATGATGCTTCTACTGCGGATTCGAGGCCTACAATTTATGATGAGGAGTCCGATCCCAGGGAATTTTAATGAAGAGGTAATGCGAGTAAAAACTCTATTATGAAAAATTATATTGTAAATTCATGTTTTAAATTCTCTTTATAGTTTGTTACTTTTCTAAATATGTTTTAAAAATTGGTCTTTTTTAGGATTGAGTTGATGATGATGAGGAGATTGCAAAATGATGATAGTAGAACTTTTTTAGACTTTTGTGTAACAATTGCTATACTGAGGACTTATTTTGTAATAGTTGATGTTGTTTGAGACTTGTGTTGTTTGAAAATTATTTTGTGGTAGTTGATATTATTTGGGACTTATTTTGTAATAGTTGATGTTGTTTGAGACTTGGAAGTTTGGCATTTTAAATTGTGTTATTTAAGACATTTTAATTATTTTGAGACTTTTAAGTTGATGTTGAAGTTTTAGACTTAGAAATTGATATTGAGACATTGGTATTCATCGATACATATTATTTTCTTATAAAGTCACTATTTTATTTATTATATATAAAATCAGTTTTGTTTTTAAAATAAATTCAAAATTTTGGGGTTTAACCCGCAAGGACGGGCGGGTTCTGACCCGGTTAATTCATGCCGGGCGGGGCGGGGACGAGTTTGAGGAGGTTATACTTAAATGGGTTTGGGGCTTAAAATCTTAACCCGTCGCGGGTCGCGGATCGGGTTGGGTTAATTTTTTTTTTCGCCGGGCAGGGTTGGGTTTTTGACAAACCTGTTAGAGAAGTAGACTAAAACCATGCTTTATGTAATAATTTTAGTCATGGATTTATTGTTATAATAAAATTTGTAATTCCTATTTTAATGAGAATCATGTATGGATAAAATGTTTGCAGTATTTTTTATACTGCCGGTGTCTTTTATTCTAATCAGTAGGTGTTCTGGTGTGTAGAGTATGACTTACACATAAAGGATCAAATCACCAGTTCTTGTGGAATATAAGTTCTATCCTTCACAGTCTTAGATGGAACTGGACACACCATCAGTAGGGCTACAACACAATATTTTAGTAGGTCTATCTTGATTATAAGAAACTGTATAGTTTCAACTTATAGAGCTAGTACACTTTGTGTGTATTGAACGGGATCAATTTCAAGTCATTATTTTTATACTGATTTTATAACACAATGTACACCTCGTGATTATTAGGTTTACTTGAGGCTCTTAATTCGAATATGATTGATGGACACATGCACTATTTATTTATTACTTTGACTTATCGGGTGACATTCATTATTGGATCAATAATCTTGATAAATTGGGTAATGGTGATTAATGTATGGTGAAAGTCTTTTATGGATGGAATCCACATCGCGGTATAGAGATTGGTGATACCCCTTGCGATACTTAAAAGTTTTGTATGTGCCAAACTCTGTAGGTGGATTATATTAATCCGACACTACAAATGAGTTAAGTTGGATCGCTCAAGGACTTGAAGAAGTTAATCAAATAAGTTATCAGTAATTTATTTTACTAATGGGTATCTGTAACCTTAATGTGGGGAGAATTAAGTAATTAATATTGATGAGCTAGAAATATAATTTTGAGTTAAGGAGTGGAGTTTCAATTATAATTATTTAATGGTATTAATTATAATTAAAGGACTGAGATTAGAATTCGGGACGGATTAGGTTTTCTCAGGCCCATTAGGAGCCACATCCTTATCTTTCCTTCGGGTCCCTACTGTAGCCTATATATATGCACCTAAATTTCATTCTCTCCTAAACTAGCCGTCACTCTTGGATACTCATAAGACACAATTTTAGACTTGTGAGAAAGAGTGACAATAGAGAAGAAAGAGGAGACAAGAAGGTGGTCACAAAATAGGTGCCCACCCTCTACTCGTGGTTGTCAATATCAGGCATACAGTAGAAGATTGTGAGGTTAATCGAGCCCTCACGTATTCTATTCGTGCAAAGTCGATCTCAAATAAAATAGATCTCGAAAGGTAAATCCTAATTCCGTTTTGTAGGATTTCTCGTATGTGTAATTTTTTTTGTAATTCGATCTATACGCGTTTTCAATAGACCCTTGGACTTCCGCTCCAACAAAACCTGCCCCATACCAAACTCTTTGCCATCCCTATAAATTTCGAAGCCTTGGATCGGCCTTCTGGTATAGACCTAATACTTTTTCTCTTATAACTTGGTGTTGGGCGAACCATGTTGCTAGAGATTTCATACAGTTCCCAGCAGTTGTCCTCGTCACACTCAAGGTCGTCGACCTTCCTACACTTGTTTTGCTAGGTTGAGTCTCCTGGGGTTGGCCACATCTCTACGTCTCTGATGATGATGGGTCTCCTTGTGGGGGGCGAAGGTGGTCCCCCTATCGCCCCATCTACATTATCTTTGGCAGCCAAAGTTATCATCTCCGCCATAGTGCCTGAAGGTTTGGCAATCATAGTCTGACTAAAGGCAGCAAGCTGTTCTTGCATTTTCTGCTAGCTGGACACCAACTGGGGCTAGGCCCTGAGGCAAATAAGAGGTCATTTTCTCCGACGAACAAGAAGAACAACTGGGTGAGTTGGATGAGCTGGAAAAAAGCCCGAATAACCCAATAAGAGCTCTTTCAGTGGTGATAAAGATCTTACCAATGTGTAACTGGATCACCCCCATCCTGTCAACATGACTGTTGAGTTCCAGGATGACTGTTGAGTTCAAGGATGAACGTTGAGTTCAAGAGTGACTGTTAAGAAATCCCATCTATGACAGAGTTATATCTTAACCATATTAGTCGGGAATCCTTATTTATCTCATTTTTGTATTTATGTTGATTAATGTCTTTATTATTCATGTTTTAATTATTGGGTTGTTAATACGTGTTAATGGTTCCCTTAGAATTAAGGACAAAATGGAATTTCGACCAGACTTAAATCACGTAGATGCTAAATGTGAATACTTTATAATTATTTTGAATTGTGAACATTAATATGTGTGGTTAGAGAATAACAAATTGAGTATTATTTTTTATAACGATTAAGGGTATTTGAATTTTTTTTATTTATCACACATTTGCTTGATATATTAAAATAGGAAAATCTCGGTATTTTTGGAAATATATCAAATGTTCTAGAATTTTCAAATTAGTTAAACATTGGACATATTTTTTATAACCCTCACAAAGTTTTTAACAAGAGAAAATCCAATGGTCTCCATCAACGATCTATAGAATTTCAATAATAAGTAGGTCCTCCAACGAGGAATGCAAATTATTATGGTAGTCGGTATAAATTTCCTTGAAGGTGATTTTGGATTCATTATTCACAAAGGCGGCCCCAAATGAGGAGTCTATGTGATATGAGATAATAAAAAATTAGTTGGTGGTATACACTTAGACATAAAATAATGGTTGGTTCTCCAAAGAGGAATGCTATGATTTTGTGGGAGCAAAGTCTCGGCTATTTAATTTTATTTGAAATAGGTTTTGTCTAGATAATAAAATTAAAAGGAATAGGCTCGCTTTATTTTATTTTGGAAAGTAGATTCTCTAAAGAGGAATACTATTCAAATGGTAATCAAGATGCCGCTGAATTCTTTTAAAATTGATAGAGGGAGCATTAATTTTAATTTAGACTTCAAAAAGTTATATGCCCTATAATAATTCATTTTATTATTTGATTCTGAGTATTAAGATGGGAAGCTCTTTTAATCCACTTGCTATCATTCTCAGGGAAAAAAATTAACTGGACCTAATTACATAGACTTAAAAAGGAATTTGGATATTGTGTTGACTGCTGAAGGGTAAAAGTTTGTGCTCTATGAGATCTGTCCTTGGAAACTTGGTGAGGGGGAAACTGAAAAGGAAACCCAAAATTACCAGAAATGGATCAAGGCTGATGAGATGGTGCGGTGTTACATTTTGGCATCTATGTCAAATGTTCTGCAACATCAGCATCAGTCTATGGACACTTCCTATGGCATGATGCTGAATCTCAAAGATATGTTTGGGGATCAAAATCGTGCTGCAAGACAAGTTGCCATGACAAAACTCATAAACACAAACATGATTGAAGGGACCCCACTGAGGGAATATGTTTTAAAGATGATGTCTCTTTTTAATAAGCTTAAAATCCTTGGAGCGTAAATCGATGGGGAAACCCAGGTCTATATTGTTCTCCAGTCGTTGCCTGAGTCTTTTAAGTAGTTCCACCTAATTTACAACATGAACAAACTTTCTTACTCTTTGGCGAAACTACTTAAAGAACTAAAAGCAGCTGAGGGTCTCATGAAAAAGTCAGTAAGTGCTTTTATTGCTGAGAAAGGTTCTACTTCTAAGCCTATAGTCAATAATAAAAAGAAGAATAAGGCTCAGAAATAGGCTATGGTCCCTCAGGTAACTCGTGAGCCTCGGGGAGGTGTGAAAAAGCCCAAGGGCAAGTGTTTCCATTGTAATTAGTCAAGACATTGAAAGAACAATTGCCCGGTTTTTCGCAATAAACAGAAAAACGTAGGTAAATTCCATTCATTTGTCATTGAATCATGTTTTGTGGTTCTTACTACTGGTACCTGGTGTGTAGATAGGGGAGCCACTAATCATGTATTCAATTCTTTGCAGAGGTTCCAGCAAACCAGGCGACTAAGTGATGGAGAGATTTATCTGACTATGGGAGATGCTACGAGAGTAGCAGTAGTTGCTGTGGGAGATGTTAATTTAAGCTTTAATAATGATAGGAGTTTACTTTTAAAATATTGTCTTTATGCGCCTTCCATTAGGAGGAATTTGATATCAGTTTCTTATTTAGCCCTTTATGGATATTCAATTTTTTTCAATAAACTCGTGGTTGTTAAGAAAAATAAATCTTTTATCCGTTCTGGTACATTAATTGATAATCTTTATATTGTTAATACTATCTCTCCCACAAAATAAATTAATATTTTTCATAATTCAATTGGACCAAATTTAAAGAGAAAGGAACCCTCCTTAGTGAACTAAACGTATCTTTAGCACTTACGCGTAGGTCATATTAATCTAAAAAGGATTCGTAGACTGGTAGCAAGTGGGTAATTGAGCTCACTAGAAATGGAGGCACTTCCAGTTTGTGAATCCTGTTTAGAAGGTAAAATGACCTAGAGGCCTTTCTTGGACAAGGGCTATAGAGCAAAAGAATTGTTGGAATTGGTTCATTCTGATCTATGTGGACTGATGACAACCCGAGCAAGAGGGGGCTTTGAGTATTTTATGACTTTCATAGATGATTACTCACGGTATGGGTATGTTTACCAAATGCACCATAAGTCGGAAGCCTTTGAGAAATTCAAAGTGCATAGGGCAGAAATGGAGAAGCATCAAGGTAAAAGTATCAAAACTCTACGATCTGATCGTGGTGGCGAGTACCTTTTAGGGGAGTTTATCAATATATAGAAGATCAAGGGATCACATACTAATTGTCTGCACCCAGAATTCCTCAGTAAAATGGTGTAGAGGAAAGGAGGAACGTGACTCTTTTGGATATAATTAGATCCATGATGACTTATACAGATCTCCCAGATTCTTTTTGGGGACATGCTTTAGAAACAACCACTTTTTTTTATTGAACTTGGTACCTTCAAAGGCGGTCTCTACTACTCCCAAGGAATTGTGGATTGGGCACAAGCCTAATATGAAACATATTCGAATTTGGGGTAGTTCAGCACATGTGTTGAAGGGAGATCCTATTAAGTTGGAATCAAGATCAGAAGTCTGTTTCTTTGTAGGATATCCTAAGGAAACTAAGGGTTTTTTATTCTATGATCCTAAGGATCAAAAGGTCATTGTGAGCACCAATGCTCGATTCTTATAAGGGGATTATATGATGGATCATAAACCCAGAAGTAAAGTTGTTCTTGAAGAAATGTGAGGGAAACAACAAGATTCTTCAACACCACCAATACATGATGAAATAACACAGCGTGTTGACACTATTACACCAGTACATGGACTACCTTATCGTAGTGGGAGGGTTATACATCAACCTGAATGGTTTATGTTCCTGGGAGAGTCTTATGACAAGGTCCCTGATGAACTCGAATCCAATCCCGGCAAATACAATGAGGCTAGCCAAGATAAAGATGCAGAACTTTGGCTTAAAGCTATGAATTCTAAGATATAATCTATGTACTCTAATTAGGTATGGAGTCTTTTAGATACGCCCGAAGGGATAAAACCCATATGGTGCAAATGGGTCTATAAGAGGAAAAGAGGGGTGGATGAGAAGGTTGAGACCTTTAAGGCATGTCTTGTTGCGGAAGGATTTACTCAGAAAGAGGGCATCAATTATGAGGAAACCTTCTTGCCAGTAGTTATAATGAAGTCCATCCGAATTCTCTTATCCATTGCGGCTCATTTTGATTATGAAATTTGGCAAATGGATGTCAAGACTGCATTTCTTAATGGGAATCTTGACGAATGTATCTATATGGTGCAATCGGACGATTTTATTGTCCAAGGCCAAGAGCATAAATTATGTAAGATTAAGAAGTCCATTTATGGACTTAAGAAATCATCTAGAACTTCGAGCATTTATTTTGATCAGGCAATCAAATCTTTTGGTTTTGAGCAATGTCGAGATGAGTCTTGTGTGTACAAGAAATGCAATGGAAACGTAGTGGTATTTTTAGTATTATAAGTGGATGATTCTGCTCATTAGAAACGATGTTGAAGTGTTGTCTTCGATTAAAGTGTAGTTGTCCAGCCAATTTGATACGAAAGAATTAGGAGAAGCTAGTCATATCCTTGGGATCAAGTTTATGCGTGATTGCAAGAATAGGATGTTGGGTTTATCACAAGCAACTCATATCAATTCTGTTCTTGCCAGATTTAGCATGATAGATTCTAAGAAAGGGTTTCTCCCTTTCAGACAAGAATATCTCTTTCCAAGGATCAGTGTCCTAAGACACCTAATGAGATAGAGAAGATGAAATGCATACCTTATGCTTCTGCATTTGGGAGCCTTATGTATGATATTATATGCACTAGACCTGATATCTGCTTTGTGATTGGCATGGTCAGTAGATATCAGTCTAATTATGGGCAAGAACACTGGACTGCAATATAGCATATACTCAAATACCTAAAAAGAATATGAGATTATATGCTAGTTTACCAGGCAGAGAGTCTTACCCATTGAGTACACTAACTCAAATTTCCAGTCTGAGAGAGATTCCGGGAAGTCTACCTCTGGATACGTGTTTACCTTGGGAGGGGGAGCCATTAGTTGGAGGAGTATCAAGCAATCTTGTATTGCTGATTCCACCATGGAAGCTGAATATGTGGCGGCCTCCAAGGCAGCTAAGGAAGCAGTATGGCTTAGAAACTTCCTAATAGATCTAGGAGTTGTACCTTTAGTTAAATCGGTTATTACACTTTATTGTGATAATAGCGGTGCGGTTTCTAACTCAAAGGAACCGAGGAGCCATAAGATAGGTAAACACATTAGCATAAGTATCATCTCATTCGAGAATTTCTGCAGCGGGGTGATGTCACAGTTATGAATATTGCATCAGAGAACAACCAGGCAGACCCTTTCACAAAGAGCTTACCACCCAAGACTTTTGATAGTCACGTAGAGGGGATGGGAGTGAGATGCATTGCAGCATGCCTTTGAGTCTAAGTGGGAAATTGTTAGAGAAGTAGAATAAAACCATGCTTTATGTAATAATTTTTGTTATGGATTTATTGTTATAATAAAATCAATTATTCCTATTTTAATGAGAATCATGTATGGACATAATCTTTGCAGTAATTTATATGTTGTCAGTGTCTTTTATTCTACACAGTAGGTGTTCTCGTGTGTAGAGTACGACTTACACACAGAGGATCAGATCACCAGGTCTTATGGAATATAAGTTGTTTCATTCACAGTCTTAGATGGAACTGGACACACCATCAGTAAAACTGTAGCACAACATTTTAGTAGGTCTATCTTGATTACAGGAAACTGTATAGTTTCAACTTATTATGGTAGTATACTTTGTGTGTATTAAACGGGACCAATTTGAGGTCATTATTTTTATACTGATTTTATAAGACAATGTACACCTCGTGATTATTAGGTTTACTTAAGGATCTTAGTTCGTATATGATTGATGGGCACATGCACTATTTATTTATTGTTTTGAGTTATCGGGTGAGATTCATTATTGGATCAATAATCTTGATAAATTGGGTAATGGTGATTAATGTATGGTGAAAGTCTATTATGGATGGAATTCACATCGCGGTATAGAGATTGGTGATACACCCTTGCGATACTTAAAAGTTTTGTATGTGTCAAACCCTGTAGGTGGATTATATTAATCCGACACTACAAATAAGTTAAGTTGGATCGCTCAAGGACTTGAAGAAGTTAATCAAATAAATTATCAGTATTTTATTTTATTAACAGGTATCTGTAACCTTAACGTGGGGAGAATTAAGTAATTAATAATAAGGAGCTCGAAATATAATTTTGAGTTAAGGAGTGGAGTTGCAATTATAATTATTTAGTGGTATTAATTATAATTAAAGGACTGAGATTAGAATCAGGGATGAATTAGGTTTTCTCAGGCCCATTAGGAGCCACATCCTTATCTTTCCTTAGGGTTCCTACTGTAGCCCATATATATGCACCTAAGTCTCATTATCTCCTAACCTAGCCGTCACTCTTGGATACTCATAAGACACGATTTCAGACTTGTGAGAAAGACAATAAGTAGAGAAGGAAGAGGATACAAGAAGATGGTCTCGAAATATGAGCCCACACTCTACTCGTGGTTGTCCATATTAGGCATACAGTAGAAGACTGTGAGGTGAATCGAGCCATCACATATTCTATTCGTGCAAAGGCAAGATCAAATCAAATAGATATCAAAAGGTAAATCCTAATTCCTCTTTGTAGGATTTCTCGTATGTGAAATTTTTCCTGTAATTCGATCTATACGCATTTTCAATAGACCCTTGGACTTCCGCTCCAACAAAACCTGCCCCATACCTGACTCGTTGCCATCCCTATAAATGTCAAAGCCCTGGATCTGCCTTCTGGGATCGACCTAATAATTTTTCCCTTGTAACTTGGTGCTGGGCGAACCGTGTTGCTAGAGATTTCATATAATTCCCAGCAGTTGTCCTCCTCACAATCAAGGTCGTCTGGGCCTTCTTACAATTGTTTTCCCACGTTGAGTTTCCTGGGGTCGGCCACATCTTTACGTCTCTGATGATGATGTGCCTCCTTATAGGGGCCGGGGGTGGTCCCCCTATCTCCCCATCTACACCATCTCTGGCAGCTAGAGTTATCATCTTCGCCTCAGTGCCAGAAGGTCTAGCAATTATAGTCTGGCTAAAGGCAACAAGCTATTCTTGCATTTTCTGCTGGCTGGACACCAGCTGGGGCTAGGCGTTGAGGTAAATCAGAGGTCATTTTCTTCGGCGAACAAGCCTAACAACTTGGTGAGATGGATGAGCTGTAAAAAAGCCTAAATAACCCAACAAGAGCTCTTTCAATGGTGATAAAGATCCTACCAAGGGTGGAATTGGATCACCACTAGAGAATCAAGTGAGAAACAAGCTGAAAAGGAGAGGAATAAGACGAACCTTCGTTCCCACAAATGACGCTAAAATGATGAAGCTAAGAAATCACCATTTATATTTATATATGCAGCTCAAGCTCAAACACCGCACAATAATGGAGATACGTAAAAGAAAAGTTACAAAAGTAAGACAAAGAGGTAAGAAGAAAGGGAAGAACACCAGTATGTACGTGGTTCATATTTTCAACCTACTCCACTATGTAGGGAAGCAAGGTTTTCACTAAGAAAATGAGGTTCTAATGGCATTGGCAAATTAGACAGAGTTTGGCTAGGGTTTACAATTTTCAAATCCCTTCCACAGGGGAAGAATATGGGTATATATAGTGCTTGGGGTGCGCAGTGCACCCCCAAGCATATAAGTAACATGTGCATGGTGAAGCTTCCAATAGGGCATGGACACCTGTCCCTAGCACAAGTATGTAATGATTACGTAATATTCCCTCACATGCTCTTGAGATCTTGTTATAATTGCCTATTCACGTAGATGGTGACTCATCGAGCCCACATATATCTTGCTAGGTATTAAGTGTCGGTTGTCCTGGTCCAGGCCAAGCTGAGTCGCCAGGTCGGTCTTCTAATAGAATGATTGTCGGTGTACTGAACTGAGTTTGTATATGGTCCTCGGCCCCCATTTCAAGGACGAGGCCGAGGAGGTGTGAGAGGTAACTAAGATCATTGATGTTGTTATGTGTCTGAGTAACGATCAAGGACGAGGCCCCTTGTGGCAGAACTCTAGCTGAGTTGTCATATGTTAAATCTTGATGGTTTGCCAAGGTTGGACTTGCCCGAGTTGATCCTAGCTTGGGACGAGGTCATACTTGGGTGTATCACTTAGCAACCAACTTTGAACCCTGATCTGGATCCAGAAACTCATTCTTTTTCGTACTCCTAATCGAATAAGAAAAATATTTATCATTAAACTTCACCAAATAGTCTCCATAATTCAGACGATCTCTATCTTCAGATGTGGTAACACTCTCCTACCACTACAATGCATCCTCAGTCAACTTAAAAGTAGCTAACATCTGCTTTTAAAGACCTGAGAAATCCACAATCCTCAAATTCCTCTCCATATCAGGTCCCCATTGATGAGAAACCATTAGGTGAGATCTCCCAGCAAATCTAGGAGGATTCCCCTTATGGAAGTTGGCCCTCACCTTATCCTAAATTGAAGTGGGTTCACCCTCTAGCTACATCTTTTATTTCCTCACCTCTGTCTTCCCATATCAATACTAGTCGTTATGGGCTCACGAATGATATTCACTAAATCTTCGATACTAAAAAGAAACTGACCCTGCCTCTCCTGAATTACGGGAACAAAAACCGAACAATCTCTCCTATCTCCAGATCTCTTAGTGTTCACCATATGCAAAGACAACAACAAATAACATTAGACTCAAAAAACCAAAAGAGTGCAAATCTTTTAAAGGAATCAAAGATAGGCAAAGTGGAAGCCATAACAGACTCAAAACCCCCAATACCTAAGACTATGCTCTGATACCAACTGTGACACCCTGCATATTTTAGTATTGGCACTAACCATTTCCCCTTACCAACCTACATCGGGCGTAAGAAATTAAATACCATTCTTAGCATGCAATAGAAATCTGAGACATTAAAAACTTTTTCCATAAGATATGATTTCAAAATTATCCAATCAATATAAACAACCACCATAATAAAATCCATCACAATTCTAACTCTAATGAATAAATCTCAACTCCAAAGGTAGAATAATCCTCAAAATAATAATCCAATTGCAAATATCTAACTTAAAATTATAAACAACTATGGATTCGAATGACCCACGAAAAATCCATAAATGATTGTCTAGTGATACGTACAACTGGAAATGAAAACTAAATTACTGGAGCAATAAAAAGTAACTCTAGCGGTAGCTCCACGAATATCTAATCAATCCCAGAAAGATACTCCCACAATTGTACCTGAAATCTTAGTCAACTCAATGGGTCAAAGCCCACCGCATGAATACTATTTACTCCTCCCACATAGGATCCATGAGTTTATATATAAGCATCTATGAGATAAATATAACAATAGGGTATTTTATATTAAAAACAATAAAAAATACGAGTAAAGTAAAACAGCACTAACTACCCACATCAACTAAACAACCCCACTATTCAAGTCAAATTGTGTTTGTTTCAACATTTAGTTATGTTTAAACCATGAACTTAATTTAATGCAATTATCCCGTTACTTTTGTAAAGTGACATCACCATAGCCATCCAACCTTTTCATTGATCCTGCACATATTCAGGCATGCCTCTTATCTCAACACATCACAACCCCACCCATCACTATCGTCGAACGACCTGATTTCGTTAGCCCTGTACATATTGGTGATGCCCCACACATGACACGCCATTATAGCCAGACAACCATGTTTCATTAGCCCTGCACTCACCCACATCACTATAGCCATCCAAAGCAATCATCGTTAGTCTTGCACATATTGGTGATGCCAATTCCATTTTTATACCCGTTTATTATCGCAGACATTAATTATAATGTCTTAATCAAGTTCTCTTTATTTCAATTAGACCCACCCATAATTCGAACAATAAAACTATAACCATCCATTAGCCCATACCTAGAAATCACGAAACCATAAGTATTACCTAGTCTATCACCTAGGAAGACTACCTGCCAAAAATAATCACCTAGCCTCGCACCTAGACTAAAGGAATAACGTAACAACGTATTACTCAGACCCGCCCAGGAAAATACTCAACCATACAAGTACACACTCACTAGCCCCATACATAGAAAGTTCCACCAATAACAAATTCTACCTACTAGTCCCATACCTAGCAAGCAACCTATCACACAAGAGTGAAAGCACAATAACTCACAGAAATCCCAACGTCCCCATGATATTAATTTATTAACAAGAACGATCTCTACATAATTTATGTTTTTAATTTAGCACTATAATTTCTCGATTAATCCCACAAATCAAATTCCATTCAACTTACATCAGTTTAATCATGTAATGACCAAGTTTTACAAAATAGTTTCACAAGTTCTTAAATTCGATAATTTCAATACGAGTGATATTATACCAATTCAACACATAATCCAATTCAAACATGCGTAATAATAACATTTTACGATAATTAATTTCGTTCTACAACATACACATTAATGTCAAAATTTTACGAGTCAAAACATTATTTAAATTTCACACTTTAATACTAACCTACAATTTGTCCCATAAATCTACCATAATCCAACACACTAACCTAATCATGCGATGTTTCAAATCTTAAACCATATTTTTTTATTTAATAAAACAGTTCGAATTAATTATAACTTTCCCTAATAAATCTTTCTAATTATTTTTAGTAAAAGTTGACTAATTAAGATTTAGGCAACACTTAAAATACATAACACTTAAAGGAAATAATAGAAATATTCATATCTGAAAATAAGTTGTCTCGAAAATATGATTACACGGTTACGATTGTCTCATGAAAATAATCAAATTCTGTTCTTGGTTGATCTTGAGAAAACTTTATTTGAGCCTCAAATATTTGGTTGAAGCTTTATTTTAATAGAGGATTAAGTTTTGTAAAAGATGGGAGGAATGTTTTTTAGATGCTACTACCTTTAAAAAAGGGTTAAAAGTGTTTAATAGGTATAATCCCCACGTCTTTTAATAAAGGAAATTTTTTAGAGTTTCAAACTAATATAAGCACTCTCAAAGAAGTCATCCCGCAACTTATGCACCGGTGCAAATCGATTCGCACCTAAGGCCGAATCGACCGAGGAGCCCAGTTTTGCCAATTTAAAATAAAAGTAAGTAAAATCCAAATTTTCTCCCGATTTCAAACCAATTAAAACCCTATTATTTTTATAACAAAACTAAATATTTTTAAATACTAAAAAAATAATCATGTCAAATAAAAAATATTTTTCAGTTTTCAAATTATATAAAATTATTCTTCGGTTCAAAATCACGGGTATTACAAGATCCGTGGATTGGAGTGGCATTCTAATCAAGTTTAAAGGTCCTTTAATGGAGTTTTCATGGTTGCATGACGGTCAAAACAACATAGTTTTTACAAGAAAAGCTAAAAATAAAAACTAAGAACCAGATGAAGAAGGACATCAGTTCTAGCTATGACTGCAACCTTATTAAAATCGTGATGGACTCTTATTAAAAGGAGTTTTAACCCAAGAGAACTATACTCAAGGAAGAATTGTTGACCTTAATGGATGGGAACATTGTGTCCTATTTTATGTATAATTGTTTGTGTTTGATTATGTATATGCCATCTGATATTAAATGTTGCATAAGTTTGTGAGTTAATATAATAATTTAATTAGGAACCACTTTTTATGAACAACATGGATATATTTATGATAATGCTTTGATCACAATTTTTATGAAAAGTTAAAATTCATTTATTCTTTTTTGAAATTGAATTTAGTCGGGTAATAATTAAAAGTATAAGTTCAATTATGCTCTCTAAATTTTATTTTTTTTAAATAATTTAATTAAAAAAAAATTAAAATAGAGAAATCGGATTATTCAATTTGTACAAGTAATTGAAAAATTACCGGTGATCTAATTCTGGTGATTATAATCAAATATATATTTTTCTAAAATACATAATGTTCAAAATATTAAGTGAGATAGGAGTTTCAACATAAACCTCACAGTCTCCATCGGTGTTTTAAGAATGTGATGAGATTAATTCCCCACATCAACTTTGTCTTTCCTCGCAAACAGAGGGAATTAATTACGACATCCATTATTCTTAAAACTCTTAAGTGATAATGCCTATAATTAGAATGTAAGTGAGTTTGGTCCCCACAATGGAAAAATTCAACACGGTTAGAATTAATTTTGAGGAGCAACCTTATGATATATACTCAAACATAATGATATCCTCCCAAATGGAGTCTTTGCTATGAATTGTCAGACCTAAAGATGTCGACTATTCAATTATATTGTACACAAGTTTCTTGGACACTCCGAATAATATAATTGAAAGATAAAAAATATGTTTAGTAGCTAACAATAAGAAATATAATTTCATAAAGGAACTATGGTGTTAGATAGTGTAGAGGGGGATTGAAGGTAATCCTTAGATTAGAGATAATCCCCCTAATTACAATAGTGTTTGGGATTAAGGCAGCTCAGCTTAGCAACTCCGCGCGGTAATTTCGCGTGGCAGCCCAGAGGGACCTTCCAGCGAAGAAGCTAATCGAGAGAGCTCGTCCTTTAGTCCTGTTGATTAATTTGGTCTTGTTGTATCTTTTGATTATATTAACTATGAGCTATAACGATTGTAATGATGTAATGAGAATAATGAAATTGTGTGAGGTCGAACGATACTCGCTAGAGACCAGGCTTGGCAGGGCCTGGGAGAGCTTTCATGCTCTATCGAACGACCTTGCCGTGGGAACTTCAGAGGGTCTTGGTTTGGAGGATTGAGAAGTGAGGCACTGTTGGGGCTTGTCCTGACCATCTTAGATACACCTGGTAAAACACCGACGAACCCTGGTCGTGGAACCTCAGGGGGAGCAACCTTGAGTTCCATCGGGAGTTTAGTTATGAGCCAAACAACCCTCTACTTAATGTCACATCCACTTTATCTGATATCACTAACCATCTAGGTAATGTCAGACCTGCACTTGAGTAAACCACGGTGGTATTTGGGGTTGTCAGACAGTTGGTGAGCCACCTCTGTGACGGTAGCCCCCTGACACACAGTGGTTAGGCAAAAGGCATGTCTTGGCATTTAATGCTTATGACGTGGAGATAACTAGTGCATCAGGTATTTAATGCTTGTGACATAAAGTATGAGGGATGTCTTTCATAATCATTAATGGTTGAGTTGCCTCGGGGGCAGTGTGGGGGGATATTTAAGGACCCCAACCACCTCTAAGGAGGCATCATGTTATTATTAAGAGTTCAAAAGTTATTACTAGAGATATTTATTACGAACGCGAAAGTCTACTCACCCATCATTGTCATTTATTACGAAGCTTTAATATTTGACAGAGATCATTGAGGGTGGTGGGGGTGTTTTGCTGCCTACCAAGGTATATCTAGGGTGCTCATTTTCTCTCTCCCTCTAAGAAAAATTACTTCTAAGTTCATTACTACCTTCTGAGTTATACATGAGAGATTAGTGAGTTTAAACTGAGTCTATCTTCATTGAGTCGTGCTTGTATGTCCTATGGTTAATCAATAGTGTTGCTGCTTAACTTATCATTACCATACTCAAAAGGAGTTACGCCTCCATCTAATCTAAAGTACCCTCTTACATTTGGTGACTCTGCTGGGGAGGCATTCTTCTAAGCAAGGAGTATGGCACAAGATAATGTTAATCGAAGGCTTAACTTTGATGACATTCAACATAATGAAGAACAAGTGGTGAGAGAGCTGGAGGTTTCAAGGGATGGGGTTCCTCGAGTAGAGGTACCTACAGTTCAGGCTGCAAGAGGTACCCCAGGAGTGGCACAGGCTTCAACGAGCGCCGAGTTGGGACCAACCTAGGTGGCACTCCTCATGAACAAATTTTATGAGTTTTTGCAAACTCTTGTAGGTTCAACGGTACTGGGAGGATTTGAAGCCAACTCCTTCGTGACACCAGGGATAGCCCCAGCGGACCCACCAAGCGTGGTCATAATGGGAACAGTCCCAGTAAGTATACCCTTTATTGTAAATCCAATAGAGGGAACCCAAGGAGCATCAACGGCTTCAACTGTGATGATTTCTCCAGCTGCAATGGGCACGCAGCCTATAGTCCCGTTGGTATTGCTTCAATGGCGTTACCCATGGAAGAGATGAGGAAGGAGATACAGAAAGATATGTTGAAGTTCATGCAAGCCTCCTCGCAATCTGCGGGTGAGGTAGCTTCAAATAGATGATTTTCTGACGATTAAGTTAGAAATAACCTAGCACCATTAAGTTAGAAATAACCTAGCACCATTAAGTTAAAAATAACCTATCACCATCAAATAGACGATTTTCAGACGCCTTACCCCCAGGAATACAATGATGAGCCCTATCCAAAAGATTACATTCCTCCTATTTTTGAAAAATACACAGGAAAGGGTGGAAACCTGAAGGAACATATCAAACGCTTCGTTGAACACTCGGGGGAGCATTACAATAACAAGAAACTCAGGTTGAAGTAATTTTCTAAATCCTTAACCGATATGGCATACACTTGGTATTCTCATTTAGCTCCCAAGAATGTTTCCATATGGGAGGAAATGCACGTTTTGTTCGTCCAGAAGTTCTTTTTGGCGGAAGATGAGTTTACTTTGACCCAACTGGGGAGGGAGAAGCAACGACCCGGTGAAGAAGTGGTGGTTTACATTCGAAGGTTCAGGGAAAGGTCCCTCGATGTGAGGGAGGAGGCAAAAGAGTCCAAGTTATTGTAGATCTGCGCGGAGGGGCTGCTTCCTGAGTACATCTTCCATCACATTAATGAGATGCGCGAGGGGACTTTTTCGGCATTCCTAAAGGCAACAAGAAATATCTCATTGGTGGTGCGACCAAACCTTGTGGTGGTACCCATGATGTTTAGGCAGTCGATTTAACCTGTGAGGGGGAGGTCTCAGTCCCCACGAGTAGGGTACACCGAGGGAGCAGATGGGGTAAGGTGCCGAAGAAGGACAACAAGAGGAAGTTTGGAAGAAATAGGGAGGACCCACCACCATTGCCTTGTACAGTGGAGGAGGCTGTCAGCTATTACAATACAATGATCCAAAGAGGAATGATCTACGAACCAAAGGGAATTCCCGTTGGGGAACCTGATGCTGCAATAAGGGCGGATCCGAAATATTACCAAATTCATTGGAAGATCCAGCATCCGACAGAGAGTTGTTTCACGCTAAGAAGAATTATCGACAAGTATGTGAAGGTAGGGACGTTGCAAATCCCTCTGCAGAATGTTAAAAATAACCCATTCCCAGCACATGGGGCCAATCTGGTGGTGGCCTATGACGAGGAGGAAGAGAGATAAGAAAGAGAGCCAACGACGAAGCAAAGGGAGTTCGAAGAAGCTTTGGAAGATTGCACTAAGGGAATGGATAGCGTAGTGTTAGCCTACGATGAAGCAAGTGCTAAAGACGTGAAGATGTATACAGCGTTGAAGGTGAGGAAGCATACCAAGTCATTGAATACTGTGCAGTTTCAAAATCTCCAAAGTTCACCTGGTTCTTCGACCAAGTAGGGATACCGAAGGAGAGTAGATTGGAAATAACCCTGGAAATCCCTGACATTGTGAGGAAGAACGCCGTCCCTTCGCTGAGATGGAAGGGACCCATGGCTAAGTTGGTAAAGAGGTTTCTGTCAGAAGTAACTTTCAGTGAGGCAGATAGGGCCGTAAGGTTCCCTTATAACAGGCCATTGTATGTGACCGCCAATGTTAACGGAGTTAGTTTTGCAAGGACTCTTATGGATGGGTGAGCTTCCATTAATATCATGCCAATCAACTCTTTCCATGTAGTTAATATTCCAGAAGAATGGTTAGTTCCCATGCCTTTGGTGATTTTGAGATATGACAACCAGTCTTCCAAGTCCATTGGGTACGTGAATGTTGGGATTGTGATGCGAAATTTGAGTTCCCATATCAAGTTCCACATAATAGAGAGGACAACTTCCTACCATCTACTGATAGGAAAAGTGTGGATGCACAACCAAGGGCTAATCCCTTCGACGTATCACCAATGCGCCAAAGCTAATATCAAGGGAACGGAGGTCACCATTAGGGCTACGAATAGGCCCTTCGCTATTGAGGAAGCTCACTTGGTAGATACGGCATTTTATATAGAATTGGAGGAGGATGTCTTGGTCCTAACGAGAAGAATGGAGGGAGCATGGGTTCCCTCTATCAGAAAAATAATGGGGACCTTGAACGAGCAGAATAAAGAGGTTTTAAGAATAAAAGGAGTGATGGCCGAAGAAGCCCATCAGGTGGTCCCTCGGCCCCAAAACATTTTGAAGAAGCTCAAAGACAGGATGAGGCCTAAGGTGGACCCCGTCGAGCATGAGGTTAAACGACAGAGCGCGCTGAGTTGATTTTTAGGAGGAAGAGTTGCTGAGGCTTCTAGGGAAATGAAAAGGAAGGCAGTGGAGACTGCCAGTAGACAGTGCAAAAAGATAGTTATCGAAGAAGGAAAGGTGGTTTATCGATTATAATGGTGTGAGAGGGCGGTCGAAGAAACTGATAATGAGGCTGACCCGATATACGAATGCTTTCTGGTGGATCAACGATGATAATGTATGGTGATAAGTAACTCTAACATACAGGAATTTATGGAAGAAGTCGCTGAGGAACCAAATTAGATGGCAGATCAATCGAAATCATAGTCATAAGAGTTGGAGCAGTTGAACCTGGCAAAAGAAGGGGAGGATCCAATGCCTATTTTTTTCTCGAAAGATCTCAGTAAAGGGAAACGAGAGGCCTTGGTTGAGTTGAGTCGGGAGTTCATAGACATTTTTATGTGGAAGTACACAAAGATGGAAGTGCTGGATGAGGAAGTGAGTTGCAACAAGTTGAACGTGATGCCTTCATCCATTCCAGTGAAAGAAGCAACGAGAACGTACAAGCCTGAGCTAGACTTGAAGATCAAAGAAGAGGTCCAACGCTTATTAACGACAGGGTTCATCAAACCGATACAACACCCACTTTGGCTATCTAGGATTGTCCTAGTGGGAAAGAAAGACAAGAACCAAATAAGGATCTACGTGGATTTCAGAGACTTGAATATGGCTTACCCCAAGGATGAGTTCCCTCTACCCTCCATCGGTAACCTGATAGATGCAATGGCTGGCCATGAGATGTACCGCTTCATGAATGGGAATGTAGGGTATAACCATATCAAGATGAACCCCATGGATGCAGAGAAAATGATGTTTTGAACCCCATTGGGCAACTTCATGTACAAGGTGATGCCGTTTGGACTCAAGAACGCTAGGGCTAATTACCAGAGAATAATGATGGCCATTTTCCATTACTTCTTTCATAAATTTATGGAATTTTATGTGGATGATTTAGTCATCAAATCGAGGAAGGAGGAGTCCCATTTGAGCAATTTGATGAAGGTGTTTACCCGATGCAAGAAGTATAAATTGAAGATGAACCCACTAAAGTGCGTCTTCGGAGTAACAAGTGGAAAATTTCTAGGCTTTGTGGTTGATCAACAAGGGGTGCAGATGGACCAGGGCAAACATCGACGATCTTAGAGATGCCAAGTCCAAGAACGGTGAAGGAGCTGAAGAGTTTCCTCGGTAAAGTTTCCTATCTTAGGAGATTTATACATGGATTGACCGAAATAACACACCCGTTAATGCAGCTGTTGCGAAAGAGCACGAAATTCAAGTGGGAGGGGGTTCACTAGGAGTCTCTCGCTGGGCTGAAGAAACTGCTCGTTTCACCACAGACCACGGTTTCCCCAAAGGCGGGAATACCATTGCAGCTATACCTCACATCCACCACGAGGTCCGTTGGAGCTTTGCTGGTACAAGAGATTGACGGGCAAGAATGGCCAGTCTACTACCTCAACAAAATTATACATGGGCCAGAGGTCAGATATAGTAGCTTAGAGAGGATTGTTTAACCTTAGTCTTTGTAGCGCAAAAACTTAAACATTATATGCTATATTTTACAATTCATATTGTAACTAGATGTGATCCTATTAAGTATTTACTGGAAAGAACTATATTAATTGGTAGGGCAGCTAGGTGGTTCCTCATCCTCTCGGAATATGACTTGAAGTGTGTGGTTCCTCACGCGATCAAGAGCCAGGTGTACGCTGACATGTTGGCAATCTTACCCTCTGGAATGTTTGAGCCACCAAAAGAAAGTATTCCAGGAGACGACTTACATGCCAATTACTTGGATGCAAGTGATGAAGAATGGATGATGCAGTTTGATGGATCTTAGGCGAAAAAGAAAGGAGGGGTAGAGGTTATTCTTTCAAAAGGAATGGAGGAGATTTGTCTTTCTTACAAATTAGATTTCCCTTGTTCCAATAACTAAGCAGAGTATAAAGCGTTAGTGATGGGGTTATTGGAGGCCCTTCGAAGAGGGATTCGTTAACTCTGTATTAAAGGTGATTCAAACTTGGTAATTCAATAAGTGAATGGAGAATATGAGTTGAAACACTTAAGCCTGGCATCATACCGAACAATCATTCAGAGGCTTCTCAGCCAGTTCTATCGGACCAAGATCAAGAGACATCCCTAAATGATGAACCGGCATCCAGATGCCTATGCCACCATCGCCCAAAAAATAGTCATGAGGAATGATACAACTGCAGTCGTGGTTCAATAAAGAACGGCTCATTCAGTGGTACAGTCAATTCTGCCGATGGAGGAGGACGATGACTGGAGGGGAGAGATTAGAAAGTAACTGGAATCTGGTGAAGGAGTGATGGAGCTAAGGGAACTAGCCCAATACTTCCCAAACAGGGAAATATTTACTTCAGAAACGTAGGGGGATGGTTATCAAGATGCATCTACCCAGAAGAAGTGGACACATGAAGAGCACTGTGAAATAACTAAGAGGTAATTCAAAGGGAGGGTTATTTCTAGCCTAGAATGAAACAGGACGCAGCGGAGGTATAACGAAAGTGCGCTAAGTGCCAATTATTCTTCGGAACAGCTGAATGCCATTTCGTTGAAGCTCAACCTGACTGAAGGTAACCTTACATTGACTGCATTAAAGATGGAATCGTACCAATGGAGAAGATTGATGCGATGAAACTTAAGCGAAGGGCCCCGAGGTTCTACATTCAGGAGGGGCATCTTTATTAAGGGGGCTACTTTAACAGGCCACTGCGTTGCATCACGAAGAAAGAAGCAACCGAAGTCCTCAAACAGGTGCACAATCCAGCTCACATAGGAAGGGCCAAGTTGTATGACAAGTTGATAACGTTGGGGCAATATTGGCCAACAATGGAGAAAGACTCTACTGAGTTCGTTCGAAAGTGCAAGGTTTGCCAACTTCATGGAAATATGATCCACGCCCCATCGATGGAGCTACACTCCCTGGCCACGCCTTATCCTTTTCACACTTGGGCATTCGACCTGGTAGGGGTAATACATGCTTCTTAGAAGGGTAAGATATGGATACTAGTAGTAACAGAGTATTTTACAAAATGGGCTGAGGCGATACCATTGAGAAGGGCAACAACGGGGGTGGTGAGCAACTTCATCAGAGAATACATTATTTACCGTTTTGGAATTCCAAAGGTTATCCTCTCAGATAACGAAACCCCTTTCATCAATTCAGAGGTAACAATACTCACAGACAAGTACTCCATTATTCATCATATTTCAACGGTGGCATATCCAAAGGGAAACGATCAAGCCGAGGCAATTAACAAAACCTTGGTTAATATTTTGGCTAAAATGATGGAGGATTTTCTTGGATCGCGGAATGAGAAAATACCAGCTGTGTTGTGGACTTATCAAACAACCAAGATGAATCCCATAGGGTATACTTCATTCTCCCTTATTTATGGGGCTGAGGCGATTCTCCCGATAGAGTTGGAAGTTCTCTCTGCTCGATATGCCTTGCGAAGTAGCATGCTCACTCAGAATAAACATGTGTAGTTGGAAGCATTGGATGAACACAAAGATAATGCGATGCAACACTTTCAAATGTATACGAAGAAGCTCTCCAGGGCATATGATAACCTGGTGAGACCAAGGAAATTCATGGAAGGAGACCTCGTTTTGAAGGCAACAGTGAAGCTCATCAGGGGTCTTCCTCTACCTAAGTTTGTAGCAAATTGGGAGGGACCTTTCATTGTAAAAGAAGCTCACAATTCAGGTTATTGTTTAATTTCTAAGATGGAAGAAGACAAACCATTCAAGATTAACAATAAATGGTTGAAAGTCTATCATGTGTAAGTAATTAAGTTTGGACCTCTGATGTATATAGCTGTTGTTATGAATATACATGTACTTTTTTTTAATTATAACTCGAGTGGAGATGAAAGAATTATAGAACTTCATAATATACGCAGACAGTTGTAGCACAAAGAAATGACATGGGAAAACATACATATTTTTCATTCATTCATACACTTTGGGGAATTACAAAATTGAGAGCTATTGCCCAAGAATTACATAAAAAAGAAAAGGAAAATGTTTATAAAAAATCGTTGACCTAAGAGGAACCAAAGATCTGGAGCAGAGAAAAAATCTCCAGGAAGGCCCGAAGAAGCTTCCAGGCAAGACTGTTGAGCACTTATAGAAACCTCCAATCTCATTTGCGCTTGTGTACGTTCGATGAGGAGTTTCTATCGTTTCAGCTTCACTAGCCGCAGAGCTTCTTTGACATCTTCTACCTCCTTATTAACAGCTTCAAGCAGAGGCGCTAGCTCAACCAACTTAGCCTCCTCAGTCCGTTGATCCTCGCAATGTTTCTGCAGCTGCTCCCTCTGATTATCCAGTCGCTAACTCTTCAAAGTTTTTAAGTGCGCAATAAGACAGTTAAAATGGAAGCCATCACGACCCAATTCCCCCAGGTAGCCCAGGAATTAGTTGAGGAGGGTTGTGGTAATGTTTGAAGTGGGAGTGCTAGTAATATCAGCAACAATGGTAGCCATGCCCTGAAGTATATAGCTCATCATGGGGATGTTGGAACGCAGGCAATCCATAGAAAAAGTCTCAGGATGGTGGCTTGCAAGCTGCTCAACTACTAAGCGATGGCTGGTAGGCATTTGAGAAGAACGCTGAAGGACCATGAGGCAAAAAGCATGAGGTTCCAAGTCGGGCAGAGGGAGCTCACAACCAGATTCACTCTCGGCAGCAGCGCCAGTCGTGGAACCTTAATCATTGTGACTAGAATCTTCTGAGATAATGGGTTCCCGATGGGGTGACGCGATGGGCAAAAGAACTGGTGGATAATCCTCCCGTGCAACCTGAGAACAGGTAGAAGAAATCATGAGTTAAAAGAAAAAATCTTAACAAGTGTTTTCGTTGTTAAGTCACGTTATAGGTGGAGTTTATGAAAAAATATTAACAAGTATTTCGTTGTTAAGTCACCGTTATAGGCGGAGTTTAAGAAAAATCTTAACAATTATTTTCATTGTTAAGTCACCGTTATAGGTGGAGTTTATGAAAAAAATCTTAACAAGTGTTTTTGTTGTTAAGTAACCGATATAGGTGGAGTTTATAAAAAATCTTAACAAGCGTTTTCATTGTTAAGTCACCGATATAGGTGGAGTTTAAGAAAAAAAATCTTAACAAGTGTTTTCATTGTTAAGTCACCATTCTAGGTGGAGTTTATGAAAAATCTTAATAGGCATTTTCGCAGTTAAGTCACGAATATAGGTGGAGTTTATGAAAAGTCTTAACAAGTGTTTTCAGTGTTAAGCCATCATCATAAGGTAAATTTGAATGGTTGAGAAATACAGAGAAATTAGCGAAATACCTCAGCATTAGCGGGAGCGAGAATGGGAGTCACCGTGGAGGCTATAACGACACGAACCATTGGGGGCAAGCTTATTTCTTCAAAGGCCTCAACGGGGCCCTTAAATGAAGAAGCCTCAACGGTCGGTCAAGCTCCTTCACTAACAAAAGGTACCAAGGCCAACATAGAAGTTTTATTTAGGGAAGACGATGGGCCTCCAAACGCTGTCCCAATATGGGTGGGTACAGAAGAACCACCACACTGGGCAGAAACATCAACCTTGGCCTTAGAAAGAGGCAGACCACTAAGAAAAAAGGATGGGGTAATACTTGGCAAAAGCTACAAACATGAAGCTAAGTGTTAGACACGTGGAGCAAGTACAGAAAAAGGAAGAAATGCATCTAAGTATTACTTACCTCAGTTATGGCACCAAAAAGGGGAACTGCAGTTATGGGTCTCGTCAGCACAGGGGAAAGAAAAATGCCAGCTAACAAATATGCCATTTCAACCTGAGACATCCCAACATACTAAAGTTCAGCATGATAAACAAAGGGATGGCAAAAGAAAAAAGATGTGAAACCTGATAAGTAATAGACTATATGTTACCTCGGGAGCACTTTTCACAGCTGGAACGAGGGACAGAGTAACCTCATACTGAGGTAATAGTTCAAAAGGGGCTGGGGGAGTTATTTCTGGTCGAGAAGAGATGCTCACAGACTCAATGGACTCACCCCCATAACAGCATCCTTCGCACGTTGAGAGGTCAAACGACGGGAGTAGGTAAGCCCGATCATGGAAGAATGGGGAGGAGTTACATCAGTCTGAGAAGAGTCAAAACGTCCCCCCACGAAAGGGCTTACGGGGGGGCTGGGTCTTTCTTCTGCAACTTCCAACACTAGAGTGATTAAAAGGTAAACAGATGCAGCTTGCCTTAAAAAAATGTGTGAATAAAATCAACAACACACATACATACCTCGGATACAGTAGGAGAATGGGAGGATATAACCACTAGCGAAGGAGGAGAAGAGGCAATAAAAGAGGGAGATGGGGAGACATATACCTCAAGGGTTCATTTCCTCTGGGACTTAGTACCTAGAGTCTTCTTCCTTGCACCCACAACACCAGTTCCCTGAGGAGCCTTTGAACTCTTCTTCTTATTTTCCCCTGGTTCAGTTGGATCAACCAGGATCATAGGGAAGAAAGTAGAAGGAGGAACGACAGGAGCGCATCGTTGAAACTTGGAATTTATCCGTTCCACCTCAGCCTGAACCTGCTTTCTTAGCTCTTCAGGTACTTCTGCAGACATAGGAGGGGGAACGGAGGCGATAGGGAATGCCTCCAAAGGGGTTTGTAGTTGAGTTTGAGATTTGGATTTTGAGGAAGTCCCACTCTTGGACTTCCTGGTCCTTTTGGCTGGTGGCTGGGAAGGCCCTTCACCAGTGGCTGCTTCGATTGAAGGGGTCGGCTATTTGGGGGTTGCAATGGTCTTGGGCTTACGCATGACAGTAGGGATCATGGGGCAATGTGGAGGAAGCTCAGTGGTAGGTACCTTGGGGGTTTTGCTTAGAGGGAACTTAATCCCAAGAATAAAATTACCTTTCAACCCCAGCTCTAGGGAAGAAAATGAAAGAATCGGAGGATACACGGGATCCCCCTCGACGAACTCAAAAATTTGGGCTACCTGTCTCGTTCAGTACTTTGTTACAAACAGAGGGGTCACGTCCCCTTGCCTGATGATGCTTTGAATAGTGACCCGCCTAGCCATGGTAGAACTTACTCCCCATGCAGCAGTTGATGAGAACGGGGAACATGCCTCGCTAAAAGAGACTTTGGGATGAGATAACTAGAAAACTTAGTGAGGAGCCCCCTGATCGAAACCGAATTAATGGCAGCATCGATTGGGGTTGTAGTGCTCACTGGTGTATCCCCACTCGGTGTAGGAAGGCAGGTACCTCGGCGAAAATAGAAAGACCATAGCTAGCGAAGGGTCTTCAATAATGAGGTCTAAGGTAGTTGCCTGGACCACCCTTACTTCATGTATGAAAAAACCCCAAGTGTGGAGGAAGATATCCTCTTCGTAAGGCCTCATCACAAAATTCCCGGGTTGATCAATAATAGAGGTCAACTCATTTCTACTTTGTCTCTTGTGATAAATAAAGGAGCGTGGTGGCAGAATTGCTTTACCCGAATGAGGAAGGTTAGTCTTGGCTGCTACGACGGGGAAACGAACATAAAGGAAGTCAGAAGGACACAGTTGACAAAGTTGGCCAGGTTATAATGACCAAGAGATCGCTTCATATCAAAAAGGGTTTTATCAAGCCACATGTAGAGGGATCCCAAAGAAATTGCAGCCAGTGGAAGCTTGATACCCTGGGACAAATGGAGGGATATGTTGATGAGGTCCCTACAAGGTTGGTCATTGGGTTTCCCCATTAAAAGGAAATGAGAAAGAATGACATGGATGTAGGTAGGAAGTTCCAGTGATGTACCTTGACCAGGGGCAGCCTCAGAAGAACTACCTTCAGAAGGATCCTTGAAGAAATAGTTGATAAGATGAGTGAAAGTGACTTTGTTTGAAGAGCCAATGCACCTTCGGCATATACGATCTAACTCCAAACGATTAGTAGCCTCCTGGGCATCTAGGGCCTCATCAAAATAGGGCTCATGGCCTGCTGCGTCAAGGCCCAGGAGCTCACATACGTCTTCCAACGTTATCGTAAACTCACCCCACGCGCCAATGAATGTATGAGTGGTAACGTTCCAGTGAGATACCAGAACAGGAAGGGCATCATTGTTCTTAAACAGAGTAAACTCACCAAACCACTTGACCCGATGAAGCCCAATTTTGATGAGAGTATTAGCGTGAGAACTCTGCATATGGGAGTTCCAGGCAGTGAAGTGAGTGGGAGAGCCTTCAGGCCCTTCGAAGTCAATATGGGACCACAAAAAGTCCCCTCGCTCAAGACAAAATTGGAGAGTCCCCTCTGGGGTAGAAATCCCCAGTCAGTAGCCCTTTCGTCTTCATCACCAAGTGTCATGGCATCATACTTAACGTTCAAAACGCAAGTCTTGCAAAATCCAGTGAAATCATCACCCTTGTCGAATATAGGGACCAACGATAGAAGCACAACTGGCCCTGGCAGGCAACAGTCAAAGAGGTGGCAGTGGAGGTGGTGGCAACATGTGTGGCAAACGGAGCATTGGTGGCACACGTGGTAGGGTTGCTTGAGGAGGCCATTGCAGATGGCAATGAAGTACAAGAAAAACTTAGAAAAAGCACCAGAGAAGTAACAATAGAGTGGCTAGAAAGTGAGAATGGTTGCAGACGAAAGGAATGAGGAGAAAAAAGCTGGGCAACAATGGAGTTTTTTGGGCAAAGTTTCTCTCTCTAAAGTAGACACGAGTTTTGAAGAAGACTAAGGAAATGAAGGGTTTTGAAAAAGTAGACGTTTGAAACCTATTAAAGAACTCGTCCGTTGAGTTTTCCACCAACACACGTGCACGACCGCCTATAATCATTTCAAAAGGGCACGTGGCACTTCGGGAAGTGTCTTGACAGTTGAAAAGATAGCGGCACGTCATTAATGAAGTGATGCCTATGGAATGGAAAGCGTTGCCTTCTTAAGCAAGTTTGAGTTTTGGCGCCAGAATTTTTGTTAGACATATCCACTAACTCGCAACGAAGACACTGCCCCAACGGTTCAAAAATGCTATGATGTCCCCTCGCCATAAGTCCAAACTTTGTTTAATTATGACTTAGCTACATCAGGGAGAATTTCTACTTTTTTTAAACATGGTGAAACGTTACAAGGGAGAATTTCACAAGTCACAACGATAGGTATAGTCATAACGACAAACTCACCGCCTACAACTATAATCCACACCGGCACAAACGGGAGAATTTCACTTACCAAGGGTCAAAACGAGTATCTGAGAAAGTCAGCAGGTGTATCGGGAGAATTTTAAATAGTTAGGCTAGAATGGTTGAAGCTCAATGAACAGAAAAAATGGCGACATCCCTTCGCTAAAGTGCCAATAAGCCGCACGTTTTGACTCAGATACATCGAGGAAAATTTTACTTTTTTTTTGAGACGGAAACCACAGTGGTTGTAATGAAAGAAAAGATGCCAGAATTTTTTTCACGCATAGAAGGTTCATCGAATTGAGAAGTTTTCATGCAGACATTTCTTGTTCCTATAAAAATCTCCACACGAAGGGGCAAATGTAGAGGGGGCTTGAAGGTAATCCTGAGATTATATATAATCCCCCCATTTATAATAGTATTTGGGATTAAGGCAGCTCAACGTGGCAACTCAGCGCGTCAACTCAGTGTGGAATCCCAAAGGGACCTTCCAGCGAAGAAGCTAACCGAGAGAGCTCGTCCTTTAGTCATGTTGATTAATTTGGTCTTGATTTATCTTTTGATTATATTGAATATGAGTTATAATGATTGTAATGATGTAATGAGAATAATGAAATTGTGTGAGGTCGAACGATACTCGCTAGAGACCAGGCTTGGCAGGGCCTGGGAGAGCTTTCATGCTCTATCGAACGACCTCACAGTGGGAACTTCAAAGGGACTTGGTTTGGAGGATTGAGAAGTGAGGCACTATTGGGGCTTGTCCTGACCATATTAGATACACCTGGTAAAACACCGAAGAACTCTGACCGTGGAACCTCGGGGGGGAGCAACCTTGAGTTCCCTCGAGCGTTGAGTTATTGGCCAAACAACCCTCTACTTAATGTCACATCCACTTTATCTGATGTCACTAACTAGCTAGGCAATTCAATCCTGCACTTGAGTAAACCACCGTGGTATTTGGGGCTGTCAGACAGTTGGTGAGCCACCTCTGTGACGGCAGCCCCCCTGACACATAGTGGTTAGGGAAAAAGCATGTCTTGGCATTTAATGATTATAACATGGAGATAACTAGTGCATCAGGTATTTAAGGCTTGTGACATAAAGTATGAGGGATGTCTTTCACAAGCATTAATGGTTGAGTTGCTTCGGGGGTAGTGTGGGGGGCTATTTAAGGACCCCAACCACCTCTGAGGAGGCATCAGGTTATTATTAAAAGTTCAAAAGTTATTACTAGAGAGATTTATCACGAACCAGAGAGTCTACTCACCAACCATTGTCATTTATTACGAAGCTTTAATATTTGACAGAGATCATTGAGGGTGGTGGGGGTGTTTTGTTGCCTACTAAGGTATATCTAGGGTGCTCATTTTCTCTCCCCCTTTAAGCAAAATTATTTGTAAGTTCATTACTACCTTCTGAGTTATACACGAGAGATTAGTGAGTTTAAACCGAGTCTATCTTTATTGAGTCGTGCTTGTATGTCCTATGGTTAATCAATAGTGTTGCTGCTTAACTTATCATTACCATATTCAAAAGGGGTTACGCCTCCATCTAATCTAAAGATCCCATACATTCGTGGATAGTTAAATTACCTAAGTGTGAGTAATTTAATAATTTGAGGATTTAAAGTAATTATGATAAATTATATTTTTTCATGTCGCAGGTGTATAAAAGCAGCATGTGATGTTATTTTTATTCGGAAAAACACGTGTGGAGGTGTGTTGGGTTTAAGACGTGAATTTTTTATAAGTAACTTGAAAGGGAAATTCGAGTGCGCGGTTGGTCTCGAAAGGGCTGAGAAAGTCAGAATAGAGTACTCGGGGGTAGTGTTTGGGTTCCGGGGACTTTTTGGACTTGTAGGGACTCGAAATGGTGTATACGAGTCAATTTTGGGATTAATAAAGGAAAAACCTTATTTCTCCCTTATAATAGCATGGGAGAGAGGGAGAAAAGAAAGAAAGAAAGAAGAAGAGAAGAAAAAAAGGGAGAAGAAGAGGAGCTTCGACCAAACTCCACAGGATCGTCGAATTTTATCCACCTAGGCAAGTGGTTAACTTGCTTTAACTAGTATGTGTGTATATATTTCATATTAGAGTTGATAAAAATATGAATTTGGGTTTTGGGATTCTTGGATCAAATGGGTTTTTGAGAATTTAACTGATAGAAATTGATGTGTTAACACCCCCTATGAAATCTAAACTAAAATCCATGTGAATGGTGTAAATTATAGTGGAAAATTGGAAGAAATGGAGGTTAGGGCTTACTTAAGAAAAAGAGTAGATTTTCTTGGATTAAATTGAATAAAACCCCAAATTAATTGTTGTGTTGGGTACAAATATGTTGGGAGATGTGAAATTTGATGCTGGGTGTTGTTGTAAGCCATAAGAATTGGGTTGAAGGAGTATGGGTTTAAAAATGGAGATTGGAGAAGACGATAACCCGTAGAAAATTTTGGATATGCATAGGGAGAATCGATTTACCAAAAGGGCGAATCAATTCGAGCATTGCAGAAGAAAAAGTAGGACCATTTCGAATCGATTCGGTGAAGGGCGAATCGATTCGGACCTGACAATTTGGAAAAATTTTCCTTTGGTTTTTACGGATAAAATGGAGATAGTTGCTTGGGGATAAATATTAGGGGATCTAATTTAGAGTATAAGGACCTTTAGGAGTTTAAATGATGGGTATGTGACCCTTAGGATTTATATGTAAGAAATTCGGGAGATGATTTGAAAGAGTTTTTGGGTTGAGTGACACTCCGTAAATTAAATTCGACGGATATACATATAGATATATATCATGCGTGTAGGATTCAATTATATGAGATTAAATCCGAAAGTGCGAGTAGGATAAAATAAGAATACTATCTAGATGTGATAGGCTATTATTGAGAAATAAGAAATGTAAGAACGGTATCACAAGTGAGTGAATACTTATGGATTGAATGTAAGTTGTGTGTATACTTATATTAGTATTACAAATTGGTATGTTTGGATTTTAGGCTAATGTGAAATCCTGGAGACTATTCACATGTCACGCTCGACATCAACTACCACTTATAACGTCTCATAATGAGTGATACTAATACTCCCCTTATTCTTTGGGGGCATACCAAAAGTTTCGCCTCTTACACTTTTTGCCAAAATGTGCACTTCTGGGCTCTTATTACCTTATTAGCATCAACATTTGACTTACACGCAAGCTAATCTCAACATTCGACTGAGTAGGACTCCGCCCCAGATTTACCAAAGTAGTTGGATTTTTCCTCTTCTCAAGAGACATCCCTTTTTGATGACTTTCCATGGCCTTTCATTCCATCTAATGCGTTCTACTCTCATCGTACACATATACTTGGATTATCGTCTTTCTCTCACGACGCTTAACCCATTCTATCATTCCAACTTTATTATAACTGCCCCAAGGGCATACATATCCCAATTCTAGTCTCACGTCCTTCTCACTCGGACGATTATGAAATTAACTAACCAAGGCGACCACACACCCGGTAATCCACTCACATCGACATATATATATATATATATATCAAATACGCCTCACACGTAACACACAGTGCCCTATTGCACTCGCATTTCAATAATGGCCTTCGCACTTACAACATGACTATGATACTTGGGTATTCTCAATCACCCCTTTAAATCGAAATTTAATCCTGCTCATCATTGCCCCATTCTTCAATTCGTGGTAACAATTCATGGTAACAACTTTAGTTCTTTGCCATAGAAAGAAATAAGGAAAGAAGAAGAGAAGAAGAAAAGGGAGAAAAAGAGGAGCTCCGGCCAAACTCCGCAGGATCTTCGAATTTTATCCACCCAGGCAAGTGTTTAACTTGCTCTAACTAGTATGTGTGTATATATATTTCATATTAGAGTTGATAAAAATATGAATTTGGGTTTTGGGATTCTTAAATCAAATGGGTTTTTAAGAATTTAACTGATAGAAATTGATGTGTTAACACCCCCTATGAAATCTAGACTAAAATCCATGTGAATGATGTAAATTATAGTGGAAAATTGGAAGAAATGGAGGTTAGGGCTTACTTAAGAAAAATAGTAGATTTTCTTGGATTAAATTGAATAAAACCCCAAATTAATTGTTGTGTTGGGTACAAATATGTTGGGAGATGTGAAATTTGATGTTGGGTGTTGTTATAAGCCATAAGAATTGGGTTGAAGGAGTATGGGTTTAAAAATGGAGATTGGAGAAGACGATAAGCCGTAGCAAATTTCGGATCTTCACAGGGCGAATCGATTCACCAAAAGGGCGAAGGGCGAATCGATTCGAGCATTGCGAAAGCAAAAGTAGGACCATTTCGAATCGATTCGGTGAAGGGCGAATCGATTCGGTCAAGAAAATCGACCTGACAATTTTGGAAATATTTCCTTGAGTTTTTACAGATAAATGGAGACAATTTCTTGGGGATATGTATTAGGGGATCCAATTTAGAGTATAAGGACCTCTAGGAGTTTAAATGAGGGATGTGTGACTATATCTATGGGTGAATGATATATTTATGTGAAGCATACCCCTCTAGTGCTATTATGGGAAGTTGCGTGATGTGGGCGAGGCCCCTGTCTTGAGGAGCAGGTTGTGTATAGTCCCTAGGTCATAGTCGTCCATTATTTATATTGTGTGATTTTTTATTCTGGGTGAGAAGTCTTGGGTATGATTCGTTCTCACTTTTAGATTCGAAACTATGACCGCTTCCCATACGTTGTGATTTGGTTTATACCAAGTCGGTGTGAGAGTCCGACCGCTGGTACCCAGGATGATATGTGAGTAATTCCCTGGAAGATGATAGCATTTAGAGACTGCATTCATTGAGTTATAGCTCTGAGGGATGGTTATTTTACTTATATAGTGTGTGATATATAAGTATTGATATACTTGATGTATATATATATATATTTTAAAGCGAAGAGTACGGTATTAAAACTAAGACAATATTCCAACATCTGATCAACACTAACTGATACAGATAACAAACAACAAGATGCAGTTACTATGAATCACACTACATTTCCTCATGTTTGTGTAGAGTACAGAGACAATTTTTCGTACCTAGGTCAGCTGCAACACAAGGAGATGAAAGCTTCCCATTTTGATACCATGTGGCACGTTTCTTGATGAGCTCATTCAAGAAATCGTCGAACTTCTCCACTATGATGTTGGGCATTACCACCACGTGGGCAATGTTCCCCTGTCAAGAAAGCTGCCACTTGCGAACAAACTCCTCATCATGGGGGCGCTCAAACACAACCGTGCTGCTAAGCTCATTAACCATTGCCTCGATCCCAGAATTTAAGAGACTGTCTTTCAGGTAGTGTGCGTTTCTAAGGCAGTTTTGGACTTCCTTCTAGAATCCTCGGTACCCCTTTCGATTTTGGGTGTACCAAAGGAAAATTGGGGCATGGCCATTTTGACTGCCCATTATAGTTGCATCCCTAGAGGCAAGGTACTCCACGTTCCTTGAGAGAGCGTTGATGTTCTATAGTCTTGTTATTTGGACCCCACAGGGCATTAGGCAGCCCACAAACTTGTGGCCTGAAACACTCACGCTTCCGATGGGCTTCTTGAAAGTAACTTTGGGGGCACGTTCTACAAAAGGCATCATGAGGCCAAATAAATCCCCATTATAGTGGATATAGAACCTGTTGTGAGTAAATCATGTTTCTTCAAGGGTCTGTATAACCGGATCCAAATCATCAACAACTCCTTTAACAGTTGTTCCAATATTAAAATTGATAATTGCTGATTTATCCTTGTGACAAAGGAGTCTAGCTTTGAAAGCTTCACAATCAATCTCACCTGAGACCAATGTGTTGACCTTTTCACATTCCATCCTATACATTCGTGCTGCTTTAAAAATGGAATAATGTGACTCACGGGAGGCATAAGAAATTCCATCTGTAAACACTTCCCTCCCAACTAATATACCATGAAGATTTCCTTCCGTGCCACAATTTGTTATGTAGCCCCAGTACTCATTCTTCTCCAATTCCCATAGATGAGCAAACCAGTCCAATACACCAAATTCGAACTGTCTAGAATGGACACCATAATTGCCCTCTATAAATGGATCCCCAAGGTTGTTGATGGAGAAGTGTTGCAATTGTCCCAATGCACCATAATCAAAATCCAGATTATAGGGGTAGCCCAAGTGATGCTTGGTCCTTTTAAGCAAAGACTTTCTATATATTGCCAATACACTAGCCATATAACCTTCCCTCTCACCAGTATCCTCGTCATTGGCCTCTGGTTCCGTAACCTCAAAGCACATTGTGTGCACATTCCTTCCAAGCACAATCTCCCTCTCCTTCTTCTTCTTCACCCCACTATTAATGTTTAATGATCCCTCATCAACAACCGGTGGTACAGGTTCTATGATTACAGCGGTTGGATCAAAATCCTCTGGCAAAGGATCAACCTTTTCCAAATCAACATCACCAAAGAACATCTCAACACTCCCAACCATTGTTAATTAACCTTAGAAAAAAAGAGTAAGGGAGGTTTTGTTCGGACGTATCTAATTCCCTGTTGATCACCAGGCCACAATGCCAAATATATATATATATATATATATATATATATATATATATATATATATATGATTGGAGTAAGGTAAGTAATGAGCTATAAATATACTATAGGGGTGTAATATATAGTATATATATATTTGAGAGAAGAATATATGCATGAATTAATAAGGAAAAGAATTGTGAGTTAAATTCAGGGTTATCCGGGAGTATAAAAGCTGGAATAAGATGTGGATGATATATGTATATAAGGTGAAAATGTTATATACGAGATTGATAACACTAAGATGAGATTAGTATAATAACTAGAGATAGTTATTTTGTATAAATCGAGAATATTAATAAAGGGTGAATTTATAATGTATAAGCTCGGGGTAAGCTTAGTATAGTACACACGCGGAATGTGGGAATAGAATATGGATTTAGAATGTTGGCCAAATACTAGTTAGGCGGGGTAGCATAACTAGGATGGGTAAAAATACTTGTGTTAGGTGCACGCTGTTAGGTTAGGGGTGAGGAGTCTCTCATGAGAGTGCAATATCAATTTATATATGGAGTATAACATAGCGTAAGAGTTATTGTAATTTACGCACTTGCTAAATATTTTTTTTAAAACCCGAGCTCTGACCCGTTTCTATATTTTTATCTTTTGTTATACATATACACTTTTAGGTATCTAGACACAGGGATGCTTGAATAACCAATGCTTTCGAGTCAGACGTTGTTTCCGCAGCTGTGGATGTGGGCAGGATTTTGCATAGACGCTTCCATCTTTGAGATCTAGATAGGAGGTATTATTATGTAAAATCGAGCATGTTTCCCAATTGATGTCGTTTCTTTTATTTTAGCGAGTTTATATTATTCACATTCGTTAAGGTTGTATCATGTTACTGAGAGTATCAGTTATTATTATTGTTATTTATTCATTCCATTTATTGTTTATATTCCTGCATGAATGGATTTTATTTACGCGTTGTGATTGAAAAGATTAAAAAGTTTAAAATTTAACGCTAAGCCTTATAGGTTATTAGTAATTAATATGGTTTTCAACAGTGATGCTAAGAATGAAACCACATGAGATTCCTGTTTAATTTGGTATATGACTGATCACCCGGTATTTTATTAGGCGGAGTTGTCACAATTTAATCAAAAGTTAATTATCATATATTTAATTAATATTTTTTTTTCAAATAGTGATTTTCATATTTCAAAATGGGCTTAACATTCAACCCATTTATTTTTATTTAAAGAAAACAAATTAACTGAAATAAATTTCATCGACTGGAAAAGAAATCTAGGCATTATCCTAACTGCTGAGGATTGCATATTTGTTTTAATTGAACCATAACCTATAAAGCCTAGTAAGGAGGCATCTGGGTCAGATGTCCGGGATTACCAGAGATAGCATAAATATGATCAGATGGCTCATTGCTACATATTGGCTTCTATGACCTATGTGTGGGAACACTAGCACGAAAATATGTCAAGTGTTCTTTAGGAAGTGTTGCCTAAATTGTTCTATGAACAAATTTAATTACTCAATGGTGTAACTACTTAAAGAACTCCAATATGCGGAGAATATTATCGAGCAAAAGGATATTGTGCAAGTTACTGAGAGAGGCCCATCCACTTCTACACCGAAAGATAAGAAGAGGAAAAAGATAAAGTCTCAAGTACAACTTGTGATGGTTAAAACAATGGTTAAGACTCGGGAAACGGGTAAATAACCGAAAGGAAAGTGTTACATCTACAAACGTCTGGACATTGGAATAAGCAATGATCGGTCTAATTAAACAAAGATAAGAATGGAAAAGGGTAATTTCACTTTAATCATAATGACATCCTTTGTGGTCCAGTCTACCTGGAATTGGTGTGTATATTTGAGAGATACTAATCATGTTTGCAATTATTTTGAGGGGTTCTAGGTAACCAGGAAGCTCAGTGAAAGGAAAATATTTTTGTTAATGGGTGACGACAACAAAGCACCTGTATCGATAATAGGACATTTATCTTTAGATTTTAGTGGAGAAAAATAAATAATTTTTTAAGATTATTTTATGTACACTCTATTATAAGCAATTTAATTTTTATTTCTAAGTTAGTTCTGAATGGATATTCAGTTTATTTCAATATTTATGATTTTATTAAAAATGGAAAATCTTGTATCTCTTTCAGTGCATTAGAAAATATTGTGTATGTTATAAATCCAGTCTCACCATTACCGCTAAATACTTGAATGAATAACTCAAATAGAAATAACCTAGCACCATTAAGTTAGCATTGCAAGGATTGATGAGGTAACTTTATTAAACAATATAAAGCACAAACACCTAGTCCCATTAAGTTATTATTCCAAACACTATTCACTAAGGGTTAGAGATAAGGAGAGAGGAAAACACTGCTCACATTTTTGTTCAGGGTGAGAAGAGAGAAAGTGATTTCTCTGATAAATAATCAAGTTTTCATCTCGAGAAGTGTCCACACACTAGTCGTACTTTGGGGGGGGGGGGTGATCATATACTAGAAGATTCAGGGGATTAAAGGCGTTTCGAGAAAGCTATTAGAGGGCAAATAGAACAATACTCTTCCTCTTTTACGAAATATTTTATTCTTTTCTCGGATCACCTTTATGATTCAAAAAAGTATTGTGATTCAAAACCCTAGACTTATGCTTTAAACCCAGTTTTTTTTCTTTCTACTGCATGATGGATCAAGGTTATTTGGGTATCAATTTTTTTCATTATATCAATCCCCAAAAATTGGTATAAAGGCCTCGGTTATATATTGATCATGCTTTAGAAATGTCTATGTTTTCCACCATTAAAACCCTAGGGTGCGTTTTAGAAAATATGTGCAAGGATGTACATGTTTTGTACTAAAATGGTTTTGTAGGATATTATTACTCCCTCGATTAACGTTACATGATTTTTATGCTATGTTAATGGATCATAAGGTAGTTTATTCGTAGTTACTTTTCCTAGATTCAATTTGGTTATAATGATTAAGTCATTTTAATTATTGCATTAATTAATATATTTGGAGGAGTTTATGAGGGGGTGTAATATATTTTTACCTTTTGTAATCCTTTATTATATTTGGTTTGACCGTGGTGGAAGATTTGTTACTCCCCACATATTTTGGCATTAGAGGTTGCAGTTCCCATTTCAACCCCTACAGGAGGCATCAAAAATTAAATACCATTCTTAGCATGTGACGAAAATATGAGACATTAAAAAAATTCCACAAAATATGATTTGAAAATAGTCCAACGAATATAAACAACCATCACAATGAAATCCATCACTATGGTAACTCCATTGAATAAATCTTAACTCCAAAAGATATAATAATACATAAATGAATAATCCAATTGCAAATTTCCAACTTATAATCGTAAACAATTGTGGAATCAAATAAATCACAAAAATCCATAAATGGGTGTCTCATGATAAGTACGACTAGAAAGGAAAACTAAACTATTGAAGAAATAAAAAGTAACTCTAGCTGCAACTCTATGAATATCCAATTAATCCTAGGCAATTACTCCAGCGACTATAATTAAATTGTTAGTTAAGGAAATCGGTCAGAGCCCACCGCATGAATACCAGTTACTCCTCCAAAATAGGATCCATGAATCTATATATAAGCATCACACGAGATAAATATCATAAGAGAGTATTTTCAATTTAAACAATATAAAGATGCGAGTAAAGTAAAACAATAAAAACTACCCACATAAACTAAACAACCCCATTATTCAAGTCCAATTATGTTTTTAATATTTAGTTATGTTTAAACCATTAACTCAATTTAATTCAATTAACCTGTTAATTTACTAAAGTGACACAATTGTAGCCAACCAACCTTTCTGTTGATACCAAATTTATTCTGCTGACATGGACTAATTATGTGGAGACACGTGTCAATCTACATGGTACTCGCAAACATTTTTTGAACAACACATTGACTCCGAGGAACTCAACCTCCCCGACCAACTCAGAACACTTCGAGCAACAAGTGTTCTCTGAGGAACTCTACTGTACCGAGCAACTCATGAATACTGAGCTACTTAGACAGTCCGAGCTGCATCTCGTACAGAGCATTCATATCCAGATAATCAAGAGGATGACTGCGCATTTAATGCTCATTATTATCACACATACGCACACGCCTAATGGACAACTATGTATTATTCTTTCATTTGTACCGCCTCAAGGCTATAAATACATTGTAACCTCCTCATTAGCAGGGGACTCGGAATTTCTTGGTAAAACATCGATTATCGATAATTCCAAACAGTCAGCAATAACAAAATAGTGGACGTAGGCCATTCCTTCGAGGCTGGACCACTTTAAAATCCTTTGTCTTATTTATTTTTTATCTGTGATTAAATAATTAGAGATAATATAATTTTTTACATCAACAAATTGGCGCCATTTATGGGAAGCGACTGTAATTATCGTTTTTCACTAAAATAATTCATCACCAATGGCTGATAATCCCGAATCTAGTAATCAAAACGCTGGAATCCCCCCAAATCCATCTACTCCTCCAAGTGTCCAAGATCTGGATGGAATAATGGCTAATTTAGCTCAGGGACAGACCTCCATGCAAGAAACCATGCGACAACTCATGCAAACTATCCAGGGTGGAGCACCCGCCCAGTTAGGGCAACGAAGCATTCAAAGAAATACCCGATTGCCTTCTTCACGAACTAGACGAACGTCACTCCCAGAAGAATCTCATTCTAGACGCACCGATTCATATCATACTGAGAGATCCAATGATCCTTCTTATCATCCTAGAAGGACTTCCTCGGTACGAGCTACAAACACTCAACAAAACATCACTCTATCTCCAGAAAGGACCAGTGCTCTTGAAAGATTGAGTAGAGTTTCTCCCTTTGATCGTTTGGGTCCTAGGAGGAATAAAAGTCCCCCTAAGATGGTGTCAAGGAACTCTCAATGATCCTCTGATTTAAAGGAAGGTTCTGCCCAATCCCGACCAGCTGCTCGTCGTGAAAGATCCCAAGAGGCAAATTCAACACGATCAGTTTCTCGGACCAACAGGCCCGAGGAGGGAAATGATGCATGGAAAGGCTCTATTCAGAGGTTGGAGGATAGACTAGGGGAAATGGATAAGGCTAAAGATCCTCTACAAAGAACTTTTGTCCAAGGGACACCTTTTATCCACGCAATTGTGGATTTTCCCACACCATCAAAGTTCAAAGCACCTGTTGTGACTCCTAAATATGATGGAAAAAATGACCCTGTCCTTCATATAGAACAATACCAAGCTGCTGCCGATATCTATGCCGTGCCAGACGAGATGAGATGCAGGGCATTTTCAGGAACTCTTACCATATCTGCTCAAATATGGTATAATAATCTTCCTCGGGGGAAGATTTCAACTTTCTTTCAACTGGCCGAGCTCTTTATTGGAAATTTCTGTTTTGGAGCAAAACCAGTTAAACGAGTAGCGCATTTGTTAAGTGTTAGACAAAAAGCAGGAGAGAGCACCAGGGATTACATAACTCGTTTCAATAACGAGAAGCTCGAAGTTATTGATTACGAAGAAAAGACAACAATTATTGCTCTGATGAGTGGATTATTGCCAAATAAATTGTACTACACTTTGGCCAAAGATCCACCTAGGACCATGTTAGAATTAATAGCAAAAGCAGCCAAAATCATGAATGCCGAGGAAGCTATGGCTGAAAAGAAGAGCATGGACATTAAGGAGACCAAAGTTGAGGCTGCGAAGATTGAGAAGAAGGATCAGAAGAATAAAGGTGGTAACAAGCAGTCAAAAGCAAAGAAAGCATTGGAACAGTTAAAGAAACTTGGAAACTATACTACTTTGAAGGTAGATATAAACTACGTTCTGGAAGAGATCAAGAACAACGAGGAGTTAAACTGGCCTGAAAAAATGAAGACAGATCCTGACAAAAGGGATAAATCCAAATATTGCAAGTTCCATAAGGATCATGGTCATATGACCAAAAACTGTATAGTCCTCCAGAATGAAATTAAAGAGCTCATCAGACGAGGAAAATTGAACAAGTATGTGGATCGCCGAAATGGTGGAAAAAGCAACGACAGAGTAAGGCAGAGGTCTAGATCTCCTCAACGAACAAAAGAAGATAAGAAGAGAAATCATGAAGAAGACCTGGATGAAGATCAAGACGACCCCAATCTCCCCAAAAGACCAAAACAGCCAGAACGTGAGGTATTTTCTATCCGTTTTGGATCATTTTATTGCAATGTTATTACTGGTGGAGATGCAGGAGGCGGAGACCTTACTGCAGAGAGGAAATCTTACCTCAATGAGGCTCAAGCTTGTTCATATATTCAGAGGATAAATCTAGTTGAGGATGATTGCCCGAGGAAGGTAAACAAAGATAAATTGGTCATTGGTTTCTCTAAGAATGACCTCGCAGGTGTGCTATATCCTCATAATGACCCATTGGTGATCAAAATAAGGATGAAGGAAGTAGTGATTTCGCGAGTCTTGGTGGATAATGGCAGCTCGATAGATTTTATGTTCTACCCATGTTTTGATAGTTTGAACCTAAAGCTATCCCAGTTGGAACCATATCATCGGCCCCTCCTCGGTTTTACTGGAGAGAAAGTTTTTCCACTTGGGACGATCAAGTTGGATATGTTCATCGGTACATGGCCTGCTTGTCGAACAGAAAGAGTGCGCTTTTTCGTGATGGATAAAAATGTCCAGCCAGCTTACAATATCATCATGGGAAGGGTAGGTTTGAAGAAGTTTGAAGCAGTCCCATCTACTGTACATCAATGCCTAAAGTTTCCAACTAACTTTGGAGTAGGAATTATGAAGGGTGACCAAAAAGTAGCTCGGGAATGCTACTATTCGTCTGCCGAGCAAGAAGAGCGTGAAGAATCCAGAAAGAAGACTACTACTTATCAGGTTGATGAGATAGAAGACGCAGAGATTAAAACTTTAGACCCGAGAGATGAGTCTCAGCTCGTTAATGGTCACGTCATGGAGGCTACTGAAAATATTATTCTGGACGACGAACATCCAGAATGAACAACTCAAATTGGTGCCTCACTAGATGTGTCAATAAAACGAGAGCTGATAGCATTTCTAAAAAGCAGAAAACAAACTTTTGCATGGAGCCACAAAGAAATGCCAGGAATAGACTCAAATTTCCTATGTTACGAGCTTAATGTGAATAAGGAGATCAAGCCAGTAAAACAAAGAAGAAGAGTGTTCAGCCCCGAAAATAACCAAGCTATACAAGAAGAAGTCGAGAAGCTCCAAAAAGCCTATTTTATTGAGGATGTCAAATATCCTAATTGTCTAGCTAATGTGGTGATGGTGAAGAAGATAAAAAACAAATGGAGGATGTGTATAGACTTCACCGATCTCAATAAGGCATGCCCAAAGGATCATTTTCCTCTGCCCGAATCGATCAACTGGTGGATGCTACCTCGGGACACGAATTGCTGAGTTTTATGGATGCTTACTCTGGTTACAATCAGATTAAGATGAAGCCTGAGGACAGGGAGAGTACCTCTTTCATTACCCCTAGGGGAACTTATTGTTATAATGTTATACCGTTTGGACTGAAAAATGCAGGTGCAACATATCAGAGGCTGATGAACAAGGTGTTTGCAGAGCAAATCAGTTACAACATGGAAGCTTATGTTGACGATATGCTGACGAAGAGCAAGAAAGCTGTTGATCATCTAATTGACTTAGGCCAGACCTTTGATCAACTAGATAAATATCAAATGAAGTTGAACCCTACCAAATGCATATTCGGAGTACGAGAAGGCATGTTCCTCGGGTATATTGTCAACCAACGAGGAATTGAAGCAAACCCTAAAAAGATCAAGGCTCTATTGGAACTACGATCTCCAACAACGAAGAAGGAAGTGCAAAGTCTCACAGGGCGAGTTGCAGCACTTAATAGATTCGTATCACGAGCAACTGCCAGATGTCTACCATTCTTCAAAACACTCTGAAAGACTTTCGAGTGGAATGATGAATGCGAAAAGGCCTTTCAAGAGTTGAAGAAATACCTGGGAGCACCTCCACTATTGTCTAGGCTAGTGATGGGAGAACGATTGTACTTGTATCTGGCAGTTTCGGAGAATGCAGTTAGCTCGGCATTGATAAGAATAGAGGATGGAGTGAAAAAACCAATTTATTACACTAGCAAGGCCTTCCGAGGAGCAGAGATCAGATATCCAAGACTGGAAAAGTTGGCACTAGCGTTGATCGAAGCAAGTAGAAGAATGAGGCTATACTTCCAGGCTCATACCATAGTTGTGTATACCGATATGCCATTGAGGCAAGCTCTTCATAAACCAGAGAAATTAGGGAGATTGATGTAGTGGGCAGTAGAACTTTGTGAATATGACATAGTTTACGAGCCTAGATCGACGCTTAAAGGGCAAGCAGTAGCAGATTTTATCACAGAATTCACTTATCCTGACACCTCCGAGGAGCAAAAGCTGAATACCGACCAGCCTGTGGATGTTACAGGATCATCAAATTTAAACCCCGACCAACTTAAGTCGATTGACGATCAAGAGGATATGGTCGACGAGCAGCAAGAAGTGTTAGGGGAGGATATAAAGAAGCAACAAATATTCCACCGAGGAACTTTATCCGATAAAAAATTTGAGGATGAAGTACCTATATGGAATCTGTATGTGGATGGCTCATCTTACAGTACAGGCTGTGGGGCAGGGATTATTTTAAACAGCCCGGATGAAATCGATGTGGAGTATGCTCTGCTCTTTCAATTCAAAGCCTCTAATAATGAGGTTGAATATTAAGCTATGATTGCAGGTCTTAGTTTAGCAAAAACCATGGGGGCAGAGTAGGTCATCGTATTCAGTGACTCACAGTTGATCGTAAATCAAATGCTGGGAGTGTATGTAACAAAGGGAGAATTGATGATCAAGTATTATGCAAAAGCAATGGAAATTATATCGAGCTTTAACGCTGTGCAATTAATTAGAACACCAAGATTGGAGAATGCAAGAGCAGATGATTTAGCTCGATTAGCCTCAGCCACACGCACCGAGCTATGAAGAACAATCCAAATAGAAATTTTGGCTAGCAGGAGCATCGACGAAGATCTGATGATGAACTTTATTACCCTTGATTTAGTACCATCTTGGATGGATCCCATCAGGGCATATATTGAAGAAGGGGTTTTACCAACTGATAAGCTCGCGGCCAAGAAACTGAAGTTTAAAGCTGCTCGTTATGTAATAACTAATGGCATTTTATATAGACGAGGAATTATAGCAGGTCTGCAAAGATATGTACATCCCTCCGAAGTGAAAAATTTGATTGAAGAGGTCCATGAAGGGTCCTGTGGAGCTCATGTAGCAGGTCGGACGCTTTTGCAAAGAATAATGACCCAGGGATATTATTGGCCGACGATGAGGGATGATTGTATAGCCTATGCCAAAAAACATGACAAATGTCAACGCTTCTCCTCTATCCGAAGAGCTCCCCAAGCATTGCTAACACACATTAATTCCCCTTGGCCATTTTCCATGTGGGGAATAGACTTGGTCGGGCCACTCCCAACGACCAATGGAAGGTTCAAGTACCTCGTCGTCGTTGTGGATTATTTTACTAAATGGGTAGAAGCTGAACCCCTTATTGATATGACATATGACAAGGTGTATCAATTTATATGGAAGAACATCATTTGTAGATATGGTCTTCCTCATACATTCATCACAGACCATGGAACTCAATTTGATAACGAAGAGTTCGCTGCATATTGTCATCAGTCAAATATATTGAAAACCCACTCTGCACCAGGCCATCCCCAGAGCAATGGATAAACTGAGGTGACGAACAGAACGCTACTGAATGGTTTAAAAAATGACTCGATGATGCGAAGGCAAATTGGATTAACGAGTTACATTCTGTGTTGTGGGCTTATCGTACTACACCACGAGCAGCAACAGGAGAATCTCCATACATGCTGGCATTGGGAAGTCAAGCTGTTATACCTGCCGAGCTGGGCCTTCCCACACACAGAGTGCTGGATTTTAATTCTCCTATCAGTGACTTGATGAGAAGATTGGACTTGGATATGCTCGAGGAAGTTAGAGAAGAAGCAGTAATCATGAATGCTGCATACCAACAACGAACAACTCTATTCTACAACAAGAGGGTAAAAAAGTGTGATTTGAAGGAAGGAGACTACGTGCTAAAGAAAGTAATTCAAAAGCACAATGAATTGGAAGCTAACTGGCATGGACCCTATAGAGTAACAGAAGTTATTCGTCCAGGAACTTACAGGATTGAAACCTTGGAGGGGGAAGAATTTAAGAATGCATGGAATGCAGAACATCTACGCAAGTATTATCAATAGTAGGGATTCCTATGTAAATGAAGTTTTCTTCAGTATGAATAAAGTGTTGAAGTTTTTATCCAATTCTCTCCTTTTGATGAAAATTTTCGAATATTAGTGCTATACACTACGCATCAAGTTCAGAACAAAAATCCTCCCAACTACGGTTGGTCGGTCCACCTACTACGGTTGGTCGGTAAAATAAACCCTCCCAACTACGGTTGGTCGGTCCACCAACTACGGTTGGTAAAACCCTACCAACTACGGTTGGTCGGTCCACCAACTGTGGTTGGTCGGTAAAATAAACCCTCCCAACTAAGGTTGGTCGGTAAAATAAACCCTCCCAACTACGGTTGGTCGGTCCACCAACTACAGTTGGTCTGTAGAATAAAACCCTCTCAACTACGGTTGGTCGGTCCACCAACTACGGTTGGTCGGCAAAATAAATCCTCCCAACTACAGTTGGTCGATCCACCAACTACGGTTGGTCGGTAAAATCAACCCTCCCAACTACGGTTGGTCGGTCCACCACCTACTGTTGGTCGGTAAAATAAAACCCTCCCAACTACGGTTGGTCGGTCCACCAACTACGGTTGGTCAGTAAAATAAACCCTCCCAACTACGGTTGGTCGGTCCACCAACTACGGTTGGTCGGTCCACTAACTACGGTTGGTCGGTAAAATAAACCCTCCGAACTACGGTTGGTCGGTCCACTAACTACGGTTGGTCTGTAAAATAAAACCCTCCCAACTACGGTTGGTCGATCCACCAACTACGGTTGGTCGATAAAATAAATCCACCAACTCCGGTTGGTCGGGAATAAAAATCCACCAACTCCGGTTGGTCGGAAATAATTGTTTAAGCAATATCATGGGATGGAAGTCGTTTCGTGGCTTATAATTAAAAAGTGATTAGTCACTATAATCAAAAAATAAAACATAATTTCTTTACTTATGTCATATCAAATTACCATCAACTCTAAGTTGGTCGGGAAACAAAATATCACCAACTCCAGTTGATCGTCATATAATTATTACAAACTCAGAATGGCCAACAATAAATTTTCACCAACTCCAGTTGGTCGGCAATTTAAAATAACACAGGACATTTTTTTTCTTACAAGATGTACATACACATTCATCAGAGAATAAAATATATATCTTATAAAATAATGACAATCAAGATGGCAGAGAAAACCAAAAGTTACTTCATTAAAATCAGAACATATTACATAGAGGACAAATTACATATTACATCAAAAATCCTATTCTACTGGCTTTTTCCCTTCTGCCTTTGAAACAGGCTCTACTCCAGCAGGAGGATCATCTAAGGCATAAGGAGAGTTTATGAAGTTCAGATCTCTGAGCATCCTGACATTCATTACTAATGGCCGATCAAGTAAGTGCTCCCGGCGAGATATCTTAAAATTAGAATGAAGACTGTAGTCGCCAAGATACTTTGAGATCAGACATTGAGGAATTGTCCGAGCAGGAATCCAACTCATATCAAGCTTAAATGGAGGCACTGATAAGTCAACCAACCCAGGATCATAATAGTCCCACAAATAATGGCCCTGCTATAATTTTAACACCCCCAGCACATTCAGCCATCCTTGCTTATAACCTTCATTATTTGAATTCTGGATCCGATCATCGAGGTGATAAAGGTCTTCATTATTTCCAGCCATCCAAAACTCTCTGGGCTGTTTGTGAAACTGATAGGTCAACCTCTCTAGTTTCTCGTGGAGGTTCTTCACTAAAAATTCTTTATTCTCCAAGGCAGAGTTTTGTGCAGAGAGTTGCTCGTCGAGGTTCAAAATCTTTTTGGACATCTCAGCTAATGCTAGATTCTTTCCCACCAACTGGAATGCTTGATTCTCCAAAGCTGCTTGAGTTCTTGCCTCTTCAATAGTAACCCGAGAAGCTCTTGCTCATCCCCGAGAAGATCTTGCTCGTCCGCGAGCAGATGTAGAGGGTCCAATTCTCTTTAAAGTTTCCAATTCGTCTCTCAAATTGGCATTTTCAACCTCCAGAAACGAGAAACCTTCTTCATTGACAGGGACCAAGGATCCCGAGGTAGATGCTGCAGATTTCAGTTGGGATATCTCTCCTCGCAAGTTATTATTTTCCTACTCCAACAGTTTCGCGATCTGCCTATGCTCTTCAACCTCGGTCTTCAAAGTCCTCTCCTTAATATCATAAGCAGCGACTAACTTATCGTATCCTTTGTCAGCATTTAGTTGCTGATACTTTTTCTCATACCCCTGATGCAAAAGGGAAGAAGATTCCTTATATTGTTGCTGAAGTTCCTCGATGATACCCCGGAGATCTTCAATCATCTCATAATATGCCATATTGTTGGCAACTGCATGGTCGAGCAAGCATTTCAAATATTGATAGGCTTCGACTGCTCGTTTCGAAGTTTCTGGACCAAGGATGTCGATGATTTGAGCTTCAGTCAAGTTAGCATGGCCAGCCTTGAAGTACTCATTACATTTTTTCATCAGTTCAGTATCGTGGGCTGACAAGAGCTCCATTCTAGCCATAAACTAGTAAAGAAAAGAGACAGAAAGAATCAATAAAGATGCAAACAGAGCAAGTAAAAGAAAAAGTCAATATGAACAACCGAAAGTTCTAATTTCATTATATCACAAAGAGAAGTACAAAGCCCAAAATTACATTCAACAAAAAATAAAAAGCAAAGGGAAAGGTCCGAATAATTCTAAACCTTCTCCTTGCTTTCTAAGACTTCCTCGGGAGGCTTGGACGAAGAAGTAGGTTGCTCGGAGGGTAAAGAAAGCTGATCGGTAGACATGTTGGTTGGCTGGGGCTGCTCGTAGCGAAGTTCAACAGTAGGAACCTGATCCCCAGCTATCATTGAAGACTCTTCTGAGGCAGCTTCATCCTCTTCTTCTTTTCCAGGAGAGGGAGGAGGACCATGAACATGGCGCTGAAAAAGTTCAGAACTCTCTGAGACCTTTAACTCCTGCAGAGCAGCAATCCATCCGTCCCTGAAGAATTTGAGGCTAGCAAATTCCATCTAAGAGGACATGGCAGCTAGGCCTTTGTTCCAACACTTGTCCCAGCCAGCGTTGAAGGACTTCTTAACAACCAGTTTTCTCTTTGCCTTCTCTGAGAAAATCCTCTCAGTATGAAGTTCCTCGGCAGCCTTCATTTTTCTTTCTAGCTCCTGCTTTTGACGATCAGCTTCATGGAGTCTGCCAAGTTCCTCTTCAGCAGTTTTGAGCTTAGTCTCAAGCTCTCCAGTATATTTGAGCTTTTCCTCAAGCTCAATATTCTTCTTCTCAAATTCTTTCATTTTCCTCTCCAACTTCTGAGAGGCCTCCACAGCTTTCTCTCTCTCTTGCTGGATGGATTTTAGTTGCTTCTCCCAGACAACCTTATCTTCGTCATATTTCTAACGAGAATACTTTAAGGACTGTTTCAGACCCACAAAAGCTTCCTCTACACCTCCCGAGAAGCTCGAGGCCTTGATGGCCTCATCCTTTTTCAGAATAGTGTTAAAACAGGTTACCAGCTAGAAAAAGAAAATAATTATAAGTCAGTACAGGGACATAACATTGAAAAATGAAAGTTTAGATTAATAATACTTACTGAGTCAATATGTTGAGCTGCCAAGGTGGTAACCCTATCCTGAGAAAGACTGTCTTCAATACCTTGGGTCTTGGGGATAATCCAAGACTTCACCGAGCTCATGGCAGAGCTCGGAGCAACAAAAGTGGGAACATCACTTCCCGTAGTTAGAGGCTGAGAGATAGATTCAGCCAATTTGTCCGAGGAACTTTTCTTCAACCTCCTCGTAGGAGCAGGAACATTCTCAACCAAGGATGATGTCTTGGTCGGTGATATAACTATAACCTCGTTGGGAGGAGAGATAGCAACAACCTTGCTCGAAGCCACTAGGGGCTTCTCGACAACCTTTTTAACAGCTACTGGAGGGGGTGCATCAATTTTTCTTGTCCCTTCCTCTAGGACATCTTGCTTACTTCTCTTTGCCTCTACAGAGGCAGAATCTGATTTGTCAAAATATGAGGGAGCTTTTCGTCTCTTCATTCTGATACTGAGGGGAAGATTTGATTCAGGAGAGGAACCTTCATAGGCTGGTAATGGGTTGATGTCACCTACTACTGGACGAGCAGTAAAGGATAAAGTGTAACTCTTGTACTGTAACGAATAAGAAGCTGATCTAATGTGTTCGTCAGCAACAGTTTGGTGCAAACTCCAGATAAGTTTCAAGTGCCTCAAATTGACATCAGTCACTTTGGGGGATTTTCTTTTGCTGTCAACTGCAAATAAACAAAAAATTAAAATGTCAATGACGCATTTTATCAAACACAAAGAAAACAGAATCTCAAAAATAAAATAAAAACAACCTATCCCATTGCCACAGGGAGGGTATTTAGGACCCTGATACACATCATCTCCATTTAATGGAGCATGTTACCAATTTTTCATAACAACTCCATGCTCGAAGTAATCCCTGTTGGCATCTGGGAGATTGACAACTAAAGCCCTATTTAAAAACCTAGTTTTTATGTAAAAAGTACTATCGCTGACAACCCATCTATAACAAAACATAATTTTTGAAATTCCTAAACGGGTTCCATGAATTTGATTTAACCTATGAAATCCATTAACTATTCTCCAAGTGTTTGGCGCTATTTTTGCAGGAACAGAATAAAAAACTGACAGAACTCCAAACATACAGGATTTGGAGGAAAAGAAAAGCCGCATTCGTCCATAAAGAGACTGGGGAACCAATGTCCTTCAGCCAGACGAAAATAGTCAGAAGGTTCAGAAAGTTCTTCCAAAGTAACCCATGAGGGAATAGAAAAATCAGAGCGAAACTTATCAAGCGACTCAACAAGGTAAACCATGATGAACAGAAAAAATAAAAAAGAAGGAAGAAGATCTTACAGGAAAAGGGTGGATCAGTTGACAACGAACAATGAAAGAAATGAACACACAAGATAGAGAGGAAGCAAAGAAATTCTAAGATGCAGATTTGAAAACGTAAAAGACGATCGAATTTTTTGAAGCGTTTAAATACTTTACCTCGGGAATAGAGAAAACCAATGATTACCAGGATGGACGATTGCGTATCCAGCGGCTATAAAGAAGAAAAGGGCACAAAAAACGAAGCGGTTATGGGAATTCAAAATATTTATAAAGAGTGATACTGTGCATTTATAAAGGAGTTGTATACAACAAATGATTTCCTAGAAACCATACAAACCGAAAATCTAAGCAGCATAATGTTCCATACTTTTCTTCAACATCAAACTACGAAACATTGGGGGCTTCTGTTGATACCAAATTTATTCTGCTGACGTGGACTAATTATGTAGAGACACGTGTCAATCTACATGGCACTTGCAAACATTTTTTGAACAACACATTGACTCCGAGGAACTCAACCTCCCCAACCAACTCAGAACACTCCGAGCAACAAGTGTTCTCTGAGGAACTCTACTGTACCAAGCAAATCATGAATACCGAGCTACTTAGGCGGTCCGAGCAGCTTAGGCGGTCCGAGCTGCATCTCGTACAGAGCATTCTATCCGGATAATCAAGAGGATGACTGCGCATTTAATGCTCATTATTATCACACAGACGCACACGCCTAATGGATAACTATGTATTATTCTTTCATTTGTACCGCCTCAAGGCTATAAATACATTGTAACCTCCTCATTAGCAGGGGACTCGGAATTTCTTGGTAAAACATCGATTATCGATAATTCCAAACAGTCAGCAATAACAAAATAGTGGACGTAGGCCATTCCTTCGAGGATGAACCACTTTAAAATCCTTTGTCTTATTTATTTTTTATCCGTGATTAAATAATTAGAGATAATCTAATTTTTTACATCAACACTTTCTATTGGTCCTGCACATATTCGGGCACGCTTAAAATCTCAACACATAATTCCTCACACATCACTTTAGACAGACAACCCAATTTCGTTAGCCCTGAACGCGTGATGCTCTGCACACAACAAGACACTATATCCAGACAACCTATTTCGTTAGCCCAACACATATTAGTGACACTAACACACACCCGCATCACTATAATCATCCAACCCAATTATTGTTAGTCCTGCAAATATTAGTACCACAAATTCCATTTTTATAACTTTTTATTATCTTAGGCATTAATTATACTATCTTAGTCAATTTATCTTTATTTCAATCATCCCCACACATAATTCGGACAACACAACTAAAACCTCCCCAGTGCCCTACCTAGAGATCACGAAACCATAAGTATTACCTAGTCTATCACCTAGGAAGAATACCTACCAAAAATCATCACCTAGTTTGGGATCTAGGCCAAAGGAATAACGTAACGACACACTACCTAGCCCCACCCGTAAAAATACCCAACCGTATAAGTACACACTCACTAGACTTTTACCAAGAAAGTTACACTAATAAGAAAGTCTACCTACTAGTCCCATACCTAGCAAGCAACCTATCACACAAGGACAAAATTATAACGACTCCCAAAAATCCCAACATCCCCACAATGTCAATTTATCAACACATACGATCTCTACGTAATTTATGCTTTTAATTTAACACTACAATTTCTCAATTAATGGTATGAATCCAATTACATCCTACTTACATCAATTTAATCATGTAATGACCAAGTTCTGCAAAATAGTTACACAAGTCTTTAAATTCCATAATTCCAATACAAGTAAAATTATACCAACTCAACACATAATCCAATTCAAATATGCGTATTAACAATGTTTTACAATAATTAATTCCTTTATATGACATACACATTAATATCAATGTTTTACGAGTTAAAATATTATTCAAATTTCATATTTTAATTATAACATACGATTCGTCCCATAAATTTGTCGTAATCCAAGAAACTAATCCAAGCATGCGATGTTTTAAGTTTTGAATCATATTTTTTTATTTAATAAAATAGTCCAGATTTATTGTCATTTTCCTTAATTAATATTTCTAATTATTTTTAGTAAAACATGATTAACTAAGGTTTGGGAAACATTTAAAACATGTAACGGTTAAGGAGAACAATAGAGATATGCATGCCTGAATATAAATCGTCTCGAAAATCTAATTATGCGGTTGATTTCGTCTCGTGAAAAGAACAAAATTACATTCTTAGTTGATCTATAGGAAACTTGATTTGAGCCTTCAATAATTAGGTTGAGCCTTTGTTTTAATGGAGGATTAGTTTTTTTATAAAATGGGAGGAATGTTTTTGAGATTCTAATTCCTTCGAAAATGGGTTAAATGTGTTTAACAAGTCTAATTTCCGAAAGGAAAAATTGTAGAGTTTGAAACCAATGTAAACACTCACGAAGAAGCCATACCGCAACTTATTCCCCGATGCGAATCAATTCGCCCTTAGGGCCAAATCGATTTAGCAACTGAGAGGAGCCTAGTTCAAATAATTTAAAACAAAAGTTCGAGAAATACATTTTTTCTCCCTATTAAAACCCTATTATTTTTATATCAAAACCAAATATGTTTAAATGCTAAAAAAATAATTATATCTAATATAAATATTTTTCATTTTTCAAATTATATAAAATTAATTTGCGGTCCAAAATCTCGGTGTATTACATTCTTTCCCACTAACACATGAATTTCAACCTAGAAATTCAATCAAGCATAAAATCATAACGTAAACCCGCGTAAGTGAAATAATGCTCACATATGCCTACCCGTTGAATACCATGATTGGGCGCCCATACACTCAATCCTACACCCACAAGTACAAAAACTATATATATATATATATATATATATATATATATATATATGTATGTATCAATCATAACTTCAAAAATATAATGTACCACGTTATCCCACTTGCCACGATTTGGCTCCTAATGAGCACGTCCCTACTGAGATCCCAAAATAGGAAGTGCATAAACCATCAGCATAATCGGTCCTAGCGCACCTAACCCTTGTGTTACCGGTGCTGGAGGTCCTTGGCCTTGTTGGCCCTGAGCTTTAGAACACTTAAAATCTCGATGTCCCATCTCTATACAAAGAAAACACGCTCCCCTGAAATTTCCAGAATGCCAATCAGGCACTTGCTCACCCTGTTGTCTGTCCCTTTGTCCCTCAGGGCCCTGTGGGATAAACTTGCCTTGCCAAAAGGCTTGCTGCTCTTTCCCTTCTCACTGCTTCTTCCATAAATTTTCATTTTGACCCTTGTTCTCTGCACTTGCCTTGGCCTCACCTTGACCACTCGGCTCATACTTCTTACATAACTTCTTTTGGTAATTCACCTTCTCCTGCCATAAAAATAATATAACGTCCACCACTTGGGTGTAAGTAGTGTACGCCAGATTCCCAAAAACCATTTGCTTAACCTCCCACGACAGGGTCTTAATGAAATATTCCTTCTTCTTCTCTTCAGTATTCACCTCCCAAGGTATGCACAATGATAGATTTGTTAACTCTTGTTCATACTTAGCAATCGACTTCGAACCCTGATCTGTATCTAGAAACTCCTTCTTTATCCTACTTTTAATTGAATAAGAAAAATACTTGTCATTAAACTTCACAAAAAGTCTCCAAAATTCAAACGATTTCTATCTTCAGATGTGGTAACACTCCCCCACCACTGCAATGCATCCACAGTCAACTTAAAAGTAGATAAAATCTTCTTTTGTACATTCTTACAGTCCACCATCCTCAAATGCCTCTTCATATTAAGTTTAGACTTGTGATAAATCGTTAGATCAGATCCCCCAACAAATTTAGGAGGATTCCCCTTATGGAGTTTGGCCCTCACCTTATCCTAAATTGAAGTGGGTGCACCCTGCTATTGCATCTCTTGGTTTCCACACCTTTGTTTCCCCATATCAATACCAACCGTTATGGCCTCATGAATGATATTTTCTCACTCTTCAGCACCCAAAAGAATCTGACCCTGCCACTCCTTAACCGTGGGGCCAAAAGCTAAACCCTCTTTCCTATCTCCAGATCTCCCAGTGTTCACCATTTGAAAAGATAGGAATAAACAACACCAGACCCGGAAAACCCGAAGGGTACAAATTATTGAAAGGAATCAAATATAGGCGACGCAAAGGCTTAACAAACTCAAAACTCCCGAGACCTAAGACCATGCTCTAATACTTATCGTAGCACTCTGCATATTTTAGAATTGGAAGTGTCCAGACTCCATTGCCAACCTATGTCGGGCATTAGAAATTAAATACCATTCTTAGCATGTGACAGAAATCTGAGACATTTTTTTTTTCACAAGATATGATTCCAAAATAATCCAACGAATATAAACAACCACCATAATAAAATTCATCACCAGTCTAACTCCAATGAATAAATCTCAACTCCAAAAGATAAAATAATACTCAAATGAATAATCCAATTGCAAATCTCTAACTTAAAATTGTAAACAATTGTGGAATCGAATGATCCATGAAAAATCCATAAATAACTGTCTCATGATACATACGACGAATATATAATCAATCCTAGAGAGCTACTTCAGCAACTTTACCTGATATGTTAGCCAACTCAATGAGTCAGATCCCACCACATGAATTCCAACCACTCCTCCCAAATAGGATATGCTAATCCATATATAAGCATCATACGAGATAAATATCACAATAGAATATTTTAAATTAAAAATAATAAGAAGAAGCGAGTAATGTAAAACAATACTAACTACCTATATAAACTAAACAACCTTACAGTTCTAGTACAATTATATTTTTTTCAACATTTAGTTGTGTTTAAACCATGAACTTAATTTATTGCAATTATCCCGTTATTTTAGTAAAGTGACACCACTATAGCCAGTCAACCTTTCGATTGATCTTGCACATATTCGGGCACACCTAAAATCTCAATACATCACATCCACATCCATCACTATAGCCAGGCAACCTGATTTCGTTAGCCCTATACATATTGGTGATGCTCCACGTATGACATACCACTATAGCCAGACAACCATATTTCATTAGCCCTGCACACACCCACATCACTATAGCCAACAAAAATAATCATCGTTAGTCTTACACATATTGGTGATGTAGATTCTATTTTTATACCCGTTAATTATATTAGATATTAATTATAATATCTTAATCAAGTTTATTATATTTCAATTAGACCCACCCATAATTCGAGCAACATAATTAAAACCGCCCCTAGTCCCAAATCTAGATATTACCAAATGATAAGTATTGCCGACTCTATCACCTAGGAATAATACCTACCAAAAATTATCACCTAGACTCACACGTAGGCTAAAGGAATAACGTAATAACGTATTACCTAAACCCACCCAGGAAAATACCCAACCGTACAAGTACACACTCACTAGCCCCATGCCTAGAATTTCCATCAATAACAAAGTCTACGTACTAATCCCGTATCTAGCAAGCAACCTATCATATAAGGGTGAAAGAACAACCAATCCCAAAAATTCCAAAGTCCCCACAGTCTCAATTTATTAACATGAACGAACTCCATAATTTATGCTTTTAATTTAACACTAAAATTTCTCAATTAATCCTACAAACCAAATTCCATTATACTTACCTCAATTTAATCATGTAATGACCAAGTTTTACAAAAAAGTTTCACAAGTTGTCAAATTCGATAATTCCAATATGAGTGATATTATACCAACTCAACACATAATCCAATTCAAATATGCGTAGTAATGACTTTTTACAATAATTAATTTTGTTCTACAACATCCACTTTGATATCAAAATTTACATGTCAAAATATAATTTAAATTTTATATTTTAATTCTAAAATATGATTTGTCCCATAAATCTACCATAATCCAATACACTAACCAAAGAATGAGATGTTTCAATTCTCAAATCATTTTTTTGTTTGAATAAAACAGTTCAAATTAATTATCACGTTCCCTAATTAGTCTTTCTAATTATTTTTAGTAAAAGATGATTAATTAAGATTTAGGCAACTTTTAAAATATATAACACTTAAGGGGAATAATAGAGATATTCATGTCTGAAAATAAGTTGTCTCAAAAATCTGATTATGCAGTTGCGACCGTCTCGTGAAAATAATCAAATTCTGTTCTTAGTTAATCTTGAGAAAACTTTATTTGAGCCTCAAATATTTGGTTGAAGCATTGTTTTAATGGAGGATTAGGTTTTGTAGAAGATTGGAGGAATGCTTTGGAGATGCTACTACCTTTGGAAAAGGATTAAAAGTGTTTAACAGGTCTAATCCCCGAGTCTTTTAATAAAGGAAAATTTGTAGAGTTTGAAACCAAGATAAACACTCACAAAGAAGACATCCTGCAACTTCTGCCTCGGTGCAAATCGATTCACCCCTAGGTCTGAATCGATTCGGCACCTGAGAGGATCCAAGTTCTGTCAATATAAAATATAAGTAAATAAAATCCGATTTTTCTCCTGATTTCAAACCCAATTAAAATCCTGTTATTTTTATATCAAAACCAATTTTTTTATATGTTAAAAAATAATCAGGTCCAATAAAATATATTTTTCGATTTTCAAATTATATAAAATTATTCTACGGTTCAAAATCACCAGGTATTACAAGATCCATGGCTTCGAGTGGCACTTTAATCAAGTCTAAATGTCCTTTAATAGAGTTTTCATTGATGTATAATAGTGAAAACAACATAGTTTTGACAACAAAAGCAAAAACTCTAGAACCAGATGAAGAAGGACAACAAAGCTAGATGTGACTGCAATCCTTATTAAAGTCGTGATGGACTTTTATTCATTCGAATTTTAACCCAAAAGGACTATACTCAAGGAAGAATTGTTGACCTTGATAGATTGGGACTTTGTGTCCTATTTTATGTATAATTGTTAGTTTGTGGTTCAATGTTTCATAAGTTTGTGAGTTAATTATTAATTTAATTAGGAACCGCTTTTTATGAACAACAAGGATTTATTTATGATAACGACTTAGATCACAATTTTTATGAAAAATTAAAATTCATTTATTCTTTTCTAAAATTGAATTTAATCGGGTAACTAATTAAAAGTATAAATTACATTATGGTCTCCAAATTTAATTTTAATTAAAAATAATTTTTGTTTTTTGGAAAATTAAAATAGAGAGACCGGATAATTCAATTTGTACAAGTAATTGAAAAATTACCAGTGATTTAATTCGGGTGTTTAGAATCAATTATATGTTTTTAAAAAATACTTAATGTTCAAAATATTAGTGAGATAGGAGTTTCAACATAAACCCCACGGTCTCAATCGGTATTTTAAGAATGTGATGATTTTAATTCTCCACATCAGCTTTGTCTTTCCTCCCAAACTGAGTGAGTTAATTACGACATCTGGTATGCTTAAAACTCTTAAGTGACAATTTCTAGAATTAGAATGTGAGTAAGTTTGGTCCCCCCAATGGGGAAATTTTACACGATCTGGAATTAATTTCGAGGAACAAACTGATGGTATACACTCAAACATAATCCTCCCCAACGAAGTCTCTTCCATGAATTGTCAAACTTAAAAATGTCGACAATTATATTGGACATAACTTTATTAGACTATCCGAATAATATAATTGAAAGATAAAAAATGTGTCTAGTTCCTAACGACAAGAAATCTCATGTCACAAAGGAATTATGATGTTATATGGGATTTATTTTAATTGGTGGTATAGGAGAATCAAATTTAATTTAATCAAAAGTTAATTATCGTATATTTAATTTAAAATTATTTTTTTCAAATAGTGATTACCATATTTCAAAATGAGCTCAAAATTCAACCTAATTATTTCTATCTCAAAGAAAAAAAATTAATTGAAATGAATTTCATAGATTGGAAAAGAAATCTAGGCATTGTTCTCACTGTTGAGGATTACAAATTTGTTTTAAATTAACGATGTCCTTTCAAGCCTGGTGAGAAGGCATCCGAATCGGATGTCAGGGATTACCAGAGATGTCATAAAGATGATCAGATGGATAATTGTTACATATTGGCCTCTATGACCCATTTGTTGGAATACTGGCATAAAAATATGCCAAGTGCTTACAACGCGATTATGAATCACAGGGACACATTTGAGGATCAGGATCGTGTAGCAATACTAAACGTTATGGCAATACTAGTAAACAAAATATGTTAGATGGTACTCTTGTTCGTGACTATGTTCTTAAGATTATGTCCATCTTAAGGGTGGATAAAAAATCGATGGGGAAACTAATAACGATTTTGTACTCCAATCACTCTTAGAGTCCTTAATGCAGATTCACCTAAATTATTCTATGAACAAATTTAATTACTCATTGGTGTAATTACTTAAAAAACTCCAAGATGCGGAGAATATTATCGGGCAAATGGATATTGTGCAGGTTACTGAGAGAGTCACATCCTTTTCTACACCAAAAGATAAGAAGGAGAAAAAGATAAAGTCTCGAATAGAACTTGTGATAGCTAAAACAATGTTTGAGACTCGGGGGACAGGTAAATAATCGAAAGGAAAGCGTTACATCTGCAAAGGTATGGACATTGGAAGAAACAATGATCGCTCTACTTAGATAAACATAAAAATGGAAAGGGTAATTACTCCTTAGTCATGAAGACAGTATTTGTGGTCTAGTCTACTAGGAATTGGTGTGTATATTCGAGAGCCATTAATCATGTTTGCAATTGTTTGGAGGGTTTCCAAGTAACTAGGAAGCTCAATGAAAGGAAAATGTTTTTGTTAATGGGTGACAACAACAAAGTACCAGTATCGGTAGTAGGACATCTCTCTTTAGACTTTGGTGTTGGAAAACAGATAATTTTTTAAGGTTGTTTTTATGTACCCCCAATTAGAAATAATTTAATTTGTTTTTCTAAGTTAGTTTTGAATGGAAATTAGGTTTATTTTAATATATATGATTTTATTAAAAATTGAAAATCTTTTATCTGTTTCGATTCACCGAAAAATAATATGTATGTTATAGACCCCGTCTCACTATTATTGTTAAACATTTGAATGAATAACTCAAATTAAAATAACCTAAATAGAAAGAAACCTTTTAGGTTGAACCAAATATATTTTTGGCACTTAGTCTAAGTTCACATTAATCCAAAAAGAACTCAAAGACTGGTTTTAAATGGGTAAATGAGCTCATCGGAAGTGGAGTCACTTCCAGTTTGTGAATCATGTTTTAAAGTAAAATGACCAAGAGGTCCTCCACGACCAAAAGGCTATAGAGACAAATATATTTTAGAGTTAGTTAATTATAATTTATATGGTCCTATGACAATCCAGGTAAGAGGTGGTTATGAGTATTTCATTATCTTAATTGATGACTACTCAAAGTATGGATATGTTTACCTTATGTTCCACAAGTTTGAATCCTTTAATAAGTTAAAAACGTACAAGGCTGAGGTGGAGCATAGGCATTGTAAACTAATTCAAACCCTACGATTTGATCGTCGGGGTAGGAACCTACTGGGAGAGTTTAGGAACCATTTATTAAAGGTGGGGATTACATCTCAATTTTATATTAGACACTCTACAATAAAATGGTGTAGAAAAAGAAGAAATGTGACTCTTGTAGACATAGTTAGATCAATGATGAGATATTCTGATTTGTTAAATTCTTTTTGGGGATTGGATTATAGACGACTACATACTTATTAAAGTTAGTTCCTTATAAATCAGTCTCAATAACTTCCACTCAATAATGGATTAGGAGCAAGCCTGGTCTAGTACATGTTCGGATTCGGGGTTGCCCATAGAATGTGATGAGGAAGGAGCGGGTGTGGTGTTGTAGGCCCGAAGCGATGATGCACTCGGGGGAAAAAATTATGTTACGGAGGATGCGAGAGTGATTGTATCCCATTCCTTCTTTCCCCCGAGGTCAGCTTATTGGTTCGACATTAGGTCGGTGAATTTCCCCTAGATGTAGTTGGACACCATGTCATTTTTTGGTACATTCCCCTGGTAAGTGTGGCTTTTGTGCGAAAAGGGGGGTTTCATATGTGTTTATGGTGGTGAGTTTATTTTATATAAAAACAAACAAAAAGGTTCGAATTAGACCTTTTGGGTTAATCCTAAGGGAGGTTATAAAGTCTGCAATTGCTCTTGAGATTCTTATTGTGGGGGTTCGGGAATCAGGTTACTAGTGAGGAAGGTGTAAAGCACCCCACTTGTTCTGCATGCCTCTTTAGTTCTATGCTTATTAATTTTCTTTACATTAATTGATTACTTTTTAGTTATTAGCATGAGGGTCCCTCAAAATGTAGATAGGTGCTTAGGTTAAAAAATGGTATCAGTGAGAGGTAGAGAAACTTCATTTCAACTAGAGCAGGTACAAAACATTTGATTATGCATGACTCTATATGTTTACGTATATAAAAGATGGACATTATTAAGTATGTAAGTGTAAAATGCCGACCCGGCTTGTATAATGGTTGGCAGTCAGTTTATATAATTGTACGAAAGAGAACGATTTTGAGATAGTTTGATATCACTTTCATGTTTTGAGGAGAGATAGAAATGTGAGGGATGAGTGCATCTCTATTGTGACTAGTGTATACATGTTTGCACGTTTGTATGTTGGAATATATTTAGGAGGTCATATCTTGAGACAGTTTGATATCTCATTTTGTGTTATTGAGAGTATTTGTAGGGATGCATGAAAGATCGTGGCTTTGAGATATTTTGATATCTCATTTGAAACTTGTGAGGGATTAGAGATGGATGTATCTCGATGGGAAAATATACCCTGAAACATATTATCGAGGCTCGAGCTCACGTGAAGGACTAGGTACTGTGCCTACATTACCAAGAGGACTTGAGATCAAATCCAAAGTAGTTTCAACAAATATGGTTGGATAATATATATGGATGTAGACTATAGATGGAGGCATCCCTAGGAAATAATATGTCGAGAGACATATTACGAGTCTTGGGCTTCATGAGTTTAGCTCGATATAGCACCTACGTACCCAAGGAGACTTGTGATAAAGCCAACATGGTTTCAACAAATGGGGTTGGATAATATATATGGGTGTAGGCTACGGTATGGAGTATTGATAACTGGGGAAATTGAGCATTCGTTTTACTTACATCGTCGTTGTTTTCGGATCCCACAGGTATGACAGAACCTAAAATATGACTACACTCTTAGGGGGTATAGTGGCTATTCATGGTATCGAATCCACACGGAATAAGTTCTAGATTTTAATTGATTTATTACTTTGCAAATAAAAGTGTAAAAGATAATATTTTTTAATAAAAGATTAATCTAGACATGTATTGAAACTGGGATTAAAAAAGGAGTATAAAAACTATAGATTGCGTATAATATGCCTCACCTCGGGTTAATTAGTATAAATGATTGTATATAAAGGCACGTTTATCAAGAGTTTAGAGTTGTCACTCTCTAAATCATCATAAAACCTACTATGATTTTGGCGTCAACAATTACTTTTTAGATTACATATTGAAGGTCAGAAGTACAACGCATGTATGAAAGATACCATAAATATCCTAGGCATAAAATCAAGAGCAACCTAGCCCATTCAAACTAATCTAATCCACCACCAAAGCAAAGCAACTGATTAATCCAAGGTGAGTTCAATCATCTCAACCTAAACTAAATTAGCTAAAAAGCATTGAAAAGTATGTACTTAAAGAAAACAAGTAAAGAAAGAAAGAAAGAAGTAAAGATAACTAATTAACAAATCTTAAAACAAAGAAAAACAACTTATATTAATGAGGAAGATGATGAATAGTACAATTACAAATCTATAGGAATTAAACCGTAGGAGCAAGAATCTCCCACTCAAAATGTCCCTCTTAAACTAAATCTAATACAAAAACTAGTTAATATATAAAAAAAACTCACATATATAGTAAGTGAGAAAAAACATATAAAACAAATCAAAATATCTTGAATTTTCAAGCTGGGAGAACCGATCGATCGCACATTTAGGCCGATTGATTGGTCAAACTGATATTTGCCCACTGGTCTCGAGCCAAGGCAAAATTATAACCACCGATCGATCAGACCCATGTTTTTCGGGCACTTTTGTTTCATAATAGAAAAATGATGCTTTACAAAAATGACTATAACTTGATCATCCGAACTCGAAACAACATGCTGTTTATGTCTACGAGAAGCTAACTAAAAAAATACGCTCCCATGGAGTTCCATTGTCAAGACCAAGAAGTACAAAATTATGAAAATACCCTTGAAATTACATCACATGATGAAACTTCCTCAAATTGCAACCAATTGCTTCGTTAAGCGTTCCAATACCTACAAAAACTCAGATAAAACCTTGAATAGCATATATATATATATATATATATATATATATATATATATATATATATATATATATATATATATATATATATATATATATATATATAATATCACGGTTAACCAATATATGAGAATAAAGGTAGGAAATAACTAAGACAAAAGTTCTTGAATGCATAAGAGTAGAGGGCGATGTTATACAATATTTGAGACCTATCGCACCGTTTAACTTAGACATTGCTACTCCATAGTGATGAAACAATACAAAACAAGTACAAAAAAGATATATACTAAAAATATGTAAGCATACCATTTTCGTGGGCAAATAATTGCATTTCGCGTGTGCAATAAGCCATTAAACCTCTAGTTTACCCTAGGGTTTTTCAGGGATGAAATCCATAAACATCAAGTTTTCTCAAAAAGTATGCCAAAAAAACAACACTAGACATGCTCAAAAATAACAAAAAGGATTTCAACATGTCATTAGTATAGTGAATGAATTCACTCAAAAGTTCGTAGCTATTAATATTAGATTAACTTCAATCACTAGTGAAACCGTAAGAGTGGGTGGAAAAATGAGCGCATGAAAATAATTTGATTTGGTTAAACTTTTATAAGTCGGATAAGCATTTAAAGCGTAGTATAATATTCAATCCTCACCGGTCTTTACACTTAACAAATGAATCAATACGAATGGTGTGTGACACACATGGGACATGCGGGCATAAAGATTAATTATAAATGGAAACTAGGAAACACATATATGACCAAAGACTAACGATATATACAAAATGCAAAATTATAGCCTCATTGAAAGGATATCGTTCATTAAGGTAGGCGAAATGTATTTTTACAAATTATCGCAATCAATATGACATTTGAATTACATTATCCCTATGATCACATAGGAATTTTATGGGTTATAATACAAGTTTGAGGTAAAAGTTTATGAAAGGAAAGGATGTATATATGGATTCAAAGGTCTTTGGGGGAGAATACCAGGGATAATGGAAAATTATGGGAAATTTCAAAATTGGAATATAATTTTCGTAGAGCAACAAACACTCTTAAACACTATGTACAATATGTAAATGCTTTTTCTTTCTTTTCGTTCCTTTTTTTTTTATCTCGACTTTCTCTGTTGGTTTTCTTTTCTTTTCTTTTGTTTTGATTCATTTTTTTCCGTTTCTTTTCACTCGCATACTCAATTGCAACCACGTAACGAGAATATCATTCATTACCAAGAATCATTCGAAGCAAAGGTATAGCAGGTGATATTTATGGTTGAAAACTCTAATTTGGAGTTGGTTATGGCATTTTGAATTATGAAATAAAAGGCTATATTTGAGCTCAAAGGGGTTGACGAGGGAAAACATATGAGGTGATGTCAAGGTCAATATGGGTGTATAATAAAGATGGCCTATCATCATTTCCTAAAGTTTACAAAATTATTGAGTAAAAATAATTTTGAAATCATACTCAAGTAACACATTTAAAACTAACGATCAATGAAAGAATAGAGAGATGACAAACGAATTTAATGTTTTCATGGAGGAAAGAATAATGTATAAAACTCACAAATGAAGAAAAGCACAAAGCTCACTTGGTGTGAGTATATACAAATTCAAAAAAATATTATCGAGTTAAAAACATCTTAAACCAAATCATTTAAACAAGAAAATTTCATGTGCTCATGGGTTTAAAGTTTAATTCATGTAGTTTTTCATCATATAATGATTAAAGGAATACAATCTAATAACTTCTAAAATAGATAACATGCATCATTGAATTATCAATTTGATCGGGAAAATATTGAAATTTATCATTGAAAACAACGACAAAATGCCCAATAAAGGAGAAAAAATAAAGGAAATATTTTTGAAAATTTCAAATTTTCACAACAAAAGCATACTTGGTAAGAACAGATAATCAATCAATGAAACCAATTACCTTCTAAATTAAACCTTGCATTGTCCTCAATGTGAATCAAGAACCAAGTTAAAGAGAGTAAATGAGAGATATTACTCGAAATGGAACGATTTTTGAAAAGTATACGTTCGAAGATTCTTCAAAATATGTTAGCACCAAGCATAACAAAAAAGAATAAAAAAATTGAACTAATTACACTAAACAATAAGTAAAAAGAAAAAATTAACCATATTTATACAACCTACAATTTGAACTTCTAACTAACTATACACTAGAAGTTGAAATTTTTGAGGACCCCCCAAAATACGGTTTAACTTTGAGGGATAGTTAGCGTCCCCTTATTTGAATGCATATGGATAAGTAGGGGAAAATCGAGCGTTCGTGTTACTACGTTTGTCGTTGTTTTCGATTCCCATGGCTATGAAAAAACCTAAACCATGACTATACTCTTTACGAGAGTATAACGGCCAGTCCGTGTATCAAATCCATAGGGAATGAGTGCTAGGATTTAATTTATTTATTATTTTCCAAAAAAAAGTGTAAAATATGACGGGTTAAAAACATACTACACTAGGCATTTATTTAAACCGCGATAATCAAAAGGAGTAAAAGCTATCGATTGAGAATAAAATCCCTTACCTAGGTTAATTAGTTTAATGGATACATGGGAAGAAAAATTATAAATATTAAATCTCATTTTCATAATTGATAAAATCTAGAGTTGTCAACCCAAAATTGTAATAGAAGCTTAATATGTATTGGCATCAACAAATATCCCCGAGATTACACGCTAAATACAGTGCATACATGATATATACCGTTAAATTACCTAGGTGCAAAATTAGGAACAACCTAACCCATTTAAACTAGTCTAATACATCACAAAAGCAAAATAACTGATCAATCCGAGGTTAGTTCAATCATCTCAACCTAAACTAAATTAGCTAGAAAGCATATTAAACGACATGAAATTATATGAAAACAATAAATAAGCAAGTAAAACTAATTATCAAATCAAAGAAACTAATTACCAAAGCTTGAAATCAATACATGCAATTGATATATATAGAGAAGATGATGAATAGTAACCTTACACACAAACCCTTGGAAAAAGAATGGAGGAATGCTCCCAATACCAACTAAACCTAACATAAACTAATACAAAATGAAAGATCTCTCTCCAAAAATATCCACTTACATATATATAGTAAGGGATTAAAAGAAAAGGGAAAATAAATAAAACTAGTCGACTTGCCCAATATCTAGTATGACCGGTCAATCGGTCCTTTGACTGGTAGATCAGTGGTCTTGAAAAATGCCCATTGACTTCCTTCAAAGGCAAAACTCGATTTACCGATCGATTGATCCTTTTTCATCCATTGATCAAGATTCCATTTTCTGGGATCTTTTTACTTCAAAAATGTGAAAAGCTGTAAGAAATGAAAATGATAATAACTTAATCATCCGGACTCAAAATGATGCGTTGCTTACGACCACGCGAAGCTAAATTAATGAACTATGATACCATGGAATTACGCTATCTGGAAAAAGAAGATAAAATTATGATTGAAGTTGCATCCAATGAGAAACTTTCTCGAAATGCAACCAAATGCTCTGTTTAGCGTTCCAATACCTACAAAAGCTCAGGTAAACCTTGCAAAGCATATATATATATATATCAACAACAAAGGTTAACCAATATATGAGCATAAAAGTTAGAAAAACAAAGACAAATGTGCTAGAATGCATAAGATTAACGAGTGCTAATAGATAATACTCGCGATATATCGCATCCCCTTACTTAGACATTACTAGTCCCTAGTGATGAAACAAAACAAAGCCAGCCACCTGCGAGAGATAATCAAAAGTATATAAGCATAAAACACATAAATTCCACTTTTGTGGGAGAAAAATATCATTTAGTTTATGCAATAATTCGTTAAACCCATACGTTACCCTAGTAGAGGAGTGTTGTCTCGTGAGGGTTTTTAGGGATAACATCACAAACATTAAGTTACCTCAAAATATGCCCAATCAATCAATGCAATAAGCTCAATAATAACGAAAGGATTTTAAAAAGTTATTTATCATTAACATTATAGAATAAACTTCATATAATTGAAATCTTAATATGTGGGAGAAAAAGCGAGCACATGCGAAGATTTTGATTTGGTAAAACTTTTACAATTTGGATGAACATTAAAGCACCCATGATATTCAATCCTCACCGGTTTTTACACTCAACAAATGAAATCACTACGAAAAGGGGGTAACACACGAGGGAAATGCGAGCATAATGAGTAAATGTAAATAGGGACAAGGTTGCAGACATGTCATAATTGAAGAATGCTATATATAAAATGAAAAAATGTAATCTCAATGAAAGATAGAGTTCATTAAGGGAGGTGAAACGAATTTTCATAGATTGATGCAGTTATTATAAGTTCTAAATTTAATCCATCCTCGTATCATATAGGACTTTATAGGGTTATAATGTAGGTTTGGGGTTAAAGTTATCAAATGAAGGGAATATGTACAAATTCAAAGGTATTTGGGGAATAAACACTTGGGATAATAAAAAATTATGGAAAATTTCAAAATTGGAACATAATTTCCATAACAAGCATTGGATATAACAACGGAGAGCAAAAAATATTATTGAACACTATTTACATTAAGGAAATGCTCTGTCTTTATTTTGTTTTCTTCTTTTTCTTTTGTTTTCTTCTTTTCTCCTATTTTTCTTCACTTTTTCTCTTCACTTTTATTTGTTTTTCTTCACTTTTTCTTTTTCTTTTCACTCTTACATACTCAATTACATCCACATATCAAGAAAATCAATGAATCCTAAGTATCATTCAAAACAGAAATATAAAAGGTAATATGTGCGGATAAAAACTCCAATTTGGAGTTGGTTATGGGATTTTGGGTTAAGAAACAAAAGGCTATATTTAGGCTCAAAGGGGTTGACAGGGGGAAACATAAAAGGTAAGGTCAAGGTCAATATGGGTGTATAACAAAGAGTTCCTGTGATATTTTCTTAAAGTTTACAAGATTCTCGGGTTAAAATAACTTTGAAAATCACGCTCAAGTAACACATTTCAATATGAAATCAATTAATGAATGATCAACGAAAAAATAGTGAGATTACCGATGAATTTAATGTTTTCAAGGAGGAAAGAGTAATGTATAAACACTCACAATTGAATAAAAGCACAAAGCTCACTTGGCATAAATGTATCCAATGCAACAAAATATTTAGGGCTATAAAGTCCTTAAATCAAATCATTTAAACAAAAAAAGCGCATGTGCTCATGGGTTTGAATTAATATTAATGATTATAGGACTAAAGTATAATAACTTTTAAAATCGAGAACATGCATCATTGAATTATCTATTAGAACAGGTATTCATTGAAGTTTATTATCGTAAACAAAGGCAACATGCCCAATAAAGGAGAAAAGACAAAGAAAATCTTTTTGAATTTTTTCTATTTTTCAACAAAAATGCATACTTGGTAAGAACATTTGTTCAAATCAAAGAAGCTACCACTGGATGGGTCCCACACCCCATAACTTAAACCTTGCATTGTCCTCAATGTAAATTAAGAATCAGGTTAAAGAGAGGAAGATAATGACATTACCCAAAATGGAGCGAACTCCGAAACGCACAAGTCCAAAGATTCTACAAAACATGTTAGCACCAAGCATTATAAAAAAGAATGACAAAGCTCTAATTAATTACACTAGACAATAAGTAAAAAGAAAAAAATAGACCTAATAATTACAACTTACAATTTCAACTTATAACTAACTATACACTATAAGTTGAAATTTTTTAGGGTCCACCCAAAAAATGACTTGGCTTTGAGGGATAATTAGCGTACCCTCATTTGAATGCATACTTTCCAAAAAATATAAATTTCGTTTGAACAATTGAAGACATGGTTTGGGCGGGAAAATGAACCATCCCAAATTAAAAGTTTTTAGAAGATGATGGGGGATTTGGATTAAATGGGTGATGAGTGCACATAGGATCCAATAAAAACTAAATATCCTCCCATAGATTTTGTAATTGAAATGGATGGTGGCACACATGGAGGTGAAATTGCCCACATGAAAAGTGGCTCAACTAAGTAATTCTCATTGGTGAAAGGATTTAACGTTTTAAAATTTTGAACCTATTTATGATATACTTGTAATGTTTTGATAATGGGTAATGAAGATGGGGAAGAAAACAATTCAATTTCAAAAGATGACTCATCATCGCTTGAAGCTTGAATTTCAGCGGAGAAGGATTCACTTTCAATGAAATGTTCTTCCAAAATAGTTTGAGGTAAAATAAAGGTCTCAACCTATTATTTATTTTTCAAAGTAGAAATAATATCATTGCAAAGTGATTCAATTTCCATATCCTCACCATTTTCATTCTCCTTTATGCCTTGGGAAAAGAGAGGAATAGTTTGTCCCAAACTAAGCATTGATTACTCATTTGGTTCAAAACATTCCTCAACTTCAAAAGTCTCGGAATAAAAATTATCGTAGGATTCAAATAATGCATCGAATTATTTTTCTAACGAAGATTTTCTTCCCGATAATAGTTTTCAAGCTTTTCATTCTCAAGAACGTGAATGCCCTCACGCGAAGTCTTAGGTGGTGGCACAAATTCTTAAAAATGAGAAGTTTCAAAACTATCAACGGAATTACTATCAAAATCATTATTATATGAATTTGGAAAGCTATTGCAATTAGTTTCAACATTCTTATCATAAGGTTTTTGTGGCTCTTTATCGAAAAGATCATTCTCAGAACTCCCATAATTTATAACATGACTTTTGTAATACTCATCCTAAGAGATTTTAGATATATCCAACTTTTAACTTTGACCAAAAGTCATAGGTTTAGGGGGATTTTGTGAATTATCACTATGATTACTGAAAATATTAGAATAAGGCATGTTTACCCTAATAAGCTTAAGATGACAAAATCCACAAAGTGATATGCGACCAATGGATTCAAGCGTTTCTTGGTGCTCCAATATAGAAGTATTACAAAACTAGTTAACAAAGAATACAAGTAGAAAGAAAAATGTAAAGAAATATTAAATAAATTGTAATCTAAAATAAAACACTCCCTGAAAATAGCGCCATTTGGTAACTAGGGGAAAATCGGGAGTTCGTGTTACTATTCATGTCGTTGTTTTCGGATCCCACGTCTAGTGAAAATCTAAACTACGACTACACTCTTTACGGGAGTGTAGCGGCTAGTCCGGGTATCGAATCCATAGGGAATGAGTGCTAAACTTTAATTGATTTATTATTTCTCAAATAAAAGTGTAAAAGATGACGAGTTAACCAAATATTACACTAGGCATGTATTTAATCTACAATTAATCAAAAGGAGTAAAAACTATCGATTGAGAATAAAGTCTCTCACCTTAGGGTTAATTAGTATAAATGGTTACATGGAAAGAAAACTTTATCAAGATTGAATCTCATTTTCACAAAAAATTTATCAAGATTAAATCTCATTTTCACAATTAATAATATCTACAGTTATCACCCCCTAAATTGTCATAAAAACTTAATTTATTTTGAGGTAAAAAAATATCCCCGAGATTACACATGCATTGTCATAAATACGACACATACATGATATATATCGTTAAATCACCTAGGCACAAAATCAGGAACAACCTAATCCTTTTAAACTAGTCTATTCCATCACCAAAGCAAAGCAACAAATTAATCCAAGGTGAGCTCAATCATATCAACCTAAACTAAATTAGCTAGAAAACATATTAAATTATATGGAATTAGTAGAAAGAAATAATTAAGCAAGTTAAACTAATTATCAAAGCAAAGAAACTAATTACCAAAGATTAAAATCAAGAAATACAACTTATATATGTGGATAAGATGATGAATAGTAACCTTGCATAAAAAACCTTCGAGAGAGAATGGAGGAAGGATCCCAAAACCAACCATAACCTAACATAAACTAATACAAAATAAAAGATCTATTTCCAAAAATATCCACACACACACACACACACACACACACACACACACACACACACATATATATATATATATATATATATATATATAATCAACGTTCTTGAAGAGTGCTCCATGTCTTCCCTCGAAGGCAAAACTTGATTTATCGATCCTTTTTCATCAGTCGATCGGGACTCTATTTTCTGGGTTCCTTTTGCTTCAAAAAGGGGAAAAGTTGTACGAAACGAAAATGATAATAAATTAATCACCGGGACTCAAAACGATGCATTGTTTGTGGCCACATGAGGATAAATCAGTGAACTATGCTCCCATAGAGACCCTTATTCAGACCAAGAAATCTAAAGTTGCAAAAATTATCTTGACATTTCATCTAACTACAAAACTTTCCTAAAACTCAACCAAATGTTCTGTTTGGCATTCTAATACCTACAAAAGCTCAAGTAAACTTGAAAAACATATATACATCGTCAACAAGGGTTAGCCAATATATGATCATAAAGGTAGAAAATAACAGAGACAAACATACTATAATACGTAAGATTAATGAGCATTAATATAAATTTTCGTGATGTATCACATACCTTTCGGAAAAAAGAATTCAATTTGAAAACAAGGAAGGTATGCATAAGGCATAAGAAATAAACCATCACCAATTAAAAGTTATTGGCGGATGATGGGGGGTTTATATTGAACGGGTGATGAGTAGAAATGCGATCCAACAAAAATAAATTTCTTCCCAAAGATTTTGCAATTAGAATGGGAGGGGGCACACGTAAGGGCGAATCCCATCATGTAAATCCTTTCGAAAAAGCATTCCTTGATAAGTGACGCGACTTTAAAAGTGTCTCTAGTACGTGCTTATATCGACTCTAGTGTAAGTCGGTCTCTCAAGTAATAATCCTGTAAAAATTGGTATCGAACACAGGAACTATGACGAAGAATCGTGACGACGAATAGGAAGAACAAATAACCCTATGAATGACTCAGAGAAAGAAGGAAAAGATGATGAATTGTGACTTTGCCTATAAACTATTGCAAAAATAATTAAATTAATAACTAAACTACGTATGCAATCAGAACGAAATTAAACTTTAAATCTATGGGAGAAAATGGAGTGAGGATACACTCCCCCGAACTGTCGGTAATTGCATAGAACATAAAAGCTTCAAAAATCTAATTCTTCATTCCAAGAGAAATCAAATACATTCTAAGCATTTGACATATGAGGACTTTACTCCGCACAATATCAAATAAAAAATTGTATTTGACGAGGATGAGAAATTATCAAAAAGCCAATTGCACCCTTAAACATTCCAGTTACCCGGGGCAAACGGAATTAAAAGACCTACAACTTTTATATTGATAAAGTTTAGACCTTTGAATGTTGAATTACCTTTTATTCACTTTTAAATCCATATGTGTTACCTAGGTTGGGTTCATGTACCCCAACTCTCTAAAAACTTAGCCTAGCATAACTACGTAAGAAATACACAAAGTATTAACGTTGCATGGATGGAAAATCATGATTAAATTAATACTAAGTATGCAAGAGATATATAGATTTCCATAAAAAGAAAGAAGCACGCAAAGAAGAAGAACATGCAAGAATAACATAGAGAAGACAAACTTGGTATTGAAAAATTAAAATCTTGATATTCAATAATGTATGGATAGGTAATGAATTGAAATCTAGGGTTCATGTCTCTCTTCCCTCTAAGTCCTTAATAAAAAATTGCTTAAAAATCTAGTCTAATGTTTTACTATCATATTACATTCACATTTTTGCAAGAGTCCTATACACATCCAACTCTTAGAACCAATCAGAAAAGAAATAAAATTTTGCCTATCAGACCCCCTGAATTGGTTCGGGTGTACCTGCGAATTGGTTCACCCCCAAACCGGTTTGGAGGTTGGTTAGATTTTTTCTATTGTCTTGGGTTCTCTTTTCTTCTTTTGGACTTTGATTTTTTTTCTTATTTTTCTTCTCAATCTTCAAATTAGCATAACTCTTTCACCGAAGCTCGGATTGGGTTGCTGTTTTTTACTATTATTGTGACTGCATCGTCTTCGACTTTCCAGTTGGCCCCACCTCCGGACTAAGGCTGAAAATTACTAAAATGCCTTCAATTCTCCATTTCTTGGATTTCTTCCTCTGTTTCGAGTTCTCTTTCGTACTAACTTGCATGAAATACCTGTAAAACACATAAGAGATACACAAAACATGAAATACTTGCCAAGGTGGGTTAGTATCATGAATATGAGATGAAACCAAGTCAATTACGATGCACGGGATCATATAAAGATCGAAATTAAGGGGATAAATATGAAATATTTATGCCTAGACAATAAGAATCGGATCAAAGTCCTCAAGACTTTCATTCGATTCTTGTAGTACTTGCATTTGTTCGATAATGGTACACGAATATAGGAAATAAATGAATTCAATCTCGATATATGACTCAACATTGCTCGAATTTTGAATTTCGAAGGTGAAAGACTCATTTTCAATGAAATGTTCTTACAAAATTATTTGAGGTGAAAGATAGTGGTTCCACATATTTTTGTTTCTCGAGGAAAAGATCATCTCATTGTAAAGTGATTTAATTTCCAAATCTTCATCTTTTTCAGTTTCGTTTATGTTTTGGGATAAAAGAAGAACGGTTTGTTTCAAAGTAGGCACCAATTCCTTATTTGGTTAAAAACATCCCTCCTCCAGAGTTTCAAGAAAAAAGGCATCGTTAGTTTCAAAAAGTGCATCTACATCGTGATCCCAAAAATGGTTCTCCTCCCAATATTTTTTGTCCAAAGTTTTATTTTTATGACTTTTCAAGAACGCACCAAATGTATTTGGCCGTAGGGATACTTCAGTAAAAAGAACATTTTGAGAACTATTATCGTAACTAATATCAAAATTATTAGTATAACAAATTTGAGGGATATTGTCATAATAGTTATGAGAGTTACTTTCACATAAGTCTTCAATGTTTTTATTGAAAGAATTTTGCATCGTTTTTCCATAAGAATAATGTTCAGAAGTCTCCACATTATTTATTTGATTATGTAAATATTCGCTAAAAGTAATCTTGTAATTTTGATTCTGATCAACATTTAAGTATTCATTAAAAGTTATAGGCTTAGAGGGAGTTCAAAAATTATTTTTACTACAAAATTGTGAACCATTACCATTACCAATAATACTATAATAAGACGTGATTACCGCAAAGTTCGTAGATAGAAAATCCACGTAGAGAGGTGTGCGACCGCGAATTTAAGCATTTCTCGGCGCTCAAGTGTAGAAGTCTTACAAAACAAATTAAAACAAAGAATAAAAATAGAAAAAAAATATTGTTAAATAATAAATCAACTACAATCTAAAACAAAACATTCCTTGATAGTGGCACCATTTGATAACTAGGAAACTAGGCGTTCGTGTTATTTTCATTGTCATTATTTTTGGCTCCCATGGATATACAAAAATGTAAACTATGACTACATCTTACGGGAGTATAGAGGTTAGTCCAAGTATAGAATCCATAAGGAATTAGTACTAGACTTTAATCGATTTATTATTTCTCAAATAAAAGTATAAAAGACGCCGGGTTAAAAAAATATTACCCTATGCATGTTTTTCAACTACGATTAATCACAAGGAGTAAAAACTATAGACTGAGAATAAAACTCTTCGCCTCAGGTTAATAAGAATAAATGATTACATGGAAGGAAATTTTTAAAAAGATTAAATCTCATTTAATCTATTAATAAAATTTAGAGTCGTCACTCCCTAAATTGTCATAAAAGCTTGCTATGATTTTGGCATCAACAAATACTCTCAAGATTACACACGTGAGGTTGTAAATAGAGCGCATAAATGGTATACATCATTAAATCTCCGAGGCATAAAATCAAGAACAACCTATCCCGTTTATACTAATCTAATCCATCACCAAATAAAAGCAACATATTAATTTAAGGTGAGTTTAATCATCTTAACCTAAACGAAATTAGATGGAAAGCATTGAAAAGTATTTAATTAAATTAAATAAGTACAAAAAGCAAGAAATAAATAAAGATAATTAATTATAAAAGCTTAAAATAAAGAAAAAGCGACTTATATTAATGAGGAAGATGATGAATAGCGCACTTACAAACATAATGGAATCGAACCCTAAGAGGAAGAAACTCCCAGTCAAAATATATCTAAATTAAACCTAATACAAAAAATAGATAATACACAAAAAACCTAACTCACATATATATAGTTACTGGGAAAAAAAGAAAAATATCTCGAATTGGCTGAAAATTGGGAGAACCGATCGATCACACATTTAAATTTGTCGATCGATCGGACTGAAATATTCTCACTCGTCTCGAGCCAAGGAAAAATTTGAATCACTGATCGATCAGTGGAGATTGACCGATCGATCGTTCCCCTATTTTTCTGGGCTCTTTTGCTTCATGATAGGAAAAATGATGCTTTATGAAAGCAAAAATAACATGATTACCTGGACTCAAAACGACACGTCATTTATGGCCACGTGAAGCTAACTCAATGAGCTATGCCATTGAAATTGCATCAGATAAACAATGCACTGTTATATATAGTAACTCACATATATATAGTTACAAAAATACCATTGAAATTGCATCAGATGATGAAACTTCCTCAAAGTGCAACCAATTTCGATAAGCGTTCCAATACCTACAAAAACTCAGATAAACAATGCACAATATATATATATATATATATATATATATATATATATATATATATATATATATATATATATATATATATATATATATATATATATATATATTGAATATCAAATGTCAAGGTTAAATGACATATAAGCACAAAATTTGGAAATTACGAACATAATAGTGATTGAATGCATAAGAATAAAGGGTGATAATAGTAATATTTGAGAGTTTTGAGTCAACCCTAGGAAATAATACACCGAGAGATGTATTATGAGGCTTGGGCTTCACGAATGTAGCTCGGTATAGCGCTTACATACACTACGAGACTTAGGATCAGAGCTAACATAGTTTCAACAAATATAGTATATATATGGGGGTAGGCTACGAGATTTCGGGTATACAAGGTACATCAATACGGTATTTTATGGTGCCTAGTCATTAATATAACACTTTTGGTCTGTTGGATTGATATATTTATATATCAAGAAAATACGTTGATTAAATGCCGATGTTTAAAAAGTACTTGTATGAAAACACATATTTGGGGTGCCGCTACCTTGACGTGCTTACTTCGCTCGGAGAGGTGGTGAGAGTAGACAGATTTTAGACTTTGGTCTACAAAGTTTCAGGCTGATACATCTCAATGGCAGTTTCCTGGGAATGTATTTTGAAAAGTATGTTTTTATGTTTTGTATTTTGGAACCATGGCATTTAATTTATATTTGTTTAACATATGAACATGTTAATACAGTACACAAGTAGAGGTGTTGGATTAGAAACCGAGCATTTAAAATATAAACATTGTAAATTACATACTCGATCCTCTAAACGTGGGGCCAAATGAGAAGGGGTACACAAATATGTACAATTTATAGCAATATATATGAGTGTTTATGTGTGTGTGTGTGGGGGGGGGGGGGTGTTTCCCCTAAATTTGGATAAACATTCATTAACCTTGAGCTGAAAACCAACTTATTGCAGGAGGAACGTTTGACACCCTGCCTATTTTAATCACGTTTGATCAATCCTTTATCAAAATAAAACAGGATTCTCATATGGATCATCCTCCACATCACTGTCAAAAACCAAATTAATTACTAATAACCTATTAGGCTCGGTGTCAAATTTTAAACTTTCTAATATTGTTAACTAAAATACACAATAAATCCATCCCCACAATTAATATACACATCAACTGAAACAAATAAATAATAACCGATAACCCTCGGTAAAACATTAATCAACTATATCGAATAAATGCAACCGAAAATGCAAAAAATAAAATAAATGACAACAATGGGGCAACATGCCTGAATATTTTAACAAATACTCCTATCTAGATCATAAGGGCAGAAACGTTTAAAAAATCCTTGCTAGCATCCACAGCTGCTGCAACATCGTCTGACTCGAAGGAATAATATCATCCAGGCGTCCCTATGTCTGGACACCTAAAAGGTTTTTAAAATATTTTCAAGCGGGTCAGATCCCAAAGACTTTTGAAAATATTTAGCAAGTGTTTAAAATACTTTAACATTTACAATATGATATTCTCCATATTTAAACTGGTATCACACTCACATGAGATACCCCTCACCTCTCATCTGACAGTGCACACCTAACACATGTATTTTAAACACCCTAGTTACGCTACCCAACCTAACTAGCATCTCTCAAAACCTCTAAGTTACCATACACTATCTCATACCCCACGTATATAATATCTTAAGCTTTCGCACGTGCTTATGCAATATAATTTCTCATTTATAATTCATCCCTTCATTATGAATAACTTTCACTAGTTATTATACACTATTCACATTTTAGTGTTATTAGTCTCGTATATAATATTCTCATCTTTATATACGTACCTCACATTTTATTCCCTATTTTGTCCTCCCGGATGAACCAAAAATCATTTCGCATCTCATTCTTTATTTCGTCCGTATATATATATATATATATATATATTTCCACATCTTCATATATATATATATATACAATATACTATACACATCAAGTATATCTATACCTATATATCACACACTATATAAGTATAATTACCATCCCTCATAGCTATAACTCAATGGATGTAGTCTCTAGAATGCTATCATCTTTCACGGAACACACATCATTTCGTGGTACCACCGGTCGGGATCTCACACCGACCTGATAAAAACATATCACAAATTTAGGGTAAGCGGTCATAGTTCCTCACCTGAAAGTGAGACCGAATTATACCCAAGACGTCTCACCTATGATAAAGAGCCACACTGCATAAATAACTGGACGCTATGACCTGGGGACTATACTCACCCTACTTCTCAAGCCAGGGGATTCACCCACATTGCGCAACTTCTCATGATAGCACTAGAGGGGTATGTTTCACATAAATATATCATATACACACAAATATATATATATATATATATATATATATATATATATATATCATCAAATCTGGTTATCCATGCCTATAACCCCATGGTACTAGGCTCTAAATCCCGAATATACAAATTCATAATAATTCATAAGTATTCACACACTTGTTTTAATCCCATAAGTATTTGCTCACTTATGATACAATTATCACATTAATTACTTCCAAATATTAGCTTATCACGTTTATATAGTATTCTAATTTCATCCTACTTGCACTTTCGGATTTACTCATTTATAATCGGCATATATATTCTACAGGCATAATATATATATATATATATATATATATATATAACCGCCAAAATAATTTCCCCGAGTGTCATTCATCCCAAACACTCCTAAAATTTACAACCTGGATCTTATCCCCGCTAACCCGAGATTTATATATCACTCATTAAATCTTTTAGAGTCCCTCAAACTCTATTTAGGATCCCATATTATTTATCTCCAATAATAATTCTTCTCCAATCTTTTAAGTCCAAGAAAAATATCTCAAATTAAACTGTCTTAAACGAACCGAACCGATGGCCAGAAAAATGAATCGGTCCGGTAATCCAAACTGAATCGCATTTTACCGGTTCGGCATGTTTAGTTCGGGAGTTTATCATCTTCTCAACCTCCAAAATTTATGATTTCTAATATCACCAACCATCACTATAAATATCTACACACTTATTTTTAACCAACAGATCAATTTATTCTTGGGATTCCTCAATTTAACTAAGATTTAAACCCTAACTTAGTTAAACCCTCAAATTTATTCAACTCTTCCAATTTCTCACCAAAAATTACACCATAAATATGGATTTAAACTCAGATTTCATATGGGGTTGTTATCATCTCAAATTATATGAAATCTTTTTCGAAAAACCCATTTTGGGTCAAGAATCCCAACCCAAAATCCAAATAGTTTACACCAATTATAATATGAATTATAAACACACGTAAATAATTAAAGCAAGTTAAACACTTTCCTCGTTGGATAAATCCGACGACCTCGTGCCGGGATCCACCGGAGCTTGGCCGAAGTTCTCCTCTTCTTCTTCTTCCTTTATTTACATCTTTCTTTTCTTTCTTTCTTTTCCTTCTTTTCTTTTTATCTCGTGGCCTTATAAGAGACAAATAAGGGTTCTCCACTTATTAAACCCAAAATTGACTCGTATACTCAATTGTGAGTCCCTACAACTCCAAAAAGTCCCCGGAACCCAAACACTACCATTGAGTACTCTATTTTGACTATTTAGCCCCATCCGAGACCGACCGTGCACTCAAAATCCCCATCCAAGTCACTTATAAAAAATTTACCTCTTTAAATCCAATACAACTCCGCACGTATTTTCCAAATAAAATATTATTACTTATCATTTTTCCCAACCGCGACATAATATAAAATAATCCAACTTTATTTACTTATTCCCATAAGTAAATATACCACACATCGATAATAATCCAAAACTAGCCAATTAATATTTAAGCCACACTTTAAATTCTCTCACTTAAAATTCTCAAATTATTAAATTACACACACTTATGTAATTTCAGTATCCATAAAATTACGGGGTATTACATAACGCCCCTTTTTGTTAGTGATTTCAACCAGAACTATTGACTTTTTACGTATTTATGCGGAGTTTTGACTTTTTCTATTTTGAGGCAATTTTTATGTAGTACAAACCGCTTTTTGGGATGATCCCATAGAAATATGATCTTTTCCTTTCAAAAAGTGACTTTACTGAGGTATGAGCCCTTCAGGACTTTTTCAAAACGAGCTCGAGTATCTCGGGATTACAGAAAGTTAGAAAATAGAATCAATATTGGGTTTTAGGATCCTTTTTGAGGTTGGTGGGCACCTCTATTTATAGGGTTGTTGGGGATAGGATGACCGATCAACTAGAGGTCCTGAGCCGTTGATTTTTTATCAACGTCTGAGAAATGATTTTCCAAATCTTTTATGTCTGATGGCTTTGATCGATTGACTAAGGCCTTTTTCCAATCGTCTATTTCTAGAGAGGTCTTTGATCTATTGGCAAAGGCCCTAGAGGGCCTTTTTATTGGTTGTTTTAATTGATAAAGTGGATTTTTGGGTTTTTATTTATTTGTAATCTGGACCTATTTACTTTGGTCTTTGGTGTTTTTACTCCATAAAATTTAGTGTAGGTTCCTAAAGTTTGATTTTCTCGGGGTTTGTGCTCGGGGTTTATTTTGGACTAGACGAAGTGTCCCAAAACCTTGATTGAAGATTGAGGTGTCCAAAGAATCGGTCGACTAAGTGTGTGCGCATACACATTCTTTTCATCGAAATGAGAGCTCAACAAAATAAGTTTGACTATTTTGGAAGTGATATAATTCTTTGAGTAATGGCTAGGAAGTTCAGGAAAGGAAAGTGGGATTTTTTGGAAAATTTAAGGGGTTTGGTCGATCGGGAAACAGGGGAGGAGGAAAATTTAATCGATTGGCTAAGGGTTGTAAAAGGTTAGTCGATCTGCTAGATTTTCCATGAGACCAAAGCTTATTTAATGCTCCAGATTTTGCTATTTTTTAAGGTTCTACTTTCAATCTTTAGCGTCTCTTGCCCGGGTAACAATATCGCTTTCATTTATCTGATATTTCAACTTGTTAGTCTCATTCATCTTCGTTCGTGATATATTATGAACGGGATGCCCGATGTGTCCCTATTATCTATATTTGGGAGTATCCCTGCGGGTATTCGTGTCTCCACTGTCGCATCGATCACTCCGATGATAGCGAAGGAGACTATTGCACTGTCGTTAGGTAAAAATTGTCCCCTCCTTACCCAGGGTTTGTAGCTGCCAGCTACCGGTGTTCCTGTTAACTTTTACTGTGGTCTTTCAGAGTGAGACCCGTTTGAGCACATTGTTCAGCGATATGTCACTTTCGGCATACTGGGACCAGTTCTGAAACCGTCTCTTATTTTGTATGACATTGGTATAATTTTTTACTTTTCGTGTAGCATCCCCATACCTTTATTTACCATATTTTGATGTAATTCTTTATTTTATGTCCTTTCTAGCAGGTGTTAACACATGTCACTTAAGAGAGATCCTTATGAGGTGTTCGTCTGTGCATCTGGCGCTGCGATAATTAATGTCAGAGGTTGCCCAAGTTGTGACAACAGATTATTTAATGTTGTCTACTAGGTTGACCCACTGGACTGTTGGTTTTGCCCCTCCTATTGGCATACCTATCTCTGAGGTGGTGTTCAGGGATCCAGACACGAGGGATCTAGATGAGAGCTACGAGGGAAGTCACCTGAGAAAAGGCCTCGTATCTAACTAGTGATGGTGATGGCACTGGTGGTGGCCCTTTCGAGTGGATTTTGATGTAACGCCTTCAAAAGGATTTTCTTGGTTTTTGGATATAGGTATATATATAGTATATTCCTTCGGGAGGAACATAAGGAATCCTCAATATATTTTCATTTTATATGGGGATTCTCATTGTATGCATCGTGTACATAAATAAAGATATTTCCTTGTACGAGAGTTAGTTGTAATAAATGCCATTTTTTTCTCTTTATATATGCATGGCGCACCTATGGACAGACTCGGGCCTAATATTTGAACTGATGAAAAATTGTAATAATAATAACAATAGCAATAATAATAACAACAATAACAAGAACAATAATAATAACAACAATAACAATAACAACAACAACAACAACAACAACAACAACAACAACAACAACAACAACAATAATAATAATAATAATAATAATAATAATAATAATAATAATAATAATAATAATAATAATAATAATAATAATAATAATACGAGAAGGAGAGGAATAAAGGTGCCTTGTATTTTCGAGACTTCTCTTTGTGTGTGTGGGGGGGGGGGGGGGTGGGGGGTGGGGGGACAACTTCATCAGTGAGCCACATTACTTGAATGGGAGTAGGAGTAAGAGATGGAGGCCCCCCCATTTTATTAAAATTGTGATAAGGCAAGGGCCTTCTGAGGTAGCTTCAGGGATAGGAGTGTCGTTCATTTACCTAAATAGGGTGTCGTTTAGCGGGGATCCCTTGGTGAGTTTGTTGGCCTCAATAGTTGTCCCTATTTTTGGGGTGTTTTAAGGGAAGGGGCGGGAGCCTTCGGAGGTAGTTTTAAAGATAGGAACGTCGTTCTTTTACCAAAATTAAGGTACTGTTTAGCAGGGAACCCTTGGTGAGTCTGCATGATTTGCTCTTTTTCCCGGTTTATAGGGCGTTTGATATTATTCAAGGAAGAAGTAAATAGGGGTAGCATTTCCTCCCTTGTAGGCTTCTTTTTATTTGTTTTCATAGTATTAGCCTTTGTGTGTAGGTTAGTACTAATAACTCTGCAGAGTCTTTAAAATTCTTTAGAGGATTTTTTTACTTGAGTTTTAGTCCACTTAGATCGCGCCGGTCTGTTTGAGAGCCAGGGCACAACGATCATAAACAAGATTTCCCCTATAATTTTTTTATGTTTATTTGGACTGTCCCAAAGTGATATCTCGAGTTGCCTAAGTCTCTCCAATTCGAAGACAACTGGTTGTCTTTGAATGTTCGCAATAAAAAATTATCAAAGAATCGGGTCCACATAGTTCCGTCAAAATGAAAAGCTGGGGGCTCAAAGTGTTTCAGCTGACTTTAAGCAAAAGGTTGGTAACTCAAATGGGCATTTTAACGTAGGGTTGGTGAATGTGTATGGGTTAGCCTAGTCTTACATTTTCATTCCAATCGATTATTTTTTACTCGTTCGTTCTCACCTCGAGCAAGCTTAAGGAAATAATTTCTTCAATCAGTCTAGATTGAAGGGTTGGGAAAAAATGACTCCGTGGAAATCATCTAAGGTAGCTGCTCCGCCAGAGTTTATTTTGGTGACTAGGTAGGGTCGACCCCAATTGGGTTCAAATTTGTTGTCAGGAGTCTGGGTCGGCTAGAGATTTTCTTTCAATATGACATCGCCCTCTTGGATGTTACGCTTTTAGAGTCAGTTGTTGAATGCCCGGGGGATGCGCTGTTGGTAGCCCTGGTTATGGTAAGAGGCATTTAGCCTCTTCTCGATGAGTAGAGATTATTAATCATAATGGGCTCGAACGTAGTTGTTTTCTACTATCTGCCTTTCTAAAATGATCCGTGGGTACTGTACTTTAAGTTCTATGGGTATGATTGCCTTCATGCCATAAAATCATGAGATAGGGATGGACCCATTAGAATTTCTCTCTATTATCTGGTAGCCCCATAGGGTGTGCAAAAGTTTGTCTAACTAGTCATTTAACATTCTTGTTAGAAGCTCTGACCACGCCATTGGTTTGAGTTCGGTATAGGGAGGACTTGTGATGAGTGATACCATAGTGATGCAATAGGTTTAAGAGTTTTTTTTACTATCTCGTGAGGTACGTCGAAGTGGTAGATGATGTTTTGCAGTATGAATTTGGTCACTTTCTTAACATTTAGGACTATGTCAGATTTGGCCTCGATCCATTAGGTGAAAAAGTCGATGGCTACCAAGATGAACTCGTGCCCCGTGGAGGCCTTAGGGGTTACCTTCCCCATAATGTTCATCCCCTAGGTGGATAAAGGCCAGGTTGAGGTCATGAAGTAGAGTTCTTAATGAGGTAGATATTGTCAGGGCACATAGATTTAGCACTTGAGACACCTCTTAACACAATCTATATAGTCTTTCTGCATGGTGGTCCAGTAGTATGACTACCGGAGTATTTTTTAGAGAGGGTGTGACCACTCATATGAGGGAAAAATTTGCCACTATGGATTTTGTCCATAATATCAAAGGTCTTGTCCTATGTGATGCATCTTAAGTGTATTCTGTAGATCCCTATTTTTTTATAGTTTCCCCCATAAATGATAAATTGGGTTGACAATTGTCATAGGGTAAGTCGATCGTTGGAAGTGTCATTCTTCGAGTAGAGGTTTTTATCGAGAAGATTTTAGATGTCGTAGTACCAGAATGTGGGTCCTACGTCTATATTTTGTTGGCATCGATCTCAAAGTAGTATGAAGGGGTGTTTTGGCTAGTTGCCCTCTGGAACATCTTTCATAGAGGATAAAGCAGCGAGTACATTGATGAAGTTATTTTTAGATATTGGGAGGAAATAGAATTCAAGGTGTTCGAACCATGATGCCACCTTCTCTAAGTATGCATAGTACGACTGCAACTTGTTGTCTCGAATTTTCCATTTGACCCGATTTGATCGATGACTGGTCTGGAATCTTTGTAAGCTTTTAGGTCACTAATACCCATTTATAGGGAAATTTTGAGACATCTGATACAAGCCTCGTATTTGGCCATGTTGTTAATGCACTCGTAGTTGATTTCTATATTCGTGGGGAATCATCGTTAGTCAAGAGATATGAGGAGCATCTCAATGTCAAACCCATTTTTGTTAGAGGATCCATTGAAGTATAGTTCCCAAGTTTCTTTGTCATTTAAAGGGAATAGTTCCTCATTTTTTAATTTTGCCTAGTTTTCTTCCTCATCTGATAGGGGTTACACTGTAAGGAGATAGAAGATGTCTATCCATTTAGTGGCTTTTTGTGTGACATATGTGATCTCAAACTATGATAGCATGAGGAACAGTTTGGAAATTCTGTTAGAGAGATCGGATTTCTCGAACAGGTATTTTACAGGATCCATCATGGAGACGAGTCTTATACTGAAGGAATCATACAACATCGGAGTTTATGAGTAATTCATACGAGGGATACACAAGCCTTATCTAAGGCGGTGTATTTGAGCTCATAGGATTCTAGATTTTTACTCACATGGTAGATGTCACATTCATTTTAAGAGTTTTTAACGTTGTTGCTAACATGGCTCCAAAAGCCATGTTAGTTATGGTAATGTGGAGCAGGTACGGTTGTCCCTATTGTAAAGGTGCCAACACCAGTAATTCTATAAGGTAGTCTGATATCTTCTTAAATACCTCTTGTCATTGAGCGTTCCACTCTTTTAGTTCGTCATTTTTTAGTATTTATAAGATGGGCTCGCATATGGTAGTAAGTTGGTTGATGAATCGTCTTACAAACTGTACTTGGCCTAATAATCATCTGACTTCCTTTTATGTTCTTAGTTGGGGAATCTCCCATATGGATTAGACTTTGGTAGGGTCGACCTCAATTATGTCCTTGCTAACGATGAATCCGAGTACTTTACCTTTACTAACACTAGAGATGTATTTCTACAGGTTTAGCCTCATTTTGAAAAGTCGTAACCTTTGGAATAACTTTCGGAGTTGCGGAATGTGTTCTTCACGATCTTTGTACTTGATGATCATATCGTCCACGTAGACTTCCACTTCCTTATGTATGAGGTCGTGTAGGATAGTTGTGATAACTTGGATATAACTATGATAAATTCTATTTTAATCCTGCTTAACTTATGTGATATGTATAATATGTTATCAATTTATATAAGGTTAGGATATTATATTTAGTCTAATCCTACCTTCAAAAATCTTGAAATATCGAACTGGCTACAAAAATAAAATTTTGAAGTTTTTGGTAGGAATGTTTATGTTGGAGACCAGTTTTGACCCTTATAATATAACAATTGGCTCAAAGTTAAATCTAGATAGTTGTAGATATATAAGTTAGGTTTGTGACAAAACAAATGATGTATCAATTGGATATCTGAGTAAGAAGTTATATCGAATTTACGAACAAAGGGAAAATCTGTCCATTCCCTTTAAGTGGTAATTTGTCTTTTAGTAAACCAAATGGTTTAATTTGATTCATTGGAGAGGAGGGCTTCATTTGTCGACTTAAAACTCTCCATCTAACCTATTTCTTCCGCAAATTTAACCCTAGGTTCAGTTTGAAGAGTTTTAGCTTGAGGAAAGATAAAGTAGAAGTTTAAGGCAAAAAGAATTATAAGGAAAGATAGGAAAAATTCCAAGAAATTCCTTAAATTGTTTCTAAGGTATAATTATGTGTTAATATCATTTTAATCTTGTATTATACTTATTTCAAAGTATATAAATCATGAATTATTGATTAAAATTCCATCCTCCTTTGTGATAATAATTATTTGTTCATATGTGAGATAAGTGGTGTATGTAGGCCGTATTGCTTTGTATTGAAATCCCTTGTATTCAACCTTGCATATATTTTTGTGCAATTACTAGAATTGAGAAATTACAATTGGATATGAAACTATACTCACATATTCATATCATATCCGAAAATTAGAACTCCACGCGGTTAGGCCTTAGTGATGGTTGCAAATTGATACATAGTTGTTCTTTGTATATTTAATTTCGATATGCCCCGAGTTTGGTAAAGCTTTTGACAAAGAAAATGAACTCTAAAAATTATAAAACTTTAATTCTATATTATTCAGTATGTGTATTGAAAATGGGTGGAAAATTATGGAAAGTTATTATGTAGAAAAATTATGAAAATTCTTGGAAATTGGAGGAACTATAGAGGAGCTTGTATGACAGATTTATTATGTTGTAAAGAAATGGTCATAGCTTGCTCTAGGAAGCTTGAAAAATTACACCGTCACTTTTAATGGAAAGTATATTCAGAATTGTTTTAATATTTACAAGCTTGGACACCGGTATTTGTACAATTTATGAATATAGGATGGTTAAGTATGGAGGACAATAATGTGAGGCCATACTGGATACCCCATGAAAGATGTTTTTATCTCCTCCTTCCAAAGGGTAATTTGAGTACATATTTCATGGTACATACATTGAGAAGTATACTTTTATGTTTACTTGGTTTTAGTTATAAACTCCTTATGAGGTATTTTCTACGATTCAATGTTCATAACTTTATCAACATATATACCATTATTTTGTCTGTACTCATGTTTCATGGAATGTGACTTAAGTGGAATTATATTGTTGTTGTATAGTCATTAAATGTTACATAAATATATTAATATAATATATGATTGAGATTTAGTACTGATTTAGCTAGATTGACAGGTGTAAGGTCTAATGAACCCAGTTTAGCTCCACTTAAAGGAAATGTAAATACATAGTTTACAACCCAAGGTGAGTGTACTCACTGGAAAGAGGTATTTGTATACTGTTATGGATATGATCATACTGTTATGAATATAAAATTGTTCATTTTGGTTTACCAAACAGGGAGGTTATTCCCCGACCCGAAATGGGGGAGAATTGTCTATTAAAAATAAGGGGTTACTTCTCGACCAGGAATGGGGTAGAATTGTCTATTACAGACAGAATATGTGAATCATGATTCGAAAAGTTAGGTCATTCATTAGGAATCGACTGGATAAGTTAATACATAATTATATGGATATGATTTATTGCATTTAATTTGATGCAATAGTGTAGTATTGATGCAATTACTAAGTTATTTTGCTCACGGTTCCTATGTTTATGTTTTTCAGGTAACGTAATGTCACTGCCAAATCTAGGAGGTCGAGTTGGGTTAACCAGGAATGGGTGAAATAATAATTTTGTTTAAATTCAAATGATGTAATTTGGTTAACTTATCCTTCAAGAAAGTTTGTATAAGCATAACTACTTTAATGTTGTAATTTTTTTTAGTTATATGGATTTACGCTGATGACTCTATAATTAAGACTCGTGTTTATGGTTTGGTTAAATTAGTTATGGTTTGACTCATTTTGACTTTCAAACTTAACTATAAGTAACTGGGTTGTGGTGTGTCAATAGTTTTGGTTGATCTCTTATAAGTTTCACCAGCATTTCTGAGACCTAAAAGCATGACTGTATAATAGTACGTCCCCTGGGGGTAATGAACTCAATTATCTCCTGATCATTAAGTGCATTTTGATCTGATTATAACAGGTGAATCCGTTTATAAATAAATTGACTGCATTTCTGATTGTATCATGTACTAATAAGTCGATGTGTGGCAGAGGAAAATCATCCTTTGGATGATTCCGGTTGAGATCCCTATAGTCTACGCACATTCGGACTTTACCATTAGTTTAGGTAACTGGACGATGCTAGCTATTCAAGTGGGCGAATGTACCATTTAGATAAAGCCTACGCTAAGTTGTTTCTCTACTTCGTCTTTAACTTTTAAGGACCATTCGGATATAATATTATGGAGCCTCTGTTTTACGATTTTAGTGTCAGGGAGAGTAGGTATATCATGCATAACGATAGAGGGATCGATATCGGTCATGTCGGTGTAGGACCAAGAGAAAATATCTATAAAGTTGGCGAGGATATCTGTGATCTCCTTATGTTCACTCTCATCTATACAGGACCCTATTTGTAACTATTTACGGTATTAGGGAGTACCCAAATTTATAGTAATTGTGTCATCCTCGATGGGAGACATATGATTATTTTGACTTTAATCAAGGTTTTTCAAATGTTTTAAGTATTTTAAGTCCACAGAGTTATCATTATTAAGGGTAACTTCTATTCCATTGATGGATTCATTATCATCACAGGTAACACACAGAGGAAAATACTGTAAAACTTTATTTATTATGCCGTTAGAAGGATGAAGGACAACATTGATAATAGAAGACAAGTCTTCTTTATTGAGGGATGCATCAGGAGAGGGGAAATGGGGAATTCTTTATCTAATAGGACAGACTCAAAGGGTCTTGGTATGACGGGCAGTGGGATACATTCAATAGAGATCCAGTTCTTCAGTACTACGGTTCCCTTGATGTTGGAGATGAGGTGAGATGGGTTCTGCTGAGTTACCTTTGGAGTGACCTTTGAGAAATTTGTGACCTCAATACTGAGTACAGGCTGGGGCATGCATTATTTCTTGGGTTGGGCCCTTCTTCCCTTGGTGGAGGCTTTAAGATCTTTGGTCAAGTCCATAATAGGCTTGGTGCCGGGAGGTGCGTTAGAGAGGGTTTTTAATAAGCGCTAGTGATTTTCCTTATTCCACTGATAATTCCATGGGGGTTCACTGGGTGTGTATTGACACTCGATTAAAGACAGTGTTTCAGAGATGTTGATCAATCGCCCTTTCTCTATAGTGGTGTCTTGGTTGGACGAGACAGTGTACCAATCATGGAAACATTTTACAAGGTCGAATTGGCAGACCTCAGTATAGCTATGAGGACAGTATCATCGAGAAATAATGCGGGTTGTACTTATTCAGGTTTCGTTTGGGAGGTCATCCTATCCTCTATAATGACCCATGACACATTCTGTTCTCCCTAGTCGACTATATGGTTTTTCTCATAATTCATGTACAATCCCTCCTCATAAAGGATCTTTATTCCAGGTCGTAAGTATTTTTAGGTCTCAACCCATCAGGGATCTTGGAGTCTTTGATAAGGAAATTCCTCTCCTTGGAGATAGACGCAACCATTCCACCCTTGGTGAGGGTCTTTGTGGATATCTGCTAGGGATTTACCTTATGGTGTACCCAAGATCGACCTTTTTCCTGTGCTATGTTATGTTGATAGCATCAAGGATTCCTTGTTGATTTCTCTCGAGACTGAATCCTATCATGTATCCCATCTTTGGGATGATTCGTACGACTACATCATGGGTGATTGTCTCCTCTTTTATCATGTGAGCGTGTGGGATAACCTTAAATACGTTGAGGTAGATGTTGTCGTTGTTATGGTGAGTGTCTAGGAAAGGGGTGGTGTTTGTACTGGACACAATGGCCCAACCATTGTCTCACTAAATGATGATGACCTCGGCATCAAGCGAGAACCTGAATTTAATGTTAAGTGATGAGGTTCGTGAACCTATGGCGTGTACCTAGGCCTTCCCAAGTATGAGGTTGAAACTAGTTGAGACATCGAGCATTTGGCACTCGATGTGACACCCCGCCTAATAAAATATCGGGTGATCAGTCCTATACCAAATTAAAATAGGAATCCCAGTTGGTTCATCCTTAGCATCACTGTCGAAAACTTTTTAAAACTTACTAACCACCTAGTATTCCAAAAGTTGGTGCCAATTTTAACTTTTTAATTAAACAAAACAGTACATGCGGAAATAAATATGAACCATTCACACAAGTGAATAAAACTCAACTGAATAATTAAATAAATAATTTGCCGAATAAACCATCGGCCACCAAAATGAAATCCAATACAAACATCCAACACCTGAATAAGTACATCTGAAAACTGTACTGAGAATTCTGGGCAACAAGCCCTAAATAAAACTGGAACTGATAAATGATTCCTACTCTAGGAATAAATGAACGCTGCGTCTAATCCGCACTCCTGCTAGCATCCACATATGTCGCAGCTCCGTGTCCCTGGAATAGAATATCAATCCTGGCGTCCCTGTGGCTGGACACATAAAAGGCTTTGAAAATAGTTTTATAGCAAGGGTTAGAACCCAAAACATTTTGAAAATATTTAGCAAGTGAATTAACTGCAGTAATTTAAAATGCATGAATGCGCTTCATATTTAAGTTAGTGTCGCACTCCCTTGTGGACATTCTCACCCATCCACTATTGTGCACACCTAACGGTTAGCTTAACCCCACCTAGTTGTACTATCCCGTCCAAATAGTCCTGGTATAACCTTCCCTTGCCATACTACTCTAACCCGAGTATAATGATTCTTAAATTATAAGTTATCTCACAATTAACTTAATTAATTCCTTCTTAAATAGTAGCATATAACCGTGTCACAAGTCATATAAAGTAAATACATCACATACTGTATTATTACCCGCATATAATATTGAATACCATTATATACGTACCTTTACTAAAACATCCATACATATAACATACGTATATCCATCCCTCCGAGTATACCCTCACCGGATGACTCCCTCTAAAGTGCTATCTCACTAGGTGTGCTCACATAACCTAGTTACCCAAGTTGGAATCGCTCACCAACCTAGCCCAAAACATAAACGACATGGAGGCGGTCATATTCCTTCCCTGAAAGTGAGATAATCTCCTCACCCATATACCGGACGCTATGACCTGGGGATATACTCACCCTACTCCTCAAGCTAGGGGATTCACCCACATCGCGCAACCTCCCTTGATAGCACTAGAGTATATAAATTAAGTAAATATCTAATCACTGATATTTAATAGCACACACAATATATACACACATATATATACTATCACTACACCGTATATATATATATAAAATAAACCCCGGCTTCACCGTGTACTCACAACCCGTAACACTAGCCTGTAATTTTCCCGAGTCTCTGGCCCGACTCAACTTAATAAATTTTCTCACTTAATAATTTTCATCTTCCCGGGTCTTTGGTCCGACTCTAAATAATAATACTCTACACAATAATTTATATGAAATTTACCCGAGTCTATGATTTGAATCTTATTTAATTAATTTACACATTAATTAATTAACACAACTCCGAGTCTGTGGTCCGACCCTCATTTAATTAATTTACACATTAATTAATTAACACATATCCGAGTGTGTAGTCCGACCATCATTCAATTAATTTACACATTAATTAATTAACACAAATCTGAGTCTGTGGTCCGACTCTAATATAATTAATTCACACCTCAATTAATATACTATTTTTCCCGAGTCTATGGTTCGACTCTAATTAAATTAATTAACACACATATTAATTTAATACCTTCCCGAGTCTATCGTCCGACTCTAATTAAATTAATTAACACACCTATTAATTTAATACCAATCCGAGTCTGTGGTACGACTTTCATTTAATTAATTTACACACTAATTAATTAATACCATTCCCGAGTCTACAATCCAACTCTAAATTAATTAATCACAACATTAATTAATTTAATACTTTTTCGAGTCTACCTTCCGACTCTACCTTCATTAATTAACACATCCATTAATTTAATAACTTTGTGTCACTCAACCATTATCCCCGGACTCGCTCACTTGGCCCATAACTTAATATTTTTCGAGTCTATGTTCCTATCACAAGGAAACACACAATAGGCATTCACAACCCAAGTAATCCTATAAAACAGTAGGTATTTACACAACCCAATTATTCATACTTGTACGTAATATATTTCTCTATAATATTTACCGTACTTGTTTGCTTTACGAATTTATTTCACTTTCGTATTAATTCACGTATTCACACAACTCTAAGGGTCCTAGTTATCCCTTGTTATATCAATTCAGTAGTTACTCTTGTTAACCCACTGACCTAACGAATTTAAGCTCGCTCACGCTTTTCTGTAATTATATTCTTATCATCTCGAATTAGAGTACGTCACAATCAAGCCTATGAATCTTCACTTTAACTCTCTCACAAAATTAAAGTCCAACACTCAATAATAGACCTACTGCCATATCATTATTCCATCAATATATTTCATCAAGGTCCCAAACACTTCCCCGATAAAATTTTAGACATTTGAGGCTTGAAAAGAAAAATCTCAAATTTTCTGGAAAATTAAACACCCTCTAGTAAAATTTCAATTTCTCCCTCTACAGAACTCCGATTGACCTGATTCCAAGTTCATTGAATAGCTAAGAGAAATACCTTTCCATTAATGTATGGTTAACACTCTAATTCTAAGTAAAATTCAAATCGCACATATTTAAAGTCACGTCAAAATTCTGGCAGATTACTATGTTGACAGATCAAATACCCTGTCGTAAAATGTCGATTACTCCCTCCACAGAACTCCAATTGACCTGATTCCAAGTTCATTGGATATATAAGAGAAATAACTTTCCAGGAATGTATGGTTCACACTCTAATTCGAAGTACAACTCAAATGGCATACGTTTAAAGTTGTGTCAAAAATTCTGGCAGATTGACATCTTGTGTTCATCAATTAAACCCTAAGTCATTCAAGATTCATGTTCTTCATCCAAGAACTCATAAAGATTCAATTTTAATCATCAAATATATTCAAATTTAATTTTATCTTTACTTAGGGATATATAATAAACCTATTTCTTACTTTGAATCTCAGCCAAGTATTCCATTAACAAAACCCCATTTTCACCCATTTACACCCAAAAACGAATTTTGATTTACACATCACTATGATATGAATTGATTATCATCAATTTAGAAATCACAACAATTAACCACTTTCCTGGAATTGTTCATAGTGTATGATCCGTTGGTGTAGTCCCTTAATCTGGCTCCAAAGTCCCCAAATTGGCTCTTGATTTGCTTTCCCCCAAATTTCCTCTCAAACCCTAGGTTTAGAGTTGTGTTGACTATCGTTCCCTAATCTCTCAATTAGGTTAAAAACCCTCAATCCCGTTTTTGGCCATCTGGGACTAATTAATATGGTCCAACTCACCCAGTGTGGGCTCCGCTATGCCAAAAAATACCCCGAGATCTAATTACTACCCCCGGGTACTCTTTTATGACTATCTCGACCCATCCGGATGCAACCACGCACTCGGAACTGTCATCCGAAATACTTTTTATCATTTCCAAATTACGACCTCAAAATGCGACACACGAGTTTCGAACCATTAACTTAAAAGTCGCCAATTATAAATAATTCGTCTCACTCAATTAAATTCTCCAACTCATGAATTTAAGTTTCTCCAATTTAAATATTTTTATAACTCCCAAAATAATTAAATATTAAATCCTCAAAATTACGGGGTCTTACACTCGACAACGCATTTGATTGGCCTTATGATTAGGGTGAGGATAACAACCTCTAGGACTTCCCAATAAGTGTTATCTTATGCCCTAATGGTTGTAGAAGACACTATAAATTCTAAGGCGGTGTATCCCAGATCGGTAGCGGTGAAGATAAGTCATAAAATGATGGTGGATCCATTATCCACCAGTACGAAGAGTACTATTTGTCTGCGGGTCTCAGTATTATTATGTAATGTGAACCAATGTTTGTGGCCTTGCATGGGTGGGTCCTCATCATAGAAGTTAAAGTGTTATTGCGTGGTGATGGTGCCAATTGTTATTGACATTTCAGCCGCAGTTACATCCGTAGGCATACAAGCCTAAGATAGCAGGCGAACGAGAGTAACTCGATGATCATGGGATGTATATAGGAACTCCTATATGGTAATGTTAGTTGAGGTTCTCCTAATTGGCTCACGGATTTTATTGTTTTCTAAGAGAGGAGGTATGATGGTCACTTCAGAAGAACCTTTTTCCTTTTCGGCAGAGTTTGGCGGAGTAAAGTGTCGACTGACCTGGTGAGGAAGTCAACCTCCTTATTATGAGTGTGTGAAGGTTTTGTATGGGTTTTTAGTTCCTCTTTTTCTAGACGTATCAGCTAAGGAAGCGAGGTTGATGGCAGACGGTGTTGGCTTTAGGGCCATCACCTCGGTCCAGTCCAGAATAAAGTTCTCTATCGGGATCTTGGGAGCCTTAATCTGGGTTTTTTTGGGAGATTGAAACCTTGAGTTATCCATACATCATATGGTTATGTTCGAGTTGGAAGTGGAAGTGGTAATCTCTGCTACTATGGCCAGAACTTGGTCATTTATTTGGTCAGGTGTCCTTAGTAAATATTCATTGGGTATGGAGGATCCCGTCCAAATGTCATCGTCTCAAGGGGTATATTATTGCCCTCATTATCTACGGGGGTTAGTTTTCCATGGATCCATTTTTTTCATGATGCCAACGACTTCTCAGAAGATGTCTACATAGTAGTACCGATGTTCGACATATTTGGGCCCCTAGGTAAAGATCTCATAGACAAACCTGACAAGAGTTAGTGAAAATACCACATATTTTAGACTGTCAAATTTCCCTTGAGCGTGATCAAGGGGAGAAGGGTGGATAAGTATTATTTTGTCCGTGTACGAGTACCTTCACGAGGGAGGACTTTCTAGTAGGGGACAACCTCAGTGGGTCATCTCATCTTGTAGTTCGATAATACCAACGCCATAGGTTGTGTTTAGGTAGAAGTTATCATAATTGTGCACCTTATTTGTGTGATGGTGGGACCATGGTGATATCTCGGGGATAAAGAGCTCGAAGGACAACTTTGATACTAGCAGATCTAGGTCATCTAGGGGATTGATGAGGTCTTCTTCGGGTTAGGGGCTCAAGGGTATCATCGTCAACTTCTATGAACTTGTACAGGGGACCACCTCCCTAGTTTTTTGATATTATGGGCTCAAGGGGATCGTCTTCTTCGGGTTAGGGGCTCAAAGGGATCGTCGTCATGGATCCATTTTTTACTGGTAGATCATCCCACCTAGTGGCTCGGACGCTTTGACATATGTCTATATTGGGATGTCAGAGTCCTCCCTTAATATCGAAAAACTAGGGAGGTGGTCCCCTGTATTAGAGGTTGGACTATAGGTCGTTCTCTAACTAGCCTCACTTTTCATGCAGTAGGTTCAATGTTCGTGTCGCTCTAGTTGGTCAAGCTCTTCTGCTGTAGCTTTATAACTAATCTTGAATATGAAGTCTTGAAGGTCCATGGCCTCAAAGTATTTGGTGCCTTACTCATGTAACTTGAGTCTTTTTCTTATGAATTAGTCCCACTATGCCATCATTTTCTAGACCTGAGGGGTGAGGATGAACTCGGCTCTGGGACCCAGGGAAGTGTTTCTTTCAGTGATGACGACATGGTCAAAGTAATCTATGATGCTCTTCTCTGGAAGGTTAATTTAGAACACATGGTTAGGAGTGGGTGTAGGAGGTCTCTGAGTACGCTCCAACAGGTCGAAGGCATTATTTCGTTGGGGAGGTATCGACCATGGGCCTATCAGTAGCAAAAGGTCGACGTCACCTTTGGAGTCAGTCCGTACCATATAGATAGTATCCAAGGAGCAAACCTCGATTTTAATCCAGGGTAAAGGCTAGGGGTGTATTCCATGTCATCGATCGTATTCTCACTTAAATAATTCTTAGGAGACCATGACCCTTGTTTCTCACGGAGTCGGTTCCACCTTTCTTATTGGAGTTTTGGGTTGGCACTTTACTTGATGGGTTTGGGATTGATCCTTAGCTTGGTCTCCTAAGAGATGTCTCTTTAGTTTTACTAGGCTCTTATCCTTTCCTCCCCGTCAGGTAACCACTAGTGATGAGCTTTGTATCTCCAAGTAATATTATAATTGGCTCGAACCTCTAGATCTTACTCACTCATCAAAACTATAGGACTCAGATATCGGGGTGGACAAATTATGGGTTCTCTATTTCAATGACTGAGAACTATGGTTCTTCCACTGTTTACTAGAAAATAGACTAATAGTGAGTTAGGAGTATAGGGTGAGGGGGTACTGCAACTGGTTTCTGTACTTAAGAGGGGCAAACAAGTGCGCTTCTAGGGTAGATCCATCCCACCTACTGGACAAATAGGTGTTGTGAAGGTGATGTGCCCGGTTGCCTGAAGGGTTTCATTGTACATCTCTTCCCATTCAATTAAGTGATCGGGCTCTACAAGGATGGGGGAATAAGTCCAATCTCTTTGGAGATCATGAATCTTGTGACTAAGATGAGATTTGGAGTGCAATAGTAAGTCTATAGAAAGTGTACGACCATTATGAAAATGTTCATGTGGTCTATGGTGGTCTTAGTCTTCATGATGATTTTTATGGCAGGTGATAGCATGCCCAGAGGGTAGTTTTTTGGAAGGGGGCATGTGTCCTAATCCTCAGCTTGTGATGGATTGGGACTTTTAGAGTGGAAGGATCAGTGTTTGGGATGGGAACATCTGAGAGGGTATTAGTGGCAGGGTTAGGATGATATGGAAATGGGATGATGGTGACATTAGGCCTTGGCAGGATAAGAAGCCCTGTGTTGATGAGATTCTGGAAGGCAAAACTTAAGGCCCAATATTTATCGATGATATAACTGGGTTCCTAAAGATATTCGCAGTGCGAATCTAATTTCCACTTTTTATTTGTAGTGGCTGAGAGTGGCCTAAGGTTATGTGGTTTGAGACAACCATCTAATTTGAGAGTGGTGAAGACCTAGCTGAGGAGGGGCGGTAAGTCAGTGAAGGTTATCGACTGAGCCCAAAACTCTTTGGGAGGAGGCATGGTTTGATAATTTTTAGTATGGTTCCTAATGGGAAGGTGTAACAATGGCTACCATGGCCCGGGTAGTATGGACAATCACACATTATCTTGGTGGTGGACTAACTATAAGGGTGGTGATATGAGATGTGGAGGACCAGGCGGGTTCTTACGAGAGTGTGATGAGATTGCTCGGTGCTTTTGGCAACTTTGGCAGCCAAACTTTGTTTGATTTTACACCCTATATGATTGAGGGCTTTGAAATTTGGGATCTAGTGAGCCCAAGTTCACTTTACACTTCCCTCCAAATGTTTCCGATTACGATTTCTATCTGGTCCCTTTTTATGGGATGATTGACCATCTGATTGGATTTCTCTCTCTAGCGAGTGATAAAGATGCCAATTAGATCCCCTTCCTCTTGTTTTAGCTTTTTTAGATCCTTACAAGTGATGCGTAGTTCTTCATTGTATTCGTACTGCTTCTGAAAAGTATGACACGCATTGCCCTATGTTTTGACAATCCCCTCACATTTAAGGCCTATGTACCAGTTGAGGTCTCTTCTATCCAGAGAAGATCTATTCCAATACCCCTAAGTCAATATTTCATACTTGCATTTGGAGGTGGTAGTTATACAAGTGGGAAGTTGGAGAGCCTACCATTTTTAGGTTTTAAAGATTGGCATCTTGAATTTATTTGGGAGCCGGGTTTCAGGATTGAGGTCCATCTTCTTTGTGTTGGTATGCTCATTTGTGGTTTGTATTTTACTAATGGGTTTCTGGAGAAAACATAGTTCGGATTGGACTTATGTTATCTCATATTTTGGTGGTGGGGGAATGATCTTTTCGATTCGAGGGGGAGGGGACAGATTCAGCCCGCGGGGGACATTAAAAAGTGGTGTTCGGGTAATCAAGGTACTGATAGTAGGGATTGAAGTAACCATATCAGGGACATTATACTTGGAAGTCGAGAGCACTGGTATTAGAAGGGGGAACTGGAGCTAGAGCTGGAAGATTCTGGGGGTTGGTGGGCATGCCCTCGATAGCCACCACAAGTGGTGTACCAATGTATGGGATGGGAGGATAAGGGACGTTATCTCTTGCTATGGTATGGGGATTCTGGAAGTTGGTGGGCATGCCCTCGATAACCACCACAAGTGGTGTACCAATGTATAGGGTGGGAGGATAAGGGACGTTATCTCTTGTTATGGTATGGGTTCCTTACATGCAGGCTTGGGTTTGGTCTAGTGCCTTCATTTCGGACTGCATGGACTGGTCTTCTACAGTGGGCATAGATCGTATGACATTTCACATCTGACAATCGTTGGTAGGGAGTTCAATGGTAAAGACTAAACGACTGCACAAACGTTGGTTTCTAGGGTGAGAACATTGTGTGACTCTTTTGCTAATGGTGATAACTATAGAAAAAGTAGAGTCCCTTCGTTAAGGTTTTTACAGACATAAGAACAAAAATAAGGACAATACACAGGAAGAGAAGGACTCATGTATGTAATGAATTTATCTGATTTAATTCTTTTATCTATTCTAACTGTATTCGTAAGATATTTTATTATTTGAGTTCTTTTGTTTGATAGAATCTTCAAAGCATGGTGATAACTATTATAGAGTCCCATTAGATTTAGGTGAGCAGGGGTGAGCTTTTGTTTTATTAGAATGAGGAGTGCTGAAATAATAGACTGAGGTCTATTACTTTACCTAAAATAAAAAATGGTTAAGGGAATCCAATATAAGGTACCTTTGTTTTTACTATGACTTTCATATTTATACTGTTGATATCCCTTGTGCAGGGAAAACATTCATCCCAGATTTCTGAGGGGCTTTGGATCATCCATAGGTTGTTTGAAAACTGTGGAAAATTCTAACAAGACAGTTGACACGTAAGTATCTGGTTCTTTTTGTGCAATAGGGTGTGTTCCTAAATCTTTTCTATATGTAAGGGGTGATGTGACTTGGTGATCGGTGCATCGCTTTTTATTGTCGTGGATCATGATATACCGGGATACTTAGACTAAGCAACCTTTAAGATATGTGTGAAACCATTTTACCTTAGTACTGAATAGTTGTGAGAGCCTATTTGATATACCTCAGTACTAAACAAACTTCAAATGCTCTATGTCATCGAGACTTTGGAATCAAAGAGAGGTTGTTCGATATACCAGACGGGTGGACGAAAAGAGTGAGGACACTCATTGGCAACTAGCCTTTCAGGCACGTGACTTTTCAAAAGTACGAGCTTTATCTGGAGAAGTGACTTATTGAAACTATGAAGCTCTCTTTTTGTAAGAGTTGACTTTTTTGAAGTATGAAAGTTCCTCTGGATAAAGTAACTTTCCTAAAGTATGAACTTATTTCGACTAGTTTCTTTTGGGAGCCTCGAGGGTAAACAATATGAAAATCAAGACTATGCAGTGCATGATGCAAATAGGTAATCTTTAATTTTTACATACTTTGATGTTTAATTTTAACACGAGGTCCTTCGCGTGCACCTATATGTTTATTAAAATTTGTAATCATGTACATGGGTACCCAATCATGAATCTACGTTATGAGTTACTCTAAAACTAAGTCCGCTAAATAGTTCTAAAATTAACATAACGTAGTTATGCGGGAGAGAAATATTAAGCATAGTAGAAAGGATGCATAAGGATATTTTGGCTCTCTTGATTTATCTTCGGTGGAGCCACCATTGTGTCGTAGCTAGCGAGATCTACCTATAATACACAATGTTATATTCCGATAGAAATAAAAATATTCCCAACCGAGTCGCCACTATGGTGTTGCGAGCCCCGAGCGATGATGCGCCCGGGGGTAAAGAACTTGTGTTATGGAGGATGTGGGAGTGCTTGTCTCCCATTTATTTACTCCCCTCAAGATCGAGTTATCGGTTGGACATTGGGTTAGTGATTTTCCCCTGTATGTAGTTTGACACCACGTCCAGTTTTGGGGAACGCCCCTGGTAAGTGTGGCTTTTCTGCAAAAAAAGGGGTTTTGTAGGTGTTCAGAGTTGCCATTATATTTTATATAAAATAAATAAAAAGGTTCGGGTTATCCCTTTCGGGATAATTCTAAGGCGGGTTTAAATGCCTATGGTTGGTTCAGAAATTCTTGTTGTGTGGGTTCGATAATTAGGTTACGAGCGGGGAATGTTTTAGGTACCCCACATGTTCTGTGTGCTTCATTAATTTTATACTTGTTATTTCTATTTACATTAATTGATTACTTTTTATTTATTTTTAAAATTTGTTTAGAGAACTTAGTGTGAGGGTCCCTCAAAATATAGATAGGTGTTCAAGTTGGAAAATGGTATTAGTGAGAGGTATAGAAACGTCACTTCAACCAGTGTAGGTACACAAGATTTCTTTGTGCATGACTTTGTACTTTTACGTATATAACCGATGACCATTTTTAAGTATATAAATGTGTGATAAAGATCGACTTGTATAACGGGTGTCAATCAGTGTCTATAACTATACGAGAGAGCTCGACTTTAAGATTGTTTAATATATCTTTTGTGTTTTGAGGAAAGATAGAAATGTGACAGATGAGTGAATATGTGTTGTGATTAGTGTACACATATTTGCACGTTTGTATGTAGGAATGTGTTTGATAGGTACCTTTTTAAGATATTTTAATATCTCATTTTGATTTATTGAGAGTATTTGTAGAGATGCGTAAAATATCATGGTTTTGTGATATTTTTATATCTTATTTGCAGTATGTGATAGATTATAGATAGATGCATCTCTGTGGGACAATATGTCAAGAAACATAATGTTGAGTCTCAAGCTCACAGGAAGGACTCAATATTGCGCCTACGTACCCAAGAGAACTTATGATCAAATCCAATGTACTTCCAATAGACGGGGTTAGAAAATATATAGGGGTGTAGACTAGAGATGGAGGTATCCCTAGGAAATAATACCCCGAGAGATGTATTATGAGGTTCGGATTGCATGAGTTTAGCACGGTTTAGTGTTTATGTACCCATGGAGACTTGGTATCAAAGCCAATGTGGTTCCAAAAAATGAGGTTGGATGTTATGTAGGGGTGTAAGATATGGTATGGAGTCATCCTTACGGAATACTATGTTGAACTACGTATTACGAGGATTGGACATCATGAGTTTAGCTCGGTATAGCGCCTACGTACCCAAGGAGACTTGGGATCTAAGCCAGCATAGTTTCGATAGGCAGCGTATATTTACAGGGGTAGGTTACGAGATATCGGGTATGTAAGGTACATCAATATGATATTTATGGAGCCTAGTCATTAATATAGTGTATCCGTTGTGTTGGATTGATATATTTATATGTTAAGAAAATATGTAGATTAAATGATGATGTTTGAAAAGTATTCGTATAAAAACAAATATGTGGGATGCCACCACCTTAACAGACTTAGTTCGCTCTAAGACATGGTGAGAGTAGTCGAATTTTAGATTTTGGCCTAGAAAATTTTGAGCTCACATGGAAGACTCAATGGCACTTTCCTGATAACGCATTTTGAAATGTATGTTTTCATGTTTTTAATTTTGGAGTCATGGAATTTAATTTGTATTTGTTCAACATATGATTATGTCAATACAATATATAGGTAGAGGTGATGGAGTAAAAACCAAGCTTTTAAATATAAACACGGTAAATTACATACTCGGACCCCTAAACCAGGGGCCAATTTAGGGGGTACACAAGTATGTACAATTTATAGCAATATATATATATATATTTGTGTGTTGTGTTTTCGAGAAATTTGGGCAGAGGTTCTTTACCCTCGCGACGAAAGTCGACTTTTGTAGGAGGAATGTCTCTTTCTCTTGGTGCATATCGAGGTAGAGTTTCATCTAGAATTGTTGAAGTTTTTAGAACTTCTATGGAGTTTCGACTTTGTTTTCTATTTTGGGGCGAATTTTGTTAAGTATGAACCTCTTTTTTTTTGCGACTCCATAAAAGAACGAGCTTTTCCTTTTAAAAAAGTGATTTTTCTGAGGTACGGGCCTTGAGGACTTTTTCAGAATAACCTCGTGTCTCTCGGGCACTCGAGATTGAAGAAAGTTATAAAACCAAATCAATGTTGGGTTTGGGGATACTTTTTAAGGTTGTGGACACCTCTATGTATAGGGTTTTTGACTAATCGGATGACTGAAGGACTAAAGGTTATGAGTCATTGATCTTTTATCAATGTCTGAGAAAATATTTGCCAAATATTTTGTGTCTAAGGGCTTTGACCGATCAGCCAATGCCTTTGTCTGAATGGCTATTTATGGCGAGGTCTTTGACTGATCATCCAAACGTTATTTTAATGGATTTTTAGGTTTTGGTTTATTTATACTTCGGCCCTATATACTTTGGTATTAGGTGTTTTTTATATCATAAAATTTAGTGTTAGTTTCGAAAGTTGTCTTTTCTTGGGATTTTTTCTAGAGTTCGTGCCTCGGGGTTATGTAGGACAGGACAAAATGCCAATAAATCTTTATTGCAAATCAAGGAATCCAGAGCGAGGGAAGTTGATATCAAGGACATATGTATGTCTCTTTGTAGGTTACCCAAAAGGAACCAAGGGTGGCCAATTTTATGATTTACTAGAGGCATTTATAAGCAAAAATACCGAGTACTTTGAGGAATATTATATAACAGACCACGAAACTAGAAGTGAGGTGATTTTACAAGATCTAAGTGAGCAATACCAAGTAATTGATTCTGAACCACCCGTATAAGATGAAATGAAACATGATATCAATAATATATTACATGGCAGTAGTGGGAGTATTATCGATGACCATAATAAACTTATCGCTTATACTATACCACAAGTGGTGCCATATCATAGTGGGAGGGTCAGACATCAGCTTGATAGGTTATTGTATTTGAGTGAACACTTCAGTGAGATCCCAGGGGAAAACAAAATAGATCCCATGAACCACAATGAGAAAATTAAAGACAAGGACTCATAGCTTTGGCTCAAGGCTATGAACATTGAGATGGATTCGATGTACTCAAATCAAGTTTGGAAACTTGTAGACTTACCAGATGGGATAAAACCCAAGGATACAATTGGATCTACAAGAAGATAATAGGGGTATATATGAATGTGGAAACCTTTGAGGCAAGGCTTGCTACGAAAGGTTTTACCCAAAAAGAGGGGATTGACTATGAGGAAACCTTCTCGTTGGTAGCCATGCTAAAGTCTCTTCTAATTCTTGTATCCATTGCACTCCATCTCGATTAAGAGATTTGGAAAATGGACATCAATATTGCATTCTTAAAATATAGCCTTGATGAATGAAACTATATCATAGAACTCGAGGGTACCTACTCGTGGAATTCATAGCAAGTATCCAGGAGAGTAAGGTGAGCAAGCTTAAGAGATCCATATATGGACTTAAGTAAGTACAAAGGTCTTTGAACAACTGGTTTGATCAAGTAATTATTTTTTTTGGTTTTGATCAATGCTCGAGTAAAACTTGTCTGTATAAGAACTTTAATATACTGGTTCATAGGTTGATTTTCTACCCATAAAATACATCCCGCACGCCTCTGTGAGGTAAAGTAATGGTTCATATATGTAAATTTGCACTATTCTAACATCGAGGCCTTTTTAACACCACTCGTAAGACATTTGGTTTATGACACCACGTGTAATGGGTTCAAACCCCATTGAAAACATTTATGGATGTGAGCTGGAATAAAACCCCTACCACTATGAGCGATGGTTAAATTGGGCACAATATCATTGGTGGTAGATTACGGTATTACAAGAAGTATGAAAGTATGGTGGTATTTTCAGTAGTCTATGTTAATGATATTCTCCTAATTGGTAACGACGTGTGTGTCTGGTTCAATGTAAGATTGTGGTTATCTAGTCAGTTTAATGTGAAAGATTTAAGAGAAACTAGTCACATTCTTGGGATCAAGCTTTCACGTGATCAGTAAAATAAGATATAAGGATTATCCCAAGTAACTTATATCGGTGATGTGATCACAAAATTTAACATACATGATTCTAAGAAAGGATTTCTTCCTATGAAGCATGTAATAGCTCTGTCTAAAGATTAGTGTCCAAAGACACCTGATTAGATAAAAAGGATGAGGAATATACCTTGTGTTTCAACGGTGGGAAGACTCAGGTATGTTATGATGTGTACAATATTGGATATTTGCATTGTCATTGGAGCGATTAGCAGATTCCAGTCTAACCAAGGTGGGGGCACCTGAATGTAGTAAACCACATTCTCAAATACCTGAAAAGATGTAATACTCGTGCCTAATATTTTATTATTTTTCGTATAGGTTGTGATAATATGAAACCCATGGGATTGTATCATTATAATTGGGTTTATATATGCATTTGACTGTTTTTGGAGCCTTGATGATAATTGTTGAAAGTTTGTGGGTGAAATTAGAGATTTAAGGAAACAGGATACACCGAACGACCCTGAAAGTCGTTCGAACGAGATCCTTGTTTCGTTTGAACGAGAATTGGGTGGTTCAAATGAGAATCCAATGTCGTTCGAAGTTTGGTTCTAACAAGTATCTAACGAGATTTAACTGCATAGGTTTTTCGGCTCATTAGAAGATCGTTCGAAGGATTGATTGAATGAGAACCCATTCTCGTTCAAACAAGGGCCGTACTCGTTCGAACGACCTGTACATAAAATTTTAAATAGGGATGTCCTTGTGTTCTGTCATATTTTGGAACCTACGGTTAATGAGGTGTCGAGTTCGGGTTCACCCAGAGGGTCAAAAATGGGATTTTGTGATTGGGGCTTGATTAAGAAGAGAGAGGTGAGGAGGTTCTCCCTCATAAAAACCCATCAGATTTCCTCCCCCCCCCCCTCTCGTTTAAAGGGTATTCCATCCCCAAAGATTTTCCACCATTGCTACACTATATTCAACAAGAATGTTGAAGAAATGTGGTATTTGAAGAAATTTGGTATTAAACATTTTATGGAATAAAATGTTTTGAAAATGATATTTATCTTGCTAAAGATATTTTAGGTGAACTATGTTTTAAAGTTTCTTGAAAAAATGAAGATGTTATAAGTTTGACAATTGTGTAAGTTTTGAAGAATAAAAATGTCATCTAATCTTGAAAAGTGTGTTTTTGCAAGTATTATGGTATTTCCTAAATAAATCATGTGTTAAACTCATTTTCTTGGATTTTTAGACTTAAAATCCTTCTTCCCATTCATGTAAACTTATTGTATTTGAGGATAACACCTAAATAAGTTTAATGGGTTTTTAATGAGTTGTAACTTCGAATAAAGAAAATATAAATTTCAGCTCTTAAGGTGCGTGAAAAGGGTGTTGAAAATGTGAAAAGTGTAAGGTTTCAAGACTACATGTTTTAATAAAGAAAATGGTGTTTTCTTATAAATTAGTATTATATGTTCAATGAATTCTTGGAAAAAAAGTAGTGAAATAAAGATGTTTTCGCCTTGAGAAGAATGTTACTCCCAAATGTTGAAAAGTGTTAATGTGTTAAAAGCACTTGAGAAGTTAGTGTGGGTAACTTAATGGTGTTTTGGAAAATAACACTTGTAAAATTGGTGGAAAAGGAAAGTTTGGAAACAAATGTATAAAATGGTAATTTTACACACATGTTAATAAAAATGTTGGAAAATGTGTTATAAAACGGTCCTAAATGAACATGATTTTGGGATAAAATCGATGTTAGAGTAAAATGGACAGGAGATGATGATTTTAAAGTGTAACACAAGTTGGGGTGAAACCGCGGGTTTTGGCTTCAGACGGAAAAAGGGAAGAATGGAATGATGTGGACATTTGCAAAATATTAAAACACATTAGTATGGACTCAGATGACATCGGGATAATTAAGGAGGGCCCAAATCTCTGGGGTGAAAGATCCAAAATCACTGTCCAGAGCATATGATAGCATAGCCGATGGCGTGGAGCCGATTAAAGTATGCGGATGTTAGACGATTCCGAGAAAAAGATAACAAAAAAGGAACATATCAAGAAATGGGTTGTATGGTGAATATGTGAAAAGACAACCTAACTTGAATGATTAATAAATGTTTCGATAAAGGATAAAGTGTACAAGTAAGGAGAATATTGATTATTTTCCATAAGGTAAAGGAATGGTAAAGTGGAGGGATTAAATGGATAGTTAAGCAACCTAAAGAGGTTTAACCCATAATTAACACAAGGGTGTTTTAATAAAAGGTTTTTAAAGGAAATATTTGTATTTTCTAACACGGTGCTTACGTGTGTTGAAAGGGAGATTTTCAATGAAAATGCTATCGTTAATTGGTATGAATAAAAGGGGTAATTTCGAAAAAAGAAATTATTTTCCTTAAACAAAGTGTATTTATTTTAAATATGTAACTGGGTTTGTTAAATTAGGGAATTAATGTCAAGTCAAGTAAAAGGGAAATTCTTTTACGGGATCAAGGTGAATTAATCAAGTTAAGTTACGTTTTTTAATGAAAACAGTTTCATGCATGTGTGTGTGTGTATATATATATATATATATATATATATATATATAAGGTAGTTGCATGTGCACGTAGATATATGTGTTAGAGTCTCCTTCCTTCCGTTCAATTCTATACTGCATTCTTGTATTTTTCCACAGGGCAATCGACTTATTCCCTCGTCTTTGTTACGGTAAGTTGGGTGTGGTTTCTTATTTTGATAGCGTTTCACAGATAAGTATTCTTTTTATTTTACGTTGGTAACTCTTTATGCTTGGATTTCGAGGACACTTCCCACGGGTCCCTCATGTAGCTTGATTTAAAATGGAAATCGCATGCTAAACAAATGAAATGTTAATTAAATAAAATTGGACTAGCAATATTATGCAGGTTGTTTCATTTCACTTCACACCTAATGCTCGGGTTGGACCGGGTTGACCATGGGGAACCCAAAAATCCAGGTCGGGGCATTACAAAAGGACTAAAGATTAAGTTTCAGTGTACTTAGAGGATAATATTATAACTTTGCGATACACAAAGTAAGACTTTTATTCAAATAAGGATTCCAGGAAACTGACCTCAATATATGTGTTTACCCAGGGAGGTGGAGACATAAGTTAGAGGAGTATCAAGAAATCATGTAATTATAATTTGACCATGGAAGACAAATATGTTATCGCTTCAGAGGAAACAAAGGAGGTTGTTTGGCTGCAAAATTTCCTAAATGAATTGGGTGTGGTTCCTCTAGTGTAATAGCTTATTGTACTTTAGTGTGACCATAGTGGATTGGTTGCTAACTTCAAAGAACCAAGGACTCATAACAGGGATAATCATATTGAGAGCAAGTATCATTTGATATGGGTGATCGTAGGAAGATGTAAAGTCATCATGACCAAGATTGTATATCATGACAATCTCGTGGATCCTTTTACAAATATCTTACCAACTAAGTCTTTTGATAGTCATGTATAAGGAATGGGTGTTAGATGCATAGGCACATGGGTTTTATTTTTAAAACCATTTGGGGTTTTATTTTTAAAACCATATATGATATTTATTTATTAATAAAGTTGTGTCGATTTCATTTTGAAATGAGAATCATGTTTGTGAGAATGCCTCACATTTATTTTAAATATATTTTATTAATGTCGGTGTTGGTGTCTAAAATTGGTACAGTGATTATAATGAGTCTTATCTTAATTATACTAATAATTATATACCACAATTAAAGTATGAGATGATATGGATTTGAAAGATGAGAAATGAAGAAGGAGACAAAGGTTTTTTACGAAGTTTTTCCCAACATGGTGCCTCCATCCGCGGGTGTGAAGCTACTAAGTATTAAGGCTTCTAATACAAGCTCTCGAGAACTCTCTAGGATTACGTGTGTATTATTTCTTAGATGTTTTTCAGCTGAGGAGTATAGTAAGCTATTTATAGTAGTAGGAAGGAGAAGAGGTAAAACACCTTTATACATTAGTTATTTACACCTTTTTACACTATATATAATAGCTTAGCATATCCTCACGTGCATATGCATGGGTGATTATAGAAATTCTCACCTATGCATGTTCACCTTGATGATGGTTCACATTCTTAAAGGTGGTTGATCAGTCTACGACCTAAGGAGATAATAAAGTCGACCATAAACCCTAGATACTATGATATGTGTCATATCATTATTGGTCCACGTAAAATTATTATTTTAGGTTACAACAAAAGCCTCCAATACTTCATTTTTGATTGCAGTGATTAATGACTGTCATAGTGAAAGTATGGGTTATTATCCATAAGAATTTCTCAAATTTTTGGAGAGCTTTGTTCATCTACCGATCTCTGGGAGTTTGCAGATTTTTTAGTTTCATTCTTTGAGCCAATAGATTTTTTTTAAGTAACAACAGAAATAGTGAATTATCTGGGGGTACGCTGGTCATTTGATTTCTTGGGAACTGACATGCCTTCGAAAGATGAAGTGGTGTGTACATTTAATCATTTCACTTCGTGCAACTCATGAGACGTCACTGAGTTCCATAAAATGCCAGTTCCTTCCTTTGTTCACTTCACTCCAAATTTCAAATTCTTTTCTTCCCTTTTAAGCTTCTCTTTCTCAATTTGTGATTATTGTTCTTCCTTGCCCTTTCATTTCCACTGTAAAAATCTTTCCCTTGTTGTATTTCTTTCATATTTATTGTGAAAATGGTGTATATTGTTGATGAGAATTCATTAAAGCCTTTTAAAACTACTCATAGAAACCCCGCTTGGGTAAAAACAGAGTTATAACAGGTCCTTATGACCTCTATGGGTTGGAGGAATTTCTTGGCTTAAATGTATCTATCCAAGCCAAAGATTCTTATCTGCATATGCATAGGTCGTTCCACCAAGTAGTAGTGACCAACGCTTCCTATTATGAGATGATTCTGAAATTTCAGCGGGATCATAAGGATGTTATTGCCAGTTTATCTACCTACTACGAGAAGAAGTTTGCTATTCTTCAGAGTGACGGTGGATTTGATAAGAAGCTACAATATTTGGCTTTGTCATAATCTAAAAAGGACTTTATGTTGCAGTCAGATTTGAAGAGTTCTCGAGAGGTAGTCAGTGTTCTTGAGCATGAGAACAATTTATTGAGAGATGAACTGGAGGACCTTAATAAGGAGACCATAAATGATCAAAGTGAAGGGGTTTTATTCTTGGAGCATGATAATGCTCATCTAATGGAGGAGTTGGAACTGAGTAAAATAAAGGGAAGAGGTCAGTCTTCCTAATAGGTGGTTATGGATTGTCCATCAGTGGAAGAGGAAAGAACTAAGAAAACTCTAACCGACCAAGGAAATCTCATAAATAATTAGTCGGCTACCATTAAGAGGTTAAGTGAGAAGGCTAAACGTCTCACATATCACTTTCATAAATAATCTCATACGATATGGATTAATGGGTATGATGAGGTGCTGGCGCATTTGGGTGAAGAACTTGAGCAAGCCCACAAAGAGGGTTATAAATGGCGGTGGATAAATTCTCTTACTGTGATAAAACTTTCGAAGGAAGACAAGGTCTGGTATTATCGTGACCCTGTTGCCTGGATCAGCCTAAACCCTCTTCAAGTTAGATGCTTCTTGGATTCCTCCGAATGTGATCCCGATCAATTTTATTAGGAAGTGTCTTGGAGACTATGGCTTGCATGGTAATGATGTCCTTAGCCACCCCTACATCTAGTGAACAAGGTATGCTATAGTGGTCAACAAAGGCTTAAGGATCTAAGCATAAATATTACTCCTTATGCTTTGGATGTTCCTCGTACTGTAATGGAGAAGGCCTTGGGAAAACTTCCCTCTGATATGGCATAGGCAGTTGATATTTAGTTGTTATTTTTCATTGTTGGTTGTTTCTATGTAATAAAACTTTGAAATTTGGAGTATTCGGATAAATGCATTGATTATTTTACTGTGTGATTATGGCCTACTAGTAGTTTAGTCTTATGATTGTGTGGTCGGTAGTCAGCTAACTAATCATCCTTACTGGTTACCGGTTTGGATGAACTCTTGTTGTCCGACGTTAAGTTCTACTAATGTGACTTTTTTTATGGTCGCTTAAACGGATCTTGTCATTTTGACCAAGGGCTAGCATTAGTTACCATTGACAAACAATTTTTTTCGGATTATTCCTTAATTCGGTCGGGTAAAACTTTTTGTTCTTGACCTTAGGTAATGATACATGAAATTTTATACTTGGACCTTCTTGTTCTTGACTAGGGACATACATGAAGTTTTGTGCTTGGAGATTCTCGTTCACGACTTATTCGAAGATGAAGTCATATATGAAGTTTTGAAAGTTTTGTTTTTCACTGTAAGTTTCTTAGATTTCTTTAAATTTTAGCACATCTCGGACTCTGAAAAAAATAGAAAAAAGTGGAAATAATCTTTTATGAAACTTGGTGATATTTATTAAGAATTAAAAATGGGCGGGAAATAAAAAGAGATTACAATTCTTTGGATTACTGATAATATTTCCTCAGATGCTCGGCATCTCAAGGATTTTAAATGTCCCTCCTTCTAGAGTTTCAATTCGATAATTACCTGGCCAGACAACTGCAGAAATGCAGTAAGGACCGTGCCAATTTATTCCCTTTATGGAGCGCTTTCTTTATTATGTAGTCTTCTTCCTTGATATTGCCCGATATCAATATTCTCTTATAGAACTGAGCAGTTCTATGATGATATGTTGCCACCCGAACTACAGTGTGTTCTCAAACTTCCTCAACTAAGTACAAATCTAACCTTCTAATGAGATCACTCTTCGAGGAATCAAAATAGAGCCTTCTATGACTCAGCTTACCAATTTATATGGGGAATACTGCTTCTATCCTGAAAGATAACAAGTAGGGTGTTTCATACGTTATGAAAGGAATGACGAATCATCTCTTCTTTATGAGATCCTGAATACTGCTTCTATCCTGGTTATGGACGCGAGTCGAGCAAGTGCATCAACCCGGGCATTATCAATTCTCATAATCCTGATTACTTTGACTACCAAAACTTTGGATATCATGTCTTGTGATTTGGCTAGGTACTTTATCATGAACTCTCCTTTAACTCCATAGACACCCAATATTTGGTTTACAATAAATTGAGAGTCACTGTACACCTGTATTTACTCGGCACCTAATGAGAGTGCTAAGTCAAACCTTGTTATTAATGCTTCGTACTCTACCGCGTTATTGGAGGCCTTAAACTAGAATCTGAGGGCATATTCAATGTCTATGTTATTCAGGGCGCCGATTATTAACCCATCTCTACTGCCAAAGGCGCATGATGATCCATATACATACATCTTCCAAACGGAAAGTTTTTCTTAAAATATCCTTCAGTCAGAATTTCATAATTGAACACCTTTTAACTTTATTCTAGGTAGTGAACAACTGCCTTCGTTTTAGCCGTTGTTTCTAGCATATCGTCTATTTGGTCGGTCATACCAGTTATTGAGCTATCTTCTGAAGAAGTATGCTCATTCGGCTGAACTCTTGAGCTCCCGAGCTCGGCTAGTTTTACTGTTGAACTCTCTTTTGTGGAAGTATGCTCAAAAGGTTTCTCTTATGAGTGAATTTTACTAAGAAATAAGCTATTGCCTTATGTGTTCATTATGTATATTATATTCTCCTAGTTATACTTCCCAAGCCATCAATCTTGTTGACTTGTCATATTTATGAATGGCTTGGCGTAGGGGAAGATCTGTATAGACCATAATGTTGTGTGCTTGGAAGTATGGCTTTATTCTTCGACAGGCCTCACATAGGGCCAATGCTAAATTTTTTAGTCTGAGGTAAAGAATTTTGGGGCCTCAGTAAGCTTTGATTGTGTAGTAAACTTCTAACTGGATCAATGTCGAGCCAATTAACGACTCGAACACGACCAGGTATAGGTAGAGCTTCTCCCCCATGATCGGTCTTGAGAGTAAGGGTGGAAATCCCAGGTATTTCTTCAATTCCAAGAAGGAATTTTCACATTCCTCATTTCATTTGAAAGCCTTCGTTAGCACCTTGAAAAAAGGAAGGCACCTGTTAGTGGCTTATGAGACAAATCTATTCATAGCAGTTACCCTGCCAGTCAGCTTTTGCACTTATTTCTCATTTATGGGAGATTACAAGTTGATCAGTGCTTGAATTTTATCTGGGTTGGTTTCAATACCTCTCGAATATATTATGAAACCGAGGAACATTCCTTACTGCATATTAACACGCATTTGGTGGGGTTGAGCTTTATCTTGTGTTTCTCCAGCTAGTCGAACGGTTGCCCCAGATCTTTAATATGATCGGGTGCTTTCTTGCTCTTAGTGAGAATGTCATACACGTATACTTCAATTTTTTGTCCCATTTTTTCTTCGAAGAACTTATTCACCAACTTTTGTTATGTTGTTCCAACATTTTTTCCCCAAAAGGAATGACGTTATAGCAGAAAGTATAGTGGTTGGTGATGAATGACGGTTTTTCCTTATCTTCTGGCTTCATTTTAATTTGGTTATACCCCGAATATTCATCCATGAAGCTGAGCAATTTGTGTCTAGCTGTAGCATAGACCAATTGATTAATTCTTATCAATGGATAATGGTCCCTAAGGCAATCCTTATTCCAAGTATGTGAAATTAATTAACATACACCATTTATTCTTCTTCTTTTTTACCATAACTAATTGGATTGCCGCTCCAAGTATTTGACGTCTTCTATGTAGCTTAACTTCTGTAACTTTTCTACTTCTTCCTAGATAACCATGTTATTCTGAGGGCTAAAGACACGTAGCTTCCGTTTGATCGTATTTGTATCCTTGACAATGCTAACTTCATGACAGAAACTTTGGATTAATTCCTAGCATATCCTCACGACTGCAAGCGAATACGCTATTTCGTTGTTTAATAAAATCCACAAATTCCTTTCTAACGGTTGGGTCTAGGGATAAGCTGACTTGTGTTTTCTTTTCTGGGTTTTCATCGTCTAGGACATTGGTCTCTACTGCTTCCACAACTTTTACCTTGACTAATTGAACTTCATCACAAGGGTTTATGGCCTCTATGTGATAGGTAGTGGTGATCTCCTTCAGTTCCTCTTAGCCGACCGACATGTGATAGCATTTATAAGATTCAATTTGGTTTCCTTTAATAATGTCCACCCCATAATGTGTAAGGAACTTTAGGCCTTGGCGCACAGGGTAGGCATAGCTTCAAACTTTTTAAGGCCAACCCAAGCGTGGATAATGTTATATGTTGAGCTGACATTCTTATCAAGGACGAAGAAATGGATTTTCTCAGTTCGACAGGTCGACCAATTACTAATTATAAATTCCAGATTAACAATTCCTATGGGATACACTTTCTCTCCTGAGAAACCAATAAGGGGACTATGATAGGGCTCAAGTTTGTTATCTCGCAGCCCTAATCCCTTGAGACAGTAGTAAAATAGGATGTCGGTTGAGTTATCATTGTCGACCAACACTCTAGCTACCCTTCCTTTATATACCAATATTATGACAACCAAGGGGTCATCGTGGGGGTAGAGCACTCCTAATAGGTTGTCCTTGGAGAATCATATCACTAATCTATTCTTGTTTACTTTCCTCGTGCGATTGGTAACGTCACCGAATAAATTGGTTTGCTAAATGTAGGAGCATGCTTTGGCTTTATTGAGATAGGCTTTCCTCTCAACTATTTCATCGCTGCCACTAGAGTCGCCACATGTAATAAAAGGACATCTAAAAAAGATCATTTTCACCTCACGTACAAGCTCTTTAGGTCTCCTCGGTAAATTTGGGTCTTCTTCGACATCCTCATTTCTACTTTTTTTCTTATCGTCTCCTCTTTTGCAAGGGGATTCCAATTGTCTCAGGGCTTCTCATTCTTCTAAAGAATCTGTTATGCCTTCTCCCTCAATGAACTTAGACATATTTCTTCTTCGAATTAGAATTTCTATATCATTTTTCAAGGCTATACAACTTTCGTTATTATGCCCATGATCTGTGTGGAATTTATAATACTTGAATTTATCCCTCCAATTTGGGGGAGATTTCAGTTTTTTGGGCCATTTCATATTCCCGCTTCCTCGAATTTCCTCCAGAATGTGATGTACACCAATAGTGAGAAGGGTGTATTCATCATACCTATTGGGTTTCTCCACCTTCTTATTCTTCTACTCTTTCTTCTTGGAGCCCTTGTTGTTGTTGGCATTAGTGTTGTGAGACTGTTTGGCAGTCATAGCCTCCTCGGTATTCATATCCTCCTCGGTATTCATAAATTTTCCTACTTTAGCTAGTAATTCGGTCATGGTCTTTGGAGGATCTTTAGATAGAGTATAATATAATTTTCGGGGAGCAAGCCACTCATTAGTGTAGTGATCGTTATATTTTCTTCGTAATCAATGACCTCCAATTTTTTGTTATAAAACCGAGTGATATAGTCGTGCGTGGTTTCTCCAACTTGCTAACGAACCCTTGGCAGATGAGCTACCCTTTTAACTAGTTTGTCTACGAACCAAAATTTACTGATGAACAAATTAGCCAACTATTGAAAATTGGAGATCTGCCCTCATGGTACCAGATTTGGGTTGATCCATTAATGTGCTTGAGAATGCGCTGTAACGCATCTCATCGGGGACTGGATAGATGTCGATGGCAGCCTGATATTGTTCCACATGAAGTACATGGTATGTTTTTCCATTGTACTTTGGGGTTACTATGGTCAATTGGAACTTGGTAGGTGTAGAGTAGTTCATAATTACAGGAATGAACGGTGATTCCTTTACCAAAGTGTAGTGTAAGGGATTTTTTTATTTTGCTCTTTTCCCTAAGTGGTCTTCCAACCATTGAATTGATCCTTTCCAGGGATTACAAGTTTCCTGTTGCGACACCCTTTGGTTCATTCTTAGCATTATAATGGAAAAACTTTTAAATTTGTAACCACCTATGTTAAATTAACATGGTGTGAACTTTATCTTCCATTAATGAAATAACAAGCGAAAAATATAAATATCATAACTCATCCACACAAACATAAGAGTCTGATAGATAAATAATGAATACTGAATAAACCATCAATTCTAAACAAAAATCCAAACCATAAGTCTACAGAAATAAAACTGAATCTAAAGACATCATATAATAAATACAACTGAAAGAATGTATCAACTGAAGGGGCAACATGCCCAAGTGAAGTATTGAATTAAATTACAAATCTAGGAATGAATAACTGAAGCGTTTACACAAAATATTGCAAGCCTCCACAAATGTTGTAGCTGCGCATCCCTGGAATGAGTCCTCAAGCTTGGCGTCCCTGTGGCTAGACACCTAAAATATTTTTGACACGAGTCAGAGCCCAAAACCTTTTGAAAAATATTTATCAAGTAATTAAGATGCAACAATTAAATATGTATTAATACTTTTCATATTTAAGCGGGTGTCACACTCTCTTGAGATATTACTCACCCCCTCAACTATTGTGAACACCTAATGTTTACCTCCTAACCCATCTAGTTATACTACCCCATTTAACAAGACCTGTTACAAACCTTTCTATCACCCTACTCTATCTTGACTACTTCCTCCCTTTATGTAGACACCCCATTCTAGCACCCCCTGCATCACCACAAACTTAGGTCATGTTCCGAATACCTACTTAGAGGCCATCGGGCGCTCCCAGGATCCATTTGACCGAAAGTCAAACTCTTCAGCTCGACTGAGACTGAATGAATCTTCAAAGGTCACTAAAACCCCTTTTCAACGGTCCACCCAGTGCACGATTCTGACTTATGGTGCGGACGAACGACCTATTTTCCCATAAACTTAATCAGGAGGCCATCGAACGCTCTCGGGCTCCATTTGACCAAAGTCAACTATTCATCTCAACCGAGACTGAATGAATCTTCAAAAGGCACTAAAACCCCTTTCCAACGGTTTGCTCTGGGCCATATTCTAACTTATGGTATAGACGAACGATCCATTTTACTCCGAAAGGTCATCAAAATCTTTCGGGCCCCAATTGACCAAAGTCAACTCCCCAAACCGAGTCAAACTCTTTCGAATGTTGAAGTTCATCTCCTAACCTTACCAATGGTCCGCCACGTGCACGATTCTAACTTACCATACGGACGAATGATCCGTTTGCATCCAATGATCCCCTGTCCAAAGGACTGACGAGCGCTTACGAGCCACATTTGACCCAAAGTCAACTCTCGGACCCGGGAGCAGTCCAAAGGACTTTCGAAGGTCTCTTAAGTACCTTTGTAGTGGTATGCCTCGAGTGCAATTCAGATTAACGGATTGCGTTCATTTTTTTAAAGGAATTTGAAAGAGATTGCCAAACTACAGGTTCAAAATCCTGCCTATCGGCAGTGTGCCTAAAAAACCTGTCGATTGGCAGGACCAGACCTATGCCGATCGGTAATGCCCTTGGCCTATAAAAAGGAGGGCCTGACCTCATTCCAAGGAACCTAAAATCTGAGATCCATCCTCTCAGCGAATTAAAAAAACCTCTCTCGAAGTCAGCGTGATTTCTACATCCAAATCCCTTTCCAACCCTCTCTTTTCATCATCTTTTTCATCAAATTTGGTGAATTAACTACCTTTCATCATCATCCAAGTGTAAGGGCTGCTCTCAAACATTCAATATCAAGCTCAAGATCTTCAAGAAGGTCCAACTTTCTCAACTTTCTCTTTAAATTCTCCTAAATTCGCGTTAACTTGTTTTATTACTTGGCACTTTTTCTCCCCATCTCACACATCCTAATATACTTTTTATTTAGTATTATTGAACATCTCTTATTTTTCATATAAAAAAAAGAAATAGAGGGTTTGCTCATAAATTCCAAACGGGAATTCTCACACTTTTCTCACATTTTTCTCATACTTTTCTCACACTAAAACACCTTTTCACACACATACACACATAAGAGAATTCCCCGGTTGGATTTATGGGATAAATACCACCCCTCGTTTTTCATACGAACTACATGGACTTTGATGCCTCTATAGGCTACGTAGGCATCTCGGGGTAAAACTCGAGACTCGAATCCTATTTTTTTCAATTTTCAATTTTCCTTTTTCCTAATTCTCTAACTCAATTCTCTCCTATATACATATCTACATATACATATATTTGTTCTTAGTGGCGTATTATTCCATACGCGTTATCGTTCCATTATGACGGTCAACGTAAGGATAATCACGTAAATCATATTTTCTAATATTACTTTTAGGAACATTCCTATGGATGACTCACTCTATCTCTTTCATGATACTAGTCGATGATTCCTATCTGCATTACATATAAACATGCACACATATCACGGGGAAATAGAGGAAAATAACAACAAATCCATGAGAGACCGTAAGGGCGGAATGGATGCCTAACACCTTCCCATTTCGTAACTTAGCCTTCGAACCCTACTCGAATCATTTTTTGGTTTCGTATGTATCAGTATGTATTTGATGCTGTCCTAAGGGATGGATCCACTTTCTTTTGTCTGTTTTGAGTAAAATAGACAGGCAAATCCATCTCTCTACATTTTTCACCTCACACATCACCGACGACGGCCGAAATGCTCCCGAGAGGGATGCGCGGGACCAAGATCCTCTCACCACGGAGATACCCTTCCTTCTCCCTCTCCACGAGGATCGGGGATGGCCACAGTGGCGACTCCACTGGGGATGATGTTTAAGAGGGATATACTCTATTTACATGGGTGTTTTATTTTCTTATATACTCCCCTACTTTGCATGTTCCCCTTTTCATGTGTACCTTATGCTTAGGCTTCTATTCACACACTTGTAGAAAATTCTCCATGTACACTTCACACCAGTTGCTCCTAGGATCACATACATCCACATGTTACACACATCACTTACCCATGCTTGGTATACTATTGGTACTGGTACTTTGATCCCTGTTTGGCATGATCAAGAAAGATACTCTCATCATAAGATACTAATAATATAATCATGCATGATTCACACAACATCACCATAGAGCATTGATTTTTACCAAATTTTATCCAGTAACTCGAGGATCACTTCGTGATGGGCGCTGGTCCAGCGGGGCACAGCTAGCCTAAGTGATATGACTCTCACCTTCCATTGTCCAAGTTCCTTCGATGTATATCGAACGGTTCCCCCGCATCGTATCGCTTGACCAAAGTCATGACGATAGGTATATTGTAGGGAACTCGTTCACGTACGCCGAGTATATCGAATTCGCTCTCACATGTACCGTCCCCACGAGGTATATAGTGAGGCAATTCACGTACACTCAGATATATCAAATGGCTTGTCCACACGTACCGATTGCCCTCAAAAGTAAATAAGTATATCGTGGAAGTCACGCTAAAGGGGGGTAACCCTTTCCAATTCACCCAACCAACTGTATACCCACATATAGGTGTCAAGCCTAGGACACACATGTTAGATTGCCGGTTTTGACCCAAAACTCTGTCGAAATTATGGGTCGGCCTGCCGCCCAAATTTTTCCTCATTTTTAAATGAGACCCTGCCCGTGAGCCTGGTTACATGTCCAACCATAGCTTTACATATGTTACAAACCCAACTTATTTAAGCTCGGGTCCCGTACGACATTTTATTTTGCATTTAGGAGAATTTAATACAAGTGAGAAAATCATAATTATAATAATCATGCTGAGACCCGTCTCCCAAAAATATTTCTCCTGTCTTTATCAAAATACAAACATATTTCTCCTTTCTTTATCAAAAATCCAAAAACATTTCTCCTTTCTTTATCAAAAATCCAAAAATATTTCTCCTTTCTTTTTTAAAAATCCAAAATTATTTTGTCTTTCAATCTAAAAAAAATGTCAAAAATATTTTCATTCTTTTTTTCCAAAAATAAATCTCATTTTACACCTTCTCAAGTCGATTGCATGCCCTTGGCCTGGCTCCTTATTGGCTTCGGTCTTCAGTCAAATCACCCCGGAGTTTCGTCCGTTCCCCTATTACTTCTTCCGAGTTTGAAATCCATTCGATTTCTATGAAGAACACAAATCAAGTATCAGTTGTCCAATCGGATTTGACGGCAGTCTTAGCTCAACTCGTGTCTAAGATTGACAACCTTCAGACTGAGGTCCGAGAGATGCAACAAAACTAGGTTCCTGTTACTCAAGATTTTGAGGCCCTATTCCCTCGTGCTATGGGTCCACCCGAGTCTATCTGGGTTCCCGAAGAGTATCAGCACACTCCACGTGCCCCTTCTGTTAATGGGTCGCCGCTTGCGCAGCTTCCTATTCAAACCTTTCCCAACCTGGGGCTAACTTGCCTATGATCACGGATCCAAAGGAGGAAGAGTTAAACAAGGTTAAAGAAGATATCAAGGTGATAACTAAGAAGTTCGACCGAGTCAAAATCTCTAGGAATTACGTGGACTATACCCACGCGTCTCCTTATCCTAAAGCGAGGTTACCCGAGAAGTTCAAGATGCCAAATATTAAGAAATTCGGAGGAAGTCGACCCTCGATTGTTCATCTTCACAGTTATCACCGTTCTATGACCCGCCTAGGGGCTTCCAAAGAAGTGATGGCCCAATTATTTCAACAAATTTTGAAGGATAGCGCCCTTCGATGGTTTTTGTCTCTCGAAGAGTCCAGAATCCGTATCTGGGAGGATGTAGCTCGAGAATTTATGTCACAGTACAAATACAACGAAGAGCTTGAGGTCACCCATCGTGATTTAGAGTTGCTCAAACAGAACTCTTGGGAATCAGTCAGTAACTTCATAGCCCGATGGAGGGAAAAAGCAGCCACCATAACCAATCGACCATCTGAGGAAGAACAATTCAACATAGTAAAAAAGATATTCTTACCCCATGTCCGAGAAATAATGGGAGGACAATAATATCCCCACTTTCGAGCTCTCAGAGAGGCTGGAGTAGAAATCAAGGAAGGTCTTGCTAAAACAGAAGTTGAACCAAAGAAACTGTCCGGACAGTTCACTCCCCAAAAATATGATAAACCTATCAATGCTGAAGTCTCAACCATCAACGACATCTCCCGATCAACCACCTCGTGGGCACCAGAAAACCGCCATGTCCCAGTCCGAAAGGAATACACCGAGCTCCACGCTCCCCTCTCACAATTTTATCAAGCCCTGTTAAGCCGAAACCTTATCAAACTCTTGGACCCCCGTCCATTGCCAAATCCACTTCTAAGAAACTTCACGGCAGATGCCCATTGTGCCTTTCACCAAACTGCTGTCCATACCACCGACCAATGCTTTCACCTTTGAAACATAATCCCAGGTCTAATTAATCGGGGTACCATTACCCCACCATACAATCCTAATCCAAATATTACTCACAACCCACTCCCAAATCATGACAATGCCATCTTCCTAGAAGGAAACCAATAATTTGATCCTTCAACTCAAATCACACCCATATACTCTCCCAAAACTCTCCAAACTTGCCCATATTTCATCCTACACCTTACTAGCCTCATTGATCAAGTACTGTCACTCCTTACCATAGCATGTATCGCTGTTCGTACCCATTCTGAAAATAAAAGTATAGAATTATCAGAAGTATTAAACCAACTCCTAGAGTTCGGCTAAAACTGCCCTCGCAGATGATCATTGATTGCCAGAGGTTCAGTACGCTATTCTTAGAAGCACAGAAATGGGCCCGAGAGTTAGACAATTGGGTGGTACCAAGTGATGAAGTCAGCCAAGATGACATTGTCCAGATCATGGCATAATTATTCAGGCAAACCAACAATATTTACAGTATGGTTGAGTTACTTGATACTCTGAAGTTATAAGGGCGCCTGGTCCCTTCACGCTTACATCTCCCCGCGGAATGGGAAGACCAATATGAAGAAGCCATTGAAGTAGTGGAATACATTGACTTTACATGGAAAGACATAATTATTACTACCGGATAGGGGGAAGGATTCGAAGATTCAAATGGAGAGCAAGCTTCAGAGAAAATTGGCCCGGTAGCCGACATGTGTGGTATAATATCATTTGAATAACTCCTCAGAGAAATAAACAAGGTGACAGAACAAACTGAGATTGATGAAGAAATAGGGTTCATATTATTCCCTTCTTCAGTAAATCACATGACCAGATCAGGAAGGCATTACCAGATCCCAAGCTTACTACCAGCCATTGACAAAGGGAAGGGTGTTGAAAACCTTCTTATGCCAGAGATGACCCTCGAGGAGAGCAATATCCTTGATCAACTAGATAAAACTCAAGCTAACATCACTCTATGGGGGCTTTTCATGCCTTCCCAGCTGCACAAAAATGCTTTGATCAAGTTTCTCACTGGGCCCACAGTTCCTCCTTCTACCAACCATAAGAGGCGATAAATTTAGTCGGATCCCTGACCTCTACCCAAATGCTATCCTTTTCTGAAGAAGAAATCCCCAGAATCGGGCCAAACCACAATCATGCACTCAACATCTTTGTCGAAGTTATGGGGAAGATCGTACCACTCTCTCTTATCGATAATGGATCCGTCCTGAATGTATGCCCATTAAGAACCTTCAAATTCTTAGGACTGAAGGAAAGTGACCTCGCTCCAACCTCCGCTATTGTACATGCCTACGATAATACCCGTTGGGAAGTGATGGGATCCATAAAACTTGCAATAGGGGTTGGCCCTATAAACCCTGTCATTGAATTCCAAGTTATTAACATCACAGCTTGTCTTAACCTATTGCTTGGATGACCTTGGCTCCACAGTATCAAGGGTGTGTATTCCTCGCTCCATCAGAAATTGAAGTTTTTCATCGACGGACGAGTCATCACCATTTTGGGTGATGACAGTAATGCTGAGAGTGCAAGTACTAGCAATCTAATCCTTGAGATACAGTATGGGTCAAATGATATGCTCCTATCAGGATTCTGAGTTGAACCACTTCTACTCCAGGCAGAGGACGATTTCAGAGAAAGGGTTTGTCCAGAATACGACCCTCATGGCAACGTCAATGTGATTCAAATGTTCAAAAACATTCACTTCATGCCCGGACTGGGGCTAGGACAAAGACAACGAGGGATAATTGATCCCATTATACTGAAAAAAGCTTTCCATCCTTGTGGTATGGGGTATCAACCATCAAAACAAGATCTCAGAATAATTCGCCAGTCTCAACTAAAGAGAAAACTAGACTACATCCAGACTATCCCAGATGACTCCTTGAATGGATGATTCATTAAAAAGGGCGAGGACTTCCCCTTTTGTGACTTTCCGAAACCATGGTATGACCATACAGACAAGAAGATGAAGCCAGGAATGGAGATATTTTTTTTCCAAGACAGCTACCCATGGGCCGAAAGTTACCAACACCATGTACAACCACTCATCAAAGACACCGAAGATTCTGAGGGAAGTGACTCCGAAGATTCGTTTAACTTACAAACACTGGGGCTGGCACTCTGCATGGTTCATTCAAGCACTATATCACTATATCCATCCCACCTGATTAAAGCTGCTGATACACCTCTCCTCAGCTGGCATGCTGCGCCAGTTCTACCTATTGAAATCCCACCTAACCCTAATGTTTATCCCATCTCTTCTTCTGTTGTCTATCCTTTCTCTAATGTAATCGCGACATCCTTTGATGAGGTTCTCAATGTTGTTTAGCTATCGATGAAATAAATGAAGATTTTGAGTATCTTGTTATGCCTTACATTAATTATTTAGATTCTAATCAAACTTTTGATGATGATGATTTTGCAAATGAACAATTCTTAACTGATCTAAATAAGGTTAATAACAAACAACATAACCACGTTCAAGTTAATGAGGAAGAAATTGTTGTTGTTAACCTCGGTTCTAGTAGACAATTGCCTCGGTTCGTGGATGTCATCCAGATTACAAGCCTGGCATTGATCCTGAAATAGCTCAACATGAGATACCCACTCTTCCAGATTACAAGTCGGTTAAACAAAATATGAGAAAGCTTCGCACCGAATGGTTGCTCAAAGTCAAAAAAGAGGTGGTCAAACAGTTAAACGTGGGCTTCATTCGCGTGATTGAATATCCCACATAGCTAGCCAATATAGTGCCTGTGACGAAATCAGGAGGGAAAGTTCGGATGTGTGTAGACTACCAGGACTTGAACAAAGCCTCTTCGAAGGATGATTACCCTCTACCCAATATCGACATGATCGTGGACAACACAGCCCATCATCCTCTTAAGTCGTTCATCAACAGGTTTGTCGGACACAACCAAATCAAAATACACCCAGATCACCAGGAAAAGACCGCATTCATCACCCCATGAGGAACCTTTTGCTACTCAATTATGCCATTTGGTCTCAAGAATACTGGGGCTGCCTTCCAGAGGGTTTCCACAACCATCCTGCATGATCTGATTCATACAGAAGTCGAGGTCTATGTGGATGATATGATCATCAAATATAGAACTAGAGAAGGACATATTCCTATTCTCCAAAAGTTCTTCGAATGACTGCGACTGTATCAGATGAGACTCAATCCATAGAAGTGTGTCTTCGATGTTACCAAAGGGAAACTCTTGATATTCCTAGTCAGTGAGAAGGGGATAGAAGAAGATCCTACCAAGTTAAAAGCCATACTTGAGATGTCACCTCTCCTAACGGATAAAGAAGTCCGTGGATTCCTTGGGAAATTGAAATACATCAACGGGTTCATCAGCCAGCTAACCTCCATCTGCGAACCTATTTTAAAAGTCCTCCGACAGGATTCAACCAAGGTTTGGAACGAGGCCTGCCAAGAAGCCTTTGACCGAACCAAGCAATATCTGACCCAACCTTTGGTACTCATGCCACCACAACCTGGTCTCCCCTTACTCCTATACCTAACCATAACCGACATTGTAGTTGGGTTTTGCTAGCCCAATACCTTGAAGAATCCCGCAAAGAAAGAGTCATCTATTATGCCAGTCGTAAATTGACCGGATATGAAGCCAACTACACTTCTTTGGAAAAGGTATGTGTCGCGCTTATTTGGGTTACCTAAAAGTTATGACACTACATGCTCGCCTTCCCCATCAAACTTGTATCCCTAACGGACCCTATCAAGTACCTGCTTGTGAAACCCGCCTTATCCAGCTGAATGGCTCGATGGTTGATGCTCCTATCCGAGCTTGATATCGTGTACGTCACGCAGAAATCCATAAAAGGAAAATCCATCTCTGACTACCCCATGGAAGAAGCTGATGTTTAGATCTCTAAAATCCCAAATGAAAACATCCTCTGCGCTGCTCAAGACGACCTTCGATGCAAAATGTTCTTCGACAGTGTTGCCAACAAAAAGGGATATGGCATTGGGATACTTTTAATCTCCCTAGATGACTCCTACACTCCCATCGCTATCAAATTGGATTTTCCCTGCACCAACAACATGACTGATTACGAGGAATGTATGGTAGGCCTCAAAGTTGCTCTTAAGAAAGGTATTCAATGCCTAGATGTCTACGGGGATTCGGCCCTCATCATCGGTTAAGTGCTCAGAAAATGGAAAGTCAAGGACGAGAAACTCCAACCTTTTCATGCCCACTTAGAAGAACTAGCCTCCCAATTCCAACATATCACTTTCCACTACCTACCTCGAGCAAAGAATAACCTAGCCGATGCCCTTGCTACCTTATCCTCCATGGTCGACATGCCCGAAGGAATAATAATGGCCCCCTTCCTAGTTCAAAAGCAAGACAAACCAACCCACTGCTATCACATTGAGCTCATCACCAAAGAATATCTCAAGATAACCAATTGTTGGTACTATAATATCTGGTACCTCCTCAAGCATGGTAGATATCCCAAAGGTTCCAACAAGAAAGACCGAGCAACCCTCCAAAGACTAGCCTCCCAGTACATCATCTGTCACAAAGCACTATTCAAAAGAAACTTCGATGGAACTGCATCGCAGGGGCTAACATTGAAGAGATAATGCAGATTATCCACAGCAGGGAATGCGAACCCCATATGAACGGTCACATGCTTACTAAGAAGATCATCTGACAAGGCTACTACTGAACCTCTATGATTCAAGATTGCACCGCCTATGTCCGGCGATGCCTTAAATGCAAACAGTTTTCTAACCTTCAACACCTACCTCTGTGGGAATTATACAACATGGCTTCTCCCTGGCCATTCTCCACCTGGGGCATCGACATCATAGGGAAGGTTACACCCAAGGCTTCAAACGAGGGTGAATTCGTCCTATTTTCCATTGATTACTTCACTAAATGGGTTGAAGCCGAGTCATACGTAATTCTGAATGCCAAGAAAGTGGCCAAATTCATTAGAAAGAACATCATCTGTCGATATGGGGTCCCACACGAACTAGTGTCGGATAATGGGTTGCACTTCGAGGCAGAAGTTACAGAAGTGTTCAACGAGTATGGGATGTAGAGACATAAATCTTCTCCCTACCGACCTCAAACCAACGGTGCAGTCGAAGCTGCTAACAAGAACCTTAAAGCCATCATCAGTAAGATGACCAAAAATTGTCGAGATTGGGCTGACCGAATTCCTTACGCCCTATGGGGCTATCGAACCTCAATCCGAACTTCTACTAGGGCTACCCAGTACTCTCTGGTCTACAACATGGAAGCAGTCCTACCCATTGAGATAGAAATCCCTTCGCTTTGCGTTATGCTCGAAAGCTAAGTCACTGAGGAGGACTGACATCAAAGCCGTCTCAACAAGTTGTCACTCTTAGAAGAAAGGAGACTGAAAGCATTGTATCACATACAAGGGTACCATCGCCAAATAGCATGTTCATTTAACAAGAGAGTCAAGGACCGCGGTGTTCGAGAAGGGGACTTAGTCCTTAAAGAAATTATAGAACCCATCAAGGACCCCAGCGGTAAGTTCAAATTTCATCAGGGACTTGCCTCCTCGTGCTCCCCCTCCCATTCAAATTTCAAAATACTTGGGAGATGATTCCATTTTTCTTGGCCCCCATGTGTATTTGTCACCCGTTAAATCCAAATCCCCCATCGTCCCTCCAAAGCTTTTAATTGATGATGGTTCATTTCTTCCGCCATACACATGACTTCCGTTGTTCAAACGAAATCCATATTTTTCGAAAGGCATGCTTGAGTGTGAGGGTACACTGGTTATCCTCCAAATGCAAATCATTTTTGCGGTGGACCCTAAGCTATTTAGACTTCTAGTGTATAGTTAGTGTGAAGCCTAAATAGTAGGTTGTATATAGTTAGCTTTTTATTCTTTCTTTCTTTTTATTTTTTCTTTTCTTTTTAATTTAGTCTAGTGTAATTAGTTAACTCTTTGTTATTTTTTTTTTGCTATGCTCGGTACTAACTTGTTTTGTAGATTCTTTGGACTTGTTCTTATGGGGATCGCTCCAATTTTGGGTAATATCGCTATTTTCCTTTCTTTGACTTGGTTCTTAATTCACATTGAGGACAATGTCAGGTTTGAAGTTAGGGGGTATGGGATATTCTATCCATTTCTTTATTTAGTTCATATTTTTTCTCACATGTTAGTTACTTAGTATGCTTTTCTTAGAAAAATTCAAAAAAAAATATTCAAAAAGATTTTCTTTCTTTTTTCTCCTTTAGTGGCCATTTTGCCTTTGTTTCCGATGATAAATTTCAATAATTGTCCGATCCAATAGACAACTCAATGATGCATGTTCTCGATTTTAGAAGTTATTAGAGTTTAGTCATCGATCATTGATATTATGAATAACTTCATGAATTAAACTTTAATCCCATGAGCACATGCACTTTTATCGTTCTATTGATTTGGTTTAAAATTTTTATAACTCGGTAATCTTTTGTTGCATTGTATATACTTACACCGAGTAAGCTTTGTACCTTTTGTCATTTGTGAGTGTATATACTATTCTTTCCTCTTTGAAAATGTTACACTCGTTGGTAATCTCTTTATTCTTTCATTGACCATTCATTAATTGAGTTCATTCTTGAAATGTACTACTTGATCATGATTTTCATTTATTGTTTTGACTCGAGAATTATGTAAACTTTTGGAAATGATCATAGGCCATCTTTGATATATCACCCATATTGACATTGACCTCACCGTATATGTTTACCCTCGTCAACCCCTTTGAGCCTTAATATAGCCCTTCGTTTCATAACCCAAATCCCATAACCAACTCCGAATTGGAGTTTTATAAGCCATACATATTACCTTTCGTACCTTTCTTTGGAATGATACTTTGGATTGAATGATGTTGTGTTGCGGTTGCTATTTAGGCATGTGAGAGTGTGAAAAATAAAGAAAAGAGATGTGAAAAAAGAGAAAAAGAGAAAGAAAAAAGCAAAAGAAAAGAAAAAAAAAAAGAAAAAAAAGAGAAAAAGAAGAAAAGAAAAGAAAGAGAAAGAGAAAGTTTGTATATGTTGTGTATAGTGTTCAATAAGCTTTGATTACTCTCAAAATGATATATCCAATGCTTGTTTGGAACATGTTTTCCAATTTTGATATTGCCCGCATTTGCCATTATCCCGAGTTTTCATCCCCGAACACTTTTAATCCATACATACATTCCTTTCATTTCATACCCTAGCCTATCCCCTATTAAAGTCCTATGTGATCTTAGGTTGATTTAATTTAAAAGTCAAAATAGTTTTGATAATCTGTGAAAATACATTTTGCCTCCCTTAATTTGCCGTATCTTTCATTGAGATTACAAGTTTTTCATTTTATATATAACGTTCTTCATTTGCGACATGTGTGCGGCTTAGTTTCCATTTGCATTTACTCTTTATGCCCGCATGTTCCGTGTGTTACCTCCCTGTTTCGAGTGAATTCACTTGATGAGTGTAATGCCCGTGAGGATTGAATATATGCTTGCTTTATTTAGCATCCGGTTTATATAAGTTTTTGCCAAATCACACTTTGCATGTGCTCACTCCCCTCCCACTTTTTAAGGTTTCAATTCTATGAGGTGCATTCTATAATGTTAATGATTCGGACTTTTGTGTGAATTCGTTCAATTTGCTCATAACGTGTATGAAATCTTTTTCGCTATTTTTGGGCTTGTCATATGTTGGTTTTGGCATATATTTTTTGGAAACCATATGATGTTTGTGGGCTTCATCCCTGAAAACCCTCACGAGACAACACTCGTCCACTTGGGTAACCTAAAGGTTTAACGGCTTATTGCATATACTAAATGCAATTGTGTTCCCTACGAAAGTGGCAGTTATATTTTGATACATATTTACGTTTTGTATTTCCTTTTTTGGACTGGTTTTGTTTGTTTCATCACTAGGGACTAGCAATGCCTAAGTTAGGGGGTGTGATACATCACGAATATTGCATATTTGTGCCCTTTATCTTTATGCATTCTAGAACTTTTACGTTCTTAATGCCTATATTTATGCTCGTTAACCATACAACCTCGAATTTGGACATATATATATTTTGCATGGGTTAATTGTGCTTTTGTAGGTATTGGAATGCGAAAAGTGAGATCTGTTGCATTTCAGAGAAGTTTTATCGTCGAACGCTACTTTAAGGGAAATATGATCTTTTCAAACTCACTATTTTGTATGTAATGAATTTACCAACATGTATATCATCAAATTATCTTTCTGTGGCCACTGACTGTGCATCATTCTGACTCCGAATGAGGAAGTTATGGCCATTTCCGGAAGGTTTCAGTATTTTCTTCTACTTCAAGGGCAATTTGGTAATTTCATACTGCATAATTTGGAGGGTTTCAAAACATAATCATTTAGATAATTGAATTATCTTCGCGTTGGTTCTGACCACGCATCATTTCGATTCCGTATGAGGGAGTAATGGCCATTTTCGTGCAACGCATCAAAATTGGTTCGGAGAGGAAAATGGGGTTGTCAAAAGCGATGTCGACCGGACCCAAACACGAGGTCGACCGGGCCCATCAGATATGGACGAAAAATGACTTATTTTGGTTTTGTTGGGGGTTTATTTTGGGTATTAATAGAATGTTGTAGACTTTTATTTGGGGGATCTTTTATTAGCTTTAGTTTAGGGTTTGTAACTTTGGGAGTTTTGCCCATTTCCTCCATTTTTCTTTGGTGTACCCATTTTAATGTAAGGTTTTTGCTATTTATTCATCTTCTAGCTTTGTGATTTATTTACTTGCTTTCTAATTTAGTTTTTTTATGCTTTCCATTTTCTTCCATGCCTAGATAATTTTAGAGTTAATTTAATTAGTTTCTTTATTTAATTAGTTAGTTTAATTAGTGTCATTAATTATGTGTAGTGGTTAATTGAATCTAGGTTGTGTCGGATTGAATTCATTCCGGGTTGACATGTTACTTTGTTTTGGTGATGGAGTTTACGGGTCTATTTCGGGTGCGTTATCCTAGTTATTACGCCTAGGGGATTTGACGGGGAATTTTATGTATGTTCCGTGCTTACGACCTTGTGTGCATAATTTCCGGGGTATTTGTTGACGCCAAAATCGGATTAGACATTTATGCAAATTTAGGGGCGTGACAACCCTTAATTCAATTAACTGTCAAAACAAGACGCATTTGTAGTAACTCGTCGACCCATGTAACCATTTTATACTAATTAACTCAGGTGAGGGATATTCGACGCAACCTATAGTTTTTTTACTCATTTTATTAGTCTAGCTTTATTTTCCCACGCCTAGATTAAATATTTCCTTTTTTTGCATCTTTTCCTTTTTGTTTATATTTATCTTTTACACTTTTATTTTAGGAGTATTAAACCAAATAAATTCTAGCAACTCGTCTCTGTGGATTTTTGATACCCGACTTACCGCTACACTTGTATCGCAAGTGCAGTCGTAATTTAGGTTTTTGTATTGAGTAGGCGAAACAAACTCAACAATTGGCGTTCTGACGTGACGCTACTTTTTTCCCTCGGTTAAAATGCACCATCCTCCATCAGCCCGACTAATTTTGTATGAAGGGGTATGCAACCGCACAAAGGGAACCTCCGAAGTTGTCCCCGCCGCAGAAGTCGATGGACCACCACCACTGTGGGAGGACCCCACTAGCCGACTCAAACCCGCATGAGGGAAAGGCAGCGCATCATATATGCTAGGCGCCATCAGCTAACTCGTCACAAAGTCCATATAATCATACGGCACAGCTATGTGAGTATATAATAGATAGGACTAGCCAATCATCGCCACAATCGTCGCATCCTCTGGCAACATTCGCCCTCCCCTCATAGACATAGGGGGCCTCGCAGGTGGCACCACCACCTCCTCCTTAGAAATTTGTCGAACCACCCTCTCCTCGACTTACCAGGAGTGGCCAAACTCATGCGCCAGTAAACGCCTCATCTGCTGATTCACCCCAGTTGACCCCGTGTCCCGAACAGTCATCCTCCAAGGGTAAAAGGTCACCTGAAAAATCCCCAGCAGATATAAGTCAATATGGAATCAGAGCACACAAAGATCCAGACTGAAGAGGGAAAATGTCTTACCCTATCACTGGTCAGGCCATTCAAGACTTGACGCACCGCCTCCAGAGAAAGACACGTCCTCGACTGCCGATTGACATTCTGCCACCGATACAATTGGAAAAAGTCCCCAACAGTCTCGTCCTTCAAAGCAACCAGCTGGGTATTACACCCAATCACCTCATAGAGCCACGCCTGCCAAAGACGAGAATCCACGATCAAAAAAGAGACGCACAAGGAAAATGCGAATGCACGAAAGAAAAATGCGTAAACTAAAGAATACCTCAAGAAGGTACGTGGATCTGGTAAAAGACTGCTGGCAGCACCGACTAAATGCATCCAGAGAAAAATAAAGGGTCGTTAAAGTTAGGCTCCCCCAATCATACAGAGGTATGTTCGAAAACATCCTCAAGTATGGCAAAAACCACAAGTGGACAAAGTCGTCGTTCGACGCCACCAGAAATCCCCCCAACACCAGCAAAATAAAAATTTGGGCCATCGGCCTCACCTGCATCCCATCCTCCACATCAATCACCCTACCCAGCAAAATATCCCTCGGCATAGACAAACGGATACAGTCCAAAGATACTATCCTCCCCACATCACCTAGCATCTCCTGCACCGCCGCCAGCCTCACCTGCAAAGAGCGATCCACCTCTATCTGCTCTCCATCACAATCCAGCCCCCAGTAGCTATTTCACATCTATGGGAGTTATAGTCATCTCCCTAAATCCAAAATGGAAGGTATGGGTAGTGTCCCACCACCTCTCCCCCAAAGCACATAAGACCGTCATTGAACGAGGCGTCTCATCCAGCACAGACGCCAGCCTCCCAAAGCCTATGGACGATACTTACCCAATGCACCACAGGTGGAAGGTGCTCCCAGACATCCTTAATCCTCGTCGTCTCGCGGGCACGCATAGTTGACAAAGAAACATCAGGCTGTCAAAGAAAAAAAGAGGAAATCACCAAAATAAGGAATGCCAAAAGTCATTTTGTACTTACATAACCACCAGGGTTCACCACCGTAGAAGAGCAATGACGCGACGGCTCCCGCAGTAAAGTCCGTTCATCGACAACTGACTCAAACGCATCAAAAGAATTCTCACTCCCCAAAGCAAGAGGCGCCCTGGCCCTCCACTCGACATTCTCCCAGTCATCAATAGCTAACCACTCCCTGTGTGTCGTAGTGCTCACAAAAGCGGCCATTTTTTTAGGTTGCGAAATGTTAAGACGATTCACAGAAGAAAATCACAGAGAGAGAGAAAGCAAGAAGCTGTGAAAAATGAGGTGAACCCTCCCCCTTTTTATAGGAAGCCAAGGGTCATGCCGATCGGCACTTCACCCCCACCTACCGATCGACACTGACCTTCCATCTTCTCGAGGCAGTCCAAAAGTCTGTACCGGTGCCGAATGCCACCCTCCACACCATGCCGACCGGCATCCCCCTTAAATTTTCGTACAAAAACTCCCAGAAAATACCAGAAAACCCTGAAAAATCCTCAGAAAATTTCTAAAAATCCTGGGGAGGATTTAGAACATTTTCACCAAGAAAATTTCACATTGCCTCAAGAGAAACCCCTACTTTCCCAGCGAAACTCTCAAAAGCCAAGAGAAACTCTCAAAAACCAAGAGAACCCCTACATGATGTAGAAGACAAATAGAGGAAAGCACTCCCAAATCCCCTTTGATTTTGGCTCCTAGAGCTCTCATCTTTCTTCCTTCTCTCTTCTTTCAATCTCTTAGGGTTTAGAATATGAGTTACGGCTGCCTTAAACTCTTAGACTTAGGTTTTTAATCTAAATTCTAGAAATTAGGCTAACGGGCCAATCCCAAATGACCTAAATACCCCTATGTGGGCCCGATCATGTCTAAAAAGGCCTCGGGACCCAAATACTATCCCCGGGTACTCTATTCTGATTATCTCGACCTATTCAGAATCAATTGTGACCTCAAAATTGCCATCCGAGTCACTCAACATAATTTTTTTATCTCGACCTCATTTAGTCTACACACGACTCCCGATTAACACAGTTACGTCGGCATCACTCGCTGCGACGTATAATTATTATTTACTACTCACTTAGCAATTTTGTTCTATAAATATTAATCATTATCTCTCCTGATTAATATTTTAATAAACACATAATATTTAATTCAATTAAATTACGGCACACGTGTAATTTAAAAATAATTCAATTAATTAAAATTTAAATACTAAAAAATACGAGGTGTTACACCTGTCCCCATAAGGGGCAGGAAACAACATGCCTCCTCTTGTGACAGGGCCTACCACAGGCCTGCGTTAGAGCGTCTAAGTCAATTATTTGGTAGACTATTGAATATCCTCTTGACCTTTGTCTATGCTCATTATGTAACGACCTGACCCGGATTTATGGGTTACCGTGAGTCAACCCGATCCGAAGCGGACGTTAGGTGTGAAGTGCGATGAAACAACCTAGATAGTGTTGCTAGTCCAGTTTTATTTTAGTTAACCTTTAACTTGTTTAGCATGCGAAACCAATGTTGAGATAAACTACGTGTGGGACCCATGGGGGGCAACCCGAAGTCCAAGTAAACAGAGCTACTAACGTAAACATAAATACAATATACTTACCTAAAAAATTCCCTCAAATTACAGAACCGCTCCCAACCTTCCGTGACAAATTGAGGGTGTGAGCCTATGCCTAGTGAAATTTATACAAGTAATATTGAAATGAACGACAAAAAGGGATACTCACACGCTACAGCCACATGCATGCGTAAATATGTATATATCTACATATGTTTACCTTTGGAAACTACACATGCTAATGCATTAACCGTTTTGTTTCCAAAAACCTTATTTACCCAGATTAATTTACCTTAATCTTATTAAAGGTTTTTCTCCAATTATACTTAGCATTCATACTTTATTTAACACCCCCGGTTCAACACTTGATTTACCCCCAAAACTCATTCCTTTACCGGAATTTAACCCCTTTCATTCATTACCACACACATTAGTAGTTTCATTGAAAATCACCATTTCCAACACACGCATTCACCGTGTTAGAAAATAATTATTTATTCTATAAAAATCCCTTTTTACAACACATTCTTGTGTTAAGTATGGGTTTAACTATTTAGGTTTCTTAGCCACCCATTAATCTACTTTATTTAACCCTTTTTCATTCCTTTATGGACATTATTAGATTGACGCATTTACTTGTCCATTTCACCTTTACCGGAACATTTATTACATTCATTCAAGTTAGGTTGTATTAACGTATTTTACCACACAACCCATTTCTTGATATATTCCAATTTCCTTTATCCTTTCTAGGAATCTTCCAATACCGCATACTTACACGGTCTCTACACCGACGGTTATGCGCACCATATTGTGACACCCCGCCTAATTAAATACCGGGCGATCACTCCTTTATTAAATTAAAATCAAGGTGAACAGTTGGTTCATTCTTAGCATCACTGTCGTAAAAATAACTTTTTCAAATTTAACACCCTATTTAATTAAGCTAAGTGTCAAAACCATTTTTTTAACATTACATGCCAAATTTCATTTTGAAAATAAAGATTTAATTATCTACAACAATTCAATATTTAAAGAATCACACCACAATAATCCTGGAACATATAATCCAATTAATTTAAACATCCAACAACTAAATCCCAGCATTTAAAACTTAAAGTAAAACATACAAGCTGAATGAATCTCAAAGTAACAGTACTAGAAATAACTGAAATACAAATATCCCAATAAAACAGATAAATAGAGGAAAGGGCGACACATGCCCAATAAGGAGAATGATAGAAGTGGAATCAAGTAAATGAAATCGTCTAAGCAAGTGGCCTGCAACTCCCACCTAAGCTGCAGCACGTTCCTTCCAAGGGATCCTAAACAAGACGCCCCTGTGGCTGGGCACCTATAATATATACATATATATACAAGAGAGAAAGAGGAATAGAAAAGGGTCAGAGCTCGATAGTGTATATGATTTAAAAATTCGTTTAGCAAGTATTTAAATTGATACAGGCCAATGCAACAACATATTAGTGCGACACTCTCTTGAGAAATTCTCACCTCTCTTCTAATGTGCACTCCTATAGCACTAACCTTCCCAATGGTTTATCTCATCATATATCATACTATCTTTCCCCAAGGATTTAACTTATCTTAGGTGACTCTCAAGATTTAAGATTTAACAACATCATGGTTTAAAAAGGATAATTTCATTTAGTACAAAACGCTCATTTTAACTTTATTGATTCATAAAGTTTTCAATATCATATTATACTTTTCAAAACAAGTATTTCCAATTTGAGTCATTATACATGTCTTACCTACCATAACACAGTAGGCAGTTTCCCATATTTCAGAAGTTCATATATATATTAAATACTCGTATAATATATATATTCTGACAGCACCCCACATAAAAATTATGGTGCGGGCATACTCTGCTATCCAATCCCCGTATCAATCGTACTAAAGGGAATACAAGTTCGGAATCACTCTCGAACTGTATAAATACATACACAAACAATATTGAGGCGAAGCATAGTTTTCAAGTCCAAGAGGTCAGTACATACCCCCACGTCTCTTAGGACCGTGACTACCGATTCGATAGCCTGTACCTAGGATTTCTATCTTCTAGGGTACGAGTCAATATCCCTCATGAAGGCCCGTTCGAGATAAGACTGTCCCAGCGCGGTAACCTCAGGGATAGCAAGTAGCGCGGGCATGATTTTCACAAGTATATAATATATGCATACACAATCATATAAATATACCACTTTTATTATATCAATTTAGGTTTATCCCATAACCCACATTCACAACATTTATCCTTATTTTTCCATTATTTATCAAGTAATAATGGTTCGTTTCTAACTTTAATTCGAAGGGTTTTTCCAACTTACTACGTAACCCTCATGGACTCTATTCTTCCAAATGTACAATTCAGTATGTATCCATTTATGTTCCAACGTAACTCTCTCTTATGTGTCTCTCCCCTTTAATATATACTTACATTGTCCCTTATGCACAATATCCCAAAAATATAGATTTCGCCTTACATTAAAGGTCTCTTATTCATTAATGAATCTTACTGGTCATCATTATCTCCCAAATTATTTCAACAAGGATGTCTAAGGAGTTTTCTTCATTTCGAATCAATTCAACAATTTTAAAAGGGGAACTTAAGTCTGCCAGGAGGGGTCGATCGATCGAGGTTAGGGGCTCGATCGATCGAAGCTCTTGGATCGATCGATCGATCAAGCAGGTATGGCGAATTCTGCAGTTTTGCAGTTACGAGTTTTCTCACAAAACTTCATCCAAATCCTAACTTTCCATACCCAAACGTCCAAAGATTTATACTACTAACATCCTAACATAATATTATGCATTTCCTACGTAAAACATGTCAATTTCCGTCACTAAACATGGATTAACAAGCCAAAATTCATTTAAAACTCAAGAACCCTAGAAATCTCTTAATCATGGTTCTAATCTGTTTTCCCAGAATTTCCTTCTTATGCAACATCAAAATTTTGTTGTTTAATCCTCTACATCACAAAAGGTTTCCAGAATATCATTTAAGTCATCACTACATGCAATTTCCTATCTCAAATTGGGTTTTTCTTCCATACAATTCATCATAATCATTCCTAAACCAATATGAAAGATGCATCAACGAAATAAGCAAGATAAACACTTACCTGGGATTTTCAGAAATCTGGTTTGGTGTTGAATTTGGTGTGGTTGCGTTCCCCGTCTCGCGATCTACGCGTTGGCGGTGGCGGTGGCGGCGGTGCAAACGGGTGAGTTTTGAGCCTTGGAATGTCTTGAGAGCTCTCTCCTCTCCTCTCCAATGGTCGTTCTAGTGTTTTGAGTTATCTAACCCTAGGAGATAACCTAAACATCTGATATAACCCCTTTAATTTTCGTGGGTTTAATTACCCAAAAATACAAAATGACTAAAAGGCCCTCCTGGGGTACTAATTAGGCCTAAAACGCCCCGAGACCCAAATCAAACCCCCTGGTATATTTTTCTGACTATCTCGACCCTTCCGGACGCGTTGGCGCACTCAAAACGAACATACGAACAACTTATAAAATATTTACTTTTATTTATCAATATTTAGTCCCGACGCGACACGGGCGCGCCTCGACTCAAATTTCTAAAATTGTCATTTTATTCACTCGTGACATTTAATATGACCACTATTATATATTACTTTGCTCATTAGTAATATTCAACACATTTCCCCATAATTACTAACTCTCATCACGTTAATAATTATAACATAATTAATTTCCGGATTTTTATTAAATAATTAATTCACATTAAATTTAATAAATCCCCAAATTAATATAGCATAAAAATACAGGGTATTACACATATGCTCTGGCCACTTATTTAGGACTTTTCACCCAAGGGCTCCGGGCCCTTCTTGCTTATTCCCGGTTGCATCTGAATTCGTATTAATGTGTTTAACATTTTACACATGTTCACCTTATTCCATTTCCTCACTTTTTCCTGGTCGAGGCCAAAACCTGGACTTGACCGTCCGTTTTTCCATTAACACTTGTAAATTGTTATCTTTTTCTTTAAGTCCCTAGTCCACACACACGTGACATATACTAAATACATTCACGCTTAGGACTTAATTCATTTTCACACATATTAGTGTAAAGACATTTTTTAACATTTTTATTCCATAAAAATATTCCACTTCAAGAAAATTATCGATTTACCCTTTTTATTTACCAAACTTGCAATTTAATCCTTTAACAAGTGTCACTCCCCAAAAATGTAACATTTAAACACTTAAACAATTTTCCTACCTGAAATAACACCCTTTGCATTTTACGTCCCTAATTTTCGTTTGTCTCATTTCATGCTTAAACCCAACAAAAACTTTCTTTAAACTTGCTCACATATGTATTATCAAATTACTACAAGCTTATATGCATGGAAAGAGGACTTTAAACACTAAAATCATACCAAGTGGATTACATGTATTGCAAATAATAAAGACATTTCATCAGTTTCATTTAACTCGACAAATGTCCATTATTTTATAAAGTCTCCATTTGCAAAAAAACTTAAAATATTTAGGAAAACATTAACATACTAGTACACATTTTTATTTCATAAAAATGTCTCTCATTACTTTGACTAGAAATACACCAAAATTACATTTCTTACATTTTTATTCCAATAAAATATTTATTATTTCTTTTCCACTAGAAATACACCAAAATGACATTTCTTACATTTTTATTCCATAAAATGTTTATTATTTCTTTTCCACTAGAAATACACCAAATAGTGTCATCACATATTTTTATTCCATAAAAATGTCTATTTTCATATTTATTAAGAAAACACACCACAATAATATTTTCCAACATTTTTACTCCATAAAAATGGCTATTTTCAGATTTAAAAGAAAATACACAACAATAATATTTTCTAGTATATTATTTCATAAAAATGGCTATTTTCAGATTTAATAGAAAATACACAACACTAATATATTCTAGCTTTTTTATTTCATAAAAATGGTTATTTTTAGATTTAATAGAAAATACACAACACCAATAGTTTCTAGTATTTTATTTCATAAAATGGCTATTTTTAGATTACTAAGAACACATCATAATATCACAAAAATTCTACTCTTCATCAACAACAACAAGACTACCATATATATGAAATAGAGTCTTAACATAGTAAGAGTGGTTTACTCCACCTAAATGATTTCCAAAGTAATGGTGATGATGAAAATGGGTGACTCCTCCATCTTCAAAGATGGCCTTAAAAAAAATCATAAAAAATTCACCAAACAGGGATCCATGGGAGCGCCAACACACTCCAAGAAAAGCACCATTAAAACCCTCTTCAAACCTTCATTATTATATGTTTATCTTCTTCTAAAAATGTCTCCAATAATACATCAACAACCCTCCAGCAGGCACATAATATTACATAGCTCTCTTTAAATCTCTAGCTTAACAGCGGTGGACATAATAGGTTGGTGCAAGGATGTTTATTGTACTGTAAGAAAGTCAAGTGGTTTATGGCCACAGAGAAAGAGAAACGTTTGAGATAGTTGAGAGGAACAGGGATTAGAAGGTCTGTTGGTTATTTTCCCACAAGCCACATGATTTTTTTCCCTTATACAACCCAGGCCAATTGGATTCCCCCCTTAAAAGGAATTCTCATATCCCCACATCATCCCATACCTGGTGCTAGTTAAATCTCTACTCAACAGCACATCTGGCCACTACGATCCAAGGGCCACCATGTTGACAGCATAAACAGCCCCATGTTTCTTCCTTCTCCTTATACACAGTAAAAGCCAAAGGCTTCTCACGTCCCATAACTGATTTCGATCAGTGCAACAAGAGTTATGCCTAAGTCTGACTTGGATTTTGGAGTTGACGAATGAGAAGTCAATAGCTAAGGGAGAGAGAGAGGCGGGCGTTTTACACGTCGATTGAACGACGTGTATGGTCGTTCGAGCGACCAGCGTCTGTTTCCCATTATGCCCTTCCACAATTCTGAAATCTAAGCCAAGCCCCTAAGATGTGACGCTAGCTTCTCAACCCAACTCCTTACAATTTCTTCTGTACACAATCTACTCTATTACCCTTAATATATATATATATATTCTAGGGTGTACCCGTGCCGATGGCACGATGATAAATTTACTCCCGGATATGTCATTTTAACACACTCATATCCCTGCAACCGGTGCTAATGGCACGTTGATAAATTTATTCTCGAGTATTTTTTAGTATAGAATATGGACACTACATAAGTCAATTATCTATCAATAACTTATATATAAAATTGATTACATAAAGCATGGCATGTTGATAAACGTTTCGAAAAATGAACTGCTTCCATTGCCCCTCCCCCCAAACGTAAAACATAATTCAAATACTCAGGAGAAAAATTATCAAATACTTACTTTGAATATTGAACATTAAAATTTTCAACATCTACCCACTTATTTAATGTCAAATTATAGAAGGAAATGTTATCGATGTGATGCACGAAAATTGATTCTCAAGTCAAAATTTATATTATCGTGTATAAATTTAATTTTAGAAGTGTTCAGTTTTAGAAAAAATTAACGTCCAATGGCACGGATGAACTTTAGTTACAGGTTGGTACTTTCAAGTACATAACATATAAATTTTGAAATATATAGAAAATGTACAACCCTCTAATTTTCTCGTATGCATTCATAACCGATTTGGGAGGGCCTACGGTGCTATGAATATACAACGGTATAACTTTTAACACATTGATTCATCACCCTTATTGGCTATAGCAATCACTTTCATTGTAGTAAAAAAACCGTTGGTGCAAGTAATGGTTTTTAATTACAAAAGACAAACAATATAATAATTTTGTAACTTCAATAATATCATTGCAAAAATTTAGCAATAAAATTTAAATGAGTCAAATAACCAATACTAAAAAAATTACTCCTCTGCATCCGTGACAAAATAGGATGAAATAAACAAAGATCACGTGTGGTTTGAGAGACAAATCAGGACCCAAAGTTACAAAACATAAAACATTGAAACAAACGCATCAAACCCTTTCTTAAATTGGTTTTCTTTTCTAAGATAGAAAACAAAAATCAAAGAAATCTAACAAAAACCCAAATTTTTCTTCCAGTTTCTCAGTGACTAAAAAGAAGAAACCCCAATATGGTAATGAGATTAAAACCTATGATGTGAGAAAAAAAAAATCTTCAATCCATTTCCTATCTTTTGCTTTGATTTCTCTAAACATCCATAAAAGATTCTTCAACCTATTTCCTCTTTTTTTTTTCCCTGATGTAGTAGAGAGTGCAAAATAACCAACTCTACAAAATCTCCTCAATTTTTTAATAGAGTCTCACTCTCCTCAAAAAGGAGTTCAATGTATTGTTTTAGTACTAAAAACAAAATTTAGGAAATAAAGCCCCAATGATTTCTGTAAACCAAATCATCTCAGATTACGATGATAGAGGAATACAATTCAACGCAAAAATTGAAAGAAAAACAACATAATGTTAGATTTGTCATCCTCCGAACCTTTTTATTGGATATTTTATCATACTCGTCTTCCACTTCTAGTTCCAACTCACGGTTCAGATGAGGGCAATCATCTTCAGCGATTATATAGAGTTCTCTGTTAAAGAAATTGAAGGGATAACATAATAATTACAAAAAATAACAATGAGGTAATTATTAAAAAGATTGAAGTGTTATCAACCATCTACAAATCCACTAAGCGAGCCTCCATTGTCCACCATCTACAAACACGCAACCAAAATTGCAGTGTTATCAACCAGCAGTCAACAAATAGATAAATATTTTTAAAACAAAAGGTTGTAACGAAAAAAAAAATACCGACACCACCGGAGCAGCCTAGCCTACCTCGCCCAAATGAAGTTCGAGCCGCCTACCTCGCCGATAGCAACCTCTTAGATGGTCGGAATCTTACCAGCAACCCACCTCTTGCAGAAACCTTGATCCACAACCCACCAGCCACATAACCGACACACCGGAGACGACGACGGCCAAGAAAATTCTGCCTGCCCCCTTCATGTCAAAACGAAGCTCAACACCTCTTGCCAACATCTCTGGCCACCTAGGATGGACCGACGACCTAAACCCATGATGTTTGTTGCCGTTATTCCCATACCAGTTGTCCATGGAGCCTCCTCCTCTCTGGTGGGTGGGAGAGAAATTATGAAAGTGAAAATAGAGTTTGCGGGTGAAAAAAGGGGCTTGAGAGAGAGAGAAAGATGGTACAATTTGCAGAGTGACCCAAATTAAAGCTGAAATTTCATGCTTCTCGAGCCATGTGAAAGGTAGGTTTTCGAGAGTAGATTAAATTTTGACACGTGGCTGCATCTCAAACCATTACATACAAACCTTCAGATTCAATCCTTTATTATAGGTAGATACAATATATGTTTATATAGGTTTTGTGTATAAACTTATATGATGTGGCAATAATAAAGGAAGAGGACAAAAGTTGTATGACGTGGCTATATGATGTGGCAAAACTTGTATGATGTGGCAAAACACCCTCCTGCTTTATTATATAGATATAACCCCTTTATTATCAATAGACAACACCCATTTCCTACGATTAGTTCTTTTAAATTTGTATTTCTAAAACTGCTAACACATATCTCTCCTTACCTCACACCGGGCTATGAAATCTCAATTCAGACGTAAGCCATGGAGTTTTATAAACCATCACCCTTGGAACGATTCACTATTTTTTTTACTCTAATTTATATCTCATTGCATATAATCCGATATTTTTAATTTAAGTCCATAATCCAATGATTTTCTTATACTTAGAATCAATTCCTCCTCATATATAATTTATATAAAAACTTAATAAATTTGTCGGGGTGGGGTATTACACATTATACTTCCATGGAGATCCCCAATGTTGGGAGGGGAGGAGGGAATGAAGGTGTCAGGTGTGTAGCCGCCTTCTGGATTATTAGCCATTTTCCATTTCAGGCAAGTGACTGGAAAATTACTTTTGAATTGAAAAAAAGTAGAAAACGACAATGGCTTACCGTTCTTCCACAGATGGTGTCAATATGTTGGTATCTAAAATTGGTACAGTGATTTTAATGAGTCTTAACTTAATTATACCAATTATTATATACCATAGATAAAGTATGAGATGATATGGATCAAATAGAGATGAGAGATAAAGGTTTTTTTACGTGGTTCAGCCTAACATAGTGCCTACATCATAGGTGTGAAGCCACTAGGTATTAGGGTTTATAGTACAAGATCTCGAGAACTCTCTAGGGTTAAGTGTGTGTTGTTTCTCAATTGTTTTTCATCTTAGGGGTGTAGTAAGCTATTTATAGTAGTGGGAAAGAGAAGAGGCTAAATACCTTTATACATTAGGTATTTACACCTTTTTACACTATGTATAACAACTTAGCATATACTCACATGCCTGTGCATGGGTGACTGTAGAAATTTCCACATGTGCATGCTATCCTTGTTAATGGTTTGCATTCCTAAAGGTGGTTGGCTAGTCTGTCGACCTAAGGAGAATGAAGCCGACCACATTAATATGAAGGGATTAGAAGCAATGTCATTTTATGTTACTATAATCGGTTGATTGAACTTAGTAGTTATTCTGATGAGTTGGGTTTGGTCTGATCACAGAAGATCAAAATTCAAGTTCTAGTTTAATTAAACAATCCACAACCAAGATAAAGGATTAAAATCATGTCGAGAACTTGTCTGATAGTTCAAAGAAGATTGTATAAGTACATCAATAATGTATTAGACGAGAGAAATGTGAGATTCAAGTTCAAGTGTTAACTATATTAGATTTGCACAATCTTAAAACGTTTACAAAGGGTGCATGGATTCTTAATCCTAATTACTATAAGGATTTAAATGTTCTTATTGCTTTGATTGTTAGGGGTGTGATCCAATTTATTGGGTCTAGATCTCCACAAGTTAGATAATCATTATGTGCACGTGTCTTAGATCATATTTCGGAGGAATCTTAATCTAGGAGATATCATGGGTTGTGATACCCCTTGATAAACTAATAAGTTTTAACTATATCAGTAAACCTCACCAATGGATTACTTTGTAATCCAATAATTATCAAATACGTGAAGTTTGAGATGAATGAACAAATAAGATGTTTAAAAAAATCAATTAGCGACAAATCGAATTTCATAAAGCGGATATTGTATGGTTTACGTGGGGAATCACATTATAACCTATCTAACTTTGCTAACTATACCTCATTATTCGAGTAATTCTGACATAATTAAATAAGAATGTAATTATAATTATTTAGTATAATAAAATATAATTAATGGGAAAGAAAACATATTATGGGAAGTAATATGGCATTTTTATATTTTTTGGGAAGATGTTAGGGGTCAAAATATTCATCCACGTGGACTAATGAGATAGGGACTTATGTCCTCATAAACTTCCACCTCACAACTCCACATATAATTTTTCGGCTCCAGAGATGCTTGTAGGCCAACCGGATGACCACAACCATAAAGGTGACCATCAAAAGGGGAAAAGTCACTCACATGAGAGCTATCAATAGCCATTCCACATGTGCATTTGAAGATCAATTATCTATTTTATTATATATGGGTGTAAATGCTTGAATATATAAAAGCATTCCATCCCTTGGTCTCCCAACCAATATAAATATATTATTTCCCTTGGCTTAGGCGAGGGGAAATCAGTACGAACAAACTGGTACTAAGTTTTATGTAACTACTTCCCAACAATAATAACATAACCATGGATGTAGGCTTGTTCCTTAGCCGAACCACATTAAAAACTTTTGTTGTCCTGCCTGACTTACTTAATATATATATATACACCAATTTTAGATAACAATACATTGGCATCGTCTGTGGGAATGACTGATTGTCATCGTTCTCTATCAGTTCTATTCATTTCACCTTTGAGTCCTTCTTGAAGTATGACGGATATCCCAGTAAATAGTCTTGTTGATGGAGGTAATACCTTCACTCCATATGCACCACCTAGTGCAGCAGATCTCCAACGGATCTTAGTCAATCTTACTAAAGGGCAAGATGCAATGCAAGATACGATGATGCATCTAGCCTAATCACTGCAATCCTGATCCACTGTCGCACCATCCCATAGAAGATAAATACGACATCCTCCTCCTAGAAGCTAAAGAAGTTAATATTCCAGATCCTCATGTGATAAGTCTGATCACCCCAAAATAACTTATGTAATCAGATCCACTGATTACTATGATGGTCTGTCTTTCACTCCTAAGCGGTCGACCACCTTAGAGAGGTTAAGCAAGGCCTCGGTTTTTGATCATCTAGGACCCCAAGCAAATAGAGGATATCACAGAGAACCAGCGAGGCCACGCGAGCATCGAGAAGTATAAGTCAGGTCTAGAGTAAGCACTCGAGCCACGCGTGCCAAGCAGACTTCTCAGGAAGTATCAGTCACGCGAGCATCGAGATGTATCAATCAGCGAGGCATGCGTGCCGAGCAGAATTCTCAGTAAGAGAGCTCTGTACAATACGATGTAGGAAATTCCAAGCCGTATTTACCAAATCTAAGCCAGAAGACTACTCTTGGAAGGATTCCATATAAACATTAGAAGATCGCTTAGGGAAAATGGCCAAGACTAAGAACCCTTTGTAAAGAAGTTTCATGAAGGGATCTCCCTTTATTATAGCCATTGTGGACTTACCTACACCATCCCAATTTAAGCCACCAGTATTTACTCCTAAGTATGATGGTAAGACTGATCATCTCCTCCATGTAGAATAGTACTAAGCTGCGGCTGATATCTACTCTATTCCTGATGATATGCGTTGTTGAGCTTTCTCAAGTACCCAGATATGGTATAACAACCTACCTCGAGGAAAAATTTACAGCTTTCAACAACTCGCCAAACTGTTCATCAGTAATTTCATCTTTGAGGGAAAGCCAATCAAGAGAATAGCCCATTTACTGAGTTTTCGTCAACAACCAGGTGAAACTACTCGGGAGTATATTACTCACTTTAATAATGAAAACTTGTAGGTGGTAAACTACGAGGAGAAAACTTCTATTACTGCCCCGATGAGGGGATTATTCCCTGAGAAGCTTTATTAATCACTGGTAAAAGATCCTCCTAAAACCATGACAGAGCTAATGGAAAAGGCTGGTAAGATCATGAATGTCGAGGAAGCTATGACTACTAAATAGAATCTCGGAATGAAATATGACGACCAGAAGAGCTTAAATAAGAAGAAAGATAAAAAAGTTGAGAAGCCCAAGACGTATGAGGAGTACCCCCACTAACGATAGGTGTGCATCACATCCTAGAAGAGATCAGGGGAAACAAAGACTTAAAATGGACTAGGAAACCCAACCAGAGGGATAAGTCCAAATACTATGATTTTCACAAAGATCATGGTCATACCACTGACAACTGTATTGCCCTGAAAAATGAAATTGAATCTCTCATTCATCGAGGAAAGCTGAACAAGTTTGTTGTTCGAATAAAAAGTCGGGATTATTTAAGGAAGTCAAAATCACCTTGCTAAGATAGAGACGATAGAAAAAGATGTCGTGATGATGGGTCTGAAGATGATCTAGACCTGCCAAAAAAAATCGAGATCCAGAACTTTATATAAAGATGGTATCCTTTGATTTTTATTTTATTACAGGAGGAGACGCTGGAGGCGAATTAATTTGTTAAATCCTTCTTCTATACTTGGTGGATTAATTTGTTAGACAATGTAGATGGTCAGCCCAAAATTTTTAATAAGGACAAGATGGTCATCGGCATCTCTAAAAATGACCTATTATGAGTACTTTATCCTCAAGATGACCCATTGGTTATCACCTTGTAGGATACATGAAGCAAGAAATGCAAGAATTCTAGTTGATAATGGTAGTTCGACCGACGTCATATTCTATAGATGTTTTTACATCCTGGCATTATGAGACAAAACTAGAACAATATCATAGGCCCTTAATTATTATTTTTGGTGTAAAGGTTTATCCTTTAGGAACTATCAAGTTGGAGGTCTTAATCAACACTTGGCCAATGAGAAGAACTGAGAAGATCCATTTCTTCATATTAGACAAGAACGTTCAGTCAGCCTATAATATGACTCTCTATAGAGTCGGGTTAAAAGTGTTTGCGGCAGTGCCTTCAACGGTTCATCAATGCCTGAAGTTCCCTACTCATTATGGGGTTGGCATAGTAAAGGATAACCAGGTAGAGCCCGAAGAGTACTACTACACTCCACCGACCAAGACGAGTTAAAGAAATATTCCACTACCTACCATATTGATATCTTGAATCCACGATAGGAAGCTGATTTGGTCAAAGGACAAGTGGTGGAAGCTACAAAGGCGGTAATACTAGATGATGCCATAAAGGACTACTTAGATTGGATCGAACTTAGCACCATCCCTAAAAAAAATTAATCACATTCCTTAAAGAGCGAAAAAGTGTGTATGCCTGGAGACATAAAGACATACCTGGCATTGGCCCTAATTTTACATGCCATTATCTTAATATTAACAAAGATTCTAAGACGATCAAGTAGAAGCAAAGGCTATTTATCCCCGAGAAGAATGTGGCCATCCAAAAGAAGTTGGATAAACTGCAAAAGGCTACATTTTTTAAGGATGTCCAATACCTGGACTGGTTATCTAATGTCGCGATGGTAAGGAAGAAGAACAAAAAATAGCGTATGTGTGTGGATTTCATCGACCTCAACAAAGCGTGCCTAAAAGATCATTTTTCTTTGCCAAGGATTGATCAGTTGGTATATGCAACTGTCATGAATTATTAAGCTTCATGGATGTATGCTCCGGTTACAATCGTATCAAAATAAAGTCGGGGGATAAGGAAAGTACATCCTTCATCACTAGACGAGGTACTTACTGCTATAATGTTATGCCTTTTGGGATTAAAAATACTGGAGAAACATACCAAAGACTAGTGAATGAGGTTATTAAAGACCAGATCGATAAGAATATGGAGGTGTATGTGGATGACATGCTCACTAAAACAAATAAAAAAGTTATTGATCACATCAAGGATCTGAGCCAGGTGTTTAATCAACCAGAAAAGAATTAAATGAAGCTCAACCCTACCAAATGCGTGTTCAATGTACAGGAAGAAATGTTTTGGTATTCATTTTGAATCAAAGAGGGATTAAATTCAATCTGGACAAAATCAAGGCATTGATTGATATGCAATTTCCTACGTGTAAGAAACATGTACAGAAATTAACTGAAAAGTTGGTTGCTCTCAATCGATTTATCTCCCGAGATACGAATTAGTGATTACCATTCTTCAAAGTGATCAGAAAAAAGTTTGAGTGGAATGAAGAATGCGAGAAAACTTTTCAAGACATGAAAAAATAATTGGGGTCACCACCACTGCTTCCACGACCACTGGCGGGGGGAAAATTGCACCTATATTTGGCTGTATCAGAGTCTACTATCAACTCAGCACTAGTTCAACTGCAAAATGAAGTTCAAAAACTAGTATATCGCTAGCAAAGCTATCAGGGGAGCCGAAATCAGGTATCCAATCTTGGAGAGATTATCCCTTACTCTTATAGAAGCTTCTATGAGAATGAAACCTTACTTTCAGGAAAATACCATAGTGGTTTATACATACTTACCTTTGTGCCAAGCACTTAACAAACCATATAAATCAGGAACATTGATGTCATAGGCAGTAGATCTAGGAGAATATGAGATCTTTTATGAGTCAAGAACTGCGATGAAGGGGAAGCTTTAACAGATTTTATCACCACATTTACGTATCATAAGGCAGTTAATAACCCTAGTTTGCCCATCGAGCTGACTTCATTATAAGAGAGCTCAGATCTAAACCAAACAGAATTGACATTCGACCAACCTAGGACATCACCTGTGTAAGAGATTTCCCAACGACATCGGGAATTTATCAAGAAGTTGTTTAGGCAATGAGTGTCGTTTGAAGGGAATTTCTATGATAACATCCCAGTTTGGAAACTATATATAGATGGATCCTCGTGCACTGCTGGTAGTTAAGCCTGACTCATCCTCAATACTCAAAATGATATAAATGGGAGTATGCACTTCATTTCCAATTCTTGGCCTCCAATAATGAGGAAGAATATGAAGCATTAATCACAGGCTTAGAGTTAGCCTTATCTTTGGGAGTCGAGCAGGTCATAGCGCATAGCGATTCCCAGTTAATTATCAACTAGATGCTTAAAATATATGGAGTCAAAGGAGATCTCATTGTCTGGTATTTTTCTAAAGCTATCGAAGTGATCTCCAAACTAGCAGCAATCAAAATGATCACAATACCAATGATAGAGAATACCCGAGTAGATGCACCTGATTGGTTGGCCTCGGCGACCCGGGCAGAGCTCAGAAGAACCATCCTGGTAGAAATCCTTACACATAGAAGTATAGATACGAAAGTTGTCATTTTAATTTTGGTGGACCTAGGACCTGTGTGGATGGATCCTATAAAAAGCCACATTGACAAGGGTGTAATGCCTGTCGATCCAAAAAAAGCCACAAAGCTAAGATATAAGGCAGCTAGTCATGTACTAGAGTGAGGAGTTTTATACAAAAGAGGATATATATTTTCTCTACTTAGGTGTATACACCCCGCTGAAGTGTCAGATTTGATCAAGGAGGTGTATGAAGGTTCCTGTGGAGCTCATTCAGTCGACTGATAATTAGTAAGAAGAATAGCTATGCAAGGGTATTACTGGCCGACCATAAATCCAATTGTATCTCCTCTGCCATGAAATGTGACAAATGTCAAAGGTTTGTCACAATCCATAGAAGACCAGGGGTTGCATTAACACCAATCACCTCTCCATGGTCATTTTCCATATGGGGAACTGACTTAGTTGGCCCACTGTCGAAGACAAAAAGAAGATTCAAATACTTGGTGATTGCAATAAACTATTTCACGAAATGGGCAGAGGCAGAGCCACTAGTTAAAATGACTTGTAAAAGGGTATTCTAATGCAATTGTAAGCACATCATCTGCAGATATAGGATGCCATACGCCTTCATCGCTGATCATGGCATGCAATTCGATAATCAAGAGTTTCAAGAGTATTATATTCAGTGCAAGATACAAAAACTTCACTCTGTCCCAGGTCATCCCTAGTCTAATGGTCAAACTGAGGTGATTAATAAAAATTTACTGAAAAAGAGACTTAATGATGCAAAAGGAGCCTGGATTAATGAGCCTCACAACATTTTTTGGGCCTATAGACCAACACCGAGAACAGCTATTGGAGAAACCCCGTATATGCTTGCTTTTGGGACTAAAGCAATAGTGCCAACCAAAGTAGGTCTGCCCACTCATAGAGTGCTAAATTTTTATTCCTTAAAGAGTGATCTCATGAGAAGATTGGATCTAGACCTGATTAAGGAAGTAAGGGAGGATGTTGTAATTCGACTGGATACTTATTAGCAGCGAACAACCCGATTCTATAACAGAAGGGTGAAATCGATCAACTTGAAGGAAGGATATTATGTTCTAAAAAAAGTATTCCAGAAAGGGAATAAGTTAGAAGAAAACTGGCATGGTTTTTATCATATCTCTGCAGTTGTCCAACCAGGAACTTATTGCTTAGAGACACTTGAAGGGAAAAAATTCAAGAATCCATCGATCATCTCCGAAAAATCTATGGGAAATTTGAAAAATCAATAATAAGAAGTTCCTAAAACTTCATATATCACAAACTTCAAAACTTCATATATGACTTCATCTTTGACATGTCACAAAAAAAAAGTTCCTAAAACTTCAGGTATTGCCTAAATTAAAAAACAAGGACTTTTACCAGGCCAAATTAAATTCAGGAAAATCCTGAAGCATTCCTAAAATACTTGGTCACCAATGGTAGCTAATGTAAACACTTAGCCTCACAAATCGTCCATTTTGATAATTCTAAGTGCATTAGTAGAACCTAAGGCCCAACAATTCAAGTTCATACTTGATAACAAACAAAAACAATCAAGCAGGTTAGTTGACTACCTAGCTGGCCAAAAAATGAGAAAGCTTAATTATTGAAGTTCAAATACATAAAAGAGGCAAACATGTGTAAAGATGAAGTCTTTTATTCAAGTAAATTCTACAAGATCACTATCAAAGTAAATATTACAAGGAAAGAGACTAAAAATCACTCCACTGGATGTTTTCCTTCAACCATATTCATCCTAGCATGAGGAACATCAAGAGTTGAGGGAACAACGGTAGAAGTCAAGTCTCTCGGCCTGTCTTGACCACTTGATTTGGGTCTGTTCAACAAGTGTTGGGGTGAAACATAAGTATCTATCATCCTCTTATAAGCCGAAATCACCTAAATACTTCCTATCCATATTTTAAGGAATAACATTAATAGGTATCCAGCTGGCATCAATTTTGAAAGGAGGATTTGGGTAATGCAGCACACCTGGGTCATGAAAATTCCAAAGTTATTAGATTTAGGCATATTCATTACTATCAAGGCATTGAATCAACCCCACTTGTGACCCTGATTTCGGGCTTGTTCCAATTCATCTTTAAGGTGATCTAGAGATGCATCATAGTCGTCTATCCAAACTGCCCTAGGTTGTTTATTGAAATGAAAGATCAGTCGATCAACCTTATCAGTTAGTTTCTTAATGGTTGCATCTTTATCTTTAAGTAAGGCCGCTTGGTCGGCTAAGGTCATTTTGCTCATCTCTTCATTTACCATTGGTTGAGCAACTACCAATTGCTTGGAAGATTGGAAAGGCTTAGTTTTCATTAATTTGTCTAGCTCCTCCCTCATCCTGGAATTCTCAATTCTCTAAAAAAGATGTGTAATCATTCGAGACATCTTTAAAAGGCCTCTTCAAACTTTCCAGTTCATTTCTGAGGGCATTATTTTCCTTTTCTAACATAGTGGCCATCTCTCGAGAACTTTCCACTTCTCGATTGTGCAGAAAATTCCTTCTTCCTGATGGTCGAGGAAATATTTTAAAGCTTTTTGTTAAAACGCCGGCCTGCACTTAGTATCTCATACTTAGCTTCATAATCAAAATAAAGTAGAGTCAAGGAGAAGTTGTGATCGTCTTGCATCTGTTCAATCATTATAGTAGGCTGCATTGTTGGACACAATCTAATTAAAAATACCATGCAGACAAACGTATGCCTCTTTAACATGGTCGGAGGCATCATCTCCGAGTAACCCTTTTACCTCGACCTCAGTCAGGGTCGTATGCCCACCACTAAAAAGTCTAAGGCTACGTTTCATCAGATCGGTCTCAGCGGATATTATAGCATTCTTCCTGGAATTAAGATGAAAACTAAAGTATAAGAATAACAACCTAGAAAGAATGGTAAATGAGTACAACTACAGATAAAACCAACTAGCTAACCAAGTCAAAAATTTCATTCATTTCAAAAGGAAGGTGTTACAATTAATTGTTTCCTTACGGCCAAAACATAAAAGAAGAAAAATAAAGATCGGACAAAAGGAAATACAGCAGGGAAAGGGCTATCCAACAGACATAAAGAGAGTTAAACCTTCTCTTTATTTTTTATTATTGCTTCTAGAGGAATAGATTAAACTTTAGTTATAGGCACCAAGGAGGACTCATTTGTCCCCTTATCATTATTAACTTGGTCTTCCAAATTAGGATGGGTACCAGGGTCATGTCTTAAATATAATTTTGAGTTATCAGTGGTGTCGACCTCCTCCAGAGTGTTGGTCCAACCATCCTTGAAGGACACTTTCTTCATATATTCAATCTGCATAGCGACATCAGTAAAGGCCTTTTCCCATCCCATGTTAAAGTCATCCTCATTGTCCTTTTACTCTGAGTCTCCATCTCTAAAAACATCTTCTTATTAGCAGAGCTTCCACAGCTGAGTTAGCAGCCATTTGTTCAGCTGTCTACATCTTTAGCTCGACTGACTTCACCTTCTCTTAGGCTTTATCTAACTGCTCCTGCCACTTTTTCTGTTCCCACTCCTGGGACTCTTTGGTGGCATGAAGGGATTCTTTTAGGCCATTAAATACTTCCTCCACATCAGCTGAGGATGAACTCAGCATATCATCCCTTATTAATAATTAGTCTTAGTCGACCCGAAATTGTAAAAAAGGGAAAATAACATTATAAGTATTAACTACATGTAAGGATAATGGAAACCACTGAAAGTAAGTGGTTAAGAAATTTACTAGTGCTAAATTTTGATTAGCCATATCCAACAAAAGAGCTATAGACAAAGGAGCCATTTCCGACATATCAGCAGGAAAAACTCCTGAGTGGATCAATCCCTTGGCTAAACTAAGGTCCACTGCCAAAATGGGAGAATTAATAGCAGCCTGATTGGTTGAGGTCTTTTGTATCCATTCCTATAGAGGATCAGGACCCCTCTTCAATCTCTTGATCTGAGGTCCTATGGTCTTTAATTCCTCAACACTGATAACTATCACCCTCTTATCACCAATAGTAGCCTTCTTAGGTGGGGGATAAGGCAAGCCAAGCATCAAATTGGGAATTTTCCTCTTTCTCATGTCTTTGACAGGCAAAGTTTGGATGGTGGTGATGTCAAAGAAATCAAACAAACCAAGAGGAAGTTCCTCCAAGAACTAACTCTCTCTCTTCCCTAAAAGATTATGTAGCCGAAGAGGCAGAAACTCGTTCTTTTTCTAGATTGATGGGGGCTTGGGGTATATCTTCTGTTGGTCAGGCAACGAAAGGGGTGGTTGAGCTTCTATATTCCAACACACTGATGCTGACCTGGGGTGTTCTTCCCCTAGTCTTTGGTGGATTGACCAAAGAAATTTCAACTCATCAAAATTGACTTTGAATTATAGGGACACTTTTTTTACTTTCTTCCACGAAAAAAGTAGTAAAAATTGTTAGTTGACATATTATCAAATAGTTATAAGGCATAAAAGAGAAGTAGTGCAAAATGATGGTCGACCTATGCCACGCCCTTCTTAGGGGCACTTAGGGCCGGTATATATAACCCCTAGGAAGGGGGAACGTTTCCAATTCTTGACCACTATTCCATAATCCTAATAATCTTTATTGAAATCAGGCAGGTTGAGTATTAAAGCTCAAATAGCTTTCCTAGTCTTCAGTTAATATGTGTTATGTCCCTTAGTTCCCCATATATAACAGTACAATAATTTATTAATCCCTATATGGGTTCGATGGAGTTCATTCAGACGATCGACCCTATTCACAACTCGCCATGTATAGGGTCGTCCCTAGCAAGGAGTACGTCGAAGTAATGACAGAACTTAAGACATAACTAGTTTGGGGGGGAAATTATTCCACACTCGGCTATAAATAGGGTAGGAATCCAATGACCCTATCTAAAGATAGGACATCTAACATTCCATCTTCTACCTCCAAAGATATCCAACTGGGAATTTTCCTTTTCTCTCTAAACTCTTATAAAGAACCTTCATCAACAATATACACCATTTTTTAAAGTAACAATGCAAAAGAATGGGGTAAAGAAGAAGGAAGACTTACTTGGTTCTATACAATAGAAGAAGGATCTCGATAATAGCAAAGAAAGTTTGAAAGCAGTAAGAAAAAGTTGAGTTTAAAAGTTTGAGAGAAATGGGGGGAAACTCAGTCCTTTTATAGATCCAATAGATTCACCTCGAATCTTAGGAATGGAAAAGATTCATTAAACCAACGATTGAACTTCTGGCGGCTGCACATATCCCAAAAGGGCATAACGACCAGCATACCTTTTGAAGGTTCATTATTTTTCAAATTATTCATAAAAATTCCACTACACTATCATACTGGTGGAACAATTACAAGTCCTGAATGTTGGCAACCGACCTACACCATGTTTAGGTGCAGAGAAACTTTTTAGAGTAAATACTCCATCCTTTTAGTAAATCATCAAGCATAGAGCATTGGGGGCCTTTGTTGTGGGTCAAAATATTCATCCACGTGGACCAATGAGATAAGGACAACTGTCCTCGTAAACTTCCACCTCACAGATCCACATATACTTTTTCGACTCCAGAGATGCTTGTAGGCCAACTGTATAACCACAACCATGAAGGTGAACCATCAAGAAGGGGAAAAGTCACCCACATGGGAGTTATCAATACCCATTCCACATGTGCATTTGAAGATCAATTGTCTAATTTATCGTATATGGGTGTAAATGCTTGAATATATAAAAGCATTCCATCCCTTGGTCTCCCAACCAATATAAATATATTATTTCCCTTGGCTTAGGAGAGGGGAAATCAGTACGAACAAACTAGTACTAAGTTTTATGTAACTACTTCCCAACAACAATAACATAACCATGGATGTAGGCTTATTCCTTAGCCGAACCACGTTAAATAATTTTGTTATCTTGCCTGACTTACTTAATATATATATATATATATATATTAATCTGTGATTATAAAATTAAAGGATTATATCTATACCAATTTTAAACGTAAATAGAAGACAGATTAAGTATTAGTCTTAGGTCCTCAGTATAGTCCCCTACCCTAGTAATAGGCCCAAACTCTCTAGAAACCCTAATTATCCCAAGACCATTTTTTGTATATATATATATACATATATGGGTCTAAGGTAGATGTTTAAGCATAATAACACATTACAAGGGCTAAAGAGAAAGATGAAAACACTATTAATATATTTATGAAGGGGTGAGAAGAGAGAAAGTGATCTATCTCACAAATCATCAAGTTTCCATCTCTAAGAGTACCCGCACACTAGGATTACTTTGGGGGGTCGTATACTAGAAGATTCAAGGCATTCAGGGAGTTTTATTAAGCTTTTGGAGGGAAAAGAAAAGCATCATCCTCATCTTTTATGAAATACATTTCTCCTCATTCGGATCATCTACAAGATCCACAAAGGTATCGTGATTCAAAACACTAGGTTTATGCTTTGAACTTAGTTTTTTATTTTTTTATTTATGATGCATAATCGATCAAATTTCTTTTGGGAGCAATGTTTTTCATTATACCAATCCCCGACATTGACATGGTGCGAAGGTGTACATTTCGATAGTTTTGGTTAATCGACATTATTATTCGACGAAAAAGACATCCCCATTTTACTCATACACGAATCATAACCCGAGTCCCTCTTACACATGAATAATCTCATTTTAGAGCGATGTCCACTTCCATGTTTGGCCTATAATTAATTTTCCTCAAATCTTCTTAGCTAAGATTTTTATATTCTTAATATAGGGGTATCCTTATGTAGTTGACTTTTATGTACTCACGTGATATTTCTTTTAAACATGCTTATTTGTTGTATGATATTAGAAAGGTTTATATTATAAATTTGACAATCCAGATATATGATCTTATCGTGAATTTCTCTAAGCATGAAATAAAGTCTCATGTTTTTCCCTTTATTCGTATGTTTGTGCTCTTGCTTCAGGAGTATGGGGTTCCGATTCTTTCAGACGAAGTGATAAAAAAAAGCCTCAGGGAGATATTATTATAATTCCCTACTATCGTTTGATTTTTTAGTTAAGTGAGTAAAAAGTCTTCATGTGCCACCACTGTGCTCATCGTACTTCGTATTTTTCTCATGCATCTCAAGAACCTTATTCATGTTTTCTTTCCCAAGTAGAGTCAGATTACATGAATTCTATAATTAATACTTTTAAACATTGTTACCTTTTTCTAGCCCATCTTGCTCCTTTGGGTTCGGCTCTGAAGATTTTCGTTGAAGGTACATCATCTCTAAAGTCTTTTGATGAGTATAAACTAGGGATGTTGGCGATATGGTTTTTACTGTACTGTATCATTTTGACGCGAAAAAATGGTAGTGGTTTACTATATTTGGTTACTGAGAACTGAAATTGAAATTACTGCCTATTTTGTGGTTGATTTTGGTTTATACATTTTAAAAACTGGTTTACTGAAGTTATTATACCAACATTAGTGAAATGTATAATATCGAAATTACCATTCCAAAAATATGGATTTTACTATACTAAAAAAGCGAAATAAAATTATCGATTCATCATACCAAAAATACCAACTTATTATATTTTTAATTATTTTTTAATTTAAACCAAAATAAGTGGTTTTAAAATTTTTAAAAAGAAGTGTTTGGTGGAGTATTATTACTTGATATCAAAGGATTATTTGAAGTGCTTAGAATGATCTTAACCACTCATTCCTTCCTATATAAACATCTATTCAACTTGTTAAATAAAAAACTTGCTATTGAGGATTTGTTTCCCCTCAATCTTTTTCGCAACCATATTTTTCTCCCTCGTTGCTTCTCTCTCGTGTATTCCCCTCTCCCTTATTCCAACCATCTCTATCTCTCGCTGCCCTCTCTCACCTTATAGTAATTTCCTTCCCTCGCTCTATTTATTTCTTCATGTGTGTGTGTGTGTGTATATATATATATATATATAAGTATATTTATTTGTGTATGCATATATATATAGGCTCTAATATTAATCTTCAATACTCAGGTCAACCCCCAAAAAATGACTCAATAAACTCATTTCATCAATTTCTCTTTATTTCTTGGTCCCTCTCTGTTACACAATAATGAAATGTGTGTGTGTGTGTGTGTGTGTGTGTGTCTGTGTCTGTGTGTGCGCGTGTGTGCATGTATGTGTGTATATATATAGTCACGCTCTCCAACATACCTCATTAAACAAACATATTTTTATAAAATAGTAAAAATAATAATTTTGATTTGATATTTTTTATATGGGTTCATGATATTAAATGTGCTCCTGTAAAATTATTCAGCTCAAAATAAGGTGTTTTGTTATTTTTAAAAAATAGGTAAAAAACTGACAGTTTTAAAGGCCAGTTTTTTGACTTATTTTTTACAAATAACAAAAGACATTATTTTTATTTGATTTTTTTACAGGTCATAATGAAATATCTTGAACTCGTATAAAAAAATATCATCTCAAAATTATTTGTTTTTACTATTTTAAAAAAATGGGTATATTCATAGGTATGTTGCTAGGAGGTATGTTGGATATATATATATGTTTGAGTTTGAAATTACTCCCTCTCAATTTCAACATCTCCAGTAGTCTGAAGCAAAAAAATACCTCTCCACTTTATCTTTCATTTACTGAGTTTCGTTTAATATATTGAAAGGACGAGATTTTTTAGTGTATTAAAACGATGAGTGTTCGTAATGAAGGCTTTATTTCCTATTCTTTTAAAATATATAATACTTTTTTCTTTTTTGAAACCACTTAAGGAGTTTTTTTTAATAAATTATTGATAAGGATTTAGTTTTTTTTTCTTTATTGAAATCGATTAAAAAAATATCTAATGTATAAGTTCTTGGAGAACAATTGATTTTCTTAGCATATACTTTTATTTTTACTTCTTTTTAGAGTTTGTTTTTTAATTTTAAATCAAATGAACGAATCATCTTGTATAAGATAAGAGCTATACATATAACATATACTAAAGTTTACTGACCAAACCAACCAAAAACAAACCCTAGTATCAACAAAACATAAATGTTTAATTGGATTATGGTCGGGATGCCATAAAAAATATGCAATCAAGTGTTTGGGATCTTTAATGGTTATTGGAGACTAGGAAATAAGATTTAGATGTAACTCATTTAGTTTGTGCTTTGTATTTTAAGAGATGAAACTTTGCCTTATTTTATTAAATCTTATGTATATCCTTTAACTCTAACTGTCTTTATGCTCATTACATTTTAGCACGAGTTTATTATATATATTTGCTTTAATATATTGTATATCCCTATATGCACCCATTCATATGTTGTTTTCCCATTTTTTCTCATATATCATATCTTGCTTAGATCTCGTATTAATTACTCACTCCATATATAGTTTACTATCATTGTGTGGATTTAATTAGCATGTTTAGTCTCGTTAAATGCTTAGATTAATTTTATCTCGTCATATGCTTATATATTTCCTTTGTCTCGTTGCATGACAAAATGAGGAGTCATTTGTAGATAGGGGAGTACATAGTATTGAGTGTGGGTTAGGAAAAGTGTTTGTATATTATATCATGTTTCTTAAAAAAAATTACATAGTTCAAGGGGTGTTACTTTGGTAGTTTGATGTTCACATGTACACATTGTCATATTCACTTGATTCATTCTATTACTCGTATTTTACTCGTCTCTGTTTACACGTTGGTATTCTCATGAGTTAATTAGTGTTTGATAGAAAAATAAGTACAAGAAGTGTAACACCACATATTTTTGAATAATCTAGAATTTAGCTATTTCTGGCATTTTAAATTACACATGTCAAGTAATTTAATTAAAATAGAATATTGGGTATTCATTAAATATTAATTGGGAGAGATTAAGATCAATATTCATGTGGTAAATTTACTAAGTGTGAACAGTAAATTAAATACGGTAAATTATGAGTACGTAGTTGTGAGTAAGAACTACAAGATTGTGATGGTATCTCAACCGAGGCTTGTAAATAGATTACTTTAAGGTTGAGAAAAGAAATTTATGTATAGTGACTCAGATGGATATTTCGAGCTCACGGTTGGTCCCGAATGGGTCAAAATAGCCAGAATTAAGTACCTGAGGGTAGTAATTGCGTAAAGTAGTCTGGACTCATGTATGGGAAATTGGGTCATTTTAATGTAACCTAATAACCTAATTTCTGGATTAGTGGGTTAAACTATAAGGTCTAGGTGGGTGAGGTAGCCATACCAGTAGTTTTAATCCCTAATAGAGGAGGAAGATATGAGAAAGCAAGAAGAAAGCTAGAGGAGACTAATTTGGGAGGAAATTCAAGGTATTTCTACCATCAAACCATGACACATGATGTAGATCAGACTTTACAATCATCCCAAGGCAAGTAATTAACTTAATGTAAATTTAATAGAGGTGAATTGTGTTCATATCATGGTAGGTGTAGAAGAAAAGTGTTTTGCAAGGGATTTTAACATGAAAATAGTATTAAACAATTAATTTATGATGAAATACGAATTAGATCCTAGATAGAGATTTATAGGCTGACTATGTTTAATTAGGATTTTAAAATCATATCTAGGGGTACATTGGGATGTTTTTCATATAATCCCATTTAAATGAATTTAATTTATGATATTCGTTTATCTTTTATATTTGGATTATTGTCTATTGTTAAAATCATCTAGGTTCCATTCCTTTAAGTTAGACAAGTTTTGATGGATGTATATTATCATGTAGAAGGTGTTTGGGTCGAAATTGGAGAATAAATCTGGGTTAAGGTTTGCTAAACTGGGTCGCAAATCGGTTCGCATTCAAGGTGTTTAATTGATCAGAACTAAAATAAATTAAGAGTCGGGGGTAGACTCGGGATAAGTCGACTTGTGCTTCGAGCGATAAGCATGGATTAGCCGAAATTATAATGATATATATACAGGTATAGAAACAGTATATATATATATATATATATATATATATACACACACATATAAGAATAAGAATAATATCTGTGTGTATGATATTCATGTGAAATATACACATCCTACTAAACATTCTATAAGGGAGGTTACGCGCCGTGGGAGGTCATTCTGGCGAATGTCAGCAGAGGTAGTACATTCCACTGGGTCATAGGTGTTGTGCATACCCATGTGATGTTGGGTTGAAGTCCCGTGGAATAATGTGGCATGGTTCTGACCACGGGCTTAAGTGTGACACCCCGACTAATTAAATACCGGGTAGCTACTCCTTTATTAAATTAATACAGAATATTAATTTGGTTCAGTCTTAGCATCACTATCGAAACATTAAATTACTTACTAGCCACCTAATACTTAAAATAGTGAGATGCCAAATATTTTATTAATTAAATTAACAATTAACCAAGTAATTAAATCCTCATTCATCAATCGCAAAAATAATCTCATAAGAATAATCAACGTAATGAAATAAACTGAGTCTGGAGTAAACACTCAAATAATAATACCAGAGTAGAATAAAATCCCAATACAAGAGTCTGAATAAACAAACCAACATCTAAAATAATGAAAGTCTGTATTTACAATCGCTAAGTAAGAATGGGAAACATTCCCTAACATATATGAATGAATCTGAAGGATCCAAGGATAAATGCGGAGGCGTCTAATACCGAGATCATGTAGCTTCCATAGCAGCTACAACACGTCATTGGGATGAAACTCCTATGCTTGGCGTCCCTGTGGGTGGGCACCTAAAAGGTTTATACAAAAAATAGATTTCGAAGCAAACGGGTCAGATCCCTAGGTGAAAATATTTTTAAAACAGTCGGTGTTTAAATTACAATTTAAACAACACATATATTACACATGTTAGTTATGTGCCCTCTCTTGAGACCCTCACCTCTCAACTAATTGTGCATGCCTAACGCATATGTAATTCCCCTGCTAGTTACACCACCTTGCCTAGCCAGCCTATATCAATTCTTTACCCAATCGGACTACCTTATGTGTTTGCTCGAATAACCCCATTTAATATATTTGAACATACTCCGTATTTTATTAACCGATTTTACATAGCTTAATACTCAGATTTGGTTCTCACATACTTTATCAATTTAGATATTTCAATCTAACTTATCTACTAAGTAACACAACAAAACTATCACAAGTATATATATACACCACTATAATATATATCATATATAAATCAGGCACCCCACAAGGATAGAACCTACGATGCCCTCATACTCTGCTATCGAATCCCGGTACATCACGTACGTGAGGATCATGAGTTCCGAATCACTCAGGAACTATATCAATACAAATCACGCATATTGGAAGAGAAAATAGTTCACATACCTATGGGTCACGCACATACCTACGCTCTCATAGTCAGTCAGCTCATTGACTCACAAATAAGCCTTCACAGTCCTATGTTCTTGAGGTACAAATCTAAAGTCCCCCCGAAGCACACAAAGACCAGACTGTCCCCTTTCCTAAACAACCTCCCGTGATAGCAAGTATGGTAGGTATGTCATACACATAACAATTTATATACTAGAAAATCACACAACCAATATATATAAATCCAATATAGGTAATCTTATCTCCTATATATATTAAGTTTCACCCATATTAGTTACGTTCTGAACATTACACGTATCAATAATTTAGCGCCACAACTCTCATCGTACGAATTCGAGTACCCCAACCTACCCCAAGAGGCTACTACGTCTCCTATATATCTCTAGTGTTATCTAAGTAACTTAAAGTCCCCTTACTACTGTTCCAACCCTTAGATTACTGTTCATCCAAATTTAAACTCCCTATATACTAAATTTTGAATCACATCCGTTCGATTAATTACACTTACTTTCTCGCACTAATTTCCATACGTACTAACCCTTTTAGGGTCTTAAGTATATCCTACTGGTCTCCCCTAAGTCCCAATATGTTCAATCAATCATCTCTAATAAGTTCTAAAGGTTGGGTTTAAATCAATTTAATAAGGGAATAATTCACATTTCCTAGAGGGGTCGATCGATCGAAGAAATCGGTCGATCGATCGAGCAGTCCATCAATCCACATTCATGAGTCGATTGATCGAGCCGTTATCTGCTCAGATTTTCCTTTAACAGTTATGGGTTTACCACTTTTATTCCTCCAATTCTCCATTACAACGTCTCAAACTCCCAAAAAAGTTTACTAACTATTAAACCAACATATCTACATAAGTTTTAACGTCCAAGAATCATTAAACTATCATGGAACATCAATTTGTTTGATCAAAAGTCATAAGTGTTACAGAACCCTAGTTCTTAAAGATTTCTACAATAATCACCATAAATATCAGTTTAACGTCATGATTCCTAACCCTTAATCTATAATTTCATTCATTCAATGTTTCCAGAAGATCCACTACATGCAAACCTACCCAAATTCGATAATTAAGTCTCCAATTTCATGTTTTTGCAATTATTCATAAATTGACATCAAACCTAATCTAACATGTAGAGTATATGCCTTAAATCACTGAAAGATAAATCACTTTCATTGAGTTAAAGATTCTGATCCTTTGGAGCATATGGTATGGGAGTAATCCTCTCTTCCCAATCTATCCGGTGGTGGTGATGGTGGTGCAAGAAGTTTTTAAGTGGTGGTTCTTCTTTGAAAACTTCCTCCTCTTCCTCTCTAGTGGTCGTTTGTGAAACCCTAAGTACCCTAAGTGTTGGCTGATATAATCACCTAAAATTTGTGGGTTACTATTCCTCAAAAAGTCAAAATGACTAAAATAGTCTCTCAGGTTGCCGGTTAGGCCTAAAATGCCCCGGGACCCAAACTAAACACCCGACTAGTATTTTCTGACTATCTCGACCCTTCTGGACCCTTTGGCACACTCGAAATGACCATACAGATGGTATAAAATTAATTTACTTTTAAATCTATTAAATTGGGTCCTGACACGCGCGTCCCAACTTAATTATCGAAACTGTCGTATTTTCAACTCACGGCAATTTTAATAAATTCAAAATCATATATTACTATACTCGCTCAGTAATATTCAACATAGTTATCATAATAAAATATTAACTCTCTTCTCACTAGCATTTAAATCCGGATTAATTTCAACTAATTTATCCCAATTTTATTTAATTAATCCATAATTAAAGGCCATAAAAATATCGGGTATTACATACTACCCCCCTAATAACGGAATTTTGTCCTGAAATTCGAAAAAGTAAGACATACCTAGTAGAAAACAGATGTCCTCTGGTACTCAAAACTAACTTCAAAGTAAGGCTCGATCACTATAGTCCCCCCGCTTCACAGCAAGATTGTTTAACACTCTCGACACCTTATCAGCTATAGGTTCACACCTCAATAACGGCACCTCACCCTATTCTCATACCAAACAACATTCGAATAATAATATCCTATACCTCATTGGCCGCATTATCTCAACATTATTGGGAGGTTGCACCTCACTTCATATCAACTCCTGAATTTATCTAAACACAAAACTCCCATCCTAGGAGAAACGATATGATCATCTTACTACTCTTGTCCGTTCTTTGAATCTCTGTTCCCAGTTGTGTAACTTTTACGACAGGCAAATGCCACCTAAGACAGTTTGTGGTTATCCCATTATAGTCATCGGACTCTAACTCTTGACTAATTAAAAACTCTGATTATTCGCTCAACTCTAAACATCCAAAGGAAAAATAGTAAGTTTTATCCACACAAAACCTCAATAAGCACCTTGTCCATGATAAATTTATACGGGTGCTTTCACACAACTCTACCATTAGGTAATATTCTCTCCCCATTACCGTATTATACTTCACTTACTAGCTATACTTGTTGTGGAGATTAAATGATCGCAATGAGTCCAAAATTACTTTCATACAGCTCCACAATCTTTAATCACCCTGCGTCTACTTCTTGGGCTATAGGTGATACAACCTGCTCAAAACCAAATGATATCCCCACTACTTTCTGAAAATTTCATATTGAAGGTGGGGTTCAAGGATCTCATCCTAGGTTAGAACAGACTGGGCAGGGCCATGCACTGGCGCGATCCTTCTTTTTAAAGAAAGACTGGGTCACACTATCTAATAGGTTAAATCACCAAAGGTATAATAATTACTTTCCTTTTGGTCATCTTTTCCACACATTCGAAGGAACTCGTGACTCATCTTGATGTTGGCAACCCATCAAAGAAATTTACCAACTTGCCTCTTCGATTATTGAAATCGTCGGTTGATACAAAATTTTCTGGTTGATTATCTTACTCCAACTGTTTTCTATCTATGAGCGGTGCACGTGAGACTACTTACTATGTCCCGCTAAACACCGACTTTCACTTATAATTTCTCCCATCAAGTGGTACTTAATAATCCTCTTCTTCCCTCGGCGTATAGAAAAATTTCCAACTCGTGCACTTTTCGCCACGATGTGCACTTCTGGACTCTTTATACCTTATTGACATCATCATTCTATTTACGCGCCAGTCACTCTCAGCATTCGACTGCGTAGAACTCTACTCCAAATTGTCCATAATGGTTAAACAATTTGTCTTCTCAAGGGATACCCCCTTTTAAATGGCTTCCCACTGCCTTTCAACCAAGTTCGGGAGTGCTACTCTAATTGCACATGAATATATGGATTATCATCCTTCTCTCACGACGTTTAATCCACTCTACCACTTCCATTTGGTTATTTTAGACCCACAAGCATATATTTCACACATTTATTCCCATGTCTTTCTTTTCCCAGCGATCTGACATCAGCAAATCAGGGTGTCCACACATCCTATAAACTGTGCATACTGGTTTAAACATTGTATACGCTTCATATATACACCTAATTCTATATTGCCCATGTATTCATAATGTGGCTATACCACTTGGGCATTTTCAATCACCTCGGGATTCAAAATTCTAAATCCTCCATAACATTATTCCACCCTTCAACCCGTAGTGATAAAACAAAAATTTTAATACTTCCTCACCACATAACTGGCTCCACTGGAATTATATCATAATTTAACTTTCAACTTGTAGTTATAACTACATACCTCTATAACGACCGAGGTACCGAACTCATGGACGAATAGCCAAACATCTCCCTACTTTTAACCTTACGCTAATTTTCATGCATGGGATGTCTCACAAAGCGAAATCCAAATAAGGAACCCCCCGATACACTACGCATTATTAATTATCGAAATTTGTTTGGCCCTCAATCCATAACATGTACCCCTATTTTCCCGTCTCTTGACACATATGTTACATCTCCTTCCACAATTACACTTAAACAAGGAACTTCCTCCGAAAGACACTGTCATTTAACATTAGTGGTAGTCACATTCCATAACATCATGCACATATAATCGGGGCTCTCAAAATCCCATCCCCAGACATACAATTATGAATCTTCACTCCCACGTCTCTAAAGGGATGATATAACAATGCGCTCTTCCTATTACCAAGCCATGAGCATTAAATATAAAAACAACCTAATCTTTCCACTGAACAGTAAACCTAGTACACTCCGAATCATATCAATAAAGTCCCTACACATACCGGGATCGAATATCTCGAGACCATTATACCTTTCAAAGTATATATATATATGTGTGTGTGTGTGTGTGTGTCTCTCTCTCTCTCTCTCTCTCTCTCTCTCTCTCTCTCTCTATATATATATATATATATATATATATATATATATATATATATATATATATATATATAAATGCGAGCCTGACCCTCTTGCAGGTGAGGTTTCTCCAGAACAAAACATCATACACTAAGGTAGTAACCCCGATAGACTTGCGACATTCACCCACTATCTGTCTAAGCATCACTATAAAACCATAATCAAGATTATATCATACTCGTATAACACATCACTAAAATGAGTAATCTCAATAAAATACATACCACTATTAATACACCCATTCATACTCCGTGGATAACACTAAAGTTAACCCCGCTATACCAGGGAAAACATTCACATAATACTAGAGTTGTCGATATACGCACTAAACTCGTTTCACATGTGAATTTAGCAATAATAAAAATGTAGTAACTCGTTCGTGTCACATAAAATATGTAAGGGTAAAACTCATACTTCTACCTTGCCAATCTCCTTGGCTGCTTAATTGGTTCACTGACATAACACGCCTGTCCGAACCAAACCAAAAATTATAATAACTATTTCCCTTGCAAGGCACCACACCCTTATCCCTTTACTCACTTCAAGAAAATTTAACACATGGGTTTTTACTCTCCCCAAAATGCCTCTATACATAATCCACTTATCTCCGGTACTACTGACCAGGTTAGGGTTGTACTTCTCTCGGACTTTAGTAGTCTCGATTCTGATGGCAACCTCCATCGTTCACTTAGCTTTGATGGCCCTAAGGAACGTGCAACTGGGTTCAACAGCCCTTACTGAATTCACCATCACTCGGTAAAAATTCAACTATCCAAATTATTTAAATGGGTCCCCTAATGGGTCTCCCCCTTGTAATCCTTCACTAACATTGTTTCACCCAATCTTACTCTCTAACTAAATTCTTCGATTCTTGTAGCTACCCACATAAGGAAGCATTAACATTCATATTGATAAAATGCGACATTGTTACCATCTGCATTGACCGTCTAATCATAATTCCCCATAAGTACTAGCAATTCTTATTATGAGTTAATTTCCCACTTTAAAATCCTCTTCTCCATTGTACCTATTCCATCCGGTGCAAGATTCGCCAATTAATTAAATTCCTTTTCACAAAGGGACCTCTGTCTGGCCCTTTGGTGTGAGTTCAGAACAATGTTCGCATCCTGTGTTGAACATCTGATGAAGGAACTTGAGGTTAAACAGTACCTAATATCCTTCCATTGATACAAAATTCCACTAATAAATGTGGTGATTGACTCCTACCATTATAACTTTGCTCCGACGAGCCAAGAAAAATCTTACCCCAAATTTCACTTCCGATTAGCCACACTCCGACATATGCCCAAGCCTTTGGATATTTTACCTCCGTTGGCTAACACAAACCATTTTCGCATTTCTAGAATTTCCACTATTGGTTCTCTTCAATGTTTCGTCTGACTCTCTCCCAATCCAACCATGTTGGGTGAGTTTAATTTGACTCCACTTTCTACTATAGCAGTACCTGGAAGTCATATGTTGTGCCCTATCCGTCTTTACCGTCCTGGATTTTTGTGCCATAATAGGGGTGACCTCAACTATGGTCATCATTATTGAATATAATCTATAACCTCAACTGAGCTCTACCTCTTGTTGTCCGCCCAACTGCCCTCGCCTGACATATTGCATTATTCGGCACGCGAACACACTCGAATGCAATTAAGATTCACTAATACATAGATTATAGCAGGAGAACGATATCTTACCAAAGGAATAAATAATCCTAAACATAGGGCTCTATAGCAAAGAAAGTTATGCTGGAAGCATAATAAGCCGCACAGATCCTAAAGGACACTAGAAATGGATGCTCTGATACCACTTGTGATACCTCGACTAATTAAATACCGGGTAGCTACTCTTTTATTAAATTAATACAGAATATTAATTTGGTTCAGTCTTAGCATCACTGTCGAAAATATTAAATTACTTACTAGCCACCTAATACTTAAAATAGTGAGATGCCAAATATTTTATTAATTAAATTAACAATTAACCAAGTAATTAAATCCTCATTCATCAATCGCAAAAATAATCTCATAAGAATAATCAACGTAATGAAATAAACTGAGTCTGGAGTAAACACTCAAATAATAATACCAGAGTAGAATAAAATCCCAATACAAGAGTCTGAATAAACAAACCAACATCTAAAATAATTAAAGTCTGTATCTACAATCACTAAGTAAGAATGGGCAACATGCCCTAACATATATGAATGACTCTGAAGGATCCAAGGATAAATGCGTAGGCGTCTAATACCAAGATCATGTAGCTTCCATAGCAGCTACAACACGTCATTGGGATGAAACTCCTATGCTTGGCGTCCCTGTGGGTGGGCACCTAAAAGGTTTATACAAAAAATAGATTTCGAAGCAAACGGGTCAGATCCCTAGGTGAAAATATTTTTAAAACAGTCGGTGTTTAAATTACAATTTAAACAACACATATATTACACATGTTAGTTATGTGCCCTCTCTTGAGACCCTCACCTCTCAACTAATTGTGCATGCCTAACGCATATGTAATTCCCCTGCTAGTTACACCACCTTGCCTAGCCAGCCTATATCAATTCTTTACCCAATCGGACTACCTTATGTGTTTGCTCGAATAACCCCATTTAATACATCTGAACATACTCCGTATTTTATTAACCGATTTTACATAGCTTAATACTCAGATTTGGTTCTCACATACTTTATCAATTTAGATATTTCAATCTAACTTATCTACTAAGTAACACAACAAAACTATCACAAGTATATATATATACACCACTATAATATATATCATATATAAATCAGGCACCCCACAAGGATAGAACCTACGATGCCCTCATACTCTGCTATCGAATCCCGGTACATCACGTGCATGAGGATCATGAGTTCTGAATCACTCAGGAACTATATCAATACAAATCACGCATATTGGTAGAGAAAATAGTTCACATACCTATGGGTCACGCACATACCTACGCTCTCATAGTCAGTCGGCTCATTAACTCACAAATAAGCCTTCACAGTCCTATGTTCTTGAGGTACAAATCTAAAGTCCCCCCGAAGGCACACAAAGACCAGACTGTCCCCTTTCCTAAACAACCTCCCGTGATAGCAAGTATGGTAGGTATGTCATACACATAACAATCTATATACTAGAAAATCACACAACCAATATATATATAAATCCAATATAGGTAATCTTATCTCCTATATATATTAAGTTTCACCCATATTAGTTACGTTCTGAATATTACACGTATCAATAATTTAGCACTACAACTCTCATCGTACGAATTCGAGTACCCCTACCTACCCCAAGAGGCTACTACGTCTCCTATATATCTCTAGTGTCATCTAAGTAACTTAAAGTCCCCTTACTACTGTTCCAACCCTTAGATTACTGTTCATCCAAATTTAAACTCCCTATATACTAAATTTCGAATCACATCCGTTTGATTAATTACGCTTACTTTCTCTCACACATTTCCATACGTACTAACCCTTTTAGGGTCTTAAGTGTATCCTACTGGTCTCCCCTAAGTCCCAACATGTTCAATCAATCATCTCTAATAAGTTCTAAAGGTTGGGTTTAAATCAATTTAATAAGGAAATAATTCACATTTCCTAGAGGGGTCGATCGATCGAAGAAATCGGTCGATCGATCTAGCATTCGATCGATCCACATTCATGAGTCGATCGATCGAGCGAGCAATTTTCTGCTCTAATTTTCCTTTAACAGTTATGGGTTTACCACTTTTATTCCTCCAATTCTCCATTACAACGTCCCAAACTCCCAAAAAAGTTTACTAACTATTAAACCAACATATCTACATAAGTTTTAACGTCCAAGAATCATTAAACTATCATGGAACATCAATTTCTTTGAACAAAAGTCATGAGTATTACACAACCCTAGTTCTTAAAGATTTCTACAATAATCACCATAAATCTCAATTTAATCTCATGATTCCTAACCCTTAATCTATAATTTCATTCATTCAATGTTTCCAGAAGATCCACTACATGCAAACCTACCCAAATTCGATAATTAAGTCTCCAATTTCATGTTTTTGCAATTATTCATAAATTGACATCAAACCTAATCTAACATGTAGAGTATATGCATTAAATGACTGAAAGATAAATCACTTTCATTGAGTTAAAGATTCTGATCCTTTGGAGCAGATGGTATGGGAGTAATACTCTCTTCTCGATTTATCCGGTGGTGGTGACGGTGGTGCAAGAAGTCTCTAAGTGGAGGTTCTTCTTTGGAAATTTCCTCATCTTCCTCTTTAATGGTCGTTTGTGAAATTTGGTTGTGAAACCCTAAGGACCCTAAGTGTTGGCAGATATAATCAATCTAAAATTCGTGGGTTATTATTCCTCAAAAAGTCAAAATGACTAAAATACCCTCCCGAGTTATCGATTAGGCCTAAAATGCCCCGGGATCCAAACTAAACCCCCGACTAGTGTTTTCTGACCACCTCGACCCTTCCGAACCCTTTGGCGCACTCGAAATGACCATACGGGTGATATAAAATTAATTTACTTTTAAATCTATTAAATTGGGTCCTGACATGACTGACACGTGCATCCCAACTTAATTACCGAAACTGCTTTTCAGACTTTCCTTTTCATATTTCTTCGTAATTGGTTATTGGGTTTAGAATATTATCTTTTAAATGGATAAAAGAGAAATTGTTTTATGTTCTCTTTATTTTATGGTTATGTCAAAATGATGTTTTTTCAACATGAAACTCACCAAGTTGCTAAGTATATTTAAAAAAAGATTTATGTAATAGTAGTTGATTTTGACATTTTAAAAATAAATTGTATTGTTATAATATTTTTATGTTAAACTTTATGGAGTCATTTTTTTAAGAGAACTTTGATGGATCGAGTAATGTTTAATATTATTTCTCACAATATCCAAAACTACGATTCTAAACAAAAATATTTATTTGATAATAGTGTAAAAATTTGATAAATTGCTCTCAATTTACACTAAGTGAACACAATATAAAATGTTTGTGGGTACCTCCTTATTTTCTACAATTGTGAGCTTTTCAAATTCCATTGTTTACATCTTTGATCATGCATGGTTAAACTAGAATGACTATTTAAAATTTTATTTGTTTATTTTTTCACTATTAAGATTAAAATTGTATATTTTGACATTCTACATAGTTGAAAGAGCTTATATATGTTAGATTTATGATAATAATTTAAATATATTTGGATCATTTTTATCAATAATAAAAATGACAATAATTATATTCGTAAGTGAAAATAAATTTTGAATAATGTGTTGCACGTTGTGTTTGAGAATTTATAGTCTCCGTTGTTTATTGAATTTGGATGTTTAAAACATTTTTGTGGACCTGTTATAAGTCTCATTATCATTTATGAAATTTATTTTATTGATGAAAATTATATTATTACAATTTCATCAAAATGAAAATTGTGAAATTATCACACAATAAATGTTTTGTCATAACAGTAATTAAAAATTATCTCACGCCCGCGCATTGCATGGGTTGTATGCTTGTTTGACTAATATTATAAACTAATTAACCTAACCTAAAACACATAATACACATTAGAAAAATTCAATCTGCTAAGGAGGAAGATGGGAGAACCCTAACTGTTGTGATTTGGGGGATGATTCATACAATCACCTTGAGGCAAGTTCACTTTATATATAAATACCATTATATTTATGTTATAGTGATAATCATATATTAAAATTTGTCAACATGCTTAGATAATATAATTTAGTTAATAATTAAACTTATTTTTATAATTATATTTAATTAACAATGAAATGTAGTTAATTAATTGACGAACTCATGTAATTAGTTGCTTAAATATATAAACAGATATATGAAACTTTATAATATGTTATTGAAAACATTAGATATGAACTATACATGTTTAATCTTCAAAAGACCTGAGTTAATTGTATAAATTGAATTGAAATGGTATGTTAATTCAATATATTCATATGAGGATGATGAAGTTATGTTTAGTTGGATTCACTGTAAAATTGAACCCTTAATCTTGTTTTAATCATTCTAAATATTACGGAAACTTGTTTTCTACACTAATATGTTGATTATATATTGGGAGGATGGACTATTGATTTCGATTAAAGGTTGTAGGTTATTTTTTTTTTCGTTATGAGCCGTCATGGGTGAAAGCTCAGGGAAGAACCAGCACTGGGACCATCGGATCAATCCGCCCTTGTAGGTTGGCCCAGTGAGGCTTATTTTAGGGAACTTAATCTTGGTTTATAATTTAATTATAGTTTAAGGACTTTAAGATAAATAAATAATATATTGCAAAACGGTAGGTTTGGGGATGACACCTAATTGAGGAACCTTGGGCTTTGGATTAATCTTTATAAAGTCGGTTAGTAAGATTGATAATTCCGAGAATTTTAAGCTCGTATCTCAAAAACAGTACAAGCATGAACATAACAACAAAATTCTTATCGCTTTATATACTGCTAAAATCTAGCCATTTTGTGAGCTTCATATCTCTTGTTTATCTGCATCTTAAGATGATAAAAAGGTTTTACATTGTTTGGGTTGGTAAAACTCCCGGTATCTATATCTTTTGGGTCGAATGTGAGGTTCAAATCAAAGGTGTAAGTGGATCTAAATACAAAAAAATTGCATCTTTTAGTGAAGCTTTAATTGATATTTGTGTATCTCTAGCTCAAGCCCCGTAGGTGAAACTGTCAACTTGGCCTTTGTTTTGTCACCCATTATGCGCTCAAATTTTTCTACCTCTTCAAATGAAAGTACCGCTTATTCATCTCTCGAAAATCTGGTTGAAAATTCAGTCAAAGTTGTTATAAAAGAAAAAGGAAAGAAAATCACTATTTAAGTAAATGCCAAAGTTGTATGCCACCTCGTTAATAATCTTAAGTTGTAATTCTCATTGTCTTTAGCATATTCTGAAATTCCTATGATCTAGAAAAAATTATGGTGATAATCTAAGCTTATTGAACATTCATATGAAATTTTTTCTTATTGAAGATTTATAACATTTGTTCTTGCTTATTATTAATTCAAGCTGCATCTCGTTCATAAATTATCTTTGACGGGGGGAGCCTTGATTATTACCCTTGACATTTGAACTTCGTAACATATCTTTTTGATAATATCAAAAGGGGAGAAATATTTATGATACACTAAATGGACTCGATTTTATTAATTTTATGTAGGGTTGTAAACGGATATCTAAAAATCCGAATCCGTCCGGTATCCGAGCTCGAATTTTTTGGATATTTATCAGAAGAGACGGATATGGATACGAATATTGTGAAACGTGGGTGCCCGATATGTGTGTTTCAAATAAAACCAAAATTTTCACCAAAAATTATCCAACTTTTAATTAGGCACCAAACCAAGTTATGAAAACCCAATTGTTACTTTAAACCAATTTTATCTTGATTAATCCTAAATTTGCATCTAGTGATTAAAGCAAGTAAAATAAAGTAAAGAATACTCACAGCGCCGAATATACAAGGAAACAACCCAAAAAGGGAAAACAACCTCGGACGGCCTAAGCCAGACAATCATTATGAATAATGGTTTTACAAAGACATATTAGCCTTACACTAAGACTCGATCCCCACCGGTCTTGACGCTCCTTCTGATATTCTACCGTTCTTCAATAGTGCCCACATAGAAATTTTGACTTCCACGATACCTGTCCACAATACACGCATCCACGTATGTCTCGGTGTCCACCGAATGGCTTTGATTCGTCTACGATGTCGAACAAGAAGTACTTATCTTTTCTTCACCGCAAAACCCTTTGATGTTCAATGATAGAACAAACTTTTTTGGTTTCGCAAGATCACTTAAACATATATGAATGATACCTCGGATCTTTGCAAACTCTAAGGATGTGTTTAAGACTTTTAAACCTTAGAAAATAGGTGCAAACAAGTTTCTGGTTCGTAAACAGTTTTCCAGAATGCACACTTACGAAATTCTGACGCAAACACTGTTTAAATAGGATTAAAAAGGTTGCCTCGATTTCAGTGTCGTTCGAATGACAATTCAAGTCGTTCGCGCGACATCAGCATCTCGTTCGAACGAGATATGATGCCGTTCGAGCGACAGAGTTAACTTTTTAACTTTTTGTTCAAAACGTCTCCTCCATGAGAGATCCAAATAAGTCAAACTCCTATTCGAACTTCTCAGAATAAAAACGTAGTGTAAACTTTTTAAAACATTTTTCTTTATAAAAATTACATCCTTATCTATTATAAAACAATTCCGAGCACCATTAATTATACGCATTCAAACCTAAGTGATCTTGAAATGCAATAAACTTTGAAGACGATTAAACTTGCACCAATTAAACATCGGGCATGATAAATTCTTTGAAGCTTTGCCACAACGTCTTCAATTTTCTTCGATACGTCATAGACCGAGTGGGATCGTGACAAATTAAAATCTCCCTATGACATATTACAAACACAGTTTTGTTCAAGAAATTAAGTCAAAACAATACAGGGACTCAATTGGAAATTTATGTCCTTACAAATATGGATAGTGTGTTTAACTATTCGAAAAAACAAATACAGATTTGGATAGTATGTGTATCCGACATGGATAATCTGTGTTCGAGGCAGAGTACCCATATTTGCATATATCCATTTTTTCGAATATTCATATCCGTATTGTATTAAATAATAATTTATTATTAATATTAATTATCTATAATTATTATTTATAATATTTAATATATGTAATGTAAAATATAAATTTATAATATAAAAATATTAATCATCTCTTTTCACTCATTTAAAAAAATAAAGAAATAATACATTTTAAAAAATGAAAGATAATAAATGGCTTAAAAAGGAAAAAAGGAAAACAATATAAAAGAACAAAAAGTAAGCAAAACAAACTCAAACAAAACATTTAACCTAAAATATTTCTCTTTCATTTTACATGTTTCCCCTTCTCCCACATTTTCGGCGCTCACTGTCTTCTCCAAAAGCTTCCCTCTACTGGTAACTTGTTAATCTCCTCCCCCTCTCTCTCACGCCCTCCCACCCACATACACGCACACAATACACACAGACGTACACAACACACATAGAGAGATGAAAGAGTTGGCGCTTGCGTTCAATTAAGAAATAATATAATAAAACACCTTTTAACCCAAACAAACCCTAAACATGCAACTAGGTGTGATTGAAACAATATGAAATCATGCAAGAGTTATTCAAACACACATAATTGAGGAAAAATCCCCCACAGGGGCAAAACCATTTGTATATCACTATAATTTGTAAGAGAAACGGCTTACAATCGGATTACACTGAAATACAAGTTTTTGACTAAGAATTACCCTCAGGTATCGGATTCTGTAGTCGCGGCTGGAATTATCCCTTTCCAGTAGGGCTGCAATGAAGAGGAAGAAACGGTCCACTTCACAAGGGTTGAACAACAGCAATGGTGTTCTTGGGTTACCAAAAGTGACTCACAAATGTATGGAATTTGTGTGAATCAAGGGTATGAATCAATGGACTCAAATACCATGAAGACTTAAGAGTTATGGAACTCAGAAAATCGTGTGTAAGTCTTGTAGAAACCATCTTCTGATCGTGGTTTAAATAGGAAGCCAAAACCATAAAAAATCTGCTACACGATCTGGCAGAGTTTATCCTCGGCGGACCGGTCCGGGCCTTAGGCGGATCGGTCCGATAGCGGACCGGTTCTTTTAATTCGAAGCTGATTCGGTTTGCATTCGGTTCGGGGCTCACTGGCTTCAAAGAGCATGGCGGACCGGTCCGAGACTGGGCGGATCGGTTCGCTGGCGGGTCGGTTCCTTTTTTATTTCAGCGGATCGGTCCGAGGCGGATCGGTTCGTTTTAATATCAGGCGGACCGGCCCGGATAACTGGATTTATGAATTCTTCCTTTCTTTGGATCTTCGGGTTCCGTTGATGATGAATGGACTTTGAATCTTTGCAACGGTGTTACGGCTAATGACATATACAAGTATGTTGGACAAATATGTCCTTACAAATCTCCCCCTATGTCTATGCCGGAACAAACATAAAAAATCCGAATTATCTATAATCACAATGCCTATACAAATCTACCCTTCCATGAACCCAAAAACTGAAAGAGGTACAAATGACTAAGGCTGCATCGTTTGTTCTTCGAATCTTCAGAAATCTCACCGCTTTTCTCATCAGGGTGTGCAATATGGGATTATCAAAAGATATACCTACACACATGAGACAAAGCAAAATACCAAGTGACATATCGAGTTTGAAATGAGATCAACATATATACCAATTTATGATCAAAACTCAAGAATTCAAAACTCCCCTATAAGATGATAATTCTTTCTCCCCTTTTTTATGATGTCCCCAAATAGACAAATGAGAGAAATAAATCAAGCAATCAAGTACCGGGGTGACACAAGGCAAAAATCACACCATGAATGAACACAAAACAACCAAGTCGGTGAAAGCGTAAATGAATGGGTGTGATCAAAATTCGATAGGAAAATCAATGCATACAAACATGACATATGTGCACGATGAATATTGGATATTCCTAACGAATGAACTCAAATGCTTCCTTTGGTGTAAAAGATTGGAAATATAAGACATTGACTATATCAAATCTACAAATCAAAGCTCAAAGTGATTTCTACACCAATAACGTCCAAAATGATTTTCAAGCTTTTTCAGGACTTTCAAGGAAGTGCAAACCCGTTTTTCAATCTCCAACCAAACTCCCTCAGATTTATATATTGAAGAGAGGTATACTAAATTCTCAAACTTTGGAGAATTGATGGTGAAACCTAAATGGCCCATATTAGGCATGAATTGCTTTTTATTGCCTTAAAAAAATTTTCGGGCTATTTTAACCTCTTAGGACCTCGGATATTAAAATTCCTCCATTTTTTAGGTCCATTTTAACGGTGGTTTTTGCGCAAAGGATAAGAATCAACTTTCGCAGCCCCTCCCCGTTATGAAAATATACACACAGTCTCACCAAAACGGTTTTTACATGCAATCCAATCTTGTCAAGTTTTATCGCATATTGTACATTGTATAGACAGAATTGAGATAGAAACACTCAAGCCAATATGTGATAGACAAGTGCAATAATCAAATATAGCCGTGCATGTGTGCATTAAACGATATAGGAGTCAAACACGTAGGAAGATATCACTAATTACATCTCAAAGACTCCAATCAATGTAAAGCACATGGATGAAATGATGTAGCCTCTCAAATATCTATCAAACAGTCACATGGATAAATGGAATAAAGTTGTGACTTGGCTATCTTACGTTCTCATCCATAAAAGAAGTAAAATACACAAATCTTTTTGAATTTTTTCAAAAATTTGGAAAAAATAAAATCTTTTTGTGCTTTTCTCAAAAATTTTCGTACAGGAAAATCTTTTTGTATTTTTCAAAAGAAATATACAAAGCAACAAGAATAAAACAAAGCTGTACAACAAAGCTATGGTACATATAAAACAGACTAGCAATAGGAAGCATATGATATGAACATGAAAGAGCATCCTATTCTAGACATAGACCAACCCCTCAGTCAACTGTGCAAATCCCCAAAGACTTCCTAAGACTCTCAAATCTAAGGGCATCTAAAGGTTTCGTGAAAATATCGGCTAACTGACGGTCCGTGGGAACAAAACTCAGGGATACGACTTTCTCTTCAACTAACTGACGTATAAAGTGCTCACGTATCCTGATGTGTTTTGTGCGCGAATGCTGAACTTGATTGTGGGATATGTGTATCGCGCTCGTGTTATCACAGGAAATGGTCATGGTGTCCTGTGATATCCCATAATCCTCCAGCATTTGCTTCATCCACAAGAGTTGTGTGCAACAACTCCCGGTGGCTATGTACTCAGCCTCCGCAGTGGACAAAGAGATGGAATTTTGCTTCTTGCTCAGTCAGGAGACAAGAGCAGAACCAAAATAGAAACACCCACTAGATGTGCTCCTACATCCATCTACATCCCCAGCCCAATCGGCATCCGAATAGGCGGATAGACGGTCATCGGTATCAAAGGAATACCAAATCCCGTATGAGAGAGTCCCACTCACATATTTAATAATACGTTTTAGAGCAAGTAAATGTGACTCTTTTGGGGATGCTTGATATCGCGCACAGACTCCAACACTAAAGGCGATGTCGGGACGACTGGCAGTCAAGTAGAGAAGACTACCTATCATACTCCGATATAAGGTTTGCTCTACGTCCTTGCCTGAAGTGTCCTTACTAAGCTTAGTAGTGGTACTCATAGGTGTACGTACATGCTTAGCGGAGTCTAAACCAAATTTCTTCACTAGGTCTCTAGCATACTTGGATTGGGAGATGAACATCCCATCTTCTAGCTGACGAACCTGGAGACCAAGGAAGAATGTAAGCTCACCAACCATGCTCATCTCAAACTCACTTTTCATCTCCTCCTCAAAGTGGTGAGCATGCTGGGAGCAAGTGGATCCAAAGACTATGTCGTCCACATAGACCTGGGCAACCAAAATAGCACCGTCATCTCTCCTGACGAACAACGTCATATCTACTCCCCCTCTCTTGAAGCCACGAGCTAAGAGATAGGAAGTAAGCCTCTCGTACCAAGCACGGGGTGCTTGCTTCAAACCATACAAGGCTTTCCTCAGATAGTAGACGTGCTCAGGGTGCTGAGGGTCTTCAAACCCTTTTGGTTGTTCCACATAAACCTCCTCCTGTAGAATGTCATTCAGAAAGTCACTCTTGACATCCATCTGATATACCTTAAAGCGTAGATGACATGCGATGGCGAGCAGAAGACGGACGGACTCAAGCCTCGCAACAGGAGAAAATGTCTCCCCAAAGTCTACACCCTCTATCTGTGTGTAGCCTTGAGCGACCAACCTAGCCTTATTACGAATTATGGTACCATTTTCATCCGTTTTGTTCTTAAAAATCCACCGGGTACCTATCACATTAATCTCACTAGGTCGGGGGACAAGTTCCCAGACATCATTCTTTTTAAACTGAAGCAACTCATCCTGCATAGCATATATCCAGTGTTCATCCTTGAGTGCTTATTTATGGTTATTGGGCTCGAATTTGGACGTGTAGCAAAGATGGCTAACAACATTCTCTAGCTGAGCACGAGTCTTGACCCCTAGACTGGGATCACCAACAATGGCAGAAGGGTCATGACTCTTGCGAACCCAAGCAGGTGTGTCCCCTAACACAGGAGTGTTTAGGCACATATTCTTCACATTTATCCCCTTAATTTCAGTATTTTTATGATCCCGTGCAGTGTAAGTAGCTTGGATTTGTCTCAAATGTATTCTACTAACCTTTTTTGGCAAGTATTTCTTGTTTTGTGTATTTCTCATGTGTTTTACAGGTATTTCACGCAAGTTAGTGCGAAGGAGAACGCAAAACAGTGAAAGAAACCTAGAAATGGAGAGTTGAAGGGCATTTTCGTAATTTTTCAGCCTTAGTCCAGAGGTGGGGCCAACTAGAAAGTTGAAGAGCTCTAAATTACAAGAATACTGGAAAAAACGGCACCTCAATCCGAGCTACGGTGAAGAAGTTACGATGTTTTGAAGTTGCGGGATAATGAAGAGTCTAGATGTGCGGATTTCTGACATTAATTATGCATTTAATGCAGTGCAACTCTTGGAAAACTTGTTCCACAAGCACTATTGGTTGTCAATTTTGAGATTTTGTGCTATAAAAGCCCATGACCTACATCATTTGAGAAGAGGCTAGAGAGAGGCTAGGTTTAGAAATTTTAGAGAGAGTTTTTAGATCAAATTTCCATTTCCTTCAAGATTTGCATGAACCCTAGTTGTATTCTGAATCTCAATTCCGTTTTTGTGCTGAATTCAAGTAATATCATTCTATTCTCTTTTGTTTAATTTCTGCAAATTTCTTACAATGTTCTGCAATTTCATAGTTTCATATGTGAATTTATTTTTCAACCAAATCATGAGTAGCTAATTTCTCAAGGGTTGGGGTACATGAACTCAATCCTAATACAAATTATTCGTATGGAAAATTAGAAAATAAATGAAAATGTTGGTTGAATCGTGAATGAAAATCATATATGCATTGTCATATCTTTTAATCTCTCTTGCCCTAGGTACTTGGGATGTTTAAGAATTCTTTGTATGTATAATTTGTCGTTCACCGCCTTATATTGATCTTTGATTTCATATGATGCGGTCTTGAATCTCATATATGAAATGCTTAGTGATGACAAGGACTGGATTTAATCAAGAATTTTGATTTATAATTTTAATATTCTAAAGGATAATTTGTTAAGGATTGAGGGATTGTACCCTACCCTAATTTTCTCTAAATTGTTAAACCCAAATTTTGCTGTTAATTTCCATTTGTTTTTCATAAGTAAAGTTTTAGAAAGTTTCTCAAAAATCAATCATCTTTTTATTTCTTTCAAGAAATCATTTCACGGTTTGGTAATTTTCCTTGTTATTGTTTGGCAATTTTGATCCCTGTGAATTTGGTAATTTCTTTTTCACTTTTCAGTTTGTTTTTCTTAAGTAATTTTTTAATAGAAATTTTCCCAATCATCATCTTTTTCATTTTTATTTTAGAAGTAATAAATCAATTAAATTCTATAAAACATTCCCTGTGGATTCGATACCCAGACTTACTACTATACTCCATAAAAGTGTAGTTAAAAGTTTAGGTTTTTTTTGTATTGAGGTTGGAAGCCGATAGCAACGACTAGCGTATTACACGGACGCTCGGTTTTTCCACTCGATCAAAATGGCGTCGTTGCCGGGGATCCAAAATTGTTAAATTTCCAAGAAAGTTATTGTTATCTACAAGTGATTTCATAAAAAAAAATATATATTTTTCATTTTTTTTCTCTTGTGATCTTATATGCAGAATTCATCTCCCACCCAAATTCACGAAAATCCTATTGCCGAAGCCGGATCTGAAAATTCTGAGTCTTTGCCGTTTTGGGTTCCACCTCCTTCCCCTAATAATTCCATCACAAGTCGTTTGTTGAGCCAAACCTTGAGTGAGAATTCTGAACCTTTTGGTAGCAATATGTCGGATCATGGTAGTGTCGGTGTTGGTGCTGGAGAGGATGATGTACCATATCAACCCATGAAAGATCTTTTGTTTCCGGAGAGAACTGCTAACCCTGGTTGCATTTTATTCCTGTATAATGCCGGTCAGTTCCACTTTCGGAATGGAATGATCCAAATTCTTCCTACATTTCATGGGATGGATTCGGAAAAACTATATCTCCATATTAGAGAGTTTGAAGATACGTGTGAAACATTTGGAGACCAAACTTGTCCACAAGAAGTAATCCGGTTAAAGCTCTTTCCTTTTTCCTTAAAGGATAAAGCGAAAACTTGGTTATGGACCCTGCCCCCAAATTCTGTTTTATCATGGAGAGATATGCAAAACAAGTTTATCTCAAAAAAATTTCCACAACACAAAACCAATTCTGTTAAAGCCCAAATTCAAGCTTTTCGTCAAAATGAGAATGAGGCTTTTGATAAGTGTTGGGAGAGATACCAGGAGTTAGTTAATGCGTGCCCCCATCATGGTTTTGAAACTCATCATCTGATTTCATTTTTCCATCAAGGCCTTACTGTAGCGTCTAAACAACTTGTTCAAACCATGTGTGAGAGACCTTTTTGGGAGTTAAGTACGAGCGATGCTGAGGCTCATTTGAAATATGTGGCGGAAAATACCCAAGCATGGGATACTTCTGATCCAAATAGTCAAAATAGAAATCGACAAGTGTCCAACTTGCCTGCTGCGTCCGGTATTTATCACGTGGACAAGGACACTTTGTTGGATCTAAAACTTGATCAAATGGAAAAGAACTTTAGAGAAATGCTAGATATGCGATTGAGAGATGTGTCTGGACCCGTAAAAACCGGGATGGAGAAGGTATGTGCCATTTGTAATGCAGGCCATTCTACCGAAGGATGTCCTACCATACCTGCATACAAGGCCATGTACACTGAACAGGTTGATGCAATAGGAGGTTTTCGAGGGAATTATAATGCTCAGCAAGGGAATGCATATAATCAATCGTGGAGGAATCCCGGGTTTAATTATGGACAACCCCAAGGTGGGATGGTTCCTAACCCACAGATGACTCTACCACAACCCCCTCAATTTCAGCAAGTGGCAAACCCTATGCAAGTACCACCTCCTGGTCCTTATGTACCTCCACCTAGGAGATCTCATGAGGATAATTTCAATCAATTCATCCAAGCCCAAAAAGAAAGAGATGCCAAATTTGAGCGAATGTTCGCTGAAATGCATACTAACATCTCTAGGTTGCAGTCTGCGGTGAATACTCAAGAGAAGGGTAAACTTCCAGCCCAAGGCCAAAGACCACCTCTTCAAGGTCAAACCACGGTTTGCTCCACATCATCAGAATTGCAAGAACAATGTCAAGCTATTACTACTCTTCGTAGTGGCCGCGTAATTGATCTAGCACCTAAATTATCAAAGGTGAATGATGATGGAGTCGAACCCGAGATTGTGAAGGAATCTGAAATTTCTGAGTCTGAAGAACCTTCCTTAGAAAAGGAATTGAAAGATGCGGAGGTTGAGCCTGATATTGAAGTCAAGTCGCCTACTGCTGCTCCATTTCCTCAACGCTTAGAGTCACCCCAGAAAGGTGCTTCGCGTATCGAGGTGATGGATGTGTTGAAGCAAGTAAAATTGAACTTGCCGTTCCTTGACGCTATTCAACAAATTCCAGCATATGCGAAGGTTATTAAAGATCTTTTGACTGTCAAGAGACGTCTTAAGGTGAAGAAAAATGTTTTCTTGGCACAAAATGTGAGCTCAGTTCTTCTCAATGATCTTCCACCAAAATTCAAAGATCCAGGTTCACCTACCATTTCATGTATCATTGGAGAAATGAGAGTGGAAAGAGCGTTGCTTGATTTAGGTGCGAGTGTAAACATCCTCCCATACTCCATCTATAAGAAGCTTGATTTAGGTGATTTGAAACCTACCCGAATCACTCTACAGTTAGCGGATAGGACAGTCAAAGTGCCTCGTGGGATTGTAGAAGACGTAATTGTTCAAGTGGATACGTTCTACTTCCCCGTTGATTTTGTTATTTAGGACACCGAGCCTGTTCCCCATACGAGAAATCATGTTCCAATTATATTGGGCCGGCCGTTCTTAGCTACCGCTAATGCTTTGATCAATACACGGAATGGCCAAATGCAACTCACTTTTGGAAACATGACTCTCGAGAAAAATATTTTCAATGTCGTTAACCAAATGGGTGATGAGGATGAGATTCTTGAAATGGATCTTATTGAAGAAGTGGTGGATGAAAATATTGAAAAAATCATAGGAGGAGATGCTCTGAAAGTGTGCTTAGGGCAAAGTGATGCTCAAATGAGTGATTATACTGAGTTTGGGAGAGAGGTGGAAGAGTTAAAAATGTGGTTACAAGAGGAAGAGAGTTTTGAGAGTTTAAGAGCGGTTGACTGGATTTCTAGGTATGAAGAATTGCCTCCGAGGGAGACACCCTTGGTCCCCTCTGAACATAGATTTCCTAGTCTTGAGTTGAAGAAACTACCTTCTCATGTCAAATATGCCTTTTTAGGTGAGAATGATACATTTCCTGTTGTTGTGTCTTCCCATCTAGAAAAAGGGCAAGAAGGTATGTTGTTAGATGTGTTGAGAAAGCATAGAAGTGCTTTTGGATGGACCATAGCAGATTTGAAGGGTATAAGTCCTTTGATTTGTACCCATAAAATCCATCTCGAGGAAGAAGTGAAGCCATCTCGTGAAATGCAAAGGCGGTTAAATCCAACAATGAAAGATGTTGTAAGAGCGGAAATAATCAAATTGCTAGATGCTGGAATTATATATCCCATTTCGGATAGTAAATGGGTGAGCCCAATTCAGGTCGTTCCAAAGAAATCAGGGATGACTGTGGTTGAAAATGCTAAGGGAGAATTAATACCTCAACGCACCACCACCGGGTGGCGTGTTTGCATTGACTACCGAAAGCTCAATGCCGGAACTCGAAAGGATCATTTTCCCTTACCATTTATCGATCAAGTTATTGAACGAGTAGCGGGCCATCCTTATTATTGTTTTCTAGATGGGTATTCCGGTTATAATCAGATTGAGGTGGATGTTCTTGATCAAGAAAAGATGACTTTTACATGTCCATTTGGTACGTTTGCCTATAAACGTATGCCATTTGGGTTATGTAATGCGCCGGCTACTTTTCAGAGGTGCATGTTAAGTCTCTTTAGCGACATGATTGAAAAAGGTCTTGAGGTGTTCATGGACGATTTCAGCGTTTTCGGCTCATCTTTTGACCATTGTTTAGCTAATCTTGAGAGAGTTCTATTCCGATGTGTGGAAAAAGACTTAGTCCTCAATTGGGAAAAATGCCATTTCATGGTTACCGAGGGTGTAGTCTTGGGCCCCATAGTCTCATCTAGGGGAATTGAAGTTGATCGAGCAAAAATTGAAGTAATAGCTGAGCTATCCCCGCCAAAATCACTTAAAGATGTGAGGTCCTTTCTAGGCCATGCTGGATTTTATAGGAGGTTTATCAAAGACTTTAGCGCCATCGCTAGACCTTTGAGTAATCTTCTCATGAAGGACACTCCATTTGAGTGGAGTAAAGCATGTCAAGAAGCATTTGATAAACTCAAAAGCATGCTTATTTCTACACCTATCATGCAAGCTCCGGATTGGTCGCTTCCCTTTGAGCTTATGTGTGATGCAAGTGATTTCGCGATTGGGGCTGTTCTTGGACAGAGGAAAGACAAGAAAGCTCATGTTATTTACTATGCTAGCCGAACATTATCTGGCCCTCAGCTTAATTACTCTACTACAGAGAAAGAGTTGCTAGCTGTCGTTTTTGCTCTCGATAAATTTCGCTCTTACGTTGTTGGGTCGCCTATCCTTCGTTTCACTGATCATTCGGCATTGAAGTATCTCTTGAGCAAGAAAGATGCCAAACCTCGTTTAATCAGGTGGATCCTACTCCTACAAGAGTTTAATCTCTCGATTCAAGATAAGAAAGGAGTAGAAAACGTCGTTGCTGACCATTTGTCACGACTCTCGTCCGACGTACCTATTGATCCCATTCCCATAGACGAGTATTTTCCGGATGAGAATCTATTTGCTACCTCTTCTCTCCCTTGGTTTGCGGATATTGTCAATTACCTTGTCACCGGAGTTGTTCCCTCTAGTTGGAATCCGCAAGAGAGAAGGAGGTTTATTACTTCGTCACGCATGTTCTTTTATGACGATCCATACTTGTTTAAGTATTGTGCTGACCAAATTATCCGGAGATGTGTACCCGATGAGGAAATCCAAGGGGTGATTCGATTCTGTCATTCGGAAGCATGTGGCGGTCATTTTTCTAAAAATAAAACTGCTGCGAAAATCCTTCAAAGTGGTCTTTATTGGCCCACAATCTTCCGGGATGTGAATGCTTTTTGTAAGACTTGCGATAGATGCCAAAGAATGGGAGCTATTACTCGCCGTGATATGATGCCATTATCCCCTATTTTAGTCTTGGAGTTGTTTGATTGTTGGGGAATTGACTTCATGGGGCCCTTTCCCCCTTCTTTTGGTTTTCTATACATTCTCGTCGCTGTAGATTATGTCTCAAAATGGGTAGAGGCTATAGCTACAAGGACGAATGACAGCAAGGTGGTGATCAAATTTATTCAAGAAAATATACTTTCTCGCTTTGGTATGCCTAAGGCCATAATTAGTGATAATGGAACTCATTTTTGCAATAGGCCGATGGATAAACTAATGCGAAAGTATGGAATTGTCCACAAGGTTAGCACCCCCTATCACCCCCAATCGAATGGCCAAGCCGAGCTTGCTAATAGGGAGATCAAGAATATCTTGGAGAAGATAGTTGATCCTAATAGGAAAGACTGGTCTCTTAGGTTGACTGATGCTCTTTGGGCTTATAGAACCGCATACAAGAATCCCCTTGGGATGTCCCCATTTCGATTTGTGTATGGCAAACCTTGTCATCTTTCGGTTGAAATCGAACACAAAGCGTATTGGGCTATCAAAAGGGTGAACTTCAAAATGGATAAAGCCGGTGAAACACGTAAACTTCAGTTGAATGAGTTGGAAGAAATGCGCAACGATGCGTATGAAAGTGCCAAAATTTCCAAGGACCGAATGAAAAGCGCTCATGACGGAATCATTCGTAAGAAAGAGTTTCATTTGGGACAGAAAGTACTCCACTACAACTCGAGGTTGCACTTGTTTCCCGGTAAATTGCGGTCTCGATGGTCTGGTCCTTACATTGTGAAAGAAGTGTTTCCCCATGGAGCCGTTGAGCTAATGGATGAAAAAGGGGGAATCACTTTTAAAGTCAATGGGCATCGTCTCAAGCCTTATTTGGAAGCCATGGTTAAAGAAGCCGACACAATCTGGCTGTCGGACCCCATTTATGGGGATTGAATGAACAAAGAGAGGTGAGGTCGTCGCACCCCCGACGCGTATGGGGTGATTTTTGTTGAATTTTTGAGTCGTGTATAAGTGTTATATAGTATCTTGTTGCATTTAGAGTAATTAGTTCAAGTATTGTCATTTTTTTGGTATGCTTGGTTCTAACATGTTTTGTAGATTCAATGGACTCGCACTCATCAGGGATCGCTCCATTTGGGTAATATCTTTCTTTTCCTCTCTTTATGTTGTGTTCTTGATTCACATTGAGGACAATGCAACATTTAAGTTAGGGGGTGTGGGATATTCTTCCCATTTATTGTTTAGATTCATTGATTCGATCACATGTTCTTTCCAAGTGTGTTTTGAAAAAAAAAATTGAAAAAATTTGAAAAAATCCAAAAATATTTTTCTTCAAAATAAATAAAAATAAAAATTTAAATTTTTCAAAAATGTCACCTTTATTCTATTTAAAGTCTCAAATTGTTAAATCTCAATTGCACTGAGCCAAAATTGACCAAAGATGGAAATTGAAAGAAAATTGACGACTTTACGAATAAGTGTGGAGATTGATCAAACCCGGTGAGATTTCGAGCCTTTCAATTTTCTTTTTGAGTTTTTAAATCAATCCGAGTTTATGATTAACTCAAAGTTCTTTTCAGCGTTTTAATAATTCGTTGATGATCTCAATCCTTTGTTTTGATCGGTTATGGAAATGTGTAAAATGTTGTCTCGAAATTCGTGCTAAATATATCTCTAAACTTAATTAATCTCGAGATGCATATGGTAATGTGATTAGCAATTTGGACAATGAAGTAGGCCCTCGTTTGTTACCCAAAAATATTAGCCATAAAAAGATGTGAAAAATTATCCCTTTGCAACCCACTTTGAGCCTAATAAAATATTGCCCTTTCGTTTGATAATCCAAAAAACCCAAATAGCCCGGAATTGTGAAAATTGAGAAAATTCATCAAATAAAGTCCAAATTGTGCAATAAAAAGGGTCAAGAAGAAAAAAAAATAGAAATGCTCAAGAAAAAAAGAAAAATAGCAAGAAAAGAAAAAAGAGAAAAAAGAGCAAACGCCCGAAAAAGCACAAATGGACGTCATAAAGATATTTTCCAATTCCGAACATTCCATCCATTCCCATTTTTACCCTTTACACCTTTTAACCCAAAAAGTCCTAACTGAGTCCGAATTGCGAAATTAATTACTGCGTGGAGAGCTAAGACATGAAAAGATAATATGAGAGATTAAAATGGTGTGAATTAGAGGTGATGTTCTCATTTCCTAATAACCGTAATCCGATGATGAGATCTTTTCACCATAAATTTCCTTCTTTTCAATTTTGTATGCATGAATTTGTGTCCATTATATTTACTCTTTATATCATGCATACCGAGAGAAAATAGCCACAATTCGAGTGATTCGTTTGTGAGTGCATCCGTAAGAATTTGAATCAAAACAAATTTTCGAAAAGTAACGTAATGCTCAAACGGTGGAAATTTGAGGTTTAATTTTTGGCTTTACACACACACTATGGTTTGAGACAGTTGAATATGAGTTGATGGTGATTATTTTTTGAAAAGTTTAAATTGTACAATTTTTAAATATTTTTATATTTATTTGAGTCAATAAAGAATTTTGTGGGTGTATTCACGGCAAACCCTCACGAGACAAAACTCGTCCTACTAGGGTAACCTAGGGGTTTAAAGGCTTGTTGCATACGCTAAATGCAATCGCGTGCCTGCGAAAGTGGAATTTTATTTTAATAAAGGAATTTTCAAGAGTAGAATTTTGGCTAATTTCATTTACATTGCTCGGGACGCGCAAAGTTCTAAGTTAGGGGGTGTGTTTAGGCACATATTCTTCACATGTATCCCCTTAATTTCAGTATTTTTATGATCCCGTGCAGTGTAAGTAGCTTGGATTTGTCTCAAATGTATTCTACTAACCTTTTTTGGCAAGTATTTCTCGTTTTGTATATTTCTCATGTGTTTTACAGGTATTTCACGCAAGTTAGTGCGAAGGAGAACGCAAAACAGTGAAAGAAACCTAGAAATGGAGAGTTGAAGGGCATTTTCGTAATTTTTCAGCCTTAGTCCGGAGGTGGGGCCAACTAGAAAGTTGAAGATCTCTAAATTACAAGAATACTGGAAAAAACGGCACCTCAATCCGAGCTACGGTGAAGAAGTTACGATGTTTTGAAGTTGCGGGATAATGAAGAGTCTAGATGTGCGGATTTCTGACATTAATTATGCATTTAATGCAGTGCAACTCTTGGAAAACTTGTTCCACAAGCACTATTGGTTGTCAATTTTGAGATTTTGTGCTATAAAAGCCCATGACCTACATCATTTGAGAAGAGGCTAGAGAGAGGCTAGGTTTAGAAATTTTAGAGAGAGTTTTTAGATCAAATTTCCATTTCCTTCAAGATTTGCATGAACCCTAGTTGTATTCTGAATCTCAATTCCGTTTTTGTGCTGAATTCAAGTAATATCATTCTATTCTCTTTTGTTTAATTTCTGCAAATTTCTTACAATGTTCTGCAATTTCATAGTTTCATATGTGAATTTATTTTTCAACCAAATCATGAGTAGCTAATTTCTCAAGGGTTGGGATACATGAACTCAATCCTAATACAAATTATTCGTATGGAAAATTAGAAAATAAATGAAAATGTTGGTTGAATCGTGAATGAAAATCATATATGCATTGTCATATCTTTTAATCTCTCTTGCCCTAGGTACTTGGGATGTTTAAGAATGCTTTGTATGTATAATTTGTCGTTCACCGCCTTATATTGATCTTTGATTTCATATGATGCGGTCTTGAATCTCATATATGTAATGCTTAGTGATGACAAGGACTGGATTTAATCAAGAATTTTGATTTATAATTTTAATATTCTAAAGGATAATTTGTTAAGGATTGAGGGATTGTACCCTACCCTAATTTTCTCTAAATTGTTAAACCCAAATTTTGCTGTTAATTTCCATTTGTTTTTCATAAGTAAAGTTTTAGAAAGTTTCTCAAAAATCAATCATCTTTTTATTTCTTTCAAGAAATCATTTCACGGTTTGGTAATTTTCCTTGTTATTGTTTGGCAATTTTGATCCCTGTGGAGACGATCCCGACTTATCGGGTTATTACTTGAGCGACAAGGCTTGCACTTGAGCCTAGATAAATACGCACTTTTGAGACAAATATTAAGTCGCGTCAAGGAGTAGGGTCCACAGAGTGTGAGAGAGGAACAGGTAAATCACTGTCAGAACAGTCCTCATCCTCACACTGAAGGTCAGGATCAATAACCGTCGGAGGTTCGTCATCTTGCACGGTGACGTTTATTGATTCCATAATCTTAGAGCTCTTCAGGTTAAAAACCCGGTATGCTCTGCTATTCGATGAATATCCTAGAAATATTCCCTCGTCGCTTCGGGAGTCGAACTTTCCTAATTTCTCTCTATCCCGTAGGATGTACCATTTACTCCCAAAGACACGAAAATATGCCAGGTTGGGCTTCTTGCCGGTCCACAACTCATAAGGTGTCTGTAGTGTGTGTGGACGCAAATAGACCCTATTCACCGTGTGGCATGCAGTAGACACTGCCTCTGCCTAAAATCTCCTAGAAACTTTACGACCTAGAAGCATAGATCTAGCCATCTCTTGGATCGTTCTATTCTTTCTCTCAACAATCCCATTTTGCTGAGGAGTTCTCACAGTAGAAAACTCATGTTTGATCCCAAGGCTATCACAATAAAGATCTACTTTTGCTTCCTTAAATTCAGTGCCGTTGTCACTACGTATCCTATTAATAGTGACTTCGTGTTGATTTTGCAGGACACGGCACTTGGTCGTTAAGAAATCTACAGCATCGGATTTCTCTCCCAGAAAACCTACAATGGAGTACCTGGAGAAATCATCTACCATCACGAGGATATACCTCTTACCACCTAGACTCTAAGTACGAGTGGGACCCATAAGATCCATGTGAATCAACTCCAAAACACGAGAGGTGGTAATGGAATGCAACTTCCTATGAGGACTACGAATTTGTTTTCCCAACTGACAGGGTCCACAAATGGTCGAAGTTGACTTTCCAAGAGATGGTAAGCCACGTACTAGGTCTTTCTTAACAAGATGAGACAAATCTCTTACGTTCACGTGACCTAGATGTTGGTGCCACAGATCCATAGGAGTGATCATGGCGCTGTTGCAGACAAGTGAGGATTTGGGCTCAGTCCCATTACAGTTATCCTCTGTCCTCACCCCTAGCACTAATAGTTTACCGGCTTGATTATAGACCTTACAAGCTTCCCGGTCAAACTTTACTGCAAAGTCATCGTCGCACAGTTGGCTGATGCTGAGAAGGTTTACTTTTAAACCTTTGACGTACAAGACATTTTCTAGCTTAGGAAGTCCTGGTAACTCTACAGTACCTCGTCCTACAATGCTAGATTTAATCCCATCTCCAAAAGTAACTCTCCCATCACCATACTCCTCAATCTGAGTAAAAAGGGAGACATCACATGTCATGTGTCTGGAGCATCCACTGTCAAAATACCACTGAGAGGTATTATGTGCTTTGAGAGCAACATGAACAACAAGGGCCTTTTTCTCTTTCTTAGGAACCCAAGAATAGGTAACCTTTTGTTTACCGTTGTTGTTGTTGGTTTTAGCCGGAATGCGGGAAGCATTCATTGACGGTGAGGACATTCGTCGGAATTCCTCCATCAAACTCTGTGATGTGGCGGCTAGAAGCTCAACTCTCTCTCTCTCAGACTAGCAAACTCATCAGTATGATGTGGAGGAGCAAAAGTACGTCGTGTCCGACCAAATCTATAGCAAAACTCCCTAAGGTGTCCATTTCTTTTGCAATGGGAGCAAAAGGGCACAGTATTAGGAGGACCTTGGTTTGCTTTTCTTGGTCGAACTCTCCTTCTTGGTTTTTGATGACGGCCATAAGGAGTCGTAGTAAACTCAGGAATTGGTCCTGGTGCAATTTGAGACGTGGAGGCACCATCAAAACCATTTCCTTGCCTGTCACCAAAACCTAAAGCGGGACCGAGGAGCATCTTTCCCATCTTCCCAGATCTGTCCTCGATTTGCACCTTGACTTTCCTAGCTCTCTCAAGGTCATGAGTAAGCTGAGCAACAAGGGCTTCAAGTTTCTTCCGAGTCTCCATGGAGGAATGGAGCTCACTAGTAAGACTAGCCACTTGTTTAGTCAAGTCCACTTTCTCTTTCTCAAAACTTCTCTCTCTCTCTAAGCAAATTCTCTTTACTAACCCAGGCAGACTCTCTCTCTCTCATGGCGGTGCAGGTGGAGGACTCTCTCTCTCTCGTCTCTTCTAACACTTCTTCTAACGCGGTGATCCTAAGAACTAACGCCTTGTTACGTTTTTTAGTTTTGAAAGACTCATTATATAACTCGGCGTAAGCGCGTTGAAGGTTACTCTCGTCCTCACTACCTTCCTCCTCCCCCTCACTTTCTTCGCTCTCATTGTCGAGGTGTCCTTGTGAAGCATCATCCTCATCGTCGTGAGGAGAGCTGGGAGTATTCACATGACTAGCCATGAACGTGGTGAAGTTACGCTCATGCGGTGACTCATCTCCCGAGTCCACCGACTCGACCTCACTGTCGTCACTAAGGGTAGCATTTAGGACAGCTTTACCCTTTTCCCTATTCAGACGATTGGCACACTCAAAGGCTCTATGACCCCTACCATCACACTCAAAACATCTCTCACTTTCTTTCAGAGGAGGATTTTTGGAAACTTTTTCATTTTTCTTTTCAAACTTATTTTTCTCAAATTTCTTTTTATCTTTAAAATTGCCATTTTTCTTAAATTTGAGAATCCTCTTGAAATTTTTTGCGAAAAGAGCCAAATCATCTAAGTCAAAATCGCACTCAGAATCTGACGTGTCAGTCTCTCTCTTTCTAGATGACTCTACCCTCTTTCTAGCTGACCCCTCACTCCTTCTCTCTTGGGCTTTAAGTGCAATTCCCTTATCTTTAGATTTAGCATTTTTAGGGAACATGTCAATTTCATAAGTTTGCAAATCTCCTACAAGTTCTTCCAATTTTAGCGTATTTAAATTACCCATAGAGTTTAGCACAGTGACTTTATGGATAAAACGCTTAGGCAAAGAACGAAGAACCTTTTTAACAACTCTATCATTCGGAATATGTTCACCAAGATTAAAACTAGTATTCACAATGTCAGAAAGTCTAGCATAAAATTCATCAAAGCATTCAGAATCATGCATGGTGATTGTTTCAAATTGAGTTGTCAAGTTTTGCAACTTAGACTCTTTCACAGCATTAGTTCCTTCATGGGTGAGTTGTAAAACATCCCATGCCTCTTTTGACGTGGTACACGTCATTATGCGTTTGAACTCATCAGGAGTGACAGACCCAGAAATAGCACTTAGACCCTTAGAATTAAAGGATGACCATTTAATTTCTTCATCAGACCAAGAAATGTCAGGTTTCAAGTTGGTCACATTATCAACAGTCACGGTGGGAGGAGTCCACCCTCGTTCAACCAAAATCCAGACACGTTCATCAATGGCTTTTAAAGCCGACCTCATACGGGCTTTCCAATAAGCATAATTTGTCCCGTCAAAAACAGGAATTTTATAATATGACTTCTCCATTTGAACACGCACTTTTTCAAAAATCAATTTTTTCAGAAAATTGATATCTTAGAAAAATTTTGCGAAAAAAGGAATACGCGATAAAATAGCGTAACCTGCTCTGATACCAATTTGAAAGAGTTGGTGCTTGCGTTCAATTAAGAAATAATATAATAAAACACCTTTTAACCCAAACAAACCCTAAACATGCAACTAGGTGTGATTGAAACAATATGAAATCATGCAAGAGTTATTCAAACACACATAATTGAGGAAAAATCCCCCACAGGGGCAAAACCATTTTTATATCACTATAATTTGTAAGAGAAACGGCTTACAATCGGATTACACTGAAATACAAGTTTTTGACTAAGAATTACCCTCAGGTATCGGATTCTGTAGTCGCGGCTGGAATTATCCCTTTCCAGTAGGGCTGCAATGAAGAGGAAGAAACGGTCCACTTCACAAGGGTTGAACAAAAGCAATGGTGTTCTTGGGTTACCAAAAGTGACTCACAAATGTATGGAATTTGTGTGAATCAAGGGTATGAATCAATGGACTCAAATACCATGAAGACTTAAGAGTTATGGAACTCAGAAAATCGTGTGTAAGTCTTGTAGAAACCATCTTCTGATCGTGGTATTAAATAGGAAGCCAAAACCCTAAAAAATCTGCTATACGATCTGGCAGAGTTTATCCTCAGCGGACCTGTCCGGGCCTTAGGCGGATCGGTCCGATAGCGGATCGGTTCTTTTAATTCGAAGCTGATTCGTTTCGCATTCGGTTCGGGGCTCACTGGCTTCAAAGAGCATGGCGGACCGATCCAGGACTGGGCGGATCGGTTCGCTGGCGGATCGGTTCCTTTTTTATTTCAGCGGATCGGTCCGAGGCGGATCGGTTCGTTTTAATATCAGGCGGACCGGTCCGGATAACTGGATTTCTGAATTCTTCCTTTCTTTGGATCTTCGGATTCCGTTGATGATGAATGGACTTTGAATCTTTGCAACGGTGTTACGGCTAATGACATATACAAGTATGTTGGACAAAAATGTCCTTACAAGAGATGAACGCAGTAATACACACACAAAAAGAGAAACACACAACAAATGTTATGGCAAAATTATTCATTCTAATTTCTATGTTGTTGATTATGAAATGGTATATCAATATGTTGATTCTAAATAGTTAGGGCGTGTTTTTTTTTATAATAGTACCAATTATAAGAGGCAACCTAATTGCAATGGATAAGAAATGTAAACGGATATGGATATTATCTGAATCCGGGGAATCCGAGAGGATACGAATATAGATAGTTGTTTTTACTATCCGGGCGGATACGAAAACAGATACGGATAGTGCATCCAAATAGCGGATACGAATATGGATAGCACGGTATCCACTCTGTATCCGTCCGTTTACTACCCCGAATTTTATGGATCATTATGAATCATTGTTTGTCATCATCAAAAAGGGAGAGAATGTTAAACAAAAATGTTACTATCTCCAAATTAATTATTACCTTAATATTAATGTACATTTTAATTTAATATTATATATTAATTTTGATGATTTCAAACTATTATTTATTAAAGTTTAGTAAACTCTTTTTATTTACTTTAATATTCATTATTTTATATAATAGATAGCTGTAAATTTTATTGCTTTATATTATATTAGTATAATTGATGCTTCTATACATGGATAATTATGCCTACTGAAAAGCCCGTATGAAATCTCATTTAAAAGCAATCGATGAGCGAGTTTGGGTTGTTTGTGAAAGAGGGGGGACTCCTCCCACTGTCACCACTAATAATGTCATGAATCTTAAGTCTGCGACTAACTGGACTAAGGATGAATTTAAATGGAGCACTTTTAATTCTCGTGGGCTAAGTGCCATTTCTGGAACCGTCACCCCTAACGAGTTTCGACGTATCATGAAGAGCACCACGTCAAAAGAAGAATGGGATGTATTATTTTGATAAAATTATTGGAAAAATACAAAAAGAGTTTTGCATTTTGTTTACACCATTTATGGATGGACATTTAGGATGACAAAGTTACAACATCATTCCATGTGACCATTCGATAGTGTTTTTAGACGATACATCATTTCATCCACGTGCTTTATAATGTTTGGAGTCATTAAGATGAGATATGAGATTACTTTCTACATGTTTGACTCATGATTTCCTTTAATGCACAGTTGCATGAATTTTTTTGATTATTGTACTTATCTAACGCATGTTGGTCGAAGTGTTTCCATCTCAATACTGTCTTTAAAACGAAAAAAATGCAATAAAACTTGACAAGGAAAGTTATGCATGTAAGAGTCGTTACCCGTGAGGAATTTTCATAATATGAAAAAATAATGAATGTACATGGGAAAGGGATGCGAGTGAATAATAATCACATCGTGAAATTCATGGTTTATAAGAGATCGAGAAAAAATTAAGGCAATAAAATCAATAATATGCCAAAAGAGGGCAAGAAGATTGTCATGCCCGCCAGTCTTAGTGATAATTAGGATGAGGTGAAGGATTCTGGGGATGAATCTTCACATGGGATATGTGTTGCATTTTTAGCTAGTCACGTTGTGGGAATCAATTTTATTTCCATGAAGGCAATATCTTAAAAGAGTAGTAAAAATGCCTTGCCAACCAAACAGTGCACCCCAACCTGCAGATGTGTGAGATTATTTAGCTCCACTGTTAGTCTAGGTCAAAGGTTCGTCAAGATGGGAACCAAAGGTTCCGACAAGAACAACAGCCTTCGGAGGAAAGCCACAGGCAGCCTAGATCTACCTAGATCTCATGCTTGGTTGTGACACCCCGCCTATTTTAACCACGGGTGATCATTCCTTTATCAAAATAAACAAGAATCTCATTTCGTTCATTCTTAGCATCCGTGTCGACACTTTTTAAATTTTCTAACCACCTATGTTAAATTAAGTTGTTGCCAAATTTATCTTTCATTAACATATAAAAACATGCGGAAATTTATATAATATACTTCAAACACTCACACAATTAACGTAAGTCTAAATCATCACGAGATAAATAGATAGAAATAAATGTCAAATAAACCTGAATCATAATACATAGTTTGATAAATAAAATTAAAATAATGTATCAACAGAAGGGACAATATGCCCAAATAAAAGACTAAATAATAAATCCTAATCTATAAATGAATAATTGAAGCGTCTAAGCAATCTCCTGCAATCCTCCAAAAATGCTGCAGCTACACATCCCTAGAATGATTCATCAAGCTTGGCGTCCCTGTGGCTAGACACCTAAAATGTTTTGAAAATTATATTTGACAAGGGTGAGAGCCCAAAACCTTTTAAAAATATTTAGCAAGTATTTAAATTGTCGTTATAAAAGTGGTTATTAGATACACATGTTAGTCTAGTATACTCTCCCTTGAGTTCCTCACATCTCATCTATTGTGCAAACCTAACGTCTCCTATTTTACCAACTTAGCAATGTTACCCAGCCTAACTAGGCCTACGTATCTAGTTAACCACACTAGGTTGAACTCCCCCGTACCGGTCTATCTTTTTTACCATCACACATAAGTAGAATAATCACACTTATATGTGTGTGTGTGTGTGTGTGTGTGTGTGTGTATGTGTGTCTATATATATATATATATATATATATATATATATATATATATATATATATATATATATATATATATATATATATCACATTATAATATATACAACTACAGCATCTCCTGGATTGACCACCGCGATGCAGGCATACTCTGCTATCAAGTCCATGTACCTCTTGTACCAAGTCCAGGACTACTAGTTCGGAATGTCTCATCGAACCATAAATCAAATATCACACAATGGAGGCGAACATAATTCTAAGCCTTTGGACTACGCACATACCTAACATATCCAAATGACCAGCAATTTCCACTAATACACAACACATAGTGAGACGACCTAAGTTTTATGTTCTGGGGCACATAGCCAGATCTCATTGGAATCGCCAAGGTGGGATCGCCCTCTGCACGAAAACTCACGTATAACATGCAGCATAGGTATGTTCACACACATAACAAATCACATAATAGGTATTCACGCAACCTATATATATGTATCATCAGTATAGATATACAAGCAACCTATCATATAGTCTGTACGTAGTATTTATATCTCTCGAATACTCGACGTACTAATAATTCACATATTATTATTTTCGTATTTTTCGAGTATCATTCACTACCCGAAGGGTCCCAATTATCCCTTAAGTAAATTTCTGTAGTAAAATGTCACTCTCCTACTGGTATTGATCTTAGGTTATAGTTTACTCTTCCCGCAACCCAATTTTATAAGTTCTCGATATGCAAGACAATCAGTTAACTCTCATCGGTCTTAATCCACACCTTTCACTCATTAATATGTAATCGGGCCTTAACTATATGTTCACTGGTCTTCCCTAAGTCCTCGTATCGTTAAAATAACATTCCTAAAGTCCTTTATGATCATCGGCAAGGAAAACCATTGGAAGAAACAAAACAGTCCCAAAACAAGTTTGGTTGATCAATCGACAAAAGCTAGTCGATCAATCGATCCATCAACTCCCCACGATCCATCGATTGATCCTGGGTTTTGATAGCTTCATCCCAAACTCATTTTCCTCCATGTTTGAAACCTCAAACCTCCATTAATGTTTCCAAAACTCCCAACCAACATACCCAAACTTCAAATATACGACTAGTTACAATTTCTAACATAAATAGCGAATCAAAACTAAGAGAAATTCATCAAAGAACCGATTAAATCTCAAAAATCATAAAACCTAAGTTTATGTGTTCTTCATGTAGTCATCATTATACTCATATGTATTTCAAGTTATTAATCACATACTCACTGATTTCGAGTTTTCTGCACATAGGAATTTATGATATATGGATTCCTACCTTGAATCATGAATTTCACTCATCCAAATCCCAAGAAAATCATTTAACTTATAAATTTGAAACCCTATACTACATAGGTATTATAAAATGCTTAAAATAATGAAAGATAAACACTTGCCTTAATAAAGAAGGTCTAATTTTAGTTCTAAGATGATGAGGTTGATCTTTCCTTGCTCCGATCACAAATTCGGCAACATTGGTGGTGCGAAAAGCTATGGAATGGCCAAGGTTTCTTCTCCTCTTCCTATGCTATGGCCTCCTCTCTATCCCAAGTGTTTAAACCCTAGACCATAACTCAAAGGGGATGATATAACCCTCATATTTTTGGAGTTCCTTTTACCTTAGGCTCCCAAATGACCGAAACGCCTTTATTTGGTGTTGGGTTGGTCTAAAATCGCCCCGGGACCCAATCAGTAACCCGGGCACACTATTCTGACGATTTCGACCCATTCTAAATCAACCACGACCTCGAAATTGCCATTCTATTCACTTTATATAAATTACCTATCTCAACCTCATATAGTCTACACACAACTCTCGATTGAAATATAACACTGTCACGTCACTATCATTTGCTATAACATATCATAATTATCTACTATTCACTTAGTAATTTTATTCCATAAATACTATCTTTATCTCTCTCGATTAATATATTAATAAACACATAATATTTAATTCAATTAAATTAGGTCTCACATGTAATTTAAAATAACCGAATTAATTAACTTTTAAATACTCAAAAATACGGGGTGTTGCATACTTCCCCCTTACAAAAGAATTTCGCCCTCGAAATTGGGGCATACCAATGGTCAATAACTCTGGATACTACTCATGCATGCCATCCCCCCGCTCTCATGTCAACTCGTCAACATTGTGGTGCCCCCATTGATTTGAACCAGGGATACCACCTTAGACCGCAGCTTATGCTCACTACGATCAAGTATCGAAACCTGTCTCTCCTCGTACGAGATGTCTGGCTGTGGGTCTATTTCCTCTAATGGAACATTCCAAAAATCCCTTTCTCTCCTCCGGTACCTCTTTAGTGATGACTGGTGGAACACGTCATGAATCCGTTGTAAGTGCTCTAGTAGTCCTAGCCTATATGCCACTGCTCCCACCCTCTAGATAATCAAAAACGATCCCACATATCTCAATGCTAGCTTCCTCTTCTTATCGAACCTCATAAACCCATTCATAGGAGACACTCGTACCAAAACCTGGTCATCAACCTCTAGCTCTATGTTCCTCCTGCCTGCATCGGCGTAACCCTTTTGTCTATCCTGAGCTATACAAATGCGCCCTCGAATCAACTCAATTTAGCAGTACTGTCATAAATCGTCTTTGGCCCCAATAACTTATTATCCCCCAGCTCTAACCAGCAAGCGGGCGAACGATAAGGCCGTCCGTACAATGCCTCAAATGGTGTCATGTTGATGGTGAACTGGTAGGAGTTGTTATATGCAAACTCCACAAGTAGAAGATACTGCTCCCATCCTCCCTCGAAGTCAAGTATGCACATCCTCAGTATATCCCCAAGAATCTGATTAACCCTCTCCATTTGCCCATCTGTTTGTGGGTGATATTATGTACTCAAACGTAAATCCGTGCTTATAGCCACCTTTGCGAGAAATGGGACATAAAAATCCCTTCCCGATCCGACATAATGTTAATCGGGACTCCATGAAACCTCGCTATCTCAGTAATAAATAACTGCGCATACTATCTCATCTCAAAATCTGTACGATTTGGTAAAAAATGGGCCATTTTAGTCAACCAATCCACTATCACCCAGATGGAGTCGTGACCTCGTTGCGATATCGATAACCTGGTAATGAAATCCATGGAGATACTCTCCCACTTCCACACTAGAATCTCGAGTGGCTGTAATATCCCTATCGATTTCTGGTGGTTTACCTTCACTAGCTAGCAGGTAGCACACTTTGAGACAAACTCCGCTATGTTTCTCTTCATCCCTGACCACTAATACTACTTACGCATATCCTGGTACATCTTATCCCCATGGGATGTACCACAAGCCTAAACCCGTGAGACACTGACATCACTACATATCTTAAAGTCCTCATCCTTTGAAACCACAAGTCTCCCATTCAATCTCAAGCCTCCTTCGAAACTAATCAAATAGGACTCTTCCCTATCAGCTAACAACGAGCGAACTTTTTCCTGGAAATATTGATCCCTTGCCTATGCTTTCACCACACTCATAACAATCTCGAGTATGATAGCCAATATGGACATACAAGCTCTGACAACCTCGTCGTCATCTCGAAGCTCTCTCCACTTCGCCTTCCAAACCACTGCTATCTCCCTAGCAGGTTGTCGGCTCAATGCATCTGCCACTACGTTAGCCTTCCCAGAATGATACTGAATATAAAACTAGTAATCCTTCGTGAAATCTAGCCATCTCCTCTACCTCATATTCATATCTTTTTGTGTGAACAGATACTGAAGTGATTTATAGTTCATGAACAAAGTAAAATGCTCCCCAAAAAGATAAGGCCTATAGATCCTCAAGTCAAACACAACCACTGCTAATTCCAAGTCGTGTGGGGGGTAATTCCTCTCATGGGGCTTAATCTTACGAGATGCATAATCTATAGCCCTCTCCTCCTGCTGTAGTACACTCCCAAGTCCCTACAAGGATGCATCTGTGTAAACACGGTACTCCACTACTCCCCTAGGTAATGCAAGTACACGTGTTAAGGTTAATCTGTCCTTTATCTCATCGAAAGTTAACTTATAATAGTCTTCCCACACAAACAGCGCCCCTTTACGAGTCAGGTTCATCAACGGACCCATATATTCAATAAACCCCTGATGAATTGACGATAGTATCCTGCCATCCCCAATAAACTGTGAACCTTGGGGGGTGTCATTAGTTGTCCCCACTCCCTTACTGCCAATACCTTACTTAGATCAAAAGAAATGCCCCTATCAGACATAATGTGTCCCACAAAACTGCACCTCCCAAAGCCAAATCCACACTCTCAAATTTGGCATACAATTGGCGATATCATAACGTTTGTAGGACCATCTACAAATGCTCGGCATGCTCATCCTCAGAACAAGAGTAGACCAAAATATTATCGATGAACACGATCATGAACTGGTCAAGGAACTCTGTGAAAACTTGGTTCATCATATCCATGAACACTGCTAGTGCATTGGTGAGCCAAAATCGAATCACCCTAAACTTATATTCGAACTTCCTCCTCTCTCTCTGGCATGCAACTGATCATCGATCCAAGGCAGCGAGTATTTATTTCGGATCGAGACCTTGTTTAACTCCCTGTAATCGATACATAATCGAAGTGATCTATCCCTCTTCTTAACGAATAACATCGACGCACCCCATGGTGATGTACTCCATCTAATGAAATCATACCCAAAAAGCTACTGAATCTGCTCTTTTAACTCCCACATCTCTGATGGGGTCGTCCGATAAGACGCTCGGGCGATCGGCCCCGTACCCAGCGCTAAGTCAATAACAAGCTCAAGTTCATGACTAGGCGACAGTCTGGGTATCTCCTGGAACACATTATCAAACTCCCTCACCATTGTAATTGAGTGTAAAGATACAAACACATCTTGTGAGGTATCTTCCTCAATGCAATACAGATGTGTGCTCGATCCTCCCTCAAAAAGAGGCATCGCCACTAGGAACATCTCCTGCCCTGGAATAGGGAACACAATGGTCCTCTCGAAACAATCCACCATCACCCGGATTCCAGCTAAATAATCCATACCCAAGATAAGGTCCTAACCCTCTATATCCAACTCTAGGAGGTCGGCGGCTAAACATAATCTCCCCACATTAATATCCACACCCCTACAGATCGAGTGTATAAGCGACCCACTACCCAAAGTTGACTCTACACACATAATGAGACTACCGGTTGTCTCTAATAAATCGATCGGATGTGCAAATCTGGTGGCTATAAATGAGTGTGACGCCCCCATATCAAATATAATTCGACCCTTAAGCCCATGAGTAGGAAACGTACCCTCTACTGCAGGTGGTGCCTGTGGAGTCGATTGTATGACTGTATCTCGGACGTTATAGACACGTCAGTATTGTAACTAACCCTACTGCAGTGGGGCTGGCGATGATGGTGCTGTTGAGGGTAACTGTGCCTACTACCCCTATTGGGCACCCTACTATTGTGGCACTCTCTCATATTAGGGGAAGTCTCTCCTCTTATGGCCCGTCTTCCCATAAGTAAAATAATGTCCCAGGAAGTGTCTCTGACTCTGGACCTGATGGCCCTATCGAGGTTGCCCCTAGTGGTGGTCTCTCACATTGTTTCCTTGGCCCTGATGGCCTTCGGGAACATGTTATTGCTACGGCTGAGGACCCCGTTGGCCCTGCCTGAAACCTCCCTTAGGTTTATAACTCCCAGATATAAATCTCTTGGAAGAATCCCCCTGTCGTGAATCCTTCCCCTGCTGTCATCCTGACTGCTGATACGGTGCTCCACTAGCACCGTTCCTACTCCCTTGCCCCGCTGGCTAGGATTACTCCCTCTATTGCTTCCCTTCGGATGGAAGTGATGATCCTGCAAATGAAGAAATTCAGTATTGACGACATTAGTATAAGTCCTCAATGTGAGGTTACCTACCAAGTGTTGCTTGATCCTTCAGATTAGCCCATCCATAAACCTCAATTTCTTCTTATCTTCACTATTCACCTCATCGAGCACAAAATTAGCCAAATGCGTGAACTCCTCCTTGTACTCAACTACAGAACGGTCACCCTGAACCTCATTAAACCTCTTCGACATATTTGTCTCAATGGCTAGCAAAAAGTACTTGCAGTCAAACCTCATCCAGAACTCAGCAATGGGCACAGTATCCCTCTCCTCGGTAGTGGTAACGAACTCTCACCACTATAAATCTATCCCGACAAGTCTAAACGTGGACAACATCTGCTTTTGCACATGTCTACATTCAACCATATGCAGGTGGCACTGAATACCCTTCTTCCACTGACAAGACAAGATCACGTCCGAACAACACTGAAACTCAGGTAGGTAGCCTTTATAAATCATCACGAGATAAATAGATAGAAATAAATACTGAATAATAGAAGTCTAAATCATCACGAGATAAATAAATAGAAATAAATATCGAATAAGCCATCGGTTCCCAAAGTAATATCCAAACCATAAGTCTATGAACATAAAACAGAATCCCAATACATAGTCTGATAAATAAAACTGAAAGAATGTATCAATAGAAGGGGCAACATGCCCAAATAAAGGACTGGATCATAAATCCTAATCTAGGAATGAATAACTGAAGCGTCTAAGAAAACTCCTACAAGCCTCCAAAAATTTTGCAGCTATGCATCCCTAGAACGAGTCATCAAGCTTGGCGTCCCTGTGGCTGGACATCTAAAATATTTTGGAAAATAGATTTAACATGGGTCAGAGCCCAAAACCTCGAAAAAATATTTAGCAAGTATTTAAATTGCAAATATAAAAGCAGTTATTAGATACACACGTTAGTCCAACTTACTCTCCCTTGAGTTCATCATCTCTCATCTATAATGCACACCTAGCGTCTCTTATTTAACCCACTAAGCAATGTTACCCAGCCAACGTATCCAACTAACCACAGTAGGTTGAGCTCCTCCGTACTGTCCAGACGATGCATTACCGTCAAGCCAATAATTCCTTATAATTGAATATTATTATTGCACCATCTATTTAAGTTCTCATACTTAAATTACTTTTAGATATACACAATATATCTTGTATATACAACTACAGCATCTTCCGAAATGACCACCGTGATGCAGGCATACTTTGCTATCAAGTCCATGTACCTCTCGTACCAAGTTCAAGACTACCGGTTCGAAATGTCTCTTCGAATCATAAATCAAACAACACATAATGGAGGCGAACATATTTTTAAGCCTTTGGGCTAAGCACATACCTAACGTACCCAAATAACCTTCCAGTCCCACTAATATACAATAAATAGTGAGCCTCCCTAAGTTTTATGTTCTGAGGCATACATCCAGACCTCATTGGAATCACCAAAGTAGGACCGCCCTCTACGCGGAACCTTCGGGAATAGCAGGCAGCGTAGGTATGTTCAGACACATAACAAATCATATAATTGGTATTCACACAACCTATATATATGTATCATCAGTATATGTATACATATAACCTATCATATAGTCCGTATGTAGTATTTATATCTCTTGAATACTCGACATACTAATAATTCACGCATATTATTATTTTTTTATTTTTCGAGTATCACTCACTACCCGAAGGGTTCCAATTATCCCTTAAGTAAATTTTAGTAGTAAAATGTCACTCTCCTACTGTGGTATTGATCTTAAGTTATAGTTTACTCTTCCCATAACCCAATTTTGCAAGTTCTCGATGTGCAACACAATCGGTTAACTCTCGTCAGTCTTAATCCCCACCTTTCACTCATTAATATGTAACCGTGACTTAACTATACGTCCACTGGTCTTCCATAAGTTCTCATATAATTAAAATAACATTCCTAAAGTCCCCAGTGATCATTGGAAAGGAGAACGATTGGAAAAAAAATTGCCCCAAAACATCTTTGCTCGATCGATCGATAAAAGCTAGTCGATCAATCGATCCATCAGTGCCCCACGATCGATCGATCGATCGATCCTGGGGTTTGACAGCTTCGTCCCAAACTCATTTTCATCTATGTTTGAAACCTCAAACCTCCATGAATGTTTCACCAAGTCCCATCCAACATACCCAAACCTCAAATATATGACTAGGGATAATTTCTAATGTAAATAACGAATCAAAACTAAGAGAAATCCATCCAAGAGCTGAGTAAAACTCAAAATTCATAAAACACTAGTTTATATGTTCTTCATGTATATTCATCATTATACTCAGAATTTTTTCAAGTCATTCGTCACATACTCACTAATTTCGTGTTATCTACACATAGGTAGTTATGCTACATGGATTCTTAGCCCGAATCATGAATTTCAGCCTTCCAAATCCCAAGAAAACCATTTAACTCATAAATTTGAAACCTTATCTTACATGGGTATTATAACATGCTTAAATTAATGCAAGATAAACAATAGCCTTGATAAATAAGGTCTGATTTTCATTCTAAGATCATGAGGTTGATCTTTCCTTGCTCCGATCAAAAATTCGACAACATTGGTGGTACGAAAAGCTATGGAATGGCCTATGTTTCTTCTCATCTTCCTCTCTTACGGCCTCCTCTCTATCCCAAGTGTTGTATCCCTAGACCATAACTCAAAGGGGTTGATATAACCCTCAAATTTTTGGATTTCCTTCTACCCTAGGCTCCTAAATGAATTCAACTTGTTGGGTTGGTTCAAAATCGCCCCGGGACCCAATCAGCACACTAGGGTATACTATTCTGACTATTTTGACCCATTCAGAATCAACGGTGATCTCGAAATCGCCATCTGAGTTACCCTACATAAATTTCCTATCTTCACTTCATATAGTCTACACGTGACTCCCGATTGAGATATAACACTGTCATGTTACAATCACTCGCTATGACATATAATAATTATCTACTATTCACTAAGTAATTTTATTCCATAAATATTAATCTTTATCTCTCCTGATTAATATATTAACGGACACATAATATTTAATTTAATTAAATTATATCGCACGTGTAATTTAAAATAGCTGAATTAATAAACTTTTAAATACTCAGAAATATGGGGTGTTACACTAGTCGATGCCTACGAAGCAGTGCTTCAAAAACAAGAGGAGGCAACTCGCCTCCAGATTGAAGAGAATTCTCACCTCCAAAGGTGACAGAAAAAATGGAGAAATAACTCTGCTAGAACCTTAAACATCGCGCCTAGACTCCTAGCCCTCAAGCAAGCAAGACCCACCGTCAAGAAAGGAGCACCAGTCACGATTAAGAACATTCAGGGCATGGAAGTCATCAAGGCAGGAATCATAGAGACAATGAGCACCATAAAGATAACATAAGGAATTTGGTTCGAAGAGAAATGGACCAACACCCCGCTCGCCGAGGGGCCAAGTCAACAAAAGAGCTAGCGAGGAGAGATCTTATTACCCAGATAGAGTCTCATTTCTCATAAACCATCGAGGAGGAGGAACCCCCAAAGAATTTTGTAACCCCCAGTTTCAAGGTCAACGACGGTAACAATGATCCCATCAACCTTGTTCGACAGCACAGGCAGGCCATAACTTTATGGAGTCATAATGACACTTATGTGTCGTATTTTCCTTTCCAGCCTGGGCAGCATTTCCCATAAGTGGTTTGAAAGACAATCTCACAGGTCCATCTAGAGCTTTAAGGTACTCATCAAATCCTACACTGCTCGCTTCATCACTAATAGCTCTCATCCTAAGAGAATGGATTCGTTGCTCAGAGTGAAAAAGAAGTCATATGAGTCTTTGTGCGAATATGCCAAACCCTATTGGGAAGTGTTCAATGAGGTAAAAGATTCCCCAAATCAAGTTGTCGTGGCATCCTTCAAGGTAGGTCCACCCCCAAGTCAATGTTATACCAATCCCATACCAAGAAGGAAGTTGATACTATTGAAGATATCATATCACTTATTGAGAAATATGCCATGGTGGAGGACTTGGTCCACACCAACTAGGCTGAGACTTGTCACACCAAGGAAAATAAAGTGAGCGACAAGGAGAACAACCCCAAGAAGGGGAACAAAAATCCAAATGTTTCCAAGAATGGGGGCAAAATGGATTCCTCTTAAGCTTTTCAAGCCATCAACACAATTTTTAAAGAACCAAACTATAAGATTCTGGCAAAGATCAAAGATCAACAGTTCCTCAAGTGGCCAAAGAATATGGGAGGGGATCTGACCAAGAGGAATAACACGCTTTGATACTCGTTCCATAAAGAAAATGACCACAAAACTGATAACCGTAAGGTGATCAAAGCTCATCTAGAGAAGTTGGCTCAGGACGGGAATTTAAATTAATACATTGAGAAGAAGTCTGACCAGGTAGTCGCTAATGGTGACCAAAAATCAGACAATGTCCGAATGATGAGATGGGATACGAGTTCGCGGTCATAATGGGGCATCCGACCTCAGAAAATGTAAGGGAATGCTATTCGAATGGAACTCGATAAGGTGAGTCTTGATGGATGCCTTCTAGATTGATCCCACCAAAATTCAGGCTCACAAGCACCGATGACTAGAGGAAATCGACTACAACAGGCATATTATTTTCACACAGGAAGATTTAATTAGGGTAAGAACCCCACACCATGATGAGCTAGTAATCATCCTTGGAATCACGAACTGGGATGTGGACAAGTTACTAGTGGACTAAAGGAACTCTTTACAGGTGATGTACTCGAAGCTCTTCCACAAGCTCAAGATGTCAGATCTTAAAGAGGAGACCATTTCACTGGTCGAATTTGCAGGAAAGATGACCATGCCCTTATAAATAGTGATGCCGATGAGGGAAGAGAGTATTTCAAAACTAATAGAGTTTTTAGTAGTGGATATTAATTCGGCCTACCATGCCATTCTAGGTAGAGGGTGGATTCATGCCATGAGAGATGTCCAATCCACTTACCACCAGAAGCTCAAGTGTATCACAGATCAGGGCGACATAATGGAGATCAGAGGCCATCAAGTTGTTGCTCAGAAATGCTACATCGCCGCCATCCAGCCCAAGTAGGAAAAGAAAAAAGAGAAAGATGTTATTTTAGAGACAAGCCAAGGATGGAGCTACTCCATCAAAGTAACAACTACGGCACGACCGGCCAGGGGTGGAGGAAACTAGGATCCACCCTGTTGACGTGGTCATTAAAAACCTGGAGGAGGTTGTCTTTGATAAAGGACGAAAGGAGAGGAAGTTTTTAATTGGAACAACACTGACCGGCCTTGACAGGGAGGAACTGATTACCTTCCTGAAATGAATCTTGGACGTATTTGCATGGGAACCAAAAGACATATCAGAAATCCATCTTATGGTTGCCTATCATCGTCTCCATGTGGATCTGACATTCAAGCCTATCATACAAAACTCCCGCCAAACTTCCCCAGAAAAGGCAAAGGCTATAGAAAAAAAAGTAGGGAAACTTTTGGAGGTAAGATATATCACATAAGTTCGATTCTCGAAGTGTCTCTCGAACTTGATTGTGGTCCGCCAGACAACGAAAGCTGGAGATTCAACGATTTCAAAAAGTCCTACCCTAAGGATAATTTCCCCCTGTCGAAGATAGACCAGTTGATCGATGCCACAGCAACCCATGAACATATGAGTTTCTTAAATGCTTATTCGGGGTATCACCAGATTCTTCTGTTCGATCCCAACCAAGACAAGACTTCCTTTATAATGCCATTGGGTTTGTATTATTACAAGATCATGCCATTTGGCCTCAAGAATGCAGGAGCTACAGTCCAGAGTTTGGTCAAAAAAATGTTCCAAAACCATATGGGAGAGACCATTGAGGTGTATATTGATGACATTCTCATCAAAAGTAGAAATAAGAGCGAACATCTCCAAGACCTGGCCAACACCTTTAAAATCCTCATGCTCTATTGAATGCAAATCAATGCCAGCAAGTGTTAATTTGGGGTCTAGTCGAAAATTTTTAAGGGTTACCTGATCAGCAAAAGGGTAATTAAGGAAAATCTATATCAGATAGGGGCTATTAACAGGGTCCATTCACTAAAAATGTTGCTTAAGGTCCAAACGCTCACTGAGATGCTCGTAATGCTCAATCGCTTTATTTTAAAGTCGTCTGAATACTGTCGGCCGTTCTTTTATTTACTCAAGAAGGAGAAAAGCCTCAGCTAAAATGATGAGTGCTCTAAGGCCCTTGAGCAAATTAAGTCCTACTTAAGCAAACCTCTATTGCTGGCAATTCCCGATCAGGAGGATCCCCTATACCTTTACCTTATAGTATCAAGTCATGTAGTCAGTCCAGCCTTGGTTTGTGAGAGGCAAGCGAAGCAGTTTCCTATATACTATGCCAGTAAAATGCTCCTGGATGCCAACCAATGATACTTGGCTTCGGAGAAACTATTTTATGTAATGGTGATCGCTTCACGAAAGCTAAAGCATTATTTTGAGGCCCACTCCATTACTATAATAACTTCTTTCCCCTTAAAGTTGTCCTTCGCAAAGCTGACATGTGTCATCCTAAATGTCAACATGTACAATCAGCACTAAGTTGGTCGGCTCAAAAGACAGTTGGTCAACTAATCGGTCGATCAACCAACCTAAAGAATATGAACCATTAAGAATATCAAAGGCCATTAGTGTAGAAGATCAACAGTTATATTTATTTTACATTTGTAAATGCCTAGAGATATAAAGGCATTCCATCTCATGGGTTCCTACCAACCCTTATAAATGCATGCTCTCCCTTAGCTAAAGAGAGAATAATTCAATCATTCTCAACACAACATGTCATGCTATTTTAAGCCCCTGGGAATAAAATAACAGTGGACGTAGGCTTTCCTGACAACCGAACCACTTTAAAAATCTTTGTCTCTTATATGTTTGATGGGATTGTTTATCTTTACTTCATCTTTAATATCATCTTCATACCTTCACTTTATATATTGTTGACGCCTAAAAATGATATAGACCATTTTGAATTCTTCGACAGATTAGCACCTTCCATGACAAAAATCTTTCCTCATTATTAGAAGAAATAATCGTCATCAAAAGCTAAGTCTTTCTATCTTTTTATATATACACATCGTTTCATTTCATTATGAATCTTATGTAATATTTTTTAGAATCCATATAACATTGTTATGTATAATGATTTTCCATATTATTCCACATGCAACCTAAAATTCAGAGATGTTGACCACATCGTTTCATTCATTTGTAAACAGTGTGCTCAATTTTTATTTATCCATCAATCTGCACAAAGATGTCACTTTCAGATAAATTTTGTTGACATGTTTTGAGATGAATGGCATAATAATTTTTAGATGTGAGATACACTTGTTCATCATATCTTTACCTCCGCAAATATTAAAAATAACTTTATTTCTCCTCAAAACCACTGACAAAGAGGATGAAAAATGAATAGTTGTTCATATATTCAAGAAATTACAACGGAGAAACTTTCATTTTGCTAATTTCCAGGGAGATGAAGGAGTTTTGGATTTATTCAATATCAGTCCTTTTGACTTCAACGTTCTACAACGACAAAACTAGCAAAATCGCCTCAATTTGAGGCTTCGGGTACAAATCTGAGATCGAAATTTCTTCACAATCAGTCAGATCCCATTTCCTTCTTTTAGAAAAACCAATTCATGATTACAAGACAACATCAATTTTAAGTCAACTCAAGATTTGGTTGGGTGAGATTTTACTTCCACAAACACAAATCAGCTGGACCCTTCTTGGTATCAGAATCTGGGTATAGGTAATCGATCAAATTATTTTGATTATCAACTTCAAGAGGAATTTAATATCAAAATCACAGTTGCACGTTAAGTCTTGATGTGGAGACAACAAACCCCGCCGGCTGCATTCAGGTAGAAAATTTGGGCCAAAGATTTTCAGCTCAGATCTCCTCTCCGATCAGTACATCATCACTTCAGCAACCTATATTTTGATTAAAATCAAAAACTTCTGTGACACTGTACAAAGAGCAGAACATTTCGACAACACCCCTCAAATACATTTGTTAGTCGGTGATCATGTGCGTAGAAATCCTTAGCAATTTTGGTTGCATAACTGTTGATCGGTTACATTCTGAGATGACCATCAACTGGTCGATAGAAAAATAAAGTACGGGAAACAAGTCGACCACACATGTTACTTGTTGGAAAATTAGACAGCGTTATGAGCAACTTTGAGCTCAAATTTAGGTGAGACCCACACCACGATAATTGTGGGACCATATACTAACGCGTTCTCCTTCGCAAGGAGATTAACGTAGTATATTCACATGTCCAATTTCATTAAGTTATGATTGATAAATATGTCTCCAAAGTGACTCACAAAGCAATGAAAGTTAATGAATTGGGTATGTTTTAACTCTTATCTCAAATTGGAAGAGTAGAGGGAAAATGATGAGTTAATAAAACACAAATGATGGACTAATGCTTGGATGCCTTGGGGTATCCCAACTCTTTGAATGGGAGATGGCCTACACGATAAATGTGTTGGCCTTGGGCCAAAAGCCCACACGCACGCGCGCGCACACCATCCATCCGGCTGGCTCGGTTCAATTCGAGCTTGGGCATATAAAATTCTCCTACATTTTTGGGCTGAATTAATTAAACTTTCTGGGCTTTTATTAATTAATTACGGAATTAATTAATTATTAATTAACTGTTTGACAGTTAATTGCCAAAGGTCAACGGTTAACAAAAATTAACAATTTTTGACAGTTAATTTCGGTTTTGACTGTTCCAACAGTCAACACAAAATCTATAAATACAAACCATGCCCTCCAATTTTAAGTTGCTATCAATTAAACCCCTCCAGAAAAATTCCAAAAATGCTACTCCATTCTTTCCTTTATCCAGAAAAATATTTTCTTCATTTATGCATATCATGCTACTGTTCCGGTTGAGTATTAACATAGATTTGTGTTCGTTGGGATTAATTATTGTTGTGCTACATAATTAATTCGAGAAATTCGTTCCATCTTAAGAGGCAATTATTCATTAACCTAAAGCACATTGGAGGGAATAAATTTGCCTTAAGAAGACTATTCTACAGGGCTCGAATTTATCTTTTTATTGTGTCATTAATTCTGCAATATCAAGTAACTTACATTTTTATAATTGCACTTTTTATTTTTGTAATTATAATTTTATTCATAATTCTATACTTTTGTATTATCAATATAGTAGACATAACAATCTTAAGGAAAATTTATTTAAGTACCACTATTTATAGTATATAGAAATTTTTTTAATTATAGAATTTTATTTGTATAAAATAAATCTGTTTTGACAGAAAAAAAAATTTAGAATATTGTTTAATTACAGAAATTCAATAAAACAGTTATTGTTACAAAAATTAATTTCTACACTGTTTATATATATTCTGTTTTAGAAAATAAAATTTTTATTTGTAATTTTTTTTTAAATTTGTTTATGTAAAACTGTTAATCTTAAATTAAAATTTTGTTTTGTACGGAATTCTTTTTAATATTAAAAACAATGTGACACAGATTTTTTTTTTGAACTAGTATAAACTTGTGTTTATATTTTAGTTTAATTCTAAATATTTTAGAATTCTTTTGGAATTCATTTATTGTTAATTATATTTGAAGGAAATTGGTGTACAGAATTTCGTATTCTATTTTTATTAATTCATTTATATATGCATATTATCATTGATAAAAATTCTATTTTTGTAAGAGAAATAGAATTGCATAGTAGGAATTTGACTGTCACTAACACAAATGTGATTGCACCCGTATCTATGCCACACGGGGAGAAATCGAAAAAGTTCAATGGGGTTGACTTCAAACGTTGGCAAGGACAAATGTATTTCTATCTAACTACCTGCCAACTGGGTAGGTTTGTATATGAAGATTGTCCCTCTATTCAAAAGGGATATGACTCGAAAAAGGTTGTTGTTGTTGATGCTAGGAAGCACTCGAACTACCTATGCCGGAATTATATTCTGGCCTATTTAGACAAAACATTGTATCATGTCTACTACACGATCAAGACATCCAAGGAATTGTGGAACTCTTTGGAAAAGAAGTACAAAATTGAAGATGCTGGGATGAAGAAATTTATCGTCGGGAATTTTTTGGACTTTAAAATGGTTGACTCTAAACCAGTGATCTCGCAGGTGCAAGAACTCCAAGTGATCCTCCACGACATTCATGCTGAAGGAATGTCCCTTAGTAAAACTTTCCAAGTTTCTGCAATTATTGAAAAATTGCCACCATCTTGGACTTTATTCAAAAATTATCTCAAGCACAAGCGAAAGGAAATGAATGTGGAGGAGTTGGTGGTCAGGCTAAGAATTGAAGATGATAACCGTGAGTCTCAAAAGAAAAGTGTGAAGAATCAAATGGAAATGAAGGTCCATGTTGTTGAAGGTCGTAAGAAGAACAAGCGAAAGCATGATGGGGAAGGAACTTCCAAATAGAAAAAGAAGAAGTTCAAAGGCATATGCTACAACTATGGTAAACCTAGACACCGCTCAAGCGAGTGTTGTAAGCCTAAGAAGCAAAATCGAAATAATCCTCAAGCAAATGTAACTAAGAGTGAATATATCGCCAATGAATTGGCGGATATGAATCGTTCTACCAAGGTCTCTGAATGTAACTTGGTTGGAAATACCAAGGAATGGTGGGTGGACACTGGAACCACACGACACATTTGTGTAAACAAATGGATGTTCTCCACCAATAAGCCTTTGGAAAATGATGAGAACCTATTTATGGGGAACTCTTCCACTTCTAAAGTGGCGGGACGAGGAAAGATTGCTCTAAAAATGACTTCTAGAAAGGAACTTACTCCCAAAGATGTTCTTCACGTGCCTGATATCCAAAAGAATCTGATTTCTGGATCTCTCCTGACTAAAAATGGGTTCAATCTTGTGTTTGTGTTTGATCGCTTTGTGTTGTCAAAGAATGACATGTATGTAGGAAAGGGCTACCTAAATGAGGGTCTCTTTAAAATAAAAGTTCTTACTGTAACCCCAAAAACATCTCTTTCAATGAATGAAATTGCTAGTTCTTCTTACTTGATTGAGTCATCTAATATTTGGCATGCTAGATTAGGATATGTTAATTTTGATACCTTTCATAGATTAATTAACATGGAATTTTTGCCAAAATTTAATATTGATAAAAATCATAAATATGAAATTTGTGTGGAATCTAAATTAGCCAGATTACCTTTCCATTCTGTTGAAAGAATAACTGAACCTTTAGATTTAATTCACACTGATATTTATGATTTAAAATTTTTTCAAACTAGAGGTGGAAAAAAGTTTTTTATTTCTTTTATTGACGATTGCACAAAATATTGCTACGTATATTTGCTACACAGTAAAGATAAAGCTATTAGTTCATTTAAACAATGTAAGAATGAAGTTGAGAATCAATTAAGCAAAAAGATAAAGGCTATTAGGAGTGATAGAGGATGTGAATATGAATATCCATTTGAGGAATTTTGTTCAGAAAATGGAATTATTCATCAAACCACCGCTCCTTATTCTCCTCAATCGAATGGTGTTGCTGAACGGAAAAACCGTACTTTGAAGGAGATGATGAACTCAATGTTATTAAGTTCAGGAGCTCCCCAGAACTTGGGGGGGAGCCTTACTTTCTACTAATTACATTCTCAATAAAGTACCTCATAAGAAGACTCACAAGAAACCTTATGTATTATGGAAAGGTTGAAGACCTTCTTATAAATATTTACGAGTGTGGGGGTCCTTAGACAAAGTGATGTTAGGGTCAAAACCGTGGATTATGTGTTCATCGATTATGCTACTAATAGCAGTGCATGTCGATTTCTAGTTTGTAAATCTGAGATTTCGGATATTCATGTAAATACGGTTATTGAATCGAGGGACGCTTCATTTTTGGAAAATAAATTCCCGAATAACATGACCTGAGAATTAAGTCTTTCTAAAAGGACAAATCAAGCTACTACAAGTGGTAATCATTAACCTATTGAACCAATAGAGGATGAACAAAGACGTAGTAAAAGAGCAAGAACCTCGACTTCTTTCGGTCCGAATTTTCTAACATATTTGCTATAAAATGAACCTCAATCGTACAAAGAAGCCATATCCTTAACCGATGCTTATAATTGGAAAGAAGCAATCAATAGTGAAATTTAATCCATATTACAAAATCATACATGGAAACTAGTGGATCTTCCACTAGGTTCAAAACCGTTAGGTTATAAATGGATCTTCAAAAATAAGGTGAAGGTCGATGGATCAATTGATAAATATAAAGCTAGACTTATAGCTAAAGGCTATAGGCAAAAGAAAGGGTTGGATTACTTCGACACATATTCACTGGTAACAAGAATAACGTCCATTCAGATGTTAATAGCAATAGCTGCTATTAATGGACTTGATATACATCAAATGGATGTAAAAACTGCATTCTTAAACGGTGAACTAGATGAGGAAATTTATATGGAGCAACCTGAAGGGTTCAAGGCTCCGGACAAGAAGGAAAAGTATGTAATCTTGTAAAATCACTTTATAGATTAAAATAAACACCTACGCAATGGCGTGAAAAATTTGATAATGCAATGTTATCAAATGGTTTCAAAAGTAATGAATGTGGTAAATGTTTTTACTTTAAATACATTCAAAATGGATATGTCATTGTATGCCTATAAGTTGTTGATATGCTTATCATGGGTTGTAGCTTGGAAAGTGTCAAAACTAAAAAATAAATGTTGAGTGGTCGACTTGACATGAAAGATTTGGGAATCGCCGATGTTATATTAGGAATTAAAATTTCTAAAACATCGGATGGACTTATATTATCTCAATCTCATTACATAGAGAAAATACTTGAAAAATTTAAGAAGTATGATATTAGTCCTACCAAGACACCTGTAGATGTAAACTTACATCTAGCAAGAAATAATTGTGAAAGCATATCTGCTCTAGAATATTCTTTTATTATCGGCAGTTTAATGTATATCATGAACTGTACACAACCATACATGGCATACTCAATAAGTAAGATAAGTCGATTTACGAGTAATCCAGGGAGAGATCACTGGATACCAATATTGAGAGTTTTGGGTTATTTGAAATATACTCAAAACTATGGACCGCACTACTCAAAATATCCTGTTGTTCTTGAAGGACATTGCGATGCAAATTAGATATCCGATACAAAAGACTCTAAGTCTACGAGTGGGTATGTGTTTACCCTTGGAGGTGCCGCCGTATCTTGGAAATCCTCAAAACAAATGTGCATTGCTAAATCGACAATGGAATCCGAATTCATTGCACTTGACAAAGATGGAGAAGAAGCTGAATGGCATCGAAATTTCTTAGAGGATGTTCCAAATTGGTCTAAACCTGTGCCCGCAGTATGTATACTTTGCGATAGTCAATCGGCGATTGGAAGGGCACAGAATCACATGTATAAGTCACGACATACTCATCATCGACACAATACCATTAGACAACTTCTCTCAAACGAAATTATCTTAATTAACTATGTAAAGTCAAAAGATAATATATCGGATCCACTAACGAAAGGTTTAAACCGAGAGAAAGTTGAAAGATCATGAAGGGGAATGGGTCTAAAGCCTATAAATAAATAAGAATCAATATAGTGGCAACCCAACCTAGTTGACTGGAGATCCCAAGATCTAGGTTCAATGGGAAAACCGAACTACAATGTATTCAGTAAGCACTGGAGGATATTTATTCCTATCCATTCCAAAGATGAGACAGTGCACATCTGCCGCGAAATTAGGATAAGTTATGCTTTTAATGACATCCATATCTTAGTATGTCTAAGTGGGGTATTATAGGATACTTTTTATGGAAATCACCTACGTGAGTAAGAAGGGGGCCACTTATATTAGAATAATAAAAGGCATATTCTCTAAAATACTCACGGAACCAAGTGGTGTTCATGGCCAAAATGAACACAAACGTGAGAACCAACTGTGTTGAATAATTATTGTGTGAATACTACTGTCTAGGTTTACAAAAAAGGTTGACGGTTCAAAGACTTGAAGTCTACTGATTAACCAAGTAAATTCGAAGGTATATCCCTAAGGAAAGTTCAATGCCACTAGGCTACTTCTCCCCATGCAATAAATCTTCAGTTTTACTCAACCTGTGTCTGCATCTACATTAGCATCTATTATGTTTTATTTATAGCGATATATCATTCATGTGGGGGATTATTGGAAAATTGGACAGTGTTATGAGCAACTTTGAGCTCAAATTTAGGTGGAACCAAACCACAATAATTGTGGGACCATATATGAATGCGTTCTCCTTCGTAAGGAGATTAACCTAGTATATTCACATGTCCAATTTCATTAAGTTATGAATGATAAATATGTCCCCAAAGTGACTCACAAAGCAAAGAAAGTTAATGAATTGGGTATGTTTTAACTCTTGTCCCACATTGGAAGAGTAGTGGGAAAATGTTGAGTCAATAAAACCCAAATGATGGACTAAGGCTTGGATGCCTTGGGGTATCCCAACTCTTTGAAGGGGATATGGCTTACACTATACATGTGTTAGGCTTGGGCCAAAATTCCACACGCGCGCGCGCATCGTCCATCCCGCCGGCCGACTCGGCTCGGCTCGGCTCGGCTCGGCTCGCTTCAGTTCGGGCTTGGGATTGGGCTTATAAAATTCTCCTACATTTTTTTGCCAAATTAATTAAACTTTCTGGGCTTTTATTAATTAATTACGGAATTAATTAATTATTAATTAACTGTTTGACAGTTAATTGCCAAAGTCAAGAGTTAACAAAATTAACTATTTTTTACAGTAAATTTCGATTTTGACTGTTCCAACAGTCAACATAAAAGTTGTAAATACAAACCATTCCCTCCAGTTTTAAGTTGTTGTCAATTAAACCCCTCCAGAAAAATTTTGAAAATGCTACTGCATTCTTTTCTTCATCCAGAAAAATATTTTCTTAATTTCTACATATCATGCTACTGTTCCGGTTGAGTATTAACACAGATTTGTATTCGTTAGGATTAATTATTGTTGTGCTACATAATTAATTCGAGAAATCCGTTCTATCTTGGGAGGCAATTATTCATTAACCTAAAGCACATTGGAGGGAATAAATTTTCCTTAAGGAGAGTGTTCTACAGGGCTTGGATTTATCTTTTTATTGTGTTATTAATTCTGCAATATCAAGTAAGTTACATTTTCTGAAATTCATTTTTTATTTCTGTAATTATAATTTTATTCATAATCATGTACTTTTGTATTATCAATATAGTAGACATAACAATTTAATGGAAAATTTATTTATGTTCTAATGTTTATAGTATACAGAATTTTTTTTAATTACATAGTTTTATTTGTATAAAATAAATCTGTTTTGACAGAAAAAAAAATTAGAATATTTTTTTATTATAGAAATTTAATAAAACAGTTATTGTTACAGAAATTAATTTCTACACTGTTAATATATTCTGTTTTAGAAAATAAAAATTTTATTTGTAAATTTATGTTGAATCTATTTATATAACACTGTTCATCAAAATTCTATTTTGTACGGAACTTTTTTTAGTATTAAAAACAGTGTGACACAGATTTTTTTTGGACTAGTATAAACTTGTGTTTATATTTTAGTTTAATTCTGAATATTTTAGAATTCTTCTGGAATTCATTTATTGTTAATTATATTTGGAGGAAATTGATGTACAGAATTTCGTATTCTGTTTTGATTAACTCATTTATATATGAATATTATCATTGATAAAAATTCTATTTTTGTAACAGAAATGGAATCGCATAGTACGAACACTATTCCTGCTAATGTGACTGTCACTAACACAAATGTGGTTGCACCCGTATCTATGCCACACGGGGAGAAATCGGAAAAGTTCAATAGGGCTGACTTCAAATGTTGGCAAGGACAAATGTATTTCTATCTCACTACCTGCCAACTGGGTAGGTTTGTATATGAAAATTGTCCCTCTATTCAAGAGGGAGATGACTCAAAAAAGGTTGCTGATGTTGATGCTTGGAAGCACTCGGACTACCAACGTCGAAATTATATTTTGGCCTACTTGGACAAAATATTGTATCATGTCTACTGCACGATCAAGACATCCAAGGAATTGTGGAATTCTTTGGAAAAGAAGTGCAAAATTGAAGATGCTGGGATGAAGAAATTTATCATCGGGCGTTTTCTGGACTTCAAAATGGTTGACTCTAAACCAGTGATCTCGCAGGTGAAAGAACTCCAAGTGATCCTCCACAACATTCATGCTGAAGGAATGTCCCTTAGTGAAACTTTCCAAGTTTCTGCAATTATTGAAAAATTGCCACCATCTTGGACTTTATTCAAAAATTATCTCAAGCACAAGCGAAAGGAGATGAATGTGGAGGAGTTGGTGGTCAGGCTAAGAATTGAAGAAGATCACCGTGAGTCTCAAAAGAAAAGTGGGAAGAATCCTATTGAAACGAAGGTCCATGTTGTTGAAGGTCCTAAGAAGAATACGCGAAAGCGTGATGGGGAAGGCACTTCCAAACAGAACAAGAAGAAGTTCAAAGGCAAATGCTACAACTCTCGTAAACCTGAACACCGCTCAAGTGAGTGTCGTAAGCCTAAGAAGAAAAATCGGAATAATCCTCAAGCAAATGTAACTGAGGGTGAAAATATCGCCAATGAATTGGAGGATATGAATCTTTCTGTCGTGGTCTCTGAATGTAACTTGGTGGGAAATACCAAGGAATGGTGGGTGGACACTGGATCCACACGACACATTTGTGCAAACAAATGGATGTTGTCCACCTATAAGCCTTTGGAAAATGAGGAGAACCTCTTTATGGGTAACTCTTTCACTTCTAAGGTGGCGGGACGAGGAAAGATTGCTCTAAAAATGACTTCTGGAAAGGAACGTACTCTCAATGATATTCTTCATGTGCCTGATATTCGAAAGAAACTGATTTCTGGATCTCTCCTGACTAAAAATGTGTTCAAGCTTGTGTTTGTGTCTGATCGCTTTGTGTTGTCAAAGAATGACATGCATGTAGGAAAGGGCTACCTAAATGAGGTCTCTTTAAAATCAAAGTTCTTACTGTAACCCCAAAAACATCTCTTTCAATGAATGAAATTGCTAGTTCTTCTTACTTGATTGAGTCATCTAATATTTGGCATGCTAGATTAGGATATGTTAATTTTGATACCTTTCATAGATTAATTAACATGGAATTTTTGCCAAAATTTAATATTGATAAAAATCATAAATATGAAATTTGTGTGGAATCTAAATTAGCCAGATTACCTTTCCATTCTGTTGAAAGAATAACTGAACCTTTAGATTTAATTCACACTGATATTTATGATTTAAAAAAATTTCAAACTAGAGGTGGAAAAAAGTTTTTTATTTCTTTTATTGACGATTGCACAAAATATTGCTACGTATATTTGCTACACAGTAAAGATAAAGCTATTAGTTCATTTAAACAATATAAGAATGAAGTTGAGAATCAATTAAGCAAAAAGATAAAGGCTATTAGGAGTGATAGAGGATGTGAATATAAATATCCATTTGAGGAATTTTGTTCAGAAAATGGAATTATTCATCAAACCACCGCTCCTTATTCTCCTCAATCGAATGGTGTTGCTGAACAGAAAAACCGTACTTTGAAGGAGATGATGAACTCAATGTTATTAAGTTCAGGAGCTCCCCAGAACTTGGGGGGGAGCCTTACTTTCTACTAATTACATTCTCAATAAAGTACCTCATAAGAAGGCTCACAAGAAACCTTATGTATTATGGAAAGGTTGAAGACCTTCTTATAAATATTTACGAGTGTGGGGGTCCTTAGACAAAGTGATGTTTCCTAAACCTAACAAGGTAAGAATAGGGTCAAAACCATGGATTATGTGTTCATCGATTATGCTACTAATAGCAGTGCATATCGATTTCTAGTTTGTAAATCTGAGATTTCGGATATTCATGTAAATACGGTTATTGAATCGAGGGACGCTTCATTTTTGGAAAATAAATTCCCGAATAACATGACCTGAGAATTAAGTCTTTCTAAAAGGACAAATCAAGCTACTACAAGTGGTAATCATTAACCTATTGAACCAATAGAGGATGAACAAAGACGTAGTAAAAGAGCAAGAACCTCGACTTCTTTCGGTCCGAATTTTCTAACATATTTGCTATAAAATGAACCTCAATCGTACAAAGAATCCATATCCTTAACCGATGCTTTTAATAGGAAAAAAGAAATCAATAGTGAAATTTAATCCATATTACAAAATCATACGTGGAAACTAGTGGATCTTCCACTAGGTTCAAAACCGTTAGGTTATAAATGGATCTTCAAAAAGAAGGTGAAGGTCGATGGATCAATTGATAAATATAAAGCTAGACTTATAGCTAAAGGCTATAGGCAAAAGAAAGGGTTGGATTACTTCGACACATATTCACTGGTAACAAGAATAACGTCCATTCAGATGTTAATAGCAATAGCTGCTATTAATGGACTTGATATACATCGAATGGATGTAAAAACTGCATTCTTAAATGGTGAACTAGATGAGGAAATTTATATGGAGCAACCTGAAGGGTTCAAGGTTCCGGACAAGAAGGAAAAGTATGTAAGCTTGTTAAATCACTTTATGGATTAAATCAAGCACCTAAGCAATGGCATGAAAAATTTGATAATGCAATGTTATCAAATGGTTTAAAAATTAATGAATGTGATAAATGTGTTTACTTTAAATACATTCAAAATGGATATGTCATTGTATTCCTATATGTTGATGATATGCTTATCATGGGTAGTAACATGGAAATTGTCAAAACTACAAAATAAATGTTGAGTAGTCGATTTGACATGAAAGATTTGGGAATCGCCGATGTTATATTAGGAATTAAAATTTCTAAAACATCGGATGGACTTATATTATCTCAATCTCATTACATAGAGAAAATACTCGAAAAATTCAAGAAGTTTGATATTAGTCCTATCAAGACACCGGTAGATGTAAATTTACATCTAGCAACAAATAATGGTGAAAGCATATCTCAACTAGAATATTCTTGTATTATCGACAGTTTAATGTATATCATGAACTGTACACGACCTAACATAGCATACTCAATAAGTAAACTAAGTCAATTTACGAGTAATCCAGGGAGAGATCACTGAAAAGTAATATTGAGAGTTTTGGGTTATTTAAAATATACTCAAAACTATGGACTGCACTACTCAAAATATCTAGCGGTTCTTGGAAGTACATTGCGATGTAAATTGGATATCCGATACAAAAGACTCTAAGTCTACGAGTGGGTATCAGTTTACGCTTGTAGGTGCAGCCATATCTTGGAAATCCTCAAAACAAACGTGCATTGCTAGATCGACAATGGAATTCGAATTCATTGCACTAGACAAAGCTGGAAAAGAAGCTAACTGGCTTCGCAATTTCTTAGAGGATGTTCCAAATTGGTCAAAACATGTGCCCGAAATATGTATACATTGCGATAGTCAGTCGGCAATTGGAAGGGCACAGAATCACATGTATAACAAAAAGTCACGACATATTCTTCGTCAACACAATACCGTTAAACAACTTCTTTTAAATAGAATTATCTCAATTGACTATGTAAAGTCAAAAGATAATATATCGGATCCACTAACGAAAGTTTTAAACCGAGAGCAAGTTGAAAGATTGTCAAGGGGAATGGGTCTAACGCCTATAAATAAATAAGAACCAATACAGTGGCAACCCAACCTAGCTGACTGGAGATCCCAAGATCTAGGTTCAATGGGCAAACTGAACTACATTATATTCAGTAAGCACTGGAGGATATTTATTCCTATCCATTCCAAATATGAGACAGTGCACATCTACCGCGAAATTAGGATAAGTTATGCTTTTAATGACATCCATATCTTAGTATGTCTAAGTGGGGTATTGCAGGATATTCTTCATGGAAGTCACGTACGTGAGTAAGAAGGGGACCACTTCTATCAGAATAATGAAAGGCATATTCTCTAAATACTCACGGAACCAAGTGGTGTTCAGGGCCAAAATGAACACAAACGTGAGAACCAACTGTGTTGAAGAATTATTGTGTGAACACTATTATCTAGGTTTACAAAAACGGTTAACGGTTGAAAGACGTGAAGTCTACAGATTAACCAGGTAAATCCGATGGTATATCACTAAGGAAAGTTCAAGGCCACTAGGTTACTTCTCCCGATGCAATAAATCTTCAGGTTTACTCAACATGTGTCTGCATCTACATTAGCATCTATTATGTTTTATTTATAGAGATATATCATTCATGTGAGGGATTGTTATACAATTGGACAGTGCTATGAGAAATTGTGAGTTCAAATTTAGGTGGGACCCACACCATAATAATTATGGGACCATATACGAACGCGTTCTTCTTCGCAAGGAGATTAACGTAGTATATTCACATGTCCAATTTTAATATGTCCCCAAAGTGACTCACAAAGCAATGAAAGTTAATGAATTGGGTATGTTTTAACTCTTGTCCCACATTGGAAGAGTAGTGGAAAAATGATGAGTTAATAAAACCCAAATGATGGACTAAGGCTTGGATATCCCAACTCTTTGAAGGGGAGATGTCCTACACTATGCATGTGTTGGGCTTGGGCACGTCCGGCCAGCTCGGCTTGGCTCGAGCTTGGGCTTGGGCTTGGGCTTATAAAATTCTCCTATATTTTTGGGCCGAATTAATTAAACTTTATGTGCTTTTATTAATTGATTACATAATTAATTGATTATTAATTAACTGTTTGACTGTTAATTGCCAAAGGTCAACAGTTAACAAAATTAACTATTATTGACAGTTAATTTCGGTTTTGACTGTTCCAACAGTCAACACAAAAGCTAAAAATACAAACCATTCCCTCCAGTTTTAAGTTGTCATCAATTAAACTACTCCAGAAAATTATTGAAAATGCTACTGCATTCTTTCCTTCATCCAGAAAAATATTTTCTTCATTTCTGCATATCATGCTACTGTTTCGGTTGAGTATTAACACAGATTTGTGTTCATTGGAATTAATTATTGTTGTTCTACATAATTAATTCGAGAAATCCGTTCTATCTTGGGAGGCGATTATTCATTAACCTAAAGCACATTGGAGGGAATAAATTTGCTTTAAGGAGACTGTTCTACTGGGCTCGAATTTAACTTTTTATTGTGTTGTTAATTCTGTAATATCAAGTAAGTTACATTTTCTAAAATTCATTTTTTATTTTTGTAATTATAATTTTATTCATAATTCTGTACTTTTGTATTATCAATATAGTAGACATAACATTACTGATTGGCGATAAGTATTGCAGAGATTGGGGTTTTTCGACCACTGATCATTGGTCGGTGCCATGGTCACAGTACCAGAGTCCTCACAGCACCCGACTTGGTCGGCAACAGGTATTGTACAGCTTGAGGGGTTTCCAACCTCCTATTTATTGGTCAGAAATTTCACTGGACTTAACCTGGTCACCAACAAAATCTTCTGGTCGAGGTCAAAATTTTCTGGTCGGAGTCAAATTTTATTGGTCGGTGCATGCTTACAGTACAATATTATTGGTTGACATCATACCAGAGTCTCATCAACTCAACATTTGAAGAGATTGGAAGCTTCCCGGCCACTAATAACTGGTCGGCGGTAGCAACCACTGACCATTGTATGGATGAACAAAATTCTTCAGGCATTAAAGGAATTAATTGACGTCCTTTTCGATGTGCATTCTCTCAAATGGAAATAAAGGGACAAGTGGGTTTGAACCACTTAATAGTTGTTGTGATGGTCACAAATGATTGCTTTATTGTAAAATTGCTCAGGCATTTCTATACTTTGTTTGACCTCACTTATGCCTTGCTCAAATGGATTTATGCCTTGCTTAACCTGATAATTCTTATTGTTGAAATTGGTCGACAACAACTGCGCTGGCATCATTAGACCATCATCACTGATCGATGACAAGAAGATTAAATACGATCACATTTTATTTGAGAATTTTGGATTCTAGGACTTTATTGACATCTGCTATTTAGAAGCCTTTGATTTACTCGCTATTTGTTGTTTAAAAGTTTTTGGTTTATTACACCAACTCTCTGCACTTGAGAGCCTCGTCTGAAACCAACTTATAAATATTTTGAAAACAACTTATATTAGGGTATTTGTTGGAGTTCAAATAACTTTACAAAAATTTGAATTAAATTCAAATCCTTACGTCCGATATATATATTTGACAAAAATCTGCACACATTTGGCACAAAATATAATATTTCATGTTTTGAAATTTCTTTTGTCCGATGTTCGAGCATATGCATATAATTTATTATTTGGCTGAATAACTCAATATCATGATAATTTCTATGTTATTTAGCCTCAACAGGTGTTCAGGCGACTTATTAAATTCCATAGGTACAAGATTCAGTCTTGACGAACGCTCGGCCACAATCTTAAGCTCTTGGAAATATTATTTATGCTCGGCACTATACAATTTTGCCTCGACATATCAGTGAGGTATTATTTATCTTCTTAATGCTCTGAAATATATGCTCGAGCACAAATCATTCTCTATATCCATTCGGATGGTTATGCATATTCTATATTTAGCTCGACAACATATTTATTGTCATATATTCAGTCCCGAAGAGATCTGCCACACTAATTATATTTTACCCCCAACGGACAGTTGGTCGGGATAATTCTTTCTATATTCAGTCTCGATAGATGGTAAACATATCCGATCGATAATCGACATTACCTTTACTATTGTTATTCAATTGAAGGGTATGGAAATATATTTTTCTCTAAATGCTGGATCAGTCCCCTCAGGCATTATTTTAAGGCCCAGATATATGGTCAGCTATTATTTATCTGAATGTTTTTCTCACTAGCGTCGATGGATATATATATCATTTGAATTATCACAATTGAGCTTTATTCAATCTCGGCTAATGACTACATCAGTATTATATTTTCAACTCGGCTCATATGCTCGAGCATGCTTGTTATTTGATCTTTTCAAATGCCCTATATATAATCGGCATTATATTGCAGTAAAGTACCAACGATTGATCGTGCATTGCTACTATTATTCAGTCCTTTCTTCAAAAAATGGGGGCTTCAGCTATTTCCCTAAATACCGATTTCAGTATAGAATTTTGATATGAAGACTTGAAGCCGAGAATACTTCTGAGGAAGAGAGCTTAACATCAAAGTAGTCGAGCAGACTTCTTCGAAAGATAGCTCAACGACTCGAGATAGACGAGCAGACTTCTCCGAAAGAGAGCTCACAGTTCAAGCAGATCGAGCAGACTTCTCCGGAAGAGAGCTCACAGTGATCATTACTTATTGTATGACTTCGCCTTTTGACAGGTCACAAACGAGAAGCCTGTAAAACTTTGTATACAACTAAAATAGTTACAAATAAGTTTTACCCAACTAATTTAAATACAGGAAGACATGTAAACGTTCTTAGTCATTGGAATACAAACATATGTTCCTCATACACTTAGTCACCACTGATAACTAATGCTAAACGTCGATCAAGATATCTAGCTGCATTAGTAGAATCTATGGCATTACATTCACAGACACTGATAACTGATGATAAACTTGGATAAATAAAACTATTTGTAGTTACCTCTTACTGCATTAGTAGAATCTAAGGCCCTACAATTTAATTATTGAACTCATTACTTGCTAAACAAGCAGTTTACCTAGTCGGCAAGCTGATTAAAAGCTAATCACAAAGTTAAATATAGATCAACCAATTATTCCAACACCAATGGCCTCGACAATAGGAACAGTTATTATAAATGACAACGATCTTAGGATTCATTTCATGGAGCATTTTTGCTCAGCCTTATCCATCCCAGCAAGAGCAAAAGCAAGCGCAAAGAAATCAGAGTATCAGAGTAATTTTTATGATTCATAGTTTTTCAAACTATAAGAATGCTAGTGAAATATTCTACAAAGTCCAGTAGGTTAACCATTAGCATACTTAAATACTGAGAAAGTATTCAACGCTCATATTCCATTCGTGGGGGCTTATTATTTATGTTGCTATGACATTCCAAGGTAGAATTGATGAAAATCACCAGCCAAGCATCAGATTCGGCTCCAGATCATAACATGGTCGCCATACTGGCCAATCATTATCCAGGAGTTATTTTTGTTATTGAATATCAAGAGTCACATTCACCCAACACTAAGCAGACTGGAGAAAAGGTGTTTGAAAACCAGTATATTACACTAGCAAAGCATTCAGAGGAGCAAAAATTGGGTATCCACGCTTAAAAGACAAATTGACTTTGGGTCTCGTTAAAGCATCAAGGAATATGAAACCCTATTCCCTAGCGCACACCATCGTAGTATAAACTGATTTACTTTCTCGGTAAGTGCTCCACGAACTATTAAAATTAGGCAGGTTAACGTGTTAGGTCGTGGAGCTTGAAGAATATGATATCATTTATGAGTCAAGAACTGCGAACTTTGACATATTTTATTACTAAATTCAGACACTCATAAGTGATCCATAACCCAAGTTTGCATGCCAAGTATACTTCCTTGGAATAGAGCTTAGCTCCAAAGCAAACCAAAATTATCGATCAGCCTGAATCATCCATTGTTTAGGAGATAGCCCATCAATACGTTGAAAAAACCAAGAAGATTATCCTTCACTCCGCACGTATTTTAGAAGACCAATAATCTCATTATGTACGGGCGCCGAGCAAATTTTTAGAATAAATACTCCATCCTCTCAGTAAATCATCAAGCATGGAGCATTGAGGGCTTCTGTTGATGCAAAAAATTATCTATCTACATGGACCAATCATAAATAGACACTTGTCATCCTATGTGGCAATATGTACAGTCAACACTCAGTTAGGTAGCTCAGAAGACAGTTGGGCGGCTAGCTAGCCGATCAACCAACCTAAATAATATAAACCATTAAGAATACCAAAGGCCATTGGTGTAGAATATCAATAGTTATACTTATTGTACAGTTGTAAATGACTTGAGATATAAAGGCATTCCATCTTTTGGGTTCCTAACAACCCCTATAAATACATGCTCTCCCTTAGCTAAAGAGAGAAGAATTCAATCATTCTCAACACACCATGTTGTGATATTGTAAACTCTTGGGAATAAAATAACAGTGGACGTAGACTTTCCTGACAGCCAAACCACTTTTAAAATATTTGTCTCTTATATCTTTGATGTGATTGTTTATATTCATTTCATCTTCAATATCATCTTCATACTTTCACTTTATCTGCAACTTTAAAATGGTCTATATCATTTTTAGGCATCAACACTGACCTTTCTGGACAGATATCCAAATGGTTGATTGATCTTGGGAGGTTTGACATTCACTTTCAACCAAGGACAACAATCAAAGGGAAAATTCTGTCCAATTTTATTGTAGAATTCACTGGAGATGGACCCATCGACCAGTAGTTGGTCGATCAACCAGAGATAAAGGGGTAGGTCCAGGATAAAAGATATATATTTTATGTTGACGATGCCTCTAATCCTAAGGGGAAATCATTAGACTTGTCCTCGTAACTATAGAGGACGCGATGATCAAACAAGGTATTAGATTGAAATTTGAACCCTCCAATAATGAGGCCGGATATGAGGCACTTATAGTTGGTCTACACAAGGCCCACTTGCTGTGGGAAAGACAGCCTAATATTTATTACGACTTCAAACTAGTATCTAATCAGGTCAATGGGGACTTCAATGCCAAGGATGGCAGCCTACCTCACAGTTGTGCATGAGCTGGTTACAAAATCTGAGGAAGTCTATGTTCAATAGATCCCCCAGAGGCATAATAGTCATGTCGATGCCTTAGCAGTACTAAGCTCAGCAATTGACTCAGATCTCAAAAGAACAATTAAAGTGAAATTCCACGCCAAGCCCAGTATCGACAAAATAGTGAGCATCGAGCACATCTTCTCCCTCAATAAGGGTCCGAGCTAAATGGACCAAATCATTGCATAATTGTAAAGTGAAACACTACCAACCGATAAGAAATTAGCTCATCAGGTCAGATTTTTTATTTCTACTTGGTGCCTGGGGGAAAACTTTATAAAAGATCCTTCATAGGCCCCTACATCCAATGCGTACACCAAAAGGATGTTGAGAAAATTCTTTACGAACATCATGACAAAATATGCGAAAGTCATTCAGGAGGAAGGTCCCTAGAATTCCGAGTAATCAAAGAGGGTTGCTGGTGGCTGTATATACCGAAAGATGCAAGTGTTTACATTTGAAAGTGCCAAAAATTCTCTCCCTTGGTTCATCAATCGGCCACCGACCTGAAACCATTGACCAACCCATGGCCATTTACACAGTGGGGGCTAGACGTCGTGGGGCCATTACCTACTGCACTAGGGAATCGTAAGTACTTGTTGGTCGACATAGACTATTTCACTAAGTGGGTTGAGGCTGAACCATTGTCCAATATTAGAGATGCAGATACAATAAGGTTAATCTGGAAAAACATCATAACACATTTTAGGGTACTAAGGGCCATCATAACTAATAATGGCACGCAATATGGAAGTGGTACTTTCCAAAATTTCTCTAACGAGAATGGAATCAAGCACCACTTCAATTCAGTAGCATATATCCAGAGAAATGGCCAGGTTGAAGCCTCCAATAAAGCAATTCTCTATGGCCTCAAAAGAGGCTGGTAAAATCAAAAGGCACTTGGGTGGACAAGATTCCTCATATTCTCTGGGCATATTGTACCACGCCCAGGAGACCAACTGGGGAAACGTCCTTCGCGCTCACATATTCAATGGAAGATGTTATACCCTCTAAAGTGAGCCTCCTGATAATGAGAGCAAAAGTGGCCAACCAAGGACCTAATGACGATGCCTTTCGTGTTGAACTTTACCTAGCCGACGAACGAAGGAAGCGAGCCATGATCAAGCTGGCCTCGTACCAGCATCAGTTGGAAAAGTAGTACAATAAGGGGGCCAATTTGAGGAAATTCTAAGTAGGGGATAACGCCCTCAGAAAATTTCTCGAGAACACCGTAAGGCCGTCTGATTTGGCATAAATATTTCATATTTATCCCCTTAATTTCGGCAATTTTACAGTCAAGTGCATTGTAATTAGACTAGATGTATTTCATATTTATGCTACTAATAATTTTTGTTTAGTATTTCATATTTATTTTTATTTCTCTCTTATTTTACAAGTATTTCATGTAAATGGATGCGAGAGGAAAATCAAAACTAATAAAGAAATGAAGAAAAGGAATATCGAGGGCAAATACGTAATTTTCTAACCTGAACCCAGATGCGGAGACAAAAGGAAAAATCAAAAGCTTGAAGTTACGAGCATACTGGAAGAAACGACACCTAAATTCCAGCTACAGTGAAGAAGTTATGTGCATTTGAAAATGAGAAGACAATTCAAGGGCAAAATAGTAAAATCATAAATTCACCTTGAGTAAACCGGTTCATGGTTATTACGAACCGGTTCGATTGACCTGTTCATGAATTTTATTTTTTACCCTATTTTTCAGCCAAGATTTTAATGGTTTTGAACTACTTCCAAAACGACCCAAAGTCATGGTTGTCCTTCAACTTTAGTTTTTCATAAGTTTTAAGTTTTTTTTAGAGGCAAGAAGAAAAAGAAAAGAGAAGAACATCAAGAAAATCAATTTATTGTCATCTTTACATGCAATCTCAATATAAGTATTGTCTTCTCTCTTATTCCTTTCAAGATTACATCTTTGCATGATATTCCCTTCTTCTTCTGGGTTCGTGTTTTTTTACTGTTTATTTTACGTTAAATCTTACATCACGAATTTATGCAAAGTGGAAATCACATGCTTAGATAAGTTTTCCATATCCGGCTAGGTTTTTAGAGGGTTGGGGTACATGAAACCACCCTAGGTATTATGGATGGATATAAAATTGAATAGAATTAAATAAATAATTAGAAGGTTTGATGCTTTGTCGAAACGAGTTTTGTAGGCTTTTTAACTTCATTTATAGTATGTAATTGGAGTATTTAAAGATATATCATGCGTGCCGAAAATTTTGTTGGTCACATTAAATATATTTTTGACTAGATATTATGCGGAGTAAAATCCTCATATGTTTAGTACTTAGATAAATTTAGGGTTTTATCTTGATTATATATTTAATTCTCAAAAGCTTTCTATCGAACATAATTACCGAAGGTTCGGGGGAATGTATTCCATCCCCGTATTCTCATAAAGTTTATTTCTAAAAGTAAAAAATTTAGTCTCGCATTCATTAGTTAGTTTTCATTAGTTCGTGGGACTTTCCATTGACAATTTCGTCACATTTCTTTATTTCCTTAGCGAGTCAATACTAAGGTTTTAGATGTCGTTCTATCATTGTCGTCACGATCATCGTCCTATTCCCTGAGTTTGACACCCGACTTATCGGGGCATTACTTAAGTGATCGACTTATACTTGAGTGGTAGATACACACGTTGCACACGCTTTTTAAGTCGCGATAGGTTTTTAGCGCCATTGTCGAGGACCTTAAAGCCACAAAAATTACTCTCCAACTCATGGATCGTTCTGTGAAAATACCTCGGGGGATTATTAAGGGTGTGATCATCTGAGTCAACACTTTCTACTTCCCAATAGTGTGTCCATCCCCGATCCCCGCTGCAGAGGGAAAAGGATCCTTCGGGTCCCGCGCATCCCCTCTCTCGGGAGAGTGCTTCGGCCGGCGTCGATTTGTGAGGTGTGAAAAATGTAGAGAGATTCAGAGTCGCCAGTCTATTTTACTCAAAACAGACAAAAGAAAAGGGGAAGCCACCCCGAAGGATGGCATCCAAAGACATACTGGTGCGTGCGAAACCAAAATGATTCGAGAAGGGTTCGGAGGCTTAGTTACGAAATGGGAAGGTGTTAGGCACCCATTCCGCCCTTTCGGTCTCTCATGGATATTTTCTATTTTCCTTTATGTTTCCCCCCGTGATATGTGTGCATATGTATATATAGAATGGAGGTAGGAATCCTCGACTTGTATCATGGAAAAGATAAAGCGAGTCATCCGTAGGAATGTGAGATTAATGTAGAAAATAGGATTTGCGCGATTACCCTTGCGTTAATCGTTATAAGGGAATGATAACGCATGTGTAATAATACGCCACTAAGAACGAATGTATAGAATATAATGAAAAATTAGATAAAGAGAAGACAGAAAATAAGAGAAAAAGTGAGACAAGGACTCGAGTCTCGGGTTTTACCCCGAGACGCCTACGTAGCCTACAAAGGCATCAAAGTCCACGTAGTTCGCATAAAAAATGAGGGGTGGGGTTTAACCCATAAATCCAAATGGAGAAATCTCTTATTTGTAAGTGTGTGTGTGTGTGTAGAAAATGTGTTTTTAGTTGTGAGAAAAGTGTGGAAAAAGTGTGAGAATCCCTATTTGGAATTTATGAGCAAACCCTCTTTTTCTTGTTTTTTGGGTTTTATTTATATGAAAATAGGAGATGTGCAATAATACTAGATAAAAAGTATGTTAGGATATGTGAAATAAGATAATAAAAGGGCTTTAAGTAATAAAACAAGTTATTGCAAATTTAGGAAGGTTTGAAGAGAAAGGTGAGAAGAATGGACCTTTTTGGAGACTTTGAACTTGATCTTGAATGTTGAAAAGCAGCCCTTGCACTTGGATGATGATGGAGAGTGGTTAATTCATCAAGTTTGATGAAAGGGATGATGGAAAGTGGAAGTGAAAAAGGGATTTGGAAGTTGAAATCACGCTGCTTTCGAGAGAGGTTTCTGGGGCTTCCTTAGGGAGATTTTCTTCTGATCTGAGCTCTCCTTGCAAATGAGTCCAAGGCCTCCTTTTATAGGCCTAGGGTTCTGCCGATCGGCATTTCCATGGCACTACCTATCAGCAGGTGCCGATAGGCAGGGTCTGGGACCTGCCATTTGGCAGTGCGCCTTATGCTTTTTCGGAAAATTGGCCGTCGAGGGCAAATTGTTGGTCAGAATCGCGCACGGGGCATACCATCAAAAAGGTATTTCAGAAACCTTCGAAAGTACTTTGGACCGCTCCCGAGTTCGAGAGTTGACTTTGGGTCAAATGTGGCTCGGAAGCGTTTGTCGGTCCACTGGACGGGGAATCGTTAGGACGCAAATGGATCGTTCATCCGCATGGTAAGTTGGAACCACGCACGTGGATCGTTATAAAGGTTAGGAGATGTACTTCAACATTCCAAAGAGTTTAACCCAGTTTGGAGAGTTGACTTTGGTCAACCGGGCCCGAGAAGCATTTGGCGACCTCTCAGAGCAAACGGATCGTTCGTCCGCATGGAAAGTCGAAATTACACACGGGATGGTCCGTTGGAAAGGGTATTCAGTGCCCTTCGAAGATTCATTCAGCCTCAGTTGAACTAAAGAGTTGACTTAGGTCAAATAGAGCCCGGGAGCGCCCGGTGGCCTCTGGGTGAGGTTTCGGACGCAAATGGATCGTTCGTCCGCACGGTGAGTCGGAATCGTGCACGGGGCAGACCGTTGGAAAGGGTATTCAGTGCCCTTAGAAGATTCATTGAGTCTCAGTCGAGGTGAAGAGTTTGGCTTTTGGTCAAACCGAGTCGGGGAGTGCCCGATGGCTTCCAGTTCAGTGCTCGGGACATGACCTGGGTCTGCGGTGATGAGTGGAGGTACTAGGGACCTAAGGAGAGTTAGGGGTAACAGAGTGAGGTGTCTACAAAGCCCCTCGACGGGTGACTTTGGAACAAATGATAGTCGTCAATTAGACATCGCATGATGCCTCTGAGAAAGTATGACCGATTCAGAGGGTCGAGGTCGATTCTGAGGACCTAAGGAGCGTGCTGGGGGACGACGAAATCAGAGGGTCGAGGTCATTTCTGAGGACCTAAGGAAGCGAGGGTGACCAATTCAGAGGGCCTAAGGAGTGTGCAGAGGATGATCAATTCTACGGATCAAAGTCGAATCAGCGGGCTTAGGGCAAAGGCTTGATAACCAAGGTCAATTCTGACCTAATGATTGGTGAGGATCGAGGACCGGGATCAATTCTGACCTAAGAGTAGTGATGACCGAGGACCAAGGTCAATTCTGACCTAATTCAGGTGACGATCCAAGATCGGGGTCAATTCTGACCCGAGAGTGGTGACGATCGAGGATCGAGGTCAATTCTGACCTAATTCAGGTGACGATCCAAGACCGGGGTCAATTCTGACCCAAGAGTGGTGATGATCGAGGACCGAGGTCAATTCTGACCTAATTCAGGTGACGATCCAAGATCGGGGTCTATTCTGACCCAAGAGTGGTGACGATCGAGGATCGAGGTCAATTCTGACCTAATTCAGGTGACGATCCAAGACCGGGGTCAATTCTGACCTAAGAGTGGTAACGATCGAGGACCGAGGTCAATTCTGACCTATCTCGGGTGACGATCCAAGATCGGGGTCAATTCTGACCCAAGAGTGGTGACGATCAAGGACCGAGGTCAATTCTGACCTAATCTCAGGTGACGATCCAAGACCGGGGTCAATTCTGACCCAAGAGTGGTGACGACCAAGGACCGAGGTCAATTCTGACCTAATTCAGGTGACGATCCAAGACCGGGGTCAATTCTGACCCAAGAGGGGTGACGACCGAGGATCGAGGTCAATTATGACCTAATTCAGGTGACAATCCAAGACCGGGGTCAATTCTGACCCAAGAGTGGTGATGACCGAGGACCGAGGTCAATTCTGACCTAACTCAGGTGATAATCCAAGACCGAGGTCAATTTTGACCCGAGAGTGGTGACGATCGAGGATCGAGGTCAATTCTGACCTAATTCAAGTGACGATCCAAGACCGGGGTCAATTCTGAGCCAAGAGTGGTGACGATCGAGGATCGAGGTCAATTCTAACCTAATTTAGGTGACGATCCAAGACCGGGGTCAATTCTGACCCAAGAGTGGTGACGACCGAGGACCGAGGTCAATTCTGACCTAATTCAGGTGACGATCCAAGACCGGGGTCAATTCTGACCCAAAAGTGATTGCATTTCCTTGGGAAAAGAAAAGAGTTCCACTGGGGGTAAGAATTGGATTTGGGGTTCCACTGTGGAATGATGAATGAGCTAGGGAATATTTGGATCGTCCTTTGGGAGAGATCGTCAGGGGCGAGTGATTCTTCTGAATTCCGTCGGGGAAAATACCATGCGATATTGTTTCGCACCGGGTAGCCGATGGCTGAGGAGGCTTTGTGTCTTTGATTTGAGCGGAGGAGTTGATCGTTGGGGAGATAACTGGTTTGAGGTTGTAAACTCTACTGAGGAGGTTATTAGGTGGTCCGGGCGCATTGCTCGAAAAGTCATTTTGAGGGTTCCGTTTGGGGAAAAAGAGGTTTCGCCTGAAGGAGTGCAAAATTTTCTTGATGAAAACGTTCTAAATCCCTCCTGGGATGTGTTGCTGAGTAGGGTGGTTGATGTGGAGGACGGGCTGCAAGTGAGGCAGATGGCCCGGTTATTCATCTTGTTGGTGCTGGGAGGTTTCATAGTGGCATCGAACGACGACGTCGTCCATTTGTGGTTTTTGCCGTACTTGAGGATGTTTTTTAACATCCCTTTTTACGATTGGGGGAGTCTAACCTTGGCGACCCTTTACTCTTCTTTGGATGCATTCAGTCGGTGCTGCCAGTAGACTTTTACTGGATCCACGTATCTTCTTGAGGTATTATTTACTTTGCACATTTTCATTTCATGCATTCGCATTTTCCTTTTGCGTCTCTTTATGCTTGTGAATCCAGATGTGGTTCTACGAGGTGATTGGGTGCAACACCCCACTGATTGCTTTGAAGGACGACCTTGTTGGGGACTTCTGCCGATTGTATCGATGGCGTAAGGCCAACCGACAGTCGAAGGGATCTCTCTCCCTGGAGGCGGTGCGTTAGGTCTTGAACAACCTGACCAGTGGTCGGGTAAGGTCCTTTCCTTTTCGGTCTGGGTTTTTGCACCTTTTGATCTTGTATTGACTCATGCCTGCTTGGGGATTATCAGGTGACCTTTTTATCCTGGGGGGACAGCCATTCAGGATACGGGGATGACTGGGGTGAACGCGCAAATGAGGCGTTTGTTGGCGCACAAGTTTGTCCATTCCTAGTATCTCGGGGAGAGGGTGGTTCGGCAAATTACTGGGGAAGAGGTGGTGGTGCCACCTGCGCAGCCTCCTACGTCTATGAGGCGGGAGCGACAGCTGTTGGAGGATGAGAGGATCGCGGCGATGATCGGCGAGTCCTATGCGTTGTACGCTGATACGACTGTGCCGTATGACTATATGGACTTTGTGACGAGCCGGTTGATGGCGCCCAGTATACATGATGCCTTGCTTTTCCCTCCTGCGGGTTCGAGTCGGGTGGTGGGGTCTTCCCACAGCGGTCCGTCGGCACCTGCGGCGGCGGCGACCTCGGAGGTCCTTTTTGTCCGGTTGCACACCCCTTCGTACAACATCCGGCGAGATGATGGAGGGATAGTGCCGATGTTGCACCGTCCTCTTACGATGGATTCAGAGGAGTTGGGTTTGACAGAGGAGGTCCTTCGTCCTGCGGTAAACCTTTCGGTCCTTGTCCTCTTTTTGATGTCCTTTGCTTGATACTGATTCTGCCTTTTCCTTGCAGTAAATCCGGGTGTCGACCACTTGGCTGAGAGATATTAGAGACTGGATATCATCGGCGACCGCCCACATTCGGGATGTTGTCCCTGTTCCTTCTTTCTTGGTGCCGTCAGCCTCGTCCGGGGAAGATTCTGGCTCGGGTAGTGGAGACGCGTCGTCTCGTCGTATGGGAAAGAGAGCGCATCGTAGGGGTGGAAGCTCTTAAGAGAGAGAGAGAGAGAGAGAGAGAATGTGGGTTCGGGCTGAGTCCCGTTGTTTTTGGCTTTTTTTCTATTTCCAGCAAAATGATGTAACACAGTAAACAGATATATGCAATGCAATGTAGTTTTTTGACTTCTTTTATTTTAAAGATGAATGAATGCATGCGCTTTTTAATTTGCTGCGGAGACCGTAAAAAAAGGAATATTTTTGGAAATTTGTGAAGGAAAGTTTTTAAATAAAAAGGGAAATTATATAAGGAGAAAAAGTGTTTTTGAAATTCTGTTGAGAATATCAATTTTTATTTGAGTTTTCTGATTTGACAAAAGAGGAAAAAGGGAAATTTCCCAAAATGGGGGGTTTGCCGATCGGCCTACCTATCGGCAGTTCAGTCCAGTCCCATCAATTGAAAGCTTTGATTGGTACCCTCTTCAGCCTTTGGTACCTTGTGGGGTAGGATTCCCTCCGATTTCTGCAGGGATTATGTCCCTTGTGAGGATTTTTTAGTATAAAAAGGGAGAAGGGTGGAGTGTTCTCATCACACCTTTGTATCCTCTTATGCCTACCCATTATCTTTTAATCTTGCAAAATGGCTCTCCCTGGTAGCATTGAGTTTGTCAATGACCTCGAAGCCTTGGAAGCTATGTGCTCTTATAATGTCGACTACGATGCTTTCAACATGCGTCGAGTCTCCTTATGGCGTAATCGACCTTTTGAGTGGAATATGCTGATAGCGGCGGTACAATTCTAGTACCCGGAAGACCATGTTTTTCGCTTTGGGTTGGAAGAAGTTTATCCTAACTAAGAGGAATTTTCTGCCATGCTCGGTGCGAATCCAAGTGTTGCCGTGGCTTTGCCCGAATTTTCCCGCTCTCCTAGGGATTTGTTGGTCGGGCTTCATCATATCTCACCTTCGGCGGCTAGGTCATTGGTTGTCAGAGGAAAGATTTCCCTCCCGGCGGTGTTGCAGTCCGTGCATTTGAGGGAAGTAGGTGATGCTAGCTATGCTGGAGCCGTTGATCTGGGCCTTGTTTCAAAATTACTACTGGTGACTGGGAGGTGCAAGTGGACCCTCAACTTGCAGCTATTACCTCATGGATGTCATACTGTCGCAATCCTGCGGCGATGATATTGGCAGAGACTCTGAATGGCCTCGATGCTTGGAGAGAAGGTCGTTCTGACTTTTTGAGGGGGAGCCCTTTGATGTTGTACATGTGGTTATCTGAAAGATTCCGCTTGTCGACTCCTCCAGAGTATCCCTTGTCGGCTGTACCCAACTACTTTTCGCGCTACTTCATCCGCGTTGGCCTGTATGTTGAGAATTGGGAGAATTGGTTTGTGGAGTATGGGGCTCGTGGCCTGTATTGGTCAGTGCCTTGGTGGTGACAGTTGCAGCCAGTTCTGAAGCTAGGAGAGTATTCATATGTGCGGCTGGTTGGTCTCAGACAGACCTCTTTTTATTTCTTTTGGCGGCTTCTACGCTAATTTGACTGGGCACAAGTCGTTCCCCCTCGGACCTCAAATTTCTTTCCGGTAGAAGATTTGACTGAGCGCTTGCGTCTGTTGCTTGTATCTCTGTGGGAGAATCGACGTCCGTCGACCCGTCCTTCTCAGTCTGTCGGGAAGGTTTGTCATGTCCCCAAAGATTATATGAAGTGGTTATGGAGGAAAGTAGTCAGCAAAATGTTGGCAGTAGAGACTGGTCAAAGGTGGTTTATTTTATCTGACTCCATGGAAGGGGTGTTGTGGTGTTTTCGAAGATGGTTAAAGCTCATCAATCCATGGAATATTTGCGACACTCTATTCAGGCAGGGGAAACTTGGGGTCCTCGGGATGTAGATGATGAGGGCGCAGGCTCTTCTGGTAGCTGTGGGTAGGACTCCTAGAGAGTTTATTTGTGTAACAGATGTGGGGGATTTTATGTGGCTTTTTATGGCAATAGGGGGAAGGGAGTTATCCGTTCCTTTTTCTTATGTAATCCGTACTGTAATTTCTTATTAATGAAATAAGCAAGTTTCTGATCATACAGCTGTGCCTTTCTATGAGTTTTGTATTTTGAATTATCTATACTGATCGCTAAGGCATACATAATCCTTTTGCTCAAATAATTTTAGAATGAACCGCCGTTCTCGGAGGTAAGAAAAGAATAGTATTTTGCGAGAAAGAAAAGGGCCGCACACATGTGAGGAGTATGAGCTACCTACGTACCTCTGGGTTTTTTTGAAAAGTTTTGAAATAGTTTTTGTACAGGATCAGGCCCACGTAGTTCTGGGTAGAGGGAAATGAAGATTTTTTTTTTTTAGAATAGAAGGGGGATGAGAAGAGTCTTAGTGCGCCGAGATTTCGGACTAGGGGTAGAATTTCTTGAGACGGTCCAGATTGATTGGACGAGCGATCTCTTCCCTATCTAGGTCAGTGAGCATGGCGGCATCGCCAGACAAGATTTTCTTCATAATGTAAGGGCCGCTCCAATTGGGCTTGAATTTTCCTATGGGGTCCCAAATGGGTTTTATTATCTCCTTGAGGGCTAAATCCCCCTCCCGGACACCGCGGTCCTTGACTCTCTTATTGAATGAACGCGCCATTCGGCGATGGTATCCCTGTATGTGATAAAGAGCTTTTAATCTTCTTTCATCTAGGAGGGCTATCTCATTAAGACGGCTTTGGCACCAGTCTTCTTCACTAACCATGCTTTCGAGCATGACGCGTAGCGAGGGTATTTCCAGCTCCACAGGGAGGACAACTTCCATGCCATAGACCAGAGAGTAAGGGGTAGCCCCAGTAGAGGTTCGGATGGAGGTTCGATAGCCCCAGAGGGCGTACGGTATCCGATCGGACCAATCCCTACAACTTTCGGTCATCTTACTGATGATGGATTTGAGGTTTTTGTTGGCGGCCTCAACAGCACCATTGGTCTGGGGTCGGTAGGAATAAGATTTGTGTTTCTGAATCCCATACTCGTTGACTACTTCTGTGACTTCTGCCTCGAAGTGCAAACCGTTATCTGACACTAGCTCGTGCGGGACTCCATATCGGTAGATGATATTTTTCTTAATGAATTTGGCCACCTTCTTGGCATTCAATACTGCATATGATTCAGCTTCGACCCATTTGGTGAAGTAATCAATGGTAACTAGGATGAACTCATGCCCATTTGAAGCCTTTGGCGTAACCTTCCCTATGATGTCGATACCCCAGGTGGAGAACGGCCAGGGAGAAGTCATGTTGTATAATTCTCGCGGAGGGAGATGTTGGAGATTGGAGAATTGTTGGCATTTAGGGCATCTCCGAACATAGGCGGTGCAATCCTGGGCCATGGTGGTCCAATAGTAGCCCTGTCGGAGGATCTTCTTGGCAAGCATGTGATCGTTCATGTGGGGCCCGCATTCCTCGCTGTGGATTTTCTGCATTATCTTTTCAATGTCAGCCCCTGCGATACAGTGCAAGTGAGTTCCGTCAAAATTCCTCTTGAGTAGTGCTTTATGACAGATGATGTACTGGGCGGCCAACCTTCGGAGGGTATCTCGGTCAGCCTTGTTGGAACCCTCGGGATACCTACCGTACCCGAGGAGGCACCAAATATCATAGTACCACTAGTTGACTAGCTCAGGATCTTCTGTGGCGACGAGCTCAATGTGGTAGCAATGGGTTGGTTTGTCTTGCTTTTGAACTAGGAAGGGGGTCATTGTTATTCCCTCGGGCATGTCGACCATGGAGGCTAAGGTAGCGAGAGCATCGGCTAGGTTATTCTTTACTCGGGGTAGGTAATGGAAGGTGATATCTCGGAATTGGGAGGTTAACTCTTCTAATTGGGTGTGAAAGGGTTCGAGCTTTTCATCCTTGACTTTCCACTTTGTGAGCACTTGACCGATGATGAGGGCAGAATCCCCATATACATCAAGGCATTAAATACCTTTCTTGAGGGTGACCTTGAGGCCCACTGTGCATGCCTCGTATTCCGTCATGTTATTGGTTCAGGGGAAATTCAACTTGATGACGAAGGGAGTATGAGAGTCATCCGGGGCAACTAGGAGTATCCTAATGCCATATCCCTTTTTGTCGACAGCGCCGTCAAAGAACATTTTCCATCGGAGGTTGTCTTGGGCTGTGCAAAGGATATTCTCATCTGGGAATTCGGAGATCCAGACATTAGCTTCTTCTACGGGGTAATCCGCAAGGTAGTCAGAGATGGCTCTTCCTTTAACGGCTTTCTGTGTGACATACACAATATCGAACTCGATTTGGAGCATCAACCATCGGGCCATTCGGCTAGACAAGATGAGTTTCTCAAGCATGTATTTTATGGGATCCATTCTGGATACAAGTTTGATGGGGAAGGCAAGCATGTAGTGTAGTAACTTTTGGGTGACCCAGACAAGCGCGACACATGCTTTTTCCAAAGCAGTGTGGTTGACCTCGTACGCAGCCAATTTGCGACTGGCATAATAGATGGCTCTTTCTTTACGGGAGTCTTTAAGGTATTGGGCTAACAAAGCCCCAGCTGCAGTGTCGGTTATGGTTAGGTATAGGAGCAGAGGGAGACCAGGTTGTGGTGGCATGAGAACAAGAGGTTGGGTCAGATATTGTTTGATTCGGTCAAAAGCTTCTTGTCAGGCCTTGTTCCAAACCTTGGTTGAATCCTTTCGGAGGAGTTTGAAGATTGGTTCACAGATGGAGGTTAGCTGGCTGATGAACCGGCTGATGTATTATAATTTCCCAAGGAAACCACGGACTTCTTTCTCTGTTCGGGGGGTGGCATCTCAAGTATGGCCTTCAGCTTGGCGGGATCTGCTTCTATCCCTTTCTCACAGACCATGAATCCTAAGATTTTTCCCTTTGTAACGCCGAAGACGCACTTCTGTGGACTGAGTCTCATCTGATACTGCCACAGTCGTTCTAAGAACTTTCGGAGAACAGGAGCGTGATCGTCTCTAGTTTTGGACTTGATAATCATATCATCCACATAGACTTCCACCTCTTTGTGAATCAGATCGTGCAGGATGGTTGTGGTATCCCATTGGTAGGTAGCCCCAGCATTCTTGAGACCAAATGGCATAACGGTGTAGCAAAAGGTTCCCCATGGGGTGATGAATGCGATTTTTTCTTGGTGGTCAGAGTGCATCTTGATTTGGTTGTATCCTGCAAACCCGTCGACGAATGACTTGAGAGCATGACTAGATGTGTTTTCCACGATCATATCGATATTGGGTAGCGAATAATCATCCTTCGGAGAAGCTTTGTTCAAATCTCGGTAATCCACACACATTCGAACCTTTCCTTCTAATTTCGGTACAGGTACAATATTGGCTAGCCACGTGGGATATTCGATTACTCTAATAAAACCTACGTTCAACTATTTGACCACCTCTTCTTTGACCTTGAGCAACCATTCGGTGCGGAGCTTTCTCAACTTTGGTTTAACCGGCTTGTAATCTGGGAGAGTGGGGATCTCGTGTTGTGCTATTTCAGGATCGATACCAGGCATATCATCGTAGGACCATGCGAAGACATCCACGAACTCCTTTATCAATTCTTCGAGTTGTGCGCGCTCATCCTCGTCAAGGGTGGCCCCTATCCTAATCTCGCGCAGTTGGCTACTAATACTGAGATTAATAACAACAGTCTCTTCTTCATTAACTTGAACGCGGTTATGTTGTTTATTACTAACCTTATTTATATCAGTTAAGAATTGTTCATTTGCAAAATCATCATCATCAAAAGTTTGATTAGAATCCAAGTAGTTAATGTAAGGCACGGCAAGATACTCAAAATCTTCATTTATTTCATTGATAGGAAAAATAGCATTGAGAACCTCATCAAAAGAGGTCTCGATTACATTTGAGCAAGGATAGACAACAGTAGATGAAACAGGGTAAACATTGGGGTTAGGGGAGATTTCAAGAGGTAGAGCTGGCGCAGCATGCCAGTTGAGGAGAGGTGTATCAGCAGCTTTAATCAAATGAGAGGGGTCCAGTGGTGTGGTGTCTGAATGAACCATGCAGAGTGCCAGCCCCAATGTCTACAAGTTGAAGGAATCTTCGAAATCACTTTCCTCAGTCTCTTCGACATTTTTGGTGAGCGGTTGTTCGCGGTGTGGGAAATTTTTGGCCCATGGGTAACCATCTTGGAAAAAGATCTCCATTCCAGGCTTCATTTTCTTGTCTGTGCGGTCGTACCATGGTTTTGGAAAACCGCAAAAGGGGAAATCATCACCCTCTTTGATGAATCGTCCATTCAGGGAGTCACCTGGGAGAATCTGGATGCAGTATAATCTTCTCTTTGGTCGAGACTGGCGTATCATTTTGAGCTCTTGTTCTGACGGTTAATACCCCAAACCACAAGTAGGGAAAGCTTTCTTCAGTTCGATGGGCACAAGTATCCCCTGCTGCCTTTGTCCTAGCCCCAGTCCGGGTATGAAGTGCATGTTTCTGAACATCTGAATCACATTGACATTGCCACGAGGGTCATATTCTGGACAAACCCTTTCTTTGAAACCGTCCCCTGCCGGGAGTAGGGATGGCTCAACTCGGAATCCTGACAGGAGCATATCATTTGACCCATGTAGTATCTCAAGGATTGGACTGCTTATGCTTGCATCTTCGATATTTTCGTCATCGCCTAAAATGGTGATAACTCTCCCATCGACGAAGAACTTCAATTTCTGATGGAATGAGGAAGAGACACCCTTTATACTGTGGAGCCAGGGTCGTCTGAGAAACAGGTTGAAACAGGCCGGGATATCAATGACTTGGAACTCGACGACAGGGTTTATAGGGCCAATCCCTATTGCAAGTTTTATGGATCCCATCACCTCACGACGGGTGTTATCGTAGGTATGCACGGCTGCGGAGGTTAGAGCGAGGTCACTTTCTTTCAGACCTAAACATTTGAGGGTTCTCAGTGGGCAGACATTCAAAGCAGATCCATTATCAACCAGGGAAAGCGGTACAACCTTCCCCATAACTTCGATGGAGATGTTGAGTGGATGATTGTGATTTGGCCCAATTTTGGGGATTTCCTCTTCAGATAATGATAACATTCGGTTGGAGGTCAAGGATCCAACCAAATTTACTGCTTCTTCTGGTGTCGTAGAGGGAGGAACTACGGGTCCTGTGATGAACTTGATTAAAGCATTTCTGTGCAGCTGGGAAGACATGAAAAGCCCCCATAGAGTGATGTTAGCTTGAGTTTTCTTCAGTTGATCGAGGATCTTGCTCTCCTCGATGGTCATTTCTGGCATAGGAAGGTTTTCAACACCCTTCCCCTTGTCATTTGCTGGTAGTGAGCTTGGAACTTGATAATGTCTCCCTGATCTGGTCATATGATTTACCGAAGAAGAGAAAAACATGAATCCCATTTCTTCATCGATCTCAGGCCGCTCTGGCACCCTATTTATTTCTCCGAGCAGTTCTTCAAATGATATCATCCCACATAAGTCGGTTACTGGGTTAGTTCTTCCTGAAGCTTGCTCTTCATTCGACTCTTCGAATTCTTCCCCCCATCCGGTGGCAACAATTTTGCTTTCCCCCTTGAAGTCAATGCATTCCATAACTTCAACGGCTTCCTCATATAGGTCTTCCCATTCTGTGGGGATGTGTAAGGGTGAAAGGACCAGGTGCCCTTGTAGCTTCAAAGAACCAAATAACTCGGTGATACTGCAAATGTTGTTGGTTTGCTTGAATGCTTCCGCCATGATTTGGACAACATCATCTAAGCCTACTTCATCGGTTGGTATCACCCAACTATCTGACTCTCGGGCCCATTTCCGTACTTCCAAAAATAGCGCACTGAACCTACGACAATCGATAATCATCTGTGAGGGCAATTTCAGCCCGAACTCTAGGAGTTGATTCAATACCTCTGACAATTCCATACTTCCACTTTCAGAACGAGTCCGGACAGCGATGCGTGCTCTAGTAAAGAGTGACAGTGCCTGATCAGGGGGGCTAGTAGGTGTAGGAGTAAATATGGGCAAATTTGAAGAGGTTTAGGAGGGTATAGGGGTGTGATCGGATTGATGGATCGAAATCCGAGTTTTCTTCCAAGAAGATGGCATTGGTGTGATTTGGGAGTGGATTCTGAGTAGTGTTTGGCTTAGGATTGACTGGTGGGGCGATGGTACCCCGATCGATGAGATCTTGGATTATGTTTCGGAGGTGAAAGCACTGGTCGGTGGTATGGCCAGTTGTTTGGTGAAAGGCGCAATGAGCATCGGTTTTAAAGTTTCTTAGGAGTGGATTAGGTAATGGACGGGGATCCAAGGGTTTTATAAGGTTTCGGCTTAACAGGGCTTGGTAGACTTTGGAGAGGGGAGCATGAAACTCAGTGTATTCCCTTCGAATGGGGGCAGGGCGACTTTCTGGTCCCCATGATGTGGTTGGTTGAGAGATGTTGTTGATGGTTGAGACTGTAGCATTGGCAGGCTTGTCATATTTTCTGGGGGTAAACTGCCCGGACACCTTCTTCGGTTCAACTTCTATTTTGTCAAGACCTTCCTCAATTTCTACTCCTGCATCTCTGAGAGCTCGAAAGTGGGGGTAGTACTATCCTCCCATGGTTGCTCGGACATGGGGCAAGAAATTCTTCTTTACTATGTTGACTTGTTCTTCCTCAGATGGCCGATTGGTCATGGTAGCTGCTTTTTCCCTCCATCGAGCTATAAAGTTACTGACTGATTCTCCAGAGTTTTGTTTGAGCAGCTCTAAATCACGGCAGGTGACCTCGAGCTCTTCGTTGTATTTGTACTGCGACATGAATTATCGGGATACATCCTCCCAGTTACGGATTCTGTATTCCTCAAGAGATAAAAACCATCGGAGGGCACTATACTTCAAGTTTGCTGAAATAATTGGGACATTACTTCTTCGGAAGTCCCTAAGAGAGTCATGGAACGGTGATAACTGCGAAGATGAACAATTGGGGGACCACTCCCCCCGAACTTCTCGATATTTGGCATCTTGAACTTATCAGGTAACCTCGCTTTAGGATAAGGAGACATGTGGTTGTAGTCCATGTAATTCCCAGAGATCCTGACCTGATCAAACTTCTTAGTGAGCATCTTAAGATCTTCTTTGACTTTGTTCAACTCCTCCTCTTTTGGATCAATGACCATAGGCAGGTTAGCCACAGACTGGGCAATGTTGGGCATCAGAAGCTGGGCGGGCGGCGACCCATTGGCAGGAGGGGCACGCGGGGCATGCTGATATTCTTTCGGGACCCAGATAGGCTCAAGTGGACCCATAGCACAAGGGAATAGGTCCTCGGGATCTTGAGGAATAGGAACTTGGTTTCGTTGCATTTTTCGAACCTCAGCTTGGAGGTTTTCAATCTTGGCCACGAGCTGAGCTAGGACTGTCGGCAGATCCGTTTGTATGACTGGTGCTTGATCTGCATTCTCCATGGGAGATGGATGGATTCCGAACTCGAAAGAAGTAGTTGACTGAAGACCGAAGCCAATAGGGAGCCAGGCCAAGGGCGTGCGATCGACCTGAGAAGGCGTAGGATGAGGTTTATTTTTGAGAAAGAAAAAAAAAGGGAGAAACTATTTTTGGATTTTTGATAAAAAGGGAGAATGTTTTTTTTTCTTGATAAAAAGGGAGAAATGTTTTTGGATTTTTGATAAAAAGGGAGAAATGTTTTTGGATTTTTTTTTTTTTTTGATAAAGAAGGGAGAAATGTTTTTGGAGATGGAACTCAGCATGATTATTATTATTATGTTCTCACTTGTTTTTAATTCTTCTAAATGCAATGTCGGACGGGACCCGAGCCTGGAAAAGTGGCGGTCTTAATATATGCAGAGCTACGTTTGGACTTGTAATCAGGCTCGGGGACAGGGTCCCGTTTTGAAAATTTGCGAAAATTAGGCGGCAGATCGACCCGGAATTTCAGCAGAGTTTTGGGTTGAAACCGGCAATCTAAAGTGCGTGTCCTAGGTTTGACACCTATATACGGGTATGCAGATGGTTGGGTGAATCGGCATGGGTTCCCCCCTTTGGCGTGACTTCCACGATATACGTCTTGCTCTTGCGGGCAATCGGTACGTGTGGACAAGCCATTTGATATACCTGAGTGTACGTGAATTGCCTCACCCTATACCTCGTGCGGACGGTACGTGTGAGAGCGAATTCGATATACTCGGCGTACGTGAATGAATTCCCTGCGATATACCTCCTGTCATGACTTCGGTCAAGCGGTACGATGCGGGGGAACCGTTCGATATACGTCGAAGGTACTTGGCCAATGGAAGGTGAGAGTCATATCGCTTAGGCTAACTGCGACCTGCTGGACCAGCGCCCATCATGAAGTGACCCTCCAGTTACTGGGTAAAATTTAGTCAATGGCAATGCTCTTTGGTGATGTCGTGTGAATCATGCATGATTCTCTTATTAGTATCTTATGATGAGAATGCCTTTCTTGATTATGCTAAATAGGGAACAAAGTACAAGTACCTCAAAAGGTACCCCAAGTATGGATGGGTGATGCGTGCAACATGGGGATATACATGTGACCCTAGGTGCACGTGGTGTGAAGTGTACATGGAGAATTTTCTACAAGTTTGTGAATATAAGCATAAGCATGGGATACACATGAGAAAGGGGAACATGTGGATATGGGGGGGAAACATAAGAAAATATAGCATCCATGTAAAAAGAGTCAAGCTCTCAAAATATAGAAATTCCCCAGCAGAGTCGCCATTGTGGCCATCCCCGATCCCCGTCGGGGAGGGAAAAGGATCCTTCGGGTCCCGCGCGTCCCCTCTCTCGGGAGAGCTCTTCGATCGGCATCGATTTGTGTGTTGTGAAAAATGTAGAGAGATTCAGAGTCGTCGGTCTATTTTACTCAAAACAGACAAAAGAAAAGGGGAAGCCACCCCGAAGGATGGCATCCAAAGACATACTGGTGCGTGTGATTAAGTCGAAAACCGAGCGTCCGTGTAAATACGCTAGTCGTTGTTATCGGCTTCCAACCGCAATACAAAAACCTAAACTATAACTACATTCTTGTGGAGTATAGTGGCTAGTTTGGGCATCGAATCCTCAGGGAACTAGAACGAGTGAACGTGACGACAAAGGTAAGACTGTTAACCCTAACTAGACTCTAAAAAGAAATAAAATTAAGATGATTGAGTGAGAAAGGGAAAAGGGAAAAATAAAAAAGTTAACTAAAACTAATTGGAAAATTAAGGTAGAGACACAATCCCCCAACCCTAGTGTATTGATGGTATAAAACTAATCGTAAATTTAACTGATTAATGTGACCCGGAATTTAGTACTCCCAAGCATTACGTATACGAGGTTCAGGCCCGCGTCATACTTAATCTGAGGATGAGTAAATCAGTATCGCGATAGTAGCACTCGAATTGCATTCTAAATCATCACGAGTACCCAGAGGCAAACGAGATATAAAGATCTACAATTGTTGTGTAACTACGCAATACGGTCATAATCAATCATTAAATTCAGAGGACTAATATTATACACATGCAATTAACACATCAGGTTGGGTTCATGTATCCCAACCTTTAAAAACCTAGCCTAACATGGTAAATAATAATAAAAGTGCTGGAAATAAAAGTTACCACGACTGAAGAACAAGAACATGCAAGAAGAAATCAAAGATTGAAGAAAAACCGGAAAAGCTCTTGAATTAATGGTGCAAAGTATGTAAATTCTTCTCCTAGATGTTCCTACTTGTTATGGAGCTTTTACATAAATGAAATATTAATAAAAAAAGAGTCCTAATGACTAAATATATAGGGTAGAGGTCGTTTAGAAGAGTCCCCAAAACATAAAACTCTTTTGGCTAAAAGATAAGCACAAAATAAAAATCCCGTATCTGCCAATTTGTCACACTTAGAAAGCGTGACTAATTTTGTAGCGGTTCTGGAGCATGGCAAATGGGCGAACCGGTTCGGGTTCTGGGTGTACCGGTTCGGGTGAATTGGCTGGTTTCTGGGCCTCTTTCAACACTTAGAATATTTTCCAACTTTCTTCTTTTCTTCCTTGGATTTTTTCTCAACTTCAAATGATCATAACTCCTTCACCGTAGCTCGGATTTGGGTGCCGTTTTTTCCAGTATTCTCATTGTTACAAGATCTTCAACTTTACAGAAGGCCCCTCCTCTGGAATCCGGCTGAAAAATTACGAAAATACCCTTGAACTTGCCTTCCTAGCCTTTCTTCTATGATTTTTTTGCAACTTCAAGGGATCATAACTCTTTCACCGTAGCTCGGATTGAGGTTCCGTTTTTTCCTGTGTTCTTGTAATTGAAAGCTCTTAAACTTTCCCGTTGGCCCCACTTCCGGACTAAGGCTACAAAATTACGAAAATGCCCTTCAACTCCTCGATTCTTGGTTTCTTTCACTATTTTGAGTTCTCTTTTCCATCTTTCTTGCATGAAATACCTGTAAAACACATAAGAGATACAAAAATACAAAATACTTACCAAAAAGGGTTAGTAGCATAGATATGAGATAAATCCAAGCTATTTACACCGCACGGGATCGTAAAAATACCGAAATTAAGGGGATAAATGTGAAGAATTTATGCCTAATCAGCGTGCGAAACCAAAATGATTTGAGAAGGGTTCGGAGGCTTAGTTACGAAATGGGAAGGTGTTAGGCACCCATTCTGCCCTTTCGGTCTCTCATGGATATTTGTTATTTTCCTTTATGTTTCCCCCCGTGATATGTGTGCATGTGTATATATAGAATGGAGGTAGGAATCCTCGACTTGTATCATGGAAAAGATAAAGCAAGTCATCCGTAGGAATGTGAGATTAATGTAGAAAATAGGATTTGCGCGATTACCCTTGCATTAATAGTTATAAGGGAATGATAACGCATGTGGAATAATACGCCACTAAGAACGAATATATAGAATATAATGAAAAATGAGATAAAGAAAAGATAGAAAATAAGAGAAAAAGTGAGACAAGGACTCGAGTCTCGGGTTTTACCCCGAGACGCCTACATAGCCTATAAAGGCATCAAAGTCCACGTAGTTCGCATAAAAAATGAGGGGTGGGGTTTAACCCATAAATCCAAATGGATAAATCTCTTATTTGTAAGTGTGTGTGTGTGTGTGTAGAAAAGGAGTTTTTAGTTGTGAGAAAAGTGTGGAAAAAGTGTGAGAATTCCTATTTGGAATTTATGAGCAAACCCTTTTTTTCTTGTTTTTTGGGTTTTATTTATATGAAAATAGGAGATGTGCAATAATACTAGATAAAAAGTATGTTAGGATATGGGAAATAAGATAATAAAAGTGCTTTAAGTAATAAAACAAGTTATTGCAAATTTAGGAAGGTTTGAAGAGAAAGGTGAGAAGAATGGACCTTTTTGGAGACTTTGAGCTTGATCTTGAATGTTGAAAGGTAGCCCTTGCACTTGGATGATGATGGAGAGTGGTTAATTCATCAAGTTTGATGAAAGGGATGATGGAAAGTGGAAGTGAAAAAGGGATTTGGAAGTTGAAATCACGCTGCTTTCGAGAGAGGTTTCTAGGGCTTACTGAGGGTGATTTTCTTCTGATCTGAGCTCTCCTTGCAAATGAGGCCAAGGCCTCCTTTTATAGGCCCAGGGGTCTGCCGATCGGCATTGCCATGGCACTACCTATCGGCAGGTGCCGATAGGCAGGGACTGGGACCTGCCATTTGGCAGTGCACCTCAGGCTTTTTCAAAAAATTGGCCGCCGAAGGCAAACCGTTGGTCAGAATCGCGCACGGGGCATACCGTCGCAAAGGTATTTCAGAGACCTTCGAAAGTCCTTTAGACTACTCCCGAGTTCGGGAGTTGACTTTGGGTCAAAAATGGCTCGGAAGCGTTTGTCGGTCCGCTGGACGGGGAATCATTCGGACTCAAATGGATCGTTCGTCCGCATGGTAAGTCGGAACCGCGCACGGGACGGACCGTTAGAAAGGTTAGGAGATGTACTTAGACATTCCAAAGAGTTTGACCCTGTTTGGAGAGTTGACTTTGGTCAACCGAGTTTGAGAAGCATTTGGTGACCTCTCGGAGTCAAACGAATCGTTCGTCCGCATGGAAAGTTGGAATTGCGCAAGGGACAGACCGTTGGAAAGGGTATTCAACTCCCTTCGAAGATTCATTCAGCCTCAGTTGTGCTGAAGATCATTCGTCCGCATGGTAAGTCGGAACCGCGCACGGGACGAACCATTAGAAAGGTTAGGAGATGTACTTAGACATTCCAAAGAGTTTGACCCGATTTGGAGAGTTGACTTTGGTCAACCGGCCTGAAAAGCATTTGGTGACCTCTCAGAGTCAAACGGATCGTTCGTCCGCATGGAAAGTTGGAATTGCACACGAGACAGACCGTTGGAAAGGGTATTCAGTTCCCTTCGAAGATCCATTCAGCCTCAGTTGTGCTGAAGAGTTGACTTAGGTCAAACAGATCCCGGGAGCGCCCGGTGGCCTCTGGGTCAGATTTCGGATGCAAATGGATCGTTCGTCCGCATGGTGAGTCGGAATCACACAAGGGGTAGACCGTTGGAAAGGGTATTCAGTGCCCTTAGAAGATTCATTGAGTCTCAGTCGAGGCGAAGAGTTTGACTTTTGGTCAAACCAAGCCGGGGAGTGCCCGATGGCTTCCAGGTCAGTGCTCGGGACATGACCTGAGTCTGCGGTGATGAGTGGAGGTACTAGGGACCTAAGGAGAGTTAGGGGGTAACAGAATGAGGTGTCTACAGCTAGGTTTTGCCATTTAGGATAGGGAGCCCTCCTCTCCCTCGAGTCATCATGTTCCCGTGATCCCTAGTAGCCCATTCTTAGTGACAACTAATGCATTGATTAACACGTGAAATTGACAAATGCAACTCACGTTAGGGAAAAATACACTCGATAATAATATCTTCAACATTACTAAGGAAATATGTGATGAGGACGATCTACATGAGTCGGATTTTATAGAGGAGGTAGTACACGAACACTTTAAAGGTAATCACACAAGGGATACGTTAGAGGCATGTCTTGTTAAGGCGAGTGAGAGCGATAATGCATATAATGATTTTGATCAAGAGGAGAGGGAGATAAGAGATTTACTGGATGCGAGTGAGAGCGATGAGTACGTGAGAGATATTAACTGGATCTGTCGATTTGAGGAACTACCACCGAGGGAATCACGAACGGTTCCCTCCGATGAGAAATTTCCTACCCTCGAATTGAAAAAGCTTCCTTCTAACGTCAAATATGCTTATTTAGGAGAGGATGAAACATATCCCGTTATCGTCTCCTCGAGCCTGAATAAAGATCAAGAAGGAAAGCTTATGGCCATTCTGCGTAAGCAATAAAGTGCTTCTGGTTGGAGCATCGCGAATTTGAAGGGTATAAGTCCTTTAATTTGTACCCATAAAATCTACCTAGAGGACGACATGAGACCCTCTAGGGAGATGAAAAGGCGTTTGAATCCAACGATGAAAGATGTCATAAGAGCGTAGATTATAAAGTTATTGGATGCGGGAATCATCTATTCCATCTTGGATAGTAAATGGGTGAGTTCAATTTAAGTCATCCCAAATGGAGAACTTATCCCAAAACGTATCACCACTGGGTGGCACATTTGCATTGACAACCGGACGATCAATATCGGCACTCGAAAAGACCATTTCCCTTTGCCGTTTATGGATCAAATTCTTAAGAGAGTCACGGGCCTCCCGTTTTACTATTTTTTAGATGGTTATTCTGGGTATAACCAAATGAGGTGGATGTTTTCGATCAAGAGAAGACAACATTTGAAAGAATGGTCCTTATGCGTGTGTTTCAAATCAAACCAATTCTCATAAAAAATTATCCAACTTTTAATTAGCACCAAACCAAGTTGTGAAAAAACAATTTTTACTTCAAACCAATTTTATCTTGATTAATCCTAAACATGCAATCTCTGAGGATGTGTTTAAGCTTTGAAACCTTAGAAAAACATGTGCAAACAGATCTCTAGATTATAAACTATTTTTCCAGAATGCACACATATTAATTATGATGAAAACACGCTTTAAATAGTAAAATTCACTGCTCGAAAGCAGTGTCGCTTGAACGAGATCAACATGTCATTTGCGCGACATAGCTATCTGGCTCGAACGAGCAGAGATGTCGTTTGAACTACGCGCGTGTCAGTTTGACTTTTTCATTAAAACGTTTCTTCCAAAAGAGATCCATTTAAGTCAAGCTCTTTTTCGAGCTTATCTGAATAAAATGTAGTGTAAAACATTTTAAACACTTTTAAAAACATTTTAAAACATTTTCCTTATAAAAATTCGTCGCTATCCTTTTATAAAAATTATTCCAAGCACCATTAATTATACGCATTCATACCTGTGTGATCTCTGAATGCAATTAACTTGAAGACGAACAAACTTGCACCAATTACACTTCTGCATTATTAATTCTTTGAAGCTTTTTCGCAACGTCTTCAATTTTTTCAATACATCATAGACCAAGGGGGATCGTGACAAAATAAAATCTCCCTATGACATATTACAAACACAGTTTTGTTCACGGAATTAAGTCAAAACAATACAGGAACTCAACTGGAAATTTATGTCCTTATAAATCTCCCCCTTTGACTATTTCGGGACAAAACTAAACCAGTGAAATGCCTAAGCCAGGCTGTCAAGCCGTATGATGCCTAAATACCATCCCATAAACCTAAAGACAAAAATTACAGGAAACAGACTAGTATATGTAGCACCGGCAAGCATGAACTGTTTGAATGTGATGTAGACTTGAAATCTCGAATCGCTGAAGCATACCTACACTCATGAAACAGATAAACAAATACCTAGTGAAGTATGGAGGAACAAATGAAACCACTATAGATATCCAATGATACCAATTTTATAATAGATACCAATATGAATAAACTCTGAAAAATCAATTGTTAAACAATTGAGCAACAAAATAACACCAATTTGTACTACCAATTTGTAAAATATGTACTCAAAAACATGCTCCATGCTCAACAAATCTCCCCCTACATCACATACATCTCTCCCCCTTTTTGTCTTGAATAGACAATCCGGTGAAAAGATAAACCAATCAACAAGTATCTAGCATGAAGATATACCAAATAAAAATCGCTAGATAAACATCAAACAACCAGTTAAATATGATCAAGTAATGACAAATCAGTAGCTAGTAAACCAATGAATCACACAAATAATATAGAAATCTAATCAGGTGTGATAAACGAAATCATATGCAAAATATGAATTTTGAAACAATATAACCTGCATGTAAACCAGTCAGTTCAGAAAGCTTCCAGCAGTACCAAAAAAATATACCACAATAACCAGGGTGCTGCAAACAAAGAGAAGCAAAAAATTCCAGACTGTCGTTCGAACGAGCCAGCGACGTCGCTCAAACGAGATGAGGACGTCGCTCGAACGAGACTTCTCATGACAGAGAGATTTAGTTAGAACAACTTCTCGCGTCAGGCCAAATTTTCCCAGATTCCCAAAAATATCATATATTTTTTCCTAGTGAAAAAATTTCCAGAAAAATCACACTAAAAGGGCGTGACAACAGCAAAACAGGGCTAAAAGAGTAAGCTTTTTAACAAAAAATGTAAAAACCATAAAAACTAACAATGCGAGTTACATGCAAACATGGTACTTATGTGCTGAAACATGGACAGGGAATGTATGGGCGTGAAACTACAACAAATGAGTCACAATTCCAACACATCGAAAAGATCAAGAAGCTCTAATTGATAGCGATATATCATCAAACTTTATCATAGCCATATGATAATTAAAGTGTGAGCTTAATGAACTAAACATACTACATGCACACAAATCCAGAATTTTGACGATTCTACAAACAATAGCATCAAATTGCAATGTTTCAACATTAGGATTAGATCTACAAACCCGTTTATATTTTCTCCAACCAAACTCCCTCATAAATATATATGTTTTAGGTTATTTTTAGGTTTCTAGCATTATCAACTTAGAGAACATCTTATTGTCCCTTTTTCTTAGCATATTTCTTTTTCTTTTGGGCTCTTTTAAACGGTGGCTTTCACGACGAGTCAATTTTGAACTCTCGCAACCCTTTCCCGTGAACCACTCATCATTTTTTTAGTTAGATACCAAATCAAATCCTCACGATAAACGGTTCATACATGAACACTTCTCCTTAAGTCTACTTATGCATAGATGACAAGATTGAGATAAGAATGCCTCACTAAATTCAAATATGCAAGAGAAGTCAAACATCCATGAAACTCGTACATGTGTGCAATTTTGGCATATATACAAAATAGAATCAAAATGCATATCAACTTCTAAACTACCCCATATAAACAATGGTTAAGATCATTCTAAGCATAGATAATAATGGCCAAATTTCCTAGCCACATGGATATGAAACGATGGGGGGGGGGGGGGTCAAGCACACCAATATGCCACATCAAACATGTAAACTCAAAAATAAAAACCGAAAATCTTTTTGGCTTTTCAAACATATTTTGACTCAAAGAAAAGCAAAATCTTTTTGGTTTTTCAAAAGTTTTCTCAAAAACAAAATCTTTTTGTATTTTTTTAATAGGACTTAAACAAATGAAAAACTATAATACAAAATGATACACAAGTCATTATACTAGCAATGAATATATTATGAGGCAAACTAGCATATGACAAACAAGGCAACACTATCATCCTTTAGATTTAGCATGGGAAGAATTAAGTGCACCCAAACAGAATCAAGAAGTTTTATTCCTAAAGCCACTAAATCAGATTTCCTAACCCAAGTAGGTGTAAAACGACGCATGGGGGTTTGGGGAACCGGGGAAACTTTATTCCCAAACTTCCTAGGAGCTTGTCGAAGGTCGTAACAATAACGCCTAAGGTGACATTTCCTACCACAAAACGTGCAAGTGTAGCGATGGTGGGAATGATTACCTCTATGTGGACCTATTCTAACCTTCCTAGTGTTTCTCACACGTACGGGGGGAATGGGAATAGTTCTCTCATCAAAACCTATACATACCATATCTCCCTTAATTTGGATGGTGCCTAAGATCTTATCTAACTTCTCCGACCTAGACTCTAAATCAAACTTAACTCTAGACGAGTCTCTCAATCTCTCCTCCAACTCATGAATCCTAGACTCGAGAAAATGCCTAGACTCCTCAAACTGTAAAATCTCCTTTTTCAAAGACTCCATCAAACCATGGAGATTATCTCTCTCTTTCTCCACAAATCCTAGTTTCTCCCTAAACTTCTTCTCTCGTGCCCTGACATCCTCAATCAAAATATCATTATTTTCTCTGGCACACTCATTCAACTTAGCTTGCAATTTAGAGTTGGCCTTTTTCACCTTCACTATTTTGGCATACAACTCATTAAATGCATTTTTCTATTCTTTCACATCTATCTCCTCATCTTCACTCTCTTCTCCCTCACTAACATGGAATTCACTCAAAACCTCCTCGGAAGCGTCATTCACATGAGAATTTTCATCGCTCGCATGACATGCCATAAAAGCAACAAAGTTACGCTCAATGGGGGAACTTTCTCCCTCTTTCGGATCACTATCACTTAAGGTGGCACTATATACAATGGGTTGCTTGCCCTCTTTCTTAAGTCTAGCGGGACACTCCTTAACTTTGTGACCGTACCCCTCACACCCAAAACACTTATCTGACTTATCTCTCTTAGGTTTCTAAAACTTATCCTTAGAGGTGAGATCAACTTTGTTGTTCTTGAATTTTTCAAATTTCTTAGCATCTTTCGATTGCTTTTGAAACTTAATAAATTTTTTAAATTTCTTTGCCAACAAGGCAACATCCTCAAAATCAGAATCGAAATCGGAAGCCTAAACTTTAATTTCCTCCTTTCGAGATTTCAGAGCAATACCCTTTTCTTTCTTAGGCACTTGCTTGGAGGTAATCATGTCGATTTCATAGGTTCGTAAGTCACCTGCAATCTCTTCTAGTTTCGTCGTCTCTAACTTACCCAAGGAGTTTAAAATAGTCACTTTCGCATCAAACCTACTAGGCAACGACCTAAGGATTTTCTTAATGGCTCGGTTGTCAGGAATTTTCTCACCTAGGTTAAACAACGAGTTGACAATATTGGACAACCTAGTATAAAACTCAAAAAAATCTCACTCTCTAACATCCTAATGGTATCAAACTGTGTAGCAAGATTTTGAAGTTTCGACGTCCTAACCGTGCTAGTGCCCTCGTAGTGAGTGCCAAAATATCCCAAGCCTCTTTTGATGTTTCACAAGTCATAATTCCATTATATTCTTTCGGTGTGACATGTGAAGAAATAACGTGCAAACCCTTAGAATTATATTGTGAAAGTTTATGTTCAGTTTCGGTCCATGACTCGACAGGCTTTAAATTAGTGACCTCACCTAAAATAGTGATAGGGGGTGTCCAACCTTTCTCAACTGCTAGCCACACACGCTCATCAATATATTTTAATGCACTTTTCATTCTCATCTTCCAATAGGTGTAATTAGTGCCATAAAAAATAGGAGTTCGAAAAAGTTCGTTATTTCTAAAATTCATCTTTGAAAACACACGAGATCACTAAATAAATAAATTATGTTTTCTAGCTCTGATACCAATTTGAAAGAGTGGTCCTACACGGGTGTGTTTAAAATCACCAACTTTCACCAAAATCTTATCCAGTTTTTAATTAGCACCAAACCAAGTTGTGAAAAACCAATTTTTACTTTAAACCAATTTTATCTTGATTAATCCTAAACAAGCATCTGGTGATTAAAGCAAGTAAAGTAAAGTAAAGAATACTCACAACGCCGGATGTACGAGGAAAAACCCAAGACGGGAAAAAATCTCGGACGGCCCAAGCCACACAAGTACTATGAATGTGGAATTACAACGAACACACAAAAGACTCACTCAACGACTCGATCCCTACGGGTCTTGACGCTCTTATGATCTTCAACCACTTCTCTCACAGTGCCCATGCATAAAGTCCTTTTTCCACGATACCTGTCCACAACACACGCGTCCATGTATGTCTCGGTGTCCACCGAATGGCTTTGATACGTCTATGTTGTCGAACAAGAAGTCCTTCTCTTTTCTTCACCGCAAAAACCAAGATGTTCAAGTATAGAACAAACCTTCTTGGTGCAGCAAGATCACATAAACATATAGTAATGATAACTCGGATCTTTGAAACCTCTAATAATGTGTTTAAGCTTTGAAAACTTAGAATAACATGTGCAAACAGGTCTCTGGATCGTAAACTATTTTTCCAAAATGCACACATATTAATTATGACGAAACCACGCTTTAAATAGTAAAAATTCACCGTCTCGAAAATTGTGTCGCTCGAACGAGATCGTCCTGTCGTTCGCGTGACATGGCTATCTCGCTCGAACGAGCAGAGATGTCGTTTGAACGACGCGTGTGTTAGTTTGACTTTTTCATTAAAACGTTTCTTCCAAAAGAGATCCATTTAAGTCAAACTCTTTTTCGAGATTATCAGAATAAAACTTAGTGTAAAACATTTGAAACACTTTTAAAAATATTTTTAAACATGTTCCTTATAAAAGTCCATCCTTATCCTTTTATAAAAATTATTCCGAGCACCATTAATTATACGCATTCATACCTGTGTGATCTCATAATGAAATTAGCTTGAAGACGAATAAACTTGCACCAATTAAACTTCGGCATTATTAATTCTTTCAAGCTTTGCCGCAACGTCTTCAATTTCTTCAATACGTCATAGACCAAGTGGGATCGTGACAAAATAAAATCTCCCTATGACATATTACAAACACAGTTTTGTTCATGGAATTAAGTCAAAATAATACAGGGACTCAATTGGAAATTTATGTCCTTACAACATTCACATGTCCTTTTGGCACATTTGCTTACAATTGTATGCCCTTTGGATTATGTAATGCACCCTCGACCTTTTAGCGGTGCATGCTTAGTCCATTTAGGGACATGGTTGAAAGGGGCCTTGAGGTATTCGTGGATGATTTTTGTCTCTTCATCTCCTCTTTTGACCATTGCCTTGCTAATCTCGAAAAGGTGTTAGCCAGATGCATGAAAAATAACTTGGTACTAAATTGGGAGAACTACCACTTTATGGTTACCGAAGTCCATCCAAGGGTATAGAGGTTGATAGGGAAAAAATTGACGTTATTGACTAACTTCCCCCCACCTAAGTCACTAAAAGACGTGCGTTCTTTCTTGGGCCACGCGGGGTTCTATCGTAGGTTTATTAAGAACTTTAGTGCCATCGTTAGGCCCTTAAGTAACCTACTTGTGAAGGATGCCCCTTTTAAGTGGTGTGAAGAGTGCCAATAAGCTTTTGAGAAATTGAAAAGCATGCAAATATCCACTCCCATAATGCAAGCTCCGTATTGGACACTTCCATTCGAGCTTATGTGTGATGCTAGTGATTAGGCGGTAGGGGCTATTATAGGGCAATGGAGAGAAAAGAAATCCCATGCCATATACTACGCTAGACAGACTGTAATCGGGCCTCAATTGAATTACTCCACCACTGAGAAAGAGTTATTAGCGGTAGTGTTCGCCCTAGACAAATTCCATTCTTACCTCATCGGTTCACCCATAACACGCTTTACCGACCACGCGGCTCTCAAATATCTCATTTTTAAGAAAAATGTGAAGTCGCGCCTCATTAGGTGGATCTTTACTGCTCCAAAAATGTGATCTTTCCATTAAAGATAAGAAAGGAGTAGAGAACGTCATAGTCGATCATTTATTGAGGCTCTCGTCCGACATACCTAAAGATCCTATACCCATAGACAAGTTTTTTTTGGATGAGCAATTATTTGCCACTTCCTCTTTCCCCTGGTTTACGAACAATGTTAATTACCCAGTCATGGGAGGCGTCCCCTTGGATTGAACTCCCCAAGAGAATAATAAGTTCTTTACTTGGTGGCGCATGTTCTTCTATGACGATCCCCACTTGTTTAAGTATTGTACCAGCCAAAAAATTCAAAGTTGTGTGCCGGATGACGAGGTCCCTAGTGTCATACGTTTTTGTCATTTAAAAGATTGTGGAGCCCACTTTTCCACGAAAAAAAATGACCACTAAAGTTCACCAAAGTGGTCTCTTTTGGCCCACAATCTTCCGAAATGTGAACATCCATTACAAATCTTGCAATAGGTGCCAAAGAATGGGAGCTATTACTCAATGATGCATGATGTCGTTGGCCCCTATTCTCGTCATCGAGATATTCGACTGTTGGGGCATCGACTTAATGGGACCTTTCCTTACCTCCTTTGGTTTCATATAAATCCTTGTCATGGTATATTATGTATCGAAGTGGGTAGAGGCCATAGCCACAAGAACGAATGATAGTAAGGTGGTGGTAAAGTTCATCCACGAACACATACTATCTCGCTTCGGTGCTCTGAAGGCCATTATTAGTGATAACGACAAGAACTTTTGCAATAGGATGTTCAAAAAATTAATGAGAAAGTATGGAGTAATTCACAAGATAGTGACGACTTACCATCCCCAAACGAACGGGCAAGCCAAGCTATCAAATCTAGAGATCAAAGAAATTCTTGAAAAGATCCTTGATCCTAACTGAAAGGATTAGTCTAATAAATTGATCGATGCACTTTGGGCTTATAGTAACGCGTACAAGAACCCCCACGGAATGTACCTATTTCGCTTTGTCTATGGCAAGCCTTGCCATCTCACCGTCAAAATCGAGCACAAAGCATATTGGGCCATTAAGATGTTGAACTACAATATTGACAAAGCCGGTGAAGTATGAAAATTTCAATCGCACGAGTTGGAAGAAATATGCAATAATGAGTATGAAAGCACCCACATCTCCAAGGAAAGGACGAAACTCACACATGAACGAACTATCATTCAAAAAGATTTTCGTCGGGGTCAAAAAGTGCTTTTATATAACTCGCGGGTAAACTTATTTCTCGATAAATTACGTTCATGGTGGACCGGCCCATTCATCATAAGAGAAGTGTTTCCCCACGGTGATATAGAGTTGGAGAACCCAAAAGGTGGTAACACATTTAAAGTTAATGGACAACGCCTAAATCCATATCTTGAGGTGTGTTGAGCAAGCCTACATGATTTGGTTATCGAACCCCATCTACGGGGACGAACAAGAGGTCGTCACACCCTCGACGTGTATGGGGTGAGATTTGTTGTATAATGTGTGTTTTAGGGTGTTAGTAAGTTAGTAGAGTCTGCATTGGAAGGGGATAGGAACACGAAATTTGACCGTACCATTCCGGAGTGAGCGAAAGTCATAAATGGAGAGATTTCGAGGTAGTCCTGTGACAAGAGCTGAAATGGTGGTTTTAAGAGTGAATTTAGAGGAAAACTACTCTTTCCAACACTTAAGCTAGGAAAAATGGTGCACAACCCATCGTTTGGACATAATGTTTTGCCGAATCAATTTGCCCTAGGGCCGAACCGGCTTGCCAGACCTATTCGAGAATCTGAATTTACCTCCTATATTCCCCCCCCCCCCCCCCCCACACACACACACCCTTTCCCTCTCCCTCCTGTACGAAATTACCCACGTTTTCACTCCCTCCAACCCAATCCAAATCTCAAATTCATCCCCCTCCATAATCCTCCCCACCCACCCTTTCACTTTCCCACCATTTTCCCTTCCCTAAACACCAATCAATACCACTCTTTACTACAACTCTCCCCCACACCAAATTCTTCCATATACTCTTCTAAACTCACTCAAGCTCTCCTCCACTAAATTCAACATGACTACCTCAAAAAAATATGATTCTCTCGATATTATTAACGAGGAGGAAAATAAAGGATTCCGCTATTGCCAAGAGAGGATTTGGGTCGAGCATTTTTTGGGCCCACCCGAATGGTGTTTATCGAGTGAAAAGTCCATTGGGATGACATCCCCTCCAAGGTCACCACAAGTTTCAACCGTTTTTGGTGGTGACGCTTTTTGAATCCTCCCATCGACTCCGTCTATGACAAGGTGGTGCGTCTCTTCTACATGACACTTATTGGGAAATTAAAAGGCCGATATGAGGCCTATGTCCATGGGAAGAGGGTGCCCTATCCCTCGCTATTACTCAAAGAAATATGAGGTCGACGGGGGTGATTATCCCTCAACATCACACCTATTAGGACGATGCCCCTAGTCTTTAAACAAGAGTACGTCGAGCGGTGGGTACCCGGGGAGGAAAGGGCGACGGACACTTTTTCGGTAAGTGACTTACCAAACGCATTCGTTATGCCCACCTAATATTTTGATGTACAATTTTCCCACCACCAATAATTTCTCAATCTGCCTCCGCCATTATACCTTTCTTTACCACCTCCTCTGTGAGCAAATCTAAATAAGCCTCGTCCATATTTACCTTTAGGAGATCTTTACCCCCGCCTATGAAAAGAAGGACAAGATGTCTCTTACATACGCAAGGCTCATTTGTGACCTTTTATGTAATCCACATGTCCCCGAGGAAGGTACTTTCACCCACGTCCCAAAGTCAATCAATGCCTCTTCCATTGAGCGTAGCTCGAGGCAAATATGATATGTCCACCCCCTCCTCCTATTTTTTATGATGTGGATATGGAGGAAGGTGATAGAAATGATGAGAGTGTTTACGAGATTAAAGCTTGGGGGATGAAGACAACAAGGCGCACAACTCGGATTACAAGCCCAGTTTTGATAAAAGCACATATCAATCGGCAGTTATCAATCGCCAAATTGACGATTTGGAAAATCGTATTGACGGGTTCATCACCGAGTATAGGACGGAGTGGGAGGTTGATATGAGTGATTATCGGAGTGATATGATACTAATGATGTGCCTCCAAGCAAACATGTACCGCTTGCAAATGGGTCTCGATTACCAATTTCCAATCTAGTTTTATGACCCCTACTCCCGTGACCCAAACGCTCACGGGCCTTCGCACTAAATCTCATAGTCTCTTTTGTGTTCTCTTATTATGTAGTTCTTTTGCTTCATTGATATATTTTCTTTTCAAATAACTATGTAATCTTTATTCCTTTTTAATGCATTGTATTTGAATGGATTAGTAATGAAAATTGCATTTTGCTTATTTATTCATTTTTATTTTGGCATTTTCATATTTAGATTTTAGTCATTTTCACTGAGGACAATGCAAAAGTCTAAGTTGAGGGGTGACAAGTGTGTCTTTTAAAACTTCACGAATTTTTAACATGCCTAAAAAAATTGAAAAAATGCCAAAAAGTTGATAAAAATTAGAATTTTTTTTTAAAAAGTCAAAAATATATTTTTTCAAAATAAATAAAAATTGGAATTTAAAATCTTAAAAAATATCACTAACATTTGTTTGAAGTCTAAATTTGTAAAAACTTAATGCACAAAGTCGAAATTGATCAAAAACGAAAATTTTGCGAAAATTGACGACTTAACGAATAAGTGCGCAGATTTTTAAACTGGTGAGATTTCGAGCCTATCGCTTTTTTCGAGTAATTAAATCACTCTGAGTTAAAAGTTAACTCAAAGTTAAATTCCGTGATAACAATTCGTTGATGATCTCTAAATCCTTGTTTGATCATTTAAGGAAAACGAGTAAGATATTATTTTGAAAACGCGATAAAAATGTCTCATAATTAAAATTAATCTTGACACGCGTATGGTAATGTATTGAGTAATTAGAATAAATGAACTTAGGCCATTGTTTGCTACCGAAAAATATTTGTCATAAAAAGTTATGAAATTTTTTATCCTTTTGTAAGCCAATTAGAACATAATAATATATACCCTTTTCGTTTATTAAACCGAAAAACCCAATTAGCCCGGAGTTGTGAAAATCAAAAGATCCAAAATTAAGTCCAAATGGTGCATAAAAATGGACAAGAAAAAAAAATATTCTCAACAAAAATAGTAATAAAATGAAAAAACTTAGAAAAATGAGAAGAAAAATATATGAAAAATATAAGAAAAATAAGAGAAAATGGACAAAAGCCTGGAAAAGTGCCTAAGGACATCGCGAGAAAAAAAAATTCAACTCCGAATTTCCCAACCATTCCTATTTTTACCCAATACACCATGTCCCAACAAAGTCCTAAATGAGTTGAAATAATAAATTAATTACTGCGTGGAGAGCTAAAACACGAAAAGACAATAAAGAGACAAAACGGTATGAATAAAGAATGATGTTTCCAATTTTTCAATTATCGTAATCCGTTCATCGGATCTTTTCACCAAAATAATTATGTCTTTAAATTTGTGTTACTGAAATCATGTTCCATTATATTTACTCTTAATATCACACATATCGAGAGAAACTAGCCACAATTTGAGAGATTCACTTGTGAGTGTATCCCATGAGAAATTGAATCAAAGCGAATTTTTGAAAAGGTAACGTAATGATCAATCGGTGGAAGTTAGCGGTTTAATTTTTGGCTTCACACATACACACTTTTGAATTGAGATTATTGAATAAAGGTTTAAAAGTGACTATTTTGATGGAATTTAAAATGTACAATTTTTAATTTTTTGATACTTTATTTGAGTTGAAAAACAAATTTTGTGGGTAAACTCACTGCAAACCCTAGGGGTTTAAAGGCTTGTTGCATATGCTAAATGCAATCGCTTGCCTGGAAAAGAGATATTTTATCCCAATAAATTGCTTGGAAGTTTGCTTTAACTTTTACTCTTACTCTATTACATTGCTCGGGATGAGCAATGTTATAAGTTAGGGGGATTTGATTTGGCATAAATATTTCATATTTATCCCCTTAATTTCGGTAATTTTACAATCCCATGCGTTGTAATTAGACTGGGTTTATCTCATACTTATGCTACAAATCCTTTTCGGCAAGTATTTCTTGTTTTGTAAATTCTTATCTTATTTTACAGGTATTTCGCGCAAGCAAAATGAGAGAGGAAAATCGAAACTAAGAAACAAATTAAGGAAACAAAGATCGAGGGCAAATATGTAATTTTGTAGCATGAACTAGAATGGGGAGCCAAAAGAAAAAATTAAAAGCTTGAAGTTATGGGCATACTACAAGAAACGACACCCAAATCTGATCTACGATGAAGAAGTTATACGCGTTTGAAGATGAGAAGAAAATCTAAGGGCAAATGAGTAAAATCATAAATTCACCTTGAACGAACCGGTTCGTGGTTAAGCCGAACTGGTTCAATAGACCTCTTTGCAAATTTTTATTTTTTATCCTATTTTTTAGCCAAGAGTTGTATGGTTTTGAACTACTTTCAAAACGACCCAAAGTCATAGTAACATTAGATTAGTACTTTAACTTTATTTTTTCATAGGTTTAAGTTTTTTGTAAGCAAGAAGAAAAAGAAAGGAGAAGAACATCAAGAAAATCAATTTATTATCATCTTTACATGCAATCTCAATATAAGTTTTGTTTTCGCTCGTCTTTATTTCAAGATTACATCTTTACATGATATTCCCTTTTTCTTCCAGATTTGTGTTTGTTTACATGTCGTTTTAAGTTAAATGTTACATCATGAATTCATGCAACGTAGAAATCACATGCTTAGTTAATTTCTCCATATCCGGCTAGGTTTTTAGAGGGTTGGGATACATGACCCAACCTAGGTATTATATATATATATAATTGAATTAAATTAAATAAATAATTTGGAGGTTTGATACTTTGTCGGAACGAGTATTTTAGACCTTTTACCTTCGTTTGTCATAGGTAACCAGAGGATTTAAAGACATAATACGCGTGTCGATAATTTTATCATTCGTATTAAATTTATTTTTAAATAGATATTGTGCAGAGTAAAATCCTCATATGTTTTGTACTTAGATGAATTTAAGGTTGTCTCTTGATTATGCATTTAATTCTCGAAAGCTTTGTATCCAACATAATTACCGACGATTCGAGGGAGTGTATTCCATCCCTATTTTCTCATTAGTCTATTTCTAAAAGTTAAAAAGTTAGTGTAGCATTCATTAGTTTAATTGCATTCATTAGTTAGTTTTCATTTGTTCGTAAGATTTTGTATAGACAATTTCGTCACCTTTTCTTATTTCTTAGTAAGTCAATAGTTAGGTTTTAGACGCCTTCCTATAGTTGTTCTCACGATCATCATATTATTCCCTGAGTTAGACACCGTACCTACCGGGGTATTACTTGAGCGATCGGCTTATACTTGAGCTATAGATACAAGCGTTGCACACACTTTTTGAGTTGCGTCACCGTCGGATGGCAAGTTGGGGCCCAACTGGGAGAGACCATTCAAAGTAATCAGAGATGATCTACATGGAGCCTATCATTTAGAAACAATGGAGAGCATGGAGATACCAAGCGCATGGGATGCGTCCAGACTCAAAAAGTTTTACTTTTAATCTTACTTTTTAGTATTTAGTTTTTACAAATTCTCATTTCCAAACATATGTTGCTCGCATTTGATTTTTTCGATTACGAATAAAGGTCCTATTTTCTTACTTCGCTTAATCTCTTAATTATCTAGTTGATTTACATTGTATCTAAAACAACATGCCCATAATTGGCATTAATCTTTGAAAGTGTCGATCAGGCTTTAACATAATTAAAATAGCAACTTGGCTTATTACAATTAAAATTGAAGTCCTCATGTCTTTGTTAAAGTCGACACAAGCAATCTCACGACTTTCCCAGGTAAGCTAAAATCCCTATGGGGGATCCATAGGTAGTACACAAACTTTGTTTGGTCGAATAAAATCCTGAACGCATGGATAGCCCATAGACTAAGTGCATTTTTGCCATTACCTCTTCTAGGCCTAAAGGAGTGTGACGACACGACCTAAAAGGTAAGAAAGACAAACATAACACATGCAAGGCATAAAGGAATGGAAAAATGAAAAAAGATTGGCATTAACTTGATTCTTCGGGAATGTCCAATTACAAAAAGTACCAATTACAAAATAATTACAAATATTACAAAAATTGTCACAATAGTTTATGACCGGCTGACTAAAAATTCTCTATCAGGTTTCTCCGACTGTCGTTAGGATCAAGCCGGTACTCTTCGTCGCTATCATGGCCTTCCAAGTAACTCTAAACAAGCTGAAGAGGAATGGATTCCAAGGGGACCTATGTCTCATCTCTCCCAAAAGAGGTCGCCGGTACGTTGGGCACTCAACGTGATTGATAGACCAGATCTTAGAATCCGTAGGTTCTTTAACAACCTTAAGCGCATTCTGCGAGCCATGCTTGTAGGCCATATCTTGAGCTTCCGGTAGTCTCACAGGGGCATCTATCCATCCCTCATCGTAACCATCCGCCCAGGCTTCTCGGGGACCCATAAACATGACGTTGCTCCTTGTGGAAGGCTTTAAAAGGGAAATGGGTTTTGGTTTTGAAATCGGGTATAGACACAGATTGGGGGTTTGGTTGGGTTTTCGAGTTTGGCATGGGGAATGAGTCGGCCTTAGGTTGGGCGCTAGTTTTGGCAGCGGGTTGGACAGGGTTTGAGGTGGTTCGGACGGGTTCAGAACTGGGTATGGCTCGGGTTGGTAGTGGGTACTGGAGAGGTTCGGGTAGGTGGTTTCGGGTTTGGGGGTGGGAACATAGGTGGGTTTCGGGTTGCTCCGGTGGGTCGCCAACCGGAACTGATCTCAAGTCAGAAGGTTGTCGTCGGCGGCGGTGGTGTTTGGTATAGTGGAGGTTCAATTGGTGGGTGTGAGGTGAGCTTGGGTGTGTAGGTAAGAGTGGATGAGGAGAGAGAAATGGGTGTTGGATGAGGAAGATGAAGTGGGTGTAATTGGGTGTAGTGCAGGTGTAGGAAAATAGGGGCGTGGGTGTGTGAGTTGGTTTAGTGTAGGAGAGTGTATAGGATTATGGTGTGTGTGAGTTATTTTGGTGTAGGTTAAGGTGTAGGAAAGTAGTATGAGGGTTAATTGTGTGTGTTTAATTTGGACTCATAAAAATTCAAACTAACTAAACTAAAAAAAATAAAATTAATAAAACTAGACATCTAAAAATAAAATTCTACTCTAAAAATAAAATAAAGACTCAATTAATAAAATAAATGAAAATAAAATAAATGAAAATAAAAATAAAAATCTATTAAAATAAAAAACTAAAATCCTAAAACATTGTAAAATCTAATAAAAATAAAAATAAATGAATTCCTAAAAAAAACTAATCTTAATAAAATAAAATAAAAACTAATAAAAATCAAAATAAAATTATACTAAATAAAAAGAAATTGAAATTAAATCCTAAAAAGTCTACATAAATTTAAAATAAAAACTTAAAAATAAAATGACACAAAATAAAAATCTAAAAAGTACAAACTAAACGCACACGGGCTCGGGTAAAGATTTGGGCTAAGTTTTGGCTCGATTTGGGGTAGGCTAGGGTTACGGGATTAAGCCACTTTTATCGCGCATTTGCCCTGAATTATCACTTTAAACTCCGCAAACGCTTATTGAGCTACAAAACAAACAAATACTATCATAAGTCCGATTTTATCGAGAATTAGCAATTAAAAACGGTCTATTTGGGGTTTTATTTATAAACTTTTGGGTGCTTATCATATTCCATGCAGCTCCTCCGTCCACAAGCCTTTAACATCTTCTAGCTTCTTTTTAATGTCATCAAATATCGTCCTATTAGTGACTTCGATTGGGCCATTAGCTTGGGGTCGGCCAAGTGCAGAGTAGAATTTCTTTATCCCCTCTATTTCACAATATGCTTCTAAGGATTTATTATTGAAATGTTTTCCATTGTCTGAGATGAGCGTATTGGGTAGGCCATACCTGCAGATGATGTTTCTTCAAATGATATTGAATGTCTTCACTTCAGTGATGGAGATCATGGCTTCTACTTCCACCCATTTAAAAAAGTAATCAATGGCCACAATCAAATACTAATATTCACATGGTGCTTTTGGAAGTGGTTTGACAAGGTCGATCCCCAAAACTGCGAAATGACCATGGGGAAGTAATACATAAGAGTAGATGATGAGGCTAGTGGGGAACACTAGCATATCATCGACACTCATCGCATTTTTCACATGGTCGGCCACATCCCTGGTGAGGGTCGGACACCAATAGCCCTATGTTACTATCCTCTTCGTGAGAGATATTCCTCCAATGTGTTTGCACATGAACCCTCGTGGATGTCACGCAGTCTATAATCAACCTCTGTAGGATGGACGCATCTGAGGAGAGGCAACATAAACCCTTTTTTGTAGAGTACGTCTCCTATAATAGTGAGCTTCGACGTCCGGTATCGAAGTTTCTTTCTCTCGACTTCAGTGTTTGGGAGTTTCCAGTATCTGATGTATTTGATCAAAAGATCCATCTATAAGTCTCCTAACTTCAAGTTCAATCAAAGTTCTATTCTACCATCGTCTTCCTCAAAGTTGGGTCTATGAAAAATCTCCACGGGAACGGTCCGCTCGATTTTTGTTCTTGTGACAGAAGCTGAGGGACTCTCTTCACCTTTACTTCTTTGAAGTTGGCCAAAACCTTTTTCACCCTTTCCAAATACTTGACCATTTTTTCATCTTTAGCCTCGTAGATCCCCATGATTTGGTTCACCACTAGCCGAGAGTCACTGTGCACTATCATGTGGCCGACGTTCAACACTTTGGCTAAGGACAGGTTGGCCAACAAAGCCTCGTACTCATATTAATTGTTTGAATCTTTGAAACTGAATCTTAAGGCATATTCAATATTGGTTTCGTTTGAGGCTCATAATATTAGTCCTGCCCCACTACCACTTTAATAAGAGTAGCCATATACAAACAAACTCCAGATCGAGTTTTCTTCTGAGAAAGGACCCTCGCTCACTGCCCCATTTTAACAAAACATCCTTTTCTATAGGGATGGGTCTCATTTCATCATCCAGTATCGGACCTAGGATTACCTTTTCAGGCAATACTTTAGCTTCATCTTTTCTAACATCGGCCTCGACCCAAGTGAATTATGCCATAAAATCGGCTAATACCTGCCCTTTAATCGCATTTCTTGGCTGATAAATGATGTCAAACTCTCCTAACTCCATTGACCAAGCCATCAGCCTACCCGATTTTTAGGATTTATGGATGACTTGCCTCAAAAGAGTGTCAAAGAGTACCACCATAGTATGAGCTTGAAAATAGGGCTTCATTTTATGGAGGCATGGATCAGAGCATATGCTAGTTTTTCCAACTTGGGATAGTTGAGCTTAGCCCCTTAAAGAGACTTGCTATTGAAGTACATAGGCTTTTGAACCCCTTCGTCATTTCGAATAATAGCTTTACCTATGGATGATTCCGATACTTCTAGCTATATGAATAATTTATCCCTTTGGATGGACCGAGATAAGAGCATTGGAGATCCCAAATAAGCTTTAAGTTCTTAAAATAATTTCTCACACTCTTCATACTAGACAAATGCTTTTTTCAAGATCTTATAAAAGGTCAGACACTTATCTGTGGCCCTGTAGACGAAGTGGTTTAGAGCAGCAACTCTTCTTGTCAATTTTTGCACGTCTTTTATAGTTTTTCGTGTCTTCATATCAATCAACACCTTAATTTTTTCTGGGTTTGCCTCAATCCCTCTTCAGCTGACTATGAAGCCAAGGAACTTTCCTGTGCCAACGTCGAACACAAACTTTGTCGGATTCAACTTTAACTTGTAGAGATCCATGGTGTCAAAGATCCTCTCAAGGTCGACCACGTGATCCTCAGCCTTGAGGCTCTTCATTAGTATATCATCAACATAAACCTCCATAGTTTTCCCAATCTAATCTTCAGATATTTTACTGACCAACCTCTGATAGGTTGCCCCTTCATTTTTAAGGCCGAATAGCATGACCTTATAGTAGTAAGTTCCCTTATAATTGATAAAAGAATTCTTCTCGGCGTCGTCCTTATCCATAAAGATCTGATTCTACCCTAAATAAGCATCCATGAAGCTCATCAATTCGTGCCCAACCATGGCATCCACCATATAGTCTATCCTAGGTAAAGGGAAGTTATATTTTGGGCAGTACTTATTCAAGTACGTGAAGTCTATACACATTCTCCATTTTTTATTGGCTTTCGACATGATCACAACATTGAACAGCCAATCTGGATAGTGCACTTTGTGAATAAACTCAATTGATTGGAGCTTTTAAACCTTATCCTTCATGACCTCGTACCTGTCTCTGGCGTAGTTCCTCCTCCTTTGTTTCATTGGCTTAGAATCGTTATCAATGTTTAGCTAATCACAGATAACTTCCGAGTCAGTCCCCAACATATCCCTGTGGCTTTGTGTGAAGATGATTTGTTTCTTCCTTAGTATCTTTATTAACTTTTTTTCACCTCTTTCTTCAATAATGAGTAAATTTGGAAGTTATTTTTGTCTCAGCCTCATTGAGGACGATGGATTCTACCTCCTATGCAACCTCACTCTTCTTCAGTTTTCTCTCGTCCCTTGGGTCAAGAGTGTTAATATTGTAGGAGGTTGTGAGCCCACTTTTGTTCTGGCGAGTAGAAGTAACACTCTCTTACTTCTACCTGGTCACCTTGAACTTTCCCTACCCCATAAGGAGTCGGGAATTTTACCATTTGGTGAATGGTGGAGGGCACTGCCTGGAATTTTTTGAGTGCTACTCTGTCGAGGATGATATTGTAGGCCGATAAATACGTTATCGTCCATCACAAAAAGCTTACTTTCTTTGTTAATCACCTCGGCCAGGTACCCATACAAACATCTATTTTGGACCCCTAGTGGGTGCACCTTCTCTCTGTTGAAACCTATCAGTGGTTAATGATATGGAACTAACCTCTTCTTACTAAGATTTAATCATTTGAAATAGTCCCAAAACATGACGTCGACTGAGCTGCCACCGTCAACCAGTATCCGTAACACCTCGTACTCATGGACCCTGGTGCTGGTGACTAAAGGGTCATCTTGGGGGGCCAAGATTACCTTAAAGTCCATTCGCGAGAAACCTATCACCATGGTATCCATGTCTACTTTATTTGGCTTCCATGGCTTCAGATTTGAAACACCCAAGTTAATATTTAGTAGTTTGGTCACCAAATTTCCTCGATGACATGTCCCTTACAATTGGCCGACTCTGTTCTTCCGCCTGCCATCCCTCTACTGATCATTTTAACGTTGAGGGAAATCATATGCATGCATCATTTTGGCTTAGGGATCTTCGAAGGAAGGTTTGGGTTATCCTCATCGCTGTCTGATTCTTCATCTTTCTTATCGAACTGGACCTGTCATCTCGGCCTATCATCTTTTGGCCCACCATGTTTCTTTCTCATCTTCATCATCACTTCAGTCAACATATTTTGGGAGTTTCCCCTGCTTCAACATTTTCTCAATCTCATCTTTGAGAGTAAAACATTTGTCTGTCGTATGGTCGTGGTCTTGGTAGAACTTTCACCACTTGATTTTGTCCCTCTTATGAGGAAGGGACTTAAGCTTTTTGAGCCACTGAGAGCTCTATCATCTTTAATATCATTCAAGATTAGGTCAGGACTTATTGTCAATGGGGTATAACTAACAAACTTATCATCGATCAACCTTTTCTTTCCATTTTTTTCTTTCGCCTTCTGAGACTTACTTCCACTAGCTTATTTATCATCTTCTTCTTCGCCCGTAATAGCATCGTCCTCGTGCATGAAGATCAGATTGTACCCCGAATAAGCATCCATGAAGCTCATCAGTTCGTGACTAGCCATGGCATCCACCATTTGGTCTATCCAGGGCAACGGGAAGCTATATTTTGGGCAAGCCTTATTCATGTTCGTGAAGTCTACACACATTCTCCATTTTCCATTAGATTTAGACATGATAATAACATTAGACAACCAATTCGAGTAGTGCACTTTGCGAATAAACTCAACCGTTTGGAGCTTTTAACCTTGCCCTGAATGACCTCGTACCCGTCTCTGGCATAGGTCCTCCTTCTCTACGTCACTGACTTGGCATCTTTATCAATGTTTTACCGATGGTAGATAACTTTGGCATCAATCCTCGGCATATCCTCATAACTCCATGCGAAAATGATTTGACTCTTTCTTAGCAACTCTATTGACCTTTCTCCCACATGATTTTTCGATTATGAGTTGATTTGGATGGGTTTGTTCGGCTCGTCCTCATTAAGGACGATGGATTCTACCTCCTCTGCGGCCTCACCCTTCTTCAGTTTCGTCTTGGCCCTTTGGTCAAGTGTGATGATATTATAGGAGGTTCTGAGCCTCCTTTTGTTTTGTCAAGATGAAGTAACACTATCTTGCATCTACCTGGTCACCTTGGTCTTCCCCTACCCTATAAGGAGTCAGAAATTTTACCATTTGGTGAGGTGGAGGGTACTACCTCAAATTCTTTGAGTGCTACTATGCCAATGATGATATTGTAGGTAGAGAATACGTTCTAGTCCATCACAAAAATCTTACTTTATTCATTAGGCACCTTGACCAAGTACCCGTACAGACATCCATTTCAAACACCCCCAGTGGGTGCACCTTCTCTCCGCTGAAACCTATCAGTGGTTGATGATATGGAACTAACTTATTCTTACTAAGCTTTAATCCTTTGAAGTGGTCCCGAAACATTATATCGACTGAGCTTTTAGCGTCTACTAGTATCCGTGACACCTTGTACACATGGACCCTGGTGCTGATGACAAAAGGGTCGTCATGGGAGGCCAAGATTCCCTTGAAGTCCTTTCACAAGAAACCTACCACAAAGGTATCCATGTTTCTTTAGCTTCCCAAACTTCGGCTTTGAATCACATGAGTTAACATCCAGTTATTTGGGCACCGACTTTGCTTTTACGACATGTGCCTTACGATCGGTCGTCTCAAATTTTTCGTCTGCCATCCCTCTACTGATCATTTTAATGTCGAGGGAAATCATATGCATGCATCCTTTTGGCTCAGGTATCTTGGGAGGGAGGTCTGGGTCGTCGCCATCGCCATCTGATTCTTCATCTTTCTTATCAACCTAGGTGTGTCATCTCGGCCTATCATCTTTTGGCCCACCATTATTTTTTCTCATCTTTATCACCACTTCAGTCAACATACTTCCAGAATTTCCCCTGCTTCAAAATTTTCTCAAACTCATCTTTGAGAGCAAAACATTTGTCTGATGTATGGCCGTGGTCTTGGTGGGACTCGCAACACTTGGTTTTGTCCCTCTTCTGAGGATGGGACTTAATCTTTTTGAGCCACCTGAGAGCTCTATCATCTTTAATTTCATTCAAGATTAGGTTAGGACTTATCATCAACGGGGTATAACTGGAAACTTATCGTCGATCGACCTTTTCTTTCCATATTTTCCTTTCGCCTTCTAAGACTTTCTTCCACTAGCTTCTTTACCGTCTTCTCTTTTGGTCGCCATGGCATCTTCCTCGTGCACGAAGATCTGATTGTACCCCAAATAAGCATCCATGAAGCTCATCAGTTTGTGCCTAGCCGTGGCATCCACCATTTGGTCTATCCGGGGTAGGGTTGTGTTTCGGCCGGATCGGATAGGAAAATGACCCTTCAGAAAAAATTTCGATTTTTTCGAAAATAAAATATTTATTCCAATTTCCTATCCGATTTTTTCGAAAAATAAAAAAGTTTCCGAATTCGAAAAAATCGAAAAATCAGAAAAAATCAAATATTCGAAAAATATACTAAAAATTCAGAAACTTTGGAAATTCCAAAATTTCAAAAAAATTAATATAGGATTTTCGATTACTCGAAATTCTCATTTTAAAGACATCGAAAAAAAGATTTAACCCAACATGTAAATATATAAGGATTTAACCATTTTTTTCATTTGTGTAGAGAATAGAGGGATATTCTCCTTTTATAGAGGACTTTTTTGGGCCTCTCTTCCTCTCCTAGCCAATGTGGGACACATGAGAATGTTTAAAAAAATAGAAAAATTGGAAAATATTTCAGAAATAATTCGAAAAAACCGGATCGGCATAGTTTCGAAAAAATCGGATCAAAAAAATTAAAAAAATTAGAAATTCATAATTATTTCCAATTTTCGATTCAATTTTTTTCGAAAATTGAAAAATCGGAAATCGAAAACCTTATATACGTTCCAAAATTGGAAAATATCGAATCGGATATCGGAAGAATCGAAATGTTCGAAAAAAACACAGCCCTAATCTGGGGCAAAGGGAAGCTATCTTTTGGGTAGGCATTGTTCAAGTCCATGAAATCTACACACATTCTCTATTTTCCATTAGCTTTCGGCACGATCACAACTAGACAGCCAATACATATAGTGCATTTTGCTAATAAACTCAGCTGATTGGAGCTATTGAACCTTGTCCTGAATGACCTCGTACCTATCTCTGGCATAGGTCCTCGTCCTCTACTTCACTAACTTTTCATCCTTATCAATGTTTAGCCAATGGCAGATAACTTCGGGGTCAATCCTCAACATATCCCCATATCTCCGTGATGTGTTGTCTCTTTCTTAGCAACTTTATTAACCTTTCTTCCAACTCTTTCTTCAATTATGAGCTGATTTGGAAGGGATTTTTTTGGCTCATCCTCGTTTAGGAAGATGGATTTTACCTCCTCTGCGGCCTCACCCTTCTTCAGTTTCCTTTTGTCCATTGGGTCAAGAGTATTAATATTATAGGAGGTTGTGAGCTTCTTGTGAGCCTCCTTTTGTTCTGTCGAGCTGAAGTAACACTATCTTGCTTCTACCTGGGCACCTTGGACTTCCTTTACAACATAAGGAGTCAAAAAATTTACCATTTGGTGAACGGTGGAGGGCACGGCCTCAAACTCTTTGAGTGTTACTCTGTCAAGGATGATATTGTAGGTCGAGAATACTTTCTCGTCCATCACAAAAAGCTTAATTTCTTCGTTCGTCACCTCGGCCAGGTACCCATAAAGACATCCAGTTCAAACACCCCTAGTGGGTGCACCTTCTCTGCGCTGAAACCTATCAGTGGTTGATGATATGGAACAAACTTCTTCTTATTAAGCTTTAATCCTTTGAAGGAGTCCCAAAACATGAATCGACTGAGCTGCCACCATCTACCAGTATCTGTGACACATCGTACATGTGGACCACGGTGTTGATGACCAAAGTGTTGTCACGGGGGCTAAGATTCCCTTGAAGTCCTTTCGCGATAAACCTACCACCAAGGTATCCATGTCTACTTTCTTTAGCTTCCCTGACTTTGGCTTTGAAACAGATGAGTTAACATCCAATCGTTTGGGCGCCAAATTTTCTTCTATGACACGTGACTTACGATCATTCATCTCAGTTACTCCACCTTACATCCCTCCACTGATCATTTTAACATCGAAGTAAATCATATTCATGCGTCCTTTTGGCTTAGCGATCTTAGGAGGGTGGCCTGTGTCATCCCCATCATTATCTGATTCTTCATCTTTGTTGTTGCCCTGGGCCTGTCGTCTCGGCTTGTCATCTTTTAGCCCACCATGCTTCTTTCTAGTATCATTCTTGGTACCACTTTGGTCAACATATTTTTGGAGTTTCCCCTGCTTTAATATTTTCTCAATCTCATCTTTGAGAGCATAACATTTATCTATCGTATGGTCGTAGTCTTGGTGTAACTCACACCACCTGCTTTTGTCCCTCTTGTGAGGAGGGGAGTTATGATTTTCATGCCACCTGAGAGCTCTTCCATTTTTAATTTCATTTAAGATTAGATCAGGACTTAGTGTTAAAGGGGTATAACTGGAAAACTTATCGTCGACCGACCTTTTGTTTCCATCTTTTCATTTCACCTTCTGAGACTTGCTTCCACTAGCTTTTTTGACATCTTTTCCTTTGGCTGCCATGGCCTCCTCAACATTCATGACTCTCCCGACCATAGTCAGAAGTTCTGCCATGGACTTGGGAGGATCTTCGGCCAGTTTCCAAAGCAGCTTGCATTTCTTCATCCCACTCATGAGGGATATCATAGTAATATTTTCCTCATGGTCTTCCACTTCAAGTTTCTCCTTATTAAATTGAGTAATGTAGTCTCTCAGTGTCTCATTTCCCCTTATTTCACATACAAGAGATGAGTCACTTTCTTTAGGGGGCTTTATACCAAAGGAAACGTTGTGGATGAATCTCTTGGCTAACTATTTGAAATTCTCGATTGAATTCTTAGGCAAAGATGTATACCACATATGAGCTGCGTGTGTGAGGGTACCGACTAATACATCTCAATATGGTTTATCGGATTTGTACTCCCATCATATTTGGGAGTTACAGTAGGAGGCTTAAATTTAGCTAGAGTGGGGAAATTTACTATCTTAGCTATGAAGGGAAATCCTTCCACGTAGCCCCTGCGGATTGGGTCTCATCTTTTCAACAGATCGTCGATTGTATCCTCCAGCCTCTGGATTGAACAGTTCCAAGGCATATCTATTGCGAATGCATTATCTTCTCCGCCCTCTTTATCGGTTGGATCACGCACTTACTCTCGTCTAGCATTCCTTTAACAACTGTTCACTTCCTTTTGTTATCCCTATTGGCCTGGCTAAGGCCGACGATCACCACACCCACCATTCACTCTAAAGGTGGCGTTACTGCTTGAATGGAAGAGTTAGCCTCGTAGGTCTCCCACTAGGCCAAGATGGTTAAAAGTTGACCCTCTGCTAAGTATGTTAAAGGTTGAAGTTTCGGCTTGGCCTTCTCGTATCGGCCTTGCACTATTCCCCCTGCTGACCGGTACTAGACAAATTGTGTTGCCAAAAATCTCATATGGCTCCCAATAATCATCCCCATCATAATCTTTATCATCTGAACCCTCTTGCATTTGTTTTCCTAGGCGAAGTCTCCTAGGGTTAGCCACATCTCTCTCCCTCTAGTGGCATTGTACCTCATTTTATGGGGCTGGGGGTGGTCCCCCTATCGCCGCATCCCTAACTTCCCTAGCGATGGAGTGATGATCTCTGTCGTTGTTCCTGGAGTCCTGAACATTATGGTTTGTTTCAAAGCTTAAAATTATTCTTACATCTTTTGTTGGCTGGCCACTAGTGAGCACAGCGCCCCTGCACATCAACCATTTCTGACTGAGGTGGTGCTTGGTTGGAACTCGGGCCAACACCTGGAGGCAGATCAAAAGCCATCTCTCTGATGAGAGTGTAGATGAACTAGATGAGCTTAAAGAATCTTGAAGGTCCCAACTAGTACTCTTTCAATGGTGATACAGGACCATCAAAGATGGAGCTGGATCACCACCAGAGATTCAAGTAGGAGCTAAGCTATAAATGAGAGGAAGGACATGAAACCTCGCTTCCCACAGGCGATGCCAAAATGATGATACCAAAGATATCACCACTTAAACTTGTAATGAGATCAAGCTAGTAATCTACAGTAATGGAGATAAGAGCAGTAAAGTAAACATAGAAGGAGATGAGGGGAGGAGGATGAACACAATCATATAAGTGATTCAACCATTGGCCTACTCCACTGTGGAGGTGTTTGTGTGTTATTATAATAAACAATAAAGCTCTAATGGTTTAAAGTACAATTCTCTAGCACTTTCTCTCTCTGAGATGAGTTTTACAGAGCATGGACTAAGGTTTAAAATTTTAATCAGAGCATGGACTAAGGTTTACTATCTTAGCAGAGTTAAACCATTAGATTCCCACAAACGAGGCCAAACTAATGTTATATGAAACATTTGATTTAGTTAAAATAGAAGAACGCACCACTCATATAGAGAATTCGTTCTGGGTCTGAGGGAATAACAATAAATATAGCAATTAAATGCAGTAAATAAGATCAAAACACGGATTTATAGTGGTTTAACCCAATTGGGCCTACATCCATTATGAAGTAACTAATTTTCCACTAATCATTAAAGTGTTTTACAAGTTACAAGTATATTTTTAGTAAAATCTCCATGAGCTTACTTAACTTGCAAGTTAAACAGTACAATGCTATTTATAGGCGACTTGGGGTGTAATATGCACCCCGAGTCACATTGAGAGTGCTCGTTTGGTCATCTGGATGGGCAACCCCCATCCTTTTAGAATAATTATTGTAGGTGCAATTATTCCTCCCACATGTTTGTCTATCATGTGCATTAACTTGCGTATCCTTAGAATGACAAAAATAACCTTGCTGGCAAATTATGCACTTTCATAGTTATCTATCTCGTTTTAGCCGACCATGTGAAGTTGATCATGTTAGGCCGACTCATTTAGTTCGAGGTGTAAAATCTTCATGCTATTGTGGAGAGATCATATCTGAAATCATCAGTTATAATCATTAGAAACCAGATCATATCTTGGACCTATGTGAACGTTTTTAGGTCCTTATACATTTTAAGATCATCAGAAAAATCTTCATGTAACTTGAGATTAAACTACAAGATTATAAATTTTAGGTTCCTTAAATGTTTTAAGGTATTTCGGTTTCATTCTTCATGCACGCGGTAGTGTTTTGGATCCATGCGAACAGTTGGCATTCGCATGGCTAGGATTAGCCCCATGTGCACAAACTGTGGTAGATTTTAGGGTTGGGTTAGTTTTTCTAAAGGAACCTTGTGGAGGGTTCATGATATGAGGTTTTGAATTTTTGGGGATAATAATTGAAGAACCTAAAATCACTTAGGTATATGCATTAAATTTTAAATTAGTTAAAGTTAATTAATATGAGAATATGATTAGCATTTTGTAATCCACGAGTATATTGAATTATTGACTTGATGTGTAAGCATAATATGTGTGAGTGTGAGTGTGAGTGTGAGTGTGAGTGTGTGATGTACTAGGAGGGAGTATGACGTTGACCGTGAGGGTACCCCAGTGATAGAGACGGGCTTTAACTTGGTCATTTACCTTGATCCTACGACTGACATACTAGTATCCTAGGGGGACATACGGGGGAGTTCTAGAGTACAGCCTTGGGTATAAAGGTCGTGTGTTATGACGATAATGCATAATGATTATCCCTTTATTGATGCTTTGAGGTTATAGGTTAGGGATGCCCTATATCTATACATAGTATGCACGAGTGATCCCCGAAGGCGATAGGCATATCCCTTCATATTTACGTGCGTGCTTGAGCATTGTCCATTTACTTGTATGTGTCAAAGACCGTACTTATGTAGATGATGGACTTGAATATTATCTTTTCTTAGTGATATTATACTATATAAGTATATAGTAGAATTTATTATGGGACCACTTAATTATATTCCAGTGAGATGAATACCAATTTATAGAATATTTTAAATTACACGTGTGCAGGTAATTTAATTAATTTGAGAAATAAATAAATGTTAATTAGCGATTATAAGGATTAATACTTGTGTGAGATTATATTTACTTGTGTGATAAGTAAATGAAAACATGTTAATTTATATTACGTCGTAAGTGAGTAAACCCGAGGGGTTTGACGGTATCTCATTCGGGACGCACGTTAGGTGTCATGCAGGGAATGAGATGAAAAATTAATTTTAGATAACTCGGATGATGATTTCGAGTGCGTCAATGATCCGGAATGAGTAAAGATAGTCAGAATTAAGTACTCGAGGGTTGTAATGGGGTTTCGAGAACTTTTTAGGCAAAACGGGACCCGTATAAGGGCATTCGGGTCATTTTACACATGGGACTTGACCTCATTTCGGGTTTGAGGTTATATATAGGGAAGGTTTAGGGAGTGGGAAACCATTCCACAATCCAAAATACTTAGGGTTTGATAGGGAAAAGAATAGAGAAGGAAAAACCAAGAGAAATTAAAGAAGAAATGATACGGGAGGAAAATTGAGCATTCGGGGCACAAGATCACTAAGTAAATGAGATCACAATGGGAAGAATTAAGAATCTCTACGAGTTAAAAGACAAGTGTTTATCATGCTTTTATTATTGATGTGGTTTCAATAGTTCGTGAATAAATTTGATGTAGGAACATAAAATTTTGGGTGGGATTAACATGTAAAACGAGACTTGTAGGATTGAAATCATCCAGAAATAATTTGAATATAATCCCATGTTAAATATAAGATGAATTATATCATAAGGATACAATCTTTAATGACTAATAAGTAAATTGGTGAAATCTTGAATTATAATGGAGAGATTGAATGATTCTTAATAAATAAATGTAAGTCCCATGAATGGATATGTTTTCAGATTAATTTGGACGTAAAAATGAGTACTATTACGTTCATGATTGATAGGAAGATTTTGTTTGGGGTTTAAATGATGTAGGGTATTCATATGGTTGATGGGAGGAAGAAGAAGCTGGTCAAAAATTACCTCACTGCTTAGGGGAACCAAACCGATTCATTGGGCATGGGCGAACCGTTTCACCCACTGAACTGGTTAGGGTAGCCTTGCGAACCGGTTCGCTGGGCAGGGCAACCTCATCTTTTGTTTGGTGATTTTTTGTGGGTCATTGAGGGTTCATCTTGGGTTACGGAATTCAGTAGTTGACATAGGACTTCTGGGAATATGCAGGAGTGATTGTAATCTACCTTGGGTTGGTAGGGAATCAAATCTGGGTACTAGTTTACGGGTGTATTAGGGTGAATAACACTCGTGTTATAGTTTATGAAATCGGGTTAGGATTTCAAAAGGAGTTAGGCTAAGGGTTTGAGTAGAATAGCTTGGTTGCCAGAAACATGAAATTTTTGAATTAAAATAAGCAAGTGAATACTTGATAAATCGGGAGTCTGTGAAGACTTGGGATTTTTGGGCTAGTTATACTAGTGATATATGCACAATTAGCCGATTATATGTATATGTATACGTACTGAGGGTGATAGAATGAATACGTGATTGATATATGTGAACATACCTACTCTAGATATGCTATCATTGGAGATTGCGTATAGTGGGCGGCCCACCCTGGCGTGACCAGCAGGTGTTGGGTTATTTTCCCTAGTCATAAGACTGGTTCATGACCATTGTATGTGAGCTTATAGTCTAGTGGAGCAATGTAGTATAGTTATGACCCACAGATGCATCTCTATGACCGCCTCTAGTTTATAAGTTTATGATTTAGGTTCTGATGGTCCAGGAGTGGCACGTGACATACCTGGAGCCTGATAGCATATTAGGTAATGCATTCGGGAGGACAACTTCAGGATGCTATGTATATACGTATAAAAGAGTTATATATATATATGTGTGTGTGTGTGTGTGTGTTAAATGAATGTGTGAATAGTAAATTATATATATCCGGGAGGATAACTGTGGGGATGCTATGTGTATATACATATAAATGGGTGTTATATATATACACAAACTTAACGAATGTATGAACATTGAAGTTATAACTAGTGTACAAGAATGTATTTTGATAATAATAAGATTGTAATTGAGAATTACAATGATATAGCTTACGTGGTAGCTAAATGAGAAACAAAGAAAAGTAAAATACATGTAGCATTGTTGGGTTAGATTTTTAGCGTGTGGGTCTAAGTTAAGTGATTATACTAGTTAGGTGAGGTAGCATAACTAAGGAATTAAAATATATGCAGTAGATGCTAACTATAGATGAGGGGCGAGGATAATCTCATGCGAGTTCGACACCAGATAAAAGTGAACAATCCTGCTGCATATTCATTATTGAATGTTAAATACTTGCAAATATTTTTAAACTGGTTTTAGGCTCTGACCCGTATCAAAAATCATTGTTTCAAAACCTTTTAGGTCCTCAACCACATGGATGCTAAGCTTAGCTATCCTTTTAGTCAAACGATGCTGCAGCAGCTGTGGATGCTTGCAGGGATTGATCAGACGCTTCTATCATTGTTACCTAGATTGGATGTTCACTTCAGTTTCCATTTCGGCCATATCGCTCGATTAGACAGTTCTTACATTGTTCAGACTTTACTTTATATTCCTTATCAGTGGATTATTGCATTTGGTTTTACCAAGAGTTATTCGGTTAATTATTTTATTTCAAGTCATCAATATTCAATCTATTCTTGTGATGGATGTTTAGTTAAATTGGTTCCGTTTATTTATTTATTGGATTGGTGATTTAGATGGTTGAATACTTTTAATAAGGCAAGTTATTAAGTTTTTAAAATTTGACATCAGGCCTAATAGGTTATTAGTAATCAATTAGGTTTCGACAGTGATGCTAAGAATGAACCAGACTGAGATTCATGTTTTATTCTAGTAGAGGACTGACCACCCATTATTAGAATAGGTAAGGTGTCACAAGAACCTAGATCATGGTTTGAGCCTCAGCCTTGATCTACACTTGCTTTCCTTTTCCAGTTGTTGATCATATAAGATGTAGGTGTCGAGCCAATGTGCTCATCCTTCTACTGCTATTTACGTTCCTATCGTTTTGGATATTATATTAGTTATTATTTCAGTTGGAGTTAGTTTACTATCAGAGACAGTTGTACATCCCTTTATGGATTTTATTAGTGTTGGTTATTATGGTATCAGAGTTGATGTTGACTCATTTTCACATGTTGGTTTTATTAAGTTATTTATGATATGCACTTGAGTTAGTTATGTCATGCTTAGAATGATATTCAATTGCTAACACTCATGTATTATTTATTTTAGACCTGATCAATACAGTTATATATTTTACAAGGTGTTACACCACTAGTATGGATTTGATGGGGAGTGTACGATGAGACCACACATGGTATCCCAGTGAGTGAACGTGCTTTACATGGTCTTATTATCCCAATCCTACGTGCTAAGGCACCCGTCTCCCGAGTTGGGACAATGGGGCTAGGAACTCTCATATAGCCTTGGATATTGGGACATGAGTTTAGTGTGATGGCGTAATGATTTCCCTTTGATATTGTTTTAAGGCTATAGGGTTGGAGCATCATATTCCTATAACTAGCAGTGGCACGAATGATTCCAAAATGCATAGGTATAAGTCTACGTACTGTGGATTTGGGTAGTGTATGACTATATGCGGCTAGATACGGGCAGCGTATGGCCCTATATGACTGTAAGTGGGTTTGTTATGCTCACATGGGTTTTGGATTGTATGGTTTTCCATTAGTTTACATGTGTTGATTACACTAGAGTGGTATATATAGAACTATGGCTCGAGAATGTTAAAGTATGCTACACTAGAGGTGTATATCTGGATATATAACTCAGGAATGTTAAAGTACAAAAAACATAATTAAAATATTATATAAGAGAATATGGATACATATTGGGATTGGGATTGATACCGCATGTGATACGACACAAATATTGCGTATTTCATCCCTCGAACCTACGCATTTTAGCCCCCTCGGGTGCCTTAATCTCTATATTTAATCCCGTTAACCAGACAACCTCGATTTATATTGTTAACATGCTATATGAGGTATAATTGGGCTTTTGTAGGTATTTAGGTACTAAGTATGGCGTTTTGACGTATTCCGCTCAAATTTCGTACGCAGTCGCACGTTCAAGGGCAGTTTAGTCTTTCCACATTTTGGGCACCTGGCCCAACATCTTCATGGAATTTGTATCCCTCCTCGCACGCTTTGCGTGGCCGCGAACGGTGCGCGATTCCGATTCAGAACGAAGAAGTTACGGCGTTTCTAGTGGAAGAGAAAAACAAACCAACCAAAACAGGAGGAAGAAGTGCGGACCTGTAGCCATCGATCGATTGATCAAAAGGATCGATCGATCATTCCTTAAGTTTTTCCCTCGAGCTGAGACAATGGGCTATGATATTTACCATCGATCGATCGATCGTTCCCTGTTTTTAGCTGATATTTTGGCTTTTCTTTTCTTTTTCCTTTTCTTTTCTAATTTTATTCCAACTTACTATATAACTGATTTTTGTGTAAATATCAGATATAATTCATTTTAGGTTAGTTTTAGCTTAGGGTTTGGGGTTTCAGAGCTCAATCTTCATTTCTCTCTTGGTTTGACACCCTTTAGGGTTTGTAATTGGTACTTTCATATTCCCTCTCCTTTAATATAGTGTGTATTTACTTATTTCTTGCTTTGTAGTTAATTTACATGCTTTCATAATTAGGTTTACATGCTTTCTTTCCTCACTTTCTAGTGTAGTTTTATCGCGTTTACTTACTGCATTTCTTTATCGCGTTTTTAATATGCTTTCTAGCTAAGTTAGTCTAGGTTGTGCCCGATTGAACTCATTCCAGGTTGACATGTTGCTTTGCTTTGGTGATGGAGTTTACGGGTGTATTTTGGGTGCGTTATCCTAGTTATTACGCCTAGGGGATTTGACGGGACATATCATGTATATTCCGTGCTTACGACCTTGCGTGCGTAATTTCCGAGGTATTTGTTGACGCCAAAACCATATTAGGCTTTTATGCGAATTTAGGGGCGTGACAACCCTTGGTTCAATTAACAGTCGAAACGAGATGCGTTTGTAATAACTCGTCGACCCATGTAACCATTTTATACTAATTAACTCGGATGAGGGATATTCGACGCAACCTATAGTTTTTACTCGCTTTCTTAATATAGTTTCAATACACTCGCCTAGATTAATCATTTCCCTTTTTGCATCTTTTCTTTTTAGTTTGTAATTTATCTTTTACACTTTTATTTAGGAGTATTAAATCCTATAAATTCTAGCAACTCGACTCTGTGGATATTTTTGATACCCTACTTACCGCTATACTCACCCATTGAGTGTAGTCGTAATTTAGGTTTTTGTATAGTTCAGGTGAGCCGAATTCAAAACGACCGGCGCGTAGATGACTCTCGCGTCGTGGTAAAACCCTGTCTATCAGCATGGTTATATATATTGTTTGTATTGGGATAACTTAGATTAACTTAATATCGGAGGAAGATATGTTTTTATTTTTTATGCCCAATTGTAATAATATTTTTACACATTGTAGACTTGCTAGGTTTAATCATTGATGTGAAACTTTTTTTACTGCAGTCGCATCCATAGACTTGAACTATTCGTTGGAGGATTTTCTCCAACATGAGTTCCATTTATATTTTTCTAGGACATAGGTGTTGAGCATGTAGGTCATTAATATTTCTTCACTCTTTTATATTCAGTTATTTATACAATTTCTATACATTCAATTTTCTAGAGTCAAATATTTATTCGAGATTCATTTATTTATTTGAGCTGGTATATTATTCAGAGTAAAAAAATTGGATTATTATGGACTGTATTATAGGGTTGGAATTGTAATCTATTATGGTTGAAGGGTATCAAAGTTCTATTTTTATATATGTGAGGAATAAAAGGCTATCTTTGGGTAATATTTGGTTTGAGGTCACTCGAGGAAGTTCCCCAGGATATGGTAACTCGAGCATCCATTCAACTGTTATTTGTACAAACCAAGGTTTTTCATAAGTGTGCTTGGAGGTGGGTATTGCTTTCTCAACATTTCCTTGCTCCCAATCCTCCAAACCAAACTATACGAGGTTTCCAAAACGAGGCTATTCGATAGAGCATATGAGCTCTCCCATGTCCTGCCAGACATGGTCCATCGAGGGTGCTGATCAACCTCATAACATTTACAAAGTAAAACTTACTTTTACAAGGAAAATTAAGAACAAGCACATCTCAATTCTTATTACAAATATATTGTCCTTCGAATGGGCTTGATCTATGTGGAAGGTCCTTCGAGCAGCTTCAATCTTTACTCAATCGTCAATCCTTCATTTAGTCCAAGATCATCCTTGCTACTAATATTGGACGTGGACCTCCCCCTACATTTTCCCCTTCATGGAGATATTTGTTTACCATGTGAAGATGTACGAAATACTGTTATAAATATTCAAACCACTTTTCCCTTCGAGCTAGCTTGTTTTTTAGCAACCATTGAGCTCAGCGATGTGTCTATCTTGTGAATGACACATTAGACTTGTGTGCGAAATAACTTATTTTAATTCCTTGGGGAAAATGAATGTTTTTTTTCAAAAATCCACCCGAAACGATTGATTTTCCCAAGTTGGAGGGTTTCCCCAACACCGTTTGAGTTCCCGCAATTAATCATCATTGCCTATGTCGCTTCATATTTAATGAGGCTAACATACATCTCCCCTGCTTTACACGTGGCTGCCTAGGGTCAGCGCGTGTATTCCACGCGAGGCACCTCATGCGTCGCTAACTTGTTCTCATTATTATCATAAAAGGGCATGACTGTTCCACGTGCGTGTGTATCACGACTTTGGCCCTTTATAAAAGGGCACACCTAGCCTCAATTCCTTTTCACCTTTGGTTTTTTCTGCAACTTGACTTCTTAGAGAGAGAGAGAGAGTGTGTGTGTGTTCTTTCGCTATTTCTTTATAAACAACTTTATCCTTTATTCATTTCCCCGTCCTTCTTTTTTGTACTCATGGAACCCATTGTCAAGAAAACACATTCTGATATGAGTGTGTCTCCTAGAACTCGCGCCCTCCAGACTCAGTGGGCACGTTACCATCGTGCCCTTTACTTCAGATAATCTGATCAATTTTAGATCATTGCTAATCATTTTTTGGGTATGATCACCGTAAAAAAGAAGGCAAATTTGTTGATGAATGAAAGTGACAATGTTGAGGACTTCGCTTACATCCCCACTGGCACTGTGTCGCGTTTTAGAGTATAAAGGGGGGATGATCCATACTCCAATGTGGAGTTTAAAGCAACTAAAGGTGCTTGTGAAGGCTTGGGAGCATGGACGGACTATAGCCATGAGAAGTATGTCGTTATATTAGCTTTGGTAGGTTTGTCATCTACTTACTGGCTGGGTGATCTTACCCTCGCCAAGAATAATAACACTCTATGGACTTTGGTCTCTTGATGGAATCATAGGACTCACACCTTTGTAGCTGTTTGGGGAGAGTTTACCAAAACTCTCGAAGATGTTTGTGAGCTCTTCGGATTAGAGGCAGCTAGCTTCGATACTTTCTTTGAGGAATCATTGGAAAGGCTTCTCGAGCATAGTTGGAAGCTATAGTGAAAAAATGTATGGATACTTATAATAACTGTTACTTTTCGGAGGTAATATGTTATTTCTTCTACATCTAAGATAAGGCGAGCACCAAGGCTCGCGAAATTGCCAAGAAATATTCAAAGGGAAAATAAGTGGTCGAGAGTTATGGCGCAGAAATTGAACTTGCATGTTACATCTGGGTGGTTCTTTCCAAGATTTTGATTCATGGGAAGCATCGCGACTGCCTCAGAAAGGACCTCATCAATATGGTCGTTCCAATAACTTATGAGGTTAAACTTACCCTAATTGCCATAACGGTGGGCTCCTTGTACACATGGATTGATCGGGTGCAGACAGATTCAGCAAGTAGTCTTAGTTATTTTGATGTTTCTAACTATGCGAACCACATCCTCTTGACAGCTTTCATCTATGCTCATTTCCCCGAGTATGCACCCTAAAGTAGTAATCCCAAGTCTCATGACATTAAGGTACTCGTATTTGATGCTGGAATCATAAGTAGGTAAAAAAATATTTCCATCCATACATTGATGATGTCAAAAAATTCACTTGCCATCCTTATGGGGGCGTTGATCAATTATTCACCAACTCCTTTTTAGGGGAAGTATCCAAGGTGATCGTCCCAGTCGAGGAAGCTTATGCAAGGAACTTTCCTATGACCAATACCCCACTCGTTCTTGTTCCTTAATACCTGCCATCTTATACCAAATGGTCTTCATACTAGTTATCTTATTCTCCCCACCGTGTGGCCATGCATCTTGGCTATAATCAAGGTACTCCTATGGGTAGTCATTTCACCCATTAAAAACCAACAAAATTTTCTTTTGCTTGTAGTAGTTTCCTTACTGCCACTGTTGTTAGTCTCTCTACGAACTACACAGGTAACCCTGCGATCCCTAGCAAGACTGCTCGGGGAGGCAGGTCAGCCTTTTATCTATTTGTGTTTTAGCCCAACCAACTGGGTAGGTTTCAAAATAACATTCTTCATCAGCCTTACTATCCTGATGTGGAAAGATTTCATCCAACAGAGTTGGGCTAAGGACATGCACTATTGCCCACTCCCAATTCCCTTTAAGCGCTGCTAATGACACCACTCCCAATGAGCTGCCCCTGGCTCCCTTAGACAAGGCATTAGCTAAGAAGAAGAAAGGAGATCAAGCAATGTAGCTGGGCAAGAGGAATATGGGTGCCCCTAGATCTTCGAGGGTTGTTGATGAGGAAGATACTCCACGAGATGCTCCATTGTGGAAGCTGTGGGGGTAAAAAAAAATTACCCCCAAGAAAACCAAGGAAACTAAGAAGACCATTGCACCTGCCATCATGGGGGAGACTCCTTCTCGTAAGTCTATTGCTCCTGACTTAACCGCACAGGTTGATAAGATATTCAAGGTATCGGCTAGTCAATGGGCCACTTACTCTATTGAAGATAGGGTTGTAATGTCAGCATAAATGTCTACGAGGGGTATCTCTTTTACTCCCTCAGTTGGTGAAGGCAGTAAGAAGCGTAGCAGGCCGAACGTCGTAATGCCTAGCCCATGAGGGTAGTGTTTTATGAGGAAAAAGTTAAGCATGAGTATGATGAGGAAGGTGAAGAGGAAGAAGAGGTGGATGTTGAAGAGGATGAGGAAGAGGAAACCCCTGAACAGTCTCCTTGGCACCCGGTGTCCAAGCTGCACAAAATGTACATAACTGAGAAGACATCCTCACCTTCTTACGATTATACCATGTTAGAAGACTTTGAATCTCACCAATAGGTGTGTATATTTACTTTGCTTATAATTTACGTAACTTTCTCTTCTTGTATTTCCCTAACTCTTTGCCTGTTGAGCGCAGATTGATGCTTACTTTGCCTCCTCAGGTGGTGCAGTTGTTGGTGGTGCTGAGCTTATTTTGGAGGAAAAATTATTGAAGCACTTTCCTCATATCCAGATATGTCAATAATGGGTACAACTGCCCTTAAAGCACACGAGGTAACTATAAATTCCCCCTTAGGGATAGATGCATACATTTTTAATAATGGGTCAAGTAGTGGTAATTCTCTCGACTCTTCTTTCTTGCGCCGTCAGGCTACTCTCCAAGAGGAGGACCAGGAAGACATCGTTAGTGTATAGAGCAGATATTCCCCCACTAATGGGCCAACTTCATAGTATAGATTTTTTCCGTTTTGGTCACTTTGTAACTTCATGCTCTAATTCCCTGTTTGTTTTGTTAACTCATTCTCTTCTTGCTTTCCTTCTTGTTACAAGCTCTTTACCTTGAGACACTTCTCAAGAACCCGTCTTAGCATCACTGTCAAAAAATTATTTAATTAATTACTAGCCACCTAATATTTAAAAAGTGAGATGACAAATTTTATTAACTAAAATAACTTATAACTAATTAACGAATAATTAATATACAACATCCTCTAAAACAATCTCAAGAAATAATAAATATAATGAAATAAACCGAGTTTGGAGTAAACACTCCAATAACAATCTAAAAGCCAAATAATCCAAATACAATAGTCTGAATATATAAATACAACAACTGGAATAAATAAATGTCTAAAACTGCTATCTCGGACTAAGTATGGGCAACATGCCCCAACTGATATAAATGACTCCGAAGGAAGCAAAGATAGAATGGAGGCGTCTAATACCGAGATCTTGTAACTTCCACAGCAGCTACAGCACGTCAACGGAATGGAACTCCTATGCTTTACGTCCCTGTGGCTGGGCACCTAAAATATTTTTACAAAAACAAAATAGATTTGGAAGCAAACGGGTTAGAGCCCGAGGTAAAAATATTTTTAAAAATAGCAAGTGTTTAATTGCAATAAACATTAAATATTATATACATGTTAGTCACGGGCTCTCACTTGAGATTCTAACCCCTCAACTATTGTGCACGCCTAACGTATTCTTTTAACCCATTCTAGTTATACTGCTACCTAACTAGTCTACACCAAATTTGTCTATACGTACTTCTTTACGATGCCTACCCGCATTACCCAATTAAGACATAATTACAATTCAAATACTCATCATTTACATCAATTATCTCAAGAATTATTTTAGTTCCCACAACTTTAAGTCGTTTAAGTATTATAGCCATTCTCATCTACCAAGAAACAGTGGACAATCACAAGTATATATATATATATATATATATATATATATATGGCACCCCTAGGCTAGGCTGTGGTGCACGCATACTCTGCTATCATATCCCAGTACATCACGTACATAAGGATCACGAGTTTCGAATCACTCAGGAATCGTATCAATACAAATCACACATATTGGAGGCGAACATAGTTCACATACCCATGGGTCACGCACATACCTACGCTCCCGTAGTCAGCTGACTTATCAACTCACAAATAAGTCTTCACAGTCCTATGTTCTTGAGGTACCAAATCTAAATCCCTCCGAAGGCACACAAGACAAGATTGTCCTCTTCCAATAACCTCCCGTGATAGCAAGTATGGTAGGTATGTCATACACACAATAATCTATATATTAGGTAATCACACAACCTAAGTAATCATCATATCAATATAGGTATACTTCTCGCCCTACATCATTAGTCCCATACGTATGTTAATATCATCCCGAATATTCCACATAATATGATTAGCGCGATAACTCTTGTCGTATAATTTCGAGTACTTAAACCTAGTCCATAAGGTTACTAAGTCTTCCACTTGTCTCTAAGGTTATTCCAGAAATCAAAGGTCCTATTACTAGTGTCTCTGACATTAAGTTATGGTTTATGCAAATAAAATTCAAGTTCTCACAATTTCTAATCGAATCTTACTCATCGAACACTCGCGAGTTTATCATTAAATCAAAAACCAAAATAATTTTTTTTCGGCGTCATATACACCCCTGCTGACCTTCCCTGAGTCCCAATATATTCAAATAGTCCACACCAGTAATTTTCAAAAGTCGAAATTTGGTAAAACATTAACAGGAAATTTTGTCACAAATGCAGGGGAGTTGATCAATCGACTCAAGAATGTCGATCGATCGAACGTCGATCGATCGACTTACGAATGTCGATCGATCGATCGACCAGTTACAGCCCTAGGGTTCTTTCGTTTTTAACCATCATTTTTTCTCCAAAAATTAGTTAAAAGATCCCATTATCCAAAGTAAACGTACTTGATGTTATAAAAATCTAAATACATGATTAATAGCGTTCCAGAATCATCAAATATTGCATATAAATCTATATGTTCACATACTCGCTCAATAATACCCAACAAAAATATCATAATCAAATACTAACTCTAGTCTCGCTGGTATTTAAATCCAGATTAATTACCAATTAATTCAATTAATCCTATAATTAAAATTAGTAAAAATACGGGGCATTACATACTTTCCCCCTAATAATGGAATTTCGTCCCGAAATTCAGAAATAAAGGTATACCTGGTAAAAATAACTCTGGATATTTGTCACGCATTTCATCCTCGAGCTCCCAGGTAGACTCCTCGGCATTATGATGTCGTCGGTGAACACGTACTAGCGGTACTACCTTCGATCTCAATTTTCTCTCGCTACGGTCGAGGATAGCGATCAGTTCATCCTCGTAGGAACTATTAGGCTATAAATCAATCTCCTCCAAAGCAATATGAGTATGGGCCAACTCATCCCGAAGATATCTCCTCAGCAAAGAAATATGTAACACGTGATGAAAACTATGCAAGTGCTCCGGTAGTCCAAGTCTATAAGCAACTGGTCCAATTCGCCTGATGATAAGAAATGGCCCCACATATCTCGGTGCCAACTTCCCTTTCTTACCAAAATGCATTACCCCCTTCATAGGAGATACTCTCAGCAACACTTGGTCTCCCACATTGAACTCCCGAAAAAACCTCTTAGCATCGGCGAAGCTCTTTTGTCGATCCTGAGCAACCCGAATACGACTCTAAATCGTCTCTATCCTGGCCTAAGTATCCTGGATCACCTCCGGCCCGAGTAGCTTATTGTCCCCCACCTCTAACCAACGCGCTGAAGAACGACAAGGTCTACCGTATAATACCTCGAATGGAGCCATGCCAATCATAAACTGGTAGGAGTTATTATAGGCAAACTCCACTAATGGAAGATACTGCTCCCATCTCCCGCTAAAATCTAGGATACACATCTGCAACATGTCCTCTAACATCTGATTCGTCCGCTCAGTTTTTCCATCAGTCTGCGGGTGATAGTCCAAATTCAAACGTAACTCCGTACCCATGGCCTCCTGGAAACTCTCCCAAAATTTGGACACAAAAATCTTGTCCCGATCAGACACAATATCAAGAGGCACTCCGTAAAGTCTCACTATCTCCGTAATAAAGATTTGAGCGTACGGCCCCTTAGTATAATCGGTCCGAACTGGCAAAAAATGGGCTATCATGGTTAAATGATCCACAATCACCCATATCTAATCGTGACCTTGCTAAGATGTAGGCAACCCTGTGATAAAATCCTTGGAAATGCTCTCCCACTTGGGATCTTTAACGATTGTAGAAGCCCTGGTGGTCCACTTTTACCAGCCAACAAATGGCACATTTCGAAACAAACACTACAATATCCTTCTTCATTCCATTCCACCAGTACTGTCGCCTCATATCCTGGTACATCTTATACCCACTGGGATGTACCGCAAAATGTGACCCATGCGACTCTGTCATTACCTCACGTCGCAAGTCCTCACCCTTCGGAATAACCAACCTCCCACTGAAACGTAACCTCCATCTGAACCAATTCTGTAAGACTCAACCCCCTGTGCTAGAAGCTACGCTATTCGATCCTGGTAGAACGAACCCGTTGCCTGAGCCTGTACCACCTTCGTAATAATTTGAGGCGTGACTGTCATAACAGATATAAATAATCGGGACACTGCATCTTGGTGTCCTAACTCCTTCCATTTCGCTTTCCACACCTCGGCCACCTCACCTACTGGCCTACAGCTCAACACGTCTGCTACCACGTTAGCCTTCCCCGAGTGATATTGGATATTGAACTGATAATCCTTCACAAATTCAAGCTACATGTGCTGACGCATATTTAACTCTTTCTGGGTGAAGAGGTACTGTAGTGACTTGTGATCTATGAATAAGCGAAATTTCTCCCCCAAGAGATAATGTCTCCATATCCAAAGTGCAAATACGGCTGCCGCTAACTCCAAGTCATGGGTGGGGTAATTCCTCTCATGAGGTTTAAGCTTTGGGGAGGCATAAGCTATAGCTTGTTCCTCCGGCTAAAGCATGCCCCCAAGTCCCTGTAAATACGCATCAGTGTAGACTAAATACTCCACTCCCGGCCTGAGCAATGCTAAGACGGGTACCGAAGTCAACTTGTCCTTCAGTTCATCAAAGGCTAACTGACAGGCGTCATCCCAGATGAATGGCACTCCTTTTCAATTCAGGTGTGTCAACGGACCCGCTCTCTTCGAGAATCCCCGAATAAACCTCGTGTAGTATCCTACTAGTCCTAAGAAACTACGTATCTCTGTCGGTGTCGTGGGTTGTCCCCACTTCCTCACCGCTGATACTTTCCCCGGATTTATGGATATACCCTTGTCTGATACTATGTGCCCCAAAAACTAGTTCTCCTTTAGCCAAAACCCACACTTTTCATATTTGGCATACAACTCGTGCTCAAGCAGTGTCTGCAACACCTGGCGCAAATGCTCTACATTCTCTTCCTCAATCTGAGAATAAATCAAAATATCATCTATGAAGATAATGACAAACTGATCAAGGAACTCTTTGATCACCCGGTTCATCATGTCCATGAATACGACTGGAGCGTTGGTTAGCCCAAATGGCATGATCCTAAACTTATAGGATCCATATCTCATCAAGAATGCAGTCTTAGACACGTTATGTTCCTTGATACGTAATTGATGGTATCCGAATCGCAAGTCTATCTTTGAGAAGAAGAAGGCTCCTCGCAACTGATCGAATAAGTCATCGATTCGGGGCAACGAATACTTATTCCGTATCGTGACCTTATTCAGCTCTCGATAATCAACACACAATCGTAAATATCCATCTCTTTTCTTCACAAGAAGCACGAGAGCACCTCAAGGAGAGGTACTGCAACGAATGAACCCTTATCCCAATAGTTGCTTAACCATACGGTAAGGTGCGTAGGCTATTGGTCGAGTGCCCAGCATCAAATCTATAACAAAGGTTATCTCTCTACTAGGTGTCAATCTCGGTATCTCTTGAAATACATTCGAGAACTCAAGTACAACAAGAATTGAATAAAGTGGGATTACTACCTCCTCAGAAGTCTCATCCTCTATGTAATACAAGTGAGTGGACGATTCTCCCTCAGGACGAGGCATCACCATTAGGAGCATCTCCTGACCCGGTATAGCAAATATAATTCTCCTACTAAATCAATCGATCATTGCCTTATACGCAACGAGCCAATCCATACCGATAATTGCATCATACTCATGCATGTATAGGACAAGCATATATGCTGGTAATAACAATCTCCCAATCTCTATTCCTATTCCCCGACATATAAAGAAAACCAGTGACCCATAGCCCAACGGTGAATCTACACTAGTAATTGTGCTCTCTATCGTGTCTAATAACCCTGTGGCACGTGAAAAACTAGTGGCAATGAAACTATGTGATGCCCCTGTGTCGAACAAAATACGCCCCAAAGTCCCCTGGATAGAAAACATACCCTCAATCACGGGTGTAGCCTGTGGAACTGCGGGTGGATAAACGTTGTAAACATGCCTATACTGTAACTTCCCCTGCTGAACTGGGACTGTTGCTATAGCTAGCAAAGCTGGCATCTGAGGTGGTGGCGGGAGGGCAATGGGAAATATCGGTCGTTGAGGCTCTTATCGATCACCCTGTTGTTGCGAGTGCGGAACCCTGCCCTTCTCAAGATAATCATGACGCTTGTGGCCAATCTTGCCATATATAAAACACTTCCCTCCAAAATTTCCCCCTCGATGTCCCTGCTAGCCGTTTCCACCTCTCCCTTGGCCCTACTGACCCTGTTGATACTGTTGCTGGCCTTAATGGCCCTGCTGACCCTGCTGCCATGCCTATTGACCGGGCGGAAAAAGTGTGCGCGTGTAAAGTGCACAATCGTTGTGTGTTTCGCCGCCACAATACAAAAGATACAACCTAAACTACAACTACACTTGACAAGCAAGTACAACGGTAAGTCGGGTATCGAAAATCCACAGGGAGTGATTGAATTTTAGACGTTAATTGTTTTAATTACTTCAGGAATAAAAGTGTAAAATAAATAAATGAAAAGGTGATGGGTGGTTATCGTGAATAAAGAAAAGAATAAGTTAGCGCTAAATAAAAGGAAAGCGAGGATCGGGATCACATTTTACCAAACGGATCGAAACAACTACTAATTAGAATTCCGGTTCGAAAGCAATTTAATCGAGCATTTACAATTAAGCATAAACATCACGCAAGAAGGAATTTAACCCAAAGTTGCGAGATAAAACATTTAACTGAAAAATGGTCACACGGGGATTAAATTCGGATAATCGCTATAAACACTAACGTTGCAAGACAAAGAAAGTTAAACGCATAATAATCCGACTTTAATACGCGAGGTTTCAATTAAATGCAATTTTACACAAAACCTAATTTTCGGAGCTCGGGACCCGTAAATGGCGGAACACAATCCTGAACCTATTTATCTAAGGGAAATACATGGAAATTAACTAAATTAAGCTAATTAAACTAGAAAAGCAATAATTAAATCAAGAAAACCTAATTAGAAAGCATGGAAATTATCTAGAAAGCAAGGAAAGAATCAAATACAACTATATTAAAGGAGAGGGAAGATGAATAGTCAATCTTACAACCAATTAGTGTGTCAATCCAAGAGAGGAAGAAGAAGAACCAATCAAAACCCCTCCAACCCTAACTAAACTAAGCTAAAATCGTACATGGGCTGGTCTCTGGTATTACAAACCAAAATTTGGCTTATATAGTAAGTTGGAATAAAAATAAAGAAGAAAGAAAAGAAGGCAAAATATCTGCAGAAAACAGAGCATCGATCGATCGACCCCTTTGGTCGATCGATCGACCTAGGCAAAATTTTGATAAATTAGAATGGTCGATCGATCGACCAGAAGCTTCGATCGATCGATCAAACAGGGCAGAATGCAGCAGCCTACTGCATTCTTCTTCTTCTCTTCTCCCTTTCTCCTCTTTTGCTTTCTTGTATTTCCTCCGTAAGAAACGCCGTAACTTCTTCGTTATGTATCGGAATCGCGCACCGTTCGCGACCACGCGAAGCTAGCGAGGAGGGCTACAACTTTCATGAGATGTCGGTCCAGGTACCCAAGCTGTGAAAAGACTAAAATGCCCTTGTGCGTGCGATTGTGTACGGAACTTCACCGGAATGCATCCGAACTTCATACTAAGCATCCAAATACCTACAAAAGCTCAATTAACCCCTGAAAAACATGTTAACATAGAAATCCGAGGTTGTCTGGTTAACGAGCATAAATATAGGGATTAAGATACCCGAGGGGGCTAATAACGCATAGGTTAACGGGTGAAATACGCAATATTTGCGCCGTTTCACACCCCCTAACTTACACATTGCTAGTCCCTAGAAATGAAATAGAAAACAACAAGAACTACAAGCAAACCAAAAGCAGGAGAAGGACAAAAGTATGTTATAAAAGCAATAAAAAGATAAGGCCACTTTCGCGGTCGAACGATTGCATTTAGCATATGCAATAAGCCGTTAAACCCCTAGGTTACCCTAGTGGACGAGTGTCGTCTCGTGAGGGTTTTCAGGGATGAAACCCACAAACATCATACAGTTTCCTCAAAATATGCCCAACCCAACATGCGACAAACTCAACAACAATGAAAAAGATTTCAAACATGTTATTAGCATATTGAACGAATTCAAGATAAAGTCCGTTGTTATTAACAGGTTTAATGCACCTCATAGAATTGAAACTTTAAAAGTGGGAGGGGGGAGAGAAAATGCACAATATGATTTGGTAAAAACTTAAATAAACCGGATAAACATAAAGGCATGCATATATTCAATCCTCACGGGCATTACGCTCAACAAATGAAATCACTAGGAATGGGAGGTAATACACGGGACATGCGGGCATAAAGAGTAAATGTAAATGGAAACTAGGCCGCACACATGTCACAAATGAAGAACGCTATATATAAAATGAAAAACTGTAATCTCAATGAAAGGATACCGCACACTAAAAGAGGCGAAATGCATTTTCACAGATTATCAAAACTATTATGACTTTTAAATTACATTAACCTAAGATCACATAGGACTTTAATAGGGTTTGTAATGTAGGATAGGCTAGGGTACGAAATGAAGGAATGTATGTACGGATTCAAAGTGTTCGGGATGAAAACTCGGGATAATGAAAAAATGCGGTCAATATCAAAAATTGGAAAACAAGTTCCAAAACAAGCATTAGATATATCATCGGGGAGAGTAATCAAAGCTTATTGAACACTATACACAACATTTACAACTTTCTCTTTCTTTTCTCATTTACAACTTTCTCTTTCTTTTCTTTGGGAGATGAATCATTTTGTGACCGGGCGGAAAAAGTGTGCGCGTGTAAAGTGCACAATCGTCGTGTGTTTCGCCGCCGCGATACAAAAGAAACCTAAGCTACAACTACACTTGACAAGCAAGTACAACGGTAAGTCGGGTATCGAAAATCCACAGGGAGTGATTGAATTTTAGACTTTAATGGTTTTAATTACTTCAGGAATAAAAGTGGTGTAAAATAAATAAGAAAAGGTGATAGGGTGGTTATGGTAACAAAAGAAAAGAGAAGTTAACGCTAAATTAAAGTAAAGCGAGGATCAGGATCGCATTCTACCAAACGAATCGAAACAACTACTAATTAGAATTCCGGTTCGAAAGCAATTTCATCGAGCATTTACAATTAAGCATAAACATCACGCAAGAAGGAATTTAACCCAAAGTTGCGAGATAAAACATTTAACTGAAAAATGGTCACACGCGGATTAAATTCGGATAATCGCTATAAACACTAACGTTGCATGACAAAGAAAGTTAAACGCATAATAATCCGACTTTAATACGCGAGGTTTCAATTAAATGCAATTTTACACAAAACCTAATTTTCGAGGTTCAAACCCGTAAATGGCGGAAACGCAATCCCGAACCTATTTATCTACGGACAAATCATGAAATTAACTAAATTAAACTAATTAAACTAGAAAAGCAATAATTAAAGCAAGAAAACCTAATTAACAAAGCATGAAAACTATCTAGAAAGCAAGAATAAAGGGAAAGCAAGCTATATTAAAGGAAAGAGGAGATGAATAGTCAATCTTACAAACCAATTAGATGTCAAACCAAGAGGGATTGAAGAAGAACCAAGAAAATCCCACAAAACCCTAACTAAACTAAGCTAAAATTGTATATGGGCTGGTCTCCTTTATTACAAACCAAAATTTGGCTTAAATAGTAAGTTGGATTAAAAATAAAGAACAAAGAAAAGAAGGCAAAATATCTGCAGAAAACAGAGCATCGATCGATCGACCCCTTTGGTCGATCGATCGACCTGGGCAAAATTTTGACAAATTAGAATGGTCGATCGATCGACCATAAGCGTCGATCGATCGATCAAACAGGGCAGAATGCAGCAGCCTACTGCATTCTTCTTCTTCTCTTCTCCTTCTCCTCTTTTGCTTTCCTTGTTTTTCCTCCGCTGAAATCGTCGTAACTTCTTCGTTATGAATCGGAATCGCGCACCGTTCACGGCCACGCGAAGCTAGAGAGGAGGGCTACAACTTCCGTGAGATGTCGGGCCAGGTACCCAAGCTGTGAAAAGACTAAAATGCCCTTGCGTGTGAGATTGTGTACGGAACTTCACCGGAATGCATCCGAACTTCATACTAAGCATCCAAATACCTACAAAAGCTCAATTAACCCCTGCAAAATATGTTAACAAAGAAATCCGAGGTTGTCTGGTTAACGAGCATAAATATAGGGATTAAGATACCCGAGGGGGCTAATAACGCGTAGGTTAACGGGTGAAATACGCAATATTTGCGTTGTATCACCTATAACCTCCTTGATTGTGCCGAAAACCTCCCGATCTGACACACTTAGAATCTCCCTGATGGAAATTCTAATCACCCTGCCTCTGCTGGCCCTGAGTTTGCTGTGCCCCACTGGCACCCCTACCTTCTGTCTTGTCCTACCGGTTGGACTCCCCTACTCGCTTGCTCCCTGTCGGATGGAAGCGGTGGTCCTAGCAGTGAAGTAGTGTTGCATTAAGCACATCAGTATAGGTTTACAATGAGAGGTTACCCAGAAGATGCTGTTGAATCCTCCAGGTAAGGCCATTAATGAACATCTGTATTTTATTATCCTCAGTAGGTACCTCTGATGGCGCCAAATTAACCATACTGGTAAACTCCTCCTCGTACTCAACTACGGTCTTCCCCTCCTAGGTGTGGTTTAGTAATTTCCACTTCATCTCAGTCTGAATGACAGAAGGGAAAGATTTGCGGTCGAACCGCACCCAGAAATCCTGAATAGTAAAGACATCTATCTCCTCAGCAGTGGTGATAGACTCCCACCACTGCAGCGCTGCTCCAACTAGCTTAAATGTAGCTAGTATCTGCCTGTGTACATCTGTGCACTCGTACATCCCCAAATGCCTCTAGATGTCCTTCTTCCATTGGCTCGCCACTACAACATCGGAGCTCCTTGCAAACTCCGGAGGATTTGCCTTCTGAAAGGCATCTCTGACACGTTCCCAAGAAGACGAGAATGCATGAGCCTGAACTGGGGCCACAATCGTTGCCTGAGGTGGCGCCTGCTGCAATACTGCCAAAGTTTCATTTATCGCCTGTGCTACTATAGCGGCAACTTCAGTGGTGTTTATAGTACCCTGAACTAGTGCTGGTTGATGCACGGGTTGGGCACCCCTGGGAACTCGTTGTGCACGTCGAGGAGGCATCTAAAATGAGAGAGAAGATTTCTAAGTCAACAGTTATTAACACAAAATGAGTGAAGACGTAAAATGCGCAATCAAAGAATACAACAGTCATAAATCACAGGGCTCTATATCAAAGAACGCTACGCGGGAACCATAGCAAGCCGTAAAGATCCTAAGGACTTTAGAACCACATGCTCTAATACCACCTATGACACCCCAACTAATTAAATACCGGGTAGCTACTCCTTTATTAAATTAATACAAAATATCAAGTTGGTTCAGTCTTAGCATCACTGTTGAAAAATTATTTAATTAATTACTAGCCACCTAATATTTAAAAAGTGAGATGACAAATTTTATTAACTAAAATAACTTACAACTAATTAACGAATAATTAACATACAACATCCTCTAAAACAATCTCAAGAAATAATCAATATAATGAAATAAACTGAGTCTAGAGTAAACACTCCAATAACAATCTAAAAGCCAAATAATCCAAATACAATAGTCTGAATAAATAAATGTCTAAAACTGCTATCTCTGAATAAGAATGGGCAATATGCCGTAACTGATATAAATGACTCCGAAGGAAGCAAAGATAGATGTGGAGGCGTCTAATACCGAGATCTTGTAACTTCCACAACAGCTACAACACGTCAACAAAATGAAACTTCTATGCTTGGCGCCCCTGTGGCTGGGCACCTAAAATATTTATACAAAAACAAAATAGATTTGGAAGCAAACGGGTTAGATCCCGAGGTAAAAATAATTTTAAAAAATAGCAAGTGTTTAATTGCAATAAATAGTAAATATTATATACATGTTAGTCACGTGCTCTCACTTGAGATTCTCACCCCTCAATTATTGTGCCCGCCTAACGTATTCTTTTAACACATTTTAGTTATACTGCTACCTAACTAGTCTACACCAAATCTATCTATACGTACTTCTTTACGATGCCTACTCGTATTACCCAATTAAGACATAATTACAATTCAAATACTCATCATTTACATCAATTATCTCAAGAATTATTTTAGTTCCCACATCTTTAAGTCGTTTAAGTATTATAGCCATTCTCATCTACCAAGCAACAGTGGACAATCGCAAGTATATATATATAACACTATCAGTACATATATATATGGCACCCCTAAGCTAAGCTGCGGTGCACGCATACTCTGCTATCGAATCCCGGTACATCACGTACATAAGGATCACGGGTTTCGAATCACTCAGGAACCGTATCAATACACACCAACATATTAGAGGCGAACATAGTTCACATACCCATAGGTCACGCACATACCTATGCTCCCCTGGTCGGCTGACTTATCAACTCACAAATAAGCCTTCACAGTCCTATGTTCTTGAGGTATCAAATCTAAATCCCCCCGAAGGCACACAAGACAAGATTGTCCTCTTCCTACAACCTCCCATGATAGCAAGTATGGTAGGTATGGCATACACACAATAATCTATCTATTAGGTAATCACACAACCTACGTAATCATCATATCAATATAGGTATACTTTTGACCTATATCATTAGTCTCATACGTATGTTAATATCATCCCGAATATTCCACATAATATGTTTAACGCGATAACTCTCGTCATATAATTTCGAGTACTTAAACCTAGCCCAAAAGGTTACTAAGTCTTCCACTTGTCTCTAAGGTTATTCCAGAAATCAAAGGTCCCCTTACCACTGTCTCTAACATTAAGTTATGGTTTACGCGAATAAAACTCAGGTTCTCACAATTTCCAATTGTAACTTACTCGTCGGACACTCGCGAGTTTATCATTAAATCCCAAACCAAACTAATATTTTTTCGGCCTTAAATACACCCCTACTGACCTTCCCTAAGTCCCAATATATTCAAATAGTCCACATCAGTAATTTTTAAAAGTCGGAATTTGGTAAAACCTTAAAAGGAAATTTTATCACAAACGCAGGGGAGTCGATCGATCGACTCAAGAATGTCGATCGATCGAACCAGTGATCGATCGACTTACGAATGTCGATCGATTGATCGACCAGTTACAGCCCTGGGGTTCTTTTGTTTTTAACCATCGTTTTGTCTCAAAAAATTCATTACAAGATCCCATTCTCCAAAGTAAACGTACTTGATGTTATAACAATCCAAATACATGATTTCTAGCGTTCTAGAATAATCAAATCATTGCAAATATTGCATATAAATCTATATGTTCATCAAGTTCTCATGTTTAAACCCTAGGATAACTTCTCTCAATTTAAGATAAACAAATAATCAGATTTAATCCGGGATTTATATCATTAAGGTTATGATTCAAATCTCTAATCTTTCCAGAATTTATCTACATACAAAACCTAACCATATTCAAGATTTAATTCTTCCAATTCATGAATTATCAAACTTCCAAGTTTAGTCTCCAATTCTAAACTACCATGGATAATATATTTGTTGAATCATAACAAGTTAAATCACTTGCCTGGAATAGAGGTTCTGATCCTTTGGAAAAGATGGTTGGGTGGTGGTGTTCTTTCTCCGATCACAACTCCGGCGATGGTGGTGGTGCAAGGTGGATGTTTGGCACTAACGATACCCTTAGAAACCCTTATCTTCTCTCTACTTTGCTCTCTCAAGTTTGTAGCAGCCAATAATCTAATAACCCTAGTGGTTGGATCATACATTTAACGTAAATTTCGTAGGTCACTATTCATTAAATAGTAAAATGACAAAAATACCCTCCCGGGTAGCCGATTTGGCCTAAAACTACCCCGGGACCCCAACTAAATCCCTGGGTAGACTTTTCTGACTATCTCGATAATTTCGGATACAATGGCGCACTCAAAATGACCATAAGGATGATATAAAAACAATTTACTTTATAATCCATAAATTAATCGCGACACGACTGGCACACGCATACCAACTTAATTTCTAAAAGTACCATATTTTCTACGTGTGATAATTTTAATAATACCATAATCATATATTACTATACTCGCTCACTAATATCCAACAAAATGATCATAATCAAATACTAACTCTCGTCTCACTAGTATTTAAATCCAGATTAATTACTAATTAATTTCCCAATTAATTCAATTAATCCTATAATTAAAATTAATAAAAATACAGGGTATTACACTCATGCTCTCCTTATATAAGGTCAAGGGGGTTCCAATCACATTGTTCTTATCCTCCATATCGACAGGAAACCCCAGACACATTGCCAATAAGCAGGAAAATGGTTATGCAATTCAACAATCCTCTGTATATTTTCCAAAAAACGATCGTAAAATGCAATCCATAAATCCGAATCCTACATGGTATGAACATTTGGAAAGGGTATCCAGATACCGTTAAGAATCCATGGGCTGAACTCGAGTTTGGGAATTGACTTTGGTCAAACAGGGCTCGAAAGTGCCCGTCAATCTTTTGGACAATAGGATAACAGATCCGTCATCCGAACCGTAAGGCCGATTCTCACACGAGACGAACCATTAAAAATTTTATGCAGGGACCTTCAATGTTTTAAAGAGCTTCACTGGTTCAGAGAGTTTGTTAAGGTCAAACGGGACCCCAAAGCACACGGTGATCTTTCGAAGTGAAACGGGTCATTCGTCCGTACCATATGGCCGATTCGCGCATGAGGCGGACTGTCAGAAAGGGGATTCAGAGCTCTTCGAGGATCCAAAGAGATTCACTCAAGTTAGAGAGTAGATCGGAGTCAAATGGGTCCAGGGAGCATCAAGTGGCCTCTAGATCAGTTTTTGGGGGAAAATTGACCGTTTGTCCATACCGTAAGGCCGATTCAGGTACAGGGTAGACCGTTGGTAAAGGAATTTAGGGACCTTCAAAGATCTAATGAGTTATCGCTTATGTGACAAAGTTAATAGACAGTAAAATGGGACTTGAGAGTGCTCAGTGGCCTTTAGATCATTACTCAGAGTATAGCATAGGGTTTATGGTGAAGAAGGAAGTGTTAGGGACTTAAGGAGATGCTTAGGGGGGGTCTTAAAATGGGGTGTCTACAAGCACCTTTAGAAGTGATGCAGAAATAAAATGCTCCTATTGTTGTTGTTGAGAGGGAAGGGCATGTGGAAGTGTCTCCAGAGCAAGGGGTAGAAAAACTCCATGAGTTGGTACAGGAGGTCGTTCCTCTTGTTGTTGTACCTGTACATTCCTTGGTAGTTGTTGAAAATAAGGTATAACTTCTTTTATCGTTTCATCCTTCTTTTCATTATATTTCTTTTATAATTCGAGCTAGGGGTGGCCGTGGGTCGGGCCTGGGCAGGCCCGATCGGGCTCGGGTCGGGCTTGAAAAATTAAGTGTTATCCCAAGCCCGCTCGGGCCTAGATCGGGCCTTATTATGTAATCCCAAGCCCGCCCAGATTTGAAAGCTCTTTACTCAGGCCCGCCCGATCGGGCCCTATTATGTTAATTAAAAGATTTTTTTTTAAAATTAAAATACCTATTTTTTTATTTAAAGACCAATTTTTTTAATTAAAAATCTGTTTTAAACTCCATATATTACAAAGTCCATATATAAAGTTTCTCACTTTACATGAAAAGACTTGGTATACGTTTTTATATTTATAGAAGTCCCCCCCCCCCCCCACATATATATATATATTTCGGGCCTCGGGCCGCGCCGGGCCTCATCGGGCTTAAAAACTCATGCCCAAGACCGCCCGAAAAAAAATCGGGCCTATAAAATTTTGCCAAGCCCGCTTTGCGGGCCTATTTACCTTACCCAAGCCCTATTTTTTTATTGGGCGGGTTGGGCGGGTTGGGCGGGCTTGGCGGGTCTCGGTCGTATGGCCACCCCTAATTCGAGCAACTTCTTGTCTGTTATAATAAACTTGTCCAATAGACTTTGTTAAGCGTGACCGGCAAGCTAGGACTTTAATCTCCCATAAAATAGGGTCATGCCTACTAATGTATGACTTTAATCTCCCTCGAAAAAGGGTCATGCCTAGTAGTTTAGGACTTTAATCTCCCTTAAAAAGAATTATGCCTACTAGTGTAGGATTTTAATCTCCCTTAAAAAGGGTCATGACTAGTAGTGTATGACTTTAATCTCCCTTAAAAAAAGGTCATGCCTAATAGTGTAGGACTTTAATATCCCTTAAAAAAGTGTCATGTTGAACAACTATCAGGGCCATATTTTTTACTTGTGTATGTTTTCTTTCTTTCAAGTGGAGGTCGAGCAACCAGGCCACCTCGATGAACCTACTCAGTTAGTGGAGCAAGAGGTTGCTAGCGAAGAAACGGTGGTTGAATCTGCAGTCGTTGAGGACTCGGTGGGGTTAGGTGTTTTTCCTATTGTGAGACCTATAGTTAGGGAACTATCTCGATCAGTCGTGCCCCTGCTTTAAGAGGGTGATAGTGTGTCGAACACAAAACGTCCATCAGTAAGTGACAGTGCCTTCAGTGTGCATCCTCCAGAAGTTGTTCTTACTATCTTTATAAGGCAAATACGCCGTGATTTTCCTTATATTCTCATTATCCTTTACAAAGAGTTGTTTGAAAGGATGTCAGATTGTTTCCCCTCAACCTTTACTACTCGCTGCATGCAACCGCTACCTATAATGATGGTCTGCAGACTTCTTAGGCTAGCTACTATTATAAGCAAGGTTCTTAACACTCCTCTGAAATATCTTAGTGTTTCAAAGATTAAAGAGATAATAGGTAAAATTAACATGCTCGTGAATCACAAATTCTCTTTATCGTGGCTGATTGAAATTGTAAGGGCTTTTAAGAAAGTCGATATGCTTATCTTCTATTTGCGCCTACAGACTTCAAACCGCTCGCAAGCCGCTATTGCTGAGGAGATTACAAGTCTAGGTCCAAAAATTATCAAGACATAAGAAAAAGTGTTAGCAGTGCGAGAAGATTTGGCCAAAGTAGATGCAGAGCTGGATAGTCTTCAACAGAGAAGAGAGCAACGTGAGAAAGACATAACTAATTTGGCTAGTGAACATAACTATTTGGAGGTCATTCTACCCCAGCATCACCATCGGCTACTTGCTTTCTCAAACTTGTGGTTTATTATTGATGACCCGAGTGATTATTGAAATTTTGTCATTTTTTTATTGATATCGTGTAAGATTGCAACTTGCATTACTCATCTTTACTTGTATTCTAACTTTTTGACTTCTTAAATTGAATGAGAACAGTTTACAGACTTTCACATGTGTTATCACCTTTATGCATAAAAAACTATGGCTATTTCATCCAACAATATCTTTGTGTTATATCATGACTGAACCACCGTTATAAGCTGTGAGAACATCCTCTTATGCAACTTTATAGGATATGCCCAAAAAAGAGTACAACGAAGAAGAATTAAGTAAAGTAAATTGAGGGTAAACTAACAAGTGTTGTTAAAAATGATAAATTTTAAGCCACTTGTTATTCAACTTAAAAGTAACATTATCGTCAACCTTCAAGATTTCACAATAACCTGAGTAGTGTGCTTTTTGAATAATGTATTGTCCTTCTCAATTTGCCTCAAACTTAGGTCGTAAGAGACCTGAATGTGCCTCGTACGAGCTTTCAAAACTCAGTGTTCTTCTTGAAACTTTCTTGGTCTTACTAGTTAGTCGTAAGGCTTGTATAATTATTTTTTATACATCTCGAAGTGCTTTTTTGCATTGTCTTTGTGCTCCTCAAGTGCTTCGAGTTGTACATGCCTGTTGTGGGCAAGCATTGCGCTTCGTAAGTTATATCGAGAAAAAGGTACCTCTAACTCATCTGGAAGGACTACTTCGACACTTAAAAATAAGGAGAGATGAGTAGCCTGTAGGTTTCCTTTTAGTTGTTCAGTAAGCTTATAAAACCTCTTGTATTTTGTCATCCCAAGTCCCTAGAAAATCTTCCAGCATCTTTGCCAGGATATTTACCAAAGTCTTATTTGTATCTTCTGCCTGCGCATTGCACTTTGGGTATGCCATAATCAATTTGTGATGAATAATTGAGTATTTTTCTATGAGCAACCTTACGTCACTATTCACGAACGGGGTGCCATTATCTGATAGGAATACCTTTTGGATACCAAATCGGCAAATAATGTACTCCTTCGTAAATAGAGCAACCATCCCAGTTGTGGCTTTCCTCAATGGTATAGCCTTTGCCTATTTAGTAAAGCATTTTATGGCGACTAGTATCCATATCTTACCCCTTGAGGAGGGATTTGTTGCCCCTGCTAGATCAAATGCCCATGTATTAAATGGGAAAGGTGTAAAGAGAGAATGATGGTTCACTAAAGGATCATGAATTATATTTCCACGGAGTTGGCATAACTTATATTTTTAAATAAACTTCACAGAGTCTCTCTCCATAGTAGGCCAAAAATATCCCAAAGTTATAAATTGATCGTAGATTTTTACTCCCACAATATAACCAGGCTCGTGGGCTTGCCTTAGCACTTCCTCATCTTCTTCTAACCTAATGCACGTAAGAGGTCTGTCATGATAACCTCTTCGATAGAGCTGCCCCTTTTGAATATAGTATCTATATATTCGTCGCTTTAGCCTTATAACATCTTCTTTTTCAGCGAGAAAAACCCCATATACTAACATGTCAATATACGACCGCCTCCAATCATATGGTTGCTCGATGAAGTTACATTCAACAGCTTGGTAATATAATCGGTACTTCCCACAATATTTTTGCAGCATTGTAGCATCGTGCCTCATCGTTGGCCAAAAGTAGCCCGCTCTTTGAATTCTTCGATATAAAGGAATTTATGTGGTCTCACAAATGTCTTCATACACCTCTTTTAACCTTCTCTTAACTTCCTCATGATCCAACCAACCGTCGTTATTTTTATAGTATAAATTGCCTGCAGTGGCATAGTATTATACAAGATCAACCAAACTTATTGGTCCTTCTCCCATTGTCAGCTGCTTCCTTATCTTTCCTCTATAGTCATTGCTAAAATCAGTGGGAAGCATTTGGATTAAAGTTGAGGGAGCTATCCTCTTAGTTATTCAAATCATTATTGAATCTCCTTCAAAGGTATTCTTCTGGGCAATCTTAGCATAACATCAATATGTCTGTTTATTATTATGGGGGTGTCTCTTGATTTTTACTTCGTGAAACTGGACAAGCAACCTCTGTATAATTATTCGGTAGGGTGCCAAACTCACGTGCTTTAGAGCATACTCGTCGTTCGCTTGCTTCACCACCAAGTTAGAATCTCCCTTTATTATGAGCATCTGGATGCCTCTTTGCAGAGCTTCTTATATCCCCAACACCATATCCACATATTCAACCTCATTATTTGAGTAGTCTAAGTCCAACTTGAAGGATAGTCGGACTTCTTTTCCCCCTTTGCTCAATATCACTACCGTTCCTCCTTCGCCTGCGATCGAGGAAACGTCAAACTCCGTACTTTTCTTCCAAACTGGTTTCCAGTTAGTTGGCTTGAAGATCATCGTCTGGAAGTTCTTCGATTGGTGGCTCGAAGGTCCTGGATGGTAATATGGCCAACAAATATGCATAATCTTGGCTTTTGATAGCTCGAGGAACCATGCATTTAGGATCATACTCTAAAAGTATCAGGAATTATCTGGTTGCCCTGCCTATTAGCACAGTTATAGTAAGTAAAAACTTTATGGTATCACATCTAGTTACAATGTAAATCAGAAAAGACAACATGTAATGCCTAAGCTTTTGTGCAACAAATACAAGGACTAAACAATACCTCTTAATTCTATTATATCTGGCCTCAGGTCGATGTATAATTCGACTTAAGGAATAAATAGGCTTCTCTATACCATCTACCTCCTGAGCTAATAATGCTCCAATTCATTCTGTCAGAGGATGTGAGATAAAGTTATAAAGAAGTACCTTTGCCTTTGAAGGGATCATCATTTGGGGAGATGTTAAAGCTTTCCAGGCCCCCTAATGTGGCTATTTCCATATAAATTTGGCCCCTTTTCATAATAGCTCCATCAGTGGGTGAGTAACCTCAGTAAGCCCATGCACAAACCTCCTCAGGTAGGAGACTTTCCCTAAGAAGCTCTTAAACTCCTTCACAGATCTAGGCATTGGCATGTAGAGGATTGCAATTTACTTGTTAAGGTCTATCTGAATGTGTTGTCGATCCACCACGAAGCCTAGGAACTTCCCACTTGTCACCCCAAAGGCACACTTGACAGAGTTCATTTTTAACTTATACTTTCTACACTGCGCGAACACCGTCCTTAAGTCTGCCAAGTGGGCATCTTCCTTCTTGGAATTTATCATCAACATAAAACTCCATAATATCGCGGAAGCGATCATGGAATATATCCACCATAGTCCTTTGGTAAGCAGACCCTATATTTTTAACCCAAAATGCATGACAATATGCATGAAGTTATCAAAAGGGGTTCGAAAGGCAATCTTTTCGGCATCTATTTGATCCATCTTGATCTGGTTGTACCCCACACAATCATTCTCAAAGATATACATTTCATGTCCTGCTGTTGTATCTATCAAGCCATTGATTAAGGGAAACGGGAACTCATCTTTTGGGCACGCACGGTTTAAATCCCCAAAATCTACACAAATTATGATTTAGCTTTTGTATTTCTTCCCCATGGGCACAATGCTGGATAACTAAATAGGATGTTGGATAGGAACAATAAAGCCTGTTGTCAGCAACCTTTGTACTTCTTCCTTAATCTTTAGATCCATATCAACTTTGTACATTCGAGTAGCTTGCTTTATCGGGATAGCTAAGGGTAACACATTCAATTTGTGGCAGCTCACCTCCCTGTCAACTCCTAACTTCTCAGTATACTTCTAAGCAAAAATGTCTCTGAACTCTTTAAACAGTTCAACCAACCCTTCCTTTGAGGCAACATCAAGGTCATTTGAGATGAAAATTGTCCTAAGATCATCGCCTTCATCTGCCAAATTTATCTTTTCCATTTCCTGCACTTGTAGTCTTGACCTGTCTTTTATATATTCACCCTCTTTTTCCACTTCTTATACGAACTCATAGACATTCGAATTGTCAATCAGTACACACTGCCATTGGTTATCTACTAGAAAATATTCATATACTGGTTAAGCCTCATCATCTAGGCTTTCAGCTGCCCATTCACACCTTTGGAGCTTGTAAATGATCCTTCCATCAGGTAAAACCCCATTTTTGCACTAGTGAGGGTTTTCTTCTCGGTGCGATCTTTTGCAGCTATTTTCATCCAACTCTCTCATGGAGAACTTGCTGAGTACACTTTTTCGCTGGACTTGATATTCAGTTGGATTAATGCAGGGAGTCATTCGATCACGTAACTGTCTAGACAAACTAGGGGTGGGTCTTATTACCTCTCTTGTACAAGCTCTTCCTCCTCATAGTCTGGCACTGGTCGGGTAGGTGCACATAGCCTCTCGCAAGGCTGGGAACTCTAGTGCCCCCAATGTACCTTGTAATTATGATATCTTATTTGGCTAATTTCGTGTAGAAGGCAACATCTACCAAGTGAGATTTCTTCCGCACAAACGGCTTCTTGGACACTCGAATGACTATTTCCTTGCCTTTAACATCTGCCTTGGCGCATTGATGATACATGAAAATCACCAACCCATGGTTGTGCATCCATACCTATCCTATCAACAACTGGTATGATGGTTTGCACTCCATTATATGGAACTTAGTGTGGGAAGTGATATTCCCCATTCTGATCTCGCATTAACATATCTGATGGACTTGGATGATTGATTGTCATATCCTGAGATAGAAAGTGGATTTTGTACAATCCTTGTTTCACACAAATCGCAAGCATAAAAGGAACTAATGGGCATGATATTGATAGAACCCAATTCAATAAAACAAGATTAAAGATGCAACCATTCACACTAGCTATAACATAGAGTGGTATGTTATGGGAATACCTGATCGATCTATTAGCTTGTGAGAACGTTACTTATGAAAGGTACCTTCTTACTAACTTGGCCATAGGCCTTCTCCACTTCAAGTTTGAAGCCATGTTTTTATTGGCAATCTTCGAGATGGCTCGGGTAACTTCCAGTCGTGAGTGATCGGGTAGGCCAACTTGATCAAAGAACTAAACAAACTTATGTGACTGTACAACTGTAGCACACTCTATCCAAGGATACACCTAATCTTACTCAAGCTTGTACACCTCTTCCTCATCTCTGTAGGCAGATTCATCATATGCTATCATGGCGTTAATTATTTCCAGGGAGTAATACGAAAGTCATCGTAAAATGAGGAGTCCTCTCCTACAACTTTGTTACCACTGTCAACTTCAATAACTCTTTCTTCATTTCCTCCACGCTGGGTGAAGGATAACTAGTTTGCATTGGAGCTACTATGGCAGGCATTGGTAGCGCAGCGAATGTGCTACCCCCCATGTTGACAGTTGTCGCCTGCGCAATAACAGTGCATGTAACATGAAAGGTTACTCCAACGAGATTGGGGGTAACGATTGGCGGTGCTGCGGGAGTAGTGACATTGTTGATGGTAGCCAGAACACCTCCTCCCGTGACAGAGGGAGCTGCTAGTACCGTGGTGGTGTGGTAAAAGAGCTTGGTCCTCTAGTGACCCCTAACACCGCCTGAGCGCCTCATTTTTTGGTAAACTCAGAGAACAAACTCATTAAACTTTCCATTTGAGATGGGCCTATTCCGGCTGTCATGCCATGCAGTCACATTTGTAGTAAATGAGCTAGGATTTGCTCACACCATTTTTTGTTCCTTTCAGCAAGACATTGAGGTTCACTTATTCCTCGTGCTGTAAAGCATCAAAGTCTATGATCTTGCCAACGTTATTATCCGTCATCTTCCTAAAGATAATACCTCCCCAACGGATTCTCTAAATGTAAGATGTGGGTTCTTAAAATACAATTAGTATCAAACGAGGTGTAGTCCCTTACAAGATCATGATTAATGCCAAAGAACAATAAGAAGTTACAATAAATGCAAGATAAAGACAGACGATATTCAATACTCTAGCCTGTATTAAATGAAGTCTTTTACAACATAAATTCTTGGAAAGTGCAATACATAGAAGAGACCCGCAAGAAACTTGGTCGGAGGGAGAAGGAACAAGCACCCTTACTGTAATAATGGCAAGGCAGTAACCTCAGGGAACAATAAATAATCAGGTGTGGTGTCAATAGAGGCAAAGGGAATAATCACACAATAAATATTTCACAACAAACATTATTGTCCAGATAAATCTCAACAACAATTTTAGGTTCAAATTTTCGTCCTTGTAAACTATGCTGATGGAGTATTTATATGGGAGCGAGGTCACTCGACAGACCTTGTTGGCATTAAACAGATTGACCATAATTAATGCTAAGGTGTGATATTATTAATGCTGAAGATAGTGCATTAAATGCACAAGATATGGTGTTTTGGCGGGAAAAATGTTTAGCCTATAAGAGATATGGTGGCATTAATTAGGATGGGATGTGGCAACCCAAAGGTTCATTTTAAGATGGATGGATAGTACATGCTCATTAAATAAGCTTACCATCCTAAGAATAAACTCACTTGAGTGCTATTTCCTGGAGCTTCTAAATGTCAGATGCCATGACGTCATAAAGTCGGTGAAGAGTAGTCTGTAAAGGATGTGTTGTCACATCAATAAAAAAGGTGGTTCATCGAACAAAAGATACTCGGTTAATGATTTCTCGAGCAGCTTATGAACTGTACGTGAGGAGGTTTTGCCTAAGTAAGGGGGCTGGGTTTTACTTTCCCAACATTGCCTTGCTCCTAATCCTCCAAAACAAATCCATGTGAGCTTCCCAAAATGAGGCTATTCGATAGAGCATGTGAGCTCTCCCATGCCTTGCCAGACATGGTTCCTCGAGGGTACCGATCAACCTCATAACCATTACAAAGTAAAACTTCCTTTTACAAGGAAAATTAAATTCAAAATAAAGTAAGTACATCGCAATTCTTGTTACAAATATATTGTCCTTTGAATAGGCATGATATATGTGGAAGGACCTTCGAGCATCTTCAGCCTTTACTGTGTCACTAATCCTTCATTTAGTGCAAGAGCGTCCTTGCTAAGACTTGGACCTCCCCTATATATATATTTATTATTTATCTTGTTCATGCTTATAATGCTATTAATTGTTCGACTCTTGTAATATTTATATTGGAATTGATCAATATAATTATAGATTTTACATGCGTCACAAAAATACATTTAACAATTTGTATTAAGTTACTAAATTACCCTTATATAATAAAAAGTAAAAAAAACTCATCCCTAATCCCTATATCTCTCAACACCTTGCCTCTCTTATCCCCATTGTTCAGAAAACCATCCATCCCTATATTAAAGGCACATCAACACAATAAAAAAACCTTATTTTCTGTAATGACGATGAGTATAATAGATTATAATGGGTTGCTTTTGTCGATATATCAAATGGGCCTTTAATAAATGGTATTTGAACTCACAAACATTTTAAATGAATAATGAGATGGACCAACACCAATATAGGAATTCTATTCGTGTAAAATTTGGGGTTAAACAAGATTAATATTGAGTTTTAATTAGGTATAAATCGGGTTCTTACCGTTGTTATTCACTTCAATGTTACGTTGATTTCTTGGACGTAATTTAATATGAGCATACCACGATAAATAAAAAGATGTGATATGGTACTTTTGTGTCGTGTTGTTCCTATATTACCCTCATTACTTGGACCTTATGCATAGGCTCAAATGACCATAGGGATACGTATAAAAATTTGACATCCACGACTATCTAAAGCTGAAAAACATTCCTTGAATATTTGGGTGGCGAACCCAGACTGAAATCGCGATTTTATAAAGTCGGCTCGAAGTCAAGGGTAACTAGTGAATTGACGGAGTCAAAATCAAGGACCCCCATAGTGAACAGATGCTCTAATTAGTCGGATTTGAAAAACTGATATCATAAAATATTTTTTAACTCTTCAAAGTCTTAAATCTATCAAAATCACAACCTTTGAAAGCTAGTCAATGCTCCATGTAAAGGCAATAACGTTATAGAAAGCTAGTACCTGTAGGGGTTACACACCCTTCCGACGTGGGAGAAGCATAATGAGATTTTGACTTTTGAGGTGACGATGCAATATTATACCAACTTACATAAGACTTTTTTGGTAGGAAATTGATGTGGGACGTTTCATCTCTTTCAATACTTTTTTTTTCAAAACCCCATACTTATATACTTACTTACATAAATCAACATGGTTAATGTTTTTGGATCTTATTATGTGCGTGTTAATGTTTTTGGGTCTTATCACTTTTAGTTATTTTTAACTTTTGTTATTACACTATACATTATTTGTATGCTTATATATATATATATATATATATATATATATATATATATATATATATATATATATATATACATTCACACTCTTTAACATAACTTCTAACAACATATCTATAAACATACCTATTTTTTTAAAATAATAAAAGAAATTATTTTTCGATCGATTTTTGTATACACGATCTCCATAATGAAGAGATCGTCTACAAAAATAATCATAAAAACATTCGATCCGGAAATGGGTGGAATGGAAAGTGGGTATATATTATCATTTTCGACCGTTCAAATTTTTGCCATCATTTAATTCACTTATGAGGTGAATTTTTCAATGATTTTTTGATAGATGATCCCTATCGATTTTGGTTAAAAAATAAATTTTTATTATTTTAAAAAAATGAATGTGTTCATTAGTACGTTTGAGAGTATAAATATATTAAAATCATAATTATATATTATAAATGACTAATTACAAAAAAATCTCTTGAACATTTTTTAATACATATTTAGTCAAATCATTTTCATTTTGTTCCAAAAAGTCCTAAACACCGATTTAACTAATATTCTCTTATTTTCAAAGGTCCACGTTAGCGGCGCTCCCACTCCACCTCCGTTTCCCCTTACTCCCCCACCCCACCCCACCCCCACACTGCCGGAGCGCTGGCGACCCTAATCGGAGCTCTTTTTTTTTATTGTTTTTATGTGGTAAGGGGCTTTTTATAACAAAATAAAAAAGTTTGAACTAAAACGTGTATTAAAAAATATTTGAGGGACTATTGATATAGGGGAATTTACCAAATAGTCCCTTGAACTTCTTTTAATACATGTATAGTCCAAGCGTTTTTATTTTGCACAAAAAAATCCTTCATCATGGCAAAAACGCTTTACCATGCCGCTGACGCGGACCTTTAAAGATAAGAGAATAAGAGATTTTTTGCTACAAAATAAAACCCTAGACTAAATGTGTATTAAAAAATATTTGATGAACTTTTTGGTATTTGATCATGTGATACATGCTTCTATTATAAATATATATTTTATTTATATGTTAAATACAAATTCCAAGCAACGAATTACCGAAAAAAAAAAAAAAAAAAAATTCCAAGCAACGCCTCGCTCTCATTAGGGCAGCTAGCATAAAACTACACGGGCCCAGCCTAGGTAAGTTCATTAGGAAATAACTTTTATTGTGACCCTATGGTCCGGGAGGCGTATTAAGCCCGGGAAGGTCTTTGAAGTTTGGCGGTAGTTTTATGGCGCGAACTTGTTCCCGCCTAAACGCACACCATCACGAAACAATCTATATATTAACCAATTGATTCTCTCATTTACAGAAACAAAAAAGTTGTATTTATCTATCTATCTATCTCCCTAAACCCGCATATTCACTTGAGCCATGGTTGTAGCCCTAGGCCCCGGAAAATTCTACGGCAGCAGTCTGCCAAGGCCTCGAATCTACACAGACGTGAAGCTGAACGACGACCGCGTGGACCCACCTCTCCCCGTAAACGACGCCTTTCTGGCATGGGCCACAGAAGCCCATTGGTCCATGGGTGGCCTCAGTTTCAAACGCCATCGCCTCCAAGGCCGCATCGAAGGCAACATCATCAAGCTCCGATCTGAGCGGGAAAAGTTTTTTAAGAAGAGCATTAAGACCCACACCGATAAGGTAGTTGAAGAATCCGGGAAAGACTCGGCCCCACGTGGCGCTACAAAGAGGTATTCGAGCCCGTCGCCTCCACCTGCTCCGTTGGCTTCTAAGAAGAGGAGGTTCATGAAATTGCTCGATGAAGAAGATGATAACGAGGGTGAAAGAGAAACCGAGGTTCAGATTAGGAGAAGGCCAGCGAGGAAGCTTTGGGATGATTTTGATCGTGTGGCGTCGGATAAGAAAAGTGTAACTCCGGTCAAGAGTGTAACTCCACCTAGGACTCGAGGACGGAGATCCGAGAAGGAAGGTGATGAGACTATGGAGGTGGCTGTGGAAGTCAATAAATCGAACTCGGTTGGGAAAAGGTTGATGAAGGTAAAACCTAAAAGGAGTAATGAGAAAGAGAATGATGTTTCTTCAGATTCTAGTGCGGGGAAGACTCCTACCGTGAAAAGGGCGTCTCCCAGATTGGTCAAACGAAGGTTGAGTTAGAGGTGTTTGATAGTTTGTGTGAATGAGTATTGCCGTTTTATAGCATCAGTCACGTCCGGAGGTTCACTAGTTGTAGATCGTTGTTTTTTATATTTATTTTATGAATCAATGTTTGACTTCGTTCTACAACTGAAGATCTAAGTTCAATTAATCCATCTGGTCTGAAAAAAATGCTAAAGATCAATTTCCCCACGTGACTAGGAATGCATAATAGACCACTTTCTCATTTTGTGCGGATGACTTGTTTTATTCTATAGTTGAAATTCAATCAACAAGACTATGATTGTGTTGATAAATCTTGTAGATATATTAGATAAATTGATTGATACTGGTAATGCAATGTAATTTTCTAAAAATTTATAAATCCGGGTTCTGTTTATGAAATCTCTTTTATTTTTTGACAAACGTGGGTTCTGATTTACACTGAGGTTTGTTGTCTAGTTTTTTGATGAACTTTTTTTCTCAATTTCGAGTTCCTCTGATTCATTTCCTTGTAAATGGTTCAAATGACACTTGAGGGATGAATTCAAATTATTACACTTTAGGTTTCCGCACAAATTTTATGATTGGAACTCGTGTTTTGCTTAGATTTTTTTCACGAGGCAAAAGTTAAAATTCTTAATGGGTTTATTTATTTTTTTATTATTGATATTATGTTCACGAAGCTTTGCAATTACGTTTGTTTTGGATATTTAACTCATTTCACGAAGCTTTGCAATTGCGTTTGTTTTGGATATTCAACTCACAAAGCAAATTGGGTTTTTCCGTTTCTGAGTTGGATTTACATGTATTGGGATTATAATATTAGGATTACGAATGCCCAATGTCATGTTTGCTATATATGTATGCTAGTAATGATACAAAAATACTTTATGAAACTGTATCGTGAAGAGTGCTTGTTACATACGGACACAATAACTTGATTGTGAGTTGTTTTGTCATCTCAAAATTATGGTTTATGATAATAAGTAGGTTTAATTTTGAAATTTGCAATATTAATGTGATTATAATTAGGAAGCCGTGCGTGGCACTACCTGTACCACCATAACACAGTTCACTTGATGTTGATATTTTCAACATCCTCAATGTTTGTCCACAAACGGTTTTAGTAAAAATGTCAAACGAACCAATTAAAAAAAAATACAACATTATGAAATTAAATGGCTTTGCATACACACAGAAGTTCCAATCTCTTCACTTTCCTTCATTCTTGTTTTGATCAAGCAGTGACCTACTTTCCAGACGTGTACTAAGCATGAAATTTTTGTTGCTGAATACAGGTTCCTTATAGAAGCATTTTGTGGCAATCCCATGACTTAAAATTTGAGGGTTAATATAATGAACTAGTGAAAAACTAAAATAACAAACATTATTTGATAAAAAATTATATGAATTCCTCCAAGATGTAGAATAACATATTGCAAGGACACAAATTTTTAATTGAGTCCTTTGTAGTTTTGGCTCAATTCCGGATAAAAACGTTTGAGTCGTAGAATAAAGTTAATTTATTCTATTTCAAGCCTATGACGAGTTTGTTGAAGACGTAGCGGTCAAGAGTATACAACCTCATCTCATTGCCGAGTTTGTTTGTGCCTCGTTTCTACGTCATCAATATGGTTCCATTGCTCTTAAGCTATGAATGCATTTTGATTATATATATATGAACTTGAAACATTTTATAATGGGTGTACGTTTATTTAAAACTGTTGTTTATTTTCAGAAAGATTTAATTAAAACTTTAAATAAAGTTTATAAAATTTTTGGGCTAAAAATGAAATTTTCAAACTTTTTGGAAGTTCGTTCGATATATCGTTCGAATGAGTTTTTCATTCGAACCAAATGTTGTTCGAACGAGTTTGCCAATGAGTTCCCAAATTGGTCACTGGAACTTCGTTCGAAATGTCGTTTGAACGAGATGGCTGTTCGAACGAGATTTCCAACGAGATTTCTAACGAGTTCACACTGGAACTTCGTTAGAAGCCTCGTTCGAACGAGATTTGACGGGAACAGTTATTTGGCAGTTTTGACAGTTTTTCCCTCTTTCCCACTACTATTTTCCCACTAACTTTTACCTGATGAATAAAGTGCGGAAACCAACTTTTTCTAATTAACTTTTTCATACACAACTATATCCAAGAGAGAATTTGAGAGCAAAATTGATTAAGGAAAAAACTCATGTTTTAAAGTGTCTAAGTTTTCAAGAAAAATTGATTATACACTTTAGTTTTATACCCATATTGTTTATCCAAGCTTCCATAGATATATTTGTACTTGCTTGGAGTTTTGACACCGGTTTTTCATCTCTACCGTTTTGAAGAGACATTTGGGTTTGCTTCTAAATCCCACAAAGAAGATGTTTGCGTTGATTTACTCACTTGGAGAAAGGCTCTTAGTTCGGGTGACGGTGACCATATAAAGTCTGATCGGTGTATTCCGAGACGGCGGTGGAGCTCCGTGGTTATTCGCTAGGCGGAGGTGTTTACAAGAAGGAGCGTCGGGGCTTGAGAGGGATCGAGTCGTGTGTTGTAAGTCTACTGTCTTGTATTTGTAAATTCCGTACTCAGTGGATGTAATACCCCATAATTTTAAATGACTTTTAAAATGGGTTATATTTTAAATTAATGGATTAATTGGATTTTTTATTATTAATTAATTCATTTGGGTTTTATCAGAATTGTGGATATTAAAATGGATGATTCTGAATATTACTTAAAGATATTTAGGTAATATATGAATGTGATGTCATTGATATGACGGTATGATATAAAATCGGTAATTTGAATTTTTAGTCAGACGCGGCATGGGACGTGTCGGGACTAATTTATTAAATTGAAAAGGAAGTTTATTTTCTATCGACCTTATAGTCATTTCGACTGCGTCGTTACGTCCGGAAGGTTCGAAATAGTCAGAAAAGTCTATTTGGATGTTAATTTTGAGTCTCGGATCATTTGGAAATGAAAGGACAATCCAAAAGGGCATTTTGGTCATTTTTCTAGGGGGATGAATAGTGATTTTGTGTTTTGTCTTATTATAAGTATTGGTAGATTAAGTGTACGTGGGTTATTCATCTCCTCTACACAAAATTGAAAAGTCATCTTCTTAGAGAGAGTGAAAGGTTGCTTGGAAAGAAAAGAAAGAAAAAGCTTGCTTGGAAATGAGGAAAACCAAAGGTCAAAGGTCACCACCACCATCACCACATGTGTTATTCAACTCCAAAGGATCAGATCTTCATTAGAGGCAAGTGTTTGATAATGGCAATTTAAGTTTGTATATTGTCCATGTTAGAATAGATGTAAAAAGAGATGATTTATCATGTTTGGAAGATAATAATGGAGTTTTAAATGGATTTTTGGAAACTAAAAATATATAGGAATCAACCTCATGTTGTAGGTAGTTGGTAAACCACGAAATAATCTTAAATCTGTTGAAGAAATTATGAAAACCATTGATGTGTTCTTGAAGATATTATGTTGATAATTTTCTAGAAAAAGAGGGTATAAACAGACCTTTAATCCAATATCTTGATGATTCTAGGATGTTTAGATGATTAAAAATCATTTACATGTGTTGACATATTATGTAGTAAGGATTATAAGTCATTTGGGTTGTTAATATGAAGGTTTGAATGATAAAAAAATGGCTAAACCCGTAGTTGCAGAAATGCAAAAAAACTGGGTTGTTACCTGAGTGATCGATCAATCGACCCCCTGCCTTCGATCGATCGACCTCCCCAGAATTCCTAAAGTTATTTCTTTTTAAATGTTGATTGTTATCCCAAACCTTTTGTAGATTTTTGGTGATTATTAATTGTATATTATGGGACTTAGAGAAGATCAGTAAGTCTTAGATAAGGTTTGAATTGATTTGATTGGGATTTAATTGATTAGAATGATGATAATTAAATTGAAAGAAATTTCGGTTGCTAGATGGATTTGTTGGATTCTAATTGGTATTCATGAGGATTAAGGATAGGTCCAGTAGGGAAGATTTAATATAACACCTGAGTAGCCTTAGGGTTACAATTTGAATATGAAGGACTGAGTGTAATACAAGCGCTTAGCGGTACGACTCCTAAATAGAGATGGGAGTTCAGACCACATTTGGTTGAAAGAGGGTATGAGGTTATCCCGATCGCGTATTTGAAGTTGACGGACCTCCACGTTCGACAAAGTTAAGTAGTAGTGTATTGGACGGGTTCCTTGTTTGGATTTCGCTTTGCGAGACGTTCCGCGCATGAACCTTAACGACGTCGGGAGTGGAGAGATGTTATAGGATGCGAGGATGTTGGTTTAGTTGATAAGTCATGATATTTTAATACGTAGGATTTGAAAGATATAATGCTACGTATGAGAATTATCTTAGGGTAGTATGATTAACTTGTTGATATTATATTATAGGTATGATAATGCCTATTTGATTGATTGCTGATTATGTGTATGACATACCTAGCTTACTTGCTATCGACGGGAGGTTTGCGCGTGAGGGCAGTCATATCCCGATGAATCCATGGGATCTTTCATTTGTCGCTCGAGAACATAGGTCTATGAAAGACTTATCGGGGAGTTGATAAGTTCGCTGACTGTGGGTACGTAGGTATGTGCGTGACCCATGGATACGAGAACTATGTTCGCCTCCAATGTTTGTGTTGTTGTTTATGGTTCGAGGAATCCTTACCGAACCTTTTGTCCACTATTCGGCGACCAACGATACTTGGACATGATAGCAGAGTAATGCATTGCACCGCAGCTGTGACTCGGAGTGCCGTATTATATATGTATATATATATAATGAATTGTATGAGTGTGTATATTATGGTTAAATCATCTACTGTGTGATAATTGTAGATAACGGTGAATTGGGAACATAATTGAAATAAGATAATGATTATTTATTGAAGAGCTTAATTCATATTAATGAGAAATGATTCATGTTAATGAGAAACGATTCATATAAATGAGATATGTACAAAAATGATTATACGATGTATGGTATGGGACATACGGGGTTATGATATGGGATGGAATCATATTATGGAAACTAGTGAGGAGGAACCATTAACTAGGAGGTTAATAGGAAACATTAAGTGTGCACTCTAGTTGAGAGGTGAGAATAGCAAGTGAGAGTGAGATGCTAACATGTACATAATAAATGCTTTATTGCACTTGTTAAATACTTGCTGTTTTAAAAATCATTTTCACAATCGGGCTCTGACCCGTTTCCTTGCATATTTTCTTTTCTATTGTATTTTCTGTAAGGACATTTTTCTCATGTCTAACATTTTACATTTATGTATGTCGTACGCCGCTACATTTGGCACGTCACCTCACGATCTCACATGACGGACTCGATCCGAATTTCGAGAATCAAGCATCCAACATCTCCATCATGTGTCCCACATCGTCCTCAACGACTTCACATACCATGCTTTTAGGGACTATATGCTAGTGGTATGCAAGAAAAGTCAAATCAATGAAAGAAGTCGATATGGAAGTTCAAGGATAATTTGGTAATTGTACATCCACCGTCCGGAGGATTGGTCAACTGGAAAGTTGAAGAGCTTGCCGCAACAAAGATACTGGAAGAAACGGCATCCCATTCCGAGCTACGGTGAAGAAGATATGGCCCTTTGAAAATGGAGAGAATTCCTCGAAGGAATCTGGTTTCTGAGGACCGGACCGGTCCGACCAAAATAAAAGAACCGATCCGGTCATCCGGACCAATCCGGTCACAACCGGACCGATCCGTTATGCTGAAGGCCAGTATACCCCAGACCGATGGCAAACCGATGAAGCTGAAAGCCGAACCGATCCAATGTCATCCGGACCGATCCGCCTTCAATAAAAGAACCGATCCGATGTCAACCGGACCGATCCGCCTCAGACCCGGCCCGGTCAGCCTGGGATAACTTCAAACAGATCGTGTTCCGATTTTTATGGCTTAAGTCCTCTTATTTATACCAACTTCGGGAGAGTTATTTTTAAAGACTTCTACACGATTTTCTGAGTTCCAAAACTCTAAAGTCTTCATGGTATTTGAGTCCATTGATTCATACCTTTGATTCACACAAATTCCATACCTGCGTGAATCACTTTTTGGCAACCTAAGAACGCACTTTTGCTGTTCAACCCCTTGTGGAGGAGACCGTTCTTCTTCTCCATTGCAGCCCTACTGGACAGGGATAGTTCCAGCCGCCAGCCCTACTGGAAAGGGATATTTCCAGCCGCGACTACAGAATCCGATACCTGAGGGTAATTCTTAGTCACTGTATTTTCATTGTAATCCGAAATTGTATGTTACAATATTATAATGAAAATAAAAGGTTTTGCCCCTTTGGGGGATTTTTCCTGAAATTGTTTGTTTTTATCCTGCATGCTATATTTTATTTGATAAATCATCTAGATGCATGTCTTAGGGTTTAACTAAAATCTGGGATTAATTAAAATTGGTTTTTATTTGAGAAGTCGCAATATTTCCGCTGTAGCTGCACTCTCAAATTGGTATCAGAGCGGGTTACGCTAATTTATTGCATGATCCTGATTTTTAAAGGATTTATTTTTTGATACAATTTGACCTCTCACGTCGTCAAATTGGTATCAGAGCGGGTTGCACTAAGTTATTGTGTTTTGATCCCGATTTTGCACAAAAATGGCTTTTGATGGTTTTGATGATCTTCGATGTCAAATTTTTGAAAAATTTAATTGGAAAATTCACACGAACTCCTGTTTTAAGTCTTCTGTTGAAAACGAATCTGAGAGGTGTCCTTGTTGTGAGGGTGTTGATCACACGTTACATGAGTGTACCACAAATTTAAAGAAGAAATTGAATAAACCGATTTCTCATGTTTCTACCCTTAGTGATTGTGATTCGGAAGAAGAAGTTTTTTATGCTTCTAGGCGAGAGTTTCCCATCCATGTGATTAGAGATGATAGTGAAGGTGATGTGAGTGTGGATGAAAGTGAGGAGGAAAGTGTAGATGAGCATGACTTGCAAACTGCTTTCAATGAACTTTATGCTAAAACTTTGAAAACAAAGAAAGAAAATTTGAAATTGAAAGCTAAATTGAAAGAGTGTGCCCTAAAAAATAATGATTTTTTAGTTGAAGAACTTAGGGCACATGAGAAAATTTTGAAAGAGAAGCTTGAGTACGTCGAGGGTGAGAGAGATAGTCTTAGAGGGTTGATGGAGACTATGAAAAAGGAGCTTTTAGAGTTTGAGGATTCTAAACGAGTACTTGAATCTAGGATAGGTGAACTTAAGGTGAAATTGAAAGATTCAAGCAAAGTGAAATTTGATTTGGAGTCTAGGTCTGAAAAACTTGATAAGATTTTAGGCACAGTCGAGATCAAAATGGATAGGGGTGGGATTGGTCTTGAAAAATATGTTGCACCCATTCCCACACGTATGAGAGAGCCTCATAGGTTTGTTAAGAAAGAGACACCTACGGGTGTTAGGAAAGAGCCCCCTAGGAACATCGTGAGAGTGCCTCCTAGGATCATTAGGAGAGATCCACCTAAGCAAATTCAGAAAGCGCCACCTAGGAATTTGAGGACGATGTGGGACACATGATGGAGATGTTGGATGCTTGATTCTCGAAATTCGGATCGAGTCCGTCATGTGAGATCGTGAGGTGACGTGCCAAATGTAGCGGCGTACGACATACATAAATGTAAAATGTTAGACATGAGAAAAATGTCCTTACAAATCTCCCCCTATGTCTATGCCGGTACATACATAAAAATCCGAATTATCAAATATGAAATTGCTTATACAAATCTACCCTTCCATGAACCCAAAACTGAAAGAGTACAAGTGAATAAGACTGCATCGTTTGATCTTCAAATCTTCGGGAATCTCAACGCTTTTCTCATCAGGGTGTGCAATTCAGTGATCATCAAAGTAGTACCTACACACATGAGATAAAGCAAAATACCAAGTGACATATCGAGTTTGAAATGAGATAAATATAGATACCAATTTATGAGCAAACTCAAAACTCAAACCTCCCCCATAATATCAAAAAGATTTTATTTTGATAAAATTTTGAGAAAATCCAAAAAGATTTTTGTTTTTTGTTTGCACCGTTTATGGATGAACACTTTGGATGACCAAGTCACAACATCATTCCATTTTTTTCATGTGACTGTTTGATAGTGTTTTGAGATAATAGGTCAATTCATCCTTGTGCTTTATAATATTTGGAGTCATTAAGATGTAATTAAGTGTTACTTCCTACATTTTTGACTCATGTTTCCTTTATTGCACACATGCACGAATTTTGTTTGATTATTGTGCTTGTCCTATCACATGTTGGTTGGGTGTTTTCACTTCAATCTTGTCCTTAAAACGAACCAAGCGCGATAATTTTTATAAGGAAATTGTGCATATAAAAACCGTTTTGTGAGTTTGTGTGATTTGTTTGATAACGGGGAGGGGCTGCGAAAGGTAATCATCTATCCTTTGCGCAAAAGCCACCATTAAAAAGGACCTAAAAAATTGAGGATTTTTATTATCCGAGGTCCAAAGAGGTTTAAAAGAGCCCGAAAAAATTGAAAGGCAATAAAAAGATATTCATGCCAAAATATGGGCCATTTAGGTTTTTGCAACAATTCTCCAAAGTTTGAGAATTTAGATTACCTCTAAAAGAAAATATATATGAGGGAGTTTGGTTGGAGAATTTAAAACGGATTTGCACGTCCTTGAAATGGTTGAAAATGCGCTAAATAGTTTTGGACGTTATTGGGGTGAAAATCATTTTGACTTTGTTTTGTTGATTTGTATAAGACGATGTCATCTAAATTCAACAATCTTTTCACCTAAGGACACTTTTGATGCTCATTCGTTAGGGGTACACATATGCATCTTGCATATATGATTGATTGAATTGATTTACCTATCGAATCTGTTCACACCCATTCATTCCATTTCCATGACTCGATTGTTTGAGTCTAAATCCATGGTGTGATTGTTTTTGTATCATGTGCATATTTTTTTTCATATTGGCATCCTATTTTTTGTTTGTTTGAAATATTCAAAAAATAGATTTTTATTCCTTGTGTCACCCCGTCTTTGCTTGTTTCATTCTTCTCATTTGTCTATTTTGGGGACATCATAAAATGGGGGAGAAAGAATTATCATATTATGGGGGAGGTTTGAGTTTTGGGTTTGCTCATAAATTGGTATCTATATTTATCTCATTTCAAACTCGATATGTCACTTGGAATTTTGCTTTATCTCATGTGTGTAGGTACTACTTTGATGATCACTGAATTGCACATCCTGATGAGAAAAGCGTTGAGATTCCCGAAGATTTGAAGATCAAACGATGCAGTCTTATTCACTTGTACTCTTTCAGTTTTGGGTTCATGGAAGGGTAGATTTGTATAAGCAATTTCATATTTGATAATTCGGATTTTTATGTATGTACCGGCATAGACATAGGGGGAGATTTGTAAGGACATTTTTCTCATGTCCAATATTTTACATTTATGTATGTCGTACGCCGCTACATTTGACACGTCACCTCACGATCTCACATGACGGACTCGATCCGAATTTCGGGAATCAAGCATCCAACATCTCCATCATGTGTCCCACATCGTCCTCAACGACTTCACATACCATGCTTTTAGGGACTATATGCTAGTGGTATGCAAGAAAAGTCAAATCAATGAAAGAAGTCGATATGGAAGTTCAAGGACAATTTGGTAATTGTACATCCACCGTCCAGAGGATTGGTCAACTGGAAAGTTGAAGAGCTTGCCGCAACAAAGATACTGGAAGAAACGGCATCCCATTCCGAGCTACGGTGAAGAAGATATGGCCCTTTGAAAATGGAGAGAATTTCTCGAAGGAATCTGGTTTCTGAGGACCGGACCGGTCCGGCCAAAATAAAAGAACCGATCCGGTCATCCGGACCAATCCGGTCACAACCGGACCGATCCGTTATGCTGAAGGCCAGTATACCCCGGACCGATGGCAAACCGATGAAGCTGAAAGCCGAACCGATCCGATGTCATCCGGACCGATCCGCCTTCAATAAAAGAACCGATCCGATGTCAACCGGACCGATCCGCCTCAGACCCGGACCGGTCCGCCTGGGATAACTTCAAACAGATCGTGTTCCGATTTTTATGGCTCAACTCCTCTTATTTATACCAACTTCGGGAGAGTTATTTTTCAAGACTTCTACACGATTTTCTGAGTTCCAAAACTCTAAAGTCTTCATGGTATTTGAGTCCATTGATTCATACCTTTGATTCACACAAATTCCATACCTGCGTGAATCACCTTTTGGAAACCCAAGAATGCACTTTTGCTGTTCAACCCCTTGTGGAGGAGACCGTTCTTCTTCTCCATTGCAGCCCTACTGGACAGGGATAGTTCCAGCCGCCAGCCCTACTGGAAAGGGATATTTCCAGCCGCCGACTACAGAATCCGATACCTGAGGGTAATTCTTAGTCACTGTATTTTCATTGTAATCCGAAATTGTATGTTACAATATTATAATGAAAATAAAAGGTTTTGCCCCTTTGGGGGATTTTTCCTGAAATTGTTTGTTTTTATCCTGCATGCTATATTTTATTTGATAAATCATCTAGATGCATGTCTTAGGGTTTAACTAAAATCTGGGATTAATTAAAATTGGTTTTTATTTGAGAAGTCGCAATATTTCCGCTGTAGCTGCACTCTCATTTTCTATATCAGGTGTCCAGCAGCAGGGACGCCAACCTTAGTTGATTTTTGACGAGCTATGGAGCTATGGAGTGTTGCTTAGATGATTATTTTCTTTTATTCACAGTGATCTTCTAGTTAGGGTATGTCCCCCAAAGGATTCAGTTATCTTTTCTATCGGGGTCAAATACTATTGTATTCGTGTCTTTTTAATACATTTAATATTGTTGGGATTACTGTAATGGATTAATAATATTTGGGAATGTTTATTCCAATTGCATCTAAATTCTTTTGTGATATCTATTTGGTTATCAGTGTTGTAGAATAAAATGTGTTGTGTTATTCTTAAACTGGAAATGGATTTTGTTAAATTAAAATTTGGAAAATTTTTAACACCAGCTTAATTGGGTATTGGGTGAGTTGTAAATGTTTTCGACAGTGATGCTAAGAATGAGCCAACTGTATATTCTGTTTTAATTTGGTATGGGACTGGCCACCCGGTATTTAATTAGGCGGGGTGTTACAGTGGATTTGAGGCTAGGACTGTCCGAGGTTTTTTCCCGTTCTGGGTTTTTCCTCGTACTTCGCAGCGTAGTGGTTTCATTGCTTATTTTATCTTGCTATACTCACCTAGAACGCATGCTTAGGTAATTCAAGATAAAATCGAATTTAATCACTACTTGTGTAATTTGTTACAAGTTAATATTGGGTAATGTTTAGTTAATCTAATTCAAGTCTTTAATTTAACTTGTTAAAATTGGTTTGACCTAATTTTCTAATATTGAGAAATATGACTTGGGCAAATTTTATAGGACTTGGGTTAATTAATTTGGTTTAAGTGAAATTAATATTAGTGTGTGTGTTTTAATCTTATTTCACTTTGGTTTAGTTTTAATTTGAGAAGAAATTAAAATTTTGTTAAGTGTTTTATTTGAACCATCATCTACGCTTCCGCATAATTAAAAGGGAAATTATCTACTTTTCAAGTAAAATAATTTTTTATTTAAAATTGGGGGCCTACTACGTTTCAAATTGGTATCATAGCCAAAGTGATAAATTATTTCGTTAAGATCCTTTAAATAATTTTTGGCTAAAATGGAATTTTCTCCATTCTCAAAATTTCCTATTTTCGATGGTTCTAATTACGCGTACTGGAAAGCGCGTATGAAATCGACACTAAAATCTATCGACGAGAGAGTTTGGTTATCTGTAGTTAACGGGTGGTCTCCACCAACTCATTTAGTAGATAATGAACGTATTCCCAAACCGGCCGATAGATGGAGTGAGAATGAATTTAAGCTTTCAAATTTTAATTCCCGTGGTTTAAACGCCTTGTTTAGTGCTATCACACCAGATGAATTCCGATGCATTATGACGTGTGAGACCGCTAAAGAAGCTTGAGATATTTTACAACTCACTCATGAAGGTCCAAGTGTCGTTAAAGCTTCAAAACTCCAAAACCTCACCACTCAATTTGAAACTATCAAAATGAATGAAAAAGAAACTTTTGATGAATTTTATGCTGGACTTTCCGATATTGTTAATTCATCTTTTAACTTGGGAGAGAAAATAATCGACAACCGAGTAGTAAAGAAAATTTTAAGGTCCCTACCCGATAGATTTCTTCCTAAAGTGACCGTTTTAAATTCTTTACCAACTTTAGCCTCTACGAAATTAGAAGAGCTTGTAGGTGATTTATCAACCTATGAACTGGACATGTTTCCCTCTAAAACTGAAAAGAAAATTGAAAAGGGCATTGCTTTAAAAGCTCGAAAAGAGGAAAAATAAGTAGTAGAGAGCGAGAGTGATAGTGACTCGGAAGATATGGCATTGTTTGCTAGTAAATTTCGAAAGTTTCTTAAAATTAACAAAGATAAATTTAAAAATGACTTTAAGAAATTTGAAACTTATAAGCATGAAAAATCCGAGAGGATCCCTAAAACTATTAATGAAAATTTAAATAGGGACGAGTTAAATAGGTGTTTTGGTTGTGAGGGTTATGGCCACAGGGCTTCTGAGTGCCCCACTAAACTAAGGAGAGAGGGTAAGCGACCCATTTCATATAATGCGACCCTCAGTGATAGTGATAAGGAAGAGGGACCCGATTCCCCCACTAAGCCCAACTTTGTGGCTTTTATGGCTAGTCATGTGAGTGATAGTGAGAACTCGTCTATTGATGAAACTTTAACACATGACACTTCCAAGGTCATAGTTTAAGATTCCCTTGTTTTTGATGATAGTGAGAGTGGAGAAGAATTAGAGTTAAAATAAGGAAGAGGTTAATGTGACTGAACTTCAAAATGCTTTTCAACAATTATATGAAGAATCAATTAAATTAAAAAGAGCAAATTTGAAGTTAGAAGCAAGTTTAAAAGAGCGCGTCAAGGTCGTTGATGATAATGCGTTAGTTGAAGACCTTAGGGCACGTGAGAGACTCTTCGTGAGAAGATTGAATATTTAGAAGGCGAGAGAGATAACCTTAAAGGTTTAATGGAATACTTGAAAAATGAGCTTCTCACATTTGAAGAGCGCAATATTTTATTAGAGTCTAACATTTTAGAATTACAAAATAAATTAAAAGACTTTAGTAAAGTAAAATTTGATTTGGAGTGTCGTTCGGAGAAATTAGATAAAATGTTAGGAATGGTCCAAATTAAAAACGACAATTGTGGTTTAGGCTTCGATACTTGTAATGAATCTACTCATAAAGCCAAAACCCATGTTTTAGGAGAATCACCTAGGAAAGCCTTTAGAGATCAATCCTTATGTACCAATTTTCGACGTGTTTTTACTTGTGCACATTGTGGTCGAAAAGGTCATCTTAGAAAATTTTGTTTTGATCTTAAACGAGTTCCTAGAAAATTCCAGCGTAAGGCAACCGAGGTAGCCAAGATTCCTACACCCCGAGATAGTCATTCGTCATTAGTTTGGGTTAAGAGATCCGACTTGGTAGCTTTACAGGATAGGATTTTTGATCCTCATTTACTTTCACATGCTTCCTCCCTTGCAAAATCAAAAGGTTGAATGTGTCAGTTTTATTTGCATACTTTAGCTTTTGTACTTCATGCTATATCACCCATGCTAATTGTATGCTTGTTTGAGTCATTTTATAGTCTATGCTCCATGCTTAAACACATGCTAGAATAATAATTTTTGTTTATCTTTTGTATTATACTTCTTTCATTTTTGTTTTCATTAAATGAAAAATACAAAAATATTTTTGTTTATCATTTGCATTTTATCTTTTTAGCAATTTAAGATTAATGAAAAACACAAATGCTTTTTGTGTGTCTTTTGAGTAAATATTTTTTATATTTGGTTAAAAATTTCAAAAAACTCAAAAAGATTTTTATTATGTGTGTATTTTAGTTTGACACACTTTATGTGGCATATACTTGTGTTTGAATACCATCTTTTACGCTCCCATGTGGCTAGAACTTTTGGTTTAGATTGTCAATCCTTATTATGTTCTTTACCATGCTTACATGGAGTAGTTGGATTTTGTGTTGATTTAAATGGATTCTATTTTTATATGCCTCAATTCACACATGCACGAGCTCATTTGAAATTTAAACTTCATATGTATATTTGAGCTTTGTGAGGTGTTCTCCTACCAATCTTGTCATCTACATGTTATGTGACCTAGGAGGACTAGTGCATGTCAAAATTCGTTGCACGTGAGATTTGTGAGATATAAAAAATGTGATATATAAATGTGCACGGGGAAGGGCTCCGAAAGGATTTATTATCCTTTGCGAATAGTAAGCCACCGTTTGTTTGGACCTAAAAGAAATACGTGGTCCAAAGGCCTAAAAGAAAATATGGCATTAAAAAGAAAAATAATTGCCAAGGCCTATGTTTAGTTGATTTATTCAATCAAAAGAATAATATAAATGCTAGTTGAGGGAGATTGGATGGTATATCAACGGTTTGCACAATGTCCGTTTATCCTAGTTGCGTTTTCAATGTCATGACTCTATTGGTTTGTAGAATCATCAACATGATAGGCTTGTATGCATTGTGTATGTTTGTTCATGGAGTTCAATATATATTATTACATGAGGTTATATTCAAATGTGATGAAGTTTGCAATCAATTGAGAACTCCGTGAACATGTTTTAAGTGATTTGGTCTAAATTTAATTGTTACTAGTTCACACCCCAACACTTCCGTTTTCATATGACACTTTTTTGCCATACGAGTGTTAAAAGCCTATCGTATTTTTGTCATTTGTGTGTTTATATCTATATATGTGTACTTGCATCTATTAGTTATATCTTATGTATACATATATTTGATATTTTTGTTTAGTCTTTGCCTTGCTTTCTAGTCCATATATGCTTTATTTCATAATTGGTATCCATCTTGTTGCATTCTTTGTTGATATCACATGCTTAATACTTATGTATCATATTGGTATCTGTTTCTTTCATCTCAGTTGGTATTCATTAGTATTTATTGGATTAGTTATGACTTTTGTTGCCCATATGGTTTAATGTTCTCATCACTTTTGCACATTTACATGTTTAGCTTGTTATCCCATTTTATTTACCCCTTATTTAGTTTAAGGGTAATATGCTTTAATTGGGGGAGAAAAGTTAATGTTTTTAGTTCTTTAGCCTTTGTCTATTCCTGAACAAAAAGGGGGAGAATGATAGGGGGACAAATGGTATCTATTCCTATTGTTTATCGTATCTTAGTTGAGGGAGATTTATTTTAGGGGGAGACGTCTTTCTAAGTAGGTCATTTGTTTTGATAAATGTGAGAATTAATTTAGGGGGAGTACTTACTTTAATTGTATTTAATATTTTGATATTCCCTATGCGTTTAATGTGTTTGCTTAAGTGTGCAGGAATTATATTCTAAGCGACAACTTTCACCGGCAAAGATTTTGATCATTTGGGTTGTTTGAGTCAAGCATTGTATTTTTATTTTGGGTGGGAACTTTTTTGTCAGTCTAGTAGAGCTTGACGGCCCTTTAGAATTTTTATTGGTTTTTATCCCGGAATAGCCAAAGGGAGAGATTTGTAAGGACACAAATTTCTAATTGAGTCCTTTGTAGTTTTGGCTCAATTCCGGAAAAAAATGTTTGAGTCATAGGATAGAGTTAATTGATCCTATTTCAAGCCTATGACGAGTTTGTTGAAGACGTAGCGGCCAAGAGTATAAAGCCTCATCTCATTGACGAGTTTATTTGTGCCTCGTTTCTACGTCATCAACATGGTTCCATTGCTCCTAAGCTAATATATATATATATATATATATATAGGAACTTAAAACATTTTATAATGGGTGTACGTTTATTTAAAACTGTTGTTTATTTTCAGAAAGATTTAATTAAAACTTTAAATAAAGTTTATAAAGTTTCTGGGCTAAAAATGAAAATTTCAAACTTTCTGGAAGTTCATTCGATATGTCGTTCGAACGAGTTCATAAATTGGCCACTCGAACTTCGTTCGAAATGTCGTTCGAACGAGATGGCTGTTCGAACGAGATTTCCAACGAGATTTCTAACGAGTTCACACTGGAACTTCGTTAGAAGCCTCGTTCGAACGAGATTTCGTTCGAATGAAAATATCGTTCGAAGGAGATTTGGCGGGAACAATTATTTGGCAGTTTTTGGCTCTTTCCCACTACTATTTTCCCACTAACTTTTACCTGATGAATAAAGTGCGAAAACCATCTTTTTCTAATTAACTTTTTCATACACAATTATCTCCAAGAGAGAGTTTGAGAGAAAAATTGATTAAGGAAAAAGTTCATGTTTTAAAGTGTCTAATTTTTCAAGAAAAATTGATTATACACTTTAGTTTTACACCCATATTGTTTATCCAAGCTTCCATAGATATATTTGTACTTGTTTGGAGTTTTGGCATCGGTTTTTCATCTCTACCGTTTTGAAGAGTCGTTTGGGTTTGCTTCTAAATCCCACAAAGAAGAGGATGTTTGCGTTGATTTACTCACTTGGAGAAAGGCTCCTAGTTCAGGGGACGGTGACTATATAAAGTCCGATCGGTGGATTCCGAGACCGCGGTGGAGCTCCGTGGTTATTCGCTTGGCGGAGGTGTTTACAAGAAGGAGCGTCGGGGCTTAAGAGGGATCGAGTCGTGTGTTGTAAGTCTACTGTCTTGTATTTGTAAATTTCGTACTTAGTGGATTTGAGGCTAGGGTCGTCCGAGGTTTTTTCCCGTTGTGGGGTTTTTCTCGTACATCGCAGCGTAGTGGTTTCATTGTTTATTTTATCTTGCTATACTCACCTAGAACGCATGCTTAGGTAATTCAAGATAAAATCAGATTTAATCATTACTTGTGTAATTTACTACAAATTAATATTGGGTAATGTTTAGTTAATCTAATTCAAGTCTTTAATTTAACTTGTTAAAATTGGTTTGGCCTAATTTGCTAATATTGAGAAATATGACTTAGGCAAATTTTATAGGATTTGGATTAATTAATTTGGTTTAAGTGAAATTAACATTAGCGTGTGTGTTTTAATCCTATTTAACTTTGGTTTAATTTTAATTTGAGAAGAAATTAAAATTTTGTTAAGTGTTTTATTTGAACCATCATCTACGCTTCCGCATAATTAAAAGGGAAATTATCTACTTTTGAAGTAAAAGAATTTTTTATTTAAAATTGGGGGCCTACTACGTTTCACATATAGTGAAGATTGAAGTTTTTATAGATGTAAATAAAGGATTTTTTTGACTTCCATTTTTTTAATTATTAGTTTACTTTGATTTGACAATATGCCAACAAATATACTCATGTCCTAGAAAGCAAAATAGCCCAAGAATTTTATATAACTCAAGATCGAGTAGCACTAAAAGATTATACAAAATTTAACCCAATGTCACACAAAAGCACTCTTAAATTTTACCCAATGTAAAAAAGGGGAAAATTATGGCTCTAATTTGGTGGCAAAAGCAAGGTATGATTCCTTTATTTCAACAAAGAAATACTAAAAAATGTTGAACAAAAATGCTAATTTCATCTCAAAATATAACTCAACTCGGGATTCTTAAATTAATAAAATCAAAAATATATGGGCTTAGAAAGAAAGATATAAGAATTAAAGGTACCTAATTATTCTTACCTTAAGTAATGGGTACCAATTATCCTCACAAAACGTGATCAACGTCTCTCCCTCTCTATAAATCATAAGCCTCACTTGTCCTTCCCTTCACCGTAACAGTATAATTTTCGTATGATAGTAGTGCTCCTATTCTCTCAAGTGTTCGTTCACATATCAAAAATTACAATTATACATTAAAAACCCAAAACATCATAAAGTTCATTTCCACTCTTTTTCCCCATTATTAGCCTCTCTGATTTCCTAGAATCCGACATCACCTGGTCAACTCGATTTGACACCTTCCCGACCACCACTTTGTTTCTGCCAACCTGATATGAGAAATCCTACATGTGGTGAAATTTTCGAATCTCGTGGATGTTTCGGAGAGTTATGTTGTTTGTGTGTATGAGTTTGAAGATGGCAATGAGATTTGTTGTGCATTCTTTCCCATCCAAAGAGACTTGCTCTGTGGGTGCATGGAGAGAGAGAGAGAGTAGGAGAAGAAATGACAAAGAAGAGAAAAAAAGATAGTGAGAAGAGATACGAGCTTTGGGGAAAAAATAAACTGCAGAGTTCGTGGTCGTGTGTACATGAAGATAAAAAGGGTGCATTGATAAAAGAGGTGTTTGAGTGGATTTACAAGAGACGACGAGTTAATGGAACAGGAAGAGTTGGACAAGAGTTTAAGAAAGGTTTGATTGAGATGGAGGATGAGAGCGTACATATGAGATGCAACGTGGCTGTATAGATGATTAGATATATTTAATGTTGTAGTGCGTTTTATAGTATGCATAGATATTACAAAATAAAGCCATTTTTTGTGGAAAGTTGGAAAATAACCATGAAAAATTATTTATTTTCTATTATTAAAATATGATATAAAAAAAAAAAACTTGAAACACCATGAGAATTATGAGTTGTTTTGAGAATGTAGTGAATTAGTTAAGATTAATTAATTAATTATACTTGAGCATGCCTATAACCTTTTTAATATGGTGTTAAAACATGTATATATTATGCATCCCGAGGGTATATGTACACCAATGTTTGATGATAGCGACTATGTATACTGGAAGATGCATATGAATTTTTCCTAAAATCCTAGTAAGGAAGGGTGCAGTTAGAGATAGCAAGAGATGTAAAACATCCCACGATAAAGCAAGGTAACACTGATATCCCTAAAATCGTAGAGGTATGTATTGTGGATGAACATAGGCTTTTCAATTTTAACTCTAGGGGTTCAATGCTTTGTTTAGTAAAGTCACACTAGAGGAATTCAGATAAATTATGACGTGCATTGCGTCTAAGGGGGTGCGAGAAATACTCCAAGTCACCAACGAAAGTACCGATATCATTTGGGCCTTGAACCTCAACATCCTGCCACTCGTTTCCACCTAGATTCTCCTACATATCACCACCCTAAAAATATTAAGTAATACACATACACACACACACACACACACATTTATAATAGATATGATCTATATAAACTTTTAAGTTAGATTTTTTCAACGCCCAAGAAAGAGAAGACCATCGCGTTGATGTCAAATAAGAGGGCTCCATCTATCTCGGATATCAATTTCGATGATGATAAGGTTGATATGGTCCTATTGACCAAATAATTCAAAACATTTCTTAAGTCTAATGCTCATAAGGTTGACTTGAGTAAGAAGATATAGTGATAACACATTGAACCCCTTGAGTATTTAAAGGATTTTTAGCCTCTCATCCCCTTTAAATAGAGAATAATATCCCATGGTCTATCAGAGACCTCCACTCGGCAGTTTCCCGTCCTTAGCTACCACGTCTATCACGGTAAATGATCCTCAAATAGGTTAAAGGACATATCAGTACTCCCAAGGCAACTGGACACTTACACGTGCATTCAGTCCCGAAAAACTAATGTCGTACATCTTGGAATGAACAACACCAGGCCTCAAACGAGTCTAGCAGACCTTCGCATAACAGGGGTTGACCTCTACCCAATTACCATCTTCCTCTTTAAAGATAAACTTCCACCTTTACCAAATAAATGAGATCGGATTATCCCAAAGTGAACGCAGCCACCTCAGGATTAGGCCTGTCAATTGAGCCGAGCAGGCCCGAAACCCGCTTGCTCGGCCCACTAAATTTGGGCCGAGCTTTTATTGAGTTTGAGCCGAGCCGAATTTGAGCCGAGATATTAAGCTCGAATTCAATTTGAGCCGAGCGCGAGCGAAGCACTTTCAAGCCCGAACTAAGCTCGACACGAAATAATATATATATATATATATATATATATATACGAAATTATTTATTTTTCATGATATGTAAAAACAAAATAATTTTTTTAAATAAATTATTGAACTTAATATTAGACACATAAAAATAAGGTGGTTTAGAGACTTATAGTCATAACTTATAACTTAATCTTATAAGGGTGTGGCACACAAGCAGGAGAGCAGGCCAACCCATTTCATTAAGAAGATTTCATTTCCCTGTCTCTCTCTCTCTCCACTCTAATCTAGGGCAAAAACCGCCCGCTGTTCGGCGCCGCGTGATCAGGTATACAGTTCATTTGTGCCCTTTCTCTTCATATGTTTGTTGCCCTTTCATTTTCCCTTTCTCTTCATCACGCTTTTCGTTCGCTGTTCTCTTCGTCACCCTTTTTGGGACTGAAAACTTCATTTGTTGTTGCTTTATTTGTTGATCAGGTACAGGCAAAAATCGAAGTGAACTGTATACTTTAGTTGTTGCTTTTCGGTCGCTGTTCTCTTCATCACCCTTTTCGGAAATGTATATCTGAGGTGAGTAATAAAGAAGCCAAAATCTATGGGTTTGATTTGTGTATATTTATGGGTTTGATTTATATAAAAAATCAACAGTATGAAGAACCCAAAATCTTATTAACATAATAATTAGCAATTATTCAGATCTTCTTTACAATTAACATATGTACTGGATATTTAGTGAGTCAATAAACATATGTACTGGTTATTTTGCTTCAATGGTTTAGGTGAGTGGAGTAGAAATAGAATAGAAGTGAAGATATTTGAATTGTTTAGGTAAAGAAAGGTGAGAGAAACTTGGAGCAATTTTAGTTTCTCATTTAATTTTAGTGCAAAAGTTAATTTCAGTGCAAATAATGAAGTTTTCAGTTTGGTTTTGTTTTTAGTTTTGGAAGCTTTCAATTCATGTTGTTCTGCTTTTTTTATTATGTTCAGTTCATGATGTCAATGTTATGTTTTTATTATGTTTTTTTTATTATGTTCAGTTCATGAAGTTTTCAGTCCAAAAGTTAATCTCATGTTATGTTTTTATTATGTTCAGTTCATGATGTCAATGTCAGATGGAAATAATGAAGGTGTTGGGAATACTACTATCACGCAGTCTACCGTTCCAAGTGTCCCTACCGAGTCGGTTGAGAAGGGAAAAAGAGAAGTGAAAATGATATCTCTAGTGTGGATTCACTTCACAAAGGTTGAAATAAGCACTGGACTACAAAAATGTAAGTGTAATTATTATAAGAAATTATTTTCTTGTCCGAGTAAGGGTGGAACAACCCATTTGCTTCGTCTCATAACAAATAGGTTGTGTCCAGTTTATAATAAAGATAATCCTATTGGGGGGGGGGGTGGATCACAAACATTTCTTAATTTAGAAAAAGGGAAATCAGAAGATGGTAGCAATCTTGTTCCATGGAAATTTGATCAAGAGCGCTCTAGGAGTGACTTCACCGAGCTTGTTATTTGTGCGGAATTATCTTTCAACTTCACAGAACATCCTGCTTTTCGAAAATATATTTGGGGTATATACCCGAAGTATAAGTTTCAATCAAGGAACACGGTAAAGAGTGATTGTGTGAAATGTTACATCAATGAAAAAACAATTTTAAAGGAAATGTTGTAATCAAGTGCTTGCTCGCGAGTTTGTCTAACAACCGAAACTTGGACATCTTGTCAAGACTTGCCATTTATGGCACTCACGACTCATTTCATTGATAAAGGGCGGAAGTTATGATTAGGCATAAATTTTTCACATTTATCCCCTTAATTTCGATATTTTTATGATTTCGTGCGGTGTAAATAGATTGGATTTGGCTTATATTTATGCTACTAACCCTTTTTGGCAAGTATTCCGTATTTTGTGTATCTCTTATGTGTTTTACAGGTATTTCATGCAAGGTAGTGCCAAAGAGAACTCAAAACAGTGAAAGAAAACCAAGAAACGGGGAGTAAAGGGCATTTTCGTAATTTTTCAGACTTATTCCGGAGGTGGGGCCAACTTGAAAGTTAAAGAGCTTTCAACTAGAAGAACACTGGAAAAAACGGCACCTCAATCGGAGTCCGGGTGTGAAAGTTATGAGCAGTCAAAGATAGAAGAAAAAGTCAAATAAAGAGGGGACCGGTTCGCCCAGAAATTAAAAGAACCGGTCCTCCCAGAAATTAAAAGAACCGGTCCGCTGTGCAAACTCTAGTAGACCTCGGATCGAAAGCAAACCGAAGAAGGAAGAAATTAAAAGAACCGGTCCACCCCAGAAATAAAAGAACCGGTCCGTATTCAAGGCAAACCAGTCCGGGGGAGGAGGGGACCGGTCCGGCTGTCGCAGTTTTAATTTGCTATTTTTCCTCTAACGAAAAGTCCTAGTGCTACTGAAACTCTTGGAGTCTTGTAGGGTATATAAACCCATTTTATTATCATTATTTGCACGGGGAATTTATATAATTTTCCATTTTTTTTGTAAAACCCTAGTTTGGAAGGTAGATTACAATTTTAATTCCAAGAGGGAAGATTATTCAGATTTCTGTGATTACTACTGTTCTTAATTGCTGCTTTTACTACTTGGGTAAGATTAAGAGCTAATTTTCTTCAATCCAATTTCCTTTCTACATCACTTTACAAATTTTCTTTAGTTTAATCATGATTTCCTGCAATCTAGCAATTGTTTTCATTACTTTGAGCATGTTAGGCTAGGTTTTTAAAGGTTGGGATGCATGAACCCAACCTGATGTGTTAGTGCATGTTTATAACGTCGATCCGCTGAATTTAATGATTAATTCTGATCGTATCACGTAATTTCATAAGAGTTGTAGATCTTTATATCTCGTTTGCCTATGGGTACTCGTGATGATTTAGAGTACAATTTGAGTGTAATTACCGCGATACCGATTTACTCATCCTCAGATTAGGTATGACGCGGGCTTGAACCTCGTATACATAATGCTTGGGAGTACTAAATTCCGGGTTTGAATTAATCGGATAAATTTATGATTGACGTTGTCACTGCATTACACTAGGGTTGGGGGATTGTATTCCCATCCTATTTTCTCATCATTTAGTTAAAAAGTTCGATTCCATTCTTCCTTCATAATTTAGGTAATTTAGTTAGCTGCATTTTTCATCATAATTTCATAATTGCATTTAGTGTAATCGAATCCCAAAAACCAAATCTTTTTCTTTTCTTCTTAGAGTCAACGTTAGGATTCCTCAATCTTATTCCGTCGTCACAACTCTCGTTGTCCTTTTTCCCTGAGGATCGATACCCGACTTGTCGAATTATTACTTGAACGACAGGCTTGCACTTGAGCCTAGAGAGTACACACTTTAAAGACACATTCTGAGTCGTGTCAAGTTTTTGGCGCCGTTGCCGGGGAATTAGGTAGACTTAGGATTAGATCGAGTTAATCCAAAGCTTTGACCAAAAATCCAAAAAAAAAAAAATCAAAAAAAAAAAAAAAAAAAATCACAAAAAGATTCACAATCATCCTCTCTCCTAAGCTTTAATGCAAAATTCTGAAACCACTCCCACACCCCATAATACTCCAACCAGCATTCACGAAAATCCACTTGTTGAGTATAACCCTGATAGTCCCCACACTCCAAACGCCCCACAGTTCTGGTTCCCACCTCCCACACAGTCACACTCAATCTCTAGCAACACTCTCTTCTCCTTCGTAGGACGCACTTCGAGCACACCCAGTGAGAGCGCCGAGTCGTCAAGTGAGAGAGAGATGTCACAGCATAGTAATGCATCTACCGGTGAGGAAGAGCCTCCGTACCGCCCGTTGAGAGAATTCTTATATCCCGAGCGCACTGTCACTCCGGGATGCATTATACTTCCATATAATGCCGGGCAGTTCTGTTTCAAGAATGGGATGATCCAGACGCTACCACATTACCATGATATGGATTCTGAAAAGCCATACCTCCACATAAGGGAATTTGAGGACGTGTGTGATACTCTCAATGATCAAACCTTCACACAAGAGGTAATCCGCCTCAAACTCTTCCCCTTCTCGCTAAAAGATAAAGCTAAGACCTGGCTATGGTCTTTACCTCCGAGCTCGATTCCATCTTGGAACGAGTTACAATCCATATTTCTCAAGAAGTTCTTTCCACCACATCGAACAATCTCCATAAAAGCTCAGATTCAATCGTTCAGGCAATTGGATAATGAGCCATTTCATCGATGTTATGAGCATTTCAATGAGTTAACTGCTTCGTGCCCCCATCATGGATTTGATACAGCTCAAATAATTTCCTTCCTCTGTAATGGGTTGAACCTTAACTCCAAGCAACTCATTGAAACCATGGGTAGTGGTCCGTTTATCGAACTAGACTGCCACGATGCTGAGCTTCACCTGAGGTATGTCGTCGAGACTACCCAATCATGGGATATTTCTGATCCTAATGCTCAGAATTGAAATCGTCAAGCGACCACCACTCCATCGGCGTCCGGCCTATACCATGTTGATAAGACCTCTGTGTCGGACAGTCGGTTGGACACCCTTGAGAAAGGATTTCGAGATTTATGTGAGGTAGTTGGATCTATCAAAAATCCCATCGAAAAAGTATGTGCGATTTGTGAGGCGGGACATTCAACTGAGGAATGCCTGACGATACCCGCCTACAAAGGAATGCTTCAAGAGCAAGTTAGTAGTATATGAGGTTTCAAGGGTAATTTCGCTGCCCCTCACGGGAATTCATACAATCCTTCATGGAAAAATCATCCCGATTTTAGCTACGGGCAACAACATGCCGCAATGAACCCTCCTTCGCATGTTGCCCCTCCTCCTCCACAACAATTTCAACAAGCTCCACACATGCAAGGACATGTGCAAGCACCACCACCTCACGGAAATTATATCCCGCCACAGCGGAGAACTCTCGAGGATACTGTGAATCAATTCATCGCAAGCCAGACCGCAAACAATGCGAAATATGATCGTCTAATTGGCGACATAAATGCGACTCTGTCACAAATACAATCCTCATTGAGTGTTCAAGAGAAGGGCAAGTTTCCTGCTCAGGGCCAAAGACCTCTCCAAGGTCAAACTAGTGTTAGCTCGACACCCCACGACCATCCTGAGCAATGTAGCGCAATCACCACTCTACGTAGTGGGAGGGTAGTTGACTTGTCACCTCCCCCACGAGACATACTTAAAGACAAGGAGATTTAGCCCGGCACGAAAGAGGCCGAAGATGTCCCCTTGAATGAAGGTGATAAATAACACACTAGTGAGCCCGAGTTAGTAGCGAAACCGCCCACCGCGGCACCATTTCCTCAATGGCTAATTCCCGCTCAAAAGGGGACCCCACGTGATGATGTGCTAGACGTGCTTAAGCAAGTAAAGCTAAACTTGCCCTTCCTTGATGCCATAAAGCAAATCCCAGCATATGGCAAGGTTATCAAAGACTTGTTGATGGTAAAGAGAAAGATGAAGGCAAAGAAGAAGGTCTTTCTAGCACAGAATGTGAGCTCAATTCTAATAAATGATCTCCCACCTAAATTCAAAGACCTCGGTGCACCCACCATTTCCTGCATCATTGGAGAAAACAAAATCGAAAAAGCCTTACTTGATTTGGGAGCAAGTGTCAATATCCTCCCTTACTCCATCTATAGGCAACTTGACTTGGGCGACCTCAAGCCCACAAAGGTCACTCTCTAACTAGCGGATCGAACCGTGAAGGTTCCACGAGGCATAATTGAGGACGTGATTGTCCAAGTTGACACTTTCTACTTCCCGGTAGATTTTATCATTTGGGACACGGAACCCTCCTTCAACTCGAGCAATCATGTTCCCATCATCCTTGGGCGCCCTTTCTTAGCAACGGCTAACGCAATCATCAATACTCGGAATGGGCGAATGCAACTCACCTTTGGGAACATGACCTTAGAGACAAACATCTTCCATGTCGCTCAACATACGGGGGAAGAAGATGACCTTCACGAGGTGAGTTTCATAGACGATGTTGTAGGGGAGTACTTTGAGGAAAATGATTGTGGAGATGCTTCGGGGTCCTGCTTAGTGTCGAGCCATGAGAATGAGAGGTCCCATAAGAGAGAGCCGTTAGGGGTGTGCCCTATTTCATCAGGTAATAGTGGTAGATGTGACGATGAGAGCAAAGAGGGGGAGAGGTGTGTTGTGACCGCAATTGAAAGAGAGAGAGAGGGGGTAGAAGAGAGAAAACTGGTGGAGTTGGAGATCGAGCAAGTAAGAGAGGATGTAGGCACTACTAGAGAGGGAGAACTAGGCGACATGAGCATGGAAGATTTTGAAAGAGAATTCGGGAAGGTGGATGAAAGTATTACTATTGAAGGCCAATCCCTATTGGGTTCATGCAGTCACTTAGACGACAGTGAATTAAAAGCAAAAATTGATGAATTCCTTCGTTGTGACAATCCACCCACAACACTAGAGGCCCCGAAGGCAAGTGAGGAGAAAAGTTGTGGTTCATCTGACTTAGATCCCAATCAATGCATCTTAAAAATTGAACGAAACCTAGGTCTTCCCTCCGAGTCAGTCCACGTAGACCACGCTTTGAGCCAGCGTCACGAGGATCCATTTCCAATTAGTCACGAAGAGTCTTCCGGTCTATCCTTTATCTATGGGCGAGGTCCCAACTTGTTTCGATTGCTGGAATATAATCCTAAGACGGGAGTGACAAGGAGAGCATCGACCCCCGTAAGTGGGGTCGGGTGATTTTGTGGAGAGATGAGAGGTCGTCGCACCCCCGACGCGTATGGGGTGATTGTTGTTTTATTTTTGAGTCATGCATGAGTGTCATATAGTGTCTTGTTGCATTTTTCATATTTGTTTGTTTTATTTTTCCGCACTTTTCATTCGCCTTGAGTTAGATTTTCGTCCTTTTTGCTTGAGGACAATGCAAAAGTCTAAGTTAGGGGGGGTCACAAGTGCGTATTTCTAAAACTTCACAAATTTTCAAAAATGCCCAAAATTTCCAAAAAAAAAAATCGTAAAATTTTGAAAAATCCAAATTTTTTTTTGTTCAAAATAAATAAAAATTGGAATTCAAAATTTTCAAAAATATCATTAAAAGCCGAATTGGAGTCTCAAATTGTAAACATCCAACATACACAAAGCCGAAATTGACCAAAGATGGAAATTGAGCGAAAATTGACGACTTAGCGAACGAATGTGGAGATTAACAAACCCGGTGAGATTCGAGCCTATCACGTTTTGCGAGTTTTTAAATCAATCCGAGTTAATTGTTAACTCAAAGTTCTTTTTAGCACTTAATAAGTTGTCAAGGATCTCAATTCTTTCATTTTGATCGGTTTTGAAAAATGTGTGCAATATTGCCTTGAAAAACGTGCCAAATTAGTCCCTAAACTTAAATTCATCTCGAAACGCATATGGTAACGCAATTGGCATTTTGGACAATGAAGTAGGCCCTCGTTTGTCACCCAAAAATATTGGCCAGAAAAAGTAGCGAAAAATTATCCCTTTTGTAACCCAAATTGAGCCGAATAAATTTTTCCTTTCGTTTGACAACCCGAAAAAACCCAAAATAGCCAGAATTGTGAAAAATGAAAAAAATTCAGAATTTAAGTCCGAAAAGTGCAACAAAAAGGGGCAAGAAAAAATAGAAGAATGCTCAACAAAAATAACAAGAAAAGAAATGAAAAAAAAATATAGAAAAAGAAGAAAAAAATGAGCAATATACCGGAAAAAGCACCAACGGACATCATAAATAACTTTTCCAATTCCAACCTTCCCTACCATTTTCATTTTACCCAATACACCTTTAACCCGAAAAAGTCCTAACCGAATCTAAAGCGTAGAATTGGTTACCGCGTAGAGAGCTAATACACCAAAAGATAATAAAGGAGATTAAGTGCGCGAATAAGAGGCAATGTTCCCGTTTTTAAAACCGTAATCCGTTGATGAGATCCTTTCACCATAAAATTTCCGTCTTTCTAATTGTATGCGTGATTTTGCGTCCATTATATTTACCCTTTATATCACGCATACCGAGAGAAAAGCCATATTCCGAGTGGTTCATTTGAGAGAGCTTCCCGTGAGAATTTGAAATCAAAATGAATTTTCGGATAAGTAACGTAATGATTAATCGGTGGAAATCGGCGGTTATATTTCTGGCTTCGCACACACGCACTACAGTTTGAGACTTGTAAACATGACTTATGATGACTATTTTCTGTAAAAGTTTGAATTATACAATTTTTGGTTATTTTGAAGTTCTTTGAGTCGAATTTTGTGGGTATATTCTCTGCAAACCCTCACGAGACACAACTCGTCCCACTAGGGTAACCTAGGGGTTTAAAGGCTTGTTGCATACGCTAAATGCAATCGCTTGCCCGCGAAAAAGGTATTATATCCTAATAAAATGTGATTTTCAAGAGTTAAGCTTTGCTAGGATTTTTTTACATTGCTCGGTACGCGCAAAGTTCTAAGTTAGGGGATTTGATTAGGCATAAATTCTTCACATTTATCCCCTTAATTTCGGTATTTTTATGATTTCGTGCGGTGTAAATAGATTGGATTTGGCTTATATTTATTCTACTAACCCTTTTTGGCAAGTATTCCGTATTTTGTGTATCTCTTATGTGTTTTACAGGTATTTCATGCAAGGTAGTGCCAAAGAGAACTTAAAACAGTGAAAGAAAACCACGAAACGGGGAGTAAAGGGCATTTTCGTAATTTTGCAGCCTTATTCCGGAGGTGGGGCCAACTTGAAAGTTAAATAGCTTTCAACTACAATAACACTGGAAAAAACGGCACTTCAATCGGAGTCCGGGTGTGAAAGTTATGAGCAGTCAAAGATAGAAGAAAAAGTCAAATAAAGAGGGGACCGGTCCGCCCAGAAATTAAAAGAACCGGTCCGCCCAAAAATTAAAAGAACCGGTCCGCCCTGGGACCGGTCCGCCCAGAAATTAAAAGAACCGGTCCGCTGTGCAAACTCCAGTAGACCTCGGATCGAAAGCAAACCGAAGAAGGAAGAAATTAAAAGAACCGGTCCGCCCCAGAAATAAAAGAACCGATCCGTATTCAAGGCAAACCGGTCCGGGGGAGGAGGGGACCGGTTCGGCTGTCGCAGTTTTAATTTGATATTTTTCCTCTAACGGAAAGTCCTAGTGCTGTTGAAACTCTTGGAGTCTTGTAGGGTGTATAAACCCATTTTATTATCATTATTTGCACGGGGAATTGATATAATTTTCCATTTTTTTTGTAAAACCCTAGTTTGGAAGGTAGATTACAATTTTAATTCCAAGAGGGAAGATTATTCAGATTTCTGTGATTACTACTGTTCTTAATTGCTGCTTTTACTACTTGGGTAAGATTAAGAGCTAATTTTCTTCAATCCAATTTCCTTTCTACATCACTTTACAAATTTTCTTTAGTTTAATCATGATTTCCTTCAATCTAGCAATTGTTTTCATTACTTTGAGCATGTTAGGCTAGGTTTTTAAAGGTTGGGATGCATGAACCCAACCTGATGTGTTAGTGCATGTTTATAACGTCGATCCGCTGAATTTAATGATTAATTCTGATCGTATCACGTAATTTCATAAGAATTGTAGATCTTTATATCTCATTTGCCTATGGGTACTCGTGATGATTTAGAGTACAATTTGAGTGTAATTACCGCGATACCGATTTACTCATCCTCAGATTAGGTATGACGCGGGCTTGAACCTCGTATACATAATGCTTGGGAGTACTAAATTCCGGGTTTGAATTAATCGGATAAATTTATGATTGACGTTGTCACTGCATTACACTAGGGTTGGGGGATTGTATTCCCATCCTATTTTCTCATCATTTAGTTAAAAAGTTCGATTCCATTCTTCCTTCATAATTTAGGTAATTTAGTTAGCTGCATTTTTCATCATAATTTCATAATTCCATTTAGTGTAATCGAATCCCAAAAACCAAATCTTTTTCTTTTCTTCTTAGAGTCAACGTTAGGATTCCTCAATCTTATTCCGTCGTCACAACTCTCGTTGTCCTTTTTCCCTGAGGATTGATACCCGACTTGTCGGATTATTACTTGAACGACAGGCTTGCACTTGAGCCTAGAGAGTACACACTTTAGAGACACATTCTGAGTCGTGTCAAGTTACACAAGAGGATTATCAACTTTGTGATGGTGCCTATGCAAGCTACCGGAGAAAATCTTACGGAAGTCATTATAAGTTGCTTACTCGATTGGAATGTCGATAAGATATGCACCATTACGATGGATAATCATATCGCCAATGATGTTATTGCTAAAAATCTAGCGGATCATTATTCATCTCGAGGTTTGTTATTGCTTTGTGGAGCGTACATCCAAGTCCGTTGTTGGGCACACGTGTTAAATTTATGTGTTCAAGATGGACTGGATGAGATTAAGGATTCCATTCGTAGGGTACGCAATGCAGTGAAATATGTTAAAGGGCCTGGTAGAAGGAAACTTGAACTAAGTAAATACGCCGATCAAGAATGTATTCCCCGAGGTAAGATGTTAGTTTTAGATGTGTCCACTCGATGGAAGTCAACATACTTAATGCTCGGATCTGCATTGCATTACAAGAAAGTGTATGATTGTTTGAAAACACGTAAATTAAATTTTAAGAATCCACTAACTTCTGAAGATTGGGAGAATGATGAAATTGTTCACCAATTTTTAGATGCTTTTTTTATCGTGACAAATGTATTCTCTTCACGTAATAAGTGTACTTCTAATGTCTTCTTTCGTGAGGTTTATCGAATTCTTATGTTGTTGCGAGAGACTTCGTTGGATTTAAATTCATTGCTTGGACGTATGGCAATAAACATGTTTGTGAAATTTGAAAAATATTGGTCGGAAAAAGAACCAAACATATTATTTTCTGTCGCTCTTATCCTTGACCCGAGGTTTAAGGACAAGTATTTGAAATTTTGCTATCAGAGGATATACGGTCCTTCCACCGTTGATAGTTTGATGAGCCGCGTGCATAGTGTGATTCATGATTTGTTTGATGAGTACATGCCTTTATATGAAAATTCTTGTCATTTGGAAGAGATTAGTGAGGTGAAAACAGAAAGAATGTTATGTCCTCTAGCACATCTTCATTTTCCAACAGGATGGATTTTATGGAAGATTTTTATAAATTCAATGAAGAAGAATGCACGTCTTGTAATAAAATAGAATTAAATGTGTACTTAGAGGAAAAGCTCCATCCAAGCAAAAATACCAATGATGATTATTTCGATATTTTACAATGGTGGAAGCACAACTCTTCCAAGTTTTCGATCTTATCGATGATGACGCGTGACATTCTTGCTATTCATGTGTCATCTGTTGCTTCGGAGAGTGCATTTAGCACCGGGGGCGTGTCCTTAGCCCAATTCGTAGTTCATTACTTCCTTCTACTGTTGAATCATTGATTTGTGCCCGATAGTGGATTCAAAGTGCACCTGTACAAACTGAATTTGAAGATGAAATTGACACTACATTTGCTGGTAATTTTTCATATGTTACCTATTGCAATTTTTATCTTATTTAGCTTATGTCATTGGATTGTCTTTAGCTAATGTAATTATTTCTTACAATTTTCAGACTTGAACATATGTACGGCGACCGACTAGCTGCCAGATTTCAGACATGAAAAGTGTTGCAAATGGCCATCAAAACAACTTTATATATCAATATCAGTGCAGAATTTTGGGTGTTGAATGCAGAATTTTGGGTGTTTAATGCTGTCAAAACAACTTTATATATCAATATCAATGCAGAATTTTGGGTGTTTAATGCTGTCAAAACAACTTTATATATCAATATCAGTTCAGATTTTTTTTTTAGTTTTGACATCCGTTTTTTAGTGCTGAAATGTGTTTGTAAAGTGCTGAAAAGTGTGTTTAAAGTACTAAAATTTGTTATTTAAGTGCTGAAATTTGGTTTTGTAATGCTGAAATGTCAAATATTAGTGTTGATAACTGCTATTTTAGTAGTGAATGTGGGTTTTTAATGCTGAAAATGTCAATAATATTGCTGAAATGTATTTTTAAAGTGCTGAAAAGTGTGTTTAAAGTGCTGAAATTTGTTATTTAAGTGCTGGATTTTGATTTTGTAATGCTGAAATGTCAAATATTGGTGCTGATATTTGTTATTTTAGTGCTGAAACGTGGGTTTTTAATGCTAAAAATGTCAATAATATTGCTGAAATGCATTTTTAAAGTGCTGAAAAGTGTTTTCAAAATGTTGTAATTTGTTATTTAAGTGCTGAAATTTGGTTTTGTAATGTTGAAATGTCAAATATTAGTGCTGTTATTTGTTATTTTAGTCCTGAAATGTATTTTTTTGTTGTTGAAATATAAAATTTAATTTGCTGAAATAAATACATATGTATTTGAATATTCAATTCGGGCCGGCTCAAATTGGGCCCGAAGCCTGATTTACTCTGTGTGCCGAGCTTGAGCCAAGCACTCTTAAGCTCTTTCGGGCCGAGCTTGTGCTTGAGCCAAATTAGTAAAAATAGGGCTGAGCCTGAACAACCAAAAGCTCGGCTCATAGATCCCGATTGACAGGCCTACTCAGGATATCTAAGACGTTCAATAAATCTTTCACAGCTTCTCTAATGGGTAGATGGAAGTTATAAGCACTATTCTACCTGGTGCCTCCACTTGTTTCTACTAACATTAAATGATATTATTTGCATTTAATTCTAATACCAACTACCTTACACCACATGCAAGCCTTTCACCAATAATCCACCCTTACCGTAGCCGTCAAACCTCAGTATCGCTCCGGCCATGCCGTGCAGTCCACTTATTCCCTTTCCATTAGGATTCCATATATTGGAGAACTATGAAGGGTTGAAGATATCTCAAATTTACCATAGTAACGAGATAACACTTGTATCTTAGTTGCTCATCATCTAACACTTTCTATTTTATTATTTGCTATACGTTTAACTAAGGTCTGAAACACTTCCATCCTCTTGCACTTTATATTTTTTGTTAAGTCCTAAACTAGCTTAAAAACTCCTTGAAGAGTCCATTAGTTACTCCCTAGTGTCTCTTTTATTAGTGACAAAGACTTAAAAAACCTTAGACTCAATTGATCAATGTTCAATAAGTCTTTAGTTTGTAATACATTTGTTTACAACTTAATAAAAATAGCAACACAACTCATAGTGAACATATGACTCTCAATAGAGGTTCTGAACTGCTTTACATCATTGTCTTTCAGTTTGATACACCTCCTCACTATTTGGTCTAAGGTTGTGAGGATCACTTGTTGGAGCTGAGGTCTCCAAAGAGATTTCAAGCACCATTAATTTGGCGCTATCCGCGGGAATGATTTTTCCTCAAAATGAAACATCGAAAATAAATCCCATCTCCATAAAAGATGACAACAAATGCTAATTTGTATCCCTCCTTGAAATCCATAGAGGTTCACCAGAAGGAGGTCCAAGATCATTTGAATGACCTTCTCCGAAGGCTTCCTCTACCTCAAGTGGTGGAATAACTAGCTCGACTAAACCACATCGAAATAGGGGAAAACCATGCCCTTCGACTAGAAAGTAAAAATAAACCCTAAGGCATGGCCCAAACCCCTTGGAGGTAAGTGATTCAAATCCCAGTTAGGGACCACTTGTCACTCCTCGAATATCAATCTCATGGAGGCTCTAGGTTAGCCAGACCCTGGGACGATGGATTATAAAAGATGCAAGATAAGTTAGGGAACTTACTCAACCAAAGAAAGGCTAATAATCCCAATGTAATGACCCATAAAATCCATAAATAGATTGATCAAGTTGATTCGTCCCTAATCATAGCACTCATTACCCTCGAATTTAGGCATTTTAGCTCCCTCGGGTACTTTAATGTCTATAATTATGCTCGTTAATCAGACAACCTCCATTTTATATGATAACATGTCATTTGAGGTATAATTGAGATTTTATAGGTATTAAAGTACTTAGTATGAAGTTTGGGCGCGTTCTAGTAAAGTTTCGTCGCGATTCGCACGTTTAGGGGCATTTCGTAATTTCACACTTCAGGATTTTTGCCCGAAGTATTCACAGAAGTTGTATCCCTCAGGTCAAGCTTAACGTGGCCATGAACGGTGCTCTAATCGGAGTCCGAACGAAGGAAACAGAGACCTTTAATCAAAAAAGAATTATAAGAAATTCATTAACAATTTCATAAATTCCACCCATGTCCCTTTTCTCTTTTATAAAAAATCCTATAATTCCTTCCATATCCCTAACACACCTTTTTTTGCAGTAAATGGAATGGCGATTTGGGTTTTGGCTAGGATTTTGGGTTCGTCTCAAATTGAGGACTTTCGTCCGAAATTGGAGCTTGAATATTGACCACACGTGCACATGGAGGTTGTTGGCATTTTTGGAAATGGGTTTTGGTTTGGTGTTTGCCACCATTGATGGGTATTGGAGCTTTTGGCCATTAATGGAGATGGAGGTGTTAGGTCTTTAAAAATGGGCCTTGGCTTGTACCAGAAATGGACACGTGTATTTGGCGGGTCTCGGGTTTTACCCATTTGCGGTTTTGTTCTTGGTTGGTGCAGCCATGGCAGGTCCGATTTTACAACAATGGGGGTATGGTTATTTGCCCATTTGGGTCTTTGGTTTTATGTTACAGTAGTTCAGTAATGACAGGTCGAATGACCATGCTCCGACGGTCGACCGGTCACCACCCCTGGTCGACCGGTGCCCTGTTTTGGCCGAGATCTTTTGCTGCCACTTTTCTTTTTCCATTTTTTTTAATTTATTTTTCTTATTTCTTTTGTTATTTAATTAAAGTTTATCCCCTTTTTATTTCTTTTTCTTTTAATTCATTATTGTAACTTAGTATATAAGTGGGGAGACTTGTTTAACTCACAACATATATTAGATTTTTAGTTCTCTTCTCTCTTAGAACCTAGGGTTAGTATATTTTTGGGGTTCATTTGGGGAGACACCCCTCTCCTCCATATTTGTGTGTAACCACCATTAATGTAAGTTTACTATTCATTATCACTTTTGCCTACTTTTCTTATCTTAGTTCATTTTTATTCCATGCGTTATTTATTGTTTCTTTCCTAGATGAATTGTGTAGTTAATTTAATTAGTGTTAATTTATTTTGTTGCTTTAATTAATTAGTTAGTTTAATTAATGTAATTTATTATGTGTAGTGGCTAATTTAATCTAGTTTGTGTTGGATTGAACTCACCTAGAGTTGATTTGGTTGCTTTGCTTTGGTGATGGAGTTTACGAGTTTATTTCGAGTGGGTTGTCCTAGTTATTACGCTTAAGAGATTTAATGGGGTATATCATGTATGCTCCGTATTTACGACCTTACGAGCGTAATTTTCGGGGTATTTGTTGATGCCAAAATCATATTAGTCTTTTAGGAGAATTTAGGGGTGCGACAACTCTTGATTTAATTAATTGACGAAACGAGACTAAATCTTAATAACTCGTGAACCCATGTAATCATTTTATACTAATTAACTCGGGGTGAGGGATATTCGACGCAACCAATAGTTTTTATTCGCTTTATTAATTATAGTTTAATTTATTCATGCCTAGATTAATTTTTTCCCTTGCTTATCTTTTATTTTGTTAGCAATGACCCTTTTACCCTTTTATTTTAGAAGTATTTAATCAATTAAATTTTAGTAACTCGTCTTTGTGGATTTTCGATACCCGACTTACCGCTATACTTATATTGCAAGTGAAGTCGTAATTTAGGTTTTTGTATTAAGGCGGTGAAACGAATTCAACGATTAACGTTTTGACGTGACGCTACTTTTCACGCTTAATCACAAGTCTAATACAAAAATTACGAGAATAAAAAACTTTTGGCAACATTCTAAGCTTAACGAAAACTGAATAAAAGAAATAAATAAACATAATGAAATATAATAAACCACTAAACCAAATACATCATCTATGATACCACTAACTGCCATGAGAAATAAATCCAAATCTAGAATAAATCTCAACGATACATATTCCATCACTGCATACTAGTACCACATGTACAATCTCTAACTCGGGATAAACTAAATTAATAACAACTGCTTGTTGAAACGTAAATAAATGCAAGAAGTAGATAAGCTACACTACTTGACTTCTACATCCTAGGAATGATGAATAATATGTCGCTAGAGATACTCCTCCTACGATTAACCTAAGTCTGCTTTAAGTCTACCGCAGCACAACGACCTAAGACCTATAAGAAAAATTCAACAACGAATGTTAAAACAAGTCTACAAGGAATAAGAATTTAACTCAAGTTGGACTATAATAATAATAATAATAATAATAATAATAATAATAATAATAATAATAATAATAATAATAATAATAATAATAATAATAATAATAATAATAATAATAATAATAATAATGCATCTTCCTCCCATGTTGGTACATTTTAAGTTATTTAAGTTACCCAACCGAAACAACCTAAATTGAACATGCGGTTATACTCCCAAACCCCATAAGTCCCATACGGTATATGTATATTTCTTAATTAAGCACCCTTTACTTTCACGTTCTTAAGTTCAGCTCTTGGTTTAAGAATCATTTACTTTATTGAAATCTATTACATTAAAATTGTTTCACTTATAAATCGTATCATTAATTGTTGTCTCTAGTTATGTTTTCAAAATAATGTCTCTAATCTAATATTATTAATTAGTCACAGGCCGCAAATTTAGGTTGTACATCTCTAGTATAAACATTACAATATTCCCGAGGCATAAGTTTTTAGTTATACGTATTTAGTATAAACATAAATCGGTACAACCATCTCGAGTACCTCAATCAAAATCACATAATCATGAATATCTATGGGTGTACACAATCCATATCAAATCTCATGGCTATGATTGTGCCCTCAAATAAGGAAATACAGTCACAAAGTCTAAATACGAAGGAAAAACAATCACAAGAAAATGGGCTACGCATGGGCCCTCATATAAATACAAAGGCCTATCCCTATCTTATTTCGGGATTAATCGTGCGTACTATGTATAGTTATAGGGAGTCCAACCATATAACCTCAAAGCCTCAACAAGGGGTAATCACTACACATTTCTTTCATAACGCACGACCTCCATACCAAGTCTATATGTTAGATCTCCCCCGTTTAACCCCCAGGAAACGCGAGCATGTTAGTCGTAAGATCGGGGTAAATAAGACCTAGGTAGATCCCATCTCATCACCGAGAATACCACACATGGTCAACATCGTACACATCCCATTAAAATCCCTTCTAATATGTTCGCCTGAATACACACACCACCCTAGTATTTTTCACATAATATAAGTAAACAAGTACGACCCTACGCAAGTAGGTCAAATAAGCAAATTCAAAACCTAATCATCTGGTCATATATAATATATTCGAACCCTATATAATCAGGTTACATATAAAGTCTCTTATTATTATTAGTTAATACGCACGTTAACTATGGCTGGTCACATAAACACTAGCCTGAACTCCCAAGGCTCTCCAAATCTAGGTATCGTCTCACACCTAACTTCTATAAAAATTATCTTAATATACACACTAACCCACTCAATGGGTTATAGTATATTATAAACTATCGGGTGATCTACTCAATCGCAGTCCATCTCTTGAATCTCAAAACTATCCCAATACTTGACCCTATACTTAAGGTCCTCAATATATATGAATCCAATCAACTCAAGAATTACTTAAAAGTGTCATAAGTTATGAATTAATATGTTCGATTTATAAACTTACATACACCGGTTGAACTAAAAATCCACCTATTAGTTCTAAACAATCTCATAATATCGCCCTTATGATTTCCCACAAGCCTGAGCAGTCACCACCAAACAACATTCAAAACTAAGTTTTCTGCCACAACCATGCACACATAATATATACTAGTCATGTGCACGGATTCTGTTCGTATAAGCCAAAACCCTACTCTAGAAGGGTAGAGGTACTGGGGTTTATGAAAGTATATAAATGGGTGAGGTGTGACCCATTATAATAGAAACTATATTGAAAGTGACAATATTTCAACAATAAAAGCATATAGAGAAACCAACTTTCCCAATATAATAATAAAATTTTCTAATTACAGGAAATGAGCAACTAACGGTTAAATAAAACTTTCAATAATAAATTAAGGAATGAACCCTTGAGAGACACGTTTCTATAAGAGTGGAGAGGTAAGCACCTCAATATCTAGGAGAGAGGAGGGAGAGAATGTTTGCGTGAGAGATTGTATAGCATAACAATGCCTTTTTTTTCTTATACCCTAGAGCTCTGACCTAGTTCTTTATTTATAGTAAAAAGTTAGGGCTGAGGTGGAACATATGAAGCAAAAGGAATATTCCATAAAACCTTTTTGTCCTTATCTTTATTTGTTAACATTTATCCACAAGTTTTTCGTTGCCGTGACACCTAACGTGGTAGTGGAAAAAAAGATGATCTTGTCGGCCTTGATACTAAAAAGTGTTATTTTGGTTATTTTTAAAAAAGTTACCTGTTGAGTAAGTTTGAAAATTTTTCGGGTGACCTTTAGGGTAATTTACTAATCATAATGCTAAAATGTCTTGCGAGCAGTCAAGTGACCGCTCTCTTATCTGTGATGAAAATTATTTTATGAGCGGCTCTAGTGACTACTCGCGATCTGTTTTAATAATGTGTGTTGTGTTAAGTGTGAGTGCGAGTGACCTATAAGGTCCCTTGCCTCACCATTATCTCTTTCCCAAGATATTGAAGTGGTTTGGCCTTATCTTTCTCAACAATACTTACCTCTCAACCCCCAAACCAAAACTCTCAAGAAGTCCCGATTAGCCATCTTCTCAAGCTCTGCTTGCTTGGCCAAGGCTCCTTGCTAAGTAAACTGTATAAGATAACAAATATAAATGTTAAAGGGGGAAGTTCTCGTTTGTTTGATTTTATATTAGATGAGTGGCTACTCATGATTCCCTTTACTCGACAGCCAAGGGATTGCTTGTGTACTTGCTTTTATTTGAGAACTTTATGAATTGGGATTTCTTGTACCTCTCTTTCTCTAGCATTATTTCCATAACTCATTGGTGACTTGGGGTTGATCGTATATCCCCCTTGCAAGTCATTTCTCACATGTTTTTTTGGTGACTTGGGGTTGCTCGTGAAGCCCCCGTTAATCATTATTCGTGTGATTAACTGGTGATTTTGACTTTCACATCCAACATTCATTATTAGCCACTGCTCGTGTGACTCGCTGGCGATTGGTGATTAGGCATAAATTCTTCCAAATTTACCCCTTAATTTAGAGGCTTTTATTACTCCAGACAACGTAAAATAAGTTGGTTTATCTCATATCATTGCTAATGGCTTCGTCTAACAAGTATCCCGAATTTTGTGTATTTCTTATTGATTTTACAGGTATTTAATACATGAAAGAAAGAAAGAAACCAGAAGAAGCAAGAAAAGAGAATGAGGATGAATAAAAAGGGCAAAAGAATAATCCATCAGGAATCCGGTCAATGACCCAAAAAAAGTCAAAGATCTCGAGTTTATGAATACGTAGGAAGAAACGGCGTCCCAATTCGAGTTTGGGAATATAAGTTATGAAGACCCGAAGATGTGAGATAATCAAGAGATTTTGAAGAGAAAATCAAGAGAAATTGAGAAGCAAATCCGGACCAATCCGGCTTATATGAAAAATGGACCAATCAGGGTACTAGAAATCACTGAATAAGAATGCGTTTGACAGACCAATTCGGTCATCCAAAAAAATGGATTGATCCGGCCCCAAAGATCTCTGCATAAAATTCTGTCTGGCGGACCAATCCAGGTGATTTTAAAAACGGATCGATCTGATGGTCACCCGGACCAATCCGATATGTCCTGATCGGATTGATCCGGGGTTCGAGATTTTGGGCTATCTTCTTCTTGATAGAGTTTTGTATGCATCCAACTCTTGAAATTTTCGTAGGGTATAAATTTAAAACACCTCCCAGATATTAAAGGAGGCTTCTATTTAGTTTAGGGAATCATTGTAATTAGTGTAGAGGAGAACACAACAAGAAACCCCAGTTTTTATATAGCTACAATTCCAGTTCTGCAATTCAAGTAAATTCATTTTAATTCTTGCTTTCATTATTGCAGTAGTTAATTCATTAGTTAGTAATTTCGTTCTTCTTTATCTTAAGTTGTTAGTTAAAATGTTTTCTTTCATTTAAAGCATGTTTTCTTCTAGTTTTAATATGTACGACTAAGTTGTCAAGGGTTGGGATGCATGAACCCCACCCGATGTAATTCATGATAATGGAAATAAAAGTTTGAATTAAAATCTTAGGTGAATCTTGTCTTATAACTGGTACGATCGTTGTAGACTTTTGATCTAGTTTGCCCTAGGTAACCGGAATGCTTAAGAAAGCAACGCGAGTATTGGTTAAAGCGATGCTTCTTTAATTCGTCCTTTACTTACATACTCTGCGGGATACGATCCCTCATATATGTAATACTAAGGAGAACTAAAGACCGGGTTCATTTAGGGTTTTAATTCTGAATCTAGTATCCTATAAAGTGAATTACTAGGGTGTGGGGGATCGTAACCCGACCTATTGTTCTCATTTCATATCCCAGTGGTAAAACTTTTCGTTATTAGTTCTTCACTCAATTAGCTAGTGCATTTTATTCATTCGTAGTTTCATTAATTACTCATTTTCAAAATTGCGTCTAGTCATAGTTGTTTCCCAACCCAAATCACCTTTTTCTTCTCCTTAGTGTCAAAGTTAGATTACCCGTATCTTTCCAACGTCTTTACGACTTCGTTCGTCCTGTTTCCCTGAGGATCGATACCCGACTTATCGGATTATTACTTGAGCGACAGGCTTGCACTTGAGCCTAAATAGCACGCACACTAGACACTTTTGTGGTCGCGTCAAGTTTTTGGCACCGTTGCCGGGGATTTAGGTATACTTAGGTTGGATCGAGTCAATCTAAAACTTTGACCAAAAACCCCAAAACATAAACAACATAAAAAAAGACCACATTCACACGGTGAGCTTAATTAAGGAGATCGTAGAAGAACAATTTGAGAAAAATTACTGCGGAGACTCCTTAGAAGCTTGCCTAGATTCTAGTCATGAGAGTGAGGGAGCTTACACCGAGTTTGAAAGGGAAGTAGAGGAGTTGAGAAGCTTAATCGATGAGAGAGCATCGGACGAGGACGCGAGAGATGTTAATTGGGTTTCTCGATTTGAAGAGTTATCGCTAAGGGAATCACGCATGGTTCCCTCTAGCGACACATTCCCGACTCTTGAGTTGATGAAACTACCCTCCAATGTTAAATATGCTTTCCTAGGTGAAAGTGAGACAATTACTGTTATTGTCTCCTCTAGCTTAGATGAGAGCAGGAGGGTAAGCTATTAAAGATCTTGAGGAAGCACCAAAGTGATTTTGGTTGGTGTATAGCTGATCTAAAAGGGATAAGCCCTCTAATTTGCACCCATACGATTCACCTCGAGGAGGATGTTAAGCCCTCGAGAGAAATGCAAAGACGGATAAACCCCACAATAAAAGACGTGGTGAGGACTGAAATTATAAAGCTGTTGGATGCTGGGATTATCTACCCAATCTCGGATAGCAAGTGGGTGAGCCCCATTTAAGTCGTCTCGAAGAAGTAGAGCATGACTGTGATTGAAAATGCCAAAGGAAAGTTAGTTCCCCAACGTACTACCACTGGGTGGCGCGTTTGCATTGATTATCGGAAACTCAATGCGGGAACTAGGAAAGATCATTTCCACTTGCCATTTATCAATCAAATGCTTGAAAGAGTAGCAGGCCACCCTTACTATTGCTTCCTAGATGGTAATTTCGGGTATAACCAAATTGAGGTAGATGTAATTGATCAAGAGAAAACAACCTTCACTTGCCCCTTTGGAACGTTTGCTTACAAACGTATGCCATACGACTTGTGTAATGCACCGACGACCTTTCAAAGGTGCATGCTGAGCTTATTTAATGACATGGTTGAGAGAGGGCTAAAGGTGTTTATGGACGACTTTAGTGTCTTTGGCACCTCTTTCGAACTATGTCTAGACAATCTTGAGAAAGTACTAGCCCGATGTGTGGAAAATAATTTAGTTCTGAATTGGGAGAAATGACATTTCATGGTAACCGAGGGTATAGTACTTGGCCACATCGTGTCATTCAAAGGGATTTAAGTTGATCGAGCAAAAATAGATGTCATAAATGACCTGCCCCCATCTAAATCACTGAAAGATGTGCGCTCCTTCTTGGGCCACGCGGGGTTTTATAGAAGGTTCATTAAGGACTTATCACCATCGCTAGACCCTTAAGCAATCTTCTTATGAAGGACACCCCATACGAGTGGACGAAAGCATGCCAAAGTGCCTTTGAAAAACTGAAAAACATGCTTGCGTCCGCTCCCATCATGCAAGCTCCAGATTGGTCTTTCCCATTCGAGTTCATTTGTGATGCTAGCGATTATGCGATAGGGGCTATTTTGGGCCAAAGAAAAGACCACAACGCGCATGTCATCTACTACGCTAGCTCGACTCTTACCGCAACACAACTCAATTACTCCACCACGGAGAAGGAATTGCTAGCGGTAGTATTATCTCTCAACAAATTTCGGTCCTATCTTGTCCGTTCCCCCATCACTTGTTTCACCGACCACGCGACGTTAAAATATCTACTTACGAAGAAAGATGCAAAGTCGCGCCTCATAAGGTGGATCCTACTCCTACAAGAGTTTAATCTCTCCATTAAAGATAAAAAATGAGTAGAAAACGTCATTGCCGATCACTTATCACGACTTTCGTTCCACGTACCTAGTGATCCTACACCCATAGAAGAGTATTTTTCGGATGAGTAACTCTTTGCCACCTCTTCTTTGCCCTGATTTACGGATATAGTGAACTATCTTGTCACGGGATCCGTCCCTCCCGATTGGACACCACAAGATAAGAAGAGGTTCATCACTTGGTCGTGCATGTTTTTCTATGATGATCCATTCCTTTTTAAATATTTCACTGCTCGAATCATCCGACGATGCGTACCAGATGATGAAATCCCAAAAGTCATCCAATTCTGTCATTCGGAAGCATGTGGAGGCCACTTTTTCGTGAAAAAGACAGCCGCTAAAATTCTCCAAAGAGGTTTGCACTGATCCACAATGTTTCGGGATGTCAACAATTGTTGAAAATCTTACTACAAGTGTCAACGAATGGCAGCGATTACCCGACGAGACATGATGCCATTAACCCCGATTCTCATCATTGAGGTTTCGATTGCTGGGGTATTGACTTCATGGGTCCTTTTCCCCCGTCCTTTGGGTACTTATACATCCTAGTCATGGTAGACTATATTTCTAAATGGGTGGAACCTATAGCTACCAAGACTAATGACAATAAAGTGGTGATAAAGTTCCTGCACGAACACATACTTTCCCGCTTCGGTGCACCTAAAGCGGTAATCAGTGATAACAACACACACTTTTGCAACAAGCCGTTTAAAAAACTTATGAAAAAGTATGGTGTCATTCACAAGGTTGGAACGACATATCACCCACAAACGAATGGATAGGCCGAGTTGGCAAATCGTGAAATCAAACACATACTTGAGAAGACCGTCAATCCAGATCGAAAAGATTGCTCCTTTCGATTGAACGATTTGCTATGGGCCTACCGTATCACATATAAGAACCCACTCAGATGGTCCCCATTCCACTTTGTGTATGGAAAATGTTTCCATATTCCCGTTGAGATGGATCACAAAGCATATTGGGCAATTAAGAGGTTAAATTATGATATGGACAAAGCCGGTGAAGCTCGCAAACTTCAACTAAATGAGTTAGAGGAGATACGCAATGATGCATATGAGAATACCAAGATTTTAAAAGCCCGGATGAAACTAGCACATGATAAGATTATTCGACATAAAGAGTTTCAACCGGGACAAAAGGTACTCCTCTATAACTCCCGGCTTCATCTATTTTTAGGTAAATTGTGGTCTCGATGGACTAGTCCATTCATTGTGAAAAGCGTATTCCCCCATGGAGCAGTAGAATGGGAAGATACAAAAAGGGAGAACGCGTTGAAAGTCAATAGACAATGACTAAAGCTATATGTTGAGGCATGTGTAGAATAGGTCGATACCATTTAGTTGTCGGACCCCATTTACGAGGTAAAGTGAGCTTTAACTGAGAGGTCGTCGCACCCCCGACGTGTACGGGGTGAATTCTTATGTATAGTAGTTGCACGTAGGTTAGGATAAGTGGAGTTCGTAGGATCACATCACAAAAGGAGAGGAATTCGAGCACTAGCACGCTTTACGAGGCGATCATTTTAGAGCCATAATATTGAGGTGATAGGTAATCAAGTCAGACAAGTGTCGGATCGTAGGTAGGAGCAACCGAAAGTTGTAAGAGGAGAGTTTACCATCCAAGAGGTGATCTATAGCTATTCTGGGGACCGAACCGATCCGGTACTGGGCACCCAAATTGGTCCGATTTGGTAAAATCGAAATAAAAAAATATAGAGTCCGGATCGTTCCAGTCCTGGGGTGTCCGGTGTCTGCAACTCTTTGCTTTCCCTAGGTTCACCCCCTTTTCCCCCAATCCCTCAAATTCCCTCCCATTTTCGTCCCCTCCCTTCCTAACACACCTTTTCCCTCCCAAATACCTCCCCCTTTTCCCTCCAAATTCTACCCTACCCTCTCCTCTCCCCACCTATAAAATCGACACCTTCCCCACCCCATTTCCCCCACCATTACTCACTCTCCTCTTCTCTTTACCTAATTCTGTCCAGCACACTTACTCAATCCCGAAACCATGGCCAACCAACCACCTCCCCAAAAATATGATTCCGTCAAAATTCTCGACGACGGAGCCACCGGCTACCGCTCCCTTCAAGAGCAACAGTGGTGTGAACGTTTCTTCGGCCAACCTCGCAAACTCCGAATAGAGCGCCAAGTCATTTGGAATGACATGCTTAATTCTATCATCGCTCTTTTCATGGCCCGGGGTTGGCGTTTCTTCCTCAATGAACCTCATAATGTGGTATGGCCCAACGCGGTGCGCGCCTTCTATGGCTCCCCTATTCGCACCGGGCACCACACGGCTGAAGCTTACATTAGCGGCATCCGCATCCCATTCTCTTCGGAACTTCTAACACAGAAGTTGGCTGCCAAATATGTCCTGACCCCACATCAATACATTTACCCAAACCCTCTGTCCCCGCTTGAAAAATACGTGTGCATGTCTCGCATCGACCCCAATGCTAACTGGAATACCGAAACATACCCGGTGGGCCAGCTAAGTGACAAAGCGAGCCTCACTTTCAAAATCGTGTGCGCAAATATTCTCCCCATGGGCAATAACTCGGTGATGCGCCCGCGTCAAGCCACCCTCGTCAACCACCTCTTCGACCAAGCCACCCCCATCATCCTGGCTGCTTGCATTTATAAAGACATATTCTTCGCCGCCACGGATAAAAAGGGCGTCACTCCCCTCCTTTATGCCCGACTCCTCACATCCATGCTACCCGACACTGGAATTTCCCCCCACAGGATTTCCCGCGCCTCCCAAACCCTTTTACGGCCACCACCTGGACTAAACGTGAAAGACAACAAGGCCGCATGTTAGCCCGATTGGCACAGGAGGATATTGTGATGGGCGAGGGCGACGCAGATTATGATAGTGAGGAGGATTCTGATTTTTCACCCGCCACTGCAGAAATTAATCGGCGTCTTTCGACGGTGGAAACCCGATTTGACAGATTCCTCATGCAATACAATAGGGATCAAGAGGCCTACCGTAGGGATACACGCATGATGCACCATCACCAAACTCACATGTATGAACTCAACTTCGGTGGACCTCCCCTCCCAGCTTCTTCTATGATCCGTATGACCCCAGTGCGCCCGAAAGCTCCAATCCCCTGCCCCAGTGATGCTATTTCTGAAACGTGGTTGTGTACTTGTTGGTTCTTATCACATGGTTGTTTGGTTTCCTTTCCATTTGTAATACATGTTGTCTAGTTATATAAAATTCTTCATTTTCCATATTTGTTCGTTTTATTTAGACGCACTTTTAATTTGCTTTGAGTTAGATTTTAGTCCTTTTTGCTTGAGGACAATGCAAAAGTCTAAGTTAGGGGAGGGGGTCATAAGTGCGTCTTTCTAAAACTTCACAAATTTTCAAAAATGCCCAGAAATTTCAAAAAAATAAAAAAAATAAAAAAATGAGAAATTTTGAAAAATCCAAAAATATTTTTCTTCAAAATAAACAAAATTTTGAAGTCAAAATTTTCAAAAATATCATTAAAATTTGGTTTAAAGTCTCAAATTGTAAAAACATAGTACAAAAAGCCAAAATTGACCAAAGATGGAAATTGAGTGAACGTAGACAACTTAACGAATAAATGTGAAGATTAACAAACCCGATGAGATTCGAGCCTTTCATTATTGTGAGTTTATAAATCAATCCGAGTTAAATTGTTAACTCAAAGTTCGGTTCAACGGTTTAGTAAGTCATCAACGATCTCAATCCTTTCACTTTGGCCGGTTACGGGAAATTTATGTGATGTTGCCTTGAAAAATGCGCTAAAAATATCTAAATTAAATTAATCTCGAGACGCATATAGTAACGCAATTAGAATTTTAGACAACGATGTAGGCCCTCGTTTGTCACCCAAAAATATTGACCATAAAAAGTTGTGAAAAATCATCCCTTTTGTTACCCAAAATCGAGCCAAATAATTTTTTCCCTTTCGTTTGACACCCGAAAAAAAACCAATTGGTTTGAAATTGTGAAAGTTAATAATCCCATAAATTTAAGTCCGAAAAGTGCAATAAAAAGGGGAAAGAAAAGAATAGATATGCTCGGCAAAAGTAGAAAGAAAAGAAAAGCGTGAAAAATAGAAAAAAATAGAAAAAGAAGAAACATGAGCAAAATCCCGAAAAAGCACAAATGGACATCATAAATGAATTTTTCAATTTCGAACTTCCCTACCATTACCATTTTACCCAATACACATTCAACCCAAGAAAGTCCTAACCGAGTCCGAATTACGAAATCAATTACCGCGTGGAGAGATAAAATATCAAAAGATAATAAAAGAGATTAAAGGTATGAAATAGAGGCAATGTTCCCGATTTCTTATAACCGTAATCCGATGATGAGATCCATTTACCATAAAATTCCGTCTTTCTATTTGTGTGCGTGAACTTGATTCCAATGCATTTACTCTTATAAATCACGCATACCGAGTGAAATAGCCACACTTCCGAGAGATTCGTTTGTGGGAGCATCCCGTGAGAATTTGAATCAAAATGAATTTTTGGATAAGTAACGTAATTGTCAATCGGTGGAAATTTGCGATTAAATTTCTGGCTTTGCACACATGCACTATGATTTGAGACTCTTGAACATGAATCGATGATGACTATTTTCTGGAAAAGTTTGAATTTTAAAATTTTTGTGTATTTTGAGTTTTCTTTGAGTCGAATTTTGTGGGTATATTTACTACAAACCCTCACGAGACACAACTCGTCCTACTAGGGTAACCTAGGGGTTTAAAGGCTTGTTTCATATGCTAAATGCAATAACTTGCCCACAAAAGAGGTATTCTATTCCATTTTAGAGTTGGATCATGTTTTGATTCTTTTACATTGCTCGAGATGATCAAAGTTCTAAGTTAGGGGGGTTTGATTCGGCATAAATTCTTCCAAATTTACCCCTTAATTTAGAGGGTTTTATTACTCCAGACAACGTAAAATAAGTTAGTTTATCTCATATCATTGCTAATGGCTTCGTCTAACAAGTATCCCGAGTTTTGTATATTTCTTATTGATTTTACAGGTATTTAATACAAGAAAGAAAGAAATCAGAAGAAGAAAGAGAAGAGAAAGAGGACGAATCAAAAGGGAAAAAGCCTAATTTCCATAAGGAATTCGATAAATGACCCAAAATAAAAGTCAAAGATCTCAAGTTTATGAACACGTAGGAAGAAATGACATCCCAATCCGAGTCATGGAATAAAAGTTATGAAGTCCAGAAGATGTGAGATAATCAAGAGAAATTGAGATGCAAATCCGGACAAATCCGGCTTATATGAAAAACGGACCAATCCGGGTAGTAGAAATCACTGAATAAGAATGCATTTATCGAACCAATCCGGTCATCCAAAAAACTGGATTGATCCGGCCCCAAAGATCTCTGCATAAAATTCTGTCTAGCGGACCAATCCGGGTGATTTAAAAAATGGATCGATTCGGTTGTCACCCGGACCAATCCAATATATCCTGACTGGATCGATCCAGGGTTCGAGATTTGGGGCTATCTTCTTCTTGATGGAGTTTTGTATGCATCCAAGTATTGAAATTTTCAAAGGGCATAAATTTAAAACACCTCCCAGATATTAAAGGAGGCTTCTAATTAGTTTAGGGAATCATTGTAATTAGTGTAGAGGAGAACACAATAAGAAACCCTAGTTTTTATATAGCTTTGATTCCAGTTCTGTAATTCAAGTAAATTCATTTTAATTCTTGCTTTCATTATTGCAGTAGTTAATTCATTAGTTACTAATTTCATTCTTCTTCATCTTAAGTTGTTAGTTAAAATGTTTTCTTTCATTCAAATCATGTTTTCTTCTAGTTTTAATATGTCCGGCTAAGTTTTCAAGGGTTGGAATGCATGAACCCCACCAGATGTAATTCATGATAATGGAAATAGAAGTTTGAAATAAAATCTTAGGTGAATCATGTCGTATAACTGGTACGATCGTTGTAGACTTTTGATCTCGCTTGCCCTAGGTAACCGGAATGCTTAAGAAAGTAACGCGAGTATTGGTTAATGCGATACTGCTTTAATTCATCCTTTGATTACATACTCTGTGGGATACGATCCGTCATATATGTAATACTTAGGAGAACTAAAGACCGGGTTCATTTAAAGTTTTAATTCTGAATTTAGTATCCTACAAAGTGAATTACTAGGGTATGGGGGATTGTAACCCGACCTATTGTTCTCATTTTATATCCCAGTGGTAAAACTTTTCGTTATTAGTTCTTCACTCAATTAGCTAGTGCATTTTATTCATTCGTAGTTTCATTAATTACTCATTTTCAAAATTGCATCTAGTCGTAGTTGTTTCGCAACCCAAATACCCTTTTTCTTCTCTTTAGAGTCAAAGTTAGATTACTCGTATCTTTCCAACATCATTATGACTTCATTTGTCCTGTTTCCCTGAGGATCGATACTCGAGTTATTGGATTATTACTTGAGCGACAGGCTTGCACTTGAGACTAAATTGCACGCACATTAGACACTTTTGTGGTCGCGTCACTTGGACTTTGGCGTCCACTTACTTTCGTTGGTCATTGCTTGCGTGACCCTCCTCTACATTATTCCCGTCGTGCATAATTCTATATTTGGTTTGAAGAGAGAGAATTGTGCACACAAAGTTACTTTTGGTATTTTGAAAAGGTTTATCACAATTATTTGATTTGTGTTGCACTTAATTCTCTAACATGCTTGACTATGTAGGGATTCTCTTTTGTAATTTAAGGATACACGTGTCACATTAAGGGAGACTCTTATGATTTGGGTGATCATTAGCCCTACTTTTTAAAATCGTCAGCGCCTCTTTGCCTTCTCAACCTATAAATTCCCTTTTCCAGCTTCTCCAGAATTTTACCTTAATTTTAAAGTTTCTAGAGAGAGAGAGAGTTTCTTAAGCATTTTCATTTGTCCACAATTTTTTTCAAGATTTTATTTCGTCTTTTTCTTGAAAATCTCTTTGTTTCAATGGCTTCTTCATCCAATGTCGTTTCAACTGCTTTTTCAACCATTAACTCTGAGATGTTAATGGGATCCTTGCCCATCCAAGTCACGGTGACCACTTCAAACGTGGCCAAAATCTCCAGTGTTAACACCACTTTGGTTCCCGCTTCTTTTATTATCTCGCCTACTAAAGGTGATGTTAAGCCTTCTTAAAGGGGCATTGTGAAGCACCTTATACCCTTGACTCACTTAAGTTTACATTGTATAAGTGCTCATCTAGTTTGGAAATTGTGATAAAATTTGGGTCCTATCCCCTAGATACCAAATAGCCTCATATTCTTCTTATAATGCCTCACTTGATGGTAAAATCTGAATCACACACACTAGGATTGCATACATTGTACATATATTGAATTATTTGCTTGTGTGTGAGTTGTGTGTGTTAATCCCCTTTCAAATTAGTTTTTAATAATTTTTGGAAATTTTTAAAATAATTTTAAATGATCTTTTGAAATTAAAATTTGGGTTTAGAAACTTTTGGGGTCATTATGTGATTACTGGTTTTATCATTTCATACCTGAAAGTTTGGTTGGGTAGAATTCGAAAGCGCTTGAGACTTCAGGGTGTTTGTGTATTAATTTTGAAAACACGCGCGTTTGGTTGCATCTAGGCCTTACACCTGTCATTGTTACATCGACCGGATTTGTGTTTGTTTATACACTCAGAACCTGTGCGAATTCTCAGCCCTTAGATTTAGTTTATCAACGGTCTGCATGCGTTTTATCACAATCCCAGTAAACCTCTCTAGATCAATCAACGAATATCTTTTCCACCGCTGATATTAAACCGTTGGATCTTCGTCAACCCCTCAAGACCAATTCTCAGCTATTGGATTTGATCAGTTATTCTCGAACCTTCCTCGCTTACTATATAAGGAGGTTTAGCCTCCTCATTTGGAGACTTTTGGCCAGTTCGTCCAAACAGAGAGAGAGGATAGAGAAGAGAGAGAAACTAGAGAGCAAACCCTAAATTTTTCAAACCCTAATTTACTTTTTCAAAATCAGTTTACATCCAAATACCAAACCTGAGTGTTTGAGAGTTATGTCAGTAGTGGTTTGAAGGATGTTTGCGGGTTGAATCCTCTGAGTTTGAGATCTTATATCCAACTTAGGCATTTTAGGTTTGATCTCTATTTCTTTTTCATAGAAATAGTATATCTTACTATTACATGTCATATTACACATAGATCTGCATTATTTTAGTTTCTCATCTTGAGAAATCTAATTTGTTGATTATTTCTGTCTGTAAATGTTTTTCACTTCTCAAAAATCAACAAATTATTTTCTATTTCTAGTTCTTAAGAAACAAGACTTCTGAACTAGTTGGAATCGCAATCGGTGATTTACAATTTTAAAAACATTTTCAAAACCCTCTAAAATTGTTTAAGACCTTGGCAGTCTTCTAATCTAGGTAACCTTGGATTCTGGGTTAATTTTAAACATAAAAAAGTCTATAGCTTCTAAAGAAGAGAGAAACTGAAAACCTTATCATTTAGATCTGATATGTAATTTGATAGGACTTGTTTGTATAAATAAGTCTGCGTGTGTGCATGCATGTCTTAGAACACTGTCACAAACACCTGTCACACTACAACACAAGAAGTGTTGGCTGTAAGATCTTGAAATGTCAAGAGTCGACGTAAAGCTGGAACAAAGTGTGGAGAAGTGAGCAAACTGAGAAACCACATCAACATCAGAACTGCAGAAAAGTTATAATCAAACCAGTGGGTACATATTCTAAACTTGTATAGGTCTATTTTGTGTGCATGCGTGTTAAATAGTTTGTAACTTGTATATTTTTTAGTGGATTTTTGGTTTGTGACTTAGAAGTCACCGTGGATGTTTCCTCAGCTGGGTGAGGTTTTACCACGTTAAAAACTCCTTGTGCTTAATCTTTATACATCTCCTCATCTCATTCTTGTGGGTGTGCTGATTTAGCCATTTTAAACCTTTAGTTTTGTTTTTCAAAACTAGTTACATAATCTTGAACATATCTCGTACATTTTTTATTAAACACATCTTGTGGTTAAATCTGTTTGATTTAAAGAAAAGAGTTTCCCCAAAAAATATTTCGGAGTTAGTTAGATAGTTTAATCTTGAATTAAACGACTTGAGTAGCAGATTTTCACATTGGTGGTTCTATTACCATCACTAAGGTTCACACATTATATTTGAAAACAAGGTTGAAAAGTTGCTTTACAAATTACAGATCGACTCCCTTATTTTATATACGATGATAAATTCATATCCTTACTCGAGGGGCTTGAGGATGAATTTATAGCTAGGGTAGCTGATCAACCACTTTTGATATTTTTAGAGTCTAAGGATGACTCCATTTTTTTTCCTGATAGTATTATGAGGAATCGAGTGGATATAAGTGACTTTTCTCTCTCTAATATAAACTTTAATATTTGTGGTGGAACCCCGAGGAGTGGGAACTATGGGTTGAGTATGATTTGTTAGTGGATAGCTATTATAAGATCATTGAAGGGCTTGGTCTAGAAAAAAGCCTCGTCAATTTGAAGAACTATACAATTATTAAGAACACGAGCACTCTCAACGCCCTAGTGTCTTGTTGGAGCATAAATACTCATACCTTTGTTAGTGGATTGGGATAATTTTCCATTCTTTGGAAGATATTTGTGAGCTCACAGGCTTGTTTGTTTTGGGAGATCATGTATTTAATAATGGTTATTAAGATACACAGGAGAAGGAATTATGTGAGGATTTATGAAAGGCATTATGAGAATTCATCCACTATATGGGACTTAATGATATAGGTGAGAGCAAACATTAATTTGCCAAATGGCATATATTATAGTTTAGATATTTCAAGCCTATCTCTGGGATGAAGCTAGGACGAAGGTCCCAAACAGTTAATATGGACCAAAATTAAAGGACAAGGGTCATCTCACAGCTTTTTTATTACTTTTTTTATCTAGATTTTTATTCTAAGGAGACCCAATGACTTCCCTCATGAGCCGTTGTTTAACTTGACCATGAGACTTGTCGGTGGAAAAAATATGCCACTTTCCACTATAACTCTTGGCTTCATGTATACCTGGTTGGATCAAACACATGTAGATATGGATAGATCACATGCTCACTTTTATGCATTTTATTTTGCCAATTCCTTCATTCTAATGGATTTTTTATTCGAGTGATTCCTACGTTGGGCCCTAGAACCTTGCTCACTACCCGGTAGTACTGCTCGTATAGCTAGGTGACACAAGTAAGTTCCTAAGCACTCTCTTATTCCATTTTTGGATAATATCTATGAGTTCTCCTTCTGTCCCTACTCGTGAAGGTTTAGGAGGGATATTCTCTTGGAAGTTTCTTTCTTTATACTTCTCAAGTTTTTAATTCTCCAGTGAATGCATAGTCTGTGAAAGATTTTGCCTATATATCTGCAATAACCTTTGTCCTTCCTTATATTCTTCCTTATTTAATCGAGTTGATGTAGATGGTGAAATTATATCATTCTGATCAAGTGAGGAGACATTTGGGGTATGGCCTAGGTACTTAATCTCGTGATTTCCTCACTAACGACTCACCAGAACGATTATACTTGGAATCCTATTCTAATTTTACTTATGAGGGAATGGTTCGTTGGATTTCCCAATTTGTGAATTCATCTGTTTTTGCTCTCAACTATCTGCCATTTATTAGTCGGTTGTGGTTCGTTCTGTGGCAAAGTCAAAGTCAACTTATCAAATCTTGCATTCAATACGTTCCTCATGAGTGATTTATTGAGGGCATACCCTTATCTATTAAGTATTTAACCAAACGTACTTGTAAAGCCGCATGACATTATAAACAAGTTACGATGGCTCCTTTTGACACGGTCACTCCAATGTTAGTTATTTCTATCCATGAGGAGACAATTTATTCTAAGCACCTAGTACCAGAGGCTTGACCGTCAAAGTCTAACGGAAAAGGAATATCTAAATTTCCTTCCAAGAGAAAACATCCAGGTACTAATGTTTCAAATCTTGTTCTTCCTGACCTTGGTGGACATTCTTCACCACCCCCGATTGTTAAAACTCGAAAATCCAAGCAAAAGAGGCGAGAACCTATGGCTACTGGTGCAACTATTCTGGTTGACCAAGGTTCTGACACTGATACCTTTGGTATTAAAGAAACTTTTCACTCCGTTCGCGAACAGGGATATGAGACTCTTGAAGCAATTCTCCCTCAACCATCCACTAAACTTACTTCTAAACCATTGTAAGGTATTACTATTTCTTCTCACTTAAATCGCGAAAATAAAAATAATGGATATGCAAGTGCTCTCTCAATACCATGCTTATTTGAAGAACTTATTGATTATAGAAGTATGCCTTCCAATGATTACCACAATTCATCTTCAAATGGTGTTGGTCCACTTGCCACTAATAAAGATCACTCAACTGATGCTTTATTTTTTTAATCAGCCACGAGGAATCTGATATTGGATCTAGATCATTCCTTTAGTGATCACGATGAGACGATGATCTATTACCCTTCCTTGAATAGCCTAACCAGTGGTCCATTACCTTATGGGCAAGTTCCTCCCTCGAAACTTCTAAGTGTTTGCTACAATGCTCATCTAAGTTTATAACATAAGTCTTCATTCTACAAATAATGTTATCATTTTTTATTTTTCGAGCAGGTTTCTTCTGTGGGACCAGTGAGGTCCCAAGGGTAAGGACCGTTCCCTCACCTGCCCCTTTTCCTATTTGTCTTCCTCATGCTCCATTTCAAATGGAGAGGGATTCCACGTTGGTATCTTCCTTAAGCTTATCAGGACAGGTATGCATCTTACGATAACTTTTTACATGCAAATTCTCTAAAATGAAGCTATTGTAAGCACTCATAGATTAACTTTACACTTTCTTGCTTGAAGATTTCATCCCCCGTAACTATTTAGAGTTCTTCTATAACTACTCGTGATACTGTTCCTGCAGCAAGCACTTCTAAGGTATTTGAAAATTTGATTTTTCTCGTGTTAAAAGAAAAGATTTTTTTAAAACTTTATATTCACTTTTACCTCCATTGGTAGATGTGTGTTACACCTCTAACGTTTGCTCGTAGCCCAATTACTTCTTCTGGGATGAATGGTTCATTTGGTTAGCCCCCATCTAGTCCTATTACTTTGCTCAGATGAGGTATTTTGATTTTAAACTTTTCTTTTCTTTTAGTCATTTTTACTTTTGACTGTTTATAAAAGGATTTGTGATTTTCCTTTTAGAACATTCGGTGAGTGCCCTTTACATTTGATGTGTTCTTTTACCCACTAGGGTGATTATTCCCAGTTTACCCTTCTTGGGCAGAATATCTATCCCTAGGATTTGTTTGCCAATGGATATCATGCCTCAAGTTCATTCCCTATCCACGTAACAAATTATGAGTGTGTCTTCGATTGGATCCACATTATCTGTTACTCTTTTAGAGAAGGTAATCTCGTATTCATGGTTTACCATGAGGTGTACCCTCGAAATGGTCTTTATATCAATTATCTACTTGAACTATTATTTGACACATTTCGTTTCTTTTGTTGACAGTTTGGTACAAATGATCTTTCCCTTCCCGTCACTCAATTGGTTCCATCTCGGATGAGTGCTATGATTGCCTTAATCATTTCTCCTCCTGCAAGGTCTCATGTATACACACTCATCCATTTTCTCGTTCTTTTGAGTTTATCTTATTTCTCAACTTCTAATTTTCTTTTATATTTTCAGACTGAGACTATAGTTAGCTCGAGCATGTATTTTTTTTAGGGGAAGTTTAGGTACTTGGTGTCATTTTCTTACACCTCTACTCGCATTTAATAAATTCATCTCACGCGACTAACTATTTTATTAAATTTCAGGTTACTCATATACTGGATTCAAGTGCTCCTATGCTAGTGGAGCCGCAAGTATTTACGTTGTTATACCTTTATATTTATTTCTTGTTTTACTTATGAAAACGCTCAAGCAATCACTCAACCTATTTCCTTATTTCTAGGTGAGTACTGTGAGTGATTCTACGACCATGGAGCCTCTGGTATTAAACCGTTATTCCTTTGTATTTATTTGTATGTTACTTTATAAATGTTCGAGTAGTCATTCATCATGTTTCTTTGTTTTCAAGTAAGTATTATAATTTCTCTTATGACCGTGGAGCTTCAGGTATTATATTTGCATACCTTTTATTTATTTTCTTATACTTTTGCAAATAATTCAATGCTCATCTCAATCTGTTTCGTTGTTTTCAGTTTGAAGATGCGAGCGTTCCCATGTCTACGGAGCCTCAGGTATTAAACATGAACACCCTTTTATTTAGTTGCTTATACTTTGCAAATAATTGAATGCTCTTCTCAAATTATTTCTTTATTTTTAGGTCGATGCTCCGAGCGCTCCTATGTCTATGGAGCCTCAGGTATTAAATTGGAATGTCTTTTATTTATTTGATTATATTTTGTAAAAAATTGAATGATATTCTCAACCTATTTCTTTGTTTTTAGGTTGGTCTACAAGCGCTCCCGTGTATGTGGAGCCTTAGACCGAACATATAGGTTAAATAAAGATCTCTCACAACATGCTAACTCCTATCGACATGCGAGTGGATTTCCTTTATTCAATCTACTATAATTATTTCATTTATTTACATGGTGTGTTTATCTTTTGTATATTTTGTTCTCAGGATTAGGAATACAAGGAAGGAGAAGCTGGTGATGAGGACGAGCAAGACTATGAAGCCACTCACTCCAACGTGGCTGAGGATGAGCAGGCTAGCAAGGAGTCTGTTGTTGATTCTGATGACATCTCTATGGATACTGGTTTTGATAGTGTAGATATGTACGCTTCCGATATCGATATGAAGGACATATGGTGCAAGCGACATGTGGATATGTTTATCAAGGAAGACCGAATTATTTTGGATATGATCTTAGAGCATCATCCCGAAACTTTTATGAGCGAATCAATCTGTAAAATCGAAGGCATTTCTATTACCAATTTAAAGACACTCGCCAACTACATTAGTCGGTTTACTTCAACTTCCCCGAGTGAGATCACTCTTTTGGATGCTCATAAGTTCTTCGTTATTATCAAGGACTTAGATAATTTCTATCATTTTAAATTGTGTTGGCTGGATACTTTCGTACATAACCTTATTCATCCTACGATGAGGAGATTTATGAAGGATCAATCTTTCGAGAATGATAAATATGAGCAACATTATTAGCGAGCGAATATATTGAGGGAGCATATCAAGTATCTTGAGGCTGAGTTAAACAAAGTTATATCCGATGAGGAGGAATGTGCTGCCCTTATTTTCAAGATTAAAGAAGACACGAAGCGAGAAGTAGGTACTTCATGGGACGATTTCTATAAGAAAGGTAACCTCCTTTTTCTTGTAACAAACAATTAGCCTTATGTACCTCTTTACTGACATATTTTGGTGAACATTTGTAACACCCATGATTATTTTTTTGAGCAGGCTATTTTTGTGAAATAAAATATCAAATGTTATACATCTTATGCTTGTACTTTGCACTTTTTCTTTCATTGCTTTTAAGCAAATTATATTGGTCTGAAATAACTTATGTGTTTACTTTGCACCGATCATTTTTATTCTATTGATTTTACCTTATACTGGGGGACTACTTGCTTGCCAAGATTTGTATATGTATATATATATATATATATATTAAATTCTTTCCAAGTAAATATTGCTTTTCTTTTATTATCTTTCTTTTATATTGTGGGATCGTCTGCTTCGTAAAACCTTTATTATTTTGAGATATTTGCAAGTAATCATTTGTTAGTAATGTGAATTGTTTTCCCTTGTGCCGTGGGAATCCACTGCTATACTATATTTTTGTTTTTTATGCTTATGCCATTATAATAGTTTAAGTGTATCCCCTCAAAATATTATGAGTAGCGATAAGCTTGAAAATTTCCTCGTACTTTGGAAATTTTATGCTATGCTGCTCGCTATATTTTGTTACGAGAACTTTATCTTGAAAGTATATCCCCTCAAAATATTAGGACCAATGATAAACTATTAAAGTGAAAGAGTTGTGTTTTCCTTTACTTTTAGAAATTACATAATGCTTTGCTCGCTAAATTTATCAGTTGGACATTGACTTAAAAGTGTACCCCCTTTAAAATTTTATGAGTGAAGGTAAATGTGTTAAATAAAGACGTATTTCCTCATACTTTGGAAATTATGAGATGCGTTGCTCGTCGTATTTGTCATTTTGAAAGTATATCCCCTCAAAATAAGGCGAGAAACACATCTTTGTTTGTAAAGGATATCTTTTTCCCTTATACTGTGGGAATCTTGGGATTATTCTGCTCGTTATATTCTATCAACAAACAGTATAATCATGATTTTTTGAGTTGGATCCCCTTATGGAATCTTGCGAGTAGATACGTAAAAAAATAACTTATTGGTTATGTAATACAATAAGTATTATAATCATAATTGTAAAACTTTAAAAGAAAACTGGACATAACCAAACATAAGCAATTCATTCATTATATCAAACTTAATATTTTCTAATATTGCTCATACAACAAAAGGGGTTTCTTTTTGAACAAGAAATTTTAATTTCCATAAACTGTACCTAGATAACTCAAGCGTAATACTTCTTGATCCACTTGCAACCGCCTGAATGTAGTCACCTTTAGGCTTCAAGATATGGCAGTATTTTAATTTGCATATCCTTTGTACCGCGAATGGTAGTTAAGCTTGAACTTGGATGCAACCATGCTCCTTATATGATGAGTAGATACTTGTAGAACTTGGTCACCCACTTGGAACTCTCTTGGCTTGACTAGTTTCTCATAAGCCCTCTACAACTGCTGGGTATAAACTTTGAAACTCTCCTTTGCTTAGTCTCTGTGCTCATCCGAAGCATCCAAGTGCACATGCCTTGAGTCAGGCAGCAAATCATCGATAGGACAACTTCCGTTTCATAAACCAAAGAGAAAGTATTAAACCCCGTTGGCTTACTTTTTAAAGTTTTTTAGGCCCACACAACATTAGAAATTTATCATTCCGTATTCGAGGGAGATCTTCTAACATCTTCTTTAAAATGTTAATCAGGGTTTTGTTAGTTGCCTTTGCTTGGCTATTTCCTTTTGGGTAGAAGATGGTTAAACTATCATGAATGTTCTTTTACTTGAGTACCATCTCCTTGCACATGAATTTTTCCCATTATCTGTGAGGATGACTTTTGGGATGCCAAACCTGCAAATGATGTACTCGCGAATCAACTAAGTAACTAATTGAGCAGTTATCCACCTCATAGGGATTGCTTCTGCCCAATTAGTGTATAGCTCTGTAGCAACTAAAATGAATGCTTTTCCATGAGAGACTAGGTTTATTTTTTCCATCAGATCAAATGCCCAAGTATGAAATGGGTAAGGAGAGACTAAACTCTGTAGGCTCACTGATGGGGAATGTACCATATTCCCATGCACTTGATATGCTTTGCACTTGTTCACAAAGTTAATGGATTCTTCTTGAATTGTTGACTAGTAGTACCCTAAAATCATCAACTGATCATACAACTTTGCTTCACCCATGTACGAGGGCTTGTGATATTCTTTCAAGACTTTTTCCACATCTTATTTGTCCACACATTTCAAATCTTTCTCGTCATACCCTTTCCTGTACATTTCTCCTTTAAGTAGGTAAAAGTCAATGAACCTTTTCTTAAAGTAGATCTCATTTGCTCATTCAATGGACAACTCTCCATCCTTAAGGTAGGATATGTAAGGCTTCCTCTAATCATCCAATTCTTCGACGAAGTGAGTTGACACTTTAATCAACTCTATTGTAGACGAGTAACCACTGTACACTTAGTGCGCCAGTAGTATCCCCATCACTATAAATGCCTATAGAGTGGGATGTCTGTATAACCATAATGCCTTATATGCATTGCTCGCACACATCTTTTTATGGGGCTCTTCTTCCCCATACACCGTGCCAAATATATACGCAAACTTTTGAAGTAGAGAGTGGCTTGAAGCTTGTAAAAGTTTTTAGTTATGACAACTCTTTTTATCCTTCATCTATTTATCACTGCTTCACCACTGAGGATATCCAATCTTTGAATTCCTCGCTTTGGCATAAGGATTTCACCATTGTACGCACCATCCTTTGTCCAATAGTGACCACAACCTATGGCTCATCCATATCCAAGCATCAGGGTGCCTGTTCATTATCCCGTGTTATCTCTCTACCTTAAAAACTTAAAAAAATGCTTCATCAACCATTGGATAATTGATATGCATAGAGCAAGGTTTGCATTCTTAAGAGGGAACTCTCTACTGACTTGATTCACCACGAGGTTGGAATCCCCTCGTATACGCATGACTCTAACCCCCATTATCAAAGCTTAAATTATCCCCAAGCTAAGTGACTTACACTTTGCTTCATTGTTTAAGCACTTGAAGTCTAACTTGTAATAGATAATAATCTTCTCTTTGGCATTGGAAAGTATAATCGATGCGCCTCCACTACCTTGTGCGCAGGAACTATAAAACTCCATTTCCATTCTTCCAATTATATAACCCAAACTGGCTTGGAAGCTATCCCCTAGTAGCTCCTCACTCGGAGTTTCAAAAAGTTGAACTGGGAAGTTGGTCAAGAGATCGTCTAAATCTTGACTTTGGATAACTTTAGGTGCAATGAGTATATTCTGAGAGTATAAAAACCACTTAACCGCTCGCCCTAACAAAATGTTTCTTGCGAGAAGGTACTTTATAGGATCACACTTGGATATAATATGAATGGTAAATGTGCGCAGATAGTGCCTGAGCTTCTATGCTACAAACACTAAGCTAAACAATGCTTTTCCAGACTCATGTACTTAAACTCTATCCCAGATATCACTCAGGACAAATAGTAGATATGATTTACCTTCCTTTATTTCTCTTAGGCAAGCAAAACCCAAATAGATTACTTTGTGGATGTTGAGTATAGTAGAAAAGGCTTACCTGCTTCTGGGGGAATCATAGTTGAGGGAGAGGACAAAATCTCTATGATCCTCTTGGCTTTCTACTGCACGTTCCCCCATACCTACTTCACTTTTTCCTTCACGAGTGATGAAAAAGGGTGAGTTATCTCTGCCAAAGATGGTACAAATCTTCTCAAATAAGAGACTTTTCCTAAGAAACTTTTGAGTTGCCTATGACTCATTGGCACTGGCATTATCAAAATAGCCTTTTGATTCTCAGTACCCATCTGCACGACTATCCTATTGACAACAAATTTAAGGAATTTGCCTGCAGTGACCTTGAAGGCACACTTTGAGGGGTTCATCCTCATCTTGTACTTTCGATAACGCTAAAAAACTCTTCTGAGATCTTGGATGTGCCTGCTTTCAGTTTTGAATTTCACCACCAAATCATCCACATAGGACTCTAATATTCATGAAATAAATTATGAAATATTTCCATCATTATTTACTGGTATGTTCCCTCAACATTCTTCAAGCCGATTAACATAATAGTGTAATGGAAATTGCCAAGAGGAATCTTGGAAGCTATTTTCTACGCATCTGATGGGTCCATCTTAATCTGATTATAGCCAACATACCCATCCATAAAACTGTACATTTCGTGTCGAGCAGTCGCATCTGCCAAATTATCATTGCTCAATAATGGAAATTCATTGTTAGGACAATGCGGTTTAGGTATCTCAACTCAAAACATACTCTAATCTACTTATTATCCTTTTTGGCAATATGTACAATAATTGATAGCCAAGTAGAATATTGGATTGGCTTGATGAATCCAACTGCGAGCAACCTCTCTACTTCTGCCATTGTGTTTAAATCTAGTTTAGCCTTATAAATTTGCATAGCCTGACTCACAGGCAGAGCATTAGGAAAAATGTTTAGCTTATTGTTAGAGCAATAGACTAAAACACGCTTTATGAAATAGTTTTATTTATGGATTTATTATCAAAATAAAATCAATTTTTCCAATTTTAATGAGAATCATGTATATACATTATGTTTGCATTATTTTATATATTATCGGTGTCTTTTATTCTGCTTAGTAGGCATTCTGGTGTATAGAGTAAGACTTACACACAAAGGATAATACCATCAGTTCTTGTGGGATATGAGTTTTATCCTTCATAGTCTTAGATGGAACTGTGTACCATTAGTAGGGCTGCAGCACAATATTTTAGTAGGTTTATCTTGATTATAAGAAACAATATAGTTTCAACTTATTGTGCTAGTTCTTTTTGTGTGTATTGAACGGGACCACTTTGAGGTCATTATCTTTATACTAATTTTATTCGACAATGTACACCTCATGATTATTAGGTTTACTTCAAGATCTTAATCCGAATATAATTAATGGACTCATGCACTAGTTTTTTTTTCTGACCTATCTGGTGAGATTCATTATTGGATCAATAATCTTGATAGATTGGGTAAGGGTGATTAATATATGGTGAAAGTCTTTTATGAATGAAATTCATGTCTCGGTATTAGGGGTGTTCGCGGTCCGGTCCGGACCGATAATGTCGGTTAACCGACCCTAGTCGGTTCGGTTTTTTATAGGATCGGTCCGGTCTAACCCGTCGGTCCTCACATTAATAAATTACATCATTTATAATAATACAAATATACCCGAGTCTATTTTTTTTCAAACATTAAAAACTAAAAAATATCAAAATTTGTGATTAAAACAAACCTACTATTGGATTAAACTATAATTTAAACTAATCAAATATTGAAATATATACTTTTACTATTTATTTATCTTATATATATACATATATATGTAAAAATATATTATTTTATATACAGTCGGTTCGGGTCGGTCCTAACAGGGTTTTTAAAACTGTAAATCGTGGACCGGACTGACTAGGTCGGTCCACCAAAAAAATAAATCGAGACCGGACCGATTAAGAAAAAAGACCGAAAAAGGGTCGGTTCGGCTCGGTTCGATTCGGTCCGTCGGTCCAGTCGGTTTTTTGAACACCCCTACTCGGTATAGAGACTGGTGATACCCCCTTGAGATGCTTATAAGTTTTGTATGTGTCAAACCTTGTAGGTGGATTATGTTAATCTCGCACTATAAATAAGTTAAGCACAACCACTCAAAGACTTAAAGAAGTTAATCAAATAAATTATCAGTAATTTATCTTATTAATGGGAATCTGTAACCTTAACATGGATAAAATTAAGTAATTAATAACAAGAACCTTGAAATATAATTTCGAGTTAAGAAGTGGAGACGTAATTAATTATGTAGTGGTATTAATTATAATTAATGGTCTGGGATTAGAATCCGAATTGTATAAGGTTTTCTTAGGCCCATTAGGAGCCACATCCTTATCTCTCCTTAGGATTTATACTGTAGTCTATATATATGAACCTAATGCTACTTTTTCTTCAAGCTAGCCATCATTCTTAAGACTAAAAAACCCTAGTTCAAATTTGTAAAAAAGGGAGGCAGCAGAGTGGAAAAGTGAGAAGAGAAGGTGGTTATGAAGGAAGAGCCCACACCGTGTTTGTGATTGTCCATATCAAGAATACGGTAGAAGATTGTGAGGTGCATCGAGCCTGTAATCTAGATCAATTAGCATCACATACTGTCCGTGCAGAGGGGATATCAAACCAGAGAGATCTTGAAGGCAAACCCCAATTTCGTCTTGTAGTGTTTTACGCATGTGAATTTTTTTGTAGTTCGATTGATATGCTTAGTTAACAAATGATTGGGATGCCCATTAATTCTTTTAAAAATGGTAGAGGGAACCTTAATTTTATTTTGAATTCAAAATGTTTTATGCCCTATAAAAAATTCTTTTTAATATTATTTGATTCTCAGTATTAAGATGGGAAGCTCTTTCTATCCACTTGGTGTCATTCTCAAGGAAAATAAATTAAAGTGACCCAATTACATTGATTGGAAAAGGAATTTGGATATATTATTGATTGCTGAAGAATATAAGTTTGTTCTCTATGAGATTTGTATTGAGAAACTTGGTGAGGGGGTGATAGAAAAGGAAATCTAGGCTTACCAGAAATGGATCAAGGCCGATGAGATGACATGGTGTTATATTTTTGCATCTATGTCAAATGTTCTGCAACATTAGCATTAGTTGATGACCTATGCTTATGATACGGAGCTGAACCTCAAACATATATTTGGGGATCAAAATCGTGTTGCAAAGAAGGTTGCCATGAAAGAACTCATGAACACAAATATGGTTGAGGGGACCCTAGTGAGTGACATGTATTTAGGATGATGTCTCTATTTAATTTTATTGATATCCTTGAAGCAGAAATCGATGGGGAAACCCAAGTTGATATTGTTCTGCAGTCACTGCTTGAGTCCTTTAAGATGTTTCGCCTAAATTATAACATGCGAAAGCTTTCTTACTCTTTGGTGGCACTATTTAAATAACTATAAGTAGTTAAGGGTCTCATCAAGAAGTTAAGAAGTGCTTTCGTTTCTGAGAAAGGTTCTACTTCTAAGCCTATGGTCCAGAAAAAGCAGAAGAAGGCTCATAAATAGGTTATGGTCCCTCAGGAAGCTCGTGGGCCTCAGGGAGGTGTGAAAAATACAAAGGGCAGGTGTTTCCACTGTAAGCAGTCATGATACTGGAAGAATAATTGTCCGATTTATCGCAACAAACAGAACAATAAAGGCAAATTCCGTTCACTTGACGTTGAATCATATTTTGTGGTTTATATTACTAGTACCTGGTGTATAGATATGGGATCCACTAATCATGTATGAAATTATTTGTAGGGGTTCCATGAAACCAAGCAACTTAGTGATGGTGAGATTTATTTGACTATGGGAGATGCTACGAGAGTAGCGGTAGTTACCGTGGGAGACGTTCATTTAAGCTTTAGTAGTGATAGGAGTTTACTTTTAAAAGATTGTCTTTATGTACATTCTATTAAAAGGAATTTGATTTTACTTTATTCCTTAGTCTTTTAGAGATATTCTATTTCTTTTAATAAACTCGTGATTGTTTAGAAAAATAAATCTTTTAATTGTTCCGGTACATTGTTTGATAATCTTTATATTGTAAATACTCTCTCTCCCATGCAACAAGTTAATATTTTGCATAATTCAATTGGACCAAATTTAAAGAGAAAGGAACCCTCCCTACTGAACCAAATGTATCTTTGGCACTTACACCTAGGTTATATTAATTTACAAAGGATTCGTAGACTGGTAGCAAGTGGGAGAATGAGCTCACTGGAAGTGGAGTACTTCCTGTTTATGAATCATGTTTAGAAGGTAAAATGACTAAGAGGCCTTTTTCGACCTAGGGTAATAGAGTCAAAGAACTGTTAGAATTGATTCATTCTGATCTATGTGAGCCGATGATAACCCAAGGCTTTGAGTATTTTGTAACTGTAACACCCCGTGATTTTGGGATATATAAATTAATTAAATTAATGATTGGGAATTTATTTAATTTGGAGAATTTATTTCGTATTTATTTAAATTTGGAGAATTTATTTAATATTTATTTCATTAGGAGACTTTATTTAATTTGGGGGAATTATTTAAATTGGTGATTTAGAAATTTAACTTAATGTGGGTTTTATTTTTATTTCACTTGTGTCACATTTCGTGGTCGAAATTGGAGAATTTTATAAAGTCTCTCGAATAACGATTCTGAGTACACGGTTGATTTTGAAAGGGTCGAAATAGTCAAAAAAGAGTACATGGGGGGTAGTAATTGGGTCTCGAGGCATTTTTAAACATGACCGAACCCATACGTGGGCATTTATGTCCTTTTTATTTGGCCCAGAGGCTTAATTACGGGATTGGGGAAATTTAACCTAGGTTTAATAGTTTTGGGCAGGTATTAGTCATTCTTAAACACAAAAGTTTGAGAGAGGAGATAAAGGAGAAAGAAGACAAGACCATTCCGGGCAAATTGCGACAAGAAATCGTCGGATTTAAATCCACTAACACAAGTATTTTCTAACTTTAATCTGAGTTGTGGTTATTAATGTTCGTAGTTGAAATTATGTTCATAATTCTAGAAATTTGAATAGTCACTGGAGATGAAATTGAATTGTAATTTTTGGGATTTTAAATATGGGAGATGGAATAAAACATTAAGGGAGAATTTATAAATTTGTGAGAATTTGGGTTTAAATGATAAGTCATAAATTGATTTGGAAAAGCATTTAATTGAGTATCTTTGGTGTATAAAACGTTCTTAATGATGGTGTTGGAAAAATTTATGAAGATGATGCTTAATGGTTATGAAAGAAGAAATTTATACCTAGTGATATTTATAACTGTTGAATTTTTTAAGTAAGACTTGAAATTTATAATGAAATGTGTAAACGCTTTTTTTGTTGTTGTTGTTGGATAAAATAAATCCAAAAGAATGATAATGAGGTTTGATGGTATAATCATGGGAAATGAGTGGGTAATGATTGGAATCAATTAGTGAGGAGAATTGGAATTGAGAGAAAACCCATTTTTGGGTGAAACTTTAAAAAGGGATAACTCCCTGATACGAACTCGATTTCACGTGCCGTTCGCGGACACGCGTAGCTATTTGATAAGAGTACGCAGTCCTATGAACATTTTGATTTAGACTTATGTTATGGAAGGTAAAAAGTACCCTTGAAATTATAAGTGGTGACAAAATTTTCCAAGAATTTAAAAATAAAATTTCAGGGACCTTGTGAGACTATTAGGAACCTATTCGAGTATATAGGAGGCGAGAAGTATAATCCTATAATTAAAAATAAATGAAGGGGTGTAGCTATTTTGGTATTGGGTCGTACGTGATATGAACGAACTTATTAACACGTGGGATATATGCATAAATGTGTGAGTTTTATATATATACACGGGCATGCATAATCTTATAATTAATAATAAATGGCGGTGTTTGGATATTTAATAAGGGACATAGAAATTTCGAACTGACTCGTAAATACTTGGCATATATATAACTGTGTGAATTATATATTTACATGTGTAGTGAATACCTATTGATGATTTATTTATGTGTAATCATACCTAGGCTACTTGCTATCCCGTGAGGTTTCGCATCGTGGATAGTTTTATTATGATGACCCCATTGGGGGGATATTGACTTGTACCTTAGGCCATAGAACTTAGGGAATGAGATCCACTTGTGTGAATAAGGGTGTGACCGATCATTTGGTTGCGTTAGGTATGAGCGTATCCCAAAGGCTTTGAACTATGTTCGCCTCCAATATGTGTGATTTGATTGATGGTTCGAGGGTGACATCCGAACTGATGTCCTTATTTAGTACGTGATGTACCAGGACTTGATAGCAGAGTGTACTCGCACCGCAGTTGAGCCTAGGGGTGCCGTATTAGTATATATATTATAGAGTGATGATATATATATACTGTGTGGACTTAGTAGACAATAAAGATAGAGAATTTTGAGATAATTTAAGTATTTGAACACTTAACTGTTAATTGAGGAATTATTATGTGGGTTGAATATGTATGACAAAATCAATGATGTATTGCGAGATAAATACGGGTGGAGAGTCTGGAAGTAGTGACTATCGATTGACAGTAGTGATGAAAAATTTAGTATTTATATAGACGAGAATTACATATGTTATATAAATTGAAATAACGTACTTAATTTACGACGGGATGATTAGCGGGATAGTTAAGATAGTTAGTATCGTCTAGTTGGATTGAGTAACATCAAAAGGAAATAAATGAATGCGTTAGGTGTGCACTATAGAAGAGAGGTGAGGTGGTCTTCGAGGGAGTGCGACCGTAAAGTCAATTATCAACATTATATACTACGTATTTCATTTGTTGCAATAAAATGCTTGCTAAATGTCTTTTTATAAATCGGGCTCTGACCCGTTTGAAAAATATTTGTCTTTTCTTGAAACCTTTTTCAGGTGTTCAGCCACAGGGATGCCAGATTTAACTTATCCGTTCTAGGGTTACGCAGCTGCAACACTTGTGGATGGTTGCAGGATTTGAGCTAGACGTATAATTTCTTTATTCATAGATTACGAATCTTATTCCAATTACAATTTCATTTAGGGCATGTTGCCCATTTACTTTTAGACTCAATTTTGGATTTAAGTATTCATTTGTTGGATTATTAGCTAGGAGTTTTAGCCGATTATTTATTCGGTAGGTTAATTATTCATTCAATATTATTTTAGACTCAATGACCGTGTACGGTTGAAGTTTATTTCTATTCCTCATGTTTATCTGTTTAATGGAGGATAAAAATTGGCACCGGATTTTTGAATATTAGGTGGTTAGTAAAAGTTTAAAAAAAGTTTTCGACAGTGATGCTGAGAATAAACCAAATGAGATTTCTGTTTTAATTTCAGATAAGACTCATCACCCAGTATTTTATTAGGCGGGGTGTCACAATAACAATGATAGATGACTACTCAAGGTTTGGGTATGTTTACCTAATGCACCATAAGTTCGAAGCCTTTAATAAATTAAACGTTTATAAGGAAACAGTGGTGAATCAACAAGGTAAAAGTATCAAGACACTACGATCTGATCGTGGTGGTCAGTACCTCTTAAGGGAGTTTTGGTAGTATCTAGAAGATCAAAGGATCATATCCCAATTGTCTGCACCTGGTATGCTTCAGTAAAATAGTGTAGTAGAAAAGATAAATATGACTCTTTTGGATGTGATTAGGTTCATGATGAGTTATACAGATCTCTAAGATTCCTTTTGGGGACATTCTTTAGAAAAGACCACTTATTTACTGAACTTGGCACCTTCAAAGGAGGTCTCTACTACACCTAAGGAATTATTTATTTGGCACAAGACCGATGTGAAACATACTCAGATCTGAGTAGTCCAACACATGTGCTAAAGAGAGATCCCAGTAAGTTGGAATCAAGATAAGTAGTGTGATTCTTTATAAGATATCCTAAGGAAACTAAGGGTTACTTATTCTATGATGTTAGGGATCTAAAGGTCATTGTTAACATCGATGCTCAATTATTAAAATAATATTATATGATGGAACATAAACCCATAAGTAAAATTGTATTTGAAGAGTTGATAAGGAACCGACAAGATTCTTTAACACCACCAGTATAGGATGAAACAACACAACATATTGAGACTAATACACTAGCACTGGGACTACCTCATCGTAATGGGAGGGTTACATGTCAACCTGAATGGTTTATGTTCTTAGGAATGTCTTATGAAAAGGTCCATGATGAACTCAAAGTTAATCCCTGTAACTACGATGAGGCTATCCAAGACAGAGATGCAGAACTTTAGCTTAAAGCTAAGAATTTTGAGATGGAATCTATGTATTCCAATTAGATCTGGAATCTTATAAGAAGAAGATAAGGGGTGGATGGAAAGGTTGATACCAAGGAACAACTTGTTGTGAAAGAATTTGCTCATAAAGAGGGCATCGATTATGAGGAAACCCTTTCTTCGATAACTCTGCTGAAGTCCATTCAAATTCTCTTATACATTACAACTCATTTTTATTATAAAATTAGGAAAATAGATGTCAAGATTGCATTCTTAATGGGAATCTTGACAAGTGTGTCTATATAAGGCAGACATATGGTTTTATAGCTCAAGGTCAAGAATATAAATTGTGTAAGCTTAAAAAATGCATTTATGGACTTAAGCAAGTATCTAGAACTTGGAACATTCGTTTTAATCACACAATCAAATTTTTTGGTTTTGATCAATGTCCGGATGTGTCTTTTGTGTACAAAAAGTGCAATGGTAATGTAATGGTGTTTTTAATACTATATTCGATGGCATTCTTCTCATTAGAATTGATGTTAGAGTATTGTCTTATGTTAGAGTGTGGTCATATAGCTAGATATGAAGGACTTGGAAGAAGCTAGTCACATCCTTGGGATTAAGCTTACATGGGATCATAAGAGTAGGATGTTGGTCTTATCACAAGCGACTTATATCGATTCCATTCTTTCCAGGTTTAACATGCAAGATTCCAAGAAAGGGTTACTTTGTTTCAGACATGAAATATCTCTATCCAAGGATTAGTGTCCTAAGACACCTATTGAGGTAGAGAATATGAAAGGCATCCCATATGTTTCAGAAATTAGGAGCCTTACGTATGCTATGCTATGCACTAGATCTGATATATGCTTTGTTGTTGGCATGGTTAGTAGATATCAGTCTAAACTTGGGCATGAACACTTAACTGAGATAAAACATATACTCAAGTACTTGAAAAGGACATGAGATAATCTATTAGTTTACCAAGCAGAGAGTCAATTACCTATTGAGTACATTGGCTTAGATATTCATTGTGATAGAGATTCCAAAAAGTCTATCTCAGAATATATGTTTACCCTAGGAGATGGGGCCATTAGTTAGAGGAGTATCAAGCAATCATGAATTGTATGTGGATGCCTCCAAGGCAGCCAAGGAATCAATATGGCTTAGAAACTTCCTAATGGATCTGGGAGTGGTACCTTTAGTTTAGGCGGCTAATGCACTTTATTATGACAATAGTGGTGTGATTTCTAACTCAAAAGAACCAATGAGACATAACAGAGGTAAACACATCGAGCGTAAGTATCATCTAATTTGAGAATTTGTGTAGCGGGGTGATGTCATAGTTTCCATGATTGCATTAGAGAATAACCTGGCAGACCCTTTCACAAAGACTATTGATAGTCACGTAGAGGGGATGGGAGTGAGATTCATTGCATTATGGCTTTGAGTCTAGGTGGGAGATTATTAGAGTAGTAGACTAAAACCAATCTTTATGTAATATTTTTAGTTATGGATTTATTGTTAAAATAAAATATTTTTTCCTATTTTAATAAGAATCATGTATGGATATAATATTTGCATTATTTTATATATTGCTGGTGTCGATGTCAAAATTGGGTATAAATATTATTTTAGCTATAAATTACTAATTTTTAATCATAGATAATTATGTAAGTAAGAAGGAGGAAAATAAACAAGACAACAAATATTTTTAACGTGGTTCAGCTAAGGAAAAGCCTACGTCCACGGTTATAGTATTTCTGTTAAGGGTTATTACATAAAACAATGTGAAATCTTACTTGTGCACAATTGACCTGTCCCTTGAGATGAGAGAAATGATATATTTATAGAAGTTTGGAACCCAAGGGATGGAATGACTTTATATATTCATAAATTTATACCCATGTACGATAAAAGAGACTATTGATATTCGTAGGTGTGTGTAGAATGGATGTTGATATCCCCATGTGAACGATATTTCCTATTCTTGGTGGTCCGCATTCCCGATGTTAGTCATCTTGTTGGAGGACCAGGTATCTCTTGATCCGACCAAGTGTATAAGGAGTCTTGAGGTATTCATGTATGAGTATATGTGTCCTTTTCTCATTAGTCCACGTGGATAAATAATTTTGGCACACAAAAAAGGCCTCCAACGCTCCATGCTTGATGATTTATTGAAAGGATGGAGGATTTGTTTTAAAAAGTTGATCGGAATCCCAATATAACGGTGGTCAGCATCTAACCTTTTGGACTTGTAAAATTTTCACCGGTATATCAATCAGTCGCAATTTTGTGAATAATTTGAAAAATAGCGAACCGCCAAAGGGCACGCTGGTCTTTCCACGATTTTGGGAAATGTGCAGTTGGTAAGAGTTTAATCATTGGTTCTGTTAATCATTTTTTTCAAATTTTATGTTAAATATATAAAAGGACAAATCTTTTACCCCATTTCTTCTTATCACCAACCTTTGCACTTAAGCAATTTCTTACCTTCAAGCTTTTCTTTGCCGTTCGTTCTTTGTTGTTCTTTAATAAGCTCTGTAAGATTTCCTTCCTCTTTATCCCCTTGTTTTGCTTTATTTCATTTTGATAATAGTGTACATTGTTGATGAGTATTATTTAGAAGAATTTAGGGAAAAGTAAAAAATATCCAATTGGGTATCTTTAGAACTAGTAGGAGGCCCTGTAGATGTATTGTCATTAGATGTGGGTCACTATATCCCCACTCTATTTATTGTAGAGTGTGGAATAACTTTCCCTCTAAACCAGTTCTTCTTCGAATTCTCTCAGTATTTTGATATGGTCCCTGCGAGAGTAGCCCCCAACACTTGGAGGGTTATGAATGGGGTCCATCATTTAAATGAACTTTATGGCACCCATATTGGGATTTTTGAACTGATGTATTGCTATAAGTGGCGAATAATAGGATATAATACATACTACCTGAAAACTAGGCAAGCCAATAGAGCTTTAGTACTTAATTTTCCTGATTCCAATAAGGATTATTGGGATTACGAAGTCGTGGTTAAGAACTGGCAGCATACCCCCTACTTGAGGGGATGAAATACAATGGTCCCAAATTCCCTCAAGAAGGGAGTGGCATAGGTTGTCTAACACTTTGAATTTTATTTTTTCTTCAGTGCCTACTAACTTTTTGATAATATGCCGACCAATAATTCTTATTTTATTTTTGCAAAGGAAATTAAGAAGAGGTGTACCAAAGATTCTGAAGTACACTTTGACGAATTAAAGTTCTTGTGGTCAATCCATCAGAGATAGGGGAAGAGCACCCTAGATCTTCTTCTGTACTGTTGGAATATAAGAGCTCTATTACATCCTTTTTGGCCCGACTAACGACGATTGTACCCATCAACTTAAAGGAGGAGCCCGTTTCAACCTCTTATGCTGTTGAGTTTTTTAGAGCAGATAAGGAACTAGAATTAGGAGGGACATCCTGCTCTTTTGAGTCCTTTGACATCAAGTATATCCAAACTTCACCCAGTGTTGAGTTAGGAAGGAGGAGAGTTCCCAACCTGATGATTGGTCTGCCTTCTCCACCACCTAAGAAGACCAATGCTGTCAAAAAAGGCCTCTAGTACTTAATGTTGAAGAGTCCAAAACCACAAAGCCTCAATTTAAGAGATTGAAGAGGGGACCAGACGTTCAGTAAGAGTTGGTCCAGAAAAGCTCAGTCGACCAAACTGTTACTGAATCGACCTTATTGCCAGTGAACCTTGGGTTAGCTAGGGTATTAATTCATACTAGCGTTCTTTCGATTGATAGGTCGGTGGCAGCCCTCATCTAGAGCATGCCTATTAGAGAGGGCAAATTAGAATTTTCCCTTGGTAAATTTTTTGACCCTTTGTCTGCTTTCAATAATTTCCTCTTATATATGTATGATAATGATTTTGTTATTGCATTGTCCTTCAGTTTTTGGTCGATTATGACCAATTATTGACCAGGGATGACCAGTTGAGGTCATCATTAATTGACATGGAAGAATCCTTTGAAGGCTTAAATAAGTCTTAGAAGGAATCTAAGGAAGCATACAAGAGAGACAAAAAATAATGGCAGTAGAAACTCAAACAATTTAAGGACAGAGTGACAATAATTAAGGAGAAGGTGAAGACTTCTGAGGATATGACAACTAACTCGGCTGTTGAAGTGCTTTCTGAGAAGAAAAATTTCTATAAATTAAAAGTCTAGAGCAAAAAAAAAGGAATATGGCTTCAAGAGAGGCTGGGATAAGTCATTTGCATTAGATGTCGTTCATATAGAGTATATAATGAAGGGCCCTACAAGGACAGATGGACTTCTGCTTTAAATGAGGTCGACACCACTGTCAACTTTTATTTATTTTAAAGACATGTTCATGGTACCCCTATCTTATAAGAGAAGGTTGACGATGAGGAGGGAAGATTTGAATCCTCATTGGTACGTGTGATTGAGAATGAATCCATCCTCCCAGAGGCAATAACTAAGGACATCGAGAAGGTGTAAATATTTTTAAGTCTGATGGATCGCTTTATCATGTATCTCTTTTTCTTTGATGTTTGATTTTTTTCTTTTTCTTTTTAATTGTAATAGAACAACCCGGTGTAGCACATTTCATTGCAATGAATGAAAAGTATCCTTTGGTTAAATTGATAGCTTTTTCTTTTAACATTACTTGCTCATTTTACTTGGTCGGATTTATTGTTCTTATACTTTTGTTTTCCAGTTTATTGCCAGGAGAAATGACATTAGCTCTGTCGAGACGAATTTATTAAGATGCAGTAATAATTTGTTTGATGCTTGACATGTAGGTCTGACTGAGGCTGAGCTGGAAGGGTTGCTCGGTATAGATGCTTCAGACCATGTCAAGGAAGCCTACGTTCATTTGCATTATCTTTTTGATAGAGCCGTGATGAATAATACAACCTACTATAAAATGATCGAGCAACTTATGGACGACCACAATCTCTTCTGGGCTTTGCTCCATTCTGACTATGAGGCCAAGTTTGAGGCCTTGAATACTGGTTGGGGCTTTGATAAAAAGATTCAAGAGATCACATCGGCTTTCAGGAAGAAGAAGTTCCTATTGAACAAGGAGGCAGAAAGTTCCTGAGACATTGTTAATATTCTTGAAAAAGAAAACAATAATTTAAGGAATCAGTTGGACAATTTGAAGAAATTTGCTGAATTTGTGATGTGCGAAGGTGCTTATTTCTTGGAGAACGAAAATGCTAGACTGATGGAAGAATTAGAAAACTTGAAGAAGAAAAAACCAAAATTTGGTCAATCTTTAAGGCAAGTGATAATTGCTCGGCCTACCAAGGATGAAAAAAGGACTAAGAAAACTTTGGCCGACCAGGAAGCTCCATTGAAGGATAAATATAAAACCATAAAAAACTTCAAGATCAAGTGGATCGATTATCTCTTCACTTCCAGAAACAACCCAAAGCTGTCTGGATATATGGTTACGATGAGGCTATAACTCATTTGGAGGATCAATTGGAGCAGTCTTGCTAATAAGGTTATAAGTGGGGGTTGCTGAACGTGCTAACACTATTAAAGGTAAATGAAAAAAGTGAATTCTGGCATTGGCATGATCCAGGCATGTTGGATTATCTTGAACCTCGATTCAGAATTGATGCCGAGTGAATTCTGACCAATGCATTTCCCCAAAAGTTAAAGTACCTAGGTGATTGTGGTCTTTATGGTGAAGATTCCCACATTCGTTCTCTTTATTTGTTGGACAGGATGAGCACCAATGATCACAATAGGCTGAGGGACTTTAGGACAACTAGTCAGCCTAGTACTCTTGATGTTCCACTAGCTGGGATGGATAAAGCTAATGGGTAACGTCTAATGTAATGATTTTGTTTTTCTTATCATCACCTATTTCTGTTTCAATATCATCTCTATGTTTTTTTTCTATGGAACTTTGTTGAAATAAAAAATACTTTCTTTTGCATACATGTCTGTCTATGTATTTTAGTATTTGTTTAATAATTAAGCATTTAATTAGTTGACCGTCTATGCAATCGACTAACCTGTTTGACTCATGTGTGTTGGGTCAAATGTGAATTTAAGTTATTGGGCCTTAGGTTATACTACTGTACTTAGGTAAAATGAATCTTTGTCATTTTTAGAGATAAGTGTTTGCATTAGTTACTATTGGCGACCAAATATCTTAGAAATGTAGCGTTTTTCGTAATTTAACTTGGTCGGGTAAAACTTTTTGTTCTTGACTTTAGGTCATACATGAAGTTTTAGGGACTTCTTGTTCGTGAATTGTTAAAGACGAAGTCATATATGAAGTCTAATTTGTTTTTTCTTTTATGAAGTTGAAAATGTTTGTTGGGTATGGGTCATCGTCGCACTCTGAAAAAAACACAAAAAGGAAGCATAATTGGTTAGAAATCACAACTTTATTAAACTCGATGAAACGATTACATCAAATACATAACTGATCTACTGATAATATTTCTTGAGATGATCGACTATCCAAGGATTCTTGAATTCTTCCCCTTCAAGTGTTTCTAAAGGATAAGTTCCTGGTCGAATGACTGTCGTGATATGATAAGGAACATACCAGTTTTCTTCTAACTTGTTTCCTTTATGGATGACCTTCTTAAGGACATAGTCTCCCTCTTTCAAGTTGGTTGGATTGACCCTCCTTTTATAAAACCTAGCTCTTTTTTGATAAGTAGAAACTCGGAGTGCAGCATCATCTCTGACTTCCTCAATCAAGTCTAGATCCAATCTTCTCACGAGGTCACTTTTAGGGGCATAAAAGTTCAACACCCCATGAGTCACAATACCTATCTCGATTGGTACCATTGCCTCAGTTCCAAAAGCAATCATGTAAGGAGTTTCACATGTGGCTGTCCTCGGCGTAGTTCTATATGCCCAAAGAACACCGTGCAACTCATTTATCCAATTTCTCTTAGTGTCATCTAACCTTTTCTTCAACCCATAAAGTAAAGTTTTATTAGTGACTTCTGTTTGGCCATTACAATGTGGCTATCCAGGTGCAGAGTGAAGTTTTTGAATCTTTTACTGAATGAAGTACTACTCAAATTCACATTGTCGAACTGAATGCCGTGATCAATGATGAAGGCATATGGCATTCCCTACCTGCATATGATATGTTTCCATATGAACTGGAAAACTCTTTCATAAGGCATTTCAACTAATGGATCAACCTCCACCCATTTTATAAAGTAGTCCACTACCACGACCAAGTACTTGAACCTTCCTTTAGTCCTTGACAATGGGTCGACCAAATCAATTCCCCCGATAACAAAAGGCCATAGAGAAGTAATGGGAGTTAAAGCAACCCCCGGTCTTCTATGGATCGCAGTAAACTTCTGACACTTATCACACTTCTTGGCAAATGAGATACAATCAAGTTTCATAGTCAGCCAATAGTATCCCTGCATAACTATCCTTTGTACCAATGAGTGTCCAGTTTAATGAGCCCCACAGGAACCTCCATGGACCTCTTTGATCAAATCTAGTTCCTTGATGGGATGTACACACCGAAGTAGTGAAATAGTGCATCCCCTTTTGAATAAGACTCCTCGCTCTAGCACATAACTAGTTGCCTTGTACCTTAACTTCCTGGAATCTTACGGGTCAACAGGCAATATGCCCTTATCAATGTAGATTTTAATAATATCCATCCATGAGGATCTTAAATCCACCATAATGAAACTGATCATAGTTTCCACATCTATACCTCTACGTGGAAGAATCTCCACTGGTGTGGTTCTCCCGAGTTCTGTCCTGATCACTGAAGCCAGCTGAGTAAATGCATCTGCTCGAGAATTCATTATCCTTGGTATCCGGACCATTTTGACTGCGGGAAACTTGGAGATGACTTCCATCGTTTTAGACAAATACTTGATCATTAAATATCCCTTGACCCCATATATTTGAATCACTTGGTTAATAATTAGCTGAGAGTCACTTTGTGCCATTACTTGCTCGACTCCCAATGATAAAGCTAACTCCAGGCCTATGATTAGTGGCTTGCAATCTGCTTCATTATTAGAGGCCTGGGATTAAAAACGAAGAGGATATTCCACATCAGTGTCTTTTGGAGTATTGATGATAACGCCAACTCCATTGCCAGTTGCACATGAGGATCCGTCTACATACAACTTCCAAACTGGAATGTCATCGTTAAATCTCTCCTCAGATAATACTACTTATTGGAATATTTTCTTGCTCTGCATATTGTACCATTGAGCAATCTCTGGGAAGAGATGCTTCAAGTTTTTTAACGATAACTTCAGCGTTCTTTGGAATGGAGCGTTCTTCCAAGGAAGTATGCTCGGCAGGAAAACTTGGGTTATTGATCATTTATTGATACGTGAATTCAGTAATAAAATATGTTACGACCTGTCCCTTCAGCGCAGTTCTTAGCTCATAAGTTATTTCGTATTTCTCTAGCTCTATTGCCCAAGACATCAATCTCCCTGATTTCTCTTATTTGTGAAGGGCCTCGCACAAAGGTAAATCTGTGTAGACCATGATGGTATGCGCTTAAAAGTATGGATTCATCCTTCTTGAAGCTTCAATAATAGTAAGGGATAGTTTTTCCAGGCGTGGGTATCTGATTTTTACTCCTATGAATGATTTTCTAGTGTAATACACCAGATTTTGAACTCCATTTTCCATTCTGACTAATGTCGAGCTAACAACGGATTCTGAGATGGCCAAATATGAATACAATTTCTCCCCTAGAATTGGTCAGAAGAGCAGTGGTGGAGATTTCAAATACTTTTTCAAATCCTGATAGGCATTTTCGCATTCATCATTCCATTTGAAGGTTTTCTTGAGCACTTTGAAGAATAGTAGGCATTTGTCAATAGCTAAGACACAAATTGATTGACGAAAGCCACTTTTCCAGTTAATTTATGTATATCCTTCTTGCATGTTATATATTGCATATCAATTAATCCTTTTATTTTATCTGGGTTGGTTTCAATTCCTCTCTAATTCACGATGAAGCCCAAGAACATACCTTCCTGTATGTCGAACACATATTTGGTCGGGTTGAGCTTCATTTGATGCTTTTCAAGTTAGTCAAATGTTTAGCTGAGGTCTCGGATGTGATTATCTGCCTTTTTACTTTTAGTGAGCATGTTATCCACGTAGACCTCCATATTCTTCCCAATCCACTCTTAAAAACCATATTTACTTGCCTTTAGTATATTGCTCTAGCGTGTTTAAGCCTGAAAGGCATAACATTGTAGCAGTAAGTTCCTCGATTAGTGATAAATGACGTACTTTCTTTATCCTCAGGCTTTATTTTGATCTGATTGTAATCAAAGTAGGGATTATGAAGCTTAATAGTTCGTGACCTGCTATTGCATTTACCAATTGATAAATTCTTGGTAAAAGAAAGTGATCTTTTGGTTATGCGTTGTTGAGGTCCGTGAAAACCATGCACATTCACCATTTGTCATTTTTCTTCTTTACCATCACAACGTTACCCAACTAATCAGGGCATTTGACATCGTCAATAAAATGATCTTTCTGCAATTTGTCTACCTCCTTCTGGATAACCACATTATTCTTGGGGCTAGATACCCCGCGCTTCTATTGGCTTGGCATCCTTGTTGATGTTAAGTTAATGGCATATGAAGTTTGGGTCTATTTCAGGCATATCTTCATGGCTCTAAGCAAACATGTTTTTTCGCCCTGTAAGGAATATAATTAATTCCTGTTTAAGGGATGGTGTTAGGTTTGAGCCAATCTAGGTGGTCCTATTTGGCCTTTCATCATCTAGCATGATGGTTTATGTGGCTTCCATGACCTACTCCTTGACTAAATCATCCTCTTCCCAAGGGTCCAGAGTGTCGATTTGGTAAGTGGTGGTGCTCTTCTGAAATTCTTATTGTCGGCTAGAGTATAATAGTACCCTCTGGCCTTCACTTGGTTACCTATTACTACACTAACCCTTAGTGAGCGGGGAACTTCATACATTGATGACCTATAAATGACACTTTTTTGAATTTTTTCAATTTGACTCTACCGAGGGTCATATTATAGGCTAAGGTAACATTCTTATCAAGGAAAAATAAACGAATCTTCTCAGTTCTACTTGCTAGCCAGGTATCTCTCAAGACTTCTAATTTGATAGTTCCCAAAGGATAAACCTTTTCTTCGAAGAAGTTGATTAAAGGCCTATGATAAGGTTCTTATTTTCTATCGCATAACTCAAGTTTATGAAAGAAATTATAGAACAGAACATCTGCTAAACTACCATTATCCACGATAACTCTTGCAACCCTTACATAATGTACCCGAAAGGTGACAACTAGAGGGCCATCATGAGGGTAGAACATTCATAAGTCATTCTTGGAGAAGATGATGACCAACTTATCTTTATTCACCTTTTTAGGCCGACCATCTATCTCATACGATAATTTGAGTTGCCTAATGTAAGAACACGCTTTGGCCTCATTTAAATAGGCCTTTCTTTTGGCGACTTCATCTCCACCTCCAGCATCTCCTCATGCAATGAAATGACAACCAAAAGATATCATGCCTACCTTAATTTTAGGTTCCCTGGTTTTTTCTGGCAAGTCAGGGTCATCCTCAGAATCATTATCTCGACCTCTTTTCTTGTTATCTTTATTTTTACAAGGGGACTCTGACCTTCTTTTTGTGTCTTGGCCTTTAGTTAGATCAACAAACTTGGTCAGTTTTTCGCGGTGAATGAGAGATTTAATTTCATCCTTTAGGGCAATACAATTATTGGTGGTATGTCCATGGTCTTTATAAAAGTCATAGTATTTAGACTACTCCTTTCGATTGGGCGGTGATTTCAATTTCCCAGTCCATTTCAGGTCCTTACTACCCCTAATCTCCTCCAAGATATGATGATCACATATAGTAAGTGGAGTATATTCCTCATACTTCTTAGGCTTTGTAGATTACTTATCTTTTTTTCCTTTTTATCAGAGCTCTTTTGACCATCAGATTTTGTCCCAGGGCTTGCTTGTCATCCATAGATTCTTTGGTGTTCATGATTTTACCAGCCTTTTCCATCAGTTCAGTCATGGTTTCCAGAGGTTCTTTTGCCAATGCATAATATAACTTTTTAGGAAGCAACCCACTCATTAAGGCTGTAATGGCAGTTTTCTCTTCATAATCTACCACGTCAAATTTCTCATATTTGAAGCAAGTAATATATTCTCAGGTAGTTTCTCCTGGTCGCTGACAAACACTCAATAAATGGGATACCCTATTGATCGACTTTGGTCCAAGGAAAAAATTACAGATGAATTTTTCGATGAGCTAATAAAAATTGGCAATTTATCCTCGGGGTAGATTATTAACCATATCTGGGCTAGACTAATGATTGTACTTGAAAAATCTTGGCACTGCATCTCATTAGGATCATAATAAATATCAGTAGCAGCCTGGTAGTGTCCAACATGAAGGATGGGATCAGTTTTCCATCGTACTTAGGTGTGACCACTGGGGGTTTGAATTTGGTTAGTGTAGGGTAATCCATAATGGTCGGGATGAAAGGAGATCCTTTTACTAAACTCCTTTGCATAGGATTCTTGGTCTTAGCCATTTCTCTTAAACGATCTTCCAGTCTCTGTATTGATCCCTTCTGAGAGTGTTCTTCTGTTTGGACTTGACTGAGGTATCTTTGGTGGTCTTACTATGCATTTATGCTGAGCTCTCTTCCTGAAAAGTATGCTATGCACGCACGGATCCTCAGATGCTAGATTTGGACTAGACTGACCCTTGCCAATGCTCGTGGGACCTCACTGGTTCTCTATGATGACCTTTGGGTGTTCGAGGACCCAAACGATCAAAAGCGGAGGCTTTGCTCAACTGTTTCAATACGCTCGGCCTCTTAGAAGTAAAATATGGATCATCATAGTAATTAATAGATCAGATGGATGATGTTGCTCCTGGGCGATAAGATCTATCATCGGAGGAACTAGAATATGTACTTATCTTATATTTGGGAGGAGGAGACAGCACCTCCCTCAGGGATGGTGTGGTATTAAACTTGTCCTGTAATGTTTGAGATAATTTCCTTATTGTTTCTTGCATTGCTTCTTTCCCTTTGTCAAGATTTATTAAGATTCCTTTAAGATGTGCTATGCTAGGAGGAGCATATGGATCAAGAGTGTTGCATGTAGATACAAGGATGCTTTTAGGAATGTTCGACATCCTTTAGAATGATTCCAAGGTGAAAAAGTGAATAGTTTTGGTAGATAATGATGACAAGCAGTCATTCCCACATACGCCGCTAATCTGCTTATGTCATAAATTGGTATAGATATTATCTTAGCTACAAATTACCAATTCCGTAATCACAGATAAGTATGTAAGTAATAAGGAATAAAATAAACAAGGCAACAAATGTATTTAATGTGGTTCATCTAAGGAAAAGCCAACGTCCACGGTTATAGAATTTCTGTTGAGGGTTATTATATAGAACCTTGTGCAGTCTTGCTTGTGCGCAATTGACCTGTCCCTTGAGCTCAGGGAAATGATATATTTATAGCGGTTTGGAACCCAAGGGATGGAATGCCTTTATATATTCAGGCATTTACACCCATTTATAATAAATGAGACTATTGATATTCGTAGGTACGTGTAGAATGGATATTAATATCCCCATGTGAACGATCTTTCCTATTCTTTGTGGTTTGCATTCCCGACATTGATTGGCCTATTGGCCGACCAGGTATCTCTGGAACCGACCAAGTGTATAAGGAGTCTTGAGGTGGCCATTTATGAATATAAGTGTCCTTTTATCATTGGTCAACGTGGATAAATAATTTTGACACACAACAGTTGGTGTCTTTTATTTTTCTCAGTAGGCGTTTTGGTGTGTAGAGTACAACTTACACACGGAGGATCAAATCACTAATTCTTGTGGAATACAAGTTTTATCGTTCACAGTTTTAGATAGATTTGGACACACTATCAGTAGTGCTGTAGAATAATATTTTAGTAGGTTAATCTTGATTAGAGGAAATGGTAGAGTTTTAAGTTATCGTGCTAGTACATTTTGTGTGTATTGAACGGGACCACTTTGAGGTCCTTGTCTTTATACTGATTTTATAAAATAATGTACACCTCATGATTCTTAGGTTTACTTAAGGCTTTCAATCTGGATATAATTGATTAACACTTGAACTAGTTATTTATTGCTTTGACCTATCGAGTGAGATTCATAATTGGATCAATAATCTTGATAGATTGGGTAATGGTGATTAATGTATGGTGAAAGTTTTTTATGGATAGAATCCATGTCTTGGTATAGAGACTGGTGATACCTCCTTGAGATGCTTATAAGTTTTGTATATGTCAAACCCCGCAGATGGACTATGATAATCTGGCACTATAAATAAGTTAAAGCCGAATCGCTCAAGGATAAAGAAGTTAATCAAATAAATTATTAGTAATTTATTTTATTAATGGGTATCTGTAACCTTAATCAGGGGATAATTAAGTAATTAATACGCTGGAGATTGAAATATAATTTTGAGTTAAGGAGTGAAGTTGCAATTATAATTATGTAGTAGTACTAATTATAATTAATGTACTAGAATTAGAATTCAGGCTGGATTAGTTTTTTAGGGCCATTAGTAGCCACATCCTTATCTCTCCTTAGGGTCCCTACAGTAGCCTATATATGTGCACCCAAGGCTCATTTTTCCTCAAGTCAGACATCACTCTTAAAACTCAAAAACCCCAATTCAAATTTATGAGAAAGAGAGGTAGCGGAGAGAAAAAGTGATAAGAGAAAGTGGTCATAAAGGAAGAGGCCACACTTTGCTCGTGACTGTTCATATTGGGAATACGATAGAAGATCGTGAGGTTCATCAAGCCTGTGTTCTTGATCAATCATCATCACATACTATTCGTGCTGAGACGAGATCAAAGCAGAGAGATCACGAAGGTAAAACCTAATTCTTCCTTATAGGGTTTTACTTATGCGATTTTTTTGTAGTTCGATTTATACACATAATTGACAGAAAATTGGGATGTAGATGAATTATTTTAAAATTGATAGAGGGAACCTTAATTTTAATTTATAATTCAAAAAGTTTTATGCCCAATAATATTTATTTTTATTAATTTTTCTTTCTCAGTATTAAGATGAGAAGCCCTTTCAATCCACTTGCTGTCATTCTTGAGGAAACCAAATTAACTGGACCTAATTACATTGAGTGGAAAAAGAATTTAGATATAGTGTTGACTGCTGAAGAGGATAATTTTATGCTCTATGAGATTTTTCCTAAACAACTTGGTGATGGGGAGACTGAAAAGGAAACCCAGGATTACAAGAATTGGATCAAGACCGATGAGATGGCGCGGTGTTACATTTTAGCATCTATGGCAAATGTTCTAAAACCTCAGCATCAGTCGATGACCCATGCATATGACATGATACTGAACCTCAAAGATATGTTTAGGGATCAGAATCGTGTTGTAAGGGAGGTTTCCATAAAAGAACTCATGAAAACAAACGTGGTTGAGGGGATCCCATTGTGAGAGCATATCTTATGGATGATGTCTCTTCTCAACGAGCTTAAAATCCTTAGAATGGAGATCAATGGGGAAACCAAAGTATCCAGTCACTGTCTGAGTCCTATAAACAGATCCGCCTAAACTATAACATGAACAAGATTTCTTACTCTTTGACAAAACTAGTTAGAGAACTAAAAGCATATGAACGTCTTATCAAGAAGTTCTTTTATTGCTGAGAAAGGCTCTACTTCTAAGCCTATGGTTAGGAAGAAGAAGAATAAGGTTTAAAAATAGGTTATGGTCCCTCAGGCAGCTCGTGGGCCTAAGGGAGTTGTGAAAAATCCCAAGGGTAAGTGTTTCCACTATAAACAGTCAGGAAACTGGAAGAATAATTGTCTGATTTTCCACAGGAAGCTTAATAATGCAGGTAAATTCCATTCACTTTTCATTGAATCATACTTCATGGTTTATACTACTAGTACTTGATGTGTAGGAACGTGAGCCACTAATCATGTATGCAATTCTTTGCATGGGTTCCAGGATACTAATGATGGAGATATTTATCTCACAATGGGAGATGCTATGAGAGTAGCGATAGTTGCTGTGGGAGACATTCATTTAAGTTTTAATAGTGAGAGGAGCTTACTTTTAAAATATTGTCTTTATGTACCTTCCATTAGAAGGAATTTTATTTTAGTTTCTTGCTTTGCCTTTTATGGATATTCAGTTTCTTTTTATAAACTCGTGGTTATTTAGAAAAATAAATCTTTTATTTGTTATGGTACATTGTTTGATAATATTTATATTGTAAATAATATCTCCCTACACAAAAAATTAATACCTTGCATACTTCAATTGCACCAAATTTAAAGAGAAATGAACCATCCTTATTGAACCAAACTTATTTTTGGCACTTACGCCTAGGCCATATTAGTTTAAAAATGATTTATAGATTGGTAGCAAGTGGAAAATTGAGCTCACTGGAAATGGAGGTACTTCCAGTATGGGAATCTTGTTTAGAAGGTAAAATGACCAAGAGGACTTTTTCGGACAAGGGCTAAGCCAAAGAACCATCGAACTCAGTTCATTATGATCTATGTGGGCCAATGAAAACCCGAGCAAGAGAGGGCTTTGAGTATTATAAATTTAATAAATGACTATTCAAGGTTCAAGTACGTTTACCTAATGTACCATAAGTCCGAAGCCTTTGATAAATGCAAACTTTTAGGGATGAAATGGAGAAGCATCAAGGTAAATTAAGAGACTACGATTTGATCGTGATGGCGAGTACCTCGTAGGGGAGTTTAGGCTATATCAAGAAGATCAAGGGATCACATCCCAATTGTTCACACCTGGTATGCCTCAGCAAAATGGTGTAGCAGAAAGGCGAAATTTGATTCTTTTGGATATGATTAGGTCAACTTATTTACTGGACTTAGTACCTTAAAAGTTGGTCTCTACTACACAGAGGGAATTGTGGATTGGGGGCAAGCCCAATATAAAACATATTCAAATTTGGGGTAGTCTAACACATGTGATAAAGAGAGGTCCCAGTAAGTTGGAATCAAGATTAGAAGTGTGATTCTCTCTAGGATATCCTAAGAAAACTCAGGGTTCCTTATTCTATGATCCTAAAGACCATAAGGTAATTGCTAGACTAATGCTTGATTCTTAGAAGAGGATTATATGATGGATCATAAACCCTGAAGTAAAGTTATTCTTGAAGAGTTGAGAGGTAACAAACAAGATTTTTCAATCCCACCAGTACAAGATTAAATAACCCAACGTGTTGACACTAATGCACCAGCACAGGGACTACCTCATCATAGTGGAATGGTCGTATGTCAACCTGAATGATTTATTTTCTTGGGAGAGTCTTATGACAAGGTGCTTGATGAACTCAAAATCAATCCTTGTAACTACAATGAGGCTATCCAAGACAAAGATTTAAAACTTTAGCTTTAATCTATGACTTCTAGGATGAAATCTATGTATTCTAATAAGGTATGGAATCTTATAGATCCACCCGAAGGGTTAAAACCCATAGGATGCAAGTGGGTTTATCAGAGGAGGATAGGGGTGGATGGGAAGGTTGAGACCTTCAGGGCATGACTTATTACGAAAGGATTTACTTTAAAAGAGAGCATCTATTATTAGGATACCTTCTCATCGGTAGCTGTGCTGAAGTCCATCCAAATACTCTTATTTATTGCGACTCATTTTGATTATGAAAATTTTCAAATGGACGTCAAAACTACATTTCTTAAAGGAAATATTGACTAATGTATCTACGTAGTGTAGACAAATGGTTTTATAGCTCAAGTCTAAAAGCATAAATTGTGTAAGTTTAAAAGGTCCATTGATGGACTTAAGCAAGCATCTAGAACTTGGAACATTTATTTTGATTAGGCAATCAAGTTTTTGGTTTTGATAAATGTAATGAGTCTTATGTGTACAAGAAGTACAAAGAAAATGTAATGGCAATTTTAATACTATATGTGGATGATATTATTATCATTGGAAACGATGTTTGAGTGTTGTATTCGGTTAGAGTGTGATTGTTCAGTCAACTCGATATTTAGGACTCGGGAGAAGCTAGTCACATCCTTGGGGTCAAGATCATGAGAGATCGCAAGAATAGGATGTTAGGATTATCACATGCGACTTATATCAATTCCATTCTTTATAGATTTAGCATGATAGATTCTAAGAAAGGGTTCCTCCATTTCAAACATAAAATATCTCTATCTAAGGATAAGTTCCCTAAGACATCTGATGAGATAGAGAAGATGAAAATCATGCCATATGCTTCGACAGTTGGGATCCTTATGTATGCTATTCTATGCACTAGACCCTATATCTGATTTCCTATTGACATGATTAGTAAATATCAGTCTAATCCTGGGTAAGAACATTAGACGATGATAAATCATATACTCAAGTACCTGAAAAGGACACGAGGTAGCGTTTACCAGTCAGAGAGTCTAGTAACTATTGGGTACACTGACTCAGATTTTCAGTATGATAGAGATTCCAGACAGTCTACCTCTGGATATGTGTTTACCCTAAGAGGTGGAGCCATTAGTTAGAGGAGTATCAAGCAATAATGCATTGCTAATTAAACCATGGAAGTAAAATACGTGACAACCTCTGAGGCGCCCAAGGAAGAAATATGGCTTAGAAACTTTCTAATTGATCTATGATGATACCTTTAATTTCGTTGGCTATTACACTTTATTGTGATAATAGTGGTGCAATTTCTAACTTAAAGGAACCAAGGATCCATAAGAGAGGTAAACACATCAAGCGTAAGTATCATTTCATTAGAGAATTTGTGCAGTGGGGTGATGTCAAAGTTACTAAGATTTCATTAGAACAAGCTAACATACCTTTTCACGAAGAGCAGCCAAGGCTTTTGATAGTCATATAGAGAGGATGGGAGTGAGATGCATTGTATTATGGCTTTGAGTCTAAGTGGGAGATTGTTAAAGCAGTAGACTAAAACCATGATTTATTTAATAGTTTTAATAATGGATTTATTGTTAAAATAAGTTCAATTTTTCCTATTTCTATGAGAATCATGTATGGACATAATGTTTGCATTATTTTATATATTGCTGGTGTCTTTTATTCTTCTTAGTAGGTGTTCTCGTGTGTAGAGTACAACTTACACACAAAGGATTAGATCACCACTTCTGGTGGAATATAATTTTTATTGTTCACAGTCTTAGATGGAACTTGACGCACCATCAGTAGGGCTTAACACAATATTTAGTAGGTCTATCTTGATTACGAGAAACGGTATAGTTTCAACATATTGTGTTAGTACACTTTTATGTGTATTGAACGAGATTCTTTGAGATTATTGTCTTTATACTGATTTTTAAGACAATGTAAACATCATGATTCTTAGGTTTACTTAAGGCTCTTAATCCGGATATGATTGATGGACACATGCACTAGTTATATATTTCTTTGACTTATTGGGTGAGATTCGTTATTGAATTAATAATCTTGATTTATTGGGTAATGGTGATTAATGTATGGTGAAAGTCTTTTATAGATTGGGTAATGGTGATTAATGTATAGAGACTGGTGATGCCGCTTTAAGATGCTTATAAGTTTTGTATGTGTCAAACTCTGCAGGCGGATTACGTTAATTCGGTACTACAAATAACTTAAGCTGGACTGCTCAAGGACTTAAATAAGTTAATCAAATAAATTATCAGTAATTTATTTTATTAATGGGCATCTTTAACCTTAATGCGAGAAGAATTAAATAATTAATAGTATGGCGATCGAAATATAATTTTGAGTTAAGGTGTAGTTGAAATCATAATTATACAGTGGTATTAATTATAATTAATGGATCGAGAATAAAATTTGGGTGGGATTAGTTTTTTTTAGGCCCATTAGGATCCACATCCTTATCTCTCCTTAGGCTCCCTACCATAGTTTATATATATGCACCTAAGATTACTTTTTCCTTAATCTATCCATCACTCCTGATACTCAAAAACCCTAATTTAAATTCGTGGGAAAGAGAGGGAGTAGAGAGAAAAAGTGAGAAGAGAAGGTGGTCACAAAGGAAGAGCCCAGACTCTACTGGTGACTGTTCATATTGGGAATACGGTAGATGATCTTGAGGTGAATCGATCCTGTGTTCTAGATTAATCATTAACACATACTGTTCGTGCCGAGACAAGATCATACTAGAGAGATCTAGAAGGTAAACCCTAATTCCACCTTGTAGGGTTTTACATATGTAATTTTTTTTTATAGTTCAATTTATATGCTTAATGACCAGATCATAGGGTAGTCGCTCCAACACTTATGAGAACTTACCTTTAGGTTAATACCCTATATTTCTATGTATTTCCATATAAAAATTTCTATTAATTCTTTAAACATGTAGACAATCTTTTCTCGGTACTTTGGAATCAAGCCTTTAGAGATGAAGATAGGCCGCTCATTGTCACATTCTTCCCCCAAATTCAATTCTTATAACTTATAAAGATGTTCTCTTGGTCATTATTGTATGCACCATGGAGCTTCTTCTGGTTCTTTCACATTCTCTACCATATGAAAGTCATCAATTACAAATCATTCTGGTGCCGGGTCGATGTTCTCTTCCCAGAATGCCTCCCGCTTACACCGTTATAAATGGAAAATTACTTTGCATTTGGGTAAAACTTATAAGTTCGAGCAGGTCTTGCTCGTTCTTCTGACTTACTCTTTTATTTGTCTTTTACTATGAGGGAAGCAATCATGGTCCCAAGCTATCATGAACAAATTCTTGAATTGTCCCCCTTCATGACTTGCATAAAGTTCCTCAACTCTTTTAATCAAATTAACTTTCATTTTTCATCGAGTTTAATGTAAAATGTTGCATCAACTAGCTGAGCTTCGTCTACTGATAAAGGCCTTTCAGTCTCCTTTATCACTATCTTCGTTTCGCAAATTTTGGCCTTTGCGCACTATTAAAATGTGGAGGATACTATGCCTTGAATATACACACCCACACCCTTCCAATCAGTAGCTGATAACTAGTGTTCGAATAATTAGTGTGAAATCACTAGAGGAACTTAATTCCCGCATTCATATATCCTAGTGATTTCATTCCGATGTTATCAAAGTCAAAAATCACAAGAGGAACTGGTATAATCTTCTCCTATGATATCCCCATCTAATAAAGAGTGCTTATGGTCATTATGTTGAACGATGCTCCCCAAGAAAGTAGTACTTGTGGGAAGCTAATCCCATTTATTAGAGAAGTAACGTACAATGGTGTGTAATGAAAGAACGCTACCTGCCTACCAGCCTCGGAGAACACCACTTTAGAGGTGCACCTTTTAAGAAGCCTTCCAAATGGGCCATGCTAATTAACTGATCGATCCACTTGATCTTGTTCCATTTCTAGAATTTTCTTAGTAATTGCCAATCTAGTCTCAGATTTGACTCCAGTTTGGTCATAAAACCATTTGAGCTTTTGACTTCTCCCAATTATCGCACATTCAGAGTCAATATCCACCTCATAGGGTTGAGCACTGGAGACATACTCAGCTTCAAAGGTTCAATCTTCATCAAGTGAGAGCACCACACTAACGTTCCCCTATTTATTTTCTAATTCTTCATCCCAATCACATCTGTAGTTTGAGTTGGACAAACCGAGCAACCAATCGCTACATGCCTTGTAATTTTCAATCAACTCTCTAGACTCCATCATTTTATCTACGTTATGAGTTATAACCACATTGGTAGAGGAAAATTTATAGGTGGGCAATCGATTCTCGTTGACATCTATATGAGGAATTTTAAGAGTATCATTATAAACTTATTCGCTAATAATCTTGTGCAGATAATAACAATCTTTGTTTGAGTGCTGCACCCTCTAGTGCAACTCGTAAAACTTTTCACCAACTTTTTTTGTTGATATGGGTATTTGACCATTTGAGTGGGGTGGGACTGCCACTCCATCTTGCACCAGCATTTGGAAATAATTCATAACTTCTCTAATGCTGCATGGCAGCGATGGGGGGACATCATTATCAAACTTTCTTTTTCTCAAGGCACCTCTTCTGACGCTCCTTGACCAATTTTATCCCTTTGGGACTAGTGTTTACATGGTTGAAAACTAGTCTTCGAACAACCTGGAACCTTCCCGATTGAGGAGCAACTTGGGTTCTACAATAATTATCTTTTGGTTTTATGATCATGGAAATGTTTCTTCCTGCTCGTGTGAATTCCCTAAACGTTCCCTCATGGGTTTCATTAATCAAATGAACCTTATATTCTTTGAGCAATCCTTGTGGATGCCCAGGGACATTTCTTAAAATTATTGATGTACTGCATGTGCTCTTCACTCGGTTTATACCCTTCTTGAGCTAAGTGCATTAGTGTGAGTTCATCTTTCGCTGTGGAAAACTTTTGGAGAAACTGTCTATGCATCTCCTCATAGGTGGGGATGCTATTTGGTGCTAAGTGGGAGTACCACGAGTAGGCCTTCCTAGTGAGGATCTTATATAACTATCTTAGCCTCAAGTTTTTATCATTTTAATGTACTCCTAAGTACTCCACATACCTTTTCACATGCTCTATGGGATTCTCTCCTTTTCCGTTGAACTTTATGAACTTAGGTAGAACGTACTCCTTGGGGTAAGGTATTTGGATATGGGTTTTTCAATTCCTCATAAAAGAGAGGAGATTCTTATTTAAGTGAGAGGAGATTTTTTACCTCTTCCATTGTAATAGACTTACATGGAAAATCTTCCACCTTTACCTTTTTTACCGCAGGAGATGCCACTGGGGTAGCAGTCTGCTCGATTGTAACTTTCTTAACTAGCACCGCCTCAAGTACGATAGCTCTTTTGGTAGGAGCCGCTACTGACGTGACACAAGCTTGTATCAAACTCATCATATCGATGTCGTGTTGATTCAGAAAATCAAAAAATCCATAAGATTCATTCTAGTCAGTTACATTGCAGTTGAGTTGCTCGTTTGGCCCACAAAAGGATCAGAATCTCGTGTGCCTAAAATGACGAATTCATCATTGGTGGTTTTATCACTCTAACCTCCATCACCTATCGGAGTGTCTTTAAAGACCAATTACTTAGAAATATTATGATCTTATTTTTCCATGGTAATGAGGATACCTCCCTAGTGGAGTCGCCAAATGTAAGAGGGTCATGGTATTGGGGTCTATAAAAGTCTGTATATGGGTGAGGCGTGACCCACTCTAATAAAAACTATCTTCAAATTGATAATACTTGAACAACAAGAGGAGATACAAAAACTAACTTTCCTAATATAATAATGAAGTTTTCTAATTACAAGAAATGAGCAAATAATGATTAGATACAACGTTCAACAATAAAGTAAGGAATGAAGCCTTGAGAGTAGTGATTATCTGAGAGCGAAAAGTTTAGTACCTCAATATCTAGGAGAGAGCGGCGAGAGAATGTTTATGTGAAAGTTTGTGCAGCGTAACATTGCCTTTTTTCTTATACCCTTAGAGTTATGACCTAGTGCTCTACTTATAGTAAAAAATTAAGGCTAAGGTGTCACATGCGTTCCAAAAGTAATATTCTAGAATTTTTTTCCTTATCTTTATTTGTTAATGTTTATCCTAATTTTTCCATTGACGCGACACTTGGCATAGTGGTGAACAAAAAGGCGATCTTGTTGGCGTTCATGATAAAAAGTGCTATTTTACCCGTTTCTAAAACTTTTACTTGTTGAGTAAATTTGAAAACTTTGTGAGTGACCTTTAGGGTCACTCACTATTCATAATGTTAAAATGACTTGTGGTCACTCAAGTGATCGCTTGCTTATCAGTGATACAAAACAGTTTTACTAGCAACTCTAGTGGCTTCTAGCGGTTTATTCAATAATGTGTTTTGTGTGAATGTGAGTGACCTCTAGTGTACCTTGCATCACCATTTTATTTTTCCAAAGATATTAAAGTGGTTGATCATTATCTTGCTCAATAAACTTACCTCTCAGCCTCCAAACAAAAACTCTCAAGAAGTCCCGCTTGCTCGGGAAAGGCTCTTTGCTAAGTAAACCTATCTAAGAAAATAAATATAAATTTGAGTTAGGTAAATGCCCATTTATTAGTTTTTATGTCATATGAGTGGCTACTCGTGATTCCCTTTACTCGGCTGCCAAAGGACTGCTCGTGTACTTGCTCTTATTTGAGAGCTTTGTGAATTAAGATTGATCACATCTCTTCTTCTCTAGCATTATTTTCTTAATTTATTGGTGACTTGCGATTGCTCGTTCACCCCCTTGTAAGTCATTGCTCGCATGGTTTGCTGGTGACTTGGGGTTGCCCGAGCAACCCCCTTGTTAAGCATTACACTTGTGATTAACTGGTGATTTGGAATTGGTCTTCCAATATTCTTTATTGGTCATTGCTCGTGCGACTCACTGGTGACTTGGAATTTCTCATCCACTTACTTTTGTTGGTCACTACTCACGTGACCCTTCTGTGGTATAAGAGAAACTTTTTATAATTTCTCGTAGCTTAGGCATTTTGGTATTTTGGCATTTTTCGTTACAAACCATAGTTTCAAACCGAACACTACATCCACATTGCCTCCAGGATCGTTCAAAGATTTGTTAGTAACCGCGCATCATTTTCAAATTTGTCCCCGACACTTTAATAGAGGTATATGACTTATGGTTTTGATTTCTCATCTACATTATATTCTGGGATGTTTACATTTTAAATCGATGCTTTTTAATGAAAAGAATTTAAAATATAATTTTCTTTTATTTTTTATTTTTAATCTCGTTCGAATGAGATAGTGATATCGTTGGAACAAAAGGTGATTTTCATTAGAACGAGCTTCAAACGACCATCGAACAAGAATCCTCTGTTTAAAAGGTCCACTTTCATTGGAAAATCGTTAAAAGTCTGTTATAACGACAATGTATTGTCATTCGAATGAGAATTAATCTCGTTAAAATGAAATTGGTATTTTTGTTCAAACGAGATGCCATTTTCATCTGAACGAGATCGCTGCCTCAAAATTCATTTTTTCTATGAAAATTTATTTTGTTCAGTTTTTCTCAAGACTTTCAGCAAAAATGATTTTCCAATATCTGTTCCAGAAGTGTCACCTTTATGTTTTTGAAAAACACTTTTCCTTTCTAAATCGTACATTCCACATATAATTTGTTGAATTTATTGAAATCCTAGATTCCACACACTTTACATCAAACTCTTGTAGAGTTTACACTACTGCTGATTTGTGGAACCGAGGCTTTAGGAGTGAAGAAGAAAGGATTACGCATCCTGAGGCTGATCAGTGGATATTGAGGGAAAAACACTTCCCATGGATTGTGTTGGACTGTGCCGTACCTGTTGAAGAATTAAAGACTGTGAATTATACTTACTAGATCTCTAAGTAGTTTGTAATTCATTTAGTCTGTCAATTTCTTAAACAGTTCTGAAATCTAATTTTGCCCGGAAGGGATTTTTCCTCAATTTTCTTTGTGTGTTTGTTTGGTTTTATTATTTGCGTGGTTCTGCATAATTACTGTGGACATTATGTTGCGCACACATAATTGATAATCAAGATAAAATTAGATTAAAATTTAAATTTGTGTGTGCGTAACCTAATATATGGACTATCCATACGAACCTAATTTCTTAAATTTGTATAAAAGCAGATTACACTAAGTTTTTGTGTGATCCTTCAAAATTTGGGCACTGTGGATAGTTTATATAATAGGCTACCTATTTTTGATAGGTCAAATTATGCTTATTGGAAAGCTCGAATTAAGTCAGCTTAGGAAGCAATTAACGAGCGTGTCTGGCTTGGGTGTAAAAGAGGGTGGACACCACTCACTGTGCCCAATGGCTAGGTTCTAAATCATTTACTGTTTGCACAAATGATGATTTTAAGTGGAGTATATTTAAATCTCGTGGTTTGAGTGCCATTTATGGAGCCATCACCCCTGACAAGTTCTATCCCATCATGACGTACACCACGTCTAAGAAAGCGTGAGATATCCTCTAACTCCCTACTAGGGTACCGACGCCGGGAAAGCTTCTAAGCTTCAAAATCTCACCACACAATTTGAAACTATTACCCTTAATGAGTCTGATAAGTTTTGATGAGTTTTATGTACGTTTATCGGACATAGTCAATTCTAGTTTTAATTTGGGTGAAAAAATTCCTGAGACGAGAGTCGCGAAAAGGATTTTGAGATCACTTCCAGACCATTTTATCCCTAAAGTCACTGTCCTTAATTCATTGGTAATATTAGATACTCTTAGGTTAGAAGAACTCGTAGGAGACCTTCAAACTTATGAAATCGACATGTTTCCCAAAAATGTTAAGAAAAAGAAAAAATGACTGCTTTTAAAGCTCAAGCTAAAAAGAAGAAAGACTAGGTTTTTAGTTCTGAGTCCTCTGATTTTGATTTTGAGCTTGATGATTTATCTTTTTTGTGAGAAATTTCAAAAAATTTCTCAAATTTAAAAAAGAAAATTCTTCCAAAGAAAAGATTTTTGAGAAAAATAAAAATGGGAATGAGGGTAATAATGCTTGTGAGAAAGATGAGGCGAGATGCTATGAGTGTGAGGGCAAGGGACACAAAGCCCATGAGTATGCCACTAGGCTAAAGAGACATGGCAAGGGGAAAGTTTCACACAAAGACACTCTTAGCGATAGTGACATCGAGTTGGTGGATTCCGGGGATGAATCACCGCATAAATCTAATTTCTGTGAGTTCTTAGCAAGTCATGTGAGTACTTCTAGTTTGTACCATGCTGATGTGGACATTTATAATTGTGAGAGCCTCGACGATGTTTCAAATAGTTTTGAAGAGAGTGAGAGTGAGGAAGATAATTTGAGTGAGGGAGAAGGTGATCTCCAAAAATCCTTTCGTGAACTTTACGTCGAGACTTAAAAAATGAAAAAGCTTAATAAAGATTTGTCTCTTAGTGTGTTTGATTTAAAGAAGTAGGTGAATGTTTTGAGAGAGTGTGAGGCATCGGTGAGTCAACTCGATAAATTGAAAATTTCTATATGTGAGTAGTTGATTGTTATTTGTAGGGAGAAGATCGATTTGATCAACATTGTGGCTAGTCTTAAGAGATATCTTAAAGCTTCATTAGAGACTCATGAGAAACTTGAAGCCTATGTATCCCAACTCGATATTGACCTCGAACATGCCTAGGAGGTCAATGCCATTTTAAAGGACACATATGAGAAGTATGGAAAGATGCTCCTCAGTCCCATGTTAGGTAGAGTTAAGAGGCAAGGAATAGGTCACGATGGTGCATCCACTTCTAAATTCTCACCCGAATCGGTTCCTGATTTTGTGATGGATCCTTACGGACCATGACCTAACCCACCAAGAAGACCTAACCTACCAAGGAGATCTCATATTAGGAATTTTGAGCAAGGTACACCTAAGCCCGTTTATGTTTGTTCCCATTGCAAACAAAGAGGTCACTTTAGAGAGTTTTATTTTAAGTTAGGGAGAGTTTCTCACACGCGTGTTCACCAGTATGCTCCCACATGAGTTCCTACACTTTTTCCCGCATGTACTCCCATAAACGTTGCTCCATATGCTCCCGCACATCACCATAGAGATTTGAGAGTTTTCAATATCAAGTAGAGTATTTAGTTAAGTCTTCATAATGTTTGATGGAGGAATTTCATAGGATGTTTTCTCATTTTGAGAACTCATCTGGGCATAATGATTGAGGTCGAGACTTATTTTTAGAATATGATGATTATCATGTTCATATCGTTCTCCCTACTGCTAGATTGTATTTATATTTTATTCATATTCTTTTCTTTTTGATATATTTGAAAAATAATTCCAAAAATATTTTTGGTTTTAATGACGAAATTGAAAAAATCCAAAAAGATTTTTGATTTTTAAGAAAAAGTTTGAAAAGCTGAAAAGGATTTTATTTTTGATAAAATTTTCAAAAGGAAGAAATGATTTTTGTATTTTCATTTTTTCACCATATATGGATGGACATTTAAGATATTCGGATCAACCCTACATTCCATCCATTCATGTGACTTTATTATAGTGTTTTGATACATGGCTTTGTTTCGTTAGTGCGCTTAATAATGTGAGGATATCATTACGTTTGTCATTGATGTTTACTTTTTTCGTGATAGAATCTTTATCACCTTTATTGCACACGTGCACGAACTTTTTGAACATTTTACTTGGTTATCATGTGTCAAATACAGTGTTCTCATCTCAATCGTGCTTGATAACAAATCGAATGTAAAAATAGATAAGTTGTGCTTGTAAGAAGCATTTTCCATATTTCGTTCTTCGAAAAATATTGTTATATGTTAGTAATGCAAAGAAGCTACGAAAAAGCAAAATTCTCTTTGCGTTAAAAGCCACCATTTGTAAAAAGAGCCTAGAAGATCAACGACGCACAAAAATAGAAGTGCCAAGGCCATTTATTTTATATTCATTAATGTTTTGCTACACATTAGAATAATGAAATCTTCCAAATATTTGAGAGCGAATTCATACATATGTGGGATTTTAAGGGTGTTATAAAGTAAAATATTAATGGGTTTGCTCAATGGACTCTCTTGAAAGGCATTAAATATTTTGGCGTTATTATTTGAGAATCATTTGAATTCATGGCATATTGTATAAGTCGAGCATTTTCATTTAAGTTCAACATTTGACACCTAAGGTTGAAATTGAGTTCTTTCTTTAGATGTATCTCATGACTTTATGCACCTTTATTATGAATGTTTATGTTGATTTTCCTATAAAAATATTCACACAATTACATTTCGTTTTCACTATTCGGGTATTTTAGTATTACTCCATGGTGACTGTGTGTTTTTGTACCTATATGTACTTTATATACATATACCTTATACTTGAAAAAATTTGAACAGTTTTTTAAATAGTTGGTATGACTTCTGGATTATCATTATATGCACTTTATTAATTATCTTTGGGGTGATATATTTGCTTCTTCATTTCATGCTTATTATTCATGTTTAGATTCTAATCCATTGTCTATTACGGACAGAAAATGGGTGAACAAATTGAGGGGAATTTTTATTTTTCTTTAAAACTCGTACGCATCACGATTTTTTTTTGTCATATATGTGTAGGTCTCTTCTGCTTTGATGATGATTTCATGGATGACACAAGATGAACACAAAGTTGTCCTAGGGGAGAACAAATTCAGTTGAATATAGATCTTCATATGTTGAGAAACTGTCATCCCATTCAATCCAATCGGGATGCCCTGGACCTTACATGTCACTTGGGATGAGTCATTCAGTTTTTGAGTTTGGGAGGACATTAGGATACAATATCTTAGTTTTTTTAATTTTAATTTAGTTTTAGTTTTTTATTTTGTATAGTAATAGCCAAAGGGGAGAATTGTAAGAGCAATATTTATAATTGCACATAGCTTAGGCATTTTGGTATTTTGGTGTGTCTCGTACAAACCGGAGTTTCAAACCGAACACTACATCCGCATTGCCTCCATGATCATTCAAAGATATGTTAGTGACCGAGCATCATTTCTGAATTTGTCACTGACATTTTAATGGAAGTATATGATTTGTGGTTTTAATTTCTCATATAAATTATATTCTGGCATGTTTACATTTTAGATCGAGGCTTTTTAATAAAATGTATTTTAAAATATTTTTTATTTTATTTTTAATCTCTTTCGAAAAAGATTATGATCTCGTTAGAATGAAAGATGATTTTCATTAGAACGAGCTTCAAATGACCATGGAATGAGAATCCTCTATTTGACATGTACACTTTCGTTGGAAGTTCATTAGAAGCCTATTCAAACGAAAATGGATTATCGTTCGAACGAAAGTTAATCTTGTTAGAATGAAACTGGTATTTTCATTTGAACAAGATGCAATTTTTGTTCGAATGAGATTGCCGCCTCGATATTCGTGTTTTTCTATAAAAACTATTTCGTTAAGTTTTTCTCAAGACTTTTGGCGAAAACGGTTTTCCATTATCTACCAGAAGAGTTCAGCTTTATGTTATAGAAAAACACTTTGTTTTTCTAAATCATACATTCCACATATGATTTGTTGAGTTTATTAAAACCCTAGTGTTCATAAATGAGTAAGTTTTAAAATCCCCACTCTCACAATTTTTTGGGGGGCTAAGTGTTTACACAAAAAAAATCTCACACTATAGATTTTAAAACAAAGTTTAGAGGATGTCCTAACTAAAAAAGGATTTCATCCTTAGTTATTTTTATTTTTGAGTTATTATGACCCTAGTAAAACATTTTTTTAGTTATCTAAGGCTTTTGTACTTTTTTAACTTCAGTTACGAGGTCTTATGACCCTTAGTAGATTACTTTTTATAGACATATAAGGCATTCATCCTTAGTTAACTTCAGTTCTTATGACCCTTAGTAGAACACTTTTCTTAGATATACAAGGCTTTCATCCGTAGTCAAATTTAGTTATGAGGTCTTATGACCTTTAGTAGAACAATTTTAAGTTATTTAAGGCCTTCATCCTTAGTTAATTTCAACTCTGAGGTCTTATAAACCTTAATGGAATACATTTCCATTTACATCTCAAGAATTTCATCCTTGTTATGATTTGAGGTCTTTATACCATTAGAAGTGATTGATATATGCTTCAAACTCTTCTCATTGCGTTACCATGGAAAAGTAGGGTAGGGGATACGTTATATACCTCAAACAACATTGAAGAAAGAAATTTTTTCCTCGGTAAAGAAAACAAAATGCAATAACAAAAGAGAAAAGAATTTGAAACAAACAATTGTTATTCATATTAGAAAATTTCCATGCGTATTAGAAAGGCCACACGTCCAAAGAAAAAAATAATTTTTTTCAAAAGCCTTTTAAGTCTTTGGATTCTCAAGGTCTTGGGTTTCATACATAACAAGGCTTGATATGGATAATGTCTCCATAACTGGAGGGGAAGGGTCCTCAACCTTGGCTTCAAATCTTAGAGATTTAATAGTTCTACCATCTCTACTAGTCTCACTCTCAGACTCATCCCTCTTTGAGCCTAGATCTTCACTAAGGATACCGGAGACATCAATATTATGAAATAGTAATTGATCTTTGTCCTTATAATCCTCAAATCTTGAGGAGCATTTCTTAAAAAAGAAATCATTGTAGGCTTTAGAGTCTAGATAAGTGCTAATCCGGTGCCTCACCATGGAATTCAGTTTCCTAAGGCACTCAAAATGTTTGATTTGTAGTCTTGATAACTCCTCTTTCAATTTCAAACGTTGGGCCATCAAATGGTTCCTTTCCTCAATGGAGTTAGAGACCTCCTTCTTCAATAAGTTCACATCCTTAACTTTATGTTGAAGTTTTTCCTTCTCATACCAGAGCCTCAGCATCTCATATTGAAGGTATACACAATCTCTTTATACCGAGATCTATAGGTTAAGCATAACTCGTTAAAGCATACGTTCTGAAAGGCCAAAGAGCAGTACCTATTCTCCGGTCTAGCAGCCCGTAGGGTCAAATTTTTAGGCATTTGATACCTATGAAGAATAAACTCCAAGTATTTCTCAATATTTTTCGAGGCTTCCTAAGCCCCAATAGAGAAATTAGGGATATTAAGCACTAGATATTTAATTATTTAAGTCCAAGTTAGAATACCCCAGGTGGGGGGATAAGCAGAAGTCTCAACCCCCTGGGCAAGGGTTAAAGTTAGAGAAGAAAATAGTGTCATTGTAGAGAGAAGAGTAGGGGCCATAACCTTAGAATGTCAAATTTATTTAAAATACACGGGTTAAATAATATAATATAAATATTGATAATTTCCTAAGAAAGTAAGCACAAGAAGAAAAGATATTAAGGATTGTGGAAGTAATTGCTAAGAGTTCTAACCAACCCAATGAGTCTATTTATAACCACCAAAGACCTGACACACTACAACTCTTTGCCTCCTACACTCAATGTACCACTCTTCCTAATGAAATCTCGTAATGGTCCGAATCTCACTAGTTAGTTTTGCTACTCCTCTTTTCATTTAAAGGGATATGTATTTCCCCTTCGAATTATTTAAGAAGTAATAGAGGGATACTGATGATATCACATTTAGCCCTTTAAGTATTTTAAAGTTTTTTAGCCTCTTGCTCTCCTTTACACATAGAATGATGTCCCATAGTTTATTGGATTATTTTGCTTGATAGTTTCCAGTCCTTAGTTACCACTTCTATTACAGTAAATTATCCTCAAATAGGTTAAAGCCCATAACATCACTCCTAGTAAAACTAACCATGTAGACGTACATTCAAACCCTAAAGACTAAGCGTAGATATCTTGGAATGAATAATACCAAACTTTACACAAGTTTAACAGACCTTCGCCTAGCAAGGGTTGACCTTTGCCCAGTTCCTATCTTCCTCTTCAAAGGAAAACTTTCACCCTGACCAAAGGAATGATATCATAATATCCCAAAGTAATCGCAGCTACCTTAGAATACCTAAGAAGATCGATAGAGTTCTCATAACTTATCTGGTGGGTACGTAGAAGGTACAAACACTATTTTACTTACCACCACTTGTTTCCACTAGAGTTTAATGATATAATACGCATTTAATGCTAATATTAACTAACTTACACCACCTATAATCCTTTCACCAATAAACCACCCTATTATTATAGCCATTAAACCTCAGGGTCACTTCCCCCTTGCCTCTGTAGTGTACTCATGCCCTTTTTAGTGGACTGCCTATATATTGGAAACATGTGAAGGGTTGGACATATCTCGATTTCATTAGAATAACTCGATAACACTTATATCCTAGCTTTTCACTATCTAAAAGATGCTAATTCATTGATTGCTATACTTTCATGTAAGGTTTGGACCACTTCCATCCTGCCCCGCCTTGTATTTTTTGTTAAGTCCTAAACTAGCTAAGAAATCACTTGAGGAGGACATTAGTTACTCCCTAGTGGCTATTTTTAATGACAAAGACCTCATAAACCTAGGAATCACTTGGAAAAAGCACAATAAGTCTCTAGTTTGTAATACCTTTATTTACAACTTAATACAAATAACAACATTGTTCATAGTGTACATATGGCCCTCAAAGAGGTTATGAATCACTCTAAATCATTGTCTTTCACTTTGACAAACCTTATCACAATCTGGTTTGAGGTCTTGTGACGAGCACCAGGTGAAGCTATGGTCTCCAAAGAGATAACATTACGATACATGATAAATATCAAGCAAATAAAGTACAAAATCTTCTAGTAGGCATGATATTAAGTCATAAGGTGATGGGAAGTAGAAAAAATAGTTTGTCAAGTGCAAAAGTGATAAGGTTTTAGGCTTAGAGTATGTGAGAGTCCCACTAAGCTAAAGAGGAAAAGTAGTGATAAGAAGATAATTAATTCCACCATATCAATGGTTATTCATACTTAAATGGGGTAGTGAGTCTCCTAATTAATGCAACTTTACCGCATTGATCACCATTGAGGATACCTCTAGTCCTCCCACATCTTTTATGGAAGATAAGTTGAGGATGATTACGTGGACTCCAAACCTAAGAGAGACTTAGAGGAGAAAAGGGGAAATTATGTTGATAAGGAAAAAGGAAAACTTCAAAAGGCCTATTATGAGATATATTAAATGTCCCCCAGGATTTAAAAGGTGAAACTTTAACTTTCCAAGAAGCTTAAGAAGCATGAGATTGAGCATAGTTTGACACTTTTGGGAAAGTTAAAACATTGAGAATGTATCATATAGAGAAGTTGATGGAGGGGATACAAATATTAGTTTCTTACATGAGAATGTTATTACCGTCGAGATAAACTCCTTTAGTTTCTCATTCCCATTAAGTGATAGAGGAACAAAATGAACATCTCAGCAAATACTGAGAAAAGTTTAAAAAGGTTACGGTTGACTTATAAGGGAATTTCAAAAAGTTTGGTAATATGCTCCTTGCAATAGCCCAAACCTCGAAGGACAAAACGGGGCTGGATATGATAGGACACAAGGATCCACACCAAAAAAATAAATCACACTTGTTAGATGCTCGACTAAGAAACATAATCACTAATTCAAATATTAATCTAAATTGAAAGAAGGTGGATCCTCCACAACCGTATTTTGGCATATATTACAAGAGGAAAGGCCAGCTTAGGGACTATTGCTACCTATTTGAGAAAGTTGGGTATGTTTCTCCATGTAGGAATAAAGGCTTCTTTGAGTTCTAAGAGTATGTTAAGTATTTTCTCACACATCCTAAATGCTAATTGGGGAAATTGAGAGGATGAAAACTTCTCCTCTAAGTACCCAACACAAGAAGAAGAGCATGAGAAGTAGGTTGTAAGAGAAGAGAGTTCGAAATGTGTATGAGGGTTCAAACACTGATTCGCCTTACCATCACGCATAAGCCATTCCCATCATTCTTAGTTTAGAATTCGTTCTACACCTTTCATTTTGGTTGATTTCTTCCTATTGTGTATACTAGTTTTTTCTGTTTATATATTTTTTGAAAATACGAAAAGATTTTTATTTTGGGAAATTTAAGAAAAAACAAAAATATTTTATTTCTTTTATATTTTTTGTTTTGTGTTATTTGTAATTCTTTGGTTGATCAATGATAGAGGACATGCGAACAATATCGTGTAACCGATTTCCCTTTCCTATGTTTAGTTGAAGATATTGCACTCAACATTGAAAAATGGAAAAATAGGGTTCATGTAGACGACGCCAAATAATTACGAAAATGCTTCATTGAGTTAAGTGGAGTTGAGGGTGAGACTATAATACACTTATACATGAGTTGTAGTATGGTATATCATCGATTTTAATCTGCCATGTTTTCCTCACTGCGTGTTTTTACTCAAGCGGGTCATATTTTCTTCGCTACATTTTTGAGGTCTTCTTGTAAGAATAATTTTTTTTGAGGAATAATTAAAAATGACGAGTGAGGCAATGGTAAGAGCTTCCTAAACAGGGTGATAGTTACTATTGGTAAAAAACTTAATTTTTTGTGCTAATAAGAAGAATTATATATATATATATATATATATATATATATATATATATATATATATTGGGTGTCTACTGTACATACCAAACGGTACATACCAACGGTGCATACCTATTTTTAAAATAGTAAAAAAATATTTTTTTGCTGAATTTTTTATATGATTTTTAAACATTTAAATAGGCCCATATAAAAAAAATCAACTCAAAATAACGTCTTTTTCTATTTTAAAAAAACCGGTCAAACTTTTGCAGCTTTTAAAGCACTTTAAAAGCTGCAAAAGTTTGACTAATTTTTTTAAAATAGTAAAAAATGTTATTTTGAGTTGATTTTTTTATACGGGTCTATTTAAATGTTTAAACATCATATAAAAAAACTCAAATCAAAATCATTTATAAAATGGGTTCGCGCCAGCGGTATGCACCGTTGGTATGTATCGTTTGATATGTACGGGAGCCTGACTCCCTCTCTCTCTCTCTCTCTCTCTCTCTCTCTCTCTATATATATATATATATATATATATATATATATATATATATATATATATATATATATATATATGTGTGTGTGTGTGTGTGTGTGTGTGTGTGTGTGTGTGTGCAAGGTCATATTATCGTGAATAAAATTTAAAAATGTAAGATAACACATTTGAGGAAGAAAAAAAGTCACAGATAAATGGTTATCACACTCTCGTCTAGTATGATATTTTTCCAAAATAACTTACCTTGTCTCAATGTGGTTAACTCATGTCATAGTTTGATCTCTAGGGTGGTTTTAGGGTTCGTTTGTCTTTCTATAGGATGTAATTATTTTTTGGGTTACTAACACAATTCACGTTCCCTTCAGGTACACGCATGGAGGTTTTCACATCTTCATGCATCTAGTACACTCGTGTTTCAATATTTTCAATTATTTTTTGTTTTTGTTTTTATCTCCAGGAATGTATATTTGTGGGTGCATTTTTATTTTTATTTGATAAAGAACTTTGTTTTTCATTCATACAAGAGACTCCTCGTACGTACGAGAGTTCGTTCTTATGAGTAACCTTGTACAAATGAAATCCGGTTACAAATGAGACCATTTCCCCCCCGAAATTTTCATTATGATCCAAAAACTCGTAGAAAACCCTAGATTCACTATTTCAATACTTCACAGGATCCATTCATTCGTCATTTGCTCTCTCAATCTCAAAGGGGCGTTCTTCTATGGTTTTAAAATGCAGGGGGTCCATTTTCTAGGATTGATTTTCAGTTTTGGGATGTTAGGTGAATTTATCTCCTTAACCTTTCTCTTTCATGATATCTACATTATATATTTATGCATACGTGATTATTTTTGTTTTTAAACACACACACACACACACACACACACACACACACACACATATATATATATATAGTCTCCAGAGTGGACTTCAATTAAAGGACCTTAAAAAAGGACTAAATTTTCAAAATAGTAAAAACAATATTATTTTTCAACCAAACTTAGGGAAAATTCTCTCCATAGTGGATATATTATCTACAAAAACTTCATCCAGAAAGTTGGTGAAATGGTAATTTTAAAAATAGGTACATTCTTGCTATTGATTTTTTGATAATCATCTCGCCCACTTTTCGGTTGAATTTTTTAATGAATTTTTTCTGGATGATCCCCTTACTTTGAAGATCATTTCTCCCAATCTGGGTTGAAATGTAATTTTTTGACTATTTTCAAAAGTTATTTCGTTAATTAAAGTTCTCTTAAGAGATTCTGTGTGTGTGTGCGCGCTTATGTGTGTATATATGCTTGTGTGTGATTTTATTTAAAATAAAAAAATTAAACTGATGAAATATTTTTGGCTACCTAACATCGTCCCTTTTGGGATTGCAATATTATATTTTGTTATTTCGTTAGTTATGATGGGGATTTCATCATGGGTAGCTGGGTTTGGTGGTTTTTAGTGCTTTTTTGGGTTGATGTTGCTTGGTGTTTGGATTTCCATTCCTTAGGTTCCTAAGCATTCCCATTCCCCTTTTCATCTGTATTGATATTTTACTATCCTTGTGACAAAGGAGTCAAAGGCGACCCCATTCAAGCAGTCTTCGCACTATTATCCTCTTTGCTTGTTAGACCACGAGTCAAACCAGTATTACATAGACACTTGGAACTACTAAAAGATGGTGGTAGTCATGTGACTGGTCTCCCGGAGGGAAATTCTTAACATTGAGTTGCCAATTGTTTTGCTCATAAAGGTTGGGACCTGATTCTCATAATGTCTTAATCGATATATATCGACATGGTCCGGGAGTTTTATTTCTGTGCCTAGAATGGTGTGCATTTTTTTGTAGAGTTAGGGGTGTTCTGGTCATATTTCCTCTAACACCATCTTAGACATCTTCGGTATTCCTAGGGTAGATTATACCCAATAACCTAAGTATATTGATCATCTCACCCCCTATGGTGTTATTTTCACTTCCATTCATTATTGCAATAAAAACTTTAATAGGAAGAAACCACCCGATCACAAGAATACGTTCATCAAAAAGTCGTAACCCCAATAAAATTATTTTGCCATAATCTCTGGCCTATCACACACCATTTTACATACTAAACAAAGAACATCTATTTCATGTATGGAGTTGGGGCCAAACAATCCTTCACTCTCTTGTCTAATATTTGGAGACTTATGGTTGTTGCTCATAATGACGATCATTGATGTTTGCGCTTGTCTCTTTCCTATGGGTTTATCCTCACCACTATCATGATAGATACTGAGTTTCCACTACTTCCTAACGATCACACCACTAATTCCCTTTCAAATGTGGGGTTTTTTGTGATACACAAGTTGGATGCTCATTTTCTCGAGTTTGTTCGTAGACATCACTCTATTCCTGAGGACGATGAGGACACCTTTGAGAGAAATACGTATACTCAATCTTATAAACCTATCCCTCCTACTAGGTTCACACAGACATCCATGGCTATCATATTATCCCCTACCCAGTAACAATTTCATTTTTCATATGCATATCAATTTGCAACATTACAATAAGAATTATCCCAGGACATCGCCTAGTGGTTCGATACACATGCATGGTTAAATAAGGACTCACTAATGCGGCAATTGAGGACCACTGCTGAACTTCAGCAAAAGTTCATATCTATGACGAAACGATCTCGTCATAACTAATTTATTGTATATCTTCTTGTATAATTTATGCATCAAGAATATGTTTAAGAGTCCATGCTTATATGGATTGTGATGTTCCATAAAATCATAAATCGTTGAAGTCGTATAAAGTATAGAGTTTGTGTAATGAGATTTGGGATGTGTAGATATAATGTATAGGTATTTGATTATGCTATTTTTTTCAATATTTTCCAGTTTTGGAATAGCCAAAGGGCGATATCGTTAGGTCATTTTTTATATCCTCCATTTAGGTTTTGTCTTTATTCCATAACTTAGAAAATTAGCTATAGGTGTTTTTGAGTCTTGAGTTATAATTACAGATTTAAACAAAAGACATAGCAAAGTGACATTATGTTACTGGACCAGACATGAAATCATTGCAATAGAGGTTTGGCAAGTCAATTTTTAAGGTTTTGTTGTTCTTTATATTATTTTGGACTTAGGGAATTCTAAGGAAAAATATAATTTTGGAAAATGTTTTTTGTAATTTTTTTTGGATCTCTATGAGATTTTCTATAAATCTTATACAATTTTTTTTATACTTGGGTTGTTTCATACGAAGTCATTATTGTATGACAATTAATTTTTTATACAAAAATTCTAATTGAAAATTTCATTTCGTACCATTTCCTATGAGTCCATGTTGTAGACAACTTTATTGTAAAAGAGATAATATTTTATTCCAAAAAGCATCGCAGGAAATCTCAGCTTCATACGAAGGCCTCGTACAAAGTCTATCATTAAAATGAGGGGCACCTTATAATTATAAGAGGTAACATCTCAAAAATCATGTATTTAGACCTACTTTATGTAGTGATGTATAAATATGTTGTAAAACATAATTTTCGATGAGCAACTTTGTTTTATAAAATCCTATTTTTGATTTTGATAGTGCTTTCATCATGCCAAACTCAGAGAGAGATTTTAGTTTACAAATCCCATCTAGCTTCATCACAATATCACAGAACGAGAAATAACATGGTTGACACAAAATGAGATATCGTGTGGACATATTGTTTTTGCAATTGAGATCGAAGGATACCAAAACGTGCGAGTTAGGCAAGTTGCTGCCGATGAGAGCAATGGACTCCTAGTTAAATAAAAGACATTACAAAAAACCCAAGGGAAATACATCATGTATGTAATCGAGTCTTATGTAAGTCTTGTAATCGAGTCTTAGTACTATTGGAATTTGTTGGGATGGGACACGATAGTTGGTTTTCCTGTGAGGGTTTCACTTTAAAATTTGACATTAATTTGTGTGCGTGCATGCCTTTAATTTCCGCACTGTTTTACTTTGCATCACCCACATGAAAATTGGATCTTATTAGTTTCATTCGTTAAAATGAAATATTTGGTTAAACTGTTACAAGCATTGTCATAATAATCTTAAAATAATTTTAAGTAACGAGTTATTTTGAGGACACAATGAACTAATTAATATTAGTTAATTAATTGGACTTAGACCTACCTAGGACTTTTTAGCATTTAACTGGTGCGGTTTTTACTGAACACTTTACGAACTATCACGTTAATGAAAAAAATTCCTGATGTTAGGATGAGATACTAAGAAAATAAAATAACATCTTGATCTTACTTTAAAAACACCAAATTTATTTCATCTTGATCCTTGCACTTTTTAATGTGATACTGAGGTATCAAGGATCACTAAACTACAAAATATTGAAAATAGATTTCCTAATTCATCTACAAATGTAGCCAAAGTTACTAAATCACATATACTATTTACAAATGTTCTTGCATGTGTAGATATTCTAGTAAAAAAACCTATCACTATTACAACAAATAAATCGGCTAAGGAACACTTGAAGCGTGGGTGGATAGTTGGTTCAAAAGACTCTGTTCCTCACAAGAACCAAATAAAAGGGAAAACTAATACCCTTAAAGACATTATAAAAGATTCTACAATCATATTTTCTAAACAAATGACTTTAAAAAAAGAATAATTTATATAAGAGACATGGTCCCCTGAAGAGGCACATGTACCTAATGTGACACCCTGTAAAGTTCATATTCAGGTTAACGAGTCATGTTTGATCATATATATGCCCAAATTTCCTTGACTTGTTAGGTTATCTTATTTTGTTTCCAAAATCCAATTTGAGTCTTAGTCCAAGAGGTCTTTCTAATAAAGCTTCAAGTCAAACCTTATTCATAGGATATATAAATCTCCCGCCCATCATCATTCACTTCAATATCCATGAGAATGCCAATTTAGTATTAAAGGTAAAATGGCATAGCGCAGTTAGTTTACCCAAGGTTAAATAGTTTTCATGAAAAGGAAAATACTTTCAAATTTTAACTTTATAGATATTTTTGAGGAAGGTCAAATACATGATGAAATTCATATATAAATCTATTTATAAGAAAAATCATATCCAATATTTTAAATTATGTATTACTTTTTGAGAACAATATATTTTTAGATTTTCTAAAACTATTTTTACAAACTTGTTTGAAAGTAAATATGGACAATTTCAATATGAGATATTGCGCGATATGTTTTCTTTAGGTCGACTACAACGAAGTTGTGATTCATTGCATCGAGGTTAGTCACTGCCAAATTTGGTGAAGGTACAAAAGTCCCTGCCTCTTACTACGACCTTCTTTATTACAAATTCACTATATCGAAGCATAGGTTCGGTGCACCGAACTAACTGAAACTTTTTCATAGATTTCACATTTTAGGAGACATTTCAATAAAATCTTGTTGTAAAGAGTGTCAAAGATAAATTATTTTGCTTTTTTATCCATATAATTTTACCTTTGGAGGTTTGTGTGTTTAAGTCGTGAGCTATAATCCACCCTAAGTTTCCTCCACTTGGATATATAAATGTAAGAAGAAGATTTTATAATTTCTCATAATTTGGATAATATGGCATATCTGTTACAAATTGAATACTACATTCACATATGCTTCCACGATCGTTTGAAGACATGGTAGTGACAGAGTATCATTTTCGAATTTCAATCCGTTGGAATCGTCATGCACACAATATAGAGGTATAAGGATTTGATGTTTTGATCATTTCTCAGTCAAATATATTCCGGGATGATTTTTATTAACTCAAGGCATTATTTATAAAAAATAATTTTCAAAATATTTTTTTTAATTTTTGGTTCGCTGGAACGGGATTGTCATCTCGTTAGAATGATACCTAGTTCTCATTCGAACAAGGTTGTAATTGAATTATAACAAAGAGATTAAGTCGTTATATCGAACTTATAATGATCTTGTAATGAGTGGTCACTGTTTGACACAACAAACCTCGTTGGAGGTACATTGGAAACTCGTTCGAACGAGCTAACCCTTTTATTTGAACGAGATTGGACCTCTTTAGAATGAAACTATGATTTTAGTTCAAACAAAGTCCAATTTTCTTTCGAACAAGTTCACCGCCTCAAAAATTATGTTTTTCTATAAAAACGATTCTTTTGTACTATTTTAAATACCACCTTTAGCGAAAATCAATTGCTATACGAGCACTAAATTTTTTCTTCCATTTATTTCATGGAAACACTTTTGTTTTCCAAATCATATATCCCTACATATGATTTGTTGAGTTTTGTCGAACCCAATTTCCATACAATATATCAAACCCTTGTAGAGGCTTCTCTATGGCTGATTGTGGAGTTACGACTTTACTGAAGAAGAAATGATTTCGTATCCTGAGGGTGATCGGTGGATACCGAGGGAAGAAATGATTCATATGGGTGGTGATGGACTGAATCACTTTCTGTCAAAAATTTGAAGACCCTTTGATTTATATTTAGTGGAGATCTAAGTAATCTATAAGTCACCGAGTCTATTAAAATCTTTAACAGTGTTGAAATATAGGTTCTGCCCGAAAGGCATTTTTCCTCCAAACTGCTTCTGGTTGGTATGGTTAAGTGGTTTGAAATATTTAATTTGGATTCTGTCTTGCATGCAAACCTAATTATAATCAAGATAAAATTTAGTGAAAAATTAGCTCTTTTTGTGTATAACCTAGATAAGAGTGATTTGATACAACCCTGTACTTTCAAATTGGTATCAGAGTAGGTTGCACTAATAAATTGTGTGATATTTAAATTGGGTTTATGTGGATAATTTATATAATAGGTTTCCTATTTTTGAGGGGTCAAATTATGCTTATTGGAAAGATTTAATGAGTCCGACTTTAAAATTAATTGACGAGCATGTCTAGCTTGTTTGTGAAAGAGCGTGGATACCACCCACTATGATTAACGACAATGCCGAAAGTCTTAAACCTCTCACTACTTGGACACGGGATGATTTTATATGGATTAATTTTAACTCCCGCGATTTTAGTGCAGTTTTTAGAGCCATCACCCTTGACGAGTTTTTCCGCATCATGGCATGCACCACGTCTAAGGAAGCGTGGAATATCCTCTAATTAGTGTACCAACACTGTGAACGATTCTAAGCTACAAAATTTCACCACACAGTTTGAAACTATGACTATGCTAGAATCTAAGACTTTTGATGAATTTTATGCTAGATTTGATATTGTCAATTGTAGTTTTAATTTATGTAAGAGAATTCCTGAGACGAGATTCGTGAAAAAGATTTTGAGATCCCTTCCCTCTTTATTCCTAAGGTCACAGTCCTTGATTCGTTAGGAATTTTAGATATGCTTAGGTTAGAAGAACTCGTAGGAGACTTTCAAACTTATGAAATCGATATGTTTCCCAAAATTGTTAAGCCAAAGAAAAAAGGGATTGCTTTGAAAGCTGAATCCAAAATTGTAAGGACACAAATTTCCAATTGAGTCCATATATAGTTTTGGCTCAATTCCGGACAAAAACATTTATTCATAGGATAATATTTAAATTGTAATATTCTCAAGCCTATGAAGTGTTTGTTGAAGACGTAGCGGCAAAGAGTATAAAGCTTCATCAAAATGCCAGTTTGTGTGCCTCGTTTCTACGTCATCAATCATAGTTCCATGCTCCCAAGGTATGAATGCAATTATATATATATATAGGAGCTTGGAACAAAGGTTATTGGGTGTTAAGTTTTATAAAAACTGCGTTTTGTTTTAAGAAAGAAATTATATAAAACTTTAAATTAAGTTCATAAAGTTTTCTGGGCCAAAATAGAATTTTTCAATCTTTCTGGTCGTTCGTTAGATATGTCATTCGAACGAGTTTTTTCGTTCGAACCGGATGTCGTTCGAACGAACCTGCCAACGAGTTCCCACTAAGGCATACTGGTCTGTCGTTAGAAATGTCGTTCGAACGATATTCTTGTTCTAACGAGATTTCCAACGAGCTTCTAACGAGTCCATACTGGATCCTCGTTAGAAGTCTCGTTCGAACGAAATGTCGTTCGAATGAGCTGTCAGGCGGGAACAGTTTTTTGGCAGTTTTTGGCAGTTTTTCACCCACTTCCCCACTTGGTTTTTAACCAACTTTTTCAGACTTAATAATGTGCGGGAATGACATTTTCCAAATTAACTTTTCCATACCATTTCCATCTCTTAGAGAGAGTTTGAGAGCAAATTTGTTTTAGGAAAATGTTCATGTTTTGAGTGAGATGTTTAGAGAAATATTTTCATCACTCTAGTGTTTACACCCAATTGAGTTTATTCCAAGTTCTATATACTTATCAATTGCGTGGAGTTTTGGCACCGGTTTATCTCTACCGAATTCAAGAAGAGAAGTTTTGGTTTGCTTCTACATCCATCAAAGAAGAAGACTTTTTGTTGTGATTCTACCCACACGGAGAAAGGCTCCATGCTAGGGTGATGGTGACCATATAAAGTCCCATCGGTGGATTTCGAGACCGCGGTGGAGTTCCGAGGTTGTCCTCTAGGAAGAGGTGACTACGAGAAGAAGCATCGAGGCTTGAGAGGGATCGAGTCAGTCATTGTAAGTCTATCTGTCTTGTAAATGTAATTTCGTATCTAGTGGACTTGTGGCTAGGGCCGTCCGAGGTTGTTTCCCGTCTTGGGTTTTTCCTCGTACATCGCGGCGTAGTGTGATATTGTTTATTTTATCTTGCTTAATAATGTAGAACGCATGCTTAGAATAATTCAAGATAAAATTCGGTTTAATTGATCACATTCATTCAAATTGGGACTAAATTAAATATTCGGTAAATTTGGTTTATTCAAGTCATTTGCTAAAATTGGTTTCGCCTAACTTTGGATAATTGATAATTATGACTTAGGCAAATTCTAGGACTTAGATTAATGAATCAGTCTAAGTGCTTCACTTGATTAAATTATTTTAATTTGTTTTGAAGAAATTAATTTTTGAACCATCAGTCAACGCTTCCGCATCATTGCTTGAATTTATATAAAAGGAAATTTACTTTGATTTTAATTGAGAAAATCACCATCCGAGAATTCTTTCAGCCTCTTCAAAAATGAAAGAGGAGGTTTATTTTGAAACCAGGTATGATTTTGATCTACTTGATCTTGCCCTTTTTACATACAAATAAAAAAAATTCACACACTAAGAAAAGAAAATTCTTCTAAAGAACACAAAGATTTTGAGAAAGATAAAAAGTTTAAGTCGGGCAAGAAAGGTTTTGAAAAATCAAGAGGAGAATACCCTAAGAAAGATGAGGAAAGATGCTATAAGTGCAAGGGTAAGGGTCACAAATGTCACGAGTGTACTACGAGGATAAATAGGTAGGTCAAGGGCAAATATGCCTTCAATGCAATTCTTAATGATAGCGATGTCGGGTTGGTGGATTCTGGATACGAATCACCACATGGACGTAGTTTCACCGTGTTCATGGTTAGTCATGTTAGTACATCGAGTACGTCTCACATCAATGAGGACATTTCCAAACATGACAACCTCGAGAGTGAGCCTAGTCATTCTGGACAGTGTGAGGGAGATGAAATTTTGAATGAGGGTGAAAGTGGCCTATAATGTGCTTACACCGAGCTTTACGTCGAGTCCTTTAAATGAGAAATTAAAACAAAATTTTAGCGCTTAGGATGCTAGCTTTAAAAAATGAATTGAAAGAGTCGAGATAGAGGTAGTCCTCAGTGAGAGTTTCTTTAGGAGATAAATTCCTCTTAGTGGAGAGGGAAAATGGTTACTTGACCAACAAAGTGACTAGTCTTATGAAAGATCTTTAAGCTTCATTGGAGACTCATGAGAAACTTGAATACCTTATATCCCAACTCGAATAATCTCAAAACATTCCCAGGAGGTCAAGGTTACTATATAGGATAAATTGAAGAAGGTTGGAAATATGTTCCTCGGTCCCTCTTTAGGTTTTTGGGAGAGGCAAGTAATAAGTTACGACGGTGCATCCACTTCCTATGCCTCACTAGAATCGGTTCCTAAGTTTGTGGTGGATTTATATGGCTCTCGACCAAACCCACCAAACATAGTTCAACCAAAATGAACTAACCAAGGTAGACCCAAATATGTCAATGTTTGCACCCATTACAAAAGGAGAGGTCACCTTAGGGGATTTTTCTACAAGATAAGAAGAACTCCATGTACACACAGTCCTGCACACCGTTATAGCAACATTTCTAGTCTCAGAGAATCATTTGAGTCCCTCTTCACCACTTCTCAAAGCTTAATTGAATAATTTTAAATCATGTTTATGCCTTTTGAGAACGCATCCAATGCTACGATTATATCCAATAAAAATAAAGGCAAATAAAAGGTTACCTCCACTTGGGTACCGATGCAAGATAACAAAGCCCTTATTGTTCATGTTTCCATCAAGGTTCAATATGCCTCACAATGGTGTTTTGATAGTGGGTTCTCTAAGCACATAACCGGTGACATGCCTTTTTTTACCAACCTTGTGGATCGTAAGGAAGGTAAAGTCCCCTCTATAGATGGGATTAAGTCTAGCATTTTAAAATGTGGTTGTGATGAGATGACTTGATTTCCTAAGCTAGACAATGTTTTATACGTCAAAGGGTTGAAAGATAACTTGACTAGAATAATCTAACTCTGTGATGCAAACCTTGCGATAAAGTTTGATTGGTCCTAGTGTAACGTTTATGATCAAACCGGTGAACTTTTACTACAAAGAGTTAGGATCGAAGATAATTGCTATGGGATCATTCGTAAGTCATCCTTTGTGGGAAATAATGCTAGGTTATTCTCTATGGACCTTTGGCATTAACGACTAGGTCATGTTAACTTTAGTGATCTTGAGAGATTACTGAAGAGAGACCTAATTTGTGTCTTACCATAGCTTTGGAAGCCAACTTTTTAGGTTCGTGGTCCTTGCCAACTTGGAAAATAGATTTGAAGTTATCATCGAAAGTTGAATACCATTACCACCTCTTGTATATTGAAGTTGATACATATGGATCTTATGGATCCTACTTGTACGGAGATCATTAGTGGTAAGAGATACATTGTTGTGATGATCGATGACCTTTTGAGATACTCTATCATGGAGTTTCAGAGAGAGAAGTCTCATGCGGTTGAGGTCTCAACGACCAAGTGCCGTGTCCTACAAAATCAACATGGTGTCACTATTAATCATATGTGTAGTGACAATAGCGTTGGATTTAAAGAAGTCGGAGTGGATAGCTATTGTAATGGAGTGGGCATCAAACATGAGTTTGTGATCGTTCATACTCCTCAACAAAATGGGATAGATAGTTCTTGGGAGAAAGGTGCCTAAACGTTTTGGGTAGAGGTGGTTAATACCGTATTCCATATGGTGAATAGGGTATATATTCGTCTGCTTATGTTACACATGCCATGTGAATTGTGGATGGAGAAGAAACCTAACCTATTGTATTTATGAGTTTTTGGAAGTCCTTACTGCATTTTGAGAGATAGAGATCACTTAGGAAAGTTCTACTCCCGAAGCAACGAGGGGATATTTTTAGGTTATTCATCATCGAGTAGGGTTCTTAACCCTACAATCCTTAAGGTTATGGATTCAATAAATGTCACGATTAGAGACGACCAGCCACCGACGTTTGTTGAACCTGACCTGGAGTGTGATAATTGTGACACCCCGTCTAATAAAATACCGGGTGATCACCCCTATTCCAAATTAAAATAGGAATCCCAGTTGGTTCATCCTTAGCATCACTGTCGAAAACTTTTTTAAAACTTACTAACCACCTAGTATTCCAAAAGATGGTGCCAAATTTTAACTTTTTAATTAACAAAACAGTACATGCGGAAATAAATATAAACCATTCACACAACTGAATAAAACTCAACTGAAATAATTAATTAAAAAATTTGCCGAATAAACCATCGGCCAAAAAAATGAAATCCAATACAAACATCCAACACCTAAATAAGTACATCTGAAAACTGTAATGAGAAGTCTGGGCGACAAGCCCTAAATAAAACTAAAGCTGATACATGATTCCTACTCTAGGAATAAATGAACGATGCGTCAAATCCAGACTCCTGCTAGCATCCACATATGCCGCAGCTCCGTGTCTCTGGAATAGAATATCAATCCCGACGTCCCTGTGGCTGGACACCTAAAAGGTTATGAAAATAATTTTATAGCAAGGGTTAGAACCCAAAACATTTTGAAAATATTTAGTAAGTGAATTAACTGCAGTAATTTAAAATGCATGAATGCGCTTCATATTTAAGTTAGTGTCGCACTCCCTTGTGGACATTCTCACCCCTCCACTATTGTGCACACCTACCGGTTACCTTAACCCCCACCTAGTTTTACTACCCCGTCCAACTAGTCCTGGTATAACCTCCCCCTTGCCATACTACTCTAACCCGAGTACAATGATTCTTGAATGATAAGTTATCTCACAATTAACTTAATTAATTCCTTATTAAATAGTAGCATATAACCGTGTCACAAGTTATATAAAGTAAATACATCACACACTGTATTATTACCCGCATATAATATTGAATACCATTATATACGTACCTTTACTAAAACATCCACAAATATAACATACGTATATCCATCCCTCCGAGTATACCCTCACCGGATGATTCCCTATTAAGTGCTATCTCACTAGGTGTGCTCACATAACCTAGTTACCCAAGTTGGAATCGCTCACCAACCTGGCCCAAAACATAAACGAAGTGGAGGCGGTCATATTCCTTCCCTGAAAGTGAGATAATCCCCTCATCCATATACCGGACGCTATGATCTGGGGATATACTCACCCTACTCCTCAAGTTAGGGGATTCACCCACATCGCACAACCTCCCTTGATAGCACTAGAGTATATAAATTAAGTAAATATCTAATCACTGATATTTAATAGCACACATAATATATACACACATCTATATATATACTATCACTACACCGTATATATATAGTATAAACCCCGACTTTACCGTGTACTCAAAAACTCGTAACACTAGCCTGTAATTTACCGAGTCTCTGGCCCGACTCATACTTAATTAATTTTCTCACTTAATTATTTCCATCTTCCCGAGTCTGTGGTCCGACTCTAACTAATAATACTCTACACAATAATTTATATGAAATTTGGCCGAGTCTATGATTCGACTCTTATTTAATTAATTTACACATTAATTAATTACCGCAAATTCGAGTCTGTAGTCCGACCCTCCTTTAATTAATTTACACATTAATTAATTAACACAAATCCGAGTTTGTAGTCCGACTCTAAATAATAATTAATTTACACATTAATTAATTAACACAAATCCGAGTGTGTGGTCCAACTTTAATATAATTAATTCACACCTCAATTCATATACTATTTTTCCCGAGTCTATGGTCCGACTCTAATTAAATTAATTAACACACCTATTAATTTAATACCTTCCCGAGTCTATCATCCAACTCTAATTAAATTAATTAACACACCTATTAATTTAATTCCTTCCCGAGTCTATCGTACGACTCTAATTAAATTAATTAACATACATATTAATTTAATACCGATCCGAGTCTGTGGTCCGACTCCCTGTTAATTAATTTATACTAAACTGAGTCTGTGGTACGACTCTCATTTAATTAATTTACACATTAATTAATTTATACCAATCCGAGTCTGTGGTCCGACTCTCATTTAATTAATTTACACATTAATTAATTTATACCAATCCGAGTCTGTGACACGACTCTCATTTAATTAATTTACACATTAATTAATCCATACCCTTCCCGAGTCTACAATCCGACTATAAATTAATTAATTACAACATCAATTAATTTAATACCTTTTCGAGTCTACCTTTCGACTCTACTTTCATTAATTAACACATCCATTAATTTAATAACTTGGTGTCACCCAACCATTATCCCCGGACTCGCTCATTTGGCCCATAACTTAATATTTCCCGAGTCTATGTTCCGACTCGAAATTAATTTACTCTCTTGATAATTAATTTAATACTTTGGTGTCACTTTACTCACATGCCCGGACTCGCTCACTTGGTCCATTTTTTTTTTCATCTCATAATTTCATTTCCCATATTTTCTCCCACAATGTGTCACACATTCATATCCATAAACTCCCCAATTATATTTACCTATAATTTCCAATATACCCGGACTCGCCCACTTGGTCCGTAGTTAAATTAAATATGTTTCACCCAAAATCTCACTTTAAGTCCCAACTCTTAACTTGAATTGCACATTCCCAATAGCTATCTTTTGAGTCCCTACCTATTAACGTCTCTATAATTTTTCGCCAATTAAAATTACACCCAAGATAAAAAGAAAACAAGGCAAAGCATCAACTGCCCGACGTGCCAAGTTTTTCCCATCGTCGATCGATCGATCCTTTCGTGGCAGTTCTTCTTCCCCACTGAATTCCACCATTAACGAAAATTCAAGGTTTGTAAACCTTAATTTCAACCTCTAATCAAGTCATCCCACCACATAAGCATATTGGACTTTGATCTTATACTTATATACACTTTCTAGTATATGAATTTCTCAAATTATCTCACAATTCCCGAAATGGGGTTTTCCATAAATCTGCATTAACTTTATTCTACAATTCCCACTTCTAGATTCAAATTCCACCATTTTATATTCCAGTTTCTCATTTAAATCAGATATCTATACTAAGAGATATACAACACAAGTAATTCTTACTTTGAATCTCATTCAATAGTTCCATGAATAAAAATCCCATTTTGTACCCATTTATCCCCAAAACGGATTTTGATTTACACATCACTATGATATGAATTGATTATCATCAATTTAGAAATCACAACAGTTAACCACTTGCTTGGATTGTTTGTAGGGTCTGATTCTGTTGGTGTAGAGATTGGTTGATGAAGAACACCCCAAATTAATCCCTTAATTTGGCTCCAAAAGACTCCCAATTGCTCTTGGTTTGCTTTTCCCCAATTTTCCTCTCAAGCCCTAGGCTTATAATTTGTGTTTACTACCGTTTAACACTTCCCAAATTAGGTTAAAACCCTTTATCCCCTTTTTGGCCATATGAGCCTAATTAAAATGGCTCAACTCACCTCGTGTGGGCCCGACTAAGCCCAAAAATACCCCGATACCCAATTACTACCCCAGAGTACTCTTTTCTGACTATCTCGACCCATCCAAACGTAACCGTGCACTCAGAATTTCCATTCGAAATACTTTTTGACATTTCCAAATTTTGACCTCAAAATGCGACACACGAGATTTTGAACCATTAAACTTAAAAGTCGTCAATTATAAATAATTCGGCTCACTCAAATAAATTCTCCAAATTATGAATTTAAGTTTCTCCAATTTAAATATTTTTATAACTCCCAAAAATAATTAAATATTAAATCCTCAAAATTACGGGGTGTTATAATAATGATGCACCCCCTGATGATGGTCTCATTATTCCTCATACTACCTCGATGGACCCCACTCTTGATCTAAAGGATCCACCCACTTGGATTTGTAAGATTTATGACCTTTTCGATATACTTGGTGATCCCACATTAGGTGTCAAGTCTAGCGCTCAACTTGAGAATGTGGTTATTTAATTTTACTACACTTCCTTAGTCGAGACCAAGAATGTGAAAGAAGCACTCAAGGACGAGCATGGGATATCCTCTAGCGATACTAATATGATTGGTATCAAGTGGATTTAGAATAAAAAGATGGATGTAAATGGTATTATGGTTCGCAATAAGTCTAGGTTGGTCACTCAAGGCTACACATAGATTGAGGGTGCAGACTTTGACGAGACATTCTCTCCTGTTGCTAGTCTTGAGTTTGTCCATTTATTATTCACTATAGCATGTCATTTACGGTTCAAGTTATATCAAATGGATGTCAAGAGTGCCTTCCTTAATGACGTTATATAGGAGGAAGTGTACTTGGGACAACCTAAGGGGTCTGAATAATTAATTCTCAGGACACGTCTTTTATCTTAAGTAGGCCATGTATGTCTTGAAGCAAGCACCCCATGCCGTGCTTGGTACGAGAGGCTCATGTCTTATCTCTTATATCGTGGCTTCGAGAGATGGAAAATGTATAAGACATTATTTGTGAGGAGAAAGAGTTGTGTTATATTAGTTACCCAAGTCTATGTGGACGATATAGTATTTAGATCCACTTGTTCCCAAGATGCTCACACATTTGAGGAGGAGATAAAGAGTGAGTTTGAGATGAGCACAGTTGGTGAGCTTACGTTCTTTTTAGGTCTCCAAGTACGTCAACTTAGGGATGGGATATTCATATCTCAATCTAAATATGCTAGGGACCTAGTGAAGAAGTTTGGTTTAGACTCCACTAAGCATTCATGCACTACTATGAGTACATATACTAAACTTATCAAAGACAATTTAGGAAAGGACGTAAAGCAAGCCCTTTATAGGAACACCATAGGCCGTCTTCTCTACTTGATCCCTAGTTGTTCCGATATTGCCTTTAGCATTGGAGCTTATGCGCGATACCAAGTGTCCCCAAAAGAGTTTCACTTTTTCTCACTTAAATGTATCAAATATGTGAATAACACTTTGTCCTACGGTATTTTTTTATTCCTTTGATACCGATGACCATTTATTCACCTATTTGGATGCCGATTGGGCCGGGGATGTTGATGGTTGTAGGAGCACCTCAGGTGGGTGTTTTTACTTTGGAAGTGCTCTTATCTCTTAGTTAAGCAAGAATTAAAACTCCATCTTTTTATCCACGATGAAGACCGAGTATATATCCGATGGGATTTGTTACACATAACTCTTATGGATGAAGAAAATGTTGGAAGATTATGGAATTTCCCAAGTCATAATAACCATTTCATGTGATTGTACGAGTGCAATTCATATATCCCATAATGCGGTCGAATATTATCTCACGAAGAATATTACGATATGTGAGCATTTCATTCATCAGCTATTTAAGGAAAAGGTCGTGTCCTTGAGTTTTGTGGCACTAAACATCAATTAGTCGATATTTTCACGAAACCTTTAGATGCACTTAGATTCGAGAATCTTAGGAAGTCCTTGGTTATTTATTCCGTTGATTGACTTTGGGCACTTTATCTAGTATAAGGTGATTATCATGTTCATATGTTTTATTCCTATCTTTAAATTGTATTTATATTGTATTCTTATATTTATACATGCTTTTTCTTTTGATATATCTTGAAAAATCCAAAAAGATTTTCGTTTTTAAGAAAAGTTTGACAAAGTTCAAAAATATTTTTTGATAAATTTTTTAAAAAAATAAAATTTTTGTATTTTATTTTTTCACCATATATGAATGTGCATTTAAGATATTTGGATCACCCCTACATTCCATTCATTCACGTGACATTTTCATGGTATTTTGAGACAAGACTTTGTTTCTTTAGTATACGTAATAATGCGTGGCTAGCATTCCGTTGTTCCTTGATGATTACTTTGTTCATGATAGACTCTTTATCACATTTATTGTACACATGTACAAATTTTTTGAACATTGTACTTTATTGTCATATGTCGAATACGATGTTCTCATCTCAACAGTCTTTAATAATGAACCAAATATACTAGATATATGTTATGCTTGTAAGAACCATTTCCCGAATTTCATTTTCCAATTTTTTTTATATGTTAATCAATGGAAAGGGGATACAAAAGAGAAAAATTCTCGTTGTGTTAAAATCCACCACTTGCAAAAAGAGCCTAAAAGATTAACAACAGAAAAAATATTAGTGGCAAGGCCAATTTAATTTCATTGATGCTTTTCAACATATAAGCATTATGATATCTTCAAAAATTTGAGAGCGAATTCTTAAATATGTGATATTTTGAGGGTTTTATAATGTAGAAGATCAATCAGTTTGTACAACGGAATCTCTTGAAAATCATTAAATAGTTTGTCATTATTGATTTGAGAACCATTTGAATTCATGGCTTGTTGCATAATTCGAGTCAATTTCATCTTATTCAACATTCTTCAACCTAGAATTATCTGATGGACTTTGTGCGCCTTTGTTATGAATTCCAATGTTGATTTATCCGTGGAAAATGTTCACACAATTACATTCCATGTACATGATTCGATTATTTTCGTCATATTCCATGGTGTTATGTATTTTATACTTATATGTACATTTGATAGATATATTTTTTCTTGAAAAATTATAAAAATAGTTGTTTGAAAGCCTTTGAGAAATCTCATCGCATGTACGTAATTGATTATCTTTGTGATGTTGTTTCATTTGGATTCGAGTGATACTATTATTCATGCTTAGTTTCTTACCCTTTATCTATTACGGACGAAAAAGGGGAGAACAAATCGAGTTTATTAATTTTATTTAATTCTATTTTAAACTCTTTTACGCTTCACGGTATTATTTTGTTTCATGTGTGTAGGTCTCTTCCACTTTGATGATGTTCTCATCAACTACACAAGATGAAGAATTTCAGTTGAAGACAAAGTCTCGATTGTCATTCAATTTTGGGCTTGGGAAGGGTGTTAGTAGAATATTGTCTTAGAAGATTTATTATAATTTGGTTTTGATTTTTGTTTTATACTCAAATAGCCAAAGAAGTATATTTGTAAGGGCAAAATTTTATAATTGCTCATAGTTTGGATTATTTGGCATATCTCGTTACAAACCGAACACCACATCCGCATATGCTTTCACGGTCGTTTGAAGACATGTTAGTGACCGAGCATTGTTTTTGAATTTCAAGCTGTTGGAATCGTCACAAACACAATTTAGAGGTATACATATTTGAGGTTTTAATTATTTCTTAGTCAAATATATTCTGGGATGATTTTTATTTACTCGAGGCATTTTTTATTAAAAAAAATAATTTTCAAAATAATTTTATTTTTTATTTTTGATTCATTGGAACAAGATTATCATCTTGTTAAAAAGAGACTTGGTTACCATTCAAATGAGGTTGTAAATGAAAAGCTTAAGTCGTTAGATCAAACTTTTAACCAACTTTTAATAAGTGGTCTCTGTTTGACAAGACAAACGTTATTGGAAGTACGTTGGAAGCACGTTTGAACCAGCTAAGCCTTTTGTTCGAACGAGATTGGACCTCATCAGAACGAAACTATGGTTTTCATTCGAACGAAGTTCAATTTTTGTTCAAGTGAGTTTTCCACCTCGAAATTGTGTTTTCTATAAAAGGATTCTTTTGGATTGTTTTAAACACAACACCTGGCTAAAATCATTTTTTATACCTGCACCAAAAGTTTTCTTCCTTTTGTTTCATTAAAATACTTCTATTTTCCAAATCATACATCCCTAAATATTAATTGTTGATTTTTATCAATCCCATTTTTCCATACACTACTTCAAACCCTTGTAGAGGCTTGTTTATGGCTGATTGTGGATTTATGACTCTATTGAAGAAGAAAGGATTTCGCATCCTAAGGTTGATTGGTGGATATTGAGGGAAGAATTGCTTCATGTGGGTGGTGTTGGACTGCATCACCTTCTGTTAAAGATTTAAATACCATTTGCAGTATATTTAGTAGAGCTCTAAGTAGTCTATGAGTAATAGAGTCTGTCAAACTCTTTAACAGTGCTGAAATATAGGTTTTTACCTAAAAGAGATTTTTCCTCAAAACTTCTTTTAGTTGGTTTGGTTGAGTGGTGTGGAATATTTAATTTAGATTCTATCTTGCATGCACACCTAATTATAATCAAGATATAATTTGGTTAAAAAATATATCTTTGTATGTGTAACTTAAGGTACGAGTGATCCCTTATTGCCTCGCATTTTTAGTAACTCATGTGACAAACAGTCTTTTAACAAGAAGAAAGACAAAAAGAAAATCATTTTTCAAATCACACCCAATGAGATTTGGGAGAAATTTTTCACTCTTATTATTTGTGTTCTTCAATCCTTTTGATTCATTCTTAAGTCTATAAAGTAAAAATTTCACACTCAAAGATAGTTTGGGACATAAATATTTTCCAAAATACGCAGTTCTTGAGTATGGTCTTCTTTCAAGCTTGAAAAATATTTAGTGAGAATTTTTGAGTTATGCCCAAATTTTTTTTACACCATCAACCAATAGGATATCCTCACATATTCTAAGTGTAGTCTTTGGCTTCTCTTGGTTACAATTTACTTGGAGCAAAGTTCATCTTCAACTTTAAAAGAAGATTTTTTGTATGGTTCAAATGAAGCATTATCAACAAAGGTTGACACCCGCAATGTGTCAGTGGTCAGAGAGATATGCATCCTTTCTCTTTCTAATACAAGGTACAAAAAGTTAGTTGTGGATATTGTGCATAATTTATTCAAGGAAAGGTTCAAGTTTGTGCATAAAATTCTTTTCATTGGATAGCTATCATCTAAAGACACACACTTTCAACTGTTATAAGAGCGGATCCCCTTATTTTTTGGTTTTCTCACACACGATGGATATTTTTGTGCGCCCAATGAATGGAAGTTATTTTAACCGATAACCACATTTTGATGGTAGTAACTATTCATATTGTAAAGCTAGAATGGAATAGTGTAGAAGTGGGTTGGGAATTCCTTGTTGTTGTTACTACTAGAGTCCAAAAGAAAAGGAGTAAACATAGATGAGATGCCAATGATAAATTGAATAGTGGGTGGAATACTAAAGGTTTAAATGATATATTCATAGGCATTAGTATTGGTGAGTTTAAAGGTATAGCAAATTGTACAACATCTAAGGAAGCGTGTGATGCTTTGGAGATCATCCATAAAGGCATCACGATCGTAAATCACACTAAGCTTCAATGGTCGACCACATATTTTAAAGTCTTGATCATGAAAGGAAACAAACATTTTGATGAGTTTTTTGCACGTTTGAGCAACATGGTGAACGCTTGGTTTGCCTTGGAAAAATAGATCCCGGAGATAGATGTTGTTGATAAAATTTTACGATCTATACTCATGAGGTTTGATGGCAAGGTTGATGCCATTGATAAAGTTAGAGTCACTACCAGTATCCCTTTACGTGTTGATGAGTTAGTGGGTTCACTTTAAACATACACAAGGAATTTGTATTTCCGACAAGGGTCAAAGAAAGAAAAAGATATTGCTTTCAAAGCTAACTCTAACAAGTAATATAACCATTCCTTTGACTTCGACGAAGAATAAGCGACTTACTTAGCTAAAAAGTTCACTAAACCATGGGTGACTAAAAGTAAAAAAGAGGGCAATGACTTTTTTAAGTATGTCAAGTTTGATTTGAGTCAAAGAAGTAGGGTTAAGAAGCTTAAATCCACAAATGAGACATTGACTTGTTTTACTTGTGGAGATAAAGGGCTTTTGTGTCACCAATGCATTTATGTTCCCTTGGATCATAAATGTGATAGAATATTAATACCCATCACGAGTGAAACAAATTTTGGATTGAAGAACTACACCTCTCCAAAAGAGGTTATTTTCACTACTTTTATTATCGTGGAAGGTCTTTCAATTTTTGATTACGCACCGATTTATGAGCATACCCAAATAAATACTCATTCATCCTTCTCTTGTGATGGTGAAGTTAATGATTCTAAAACTCCATATGATTGTGCACTAAGGGAATCTCTCGACACTGAGATTTAAAATTGTGACATTTTTACCTAATTATCCAAAATTAAAAAAAGATATAGATGGAGGCATGGTGGATAGTGATTTATTAAGTCAAGTAGTTTCTCAAAGAGATATCCTTATGAATAAGCCCGTTTATTTGGAGAGGGAGAGAGACACTCTAAGTGGTGAAATGGACACTCTTTGTGATGAGTTGGAGAAAAAAACCGACATTAGAAAATTCTATAAAATCTAATGATGCTTTGTATATTTAACTCTCATTACTTGAAGAAGATTTGAACTCGACCACTAATTTAAAAGTGGGGTTGAAAGATAGATCGAAGAGTAAGGGCGGATGTTGTTGTAACTAACCCAAGGAGCTAATGATAAATTTGGGTTGGGCTTTAACAAGTTTGAGGCAAGTAGTTTTAATGTTTCCACGGTTTTTGATAAAGTGTCTTCCAATAATGACAATACTCAAAATATAACTACTACTTCTTACTAAGATTGAAAATTTTAGAGAAGTGGAAGTTTATAATAAGATACCTATCTATGTTTGCTCCTTTCGTAAAAACAAAGGTCATTTTAAGCAGTTTGGCTTTAAGTTGAAGAGAACTCAACAGAATCCCCATGTAGTTTTTAGGACACCACCTAAAGTGAACATGACCAAACCTTAATCTTGCACCCCAATAAAAAAGGGACGGTCACTTAGTGGATGCATTTGAATAGTAAGGAGAGAAACACTTTTGCTTATATAAAAGGAATAATCAAAGAAACCCGATGGATGAGTTTCATAAGAATGGAGGAAAAGGAAAACCCATTTTACCTTCCATTAAACTTATCACTCTCATCCTAACTACCCCTAATACCCCCAAGTGAGTTGTGAATTGATTAGGAAAGACATTTTGGATAGAATTTCCATTGAGACCAAAATGTATCATACTTTGACTCCCTCCACCTCTATTTGTTAATGCTTCTCCATGACTGCCTAGGATATTTTTAGATTTGTCATTAAGCGTCTTATGATTCTTTTCTTTGTTTTCTTTGGTGGCATATTTGAAAAAACCCAAAATGAATTTTTATAATCTTGTCCGCATTTCATATCGTATTGTATACATATAATGCTAGGCCATTTGATTTAAAATCCTATATGATATTTGTAGATCATGATTATCTTTTTGATATCTCATATTTAGGATTATATTAAATATCATCTTTTAGTTTTATTACTCCAATCATATGTTGTTAGGACTATTGCATCTAGTTAATCTTTTGTTGATCCATATGTGTTAAATTTTTTTGAATAGTAGAGTATTTTATTCTTTGCATATTTTGCATTTAGGACTTTCATGCTCTTTTAATCTTAATATTTATTAATTCTCAAGATTTTATTATCTTTTTCCATGATTTATTGAACTTGTAGTAACATTTCCAGGATTTTGAACTCTTATTGCCTAATTGTTATATCCCATGACTTGTATTTTGTAGTTGTGCATATCTTACATTTTAAAATTCAAAATTAATTTTTTGATAGAATTCGTTTATTCCTTTTAGATGATATACTCCATGATATATATTCGTATATCAAAATATCTCATTTAATTATTTTTCACTGTACTTGGGAATATGATATGTGCTTTATGATATGGATTTTTTTTTCTTTTAATACTTATAAAGTTTGATAAGAGACATTTTTCTTCGAGAATACATGCTCATATCTTATTACGCTTTACAGTGAACTACACATTCTTATGATTCCACTTCATATGGGATGAAAAGTTTTATGATCTTTAAAAAAAGATTAAAGCTTTAAATACCTCTGAAAGAGTGTCTAACCACTAATTGTGTATGTGTGAGATTTGTGGTTCATGATTTTGAGAAATTAAAAAAAGCTACTGTTATTCTTAAAAAATTATGAGAGAATAAGTGGTTAGGGCTACAACATTGGAATGTATAATGATACCTTTGAAAATTAGAAATAGTATACTGCCTTTACTTTTGAGTGAAAGCCCTCACTTGCAAAATAATTTGAACAAAGCCAGTGTCTCAAAGATTGACATATATACAAACTTGAGTAACATCAAGGATATGAGATGGAAATATTTTAACCAAAATTGTTTATTTATGGGGAAAATGGGTAGTTAAAAATTCTTTCAAAAGGGTGTTGGAGATTTCACTTGAGTCTAATTGTTGAGTCTTCTCTTCTACGATTCATAATTCTTTAGTGAAATTGATCTCAAACCTTTCTCTCAATGATGTTCATTATTTTTATTTTGCACAAATGAGATATGATCTTATGTTCATGGTTAATCATATCATCATGTCATTAGCCTTTTATATATAATCTTTTTTTGGCCATGAACATTGTCATAAAATCAAAATTTGGTAAGTGTAATAATATTTTTCATTTTTTTACGTATCAAATTTGTTCTAGGAGGTGTTCTCATTTGGTAAGAATATGATTGAGCCTTCTTGTAAAACCACTTTTGAGTTATGTTTTGATTTTTAAAATATCTCATCTAGTTACGTATCAACTAATGTCAATTATAATCATATGCTCCTTGTAGTACTTATTTTCATGTTGGGTATGTTTTTATATTATATCTTGATGATGGTGTTTATATATTTGGCTCATATATCATTATTGTTCCTTTATATTATGTACAACGTAATTCATATCGCATATTACTTTGTTCTCCTTGTGTCTAATAACATGCTTATGCTCTAACTTATTTTCGAAGTATGTAGTTTATTTTTTTATGTTCTTATTAATTAATTTTCCTAATTATTTCATCTTTCCTTTGTTAATTTCATGACAAAAAGGAGGATAAGTTTTCCTAAGGGTGAGAGTTTACGATTAAGGGGGATAATCAATTTGTGACAAAAGAGAGATAACGATATGTTAAGGGGAGAGAAACTTGTGTTCTGCGGTTGTACTCTTACACTATACTTCTTATGGTAAGAGGCCATTCTCATACCTCTTTTACCTTTTCCATCTTCTCTACTGTGAAAAGTTATGTTGTCATGCTGTGGGGTATCTCCGTCCTTAATCGTGATAATTCTTCGTTGTCATGGTCAATGACCATGACAACCCGATAATTTTAAAGTAGTGATATCACATTGGTACCTTGATATGTTTGCTAGTTTGTGATAAGAAAACAGGTACAAGTGCTTTTTGAATTTTATTTTGACCATCTTGTGTTATTTGATTCTTGTATATGTTATTTATATCTTATGTACATTTGCCTGAGCAAGTTGTGTCATATGTAATAGATTTATTCATTTACTTGTAATATTTTATTTTGTAAGTTTTGTCACGAAATAGACAATGGGGGATATTGTTAGAGAATATGCATGCTCAAGGGCCATCGACTTTTATTAAATTTTATATTTCGTCTCCAAAACTCACATTGAGTCTTAGTCCAAGATGTCGTTCCAAAAAAGATTAAAATCAATAGTTATTCTGCACACTTCATCATCTTCAACTCGACATCATTCATTTTGATATCCATGAGAATGATAGTATAGTGTTGAAGGTAAAAGGACTAAGTGGACTTAGTTTATCCAATGATAAATAGTTTCATAAAAAGGAAAAAAAATAAAATTTAACTTTGTAGATGTTTCTGTGGAATGTCAAATGCATGATGCAAATATTTTCCTTATATAAATATAATTCTTAGATAAATAATCTATAATTTATATTGAAATATGTGTTACCTGGTTGGGAACAACATATTTTTTAGTTTTGTAAAATCTATTTTTATAACTTTTTTAAAAATAAAGTTGGAAAACTTCCTTTTGGGTAATGTCGTGGCTTGTTCGCTTCAAGTTCATCGCTTCGATGAAGCGAAGCCTCATCACTACCAAACTCAGTTTAGGTGCAAAGAATTTGCTTATTACCGCGACCTGCTTCTCTGCATGTTTGTTACAACAAAATTGTAGAAAATAGACATGTAGTTTTTCAAATGTTACACCTTTTAAGAGATCTTTCCATAAGATCTTGTTTGAAAGAGTGTCAAAGATAAATTATTTGATTTTTATCCATATACTTTACCCTTGGAGCCTTGAGTGTTTGACACATGAGACATAATCCACCCTAAGTGTCCTCCACTAGGCTATTTAACTCATGTGCCCAACACTCTTGGAACAAAAAGAAAGAGGAAAATAAAATCATTTTGCAAATCACACCCAATCAGATTTGGGAGAAAATTTTCACTCTTATTCTTTGTGTTCTTCAAGTCTTTTGATTCATTTTTGAATCTCGAAAGTAATAATTTTATACTCAAATCGAAAATATGTTATTTTGGAGTATGGTTTTCTTTAAAGCTTGAAAAGTATTTTGTGAGAATTTTCGAGTTAATCCAAAATATTTTCTAAACCACCAGCTAATTCGATATCCACACATATCATAGGTGTTCGTCCTTGTCTTCTACTGGTTTTGATTTACTTAAAGAAGCTTTAATCTTTAACTTGAAACGAAGATTTATTATAAGGTTCAAATGTGAAATTATCAATGAAGGTTGACACCCTATCTGTGCTTGCTCTTGTTATGGCAAGGTGAAAAAATTTAGTTGTGGAGGTTGTACATAGTTAAGTGTAATATCCTGCCCAAGTAAATTAATTAAATTATATAAGGATTGTACGTTGAAGAGGAGTTAATGACACTTAAGAAAGAATTATGAATGAAATAGGAGAAAAAAAAAAGGTCCTTCAAACGATATGGTTTTTTCGTTCGAATGACAGGGTTAAGGCCGCGAGGAGCAGGACATCTAACGATGTGCTACTGGTTTACAGTAGCAGGTCGCGCGAAGGGTCGCACAATCCATAGATCGAATGTCATTAGAAGTCGTTCTACATATATGGGCGGTGTCGTTCAAAGAAAATGGGGGAAGTCGTTCGAACGACCTTAGTTCAGTTTTTAGATCTGATTACCCTTGTGCGTTGTCACATTCTTAGCCCTTAATTTTATGTACTGTCGATCCCAGATAAGTTCATATTGGGCAAAATGAGAATTTAGGCTTTGGAGCACTATTCCACCACCATTTCACCTCCATTTGTGTGATATGCCACCATATTCAAACACAAAATATCCATTGCTACCAAGGTTGAAGAAGAACCATGAATTTTGGAGAAGTATTTGGAGGATTTCTTGGAGAAGATGAAGATGGGTTTTAATGGAGTTTAAGTGTGTCTTACTTGGGAGCTTAGAGGAAGAACACTTTGGATCTTTAGAGGATACATTTGGTAACCCCTGGAGGCTACCTTTGGAGGTGGGGGTTTCTCCTCCTACACTAACACTACCATTGAAGCCATTAGAGGTGGAAAAAGCATTACTCTTAGTGTAAGATGTTATTTTACATTTGTAGTCTTGTAGTTAGACTTTTTGAGTAGCGTGTATTTAGTTAAATGGCGTAAATAATGTGTAAAAAATAATAAACATTTTTATGGAATAAAAATATTTAAAAATATTATTTTGTTGGAAATAAAGAAGAAATAAATATTTCAAAGTTTTAAAATAGTAAAGGTTGGTGTTTTATGAAAATGGTGTCTTTTCTAGAAACATTGATGAAAACATTTTATGAAATAAAATGTTTGTAGATAATGACATATTTTTGGTAAACATTAATGAAATAATATTCTTGCAAAAAAAATGATTTTATTAAAAAAAAATGACATTTGTTGACGTTGAAGAAATAAAGATATCCTTTATGTCTTGAAAATGTAGTTTTGCAAGTTTGTTGAATATCTAGAATGAAATATGTGTTTAAATTATTTAAAAGGATTTTAAGGTTAAAGTCTATTCTCTCATTCATATAAACTTTTAGTAATGTGACACTAAGTGTATAAAGAAGTTTAAGGAAGAATTATATGGTTTACACATGGAATAATAAAATTGAAAATTTTAGTGTGTGAAATAAGGGTTAATAATGTGATAAAAGTAAAATGTAAGGCTACATAAATAATGGAAGAAATGATATTTTTCTATAAAAGTACTCTTAAGCGCAAGTGTATTTATTGAATGAAGTAAGTAAAGAAATATTTTGTTTGGGAAAAGGTTGATAAAAGTATTCATTAAGTGTTAATGGGTAAACATGGAAAAGTTAGTGTGTGTAACTTGGTAATGTTGTAAAATATTAACACTTATGAAGTAAAAAGAAGTTATGAGGTAAAGGTGTTTATAATTATGTAGAATAATACACCAAGGTTAAAAAGGGTGTTAATGTGTTAAACACTTAAGAAGTTAGTGTGGATGACTTAATAGTGTTTTTGGAAAATTAACACTTGTGAAATTGAGTAAAAGGGTGATTTTAGAAACAAATGGGTAAATTGGTAATTTTACTTAAAGTGGAATATTTTTATGAAATAAAAATATTGGAATAGGTGTTACACAAAGTGGTCCTAAGTGAATATGATTTTTGGAATAAAATCAAGACTAAAGTGTAAAGGATATAAAATGATAAAATTTCAAAGTGTAATACAAGTTGGGGCGGTAGAGTCTCGGGTTTTGGCTTCAACCATATAAAAGGGAAAGTGGAATAATGTGGACATATGTAAAAATGTTATAACACATAAAGAAAACTCGGATGATACCGGGATAAAAGCAAGAAGGGCCCGAAGCCCTTGGATGAAAAGCACTAAAACATTGGCCATAGCATATAGTGCGCATTGTTGGCGGTGTGACGCCCTTGGAAGTAGGCGGTATTAGAAGATTTCGAGAAAAGATAAAGAAAATATGGAATATATCAAGAAAGAGTGGTGCTAGGCTTACCGGCCATTAGCACACTCTTAGTACACATTGGTAGGTGTCATTCTTTTATTGGATTTTTTTTTTTTGAGAAAATATGGTATAGTTTTAATAAGTCTTTTTTTGTGTTTTTTTATTTTAGAAAAAAATGTTCTAATAGAAAAAAATATTTTTCACAAATTAAAAAAAAAAGATATTATTAAAAACCACTATTTTAATATAATAAATATTTTTTTTGAGAAAAACTGTTTAAAAAAATAAAAGTTAGTTTAGTATAAATAAAAAAAAATTACATTTTTAAACAGTTTTAAGAAATAAAAAATTTGTTTTAAATATGGTAAAATTAAAATAAAAATTAAGTTTAAAAATAAAGGGCGCCGCTGGCGCGGACCTTTAAAAATAAAGGAATATTGGATAAATGGGTGTTTGAGGGACTAAATGATTTAAAAATAATTAAAAAAAACAAGTTTAAAAATAAGGGGTACCGCTGGCTCGCACCTTTAAAAATAAGAGAATATTTGGTAAATGGTTGTTTGAAGGACTAAATGAGTTAAAAATAATTTTAAAAAATTAAGTTTAAAAATAAGGGGTGTCATTGGCGCGGCCCTTTAAAAATAAGAGAATATTTAATAAATGGGTGTTTGAGGGACTACATAAGTTAAAAATTATTTTAAAAAATTAAGTTTAAAAATAAGAGGTGCTGCTGGCACGGACCTTTAAAAACAAGAGAATATTGGGTAAATGGGTGTTTGATGGACTAAATAAGTTGAAAATAATTAAAAACATAATTTTTTTTAGATTAGTTTTTTGATGCAAAAATACAAAAATTATTTTAAATGTTGTAAAATTAAAAAAATGAGTTTAAAAAATAAGGTATGCTACTGGCACGAACTTTTAACAATAAGAGAATATTGATTAAATGAGTGTTTGAAGGACTAAATGAGTTAAAAATAAATTTAAAAATGATAATTCCTTAATAGAATAGTTTTGTTCTTAAAAAGCCTATTCTAATTTTAAAACTGTTTTTTTCTCAAAGTTTGAAGAATTACTTTTTTAAAATAAAAGTTCAAACCTTCCAAATGTATCCAAAATAATTTTTTTTAAAGAGTTGTTAAAAAAAAATGAGTTTAAAAATACGGGGGTTGTCGTTGGCACGGACCTTTAAAAATAAGAGAATATTCGCTAAATGGATGTTTGAGGAACTAAATGAATTAAACATAATTAAAAAAAAAAACTCTTATTAGAATAGTTTTTTTTTTCAATATATTTTTATTGAAAATACAGATTTTTAGTTTTTATTGAAAGAGTTATAAACATTTTACCTTTTATAAACATTTTTAAAAACAATTAAGAAGTTGTTTTTTAAAAGTGTTGCAATGTTTTTTTTAAAATAGTCATTTTTTTTATAATCTTAAAACAATTATAAAAAGTAAAAACAATTAAAAAAAACGACTTCAACTGAGTGCCGCTGGCGCTGATATCGCGATTGATTAGTGCCGCTAGCGCGGGCCCACATTCAACAAATGATGTGGCTCTGTGCCAGCGACACTAATTAATAGCGATATCATGTCAATAAATATAGTTTTTTTATTTATGAAAAAAATAATTTTTTAATATTTATTTTAATAAAAAATTGTTTAATTTGAGTTCTTAGGTTCGTGATTGATTAGTGTCGCTGGCGTGGTCTCAAATTCTATAAATGATTTGAGTCCGCACTAGCGACACTAATCAATCGCGATATCATGTCAATAAACATAGTTTTTGTTTTACTTTTAATAAAAAAACTGTTTAATTTTAATAAAAAAAACTGTTTAAGGGTCCGGGAATGTGGGTCTGCGCACTAATCAATCGCGATATCATGTCAATAAACATAGTCTTTTTAAGTTACGAAAAAAATATTTTTTTAATTTTAATTTTAATAAAAAAGTGTTTACTTTTAATTAGAAAAATTGTTTGCTTTTAATTAATTTTTTATATTAATAGAAAAACTGTTTTTTAATGTAATTGTTTTTATATCAATTGTTAGAAACAAAATAATGAGAAACTGTTTTTATTTATGTCCAGCTATAGTTACTCTTGGTTTTATAAGTTAAAAAGCCGTTTTTTTTTTTTGAGAAAGTTTTGCCAATTTGGACACTCTGTACTAAGTAGGTACTTAGTGCCAATTAGAGTAGCATTATTCATCAAGAAATGGATTGTGTGGTAAAATGTGTTGATACAACCTAACTTGAATGATTGTAATAAATGTTCCATTAAAGGTGAAATGGACAATTAAATGCGTAAATCCATTAATGTCCTTAGATAAGGTAATAGGGTAAATAAAGTGGGTGGATGGGTGGTTAAGTAACCTAAGTGATTAAACCCATAATTTACATAAGAATGTATTGTAAATGACTTTCGAATGAAAAATACGTATTTTCTAACACGGTGGATGTGTATGTTGAATGGGTTATATTCAATGAAAATACTAAAGTGTATTTAAATGAACAAAAGGGTAATTCCGGTAAAAGGAATGTGGTTGGATAAATCAAGTGTAGTGATTTCAAGTGTTGAACCGGGTGTGTTAAACAAAGTAAGAAATGATAAGTATGAGTAAAGAAAGTTTTTATAAGATTAAAGAAAATTAATCTGGATAAGTAAGATTTTCGAAAGTAAAACGGTTAATGCATTGGAACATATATTTTCAAAGGTATATATATATATATATATATATATATATATATATATATATATATATATATATATATATATATATATTCGTATGCATGTGGTTGTAGAGTGTGAGCATCCTTTCTTCCGTTCATTTTTATACTACTTTGTATATTCTCACTAGGTATATGCTCACACCATCGCTTTGTTACGGCAGGTTGGGTGCGGTTTCATATTTTGAGAGCACTATACTGGTAAGTGTACTTTATTTATATTACGTTAGTAGCTCTGTTTTCTTAAACTTCGAGGTGCTCCCCATGGGTCCCTCACGTAGTTTACTTTGAAACTGAAATCGCATGCTAATAAATGAAATGCTAACTAAGATAAAACTAGACTAGTAACATTATTTAGGTTGTTTCATTGTACTTCACACTAATGCTCGGGTCGGACTGAGTTGACTCACGGGTAACCCATAAATCTGGATCGGGGTGTTACATTAAGTATAGAAGAGGTTTAATATAGCAAGTCATTTCATCCTTCTTATAATAATTTACCTATACTAGTGCAAGGTGTAAATTTGGCCCGATATTTTTTTCCGGAAGGTAAACCGGATGAAAGTCATTTTAGTTATATTCCCATATGAGGCTATTTTTAGGATCATCATGGTACATTTTAATTTATAGTTAAAAGTTGATGTGAAAATGGATATGGTGTTATCATGGCTATTGTTACCTCATGGGAATTGTTGGATTTGGATGTCTTTGAAGTTGCTGACTAACTATTGCGCCTCAAATGGATAGGCTGACATCCGGTCATACCTTGCACAATACTCTCACAATATCCAGTTAAATAAAAGTCTTGAATCGTAAACCACCCTTAGGTATTCGACCCCCATAACCTGACCTTTTCTGAGCTCGCTGAACAAAGAATCACACTCTTCTTCATTATTCAAGTCCTCAAAAACCAACCACGTGGCTTTCTCTTTGATTGATCCAACATGGGAGAATGAGGTAACACCAATTATAGGGCCTTTCACATTGGATACCCCAAATAAAAATAATATCATTCATCTTGGCGATATGACTTTTCCTCGAATTTTCCTTTTACCGACTTGTTTGGTAGTGCCCACGGTTTGGTGGTTGTTCTCGTGGAATGAATCTTGCTACAATGTCTGCTAGTACCTGGACCTTAATATCTATCTGGGAGGGTGGAGGTACCAGATACGAACCTTCCTTACTACACCTAACATATTTTCAAAAGGGAAGTTGTTAGTCCAATTATAGGGTGACATTTGAAGTGCCTTAGCTTTCGGGAGACAACTACTAATGAGTAGGCCAACGTCTAGAGTGGGATCTTTCTCTGTTAAACATTGATTAGGTTTTTACTGGTGTAATATATCGATGCTGGAATTTCCCTTCCTCACAGATGAGGGATGAGCTGGCGACATGATAAAAAATGGCCAAGTATAATCAAATGACCACTCTCAAGTGAGGACCGTCGGGATATGCAATAGTCTCAAGTAATTATTTATTTACTCCAATAATTTGGAGGATTCTCAATTTATAATTACTTCCTCTACTTCCCCAGGTATTAAAAGAGTGGTCGAAAATAATTATATAACTAATTGATAAATCGATTAAGATCTGCATGCATTCCTGTGAGCTTATAAACTTTTTCAATAGTGGTCAATGGTTGAATGGATTTTAGTGCTTCTATTTGATCGAGGTTGTTCCCATTATCATGTTGGTTAACTAGTTATTCGAAGAACTTTCCTGAACTCAATCCAAAAGAATAATTGGAACGTTGAGATCATCCTGTAATTACGAAATATTGTCTATTTTACTCCTTGGACATTTTCATCACAAGACTTTAATAGGTCTCTCCTACATTCTTTAGTCCGGAGGGCATGTTTATGTAACAATAAATCCCCAAAGTAGTGATGAACGACGTTTTCTCCCGTTTCAGGATAAAAAACAATTTTATAGAAATTGAATATGTGTTTAGGAATCTTATGTGTTCATGGTTTGAGGTAACGTCCAATAAGCGATCTATCTTGGGAATAGGGAATATGTCCTCGGGAAAGTCATTATTTACGCCCGTTAAATCGGCACAAACTCTCCATATCCCATTGCTCTCCTCTTCATCATTTTTGTGTTCCACAATCACTTTGGGAATTTTACTTCTTTAATAAACCTTAACTCTAGAAGTTTCTCAATTTCTTCTTCAGTGTCTTTGGCCTTATTAAGTGCCATTTGACTAGCTTTGTGCGAGAGTGAGGGTAAGTTAGAACCATATGAAATTTATAGCACATGAATTTAGGCTCTATCCTTGGCATATCATAAGGCCACTAGGCAAACACGTCTTAGTTGTTTGTCAAGAATGCAACCAACTCGCCCTATTTAGGTTATATTAAACTCCCTAACAAGAATTTTTTTCCAGCTTGATTGTCATTAAAAGAAACTTCCTTCAGCATCTTCATGGACTAATCTCCTAGTACACCCTAGGTTTCCTCCACCTTAGGTCACTCGTGCTTTAGTTGCTATTTTTTTTAGGGGGGATTTTCCTTATGAAATATATACTCGGTCTTCTCTTTTTTCTTATCTTACCTTAGAAAAATGGAAGTGATAAAACATTGCCATGCAGAGGCCTGGTTGCCCATTATCTCCATTATTCCTCGATTGATAATGAATTAGATATTTTGGTGGTAGATCAACGGTACGACCTGAATGGAATTCAAACACCCTCTCCTAAGGATGACACTATGCGAAGACTCAATATCTACTAACAAGAATTCGATCAACTTTGACATTCCTCTTTCTTAGATTAGAAGAATTATCTTTCCTAGTGGTATCATCATATTCTCTGCTAACCCAACTAACAAATGTTGCCCTCCTCGAGGTCCCCCATACACTGGTTTAACTTGTTGAACAATTTGAGGTACATAACTTTGGAATAACTCCCTTGATCGACCAAGTCTTGTTATTATCCCAGTTTGTTATACGGAGTTTGATGACTAAAGCATTATGATTGTGGGTTATTACTTCGACCAAGTCTTCCTATATAAATAGTATGTGATTTGTGTGGTCCACTTCTTCTAGATGATGATGATTTTTAACGATTGGCTTGAAGGGGTCTATCTAAAATGCCTCAATCACGATTGTTATTTTTTTTTACTTCCAATCGGACCACATTTACTTTGATACGATGTGCACTATATGCATCGTGGATGATGGTGAATATACGTATTCCCTCACCATCGTTAAGCATGATGTCTAGTCGTTGGTCGATGACGACTTCCTCCTTTATAGCCTTTTTCTCGATGTAAGCATTGAGGTTCCCAATCTGTACCATCTATTATAAATGATACTTGAAAGCTTTACTTTTAGTTTTTTGTGCATGCTTGTTGTGATAGGAACTCCTTAGCCATGAATTCCTCTTGGTGAGATTTCCAAGTATCTTCCTCGGCCACTCAAAATACTCCTTGTCTCTAGTCTTGGGGATAATCTTATAAATTGACCATTTAAACATGATTTTAATCCCTTTAGAAGCTTTGGAAAATTCCATTTTGTCCCCATTCTTCTTACCCTCGACTTATTTTTTTGGCTTTCGTTTAGTTACCATTGGCTTTTGCTCGAATGTTAACATGGTTGCATTCAATCACCACGCATTCTACCTTTGTGTATTTATCAATTTGGTACATCAAATAATCTATGGTAATTTATTCTTTTTTGGTTAGTAATTGGTATAACAATGAGTCACTTGGTAGACCAATCTTGATGGAAGCACTGCCACCTGCTTCGAGCAGTCCTATACTCCGTTGTACATTTCCTAAAACCTCTGGGCGTACTCTAAGGGGATTTTCCTATGAATTATTATTCAACATGAGTAGGGCGTCTAGTTTCTCTGGGTAGGAGTTATTATATATGAATATACTCGTGAGTGATTCGGTTAACCACTCAAAGCTCTTTACCGACTCAACGGGGAGTTTCTCGAACCATTTCTACGTGATGTCTACCAAACTGGAAGGAAAAATAAGGCACAATTGTACTTCATTGTTATTCCACAATTACATGAGTTAGAAATATTGGAAAACATGATCATTGGAGTCTGTCTTCCCATTGTAAATTTAAAAACACCAGGGGAAAGGGAACTTCTTTGGGAGTTCCGCTTCCTCCGCAGGTTAGGCGAAACCTCATTTGGTTGATCAAGGCCTTCCTAGACAATTCACTAGTTGGGAAGACTCCATATTGGACTATGAGACTATCCAATTATTCTTGGATGAAACTGTAAATATATCCCTATCTTGCCCCTTTCTAGCCTTGTGTACTTGTCCCGATTTTCCTCACCTTCCAGTCGCTCATTACAGTGTTGTGTATTCCTTTGACTATGAGTTTTACTCACTTGAGGTATGAGAGCTCTAAATACTTCCCGATGGTTGCATTTTTACTTGCGAATCTCATGCTCAATCCTCTACAACCGGCGTTAGAGGTTATCTTTCTCCTCCTGACATTTTCGAGCAACTCAAACATTCCTCATATGAGTCAATCATTTGAGAGACTTGGTTAGGGTCATTGGTCAACGTGTGGATGGTAACAATGACTTGGGGTTCTCATGTGAGGGATATACTGAAGGGAGGATCTAATATGCTACCATGGTGATTACACATATCCGCTATTTTTGATTTTTTAAAGTCGTGTTGTTCTTTATGCGTTTTAACTATGGATCTAAATATTGCACTCAAAACTTGGCTATTGGGATTTGGCAATCTCATTCCCATAGATAGGGGAAATCACACAAGATAAAATTCACTATAACTAATGGAATTATCACATAATCTAGGTAACAAAAAAAAAAAAGTAATGTATATATGCCACATCCACGATATAAACACAACATGTACGTGGTTCGACAAGGTGACAATGTCCACGTGAGAGCTGTTTTTATTAACTAAAGAGAGAAAGAGTGGGAGTAACTCTTAATAAAGTTTGACATATTATCTTACGCATGCCCACACCTAGGGTGTGGAATCACTATTTATTGATGCATGGTTATCTCCTTTGTGCTTAAGCTATCCCTCATTTGGCTTTATTTGCTCTAAGTTCTTTGTCACGTGACGAGGGAATAAGTCCACTATGAGCCACTTGTATATTTGATGGTCCCAATCATTAATAAAGGTAAATACCGTATCCACGCAATTCTTATGCAAAATAAAGTATTCAGGGCCATTACATGCCCTAATCTCCCAAATACACACTTATATTAGAATAAAAAAATAACACGAATAATAACTGTATCATTGCTATCCCACCATTGAGCTAAGACTCTCCAATTCTCCCTAAGTAAATATTATCATATGTTTTTATAAAATCATAATCATATGTAAAGTCACGTTTTAATTATCATATTATCATATGTTTTAATTACCGTAATTATCGTATTCACAACTCGTGATAATTTATAAAATCATAATCATATATATTACTTTTAATCACTAAGTAATATTCAACATAAATCGCATATTACTTTATTCTCAAGTAATATTTAAATTCGGATTAATTTTTAATTATCCCACAATTAAGTCTAATTAATTCCATTTTAAAAGTCATTAAAAATACGGGGTGTTACACACTTCCCCCCTTACAACGAAATTTCGTCTCGAAATTCAAAAAAAGTATACCAGATAAGAACAACTCTGGCTATACGTTGCGCATCGCTTCCACGCACTTACAAGTAAACTAATCTGTATCGCCCATACAGTAGGTTATCAAATACCCTTAACAATGAACACCGCACGTATGTTCATTTTAAACTCCACCTGTCACGAAGGTTCTTGCCCAAGCCTTATCGTTTAAGTTTCACTACTTAAACTTTATTTTAGATATTCACTATCTAGTCTTCTATTATTCGCACCATAGTAGATTAATCCTTCTTTAGATACATACGATCTCGTCTCGCGACGATCGCACACAAGTAGGTTATTTGTGTAGTATATATTTTACACACATTATATACTAAGTATCAACTCATCTCTAATCTTCGTAATAGTACCTGGTCCCCCACCTTTAACGAACAAGCAGGAGAACAACAAGGCTTACCGTGTCATATCTCAATTGGCATCACGCCCCAAAGTGAACTTATATGAGTTATTGTACACAAACTCCACTAGTGGAAGGGACTGCTCTCGTTCTCCCCTAAGATCCAAGGGTACACATATAATTTATTCTCCAATATCTGATTAGTCCGCTTCTTCTGTCCATTCGTCTGCGGATGATAAGTCGTACTCAATCACCACTCGGTACTTATGGCCTCGTGAATACTCTTCCAAAATCGAAAGACAAATATCTTGTCCCAATCGGACACGATATCAAGCGCTACCCCATGTAACCTCACTATCTCGATTATAAAGATCTGCGTATACTAACTGCCATAACGTGAGCTACTTCGGTTAATCGATCCACTATCACCCATATAGGCTCGTAACCCCTCTAGGAAGTAGTTACCTTCGCGATAAAATTCGTGGAATGCTTTCCCATTTTACTGGTTGAGAAATCCCTACTGGTTTCGGATGGTCCACTCTTTACCAACAGATAGGTGACCCATTGCAAAATGAATTTTAGCAATATTTCTCTTTATTGCATCCCATCACAACTGTCATTTATAACTTGATACATCTTATATTCTCTCAAATGTACTTCTAATCATGATCCATGTGACTTTGCCTCACCGCATGTCCTAAGTCTTTTCCCCGCTCTAAAAATTAGTTTCTTGTGAAACGCAAGCTTCTGACAAAGCTTATGAAATAAGCTTCGACTTCCCTGGCTAAATGTTATCGAATTCACACGACAATCATAATCCACTACCTGATTTAATTCACCTAGGGAGCCCATACACCCTATGTCTCACGCATTATTTCACCAATGATATGTACCCCTCTTAAATCAATTCTCATGCACTTGGCATGCTAATAGGGTAAGAGTACACTCAACCACCCCACTAGTCATAACTTAATCACTCTTTCAGTGGCATCATTGTTCTATTCATAATGATACAAGGACTAGGCGACTCTGCCAGCCTTAAGTCGTAATAGAATTATCAGCTCTCAATTATATTCTTGTATATGTATAATGACCAAAGTACGAAACCCATGTACTAACGACCAAACTTCTCTCCAACTCTCGACGTTTGCTTATTTCATGCGTGGGATGTCTCGCAAAGCGAAATCCAAACAAGAAACTCCCCGATACACTACTACCTAACATAGTCGATTGTCGAGATCCGTAAGACCCTCAGTCCATAATATGTACCTTCTCACAATCTCCTTATGTTAAAAATCTACTTATTTCCTTTAGAAATAACATGAAACATGGCTCTCTCAGTATCTCAAGTTCTCAGTAAGTTATATCTCTTTGTTCAATAAAGAACACAATGTATCCTGAGTTACATGAGTAAATAAATCCCTACGCATCAGGATCACATATAACTACGCAACATACTCACTGAAGTCTATGATACCATGAAATTTACATATATGTATATATATATATATATATATATATATATATATATATATATATATATATAGGCCCAACCCTATTTCAGGTGGTGACTCACCAAAGTAATATTACTCACTCAGAATATCCAGCACGATAGTCTTATCACTCAATCTACTATCGTTCAAACATTCAGTAATTAATCAATACACATTACCATAATAAGCTCTACTTTGCTAACTCAAAGTAGTAGTAAATTATAACGATAAAATATGTTCTTAGTGCCCACCTGGCTCACTCACGGGTGACATCAAAAAGTCCCATTATCAACTATAGATACGTTTTCAACCCGACTGTTAAAACCAACGTACCCACTAAACTCAACTCGCACACAAATTTTAATGTTAACAATTTATATATATTGTGACACACCCATGCGACTTGAATTAATCCTTTACTCACAAGGATGGAACAAAACTTCACCACTCTCACCCAATCGTAGGGTCCCAACACTTAGCTTCCAACATGACCCATGAGCATCGGCATTGGTTTATCATCTAGGATTTCATCCAATAATTTCCCCCTCCTTGTAGTGGGAAATATTTTCTGTTATGCGGATTAGACGCCCATCACTGAAATATTGGCCCAAAATCTTTAGGCCTTACGTAAGGCTTTACTGGCCGCCCATTTACTTCCCGGGCCTCGTCGACTCTCGGGTTGTAAATTCTTAGGCCCAATTCTCTTGTCCCAATTTCTCCGCTGGAAATCTCACTCCTCCAGTTGTTATGCCTAACTGACATGGTTTACCATTCCCAAACTTATCGGTCTCACTTCTCAACGTGGATGCATTCAACACTAGTAGTTTCCCTTTCTACACATAGGGCAATTTCCCCTTTCATTCCAATGTCACTGGTCCCATTGACTATTTTGGAATGTCCTTCTTTCGGACCGAGCAGTCTTAGCTCCCAATTTCGATTTTCGTTATTACTTTGGCTCTAGTAGTCCCATGAAACTAATGGTCAACCTCGCTTATCTTGACTGAATTCATCACCACTCAGTAAGGATTTAAATAGGTCCCCTACTAGGTATACCTTTCGATAATGTTTCACCATCACCATTGAATTCGATCTTGCCTTTCGGATAGGTTTTTCCAACCCTCAGGGCTCCCCTTCTTCTAGAAGCGGTTGCAAGTTTCTTGGCGACATTGACCGTAGTCATCTTCGTCAAATTTCCATCCGCATTTAAGTATTTAAATCATGAGTCCATTCACAACAATGGAGTCTTCTTATATTCGATATACCCCTTCTTCGTTGGGTAAAGATTTCATTAAACTAGTTTACTTCTATCGCGTGTTGGGTTTTCTTTCTTGCCCATACGAGATAAGTTTCGAGATTCTTTCACATCCCTATTAAAATTGTAGATGGACGATTTCACGGTCGATCCATACCCAAATTTCTCATTTTATTTTCTCACATGCTTCTTTATTTGTGATGTCTAACTCTCATCACTTTAGATTGCTCCTTTGAGCAAAAATTTTGTTCGAAATTTTTGAGTACTGTGTGTTTACTACACTTCACCCTATATAATTGCCTTTGAATTTCTTCCTTCACAAGAGTCCTTCTGACTCCTTCACCTTTCACTGACAGTGTCGGGTCAGTTTGAAATGGCACAAACGCCATCCATGACGGTGCTTGGTGAAACTACAATTCCCGAACGTTTTCTTTATTGTCCTCAGCCTGAACAAGAATTTTGGTGGGTTCTATCTCAAACACCATTTCCTAAACACTCTATATCTTTGGATGAGTCCTCCTTCTATTATTATTCTAACTACCCTCGCTGGTCATCGATGCCCGACCGAGCTCGTATAAGAATAACATCACTTATTTTTTTGGCAGGAGCGCGTAAGTCGTAATACGCAGAGGGATACAACATCCTAATAAGATGGCTCTATATCAAAGAATGCTACGCTGAAATGTAGAAGGTCATACAGATCCTAAGGATACTAGAACCTGATGCTCTGATACCACCTGTGATACCCTTCCTAATTAAATACCGGGTGATTAGTCCTTTATTAAATTAAATCAGAATATCCAGTTGGTTCATTCTCAGCATCAGTGTTGAAAAATAATTTCTTTATTAATTCACCTAATAAATAATTAAGCTACTGTCAAAACTTTTCCATTTTTAATTTAATTAAAACAATTCCATAATACGGAATCCTAATTTAGTAACATCACATCACAACTGAACTAAATATAACAGGAATAAAAGTGACCGTAATAAACTCTCGAGTTTAAATATATCATTATCACGAAATAAAAGTGATATCCACAGTACCGACATACCAAATTACAACCTCTAGAATCTTGGGAGACATGCCCCAAATGAAAGTAAATACTACACGTGTGTGAATCAATAGATTTGAAGCGTCTAAACAAAGTCTGCATCTCCATTAGCACCTATAACCCTTCGAGACATCCATATTCTAAGTCGGCATCCCTGATACTGGATACCTGATGTACAAGATACAATAGAGAAGGTAATATGCAAGGAAACGGGTCAGAGCCCGATCGTAAAAGATTTTAAAAACAGCAAGTGAATAAATGCTACAATTAGCAATTATTATATACATGTTAAATCCTCGATTTCTCTCTTGAGATTCTCACCTCTCATCTAGTGTACACGCCTAACGCATCACCAAATGATTCTAGTTACTATTACCACTTTCACTAGATTGTAACACTATCTCAACTAACTATGGACCTTATCTTTCCCACGTATTTTCTTCCCAACACATGTAATAAATAAATATATATTAGTTCAATTCTCAGTATAATTAAGTGTTCTCAAACTTAATTAATTTCATATATCACTATATTTCATGTCTACTTAAATCACACAGTAGATAATATCACAAGTATATATATACATTCACTCTATTATAAATATACAATACTACACCCCGAGACATAGCTGCGGTGCATGCATACTCTGTTATCTAGTCCCAGTACATCTCGTTACTGTATAAAGGACTGTTGGTTCGGTATATCCCCCGAACAACAAATATCAAAACACAAGTATTGGACATGAACATAGTCCTAAGGCTTTTGTTTACGCACCCAAATGACCATTCAATACCATTATTCTCACTAATGGAAAATCAACCTAAGTCCTATGTTCTGAGGCAACAAGTCAAAAATCCCCCTTAAGGCTCATCAGGATATGACTGCCCTCAACGCGCAAATCTCCCGTCGATAGCAAGTAGGCTAGGTATGTCATACATATAAATCATCAAGCAATAGGTATATACTCAACCTATATAAAAATAGGTACACAGTCGACCTATGTCTCATATTAGGAATTCATCCTACCCCAAGTATCTGTTGTATTTCTCGAATACTACCCGTACTTGTTAATTACAATTTAATCTCATTATTGTATTTTATTATGTAGTTATCACTCACATAATTCCTTTCTTAATTCACTATATAATTTCTCAACATTAACCCAAGTCTCTCATTCTTGGTTAATGTACCAAAAATTATTCAGAACCAACTGTGGGCCAAAATACGAATTTCTAAACTTTTCTGGGCTAAAATAGGATTTTTGAAATCTCGTTAGAAGCCCGTGAATTCTCGTTCAAATGAGAAAGCATCTCGTTCGAACAACATCATGTCTCATTCGAACGACTTCAAACGACATCCCAGTTCGTTCGACGTTTCAGCAGTTCGTCTCTAACCTTAGTTTTCTGCATTTTTCTCCCTTCTCTTACACCCAAACCCACATGGAATATATTCTAACGAATCCCAAATATCCCATTATCATTTATACATGTTTATGGGTGATTATAACACATAAAAAACATCTAATTCCTTATTTTCAAGAAGGGTTTTTATCTAAATTAATATAATCTTTAAAATCCTCAAATTCTATATTCACCATTTAGGTTCTTCATAAAACCCAGAAACAGTACGTAAATCCTAACTTTAAATGATCACAACCTCCTAAGAATCAATCTAAATTGATATACCCAAGTATATACATGATTTATAACATCAAAACATATCAAAATAATCATGGACTTTCGATGACTCATGCTAATCTTATTTTAAATATGAAAAATCTGTACTATATAATTCTTTCTCAAGAACACATATAAACCACAAATTTTCTGAAAGGAATTATCCTAAATGATTTCCATTTTAATAATTACATGAAAATAATCAAATTTTCATCTTTGATTAATAATTTTCATGGATGTTTATCTCTTCTAATTTAACATGGATATTATAATCACTAATTGGAACAAGAATTACACTTGTCTTAATGTGTAGGTATGATCCTTTGGAGAAGATATGTGTAGGATGTCCCCTCATCTTTTTCGATCACTTTTTCGGTGGTGGTGCAAGGTGGTTGTCCATTGGTTTGCTCTCAAAACCTCTTCCTCTCCTTGGAAAAACCTCTCCCTCTCCTCAAAGACCTTTCCTTTATTTTTGGGTGAATGAAACTAAATTCTCTAATCTCTTCACATATATAATAAAACCCAATTTTCGTAGTTACTATTCACCTCCCAAATAAAATGACCAAAATCCCACTCTGGGGTGTCCTTTTGGTTCCCAATTGACCCGAGACCTAAATCAACCCCCAGGTAGACTTTTCTACCTATTTTGACCCTTCCGGACACAACGGTGCACTCAAAATGACCATTCAGATGACATAAAAATAGTTTACTTTTCATTTCATTTAAATATAGTCCCGACACGACTCACACGTCCCGACTTAATTACCGTGATTGTCGTATTCACAACTCGCGACAATTTATAAAATCATAATCATATGTAAAGTCATAATCATATATATTAATTTTAATCACTAAGTAATTGTTGATGTAAAAAATTAGATTGCTCTAATTATTCAATCACAGATAAATAAAATGAGATAAAGATTTTTAAAGTGGTTCAGCCTTATATGAATGGCCTACGTCCACTGTTATGTTATTGCTGAGTGTTTGAGAATTCTCGAGTATATGTTCTCTTAAGAAATTCCGGTCCCTTTGAATGAGGGTGATACAAGGTATTTATAGCCCTTAGGCTGTACATGAAAGGGTTGATACATTAAATGATATACATATGAAATGGTAATACATTTAATGCAGCGTGTGCGTCAAGATGATAAACATTCAATGAATAGTTAAACTGTTGATTATCTGGCAATTAATTCTACGGCCGAGATGCAGCTCGGACCGCCTTAGTTGCTCGTTGCTCAGGAGTTCCTCGGAGCGCTAGAGTACCTCGGAGTGCTGAAGTTCCTCGGTGTATCCTCGTTGCTCGGAGAGAACATGAGTTGGTCGGGGAAATGAACTTCCTCGTTGCTATTGTGCCAAGTAGATTAACACGTGTCTTCATATTATTCATCCATATCAGCATATTAATTTTGGTATCAACAGAAGCCCCCAATGTTTCATATTTCAAACTTTGAGGAGTATGGAACATTCTTTCTCGGTATATGGCAATATTAAATGACTTTCCTGGGTTTTAGGAGCATTTTCTTCATATTTGAATTTCCTTCCAAATTCGCAGAATCCGCCTTTTCGAATTTTTATGAGTGCTTCGATCTTCGTGCATTTTTGTCCTTTTAGCCGCCGGTGGCGTATTAGTTTCTTTTGTGTAATCATTTCCTTCGCAGCTTCCCAAGGTAAAGTATTTAAACTTCTTAGGTAACCATACCGTCTTCTACCTTTTCCAATTTTCTGCATTCAAGCTTTCTGTTCTCTCTCTCTCTTGTGCGTTCATCTTTTCCTTCGCTAGTTGTCAGCTCTTCCTTTTTCCTGTAAGATTCTCTTCTTTTCTTCTGTATTTCTTTTATTCACTATGGTTTATCTTGTGGAGTCTGTTGAGAAATTTCGTTCCGATTTTTTCGTTCCTTCCTGGGTAACTCTGGAGGTTCTTTCTGAGCCTTCAGATTATTTTCGATTGGCTGAGGGACATTGGTTCCCCAGTCTATTCATTGCTGAATGTGGATTTTCTTTTCCGCCAAACCCCTTATGCTTAGAGTTCTGTCAGTACTTTGACGTTGTTCCTGCAAAAATAGCCCCCAATTCATGGAGAATAATTAATGGGGTGTATAAATTAAATCTAACTTATGGGACTCGTATAGGGATTCCTGAGATTATGTATTGCTATAGATGTGCTGTTTTAGATAATGTTTATTACTTAAAAACTAGGTTTTTAAATAGGGCTCTTGTAGTTAACCTCCCTGATGCAAATAGAGATTATTTTGAACATGGGGTGGTTATTAAAAATTGGCAATATGCCCCCTTGGTTGGAGATGCAGTATACCAGGGTCCTAAATGCCCCCCATATGGCAATGGGATAGGTTTATTTTCATTTTCCTTTACTTATGAAATTATGCTTTTATCATATTTGACAAAATGTATGACTGATATTTCATTATGTATTTATTTGCAGTTGATAGTAAAAGAAAAATTCCAAAAGAATCAGAGGTTAATATTAAGCATCTGAAACTTATCTGGGGTTTGCATAAAAACGTTGCAGACGAGCACATCAGGTCTGCATCATATTTGCTGCAGTATAGGAGCTATACGACTTCTTATACTGCTCGTCCTGTGATTAGATCTGTTGAGCCAGCGTCAACTCCAGAGGATTCTTCTTCAGATTCTCACATCCCTTTAAGTCAGAGAATGGGCAGGAAAAGAGCTCCTCCTGCTCTATTTGATGACACTACTTCTGCTGCTGAGGCCAAGAAAAGCAAAATTGATGTCCCAGAGGGGACTAAGAAGGTGGATGTTGCGCCTTCCAAAGCTACCGAGAAGCCCCCAGTGGCTCCGAGCAAGAAGGTTGCTCCTGTGGAGATGACTGCTATCTCTCCGACCAAGAGCTCTTCCTTGGTTGAAACTGCTGAAGTCCCTTTGAGGAGATTGAGGAAATCGTCCTCAGTCAATTTGGCTAAAACTGTCAATCTGGCTGAAACCATCTCCTCTCTACCAGCTGGTGGTGTTGGTGTTCCAACCATCGTTCCTCCGAGCTCTGCAATGAGCTCGGTAAAAACTTGGATCATACCCGAGGTCCAAGGAACTGATGAAAAGATTTCTAGGGATATGCTGACATCCCTAGCTACCCGCCACCTTGCTTCGGTAAATTTCTCACACTCTGAATTTCCTTTCTTTCTTTGAATACTTGTATTTTTGCACTGACCTGTCACTTTTTCCCTTGTTTAGCTGGTGAATTGTTTTAACAACATCGTGAAGAAAGATGAAGCAATTAAAGCTTCCAGCTCCTCGTCGGGGGTAGAGGATGCTCTGCTGGGTTTGACCCAATCCTTGAAGGATTCTCGTCAGCAGTATAATGAGGACAAAGCTGACTGGGAGAAAAAGTTGTCTATAGTTGAAGCTGAGAAGGTGAAGCTGGCTGAGATCTCCAAGAGTTTGGAGAATAAGGTGAAAAGTTTAGAGGTCGAGCATCAAAAATATGACGACAAGCTCAATAACTTTGGAGAGCTTGAAGATAAGCTGAAAAAGGCAGAGGAAGAGTTGTCCGTCCTGCGAGATATCAAGCGCTAAAAAGAAGAATTGGATGCGAAGTTAAAGACTGTCGAGGATCTTCTATCCGAGAAACTCTCCTCGGAGAAACTGAAAAGAAAGCTCGCAGTTAAAAAATCCTTCAGCGCTGGCTGGGATAAAGGATGGGACAAAGGGATTGCTACGATGACATCCCAAGTACAATACGGGAAGTTGAAATACTTCCGAGATGGCTGGGTAGCTGCCCTGCAGGAATTGAAGATCAAAGAGGACTCTGATCTATTTCAGCTACACCTTCCTGGTCCTCCCCCACCAATTATAGAAGAAGAAGAGGATGAGGCTATCTCTGATGAATCTTCCATGGCCATGGGTGATCAAGTCCCTGCCTCTCTACCTTCTGCCAACGAGGACATTTCTTCCATGCTTCCTCCTCCTGAAAAAATTTCAACTCCTGCTGATCAAGCTGCTGTTGCCACCGAGCAACCAAGCTCCTCGTCCCAGCCTCCCGAGAAAGTCTTGGGAGACAAGGAAAAGGTGTGAAGTTGTTCGGTATCATTTCTATCTTTCATTATCATTTGTAATCAAACAATGTAATCTTTTTATGATCTAATAAAATACATCTTTGTTCTTCTCTGTTGTTGATGATTTGTTTTCGTTGACTGTTGTCTCCTCTTCATTAGTTTATGGCCAGGATGGAATTGCTATCTGCCAATGATACAAAACTGATGCAGCAATGTCACGAATACTATAAGGCTGGCCACACAGAGCTAAGTGTATCAGAAATTGCTGACATCCTTGGCCATGATGCTTCAGAACAGGCAATTGAGGCTTATCGGTACTTGAAAGCTTTACTTGACCGAGTTGTGGCCAATAATGTGGCCTACTATGAATTGATCGAGGAGCTTCATTGTACCTTAGAAGATCTTCAGAATCAGCACAATGAATCAACTGCTTTGCTGCACAAGGAGTATGAAAATAGATATCAACAGCTTTCTTCTGAAACAGGCCATAAAAAGATCCTTACTGGATACGATATTAGGGAGAGAACCCTAAAAGGTGAAGTTGAGGCCTGCAGGCAGATTGCCGAGTTGCTGGAACAAGAGAACAATAATTTGCAGAAAAATTTGGCACAGTATGAGTCTGCAGCTTCATCCTCTATTGCCTTGGTACCGGTCACTGATGAAGGATTCTCATTCTTAGAGGTTGAAAACGCCAAATTAAGGCAAGAATTGGATACGTTAAGAAAGTCTGGTGTTTCTACTACTGCTCGGGGTCGAGGAAGAGGTTCTCGTGGACGAGGAAGAGCTGTTCAAAGTGTTGTCGAGGAGCAAAGTTCTCCACCTACTCGGAGTCGATCAAGAGTTCTCAGCCGTAATGTTGAAGAAGCTCGCACTCAGTCTACTTTGGAAACTCAAGCGTTCCAATTGAATGCAAAAGATCGTGCTTTGTCTGAAATGTCCAAGAAAAACCTATCTTTGGAAGATCAACTTACTGCGATGAAGTCTGCTTTGAATAATAAAGATGTTTTTGCCAGGAGCCTTCACGAGCAACTAGAGAGAATAACTTTCCAATTCCACAAATAACCTCGTGAGTTTTGGATGGCAGGCTACAATGAAGCCCTTTGTCACTTGGATGTTCGCCTTGAAAATGCCAATAATGAAGGTTATAAACAGGGATGGTTGAACGCACTGGGTGTGTTAAAGCTAGAGCAGGGCCATTTTTTATGGGATTATCATGCTCCTGGGCTACTAGACTTTCCTGTACCGCCTTATAAACTAGACATGGAATGGATCCCAGCTCGTGCTATTCCTCGGAGCTTAATTTCAAAATATCTTGGTGACTATAGTCTTCATTCTCAGATTGAATTATCTCGTCCCGAGCATCTCTTGGATACACCTTCTGTGATGAACGTCAGAATGCTCAGAGATATTAACTTCATTAATTCTCCTCTTTGCCTGGAGGATCCTCCTGCTGGCGAGGAGACTGTTTCAAAAGCTAAAGGAAAGAAACCAATAGAATAGGTTTTTCAATGTAACAGTTATCACATATATGTAGCTTGTAATTTATTTTGAATTTAATGAAAGACTTTCATTTTCTGTTTGCAAATCTGTATTGCTATTGTCTTGTGTTAATCAAACATTTTTACATTTGTGCATATGTATCTGTTAAAAAGATAACAATATTGTGTTGTTCATCAACCAACTTAGTAATCAAAATTACAAGTATCAATGTTGCTCAATCACTTAATAATAAAGTAATGAGTATAAAATGTTTAAAATGTTTCCAACCAACCAAGGTTGTTAAATTGTGTTTGTCGACCAACTACAGTTGATGGGTTTTTATCTCCAATCAGCCATACTTGGTGAATTTTTTCATAAAATGTGTCCGACCAACCAAGGTCGATAATTTATCCTCGTTGACCAATTACAGTTTTGATCACCGACCAACTATACTTAGTTCAGTTTGGAATTCTTGTATTTTCTGGAATGATTTTACCTTCCGACCAACATAAATTGGCATATTTTGTTTCTTAACCAGCCAAAATTGGCATTTTTAAGAATGTTGTTCTTTCCCTTTTACCAACAGGAGTAGGTCATGGGTTTGAACTATCGGGTTCTTTCGAACTATCTTGTCCACAAGCTCTTTTACCAACCGAAGTTGATCACGCAAAAGTACGCCTCCTAACCAAAGGAGTATAATTTGTTCTCGCTATTTTACCAACCGAAGTTGATCACGCTCGAACTATCAGGTTCTTTCGAACTATCTTGTCCACAAGCTCTTTTACCAATCGAAGTTGATCACGCAAGTGTACGCCTCCTAACCAAAGGAGTATAATTTGTTCTCGCTATTTTACCAATCGAAGTTGATCACGCTCGAACTATCAGGTTCCTTCGAACTATCTTGTCCACAAGCTCTTTTACCAACCGAAGTTGATCACGCAAGTGTACGCCTCCTAACCAAAGGAGTATATAATTTTTTCTCACCCTTTTACCAACCGGATTTGGTCGTGGGTCTGACCTATCGTCTTCTTTTTGCTGTCGAGCAGCGTAGTGCACAACACTAGTATTCCCCGAAAAACTTTCAAACAAAGGAGAGAAAAATGGTGAAAACATCATCGTTTTATTCATATTGATGGAACTGTTGTACATTTTACATCATTGATAATACTTGCGAAGGTGTTCAGCATTCCAAGCATTCTTGAATTCCTCTCCTTCTAGAGTTGCTATTCGGTAAGTTCCTGGTCGAACAACTTCTGTAACTCGGTAAGGTCCATGCCAATTTGCCTCCAATTTATTGTGCTTCTGAATGACCTTTTTTAGCACATAATCTCCTTCTTTTAAATCGCATTTCCTCCCCCTTTTGTTGTAGAACAGAGCTGTTCGTTGTTAATAAGCAGCATTCCTAATGGCTGCCTCTTCTCTGACCTCCTCGAGCATATCCAAATCCAGTCTTCTCATCAAGTCACTGACCGGAGAATTGAAATTCAGCACTCTATGTGTTGGAAGACCCAACTCGGCAGGTATCACAGCCTCACTTCCAAACGCCAGCATATATGGTGATTCTCCAGTTGCTGCTCGGGGAGTTGTTCGGTAAGCCCACAGTACTGACTGTAGCTCGTTAATCCAATTAGCTTTAGCCTCACTTAGCCTCTTCTTCAAACCATTTAATAATGTTCTGTTCGTCACCTCAGTCTGTCCATTGCTTTGAGGATGGCCTGGTGCTGAAAGGGTCTTCAGGATGTTTAATTGTTGACAATAGGCAGCAAACTCCTCATTGTCGAATTGTGTTCCATGGTCTGTGATGAAGGCATGAGGGAGACCATATCGACAGATGATATTCTTCCAGACAAATTGGTATACCTTCTCGTACGTCATATCGATAAGGGGTTCAGCCTCTACCCACTTAGTAAAATAATCTACTGCGACGACGAGGTACTTGAATCTTCCTCGAGTGGTCGGCAATGGTCCAACCAAATCAATTCCCCACATGGCATATGGCCAAGGGGAAGTTATGGGTGTCAACAAAGCTTGGGGAGTTCGTCGGATGGAGGAAAAACGTTGGCACTTGTCACATTTCTTAGCATAGACTATACAATCAGCCCTCATCGTTGGCCAGTAGTATCCTTGCGTCGTCATTCTTTGCAAAAGTGTCCGACCTGCCACATGTTCTCCACAAGACCCTTCATGGATCTCTTCAATCAATTCTTTCACCTCGGAGGGGTGTACACATCTTTGCAAACCTACCATAATTCCTCGTCTGTACAAAACACCATTAGTTAGTACATACCGAGCAGCTTTAAACTTCAATTTCTTTGCCGCGAGCTTGTCCTCTGGTAATTATCCCTCTTCAATATACGCCCTGATAGGATCCATCCAAGATGGTCCTAAATCAAGGGTAATAACATTCATCGTCAGGTTTTCATCTATGCTCCGACTTTCCAGTACTTCAATTGGTATCGTTCTTCGCAGCTCGGTACGAGTAGCTGATGCTAGTCGGGCCAGTGCGTCTGCTTGTGCATTTTCTATTCTGGGTATTCTGATCACCTGAATGGCATCAAATTCTGCCAACAATTCCATCACCTTTGCATGATACTTGACCATTAGTTCTCCTTTAACCGCATATGTTCCCATCACCTGATTCACAATTAATTGAGAATCACTGAATACCATCACTTGTTGTGCTTCCATAATCTTTGCTAAATTAAGACCTGCTATCATGCCCTCATACTCAGCCTCATTATTGGAGCTTTTGAATTGAAATCGCAAGGCATATTCTATATCAATCTCGTCTGGGGTTTTCAAAACAATCCCTGCTCCACAACCTGCTGTGCAACATGACCCATCTACATACAATCTCCATGTAGGTAACTCGTGTTCAAATTCCTTATCCAATAGAGTTCCTCGGTGGAATATCTGTTGTTCTCTTCCATCCTCCCCTGTTAATTTTTGCACCTCGTCGACCATCTCTTTTCGCCCTTTTACCAACCAGAGTTGGTCTGGGTTTGAATTTGATGATCTTTCTACATCCACAAGCCCTTTTACCAACCGGAGTTGGTCTGGACTTATGTCTGTTGATCCTATAACATCCACAGGTTGATCAGTGAGCACTTTTTGTTCCTCATGGGTATCAGGATATGTAAACTCTGCTATAAAATCTGCTACAGCTTGCCCTTTCAATGATGATCGGGGTTCATACACAATATCATATTCACCTAGCTCTATTGCCCAGTACATCAGTCTCCCTGACTTTTCTGGCTTATGAAGGGCTTGTCTCAATGGCATGTCGGTATAAACGACGATGGTATGGGCTTGAAAATATGGCCTCATTCTTCTACTTGCTTCAATTAATGCCAATGCCAATTTTTCTAACTTTGGGTACCTAATCTCTGCACCTCGGAAAGCCTTACTTGTGTAATAAATTGGCTTCTGGACTCCATTCTCCAATCTGATCAATGCTGAGCTGACTGCATGCTCTGATACTGCCAGATATAAGTACAACTTCTCTCCCGTTATTGGCCTTGACAACAGTGGAGGTGTTCCCAGATATTTTTTCAAGTCTTGAAAGGTTCTTTCACATTCATCATTCCACTCGAAAGTTTTTCGAAGTGTTTTGAAGAATGGTAAGCATCTATCTGTTGCTCGAGATACAAATCTGTTGAGCGCTGCAACTCGTCCTGTAAGACTCTGCACTTCTTTCTTTGTTGTTGGAGATCGCAACCCTAAAAGAGCTTTGATCTTTTCTGGATTTGCTTCAATGCCTCGCTGGTTGACAATGTACCCGAGAAACATTCCTTCTCGTACTCCAAATGTGCACTTCGTCGGGTTGAGCTTCATCTGGTATTTATCCAATTGATCAAAAGTCTGACTTAAATCAACTAGATGATCAGCAGCTTTCTTGCTTTTTGTCAGCATATCATCGACATAGACTTCCATATTGCAACTGATTTGTTCGACAAAAACCTTGTTCATCAGCCGTTGGTATGTCGCTCCTGCATTTTTCAAACCAAAAGGCATAACATTATAACAATAAGTACCCCTAGGGGTAATAAAAGAAGTACTCTCCCTGTCTTCAGGTTTCATCTTGATCTGGTTGTAGCCTGAATAAGCGTCCATGAAGCTGAGCAGCTCATGCCCAGAAGTATCATCCACTAACTGATCAATTCTGGGTAATGGAAAGTGATCTTTTGGGCATGCCTTGTTGAGATCAGTGAAATCAACACACATTCTCCATTTATTGTTTTTCTTCTTTACCATCACCACATTTGCCAACCAGTCCGGGTATTTCACATCTTCAATGAATTGCGCTTTCTGGAGCTTGTCGACCTCCTCTTGAATAGCTTGATTCTTCTCGGGGCTAAATACCCTTCTTCTCTGCTTTACAGGCTTGATCTCCTTATTCACATTGAGCTCGTGACATAAGAAGTTTGGATCTATTCCTGGCATGTCCTCATGACTCCATGCGAAAGTTTTCTTCCTATTTCTCAAGAAAGTTATCAACTCCTATTTTATTGAAGCATCCAACGATGAACCTATCTGGGTTACTCGTTCAGGGTGCTCGTCGTCCAGAATAACATTTTCTGTAGATTCCACCACCTGTCCTTTTACAAGTTGAGATTCATCTCTGGGATCGAGAGTTTCAATCTCTGTATCTTCTTCCACCTGGTAAGTAGTAGTTTTTTTCCTTGATTCCTCAAGCTCCTCTTGCTCGGCAGATGAATAATAGCATTCCCGAGCTACTTTTTGATCACCTTTCACAACTCCTACTCCAAAGTTTGTTGGGAATTTTAAGCGTTGATGCACTGTAGATGGAACTGCTTCAAACTTCTTCAAACCAACTCTTCCCATGATGATGTTGTAAGCTGACTGCACATTCTTATCCATCACAAAGAAGCGTATTCTTTCTGTTCGACAAGCAGGCCAAGTTCCAATGAATATATCCAACTTGATCGTCCCAAGTGGAAAAACTTTCTCGCCAGCAAAACCCAGGAGGGGTCTGTGATACGGTTCCAATTGAGATAATTTCAGATTCAAACTGTCAAAGCATGAATAGTACATGATGTCTGCCGAACTTCCATTGTCTACCAACACCCTTGAAATCACTACTTCCTTCATCCTCATTTTGATCACCAGAGGATCGTCGTGAGGATAAAGAACACCTGCTAGGTCGTTTTTTGAAAAGCCAATGACCAGCTTCTCTTTGTTTACCTTCCTCGGACGATCGTCCTCGGCCAGATTTATTCGCTGAATATATGAACAAGCTTGAGCCTCTCCAAGGTAAGCCTTTCTTTCTGCAGTAAGGTCTCCTCCTCCTGCATCTCCTCCTGTAATGACATTACAATCAAATGACCCAAAACGTATAGAAAATACCTCTCGTTCTGGCTGTCTTGGTTTCTTGGGAAGGTCGGGATCATCATCTGGATCATCTTCATGGTTTCTCTTCTTTTTCTCTTCTGCTCGACGAGGAGATCTAGACCTCTCTCTAGTTCGGTCGTTATTTTTTCTTTCACCTCCCCAATCAACATATGTTGCTAGCTTTCCTCTTCGGATGAGTGTTTCAATCTCGTTCTGAAGAGCTATGCAATTTTTGGTCATGTGACCATGATCTTTATGAAACTCGCAATATTTATCCTTACTCCTCGAATCAGGGTCTGACCTTAGTTTCTTTGGCCATTTTACCTCCTCGTTGTTCTTGATTTCTTCCAAGACATGATGAATACCCATTTTCAAAGGAGTATAATTGTCGTATTTCTTCAGGACTTCCCATGATGATTTATTATTTCTGGAACGTTTGTCACCACCATTGCCCATATGCTCTTTATTTTTAGACTTATCGACGTCCACCTTGGTGTCTTTATCCATATTCTTCTTTGCATCCATAGCTTCCTCGGCATTCATGATTTTGGCCGCTTTTGCCATCAACTCTGACATAGTTTTAGGTGAATCTTTTGCCAAGGTGTAATACAATTTATTAGGCAATAACCCACTCATCAAGGCGGTGATTGCTGTCTTTTCTTCGTAATCTATGACTTCCAGCTTCTCGTTATTGAAACGAGTTATGTAATCTCTAGTACTCTCACCAGATTTTTGTCTAACACTTAATAAGTGTGCTACTCGTTTTACTGGCTTTGCTCCAAAATAGAAATTGCCAATAAACAACTCGACCAGCTGAAAGAAAGTTGAAATCTTACCCCTAGGAAGATTGTTGTACCATATCTGGGCAGCTCTAGTAAGAGTTCCTGAGAACGCTCTGTATCTCATCTCGTCGGGGACGACATAGATGTCGGTAGCAGCTTGATATTGCTCTATGTGAAGAACAGGATATGTCTTTCCATCATATTTGGGGGTCACTACAGGTGCTTTGAACTTTGACGGTGTAGGAAAATTCACAATGGCCTGTACAAAAGGTGTTCCTCGAACAAAAGTTCGTTGTAGGGTTTTTTTTGCTTTGGCCATTTCTCCCAATTTATCCTCCAACCGTTGGAGAGATCCTTTCCACGCTTCATTTCCTTCCTCGGGCCTATTGGTTCGAGCAATTGATCGTTCTGAGGTAGCTTCTTGAGATCTATCTTGACGAGCAACTGGTCGTGATTGTGCTGATCCTTCTCTTAGATCTGATGGTTGTCGAAAACTCCTCGACATGGTCTTAGGTGGACTCCTATTCCTCCTAGGGCCTAATCGACTGAAAGGAGACACCCTACTCAGTCTTTCTAAAGCACTGGGTCTTTCTGGAGAGAGGGTGATATGTTGATCAGTATCTGTAGCCCTTATTGACGAAGTTCGCCCAGGTTGATAAGAGAAATCATCAGACTCCTCATTACGACGTGACTCAGTACGCCTGGATCGTGAAGAAAGTAAATAAGTTTGCCTCTGACCACTTTGCTGTCCTGAAGGTGCAGGTGCACCACCATGAAGGGTTTGTATGAGTTGCCTCATTGTTTCTTGCATGGCGGTTTGTCCTTGAGCCAGATTTGTCATGATCCCGGCCAGATCTGGAGGTGCAGAGGGATTTGGAGGATTTCCAGTATTTCCAGCGTTTCGATTGCTAGATTCTGGATTATCCGCCATTGATGATGAATGATTTTTGGTGAAAAACGATAGTAACAATCTTTCCCACAGACGGCGCCAATCTGTTGATGTAAAAAATTAGATTGCTCTAATTATTCAATCACAGATAAATAAAATGAGATAAAGATTTTTAAAGTGGTTCAGCCTTATATGAATGGCCTACGTCCACTGTTATGTTATTACTGAGTGTTTGAGAATTCTCGAGTATATGTTCTCTCAAGAAATTCCGGTCCCTTTGAATGAGGGTGATACAAGGTATTTATAGCCCTTAGGCTACATGAAAGGGTTGATACATTAAATGATATACATATGAAATGGTAATACATTTAATGCAGCGTGTGCGTCAAGATGATAAACATTCAATGAATAGTTGAACTGTTGATTATCTGGCAATTAATGCTACGGCCGAGATGCAGCTCGGACCGCCTTAGTTGCTCGTTGCTCAGGAGTTCCTCGGAGCGCTAGAGTACCTCGGAGTGCTGAAGTTCCTCGGTGTATCCTCGTTTCTCGGAGAGAACATGAGTTGGTCGGGGAAATGAACTTCCTCGTTGCTATTCTGCCAAGTAGATTGACACGTGTCTTCATATTATTCGTCCATATCAGCATATTAATTTTGGTATCAACAGTAATATTCAACATAAATCACATATTACTTTATTCTCAAGTAATATTTAAATCCGGATTAATTGTCAATTATCCCACAATTATGTCTAATTAATCCCAATTTAAAAGTAATTAAAAATACAGGGTGTTACAACATATATAAACCAAACATGCCTAATAAATATTTACCGTAAGTGTAAATATTTACTAACATAAGAAAAATTAAGTGAAAGTAAATATTAACTTCCAATGTAAATATTTTCTATTATAACAAACTAACACTAACTTCAATCTTGAAAATGTTCTTATTCTCCACTATGTTCCTTATTTTCTTCTCTTCTCACTAAATATATACTTTGAGTGTAATATCCACTCTTTGAGTTCGAAGGTAAACATTCACTTTAAATAAATATTTACTCAAAGTGTATATCAATTACAGAACATACAAAAATTATTAGTAGCAAAAAAAAATCAACAACACTCTCTAATTCTTTCTCTCTTTTATTAAATCACACCATCGCAACTCTCTGCTTCTTTTTCTCTTTTATTAAATCGCACCATCGTACACATGTACACACACAGTCTTACATAGACACATGCATAGAAATATACACATACACACACTCACGCGCAAATATACACACAGTTGAACACACACACATGCACACACACACACACGTGTATATATATATATATATATATATATATATATATATATATAAGTGAAATTAATCGCAATAAAGTATTTCTAAAAAGCAAAGAATGGAAAGAATGTAGTAAAATGCTCCAAACACAAAGATTTACATGGTTCGACAGCTGCCCACATCCATAAAAAGGGTTCTCAGTTCTTATTAATTTCTCTCAAAGTTTAAAAATTATATCCCCTTTGACCCTGGGGTGAGGGTTGTATTTATAGCAATGCGAAGTAGTTGAGTCATACAAGAAAATATCCTAGCTTGTTATTGGCACGTGTGGTGACTCCTGTTTATCTCATTCGAGATTTTAGGTAACGAACTGTGCCTTTCAGTATTCAAATGATAAGAGTTTGTATTTATCCAGGTTATAAGTATTCATATTTATCCATCTGGAATTGAACATGATTGGGGTGGTGTGCTGATCCTGTTGGGCATGCTTCGACCACCAAAAATTATGCTTTTATGGTTTGGGCCCCATAATTGCCCCTAAAATTCTAGGCCAAAATTGGGTCAGAGTTGGGATATAAGATTTTAAATCCTTTGTAGGCCCGAAAATCTGAACCAAGTGGCGTTGGAAACCTTTGGTCAAACATACTTGTGAGTAGTCAAAACCAGCGGGGGGAAGGCTGGTCATTGTTGGAAATTTGAACCATTAAAAATCATTCTCGAGCTTTGTTCCATATGATTGCCTGCACATAGTTTGAATGTCATTCATCTCCAAATTGTGACTATCATTTTGCTTCTCACTCTTGCTAAAAAAGACCTCCAAAGTTCTTGCTTTCATTTGCTTGCTCTACAAAGTCCTCTAATTTCCTTTCTTTTTCCATCTTCATAACTTTCCTTTATTTTTTTCGTTATTCTTCTATATTTGTAAAAAATAGTGAACATTCTTTATGGAAAGAACTTTAGATGACTTTAGGACATATTCCATCCCTCATGGGTTACAATTGAGTGTGCCCCCTTATTAGAGATCCTATTGCAGTTGATGGGGGACACTGGATCCACATACTAGTTGTGGTTTAGGGAGGATTAACTTTTCCCCCAAATCAACTCTTTTTAGAATTTTGTGAATATTTTGAGGTCATCCCAGCTCAATGTACCCCCAACACTTGGCGTATTCTCAATGGAGTGCATAGAATTAATGTATTATATAGGACCAATCTGGGTATCCCAAAAATAAAATATTGTTACTCCTGGTCTCACACCAATGATGGTGTTATGTAACTGAAGGCGAGGAAGGCCAGCAGGGTCCTTATAGTGAACCTACCTCATTCCAATAAGGGATATTAGGATTAGGGTTTCATTTCCTCGAATTGGCAATACCCGCCTCTCCTCGAGGGGGAATAGTAAACTGGGTTCTTATGCCCAGCTTGGGGGAGCGATATAGGTTGACACTTATTTCTTACGCATTTCTTTACGATTTCCATATTTTAAATTGCCTCGAGTTGAAAAATCGAATAAAATGCAGTGTGTGATATCGATTTGAATTAATTCGCAAGTTTCCAAGTAAATCTTATTTAATTGGAGTCTATATAAACCAAATCAATTCAGCCCCTAAACATGAATCTATGTGTGTGCGTGTGTCAACCCATAAATAGATAAAGCATGTGACACAAATTTAAGAAAAAATCCCCGCAGGGAAAAACCTTTTATTTCTAGAACTTTGAAGAATTCACAAGACCATTAACTTACATACAACCTGATGATCGCCCACAAGTGTAACGCGCAGTGTCTTTGTCAAACCTTCAAAGCAACGACTAGAAATATCGTCTACTGGAATCTCCCGCAAGAACTCCAGATGGTCAGCAATAAAGAAGAAAATGGCTTCTCCACAAGCGTGAACTTTATAAGGACTCCCTCCAAAATAGCATGTAGCTCTCCGGTTGTAGAGTTCTCCCCACAAAGATAAACAACAACAAGGTGTGTTCTTGAATACCAAAACAATTCACCAAATCATATTGGGATTTTTGTGAATTGTAAATAAATAGGGATTAAACCCTAAAAGGAAGAAGCCAAAAGTATTATGCTTTTGCAGTTTTTCTGTTATGTAAAACGCTGGGACTTCTTAATGAAAACGAAACCATTTAATAAGTATTTGTAAGAAAATGCGCCGCCTCGAAAAATGTGCTCGTTCGAACGAGATAGAAGTCTCGCGCGAACGACTTACAGAGGTCATTCAAACGACATCTCATGACATCCAATGTCACTCGAACGAGATGACTATCTCGCTTAAATGACATGGGCGTCAAAATCGAAGTACGCTCCAACACTTAATAAAAATTACTCGTTCTTAAATTTGACGAAAAGGTCCGCTCCAACACTTAGAAAATATTTTGCAAAAATATCCCAAAAGCTCTAAGTGGAAAGTTAAGGTATTCAAAACAAAACCTTACCAAAGTAAACTTCGCGGAGTCCTTTTGATGAAGAACTTGATATTCGGATCCGTCTTTGATCCTTGAATGTTCTTGAAAGCTCTTCGACGATGTAGCGGTACATGACATACTAAATTGATAACGGACTTATAAAAATATGTCCTTACACGAGTGATGGAATTTTTCTTTCTTGAATTTGAACAACTTTCTCAAAGAAGAAGAAGTCCGCCCTTGTGCACATTAATAGGGCCGAGGTATCAAAAGTTTGGAAGTTGAGGGAGCTCTTAGAAGGTGGTGACCATACTTTCTTATGATACTTCCTTTTGGAATACAAAAACTATACTCGAAGCTTTACTACTCGCCCAGTAGACAGCATCCCTGACCTCTCTTTGCTGGACGAGAAAGCTTTTGTCTCCTCTTCTTGACGTTGGGTCCATCCTTGCTGACAAAGATGACTTAATAGCCCCTAGGATAAGGATTCTACTCATCGAGGATGAGTATGTTGAGGCTGGTGTATCTTCCCCTAAAACCAAGTCCTTAAAGAGGACATAATAAGAAGGCCCTAAGGCCACAGACTCAGACTTGGCCATCGAAGAAAGGAATAAGAAAGACAAGTCCCCTCTGACCCCTCAATCGTCCAAAAATAGGGATCTACCTACATCTGTGTGATCTTCACATGTGACATTTGTGGAAACATGTCCTTCCTCGACCCATGGTCTCTTGAGTGAGGTCATGGTTGCTGCTGATCGCGAGCAAGGCAAGCGGCTCACCTATGAGCAACAAACATACCTAGCTGTCCAGTCGCTGTCACTAGTAAGCCAAGAACTTTTTTCACCTCAATCTGCTCTTCTTTGAGATGGATGTCGCTAACATTTTTCTTATTTGTTTTCTTGTAGTTTGGGGCAGATTTGTATAAATTTTAGATGGTCGCCTATACCACTCCAAAGAAAATGATGAGCTAAGTGAAGCTCTTCAAAAATCAAAGGAGGCCTTGGCTAATTCAAATAAGTCCTACGAGAAAGAGAATAATTCCATCAGTGATGCGATGGGCATGATGAAGACCAAGAATGATCAGCCGAAGGTTGAAAATGATCAAATGAAGGCCGAGCGGGCTCAGTTAATAAAGGAGGCCGAGAGTTTTCCCTCGGCTAAGGAGGCGATTTATGATAAAGGTTATACTGAAGCCTTTAAGGATGCCAAACAATAATTTATGTACATCCAAAAATCATGCTTTAAAAAAGGCTAGGATGTACCTTTGGTGAGGAAAAATGTCCCAGTAGAATATGAACTATATGGCAAGCATAAGCCAGACTCTCCACCAAGAGTTGAGGAGGAAGCTACCACCAGTGCCCCAGCCTACCCGAGAGGGGATGTGGCGTCCAAGGGTAAGGCCCCAGAAGATGAGGAGTATGTGAAGAACAAGAGTACTTAGTATAAGACTATTTTCTTATACTTTTTCCCTCTTTCTGCTTGTAACGGCTTTGCTTAATATGCAATTATTAACTAAAAAAGCTTCCCCTTTATTACAATGTTATCCAGATATTTTGGTGAATGTTTTTCTTGTCTGTGTTTACTTTCTGTAGCCTGTCGCCGAGGATATTCCTTCCTATCCTGGAAACTTGGATGTCCTGCTTGGTCGAGTCATTGGTGCTCAGGCTCGCCGAGCATTTTTGTCCATTCGTAAGGCTCTAAAAAAGATGACTACTGCCTATAAGATCCCGTCAGCCTTAGTGGCCAAACTAAAGAATGATGTGAAATACTTAGGGGATGTGGGCTCCTTAATACAAGAGGAGACAAATAACTTGAAGGCTCAGCTCTCTGGAGCAAAAGACATTGGTGATGTTTGTGCGTTTCTCTATACGAGAACGATGATGTCAAGAAGAAGCTTGTTGATGTTGTTGAAGATAGCCGAAGAGCTCATATTCATGGGACTCAACCGCTATCCCAATAGCGATTGAAGAAGAGATATTGTCGTATTTCTTGCTTGCCAACCATAACCTATTATTATTGGTATCATTTGTATTAGGATTTTGTTGTAAATGACACTTTTTGTAACTTATTACTGAAGTTTATAGTCAAGTTGATTTAATACCAATCTCATACATTTTCCACTCCTTTATTCCAAGCATGTGTTATATTTATCTTATCTTACCTTTTAGGTTATATCATCACACTACCTTAGCCCTAGAACAAACTATGGAAAAAATTCACCTGGTGTAAGGGCAATCCACCCGTTGAGGATTTTATCCAACCAATTCGAGTTCATCTAATGTCTGGGGATCCCCTGTAGGGCTTTTGCTTGCCTGAGAAATTCATGAGGTATTTTGTGTTTACAATGATAAAGACCTGAAGACCTCAAGTTTAATTGTAATAAGAAAATTTGTAATTATAATAAAGATACATTTTAACCGACATTCGAAAGTTAATGCAAAATGTGAGCTTGTTACTTTGGAACAATGCAAAGTAATTAAACAACTAAGAAATTGTGCGAATAACTTGGATCTGTATTAATAATCTGAATTTAAACTGCGAGCATTATGAGTTTTGAAATGAAAATTTGCAAAAACAAAATATGCTGAAAATAAAATTGAAAATCAAACTTCTTAAGGTTGGTCGCATTGTAGGCTCTCCATTATTTCCTAGTGATAGGCCCCTTGCAAATCATCTCTTATTATTTTGAATGGACCTTCCCAGTTAGGCCCTAACTTTTGGTTTGAGGGCCTTTTAGATCTGTCGAGGTCTTTCATGAGAGCATAATCCTGGATCTGGAATTTCCTCGAATTGACCCCTTTGTTGTACTTCCAACTGTTGCTAGTAGGAGGTCAACTTGATCATGGCATGATCCCTCCGTTCTTCTGCTAGGTCACATCTAGCGGTAAGGGCTTCATCATTTAGCCCCTGTTCAAAAAAAATTATCCTCATGGTTAGCAGACTAACTTCCAATGGAATCAAAAATTCCATTCTATAAGTTAGAGCGAAGAGCGTACGCCCAGAGAATATTAGGAAGCTTTTCCACCCAAGCACCTTTTTTTCTTTCTAGCTATTTTTTCAATCCATCAAGCATCGTTTTATTGGAGGCCTCTTCTTGGTCATTGCTTTTGGGGTAGGACACAAAACTAAAATGGTGTTTGATTCCGTGGTCATCATAAAAACCTTAGAAAGGCCCACTCTCAAATTGTGTAATTTTTCATCATGATTGTCCTTGGTACCCCAAAGCGAGTTATGATGTTCCTTTTTATGAACCTGATCATATCAGAATCTATGATGTTTGCCAGTGGTTTAGCCTTAATCGACTTTATAAAATAATCCGTGCCGACCAACAAGTACTTGCAGTTTTTTAACGCATATGGAGTGGCCCTACAATGTCCAGCCTCCACTATGATGACGACCATGGACTGGTTAGGGACTTTAGGTCGCTGGCCGATTGATGAAGCATGGGGGAGAATTTTTGGGCTTTTTCACACTTTCGAGCATAAATACTTGCATATTTATGCATATATGGCCACCAGTAACCTTCTTTAATTGCTTGGAAATACAGATATCTTCCTCCTACATGGCTCCCACAATTTCCATCATGTAGCTCATAGAGAACTTTGTTGATTTCTTTTGAATGCATACATTGGAGGTAGGGTATTGTGAAGGATCTTCTATAAAGTTTTTCCCCAGGTCCAAGGTAAAAGCAGACAACTTTTACTCTGATTTGATGAGCTTACTTTTTGTTGGTCGGCAACGTGTCGTTCTGTAAGTAAGTGATGATCGGATCCATCTAGCTTGGGCATTTTTTAATGGAAAGAACGTGCTCAAAGGCCACCACTTTCATAATGTTAGGTTTAGTGAGGAAATCCAGTTCAATTGTTCTCCTGAGATTGGAATCGACAACTGAGCTTAGGGTTGCTAAAGCATATGCATGACTGTTGTGCCCCCTAGGGGAAGTGTTAAATGTGGTGTTGATACCAAATTTAGTCTGCTGACATGGACCAATCACATGAAGACACGTGTCAATTTACATGGTAAATACGAATACTCCAGACGAGCAAATCAAGACCACCGAGCAACTCAAGCTCTCTGAGCAACAAATGAGTTCCGAGCAACTCAAGTGTGACAAGCAGCTCTTGCTCGTCCTCGAACAACTCAAGCTCTCCGAGCAACTCAAGCGTGTCGAGCAGCTTAGGTGGTCCGAGCAGCTTAAGCGTTCCGAGCTACATAAGTGTACAGCGTATCCAAATCAAGAGAATTCAGGATATAATTGCGCATTAAATGCTCATTAATATAGTACAGATGTACATGTGTACTGGGTAACAGCGCGTTGTCCTTTCATTTGTACAGCCTCAAGGCTATAAATACATTATAAACTCCTCATTAGCAGGGGACTCGAAATTTCTTGGTAAATCCTTTATCGAGAATTCTGCAAACAGGCAGCAATAATAAATACAGTGAACGTAGGCCATTCTTACAAGGCTGGACCACTTTAAAAATATTTTGTCTTATATTTATATATTAATTTTTATCTGTGATTAAATAATTAGATCAAATCTAATTTTTTACATCAACAGATTGGCGCCGTCTGTGGGAAGCGATTGTAAGTATCGTTTTTCACCAAAACAATTCATCACCAATGGCTGATAATCCTGAATCCAGTAATCGAAACACTGGAAACCCCCCAAATCCATCTGCTCCCCTAAATGTTCAAGATCTGGCTGTCATAATGGCTAATCTAGCCCAAGGCTAGACAGCCATGCAAGAAACTATGCGACAACTCATACAAACTGTCCAGGGTGGAGTATCTACTCATTCAGGACAACGAAGCGTTCAAAGAAATACCCGTGTACCTTCTTCGCGTACTAGGCGAACTTTATTCCCAGAGGAATCTCGATCCAGACGTACCGATTCATATCGCACTGAGAGATCTAATGATTTTTCTTATCAACCTAGTCGAACTTCATCAGTACGAGCTACAGATACTCAATAAAACATCACTCTCTCTCCAAAAAGGACTAGTGCATTGGAGAGGTTAAGCAGGGTCTCTCCTTTTGATCGTTTGGGCCCTAGGAGGAATAGAAGTCCTCCTAGGATTGTGTCGAGGAACTTTCGACGACCATCCGATCTAAGGGAGGGTTCTACCCAATCAAGACCAACTGCTCGTAATGAAAGATCCCAGGAAGCAAATTCAACACGATCAGTTGCTCGAACCAACAGTCCCGAGGAGGGAAATGATGCATGGAAAGGCTCTATTCAAAGGTTGGAAGATAGACTAGGGGAAATGGCTAAGGCCAAGAATCCTCTACAAAGAACTTTTATCCAAGAGACACCTTTTATCCAGGCAATTGTGGATTTTTCCACACCATCAAAGTTCAAAGCACCTGTTGTGACTCCTAAATATGATGGAAAAACTGACCCTGTCCTTCATATAGAACAATACCAAGCTGATGCCGATATCTATGTCGTGCCAAATGAGATGAGATGAGATGCAGGGCATTTTCGGGAACTCTTGCCAGATCTGCTCAAATATGGTACAATAATCTTCCTCGGGGGAAGATTTCAACTTTCTTTCAATTGGCCGAGCTCTTTATTGGAAATTTCTATTTTGGAGCAAAACCAGTTAAACGAGTAGCACACTTGTTAAGCGTTAAACAAAAAGCAGGTGAGAGCACGAGGAAAAGACAGTAATTACTGCTCTGATGAGCGGACTGTTGCCAGATAAATTGTACTACACTCTAGCCAAAGATCCGCCTAGAACCATGGCAGAACTAATGGCAAAGGCAGTGAAGATTATGAACGCCGAGGAGGCTATGGCTGCGAAGAAGAATATGGATACCAAAGAGACCAAGGTGGAGGTTGATAAGGCTGAAAAGAAAGATCATAAGAATAATGGTGGTAACAACAGTCAAAAGCAAAGCCAGCATGGGAACTGTTGAAGAAATTTAGAAATTATACTCCTTTGAAAGTAGACATAAACCATGTTATGGAAGAAATCAAGAACAACGAGGAGCTAAATTGGCCAGAGAAAATGAAGACAGATCCTGACAAGAGGAATAAGACCAAATATTGCGAGTTCCATAAAGACCATGGTCACACGACCAAAAATTGCATAGCTCTTCAGAATGAAATTGAAGCACTCATCCAACGAGGAAAGTTGGCCAAGTATGTTGATCGTCGAAATGATGGAAAGAGCAACGACCGAGCAAGACAGAGGTCTAGATCTCCTCGTCGAGCAAAAGAAGATAAGAAGAGAAGTCACGAAGAGGATCCAGGTGATGACCAAAATGACCCCGATCTCCCCAAAAGACCAAAACAGCCAGAACGTGAGGTATTTTCTATCCATTTTAGATCATTTGAATGTAATGTCATTACAGGTGGAGATGCAGGAGGTGAAGATATGACTGCTGAGAGAAAAGCCTACCTCAATGAGGCTCAGGCTTGCTCGTACATTCAGCGGATAAATCTGGCTGAAGATGATCGCCCGAGGAAGGTGAATAAGGATAAGCTGGTCATTGGTTTCTCTAAGACCGACTTGACAGGTGTACTATATCCTCATGATGATCAATTGGTGATCAAGATGAGAATGAGGGAAGTGGTGATTTCACGAGTACTGGTGGATAATGGTAGCTCGGAAGATATCATGTTCTATCCGTGCTTTGATAGTTAAAATCTAAAGCTAGCCCAGTTGGAGCCATATCATAGGCCCCTCCTTGGTTTTACTGGCGAGAAGGTTTTTACACTTGGGACGATCAAGTTGGATATGCTTATCGGTACATGGCCTGCTTGTCGAACAGAAAGAGTACGCTTTTCTGTAATGGATAAAAACGTCCAATCAGCTTACAACATCATCATGGGAAGAGTAGGTCTGAAGAAATTTGAAGCAGTACCATCTACTGCGCATCAATGTCTAAAATTCCCAACTAATTTTGGGGTGGGAGTTGTGAAAGGCGACCTAAAAGTAGCTCGGGAATGCTACTATTCATCTGCCGAGCAGGAAGAGCATGAAGAATTTAGAAAGAAGGCTACTACCTACCAAATAAAAGATGCGGAGATTGAAACATTAGACCCTAGAGACGAGTCCCAACTCGTGAAAGGGTAGGTTATGGAGGCTACTAAGAATGTCATTCTGGACGACGAGTATCCAGAACGAACAACTCAAATTGGTGCATCCTTGGATGAATCAATAAAATAAGAATTGATAGCATTCCTAAGGCGAATAAAGCAGACTTTTGCGTGGAGTCATGAAGACATGCCAGGAATCTATCCGAATTTTTTGTGTCACAAGCTCAATGTGAACAAGGAAATCAAGCTATTAAAGCAGCGAAGAAGAGTGTTCAGTCCTGAGAAATATCAAGCTATACAGGAGGAAGTAGAGAAGCTGAAAAAAGCCTCTTTCATTGAGGATGTTAAATATCCTGACTGGCTAGCAAATGTGGTAATGGTAAAGAAGAAAAATAATAAATGGAGGATGTGTGTAGACTTTACCGACCTTAACAGGACATGCCCAAAGGATCATTTTCCTTTACCCCGAATTGATCAACTGGTGGATACTACCTCGGGGCACGAACTATTAAGTTTCATGGATGCTTATTCTGGTTATAACCAAATTAAAATGAAGCCTGAAGATAGGGAGAGTACCTCATTTATTACCCCAAAGGGAACTTATTATTATAATGTTATGCCTTTTGGACTTAAAAATGCAGGTGCTACCTATTAGCGGTTGATGAACAAGGTGTTTGCGGAGCAAATAGGTCATAACATGGAGGTTTATGTTGACGATATGCTAACGAAGAGAAAGAAAGTTGATGATCATCTAGTTGACTTAGGCCAAACCTTTGATCAACTAGAGGAATATCAAATGAAGCTGAATCCCACCAAGTGCATATTCGGAGTACGAGAAGGCATGTTTCTCGGATATATCGTAAATCAATGAGGAATTGAGGCGAACCCTGAAAAGATTAAGGCTCTATTGGAGTTACGATCCCCAACGACGAAGAAGGAAGTACAAATCCTCACAGGGCGAGTTGCAGCACTTAACAGATTTGTGTCATGAGCAACTGATCGATGCCTCCCATTCTTCAAAACACTCCTAAAGACTTTTGAGTGGAACGACGAATGTGAGAAGGCTTTTCAAGAATTGAAGAAATACCTAGGAGCACCTCCATTGTTATCCAGGCCAGTGATGGGAGAAAGACTATACTTGTATCTGGCAGTCTCAGAAAACGCAGTAAGCTCGGCGCTGATAAGAGTGGAGGATGGAGTGAAAAAACCAATCTATTACACTAGCAAGGCTTTCCGAGGAGCAGAGATCAGATATCCAAGGCTAGAAAAGTTAGCACTGGCATTGATCGAAGAAAGTAGAAGAATGAGGCCATACTTCCAAGCTCATACTATAGTTGTGTATACAGACATGCCATTAAGGCAAGCTCTGCACAAACCAGAAAAATCAGGAAGATTGATGTATTGGGCTGTAGAATTGGGTGAATATGATATAATTTATGAGCCTAGGTCGTCACTTAAAGGGCAAGCAGTGGCAGATTTTATCGCAGAGTTCACCTATCCAGATACCTCCGAAGAGCAGAAGTTAAATACCGATCAGCCTGTGGATGTTATGGGATCATCAAACTTAAACTCCGACCAACCTCAGTTGCTAGACGAGCAAAATAAGATGGTCGATGAGCAGCAAGAAGTGCTGGAGGAGGATATAAGGAAGCATCAAATATTCCACCGAGGAACTCTCTCTGACCAAGAGTTTGATAATGAGATACCTGTGTGGAATTTGTATGTAGATGGTTCTTCGTGCACTACAGGCAGTGGAGCGGGGATTGTTTTAAACAGCCCATATGAGATCGATGTGGAATATGCTCTGCGCTTTCAATTTAAGGCTTCTAATAATGAAGCTGAATATGAAGCAATGATTGTTAGTCTTAGTTTGGCAAAAACCATGAAGGTTGAGCAGGTTATCGTATTCAGTGACTCACAATTGATCGTAAATCAAATGCTAGGGGTATATGCATCCAAAGGAGAATTAATGATCAAGTATCATGCAAAAGCAATGGAGATTTTATCAAGCCTGATCACAGTACAGTTAATTAGAATACAAAGATTGGAGAATGTAAGAGCAGATGCCTTAGCTCAGTTAGCTTCAGCAACACGCACTGAGCTAAGAAGAACAATCTTAATAGAAGTCTTGGCTAGTCAGAGCATAGACGAAAATTTGATGATGAATTTTACTACCCTTGATTTAGGACCATCTTGGATGGATCCCATCAGTGCATATATTGAAGAAGGGGCTTTGCCAACTGATAAACTCACAGCCAAGAAACTAAAGTTTAAAGCTACTCGTTATGTATTGACTAATGGTATTTTATATAGACGAGGAATTATAGCAGGTTTGCAAAGATGTGTGCATCCCTCCGAGGTAAAAGATTTGATTGAAGAGGTCCATGAAGGGTCCTGTGGAGCCCATGTAGATGGTCAGACGCTTTTACAAAGAATAATGATGCAGGGATATTATTGGCCAACGATGAGGGCTGATTGTATAGCATATGCCAAAAAATGTGACAAATATCAACGCTTCTCTTCTATCGGAAGAACTCCCCAAGCATTGTTAACACCCATTACTTCCCCTTGGCCATTTGTCATGTGGGGAATAGACTTGGTCGGGCCACTTCCAACGATCAGGGGAAGATTTAAATATCATGTGGTCACGGTGGATTACTTTACTAAGTGGGTGGAAGCTGAGCCTCTTATTGATATGACATATAACAAGGTGTATCAATTTATTTGGAAGAATATCATTTGTAAATATGGTCTTCCCCATCCATTCATTACTGATCATGGAACCCAATTCGAAAATGAGGAGTTTGCTGCGTATTGTCATCAGTCAAACATATTGAAAACCCACTCTGCACCAGGGCATCCCAGAGCAATGGACAAACTGAGGTGACAAACAGAACGCTGCTGAATGGTTTAAAAAATGACTGAACAATGTAAAGGCAAATTGGATTAACGAGCTACATTCTGTGCTGTGGGCTTATCGTACAACACCACGAGCAGCAACAGGAGAATCTCCATACATGCTAGCATTTGGAAGTGAAGCCGTCATACCAGCTGAATTGGGTTTGCCCATGCACAGAATACTGAATTTTAATTCTCCTATCAGTGACTTGATGAGAAGATTAGACTTGGATATGCTCGAGGAAGTTAGATAAGAACCAGCAATCAGGAATGCTGCATACCAACAATGAACAGCTCTGTTCTATAACAGGAGAGTAAAGAAGTGTGATTTAAAAGAAGTGGACTATGTGCTAAAGAAAGTAATTCAAAAGCACAACAAACTGGAAGCTAACTGGCATGGACCCTACAGAGTAACAGAAGTTGTTCGACCGGGGACATATAGGATTGAAACCTTAGAAAGAGAAGAGTTTAAGAATGCATGGAACGCAGAGCATCTGCGCAAATATTATCAGTAGTTAAAATCCCTATGTAATGCAATTTTCTTCAATATGAATAAAGTTTTGGATGTTTTACCCAATTCTCTCCTTTTGTTGAAATTTTTCGGAGTACTGGTGCTACACACTACGCATCAAGTTCAAAATAATCACGTATCAGTCCAGATAAAAAATCAACCAACTCCGGTTGGTCGGGAATAAAAATCCACCAACTCCGGTTGGTCGGGAATAAAAATCCACCAACTCTGGTTGGTCGGGAATAAAAATCCACCAACTCCGATTGGTCGGGAATAAAAATCCACCAACTTCGGTTGGTCGGTAAGCCAATTTCAATCAACTCCGGTTGTTTAAATTAAGCAATACCATGGAATGTAAGTTGTTCTATTGCTTAGTATTAAAAAATCACTACAATGAGATAAGTATGCCATAAACATATATATACTTACCAACCAACAAGCAAAGACATTCTGCAAATTACTTAGAAGAAAATGAAATGACAAAAGACCAAAACTTTTCATTCAAATCGAGAAGGATTACATATGCTGAAAAAAGAAAAAACCATTACATAAAAATCCTATTCTACTAGTTTCTTTCCCTCTGCCTTTGAAACAGGTTCTACTCCAGCAGGAGGATCATCTAAGGCGTAAGGGGAATTTATGAAGTTTAGATCTCGAAGCATCCTGGCATTCATCACAGATGGACGATCAAAAAAGTGCTCTGGGCGATATATCTCGAAATTAGAATGAAGGTTGTAGTCGCTGAGATACTTGGAAATTAAGCATTGGGGATTGCCTGAGCAGGAATCTAGCTCATATCAAGTTTAAAAGGTGGCACGGGCAACTCGAGCAATCCAGGGTCATAATAATCCCATAGATAGTGGCCCTGCTTCAACTGTAACACCCCTAGTGCATTCAGCCATCCTTGCTTATAACCCTCGTTATTTGACTGCTGGATCCGATCAACGAGATGATAAAGAGCTTCGTTGTATCCATCCATCCAAAACTCCGTGGGCTGTTTGTGAAACTGGTAAGTTAACCTCTCCAGTTGCTCATGGAGGTTCTTCACTAGAAGTTCTTTATTCTCCAAGGCAGAGTTTTATGTGGAAAGTTGCTCGCTGAGGTTTAGAATCTTCTTGGACATCTCTGACAAAGCCTGATTCTTCGCCACCAACTGGAATGCTTGATTCTCCAAGGCTGCCTATGATCTATCTTCTTCAACAGTAACTCGAACAACCCTTGCTCATCCCCGGGAATCTCTTCCTCGTCCGCGAGCAGAAGTAGAGGGTCCAGTCCTCTTTAAGGTTTCTAATTCATCTCTCAAATTGACATTTTTGACCTCCAAGAAAGAGAAACCTTCATCATTGACAGGTACCAAGGCTCCCGAGGTAGATGCTGCATATTTCAGTTGGGATACCTCTCCTCGCAAAACATTGTTTTTCTGCTCCAGCAGTTTCGCAATTTGCCTATGCTCCTCGGCCTCAACCCTTAGAATTTTCTCTTTCTTCTCGTAAGTAGCGATGAACTTATCATATCCTTTGTCAGCATTTAGTTGCTGATATTTTTTCTCATACCCTTGGTGCAAAGGGGTAGAAGATTCCTTGTATTATTGTTGGAGTTCCTCGATGGTACCTTGAAAATATTTAATCATCTCGTAATATGCTACATTATTGGCAACTGCACGGTCGAACAAGCACTTCAAATATTGGTAGGCTTCAACTGCTCGTTCAGAAGTATCTGGACCAAGGATGTCAATGATTTGAGCTTCATTCAGGTCAGCATGGCCAGCCTTGAAGTAGTTATTGCATTTTTTCATCAGTTCAGTATCGTGAGCTGACAAGAGCTCCATTCTAGCCATAAACTAGTAAAGAGAAGAGATTGAAAGAATCAATGAGAATGCAGAAAGAGTAAGTAGAAGAAAAAGTTATTACAAACAACCCAAAGTTTGAATTTTTATTTCATCATAAAGAGAAGTACATAGTCCAAAATTACATTCAACAAAAAAGCTAAAGAAAGATTTGAACAACTCTACACCTTCTCCTTGCTTCCTAAAACTTCCTCAGGAGGCTTGGATGAAGAGGTTGGTTGCTCGGAGGGCAAAGAAAGTTGCTCGACAGGAGTAATGGTTGGTTGGGGTTGCTCGGAGCATGATTGAATAGCTGCAACAGAAAGGGGCTGATCTCCGATTATCATGGAAGATTCTTCGGAGGCATCTTCGTCCTCTTCTTCTTCTCCACAAGAGGGAGGAGGGCCATGAGTGTGTTGCTGAAATAAGTCAGAATCTTCAGCAACCTTCAGCTCTTGTAGAGATGCCACTCATCTGTCCCTAAAGTATTTCAGGCTAGCGTATTCCATTTGTGATGACATAGCAGCCAAACACTTATTCTAGCCCTTATCCCAACCTACGCTGAATGATTTTTTAACAGCTTTCTTCCTTTTAACCTTCTCCGAGGAAGTCCTCTCAGTAAGAAGTATCTCGACAGTTTTCAGCTTCTCCTCTACCTCCTGCTTTTGACGATCAACATCACGGAGTCTACCAACCTCCTCTTTAGCAGCTTTGAGTTTATTCTCAAGCTCTTCAGCATTATTGAGTTTCTCCTCAAGCTCTTTATTATTCTTCTCAAACTCCCCCACTTTCTTCTCCAAATCCTTGGAGGCCTCCACAGCTCGATCTCTCTCTTGCTCGACAGACTTAACCTGCCTCTCCCAAGCAATTTTATTCTCCTCATACTTCTGCTGAGATTCCTTTAAAGACTGGGTTAATCCAGTAAAAGCTTCTTCTACACATCCCGAGGAGATTGAAGCCTTGATAGCCTCATCCTTCTTTAGAATTGTGTTGAAACATGTTACCAGCTGGAAAAATAAAATAACTGTAAGTCAGTACAGGGACATGACATTAAAAAATAAAAATTTAGATTAGTAATACTTACTGAGGCAATATGTTGAGCAACCAAGGTAGTGACCCTGTCACGAGAAAGATTGTCCTCAATACCTTGGACTTCTGGGATAATCCAAGACTTCACCCAGCTCATAGCAGAGCTCGGAGGAACAAAAGTGGGAACACCACCTTCAACATTTAACGACTGAGAGACAGATTCTGCTGGTCTCTCAGAAGAACTTTTCCTTAATCTCCTCGTAGGAGCAGGAACATTCTCAACCAAAGATGCTGTCTTGGTTGGTGATATAACAATGACCTCGCTTGGAGGAGAAACAACAACAGCCTTAGTCGGAGCCACAGGGGGATTTTCAATGATCTTGCTTGGAGCCACAGGAGGCTTCTCGCTAAACTTCTTGGTAGCATCAGAAGGGGGTACCTCTACAGTCTTTATCCCCTCTCCTGGGACATCTTTTTTACTTCTCTTTGTCTCCACAGCAGGAGAATCAGACTTGTCGAAAAAGGAAGGAACTTTTTTTCTCTTCATTATGTCACCAATAGGAATACTTGATTCAGAGGAAGAACCCTCCACACTAGACTCAGCAGCTGGTATTTGGTCAAGATTAACCATCACTGGACGAGCAGTAAAGGATGAAGTGTAACTCTTGCACTACAACAAATAAGAGGCCGATCTAATGTGCTCCTTGGCCACAGTTTGGTGCAAACTCCAGATAAGTTTCAAATGCTTAGAATTAACCTCTGTCTCCTTTGGAGATTTTCTTTTGCTATCAATTGCAAATAGTAAAAATTAAATGTCAGTGATACATTTTGTCAAACACCCAGAAAAAAATATTTAAAAAATAAAAACAACCTATTCCATTGCCATAAGGGGGACACTTGGGACCCTGATATACATCATCTCCATTTAATGGAGCATGTTGCCAATTTTTCATAACAACCCCATGCTCAAAAGTAATCTCTGTTGGAATCTGGGAGATTGACAACTAAAGCCCTATTTAAAAACCTAGTTTTTAAATAAAAAGTACTATCGCTGACAACCCATCTATAGCAAAACATAATTTCTGGAATTCCTAAATGGGTTCCATGAATTTAGTTTAACCTATGAACTCCATTAACTATTCTCCAGGTATTGAGAGCTATTTTTTCAGGTACAACATCAAAATATTGACAAAACTCTAAACATAGGGGGTTTGAAGGAAAAAAAAAAGCCACATTCGGCCACAAAGAAACTGGGGAACCAATGTCCTTCAGCCAAAGAGAAATAGTCAGAAGGTTCAGAAAGTTCCTCCAAAATGACCCATGAAGGAATTAAAAATTCAGAACGAAATTTGTCAAGCGATTCAACAACATAAACCATGATGATCAAAGCAAAATAAAAGAGAAGGAAGAAGATCTTACAGGGGAAGAGTGAACCAGTTGACAACGAACAAGGAAAGAGACGAATGCACAAGATAGAGAGAAAATGAAAGTTCAGAGACACAGATTTGAAAAGTGAAAGACGATAGGATTTCTACCGCGTTTAAATACTTTACCTCGGGAATAGAAAAAGCAATGATTACAAAGACGAACGTTTGCGTATCCGGCGGCTAAAAAGAAGAAAAGGGGCACAAAAAACGAAGCGGTTATGGAAATTCAAAATATTTAGGAGGTCTGATACTGTGCATTTAAAAAGGAGCTACATACAACGAATGCTTTCCTAAAAACCAAGGTTCTAAAAAACGCGGGGAGTGATTGAGGCGTGGAGGCCAAGCCTTAAGCCTTAGAAGCCTAGGCGGGCCTAGGCGTAAAAAGGCGTTTAGGCCTTCTTAATATATTTTAATATTTTTTAATCGTAACAAGGCTATTAAAATACAAAAATTGCACATATCATAAAAATATGTCTGAATATATGCAAATTAAAATACTATTTAATTATTTTGGATGAGATAATGGTCCGGTTTGTAAACAAATTCTTTAAAAGGCGACATCGTTTCACTAAATCATTGTTGTTTTTAGAAAAAGTGTGCCTAAGGGTTTTACCAAGAATAAGGCGTGAAAAGCGTAAGGCGAGGCGTTTCTCCCAAGCCTTAAGCCTAGGCGTGCCTAGGCGGAGCCTAGGTGGGTTTTTTAGAACAGTGCTAAAAACCATACAAACCAAAAATCTAAGCAGCAGATAGGGGTGGGCACGATCCGGTCCGGTCCGGGTTTTGCCTATTTTTTGGACCGGACCGAATATTCGGTCCTCAAATTTTTTGGACCGAGACCGGACCGATTAATTCGGTTAACCTACTAATTCGGTCCATGCTTTTTTCGGTCCGGTCCCGGGTAAAATTCGGTCCTGACCCTATTTTATATATATGTACATTTTATGAATTTTTTATCTATTTTTCTCACAAATATATATACAAAAAAATAATACTCGAAACTCCAAGTGATATTTATATGGGTTTTTTAACCCAAATAAAAAAATGTCTATACATATATAAAATGTTCCAAATTAAATTCATAAGTTATATACATTAATTCAAAAACTATACATAAGAAACACAATAACATTATTTTTTATTATATATATATCAGAATCGGTCCGGTCCGGTCCAAATCGGTCTTTTAATATAGTGGACCGCGGACCGGACCGGTTTAATCGGTTTTTAGGTTTTGTGAACCGATTTTCGGACCGGTTTCAAAATAACTTTAATTTTCGGTTCGATCCGGTTCGGTCCAATCGGTCCATTCGGGTCGGTCTTTTTTTTGTCCACCCCTAGCAGCAGAATGTTCCATACTTTTCTTCAACATCAAACTACGAAACATTGGAGGCTTCTGTTAATACCAAATTTAGTCTGCTGACATGGACCAATCACATAAAGACACGTGTCAATTTACATGGTAAATACGAATACTCCAGACGAGCAAATCAAGACCACCGAGCAACTCAAGCTCTCCGAGCAACAAATGAGTCCCGAGAAACTCAAGTGTGACAAGCAGCTCTTGCTTGTCCCCGAACAACTCAAGCTCTCTGAGCAACTCAAGCGTGTCGAGTAGCTTAGGCGGTCCGAGCAGCTTAAGCGGTCCGAGCTACATAAGTGTACAGCGTATCCAAATCAAGAGAATCCAGGATATAATTGCGCATTAAATGCTCATTAATATAGTACAGATGTACATATCTATTGGGTAACAGCGCGTTGTCCTTTCATTTATACAGCCTCAAGGCTATAAATACATTGTAACCTCCTCATTAGCAGGGGACTCGGAATTTCTTGGTAAATCCTTTATCGAGAATTCTGCAAACAGTCAGCAATAACAAATACAGTGGACGTAGGCCATTCTTACAAGGCTGAACCACTTTAAAAATCTTTTGTCTTAGATTTATATATTCATTTTTATCTGTGATTAAATAATTAGATCAAATCTAATTTTATACATCAACATGTGGATTTCCTCAAACTTTTATATCAGCTCGCAAACCACCTGTAAATATGCATCCATCCTTTCATCTGTAGTATTGAAGACTCCACTGACTTGGTTGGATACGAGCATTGAATCGCAGTATATTTCAAGGTGGTTTACCCCAACAAGTGAGCCTTACACAACCCAGTTATAAGTGCTTCGTACTTAATTTCATCGTTGGAAGCTTCAAAGCCTATCCCGATCCCTTACTCAATCATGACATTTTCTAGCATTACAAGAACTAATCCTACTACTCCTTTAGAATTAGAGGCACCATCGACATATAGTGTCCACTTTTTGTATTGATCCAAGATATGATCTTTTAACTAGTCAACCACCTGTTGGTCGGTAGGGGTGCCTTCACTTATAAATTCTTCTATAAAGTCAACAAATACAGGCCCCTTGATTTCTATTCTTAGTTGGTAGAGTATATCAAATCTATCGATATTTATAGATCACATGAAAATACGTCTAGATAGGCCATCTTTGCGGATAACAACTTTAAGAGGGAAAAATGTGATGACTGCGATGGAATGGGCCTCAAAGTTATGTTCTAATTTTTGGGACGCAATCACCAGCGCGTAAGCTAATTTCTACCGAGGTAAGTATCACTGCTCGACGTCTAGGAGCGTCTTATTGATGTAGTAAATGGGGAATTGCTTTCCCTCTTTCTCGCAGACCAAGGCCAAACTAAACGCGTGGCTTGAAACTAAAAATTAGAGGTAAAGAGGGTCCCCTGGATATGGGATTGCTAATAGTGGGGGTTTGCTCAGGTAAGACTTGATTTCTTCAAGTTCCTTTGAACATTCATCATTCATGGTAAGCCCATTTTCCTTCTTGAGAAATTGATGTCTGCAATGCTCGGATGACTTGGAGATGAAACGGTTTAAGGCTGCGAGCATCCCAATCAGCTTTTGTATCTCTCGTAGTGTGTTTGGCAGCTGAACATTGTTGATCACCACTAACTGGTCGGGGTTTTCTTTGATTCCCCACTTACTGATCAGATAGCCGAAAACTTTCCTGACTGGACCCCGAATGAGCACTTTCTCCTATTGAGCTTCATCTAGTAAAGCCTGAGGATTTCAAAGGTGTCTGCGAAGTCCTTGGGGTGGTTGTATTTACACTTGATTTTGATGAGCATATCATCAATGTAAACTTCGATCGTCTCACCCATTTGCTATTTAAACATCTTAGTGATTAATCTATGGTATGTGGCTCTGACATTCTTAAGGCCAAAGGACATGACCTTATAACAGTACATGCCCAGCGTGGTAATGAACAAAGTTTTGTCCTAGTCGGGGCCGAACAAGGGAAACTGGTGGTACTCTGAGTAGGCATCTAGAAAACTCATTCGCTCGTGAGTTACCGTTACGTTGAATAGTTGGTCTATCTTTAACAGATGGAAGCTATCCTTGGGGCAAGCCCTATTGAGATCGGTGAAGTCTATACAAACTCTCCAGCTATCATTGCTCTTGTGAACTACTACTGGATTTGAGAGCCATTTTGGTAATTGAACTTCTCTGATAGACCTTGCCTTCAGAAGTTTCCCTACCTCCTTTTCCACCGCCTTTTTCCTTCTCTAGGGCAGTGCGGCGAGTTTTTTGAATGATCGACTGAAATGCTTGATCCACGTGAAGACGATGGCAAGTGATCGCGGGGTCAATCCTTTGCTTGTCGTATGTCTCCCATGTGAAAACGTCTAGGTCTTGTCTAAAAAAAGTGATCAACTCTTCTCTTTCCTGGTCAAACAAAGTGGTACCAATTAGAAACTTCCTTTTTGGTCGGTTTGCATAAAAAACTACTTAATCAAGCTTCTCCATAACTCTATATGTGGGATAGATTCTCGTTTCTTCCACACCCAATCGATCATATTTTAGTTGCTATTTAGAGGGAGTGGCTCCATCTTGGTATGTCCCGAGGATAACCTCATTTTATTCTTCTCTTGTTTGGGTCTGATGATAGTAATGTAGCATTTTTTAGCAATAGCTTGATCGCTTCTGATCTCCCTTATGCCCGGATCTGTGATCCATTTGAGTTTTCGATGGTAGGTTGAGGGGATTTCCCTCATAGATGTAGCCACCCTCTGTCGAGGATAGCGTGGTAAGGTGAATCAATGTCGACCACTAGAAACTCAATGAGTTTTGAAATGTTCCTTTCTCTCACTGGCAGGACTACCTTCCCCAATGGCATGGTCATCTTTCTTGCGAAGCTGACCAGTAGGATAGTCGCTTCCTTTAAATCTGACATTTTTAACTTGAGCTTGTGAAAAATCTATAGGTACGATTCCTCAGAAGAACTCCCCTGATCCACTAGTAGCTTTTCCACATCCCAATTTTCAATCTTGAGAGTGATTTATAGTGCATCATGGTGTGGTGTTCTTATCCCGAACAAGTAGTTCTTTGTATGTGTTTGTTGTAATCCACATCTTTCAGTCGCCAGCGCTTACTAATCTGGCTTTTAGCAGGATCTATCTGGAAGGCCTCCATTATCACCTTGACCTTCTTGAGTTCAATCCGAACTACGTTTCCTTGGATCTTCTTGAGGTTGGATGCCTTGTGTATTACAGCAAACTCATGCCCTGCTTCATCGTCCCGTACATTATCTGGTTTTTGATTCCGTTATCGATAACCTCATTAACCTTTTTCTCAATGTATTCGTTTAGGTGCCCTGCTTGGTCCAACTCTTCCAAATAAGATTTCAATGCTTTACAATTTTCGTTCTTTTGTCCATTTTCCTTGTGGAAGGCATATCGAAGTGTGTTGTTCCTCTTGGTTGGATCTCCTCTCATCTTCTTCAGCCACTCGAGGAACTAATGGTCCTTAATCTTGCTCAGGATTTTGTAAATTGGTTCCTTAAAAACCATGTTGATGGCTTGAAAAGATTTGGAGGAATCTGCAATGCCCCCGTTCTTGGCTCCATTTTGCTTATTGTTCCCCTTTTTAGGGATGTTATCCTTATCGTTGCCTTTGTTTGCCTTAGCGTGACTAGTCACTACTTGGAATGTGTTGACCACATCCTCTACTTTGGCATTCTTTTCAATACGCGGCATGAGGTCGTCAACGGTGTCCGTTTCCATTTTAGTAAGGGACTTGTGCAACATAGAGGTAGGGGGAAAGCTGATCTTGAAAGATGTTACGGCGACCTGCTCCGAGCAATCTTTCATTTCATTGAATGTTTCCCAGTAGCGCTTAGCATATTGACGTAAGGTCTCTTGTGGCGTTTTCCTCATCATGAGTAGAGAGTCCATCCTTTTTGGATGTGAGTTTCTAGTTATGAAGCCAAATGTGAAGACCTCGGTAAGGGAATTGAAGCCCTTAACCGACCTGTGGGGAAGCCTTTGAACCATTTTTGAGTGACGTCTCTTAGGCTGGAGGGGAATATGCGACACATAAGAGCATCTTTATGGTTCCACATAGTCATTGCTTGCCTATATTGGCGAACATGGTGTATGGGATATGTCTTTCCATCATAAATCTTGAACCTTTGGGCGGTAAACTTCTTGGGGGGTTCCTCCTCCTAATGGACCTTGAGAAAGGGGACTTCATATGTGTGATAAGATCCCTTCTCGCTATCTCTTTTGTAGATCTGGCTCCTCGGTGCACTAGGTGTTGCTTCATCTCTCTCCGGACCAAACTCTGTATATCATTTATGTGGCGTTATTCATCCCAGGTTCGTCTCACAAAGTGACTTCCAAGCTCCGAACGGTTCTAGTCGCGTTCAGTTCCTCGGCTGTGAGTTTTGCTCGCTTGATGGCTAGGAGCCCGATCACGACGTTTTTTATTCTCCTGACATAGTTCTTTCTCCATCCTCTCCAATCGTCGCTGGAGACGTGCAATCTCCTCCATTTGAAGGCGAGTTGCCTCCTCTTGTTGTTGGAGTCGTTCTTCATATGCATCAACTAACTGTGAGATCTGTGTTAATTTTGGTTGCTAACTACTCTGTTCAAAGAGCTACTCCTCCGGGCAATATCTCGGATTCCCATCTTGGCGAACCTCAGATGTGATCCTGAGTGGAGCTAAGTCAACTTGCACGTTGCCAACTTGGGGTGCACTGTTCGAGTGGTGAGACATTTGTGTTTATCCTTTCGTTTGGGTTGCTTTCATGGAAAAGAAAATCGTTTTCCAAAGATGGCGCCAATTGTGAGTGCGATTAATAACAATAAGATATTTCGAGAAAGCAAATAATGGAAATAATGTAGTAAAATGATCAATACACAAAGATTTATATAACTCGAAAACTGCCTACGTCCACGAAGAGGGTTCTCAGTTCTTATTAATTTCTCTCAAAGTTTGAAAAATTACATCCCCTTTGACCCTAGGGTTGTATTTATAGCAATGTAAAATAGTTGAGTCGTACATGAAACTCTCTTAATAAGAAAATTGGCTCGTGTGGTGACTCTTGTTAATCTCATCTGAGATTTTAGGTAACCAACCAAGCCTTTCAATATTCAAATGATAAGTATTTGTATTTATCCACGTGATAAGTATTCATATTTATCCACCCGGATTTGAACTTGACTGGGGCGATGTGCGGATACTGTTGGGAATGCTCGGACCACCAGAAATTGGGCTTTTATGGTTTGGGTCAGACAATACACACACACACACATACACATACAACAAATAGAAGACCGAAGAGAGAGAGAGAGAGAGAGAGAGAGATGGAGAAATGTAGAGTTACGACGTGTTGTTTCAAATGTGTTAGATGTAGGAGTTAAGATTTATAATGGGTACTACATTTTAGTTTAAAATATTTTAAAAAATAGGACCAATATAATTAAATAAAAGTCAATAGGACTTAAATGACCACATAAATAGGACTAAAATTAAATAGGAGTAAAATACAATAACTACTTCAAAAAATTGAATGCAACGAAGAAAGAAGCAAGCGAGAACTTGGATTGTTAATACCCCAAGTTATCTCTCTACACAATCTATATGAACGTCCAATTATTAATTGTGGGTGTGTTGAGAGAATCATTTCGTTGTGGTACCCTTGAAGTAGCCCTATCAATGGATTGGATCTAGACCTAGACCTGATCCGAAGCTGATCCTTTTATGTGTCTGAGCAATTTTTTATACTCGGATGCCCTATTACTCGTTTATTAAATGGAGCGGATCTAGTACATGTTATCTTCGACCCGTTTAGGACCCTACTCACTTAAAAAATACATTTTCCTAAATATATTTTTGATTTTATACTAAAAATATTTGTTTAGTATTATTTTAATGTTATTATTAGTATTTTTTATTATTTTTTTTAAAGAGGTTAATGTTATTACTTTGTTAAAGAAAAAATGATATTATATAGTCACTCAAAAGGGTGCTTATTCTTAGAAAGTCGATTTAATTAAAAAATAAAATTCTAGTAACGGCTAAACGGGTCGAGTAAACGGGTCGGGTCCCGAGTCCTTAATAGGCACGGGTCTGGTCAGAAAAGGACCCGTCTGGTAATCGAGTAGGACCCGATCTATCAAAAACTGAACGGATCCGGAGACAGTTAAGTGTATACCCGACCCGTCTCCGACCCATTTACAACCCTACCTCAAGGATACCATGATTCAATCATGAGGACTTGGGCATATTTGATGAACATGAAGCTCATATTATGATTAATAATGATTCACACTAAAACCATACACAAACTAGGTCATGGGCATGGCAAGAACAGGGTATCATGAAAAAATATTCGAAATGATATCAGTAGGAGCTCTCTCTCCTGTCTCATTTATGAATTATGTATATCTATATATGAGAAGAACACGATACAAAACAAAACTAATACATAAATTCAATTATTCAACGAACAAGAATATTTTCACTGTCTATGCAAACATAGTTCTTGCAAGTATTGCTTTTGCGAAGGCAAAACCCCTTGAATTCTTGCCAGCCTACATGAATGCTCTGCTATCAGCTGATATGTGGATGGCCTCTCCCATGGGATTATTCCAAATTCATCATTAAATTCTTCCATTCCTCCAACAAAGAACTGCCAGGCAAAAGATCCTGCCCCGGACTTGTTTTTCTTGGCAGATTTGTTTATGATGTCGAAAACCAATTTGTAGAACGTGTCTCGCTGAGATGGCTCGAAATCATTGTTCTCGCTTGACAATCCAAATTCGGTGAACATGACTGGTTTCTGGAGCTCTTTGTCACCGTCTTCAATGTGAGATTTCATCCATTTTGAGACGAATTTCAATTTATCACCGAATTCTTGTTCGTGGAACCTGCAAAAAAGAAACAGATGGAAGTCTTTTCAGTTAAACTGTTGCATCAGCATTGGGGGATTAGTTTGCTTTTGGTCCAATGTTTAGGCAAAATTTTCAGCTATTGAACTTCACCACGCATTTTATTTTTTGTCATTTATTGTTGCAGCTTATAGAAATTGACCAAAACATCCCCAATCAATGCCTATTATGTAAAAGTATTACTGTCTAATTATATATAAAATAACAGGGGATAAAATGGAAATAATTTGGTCATCTCAGCTTTCAACTGCAGAAGCCGTTAAAAATATGGAAGCCAAAGTCCAATAAGTTAAAAAATTGGGGCTAAAGTCAGTTTCTCCAAGGCTTGTTCCTTCAGTTTAGTATAGCCATTAGTTTCGCTTGTTCCCTTTGACTAAGAGCAGGGGCCCCCTAGTTCATTATTTCGTATGCTATCTTTTTTTTTATAAATTTTACCCGAAATTTCGATTTATTTCAACTGATAAAGTTGAATATAATGAGAGTTTACCAATGGTCAGGGTAAATATGAACAGAGGCAAAATCAATGGTCGATATCCTCGAGTTGCGAATAAAATCAGACCCAAGTTCAGCCGCCCACACTTCTGGATTGACAGTTAACCTTTTGGGATTTTTAGGACCATAAAATCCTTCGAGGCCCACAGTTACTAGATGGTTCTTGTCAATTGATTTCACAAAACTCGACATTTCTTCTATCCAGTCCTGCAATTCTAAGACACACAATTAATTCATACTCGGACACAAATGAATTCTACAACATAAATTCATTAAATTCAGACAATAATTGAACATCCTGGATAGAAGGCACTGGGGAATCTAGTGATTGAAATTTTCGCATGTGGCCCCCTTCACACTATGTTTAATTCTTCTGGTTAAGAGCATCTCCAATATTTGTGTATATGACCTTTTGTGTGAAAGGTATACACCATACTCCCTTCAGCCCAAATTAATGGTCCTGTTTTATTTTTTGTCATGTCCCAAATTAAGAGTCATGTTTCTAAAAATAGTATATAAAACTAGGTGACATTAAAAAGTTATTTATTCGAGTAGTACCCATGAGAGATCAATGATCCGAGTGCATGCATTTTATTCAAACGTATTCAGAAATTTTTGGGAGGATAAGTTTGGAAAGTAAATTTTTTCTTAAAATGGTTGACTTTCAAACATTATTTTGGGACAGAGGGAGTATAAAAAAATCTATGATGGTTGTGTATTGGACTCTTTTCTGTAAAACACTCTGAATATACACTGCCACGTCATATTTCTCCTCTAAAGATTCGAAATATTATAACTTTCACTTTACATTCCCATATTTATGAAATTATAATTCAGAAAGCATTAGATGGTATCTATAAAACAAAACCGCAATTATATTTTTTTATGATGAACTACCCAGTTTACATGTGTTGGACTATTATCAGTTTTTACACAATAATTTGGAAGAGTATAGTACAAGATGATGTGTAAAACTACATTACTTCAATTACACACAAACCACTGGAGATGCTCTAAATAACACAAAAGGGTAAAGTTCAATTAGGTTAAGATAGTGTCAATTGTTTAAGAAAGATACAATATGACCAAAGTCTAAACTTAAAAGTGCAGTTCCCCCAGTAAACTTCAGAGGATTGGAAGTATTGAACGTATCAAGAACAATTACAAATTAATTAGAAGAGGGGCTTCTTTCTTTCTTTAGAAGAAACACCGTTAGGATTTAAGTGCTGTACGAAGTTGACAACTTACTTGGAGACTGTCGCCTGAAGCATCGGTCATGCAGCGGGGTTCATTAATTAACTCCCACGCAAATATGGTGGGATCATCCCTATACTCAATTCCAGTGATTGTGTTCTTCCTTGTCAGCACAGTCTGCACAAGTGAAAGTGATGTTAGGACAAGAAGAAATTAGCATGGAGAGGGATTCAGAAAAAGGAGAGAGAAACTAATAAAATCCAAGAATACAGAAAGACATTAACAACTCGATTCTTTACATCATTCACGGCTGAATAATCTCTTACACAAGCTTTTATTATGAAGACCAATACCAAGACCTAACACAAAAACAACAAATCCCACTAATATGGATAATCCTAAATATAAGCCCTACAATAAAATATGTAAAAAAAAATTCCTAAACCACATAAATCAAGGCCTATATTAATTTCCAAAAAATCCAATGCTGCATTTCATTTTTCTTATTTAAGCGTTAACGTGTCACCCGCAGCATTATTCTGTTCTACACTAGCCAACATGGGGCTGGGTAGCTCTAGTCAAATGTGTTTACTTTCTTCCAGTACAAGAGTCGTAAGATTCTTGATGGATGAAAAGACATAGTTTGGCTGACAACTGATTTTAAAAGTGCATCCACATTTTAATAATCAGCACATCACATTCCAGATCCAACATTACCACACACGACTTGATTTTGTCCACGGTTTCAAGAATCAAGACCCTCCGATTATATGACCAGATGGACTTATCAGCTAAGTAATATGAATTGCTGAAAGACGCAATAAATGATAGCTCAATGCATGAGGCTCCCACCGCTGTAGACACTAGGGAGAATTAAATACTTAAATGCATGCGGGCTTATATTTCATATGTCAATATAATATAATTATGCCTTCCAACATCACAAAATCTCTACTATTATAGAAAGGAAAGAGAAGAGTTGACTGTTACCATGCCCATTTTTTCAAATCCCATAACCAATCAATCTTCAACAAAACCACAACATCCCAACTTCACTTTTTTCTACGACACCTTTGCAACAAAGCTACATGAAGTGCTGTTTTAGATTTTCCAGCTCACTCCCCTTGCATAGCGCGGGGCACCCCTCCAGTAGATAGCAAATGAAATATATTATTCTCAATGATGAATGCTGCTGAACCTCTCTCTCTCGTTTTGTCTCTTTGGTCATGCAAAATTTGCAAATACTTACATTTTTCCATATCCAGACAACCATAATATGCACATGTCAGCCAATAATAAAAAAAAATTCAACCCATGCATTTCCATTAACTTATATGTCTCATTCCTTCAAGCCCGACTAGAATCATAGCGACCTGAAAAACTGGTGAGCTTTTAACGTTCTCCCTTAATGATTCCCGAAATTCAAATTATAAGTATGGAATCTTATTTAATTTTCTAAGGATCTGAGACCTGGGCTACCACTTGTCGCAAAGTAAAATCATGTAGTATCCTGCCCCCCTCTTCCAAAATAAACCCCCAAGAGCAAAATCTAGAGGCACTTCCTTTGCAAAGAAACCCTAAGCAATCCCCATGAGCCATGTGGACCACATTGCGAGCCACTAAAAGTCACAAAATTTTCATAATCATATGGCGCAGTGCAAACATTTTGTGAACCTTCTGAATTTCCCAAGGGTTTCCTATTTTTTTTTCTTTTAATAGTTAATTCATAATAATTTGCATCAGGCTTTTTAACCACAGAAAATCCATCGTCAATATAGATTAGATTCTTATATATGTGTTTTGATAGTGCACCCCATCCCCTCCCCCCTCAAAAAAAAAGAAAAAAAAAACTTTACAATATGCATAAACACGAAAATTGCAGTTCCCATGTAACGATTTCATTTTACCTATAGGGAAATGTTACAAGTTAAAGTAGGCCCCTAAAAGCCAATTAGAAGGCTAGGGCTTCATTGGGCATGCCCCATAGTTATCGGGATCACTACATCCCCAGCGATCTGGGGTCGCATGACTCGAAATATGGTGGGTTCTCGATCCCGACCCACTCCCGTTGCTTGCCTACCTTCGACCAGCCTTGCTAGAGTCGACCGAAGACGAGCAACCCTTCCTTTATTGGCAGGCAACTCCTTTCCTGTAGCAATCCAAGGCTTCCAGCCCTGGATCCATGAAGAAAATAGCCTGTGATATCGCTTCGACAACCGGCGAGGGTAGCCATGGAAGAGAGTCGGTCGTCGAGCATCAATCGACCAAGTTAGAGGGCACGCCACCTTCGGTTGGTCACCCACAGCCGCGAAAGGGCCATAGATCTGAGATTCCGAGCTATTTTCGACTATTGCCCACATCAAACAACAATCATCGGCCAGCCACCAGCCACCAGCCTTGCCAAAGCTCCGGCCAACCCAAGACAACCATAGCAGCTTCCCCCTTGAAGTAACACCACACCTTAGCTAGGGTTTCTCTTGTTGAAGCCAAATATGAAGGTAATAACAACTTTACCCCTCCCTCACCAAACCTGCATCAAAGAACTCCAAACCCGAATCGACAACTTGGATCAAATAGATGACGCTTTACATAGAGAGCTTCGGAGCTTTCACTAGTGAGTACATTTAAACACTCAATAGAAAAAATAATCTACAAGTTCAAACAATCTTTTAGGCTCCACCCACACAAATCTGCCCAACACACAAAACATTCTCTGCCTAGCGGATGACAATGTATAGATTTGTAAATTGAGTCGTACCGTCATCAAAAAACTCCAAATCCGCATCGACAACTTGGATCGAATAGGTGTTGCTTTACATATAGAGCTTCGAAGCTTTCAATTCAGTGGCATCTCGAGGAGTATGAGGAGCGCCATTACCGATTAAGTCAATGGCGCAAGGAGTACCTCGAGGTAGAAGTGGCGCGTGATCATTGAGTACGTGAGAGGGCAAGACGTTTGGCCTGGTCTTTTGATTATTTGTCCATCGAGGTCACACCTTCTATGGATGACATCATTTTCGTTGTACAACGATGATACCCGCTTCCCAATCACGCACGATGATGGCTTTTCCGAGGGTGCCGAGGACCCGTCATCTGATGGTACGGATCTCGAGTTCATTCTTTGTGATTTGATTCCTATCTTTGAGAATGATGGCTAGATTACCCGCACCCGGTTTCGCAATTTGGAGGTCTTCGAGATTGGAGACTTCTTTTCCATCTTCGAGGAAAAAGATGTTGGATGGTGCATCAAAGATTTCTTCGATATGCTTGTTGAGGATGGTTGGGTGACTTGCACGCACTTTCCCAATGTGAGTTCGTATGGTGACAAACTTCTTCTAAGTCTTTGGGAATAATGATGATTTTAATGGGGTTAGTTTGGTGGTTGTTTCCCCCGAGAGTGACTCATCGCTTTGGGAGGCCGAGATTGATCGAGGGTATGTGGACACATTGTGGAAGGCTTTTGAGGCGCGCTCGGAGGTCGAGCGCCTAGCCTCGACGGTGCTTATTTTTGGAGACATGGAGGGTGTTTGGCACAAATGGCTCTTCCCGAGGCATGGGTTTGTTAGTTTTCGTTGTGGTAAAGTTTGGGACCGTGTTCTTGCTCGCCGACCTTGGTTGGAATTCATGACTCCTTTTCAGGGACTTTTTGCTAGCCGATATGCGGCCCGTTTCCGAGGACAACTTCCCTCTCAAGTAAGGGGAGTCCATTGATGGTTGTTTTGATCCCGTGCCGCTGACCTCTAACGCTCGGAACGAGCTTTTTCAAGTGGGGGAGAATGATGTACGCGAGGGTCACGAAAATCATTTGTATTTCTGTTTTTATTATTTTTTTTATGTTTTAATTGTAGTTATTAGGTTTAAGTGAGGGCTAGCATAGGTATTTTATAAAAGGAATGTTCTAGTACATGTGATGTCACCCATGACATCACATGTGACTTAAGTATTCATTAGTAGGCAAGTAATGGGTAATTTTCAGATACTCCCTTAGCCCTATAAATATTGTACTCCCCATTTGGGGAAAGGCATTCAATCATTAATTTATTATGACAGATGAATTAAAGAGATAAATCGAGTTATTGATCGACCTTTAAATGTTGTTGTTGTGTAGTTTTTACATTAAATCGCTTTCGCTTCCAACTACACATCACATGCATTTCCTTGAAAGAATCTATTAATTCTACATAATCCTTATGATCCCTTGACTAATGCTTCTTTTATCGGATAAAATTTAATTTATTGTGAAAATCTATTCAGCGTCCCACTGACGGAGATGATTAAACAGATAGGTTTAACTTTATATGGCGTTTGAACCAAGTACATTGTGTTTATGGTCTCATTTAAAGATTCGAAGTGTTTCTCTTAAACTTTTATTGACTAAATGCATTTAATAATTTTCATCAAATAATAAAATGACACCTCATATAAGCGGTATTGACAAATCTGAATTAAATCCTCATTTGATTTCAAATACATCATTATCAATACTTATCACATAGCAACTTAAAATACGACCAAGAGCTTTCTCATTGGGAAAGGGAGAAGATTAATAAAAAAAAAGAGATTAGTTAAATAGATTACCTTGACATAATTTTTGAAATAATGACGGATTGATGGATCATAGAAGAAGGAATCATTAGAAGAGCTTAAACCAATGCCTTCTTCCCAAGCCCACTTTACATATTGAGTCTTCCCACCGTAAGCTTGCAAGTTATTAACTAAGCTAAGTAGTAACCTGATTCCATATTGTCTGGCTTCTGCAATGACATGATCCAAGGCCTGCCATATTATCCAGTCATAAAATGAAAATTGCTAAATAGGGAATATAGTACTGCATAAGGTTGTCGAAGACTCAAAAAGTGTATCAGTTCTATATTGTTTTCTAAAATTATCGTATCGTAATGTCTTAAGCATCACCAATTCATAACATTATTGAAAAAAAGGTTAGAAGTCTTTGTGTCTGCCTTTTATTATAATCCCCACAAAGTGACAAAAGTCTTTGTGTGTATATTTGTCTCAATCCTCCAAATTAATACAATGGCACAATCTCATCACCAGACAACGTTAGGCTTCTCTTATATGGACTTCTTATAAAAATAATGTGATGGTTTAGTCTAGTTTCACCGACATTGATTTCTATAATAACTACATCTCAAATTTAACCTTTTATTCTTCTTCTCGTTTTCTAATAGTCTACGGTCATCATGCAATTGGTCATTAGCCTTGTTTGACTTGGACATATCTAAGAAAAAGTTAACATAAATATAAGCATCTTATAAAAACAATGTATTGTATGTATTACATTGTGCAACGTGTATCGTGCAATATAGCTTAAAAGTTCCTTTTACTCATAAAACGTATCTTAACATGTACCCTACAACACTGGTAACAAGCCTTTTTGCATTAAACATTGTTCATTTTTTTTTTTTTGCATAGTTCGGGGGTTTCTTTGCACTTATCCCTAAATGATATTAGAATACTTTAATATCCTCTTTTATTCTTCCAGGAATTTGGTAAGTTATAGCAGTGACAGTTTGATAGGTCAACGGGATTGAGAGATTAACCAAAGTTAAGAGCATCTCAAATGTAAATGTCTATTTTTGCTTATGTGGATGTGTAATAAGACAATGTGAATCTTATGTGAGAAAAAATTAGTTTACACATCGTCCATAAAAAAATTCTTCTCCAATACAAATAACTAAATCTTAATTTCTATAGTAGGTGAAATGAAAGAAACACATTCATAATTGCATTGACAAAATGATTTGTGGTTTAGTGTGTATGGATCCTATGTGGCATTCTTTCACATTGTTGTAAAAAGAAATCTCTACATTTAGAGGTCTCTTTCACATTCTGAATAATCATATCATAGTTGCCATATCACTTTCACATATATTGTAGAGAGTTGCATTGAAGACCTTTTATACACTCAATGTATATTGATCCTATGTGTCACTTCACGTTCTTTCAATTCAAAGTAGCATTGTTGATTGGCAAATTGAAACGCATAATATTATTTTGTCAAACTAAAGTATTATTATGTTTAGATTTGGACCACGAAGCTAAAGCACATACATTAAAGCATATTTGTATGTTTCTTCACATTTCTTATTCTCTCCGAGATTCAAACATTGCATAAGTGTGACAATACTCATTAGGACCGAAATTTATGATTTTTCAGGAATCTCAGGTTGCTAACTTTACGTATTAAGTTTCATATTTTACATCAAGAGTTTAATTAAAAACATTATATCTGTATTGACTAATTTGACAATACATAAACCGATCAAAAGATAATTTTACCTGAAAAACATGTTCATCGAATCTACCAGGGGAAATCTGCAGGGCATTATAGCCACCATCATTGAAGGCCCATGTTCGACACACGGTGAGGCCCATTTTTGCACCAGCCTGCAGCATTGCTCTAATCCTAGGTTTGCTATATTCTTTCACAGCATGGTCCATCAACCAGTAAGAATTCCACCCATTAATGTAAAAGGGTTTACCATCCAACATCAAATGAGTCTCATTCCTCTCCACAAAGCTCATCTTTGGTTCCACTTTGTAACCCACCCACAAGTCCCCAAATGACAAGTAAACGAAAGCAACACATGATGCAAACCCAACAATTGGGTAGAAAAGCCCATTTCCACATACCATTCTGTTTGTTGTTGGTGATTTAACCATTAAATATATAACAACATTCAAACAAACGAACAAATACCCAAAACTATATAAGGGGTTTTTTGACACCCTTTGGGAGAATAATAAGAAAATACCTTAATTTCCGAAATTATTGGAACCCAAATGGAAACAAGATTTCAGATCCCCCTCTGCGAAGGGTACTCTTAATAATAATAATAATAAAATAAAAGACAACCAAACTCCGAATGTCAGCAATGAGACTAACAAAATCAGGCACCCACGTCCACGTAGAGATGATTCAAATATGTGCCAACCTTTGTTTTGAGAAAGAGAGAAATTTGTATGGTTTGTGTTGTGATAATGGAACTTTTTATAAGAGCCAAAGGAAGTATTAATTATGGAAATGGGGGAGGGTGATACCTAATAATACATGTTCTCCAGTCAAAATTATAAGTGAGGATGAACTGAGGTGGAATGTTGGTATCAACTGTCGGTTAATTAGATCCGAGGACTTTGTTTTCCAACCTTTTCTTCACTTCTAAAACTTGTGCTGTACTGGTCAAACACGAAACCCCTTGGGCCATACATGATGTATCTCTCACATCTTATTATTCTTATTTACTTTTACAAGCACCAAAAATTACTTTTACTATTTTTATATACTTTGTAAGGATCTATATTTTCAGTGCCCCCATATATTATATAAAAAACTACTATACATTATCTTTAAAAATATATATCATTTTTTTTTTGTATATTTATGTTTCAAAAAAATTAAAAACAGATTTTATTTACTATATGCTTTTTTTTTTGTTAAATATATTGTATGACAAGTGATTTGTTACACGTGTTTACTTCAGGAATGCTTGATTGAAATCATAATTTATTATGGATGAAAACGCAAAAAACGTATTTTGCAAGCATGCTGGAAATTATTATTATTTTTCTTTTAAACAAGCTCTTAAAATGTATGAAATACAAAACACATGGTGGTGGTGCAAGGAAACTAATTATATGACTCTTTTTAAGCTTTTTATGGAATATATGCTCGAGCGTAGATGAAGCAACCGACAAAAGAGAAAAGGCTTCATAGATTGCCACTCTTCAAACTTCACCTGTGTGACATATCAGTTTACTTCATTGGAGGTTCTTCTTTGTTTCTGTCCTTTTCTTTTTCTTCTTTTTCTTTTTCGAGTTATTATTTTTCTGTGATATTTCCTGCTTTTTGAATATATTTAAGGGATATTTAGTTCCTTATCGCATTTTTGCACATTAATTAGTAAAAATTCCCACGTTGCTGATATTAGTTCCAGTGCCAATCAATTATTTCCGTGACTGCATTTAATTTAAGGATTTCTGAGACCCATAAAACAAGCCAAGTAGGTGTCGGACTTCAATTAACAAATATTTGTTGGGGGCAACTCTTTATTCCGATCAATATTTGGACCCCAAAGCTGATACTGAATTAGGTTTGGGCATAATGAAGCCTGGGTCATCTTAAAACATAACAATTTTATTCAACGGAATTATTTTAGAAAAGACTACCACTAAATCGACACATAATTTTGATATATTTTGAGCGACACATTAATGTATCGTGTCAGCATTATTTGGTATTTGAGCTTCACTGATTTGAAGAGTAGACACCAACTAATATCGACACGGCTTGTCAATGTATAACCCGAAATGTATTGACTTAAAATTACTATTTGGAAAAAGAATATGGGTTCTTCCAAGATAGGGTGGTCATCCAAATTTTTAAATGCAGTGTTTTCTCCATTTATTTTGCATGCCTAGGAAAAAGAATGATATTAAGCAATTGTATTTGCTAGCAAATATATTTTTCAAACAAATTACATTTTATTTAGATGAAATGTTGTATAGTGATAAAAATGGAAAATATTAAATGCACCAACTAAATCATTCATCACATTCCATTTACTTTCATTCAAAAATCACATTTGGACTTTCACTAGTGAGTACATTTAAACATTCCCTAGAGAAAATAGTCTACAAGCTCAAGCAATCTTTTAGGCTCCACGCCTATGAAACACGGATACTCTCTCAAAAGCCATGAGCCGGCTTTGACATGAATCTGACACGCTCTGACACATTACCGACACACCGGGACACGTAAAAGGACACACTGGGACACGTTGTCGACACGTTGAAACACGTAAAAGAATACGATGGGACACGTAAAAGGACACATTTTTTAAATTAATTTTTTTTTATTTTTATTTTTTATTTTTTTTATTATGTGATGGTGATTCTGCTTTATTTATGATTTTTAATGTTAAAGTGTGTTTGAATCTTGTTGTGTATGGTCCATTTTCTTAATTTCATGTTAAGAATGCTCTAATAATGTATTTTCTAGGGAAAATATGTTTTATTTCATTAATATATATATATATATATATATATATATATATATATATATATATATTATAGTATACGTATCTTAGCGTGTTGTATCTTAGTTTTTGAAAAAAATCATGTGTCGCATATCGCGTGTCGTGTCGAAACACGTATTACATGTCAAGTCCGTGCTTCATAGCTCCACGCACACAGATCTTCCCAACACACAACATTCTCTATCTAGCGGATGACAACATATATACTTATAGATTGAGTCGAACAAGTCCAAAACCTGTCCGCTCCGCCTGCTAACTTAAGCCCAAACTTTAATTGAGTTTGAGCATAGGCTGATCTAGGCCCGGCCTAAAATCTGTAATATAAATATATATAATTTTAATTCTATATTTATATTTATACCGACTTTTTAATTACGTTAGGATCATTTATATTTGGTTTTAAACTATTTAGTATTTTATTGAGATTTTTTTTCTTTCGAGAACTATTATTGCCTACTCCCCCAATCGGCCTGGCCTGGCATAACTTAATTACCACTGTTCTAAAAAATCCGCCTAGGCTTGAGGCTTGGGAGAAACGCCTCGCCTTAAGATTTTGACGCCTTATGCTTGGTAAAACCTTTAAGGCATACTTTTTCTCTAAAAACAACAATGCTTTAGTGAAACGATATCCCCTTTTAAAGATTTTTTTACAAACCGAACCATTATCTCATCCAAAATAATCAAATAGTATTTTTATTTGCAAATATTCAGACATATTTTTATGATATGTACAATTTTAGTATTTTAATAGCCTTGTTATGGTTAAAAAAATATTAAAATATATTAAAAAGATCTAAACGCCTTTTCACGCTTTTTTACGCCAAGGCCCGCCTAGGGTTCTAAGGCTTAAGGCTTGGCCTCCACGCCTCGATCACGCCCCACGTTTTTTAGAACCTTGTTAATTACTATTTCGTTATGTTTTTATGACATTTACGATTTAGTAAATATAAAGAGAAAAACCCAAATCTAAAATTGTAATGAATACAACTTGGTTATTTGTCTTTGAATTGGAATGGGTTTGTTGGCTTTAAGTAACCTTGGTTTCCATATCAGTTAATCATATTCATGTCTTGATCTGTACATATATATTTTATATGGAATGTTTTACTACATTTGGAAAAATGTGGAGCAAAGTTTTGTAAAGAATATTGATTGTGAATAGCTTTGAAGATTGGTGTAAATGAATTTTGTTATTTTAAATTTTGAATCACTATTGAGAAAATGAAATTAGGCCTACCTAAAAATGAATTGAAGCCCGTAATAATTATGAGTTGAGTTTGATCTTAAGTGGCCAAAGCTTTAAACATTCAAACATCTAATCAAAAATCAATTGGGTATGGGTGGAGGGACCTCATGATCTTATATACTATAATGTTAATCTGTTGTTGCGCTCTATTAGGCTATGGATTACGAGAACACGTTCGACTGTGGCAATATGTGAGGTGCATGTCTTTTATAACATAAACTTTCTATTTTGGTGATTGTACAATCATTCATGAATACGATTCTCTTTTGTGATGTCCACTCACTCGTGGCATGACTTGAGCCTATCACATTGACATATTTATAATGGGTGATGCGGAGCAATTGGATCGTTGGTCCATGAATAGTCGACTCTGATACCATATCAAATATTGAAGCATCCAACCTGAAACTTAACTGATTATGGGTGGAGGTCACCCAAGATTATATACCTATGGTGCTAGGCTTTAATTTTCTCATGAGGGATTGGTTTAGAGGGGAGTAATATATTTTTTGTGCAACCCTAAACCTGGCTTACCCAATTCGATTTATAACCTTAATAATTTACATCTTTTCATGACACTTTACATGTTGCACGAAGATATTTCTCTTTTTTTTTTAGTTTATTTTTTCAGAAGCGGGACACTTAAATACACACACAACATTAACCCTTAAAGCAGTAATGAAGTTTTGATAGGACAATTCATTTTACACTTACAAATAGTCTAAGCAATTTTGTTATAATTTCCATTTCCTATATGCATTTGAAGATCAACGTTGTACTTACAGACCATTATTTTTGAGCACTTAATATGGTTATTGATGCTTAAATTTGGATTATTGATCTTAGACGTTAGTTACCAAATTTATCACCACAGATAGAGAAAATAAAAATATAGAGAGAGACACCAGATATTTTTACGTGGTTCAGCTCAAGAATAAAGCCTACATCCACGAGGCACTAGTATTTGGGATTTTCTTAGTTAAAAATCAGGGTTTAACATAAAGCTAATATGTTCATGTATTGTACCCCTTAGCTGGGAAAAATGGTCTATATATAGTAAGTGGAGGTGAAATGTTTTTATAGATTCAAGCATTTACACATTTATACAATAAGATGAAGCTGGACGTCTTTCACGTGCATGTGCATGGTGACAGTTGAATATCCCACATGTGTATAATGGTTCATCTTCCTAGCTTTAATTGGTCGGGTAGCCAACTAGAAGGTATCTGAGCCGACCAGTTCTCATCTAGCATAGAAAACATTGGGATAATGCTGATAAGTGTCATCGTTATATTGTCCCAGGTGGCCTAATATTTTTAGGCTACAAAATAAGCCCCTAATACTAAATACTTGAAGGTTGAATGAAAGAATGGAATATTTATTTCTAGATTTGCTCGGCACTTCTTAAAGGTTATGTTCAGCAGCTAACCTCCAGGACTTGTAAATTTTCTCTATTTGTATTGAAGCAATGGTAATTTTGTAAATAACTTGAAAAATAGTGAATCATCGAAGCGTACACTGGTCTTTTTATCTTTTGGGGAGTCGGGACACCGTCGACAGTCTAATCGTTGCTACACTAAACTATTTCAAATCCTAGATATCAAGAGTCATCATTGTACCTATAAAAGACTGATTTTCCCTTCGTTTTTCCTTACTTCAGCAATCTCAAATTCCCTTTCATCCATTGTTGCTTCTTGACCTTACTGCTTGAAGGGTTTCGTCACTGAGCTTGCCACTGTAAAAACCTCCCTCCCATAATATTTCTTTCTAAGCTATTAGAATGGTTTATATTATTGATGAAAATTCTTCGGAGGAGTTTAAAGAGAAGAGGAAAATCCCACATTGGGTGGTTATGGAAATGGACTCAGGGCCTTGTGATTTGTGTTCCTTGAGTGAGGGTCATTGGCTACCCACTTTAATTATAGTTGAGTGTGAGGTTACCTTTCCTCCCAATAATTTATTTCTCGAATTTTTCCAATATGTCGATGTGATCCCCGCCCTAGTAGCCCCCAAAAGTTGGAGAGTAGTGTATGGGGTTAGCCATCTTAATGAATTATATTGAACCCACATAGGAATAAATGAGTTCATGTATAGTTATAGTTTGGGAACTAGTGGGTATAATACTTATTATTTGAAGACACATCAGGCTAATAGGGCCTTGGTGATAAATTTGCCTAATTCCAATAAGGACTATTGAGATTATGAAGGTGTGGTAAAGAATTGGCAGTACGCCCCCCTTCCTGAGGGGTAAGATATAATGGTCCTCGGTGCCCCAGGAAGGACGTGACATAGGTCAGCCCCTTATATTCTTTTGTGTTTATTTTCTGTTTGTTGATACGTCGTATGATATATTGCACATGTTTTTTTACAGAGAGAAGGAAAAAATATTGCTCCCTGAATCTAAAGTCAACTTTGTGGATTTGAAGTTTATTTGGTCCATCTAGCAGAGAATTGGTGAAGCCCATCCCCGGTCAGCTTCTGTCTTGTTGGAATACCAAAGTTCCATAACATCTTTTGAAGCACAACCTATAGAGGATATCCCTTCAGCACCCCCCCCCTAGAAGACTCTATTTTATCCCCATCTCTTGCAGCCTTCGAATCTCCTTTAGAAGAAGAAGAAGAAGAAGAAGAAGAAGAAGAAGGAAATACTGCATTTGGAGGAACTTCCTCCTCATTTGATTTTTTAGATTTGTCCACTATTCCAACCCCTCTCTCTTTCCCTTGCAAAATGGTTAAAATAAAGATACTTAAGTTCCTTACTGGATCTATGTCTTCCCCTCTTGCTGAGAAGAAGAAGGCTATAGAGGAAGGTTTTAAATGACCAGTTTTAGTGACTACTAAGGAGATGAAGAGCACAGAGCCTTAATTTAAGAGGTTAAGGAAAGGTTTCGCTACACAGCATGAGTTAGTTCAAAAGACCCAGGCCAACCAGACATCTTCACAAGTTGCCTCTGCGGAAGTGAACATTAGTTTGGCTATGGGTTTGATTGGTTATAGGGTTCTCCCTACTAATAGGCCGACAACTGCTCCTTTGTCCAGGGCAAGGTTGTTGGAGAGAGCTAACCATAATCAAGCTTTGGTAACTATATTGACATACTTTTATTCCTTATTCAAAAACTTTTATACTTATTATTTGTTGATACTTTTAACCTTCAAATTTGCAGTTCTTGGTGGACTATGACCAACTCCAGATTAGAAATGACTAGCTCAGGGAGACTTCTCTTGATGTTAAGGAGGCTTTAAAAGTCCTGAAAAAATCCTTGGATGCCAGCAAAGTAGCCCACAAGAAAGACCTGGAGAAGTGGCAAGGCTAGTTAGATGTTGCCGAGAAGAAGCACTACACCAAATTGATTATTTTATAACTAATTGAAAAAATGAATTATAAGTGTTCGTGTTACTTACAAAATTTATAATTGTTTTAGTCACTTAAAAAATTTGTAAGTGACCATGACTGATACAAAATTATTAATATAACACACAACAGTTAATATAGAATACGTGAGTACCACGTGTATCCCGTCTAAGCCCCCAAAGTGTTAATTTTTTCCTTCCTTATGTTGTATTTTCAACATTCTCGCTTTGATAGAACCATCGCGTTGAGGCCTTCGACTTTTAACATTCTCGCTCATCACCATCGCGTTTCATTTTGGTCTCATCACTATTGCGTTCCATCTTGGTCTCATCACCATCGCGTCTTTGGTCTCACGCTACTCATCACCATCGAGTCTCCGGTCTCAGGCGGTTCCATCTTTGGTCTCAGGAGATTTGGTCTCAGGTGGTTCCATCTTTGGTCTCAAGCGATTTGCTGCTCATCACCATTGCGTCTCTTCTCGGATATAGGTACAAAATACTACCTATAATATATTTCTTTACAATGTTTTTTGGGGGAAGATAAGTTGATCAAATAGGGGTTAATACCAAATTGTACCATCCGTAATATATTTTCATAATAAAATTCCGACAGATTTACGCAATTGATCCAAAAGTAAAGAAAAATATAATAAATTTTCTAAATCAATCCATATTTTTATCTCGATTTGGTGGAAAATTTTGGGTTATTGTTTATGGAAAAATGTTGTACTGTTTTTGTTTCTAATTTTATGATAATATTTTTTGAAAAAGCAATTTGTTTGAATAGTAACTAGAAATGGTTAGATGTGGTATTGGGTTCAAATGGGGCTAATTGAGGTTTTAAACATATTTTTTAACAAATAGTTTTTAAAAAAAAGTTGCCAAACGCATATTCTACTAGTTTTAGGTTTTAAACACTGAAAATAGCCGAAATATAGACCAAACATGCCCTTAATTGTGTTATTTTTAGCATATTGTAACTTTTATAAAATATATCATTGCCATTGATTTATATGACTTATAGAATGTCGTCACAACTTTATAAAGAGTGGATGAAAGAACGTAATAGAGGAATGCCACAATATATAAATGAGGTTGTTACATTTATCGATTTTGCAAGAAAAAATGGTTGTGGAGAAACTATGTTTGCATGTCCATGCTATAAATGTGAGAATGGAAAATTGCTCGACCTCGAAGATATTCATTTTCATTTGCTTCGCCATAGTATCTTGCATTTATACACACTTTGACATTTACACAGAGAAAAGGAATATGTCGAGAGGAATGAGCGTTCAACCGGGGAAGATATTGAGCAAAATGATGTTGTGCCTGAAGATCCGAGGATGGAAGAACTTGTTTATGATGCATTTGAAATGTTTAATCGAAACATTAATCATTTGACAGATTCCATTGGTAGATATGAAGCTGGTGAAAATGTTTCTCAAATCCACGAGGAGCTGAAATACAAGTACATACATGGTAAGGCGAGTGAGCCATTGTATCCGTCATGCACCGAGAAACACACAATATTATATTTTCTTGTCAAATTGAATAACATAAAGATAAGATATGGATTGTCGGATAATAGTTTAACCAATATTTTGGGTTTATTTAAGGAGTTTTTTCCCAAAGAAAATTCAACATCAACAAAGTATCCAGATATGAAGAACTTAATTAAAGAAGTTGGTATGAATTATAAGATCAATCATGCATGCCAGAATAATTGTATCTTCTACTGTAAGGAACATGCAAAGAAGGAGAAATGCCCAATGTGTAACTTATTTAGATATCGATTTAGTTTAAACGGGGAGGGTAAAGTACCCCAAAAGATAGTGAGGCATTTTTCATTGATTCTAAGGCTGAAGATATTATTTAGTATACCATGGATTGCAAATGAAATGACTTGGCATGCTCGAGCGAAATTCATTATAAATATTATGTGCCATCTCGTTGATTTATCACCTTAGAAGTCTATAAATACGAAATAGTATGACTTTGCTGCTGAATCGTGTAATGTTCATTTTGTTATTGCTACAGATGGTTTTAATCCATACGGTAATCTCAGCACCAATTATATTTGTTGGCCTGTTATTATTGCACCTTTAAATATGAAGCCATCTTTGTGTATGAAAAGAGAGTTTTCCATGATGTCAATTTTGATATCTAGGCCGAATGCACCCGGCAAGGACATAGATGTTTATATTGAACCTTTAGTAAATGAGTTGAAACAATTGTGGTTCGAAGGTGTAACGGCATATGACTCCTATACGAAAGCTAATTTTACACTAAGAGTTATGTTATTGTGTGCAGTTCATGACTTTCCTGCATATGTCACTTTATCTGGGTGCACTGTCATGGTTACAAAGCTTGTCTAATTTGTGCGGAAGAAGTCAACTCAGAACGTCTTGAAAATAGTAAGAAAATTTCCTGTCGGTCTCATCGAAGATTCCTTCCTCGCAATTACAAGTTTAGGTTGGACAAACACAACTTTAACAACAATGTTGAAGATCGTAAAGCTCCACAAAGGTTGTCTGGTGCTGAGATTGAACATAAAGTAGCGTGCATTAAGTCGAGAATTGGTAAACAAAAAATAAAAAAGAAAAGGAAACGAAATGGGGACAACAATGATTATGCAGATACATATATCACAACTCCATGGTCTCGAGGTCCATTTTATTTGATTTGTCGTATTGGAAATAACATGATGTTCAACATAATTTAGATTTTATGCACATTGAAAAGAATATCATCGGTTATCTTTTATCAATTAGTTTGGACTTGAAAGATAAATCAAAAGACGAAACCAATGCACGTAAATATATGGAGGCGATAAGGATAAAAAAAGTTATGGTTGACGGTAAATGAATATGGCAAAACTGTTAAACCTGCAGCTGCATTCACTTTAGGTAAAGAAGAAAAAGACCGGTTATTTCATACATTAAAGTTAAAATTGCCAAAGGTTTTTTCTTCTAACTTAAGTAAGAATGTGACTTTACAACCGCTCGAGTTGAAGGGACTGAAGTCGCATGATTATCATGTGATTATGAAACATTTACTTCCGGTATTGCTTAAAAATGCTTATGCAAAGCACAAGGATTTGTTAGTTGTTATTCAAAGGTTAGCGATTATTTTCAATGTGTTGTGCGCTAAGGTGATAAGGAGGGATGTTCTTAATTTAGCTAAAAAGGCATTGTTTGAGGTTATGTGAGTTTTAGAAAAGTATTTTCCACCCATATTTTTCATTGTAACAATACACTCATCATACATTTAGCCGAGGAAGCACTAAAATGTGCCCGGTCAGATTTAGATGGATGTATCCTTTTAAGAGGTAAGAAAATTACGTGTGATAATATTTTTTTAGATAAATAATACGATATAATATTTATTTATTAGTTTTCATTATGCTTTTGAGGTATAGGTTGATGAAAAATTACATGAAGTATGTTGGGAACAAGAGTTATATTGAAGGGAGCATTGGTGAAAAATACATTATAAAAGAATCAACTTTTTATTGCATGGAGTACGTGACAAACTCATGTGAAGGAAGTCACAAGTATACGCACGAAGCTTTTCTTGATGAAGACAATGAATGTGTTGATGAGGGACCTTTAGTACAAGGGAAGAAAGTGAAGTTAACTACGGTGCAATTTGAACAAGCTCGGAAATGGGTATTGCAACAACATGATGAAGTGGATGAATGGAAAATGCGAGTATGTTAGTTTTGAATATGTTTTTTCATTTAAGTTAACACGTATGATTTGCTTAAATGTTTTTATTTGGATGCAGGAAGTATGATCTTTAGTGGGAATCTAAATTGGGTGTAATAAAAAAGGGGTACAATGGAGGGAAAAATGAGGGTTTTGTTCCATGGTTGATTAACGAGGTTCGCATTTAAGTCGACTATAAGAAAATATTTGATCATTTCCTTTTATATTTCAGTATACTTATTTGTCATTATATTTTGTAGCTACTAAAAAGGGGATAAACCGATACAATGATGTGACAGGTTAGCCAACGGGCCAAAATATGATGCCCAATCATATAAGAAGTATCGTTCTAATGGGTTTGAATTTTCTACATGGGAATATGACAAGCGTCGGGTAACATAAAATAACGTTGTATTTATGAAGGCCATCACTAAGTTCAGATCAAGCGAAAAAGGCATTAATCATAAAGAAGCGGAGACAACGTATTACGGAATTATCCGCGACATATTTGAGTTGGACTAGATGTCTTTCAAGATAGTCATATTTTATTGTGTTTGGGTGAAAGTCGAGGACAGGATTAATGGATTTAAAGTTGATCCTCACTCAAAGTTAGTGCTGGTTAACTTGAGTAAGCTTAAGAGTAAAAAGAGAATTGATGATAAGCCGTTCATTCTTTCCTCTGAATCATCTCAAGTATTTTATGATAAGGATTTTTTAAATGATGGATGGTCCATTATATTACATACTCCAAAGAGATTGATAACGATGGTGGCCGACGTTGAGGTTCCGATTGTGTATCAATCCATTCTTGAGGGCAACGGCAATCTAAATGGTTTGCTCAATGTTGACTGAACATATATGGCCTTTTGAACATATTTACTAGGGTTTTTATTTCTTAAGTTTTTTATTTTCTTAAATTGAGTTTTTTCATATGAAAACATCTCTTGTTATTCATCCTAGACTCCTATTTGTTGAAACAACCCTTTCTATATTATATATTTTATTATTATCAGTTTTTCAATTGATGCTAAAGTATTATAATACATATGTTAGGATCATGGTGGTGCATAGTGATTTATATGTTGGGTATTTAATGGCAATGATGATTTTTTTAAAATTATTATTTTAGTTTTGTTGTCCTTCTTTGCACATTAATTTATATGGTTTAGTTGTTTTGAAGTAGTATTCGATGTTTATCGAAAGTAGTGACGCAAGATAAATAATTACTATTGATGAGGATAATCAAGTGGTGGGTGAGAAAAAAAGGCCCATATATGTCTGACTTGGGAAGATAGTTCGTGCTAATGTTCCTATTACATATGGTGATTAGCATTTAGTTCCAGTCAACTACAGAGATGATGTTTGGACTGAGATACTGGTAAAACATCAATAATATATCTATTTATTTTTTCTTTCTCTTTAAAAATTATCTCATATCTTAAATGCTAGCTAATGTTTCTTCATACCAGGAAAGATATGATCTTCCATCATCTCATAAGCAACAATGTTTCAAAAATATGTCCTCTAAATACAAGTCATGGAAATCCAAGTTAAGGAGGTTATATTACATGAAGTATACAATGGATGCAGAGAGGTTGGTGAATGTACCTCCCTATGTTAAGCCGAAGTAGTGGAGGGAGTTCGTGGAGAATGAGGGTACGAAAGTTGCCAGAAAGAAAAGCGAATTAGGGAAATATGATAGATACAAAATCGGTACTACTCACACTAGTGGGCGCAATGGTCAGGCCCAAGTCCGATACAAACTTGTAAGTACACCTTTTTTTTCAAACTTGATTTTCTTTCTCGATGAATTATTTTTTTGTAATCGAATATTTTCTAATCATTGAACTGTATTCTTTTAATCGAATATTTCTAATCGGTGAATTTATATTTGTAGAAAAATAAAAAGGTCGATAAACCAGATGTCAACTCTAATCCCAACAATGACAACTCTGACTTCAATCTTAATGCTAATATCACACGTGTTGATGTGTGGATAGCCTCCCAGTCTAGGGAAAATGGGGCAGTCCCGAACATTTCAAGCTTGGTAAGTGTTTGCAAACAATAATGATTTCATAGTATAAAATATATGATTAGTTATGTTTAGTGATTTGCTAATATTTTTATTACCTAATATATTGTAGGAAGGTGAAAGCAAAAAATGTCGAGCTTAAAGATAAGGGTATTGACCAATACCAATCGTTGGAAACCGATGCATTGTCCTAAGTATTTGGCATAGACAAAAGGGGACGCACTCGAGGTGTAGGGTCTTCAGTGTCACTATCGTCTATTAAAGCTTCCATGCGAGTCCTTGCTCTACTACGAACACCGAAAAATTAAAAATGAATGTATGAAAGGTCGATTGAAAACAATGGAAGCATCTATGAAAGGCATGGAGAACACACTTGCTGACTTAGTTACATTTGTAAAGTCTGATATGGGGAAGCATCACTCCATCCTAGCAAACGGAGAAAGTGTCGTACATGTAACCTCTGCTTCATCTAATGAAACACGGTGCATACTAGAAGATGGTATGTCATGTGAGATTAAAGGTTTGAATGGTAAGGTGATTGCTAATGGAACGATAGACGCAATTGTTCGGGAAAAAGTGCACTCGCACATCGTTGATGATGAGAAAGAGGTAGTAGTGATACTAGACACGATATTTGACCTCAATGTTGGTCTTTACTTGGGCCAACAGGGTGGAGCTAAGGATTTGAGAGACATTGGTACTGGGAGCTGGATTATGTGGCCGAAAGAACTTGTCAATCGTGTTTAATGATTTTTAATTTTTATTTTTTTGATATGGACTTTGTAATTATGGATTTAAATGGTTTATAATAGGTTCTATTGTCTTATATTTTTGTTAGGAACTTTCCATGATGGATTGTATGTATATTTGTGTTATTATGTTATGTGCATGCTTTGATCTTTAACTAATTTTCTTCTTTATTAGCTAAAACATTTTTAAGTCCACCAATGCAAATATATATTTTTCATTATCGTTCCCAAGCCCAGATAAAGGAGAAGGGAAGAGGTTTGAAGATTTAGTGGATAATAGGTTCGGTCGATGGTTCGCATGATATCAAAATGATGTTGAAATGGTAATAGAAAGAATTTTGTATGTTTTGGTTTTGTGAAAATTGTAGATTGTGCAATATCATGTGGAATTGACTTGACATTTTCCCCCTTCGCATTGTTAAAAGAAAAGTTAGTAGTAGTTTTTCATACCCTTACAGAGAAACTATTGTTCTGTCCATGTGCAAGATATCAAAAAGTTGCTGAGTTAAGACAAGAATGGCGGGTGGGTCGTATTCTACAAAGGGTCAGATGTGTTTATTAATGGACACTCTAGTAAGTGTTGCATTAGTAAATATCTTTGACTAATAGGAGGTGGGGTGATTTTTACATTTTTAAACCATAGTTTCAAAATTTGGGGATTTCTTGAATTTGCCTCGGGTTAATGTTATCTTTGGATTCTAATATTCTCTTCGTGTTGAGAGAGCTTTATTTGGTTCTTGATTGTGTCCATCATCACTTTTTTATCCTTTTATTAGATTTTCACATAACTAGGATACTTTATATTCCATTGCTTCATTTGACTGTATATTTGTCGTGTTTTCAATAATTCTATGATATATACTTAAATTTCACGTGTTAGGACTTATTCCTAGTGGTTTTATTCTTAGCTTCGATCATATTGGTGTAATTTATATCTGCTTTTGTAACTACTCGTATGTTGTCAGTAGAATGGAATCATGGGAAATGGTTGACTGGTTTGGCAAAAAGAAATAAGAACTGTATCTTGCCAAGAAAATTTAGTTCCCGTTTGCCTTTTAATTAATGAAAAATAAAGTGCTGAGAAGTATTTTCTTCCTATTTAGGGTTAAAAAGGTATTCGTATAAAATTGCAAGTAAGTGTACACACTATAATTATGTGATCTTAGATAAAATGTGAACAAAATTTAATAATGAGTAGGTGAAAGTACTTTCCGCCATATTGCTTCCCACTTAGGTGAAAAGTATTTAAATTCCAAATAAATGGAGTCGTGTTTGTTTATGTTTCTATCAATCTCATATCACTGCTAGAGACATTTAATCATGGGTGGTTATACTATTAACTTCTATCTGCGATCCATATATAATTATCAATTGAAGTTTGAATTTCAAGGTCGATAATTCAACCTTTTCAATATGAAAAGCATTATATGGAAGGGAGATAATCTATCTATCATTATTTCACTGATACTTGATGTTACACCGTCCACTACATGTCTTCAAACTTGATTTTCTTCTATGTTAGTATTTATAGTTTTGAACCTGTCAATAATATTTTTTTTTGTAGAAATATCATTTCTTCAAGGATCATCACTAGTTGTGGTGGTCTTTGCTAAGTAATTTTTCAACTCTTTTTTTCTTCTAGTGCTCTTAATTTATGTTTACTTAAAGCACACATTTTTTTCAGGGATTTAATATGATATACTTCTGGGAAATATTATTAAATTTAAATGTTATAATAATGTGCTACTTGCAGTGAAATTAGTTAAGACTAATTATGGGATGTGTCGGCCGTGGAGGTCAATGTCATGTTGGGAAGAGGATCAATGGTGAAATTATTTTTCTTGAGAGAAATAATGGCTGCATGGGTGGTATGATGGAGGAGTGACATCAAAAGTTGCATAATAATAGTATCCCAGATGATGTGGTTATATGTGAGGTAAACTATTGATGGGTCTAACAAGGTGATATTTATATAATTGAATTTTTCTCAATCATGAGGTGTTTTGTTCTGTGACGGGTTCTCATAAACTATGTGAAGTGTGATTTTAAAATTGATGTTTATTGAAATCATTAAGAGAAAAGGGCCTCACAAAACATATTCTTGCAAGTTATGGCCGGCCTATTCTGTTCGAGCCTCATTTCAGGATTGATACCAAAGAGGGACTCATTCATGATCCTAGGTCATATATAAAGACACTGAAGGATGTGACGACGTGTTTATGATGTACATACGCACCAGAATAATGAAACAATCTTACAAATTTCTCTTAAATCATAATAGTATCATTTATAATGGTCTGCTTACAAGGGGAGGCAGAAACCTATATTCATACTTAAGTACGTAGAGTCCTAATGAAGGTAAAGAACTAAACAAAATGAATCACATATAAATATGAAAACAATTCAAAGATATTCCAATTGAACGATACCTCCTAAAAATTTGGATTAATATATGCTAAAACCACCCCCCTAATTTTTTATTATGTTCGCTACTCTTCATGGGGACCACTGTGCACATCAGTTTATCTCCATTGGAAAAGTAGTAAAGGCTTTAGCCAAGGCACTGTACAGTTGGTGGAAGAACATGATACAATCCCTTACATTAGGACCTGTTTTGGCAGCTGGTGAATTTGAATATAACATGATTCTTTAATTAAATTATATCATGAGCCTTTATAGTTAGCAGATTGGTGGAATAAAAGGTCATATTGAAATAATTTCTTTGCTATTTTAATTTTTTATGATTAAACAAAATTACTTTCTTGTTTAAGTGAGACCTTTTTGCTTTGGATGAAATTCATACAGGCTGTTCACTTGGGTAGTGATATAGAATTTGTTATCGAAACTTGTTTGGGAGCGAACGTGTTAGTGGTTTATCACGAAAGATGCAAGTAATCTCTCTATCCTGCATGTAAAATCAGCTTAGGAGTAGAAGATTTATTGTATCATTTTTCAATGAACGTACGTGCGCGCATGTCTGAATCATTAAACATTAGCTGTTGGGTACTGGGTCTCTTAATCTTGTTTTTAATTGCAGGATTGTCTTTACTTTATTAAAGCACATATTGGTGATAAGAATATTGGTCCACTGATGGAGGTTCGTGTGGAAGTTTCACTTGAGAATAAATTTTATATTACATTCTTGGGAAAAGGGCAAAAAGAAAAACTGAACTATGCATTTAGTTGCAAGAAACTTTACTAAACTATCTAAAATGCAAAAAATTCCCCGAACTATGCATTTCATTGCAAATATTCTCTTTTTAAGACTTTTTTGGGATGAGTAATAGTGACATATAAGGGGTCTTTGGAATGAAATGCATAGCACAAGGGAGTTCTTGTAATAAAAATGGTCGGGATTTTTTTTATATTTTATGTTTATATTTATTTTGAAAACTGTGATAGTATAAGGGGGTGAGGGTTTTTTCCCTTGTGACCTGGAGGCCACAAGATTGAATCGCAGAAACGGCCTTTATATAGAGAAAATAAAGGTTGCACCTACGTACATCTAACCGTCCACAGACCCTGCAGTTGTGAGGACCTTGTGCACTTGATTTTCCCTTTATCCTAAATTATTTTCTATTATGCTTGTGTAATGTTGGATATTTCAGAAGTTGCTGGAACCTCGCATTGAGCTTCGACCTATGTTGCTTACGTCCTATGGGAGATTGGAAAATTCCATTCCTTGATATCACTGATTCGGCTGTTAGAACAACGATCGAACATGGTTAGAAAGATCTTAGATTTACACACCTGCTAGCTATAAAGTTTTTTCCCTCATTGGTGTTCTGAATGAACTGATGGTGTCTTGGTGCAAAAATAGATTAATTATATGATGCTTATATTGTGATTGTGAATAGGAAATCATCTTCTACACTTCTTTGGTTCCTGAATGATATGCCCGAAGTGTGACCTCGGCTCAGAGACACCAACCTCGGCCGAGTTTATGGCCGATGCTGGACAAGTCTTGGGCACGCGACATCAGCCCTCGGCCATGATAAGGTCAGCCCAGGACGATACCACCACCGACCTCTCCAAGGGATACTGCCGCATCATAAGGGTCAACTGCAATGCCGTACACCTGAGAATGGCAACCTCGGCCAAATTATGGCCGAGCACGCAAAAAACCTCCTACCAAGGTCGATATCATCAAGATATCAGTTAATGCTCCAAGCACACGCCAGCTCAACCTCGTCCCAGGCCGACCCCTATGCATTGTCTCGGCTGAGCATAAGCCGAGACCTTTATGGCTCAGCTCGGATTGAACGAGCAACTAGACTTATCAATCTCGGCCTCTCCCAGGCCGAGGTCATGCTCCATGCACGATAGCTGAGCACATTCTGATATTTGGATAAGGACACGTGAACACAAATAAGTTATAACAAGATTATTCCCCACACGTGGGGAGAATATTTCATCATCATTCTCTACATGTGACAGTAACAGATGGCTTCTCCATATTGGTTAGACCAACACACACATGCTCATTGCATGCATGGGGGGTACATTACACCCCATAGGTATTATATATAGAGGTCATCCTCTACCCTGAAAAAGGATCCTGAAATTAGCAACCCTAGCTGAAACTCTGTCTAAACGCATAGTAGAGAGATGGAAAGCTTGAGAGATTGTATCCATGGCCATTAAAGCCATTATTCAGTGATACACATCATACACTTGCACAGTGGACGTAGGCCTGATTGGCTGAACCACTTATATTCCGGTGTTGATTCTTCTTCTCCTCTCCTCCTTCTACTATATATATATCTTTATACTGCCATTGTTAACACTAAATTGAGCTTACAAACACCTTGAAGGGTGGTGCTATTTTCAGCATCATCATTTTGGCACCGTCTATGGGAAAGGAGGAGCTATCTCTTTCACTTCTACAGCTTAACCTCATCGGAGACTCTGGTGGTGAACCAGACACCACCCCTTGCGTGGAGCCGTTTCACCATTGAAAGAGGTCCTTAAAGGTATTAATCTCACCTAGTACTTAAGCTCTTTACTAAGCAACACATGGCACCAGAGTTACCGCCGCCTCTTCCGCCACTCGGAGGTGGAGGGCCTAGTTCAAGTCAGGCGCCGCCCCAGTCCGAAATGGCGGAGGTAGCTGCAGCCTTGAGGTCATTGGTTGCAACACAACAAGCTATGCAGGAGCAATTTTCACAGCTCAGCCAAACTATGATGAGGCCACATGGAGTCTCACCGGATATGATCACTCCGGCGGCTGTTTAGCCTCATCTTGACGCCAGGGGACCACCCTAGGCACCAATGAAGGACCAACCTGCACCCCAGCGGAGGAGGGACATTGCTGACCCTAGGCGCTTGCGCATGGGGAGGCAAGGAAACCCTTGCTCGGAGGATAGGTATGATGATCTAGAGGCGGAAGAGGCCCCGGAAGATTGTTGGGAGCCATATGAGGTTTTGAATAATACGGTACATCCTCTTCAGCAGAGCCGAGGATGTACTGGATGAAGAGCTGAAGAGGCCCAACAACGAGGATCAGCCTTTGATCGATTGAGCAGAGGGTCGGCCTTTGAGAGGTTGGGTCCAGTGAATGACCTGAGACAGAGATTGTAGAGATCGAGGAGCATAGTAGGCTCTCAGAGAAGAAACAGACAGGGTCGGCCAGACCAAGGTCGATACTGTGAAAGAAGGGGCAGGGACCAGGAAGAGGTCAACAACTGACGATGTGCTGTGGCAGGGGAACCCTCAGTGCACCCCTTGGAGGTGGCGGGGGACAACCTCGGCCGAGCAGAAGATAGGAGGCCATGGAATGACTCTATCCAACGTCTTGAGGAGAAGATAGGAGACCTCATTAGGAGAAGGGACCCCTTATAAAGGGGTTACTCAGAGGGCTCTCCATTTGTGGCTAGGATAGTGGGCTTCCCAACCCCAGCTAAGTTAAAGCCTCCTATAGTGTCTTCCAAGTATGATGGAAGCACTAATCCTGTACATCACATCGAGATCTATCAGTCGGCAGTAGACATCTTCTCGATACCCGATGAAATGAAGTGTAGGGCCTTCTCTGGGACCTTAACAGGGGCAGCACACAGCTGGTTTACCTCCCTTCTGAAGATATCAATTGATAACTTCAAAGTCTTGGCTGAACGATTCATCCACAACTTCTGCTTTGGGGTGAGACCTCAAAATAAGACTACTCACCTGCTGTATGTCAAGCAGGGCAAGGACGAGAGCCTAAGAGACTTCATAGCCAGGTTCAACAAAGAGAAGTTGGAGGTCGAAGATTATGAAGAGAATATAGCCATGACCGCCCTCATAGGGGGTCTTCAGAAAGGGAAGCTGTTGTGGAAACTTGCGGGAGACCCTCCTAGGTCTATGGAGGAGCTCCTGGAAACCACAGGGAAAGGAATGAATGAGAAAGAAGAAATGGCCGCCAAGTATGAGGATGAGAACCGCGGTAGTAGTGGAAAGTCCCAAAAGAAGAAAGATAAGAAGAAGAGGTCGGGTGATGACAAGTTCGTCCACTATACTCCTCTGACTGTGAGCTGCGAGCACATCCTCAACGAGATCAAGAATGACAGAACCCTGAGATGGCCAGAGAAACTCAAAGCCCCACCACATAAGAGGAACAAAAACCTATGGTGCGAGTTCCACCAGGACCATGGACACGTCACGGATAGATACTTCGCCTTGAAAGATGAGATTGAAAAGATGTTAAAATCTGGAAAGTTAAGGAGGTATGTGGACGGTAAGGCTCCTAAAGGGGGAAGAGATGACCCTAAGAAAATGAGAAATGACAGATGTCGCGACAATTCTCCAACCAGAAGAGACGATAATTCAGAAGGTGATGATGAAGACGATCCGGATCTTCCGCCGAAAGATGACAACACCCCGGTGAAGAGGGTTGGTATGATCTCACTTGGTGTTGACACCATATGCGGAGGATTTGCAGGAGGTGGCTTTGAAGTAGCTGATAGGAAGGCTCACGTGGCAGAGGCCAAATCAGTGGCCAAGCTTGAAGTTGTGAACCTAACGTCTTCCGATACAGTGCAGAAGAGGAAGAAAGTGGACATGGACACCTTTGTAGTTGGGTTCTCCAGACTCGACTTCAAAGGTATCTTAGCCCCCTATGATGATCCTTTGGTAATAACGATTAGGGTGCATGGGTGCGAGGTGCAGAGAATCCTCGTAGACGGGGGGAGATCGGCAGACGTGATGTTTTGGCCTTGCTTCAAGAGCCTAGGTCTTAGTAGAGCAAGGCTAATACCTTATCACCACCCCTTGATAGGCTTCAGTGGCGAAAAGGTCCACCCCTTGGGCATGTATGAGATAGACGTACGGATGGGTGATGAGTGGCCTAAGAGGTTGACCAAGAAGATAAATTTTTTCGTGATGGACGAGAACGTATTCTAGGCCTATAACCTCATCATAGGAAGAGTGGCCCTTAAAGAGTTTGAAGCTGTGCCATCGACGGTCCATCAGATGCTAAAATTCCTGACCCCCTATGGGGTAGGAGAAGTGCAAGGTGACCAGACCATAGAGCGAGAATGTTACTTTAACTCGTCCGAAGAGAGAGAGGCCCATAGGAGGGCAACCACCACTTATAGTATTGATACGCTTGACCCAAGAGATGAGACAAAGTTGAAGAAGGGAGAGGCCATGGAAGAGGTAGAATCCATCGTCCTCAATGAGGACGAGCCGAAAAAAACCATCCAGGTCAGCAAAGACCTAAAGACAGAAATTAAGGAAGAGCTGATAAACTTCCTCAGGAGGAGGCAGAGTGTCTTCGCATGGAGTCACGCAGACATGCCCGGCATCGACCCTGAGGTTATGAGTCACAAGCCCAACGTCACCAAAGATGCCAGGCCTATCAAACAAAGACGAAGAATCTACTCCAGGGAGAAGTACGACGTCATCCGAGAAGAGGGGGGGTCAAAAAATTAGAAGATGCTGATTTTATAAGAGAAGTTACATACCCGGAGTGGCTATCAAACGCAGTCATTGTGCCCAAGGACAATGGGAAGTGGAGAATGTGTGCTGATTTCACTGACCTGAACAGGTCTTGTCCAAAAGACAGCTATCCCTTACCACAGATAGATCAAATGGTGGATGCTACAGCAGGACATGAGCTGAGCTTCATGGACGCGTATTCAGGCTACAACCAGATCTTCATGGATGCTGAAGACAGCCTTCATTACTGACAAAAGGACGTACTGCTACAAAGTGATGCCCTTCGGTCTGAAAAATGCAGGGGCAACATACCAACGTCTTGTGAATAAGATGTTCGAAGAGCAAATAGGTAAGACTATGGAGGTGTATGTAGACAATATGCTAACAAAGAGCTTGAAAGCTTACACTCATGTAGCAGACCTCGAGAAGACCTTCGATATTATGGACTCATACAGAATGAAACTCAACCCCGCAAAGTGTGTCTTCAGAGTAGGAGCTGGTAAGTTCCTAGGATTTATCGTCAACCAGAGAGGGATTGAAGCGAACCCTAAAAAAATCAGGGCTTTGCTTGACATGAAGACACCGAGGAGTATCAAAGATGTCCAAAGACGTACGGGGAGAGTGGCTGCACTTAACAGATTTGTTTCTAGGGCAACGGATAAGTGCCTTCCATTCTTTAAGGTACTGAGAAAGGCCTTCCAGTGGGACGAAGAGTGCAAAAAAGCCTTCAACCAGCTCAAGTCTTACTTAGGGTCTCCCTTATTGCTATCTCGGCCTATTGCAGGAGAAAAATTGTATGTGTATCTGGAAGTCTCCGAATCAGCCATCAGCGCAGCCATAATACGGGAAGACGCTGGGATCCAAAGGCCCGTGTATTTCAACAGTAAGGCCCTTCAAGGGGCTGAACAAAATTACCCTCGTATGGAAAAGTTAGCTTACGCGCTGATACACGCTTCGAGGAAGATGAAGCCTTACTTCCAAGCTCACTCCATGGTTGTCCTTACCGACTCCCCACTAAGACAGGTCCTACATAAACCTGAGAGGTTTGGGAGATTGATGACCTGGGCCATTGAGTTGGGGGAGTATGATCTTACATACCAACCTAGGACGTCCATCAAAGGGCAAGCCCTCGCAGACTTCGTTGCTAAGTTCACATGGGAAGAGGCCGACACAGAGAATAACATAGAGGGTGTTGAAAAGACAAACCGTTGTGTCTTTTGAAATCAGGAAGAGATGACACCAAACGTCTTCCGAGATTAAGAAGAGGTTGCATCCAACAAGGTCAGGAGAAGAGTAGCGGAGAACGAGGAGGATCGGTACCTCTTCAAACAAGGAATCATGTCAGAAGGGGTCTTCTCATCGGATACAGACATTTGGAACCTCTTCATGGATGGCTCTTCCTGCGACAGTGGAAGTGGTGCAGGGTTGATACTTTCATCCCCTGATAGTGCTAACATCGAATATGCTTTGAGATTCAACTTTAAGGCCTCTAACAACGAGTCGAAATATGAAGCCATGATAGCCGGCCTCTCATTGGCAAAGAACCTAGGTGTAAAGTGACTCCTACTCCACAGCGACTCAAGGTTAGTTATCAATCAAGTATTGGGAGTCTATGAGGCCAAAGATGAAAGGATGGCCAAATATTTGAAGAGAGTGAGAACGATGTTAGAATGTTTCGAAGAGATAAAACTGAAGAGAGTACCTCAACAAGGTAATAGCCACGCTGATGCATTGGCAAGGTTGGGCTCGACAATGAAGACAGATGTCATAAGGAAAGTTCCGATCGAAGTCTTAGGAAAAACAACCATTAGAAGAGGTATGTAACCCATGTCACAATCTGAATCTAGGAGAATCATGGATGGACCCCTTCGTCAGATATATCAGAGAGGGAGAGCTACCTGAGTCCAAGCAAGAGAGGAGGAAATTAAGATATAGGGCTGCTAAATTCTCAATGATAGGAGACGTCCTGTACAAGAAGGGATTTCTATTACCACTACTCAGATGTGTGCATCCCATGGAAGTTTCCCGGGTCTTACAGGAAGTTCGTGAGGGTTCTTTCTCAAGCCATATAGGGGGAAGACCCTTGGCCAAGAGGGTCATCACACAGGGGTATTGGTGGCCAACCTTGTCCAAGTGCGCTGTAGCCTACGTAAAGAGGTGTGATAAATGCCAAAGATTTTCCATAATTCCCCATCAACCTCATCAGCCTATGACGTCAATCACCTCTCCATGGACATTTGGAGTATGGGGGATTGACTTAGTAGGACCTATACCAAGAGCTGCCAACAGTCATCGATTCTTGATAGTTGCCATTGACTACTTTTCAAAGTGGGTAGAGGCAGAGCCGATGATAACGATTACAGAGCAGAAGACCTTTTAATTTATTTGGAGAAACATCATATGCAGACACGGCCTGCCAAACACTCTTATCTCGGATAATGGGACCCAGTTCAAGAACTCCTCTTTAGAGAAGTATTACATAAGAGTTGGGATAAAGCAGTTCTTCTCATCACCTGGTCGACCTCAGGCCAACGGTCAGACCGAGGTCACAAACAGAACAATTCTCGATGGAATCAAGAAGAGGTTAGAAGATACGAAGGGAAGATGGACTGAAGAGGTCTACGCTGTATTATGGGCCTACAGAACCACGGCAAGGACTCCGACATGAGAAACCCCGTTCATGCTGGCACATGGCACAGAGGTCATCGTAGCAACGGAAGTAGGGCTCCCAACTCATAGGGTTCAGACCTATGACCCTGATAAAAATGAGGAAGAGAGGAGGCTAGACCTGGATCTAATTGAAGAAAGAAGAGAAGACGCAGAGGTCAAATAAGCAGCCTACCAACAGAGGGCAGCGAAATTCTACAACCAGAGGGTGAAGTCAAGACCCATCTCAGTGGGAGACCTAGTGTTAAAGAAGACCTTACAGAAAGCGAACAAACTCCACCCAAACTGGCACGGTCCCTACAAAGTGACAGAAGAGGTTGTGCCTAGAACCTATAGGCTAGAAAACCTAGAAGGGTAACCTTTCGCTAATCCATGGAATGCTGATCACCTAAAGAAGTATTACATATGATGTTGCAAAGAGTTGTGTAAATGTACCATCTTGTTATAAAGAGGTTATCAATAAAAGATCAGTTCCCATTACGATTCTTGTTTCATTGTGCACTTATGTCAGAAAATTATGAGGATAACATCTTAGGTGACGACCTCAGACCCTCATAACACCATTCAGTGGTGATGAGGTCTGAGCTCAGACACCATAATGGATGACCTCAGACCCTTACCATCATTGATTTGGTGAGAATTTAGGAGGATGACATCTTAGGTGATGACCTCAGACCCTCATAACACCATTCAGTGGTGATGAGGTCTGAGCTCAAACACCATAATGAATGACCTCAGACCCTTAACATCATTGATTTGGTGAGAATTTAGGAGGATAACATCTTAGGTGATGACCTCAGACGCTCATAACACCATTCAGTGGTGACGAGGTCTGAGCTCAGACACCATAATGGATGACCTCAGACCCTTAACATCATTGATTTGGTGAGAATTTAGGAGGATAACATCTTAGGTGATGACCTCAGACCCTCATAACACCATTCAGTGGTGATGAGGTCTGAGCTCAGACACAATAATGGATGACCTCAGACCCTTAACATCATTGATTTGGTGAGAATTTAGGAGGATAACATCTTAGGTGATGACCTCAGACCCTCATAACACCATTCAGTGGTGACGAGGTCTGAGCTCAGACGTAATAATGGATGACCTCATACACTTAACATCATTGATTTGGTGAGAATTTAGGAGGATAACATCTTAGGTGTTGACTTCAGACCCTCATAACACCATTCAGTGGTGACGAGGTCTGAGCTCAGACACAATAATGGATGCCCTCAGAAACTTAACATTATTGATTTGGTGAGATTAATTATGAGGATAACATCATAGGTGACGACCTCAGACCCTCATAACACCATTCATTGGTGACGAGGTCTAAGCTCAGACACATAATGGATGACCTCAGACACTTAACATCATTGATTTGGTGAGAATTTAGGAGGATAACATCTTAGGTGATGACCTCAGACCCTCATAACACCATTCAGTGGTGACGAGGTCTGAGCTCAGACACAATAATGGATGACCTTAGACACTTATCATCATTAATTTGGTGAGATTAATTATGAGGATAACATATTAGGTGACGACCTCAGACCCTCATAACACCATTCAGTGGTGACAAGGTCTGAGCTCAGACACCATAATGGATGACCTCAGACCCTTAACATCATTAATTTGGTGAGATTAATTATGAGGATAACATCTTAGGTGATGACCTCAGACCCTCATAACACCATTCAGTGGTGACGAGGTCTGAGCTCAGACACCATAATGGATGACCTCAGACACTTAACATCATTAATTTGGTGAGATTAATTATGAGGATAACATCTTAGGTGACGACCTCAAACCCTCATAACACCATTAATTAGTGATGAGGTCTGAGCTCAGACACCATAATGGATGACCTCAGACACTTAACATCATTGATTTGGCGAGAATTTAGGAGGATAACATCTTAGGTGATGACCTCAGACCCTCATAACACCATTCAGTGGTGACGAGATCTGAGCTCAGACACAATAATGGATGACCTCAGACACTTAACATCATTAATTTGGTGAGATTAATTATGAGGATAACATCTTAGGTGACGACCTCAGACCCTCATAACACCATTCAGTGGTGACGAGGTCTGAACTCAGACACCATAATGGATGACCTCAGACCCTTAACATCATTAATTTGGTGAGATTAATTATGAGGATAACATCTTAGGTGATGACCTCAGACCCTCATAACACCATTCAGTGGTGACGAGGTCTGAACTCAGACACCATAATGGATGACCTCAGACCCTTAACATCATTACTTTGGTGAGATTAATTATGAGGATAACATCTTAGGTGACGATCTCAGACCCTCATAACACCATTCATTGGTGACGAGGTCTAATCTCAGACACCATAATGGATGACCTCAGACCCTTAACATCATTAATATGGTGAGAATTTAGGAGGATAACATCTTAGGTGACGACCTCAGGCCCTCATAACACCATTCAGTGGTGACGAGGTCTGAGCTCCAACACCATAATAGATGAGCTCAGACCCTTAACATCATTGATTTGGTGAAATTAATCATTTGGATAACATCTTAGTTAAAAACCTCAGACCCTTATAACCGTTGTGGTGAAAAGGTCTGAGGTCAGACTACCAATTTGGTTTAAGCAGACACCATTGCAGCAAAACCATGAGTTAAAATATCACATGACATTCAATAAAGCAAATGAAGATGATCCTCCTCAGAGATCGACACATTCAGGGATTATAAATATTCAGAGGTTACAAGGATTCAAAGTAAGAACCATGTTCATTCAAAAATTACAAATGTTCAGGGGTTACAAACAAGCCTTACAATTGAAATTTAAGTGTTTGAGGGGGGAATGCTGGTGTCTTCAGCTTGGTTAAGCTGGATGACGTTGGTAACCTCGGCAACGTCATTATGGTGGTCAGCCCCTCCAACCTCTGTGCCGTCCAACGTTTTAGTCTCGGCAGGCACGGTAACCTCCTCCTCAACCTCTTGAAGAGCCTGGGCAAGCTGAGGATTAGCAAAGCCAAGGCCTATGAAATCAAAGGCTTTCAAAGTACCAGCCTCCTTCTCCTTGGCAGCTACCCATTTGGTAGTAGCTTTGATACCTCTCTCGAGGTATTCAAAGCCAAATCCCATAAACTCATCTGAAGTTTTGTACTCAGCTATTATCCCCTCAGAGGCGTCATCGAGGGCTACCTTCATGGCCGAGCTGACCTTCTGCTGCAAACTGTCGCCCTTGGCCTTCAGAGCCACAACATGGTCCTTCTTAAGCTGAGAGACCTCCTTCTCCATCCCCTTCACCTTCTTGTCAAACTCACCCAGCTCAGACTTCAAGCGGTCAATTTATGCGTTCAAAGTACTTTGGACCTTCTCGGCCTCCTAACCCTTTTGGATGAGGGTCAACTTCCTCAGAGTCCAGTTGGAGAGGTGGTGCATAGCTGCCAGGACCTGTAAATTTTGTAATCATGAATATGTCGGAAACAAATCAGAGGTTGCACTTGAAAATTATAAAGAAATATGAGGTCATACCTGAATGGATCTGTGGATGCTGAACTCAACCAGCAAGGGAGTATCCAGCGATCGAAAGAAACGCTTATCGGCCTCGGTCATTGCAGAGTCGAAGGCATCCAGGGCTTGCAGACTGTGGCCAACGATGCTGTCAGTAATCTTCAATTGCTCTAGACGAGCCGACAAAGCATCTGCTGAAGAGATTGGGATGGAAGTATCAGCACTCTTTTTCTTCTGCCTCTGATCCTCAGGGGCATGTTCAGTTGAAGCCCTCTTCTTCGTGGCTTGGGGCTTTGAGGTAGAGGGAGATGGAGGAGGAGCATTAAGACCTGCCTTCTTTGCGAGCCTCGTCAAGCTAGGCACAGCCATTTCCCAAAGCTCGTTTGAGATATTCTCTGGGCGCTCTGCAAAAATTAATAGATCTGAGTTAGAGAATCAGATATGAATAACCTCAGAGGTTCAACTTGGAATAAAAAATGCTTACCAAGCTCAGCAAGGGGACTTCCACCTAGACCTATCTCAGAGAGGTAGTGGGGGGTCATCAAATGCTCGAACTTGACAAGCAGACCATGTATCCCCTTATTTTGAAGGGCTTTCACCTTCTAAAGGTTTTACGAGCTCAAACCAGGGTCGGTCCTCGCAGACATCGTGACCTTACCCCATCTCGGGGGTATCCTCGGCTCTAGAATGAACGAGGGTACACATGGGCCAAATTCCCATGGCCCAAAAGCAAAAAAGTATCGAGGATTCCAGTTGTGGTTGGAAGTCTGAGTTATTTGAAGCATCTTTTTCTCTGGCTTCCGAGCTACAAAATGATAGTAGCTCGGATGATTTTTGGCCGAGGAGGGAACATAACAACCAACAAAGACCTGAACTGGAAAGTCTAACTGGTAGACAACCCTCTATAAGACTATGGCCCCTATTATGACCCTCTAAGCATTGGGAGACAGTTGGGAAGGGGCAAATTAATGAAGGCAAGGATGGACCTAATAATGGGATGAATGGGTAGACGAAACCCTAACTTGAACATCTGCTCGTACAAGCAGATCTCACCATCTCAGCCATTGTAGGCCCTCTCTTCCCTCAGAGGTCTCCTAAGCTTTATTGAGGGACTGATAGAGTACAGATATCTGAAGCAAAGAAGGTCTTCCTCAGTAATAGTGCTCTCGATCTCGGCCGCCTCAGATACGTCGACATCGCTTTCAACCTCGTTATCATCATCTAGCTCAACGTCGGCCGGAGCAGACGTTGATGGGTTACTTGGGAACCTCTGAGAGAACTTGGAACTGGTGATGACCGATAGAGGAATGGCATCAAGAATGGGGGGAATGGCCACACTCGGCTCGATAATCTCAACCTCTGAGGAAGAGGACGAGGTGCTCGAGTCATTATGGGACGAGGACCGGCTAGCGACCTCGGTCTGATCAGGGGCCTGGTCTTCCCGAGTTGTGAAGTCCATGGCCTCCTGGAAGGAATCCACAGACATAGGGTCTGAGGTGGAAGACTCAGACTCGGACATCGGTACTGGTTCGACAGGGACCTCTACCTGGTTAAAAGGTTTCGAGGGATCAGGATATATCACCTTCAGAGGTGGTGGAAAGATGGTTCTAATAGGGAATTCCTGTGACCTACGAGCCTCCTCCTGTGCTCTCTCTATTTGTCTGATTTTTTCTAAAGTCTTCTCTCTAAGAGAAGGGAACTCTTCAAGAGCTGGTAGAGGGGTCTGAGCATTAGAGGCAGACACTACACTTGGAGCTTCTAAATGAAAAACAAGATTGGCTAATGAAATAAAGCAGTCTAAAGATCAAACTACCCAAACCTAACAAGAACAGTTCGCCTGAAACTATGGTGGACTCACCGGAAAACTCAAAAATTTACCGAAAAAAACAAATAGAAAGGAAAAAGCAAAGAAAATGGAGGCAAATGAAGGGAAGAAGATACCTGAAGATGAAACGATAAGGGAAAGCAAAGAAAATCCAACAAAATCACCACCAAGGACCTCTACAGTGGAATCATGAAGAGAATGCCTTCAGAGAGATAAATTACTGGAATGCAATTGTGCAAGAGAGGGAATTGAAAATGAAGGGAAGAATGAGGGTTCAAAACCCTTAAATATACATGCGCGATTCCCAAGGCCCATCATTTCCTTGGGAGCCCCAAAAGGCATCTGATAACACACGCTTTCCAAGTAAGCCACACTTCAACATTGGACAAGTGTCAGACGAACATTGGCTCATATTAGAAAGGCCTCGGAGACGTGAAGATCCCACAGTTACCTGCTCTCACATGTAACTAAGGGCTGGGGGGTAATTGATATGCCCTAAGTGTGACCTCGGCTCAGAGATACCAACCTCGACTGAGTTTATGGTCGACGTTGGACAAGTCTTGGGCACGTGACATCAGCCCTCGGGCATGATAAGGTCGGCCCAGGCCGACACCACCACCGACCTCTCCATGGGATACTGCACGCATCATAAGGGTCAACTGCAATCTCGTACACCTAAGAATGGAAAACTCGGCCAGATTATGGCCGAGCACGTAAAAAACCTCCTACCAAGGTCAACATCATCAAGATATCAGTTAATGCTCCAAGCACACGCCAGCTCAACCTCGGCCCAGGTCAACCCCTATGCATTGTCTCGGCTGAGCTTAAGCTGAGACCTTTATGGCTCATCTCGGATTGAACGAGCAACTAGACTTATCAATCTCGGCCTCTCCCAGGCCGAGGTCATGCTCCATCCACGATAGCCGAGCACATTCTGATATTTGGATAAGGACACGTGGACACAAATCAGTTATAACAAGATTATTCCCCACACGTGGGGAAAATATTTCATCATCATTCTCTACATGTGACAGTGACAGATGTCTTCTCCATATTGGTTAGACCAACACACACATGCTCATTGCATGCATGGGGGGTACATTACACCCCCTAGGTATTATATATAGAGGTCATCCTCTACCCTGAAAAAGGATCCTGAAATTAGCAAACCTAGCTGAAACTCTGTCTAAACTCATAGTAGAGAGAGGGAGAGCTTGAGATTGTATCCATGGCCATTAGAGCCATTATTCAGTGATGCACATCATACACTTGCACAGTGGACGTAGGCCTGATTGGCTGAACCACTTATATTTCGGTGTTGATTCTTCTTCTCCTCTCCTCCTTTTACTATATATATATCTTTATACTGCCATTGTTAACACTAAATTGAGCTTACAAACACCTTGAAGGGTGGTGCTGTTTTCAGCATAATCACTGAAAACTTATGCTTATCAACAGTTAACAATGGAGATGTCATTTACTGCGCGAAGGTATTCTTTTCCTCGAGCAACAAATATGTTGTAGATTCACATGTGTTGTGTTCAAATATGCATTTTTTCTTATTATAGTTTGTGTTTGGAATTGAGACAGGTTTATCGACACTCTATTGGTGTTGTGTTCAAAGTACAGAGATACGCACGTGGCAGGTCACATGATTGGACCGAGTGTCCTTACGCTCACCCCCGATAAAAAAGCTCACCGTCGGGACCCGAGGAAGTTCATTTACTCTGGCAACTCTTGCCCAGATTTTTGTAAGGGTCGGTGTTTAAAGGGTGACCTGTGCGAGTATTCACACAACGTATTTGAGTGTTGGTTTCACCCCTATTGCTATCATATACAACCATGCAAGGATGGTATGCACTGTAGGCGTAGGGTTTGTTTTTCACTCATACGCCTGACCAACTTTGGATCCCCTCTCCTCCGATCGACCTGGGACCCGAATCCTATGATGGGTCCCCAGGTCGGGTTCTTTATTCTCCTCTATACAATGATTTACATTTACAATTAGGAATCATATTCACTTCAATCCAAAGCAATTCGATCTACATTATTTGCTGAAAAATCTTACGAACTTAGTTTTTAATAACTTCAATCCCCTATACAGTGATTTTCATTGTCTCTTGAAAAATCTGAATATGATCATGTGAGTGTACTAATTTTTGTTTTGAATTGCAAGCTCAACAGCTGAACAAAGACATATTTGAGACCTCTTAAGGCTTCTTCTGAGTTGGTTGCTAAAGAAGGCCCTTATATAACATATCCTGGAAATCCTGTTAGCAAGGTACATATTTTAGTGTGTTACCCTATGAGAAATCTTAATTTGTTGACCCTCATGTGAGAGTTAACATAGCTTTATTTGAAGTATCAAATTGATAAGAATGGTGTAATGGGTCCCTTGGTTTTTATTTGATTTATGTTTTCTTCCTTACTAAATGATGGTCAATAAATTTAGACTTTTCTAGGAGGACTAGGGATTAAAATTTGAGACTTAAAAATGGAGTGTTTAGCCCTAGGTACCTAATGTAATATATATTAGAACCCATAATTTTTTTATTAATTTTAATATCAAGTCTTGATGTTATTTTACTGTACCATAAAGATAATTCTACAAAGATATTTTATCATCCATGTTGGTATTTTACTGTCTACATTAATATTTTGCAGGGACTCCATAAAAGTTTTTAAACATGTTGTTTTGGGTCATTTTGACTTCACACCCTCATTAATGCCTAATTTGACATACCCCCTTTTTTCTTCTCAATCCTTTTATTTTACTCTCAAACATAGGCGATTAAGTCTAATTTTTCATTACAAACAAGTGTCAAAGTCAAATAAATCCTCAGCAACTCCCTACAATATTATGAGATAAACAAAGTGAAATAAATATTGATATTGAACTTAACACCAATGAATGTGTTAGCCTAATATTGTCCTTGTGATGCATTCTCATTTTCTATGATATCACAACAAAATGCATGCTAACTACCGTCTAACCAAATGTACAATTTTACCCTCCAGGGATTTGTCCAACCGGATATGTGGGGAGTAACACCTTTGGATAGGTGGGATTAGGCTGATCTTCGGGAAATGATAGCAAAGAATGGAGTAAGAAATTCACTTCTTGTAGCTCCCACGCCCACTGCTTCAACTAGCCAAATTTTGGGAAATAACGAGTGTTTTGAGCCATATACCTCTAACATCTATAGTAAAAAAGTTTTAAGGTTTGTTTTGCTGCCTAATTCTTAATAATTCTACTAAATAGTAATTTTTCCATTTCTCAATATCCTTAGTTATTTGAATATTGAGTGTTCTGGACTTCTCTTGTGGCAATATTTAACTCGTATCTTCCATTTTTTTCCAATGGTACCCTCAAAGCCCGTTCAACATCGTCAGGACAAAGAGTGCTTTAGTGGAAAGGCTACAAAGATGTAGAGTATGCAATTTCTCTTATATTATTCATTTAATAAACTTACATCTATCTATCTATCTATCTATCTATCTATCTATCTATCTATCTATCTATCTATCTATCTATCTATCTATCTATCTATCTATATGAATAACTTTATATGCATTTATTCTATTTTATCATTTAAAAAAATTGAAAATGATATGTGAGTGTCATTCTGAAATTTTAGTATGATGTGTGAAGTCTTCATTGTCAATTTTCCTCATGTACAAGTTTGTGGTTCTTGTTGGTATGATGAGCTTGTCGTTGTTGCAATAGATTGAGTCATAAATATTAGAACTATGAAAGTACATTGAATTGTATTATGCACCAAGTAAATCCACAACAAACATTAAATAGAGATTCATACAAACCTCAAAAGTCAACTTTTCATTTCATTATTAAATTGAAACATTACTTAGATATTTTAAGCCGCTAGACGATTCTTATATCTGTTGGGATTTAGAATTGAATAGTAGGTATATTCTGATATTTTTCAACGGATATAAGCAATGCATAAATTCTTACAAAATCTATGTATTTGCAGGCAGTCTTTTCATAAGAAATTATTCCTTTTGTCTTCGCCAAGGAATACAATGTTCATCCTGACATATCAAGCACTGGGTTAGAACATAGAATTCAAAATCTTATTTTATTACCGCCCTAAGCACATCTGATGTGCAGAATTATTAAGAACTTGCAACGACTTTCATTTCATTGATAATCTTTGATATTGTTGTGTATTTGACTGGTAACATATATCAACTTGCAGGCCCGAGACAATGGCATCATGACAAGCCAATCTACTCTTTAAGTCATTTCTAAAGTAAGTATCAAATTTAGTTTTTTAAAATAAAATCAGATTTAAGACAATTCTCATTCTATCTATTAAATTTTAGGTTTCATGACATATTATCACTTTGGAGGCTGCTAATATGAAGCTGCTTTTATAGAACATTGACAGTTAGGGACATTTGGAAATTAGAGTTGGGTTGAATGATTTTAGTTATTACTTTTTTATCTTCTCAATTAGACATCTGAAGTTGGATTGCAAGATTTTTACTACAACTTCTTTATTTATATGTAATGTTAATTGATATTCAGAGTTATATTTTAATTAATATTCTGCTCATGTTAGGGGTGGTTGTATTTAGATGATCGAATTGCTTTGGATGAGGCATTGCTAATCGAATAATTTCTTTTTAATTTATATTAATATTTGTAACGGTTTTAAACACTAATAAATTGTAAAATAATAACGGTTATAAACATTAATAAAATCTCAAACAGTAACGGTTCTAAACACTAATAAAACGAAAAAACAGTAATGGTTCAAAACATTTAAAAAACTTCAAACAGTAACGGTTCTAAACACTTATAAAATGTCGAACAGAAACGATTTTAAACACTTATAAAATATCAAATAGTAACGGGTTTAAACACTTATAATGGGTTAACTATATAACACATACCTCCAAAAATATTCACCAATTGAACCATTACTAATTTCAATTTGTAAGTGTTTTGAAAAGTTATAGAAAAATTATAACCCCTTATTTTATAACAGTTTAAAACCGTTACTATTTGATTTATATGTGTTTAAAACACTTATAAAATAGCGTTTTGGGTGTAATGAAGAGTACTGATGCCAAGAAGGTTGTTGTTGATGCTGTTAAGGCTACAATTGAAGTGGAGAAAAATATCAAAACTTAAAGGCCGCCATGATGAAAGGGAAGGAAGACTCATACACCCATCATTGGGACAAGGCTTTCAGCACTGCTATTGTGCAAATTAACTATCTCAAGAAGATCTCTTTCAAGGAAGGGTGGGATTTTGCACTGAAACAGGTCGGCACTACTGTCAACTTCAACCTTTTTTAGTAGTTCAACCCGAGTACCTCTCCTGTGATTGATGAAAAAATGAAAGGTGAGGAGAGTACTGGTTGAGGCTTCAATAGTGGCTGCTCAGTCAGCAGATCAGATAGCTCAAGACAAGGAGAAGGTGTAGACTCCTTAGGATTGTTGGCTATTTTTTATTTTTCTTTATAATTCTTAATATTATATAGTCATCTTGAATGATGGACCTTTTTTTTAATATAATACCCCTTTGTTCTATTATAAAATCTGTGGTTGGACTTGCACTATTATGATGGCATAGTTTGTGTTGTTTGATATTTGTGCTCATATTCTATCTTTTAGTTTACATCTAGGAGGGTTGTGATAGTTGCAATAAAAAGTGACCTATATAGAAGGAGTGTTCGGATATTTGGTGTTGGCCATAAAGATTTAGATGAAGATGAGTTAGAGGAGTTTCTTGGATTAGATGCTTCAAACCAACCGATGAAAGCCTACCGTCATCTTCATAGACTCTTTGACCAGGCAGTGGTAAATAATGCTCCTTATTATGAAATGATTGAGTAATTACAAGAGAATAACAAGGCTTCTATCGCTAGCTTTCACACTAATTATGAAGCAAAATATGCTCGAATTTACAACGACGCGGGTTTTGACAAGAAATTATCGGATGTATCTTCAGCTTTTAGTAAGATGGAATTTGTAATACATAGCGAGTTAAACAGTGCTCAAGAGGTCATCTATTTGTTGGAAAAAGAAAATAACTTGTTGAGGAATAAACTAGAAGGCCTAAAGAAGTCCATAGTGGGCACCGACCAAAATGAAGGTGTGTCCTTTTTGGAATATGTGAATTCTAAGTTATTGGAGGAGCTTGAAAACTTGAATAAGTCCAAAGGCAATTAGTCATCAAGATAGGTGGTAATTTTTGGCCCTCCACTGAGGAAGAAAGGATAAAGAAAACTCCGATCGACTAAGATGCCTTAATCAAGAATCAATCTGATATCATTAAAAGGTTAACTAAGAAAGTTAATCGACTTACATTTCACTTTCACAAGCATCTATGAACCATTTAAATGATCAGTTATGATGAAGTCATAGCACATCTGAGTGATGAATTGGAGTAAGCTAAAAAAGAAGGGTATAAATGGGGCTGGCTGAACGCTCTGACTGTGTTGAAGTACTAGTAAATGATACTTTGGATATTGAAATGACCCTGGTTATTTGGATCAACCTAATCTTCCTTTTAAATTGGACATCAAATGGATTCCTACTGATGCTATACCCATAAGTCTTATTATAAAATATCTGGGTGACTATGGCCTTCACAGAGAGGACACGCTTATTCGACCTCTGCATTTGTTGGATATGCCTAGCTCTAGCAGTCAAGAAAGACTTAGGGAGTTGAAATCCACTGTTTGTCCTTCTGATTTGGATATTCCCCTCGCGAAATGGATAACGACTTGGGAAAATATCCAGTCGAATGAATGTGTTTACCTTCTTTTTATCTTAGTGGCTTTAAAAAGTATTTTGTAATGAAGTTCGTTTATCTTTTGAATAAAGACAATATATGTTTAACACATGTTGCATTTGATATTGACTGGCCAGTAGTTGAGCATTATAATTATATGATCAACCTTTGGCTAACTAATCTTCTTTACTAAGTGACTATTTGATCGGTACCCAGTGACCAAGCGATTTCTAACTGAGTAGTCAATGCTTCATACTCTGCCTCATTATTATAAGCTTGGAATTGAAAATGAAGAGCATACTCCACATCTATATCATCAACGGTGCTTAGAATTAATCCCGTTCCATTTTCAGAGGCACAGGAGGACCTATTAATATACAACTTCTAGATAGGAATTTCTTTATCAAAGCTCCCATCACTCAGAGATCCTTGCTTGAATAATGTTTTTCTCTGTTCTTCATACTTTGTGGCAACATCTCGAGTAATGGATGATTTTGATTTGTCTAGTTTAGAACTATCTTTTAGAGAAGTCTGTTCGTCTTGGTTTGGCTTTAAGCTATCTTTTAAGGAAGTTTGCTCGACCTTTTTCCCATTCTAATTAGTTGTGGTTTCTTCGTAGGTAAATTCTACTATGAAATTAGCTGCAGCCCGAACTTTTAGTACCGTTCGGGGCTCATAGAGTATATCATATTCACCTATCTCTACTGCCTGAGCCATTAATCTCCCAGATTTTTTTTTATTATGGATAGCTTGGCGCGATGGTAAATCTTTATAGACCACAATGGTATATTCCTGGAACTACGGTTTCATTCTTCTGGATGCCTCAATAAGTGCTACACCCAATTTTTTCAAGCAAGGATATCTAATCTACGTCCTATTAAAAGCCTTGTTGGTATAATACACTAGTTTTTAAATACCATTCTCTAGTCGAATGTGGGTCGAGCTAACAGCTAACTCGCATACGGCAAGATATAAGTATATTTTTTCTCTCATGACTGGTCAGGAGAGAAGTGGTGGAGATTCCAAATATCTTTTCAGATATTTAAAAGTATTTTTGCATTCTTCATTCCATTTGAAAGTTTTTTTGAGTATCTTGAAGAACAGTAATCATTTATCAATTGCTGAGAAATAAATCAGTTGAGTGAAACAACTCTTCTTGTTAACTTTTGCACATCTTTCTAGTATGAGGGAGATTTCATTTTGATTAATGCCTTGATTTTATCTGGGCTAGCTTCAATCCCTATTTGATTAACGAAAATCCTAAGAACATCCTTTCTTGGACATCGAATACACATTTGGTTGGGTTTAGTTTCATATGATGCTTTTCTAGATGGTTAAATGCCTGGCCTAAGTCTTTGATGTGGTCGACAACTACCTTGCTTTTAGTTAAAATATCGTCCACATAAACTTCCATATTTTTACAAATCTGCTCCTCAAAGACCTTGTTTACCTGCCTTTGGCTTGTTTCTCCAACATTTTTAAGCCCCAAAGGCATAAGGTTGTAGCAATAAGTACCTCAATTGGTAATAAACGATGTCTTTTCCCTGTCTTCTGGCTTCATTTTAATTTGATTGTATCCCGAATAAGCATCCATATAGTTGAGCAACTCATGTCAGGCGATGGCGTCGACTAGTTGATCAATTCTGGGTAAAGGAAAATAATCCTTTGGGAAGGCTTTGTTGAGATCTGTGAAGTCAAAACATATGCGCCATTTGTTGTTCTTCTTTTTCACCATTACTACGTTAGCCAACCAGTTTGGGTACTTGACATCTTCAATGAAATTTACCTTCTGCAGCTTATCCACCTCCTCTTAGATGACTATGTTCAATACACTCTGTATTTATTTGATAAACTTGGCATCTTTGGTGATATTCAACTCATGGAAGATTAATTTTGGATCAATTCCTAGTATATCCTCATGGCTCTATACGAACACACTTTTTTGCTCTTTAAGGAAATTGATCAATTCTTATTTGAGAGTTGGCTCCAGAGTTAAGCCAATTTGTGTGGTTGTTTCTGGTCTTTCATCATCCAAGAGAATTATTTTAGTGTCCTCTATAACCTATCCTTTAACTAAATCAGCCTCCTCTTGGGGATCTAAGGTTTTTATCTGGTAGGTTATAGTAAGTTTCTTTACTTCTTTTCAGTTGATCGAAGTGTAATAGCATTCTCTAGCTTCAGTTTGACTTCCAGTAACAACATTGACCCCATAATGAGTGGGGAACTTCAGTACTGGTGGGCAGTAGATGATATTTCTTTTAACTTTTTAGGCCAACCCTGCTAAGGATCATGTTGTAGGTTGATCGAACCTTCTTGTCTAAGATGAAGAAATGGATCCTTTCAGTCCTACTAACTGGCCATGTGCCGATCAAAACATCCAACTTGACAGTCCCCTATGGATATACTTTTTCACTCAAGAAGCCTATTAGTGGCCTATATTAAGGTTTCAATTTACTGTCACGTAATCCAAAACTGTGGAAATAATTAACATCGGCTGAACTGCCATTTTCAGTCGGAATTCTAGCCACCATTAGATCATGTATTCTCATGGTGATGACTAAATGATCATCATATGGATAGAGTACTCCTAATAGGTCGTTCGTGGAGAAACCGGTCTCTGACTTTTCTTTGTTTAATTTCTTTAGCTGACCATCAACATTATCATATAGATTAATTTACTAAATATAGGAGCATGCTTTGGCTTCGTTTAAATAGGATTTTCTTTCAGCTATCTCATCTCCACCACCGGCATCTCCTCATTTAGTAAATAACAGCCAAAAGATATCATTTTACCTCAATTTCAGGCTCCCGAGGTTTCTTGGCAGATCTAGATCTTCTTTTGAATCATTATTTTGTCTTATTTTATTGTTATCTCTTCCTTTATAAGGAGATTATGATCACCTCCTAAATTCTCGTTCTTTTGGTCTCTAATTTTTCAAGGCAATATAATTGTCAGTCATGTGCCCATGGTTTTTGTGAAACTCATAGTACTAAGACTTATCTTTCTTGTTAGGAGGGGACTTCAGCTTTTCGAGCCATTTAAGGTCTCTGCTCCCTCTGATTTCGTCCAGGATGTGATGCACGTCAATAATGAGAGGAGTGTATTCCTCATACTTCTTGGATTTATCGACTTTCTTATCTTTTTGCTCCTTCTTGTCAAAATTCTTAGGATGGTCAACCTTGGAACTTGGAGCTTGATTGATAACCATAGCTTCCTCGCCATTCATAATTTTAGCAGATTTATTCGTAAACTCAGTCATGATTTTAGGGGGATTGGGCAGTGCATAGTATAACTTCTCAGGAAACAACCCGCTCATCGAAGCAGTAATATCAATCTTTTCTTCATAATCTACCATTTCTAACTTTTCACTGTTAAAACGAGTTATATACTTGCGTGTGGTCTCCCCTGGTCACTGACAAACACTTAATAAGTGAGCTACCCTCCTGATAGTTATTGATGAATAGCTCGGTGAGCTGCTAGAAGCTAAAGATTTTTCCTTGAGGAAGATTATTATACCAAATCTGTGCAGATCCAGTAATGGTACTTGAGAATGCTCGATAACGCATTTCATCTGAAACCGAATAAATATCAGTTGTTGCTTGATATTGAAGGCCCCAAATTTTAAATATTCTTATACTTTAAAACCAATTTCTTTTTTAATAATACGGAAGCGAAAGATGATGGTTCAAACAAATAAACAAATATTAATTTCATCTAAATTAAAATAACACAAAAGCGAAATAAGATTAAAACACACACACTTATTTCAATTTCGCTTAAACCAAGTTAATTAACCCAAGCCTTAGAAATTTGCCTAAGTCATATTTCTCAATTTTAACAAATTAGGCCAAACCAATTTTATCAAATTAAATTAAATGACTTGAATAAAATTAACTAAACATTACCCAATATTAATTTCGCCCCAAATTAAATATGTAGTGATTAAAACCAAATTTTATCTTGAATTACCTAAGCATGCATTCTAGGTGAGTATAGAAAGATAAAATAAATAATAAATCACTACGCCGTGATGTATGAGGAAAAATCCACAACGGGAAATAACCTGGGACGACCCTAGCCTCAAATCCACTAAGTACGAAATTTACAAATACAAGAAAGATGACTTACAACACTCGACTCGATCCCTCTTAACCCCTGATGCGTCTTCTTGTATCAACCTCTTCTTAGCAAATAACCATGGAGCTCCACCGCGGTCTCGAAATCCACCGATAGAACTTTATATGGTCACCGTCACCCGAACTAGGAACCTTTCTCTAAGTGGGTAAATCAACGAAAACCTCTTCTTCTTTTTGGGATTTAGAAGCAAACCCAAAATGTCTCTTCAAACAGTAGAGATGGAAACCGGTGCCAAAACTCCAAGAAAGTACAAATATATCTATGGAAGCTTGAATGAATAATATGGGTGCAAAACAAGTGTTTAAAACATTTTTCTTGAAAATCATCAACACTTAAACAAAGAACTTTTTCTCTTTTGATTTCTCTCTCAAAACACTCTCTTAGAGGTTGTAGGATATTAAAAAGTTAAGTTAAAAACTTTGGTTCCCGTACTTAGTTATTCTATCAAAAGTTAATGGGGTAAAGTAGTGGAAAAAGTTGGAAAAAATTGCTCAAAACTTCCAAAAACATGTTCCCACCAAATCTCGTTCGAACGACATTTTTGTTCGAACGAGATCTCGTTCGAATGAGGCTTCTAACGAAGTTCTAGTGTGAACTCGTTAGAAATCTCGTTGGAAATCTCGTTCGAATAGCCATCTCGTTCGAACGAAGTTCCAGTGGCCAATATGGGAACTCATTGGCAAACTCGTTCGAACGACATCTGGTTCGAACGAAAAACTCGTTCGAATGACATATCGAACGAACTTCCAGAAAGTTTGAAAAATTCGATTTTTGTCCAGAAACTTTATATTCTTTATTTTAAAGTTTAAATGTAATCTTTCTGAAATTAAACAACATTTTTTAAATAAACGTACACTCATTATAAAATGTTCCAAGCTCCTATATATATATATTAAAATGCATTCGTACCTTAGGAGCAATGGAACCACGTTGATGACGTATAAACTCGGCACAAATAAACTCGGCAATGTGATGAAGCTATATACACTTGGTCGCTACGTCTTCAACAAACACGTCATAGGCTTGAAGGATGATCAATATACTCTATCCTATGACTCAAACGTTTTTGTCCGGAATTGAGCCAAAACTACAAAGGACTCAATTGGAAATTTGTGTCCTTACAAATCTCCCCCTTTGGCTATTCCGGGACAAAAACCAAATAAAAATACTAAAGGGACGTCAAGCTCTACTAGACTAATAAAAAGTCCCACCTGAAATAAAAATACAATGCTTGACTCAAACAACCCAATGGATCACAATCTTTTTCGGAGAAAGTTGCCACTTATAATATAATTCCTACACACTTAAGCAAACACATTACACGCATAGGGAATATCAAAATATTTAATGCAAGTAAAATATGTACTCCCCCAAACTTAATTCTCTCCCTTTATTAACTAAGATCAACTTAGAAAGACTTCTCCCCCTAAGATAAATCTCTCCCAAACTAAGATACGATCATATCATTCTCCCCCTTTTTATTCAGGAATAGACAAGGTTAAAGAATACAACATGTAAGTGTGCATAAAGTGATGAGAACATTAAAGCATATGGGCAACAAAAGCACAACTAATCCAACAAATACTAACGGATACCAACTAGGATGCAAGAAAATGATACCAATAAGATACATAAAGTATTAAGCATGTGATATCAACAAAGAATGCAACAAGATAGATACCAATTATGAATTAAAGCATATATGGACTAGAAATCAAGGCAAAGACTAAACAAAAATATCATATATATATACGTACTCTAGATATACCAAAGATGCACACGCACATATATATAGATATAAACACACAAATGACACACATAAAATATAATAGGAGTCTTTCACACTCGTATGGCAAAAATGTGTCATATGGAAACGGAATTGTTGGGGTGTGAACAAGTAACAATTAAATTTAGATCCAATCACTTAAAACATGTTCACGGAGTTCTCAATTGATTGCAAACTTCATCACATTTGAATAAAACCTCATGTGACAATTTAGATTGAACTCAATGAACAAACATACACAATGCATACAAGCCTAGCATGTTGATGATTTTACAAACCAATAGAGTCTTGACATTGAAAACGCAACTAGGATAAACGAAAACGGACATTGTGCAAACCATTGAAATACCAACCAATCTCCCTCAATAAGCAAATATATTATTAATTTTGAATGAATATATCAATCAAACATAGGCCTTGGCAATTATTTTCTTTTTAATGCCATATTTTCTATTTTTAGGCCTTTGGATCACGTATTTCTTTTAGGTCCAAATAAACGGTGGCTTACTATTCGCAAAGGACAATAAATCCTTTCGGAGCCCTTCCCAGTGCACATTTATATTTATCATTTTTATTTCTCACAAATCTCGCGTGCAACGAATTTTGACATGCACTAGTCCTCCTAGGTCACAAATATGTAGATGACAAGATCGGTAGGAGAACACCTCACAAAGCTCAAATATACATATGAAGTTAAAATTTCAAATGAGCTCGTGCATGTGTGAATAGAGGCATATAAAAATAGAATCCATTTAAGCAACACAGAGTCCCACTACTCCATGTAATCATGATAAAGAACATAATAAGGATTGCCAATCTAAACCAAAAGTTCTAGCCACATAGGAGCGTAAAAGATGGAATTCTAACACAAGTATATGCCATATAAAGTGTGTCAAACTAAACTACACACAAAATAAAAAATCTTTTTGAGTTTTTGAAATTCTTAGCCAAAAATAAAAATATACACTCAAAAGACAAACAAAAAATCATTTGCATTTTTCATTAATCTTAAATTGCTAAAAAGAGAAAATGCAAATGATAAACCAAAAATCTTTTTGTATTTTTCATTTATTGCAAACAAAATGAAGGAAATATAATATAAAAGATAAACAAAAATCATAATTCTAGCATATGATAAAGCATGAAGCATAGACTAGAAAATGATTAAACAAGCATACAATTAGCATGTGAATATAGCATGAAATACAAAATCTAATGTATGCAAATAACACTAACACATTCAACCTTTAGATTTTGCAAGAGAGGAAGCATGTGAAAGTAAATGAGAATAAAATACCTTATCTTATAAAGCTACTAAGTCGGATATCTTAACCCAAACTAATGATGAGTGATGATCTCGGGGTGTAGGAATCTTGGCTACCTCGATTGCCTTACCTTGGGATTTTCTAGAAAATCTTTTAAGATCAAAACAATATTTCTTAAGATGACCTTTTCGACCACAATGAGCACAAGTAAAAACATGTCGAAAAGATCTACCTAAGGAGTGATCTCTAAAGGCTTTCCTAGGCAATTCTCTTAAAATGTTGGTTTTGGCTTTTTGAGTTGATTCATTACAAGTATCGAAGCCTAAACCACAAGTGTCATTTTTAATTTGGACCGTTCCTAATATTTTATCAATTTTTTCCGAACGACACTCCAAATCAAATTTGACGTTACTAGAGTATTTTAATTTATTTTCTAATTCTAGGATATTAGACTCTAATAATATATTTCTCTCTTCAAACTCGAGAAGATCCTTTTTCAAGGATTCCATTAAACCTTTAAGGCTATCTCTCTCGCCTTCTACATATTCTAGCTTCTCTCGAAGAGATCTCTCTCGTGTCCTAAGGTCTTCCACTAACGCACTATCATCAATGACCTTGACATGCTCTTTCAAACTAGCTTCTAACTTCAAATTAGCTCTTTTTAATTTAATTAATTCTTCATATAATTCTTGAAAAGCATTTTGAAGTTCACTCACATTAACTTCTTCTTCATTTTCACTCTCTCTTTCTTCTTCACTCTCACTATCATAAAAAACAAGGGAAATATAAACAATGACCTTGGAAGTGTCATGTGATAAATTTTCATCTATAGATGAGTTCTCACTATCACTCACATGACTAGCCAAAAAAGTCATAAAGTTGGGCTTAGTGGGGGAATCGGGTCCCTCTTCCTTATCACTATCACTAAGGGTCGCATTATATGAAATGGATCGCTTAACCTCTCTCCTTAGTTTAGTGTGGCATTCAGAAGCTCTATGGCCATAACCCTCACAACCAAAACACCTATTTGACTCTTCCCTATTTAAATTTTCATTAATAGTTTTAGGGATCCTTTCGGCTTTGTCATGCTTAGAAGTTTTAAATTTCTTAAAGTCATTTTTAAATTTATTTTTGTTAATTTTAAGAAACTTTCTAAATTTCCTAGCAAACAAGGCCATATCTTTCGAGTCACTATCACCCTCACTCTCTACTACGTGTTTTTCCTCTTTCCGGGCTTTTAAAGCAATGCCCTTTTCAATTTTCTTTTCAGTTTTAGTGGAAAACATGTCCAGTTCATAGGTTTGTAAATCACCTACAAGCTCTTCTAATTTCGTAGAGGCTAAAGTTGGTAAAGAATTTATAACGCTCACTTTTGGAATAAATCTATTGGGTAGGGACCTTAAAATTTTCTTTACTACTCGGTTGTTGGGTATTTTCTCTCCCAAGTTAAAAGATGAATTAACAATATCGGAAAGTCTAGCATAAAATTCATCAAAAGTTTTTTTTTCATTCATTTTGATAGTTTCAAATTGAGTGGTGAGATTTTGGAGTTTCGAAGCTTTAACGACACTTGTACCTTCATAAGTGAGTTGTAAAATATCCCAAGCTTCTTTAGCGGTCTCACACGTCATAATGCGTCGAAATTCATCCGGTGTGACAGCGCTAAACAAGGTATTTAAACCACGGGAATTAAAGTTTAAACTCATTCTCACTCCATCTATCGGCCGGTTTGGGAACACGTTCATTATCTACTAAATGAGTTGGTGGAGACCACCCGTTAACTACAGATAAAAACCCTCTCGTCGATAGATTTAAGTGCAGATTTCATACGCGTTTTCCAGTACGTGTAGTTAGAACCATCGAAAATAGGAAATTTTAAAAATAAAGAAAATTCCATTTTAGCCAAAAATTATTTAAAGGATCTTAACGAAATAATTTATCGCTTTGGCTCTGATACCAATTTGAAGGTCCCCAATTTTAAATATTCTTATACTTTAAAACCAATTTCCTTTTTAATAACGCGGAAGCGAGAGATGATGGTTCAAGCAAATAAACAAATTTTAATTTCTTCTAAATTAAAATAACACAAAAGCGAAAAAAGATTAAAACACACACACTTATTTCAATTTTACTTAAACCAAGTTAATTAACCCAAGCCCTAGAAATTTTGCCTAAGTCATATTTCTCAATATTAACAAATTAGGCCAAACCAATTTTATCAAATTAAATTAAATGACTTGAATAAAATTAACTAAACATTACCCAATATTAATTTCGCACCAAATTAAATATATAGTGATTAAAACCAAATTTTATCTTGAATTACCTAAGCATGCATTCTAGGTGATTATAGCAAGATAAAATAAACAATAAATCACTACGCCGCGATGTACGAGAAAAAACTCACAACGAAAAAAAATCTCGGACGGTCCTAGCCTCAAATCCACTTAGTACGGAATTTACAAATACAAGCAAGATGACTTACAACACTCGACTCGATCCTTCTCAATCTCCGACGTGTCTTCTTGTATCAACCTCTTCTTAGCAAATAACCACGGAGCTCCACCGTGGTCTCGGAATCCACCGATAGGACTTTATATGGCCACCATCACCCGAACTAGGAGCCTTTCTCCAAGTGGGTAAATCAACGAAAACCTCTTCTTCTTTGTGGGATTTAGAAGCAAACCCAAAATGTCTCTTCAAACGGTAGAGATGGAAACCGGTGCCAAAACTCCAAGCAAGTACAAATATATCTATGGAAGCTTGAATGAACAATATGGGTGTAAAACAAGTGTTTAAAATATTTTTCTTGAAAATCAACAACACTTAAACAAAGAACTTTTTCTCTTTTGACTTCTCTCACAAAACACTCTCTTAGATGTTATAGGATATGAAAAGGTTAAGTTAAAAACTTTGGTTCCCGCACTTAGATATTTTGTCAAAAGTTAGTGGGGGTAAAGTAGTGGAAAAAATTGAAAAAATTGCTCAAAACTGCCAAAGGCATGTTCCCGCTGAATCTCGTTCGAACGACATTTTCGTTCGAACGAGGCTTCTAACGAAGTTCCAGTGTGAACACGTTAGAAATCTCGTTGGATATCTCGTTCGAATAGCCATCTCGTTCGAACGACATTTCGAACGAAGTTCCAGTGGCCAATATGGGAACTCGTTGACAAACTCGTTCGAACGACATCTGGTTCGAACGAAAAACTCGTTCGAATGACATATCGAACGAACTTCCAGAAAGTTTGAAAAATTCGATTTTTGCCCAGAAACTTTATATTCTTTATTTTAAAGTTTAAATGTAATCCTTTTGAAATTAAACAACATTTTTTAAATAAACGTACACCCATTATAAAATGTTCCAAGCTCCTATATATATATATATATATTAAAATGCATTCATACCTTAGGAGCAATGGAACCACGTTGATGACGTAGAAACGAGGCACAAACAAACTCGGCAATGTGATGAAGCTATATACACTTGGTCGCTACGTCTTCAACAAACACGTCATAGTCTTGAAGGATGATCAATATACTCTATCCTATGACTCAAACGTTTTTGTCCGGAATTGAGCCAAAACTACAAAGGACTCAATTGAAAATTTGTGTCCTTACAGATATTGTTCAATATGGAGGATGGTGTCAGTTTTACCGTCATATTTGGGAGTGACCACAAGTGGCTTGAATTTAGACGATGTGGAGAAATTCACAATGGCTGGAACAAAAGGAGATCCATTCACAATGCTCCTTTGCAAGGGATTCTTGGACTAGGATATTTCTCCCAAACGGTCTTCTAATCATTATATCGATCATTTCCAAAGGTGATCTTCTGGATTAGTTTTGACTCGGGCATCTCTGACAGCTCTACCATGTGTGTGTGCTGAGTTATCTTCCTGGGAAGTTTGCTTGGCATGCACGAACCTCGTATACTAATCCTGGAATGGGTATACTCTTCTTGGCAATCTCTTAATCGGGAGGGTTCCCTTTGATAACTTCTACTTGCTCAGGGTCCCAAGTGATCGAAAGCAGAGGCTTTGCTCAGCCTCCAAGACGCTCGATCATTCTAGAGTGAGAGACCGACCATCATACTAATCAGTGGATCTGAGTGAAGAGGTTACCCCTGGATGGTAGGACTATTTTTGTGACGATCTAGAATATCTATTAGACCGATCTCTATCATTCCTAGGAGGTGGATATGGCATTTCCCTCCCATAGGATGGTGCAACTAGGGATCTAGCTTGAAGCATTTGAGTAAGCTGTAGCACGATTTCCTGCATCGCCTCATGCCCTTTGGCGATATTAAGTAGAATTTCCTGTAACTCTCCCATACCAGGAGGAGTGGAAGGGCTGAAAATGTTACCTCCAGCAAGACTGCCTTCCGGAGTGTCCGTTATAATTCAAGGGTATAAAAGACAGGTTGTGAAAGACTCAGGTAAGAAACAACAATGACTTCTCATTTTCCACATACGACGTTGATATGTTGATGCGATAACTTGGATTATTGATCTTAGCTCTTAGTTACCAAATTTATCACCACAAATAGTAGAGAAAATGAAAATATAGAGAGAGACACCATAGATTTTTACGTGGTTCAACTCAGGAATAAAGCCTACGTCACGGAGCACTAGTATTTAGGTTTTTCCTGATTACAAATCAGGGGTTTAGCATAAAGCTAATATGTTCATACACTGTCCCCTTTAGCTGGGGAAATGGTGTATTTATACTAAGTGGAAACTCAAGAGGTAAAATACTTTTATAGATTCAAGCATTTACACCTTTATAAAATAAGACACAACTGGACGTCTTTCACGTGCATGTGCATGGCGACTGTTAAATATCCCACGTGTGTCTGATGGTTCATCTCCCTGACTTTGGTCGGCCGGGCAGCCGACCAGAAGGCATCTGAGCCGAGCAACTCTCATCCAGCATGAAAAATATTGGGATAATACTGACAAATGTCATCGTTGTGTTGATATAACAATGTATATTGATTTTTCTCTTTAAAAACCATTTCATTTTCGATATTTAGTATATCGTTCCAAGTAATTGATGTTGCCTTATTGGTAGTACTTGTCCGTAATGATTCACCACTTTATCCATTATTGGTGTTGACCAACTTAACAAAAAAGTGATGTGTTGAGCAATACATATATTTATACTTCCTTCATCCCAAATAAATAACCATTTTTGCTTTTGAATTTGTATCAAACTAATTGTCATGTTGCTAATAATAGTATACCCGTGAGATTACAAAGTTACTCGTCATAAAATATCCATGAGTGAATAATTATACAAGTGTGTGTTTTGCATTTAAAAATATTTGTCATTTTTAGTAATACAAATTTGAAGAATAATTTTTTTCATAAAATATTTTACTTTAAAACAATGATCGCCATTTTAGTTTTGAAGAGTATTTTAAATATACCCTACATAGAATCCATTTCATTACACATCTTGGTGTAGTAATTTGGTCATTTGAGCTACCTAACATTTCTTTTTGAAATAATGCCGTAGAAGAAAACTTTACCCATCTAACTATGTGAGAGTTGGTTTCATGTGCATAACCCAACTATAAAATTAGGACTGTTCTACGAACCCAACAAAAATTGCTTTGTCCATACTCAATAATTATTTTGAATTCGTCCACGCCCATACTAAATTAGTCGCTAATGCTTCAAGTCTGCAACTAACAAGAAAACACATGGGCATCGGACAACCTTTTTTGTTTTGTTATCCTTTTCTATAAAACATGAAATATATAAGAATGATTACATAGCTTCTCAAAGATCTGATTAAAAACGAAAAAATTACAAATCTACAAATGCAATTAGTCAATCAGTGAGAGAATTAGCGTGTGTTATGATGTTATCATCCCAAATCCCACCTAAAATTTAGAGGTAAAGAAACGAACAAAGAAACTAAGCAATACTATTTTTTATGAACAATCACAATCACAAGCTCTCGTCTCTGTTGTTCCTAACAAGAACAAAGTATCCCAAAACAGCACAAATAACGGCCACCAAATTCCCTTCCTTGATCAAGACCTTAGCGACAGAGATAGTAATCTCAGCCGTCAGTTTTTTCCCTTCTACAACCACATCCCTCCTGGGTTTCCCAAAGAAAGTTAGCAGCACGAGCACCGTGATCCACGTGACCAGAGTGGCCGGAACCGCCACGGCAAAGGCGGCCGCCGTTGACAAGACTCCGAAAACCGCACCCAACAACACCGCTGCGTAAAGGGCTGGCCAAACTGAAGAGGCTGAGGTGGCTGATACGGTGGAATCGTACCATGAGAGAACGGATTTTAAAAGGTTCCATGAGGAAGATACAAGTATAGCGTATACGGTGATAAATAGAAATACCCATGTTCTCCTTTTGCTCATCACTCTTATCAGAAACGTAGATGGTTGTGATGGGGATGGTTCTGCTTTGTTGTCTGCCATGGATACTTTCAAGTTTGAAGGAATAAAGTCTTTCTTTCTCTCTCTGGTTATTAGTTTTGGGTTGTTTGGTGAGTGCGGTAATGAAACTAAAGCTCTATGCGTGGCATGGCACGTGGAGATGACTTACTTCTCATTCTAGGCTTCTGGGTTAATATTGGGTAATTTTGGATTATAAAATATATGATTTTGCGAAGGAATATATGCTTAACTTTATTCTTGGGTTATTTATACATTGTTTGATATATAAATCAACAGTATAAAGTTTTGAATGTGACTAATTATTGGGTGACATAGTTAATAGTATTTTTTTACTTGAATAGTTCATATGTGGATTATGCATAATTAATTAAATTTAACTTCGTAATACATAAAAAGTCATAAATCCCGTCAATAAACATAATTGAGATAAAATTATTAGTTTTTAACTAGTATGTATTCCGTGCGATACGCGGGTGAAAATATATGTTACGAATACTGTTAAACAAATATATTATGTAAATATATTCTCAAAGTTATATTATTTCATTATATATGACTAACATGTATTGACAAACTATTGATATACCAACAGGACCTGTAAAATTTTTTATGTCCATACCCAAAACATAATTGTTGATACCGAAAATTATCCACTTACGTGGAGCAATCAGAAGTGAACACTTGTCTTCTTACGTGGCCGAAGTCATAGTAAGCAGATAGTAGTTCGGCAGGCACGCCGACCAACATAAAGAATGCAGACCATCAATAACAATGAAACGTCACCACACCACAGGTTTTACCACACATGGTTAGCACAATCAACCATCACATTCATTATGTATGAGTGTAAATGCTTAAATGTATAAAGGTATTCCATCCCTTAACATAACCCTTGACCTCCGGGGCACTATAAATACATTGTATCCCTTTCATCAAAGGCAAGGTATAACGAATTCTAGGATATTCTTATTTACAAGAGTACCTAGCTTTCGGTAACCTCTGAAATCAATACCATAACAGTAGACGTAGGCTTTCTTACATAGCCGAACCACTTTAAAACCTCGTGTTTCTCTTTTTTATTTCATTATATTTTTATATATAATATGTGTGATTATAAATTTGGATCAAATTCATTTTTTGACATCAACAATAATAAAACTTCATTTATAAAATTAAAAATGTCTTCAAAATTTCAAGCGTCATTATGGTCATTCAATACTTGATCTCTATTCCTTTGCCCCTGCAAATTAACGACATTTTGTTTTAAAATATAAACATGTGTTTAGACAAAAATGTTGAAAATTATCAACGAAATTGGAAAATGAAATACACTGCAAACTTTTTAAATAAATTCTTTAAGATGTGGTCACCTAAGACACAATTTACTGTTGATGATACCTTGAATACATGGAATTCGAGATAATCAAAATAAATTTCTCATTCGTGGTCTAATCTGTCTTACAGCTTCGAGACTGTTTCAGGAAAAAACATAAAATATTTGTAAGTGTAGATTTAAACAAAACATATCAATCTGGTCATTACCAGTCCAGAGAAATGTTTTTTTACTAGTGCAAGGAAGTCCAATTTTTGCATGAACTACCAACTACTTAACGTAAAATATTGATCCATTTTTTAAAAATATTAAAGCAAATCATTTTGAGATGATTTTTGTAGGGGTACTTTGAAATGTTTAGATCCGAAAAGAACATATTTTTTTATAAAAAGAATCATTGGTTCATGTATATGAGCACGTTTCATATTTCAGATATTTTGACTACCAAAATATAGTACTTCCTGCCCTTTTCTTTATAACTCTGAACTTTGTGTAAATTAAGTACACCTATTTAAAATACTCCCTCATTCCTTATTAGTCTTTAACTGATAGTCGTGAGTGGATTATGATAACAAATTAAATTGTACAACCATTTCGTGGTAAAAAAAATAAAAATAAAAATAATTGAAAATCACGTTTGTTTAACTTCAAGAGCTATAACAACTATTTCCTCGTAAAATGACTACATTATTTAACGTATACTTAATAATTCGCAGAAATAGTCAATCTCAAAGAGCGCCTTCGATTCTATATGTAGTCAAACATAGTACATATTATATATATAACTTTGACATCAAGAACTTATTTTTTATATTTGAAATATGCATCGCACTAAGACAAAAATGAGATTAGTAATCCAAATAAAGGCAAATGATATTAACAATATTCAAAAAGATGAAAAGGTACATAGGATGTCATCCAAAAGTATAATAAATTCTTAATTAAAAAGAGATCCATAAACACTAACTAACATGGAAACAACTTAAAATGAACCTCATATTTTTTGTTATAATACCTTTGTTTTGTCATCATTCGAACGCGACATTCAATCAATACCTATCATCAAACTCTATTAAATTATGCAAGAAAACATTGGGTAATGCATATGATCATATTTGAGAGTATTTTGGTCAAAATCAATATAAAATTTAAATAAATGAACATTGGATAATAATTATTTTAAAAGTATCTCAAAATCTTAAAATTAAAAAAAAAACATGTAAAATAATATTTTCAATTTAAAAAATATATTTCCAATAAAGAATAAAAAAATAGATTTCTAATAGATAAAAAGCAAGTTTCTAACAAAAAACATATTTTCAATAAAAAAAGATTTCTAATTAATATTAGGAAAATACTAAAAAATCTACATAAAAATCTGGATAATATTATTAAAAAGTATGCAAAAATCAAGTAAATACTTTAAAGCGTGAAAAAAAATATTGCAAAAAAATAATTCCAATAACAAAGTAGATTTCCAATTAAAAACAAATTTTTAATAAAAATAGATAAATATTCAATAATTGCTGAAAATCTGGAAAATACATAAAAAACACAAAACACAAATAAAAATATGAAAAATACATATAAAATTAGTAAAAAATTCTATAAACCAAGCAAATATTTTTTTAAAAATTTGCAAATTGAATAAATATTCTAAAAAAAAATTGATTAAAATATGCAAAAAAATAATAGAAAAGAAAAATAATTTCCAAAAATAAAAATTCTAACCATGATTTGAAAAAAATAAAAAATAATGCTGATAAAAGATTTCCTGCAAAAAAATGTTTTCTTCCAAAAAAAATATTTTTTAGCAATATAAAAATGATTTCCAGAAAAAATAAATTTTTCCCTGAAAAACTGTTTGTAATAGATAAAAAACCTATTATCTCAGTTAAGTGATTAGGTATCCCACCATAACATCACATACAATTAGAGCTCAAGAGCCAATTCAACTGATTAGATATCCCACCATAACTATTTGTGTCAGCCAACAAATTAATTAGACTAAATTATAACACGTAATGGTGATGAAAGTTGAGTTGTAACTTTGATGGCATAAATAAAACAAAACAAAAAATAAAAAAGTAGGCCTTAATAATTCTACAACAAACTAAAATGACTGAGATAACTCTGGACATAATGACTGAAAAAGAAGAATTATTAAAATGAAACGATACATATACATGAAGTGGCGGATCGAGGATTTGTGTTCAGGGGAAGCCTTTTCGAGTGGTGCCAGGAGTTCGGGGGTGGGAGCCCCTGAGGTGAATTTTTGTTTGGAAAATTAAAGTTTTATACATATTATTAATATATTATGCCTAAACCTTATTGGAAAATTCGAGTTTTATATGTATTGTTAGTAACATACGTATTATTAACAACATTTGAGTTTTATACGTATTTTTTTGCTTGAAATATTTTTCCATGACACCCTAAAAATATAATTTAAACAATCAGTACTCTGATTTAAACAATCATTATGCCTAAATATAATTAGGCACCACATAAATTTAATACCTAAAGTCTAAATTAAACTAAACCTAAATCAGTAACTAAACTAAATCAAATATCCATCTCATCAAAAACCAAAAACTCATCTCATCTCAAAAACTAAACTATATTATCAAACATCAAAAACCCACCTCATCTAAAATACCAAAACCCACCTCATCAAAAACTAAAAACCAAACACATATCTGAGATATCTCATCAAATCAAAACCAAAACAGAGGTATTAAATCGAAACCAAAACCAAAAACCCACCTCATCTCAAATACCAAAACCCACATCAAATCAAAACAAAAATAAAAGTAAGATCTTACCTCTCACTGACAAGAGCAAAAGCAGGTAGGGAAGGAGGGAAGCTCGGTGGGGTAACAACAGGCATCGACCGACAACAGGGCTGCATCGACAGCAAGTAGAGGCGTTTCCATGTGGCGTTCAAGAGCGGGAAATAGAAAGAGAAGTGGAACGTGTTGTTGTGTTTGGTTTTGTGAAGGGGTGTATGTCCAAAACCCTGATATGTGGTTTTAATATGCAGAAGAAAATTTAAACCAATTTTATCTTTTTATCCTAAACATGCATCTATGGTGATAAAACAAATAAATTAAACAAGAATTCAACAAATGCCAAGTTTAAGGAAAAAATTCCCACGGGGCAAAAACCTTTTATTCCACTAATAAAATGTAAATTGCAACTTACAAACTTACAAGTGAAATACAACAATAAATTTTCACAGAAACTCACAAAGACCGCAATCTTCAACTCAACAATGATTTTCGCGAGAATCATAATGGATCGCAACCCTCTGTCAGCCTCAACTTTTGTCTTCAACAGTGAATCCCCGCAGATATCACAAGTCAGCAATGGAGATCCTCTCCACCAAGGTGTATGAAATAGATACAAAACTTTCTTGGGTTTCAAACTAATTCACAAGAATAATATTCAAGGATGCTTTATTGTGAATTAAAAAGTGTTTTTAAACACTAAAACTTGAAATTTTGCTATTGATATGTAGAAATATCTTTTGCAAAATTCTTAAACACTCTGAATCAAGAAACATGTACTTATACAAATTCTAAGTCGGCGAGGTCATTCGAACGATTTAAGGCTATTGTTTGAACAACTAAAGATATCATTTGAATGCCATGCTATGTCGTTATAACAATAGGGTAATATTGTTATAACGACAATGTAATGCCGTTTAAACGACATGATGATGTCATTTGAACGACTAAAACAAAAAAAAATTCTTTTAACAAAACTTCGTCTACAGGTATCTCAAAAACCATATTTATGAAACCGAAACAGTCATGTTCGTCTTTTTGATAAAAAAATAAACATCCCAAATATAATTCGATGAATTAATTCAAACTCTAAATCATTTTATACCTTTACAAACTTTACGGGACGTTGAGAAGTCTTTAAACTATGGAGATGCTTTAGTTGAATTCGTTTTGAATGTGCGTGATGATTTGTAACGAGATACACAAAACTTGTAAAACTAGGATATGAACAATGTTTAAAAAATTGTTCGTATAAATCTCCCCCTTTGGCTAATTCCCATAAAAAACAAACAAACTTTACCGAACATCAAATTAAAATTAAAATCTCCTATTACAAATATTACTAATACCCTTCCCAATCCTAGAACAACGGAACGACATGAGTTTCTTTGTCTTTAAAATTTTTCTTCTTTCCATTTAAATATTGTTTTCATTCGTGTGTCTGCAATTCCGCATTGAGTACCTACACACATGAGACAAAAAACATATATTTTCGTGGCGTATCGAGTTTCAAACAAAGTAAAACATAAGTAAATATCCCCCATAATTCAAACTCAATAAAACATCAAAAACTCCTTTTTAATTTGCTCCCACCTTTTGTTTTTATCGAAATAGACAAATATATAAATAAGGAGAAATATATGCATGAAATACGGAGCATCACGTCAAAGAAAAGATATCATAACAAAAACTATATAAATCAAGAATGTGTAATGATCATCTAAAAGGCAAACTCAACTTACTATTTTTGAAATTTTTTAATTTTTTCAAGCAAAAATAAATTTCACAAATACAACACAATACACTTATATAATATATGCAAAATATATCCAAGAAAATCCGGCACACATGTATAGGTATAAATGATCACAAAATACGACACAAAACACATAACATGTACACAATATCATAGTATCGATGTGTCCAAATGTGTGGGATTGAATGTATGGGTGTGAACTAGTAACAAAAGAATTATAACCCAAACGCTCAAATATGTTCAAGAAGTTCTAATTAATCACAAAACTTTATCTTATTAAGCTTTAGCCTTAAGTGATAAATAAAGTTGAACTTAATTGAACCAAACAAACACAATGCACTAAAGCTTAGGATTTTAATGATTCTACAAATCAATAGCATCATGACAAAATATGTATAACTAGGATACATTGTCATTATGCAAACCCGTTGATATTTCCATCCAAACTCCCTCATAAATAATAATTCTTTTCTTTTGAATGAATATATCAAACTAAACTAAATTGGCCCATTTATGGAAAATATGCTCTTTTTATTGCCTTAGTTTTTTCTCGAACTCTTTTCAAACGGTGACTTTCACGACGAGATTATTATTCTCTCCCAGCCCTTTTTCGTGTACACTCATCATTTTTTCAATACAAACAAACTCTCATGGGTAACAGTTCGTACATGCACAAATCCTCCATAGTCAAATAAACATATAGATGACAAAATTGATAGGAGAAGATCTCACCAAGCTCAAATATACATGACGAATTCAAAATTCAATAAGCACATGCATGTGTGTGTGTAGGCATAAATAAATTCGAATCCATAAAGCAAGTCAAGTTTGAAACAACTCCAGAAATATGGTTAAGATAAATCTAAGTATCTAAAGTCATAACCAAATGTACTAGCCACATGGAGTTGAGGAATGAGTTGGATTCAAACACACAAATATGCCACCCTAATGTGTAAAACTAAAATACACAAAGAACTCAAAATCTTTTTGACTTTTTCAAAATATTTTTCAAAAAATAAATCTTTTTGTAGTTTTAAAAAATATATAAAACCAAAAATCGTATTGTATTCTTTCAATATGACTTAATAAAGAAAAATATAATACAAAAAGTACACATGTCATAATGCTTGCAAACATATATCATGAGGCACAACTAGCGTATGACAAATTAAATCATGCAAGCAATCAACGATATGAAATAACATGTGACGCATCATGTGCAAGAATGTGAGAATTAATCTATCTAATATTTAGCATCTCCAAAAGTAATTTCCCAAGAAAACACGTGTGTACCTAACTCGGGAGGTTATGGGAACTAACGAGACAATATCCTTAAATTTCTTAGAACTTTTTCCAAGATCATAAGAAAAATGCCTAAGGTGACCTTTCCTACCACAATGTGAACATGTGTAAATGAGTGGAATGATATCTATGGGTTGACCTTTTCTAACATCCTCGGTTTTTGTTGAACCTATAAAATAAACAATAGTTTTGGCTTTAACACTACTCGAGTCTTTTAAATCAACTTGTAACTTCAAAATTTTAGACTCAAGCAAAGAATTAAACTCTTCTAATTTTAGGGACTCCTTTTTTAAAATTTCAATAATTCCTAAAAGGTTATCACGCTCACCCTTAATTAAAGTAAACTTATCTCTAAGAGTCTTTTGTGCCTTAAAATCATTAATCAAATTATTTTCCTTAATGACACAAACATTAACCCTAAAATTTTCAAATCCTCCAATGATTTTTCCAAAAATAGGACTCTATCATCACTTTCCTTTTGGACAATTCTAATTTTCTAAAATTACAGTCCATGTCCATAAATCTCTTGCAAAGTAAATCTCTTTGATCTTGAACAGTTTGCAAAAGTTTGAAATTAAATTTAAAATGAGAATTTTCTTTTTCAACAATTTCATTTCTTTTAGCAAACTTCAAATTCAAACGATTTATTTCGTCAAAATGATGAGAATCCATAGAGAGAGGAGAAACAAGACAAATACACCCCAAAAGCACACTTTTTAAAAAATCGGGATCACTCGGATTAATTGGAGTAATTGGTCCTGATACCAATTTGCGAAGGGGTGTATGTCCAAAACCCCTATATGTGCTTTTAATATGTGGAAGAAAATTTTAAACCAATTTATCTTTTTATCCTAAACATGCATCTATAGTGATAAAACAGATTAATTAAATAAGAATTCAAGAAAGGCTAAGTTTAAGGAAAAAATCTCTACAGGGCCAAAACCTTTTATTCCACTAATAAAATGTAAATCGCAACTTACAAACTTACAAGTGAAATACAATAATGAATTTCTGCAGAAACCCACAATGGACCGCATCCCTCCGTCAACCTTAGTCTTCATCTTCAGCAGTGAATCCTCGCAGGTATCACAAGTCAGTAATGGAGATCCTCTCCACCAAGGTGTATGCAATAGATACAAAACTTTCTAGGGTTCTAAACTATAGTACAAGAATAATATTTAAGGATGCTTTGTTGTGAATTAAAAAGAGTTTTTAAGAACCAAAACTTAAAGAAATTTTGCTACTGATATGCCTAAACGTCGTTTGCAAAATTCTAAAACACTGTGAATCACGAAATAAGTATTTATACAAGTTTTGAGTTGACGGGGTCGTTCAAATGATTTAAGTCTATCGTTCGAACGACTGAAGATGTCGTTTGAATGACATGTTATGTTGTTATAACGATCGAGTAATGTCATTAGAACGACAATGTAATGTTGTTTGAACGATAATGTAATGTCATTTGAATGACATGATGATGTCGTTTAAAGGTCAATGTAGATGGATGCTGTAAAGGAAATCCAGGTCCTATTAGAGGAGGATGTGTTCTTAGAAATGCAGCAGGTAAATGCCTGAAAGCTTATGCTTACTGCTTTGGTCATAGATCTAATGTTCTTGCTGAAGCCCTGGTTATCCTAAAAGGTATTAAGATGTGTGAGACAAGATTGAATGAAGGCCTTCTAGTAGAGTTATATTCACTCACTGTAATTCAAGTGACGAATGATCAATTGACATGCCCATGGAGTATATTGCCCATTATTTCCAAGATTAAAGATAAGGCTCAAGAGTTCAATGTGAAATTTTATCATATCTCGATGGAGGGAAACAAATGTGCAGATATGCTTGCTTGTTCTTCTAAAATTCAAATTGAATTAAGCTCCATAGATGTCTTTCTAAGAGAATCGAAAGCTCTTCTTAACATGGATGCTTGGGGTTTTCCCAACTTCAGATATTCTTAGTGTTTCTTGATTTGCTTGTATAGGTGACTATCTTATAAAGTCATCATTCATTCATGTAAGCTCCTTTTGTTTTAATTTATCAATAAAGCCAGGGGGATAATTACCTTTTCCAAAAAAAGATGTTTGAACAACTAAAACGAAAAAAAATCTTTTAATAAAACTCCATCTACAGGTATCTCAAAAGCCATATTTGTGAAACAAAAAAGTCCTGTTCGTCTTTTTGATAAAAAATAAACATGCCAAATATAATTCTATGAATTAATAGAAACTCTAAATCATTTTAGACCTTTACAAACTTTACGGGATGTCGAGAAGTTTTCAAACTTTGGAGATGCTTTAGTTCGGTTCGTCTTGAACGTGTGTGACAAATTGTAACGGGATTCGACAAACTAGTCCACAATGTCTAAAAAATTGTTCTTATAGGGTTTTAGGTAGAAAGAAAGGTTTTTAGGTTTGTTAATTTTAGGTATTTACATTTTGACCCTTTATTTTATAAAAATCTGTAGGAAATACCTAGCACTTATTTTTTTTTACACAAAAGAACCCTAATTTTTTTTCTCGATAATTTTTTCTGAAAATTGAGGAGGAGCCTTCTCTCCCCCTCGTCTCTACATAGAACCGCCCTTGTATACATGAAGACCTCATCATTATGATGTATCTTGTTATGGAAAAACTAATATTTTTTAAGAAATCCCGCAATCTGATCTTTATCAGTGACATCAACAATGCTGTCTTGAACGGGAGAAGAGAACGTGATAAGCATTAGCCATGATTGATTTGTGGTGTCTAAGATAGATGACTTTAGAAATTTGTTTTGAGAATCAGGTGGTGGTGGCCTGCGTATGTTAGTTATTTTAATAGAGGTCCGATGATGTCTCTAATTTATTGAATAACTGAAGTCTCACGTTGATAAGTGAAGAGTTTTTTTGAAACTTTTTATATTCTGAAAGATTAACCAATAGGAATGAATGGATTGGTGTATTTATTAGATGTCATCAGCCTCTAATACTATCTTATTAGAGGTATAATATATGTTACAAGTTTAGGAAAATTAACAACATAAATATTTTGATGTTTTTAATATGAATATTGGGCACTATTTATTTGAGTATTTAAGACGCTTTCAACATCAAAATTATAATATGAAAGTGTTTAAACTTCACTTTTATAGTATAATTGGCAAATAAAACTCCAAATACATATTAATTCTCATTTTATAATAACTATTTTCATTATTTTTACCTTTGAATAAATAATAATTATGTCTTATAGACCTTTGATGTTACATCAAAATAAACATTAGTCATTATTAAAACAATGACATCAATGATTCTCGTGAGATAGTAAATTCGTTAATGTTAAATAAATTTTGAATATATTGGAGTTTTCCACCTTCTATTAAAGAATAATTTGAACTACAATGGGTTTATTAAGCATTATATTAGTATAACTTAAAGAATAAAGTTTTCTTCATGAAAGAGCTTTCACTTAACTTTAAGCTTAAGCAATTACTCAAAACAAAAAAATAAACAAAATAAACAAATAATTTTTTTTGTGAAAGTGGGACACCATATAAACTTGGGAATCAAATTTATTGATCCAGTATATAAGTGGGTCTTGATGACCCTCACAGATAATTAATTTAAACATTAAAATAATAATTAAGTAATTAAATTATCTACTACATTGTTCAATATTTCAGCCAATCATGTGTGAGGTCATCATGATCCACTTTTAAAGTGGTTCAATAAATCTGAAATCTAAATTTGGAAATGTGAAGAAGAAACGTCACAGTGTATATCATGCAAACTGGTGCATTAAATACTAACATTTGGAGCCTTTTTATTTTAAGGTCATATGGTATAAGATTTGAAGAAGTTCTTACTTTTTTTTTGGCAATGGTGGGCTAAATAGGGGAGAAATGGTAAGATAAATAATAAAGAATATATAAATTTAGAAAATTCTTACCCGGTCTGCAAATGGTTGATACGAGCTTCACTTCTTCGTACAAATTAGATTTCACAATGGTAGTTTCAAATGGTCATTTTCATCTTCTCTTAAGAATATACATCGTATAAAGCTATTGAAATTTGAAAGCAAAAAATAAAACATTTTGTAAAATATTTTAGGTTGCTATTATTTTTTTTTGAGAAAATAAATTTTCCAAGTAAATGTTTACTTTTTGTCATTTCAAGTCAGATAACTCGACAACCTAATATGATTATGAAATGTGATGAGATATTATGAACCGTGTATACATTTTAGGATACAATCATGTCAGATTATAACTCGGCTGACGAAATTATAATATCCTAAACTAGGACAATGCTTTAGATAAAGTACAATCACATTTCTCAACATGTATTATTTACGCTACAAAATTATCTCACCAGTATAATAATCAAGCGAGAGAAACCTAAGAATATGATGTGGTGAGTAATATATTTGCATGGTGATTTGTGCCCTTACAGTTGTATATTCCTACGGGTTCAATTTGTGCCCTTGTAATTGGGAAAATAATTCATTTTACTAATTTGGAAATTACTTTTATATTAATATTATTCTTGGAAATTATTTTTGTAATTTACCAAGTGTTTATGTAAGTTTTTAGTGAATTTAATAGCATGAACTTTATTATAGAAGGGTTATTTACGCAAATGACCAATGAACTTAATCCGATTTTCCACTTTGGCAATCGATCATTTTCTGGAATTTTAGAAACTGAACTTTCATTTTGTTTCCAAAGTTAATTTTTTTTGTAAAATATTATTAACGGTGTTAGTTAACTTTTTTTTAATTAGTATCGTTTTTGTAGTCCAATAAAATTAAAATTATATTTAACCCAGTAAAAAAAATTGTTGGGGCCAAATAAAAATAAATAAAAATTATAAGAAGCATCATTACCACTTCAGCACCACCACTAAACCACACCATACCACCACTCAGCCAATTCATTAACACCACAAAACCACTATCCCAACACCCAACCACCACATCACCACCAAAAACTCACCATCACAACACCTAACCACCTCATCACCAACACAAATCGACAACCCAAATTATAGTAACGTATATACATCCATTACCATCCATAACCTATATCCATTGTAAAATCAGAATTAAAAACCAACATAAATCCAAACCAAAACCCAAACCCAAACCCAAACCCAAACCCAAACCCAAATCAAATGGCCTACAACCACCCTAAACCAAAAATACTAACATATAGCCATCACAAAACCAAATAAAAAAACTTATAACCATCACAAACCTAAATTCGCAATGCGTAACTCGTGAATCCAATTTTTCTATATCCTAGTTAGACCAATGCGATTTAGGAATCGTTTGACTTATTTGATCATTTAAGATAGGGTCCTTTTATGGTCTTTCATCAATATGTTTTTCCTTCTTTCTAAAAACCTCTCTCTAGCTTCCCACGTCCACCTCTTAAACACCACCCTATCCTCCTCCTCCTCCACCTTCCTCTCTTACCTATAAAACTTAATATTCTCACGGCTTATGATTTAGATGCTCTTAATGTATAAGTTCTAGTCCTTTAGGCCATATACCATGGGATGGGTAGAAATAATGTAAATGTGCATTGTTTGGGATAGTTTTTTTGGGGTTAGCTCACAGTGGGACGATGTAAAATTGAGGTGACGAAAGTGGGGCCCTCACAGGGTGGATAAAAGTTCCACGCCCAGCACCTGGGCAGATAAAAGTTTCACGCCCATGAACATTTTTTTGTATATTGGGAGATCCATTGGGCGGGTAAAAGATACATGCCCACACAGGCGACTAAGACTTGCCTCCCCAGGTGTGGGTCCCACCATTTACACAATGTCTACCCACAATCTAAGTTTACACCCCGCTTAGGTTTTCTCTCTCCTAAATGTATACATTTAGCATCCCACTGTGAGTCAAAAAGAGCTAAATGTACCCATTTAGCTCTCCCACCGGAGATGACCTTATGATGCCGTTATTATCCCTATAGATGTGGGGAATACCAAGAATAAGATTTGAGTTGGTGCCTCTCTTCCCTCCATGGATAGAACCTCTACTTAACTTACTATTGGCTTAATACTCTCTAATGTGTCTATTGTTAATGCTATAACGAAAGATAACATAAGTGTTACCAATGTTGAAGATGAATTTGAAGAAGGTTAAGTTATTGCCTCAGATAAAAGTATTTTAAAAGACAATGCTCATGTGTCTAGAATCCATGAGTTTAATGAGGTAAATAATGTTTACATTGTGTAGACACCCCATTCTATTACCCCTAACTCTCCTTAGGTCCCTAGTACCTCCCTCCATCACTACAAACCCAGGTCATGTCCCGAGTACTGACCTAGAAGCCATCGGGCACTCCCCGGCTCAGTTTGACCAAAAAGTTAAGCTCTTTATCTCGACTGAGACTGAATGAATCTTCGAAGGGCACTGAATACCCTTTCCAACAGTCCATCCCGTGCATGATTCCGACTTACCATGCGGACGAACGATCCGTTTGCGTCCGAAACTTGACCTAAAGGCCATCGGTCGCTCTCGGGCTCTGTTTGACCTAAGTCAACTCTTCAGCTCACCTGAGGCTGAATGAATCTTCGAAGGGCACTGAATACCCTTTCCAACGATCCATCCCGTACGCGATTTTGACTTACCATGCGGACGAATGATCCATTTAACTCTGAGAGGTCACCGAACGCTTCCAGGGCCCGGTTGACCAAAGTCAACTCCCCAAATCGGATCGAACTCTTTGAAATGTCGAAGTACATCTCCTAACCTTTCCAACGGTCCACCCTGTGTGCGATTCGGACTTACCATGCGGACGAACGATCCGTTTGTGTCCAAATGATTCCCCGTCCAATGGATCGACAAATGCTTCCGAGCCATATTTGACCCAAAGTTAACTCCCGAACCCGGGAGCGGTCCAAAGGACTTTCAAAGGTCTTTGAATTATATTTCCAACGATCTGCCCCGTGTGCGATTCTGACCATTAATTTGCCCTCGGCAGTCAATTTTTCGAAAAGTCCTGAAACACACTACCAAATGGGAGGTTCCAGACCCTGCCTATCGGCAGGTGCCGATAGGCAGGATCAGGTCTATGCCGATCGGCAGTGACCTGAGCCTATAAAATGAGGCCTTCACCTCATTTGCAAGGGGAGCCCAGATCTGATTAAATTCACTCTCAACGAATCCCAGAAACCTTTCTCGAAGGCAGTGTGATTTCAACCCCCAAATCCCTTTTTAACTTACACTTTTCATCATCATTTTCATCAAACTTGGTGGATTAGTCACTCTTCATCATCATCCAATTGCAAGGGCTACTCTCCAACATTCAAGATCAAGCTCAAGATCTTCAAGAAGGTCCAAATTTCTCAACTTTCTCTTAAATTCTCTTAAACTCTCAGTAACTTGTTTTATTACTTAGCACTCTTATTATCTCATCTCACACACCCTAATATACTTTTTATTTAGTATTATTTCACATCTCTTATTTTTATATAAATAAAACCCAAAAAACAAGAAAAATAGGGTTTGCTCATAAATTCCAAATAGGGATTCTCATACTTTTCTCACAACTAAAACACTTTTCCTACACACACACACATATACAGATAAGAGATCCCCCATTTGGATTTATGGGATAAACTCCACCCCTCATTTTGTATGCGAACTACGTGGACTTTGATGCCTTTATAGGCTACGTAGGCGTCTCGGGGTAAAATCCGAGACTCGAGTCCGTTTCTCAATTTTTCTCTTATTCTCCTATTTTCTCTAAATCTAATTTTCTTATATTCTACATACTTGCCCTTAGTGACGTATTACTCCATATGTGTTATCGTTCTATTATAACGATCAACGTAGGGGTAATCGCGTAAATCTTATTTTTCTAATATTATTCTTATATCTTCCTACGGATGACTCGCTTTATCTTTTCCATGATACAAGTCGAGGATTCCTATTTCCACTATATATATACACATGCACACATATCACGAGAAAAAATAAAGGAAAATAGCAAATATCCATGAGAGATCGAAAGGGCGGAATGGGTGCCTAACACCTTCCCATTTCGTAACTAAGCCTCCGAACCCTTCTCGAATCATTTTGATTTCGCTTGCACTAGTATGTCTTTGGATGCCATCCTTCGGGATGGCTTCCCCTTTTTCTCTTGTCTGTTTTGAGTAAAATAGACTGGCGACTCTGAATCTCTCTATATCTTTACACCTCATCTCAAATGACGCCAGCCGAAGCGCTCTCGAGAGGGATGCGCAGGACCCGAGGATCCTTGCCCTTCGTGCGCCCACCCGTATGGCGAGGATCGGGGATGGTCACACTGGCGACTCCGCTGGGGACGTTATATATGTTTTGAGGGCTTGACTCTATTTGCATGAATGCTATATTTGTTTATGTTTCCCCCCATATCTGCATGTTCCCCCTTTTCCTTGTATATCCCATGCTTATGCTTATGTTGACACACTTGTAGAAAATTCTCCATGTACACTTCACACCACGTTCACCTAGGATCACATATATCCGCATGTTGCACGCATCACCCATCCATACTTGGTGTACCTTTTGTACTTGTACTTTGCTCCCTGTTTGGCATAATCAAGAAAGGCATTCTCATCATAAAACACTAATAAGAGAATCATGCATGATTCACACGACATCACTAAAGAGCATTATTATTGACCAAATTTTACCCAGTAACTGGAGGGTCACTTCGTGATGGGCGCTGGTCCGGCAGGTCACAGTTAGCCTAAGCGATATGACTCTCACCTTCCATTGGCCAAGTACCTTCGACGTATATTGAACGGTTCCCCCGCATCGTACCGCTTGATCGAAGTCATGACGGGAGGTATATCACAGGGAATTCATTCACGTACGCCGAGTATATCGAGTTCGCTCTCACACATACCGTCCCCACGAGGTATATGGTGAGGCAATTCACGCACACTTAGGTATATCAAATGGCTTGTCCACACATGCCGATTGCTCACAAGAGCAAGACGTATATCGTGAAAGTCACGCCAAAGGGGGGAACCCATGACGATTCACCCAACCAACTGCATACCCACATATAGGTGTCAAACTTAGGACATGCACTTTAGATTGCCGATTTCAACCCGAAACTCTGCCAAAATTCTGGGTCAATCTGTCGCCCGAATTTTTGCTTATTTTTAAAATGGAACCCTGTCCGTGAGCCTAGTTACAAGTCCAACCGTAGCTTTGCATATATTAAAAACCCCACTTTTCCAGGCTTGGGTCCCGTCTGGCATTGCATTTAGGAGAATTGAATACAAGTGAGAACATAATAATCATAATAATCATGCTGAGTTCCGTATCCAAAAATATTTCTCCCTTCATTATCAAAAACCCAAAAACATTTCTCCCTTCTTTATCAAAACTCCGAAAACCTTTCTCCCTTCGTTATCAAAAATCCAAAAACATTTCTCCCTTCTTTATCAAAAATCCAAAAATAGTTTCTCCCCTTTTTCTAAAAAATAAACCTCATCCTACGCCTTCTCAGGTCGATTGCAAGCCCTTGGCCTGGCTCTCTATTGACTTCGATCTTCAGTCAAATCCCCCCGGAGTTTCGACCGTTCCTTTACTACTTCTTTTGAGTCCGAAATCCATCCACTTTCCGTGGAGACTACAGATCAAGTACCAGTCATACAACCGGATCTGACGGCAGTCCTGGCTCAGCTCGTGTCCAAGATTGACAACCTCCAAACTGAGGTCCGAGAGATGCAACGAAACCAGGTTCCTATTCCTCAAGAGCCCGAGGCCCTATTTCCTCATGCTATGGGTCCACCCGAGCCTATCTGGGTTCCGAAAGAATATCAGCACGCTCCACGTGCCCCTTCTGTCAATGGGCCATCGCCTGCCCAGCTTCTAATGCCAAACATTGCCCAGCCTATGGCTAACCTGCGTGTGGTCGTTGATACAAAGGAGGAGGAGTTGAATAAAGTCAAATAGGATCTCAAGATGCTCACCAAGAAGTTTGACCAAGTCAGTATCTATGGGAATTACATGGACTACACCCACATGTCTCCTTATCCTAAAGCGAGGTTACCCGAGAAGTTTAAGATGCCAAATATCGAAAAGTTCGGAGGGAGTGGACACCCGATTGTTCATCTTCGCAGTTATCATCATTCCATGACTCTACTAGGGTCTTTTGAAGAAGTGATGGCCCAATTGTTTCAACAAACTTTGAAGGATAGTGCCCTCCAATGGTTTTTATCCGTTGAGGAATCCAGAATCCGTAGCTGGGAGGATGTAGCCCGAGATTTCATGTCACAATATAAATATAATGAAGAGCTTGAGGTCACCCGTCGTGATTTAGAGATGCTCAAATAGAACCCTAGGGAATCAGTCAGTAACTTCATAACCCGATGTAGGGAGCAGACAACTACTATGACCAATCGACCATACGAGGAAGAACAAGTCAACATAGTGAAGAAGAACTTCTTGCCCCATGTCCGAGCGACGATGGGAGGATAATATTATGCCCACTTCCGAGATCTCAAAGAGGCTGGAGTGGAAATCGAGGAAAGCCTCGTCAAAACAGAGGTTGAACCAAAGAAGGTGTCCGGACAGTTCCCCCTAGAAAGTTTGACAAGCCTGCTAGCGCTACCGTCTCAACCATCAACAACATCTCTCAACCAACCACATCATGGGCACTAGAAAGCCGCCCTGCCCCCATCCGAAGGGAATACACTGAGCTCCATTCCCCCTTTCCAAAGTTTACCAAGCCCTATTAAGCTGAAACCTCATCAAACCCTTGGATCCACGTCCATTGCCGAATCCACTCCCAAGAAACTTCAAGGCCGATGCTCATTGCGCCTTTCACCAAACTGCCATCCATACCATCGAACGATGCTTTCACCTCCCAAACATAATCCAAGATCTCATTGACCGGGGTACCATCACCCCACCAGCCAATCCTAAGCCAAACACTACTCACAATCCACTTCCAAATCATGCCAATGCCATCTTCTTATAAGAAAACCCAGATTTCGATCCATCAACTCAAATCACACCCATATACTCTCCTAAACCTCTTCAAATTTTCCCATATTTCATCCTACACCCTACTAGCCTTGTTGATCAGGAACTATCACTCCTTACCAGAGCATGCATCGTTGTCCGTACCCGTTCTGAAAGTGGAAATATGGAACTGTCAGAAGTGTTGAACCAACTCCTAGAGTTCGGGATGAAATTTCCCTCACAGATGATCATCGATTGCCAGAGGTTTAGCACACTGTTCTTGGAAGCACGAACGTGGGCCCGAGATTCATACAAGTGGGTGATACCAATCGATAAAGTCAGCCTAGATGATGTTGTCCAGATTATGGCAGAATTATTCGGGCAAACCAACAACATTTGTAGTATCATCGGGTTACTTGACATTTTGAAGCTACAAGGGCATTTAGTCCCTTAAATCACACATATCCCCACAGAATGGGAGGACTTGTATAAAGAAGCCGTTGTAGTTGTGGAATGCATTGACTTTACATGGAAAGACAAAATTATTGCCACCGGATGGGGGGGGGGGGGGAGAGAATTCGAAGATTCGAGCGAAGAACAAGATTCAGAAAAAAACTGGCCCAATAGCCGACATATGTGGGATGATATCATTTGAAGAACTCCTCGGAGAAATAAACAGGGTGGCAGAACAACCTAAGATTAACGAGGAAACGGGATTCATGTTCTTTCCTTCTTCAGTAAATCGTATGACCAGATCAGAGAGACATTACCAGGTTCCAAGATCACTACCAACAAATGATAAGAGGAAGGGCGTTGAAAACCTTCCTATGCTAGAGATGACCATTGAGGAGAGTAAGATCCTCGATCAATTGAAGAAAACTCAAGATAACATCACTATATGGGGACTTTTCATGTCTTCCCAGCTACACATAAATGCTTTAATCAAATTGCTCACTGGACCCACAGTTCCCCCCTCTACCTCACCAGAAGAAGCGATAAATCTGGTCAGATCCTTGACCTCTACCCGAATGCTATCATTTTCTGAAGAAGAAATCCCCAGAATTGGGCCAAATCACAATCATGCACTCAACATCTCCGTTGAAGTTATGGGGAAGGCCGTGCCACTCTACCTTGTCGATAACGGATCCGCCTTGAATGTTTGCCCTCTGAGAACCTTCAAGTGTGAAGGCCTGAAAGAAAGCGACCTCGCTCCAACCTCCGTCGCTGTACGTGCCTACGATAATACCCGTCGTGAGGTGATGGGATCCATAAAACTTGTAATAGGGGTTGGTCCTATAAACCCTGTCGTTGAATTCCAAGTCATAGACATCCCAGCTTGTTTCAACCTGTTGCTCGGACGACCTTAGCTCCACAATATCAAGGGTGTGTCTTCCTCACTCCATCAGAAATTGAAGTTCTTCTCCGACGGGTGAGTCATCACCATTTTGGGCGACGGAGAAAATGTCGAGGGTGCAAGCACCAGCAGTCCAATCCTTGAGATGTAGCACGGGTCAAATGATATGCTCCTATCAGGATTCCAAGTTGAGCCACTCCTACTCCCGGCAGGGGACGATTTCAAAGAAAGGGTTTGTCCAAAATATTACCCTCATGGCAATGTTAATGTGATTCAATTATTCAGAAACATTCACTTCATGCCCGGACTGGGATTAGGGCAAAGGCAGCAAGGGATACTTGAGCCCATCGAACTGAAGAAAGCTTTCACTCCTTGTGGCTTGGGGTGTCAACCATAAAAACAAGAGCTCAAAATAATCCACCAGTCTCGATCAAAGAGAAGATTAGACTGCACCCGAACTATCTCAGGAGACTCCTTGAATAGACGATTCATAAAAGAAGGCGAAGACTTCCCCTTTTATGATTTTCCAGAACCATGGTATGACCACACAGACAAGAAAATGAGGCCGAGAATGGAGATCTTTTTCCAAGATAGCTACCCATGGGCCAAAAGTTTCCAACACCGCATACAACCGCTCATCAAAGATGCCGAAGAGACTGAGGAAAGTGATTCCAAAGATTCCTTCAACTTACAGATACTGGGGCTGACACTCTGCATGGTTCATTCAGGCACTACATCAATGGATCCATCCCGTCTGATTAAAGCTGCTGATACACCCCTCCTCAACTGGCATGCTGTGCCAGTTTTACCGCTTGAAATCCTACCTAACCCCAATGATTACCCTATTTCTTCTTCTGTTGTCTATCCTTGTTCAAATGTAATCGAGACCTCTTTTGATAAAGTTCTCAATGCTATTTTTCCTATCAATGAAATAAATGAAGATTTTGAGTATCTTGCTGTGCCTTATATTAACTGCTTGGATTCTAATCAAACTTTTGATGATGATGATTTTGCAAATGAACAATTCTTAACTGATCTAAATAAGATTAATAATAAACAACATAACCGCGTTCAAGTTAATGAAGAAGAGACTGTTGTTATTAATCTCGGTTCTAGTAGCCAACTATGCGAGATTAGGATAGGGGCCACCCTTGGTGAGCATCAACGTACACAATTCGAAGAATTACTGAAGGAGTTTGTGGATATCTTCGCATGGTCCTATGATGATATGCCTGACATTGATCCTAAAATAGCTCAGCACGAGATCCCCACTCTCCCAGATTATAAGTCGGTTAAACAAAAACTAAGAAAACTCCGCACTGAATGGTTGCTTAAGGTCAAAGAAGAGGTGGTCAAACAGTTGAACGTGGGTTTCATTCGTGTGATCGAATATCCCACATGGGTAGCCAACATTGTATCTGTGCTAAAATCAGGAGGGAAAGTTCGAATGTGTGTAGACTACCGAGATTTAAATAAAGATTCTCCAAAGGATGATTATCCACTACCCAATATCGACATGATTGTGGATAACACAGCCAATCATGCTCTCAAGTCATTCGCCGGATACAACCAAATCAAGATGCATCCAGACCACTAAGAAAAAACCGCATTCACCACCCAATGGGGAACCTTTTGCTATACCGTTATGCCATTTGGTCTCAAGAATGCTGGGGCTACCTACCAAAGGGCTGCCACAACCATCCTGCATGATCTGATTCGCAAAGAGGTCGAGGTTTATGTGGATGATATGATTATCAAGTCCAGAACTAGAAAATGCCATATTCTCGCTCTTCGGAAGTTTTTTGAACGACTGCGACAGTATCAGATGCGACTTAATCCACAAAAATTTGTCTTCAGCATTACAAAGGGAAAACTCTTGGGATTCATGGTCAGCGAAAAGGGGATAGAAGAAGATCCTACAAAGCTGAAGGCCATACTTGAGATGCCACCACCCCGAACAGAGAAAGAAGTCAGAGGTTTTCTTGGGAAATTATAATATATCAGTCGGTTCATCAGCTAGCTAACCTCCATCTGTGAGCCAATCTTCAAGCTCCTCCGAAAGGATTCAACCAAGGTTTGGAACGAGGCCTGTCAAGAAGCTTTTGACTGAATCAAATAATATCTGACCCAACCTACAGTGCTTATGCCACCATAGTCTGGTCTCCCTTTGCTCCTATACCTAACCATAACCGGCATTACAGTTGGGGCCTTGCTAACCCAATACCTTGAAGACTCCCGCAAAGAAAGAGACATCTATTATGCCAGTCACAAATTGGCCAGGTACGAGGTCAACTACACTGCTTTGGAGAAGGCATGTGTCGCACTAATCTGGGTCACTCAAAAGTTGCGACACTACATGCTCGCCTTCCCCATCAAACTAGTATCCCGAATGGACTCCATCAAATACCTGCTTGAGAAACTCGCCTTATCCAGTCGAATGGCCCGATGGTTGATGCTCCTAACTGAGTTCGACATCACGTACGTCACATAAATATCTGTTAAAGGAAGAGCCATCTCTGACTACCTCACCAATTACCCTGTAGAAGAAGCAGATTTTTGGATCTCCGAATTCCCAGATGAAAATATCTTTTGCACCGCTCAAGACCGCCTTCGATGGAAAATGTTCTTTGACAGCGCTGCCAATAAAAAGGGATATGGAATTGGGATACTTCTGATCGCCCCAGATGACTCCCACACTCCCATCGCCATTAAATTGGATTTCCCTTGCACCAACAACATGACGGAATACGAGGCATTCACAATAGGACTCAAAGTTTCTCTTAAGGAAGGTATTCAATACCTTGATGTCTACGAGGATTCTGTCCTTATCATCGGTCAAGTGCTCAGAAAGTGGAAAGTCAAAGATGAAAAACTCCAACCCTTTCATGCCCAATTAGAAGAGTTAGCCTCCCGATTTCGAGATATCACCTTCCATTACCTACCCCGAGAAAATAATAACCTAGCCGATGCTCTCGCTACCTTTGCCTTCATAGTCGACATACCCGAGGGAATAACAATGACCCCCTTCCTAGTTTAAAAGCATGACAAATCGACCCATTGCTACCATATTGAGCTTGTCTCCACTGACTATCCCGAATTAGCCAATTGCTGGTACTATGATATCTGGTGCCTACTCAAACATAGTAGGTATCCCGAGGGTTCTGACAGGAAAGACCGAACGACCCTCCAAAGACTGGCCGCCCAGTACATCATCTGTCATAAAGCTCTACTCAAGAGGAACTTCAATGGAACTCATCTACACTGTATCACAGGGGTCGAGATTGAAAAGATAATGCAGAAAATTCACAGCGGGGAATGCAGGCCCCACGTAAATGGTCACATGCTCGCTAAGAAGATCATTCGACAGGGATACTACTGGACCACCATGACCCAGGATTGCACCGCCTATGTTCGAAGATGCCTCAAATGCTAATAATTCTCCAATCTTCAACACCTACCTCCGCGAGAATTATACAACATGACCTCTCCCTGGCCGTTCTCCACCTAGGATGTCGACATCATAGGGAAGGTTACACCAAAGGATTCAAACGGACATGAGTTCATCCTAGTTGCCATTGATTACTTTACCACATGGGTCGAAGCTGGGTCATACGCAGTGTTGAATGCCAAGAAAGTGGACAAATTCCTCAAGAAGAATATTATCTGTCGATATGGGGTCCCGAACGAGCTAGTGTCAGATAACGGGTTGCATTTCAAAACAAAAGTCACAGAAGTAGTCAACAAGTACGGGATTCAGAGACACAAATCTTCTCCCTACCGACCTTAGACCAATGGTACAGTTGAAGCCGCCAATAAGAAACTCAAAGCTATCATCAGCAAGATGACTGAAAGTTGTAGGGATTAGGCCGAACGGATCCCGTACGCCCTCCGGGGCTATCGAACCTCAATTTGAGCCTCTACTGGGGATACCCCTTACTCCATAGTCTACGGCATAGAATCAGTCCTACCTGTGGAGCTGGAAATACCCTCGCTACGCATCATGCTCGAAAATAAAGTTAGCGAAGAAGAATGGTGCCAAAGACGTCTTGATGAGCTAGCCCTCCTAGATGAAAGAAGATTAAAAACTCTTTACCACATACAGGGGTACCATCGCCGAATAGCGCCATCATTCAACAAGAGAGTCAAGGACCGCGGTGTCCGGGAGGGGGATTTAGCCCTCAAAGAGATAATAGAACCAATTTGGGACCCTAGAGGAAAATTCAAGCCCAATTGGAGCGGCCCCTACATTATGAAGAAAATATTATCTGGCGGTGCCACCATGCTCACTGACCTAGATGGGGAAGAGATGGTTCGTCCGATCAACTTGGACCGTCTCAAGAAATTCTACCCCTAGTCCAAAATCTCGGCGCGCTACGACTCTTCTCATCCCCCTTCTATTCTTAAAAAAAAACTCTTCATTTCCCCCTACCCAGAACTACGTGGGCTTGATCCTCTGCAAAAACTATTTTCAAATAAATAAAAAACTTTTTCAAAAACCCTAGAGGTACGTAGGCAGCTTATACACCTCACATGAGTGCGGCCCTTTCTTTTTCACAAAATACCATTCTTTTCTTACCTCCGAGAATGGAGGTTCATTCTATGGAATACTTGAACAAAAGGATTATGTATGCCTTAGCGATCGGTGTAGATAATTCAAAAATACAAAACTCATCGAAAGGCACAGCTGGATGATCAGAAACTTGCTTATTTCATTAATAAGAAAATTCAGCACGGATTACATAAGAAAAGGAATGGATAACTCCCTTCCCCCTACTACCATAAAATCCAAATAAAATCCTTACATCTATTACGCAAATAAACTCTCCAAGAGTTCTACCCACAACTACCAGAGAAGCCTACACCCTCATCATCTACATCCTGAGGTCCCCAAGTTTCTCCTGCTTTAATAGAGTGCCATAAACATTCCATGGACCGATAAGCCCGAACCATCTTCGAAAAGACCACAACACCCCCTTCCATGGTATTAGATAAAACAAAGCATCTTTGTCCAGTCTCCACTGCCAACATCTTGCTTACTACTTTCCTCCACAACCACTTCATATAATCTTTGAGGAAATGACAAAATTTCCCGACAGATTGGGAGGGACGGGTCGACGGACGCCAATTTTCCCACAGAGATCCAAGAAACAGATGCAGGCGCTCAGTCAAATCTTCTACTGGAAAGAAATTTGAGTTCTGAGGTGGCACGACCTGTACCCAGCCAAATTGGCGCAGAAGCCGCCAAGGGAAATAAAAGGAGGTCTGCCTGAGACCAACCAGCCGCACATATGAATACTCTCCTAGCTCCAGAACAAGCTGCAACTGTCCCCACCAAGGCACTGACAAATACAGACCACGAGCCCCATGCTCCACAAGCCAATGCTCCCAGTTCTCAATATACAGACCAACACTAATGAAGTAGCGTGAAAATAAGTTGGGTACGACCGACAGGGGATATTCTGGAGGGGTCGCTAAGCGGAATCTTTCAAACAACCATATGAACAGCATCACGGGGCTACCCCTCAAAAAGTCAAAGCGACCTTCTCTCCAGGCATCCAGGATATTCAGGGTCTCCGCCAGTATCACCTCCGTAGGATTGCGATGATAAGACATCCATAAAGTAATGGCTGCAAGTTGCGGGTCCACTTCCAGTTCTCCAGTCACCAGCAACAATTTTGAAACCAGACCCAGAACAACGGCTCCAGCATAGCCAGCATTACCTACTTCCCACAAATTCACAGACTGTAGCACCGTCGGGAGGGAGATCATTCCTCCAACAACCAATGATCTGGCCATCGAAGACGAAACACGAAGAAGCCCGGCTAATAAATCCCTAGGAGAGCGGAAAAATTTGGGCAAAGCCGCAGCAACACTAGGATTTACACACAGCATGGCAGAAAATTCCTCATAGGTAGGACAAACTTCATCCAACCCAGAGTGGAATACGTGGTCTTCGGGGTACCAGAATTGTACCGTCGCCATCAGCACGTTCCACTCAAGAGGCCGATTGCGCCAGAGGGAGGCTCGACGCATGTTGAAAGCATCATAGTCGACATTATAAGAGCACATTGCTTCCAAGGCTTCGAGGTAATTGGCAAACTCAATGCTACCAGGGAGAGCCATCTTGCAAGGCTAAGAAATAATGGGCAAATAGGTGAAAATACAAGGGTGTGATGAAAACACTCCACCCTTACCCCTTTTTATACTTGAGAACCCTCACAAGAGACATAATCCCTGCAGAAATCGGAGGGAATCCTACCCCATAAGGTACCAAAGGCTGAAGAGGGTACCATTCAAAGCTTTGAATTGATGGGACTGGACTGAACTATCGATAGGCAGGTCAGGGTGCTTGCCGATCTGCAACCCCCCCATTTTAGAAATTTCCTCTTTTTCCTCTTTTATCAAATCAGAAAACTCAATAAAAATAAATTGATATTCTCAACAGAATTTCAAAATCCCTTTAATTTCCCCTTTTTAATAAAAAACTTTCCTTCAAAAGATTTCAAAAACATTCCTTTTTACGGTCTCAGCAGCAAAGTAAAAAGTGCATGTGCATGCATTCATTCATCATTAATAAAATATAATAAAAAACTCCATTGCATTGCACATATCTATTTTATGTGTTACATCATCTTTGCAGTAAATAAAAAGAAAAAGCAAAAATAACGGGACTCAGCCCACCCACATTCTCTCTCTCTCTCACCCACCTTTCTCTCTAAGAGCTTCCACCCCTGCGACGTGCTCCCTTCCCCCTATGGTGAGACGACACACCACCACTACCCGAGCTCGAGTCCTCTTCGAACGAGGCAGATGGCACCAAGCAAGAAGGAACAGGAATCGCATCTCGAATATGGGCAGTCGTCGAAGATATCCAGTCTCTGATGTCCCTTAGCCAAGTGGTCGACACCCGAAATTACTGTAAGAAAAGGCGAAATCAGTATCAAAACAGAGATGACCAAAATAGAAAAAAATAAAGACAGGAACATAAATGTATACCGCAGGTCGAAGAACCTCCTTTGTCAAACCCAACTCCTTCGGATCCATCGCATGAGAATGGTGCAACATAGGCACCATCCCTCCATCAGCCCACCGAATGTTGTACGAAGGGGTATGCAATCGCATAAAAGGAACCTCCGAGGTCGCCGTAGATGTCGTCGGACCATCGCCACTGTGGGAAGATCCCACCGCCCGACTCGAACCCGTAGGAAGGAAAGGCATGGCATCTTATATGCTGGGCTCCATCAACCAGCTCATCACAAAGTCCATATAGTCATACGGCGCAGCCGTATCGGTGTACAATAAGTAGGACTCGCCGATCATCACCGCGATCCTCTCATCCACTGACAGCAGTCGCTCTCGCCTCATAGACGTAGGAGGCTGCGCAGGTGGCACCACCACCTCCTCCTCGGCAATCTGACGAACCACCCTCTCCCCGAGATACCAAGAATGGCCGAACTCATGCGCCAGCAAATGCCTCATCTGCGCGTTCACCCTGGTCGCCCCCGCATCCTGAATGGCTGTCCCCTAGGGATAAAAGGTCACCTGAAAATCTCCAAGCAAGCATAAATCAATACAAGATCAGAAGGTGAAAAAACCAAAACTAAAATGGAAAGAGTCTTACCCTACCACTGGTCAGGTCATTCAAGACATGACGTACTGCCTCCAGGGAGAGAGATCCCTTCGACTGCCGATTGGCCTTACGCCATCGATACAATTGACAGAAGTCCCCAACAATGTCATCATTCAAATCGATCAGTGGGGTATTGCACCCAATTACCTCATAGAACCATGTCTAAATTAACAAAATAAAAGAGACGCATAAGGAAAATGAGAATGCATGAAAGGAAAATGCGGATACATGAATAGAAATGAGCAAACTGAAGAATACCTTAAGAAGGTACGTGGTCCCAGTAAAGGTCTGCCGGCAGCACCGCCTGAATGCATCCAGAGAAGAGTAAAGGGTCGCCAAAGTCAGACTCCCCCAATCATAGAACGGGATGTTCGAAAACATCCCCAGGTACGACAATAACCACAAATGGACGACGTCGCCGCTCGACGCCACCATAAAACCTCCCAATACTAGCAGAATAAATAACCAGGCCATCTGCCTCACTTGCAGCCCATCCTCCACATCAATCACCCTGCTCAGCAGAACATCCTTCAGTAGGGACTGTCGGATATAATCCCCAGAAACTATCCACCCTACATCACCAAGTGCCGCACGCACTTCCTCTGGTCTCACCCGTAAAGAGTGATCCACCTCTATTTTCTCTCCATCACAATATAACTCCAACAGCTGCTGCACGTCTATGGGAGTCACAGTCATCTCCCCAAAGCCAAAATGGAAGGTGTGGGTAGTATCCCACCACCTCTCTCCCAAAGCGCACAGGACCGCTGTCGAACGAGGCATTTCATCCAGCACTGATGCCAACCTCCCAAAATTCGCTAATGATACCACCCAACACACCACAGGTGGGAGATGCTCCCAGACATCACTGAGCCCCTTTGTCCCATGGGCACACATATTCTTCAAAGAAATATCAGACTGGAAAAAAGGAAAAGTTTCATCAAAAGTGAAGAAAGAAAGAAAAATCACCAAAAAGAAAGAAATGCCAAAGGTCGGGCTACTTACATAACCGTCGGGACTCATTCTCGAAGAGCGATGATACGATGGCTCCCGCAGCAAGGTCCGCTCATCTGCAACAGGCTCAAACGCATCAAAGGAGTTCTCACTCCCCAAAGCAAGAGGCGCCCTAGCCCTCCACTCCACATTCGCCCAGTCATTAACGGTCAACCACTCCCAGTGGACTACGGGGCTCACAAAGACGACCATTTCTTGAAGATCGGAATGCTAGAACGATTTGTAGAGGAATCGCAGAAAGAGAGAAAGCAAAGAAGATGTGAAAAAAATAAAGGGATTCGCCCCTTTATATAGGATGCCAAGCGCCATGACGATCGGCACCTCCCCCCACCATACCGATCGACACTGACTCCTTACCTTCCCAAGGTAGCCCAAAAGTCCATGCCACTGTCGAATGGCACCCTTCATACTATGCCGATCGGCACCCCCCTTAAATTTCGTACAGAAATTCCCAGAAAATACCAAAAAGCCCCAAAAAATCCTCGGATAATTCTTAAAAATCCCAAGAAGGATTTAAAACATCTTCACCAAGAAAATTTTGCATTCCCTCAAGTGAAACCCCTCCTTCCCAGCGGAATCCTCAAAAACCAAGTGAATCTCCTCCCGATAAAGCCTCGGAGGATCTCTAAGGATCGCCTGATCACTTCCCCAGCGGAGTTTTTACAACACCAAAATTGGTTGTTCCCCCCGTAAGGTCTCCTAAAGAAATAAAAGCTGCCCCAGCTATCAGCTCCCCAGCTCAAATCAAAAGGCACTTTCTCCAGCGAAATCAAAATCCAATATTCATCCACTCTCAGGTCAGAATTGACCTCGGTCTTGGATCGTCACCTGAGTTGGGTCAGAATTGACCCCGGTCCTCGGTCGTCACCACTCTTAGGTCAAAATTGACCTCGACCTTGGATCGTCACCTGAGTTGGGTCAGAATTGACCCTGGTCCTCGGTCGTCACTACTCTTAGGTCAAAATTGACCTCGGTCTTGGATCGTCACCTGAGTTGGGTCATAATTGACCCCGGTCCTCGGTTGTCACCACTCTTAGGTCAGAATTGATCTCGGTCTTGGATCGTCACCTAAGTTGGGTCAGAATTGACCCCGGTCCTTGATCGTCACCACTTTTACGTCAGAATTGACCTCAGTATTAGGTCATCACATGAGTTAGGTCAGAATTGACCCCGATCCTCGGTAGTTACCACTCTTAGGTCAGAATTGACCTCGTTCTTGGATCGTCACCCGAGTTGGGTTAGAATTAACCCCGGTCCTAGGTCATCACCACTCTTAGGTCAGAATTGACCTCGGTCTTGGATTATCACCTGAGTTGGGTCATAATTGACCCCAATCGTCGGTCGTCACCACTCTTAGGTCAGAATTGACCTCGTTCTTGGATCGTCACTTGAGTTGGGTCAGAATTGACCCCGGTCCTCGGTCGTCACCACTCTTAGGTCATAATTGACCTCGATTATTAGATCTTAACCCTAAGCCCACAGATTCGTCTTTGATCCGTAGAATTGGTCATCCCCCAACACCACTTCAGGTCGTCAGAATCGACCTAAATCATCATTTCATCCCTAGCATACTCCTCAGGTCCTCAAAATCGGCCTCGACCCTCTGAATCAGTCGTACTCCCTCAAAAGCATCATGTGATGTCTATTCGACGATTATCATTTGTTCCAAACTCACCCATCGAGGGGATCTGTAGACACCCCATTCCATTACCCCTAACTCTCCTTAGGTCCCTAGTACCTCCCTCTATCACTACAAGCCCAGGTCATGTCCCGACTACTGACCTAGAAGCCATCGGGCACTCCCCGACTCAGTTTAACCAAAAATTCAAACTCTTTATCTCGACTGAGACTAAATGAATCTTTGAAGGGCACTGAATACCCTTTCCAACGGTCCATCTTGTGCACGATTCTGACTTACCATGCGAACGAACGATCCGTTTGTGTTTAAAACTTGATCTAGAGGCCACGGGGCCCTCTTGGGCTCTGTTTTACCTAAGTCAACTCTTCAGATCAACAGAGGCTGAATGAATCTTCGAAGGGCACTGATTACCCTTTCCAATGGTCCATCCCGTGCATGAATCCGACTTACGATGCGGACGAATGATCCGTTTAACTCCGAGAGGTCACCGAACGCTTCCAGGGCCCGGTTGACCAAAGTATACTCCCCAAACCAAATCAAACTCTTTGGAATGTCGAATTACATCTCCTAAACTTTCCAACGGTCCATGCCTTGCACAATTCGGACTTACCATGCGGACGAACGATCCGTTTGCGTCGGAATGATTCCCTATCCAATGGACCGACAAACGCTTCCGAGCCATATTTGACCCAAAGTAAACACCCGAACCTAGGAGTGGTCCAATGCACTTTCAAAGGTATCTGAATTAAATTTCCAACGGTCCACCCTGTGTGCGATTCTGACCAACGGTTTTCCCTCGATAGCCAATTTTCCGAAAAGGCCTGAAACATACTGCCAAATGGCAGGTTCCAGACCCTTCCTATCAGCAGGTGCCGATAGGCAAGATCAGGTCTATGCCGATCGACAGTGACCTAAGCCTATAAAAGGAGGCCTTCACCTTATTTGCAAGGGGAGCCCAGAACTGATAAAATTCACTCTCAACGAATCCTAGAAACCTCTCTCGAAGGTAGCGTGATTTCAACCCCCAAATCCCTTTTTTACTTCCACTTTTCATCATCCTTTTCATCAAACTTGGTGGATTAGTCACTCTCCATCATCATCCAAGTGCAAGGGCTGCTCTCCAACATTCAAGATCAAGCTCAAGATCTTCAAGAAGGTCCAACTTTCTCAACTTTCTCTTAAATTCTCTTAAACTCTCAATAACTTGTTTCATTACTTAGCACTCTGATTATCTGATCTCACACATCCTAATATACTTTTTATTTAGTATTATTGCACATCTCTTATTTTCATATAAATAAAACCCAAAAAACAATAAAAAGAGGGTTTGTTCATAAATTTCAAATAGGGATTCTCATACTTTTCTCACAACTAAAACACTTTTCCTACACACACCCACACTTACAAATAAGAGATCCCCCATTTGGATTTATGGGATAAACCCCACCCCTCGTTTTGTATGCGAACTACGTGGACTTTGATGCCTTTATAGGCTATGTAGGTGTCTCGGGGTAAAACCCGAGACTCGAGTCCCTTTCTCACTTTTTCTCTTATTCTCCTATTTTCGCTAAATCTAATCTTCTTATATTCTACATACTTGCCCTTAGTGACGTATTATTCCATATGCGTTATCGTTCTATTATAACGATCAACGTAGTGGTAATCACATAAATCTTATTTTTCTAATATTATTCTTATATCTTCCTACGGATGACTCGCTTTATCTTTTCCATGATACAAGTCGAGGATTCCTATCTCCACTATATATACACACATGCACACATATAACGGGGAAAAATAAAGAAAAGTAGCAAATATCCATGAGAGACCGAAAGGGCGGAATGGGTGCCTAACACCTTCCCATTTCGTAACTAAGACTCCGAACCCTTCTCGAATCATTTTGGTTTCGCATGCACTTGTATGTCTTTGGATGCCATCCTTCGGGATATATTCCCCTTTTTCTTTTGTCTGTTTTGAGTAAAATAGACTGGCGACTCTGAATCTCTCTACATCTTTACACCTCATGTTAAACGACGCCGGTCGAAGCGCTCCTGAGAGGGATACGTGGGACCCGAGGATCCTTTCCCTTCGCACGTCCGCCCGCATGGCGAGGATCGGGGATGGCCACACATTGATTTCCTAAAATGCAAAGGTTTTTCATGTAACGCTGTTAATACTTTCATGCTCTCCAATGGTGGAACCAAATCTTCAGATACTCCCTCTAATCATCGGTGGTGGAAAAGAAAGATTAAAACCCAACAACATCAGGTCTTCTATGGCTACTTGCAGCCGATCTAGTGTGATGGAATAACCAACAACTACATAAAAGCCTAGTACAGTTAGTGGTACTAATATGGGTAAGAGTGTGGAAAGTTATGGGAAGTTTGCTACAACTAACCCTAGTTGTACTATTCCTGACTTAGGAAAGAATAAATTTAAGGTTATTACTGGCTCGAACCCCACACGTCAGCCACCTATGCGACTTAACCCATACCACCAGTAGCAGAGCCGGCTCAAGGAAACTAGGGGCCCTAGGCGAGGACTTAAGATGGGGCCTTCTGTATAAATTTTTTTTATAAAAATTCTTAACTAAAATTTGTTTTTCTTGCTTTTTGACAAGCAAAATTATGAATTATGTTTTTATATTCAAGATTTTCTACAATATTTTTATAAGGTTAAGAGTTACAATAAAGTAGTTAAAAAATTTCAGAAATTAAGAAAAGTGGAAAATAATACAAAACATAATGATCATTATAATTAAACAAACAAACCTTGTGGGGAGAAGTTCTGAGAGTTGGAGTTATTAGATATTATATGTGCAGCTGGGCAAATGTTTTTAGTGGGAACATACTTTGTTTGTTGGAGTCGTGTAAAATTAAGAAATGGGGGGGGGGGGGGAAGGAGGGAAGAGGGAGACCATGAAATATGCTAGTTATTTTAACTAATGTGTGTGTGTGTGTGAGAGAGAGAGAGAGAGAGAGAGAGAGAGAAACGTAAAGAATGTTGTGGGTGAGTTGAGAAGTGGGAGAGTTTAGACAAAAAGTTAAAAAAATTGTTATACTTGCCTAGAAAATGGGAACTAATAAGTGTATTTCATTTGTTATATATATACACACACTATATACATGTGTATTTCATTAGATTAAATTTTTTTTAGCCTTAAACAGAAAAGTAAGTTCTGCCAAGGATTCTTTCCAAATTTTGCTAATTAGATTTCTAACCCCAAAAATTTATTTCTACCCAACGAATTTATTGGCAAAGACTATTTTTTTTAAATATATGTTCAATATTTAATAGGTATTTATTTAATTAGGAGAAGTTATGTTTGGGGTTGAGGTGTAAATCCCAAACCTTTTAAAAGGAAAATGATTTTCCGCTTTAGGAATAGTGGCTCAAGTCTTAGGTGGGACAACTTTTTCCGCTGAAGGAATAGTTCTCCAAAACGAAGTAGGTTAGCTCTACTTGGGCGTTAAATTTACACTACCCATAATATTTGCTTCCATTTTATCCGGGTATATTTTGATTAGAATTGTCTAAATTTAAAGTACCCATAAGGGTTGCTCTTATAGTAGCTATGGATAAGAAGCAGAAGGATGATTGGACACAAGTGAGTGGTAGGAGTAATAAGACCATACATGTTGGGGAATAAAGTGTAATCCATGCAGATGCTCAGCAAAATAAGGATGACACTAACACTATGATTCAAGAGGACACCACTACCCCACTTTCACCCATTTTGGAAAGATCCAACTCACTTGGTTTATTTAACAAAGTGGAGCGTGTGAAGCTACCCTAGAACCAACAAAACTTGCTCTCAAAGTGAACTTTATCAATGACCTTGTGGTTAATAGTAGACAAGTGGAAACCAAAAAACCAATACTCAGTTATCTGATAGTGGTAATGGAAAAGGCAAGAAGAAGTCTGGAAGCAAGGGTAAATTTTTTAAATAATTAAATTAGCCACTTGGAACATTAGGCTCCTGAACTCCCCACACAAGAAATAAGAAATATTATAGCTTACTAAAAGTTATCTCTCATTTATATTTTGGAGTCCAAATATATAAGGAACCATATGGCTATAATGACTAATAACTATTTTTGGAATTGGCATTCAATTCATAACTATCCCAGCAATGGGGAGTGTCATACCCCGTCAAATTTGAAGGCTTAGATTTCAATTATTTTGAAGAGAAATAGAATTTATTTAATTGGAAGAAATTAAAAATTTTAAATGGGAGAATACTAATAAGTATTTCAGATGATAATTTGGAGTTTATTGTTGATCCGGGAAGGGTTAAGATAGTCAAACTGATTGTATGGAAGTTGTGTTTGGGTTTTGAAGTATTTTGGACCTAATTTGACTCGAATTATGGTATACGAGTCATTTTAAGTGTGTAATATCATTTAAAGCTGGGAATTTTGGAGGTTACGTGAGTGTCAAACTCATTTGGAGAGAGAGAAACTTTGAGAGAGGAAGAGAAAAGCAAGGAAAGAAAAAGGGGTAAGCTTGGAGATTTGGGATTTCTGGCCAAAGTCTATGATTTCAAGAAAGATTCAGACTCTACGAACCTTAAGGCAAGTGATTAAACTTGCTAAATACTTATGTGTGTGGATTATTTTATCATTTGTGGATAAATTGTCGCGTTTGAACATTTATGGTTAAAAACCTAGATTTGTTGATTAAATCTTGCATTTGATGTGTGTATATAGGTTTGATGGTGTAGTGATGGTTGGGACCATAGTTAGGTTGATTTATGAGGTTAGAATCATGATTTAAATGAGGGTCTGATGGTTAGAGTTGATGATTTTTGGGTTTATATTTAGTGGGTTTTATATAGAAGAGGGAACCTTCGAAATTCTATAGACCCGAATCGTTCGCCCTGCGAATCGATTCGACGTAAGTCAAAAGTGTCAGGTATTTGTGACCGAATCGATTCGGTGCCTTACAAATTGATTTCACTGATGCAGAAGTATCAGGTCTCTTAGACCGAATCGATTCTTGACTTTGCGAATCGATTCGCTTCAGGGGCGAATCGATTCGCACCCTTGCGATTCGATTGAAAAAGTGTACTGTTTTGAGGATTTTTTTAGAGTGAGTTTTACTCTGTCCTAATTGGGTTTATCGATTAGGAACCTTCTTATATGACACGAGCAATAAGTTTTGGAGATTAAATGTGAGTTTAAAATATGATGTTATGCTGGTACTCATCGAGGTGATTGTGAAGGTACGACTTGGAGTTATTATGTCGATTTTTGTGGTGAATCCTCCTAGTGATGGGATTTTTGTTTACAGATAATTGTGGACCAATGAGAGAAAGGTCGTGTACCCTTAGTGGCGTTAAACTTAAGGATAAAATCACATGTGCGATTAATGATAAAGATTCAGATGTACAGTGGAATCATAAAATGAATTGAGGATGCTTTTGTGGATTATCAACTAGTGTAGTTGTGTTTATACCTATAGCTAAGATGATTGTTATATACATTCAGTTATGAGATGGTTTACATATATGATGTGTATATGTGTATCTTGTGTGAATGATATATACTTATTGTGTGAGCATACCCCTCTAGTGCTATCATGAGAAGTTGTGAGATGTGGGTGAGGCCCCTGGCTTTAGGAGTAGGTTGCGTATAGTCCCCAGGTCATAGTCGTCCATTATTTATATTGTGTGATTTTTATTATAAGTGAGAGGTCTTGGGTATGATTCGTTCTCACTTTCAGGTTCGGAACTATGACTGCTTCCCATACATTTTTGATTCGGTTTGTGATCTAGTCCGACCGCTAGTAACCTGGGATAAAGCGAGTAAATCCTGAAAATGATAGAATTTTAGAGACCTTTAGTATACATGTGTTATATGGGTTATGTATGTGTACTTGTTATGAATGGATATTCATGTATTGAATATATGTGTGATATTTTACAAATGTCTAAGATAATGTGTGATATCTTATTTTTGTAACTAGAGAAAGTTATTTATATTAAGTGGATAAAGCTATATGTGTTGTGGACTGAGGGCCTAACGAATATCGACGATCGACAATGTTATGTAGTAGTGTATCGGGGGGTTCCTTGTTTGGATTTCGGTCTGCGAGACGTCCCACGTACGAAACTTAGCGTAATATTGAGCGTGGGGAGATGTTTGGTCCTTAGTATTTGGGTTTATATGAATAGTGGGAGAATATTACTTTAGCATATTTTTGATGACGTGTGACATCTTGTGCTGTGAACTCGTGAAAGTTAATGATTAGAAACCGGAGAAATATAATTGAGTCATGTTAATGTATAAGCTTGAGCATAAGCTTAAGCTACGATGGGAGGAGATTAATAGTTATATTTTTGTAGATTATCCGTAGATTTAAGATGAATTATTCCTAAATGCGTCGAGTAGTTTATTTGAGGTGCTTATGAATACGCTTAGGTGTGCGCTATAGTTGAGGGGTGAGGTTGAGTCCCAAGAGAGCGCGACACAACTTTAATTATTTAATTTGTACATTCATAATTATTATATATTTTAATTCACTTACTAAAATTGTTTTTCAAGCCTCGGGCTTTGACCCGTTTATATCTTTTTCTCCTGCTATACATATATTGTATATCTTAGGTGTCCCACCGCAAGGACGCCAATGATGCATATTCTATCTAGAGTCCTTGGAGCTGTAGCAGATGCGGACTGTTGCAGGATTTTGTTATAGCCGCTTCATATCTTTTGTAAATCTAGATAAGGATCTTTTGTATATCGGGTGTCTATACCCAAGGGTTATAGTTATGTAGTTTTTATGTTTTTATCTAGATGTTGTATTGTCTGTGACCCCACAACATATTCAGGTATATTCCTATTGTGGTACTCGTGTATATACTATCATGTTCTGTAGTCCTGTTACATAGTGATTTTTAGTTCTTTGTATGTTGATTAAATTTTTGGCATCCGTTTATTTTATTATTGGGTGGTTAGGTATTTTTTTGTCTGTTCAACAGTGATGCTGAGAAGGATCCACTTGAGATTCCTATTTCATTTTAGTATTGGGTTGGACACCCGTTATTAATTTAAGTGGGGTATCATAGGGAGTTTTTAGAGTTTTGGTTGGGTGGGATCCCAAGATTCTAAATGTTGAGGTTCTGAATAAAATCCCCTAAAGCTATCTTCTATAGGGTGGAGATTACGGGTTTGAATAATTTTTTTTCCCACTTTTGTTTATGGTAACAACATACCTATTGGTAGGGTCCCTTTATGAGCTTTCATTAGAAATAACCATAATTATGTTTTTTTACCAACAATGGATCATTATGAGAAACTTTAATGTTATTGGAAGTTATGAAGAGAAGAGAGGAATCCAGAGTATTGATGCCACAACATCTGAGGAGTTTAACTCTTATATTTATGACACTTAGTTAGAGGATATAATATCCAATGGCCTTTGTTTTACTTGGAATAAGAAAAGTGATGGCAGTTCTAATGTCCAATTGAGAATCGATAGAGTCTTATACAATCCCCATTAGAGCTCTTATTTCACTGAATCTCAAGATGATATGCTATGCTCTGGTATTTCTGCCCATAACCCTATCTTTATCAATGCTCTACCTACTAAAGAAAAGAATCCCAAACCATTTAAATTCTTCAACTTTTGAATGAATCATGATAAATGCAAAGAGAGCATAATGACTATTGGACTTTTGAGTGTATGGGAAATCCTATGTTTAAACTATCCCACAAACTCAGGAGGCTTAAGCATGTGCTTAAGAGTATCAGTTGAAAGTTCTACAATAATATCTCTAATAGAGTTGCTGAGGAAAATGGCCAAATCAATCAAGTGCAAAGATAGATTAACATGGATGGTTCTAGTGGAGAGCTGTTAGAGGAGGAAAAACTTATTGTTAAGGAGGATGCTACTTTTAGGTACAATGAGGAGGCTTACTGTAAAGAAAAGTATCGGATTAAACGATTACAAGCTAGAGATATGGAAAATTATTTTTGTACATAAGAGTATCTATACGAACACCTCTAGAAGGAAGATTCTCACCATTAAGAATAGTGAGGGTATTATTATGGAAGGATCTAATGTTGTTGTTACTGAAGCTGTTTCTTTTTTATCTAATCTCCTACATCCAAATGAAGTTGGTACTACCAGACCTATTGAGGTGGTTATGAATATAAAGCTTCCAATGAATCAACATAATTCCTTGGTCTCTCCTACCATTTATGATGAGATAAAGAATTTTGTATTCTCTATAAGATATGATATGTTCCCTGGACCTGATAGTTATAATGCCAAGTTCTTTAAGGACAATTAGGATGTGGGTGGGGAGGATGTTACTACTTTCATGTCTCACTTCTTTATTAATGGACACATTATTAGATAGTTGAATTGTACAACTCTATCCCTAATACCAAAGGTCAAGAGTCCAAATGATGTGAGGGAATTTATACCTACTGCATGCTGTAACACTATATATAAGAGTATCTCAAAGGCCATAGCCTCTGGAAACAAACCATTTATGCCTCTCCTCATCGATAAAAGGAAGGTTGCTATTATGGTTAGGAGATTCATTTATGATAATATCCTCCTAATGTAAGAGCTTATGAGAAACTACCACATAGAGATATCCCTTAGATGCACTTTAAAGATTGCTATAATGAAGGCATATGATATCGTGAATTGGGAGTTCCTAAATGAAGTTCTCGAGCATATTACATTAAATTAAGGAATGTGTGACTACTGCCAAGTTCTATATTAGTTTGAATAAGGAATTAAATGGTTTCTTCAACAGCTATAGAGGCCTTAGATGGTGGGATCCCCTATCTTTTTCTCTTTTTATAGAATCCTTTGATAAAATCCTTGATAAAACACTTCTCTAAACCCATATTCACCTACCACCCAAAATGTCAGCATTTTAGAATTAACCACCTTTGTTTCGCCGACGACTTAATATTTTTGTGCAATGGGGATATAAAGTCCATTAATTGTGTGAAGAAATATTTGGATGAGTTCACGAATTATTTTGGCCTCAGTTCCAACCTTACTAAGATTACCTCTATTGCTCTAGATTTGAAGATGATGTGATCAACTTAATGACTGTTAGACTTGGCATAACTGTGGATAAACCACCTTTTAGATACCTTGGTGTCCCCTTCATATCCACTAGACTGAAATTTGATAATTGTAAGGTCCTTATTGAGATAATAAATTAGAGAGTCAAAAGTTAGACTACCAAGCTCTTAAACTATGCATGCATATTATATATGGTGAAGGCTATCTTATTAGCATTCAAGTCAATTAGGATAGCCTCTTTATTCTCCCCAAGAAAATGCTTAAATCCTTTAATAAAATTCTCAGAGTCTTTCTTTGGATGGAGCCTGATCTTAAGCACTCTAGAGATAAGGTTTCTTGGAAAGATATATGTGGGCCTAAAGAGGAGGAGGGGATCAGAATCAAGTGCTTGCATGGGTGGAATAAAGATTTTATGCTTTTGTAAGAGTGTATTTTAGATTAATGGAGGCGTAACCCCTTTTGAGTACAATAATGATAGGTTAAATAAAAACACTATTGATTAGCTATAGGACACGCAAACATATATTAATGAAGATAAACTCATTTTAAACTAACAAATCTCTCGTGTATAACTCAATCAGATGACAATGAACTCAGAAATAACTCATTTAGAGGGAGAGAGAAGTAAGCAATCTAGATACACCTTGGTAGGCATCCAAACACCCCAACCACCCTCAAGGATCTCTGTCAAGTATTAAGGCTTCGTAATAAATGACAATGGTGGGTGAGTAAGATCTATAGTTTGTAATAAGTCTATTTCTAAAGTATATTCTCTCTAGTAATAACTTTTGAAATCTCATGAAGATCTCTCTCTCCCCGGAGGTGGTTGGGGCCCTTAAATATCCCCCACACCACTCCCGAGGCAACTCAGTTATCAATGCCTATAAAAGACATCCCTCATAATTTATGTCACCAACATTAAATACCTGATGCACTAGTTATCTCCATGTCATAGACATTAAATGCCAAGACATGCCTTTTGCTTAACCACTGTGTGTCAGGGGGCTGTCGCCATAGAAGTGGCTTACCAATTGTCTGACAACCCCAAATACTAGGGTGGTTTACTCAAGTGAAGATTTGACATTGTCTAGATGGCTAGTGACATCACCTACAGTAGATGTGACATTAAGTAGAGAGCTGTTTGGTTCACAACTCAACGCCCGATGGAACTCAAAGCTGCTCCGCCCAAGGTTCCACGGTGAGGGTCCTTCGGTGTTTTACTAGTTGTATCTAAGATGGTCAGGACAAGCCCCAACGGTGCCCCACTTATCAATCCTTCAAACCAAGTCCCTCTAAGTTCCTACGGCAAGGTCGTTCGATAGAGCATGAAAGATCTCCCAGGCCCTGCCAAGCTTGGACTCTCGTGAGTACCATTCGACCTCACACTAAAAATCATTATTCTCATTACATCATTACAACCGTTATAGCTCATAGTCAATATAAACAAAGATACAATATGACTAAATAACACAACAATCTAAAGTATGAGTTACCATGCTAAGCTGTCTCACTGAGCTGCCTCGCTTGAGTTGCCATGCTAGGCTGGCTTTATCCCAAGTACTGTTGTTAAGGGGGGGGGGGGGGTTATCCCTAATCTCAGGATTACCTTCAAGACCCCTCTAAACTTGCCCCTTCGTGGAGATATTTATTGGAACAAGAAATGTCTGCACGAAAACTTCTCAATCCGATGACCCTTCTCTGCGTGAAAATTTTTTGGCCTCCTTTCCTTCATTAGAACCAGAGCGTTAGAGTCTCCAGGAAAAACTAAAATTCTCCCCGATATACCTGGGCCGAAGCACTGCAACTTATTGGTGCTTTGGCGAAGGGACATCGCCTTTTTTTCCTTTCTCTGAGGCTCAACCGTTCTAGCTTAACTATTTGAAATTCTCCCAAAAGGGGTCTGGGGAGGGTCTCCCATTTCAGTGGCCACTATCATTGTGACTTGTTAAATTCTCCCTTGTAATGTTTCATTATGTTCAAAAAATCAAAAAGAATCTCCCAGATGTAGCCGAGTCACAATTAAACAACATTTGGACTTGTCGTGAGGGGACATCGTAGCTTTTTTGAACCATTGGGACCCTTGTTTCATTGGGAGTTTATTGGATATGTCTGACAAAAATTCTGGCGCCAAAACTCAAACTTGCTTAAGAAGGCAACCCTTTCTATACCCCAGGCGTCGCTTTATTAATGATGTGGCGATGTCTTTTCAACTGTCAAGGCACTTCCCGAAGTGCCACATGTCCATTTGAAATGATTATCGGTGGCCTTGCACGTGTGGGTGGTGGGAAACTCAACAGACATGTTTAAAAGGTTTTAAATGTCTCTTTTTTTAAAGCCCTTCTCTTTCCTTCACCTTCTTCAAGCTCCCGTCTTCTTTAGAGAGAGAACTTTGTGCAAAAACTCCATTTTTGCCAAGCTCTTACCTAGCTTATTCCTTCTCTCATCTTTTATGCCACCACCTATGGTTATGCTCCTTCATTATCGTTCCCAACCCTTATTTTAGAAAGATTTTTCTCGTACTTCATTGCTGTCTACAATGGCCTCCTTAAGCCACCCCACCATATCTGCCACCAGTGTTCCGTATGCCACTCCTGTTGCCACCACCTCTACTGCCACCTCTTTGACTGCTGCCCACCAGGACTAGCTGCGCTTCTATCGCCGGCCCCCTATATTCGGCAAGGGTGACGACTTTGCTGGGTTTTGCAAGACTTATGTTTTCAATACCAAGTATGATTCCCTGACGCTAGGTGATGAAGATAAAAGTGCTACTGACTGGGGATTTCTACCTCTAGAGGGGACTCTCCAATTTTTTTCTTGAGCGAAGGGACTTCCCGGGGTCCCATATCGACTTCGAAGGACCTGGGGGCTCTCCTGCTCACTTTACTTCCTGGAATTCCCATACGCAGAGTTCCCATGCTGATACTCTCACTAAAATTGGGCTTCATCGGGTTAAGTGGTTTGATGAGTTCACTCTATCCAAGAATAATGTTGCCCTTCCCATTCTGGTGTCTCGCTGGATTTTTAGCACTCATATATTCATTGTTGCGTGGGGCGTGTTTATAATAATGTTAGAGGACATGTGTGAGCTCCTAGGCCTTGAGGCAATAGGTCATGAGCCTTATTTTGAAGAGACCCTAGATGCCTAGGAAGCTGCTGATCATTTGGAGCTGCACCGTATATGCTGAAGATTCATCGGTTCTTCAAACAAAGCCACTTTTACTCCACTCATTAACTATTTCTTCAAAGATCCTTTCGAAGGTAGTTCCTCTGAGGCTGCCCCTGGATAAGGTACATCGCTGGAGGTTTTCGCCTAAATCCTTATCATTCTTTCTCGTTTTATTTTAACGGGGAAACCCAATGACCAACCTCGAAGGGACCTCATAAACATATCTCTCTATTTGTCCTAGGGTATCAATCTTCCTATGGCTATAATCGCCCTAGGATCCCTCTACACGTGGCTTGACATAACCCTTTTTGACATGGAACAATCTCTCAATCGTTATAACTCGGCTAAATTTGATTGTGATGAGGCCCTATGAAGAGGATATCTTCCTCCACACTTGTGATTTTTTTAAACACGAAGCAAGAGTGTTCCAGGAAACTACCTTAGACCTCATTATTGAAGACCCCTTGCTAGTTGTGGTCCTTTTATTTTTTCCAGGGTACCTACCTTCTTACACCGAGTGAGGATATACCAGCGAGCACTACAATCCCAACCGATGCAGCCATCAGTTTGGTTTTAATCAGGGGGCTCCTCGCCCAGTTTTTCAATCATCTAACACCAAGGTCTCTTTTAGTGAGGCATGCTCCCTGTTCTCCTCAACTACTGCATGTGTAGTGAGTTATGCCATGGTTGGTCGAGTCACCATTCCCAGCATCACCAAGAAAGAGGACGTGACCCCTCTATTTGCAATAAAGTACTGATTGAGATAACTGGCCCAAATTTCTGAGTTCATCGAGGGGGATCCCGTGTTTCCTCCAGTTATTTTATTTTCTACCTTGGAGCTGGGGTTAAAAGGTAATTCCATTCTTGAGATTGAGTTCCCTCTAAGTAAAACCCCCAAGGTACCTCCCACTGAACTTCCTCTACACTACTCCATGATCCCCACTCCCACTCCCAAACCCAAACCCAAAATCGATGCAACCCCCAAACAGCCTGCCCCTTCAACTGAAGCTGCTACTGGCGAAGGGCCTTACCAACTACCAGCCAAAAAGGCTAAGAAGGACAAAAGTGGGACATCTTCAAAGTCAAAATCAAAATCCAAGTCCCAAACCCAACCCCAAGCTCATTTAGAGGCATTTCCCATAGCCTCCATTCCTCCTACCATGTCAGCAGAAATGGCCGAGGAATTGAGAAGGCAAGTTCAGGCTGAGGTAGAATGAATCAATGCTGAGTTTCAATGACGCGCCCCTATCGTCCCTCCCTCTGCTGCCTTCCCCATGATCCGAATTGATCCAACTGAGACAACGGCAAAGAGGAGAAAGAGTTCGAAGGTCCTTCAAGGTGTTGGTGCTGTGGGTACGATAAAGAAGACTCTGGGTACCAAGTCCCAGAGGAAATGGACTCCCGAGATACATCTCTCCCCAGATCCCTCTGTTGTTGCCTACTCTCCTCATTCGCCAGTGGTTATATCTTCTCATTCTCCTTTTAGATATGAGGTATGTGCGTGTGTTGTTGTTCTTATTGTCCTTTTCTTCAGGCAAGCTACATCTGCTTATCTCTAAATAACTTTGGTACAGGGAGTTAAAGAAAGAACACCCAGCTCCCCGTGAGCCCTTTCGTGGGGGGACATTTCAGTGTCTCTCAAGCCGATACTACTCCTCCCCATTCCCCCATATCCGGGCTTACGTACTCACGACGTTTGACTTCTCGATGCACAAAGGACGCTACTGTAGGGGGAGGTTTCATTGAATCTAGGGGCATTTCTTCTCAACCAGAGACAACTCCCCCAACCCCTTCAAAATTATCATCTCAGTAGGAGGTCTTTCTGCCTATTGTTGTAGCTGAGGAGAGTGCCCTTGAGGTAACAAATAAATAATTACTTATCGGGTCTCGCATCTTTTTTTTTCACCGATTTGTTTATTATGCTGAACAGTGATATGTTAGGTGGAAATGGCATCTTTGGTAGCTGGTATTCTTCTTCCCACCATGCTGACGAGACCCATAGCTGCGGTTCCCCTTTTTGGTGCTATAATTGAGATAAGTGACACTTAGATGCGTTTCTCTTTTTTTTTGTGCTTGCTTCTTATGTTTAACACTTGGCTTTATGTTTGCAGCTTTCGCCAATTCTTACTCCACCCATTTATTTTACTGGTCTTCCTCTTTTCAAGGCCAAAGTTGATGTTTCTGCCCCGCGCAGTGGTTCTTTGGTGCCTACCCATGTTGGGGCATTGTTTGGAGGTCCATCGACTTCTGTCAGTAAAATGCCTATGATGGACTTAGTACCTTTTGTTGGCGAGAGAGATTTTCCTACTGTTGAGGCTTCTTTAGATAAGGGCCCCGTTGAGGCTTCTGAGGCAATAAGCCTGCCCCCAATGGTTCTAGCTTCTATGGCCTCTATGGTGACTCCCGTTCTCGCTCCTGCTACAGTTGAGGTATTTCACTAATTCTTTTGCATTTCTCAACCCTTCAAACTTCACCTATGATGGTGGCTTAACACTGAAGGAATTTGTTTAAGTTTTTTTTGTAAACTCCATCCATATTGGTGACTTAACGACGGAAACACCTGTTAAGATTTTTCACAAACTCCACCTATATCGGTGACTTAACAACGAAAACAGTTGTTAAGATTTTTCATATAAACTCCATCTATATCGGCGACTTAACAACGAAAACACTTGTTAAGATTTATTCATAAACTCCACCTATATTGGTGACTTAACAACGAAAACTCTTGTTAAGATTTTTCTATAAACTCCACCTATATCGGTGACTTAATACCGAAAATACTTGTTAAGATTTTTCCATAAACTCCACCTATATCGGTGGCTTAATAATGAAAACACTTCTTAAGATTTTTCTATAAACTCATTATTTCTTCTACCTATTTTCAGGCTGCTTGGGAGGATGTTGCACCAGTTCTTTCGCGCATCACTTCACCCCATCGGGAACTCCCTATCTCGGAAGACTCTAGTCACAACGATCAAGGTTTCATAACTGGTGCTACTGCCGAGAGTGAATCTGGTTGTGATCCCCCTCTGTCTGACTTGGATCCTCATGCTTTTTGCCTCATGGTACTTCAACGTTCCCCTCAAATGCCTGCCAGCCATCACTTGGTAGTGGAACAACTTGTGAGCCACCATCCTAAAACATTCACTGTGGATTGCCTGCGTTCTAACATCTCCATGATGAGCTGCAGACTTCAGGACATGGCGACCTTTGTTATTGAAATTGCCAGAACTCCTACTTCAAACATTACCAGAGCCCTCCTCAACTAATTTCTTGGCTATCTGAGAGAGTTGGGTCGTTATGGCTTTCATTTTTATTGGCATATTACGCACTTGAAAACTTTGAAGAGCTAGCAGTTGGACAGCCAGAAGGAACTGCTCTGGAAACATCAGGAGGATCAACGGGTTGAGGAAGTTAAGTTGGATGAGTTAGCACCTCTTCTTGAATCCATTGACAAAGAGGTGGGGGACCTCAAAGAAGCTCTACGCTTGGCAAAGTTGAAGCGAGAGAAGCTCCTCATTGGGCGTACACAAGCGCAAACGAGGTTGGAGGTCTCTATAAATGCCCAACAGTCTTGCCTGCCAGCTTCTTCGGGCCTTCCTGGAGATTTTTTTCTCTGCTCCAGATCTTTGGTTCCTCCTAGGTCAATGATTTGTTGTAAATATTTTCCTTTTCTTCTTCTTATGTAATTCTTGGGCAATAGCTCCCAATTTTGTAATGCCCCAAAGTTTATGAATGAAGAAAAATGTATATTTTCCCATGCCATTTCTTTATGTTACAACTGTTTGCGTACATTATGAAGTTCTATAATTCTTTTATCTCCACTCGAGTTATAATAAAAAGAACTTGCATATTTGTCATAGAAAGAACTTGTATATTCATAACAGCTAGATACATCGGTGGCCCAAACATAATTCCTTACACATGATAGACTTTTAACCATTTATTATTAATCTTGAATGGCATGTCTTCTTCCATCTTAGAAATTAAGCAATAACCTGAGCTATGAGCTTCTTTTATAATAAAATGTCCCTTCCAATTCACTGCAAATTTAGTAGGGGAAGCCCCCTAATGTGCTTTATTGCTTCTTTCAACACGAGACCTCCCTCCATGAACTTCTTTTATTTCATCAAGTTATCATATGCCCTGGAGAGCTGCTTCGTATACATTTGAAAGTGTTGCATCGCATTATCTTTGTGTTCGTCCAATGCTTCCAACTGCACATGTCTATTCTGAGGGAGCATGCTACTTCGCAATGCACATCGAGCAGAGGGAACTTCTAACTCCACTGGAAGGATTGCCTCAGCCCCATAAATGAGGGAGAACGGAGTATACCCCGTGGGCTTCCTCTTGGTTGTTCAATAGGCCCATAGTACAGTTAGTATCTTGCCATACCATGATCCTGGTAAATCCTCCATCGTTTTAGCCAAGATATTGACCAAAGTTTTGTTAGTTGCTTCGGCTTGATCGTTTCCCTTTGGGTATGCCACCGTTGAAGTATGATGAATAATAGAGTATTTGCCTGTGAGAATCGTTACCTCTGAATTGACAAAAGGGGTTTCGTTATCTGAAAGAATAACCTTTGGAATCCCAAAATGGCAGATGATGTAATCCCTGATGAAGTTGCTCACCACCCCTGCTGTTGCCCTTCTTAGTGGTATCGCTTCAGCCCACTTTGTGAAACACTCTGTTTTTAATAGTATCCAAATCTCCCCCCTCTAAGAACGATGTATTTCCCCTACCAGGTCGAATACCCAAGTATGAAAGGGATAAGGTGTTGCTAGGGAGTGTAGGTCTACCGATGGGGCATGGATCATATTTCTATGAAGTTGACAAGCTTTGCATTTTTGGACAAACTCAGTAGAATCCTTCTCTATTATTGGCCCATAATATCCCAACGTCATTAATTGGTCATATAACTTGGCCCCTCTTATGTGATCTGGATCGTGCGCCTGCTTGATGACCTCGTCTGCCTCTTCTTTCATGATGCAATGTAGTGGCCTGTTGAAGTAGCCCCTTTGATAAAGCTACCCCTCCTGAACGTAAAATCTCAGGGCCCTTCGCTTAAGTTCCATCGCGTTAGTCTTCTCTATTAGGATAACTCCATCTCTGATGAAGTCAATATAGGGCTATCTCCAGTCAGGTTGAGCTTCCACGAAATGACATTGAGCTGCTTCGAAGAATAACTGGCATTTATCGCACTTTTGTTGTAGCTCTGCTGCATCCTTCTTCATACTTGGCTAGAAATATCCCTCTCTTTGAATTCTTCTGTAAAGAGGTATCTCAGTTATTTCATAATGTTTTTGATATGTTTTCTTCAACCTCTGCTCTGCTTCTTCTGGGCTGATTCATTTTGACAGCCATCCTCCTGCATTTCTGAAGTAAAGGTTTCCCTGTTTTTTAAAATATTGGGCTAGTTCTCTTAGCCATATCGTTCCTTTACCCGATTCCAGTTGCTTCCTTATCTCTCCCCTCCAATCCGCATCTTCCTCCATCGGGAGAATTGACTGTACTACCGAAGGAGCTGTTCTTCGTTGGATCACAACAGTAGTTATATCGTTCCTCATAACCATTTTTGGGGCGATAGTGGCATAAGCGTCCGGATGGTGATTCATCGTTTGGGGATGTCTCTTGATCTTGGTCCGATGGAACTGGCTGAGGAGCCTTTGGATGATTGTTCTGTATGGTGCCAAACTCATGTGTTTTAACGTATATTCTCCATTCACTTACTGAATCATCAAGTTCGAATCACCTTTGATGCAAAATGAACGAATTCCCCTTCTAAGGGCCTCTAGCAACCCCAGTACCAATGCTTCATATTCTGCTTCGTTATTGGAATAAGGGAAATCTAACTTGTAGGAAAGGCGAATCTCCTCCATTCCCTTTTAAATAATAACCCCTTCTCCTCCTTTCTTTTTCATCGAAGATCCATCAAACTGCATCATCCATTCCTCATCCATTGCATCTAGGTAATTGGCCTACAAATTATCTCCTGGAATACTTTCTTTGGGTAGCTCAAACATTCCAGAGGGGAAGATTGCCAACAGGTCAGCGTACACCTGGCTCTTGATCGCGCGAGGAACCACACACTTAAAGTCATATTCGGAGAGGATGAGGAACCACCTAGCTGCCCTACCAATCAGTATAGTTCTTTCCAATAAATATTTAATAGGATCACATCTAGTTACAATGTGGATTGTAAAAGACAGCATATAATGTCTAAGTTTTTGCGCTACAAAGACTAAGGCTAAACAATGCCTTTCCAAGCTACTATATCTGACCTCTGGTCCATGTATAATTCTGTTGAGGTAGTAGGCTGGACGTTCCTGCCCATCAATCTCTTACGCCAGCAAAGCTTCAATGGACCTCGTGGTAGATGTGAAGTATAACTGCAACGGTATTCCCATCTATGGGGGAACTATGATTTATGGTGAAATGAGTAGCTTCTTTAGCCCAATGAGCGACTCCTGGTGAACCTCCTCCCATTTGAATTTCGTGTTCTTTCACAATAACTGCATCAATGGGTGTGTAATTTTGACCAATCCAGGCACAAATTGCCTAAGGTAGGAAACTTTACCGAGGAAACTCTTCAACTCCTTCGTCATTCTTGGACATGGCATCTACAAGATCGCTCATTTTTTGTCTTGGTCCATCTGCACCCGTTGTCGATCAACCATAAAGCCTAGAAATTTTCCACTTATTACTCCGAAGACGCACTTTAGTGGGTTCCTCTTCAATTTATATTTCTTGCATTGAGAAAATGCCTTCCTTAAATCGCTCAGATGGGACTCCTCCCTCCTCGATTTGATGACTAAATCATCCACATAGAATTACACAGATTTATTAAAGAAGTCATGAAAAATGGCCATCATTATTCTCTGGTAAGTATCCCCAGCGTTCTTGAGTGATATTACTCTGTACATAAAATTGCCCAATGGGGTTCTAAACACCATTTTCTCTACATCCTTGGGGTCCATCTTGATCTGGTTGTACCCTACATACCTATATATGAAGCTATACATCTCATGACCAGCCGTTGCATTTATCAGGCTGTCGATGGAGGGTAGAGGGAATTCTTCCTTGGGGCAAGCCCTATTCAAATCTCTGAAGTCCACACAGATCCTTATTTAGTTTTTGTCTTTATTTCCCACTAGCACGATGCCGGATAACCAAAGCGGGTGTTGTATCGGTTTGATGAATCCCACCGCTAATAATTAATGGACTTCTTCCTTGATATTCAAGTCTAACTCAGGTTTGTACGTTCTCGTTGCTTGTTTCACTAGAATAGCTGAAGGCATTATGTTTAACTTGTGGCAATTGACTCCTTCATCCAACCCTTCCATCTCTGTGTACTTCCATGCAAAGACATTTATGAACTCCTGAATCAACTCGACCAAGGCCTATTTGCTCTCTTTACTGAGATCTTTCGCAATACAGATAGGCCTTGGATCCTCCCCTTCTTTAGCCAGGTTCAACTTCTCTAACTCTTGTATCTGTGGCTTCTGTTGATCTGCCATGTAATCTAGTTCTTCGACTACATCTTCCACGAACTCTTATATGTTGGAGTTGTCTATCACCATGCATTGCCCTCGTTGATCTACCAGGAAACACTCGTATATCGGGTTAGCCTCACTATCAGTTTCTTCGACCGCCCATTCACACTATTATAACCTGTAGACCACCTTTCCTTCTTCGGTGATAACTTTTTGCACTGCCTGCTAGCAGTCGCCACTGCCTTTCTTTTCTTTTCTCTAGAAGCCTTAGCAACTCTTCCTCCTGAGAATCGACTCAGTACGCTTTGTCGTTGGGCCTCATGCTGTATTGGATCTACCCTAGGCCTTATCTTGTCTTTAAGCTATTTCGAAATATTTGGGGTTGAGGGACCACCTAATGAGCTTCTTCGACCATCACTCCTTTATTTGTTGTAACCTATTTATTCTGCTCATTCAAGGGCCCCATTCTTTCTCTAATCGAGGGAACCCATGCTCCCTCAATTCTTCTCGTTAAGACCTGAACATCCTCCTCCAACACTGTGTAAAATGCTGCATCTACCAAGTGAGCTTCGTCGACAGCGAAGGGCCTCCTCGTAGCCCTAATGGTCACCTTCATTCCCTTGATATTTGCCTTGGCGCATTAGTGATATGTCAAAGGAACTAACCCTTGGTTGTGCGTCCACACTCTTACTATCAGTAGATGGTAGGAAGTTACACTCTCTATTACATGGAACTTGATGTGTAAACTCAGATTTCCCATTACAATCCCAACATTCAAGTACCTAATGGACTTGGAAGACTAGTTGTCATATCTCGAAATCACCAAGGGCATGGGGACCAACCTTTCTTCTGAAATAGTAGCTGCGTGGAAAGAGTTAATCGGAATGATATTTTTGGAAGCTCCCCCATCCATAAGAGTCCTTGCAAAACTAACCCCGTTAACGCTGGCGATTACATACACAGGACTGTTATGAGGGAACCTTACGGCCCTATCTGCATCGCTGAAGGTTACTTATGACAGAAACCTCTTTACCAACCTGGCAATGGCTCCCTTCTATCTCAGCGAAGGGACTACGTTCCTCCTCATAATGTCCAAGATTGCCTGGATTATTTCCAATCTGCTTTCATTCGATATCCCTACTTGGTCGAAGAACTAGGTGAACTTTAGGGATTTTGAAAATGCACAGTATTCTATGACTGGGTCTGCTTCCTTGCCTTCAACGCTGTATACGTCCTCCATGTCTTTACCACTTGCCTCATCGTAAGATAATACTACGTTAGCCATCCCCTTAGTAAAATCTTCCAAAGCCTCTTCTAACTCCCCCTAGTTCATCGTTAACTATCTTTCTTCTCTTTCTGCCTCCTCATCATAGGCCACCACTAGATTGGCCCCGTGTACTGGGTGTGGGTTATTGTTAACATTCTCTGGAGGGATTTGTAACGTCCCCTCCTTCATATACTTTTCGATGATTCTTCTTAGCGTGAAACATCTCTCTGTCGGATGCTAGATCTTCCGATGAATCTGACAATATTTAGGATCCGCCCTCATTGCAGCATTGGGTTCCCCAATGGGAATGCCTTTTGGTTCATAGACTGTTCCTCCTTAGACTATTGCATTATAACAGCTGACAGCCTCCTCCACTGTACAAGCCAATAGTGGGGGGTCCTGCCTGTCTCTTTCAAACTTCCTTTTGTTTTCCTTCTTCGGCCCTTTGCCCCCATTTGCTCCCTCAGTGTACCCTACCTGTGGGGGCTGAGACCTCCCCCCCATAGGTTGTATCGGTTGTCTAAACATCATGGGTACCACTGGATTTGGTTGTACAAGAGAGGATATATTCCTCTCTACTTTAAGGAATGCTAAAAAAGTCCCCTCGCACATCTCGTTAATGAGGTGGCAGATGTACTCAGGAAGTAACCCTTCCGCATAGATCTGTAGAAGTTTGGATTCTCTGGCCTCCTCTCTTACATCGAGGGACCTTTCCATAAACCTTCGAATGTATGCCACCATGTCTTCCCCTGGTCGTTGCTTCTCCCTCCCCATTTGGGTCAAAGTAAACTCATCCTCTTCCAGAAAGAACTTCTGGACAAACAGTGTGTGCATCTCCTCCCACGTGGAAACACTCTTGGGAGATAAGTGAGAATACCAGGTATATGCCTTATCGGTTAAGGATTTAGAGAACTCCCTTAACCTGAGCTTCTTATTATTGCAATGCGCCTCCAAGTGTTTAACAAAGCGCTTAATATGCTCCTTCAAGTTTCCCCATTTTCCTGTGTATTTTTTAAAGATATGAGGGATATAATCCTTTGGATAGGGCTCATCGTTGTATTTCTGGGGGTAAGACTTCCGAAAGTCATCGTAGACCGAAGCTACCTCACTTGCAGATTACGAGGAAGCTTGCATGAACTTCAGCATCTCTTTCTACATCTCTTTCCTCATCTTTTCCATGGATGATGCCATTGGGGAAACAAGCAACAGGACCATGGGCTGAGTGCCCATTGCAGCTGGAGCAATCGTCACAGTTGGAGCCGTTGATACTCCTGAGGCTCCCACTGTTGGATTCACAACGGAGGCTATACTTACTAGGACTGTTCCCGTTACGCCTGCACTTAGTGGGACCATTAGGGCTACCCCCGGTGTCACGAAAGAGTGGGCTTCAAATCCTCCCAACACCATTGAAGCTACATGAGTTTGCAAAAACTCATAAAATTTATTCATGAGGAGCGCCACTTGGGCTGGTCCTAACCCAGTGCTCGTGGAAGCTTGTATAACCCCTGGAGTGCCCATTGCCGCCTGAAATTGAGGTACCTCTATTCGAGGAGCCTTGTCCCTTAGAGCTTCCAATTTTCTCGTCGCTTGTTCTTCATTGTGTTGAATGTCATCAAAGTTAAGCCTTTGATTAACGTTATCTTGCGCCATACTCCTTGCTTAGAAGAATGCCTCCCCAGCGGAGTCGCCAAATGTAAGAGGGTAGTTTAAATTAATGGAGGCGTAACCCATTTTGAGTACAGTAATGAAATGTTAAATATCAACACTATTCATTAGCTATAGGACATGCAAACATAACTTAATGAAGATAAACTCAGTTTAAACTCACAAATCTCTCGTGTATAACTCAATTAGATGACAATGAACTCAGAAGTAACTCATTTAGATGTAGATAGAAGTAAGCACCCTTGATACACCTTGGTAGGCAGCCAAACACCCCAACCACCCTCAAGGATCTCTGTCAAGTATTAAAGCTTCGTAATAAATGAAAATGGTGGGTGAGTAAGCTCTTTGGTTTGTAATAAATCTCTTTCTGATGTATATTGTCTCTAGTAATAACTTATGAACTCTCGTGAAGATCTCTCTCTCCTCGGAGGTGGTTGGGGCCCTTAAATAGCCCCCCCCCACCACTCCCGAGGAAACTCAGTCATCAATGCCTGTGAAAGACACCCCTCATACTTTATGTCACCAATATTAAATACCTAATGCACTAGTTATCTCCATGTCATAGACATTAAATGCCAAGACATGCCTTTTTCTTAACCACTGTGTGTCAGGGGGCAGTTGCCACAGAGGTGGCTTACCAATTGTCTGACAGCCCCAAATACCACGGTGGTTTACTCAAGTGCAGACTTGACATTGTCTAGCTGGCTAGTGACATCACCTACAGTAGATGCGACATTAAGTAGAGGGTTGTTTGGTTCACAACTCAACGCCCGATGGAACTCAAAGTTTCTTCTCCCGAGGTTCCACGGTGAGGGTCCTTCGGTGTTTTACCATGTGTATCTAAGATCGTCAGGACAAGCCCCAATGGTGCCCCACTTCTCAATCCTCCAAGACAAGTCCCTCTAAAGTTCCCACGACGAGGTCGTTCGATAGAGCATGAAAGCTCTCCCAGGCCTTGCCAAGCCTGGTCTCTCGCGAGTACCATTCGACCTCACACTAAAAATCATTATTCTCGTTACATCATTACAACCGTTGTAGCTCATAGTCAATATAAACAACTATACAATATGACTAAATAACACTTCAAGCTAAAGTATGAGTTGCCACGCTAAGCTGCCTCACTGATCTGCCTTGCCCGAGTTGCCTCACTTGAGTTGCCACGCTAGGCTGCCTTAATCCGCAAGCACTGTTGTTAATGTGAGGTTATCCTTAATCTCAGGATTTCCTTCAATCCACCTCTACAACTTTACACCTCTAAAGTCTTTGCAAAAAGAAGGATAGTCTCTGGGTGAAATGGTGTCATACCTATAAAATCAAACAAAGAACCATTTGGGATCTTTCAATACTAAATGATGCTTCCTGAAGTTGGAGAAAACTTCTAAAAATTAGAGAAACTGGTAGGAATCTAGTGAAATTTATCTTAGAAATAAGAGGGACACATTCATGTGATTTGATAACAAACATCCCCTTAGTCCCCCCTTCCCCTATATGGGGAAAGAAACATCTATAATGATGCAAACAATATTAATTCCAATGTGTTTGACTTTATTGATGGGAGTGAATGGAGATGGCCTTCCTTCACTACTTGTGATCTTAATGAAGTAAGAAGCTCATATATGCCCCTATTAGCCCCAATATGCTTGACTCCACTTGGTGGAGTCGTGCTTTGACTGTGAACTATTCCACAACTAGTGTTATGTAAGCTATTAGAGACTACCTTCCTTAGACCACCTGGTAAAAGATTGTCTAGAATGGGATCAACATTCCTAAATGCTCATTTATCCTTTAGATGATGTGTAGACATGCCCTCATAATTAAAGATATCTACCGATGTGGGGGTAATTGAGGACAATGTGTGTGATCTGTGCAACGTTGCTGCTGAAAGTACTAACCATTTTATAGTTGAGTGCCCATATTCTACTGAGGTTTGGAATGAGGTTCTTTACAAGAACCAAATCTGTAGAGATATGGGAAGTTGGGAGATTGAATTGAGGAGGAAGCTAAAAACTTCAAAGGTAAATTATTTTTGAACAAGATGAGAATTATTTATTTCTCAACTATTGTGTACTGCATTTGGATAGAAAGGAATAACATAAGTCATAATAGGGGTGTTAAGTCTACTAATGACCTGACCAACGAGATTGAGTTCATGATTAGATGCAGAGTTTTGAAATGGAAGAAGGCTAGAACAAGATTTGATAATTAGATGGATTACAAGTATCGGCGTTAACCTGATTCATTATTGCTTGATTAGTTAGGCCGTCATCTTGTTTTCTTCCTTTGTGTGTTTGTAGGTTGTTGTGTATGACCAACCTCCTCACTTGTTATAGTTTGTTTAGTATGTTGTTTAGGTGTTCGGGTATGACCTTCACTTGCTTTTTCCTTTTGATAGCCTTGAGGGTATTCCCTCTTTGTTTGTTATTGTTCTTTTATAATACAATTTACTTACAAAAAAAAGAGAATTTCTATTGTGTTATGAGGTTTGATCATTTAGATAAATGAATAACAAGGTTTAACATATATACGTCAATGGGGATTGGAATGTTTGGTTGAATTAATATGTTTTTGATTTATTTGGTTGAAGTTTGAAGTTTCCCTTTGGTGGTGATTGGGTGTTGTGACAGTGATGATTAGGTGGTGGCGCTCATCTTTTTTTATTTATTTTGATTCATCCCCAATAATTTTTTGGGGAGTTTAGCTATGAATTTAAATTTATTAGAATTAAAAAATGATAAAAATTAAAAGAGGTAACTAACACCATTAATAATTTTTGATAAAAAACTTAACGGTGAAAAGAAAATGAAAGTTCTATGTTTAAAGTGCTAGGAAAAGAGTTTGATGGCCAAAATAAAAAATGGGGAAAAGTTTATTGGTCATTTGCGTAAACAACACTTATAAATAAATATTAAGTAAAAGTATAGATTATGAAAAAATATTACGTGTATATATATATATCTGTGTGTGTGTGTGTTAAAATTTAATTTTTGGATATGAAAATGGTGAATTCGATTCGGAGTTCGTTCATTAAGAAATATAATTTCAAAAGCATTTTTTTGGGTCGTCGATAAGAAATGCGTCATGGTGAATCAGAATCATGATGACGATTCATCATCCTGTAATTCTCCCCAGCCCAAGCAACTAGTTATGTTTGTGTACTTCACTACATTTGTAGATGATGTCCTCCATATGTTGGCGCCAGATGACATAAGCATAAATAGTGAGAATGTTGAAATGTGTGGAGGTTGAAAGCCTTATATATATATATATATATATATATATATATAGCAACATATCAATGAACATACTTATTTTTTAAAATAGTAAAAAAATAATTTTGAAATGATATTTTTTCTATGGGTTCATAGTAAAAAAAATAATTTTGAAATGATATTTTTTCTATGGGTTCATGATATTTAAGTGTGTCCCTGTAAAAAAATCAACTGAAAATAATGTTTTTTGTTATTTTTAAAAAATAGGTAAAAAAACTGACAATTTTTACCCTTTAAAATTGTCAGTTTTTTTTACATTTTTTTAAAAATAACAAAACACATTATTTTGTGCTGAATATTTTTATAGGGGTACATTGAATATCATGAACCCATCTAAAAATATCAACTTAATTTTTTTTTACTATTTTAACAAAATAAGTATGTTTAATGAGGTATGTTGGAGAGCCTATATATATATAGCCAAAACATTATTATAGACCCATAGTCAAATAATACAAGTGGTTAGACTAGAGTGTTCAACACCTCTATGCCAATGGGAGAGAAAACGATGGTTCAATTTTTCATAAAGTGTTGGTGGAACACCACCAATACGTTTCACCTTTTGGCATGAAATCTTGGTTTAACACCGTATGATTTATGGTGCTTATTGTTAATCGCTTATTTTCAAGTATTTTTTCTTAAATTCATCATTGATTATTTACAAAATTTTATTAGATTGACGATTTTCAGGTGTTTTTATTGTAGTGTGTCACATAGTGCTCATGGATTACTCCAAATATATGAGTTCGAAAAAGAAGTTTATGGTTACATTAAAAACATATTTCCCATGATTGGACATAGAAAGGATGTTTCATAAAGGATCTGAATCATATGCAACCTTGAATAGTTGGTTTAAGAACATAGTTGAGAATGACCTACTTATAGATGTCGTATTAGCTAGGCTATTTTTTAAATATGTTAGACAATTATTTTTTCCAACACAACTAGAAGTATAGCCATCAAATTTCTAACGGTGGTGGATGATATGGAAAAAATGGGAACTATGATTGAGGCTCGATCATATCTCATCTATACTACTCCTTTAGTGGAGTGTTGAGGACTCATATGATTTCTTTAGATTTCTCGTAGAATTTCACATTGGTAATCTACATAATTTTCACTTACACTATTGTTGTAATTATTTTTTGAGATTAGTAATATATTTTTTTATAGTTTGTTATATAAGAATACATATGTATTAAGTTCCCACTACTAATGGCGAACAAAACGGATGTTTTGACACTCCCACTTGACCGGAAAGTCACTTGCTCATATTTTAATTTAAATACAAAATTATAACCTTCTTATGTATATTACACTCCACTAGGGAGGTATTCTCACTACTGTGCACAAAAAAGGTTACGAAGTTTTGAAGCAACTGGTTTTCGAAGACATTCCAGCTAGAAATGGAGTTCATAGAGACCGAACTACCAATAAGGAAGATGTGGTTACTGGAGCAAGGGCTCCTTCCCCTTTTTGTGGGGCAGGCGATCACCTTAGCGGCTCTGCCGCTAAATGGAATGAACCTCATGAGCATGTTCTTTGAGTTTATGAGGAAGACAAGTGTGGGAATGTCCAGTCTAGGCTAATCTTGTGTTACACTAGTGATGTCTCCTGTTGGAGAAGTAAGCATAAAAAGAGTGGCACCAACTAGAAGAGTGGCTCCGGAGAAGGTCTCAACTCATGTGAGATCATTAGCAGCAAAGAAAGTGGAGGCGGAGGAATCGCCCTCCAAGGCAATTATGACAAAAGAGGTGAAGAGGCTTCTCTCGGTTTAGAGAGAATCATCTTTGGTATATGAGTAATTGCACAATCGTTATCTAGACCTCGTCAACAAGAAGTCATGATCGGAGGGGTATGTTCCGCCCAAGTTCATAAAGTTTATTGGAAAAGGAGAAAATCCTAGGGAACATGTCAAGAGGTTTGTGGAATACCTTGGAATGCATGGAAATGATAAAGAGAGTAAGCTGTGAGAGTTCTCTAAGGCTCTCACAAGTAATGCTTATACGTGGTACTCCCATTTGGTGCCAAATGACATCTTCACATGGGAGGAGATGCACAAACAATTCTTGTCGAAATTCTTTTTGACTGAATATGAGTTTACTTTAAGGCATTTGGCCCAGGAGGTATAAAAACTCGGTGAGGAGCTGATGCAAAACATCAAGAACTTTAAAGAAAAAGCACTAGATGTCCATGAGGAGGTCACGGAGGCCAGGTTGCTAAAAATTTTATGTGGAGGGCTAGCTCGAGGAGTAGAAAGTACACTTAATCAATGAAACCTGAGAGGGAACTTTCAGAGAGTTCACTCGAGCCGTGGGAAATATAACCATAATTATAAATCCAAAGCCTCAAGGTTAGAGAGAAAAAATAACACTGCTAATAGGAAGATTTCAAGTCTCACGACAACAAATGGTGAATTACGTAGAAGGAATCCCAAAAGAAGAAACGAGGCCAAGAGCCCAAGAGTAATGTCACAGGTAAGACAAAGTTTGGAAATGATGTCCCTTGACCATTATTGTGTAGTGTGTCGGAGTATATGGAATGTTATCAGACGCTGGTGCATGATAGGTGGCAGGTCCTCCTCACTTAAATGGTCATATGTCCACAACGGCGGAGAAGGCAGATGCGAAGTTTTGTGAGCTTAACCAGAGAGTGCAATATGCCACCAAGAATTGCTACCTTTTGCATCGGATAATAGGGTGTCACGTTGCTAATGTCACCGTACAAATTCCACTTATGGATATCAATGCAAATCTGCTACCAACCCATCTCTATGGTTCAGCTAACATGGTGGTGCCACATGATTGGGAAGAGATGTTCAAGAGTAAAGAATAGTTGAGTGGTGATGATACATGTGAAAAACGGTTATCTTATTTGGATAAGGAGGATCCCAAGGAAGAGTTGGATGAGGAGATGGAGCTGAAGGAAGGAAATATTGATGTGGTTCTTACCCTGGATGAGGGAGGAACGTCAAAAGACGAATACTTTAATAGCATGCAGACGTATGAGGTAGAAATATATTGAGAGTGTGTAGCAATTGCAAGGAGACCAAAGTTTAAAAGGTTCTTCAACCAAATTAGGTTTAAGTATGAAACACGAATAATAGTCACTAAGAAAATCCTAGAAGTGGTGCAAGAGTTAGGGGATCCTTCCCTCAATTGGCATGGCCCAATATGATGTCTGCTCAAGAAATATACATATGAGGTGGTGTTTTCAGAGGTAAATATGCAGATGCCTTTCTTTCATAATATAACTCTGTTTGTTATTTGTCTCGTGAATAGGATCAGTTTCCCAAGGGCGCTGCTGGATGGAGGTACATCAATAGATATCATGACCATTAGTACTCTCCATGAGACACATATTTCTCAAGGGAAAATTATACTGGCACCCCTTATGATTTCTGGCTTCGATAGCACATCATTGGGTTAGGTCATTGTGGGGATTAAGTTGAGAAACTTCACATCCCACATCAAGTTTCATGTCATCAACGCCAACACGAGTTATCATCTACTGATAGGCCGGGTGTGGATGCACACACATGGAATCGTGTCGTCAACATTCCACCAACATGCGAAAGCCAATGTTTATGGAACAAAGATTGTGATCAAAGATATAAAGAGACCATTCTCAGTAGAAGAGGCCCATTTGGTTGATCCAGAGTTTTACACAGAATTAGATGAGGAAGGAAAATACATGATCAAAAGAGTAGAAGAGCCCAGAGTGGCTAAAAAAGAAATCAAAGCCAGGAAACAAGTGCACAAGAGTTTGGGCCCATGAGTGGTACCCTCTGAGAACAAAGGAACTGAGAAGATAAAGTTTGAAAAAGATGAAATACCCATGCAAACTTGCATGAAGATTATTATTCCCAATGGAAAAATCATTTATTTCTTATAACGATCTGAGCATATGGCGTTTTGGGATGAAAGCGTCAACTCGACACCAGAGTATTTCGTGATTGATGACTCCCATATAGTCGAACACATTAAAGAGATAGAGGAGGCACCCGAATGCATGCACGACGACCCACGAGATAACCTCCAAGAGTCTAAGGAGATAAACTTAGGAGTTAAAGGCAGAGGTGAGAGTCCCATATTTTATTCTAAATTTTTGAATCCTAAGCAGCAGGAGGAAATCATTAGCCTACTCAAAGAATTTACAAATCTCATTTTTGGACACATAAATGTCGAGGAGAAATTCACAAGTAAGTTCTCACAAGTTGAATGTTTTACGTAAAGATTTTCTCATGAGAGATACCACGTGCACATATAACACTGAGCTATATTTGAAGATCAAAGCGGATACGAAATTTTTTATTATTGTTAGCTTTATTAAACCCATTCAGCATCCGGTATGGTTATCAAGCATTGTGCCCGTGGTAAAGAAGGATATGAAAAAATTTAGGCCTACGTAGATTTTAGAGATCTAAATCTCGCTTATCGAAAGGATGAATTGCCTTTGCCAAGTATTGACAGTCTGGTGGATGCTACCGCTGGCCATGAAATTTATAGTTTCATAGATGGGTATGTTGGCTATAATAAAATTAAAATGGATCCAATGTACGCTGATAAGATATCCTTTTGGACCCCTCTAGGTAGCTTCCATTATATAACCATGCCTTTTGGACTGAATAACACATGGGAGACATACTAGAGAATAATGATGGTAATATTTCATGACGTGTTTCATGATGTATTGGAATTTCACGTGGGTAATTTGGTAGTTAAGTCCAAAAAGGAGAGCAGGCATGTACAATATCTTAGAAGAGTCTTCGAGCGATGTCAGAAGTATAAAATGAAGATGAACCCCTCAAAATGTGCCTTATAGGTTACTGCAAGGATATTCTTTGGATTTGTCATCAATAGACAGGGTGTATAAATTCATGTAAAAAAATAAAAGGCTATTTTTATGATGAAACAACTAAAAATTCAGAGACAACTCAAAAATTTCTTAGGAAAAATCTCCACTTGAAGAAGGTTTATACCGGCGTTGACGAAAGTCACTCATCCTTTCATGCCGCCCATGAAAAATAGAGGTAAATGAGTGTGGGGGGACAAGTAGAAGCAAGATTCTGAGAGAGTCAAGGAAATATTAACTTCTCCTTCAATCATGATCCGACCTGAAGCATGCATGCCTTTATTATTGTATCTCACTTCTACAGAGAAGCTTATTGGTCCCGTACCCTGTTTATTATTTGTATCGGGTGATTTAGGGAACATAGTAAAAGTATACGAATGTAGAAAGGCACTGTCCATCTTTAGTCTTTGCAATACAAAAAATTGAGTCATTACTTGCTCGCGTTCATGGTGCATATCATCACCAAGTGTAATCCCTTAAAATACCTTCTTATGCAAGCCATTTTGGTGGGGCGAGATGCCAGATGTTTTTTGATACTCTCAGAATATGATATGAAGTGCTTCGCTCTAAAGGAAATCAATAACTAAGTTGTAACTGATATCCTCCCTAACTTACCAAGTCAAAATTTTGAAACTTTTAGTGAAAAGATTGTAGGGGTCAGGTTCCAAGACTGTTTAACTGAGGAGATGGAAGATTGGATAATGGAATTTAATGGCTCATGCACATAAGGAATTAGTGAAGTAGGCATCATAATCTCAAGTGATAAAGAGAAGGTCACCCTATCATACAAATTGGATTTAAAGTGCTTTAATAACAAAGTGGAATAAGAAGCTCTCATACTTGGTCTATTGGAGGCTTTGAGAAGAGGTAGTAGAGTATTATATATACGTGGAGACTCAAACCTGGTGGTTAAGCAAGTTAAAGGGAATTTGTGCTCAATCAGTATAACCTTGCTCCATATAGAGAAATTATTCAAAGGTTATTGGTCCAATAATTAGGTGTCAACATAGAGAGGCACCCAAGAATGATGAACGGACACCCACATGCTCTGGCAATGATCGTGTAAAATCTAGAGATGGATGAATTTGAGGCTATAGTCACTGTCTGGTAAAGAACAGTGCCCTCAACGATAAGATACCTATTCCCAAGTGAAAAGCCTAAAGATTGGAGATTCCTAATTATGACAAAACTAGAGACACACGAAGCGAATATGAAGTTGTCAGAATTGACAAACTTTCACATGTTGTAAGGTACGCTGTATTTCAAAGGCTCGGGTAGTTTTTTGGCATTATGTGTAGGGGAAAAAAGCCCGGGAGAAATTATAAATAATACATGTTAGGCACTGTGGGGACACACACATCCCACTCTGCAGGCATCTACATTGAGGTTATATTATTGTCCCACCATGAACATAGAGGCTACTTGCATGCAGCAAGGCTACTTGAAGTGCTAAACCGAGTTTGATCAGCTTGTGGAGGCTAACTTTATAGAAGTTTGGGAATATTAGAGAACACCCTACACTACATATCTCAAAGATAGAGAATTACATGATGAGAGGGCTAATGAGATTTATTTGAAGAAAAGAGTGGCCCATTTTTACTTGGTAAAAGGTTGACTCTATAAGAAGGGCTATAATGAGAAATCCTTAAGATGTGTGGTGGGGGAAGAAGTGTCAAGAGTATTGAAATAAGCCCATGAGTCTTGAGATGTGTGGTGGTGGTATAATGACCAGCTAATGACCCCGGGGTTCTATTGGCCAGCGATGGAAGATGACTCTATAAGTTTTGTTAAGAAATGTGGATAATGTCAAGTTCATGGAAATATGGTTCATGCCCTATCGGTGAGTTTGCAAAGTCTAGTTTCTCATTACCCACTTTATACTTGAGCATTTAATTTGGTAGGAAAAATAAGCCCAGCCTCTCATGGGAAAGCCATTATTTTGATTACTACAGAGCTTTATGCCAAGTGAGTGGAAGAATTCCCTCTAAGAAGGGTTACTACACAAGTAGTAATGCAGTTCATCCGGGAGTACATAATATGCAGATTTGGCATCCCAAAAGTCATCCTTACGGATATAGACAAACAATTCATGTGCAAAGAGATGGGTCTACTCATAGACAAATACAAGATCATCCATAACAACTCGACCATTTCTTATCCTAAAGGGAATGGTCAGGCGGAGGAAAATAACTAAACTCTGATCAATATTTTGAAGAAGTTCTTATAAGTTCTACCAAGTGGGCTTACAAGACCTCTAAAAGGAAGCCAAACGGTTTATCCTGTTCTCCCTAGTCTACGGTATGGAAGTTGTCCTGCCAGTAAAATTGGTTGTGCCATCAGCATGAGTGGCCCTGAGCCATAAATGAAACGATTGACCCCTGAATTTTGGTTAGTATAACATTTTGATCCTTAATTTTTTTTTTGTCACATATAAGCCCCTAAAATGTATTATGTTTGCACTAGTGGCCATATTTTAAAATTTTTCATTAAATCTAAAGGAATTCAGCAATAAAAATGTATTTTTATCAATCCATAATTTGACCCTATAGCTAAAATAACTCCAACCATAAATAAATCCACTATTTATAAAGTAATAGCAGGATCTATCAATATTTTTACGTTCCTTTGGATATTATTTGGAGTTATTTTGGGCATGGGGTTTAAGTTTGGGGGTGATAAACGACATATTAATTGAAAACATGATGGGGGGAATCTAGGACAAACATAACATAATTTAGGTAATTAGTTATAATAAAAACAGTTTGATGTCCAAAACATTACAATATCCAAAGTTCAGGGGCCACTAGTGTAATTTACTGTAATAATTATATGAAATTATGCTCACAATTAATTTCTTAACATGTAAATTTTCACACGTGTGGTGACTTATTTATAATAGGAATCTAAGCACATAACCCCAAACCACTTTGATTTTGCCAAGTTGTATTATCAATTGTCATATATGTATATTTGTGGGCCCCAAACATAATTAGTTTGTCGTATTTTATTTGCAAAATGTAATTCGCATTTTTTAGTCCTTAAGGTCATTCTAGCATAGCACAATTATGCTATATTTTCTTCAAATTAGCTTCGACTTCTCAAACCGAGATCGACATGATCACATACTGATATTACCACTTAGTTGAGGTATTTGGACCTTTTAAAGACTTAAATAATTTTTCATCTTCAAATTAACCAAATTTTTGAAATGAAAAATTAATTTGGGTGCGCGTGTATTGGTTTGTTTTTTGTATTAGGTGATATACATATGCAATTATAGTATTCATATAGAAAATATACTTTAAAAGTTCTTTGCATGAGTACATCATATGAAGGTTTGAGTAAGATTCAAACATAGCTTTTTATTTCCCTGACCAAAATTTGGGGACTTTTGTTAGTCACTTATCTCAGCGAATCATGATTTCTACTTCAACGAAATCCTGAGTTCACTGATCTTATGGTCAATCAGAATTTTGCTTTAGCGAGGGCCTCAGTTAAGCTGGCATTTGTTGTAGCGAAGATACTTCGTTGGACACAAGTTTTATCTCGTAAAGTAATTATATTATAAATATCACTTAGGAAACTGTGAAGACTTTCTTAGCAACCAAATTTTTTCTAAACTCGAGTGCTTTAATCGCACTTACGATTTCATCCTCTCCACTTATCTAAGGCTTGTTGACCATACTTGGAAGAGCTTCACATATATGGATAGATTGGTATCATAATACCCATATTTATCAAAACTCTAAAGAAAAAAATCTAGAAATTTTTACAGCTCAAAGACACTTAACCAAAGAGTAAAATTTTGAGAGAGTTGTTTTTAGTTAAAAAACTTTAAAGAGTTAAGCTATAGTTTTATTCTTCACATTTCTCTTTGTGTTTTTGAGGTTTTTGATTTCAAATTTTGATCACAATTCGTATTGAAGCCCAAGAACTTTTACCTTTGTTCTTAAACAAGAATACTTGTATTCTTTCTCTTGAGAGACTTATGTGAATATCTCAAAAATACATTATGAGGTTTGAGTAAACCAACTCTTTTTAAAAAAATTCCAAACCTTTATAAAAACTCACATCCTACAAAATGGTAATCTAAGCATTAGTGGCATCTCAACAAAGTTTGTCTTCCACTTAAAAGAGTATTTTGAATTTTTGGCATATAAAAGACATTGGATGAATTCCTAACTAGTCATAGTTATGTAGCATTCTCCAAATAATTACACTCTCCCTAGAGGATATAGCTGGAAATAGTAATTATTCGATTAGTGCGTTAAGTGATTTTCATTGTCTCTTATTTGTAAGAACCTAACATTGTAAATTTGTCATTTCATTAGACCCAAGTTTTTTCCTGTTGTGTGTTTTTTCTTGTACGACTTTGTGTTGTGTGATTGACTACCTTATTCCGCATTTAAATTAAGCCATTTATATTTGAAGATAAAATCTCATGTTATTGAATTGGTAAAATTTTCATCATATAAACCTGGGTTATTATAGTTATATCTAAAAAGGATGAACGCAAAATATTTCTTCTATTACGATGATAATTGTAATCGGGTAGCTTCACCCTATTTAGGTTTTGTGCACATTCCACTCTTAATTGGTATCAGAGTTGTTACTCATTTTTATAGTTTTAGTCACTTGAGGTTGATCTAGTGTGAATTTAATGGAGTTAAATATGTGTGACGATATTACTGACTTGATTGGTGCACATTATATTCATGCATTCACTGGACTTGTAACCCCATTGATTTTTTGAACTACTCTATTGATAGTATTAAGGTTTATGTCAATAGTGACAGTGATAATAAATAAGATAATCTACACACTTCTTATAATAAGCTAGTTTTAAATTCGAAAGTTTTACTAAAATCAAATGTGAAACTTATTACAAAAGTAAACATTTTGGCAAAAGAAAAGTCTCTAAAAAAGAATGAAGATCTTGACTCATCCATATTTTTGGTGAAAAGGAATATTTATTCGAGAAAATCAAAACCCTTGAAAATAAGAAAAACAACATTTTTAAGGATCCCATTCTCGTGCAAGAAGAAAATGAATTTTTTCAACTTATTGAAGCTCATGTACATTCTCTTTACCTTATAATTAAAGCCTTTAATTTATTTTTAATTACTTTTAGATGAACTTGTTGAAGATTAGAAGTTTCCTATGGTTGAAGATGAATGTATGTCCACCTTGAAAAGGGAAAAAGATGATTTGAGAGTTTATTTGGACACTTTGAAGAAGAAGTTTTGAAGTTGAGAATTATCTAATGTTAAGCTTTTAAAAAAGGTTAAAATAACTATTAGGGACTTATATTATAGCAAACAATGAATTTCTAATGGAGTTGCAATTCATGTTAATGCTTCACCATAAAATGAATCACCATTCCTCAAACCTACTTCCAAATATTTTCTAAACTCAAAGAAATATGGTGGTGAGAATCATTTGAAGGAAAAGAATGTCATTACTCCTAAATTTGTGAAGATTGTTGCTAATGGACGATTGCATGTTTCTAAACCTAAACTACTCAGGTGCAATTATTATCATAAAATATGTCATATTATAAACTTTTGCTATTTACTCAATTCGAACTTTTAGAGTCGTCATGCTAGTAAGAGTGAGAGTTTGTTGGGAATAATAGGAAATAAATTAAACAGAAAAAATCTCGTCATGTTCACAACAAAAAGATAAAGTGATTTAAAATTAGTCCAATGTTTGACCTAAAATAAAATCTCCTCGTGTGAATCAAATATGGATTATGAAGGATAGTATGGAAATGATACATGTAGAGATAAAAAGGAATCCTAAATTGGTTCCATCCACCTATACTAGATAAAGTGGTTTCTCGATGTGATTTGGACTTTTAGAACACTTATCTCGTTCTTCGGATCATCTTTTTATTTTTGTTGTGATTGTTTATCATCATTGCATATTTGTTATTAGATACAAGTTTCATGTGTTTGCAAGTTAATTAACTCATATTGCTACATTAATGTACAAACTCTTGCATATGATATATGTATATTGGTTTAGTTGATGCCTCCATACTCTCTAAATGGAAATTTAAACCTTTAAAGTATTAAAATTGAGAGTACGCTCTTAGGATCTTAATGGATAATTTGTATATTCAAGTTGTCGTCACACAACAATCCAAATTTTATCTTATAAACCTAAACATGCATATAGGTGGTAAAGCTGATAAAATAAATCATGCTTTCAACAAAGGCAAATTAAGGAAAAAACCCTTTTCGGAATAAACCTTTTTAGCACTTTAGAGAGTTTACAAGACTATCGACTTACAGACTACTTAATAATTTCCACAAGTATAATGCGCAGTGCCTAGAAAATCTCTAAAGAATACGACTCCATCTAGAGTCGTCCACACGCGAATTTCCACGCTCGGTATCCACTGATTAACCTTCGTTATTAGTAGTGAATTCCCTCATGTATCAAAAGATCAGCGGTGAAGAAACTCTCTTCACAAGAGTTGTATGCAAGATACAAGCTATAGGGTTTAAACTTGATTCACTAAAATAAACTTTGGGGATGATAATTTGTGAATAAAAAAGATTTTTCAAACTCAAAAGGTTGAAAACTTTTGGTAAAGATTTTCAGAATCAGTTCTAGAAAAAGTCTAAATGAAATCAAACATGAAACATGTATTATAGGATGTTCACAAATTATGAGGTAGTGGCGTCGTTTGAACGAAAATGCACTGTCGTTATAATGAGATTAATATCTCATTCGAACGAGATATGTCTCGCTTCCAACGATATCATAAAAACAAAAATAATAATCCCTTGTGAGAAGTTCGATTGAAGAAACCTTCTAACGTGATACAAATCTCGTTTGAACGAGATACACGATAAAAAAATATTTTTAAATTTAGAAAAACTACCTTAATTTTTAAAGAAAAAAATCCTATTTCCAGTTTTAATAAAAACGAACATACCAAAATATATTTAAGGAATAAATTCAAACATTAAAGCATTATGCCTTCAAAGTATGGAGATTCTTTAACGTTGGGGATGATGGATCTTTGGACTTTATCTTGGCTCAAATCAAACGGTAACAGGATATGTCAAAAACTAATGTAACCTGAGCTATGAGCAAGTTACTGAAATCATGCTCGTATAAATCTCCCCCCTTTTGGCTATTTTGGTATAGAGATAAAACCAAAATTCCAAATTACAAAATATCCCTTATGACGAATACAATATCCTAATACCCTCCCAAATCCTGATATGGATAGGTACAAGATAGGGCTATCTTTAAATCAAATTCTTCAAGTCTCCACTTCTTCTTTGACTTCCCTTGGTCTCTTTGTCTTCATTGAGTGTAATCCAAATATGATCTTTCAAAATACCTACACAAATGAAACAAAGAAAATACCTCATGATGCATCGAGTTTGAAATGTATCAAATATCAAATAAAATGCATAAAGATATGAAAATTTCCCTCCTAAATCAAACTCTCTCGTAATTTGTTCTCCCCCTTTTATTTTGTTTAAAATAGACAACGGGTAGAAAGTAAACATGGAATATAGGAAACATCACCGAAAAAAATATGATATCATCACAAAATATTTCAAAGAAGCACATGCAATGATAACCTCAAAGGCTCCACAAACTATTTTTGAAAATTTTTAATTTTTTTTCAAGTATAAAAATAATTTGCAAAAACAACACATAATGGAGAAACACAAAAATTACCAAATCATGGATACAAAATGTAAGGGTGTGAACACATTCTATAGGAAAATCAACGTAGACAAACATATCATATGTGCACGTAGGAATGAGACACCACTAACAAAAGATCTCAAAGTCTACCTTAGGTATAAAAATGGTGAACTCAAAGTGAAATTGACTTAACCTATTCAACTAATCAAGATCGTGAGTTATTTTCACACTAATAGCGCCCAAAACTATGTAATGTTTTTACGAGAATTTTTCAGGACATGCAAACCCATTAATCTTTGACTAAAATCCCTTTAAACTCACATTTCTATTTTCTCTCTCAAATATTTTATTTTAAAGAAATCAATGCTAATATGTAGAGAAGCATCAAGGTTCTTTTAAATTTGCCTGACACTTTATAATTTTTCTTTTTATGCGCCTTTAATCTTTTAGTATCTTTTCTATTTGCAAATGGTGACTATTCACGTAAATACAACCGGTCTCTCGTAGCTCGATTCCATTGTTTTAAATATACCACACTTTTCGGAGATATGATTTTCAATTTTTTCAATCCGGGCAATGTTTCTTACAAGCACTACTTTTATTATCTCATTTGATTGCATTTGGTTCGTTTTAAAAGCAGGATTGAGATGAAAACACTACAATCGACACGTGAAAGGTAAGTGTAATACTCAAATAAGTTCGTGTTCGTGTGTATTAAAGGTGACAAGGAGTTAAACATTTAGTAAGTAGCCATCATATCACATCTTAATGAGTCCACACATTATAAAGCACAAAATAAAATGTTTCACGTCTCAAAACACTACAAAATAGTCACATGGATATGGACCAAATGGGTGACTCGAAAATCTTTAATGTTCATCCACATATGGTGTAAAAAAATACAAAACTCTTTTTGAATTTTTCAAAATTTTTTATCAAAAATAAAATCTTTTTGGCTTTTTCACTTTTACTAAAAAGAAACCGAAAATCTTTTTGTATTTTTCCAAAAGTTTTTCAAGAAAAATAAAACACTTTTTGTTTTTTTTGAAAAATATATCAAAATGGAAAAAGATAAATACAATAGTAATACATACTAGCAATAAGCATGAAGACATGAACATGAAAAGCATCCTATGCTAGCAAACCTCAAAACATCAATCACTAGGCTCAGAGGATTTCTCCAAAGGAGATGACATATTATGAAAAAAATCCATAAAATCATGTAAAATTTTGACTAAATACTCAACTTACTCTCTAAAATGCTAAAAATCTCTCATGTGATGTGCGAGAGCATGCGAACTAATATGTATGGGAGTGCGTGTGGGAACACGTGTAGTGGAGTAACGTGGAAGATACCTATGAGGCACACTACCCAACTTAAAAAATAAAATTTCCTAAGGTATCCTCTTTACTTTCCATGGGAACAAACATACATGGGCTTAGGACCACCTCTCTCAAAACTTCTAGTTCGTTCTTTCCTACATGAAATCAGATGCCTAGGTGGGTTAGATCGAGGGCCATATAGATCTAACAAAAACTCGGGAACCAACTCGAGTGCAACTTGGGAAGAGGACACACCATCATAACCTATTCTCAACCTCTCAAAATTACCCAAAGAGGGACTGAGGAGCATCTTTCCTACCTTCTTAGATGTGTCCTCTAAAGTAAATTTGACCTTTCGGACACTTTCGAGATTTATATCGAGTTGGGATACACAGGCTTTAAGTTTGTCACAAGTTTCCAATAAGAATTGAAGATCTCCCGTAAGACTGTCCACAATGTTGGCCAATTAACTCTTTTTCGGTCCTAAGACGATCAACTGATCACATAATGAAACCTTCACCTGCTCGAGTTGACTCATCGACGCCTCACACACCCTTAAAGCTTTCACCTCTTTCTCCAAATCTAACGCCCTAAGACTCAGATATTTGTTAAACTTTGTGGTTTTCAAAGTCTCAGTGTACAACTCTCTAAAAGATTTTTAGAGATCCCCTTCTCTTTCACTTGAAATCTTATCCTCACACTCACTTGAATGGATTAAAACATCATCGAGGACCTCATGTTTACATGTGTCCTCACCGTCGTGGGACAAACTAGAAGTACTCACGTGACTAGCCATGAAATCAACACACTTTTCATGTATTGATTCTCCCACTGAATCAATCGACTCGATGTCACTGTCGCTAAGAGTGCCTTTACTTGCAATTTCTTTGCCCTTTCTCTTCAGCCTAGTGGAACACTCTGAGAACACACTATATGGTTGACTTACTTGAGTCTGTGACATATAGGAGTTCAAACTAGTTTGGATATCGAGACAAAATAGGATTAGATTTTTTCGAGTTACTATATCTAAAAAGGCATCAAGCTTCATATGTATCCCAGTCCAAGCACCTCGATGAACTTCAAAGGGAAGTTATTTTGAACCACAATTAGGACACACTTACACTGCATAGTTGTGTTTTTATGTGTGCACAATTTTTAGTGTTTAGACCTCGTCAAAATATTTTTATAAAGAAAGTCATTTAAAATATTTTTATAAAGAAAGTCATTTAAAACATTTAAAACATTTTTATAAAGAAAGTCATTTATAAAGAAAGTCATCTAAAATATTTTTTTATTCATATTAAATAATTTTTTCTGATTAATTAAAATTATGTTTTAAAAAGTTTGAGGTTAAAGTTTAAATACTATTTTTGTGGAGAAATATTTGTGGTTACTTATTAAATTTCTCTAAAAATATTTTGAACTTGCAACTGTTTTGGTTTAGCATATGCAATCGTTTCCCTTCGCTGATTGAGTTATCAACGGTCCAAACGCTTCAATCCGTGTGACTCCTTTAATAAACCAACAATTTCCACCGCCTTTTATCCTTGCGCAGTTACGAATCTGTTCGACGAAGCAGATCCAACCCTTCGTTTATAACCAATATTGTTATCAATCCTTGGATTATAACCGTTCGTCCATAAATGAGTTTATATAGAAAGATAGGGTTTGCAACTCATTTTTTAAGAGGTGAGAGTGTGAGTCGGCAAAGTAGAACAAAATAGAGAGATTGAAGAGAGAACTTACCGGCGACGCTGTTAGAAGAAAACAGTAGAGGTCGGTGGCTCAAAACCGTTGAGAGCATAGAATGAGAGTAGCGGTGCTACATGAAATAAAAGAGAGGTCAACGGATATCATATATATATATATATATATATATATATATATATATATATAGAGAGAGAGAGAGAGAGACGCACTCCATTGCTAACAGATTAGAGAGAGTTGAGAGAAATCGAAATTATTTCTTATACCATACACGGTTTTGTCTTCTTTAAACCCAAATACCCACAAGCCTTAGACTATCCAAATGCAAAATAGTAAATCCATATTCTATGAGAGTTAATATGTAGGGGTTTGTTTAATGTTCGGGTATTGATGGTTTGACTCAAGATTGAAGACCTTCTTCAACTCTATATCTCCCTAAGAACCCATTTAATTCACTTGTAAGATTTTTCTAGGGTTTTCCAGGAGGGGTCGATCGATCGAGGTCTGGGGCTCGATCGATCGATCAAGCAGGTGTGCGAAATCTGCAGTTCTGCAGTTACGGGTTTCATCTTCTAACCTCAACCAATTCCATGTTTTTCAATCCCAAACTTCCCAAAATTTATACTACTAACATTATATCATCAAATTAGGTATTTCGTACGTAAAGCATGTCAATTTACGTCACTAAACATGGATTAACAAGTCAAAATTCAGTTAAAATTCAAGAACCCTAGAAATCTTTTAATTATGGTTCTAATATGTTTTTCCCAGAAATTTCCTTCTTATAGAACATCAAAATTCCGTGGCTTAATCTTCTACATCACAAATAATTTCCAGAATAACGTTTAAGTCATCACTACATGCAATTTCCTATCTCAAATTGGGTTTTCTTCCATATAATTCATCCTTAATCATTCCTAAACTAATATAAAGATGCATCAACGAAATAAGCAAGATAAACACTTGCCTGGGATTTTCGGTGTTCTGATTTGGTGCCGAATTTGGTTGGTTGCGTTCCCCATTTCGCGATCTACGCGTTGGCGGTGGTGGCGGTGCAAACGGGTGACTTTTGAGCCCTAGAATGACTTGAGAGCTCTCTCCTCTCCTCTCCTATGGACGTTCTAAGGTTTAGAATTGATTTAACCCTAGAAGATGACCTGGACACCTGATATAACCCCTTTAATTTTCGTGGGTTTAATTACCCAAAAATGTGAAATGTCTAAAATGCCCTCCCGGGGTACTAATTAGGCCTAGTTACGCCCCGAGACCCAAACTAAACCCCCGGGTACACTTTTCTGACTATCTCGACCCTTTTGGACACGTTGGCGCACTTAAAACGATCATACAAACAACTTATAAAATATTCACTTTTATATAATAATATTTAGTCCCGACGCGACACGGGCGTGTCCTGACTCAAATTTCCAAAATTGTCATTTTATTCACTCGTGACATTCAATATAATCAATATTATATATTACTTTGCTCATTAGTAATATTCAACACATTTTCCATAATTACTAACTCTCATCGCGTTAATAATTATAACATAATTAATTTCCGAAGTTTTATTAAATAATTAATTCACATTAAATTTAATAAATCCCCAAATTAATATAGCATAAAAATACGGGGTATTACAGTATTTAGGTATTTATGATAGACAATGTTTAACAATTTTAAATTATAAAATCCTTATGCCTCATTGTCATACTTTCTCGTATAACCTATTTAGTCAAGGTGATTATATATCTTCATATCATTGATGAATTGAACTCCATATCTTTAAGGTATATTGACACACCCCATCCGAGTTACTTATAATTGAGTTTGAAAGTCAAAGTGAGTCAAACCATAATTTCCTTAACCAAACAATAATCACAAGTACCCTTTTTCAGTATCAGCATGAAGCAATAACACTAAAAACTTCTCAAAATTTGAAAGTAATCTTGCTTATTCAAATTTTCTCAAAGGATAAGTAGGATTAAAGTAGCCCTTTTTAATTTGACCAAAATCATGGTTTTTATGCATCCCTTGCTAACCCCACCCGACCTCCTAGATTTGGCAGTGACATTTCATTACCAGAAAAGAAACATAACATAGGAATTATGAGTAAAATAGCTCAGTGAATGCATTACTACTACACCAGTGCTTAAAATTAAATGCAATAAGTCGAATCTATGTAACAATATAAAATATCTTAACATCTCTTGGCTGTTAATAACCCATAACATCTCTTGACTGTTAATAAGCCATAACATCTCTTGGCTGCTGATAAGCCATAACATCTCCTGGTTCTTAATAAGCCATAACATCTCTTGGCTGTTCATAAGCCATAACATCTCTTGGCTATTAATAAGCCATAACATCTCTTGGCTGTTAATAAGCCATAACAAATCTTGGCTGTTAATAAACCATAACATCTCTTGGCTTTTAATAATCCATACCATCTCTTGGCTATTTATAAGCCATAACATCTCTTATAATACATGCACATCATATCTATAATCAACTTAATAAGCAAAACATATCCTAACCATAATCAACTAAATAAGTACAACATATCATATCCATATTCAACTTGGTAAGTACGACATCTCATATTTGTAATCAACTCCGTAAGTACAACATATAATATCCATAATCATCTCAATAAGTACAACATATCATATTTATAATCAACTCGGCAAATAACATATCACATCTATACTCATCTCAATAAGTACAACCTCTCATATTTATACTCAAATCAGCAATTAAAACATACAATATCCATAATCATGTATAAATACATTTTACTACTGAGTACACTTACCTTGGTCACTTCATGTGTTTTTTCGTTGCCTTTGTCTGGCACTGGTTCAACCAGTTCTTCTTCCCTTCCCCATATTCATTCTTAAAATTTTAGTATCATGATAATGATGCAAACAATCCAAATAAAACTTAAACTTAACCCAATTTATAAGCATCATATAACCCCATTCCAATCATATGTCGTAAATGAAGTCCAATCTAACTTCATGGTAAGATATTTACCATACCCAAATCATAGGCCAAATATATTTTAATTTGTTCTTATTAGTTTCATCCTTAACATATTGGGTTCCAAATCCAAAAGACGATATATCATTTCAAGTTTCCTAGAGCAAGATATGCCCATTTCCTTGCTACATAGCAAATCTGCCCAATAGGCTCCTCTATCGTTCAGTGAACTTCCAGGAATTTTCATAATTTTTTTGTATCATAAATTTCTATGATATTTCACCCAACATAAATAAAAATATTTAAAAATACAAATTTAAAGTTTCATAATTTTTAAGATTCATTTACTATGTCAAGCAAAATATCGAACCCATAGTGTGCATACTTACACTTTTAGGGCAGATTTTCTACTTGAACCTCAAATTATCACCAAAGATTCATTTCTTGGTATTTTCACATAATATTCGGATATGTTATACCTATATGAGTCTATTTTCATCTGCAACTATAATTATTCAATTCCAATAAAATTACAAAAAGTTATGGAAGTTTGAATACACAAGGTTTCCAATCGAAGCAATATACATGATTTACACGTTCAACTTTGCTTAATCTTGCATCTATCCGTACATATACACCAAGGCATGAAATTTCAATACACAATTAATGATTTATATCATTTCAATTGATAATACCAAAATAATAAAAAGTTTTATGCGTAGAAGTACCTTAGGAACTTTTTCATAATTTCCTACGGATTTTTCTCAATTTTTCTCCTCACTTTCTACTTCCCGAGCTTCCCGATTCTCTCTCCTCAAGCCAAAATCTTTCATGCCTGATTTTGGATGAAGGAGGAGGTTATTTTAAGGTTTTAAAGTCGGCATTAGTCACCTCCTCTTGGTCCAATCAAAATATGACATGTGTCTCCATATAAGATAAAATATCCTTTAAAGCTAAATGACATCTTTACCCCCTATTTGTAATTTCAGTATAACTCCTTCCTTGGACCTTTGTTTTAGACACCGTTTGTTGTGTTACGAACTTAACTCATATATCTACAACTATCTAGTTTTCGCCTCAAGTCAATTATCATATTATAGTAGCCAAAACTAGTCCCGAACCTGAACATTCCTACCGAAGACTTCACAAATTTGTGTTTGTGACTAATTCAATATTTCATAAGTTATGAAGGTAGGATTAGCCTAAACACAACAACTTAAAATTATATATTATAATAACACATTATCCCAATCCCATACGGTAAGTATGATTTAAACATGGTTTATCATAATCATATCCGGGTTGTCACAACCTTCCCCCCATAGAAAATTTTGTATCATAAATTTTGGATGAATTTCACTTACCAATCAATTGGGAATACTATTTCCTCATGCCCAAAAAATCTTCTCTCATATCATCTTCATTTTATTTATCACTTATACTTAAGAATAATCATCTAATGATTTATTATAAATGGAAGTCAATTCCAAACTCATGTATTACTTCATACCTCCATTCCAATGGTCCATCGTTATTATCGTGTAATATTTCAAATAATAAATTTTCTATTACAAGACTGACTTCTTATATTTCATTTCTGCAGTTTCCATTCAATATTTCAATTCATAAATATCATATTATAAGACTAGCTTATTATATGCCATCTTCTCTTCTTCCATTCAATACCAAATACATGCGTTTGACTTTAACTAAACATACAATGACCTTAAGAAATCATTTATTCAACATAATTGCTTTACAATTATAATCTTAACCCAATACTTTTCTAATTATTATGTCTTATTTCTTTCAAGTAACCTGTACAAATACCTTAATGTATCACATTATAATATTCCACATAACACATTATCCTTATACATATTTCTAGTGACTCATTATAATGTCAACCATATTTTTTTATATGATATATCCTTAGTGATAGCACATAGGCACAATGAAAAATACAACTCAATATCCACCCAAATCAGTTGTTAATATTCAAATCTGACTAGGATTTTTCCCACACTTATACACAACATATATTCTTAAAAGGACTCCTCAGTATTTTTAAACTTCCAACTCCTAACCACCTCGCCTCAACTTTACTATTCTTATAAGCATTGCAAAATTTCACAAGAGTCATATCCACGGCATATACTCATACTATTAAAGAAGTACATCTCAGCTCTCATTAGTCTTTTCTTTTACTTATCATAATCCATTATGAACCTATGTTCTGATCGATTGTGATAGATTATATTTCTGACCATTTCACATATTAACTTTAAACATATACAACTACTAATCTTCTCACTTCACCTTTACTATGTGAACCTTCATTTTATTCACCCTCTAACAATTCAAGTCCCATTATAATCATATAACAATAATTCTTCTCACTTCTTATTCTTTAATAGGATATGGGTTTCTGTACATCACTCTCCCATACAGATGAGGAGTGCACCCATTCATAGCTTAGTACATAACACAACTCATGTCCGCACATACCAGTATAGGAAGATATCACTTCCAATACTTTATAATTTTTCTTACCACCTTTTATCTATAAAAAAATTTCTTCAATGACATGTTTGTCCATACAAGATATAAAACAATGCAATGATTCTCATAAAAATGCTTGTATTCGCTGTCATCCCCGAATAAACCTTAACATCTCATTTCCTTTCCTGCAAGATCCTTACATTTCAAATCCCACAAAACAATATATATGTATAACTAACAGATCCTAGTCAATTAAGCAAATTTCCTTATGACTCAAAATAATTTCTACTTCCATTGCCAAATCTAGGCGCTCCTCGCCCTAGAACCTTTAAAACCTAGGCTCTGATACCAAAGTTGACACACCCCAACCCAGTTACTTATATTGAGTTTGAAAGTCAAAGTGAGTCAAACCATAATTTCCTTAACCAAATAATAATCACAAGTATCCTTTTTCAGTATGAACATGAAGCAATAATACTAAAAACTTCTCAAAATTTGAAAGTAATCGTGCTTATTCAAATTTGCTCAAAGGATAAGTAGGATTAAATTAACCCTTTTTAATTTGACCAAAATCATGATTTTTACGCATCCCTTTCTAACCCCACCCGACCTCCTAGATTTGGCAGTGACATTTCATTACCTGAAAAAAAACATAACATATGAATCGTGAGCAAAATAGCACAGTGAATGCATTACTACTACACTAGTGCATAAAATTAAATGCAATAAGTCGTATCTGTGTAACAATATAAAACATCTCAACATCTCTTGGCTGTTAATAATCCATAACATCTCTTGGCTGTTAATAAGTCATAACATCTCTTGGCTGCTGATAAGCCATAACATCTCTTAGCTGTTAATAAGCCATAACATCTCTTGGCTGTTAATAAGCCATAACATCTCTTGGCTATTAATAAACCATAACATCTCTTGGCTTTTAATAAGCCATAACATCTCTTGGCTGTTGATAAGCCATAAAATCTCTTATAATACGTGCACATCAGTAAGTACAACTTATCCTAACCATAATCAACTCAATAAGTACAACATATCATATCCATATTCAACTTGGTAAGTACGACATCTCATATTTGTAATCAACTCGGTAAGTACAACATATAATATCCATAATCATCTCAATAAGTACAACATATCATATTTATAATCAACTTGGAAAATAATATATGACATCCATAATCATCTCAATAAGTACAGCCTCTCATATTTATACTCAACTCGGCAAGTAAAACATACAATATCCATAATCATGTATAAATACATCTTACTAGTGAGTACACTCACCTTGGCCACTTCATGTGTTTTTCCGTTGCCTTTGTTTGGAACTGGTTCAACCAGTTCTTATTCCCTTCCCCATATTCATTCTTAAAATGTTAGTATCATCATAATGATGCTAACAATCCAAAGAAAACTTAAACTTAACCCATTTTATATGCATCTTATAACCCCATTCCAATCATATATTGTAAATGAAGTCCAATCTAACTTCATGGTAAGATATTTACCATACCCAAATCATAGGCCAAATATATTTTAATTTGTTCTTATTAGTTTCATCCTTAACATATTGGGTTCCAAATCCAAAAGACGACATATCATTTCAAGTTTCCTAGAGCAAGATATGCCCATTTCCTTGCGACATAGCAAATCTGCCCCATAGGCTCCTCTATTGTTAAGTGAACTTCCAGGAATTTTCATAATTTTTCTGTATCATAACTTTCTATGATATTTCACCCAACATCAATAAACATATTTAAAAATACAAATTTAAAGTTTCATAATTTTTAAGATTCATTTACTATGTCAAGCAAAATATCGAACACATGGTGTGCATACTTACACTTTTTGGGCTGATTTTCTACTTGAACCTCAAACTATTAGCAAAGATTCATTTCATGGTATTTTCATATAATATTCGGATATTTTATACCTATATGAGTTTATTTTCTTTTTCAACTAGAATTATTCAATTCCAATAAAATTACAAAAAGTTATGAAAATTTGAATACACAAGGTTTCCAATCGAAGCAATATACATGATTTACACGTTCAACTTTGCTTAATCTTGCATCTATCCATAAATATACACCAAGGCATGAAATTTCACTACAAAATTAATGATTTATATCATTTCCATCAATAATACCAAAATAATAACAAGATTTATGCGTAGAAGTACCTTAGGGACTTTTTTGTAATTTCCTACGAATTTTTCTCAATTTTTCTCCTCACTTTCTACTTCCCGAGCTTCCCGATTCTCTCTCCTCAAGCCAAAATCTCTCATGCCTTATTTTGACTGAAGGAGGAGGTAATTTTAAGGTTATAAAGTCGGCATAGGTCACCTCCTCTTGGTCCAATCAAAATTTGACATGTGTCTCCAATAAGACAAAATATCCTTTAAAGCTAAATGCCATCTTTACCCCCTATTCACAATTTCAGCATAACTCCTTCCTCGGACCTTTGTTTTACACACCGTTTGTTGTGTTACAAACTTTACTCATATATCTACAACTATCTAGTTTTCACCTCAAGTCAATTATCATATTATAGTGGCCAAAACTAGTCCTGAACCTGAACATTCCTATCAAAGACTTCACAAATTTGTGTTTGTGACTAATTCAATATTTCATAAGTTATGAAGGTAGGATTAGACTAAACACAATAACTTAACATTATATATTCTAATAACACATTATCCCAATCCCATACGGTAAGCATGTTTTAAACATGGTTTATCATAATCATATCCGGGTCGTCACATATATGCTTTTTTAAAATCAATTTTTATAAAAATTTCATTTTCACATTTAAACTGAATCTAATGATTAACTTGACTTTCTTTATGTTATAATTATTTTTTTTTTGTTAATTTCCATGAAAAAAATAGGGGGAGAAATTATGGGTGAAAGAGGATTAAATTAAAGGAGAGGTTTAATTTAATGATAATATGGACCTTTTGATATAGAAAGACAATAAGGAATGCATATACACATAGGAAGTGAAGTACAATGCATTAATTTGATTTTATAGGATGCACACTTTCTAGGACTGTGATATATTTTTTGTCATTAGAGGACTTATACTTTGATATTCATATGTATATTTCATTGTAATTACATCCGATTAACTGTACTTTTTTATATATTGGTATATTGATCCTCTTTGCTAGTGTATGATAGGTTAATAGGGTGTAATAGCTAAAATTGTTTCTTGTTGATTACATGTGGATATGGTGATGTATGATTTTGGCCAAGATTATTTCATTTTTTTCATAGGGTGGTATATTTCTATACCTCTAATCTTTTGGTTTGTATATTTTCCACATAATAGAGAAAGGGGTATATTGCCCAGGAATTCATTTTTCATATTCCATTTTTAAAACATATTTTGTGTCATTTTATTCCTTCAGGTCATTATATCATAGAACAACTACATTATATTTGCTTTGTCTTTTCAACCCATAATCGACAAGATCACATATTGATATTACCACTTGGTTAATGTATTTAGATTTTTTAAAAGACCTTAACACTTTCTCATATTCAAATTAACCTTTCCTTCAAAATATTTTATTTATTTATGTATGTGTGTGTTTGTTTCGTTTTGGTATTAGGTGATATACATATGCATGTCTACTATTCATAAAGACACTATACTTTAAAATTTCTTTACGTGAGTATATCATATGAAAGTTTAAGCAAGGTTCAAATTTTTATATATCTTTATTGCCCTAGCCATAAGATGGATACTTTTGCTGATCATTTGCCTCATCGAAGCATGGCTTTCCTCTGATAAAAAGCCTCTATTTGCTGGTCGCATTGTCAACCAGAGTTTTACCCTAAAATTTGTTTTTTTCCTCGCATCTTCTCTCACTGACTATTCACCTCAGCGAAGAAGACATTAGATGCAGTGAAGATACTACTTAGACCCTGAGTTTTTCCTACTAAAGTAGATATATTTTAAATATCACATGGGAGACCATGAAGACTTTTTTGTCAACAAAATATTCTCTAAACACAAGTGCTTTAATCTCGCATGTGATGTTATCCTCCCCCTTATTTAGGTTCATCTTCCACACTTAGAAGAGCTTTATATATATATATATATATATATATATATATATATATATATATATATATATATATATATATATATATATACTCCTATTTGTCAAAACTCTAAAGAAAAACATTGAGAATTTTTTTAGATAAACACACCTGATTAAAGAGGAAAATTTTGAGATATTTATTGTTAATTTTAAATAATCTAAAGAGCTAAACCATAGTTTTCCTTCTTCATATTTCTCTTTGTGTTTTTGAGTTGTTTGAATTCAAAATTTGATCACAAGTCCTATTGAAGCCTATAAACTTCTACTTTTGTTCATGAACAAGAATACTTGTATTCTTTCTCTTGAGAGACTTGTGTGAATATCTAAAAAATACATTATGAGGTTTGAGTAAGCCATACGATTTTGAAAACCCAAAAAACCTTTTGGAGAACACACGTATTAAAAAGTGGTAATCCAAGCATTGGTGGATTCTTAACAAAGTTCTTCTTCTACTTCAAAGAGTATTTTAATTTCACGGGGTATTATTGAAAGACATTACATGAGTCCAGAACCGGTCGTCATTGTGTAAAATTCTCTAGTTGTTGACGCTTTCCTCATAAGACATGGTGGGAAAAATTTGACAGTCTATTAGTGTGTTGCATGACTGTAATTCATTGTGTTCTATTTCTGATATTATACCCCTGTACATTTTTTGTTTCGTTCCCCGAGTTTTTTTTGCTCATTTTGTTGTTTTCTTCGTACGACATTATGTTGTCTGATTGTTTACCTTATAGCACATTTAGATTAAATCAACTACGTTTTAAGATAAAATTTGGTCTTTGATGAGCGCAGGTTTCGCCGCATCGCGAGAGTCACCTACGCGCCGGTCGTTTTATGTTCGGCTCACCTGAACTATACAAAAACCTAAACTACGACTATACTCAACTGGTGAGTACAACGGTAAGTCGGGTATCGAGAATCCACAAGGACAAGTTGCTAGAATTTAAGTGATTAAATACTCCGAAATAAAAGTGTAAAATATGGTTACAAACTAAAAGGAAAAATATGCATAAAGGGAAATGTTAATCTAGGCAATGGTATTGAAACTAGATTAAGAAAGCGAGTAGAACTATAGATTGCGTCGAATATCCCTCACCCGAGTTAATTAGTATAAAATGGTTACATGGGTCGACGAGTTATTACACGTGCGTCTCGTTTCAACAGTTAATTAAATCAAGGGTTGTTACGCCCTAAATCATCATAAAAGCCTAATAAGATTTTGGTGTCAACAAAGATCCCGGAAATTACGCGCGAAAGGTCGTAAGCATGGGACATACATGATATGCCCCATAAAATCCCCTAGGCGAAATAACTAGGTCAACGCACCCAAAATAGACCCGTAAACACCATCACCAAAGCAAAGCAACGCGTCAACTCGAGTGAGTGCAATTCAAGCACAACCTAATTTAGATTACCTAGAAAGCATCGTAAAAACACGATAAATGGAAAGCGGGAATAAACGCGATAAATCTATACTACAAAGCAAGTAAATCAAAACATGTGAATCTAATTAAGAAAGCATGTAAATCAAACTATTAAAGCAAGAAATAAGGAAATACAAACTATATAAATGGAGGGGATGATGAATAGTGCAACAATCAATCCAAAAGGGTGTTAATCCAAGAACAATTGAAGAAGAACTCTTCAAAACCCTCAAAACCTAAGCTATTATAACCTAAAATCGTTTTGTCTACTGAATATATTCTTATTACAACAAAATTGGCTTAAGTAGTAAGTTGGAATAAAAGAAAAGAAGAAAGAAAAGAGAAGAAAATATCTGCAGGGAAAAACAGAGCATCGATCGTTCGACCCCTGTGGTCGATCGATTGACTATTAAAATCGTGGAAAAAATTCAAAGGCTCGATCGATCGACCCCCAGGCTCGATCGATCGATCAAGCAGGGCGGCCTGCTGTTTCCCCTGTTTTGGCATGCTTTCCACCGCCGCTGAATTCGCCGTAACTTTGTCATACGGACTCAGAATCACGCACCGTTCACGGCCACGCAAAACTAGCGAGGAGAGATACAACTCCGTGTGGATGTCGGGCCAGGTGCCCAAGCTGTTAAATGATCGAATTGCCCTTGAACGTGCGGTTGCGTACGAAAATTGCGCGGAATGCATCCGAATCCCATTCTTGGTACCTAAATACCTACAAAAGCCCAATTATACCTCATATAGCATGTTATCAATAGAAACAGAGGTTGTCTGGTTAACGGGCTTTAATATAGAGATTAAGGCACCCGAGGAGGCTAGAATGCGTAGGTTCGATGGATGAAATACGCAATATTTGCGTATTATCACACCCCCTAACTTACACATTGCTAGTCCCTAGCAATGAAATAGGATGCAATAAGAAGAACAAGTAAACCAACACAGGAGATAGTACAAAAGTATGGTATAAAAGCAATAAAAATATAAGGCCACTTTCGCGGGCGATTCGATTGCATTTAGCGTATGCAATAAGCCGTTAAACCCCTAGGTTACCCTAGCGGACGAGTGTCGTCTCGTGAGGGTTTTCAGTGATGGTACCCAAAAACATCATAAAGTTTCCTCAAAATATGCCTAATCAAGTACGACAAACTCATCAATGCAAACAGGATTTCAACATGTTATTAGCATAGAAAACGAATTCGCATGAGAAGTCCGTTGTTATTAACATTATCGAATGCACCTCAATGAATTGAAACTCTAACATGTGGGAGGGGACTGAGCATATGCAAAGTATGATTTGGTGAAAAACTTAAATAATTCGGATACTAAATATCAAAGCATGCATAAAAGTCAATCCTCACGGGCATCACACTCATCAAATGAATTCACTTGAAACAGGGAGGTAACACACGGGACATGCAGGCATAAGGAGTAAATGTAAAGGGAAACTAGGCCGCACACATGTCACAAATGAAGAACGCTATATAGGAAATAAAAATTGCAATCTCAGTGAAAGGATACCGCACATATAAAAGAGGCGAAATGCATTTTCACAGATTATCAACACTATTTAAACATTTGAATTACATCAACTTAAGATCACATAGGACTTGTATAGGGTTGTAATGTAGGCTCGGTTAGGGTACGAAATGAAAGGGATGTATATACGAATTCAAAGTGTTTGGGGATGAAACTCGGAATAATGGGAAAAAGTGGGCAATTTCAAAATTGGACAAATGATGTCCAAATAAGCATTAGATATAACAATCGAGAGAGTAACAAGGATTATTGAAACATTATAAACAATATAAACAACTTTCTCTTTCTTTTTCTTTTCTTCCTTTTTCTCACTTTTTTCTTTTGTTTTCTTTTGTTTTCTACTTTCTCTTTCTCACTCTTTTTCTTTTTACTTCTTACTCTTTTCATGCTCAAATTGCAACCACAATACAATAATATCATCCAATCCCAAGCAACAATCCAAACAAGGGTATGTAACGTAATATGTATGGTATAAAACTCCAATTTGGAGTTAGTTATGGGATTTTGGGTAATGAAAAGAAAGGCTAGTATTTAGGCTCAAGTGGGTTGACTAGGGAACATATAAAAGGTGAGGTCAAGGTCATATAGGTGATATACCAAAGATGGCCTATGATCATTTCAAAAAGTTAACACAATTCTCGAGTCAAACAGCATATGAAAATCATGCTCAAGTAACACATTTCAAGTATGAACTCAATTAATGAACGGTCAATGAAAGAATAAAGAGATTACCAACGACTGTAACATTTTCAAAGAGGAGAGAAAAGTGTATACACTCACAAATGAAGATAAGTCTCTAATCTCACTCGATGTAAGTATATACAATGCAACAAAAGCATACCGAGTTATAAAAATCTTAAACCAAATCAATATAACAAGAATGGTGCATGTGCTCACAGATTAAAGTTTAATTCATGAAGTTATTCATAATATCAATGATTTAGGGACTAAAATCTAATAACTTCTAAAATCGAGAACATGCATCGTTAAATTGTCTATTTGATCAGGCAATTATTAAAATTTATCATCGGAAACAAAGGCAAAATGCCTAATAAAGGAGAAAAAAGAAAGAAAATATTTTTGAAAATTTTCAAAATTTTAACAAAAACATGCTTTGTAACTAAATTGTATCAAATCCAAGGACTAAACAGCAAAATGGATAGAATATCCTACACCCCCTAACTTGAATGTTGCATTGTCCCCAATGCGTCCATTAAAGAACACAACACAAAGCTAGGAAAAGAATGATATTACCCAAATGTGGAGTGATCTCCATAAGTACAAGTCCAAATGAAGCTGCAAAACAAGTTAGTACAAAGCATATGAAGAATATGTACCGATGTATTAAGTTAAGAGAATCTATGTCAGAAGTTACAATAATATAGAGGGGCTGAAGTGAAAATACTAGATAAATTGATGGTGAACTTTTTGATTTTATAAAATGGAAGGTCACACACATCAAAATCCAATAAACAACCACAAACTACATTTTCATTTCTCATTTCATAAGTTCAGTACAAAAACACTTAATACATTACAACTAGTGAAAATGAAAGAAATAAAAATAAAAATAAAAATAAAAATAAAAATAAAAATAAAAATAAAAATAAAAATAAAAATCAAAATCAAAATCAAAATCAAAATCAAAATCAAAATCAAAATCAAAATAAAAATAAAAATAAAAATAAAAATAAAAATAAAAATAAAAATAAAAATAAAAATAAAAATAAAAATAAAAATAAAAAGTGCAATATAATATCCAATCCCAGAATATAAAGATAACCCAGTACAGCAGCAGCCTAGTGGCCAGAACCACTAGGATCAGAGGGGTCCTGAAAATGAGGAGGCAATGGTGTGTCGGAATCACTGCGCTGCAGATAAAGATCTCTCATCATCCGCTGCATCATCCGCTGCATCATCCGATAGTCCTGTCTGTGCTGTGCCCTCGCCTGCCTCTACATGGCCCACTCCTGCCGCTGCTCGGCATAAAACTGCTCCTGCTGAGCCTGCTCCTGTGCCCATTGTTGCTGCTGCTCGGCCTGCAACTGGTCAAGGCAGGACTCCCACGTATCCCACCTGAGCTGGGTCTCCTCCCAGCGCTGGTCCTGCACGGCCTGGAATGCCACAAAGTGGGCATCATCATCAGTGTGCGGCGCGTGAGAACCCTCACCCATCTCCATCTCCCGTATCGTGTCCTCCTCGGCGTCAGGCTTATCATCCACCTCCGCCCTCTATCTCTTACCTCTCGGTTGCCCCCACTCGTGCTTTAGTATTTTTGAAATATTGTCCTTGGAGAGAAGCTCGAGTGGGTCATGCTTACAGTCAGCGTCCAACTCAGGGAAACCGTGCGAAATACATATCCTCGTAATGAGGGCAGGAAAGGGAAGGGAAAATCTCCCGGCGATCTCTTTAGCTGTCGCGCACTTCATGTCTAGAAAGATACTGGGCAAGGTGATATTGCCCAAACCATTAATCATCGTGTAGATCAATGCGGCATGTTTGTGACGAACCTCTGACCGGTTGTTCAGCACCTTGAAAGAGTAGACATTGATGTAGTATAATAACCTCGGTAAGTCCTCCATCGCAGCCGAGCGAAAAGCACCCTTTTTCCACGCCTCGCCCGGTGCAAGAGCCTCTATCAATGTCCCCCGGCCGAAGATGGTCCCATCCATGAAACTGACTGCATCTGCGGGGTGTGGAACACCCATATAATCTGCCAAATCTGAAATGCTGAAGGGTATACTCACCCCACGAACCATCGCCTCGTATGTAGTCGGCCCACTGCCCTTTACCTCTACTAACGTCACGTAGAAATACGGACCAACTCCTCGTTGACGCGCCCGTTAGTAGCAAGAAAGGGTTCCCACCCCTGACGACGCAAAAGAACACGCGCCTCCCTTGGTATTTCCTCAATGGCCCACGCAAAATGATATCCAAGTGGATGCTCGGATGTATGAAAGTGTGCGCGGAACCAATCCCGCTCCTGTTCGCAGCGGAAACCATCAACGCCCCCGACGGGCATACACCTAGTAGAGCTGTATTTCTTCGGTGCCATTTCAACCTACAAAACAAGAATTAGGCAATACAAAAAAAATTGTAAGCAGAATTAATGGTTAGTTAGTGTACAAGTTGAAATGGAGGTGCAAGCACGCAAATCCTAGGTGAAAATTGCAACATTGAGATAAAAATTGTCGGAATGCGACATGGAATGAAAATCACCCAAGTGTGCGTCAAAAATTGTATTGAAAACTGTTTTAGGCATTTTGACGAACACTTGGCGTGCGCAATGTGCATCAAGGTTGAAAAATACCACATTGAACCAACAAAATCGCCCCACTCATGAACAAAACAACAATGCAGCAATAATCATGTGTTCATGAGTGGATTTACAACAAGAATCATGAGAAAATTCGACTGGAACAACAAAAATCAGGGGGAAAAACAACCACATTCAAACAATGTCAAATAAGGGTTTAAACATGTAAAACTTGACTAAAATCTACCAAAAACTACAAAAACATGTTAAAGTAGGAAGGATTATACCTTTGTAGTTTAGAGATTGGAAGAAATTGAAGAAATGTGGTGTAGGGATTCTAGGGCACGAAATAGTGTAAAGAAGAGGAGAAAAAATAAGGAGAAAGGGAAATAAAAGCAGCAGACCTCGGCCTTTAACTGCTCGATCGATCGAGCCTTGGCCTTCGATCGATCAATCAAGCAGGGCCAGGCACACTACTTCTTTCCTGAAATAGGGGGGGGGAATGGAATTCAGGGATAATGGGGGGGGGGGGGGGGGTGGGGTAAATATAAAATAAATATATATATAGTATATATAAGTATATATATATAAAAATCTGAAATAAAAATATAAAAAAAAATTAAAAATTAAATACACATAGGCTTAAATATACACACAAAAAGGCCTATGCTAACCAAAAAATAAAATATGTACACCGAGCAACACACACACATATTTACAATAAAAATGAAAAATAAAATAAAATAAAAAAGAAAAACAAATGCAAATGCGTGAGGATGCGTGTGTGAAAAACAACGGAAAAATGTTTTTGGGGCTTTTTTGATCATTTTCTTAAGAAATGTGTGCCGGGATGCCTAGTCTCCGCAAATTCAAGTCTGTTGAACCTATAAAAGAGTTAGAACCAAGCATACAAAAAGAAATAAAAAAAAGATTAACTAATTACACTAGGCTAATATTAAGAAAAATAAAAATGAAGAAGTTAGCTATATACAACTACATTCAGAACTCTAATTAGCTATATACTAAAAGTTGAAACTTTTGAGGGTCCATCCAAAACACAATTTGAATTTGGAAGATCAACGGTGGACCCTCCCGAATATGCATGCCTCCCGAAAAATAGGAATTCCGTTCGAACGACGGAAGGCATGTGTAAGGCGGTAAAAGTGAACCATCCCCAATTGAAACTTTGGGAGGGAGGATGGGGGATTTGGATAGGACATGCAACAAATACACATGCGGGCCGAGAAAAGATGAATCAACTCCCGAGTATTTTAAAGTTGGAACAGGAGGCGGCGCACATGAGGGCAAATATGTCGTTATGGAAAGCGACTCGAGCGAGTACTCCTCGTCGGTGAAAAGGTTTGGATCTAAAAAGTTTTGAACCGGTTCATCGGGTACTCGAATTGGTACGACAGTATATAATGAAGACGGGGATGAAAGAAATTCAATCTGAGGCGATGAATGATCATCGCTTGAGAATTGAATTTCGGGAGAAATAGGATCGTTTGCAATGAAACTTTCTTCTTTGTAAATCAAAGAAGAAACAAATTCATTGCAAATAGATACCATTACTTTTTCATCCTCATTTCATTCTCTACTATACCGTGGGTCAAGTCAAGGATGATTTGTTCCAAAGTAGGAACGAAGTCCTCATTTGGTTCAAAACAGTCCTCGACTTCGGCAGTCTCCGAAGAAAAGTCATCGTCGAATTCAAATAGTAAATCCAACTCGTGTTCCCAACAACGCTTTTCTTCCCGATAACGTTCTTCAATCCTCTCATTTTCAAGCATACGCAATCCCTCACCGAATGTCATAGGGCGAGGAGCGGATGCTTGGAAATGGGAGGTTTGAAAGTTGTTCTCGGGACTACACTCAAAATCATTAACATAGGAATTTTGAAAATGATTACAATTGGTTTCAAAATTCTTATCATCAGGATCTTACGACCCAAAATCAGAATGATCATGCACAAAATTGCTGTAATCCAAACTTTGACTTTCGTAATACTCACCCAATGTCATTTTAGTGTAATACCCTGTATTTCTGAATATTCCAAATATTCTATTTAATTAAATTGGAGAATTAAATGAGAAAATACGGCTTAATTTAAATTACGTAAGAGTAGTAATTTATAAAGTTTTATTTAAAATTGTAATTTTGGAATATTAATCGAGAGATAGATACCGGTTTATATTGCCTCATTATATTTACTTAGTGCGAGTGGTAAATAGTTACTTAACGCGTGTAGACCGTGTTGGGGTGAGAACGAGTAATATTTTTTAAGTGACTCAAATGATAATTTAGAGGTCACAGATGAGTCCGGAAGGGTCAAATTAGTCAAAATAGTATACCCGGGGGTACTAGTTGAGTCCCGGGATAATTTTGGACTAAACCGAGACCGTTCGGGGGCGTTTTGGTCTTTTAACATGAGAGGGTATGGAGACCTACGAAATTGAGAGATTTATATCAGCCGTATGATAGAGGGGTTAGGGTTATAAAACCCATGAAAACACACCATAGCCATTAGAGACAAGAGAGAAACCATTCTCAAGGCAATATGAAGAATTGGGAAGGATTCAAAGGAGATTTTCACTATCAACTTGTTGGGGAAGAAGGATTGAAGGATGAAGATCATCAATCATCAACAACAATCACGAAATCAGATCCTACTGATCATAAGGCAAGTTGTTTATTGCAAAAATTATAAGGTTATAGTACCCATGTGTAGGGTTTTTGAATAGTCTTGTTTAAATCAATATCTTGATAAGAAAATAATGATATTTATACATGTTGGGATAGGAATCGCATGTAGAATGATTTAACATATGTAGAGGATTAATATTCAGATTAGACTTGATGATTATTTCGGAATAAAATCTGGATTTTGAATGAAAATATGGGAAGAACACCATAACTAGGGTTTCAAGAAATTATGGGTTTAATTCGCTTTTTCTTTAAAGGAATTGGAGTTTTGATGTATTTGACACGTTAGAAATTGTCCTAGTATATGTGAAGACATGTTAGGATCATTGGGTCGAAGTTTGGTGGACTATAATGGAGTTTGAAGATTTGTTAATGGAGGAAAAGCTTAACGAAGAAGACGAACTGCGTCTGTCCCTGTTCGATCGATCGATCGATCGATCGATCTCGAACTATCGATTGATCGACTATGTCGATCGATCGAGCCCAGCAGTCGATTGATCGACGCAAGCTATTTTTCTCGAATTTTTCTTGTTTAAGTCTTCGTTGATTTATGGGAATGAACGAGTATCCTATGATTTACATTATACTTATATGGGAGTGATAATAAGACCAGTAGGTATATTTTTGAGGTCCGATAAGGCCATTTTGTGTAGGGCTTGGATTACGAACCGATGAGAATAAATCCGATTTAGTAGAGTATCGGGGAATTCGAAATTGAGTTACGAGGCGAAGTAAATTCAATTTAAGTAATAAACTAGTAGGGTAAGTAATAACTACTGAAATTATATGTGAGGGGTAACTAGGACCCTTAGAGTTACGTGAATACTCAAATAAATGCAATAGTGAAATAAATTATAAATTAATGAGTACGATGGATATAAGTAAAATATATTCCGTACGTGCATGATTTGATGGGTTAGGTGTGTACCTACTAAATTATATAAAAGTTTGGGTTAAGAGAATTTTACCTAAATTAATTATGTTAGGGTCTATGAGACATTCCGAACTAACATAAAGTTATTATATGTTTGGGGTCGATGAGAAATGCCGAACCAAACCTTGAACTGGTGTCGCGATGAAAGAGTCCTGAACCAGAATATGTGTATATATATATTTTTAAAAATAGTTGGGGTCGATGGATAATTCCGAACCAACTCTCACTTGGGGTCGATGTATCATTCCGAACCAAGAATCATTTACGTGTGTATATAAATAATTATGGTCGATGTATCATTCTGAACTAATTCTTACTTGGGGTCGATGAATCATTCCGAACCAAGAGTCTTTTACGTGTATAAAAAGGGCAAAATAGTAATGACTGATATTTAGTATATATTGTGTGTGAAATATATACTTGATGATATTCTACTTCTGTGTTTTAGTAGATTAATATACATTATGCATTTAAAGATACATACTGAACTGGTAAGTTAAGTAGTGAAACTTAATTACGAAATGCACCTTTAGATAGAGAAAATCTATTTAGTAATTCAAGTAGCGAAACGTAGTTACACAAGTGGGAAGTCAACAATTGTGAGAATTGTAGTAATTTTAGTAGTGAAACTAAATGAGAAGTCTTAAAAAAAATAACGTAGATGAAATGTTACTAGAGAATTAATTAACATACGCAAGATGTTAGTGAAACGGTTGTACTGTATGGGCGGTACTGGAACTTGGGTACAGATAAGTTCAGTTGACTACTTTGGTTTTATTTAGCTTGGGAGGTATGGCTAGATAAACTAAGTGTAGAACGTTAGGTGTGCACAAAAGATGAGGGGTGAGTAAACTCAAGAGAGTGTACGAGAACCTAACATGTGTAATCAATAACCGCATTTTATATTGTGATAAACACTTCTTAAATATTTTCAAAATGTTTTGAGTACTAGCTCTTGCTATAAAATATCGTCAAAACCTTTTAGATGTCCATCCATAGGGACGCCATGTATGATGATTCCATTCAAGGGGCTCAGAGCTGTAGTATAGTGGATGCTTACTGGATTTTAACTAGACGATATCTCTCATTCAGATCTAGTACAGGATCTCACACTATTCTATGTATGGACTTGTGGTCCGGTTTTAGTCTCAGATGTTAGTTTCAGACTAGTGGTTATTCTATTATTGTTTAGGATTTTTAGTCGATGGTTTATTCAGTAATACTTTTGTTCTGTTGTACTTTTACTTTGTTGATTGGGTTATAGTACATGATTATTTTTACTTCGTTTCGCATGGTTGATTTATCTGTTTTAAGAAAGATAAAATTTGGCACCGGTCTAATTTTACTTAGGGGATTAGTAATTAAAAAGTTTTCGACAGTGATGCTAAGAATGAACCATATGAGAAACCTATTTTAATTTAATAAAGGCCTGATCACCCGATGTTTAATTAGGCGGGGTGTCACAGATGGTATTAGAGCATCAGTTTCTAGTGTCCATAGGATCTGTACGACTTACTACGTTTTTAGCGTATCGTTTGATTGATATAGATCCCTATATTAGGATTGTTGTACTCCTCTACGTACGTAGTTTACGTTCTCCTGCTATTTAGTTCATGAAGTGTAGTATATACGAGTTCGATTGGGTATGATATGTCGAACCTGACGATAAGACTAGCAAGGGTGTTGGAAGGACTGCAGGAGGAAGGGGCTCGGCATGAGGCATGGGGTGTTCGAGGATAGTAATCGTAGGAAAGATGACCGTTGTCGAGGTCACTCCTAGTGTGTAATGGAAGTAGAATGTGCAGGGGTTTTGGCATTAAGGATAGAGTAGAAATGCTCAGAAGTGAAAACATAGGTAAATTTTATAGAGGCAACGTGGTGGGGATACCAGTCACCACATCCGGACTGAGGGTCAGTATACAAATAGGGACCTTACATATAGTTTAACCGCAAATTTCTCCAATGATGGTTCAAAAACGAAGCGAATGGAAATTCCTGAACATTTATCTGTTGAAGTGAACTTGTACCGATGAGATAGGTATAAGGGAAAAAAAAAAGTGCCCTTGAGAGAATGGGCTCTCGAGTTGTCATTCACAATTTTGGTAAAACTCTTCTTGAACAACTTATGTATATAAAGGTAGTATGGTACTTCTTACAAGGTTGAGGTAAATGCTCCTAGATGGGCGGAGCTAAGAGAATTTAAAGATTTAGTCAAAGATTAAGACTGAATGTAATGGGGCTGGTGCAAGCCATAAGTGGAAACCCACTAGGGGATTTAATTATTAGATTTTAAGTCGGGAGTGTTAAGTCCCACAGTGCATTCCTCTTGGTCAGTAGAACTAAGGGAACCAGGATGATAGTGTTCAGAATCGAGGCTACCAAGTCCGAGATGAGGGATACCCAAACTGGTCGGTGTGGCCTAGAGTAAGGGAATTTTTGAAAAGATGTCTAGTGTAGTTGTAGGGCCATGCGTTTTATTTTAGCTTGAAGTTATTTGAGGAAATAATAACTCCGTTAAGTTTTGCATTCCGGAGAAGACAAGCGTGTTAGGTCCGGAAGCCATCTGAACCACCATAGCGATGGATAAGGAAGTATATGGATTTTAGCCTCGAGTGAATAGGGTATATGACGATGCCTCACCTGAAAGAGGGTCGAGTTGTCATTATTCATCAATATGTGAGAGACCGCGGAGATTATGAACATCTCATAGTAATTGATTGCGGTGTGTGGGAACCTAAATGATGTGAGCCAAGGTATGTAGTATGACCGCTGAGCGGAGAGATCGAGTTCGCTGTTATAATTAGTGCTAAGGACTTAGTGATAGTATAAGCGCGGTGCCACTTGACTCCTTTAGAAATATTGGAGTATGGTTGCACATATTGTCGAGGAATGGAATTTGGGCATCTCGACTATGTGTTGTTCCGACAATGCTCAGTAAGAATTCATGGGGGAGAGGTCCCTTGTTTAAGTTCGGTTGTGAAAGGGGATACGACTGAATTTTTATGTACGTCAGGAGAAGAGACGTTGTTAGATGCTAGGACATCAGTGGAGCCGGTAGTGTTGTGGAGGAACAATGAAAGGCTTACTTCACCATGAAGGGATAAGTGGGACTTTATGGGCAAGGATTTGATTTTTGTCTATAAGGGATGGAGAATACCCACAAGATTATAGTCACATCGTGTAGACAAGGTTAGAGTTGAGGAAAAGCACATTACGGGTGCGACGCTTGTAATGTTTTTGCAAATGTGCACGGAGAAAAGGGTGTATGGGCGCCCTAATCAATTGGCCTTCTTAGACATCCGAGATAGAGGGATGCGAAAAATTATTTTGCACGCCGGTGGGGAAATTATAAAGTAACCAACCCCAAAAGTGCGCCAATTACGAAGAGTGCACAAATTGTAAAGTATAATATACCCGGAGAGAGAGGGGAATAGAGTACCACTTGAGGAAAGATGACATGAGTGGGAAGCGGTGTTGAGGAAGGGACATAGTGAGATTGTCTCCAGAGACACCGCTAGTTGATAGAGAAAGATAGACTCAAAATGAGCAACCGGAATGTGATAGTGAAACTATGTTTCCAATGATGGAAGGAGGAGACAGACTTATAAATTATTGATGGGCTGTGAACATCATAATTAAGCCAACATTTTGTTGGGGTAGCGGAATGGGGTGACCGGGATGGATTAACATGTAGTTGAAAAGGGAGAGTGAACAAGTGCACAGTGATGCTCTACATGATTGTGAATCAGAATGAAATCCTAAAATTTCTACCCTGTGAGAGATGGTCAGGGAGGAATAGAGATAAAGTGTTATTTTGAGTAGGTTGTGTTTGCCTACGACTCAACGTTAGTGAGAAAGGAAGATGATACGCCCTTACGATAGTGGAATTTTGGAGAAGCCCACTGATCAATTCATAGGTTGAATGTATACCTATATGAGCATATTTGTAGGTAGCGTGAGACTGCCTATATGAACTGTACATAAGGTTTAGGTTCTTGGGTGCCTATTAAGAACTTATGTGTACTGCAGGTTTCGCCGCAGCGCGAGAGTCACCTACGCGCCGGTCATTTTATGTTCGGCTCACCTGAACTATACAAAAACCTAAACTACGACTATACTCAACTGGTGAGTACAGCGGTAAGTCGGGTATCGAGAATCCACAGGGACAAGTTGCTAGAATTTAAGTGATTTAATACTCCGAAATAAAAGTGTAAAAGATGGTTACAAACTAAAAGGAAAAATATGCATAAAGGGAAATGTTAATCTAGGCAATGGTATTGCAACTAGATTAAGAAAGTGAGTAGAACTATAGGTTGCGTCGAATATCCCTCACCCGAGTTAATTAGTATAAAATGGTTACATGGGTCGACGAGTTATTACACGTGCGTCTCGTTTTGATAGTTAATTAAATCAAGGGTTGTTACGCCCTAAATCATCATAAAAGCCTAATAAGATTTTGGTGTCAACAAATATCCCGGAAATTATGCGCGAAAGGTCATAAGCACGGGACCTACATGATATGCCCCGTCAAATCCCTTAGGCGTAATAACTAGGTAACGCACCCAAAATACACCCGTAAACACCATCACCAAAGCAAAGCAACGCGTCAACTCGAGTGAGTTCAATTCAAGCACAACCTAATTTAGATTACCTAGAAAGCATCGTAAAAACACGGTAAATGGAAAGCGGGAATAAACGCGATAAATCTATACTACAAAGCAAGTAAATCAAAGCATGTGAATCTAATTAAGAAAGCGTGTAAATCAAACTATCAAAGTAAGAAATAATGAAATACAAACTATATAAATGGAGGGGATGATGAATAGTGCAACAATCAATCCAAAAGGGTGTCAATCCAAGAACAATTGAAGAAGAACTCTTCAAAACCCTCAAAACCTAAGCTATTATAACCTAAAATCGTTTTGTCTACTGAATATATTCTTATTACAACAAAATTGGCTTAAGTAGTAAGTTGGAATAAAAGAAAAGAAGAAAGAAAAGAGAAGAAAATATCTGCAGGGAAAAACAGAGCATCGATCGTTCGACCCCTGTGGTCGATCGATCGATTGTTAAAATCATGGCAAAAATACAAAGGCTCGATCGATCGACCCCCAGACTCGATCGATCGATCAAGCAGGGCAGCCTGCTGTTTCCCTTATTTTGGCATTGTTTCCACCGCCGCTCAATTTGCCGTAACTTTGTCATACGGACTCAGAATCACGCACCGTTCATGGCCACGCGAAGCTAGAGAGGAGAGCTACAACTTCCGTGTGGATGTCGGGCCAGGCGTCCAAGCTATTAAGTGATCGGATTGCCCTTGAACGTGCGCTTGCGTATGGAAATTGCGCGGAATGCATCCGAATCCCATTCTTGGTACCTAAATACCTACAAAAGCCCAATTATACCTCATATAGCATGTTATCAATATAAAGAAAGGTTGTCTGGTTAACGGGCTTAAATATAAAGATTAAGGCACCCGAGGAGGCTAGAATGCGTAGGTTCGACGGATGAAATACACAATATTTGCGTATTATCAGTCTTATCTAATTGGTAAAATGTTCATCACATATACCTATGTTGTTATATTTATACCTAAAAAATATTAACGAAAAATATCATTTCTATTATGGAAATAATTTTAATTAGGTACCTTCACTTTTTTTAGTTTTCGAGATCATTTCACTCTCATGTTTGTCTATATCATTGGTGTATTGTTTTTTTCCATATTGATAAATATTATTACTTTAAAAACTCCCACTTATTTTTTTTATGTACTCTATTGAATTTTTGAGGTAATATTTTTTACTTCTAATTATCTCATGTATTTGGAAAGGACTCTCCTATAAGATGCAAATTTCCAATTTTCGAGTCTTTTGTTCCCACAAACATGATGGTTTTTTGGACCAAATTCAGTTCATTGAAGGTTCTACTTTTCATATTATTATTTTATCTTTTGTCTATTTTCCTTTTCTTAATGAGGATGTCGTTTAGGGATCTAATCATTTCTGCCCCATCATCTTCTAGTTTCATGTACATAGCATGTTAGTAATCCTTTATGGTTAAGACATTTTGACCTACTACTCTTGCAAATTTTATCTTCATATCTACAAGTAACTATGCTCCATAGTTAGGATTATATATAATTCAGTGATCAAAACACTCTAGAGTCTTATTTCCAAGGTCATCAAAAATCCTCATAAGCATGACTGGATCATTCATTCCTTTCCTTAAGCATACCACTTACAACACATGTATATTGGATGGGAATACATATATTTATCTCGTTGGTTAAAATGTTTTCTTAAATAAAAAAACTAGTCTTTATTTAACCTTGCATACTTCAAACTTCCAAATATGATATGAAATATAATTTTCGTATAACACTTACGTTTAGAGATTCACATTGGATATTTAGAAGACTTTTTAATAGTTTACACAACACGCTTCCTTGTAATGTGATATTTGGACGCTCCATGGAAATTATCTCTTTTTGCGACCTATTAACTGAACTTTCACTTCAACAAAAGCCTCTCTCACTTTAGTGAATGATGCGATTAATGTATGAGAACACTTCAATATGTTACGTTGAAAAGCTCAAAAACTTAGTTTGCCGCAGTGAAGATAATATTTTCTTAATAAAACTTCCCCCAAAGTAATTCTACAGATATGCACCTAGTTTTTCAAAATGAGGTATTTTTAGTGATTTCATTGGAAGTTATTTCATAAGTCACATTTTGAAAGTGAGATTTAGCCTACTACCACTTGAGTTTTTAGAACACATGCTTGAGACACCCTAGTGTTTCCATTTAGGCTATATCTTGTGTAAAATAAACCATTTAAAGTAACTAAAAGAAATTAATATTGTTATTAAGCTTAACAATTCAAAATTTTGACAACAAAATTATTATTCGCTTGGTGTTCTTAAAACTCTTTATTCCATGGGTTGATTATATTTTTGAAGATTTCTTCCATAATTACTAAATACTTGAACAAATCATTTTACAATACTAATTGTTCTTCAGTAAGGTTTTTTTCATTTTAATTTTGAAAACACTTTAGGATAGTTTGAGTGACCAAACACTTTACATACACTTTTAAACCTTAGTATATAGTCACACATCCTAGTTTAGATGTTATGGTTTTTATTGGTTCCTTTTCTAATGGAATAGACTTTCTTTAACTAAAAAAAAGTATTCGAGTTTTGGTTGGGTTTGAATACATTGGTTATGAACCAAAAATTATCGTAGTTGAGTAGCGTTATCCATCTATGACAGATTGGCTAGTTCTAAGATAAGGTGTGAATGACAATTAGAGTAAGTTATGAAGAAGGGAGTGTAATCCATATCTCTTAAATGCTCTACCTTTTTACATTTTTCATTCTAATAGGCCAGAGGTATTCCATTAATGGATTATTTCCTTGTATATCCGGCGTTGTGTGATTGTTTTACTTTTATACATATTTAGAATCACTTGTATTAATTAGGTAAATAATTAGGATTTTATTCTAAACTTGGTAATTTTTTTCATATATGCTTTTAGGATATATTTTGTTTTTCCTTAAAAATAAGAAACATTATCTTTAAATTTGGTTGATAATTTTATTTGCGTAGCTACCATCAAGAAAATGCACTCGTAAATGGTATCGGAGAGTATTTTTCTTTTAGTTTTAATGACCTAGAGTATATCCTTTTTAGTGTGTGATGGATGGTGGTTCCTCTCACCATCCTACTTCCTTTTATGGTAGAAACTATTCTTATTATAAGGAGAATATAAAGACATAATTAATTTTACTTGATGAGTGCTTATGAAATTGTACTAACGAGTTGGAATTGGAATGTTTCCATTATTAGCAATACAATGGTTAAATAGTAATGCAAACATGGGATGATAAAAAGATCAAGCAGAGTGGGTGGAGCGCTTGAAGGGTTTAATTATATATTTGTAGACATAAGCATTAATGGGTTTAGAAATATTTGTTACTATAAGATGTCTAAGGAGGCGTTTGAAACTTTAAAAGTGACTGAGAATGCCGGTGCGATACTGATTAAAATAAATTCACAAATTCCAACTACAAACTTATTTAGTTGGAGTCAATTTAAAACCAAATGAAATCAACCCCTAAACATGCAACTACGTGTGTGTGTGTGTCAAACCATCACAAATAAAATTGCTAACTCGTAGATTTCCGAAAAAACACCCTTTAAAGTAAAAACTTTTTATTTCACTATGTAAAATAAATCGCAATTTACATAAACAATGAAATTTGCAATGATCACTCCATAGAATAATCTGATAGACCGCAACCTAGAGTTAGTCAGAACCGTAACTCCAATTCAGCCCAGGAATACCCACGAGAACTCCTTATTGACACCCAGTCATCTTCAACCCTGTAATCTCCTCAGGAGCACCTAGATCAGAAGTAGAGATTTTCTCTACAAGAGAAACTTGACACAAGATGTGTTCTTGGGTTCCAAAACAATACACACAAACTATTAGGATATTGTGAATTGAAAAACAAAAGGGATTAAAGCCCTAAAAGAGAAGACAATTGTTTCTACAGTAGCAGTTTTCGTACAATAGTAATCTCAGGTCTTCTGAACAAAAACAAAACTAGAAAAACCAATTTATAGAAAATCTAAGGCTGCGCGTCGCTCGAACGAAAAAGCTATCTCGCTCAAATGAGGACACACGCCACTCAAATGAGCTTCACGCGAGATCATCTTATCGTTTGAACAATAGCTCCTGTCGCTCGAATGAAAAATGAAAAAATAATTTTTATTTCTTTTGCCAGTAAATGTTGTGCCTTAAAACTTTGAAAAATATTTTTTGACGAAATATTCAAAAAGTCCGCTCCAACACTAAATCTTTTATGTGAACGATATACTAATATTCTAAGTGAAATGCTAAGGCATTAAAACAAAAACTTAACCAAATTTATCTCGCGGAGTCTTGAATATTGAAGAACCTTTGATATTCGGATCCATCTTATTTCTTGAATGATCTTGAATCATTCTTCGACGGTTGTAGATGTATATGACATACTCAATTGATAACGGACAATAAAAATAATGTCCTTATAGTGACCCATGAAGGAGCCTCAGTTGTGAAGCATTCGAACCACTCAATTTGGACATCTTATATTGATGGAGAAAGAATCTTTTGATGAGTTATATTCTATAAACATGTTGTGTCACGTTGTTTCTTATAGGGTTCTTATACAAAATTATAAACCCGAACATGATTTACAAGCCTAATGTTTATGAAAAAAATATTCATACATGATTAGTTATACTAACAAGTGGAGTGATGTGAACCCCCCATTAAGATAACAAATCTTTTATGTGCATTTGTCCGACATAATTTCATAAGATCAATTACCTAAATGATCAACTTTTGGGTGGGGTGACATGATAAATAAAAACAATAACAACATAATAAAATTTAAAACCATATTTTTGTAATACGTTAATAATATACTAAGGATTTTTATGTATTATGACAACCAAACCTGAGCATATAATATAATTCCTGTATCTAACTTCAAATATAAAAAACTAACTTTTTCAAGTGTACACAAATATTGTAAAACTTATGTTAAATCATACTATAACTTCAAACATTTTTCTTATATTTGACACTGTAGCACATAAAAGGTAAATTTACAATACTTGTTTTTGCACTTTTGCATAGGATATGATTTTTTTCATCAATCTACATGGTAAAATTTAACTTAACTTTATTTTTCATAACGAAAACACCACAAAGTTATCAGAAAATATACATGTTTTCCAAATCATGTTATGTTAAAACATTTGGTTGAATTAATATTAGATTGCAATGTTTTATTTGATTAATAAAAAAGTATCAATAATCTGCAAGTGCATGCGTGGGGAAAACAATGAAATTGGGTAAATCACTAAATTGTATTAGTTGATATTAAAATGGTAATCTAACCAACACAAATGGATGGAGCCTGAGGTTGTCCAAACAAGACTTTATCATTGAAAAAAACAAAACAAAAAAAGAAAAGGTGAATTGAATTAATAAAGTTGTCATAGAACAATAAAAAAATCTAGATTATTAACAATGAAAAATTATGGGGATAAAATTTTCGGAGTGTATTTCATTTAAAATACATTATGGAAGGAATTTGTAATACCACATAATTATAATAATTATAGAAATTAGTTAATTAATTTAATTGAGTAATTTTAAATAATTGATTTCGTTGGATAAATAAAATTGGATAATTTTTCTTGTTAAATTTTCGGATTTGATTTATGGATTAAATTATATTTTTTTATTGAGTTGGAGTTATAGGGTCGTTTGGAAGCTCAAACAGTGTTAAAAATATGAATAATTGCACATATGGGTTAGGTAATCCATTGGGATACATTTAAGAATGTGTGGGAATGTTTTGAGGCCTATTATCTGAAGATAACTTAGGATAAATAAAATTGACAAAAAATATTATTTGAACACAAGCTTAAAGTTTACATGAAATTCTTCTCATATTATAAACAAACCCCAAATCTGAATGAGAGTTAGAGAGAGGCAACATAAACGACAAGCTCAATGAGGCACTTTGGAGAGGAGGCTTGAGAGATTAAGAAACTAGTTAGAAACAACATCAATTGATCACCATCTCCATTAAATAAATTGTTTTATCATTAAAAAAATCAAGGCAATAATTATTTCTACTTCTACCTATTAGGTAGAATGATTTATGTTAGAATTTATTTAATGAAATTAAACAACTGGAAGAAATAAGATTAGGGTGATATGTGTGAATTTGGAGTTAAAATTATATGTTGTTAAATTGTTGGAAAATTCAATTTGAGAAAAAAAATGCGAGAACTAAGATATTCCATACTTTATGTAATTGGGTTTAAGGTTTGTAATTAAGGAATTAGGTATTTAACTTTATTAGAATCATTGTTTAAATTTGTAGTGCAAGGCTTATTATATTAATGCATGGGGATTATTAAACAAACCCGTTGTTGATAAAAAATAGGGTCCTTATGTATAATATGAAATTGGCAAATTAAATTTTAATTTTTTGATTCCATCATTGATTTCATGATTCATTTATGTTAAGAGTAGGATATTCTATAGATTGGGCTCGAGTTGATGAATTTTTCATTTTAGGCATCGATATAAAAGTTTTTCTTACTTTTCTTGGGAGATGCGTTTAGACCGATATAATGTTATGTTTTAGGTTTTTATTTAATGACGAATTATACCCTATGTAACACCCGTACCAGTTAAAAAATAAAAGGTCATAATTTTCAAATATCGACATTTTGTAAAGTTTATATTGGTGTAAATGATACGTCATGAATATTGCATATTTACGCCCTTTATCTTTGTGCATTCTTGCACTTTTATGTTCTTAATGCCTATATTTATGATCATTAACCTGACAACCTCGGATTTGGACATATATATATGTTTTTCAGGGGTTAATTGTGCTTTTGTAGGTTTTCGAATTCTAAAAGTGAGGATCGATTGCATTTTGTAGAAGTTCCATCACATGATGCTACTTCAAGGGTATTTTAGTCAATTCACTCTTCATCTCTGGCTTATGAGAATTCCATAGATGCGTATTTCATTGAGTTAGCATTGTGTGGTCGCAAACGGTACGTCATTTCGAGTTCGGATGATGAAGTTATGGCCGATTCTGTTTTGAACCTTTTCTCCCCTGTGAAGACCAAATGATAGCAGAAAATAGAGTACCGGTCGACCGCGTCCCTGCTGCCGGTCGATCGCGTGTCCCAATTTTGCCTTGCGAAGGATATAATGGGCTTAAATTCAAGGACCGATGGACCAACCCCTTGGCCGCGATCGACTGGTAGCATCAGATATTTTCCACTCGTTTCCTTTTCATTTCCTTTTCCTTTATTTCTTTTTTCCTTTTCTCAACTTAGTATAAATAAAATACATATCTCATTTTTGATAGATGTCTTGTAATAATAGATCATTTTCCATACTTAGGGTTAGAGAGGGAAGCTAGGGTTTGTAGGGTTTGGGGAGTGTGCCATTTTCTTCCTCTGAGGGTTTTCTCATCTATAGGGGTTTGGCCGTCGAGGTTGTGTAGAACACTATTCTCCATCTTCTCTATCAATCCGAGTTTCCAAAATTTGTATTTCTTTATTTATCGCGTTTTTACTCACTTTCTAGTTTAGATTTACTTCTTTGTTTACATGCTTTCTAATGTAGTTTTATGGAATTTATTTATCTCGTTTTTATCATGCTTTCTATGTTAATTTAGATTAGGTTGTGTTGGATCGAACTTGATTCGTGTTTACCGTGTTTCTTTGCTTTGGTGATGGAAGATATGTGTTTATTTCGAGTGGGTTGTCCTAGTTATTATGCCTAACAGATTTAATGGGGTATATCATGTATGCTCCGTATTTACGACCTCGTGTGCGTAATTTTCGGGGTATTTGTTGACGCCAAAATCTTATTACTCTTTTATGCGAATTTAGGGGTGTGACAACTCTGGGTTTAATTAACTGTCGAAACGAGCTGCAATCTTAATTAGTACGTAGAACCATCTAACCATTTATACGCGTTAAGCTGATCTGAGGGATATCCGACGCAACCTATAGTTTTTATTGTTTTTATTAATCTAGTTTAAATTAATGCCTAGATTAATCTTTCCCTTTTCGCATATTTGCCTTTTATTTATAGTTATCTTTTACACTTTTATTGAGAAGTAATAAACTGAGTAAATTCTAGCAACTCTTCTCTGTGGATTTTCGATACCCGGACTTGGCCGCTATACTCCCTTTTATTGAGTGTAGTAAGTTTAGGTTTTTGTATGGAGTTGGTGAGCCGAATATAATAAATGACCGACATCGGTGACGCGACACCGCGATAAAATCCTGCTTATCAAATGGCGCCATTGCCAGGGATGAGTTTTTTTTAGAATTGATTTGATTTACTATTTCGTAGTATTTTTTTCTTTTGTATTTGTATTCTTTGTTTTAATTTTTTTGTAGGATGGCACATTTGAGTGCTAAGAAACTTGGATTCTCGATCACGCACCTTCCTTCTTGGATTCCCCATCTACAAACAATTCGGTAACCATGTCCTATTTTATAGCTTTGCCAGTAATTCTCATGTTTCATTTGGGATATGTTCCCGAATCTGACCCTGCGAATGCTTCATTTGGGATCTGTTCTCGAATCTTGAACCATTAGAATTTTTGATGGATTCCTATGAGTCGGTAGAAATTATTTAAAACTTGTAAACCTTTTGCCGACGAGGACTCTTTGCCGCTCTTATTTTCCATGATGTATGCTATCTCCACGTGTGCACCATCTCCCATTCCAATTGAAAAACCTTTGGGAGATGAGTCAATTTTTCTTGGACCTCAAGTGTGTCTTTCCCCCTTGTTATACAAATCCCCCATCATCCGCCCAAAATTTCAAATTGGCGATGGTTCACTTTTTCCACCTTCCACAGGCCTTCCGTTGTCCGGGAGGCATGTTGTAAATAGTTAGTTTTTTCTTTCTTTCTTTCTTTAGGTTTTTCTTTTCCTTTTTATTTAGTCTAGTGTAATTCGTTAACTTTTTGTTATTTGTTCTTGATATTCTTGGTACTAACTTGTTTTATAGATTCATTTGGACTCGTGTTTATGGAGATCTCTCTAGTTTTGGGTAATATCATTCTTTTTCTCTCTTTATGTTGTGTTCTTAATGGACGCATTGAGGATAATGCAATATTTAAGTTAGGGGGTGTGGGATATTCTATCCATTTCTCTGTAGTGTCCATTGAGTTTATCACATGTTAGTTATTAAGTATTTTTTTCTTAGAAAAAATTAAATTTTCTAAAAGATTTTCTTTTATTTTCCCCTTTGTTGGGCATTTTTCCTTTGTTTTCGATGATAAATTTCAATAATTGCCCGATCCAATAGACAACTCAATGATGCATGTTCTCGATTTTAGAAGTTATTAGACTTTAGTCCTCAATCATTGAGATTATGAATAACTTCATGAATTAAACTTTAATCCCATGAGCACATGCACTTTTCTTTTTCTATTGATTTTATTTAAGATTTTTATAACTCGATAATCTTTTGTTGCATTTTATATACGTACACCGAGTAAGCTTTGTACCTTCTGTCATTTGTGAGTGTTATACACTATTCTTTCCTCTTTCAAAATGTTGAATTCATCGGTAATCTCTCTATTCTTTCATTTGATCGTTAATTAATTGACTTTATATGTTGAAATGTGTTACTTGAGAATATTTTCATATATTGTTTTGACTCGAAATTGGGTAAACTTTAGGACTTGATCATAGTCCATCTTCGTTATATCACCCATATTGACCTTGACCTCACCTTATATGTTTTCCCTGGCCAACCCCTTTGCGTTTAAATATTAGCCTTTCATTTCATTACCGAAAATCCCATAACCAACTCCACATTGGAGTTATAAGCCATACATATTACCTTCCATACCTTTATTTGTAATGATACTTGGGATTGAATGATGTTTGTCTTGTGTGGGAATTTAGGCATGTGAGAGTGTGAAGCGTAAGGAAAAGAAAGAAGTGAAAAAGAAAAGAAAAAGAAAAAAAAAGAAAACAAAAGAAAAAGTGAGAAAAAGAAGAGAAGAGAAATAGAAATTTGTATATGTTGTCTATAGTGTTCAATAAGCTTTGTTTACTCTACCCATTGTTATATTCAATGCCTTTTATGGATTGTATTTTCCAATTTTTGGAATTTCTCGCATTTTCCATTATCCCGAGTTTTCATACCCTAACATTTTGAATCCGTACATATTTCCTTGATTTCTTACCCTTAACCCCAAACCTACACTACAACCCTATAAAAGTCCTATGTGATCTTAGGATGCATTTAATTTAAAAGTCTAAATAGTTTTGATAATTTGTGAAAATACATTTTGCCTCTTTTAATGTGCGATATCTTTCATTGAGATTATAATTTTTCATTTTCTATATAGCGTTCTTCATTTGTGATATGTGTGCGGCCTAGTTTCCATTTACATTTACTATTTATGCCCGCATGTTCCGTGTGTTACCTCCCTTTTTCGAGTGAATTCACTTGATGAGTGTAATGCCCGTGAGAATTGAATATGTGCTTGCTTTAATTTTTATCCGATTTATATAACTTTTTTGCCAAATCATACTTTGCATGTGCTCGCTCCCCTCCCATATTTTAATGTTTGAATTCGATGAGGTGCATTCTATAATGTTATTAATACGGACTTTTGTGTGAATTCATTCACTGTTCTAATAATGTGTATGAAGTCTTTTTTATATTGTTGGGCTTGTCGCATGTGATTGGGCATATTTTGAGAAAACCATATGATGTTTGTGGGTTTCATCCCTGAAAACCCTCACGAGACAACGCTCGTCCACTAGGGTAACCAAGGGGTTTAACGACTTATTGCATATGCTAAATGAAATCGTGTTCCCTACTAAAGTGGCATTTATATTTTGATGCGTATATACGTTTTTGTATCGCCTTCTGTGGACAAGTTTTGTTTATTTCATCACTAGGGACTAGCAATCTCTTAATAAGGGGGTGTGATACGTGACGAACATTGCATATTTGCGCCCTTTATCTTTGTGCATTTTGGAACTTTTAAGTTCTTAATGTCTATATTTATGCATTTTAACCATACAACGTCGGGTTTTAACATATATATGTTTTGCGGGGGTTAATTGTGCTTTTGTAGGTATTGGAACGCTAAAAGTGAGGATTGATTGCATTTCAGAGAAGTTCCATCATCGGATGCTACTTCAAGGGAATTTTAGGGAATTCATTCTTCATCTTTGTCTCATGGGAATTCCACACATGCATAGTTCGCTGAGTTAGCATCGCGTTGCCGCAAACAGTTCGTCATTTCGAGTTCGAATGATAAAGTTATGGCTGATTCGGTTGTGAACCTTTTCTCCCCTGTGAAGACCAAATGATAGCAGAAAATAGAGTACTGGTCGACTGTGACCCTGCTGCCGGTCGATTGCGTGCCCCAATTTTTCCTTGTGAAGGAGATAGTGGGCTTAACTTAAAGTACCGGTCAATCGGCCCCTTGGCCGCGGTCGACCAGTAGCATCAGATATTTGCCACTCATTTCCTTTTCATTTCTTTTTCCTTTATTTCTTTTTTCCTTTTCTCAACTTAGTATAAATAGAAGACATATCTCATTTTTGATAGATATCTTGTAATAATAGATAATTTTCCATACTTAGGGTTAGATAGGGAAGCTAGGGTTTGGAGGGTTTAGGGAGTGTGCCATTTTCTCCTTCCGAGGGTTTGCTTATATAGAAGGGTTTGCTCGTCGAGGTTGTGTAGAACACTATCATCCATCTTCTCTATCAATCTGAGTTTCCAACGTTTGTATTTCTTTATTTACCTCATTTTTACTCGCTTTCTAGTTTAGATTTACTACTTTCTTTACATGCTTCTTAGTGTAGTTTTATTGCGTTTATTTACCGCATTTTTATCATGTTTTGTAGGTTAATCTAGTGTAGTTTTATTGCATTTATTTACAACATTTTTATCGTGTTTAGCGTGTTTATTTTCTTTGGTTATGGAAGATACGTGTTTATTTCGAGTGGGTTGTCCTAGTTATTATGCCTAGAAGATTTATTGGGGTATATCATGTATGCTCCATATTTACGACCTTGCATGCGTAATTTCCTGGGTATTTATTGACGCCAAAATCTTATTATGCTTTTATGAGAATTTAGGGGTGTGACAACTGTGGGTTTAATTAACTGTCGAAACGAGACACAATCTTAATGAATACGTAGAACCATGTAACCATTTATATGCGTTAAGCCGAGCTGAGGGATATCCTACGCAACCTATAGTTTTTATTGTTTTTGTTAGTCTAGTTTAAATACATGCCTAGATTAATCTTTCCCTTTTTGTGTATTTTCCTTTTGTTTATAATTATCTTTTATACTTTTATTGAGAAGTAATAAACTAAGTAGATTCTAGCAAATCGTCCTTGTGGATTTTCGATATCCGGACTTGGTCGCTATACTCCCTTTTATTGAGTGTAGTCATAAGTGTAGGTTTTTGTATAGAGTTGGTGAGCCAGATATAATAAGCGACTGGCGTCGGTGACGCGGCACCGCGACAAAACCTTGCCTATCAGTAAACTTGGGTTTAGATAAATTCAATTCCAAAAAAATTATTTTGTTTCTTTATTTAATTAGAATTTAAGATCGATCCGAAATTAATTTCGGAGAAATCCGAAATTGGCCTTTAAAACATGTTTTTCTTTCCCTTTAGAGATGTTTTTTAGTGTAACTTTTGGCTAATTAGCCAAAACTTTCGTCCGAGAATAATGGGTCTTTTTCAGATGCCCATCCCTAATCATGTTAGGTTGAGGAAAAGTTAACCAGGGGTTAACGGGTTGGTTCATATTGGCTTTAGGAGACGGGAAAGAGAGTTGAAGCATTTATGGGGGTTAAAAGTGAAGTAGAAAATAAACGTTTGGAGCTAAAAGGAACAAAATATTGAGAAATCTTGGTAATACCCTTTAATGCCACCTTAGTAGGTGGGGGTTTATCCTTAAACAAAAATTATTTTCAATATATTTTTGGAACTCTTACGAGGTGGGATAAAATCATCCTACACTAGTATTACATTTATAGTTTTATATAACGAATATTACATAGTTTAATGCATTTACATGTAGGATTTAAGCATGCTTCAATGAGTTGTTGAGTGTAATAGGTTTTCATATGTTATGATGACTTAATATGGTTTAAAGAAAGGTTTTTAAAGAGAGTTAAAATTCAAAATATATAAAGAACATTTTTATGTATAAAAATACTAAATATTATTTTTGTATGACTTCAATAAATATTTCGAAGAAGAAATGGTATGGGATTAATAGGAAGCCATTTGAATGAAAAGCATGTATGTTTATGAGAATTAAGGGAGGTTTTTAAAGGCGTTTAAATTTTCAGAATAATTAAGTAGAATTTTTATAAAGTAAAAATATTGGAAATGGCATTTTAGATAACAAAATGGTGATTCAAACATATGGTGTAATGGACATTGTTTGAGGACGTTTGAACATGAAATGTATCCGTTATTAAAGTAAATATATATTTCAAGAAAATTGGTTGAAACTTTGATTAAAGTAGTGTGAGTGTTGTTTTAAAAAAACTATGTTGAAATGGGGTTTTAACATGAAGTCATAAAGTTATAAATTTCAAAATTTATACAACATTAAACATTGTTATTTTATGTGAAGAATAATTAAGGAAACATAACATAAATGTTTTAAAATTTTAGGTGGTCTATGTGTTTTAAAGTGGACAAAACTAGTATTGGTAATATAGTAACATAAATGATAGTAAATAACCTTGATAACAATTGAAACTAGTAGAATTGCTAAGTTGGGTTTAATATTGCAAAATATAAAGTTTCACATTAAGTAATACGTTAATTGGTATTTTAGCAAGTAAAACAAATGGGTCCAAAATGGTGAAATTCAAGTGGGTTTAGTTAATATAAACTTTGAATTTGAAGGTGTGAGTGAAAAGAGAGTTGAATTACTGATATATCAAAATATGGACTCGTCTCCATATAGGACATTCTCACCCTGAATAGCCAAGATACCAGAAGGAGCTCACAGGATGCTTCTAGCACTCGTCAAGAACTAGGGTCAGCCTCGTTAACAGTGACTTCGGCCATCTGGTGGCCTAATGCTTAAGGGGAAATGCTTAAGCAATAAGTGCGCTTCTTATCTTCTCATACAACCGATACTAGGACTCGATCGATTAATCAACCTCGGCCAACACTCCATTGCAGATATCACATTTGACAGTTTCTCGCGTTAGGCCATGCACTATGTTAGCAACACCGTACTGGGCCAGGCCGAGACACCTTCAAATGACATCTACTGTACGAGCAGTACAAGGTTCCAGGATGGCAAATCTCATGTGGGAAAAACCGTTATAACAAGATCATTCCCCCTACGTGAGGGAATATTACATCAATATTACACACATGTGCCGTGGACATGTGTCTTCATCTAAGTGGGAGCCTCCCCATGCACATGCTGATTACATGCTTGGGGGGTACATTACATCCCCCAAGACCTATATATACACTTCTTCTTCTTCTTCAGGAGAAGGATCCTAAATTCATAACCCTAACAAAAATATATTCAATTATATATAGAAGAGAGAGAGAGAGCTTTAAGTGTTGTATACATGTCCATTAATGCCCTTATTTAGTGGATTTCTCACAGAATCACACACTGGATATAGGCCTAACTGGATGAACCACTTAAAATCATCGAGCTCATCTTCTTATCCTTATATCCTTCTATCATATATACATATATCCATATCCAATGTTGTGCTGTGATTAAGCTTAAGCTATTCGTAATCTCATCTTGATCAGGTGGTGCTGATTACAACATCACCAATATGGGGCCGTCTGTGGGAACGAAAATAGCCATCTCTTCCTTATTTTATCTTATACTCACCAGAGTCTCTATTGGTGAACCGATACTCCCTTTTTGTGGAAGCTATTTCACCATTGAAGGGGATCTTATTGAGCATTTAAGCTCTCCTTCTCCTGCTCATAGCTCAAACAACCTTCACCAATGGAAATGGATCCACCTCTTCCTCCTGAGAATCAACTGGCACAACCACATGAAGGTGGTGCAAGCTTCAGTCAGGCACCGCCACAGTCGGAGATGGCTGAGGTGGCAATTTCACACCACTCCCTTATAGCTAGCCAATAGCAAATGCAAAACCAATTTTCTATGTTAAGCTAGAATTTCGTGGCCAAGACTAGCAGCGCTGGAGAAGAATTTGTAACTCCGGTCGCCAGGGAAGGCGAACCAGGTTAGTAAGATTGGGGACCGCCCCAGGCTCTAGAAATGGACCTTCTATCGTGTCAGATACGGAGAGACGTTGCTGAACGTAGGCATTTACGCCTGGGGAGGCAAGGTCAAGAGCTCTACGATGACTTAGTTGGGGATGAACTTTACGAGGAAGAGGAAGAGTTTGAATGTTGGGAACCTTATAAGATATCCAGAGGAACTGTGCGTCCTATTTAGTAGAGTAGGGAATAGGGTCGGAGGCCTATCCAAGAGCAAAGGCCCAGCCGAGACTGTGGACCAAGGAAATCAGCCTCAGACAAGCTAAACAGAGGGTCGGCCTTTGATAAGCTCGATCCTCAAGGAGATTTAGGGAATCGTCTGTCCAGATTAAGTAGTGTTGACGATTCAATAAGAAATGAGAGAAGAGATGAATGCATACCTCCCCAAGATTGAGAGGAGAAAAGAGAGGTCATCAACCGACCTAGGTGTGTAGAGAGGGTACCCTCGGCCCATCCAGCTAATAGAGAATGATCAGCTTGTCCAAACGATGAAAAAGGGGCTGGGGAAAATGTTATCCCTACAAAAGCTGATGTTGCAGTGGATAAGACTTGGAATAAGTCCATACAGATATTAGAGAATAAAATAGGGGATATCATAAAAATTCGAGACCCCTTGCAGAGGGGATATGTTTAAGAGGAGAAATGATAGGTGCAAAGAGGATGCTCTAACCAAGTGGGATGACCCTTCGAATAATGATAGTAATGATCCGAATCTCCCACCAAAGGATGATAACATCCCCGTGAAGAGGCTCAACATCATCTTATTTGGTGTGGGCATGATTTGTGGAGGCCTACCAGGAGGAGGCTCTAGGTGGCCGATCGCAAGGCGCACATTGTCGAGGCTAAGGCAATAACCAAAGCCAAGGTTGTTAACTCAGCCTCTATTGATGTTAAGCCTAATAAGAGGAAGAAAATGGATATGTAAACCCTCATAGTGAGCTTTTCAAGACTAGATTTAAAGGGTATCTTAGCTCCTCATGATGACTTGCTCGTTATTACCACCATAGTACATGGGTGTGAGGTACCAAGAATCTTAGTTAATGGAGGAAGCTCTGTAGATGTTAGGTTCTGGCCTTGCTTCAAAGGCTTACTACTTACCCGGGTTAAGCTCTCCCCATACCATCACCCTCTGATAGGATTCAATGGAGAAAAGGTTCACCCCCTGGGGATGTACAAAATGGATGTCAGAATGGGAGACGAGTGACCAAAAAGGCTGACCAAGAAGATCAACTTTTTTATGATGGATTAAAACGTCTTCTCAACTTATAACCTCATATTAGGATGAGTAGCTCTCAAGGAGTTTATGCTTGTGCCTTCTATGGTTCACTAAATGATAAAATTCCTGACTCCTTACGAATTAGGGGAAGTTCAAGGTGACCAAATATCGGCATGAGAGTGCTACTTTAACTCAGCGAGGGAGAGAGAAGCACACAAGAAAGCAACAACCATATACAACATTAACACCCTTGATCCCAGAGACAAGTAAAAACTTAAAAAAAAGGGAGGCCGTGAAAGAGGTAGAATCCATCGTCCTCAATGAGGACAAGCCGAAAAAAAACATCCATAACGGTAAAGCCCTAAAACAAGAGATCAAGGATGAGATGATCAGATTTATGAGGGAGAGACATAACATCTTCGCGTGGAGTCACGACGACATGCCTGGGATTGATAAAAAAATAATGTCTCACAAGTTAAATGTCGTTAATGGAGTAAAGTCGATAAAACAGAGAAGGTGAATCTACTTAAGGGAGAAGTACGAGGTCATCAGAGACGAGGTTAAAAAGTTGGAGAAGGCTGAGTTCATAAGATAGGTTGTATACCCTGAATGACTTTCAAATACTGTCATAGTACCTAAAGCCAATGACAAATGGGGAATGTGGATGGACTTTACTGATTTGATGAGATTTATGGATGCATACTCTGGCTACAACTTCGATGTGCGTGGACTTATCCTAAAGAAAGATTCCACTTCTCTCGAATTGATCAGATGGTAGATGCTACGATAGGTCATGAATTGATGAGCTTCATGGATGCATACTCCGGCTACAAATAAATTTTTATGGACCCAGCCAACGAAGAGAAGACAACCTTCATTATCGATGTAGGGACCTATTGTTATAAGTTTATGCCTTTCGGCTTGGAGAAAGCCGGGGATACATATCAACGGTTAGTGAACAAGATGTTTGAAGATCAGATTGGAAAGTCTATGGAAGTTTATGTTGACGATATGTTGACCAAGAGCCTAAAGGCCGACAGTCATGTGGTCGACCTTGAAAAAACTATCAACACCATGGACGAGTACAAGATGAAGATCAATCCATCCAAGTGTGTCTTCAGCATCACAGCTGGCAAATTCTTGGGTTGCATTATCAATTAGAGGGGTATAGAAGCTAACCTAGAGAAGATAAAATCCATGTTAGAGATGAAGATACCGAGGAACATCAAGGAATTTCAAAGGCTGATCGGATGAGTAGCCGCACTAAACAGGTTTATCTTAAGAGCCACTGATAAATACCTTACATTTTTTAAGATTCTTAGAAAAGCTTTTGAGTGGGACGAGGAATGTGATAGATCTTTTATGGAGATAAAGTCTTATCTTCGCTCTCCACTGTTACTGTCTTGTCCTGACCAAGGAGAGAGACTTTACATATACTTGGCGGTGTCTGAGTCGACCATCAGTGTGGCGACAGTACGAGATGATGAGGGTGTATAAAGACCACTGTATTTCAACAACAAGGCCTTCCAGGGGGATGAACAGATGTATCCTATGATGGAAAAATTGGCCTATGCCCTCATCCACGCTTCAAGAAAGATGAAGCCTCATTTTCAATCTCATGCAATGGTTATCTTGACGGACTCTTCCCTTAGGCAAGTCATCCATAAACCTGAGAAATCCGATATTGATCTAGAAGAATACGACATACTCTATCAGCCGAGGGTGGTAATCAAGGGGCATGCCCTAGAAGACTATGTGGTAGAGTTCACCTTGGATGAGCTCGATAGAGAAGAAATAAATAGTCTTGAAAGGTGGGTTAAAACCCATACCAAACTGGTAGAGGCCGAGCCAAGCGTGGCGAGACCTCTAATAGTCGAGACTGACATATTTTTGCTCAGTAATGAAGTTATTGAAGAAGGGCCATTTTTAAAAGGGGCAGTGTGGAACTTGTTTGTTAATGGTTCATCCTATGAAAATGGCAATGGAGTCGGCCTGATCCTGTCAATCCCGAATGGAACATATATAGAGTATGTGTTGAGGTTCAGTTTTAAGGTTTCCAATAATGAGTCAGAGTAAGAGTCCCTTATATTCGAAATCTCCCTCGCCAGAGCTCTCAATGCCTGCCAACTTTTAGTCCATAACGACTCTCAGCTTGTAGTTAGTCAGGTCCTAGGGATTTATGAAGCCAAAGATGACAGAATGGCATGGTACCTACCAAAGGTAAGGAAGATGATGAAGGACTTTAGGGAGATCAAATTCAAAAGGTTGCCTCGACTGGATAACAGCCGAGCCGATGATTTGGCAACGCTAGCCTCGGCCATACGAATGGAGATTAGAAGATCGGTGCCAATAGAAATCCTGCCTCGATCGACCGTATAAGGAGATGACATGAAGATAAATTCTTGCTTCAATTTAAAACAGGGACCATCTTAGATAGACCCCCTTATTCAGTATATCAAAGAGGGTAGTTTTCTGGAGTCTAAGGACAAAAGAAGAAAGTTGAGATACAAAGACACTAAGTTCTCTATCTTAGGGGACGTGCTATACAAGAAGAGTTTTTTTTACCTCTGCTCAGATGTGTCCATCCAGCTGAGGTAGATTATATTTTGAAGGATGTTCACGAAGGTTCTTATTCAAGCCATATTAGGGGAAGATCATTTGCAAAGAGTATCGTCACTCAAGGGTATTGGTGGCCGACCCTGGCCAAAGATTCGGCCGAGTACGTAAAGAAGTGAGATAAGTGCCAATGATTTGCCACCATCCCTCATCAACCCCATGAACCTTTGACATCTATAACCTCACCATGGCCATTTATAGTGTAGAAAATTGATTTGGTTGGACCTCTGCCAAGGGAGATGGGTAAGTATAGATGTTTGATCATGGTAATAGACTACTTCCCAAAGTGGGTAGAGGCTGAGGTTATGATAAAGATCACAGAAAAGAAGAGCTTTTAGTTCATGTGGAAGAATATCATTTACAAATACGGCTTGCTTAATACACTCATTTCAGACAATGGTACCCAGTTTAAAAATATCTCCTTAGAAAAATGTTATAAAAGGGTCGGCATCAAGCAATTCTTCTCAATACCAGGATGACCTGGTGTTGAGATCACAAAAAATAAGACCTTTCAGTTCATGTGGAAGAACATCAATTGCAGATACGACTTGCCTAATACACTCATCTCAAACAATGGTACCCACTTCAAAAACATCTCCTTAGAAAAATATTGTAAAAGGGTTGGCATCAAGTAATTCTTCTCAACAACAGGATGACCTTATGCCATTGGTCAGACTGAAGTCACCAATAAAACTATTCTTAACGAAATCAATAAAAGGTTGGAAGATGCTAGGGGTAAATGGACTGAAGAGGTACATGAAGTACTACAAGCTTACCGACGATAGTGAAAATGCCGACAGGGGAGACCCCCTTCATGTTAGCTTTTAGATCAGAAGCTATGGTGCCAACAGAGATTGGTCTCCCCACCCACAGAGTTCAGATGTATGACCCTGAGGGAAATATGGTAGATATAAGACTTGACCTAGATCTAATTAAAGAAAAAGGAGAGGATGCTGAGGTCAGAGTGGCAGCCTATTAGCAGAGGACGACCGAGTTCTACAATAAGAGGATAAAACCGAGGTCGATAGCAGTGGGAGACCTAGTTATGAAGAAGACTTAGAAGAAACCAAACAAGCTTCATGCCAACTGGCATGGTCCTTATAGGGTTACAGATTATATAGTCCCAGGCACCTATCGGTTGGAGAACCTAGAGGGGGAACCATTGTCCAACCCTTGGAATCTCGACCACTTAAAAAGGTACTACCAATAGATGATTGTATATGATCTTTTCATTATGAATTATTGTATAAAGAACTTATTTTGAATGAGAAAAATAAAATGGGGTGTTCCCTCATATCTTATATACATTATTTTGAATTATTTGTTTCAATTACCCTTAAAATCTATAAAACATCATTCGTGGTGAGATAGAAACAACCCAACCTTGGAGAAATGATAACCTGAAAAGTGGCCGACCCCATCTATGGACTTTCAATAACACGAAGAAGGGTTAACTTAATTATTAAAACATCATTAACATGGTGAAAAAACCTCTCTCGGTCGAGACAACAGTGCATGGATGAGATGATTCTCAACCATGCACTCTCAAAATGACGAGAGGGAGTATGGCATAACACCATAATTTGGGGAGTTCAAATTCAAAATCACTTGGGTGTGGTTCATTACTTAAACATCATTAATTTGGTGAACATGAGATGAAACATCATTAGTTTGGTGATTTTAGACTTTAAATATCATTAATTTGGTGATTTCAGACAACATCATTAATTTGGTGAATACTTGGTGAAAAAACCTCTCTCAATTGAGACGACAGTGCATGGACGAGACGATGCTCAACCATGCACTCTCAAAACGACAAGAGGGGGTATGGCATAACACCATTGGTGAATACTTGGTGAAAAAACCTCTCTCGACCGAGACGATAATGCATGGACAAGACAATTCTCAACAACGCACTCTCAAAACGACGAGAGGGGGTATGGCATAACACCATAATTTGGTGAGTTCAAATTCAAAATCACTTACTGGTTATCCTTATCTTTACTCATAGACGAGACGAGACTTTCAATCATTATGAAATTGTGTGTTGAAATTACTACCAATACAAAACATATAGTAGAGGAAACAGACAGAGGAAGCAAGAAAATATTTATATTCCAAAGATCGAAATAAAAGAAAAAGTGTTCAAAGTGTTACATTAGATAAAGGGACACTGACAAAAATGAAAAACATTAATAGAATTCTAGTTCACTGGTCCTCTAGTGTAGCATCGGCATCTCTAAGGGCCAAACCATCAGTAGAAGAAACCTTGGCCACATCAATAACCTTGATCTTTTCAGTATTAGCCTCAAATGCGGTTGTATCCTCCTGAGCTCTAAAAGTGTCAGGAATGACCTCAACACCCCCACTAGGCATTCAACATCAGCGAGAGCTGTCTCAAGGAGAAGGTTACTAAAGTCAATACCCACGAGTCCCGAGAGTTCAAGCTCCCAGTTTTAGCCTGCCTCAGAGCAGCCCATCGGCAAGGAGTCCTTATAACCCTCTCTATGTACTCAAAGGCATGGTCATTGTACTCATCTGATTCCTTATAACCATCCATGATATCCTGGACTGCAACATCAATCTCGACTTTCTTATCATCAGAGAGCTTCTTCAAAGCTTTATCATGTTTTGCCTTGAGGTTGGTTACCTCGTCCTGAGATTTCTTCAGAGCCTTCTGGGAGTCCTCAAGCTCCTTCCTTAGATTCCGCTCAATGGTCTTGGCCTCTCTCCCTTTTTCGATCAATGGTTTCTTCTTATTAATCCAATCCCCCAGCCGATAGAGGGAGATAAGACCCTGTAACTAAAGAAAAGTTAATCATTATTTGAAGGGACGTACGAGACTACACTTGAGAATTTTTAACTAAACTTTAGCAAAGGTTCCTAAACGGTCCAACGAATGGAAAAATCAGCGAGAAGGGAGATATCCATGGTTTTAAGAAATGTTTCTCGGGCTCGACTATCAAAGAGCCGACACCATCACAAACCTTCCTGGGATTGCCGATTACGTTCTCATCGTCCAGTTTCAGCTACGATAGACGAGCTGTGAGAACCTCGTCAGTGGATATGGGGATGGACTAATCAGACCGACTCTATTTTAGGAGACGCGAAGAGATTATTTCTTCCTCTCAGCCTTTCCTCTTCTTCGTGGCCTTAGTAGTTCGGCCAGGGCCGCCAGCAGTGGTTTTAGTGGCAGTAGTGGCGACTCCCTTGCCATGCTTGCTGACAAGTTTGCTTAAATTCTTGGCCACAATATCCCAAAGGTAATCTGGCATATTTTTTGGACGATATGAAAAAGTAAGGCATGGCTACACTTAATTAAAGAGTGAAGAGGGACAAAAAAGTTAAAGGGATCACTTTGTTGACTAAAAGATCAAAGGCTAGAATCTCAACCGTTCCTAATGAAGAACAACCAAGAACAAGCATATAAAACCCAACGAAAAAGGTGATCAGAGGTCACCTGAAACTCTCAAGTGTTGATTAAACACCCAAACCCACTAAAAAACACCTATACCACTACCACTAAGTCCGTAGACGCGAAATAGGGGGATTCAAAGACCTAAAGTCACCCTACAGTCTCACTAAAAAACTAAAACTCATCTAAAAATGCAAATCCAATAAATAAGAACTAAGAACAGAAGAAAAGTTGTAGGAAAAGGGGTCGCCTAGAGAAGACGAGCCACTGAAAGAGAATAAGGGATAAAAGAACTTAGAAAATTAAGGAATTATAAAATGCTTAAGGGATGAGTATGGCGATTTAGCAGAAGAATATGAAGCGGGTATGAGTTTTTGAAAATTAGGAAAGAGAAGAAGATAAGATTTTGTGGTTTAAATATCTTCAAATTATTAAGCACGCTTCCCCACACTCATTATCACCTAGGGAATAAATAACAAATCACTAAGCTACCAGATTACACTTGGGGCAGACGTTATCCAATCAGAATTGGGATGAGTCACGCACATGGTCCCTTCAAAAGACTCAACCGTATCATATCCCCCAGTCATCTCCTCACGTAGATGGCTGAGGGTAGGGGTGATTGATATATGAAAATATGGCATCATCTCCATATGAGAACTCCTCATCCCGAATAGTCGAGCTACCAGAAGGATATCACAGCTGCAAGGACTTGTTATGAACTAGGGTCGGCCTCATTCACAGTGATGTTGACTATTTTGTGGGCCGATACTTTAGGGTAAGCTCTTCAGCAATAAGGGCGCCTCTCATATACTCATACAGTCAATACTAAGACTCGGTCGATTAATCAACCTTGGCTGATGCTCCATAGCAGAGATCACACTTGACAGTTTCTCGTGTTAGGCCATGCACTATGTCAGCGACGTCATATTCGATAAGGCCAAGAAAACTTTAAATGACATCTACTGTATGAGCAGTACAAGGTTCCAGCATGGCAAATCTCATGTGGGAAAAATCATTATAACAAGATCATTCCCCCCACATGAGGGAATATTACATAATTATGACACACATGTGCCAGGGACATGTGTCTTCATCTTAGTGGGATCCTCCCCATGCACATGCTGATTACATGATTGGGGGGTACATTACACCTCCCAAGACCTATATATACACTTCATCTTCTTCATGATGAGGATCCTAAATTCATAACCCTAACAGGATTCTGTTCAATTGTATACAGAAGAGAGAGAGAGATTTGAGTGTTGTATACATGGCCATTAGTGCCCTTGTTTAGTGGATTTCTCACACACTCACACAGTGGATATAGGCCTAACTGGCTGAACTACTTTAAATCATCTAGTTCATCTTCTTATCCTCATATACTTCTCTCATATATACATATATCCATCTCCATTATTGTGCTATGATTAAGCTTAAGCTATTTGTAATCTCATCTTGATCTGGTGGTGCTGATTACAGCATCATCAATTACAAATCTTGAAATGATATAAGAAATAAATTGGTACAAAAGTGTCATTTTATGAGAACACGGGACTTAAGAAAAAATCATTTAGCTATGAGGACTCTAGTTAAAGAGTTATACTTTAAGGTATAATGAGGAATCATATTTTGGAAAGTAAAGGTGAAAAGAATCATTTTGACAAAGTCAATAAAATGCAAGTTTACTAGCATGCATGAATAGTGAAAAAGTACACAAAATAGAAGAAACAAGTATTTGAACTCTAAAGATGTTTCACAAGAAATGGTGAGTAACGTTGTTTTCAAACATTGAAAAACCGATTTCTAAAGTAAAATAAAAATTGAATTTTTATAAGGTGGTGAAAATGGTCCTTAAACTTGAAAATATAATAAAGTCAAAGGAATATCAATAAGGACTAAAGAATGAAATGTTTTCAAGGTGGCATTTACCTTGTGTGAAAAGGTTAAAGTAAAGTTAAAAGGCAAAAAACTTTTATTGTAAATTAAAAGTACGAAGGCAAGTTGGGGATTTTGATAAAAATGCGATTTGGCCACAAGAAAAAGTAATTAATGTAAAGAGAAATAATTTTTACAAAGGAGAATTGGGAATTTAAGAATGGCTCGGAGCCTTCGGGAGAGGCTTAATATTTAGACCCCAGACCACTATTCAGGTGTATATTGCAACATAGTGGCAGTCGATGAAGGATCTTATAACACACATGGTATAGTCATCTCTAAATTAAAAGCATATTGCATTATTTGTGGCAGTCAATGAAAGGTTGTTAATATAAACGGGATATAGTCAACTTTTTGATAAAAAGTAAAATAATTAGAATTAGTAATAATTGAAGAAATAATTAATGAAGGTAAATGAATACGGGTGAACCCAAGAATGGTTAAAATTTACTTAAAGGGAATTGACATAAATTGAATAAAGTCCATAGAAAGATAAATCGAAAGTAATAATAAGAATAAAGGGTGGGTGGACAAATGGCATAATCAACATTAATGCGGTAATGTGTTTTTAAGATGTACTTTAAAGGTGATAAGCTCAAGATATACAAATGTTCACCTTAACATTGGTCGTGTTTGTTGGTAAGTAAAGTAACATTTTGTAAAATAAACCAGTGTTTTTGAAAGATGTAAAAAAAGCAAGTGTTTTCTTACATTAAGCAGGTTGGGTTAATGGAATAAGTAAATGCTTTATAAATGTAATAAGGAAAGTCATTGCATGGGTAAATGTAATTTAATAGGAGTAACGTAGAAGTTTATATATAAATAAAAGGTTTAATAATATATATATATATATGCATATGTATTGCATGTACATAATTATGTCATATCATCAGTATCTCTTTCTGTCGTTCATTTCTATATTGCCTTTTGTTAGAATCCCACTGGGCATTGGCTCACATCCCTTATTTATTATAGCAGGATAAATGTTGTTTCATATTAGAGAGCATTTCATAGGTAAGCATTCTTACCCTCTTTACACTAGTATCTTTTCTTACCATGAACTAAGAATGCACATTAATGGGTTCTTTAATTGGCTAGTTATTTTATAATACATGAAAATGTAATTTAATGCTAAATATTAGGAATTTAAATTAGATAAAAGGAATTTGAAACATTATTTGAGGTTGTTCACATCACTTCACACTTGATGTGTCTGACCTAGTTTAGGTCGACCAACAGGTGGCCTATAAGCTTGGATCGGGGAATCACACCCCAAACAATTAGTGAATAACAGATATGTAATTTTGATGGATTATTATTGAATTTTGTGATTTTGTGAATGATTATATTGGTTTTTCCATTAGAAAAATATGCGAAAATATCCTGATTTCATCAGACTTGTATCGATTGGGGTATGGTTACAGAATTGAGTGACCCGAATCGATTTTAGAATAGGGATCGAATCGAGTTGATCTTGTGTTTGGATATATAGAGATTTTGCCAGAATGAATGGTTTTCTTGGTTTGGGTCGTTTAAAATTAGTTTTTGGATTAATGTAATTAATATTTTGCAAAATCAATGAGGTTTTATATGGCCATGGAGTGCCAATTGGATCAAGTTTTTTAGTATAGTTTTCGAGAGTTAACTTACTAGTTTGGAACCAACGTGAAATGGGGTAGATTCTAATTGATTGTTCATGTAATTAATACTTGTTTAGGTTATGAATGCCTATTTTATTACTTTTATGTGTTCTAATATACCATGGGTTTGTTGTAGTCTCGTAATGAATATACTAGTTAGGGATTTGGTGGAATCTGAGTGGTACAACAATGTATGGCACCCTGGGTAATGATTCAAGTTATTCCTAGGTCTATAATATTATTTTGATGCCATGTCTTGATGCCTTTGTTCCTCAGGAGGGATAATGGGTCTGATTCTTCTGTATAGATATTGGTATGTTATTAGCTAGTTAGTGTGATGACATATTGATTTCACCTTGATGTGTAATTTAAGACTTAAGGAGTTGGGATATTCTTTAACTGTAATACCCCGTATTTTTATGCTATATTAATTTGGGGATTTATTAAATTTAATGTGAGTTATATATTTAATATAAATCCAGAAATTAATTATGTTATAATTATTAACGTGATGAGAGTTAGTAATTATGGGAAACTTGTTGAATATTACTATTGAGCAAAGTAATATATAATGTTGGTTATATTAAATGTCACGAGTGAATAAAATGATAATTTTGGCAATTTAAGTCGGGACGCACCCGTGTCGCGTCAGGACTAAATATTGATAAATAAAAGTGAATAATTTATAAGTTGTTCGTATGGTCGTTTTGAGTGGGTCAACGCGTCCGGAAGGGTCGAGATAGTCAAAAAAGTGTACCCGGGGGTTTAGCTTGGGTCTCGAGGGGTTTTTAGTCCTAATTAGTACCCCGGGAGGGCATTTTGGAAATTTCACATTTTTGGGTAATTAAACCCACGAAATTTTAAGGGTTATATCAGATGTCTAAGGTTGCCTTCTAGAGTTAGAACAACCAAAGACAAGTGACGGCCATAGGAGAGGAAAGGAGAGAGCTCCCAAGGCAATCCAAGGCTCAAAATCCATCTGTTTGCACCGCCACCACCACCAACGCGTAGACCGCGCCACGGGGAAATGCAACCACACCAAAATCATCCCCAAACCAGAACGTCGAAAATCCCAGGCAAGTGTTTATCTTGCTTATTTCGTTGATGCGTCACTCATGTTAGCTTAGGAATGATTAGGGTGAGCTTTATCGAAGAAAACCAAAAATTTGAGATAGGAAATCGCATGTAGTGATGAATTGATTGTTATTCTGGAAACCCATTAACATGTAGAGGATTAAACTATGAAATTTTGATGCTTTAGAAGAAGAAAATTCTGGAAAAGATTGATTAGAACCATGTTTAAGAGATTTCTAGGGTTATCGGGATTTACATGAATTTTGGTTTATTAATCCATGTTTAGTGACGGAAATTTACATGCTTTACGTAGGAAATACATAATATGATGATATAATGTTAGTAGTACAAATTCTTGGACGATTGGGAATGAAAAATGTGGAATTGATTGAGGTTAGAATATGAAACCCGTAACTGCAAAACTGCAAAAATCGCACACCTGCTTGATCGATCGATCGAGCCCAGAGCTTCGATCGATCGAAGGTTCGATCGATCGAGCTCCAGACCTCGATCGATCGACCCCAGGGCAGACTCATATTTTCCCTTTTTAAATTAGTTGAAATCACTTTAATAAGAAATAATTCTTGGACACCCTTATAAATATGTTTTGGGAGATAAAGAAGGCCAGTAGGGTATATGAATAATTTTGGGATCTTTAATGTAAGGCGAAAATTGTATTTTTCAGATATTACATATAAGAAACGATGAAACTACGTATTAAAGTGAGAGATTACGTAAGATGGTTACTACGGAAAATAGATGAATACCTACTGAATCTTTATACTTGGGAGGATAGAGTCCATGAGAGTTACGTAGTAAGTTGGATTAATTGCCTCGAATTAAAGTTAAAGAAGAACCGTTATACGTGATAACTAATGATGAAATATGAGGATACATGTCATAACTATGGGACTTGAGATGTGCCTAAAATTGATATGGTAATATTAGTATAGTTATATGATTGTGTATGCATATACTATCTATGTGTGAAAATTATGCCCATGCTACTTGCTATCCCTGAGGTTACCGCGTTGGGACAGTCTTATCTCGATGTGCCTTTATGGGGGATATTGACTCGTACCCTAGAAGATAGATATCCTTGGTACAGGTTATCGAATTGATAGTTCAGACGGTCCTAAGAGACGTGGGCATGTGCCATCCTCTTAGAGACTTGAAATCTATGCTTCGCCTCAATATTGTTTGTGTATGTGTTAATACAGTTCGAGAGTGATTCCGAACTTGTATTTCCCTTAGTATGAGTGATACGGGGATTGGATAGTAGAGTATGCCCGCACCATAGTTTTTATGTGGGGTGCTGTTATAATATATATATTATACGAGTATTTAATATATATATGAAATTCTGAAATTTGGAACTGCCTACTGTGACATGGTAAGTAGGATATGTTTGATGATTCAAAATGGAAATACCTGTTGTGAGAAAGTATAATATGACACTGGGAAACTTTATTAATAAATAAGGAAAATGAAATCTTTGTTACTATATGAAATCTTCCTTTTAAACGAGCATATTGTTCGTATTTAAATCTTACGAGTAACCTAAGATAAGTTAAATCACTGGGAAGTTTAGTGTGGTATAAGATAGATAATCCGTTGGGAAGGTTAGTACGATAGGCATGCACATTAGAAGAGAGGTGAGAATTTCTCAAGAGAGTGCCTCTCTAATATGTTGTTGCATTCGCTTGTAAACAATTTGAATACTTGCTAAACGAATTTTAAAATCATATACACTATCGGGCTCTCACCTGTTTCTATTTCTCTTTCTCTCTTGTATATATATATATATATATATATATATATATATATATATATATATATATATATATATATATATATATATATATATATATATATATTATAGGTGCCCAGTAACAGGGGCGTCTTGCATAGGATCCTTTGGAAGGAACGTGCTGTAGCTTAGGTGGGAGTTACAGGCCGATTGCTTAGACGACTTCTTTTACTTGATTCCTTTCCTAGTATCTTCATTTAGTGAGGCATGTGTCGCCCTTTACATTATTTAGTTGTTTTATTTGGACATTATGATTCAGTTATTGTAGTATTGATACTTTGGGATTTATTATTGTATGGATGTTTCACTTTAAATTTTAATGTTGGGATTCAATTGTCGAATGTTTAAATTATTTGGATTATATGATTATGGATTATTGTGGTGTGATTCGTTATATATTAAATTGTTGTAAATAATTAAATCTTTGTTTTCAAAAAATAAAATTTGGAAAGTAATGTTTAAAAATGGTTTTGACACTTAGCTTAATTAATTAGTGTGTTTAAATTGGAAAAGTATTTTTACGACAGTGATGCTAAGAATGAACCAACTGTTCACCTTGATTTTAATTTAATAAAGGAGTGATTGCCCGGTATTTAATTAGGCGGGGTGTCACAGGTGGTATCAGAGCATCATGTTCTAGTGTCCTTTAGGATCTGTACGTCTTATTTCGCTTTGCGCTTAACATCTTTGATATAGAGCCCTAATACTAGGAATGTTGTGCCCATCTCTATACATTGGGAATTCTTGCTTCTGCGATTTGTTTATACGAATGATGAACTCATCCAATTTTTTTTAAATTTTTAGATGGATCGTCAAGAAGAACTAGCTAAAACGGTTCGGGGAGTCAACGAGCAAGATCGACTCACACCTCAGGTATCTCCAGAGAGAATATCAACCTCCGAGTTAGCAGGTATCGTGGCACAAGCAGTTACCACTACGGTCTTGCAGTATCAAGAACGCAACACACAACTCATGGGGGGCAAAAGATCTAGAGAGTACAATTAGTCTGTTATGACTGGAAATAACAAGTGTGTGAAGACACAAAAATCGTAACAACAAGCTTCTCAGGCCCATAAAATCCACGAAGGTAACAAATTGTGCGGGGAAACCCAAAAGTGCCAGGGTCAACAAAGCCAAGGTCCGAATGAAGTCACGAAGGAGTGTTTCAGATGTGAAATGGATGGTCATGAATGTCAAACTTGTCCAGATCAGTATAAAAAGGAACTCCAAATCAACCAGCGAGAACTTTCGTGACTCTGCTATATATGTGTAAAACCGGGTCACAAGTGTTGTGATTGTCCTTACCCTAACATAGTTCCTCCGTGAATTTCCCACCGAGGCCAAGAAGATCAAGGAAAACGTGAGACTAGTCAATAACGTGGTGAAGTGAAGAAGTTTCGAGAGAAGAGTTTTCGGTGTGGCAAGAAAGACCATAGTTGTCAGAATTGTCCAGAGAGAAATAAAGTCCCAAGTCAGCAAGGACGACACCGACAGCAGCAGGGTCAGAGGGGGAGTAACTTCAGAGGCCGATGTTTTGTGTGCGATAAGCATGGCCATAAGTGACAGGATTGCCCAAAGGGTGAGAGGGCCCCACAGCAGCAGGGTGCCCATAATGAGCCACAGAGGCCACTTTTCCCAGTTGCCCTCCCAGCTCCAGCCCAGGTACCAGCCCTACCAGCCATTCCAGAAGCTCCAGTGCCACAGGGGCAGTTACAGTATGGACGTGTCTATAACGTCCACCAGGCAACAGCTCCATAGGCATCAACCGCGATTAAGGGTATGTTTCCTATCCATGGTACTATGGGTCGAGTTTTATTTGATACTGGGGCGACGCATTGTTTTATAGCTATGAATTTTGCAAAGGCCTTAGGGTTATTTGCCACAACAGAGAGCACTGTAACGTGTGTAGACTTACCACTGGGAAATGGTTCACTTATTTTTCTTTATATGCCGGGGTGTGGGAGTAGAGGTTGGTATCTTAGTATTACCAACAGACATGTTAGTATTAAATATGCATGAGCACGCAATATTATCAGTATGAATTGGCTCGCAGCTTATAGAGCCATAATAGATTTCTTTGGTGAGAGTAATGTCTTTACCATTTCGAGGCAAGAAATGCTTGAGTGGCGATACCTCGCCCAGAAGGGGGATTTTTCACCTATCTTTTTAATTATATAAAGGAGGATACCTCTACGAAAATTATAATTCCCCTGAATTCGATTCCAGTAGTTCGTGAGCTTTCGAATGTATTTCAAATGGTAAGTGGATTAAATATCGAAATATCTTGCGGAGAGTGAAATCACACGTGCTAAAATATTTTTCCGAAGCAAGTATGTAGGTAGAATGTGGTGTCTAATAAGGGACAATGATTATAGTAGTTTTGTTGTGGTTTGGATAGGGATGTTACATCCAGAGTCAATTTGTACGGTCAAGACGATTGGCAAGGCAGAATTGTAGGTTTTATCCTCAAAGGGTGAAGCATGTTTTCTGTGACAGGAGAGATTCATTGTATTATATTCATTACTATATTGGCATGTGGGGCGGGTTTAAGGTGTATAACTACGAGCGGTATTATCATATGAATATTTTTCCTAGTGTAGTGGGATTTTCCTTAGTGCTATCCGCGGAGGATAAATTAGTAAATTAATAGTGTTATATGCTTTATTGAAGTTACTCGTTTTAGTGAGGTGATATACGAGTATAGTATGGTATTGGTTACAACTTTATAGAAATTGTCAGTACAATAGTAGGCAGTTATTGCGAGGCTATTGGAGTGGTTACTTTAGTGCAACGTGTTCTATTTTGGCGAGGCATCACCTGCAAGAGGGTTGGACCCGCACTTATATATTATATATCCTAGAGACTTCGGAGGGGATATTGAGTTCGATATGTTTGATACCGGCGCGAGGGGACTTGGTTGTTACGATTCAGTATGTATCGGGTTTACGGTTGAGCGAAAAGTTTTTAACTCAGTATTATGGGTAGCGCTCAGGTCTTTGTGATAGAAAGGGTACATTATTATATATATCCTTTAGAAAGGAGGGCATTAAGAGTGATACCCCTATTATTAGGGGAAGGAGTTTCAAATTCCGATTGTATGTATTCGAGATTCATGGAACGAAATTTCCAACACCCAATTCTGAACGAGAGTACAAATGGTGAGATGTTCTTTGTTAAGTGTAATTACCGGAGGAAATGTAACTTTTCTGCCAAAAGACGGAGTAAAGGGGTAAATGCTATGGAAGGAGGACCTAACGGATCTCGATAACCGACAATACTAGGCAGTAGTGTATCGGGAGGGTTCCTTGTTTGGATTTCACTTTGCGAGACATCCCACGCATGAAACTTAGTGTAAGGTTGGAAATAGGGAGACGTTTGGTCACTATTCCATGAGTTCGGAACCCCAATCGAAAGGGGATAAAGTAATTATGTATGTAAATTGGAAGTTGAATTTTGTTTTAAAGTCACTTGAGCAGGACTGTGTGGTAAGAAAACATTGAAAGTTTTGCTTTATCACCACGAGTTAAGGGGGCGGAATAATAATAAGGAAGATTGAAAATGTTGACTTTAGGGGGATTAAAGCATTGTAATCACATTGCAAGCACCAGGGAAAATAAAGAATTTATTTATTAGTATAGAGCGCATGTGATGCTTACGCTAATGTACACGATTAATAGGGTGTGTAGACATCCTGGTTAACTGATGTTAAAAATCCTCCGAGATGAAGGGGCGTAGTAATGGACGTGTGGAAAATGTGTTTGTGGGGCTAACAGGACGAAGTGGAAGTGATAGAATGGATTAATCATCATATGAGGGCCAATAATCAATACATAAGTGTGCAATTAGAATAATTTGATTGGAAGGATGTGGAAGCCATTTAAGAAAGGGTATTCCTTGAATAGAGTAGAAATTTAACTATTATGAAGAACACTAGCGAAATTGTTAGTAGTCAAATGTGAGAGCGATTCACACAAACAAAGGGTGATGATGTTAGTATGGTATAAAAGGTCCAGAAGTACACTTCGTGGAGAGAAGAGCACGGGTGGAACCTTCGGCATACACCAAGGAATTTTGTGTTTATCGATAATTACTGAAATTAGAAGAGGTCGGTAAAGTCGGTACAGTCCTTGGATGGGTTTCCATCCTCAAAATAAGATCAAGGGTTCATCCCGAACATGTGAATTAAGCCGCCGAGAAGGAAGTGATTGATATTCCTTTGGGCTGGTTTACAATATTAACTAGTATGACCCAGACTTCCTTTGAAAGGAAGGATTGCGCCAGTGCATGGTCCGACGCAGTATAAATTTCTGAATCAGGATGAGATTGGTGAATCCCACCTTTGATATGGGATTTCAGGAACCAGTAAAGATAAGGTTTCGTTTCGAGTAGGATGTATCACCCTTAGCCAGAGAATAGGTGCACGGTGATTAAAGATTAGTGGAGCCACGTGAAGGAGATTTTGGAATCTTGATACGATGATTTCAGGAATGCTCTATAGAAGCACTAGTACCTGTTTGTCGCGTACGAGGTGCTTATTCAGGTTTTGTTATGGAAGAACCTCAACTATTCTCCTTCCGTATGTTTAGAGGTGAGTAGATAATCGAAATTTTTGGATCGATCGAGAAAATATCCGATAACTATGGTAAAATTCCACAACTGTTTTAGGCAAGTAAGAGTGGTCAGATGTTCGCATGGTTTTCTCAGAATGGGAGTTGTGTATAAAAATAAATCCGAGTAGTTGTAATGTAGTGAGGTGCGGCCTCCTAATGATAGTGAGATAAAGGAAAATTATAACGTATAGGCGTGACCTATGAGAATGTTGTGGGTTGGGAGCACAATGTGAAGTGTCTCCAATGAGAATGTAAAACAATGTTGCGGTGAGGAAAGGACTATAGTGATGAGTGCCGTAATATATAGTTAGATTGCGTACTGACAAGGATATCCAGAATTGTTCTACCGGATGGACCTTATTTTTTCGAATTTCGAGACGAAATACCGTTATTAGGGGGGAAGTATGTAATATCCCGTATTTTTATGCTATATTAATTTGGGGATTTATTAAATTTAATGTGAGTTATATATTTAATATAAATCCGAAAATTAATTATGTCATAATTATTAACGTGATGAGAGTTAGTAATTATGGGAAACTTGTTGAATATTACTATTGAGCAAAGTAATATATAATGTTGGTTATATTAAATGTCACAAGTGAATAAAATGATAATTTTGGCAATTTAAGTCGGGACGCGCCCGTGTCGCGTCAAGACTAAATATTGATAAATAAAAGTGAATAATTTATAAGTTGTTCGTATGGTCGTTTTGAGTGCACCAATGCGTCCGAAAGGGTCGAGATAGTCAAAAAAGTGTACTCGTGGGTTTAGCTTGGGTCTCGGGGCATTTTTAGTCCTAATTAGTACCCCGGGAGGGCATTTTGGACATTTCACATTTTTGGGTAATTAAACCCACGAAATTTTAAGGGTTATATCAAATGTCTAAGGTTGCAATCTAGGGTTAGAACAACCAAAGACAAGTGACGGCCATAGGAGAGGAAAGGAGAGAGCTCCCAAGGCAATCCAAGGCTCAAAATCCATCCGTTTGCACCGCCACCACCACCAACGCGTAGATCGCGCGACGGGGAAATGCAACCACACCAAAATCATCCGCAAACCAGAACGTCAAAAATCCCAGGCAAGTGTTTATCTTGCTTATTTCGTTGATGCATCACTCATGTTAGCTTATGAATGATTAGGGTGAGCTTTATGGAAGAAAACCAAAAATTTGAGATAGGAAATCTCATGTAGTGATGAATTGATTGTTATTCTGGAAACCCATTAACATGTAGAGGATTAAACCACGAAATTTTGATGCTTTAGAAGAAGAAAATTCTGGAAAAGATTGATTAGAACCATGTTTAAGAGCTTTCTAGGGTTCTCGAGATTTACATGAATTTTGGTTTATTAATCCATGTTTAGTGAAGGAAATTTACATGCTTTACGTAGGAAATACATAATATAATGATATAATGTTAGAAGTAAAAATTATTGGACGATTGGGAATGAAAAAATAAAATTGATTGAGGTTAGAAGATGAAACCCGTAACTGCAAAACTGCAGAAATCGCACACCTGCTTGATCGATCGATCGAGCCCAGAGCTTCGATCGATCGAAGGTTCGATCGATCGAGCCCCAGACCTCGATCGATCGACCCCAGGGCAGACTCATATTTCCCCTTTTTAAATTAGTTGAAATCACTTTAATGAGAAATAATTCTTGGACACCCTTATAAATATGTTTTGGGAGATAAAGACGACCAGTAGGGTATATGAATAATTTTGGGATCTTTAATGTAAGACGATAGTTGTATTTTTTGGATATTACATATAAGAAACGGTGAAACTATGTATTAAAGTGAGAGATTAAGTAAGATGGTTACTACGAAAAATAGATGAATACCTACTGAATCTTTATACTTGGGAGGATAGAGTCCATGCGAGTTACGTAGTAAGTTGGATTAATTGCTTCGAATTAAAGTTAAAGAAGAACCGTTAAACGTGATAACTAATGATGAAATATGAGGATAAATGTCATAACTATGGGACTTGAGATGTGCCTAAATTTGATATGGCAATATTAGTATAGATACTATCTATGTGTGAAAATCATGCCCATGCTACTTGCTATCCCTGAGGTTACCGCGCTGGGACAGTCTTATCTCGATGTGACTTTATGGGGGATATTGACTCGTACCTTAGAAGATAGATATCCTTGGTACAGGCTATCGAATTGATAGTTCAGACGGTCCTAAGAGACGTGGGCATGTGCCATCCTCTTAGAGACTTGGAATCTATGCTTCGCCTCAATATTGTTTGTGTATGTGTTAATACAGTTCGAGAGTAATTCCGAACTTGTATTTCCCTTAGTACGAGTGATACGGGGATTGGATAGTAGAGTATGCCCACACCATAGTTTTTATGTGGGGTGCTGTTATAATATATATATTATACGAGTATTTAATATATATATGAAATTCTGAAATTTGGAACTGCCTACTGTGATATGTTAAGTAGGATATGTTTGATGATTCAAAATGGAGATACTTGTTGTGAGAAAGTATAATATGATACTAGGAAACTTTATTAATAAATAAGGAAAATGAAAGCTTTGTTACTATATGAAATCTTCCTTTTAAACGACCATATTGTTTGGATTTAAATCTTACGAGTAACCTAAGATAAGTTAAATCATTGGGAAGTTTAGTGCGGTATAAGATAGATAATCCGTTGGGAGGGTTAGTACGATAGGCGTGCACATTAGAAGAGAGATGAGAATTTTTCAAGAGAGTGCCACACTAATATGTTGTTGCATTCGCCTGTAAACAATTTAAATACTTGCTAAACGAATTTTTAAATCATATACACTATCGGGCTCTGACCCGTTTCTATTTCTCTTTCTCTCTTGTATATATATATATATATATATATATATATATATATATATATATATATATATATATATATATATATATATATATATATATATATATATTACACTTGCCCAGCCACAGGGGCGTCTTGCATAGGATCCTTTGGAAGGAACGTGCTGCAGCTTAGGTGGGAGTTGCAGGCCACTTGCTTAGACGACTTCTTTTACTTGATTCCTCTCCTAGTATCTTCATTTAGTGGGGCATGTGTCGCCCTTTCCATTATTTAGTTGTTTTATTTGGACATTATGATTCAGTTATTGGAGTATTGATACTTTGGGATTTATTATTGTGTGGATGTTTCACTTTAAATTTTAATGTTGGGATTCAATTGTCGAATGTTTAAATTATTTGGATTATATGATTATGGATTATTGTGGTGTGATTCGTTATATATTAAATTGTTGTAAATAATTAAATCTTTGTTTTCAAAAAATAAAATTTGGAAAGTAATGTTTAAAAATGGTTTTGACACTTAGCGTAATTAATTAGGGTGTTTAAATTGGAAAAGTATTTTTACGACAGTGATGCTAAGAATGAACCAACTGTTCACTTTGATTTTAATTTAATAAAGGTGTGATTTCCCGGTATTTAATTAGGCGGGGTGTCACATTAACTTGTTGGGAATAGGGGAGTCATGATTCATCCTCAAAGGTGTTGAGGTAGACCTTCGTAAGATATATGCTCATGGGTAATGGGAGTTACCTATTATTGGTGGTTATGAGTCAGGTGGAGTCATGGGTAATGGGAGTTACCTATGATTTTTATTTTCCGTTGGGCCAAAGTTGTACTATATCTTTTGCATCCATGGGTCGATTTTCCTCATGTTGTGGATACTATTGTATCGAAAATTACTTTTTAGATGTGTGGGTTTAAGTTGGTTGTGTCCAGGGGTTGGTTGTACTCATGTTGTTATTATATAAGTAGTTTAATACTTGTATTATGTAAGAGTTCTTTTGTACTCATGTGCCCCCAGTAATTGGGTTATCATATTTTGTGTTACAAAATATGCTTCGAGTCTCTTATCATTGAGGTAATTTTGGCAAAGCATTACGTGAAATCACATTTACCAAAAAGATTCATCAAAACTCAACCCAACATCATACATGATCATACTCAATGGTATGAGAATTAGGTTGAGGTAATTAAACTTATTAGACTTTCACTTTTGTCATAATCAAATTTAAGTTTTTCATAATTGGAAAATTTCTTTGTCTACGTATGTGTTTTGATATGGATTTGATATTAGTGATATAAGTATGTAAGGGTGTGTTCATATAAAAACTTTTTAAAAGGAACATTACATACATGTATCATGTGTGATTTTACAAAGGTTAAAAAATTACATAAATATTCTCCCCTTAATTTTTTTTGGAACTCTCGCGACTTGGTCTCTTCAGGGAAAAGATCATTCCCATGTGCAATCTCTCTTTACTAGCCACATACGTTGAAATTTTTTCCCCAAAATATGCATATGTCTAGTGCGACCTACCTCTACGAGACTAGTTTGCACCAACAAAGGTTTTTATAACGATGGTGGCGTTTCTTTGTGGGATGAAAAATTTGTCTATAAGTAGGTATATTCAATAGATCTTCCATTTTTCGTTGGGAATATGTGCACAATTTTCTTGTAGCCATATTCCCTTGTTTAAACACTTGAGTGTATGATTTTGGTGATGAGTTCACTCTATCCATTTATGCTATTTGTGGTTGACCACACATGTGGAGAAACTTCATATATGTGGAGAGAGAGTTACGTCATTCTCATAATCTTTGTCAAAAACCCTGAAGAGAAAAAATTATCGAGAGAGTTTTTTAGAATGAGAAAGGTATTTGATCATGAGGACTTTTAAAATAAATAAGTTTTTGATTTACATACCCTAGAAATTAAAATTATAAATTTATACATCACTTTTCTCTTTACATTTTTGAGATGTTTGTTTCCAAACTTTGATAATAAATTCTATTGAAGATTAGAATACTTAACCTTTATTCTTTAATTAATATATTTAGATCATTGTTCTTGACAGAGTTGTGTGAATATGTTAAAAATAAACTGTGAGTTTTGAGCAAGCCAGATATTTTTTAAAACTTTCAATACCTTTAGAAAAACTCAGATCCTAGAAAGCGATACTCAAATATTTGTTGGATTCTAAAAGATGTTAATCTTCAATTTTAAAAAGGAGATTTTTGATTTTTTGGAAAATGTTTGAAGACATTGGTCAAGTGTGACACCCCCGCCTTATTAAATACCGGGTGATCAGTCCTTTATAAAATTAAATCAGAATATCCGGTTGGTTCAGATTATGCATCATTGTCGAAAACTTTACTATCAAAACTAACCACCTTATATTTGAAAAGGTTGATGTCAAAATTTATCTTATTATTAACCATCATCATTAAAGGGAAATATTTAATCATCACCATGCATCACAATAGCATAAGGAAAGAACTACCTGAATTTAAATAAAGAGTTGGAGTAAACACTTCCAGTCAAAATCCCATACAATAATCGAATAAAATGAAATCAAAGTCTAATAATAGAATAAAACAACTCTAAATATCTGAATGTAAAATAGGAGAGACGACATGTCCAACAGAAGTAAATAACTGATAGATGAGGAGAAATAGACTCAGAAGCGTATACAAGCAATATCCTATAACTTTCACAGCAGCTACAACTCGGCAAATGAATGGAATTTTCTAAGCCTGGTGTCCCTGTGGCTGAGCACCTAAAATAGTAGAACAAGAAAAGAGATTTGCAGAAAAATGGGTTAGAGCCCGAGTAGAAAACAATTTAAATATAGCAAGTGCCTAAATTGGTTAATTATCACAAATATTATTCATGTTAACTTAGCATACTCACTTGAGATGATCACCGTTCATCTAATGTGCACACCTAGCGAGTCTAACTACCCATACTAGTCACTATACTCTGTCTGACTATGCATGGTATAACCACTATGTCGGATAAATATCTAAATAACCCAAACACAATATATCTCTATTATTTAGGAGTAGGTTTAAAGATGCTTTAACTCATTGTCATAACATTCTTAATTCTCAACTGGTGACCCAATACGTATATACTTTAATAAAGTGGACAACATGAAACACAGAATAAGAACTCAGTAAACATATATAAATCTCACTATTTATACTTACAATATATATATATATATATATATATATATATATATATATATATATATATATATACATACTGTACCCATGGTTAAGAAACCCCTGGTGCTAGGTACACTTAGCTATCTAGTCCCATGACATCGCTCACACATAAAGGACAACATGTTCAATCTCTCAAGAACCAATAAAACATATACACATATTGGAGGTGAACATAATTCCAAGCCGATGGGCTACGCACATACCTACGCACCCATACGACAGTCATCACTATCGTTCTCATAGATAACTCGTACCTAGGTTCCATGCTCTTGTGGTACGACTCAAAATCCCCGAAGGTACACAAGATATGGTCGTCCAAAACACGCTAACCTCCATTTTATAACCAGTATCTAGGTATCTCATACACATAATATTCCAAGTAATAAGCATGCACACAACTTATATAATTTAATAGGCATTCATGCAACCCAATTCCCATAGTACATAGGTAATATTAACATTTCTACTCTACCGATTATTCATTCATTTTCTAAATCTCTTGAACCTACCTTCCTTCCTAGGTTCTATAAACTTGCTACATCCCAAGAATAATCACGCTTACAATTCAATACTAACTCCGAATTCAGGTCACTCGTCATTCACGTAAGTTATTTATCTCACTTGGATAACCCTAGGATGATTTTTAACCTAACTGGACTCAAAAAGGGTATTTTGAAATCTCGTTAGAAGTCAAGGAATTCTATTTCGAATGAAGTTCTCACTTCGAACGAACTCAACATCTCGTCAGAAGGGTCTTTGAATTTTTCGTTAGAAGGATCATTCGAACGAGATCGTTTGAACGACCTGGACTGGTCTTCGAACGAAAAGTCCGAACAGGCCCAGTTATTCCCCAAATTCGATTTTTCCTACATATCAAACCTCAAACTCAACCCAAATTTCAACCAACATCCAATTAGATAGTTCTAAACTATTCCTAATCATTATGGGGCACTTTCTAACACAATTTAGGGTTCAAATCTATATATTTTCAAAGGGAAACCCAACAATTACTTAAATCTCTAAAATTTTGCATAGTGTGAACCCCTCAATTTAACTACTAAAAACTCTTATTATAATTCGTGATTTAGACATAAAATCTCCAAGTTTAATAGTCTAACAAAGGGAAAAACGTCTACATGCATACCCATCTCCAATTCATAATATTTCTTTACAATTTAGTCTAATTAAACCTAAGATTTCCTTGCACTAAGTTTATACCATCTAATCTAAATCTGCAGGAACAATATTTGCTAAAAGATGAGCAAGATAAACACTTGCCTTGGAATGGACTTCTGATTCTTGGGTTGAATTTTCTATCTAGTTGATCCTCTCGTCGCGATCTACACTTTGGTGTAATTCTTGGTGAGAAATCTTGAGTTCTTGGCTTAGTTCTCCTATTGGGTCTTCTCTCTCTCTCTCTGGTTCTCTCTCTCTCTCGTAAGTTGAAACTGACAGTAACCTCAAACCCACATAGATTTTAATTAAAACCTAACCATTTCATTACTCAAAAATCCCAAAAGACTATAATACCCCTCTGGGGTGTGATTTTGGGCTAAAATGCCCCGGACTCCAAATATAACACCCGAGTAGTTTTTTTTACTATATCGACCCTTCCGAACACACTAACGCACTCAAAATAGTTATTCGAGTTATATACAAATAATTTACCTTTTTAACTCCCAAATGTATAATAGTGACGTGACTCATACGCGCGTCCCAAATAATTATATCTTAATTTCCATGTATCTCGTCCCTGACCATATTATTATTTATGAAACCATCTATTACATTACTCACTACGTAATGTTCAACATCGTTATTACTCAACAAGATTTCAACGTAATTATTTTCGATAACTACTAACTCTCGACACACTAGTAATTATTATCATAAAAGTCCGATTAATTATAAATTAAATTTTCTCTCTTAAATTAATTAATCGAAATTCCATAATTTCATAATAAAATAAATATGTGTAAAAATACGGGGTATTTCGTCGAGTCCAAAACTGGTCTAGATTATAAAGCATTCTTGAGTTATTAATATCTTTGCTAAAAAATATGGCGTGAAAGAGGGGATAGTTAGTTAACACGTTATGTGATTGTAATTTATTAGTTTTCATTTGTAAAACTCCAGCCTAGTGCATTGCCATTTATTTTGGCTTGAGATTTTTTTCCCGTTAGTGGGTTTTTTCTTAATATAACTTGGTGTTGTGTGATTGTTTTACATATTCCACATTTAAGTTTTCTACCTAATGTTGAAACAAAACATTTGGTGTAATGTAATTTATAAAACAATTTGTCCCATATACTCATGTTGTTTTATTTGTTCTCAAAATGAATTAAAAGGGACATATTGTCTTTATTACAATAATAATTTGGGTACCCTTTCTCCATATCAGATTCAAGTACACTCTCTCTCAACTTGTATCAAAGATGCACTGCACTTTCATAGGTATAATCGTTGTGAGATAGATTTTATGTGTGTATTATGTAGTTAAGTATGTGTGATAGTATTAGTGACTTAGTTGGTTTTAATAATAGCCTTGCTTTTACTTGACCTATAACCCCATCAAAGTTTTTCACTCACTCCATTACTAACATGGGTTATGTAAGTAGTAGTGATAGTGAAGAAGATGACCTTCGTAGTTCTTATGATAAGCTAGTCTTAAATTCAAAAGTCTTATTAAAAAAATTGTGACGCTTATTATAAAAATGATTTGAAAAAGAAATGGCTTTGAAAAGGAATGAAGATCATATATCTTCCTAGTTATCTATTGAAATGTATACTTTACCTGAGAAAAATAAAACCCTTAAAAATAAGAAAACCAAATTTTCCCATGAGCGAAAATGTCTAAAGGAAGGTGATCTATTCTTTCAAGTTATATAATCTCATGGACATCCTCTTTACACTATACTTAAATCCCTTTATTCTTTTTTTGTAATTAATTCTTATAATTTCTTAATGGACTTGTTAAAGATAATGTTGGGACAAAATAATGAGTGCTCTGATACCAATTTGAAAAAGCGATAAGTATACTCTGACATCACTTATAAGAGTGGAAGGCTCTAATACCATTTCAACAATGCGGAAACAAATATGCTCAAAAAAGATTCCAATTTGAGAGTGTGCAACTATATTAAACCAATTTTTTATTTTTATCTCTAAAATTAATCTATGTGATAAAGTAGATAAATAAAATCAAGCATTCCACAAAGGCAAAGTTTCAGGAAAAAACCCTTTTGGGTAAAACCTTTTATTCACTTTAAAAATATACAAGATAGTCGACTTACAAACTACTTGATAACCGCCATAAGTATAATGCATTAATCTTCACAAATCTCTAGTTAACAACTATGATCCTCGCAAGAATCAGCAGATCGCAGTCCTCTGTTAGCCTTAGACTTTATTTTCTACTGTGAGTCCCCTTAGGTATCGCAAGTCAGCCATGGAGATTCCTTCTCCTCAAAGGTGTATGAAAGTATACAAAATTTATAAAGTTTAAACGAATTCACAAAACTAAATATTCACGATGTTTGTTTGCGAATTAAATAGTGTTTTTGCAACATAAAAACTTAAGAACTTTCACAAAAGTTATATAGAAATGAATTTGGCAAAAGTATTAAATGTTTTAAAGATGAAACGAGTATTTACACAAATTTTGAGGTGACGCATCGTTCGAACAAAAGTGTAGTGTCGTGCAAATGAGTTGTTGATCTCCTTCGGACGAGATATGATCTCGCTTCTACTGACCTAAAAAACTTAGACAGTGAGCCCTCGTTTGAACCTTGAAAGAAAAACACATAAAACGACCTTCTAACAATATGCAATCTCATTTCTAATGACATGCAATCTCCTTTTAACGAGATTAACAATAAAAAATATTTTTCTTTTTGAAAATAAAAAGCCCTGTTCGTTTTTGATAAAAAATAAACATCCCAAAACATAATTTCTTAAATTAATTTAAACTCTAAATTACTTTATACCTTTAAGGGATGACGGGAAGTCTTTAAACTTGGAGATGCTTGAGTTTAGTTCGTCTTGACGATGAATGATGATTTGTAACGGGATACGCCAAACTAGACTAAAGCTATACTATGAACAATGTTAGAAAAATTCTTCTTACAAATCCCCCCTTTGGCTATTATGGTACAAAACAAACAAATATAATCGAGCACCAAATTAAAATAAAAAAATCTCCTATGAAAGAAATCCTACTACCCTTCCTAAGCTTAAAACGGAAGGATATAAGTCTCTTTGTCTTCAAACTTCTTATTTTTCTTCCTTTTGGCATCCTTTGTCTTTATTCGTGTGTATCTAATTCCTTTTTAATTTCCTACACACATGAGACGAAAACACATACCTCGTGATACATCGAGTTTGAAATAAAGTAAAACTCATAATTAAATTCTCCCCCATAAATCAAACTCATCAAAACTCCTTTTAATTTTCTCTCCCCCTTTGTTTTTTTATCTGAAATAGACAAAGAAATGAAACATAGGCATGAAATATGAAGCATCACGTAGAAGATAAGATATCATCACAAAAGATATAAATCAAGCACGTGTAATGATTATCTCAAATGCCATCAAACAATAACTATTGTTTTTGAAAATTTTCATTTTTCTCAAAACAAAAACAAATTTCACAAATACAACATACAATACCACATTTAATATATGCAAAAAAATACCAAAGAGTATTCGACACACATATGTAGGTATAAATGGCCACAAAACATGACACAAACACATAAGCTTTAGAAACTAGCATAGTATCGATTTGTCTAAACATGTGGGATGGAATGAGTGGGTGTGAACTAGATACAAATGAATTATAACCCAATCACTCAAATATGTTCAAGAAGTTCTATATGATTACAAATCTTTATCAAACTAAGCTTTAGCCTCAAGTGACAAATATAGTTGAACTTAATGAACAAAATAAGCACAATGCACAAAAGACTAGAATATTGATGATTCGACAAATTAATAGCGTCTTGATAAAATAAGCATACTAGAATTCATTCTGCAAACCCATTGATTTTCAAATAAACACCCTCAAAAGATAGACATATATCATATTTTTATTCTTTCTTTACTTTGAAGTGATTTCTTTTTCAAGATTAAACAAACTAAATTATGTTGGCCCCTTTTTGGCATATTTTGCTCTTTTATTGCCTTGGTTTTTTCCTGGGTGCTTTTAAATGGTGGCTTTCAAGATGAGTCAACTTGTCTCTCGCATCCCTTTCCCATGTAAACTTATATTTTTTCAATACTTAAACAAACTCTCATGGTCAATGGTTCTTACATGCAAAAATCTCCCATATTCACATAAACATGTAGATGAAAAAATTGATGGGACATCTCACCAATCTCAAATATATACAGTGAAGCCAAAATCCAATAAGCTCGTGCATGTGTGTGCGGAGGCATATACAAAGTCGAATTCATAAAGCAAATCAAGTTCGAAACAACTCCACAAACATGGTTAAGATCAATCTAAGCATCTAAAGTCATGACCAAATGTCTTAGCCACATATAAATTGCAAAGTGAATTGGATTTAAACACACCAATATGCCATACCCCATGTGTAAAACTAAAATACGCAAAAAATTAAAATCTTTTTGTATTTTTCAATTTTTTTTATCAAAATAAAATCTTTTTGTATTTTTTATGTATGACTCAGTAAAAGAAAAATATAATACCAAAGATATAAATGTCATAACACTAGCAAACATATATCATGAAGCACAACTAGAGTATAGAAAATAAAATCATGCAAGCAATCTCTATAAGATATAACAAAGAGAATAATCATGTGCAAGCATGAAATAATCAACTAGTCTAACATCTAGCTCCTCTAAAATGGATTTCCTAACCCAAATAGATTTGTTCTTAATGCGTCGGGATTAGAGAACCAAGGGAACACTAGAATTCAACTTCCTAGGATCTATTCCTAGATCATAAAAAAATGCTCAAAGGTGACCTTTCCTACCACAATGTGAACACATTTAAATGCGAGGAATGTTACCTTTGGGTTGATCCTTTCTAACGTCCTTGGATTCGATTGACCCTCTAAATCAAACAATGGTCTTAACTTTAACACTCAAAGAATTAAAAACATGTGAGCCATTACCGTCACTATTAAAACTACTTGAGTCTTTTAAATAATCTTTTAGCTTCAAAATTTTAGACTCAAGTAAAGAATTAGACTCTTCCAATTTTAGGGACTCCTTCTTCATATGTTCTATCATTCTTAAAAGGTTATATCGCTCCCCCTCAATGTGAGAAAACTTATCCCTAATAGTCTTCGCTCGTGACTTAAAATCATTAATTAAAACACTATCCTCAACGGCACTAACATTAACCCTAGAATTTTTCAAGTCCTCAAATTCTTTCTCTAAAAATAGAACTCTATCATAACTCTCTTTCTTGGAAAATTCTAATTTTCTATGTAAGGAAAAAAATTCCAATTGAGTCCATTGTATGTATTTGACTTATTTCGATAACAAAACATTTTTTTTGAGTCATAGATAAAATTTTTATTGTCACAATCGCAAACATTCTATGACATAAAGTTTATTGAAGATGTTGCAGTCAAGCTTTAAAGATTTATCATGCTGAGATTAATTTGGTTCACGTTTCATGTTTTCATTTTCGATCTCTCATGTATGAATGCGTAATGTTTATGGGACTCAGAAAATGTTTCTAAGATGTTATTTTTATTAAAAAATATTTTAACTTCGTTTATTCTGAAATAAGGATTGTTTAGAGTCGTATTAGACCTTCCCTTGTGTTTAGAATGATCAAACGACACTTGCAGTCGTTCAAGCAAGATGAACATGTCGTTCGAGCGAAAGGGCCATTTCTTTCGAGCGACATGCTGATCTCGTTCAAACGATACACTGATTTAACTTTTCTATTTAAGGCGTGTTTCAATCAAAATTTTGTAATTTGTAGAACGAGAAAATTAGGTTACACACAGGACATTTTCTGCACAAGTTTTTAATGGTTTTTAAAGTCTAAAAACATCGTTAGAGTTTCAAGATTAGAGCTTTCATTATCATATGCTGTAGAGATCTTGGTTTTCACCATTGGAGTTTTTTCATCACTTTGAACATTGGGTTTTTTGTGAAGAAGTGAAGGAGTTCATGTTCAACATCGTAGACGTTGCCAAACTGTATCGGTGGACATCGAAACATATGTGGATGCATGTGTTATGGACTTGCATCGTAGAAGGACTTTGTGTGGGCACTGTGGAGGAGTGGTCGAAGGATCAGAGGAGTGTCCAGACTTAAGGGGGATAGAGTCAATGAGTAAGTCTATCATCTATACTTTATAATACCATACCATAGTGATTGTCTAGCTTGGGCCATCCGAGGTTTTTTTCCCTTAGTGGTTTCCTCGTACATCCGGCATCGCTTCTATGAGCTTATTGATTTTACTTGCTTTAATCACCTAGATGCATGTTTAGGATTAAACAAGATAAAATTGGGCTCAATTAAAATTGGTTCACATACTTGGTGCACTTTAAAATTTACAATAAAGTTTTTCAAAAAGAAAGTTATTTTTGACATTCTTAAAACACCCTTGAAAAAAAAGGGCTTACAAATTTCTATCAGATCTAGAAACATATTTTTTATTTTGTTGATCCCTTATGATTTTAAGGATAAATTTCAGAAACTATGAAAGTTTTAGAGCTCCCATATTTTTATGGCAATAACTATGGTTATTGGAAACTGCGAATGAAAAGTTATTTGAAATCAATTGATGAGCGTGTGTGGTTAGCGATCGAAAAGGGTTGGACCCCACCAGTTACATGAGGGGGTGAGGCTACTACTTTAAAACTCGTTGAGTCATGGACCAAAGCCGAGTATAGACTTGCACTTTATGAATTTAAAGGTCTTCAAGTTATTTCCTCACATGTCACACCAGAAGAGTATAATATAATCATGACATGTGAAACTTTGAAAGAACCTTGTGATATTCTTGTACTCACTCACGAGGGCACTAGAATGGTTAGGGTGTATAAAATTAAAAACCTCACTACAAAGTTTGAGGCGATTAAGATGTTAGAGAGTGAGTCATTTGATGAGTTATACACTAGATTGTCAAATATCGTCAACTCGTTGTTTAACTTAGGAGAGAAAATATTTGACAACCGAGTCATAAAGAAAACCTTAAGGTCCTTGATGTGTGTATTTGATGCAAAAGTGACCATTTTGAACTCCTTGGGTATGCTTGAATCGATGAAACTTGAAGAAATTGTAAGTGACCTGCAAACCTATGAACTTGATATGTTTACCTCCAACCAAGTAATAAAGAACGAAAAGGGAATTGCTCTGAAATCCCGGAAGGAGGAGACTAAAGTTTTAGATGAGGACGTTGACTTGTTGTCAAAGAAGTTCAAAAAATTTCTTAAGTTCCAAAATTAATCGAAAGATGCCAAAAGACTTGAGAAATTCAAGAAGAACAAGGTAGATCCCTCCCATAAGGATAAGAGTGATAATGTTAACAGGGTTGAGTTGGATAGGTGTTTTGGGTTGAAGGTTATGGTAACAAGGTTTACGAGTGTCCCAATAGAGTTAAGAAGGAGGGAGAGAAATCGATAATGTATAATGCCACCTTAAGTGACAGTGAACCGGAAGAGGGAGAGAGTTCCCCCATTCGTTCATGGCATGTCATGTGAGTGATGACGATAAATCTTCCCATGATGATTTTCATGTGCATGACACTTCCCAGGTTGTTAAGTGTGAATCCCAAGTGAGTGAGGGTGAAGCTAGTGAGGACAAGGACATTGAAGTAGGAGTGTTGCAAGTTACCTTTAGTGAGTTGTATGCAAAAGAGGTAAAGGTGAAAAAGGCCAACTTGAAATTGCAAGATGAGTTGAATGAGCATGCCGTAGAAAATAATGATGCTTGGATTGAGGATCTTAGGACATGGGAGAAGACTCTTAGGGAGAAACTAGAATATGTGGAAAAAGAAAAAAATAGTCTTTGTGGTTTGATGGAGGCTTTGAAGAATGATATTTTAGAGTTTAAAGATTCTAGGCATTTTCTTGAGTCTAGGATTAGTGAGATGGAATAGATATTTAAAGACTTGAGTAAGGTGAATTTGATTTGGAGGTTGGATCAGAGAAGTTGGATTGGAAGTTAGGCACCGTCCAAATCAAGGAAGATATGTTTTGTATAGGCTATGATAATAGAGTTGTTCCCATTCCCAAAGCCAATACTAATAATGTGAGAGAGACCACTAGGAACACGAGGAGAGGTCGACATTTTGGTAATCATTCCCACCCCATCGTTTTTACACTTACACTCATGGTGGTAGGAAAGGTCACCTTAGACATTTTTGCTATGACCTTTGGAATGCTTCTATGAAGTTAAGGAATAAAGTCATTTCCGCTCCCAAACCCCCCATGCATCATTGCACACCTACTTGGGTTAGGAAATTGGACTTAGAGGCTTTAGGAATTAAACTTCATGGTTCTTGTTTAGTTGCACTTGATTCTTCCCATGATAAATCTAAAGGATGATTGTGTTGCCATGTTTGTCATATGCGAGTCTTTGCATCATGATTTATATCTTGCTAGTGTTATGACATTTGTACCTTTAGTATTATTTTTTCATTTATTGTATTGTATTTGAAAAATATAAAAATATTTTATTTTGATAAAATTTTTGAAAATTCAAAAAGATTTTATTTTTGGGACAAAAATATTTTTTAGAAAAACACAAAAAGATTTTCGATTTATTTTTGTGTCGTGAGTGTTTCATATTAGATGTGGCATATTAATGTGCTTGGACGCCCATGAATTCATTATCCATATGGCTAGGACATTTGGTCATAATTATTGATGCGTTGAATGATCTTAACCATTGTCTTAATGGGGTTGCTTTGACATTGCTATGTATTTGAATTTGACTTTATATATATGCCATCTTTGCACATATGCACAAATTTATATAAATGTTTGACATCTAATGCATATTTGAGTTTGGTGAGATGTTCTTATCTCAATTTTGTCATCTATGCGTAAGTAGACTTAGGAGGAGGTGTGCATGTAAGATCCATTTATCGTGAGGATTGATATTGCATAAATTGAAAAATGACGAGTGTTGATGGGAAAGGGCTATGAGTGAATAATAATCACGTCGTGAAAGCCACCGTTTAAAAGAGCCCAAGAAAAAATTAAGGTAATAGAAAGAATCATATGCCAAAATAGGGCCAATAGAATTTCTCTAAGTTGAGAAAAATAGAGACCTAAAAAGAGATAGAAAATAATATATATATTTGAGGGTGTTTGGATGGAAAAATATAAAACGGGCTTGCACCACGAATCTTTATGTTGAAAAATCGTATCATGACGCTATTGTTTGTAGAATCGACAAAATTCTGGATTTGTGTGTATGTTGATTGTTTATTTCATTTATCTCAATATATTAATTGTCTCATATTGCTAAAACTAAGTTTGATGACATTTAGACCATTTTCAATGTGTTGGAGTTTTGATTTATTGGTTGTAGTTCACGCCCATTCACTCCGTATCCATGTTTGAGAACATTGATACTATGTTGGAATGAAACTCACATTGTTTTACTTGATTTTTTTTTCTATTTTGAGCCTATTTTGCTGCTGTTTGGTATTTCCAGTTACTGTTTTCACGATATTTTTTCTCTGGGCAACCCTTCTTGATTTATAGAACTGGAATTGAGAATTTCTGATGTCATTTGAACGATATCTGGGCTTCATTTGAACGACAAGTCTATGTCGCTCGATGAACTGATTTGGAGAGCTTCAAGCGAGATGGTGGAAAGTGTCAGCTATCTGTCACGAGAAAGGTCTCTTGATGAGTCGCGAGAAAGGGTGTTCGCACAAGAGCTTACTGTTTTGAGATTTTTTATGTCTCTTGATACATGGTTTGAGCAACCCTAGGAGGATTTCTTTTGGATTATTCTAATTTCGTACATGATTAGTTTTACTGTTGATACCATACTGTTTGGGTAGTTCTGGACAATTTATATGTAGTATAGGTAGACTATGCATGATGGATTTTACTGGTGTATTGTTTTTAGTCACATGAAAGAATAAATGCTTTATTTATATGACCTATGTTTTCTAGCTACGATTGTGTAGATGGTGATTATTTTTAGCTTGCGGTTTATGTTTATATGCTTAATTGATTATCACATGATAGATATTTGATGCTTGTTTATCTTTTTCACTTATTATCTATTCAATACAAAAAGAGGGAGAGATGTATGTGATGTAGGGGAGATTTAACATATAGTTTATTATTGCATAACAAATTGATATCACAGGCTTTCATGCTTATATATTGGTATTAATTAGTTTGCACAATTTGATATCCTGATTTCAATATTATTTTCACATTGGTATCAAAATAATGTGCTCACATGTTTAACAAATGATTTGTTTTTACATATTGATATTTTTATACCATTCATTCCTCCATACATCACTGGGTATTTTTCTGTTTCATGTATATATATATTCTTCAGCGAGTCAAGATTTCAAGAATACATCACATTCAGACAAATCATGCTTACCGGACCATCATTTACTACTCTTGTCTTGTATTTTTTGATTTTGGATTTTACGGAATGGGATTTAGGCGTTATACGGGTTGACGGACCGACTTAGGCATTTCACTATTTGGGTTTTATTGCGGATTAGTCAAAGGGGGAGATTTGTAAGGACAAAATTTCAAATTGAGTCCTTTGTATGTATTTGAATTATTCCCGGAACGAAACATTATTTTTGAGTCATACATAGATTTTATTGTCACGATCCCACACAGTCTATGACATACAGTTTATTAAAGACTTTACGATCAAGCTTCAAAGATTTATCACACCGAGATTAATTTGGTGCACGTTTCACGTATTCAATGCATTTGGATCTCTCAGGTATGAATGCGTAATGTTTATGGGAATCGAAAAATATTTTTAGGATGTTATTTTCATTAAAATATATTTTCACTTCGTTTATTCTGAAATAAAGATTGTTTAGAATCGTATTGAACCTTCCCTTGTGTTTAGAAGGATCAAACCTCACTTGCAGTTATTCGAGCGACATTTATGGTCGTTCAAGTGACATGCTAATCTCGTTTAAACGATGCGCTGACTTAACTTTTCTATTTGAGGCGTGTTTCACTCATAATTTCATAATTTGTAGAATCAGATAATCAGTTTACATACAATACGTTTTCTGCACAAGTTTTCTAAGGTTTTAAAGTCTAAAAACATCCTTAGAGTTTCAAGATCCGAGCTTTCATCCTCATATGCTATAGAGATCTTGGTTTGCGCCATTAAAATTTGTTCATCACTTTGAACATCGAGTTTTATGATGAAGAAGTGAAGGAGTTCATGTTCAACATCATAGACTTTGCCAATCTATATCAATGGACACTGAGACATACGTGGACCCGTGTGTTGTGGACGAGCATCGTAGAAGGACTTTTACATGGGCACTTTGTAGGAGTGGTCGAAGGATCGCAGGAGCATCAATACTTATGGGGGATCGAGTCATTGAGTAAGTATGATCCTCTCAGAATCACAAGATCGTAATCCTCTCTCAGCCTCAACCTTCGTTTTCAGCAGTGAGTCCATTCAGGTATCACAAGTCAGTCATCGAGATGCCTTCTCCACAAAGCTGTATGAAAGTATACAAAACTTTCTAAAGTTTAAATGAATTCACAAAACTATATATTCATGATTTTTGTTTGTGAATTAAACAGTGCTTTTGCAACACAACCTTCTAACGACATTCAATCTCGTTTCTAACGACATGCAATATCATTTGAATGAGATTAAAAGTGAAAAATATTTTTCTTTCTGAAAATAATTAGCCCTGTTCACTTTTGATAAAAAATAAACATCCCAAAACATAATTCTGTAAATTAAGTTAAACTCTAAATTTCTTTATACCTTTATGGGATGTCGAGAAGACTTCAAACTTTGAGATTCTCGAGTTCAGTTCGTCTTGATGGTTCATGACGATTTGTAATGGGATACGCCAAACTAGCCTAAAAAAATGCTTTGAACAATGTTGGAAAAATTACTCTTACATATATGTAGTTAAATATCGTTGAAGATGAATATGTGTCGACCTCGAAAAATGAAAGATTTGACGATATTTTTATTCAATTAAGTTTGCAAAGAATCAAATGTCAATATTTTAATAAAGATTAAAAAACTTGTTAGAGATTATATTTTAACATATAAAAATTTCCTAGAGGAGAAACTTTTTCATGTGAATGATTCATTACCAAATGGATCGCCATTAGTTGATCAAAATTCAAAAAGTGTTTAAAACCATAGGGCATGGTAGTGTGAAACATTTAAAGGAGAATAATGTTATTCATCCCACTTTTATAAACAAAAACTAATCAGTACATACTAAGACACATTGAATTGATAGTATTTGTTTGTATTATCGTAAAACGGTCCACCTTAAATATTTTTTTTTCAAGTTGAAAAAAGTTCAATTTTTTGAGAAGATTGTTCTTAATAATTACGTGCATGTTTCTAAACCTGAAATGTTTACAAGTGATCATAGTCTTAAAATTTGTCATTTAAGAAAATTTTGCTATTTTCTTCATCCGACCTTACGGTTTTGAAATATTAGGGAGAATAGGATTTTTGTTAGGAATAATCGAAAGGAAAGTCAATAAAGACATGTTCGACAAATTAACAACAAGAAGTGAATATATATTCAAAAACCATCCAATGTTTGAACTAAACCAGAGACGCCTCGTGTGAGTCATGTTTGGATTTGGAAGGATGTATGAAAAAGGATAAATGTGTATATCAAAATGAATCCTAACTTAGTTACCTCAACCTCTACTAGATAAAGTGGTTTCTCTAGGTTCTTGGGAATATTAGAACTCTTATCTCATTCTTGCTCTCATTCGATTCTTTTTTGTGATTTTCTCAACTTTGCCTATTTTTTGTGATACAATTAATAATTATGTGCTTATAAGTTGGTTGACTAATATGTTAAATTAATGTATGATATCTTCCATATAACTTTCTTATGTTTTAATTGGTTGGCTCGTTCATTCATATGTACTCTCGAAATTGAAATTTAAACCTTGAAAGTCTTAAAATTATTGAAGTTTGATTAATATAGAGTATATGCTATAATTCGATGAATTTAAATTCTTGAACTTTGATTAATATATAGTATATGCTATAACTCGATGAACATATCACCAATAATATTATTTAGCAATTTTTCAATCAAATTATTAAAACAAAGCAATTTGAGTCATGATTTATGGTATCTCAAAATGGTTGTGATTTGAAAAAGGTGTATTATTTTTTCTTGTGCATGTGAGATTTTCCATGGTTATTTTTGAAACTATTTATGCAAATTAATTCAGAAAAATGAGTGTTGAAATGGGTAGGACTAAAACACGAGGATAGTTGGATTATTGCCTTTGAAGATTGAAAATAAGTTACCTGCCTTTTGGTTAAGTTCGAAAGTCTCCACTTGCAAAATTATTTGGAAAACAATGTCTCAAAGATTTCCCTCTATCCAAAAAATTGGGTGACACCAAGTATATGAGACTAAAAATATATTAATCATAAATGGCTTATTTGAGGAAGAAAAAATTATTAGTTGCGAATTTAATATTTTTAAGGAAAATGAAACTTACTCATGATAAACATCATTTTATGTTTTCCAAAAATAGTTTTTTTTAGATTGAACTTTAGTTTTGATTTAATCGTTTAAAACGCAAACATTTTCATTTTTATTCTTCATGCGATTTATATTAACTACACCTTATGTTATTAGCCTTAAAAATACATTAAGTCTTCATAAGCTTACACCTTTCATTTCCCTGTATGTGGTATAACCTTAAACCTTTATTATGATATTAAATGAGTATATTATGATCATTAAAAATGTGTTGGACTCAGTAGACCTTGTTGTACATGGTCACATTGCGTTTTGAGTGTTTTTCCCTTGTTTTCAAAACCATAAATTATCTAGCTTCATTCACAACTTGTAAAAGATAGGCTATGCATCAACAAACACGTGGTTTAAATCTCGACTTAACCCTTCTACTTTATCTTTCACTTCATCTGTCTGTCCGTATCTCTCTCTCTCTCTCTCTCTCTCTCTCCCTCTCTCTCTCTCTCTCACTCACACACACACACACACACACACACACACACACACACACACACACACAAAAATCCCCCATCGAAGCATTTCGAGCTCCATCCAAGCTTACCTTGACTCAAAGTTTTTCATAAATATTCATCCAAAAACCTTGATAAATTTATTTTTAACCCTTATTGATCCTTTTGTTTATGTTTATATTATGGTTTGAAGATGGGTTTTTTTATTTGGATTTTAGATAAAAAATTATCCTATTATAGAAATATTGCATTTCTTAAGATTAAATGGATAAATTGAAGTACTTTTCTTGGTAATATGTCAAACTATAGAGTTATACCCATTTTCACATGAAGTATTCTAGTTAATTTGGGATTTTTAAGTCAATGATACCCATTTGGTGGTGTATGTTTGTTGCGACTCTTTCCTAATTTTAGGATTGGATTCTTATCTTTAGGTTTACTTTTTCCTATTAAAACATGATGGGAATATTTTGTGGCTATTTATTGACTCGTATCAGTTCCATTATAGCAGTCCCTTCTAAGACACCGCAGATGGGATTCAGTCATCTCGTTCCAGTCGTGGCATCTGTTCCTCATGCTCCACCAGCCATGCCACCATATTTTAGATAAAACAAAAAGGCTGATTGATTTAAAAGGTTTTTCATTGAAATAAACATACCATTTGAGAGCACAATTCACTGGGACTCAATATAAATAAACCAATTCACAATTTATGATAAATTCTAGTATCATCAATGGTTGACCACATGTCAACAAATCGCTGACAAATAGGCTTTTTTCCCAACATAATGAGAGAATTTAATAAAAATGGTAATTTTAATGACTCCAAATTTATGACAACCTATGTTCCTGGTATTGATACTGATATATCTATTGAGATCATTAGAGTGCATTATCATTTACCTTTCATCTCCAGTTGTAGCTATCCACACAATGGTCAACATATACCTAATGTGAGTTAGGTTTGAACTGATTTCACCAAAGGCTCATGGACTCGCCACACTAAAGGTCAACTTGATAAGATGAGTCTAATGGATGATATTTTATATGATCGTATCCAAAAATATGTATTAGAATTCCCACCACATTACTTTATCGTTTATCAATTATCGACATTTTCATACTATAATCACGTAGATTCGGATAGATTTGGCATACGGGGGGAATAATGAGAAGAAGGAAGAAGATATAATAATTTTTTCTCGGGAGATTGACTTGTGGGATGCTGAGGAGTAGGGAAGTGCTTTTAATACCCAAAGAACTGACTATAAAAGCATCTCTTAATCACTTTATAGATATATAAGAATGGTCAACGTAAAAATAGACTTGTTTCAGAACCCACTAAAGAGGCCGGAGAAGGAGGTCCGGATGACATATGAGGTAATGAGAAGGATGATGTTACACCTCCCATGGATGAGATTCCTGGGACACCCCGCCTATTCTAATACTAGTTGATCAGACCATTATTAAATTATATGGTAATCATATGTGGTTTCATTCTTAGCACGACTATCAAAAACCAATTAATTAAGCTAATAACTTATTAAACCGGTGTCAAAATTTTAAATCTTAGTAACATGCTTCGTTAAACCATTCAACCATATAAGATAAAATCCACAACAACATAACATAATGAACACTAATAGAGTAAATAAATAAATAACTAAAAAACTCTCGATAAATCCCAAGTACAATAATTCAACTACTAAATGAAATACAGTAAACAAAGTCTAACAATCAAACTGTCTAACTGAGGGCGGCATGCCCAAGAGAAATACTAAAATAATTTTAACTAGATAAATTGGAAAAAAGCATTTAAGCAAACCCTGCATGCGTCCGCAGCTGCTGTAGTATCGTCTAACTAGAATAAAAAACTATCCTTAGCGACCCTGTAGCTGAGTAGTTAAAAGGTTTTGAAAATATTTTTTATATGGATCAGTGCCAAAAACATTTTTGTAAAACAGTTGTAAGTATTTAAATGCATTGATAAATAAGCAACAAGAAATATCCATGTTCATCTGGTGTCGTACTCACATGAGATTATACTCACCCCTCATCTATAGTGCACACCTAAAGCATTTATTAATTACCTAGTTATACTATCCCGCCTAATTAGTCTAGCCATTATCGACATAATCCAATTCGCTAAACTTCTAGCCCACTCGTATAACTCATATATTATTTTAATTTTATCACCTAGCAACCACATAAGTTATAACATAGCATTTCTCAACTATATTCATACCTATAGACACATCATTATAGCACCCCCTAACCTCTCCTTAGGTCCCTAGGACCTCCCTTCATCACTACAAACCTAGGTCATGTTCCGAATACTTACCTAGAGGCCATCAGGCGTTCCTAGGCTCCATTTGACCAAAAGTCAAACTCTTCAGCTCGACCGAGATTGAATGAATCTTCAAAGGGAACTAAAACCCCTTTACAACGGTCTGCCCTATGTGCGATTCTGACTTACGACGCAGACAAATGACCCATTTCCCCCCAAAACTTGATCAGGAGGACACCGGATGCTCCCGAGCTCTATTTGACCAAAGTCAACTCTTCAACTCGACCGAGACTGAATGAATCTTTAAAGGGTGCTAAAACCCCTTTACAACGGTCTGCCCTGGTTGACAAAAGTCAACTCCCCAAATCGAGCCAAGCTCTTTGGAATGTTGAAGTACATCTCATAACCTTTTCAACGGTCCACCCCGTGCATGATTCTGACTTACCATGTGGACGAATGATCCATTTGTGTCCGACGATCCCCCATCCAAAGGACCCATGAGCGCTTCTGAGCCACATTTTCCCCAAAGACAACTCCCAGACCCGGGAGCAGTCTAAAGGATTTTCGAAGGTCTCTGAAGTAACTTTCCATCGGTTCACCCCATACACAATTCGAATCAACAATTTGTGTTTTATGACCATTTTTTGAAGGAACCTGAAAGAGACTACCAAATGGCAGGTTTAATATTCTGCCTATCGGCAGTGTGCCTAAAAACACCTTTCGATTGGAAGGACCAAGCCTATATCGATCGGCAATTCCATGGGCCTATAAAAAGGAGGGCCTGAACTCATTGCAAAGGGACCCAAGATCTGTGATCCATCACTCTCAGCGAACTCAGAAAACCTCCCTCAAAATCAGTGTGATTTCTACCTCCAAATCCCTTTCCAACCCTAACTTTCATCATCTTTTTCATCAAACTTGGTGAATTAACTACCCTTCATCATTATCCAAGTGGAAGGGCTACTCTCCAACATTCAATATCAAGATTAAGATCTTCAAGAAGGTCCAACTTTCTCAACTCTCTCTTCAAATTCTCCTAAATTCGCATTAACTTATTTTATTACTTAACACTTTTATTCTCTCCATCCCACATATCCTCATATACTTTTTATTTAATATTATTGCGCATCTCTTATTTTCATATAAATAAAACCCAAAAAAGAAAAAGAAAAAGAGGGTTTGCTCATAAATTCTAAATGGGAATTCTCACACTTTTCTCACAACTAAAACACTTTTTTACACACACACACACACATACACACATAATAGAAGTCCCCGATTGGATTTATGGGATAAATCTGACCCCTTGTTTTGTATACGAACTACGTGGACTTTGATGCCTCTATAGGCTACGTAGGCATCTCGGGATAAAACCCGACACTCGAGTCCTATTTTTTTTTCCATTTTCTATTCTTCTAATTATTTAACTTAATTCTCTTAGATTCTATATATTTACATATACATACATTAGTTCTTAGTGGCGTATTATTCCACATGCGTTATCGTTCCATTATAACGATCAACGTAAGGATAATCGCGTAAATCCTATTTTTTTTAATACTACTTTTAGGAACATTGCCCCGGATGGCTCGCTTTATCTCTTTCATGATACAAGTCGATGATTCCTATCTCCACTACATAAACACATTGATATACCAGAATACACCCTCAGACAGGTGAAGGGTATCCTCATCCAAGATGAGGGACCAACTCTACTACACCGGGGGTCTCAGTAAAAAAAGGGTCAGATAGGCCGACCCCATCAACCAAGGCCGGACTACCCTACGGCAGGCCGACCCCATCAACCAAGGCCGAACGACCCTGCGACCGGATGAGGTTAATAGTCAGCATAACCGAATGACCCTATGAGGGGACGACAATATGAGGCCTGCATCTAGTAGTCAAGACCCAGTGCCAACATGAAGCTCGGCCTTGGCCTGACATCATAAGCCTAGGGTGACATCACCATGGCACGTGATTTGGGAGACACGTGGCACAGTGTGCGTGGGACTCATATAGCACGTATACCAAACCCTTATAACAGTATCATCCCCTCACGTGAGGTAATATTATGTCATCATTAACCATAAGTGGCACAGCCAGGTGTCAACAGGAAATTGACTAGATCATTATTCACATGCTCAATGCAAGCTTGGGGGTACACTACTCCCCCCATCCTTATATATATTCGTCATCTTAAACCTTTTAAAATGATCAATAATAAAAAACCCTAGCTAGAACTCTACTTGTACACACAATATAGAGAGAGTGAGCTTATGAGCATTGTATACATGGCCAATAGTGCCCATATTTAGTGGATCACACACTCACAGTGGATGTAGGCCTGATTGGATGAACCACTATACATCAATCTTCATTCCTCTTATACTCTTCCCTTTTTATATACTTAAACACATACATAACTCTATTATTTGCATCATTACTGTTTGAGCCCTCCACCTCTTATCTGGTGGTGCTGAATCTTAGCATCACCAGTTTACACTACTTCCCCAAGCCCTATATATACTCGTTATCTTCAACCTTGTAAAAGGATCAATAATAAAAACCCTATCTAGAACTCTGCTTGTACACACAGTAGAGAGAGTGAGATTATGAGTAATGTATACGTGGTCAATAGTGCCCATATTTAGTGGATTACACACTCACAGTGGATGTAGGCCTGACTGGCTGAACCACTATACATCAATCTTCATTCTTATTATACTCATCGCCTTCTATATACTTAAACACATACATAACTCTATTATTTCCATCATTACTATTTGTGCCCTTCACCTCTTATCTGGTGGTGCTGAATCTTAGCATGATCAGTTTGGCACTATTTGTGGGAAACGAGAAGCTATATCTTCCTTTATATAGCTTGACCTAGTCAAAAACTCTAGTGGTGAAACAATTCTCCTCTTTTGTGTGGAGCTGTTTCACCATTGAAAGAGATCGATTAAGGTTCTTAAGCTCTGAATGATCACCCATCTCAAGCATATGGCACTGGAGTTACCACCACCTCCTCGTCCACCGGCTAGTGGAGTAGGACCTTCTTCTAGTCAGATACTACCTCAATATGTGATGGTTGATGTGGCTGCCACCCTGAAGTCTTTAGCAACAAGCAAACATATTATGTAGGAGCAATTTGCAGCTCTTAGACAAATCATACTGAGACCACCCGGAGTCTCACCGGAGATGATTACTCTGACAGCAGTCCAGGGAAATATGAGGCCCGTAGACCACCTCAGGCATCATGCAAAGACTTGCCACCACAACGGCGAAGGTATGTTGCTAACCCCCAGTGTCTATGTCTGGGGAGGTAAGGAAATCCTTGCCCAGAGGATAGATATGATGATATGGAGGTGGAAGAGGCCCCAATAGAATCTTGGGAACTATATGAGGTCTCTAATAATACTGTACGACCTATCCAGGAGAGCAGAGGGAAGTGTGGGATGTAGAATCCTAATGATCGCCCGAGAGGCTTAGCTTTCGATCATCTGAGTAAAGGGTTAACCTTTGAGAGGTTGGGCCCAGTGAATGACCTAAGGGAAAGACTGTCTAGATCGAGAAGACTCTCAAGGTCCATAAGAGAGATGGAGGATGGCCGACCCAACAGGGGTCAACCTCATATATGGGATGACAATTAGGGGGAAGTGAACTGCCGACACAGACCGACCACAACAGAACCCTCAGTTCACCATAAAGAAGCAACATGGGATAACATCGGCCAAGCTGAGACTACGAGGCTGTGGAACGACTGGATCTAAAGGTTGGAGAATAAAATTAGTGATATCCTACAAATCCAAGACCCTCTTCAAAGAGTATACTCCATAGGTTCACTCTTTGTGGTGAAGATAGTTAACTTCCCAATGCCATCGAAGTTTAAGCCACCTGTAGTTACCCAAAGATATGATAGGAGTACCAACCTGGTCCATCATATTGAGATGTACTAATCAGTGACAGATATATACTCTATCTCAGATGAGATGAGGTTCCGTGCCTTCTCCATCACTCTAATCGGTTTCGCACATGTATGGTATACCTATCTTCTAAAGAACTCCATTGAAAGATTTAAGCATCTAACAGACTGGTTCATTCACAACTTTTGCTTCGAAATGAGGCCACAGAAAAAGACCACACACCTGCTCTATGTTAAGTAGGGGAAGAATGAGAGCCTAAGAGACTACATAGCCAGGTTTAATAAAAAAAGTTCGAGGTCAAATATTATGGGGAGAGTATAGCCATGACATCCCTTATCAAAGGACTAGAAAAGGGGAAGCTACCGTGGAATGTTACCGAAGACCCCTTAAAGTTAATAGCCAAGTTACTGGACACAGTGGGGAAGGTGATGATTACCGAAGAGGCTATGGACACCAAGTACAAAGATGAAAAAGTAGGCACTAGTGGGGGCAAGTACCAAAAAAAGAATAAGGAGGGAAAGAAAAGGCTGGCAGATGACAAATTCACTGATTATACCCCTCTGACGGTCAGCTGTGAACATATTTTAAGTTAGATAAAAAGTGATCGGTCCTTAAAATGGCCTAAGAAGTTGAGGGCACCTCCTCACAAGAGAAACAAAAACCTATGGTGTGAATTTCACTAAGACCATGGCCATCTGACCGATAAGTGTTTTGCTCTCAAGGATGAAATTGAAAAAATGCTCAAAGAGGGAAAGTTAAGAAAGTACATGGACAAGGGTGCCTTCAAGAGGGGCCGAGGAGAAGACCCTAGGAAGAAGAGACGCGATTCATGCATAGAAGATCCCCCCAACACAAGAGACGACCCTTCAGAGGATGAGGATGATCTTGACTGTAATACCCCGTGATTTTTGGACTAATAAATTAATTATTTTTGGGAGAAATAAATATTATTTTAATTGGAGAATAATTAATTTGAGGTCAAAGTTTGAAGATGTTAGAAAGTATATCAAATGACGATTCTGAGTGTGCAGTTGATTTCGAAAGGGTCGAGATAGTTGCAATGACTGTACTTGGGTCTTATTTGGGTCCCGAAATATTTTTAAGTTTGTTTGGCTCGAATTAATGTAACCGAGTCATTTAAAGTGTGTATCATCATTTAAAGTTGGGTATTCTGGAGTTAAGGCTTAAAAGCCTACGAGAGATAGAAATCTCATATGAGAGAAAAAAGAAAGCCATAGAGAGAAAGAGAGAAGAAGAAAAGAAGAGAGAAAAGAGAAAGAAATCTTGAGAATTCCGGCCAATCCGTGATTTCTAAGGATATTCAGACTCTACAACTTTCAGGCAAGTGATTAAACTTGCTAAATAATTCTTATGCATCATTTATTTCATGATTTGTGAATAAATTGTGAATTTTTGGGATAAAATGCTAAAACCTAGATTTTGGACTAAATCTCACATTTGAGGTGTATTTGATGAATTTGAGGTTGTAAATTAGTTGGGTTGAGTTATTTGATGTGTATTAATGTTAGTAATATGATTGGGTTGATGATTGATGAGTAGAAGTTGGTATTTTGAGGTTTGTGAAAGTTTGGAGGTCCGTAAAAATGGAGGTTGGCCGAGGTATCTGGTAGGGCTAGTCGACCGCGACCAGAGGGCCGATCAACGGCGCCTTAAGGGAAAAGCCCACTGTCTCCGTTCTCAAGAAAAATTAAAAATCGCGATCGATCACGTCTAGGGGGCCGATCGGCCGGTCCTATATTTTTTGTCCAAGTTTGGGATTTCAGGTTTACCCCCTTTGTTTTGGGTTTATATTTATGGACCTTCCTAATTATTGTATCATAGAGGATTAAGTGGTTATATAAGGGGATTAATGACTTTAGAAGTGTGAGGAGATATTTGGGGCTATTTAATAAATTAAATGAATTGTGTGATGTCTCTCGCATTTAGGGAATGAGATAAAAATTAGTGGGTGATTGGATATAAATGTTGGGGTCCTATTAATTGATTTCGAGAGAGTGAGAATTTAAGTTATCGTATCAATTTAGTGGGAAATCCACTTAGCGTCGAGATAAATATTTGAGGAATCATAAATGTTGATTGATGGGCATACAGATACAGAGAGTATCCTTAATATTTGTAGAATTAAGAGACTTTTTACAATGATAGAAGTATGGATGAGGTTCAAGTGAGGGATCGTATCGTGTATATTAATGGGATACTATGAGAGTTAACAACGGTTAGTATATCGAGAGTAATATAGTTATAAATGAAATTATTTAATTCGTACATATAAGCATAAATGACTATGTATACTTATATGGTGGGATATCAATATCTTGTGTAGTGGTATGCATTAATATGATGTGATTGTATATGTATATCAAGTGTGAATGATATATGTATATTTACATGAAGCATACCCCCTATATGCTATCATGGGAAGTTGCGCGATGTGTGTGAGGCCCCTGGTTTGAGGAGCAGGGAGCGTATAGTCCCCAGGTCATAACATCCATTATTATCATGTGATTTTCATTAGGGGTGAGATGTGGTGGGTATGTTTTGTCTCATTTCCGATGAGGAACTATGACCACTTCCCATACGTTGTGATCTTGTTTTTACCAAGGCGGTGTGAGATTTCAACCTTTGGTACCCAGGATGATATGTGAGCGATTCCCTGGAAGATGATAGCATTGAGAAACTGCATCCTCGAGATGGTTATTATACTGGTGTGTATAGTATATTACCTATTTATGATTGTGAGATATCATATATCTTGATCTAGTGTAAAGAGATATAAGAATAATGATTGAATCTCATTCCGGGAGATTGAGTCCAGATTTAAATTGTAATGAGTATATTAAAGTGAATATGATAGGTATATAATTATATGAGTATATATGTATTACGTTGGGTACCGAGGGCATAATGGACCTCAACGACCAACATTGTCAAGGAGTAGTGTATCGGGGGGTTCCTTGCTTGGATTTCTCTTGCGAGAAGTCCCACGCACGAAACGCAGTGAAATGTTGGGAGTGGAGAGAAGTTTAGTCATTAGTACTCATATTTATATTATTATATCTCGACAATCGACAGTGTCACGGAGTAGTGTATTGGGGGGTTCCTTGTTTGGATTTTGTTTGCGAGACGTCCCACGCATGAAATGCAGTGCACTGTTGAGAGTTTGGAATAGTTTATTTAGTTATATTATTAGTACTTGGGGTTATATGCGTCGTGCATTGAGGGCATAATCAATCTAAATAATCAACACTGTCAAGGAGTAGTGTATCAGGGGGGTCCTTGTTTGGATTTCTCTTGTGAGACATCCCCACACAAAACGCAGTGCAATGTTGAGAATTGGGAGAAGTTTAGTCCTTAGCATTTTTATTCTAATAACTCTTGTATATCAATAACTAGAATCCGAGAAATTCTAGCAAGAGAATACGTATATGTATATTTATATGTTAAGTAGTTAACGCACTTTTGGGGATTATGGTAGAATTAGAAGTTAATGGTTATGCTGTAGATGGAGGTTTACATAAGTATAAATTGGGGTGTCGGTTAGATTATTTTTCCCCTAGATAGTGTTGTGAAGTTATTTGAGGATCATGTGCATATGTTTAGGTGCGCGCTTTAGTAGAGAGGTGAGTTGGATTTTCTAGAGAGTGCGACTCCACTTTAATCATGTTATAGTGCATTTATAATTATTATGCATTTTAATGCACTTGCTAAAATGTTTTCACACCTCAGTCTCTGACCCGTTTATATTTTTTCTCTTGCTATATGTATTGTATTATTTTAGGTATTCCTCCGCAAGGACGCCATTGATGTTATCCATCCAGTGTATTCGTGGACCTATGGCAGTTGCGGACTGTTGCAGGATTTTGTCATAGCCATTTCCTATTTTTTTAAATCTTGATTAGGATTCAGTTTGTTTATTGGGTTTACACCCAAGGGTTGTAGTGTAGCAATTTGGTTACATTTCTTTTCTCAGATTGTTGTATTGTCTGTGACCCAACAAAATAATCGGGTATTTCCTTTTGTATATGTTTGGTGTACTCTAATGTTATTCTCTTTTATGTTAGCATGCATGTGTGTGTGCTTTACTTGTTCTGTAGTTATTATGTTGTTGGTTGGTTAATGCATAGCCTGTTTTAAATTTTTTTTGGCACCCTATTTTTGTAGGAATGGGTAGTTAGTTGTGTTTATTTTAGTAACGTTAGTAGATGCTGAGAATGATCGACTTGACATTCCTGATTAATTATAGTATAGGGCTGGCCACCCGTTAGTATTTTAAGAGGGGTGTCACAGGTGGTATCAAAGCATCAGGTTCTAGTGTCTTTTGGATATGTGTGGATTTTCTGAGTTCTTCCGTAAGTGTTCTTGATGTAAAACCCTACTATTAGGACTGTTGCGTTCACACGTCTCTATTTTCATCTGTGATGAGAAAACACTTAAAAGGCATTCTGATACACTTGTTCTTGTTTCAAATAGGGAAAATAGAGGGGATGAGAATATGGAACCCCAAATTCCTCATGGGACTATGACCACAACTGAAGTTTCCAATATTGTGGCACAAGTGGTAACTGCTGCCATTTCTGCGATGGCACATCAACCTGTAGTTCAAGAAGTCCAAGCCAACCCAGGGTTGTCTATGTGGGAAAGATTATGAGAAGATTTTAGGAAGGGACATCCTCCAAAATTTCAGGGGGAGCCGATGTAATGGATGCAAGTCGTTGGAAGAATAGTATGTAGAGGCACCTTCAAATGGTTGAATGTAGTGAGGTGCACAAGAAATTTCTTGCCACCTTTAAGTTAACGGGAGTAGCTCTCCATTGGTGGGAGTCAGTCACCACATCGAAACAGGGAGATGCATTGCCCATAGTAGATTTTTGGGAACTTTTTGATCGAAAGTATTTTCCTTCCGCGATCCAGAAGGAAATGAGGAGGAAGTTGTTGGATGTATTTCAAGGTGATTGAACGGTGTATGAGGAAGAATTTATTCGATTGACGAATTTAGTGACCGATGAGTTAAATACAGAGGAGAAGCGTATAGCAAAGTTCTTGCGAGGTTTAGATTGGCGAATTCGACAGCATTTGTTAGGGAGCCCAGCGTTAGTGCTTTTCATCGAGGTAGTGAATGCGGCACTGTTATAGTGTTATGAATATCGTCTTCGTTCACCAGAGGTAAGAACTTTAGAGACTCGGGTTCATCTAGTAATTCTAGAGAAGAGAATGCCAGTGAAGTAAGAGGGTATAAGCAGGATTTTTTAGGGTCGCGACATCGATTTGTTCCAGAGGGATGGGCAAAAAGGATTTGCTGGTAGATGTTTCTTTTGTAAAGAATTAGGACATAGGAAGAGATATTGTCCTCAAAGAGGTAGAGGGTCACATTTTGAGGAAGTTTTGGATGTGAAACCCCTAAAGGAGGTTCGAGGCCATTTTAGGCCAGGGGACTTTGAGTGGGAACCCATTGATGAAGAAATACAGTCGGACTAGAGATGTATGATGTAAATTAATATCCTTTGTGATTAGGATTATGTTGTGATGGGTATTGGGAGTATTGCATGTAAGATTGAGATGAGTGGTTAGTTCTATAAAACTATTATGTATGGAATGACCTGAAAGGGGAGTATTGAGAAAGTGAGGCCCTTCTATGATTATCCTTCTTGTGATGTGCTCATAGAGATCTATGATTTTGTTTTGAAGGTAGGAATTGTTAAAATGTGTTGGGTAATGTTGGTAAAATCTATTGTTTATAGTTGTGCTAGATTTGTATATTTGTTATATTCTAGTTATGGAAGAGCCTAATGTATGGCAATGTTTTGTTATGAAGTAAAATGATTGATGTTGCTGAAGAGATTCAGAGTTTAGTGGATTATTATTGAGCGAGGGATTTTAGCTCATAGTTATGTAGTTTTGAGAACTATATGTTAGTAAGAGTATGAGAATTGTTAGCACCTTGTTTCTTGGGCATAACGTATTTTAAATTAAATGTCGAAAGGCATAAACTGTTTTTAAAATAAACTGTTTTCAAAATAAAATTTTTATAGGCCTTCGAGCAATATCAAAACTGATCTACAAAAAAAATAAAAATAAACTCTATTCCCGATCTAATTAATCTCAATCCCCGACAGAGCTACATAGTAGTGCATTGGGAGGGTTCCTTAGTTGGATTTTGCTTGCGAGACCTCCCATGCATCAAAGTAGTGAATGTCAGGAATTGAGAGGAGTTAAATCTTTGGACATTTCAATTTTTTTTATATAACTAGTATGTTCTTGTAGATTAATTTATTTCGAGTTACTATACAATTTGACGCTAAGTGAATCCAAGTTAAGTTTATACGAGTAGAGATTGGGTATAGGGTGTATGGGTGCCCTAGTCGGCAGGTTTGGTTTTATAAATTAAAATGATTTGCGATGAGAAGTGGGAGGAATAGGTATAGTGATTTTGAGGATAGGTGTCGTAGGAACTAGTTGAGATTTGGAGTACTAATCTTAGGTTAATTTCAAGGGCGAAATTCTTGTAAGTGGGGAAGTCTGTAATACCCCGTGATTTTTGGACCAATAAATTAATTATTTTTGGGAGAAATAAATATTATTTTAATTGGAGAATAATTAATTTGGCATTTGAGGTCAAAGTTTGAAGATGTTAGAAAGTATTTCGAATGACAATTCTGAGTGTGCGGTTGATTCTGGAAGGGTCAAGATAGTCGAAATGACTGTACTTGGGTCTTATTTGGGTTCCAAAATATTTTTAAGTTCGTTTGGCTTGGATTAATGTAACCGAGTCATTTAAAGTGTGTATCATCATTTAAAGTTGGGTATTCTGGAGTTAAGGCTTAAGAGCCTACGGGAGATAAAAATCTCGTACGAGAGAAAATATAAAGCCCTAGAGAGAAAGAGAGAAGAAGAAAGGAAGAGAGAAAAGAGAAAGAAATCTTAAGAATTCCGGACAATCCGTGATTTCGAGGGAGATTCATACTCTACAACTTTGAGGCAAGTGATTAAACTTGCTAAATAATTCTTATGCATCATTTATTTCATGATTTGTGGAAAATTGTGGATTTTTCGGACAAAATGTTAAAACCTAGATTTTGGGTTAAATCTCACATTTGAGGTTTATTTGATGAATTTGAAGTTGTAAATTAGTTGGGTTGAGTTATTTGATGTGTATTAATGTTAATAATATGGTTGGGTTGACGATTGATGAGTAGAAGTTGGTATTTTGAGGTTTGTGAAAGTTTGGAGTTCCTTAAAAATGGAGGTTGGATGAGTTATCTGATAGGGCCGGTCGATCATGACCAGGGGATGGCCCACCGCGCCTTAAGGGAAAAGCCCACTATCTCCATTCTCAGGCAAAATTGAAAACTGCGGTCCGCCGCGTCCAAGGGGCCGATCGACCGGTCCTCTGTTTTTGGTCCAAGTTTGGGATTTCAAGATTATCCCCTTTCTTTTGGGTTTATATTTATGGACCTTCCTAAATATTGTATCATAGAGGATTAAGTGATTATATAAGGGGACTAATGACTTTAGAAGTGTGAGGAGATATTTGGGGCTATTTAATAAATGAAATTAAGTGTGTAATGTCACCTGCATTTAGTGAATGAGAGCAAAATTAGTGGGTGATTGGATGTAAATGTTGGGGTTCTATTGATTGATTTCGAGAGAGTTCGAATTTAAGTTATCGTATCGATTTAGTAGGAAATCCTCTTAGCGTCTCGATAAGTATTTGAGGAATAATAAATGTTGATTGGTGGGCATACGGATATAGAGAGTATGGTTAATGTTTGTAGAATTGGGAGACTTTTTATAATGATAGAAGTATGTATGAGGTTCAAGTGAGGGATCGTATCGTGTATATTAATGGGATCGTGTGTGAATTAGCAACAGTTAGTATATCGAGAGTAATATACTTATAAATGAAATTATTTCATTCGTAAATACGAGCATAAATGAGTATGTATACTTATATGGTGTGATATCAATATCTTCTGTAATGGTATGCATTAATATGATGTGATTACATATGTATATCTAGTGCGAATGATATATGTATATTTATGTGAAATATACTCCCTTTATGCTATAATGGGAAGTTGCGCGACGTGGGTGAGGCCCCTAGCTTAAGGAGCAGGGAGCGTATAGTTCCTAGGTCATATCATCCATTATTATCATGTGATTTTTATTAGGGGTGAGACGTGGTGGGTATGTTTCTTCTCTTTTTCGAGGAGGAACTATGACCACTTCCCATACGTTGTGATCTTATTTTTACCAAGGCAGTGTGAGATTTCAACCGTTGGTACCCAGGATGATATGTGAACGATTTCCTGGAAGATGATAGCATTGAGAAACTTCATCCTCGAGTTATAGCTCGCTGGGATGGCTATTATACTGCTGTGTATAGTATATTACCTGTATATGATAATGGGATATCATATATATTTATCTAGTGTAAAGAGATATAAGAATAATGATTAAATCTCATTCCGGGAGATTGAGTCTGGACTTAAATTTGTAGTCGCTCGGAGGGCCCCTTATTTTAATCTTCTTTAATAAGTAATTTTCTTGTTGAGATGCGGAAGCGTAAGATGGTTCACAAAACAAACGAATTACCAAATTTTAATTTCCTTTTCAAATTAAAATTAAACCTAGTGAAATTAAATTAATCCATTAAAAACATTTTCACTTAAACATAATTAATTCATCCAAGTCTTAGAATTTGCCTAAGTCATATTTTGCAATTTTATCAAATTAGGCCAAACCAATTTTAACAATTAAATTAAATGACTTGAATTAATTAACTACACATTACCCAAATTTAATTAGCACCAAATTAAACATGTAATGATTAATTTAAACCAATTTTATCTTTTTACCTAATCATGCGTTCTAGGTGATTTTGCAAAAGATAAAATAAACAATTAATCCACTACACCACGATGTACGACGAAAAACCCAAAAAGGGAAACAACCTCGGACGGCCCTAGCCTCAAATCCACTAAGTATGGAATTTACAATTACAAGACAAAAAACTTACATCACACAACTCAATCCCTCTCAAGCCTCGACGCTCCTTCTTGTAAACACCTCCACTTAGCGAATAACCATGGAGCTCCACCGCGGCCTCGGAATCCACCGATCGGACTTTATGTGGTCATCGTCACCCGAACTAGGAGCCTTTCTCCAAGTGGGTAAATCACGAAAACAACTTTTTCTTTGTGGGATTTAGAAGCAAACCCAAACTTCTCTTCAAACTAATGTAGAGATAAACCTGTGCCAAAATGCTCCAAGCAAAGTATATGTATATATGAACTTGGAAGAAACAAATATGAGTGTAACTAAATGTTTAAAGGATTTTTCTTTATAAAATAAACACTCAAACTCATGAACTTTTTCTTGGAAGAAGCAACTATCAAAAGTCTCTTTAGGAGTTAGTATCTTATGAAAAAGTTAAAACTTCAAAAATGATTCCCGCACTTAGATATGCTATGAAAAGATAGTGGGGAAAGAAGTGGGGAACATGGGTTAAAAACTGTCAAAAACTGTTCCCGCCTGACATCTAGTTCGAACGACATTTCGTTCGAACAAAATCTCTTTCGAATGAGACTTCTAACGAAGTTCCAGATTGAACTCGTTAGAACATAAGGTTCGTTCGAACGACATAGAGAACAACATTTCAAAGGTCTATACTGGGAACTCGTTGGCAAACTCCTTCGAATGACTTGTGGTTCGAACGATAATCTCGTTCGAACAAACTCACAGAATGTTCAAAAAATTCCTTTTAAGACCAAAAACATTATATACTATATATATAAGTTTTAATAGAAAAACATCTAAAAACAAAACATAGTTTTAAAAATCTAACACCCAATATAAACATGTTCCAAGCTCCTATATATATATATGTAATGCATTCATACATTGGGAGCATGGAACTACTGTTGATGACGTTGAAACGAGGCACATAAACCATGACTTTTGATGAAGCTTTATACTCTTTGCCGCTACGTCTTCAACTAAACACATCATAGGCTTGAGTAGGTACATTTTAACACTATCCTATGACATAAACGTTTTGGTCTGGAATTGAGCAAAAACAACAAAGGACTCAATTGGAAATTTGCTTCCTTACAAATCTCCCCCTTTGGCTATTCCGGGACAAAAACCAACAAAAATCCTAAGGGGCCGTCAAGCTATACTAGACTAACAAAAAATCCCACCCAAAATAAAAATACAATGCTTGACTCAAACAACCTAAAGGATCAACAATCTTTGCCGTTGAAAGTTTCCGCTTTATAAAATAATTCCTGCACAGTTAAGCAAACACATTACACGCATAGGGAATATCAAAATATTTAATGCAAAGTAACTACTCCCCCTAAACTAATTCTCTCCCTTTATTAAGTATGATCAACTTAGAAAGACGTCTCCCCCTAGTATAAATCTTCCCCAAACTAGGATACGATTATAATCATTCTCTCCCCCTGTTTGTTCAGGAATAGACAAAGGTTAAATAATAAAACATGTAATTGATAAAAAGTGGTACCAATAAAGCATATGAGCAACAAAAGCACAACTAATCCAACAAATAATAACAGATACCAATTATGAATTAGAGCATATATGGACTAGAAGACAAGGCAAAGACTAAACAAAATATCATATATATACATACGGGAGATATATTAATGATTCGTACGCATGTATATATATAGATATAAACACACAAATGACACACATAAAATATAATAGGAGTCTTTCACACTCGTATGGCAAAAATGTGTCATATGGAAACGAAAGTGTTGGGGTGTGAACTAGTAACAATTAAATTTAGACCCAATCACTTAAAAACATGTTCACGGAGTTCTCATTTGATTACAAACTTCATCACATTTGAATATAACCCCATGTGACAATATATATTGAACTCAATGAACAAACATATACAATGCATACAAGCCTAGCATATTAATGATTCTACAAACCAATAGAGTCATGACATGAAATACACAACTAGGATAAACAGACATTGTGCAAACCGTTGATATACCATCCAATCTCCCTCAATAATTATATATATATTATTAATTTTGAATGAATATATCAATCAAACATAGGCCTTGGCAAATTGTCTTTCTTTTTAATGCCATATTTTATATTTTTAGGACTTTGAACCACATATTTCTTTTAGGTCCATTAAAAATGGTGGCTTACAATCGCAAAGGATCACTAAGTCCTTTCAGTGTCCTTCCCCGTGCATATTTATATTTATCATGTTTTCATTTTTCACACAAATCTCACGTGCAACGAATTTTGACATGCACTAGTCCTCCCAAGTCATAAATATGTAGATGATAAGATTGGAAGGAGAACACCTCACATAGCTGAAATATAAATATGAAGTTAAAATTTAAAAAGAGCTCTTGCATGAGTGAATAGAGGCATATAAAAATAGAATCCATTTAAACAACACAAAATCCAACTACTCCATGTAAGCATGGTAAAGAACATATTAAGGATTTACAATCTAAACAAAAAATTCTAGCCACATGGGAGCGTATAATATGGGATTCTAACACAAGTGTATGCCACATAAAGAGTGTCAAACTAAAGTAACACAAAAAAATCTTTTTGAGTTTGTGAAATTTTTAACCAAAAATAAAAATATTTACTCAAAAAGTTAAACAAAAATCATTTGAATTTTTCATTAAGCTAAAATTCCTATAGATAAAAACCCAAATGATAAACAAAAATCTTTTTGTATTTTTCATTTAATGCAAACAAAATGAAGAAATAAAATGCAAAAGATAAACAAAAATCATTATTCTAGCATGAGATTAAGCATGGGGCATAGACTAGAATATGATTAACAAGAATACATTTAGCATGTGAATATAGCATGAAGTACAAATGCTAAAGTATGCAAACACTAACACATTCATCCTTTAGATTTATCAAGGGAGGAAGCATGAGAAAGTAAATGAGAATAAAAAACCCTATTTTGCAAGGCAACCAAGTCGGATTTCCTAACCCAAATTAATGACGAAAGACTATTTTGGGTTGTAGGATATTTAACTACCGTGGTTACTTTACAATGGGATTTTCTAGGAATTCGTTTAAGATCAATTTTTTTTTTTCCTAAGATGACCTTTTCGACCACAATGTGTACAAGTAAAATTACGTCGAAATTTGGTACCTAAGAAATGATCTCTAAAGAATTTCCTACTTGATTCTCCTAAAACATTGGTTTTGGCTTTATGAGTAGATTCATTACAAGAATTGAAGCCTAAACCACACATGTCATTTTTAATTTGGACCGTTCCTAAGATTTTATCTAATTTTTCCGAAAGACACTCCAAATCAAATTGGACATTACTAGAGTCTTTTAATTTATTTTTCAATTCTAAAATGTTAGACTCTAATAAAACATTTCGCTCTTCAAAAGCAATAATCTCCTTTTTCAAGGATTCCATTAAACCCCTAAGGCTATCTCTCTCGCCTTCTCCATATTCAAGCTTCTCTTGAAGAGTCCTCTCATGTGTCCTAAGGTCTTCTACCAACATACTATCATCAGTGACCTTACATGCTCTTTTAAATTAGCTTCTAACTTCAAATTGGCTCTTTTTAATTTGATTGATTCTGCATATAATTCTTGAAAAGTGTTTTGAAGTTCACTCACATTAACCTCTTCTTCATTTTCACTCTCTCTTTCTTCTTCACTCTCACTACCATAAAAAATAGGAGATTCATAAACTATGACCTTGGAAGTGTCATGTGTTAAAGTTTCATCAATCGATGAGTTCTCACTATCACTCACATGACTAGCCATAAAATCCACAAAGTTGGACTTAGTGGGGGAATCAGGTCCCTCTTCCTTATCACTATCACTAAGGGTCGCATTATATGAAATGGGTCGTTTACCCTCTTTCCTTAGTTTAGTGGAGCACTCAGAAGCCCTATGTCCATAACCCTCACAACCAAAACACCTATTAGACTCGCCCCTATTTAAATTTTCATTAATTGGTTTAGGGATCCTCTCGGCTTTGTCTTGCTTAGAAGTTTCAAATTTCTTAAAATCATTTTTAAATTTATCTTTGTTAAATTTATGAAAATTTTTAACTTTGCGAGCAAACAAATCCATGTCTTTCGAGTCACTATCACTCTCGCTCTCTACTACTTGTTTGACCTCTTTTCAGGCTTTTAAAGAAACTCCCTTTTCTATTTTATTTTCAGGTTTAGAGGGAAACATGTCTAGTTCATAGGTTTGTAAATCACCTATAAGCTCTTCTAATTTCGTAGAGGCTGAAGTTGGTAGAGAATTTAAAACGGTCACTTTTGGAATAAATCTATCGGGTAGGGACCTTAAAATTTTCTTCACAACTCGGTTGTCGGGTATTTTCTCTCCCAAATTAAAAGATGAATTGACAATATCGGAAAGTCTAGCATAAAATTCATCAAAAGTTTCATTATCGTTCATTTTGATGGTTTCAAATTGAGTGGTGAGGTTTTGGAGTTTAAAAGCTTTAACGACACTTGTACCTTCGCGAGTGAGTTGTAAAATATCCCAAGCTTCTTTAGCGGTCTCACACGTCATAATTCGTCGAAATTCATCCAGTGTGACAGCGCTAAACAAGGCATTTAAGCCTCGGGAATTAAAGTTAGAAAGTTTAAATTCACCCTCACTCCATCTATCGGCGGGTTTGGTAACACGCTCATTATCTATTAAATGAGTAGGTGGGGACCACCCGTTAACAACAGACATCCAAACTCTCTCGTCGATAGATTTGAGTGCCGATTTCATTCGCGCATTCCAATACGCGTAGTTACAACCATCGAAAATAGGAAATTTTAAAAATGGGGAAAATTCCATTTTAGCCAAAAACCATTTAAAGGATCTTTAACGAAATAATTTATCGCTTTAGCTCTGATGCCAATCTGTAGTCGTCGGAAGGGCCCCCAATTTTGATATTCTTTAATAAGTAATTTCCTTATTGAGATGCGGAAGCGTAAGATGGTTCACAAAACAAACGAATTACCAAATTTTAATTTCCTTTTCAAATTAAAATTAAACCAAGTGAAATTAAATTAATCCATTAAAAACATTTTCACTTAAACATAATTAATTCATCCAAGTCCTAGAATTTGCCTAAGTCATATTTTGCAATTTTACCAAATTAGGCCAAACCAATTTTAACAATTAAGTTAAATGACTTGAATTAATTAATTACACATTACCCAAATTTAATTAGAACCAAATTAAACACGCTGTGATTAATTTAAACCAATTTTATCTTTTTACCTAAGCATGCGTTCTAGGTGATTTTACAAAAGATAAAATAAACGATTAATCCACTACGCCGCAATGTACGAGGAAAAAACCAAAAAGGGAAACAACCTCGGATGGACCTAGCCTTAAATCCACTAAGTATGAAATTTACAACTACAAGACAAAAGACTTACATCACACGACTCAATCCCTCTCAAGCCTCGACGCTCCTTCTTGTAAACACCATGACTTAGAGAATAACCATGGAGCTCTACCGCGGTCTCAAAATCCACCGATCATACTTTATGTGGTCACCGTCACCCGAACTAGGAGCCTTTATCCAAGTGGGTAAATCACGAAAGCCTCTTTTTCTTTGTGGGATTTAGAAGCAAACCCAAACTTCTCTTCAAACTAATGTAGAGACAAACCCATGCCAAAATGTTCCAAGAAAAGTATATGTATATATGAACTTGGAAGAAACAAATATGGGTGTAACTAAGTGTTCAAAGGATTTTTCTTTATAAAATAAACACTCAAACTCATGAACTTTTTCTTGGAAGAAGCAACTATCAAAAATCTCTCTAGGAGTTAGTATCTTATGAAAAAGTTAAAACTTCAAAAATGATTCCCGCACTTAGATATGCTGTGAAGAGATAGTGGGGAAAGAAGTGGGGAACATGGGTTAAAAACTGTCAAAAACTGTTCCCGCCTGACATCTCGTTCGAACAAAATCTCTTTCGAATGAGACTTCTAACAAAGTTCCAGATTGAACTCATTAGAAATCTCGTTTGATATCTCGTTCGAACATAAGGTTTGTTCGAACGACATATCGAATGACATTTCAAATGCCTATACTGGGAACTCGTTGGTAAACTTGTTCGAACGACTTGTGGTTCGAAAGACAATCTCGTTCGAACGACACTTGAACGAACTCACAGAATGTTTAAAAAATTCTTTTTAAGCCCAGAAACATTATATACTATATATATATAAGTTTTAATAGAAAAACATCTAAAAACAAAATATAGTTTTAAAAACCTAACACCCAATATAAACATGTTCTAAGCTCTTATATATATATATGTAATGCATTCATACCTTGGGAGCATGGAACTACGTTGATGACGTTGAAATGAGGCACATAAACCACGACTTTTGATGAAGCTTTATACTCTTTGTCGCTACGTCTTCAACTGAACACATCATAGGCTTGAGTAGGTACATTTTAACACTATCCTATGACATAAATATTTTTGTCCGGAATTGAGTCAAAACAACAAAGGACTCAATTGGAAATTTGCGTCCTTACAAATAATTATATGAGTATATATGTATTACGTTGGGTACCTAGGTAATAATGGACCTCAATGACCAATATTGTCAAGGAGTAGTGTATCGGGGGGGGGGGGGTTCCTTGTTTGGATTTCCCTTACGAGACGTCCCACGCACAAAACACGGTGCAATGTTGGGAGTGGAGGAAGTTTAGTCGTTAGTAATCATATTTATATTATTATTTCTCGACAATCGACAATGTCAAGGAGTAGTGTATCGGGGGGGTTCCTTGTTTGGATTTCGCTCACGACACGTCCCACGCACGAAACGCAGTGCACTGTTGAGAGTTGGGAATAGTTTATTTAGTTATATTATTAGTACTTTGGGTTATATGCGTCGTGCATTGAGAGCATAATGAATCTCAATAATCAACACTATCAAGGAGTAGTGTATCGGGGGGGTTCCTTGTTTGAAACGCAGTGCAGTGATGAGAATTGGGAGACGTTTAGTCCTTTGCATTTAGATGCTAATAACTCTTGTATGTCAATAACTAGAATTCGAGAAATTCTAGCAAGGGAATATGTATATGTATATTTATATGTTAATTAGTTAACGCACTTTTGGGGATTATGGTAGAATTAGAAGTTAATGGTTATGTTGTAGATAGAGGTTTACTTGAGTATAAATTTAGGGTGTCGGTTAAATTATTTTGCCCCTAGATAGTGTTGGGAAGTTATTTGAGGATCATGTGCATACATTTAGGTGCGCGCTTTAATTGAGAGGTGAGTTGGATTTTATGGAGAGTGCGACTCTACTTTAATATTGTTATAGTGAATTTGTATTTATTATGCATTTACTAAAATGTTTTCACACCTCGGGCTCTGACCCATTTATATTTTTTTCTCTTGCTATATGTATTGTATTATTTTAGGTGTTCCTCCGCAAGGATGCCATTGATGTTATCCATCCAGTGTATTCGTGAACCTGTGGCAGTTGCGGACTGTTGCAGGATTTTGTCATAGTCGTTTCCTATCTTTGTAAATCTAGATTATGATTCAGTTTGTTTATCGGGTTTACACCCAAGGGTTGTAGTGTAGCATTTTGGTTACATTTCTTCTCTCATATTGTTGTATTTTCTGTGACCCGACAGCATATTCGGGTATTTCCTTTTGTATATTTTTGGTGTACTTTAGTGTTATTCTCTTTTATCTTAGCATGCGTTTGTGTGCGCTTTATCTTGTTTTGTAGTTATTATGTTGTCGGTTGGTTAATGCATAGCATGTTTAAATTATTTTTGTTGGAACCCTCTTTTTGTAGTAATGGGTAGTTAGCTGTGTTCATTTTTGTAATGTCATTAGATGCTGAGAATGATCCACTTGAGATTCCTGATTAATTACAGTATAGGGATGGCCACCTGTTATTATTTTAAGTGGGGTGTCACACTGACCTCCCACCGAGAGACGACCACGACCCTGTGAAGAGACTTAATATGATCTCGTTCAGTGTTGGGGTGATCTCCGGGGGACTAGCAAGAGGAGTATCAGAGGTCGCCGATAAGAAGGCCCATAAAGCTGAAGCCAAGGCAGTAACGAAAGATGTGCACTCAACCTCTATCGAGGCCAAGCTATAAAAGAGGAAGAAAGTTAATATGGATACCCTGATAGTGCGTTTCTCGATACTGGACTTCAAGGTCCTCTTAGCTCCACATGATAACCCTCTTGTCATCACCACCAGGGTACACATTTGTGAGGTGCCAAGGATCTTGGTAGACGGGGGTAGTTATGCAAATGTGATGTTTTGGCCGTGTTTTAAAGCCTTGGGGCTTAGCCATGCTAGGCTGGTCCCATACCATCATCCCTTGATTTGCTTCAGTGGTGAAAGATTTCATCCCCTAGGAGTATATGAGGCTGATGTAAGAATGGGAGATAAGTAGCCGAGATGGCTTACCAAGAGGGTCAAGTTTTTTTGTGATGGACGAACACGTATTCTTAGCCTACAATATCATACTAGGACAAGTAGCCCTCAAGGAATTTGAGGTTGTGCCTTCTACGGTCCACCAGATGATAAAATTCTAAACCCCTTATGGGGTAGGGGAAGTTCACGGATACCACACGACATCAAGGGAATGCTACTTCAACTCTATCGAGGAAAGAGAGGCACACAAGAAGGAAATTTCTACTTATAATATTGATACCCTGGACCCCAGGGATTAGGCAAAGCTGAAGAAAGGAGAAGCCAGGGAGGAGGTATAATCCATTATCCTTAATGAGGATGAGCTGGAAAAAACCGTCCAAGTTGGCAAATATCTAAAGAAAAATATAAAAGAAGAGATCATCAAGATGATAAGGAGAAGATAGAACATCTTTGCATGGATTTATGCATACATGCCTGGAATTGACCCGAAGATCATGTGTCACAAGCTCAACATGGTAGAGGATGCAAAGACGATAAAGCAAAATAAGAGAATTTACTCTCGGGAAAAATATGAGGTCAAGAAGCTGGAAGAGGCCGAGTTCATCAGGGAGGTCTTTTATCCCGAATGGATGTCTAATGCTGTCATAGTCCCTAAAGCCAACGGGAAATGGAGGATGTGGGTATACTTCACTTACCTCAACAAACATTGCCCCAAAGACAGTTTCTCTCTTCCCTGCATTGATCAGATGGTGGACGCTACCGCAGTCCATGAGCTAATTAGCTTCATGGATGCATATTCGGGTTAGAACCAGAGCTTCATGAACCTTGAGGACTCAGAATAAACATCTTTCATTACCGACAAGGGGACATACTGTTATACAGTCATGCCTTTTAGCCTAAAGAATGTAGCGAAAATGTATCAGCGCCTTGTGAATAAAATGTTCGAAGACTAAATTGGGAAGTCTATGGAGGTCTATGTAGATAAAATGTTGACCAAGATCTTAAAGCCTAAGGATCATGTGGCCGACCATGAGAAGACCTTTGACACGATGGACATATATCGGATGGAGCTCAACCCAGTTAAGTGTGTCTTTGGGGTCGGAGAAGGAAAAGTCTTGGGGTTCATCGTCAACCAAAGAGGCATTAAGGACAATCCTGAGAAGATAAAGGCTATGCTAGAAATAAAGACCCCTAAGACCATTAAAGACGTTCAGAGACTCACAGGGCGAGTGGCTGCTTTGAATAGGTTCTTATCCAGAGCCACTGACAAGTGTCTACCGTTCTTTAAAATTCTCAAAAAGGCCTTTGAATGGAATGAAGAGTGTGACAAGGCTTTCAAAGAACTAAAGTCATACCTAGGGTATCCCTTGCTATTGTCACGTCCAGTGCAGGGTGAAAGATTATATGTGTACCTAGCCATCTCAGAGTCAGCCATCAACGCAGCCATTATGAGAGAAGAAGAAGGAATGCAGAAGCCTATGTATTTCAATAGTAAGGTACTCCAAGGGGAAGAGAAAAGATGCCCTAGGATGGAAAAGTTGGCCTATGCTTTAATTCACGCCTCAAGAAAGATGAAGCCATACTTCCAGTCCCATATAATGGTCATCCTCACCAATTCCCCTCTTAGGCAGGTCATACACAAGCCAGAAAAATCAGGAAGTCTAATGGCATAGGCTATAGAGTTGGGAGAGTTTGATATTGTATATCAACCTAGGTTAGCCATCAAGGGACAAGAGTTAGTAGATTTCGTGCCTGAATTTACTTGGTAAGAGGATAAGACTGAAGATGAGAACCTGAAGAAGACATAAACCCAACAAGGCAGAGTTGTCGAACCGTCCACAAAAAAGGCTGAGACAAGCGCCTCTAGAGAAAAAGTTGTCAAAAATGAGGAAGGAGGATACCTATTTAGATAGGGATCCCTCACCGAAGGAAATTTCTCAGAAGAACAGGCTGTGTGGAACCTCTTTGTCGACGGGTCCTCTTGCGAGAGCGAAAGTGGAGCTGGCTTAATAGTATTAGCACCTGATGGCACATATATTGAGTACGCTCTGAGGTTCAACTTTAAAGCCTCCAAAAATGAGTCCGAATATGAGGCCTTAATAGAAGGCCTCTCCTTGGCTAGGTCTTTTAGTGTTGGCCAGATCTTGGTCCATAGTGATTCAATACTCGTGGTGAATCAGATACTAGGAGCATACGAGGCTAAAGATGAGAGAATGACCAAGTATCTTAAAAAAGTAAAGTTGCTATTAAAGAGATTCAGAGAAGTAAAATTGAAGAGGATACCTGGGCTGGATAATGGTCGAGCTGATGCACTTTCTAGGCTAGCCTTAACAACTAGGAAATATATCAGGAGAACCATTCCAGTAGATATTCTTCTTAGACGAACGATTGAAGATGCATATGGAACACTTTGCCCTTGCTCAAATATAAATAGGGAAACTTCATGGATTGACCCTCTAGTCAGATACATTAAAGAGGGGGAGATGCCATAAGCAAAACAAGAAAGGAAAAAGTTGAGGTATAGAGCTTCAAATTTCACTATCATCGGAGACACCTTGTACAAAAATGGATTCTTGCTCCCTTTGCTCAGATTTATGCACCCGTCGGAGGTCCCATGTATCTTAAAGGATGTGAACTAAGGCTCTTGTTCAAGGCATATTGGGTGTAGGTCATTAGTAAAGAGGATAGTCACCCAAGGATACTGGTGGCCGACCTTAGCAAAGGATGCTATGACATACGTGAAGAAGTGTGATAAATGTCAAAGGTTCGCCACCATCCCTCATCAGCCCCATCAGCCTCTTACCTCGATCACATCCCCATGGACATTTACAGTATGGGGAATTGATTTGGTAGGCCCCCTGCCTAGGGATATTAATAACTATCCATACTTGATCATAGCAATCGATTATTTCTCAAAATGGGTGGAAACGGAGCCGATGGTCACGATCACCGAGCATAAGACCTTCCAGTTCATCTGGAAAAACATTCTATGAAGATATGGTCTCCCCAACACCCTCATCTCAGATAATAGGACTCAATTCAAGAATGTATGCATGCAAAAATATTGCGAAAGGGTGAGGGTCAAACAGTTCTTCTCTACCCCAGGCCGACCTCAGGTTAATGGGAAAACTGAGGTTAAAAATAGAATAATCCTAGACGGGGTTAAGAAAAAACTCGAAGAGGCAAAAGGAAGATGGGTTGAGGAGGTATACGCTGTGTTGTGGGCCTACAGGACGATGACAAAGACTCCTACCGGGGAAACCCCTTTCATGTTAGCATATGACTCAAAAGCCGTCATCCCCACCGAAATTGGGTTTCCTACTCACAGAGTCCAAATGTATGACCCCCCCCCCCCAGAGAAATATGGAAGAAAGGAGACTTGATCTATACTTGATCGAGGAGAGAAGGGAAGACACTGCAATAAGATAAGCAACCTACCAGCAGAGGACTGCTAGGTTTTACAATCAGAGGGTGAAGCAAAGGCCAATCATTGTGGGGGACCTAGTCCTCAAAAAGACATGGTAGAAACCTAACAAGCTCCACCCTAACTGGCATGACCCATATAGGCTCATTGATGAAGTTGTTCCTAGAACCTATAGACTAGAGAACCTTGAAGGGGAGCCTTTTTCGAACCCCTGGAACGTAAATCATTTGAAGAAATACTACTAATAATGTTATAGTTAATATCCTATCGGATCACAGTTTTATTGAATGTGTTGCTTCATAGAACACTTGTTAATGAAAATATTCTATTGGCCCCTCATCTTATGCTTGTCAATCTAGATATCTTCTTGGGTAATTCATGTTAAGCCACAAAATATCATGTGGTGGAAACTACCCTCGGCTATGATGAGGGTGAATGGGAGGGATGACCCTCCATTCACTCTCAAGAAATACGAGGGTGGACTTATATTTTAAAATACCATTAGTTTGGTGGAAACTACCCTCTGCTAGGATGAGGGTGAATGGTAGGGACGACCCTCCATTCACTCTCAAGAAAGATGAGGGTGGACCATAGCCAAGGCACATCATCACAAATCGTAGAAGTGGCAATATAGAAGATTGAAGTAAAAGGAGGACACTTTCATTACAAAAATCAAGAGTTATAAAAGGCATACAAACTAAAGCGAAAAACAAAATCTTTACAAGCAAAGGGTATAGGCCACAGATGGCCACCCTAATGAGCAACATCATAAGGCAGAGCCCTAGCATCACCAGGAAGAGTCCCTTCGGAGACCATAATAGAAGGCTGATCCTCAGACGTGCCGATGCCTTTGATATGAACTTGAGACTCTACATGGGCTAGAGCCTCAGATATAAGGGGGTCGTCCAACTCCACTGCTTCAAGAGAGGGGCGAATAGATGATACCATGTCAGCAAATTTCAAAATGCCCCACCAATAGGCCGTCTTGATTCCTTTCTCCAAGTACTCAAGACCGAAGCCTTGGCATTCGTTGGAGAGTTTGTAAGCCTCCACAACATCGGTCTTAGAACTTTTTACAGCCTCAGTAAGGTTATTCTTTAACTGGACCCCCTGGTTAGTCAAAGCCTCATCCTTTTCTATTGTGAGGTCATCTTTCAATTTTAGATCGGCCTCATGCTACTTCATAAGCTCATCCAAAAGCCTTGCATGCTCGGTCTTCACACTCACCAGCTCAGCCTTGACAGTCTCTAACTCAGTCTTCAAGTCAGCCTCATGTTGAATATCTCTCTCAGCATTATGAAACTTTTGTTGGTTCTCAGCCATCCACTTAGTGGCAGAAGTGAAGGCGCAGACAGACTGTAAAATAAAAAGGAAAGGTCATAATTAAATGGTCGAGGGAACAGTTTGTAAGATATTACTGAATCGAAATTTCAAAGATGAATGAAATACCTGAGCCAGAGTATGAAGCCCATAGTCATAAACCTTGACCGGTGGCATCTTGGACAAAAACTCATAATCTCCAACCGATGGTGCCGAGAACATGGAGGCCTTGGCAGCTCTCAGATTGAAAATTAAGGAAGAAGGGTCGGCCTTTAAGAAGGTCAGCCTAGATGAACAGTAGGCACCCATGCACAAGGAAGAACTAGTACCCTCAATGTTCATCTGAGGGACCTCTACCCTCGGTCTTTAACGTGAGTCAGGTCGAGAGCGAGTAGGGACTTTTGGATCCTTACATTTGTGGGTATCAATTGTCGGCTCCACTTGTGTTTGCCCCATGGCCTTTGTCTTTCTAGTGGGAAGCTGAGGATCCTTAACCTTCTTCTTATTCAGGACTGACATCAAGCTGGGGGCAGTCATTTCCCAAATATGATCAGATATGTTGGGAGGCCGGCCGAAAAAAATGAGACGACATTAGAAACAAGTAACAGTAATGAGAAAAGACTTGGAAAGAAATAAAACAAAAAGCAACTCACATAATTCTGTCAATTGGCCGACCCTCAAACCATCTTATTTGAGGAAACGAGGGGTCATTAAATATTCAAACTTGGTAAGTCCACCCTCTTTCCCTTGTTCCCTCAGGTAGTCAACTATATCCTTTTCATCCAAGCTAAGTCCAGGGTCTGACCTTGCTGTCGTAGAGGGGTTATACCATTTACACTGTCTTCTATAGGCTCAACCCCGATGGGGAATTATCAATCCCCAGAGACGAAGAAGAACCTGTTCTTCCAATCATGGTTGGAAGTTTGTGCTATATGGAGAAGTTTTTTGTCAGACTTCCAAGCCCCTAGATGAAAATATCTAGGTTTCTTGGACGAGGAAGTTATGTTGTAACAGGCTAAGAACAAATCAGCTGAGGGCTCATCAGTAAATGTGTTTTTCCAGAGAGAGATGTAGCCTAGGATGGTCCTCCAAGAGTTAGGAGGAAGTTGGGAAGGAGTAACCTCGAGGGCAGAAAGTATGTCAACTATCGCAGAGTGAAGAGGGAACCTAACGCCGACCCTAAGCATTTGCTCATGAATAATAACTTCTCCTACTTCCCCCTGGAATACCCTCTCATCTTCATTTGGTACCCTCATACTTACATTGGGCTATACACCAAAGAGATGCCTCTATAGTAAGAGGTCACAATCCTTAACAGACGAGATGTAAGCTGAGGCTCCTGAGGTATCAACCTGATCATTATTAGAATTCTCACTATCATCCTCGAACCTCTTCATCTCCAGACCTCTTATCCTCGTCGCCTATTGGATAGCCATCGAGAAAATCAGTTAGAAATCAAGGGGAGATAGAGCTATCACAGGGACAACTTCAGGATGAACTGTTCCCTCAACCTATCAAGTCGGGCTAAGCTTTGGTGATTCTTTTCTCCCAGAAGTTCCAACACCCATAGAAGATAATGCCCTGGTGTCCATCCCTCCTTCTTGCCTATGACACTCGGCTGAATGATGGGAAGACCCAAAGGGCTCAGAGGGTAAAACTGTGGCTAATGGAATGGGGAAAATGGTTCGTACCCAAACAGGGTCGGCCCAACGTCTACACTCATTCTCTTCCTCTATTCGCCTAATCTCTGTAAAGAACCTCTCTCTCAAAGTTGGAAAGTCCTCAGCTAAATCATCAAGACTTTTGAGCATTAAAAGGGAGACCCTACACTTAAGGAATTTTCCCAAACTACCTACAAACAAATTAAATAGTTTACCAAGTTGACTTTTGGATTAAACCTAAAGAAATGAAAGGTTTTTGTGGATGAACGCCCAAGAACAGGAAGAACAAGGTTCATCGGAGAAGAACACTGGAGAGTCACCAGGAAACCTAACAAGTGTCACGAATCTGTACTAAACCACCACGAAAAAGTGGGGGAAGAACCCAGGAAAGCCTATTGCTCAAGTTCTAGCCCTAGAACCACTAGGAAAGGGTGGAAACACGCCAAACAGAAAGGCGAATCAACCCGAGGGATTTTATAAAAAGTATTTAAGATAAGTCAAAAGAAAACTTTAAAAAAGAGAGAGAAAATGAAGAGATTGATGAAGGAGTTACCTGAAAGAGAATACTGGAGCTGGAAGAGAATGAAGCTTTCATGAAAATGCAGAAATAGAGGTCTAATTGCCAAGGCTAGAGAAAGAATGTACGCACGAAGAAGAAAGAAGAAGAAAGAAGAAGAAAGAGAATTGTTTGAAAAAGGGTTTAAATACTTTGTCACTAGTGGGTCCACTAACCAAAGCAGTGCACAACCCACGAGGAGAATCATCATTAGGGCACAAAGTCCCAAGTGTAGTGTGCATCCGTTACATTTGGGAAACAAAAATGATGATTGACACCTAACAAGGCATCAATTAACTTGACAAATGTCACTCATCAACCTGACGACTCATTTGGCCTTCAAAGGCAACATTACCCCTCAGCCATCTCAACATTATTGAGGACTAAGGGCTAGGGGTGATTGATATGCCAGAATACACCCTCAGCCAAGCCAAGGGTATCCTCATCCAGGATGAGGGCCCAACTCTACTACACCGGGGGTCTCAGTAAAGAAGGGGTTAAACAGGTTAACCCCATCAACCAAGGCCGATCGACCTTGTGACCGGATGAGGCTAATAGTCAGCATAACCAGACGACCCTATGAGGGTACGATAGTATGAGGCCTGCATTGAGTAGTCAAGACCCAGTGCCAACATGAACCTCGGCCTCGGCCTGACATCATAAGCCGTGGGTGACATCACTATGGTGCGTAATTTGGGAGACGCGTGGCACAATGCGCATGGTACTCATATAGCATGTAGACCAAACCATTATAATAGTATCATCCCCTCACGTGAAGGAATATTATGTCATCATTAACCACAAGTGGCACAATCGGGTGTCAACAGGGAATTGGCTAGATCATTATTCACATGCTCAATGCATTCTTGGGGGTACACTACTCCCCCCCAAGCCCTATATATACTCTCCATCTTCAACCTTGTAAAAGGATCATTAATAAAAACCCTATCTAGAAATCTTCTTGTACACACAATACAGAGAGAGTGAGCTTATGAGCACTGTATACCTGGCCAATAGTGCCCATATTTAGTGGATCATACACTTACAGTGGATGTAGGCCTGATTGGCCGAACCACTATACATCAGTCTTCATTCCTCTTATACTCATCCCCTTCTATATACTTAAACACATACATAACTCTATTGTTACCATCATTACTTTTTGATCCCTCCACCTCTTATCTGGTGGTGTTGAATCTTATCATCATCACACATGCACACATATCATGGGGAAATAGAGGAAAATAATAGCAATCCATGAGACATCACAAGGGCGCAATGGGTGCCTAACACCTTCCCATTCCGTAACTTATCCTCTGAACCCTTTTCGAATCATTTTTGGTTTCGTATGTATCAGTATGTCTTTGATGCTGTCCTTCGGGGTGGCTCCACTTTCTTTTGTCTATTTTGAGTAAAATAGACTAGCGACTCTATCTCTCTACATTTATCACCTCACACATCGTCGACGACGGACGAAGTGCTCCCGAAAGGGATGCGCGGGACCAAGATCCTCTCACAACGGAGATGAACCCATTCTTCTCCTCTCTCTCCGCGAGGATCGGGTATGGCCATAATGGTGACTCCACTGGGGACTTTTGTTTAAGAGGGGTATAATCTATTTACATGGGTGTTTTATTTTCTTATATATTCCCTTATTTTTCATGTTCCCCTTTTCATGTTTACCTCATTCTTATGGTTCTATCCACACACTTGTAAAAGATTCTACATGTACACTTCGCACCACGTGCACCTAGGATCACATATGTCCACATGTTACGCGCATCACTTATCCATGCTGGGTATACTATTAGTACCTGTACTTTTCTCCCTATTTGGCATAATCAAGAAATATAGTCTCATCATAAGATACTAATAAGAGAATCATGCACGATTCACACAGCATCACCAAAGAGCATGGTTAGTGACCATAATTTGTCCAGTAACTGGAGGGTCACTTCATGATGGACGCTGGTCCGATAGGGCGCAGTTAGCCTAAGAGATATGACTCTCACCTTCCATTGGCTAAGTACCTTCGACGTATATCGAATGGTTCCCCTGCATCATACCACTTGATCGAAGTATGACGGGAGGTATATCGCAGGGAACTCATTCATGTACGCCGAGTATCTCAAATTTGCTCTCATATGTACCATCCCCATGAGGTATATAGTGAGGCAATTCACATACACTCAGGTATATTGTTGTTAATTTTATAAAATACTGCAAGTGCACGGGCTATTATAGAATGGCGAGTGTAAGTATGGGTCGAACCCATGAGAATTTGTCAATTTTAATTATTAAAAGATTTACAACTGTCCAACTAGATCAAATGGGGTAGAGAATAATTATAAATTACACTAAATAAAAGTAACTATGATAAATGAGAGTAACACAAGAGATTTGTAAACAATTAGGAAATAATTAGGATTTGGGGTCCATTTATCACGTAACTAATATTGCACACTAATTTAATGTTGTCATTCCCCTTTTATAACTCAAATCAAACCGACTCTCGCCACGTTTAATTCGAAAAATATGACGATTATGTTCAAAATATTTTTAACGTCTCTAATAGACGACTAAAATCCCTATTCCCTTAGAAAATACAAGTTTTAAAATTCGCAAATGTATTTAAGCATGGACTATCAAAACAATCAAAGTGCAAGCATAATCCATCAAAAATTACTATTTTTAAATCTCAAAACTTGATTTGACAAAACAATCTTGAAGGATTTAAAACACACTCTCCTGTCGCTTTAAAATGAATACCGAATCTTTAATAACAATTAAAACAAGTAGGGAATAAAAAACGATAAAATTAACGTGACAATATTAGCTAACTATGATAAACTTCACCCTACTCCTAATATAAGAATTGAGCTACCATAATGAAGGATAAATTGCAAGGATGAGTAGAGATCTTCATTAATAAACGAAACTTATAAATAGTTCTCTCACAACAATCTTCAATCCTCTAAAAAAATGATAAAAACTTGGCCCTCAAATTGATTACAATCACTCAAAGTTACTCCCTGAAATTACTCTCTAATTATCTACGAAATTATGAGCCCAAGGGTCCTTTTTATAGGACAAGTGGTGAGGTATTTGAGTTGTGGTGGGACTCTTTCTGATTGGCCGAATAGTGTTGGTAGCTATCTCTCCACCTCTTTAATCTTTGGATCGTGATAAGGGACGGAATTTCCCCCCACTCGAAAACTCTTATATTTTCTTGCTGAACACGCATGCCAAGTTTCGTTCAAATCGGAGAATAAATATTTCCGACTTTTCAACATTTTTTTGAACGACCGTAAAAATCAGCTTTTTCGCGCCTTTTTTGAATTGATCATCAATTTGCACCAAATTCCATCATTATTTGCAAAAATTTCACTAGGCAACTTTTTTCACAAATTAGCACAAGAATATTATAAAATTATCGAAGTGCCCATTTTTGACTTAAAATTGTCATTTTCAATATGAATTCAATCATTCTCGCATTTTTTTTCTCTTTTTAATAAAATAGTCCTAAGAACTTATTAAATACACTAAAATGGGAATAACAAAGTATAAAATTGGGTATAAAATATACAAAATAATGCACTCATCATATATCAAATGGCTTGTCCACAGGTACCGATTGCCCTCAAAGGAAAGACGTATATCGTGGAAGTCACACCAAAGGGGGGAACCCTTTCCAATTCACCCAACCAACTGCATACCCACATAAAGGTTTCAAGCCTTGGACACACATGTTAGATTGTCAGTTTTGACCCGAAACTCTGCCGAAATATCGGGTCGGCCTACTGCCCAAATTTGTGCATATTTTTAAAATGGGACACTGCCCGTGAGCTTGGTCACAAGTCTAACCATAGCTTTACATAGGTTACAAACCTAACTTTTCCAAGCTTGGGTCCCGTCCGGCATTTCATTTTTCATTTAGGAGAATTTAATACAAGACAGAACATAATAATTATAATAATCATGCTGAGACTAGTCTCCCCAAAGCATTTCTCCTTTCATTATCAAAAATCCAAAAACATTTCTCCTCTCTTTTTAAAAAATCCAAAAACATTTCTCTCTCATTATCAAAAATCCAAAAACATTGCTCCTTTCTTTATCAAAAATTCAAAAATATTTTGTCTTTCAATCTCAAAAAAGGAAAAAATGTCAAAAATATTTTCATTCTTTTTTTAAAATAAATACCATTTTACGCCTTCTCAAGTCGATTGCACGCCCTTGGCCTGGCTCTTTATTAGCTTCGGTCTTCAGTCAAATCATCTCGGAGTTCCATCCGTTCCCCTTCTAATTCTTTTGAGTCCGAAATTCATTCGCTTTCCATGGAAAACGTAGATCAAGTACTAGTTGTGCGACCAGATCTGACGGCAGTCTTAGCTCAGCTCGTGTCCGAGATTGACAACCTCCAGACTGAGGTCTGAGAGATGCAATGAAACCAGGTTCCTATTCCTCAAGAGCCCGATGCCCTATTCCCTTGCGCTATGGGTCCACCCAAGCCTATTTGGGTTCTCAAAGAGTATCATCAGGCTCCACGTGCCCCTCCTACTAATGGGCCGCCGCCTGCCCCGCTTCCTATGCCAAACCTTGCCCAGCCTGGGGCTAACTTGCCTATGATCATTGATCCAAAAGAGGAAGAGTTGAAAAAGATGGAAAAAGATCTTAAGATGATAACTAAGAAGTTCGACCAAGTCATAATCTATGGGAATTACATGCACTACATCCACATATCTCCTTATCCTAAAGAGAGGTAACCTGAGAAGTTCAAGATGCTAAATATCGAGAAATTCGGAGGAAGTGGACCCCCGATTGTTCATCTTCGCAGTTATCACCATTCTATGACTCTCATAGGGGCTTCTGAAGAAGTGATGGACCAATTATTTCAGCAAACTTTGAAGGATAGTACCCTCCGATGGTTTCTTCTCTCGAGGAGTCCAGAATCCGTAGCTGAAAGGATGTAGCCTGAGAATTCATATCGCAGTATAAATACAATGAAGAGCTTGAGGTCACCCATCGTGATTTAGAACTTCTCAAAAAAAACTCTGGGGAATCAGTTAGTAACTTCATATCCCGATGGAGGGAAAAAGTAGCCACTATGACCAATCGTCCATCCGAGGAAAAACAAGTCAACATAGTGAAGAAGAACTTCTTACCCCATGTCCGAGAAATAATGGGAGGATAATACTATCCCCACTTCCGAGCTCTCAGAGAAGTAGGTGTAGAAATCAAGGAGGGTCTTGCTAAAATAGAATTGAACCAAAGAAAGTGTCCGGACAGTTCACTCCCAGAAAATATGACAAACCTGTCAATGCTGCAGTCTCAACCAACAACAACATCCCTCAACTAACCACCTCGTGGGCACCAGAAAGCTGCCCCATCCCAGTTCGAAAGGAATACACTGAGCTCTATGCTCATCTCTCCAAAGTTTATCAAACCTTGTTAAGCCAAAACCTTATTAAACCCTTGGACCCCCGTCCATTTCCAAATCCACTCCCAAGAAACTTCAAGGCAGATGCCCATTACGCTTTTCACCAAACTGCTGGCCATACCACCGAATAATGCTTTCACCTTCGAAACATAATCCAAGGTCTAATTGATCGGGGTACCATTGCCTCACCAGCCAATCCTAAGCCAAACACTACTCACAACCCACTCCCAAATCATGCCAATGACATCTTCTTAGAAGGGAACCCATAATTTGATCCCTCAACTCAAATCACACCCATATACTCTCCCAAACCTCTATAAACTTGCCCATATTTCCTCCTACACACTGTTAGCCTCGTTGATCAGGCATTGTCACTCCTTACGAGAGCATGCATCGCTGTCCGTACCAGTTCTGAAAATGGAAGTATGGAATTATCAGAAGTGTTAAACCAACTCCTAGAGTTTGGGCTGAAATTTCCCTCACAGATGATCATTGATTGCTAGAGGTTCAGTATGCTATTCTTGGAAGCACATAAATGGGCTCGAGAGTCAGACAGTTGAGTAGTACCGACCAATAAAGTCATCCTAGATGACGTTGTCCAGATCATGGCAAAATTATTCAGGCAAACCAACAATATTTATAGTATGACTGAGTTACTCGATACTCCGAAGCTACAAGGGCTCCTGGTTCCTTTACCCTTGCATCTCCTCGCAGAATGGGAGGAACTGTACGAAGAAGCCATTGAAGTTGTGGAATGCATTGACTTTGCATGGAAAGACATAATTGTTGCCACTAGATGGCGTGAAGAATTTGAAGATTCAAATGAAGAGCAAGCTTCAGAGAAAAATGGTCCGATAGCTGACATGTGTGTGATGATATCATTTGAAGAACTCCTCGGAGAAATAAATAAGGCGGCAGAACAACTCAAGATTGACAAAGAAGCAGGGTTCATGTTCTTCCCTTTTTTAGTAAATCACATGACTAGATCAGGGAGGCATTACCAGATCCCAAGTTTACTACCAGCCAATGACAAAGGGAAGGGCGTTGAAAACCTTCCTATGCCAGAGATGACCCTCGAGGAGAGCAAGATCCTCAATCAACTGTAGAAAATTCAAACTAACATCACTCTATAGGGGATTTTCATGTCTTCCTAGCTGCACATAAATGCTTTGATCAAGTTACTCACTAGACCCAAAGTTACTCCCTCTACCACACCAGAAGAAGCAATAAATTTAGTCGCATCCTTGACCTCTACCCGAATGATATCCTTTTCCATAGAAAAAATCCCCAGAATCGGGCCAAACCATAATCATGCACTCAAAATCTCGATCAAAGTTATGGGGAAGATCTTACCACTCTCTCTTGTTGATAATGGATCCGGTTTGAATGTCTTCCCATTAAGAACCTTCTTCATAGGACTAAAGGAAAGTGACCTAGCTCCAACCTTCACTGTTGTACTATCCTACGATAATACTCATAGGGAAGTAATGGGATCCATAAAACTTGTAATAGGGGCTGGCCCTATAAACCCTGTCATTAAATTCAAAGTTATTGACATTCCATCTTGTTTTAAACTATTTCTTGGATGACCTTGACTCCATGGTATTAAGGGTGTATCTTCCTCGCTCCATCAGAAATTGAAGTTCTTCACCGATAGACGAGTCATCACCATTTTGGGCGACGACGACAATGCCGATGGTGCAAGTACCAGTAATCTAATCATTGAGATACATCACGGGTTAAATGATATGCTCCTATTAGGATTCTGAGTTGAGCCACTTCTACTCCCGACAGGGGATGATTTCAGAGAAAGGGTTTATCCAGAATACGACCCTCATGGCAACGTTAATGTGATTCAAATATTCAAAAACATGCACTTCATGCCTGGACTGGGGCTAGGATAAAGACAACAAGGGATAATTGAGCCAATTGTACTGAAAAAAGCTTTCCCTCCTTGTGGTTTGGGGTATCAACCATCATAATAAGATCTCAAAATGATCCGCCAGTCTTAACCAAAGGGAAGACTAGAATGCATCCAGACTTTCCTAGGTGACTACTTGAATGGAATATTCCTTAAAGAGGGTGAGGACTTAACCTTTTGCGGCTTTTTAGAACCATGTTATGTCCATACATACAAGAAGATTAAGCCTAGAATGGAGATCTTTTTCCAAGATAGCTACCCATAGGCCGAAAGTTCCCAACACCATGTATAACCACTCATCAAAGATATCGAAGAGACTGAGGAAAGTGACTTCGAGGATTCGTTCAAATTATAGACACTAGGGTTGACACTCTGCATGGTTCATTAAAGCACTACATCACTGGATCCATCCCACCTGATTAAAGCTGTTGATATACCTCTCCTCAACTGGAATGCTACACCAGTTCTACCTGTTGAAATCCCACCTAACCCCAATGTTTACCCAATTTCTTCTTCTGTTGTCTACCCTTGCTCAAATGTAAACGAGACCTCCTTTGATGAGGTTCTCAATGCTGTTTTTCCTATTAATGAAATAAGTGAAGATTTCGATTATCTTGCCGTCCCTTCCATTAATTGTTTAGATTCTAATCAAACTTTTGATGATGATGATTTTGAAAATGAACAATTCTCAAGTTATCTAAATAAGGTTAATAACAAACAACATAATCGCGTTCAAGATAATGAAGAAGAAACTGCTATTATTTACCTCGGTTCTAGTAGCCAACGACATGAGATTAGGATAGGGGCTACCCTTGACGAGCATGAGTGTGCACAACACAAAGAATTATCGAAGGAATTCGTGGATGTCTTTGCCTGGTCCTATGACGATATGACCAGCATTGATCCTGAAATAGCTCAATATGAGATCCTCACTCTTCTAGATTACAAATTGGTTAAACAAAAATTGAGAAAGCTACGCACCGAATGGTCACTCAAAGTCAAAGAAGAAGTGGTCAAACATTTGAACGTGGGCTTCATTCGCGTAATCGAATATCTCACATGTCTAGCCAATATAGTGCTTGTACCGAAATCAAGAGGGAAAGTTCGGATGTGTGTAGACTACCGGAACTTGAACAAATCCTCTCCAAAGGATTATTATCCATTACCCAATATCGACATGATCGTGGACAACACATCTAATCATGCTCTCAAGTAATTCATCGACGGGTTTGCCAGATACAACAAATCAAAATGCACCTAGACCACTAGGAAAAGATCGCGTTCATCACCCCATGGGGAACCTTTTGCTACACTGTTATTCCATTTGGCCTCAAGAATGCTGGGGCTACCCACACAGGGCTACCACGACCATCCTACACGAACTAATTCATAAAGAAGTCTAGGTCTATGTGGGTGATATGATCATCAAATCCAAAACTAAAGAAGGTTATGTTCTCTCTCTTCAGAAGTTCTTTGAACGACTGCGAAGGTATCAGATGGGACTCAATCCACATAAATGTTTCTTTGGCGTTACAAAGGGAAACTCTTGGGATTCATGGTCAGTGAGAAGGGGATAGAAGAAGATCCTTCCAAGATGAAATCCATACTTGAGATTCCACCTCTCCAAATGGAGAAAGAAGTCTGTGGTTTCCTTGGGAAATTGTAATACATCAGCCAGTTCATCAGCCAACTAACTTCCATTTGAGAACCTATTTTCAAACTCCTCCGAAAGTATTCAACTAAGGTTTAGAACGAGGCCTGTCAAGAAGCTTTTGATCGAATCAAACAATATTTGACCCAACCTCCGGTACTCATGCCACCAAAGCTTAGTCTCCCCTTTCTCCTATACCTAACCATAATCGACACTGCAGCTGGGGCTTTGCTAGCCCAATACCTTGAAGATTCCTGAAAAGAAAGAGCCATCTATTATGCCAGTCACAAATTAGCGGGGTACGAAGTCAACTACACTGCTTTGGAAAAGGTATATGTCGTGCTTGTCTGGGTCACCCAAAAGTTACGACACTACATTCTCACCTTCCCTATCAAACTTGTATCCCGAATGGACCCCATCAAGTACCTGCTTGAGAAACCCACCTTATCTAGCAGAATGGCCCGATGGTTAATGCTCCTAGCCGAGTTTGATATCATGTACGTCACGCAGAAAGCCATGAAAGGAAGATAAATCTCTTACTACCTCACTGACTACCCCATAGAAGAAGCTGATGTCTGGATCTCCAAATTCCTAACTGAAAACATCCTTTGCGCTTCTCAAGATGACCTTCAAAGGAATATGTTCTTTGATGGCACTGCCAACAAAAAAGGATATGGCATTGGGATACTTCTGATCGCCCCGGATGACTCCCACACTCCCATCGCTATCAAATTGGATTTCCCCTGCCCCAACAACATGACTGAATATGAGGCGTGTACGGTAGGCCTCAAAGTTGCTCTCAAGAAAGGTATTCAATGCTTAGATGTCTATGGGGATTCTCCCCTCATCATCATTCAAGTGCTCAGAAAGTGGAAAATCAAGGATGAGAAACTCTAACCCTTACATGCCCACTTAAAAAAACTAGCCTCCCAATTCCAAGATATCACCGTCCATTACCTACCTTGACCAAATAATAACCTACCCGATGCCCTTACTGCCTTAGCATCCATGATCGACATGCCAAAGGAATAACAATGGACCCATTCCTAGTTCAAAAGCAAGATAAACCAATCCACTACTACCACTTTGAGCTCATCACCAAAGAAGATCCTGAGATAGCTAATTACTGGTACTATGATATCTGACACCTCCTCAAGCATGGTAGGTATCCCGAGGGTTCCAATAAGAAAGATTGAGCAACCCTCCATAGACTGGCCGCCCAGTATATCATCTATCACAAAGCACTATTCAAGATAAACTTCGATGGAACCCATCTACACTGCATCGCAGGGGCTGACATTGAAGAGATAATGTAGAAAATCCATAACGGGGAATCCAATCCCCATATGAACAGTCACATGCTTGCTAAGAATATCATCCGACAAGGCTATTACTGGACCACCATAATCCAGGATTGCACTGCCTATGTCCAGAGATACCTCAAATGCCAGTAGTTTTCCAACCTTCAACACCTGCCTCCGCGAGAATTATACAACATGACTTCTCCCTAGTCGTTCTCCACCTGGGGCATCGACATCATAGGGAAGGTTACACCTAAGGATTCCAATGGGAATAAATTCATCCAAGTTGCCATTCATTACGTCACCAAATGGGTCGAAGCCGAGTCATACGCAGTCCTGAAAGCCAAGAAACTGGCCATATTCATGAGGAAGAACATCATCTGCCGATATGGGGTCCCGCACGAGCTAGTGTCAAATAACGGGTTGCAATTCGAGGCAGAAGTCAAAAAAGTGGTCAACGAGTATGGTGTTCATAGACACAAATCTTCTCCCTACCTACTCAGATCAATGGTGGAGTCGAAGCATCCAATAAAAACCTCAAAGCTATCATCAATAAGATTATCGAAAGTTTTCGAGATTGGGCCGATCGAATCCCTTACACCCTCTAGGGATACCGACCTCAATATGAACCTCTATTAGGGCTACCCCTTACTCTCTAGTCTACGACATGGAAGCAGTACTACCCATGGAGAGGGAAATACCCTCGTTGCGCATCATGCTTGAAAGTAAGGTCAGCGAAGAAGACTGGTACCAAAGCCATCTTGACAAGATGACCCTCCTAGATGAAAGGAGATTGAGAGCTTTATATCACATACAAGGGTACCATCTTCGTATAGAGCGATCATTCAATAAGAGAGTCAAGGATCGCGGTGTCCGAGAGGGGGATTTATCCCTCAAAGAAATAGTAGAGCCCATCTGGGGTCCCAGAGGAAAATTAAAGCCTAATTGGATCGGACCCTACATTGTAAAGAAGATCTTGTCCGGAGGTGCCGCTATGCTCACTGACCTTGATGGAGAGGAAATGGCGCGCCCAGTCTACTTGGACCATCTAAAGAAGTTCTACCCCTAGTTCAAAATCTCGGCACGCTACGATTCTTCTTATCTCCCTTCTAATATAAAAAAAATCTTCATTTTCCTCTACCTAAAACTACGTGGGCCTCATCCTCTACAAAAACCATTTCCATAAAAATTAAAACTTTTCAAAAACCCCCAGAGGTATGTAGTCAACTCATACATCTTACATGAGCACGGCCATTTCTTTTTCATAAAAACTATTCTTTTCTTATCTCCGAGAACAATAGTTCATTCTAACATATACTTGAATAAAAGGATTATGCATGCCTTAGCGATCGGTATAGATAATTCAAAATACAAAATTCATCAAAAGGCACAACTGGATGATCAAAAACTTGTTTATTTTACTAATTAGAAACTACAGTGCAATTACATAAGAAAAGGAACGGATAACTTCCTTTCCCCAACCTTCTTAAAAAGCCAAATTTATTCCCCATTGCAAAACAAACTCCCCAAGAGTCTTACCCACAGGTACTAGAGGAGCCCAATCCATTACCATCATCTACATCCTGGGGTTCCCAAGATTCACCTACTTGAATAGAGTGCCACAGACGCTCCATAGACTGATAATCTCGAACCAGCCTAAAAAAAAACACAACACCTCCCTTCATGGTATCAAATTAGATAAGCCACCTTTGCCCAGTCTCCACTACCAACATCTTGTTGACTACTCTTCTCCACAACTACTTCATATAATCCCTGAAGATGTGGCAAACTCCCCCAATAGATTGGGAAGGATAGGTCAATGGACATCGACTCTCCCACAAAGAGCCAAGCCGCACGCGCAGATGCTCTGTCGAATCTTTTACCAGAAAGAAATCTAGTGTCCGAGGTGGCACGACCTACTCCCAGCCAAATTGGCACAGAAGATGCCAAGGGAAATAGAGAGAGGTCTGTCTGAGACCAACCAACCGAACGTACGGGTATTCCCCCAACTCCAGAATAGGAAACAGCTGCCTCCACTAAGGCACTGATCAGCGCAGACTAAGAGCCCCGTGCTCCATAAACCAATTCTCCCAACTCTCGATATCCAGGCCAACACTGATGAAATGGTGCAAAAAAAAGTTGGGTACAACCGACAAAGGATATACTGTAGGATTCACCAGGAGGAGTCTTTCAGACAACCACATGAACAACATCACATGGCTACCCCTCAGAAAGTCATAACGACATTCTCTCCAGGCATCCAGGCCATTCAAAGTCTCCGCCAGTATCACCGTCGCAGGATTATGACAATATGACATCCATGAGGTAATGATTGCAAGTTGTGGGTCCACCAATAATTCCTCATTCACCAGCAGTAATTTCGAAACCAAGCCCAAAATGATGGCTCCGACATATCCAGCATCACCAATCTCCTATAAATGCACATACCACAGCACCGCCGAAAGGGAAAGCCTTCCTCTAGTAACCAAAGATCTATCCGTCGCGGGCGAGACGCGGAGAAGTCGATCCAACAACTCCCGAGGATATCGAGAAAACTCAAGCATAGCAACTGCCACACTAGGATTTACTCCCAATATGGCAAAAAATTCCTCATAACAGACTTCTTCCAAGAGAAAACGGAATATATGGTCTTTAGGGTACCAAAATTGAACCTCCGCCGTCATCATGTTCAACTCTATGGGCCGATTATGCCATAAAGATACTCGCCGCATATTGAAAGCATTGTAGTCGACGTTGTAGGAGCACATCGCCTCCAAAGTCTCATGGTAGTTGACAAAATCAACACTACTAAGGAGAGACATCTCATAGAATAAGAAAGTTAGAATGTGAAGGTGTGATGAAAACACTCCACCCTTCCCCCTTTTTATACTTGAAAACCATCACAAAAGACACAACCCTTGCAGAAATCAGAGGGAATCCTGACCAATAAGGTACCAATGGCTGAAGAGGGTACCAACCAAAGCCTTGAATTGATCGGACTGGACCGACCAGTCGATAGGCAGGACAAGTGGCTTTGCGATTGACAACCTCCTATTTTAGAAATTTCCCTTTTTCCTCTTTTACCAAAAATAGAATACTCATTATGAATAAAACTTTCCTTCAAATTCTAAAAATATTTCTTTTTATGGTCTCAGCAGCAAAGTAAAAAGCGCATATGCATTCATTCATTCATTACTAACAGAAGATAATAAAAAAACTCTATTGCATTGGATAGATATTTTTCTATTACATCGATTTTGCAGGAACCAAAGAAAATCACAAAAATAACGGGACTCAGACCCAACCCACATTCTCTCTCTCACTTACCCTCCCCTCTCTATCTCTAAGGACTTTTGTCCCTACAATACACTCTCTTTCCCCTACGACGAGATGACGCACCACCGCTACCCGTACCAGACTCCTCCCCAAATGCGGTAAACAACACCAAGAAAGAAAGAATAGGAACCGCATCCCGAATTTGGGAAATCACCGAGGATATCCAGTCCCTAATGTCCCTCAGCCAAGTGGTGGACACTCGGACTTGCTGCAAGAAAAGGCAGAATCAGTATCAAGAAGAGAAGATCAAAAGAGACCAAGAAGAAAAGAGAAAAGAACAGAAAGTTATACTAAAGGACGAAGAACCTGCTCTGTCAAGCCCAACTCCTCCGGGTCCATCGCATGAGGACGATGCAACATAGGCACTATCCCTCCATCAGCCCGCCGAATGTTGTTGGAAGGGGTATGCAACTGCACAAAGGGAACATCCAAAGTCATCATCTCCACACATGTCAACGGACCACCACCATTGTGGGACGACCCCACTGGCTGACTCGAACCCGCAGGAGAGAAAGGCAGCGCATCATATATGCTAGGTACCATCATAAAACTAGTCACAAAGTCGATATAATCATACGGCACAGCCGTGTAGGTGTACAACAGATAGGACTCGCCAATCATCGCCGTAATCCTCGCGTCTTTTGGCAACATCCGATCTCGCCTCATAGACATAGGGGGCCTCGCAGGTGGCACCACCACCTCCAACTCAACAATATGTCAGACCACCCTCTCCCCAAGATACAAAGAGTGTCCAAACTAATGCGCCAGCAAACGCCTCATCTGCGTATTCACCCCAGTCGACCCCGTGTCCTGAATAGCTGTCACCCAAGGGTAAAAGGTCACCTGAAAAAATCCCCACCAAATATAAGTCAATATGGAATCAGATCACACAAAGACCCAGATTGAATATGGAAAAGGCCTTACCCTATCACTGGTTAGGCCATTCAAGACCTGACGCACCTCCTCTAGAGAAAGAGACTTCCTTGACTGCCGATTATCCTTTCGCCACTGATATAAAAGGTAAAAGTACCCATCGGTCTCATCCTTCAAAGAAACCCGCTAGGTAATACACCCAATCACCTCATAAAACCACGTCTGCCAAAGACAAAAATACACAATAAAAAAAAGAGACACACAAGGAAACTGCGAATGCATGAAAGGAAAATGCTCAAACTAAAGAATACCTCAAGGAGATACGTGGCTCCAGTAAAAGAATTTCGACAGCACCGGCTAAATGCATCCAGAGAAAAATAAGGGTTGCCAAAGTCAGGCTCCCCCAATCATAGAAAGGGATCTTCGAAAACATCCTCAAGTATGGAAAAAACTACAAGTGGACAACGTCGCCGCTCGATGCCACCAGAAATCCCCCCAACACCAGCAAAAAATCCTTCAGCAGTGACAAGTGAATAGAGTCCCCAGATATTATCCTCCCTACAGAACTTAGCGCCACCCACACTGCCTCCAGCCTCACCCATAAAGAGCGATCCACCTCTATCTTCTCTCAATCACAATCCATCCCCAGTAGCTGCTACACATCTATGGGAGTCACAGTCATCTCCCTAAAGCCAAAATGAAAGGTGTGGGTAGTGTCCCACCACTTCTCCCCCAAAGCAAATAAGACCGTCGTCAAATGGGGCGTCTCATCCAGTACAGATGCCAGCCTCCCAAAGCCTGCAGACGATACTACCCAATGCACCACAGGTGGAAGGTGCTCCTAGACATCTTTAAGCCCCGTTGTCCCGCAGGCACGTATAGTTGACAAAGAGACATCGGACTGTCAAATAAAAACCTTGTCAAAATCCAAGAAAAAAAAATCACCAAAAATGCCAAAAGTCATTTTGAACTTACATAACCACCAGGGTTAACCACCCTAGAAGAGAGATGATGCGATGGATCCCGCAGTAAAGTCCTCTCATCCGTAACTGGCTCAAATTCATCAAAAGAATTCTCACTCCCCAAAGTAAGAGGAACCTTGGCCCTCCACTCCACATTCGCCCAATCATCAACCGCCAACCACTCACTGTGTGTCGCAGTGCTCATAAAAGTGGCCATTTTTTTAGGTTGCGTAATGTTAGGATGATTTACAGAAGAAAATTGCACAAAGAGAGAAGTAAAGAATCAGTGAAAAATGAGGGGAACCCGCCCCCTTTTATAGGAAGCCAAGGGTTATTCCGATCGGCACTGCACCCACACCCACCGATCAACACTGACCTTCAACCTTCTCGAGTTAGTCCAAAAGTCTATGCCACTGCCGAATGGCACCCTCCGCACCATGACGACCGACACCCCCCTTATATTTTCCTACAAAAACTCCCATAAAATATCAGAAAACCCAGAAAAATCCTCAGAAAATTCCTAAACATCTCGGGAAGGATTTAAGACATTTTCACCGGGAAAATTTCACACTCCCTCAAGCGAAAACCCTAATTCCACAGCAGACCTCTCAAAATCCAGGTGAATCTCCCCCCGTCAACGTCCCCAGAGGACCCCTATAGTATCCCAAACCTCAGGTATCTCCTATTTCCCCAAAGTCTCAAATTTCCCCGAGCAATACGTCCAAATCCTGGACCACTTAATCACTTCCCTAGTGGAATTGATACGTCCAAATACAGCATCAAGTTGGCTGTTCCACCGTAAAGTCTCCAAAAGATACGAAGATTTCCCCATCAATCAGCTCCCCAGCTCAAATCAAAATCATGAGGAAATTTCCCCGGCAGAGTTCCTCAAGAACATTAGAACCTAAGCCCTTAGAATTGGTTTGTACCCGTAGAATTTTCATCACAACCCAAGCCCTAAAAATTGGCTTTAACCCACAGAATTGGTCATCATAATTTAAGCCCTCGGAATTGTCTTCAACCCACAGAATTGGTCATCAAAACCCAAGCCCTCAATATTGGCTTCGACCCACAGAATTGGTCATCACAATTTAAGCCTTTAGAATTGGCTTCAACCTAAAGAATTGGTCATCTCAATTTAAGCCCTCAGAATTATCTTCGACCCGCAGAATTGGTCATCTCAATTTAAGCCCTCAGAATTGGCTTTGATCCGCAGAATTAGCTTTGACCCATATAATTAGTCATCACAATTTAAGCCCTCAGAATTGACTTCGACCCTCAGAAGCATTCCTTCCGCCGGCCTTTATAGGAGTAGGGGAGCGTGGTGAGATAGATAGACGTCCAATCCTGCAGCAGCTAGTTGCTCGGCCTTAGTCTTGGGCTGATCTCACACTTCAATCAACCCCTTCGTACTTCGATCCAATCAATCGATCGATCAAGAGGCTAATCTCTTTAGTTTGGACCGGTAGCTAAAAGAAAGTCCAACGGCATGTGCAATGTCCGGCCGTGTACACACCATGGCATACATAAGGCTCCCCACAGCTGAGGAGTAAGGTTTCTCAGCTTCCTTTCTCCCAAAGCCAGCTAAAAGAAGGGAGTCCTTAGAGTGAAATTCCGGTAATCAATCCTTAGCTAGCCAGAAGCTTGTTGCTACTCCGTTTGACAACTACTACCTTCCTCGCCTTCGGCCTTCGGCCTTGAGACTAGCCTTCGGACTAAAAGCTGGGAATATTGACAAGTTCAATAGTATGTGATGACTCCCACTCCCTTGATTTACCTAGGACTAGTAAGAGTATGGCATAGGGAATTAGCACTCGACCAGAAGGAGAGCAAGATGAAGGACTGAAAGGAGAGGTACTCAGAATTGGCTTCGACCCGCATAATTGGTCATCAGAGCCCAAGCCCTTAGAATTGGCTTCGACCCGCAGAATTAGTCATCAGGACCTAAGCCCTCAGAATTGGCTTTGACCCACATAATTGGTCATCATAATTTAAGCCCTCAGAATTGGCTTAGACCCGGAGAATTGGTTATCACAATTTAAGCCCTCAGAATTAGATTCGACCCACATAATTTCTCATTTCAATTTAAGCCCTCAGAATTGGCTTAGACTCGTAGAATTGGCCATCTCAATTTAAGCCCTCAGAATTGTCTTCATTCCACATAATTGGTCATCATAATTTAAGCCCTCAGAATTGGCTTCGACCCACATAATTGATTTTGACCCGCAAAATTGGTCATCATAATTTAAGCCCTCAGAATTAGCTTCAACCCGCAGAATTGGTCATCTCAATTTAAGACCTCAGAATTGTCTTCGATCCATATAATTGATCATCATAATTTAAGCCCTCGGAATTGGCTTCGACCCACATAATTGATTTTGACCCGCATAATTGGTCATCATAATTTAAGTCCTCAGAATTGGCTTCGACCCACATAATCGATCACACTCATCCTTAAGCCCTCAGAATTGGCTTCGACCCCCATAATTGGTCATCACAACCCAATCCATCTTAATCAGCCTCGACCCTTTGAATCGGTCATCCTCATCCTTAGGTCTTTAGAATCGTGCTCGACCCTCTAAATCGGTCATCCTCATCCTTAGGTCTGTAGAATTGACCTTGGCCCTCTGATTTGGTCATCATCATTCCTTAGGTCCTCAGAATCAACCTCGACCCTCGGAATTGGTCATCTTTGTCTTCTTAAGACCGCATAATTGACCTCTTTCAAAGCCATCATGCGATGTCTATTCGACGGCTATCATTTGTTCCAAACTCACCCATTGAGGGGCTCTACAGACAACCCAATCTAGCACCCCCATCCTCTCCTTAGGTCCCTAGGTCCTCCCTTCATCACTACAAACCTATGTCATGTTCTTAATACTTACCTAGAGGTCATTAGGCGCTTCCAGGCTCAATTTGACCAAAAGTCAAACTCTTTATCTCGATCGAGACTGAATGAATCTTCAAAGGGCACTGAAACCCCTTTCTAATGGTCCACCTCGTGTGTCATTCTGACTTATGGTGTGGATGAATGACCCATTTTCCCTCGAAACATGATCAGGAGGCCACCAGATGCTCCCGGGCTCAATTTGACCAAAGTCAACTCTTTAGCTCAACTGAGACTGAATGAATCTTCAAATGGCGCTAAAACCCTTTTCCAATGGTCCACCCCATGCGTGATTCTGACTTACGATATGGATGAGTGATCCGTTTTACTTCGAAAGGTCATCAAACACTTCTAAGCCCCGGTTAACCAAATTCAACTCCCTAAACTGAGTCAAATTCTTTAGAATTTGAACTACATCTCATAACCTTTCCAATAGTCTGCCCCGTGTGAGATTCTAACTTACCATGAGGACGAACGATCCATTTGGGTCCGACGATCCCCCGTCCAAATGACCGATGAGCGTTTCCGAGCCACATTTTGCCCAAAGACAACTCTCAGACCCGGGAGTAGTCCAAAGGACTTTAGAAGGTCTCTGACTTACCTTTCTATCGATTTACCCCGTGCATGATTCGGATAAACAGTTTGCATTTTATGACCATTTTTTGAAGGAACCTGAAAGAGACTGCCAAAGAGCAGGTTCAAAATCCTGCCTATCGGTAGTGTGCCTAAAAACACCTACCAATTATTAGGACCAAGCCTATTCCCATCGACAATTCCCTTGTCCTATACAAAGGAGGGCCTGACTCATTGCAAAGGGACCCAAGATCTGAGATCCATCACTCTCAGCAAACTCAGAAAACCTCCCTCGAAGTCAGCGTGATTTCTAACTCCAAATCCCTTTCCAACCCTCACTTTTCATCATCCTTTTCATCAAACTTGGTGAATTAACTACCCTTCATCATCATCCAAGTGCAAGGTCTACTCTCCAACATTCAAGATCAAGATCTTCAAGAAGGTCCAACTTTCTCAACTCTCTCTTCAAATTCTCCTAAATTCACATTAACATATTTGATTACTTAGCACTTTTATTCTCTCCATCTCACATATCCTAATATACTTTTTATTTAGTATTATTGCACATCTCTTATTTTTATATAAATAAAAACCAAAAAAGAAAAAGAAAAAGAGGGTTTGCTCATAAATTCCAAACGGGAATTCTCACACTTTTTTCACAACTAAAACACTTTTTTACACACACACACACACACATAAGAGAAGTCCCCGATTGTATTTACGGGATAAATCCCACCCCTCATTTTTCATACAAACTACGTGGAGTTTGATGCCTCTATAGGCTATGTAGGCGTCTCGGGGTAAAACTCGAGACTCGAGTCCTATTTTTTTTTCCAAATTCTATTTTTCTAATTCTTTAACTTAATTCTCTTAGATTCTATATATTTACATATACATATATTAGTTCTTAGTGGCGTATTATTCCACATGCGTTATCATTCCATTATAACGATCAACGTAAGGATGATCGCGTAAATCCTATTTTCTAATACTACTTTTAGGAACATTCCTATAGATGACTCGCTTTATCTATTCCATTATACAAGTCGATGATTCCTATGTCCACTACATATACACATGCACACAAATCACGGGGAAATAGAGGAAAATAATAACAATCCATGAGAGACTACAAGTGCGGAATGGGTGCCTAACACCTTCCCATTCCGTAAATTAGGCTCCGAACCCTTTTTGAATCATTTTTGGTTTCGTATGTATTAGTATGTCTTTGATGCTATCCTTCGGTATGGTTCCACTTTCTTTTGTCTGTTTTGAGTCAAATATAATGGAGACTCCATCTCTCTACATTTCCCAACTCACACATCGCCGACGACAGCCGAAGGGCTGCCGAAAGGGATGCGCGGGACCAAGATCCTCTCACCACGGAGACGACCCCCTTTTTCTCCTCTCTCTCTCCGCGAGGATCGGGGATGGCCACAATACCGCTACATACGTAACATAATTATATACTAGTTATAATTTGGTTTTCACACAATCATTTAAGTACTCTTGTATATATATATATATATATGTATATATATATATATACACACGTGGCATCCTCGAGCTGGACTCTTAAATGCATTCCCTATTATTCTATTAAGCACCAGGTACCTGGGAACAATCCAACACCTATTGGTCAATGTTAGGGTCGACCACCCACAACCTGCAACCTCCAGTGATATCATATTAGAGTGTGTATGTATATATATATATATATATATATATATATATATATATATATATATATACAGAGAGAGAGAGAGAGAGAGAGACATCATAATATTAGCCTATCAAATCCTAAATTCTATCTCACTTCTCAATCTTAGCTAAGTATTCACTTAGTTATTGCTCAACTCTATACCTTTATACTTCTGGCCAATCATTCTATCCTACCCAAGCACTAGCCTAATCATTCCCGAAATCCTAACCCGATTTCTCAATTTTCACCCAAGTGCGTTCACACACTTATTCACGTAATTTCATACCCAAAATCCATCCCGGTTAGCCTATGACACTTCATAACCTTCCCAATGAATTCCCACAAGCCTAACTCTATCCTCGAATTGAATATTCCATGACAATCCTTAAACGGTCCAAAAAACAACAAAAGACAGAGGAGTCCATCTAGAAGAACTAAGATGATTCGCTTCCCCTAAATTCAAATTTTCAAAAGAAATCCAAATAAAAAACCACCAATTTAAAATTTCGGTATCACGCATGCTTTAGTAGAAAATTCATAACAAATTCAAAACAAATAAGAAAAATACAAAATCGGCACTCACGCTTTTGTAATTCGATTTTGAATAATATTATCCAATCTTTAAAAATGAACTAGTTTTCGAGTGAACCATTTTGGTGAGCAAACCGGTTTGATTTTTTATGCTGTAAGATAAACTTTTGATGGTATTTTGCCTTCTCCTTTCATCCATGGTGGTTATAACATTCATCCAAACCCATATATGAACTCCAATCTATCACCAACCATGAAACAACAATTCTATACACGAAAATTATCCCGAAAACACATTTAATTCATCCGACAATAATTTATATCAAGAATCATGCACTAATAAAACCCTAGTTTCAAGATTCAATCTTTTCTCTTTTAAATAATTCAAGAACCTATTTTCATATTCAATCAACATAATATTCAACACATAGTTTTCCTTAGATTCATCTCCTAATAAGTTTTTCATTCCAAATCCGAATTCGTATAATTTCCCAACCCGAAATTTGTGTTTTTTTACACCAAATTGAATGAATAATTGAAACTAGAATGGATATCAAAGCAAGTTAAATACTTTCCTTGAGTGTGATGAATTTTTGGGATTCATCCTTGAATTCCTCTATTGACGATGCTCTTCAATCCCCTAGCACTTGATCTTCACCCCGGATCCTTTTCTCTTCACTTTTCTCTGTTCGCTCAAAACCCTAACCTTTTGGGTAGATGGATAGTTGCCCCTTTTATCCACCTTATTTAAATGTAAAACTAAATGCCCCAAATTTCTAAATTGGGTCAGAGCTCCTATGTAAAATGACTCGGCTACCCTTTTACGACTCCAATTTAGCATAAAAAGCCCTTGGAACCCAATTATAATCACCAGGTACCTATTTCAAACTATTTAAACCCATTCCAGACTATTGGCACACTGAAAATTATCATACAAGTTATCTAACATTTATTTCCATCTTATTCCCAACACGACTCTATTCGCGTGTCCCGAATGATATACCGATAAACCAATCGCTTTAAGTCACTTGACATGACATGAAATAATTTAATATATTTCTATTAACTTATCATAGAAATATGAATATACATAAATACTAAACCTTTTATTCACTAATTAATTTTTATTTAAGTCAATTTATTTCTCGATTTAATTAAAATTACATGCACATGTGTAATTTAAAATGCTATACAAATATGGGGTGTTTCGTACTTCCCCCTAACAACGGAACTTTATCCCTAAAATTCGGATATACCTGGAAAGAAGAGCTTCAGATACTTTTCCCGCATGTCATCCTCATGCTCCCAAGTTGAGTTATTGACATTATGATGCCCCTACTGACCACAAACTAACAGTGCCACCTTTGATCGAAGCTCCACTCTTTATGGTCTAAAGTTGCAACAAGTATTTCCTCGTATAAATGTTCGGCTGTAATTTAATCTCCTCTAATGGTATGTGCATGTTATCCATGCCACTCATTGAGTAATTCTTTAATGATGACACATGGAACATATCGCGAATCCTCTATGAATGCTCTAGCAAGGCGAGCTTATACACAATTGAACTTATCCTCTCAATGATCGGGTAAGGCCTAATATACCTCAGTGCTAATTTTTCTATTTTTTCCAAATCACATAACTCCCTTCATGGGAGACACCAGTAATAACACCCGATCACGCATTTCAATCTTCAATTTTTTTTTATTCGTATTAGTGCATCTCTTCTACCATCCTGAGATATTCGAAATATACATCCTTAGCTTATCTTCTACAACTGTTTCACCCTCTCCATTTGCCCATTGGTCTACAGGTGATACGCCATGCTCATTCTCTTTCTGTAATGAAAAGTTGGTCACACTTCCCGATCGTGTAATTCAACCTAACTGGCCATATCGTCCAACTAATAATTGCTCCTCACATCCTTGTACATCGATTTCCCCCTCGAATGCACCAAACATCCTGACCCAAGTGCCTTCTTTATAGTCACGCGCTATTGGACCTCATCATCTAGTATAATCAACCTCCCATTGATGAGCAAGTGTCCATCAGAACTGATTGAGTAGGACTCCGCTCCAACTATAAATAACTATTGGCCCCTCTCTAAAAAAGACGAATCCCTTTCCTATGCCTTCACAATCCTTTAAACGATCTCAGGTGTGATAGTCATCACCCCTATAAATTCCCTAACTATCTTCTCCTCTGGACAAAGCTCAATCCAATTCGCCTCCCAAAACTACTGTAGACTGTGATATCAGCATATGGCTCAATGCATCAACCTCCACATTGGCCTTCCATGGATGATACCTAATATCGAACTGATTAGGGTGCCCATACACCCTATAACACGTGTAGACAAGAACAAATACCAGAGATGTAACCCATATTCATAAAATTCCACTACTCATGCCTTACATGATCAGATAATAAAGATAGACTATATTAACCTATTAATCATGACTCGATGCTTTCTGAAATCACCCCACTTATAAACTAATGGTAAAAACGTTCCAAAGTGCTTTGTTCACAACACCACTTGGCCCTACTAGCCTAAATCATATAAAAGCTCTCTTATCGAAGCGTTATATATTAACACACATAGTGACCAACATACTAAACCATTGCCCTATATCCCAAACATCTCCCAACTCCCGACGCCTACTAAGGTTCATGCGTGGAACGTCTTGCAAGTGAAATCCAAACAAGTAACTCTCCCTATACACTACTACTTAACTTTGTAGGTTATCAATAATTGTAAGCCTAGGACACATTACTGGGACATTTAAAATCCTATGCCCAAATGTTATTAAATATGATTCTCAACTCCCACCTCTCTAAATGAGTCATAAAATATGGTGTCACACAATTGTTAAGTCCTCAACGCTAAGTCAATCACAAACAGATCTCTCAACCCAATTGTAACCACCGGTATCACTAGAATCACATCAGTAAAGTCCATAAACACATGGATAAAATATAGGAAGACAACTATGATCTTTTAAGTCTCCTCCATAATATAATATAAATGTGGTCTCAACCCTCACTCATGACGTGGCATCATAGAAAGAAACACATCCCGCCCTAGAATAACGAATTTGATAGCCTTACTGTAACAGTCCACCATATCTCTAGGTATCTCTAACCAGTCAATACCCAGGATAACATCCTACACATACTTATCTTAAATGAGTAGATCCACTAAAACATGCCCTCCTAATGCAGATGGAACTAAAGAGAGTCCCGCTACCAAATGGTAAAAATACACTCATAATAATTACTGAAGTTATATTCATTAAACCCATCTCACGCATGGATCTAGTGAAAACAAAAGAACGTGATGCTCCCGTGTCACCTAAAACTCACTCCATGTATCCATGGATAAGAAAACACACCCTTAATCACTAAAAATTATGGCTACGAAAGTGGTCCAAGGACATGATGCACATGCATAAATTGCCTCTGCCTCTACGAAGACAAAAATTCTAGAAATGTGGGTGGGGATGGAAGTTGCTGTAAAGGTTTCCCCCGCTAGGCATCCTGCTCCTGAACCTTAGTCTTGTTCAGACACACATGCCACACATGGCACTGATCTCCACACATAAATCTTACCCTATAAAATCTACCCGCCTCTGGCCCAATTTACCCTGACGAGGTTGCCTTTATCTTTAGCCCTGCTAGCCCTAATATCTGCGGCCCTGCTGACCTCCAGTCTTGTTTTCCTAGCCCTGATGAACCTGCATATAATTACTATTACCCGACCTAAATATCTTAGCTGAGTCCCTCTGTTGGGAATCTAGCTCGTGTTTCCTACCCTTCTTACATGGTGCCCTGCTGGCACCATTGCCCCCAGTCTTACCCTACTTGATAGACCGTATCGCCCTTTTCTCTCCCTTTCGATGGAAGAAATGGTGTTGAAATGTAAAAGTGTAACATTGATGACATCAACATAAGTCCTTATTGTTGGGTTTCCCAAAACATTCTTGCAAATCCTCCAAGTGAGTCCATTTATAAACTTAAGGACCATCTTCTCCACAGTGTTCACCTCATTTGGAATAAAGTTTGCCAGGCGCGTGAACTTCTCCTCATATGCGTCCACCATCCGATCCTCCTATGAAATGTTTATGAAATACCTCCTCATATTTGTCTAAACTAGTGACTGAAAGGACTTACGATTAAACTTTACCAAGAACTCTTGTATTATCATCAAATCCCTCTCCTATGCTGTGGTAACTGAGTTCCACCATCGGAAAGATACCCCGACTAGCTTGAACGTGGCTAGCACCTGCTTTTAAGTCTCGCTGCAATTCACCATATGCAAATGACTTTGGATATGTTTCTTCCATTGTCTACCTACAACCACATCCATGCTCCCATGGAACTCTGGTAGATGGCCTTTTTAGAAGGCCTATCTAATTATTTCCCAAAAAATGGCACTGGGTGAGCTTCAATTGGTTCCACTGGTTCCTATGGTTATTCTTGGAGAAAATGCTTTACTAAGGTAGTCATTGTGGCGTTAACCTCCCATGCAATAATGTTGACAGCCTCTACTATGGTCCCCATCCCTTGAGTGGCCCACGACTCCGATCGAGCCTCATGTGGCCCTCCATGTGGCTCGATCTGGTCGTCCTCTCCTGTTGTTTAGCCTCTGAAACCAAATCGAGTTTTTATGATATTCACTTCAATTATATACAATTTCAGACGAATGTAAAAGTGCAACATGAATCATAAAACAACATAACTAAGCATAGTGCTCTACATCAAAGAAAACATAACACTGAAAACGTAACAAGTTTGTACAAATCCTAAGGACACTAGAACCTGATGCTCTAATACCATTTATAAGATCCCGCCTATTCTAATATTAGTTGACCAGTCCATTATTAAATTAAATTGTTTCATTCTTAGCATCATTATACCAAAGAAGTTAATTAAGCTAATAACCTATTGAGCCGGTGTCAAAATTCTAAAACTTATTAACATGCTTCGTTAAAACATTCAACCATATAAGGTAAACTTCCATAGAAATAGAACATAATGATTACTAATAGCATGAATAAATAGCTCAATAAACTCTCGATAAATACTAAGTGCAATAATTCAAATGCTAAATTAAATACTTTAAACAAAGTCTAATAATAAAGTTGTCCAACTGCGGGTGACATGCCCAAGTGAATACTAAAATAAAATCCTAACTAGATATAATGGAAAATGGCATCTAAGAAAATCCTGTATGCATCCACAACTATTGCAGCATCGTCTGACTGGAATGAAAAACTATCCCTAGTGACCCCGTGGCTGAGCAGCTAAAAGGTTTTTAAAATATTTTTTATTCGGGTCATCACCCAAAATAGTTTTAAAAATAGTTACAAGTATTTAAACGCATTAATAAACAAGCAGTAAGAAATATCCATGTTCATCTGGTGTCACATTAACATGAGATTATCCCCACCCCTCATCTATGGTGTACATCTAACGCATTTATTTTAATTACCTAGTTATGATATCCCGCCTAACCAGTCTAGCCATTCTTGACATAATCCAATCTGATAAACTTCTAGCCCACTCATAGTACTCTTATATTACTTTACTTTATTTATCACCTCGCTACCACATAAGTTGTAACATAGTATTTCTTAACTATATTCATACCGGTACATAAGCAACGCAACTATAGACTAGTTATAGTTTTGTTTTCACACAATCATTCAAGTATACTTATACATATAATTCTATTTATATGTATATACATAGCATCCCCGAGCTGGCCTCCCGAATGCATTCCCTAGTATGCTGTCAGGCATCAAGTACTTCCCGTACCATCCCTCGGCCCCCGGGCCAAAATCTCACCACAAATCCTAAAATCGCAAACACATAATGAAGGTGCTCATAAACATACATCCATGGGTTATAACCATACCATATTACCCCAAACGGACTCAAAACTTAGCTATCCTCACATAAGAATTGTTGTCCTGCAATAATAATATGACTTGGGGAACAATCCAACACCTGCTAGTCAACGCCAAGGTGGACCGTCCACTGCGCGCAACCTCCAACAATAGCATATTAGAGTACGTATATTCACACAAAGTTATTAAAACATGGACATATATATACTGGTCACACTTTATATATATATATATATATATATATATATATATATATATTCAATTGTCCAATGTGCATAATATCATAGTACTAGCCTATCATATCCCAGAGTCTATCCCGACTTCTCGATTTTAGCTAAGTATTCACTTAGTTATGGTTAAACTCTCTAACTTTGTACTTCTGGCCAATCATGATATCCTACCCAAGCACTACTAATTATTATCGAAATCCTAACTCGATTTCACTTGAGTGCGTTCACACACTTATTCACGTAATTTCCTATCCGAAATTCATCCCCTATTAGCCTATAACACTTCCTATCCTTCCCTATGAATTCCCACAAGGCTAACTCTATCCCTGGGTTGATGATTCCATGACGATCGTCACATAGTCCATAAAAAAAACACAAGGCAGAGGAGGCCAACCAACAGAATCGAGACAATTTGCTTCCGCTAAATTCAAATTTTCAAAAGAAAGCCAAATCCAAAACCACCATTTAAAATTATGGTATGGAGCACCTTTTAGTTGAAAATTTATAACAAATTAAAATAAATTAGAAAAATATGAAACTAGAACTCATGCCTTCATAATTCGATTATGCACAACATTATCCAACTTTTGAAAACGAACCCATTTGTAAGAAAACTCGTACAGTGAGCAAACCAGTTCAATTTTCTATACTGCCAGAATGAACCTTTGACGATTGTTTGCCTTCTCCCTTAATCCATGATGGTTCTAACCTTTATCCAAACCCTATAATCTATCCCCAACCATGAAAACAAAATTCTCTACATGAAAATCATCTAAAAAACCCATCTAATTCATCCAACAACATTTTATTTCAGGTTTCATGTGCTAATAAAGTCTTAGTTTCAGGATTTAATCTTTTCTCTTTTGAATCATTCAAGAACCTATCTGTCTTATTCAAATAATACTAGATTAAACTATAATTTTTCTTATATTTATCTCCTAACAGATTCTTCATTCAAAATTTGGATTCATAAAGTTTACCCAACCTGAAATTTGTGTTTTATTACACCAAATTGCATGAATTATTGAAACTACAGGGGGTATTAAACAAGTTAACTACTTTCCTTGAGAGTAATGAATTGCTAGGATTCGTCTTCTTGAATTCTGCAATTGACGATGCTCTTAACCCAGTAGCACTTGATTTTTAACTTGGATCCTTTTCTCTTCACTTTTCTCTTTTCTATTAAAACCCTAGCCTCTTTTACAACCCGAATTGTAAATGACCCGAATAACCTTTTACAACTTTTGTTTAGTCTAAATTTTGACCCATTCTTAACTATTTATGCACTCAAAATTATCATCCGAGTTATCTAACAATAATTTCCATCTCATGATCGATATGACTCTATCCAGGTGTCCCGATTGAGATACCGACAAACCTATCACTTTAATAACTTATGAAGTAACATAATTTAATACATTTCCATTTACTCATCACACGAGTAAATATGTATAAATGTAAATATTAACCATTCTATTCGCTAATTAATAATTATTTAAGTCACTTTATTTCTCGATTTAATTAAAATTACATGCACATGTGTAATTTAAAATGCTATAAAAATACGGGGTATTATAATGCCTGAGTTCGTTTATTTCCCCCATACTACCTAGGAGATAGCGTGCATCTAAATCTGTCTCCGATTTAGCATATACCTCTCATAAACCTTCTAGAAGTCATCTATACTCATTTCATACGATCTAAATTATCAATTATATTATATTTTGAATCTTATGTGACTCTAAATGACCACTCATACTAAGGCAACTTTCCACTTGTCCTAGAGGGTTGATACCCCAATCATCGAGAACGCTCACCAGTTCTACGATTTGAAATGGATAATGGTTAACCTCGGTGGTGAGGTTAAAATGCTTCGTGTTTTATACTAAAATAGGAGTGATGAGGATGATAACTGTGATGATTAAGTAATTTTCCTATTATAGTGTGCGATAGGAATTTGATTTGGATGGTGGATATTTGTTGTTTGATGTCATATATATTTTTGGTCATTTGTTTTTGTTGGTTGGTTTCACCGAGTTAGGACTACTTTTGTGGTTTATATTTGATGATGCTGGAAACATCACCACTAGGTAAGGTGTTGGCAAGCTCAAGAAAGTGATAACAATGGTAGAACAAGAGTATAGTGTATATAAGAGATTGAGGTGAGGAGAAGAGGATGAACACCAATATATAAGTGGTTCAGCCAATCTGGCCTACGTCCATTGTGAGTGTGTGAGTAATATCACTAGATGAGGGCGCTAATGTCCACAGATACAATCTCTCAAGCTTTTCTCTCTCTACTGTGTAAACCAACAGAGTTTTATCTAGTGTTGTAATTATGGATCCCTTTACAAGGTAGAGGATGACCTATATATATAGTTCTTGGGGGGTGTAGTGTACCTCCTAAGCATGGAATGAGCATGTGCATGAAGATCCAACCAGTATAAGGATGACACCTGGCTGATCTTAAGTAAATAATGATGACCTAAATATTCCCTCATGTGGAGGGAATAATTCAGTTATAACAGATTAATCCACGTGTTCCAAGCAATACATGTGCTTGTAAATGCTCGGACCTATCTTTGGTTAGTAGGAACCTCGGCCTAGACGAGTACGAGGTTGGTGAAGTCTAACCATTACTTTATTCAAGGTCAATATCCATGATGACATCGATCAGGAGGGCTGGTCGAGGTTAGGTATGAGGTAATAGTAATGTCGTCTAGGGCCGATGATGACATGATGCTTGATGATTGAGCCCGTGAGGTTTTACTGACCTCGGCTAATGACTGCAACATCGACTGGGGACGATGATGACATTGGCTGATGAAGAGCTCGTGAGACTCTGATAATCTCGGTTGATGAAGGTCGAGGTTGATGTATAAGGGGCCGACCTCAAGATATGCGACCTTTCTGATGGTTTTCATAAGCTTTTTGTCACCTCAGTTGTGAGACTGGACGAGGTTGGTTTCTCGGAGTAAGAGGGTACACTCTCGGCATATCAATCATTCATAGCCCTTAGTTACCTATGTGAATAGGTGATTAAGGGATATGTAATTAAGGTCGAGGCTATTTTTTTCTGGGTGCTAATATTCCCTTACCACATGTCACTTATTGAATTGAGTGGCATGCCTATCAAGGCATGATGATTCTGATTTTCCCCTTAGGTTCCCTAGGCAATGATGGGCCTTGGGACTCGCGCCAAAATGATTAGGTGGGTTTAAAACCTCTCTCTCTTTCTTCTTCATTTCTTCCTTCTATTTTTCTGCCTGAGTTTTCTCTGCAACTGCCTCTTTGCCTTCTAATCCTCTATTGTTGGTTATCGTTTGGAGATGTCTATATACCAACATTCTTCCCTCATTCGCGACTATCCAGGTACCCTCTTCATCCTCTTTCTTCCATTTTTGGTCCTTATTATTCATTTTTGAATTTTTTGGCAAGGTCTTATGTTTTCTGACAAAGGTTTTTGCACTTTCTGGTGACATTGTTCTTAGGTGTTTTTGGTTTGAAAACCTTTCGCCTTCTTGGTTTGATCTTTAGTTTAGTCTGAGTTAAGTTGTTTGCCTGTTTATGATTTTGAGTCCAAGTGTTGTGTCGTCTACCTTATGCTTAGACCTCTGTACCAACTCATAGAAGAGTTCCCTTCGTGAGAAAACCTTTGAGAAAATAATGCAAATAGAGCTAGCCCAAGAGGAAACTCGTAGGGCCAAGGCCTTCCCTCTCAAACCCATTTTTCCTCCACCCCTGAAGGTTCTCTATCCTGAGCTGGTCGAGCCTACTAAGACAGCAGGGGTTCTAGTGGACCCAACACCAATGTATGAGTTTGAGTCATTTTCCTTAGACCCCATGTCTGTAGAATCTATCCAAGAGGCTATGGATTACTCTATCGGAAAGATGAGGTCCCTAACCAGGCTGAGGTTTTGAGTCATGCCTCGTCTCACCAGGGTGCTAGCACCTCACAACCTTCTTCTAATGTTGAAGTTATAAGGACAAGCGTGGTCCTTCCCCCATCATTGATGCCATTCCTCTATCGGCCGCCACCGAGGATGAATTTCCTCAGAGGTTTCCTGATGGTGTCCCTGCACCTGCCCAGGCCGATGTTACTAGGGATGAAGATGATAGGAAGGAAAGTGATATTGATACATCTGAGGAAATTGAGATTGAGAGCTCCATTAGTGAGTACGACCTTCTAGATTTTAGGCACCTCTATTCGATAAACTCTTCCATTAACCTTAGGATACCTCTGAGGGGAGAGAGGGCTTTGGCGGCCAAGATAAAGAGATCTATTTCTATGAGTATATGTTCAAGTTGGGCTTCCTTCTTCCTGTCCACCCTTCCATCAGAGCCATATTATCCCACATAAATCTAGCCCCTTCATAATTGTCCCCTAACGCCTGAAGGGTCAAGATTGGGGACATCCTCCTTTGGAGGGATGTACACCACTCAGACCTTCCAATTAGGGTCTTCACAGGTTGCTATGTCCCTTCCTCTACCAAAAAGTGCCCTAGCTATTACCACTTCTTAGCTAGGAAGTCAGAGAATAAAATGTTGTTGGTTCCCAGACTTCAAACCACGACTGGAAACCATTGTATTTCTTTGCATCCGGGTCATGGGAATTTAGTCCATATGCAGCCTCTTCAACATCGATTTTGAGGACACCTCTAAGGTGGGGGAAGGTGTTTCTTGCTTCTAAATTCGACCCTAGACTTAGCAAGGATAATCTTTAAAAGGTTAAGGATCTTCAAGATTAGGGGGAGCCAGGTCGTCTAGTAAAATATGAACATCTAATGAACCCATACTACCTCTCTCAGACATGCCTATTGGGTGGTTCCTTAATAGAGCTTTGTAAGTCCCATTTTTCATAAGTTTTACCTCTTACTTTTCATGCCTCTGATTTACTAACTCAGATGTCTATTACAGAGCGCCATGAAGGCTCATCGGACGACCTTTGGGAAATGTCTGCTCCCAGTCTTATAAAGTTGATGAAGAAGGCTGGCCAAAATTCACCACCTCCTACCACCCAAAAGATCGTTGGCTATTCCAAAGCCGATGTTACGAAGAAGAGGAAGACCACAACGAACCCGAAACATCAGAGGCCCAGCAAGACTCAAAAATGGGATCATGCCATTCCTATCTCCTCAGATGATGCCCTAGAAGCTTATCTTTCTCAGTTGAAGATCAGTGATAGTTTAATTGGCCACAGTCTGAAGGCTGCTAATGCTATCGGCACTATAATGACTGAAGAGGATAAGCGTTTCCTATGATCTTTAGACATCCCTTATCTAGCCGAGTTTACCCTCTATATATCAATTTAGGTACTAATTTCTGCTCATTTGCTCAAAGTGTAACCTCAGCTAAATTATAAGTTACAGCTTAAACTCATACGTCTGACCTTCCACTACAGGGTATTTTATCCATGCATCGTTTTATTGACTGGACCTTGATGAAGATGCCTCTCATAGATAAGGGTCAAGAAGCTCAGAAGGTCTAAGCCTCTTTGAATGCAGAGGTTGATCGTCTAAAGGAAGAGCTAAAAGAAGTTGACAAGCTGAAGGGGGTTATCCAGCAAAGAGACAGGGAACTGGACAAGCTTAAGAAGGACCACGAAGTAGCTCTGAATGCTAAAGATGATGCCCTTTAGACTAAGGTGGATGTTATGACCAAGACTGCCTTAGAGAATGCCTCGAAAAAGATTATTAAGGATTATAAGGTCTCTGATGAGTTTATCAATTTTGGCTTTGAATATCTCAAAAGAGGTATTAAAGCAACTAGCAAGTGGTCAACCTCTAAGTAGAAAGATTCAGGGAGTTTGACTGCCTCAGACTTTGAGGGTCTAGGCTTTGGTGACCCTCGTTTTGCTCAGGCCTTATAAGAGGTTGAGGAGGCCGACGCTACTCCTACTGAGACTACTCCCTTAGAAGTCAATGAAACTGAAGAGGCTAATCCTCAGGATGATATGGATGAGGTGACCAACGTCGGCCGAGAAGACACGATTGCGGCTGTAGATACTTAGGACTTGTCTTGTGAAGTTTTTAAGTTGTAATTTGTTTACTTTCTTGTCTGTACCTCTTAACTTTTCTGATGGCATCTTGGTACATTTAATTTATAACGCTTTGAATGTTTAATGGTAATAATTAATATCATATTCTTCAGACTGTATTTCTTCTTTCAGTGAATGTCTTCTCTTGCATGTTATTTTAAAGTCTGAGGATACCATATAATGATGTTTACACTTATGATGTTTCACCTCATACTTCACTAATATTAATGATGTTTAAGGTCTGAGGTCACCATATAATGATGTTCCACATCATAATTTACCACCAAACTAATGATGTTTAAGGTCTGAGGTCATCATATTATGATGTTTCACCTCATAATTTACCACCAAACTAATGATGTTTATGGTCCGAGGTCATCAAATTATGATGTTTACCCTCATAGTTTTTACCAAATTAATGATGTTTAAGATCTGAGGTCATCAAATTATGATGTTTACCCTCATAATTTTCACCAAACTAATGATGTTTAAGGTCTAGGGTCATCAAATTATGATGTTTACCCTATAAGTTTCACCAAATTAATGATGTTTAAGGTCTGAGGTCATCAAATTAAGATGTTTCACCTCATAAATTACCACCAAACTAATGATTTTTAAGGTCTGAAGTTATCAAATTAAGATGTTTCACCTCATAAATTACCACCAAACTAATGATGTTTAAGGTTCGAGGTCATCAAATTAAGATGTTTTACTTCATAAAATACCACCAAACTAATGATGTTTAAGGTCTGGGGTTATCAAATTAAGATGTTTCACCTCATAAATTACCACCAAACTAATGATGTCTTAGGTCTGAGGTCATCAAATTATGACGTTTAGCCCATAATTTTCACCAAACTAATGATGTTTAAGTTCCGAGGTCACCATATAATGATGTTTCACCTCATAATTTACCACCAAACTAATGGTGTTTAAGGTCTGGGGTCATCACATAATGATGTTTCACCTTATAATTTCACCAAATTATGGTGTTTAAAGTCTGAGGTCACCATATAATGATGTTTAACCTCATAATTTTCACCAAACTAGTGATGTTTAAAGCATATAACAAGAGTAATGACACAACATTGCTAAATTTTCATTAACATCCTCTTCATAAAATGATACATGTATTACAAAGAAGGAACTACAACATCATATGTAATATTTCTTTAAGTGATCGGCATTCCAAGTTTTGGAGAAAGGTTCTCCTTCAAGATTTTCTAGCCGGTAGGTACCAGGCACAACCTCATCAATTACTCTGTAAGGACCATGCCAATTTGGATGGAGCTTGTTTGCTTTTTGCAATGTCTTCTTTAGGACTAGGTCTCCTATAACTATGGGTCTTGATTTCTCCCTTTTGTTGTGGAACCTTGCAGTTCTCTGTTGGTAGGCTTCCTGTCTAATCTTCGCATCTTCCTTTCTCTCTTTAATAAAATCCAGATGAACTCTTCTTTCTTCCCCATTCTTCTGAGGGTCATATGTATGAACTCTATGAGTGGGGAGACCTACCGCTGTGGGGATGAAAGCTTCTGAGCCATGGGCTAGCATAAATGGGGTCTCCCCCATTGGTGTACTTATTATCATCCTATAGGCCCATAACACTGCATATACCTCTTCTGTCCATTTCCCTTTGGCCTCTTCCAACCTCTTATTAATACCATCGAGGATTGTTCAGTTCGTGATCTCAATTTGACCATTTGCGTGGGGTCAGCCAGGAGAAGAGAAGAACTACTTGATCCCTACTCTTCGCAGTATTTCTCTAAGGAAGCATTCTTGAATTGGGTTCCGTTATTTGAGATGAGGGTGTTTGGCAGACCATAAATGCATATGATTTTCTTCCAGATGAACTAAAAGGTCTTCTGCTCGGTGATGGTGATCATTGGCTCAGCCTCTACCCACTTGGAGAAGTAATCAATTGCTACTATTAAAAATTGATAGTTGTTTATAGCTCTTGGCAATGGTCCTACCAAATCAATCACCCATATTGCAAACGGACAATGAGAGATGATTGACGTCATAGGTTGATGAGGGATGGTGGAGACTTTCTGGAACTTATCACACTTCTTTATGTAGGCAGCAACATCTTTAGCCAGGGTCGGCCACCAGTATCCCTGAGTAATTATCCTTTTAGTTAAAAGTCTTCATCCTATGTGACTGGAACAAGAGCCTTCATGCATATCTTGGAAGATGTGTGGAACCTATGAAGGGTGGACACATCTGAGGAGAGGGAGTAGGAAACCTTTTTTATATAGGACGTCTCCTACAATTGAGAACTTGGTAGCCCTGAACCTCAACTTTCTCCTTTCCAACTTGGATTCTGGCATCTCTCCCTGTCTGATGTATTTGATAAGAGGGTCCATCTATGAGGCTCCCATATTCAAGTTGAGGTAAGGCTTGGCAACCTCTTCTTTTTTAATGGTTGGTTTGAGAAGAATCTTGACGAGTACTTTTCTTCTTATGTCTATCCTAGTTACTGATGCCAACCTTGCTAGTGCATCAGACCGATTGTTATCTAGTTGGGGTATCCTCTTCATCTTCACTTCTCTAAAGCTTTCTAGCATCATTCTCACCCTCTTCATGTATCTTACCATCCTTTCATCTTTGGCTTCGTACACTCCCAAGATTTAGTTGACGACCAACCTTGAGTCACTGTAGACTAGGAGTTGGCCAACACTAAGAGATTTTTCCAAGGAGAGGCCTGCTATCAATGCCTCATACTCTGACTCATTTTTCGAAGCTTTGAAGTTAAACCTCAATGATTATTCAATGTCGGTACCATCCGGTGCTGACACTATTAACCCTACTCCACTTTCACTTTTATAGGATGATCCATCAATGAAGAGGTTCCAAAAAACTTCATTTGAAGAGAATTTTCCCTCTAATAGGGTCCCTTGCTTGAAGAGGTACATGTCTTCTTCATTCTCAACTATCCTCTTTCTGGCTTGGCTTGACTCAACCTCGTCTGGACATTGGAAGACTTACTGTCTGGTTCATCTGTAACCTCTTGACTAATCTGAATCTTAGTCTCTTCCCCGGTAAACTCAGCTATAAAGTCTGTAAGTGTCTGCCCTTTGATGGTAACCATGGGCTGATAAACAATGTCATATTCCCCAACTCAATAGCCCAGGTCATCGGCCTGCCTGACTTCTCATGCTTATGGAGGACTTGTCTGAGCTGAGAATCAGTGAGGATGACCATAGAGTGGGCTTGGAAGTATGGCTTCATCTTCCCAGATGCATGTATCAGAGCATAGGCTAGTTTTTCTATCCGAGGGTACTTCGATTCAGACCCTTGAAGGGATTTACTATTGAAGTATACTAGCCTCTGTACTCCATCATCTTCTCTTACTATGGCAGAACTAATGGCTGATTCTGAAATAACTAGATACACATACAACTTCTCCTCTAGAATGGGCCGAGATGGGAGTAGCGGGGATCCTAGGTAGGACTTGAGATCCTTAAAATCTTTGTCGTATTCCTCATCCAATTGGAAGGCCTTTCTAAGCAACTTAAAAAAAGAAAGACACTTGTCTGTAGCTCTAGAGACGAACCTATTTAGGGCAGCAAGTCTTTCGGTTAACCTCTGAACATCTTTAATAGATCTGGGTGTCTACATTTCTAGAAAGACCTTGATCTTCTCAAGGTTAGACTCTATTCCCTTTTAGTTCACAATGAAGCCCAGAAACTATCCTGCTCCCACATCGAAGACACATTTGGCCGGGTTGAGCTTCATCCCATACCTGTCCATGGTGTCAAAAGTTTTTTCAAGGTCGGCCACGTGAGTGTCGGCCTTCAGGCTCTTCGTCAACATGTCATCCACATACACTTCCATGGACCTGCCTATCTGATCTTCAAACTTCTTATTTATAAGATGTTGATAGGTAGCCCCTCTATTTTTCAAGCCGAAGGGCATGACCTTGTAATAATAGGTCCCCTTATCTGTGATGAATGTTGTCTTCTCTGAGTCTTTCGGATTCATGAAGATCTGATTATACCCGGAATAGGCATCCATGAAACTCATGATCTCATGTCCTACCATAGCATCCACTATCTGATCGATACACGACAGGGGGAAACTATCTTTTGGACAAGACTTGTTCAAATCAGTGAAATCTACACACATCCTCCATTTCCCGTTAGCTTTTGGCACGATGACGACGTTAGATAACAACTCAGGGTATATGACCTCTCTGATGAACTTATCCTCTTCGAGTTTTCTAATATCTTCTCTGATGACATCATACTTTTCTCTTGAGTATAATCTTATTCTTTTCTTAATGGGCTTAGCGTCTTCTATAACATTGAGTTTGTGGTACATGACCTCAGGATCAATACCTAGCATGTCTGTGTGGCTCCAGGAAAACACACTTTGTCTCTTCTTCAAAAACTTCACCAGCTCTTCCTTGATCTCAGGTCTTAGGGCTTTGCCAATTTGGACAGTTTTTTCTGGCTCATCCTTATTGAGGACGATGGATTCTACCTCTTCTGTGGCCTCTCCCTTCTTGATCTTTGCCTCATCTCTAGGATCAAGTGTGTCGATATTGTATGTGGTTGTTGCCTTCTTATGAGCCTCCCTCTCTTCCGTAGAGCTGAAGTAGCATTCACGAGTCGATGTTTGGTCACCTTGCACTTCCCCTACTCCATAAGGAGTTCGGAATTTTAGCATTTGGTGGATCGTTGAAGGCAATGCCTCAAATTCCTTAAGGTCTACTCGTCCTATGATGAGGTTGTATGCTGATAAGACGTTTTTATCCATCACGAAGAAATTAATTTTTTTGGTCAACCTCTTAGGCCACTCATCTCCCATTCTTACATCCATCTCAAACATGCCCAATGGATGAACCTTTTCACCACTTAAGCCAATCAACAGATGATGATAGGGTACAAGCCAGCTCTGCTGAGGTGTAGGCTCTTAAAACATGACCAAAACATAACGTCTAATGAACTACCGGCACCAATGGGATTCTTTGAACTTCATATCCATGTACCCTTGTGGTTATTACCAGCGGGTCATTGTGAGGAGCTAAGATACCTTTGAAATCAAGGCGTGAGAATCCAACTATGAGGGTATCCATATCTACCTTTTTTATTTTCTCATGTTTAACCTCTGTAGATGCCAAGTTCACAACCTCGGCTTTGGTCACTGACTTCCTTACGATCGGCTACCTCTGAGCCGCCCCCCAACTAGTCCTCCACAGACGGTGTTCACACTAAAATAGATCATACCAACTCTCTTTATCGATACATTATCATCTTTTAGTGGGAGGTCTGGGTCATCATCATCATCATCATTTGAGTCCTCTGTCCTTCTAGCAAGGGCATCTTACTGACATTTGACATTTATTTTCCTTTTAGGGTCTTTTGTTCCCCTTTTAGGAGATCTACCATCCACGTACTTTCTAAGCTTTCCAAACTTCAATATCTTCTCGATATCATACTTTAGGGAAAAGCATTTGTCAATCAGATGGCCATGGTCTTGGTGGAACTCACACCACAAATTCTTATTCCTCTTATGTGGAGGAGCCTTCAGCTCCTCCGACCATCTCAGGGACCTGTCATTTTTTATTTCAATGAGGATGTGTTCGCAGCTCACAGTTAAAGGGGTATAGTGTGTAAACTTATCATCTTCAACCCTCTTCTTTCCATCCTTTTTCCTTTGGAATTTTCCACTACTACTGCCATTCTCATCCTCATATTTTGCAGCCATTGCTTCTTCAGCATTCATGACCCTACCAACTGTTGCTAACATCTCGGTCATGGACTTGGTAGGGTCTTCAGCAAGCTTCCAAAGTAACTTCCCCTTCTGAAGTCCTCCTATAAGGGTTGTCATAGCTATATTCTCTTCGTAATCTTCAACCTCTAATTTTTCCTTATTGAATCTAGCAATATAGTCTCTGGGGATTTCATTCTTGCCTTTCTTTATGTATAGTAAATGGGTTGTCTTCTTCTAGGGTCTTACCCCAAAACAAAAGTTGTGTATAAACTGCTCAGCCAACCCCTTAAAGTTCTCTACAGAGTTTTTGAGAAGAGAAGTGAACCAAATGTGTGCAGCCCCTGTCAAAGTGCTTGAAAAAGCTTGGCACATCATCTCATCAGAGATTGAATAAATGTCTTTTGCAGACTGATACATCTCAATATGATATACAAGGTTGGTACTACCATCTTACTTTGGAGACACCATGGGTGGTTTGAATTTAGCAGGGGTTAGAAAGTTGACAAGCCTTGCTATAAATGGGGAGCCCCCTGAGAATCCCTTTTGCAGTGGCTTTCGACTTTTCAAGAGGTTACATATCTTCTCTTCCATCCGTTGAATGGAGTCATTCCATGGCTTTGCAACGTCGGCCTGGCCGAGGTTGTTCCCTTCCACCTTCAAGGGGTGGACTGAGGGTTCATCAGGTGCTACACAACGTCGGCTGTTTACCTCCCCCTGGTCATAATCTCGGCCCATCGCCCTCACCTCATCTTCATGAGCCATCTATGCTTCTTGACCTGGATAACCTCTGCCTTAGGTCATTAAATGGGTTGAGCCTTTCATAGGCCGACCCTCTACTCAGGCGATAAAAAGATGATCCTCTTTGTTGGGGGTCACCATCTCGTCTTACTCCACAACCTCAGCTCTATTGTATAGGACATACTGTGTTGTTTGAAACCTCATAAGGCTCCCAGAAGTCTGTCGGGGCATCCTCTACCTCAATATCTCCATACGTATCCTCAGCGAAAGGGATTCCTTGCCTCCCCAGACATAAACGCCTAGGGTTAGCAATATGCCTCCTCTGTTGAGGGGTAGGTTGGTCTTTTCGTGGTGCCTAGGGTGGTTCCTTAGCTTTAGGATGGTAATTTATGTGATTCTTATTAATAAATATTGAAAAATAGTGAATTTTGATGTTAGAATTAAGAGGTGAATTAATTCTGGAAAAATTCATTTTGGATCACATATGCTTAGATGGTCATTGTATCGATTGATATGTGAAAACATGTATATTGATGATAAGTAATGTTAGGGATGATTCTAAGTGTAAGAAGAGAAAATAGAGAGGCCAAAAGTGAAACTCAAAAGAGGTAAAAATGAGAGGAATGAGAAGAGTCAGCTTGGAGAATTTTATATCTTCTTTTTAAGTGCTTTAGGAAGAGATTTGAGAAAAACTCAAAACACATACCTAACTCATTTTTTTGTGTACAATCCAAATCTGAAATCGGATTAGTGATTTGGAAAATGTTTCCATCTAAGTTTTCTCCATTTTTAAAACAAGCCTACAATTGTGGATTTTTACTCTATTAGGCTGTCGTGTCTTGGTCAGTTTGCATGTTTTAATGGATTTTGGTAATCCACTTGATTTTGGGATGTTTTATGATGTCCGTAAATGATCTTACCTTGGGATGGTTGGGATAAAGTCGGGTTGAAATTTAGGGTGTTTAGGATTCTTAACACTCGAGGAAAATAAATAATGAATTTGTAATAAAAATCCGAATAGACTTGGATATGGCCATTTGGGAATGTATACTATTCCAGGAGTATTATTATATGGGTGAATGAATAAAAAAATAGATTATTTATATATTTGAGAGTCGGGAATAATAGGCTATTTCTACGAGTGACATGCACGGTTAACTGAGTTTATATGGATATATCTATATAATAAGGAGTAGGATGTTTTTACTATTCCATAAGATGATAACTTACTTAGAGGTCATGATTGAGCCACATCATTTAAAAATTAAGGGTTCATATTATTTCCCCTCATTCTCCCCCTTACACCTGGAGAAACCCTAGCCATTTTCCTCACTCTCTCGCTCTCACCCATTTCGGCTCTCCATCCTTTTCAAGACAAACCCTCCCAACTAAAGAAGCTCTACTCGCACTGCCCTTCACCCTACGCCGATGTCTTATGTCTTCTGCCGCCGCCCTCCTCCATTATTGTCTCCCTTGGGTAAACTCTCTCTCTCACTCTCTTACACAAGCATAGACTCGCGCAGTCACACATACACATACACACGCACATGCATACTATTTTCTATTGTAAGGACATAATTTTATAAATGTCCATCACAGTTTGAGTATGTCATATACCGCTACAAGTCATCGAAGAATTGAAGAAGTTTTCATCTATAAAAAACGAATCTGAATTACAAGTGGTCTTCAACATTCAAGCCTAACAATATGACATTTGGTAAGATAATGTTTAAAGTTTAATTTACATTTCATATTAAAGTGTTAGGATATTGTTATCAAATATTTTCGAAAGATTTTATTCTCGGACACCTTTTCGTAGAAAAATCATAACTAATTAAAAAAAATCAGAAAAATATAAAACTTGGGGCCACGCGTTCGTATCAAAATTATCTAGAAGCATGCGTGGAATCTCGTTCGAACGACCTGCTTATGTCATTCAAACGACATAGCTATCTCGTTCTAATGAGATGGTTTGTCGTTCGAGCGAGATGACTTTAAGGCAGATATGCCAGTTTCCTTCTGTACGTTAACCGCCTCAAAATGTGCCTATAAAAGGGGTCTGCTTGTCTCGATTTTTGTGTGGAGAAAAGTTTTTCTAAGTTTGAGAGTTTTGCCCAAAAACAAATTATATAAACATCTTTGGCAGTGTGCTTATTTCTCCAACAATTTAAGGGTTCAAATATTTGTTTTGTTTTCAATTCACAAAAATCCCAATTACTTTTGTGTGAGTTATTTTGTGGAACCCAAGAACATATTTTGTCTTTATTCATTGTTTGTGGGGAGAGCTCTGCAACCGACAACTGTGTGCTATTGAGGAGGGAGTCCTTGTGAAGATTTTAGGGACTGCGCGTCCTGGTGGTATAGCTGCGTGTGAACCATTGCTGATTTATTTCTAGCCGTTGCTTTAAAGGTTTGATGAAAACACCGTGCGTTACTCTTGTGGGCGAAAGCAAGATGGTATGTATGTCAATGGTCTGGTAAACTTGTCAGAGTTGTAGAAATAAAAAGGTTTTGCCCTACGGGGATTTTTCTTGAAATTTGTGTCGCATACTTTATTTATTTATGGTTTGACACATGCACACACGTAGTTGTTTGTTTAAGGGTTGTTTCGAAATAGACTCTAATTAAATAAGTGTGCCACATTAGAAATTTGCGAATTTAATCAATTATCACACAATCACGTTTTTCAAATTGGTATCAGAGCAGGTTACGCTAATTTATCACTTGATCATGATTTTTAATGGATTTATTTTTTTAATACAATTTGACTTCTCACGACGTGAAATTGTTATAAGATCAGGTTACACTAATTTATCATGTATTCCTATTTTCCGCAAAATTATGTGATATTGAGCTTTTTTAAAATCATTTTGTTTGAAAAATCATAATTTTTTCAATGGAGCACTTATCTAATTTGATGCCCCCATCCGTTGGCATGAGTAAAAGTTTTAACGATTTAAATAGTTTGAATTTGACGTTTGCAAAGAAAATTAAAGTTTTGGAAAAAGAAAATTCTAGTTTTAAATCCGCGATGGATCTTTTACAAACGGTTCAAAATCAAAGAGATTTTTATTGTGAAAAATTTGTTTCTTTGGACCAGGACTTTAATGATTTACAACTGTTCAAGAAGGAAAGTGATGATAGGGTCCTATTTTTAGAAAAAGAAGTAGAGGACATTAAAAATTCAATGCTTTGTGTTTGTGCCAAAGATGACAAAAATATTTTAATCAATGAGTTTGTGGCACATGAAGATACTCTTAAGGAAAAGTTTGCTTTGATTGAGGGAGAGATAGATACGCATTTAGGAATTGTTGAAAATTTGAAAAAGGCATCCCTTAAGTTGGAAGAGTCTAATTCTTTGCTTGAGTAAAAAATTTTGAAGTTAAAAAATGATTTGACAGAATATAGTAGGTTTGATAGTGATGGTAATGGCTCATCTTGTTATCATGCTTCTAGTTCTAATGCCAAAACCATTATTTGTTTTAGAGGGTCAACCAATTTCAAGGATGTTAGAAAAGGTCAACCCACAGGTGTTGTTCCACCCGTTTACACATGTTCATATTGTGGTAGGAAAGGTCACCTTAGGCATTTTTGTTTTGATCTTGGAAAATATCCTAGGAAGTTTATGTCTAGTGTTCCCGTGGTTCCCAAATCCCCCACACGACGTTTCACATCTATTTGTGTTAGGAAATCACTTTTAGAGGCACTAGATTTTAGACAAGTTGATTCCTGTTTGCTTGCACATGATTCTTCTCTTGCCATATAATATAGATGATTGTGTTTGCATGTTTCTCATACGCTAGTTTTTTGTTTCATGATATTTATGTTTTCTAGCGTTGTGACATGTATCATTTTGTATGTTTTCCACTTTTTGAAAATTTTTGCAAAATACAAAAAGATTTTATTTTGATAAAATTTTAAGAAAATCCAAAAAGATTTTTGTATTTTGTTTTCACCTTTTATGGATGAACACTTAGGATGACCGAGTCACAACATCATTCCATTTTCTTCATGTGACTATTTGATAGTGTTTGGAGACAATAGGTCAATTCATCCATGTGCTTTATAATGTTTGGAGTCATTAAGGTGTAATTAAGTGTTACTTCCTACATGTTTGACTCATGATTTCCTTTATTACACACATGCACGGATTTGTTTGATTATTGTGTTGGTCTTATCACATATTGGTTGGGTGTTTTCACTTCGATTCTGCCCTTAAAACGAACCAAGTGAAATAATACGAGAGTAATAAAAGTAGTGCATGTAAAAACCATTGCTCGTGAGGAATTTGTTTAAATTTAAAAAATGTTGAGTGACACGGGAAAGAGCTGCGAGTGAATAAAAATCAAGTCGTGAAAGCCACCATTTGAAAAGAGCCCACACAAAAATTAAGGCAACAAAAAGATGAAATATTCTAAACATATTGGGCCAATAGGTTTTCTCTAAGTTGAGAATTTAGTACCTCTTTAGATATAAAAATTTCTTTATTTTATATAAGGGAGTTTTGGATGTAAATTAATTCAATGGGTTTGCACGTCCTTTGAAAAGTTCTCGAAACGGCACTTCAGAGTTTTGGACGTTATTGGTGTGGAAATCACTTTGACTTTGATTTGTTGATTTGCATAAGGCGATGTCATCTAAATTAAACAATTTTTACAACTAAGGATACTTTTGATGTTCATTCGTTAGGAGTACACGTATGAATCATGCACATATGATTGATTGAGTTTCCTTCCTATCGAATGTGTTCACACCATTTCATTCCGTTACCATGACTTGGTTGTTTGAGTTTAAATCCATGGTGTGATTTTTGTGTCATATTTTACAAATTGTATCTTATTTTTGTGCAAAAAATTTGAAAAATCAAAAATAGTTTGTGAATGATTTTTGAGACATACCTTTGCATGCTCATTGTTTGATCCATGTTTGCTATGTATTTTATCGTGACACTCCATGTTTTGATTTTTTCTTCTTATCTGTCTATTTGGGGACATAATAAAAAGGTGGAGAAAGAATTATCATGTTATGGGGGAGTTTTTGCATTATGGGGGAGATTTGATTTACTAATGATTTATTCTTATATCATTTCAAACTCGATGTGTCACAAAGGTTTTTGATTTATCTCATATGTTTAGTACAAAGATTGAAGATCATTATGTTGCACACTCTGATAAGAAAAGCTTGGAGAGTTTTGATGTTGAAGAAAAAATTGAGAACTTGCAAATTTTACCTTTTCTGTTTTGGGATTCTTGGGAGGGTAGATTTGTACATGCATTTTGTTTTTTGATAATTCAGATGTTTTTATGTATGTACCGACATAGACATAGGGGGAGATTTGTAAGGATATAATATTATAAATGTCCATTACAATTTGAGTATGTCATATACCGCTACAAGTCGTCGAATAATTGAAGAAGTTTTCATCTACAAAAGACGCATCCGAATCACAAGTGGTATTCAACATTCAAGCCCAACAATATGACATTTGATAAGATAATGTTTAAAGTTTCATTTACATTTCATATTAAAGTGTTGGGATATTTTTATCTAATATTTTCAAAAGATTTTATTCTTGGACACCTTTTTGTAGAAAAATCATAACTAATTAAAAAAAATGAGAAAAATATGAAACTGGCGGCCCCGCATTCGTATCGAAATTATCTAGAAGCATGCGTGGAATCTCGTTCGAACGACCTGCTTATGTCATTCAAACGACATAGCTATCTCGTTCAAACGAGATGGTTTGTCGTTCGAGCGAGATCACTTTTAGGCTGACACGCTGGTTTCCTTCTATACGTTAACTGCGTAAAAATATTCCTATAAAAGGGGTCTTCCAGTCTCGGTTTTTGTGTGGAGAAAAGTTTTTCTAAGTTTGAGAGTTTTTCCCAGAAATAATTCATATAAACATCTTTGGCAGTGTGTTTATTTCTCCAACAATTTAAGGGTTCAAATATTTGTTTTGTTTTCAATTCACAAAAATCTCAATTATTTTTGTATGAGTTATTTTGTGGAACCCAAGAATATATTTTGTCTTTATTCATTCTTTGTGGGGAGATCACTGCAACCGACAACCGCGTGCTATTGTGGAGGGATTCCTTGTGAATATTTTAGACTGCGTGTCTGGACAGCGCGTCCTAGTGGTATAGCTGCGTGCGAACCATTGCTGATTTTTTTTCTAGCCGTTGCTTTGGAGGTTTGATGAAGACACTGTGCGTTACTCTTGTGGGCGAAAGCAAGATGGTATGTAAGTCGATGGTCTTCTAAACTTGTCAGAGTTTTAGAAATAAAAAGGTTTTTCCCTATGGAGATTTTTCCTAAAATTTGTGTCGCATACTTGATTTATTTATGGTTTGACACACGCACACACGTAGTTGTTTATTTAGGGGCTGTTTCGAAATATACTCTAATTAAATAAGTGTGCCAAATTAGAAATTCGTGAATTTAATCAATTATCACACAATCATGTTTTTCACTGTTGTTTTTCTTCAAGCAGAGCAACCCATAATCGAGTATAACTCTACCTTTTTGTCTCTTTTTGGGGACTTTTTTTGGAATGTAGGCTAATGATGACCACAAAAATTCCAGATTGCATTCATTGTGATGTTTTCATTTTGTTTTGTGCTTACTTTTGTGTTATGTTTTATCTAGATCTAAGGGAGTAATTATTAATTTCTCAGTTTTGGTTTACACATTTAGTTCTTTGTGGCATAGGGTTTATGGGTGGGTGTTTTGTTGTTGAGTTGTGAATTTATATTTTGTTTTAGGATGAGTTTACTAATCATTTGTTGTTTATGATTTGTTTTTCAGGTATCAATTTGGACTCTATATATTATTTTCTGGATTCAAGAAACCTGAGGTATACCTTCTTCTATGTTTTCCCTTGTCTGTTTCTTTGTTTCTAGGGTGTGTGTGGTTTACTTTTTTAATCTTGGTACTTTTTTTTAAGCATACTTGATGTCGTGATATAAGTCTTGGTCTTGAGATTTTGTGGGAAACATGAGATCCATTATGACTACATGAGAAATGTACCTGAAGGGATGAGTAAGTTTGAACAAGGTTGGCTAGATAATAAATAGGATGGGATGGTGCGAATTAGTTAATGGTTTTGTAATGGTACACTAATATTGATTTATTTTATTTGTATATTCTCGACATTAGCCTAAACATAGGTTACACAAAATTACATAATGTTTTACCAATTCTTATTGTAATTTTTAGTTCTTACATTTTTCGGTAATTTTCTGTAATCTATACTTTATTTTATCATTTTAAAATACTATTCAATTCATTGCATATAGTTTCTAAATGAAAATACTTTAGTTTATTCTTGAGGATGTAGAATATTTAACCTTACCTCACCTGATAAGTAGAAAAAGAAATTTGATCTATTCATTTGCATACTTATATTTGACCTTATTTGAATACAATTTCTCATATCTTGGGTTATATTAAGTATGTGGTTGACTCATATGCATACTAAATTTGATTATGTTCATTTTAATGCACTATTATGTTCTCAACACCTCCACATTCTAAACCATCATTTTAATAAATAACTTCTCACTATATATGTCTTGCACAGTGTTAATTCGTTGTTGGAATAACCAAAGAGTGGAAGATATTTATGGTAAGCCTTTTTTTATCTAAGTACTTCGGTATTCGATGATGATATCTTTACTTTCTTTCTTTCTGATTTAGGGGCTAATCCTTTTATGCTGATTTTGACTTTTGTGAGTTTGATGAGATGAACTTTGAATTATTCTCTTTCATAAATTAATTTAGAAAACTTGATAAGGAAGTCCATACATTTTTAAAGAAAATATATGAAGGTGGGGTCTGCCATTTTCCATTATGTTTGCAATGAAGGTACATGTTACTGTTCTTGCTTTTAAATACTAATAATATGTACAATGAACCATTCTTCAATGCTTCTGCTTCTCAGTTTACCTTAGGCCAATAGATTCCCATGTCCTTATGGATATCATTATCCCCTGATGTGATTGGTAATTATTGAGATTTCAGCCTTGCTATATATTATTTCATTTCTCTTAATATTGAAAAGTAATGCTCTATCTTAGTGATAGGAATTTTGGACATCACTTGGTCAGAATGATCATATGTACAAGTCACCAAGTCTTACATCCTTCCTTATACATGAATAATTATGTCCGAATCTGATTCTGTAAGTTGATCCACCCCTGAACTTCTATATCAGGTGTATCAATGGCATAATCGGGGGAACTTTGTTCCAACTGGCTTGGTTTCATTAGAAATATGATTTTAAATATTGCATTCACCTACATAAGTATCTACTAAAAAAATCCATGTAGTGAGAGATAAGTACATGGATCATTAGTTCAAATGTAAGATTTAGTATCTCAAGTGTTTTTCCAAATGTAAGATTTAATATTAACTGTCTTTGTGCAAACTTAGTATTATATATATTCATACATGTTCTTATAATTTATTACGTCTTTCGTTCACAATATAGTCTACAATTTAGTTCATTTTCGAATTTAATTACATATACGTGTTTAATTGGTAGTTCACAACGGGTTAAATTTTCTTATCTTTAGACTATCATTCACTTTAGGTTATATGAAACTTTTTTAACTTTAAAAATGTTAAGTGGGATTGATGCATGACCTTTATTCTTTTTAGTGTTTTAGACACTATAATTACAAATATTCTGAGTATTGATTCTTTGTATCCTTTTTAATATCCTATTTTGTTGCTTTTAATTTTTTTTAAGAAATCTTTGATAACATGAAGTCACACTTAAAATAAATTTCATGTTTCTTAAATTTCATGGCATTGCTTCCCAAAAGGATCTCTTAGATGTCTATGCACTATTGATCGTTTGAAATACAGTTCACATAGAAAGAAATACGATCCATGTAGAAGCATTTGAAATACAGTTCATGTAGAAGCATTTGAACTGATCTACGGGTGGTAATGTTTCGGTGGAGTTTTAATGGTGCTAACTAATCTAGAGGTGTATTCTTCTCTCTCTCACGCTCTTTCCACATCAAGGTAGATCTCCATGCTCCGTCTTCTTTCTTTTTTGTGCTCAATATCTTTCTTTTGTTATTTTGGTAGATATATCTTTTGCTCACTCTCTATCTCTGTCTTAGATGTCTATACCTTTCAATGTTTGACTATATGACAAGAAAAAAATTAAGTTCAATTAAGTGGTGGTCCTCTAGCTCTCCTTCAAATTCGTCATTAACCATGACCTTTTTATTTAAATGACTTTTCTTCATTTTCACAAGCTTGAATTGATATAGCAGCCTTTCTTAACATGTATGCATCCTTAAAGAGGTACATCAGCCTCATTTTCTATAACCTTAAAAGAGGTGTAGTTGCCTTATTTAACACGTAAGCATCCTTATTTAACATTTATGCAGCCTTATCTAATAAACCTTAAGGAGAGTAGCGTTAGTTAACATGATTAACGTTGGATCCTTTGAGCATGCAACCTTATTTAACATTTATACAGCCTTGTTTAACATGTATGCAGCGTTATTCAACTAATATAACATTAAATGATATAGCAACCTCATTTAACATGTATGCAACCTCGTTTTTCTTCTATATTTAACATGTATGGCAACCCTATTTGACATGTATGTAGCCGCGGTTTTGAGGGAAGAGCTTAAATTTTACACACTTCCAAGACAAATTTTTCATTATAAATCATGTGCAAGTATTAGCAACACAATGTACAAGAATAATTGTGTTTAGAGCCAGATATTGTTTTGGGAATTTTGGGGGAAGCATGATTCTTTGTTTTGTTCATTTCTTATTGTTATCATTCATTTTGTTATTTTTTTACGACACAAATGAATGTCAGATGACTAAATTATTATTCTATAAATAAGACCCCGAAAATGAGTTTTTTGGTGAATATGAAAGCAAAATCTATGCCTAATGACAATAACTTCATATGGTATGATTCTTTTCCTTTCATATTGTACAAGTTCATTGTTATCTTTGTCGGTTTCAATTAGCAAAGGGGGATTTTTTTTTCATGTTTAAATGTTTTTGTCAAATTTTTTTGTTTCGTGTTTAATTGCATTTATCAATTAAAGAGTAGAAACTTTGTTAGTGTTTTTATCAAGCAAGAACTTCATATGAATTTTTTTGTTTCATGTTTAATTTTTTATTTATTTTTGGTGAGTTTGGGAAATACTTTTTGAGAAACACGACATATATGTATATTTTCCAAATACATTTAGTAGATATTTATGCAGTAAAAGTGTTTGAGATCTAAAACTATATATTTTGTAGATCATATGCATCATGTTTAATTTTTTGGGATCTACAACTATATATTTTGTGGTTTGGAATCTATACAAGAGAGTTCACTTTTTTTCATTTGTAAGTCATATACGTATTGATTCCATTCTGATGCTCTGTTCTATATATTAACTACAATGAACTTTTCCATCCTAATGTTTTGTTTTATGTGTTACCAGATTCTACCTCCTATATGGATAAGATGTATTTGAGATGAAGACTACAAGTAACTGAAATGGAAGCAACAAAAAATGCATGATGAAGATGAGGGAACAATAGTCCTTGAAGTTGAAACAAAATTCATCTTCAAAGGAGGAACATGAGTTGATTCAGAAGTAGCGTATAGTAAAAAATTAAAGCCAAAAGAGGGTATATTTATCGTGTTATGCTCAACCATAAACCTGGCATTATTACCCTATAAGAAAACAAAGAGCGTAGTGGATATAGATTCGAACAAGAACTCTGATGAAGGACATCATGAAGAGAAGGGATTATGTGAAGGCCTTTATGATATGAATTACACGAGATACTGCTTAAGAGGGTGTCCAACAAGTTGAGAAAACTCTTGAAAGTAGGTGTTGAAATGCTCATAAGAATGCTTCACATCATCAACTACACGCATTTCCTTTCCCCTATGCATTCATAGTTGTGGGGCCTCAACATCAACTGTGTGAATCCCAACCCCGCTTGCCAAAATCGGACCAATCGGATCAATCGTTGAGCGATAAGAAGTTATTTTTGTTTGATTAATTTGTGTACTTTAGATTCTCAGGTACTAATTTTGTATCTCCAATTTGTGCTCAAGAAATCTCAGGTATAATTTCAGAAATATTTCGATTTTGATTGTATTTTTTTTACAGTGATACATCATATACTCTGTTTCTTAAATTAGCTAAAGATTGATGGTCTATGAATCACTCCACTCATAGTCAGTGTAAGTGATTCAAATACTACAAGTTGTGTTTTAATTGTAATTTATTCGGACTTAAATGATTCGTTTATAACTTAATATTCTTGAACAGTTTTTTCTGTTGGTTTTGGACTGAATTGCATGGGATGTATTAAGGGATACATGTTATTTGTGTTGTGTAGTGGATCAAATGGGTCCATTTTTATAAATCATTAATTAAGCTCATTCCTGAACTGTATATCATTGTTTTATTTTAAATCAGATACGGAACAGTTTTATCATTGGAACATCATTTATGCCATGGTCCAACTGCTCATATAGTACTGTTGTTTCATCAGAGATTAAGATGAGCTTCTGCCACAAATTTATGAGATCTTCATAATGGTATCAATTGGGTTGGTCTTTATCTGAACACGTGGTTGGTATGGACGCACGTGTGTTAAATTCTTAGAAATTTTCTCTTATTTTGTTTATTTATTTATCATATTTTCTCATATTTTTATATAGTAGTGTTGTTGAGACATTAACTTCTGATGTCAAGTTTTGTTTATTTTAAGTTGTGTAGTAACTCCATTTATCTGAAACAATTGTGGAAGGCATTGATACCACTGGTGCGAATCATGAAGCTAATCATGCTGAAATTACTCCCTTATTGTGATGATTGCCAATATTTTTTACTTTCAGAATGCTAACCTAATGTTGAACTGTAACCCACCGTATTTTCATGCATTAAATATTTAATTAATTCGGGAATTCAAAATTATTTGTGTGTCGTAATTTTAATTGAATTAATTATGGTGATTTATATTTAAATATTAATCGAGAAGTGAATGGTTAATATTTAAGGAAACTTATTTACTAAGTGAACAGTAATAATGTATTTACGTCATTTCGGGTATTAATGACGGGGTATGTACCTATTCCAGCCGGGAGTCAGTATAGACTAATTTGGGTGCGAAATAAGTATTTTTATAAATTAATTCGGATGCCAATTCTGAGTGTACGGTTGAGTTCGTATGGGTCGAGATAGTTGAAAAAGTGTACGCGGGGGTAGTAAACGGGTCACGGGACGTTTTTAGACATAACCGGGCCCACACGGGGGCATTTGGGTCACTTGGGCTTGACCCATTAGGCAAAAAACGGGATTAGCATGATTTAAGCAAGAATAAGGAATTAGGGAATGTCTGAATCAAATTAAGAAACCCTAAGTAGCAGTTAAGGCAAAGTGGGGGACAAAGAAGGGCCAAGTTAAAGAGTTCATCTAATTAATATGTAGGAAAATTTAATTTAACATTTTTCCATGCCTTAAATTGTTGAGTAATTAATACATGGATTTAAAATCTAATTAATAGTGAATAAAATTAATTAGAATTTGAAGGCGGCTTAGTGTGACATCATAATTTAAAAATTTGTTGGGTTTTGGAGAAATTAGGTGTGACACATTAAGGTTGAATTTTGGAACGTTTGTTCGAAATGTTTAAATATGGATGTAGTGAACAAGTCCGGGAATGACGGTTGAGAAATACCGAGGTATAAATTTTATTTAGGTAAAGGCTAAATAAATTAGAGTTGTGAATTGAGACTCGGGTGATGTTAATTCGGGCCACGAAAGTAAGTCCGGATATATTGGTTAGGGTGATACCAAAAGAAATTAATGTGTAAATTAATTAATAATTCGAGCTGGGCCACAAACTCATTTTAAATTTGAATAGGTTTGTGTTACAAACATAGTACACGGTATAGGCGGGATATTTTTATAAATATATGGTGTATGCTTTAATATCAGTGATAAATATTATTTTTATATTCTCTAGTGCTATAGGGGAGGTTGCGCGTAGTGGATGAATCCCCTAGCTTGAAGAGTAGGGCGAGTATAATCCCAGGTCATAGCGTCCGTTATATGGGTGAAGGGCATCTCACTTTTAGGGAAGGAATATGCCCGCCTCCAATATTTATGTAATAACCAAGTTAGGGAGAAATTATGACTTGGGACAACTAGGTCAGGTGAATAAACCTAGTGGGATAGAACTTTAGAGGAATTTTATCCGGTGAGACTTTACTCGGGAAAAAATATTATTATTAAATGTTATATTGGTATGTGTGTGAATACTGTAATGTGACTGAGTATATAATTAGGTAAATAATTATATGCGGGCTATTTAATACAAAGCATGAGATGTATTATATGTATAACAAATGTGGAAGTTATATGAAACTAAAAAGGGAAAATGATTTAATTAAGTTAATGACGATAATAACTTAAAAATCATAATTAAGGTATACTTGGATCGAGTAGGGTGTTTGCAAAGGGCTTTATATTTTATCTAGTCATAAGATGAAAACTAGGTGGATTTATTTGAGGCGTCTGTAGTGCACATTAGAGGAGGGGTGAGGATGTCCTCAAGGGAGTGCGACACTAACTAAAATATGGAGAGCATGCATATTTATTTATTACTGCAAGTTAATCAATTGTTAAATGTTTTTCAAATGTTTTGGGTACTAACCCTTGCTATACAAACTTTTAAAGACCTTTTAGGTGTCCAGCCACAGGGACGCCATGCCTAACTCAATTCCAGGGACGCCTCATTCTTTCATTCATAATGTAGAGGCTCATTATCAGTTAATCGAGCGTGTTGCTCACAGTTCATTAATATTTGTTAAGCTTGTTGAGATTGAATTCTTGTCTTTACTTTTGTTGAATTTTTGAACCGATGGTTTATTCAGTCAGTTATTTATTCGTGGATGGTTAATTCAGTTAGCTGGGATTGTTATATTATTTTATTTTCTGCATGAGAGTTTCATTTAAATAATTGAAAGATAAAAAAAAATTGGCACTAGTCTATTTTTCTCACTTAGGTGGTTAGTAATTAAAAAGACGATAGTGATGCTAAGGATCTGTGCAGCTTTCTACGTTTTAGCATAGCACTCGTTTGTTATAGAGCCCTATTATTAGGACTGTTGATTCATTTTCCACTTGTGAAATATCGTATTTCTACTGTGTATATTATTGTCTAAATTATCTACTTATACGATTTAATCTATTTCAGATGCCACCGAGGAGACTCAGAGCGGAGAGGGCTGAGGCTAGGGATGAAGTCAAGGAGGCTCACCAGGAGCCACAGGTACCGCCACCCCCACCCCCACCCGAGTTGATTTCCACTACTCAGGTGGCAGTGATAGTGGCCCAGGCGGTCGAGACAGCAATGTGAGCTATGGCAGCGCACTTTCCACAGCCCCAGGCACCGCCTCCAGTGGCACCAGCAGTTCAGGCTCCAGTGGGGCCACCATCTTGGCAGAGATTTAGGGAGACCTTTCAGAAGGGTCACCCACCTGAGTTTCGGGGTAGCACAGATGTAGTAGAGGCTTGTGACTAGAAGAAGAACATTCAGTGCCATCTGCGCATGCTGGAGTGTACCGAGGTATAGAAATAGATGCTTGCTACCTTTCGACTATCGGGGGCAGCCTTAAAGTGGTGGGAGTTAGTTACCACCACCGAGGAGCGAGATTTGATGACAATAGAAGAGTTCTGGGTGCGGTTCGATCGCAAATACTTTCCACCAGTAGTAAAGACTAAGATGAGAAAGAAATTTAGTGATTTAGTTCAGGGTGACCGATTAGTGGTAGACTACGAGGAAGAGTTCACCCGATTGGCAAACTTTGTGCCAAATGAGGTGAGCGATGAGGAGCAGAAGAAATTGAGGTTTATGGATAGCCTAGCCTGGCAGATCAGGCACTATTTGATTGGGAATCCGACATTCGTGATGTATACAGATGTCGTTAATGCCGCACTTGTACACTGCCAGGATCATCGCTTCCATGCGAAGGGGAGCAAGAGAGCAGGGGAGCCGAGCCAATAGGGCAAGGAAATTACTAGTGGTGACACAAGTGGTGCTCAGTAGTAGACGGGCAGTCAGCAAGGGAATCATCTAAGAAGTTTAAGCCTGGTGGGTTTTGACCGGGAGGACAGGGGTTCAGGCAAGGGCAGCCGGGCCCAAATCAGCAGTAGCAGGTTCCGCAAGGCCGTCAGGGCCAAGGGAACAATGGGGGAGGCCAACAAGGCCAGAGCCAACCGCGCCAGGGCCAATAGGGCCAATGACAGGGGGATGGTCAGAGACTCTATTTTGTCTGTGGCTAGTCAGGACATTTCAAGAGGGAGTGCCCACAGAGGGGAAGAGGTCAACAGCAGGAGGCCCAACAGGGGCAACGGAGGCAGATGCCTCCAGCAGCAGCACCCATCCCACTGCAGCAAGGAAAGATGCACTATGGGTGTGTGTATAACGTCTGGGATGTTCCTAATCCCCCAGCGCAGTAAGCACCACCAGCAGTTGAGGGTATGTTTCTCATTCATGGTTATGAGGGTAGTATTCTTTTTGATACGGGAGCATCACATTCATTCATTAGGTTTAATTTTTCTAAATGGGCCAGACTACTAGAGACCGTGGGTAGTCTTCGGATGTGTGTAGAGTCACCAGCAGGCAGCGGAGCAACGATTCACTCGATTTGTCGGGGTGTGGACATTTTGATTGGGAGACTTAGTTTAGTAGTGGAACTCTTAGTGTTAGATATAGAGGGGTACGATGTCATCTTGGGTATGGATTGGTTGGCAGGTTATCGGGCGACGATGGATTGATACAAGAGGACCATCGTGTTCTCCATTCCAGGACATGGGATGTTATTGATAGCAATGCCACTACCTGAGGGAGGGTCACGCACACACTTGTATTACAATGAGGAGGAGACCTCACAAGAGGTGGGATTCCGTTGGACTCAATCCCGTTAGTGAGGGACTTTGAGGATGTATTCCAGGAGATACCAGGGTCGCCACCTAGCAGGGAAATTGAATTTATGATTGATTTTGCACCGGGGACGAGGTTGATTGCTTGGGCCCCATACCATATGGCCCCGTCAGAGATGCGTGAGTTGAGAGAACAAATTCAGCAGCTTCTGGGTCAAGGTTTCATCCGGCGGAGTACATCACCGTGGGGTACACCAGTGTTGTTTGTGAAGAAGCGGGACGGCTCACTACGGTTATGCGTGGACTATAAAGAGCTCAACAAGGCGACGATACGGAATAAGTATCCATTGCCTAGGATCGATGATCTATTTGACCAGTTGAGAGGGGCGTCTTACTTCTCTCAGGTCGACTTGAGGTTAAGGTATCGTCAACTATGTATCCGAGAGGAGGATGTTCCTAAGACCGCTTTCCTGTCCCAGTATGGATCTTATGAGTTCAGGGTGATGCCATTTGGGCTCACTAATGCACCAGCAGCGTTCATGGACCTCATGAACAGGGTTTTCAGGGAGTTTCTTGATCAGTTTGGCATAGTGTTCATTGATGACATCATGATCTACTCGCGCACCGAGGAAGAGCATGCACAGCATCTGCGTATAGTTTTATAGACATTGCGGGATCACCAGCTCTATGCCAAATTTGATAAGTTTGGATTTTGGCTACGGGAGGTTCAGTTTCTTGGACACGTGGTGTCAGACGGGGGTATTGCAGTGGATTCGAGTAAAGTATCGGCGGTGAGGGATTGGGGGCAGCCCATGACACCGAGTGAAGTGCGCAGTTTTCTGGGATTAGACGGTTATTACAGGCGGTTCATCAAAGGATTATCAAAGATTACAGGCCCTTTGACAAATCTGACCCAGAAAGGGGTACCTTTCACTTAGTGATCATTGTCAACTAGCTTTTGACGAATTAAAGGACAAGTTAACATCTGCGCCCGTGCTTGCATTGCCGAAATGAGGATCAGAGTATGGGGTTTACACTGACACATCCTTACAGGGACTTGGGGGTATGCTTCAGCAGGAGTAAAGGGCTATAGCTTATGTGTCCAGAAAGCTAAAGCCCCATGAGAGGAGTTACCCCACTCCTGGAGTTAGCCGCGATCCTTTTTGCTTTGAGGATATGGAGACATTATCTTTTGGGGGAGCAGTTCATGCTATTAACGGATCACAAATCACTTCAGTATCTCTTCACTCAGAAGGATCTGAATATGAGGCAGAGGCGATGGCTATAATTCGTAAAAGACTACCACTTTGATATTCAGTATCATACTAGTAAGGCTAATATGGTAGTAGATGCATTGAGTCAGAGACCGACTGGGGAAATATCAAAAGTCTAGAAAGCAAAGTGGAGAGAACTTCGATATGAGGATGATGTAGCCAGGGCTTGTATGTCAACATTATCCATCACACCTAAGATCATTATGTGGGTTGTGAGGGCTTAGGCAGAGGATCAGACCTGCCGTGATAGGGTGAGCCAGTTGCTTGTTGAGGGAGCAGAGGGTTACTCGATCAGCTCGGAGGGAGGCTTATGCCTTAATGGGAGGTTGATTGTGCCAGAGGATGAGGAGTTGAGGCACACTGTTATGACAGAGTCTCATGGGTCGAAATTCACGGTACATCCCGACGGGGATAAGATGTATCAGGATATGAGGAGGAAGTATTGGTGGGCAGGAATGAAACGGGACATATCAGAGTTAGTTTCGAAATGTGCCACGTGTCAGCTTGTGAAAGTTGACCATCAGAGACCATCAGGGATGCTACATCCACTTGAAATTCCCGTGTGGAAGTGGGAGAGCATCTCCATGGACTTCATTACAGGGTTACCGACATCACAGAAGGTTCACGATTCCATATGGGTCATTGTGGATCGGTTGACCAAAGTGGCCCACTTCCTGCCGGTTCGCACAGACTATGAGACGATGCGTTATGCGCAGCTATTCATAGCAGAGATTGTTAAGCTGCATGGGGTACTGATAAATATTGTGTCGGATAGGGACAAGATCTTTGTGGCCCACTTTTGGCAGAGTTTTCAGGAGGCCATGGGCACGGAGTTATGTTTGAGTACAACCTATCACCCACAGACTGACGGACAGACTGCGAGAGTCAATCAGATGCTGGAAGATCACTACACCAAAAACAGCATTTTAGCACACCCTGATATTAAAAATCTGGCACGGTTTAAAACTGTGCCAGATTTTGGCACGGTTTTATAGAGATTTGGCACACTTTAAAACAGTGCCAAAATTTGGCACTGTTTTAAAGTGTGCCAAAATTGAGTACACTTACTAAAATATATAATACCCAAAAAAAAACATTACACTCCTCTCTTTCTCTTATTCCCGCTCACGATTCCCGCCCGCTCGTTCTCTCTCTAGACTCTTCGCTCTCTCTCTCTCTCTCTCTCTCTCTCTCTCTCTCTCTCTCTCTCTCTCTCTCTCTCTCTCGACGGTCTCTCTCTCTCGGCAGCTGCTGCTAACACTGCCCTAGGTCAGCATCTCTACTGCCGACACTCTCTCTCCGGCCCATTCTCTCTTTCTCCGGCCCAATCAGGTAATTGTTTAAAGCATTGTATTTTTTTAACCTAAGTTAGGTTTTAGATTTGATCCTAGAGTTTATAATATGCCTGATTTGATTCGTATTTGCTTTTTTGGGTTTTATATATACATATTTAAATATATATATTTTTTTAATGTGTGAGTTTGTGGTGCAAATTGAATGTTGATAATGAAAAAAAAATCATGGGTTTTTATGTTCTTACCCCTTTAACAAAAGTGTATATTTGATTTGATTTGTAGATGTTACGTAGTTTTAAGAAAATTTAAGTGCTAAATATTCAATAATAATGTAAAAATAACAAATTAAAAAGTAGACACCCCACTAATTAAATGGATAAATGAGATTATGTGTTGAAAATTTAAGAAAAAACAAAAAAAACTATTTAAATAGTAAGTAGACATTATTACGAAACATTCAATAATGATGTTACACATGTAGAAAAACCTTAGACCTGTTCAAGAGGTCTCACTATGACTGTGGTGAGAACTCTTGAATTGTCCCATTTTTGGACAGTTTGGAAATGCAAAAGTTTGTATTGTACATAATGATTATGCATGTCCTATTTTGAAAAATTCGGTGTCATATCTTTATGTTCTTTGGGTGCATACTAGATTGATGTAGTGTTTTGTGTTTTCTTGGTTGAAAAACTTAAGTAACACATGAACACTCCCAATTTAAGTTGTGTACTTGAAGAACTGTAGGGAGATGGTGGCAAAATTTTCTAGATTAGGACATGGCATGAGACATTATGAACAATACAAAATATGCATTTTCGAATGGGATAGGACCCTTACCCTGTAGAGGGGATGGAGGAAATATAGGAGCTCAAATATATGCATATTTACAGTAAGCGTTTATATTATAATGTGTGCTCTTTAAACTTATCAGGATGTCGTCGGGAATCAACAAAGAATGGATAAATGAGAAAAATATCGAGACCGATACATATAGAGATGGGGTGTTACAGTTTCTTCATTATGTGCGTATTAATAGTTCGAATGTTAAACATTCATGTCCCTGTAGACGTTGTCGAAATGGGAAAGGACATGTTGTTATAGATGACATATTCATTCATTTAATGACATATGGTATGAACATGAGCTATACCTTATGGCATTTTCACGGTGAGACATTAGTTGTTGATCAAGTCCAACCACCACCGCAATCTGTGACACCGACAGAACACGCTGATGTGCACAATATTCCAATTTTGAATGATCTTGTGAATGATGCTTGTGAGATGTTTATGGGTGAAGCGGAACCTAGTGAACCTAATTGTGTAGGCAGTGATGAAGCCCCCCCAACTTCTGAGGTTCCTAATGATTCGCACACACATAAATACAAAGGCAAGAAGTATGATCGTTTACATCAACTCGTACAGGAGACATTGCACCTAGCTACCGGTTCTTCGCGTCATACCACAATGTATGCTCTTATAAAGTTGAATGATTTGAAAACACAATTCAATTTATCGGATGGTGCTACAGGTGGAATTCTTAGATTGTTAAATGAACTACTTCCTGAAGAGAACAACTTGACAACTAGTTATCCAGAAATGAAAAACACCGTTAGAGATCTTGGTATGGATTATGTTAAGTATGACGTGTGCATTAACAACTGTATGATATTTTGGAAAGAGCATGAAAAATCTACTAGATGTATAAAATGTGGTTCTTTACGCCACAAGTTTACTTGTCTAGACGAGGACGGGGTAGAAATTCAGAATACTAATGGAAAAAAAGTACTCTAGGGTTCCTAAGAAGGTAATGCGACATTTCCCTCTAATCCCTAGGCTAAAACGGTTGTATACCATAAAATGGATAGTAGAGAAAATGACTTGGCACGCTCGTGAAAGCTCTTGTATGGAATTCTTGCGTCATCCCCGAGATTCAGCGGAATGGGTAAATTCAAACATTATGTGGAGAGATTTTGCAAAAGATCCGCGGAATATTCGACTTGCAATAGCAACTGATGGTTTCAGCCCGAATAACATGTTTGGCCGTAAGTATAGTTGTTTGCCAGTGATAATTCAACCTCTCAATCCTCCCCCATCAATGTGTATGAAAAGTGAGTTTTCAATGTTGTCTGTATTGATTCCCGGACCAAAGTCACCATCAAGTAATATTGATGTCTTCCTCCAACTGTTGGTCGATGAGTTAAAGATCTTTTGGTCTGGAGTTGAGGCTTGGGATGCGTACAAAAATGAGAAATTTCAGTTAAAAGCCATGTTGATGTGGGGTATATATGATTTTCCAGCTTATGGGATGTTAGTAGGTTGTTCAACTCAAGGTTACAATGGGTGCCCTGTTTGTTCTACAAATACACCTTCTGAATATCTTTCTAAGTCAATGAAATGTTGTTACCAACGATCTCGTATGTTCCTTCCTAAAGACCATCCTTATAGGTTTGACACATCAAAGCAAACATTTAATGGTAAAATAGAGGATGCTATGGCTCCAAGAAAGTTAACAAGTGCAGAAGTTGAGCAGATAGTGTCACTTATCGCTCGAGAAGGTGTTCAAAGAGAGGGAGAGGGAGAGGAATACAAAAGGGGAAAGGGAAAGGGGAAGGAGAAGGAGGGGAAGGGGAAGGGGAAGGGGAAGGGGAAGGAGAAGGAGGATGTCGTAATGGAAGATGATGATTATCCAAGTGAGGGTGACGATGAGAATCTAGCAGGTACCGAGGGTTTTTCAAGGAGGTCAATTTTCTTTGACTTAGAGTATTGGAAGGATCATGATATTAGACATAATTTAGATGTTATGCATGTTGAAAAGAATGTCACAGAGACTCTTTTAGGTACAATACTCTCGGTGAAAGGTTCATCAAATAAAGATACGGTCAAAGCCCGTGAAGACTTAAAAGTTCACTTGAATCTTAAAAGGAAATTATGGATGAAAGATGTTGAAGGCAATAAAAAAAGGCTTATGCCAAAGGCACTTTTCGCATTAGGAAAGGAAGAGAAAGAAGACTTTTTTCGTACACTAAAAACATTAAAGGTACCGATTGTATTTTCATCGAATTTCAGCAATAATGTTAACCTCGATCCACCTGGATTTACCAATCTCAAGTCCCATGATTATCACGTCATTATGCAACGGTTGCTTCCTGCATTGCTTATGCATTCATTTCCGGATGATAAGCCTTTGTTTAAAGCTATACAGCGGATCAGCATATTCTTTAATGTGTTGTGTGCCAAAGTGATATTTAAAGAACATCTTTTGAAGGCTTAAAACGCATTGGTAGAGGCACTTTGTGTCTTTGAAATTTATTTTCCACCTGCCTTTTTTGTGGTGATGATCCACCTCATGCACCATTTAGCCGATGAAGCTTTGATAGCTGGGCCACCAAGATATCGGGCGATGTGGTTATTTGAGAGAGAAATGGGAAGATATAAAAAGTGGTCACGAAATAAGAGGTACATTGAAAGGAGCATTGCTAATGCATATTTGTTACATGAAGCTTCTTTGTATGCCATGGAGTACATATCGAAAAGAGGTGAAGGAACTCATAAGAGGAATCTTGAGGATTTTCTTGATGATGAGTTTGATCACTCGGAATGCCAACGACCATTGGGTAAAAGTAAAGAATTGATCTTAAATAATGTACAATATGAGCAAGTGCGAAGATGGGTTTTATCTCAATGCGACGGTGTTGATGAATGGAGAAGGTACACACTTAGTTCTATGTTAATTCATATTAATTGATTGTAATGTGATATTTCTTAATTTTGAAACTAATTTCTTGTAGAAAATTTGTGGTAACTGAGACTCAATCGACGCATAGAATTGATAATTTCATCCCTTGGCTAAGGAACGAGGCAAGTCTTTATTTATACATGTACTTTTTTATCAACCGTAATTATTTTTAATGAAACTTAAAAAAATTATCAATCCCTTACAGGCCTCAAGATTTAATGATACGGGAATTTTGCCATATGCTGATGGTCCTCTCCATAGGGTTACCAGTTATGAGAAATTTCAATGTAATGGGTACACCTTTTGTACTTCTGGACATGAAGAGAATCATAACTTTCAGAGTAGTGGTGTATCCACTAAGGCCTTTAATAAGAAGGGGTTATGACAACCTTTTATGGAGTTATTAGAAAAATACTCGACCTCAATTACATAGAGTTCGCACATACTGTCTTTTATTGTGATTGGCTGGATGTTGATGATAAGAATGCTTGCAAAGTTGAACCCACCTCAAAATTGGTGATGGTGAATCTTAGTAAGCTCGTGAGTAAAAATACCATTCACGATGATCCGTTCATCCTTGCATCTCAAGACAGTCAAGTATTTTATTGTCAAGATGTAAAGCTGAATGGGTGGTCAGTTGTTTTACACTCTCCCAAGAGACTGACGAAAGAAATAGTTGCGATTGATATTGACTGTACGATGTATGACTCCATTCTCGAGGAAAGTGATAAATTGATGGAGCTTTTGGACACAGATTTCTAGTGCAATGATTTAGTTCTGAACTTGTTTTTGAATATGCGATATTCTATTTATTCCGTTTGTTGTTGTTGTTGTTGTTGTTGTTGTTGTTGTTGTTGTTGTTGTTGTAAACATTTAATAGTTTATTTCTTTTTTAACATTTAATACATGTATGGTTGTTTGAAATTATAATTCTATTTGAACATGCCGTCTTCTTTATATTGCTATTTGAACATGTAATATTCTTATAAATGTTTATTTTGATTATTTTGGTGTTCAATAGTCACTTTTTTCCAGATAAATGTCTCATATGGGTGATATTTCGCAACCGTCAATAAATGGGGAGACACCTATATCAACCTCCCGTTCTAAGGTTGTTTCGGGTGCTTCAAGAGTAGGCGGTGACTCTTCCACTAAGAAGCTAAAATTTAATGAGCACGGCCTTCCAGTTGGTGAAGAATCATATACACTCTCAACCAGGTTGGGAGAATTAGCAAGGACACATGTTCCCATATCTTATACGAGTTGGAAACAAGTGGATGTGCGATATAAGAACTCAGTTTGGTCATCATTAATGGTATACTATTCCTTTCTATTCCAAAGAATGTAAATTCAATTATGTGATGTTTTAATTTTATTTCTTCATATATTGTAGAAAGAGTTCCCAGATGTGCGCGAAAGTCAAAAGCAAATTTTTATGAAAAAAGCGAACGATGCTTGGAAAAAGTTCAAGTCAAAGCTAAGGGTTAATTTGAAGGATGGTGATATTGGAAAGTGGAAGGAGAAAGTGCCACGAAATGTCAAATCTGAGGACTGGGAGGTGTTTTGCAATAATGAAGTTTTAGAGGTTGAAAAGGCTTTGCGAAGAAAGAACAAAGAGACTAAACTAAATTGTGCGAGAAAGACAACTCTTAATACAGGTCGTCATGGTTATGCCTGAGCTTCAGAGAATTGGATAAAGGAGCATGGGCGTGCACCCACTCGTGTTGAATTGTGGTTGGCAACTCATATAATCAAAGGAGGTGGTTATGCCCCTCATGATAAAATATTTGCGGTAATTTAAATTTTTTAATGTTCATTTTGTTTAAAATAAGTATCGTATCATCAAACCTAATGTTAATATATTTTTATACAGGACCAAATTCAAATGCTTCTGGATGTATACAAAGCGAGTGGCCAGGAGGAGACCTTGGATGCCGGGCCTATTTTTGAGGTTTTCGGAAAAGATACGCGAGGACGTGTTCGTTGTGTTGGGTCCACAATTTTGAGAACCGCTATATTAGGGTCGGCATTTGCTAGAGAAATGCTTGAGAAGGTCAAAGAGGACATCGGAAATTGGAAGGATCATGTTGATCACCTTAAGAGTGACATAGAGGGGATAAAATCCTCATTAGATGAATTCATTACCGACTTCAAAACTGGGAAATTTTCATGTGTTGGACACAACGTTCAGGAGTTACCTACTATAGGCACTGGAACTCCTTCGTGTTCTCGTTCCTCCCCTGCATTCGAGGTTCCAAATTTCACCTCGCTAATTGAATGAAAAATACTATCCCACACACGTGAACTTGTTGGTTATGGGAGGAAAACGCAACCAGGAGCCGTCTCGACCGTTCACTTCCATAAGTTGAGAAAGAATGAAGTGCGAGTTTTACTCAATGACATCAAAGTGCCCGAGTATCCAGTTTGGGGTGAAAAACAAGCTCATTACGAGAACTTGGAAGATGTTGGTAAAAATGGAATTATGTATTGGCTCGACAACCTTTGTCCTCCCATTGGTGACACCGACGAATGACCTTTGTCCTCCTATTAGTGACACCGGTGACCTACGCCACCTTGCTTCGAAATACTTCCCTCTAAGGTACAAATCTGCAAAATCTCTACTTATATTCCTAATTCATGCTTCTATAATCCTGCTCCACCATCTACTGAATTGAGTTATGTTGTTTCTGTTTATAGCATCAAAAAATTTATGAGTTATCGTTACGCAATCAACTGTTGAATTGAGCTATCGTTATGCAATCAACTAGGAAAACCAGTTATTTATTTATCATTATTGAGCGGGAAGCGCGGGCAAGCTATTGTATATAACAGTTGTTATATATATCAGCTCTATTATATATAACACCTATTATGGTCTGTTATATATAGCAGGTGTTATATATAACAGCTGTTATATATAACAGAGCTGTTATATATAACAGCAGCTATATATAACACCACTTGAATAAACCCACGATGATGAGTCCGCATAATCTGAAATCTAAAGGATCCCACCAAAGGAGAATGATCCGAATTCTTCTAATTATGACGCGCCACCGCGTGTTTATCAAACTTTAAAAACCACTGAGAATTACATGAAATTCTGTCTGCATATGGCGCACTGTTTCTATGATTTGGAGCTAAAAGAAATTGAAATATACATTAATTCATGGTGTACTTATCCATAGTGCACACCCGTGAACATTTTAAAACATGTAGCCATCACTCACACGGTCAGATGGAAACTGTACTGCAGTCTACGACGATCAGAAAATATGACTTAACAGCCCAAGAAAAGAAACGCAGTACACAGTTGTGACGAGTTACTAACCAGCTTCAGTTACTCATTGGACCATAAACGTTTGAAGAGTTTAATAATGGATTTCAGATCTGTTTAGGAGGTTAGATTATTGTTTAGGAGGTCAGATCTGTTCAGATCTATTTTTTTTTTGAACCAAAAGTCGAGTCGCTAATGCTTTCAGATCTGTTTAGGAGGTTAGATTATTGTTTTTCACATATAATATTGCAATTTTATCAAAGTTCTTATATTCATCAAACAAATTTATTGAAAACATAAAGGTATGCATACATAGCTTTTGTAGCACAATGCATTCATATTTGAGTTTTGGTGAATAGTTTATGAAATATATAGTTTGTGAACAGTTTGTGAATTATATATAAAGGTATGCATATATAGTTTTAGTGAACACTTTGTGAAATGTTCTTGGTTCATGTAACTTATGCATATATGGAACTTATGCACTGCATCATCTTTGTTTATTCCCGAAAAAAGTAGAGATTAGAAAATCTTCCAATGTTATGTCTCATTTAAGGAATGGACAATTGATTACTGATCAAAATCTTCTTAAAGAGCATGTGGTGGATTATTTCTTCAACCTTTATAAGTCTGATTTGAATGTCATTGACAATGGTTTGATTGATGAAGTGGCACCTAATTTTGTCTCTGAAGCTGATAATGCTATGCTAGCCTCTATCCGTGTAAATAAGGAGATTAAATCTATTGTGTTCTTTATGACCTACAACTTCTATTTAGTCTTCTATTTATGGATTTATTAAATCTTTTTCTTATCACGCTACTATGTACCAAGTACCTTGGCAATAGGTTCTCCTTCTAAGTCCTCTTTTAGGCACTGAAAATTAATGAGAAAATTCAGGTTTCGATTATTTAGTTGGTGATTGTTCAAGAATTTCATCAGGTCTAGAGTCAAAAAATTACCTTCTCATTGAGTTCTAGATGACTTTTCTCCTCTGTCAAATGATCCAATTCCTCCTTTGCCTTTTTAAATTGAATAATTGTAGCCTCTAATTTCAGCTTCTTTTCCCTTTCATCATGCAACCTTGATTTTAAAGCTGACACGTCATTCTCCAAGAACCTTTGTTCTTCTCTTAATTTTTCCATATCCTTATGCAAACTATCCCTGTTTGATTGCAGATATGTAAAAATAAAAAGAAAAAAAAGTAGAAGCATAATAAAAGAAGTATCAGTTATGCAGGCTATGTTTTAAAATTTGTTTGGATGCAAAATTGTACCGCTATGTTTACGCAATAATGGACAAAACAGTGAAATATTAAATAATACTCAAAATCCAAGATGAGAATGCTTTTTCTCACCACAGGATTACTAGCTCCGCGATCTTGCAAGATGTTTTCATCATCAGAAACTTCAAAAAATATATCTGATGACAACAGGAGGAAAACTATCAGGAAGAAATGGGTGAAAACCTAAACCACCCCCCAAACAACCCCATAGGGGGCACGAACACCTCGCACGGGACCAACGTAACTTGTAGGAACTGACCGCGTAGTCTCGGGTCTCCCGGTTCGTGAATATGACGATAATTTGCAAAAATCACACTTAGTTAAAAATATGTCGTCAAAGGGTGAATACCCAAACCAACCCCCAAACGACCCCGTAGGGGGCACGAACACCTCACACGGGCCCAATGTAACTTGTAGGAACTGACCGCGTAGTCCCGGATCTCCCGGTTTGTGAATAGGACGATAATTGGCAAAAATCAACACTTAAACTTAAAAACATGTCGTTAAAGGGTGAAAACCCAAACCACCCCCCAAACGACCCCATAGGGGAAACGAACACCTCGCACGGGACCAATGTAACTTGTAGGAACTGACCGCGTAGTCCCGGGTCTCCTGGTTCGTGAATATGACGATAATTTACAAAAATCAGCACTTAAACTTAAAAACAAGCCGTTAAAGGGTGAAAACTCAAACCACCCCCCAAACGACCCCGTAGGGGGCACGAACACCTCGCACGAGACCAATGTAGCTTGTAGGAACTGACCGCGTAGTCCAGGGTCTCCCGGTTTGTGCATATGATGATAATTTGCAAAAATCACACTTAGTTAAAAACATGCCGTCAAAGGGTGAATACCCAAACCAACCTCCAAACGATCCCGTAGGAGGCACGAACACCTCGCATGGGACCAATGTAACTTGTAGGAACTGATCGCGTAGTCCCGGGTCTCTCGGTTTGAGAGTATGACAATAATTTGCAAAAATCAGCACTTAAACTTAAAAACAAGCCGTTAAAGGATGAAAACACAAACCACCGCCCAAACGATCCTGTAGGGGGCACGAACACCTCGCACGGAACCAATGTAACTTGTAGGAACTGATCGCGTAGTCCCGGATCTCTCGGTTTGTGAATAGGATGATAATTAGCAAAAATCAACACTTAAACTTAAAAACAAGCCGTTAAAGGGTGAAAACTCAAACCACCCCCCAAATGACCCCGTAGGGGGCACGAACACCTTGCACGGGACCAATGTAACTTGTAGGAACTGACCGCGTAGTCCCGGGTCTCCCGGTTTGTGAATATGATGATAATTTGCAAAAATCAGCACTTAAACTTAAAAACAAGCCGTCAAAGGGTGAAAACCCAAACCACCCCCCAAACGACCCCGTAGGGGTCACGAACACCTCGCACGGGACCAATGTAACTTGTAGGAACTGACCGCGTAGTCCCAGGTCTCCTGGTTTATGAATATGACGATAATTTGCAAAAATCACACTTAGTTAAAAACATGTCGTCAAAGGGTGAATACCCAAACCAACCCCCAAACGATCCCATAGGAGGCACGGACACCTCGCACAGGACCAATGTAACTTGTAGGAACTGATCGCGTAGTCCTGGGTCTCTCGGTTTGAGAGTATGACCATAATTTGCAAAAATCAGCACTTAAACTAAACAAGCCGTTAAAGGGTGAAAACCCAAACCACCCCCCAAACGATCCCGTAGGGGGCACGAACACCTCGCACGGGACCAATGTAACTTGTAGGAACTGACCGCGTAGTCCCGGATCTTTCGGTTTGTGAATAGGATGATAATTGGCAAAAATCAACATTTAAACTGAAAAACATGCCGTTAAAGGGTGAAAACCCAAACCACCCCCCAAACGACCCCGTAGGAGGCACGAACACCTTGCACGAGACCAATGTAACTTGTAGGAACTGACCGCGTAGTCCCGGGTCTCCCGGTTTGTGAGTATGACGTTAATTTCCATTCATATATGTAATTTTTTTGTTTTGAGTATTTTTTTTTTGTAAATTATTGGGTTACTAATATCGTATCTTTTTTGTATTCTATTTTTTTTTGCAGGATAACAATTTATCGTTGGCTTTTAATTGCGTGGAACACACAAAGAACTCAATGGTTTACAACAAGGGGTTTATTAATGAATCCATTTTTTTGTGTCATGACCGTACGGTCTTTTGTTGTTTTATTATTGACTTTTATGGCCATGAGGGCTTTTGTAAGTTAATTGTTATATTTTGTGGCCGTGCGGGCTTTATGTTAGGCAGATTTTGTATTAACAGGTTTTGGAATGTCCAGAAAATAGAGGAAACTCTACCCAATTTTTTTTGGGCCTGTGAGCAGTTAAGGACTTGTAATATTTTGAAGTTTGTATGTACATTAGTTTATTAATAACGTGCAATATTATTAATTTGTGAATTTTGTGCTTTCAAATATTTTTTTTAAATTAAAAAATTGGCACAGTTCAAAACCGTGGCAAAAGTGTATCATATTTTGGCACGATTTTAAACTGTGCTATTTTTTTAAAAACTATGTTGAATCTGGCACAGTTAAAAAGTGTGCCAGAAATATCAAATTCTGGCACGGTTTAAAAGTGTGCCAGAAGTGTTCCTATTTTGCTGAATATGGCACAGTTAAAAACTGTGCCAAAAGTGTGCCAGAAATATCAAATTCTGGCACGATTTAAAAGTGTGCCATAAGTGTTCCTATTTTACTGAATCTAGCACAGTTAAAAACTGTGCCAAAAGTGTGCCAGAAATATCAAATTCTGGCACAGTTTAAAAGTGTGCCAGAAGTGTTCATGTTTGACTGATTCTGGCACACTTTTAAACCGTGCCAGAAAAAAATTCCCATTTTGGAACACCTGATTCTGGCACGGTTTTGAACTGTGCCAAAATCCTGATTTTGGTGTAGTGGATATGCTCAGAATGTTCATATTAGACTTTAGGGGAGGTTGGGAGAAATATCTTCCTCTGGTAGAGTTTGCGTATAACAACTCTTACCAATTCACGATCGGCATGGCACCATTCGAGACACTATACGAGAGACCTTGTCGTTCACCCACTTATTGGTTAGAGGTGGGGGACAACAAACTATTGGGACTGGAGATTGTTCAAGAGACATCTGCTAAGATAGAGATGATCCGAGGGAGGATTCAGATAGCTCAAGATAGGCAGAAAAGTTACGCTGATACTTCATGGAGATATGTGGAGTTAGAGGTTGGGGATCAGGTATTGGTCCGGGTGTCCTCTATGAAAGGGGTGATGAGGTTCGGCAAGAAGGGTAAACTAGCACCGAGGTACGTGGGACCTTTCCCTATTATCGAGAGGGTGGGTCCTGTAGCCTATAGGCTGGGATTTCCGGAGCACCTTCAACGGATACACGACGTGTTCCATGTGGCATCGCTCAAGAAATATAGTAGGAGCGAGATGGCCTTCTGGCACATTCCACTCGAGGAAATTCATTTACGGCCAGACATCTCATATGAGGAGAGACCGATGGCTATTCTGGAGCGTAGAGAGCGGAAGTTACGATCCAAGGTTGTTCCACTAGTTAGAGTATAGTGGGGTCATCACAACGTTGACGAGTCTACCTGGGAGCGGGAGGAGGATATGCGAGAACAATATCCAGAGCTTTTCATCACAGGTATGACCTAATTTCGTGGACGAAATTCCTTCGTAAGGGGGGAAGTATGTAACACCCCGTATTTTCATGCATTAAATATTTAATTAATTCGGGAATTCAAAATTACTTGTGTGTCGTAATTTTAATTGAATTAATTATGGTAATTTATATTTAAATATTAATCGGGAAGTGAATGGTTAATATTTAAGGAAACTTATTTACTAAGTGAACAGTAATAATGTATTTACGTCATTTCGGGTATTAATGACGTGGTATATACTTATTCCAGCCGGGAGTCGGTATAGACTAATTTGGGTGCGAAATAAGTATTTTTATAAATTAATTCGGATGCCAATTCTGAGTGTACGGTTGAGTCCGAATGGGCCGAGATAGTCAGAAAATTGTACCCAGGGGTAGTAAACGGGTCAAGGGACGTCACTTGGGCTTGGCCCATTAGGCAAAAAATGGGATTAGCCTGATTTAAGCAAGTATAAGGAATTAGGTAACGTCTAAATCAAATTAAGAAACCCTAAGTAGCAGTTAAGGCAAAGTGGGGGACAAAGAAGGGCCAAATCAAAGAGTTCATCTTCAACCAAGTGGGGGACAAAGAAGGGCCAAATCAAAGAGTTCATCTTCAACCTTGGACAATCACAACTCAAGATTCAGACTCTACGAACCCTAAGGTAAATGGTTAACTTGCTGTAGTATGTAAAATGTATTTCAATTCATATTAATGTGATGTGTGTAATCAGAAATTCGTTTTGGGTTTTAAAGGGGTATAAACATGGGGTTTTGTAAATCGTGAATCTGATTTATAAATGGATTTGAAGATCATATATAATTTGGGTTGTGTATTTATATCTGGTGAGATGTGTAAACCGGATGATTTGGAGATGAATTTGGTGGAAAGAAATGAATGTTTAAATGGGTTAAAGACGGAATGTAATTTTACCACAAATCTGTGAAAATAGTAGAGAAAGTGAAATTTTTGATGTTGATGGACTTTATAGAGGTTTTAAATAAGATAATTGATGTTCATTGTCGATGGGAACACTTAGTTTTCAGTGTAGAAGAAACTCGGGTTTGGAGGTGTGCGTCCATGGCTGAAACAGCCAACTCGAGGAAGATGAGGACCTGCTCGATCAATCGATCGAAGGGGGACCATCGATTGATCGATGGTCCAAAAGTTTTGACAGTTCGCCCAGTTTTCCTTTATATGTAGGAAAATTTAATTTAACATTTTTCCATGCCTTAAATTGTTGAGTAATTAATACATGGATTTAAAATCTAATTAATAGTGAATAAAATTAATTAGAATTTGAAGGCGGCTTAGTGTGACATCATAATTTAAAAATTTGTTGGGTTTTGAAGAAATTAGGTGTGACACACTAAGGTTGAATTTTGAAAAGTTTGTTCGAAATGTTTAAATATGGATATAGTGAACAAGTCCGGGAATGACGGTTGAGAAATACCGAGGTATAAATTTTATTTAGGTAAAGGCTAAATAATTTAGAGTCGGGAATTGAGACTCGGGTGATGTTAATTCGGGCCATGAAAGTAAGTCTGGATATATTGGTTAGGGCGATACCAAAAGAAATTAATGTGTAAATTAATTAATAATTCGAGTTGGGCCACAAACTCATTTTAAATTGGAATAGGTTTGTGTCGCAGACTTAGTACACGGTATAGCCGGGATATTTTTATAAATATATGGTGTATGATTTAATATCAGTGATAGATATTATTATTATATTCTCTAGTGCTATAGGGGGAGGTTGCGCGTAGTGGATGAATACCCTAGCTTGAGGAGTAGGGCGAGTATAATCCCAAGTCATAGCGTCCGTTAAATGGGTGAGGGGCATCTCTTTTTCAGGGAAGGAATATGACTACCTCCAATATTTATGTAATAACCAAGTTAGGGAGAAATTCTGACTTGGGACAACTAGGTCAGGTGAATAAACCTAGTGGGATAGCACTTTAGAGGAATTTTACCCGGTGAGACTTTACTCGAGGAAAAATACTATTATTAAATGTTATATTGGTATGTGTGTGAATATTGTAATGTGACTGAGTATATAATTAGGTAAATAATTATATGCGGGATATATAATACAAAGCATGAGATGTATTACATGTATAACAGATGTGGAAGTTATATGAAACTAAAAAGGGAAAATGATTTAATTAAGTTAATGAGGATAATAACTTAAAAATCAAAATTAAGGTATACTTGGATCGAGTAGGGTGTTTGCAAGGGGATTTATATTTTATCTAGTCATAAGATGAAAACTAGGTGAATTTATTTAAGGCGTTAGTAGTGCACATTAGAGGAGGGGTGAGGATGTCCTCAAGGGAGTGCGGCACTAACTAAAATATAGAGAGCATGCATATTTATTTATTACTGCAAGTTAATCAATTGTTAAATGTTTTTCAAATGTTTTGGGTACTAACCCTTGCTATACAAACTTTTAAAAACCTTTTAGGTGTCCAGCCACAGGGACGCCAGGCCTGACTCAATTCCAGGGACCTGTTGCTGCAGCATATGTGGATGTTGCGAGATTTTTGATAGACGCCTCATTCTTTCATTCATAATGTAGAGACTCAGTATCAGTTAATCGAGCATGTAGCTCACAATTCATTAATATTTGTTAGACTTGTTGAGATTAAATTCTTGTCTTTACTTTTGTTAGATTTTTGAACCGATGGTTTATTCGGTCAGTTATTTATTCGTGGATGGTTAATACAGTTGGCTGGGATTGTTATATTATTTTATTTTCCACATGAGAGTTTCATTTAAATAAATGAAAGATAAAAAAAAATTATCACCAGTCTATTTTTCTCACTTAGGTGGTTAGTAATTAAAAAGACGACAGTGATGCTAAGAATGAACAAACTGAGAAACCTGTTCTAACTTGATTTAGGACTAATCACCCGGGATTAATTAGGCGGGGTGTCACATGAACCCACTTTTACACAACATTGTTCGTGCATGCATGTTTTCAGAGGATACATATCTACTACTTACGGGTAGCTTTGCCTTTTCTCCATAGAGATCAAACCATTATAATCCCCTACATTGGTTCTGGTGGGGTGAGGTTATGGGACATGAGATGCGGCAAAGTTGCCCGTACGCTTGAGACAAAGTTACATGTAACCAACATTGAAGTCACTGCCTCTATGTAACTATTGATGATGGGTTAGCTGCCAAATTCTTGGATGCTAATCATTTTGGACTGGTGAAGAGTTACAACATGCCCTATAATGTGGAATCAACATCTTTGTTACCAAAGCTTGGTAAAAAGTTCATTACTAGAGATGATTTACTGCTAATTTCATTTAGGTTTATGAGTTTGGGGATTTTCAATATGTAGGCATTGAGAGTTGATTTACTTTCATTTTCATTTCTACAAGTTCTATGGTTAGATTTCATATCATTTTTATACTAATATGTTTTAATTTCTGGTCTAATTCTCGATATTTGTGGCGGATTTTTGGTATACCAACATGTTTAAATAAATTTGTGTTTCAGGGGAGTGTCTTTGTGTATAGCTCTTTTTCATGCGAGTTATTTTGTTTCATTTTTTGTGATTTGTTCGTTGTATCAGGGATCTATCTTTTCATCTTTTAAAAAGTTTATGTATTTTCCTTCATCATTTTGCCCTTCAGATGTTGTCCAGGCTACTGCAAAATATGTCAAAGAACATATTGTTCATTTGTTGAAACATGTATGATTTTTACTTATCAGTGCTTGGACTATCCTTAGACATCGACCCATCACTTGGAACTCCACTTTTAGCCAGACCATTTTCGACATGCAGTCAATTGAGGTCCGCCTTACGCCATTTAGACAAAACCAGAACTAGATGACTTTGTGTTGCCACCTTAAATCCATCATTAATGCCTCTGTCCAAGTGAATTTCCAGAGGTGGGATTCACATTATGCTCTCCTCAATTATAACAAGATGAAGTGAGTAAGATACATAATCATTCGTTGATGATTGCCCCGTTACCAAAGAAGCGCTGTCAGCAAATTTTTTAATTCCTTTTAATGAGAATGTAACTGGATGGAAATCAGTAGCTGAACTTTGTTTTGATTCGTTGAAAGATTTTAATACTATGGTTTGTATTTCTATAGAAAAAGGTACCCACCTTTCTAATCTTTATCAAATTTAACTTCGATTAAAATTTTAAGCATCTGTTACTTTTGCGTTGAATATGAAGTGCCTCTCTCATTATCCAATTTTTATCCTTACAGGGGATTTGTCAAGCTTTGGTGCAAATATTTTTGACAAGATTAATGTTATGGTGGTTGGTTGTTGCTCCCTCAAGACAAATTACAGTGCTAACTCTCACAATTGGAATCTCCTAAGGTGGCTATATCACTGCCTAAGGTGGTGCTATAGAGAAATATCCATAAGGTGGCTATACCAATGCCTAAGGTGGTGCTATAGAGAAATATCCGTAAGGTGGCTATACCACGAAACATCCATAGATGTATATAAGGAGGGGTCATAATATAATTTTGTACTAAAGTGGTATATAATTACAAATTTCCCTAAAGTATTATAATCTTAGGGGAGTCATAGTCCTCTTAACACACAAATACAGCCTCGCCTAAGTGACTGCAAGACTATACACTTAGGCATAAGCTTCTGTAACCATTAATTTTGGATATAATTTTGTACTCCTATCTTATTTTCTTTGTTTTTTGGTGAGTTGAAGGACTCCTATTCATTTTTTGGTATCTATGTTGATGAAAAGTCACTGCCAGTCCACATCGAAACGTAAACAAGTTAGTAGTTGTTGGTTCGATGCTTACTTACATTAAATATCTCATTTTTTTTTTGCTTAAATAAAATCTTTTCTTTTAATGTATATCGGAGATTACTTTCTAGGACTTCAGATTTGATATTGGAACTGTGGTCCAATACTAGCTGTAGTGGTACATATTAGCTCATATTTTTGGTTCTTCAACTATGCACACATCATATGAGCACGACTTGAGGCGTAGGTATGAATTGGGTTTAGTTGATGAGTTCTGAAGTTACATGCATTTTGATTTGTCACATACAATACAAGTATATCACGTTTATTTAAAGTATAAGTGCAAGAAATGGTATCTATTTAGTTCAGTGACATATTTCGTTCAGTGGCATATTTAGGCGGATGTTTGGAGCCTGAATTATACAGATATGGTATCTATTACTTCTTTATCATTTTTTTATATAGCATGTTGTCTAATGGCCTGATCTTGCAACAAACCACCTCATCAGAACCCTTTCTTGTACTATCTGAGTCCAACCATCCATTACTAGGTAATTGCAAACGATCAGTTTTTAAAGCTCGAAAATTATCAAAATGTATTTCCACACTCAAACTATTTGAGAGTAAATGAGACAGTGGTCCAAGAAACCCAACTACACTGACCCACCGTGAGAGTGAAAGCTGTGAAACTATGAAGATACCTAAGTAAGAGCCATTGGACTTCTCTCAGTCTCTTCTTCCTGGGGTTTAAGCTGAAAGCGATCTTGCTTTTGAGTAGCAGTGGAAGCTAGCTGAGGTTGAAATTTTTTTGAAGGAAAGAACTGATCGAAAAGAACAACCCCCGGTATGCATTACTAGTGGACAATAACAAATCTTGAATGTATCTCAAAGCTACAGGCTGGAATGACCACTTTCAGAGTGAAAGCTGAACCAATGGAGATTAGTCCATTGCCTTTGGAGGCTGGGAAGATCACAGATAATTGCAAGACTGTTTATCAATTCCCGATGTCGTCTTCTCTATTTATGGCTAATGCCCCTCCCATTGCAGGGCAGTTGAATCACTTTGGTCCAGCTTTACAAATTTCTCATGTTTCTACCAAGGTTGAAAATGCATCCGCAGATATTGTATCCACGTATATTGTATATTAGACTTAAATATTATATATTTATTTTGGCCATAATTTTGTTGGAATTTTAATGTAAACGAGTATTTTAGTCATATGTTATAATTATCTTTATTACTTTAAGTGTTGCATAATATAATCGGTATATTGTGCCTTTAGTAAAACCTGTGTTGTTTATACGAGGTCCCGAATGTATTATTTGTGGTGTTTGGAAAATATTTGTTGTGCCTTTAGGCACGGGCATTCCGCTAGTGTGTGTATATATATATATATATAAACATTTTTGATTCTGCAGTAGATTTGTAACAAATGTTTACACAAAATATTTTCTTTGTAAATGATTATGCAGTAGATTTGTAAACAGATTTGTCACCCCTATATATTGTTGTACAGATTGTTGATAGATTTTTTTGTTGTACAAATTATGTGCTATTGATTTTTTATTGTTGTGGTTGGGTATAGATTTGTGGGTATAGATTATCTTGTTGTATAAATTTTTGGGTATAGATTTTTTTATTGTTCTACAAATTATTGGGTTTTACCTTTTTTTATATTTATGGGTTATTGTGCCGGGTCGTAATAAAACGTGCATAATTGGCACAAATTTTTTTATCATGCTATTTGTGTCGTGTCGTGTTTTTAATGGGTCGTGTCCATGTTAGACAAAAAAACATGACATCGTGTTGTGTTTGTGCTGGGAAAAATCAAGTCGTGTCATGTTGGGCCAGGCCCAAACACGACCCAATAGCTCGATTTGGCAACCCTAATTTTTCGTTGGGTAGCAGAGTTATCTTTGGTTTCATCTGCAGGGAAGAGGGTGTGGACATTGGGAGGATATGTTTTTGTAGATCTACTTATTTTAGAGAGACGATATTTGAATATGATGTTATCCTTGGTATGGACTTGTTAGCGACGATTTGAAGGATAGTAGATTGTTACCGTAAGGCTATCATATTCGTTGTTCTTGGGTAGGATGTGTTGTTTTTTATGACGACTGACTTGAGAGAGGGTCAAAACCGCATATATATATATATATATATATATTATGTTATAGAGGAGACTTCAGATAGTATAATTGTCTTATTATATTTGATCCCGGTGCATAGAGACTTTACCGATGTAATTCAGGGGATATCAGACTTACCATTGAAAATAGAGATTGAGGTCATTATTAATTTAGCGCTGGGGACTTAGTTATAGTGCGAGCGTCATATTGTATGACTCCTTTAGATATCTAGGAGTGGGCGATTAGACTTGCACATCTCAAAACAGGATTTTAGGTGCCCCTATTAGGTTCTTCGGGAGTTAGGAGACGTTTTGGGATATTAGGGCATCAGTTTTGAAAGTTAATTCTTTTACATGTGGAGAAAACACTTTGAACTAAGATCTATTATGTGATATAGGCCAGTGGAGACATGTAGTGATGTGTAGGAAGAACTGGGGAAATTTTGCACCACTAGTTAATAGGTGAGTAAATCTCGAGAACATTTAAGTTGCGATTAGAAGGGTAATTTAGTATACCGTTACTATATATCCATGATGAGAATGTGATGCGAAGTTTGATATAAATATGTTATGTCTATCATATTTGTGCAGATACGCACTCAATATAGGGTGTTTGGGATCCCTGGTAAATTCAATTTTCAATATTGATGAAGATAAAGCGATGTGAAAATAAATGTGTTTAACCGTATACCCGTGGGGAAGTTAACATCAGAATTGGAATAGTAAGATGGAATGGACTTTGTTCGAGGAGGAAGATAGTCAGGATATGTGTACAACAAGGGGAACTATCACACCTGAGAGGGGTTGAAAGATTATGGAGACACAGGTGAAGGATATCTCTTGCCAAGAGAGGATCCAACAATTTTGGGGAAGTAGCACGGAGTCATACTCTGTCATATTCTGAGGTTGGCTTGCGCATAAATGGTATACTGATTTTTACCAGGCAAAAAGGACCTGGTAAGTGAGCAGTTTTGGAGGAGATGCATGAGTCACAGGTTTTGGCATACACCAAGAAGGGGTAATGTGGAATATATAATGTGTAGATCGGTGTGGAGTGAGACATAATGAAGTTGTCTCCAGGTGAACCACTCATAGATGGGAAGAGGTTAGCTTGAGGAGATCAACTTGAAGTTTACAAAAAATTGTAATTCCAGTGATGGAATTGATAGGCAGATTGAGAGAGTTCATTGTTGGGTTACAAACATCGTAAAAGTTCAAAATTCCCTTTGGGATTCTAGAATTGGTTGATCAAGATGGAATAGGTATTTCATATTGAGCAAGAAATGTCACCCATAGACCAAGCAGTAGACGGTGGAGGTGACTAAAAGGCTGGAGATCGAAAGGGATGTGTATTATGGATATTAGGGTAATTGGGAGACGTAGTTGACGATTATAGAGTTGTATGTAATAACTCATACTACTTTATTATTTGCAGGGCGCCTTTTGAGGCTTTGTATAAAAAATCTTGTTGTTCGCTCTCTCGTTGGTTAAAGGTGGGGGATAACAAGTTTTACTGGCCAGACATTATTTAGAGTACGTTATCATGGATTGAGCTAATAAAATATTATTTCATGTAGTTCGTGAATGTTGTATGAGTTATGTCATCACAAATCGAAGTTTTTGAAGTCTAAAATTTATGGTTCGGTGTTATTACGAATGTCTCATAAAGAGGGAGTTTTGTGATTTGGAAAAAAAAGGATTTGGCACTTAGGGATGTCGGGAACTTTCCTTGCTATGAAGTTGATAGATCCAGTGGTGTATATGCTCATCTTATTGGTGTATCTTTAGCGGGATGATAATGTGTTTTGTATATCATCGTAAAGGAAAGATCTTAAGAATGATGTTGTATATCAATATAAAGTGATTTGAATAGACTAGTCGCTAGTTTTGGGTTGTAGGGAGTATGCCTTTAGTCAAGGGGTACTGTTAGTGGGCGTATAGTGAAAGAACCATAATATTATCATGATTTGATTTTGGGTACGTGGGAATGCCGTGCAGTTAAGGATCCAAAGTTTTTGGTACCAGGCATATCCGAATTTGGGGGACAAAATTCCTTTGTAAGGGGAAAAGTATGTAACACCCCATATTTTTGGAAATATTTCAATTACAAGTAATTCAATTTATTTGATAAATATATTAAATTAAATAAATATTAATAAGTGAAAATTGCATTAATATTTATATGTTATTATATTTACTTGTGTGATAAGTAAAAGAAATTTTACTGCTTTATATTATGTCATATGTGGGTAAAAGTGACGAGTTGATAGGATCTTATTCGGGACGTGCGTGTTGGATCACGTTGGGAATAAGATGGTAAATTAATGATAGATGACTCGGATGGTGATTTTGAGTGCAAAGATGATTCGGGATGGGTGGAGATAGTCAGAATTAGGTACCCGGAGGTTGTAATCGCGTTTTGGGACTTTTTGAGCTATATGGGACCCGTATGGAGATATTCAGGTCATTTTGATCTTATAACTTCACCTAAAAATGGGATTAGGGGTATATCAAGGGGTTCTGATGGGTTAGGAAGCCAATGAATCATTTTAAATCACCTAAGCTTGAGAGAAAAAGGAGAGGTGAAGGAAAATCAAAAGGAAGATGGAAGATCAAGAAAGACAAGTGTTGGGAGGAATTTGAAGGGATTTCTAGACTATAATCATCACACAAGAAAGGAATAAGAATCTTCTCAAAATTTAAGGCAATTGTTCAACTTTCTTTAATATTATATGTTGTGTTTTAGTATAATATGAACTTTTTGTGTGTGTGTGGGGGGGGGGGGGGGGGGGGAGGGGATTTACCTGTCAAAATGGGTTTTGGGGAAAGATTTCATGAAAATTAATTTGAGAAATACACTATATGAAATATGAGATTAATCGTACAGAAAAGTTAGATATTTATTTAAAATTTTGAATTGGAATCATGATGGTAATATATGTGATCGTAATTAATAAATATGGAAATAGTGAATTTTGATGTTAGAATGAAGAGGTGAATTAATTCTGGGAAAATTTATGTTGAATTACATGTTTAGATGGTTATTGGATTAATTGATATGTGTAAAAATGTATATTTATGATAACTAATGTTAAGATTGATTCTATGTGTAAGAAAAGCAAATAGATAGGCCAAAAGCAAAACTCAAAAGAGGCAAAAAATGAGAGGAATGAGAACGGTAACTTAGGAGAGTTCTAGATCTTTTTTTGAGTGCTTTCAGCAGAGATTTGAGAAAAACTCAAATATATATATTTCACTCAATATTTCGTATAGAATCCAAGTGTGATGTTAGATTACTGATTTGAATAATGTTTGGATCTGATTTTAAGCAGTTTTCAAAGGGCATACAATTATAAATTTTGAGTCTATTCGGCTGCATGTCTTGGTCAGTTCGTTTATTTTATGGATTTTGGTGATCGGGTTGATTCTTGGATGGTTTAGGATGTTTGTAATGGAATTTAGATGTCTGAAAAATTACTTAAAATATGAAAAATTACCTTAGGAAGGTTGAGATAAATTTGAGGTGAAATTTAGGTTGTCTAGGATGCTTAACACTAGATAAAAACAAATAATGAATTAGTGATGAAAAATTCGGATAGACTTCGATAGGGGCTTGTTGGGAATGTCTAGTTATCCATGTGTATTATTATATGGGTGAATGAATTAAATAAGAGATTGTTTATATATTCGAGAGTCAGGAATATAGTCGGGAATAATATTTTAGTGTTACGACCGATATGCACGGTTAACCAAGTTTATATGGATATATGTACAGGTACACAGATAGTATATATATGTGTGATTATATTTGTGTGTATGATATATTTATATGATACATACCTATCCTAGCGGATATGCTAACGGTGGAGGTTACGCGTTGTGGGCGATCTCTCCAAGCAAATCACAATAGATGTAGTCTCGGTCCCCTGGGTCACAGGTCTATCGCATGACCACCCTGTGTGTGAGTTTAGAGTTTAGTGGGGGTAATTTGTTTATGGTTACGCCACACATATCTATGACTATGACTGCCTCGAGGTTGCGTTTATGTTTTGGGTTCGGTGGTAAGATTCGGACTTGATTGCTCAAGTAGAGGTGTACATTCCCTGGAGCTTAATAGCATGATAGTTATTCGCATACGCGAGGTAATGCTCTGGGGATTGCGTCTTTAAAGATATAGTGAGTGATATATACATATGTATAGTTGATGTGATATGAAAATATGTATATAAATGTGAAGAAAATTATATATGGGAATATGACACTAAGTTGTAAACATTGATTTAATAACTAGAATATAGTTTTGTGAAGTGAAGTGATAAATTATAAATAAGGATAATAATTATAAAGAATATGTGAGCTAACGGAGAATTTAAAGTGAAATAAATTATACGCGAGATACAGGGTAGCGTATGGGACTAAGATTAGTGTTGAGTTAGTAGTTAGACTAGGTAGCTTAACTAGGTTTTTTAAAATACAGGCATTAGATGTGCACTATAGATGAGGGGCAAGGGGTATCTAATGGAAGTGTGACAACGATTTAAATATGAAAGATTGCAAATCATATTTATTAATGTATATTAGAAATTTGCAAAATATTTTCAAAATATTTTGGGCTTTGACATCCACAGGGATGCCGGGCTTAACCATCCTTCTAGTCAGACGATGTTGCATCAGGTGTGGATGCCTGCATGGATTGATTAGAAGCTTCTATCATTGAGATCTAGATAGGAGGTACTTCAGAGTTATTCTTGGCCTCTCGCCTAGTTAGTTGGTATTTATTTTATTCAGATGCTTTCCTTTTAGTTAGTTGGATTATTGTATTGTGATTTTTACCAAGATTTATCAGTTGATTTATTCATTCCAGTGAGCGTGAGTTTCATTATTTGTAGGGTTGGTTATGTGAATGGGAATTTTGTGTAAACAAGTTAATAAGTTTCAAAATTGATACCATGCCTATTAGGGTATTTATAATTAAAATGTTTTCTACAGTGATGCTAAGAATGAACCTGATGAGATTATTGTTTTATTTTACTATAGGACTAATCAAATGTTATTAGAATGGGTGTGGATTCCCATGGACATTTGATGATGAGTTTGATTTACAGGGGAGAAATCGCTTTATGTGTTGTTATTTTCTATTTCAAAATCTATGCATCATGAGTATTTTCTTTGTTTCATATGCGTAGGTATCCAAACCAAGACCATATCGAACCGCATGAAGATAAAGTTTCCTAAATGAAGAACAAGAAGATATTGAAGACATAGTTTCTCTATGTCGTTCCATTTCTATGGTTTAGGAAGGATATTATAATTTTTTGTCATAGAGGGGTAATATTTATAATTTTGGTTTTGCTAGTTTTGTACCGGAATAGCCAGAGGGGGAGATTTGTAAGCTCTTATATTTTAGCTTAGGCTTTTTATTTGCAATTTTTTGCACTTTGGCATATTTGGCGTATCCCGTTAAAAATCTTCACTTACCAACACGTCGAACCGAACTCTAACATCTCCAAGTTTAAAACACTCTTCTAAATCTCATAAAAGGTATAAATATTTTAGGAGTTTTTAATTATTCACACTTATATTAGGGATGTATTTTTAAAAAAAATCGAGACTAGATTTCCTATGTTTTAAAAATAAAAACACATTATCTCATTCGAACGAGTTTCTTATTTCGTTAGAATGACTTTGTATACTTGTTAAATTTGAGCAACAAATGAACTTCGAATGACAATTCTCTCCATAACAGGTATTACTTCGTTAGAAACTCGCTAGAAGTTGGTTCAAAAGATATTGCAATCTCATTTGAATGAACCAAGGTTTCATCCAAATGAGATGCAATTCTCATTCGAATGACTTAAATTTTTGTTCAAATGAGTCTTCGCCTCGAATTTTGTGTCATATGTATAAAGACCAAATCGAAAAGATTTTTGGTTAGAATTTTGAAAAAAAAAATTCTTGCAAATCTATTAAAAAAATTTTAAGTTTTGTGTTTTTCGAACACTTTTGATTCACAACTTTCCATCTCTAAATAGTTTTTTGAATCGTTTTGAAACCCTAGAAGTTTTTTATCTTATGTAGAGTTTGTGGAGAGGATTCTCTATGGCTTAACTTGTGAACTTGAGGATCACGACTGAAGAAGGATGAAGAAAGAAGAAGGTTGATCAATGGATACCGAGCCGAGACTGCTACTTGTGGACGACTTTAGACAAAGACATTTTCTTTAAAAGGTTTTGAAGACATTTGTGTAATACTCAGTCAGTCTAAGTAGTCTGTAAGTCGATAGTCTTGTAAAACATTCTAAAGTGTTGAATATAGGTTTTGCCCTGAAAAGGGATTTTTCCTCATCTCTGTATGTTTTCATGTTTGGTTTGATATTTACAATTACATATTTAGAACACATATTTGCATTCATACCTAATTTAATCAAAGATTAAAATTTGACTAAAATTGGATTTGTGTGCATTGGGATATAAATTGAAAAAAAAAATAGAATTTTATATTGTAAGCATCCTTGTCGGGCGTGTCCATGCGCTTAAATCACTGATGAGAAGTTCAAGCTAGGATTATATGAAGAGAGGTAATAATTTTGTTTAGACAATAAGCATATGGGAATTATTGTTTAGTCAACCATAAAGACATATAGAGTAAGATAGTATTGTACAGTTCAACTATGATTGTAACACAAGTGAATATCAATAAAATTTCTTATTTTGAAAGAAATGTTTTTTTAATTATGGTTTAGTATTTATTAAGATAAACCTCACAATAGGGAAACCGTGATGTGACAGGGCTGCTCTAACTTGTGATGGTAGAGATGTGGTAGTTTGTTAGTTGGCTTGGTGTTAATCATTTGGTTGATTTAGACATGTGGTCTTGTGATTCATATTATTTATGTTTGAGTAGAATCTCTATGTATTATTCTTACATTAACTACCTAGGGTAGGTTTTTATCAAATCCATTTTCAGGTAGGGTATAGCTATGCCTAGTCTCGAGGGAGGGTCTAGTACACACACTTTTATTACATTAATGTGACTTCGTATGAGGATCTCACAATATTATTACAATAGATACTAATTGTCTGGGGTTACAAACGTATTTAAGGAAGTAATGGGATTACCTCTAGTAAAGAGATAGACTTATGTAGTGATTTGGCTCTGAGCACTAGGCCCATAGCAAGAGCACAGTATCGTATGAATCACTTTGAAAGGCGGGATTTTTTTAGAGAAGATCCAATAGTTATTGAACCAAGGGTTCATATGGAGGAGTACACAATAACACCTCATATTTTTATTGATTTTTATATTGGGAATTCATTGGGATTAATTAAATTATATTTGGAAAATTAATAATATTAATTACCAAGATATGGATTAATAATAATAATGATAAAGGAAAAATAAAATTATCGTGAGTGAAAAATTCGGCACTGATGGTAAAATTAGTCGGGACGCACATGTCAGTCGTGTTGGGACTTAATTTGGGAAATAAAATATAATCTCACCTTGGTATTCCATATGGTCATTTCAAGTGTGCCAATGTGTCCGAAAGGGTTGAGATAGTCAAAAAAGTATACTCGGGGGGTTTAGTTTCGGTCTCGGGGAATTTTTAGGCCAAACCGGCACCTCGGGAGGGCATTTCGATTTTTTAAAATTTTAGAGAAAGGAGACCCATGAAATTTCTAGGACTACATCACTGGATCAGATGAGCCTTCTAGGGTTATAACTTCCAAAGTTGCAGAGAAGCCATAGGAGGAAGGATAGAGCAGACCCCCAGCTCATAACACACCGTTTTTGCACAACAAACACCACCAACGTGTAGATCAAGAGGAGGGAATCGAAAAAATACTATTCTTCTACAGTAGATCATACCTTCAAATTGAGTCAAGTATTTATCTTGCGTAAATTATGAAAGATATACTATCCATGTTAGAGTAGGATGATTTATCTAGAGTTTTTATAAATTTTGGGTTAATTTGGATGACATAAAACATGTTTTTGGATTGAAATTGAGATAGGATAAATACCTTCATGTATGTAGGATCAAATCCATTGATTAAGATTAAAATTTGGTGAATAAATCTGGAATATTTGTTGGAGTTTTGAACAAATATGATAATCTAGGGTTTTTAAGAATTTTATTGAATTAGTTCATTTTCATGATGTTTTTTGATGATTTTATGACTCTACCACGTTAGAAATTATGTATATATATGTTAATATGATATTTAAAATGATTGGTTGGAAGTTTGGGTTCATGTAATGAAGGTATGATTGAGTGAAAATGGTGAATCATGTAATCGTTTAAGGAAGAAGATGAAGACCTATAGAAGGCGAATTAATTCAACTCCCTAGCTGAATCGATTCGGTAGGCGAATCGATTCGGTTCAGGGCCGAATTGATTCAACTGACCAGATTTTGACAAGTTTCACCCTTTTTATTTAGAACTCACGGGAAATGATCGTATTATCCTTTGAGACAATTTTTAAATATAAAGGGAGTTATTTTAAAATATCAGTAGGTTAATATTGGGTTTGAGACTTAGTCACATGGGATAAACTTAAGGGCTAAGATTAATTAGGCATAATTGAGGAATGAAAACCTAATTTAGAGAATGATATCATGTTATGAGAATTCGGTGGAAATGGTGTCCCAGACTAGTAGGGAATGAGTGAGATAGCTACTGAATAGACTTAAGGGACAATTGGTAACCTTCCAAGCGACGGGAAACACTCGGTCTTATACAAATAAGAAGTTTAGCGGTATGTTAATAATATGTAGGCTATATTAAAGTTATAAAGACTACGTATTGAATATATAATAAGGTACGTGCTTACCTTCAGTGAATATATATACACACACACACACACACACACACACATAGGTTGTGTGAATACCTAATGTGTGACTTATTATGTGTATGACATACCTATGCTGCTTGCTATCATGTGAGGTTTGAAAAGGGGACAATCTTATCTTGACGAGCCATCTTGGGGGGTTTTGACTTGTACCTTAGAACATAGAACTTAAGTATGAGCACCACTTGTGGGAATGAGGGTGTGACGGATCATTTGGGTGAGTAGGTATGTGTGTAGCCCATAGGCCTAGAACTATGTTCACCTCCAACTATGTGTGAATTGTATATTGTGGCTCCAGAGTGATTCTGAGCCGATCGTCCTTTATTTAGTACATGATGTATCGGGACTTGATAGCAAAGTATGCATGCACCGCATGTCTCAATCTAGGGGTGTCGTGTTAGTGTGTGTGTGTGTGCGTGTGTATATATATATATATATATATATATATAAAGAGAGAAGGAGAGAGAGAGAGAGAGAGGGAGAGAGAGACTTGTGGTTTATCCTACTGCGTGTACTTAGTAGATGAGAAAGTTAGTGACATCTAAAATAAACTGGGAATGTGAAAACTAAATACCTACGTGGTAAATTCTTAAATTATTTAGATAATATGGGAAAGTAAATCATTAACGAATTATATGGGTAATACGGGTGGGCCCCACGAAGATGTATGTATAGTAAGATAATGGACTTGAACTAGTTAGGCAGGGTAGCATAACTAGGACGGGTTAGTAGGATACGTTAGGCGTGCACATTAGTTGAGAGGTGAGGACCTCAAGTGAGAGCACGTGAAACTAACATGTATATAATATGTGCTGATTATGGATTTTAAATACTTACAAAATAGTTTAAAACTATTTTACTGAAGCTCTGACCCGTTTTCCAAATCTATTTTGTAAAAACCATTTTAGGTGCCCAAACACAGGGATGCCCAACTTAGTAGTTCATTCTCATTTGACATGATGCAGTTGCTGGGGACGATTGCAGGAACTCGGCAGTAGACACCTCCTTTTCTTTCTGATATGATGCCTCATTTCATTTATCTCAGTCGGGCATGTCTCCCATCTTTTATTAGTAGTTATTTCCCGAGACACTGTACTTCATTTACTTTCAGTGTTGTATTTAGTTTTAGTTAGGGATTATTGTACGCGAGTTTCAGGCTGGAATGTTTATCCCATTCATATCTTATTTGATTTAGTTATTTCAATATCATGATGTTGATTAATTGGATTGATGAATGTTTTTATTCATTTCATTGTTGGTTTCAAATCATTGCATGTTAATTTAAAGAAGTAAAATTTGACAACATCTTAATTTACTAGTGTAGGTGGTTAGGATTTAATAGTTTTCGACAATGATGCTAAGAATGAACTAATTTGATATTCTACTTAATTTAAATAAGGACTGATCACCCGATATTTAATTAGGAGGGGTGTCATATATACCTCCATGTAGAGATTTTGTATTGTTTGTAAAAAAAGAAGGATGGTTCACTCTAACTGTGTGGATTATAGGGAGCTGAACAAGGTCACGATGCAAAATTAGTATCCATTATCACGTAACGATGATCTATTTAAATAGTGGGGGATTCGTCGTTCTTTTGAAAGATTAACTTAGACTTAGAGTATTACTAGTTACTTATTTAAGAGGAGGATATTTCGAAGATGTTTTTTTGATGTGCTACAGATCATATGATTTTGGGTTATGCCAATTGGGTTGACCAACACGCCATCAGTTATTATGGGAATTATTAATTAGGTTTTTTGACCATTCTTGGATCGTTTCATCATTGTATTTATTGACGATATTCTAGTGTATTCTCACTCAAAGTAGGAACATGTTGATAATTTATGAATTGTTTTTTCGACACTAAGGGAGCATAAGTCGTACGTTAATTTCTCAAAGTTTGCATGTTGTGTTTGAGAGATGCATGTCTTGAACCATGTCATACCGTAGGCTGGGATTTTGGTGGATGCTACTAAGGAATTCGGGAATAACCCACGACACCTATAGATGGTAGGAGTTTCTTATGTTTGGAGGGGTACGACAGGAGGTTCATTAATGGGTTCTCGAAGATTGTCAGGACACTCACTCATCTCATCTGGAAGAGGGTACCATTTGTGTGGAGCGTAGATGGGGATAAATTATTTGAGAAACACAAATATAAGATCACCATCAAGCCCTTCCTAGAATTACCATTGTGGTGACAATTATTGTGCAACACAAATAAATATGAAAGAGGTAATGACCAAAAAAGAACAAATAAAATGCCAATCACACAACAACAGGTGTATGTGGTTCAGCAAAGATGTGACTACATCCACGGTGGTGCAGTCAATATTATTTCTCTATATTTTGAAGAATAAGTACAGAGAATACAACTTGTCCTTTGCCCCGGACCTAGGGTTTAATTTATATATGTGTATGCTAGTTAGTGGAGATGATGGGTTCCTTCATATTAGCCATATTCCCTATCCCTTCCCTTCATGGGACTGTGCTCCCCTATAACTTCTCTTCATGGGATCGTGGGGAGAGACCGGATCAATATGAAAGATAGAGGGCCTGGACTATGGGCCTCCAGAACTGGGCTACTCGTCCAGGCCCATGGTTCTCAATTCTGGGTACCTACAATTGCCCCTGAATTTGTTGGGCCATGTTTATGGGTCCAATGAATTTAAATGATCAGCCATTATGGCTGATTTTGTGATTCTTTGAAAACTGTGAAGTTGATTTGGCGGCACCCTCTTCGCTATCCGTGCGCTATGATTAGAATTGAAGGCTTGTTGGGATAGCCACTTTTTCATTCATCGTTTCAGTCTTTCCAGTATTCTTCCTTCTTCTGAGAACTCTAGAGCCTCGTACCTTCCTCTCTGAATTCCCATTCCCATTGCTTCTTAGTCGTCTTGAGCTCGTGCTTCTTCATCATTCGAACCGATCTTCTGTTTTGTAAGTTTCTTGTGCCCTTTCTTTGCACTTTCTCTTTGGTTTGTAAGATTTGAGTTTTTCAATGGCGAAGATTGGAAATAGGTCAATCTCTGAGTTTAGGAAGTTCTAAAATATTCTTGAGTGGGTAGATATTGAATGTTGTGCCTCCCCTCCTAGGAACGTTAGGGATATAGAGGATGCTCACTAGATCCATGTTTTGTTGCTCTCCCAGGGGGGCTTACTTTTCCCCCTAATGATCTATTTCTGCATTGTTTTGGTTATTTTGATATTGTTCCCGCACAGTGCTCGCCCAATGCGTGGAAGATAGTAAATGGCATCCATAGAATAAACCAGTTGTATGGTACTCGGTTAGGACTTGCTGAGATCTGTTTCTGCTATTCCTTCTCTCGAACTAGCTCAGGTGTTTTATACCTCAAAGCTAGGAGTCCTGATAGGGTATTGGTAGTAAACCTACCTGATTCCCATAAGGACTACTGGCAAAAGGGTTTCCTCGTTAGAAATTGGCAGTTCCCTCCCCAGTTTAAAGGGTCGAGGTCTGAGAGGTTCACTGTCCCTTTTTATGGGGAAGAATATATAGGTAGACATTGTACTGTTATTTCAACCTTTGCTGGCTTGTGATTTTTCTAACCTCTTTGCTTTTTCTTTCACACCGAGGACAAAGAATTTGGAGCCTGCTCTCAGCGAGGTTTGCATCTCAGAGTTGGTGAAATCTTGGAATATTAGGGAGCCTTTGGGTGACAGCGAGCATCCCAGGTCTGTTGCCTTTTTGCTTGAGTACAAGAACACAGGCTCCAGCTTCATAGCACGACCTATGGAAAGTGTGCTAGAGTTTGATTTTTTGGGAGAGACTACTACTAAGCCGATACCGTTGGATGAAGAAGAGAGCAGCTCTGAAAGTGAGCCTGCTGGTAATCTCGGTGAAGGGAGTTCTGATAGTAGCAGCTATTCTGATTCTGAGGAGGCTTCTAAGGCTTGAGGATCGTCAAGTACTTCCAGCAGTTCCGATGAAGATATGCCTCTAAGGAAGAACCTGATCAGAGATGATGATGATGATGACCATGTGCTCCTTGCACAAAGGTCAAAGAAACAGAAAACTGTATCTGGGGTTGTGGCTACAGGTTCTCGGCCTTCCTCTCAGGAGCAAGAGAGGAAGAGGATAGAAGAAGAGCAGGTGAAAGAGAGGGAGAGAAAGAAGGAGGAGGAGAAGAACAAGGTGGAAGAAAGGAAAAGGGCCGAGGAGAGGAGGAAGAGAGAAAGTGAGAGGGAGGAGGAGAAGAAGAGAGCTAAGGCAAGGACGAAGGTCGGGCAGGCCTTAGTTCCAGTGTCTGCTCTGCCAGAGGGAGCTTCCGTGGCAATCTCCCCTTAGCTAGATCCGGCCCTGCTTTAGAGAGATATCCTCCCGGCTGATCGCCAAAGGGCAATAGGTTCGGAGCATCTGGCCCTTCAGGCTAGTCAGAGGCTTGCTCTGGTAAGGTTTCTTTTCCTCTCGTGTTTTGCTGACTTCTCTTGCTTTCCTTTTCTTATATCTCTTTCTTTTTCATAGTTCGTTATCGACTTCGCTGTGATGTATCACTCACGCGACGAGCTGGTGAAGAAGAATAGTGAACTGGAGCAAGAAAACTCTTCCTTGAAGCTGAAGGGTAAGGAGCTCGAGGCCAGTTTCAAGGCTGTTGATGCTGCTAGGATATCGTCTAATTTGGCCCTTACCACTTCCGCTCGCGAGAGAGATGATGCGGTCAGGGAGCTGGGCGAGCTGAGGAAGGCTTATGATCTGGTATGTACGAGCAAGCTGGACCTTGCAGAGAAGAGAAGAGTTCTGTCCGAGCAACTGGAGGCAGAGAAAGCCCAGGCAGCCACCATGAAGGAGGACTCATACAACTCTGGGTGGGCTGCTACTTATGATGATGCTGAGGCTCAGATTGGCTACATCAGCCATCTGAATTTCAAGAAGGGATGGAACAAAGATCTTCTAGCTGCTGGTGTGGATGTTGAGTCTCCCTTATTTGACGAGCATGACCCGGGTCCCAAGCCAACTGTGGATGAAAAAGCTCCTGCTTTAATTATCGAGGGTGCTGATCTTCCTTCGGATACAGTTCCTGCTGAGGGGGATACTTCTGCTGCAGCTGATAAAGGGAAGCAGCCAGACACCGCTGGACAGTCTGAGGTTGCCAGCTAATCTGTTTTTAGGATTTTCTTTTGTACTTTTTTCTTGTAATCTCCCAATTTTTTTCTACTCGATGTACTTGGACTTTATTAATGAATGATAAGATTCTCCATTTTGTTTACGCTGATCCCTTTTTCTCTTCTATCTTTCTTTTATCTGTAGTTGGTTGACGTGGATGACTATATTCCTGTTACCTCCCAACTGGGTAGGACTCTTGGTCCTAATGCAAGCCCTGCAGTTCGCCAGGCCTTTGCTAGACTTTGCAGGTTTTCTAAATCAAGGAACCAAAAATATAAGGATCGGTCTGAGCTAGTGGCCAAGTTGAAGGACAGGCTCCAGGAGATGGGAGAAATCGGTGCTTCAGTGCAAGAAGAAGTCAGTGCACTGAGAGAAAGGTTGTTGGAGGCCACCGAGATTAACCAGGTCGGGGAGTTCCTGCAGCAGGAGAATGAAGACTTGAGGAGTCAAGTCCTAAGGCTTAAGGATCATTCACGGAGCATCGCTTCGGCAGTCCTACAAGGCTCTTCTTTATCGCGAGCTGCTCGGCCTTCCCTCCCGCGTGCTGGTAGGAGTGCCAGGGGTAGGAGCAGGGAAGTCGAGGAACAGCGTGAGAGGGAGATGGAGGAGCTGCGCGGTGACGTTCGACGAGCTTATGTGACTACTGCTGGGCTCCAGAGGGATGTCACTCGACTTCGGCATTTGTTTAAGAACGGTCCTCAACAAGTGTGGTCTGATGTCTACGATCAAGGATGGTTGGATGCTCCGACGAGACTATCAGAGTTCGAAGAGCTCTCCTTCATCAGAGGGTGGTTGAGTGCCCTCAAAGAGCTGCAGGTCCCGAGGAACTCGACGTTGTGGTATCGACACGAGATGTACTCCTCCACTCTTATGCCTAATCCATTCAGGCGGGATGATCGATGGATCCCCATTGATGCCATTCCCCGGAAACTATTGGAATTGGACGCAAATGAGGTCGTGGAGGAGCTCGCCCCTGCTCCTGATGATGGAAGGAGAGCTAAAGTTGCTGATTATCTTGCTCGGAGGCTTCCACCTCCTTGAGATTTTGTTACTATTTTTCTTTTTGATAATTGTAAATGCTTTGGGCGAGCTTCGCTGACTAAACATGTATTATCATTGTTTGTAAATATAAAAGAGTAATGAAAAGTTCGAGTTTTGGGCAATTTTTCCGACTAAACGTGTTCATCCAATCCTTTTATATTTTGCTGCTTCACAATCCTTTTATTTTGTCATGTGAGTGTCCGCTCAGTCCAGTACAAGAATACCATTGTGCCCTCACTTTACCTTTTAGGTTGTGTCGTCACACTCCCTTAGGCCTAAGTAGGGCAATTGGCGAGGACACACCTGGTATTGGATGTCATCATCCGATCAGGATTTTGTTCAACCAAAGTAGGTTTGATGCCTAAGAATACTCTGTAGGGCTTCACATATTGCCAGGGGCAATGCTAAGAGGTCTGTCGTGCTTCATGATGATGACCTGAGGAGGGGTGTTCCCCTGCTATGTCGACCATTATGCCTGTGATTTGGAAGGGATGTGTAATAAAATATGACCGTTACTAATTAGAGAGTGATTTAACTGAGAGATTTTCATTAGTGAAATGAGAAATGAACTGTCCTTTCTCATAACGAATACAATAATAGATTTAATAACAAAATTCCTAAAAATAGAACTTCTTGAGATTAGCTGCGTTCCATGCTCGTGGTATCTCCCTGCCCTCCATCGTTTCCAAATGATAGTTACCCTGCAGGTCGTCTCTAATTATCTTATAAGGTCCTTCCCAGTTTGGGCCCAGTTTACCGTCTGATGGCTTCACTGTGTTGCCCAGGACCTTTCTTAGAACATAGTCCCCAACTCTGAATCTCCTCGGGTTGACCCTCTTGCTGTAGTGCTTCGCGAGCTGTTGCTGATAGCTTGCAAGTTTCACTAGGGCAAGTTCCCTGCGCTCGTCGGCTAGGTCGAGTTCAGCGAGCAAAGCTTCATCGTTCTGGCCGACAAGGTCGGATCTCATTGTTGGCAATCCCGCCTCTAGTGGGATGATTGCCTCCATACCATATGTTAGTGAGAATGGCGTTTCTCCTGTTGCTCGCCTAGGAGTCGTTCTGTATGCCCATAGGATATGCGGTAGCTCGGTTTCCCATGCGCCTTTGGCTCACTCTAACCGTTTCTTCAATCCAGAGATCACTATTTTATTGGAAGCTTCAGCTTGTCCGTTGCTTTGAGGGTAAGCTACCGAGATGAAATGGTGCCTGATCCCGTGTTCGTTGCAGAAGTCTTGAAAAGGGCCACTCTCAAACTGTGTTCCATTATCAGTGATGATGGTCCTTGGGATTCCAAATTGAGTGATTATATTCCTCCATATGAACCTCATCATGTCAGCATCTCGGATGTTCGCCAGTGGTTCTGCCTCGATCCACTTGGTAAAGTAGTCAGTTGCAACCAACAGATATTTGCGATTGCCGGCAGCGGTGGGCAGTGGTCCCACGATGTCCATCCCCCATTGGGCGAAAGGCCAGGGGATGGTCAGGGATTTTAATTCGCTGGCGGGATGGTGGACCATAGGAGCGTGAAGTTGGCATTTAAGGCATTTGCGGACATATACTGTGGAGTCCTTTTGCATGTATGGCCACCAATAGCCTTCCTTCATTGCTCGGAAGGCTAGAGACCTTCCTCCAGCATGACTTCCATAGATTCCTTCGTGAATCACGTGAAGCACTGCCTTGACATTGCCTAGGTGGACGCATCTAAGGTAGGGACCGGAGAAAGATCTTTTATACAAGTCGCCTCCTGTGGATAAGTGAAAGCGAGCAGCTTTGACTCTTATCTGGTGGGCAGTTCTCTTGTCCTCTGGAAGCGTTCCGTCCTTTAAATAATCCTTCAAGGGGTCTATCCAGTTGGGGGCTGATTCCAATTGGAGTATTTGTTTCGCGTTTGGAAGCTCGCAGTTGCTGTGAATGCTTGGGCCACTGAGGAAATCGATAGGGATAACCCTTTTAAGGCTAGAATCAACTGCCGAACTCAGGGCTGCTAGCGCATCAGCGTGGCTATTTTGCCCCCTGGGAAACTATTGGATGTTGATCTCTTCAAAGCTCGCCATTAAGTTTTTCACCAGGGAGAGGTAGGCTGCCATTCTTTCATCCTTTGCATTATAGTCTCCACTTATCTGGTTGGAAACTAGTTGTGAATCGCCAAATACCTGCAAATGCTTTGCTGCCAAAGTTTGCGCTTTTTGGAGACCTCCTATTAGGGCTTCATATTCTGCTTCGTTGTTGGAGGCTGCAAATCCCAGCCTGATTCCTTGCTCAAGGACTGTATTTTCTAGAGTGATGAGAACAATTCCTACACCTGCCCCCTTTGAGTTGGAGGCTCCATCAACGAATAGTTTCCAGCTTTCCACTGTAGCTTGGTTGTTTTGTTTTGTTGGCTTAGGCTGGTCGAAGGGTTCTTCGCCTGTGAATTCAGCTATGAAATCAGCAAGGATTTGACCCTTAATAGCTGTCCTTGGTTGAAATTGGATGTCAAATCGGCCGAGCTCGACTGACCATTTGGACAGTCTGCCTGACAAATCCGCCTTCCTTAGGACAGCCTTGAGGGGGTGTGATGTAAGAACGATGATCGTATGAGCTTCGAAGTAATGCTTCAGTTTCCTCGAGGCCATTACTAGGGCGAATGCGAGCTTTTCCAATGGTAGGTAGCGCTGCTCGACGTCTAATAAGGTTTTGCTCGCGTAATAGACTGGATGTTGGATTCCTGTAACTTCACACATTAGCGCTGAGCTGACAGTATGACTGGATACAGAGAGGTAGAGGTACAAAGAGTCCATTTGCTGTGGTATGACAAGCAATGGTGGAGAGCTTAGGTAGGACTTGAGCTCGTTTAATGCTCGCGAGCAATCTGGGGTCCATTCTACTGTTTTGATGCCTTTTAAGAGTTGGAAGAAAGGCTTGCATCTCTTGGAGGATTTAGAAATGAAACGATTTAGAGCAGCGAGCATTCCAGTGAGCTTCTGTACATCTCGGACTGTGCGAGGAGGTTGCACTCTGTTGATTGCATCAATCTGGTCCGGATTAGCCTCTATGCCTCGCTTGCTGACCAAATACCTAAGAAACTTTCCTAACTGGACACCGAAGGAACACTTGCTCGCATTGAGTTTCATTCGGTACTTCCTGAGGATTTTGAAGGTACTTGAGAGGTCCGAGTGGTGATTCTTCTTCTCCTTGCTCTTGACGAGCATGTCGTCGATGTAGACCTCCATTGTGTCTCCCATTTGATTCTTGAACATTTTAGTAACTAGCCGATGATAGGTTGCCCCTCATTTTTTAGCCCAAAAGGCATGACCTTGTAACAGTATAAACCAACCGTCATGATAAACGCCGTTTTGTCCTGATCTGGGGCATACAGGGGAATCTGGTGATATCCTGAATACGCATCCAGGAAACTCATTCGTTCATGAGCTGCGGTGGCGTCTACTAGTTGGTCAATTTTCGGAAGAGGGAAGCTATCCTTGGGGCAGGCTTTGTTGAGGTCAGTGAAGTCTATGCAAACTCTCTACTTCCCATTGCTTTTCGGAACTACCACTGGGTTGGATAACCATTTGGGGAATTGCACTTCCCGTATGGATCCTGCATCCAACAGTTTTTCGACTTCTTTTTCTATTACTCTGGCTTTCTCGGGAGCAGTTCGCTATGCCTTCTGCGCTATTGGCTTGAATGTGGGATCGACGTGCAACTGATGGCAAACTATATTGGGATCGATTCCTGGTAGCTCATAGGGTTCCCAAGCGAAAACATCTATGTTGCTTTTAAGTTAGGTTGACAAATCCTTTTGCTCTTGGTCGGTGAGTGACGCTCCGATCAGGAAGACTCTGCTGTTGTCACCTTCTTTAGCTGTCACTTCTACCAGGTCCTCGACGACACGCTTGGAGGGGAGGAGCCTGGTCTCTTCCACTCCAAGCCTTCCATATTTTAATTGCTATTTGGAAGGAATTGCACCTTCCTCCACTTTCTCGCTGGGTTGAACGACTTTTTTCTTTGGCTTTGGTCGGATGGCCGCTATGAAGCACTTCCTTGCCATCGCCTGGTCGCCATGTATCTCCATTAGGTCGAGGAGACTGCCTTCATTGTATGAATCCATCCCCTGCCGAGGATGGCCTGATATGGTGAATCGATGTCAACCACCAAGAATTCGATCATCTTGGAAACATTTCTAGCGCGCACTGGTAGTACTATTTTGCCCAGAGGCATGGTCATTTTTCCAGCGAAGCCAACCAGAGGGACAGTGGTTCCCTTTAGCTCGGCGATGTTCAACTTCAATTTTCGGAACAGGTCGATGTACATTACTTCGGATGAGCTTCCTTGATCGACGAGCAGCCTGTCGATGTCAAAGTTGGCTATCTTGAGTGTAATGACTAAGGCATCATGATGTGGGGTTCTTACTCCCACAAGATCTTCATCCGTGAAGACAATATGCTTATTGTAGTTGATGTCCTCTGCTCGCCGATGTTTTCCTGACTGTGATTTTGCTGGGTCAATCTAAAAAGCTTGCATTACCACTGTCAGTTTCTTTACCTCCATTCGAGCTAAGTTACCTTGGATTTTCTTGACGTCAGATACTCCATGGATTACTGCGAATTCGTGTCCGGCATCATCTTCCAATATGTTGTCGGGTTTCGCCTCTTTGTGGGCGGCTACTTTCTCTACCTTCTTTTCCACAAAGTCATTCAAATGTACGAACTAGGCCAACTCCTCAAGGTGGGACTTAAGAGCCTTGCAATGCTCGGTCTTATGCCCTCCCTCTTTGTGGAAAGTGCATCTTAATGCATTGTTTCTTTTCGAGGGGTCTCCTCCCATTTTTCGGGGCCATTTGATGAACGACTCATCCTTGAACTTCGCGAGAATTTTGTAAATCGGCTCTTTGAAGACGGTGTTGACCGCCTGGAACGATTTTGGTACGTCAAGGTTCCCTCCGCTTTTGGAGCCATTCTTGCTCCCACTCTTTCCTCCTTTCTTCTGGTTTTCAACTTTCTCACTTCCCTTGGTAGTGAGCTTGGCTTGACCGTTCTCTCCTACATTAAGGCGGGTGACGTCTTCCACCTTTACGTATTTCTCAATTCGGGCCATCAGGTCGTCAATGGTCATAGCTTCCTTCTTCGTCAAGGACTGGTAAAGGAGGGAAGAGCTAGGTAATCCGATTTTGAAGGAAGTCACTGCCACCCCTTCTGCGCAATCCTCAATCTCTTTGAATAACTCCCAGTACCTCTTCGCATAGTCTCGGAGTGTTTCTTGAGGCGTTTTCTTCATGGTTAATAGAGCATCTATCCTTTTCGGATGGGAGCTGCTGGTGATGAACCGGGCCGTAAAGAGCTCGGCCTGGGATTTGAAATTTCTGATGGATCGGTGAGGGAGTTTTTCAAACTATTTCTGAGCCACGTCATGGAGGTTCGAGGGGAAAATACGGTACATAAGTGCATCCCGGTGATTCCAGAGAGTCATGGCCTACCGGTACTGCCTGACATGATCAATGGGATCAGTCTTCCCGTCGTAAATCTTGAACCTTGGAATGGCAAATTTCTTGGGAGCCTCTTCCTCTTCAATTTCCTTCGTGAAGGGTGACTTCATCTGGGTCTTGAGAGCTCTCTTGGCGAGTTCTCTGGTCGACCTGGTGCCGCGGTGAGCTGGATGTTGGTCCATTTCTCTGCGGACCAGGTTCTGTATGTTTTCGTCGCTGCAAGCAGGGCTCTGGTAGCGGCGAGCTCTTCTTAGTTACTCGCGGAGGTCGTCCTCTGAGTTGCCACCATCAACCCTTTGATATTCCTGCCTAGGGCTCCTTCCTCGGCTGTGAGATTTGCTCGCCTGAGGGCTAGGAGTGCGATAGAGGCATCTCATGATATCGGGATATAGTTCCTTCTCCAGTCTTTCTAGTCTGCTTTTCAAGCGAGCATTATCAGCCTCGTATCCGCGCGAACACTCCCTCTACTCATGGAGCCTTGCCTCGTATGCATCAATCAATCTGGATATCTGCGTGGACTTTGCTGGTCCTTGACTTTCTTCTGAGGATGGCCTTTCCAAGCGAGCCTCACGATCTGAACGTCGAACCTCAGACCTAATCCTGTGAGGAGCAGGTGGCTCTTCAATATCTCTTGCTTGAGGAGCGTTGCTGCTGTGACCAGACATCTTAGATTCTTTTCTTGGCGTGGGATCTTCTCGGGGAAAGATGAACGCTTCCCACAGACGGCGCCAATTGTGGTGACAATTATTGTGCAACACAAATAAATGTGAAAGAGGTAATGACCAAGAAAGAACAAATAAAATGCCAATCACACAACAACAGGTGTACGTGGTTCAGCAAAGATGTGCCTACGTCCACGGTGGTGCAGTCAGTGTTACTTCTCTATATTCTGAAGAATAAGTACAGAGAATACAACTTGTCCTTTGCCCCGGACCTAGGGTTTAATTTATATATGTGTATGGTAGTTAGTGGAGATGATGGGTTCCTTCATATTAGCCATCTTCCATATCCCTTCCCTTCATGGGATTGTGCTCCCCTATAACTTCTCTTCATGGGATCGTGGGTAGAGACCGGATCAATATGAAAGATAGAGGGCCTGGACTTTGGGCCGCCAGAACTGGGATACTCGTCTAGGCCCATGGTTCTCAATTCTGGGTACCTACAACCATATAGTGGCTTGTAGTATTTGGTATATAAATGCTTCACTAGAGGGTCTGGGAGTTGTGTTGATGTAGGAAGAGATGCCTATAGCTTATACTTCCCGAAAGCTTACGCCTCGCAAGGGAAATTATACCACTCCCAATCTGGACTTGGTAACAAAAACAAATTCCCTCTATATTTATAGACATTAGTTGTTGGGTGAGGGGTTCATACCTCAACTATGGTTGGTTGTGCCAAAAAGTCTTGAGCTGAGGAGAGCAATGTTAGATAAGGTGCACGGTTGGAGGTCAACGATACATCCCGAAGGGGATAAAATGTAGTAGGTATGCATAGATCATATTAAGGAACAGGGTTAAAGTAAGACATTGCATAGTGTATGTTGAGGTATCAACTAGTAAAGGTGCATTATTATCATCCATTAGGGGAATTACATCTTAGGGGTGTAAATGGATATTCGAAAATCCAAATCCGTCCGGTATCCGAGTACAATTTTTACGAATATTCATCCGAAACTTTGGATATGGATAGTGATATAAAATATCTAGGAAAATGATACGGATATGAATACTATTTGTATCTGACATGGATAATCCGTATCTGAGGCGGTTTATCCAAATTTCTAGTTATCCACTTTTCCAAATATCCGTATTCATATTATATTTAATATTAATTAATTATTGATATATATATATATATATATATATATATATATATATATATATATATAGAGAGAGAGAGAGAGAGAGTATGTCGTATACCTCTACAACCGTCGAAGAATAATTCAAGATCATTCAAGGGTCAAAACGGATCCGAATATCAAAGTTCTTCAACATTCAAGCCTCCGCGAGATAAATTTGGTAAAGGTTGTGTTTTGATTCCTTAGCATTTCACTTAGAGTGTTGGGATTATATCAAATATTTTCTAAGTGTTGGAGCGAACTTTTTAAGTTTTTCGTCAAAAATATTTTTCTAAGTGTTGAGGCGGATTTTTGAATTAAAAAAAAGATATAATTTTTATTTGGTCGTTCAAGCGACAACGTGCCGTCGCATGAAGTCGCAAGATCTCGTTCAGGCGACATCTTGATCTCGTTCGAACGACGCTCCATTCCGTTCGAGCGAGCTGCTGCTTTAGATTTTTTATAAATTGGTTTGTCCAACTTCATTTTTTATCAGAAGACCTGCGAATTTTCAATAGATGAAACTACTTTGGCAGAGTACTTTGTTTTCTCACTTTTAGAGATTTAATCCCTTCTGTTTTCAATTCAAAAAATCCTAATTACATTGAATGCATTATTTTGGAACCTAAAGACACATCTTTGTTGAAGTTTCTCTTGTAGAGAAAATCTCAATTGTTGATCTAGGTGATCTTTAGAGGAGTACTAGGCTGATGATGATTGCATGTTAATAGGGAGTACTCGTGGGTATTCCTGGGCTGAATTAGAGTTGCGGTTCTTATTGACTCTAGACTATGTGTCTATGTGATTGTTTTGAGGAGTGATCATTGCTAATTTCATTGTAATTATTGTAAGTTGCGATTTACATCTTTATAATGAAATAAAGGTTTTACCTGAAAGGTTTTTTTTCCTGAAATATGTGTCAGCAATTATTTTTTGTTGGATTGATTTTTTCACATGTAGTTGCATGTTTTAGGTCTGAATAAAATTGGATTACAAATTGACACTAATTAAATAAGTTTAAATTGGAAATTTGCGAATTAGTTTGAATATTTATCATGCACGACATTCTCATTTATATCTAAATCGAACTGGGTTTTGTTTATATGAAATGGTTTTGTATGTAATCACATGCTTACAGTTTTTCCCAAAGGGGTATCTTTTATTTTTTTGTTCTAGTTTATTATAATGATCTTCCGTCTCTAAATTAAACTAGGTTTCATTTATTTAAACATATTTTGTATTTATTGATTGTATTCTATTTGGTGTTTCTTATTGGGATGTATTGCTTTTTTTTAATTGAAATAGATATTGTTGTACATTTCCAATAAACTATGTATTTTTCAAAGATTATAGGACAATATGTCAGAAGAGAAATTTTGAGGAGCGATGGACAATTCAATATTACGAGGGGAAAAGAGAACTCAAAATTCATGAATATGATCTTTAGAGGTTAGTACTTGGTTTCAAACATTCTTTTAAGAGTTTATATTATTTTTTAGTTATTGAAAAATTTCCTTGGACTTTGATCGTCTAATTTTTATTCAATATGAATTTTAGTTAGTATTAAGGGATAAGCAAGGTAAACGGATATGGCCATTGTTCGAATCCAGGATACTCAAGATAATACGGATATGGATAATTTTTTTTACTATCCGAGCGAAGATGGATATGGATAGTTCGTTCAGATAGCAGATACAGATATCGAAAACATGGTATCCCCTCCATATCCGTCCGTTTACCACTCCTAATTATAGCATTTTGAATAATGTCAAGAGGAAAATAAAATCATCGTCGTGGACTTCATAATATAATCTATGAGGTTTCGAAGATCATCTTGATTATATTTGGGTCAATGTCGATATTTTGACGAAGGTACCTCATTTCCTTATGGTTCAAACACATTAAACTGCAGAGTAGTACGCCATGTTGTTTATGGAAGAGATAGTACGACTTCATAGAGTACTGCTGGATATAGTGTCTAAAAGGGACAATACTTTCATTTTTTTATCCCAGAGTGATTTTCGGGATGCTATGGAATGATATCTAAATTATAGTACGACATGTCATCCTCATTCATATGGTCAGACTGATCGGGCAAACTAGATTCTATAAGATATGCTTTGGACATATTTCTGGACCTCAAAAGGAGTCAAAAAGGTTGTGATGTGATATAAGTGCTTGTTTCCATGTCTCAATAACTTGTTGGATCATTTAAAGAGAAGTGTCTTATGGTGAAGAGTTAGTCATTGGTGGTAATGATGACATCTTGATGAAGCAAAATCATATGTAGTGGTCGTGGGCATTACATAGAATTTTTAGGTCAATGCCTGTTCGGGATCAAATGTGGAACTATACTGATAGAGGTTATGGGGGTTATAATTGGCGGGATTTCCTTTCTATATTGACAAATGTGGAAGGTTACACTTATTAGACAAATTGTTTGTGTGAGAGGGACCCAAGCTATAGAATGTAATTTTGTCCAAGGTGATTGTTTCATGAGTTACTTTACATTTCAGAAGAAATTGGGTGCGTAATTATTTGGGGAATTCATATGGTTAGTATGGTGAAAATACTATTGGTATACTTTTCTTGAGAAGGGATTCTTGCCAGTAGAAAAGGTAGAGCACCAAAGACATTCAAAGAGTTGCAGTGTTCAAAATCTCATTGTAAAAGTGGAAGAAACCTCAGAAGACATAGAGTTAATTATATAGTGTATGAAGATTTCCATCATAGGCGAAAGAGATTTTATGACAAATGAAAGCATGGGTTGGGGACCAAGAGGCAGGTCAAGTTCTGTTGAAGACCTCCTTGTAGAGAGAAGTTGTAAAGTTTGTATTGCGAAGGAAAGTGGGCATTCTGATGTGTAGATTATTTTCATACTCTGGTTAAGGAGGGGGTCAATATCATTTGACCTCACCTTATTATCATCAGTGTCCACGTGATGTTTATGTGGGTAAACAATGGTGGAAGTTCTTGCAGGACAAGTTGATAATTCAACAATTAGACTAGTTGGTTGAGTGTGAGTCGAACGTGATTTACACTGATTGACCTTAGTGGGTAATATGTCGTGGGATGAGTAGATTCTGTATACAATAGGAACACGTTATAGGCGATAGATTCATAAACTTTCAAGTAGAAGTATAATGAATTCAAATTTTGAATATAAAATTCCTTATTTAGGGGGGAAGAATGTAATACCCCATATATTTATACGGGAAACTAATTGTGAAATTATCTTATTTGGTTGCATGATATGTGATGTCATTATTTAAAATATTTATGTATATTTTAAATTGTTATATGTGCTATACAAATTCTATTTCAAATTGGAATTAATACATGGTAAAATCGTAATTAAATATTTTGACATGATTGTGTATTATAGGTGACTATGGAAATGGTTAGGAGTTTGGTATCGAGGGTTTCTTTGTTTGAAGAATCCCCTTGGTCTCGGGTTCCAAAGATTGTGAAGTAGTTTCCTATAATTCTTTATCGCACTAAATTAATAAATTGGATTTTTGATTCGTACTAGTGATTAGGCATAAATTCTTCCAAATTCACCCCTTAATTTTTAGGCTTTTATTACCTCGGACATTGTAAAATGAGTTGATTTATCTCATATCATTGATAATGGCTTCGTCTAACAAGTATCCCGAGTTTCGTGTATTTCTTATGTGTTTTACAGGTATTTAATACATGAAAGAAATAAATCGGAAAAAGCAGGAGAAAAGAAAGAAGACGAGTTAAAAGGGAAAAAGCGTAATTTCCACCAATAATTCGGTTGAGGACCCAAAATAAAAGTCTAAGATCTCGAGTCGATGAGCGCGTTGGAAGAAACGACGTCATGATTCAAGTTCTGGAATAGAAATTATGAAGACCCGAAGATGTGAGATAATCAAGAGAATTTGAAGAGAAAATCAAGAGAAATTGAGAAGCATATTCGGACCAATCCGGATGGCACAAAAACTGGATCAATCCGGCCCGCAAAGTTTTCTGCATAAGGCCTATTTAGTGGACCAATCTGGATGAAATAAACACATATCGATCCGTTTATCACCCAGACCAATCCGAAATGTTCTGACCGGATCGATTCGGGATTCGAGATTTGGAATTATCTTCTTCAAGCTAGAGTTTTGCATGACTCCTACTCTTATATTTTTCGTAGGGTATAAAGTTCAAAATCATCCCAGACATTAAGGGAGCTTCTAAGTCATTTTAAGAGAAGCCTTGTATTTAGTTTTAAGGGAAGAACAACAGAAACCTGTAACAACCCGCATAATTTTTGGGCTATTTTCAAAAAAAAAAGGAAAAATAAAGTTTTAGATAAAATTATTTTTATTGCTCAAATATGTTGGTTATTATTTTTAAAGGCGAGAATTTCAAACGGTTTCGAAAGCGGAGTTAAAACGGATTTTAAAATGATTTTAAAATGTTTTTAATTCTTGGAATTCTAAGTCGGCGAACATTAAGTAATTTTCAAGAGTTGTTTTGACGTCCAACTATTCATTTATTTGCCTTATTTAAAGGAGTCTTTTGTCTTCCAACTCTTCATTTATTTGCATTATAAAAGGAAGTCGTGGGCAACCCTTTTAACCTACTTTTGGCACAAATTTCGACAGCAAATATATTTTATATTCCTCTTCTTTTTATATACACATTGGCCCTTGAGATTTTGAGTTCCAACCTTAGATTAGAGGTGTTGTAGGGGTTATTTTGTTGGAGGTTCTTGGAGGAGATTTTGTAAATCTTTTGAGTTGATCTTGAGGATGTGATCATTGGTTTCTCATCAGGTTTTGAGGTATGGGGTTTTACATAATATGCTCCTTAAATCTAGCGAGTGTCATTCTCTTTGAATTCTTGTTTAATTGAACTCATATTTGAATTTATAAATTCATTGAAATCTGGAAAATAATTGTTGAAATTATTTTGATTCATGTGGTATCATTATATTGTTATTGAGCACATTGTCATGAGATTTTAATATGGCACGGATGTTGTGAACCCGCCAAAATACATATTCCCGGCTATGGCTTGATAAAGCATATGCGAATGGGGTGAGGCCTGGTTACCCATTGATGTGTTGTTGAAAAATTATATTGATAAATGCTTTGAGATTTGCATTTGATTTGAATATTCGTACTCGTGTTGTTATGTTTTATTCATCGCTAACATATATTTGTTGAGCATCTTTCTTGTCGTATTATGTACTTCCCCATATTTTCTTTTAGTTGGCATGTTAGTGTGGATTTGAGCGCTATGGACCAATTCGGATTAATTTTAGCGTGGATTATTTGGGAAGAGTTTTAATACAAGTTGGAAGACTTGTATTAATTATTTCATTGATGTATAGAGCATTTGTATTCGAGTTAGATAGTTGTAATTTTAATTCGAGAGACTTGTTGTAATTGAAGAGATTGAGATTAGTGGATTTATACTATTGTGGGTTTATTTAGATGCTCTATACCTTGTCACTTGTGGATTTGGATTTATTTTATCGCATTAGCACTCCGTTCGCTCTCCCCGGGCGGGCGGGGTGTTACAAATGTTATCAGAGCTTAGGTATACGGCAACCCTCGGGGCTTGGGTTTTGGGTTCATTGCGTGGTTAGCAATTTTTGGAGATAGCAAATTTTAGGTGATATTCGTGATAAGTTTCGAGATTAGAGGTGAGGAAATTATTTTTGGAGACGAAATTATTTTTGGAGATTGTTAGCTTGATTTTTTAGAGTTAGGCATTCGGCGAATTTCGAGGGCGAAATCCCATTGTTAGTGGGGAAGTGTAACAACCCGCATAATTTTTGGGCTATTTTCAAAAAAAAGAGGAAAAATAAAGTTTTAGATAAAATTATTTTTATTTCTCAAATATGTTGGTTATTATTTTTAAAGGCGAGAATTTCAAACGGTTTCGAAAACGGAGTTAAAACGGATTTTAAAATGATTTTAAAATGTTTTTAATTCTTGGAATTCTAAGTCGGCGAACATTAAGTAATTTTCAAGAGTTGTTTTGACGTCCAACTATTCATTTATTTGCCTTATTTAAAGGAGTCTTTTGGCTTCCAACTCTTCATTTCTTTGCATTATAAAAGGAAGTCGTGGGCAACCCTTTTAACCTACTTTTGGCACAAATTTTGGCAGCAAATATATTTTATATTCCTCTTCTTTTTATATACACATTGGCCCTTGAGATTTGTGAGTTCCAACCTTAGATTAGAGGTGTTGTTGGGGTTATTTTGTTGGAGGTTCTTGGAGGAGCTTTTGTAAATCTTTTGAGTTGATCTTGAGGATGTGATCATTGGTTTCTCATCATGTTTTGAGGTATGGGGTTTTACATAATATGCTCCTTAAATCTCGCGAGTGTCATTCTCTTTGAATTCTTGTTTAATTGAACTCATATTTGAATTGATAAATTCATTGAAATCTGGAAAATAATTGTTGAAATTATTTTGATTCATGTGGTATCATTATATTGTTATTGAGTACGTTGTCATGAGATTTTAATATGGCACGGATGTTGTGAACCCGCCAAAATACATATTCCCGGCTATGGCTTGATAAAGCATATGCGAATGGGGTGACGCCTGGTTACCCATTGATGTGTTGTTGAAAAATTATATTGATAAATGCTTTGAGATTTGCATTTGATTTGAATATTCGTACTCGTGTTGCTATGTTTTATTCATCGCTAACATATATTTGTTGAGCATCTTTCTTGTCATATTCTGTACTTCCCCATATTTTCTTTTAGTTGGCATGTTAGCGTGGATTTGAGCACTATGGACCAATTGCGATTAATTTTAGCGTGGATTATTTGGGAAGAATTTTAATACAAGTTGGAAGAATTGTATTAATTATTTCATTGATGTATAGAGCATTTTTATTCGAGTTAGATAGTTGTAATTTTAATTCGAGAGACTTGTTGTAATTGAAGAGATTGAGATTAGTGGATTTATACTATTGTGGGTTTATTTAGATGCTCTATACCTTGTCACTTGTGGATTTGGATTTATTTTATCGCATTAGCACTCCGTTCGCTCTCCCCGGGAGGGCGGGGTGTTACAAAACCCTAGTTTTTCATTTAGCTTTGATTCAAGTTATGCAATTGAAGTAAATTTGATCTAATTTTTTCTCTCATTATTGTTGTAGTTAATTCATTAGTTAATAATTTCATTCTTCAAAATCTTATGTTGTTAGTTAAAATGTCTTCTTTTATTAAAAGCATATTCCCTTCTTGTTTTAATATGCTCGGCTAAGTTTTTAAGGGTTGGGGTTCATAAACCCCACCCGATGTAATTTACGATAGTGGAAATAGATTTTTGAATTAAAATCTTAGATGAATCGCGTTGTATAACTAGTGCAACCTTCGTAGGATTTTTGATCTCATTTGCCCTAGGTAACCGGGATGCTTAAGAGTGCGACATGATTAATGGTTCATACGACACTGCTTTACTCATCTATTGCTTACATACTGTGCGTGCTATGATCCTTCATATATGTAATACTTAGGAGTACTAAAGACCGGGATCATTTAAATTCTAATTTCGAAGCTAGTATCCTACGAAGTAAAATACTAGGGTGTGGGGGATTGTAACCCGACCTATTGTTCTCATTTCATAGATTAAAGTTTTAGTCTAATTGTCATCCGTTTTTCAAGTAATTAGTGTAGTTGCATTTTATTTATTCATAGTTTCATTAGTTCATTATTTTCAAAATTGCATCTAGTTGTAGTTGTTTCGCAATCCAAATCACATTTTCCTTCTTTTTAGAGTCAAATCTAGGTTACCTTTGTCTTTCCAACGTTTTCACGAATTTGTCGTCCTGTTTCCCTGAGGATCGATACTCGACTTATCGGATTATTACTTGAGTGACAGGCTTGCACTTGACCCTAAATAGCACGCACAGTAGACACATTTGTGGTCTCATCAAGTCTTTGGCGCCATTGTCGGGGATTCTAGGTAGAGTTAGGTTAGATCGAGTCAATCTAGAACTTTGTCCAAAAATCCAAAAAAATATATAAAAAAATATCATCAGCTCTCAAAAGCATTTAATGCAAAATCCTGAACATACTCAGACTCCTCACAATAATCCAACTCGAATCCATGAAAACCTAATTGTTGAGTATAACTCTGAGATCCCCCACACACCTCGCGTTCCACAATTTAGGTTCCACTTCCTACTCCTGAGTCCTCTATCGGTAGTTACACCCTGAGTCAATCCTCGAGTCACACATCTAGGACACCGAGTGAGTACACTGAGTCATTTGATGAGAGTGTGAGCGCGATGTCTAATGCAGCGAGTTTCGGTACTGGAGAGGGAGATTTACCCTATCATCCCTAAAAGACTTACTCTTCCCTAAACGGACTGTAACCCCTGGTTTCATTTTACTTCCAAATAATGACTATCAGTTACACTTTCGTAATAGAATGATACAGATTCTCCCTACATTTCATGGCATGGATTCGGAGAAACCATACCTGCATATTCGTGAGTTCGAATAGGTGTGCGACACATTTAGTGATCAACCTTGCACACAGGATGTCATTTGCCTCAGGCTATTTCCTTTTTCCTTAAAGGATAAAGCCAAGACCTGGCTATAGTCTCTACCCCCGAATTCCGTAACTTCCTCGAGAGATATGCAGTCCAATTTTATCTCAAAATTCTATCCACAACTCAAGACCAACTCTTCCAAAACTCAAATTCAAGGTTTTAGACAACACCATAATGAGTCTTTTGACAAGTGTTGGGAACGTTTCCAAGAGTTAGTAAGTACATGCCCCCATCATGGTTTTGATAAACGCCTAGTGATCTCTTTCTTCCATACTGGGTTGATAGTGGCTTCCAAAAAACTTATACAAACAATGTGTGAAAGACCTTTTTGGGATTTAAACTCGATACCAAGGCCAATATTAAGTATATCACAGAGACTAATCAAGCATGGGACACCTACGATCCTAATACCCAAGCCCGGACAAGACAAATATCTATCACTCTGACTGCATCCGGTTTATACCAGTTGGATAGTAATATCGTAATAGACTGATGATTTGATCAGTTTCAGAGGGAGATGAAAGAGTGGTTTGACGGTCGGTTGAGAGATATCTACGGATCCAGCCGTGTTTCAAAATAAAAAGTGTGTGCTATCTGTGAGGCGAGCCATTCCATAAAGGCATGCACGATGATTTTCGCCTACAAGCCCATACACACCGAGAAGGTGGATGCTATAGGAGGATTCAATGGAAATTTTAATGCCCTACATGGGAACTCGTACAACCCTTCGTCGAGAAACCATCCTGGTTTAAACTATGGACAACCACAAGCTGTGATGAACCCACATTGACAGGTTGTCCCACCTCCACCACCTCCTCAATTCCAACAACCATCACCACCTCCAGCTCCATATGTAGCTCCACCGCGGAGGAATCTCGAGGATACAATACACCGTTCATAAATTCTCAAAATGCAAACAATGATAGATATGAACGCATGTTCACCGACATGAATCTGCACATCTCCAAGTTGCAATCATTGTTGAGTATCAAAGAGAAGGGAAATTCCCCGCCCAAGGCCAAAGACCTCCCCAAGGTCAACCTAGTGTTATCTTCACCTCTATAAAATTGCAGGAACATTGCCAAGCTATAACCACTCTTCGCAGTGGGAGAGTTGTTGATTTATCACCACCTCCACATGACATTTCAAAAGACAAGGAGAATTCGCCCGTCACGAAAGAGGTCGAAGATATCTCCTTGAACGAGAGTGACAAAATAGACACTAGTGAGACCAAGGTAGTTGTAAAGCCACCCTCCGCTGCGCCATTTCCTCAAAGATTGGTTCCTTCACATAAAGGGACCATAAGTGATGAAGTGTTTGAATTCCTTAAGAACGTGAAATTGAACCTACCTTTCCTCGATGCAATAAGGAAAATTTTAGCCTATGAAAAATTCATAAAAGACATATTGACTGTCAAGAGGAGGATGAAGGTAAAGAAAAATGTGTTCCTAGCACATGACATGAGCTAAGTTCTTCTTAATAATCTTCCACCTAAATATAAAGATCCGGGTGCACCCATAATTTCCTTCACCATTAGAGAGAATAAATTCAAAAGGCCTTACTCGACTTGGGGATGAGTGTCAATATCCTCTCATATTTAATTTATAGGTAACTTGATCTGGGTGATCTTAAGCCCACAAGGATCACTCTCGAATTAGCGGATCGAACCGTGAAGATACCGAGGTGTATAGTTGAGGACGTGATAGTCCAAGTGGACACTTTCTAATTCCCTATAGATTTTGTTATTTGGGACACGGAACCCTCCTTCGCCTCAAAAAATCATGTTGCCAACATTCTTGGGCACCCATTCTTAGCTACGGCTAATGCATTGATCAATACTCAAAACCATCTTCAACATAGCCCAACAAGCAGGAGAAGAAGATTATTTTCATGCGGTGAGTTTAATTGGCAAGATCGTAGAAGAACACATTGAGGAAAATTATTGTGGATACGCCTTAGAAGTTTGCCTAGTGTCTAATCATGAGAGAGAGGGAACGTACACCGAGTTTGAGAGAGAGATGAAGCAGTTGAGAGGTTTACTCGATGAGAGAGCATCGGACGAGAACGTGAGAGATGTTAATTGGGTTTCTCGATTGGAAGAGTTATCGCCGAGGGAGGCACGCATAGTGCCCTTTAACGACACATTCCTGACTCTCGATTTGAATAAACTACCCTCCAACGTTAAATATGCTTTCTTAGGAGAGGGTGAGACATTTCCTGTTATTGTCTCCTCTAGACTAGATGAAGAGCAGGAGGGTAAACTATTAAAATTACGAGGAAGCACCAAAGTGATTTTGATTTGTGTATATCTGATTTAAAAGGGATAAGCCCTCTAATTTTCACACAGAAGATTCACTTCGAGGAGGAAGTTAAGCCCTCGAGAGAAATGCAAAGACGGCTAAACCCCACAATGAAAGATGTGGGGAGGACTGAAATTATAAAGTTGTTGGATGCCAGGATTATCTACCTAATCTAAGATATCAAGTGGGTGAGCACCATTCAAGTCGTCCCGAAAAATACGGGTATGACTGTGCTTGAAAAGGCCAAGGGAGAGGTAGTTCCCCAACGCACCACCACTGGGTGGCGCATTTGCATTGATTACCGAAAACTCAATGCGGGAATTAGGAAAAACCATTTCCCCTTGCCATTTATCGATCAAATGCTTGAAAGAGTAGTGGACCACCCTTATTATTGCTTCCTAGATGATTATTCCGAATATAACCAAATTGAGGTAGATGTACTTTATCAAAAGAAAACAACATTCACTTGCCCATTGGAACATTTGCCTACAAATGTATTCCATTTGGCTTGTATAATGCACCGACAACCTTTCAAAGGTGTCTGTTGAGATTATTCAGTGACATGGTTGAGAGATGGCTAGAGGTGTTTATGGACGACTTTAGTGTTTTGGCACCTCTTTCGACCTATGTCTAGCCAATCTTAAGAAAGTACTAGCTCGATGTGTGGAAAAGAACTTAGTGCTTAATTGGGAGAAATGCCATTTCATGGTAACTGAGGGTATAGTTCTTTTCCACATCGTGTCATCTAAAGGGATCGAGGTTGATAGAGCAAAAATAGATGTTATAACTGACCTACCCCCACCAAAATCGCTTAAATATGTGCGCTCTTTCTTAGGCCACATGGGTTTTGTAGAAAGTTCATTAAGGAATTTAGTTCCATCGCTAGACCCTTAAGAAATTTTCTTATGAAGGACACCCCATTCGAGTGGACAGAAGCATGACAAAGTGCATTTGGAAAATTGAAAAACATGTTTGTGTCCACTCCCATCATGCAAGCTCCGCATTGGTCCTTACCATTTGAGGTTATGTGTGATGCTATCGATTATACGATATGGGCTATTTTGGTCCAAAGAAAAGACAATGAGGCTCATGTCATCTACTATGCTAGCCGAACTCTCACTGGACCACAACTCAACTACTCCACCACGGAGAAGGAATTACTAGCGGTAGTTTTTGCTCTTGACAAGTTTAGGACCTATATTATCGGTTCCCCCATCACCTGTTTCACCGACCACGCGACTTTAGAATATCTACTTGCAAAGAAAGCCGCAAAGCCACGCCTCATAAGGTGGATCCTACCCCTACAAGAGTTTAATCTCTCCATTAAAGACAAAAAAGGAGTAGAAAACATCGTTGCCGATCTCTTATCATGACTTTCGTCCAGCGTACCTAGTGATCCTACACCCATAGACGAGTATTCTTCAGTTGAACAACTCTTTTCCACCTCTTCTTTGCCTTGGTTTGTAGATATAGTTAACTATCTTGTCACGGGAGCCGTCCCTCTCGATGGGGCACCGCAAGATAAGAAGAGGCTCATCACTTGGTCGCGCATATTTTTCTATGATGATCCATTCCTTTTTGAATATTATGCTAACCAAATCATCCAACGATGCGTACCGGATGATAAATTCCAAAAGTAATCCAATTCCATCATTCAGAAGCATGTGAAGGCCATTTTTCAGTGAAAAAGATAGCCGCTAAAATTCTCCAAAGTGGTTTGTACTGGCCCACAATGTTTCGGGATGTCAATAATTGTTGCAAATCTTGCAATAAGTGTCAATGGATGGGGGTGATTACCCGACGAAGCATGATTCCAATATTCCTGATTCTCATCATTGAGGTTTTCGATTGTTGGGGTGTTGACTTCATGGGCCCTTTCCCCCTGTCCTTTAGGTACTTATACATCCTAGTCGCGGTAGACTATGTTTCTAAATCGGTGGAAGCTATAGCTACCAAGACTAAGGACAATAAAGTGGTGATAAAGTTCTTTCAAGAACACATACTTTCTCATTTAGGTGCACCTAAAGAGATAATCAGTGATAATGGCACGCACTTTTACAACAAGACATTTGAGAAGATTATGAAAAAGTATGGGTTCGTTCATAATATTGGAATGACCTATCACCAATAAACGAATGGGCAGGCCAAGTTGGCATAGTGTGAAATCGAACACATACTACAGAAGATCGTCAATCCTGATCGGAAAGAATGGTCCCTTAGATTGAACGATTCTCTATGGGCCTACCGCACCACATACAAGAACCCACTCAGAATGTCCCCATTTCTCTTTGTGTATGGAAAACCTTGCCATCATCCCGTTGAGTTGGAGCACAAATCATATTGGGAAATTGAGAGGGTTAATTATGCTATAGACAAAGCCGATGAAGCTCACAAGCTTCAATTGAACGAGTTAGAGGAGATACGTAATGATGCGTATGAGAATGCCAAGATTTCAAAAGATAGGATGAAACTCCCGCATGATAACATTATTCTATGAAAAGAGTTCCAATCGGTAAAAAAAGTACTTGTAATACCCCGTATTTTTATGCTATATTAATTTGTGGATTTATTAATTTAATGTGAATTAATTATTTAATAAAAATCCGGAAATTAATTATGTTATAATTATTAACGTGACGAGAGTTAGTAATTATGGGAAATTTGTTGAATATTACTGATGAGCAAAGTAATATATAATATTGGTTATATTGAATGTCATGAGTGAATAAAATGATAATTTTGGAAATTTGAATCGGAACGCGCCCGTGTCACGTCAGGACTGATTACTGATAAATAAAAGTGAATATTTTATAAGTTGTTCGTATGGTCGTTTTGAGTGTGCCAACGGGTTCGGAAGGGTCGAGATAGTAAGAAAAGTGTACCCAGGGGTTTGATTTGGGTCTCGGGGCATTTTTAGTCCTAATTAGTACCCCGGGAGGGCATTTTAGACATTTCACATTTTTTGGGTAATTAAACCCACGAAAATTAATAACCTATATCAGCCATTTAGGTTAGTCATCTAGGGTTAGAAAACTCAAAACTCTAGAATGGCCATTGGAGAAGAGAGGAGAGAGCTCTCAAGGCATTACAAGGCTCAAAACTCACCCGTTTGTACCGCCGCCGCCACCAACGCGTAGATCGCAAGACGGGGAACGCGACCACACCGAATTCAGCACCAAAACAGAACACCGAAAATCCCAGGCAAGTGTTTATCTTTCTTATTTCGTTGATGCATCTTTCATATTAGTTTAGGAATGATTAGGATGAATTATATGGAAGAAAAACCCAATTTGAGATAGGAAATTGCATGTAGTGATGACTTAAACGATATTCTGGAAATCATTTGTGTTATAGAAGGTTAAACCACAAAATTTTAATGTTGAATAAGAAGGAAATTCTGGGGAAAAATAGATTAGAACCATGATTAAGAGATTTCTAGGGTTCTTAAGGTTTAAATGAATTTTGGCTTGATTAATCCATGTTTAGTGACGTAAATTGACATGTTTTACGTAGGAAATGCATAATATTATGTTAGGATGTTAATAGTATAAAATTTTGGACGTTTGGGATTGCAAAACTTGAATTTGGGTGAAGATATGTGTTAGAACCCGTAACTGCAAAACTGCAGAAATCACAGTACCTGCTTGATCGATCGATCGAGCCTAGAGCTTCGATCTATCGAAGGTTCGATCGATCGAGCCCCAGACCTCGATCGATCGACCCCTCCTGGAAGACTCATGTTTTCCCTTCTTAATTAGTTGAAATTCACTTTAATGAGGAATAATTCATGGACATCCTTAATAAAATGTTTTGGGAGATATTGAAGACCAGAAGGACATATGAAATATTTTGGGACTTTTAATATGAGACGAGAATTGTATTTTGGGATAATTACATAAGGGACGATGAAATCTTGTATTAAAGGGAGAGATTACGTAAAAATGATTATGACGGACAATAGATGAATTCCTATTGAATTTATACTTGGGAGAAGAGAGTCCATGAGTGTTACGTAGTAAGTTGGATTAATACCTTGAATTAAAGTTAAAGACGAATCGTTAAGCGTGATACTAATAATGTGAAAATAAGGATAATGTCGTAACTATGGGATAGAGATATACCCAATATTGATATGGTAATATTAGTATCGTTATATGATTGTGTATGCATATACTATCTATGTGTGAAAACATACCCACGCTACTTGCTATCCCTGAGGTTGCCGCGCTGGGACGATCTTATCCTGTGTTGCCTTATGGGGGATATTGACTCGTACGCTAGGAGATAGATATCCTTGGTATAGGCAATCGGAATGATAGTTCGGACGGTCCTAAGAGACGCGGGTATGTGCTTTCCTCTTAGAGACTTGGAATCTATGCTTCGCCTCAATATTGTTTGTGTATGTGTTAATAAAATTCGAAAGTGATTCTGAATTTGTATTCCCCTTAATATGAGTGATACGGGGTTTGGATAGTAGAGTATGCCCGCACCATAGTTTTATTTGGGGTGCTGTTATAATATATATATTATACGAGTAGTTAATATATATATGAAATCCTGGAATTTGGAACTGCCTACTATGATTTGGTAAGTAGGACATGGTTGATGGCTCAAATTGTAAATACTTATCTTGAGAAAGTATAATATGACTCTGGAAAACTTTAAGTGATTAATAAAGTTAAAGTGAGAACTTTGGTTACTAATTGAAATCTTACTTTGTAAACAATTGCGTTGTTCAATTTTAAATCTTGCGAATAACCTAAGATAAGATAAATCGTTGGGGGAGAGTAGTGCGATATATGATAGATAATCCGTTGGAAAGGTTAGTACAATAGGCGTGCACATTATAAGAGAGGTGAGAATTTCTCAAGAGAGTGTCGCACTAATATGTTGTTGCATTGGCCTGCATCAATTTAAATACTTGCTAAAGGGATTTTAAATCATACACACTATCGGGCTCTGACCCGTTTCTATTTCTATTTTCTCTTGTATATATATGTATATATTACACGTGCCTAGCCACAGGGGCGTCTTGCTTAGGATCCCTTGGAAGAAACGTGTTGCAGCTTAGGTGGGAGTTGCAGGCTACTTGCTTAGACGATTTCATTTACTTGATTCCACTCCTATCATTCTCAGTTATTTGGGGCATGTGTCGCCCTTTCCACTATTTATCTGTTTTATTGGGACATTTGTATTTCCGTTACTTCTAGTACTGTTCTTTGGGATTTATTCAGCATGAATGTTTTACTTTAAATTTAAATGTTGGGATTTCGGATGTTGAATGTTTAAATTAATTGGTTCTAGTTCCAGGATATTTGTGGAATGATTCTTGCTTATTGTAAATGTTGTTAATAAATAAATAAATAAATAAATAAAAAGTTTTTCTTTAAAAATAATTTGGAAAGAAATGTTAAAAAATGGTTTTGACACTTAGCTTAATTAATTAGGGTGTTAAATTGGAAAAATTTATTTTTGACAGTGATGCTGAGAATGAACCAACTATTCACCTTGATTTAATTTAATAAAGGAGTGATCTCCCGGTATTTAATTAGGCGAGGTGTCATAGGTGGTATCAGAGCATCAGGTTCTAGTGTCCTTAGGATATGTACGGCCTATTTCGCTTTCAGCTTTACATTTTTGCTATAAATCCCTAATACTAGGAATGTTGTGTTCATCTCTATACACTGGGAATTCGTGCTTCTGCGATTTGTTTATGCGAATGATAGACTCATCCATATTTATTTAAAATTTTCAGATGGATCGTCACGAAGGACTAGCTAAAATGGTTAAAGGAGTCAACGATCAAGATCAATTCACACCTCAAGTATCTACAGAGAGAATATCAACCGCCGAGTTAGCAGGCATCGTGGCACAGGCAGTTACCACTGCGGTCCTGCAGTATCAAGAACGCAGCACACAACTTATGAGGGGCAAAAGATCTAGAGAGTACAGTCAGTCTGTCGTGACTGGCAAAAACAAGTGTGTGAAGACACAAAGATCGCAACAACAAACTCCTCAGGCCCGTAAAAGCCACGAAGGTAACAAATTATGTAGGGAAACCCAAAAGCGTCAGGGTCAACAAAGTCGGGGGCCAAGTGGAGTCACGAAGAGGTGTTTTAAATGCGGAATGGACGGTCATGAACGTCAAACTTGTTCGGATCAGTCTGGGAAGGAACTTCAAACCAACCAGAGAGAACTTTCAAGACTCTGCTATAAATGTGTATAGCCGGGTCACCAGTGGAGGGATTGTCCTCACCCTGACATAGTTCTTCCACAAATTTCCCATCAAGACCAGGGAAAAAGCGAGATTAGTTAACCGCGTAGTGAAGTGAAGCAATTTCGAGGGAGGTGCTTTCAATGTGGCAGAAATGGCCATAAACGTCAGGATTGCCCAGAGAAGAATAGGGCCCTATGGCAGAAAGGTGCTAGAAATGAACCACAAAAGCCAGCTCCACTACCCTTTCCAACATCCTCGGTTCTGCAGAAATAGCTACAGTACGGACGTGTCTATCACGTCCCCCAGGCAGCAGCTCCGCAGGCACCACCCGCGATTGAGGGTATGTTTTCTATCCATGAAACTATGAGTCGAGTTTTGTTTGATACTGGGGCCATGTACAAATAAATAGCTACTCATTTTACGAAGGCCTTCGGGCTATTAACAACGACTGAGAGCACTGTGACGTGTATAGACTCACCACTAGGAAATGGCTCGTCTATCTTCTTTATATGCCGGGGTGTGGGGGGTAGAGATTGGTTGTTTAGTGTTACCAGCAGACATGTTAGTCTTAGATATGCACGAGCATGACGTTATTATCGTTATGGATTATCCCGCAGCTTATAGAGCCATGATAGATTACTTAGGTGAGAGTTTTGTCCTTGCCATTCTGGGGCAAGAAGAGTTTGAGTGGTGATGCCTCGCCTAGAAGAGGGGTCTTTCGCCTATATTTTGAGATCAGTAGAATGACTCTAAGGATATTGTGATCCTCCTGGATTTGATTCCAGTCGTTCGTGAGTTTCTGAATGTAATTTAGGTGTTAAATAAATTAAGCATCGAGGTATTTTGTGAAAGCAAGCAGAGGGGATAAGAGTATGGTACCTAGTGAAGGACAGTGATTAAAGTAGTTTTGTTTGGTTTCAGTAGACGTGTTTCATCCAAAGACCATCTGTGCATTTAAGACGATTGACAAGGTGGGAGTATAAGTTGTATCCTCTAAAGATGAGGCGTGTTTACATGACACAAACGAGTCACTATATTTTTGTTCACTGTTAGATCTACATGTGAGACGAATTTAATGCATAAAATTTTAAACGTTATTATTATGGGAATACTTTTCCCTGGTGTAGCGAAATTCTCATCTATTTAGTGCTATCCGCGGAGGATGAATGAATACATAAACCACATTATGTACCTTACTGAGGTTACTAGTTGTAGTGATGCGGTACGCGAGTATGATGTTATCTTTGTTAAAATGTAATAGAAAAAGTTAGTACAATAGTGGGATTAATAGCAAGGCTATCAGAGTGGTTGCATTAGTGCGACATATCCTTGTTCTGGCGAGACTTCACCTGCAAGAAGGCCGGACTCGCACTTATATCATCTATCCCAGAAACTTCGGAGGGAATAGGGGGCTCTAGATATTCAATGCCAATGTATATATGGACTTCATCATTATGATTTGGTATCAGGTTTACAGTTGAATGAAAAGATTCGACTTAGTATTATGTTGAACAATCAGGACTTGGTAATAGGAAGAGTGCATTGTTATATATATCCCCAGAAATGTGAGAATTGAGAGTTATGCCCCCATTATTAGGGAAAGGGATTTCAAAAATTCTGATAGTATGTACTCGAGATTCGTGGAATGAAAATTCAAACACCCAATTCTGAACAATAGTGCAATTGGTGAGATGTTCTTCGTTAAGTACAATTATGGGAGGAAATGTAACTTTTCTGTCAGAAGAAGGAGTAAAAGGGGTAAGTGCTATGGACGGAGGGCCTAACGGATTTCGATAATCGACAATGCTAGGTAGTAGTGTATCGTGAGGGTTCCTTGTTTGGATTTCACTTTGAGAGACATCCCACGCATGAAACTTAGCGTAAGGTTGGAAGTAGGGGGACGTTTGGTCATTATTCCATGAGTTCGATACCCTAATCGAAATGGGATCAAGTATTTGTTTAAGTGGGAAGTTAAATCTTGATTTGAAGCCAGTGGAGCCGGTTATGTAGTAAGGAAGCATTGAAGGTTATCCTCACGAGTTGAGGGGGTGGAATGATGATAAGGAGAATTTAAAATTTTGATTCTTAGGGTGGTTAAAGTGTTGTAATAAAAATTTGTTTATTAGTACGAAGCGTATGTGATGCTTACGTTAGTATGCACGGTTTATAGGATGTGTAGACATCCTGGATAACTGATGTTAAAACTCGTCCGAGATGAAGGGACGCGGTAATAGACATGTAGAAAATGTGTTTGTGGGGCTAATAGAACGAAGTGGAAGTGATAGAGTGGATTAAACGTCACATGAGAGACGATAATCCATACGAACATGTGCAGTTAGAATTGCACAACCTATATGATGGGAAGGCTGTGAGTAGCCATTTAAGAAAGGGTTTCCTTTGAATAGAGTAGAAATCTGATTATTATGAAGCACCCTCGGAGAGGAGTAGTTATTAGTCAAGTGTGAGAGCGAACCTACGTATGCATAGAGTGATGAAGTTAGTATGGTGTAAAGGATTCAGAAGTGCGCTTCATGGGGGAAAAGAGCACGGGTCCTTTCGGCATACACCAAGGAAGGAAAAAGGAATGTTACGTGTCACATAATATGAGAGATTTCAAGGAAGGATCGATGTTTAGCGAGACGTAGAAAGTAGTCCCTACAAGCACCACCCATAGGTGGGGTTCGGTTAGAAGAGGAGAAGCAACCAGAAAATTTTGTGTTTATCGACAATTATTAGGAGATGTCAGTAAAGTCGATAAAGTCTTGGACGGGTTATCAAGTCGATGTTAACTAGTACGCCTTAACCTCCCTTTGAGAGGAAGGATCGCACCAGTGCATGGTCTGGCACAGTATTAATTCCCGAATCGAGATGAGATTTGTGAATTTCACTTTTACTATGGGATTTCAGGAACCAATAGAGATAAGGTTTCGTTCCGAGAAGGATGTATCAACCCTAGCCAGGGAATAGGCGCAAGGTGACTAGAAATTTGTGAAACCACGTGAAGGAAATTTTAGAATCTTAGTACAGTGTTTTTGGGGGTGCTCGAGAAAGGCACTCGTACCTGTTAATCGTGTATGAGGTACTTATTAAGGTTTTCTTATGGAAGAACCTCGACTAGTAGTTTTTCGTATGTTTATATGTGAGACGATGACCAAAATTTTGGATCGGTTGAGAAAATATCCGATAACTATAGTAGAACTCCACGACTGTTTTAGACGAACAAGAGTGGTTAAATGTTCATATGATATTCTCAGAATGGAAATTTTACATATGAATAAATCTGAGTAGTTGTCATGTAGTGAGGTGTGGCCTCCTAAAGATAGTGAGATAATGGGAAATTTATGACGTATAGGCATGACCTATTCGAATGATGTCGGATGGGAGCGCAAAGTGCACTGAGGAAAGGGCTATAGTGATTGAGCGCCTTACGATGTAAATAGTTTGTGTACGGATAAGGATATCCAGAATTGTGCTACCTGATAGGCTTTATTTTACGAATTTCGGGATGAAATTCCGTTATTAGGGGAGAGTATGTAATACCCCGTATTTTTATGCTATATTAATTTGGGGATTTATTAATTTAATGTGAATTAATTATTTAATAAAAATTCGAAAATTAATTATGTTATAATTATTAACGTGACGAGAGTTAGTAATTATGGGAAATTTGTTGAATATTACTGATGAGCAAATGTCACGAGTGAATAAAATGACAATTTTGGAAATTTGAGTCGGGACGCGTCCGTGTCGCGTCAGGACTAATTATTGATAAATAAAAGTGAATATTTTATAAGTTGTTCGTAAAGTCGTTTTGAGTGCACCAACGTGTTCGGAAGGGTCGAGATAGTCAGAAAAGTGTACCCGGGGGTTTGATTTGGGTCTCGGGGCGTTTTTAGGCCTAATTAGTACCCCGGGAGGGCATTTTAGACATTTCACATTTTTGGGTAATTAAACCCACGAAAATTAATAACCTATATCAGCCATTTAGGTTAGTTATCTAGGGTTAGAAAACTCAAAACTCTAGAACGGCCATTGGACAAGAGAGGAGAGAGCTCTCAAGGCATTACAAGGCTCAAAACTCATCCGTTTGCACCGCCGCCGCCACCAACGCGTAGATCGCAAGACGGGGAACGCGACCACACCGAATTCAGAACCAAACCAGAACACCAAAAATCCCAGGCAAGTGTTTATCTTGCTTGTTTCGTTGATGCATCTTTCATATTAGTTTAGGAATGATTAGGATGAATTATATGGAAGAAAAACCCAATTTGAGATAGGAAATTGCATGTAGTGATGACTTAAACGATATTCTGGAAATCATTTGTGTTATAGAAGGTTAAACCACGAAATTTTAATGTTGAATAAGAAGGAAATTCTAGGGAAAAACATATTAGAACCATGATTAAGAGATTTCTAGGGTTCTTGAGGTTTAAATGAATTTTGGCTTGATTAATCCATGTTTAGTGACGTAAATTGACATGTTTTATGTAGGAAATGCATAATATTATGTTAGGATGTTAGTAGTATAAAATTTTGGACGTTTGGGATTGCAAAACTTGAATTTGTATGAAGATATGTGTTAGAACCCGTAACTGCAAAACTGCAGAAATCGCAGTACCTGCTTAATCGATCGATCGAAGGTTCGATCGATCGAGCCTCGATCGATCGACCCCAGACCTCGATCGATCGACCCCTCCTGGCAGACTCATGTTTTCCCTTCTTAATTAGTTTAAATTCACTTTAATGAGGAATAATTCATGGACATCCTTAATAAAATATTTTGGGAGATATGGAAGACCAGTAGGACATATGAAAAATTTTGGGACTTTTAATATGAGACGAGAATTGTATTTTGGGATGAAATCTTGTATTAAAGGGAGAGATTACGTAAAAATGATTACGACGGATAATAGATAAATCCTATTGAATTTATACTTGGGAGAAGAGAGTCCATGAGTGTTACGTAGTAAGTTGGATTAATGCCTCGAATTAAAGTTAAAGACGAATCGTTAAGCGTGATACTAATAATGTGAAAATAAGGATAATGTCGTAACTATGGGATAGAGATATACCCAATATTGATATGGTAATATTAGTATCGTTATATGATTGTGTATGCATATACTATCTATGTGTGAAAACATACCCACGCTACTTGCTATCCCTGAGGTTGCCGCGCTGGGTCGATCTTATCCTGTGTTGCCTTATGGGGGATATTGACTCGTACCCTAGCAGATAGATATCCTTGGTACATGCTATCGGAATGATAGTTCGGACGGTCCTAAGAGACGCGGGTATGTGCTTTCCTCTTAGAGACTTGGAATCTATACTTCGCCTCAATATTGTTTGTGTATGTGTTAATACAATTCGAGAGTGATTCCGAATTTGTATTCCCCTTAATACGAGTGATACGGGGTTTGGATAGTAGAGTATGCCCGCACCATAATGTTATTTAGGGTGCTGTTATAATATATATATTATACGAGTAGTTAATATATATATGAAATTCTGGAATTTGGAATGGCCTACTATGATTTAGTAAGTAGGACATGGTAGATGGCTCAAATTGTAAATACTTGTTTTCAGAAAGTATAATATGACTCTGGAAAACTTTAAGTGATTAATAAAGTTAAAGTGAGAACTTTGGTTACTAATTGAAATCTTACTTTGTAAACAATTGTGTTTTTCAATTTTAAATCTTGCGAATAACCTAAGATAAGATAAATCGTTGGGGGAGAGTAGTGCGATATATGATAGATAATCCGTTGGAAAGTTTAGTACGATAGGCGTGCACATTAGAAGAGAGGTGAGAATTTCTCAATAGAGTGTCGCACTAATATGTTGTTGCATTGGCCTTAATCAATTTAAATACTTGCTAAACGAATTTTAAATCATACACACTATCGGGCTCTGACCCGTTTCTATTTCTCTTTTCTCTTGTATATATATGTATATATTACAGGTGCCTAGCCACAGGGGCGTCTTGCTTAGGATCCCTTGGAAAAAACGTGCTGCAGCTTAGGCGGGAGTTGCAGGCCACTTGCTTAGAAGATTTCATTTACTTGATTCCACTCCTATCACTCTCTGTTATTTGGGGCATGTGTCACCCTTTCTACTATTTATCTGTTTTATTGGGACATTTGTATTTCAGTTACTTCTAGTATTGTTCTTTGGGATTTATTTAGCATGAATGTTTTACTTTAAATTTAAATGTTGGGATTTCGGATGTTGAATGTTTAAATTAATTGGTTCTAGTTACAGGATATTTGTGGAATGATTCTTGCTTATTGTAAATGTTGTTAATAAATAAATAAATAAATAGTTTTTCTTTAAAAATAATTTGGAAAGAAATGTTAAAAAATGGTTTTGACACTTGGCTTAATTATTTAGGGTGTTAAATTGGAAAAATTTATTTTCGACAGTGATGCTGAGAATGAACCAACTGTTCACCTTGATTTAATTTAATAAAGGAGTGATCGCACGGTATTTAATTAGGCGGGGTGTCACAGTACTCCTCTATAACTCCCGGCTTCATCTATTTTTGGGTAAATTACGGTCTCGATGGAGTGGTCCATTCGTTGTGAAGCGTATTCCCCCACGGAGTAGTATAATTGGAAGATCCAAAAAGAGGGAACACATTCAAAGTCAATGGACAATGCCTAAAGCCATATGTTAAGGCGTGTGTAGAAGAAATCGACACCATTTGGTTGTCGGGCCCTGTTTACAGGGTAGAGTGAGCTGAAACAAAGAGGTCTTCACACCCCCAACGTGTATGGGGTGAATTCTTGTGTATAGTAACTGTACATAGGTTAGGGTAGTAGAGTCCAAGGATCACATCACGAAAGGAGAGGAATTCGAGCACCATCACGCTTTACGAGGCGAGCATTTAGGGCCACGGTATTAAGGTGAGAGGTTATCAACTCAAGCAGGTTTAGGACCATTAGTAGGAGCAACCAAAAATCTTGAGAGAGGAATAGACCATCCAACGGGTGAGCTAGAGCTGATCTGAGTACCGGATCGATCCGATACTGGGAACCCGGACCGATCCGGTTTCTATAACTTCTTATATTCCCAAGGTTCACCCCCTTTCCCCCAACCTAATTCATTGCTTCCCATTTCGTCCCTCACTATTCCCAAAATCCTTTTACCTCCCAAATACCTCCCCCTTTCCCTAAAAAATCTACCATACCCTCTCCCCTCACCACCTATAAAATACACAGCTTCCCCACCCCATTTTCCCCACCACTACTCACTCTCTTCCTCTCCTTATCAATTTCTATCCAAAAGTTCTCCTCCTTCCTCCTACTATGGCCAAACCAACAACTTCCCCAAAAATACGATTCCGTCCACATTCTTGGCGATGGATCCGCCATCTACCGCTCCCTTCAAGAGCAAAGGTGGTGTGAACGTTTCTTCGTCCAACCTTGCAAACTCCAAATCGAGCATCAAGTCATTTGGAATGACATGCCCAATTTTGTCGCTTCACTTTTTATGGCCTGGGGTTGGTGTCGCTTACTCAATGAACGTCATAATGCGGTATGGCATAACGAAGTACGCGCCTTCTATGGCTCACTTGTTCACACCGGGAACAACCTGAATGAAGCTTACATCGGCGGCATCCGCATCCCATTCTCTTTGGATCTTCTGCTCCAGAAGTTGGCTGCCAAAGATGTCCCAAGCCTACATCAATAAATCTTCCCCAACCCTCTTCCCCCACTTGGCAAAGATGTATGCTTGTCCCGCATCGACCCCAATGCTAATTGGATCACCGAAATAGACTCGGTGGGCCAGCTAAGCGAGAAAGCGAGATTCACTTTCAAAATTATGTGCGCAAACATTCTCCTAACGGGAAATAACTCAGTAATGCACCCGCGTCAAGCCACCATCGTATATCACCTCTTCGACCACAACACCCCATCAACCTGGCTTCCTGCATTTATAAGAACATATTCTTCATCACCACGGATAAAAAGGGAAAAACCCCTCTCCCCTATGCCCGACTTATCATGTCAATGCAAACGAATGCCGAAATTGCTCCCCCACAGGATTTCCCACGCCTCCCAACTCCTTTTGGGGCAACCACGCGGACTAAATGTGAAAGACAAAAGGCACACATCCAAGACCAATTAGCGTAGGAGGATAGTGATACCGAATAGGAGGATAGTGACGAATAAGAGGAAGCGAGAGGTGTTGAAGAAACCATCGACGAAAACGAGGAGGATATCGTGATGGGCGAGGGTGACGCGAATTATGATAGTGATGTGGATTCTGATTTTTTGCCCACAAATGCAGAAATTAATCTGCGTCTTTCGGTGGTGGAATCACGATTTGACGAGTTCCTCATGCAATACAATAGGGATCAAGTGTCTTATCGAAGGGATACGGGCATGATGAATCATCTCCAAACTCACATGTACGAACTCAACTTTGGTGGACCCCCTCCAAGCTTCTTCTATGACTCGTATGACCCTAACGCGCCCGAAAGATCCAATACACCGCCCCAGTGATGCAATTTTTGAACATTGGTTGTGTAGTTGTTGGCTATTCTCACATGGTTGTTTGTTTTCCTTTCCATTTGTAATGTATGTTGGTCAGTTGATATAAAATTCTGCATTTTCCACATTTGTTCGTTTTATTTATTTGCACTTTTAATTCACTTTGAGTTAGATTTTAGTCTTTTTTGCTTGAGGAGAATGCAAAAGTCTAAGTTAAGGGGGGGTCACAAGTGCGTCTTGCTAAAAACATCACAAAATTGCAAAAATGCCCATAAACTTCAAAAAAATAAAAAAACTGTGGAAAACCAAAAGTATTTTTCTTCAAAATAAATAAAAACTTGGAATTCAAAATTTTCAAAAATATCATTAAAATTTGGCTTAAAGTCTCAAATTATAAAAATATAGTACACAAAGCCAAAATTGACCAAAGATGGAAATTGAGCGAACATAGATGACTTAACGAATAAATGTGGAGATTAACAAACCCGATGAGATTTCGTGCCTATCATTTGTTTAAGTTTATAAATCAATCTGAGTTAATTGTTAACTCAAAGTTCTTTTCAGCTTTTTAATAAGTTGTCAAATATCTCAATTCTTTCACATTGATTGGTTATGGGAAAGGGAATGTTGTCTTGTAAAACATGCTAAAAATATCTGTAAACTAAATTCATCTCAAAACGCATATGGTAATGCAATTAGTAAATTGGACAACGAAGTAGGCCCTCGTTTGTCACCCAAAAGTATTGGCCAGAAAAAGTACCCCTTTTTGCAGCCCGTTTTGAGTTGAATAAAAATTTTCGTTTCATTTGACAACCTGAAAACCGCCAATCGACCAGGAATTTTGAAAGTTGATAATCTAAGAAATTTAAGTCCGAAAAGTGCAACAAAAGGGGCAAAAGTATAGAAATGCTCAACAAAAATAGCAAGAAAAGAAAAACGTGAAAAACAGAAAAAATAAAAAAAAAATTAGCAGACGCCTGGAAAAGCACTCATGGACATCTTAAGAAGAGTTTCCAATTTCAAAAATTCCCAACCATTTTCATGTTACCCAATTACACCTTAACCCGAAAAAGTCCTAACCGAGTCCAAATTGCGAAATTGGTTACCGTGTGGAGAGCTAAAACACTAAAAGATAATAAAAGAGATTAAAAGTGTGAGTTGGAGGCGGTGTTCCCATTTCCCTATAACCGTAATTCGATAATGAGATCCATTTACCAAAATTCCGTCTTTCTATTTATGTGCGTGAACTTGGTTCCAATGCATTTACTCCTTATATCACGTACACCGAGAGAAATAGCCACACTTCCGAAAGATTTGTTTGTGATAGTATCCCGTGAGATTCTGAAATAAAAATGAATTTTTGGATGATTAACGTAATGTTTAATCGGGGGAAATTCGTGGCTAAATTTATGGCTTTGCACACACGCACTATGATTTGAGACTCTTGAATATGAATTGATGATGGCTATTTTCTGGAAAAGTTTGAATTATACAATTTTTGATTATTTTGAGTTTTCTTTGAGTAGAATTTTGTGGGCATATTCACTACAAACCCTCATGAGACACAACTCGTCCTACTAGGGTAACCTAGGGGTTTAAAGGCTTGTTGCACACGCTAAATGCAATCGCTCGCCCGCGAAAGAGCTATTCCATCCCATTTTAGAGTTGGATCATGTTTTGATTCCTTTACATTGCTCGGGATGATCAAAGTTCTAAGTTAGGGGGGTTTGATTAGGCATAAATTCTTCCAAATTCACTCCTTAATTTAGAGGCTTTTATTGCCCCGGACATTGCAAAATGAGTTGATTTATCCCATATAATTGCTAATGGCTTCGTCTAATAAGTATCCCTAGTTTCGTGTATTTCTTATGTGTCTTATAGGTATTTAATAGATGAAAGAAATAAAGAAACTGAAAGAAGCAAGAGAAAAGAAAGAAGACGAGTCAAAAGGGAAAAAGCATAATTTCCACCAGGAATCCGATTGTGGACCCAAAATAAAAGTCGAAGATCTCGAGTCGACGAGCGCGTAGGAAGAAACGACGTTCCAATCCAAGTCATGGAATAGAAATTATGAAGACCCGAAGATGTGAGATAATAAAGAGAATTTGAAGATAAAATTAAGAGAAATTGGGAAGCATATTCGGACCAATCCGGATGACACAAAGAATGGGTCAATCTGGCCCCCAAACTTTTCTTCATAAGTCCTGTTTAACAGACCAATCCGGATGAAATAAAAAATGGATCGATCCGATTGTAGCCCAGACCAATCCGAAATGTCTTGACCGGATCGATCCGGGATTCGATATTTGGAATTATCTTCTACAAGCTAGAGTCTTGAATGACTCATACTCTTGTATTTTTCTTTGGGTTTACATTTCAAACTCCTCCCAAACATTAAGGGAGATTCTAAGTCGTTTTAAGATAAGCCTTGTATTTAGTTTGAGGGAAGAATAACAAAAAACCTAGTTTTTCATTTAGCTTTGATTCAAGTTCTGCAATTCAAGTAAATTTGTTCCAATTTTTTCTCTCGTTATTGTTGTAGTTAATTCATTAGTTAATAATTTAATTCTTCCTAATCTTAAGTTGTTAGTTAATATGTCTTCTTTTATTAAAAGCATATCCCCTTCTCGTTTTAACATGTCCGACTAAGTTTTTAAGGGTTGGGGTGCATGAACCCCACCCGATGTAATTTACGATAGTGGAAATATATTTTTGAATTAAAATCTTTGATGAATCGTGTTGTATAACTAGTGCAACCTTCGTAGGACTTTTGATCTCGTTTTCCCTAGGTAACCGGGATGCTTAAGAGTGTGACGCGAGTACTAGTTCATACGACACTGCTTTAATCGTCTCTTGCTTACATACTGTGCGGGTTATGATCCCTCATATATGTAATACTTGGGAGTACTAAATACCGGGTTCATTTAAAATTCTAATTCCGAAGCTAGTATCCTACGAAGTAAATTACTAGGGTGTGGGGGATTGTAACCGACCTATTGTTATCATTTCATTGATTAAAGTTTTAGTCTAATGGTCATCAATTTTTCATGTAATTAGTGTAGTTGCATTTTATTTATTCATAGTTTCATTAGTTCATTATTTTCAAAATTGCATCTAGTTGTAGTTGTTTCGCAATCCAAATAACATTTTTATTCTTTTTAGAATCAAAGCCAGGTTAACTTTATCTTTCCAACATTGTCACAACTATGTCGTCCTGTTTCCTAGAGGATCGATACCCGACTTATCGGATTATTACTTGAGCGACATGCTTGCACTTGAGCCTAAATAGCACGCACACTAGACACATTTGTGATCGTGTCAACTAGCTAATTTAATAAAATTATCAAATTAAATTAGCAAGTGTGTTATGTTATGTTGTATGTCAGCTTCGAGACGTGCATAATATCTGTTTTAGTATAAAAATATGGGTTTGGGGACCATTGGGTTACTATAGGATATTTGTAAGGTTTTAGGTCTGTTGGAGATTTTTTGGATCCATTTAGATAAGGCCCATGTAAGGGTTTAACCTAATTTTTTGGGTTAAGTGGTTTAAGGAATCATTAAGGTTCCAATATTTCATATATTGTAAGTGGAGAGGCTCCCTAGGGCTATAGAAAAGGAACTTCAAAAAGAGAAGGAGAATTGGGAGGCTTTGGGGAAAATTTCTTCACAAGTTTATTTAGAAGTTGATTATAATTTCTTTTGGTACTAGAATATTTCTATTCATTGGATTCTAAATATAAGTTAATTGATCAGTTTTTAATGTAAATAAATCAATGTAATTAGGTTATTAGCCATGTTAATGACATATTCTAAAATTGGGTGAACCTATACAAGATTGGGTTAACATTGATCTAATATTATTAGGAATGGATTTCGTATTATTATTATTATTATTATTATTATTATTATTATTATTATTATTATTATTATTATTATTATTATTATTATTATTATTATTATTATTATTATTATTATTATTATTATTATTATTATTATATCAAAAACCCCATGTTGATTTCATAAATCAATGAAGTTCCTAATCTAGTTATAAAGATTTGAGAAAAAAATGTCTTCTTGATATAAATTTAAAGTGTACTCTCTGAATTCAAAGTAAGGATCATATTAACATCATATATTTGGGTTAGGAACGTATTTCAGTAGTGGAATTCTTGCTTTATTTTATTTTATTGTGAGGTTAAATCTTAGATAAACATCTATTGAGTTTGGAGGGGGAAAATCGAGTCCTGGAGAAGATGAGATGACAGTGGCATTTTCGATTGATTCGAAATTGGTCCGGATGGGTTTAGGATCCAAATTGATCCAAATTTTGGGCCGACTGATCCGATTTTCGGTTGGTTTTAGGAATGAGTTTTGGGATGAATTTTGGAGCTTCGTATTACTTAGGATAATTTTTTTTATTTCATTCAAGTTGGAACTATATGAATATTTGGGTAAGAGGTTTTGACGTTGGTGATTAGGATTTTGACACCTAATTAAGTTAGGTAATCTAGTTAAGAGGTATTGACCTTTGAATTCAAGGGTTATCACTCATATATTTTACATGTGGTATTTATACTTGAGGGTATATCCGTATAGGTAAGTACTATGTCGACCTCATTTGGACCTCGATTATTGGTCCGGACACTACGTGATGAATGACCAGTGTTATCCAATGTTGATAAATGGGGGGGATATTTTCATATAGCTTTGCTATGGGGTCATATTATAAGAGATAGTTTTATGATTTCTCATCATGTTGTAAGTTTTTCATTTTCCTTTACACCCCAGTACACGATCATGTTCATTCTCAAGACTTCAACTGAAGATAAATTAGTGATCAAACGTGACAATCGAATATTGAAGATTTGATTTAGTCACTACAACATATAGAAAAGGTATACGAGGTTGACTTCATGTAGTCATATGTTCGGCGTAAATCGTGTTTGAAAACAAAATATTTTTCCAAATATTCTTAAAATGGTTTTTGAAATTTTGTGAAGTGCTTATAATGACATTTGGATGTCGTTCGAATAAGTGGATGTACCTGATTAGAACGAGATCGACCTTGGTAAAATTTTGCTTGTTTTATTTTCTCATTGGATAGATCTTTAGAAGTAGTTCGAACGAGATAAGGTACTTCGTTCAAACGAGATGTACCTCATTCGAATGCGCCAGAGAAAATATGTTTTTTACTTGATTTCATATGCGATCTTTTCAAGATTATCTCTTGGAGATTTTCTCCTTATTTAAGAGAAACGGACATGTAATTCTTTGCAAGCCTTTTACACATCTTTTTGTGATCAAACACTTTCGTTTTTTAAATCCAAAACTCTTAGATGTTTTGTGATAATTTTATAAAACCTTGAAGAATTCATAACATGTTGATATCCTTGTGGATTTGATTCTCCATTGCTAAAGATAGAAAAAGAGTTTCCTGAGGTTGAATCGGTGGACACTGAGGCAAGTGCATCTCGATGTGGGGCGTTGATGTATCTTCGTCGCTTTTCTCCAACAACAATAAAGGACGACATAACTATAATACTCAATGGAGTCTAAGTCAATAGGTTTATTTGTATGATTCTGTAATACCTAGTTATAATAGTGTTGAAAAAAATGGTTTTGCCCAAAGGGGATTTTTCCTCATATTCTATCTTGTGGTTTGTTTTGATTTGATTTAGATTCATTTCTTTCATATTTAGGTTCAACTAATTAATCAAGATAAAATATGGATTGAATTGAATTTAGCTTGTGTGTAACCTATGCTACGAACTCTACATTTGACCATATTTCCTTTTTTTAAATTTAGTGTCAGAGTTTGTTTGTACAAGTTATTCAGACGAATCCTGGTGGTTATATGGAGAATTGGTATAATAGGAAACCTTTGTTTGATTGCAAAAATTATGCCTATTAGAAATCTCTAATGAGATCATCTCTAAAATTGATCAACGAGTGCATTTGGCTTGCTATTAAAAGGGGGTAGACTCGTGACACCCTGACTAATTAAATACCGGGTAGCTAATCCTTTATTTAATTAATAAAAAATGTCAATTGGTACAGTTCATAGTATCATTGTCAAAAACATTTAAGTAATGACTAACCACCTAATAATTAAAATAGTGAAGTGTCAAGTTTTAAAGTTTTACTAATCCAACAAAAAAATAATCTAAATCAACATCCAACCATCACATGAACAATCTCATAAGGTAATAAACAGAATGAATAACTTAAATTAGGAGTAAACACTCCAATGAAGTAGCAATGTAAATAAATCCAATACAAATGTTTGAATGAAATAAATAAATCCCAAGACTGAATTAACAGAAAGTCTAAAACTGCTGTCACTTAATAAATGGGCAACATGCCCTAACCGGAGTAATGACTCTCAAAAGAATCAAGGATTGGTGTGGAGGCATCTAGTAACAAGATTATGTAACTTCCATAGCAGCTACATCACGTCAATGGAATGGAACTCCTAAGCTTGGCGTCCCTGTGGCTGGGCACCTAAAAATGTTTTACCAGAAATAATAGATTTGGAAACAAAAGGGTCAGAGCCCGAGGTGAAACCAATTTAAAAATATAGCAAGTGTTTAATTGCATTAAACATTAAATATTATATACATGTTAGTTACGTGATCTCACAAGAGTTCCTCACCCCTCAACTAATGTGGACGCCTAACGTATACCCTTAACCCATCCTAGTTATGCCGCTAACTAACTAGTCTGTACCACTTCTTGTCTTCACAATATAATATAGGGGTCTATTTGTATCATTCTAATATATTCTGCGTATAACTCACCTTTACATAAATAAGATTATTACATAAATTACGATATGAATTCTCACGTTTTTAATCCCATTCAAATATCTCAATTATTCATATTCACAATTTAACAATGAGCCAGTTATAAGTACAAGTATATCATTCTCAACATAAATATACAAATATGGCACCCCTAGGCTAAGCTGCGGTGCACGCATACTCTGCTATCGAATCCCAGAACATCACGTACATAAGGACTACGCGTTCCGAATCGCTCAGGAACCGTTTCAATAAACAAAATCACACATATTGGAGGCGAACATAGTCCACATACCCATGGGTCACGCACATACCTACGCTCCCATGGTCATCTGATTTATCAACTCACAAATAAGTCATTCACATCCCTATGTCCTTAAGGTACCAATCTAAATCCCCCCGTAGGCACACAAAGATCAGATGGTCCTATTTCGAAAGCCGACCTCCCATGATAGCAAGTATGGTAGGTATGTCATACACACAATAGTCCATATACTAAGCATTCACACAACTTAGGTAATTATTGCATTATTACAGGTATATTCTCAGCCCTATAGCATCAGTCTTATTCCTACACTATTATCATCCCAAATTATAAATAATATGTTTTGATGATAAATCTCACGTCGTATATTTTCGAGTACTTGGACCTATCCCGAAAAGATTACTAAGTCACCTATGTATCCCACATGTCAATTCCGTACCTCGAGGTCCAAATTTATGTTTTTAATCCTAACTTATCGCTCATATGAATTTGCGTCACGTTCTCGTAACTTATAATAGTAATTTACTCGTCGGACACTCGTAAGTTCAATACTACATTCCAAACCAATTCTAATATATTCTGGTCTTCAATTACATTTCTACTGGTCTCCCTAAAGTCCTAATGTATTTACATAGTCCCCACCTACAACTTTCAATGGCCGGAATCGCTTAAGTTTAAAGAGGGAAAAACAACACATTTTCTGGGGAGGTCGATCGATCGAGCCTAGTCGATCGATCGACCTATGAATGTCGATCGATCGATCGAGCAGGTGCAGGTCTTGAATTTCTGCATTTTTAGTCCTAATTTTGTCCAAAATCTTCATTACAATTTGTTAAATTCTAAAGTAAATGTATTGGGTAATCATCCAACCTAAATAAATGATTCTTAAACTTCCAGAATTCTTAAATCATCATCATTTATATTTTTCTTGGATCAAATCATCCTTTTATCATGAAAAACCCTTTTTTTCTATTTTCTTCAAGAATCATCATACATCTCCTCATCAATTCATGGTTAACTATGCATGGGTTATAATTTCGTTAACGAGATACTTCGAGAATCAAAACTACATATACATCCTACCCAGAATTAAGGTTTCATCTCCAAATTTCATAAGTTTCGACATTTACATGAATTTTCAAATCCTAAACTATCATGGATAGATTATTTACTGAATCATAATGAATTAAATCACTTGCCTGGAAATTTAAGGTTCTGATCCTTTAATGACAATAAAGGTTGGTTTTCTTTCCCTTTCTGATCACAAATCCGGCGATAGTGGTGGTGTGTGGTGGTTATGGCCTTATAAAATCCCTTGGAACTTCTCCTCTCTTCTCATGTTGCCCACTACTTGGTTTTGACAGATAATGAACCTAATGGCCCTAGGGTTGGCTAATAAACAAAACCTAATTTTCATAGGTCACTATTTATCAAAATTTAAAATGACTAAAATACCCTCCGGGTTGCCGATTTGGTCTAAAAATGCCCCGGGACCCAAACTCAATCCCTGGCTAGTGTTTTCTGACTATCTCGACCCTTCCGGACACGTTGGGACACTCGAAATTACCATACGGATGACACAAATATAATTTACTTTTAAATCGATTTAAAATGGTTCCTGACGCGACTGACACGCGCGTCCCAACTTAATTTTTGAATTGTCGTATTTATAACTCATGACAATATTAATAAATTCAATAATCATATATTACCATATTCACTCACTAATTTTGAACATTATTATTATCATGATCATATACCAACTCTTGTCTCGCTAGTATTTAAATCCGGATTAATTTCCAAATAATTTATCCCATTTAATTTAATTAATTCCATTAAATAAAATCAATAAAATTACGGGGTATTACAAAACTCTTCCTATTGTGACTAGGAGAAATATCAATAGTCTCAATCCAGTTGCAATTTGGACTGAAGATGACCTTAGATGGAGCAATTTTAACTCTCGAGGTTTAAATGTTATTTTTAGTGTTGTCATACCCAATGGATTTTGTTGTCTTATGACGTGTACCACGTCTAAAGAAGATTGAGATATCCTTCGGCTCACACATGAGGGTATAAATGTTGTCAAACCTTCTATGATTCAAAATATGACCACACAATTTGAGACTATAAGCCTGCTCGAAATTGAAAGTTTTGATGAATTTCATGTGCGTTTGTCTGATATTTTAAATTCATGTTTTAATTTGGGTGAGAAAATTCTGAAAACAAGAGTTGTTAAGAAAATTGTAAGGTCTCTTTTGTCTCGTTTTAGTTCGAAAGTTACCGTCCTTAACTATTAGGGAATTTTAGACATAATTAGGCTAGAAGAGTTCGTAAGTGGTCATCAAACTTACGAATTAGACATGTTACCCAAAACCCAAAGAAAAAAAAATAGGAGATTTTCTACTCCAATTCTTAATTTGATCTAGATGATCTCGCCATGTTTGCTAAAAAGTTCAAAAAGTTTCTCAAGTTAAAAAATCAAAATTCATCATAATGGGATAATAAAAATATTAAGAAAAACAAATATTTCAATGCGAGTAAGAATGTTTTTGAGAATGATCAAAAGAAAAGTAGAGGTGAGTATCCAAAGAAATATGAATCATAGGGATGTTATGATTTTAAGGGGAAAGGTCACGAAGCCAGTGATTGTCCCACTAGGATTAAGAGACTCGACAAAGGCATAGTTGCCTGTAATGCCCCTCTAGGCGATAGTGACGTTGAGTTCAGGGATAAATCACCGCATCCATGTAACTTAATTGTATTCATGGATAGTCATATTAGCACTTCAAGTATGTCTTACACCGATGAGTACGTTTCTAAATGTGATAATCTCAATAATGAGTCCAACTATTCCATAGAGTTTGAAAGTGATGATGAGAATTTGAGTAAGGGATAAAATGGACTCTAATATGCTTACTCCAAACTTTACCCCGAGTCATTAAAAAATAAAAAGCAAAATAAAAATTTGGCCCTTAGGGTGTTGTCTTTTGAGAAGGAGTTAAATATTTTGAGGGGGAGTTAGACCTCGGTTAGAATATCTTTGAGTTAGAAACTTACTTTGGTGGGTAGGGAGAAGAAATACTTGACCAACAAAGTGGCGAGTCATATGAGAGATCTTCAAGCATCATTGGAGACTCGTGAGAAACTTGAAGCCCATATTTCCCAATTCAAGAAAGATCTCGAATGTGCCCAGGAAGTTAAAGTCATTTAAGAGGACACATCTAAGAATATTGGAAAGATGTTCCTAGGTCCTTATTTAGGTTTGAAATATAGGAAAGGAATAAGTTACGAAGGTGCATTTACTTCCAATATCACACCCGAACCAGTTCCTAAGTTTGTGATGGATCCTTATGGGTCTCGACCTAACCCACCAAGGAGAACTCGTCCTAGGAATTTTAACCAAGGTAGACTTAAAAAAATATATTTTGTACTCAATGAAAATGAATATGTCACATTAGGGAGCTTTTCTATAAGCTAGGCAGAGTATCTCTCACACACGTGCTCCCACACACCACTATAGTGACTTCGATTTTCTTAAAGATCATGTTGAGTTTCCCTTCACTACTTCTCATACAATGAGAAGTGCCAACAATGATAAGGGTAAACAAAACGTTACCACCACTTAGGTACCTAAAAGTGATGAAAAAGCCCTTGTTGTTCATATTTCTCTTAAGGTTTAAGATACTTTTCAATGGTATTTGGATAGTGGGCTCTCTAAGCACATGACCAGTGACAAGTTATATTTTACCAACCTTGTTGATCACAAGGAAAGAAAAGTTAACTTTGGGGATAGGAGTAGGTCTATTATAGTAGAACGAGGTTGCATGGAGATTTTCGAATTTCCTAAGCCAGACAATGTGTTATATGCTGAAGGTTCTAAATAGAACTTAATAAACATATTCCAACTTTATGATAAAGTTTGATCGATAAAGTGTAATGTTTATCAATTCGGTAAACTTTTGCTACAAGGTGTAATGACTACCAATAATTTCTATGGTATCATTCCCAATTTCTCTTTAGTGTTCATTAGTGCTAAGGTATCCACCATGGACCTTTGGCATCAATTATTAGGTCATCTCAACTTTAGAGATAATGAGAATTAGTTAAAAAAGACCTAGTTCATGGCTTACCATCACTTGGAAAACCAACTTCCTCAGTTTCTTCTCAAGTATCACCATAGGAAGTTAAATACCCTAACCACCTCCCGTGTTTTAGAGTTGATACACATGGATCTTATGGGTCCCATGCGTACGAAGAGTATTGGTGGTAAAATGTATATCCTAGTGATGGTTGATGAATTTTGAGATATTTTATCACAGACTTTCTTAGAGAAAAGTCCAACGTTGCTGAGTTTCTAAGGGTCAAGCGACGTGTCCTTAAAAATCAATATGGTGTCACTATAAATCGTATTCATAGTGACACTGGAAATGAATTTAAAGTTGCCAGTATTGATAGTTTTTGTGATGAAGTTGGCATCAAACATGAGTTTTTAGCCATTTGTACTCCTAAAAAAAATGGGATCATGGAGAAGAAAAATAGGACTGCTCAAGAGATGGTGAATAGGGTTTATCTTTATCCACACACAATTCACACTCCATATGAGTTATGGATAGTTAAGAAACCTAACCTATCATATTTTTGTGTTTTAGGGAGTCCTTGCAATATCCTTAGAGATATAGAGCATTTAGGGAAATTTGAATCTATAAGAAACGACAAATACTTCTAGGATTTTCATCGAATAATAGAGCCTATATGGTGTATAACCATAAAATCTCTAAGGTCATGGAATCGATACACATCATGATTAGAGATGATGCATCACTACATTTATTGATCATGGTCTTGTGTGTGAGAATAATTCACCCCTTGAAAATCATCTTATTATTCCCCACACCATCAAAATAGACACCACTCTTGACATATAAGATCCGCTCTCTTGGGTTTGAAAGAGTCATGACCCTATCAACATACTTGGTGATCCCACATTAGGTGTAAATAATCATGCTTAACTAGAGAATGTGGTTAGTTAATTTTTCTACACTTCCAAAATAGAGCCCAAGAATGTGAAATAAGCATTCCAGGATGAGCATTGGATAAGTTCTATGCAAGGTGAGTTACTTAAATTTTGAAAGAACGATGTCTGGGAATTAGTCCCCAGACCTAGAGATACTAATGTGATTGGTACCAAGAGGGGGAATAAAAACAAGATGGATGAGAATGTTGCCATCATTCGCAATAAGTCTAGGCTGGTAGCTCAAGGCTATAAAGAAGTTATGGATGCATAATTTAATGAGACATCACTTTGTTACTAGGCTTGAGTATATTCGCTTACTACTTGGCATATCATGTCATCTATGGCTTAAGCTATACCGAATGGATGTCAAGATTCCTTTTATTAATGATATTATTAACGAGGAGGTCTACGTGGAATAACCAAAGGGGTTTGAGAACCCAAAGCACCCGTAACATGTATTTTATTTAAATAAGGTCGTGTATGGTTTGAAACAAGCACCCCGTGCTCGGTATGAAAGGATAAATTCTTATCTTTTAGCTTGTGTTTTCAAGAGAGGGGGAGTTGATATGACGTTGTTTTTTAGAAGAGAGGATGTTGCTATCTTGGTTAGATAAGTCTATGTGGTTGACATAGTCTTTGGATCCACGTATTCCCAAAATTCCCACACTTTTGAGGAGGAGATGAATAGTGAATTTGAGACGAGCGTAGTTGGTGAACTTACTTTCTTCATAGGTCTTAAAGTGAATTAACATGAGAATGGGATATTTATATATCAATCTAAATATTATAGGTAACTAGTGCAGAAGTTTGGTCTGGACTCTAGTAATCACTCACCCACACCCATGAGTTCCTCGACTATGCTTAGCAAAGAAACTTTAGGTAAGGATGTAGGTCAAACACTCTATAGGAGCATGCTAGGTATTTTCCTCTACTTTACTTCTAGACATCCCGATATCGCCTTTAGTTTTAGAGTTTGTGCATATTACCAGGCATCCAAAAAATATTCATACGTACTTGAACTTAAACATGTCATCAAATACGCGAGTGTCACTCTTTCTTATGGCATTTGGTATTCCTTTGATATCGATGATCGTTTATCGGCTTATTCGGATGTTGATTGGGTTGAGGATGTTTATGGTTATAATATCACATTGGGTGGGTGCTTTTACTTTGGGATTTATTTGTCTTATCATTGAGAAAAAAATAAAACTCCCTTTCATTGCCCACGACGAAGGCTGAGTACATAACCGTCGAAAGTTGTTGCACACAACTTTTATGGATGGAGAAAATGTTAGAGGATATTATGGGATTACTCAAGGTATAATGATTTCTTATGATACTACAAATTCAATACACATTTCTTCTAATCCCATCCAATATTCCCATACAAAGCACATTACGATTCGTGAGCACTTTATTCAAGATATTATTGAGGAGCAGGTCGTTTCCTTGAGCTTCATGAGTACCAAACATCAATTGGCCGACATTTTCACTAAACCTTCATATGGACTAGATTTGAGGATTTTATGAAGTCTTTGTGTATGTGCTCTATTAATTGAGTTCGTATATTGTTTATAGTTTAGGGTGATTTTCACATTTTTGTCATTTATCCCTACTACTAGATTGTTTTCTTATGTGTATATATTGAAAACTCTAAAAAGATTTCATTTTCTTTTAAAAAAATTCAAAAAATTCAAAAATATATTTTTATATTTTGTTATACACCATATATGGATGGACATTTAAGATGTTCGAATCACATTTTCATTCATTCATTCATGTGACTTAATCATGGTGTTATGAGACTTGGTTTCGTTTTTATATGTGATTTATAATCCATATTTAGCATTACATTGTTCATTATTGATTACTGCCTTCATGCTATACTCTTTATTTCCCATTGATTGCACACCAGTAGGGACTTTTGAACATTGTACTTGCTTGTTCTGTGTTGAATATGATGTTCTCATCTCCATCGTGCTTAATAATGAACCAAATGTACTAGGATCTAATTCTGAATGGCAAACCATTGCCCAAATTTTATCAAAAAATGATTTATGTTTAAGAAAAGGAAAAGGGCTAGGAAATAATCAGTCTTTTTTGCATAAAAGGCAACCATTGGAAAGAGCATAAAAGATTATTTCGACATATAAAAACAAAAGTGCTAAGACTAATTTTTTATTTCATTGATGCTTAATTATTATTAGCAATATAATTTCTTAAAAAAAATTGACGGTTTATGCTTATAATGTGAGATTTTGAGGGTGTTATAAGTTTAAGATCAAAGGGGTTGCACAATAAATTTTTTTGAAAAATATTAAATCATTTGGGGTTATTTATTAGAGAAGCATGGAAAGTCATGACATTTTGTATTAGTTGAGTCAATTTAAATTGGTACAACATTTTTACACCAAAGGTTGAATTGAGTTTTTTTCTTTAGGAGTGTCTCTTTGTCTTTGTGCACCGTTTCTACATATGCCTATGTTGACTTTCCATTGCATTATGTTCACGTCCTTTCTTTTTATTTCTACGAATTAGATATTTTTATGTTATTCCATGGTGTGTTTGTTTGTATTTATACGTATATGTTTATTTAAAAAAAATTGAAAATTTTATAAATAGTTGGTTGGTTTGTTGAAGTTTCATCGCATATGCTTAGTTACCTATACTTTTTTATGGTATTTCAATTGTGTATACTCGTGATGCTCCTATTCATGATAGGTTCTAACCCTTTCGGGAGAACATATTGAGGGGGGGGGGGTTGTATTTTGTTTAAAATTCATGAGTCATAGTATTCTTTCTTTGCTTCACATGTATAGGTCTTTCCGCACTGATGATATCATGGATTACACGTTAAAGATCTTTAGTAGAGACAAATTCACGAGTGTCTTTTTTCCTTTTCGGTCTTGGTAGGTACATTAGTTAAACTTGTCTTGGGGGTTATTATTTTCGGTTTTTGTTTTGTACTGGAATAAACAAAGGGAGAGAATTGTAAAAGAAAGTTTTATGATTCCTCATCATGTTTTAAATTTGGAACATTACATTACACCCCACTACACCATCATGTACATTCTAAAGACATCAAGTGAGTTAAAGTTAGTGATCAAATGTGACAATTGAAGATCAAAGATTTGATTTCATCATTACAACATATGGAGAAGGTGTACAAGGTTGATTTTGTGTAATGATGTGTTCAGGGTATTTAGAATCGTGATTGAAAACAAAATATTTTTCTAAAATATTCTTTAATATTCTTTCATGTTGTTAGAATGACATTGGATGTCGTTCGAATGAGTAATCTACCTCATTAGAAAAACAACGAACGAGATCAATTTTGGCAACTTTTGGCAGGTTCTTTTTTCTCATTGGATAGCTCATTAATAGGGGTTTAGCAAGATCAGGTACTTTGTTTACACGAGATGTACTTCGTTCGAATGGCCTCATGAAATTTTTTAAGTGGAGGGGTACACACTTGATAGCTCAAAGGATTGGGAGAGAAGGCCCAATTGGCGAGGAATGACTCACCGCGAGAACCACCAGGAATTAGAAGTTGGGCAAGGAGGGCCCTAGGAAGGACCTCTCGACCCAATTTTCCCAAAGTTCACATAATTAGAACTAGGAAGAGGAGGACCCCAGAAAGGGATCCTCGCCCCCAATTTTGCCAAAGTCCACTGAGTTAGAGCTTGGGCGAGGAGGACACCAGAAAGGTCTCCTCACCCCCAATCTTCCTTCAGGTCATCGACTAAGAGCTAGAGCGAGGAGGGCCCTAGAAATGGCTCCTCGCCTCAATTCCTACAAAGTTCACAGGATTATAATTTGGGCAAAGAGGCCCCCCTAGAAAGGGCTCCTTGCCCCAATGGACACCAAGTTCGCACATATTGAAGTTGGGCTAGGAGGCCCGTCAATAAGGCCTCCTCGTCCCAAATTTGACCAGATGTCACAAACTTGGAATTTGAGAGAAGATGACTATTAGAAAGATCTCGTCTCAAAAAACTTAGAAAACAACAAGAAATGAAGTTTGGGCGAGGAGGCCCAGCACAGGTGACTCCTCGCCCAAAATATTCCAAAAGTCACAAGAATAAAATATGGATGAGGAGTCCCACCATGAGGAGCTCCTCATCCCCAGAAGTCGTTCTTCTTACATAATAGAACCATTCGGTTAGGAGGTCTATCTACAGTAACCTCCTTCCTAAGATTTATTACTCACATGAATGTCTAATAACTAACATGTTACTTTCTTGTACAGGTAGCCTAGTTGAGAAAGAAGTTCTCGAAAATACAAGTTGGGATCTATTGGGAGTTTTGACTTGGTGTCTGAGGAATAAGGTTTGTTGAGTAATCTCAACCAGTTAGAAGTTTAAGAATAAGATAAAACTAGTAGATAGACCCTAGGGGTCACCCATTACTTACATTGTTCACATCTAGTTATAATTGAAGTAAGAAACAAAGGGGTTGCTCACTAGAAACGAACAGTTTATAAAATGATTTTAGAGGAGGTGGTTCTTGAGACCTCTCCTCAAGTTTTCAAATGATTTTAGAGGAGGTGATCTTTGAGGCTCCTCCTCAAGTTTATAAAAGATTTTAGAGGAGGTGGTCCTTGAGACCCTCCTCAAGTTTACAAAGTTTGTACAGCAAGTTACCGTTCTAAAAGATATTTACCAAATCAGATATTTTGTCTTTAAGCGTAGACATATTTTCTTTTTGACTTTGGTTTACACCAGGTGGCACGTGTCAGTGGGGACAGACTGTGCATAGAGATAGGGACAAAATGTACATTGCAGACATTGTACCTCACCAAACCCCTCCATTTTGGCACCCCAAAAGTTCCAGCTCAGCCCTGGTGCCCAAGTATAAATAGGTCCCTTGGGCAAGGTCAAGTCAGATATACAACTCGAGTCATACCATTAATCTGTCAAATCACCCCAGATACCTATTGTTCTTTCCTTTCTATCTCTCTCTCTCTCTCTCTCTCTCTCTCTCTCTCTCTCTAAGTGCTAAGTAACTTGTTCTTTCACTCCACACTGACAGTCATCATTCTTAGGAGTTCTCTTGAGAAACAGTTACTATTATTGTTGTAAATCTCATCTTCTTACAGGGAGTAGTTCTTACTTTGGTTCCATTTTTATCAAAAGGAGAAGGTTTTACCAGGTTCTTCTCTTGAAGATCTTGAAAGACCTTGAAGTAATAGCCAATTGGAGTGATGACCATGCATAAATTCTTTTGAATTTAGGACCTTAAGTTAGTAATTTTGATATCTCAAATAATGTAACTGAATCGTTTTTAACCCATATCATTGCTAATGACTTCTTCTAACAAGTACCCCGAGTTTCGTGTATTTCTTATTGATTTTACAGGAATTTAGTGCAAGAAAAGAAAGAAAGAAACTGGAAGAAAAGAAGAAAAGAAAAGAAGATAAGTCAAAGGGAAATAGCGTAAATTTACACCCGGAGTTCGGACTCAAAGCCTTAAGGAAAGTTGAAGATCATTATTTCACAAGAGCATTGGAGAAACGACACTCAAATCGGAGCTTGTGATCAAAAGTTATGACCAATCAAAGATGGAAAGAAAAATTCAAACTTGGAAAAAATCAAACCGATCCGGTATTATCTTGGACCGATCCAAAATGTCACATTTCTAGTAGACCCCGGATTGATGTCGAACCAATGATACCAGAACCGATCCGATTGAATGAGGACCAATCTGGTCAAAAGAAAAAAGAACCGATTCGGTGGCTGAAAATCAAACCGATCCGATAGGTATCCGGACCGGTCCGGCGGTAAAAATTCCTGGCATTTATTATGGAACTCAAGAGGTGCGAATCTTGGAATATTTGTGTAGCCCATCGATTTTTAGCTGTCAATTTCGTGCTAGTTGGTGCTATAAATGACCAAGCCCTACATCATTCCAAGGGAGTCGAATTCTAAAGAGTAGAATAGAATTTGAGAGAGAGAATCAGATTTTAGAGAGTTTGTAGTAGACACATTTCTTATTTTTAGAAAAGCCCTAGTTTGTAAGAACAAGAAGTATTTATGGATTCAATCATCTCTCTTCCTTAGTGCAGATTTCAAGTATCAAATTCCATTATATTATCTTATCTTAATTATAATTTCAATTCTACTATCAACTGTTTTGTAATTTCTGTCTTTACAATGTTTCTTAGATCCACATTGACATGCATTGTTATGAATTTGTTTTCTCATAATCCCATGTCTAGCTATGTTTTTAAGCGTGGGGATGCATGAACCCAACCCGATGTGGTATGCATAGATATAAAATTTGTCCTCCAAATTAAATAAGTGATTAGATCGTGTTGTATTGTTTCACAACCACTGTAGAACGTTTGACCTCGTTTGTCCTAGGTAACCGGGATGCTTAAGGATGCAACGTGCGTGAACTATTGCAACACTGATTTACTCATTCTTTGATTATGTATGATGCGGGCTTGAACCTCATATATGTAATGCTTTGGAGTACTAAAGAATGGGTCTGATCAATTATCTAATTTATGACTAATTTTGTACTGGCATACACATTAGGGTTTATGGGAGTGTATTCTTAACCCATTTCTTCATTCATATTGATTCCTTCTTATTTAGTTAATTTCGCATGCATAGGTTAATTTAATTGAATCTAGTTAATTCATAGATAAAATCCATAAAAAATCAATCATATTTTTCTTTTCTTTTCTTTTAACATCAACTTTAGGATTAAACTACCTTACCTTTGTCATCACGTTCACACGTCCTAACTCCCTGTGGATTCGATACCCAGACTCACCACTATACTCCGCAAGAGTGTAGTTAAAGTTTAGTTTTTTTTGTATTGAGGTTGGAAGCTGATAACAACGACCAGCGTATTATACGGACGCTTGGTTTTTCCACTCGAACAAAATGGCGCCATTGCCGGGGAATTAGGTGGACTTTAGGTTAGGTTGGTTAATCCCGAATTTGACCTTTAAAAAATCCAAAACAAAAAATTAGAAATATGGGCGTCACGTTCTTGAATTGCCTAATTTGAAATGTCTTACTTTAACTCTTTTGGTGGCTTTATTTGTTATGCTAATAGTGAGGAGGAGGCACTCAAGACTTATGAACATTGGATAAATATCACTAAAGATGAGTCTCATAAATACAAGCCCAGTTCTAAGGCCATCCAAATTTATCAAAATGAATTGCTTGAAGAAAAAAGACTTGAAAAAGAATATTGGGAAAAAAATCGTTATTGGGAGCAAGAGTTAGATACATTATTTGAACCCAATGAGGATTTTTCTTTCGATATTTTTGAAGTTGAAGAATGTTTTCAACCAAATGAGGAATCTGAGGTGCTAGAACCAAGGAAGCCTTCTTTGGAAGAACTCTTGCTTATTATCAAAAAGTAATATGATGACCTTGCTGCTACAGAGTTGAAAATTAGAGCAACTTGCGGGGAGTTTAATGATTATTTGGATAGCTTAGAGAAGGTCAAGACTTGCGCTTCACCTAAAACTTTTGAGGTTGAAGATCATTTGTCTCCTTGTGTCCCCACTATTATCGAACTGTTAAATCCATCATAAGAACTGGATGAATGTCTTGAGGATGTTGATCCGATTCTTATATGGGAATGTTATTTTGAGATGCTTCATCTTATGGGCCATACACTTAGACGTGTCACTCCACCAGATCCAGTTGAAAATTTGGGGGGAAAAGATTTTAAGGATAAGGACTTTATGCTTAAATTATTTTCCAAGATGGAATCTTTCTATTTGTGTGCTCCGCTTCCCATACTAATTGAAAAATCTATGGGAGGTGATTCTATTTTTCGTGGATTCTAATGGTACTTGTCCCCCTATGAACCCAAATCCTTCATTATCCCCCTAAATTTTTTAATAAGTGGTGATTCATTTCTTCCGCGTTGCACATGCCTTTCATTTTTCCAAAGAAATTCTTCTTTTTCGGGCGTCATGATTTCTAGTGAGGGTACACCATTAATGCCTCAAAGTCAAATTGTATTTTGGGTGGACCCTCAAATATTTTGACTTCTAGTGCATAACTTATTAGAATTTCAAATCGTAGGTTGTACATAATTATCTTTTTATTTTTCCTTTTTTTTATTTTTTAGAGTAATTAGTTAAAGTTTTTGTTATTCTTTTTTTGTTATGCTTGGTTCTAACATGTTTTGTAGATTCAATGGACTCGCACTCATCGGGGATCGCTCCATTCCCTCTCTTTATGTTATGTTCTTAATTCGCATTGAGGACAATGCAACATTTAAGTTAGGGGGTGTGGGATATTCTTCCCGTTTATTGTTTAGATTCATTGATTCGATCACATGTTCTTTCCAAGGTTTTTTTCTTTTTTAGAAAAAAAAAATATTTTGTAAAAAACCAAAAATATTTTTCTTCAAAATAAATAATAATTAGAATTTAAATTTTTCAAAAATATCACCTTTATTCTATTTAAAGTCTCAAATTATTAATAATCAAAATGCACTAAGCCAAAATTGACCGAAGATGGAAATTGAAAGAAAATTGACGGCTTAACGAATAAGTGTGGAGATTGATCAAACCCGGTGAGATTTCGAGCCTTTCAATTTTTTTATGAGTTTTTAAATCAATCCGAGTTTATGATTAACTCAAAGTTCATTTTCAGTGTTTTAATAAGTCGTTGATGATCTCAATCCTTTGTTTTAATCGGTTATGGGAAATGTGTGAAATGTTGTCTCAAAATTCGTGCTAAATATATCTCTAAACTTAATTAATCTCGAGATGCATCTGGTAATGTGATTATCAATTTGGACAATGAAGTAGTCCCTCTTTTGTTTAACCCCAAAAATATTATCCATAATTAAGTTGTGAAAAAAAATTATCCCTTTGCAACCCAATTTGAGCCTAATAAAATATTTCCCTTTCGTTTGATAACTCAAAAAACCCAAATAGCCCGGAATTGTGAAAATTTGGAAATTCATCAAGTAAGTCCAAAGTGTGTAAAAAAAGGGGGCAAGAAAAGAAAAATAGCAAGAAAAAAAACCAAAAAAAAAAAGAAAAGAGAAAAAGAAATAGAAAAATGAGCAAATGCCCGGAAAAGCACAAATGGACGTCATCAGGATATTTTCCAATTCCGAACATTTCATCTATTTCCAATTTTACCCTTTACACTTTTTAACCAGAAAAGTCCTAACCGAGTCTGAATGGCGAAATTAATTACTGCATGGAGAGCTAAGACATGAAAAGATAACAAAAAAGACTAAAATGGTGTGATTAAGAGATGATGTTTTCCATTTTCTAATAACTGTATTCCGATGATGAGATCTTTTCACCATATATTTCCTTCTTTTGAATTTTGTATGCATGAATTTGTGTCCATTATATTTACTATTTATATCATGCATACCGAGAGAAAACAACCACAATTCGAGTGATTCATTTGTAAGTGCATCCGTAAGAATTTGAATCAAAACGAATTTTCGAAAAAGTAACGTAATGTTCAATCGGTGGAAATTTGAGGTTTAATTTTTGGCTTTGCACACACACACTATGTTTTGAGACAAATGAATATGAATTTATGCTGATTATTTTTTCAAAAAGTTTAAATTGTACAATTTTTAAGTATTTTGATATTTACTTGAGTCAATAAAGAATTTTGTGGGTGTATGCACTACAAACCCTCACGAGACAAAACTCGTCCTACTAGGGTAACCTAGGGTTTTAAAGGCATGTAGCATACGCTCATGTGACACCCCGCCTAATAAAATACCGGGTGATCAGTCCTATACCAAATTAAAACAGGAATCTCAGTCGGATCATCCTTAGCATCACTGTGGAAAACTTTTTAAAACTTACTAACCACCTAGTATTCCAAAAGCTGGTGCCAATTTTAACTTTTTAATTACACAAAACAGTACATGCGGAACTAAATACAAACCATTCACACAACTGAATAAAACTCAACTGAATAATTAATTACACAACTTGCCGAATAAACCACCGGCCACCAAAGAAATAATACAATACAAATAATCAACACCTGAATAAAAAACATCTTGAAACTGTACTGTGAAGTCTGGGCGACATGCCCTAAATAAAACTGAGACGGATAAGTGATTCCTACTCTAGGAATGAATGAACGATGCATCTAATTCAAATTCCTTCTAGCATCCACATATGCCACAGCTCCATATCCTTGGAATAGAATATCAATCCTGGCGTCCCTGTGGCTGGACACCTAAAAGGTTTTGAAAATAGTTTTATAGCAAGGTTTAGAACCCAAAACATTTGGAAACTATTTAGCAAGTGAATTAACTGCAGTAATTTAAAATGCATGAATGCGCTTCATATATAAGTTAGTGTCACACTCCCTTGTGGACATTATCATCCCTCCACTATTGTGCACACCTACCGGTTACCAGAACCCCACCTAGTTGTACTACCCCATCCAACTAGTCCTGGTATAACCTTCCCTTGCCAGACTACTCTACTCGAGTATAATGATTCTTGAATTATAAGTTATCTCACAATTAACTTAACTAATTCCTCTTAAATAGTAGCATATAACCGTGTCACAAATTATATAAAGTAAATGCATCACACACTGTATTATTATCCATATATAATATTTACTACCATTATATATGTACCTTCACCACAACATCCACCCATATAACATACGTATATCCATCCCTTCGAGTTTACCCTCGCCGGAAGATTCCCTCTAAGATTCTATCTCACTAATTGTGCTCAGAAAACCTAGTTCCCCAAGTTGGAATCGCTCACCAACTTGGACCAAAATATAAACGTAGTGGAGGCGGTCATATTCCTTCCCTGAAAGTTAGATAAATCCCTCACCCATATATACCGGACGCTATGACCTAGGGATATACTCGCCCTACTCCTCAAACTAGGGGATTCACCCACATCGCGCAACCTCCCTTGATAGCATTAGAGTATATAAATTGAATAAATATCTAATCACTGTTATTTAATATCACACACAATATATACACGTATATATATACTATCACTACACCGTATATATATAATATAAACCCGGCTTTACCATGTACTCAAAATTCCGTACACTGCCTGTAATTTCCTGAGTCTGTTTTATAACTTAACTTAATTAATTTTCTCACTAATAAAATTATCATTATCCCGAGTCTATGGTCCGACTCTAATATACTTAATTCATGCCTCAATTAATATAATACTTTCCCCGAGTCTATGGTCCGACTCTAATTAAATTAATTAACACACCCATTAATTTGATACCTCCCCGAGTCTATCGTCCGACTCTAATTAAATTAACCAACACACATATTAATTTAATACCTCCCCGAGTCTATCATCCGACTCTAATTAAGTTAATTAACACACCTATTAATTTAATGCCTCCCCGAGTCTATCGTCCGACTTTAATTAAATTAATTAACACACCCATTAATTTAATATCGATCCGAGTTTGTGGTCCGACTCCCAGTTAATTAATTTACACATTAATTAATTTACACCAATCCGAGTCCGTGGCCCGACTCCAATATAATTAATTAACACACTTATTAATTTAATACCTACCCGAGTCTACAATCCGACTCTAATTAAATTAATTATCACACCTATTAATTTAATCCTACCCGAGTCTACAATCGGACTCTAATTAAATTAATTATCACACTTATTAATTTAATCCTACCCGGGTCGACAATCCGACTCTAATTAAATTAATTTACACATTAATTAATTTATACCAAATCTCGGGTCTACAACCCGACCCCAAACTAATTAATTACAACATCAATTAATTTAATATTTTTTCGAGTTTACCCTCCAACTCTACCTTCATTAATTATCACATCCATTATCCCCGGACTCACTTACTTGGCATGTAACTTAATATTTCTCGAGTCTATGTTCCGACTCCAAATTAATTACTCTCTCTCAATAATTAATTTAATACTTTGATGTCACTAAACCAACATACCCTGACTCGCACAATTGGTCCCTTTTACATATCATAACTTCATTCCCACTTATTCGCCCACAATGTGTCGCACATTCATCTCCATAATTTCCCAATTATATTTACCTATAATTACCAACATACCCGGACTCGTCCACTTGGTCCATAATAAAATTCAATATGCTTCACCTAAAATTTTCACTTTAACTCCCAACTCTTAACTTAAAGGGTCAATTTCTAATAGCCATCTTTTGAGCCACTAGCTATTAAACTTTTTATAATTTTTCACCCATTAGAAATTATACCCAAAATTCACACAAAAAATAAGGCATGTATAACAACCAACCTGACCTGCCAAAATTTCGCCATCGTCGATCGATCGATCGATCGTCCCCTGGCAGCCCTTCTTCCCCATAAAAATTTCCACCATTAACGAGCTTTCAAGCTCTGATTTTCCCTTCCATCGTTGACCAAACATAACGTAACCTTTGAACCCCTTGATTAAACTAATTTATAATAGGGATACAACAACAACTACCCTTTATCCCCACCACAATTCATTGACTCACGAATTGGGTTTATCCATAAATTTTCATGAATTTTGTTCTACAATTCTAGTTTCAAATTTAAATATTATCCTTCTATATTCCGTGTTGCTTATTCAAATTAGATATCTATGCTCAGAGATATACAACACAACAAATTCTTACTTTGAATCTCATTCAATAGTTTCCATGAACAAAAACCTCATTTTGTACCCATTGATCCCCAAAACGGATTTTGATTTACACATCACTATGATATCAATTGATTATCATCAATTTAGAAATCACAACAGTTATCCACTTGCCTGGAATTGTTCGTAAGGTTTGATTCCGTTGGTGTAGAGATTGGCTGACGAAGAACACCCCAAATTAACCCTTTAATTTGGCTCCAAAAACTGCCATTTGCTCTTGATTTGCTTTCCCCCAATTTTCCTCTCAACCCCTAGGCTTAGAGTTATGTTGACTGCCGTTACCTAATCTCTCAATTAGGTTAAAAATTATAAATCCCGTTTTTGGCCTTGTGGGTCTAATTAAAAAGGCCCAACTCACCCCGTGTGGGCCCCGCGATGCCCAAAAATACCCCGAGAACCAATTACTACCCCCAGGTACTCTTTTTTTACTATCTTGACCCATTCGGACGCAACTGTGCACTCATAATTTCCATCCGAAGAACTTTTTGAAATTTCCAAATTTCGACCTCAAAATGTGACACACGAGATTTTGAACCATTAATCTTAAAATCCGTCAATTATAAATAATTCGGCTCACTCAATTAAATTCTCCAACTCATGAATTTAAGTTCCTCCAAATTTAAATATTTGTATAACTCCCAAAAATCATTAAATATTAAATCCTCAAAATTACGGGGTGTTACATACGCCCCCCTTACAAAGGAATTTCGTCCTCGAAATTAAGATGAGCGTAATGTTCCAAGCTTCGCATATTACTCTCTAGTAATGTGCCTCCAAGCCCGATATATCTATACCATTCGCTTATAACCATACATTACACAAGTATGCATTTAAATTAACCAGGGCGCCCATACACCCTATACCCGTGCTTAACCGCACAAAATTTGCCTTAATTAACCCGGGTGCCCATACACCCTATCCCCATTCTTTGACGCACGAAGCTTCCCGACTATGCTAGTCGTAACCCATAATATAACTTCGAACCCGTAGTCATATCACATATTTATATACATATATTTACTGCCCGGGTACTCAACCCCTGTGTTAACGTCCACACATCTCCCCATAAAATACTTGTCTCTCAACTCAAAGTATATATGCTTACCCTCATGCTACCAAAGATAACATAAAATACCGTGCCCTTACTATCACTAGTCCTTGACCAAAATAAACCCCGAGCTATCTCTCTTTGCTCGAAGATAAATCTACCTACCCTGATTCACTTCAGTAAACATCCTCACTTACCGGGATAAAATGTGAGAACACAAAACCCCATTATGTGCTATCGCACCATGAAATACAACATATATATCCACATATATATAGGCTATACGCCCCCTCAGGTGATACTCACTACAAACCATATCCTGGTGTCGTGAACACCAAAACTTCACACCACTATCCACAATAGTTAAATTCCATCGCTATCCAGCCTATATTTAGGAAAATATTATTAACCCTACTCCCATAATTCTCGATAGTAGTAACTCCTCGCATAATTCAAACCTTCACTCAGTGTACACCTCCATTCTCCCGTGAAGAACACCAAGGAACTCCGCTACTCTACGAAAAGTTTATCCACATACTATGGCTGCTACTGCCAACGCACCCACTAAATTCGACTCACCTGCGAACTCTAGTGAAAAATAATTCTTATTCTGTGACATCCTCTTTTTCACTCAAAAATACACCCCGTTCCCATAGGGTAAAAATAGTTACCTCCATACCCCAGCTGCAACGGCTGATCCTTGGTTTTCAGAGCATCTTCTCCCAGCCCGAATGCGCCCATGACTTGCTTTAGTGGCTGTACATCCAGGACCTCTTCCTATAGTTGACCCCTGCCTCGCTTAAGGCAAATTTCTTCATGTGTCTCTCTTTCCCCACAGATGAAACACCTTATAATACATTCACCCTTCTACTGGTCCCTTCCATGCCGACCTTGTTGGAATTCCTGGCCATCCTGCCGATAGCCTCCAATTTTAAATCATTTGGCATGATTTCCCTGCCGGAAATCCTGCCCCTGATCTCCCCCAGTCTGCTGCTGGGATACCCCACTAGTATTGTTCCCTCCTACCTTATCCGACTATCTAGTTCCCACTCCCCTCCCGCTTCCTTTCGAGTGGAAGCGGTATTCCCGACAGTACCGGAGTGCTGCGTTAACGACATCAGTATAAGCTACTAATGCGTATTTACCAATTAAATATGGTATGATCCTCCAGACTAGCCCATCCATAAACCTTGATTTCTTTCTCTTTTCCTTGCTTACCTTATCCGATGCAAAATTTTGCCAACGAGTGAATTCTTCGTTGTAATCGGCCACTGAACGGTCTCCCTGAGTCACCTCACTAAATTTTTCTCCTCATTTCAGTCTCAACCATTGGACGAAAATACTTGTGATCGAACCTCACCCAAAACTCTTCAATAGCTAGTGTGTCCCTTTCCTCAACCGTGGTGATCGACTCCCACTACTGTAGCGCCGCTCCCACTAAACTAAAAGTGGTTAGCATTTGCTTCTGCACCTCATTGCAATATCCGATGCGTAGGTGATGCTGGATATCTCACTTCCTTGACACGCTAGCACTACATCTGAACCCCCTTGCAACTCTGGTGGGTTCCCACTAAAAATAACCTCTTTCTTGGTTCCACCCCGACGACCCCGCATGAGTCTGAACATTCGGCGCCACTAACACTTGTGGCTGATCCCATGGAAAGTACCCTGCCGTTACGACCACCGTCGTTTCAACCACCTGCACCACTAGTTCAGTTACTTGTGCTGCCAAAATCATCTCTAGCAGTTGTTGCGGTAACCCTTGCTCCTGACAAGCCTCCCTCATCTCATCTCCCCCTGCTTCCCTAGCTGCTCTCTCTCTCCTGGGAGTGATCTAGGATGAGAATCGAATTTGTATGAGTTCACTCTCAAATATAACTTTCGCAGAAGAACATATATGCGCATACATATGAGAATACAACAATCCTATAATAGGGCTCTATATCAAAGATTGCTAAGCCAAAAAGTGAAAAGTCGCACAGATCCTAAGGACACTAGAACCTGATGCTTTGATACCATCTGTGACACCCCACCTAATAAAGTACAGGGTGATCAGTCCTATACCAAATTAAAACAAGAATCTCAGTTGGATCATCCTTAGCATCACTGTCGAAAACCTTTTAAAACTTACTAACCACCTAGTATTCCAAAAGCTGGTGCCAATTTTAACTTTTTAATTACACAAAATAGTACATGCGGAACTAAATACAAACCATTCACACAACTGAATAAAACTCAACTTAATAATTAATTACACGACTTGCCGAATAAACCACCGGGCACCAAAGAAATAATCCAATACAGATAATCAACACCTGAATAAAATACATCTAGAAACTGTACTGTGATGTCTGGACGACAAGCCCTAAATAAAACTGAGATTAATAAATGATTCCTACTCTAGGAATGAATGAACGATGCGTCTAATTCAAATTACTGCTAGCATCCACATATGCCACAGCTCCGTATCCCTGGAATAGAATATCAATCCCGGCGTCCTTGTGGCTGGACACCTAAAAGGTTTTGAAAATAGTTTTATAGCAAGGGTTAGAACCCAAAAGATTTCGAAAATGTTTAGCAAGTGAATTAACCGCAGTAATTTAAAATGCATGAATGCACTTCATATTTAAGTTAGTGTCGCACTCCCTTGTGGACATTCGCATCCCTCCACTATTGTGCACACCTACCGGTTACCTGAACCCCACCTAATTGTACTACCCCGTCCAACTAGTCCTGGTATAACCTTCCCTTGCCATACTACTCTACCCGAGTATAATGATTCTTGAATTATAAGTTATCTCACAATTAACTTAATTAATTCCTCTTAAATAGTAGCATATAACTGTGTTACAAGTTATATAAAGTAAATACATCACACACTGTATTATTATCCGTATATAATATTTAGTACCATTATAGACGTACCTTCACCACAATATCCACCCATATAACATACGTATATCCATCCCTTCGAGTATACCCTCGCCGGATGATTCCTTCTATGATTCTATCTCAGTAGGTGTGCTCAAAAAACCTAGTTCCCCAAGTTGGAATCGTTCACCAACTTGGCCCAAAATATAAACGTAGTGGAGGCGGTCATATTCCTTCCCTGAAAGTGAGATAAATCCCTCACCCATATATACCAGACGCTATGACTTGGGGATATACGCCCCCTACTCCTCAAGCTAGGGGATTCACCCACATCGCGCAACCTCCCTTGATAGCATTAGAGTATATAAATTGAATAAATATCTAATCACTGATATTTAATATCACACACAATATGTACACGTATATATATACTATCACTACATCGTATATATATAAAATAAACCCGGCTTTACCGTGTACTCAAAATCCCGTACACTGCTTGTAATTTCCTGAGTCTGTGGCCCGACTCAACTTAATTAATTTTTTCACTAATAAAATTATCATTATCCTGAGTCTATTGTCCGACTCTAATATAATTCATTCACGCCTCAATTAATATAATACTTTTCCCGAGTCTATGGTTCGACTCTAATTATATTAATTAACACACCCATTAATTTAATACCTCCCCGAGTCTATCGTCCGACTCTAATTAAATTAACTAACACACATATTAATTTAATACCTCCCCGAGTCTATCGTCTGACTCTAATTAAATTAATTAACGCACCCATTAATTTAATGCCTCCCCGAGTCTATCTCCGACTCTAATTAAATTAATTAACACACCCATTAATTTAATACCGATCCGAGCCTGTGGTCCGACTCCTAGTTAATTAATTTACACCAATCCGAGTCTGTGGCCCGACTCTAATATAATTAATTAACACACTTATTAATTTAATACCTCCCGGAGTCTACAATCCGACTCTAATTAAATTAATTATCACACATATTAATTTAATCCTACCCGAGTCTGCAATCCGACTCTAATTAAATTAATTATAACATTTATTAATTTAATCCTACCCGGGTCTACAATCCGACTCTAATTAAATTAATTTACACATTAATTCATTTATACCAAATCCCGGGTCTACAACGTGACCCCAAACTAATTAATTACAATATCAATTAATTTAATATTTTTTCGAGTCTACCCTCCCACTCTACCTTCATTAATTATCACATCCATTAATTTAACAACTTTGTGTCACCCAACCATTATCCCCGGACTCACTTACTTGGCCCGTAACTTAATATTTCCCGAGTCTATGTTCCGACTCCAAATTAATTACTCTCTCTCAATAATTAATTTTATACTTTGATGTCACTTAAACAACATACCCGGACTCGCTCAATTGGTCCCTTTTACATCTTATAATTTCATTCCCACATATGCACCCACAATGTGTCTCACATTCATCTCCATAATTTTCCAATTATATTTACCTATAATTACCAACATACCTGGACTCGCCCACTTGGTCCATAATAAAATTCAATATGTTTCACCCAAAATTTTCACTTTAAGTTCCAACTCTTAACTTAAATTGTCAGTTCCTAATAGCTATCTTTTGAGGCACTAGCTATTAAACTTTTTATAATTTTTCACCTATTAGAAATTATACCCAAAATTCAAACAGAAAATAAGGCATGTATAACAACAAACCTGACCTACCAAAATTTCGCCATCGTCGATCGATCGTCCCCTGGCAGCCCTTCTTCCCCATAAAAATTTCCACCATTAACGAGCTTTCAAGCTCTGATTTTCCCTTCCATCGTTGACCAAACATAACGTAACCTTTGAACCCCTTGATTAAACTAATTTATAATAGGGATACAACAACAACTACCCTTTATCCCCACCACAATTCATTGACTCACGAATTGGGTTTATCCATAAATTTTCATGAATTTTGTTCTACAATTCTAGTTTCAAATTTAAATATTATCCTTCTATATTCCGTGTTTCTTATTCAAATTAGATATCTATGCTCAGAGATATACAACACAACAAATTCTTACTTTGAATCTCATTCAATAGTTTCCATGAACAAAAACCCCATTTTGTACCCATTTATCCCCAAAACGGATTTTGATTTACACATCACTATGATATGAATTGATTATCATCAATTTAGAAATCACAACAGTTAACGACTTATCTGGAATTGTTCGTAGGGTCTGATTCCGTTGGTGTAGAGATTGGTTGATGAAGAACACCCCAAATTAAACCTTTAATTTGGCTCCAAAAACTCCCAATTTCTCTTGATTTTCTTTCCCCCAATTTCCCTCTCAAGCCCTAGGCTTAGAGTTGTGTTGATTGTCGTTCCTTAATCTCTCAATATGGTTAAAAATGCTAAATCCCGTTTTTGGCCATGTGGTCCTAATTAAAAAGGCCCAAGTCACGCCGTGTGGGCCCGACTATGCCCAATAATATCTCGAGACCCAATTGCTACCCTGGGTACACTTTACTGACTATCTCGACCCATCCGGACGCAACCGCACACTCAAAATTGCCATCTGAAGTACTTTTCAAAATTTTCAAATTTCGACCTCAAAATGTGACACATGAGATTTTGAACCGTTAAACTTAAAATTCTCCAATTATAAATAATTCGGCTCACTCAATTAAATTCTCCAACTCATGAATTTAAGTTCCTCCAAATTTAAATATTTTTATAACTCCTAAAAATAATTAAATATTAAATCCTCAAAATTACGGGGTGTTACCGCTCAATGCAATCGCATGCCTACGAAAGTGGAATTTAATCTTAATACAGGAATTCTCAAGAAAAAAAAAACTTTGAGTAGCTTCATTTACATTTCCCGGGACGTGCAAAGTTTTAAGTTAGGGGGATTTGACCAAGCATAAATTCTTCTGAATTTAGGCCCTTAAGTTAGTAATTTTGATATCTCGAACAATGTAATTGAATCGTTTTTACCCCATATCATTGCTAATGACTTCTTCTAACAAGTACCCCGAGTTTCGTATATTTATTATTAATTTTACAAGAATTTAGTGCATGAAAAGAGAGAAAGAAACCGAAAGAAAGGAAGAAAAGAAAAGAAGATAAGTCAAAGGGCAGTAGCGTAAATTTACACCCAGAGTTCGGACTCGAAGCCTTAAGGAAAGTTGAAGATCCTTGTTTCACAAGAGCATTGGAAGAAACGACACTAAAATCGGAGCTCGTGATCAAAAGTTATGACCAGTCAAAGATGGAAAGAAAAAGTCAAACTTGGAAAAAATCGAACCCATCCGGTATTATCTCGGACCGATCCGAAATGTCACATTTCCAGTAGACCCCGGACTGATGCTGATCCGATGATAGTAGAACCTATCCGATTGAATGCGGACCGATCCGGTCGAAAGAAAAAATAACAGACCCGGTGGCTGAAAATCGAACCGACCTGATAGGTATCCGGACTGGTCCAGCGGTAAAAATTCCTGGCATTTATAATGGAACTCAAGAGGTGCAAATCTTGGAATATCTTGCGTAGCCCATCGAGTTTTAGCTGTCAAATTCATGCTAGTTGGTGCTATAAAAGGCCAAGCCTTACATCATTCCAAGGGAGTCGAATTCTAGAGAGTAAAATCGAATTTTAGAGAGAGAATCAGATTTTAGAGAGTTTGTAGTAGACAAATTTCTTATTTTTAGAAAATCCCTAGTTTGTAAGAACAAGAAGTATTTATGGATTCAATCATCTCTCCTCCTTAGTGCAGATTTCAAGTATCAAATTCCATTCTCTTATCTTATCTTAATTCTAATTTCAATTCTACTATCAACTGCTTTGTAATTTTCGTCTTTACAATGTTTCTTAGATCCATAATTACATGCATTGTTATGAATTTGTTTTCTCATAAACCCATGTCTATCAAAGTTTTTAAGGGTGGGGATGCATGAACCCAACCCGATGTGGTATGCATAGACATAAAATTTGTCCTCTAAATTAAATAAGTGATTAGATCGTGTTGTATTGTTTCATAACCATTGTAGAACTTTTGACCTCGTTTGCCCTAGGTAACCGGGATGCTTAAGGATGCAACGTGCGTGAACTATTGGAACACTGCTTTACTCATTCTTTGATTATGTATGATGCGGGCTTGAACCCCATATATGTAATGCTTTGGAGTACTAAAGACTGGGTCTGATCAATGATCTTATTTATGACTAATTTTGTACTGGCATACACACTAGGGTTTGGGGGAGCGTATTCTTACCCCATTTCTTCATTCATATTGGTTCCTTCTTATTTAGTTAATTTCGCACACATAGGTTAATTTAATTGAATCTAGTTAATTCATAGATAAAATCCATAATAAATCAATCATCTTTTTATTTTCTTTTCTTTTAACATCAACTTTAGGATTAAACTACCTTACCTTTGTCGTCACGTTCACATGTCCTAACTCCCTGTCGATTCGATACCCGGACTCACCACTATACTCCGCAAGAGTGTAGTTAAAGTTTAGTTTTTTTTGTATTGAGGTTGGAAGCCGATAACAACGACTGGCGTATTACACGGACGCTCAATTTTTCCACTCGAACAAGTGGGTCATGTCTCACCCTTTCCAGTTACTCATAGACCCCAATACAGATACCCTCTTACATTTGGTGACTCCGCTGGGGAGGTATTCTTACTATAATGGACGAAAAATGTTTCAATGTTTCTAAGTAGATAGTTTTTGAAAACATTCCACATGGGAATGGAACCTAAAGTGGACAGACCACCCAGGAGGATGTGGTGGTGATCGAAGGAAAGACACCTGTTCCTTAGGGAGGGGAGACCAGCTTACCGACATCAGCTCCGATGATAGGTATGAGTCTTATAAGCATGTTTTTGACTTCTTGAAGCAAAATAATATAGACCTATAAAGTTTGGGTCAAAGCTGTGTGACACCAGCAGTTGTCCCCTCTTAAGGGGCAGGTACACCGGTAACAATTTCGACAGAGACAATTTCATCACAAAAGGTGGTGCCAGAATAGGTTGTGGAACCATCAAGCTCACCAACAACAAAGTCCATAAGTTTGGAAGAATCCCCTTCAAAATCATCTATTATGGAGGAGGTGAGAAAATTTCTCTCTTCCACTCAAAGAGAAATAACTCATCTGTATGATGAGCTACAAGATCCTTATCCTCAAGATGTAAGTGAGAAACCATACCCAAAGGGGTATATTCCACCAAAATTCATTAAGTTTCAGGGAAAAGGAGAAAACCCAAGAGAGCCCGTGAAAACGTTCGTTGAGTACCTAGGGGTGCATGAAAATGATAAGAACCTGAGGTTGAGGGAGTTCTGCAAGACCCTAATAGGAAAAGAATACACGTGGTATTCCCACTTGGCGCCCAATAACATTCCCTCATAGGAAGAGATGCAAAAACAATTCCTACAAAAGTTTTTTGTGACAGAAGATGAGTTCACATTGAGACACCTAACACAAGAGGTGCAAAAGCCTGGGGAGGAGTTAATTCAATACATCAAGTGCCTTCGTGAGAGATTAGTTAATGTACATGAGGAGGTAGTCGAAGGAAGGCTACTTCAAATCTATGTCAAGGGGTTCATGGAGAAATACAAGATTTATCTGATCAATGAAGCTAGAGATGGAACCATTAGAGCGTTCACTAAGGCTGCCAATAATATAGCCACGATAATCAAGATGAGGTCATCAAGTTGGAGGACACATGTGCTATTGACTTCAGGAAGATTTCAAGTCTCGAGGAGACATGATGTTAATAATGTGGATGGGAGACCCAAAAGTAAGAAGGGAGGCTCTGGATCCAAGAACAATAACCCAAGTAATAATAGAAAGTTTGGAGAAGATGAACCACCACCGCTACCTTGTAGCATAGCGGAAGCTATGGATTGTTATCATACATTGGTATGAGAGAGGGAAGTAGGGACCCCTCACCTGAATGGAGAAACTCCAACAGCAGTTGACAAATCCAACCGTAAGTATTGCGAGATACATCAGCGGGTGAAACACTCTACCAAGGATTGTTACTACTTGAAGAGGATCAATAGTGAGCAGGTGCCTAGTGGTACTTTGTAGATACCTCCTATGGATGTCAACGAGAACCCACTTCCATCTCATTATTATGCCACTGCCAATATGGTAGTAGTAAATGATGAAGGAGCATCCCAAGACCTGATGGAGTGGTAAAGTGATGAGAGGATATGATAGGAGTTAGGAAGGTTATCACTAAGCAGCAAGCAAAAAACTAATATGGAAAGAAAGCGCGAGGAGTGGTTTTCACCCCAGACCAAGAATAGGAGGGAGATGAATAACTCGAGGAGGTCAACCTCCTACAATGCCAGGTGAATGTCATCCTTTCCTTGTATGGGGGGGGGGGCATCTGAGGAAGAATACATCTGCAATGACCAGACATATGAGGTGGATCTTGATTCTGAATGCGAAGCCATAACGAGGAGCCCCAAGTTCAAGTGGTTCTTCGACCAAATAGGAGTAAAATATGACACCCGAGTAGTCATAACAAGAAAATTCTTGGAGGCGATACAATAGATAGGAGACCCCTCATTGAATTAGCAAGGGCCAATTGGCAGGCTGATCAAGTGGTATACTTCTGAAGTGGTTTTTTCTGAGGCAAACATGTACGTGCCTTACTCCCACAATCGCCCACTATATGTCACAACTATGATCAATGGAGTCTTATTTTCCAGAGCATTATTGCATAGAGGAGCATCTATTAACATTATGCCAATCGACACCTTATACGAGATAGGGATTGATCAAGATACGATAGTGTCGGTACCTCTAGTGCTATCAGGATTTGACAGCGTCGAAATGAAATCCCTCGGATATGTCAATGTAGGAATTAAGTTGGGGAATTTTACTTCCCACATCAAATTCCATGTAATCAATGCCAATACCAGCTACCAACTGCTCATTGGGAGGGTGTGGATGCAAACTCGTGGCATAGTGCCCTCAACCTAGAATCAGTGTGCAAAGGCCAACATCAGAGGAACAGATATCATAATTAAAGCCACACAAAAGCCTTTTTTCGTTGAGGAGGGCCATCTATTAGACGTAGCATTCTATAGAAAACTGGATGAGGAAAGAAAGAATTATACAAGAAAGCTAGAAGAAAAGCAAGTGGTTGGAGGAATTTCCCATCCAAGGAAATCTATACATGATCGTTTGGGGGGGAGGGACATTCCTCACATAGAAAAAGGCAAGAGAAAGGTGGAGGAGGTAGTTAAAACTCCTCAAACCTATAAAAAGGTGGTCCTACCCGATGGAACAGTTATCTACCATTTATAACGTGGGATGAGAGCACCAACCTGGTGCCAGAATGTTTTGTTATGAACGATTACCATGTTATTGGTCATATTGAGGAAACAGAAGAAGCTCTAGAATGCATGTAGGATGGACTTAGGGAGCAGCTACAAGAATTAGAGGAGATCAACCTAGGGGTGGAAGCGGGTGAAAGTAGACGCATTCTAATCTCCAAGAGTTTAAGACCAAAATAGAAGGAAGAGCTAGTGGTCCTGCTCAAAGAGTTCACTGGCATATTTCCATGGAAATACACGAAAATGCCAAGGATAGACCCAGAAGCAAGCTCTCATAAATTGAATGTTCTTCTCAACGCTCTCCCAGTCAGGAAAGTAACACGCATGTATAAAGATGACCTCGATTTAAAGATAAAAGGAGAGGTAGAGAGGTTGTTGAAAGAAGGATTCATCAAGCCTATCCAGCATCATGTGTGTCTCTCTAGCATAGTGCCGGTGGTAAAGAAGGACAAGAGCCAAATTTCAATTTCTCTGGGTTTTTGTGACCTCAATTGGGCATGTACTAAGGATGAGTTTCCTCTGCCAAGCATAGATAGTTTAGTTGATGCTACTACATGCCATGAGACGTATAGCTTCGTGGATGGGTACATTGGCTTCAATCAGATTAAGATGAACCCGACTTATGCAGAGAAGGCTACATTTCTCATGCCCCTAGGAAATTTTCACTACACAGTCATGCCGTTAGGATTGGAGAATGTCGGGGCCATGTACCAAAAGACCATGATGGAAATTTTTAATGATTTATTTCATGACATACTAGAATCTTATGTTTACGCCCTTGTGGTGAAATCCAATAAGAAGGCAAGCACATATAGGAACTCCGACGAGTGTTTGAGAGGTTTCGTAGGTAAAAAATGCAGATGAACCCCTCGAACTGTGTGTTAGGGGTCACCGCTGGAAAATTTTTGGGGTTTGTTGTGAATAGGCAGGGGTGCAAGTAGATGTAGAGAAAAATAAATCCATCGTGATGATGCCACCTATAAAGAGTCAAAGGTAATTTAAGATCTTCATAGGGAAGGTGTCCTACCTAATAAGGTTCATACCAGTGCTAGCGAAAGTTACCCACCCATTCACACCCCCATCTAAAAACAAAACCAAGTGGATTTTGGGAGATGACCAGAAAAAGGCCTTTGGAAAGATCAAAGAAATTTTATCCTCCCCATCCACAATGATTCCACCAGAAGTTGGGGCGCCATTATTGATCTACCTTACTTCAATAGAAAGATCCATAGGAGAACTGCTATCCCAATAAAAGGAAGGAGTAGAGAAACTAGTGTACTACTTGTCAAGAGTGATCTGAGGTACATAATCTAGATACACAAGTGTAGAGAGGCATTGTCTTTCCCTGGTCTTTGTTGTTCAGAAGTTGAGACATTAATTATTGGCTTTCACCGTTCACATAGTCACTAAGTGTGACCCCATCAAGTACCTCCTCGCACAAATAGTGCTTCTGGGATGAGAAATAAGGTGGTTTTTTGATTCTATCAGAATAAAATTTAAAATGCATAGTGCCCAAAGCCATTAAAAGTCAAGTGGTAGCGGATTTTCTTGCCCATTTTCCAATTGGAAATTTTGATCCCCCCAATAAGGAAATACTTGGGGAGAACTTTCAAACATGCATGCTAGACGAAATGGAAAACTAGGTAATGGAGTTCGATGGATCCAGTGCTCAAAGAACAAGAGGTGTTGGTATTATATTCTCAAAGCGTAAGCAAAAGATCACCCTCTCCTTCAAGCTAGATTTTAAATGCTCAAACCATGAAGCTGAATATGAGGCTCTCATTTTAGGGATATTGGAGGCACTCAGAAGAGGGGTCAGAGTGTTGTTAATACGAGGGGACTCCAACATGGTAGTAAAACAGGTTAATGGGGAGTTCTCCCTCAAGCATGCCAACCTGACACCCCAGAAATACGTCATTCAGAGATTTCTTAGGGAGTTCTTAGAAGTAACCGTGGAGAGACATGCAAGAATAACGAATATGCACCTGACGCACTAGCCACAATTTTTCAAAAGTTGGACATGGATGATCCTGAAGAAACAATAACGGTACGTTGAAGAATAATGCCTACTACAATAAGACCTTTGTTCCTAAGCAACGAGCCAGAAGATTGGAGGCACATAGATGTGAAGCAGCTAGAAACCAGAGAGTGGGCAATGAAGATGTTAGAACTAGCTAACTACCACCCGCTGTAGGGAACACTTTATTTCAAGAGCCTTGGAGGGTTCCTAGCAAGATGTGTGGGAGAACAAGAAGCTAAAGAATGGTTGTCAAAGATGCACAAAAATTATTGTGGGGACACTGAGATTCCTCTTTATCGACGGCTGTAGTGGGGGGGGGGGGGACTATTGGCCCACCATGAGTGCAGAGTCTTCTCGTCTGCAATAGGGTTGTTTAAAGTGCTAGGACCATTTTGATAAGCCAGTGAAAGCTAACTTTTTGGAATCCTTCGAAGATTGAAGTCAACCATACATAGAATATATGAAAGATGGGGAGTTACCCACAGAAAGAGCGGATGAAATTTAACTGCAAAAAAGGATAACTCATTTTTATTTGGTGGAAGGATTATAATGAGAGAGCACCGAGGTGCATAGCTAAGGAAGACACAGGAAGAGTGATGAAAGAAGCCCATGAGCCCTCCCACATAGGGGGTGCCAAATTGTATGATCATCGGATGACATTGGGGTACTACTGGCCAACTATGGAGGCTGACTCCATTGGTTACATGAAGAAGTGAAAAGCCTTTCAAGTAAATGTAAATATGATACATGCTCCTTCAGTTAGCTTACAAAGACTAGCATCTCCCTATCCCTTTCACACATTGGCATTTGACCTAGTTGAGAAAATCAACCCGGCTTCTCATGGCAAAAATTTCATCAATTGGCTACAGAATTGTACACCAAATGGGCAGAAGCCATCCCTCTAAAGAGAGTGACTGCCCAAGTTGTAACCTAGTTTATCAAAGAGTATATCATATGCAATTTTGGTATACCCAAAGTAATTTTGACATATAATGGGATGCAGTTCGTATGCAAGGCGATGACCTTCCTTATAGACGGGTACAAAATTGTGCACAACAGTTCAACCATCTCCTACCCTAAGGGTAACGACCAAGAAAAAGCCACAAATAAGACCCTGATAAATATCTAGAAGAAGATTATGGAGGACATGCCAGGGGCATGGGATGAGAAGATGCCCATGGTGCTATGGGCTTACGGTACCTCAAAGAGAAAACCAACCGAGTTCACCCCATTCTGATTGGTATATGGGACTGAAGTTGTACTACTAGTGGAGTTGTAAGTTCCCTCAGCTAGAGTCTCTATAAGAAACAGACTTATCCCTGACCCACAGCATGTACAACTAGAGGCACTAGACGAGCATTGAGATAAGGCTAAAGAGAAATTTAAATTCTATACCCAGTAGTTGTCCAGAGCGTACGAAAATTTAGTCAACCCCAGGGAGTTCCAGGTGGGAGACTTAGTCATGTGAGCATCCACTCACCATCTCCACAGCGCGTTGGTGTCAAAGTTCAAACCTAACTGGGAAGGCCCCTTTGTCGTGAGCGGGATAGGCAAGTCGGGTTATTGCCAAATTTCAGAACCAGAGAGTGATTGCCTCTAATCCATCAACTGCAAGTGGCTGAAGAGGTATTATGCTTACCATTATTAAAAAAAATCATTTATGTTAAAGAATTTAAGCAGCTTGCTCTAGCACCAGAAAGTTCTTTTTTGTAAAAATGATAGAGCATTACAATTTTGTAAATGATACAAAAAATGAAAAGAAATGAATAATAAATCCTTTTTCAGAATTGCACGATGATTCTTATTTTGCTTGTTTACCTATGGCATAAGTTATATCCATCAGAGTATTTTTTGTGTACCTTCTACTAGATTAGAAGAGGGTCCATGATAGAGAGAGAAGTTTACTTGTTACACTTGGGGATACATTCATCTCGATAGAAAAGTATATTGAGCAAAGTCTCTCGAGGAATGTTAGACAAATGATTTTAATCTTGTCACCAGACCAATAGGAGTACATTCTCAAAGTCATAATAAAAAAATATATAGCAAATATTCTTTTTTTAATTTCCTAGAGAATAAGTTTTAACTTTCGTTCTCAAAGAAAAGGCCTTACTTGGACAAGTCCATTGAAAATATAGAGAAGAAGGGACTTACACTTCCCTGCTCTAATTTCTTAAAAAAAAGTTTGAAGGAAGGAGAATAGCTAACTCTTTATCTCCCACTTATTCCCTAAGAAATGCTAAATATGATTAAATACCCCACAATTAGATGGGACAGTTCTAAAAATTATAACTTGCTAAGATAATATGAAAGTACCCCACAGTTAGAGGGGACAATTATAAAAATGATAACTTGATTAGATTATATGAAAGTACCCCACAATTAGAGGGGATAGTTCTAAAAATGTTACTTGCTCAGATAATATGAAAGTACCCCACAGTTAGAGGGGATAGTTCTAATATGCAAGTATACTACAGTTAAAGGGGACAGTTCAAATGGATGAAGTGGCCACAGAAAATTAGAGCATGCCATAGTAAGAAGATATCAAAGTCCACACAGAAGCAGATGAGCAAGATGATAGAAACCAACAAACAACTTTTTCATTAATAATGACAAATTTCTTTACATATGAAAAGTGTACAAAATAAAGTCTACACAATAGCGCTATCTACTCACTAGACAACGTGAAAAATAAATCCTTGATGGAGCGCATGTCTGTGTCAAAAGGACCACCCTCCTCAACAAGCTACTCCTCTAATCTAGCCATCTGAGCCTCATCCTCAGCAACACCAGCCTCTATCTTGGCCTGAAGGGACTGAATATGAGTCTGAATCCGAGCAGCCTCAGCCTGACGCTGCTTCTCCCTAGTCTTCCTAGAAGTATGGAGCTTTATCATCTTCCTAAAGGTGGTACCAAGAGCCAATCCAGTTGGAAATGATAAAATCGTTGAAGATCATGAAGAGCTTGGAGAAATAGTGCAGCCCTCTCAATTGTCATGTCAGCAGGAAGGGTAGATAAGAAGTCATGGAGATGGATAGCTAGGTCCTTCAAATTAAAGACCGTAAGGCTATCGATGTTGAGTATTCTCTGGGAAGTAAAAGTCTCAGGATGGTGCTCTAGAAGCATCTCCAACACCTCGCACTGATGTTCACGGAATCGGGAAGGAAACTCTGACTGCCACAGCGTGTTCATAAAAGACCCAAGATCCCCTGCCTATATATCATCATATACTATATTATGAGACTCAAGCTCTAAAAGAGGGATGAAATAATCCTTACCAAAGCCAGTATCACCAATATCCTCATAACTCTGGTTAGCCTCACGAAGGGCCTCAGCAGACTCGACAATTGGATCTTGTTGTGTGAAAAGAAAAGGGAGATCAGTTGCAAAGAAGAGAAATAGCATGATTTGGGTTACCCATATTCAAATTGAAACAAAGATCATGGAATGCTTACCCCAAAGTCCACGGGAGTCAATATGCCATCACCTAAGCGAGGGGACACCACATGACCTTGAGCACCAGCCTAATAGAAATAGATTAGAGTTAGTATTTTTCTTTTGTCTAAGGAAAAATAGAAATATACTAGATTTAAAAGACAATAATAACCCAGGTATGATAGTTTAATACGTGGGGAGTGTTTAGTATAACACTCACGGTAGGTCCCACAGAACTAGGGATGACCTCCTCACTAACCTAAAGATAAGGAAACATGAACGTGAAGGTGAGCCAACTTACACACTAAAAGTAAGAAGAAAAAAGGGTAACAAAGAAAAGAGTAATGTATGACATAATAATACCCGACTCACAGTAGTTCCCCCTGGTTGTTCCATAGTAAAAGGAATAATCGTTGCGCTAACTTGAAAATAGGGAAACATCTAAATGCCAACAAGTATTTACACAAAAAAAGTAAGCTCAAGAAATTCAAGCAGATTAACTATTTACCTGGGATCCCCCATTGAGATACCTGCCAAAGACTCCTCAATAGTCGGAGCAAGAGTGGTACTAATCGAAGGGGTGACCAAAGTCTCCTCAAGTACAGAAACTGGTGGGCTACTCACCTGAGGGTCCAAATATAAAACCCACAAGTAAAGGGACTACATCCACAGATATGTTATATATATATATATATATATATATATATATATATATATATATATATATATATACACACACACACACACACATATGTGTAACTAAGCTAGATGGTAGAGGTTGCAAAGACTGAACATACCACTGAAGCTAGTCCTGCGGAGGTAAGAACAAGCCCCTCGAATAAGGGAACTTGAGTCAGGAAGGATGAAGAAGCTTTCCCTATAGAAGATAATGGGAGACTCATAGTTGCTACATCAGGTACTATCCTTGAGACCTCCACTACAGGTATTATAGGTGAGAAGGTCTCACTAGAACTACCCTGCAAGAGAAGAAAGATACAAAAATTTATAAGTATTTCACAGTAATGAAAAAGGAGGCATAAAATACAAGTCAGGACATGTCGGAATAGTTATCGGGAGAGGTGATATAATAATGCCTCCCATAGATATGATGGATGCAGAAGATTCCCCAGAAGTAGCAGGGACTACTAAAGGGGGACTGAAGATGCAGATGCAGAAGTGGTAGTGTCAACCAACTGGCATAAAGACAAGAAAAAATAGTGTATGAAAATGGAATCCCAACGGCACTAGACAATGGATCAGAAAGACAAAAGATTCAATACAGGCATAGTTGAATCCCCTCTAAAGGATAAGGAGGGAAGATGACCGATGGTATAGTAGCAGCGAATACAACGACCTAGTTATAGCAAAATGGTAAAAAAACCCAAACATAAACAAATAAAGAGATGAAGCCTAATGAGAATAAGCAATACCTGAGAGGTGGAGCTAACCTATGTAATAGGCTCACTAGATGCTATAGTGAAAATTTTCCTGGAGGATAAAGGCTAAATGTGAGGCCAATTGTCCATGGGTAAAAAGACCCGGGAGATGGGAATCGTTCCTGAAGGCGAGAGACCTGGGGCAGTGCCTCCCGTAAGTGGGATATTCCCCCAGTAGATGAAAGGCCACTGGAAGAAGTTCCTTGCCATAAAAACATACAAAGACAATACAGTCATAGAAGTAGAAAATATGATAAAATAGAGAAAGACCATAAAGATAGCATGCTCAAAGTACCTTAGACAGTCCCATAGAGAAACCCCTCACCACAAAGGATGGGTGAGGTGAAGAAAGGAGGCCAAGAGAAACGGTCACCTATGTGTGTAACAATGGGAGACTTCAAAAGATATGCCTAAAAATGTAGCAAATAAAAGTAAGAGACTCAGGAGAGAGAATGTTTACCTGGGTTAAAGAGGAGGACACAAAAGAAGTCCTCACTGTCGTCGAGAATATAGTGGATAACTGCAAAAAATAGACATAAATAGATGATTTATTTGTAAAACAGAAAAGAAAAAAAGAATAACGACTGAGTAGAGGGAAATGAAAAACCTCACTAGATAGTCCCAAACATCACACTAACATAGAACTCCGATCCCTAGAAAAAGTCCCCCGGGGGTAGGCTGAGGTGACGGATCACTCACCACAATGGAGACACCCTTAAAATGTCGCAAAGATAGAGACAATTCATATATGAAGTATGTATATGAAAATATATAATAAAAAAGTAATAGGGAAGTCAGGAGAAAAGACTTACAACGGTAGAGCGGGTGGTTTTCCCATATGGTAGATGTTCGGTAGTTGGGCTGTTGGAAGAAGGAGAGCCAATTAGGGCACCCTTGCTAGAAGAATCCCCTGAAATTGGTAACAAAGAAGAAGTATCAGGGTGGTGATCGTCATAAGTGTCAGTGACACTCATTTGATTTGAAGAAGAACCGTCACCATCATAGGAGGGAGTGTTTCTATAATCTACTAGTTCCTCTTCAAATGATAGAGAATGGGAGCCAGCAAGTGAAACCCCATGAAAGTCAGTTTCACTAAGTAAAATGGAATGAGGTTTAGTACCTTCACATATGGTAATGGAAGTAACAGCTTGCTCTACACTAGAAAATCCTAGGGCCTTATAGCCTTGCACTCGCGTAATCTTATACATCTCCTCTACCCTAAGGTCATCACTGTAACACCCACGGTCTGGTGTAGAAGAAGGACTAGCGAGGGGGAAGAGTAGGAGAAGCAGTGGAAATAGTGGAAATAATAGTGGTAGTAAGGGCAATGGTAGCTGTTATGAAACTAGAAACATCCACACCGGGATGCTTCCTCTTTGAAGCAGTGAAAGCTCTTGACTTTCCCCTCAAATTGGGCCTAATAGGTTGAGGATCTGGTTTCTCGGAATAAATAGACTCATCCATCAGAGGCCACCAAGATTGGAGTGAGCTTCTCAAGAGGAGTCTTAAGGATGGTACTCCGGTGCCACACTGACCCGTGGGTCCTCTTACCCAAATTCTAATCATTGTTTGGAATCTTTGTATAAATAGTCTCATGAGGGACATCCCTCACAAAGTTAGGGATCAACAGAACCTGCTTCTTTTAAAGGGTGAACCACAAGCTAGTGAAGGAGGGAAGGTAATCTCAAGAGGGTATACATAAATTTCCCATATGACCAACCCTATTAACCACTCCCTCAAATGTGAAATTGGCAAAAGCCTTAAGGTATAGCTCAGAGGGGGAGGTGATTGAAGGATAAACAAGCGTATGAACCCCCTGGTCATAACCAAACTGCCTCCTCACTCTCTGAGAGTGGTATAACTCCACACCTTGACCCAAGTCAGTAAGGGAAGGTAAAGTACAAGGAAGAAGCATAATGACCACAAAAATATGGGGGCAGGTAGGAACATACTTGACGTCAATAGGGCAGTAGAAAGTACCCCCGGTAGCTGAGAAGGAATGCCAAGAAAAAATATCTCCAACAGTCTTGTAGTAGGGCTTAAAATAAAACGCATCGATGTTTCCATCTCGCAACACGAGCAGAGCCACTATGGCAAGATCTAGCCTTTGGGGAAAAGTTGAGAAAGCTCTCAAATAAGATAGACATGATGAGAAAGGTGTTAGAAAAAATTGATAGCATCATAATGACCACAGGTGCGCCCAAAATCTACATGGTCCCTATCGACCCAAGTGTATAAAGATCCCAAAGTTAAAGCTGCGAGGGGGACTTCCTTCCCTCTAGAAAGCCTCACAGAAAGCTTGATTAAAAGTTTACGAGGAGAGTCATCTGCTCTACCAGGAAGAAGAAATCTACTCAAAAAAATGACAAAAAATACTGCCAAGTCTGAGGGGGAATTAATCTTTGGCCCCTTTTGGATCCTCAAGGCCCTGCTGGAGCTCTCACCCTTAGGCAACTACTTGAAATAATTAAACTAGTACCTCTGCCATTTGGTGAAAGAGTTTTTGGTGGTTACCCAAAGCAATGTGGAGCTCCCCCACCAATTTCTCCTCAACCTCATCCTCAAAACCATCAGTAAGAATATAGCTCCCCAAGTAGGGCAAAGATAAAAGCTCACAAATGTCCTCCAAAATGATAGTAAATTCACCCTAGCCAGTAATAAAGGTATGGGAATCCTTACTCCAATGAAAAGTCGACAAATTAAAAGCAAGCTCCATCTTGACAATAGAGCAAGCCTTGAGACTACTAATAGTGGTAAAAGACCTAGCCCCTCAATAACAGCTTTGTGTGAGGGGGTGGTAAAAGAAATAATCCACCCAGAGACCCTATTCCTCTGTGGCAACCCCACATGCCTTGACTTCAATATTAGAATAGGGAAAGTCACTCATGTCTGCTCGTACCCTATGTATTGAGTCAGGTGAAACAATGGGAAAATCATAAGACTCACCTAGACCCACTTGGGTCGCTCGTTAATCCTAACCACAAACTCCTGCTCAAAATTTATAAGAGAATGCATAAAGGTATCCTCATCGCCAAAGTACGGTGCCAAATGATAAAGTCCAAAATCTCTCTGTTGGCGAGAAGCAAGATACTCCCTTTGGGATTTGGAATAAATCACGGACGAGGAGGATGAAGTAGCTCTTGTGGCGACAATCCCCTTGGAAATGGATGCCCTAACTGGGGTAGGCATCCTAGAAAACGAGGAGGCCCCTGCAACGAGGGGTCTTTTATATGAGGAGGCTCATGTGTAAAATATGGCTGCAGATAAGGATCCCACCCACAGGCATCCCAGTAGAAGAGGGATCCCCCCTCGTGGTAATCCTAATAGTTGATCCTTCAAAACCCTCAGAAATTCCCTCCAAAATCATGGACGTGATGGTGGTGACTTCGGTGACCAAGACGGTTGACGCAGTCATAAAAATCGGTACTATGCCCATAAGACCCTCGCTAATGGAAGTTGTGACGGAGGAAGAAGGGTTTTGGGAGGTTGAAGATGCCATTCATGATGAAGAAGAGAATAACATAAGATGGTGTCTGTGGAAGCTTTGGGTTATTGTTATCTCTCTCGCTCTCTAGAAATTTCACAGTTTGAACTCGAAAATGGCAAAGTAAAAAGAAAGAGAAAGTTAAAAGGGGGTTTTATACTCTTTAAGATAGACGCAGTCTGCCAATCAAAAAGGGGACTGAATATTTTCCAATGATGAGATGTATGTTCCCCATTTGACACATGCCATCTCTAGACCATAAAGTGGGGTAAAGTTACAGGCCTAATTAATGCAACATTGTTATCATGAGACTGAGTTAGATAGCTTATATTCCAAGACATAATGAATTATTGTGTACAAAAACCTATGGTATGACCAACACATAGATTTTTGTATGAGGGGAATAATGTAGAGGGGTACACACTTGATATCTCAAAGGCTTGGGCGAGGAGGCCCAATTGGCGAGGAGGGACTCACCACGAGTACCACCAAGAATTAGAACTTGGGCGAGGAGGGCCCCAGGAAGGGCTTCTCACCCCCAATTTTCCTTCAGGTCACAAACTAAGAGCCATAATGAGGAGGGCTCTAGAAAGGGCTCCACGCTTCAATTCCTACAAAGTTCACAGGCACTCAACACTAAGAGAATGAGCAGGGAGAGAATACTAGGTAGGTCTGGTGATATGTTAGCAGAGTAACAGTGTAATTTCTCAAAAATTGTCCCTTCTTTGACCTTGCCCAGGGGTCTATTTATACTTGGGCGTTAGGGCTGAGTTGGCACTTTTGGGCGCCAAAATTAAGAGGGTTGGTGTGGGACAATGTCTGAAGTGCACCATTTGTCCCTACCTGCAGGCAGCCCTGCCTGTCCCCTCCTGATGGCGTCACCTGGCGCCAACCAAAGTCAAAAAGCACATATGTCTCCTAATGAAGACAAGATATCTGATTTTGTAAATATCTTCTGGGACGGTAACTTGTGGTGCAATTTTTGCAAATCTTGAGAGAGGAGGCCTTAAGAACCCCTATCTCTTAAAATTATTATTTTTCTTGAGAGGGACCTCGAGGACCCCCTCTTCTGGAAAAGTCATTTTTATAAAGAGTTTAATCCTTGTGAGCAGCTAGCTCTTTGGCCGCTCACTTCACTTTTGAGAAGTGTGTGTAGTCTTGAGTGACTTCTGGGTCTTCCTACTAGTATTCTCTCAATCCTATTGTGCTAAGTGGTTGAGCTTGCTCAACATGCCTTGTCCTTCAGCCTCCAAGCCAAAACTCCTAGGAGGTCCCAACTGGCCTATTCGAGCCCTGCCCGCTCAACTAGGCTACCTGTACAAGAAAGCAAAGTGTTAATAACGTTTCATGGTGGGGAGTTCCTCATGGTAGCCACTCCCCTATACTGGCCTATTTTTTCTGGAAGCTGAGGGGGGGGGACCTTGATTGCTCCTCACTCTGCCATTTCCTATTGTTAAGGGACCTCGAGGGTTCCTTCTCTATATGAGTTTCTGTAGGGGACTTGGGTGAGGTTCTTTCTCAACGTGTTTCTGCCGGGACCCTGGGGGTTCCTGCTCAATGTGAGTTTCTGCCGGGACCCATGGGGGTTTCTGCTCAATATGACTTTCTGCCGGGACCCTGGGTGGGCTCCTTCTCAATATGAGTTCCTGTCGGGACCCTGGGGATTCTTGCTCAATATGACTTTCTGTCGGGACCCTGGGTGGGTTCGTTCTCAATATGAGTTTCTACCGGGACCCTGAGGGTTCCTGCTCAATATGAGTTTCTGCTGGGACCCTAGGTGGGTTCCTTCTCAATATGAGTTTTTTTCGGGACCCTTGGGGCTCCTGCTCAATATGACTTTCTGTCGGAACCCTGGGTGGGCTCCTGCTCCATATGAGTTTATGCCGGGACCCTGGGTGGGTTCCTTCTCAATGTGAGTTTCTGCTGGGACCCTGGGGGTTCCTACTCAATATGACTTTCTGTCGGGACCCTGGGTGGGTTCCTTCTGAATATGAGTTTCTGCCGGGACCCTGGGTGGGTTCCTGCTCAATATGACTCTCTTTTGGGACCCTTGGTGGGTTCCTTCTCAATATGAGTTTCTGTCGGGACCCTGGGAGTTCTTGCTCAATATGACTTTCTGCCGGGACCCTGGGTGGGTTCCTTCTCATTATGAGTTTCTGCTGGGACCCTGAGGGTTCCTGCTCAATATAAGTTTCTGCCGGGACCTTGGGTGGGTTCCTTCTCAATCTGAGTTTCTGCTGGGACCCTGAGGATTCCTGCTCATTATAAGTTTCTGCCGGGACCCTGGGTGGGTTCCTTCTCAATATGAGTTTCTTCCGGGACCCTGGGGTTCCTGCTCAATATGACTTTCTACCGAGACCCTGGGTGGGTTCCTTCTCAATACGAGTTTCTACCGGGACCCTGGGTGGGTTCCTGCTCAATATGACTTTCTGCTGAGACCCTGGGTGGGTTCCTTCTCAATATGAGTTTCTGCCGGGACCCTGGAGGTTCCTGCTCAATATGAGTATCTTTCGGGACCCTGGGGTGGTTCCTGCTCAATATGTTCGATAAAAAAATGTTTTTTTTTTATTTTTTTTATTTGTAGGTTGACACCCCTCTACAGGTGTGATTATAGGAATTTCGTGTGACAAATCAGATTATAAAGAAAATTATTTAATGAAGGATTTTATGAGGATTATAGAATGAATAGTTATAAAATTAAATAAACCATGTATGTTGTTCTAAGACTTTAGAACTATTGGGGCAAAGGTGGAAATATAAAAAGATAAAACATGGGTGAATAATCAGTCGTCCAAAGTCGGTCGTTCAAACGACATTTCGTGTCGTTCGAATGACAACTCCAGTCGTTCGAGCGATGGTCCAAGCAGGCCAGTTCTGCATCAGCTGGCGAGTGTTGTTAACCGCCCATTCGTCTAACATCACCTCCAAGTCAGCCTTGGGCCTGAACTTCCTGCTGATAGAAATGTCTTGGGCCTGAACACCTCCAAGACTTTGTGTTGTCAATTTTAGAACCGTAGATCAAGACTCGTGTCACCCTAAGAGCTCATCAATCTGAATAAATCAGATGTATTAAGTCTTGTGTATCCTGAAGTGTTATAAGAGAGGGTCAGGCGTGGGATATGAAGAGACTAACAATGCCAACCATTTTCAAGAGCTTGTAGATCTCTCTCATTGTCTCATTTCGTCTTCTATCAATATTTGGAGGGTAATGACTAAAATCACATACGAAATACCCATTTCTTCCCTCATTGTTACACAAACTTGGAGATATTTTTTGGGAGTCTTGAAGAAGATAAATAGGAGTATATTATTGGAGGGTTTTGATGTGTATTTAAAGGTGGTTATTTTGGAAGAGGAAGAAGAATACATTAATGGAGGTTTTGTAGAGGGTCTTTAGTGGTGCTTTTTGGAGGCAAACTTGGTGGTGCTAAACAACCCCTTTAAGGCCACCTTAGGATGTGGGGGGTTATATGTCCCTTGATCTTTCATGCCTTCCACTGATTTGGTCTTCATTTAGGTGGGTAACCTACTCTTATTGTATTTGAGACTCTATTGATAAATAGTGTAGTCTTATTGTTGTGTATGATTAAGAGCATGATTATAAGAAATAATGATGTGTTCTTAGTAAACTGAAATTATACATTTTTATGGAATAAAAATGAAAGAAGATATTATTTGTGTGTATTTCTAGTAAAAATAAATATTGGACATTTTTATGAAATAAAAATGTAAGAAAATATTATTTCTGTGTATTTCTGGTAAAAAGAAGTATTGGACATTTTTTATGGAATAAAAATGCAAGAAAATATTATTTATCTATATTCTAGTAAAAATAAATATTGGATATTTTTATGGAAGAAAAATGTAAGAAAATGTTATTTTGGTGTATTCTTAGTGAAAAGAAATAATGAACATTTTTCTGGAATAAAAATGTGAGAAATTGATATTTTGTATATTTTTGGTGAAAAGAGATAATAAACATATTTATGGAATAAAAATGTTGAGAAAAAGGTTATTTTTTTTAAAATAACACGTGGATAATATTTTTAAGGTTTGAAATAATAAAAGTTGATATTTTATGAAAATGGTGTATTTTCTAGTAATTTTGATGAAAATATATTTGCACCATATAGTAGGAATTTTGAGTTCAAAATTAATATTCTCATGCATATAAACTTGTAGTATTTTGACATAAAATATAAAATAAGTTTAAAGAGGATTTTGTTTGGTTTAAACAATAAATAATAAATGTTGGTATTTTAGTCTTCAAAGTATGTGTAATTGGGACTAAAAGTCATAATGGGTATTAAGTTAAAGGATTACATGTTTAATAAAAGAAATGGCTATTTTCTTATAAAAATAGTCTTAAGTGTGAATATATTTCTTGAATGAAGAAGCAAAGAAATGTGTGCTTGGGAAATTTTAATAAAAAGTATAATTAAGTGTTAATGGGTAAACGTGGAATAGTAAGTGAGTGTAACTTACTATTGTTGTGAAATATTAACACTGATGGAATTAAAGGTGTAAAAGTGTTTCCAATCAATTAAAGAGATTACTACAAGTGTAAAAATATTGTAAAGGGTTAAAACACTTCAAAAGTTGATGTGTGTAACTTAATAGTGTTTTTGGGTGGAATTAACACTTTAAAGGTGGAGTAAAAAGTGATTTTGAAGCAAAAGGCGTAAAATGGTAATTTTACATAAAATGGTAATTTTACATAAAATGGAACATTTTTATGAAATAAAAATGTTGGAAGGGGTGTTACACAAATTAGTCCTAAATAAATATGATTTTTATGAAATAAAAATCAAGGTTGAATTATAAAGGACACGCAATGGTAAATTTCAAGGTGTAACACAAGATGGGGTGGTAAAGTCCTGGGTTTTGGCTTCAGCCGGGTAAAAAGGAAAGTGGGATAATGTGGTCATTTTTAAAATGTTAAAACATATAAAGTAACTGAGATGACACTAGTATAAAACAAGAATGTCCTGGAGCCCTTGGGTGAAAAGCCCTAAATCACTCGCAGAGCATATGGTGCACATTGTTGTCAGTATGGAGTGGAGCCCGTGTAAGTATGCAGTATTGGAAGATTCTGAGAAGAGATGAAGAAAACATGGAACATATCAAGAAATGGGTTTTGTGGTAAAATTTGTTAATACAACCTAACTTGTGTGAATGTAATAAATGTTTTGGTAAGGGTGAAATGGACAAGTAAATTTGTAAGTCTATTAATGTCCATAACGAAATAAAAAGGGTTAAAGGGAGTAAATAAATGGGTGAATAAGCAACCTAAATGGTTAAACCTATACTTAATACAATAATGTTTTGTGAAAAGGATTTTAAAAAATTAAATAAGTATTTTCTAAGATGGGGATTGAGTGTGTTGAAATGGCGATTTTCAATGACAATACTAAAGGGTATTGAAATGAATAAAAGGGTAAATTTTACTAAAGAAATGATTTTAATAAATTAACTTGAAAGGTTTCAAGTGTTGAATCGGGAGCGTAAGCAAGGTGAGAATGCTAAATATGATTAAAGAAAGCCTTAAATAAGATTAAGGTCAATTAATCTGGGCAAGTAAGGTTTTCGGAAATAAATTGATTAATGCATTGGAATATTTATAATTCAAAGGTATAAGTATGTAGATATATACATATTTTCACATGCACGTGGTTATAGCATTTGAGTATTCCTTTCTTCCGTTCATTTCTAAACTTCTTTTATAAATCCCACTGGGCATAGGCTCACATCCCCACTTTGTTACGGTAGGTTGGGAGCTGCTTCGTATTTTGAGAGCGCTATATAAGTAAGTATATTTTATTTATGTTTTACATTAGTATCTCTATTTACTTGGACTCTGGGGTTCTCCCCATGGGTCCCTCACATAGTTCATCTCGAAATTGGAATCTCATGCTAAAACGTGAAATGTTAATTCAAATAAAACTGGACTAACAACATTATTTAAGTTGTTTCATTGCACTTCACACGTAACGCTCGAATCGGATCGGGTTGACTCAGGGGTAACCCATAAATTCGGGTCGGGGCGTTACATGATCAACCTATTATTAAATTTTACGGGGTGTTGCATAATCATATAATGTACCATAATCAACTATGAAAATAAGATCTCATTATATTCGGATGATTTCTAAGATAATTAAATTGGACTGCAAAGTGGAGTTAATTTACAATTAAATAAAAAAAATGAAATAATTACGATAATTGTAATTAAGATTTTCTAGTATTTCTTTGGAGCTAATTTAATTATTTGTCTTGGGTCCCTCGTGTAGTCCATATACATAAGTAATCAGGTCCATACTGTTAAGAAACTCAATTTGGCCTAAGCCCACCTTTTGTACTTGTATATAAAGGTGTGGGAAGGGATTTTAATGTTAATAATGCATCACTAGTGTTTAAGAAGGATGTGAGAAAACACTGGTCACATTTTTACGAATAGTCCTAAAGAGAGACTTATAAGCACGCAAAAGTGTTCAAATAATACCCCGATAGACCCTTTTTAATTGTTAATTCTCGACAAAATGGGTCTTATGCGCGTAATTGCTTATTATGTAGGTTAAATGCATCTTGCGGATTCAAATGCTCTAACTCAAGGTAGATGCATAGTTAAAAGGTTCTAAACATGTCCTCGTACCTTAAACCTAGCCCATACCCTCTCCATCCTATCCCAAAACCATAACCCGAGCCCCGTGTGTGTTTGGTTTGTCCACTTATACTTCTTTTATTTTATTTTATTTTTCTAGATTTTTATTTGTGTCATTTGTATTTATTTTATTTTTTTATTTTTTATTTTGTTTTGAATCATATATATATTTTTAGGATTATTTTTTATATTTTATTTTTGTGTGTCAAGTATTTGGTTCTTTACTTTCTTTTATTTTTATTTGCTTTTAGTTTTTTTAGTTAGTTTATTTTTATTTATTTTATCTTATTTGTTGTATTTTATTTTTATTTTTAGTTTTAGTTGTGTCCTTTATTAGTTTATAGGATTAGGAATTTTTTTTTTTTAAGTTTGAATAGATTTTATTATTTTCATTTGTTATTTTTATTTATAGTTTAGTTTGATTTTTTAGATAGTGTTATTTTAATGGGGTCACAAATTAAACACACACAACATCCTACACTATCCTACACCACACAAACCCACTCACCCTCACCCAATTTACCATACACTAACCCACACCCAATTACCCCCAACCTCATCTTTAACCTCCCATATTTTCTCTTTCCACAACCTCCATTACCAAAATCTTTCTCCTCTATCTCTATACCACCATAACCAACCACCACCTAACCTCACTCCAACCCATTTCCTATTTCCCATACCCCTTAAACTGGACCTGTAAAACCTGGACCCACCTCCCCTGTAACCCGAACATCACCACCGACGATACAACCAAACGCAACCTACCTGACCCCAAACTTTGCCATGAAACCGGAAGCAACCTGATCTAGCCACTTGCCGCCAGAGGTCTGTCCTACCCGTGACGAACCTTACCCGGATAGCCACTTACCCGCTGCATTATGGCCGGACCTAACCACCTCCGACCGGTGCTCCATCTCTAACCCATTTCTACATAGCTCTGGACCACTTCAAACTTGCGCCCGATTCCATCCAGGAACCCACCTCCACCCGGTTTAACCCAAAACCAAACCCGTTAACCTAACAAGCAAAAACTGTTGGAGATTTTTAAAATAAGAGAGTAAGAGTTTTTTGGGTGTAAAAGCCTTAAGAAGCTTGTCCCACATTGGAAGTGTGAGGAAGAGGTGGGAAGCTAACCCAAATATAAAAGGGTATAGTGTCCCACATTGGAAAATGTACAAAGCTAAGTGTCACCACTAAGCTATAAAAGGGGTGGGCAACCTTTGAGTCCCACATTGGAAAAATGTTAAGAATTTGTACACTTAATAAGTACAAATGGAAGATGAAGAGTTAATTCATCTAGCATTTAAGAGGTTATTCAAGAGACCTCAATACGGTGCTTCGCACCGTACGCACACGCGTGCGCGCGCGCGCGCGTGCGGGTGCGGGGCAGTGGGCTGTAGAGGCGCTAGTGGCGCACTTTGCACTTCGCACGCCGTGGGTTGCCGGGATTCGTCCGGGTCAGATTGCGGTAGCTCGGGCGCGGTCACTTTTTGGTTGACCCGTGCAAAACCGATTCGGTATTATTATACCTGTTCGGAAAGGACTTAAGACTGTTGGTAATTAACAGTCATACCTGTTCGGAAATGACTTAATTCAACAGTCATGACTCTTGAAGACAAAACCTTTCATTTTCTATAAATAAAGGCTGCCTAAAAACGGAATTACATTGATAACAAAAACCAGTTTCAGATTTCCAGACCCTGCTATTACTCTCTTACAATTTTCAGGAGATACAAATTCTCTTATTCTGTTTTGTGCACATAAACAGAATAAGAACTTGATTGACTGTTCTTCGCTGCTACATCCAAGGGCTGTCTTCAAATATACAAGTTGCAGACAGTGCAATTGCTTCATTGTATCTTGAGTATGGATTTGCTGATTCCCGTTTGTATACCGAAATTCTTCGTGTGGGGCAAATACTGTATTTAGGAAAGTGACATCACGCCTTGAAGTTTTATAGTGACTATTCAGAAATTACATTGTTGTATTGAAGTTGACATTTTCGAGATATATAAAGAGTTCCATTTCTGTATTTGCATTCATAATATCCAACAATCTAAATACAGTAATTGGAAATGGCCGACTCTTCCAAGTCACTTCGACAAATAACAGAAAGCTTTGTCAAGTTGGACCGTTTTGATGGTGGTAATTTTCTGCGTTGGCAGAAAAAGGTTCATTTTCTTCTAACAACATTGAAGATTGTATATGTCTTGTCACAACTGAAACCAAATGAAGATGAAGATGAAACCGTGGAACAGACTAGGCAACGCACAAAATGGGAGACCGATGATTACTTGTGTCGTGGTCACATTCTCAATGCACTTGCTGATAATTTGTTCGACTTGTACCAAAATGTTGGGACTGCAAAAACTTTATGGGAAACATTGGAGACCAAATATCTAACGGAAGACGCTACAAGTAAGAAGTTCCTTATCGGTCAGTTTCTAAGCTTTAAAATGCATGATAATAGGCCTGTGCTAGAACAATTTCATGACATCCAACGCATCATAAATCATTGCAAACTGAAAAAATTAAATATGGATGATAATGTAATTGTTGCTGCCATAATTGAAAAACTTCCTCCTTCTTGGAAAGACTATAAGAAAGAACTCAAACACAAAAAGGAGGATCTTTCACTTGAAGAATTAGAGACTCATTTAAGAATTGAACAAGAGTCTCGAATTCTAGATGGTAAAGAGGAACAAGAAAATTCTGTTTCTAAGGTCCATGTGGTGGAGGAAGGAAAGGAGCAAAAATATGGCAATCATGGAAAAAATAACAAGCGGAAGAATTTTTCAAATAATTCTAAAGCAAACAAAAAGAAGAAAGGAAATTGTTTTCATTGCAACAAACCAGGTCACTTCAAGAAGGATTGTCGTGAGTTCAAGAAACTAAAGGAAAAAGGAGGGACATCAGACACAAAGCAAAAATTTGCTTCTATGATATCCGAGGCTAATATGCTTGGAGAAGACAACTCTTGGTGGGTTGATTCTGGTGCCACAAGGCATGTTTGTAAGGACAAGAACTTGTTCTCTGCCTATGAAACAGTGGAAGGAGATGTTCTCTATATGGGAAATTCATCTACAGCTGCGGTTAAAGGCAAAGGGACAGTGGATCTCGAATTCACTTCCGGGAAAATCCTTAGCCTCACCAATGTTTTTCATGTTCCTGATGTTAGGAAAAATTTAGTTTTTGGAAGTCTTCTTAACAAATTTGGCTTTAAGCTTGTATTTGAGTCAGACAAATTTATTCTGACTAAGAATGGTACCTTTGTAGGCAAAGGATATTTGTATGAGGGCATGTTTAAGCTCAATATCAATGAAAAGGATTCTTCTGCTTATATCGTTGATTGTCTTTCATTATGGCATAGTCGTTTAGGACATGTTAATACAAAGAAAATGCATTTCATGGTTAATTTAAATTTAATTCCTAAATATGAGAATGATATGAATGAAAAGTGTAAAATATGGATGCAAACAAAAATAACAAGATTGCCTTTTCCTAAAATAGAAAAAACTACATCTTTGTTGCAATTAGTACATAGTGATGTTTGTGATTTGCATGGAACGCCTACTAGATGTGGTAGTAAATATTTTGCTACATTTATTGATGACTTTTCAAAATATTGTTACGTATATCTTTTAAACTCTAAGGATGATGTGCTTAATAGATTTAAGACATATAAAAATGAAGTTGAAAATCAATGTTATTCTAAAATAAAATGTCTTAGATCTAATAGAGGTGGTGAATATCACTTTCCTCAATTGTGTGAAGATATGGGAATTATACATGAAGTTACTGCACCTTATACACCACAACAAAATGGAGTAGCAGAAAGAAAAAATAGGACACTAACTGAAATGGTTAATGTTATGCTTTCTTATTCTGGTTTAAGTAAAGGGTTTTGGGGAGAAGCACTTTTAACTGCATGTCATATTCTGAATAGAATACCTGTTAAAGATAATAAGAAAACTCCTTACGAATTATGGAAGAATAGAAAACCTAATTTAGGTTATCTTAAAGTTTGGGGTTGTAGAGCTATTGTAAGACTAACTGAAACTAAGAGAAAGAAATTAGGAAGCAAAGGTGTTGAATGTATTTTCATAGGTTATGCACAACATAGTAAAGCCTATAGATTTTTGGTTAGTGAACCTAATGATTCTATTGAGGTAAATACAATAATTGAATCGAGAGATGCAATTTTTTATGAACAAAGGTTTTCTTCTATTCCTAGAATTAATAACGAAAAAGAAGTAAGCACTCCTTCACAGTTACCTGTAACTCCACTAGTAGAACAAGAAGAGATTAGAAAAAGTAAAAGACCTAGGAAAGAAAAAAGCTTTGGTCCCGACTTTGTAGTCTATCTTGTTGAAGGAACTAGAGACACATCTTGTAATCAATATGCTTTTGACTCTTAGCGTTGAAACAGACCCACAAACTTATAGTGAGGCAATTAAATCTGTAGATTCAGCATTTTGGAAAGAAGCTATAAATGATGAAATGGATTCAATTTTGGGAAATAAAACTTGGAAATTAGTAGACTTACCTCCAGGATCTAAACCCATTAAGTGTAGATGGATTTTTAAAAAGAAAATGAAAATAGATGGAACAATTGATAAATTCAAGGCTAGATTGGTTGCTAAAGGTTTTACACAAAAAGAAGGAATTGATTATTTTGATACCTATGCACCTGTTGCTAGAACCGCCACTATTAGAATTTTAATTGCATTAGCATCTATATATAATTTTGAGATTCATCAAATGGATGTGAAAACTGCCTTTTTAAATGGTGACTTAGAATAAGAAATTTACATGGAACAACCTGAAGGGTTTGTTATGCCTGGACAAGAAAACAAAGTATGTAAACTTATTAAGTCCTTATATGGCCTAAAACAAGCACCTAAACAATGGCATGAAAAATTTGATAAAGTCATTATTTCTTATGGTTTTAAAATTCATGAATCTGATAAGTGTGTTTATAGTAAATTTGCTAATGGTAAAGGTGTGATCATTTGTTTTTATGTAGATGATATGTTAATTCTTGGTACTGATTTAGAAAGCATTAATAATACTAAGAGTTTTTTGTCTTCTAAATTTGATATGAAAGACATGGGTGTAGCTGATGTCATATTAGGAATGAGAATAATGAGGAAACATAAAAATATAATTCTCACTCAATCTCATTATGTTGAGAAAATTTTAAAGAAATTTAATCAGTTTGATTGCACACCTGTTAGTACACCTTTTGAACCACAGCTAAAGATGATCCCTAATAATGGTAGAGCTATTTCACAATTGGAATATGCACGAGTAATTGGTAGTTTAATGTATGCCATGACATGTACTCGACCTGATATTGCTTATGCTGTTGGTAAATTAAGTAGATATACTAGTAATCCAAGTTTATTGCATTGGCATGCTGTCAATAGAATATTAAAATATTTGAAAGTAACTATGGACTATGGTATATACTATAGTGGATATCCTTCAGTATTAGAAGGGTTTTCTGATGCCAGTTGGATAACTGAGCGGGAGGATCATTCCTCAACAAGTGGATGGATTTTCACTCTTGGTGGAGGAGTTGTTTCTTGGGGATCAAAGAAACAAACTTGTATAGCTGACTCTACTATGGCAGCTGAGTTTGTAGCATTAGCTGCAACTAGTAAAGAGGCAGAATGGTTAAGGAATTCATTGATTGAAATTCCAGTTTGGCCAAAACCAATGCCTCCAATATCTATACATTGTGATAGTGAGTCTACACTTTCCAGAGCTTATAGTAAAGTGTATAATGGAAAGTCTAGACACATTGGCCTGAGACATAGTTATGTCAGACAAATGATTACAGATAGTGTAATCACAGTGGATTATGTAAAATCAAGTCAAAATTTAGCTGATCCTTTTACAAAAGGTCTTGCAAGAGGACTGGTGTCTAAGACATCAATAGGGATGGGACTAAAGCCCATTAATAATAATCACTCTTGATGGAAACTCAACTAGAAACTTGATATATTCAAGTCTCAAGTTCAATGATTAAAGTACATCATACGACGTGATTGTAAGCACTATGAAATTTAACCTCCCAAGGATAAGTGCTTAGAACATGTAATGAATAATGAAAGAGGATGGGTTTAACCTTAATAGATTTATGGTGTTTTAAGTTACATGGACACCTATGATAATCTACCTATATGAGTGTGGAAGTGGTGCCGCTTCCTATGAGTATTGGGCTTGACTCTAAAGCACTCATGAAATCAAGGTACAGACACAAGGCCTAATTCATGTGTCGGCTTATATGGATAATCAGTGACTAAAAGATTTGTGTGTGAAGACAAATCCGGATAATCAATATAGATTGATAGTTCAAAGACAAGTCTACTATACTTTCATGGTTAACCTTGACGAACCTTCACAGGGTATTGGTTCAAGTCGTGAGACACCAATGCTTATACACAGTCTTACAGACAATCAAAGATTTACAAAACTTATTTTGAAAATGGTGGAGGAATGTTGGAGATTTTTAAAATAAGAGAGTAAGAGTTTTTTGGGTGTAAAAGCCTTAAGAAGCTTGTCCCACATTGGAAGTGTGAGAAAGAGGTGGGAAGCTAACCCAAATATAAAAGGGTATAGTGTCCCACATTGGAAAATGTACAAAGCTAAGTGTCACCACTAAGCTATAAAAGGGGTGGGCAACCTTTGAGTCCCACATTGGAAAAATGTTAAGAATTTGTACACTTAATAAGTACAAATGGAAGATGAAGAGTTAATTCATCTAGCATTTAAGAGGCTATTCAAGAGACCTCAATACGGTGCTTCGCACCGTACGCACACGCGCGCGCGCGTGCGGGTGCGGGGAAGTGGGCTGTAGAGGCGCTAGTGGCGCACTTTGCACTTCGCACACCGCGTGTCCGCAGTGGTAGCGGGTTGCCGGGATTCGTCCGGGTCAGATTGAGGTAGCTCGGGCGCGGTCATTTTTGGTTGACCCGTGCAAAACCGATTCGGTATTATTGTACATGTTTGGAAAGGACTTAAGACTGTTGGTAATTAACAGTCATACCTGTTCGGAAATGACTTAATTCAACAGTCATGACTCTTGAAGACAAAACCTTTTATTTTCTATAAATAAAGGCTGCCTAAAAACGGAATTACATTGATAACAAAAACCAGTTTCAGATTTCCAGACCCTGCTATTACTCTCTTACAATTTTCAGGAGATACAAATTCTCTTATTCTGTTTTGTGCACATAAACAGAATAAGAACTTGATTGACTGTTCTTCGCTGCTACATCCAAGGGCTGTCTTCAAATATACAAGTTGCAGACAGTGCAATTGCTTCATTGTATCTTGAGTACGGATTTGCTGATTCCCGTTTGTATACCGAAATTCTTCGTGTGGGGCAAATACTGTATTTAGGAAAGTGACATCACGCCTTGAAGTTTTATAGTGACTATTCAGAAATTACATTGTTGTATTGAAGTTGACATTTTCGAGATATATAAAGAGTTCCATTTCTGTATTTGCATTCATAATATCCAACAAAAACCCAACTCAAAGACCCAAAACCTATTTCTCAAATTCTTAAACGATTTTTCACCTGTCAAATCCCAAACCATTCACCAAATAAATTAAATGACCACATGTTTTAAAATCTTTTTTACCCCATTTTCCCAATATACCCCCCAACACCTTATTAGACCCCTTATTCCTTAATTACTCTCACCCAAAACAAAATTTTATTCCCTCACTCCTTAACTCACCCAAACCACATGCACACATTTCTACTCCCATTGATGCTCCCAACTCCATGTGCCACACTATAAATGAAGACCCAAAAGCTCATTTGGGGAGCATTCTAGAAGAGACTTGAAGAAGAAGAAGAAGAGAGATAGTTTAGAGTAAAAAATAAATTAGGGAGAAAAATATTTTGTAAATAGTTTTATTTTTATTTTTTAGATAATTAGTGAGATTTAATTGTGAGTGATTGAATTGTATTGAAGAAGATAGAGTTCAAATTGTCAAATTAAAGGAAACTTGTTGAAGATTTGTTCTCTTTCTCGACTCTCTTATTTTATATGCCTTTGATTATATGTTCATCGGGTTCAATATAAAGATAGGTTAAATCACCTTTCAAGGGGTGGGATGATCCCATTATTTGATGTTAATCCATCTTAATTAGTTTATTTACATTAAAATTCCCTTTGGTAAATAACTTTACACTCTTACTTTCAATTTACACCTCGAGAGAGGGTAAATGATTTTTGAGAGAAAATTGAAATTCTAGTTATAATACTCATTTTAGATTCGCACTAGAGATAGGGTTTTCTCAAGTGTGGTATTATTCCTATAATTTCAACTCTAGGATTACTTTAATGATTTAAACTAGTTTAATCGATCGATCTTAGCTGGTGATTTATTAGATGATGTTTGAATCTACATTTCACGAGTTGTAGGAGTGTTAAATTTAATTTTCTAAAATATTATTGTTAAAATTACATTTGCAACGAGAGTTGATTTGTGATTTTAATACTAACTTGGGATTATTAATTTTAATGAATTAATTAATTTTAATTAACTAGAATATATGGTGTCATCTTATATCTTGTTATTCCTTACTTTTATTTCCTCACCCATATCATATTTTAGATTTTTATTTAGTTAGATTTAATTAGTATCTTCACTTATTCTTTTTAGTTAGTTATTTACATCTTACCTTAATCTCAAAATTGTTTTAATATTGAAAAAGCTTAAAAATAGATAATAAGAAAATAAAAAAAGAGAATAATAAACAAATGAATTGCATGCCTCTTTTATATGTTTTACCCTTAGAGTTGGATTGATTCCCTTACTTACTGCTACACTCTAGTTTTATTATATTTTTGTAGGTACAAAAGGTTTTGATTAGAGGACTTTCAAGAAATGACAAAATATACGCAAAAGTTTGTCTATTAGAGACCACCGTATCTCAATTATAAGAAAGGGTTCTCATCTCAGAAAATGTCCACCCACCTACCTGGGTTTGTGGAGTATCATACACTAGAACATCCTAGTGTACATAAGGTTTAATCATGGTTTATCGGATACCATGGAGGGAATCAAGTATTTCATCACCATCTACATTTGCCTCCTAGTAAAAATCACAACAATATATATCTTTTTTTTTTAAAAGGACAAGTATTATAGCAGGAGGAGACACTCTCTCCACTATAGCACTTACAAACAAAGGGAAACTTAGAGAATCAAAGAGGAAAATATAAAATCATTTAAGGATTATAATGTATCTAGTGCCACATTTGTCTAATTTGCATCTGCCTCTATCTTTCTTCGGGAGCTCCTCAAATCTCTGAAAAATATTTACCGATTCCTATCCCATAACCTCGTTCTCTAAGTAATTTGCAAATTTATTTTATTATCTATAACAATGGGTCACAGAGAATTGAATTGAATTAAGAATATGCATGATTTCCAGATAACAACCACTAAGTTTCCATGGAGGTTTCTATATTGCCTTAACGGTATTAACCATCATCAAAGAATCCAAATTAATTTAAACAGGGATGACATTAAATTGGGAGCAGACTTGAATGCCCACCTTAAGACCGTATAATTCATCATGAGTATTTGTGGAGGAGCCAAGTGGTTTAACAAATGCAACAACCAAGCTACCCAACTAATCCCTAACAATACCCCCACAATCGCTAATACCCGGATTACCTTTAGCAGCTCCATAAATATTCAATTTGAACTAGTTGCTCATACAGAATTACCACATAATAATTATACAGAGCATAGGTGTTACAAGAGTCCTCAAATTCAACTCATCTGCAATTGTTAGTGATAAAAGAGACATATTGGTGAATAATAAGATTATGCAACACTTTGAATTACCAAAAGTGTCTTTGTTCCTTACCTTCCAAATCTACTAACAAATAATAGAGGGAATCACATTTCATAACATCTTTTTTTAAGACCTTTCTGACAGTCCTACACCACCATCTCATTAGCATCACATTGAGTCTATAATGAACTTGATAGGTACCCATTAGATTAGAGAAGAACGATCAACCCTTTTTGGAGATATCATACCAAACAAATAAATGATCATTATTTTCGGAGTGACAAAGACATGATTTACAAATTGACTTCATTCTAATATTAATGCTTTTGATGTTATCTTCAACTAGAGTGCATTTATGGATGGTTCTCCAAAGGTTAATCGATAACTCTCTCGGGATTTCAATTTCTTCTTCACATCCCTCTTGGGCATTTCATGACAATTGGTTCAGCTTCACAGGTTCTCAAGTATCATTATTGTTTGCACTAGTGTCCATTTACCAACAACCTTATTTGGGCCTTGATCCTTTTCTTTAAACTCTGATTTAATAAGGTTCCTCTCAAAGATTTTGAGGGGGATTTAAATAGGCAAGAGCTAACATCATGGCCCTTTTTAAAGCATTATTAGAAATATTTGGGCATGTGTTCGTAGTAGACTTCCTGCTCCCCTCTCCATTACCAATCCAAACACGATTGGGGAGATTCAATTTTAAGTCAACCTCAACACAAACTCTGGCCAAGCTTCGTCTATTTAACTCAGATGTTAAAGCATTATTTCTCAGTTGTTTACCAGCAAGTTGTGCGATAAAATACAAGGGAGATGTAGAAAGGAAGTGGATTTGGAGTTGTGGGAAAGAAATCCAAACAAGTGCGATGCTACTTTCTATGTATGCTCTAAAGTATGTGGTCCATCTAAACATTCTCATAGGTTATTTTCCTATGTACCACGATTCATAAAGCCATAATCATGTGAACTCTTCTTTACAGAACACCTTAATCAATACATTTTTTATCAACTAAACCAATTTGAGTAAGAAGTTCTTAAGGAAAATGATTCAAAAGTCTTTTGAATAACCTCAATTGATGGTAGACCATGGGAGAACTTCCCAATAAGGGAAAACTTGAACGGTTTTTCTAGAACTTTAATTTCCTCTTTAGTGAGTTTGATTGCAAGTTCTCCTTTGTAAGAGGAAGGTTTTAAAAGAGATATTTCACAATCTTTGGGGTTTGAAGCTTTAACAACCGATGAAACAGATTTTTTCTAGACATTAATAATGTGAGGTGATTTTAGATCATCTAAATTAGGTGCCAGAGACATTATCTTAGGGTTTGGCGGCTAGCTAAGACAAATATAATGGAATTTGTTTTCCAATTAATCACAACAAAGTTCAAAATGGTATGCATTATTGAAACCTTAGGTTTAATCATTTAACTTGGTTCTTGTTTTTATTTTCAGTGCATGATTAATCGAAGATCCATATGGCTTAATTTTTCTGCATTTAAATGCGAATCCTAAGTTGTTTTCCCCAATAATTGGTATGAGAGCCCCAATTGAGATTAATTGTGTATTTTAAAGGTCCATGTTGTCCAACAAGAAAACTAGTTTTGACATGTTGTATGGATTCATACTCACATGGTTTTGTAGAGATTACAAGTTAATAACCCTTCCATCATCACACGTATTTATTTTTTGTGATTGGATCCTAGACGGTTTATCCATAGTTACTTTTCCCTCTTGATTCGGTATCATTGTAACAATTTGGTTTTCTTCAATTGTTTCTATATCAATGAGGTTTTGGAAGAGGTTTGTAACGCTTATTTACGTTAGAATCGTGTATATATGTGGGTTTAAGGTTTGGGAAAAGTTTCATAAAGATTCATGAAGTTTTTGATAGGCTTTCGAGGATTTTGCATGGCAAAAATGAGAGGAGGCACAGGCTATCAGGAGTCTCAAATTGATCCGAAAATACAATCAGATTTATCCAAAAAATTGAATCGATCCGAATTTGGGTCAGATCGATCCGAATTAGTGCAATCGGATTTGTTGTTTTTATTTCTTAGGTGTTTTTAGGTGGTGATTCACGATGGTTCTTCCTCAGAATGTTACCAGAACATTAAGATTGTTTTCGAATGTTTAGGAGCCTCAAGAACTCTTTTATTTTATGAAGTCTACATTAAGTTGGACTCTTTCCCAAAAGGAAGTCTTATTTAAGATGTATTCTTATGCATGGAGAGTTTACTTCATGTTGAAGTTTAGGCAATTATGAAAAGGGGCATTTTTGTCCTTTATTTTCTACTATATTTTATTTATTTAATTGCTTGTATGTCTCTTTATTTATATTATGTTTCATAATTATTATGTTAATTAATGGGATAATTAGGAACACCTGTTTTATGGACAATATGGATTATTTTTTTCAGATCGACCGTGATCACCGATTTAATCCAAAAATTTATGTTATGTTTCATTCTTTTCTAAATTGAATTAAAATTGAGCCAATTAAATATTAAGGTGTGATTTAAATTGAGATCTTCAGATTTTTTATTTTTGGAAAATTAAAATTATATTTTCATTTTAAGAAAAATCAAAATGTGCGATTAAGGTCTTTATTTCACACGAGTAAATTTAGAAATTACCAAGGATTTAAATTCAATCTTTTAGAATTGAATTATTTGTATTAAAAAAAAACTCAAGTTTAAAAATACTAAGTGGAATAAGGGTTTCCACATAAACTCCTTGGTTTCCATCGCTATTTTATGAATCACACATGATGAATTTCTCGAGTTATCTAGACTAGCCCCCCCAACACACAGAGATGGAATTAATCACGGCATCAAGGATTCATTATAACTCTTAAGTGAGGTTTCCAAGAATTAGAATGTGAGTGAGTTCAATCTTCAAGAGCGGGTTCAATTTCAAGGAGTGAATCGGTGGTATACACTTAGATGAAATTATTGATATCCTTACCCATTGAGTCACTATCATTAATTATGGGTCCAAAAGTCAACACCAATTAATTGTGTTGGACATATGGCCTTGAAATGTCCGGATAGCATAATGATAGATGGAAATATGCTCGGTTCAAGGTGGAGTGATTTAAGAACCCCACAAGAAACCTCACCTGAGAGGGAAACTGGGATGTCCAAGGATATTAATTTTTAAAAATTGGAGATTGAGGGATGCCTCTTTAAAATTTAATCGAATTATTTCTCGCGCGTGTTTAATTAGAAAATAATTTTGTCAATTTAATGATTTTAATATTTAAAAAATGAATTCAACATTTTCTCACCGTTTTAGTCCTAAAGGATTTAGTTTAAATAGGTTTATATGAATACAATATAATTGGACATTATTATAACTTAAGGGGACAATAAAATTATTTGACTCGCAATTTCGATCAATATTTTAAGTAGTAATGTGATTAATTCCTCAAGTAAGCTCTTCTCCTCCCCCTCCCCCCCGATTTTTAATCACAGTATTTCAAAATGCATGGTAATTCTTTTGAAAATAGGGTAACATGTGTTTGATACCCCTCATAGGGAAGTTCTATAGGTTCATCTTTTATTTTAAATAATTGACAAAAGAGAATTTGCAGAAACCTATGATTTGGTTATGACACTCAAGTGAGAAAATGTTATCATTGGTTGAACAAAGGATTACTAGGATTAGACATGGTAGGGAAACCCAGTACCATTTTGTAATTAGGGAGTGAGGATGATCGCTAGCCAAAGGTTGGTGTTAGTTTTTTCATAAGAGATTTACTTGTCTTACAAAAGGAATGTAGGAGGTTAAGCTAAGTATATAGAAAAACATTTTGGGTTAGAAAAGGTTTATATCCCTCGATAGTATTGGTATATCGGAAAGGCATGTATTTTCACTATAAATAGTTGGAAATTTGATAACAATGTGTCCGGGTATTCCTTACTAATAAAGAAAGTGACAAGGTTGTGGTTTATCTCTTAAAAGTAAATGCACGATTTATGGTTTGATCCGTGATAGCCTAGTATGTATATTCAAAAACCACGAATCAGGATTGCAACTTATTACAAAGGCTCTAGGTAATTAGGTAATTACTTTAAAGAGAGATGTTCTGAGTTTTGGGAAATTAGAATAAGGAAACAATATTAGTAGTGGGATATTCTTATGAATAATGGTGTGGACATAAAGTTAATGTAGGTACATTATTTAATGTACATGAGTTTTAAAAAAGTTTGTTTTGGTTTTCTAAATTGGTTTTGAATAGATATTCAAATAATTTCATAAAATTATTTTTATCAAAATTGGATATCTTTTTATCTGTTATAATACATTGGAAAAATAATTTATACATCACAAATTTTTATCTCACCTATACTGCTAAATGCTGAAATGCATAATTAAATGGAGATATCAATAAAGAGAAGTTTCTTTCTATAACCAAACACAATTTTGGAACTTATGCTTAGGTTATTTTGTTCTAAAAGGAATTCAAAAGATAGTTTAAAATGGACAATTGATTTCATTATAAGTGGAGTCCCTTCTAGTATTTAATCTCAGTTAGAAGGTAAAATGACCAAGGGGCCCTTCATGGACAAAATCTAAAGAGCGAAAGATGTGTTGGGAATGGTTCACTTAGACTAATGTAATTTGGTGACAATCCAAAAAAGAGTTAGTTTTGAGTGCTTCATCGATCTCATTTCTGATCACTTCAAGGTATGGATGGTTTCACCTATTGCTCCATAAGTATGAAGCCTTTGATTAGTTCAAAGTGTGAAAATATAAGGTTTGTGCACCACATGTCTGAAGACTTTGAGTAGTTCAAAGTATGGAAGTCTAAGTTAGATCATGGGTAATTTAAACTTATCTAAGCTCCACGATTTTATCATATGTGTAGTTATAACTTAGTAAAGTTAAGGGATCATTTATCCAAGGTTGGTATTTTGTCTCAAACATCTACTGGGTGTTCCACTTTCGAATGGTGCTGAAGAAAGTAGGAATAAGGATATTTTGAATATGATAAGATCCATGCTTGATCATCCAGTACTACAACATTCTTGTTTTGATATTATATAAGAGACAACATGTGCTTTCTAATTTAATTTCTTCATAATAAGTGTCTTCAACTCCCTTTGAACATTGGATGAGTGTAAGATCATTTCGGGGCATGTTGAGATTCAGGGGTACTTAACACTCATTTTAAGGAAGAAGCACAATAAGTTAAAAATAAGGAAAAAGGTATCTCCCTAGGTCATTACCCTAAAGGTAACAAAGGTAGTTTATATCATATTCCTAAGTATGAGAAGAACGTTGATTGCATCAATGACCAGTTCTTAAAAGAGGATTATGTAATAAATAGAGGCACCAAGTGTATGTTAAACTTATAATATGTAATGGAACATCATATTATAAAAGTTGCTAGACCACCCATACATGATGAAATATAACCTAATATCAATAATACACTACTATGTCGTAGCGGGAGCATTATTAATAATTAGGATACATATGTCTCTTAAACTAGATAGAGAGTGGAGCCACATTGTAGTGGGAGACAAAATGAAACTAGTGGGATTGAGGTATGTCTAGAAAGCCAAAAGGAAAGAGGGGACCAAAGATCTCAAACCCACAATCACTTTAGGTGTGCTAACCACTCAATATAGTATACAGCTGAGAAAGACACAATACACATTGGTCGAGCCTTTCTTATAAGGCTTTCCCATTGTCGAAAAGAAAGAATGGGGAAAAGTCCATCCACTTCCATCATCTGGGAAGTGTGGAAAAGATTCAAGTTGACCGTGTTCAGGTAGAAATGAAAGACCTACATGACGATACCAAAGACGGTACCAACAAATAAAATTCTAAAAGCATGAACAGCTCAAGCTCAATCATAACACAACAATTGAGTATGACAGATATGTAAATAAGAAATGGAGGTGGGGATATGAAGAAGAACACCAAAATATAAGTGGTTCAATCGGAGCCTATGTCCACTGTGCAATGTGAATGGTGGTTTTCACTATAATAAGGGCACTAATGGCATGTGAATACAATGCTCAAGATTTTCTCTCTCTTTTGTGTATTTTGATAAAGTTCTGCTAGGGTTGTGAATAATTGATCCTTTACAATAAAGAAGATGAGATGTATTTATATTGCCTTGGGGGTGTATTGCACCCCCAAGCATGCAATAAGAATGCACATAATGTTCTTAGCCAATAAGGAGAAGCCAATTGTCTTCATCACATGTAGGTCATGATGATAAAATATTTCCTCACGTGAGAGAATGATTTGGGTATAATGGTTTTAGTTCATGTGTTTCACACATCCATGCACACATCTCCATGCATCTCCCAAAGCACGCGCTTGTGATAACCCGCAGTCCGAAATAAGGGGTGGCCAGCCCGATACTCCAACATAGCGGAAATCATGGATGAAAATCATTCTCAGCATCATAACAGTAAAATGAGTATATGGGAAAACCACCCAATAATTCAGAAAACGGGTTGCCAAAAATATTTAATTTGATTTAAGGATTAAGGAAAAGAAAATAATTTAAACAACCCATTCTAAAAGATAGTGGAATTCCAAGATAACATATATAATACCTCCATAACGAATATACAAGGAGAGGACCGAATATGCTATCGGTCCACAACTACATACAATGTTTTACAAAAAATTAATATGTTACATAATACAGTCATTAAGCAATTACTAAGTTTAGGCAACACGCCCGAGTGAAAGACCCGATCATAGCTAGAATACAAAAATGAGGGCGTCTAACAAAACATACTGTAATATCCGCAAAATCATACAGCTTCGAAAAAGAAAAGGAGTAGGAAAATCAACACGGGCGCCCTTGCGGCGGAGCACCTGAGCAAATACAATAACATACACAACATGGAAAAATGAACGGGTCAGGGCCCAGTTTTTATATGATTCCCAAATGAATAAGAAGCATGATAGATATGAACAGTTAATCATGAATGATGAAGATGAAAATCTAACAACCTAATCATGAAGCATAAATGAAGCAACTTAAATGATATGTCTTTTATTAAATTATGCAGGAGAATGTAATTAGACATCATAAATTTAAAAGCCTCCATCCTTATTTACCACTTTATTCCGATTTCCATTCCTTAACATGAATATAATACCATCATTATTTCTCATTTCTTTTTAATTCTTATTCCTTAGCAGGAATATAATTACCATCATACATTTTGGTGGAAATATATATATCTCAAGTCCCACTTGAATTTAGACAAGTTATATTCTTATACATATAACGATTCTAAGACCGCCCCTCCGAGTTTCCCCACTGGGTACGCCCCTAAATGACTATCATCATCTAGGGGACTATCAAACAAGGCAGCCTGGGCACCTAATGCACGTCGGTAAGTGGCCATATGACTGCGAGTGAGTCAAAACCACACCCGAAATTACCTCACTAGCGCAGAATAAAACATATAATAAACCTGCATATGGCCGAGGACTATAGTCTCCCTGCGTTCACTAGTCAGGGGACATCACCTCACGCCCGAGCTTCCCTTACTATAGAATTTAGAGAGGTGTGTTTAAGTAAATTAACATTTACCTTTTTAATTCACATTTTCATTTCCATTAATCATATTTGTTTCATTATGTCTGAAACCATAATCATTGAATATTCTTATTAATATTCATCATGTTTCAAGTCCCGAATTAATCTCCAAGTGATCACCATAATTCCACAAGTCTCAAGGTCTTATATACCTTAAATGAGCCCCTAAAGTCTCCAAGTATGGGCTTATAACTTGAAATTCCAGTAAATTTACAAAATGAAAAGTAATGCCTAAACATCACATTTGGTACCCATGGAATGAACCCCAAGTGAACCCGTTCAACTATAGGGTGGCGACCAAACTCAACTAAAACTCTAGGACTTTAAGTTTACTTCATTCAAGAAGGTTCCTAGGTCCTAAGCCTAAAGAAAAAGAATAAAAATTGAGTTGGAAAAATCATCTCAAAACTGCAGGGACCAAATCGAATCGCCCTAGCGAATCGATTCGCACTGAAAAGCGAATCGATTTGGGTGACAAACCCAACTTTTTGTAAATGCCGAATCGATTTGGCCATCAACCCGAATCGATTTGGTTCCTAGACTGGGGAATTGCCCCTAAGCGAATCGATTCTCCCCAGGGGCTGAATCGATTCGCCCCTTCGAATTTACCAAGTTTGGCTATGGAGTCTTGGACTCCAAAAATTACCCCAAACTCAAATCCAAACAAACCAATCTCATTTATTGCTACCAAATGATCATAAATGCTTCCAACAACACTAATCTACACCAATAAATATCCAAATATCTTCCAAAGATTTCAAAGCCCATAAATCCAATAAAAACCCTAACTTTCTTTAACCATAATTAACCCACAACTATCAACACTAATTATTCAACTTAAACCATATAACAGCAAGTAGAAAACTTGCTTCAAGCTTGGAAATTCAGATTTGATGAAGAAGAGTGCAAGGTCAAGCTCCAAATTCTTCAATCACTCTCTTTCTCTCCAAAGTTCTCTTCCTATCTCTCTCACTCTAGGTCACAAATGCTCTTAAGAGAAATAAAAAGGGGCTTAGCAAAACTAAAACGTGGAATTAGTCTAAAATCCCCCAACTTAAGTGGCTAATACCACAATAAAATGATTTTCAATACGCAATATACCAAAACCAGTCAAAAGTGCCCAAAACATCAAAATACAATATGGCACACATTTTGATTATCTCGCACCTCCCGGAACTAACTTCACCCTCCAAATTATCATTTGGAAATTTTATAACTCATTTTCAGTTCCGGTTTCATTTTAAACCATAATGTCATTTTAATTCTTATGACACAATAAAATGCCACATGGTGATATTCACCCACACATAAGGTAAATATGCAACATTTTAGTAAATATTAACTTTTCTTCATTAAATTAATACTTACTATACAATCCAACATTTTATATATAATTACTTCACATAGTAAATAAATATAAAATAGGCTCTCACAAGCGAGGGTTGTTACATACTCCCCCCCCCCCCCCCCTTATGAGGGAATTTTGCCCCAAAAATTCAAGCGTACCTCGTATAAAGAGATGCGGATATTTTTCCCGCATATCATCCTCGCGCTCCCATGTCGATTCCTTGGTGTTATGATGACTCCATTGGACTCGCACCAAGGGAACTACTCGAGACCTCAACCTACGCTCCCCATGCTCTAGAATAGCAACGGGTTGTTCTTCATATGAAACATCGTGTTGAAAGTCAATATCCTCAAAAAGAATATGCCAAAGGGAACCTTCACACCTCTTGTACTTCCTCAAAGAGGAGACATGGAACACATCATGGATTTGTTATAAAGGTTACGGTAGGGTAAGTTGATACTCCACTGGAACCACCTTAGCAATCACAGGAAAAGGTCCAACAAAACGCGGCGCAAGCTTCCCTTTCTTTCCGAAACGCTTGATACCTTTCATGGGAGACACTCGCACCAAGACTTGGTCCCCAATATCCAACTCCATATGCCTTCTATGTGCATAGGCATAACTCTTCTAGAGGGCTTGAGCTATCCGAATGCGATTCTGAATGATTTCGATCTTATAAGAAGTATCTTGGATCATTTCAGGTCCAAGGAATTTATTATCCTCCACTTCTAACAAACACGTAGGTGATCTACAAGGTCTACCATACAAGGCTTCATAGGGCGCCATTCCAATAGTAAATTGGTACGAGTTGTTATAAGCAAACTCAACCAAAGGAAGATATTGTTCCCAAAATCCCTTGAAATCAAGCATACACATACGAAGCATATCCTCCAACATTTGGTTTACACGTTCAGTCTGGCCATCTGTTTGAGGATGATAAGAAGTGCTTAACTTCAATTCAGTTCCCATAGCCTCTTGGAAACTTAGCCAAAAGTGGGAAACAAAAATCTTGTCTCGGTCGAAAATGATATTTAAAGGCACCCCATGGAGTCTGACAATCTCCGCAATGAATAATCGAGCATAGTGAGTATTGTCATAATTGGCACGCATGGGTAGGAAATGTGCCGACTTAGTCAAGCGATCGACAATCACCCAAATTGAATCACATCCTCTTTGTGACCTTGGCAAGCCTGTAATAAAGTACATTGATATGCTCTCCATTTCCATACCGAAATCTCCAACGGTTGCAATAAACCTGTCGGTCGCCGATGATCTATCTTGACCAACTGACAAGTAGTGCATTGAGATACAAACTCAAAAATATCTCGCTTCATTCTTGGCCACCAATACTGGCGGCGCATGTCTTGTTACATTTTGTCGTTACCCGGATGAACTGCAAATTTGGAACCGTGAGATTCTGCCATCGCCGTCTATCTCAAATCCCCCTCCTCCGGAACAACGAGTCTTCAATGGAAGCATAGTCCACCCTCTAAACTTATCGAGTAGGATTCCACTCCCTCGGACAGTAATCGTCGTATGTGGTTTTGACAACCCTTATCCCCTCCTTGGGCCTCTACGACCCTTGCCACAATTATAGGAGTAACGATCATTACAGACATGAACGCCCTAGCAACCGCATCCTCGTGACTGAGCTCTTTCCATTTATCTTTCCATACATCAGCTAACTCTCCCTGGGGCTTTCTACTTAAGGCATTGGCCACAACGTTCGCCTTGCCTGGATGATAAGGGATATCAAATTGATGATCTTTCACGAACTCCAACCATCGGCGTTGTCGCATATTCAAATCTTTTTGTGAAAATAAATATTACAGCGACTTATGGTCCATGAAAAGACTAAATTTCTCCCCTAGGAGATAATGCCTCCAAATCTTCAAGGCAAAGACAACTGCAGCTAGTTCTAAGTCATGCACCGAATAGTTTATTTCATGGGGCTTGAGCTTTCGGGAAGCATAAGCAATAGACCGTCACTCTTGATGAAGCACACCTCCTAATCCTTGTAGAGATGCATCGGTGAAGACTAGGCATTCCAATATCGGCTGTGGCAAAGTGAGGACTGGAGCCGAAGTCAATCTATCTTTGAGCTCATCAAATGCAACCTGACAAAAGTTATCCCAAACATATCTCACCCCTTTTTGGGTCAAATTATCAAAGGGCTAGCGATTTTAGAGAAACCTTTGATAAACCGATGGTAATAACCCGCCAAACCCAGAAAACTACAAATTTCGGTAAGTGTCGTGGGCTGACCCCACTCCCTCACCGCAACAACCTTGCTCGAATCCACCGATATCCCCTGCAAAGTCACAATATGACCCAGAAATTGTACCTCCTGTAACCAAAAGCCACACTTCTCGAACTTAGCATACAATTGGTGGTCCCTCAATCTTTGTAGGACCAACCTCAAATGAATAGCATGATCACATTCTGTTCGAGAATAGACTAGGATGTCATCGATGAATACAATAACAAATTGGTCTAGGAAGTCCCGAAATACCCTATTCATGAGATCCATAAATACGGCGGGGGCATTGGTTAGCCCAAAGGGAATAACCAAAAATTCATAAGACACATATCTTCTCAGAAAAGCGGTCTCGGATACATCATGCTCCCGTATCCTCAACTGGTGATACCCCGTCCTCAAGTCTATCTTAGATAAGTATGACGCTCCCCTAAGTTGATCAAATAAATCATCGATATGAGGCAAAGGGTATTTATTCCAGATGGTGACCTTATTTAATTCTTTAGAGTCAACACATAACATGAGAGAACCGTCCCTTTTCTTTACAAACAACACTGGAGCACCCCATGGTGACGTACTACGCCCAATAAATCCCTGCTCCAACAATTGCTGGATTTGCTCACTTAGCTCCCTCATTTCCACAGGAGCCATGCGATACGGAGCTCTCACAATCGGTCGAGTTCCCGGCGCTAAATCAATCACAAACTCAATCTCCTGGCTCGGAGGCAAACCCGGTATTTCTCGAAAAACATCCTCAAAATCTCAAACAATCGAAATCCAATCCAAGGGAACAACTACATCCCAAGAAGTCTCTTCTGTAATACAATACAAATAAGTACTAGTACCTCCCTCTAAACGAGGCATAACCACCAAGAACATTTCTTGTCCCGAAACGGTAAAGACTATAAACCTCCCGTAACAATTAACTATCTCATGATACTTGACAAGCCAATCCATGCCCAAAATCACATCATACCCGACCATGTCCAGGACGAGTAAATCGGCCTCAAAGCACAAATTACTAAGAGTAATCCCTATATGTTTAAAAACAAGGAAAATGAGTGAACCATCACCCATAGAGGACTCAACACTAGTGAAAGTGCTCTATGCAGATTTTATCAACTCTGTGGACTGAGCAAAACTTCTAGAAATAAATGAATGTGTAGCACCTGTATCGAACTAAACGCGACCCATGTGCCCCTGAATAAGGAACTTACCCTCAATGGCTGGCGGTGTCGGCGGAGCAGGAGGATGCATAGCATCTTGGATATGATAAACTCTCCCATACTATTGTTGACCCTGCTGCAGAGGGACAATCGAATTTAGTGCCTATGGCAAAAACTGAACATAAGGCTGCTGAGGGACTCTAGGAGGCTGTCCCCCAATCAACTAAGGACACTCCTTCTTATAATGACCCACCTCCCCACATTGGAAACACTTTCCATAATATTCTCTGGAACACGGCCTCTATTATTTCTAAACTGGTTAACACCTTGGCCCTGATGGGCTCTACCTCCTTGACAACCCCGACCTGTTTGTTGCTGTTGCGAGGCACCCTGACCATGTCGATTATTATTACCACCCGAATTAAACCCACCAAAACATTATCTTTTTGACGAGTCCCCTTGCTGGGGATCCCTTTCTCATTGCTCATTACCCGAAGATTGGGACGAGGAAAAATCTCCTCCTCCATTACCACTGCCTCCAGTCTTTCCCTCTTGCCCCACTCCGGTAGCTTTCTTGCCACTCTGCATGTACAATCGATGCTCTTGGCAATGGATAAATGCCGCATTCATCACCTCCCCAAAAGTTTGCAAGGATGGATTACCCAGCAAATGTTGTCGTATTCTCTAGTTCAGACCTTGCATAAACTTTGAAACTTTCCTCTCTTCCGGAGTCACCTCATCCGGTACAAAACTTGCCAACCGGGTGAACTCCTCTTCGTATTCGAAAATAGACCGCTCTCCATGTACTAGATCCTGAAGTCTCCTTCTCATCTCCCTTTGAACTGCGGGAGGAAAATATTTTGGTCAAACAAGGCCCAGAAATCAGTAATCGACATAGTATCCCTCTGTTCTGGTGTAGTCATCGACTCCCATCAGTGCAATGCGGCCCCCACAAGTTTAAAAGTAGCAAGGACTTGTTTCTTCTCCTCACTACAATCCACCATTCGTAAATGGCATTGCATATCTTTATTCCATTGATTTTCTCGAACAACATCAGAACCTCCATCAAATTTCGGGGGATGGCCCTTTAAAAAGGACTCCCTAAATCTTTCCCATAGAGAAGGTCCCGTAGGGGCTTGGGCATCCTGTGCTCGTTGTTGAGCTTGTGGCATTTTTTGAGCCACTACGGTCATGGCAGTATTGACCGCTTGGGCCACAATGTTTGCTACATCAGCATCATTAAAAGTTCCTTGTAGCGCGGTGGAGGACCAACATCCTCTTCTACAACTATATTCCATCTCGCTGGGCGACCACTCTTAGGCAGCATCTGAGATAAAGGAACAATAGAATTAGAATACTATTCAAAATAATCTATATTACAGAAGATCACAAATATAAGAAACAAAACAGTCCTAACATTAGAATCTATATCAAAAAATGCTACGGTAGAACGTGACAAGTCCGTATAGATCCTAAAGAGTCTAGAACCTGATGCTCTGATACCATCTGTAACAACCCGCAGTCCGAAATAAGGGGTGGCCAGCCCGATTCTCCAACATAGCGGAAATCATGGATGGAAATCATTCTCAGCATCATAGCAGTAAAATGAGTATGCGGGAAAACCACCCAATAATTCAGAAAACGGGTTGCCAAAAATATTTAATTTGATTTAAGGATTAAGTAAAAGAAAATAATTTAAGCAACCCATTCTAAAAGATAGTGGAATTCCAAGATAACATAAATAATACCTCCATAACGAATATAGAAGGAGAGGACCAAATATGCTGTCGGTCCACAACTACATACAATGTTTTACAACAATTTAATATGTTACATAATATAGTCATTAAGCAATTACTAAGTTCGGGAAACACGCCGGAGTGAAAGACCCGATCATAGATAGAATACAAAAATGAGGGCGTATAACAAAACATCCTATAATATCCGCAAAGTCATATAGGTCCGCAAAAGCAACGAAGTAGGAAAATCAACACGGGCGCCCTTGCGGTGGAGCACCTGAGTGGATACAATAATATAAACAACATAGAAAAATGAACGGGTCAGGGCCCGATTTTTATATAATTCCCAAATGAATAAGAAGCATGATAGATATGAACAGTTAATCATGAATGATAAAAATGAAAATCTAACAACCTAATCATAAAGCATAAATGAAGCAGCTTAAATGATATGTCTTTTATTAAATTATGCAGGAGAATGTAATTAGACATCATAAATTTAAAAGCCTCCATCCTTATTTACCACTTAATTCCAATTTCCATTCCTTAACAGGAATATAATACCATCATTATTTCTCATTTCTTTTCAATTTTTATTCCTTAGTAGGAATATAATTAACATCATACATTTTGGTGGAAATATACATATATCAAGTCCCACTTGAATTTAGAAAGGTTATATTCTTATACATATAACGATTCTAAGATCTCCCCTCCGAGTTTCCCCACTGGGTGTGCCCCTAAATGACTATCATCTTCCAGGGGCCTATCAAACAAGGTAGCCTGGGCACCTAACGCATGTTGGGAAGTGGCCATATGCCTGCGAGTGAGTCATAACCACACCCAGAATTACCTTATTAGCGCAGAATAAAACATATAATAAGCTCGCATATAGCCGAGGACTATAGTCTCCCTGCGTTCACTAGTCAGGGGACATCACCTCATGCGCGATCTTCCCTTATGATAGCATTTAGAGAGGTGTGTTTAAGTAAATTAACATTTACCTTTTTAATTCACATTTTCATTTCCATTTCCATTAACCATATTTGTTTCATTATGTCTGAAACCATAATCATTGAATATTCTTATTAATATTCATCATGTTTCATGTCCCGAATTAATATCCCAGTGATCACCATAATTCCACAAGTCTCAAGGTCTTATATACCTTAAATGAGCCCCTAAAGTCTCCAAGTATGGGCTTATAACTCGAAATTCCTATAAATTTACAAAATGAAAAGAAATGCCTAAACATCACTTTTGGTACCCATGGAATGAACCCCAAGTGAACCTGTTCAACTCTATGGTGGCGACCAAACTCAACTAAAACTCTAGTACTCTAAGTTTACTCCATTCAAGAAGGTTCCTAAATTGTGTTGGAAAAATCAACTCAAAACTGCAGGGACCGAATCGATTCGTCCTAGCGAATCGATTCGCACTAAAAAGCGAATTGATTCGGGTGACAAACCCAACTTTCTATAAATGCCGAATCGATTCGGCCATCAACCCGAATCGATTCGGTTCCTAGACCTTGGAAACTGCCCCTAAGCGAATCAATTCGCCCCAGGGGCCGAATCGATTCGCCCCTGCGAATTTGCCAAGTTTGGCTATGGAGTCTCAGACTCCAAAAATTACCCCAAACTCAAATCCAACCAAACCAATCTCATTTATTGCTACCAAATTATCATAAATTCTTCCAACAACACTAATCTACACCAATAAATATCCAAATCTCTTCCAAAGATTCCAAAGCCCAAAAATCCAATAAAAACCCTAACTTTATTAAACCATAATTAACCCACAACTATCAACACTAATTATTCAACTTAAACCATATAATAGCAAGTAGAAAACTTGCCTCAAGTTTGGAAATTCAGATTTGATGAAGAGTGCAAGGTCAAGCTCCAAATTCTTCAATCTCTCTCTTTCTCTCCAAAGTTCTCTTCCTCTCTCTCTCTCACTCTAGGTCACAAATGCTCTAAAGAGAAATAAAAAGGGGCCTAGCAAGACTAAAACGTGGCATTAGTCTAAAATCCCCCAACTTAAGTGGGTAATACCACAATAAAATGATTCCCAATATGCAATATACCAAAACCAGTCAAAAGTGCCCAAAACATCAAAATACTATATGGCAAACATTTTGACTATCTCGCACCTCCCAGAACTAACTGCACCCTCCAAATTATCATTTGGAAATTTTGTAACTCATTTTAAGTTCCGGTTTCATTTTAAACCATAATGTCATTTTAATTCTTATGACACAATAAAACGCCACATGGTGATATTCACCCACACATAAGGTAAATATGCAACATTTTAGTAAATATTAACTTTTCATCATTAAATTAATACTTACTCCACAATCCAACATTTCATATATAATTACATCACATAGTAAATAAATATAAAATAGGCTCTCACAAGAGAGGGTTGTTACAGCGCTCTGATAGTAAAATGACCTCAGCCAACCACATTGGCCGAGGTTAGACTTGTAGATCCTTGGACCACTGAAAAGTTTCCACCTATGATGTTAATTTTCCTTGGCCCGTCCTCGTCGGCCTGGGTGAGGCAATGAACAAGGGTGCTAAATCTACTAGAATTATGCTGGTAACCCATTTTGGCCAACCACTAAAGGTAGAGGTCGAGGCATCCCAAGCTGCTCCATTGGCCAAGTCAGTAATTATCAAGCCTGGTCAGGCCGAGTTGCAAAGTCCCACTTCTGGATGGTTGGTGAAGGTCGAATATGTTTGATGCTACATAATCATAGGATGAGGACACACTTGGAATATCAATCATCCCTTAGACCTTAGGTTTTGACGTGTGGATGAGGCTACATGGTAATGATGTTGACACTAATTGCAGTTGTTGAGGGGACATATGGAAGTCATCACGTGAGTGGAAATTGATTGTGACAAGTGTCGTAGTTCCCATAGGGTTGTATCCAATCAAGGCATAAGTGATGACTTAAGCGCTTAGGGTTTGGCGTTGGTCATGATGAGGCATATGGGAAACTATGCGCCACTTTGTAAAACGTGCACAAATCATTACTAGTATTTAAATGGTTATTTCAAAACCATTTTATCTTTCCTTGTTTCATATCTTCTGTGCACTCCTCTCTCTAGAAGCAAAGCTTTAACCTCTTGTCTTTGTGCTTCCAAGCGTCTCTAAAGGCCAATTTTATTTCCCCGTTCTTCCATTATTCCAAGTCACCTTTTTTTGCCATTTCTTTCAAGCTTTCTTTTAGTTTTCAGCTTGTTACAAGGTTTCTAGTTTTTGCGGTGAGATAATTTAGCACTCTGGCAACTGTATTGAGTGGTTAGGGCTCCTTTCTAGGCAGTACATGGTGGTATTGGGTAGGTATAAGCTCTTTGGGGACCATAATCATTAACTTTAGGCTCATTTGTGCCTTATTTTTACTTCTCAATTAACTCTGTTGACTTTTCCCGTCATCTTTTCCAGCGAAACTCAAGATGTTCTTGAGTGTTCTTTAGACAAAATTATTTATTCCCCATCTTGATTCTTAAGTCAAATCCAATCAAAGTCTTAAGTTGTTTGCCATTTAGGAATTTTGTTAAAAAATGCTGAAGTCTTGCCTCAGCTTTTAGATTCTATAAAGGCTTTATAGGTTACTTGAAGATTTTCCATCACTTAGGGAGAAGTGCTTCCAAAAGATTTGTAGGGTAGAAAAAGAGTATGAGGGAAAGCATAGGGCCAATCCTATTTGGGTACAACCCATTTTCCTTATCCCTCTGAAGACCATATACCATTCTCCCTCTAGGGCTGATAAGTCCGAGATGATTGGATCGTCATTTTCATCTATCGATAGGAGAGACTCATTCGAGACGGGCATGAGGGTGCCCCCATCTTACGTCACTGGCCCTGAGGTAGCCGAGACCTCGATTTGTACCACGTCATCAAGACAAGTCGAGTTATTTGGCTAAGATCACTCTTGTCTCCAAATCATAGACGAGGATGCTTCCAGGGGGTCTTCTATCTAGGTCATCTCTGAATATGTCAAGATAACTGTAAACGTTGCTCTTCCAACATTTGTCGTCCCTCTAAGTTCCATGATAGGTGATAAATTTCAAGAAAGGTATCCAGATGGACATTTTCCATCTAAGGCTGAGGTAGTGAATGAGGTCGAGGTAGGAGATGAGCATGAAAACGATGAAGGAAGTAGCTCTGAGGACGAGGTCCCTATTGACTATACTTTCTCCGAGCGGTTTCCTTCATCAGTTAAAGAGTCTAACTTCCTCCTCTGAAGGCAAATTTATGGAATTAAATTTTACATACTCATGCACGTACCGACCACGGAAGAGAGGGCCTACAACGAACAAAAAGGCGAGATCGTAGTTTATGAGCAAATGTTCAAACTCGACTTCAGGTTACCCTTTCACCTTTCCATATGAGCTATTCTTTCCAAATTAGAATTTTCTTCGACCCAACTGGCGCCCAATTCTTAGTGGATCATCCTCGGCTACATCACACTATGGCTGAACAACTACACGTATGACCCCTCAACAGAGATCTTCAAATCTTGCTACCACACATCGTCTTCAAAGACCTAGGAAGGTTATTATCATTTGGAGGCAAGGAAGCCTGAAAAGAAGATAACATAAGTCACCCAAACTTCTATCCATTTTTGGAAACCGAGCTTCTTTTTTTATATCTGGATCTTGGGAGTTCTCGACCAATGCCGATATATCAGGGGACGAGTCGAGAGTTCCTTGTGTCTGGGCGAACCCTTTAAGGTGGGCCAAATTGGACCCCGGCCTGAGCATACCAAACCTTGTAACAAGATGAAAAAGTAAGGCCAGTGATAAAAAAGTTCTTAAAAAGGTAAGTTGAATATACACATTAGGGAGGCATCAGAGTTATTGCAGTACAACGATAGGACTCGTCAAATGCTAAAAAAGTAAGGCCTCATTCACAAATAAGTATGGGACAAAAAGTTTATGGGATTCGCACAGTAGCAAGGCCAATCAGCGAGACTTTTACAAGAAGTCTAAATAAGGAACTAACTGATTAGGACACGGGCGGGGTACTTTCAAGCCTATGTGACCAATGCACTTATGCTACTTTCACTCAAAGTAAAGCACTTTAAAAGTAGAAAGGGATAAAGGGAAGGAGTTTGTAACTTGAATCGAATCACTAAGTTAACTTTAATTTTTAACTGCTTGAACTAGAGGAATGGTATGAGCTACTAGTAGGCTTACTACGAAAGAAAGGATAGTATTGCTCATTCACCTCTACAACTTGAGCTTCCTCTACTTCCTATTGATTAGGGTGATCAAATTTGAATTTCCTTCACTCCTTCGATTAGCTACAGGGAAGGCAGACTTACTTTCCTTTACTACGAGTCGAGCTGCTGATCTATCTCTGTCTCATGTTAGTTAACAGTAGGATAGATCGCATACTAACTGCATGGTGTAGGTTAGATGTAAGATTAAGAACCTGATGCCCAACTTATTGTCAAAACTCGAGATTTTTTGCAAAAAAGTTCTTTACCTTGATTAGTGTTTTTGGTGATCATTTTAATATGATCCTAGACAAACATGAACTGTCTCCTAGGAACTACAATGAGGAATATCAAGATAAATAATTTTTGTTTGACTCGGGATTCGATGCATTTGAATCAAGTTTTGAGAATTTTAGACATATTGATGGGGTAAACCCACCAGGCACAAGTGGACCTAAAAGAAGTTAAAAGGAAAATGGATGAGAATGTGCAAACCTTTCAGGAAACACTTAGAAAAAGGGTTTACTAAAAAATAAATGGATTGACTAGGATCAAATATTTTTATGATAGCCATGTTGAAGTTTGGTAAAAAAAATCAACTTTAAGACTATGTTCTTGAATTATCATCTTGACAAGTACATAGTAAGTCCAAAGGAAAATCAAAGTGATGTAAGATCGTGACATTCGTTTATTTAACATCAAGGTCTTGTTTCATTCAGTTTGATCAGGTAATCAGGTTTTGATTTTAATCAAGGTTTAAAAAGCACTTGTTTATATAAGAAGTGTGATGGAAGCATGGGGGTATTTGTAGTACAATTTGTGGATGATATTATCCTAATCGGGAACAAGATGGTAGTATTGTCTTACATAGGAGTGTGGTTGTCCAAATATTCGATATAAATTCATTGGACAAGACATGAACATTTTTATGATTGATATTTCTCTGTATCGATTGCAAAAGATGTTGAGCCTATCCCAAGTCAATTATATTAACGTTGTATACACAAGGTTAACATTGGAATTTAAAGTATGGAATCTATCTATCGGGAAATCAATGTCTTAGGACACTTCATTAGATGTAAGGAATGAGGAATATAGCTAATGCTTGAGCAATGGCCAACCTCATGAGTGTTATGTATTATGTTCAAATACCAAAATATGTTATACCTTTGACATGGTTAATAAATTAAAATTTAATATTCTTATAGCTTTTAGGCAAAAGATTATTTTCAGTCAGATAAGGATTCTAAGTTTTCTACCTCGGAATATGTGTTTTCCCAAGAAGGTTGAGTTATAAGTTGTAGGAGTGTGAAACAATCTTGGATTGCTGACTCCATCAGATAAGCCAAATTTGTTGTCACTTCGGAGTGAACTAAAGAGGCTATATGTCTCAGTTTCTTCACACGTAACTTGGGTGATGTTTCTTCAAGTGCAATTAGCTATTACACCTTTAGTGTTCATAGAGATACGATTGAAAGTTCAAGTGACCTCGCAAGCCATAAGAGAGTTAAACACATCTAATGTACGTGTTGTCTAGTTTGGGAAATAGAACAAGAAGGTGATCACAAGGTTATATTTGATAACGCTCAATCAATCCTTCTTCTAATAGGCAACAAATTATCGTGTAGATGTGTGGGAAGTTAGATACATGGCTTTAGGACTAAGTGGGAGATTTTTGGTGTTTTATTCTTAAAACCATGTATGACATTTACTTAAGTAAAGATTCATTAGCTCATTTTCACATAAGAATCATCATTGCGATATTGCCTTACATTTGGTTTAAATATATTTTAGACATGTCGGTCAAGAATCTCAATAGGAATCCTAGTGAGTCATCTTCGGGTTTAGAACTGGGGATCGAGATTTCAATTTTAGTACTATTAAAATGTTCACAACCTAGATAAGAAGTTTACATCCTATCAGAATCGTTACAATGCAATCCTAGTAGTTTATATCAAACTAGGGGAGGATGTTTGATGGTTCGATAACTTTTATGATTATTCAATAGAGAATTATGATCGATACATCCTAGGATTGTATTGAACAAGACCACCTATGAGATTTGAGTCTAAAGGATGTCCTAATTAGATTCATGAAATCTCACACCATTTACAAAGGGTGCATTGATTGTTAATCCCGATAATTTTGAGGATTGGAATGCTTGCAAAAATGTAACTTTGATTGCTATGGGTGCGATCTGATTTATATCGGGTTAAATGATCTCTACATACAGGGTGATGATTGTGTAAGTAAGTATGCTATCATAATTCCGACAAATCCGAATCCATGATAATATGATTATGCTGCACCCCGTAAAATTTAATAATTGGTTGATCACGTCTCAAATAAATAATACACGAGTCTAAACAACTGAGTATCATTCTAAGAATAACGAATAATAAAATAAAATGAAGTGCGTAAAGTAAATAACTCAACATAATAAGTCGAACCCAATCACACCTGATACTAATAATGACAATAACAAAGTCTAACACAAAAACTCGTAATTGTCACCATAATCAAACAACAGAAATAAAACAGATCCTCAAGTGATCTTTAAGTCCTTGATAATCTATGTTGAGTAAAACATCACATAATCACTTGTCATCTTTCAATCCTTGAGAATGTTCATAACAAAATTCCAATGCTCCTCACCCGGATTAGACTGAAATATGTTGACCATGCCAATGGCATAACAAATGTCCAGTCTAGTATAGACCATGACATATATGAGGCTTCCCACCATCGAAAAATAAGGTATATTTTTCATCCTCTCTATCTGATCAAGTGTCTTAGGACACTGATCCTTAAATAAAGAAATTTCATGCCTAAAAGGGAGAAACCATATCTTGGAATCTTGCATGCTAAATTTTGTGATAAATGTCTATATGAGTGGCTTGGGATAAGACCAACATCCTATATTTTGATCATGTAGAAGCTTGATTCGTAGGATATGACTGGTCTCTCCCCAGTCCTTCATATTGAATTGACTTGACAAACACATTCTTATACTAGATAATACACGCACACAGTTCTCGATTAGGATAATATCATATATGTAAAATATAAGAAATACCACCATGTTTCTTTCATTATTATTATAAACAAAAGTTTCATCCAAACATTGATAAAAACCAAAGATTTCACTGCTTGATGAAACCGAATGTTCCAATACCTTTATGCTTTTTTTAAGTCCATAAATGGAACTCTTAATCTTTCACTCCTATATTTCTTGGACATTTGCTATGAATCTCATGCTTCACGACATATAGATGAACTCGTCAAGACTACCATTCAAGAATTCAGTCTTAACATCCATTTTCAAATATCGTAATGGATATGAGCCACAATGTGTAAGAGAATCTGGATATAGTTAATCATGGCTACCAGTGAATAAGGTTTCCTTTTAGTCAATACCCTATTTTGAGTGAACCCCTTTCCAATAAGCCACACCTTGAAGGTTTCCACATTCACATCTACCACTTTCTCTTCTTGTAGGTTCATTTGCATACTTGATTCAAATACTTCGAATCCATCTCAGTATTCATAGACAATATCTGAAGCTTGACATCCTTATTTTTCTTCCTCATCATAATTATATGGATCCAGTTCGTATTCCATTAGGACTTCACTGAAGTTCTCTCCTAAATACACAAACTAATCAAGATGATGCCAGACTCTCCCGCTATGATGTGGCTTCGCTTGTGATCTAGTATAAGTGACATGCATATCCTGATCATTTGTAATAGTCCCATTACTGTTAGGCAGTGCACTATGAATATCAAGTTGTATCTCATAATGTATTGGTGGTATCAAAGTCGTTACTTTATCATTTCCTATTACCACTTGCAAGATAATCTATCTCTTAGGCTTGAGGTCAATCCTATTATCTTCCTTTAAGTACTATCATTTATGCTAACAAATACTTCACATTCCTTAGGATCATAGAATTAAAAACCCATAGTTCCTATGGAGTATCCCATAAAGAGACGTAGACCCATCCTCAATTCTAATTTCCTTGGCTCCTTCCTTATCACACGTGCTAAGAAACCCCATATAAGAATTTTTGCTAGACTTAGATTTTGTTATTTCCATAGTTCTATGGGAGTTTTTAGACCTTTTTTTATTGAACAAAGTTAAATAAATATGTATTCATCTATGTACATAACCCCAAAAGGAATCTGGAAGATCCGAATGACTTTTCATAGATCTAACCATGTTTAAAGAGTCGTGTTCCTTATTTTCTCTACATTTTGTTGTGGAGTGACTATTATAGAAAATTGGGTTGTAATACCGAACTCCAATAATGTTACACCTCGTACTTTTTAATAATTAGGTTTGATGATGACCTATTTGACCCTTGGTATTCAAAAGGTTCTTAGACTCCTCAATTACCTTTAGGTATAATCCACGGTCCCAAGATTGGCTTATAAACTCAGATACATCACTACTTGTCTCTCTAGACCCCCATCATGTTCAGAACTTGACCAACGTACTGTCGTAGACCCCAGTCTTGACTCATCCCTACAAAGAAGAGAAGTCACATTAACATACCCCTTAACTAAATCTAAGAGAGAATGAAATTATGATTCCTCCATGTCTAACATTTAGGACAGACCTCAAATTAAAGAGAATAACCTCATAAGGTCACCAAACCCTCATAACAAAAAAAAAAAACTCACCACAGAGGACCTTAAGATCAACCTATGGAAATCCCATCGTAGTTACAGACCCCATGGACCTTAGTAGCGCTTCTGCAATAATCCCGACGAGTAGATGAAAAGAACGTCACTGTTTCACCTACTGCCACAAGTCAGACCCACTTGCATTGAAGACACCCATCTGTATTTAATGTATATAGCAATGGTCTTACACCTGTAAATCATTTTTCCCACATTCTACCATCCTTTGATGACACCATCAAACATGATAAATTCCTTTATCATGCTGTGGAAGTCCACTAATTCTCTTTCCTACAATCAATATATAAATAGGGGCTAGTGAAAAGATAAAAATATGTTCAACTAATTAGACTCGTAGAGAATCAGGGGTTCTAATCATCCACAAGTATTTTACTCTTTATTTGATACTCACAACCCACTTTTGTAATTCTAAATTTATAACTTGGATAATTTCCAGTGTTTACCAATCTTGTATATGTTACAAAGGCTGCAAGACCCCATACGCTCTTGACCAAAGTTCAAGAGGTATCACATATTAAAATAGCTCATTTGCATTCTAATAAACATGTATAACATCTTTGACGGTCAATGTAGAACCCTCATATGAGGTTCAAACCACTTTATATCATTTTCCCACACATTGATACTACTTTACTCTTACCCGTCTAAGGTCTAGAGGGGAGCACCTAAGGGTCTAAATTCACTTATGATTTTAACACCCATCAGTTTGGCACCATTTATGGGAGCACAAATTTCCATTTATCAAAATGTCAACCCATGTCAATTTGAATCACTCCTCTAAAGAGTTAGAAAACTTAGCTATGGAGTTTCTAGATGTGGATAACTTAGATCCTTGAAATGAAAAAAATATATCAAAGAGGTGATCATATCTAAGCTTTGATCTTCATTTGCATCGATACAGGAGATCCAACCAAAGAAGTTAAGATTTGGTATAGCCTTAACCCCTCCCTTAGACAAGAACTTATCGAGTTCCTAAGTGAAAATAATGACGTATTTTCCTAAAGCCACTCTGACATAATTAGGATGGACCTTGAGGTCATGGTCCATCGCCTAAGCATGGACTGAAATCAAAAGACAGTTCGAAAAAATAAGAGGTTATTTGGCCCATAAAAGAACAATGTAGCAAGAGAGGAAGTTTATAAGCTCCTAACATCCAACTTCATTGGAGAGCTTAAGTAACTAGAGTGGCTCTTTAGTGTTGTACCAGTGTTGGAAGCCAATAAAAAGGGAGGATGTGTGTTCATTTCACTTACGCAACCAGGAATTCCCTAAATACTATTATCCTCTACCTCATATTGATACCTTATTATACTCCGCATCTAGCCATGAGATCTTCTCCATTTAATAGTTTTATTTCGATTATAACCACATCGAAATAGACCACATTGACGAACAAAATAACTCATTCATCATAGACAAAGGTACTTACATTTATAAGGATATGCCTTTCATACTAAAGAATGTAGGTGCCACTTATCAAATATTTGTGAACTGTACTTTCAAAGATCTCATTAGAAATACCATGGAGGTTTATATTAACGACATGCTAGTAAGAATCTTGGAGGCCTAAGACCATATACAGAACCTCAGAGAGACCTTTTCCATACTCTTAAAGGAATTAAATGATCCTCAATCTAAATAAGTACACTTTTGGGGTGGATGGAGTTGAGTTCCTTGGGTTTATGGTCACTAGATGAGGCATTGAAGAAAATCTGTAGAAAATACGAGATCCATTAGATATGGAATCCCCAAGGACAGTTAAGGAGTCCTAATGCCTCGCTGGGAGAGCTGTTGCCCTCAACCAATTTGTCTCCAAGGCCATGGACAATTGCTTGTCATTATTAAAATTTCTTTAGAAGGCCTTTAAGTGGATTCATGAGGCCGAAGAACATTTTAAAAATCTCAAAAGTTACATAGGGTCTGCACATCTATTATCCCAGGCAATCATTGGGGAGGATGTGTACCTATAACATCTTGCCTCACCCATTACTATCATCTCCTCTCTCATCAGGGAAGAGTTTAGGGTGAAATAACATGTTTACTATGTCAGCTAAGCCCTCTAGGGGGCTGAGAGAAAATACTCGAGAATAGACAAAATATTTTTCCACCTCATTATCTCAACAAAGAGATTACAGATTTACTTCTAATACCACTCCATCGTGGTAATGACCGGCTAACCCCTCCTATAGGTCCTCCACAAACCCGAAACCTTAGGAAGGCTTAGAAAATGGTCTCTGTAACTAGGAGAGTTTGACATCAGATATAAACCTCGAAGTGTTGTCAAGGGACATTCCATAGTTAACTCCATTATAGAGTTCAACAACTTATAGGAAGTAGAATAATAGCCCATGAATTCCGGGTCTAAAGAAATAGCAGTTCCCAAAGAGCCTAAACAACCCTTATTCCAATAATTAGACCTCTTTTCTCTTGACTGGGTATTCCACGCGGATGGATCCTCAAACAAGTCGGTCAATAGGGATGGACTTAACCTACCAATCCTAGAAGAAGGCATTATATCTTTTGGTCTTCAATTTAAATTCAAAACCTCTAATAATGAAGCAGAATATGAAGCCCTTGTGGAAGAATTAGGCCTAGCCATCCAACTAAAATCTCAATTGGTAGAGTCCATTAGTGACTCTCAACTGGTGGTGAACTAGGTCACAGAAGTTTATAAGGCCAAATGGGACAAGATGGAAGGGTACTTGCCAATTGCACAACACCTCATCAAGAGGAACCCCAAAATTTGCATTCGAGGGGTCCTACGGGAAGAGAACTTAGAGGCTGACCACCTAGAACAAGTGTCTTCCTCAGATGAGATAGATATAAAGGTTGTGGTCATTAATATGTACTAACCAAGCATCACTCAACTACAAATTGATAGTGAAGATATTCGATAGTGTGCCAACAATTAATGAACAAACTTGTTTAATTAAATTCCAATTTTAGTCCCCAAAAACCTAACTCTTGCAATTAATTGTGATTGACAAATTAAATGAAATCAAGCATTCACATAATAAAAAATATGAGGAAAAATCCCCCAAAGGGGAGAAACCTTTTTATCTCACTATATTTCGTAATAACTTACAAATACAGATAAATACAGCTTAACACGTGAATACCAGCAGGCATCGGTTCGTTGCGTCGATAAGAGATCCTGCAAGAGCTCAAATTCTCAAAAATAGAGAATCAACCTTCTTCTCCACAACTGTACTCCAAATGAGTAGAATAAGTAATCTAGGGTTTAAATGATTCACATATGAATTTGGGATGATTTGGTGAATCAAAATGTGTATAAAACTCTAAAAAATGATGTCTTAATTTGCAACTGTTTTTGCAAAAAATGGAGTTGTAAAGACTTGAAAAATGTGAGTGCAGAAAAGTGTAATTAATAAGAAAGTTAAGGCAGTACTGTCACTCGAACAAAACAGGGACGTCGCTCGAATGATAGTTGATGTCGTTTGAATGAATTCACGCGAGATGCATATGTCGTTTGAACGATAGTATGATCTCGTTCGAACAACATAAATGTCAAATCTTGTCCGCCTCAACACATAGATAAAATCTGATCATGTTGGGAAACATTTTAGGAACTAAAACAGTCTATAAAAAATTCCCTTAACCTGAAAAACTCCAAATTAAATATTTTACCATAATCCTGAGTGCATTAGTGGGAATGTTGGGGACACACGTTGCACGTTGCACGTTGAGGTTGCACTACACACGTATGAAGATGATGATGATGGGTACGTTAAGTTTCGGATTTGGATCAAGGTCGTCATGGATGATCGTGTTGACGTGCCGAATGTAGTGGTATAGGACATACATGCTGTGATCTAGGAAGCTTAGAAAAATTCCTAAATACTAAAATGAACATTTATTAAATTATGTCCTCACAAATCTCCCCCTATGTCTATGTCGGTAAATACATAAAAACTATCTGAATTATGCTACTCAAGATCAAAACAAATGAAATACAATTTAATATCCCCATTAACCCCAAAAACTTGAAATACTAAATAACATGTCTTCAAAAAGGTTTCAACATCTTCATATCTTGAAATTCTTCAATCTTTCTTTTTCATCATTAGGGTGTGCAAAAATGATCCTCAATATTGTACCTACACACATGAGATAAGAAACAATACCCATGATGCACAACAGTTTGAAAAAATGATAAGCAAAAATCAATTGCAATCAATCTTAAACAAATAATTATCAATTCAAACATGCTAGCAAAAAAATATCCCCCATAATTCGTTCTCCCCATTTTTATCATGTCCCCAAATAGACAAATATGAACACAAATCAATGCAAATGGATAATGTCAGAAGGTAAACAAACTTTCGCTTTTTGACAAAAATTTTCTCAATAAATATTATACAAAAAAAATCAAACCATGAAAGAACATGAAAATTACCAAGTCGGTGATAGCGAAAATGTAGGGGTGTGAACAAACTGGATAGGAAAATCAATGCATACAAACATAACATATGTGCACGATGAATTTTTGATATTCCTAACGAATGAACTCAAAATCGTCCTTAGGTGTCAAACATGTGAATTTATATGACATCGACTCAATCTAATCAACACATCAAAGTCTAAAATGATTTCCAAACCAATAACATCTAAAACTATGTAATGGTTTTTCAAGACCGTCAGGACGTGCAAACCCTTTTTTTACATATCCATCTGAACACCCTCGAAATAATAAATCAATTATTTTTCTTGAGGTGATATATTTTTTCTCTCCTTAAAGAAATCTTATTGGTCCTATTTTTGTCATATGATTATTCTTATTCCCTGAATTTTTCCTTGGGATCTTTTGAACAGTGACTTTCACGACGAGTTAATTTTGTATTCTCGCATCCCTTTCTGGTGAACACTCATTATTTTTTGCAATTTAATTCCTCATGGTAAACGGTTCTTACATGCACTACTTTCATTGCCAAGTTATATCGCATTTAAAGATAGGATTGAGATGTAAACACTTCGACCAACTTGTGATTTGGCAAGTATAATAGTCAAACAAATTCGTGCATGTGTGAATTAAAGGAGATAAGGAGACAAACATATAGAGGCTATAAATAATCTCATGTTAATGACTCCATACATTATAAAGCACATGAATGAAATGATGTAGCATCTCAGATCACTATCAAACAGTCACATGAATATGAAATGAAGTTGTGACTATGGCTATCTTAAATGTTCATCCATAAATGGTGTAAATAAAATACAAAACTATTTTTGAATTTTTTATTTAATTTTATAAAAGAAAAATCCTTTTGTCTTTTTCAAAAATTTATCAAAAACAAAATCATTTTGGATTTTTAAATTTTTCAAAACAATAGAAAATCTTTTTGTATTTTTAGAAAAATAAGAAGGAAAAAAACAAAACCCAACAAAAATGATACAAAGGATAGAATCTTGAGAAAGGAATCATATGATATGAACATGAAAAATGCGTCCTGCTCTAGACATGGTAACCATCCCTCACTCAACTATGAAAATTCCTAAAGACTTCCTAAGACTCTCGAATCAAAGGTCGTCTAAAGGCTTTGTGAAAATATTGGCTAACTGGAGGTGGGTAGACACAAAACTCAAGGATACGACCTCCTCTTCTACTAGCTCACGGATAAAGTGCTCACATATCCTATTATGCTTTGTGCACGAATGCTGGACTGGATTATGGGATATGTATCGCGCTCATGTTATCAAAGGAAACAGTCATGGTGTCCTGTGATATCCCATAATCCTCCAAAATCTACTTCATCCACAGAAGTTGCGTGCAACAACTCCCGGAGGCTATGTACGCAGCCTTCGCAGTGGACAAAGAGATTGAGTTTTTCTTTATGCTCAACCAAGAGACAAGAGTACAACCAAAGAAGAAACACCCACCAAAAGTTCTCCTGCATCCATCTGCATGCCTGGCCCAATAGTCATTCGAGTAGGCAGATAAATGGTCATCGGTATCAAAGGAATGCCAAATGACAAATAATTAAGTCCCACTCACGTAATTGATGATACGCTTAAGAGTAAGTAAGTGAGACTCTTTCGGGGATGCCTGATATCGTGAACAGACTCCAAAACTAAAGGCTATGTCGGGACGACTAGAAGTCAAGTTGATAAGACTACCTATCATACTCCGATATAAGGTTGGCTCTACGTCCTTTCCTGAAGTGTCCTTGCTAAGATTTGTTGAGGTACTCATCAGGGTACATGTGTGCCTAGCGGAGTCTAAACCAAATTTCTTCACTAGGTCTCTAGCATACTTGGATTGGGAGATGAATATCCCATACTCTAGCTTACGAACCTGGAGACCAAGGAAGAATGTAATCTCATTAACCATGCTTATCTCAAACTCACTCTTCATTTCCTCCTCAAAGTCGTGAGCCTGTCGAGAGAATATGGATCCAAAGACTATGCCGTCCATATAGATCTGGGCAACCAAAATATCAATGTCTCCTCTCCTAACAAAAAATGCCTTATCAACTTGTCCTCTCATGAAGACAAAGGCTAAGAGATAGGAAGTAAACCGCTCGTACCAAGCACAGGGTTCTTAATTCAAACCATATAGGGATTTTCTCAGAAAATAGATGTGATAAGGGTGCTTAGGGTCTTCAAACCCTTTTGGTTTCTCTATGTAAACTTCCTCCTATTGAATGCCATTCAGAAAGGTACTCTTGACATCCATCTATTATAACTTGAAGCGAAGATTACATGTGATAGCGAGTAGTAAACGGATGAACTTAAGCCTCATGATATGATCAAATGTCTCATCAAAGTATACACCCTCTATCTTTATGTAGCCTTGAGAGACCAACCTAGACTTGTTTCGAATAATGGTACCATCATCATCCATCTTGTTCTTATAGATCCACTTGATACCAATCACATTCTTCTCTCTAGGTCACTAGATCTCAGACATCTTTCTTTCTAAGCTGAAATAACTCATCATGCATATCAGATATCCAATGTTCATCCTTGAGTGCTTCCTTGATGTTCTTGGGCTCGACTTTAGATGTATAGAAAATATAACTAACTACGTTCTCCATCTGAGCACGAGTCTTGGCCCAAAGGGTGGGATCTCCTAGAATGGAAGTAGGATTATGACTCTCGTGTACCCAAGCAAGTGTGTCCCCTACGACAGGAGTAGCGTCCACCCTGGTTATGGGAGGGACAAAGGGATTATCAGTAGGAAGAGAATCCTCCTCACACAAAAGGTTAGAATCAACAAATATCGGCGGTTCATCATCTTGCACGGTGACATTTATTGATTCCATAACCTTAGATCTACTCAGGTTAAAAACTCGATATTCTCTACTATTCGATGAATACCCTAACAATATTCCCTCATCGCTCCGAGAGTTAAAATTTCCTAATTCCTCTCTATCCAATAGGATGTAGCATTTGCTCCCAAATACACAAAAATATGAAAGGTTAGGCTTCTCTCCAGTCCAAAATTCAAAGGGCATCTTAATTGTGTGTGGACGAAGGTAACCCCTATTCACCGTATGGAACGCAGTAGGCACCGCGTTTGCCCAAATTCTCCTAGTAACTCTACGACCTAGAAGCATAGATCTAGCCATCTCCTAAATTGTTTAATTCTTCCTCTCAACAATCTCATTTTACTGAGGAGTCTTCACGGCCAAAATTTCATGTTTGATCCCGAGGCTATCACTATAAATATCTAATTTATCTTCCTTTAACTCAATACTATTGTCATTCTGCATTCTATTAATGGTGATACCATGTTGATTTTACAGGACACGACACTTGGTCGTAAAAAATACAACATCATATTTCTCTCTAAAAGACCTACAATCGAGTAACGAGATAAATCATCTACTATCACTAGGATATATCTCTTACCACCCAAACTCTCAGTACAAGTAGGACCCATAAGATCCATGTGTATCAACTCAAGGACTTGTGAAGTGGTAATGGAATTCAACTTCCTGTGGGGGCTACGGACTTGCTTTCCTAACTGAAAGGGTCCACAAACTACGTAAGTCGGACTTCCAAGTGATGGCAAGCCACGTACTAGGTCCTTTTTAGCTAATCTCTAAAATTGACATGAATTAGACGTTGATGCCACATATCCATAGGAGTGATTGTGGCACTGTTGTAGACAATGAGGACTTGGTCACAATACCATAAAAAATATCTTCATTCCTCACCCCTTTCAATAGATGTTTGTTGGATTGATCATAAACATTGCACTTGTTTCGATCAAACTTTATTGAAAAGTCCGTGTCGCACAAATGGTTAATGCTGAGAAGGTTCACTTTCAAAACCTTTATGTAAAAAACATCCTCTATCTTAGGAAATACTGGTATCTCTACTGTACCTTATTCTACTATGCTAGACCTGCTCCCATCTCCAAACATGACTTTACCTTCCTTACGATCCTTTAGGCAGGCAACAAATGAAATATCACCAGTCATGTGTCCGAAGAACCCACTCTCAGAGTACCACTAAGAAGTATTACGTGCTTTAAGAGAAACATGAACAACAAGGGATTTTTCATCAGGATTAGGTACCCAAATAGCGATAATCTTCCATTTTCCCTTGTCGTTCTGGTTCTAGTCAGGATTCTGGAAGTATCCGTAGACAACAAAGAAATCTGTTAGAACTCTTCCATTAAACTCTGAGATGTGGAGATTAGAAACTCAACCTACTCTTTAAGACTAAAAAATGTCTAGTGGCACGTAGTGGAGCAAATATACATCGTGTCTGACCCAAACTATAGCAAAACGGTGGACTTTTCTTTTACAATAGATACAGAAGTACACAGTCTTATGCTGTCCTTAGTTTCTTTTCTTAGTCGAACTCTTCTCTAGGGTTTTGGGTGATGGACATATGGATTCTTAGTAAACTCAAGAATTGGTTCCGATGTCACATGAGATATGGAAGCACCATCAAAACCTATTCCATGCCTTTCACCAAACCCTAAAGTAGGGGCAAGGAGCATCTTTATCATCTTTCCAGATCTTTCCTTTATCTTTACCTTGACCTCTCGTGCTCTCCCAAGATCATGAGTGAGTTGGGCTATAAGGGATTCAAGTTTCTTCCGAGTGTCCATGGGAATGGAGCTCACTCGTAAGACTAGCCACTTTCTTATTCAAGTTCCCTTTCTCTTTCTCCAAACTACTCTCTCTCTCCAAACAGTCTCACTCTCTATCTTTAAACTAACTCTCTCTCTATGCAAACTCTCTCTCTATGTGTGTGTGTGTGTGTGTGTGTGTGTGTGTGTGTGTGTAAACAGTCTTTCTCTTTCTTAAGGCAGTTCTAATGGAGGACTCTCTCTCTCATCTCTCCCATATCTTTCTCGAAGGAAGCAATCCTAAGTTCTAACTCTTTGTTACCCTTTTATTTTTAAAAGAATCAGCATATAAATTATCATATGTGAGTCACAGGTCTCTCTCACTCTCACTTGCAACATCCTCCCCCTAACTCGCATCGCTTTAACTGTCGAGGTGTCCCTGTGAAGTAACATCCTCATCATCTTGAGGCGCATTATTAGTACTCACATGACTAGCCATAGATGTGGTGACGTTACATTCATGTGGTGACTCGTGTCCAGAATCCACCGACTCGACCTCACTGTCATCACTAAGGGAGGCATTTAAAGCTTGTTTGCCTTTGCCTTGACGTTTCAACATAGTAGGACACTCAAATGCCTTATGACCTCTACCGTCACACTCATAACATCTCTCCTCGTCTTTCTTAGGCATGTCCTTTTTATCTTTATCATTTTTCTTTTCAAACATTTTTTTCTCAAAATTCTTTTTATCTTTAAAGTTGCCATTTTTCTTTAATTTGAGAAATTTCTTTAAATTTTTCGCAAACAAAGCCAAATCATCTAAATCAAAATCAAACTGTGAATCTAACATTTCTTCCTCTTTTCTCCTAGATGATTCACCTCTCTTTATTGTTGACCCCTCACTCTTTCTGGACTGGGCTTTAAGTGCTACCCCTTTATCTTTTGATTTTATCATGTTAGGAAACATGTCAATTTCATAAGTCTGGAGGTCTCCTACAAACTCTTCTAAGTTCAGATTATTCAAATTTCCTATCGAATTTAGCAGAGTGAATTTACAGATAAAATGCTGATCTTAGAATCTTTTTAACTACTATAGCACCAAGAATGTGTTCACCTAGTTTGAAACCAGTGTTTACAATATCATATAAGCGTGCATAAAACTCATCAAAACACTCAGATTTCAAGAATGGTGATTGTTTCAAATTTTGTAGTTAAATTTTTCAGTTTTGATTCTTTGATTGCATTAGCGCCTTCATGGGTAAGTTGTAAAACATCCCATACATCTTTAGACGTGGTGCACGTTATAATATGTCTAAACTCCTCAGGGGTGACGGAACCTGAATTTGCACTAAGCCCACATGAGTTATATGTACTCCATTTAAATTCATCATCGGTCCATTAAGTCATAGCTTTTATATTTGTTACATTTTCTACAGTGGCAGTGGGAGGAGTCCACCCTCTTTCACGGATAACCCAAACACGTTCTTCAATGGCATTTAAGTGGGATTTCATACGGGATTTCCAATATGCATAATTTGTCCCGTCAAAAATTGGCACTCGCTTATATAAGTTTTCCATTAAAATCGCACTTTTCAAAAATCAATTTTTAAACCAAAATTGATACCCAAAAAATTTGCAAAAAAAATTACACAGTATAATTGTGTAATTGGCTCTGATACCAATTTGAGAGTGTGCCAACAATCAAGGAACAAACTTGTTTAATTAAATTCCAATTGTAGTCCCCAAAACCCTAACTCTTGCAATTAATTGTGATTGACTAATTAAATGAAATTAAGCATGCACATAATCATAAATATGAGGAAGAACACCCCACGGGGGCAAAGCTTTTTTATATCACTATATCTTGTAACAACTTAAAAATAGAAAGAAATAAAACTTGACACACAAATAAACCCGACAAAACCTCCTTTAAACTTTGTTACATATTTGTTATCAAAAAACCACAAGTTTATATGCATGAGAAGACGGATTTTACGTCCTAAAAAGCTATTAAATGGGTTACATATACATTTCATTCTAGAATTTCACAATATTTTCAAAGTTATGCTTTTCAAAATATAAAGACATTTTTAATTTCTTCAGACATAGAACATGTCCATTTTTTCCAAAATCTCCATTTTTACAAGAAACTTTAGGATATTATCTCACCAAATATTTTAGCAAAATCAACATCGTTTCTCAAACATTTTATTTCATAAAATGTTTAACATCAATTTTCTAGAAAATACATCATTTTTAGAAAAATCCGAATCTTCATTTAAAGAAACTTTGAAATATTTATTCATCATTATTTTTTAACGAAATAACATTTTTGCAACATTTTATGAAATAAAAATTGTTATTACTTACTATACCTGATTTTCATGATCTTATCAAATGTATCCTACTCATTTAATCTAACAACAAGACTATAAATACACAAAATAGAGTCTTAATACTAAGAGTAATATTTTCCACCTAAAATGGAGCTTTAACAATGATAGGCATGAAAGGTCTAAGAATATGGCAACCTCCCACCGCCTAAGGTGGCCTCAAAGAGGATGCCCCACTCCAAAAACATGCTCCATCAAGTTTCCAAGCAAGAACCTCCTTCAAACTCCATTAATCTTCCATTTCCATCTTCAAGACCTCCCAACAATAACTGCATAAATTCTTATCTCTCCTCATCCATGGTGGAAATGGGTACATGTGGTTCAAATATGGTGGAATATATAACAAATATGGTGGTGGAATGGTGGTGGAAGGACAAACATAATGGAAGACTACTCCACCCTCTCCCTCTCTCTCACACACACACTCTCTCCCTTCTTTCATTGTCTCCTATCTTTAAAATTCCTCAAATGAGCCAAACAAACCCTTATAAAAGCCTTCCAAAACCTAAAATTCCCATTTTTCCCAATCAGGGCTCACTAAAACTCGACAACTCATCAAATCAAGGGTCTATAATATGACAGCGCACAAGGGTAATATGATAAATACAATTTCAAAATACGTCATTCGAATGACATTGAGCCTTATTCGAACGACTATGGCATCTCATGGATAGGTGGATTCTAGTAACCTTCACGGGATCCTGAAGTTTGAAACAAAGAGATCTCGTTTGAAGCTCATTTGAACCTCTTCTTCAAGTGACCTTCGCACAAACTTGCTATGACACCCCGTCTATTTTAATCCTGGGTGATCAGTCTATTAATAAATTAAGCAAAAATCGTTAATGGTTTCATTCTCGAAGACCTTTTTAATTACCAATCACCAGTGTCAATTTAAGCTGGTGTTCAAATTTTATATTTTATTTATGAACAAATGCGGATATAATTTAAATGAACTAAATTATTCACATATAAGTATAGTATGAATAATCAAACGTAGATATATAAGTAAATGAAACCGAACAAACCATCGATTCTCCAATTATTAAATCCAATCACAATCTAAAATCAATAATGCTAAAATCTGAACTTCTAAGGAAATATCCTATCTAGAATGATTGAGCTGAACTGTCTAAATAGTAATCTCATGCAAGTCTCCACACTCCTGCAGCTAAGTATCTCTGGATAGGATTTCTAAGCTTGGCGTCCTTATGTTTGGACATGTAAAAGGTTTTGAAAATATTTTTGACATGGGTTATAGCCCAAGTAAAGCATTTCAAAAATATTTTGCATGTATTTAATAAAAAATTAAATATGTTATTTAGTATACATGTATTATCCACGTACACACACTTGAGATCCTCACCTTTCAACTAATGTGCACGCCTAACTATTCTACCTAACTACTATCCGTTTCCCATCTAACTAAGGTATTTGACTACTCTCATTAACTCTCATCCGCTCATACTTCCCCATATGACACAATACTATAGTCTCAATAATAAATTTATTTATTCTCATTTTATAATTGAGTCGATCACTTAACTTCTACTGCTTAAATTCTTTTAGATATACATCATTTATTAATTTTATTGTCTCACATAAGTATATATATCATACTGGTGTATATTCATCACACACATACAATATACACACAACTATAACATCCCAGAAATGGCCCCTCATGATGTTGGCATACTCTGCTATCAAGTCCATGTACCTTTCATACGCAGTCAAGGACTATTGGTTTGACATGTCTCCTTGAACCCAAAATCAATCAATAAAACGGTGGAGGCGAACATGGTTGTAAGACTTTTGAATACACACATACCTAATGTACCCAAACGACCCTCCATTCCCACTAATACAAGACACATAGTGGACCGCCCTAAGTTACATGTTCTGGGGCACTAATCCAGACCTCACTGGAATCTTCAAGGTGGGATTGCCCTCTGCGCGGAAACCTCCTAATAGCAAGCAGTGTAGTATGTTCACACACATAATTAAATCATATTTATAGGTATTCACACCACCTATTTTCAGTAGGTAGGTACATAACCCAATTTCATCAACTCGTACGTAGTATATATCACTTGCATTTTTGACGTACCATTAATTTTCATTAAAATTACAATTTATATATTTTCGAGTATCACTCACTACTCTAATTTCCTACTTAACCCTTAATTAATATGTAGTTATTACCATCATCACTACCGGTCATAAACATAGGTACACTCATCACTACGTAACCTGTCTCGAATTTCATTCATTTATTAATTTTGGATATTTTCTCTATTATCCCAATACTTAACTCATCTCACTTTATGTAAACCTAATGTCCACTTTAGTCCTACTTTCATTTTTATATTTCCCTCTATAATTTCAGAAAATTCCCCTCACGAATTCTCCATAATTTTTGGGCTAAAAAAAGGAATACTTTTTAATTCTGGGAAAAATCAAATCGATTCACCCAATGGCCAAATCGATTCAAAAAGTGTCATTGTCTTCTTCTTTATATCACCGTTATTAATTTTCCTACTATCAAATACCTCAAACTTGTATACAGCAATCCCAAATTCCCAATTATCATATCTAAACATCAAGTATACATATATGGATGATTTTTAACGTAAATCATGTATAAAATCCGTACACTTTCATCCAATAATCAGATTTAAACTCCATAAATCATCAAACCCTACAATTTTGTGTTTTTCACATGAATTCATCAAAAACTCAGATTTATCCCATAATCTTAATCCCAAAACTCTTAGTTTCATTTTATATATCTAATTGGATTCATTACACATGCAATCCAATCACAAATTTTTAGTTTTAATCATCAAATCACAAGGGTAATACTACTATACATGGGTATTATAACTCATAAAATTTTTCAAGATAAATACTTGCCTTGTATGGAAGAAATATAATTTCGAGTTCATGATGTTGATTCCTTTCTGATCCCCCTCCAACAATGGTTATGATGCAACAACAAGGAAAATTCCTCCACAAATCCTCTCGTAAGCCCTAAAAAAGCTCTTCATCTCATCTCTAATGGCCTCCAAATGTTTTCTATTCCATTTACCCTAGCCTCAGACAACTATAAGTGTATATAACCCTTGAAATTTCGTAACTCCCTTAACCCTAGGCTATAAAATAATTGAAATGCCCTCTCGTGGTGCTGGTTTGGTCGAAAATTGTCCTGGGACCCAGACTATACACACGGGTATACTATTTTGACTTTTTTGTCCCTAGTGGACCCAACCATAACCTCAAAATCATCATTAGAATTACTCATAATTAATTTCCTATCTCGATCTCATTTAGTCTACACATGACACCCGATTGAGAGAAAGTATTGTCACGTCACTGTCACTCATGATGACGTAAAATATGTAATTACTATTCACTTAGTAACTTTATTCGATAGACATTAATCATTTCTCTTTGATTAATAATTTAATCAACCCATAATATTTCATTTCCATTAAATTACATCACACGTGTTATTTAAAGTTAACGGAATTAATTTACTTTTAATTCCTACAAAATACGGGTTGTTGCACCTGCTTCTCAAACGACCCTTTCTTCTAATTTCTTTTATTTAATTAAACTTTTCCCCCCGAATTCTAGCAGTTAAAATCAAGCCTCCAAATCAAATAAATCATAATATGATCGTACTCACAATTATTAAAGTCCAAAGGTTCTCACTCCATTTTAACTTATGCGGGGAAATTAAATGAAACATTAAGGCGGGGTATTATAGTGCTCAAGTGAGAATTCTATACTAGGTACACTAGAACACCTACAATAATACGATGGGTAAAGCCCATAGAAACATGATAAGATCTATGCGCTCGGGTAGTGAAACCATCAGTTATGAATACAGAAAATAAACTTTATTAGAGTTCTAGTTATGTCCTACTAATAATGAATTCAAATCATATATAATATGTTATGTATTATGAATAACTGTATATTACAGTCTTTCACCATTCCCCATATTAGAAGAGTTAAATAAGTATCAAATTCATAATTAATATTCTAGTAGAAATTTATAATGGGATAGTTTGCAGGCCCTTAAAATAAATTCCTAAGTTTACTTTAGCCATGCGAACAAAACCAATAATGAGTCGTGCGTATTAGGCCATGCGATCGGGAACCTAATGAAGCCGTGCAGATGAACGATGGAGATAATACTTCCCATTTCATTTATATTACATCCCAGTACTCAAAACATCCTATTTCTCCATTAAAAACTACTCCTCAACCTTACCATTTAAGAATTACAGCCTATAATAATTCTAAGGGTTCATTCCGTGTTACAATCTATTATTTTCTCACAATCAATTGGAAATTTTCATCATGTAACATCATTGTCAATTTCAACATGAGAATATAAAGGGACAAATTCAAGAACATTCATAAGAGTTAACTAATATATTAATTCATATAGATACGCCATTCTAACAAGGAAAACTAAAGTTATTTTAACATAAATCAATTAACCTAAGTTAATTTCAACGAGGACACCAAATTCAACTTATAGTCTAATCCAATTCAACTAGTTTAATATAATTCATATAATTATTCAATTCATCTCAATAAAACTAGTGTAAACTAACACAATTTTTGTACAACTTGGATTCATTAATTTCTTTACCAAAAATCCTAATTTTGTAATATGTATGACAAAAACCTAATTATCTCTACATAATTTTTATAATTCATAAAAAAATATTTAGGTTCAAATTAATATTCACAACATAAAAGGAGGGATAGTGTTATCTTGTCTTGTACGAAGAATACAAAACCCAAATTATTGTAGAAAAATCCCTAAAGGTATAGAGAAGCCTCCTTAAGACAAAGGTAGATTTATTCTTCAAAATCCCCACAAATTCCCTTTTTGTTCTTCAACTTTATTGAGTGTTTTCCCAAAATCAACTTTAGTATTGTGCAATGTTTAGATTAAGAGTTTCTGCAAATTAAAAATATGAAATTTTGGTGAAGTTTAGTGTAAGTTGTATTTTGGTGGAGGTATGTTGAAACCTTAAAATGAAATTAGGATTTCTTCTAGGTTTATATATTAACTCCTCCTAAAAGTGGTTTCCCTCTTTTGCCCCTAACCCCAGCCTTCTCCCCAAGTATGTTCCACTTACTAATATACATATGCACTTAAGTATACTTCTCTCTATTGCTTAATTATGATTTCAATATAATTATAAATTACAATTTACTTTAATAAGATTCCAAATTATAATTAAACCCCATATAATTGTTCCAACTTCAATGTTTATTATAGAAATTTATTTCTGACTACAATAATTATAAAACTTGAGTTTTCACTTAAAATAATTATTTCATATTCATCGTATTCCAAAATTTATTAATTAAAATCCTTTAAAGTTTTAGACAAATTCTTTTAAATTACGGGGTACTAAAATCTCGCCCCCCCCCCCCCCCCCAACAAAAAGAATTACGTCCTCAAAATTTATACTAAAATTTTTACTTCGTTGAGTCAAAATGTATATTACTTCATAAGTTAGAAACTATATCCTCATATAAAATGATTCAAACTATCTCCTTATATAAAATGAGTCAAACTATCTCCTCATATAAAATCAGTCAAAATCATCTCCTCATACGTGTATGAGTCAAAATTATCTCCTCACATGAGTGTGAGTAAAAAAATCATCTCCTCATATGCACGTGAGTCAAAATTATCTCCTCATATTAGAATGAGTCAAAATCATCTCACATGCATGTGAGTTGAAATGATATCCTCATATAATAATGTGTCAAAATCATATCCTCACACGCGTGTGAGTCAAAATACCATCTCCTCATATATAATTAGTCAAAATACTATCTCCTCATATAGAACGAGTCAAACTAATCTCCTCATACACGGATGAGTCAAAATAATCTCCTCATACATAAACGAGTAAAAAGTAATCTCATCATATGCGAATGAGTCAAAATAATCCCCTCATAATAAATGTGCCAAAAATAATGTACTAAATAGGTGGGGCTATTGTTGCCTCATCAAGTCCTTGTGCTTCAAGTGGATTCCTCCTATTTGTGGAGTTGTACTGCACACATACAATCAATATTTCATTGGAATGCCACTTTTTGACTCGCATATCCACAAGACTAACCGTATGCTCATTGTATGACGCATCTGAGTCTATCTCAATCTCACCTAAATTAATATGCTGAAATGCAGCCTTAGGATATAGAAATGGATGGAGTAGAAAGACATGTAACATGTTATGCACCCGATCGAGGTCGTCCAGAAGTGCTAGACAGTACGCAACCTTCTCTACCTTCTCCGTAATCAAGAATGACCCAATATAGCAAGGTTCTAATTTCCGTCTCTTTTTAGAACCTCACTACCCATTTCATAGGGGAAACCCGCAGTACAACCTGCTCTCCCACTTGGAGATCCATGGAACTTTGATTCTTATCGATATAATATCTTGAGCGATTCTTAATTCTATCTCTGAACAACTTGTTCTTCTCATTCACTTTTTGGAAACACTCTGGTCCCAAATGTCTACCCTCTTTTGGGTCTGACCAACATACCAGTGATCAACACAGTCTTCCATAAAGTGCTACAAAAGGGACCATAGAAAAGGACTCTTGGTAACTGTTGTTATACACTAACTCAACTAATGGTAAATAGTTGAGGATCCATAATAATCTTGTATCAACTTCATACTTGTCAAGAAAAAAATTACTTAAGTTATACCTCTGAAATTCCCAACTCCTACCCTTTCTAGACTCAATGTGTGGGACATCTCATAAATGAAATCCAAATTAGGAACCGCCTCCATACACTTATGTTTAGATTAGGAATTTTTTGGGACAAAACCTAAACTAATCCTTTTGTACATCCTTTATTTTACAAGTACATATCCCATTATTCCTAACTCCAAATGCCCCATTATAATATCATAAGCATAATAACTCCCAAGAGTAAAATTATAAGTGCAAATCTGTCGCTAATTTGTTTTAACAACATAACCTCTTAATGCATTCATCATCATCTAGTGAATGAAATTGTAATTTATCCAAAATCCCAACAACCTTTATCTCAAAACACAAAGTCCAAATCCCAGTACTATCATTCCACATATTAAGTCACATCAATACTAAACACTAAATACAACTCCATTAATTAAATGTATAATTAATCACCCAGTTATATGGACATGCTTATCACACTATATAATCATTTATCATTTATAGACACTAAATATCCAACATTTATTATGTATATGATCAATACTAGCTTCCACTCTAACAACATAGACTAAAAATTAAAACTTTTCAACATAATCTTCCTGATACTATTAACTAGACAACTCCTAACTTTCAAATTCCGATAACTTGATTTTAGCACCAGAATGTATTCTTTCATTCATTAAATTTACAATTTCTAATAATATGCGTATAATACAATTTCCAAAGTTCAAAGGAAGGTTTCACAATACGTTGTTTGATTTGTATTCAAGTGTGAATTTCCCAACATCGAGACTATACAAGGAGACACTTAACATTTCATAATACTAAACATATTTCACTAATACACCAACACACCAATTCATTTATTACGGGTATTTTCATTTTTTTGAATAATACTAGTATCATATCACCAAAATACCCTTTTTCATATGACGACTAATTAATTTAGTCAATAAGTCTCAACATAGCTATTCAAAGATACTATAAGCAAAGGATTAATATATTCATTCATGTATTAAAACAAGGTTTGAGAAACGTAAAAAATGGGATTCATATGAATTTCCCACAACTACAAATACATTTTATTAAGATTTCATGGCACAAATCATAATCATATTTCACATTTTAGTTATCAAAAGAATCATAAGGCAACTTTTTAAATTATTTTCCCGTTACCATACTAATCATCTTATCATTACTACTTCTAAACAATTTACCTTGTGTACCCATTTCATAGGTATTATTACATTCCAAAGATCTCAAGTTTCAATATAAATGAAAACTATCATGGGGATAGTTAGGTTCATTTTTCCATAACTAGATCTCTATTTTCTGTTAGATCAATTCACCGGTAGATTTAAATAATAACCAAATTATTTATGTACTAGTGTATGGTATTCTTACTTTGAATTTTCTTCTCGAGTGAATTTACCTTTCTACCATTTGCTAGCTTGAATCAAAAAAAATTCCCACTAAAAAGTGTCTGAAGCCCTCTAACTTTTAGAATATTTTATATGTCCATAAGTATGTTCGAATCAAACTTAAAATCTTGTTAAACTTATGTTATGTTTTGGCCCCTATTATTCCTTCTTTCACTTTACTATTTTTCCTTTCAATTTCCATCGTAGACATTCTAATAGCTGATCCACCATAGTTATTGTGATTATATGTCGACTAATGCATAGAATATCCCAAAAATTGTTCACATTCACCCATAATAATAGGCCACAACTTGAGTGCCCATACACTCAAAACATAATGTAATGATTACCATATGTTTGATCATAAGTAATAACACACCCTAATAAAATGTAATAATAACCTCACTAGTGTCCTACACAAATCTACATTTGGGCTCTAAGAGAAACGGTCCCTTTTAAATCTTCAAGTGGTAGAACATCCTTTCGTATCTCCTCAACTATATATGTCAGCTCATAATGAGATTGATTTCTAGGTCATCTCATAACTCGGTGTCCTTTCTCTCCACATGTATAACAAGCATCTTTAAATGGTCTTGTCGCCTAGATGACACACGTTCTCCCTATTAGGATCCTTTACCTTGAATATAAGTCAATTATGGGTTGCTATTTACCTGCCTTTGATCATACTCTAATTGGGTCCTATTGTTATGATGTTTCTCACGAGGGTCCTTGTGATCCTCAAATTAATTCCCTACATCACCTATCCACATCTTGGTCATGTAAATACCATTCATTTCTATCCTCTTGGATAAAATCTTATTAGGATTTACCCAATACTACCAAATGATTAAAGCAATATTTACTTTTTAAGTACAAGTGGTGAAAGTCGTGTTCCTTAATATAATCTTCTTAATAGACTAATTCAAAACTTGAATCACATAATCCTTCTTATTTTCCTTAGTGTCCACCTATTTCGGGACAAATGTTCATAGATTTGTGAACTCTTGTTCATATTCGTCCATGCTATGTGAACCTTATTCTGAAACGAGTAATTCGACATTCTTCTCAACTCTAATAGCATGCAGAAGATTCTAGTAATTAAATCTTTCCATAAACTCTTCATTAGTCAAATGGTCCTTCTCCTCATGTGTGGTCACACTCTTCCACTATTGTAAAGAATTATCAATGAACGTAAGGGTAATCAAATCCATTGATGTTTTTGTACATCCATGCATTCCACCATCCTAAGGTGTCTCACTAAATCTCATATCCATTGATGAGACACCATAGTGTAAAATCCCCCTGATAAATGTGGGGGTATTACCCTTGTGAAAACTTGCCCTCATTTTTTCTCACAATAATATTGGAATACCTTATTATTGCACTAGTTGAGTTAGAAATCTCTAGATTCCTATCTCAACTCTCACTACTATGGCCTCTCGAATGATTACTGCCAAATCTTTAGCTCTCGCCATAAATTGACCTTATTTTATTTGTTCTACCAAACCTATCATTGTATTAGCCGTCAGAGATCTCCTAGCTTCTCTCATCCTAGTACTCATCATCCGTATAAATAAGAACAAAATGTGTATTAGACTCAAAGTCTAAAGAGAATACAAATCCACGATATGTATCAAATAATGAGATGCGAAAAATTAGCATATAGCTACAACCCTTAAGACTAGGGCCATGCTCTAATACCAACTATGACATCCCATATATTTTTAATAATTAGGTTGATGAAATCTAGTTATTAAAATTATACAGGTCATGTAAAGAATTAATTATCATCCTTAGCATGTAACAAGAAACAAAGAATGGAGTCAAAATAATATAAAGATCGATATGTGGAAACTTCCAACATTGATATATATATATATATATATATATATATATATATATATATATATATATATATATATATATATATATATATATATATTATATTTGTAATAATTTGCTAATACTCAATAGATAAATAAATCTTTCACTTAAAAATATCTTGGTACAATTTGAGGGTCTTCACTCAACACAACATTAATTAAAAACAACTTAAAAGTGAATCTAACATCTACATATTCAAAACTTATGGATGACTGGACTATAATACCCCATATTTTTATGGATTTTAATTATGAGGTTAATTAAATGAAATTTCTTTTAATTATGGGATTAATTAAATTAATTTCGGATAATTAAGTGGAAACTCATTCGGATTTAAATAACTAGCGAGACGAGAGTTAGTATTTGATTATGATGATAATTTTTAATATTATTAAGTGATTATGGTAATATATGATTATTGAATTTATTAAAATTATCGTGAGTTGAAAATACGACAGTTTTGGTAATTAAGTTAGGACGTGCATGTGAGTCGTATCAGGACCCAATTTAATGGATTTAAAAGTAATTTATTTTCATGTCATCCTTATGATCATTTTGAGTGTTCCAGCATGTCCAGAAGGGTCAAGATAGTCAGAAAACACTAGTCGGGGGTTTAGTTTGGGTCCCGGGGCATTTTAGGCCTAACCGACAGCCCATGAGGGTATTTTAGTCATTTTAACTTGTTAAGGATTTATAACCCGTGAATTTTAGACTTAATATATCATCCACCACTTAGTACTCTTCGGGTTATCACAACCAAAAATCACCAATGACAGTTATAGAGGAAAAGAGGGAAGTTCCTAAAGGAGAAATTACCATTTAGAGGCTTTTGCACCACCGTCACCATAACCGAATAGATCAGAAAGAGAGAATCATTCACATACCATCTACTTCAAAGGATCAGAATCTTCATTACTAGGCAAGGGATTTAACTTGCGATAATTTAGTGCATATATCATCCAAGTTAGTTTAGAATTGAAAAATAACCTTAAAAAAATAATCTATGAATGGATTTGAGGAATTTAAAATTTTAATCTGGGTAGGTTTTGCATGTAGTGTATCTTCTGGGTATATAGCAGCCACGAAATTATGATCCATGTGTAAAGAATCATGAATTTATAGTGTGTTATATGAAGATCTTGAAGAAAATAGGAGAAATAGGGTTTTTATGAAAAATATGTGATTTGATCCCAAAGACCGTTAATCCTTGTTGATTTAATGATTCTAATATATTCAAAGTTTATGCATATATGTTGGTTTGATTATTGGAATACTTGATTGGGAGTTTAGTTATTGTAATGGAGGATATGGGTGTAAAATATAAATAACCCATAATTGTTAATGGAAATTCTAGGCAGATACCTGCTCGATCGATCGATCGACTCAAGAATGTCGATTGATCGATCGACCCCTTTCCATCGATTTATCGACCCCTTCTGATTTTTGTTAAATTGTTCCCTTTATGTTTCTCCAAATACCAAGCTTATAAGAAATTATAGTGTGACTTGTAAAAGATTTTGAGGTCAGTAGGATCGTAATAAGTGACCGGAATATGTTATACATTATGGGATTGAATGGAATAATTACAAGTGGTTACCGAGTGAGGTACGATTACAAGTTTCATATAAAATGGGATTTAAAGTGGATGAATGTTAATTTGAGGTTAGTACCACAAGAATAGGGACTTGGAATTACTGAGATAACCTTAGAGACTATTGGGTGACTTAGTAACCTTATGAGGTAGGTTTAAGTATTCAGACTTATACTTCGAGAGTTATTGCGCTAAACATATTACATAGAATATTCGGGATGAAACAATGATACGTATGAGACTTAAGATATAGGGATAGTGTATACCTATACTAATGTGATGACTACCTAAGTTGTGTGATAACTTAGCATCTGCATTATTGTGTGTATGAGATACGTACCATACTTGTTATCACGGGAGGTGGATTTTCAAAAAAGGACTATCTTATCTTTGTGTGCCTTTGGGGGGATTTAGATTGGTACCTTAAGGATATAGGATTTTGAATGACTTATTTATGAGTTGATAAGTCCGCTGACATGGGAGCGTAGGTATGTGTGTGACCTATGGGCATGTGAACTATTTTTGCCTCCAATATGTGTGATTTGTATTGAGATGGTTCCTGAGTGATTCAGAATGCGTGAGCCTTACGTACGTGATGTACTTGGATTTGATAGCAGAGTATGCATGCATCGCAACTTAGCCTAGGGGTGCCATATATGTATATATGTACTGAGAGTAATTTATCTATGTACTTCTAACTAGTTCACTATTGCTTAGTAAATGTTAATGACTAAGATATTTAAATGGGCTAAAAATGTGAAAATTTATAATAGCACTTGAGATAAGAAATTTGATTAATGTAAATGTGAGATATAAATATGACTTGTTTGAGTAATATGAGCAAGAACCCTATATTATAATGTCAAAGAAGGAGTTAGTATGAACTAGTTAGAGAGTGTCATAACTAGGATATGTTAAGGGTATACATTAGGCATGCACATTAGTTGAGGGGTGAGAAACTCATGTGAGAATACGCAACTAAGATGTATATAATATTTACTTTTTAATGTAATTAAACACTAGCTATTTTTTAAACTGTTTTCACCTCGGGCTTTGACCCATTTTCTTCCAAATCTATTTTGTTTTATAAAAACATTTTAGGTGCCCAGCCACAGGGATGCCGAGCATAGGAGTTCCATTTTGATGATGTGTTGTAACTGTTGTGTAAGCTACCGGATCTCGGTATTAAATGCCTCCATATTTATCATTGGTTCCTTCAGAGTCATTCATATCAGTTAGAGCATGTTGCCCATTCTTATTTAGAGATTGTAGTTATAGACTTTCATTATTTCAGATGTTGGTTTATTTATTCAGACTCTTGTATTGTGATTTTATTTACTCTGGTATCATTGTCATTGGAGTGTTTACTCCAGACTTAGTTATTTCATTACGTTGGTTATTCATATGAGATTGTTTATGCGAATGATGAGTGATGATTTAATTTCTTGGTTAATTGTTAATTTAATTAATAAAATTTGGCATATCTCTATTTTAAATATTAGGTGGCTAGTAAGTAACTATAAGTTTTCGATAGTGATGCTAAGACTGAACCAAATTGATATTATGTATTAGTTTAATGAAGGAGTAACTACCTGGTATTTAATTAGTCAATGTGTCACAAGTAGTATCAAAGCATCATGTTCTAGTGTCCTTTAGGATTTGTGCAGCTTATTATGCTTCTAGCGTAGCTTTCTTTGATATAGAGCCCTATGTTTATGAATGTTGATTTCTTTGGCGAGAATTCATTCTCCTGCTATAACGTATATGTTAGTGAATTTTATTTGCATTCCATTGTGTTCATGTGCTGAACAATACAGTATGTCTTGGGCGACAGCAGGAGGCAAAGCTCAGTTGAGGTTATTGGGAATATTCAAGAATGATGACCATAGTTGGGGTCACCCCAATTATGGCACGGAAATCCAGGATGATAAAGAAGGCTAAGGAACAACATATGACTTCCAGGTACCACTATAGTAGAAACTGGGGTCAAATTAGACTCACCTAGTAGGGTTGGATTGGGAGAGAGTCAGACGAAACATTAAAGAGAACCACTAGTGGAAATTCTAGAAATGCAAAAATGGCGTGTGTTAGCCAACGAAGATAAAATATCCAAACACTTGGGCATATGTCGAAGTGTGGCTAACTGGGTGTGAAAATTTAGGGTAAAAATTTTCTTGGCTCGTAGAGCAGAGTTACAATGGTGAGAGACAACCACCACACTTAGAAGTGGAATGTTTTTTTCCGGAGAAGGCGCATAGGTATGGTTTGACCACAAGTTCCTTCATCATATGTTCAGGATACGATACTAACGTTCTGAACTCACATAAGAGGGTCGGACATAGGCCACTTTGTGAAAATAAATTTAATCAATTAGCGAACCTTGCACCGGATGAAGTAGGTGCAATGGAGAAGAGGACTTTAAAGTGGAAAATTAACTTACAAGAAGAAATGATAGCACTTCTGGGGAATTCTATTTGGACAGTCAATAAAGATGGTAACAATGTTGTTTTTTGTCAATATGGATGTTAACACTTCCTTGTGCGGGGAGCACAAAGAATAAAAAAAATTAGTCAAAGAGTAAGGCTGGGTGAAACAGTGTTAGTGAAAAACCACAAGGGGGAGACCCATCAGGGTACCCATTTAAATGATTTACAAAATTGAATTTTTACCGAGCGATGGTGAATTTAGTAAGGTTTGTTGAAGCCAGTTGCATGTTACTTAGGTCCAATAAAGCGAAGGGAACAATGGAGGTAGATCGAGACTAGTTCGAGAGAAGGGCAACTCTAACATAGTCAGTCTAACCGGAGATAAGTGGATTATGTGTAGAGGATTTTGGGGGAGAGTAAAACCCCACGTGTTAAAATTTTATTGAAGTGAGTAAAGGGATAAGGGTATGAGGCTTAGCAAGGGCAATAGTTAATGTAATTTTCAGTTTCGTTCAGATGGGCGTGTTATGTCCAAGAACCATTTAAGCAGCCAGGGCGATTGGCAAGGTAGAAGTATTAGTTTGACCCTCAGAAGATGAGGCATATTGTATGTGACATGAGTGAGTCACTACATTGTTTTTGTTATTGCTAGATTCCCATGTGAGACGAGTTTAGTGCATACATTGACAACATTATTATGTGAATATTTTTTCCTGCTATCGCGGGCTTACCTTTAGTGATATCCGTGGAGGATGAATGGGTGCATCGGTAGTGGTATATACTTTATTAAAATTACTCATTTTAGTGATGTGTTATACGAGTATAATATTATACTGATTATGGTTTTATGGAAATGATTAGACCGGTAGTGGTAGAATATCGCAAGTCTATCGGTGTTACTACCTCAGTGTAGAATGTTTTGTTACGGTGAAACCTCACTTGCAAGAGGGTCGGGCTCGCATTTATATATATATATATATATATATATATATATATATATATATATATATTATAGACTTAGAAAGGTATAATGGTCTAAAATATTTTATCCTGGTATGTGTAGGGACTCTATTGATATGATTTGGAGTGTATTTGGTTTACTGTTCAACAAAAAGATTTAGCTTGTTCTTATGTTTAACGATCAGGACTTGGTAATAGGAAGAGTGCATTGTTATATCATCCTCTAGAGATGTAGAAGTTAATACTCATGGTTGTATATCTGGGATAGGATTTCGAGAGGCCCGATTATATGTGCACGATGTTTATGGAATGTGACTACAACCAATGTTAAATGATAGTGTCTCTCGGAAGAAGTTCCTTATTTAAGTGTAATTATAGAAGGAGATGTAACTTTGGTGTCAGGAGACGAGAATATATGGGTATATGATATGGAATGAGGACCTAACGAATTTTGATGACAGACAATTCTAGGTAGTAGTGTATCGAGGGGGGGGGGGGTTCCTTGTTTGGATTTCGCTTTGCGAGATATCCCACACATGAAACTTAGCCTAAGGTTGGTAGTAGGGAGATGTTTGGCCATTCGTCCATGAGCTCGGTACCTTGGTCATTATAGAGTTATGTAGTTATAACTGTAAGTTAAAAGGTAAATTACGATATAAGGCTAGGACATCCAGTTGTGCGGTGAGGAAGTATCAAAATTTTTGTTTTATCACTGCGGGTTGAAGGGTGAAATAATGTTAAGGAAGATTTAGAATTTCAAAATCGATGGGATGATTGAGAATGCCCAAGTGGTATAGCCACGTTGTGATTAGAGGGGCAATAAATAATTAGGCGTATGTATGAAGCGTATATGATGTTTAAACCCGTATGCATGGTTTATAGGGTGTATGGACACCTTGGTTTTCTCGTATCAGAATCGCCGGAATAAGGGACATGGAAATAGATGGGTAAAATTTATGTTTGTCGGACTAATATGACAAAATGGAAGTGTTAAAGTGGATTAAGCGTCGTGAGAGAAGGACGATATTCCATATATTTTGTGCAATCAGAGTAACACGTCCGAGATTGGTTGAAAGGTAGTGGGAAGCCATTTAAAAAGGGGGTATCCCTTGAGAAGACAAATATTTAACTATTATGGACAAATTGGAGTGGAGTTCTACCCAGTCGAATATTGAGAGTGACTGGCGCTTAAATAGAATGCTGATGTCGATAAGGTCTAAGGAGTCCAGAAGTCCACATCGTGGTGAAAAGTGCACGGGTCAAAAAGAGGATTATTAAGTACCACTAAATGGGAGAAATTATAAGTGAAATTCAGTGTTGAGCATGGTATAGTAAGTAGTCTCCACATGCACCGCTCATAGATAGAAAATAGTTGGAGTAAGATAATCAGCTAGAAAATTTTGCATGACGATTTCAATAATGAAAGAGTCAAGTTAGTAAATTTCTTCGATGGGTTGCCAACCTCAAGATGAGTCAAGAGTTACTTCGAATGTGTGGAACAAGATGACCAAAAGGAAAGTAATTATGACACCTTTTTGTTGACTTACGCCATTAAATCGTGTGACCCATTATTGTTTTGAACTAGGATGATATCCTTGAACCCCACCTCCAATAAGAAATTTAAAGAAGTAGTGGGGATAACATTTTGTTTTGAGCAGGTGGTATCACCTATAGCCCGAGGAGTAGGCGTAAGGTGATTGAAGGCTGGTGGAGCTGTATGAAAGTAATTTTGGACTCATTACAATCATTTGATTTCCATAACGGGTATAACTAGTAAGTGAAGTATAACATGGTAATAGGGAGAAGATATTACCTAATGGAAGAGTTGTGTGAAAGCACCGGTACCCATTTATAGTGGACAAGGTGCTTACTGAGGTTTTGTGTGGATAAATATTACTATCCTTCCTCTGGATGTTTAGAGTTGAGAGGATTATCAGAGTTTCGGATCAGTCAGACGTTAAAGTCCGATAACTATAATGGTATAACCACAAACTGTCTTAGGTAACATTTACTTGTCATAAAAGTTACACTACCAGGAATAGAGATTTAAAAAATGGACAAGAGTAGTCAGAGGTTCATGTAGTTTATCCTAGGATGAGAGTTTTGCGTTTAAATTAAAACGGGAGTTAAATCGAAGGCAAGTGCGGCCTCCTAATAATATTGAGATAATGCGACCGATGATGTATAGGCTATTCTTATTCGAATGTTGTCTAGTAAGAACACAAGGTTATGTGCCTTTATTGAGATGTGTCCTTATAACTGATATAGTTTCGATAATGTTAGAAAAGCTCACTGTGAAGCGGGGGTTATAGTGACCAAGCCTTACTTTGAAGTTTATTTCGTGTACTGGAGGATACCTGATTTTATGAGGTATGCCTTTCTGAAATTCGGGACGAAATTCTGTTATTAGAAAGGAAGTATGTAATACCCCGTATTTTTAAGTCTTTTAATTATGAGATTAATTAAATGAAATTTCTTTTAATTATGGGATTAATTAAATTAATTTGGGATAATTAATTGGAAATTAATTCGAATTTAAATAACTAGCGAGACAAGAGTTCATATTTAATTATGATGATAATGTTGAATAATACTGAGCGATTATGGTAATATATGATTATTGAATTTATTAAAATTGTTGTGAGTTGAAAATATGACGATTTCGATAATTAAGTTGGGACGCGCGTGTTAGTCGTATTAGGACCCAATTTAATAGATTTAAAATCAATTTATTTTTATGTCACCCGTATGATCATTTTGAGTGTGCCAACGTGTCCGAAAGGGCCGAGATAGTAAAAAAATAGTAGCCAGGGGTTTAGTTTGGTCCTCGAGAATTTTAGGCCTAACCGGCAGCCCGAGCGGGAATTTTAGTCATTTTGATTTTTTGATGAATTATAACCCATGAATTGTAACTTAATATATCAACCAACACTTAGGACTCTTAGGGTTATCACAACCAAAAATCACCAACGATAGTTAGAGAGGAAGAGAGGGATGTTCCCAAAGGAGAAATCACCATTTTAAGGCTTTTGCACCACCGTCACCACAACCGAATAGATCGGAAAGAGAGAATCATTCACATACCATCTACTTCAAAGGATCAGAATCTTCATTACTAGGCAAGGGATTTAACTTGCGATAATTTAGTGCATATATCATCCAAGTTAGTTTAGAATTGAAAAATAACCTTAAAAAAATAATGAATGAATGGATTTGAGGAATTTAAAATTTTAATCTGGGTAGGTTTTGCATGTAGTGTATCTTCTGGGTATATAGCAGCCATGAAATTATGATCCATGTGTAAAGAATCATGAATTTATAGTGTGTTATATGAAGATCTTGAAGAAAATAGGAGAAATAGGGTTTTTATGAAAAATATGTGATTTGATCCGAAAGACCGTTAATCATTGCTGATTTAATGATTCTAATACATTCAAAGTTTATGCATATACGTTGGTCTGATGATTCGAATACTTGGTTGGGAGTTTAGTATATTGTAATGGAGGATTTGGGTGTAAAATATAGATAACCCGTAATTGTTAATGGAAATTTTGGGCAGATAGCTGTTCGATCGATCGATCAACTCAAGAATTTCGATCGATCGATGGATCGATCGATCGACCCCTTTCCATCGATCGATCGACCCCTTCTGATTTTTGTAAAAAATTTCCCTTTAAGGTTCACCGAATCCAAAGCTTGTAAGAAATTGTAGTGCGACAAATAAAAGATTGTGGGACTTAATTGAGGTCAGTAGGATCGTAAATAGGGGCCAAAATATGTTATACATTATGGGATTGAATGGAATAATTACGAGTGGTTACCGAGTGAGGTAAGGTTAGAAGTTTCATATAAATTGGAATTTAAAGTGGACGAATGTTAATTTAAGGTTAGGACCAGTAGAATAAGGACATGGAAATACTAAGATAACCTTAGAGACTAGTGGGTGACTTAGTAACCTTATGAGGTAGGTTTAATTATTCGTACTTATACGACGAGAGTTGTTGCGCTAAACATATTACATAAAATATTCGGGATGAAACTATGACGCGTATAAGACTTAAGATATTGGTCTAGTGTATACCTATATTAATGTGATGACTACCTAAGTTGTGTGATTACTTAGTATCTGGATTATTGTTGTATGACATACCTACCATACTTTCTATCACGGAAGGTTGATTTTCGAAAAAAGACCATCTTATCTTTGTGTGCCTTTGGGGGGATTTAGATTGGTACCTTAAGGACATAGGACTCTGAATGACTTATTTGTGTGATGATAAGTCAACTTACATGGGAGCATAGGTATGTGTGTGACCTATGGGTATGTGAACTATGTTTGCCTCTAATATGTGTTATTTGAAATGCGAGATTCGAAATGCGAAATGCGAGATCCTTACATGCGTGATGTACTTGGATTTGATAGCAGAGTATGTATGCATCGTAGCTTGGCCTAGGGGTTCCATATATATATATATATATATATATATATACTGAGAGTGATTTATATATGTACTTCTGAACGGTTTACTGTTTCTTAGTAGATGTGAATGACTAAGATATTTAAATTAACTAAAAATGTGAAAATTTATAATAGCACTTGAGATAAGAAATTTGATTAATGTAAATGTGCGATATAAATATGACTTGTTTGAGTAATACAAGAAGGCACCCTATATTAGAATGTGAAAGCAGGAGTTAGTACAGACTAGTTAGATAGTGACATAACTAGGATGGGTTAAGGGTATACGTTAGGCGTGCACATTAGTTGAGGGGTGAGAAACTCATGTGAGAGTACGCAACTAACATGTATATAATATTTACTGTTTAATGCAATTAAACACTTGCTATTTTTTAAACTGTTTTCACCTCAAGATCTGACCCATTTCCTTCCAAATCTATTTTGTTTTGTAAAAACATTTTAGGTGCCCAGTCACAGGGACGCCAAGCATAAGAGTTCCATTCTAATGACACGTTGTAGCTGCTGTGGAAGCTACATGATCTCGGTATTAGACGCCTCTACTTTTATCCTTGGTTCCTTCAGAGTCATTCATATTAGTTAGGGTATGTTTCCCATTCTGATTTAGAGATTGTAGTTATAGACTTTCATTATTTCAGATGTTGGTTTATTTATTCGGACTCTTGTATTGGGATTTGATTTACTTTGGTATCATTATCATTGGAGTGTTTACTCTAGACTCAGTTATTTCATTACGTTGGTTATTCATATGAGATTGTTTATGCGAATGATGAATGATCATATAATTACTTGGTTAATTGTTAATTTAATTAATAAAATTTGGCATCTCTCTATTTGAAATATTAGTTGGCTTGTAAGTAACTATATCTTATCCACAGTGATTCTAAGACTAAACGAACTTGATATTCTGTATTAGTTTAATAAAGGAGTAGCTACCCTATATTTAATTAGTTGGGGTGTCACATACAAGAAAGATAGAGTGCTCAAGTTTGAATTCTATATTGGATATGTTTTAACAACGGTAACAACGCAAGGGGTCAAGTCCACCGCAACAAGATAGTATCTATGCACTTGGGTAGTGTAACCATCAGCTATGAATATAAATAATAAACTCTACAGTTATTAGAGTTATAGCCATGTCCTACTTGTAACAGGGCCAATCATATCTAGTACGTTATGTATTATCATCAATAACCATAAATTAGAGTTGTTTACCATTCCTCATATTAGAAGAGTAAAATAAGTACCAAATTCATAATTGATATTCAGGTAACAATGTATAATGGGCTATTGTGCAGGCCCTTAAAATAAATTCCCGAGTTTACTGAAGTCATGCGAACGTCACCAATAATAAGTCGTGCATACATGCCGGTGCAAACGGGCATTCAACTCAACCGTGCAAAGAGATGGAATAGATAATTTTTCCCAGTTCATTTATGTTACACCCCTTGAAATCAAAACATCCCAATTCTCCACTAAAAACTACTCCACAACCTTACCCATTCCGAATTATGGTCTATGATAATTCTAAAGGTTTATTCTTTGTTATAATTTATCATTTTCTGACAATCAATTGAGAAATTTGCATCATATAACATACTTTTAAATTTTAACATGAGAATATATAAGGACATATTCAAGAACATTCATAAGAGTAAACTAATATATGAATTCATGTAGATATCCCATTATAACAATGCAAACTAAAGTTCTCTTAACATAAGTCAATTAACCTAAGTTAATTTCAATGGGGACATCCAATTCAACCTTATAATCTAATCCAATTCAACTAGTTTAATCTAATTCATATATTTCTTCATTTCATCTCAATTAAAATAACAAACAGAATTTTTACACATGTTAGATTGATTCATTTCATTACCAAAAATTCGAATTTTCCAATACGCGTGACAAAAACCTAATTATCTCTACATAATTTTTGTAATTCATAAACAAATAATAATTTGGTAGGAAAACATATTTTGTTAATTTCAATGTTACGAAGAATGCACAACCCAATTTTTTGTAACAAAAACCTCCCAAAGGTTAAGAAAAACTCTCCTTAAGACAAACGTATAATTATTCTTCAAAATCCACACGAACCCCTTTTTTGTTCTTGAACTTAGTCTAATGTTTTCCAAAAATAAACTTTAGGATTCTAGAATGTTTAGACTCAGAGATTTTGTAAAGTAAAAGTTTGAAATTTAGTGAAGTTTGGTGTAGGTTGTATTTTGGTGGAGGTTTATTGTAAGCTTAGAATGAAATTAGGGTTTCTTCTATATTTATATATGAATTCCTCTTAAAAGTCCCTTCCCTCTTTTGCCCCTAACCCTAGCATGCTCCTCAAGCATGTTGAATTTACCAGTCTCCCCATGCTCTTAAGCATAATTCTCTATTTTGCTAAATTGTTATTTTAATATAATTATAAATTATAATTTTCTTTAATAAGATTACAAATTACAAATGAACCCCGTATAATTGTTCCAACTTGAAAATTTATTATAAACTTTATTTCTCACTAAAATAATTATAAAATCCATGTTTTCACTTAAAATAATTTTTTTAAATTATTCTAAATTCAATGTATTACAAAATCAACTAATTATTTATTTATTTAAAATCCTTTAAAATTTTAGGATTTTTTTTTAAATTATGGGGTATTACACTAAGGACCCAAGACAAATAATTAAATCGTCTTCCAAATAAATACTCAGAAATACCAAATTACAATTACCATAATTTATTTCCTTTCTTTTGTTTCATCATTATTTCTTCCACTAAATAATTATGACGACACTCCAATATAATTACATCCGAAATCACTCAGATATAGCGAGTTCTTATCTGCAAAGTTGATAATGGTACATAATAATACTCCCCGCGTTAAGCTTACGATACCCTCTTGGTCAAATAAATTTACTTTTAATTGACTTTAACCAACATCTAATAAGTTTCTTGATTCTCAGACTTAACTTATTCTTATACTCCACTGGATTATAAATAATCCACTGATCTGGTTTATTCATGGAAACCAGTCTTATAATTCTATCAAGGGGTATCTTATACGTAGTTCCATAATTTTCACACAATATGCAGAGGTCATTTGATTCAATCTAAAATTTAATCGCACTAATAACAATCAAAGCAACAATCAGATAATCATTCCAATACTCATAATTCTCGAGTTAAAGAATCTATATACCCTTTGAAAATGGTATGAGATTACTTAAGTCTAATTAAGACAACCCTTTGACTCAAATCCCATGGGTGGTTATCTTCAACACATTCCTAAGATGTAACAATCACCATCCTATATTGAACTATCATACGAGTTCTCGAACCATTATAAATGTTCCCGTAGTTTGAGATAAACTATTAGGATTACATCAAAATTGTTCCTATAATGTGTAAACTCCCTATCTAGGTTGTGAATATTTCAATAGTGCGAGAACCAAAATTCCAATCTTCTAGTGACTAACCCGAAACTGACTCACCAGATACCCCACTAATCATTATTGACTAACATGTCCATAATATATTTAAACCAAATATAAGTAATTCTCATAACGATGATTCTTATTTCAAAATGAATTGGCACACTTTTACGTAAAAGTAATGGTCATAAATGGTTTAAAGAATAAAACACCAATAATAAGAACAATAAATGAGCTTGGAAAAATAATTTTGTCTCTAGTATGGGAGATGTAGAAACTGAGACACTACATGGTTTCTTTTGAATTGTAGTTGATCCGCTGAATGGACCTTTGAAGTAGAAACTCAAAAAACTTGCATTAACATGCAGAATGGAGAAATGGCAATTCATGCTTACGGAATTCAACATCGAGTATATACACCAAAAATATATTAAAGGGAAAGAAATTGTAGACTATTTAATTGAATCCCCTTTGAAGGAAGAAGATGGTATAGTTGCTCAATTTATCGAATGAAGACATTTTGGCAACTGAAAGTCAGGATGAATACATATGGAAAGTATATTTTGATGGCTAGTAAAAAGAAGGGTTTCGACATTGGAATATTTTGATCTCTCTAGATGGAAGACATCAACCCACAACCATGAAGAAAAAATTCGATTTCACTAAGAACATTTACAACCATGAACCTTGCCTTGTGATAATGAAGATTTCCCACGAAAAAGGAATACAAAGAATTGACGTATATGGAGACTCCGCCCTCATCATTTATCAAATCCTAGGCGTTATACGGTCAAGGAAGAATAATTATTTCCTCATCATGAATACCTGGATGAAATCACTTCATTGTTCAATGATGTTAAATTCTTTTTATCTACCAAGATCTCAAAACAACTGCACTAACTCTTTGTATACTCCGGCCTCCATGGTGGAATTCTTGAAGATATAGATAAAGTTCAAATGGATGTATGAAAACAAGAAAGATTTGGGTTCATGCATGGAATTTACCCAACTGATGTCAAACATGAAGGACCATAGTACCATGATATAAATGAACTTATTCAAAAGGGTAGATATCCTTTAAGATGACACCAGAAAGACAATATGGCACTCCGACGACGGGTCACTCAATTAATCATGTAATTTGAACATCTATAAAAAAGACATACCGATGTTACCCATTTGTGATGTCTTAGCAAAAGAGAAGCTTAAAGGGTGATGAAATAAATCCATGGAGAAGAGTTCCACCCTCACATTATGGAGTACCCTTTAGCATGACTCTAACAAATATGTCAAAATGTGTCCAAAATGCTAATGATTCTAAAATCTACAAAATATACATGTAAGGGATTTATATAACATGACATCACCTTGGCCCTTTTTGACACGGGTAATTGAAATCATCAGGAAGTAAATGTAAAATCCTTCAACGACTATGAGTTTATCCGGGTAACCATAGACTATTTCACCAAATAGGTAGAAGCAAAATCATATATTATACTGAATGGCTATAAATTGTCCCAATTTGTAATAGCAAGAATTTAAAATATAAATTAGGTCATTAATTTAGTTATTTTGGCATATCACGTTACAAACCGAACATTAAATTCACATATGCTTCCATGGTCATTTGAAGACATGTTAGTGACTGAGCATTATTTTTGAATTTCAAACCATTGGAATCATCATGAACACTTTATAGAGGTATTCAAATTTATGGTTTTGATTATTTCTTAGTCGAATTAGATTTTGGGGTGATTTTTATACTCGAAGCATTTTTTCATAAAAGGATTTTGATTTTTTTTACTTTTTTATGTTCGTTAGAACGAGATTAACATCTCGTTAGAACGATATCTTGTTCTCGTTCGAATTAGGTATAACTTCATTACAACGAATGGTCATTTTTATTAGAACGGAGTTCTAACGGACTTCAAATGAAAAGGGCTTTATTTAGAAAAGATACTCTAGTTAGAATCTCGTTGAAAAGACATTCGAGTGACATTAGCCTTTCGTTCAAACGAGATTGGATCTCGTTAGAACAAAACATGTGTTTTCACTCGAACGAGGCTAAATTTTCGTCCGAATGAAACCACCGCCTCAAAATTAATGTTTTTATCAATTGAACTTTTGCCAACAGTTTTTCTTAAGACTTTTGGCAAAAACGAATTCCTCATACTTGTTCCAAAAGTGTTCACTTTTTATTTTCCAAAACAAGTATTTTTCCAAATCATACATACCTAAATATGATTTGTTGAGTTTTTTCAAACCCAATTTCCATACACGACATCAGACCATTGTAAAGGTTTCTCTCTGGCTAAACTTTCATGGAGCGTGACTCTAGTGCTAAAGAAGGAAGGATTCCTCATCCTGAGGCTAATTGGTGGATACTGAGGGAAGATACGCTTCTTTTGGATGGTGATGAACTGTGCCGTATCTATTAAATATTTGAAGACATGTTCATTATACATAAGAGATCTCTAATTAGTCTGTAAGACATGAATTCTATTAAACTCTTTTATAGTGATCAAATTTAGGTTTTGTTGGAAAGGGATTTTTCTTTAAATTATCTTCTTCGTGTATTCGGGTTGGTTTGATTGTATAGTTTGGTATATTCAATTTTCACTCTTTCTTGAATGTGCACGTAATTATAATCAAGATAAAATTTGGCTAAAAATTGATCTTTGTCTGCACAACGTAATATACAGGCTATTCATACGACCCCTCACATTCTCAAATTTGTATTAGAGTGGGTTACACTAATTTATTATGTGATGTTTGAAATTGGGTTCATACGGATAATTTGTATAATAGGATAACTATTTTTGATGGGTCAAATAATGCATATTGGAAATCTAGAATGAGGTCTGCATTAAAATATATTAACGAAAGGGTTTGGCTGGTTTGGAAAAGAGGGTGGATACCACCCACTATGACTAATGGCGATGTCATAAATCCTAAATCCATCACCACTTGGATGATGAATTTAAATGGAGTAATTTTAACTCACGCGTCTTATGTGCCATTTCTCGAGTCGTCCCCTATGATGAGTTCCATCACATCATGACATGCACCACATATAAGGAAGCATGGGATATTCTTCAACTCACTCATGAGTGTACCAATGACGTGACAACTTTAAAATCTCACCCCACAATTTGAGACTATTACCATGCTAGGGAGTGAGTCATTTGAGGAGTTTTATGCAAGATTGTTTAATAACGTTAACTCTAGTTTAAAATAGGAGAGAGATTTCCTAAGACGCGCATTATGAAAAAGATTTTGAGATCCATTTCGTCCCGCTTTATTCCTAAGGTCACTGTCCTTAATTCATTGGGACTCTTTGATACACTTATGTTAGAAGAACTCGTAAGGAACCTTCAAACTTATGAAATCGATATGTTTCCTAAAATTAAAAAGCCTAAGGAAAAAGGGATCTCTTTAAAAGTATAATCTAAAAAAGAGGAGTTTTCTTCTGGCTCCGAGTATGATTTTGATCTCGATGATCTTGCTCTTTTGGAAAAAATTCAAAAATTTTCTCAAGCTAAGAAAAGAAAAGAATTTTTTTGATAAAGATATAAAGTCTAAATCGGGCAAGAAATTTTTTAAAAATGCAAGAGTAGAGTACCCGAAGAAATATGTTGAGAGATGATATGAGTGAGAGGGTAATGGTCAGAAAGATCATGGGTGTGATACGAGTTTAAAGTGACAGGGAAAGTGCAAAGCTTCCTTCAATGCCACTCTTAGTGATAGTGATATCGATTCGGTGGATTTTGGGGACAAATCACCACATAGGCATAACTTAACATCATTTATCGCCAGTCATGTTAGATCATCGAGTTCATCTCATGCTGATGAGGATGTTTCTAAACATGATGACCTCGAGAATGTATCTAGTCATTCCGAAGAGAGTGAGGGAGATAAAGTTTTTAGTGAGGGTGAAAGTGGATTACAACGTGCTTACGCCGAGCTTTATTCTGAGTCCTTTAAGACAAAAAAGAAAAACAAAAAATTTGGTGCTTAGGGTGTTAGCTTTAGAGAAGAAGCTGAGACATTCGAGAGAGAGCGAGTCCTTGGTGAGAGTTTATTCAGAGGGAGAATCATTTTAGTGGAGAGGGAAAATGATGATTAGACTAACAAAGTGGCTAGTCTTATGAGATATCTCAATATTCATTGGAGACTTATGAGAAACTTGAAGACCTTGTATCCTAACTAGATAAAGATCTAGAATGTACTCGGGATGTAACCCTCCACACGGTTTAATCATGACCATGTAATTTGATGGTTTAGTATGACCTAGTTGGACTTAGAACTTATTGGGGTGGAATAAAAGACAAATTTGGGTAATGTAGTGGCCTCGATGAAATTGAATTGGTATTTTATGGCCTAAAGTTAATATCAAGATGTTTTGCAGTCGTTTGAATAAGAGTCATTATTATTTGAATTAGTCGTTCTAACGAGCTTCAAATGACTTCTAATGACTGAGAAAATAGTATATTTCCCTTTCTCTCTATAACCTCTTTGGAAAGACCGTCTTTGAATGAGGTACATAGTCATTCAAGTGATGGGGTGTTTTCCATTTGAATGAGGTACATTGTACTCCCATTTAACCCTATATCTTTCCTCGTTAGTAGCTTATTAGAAAGAAACAGATCTCATTCGAATGAGGTTGAATATCGTTCAAATGATTGGGATCAGATTTTGAAAATCTTATCCATTTTCATGTGTTGTCATGATGTGGAGTGTCGGATTAGATGACTCAGATCAAAACATGGGACAAAAGACTAGATTGACCTTTGCTTAAAGGGTTCAGTGCAGAGGCATTTTGAGAATTTAACCCTTGGGGTTTTGTAAATAATTAATGTGAGTTTGTCTCATTTGAACAAACCCAAATCATATTTGTGCTCCGTCTTTATAGCTCTTGAGAGCCCCTCCACCACCAACCACCTTAGCACCACAATCCCTCGAACACAAACCATAAAGATTAACCATATTCATTTATATTTAAGCTTATAAAACCCATCTACACCATTGTTGAACAAAGCTGAGAATTTTTGAGATGCTGTTGGGGGTATTTTGGAGAAGAAAAAGAAGAAAGTGTGGAATTTGAATGGGTTCTGCTTAGAACTTTCATGGATGTAAATATTGGAAGATCTAGGCAACCTCTTTAAGCCCACCTTAGGAGGAGGTAGGTTACCATATTCTTCTACATTTCATCCGCCATTGTTGAAGCTTCTTTTGAGGTGGGAATACTCTTATCATAGCTTAAAACTGTATTTTCCATAAAATTGATCTCATAGTTGAGTTTTAAGAGTTATATGCATATATGGTTTACATAGGGTATTGCTCATGGTTTTGTGTAAATGGATTAAAAAATAATTTCTAGAGTGTTGAGTAAATGATGTATTTTAAGAAAACTTAGTGTCAAACATTTTGTGAAATAAAATATTTTGAAACTAATATTTATCTTGTTAAAGATATTTTTTGAACACATATTTTAAATTTTTCCTAATAAATTTGGGATTTCATAAAGATAGAAATTTATTCAAGTTTTGAATGGTAAAAAATGTCTCTAGTCTTGAAAGGCATGTTGTTGCAAACATTATGAAATTTTTGAATAAATCATGTGCTAAACTCATTGTTTTTAATTTTTTTGACTTAAATCCCCTATTCCTATGTATATAAACTTGTAGTATTTTGATGATAAGCTGATAAATAAGTGTGTCCATTCTAGACGAGATCACTCGTCGGGCCTGATGATACGAGAAATCGTCCACTAGTCTCTCTCGTATCAACAACTCAAGTGTAAAATATGTAATGAATAACAAAGAAAGTAAATAGAGAGAAAACAAGATATAGAGTGGTTCAGCCCCTAAAATAGGCCTACGTCCACTGTGTTGCTCTGTTCTCATTATATGTGATGTATTGTACAATATAATCGCGCCTAAAGAGGCATACAAGTATGAGAATAAAGGAGAGTACATGATGATTGATGATTACGGTGTGCCGGAGAGGTAGCTGCGATGTGGATGAGTAGCCCCTAAGTTGTATGCTAAGGTTGTATAGAGAGAATCGGTATTGTAGAATCTGCACCAGGTGTGTAGAATTGATCTCCCTTAATTTTTTGAGGTGTGGTCCTCTATTTATAGGAGATATGCCCATGTTCTTTGAGCACGTGACGTACATAAAGTCTGGAGTTGTAATGGAGAGGGATGCGGCCTATAAGCCAAATAACATAAGTGTCGCATCCTGTAACTGGCTAGAGACAAAGGTTCCGCGCCCTGTACTGGATGGTTACGTGGCTTATTGATGGGGGGCCGCGCCCTTTGATATGGAGGGCCGCACCCTGTATGAGGTTGGGCCGCACACCGAGTTCAAAAGGGACGCGCCTTATGTCAATAAGGGCTACGGCATGTAAGAATATGTAGTGTAGGATACCTTTTGTGGTAGGGTGCTATACTTGTACTATTAATAAGCCCCCAAGTCGTAGTGCCAAGACAACTCGATTGGGGATGTGGCTTAGTTCAGTCTTTTTATGTGCCACGGTACTTCAAAGGTGACGATTCATCTTTTTCTCTCTCTTATATAAATTGTTCAGGTCGTGGACTTTATTATGTTTCCAAAACTTTGAGGGAAAATCGAGAGAGAATTTTTGCACGTCCATCTTCTTGCATTTTCTGGCAACCTTCCAAGGCTGTGTGTGGTGGTACAAGGCGGTTTGAAGCTGAGCATTGTCAATTTCTCTATTTCCAGGTAATTTTTCAACCAATCATCTTTTTCAAAATAGCTTTTGTAGTTTTTACTTCTTCTTTAATAATCGAACGCACGAACCTTTCCATTTTTAAACAAACCCCAATTCCTTGATTTGCCAAACCCTTCCATTTCTAAATACATGAATCTAGGGCTTTGTTTGGATCTATGTTCCAAGAATCGAACATATACTCTTCATAAATCGAACATATATACATGATAAAGTGTTTGTGAACTTCTGTATTGTGTAATTTTTGCCAATTTGTTCCTTGAACCATATAATTGTTCTTGACGTTCTTGAATAAACTCTTCATATTTTGAGTATTCGATCTTGAAACGGCTAAACATTAGATACTTAATTATTTGAGAGAGAGGTCATGGCGTGATAGAATATCAGTAATCTAGGGTTTATATCCATTGAATATTCCTTATTTTGGACCCTAGCCGTGGCTTATAGTGGGCGATGGCTGCGGCCCCTTAGGTTCTTAGATTTATCCTCCGCGGCTCTTTGGCCTATAGTTATGAGCAGTCATAATACTGTAAAACATATCCAATCAATCTTCCGTGGCGGTAGTTGTCTTTTAGGGATCTGAATTCCCACACTTGCTTGTTTAGCCAATCTTGTTGATCATTTCTATTCACTATTCTTATAACTAATCTTTTTCAAACCATACTAGCTGCGGCGCCTAACTGCGAACTCTGCTTCTTAGGTACTATTGCAGCCATATGAGCTTTGAACCGAATGAATTTATGAGAGGTTTATGGGAAAAACACTTTGGAGTTTATCCCCCTAAACTTCCTTTCGTGCCTCCTCTTAGATCAATAGGACCTTGCCAACTGAGGGATTATCCTAACTGTGTTGTACTCAACTCGGACTTCGCGAACTCTACCTGTAAGAAGGATTTTGAGTCCATGCCAATAGAAGAAGATAATTCAAGTAATCATCCATTAGGAGTAGAAGATGATGCCGCGAAAGTTAGGGATAACCCAACTAGTCCATCTGGGAGGGCTGAGAGACCCCTAGCTACGCTTGATATCCACAGCATCATATCCCAAGACTGGGTTAACCAGGTAGATGAGTCCTTTGAGTTTCCAGAAAACTTGATGTGCTCAGCACCTGTCGTAAACCAATGACCGTGCACGACACTTTACGACTATGGGGTCTGCTTTCCATTGCATGCCTTTATTTATGGGTTACGGCTGCCAGTTCCTGTACTCATTAGACGTATTTTTCAAACCATAAAACTTGCCCCAGCCTAATTAGATCCTAATGGTTGGAGAGCCATTCTTGTCGCGGTTATTCTTTGGGAGAATCAATTCAAGAAGGACATTACTCTCATGGAGTTTTTTCATTTCTACCGCCCAAAGGAAAACTCCGTGAAGTTTGTTGGGTACTACTACTTTTGTGGCAGGGATGATACCCTTTACTTTAGGAGGCCGACTAGCATGAAGAACTGTAAGGGTAAGTATTTCTACATCTCCGGAGAAGTCTGGGAGATTCACCTTGAGGAGAATGAGAGGGAGGTCGTATCGAATGTCGTGACAATGGGGGTCTCCCTCTAAGCTAGGTATTTGAATTATAGTCGCGTCCCTTCTTCATAGTTGCATATTAATCTCTACTAACCTTTGAATTATTTTCTGTAGTTCTTAACAACATATAACTGAGCAAGCGGCAAGAGAAGAGGGTTGCTGAGGCCGCAACAGTTTTTACTGAGCATAAGAAGTTCAGTACACTTGTTACATCAACAACTGTATTCAAAGCAGGGTTCTTTCCCAGCAACTCTATTCTAAAAGACATGGCCGCGGGACATAATAATCTGATCATCAGTATTTATCTGCAATAATTTTTATTGACTTCGAATATTTACTGTTGTTATTCCCTTTTCAGGTGAGGAGGTTAATAGGGAATTATTGGCTTCTTAGCTAGCATAAATGGATGAGGACGCAACCGTTTTCAATAATACTGTGCGAAGTAGGAAGAGGAAGAGGAGAAAGACAAAATCTTAATCCGCGATCCCTTTCGACGACCAAAATCCACCTGCTGGGGCCCCAACTCAAGCCGTGGAGAAAATTGAAATTACTGCGACCCAACCACATGCTGAGTTCGATGATGATAGCGGAGCCAACCTGGCTACGGTAGGTTTGATGTCCACTTCTGAAGTCCCAATCCATTCATCCTCTCAACCACTGCCACCTATTATTTCAGTTAATACGAACATGGGACCTCCTCAGTGTCATGGTAGATCTGTCCCTGACGGTCGACCATGGCCACAATTAAGACAACCTGACCCTGAGTCTTCATGAGACACTACCACGAAGGCTGCACGAAGAATGAAGAGGGCCCTTGATGCCGCGAACCTTAATAGGCTGGTGGAAGAAGACCATGATGATCTAGAGGAATACTACCTCCATAGCCTTTTGAGGGTAAGTGCAAGTGCTCTCACAGTTTTAATTTTGCACTCTGTTCTTTGTACACTAGCCGCGGCCCTTTTTCCCCTTGCACTAAAGGTTGGAAGTGCTTTCGCTTGAATATGTTCGCAACTATATTTGATAATAGTCCGCGACACCTTTGATTGCTTGTAACCCATCTTACATAGCTTTATAATTAGATTTAAATCCAAGTAATTACTGCATCAACACTTAGTCGCTTTAACGGTTGTAGTAGTATTAATTAAACTACTGCACTCTTCTAGCCCTTCATCTAAACATGGGCCTTCATAGATAGACGGGATACTTTCAAGCCTCCCCAGGCTAGGTTATGTTATTAAGCCACCCACAGCTAACATATAGGGTACTTTCAAGCCTCCCCATGCTGGGTTATGTTATTAAGCCACCCACAGCTAACATATAGGATACTTTTAAGCCTCCCCAAGATAGATATCATGAGTCTCTCGACTTAATGACGTATCCCAAAAGCCAAGAACGAGCATTGGAAGACCTTATAGGTAATGGCACATCCCGAAAGCTAAGAACGGGCTTTGGAAACCCATATGAGTGATGTTGCAGTCCAATTTGGATAACCTCTTACAATCTTTGCTTTTTCCACTTTTAATTATCATTAACATTCAGAAAATCAGGCGTCTTATAGTTCATCGTTGCCCATTTAGATATTATCATTCCCGATATAACATGTTGCCTCGAATCGGGATCTGTTTAAGATAAAAATGGTCTTTATACGATAACATTTCATGGAAATGAGAATCAAAATATGACACTATAGAAGTGAACTTGATTTTATAACTATTCATATATATATGGCTGTATAAGGATAATAAAAATTTTAGTTTAAAATAACATAGGAGGAGCTGTCACTATAAAGTAGAGACAGATGGAATATAAGAGATAAGCATGAAAGATGAGAATGTGGTATGTGAGATTAGGCTGCATCCCCTAAACATCTTTGCGGAACCTCCGCAGCATCCCTTGCACAATCAGCCTTTCAATTTCATCCTTCAAAGCATAGCATTCTTAGTGTCATGGCCATGGTCCTGATAGAATCTGCACCAAGTAGCTTTGTTCCTCTTATGGGGTGGAGCTCTCAGCTTTTTTGACCACCTCAATAGCTTGTCTTCTTTGATGAACTCAAAGATATCTTCAATCAGGAAGGCTAACGGAGTGTAGGCCTTAGATTTCTTCTCTGCCTTCTTCGTTTTCCTTTTCTGGCACCTGGTGACTGCTTCTGTGACTAGATCCTCTTGAACTGTCGTGCCCATATTGGGTGAGGCTGCGGCCTTTAGCATTAGGACCCTTCGAGTCAAATAGTTGACCTAGGTCTGGAGTGTGGCATGACTATCGTAGAGGTAGTTGAGGTGATTATACAGCTGCACAATCTTATCTTTGATTTCTGTGCTCTGGCTGGATTCTCCCTCCATTTTCTTCTTTTGTTAGTCTTTACAAAAGTATATATAATCTGGGACAAAACTAGCAAAAGTGAGTATCACAGAAACATTGGAATAACTAAGTAGGAAATGGGGATGCAGCGTTTGTACTGCTACATAGTGTTACTGCTGAGGCCGTAGCCAGTATGGAACATAGGTGCACTACCGTGGCCTATGTATGATATTCACCAAGGTTGAGCTAGAGACCACCTGAGTCTGTTCCTTGATGTTTTGAACCTTCTGTAACACCTAGCCCAGTAGAGGCCATGGCATGAACGTATTTAAACTACCTGTTGTATCCCTTGTTAGGCAGGGGGAAACAATCCCAAAATCAAAACCCAGAAACTGAGTTTATCTCCCAAAACACGGGGAGAGCATGCCTACTAGGGTCTATCTAGGGCATAATGGCCTCTCGGTGCACTAATCGGCACAATTATGATGATAAACCGTAGATCATAGGTAAAGAACAACAAAAAGGGAGTAAACATAATCCTTCCCTAATCATTCACCTTTTTGGGGCTAAAGCCCATCACGCTTTTCAGCATTATCTAGATGGAATGATGTCACAGGGGTATATATAATAGATCTAAGCTCATAATATGGAGAGCCAAGAACAGATCTGAATATGCGAAATACGCATTTCAGGGTGTAAATATAAAATGAAGCTCAATAACCAGAATCTACTCTTGAGATGACGATCCGTGGGATCATCAGGTATTGAAATAGGTGTTTAAAAAACTCAAATATATAGAGAAGCAAGATTAAAATATCTCATTTCCCACAGACGATTCCAAATTGATGATATGAGAAATCATCCACTAGTCGCTCTCGTATCAACAAGTCAATTGTAAAATATGTAATGAATAACAAAGCAAGTAAATAGAGAGAAAACAAGATATAGAGTGGCTCAACCCCTAAAATAGGCCTACATCCACTATGTTGCTTCGTTCTAATTATATGTGATGTATTGTACAATATAATTGTGCCTAAAGAGGCGTACAAGTATAAGAATAAAGGAGAGTACCTGATGATTGATGATTCCTGTGTGTCGGAGAGGTAGCTGCGACGTGGATGAGTAGCCCCCAAGTTGTATGTTGAGGTTGTATAGAGAGAATCGGTACTGTAAAATCTACCCCGGGCGTGTGTAATCAATTTCCATCCATTCTTCGAGGTGTGGTCCTCTATTTATAGGAGATATGCCCACGTGCTTTGAACACGTGACGTATATAAAGTCTGGAGGTGTAATGGAGAGGGATGCGGCCTATAAGGCAAAAAAACGTAAGTGCCGCATCCTAGAACTAGATAGAAACAAAAGTGTCGTGCCCTGTACTGGATGGTTCCCTGGTATGTTAATGGGGGTCGCGCCCTGCGATGAGGAGGGTCGTGCCCTGTATGAGGTAGGGCCTCACACCGAGTTCAGAAAGGTCACACCCTATGTCGATAGGGGCCGCGGAATGTAAGAATATGCAGTGTAGGATACCTTTAATGGTAAGGTGTTATACTTGTACTATCAGGGCCTCCTCTCTCTGTTTGGTCCTTTTCTCGGAGGAGGGGGGATATGAAGAAGGAAAGGGGATCGAAAGGTCTCACGCCCTTACTTAGGAACGCTTCGGTTGTCTTCGGTGTGAGGTAAATTTAAAGAGATGGAGTCGCCACCCTATTTTGCACAAAACAAGTAAAAAAATATGTTGTCGCCTCGAGAGAGTGGCATCAAAGACAAACTGATGCATACAAAACCAATAGTTTGGCGGTTTGAGGGCTAAGTTAAAGAATAAGAAGGTGTTAGGCACCCATCCCCCCCTTTCTGTCTCTCATGGGCTAGTGTTATTGTTTTCCTTTATTCCTCCGTGAAGTTTGTGTTTGTGTGTGCATGTATAATGGATATTGTAATCGTTCAACTCATACCATAGGAAAGGTAGAGTGAGGTCATCCATAGGAATATTCCCAAAATAATATATATATATATATATATATATATATATATATATATATATATATATAAATATATAAATATGATTTATGAATTTATCATGATATTGATCGTTATTATGAAATGACAATATGTGTTAGATGAGACACTAACAAACATAATATGTATATTCAGGCGAGAATATGATAGACGCGGAATTCGGGAAATTTGGGGTATTTAGAGAAATTGATAAATTAGATGATTAGGAAAATTGGAAAATTGGACTCGAGCATCATGTTTTAGTTCGAAATGCCTTGAACAAGATTTTATTGTGGGTGTGTGTGTAGAAAAATATATTTTACTTATGAAAAAGTGCGATGGATAATCCCATTCGGAATTTAAGGGTGTAACTCTTTTTTTTTTATAGAAAATAAGTATGTGCAATATGCTACTAAAATTGTAGACATTAATGTGTATGAACTAAAGTAAGAACTAGATTATTAATGTATTGTAATTTATGTAAAAACAAGAAATTTAAAGAGAGGTGGAAGGAATTGGACCCTCTTTGAAGCTTGATCGTTGATGAACTCCCTTCAACATGAGATGAAGTTGGATGAGAGAGAATGAGATTTTGAAAAATTATGTATGAAAAGGATGGGAATATAAGCTTGAATGGAACTTCACATGGATGAACTTCGCTATTTATAAGAGAATGATGCTAAGATCACTGATGCTGATGGATCTATGGTGTGACCTGGGAGTGAGGTCATGCCATTTATTTATAGGGTGAGGGGTGATGCTAATCGACATTACCATAGTCCTGCCTATCAGCAGGTGACCCTAGACACACTATCGATATATAGGGAACTGAACCTACCGATTGGGAGTCTCATGCAGATTTTCCTGTAAAAATGATCGTAGAACAAAATTCATTGTTCTAAATCATGCATGGGGAATACCATTATAAAATTACTTCAGGGACCTTAAATATTCCTTTGGAACTCTCCTGGGTTCGGGAGTTGACTTTGGGTCAAATATGGCTCAGAAGCGCACATCGATCCTTTGGACGGGAGATCGTCGGACAGAAACGGATCGTTTGTCCGCACGGTAAGTCAAAGTCGTTCATGGGGTAGACTGTTGGAAAGGTTAGGATATTTAATTCAATATTCCAAAGAGTTTCACTCAGTTCGGAAAGTTGACCTTGTTCAACCGGGGCTCGAAAGTGCCTGGTGACCTCTCAAAGTAACACGAATCGTTCATCCGTAACGTAAGTCAAATTGCACACGAGGTGGACCATAGGAAAAGGTATTCAATGCCCTTCATAGATCCATTTAGTCTATTTCAGGATGAAGAGTTTACTTTGGTCAAACGGAGCTCAGGAGTGCCCCGTGGCCTCCAGATCAATTTTTAGAGGAAAATGGATCGATCGTCTAAACGGTTATGCCGCTTGTGCACGGGATGAATCGTTTGAAAGGGGTTTTAGTGACCCCAAATTATTCAAAGATATTTTTCTCCGACGATGAAGTTGATTGAGGTTAAATCGGGGCCCGATTGCCTCCGAATCAATTTTTAGTAGTAAATTGGTCCGTTCGTCCGAATCGTTATGATGATTTGTGCATGGGGTGGACCGTTGAAAAGGGGATTTAGATAACTTCAACGATTCAAAGAGTTTTCAATCTAACGATAGAGTTGACCAGAGTCAAACGGTGCCCGAGACCACCCAATGTCTTCTAGATCGGTACTCGGAGTGCGACCTAGTGTTTTTAGTGAATTGGGGAAGTTCTATGGATCTAAGGATATATTTAGGGGCCCTAAAATGTGGTGTTTATAGATACCCTAGATGGGTTAGCTTAGAACAAGTGAAAGCCGTCGAATAGACACCACATGATGTTTTGGAAAGAGGTTAATTCTGTGGACCTAACGGAATTCTAGGGATGGACAATCCTATGGGATGAGGTTAATTCTGAGGACCTAGAAGAGGTGACGACCGAGGGCTGAGGTCAATTTTGACCGGAAAGAGGTGACGACCTGTGATAAGTTTAATTCTGACCTAAAAGATGTGACGACCCTGGGCCAAGGTGAATTCTAACCTAAATGAGGGGACGCCCTGAGGGCTGAGGTCAATTTTGACCTAAAAGGAGGTGACGACCTAGGACTGAGGTCAATTATAACCTAAAAGGAGGTGACGAACTGGAGCTAAGGTCAACTCCGACCTAAAAGAGGTGATGACCTGGAATTGAGGTCAATTCTGACCTAAAAGAGGTGACAACCTAGGGTCTAGGTCAATTCTGATAAAAAAGAGGTGAAGAGTGATGAACGAGGTCAATTTTGACATAAAAGAGGTGACGATCCACGACTGAGGTGAATTCTGACCTAAAGGAGGTGACAACCTAGGCCCGAGGTCAATTCTGACCTAAAAGAGGTGGAAACCCAGGGTCGAGGTCAATTCTGACCTAAAAGAGGTGACGACCTAGGGCCGAGCTCAATTCTAACATAAAAGAGGTGATGATCGAGGGTCGAGGTCAATTCTGACATAAAAAAGGTGAAAACCCAGTGTCGAGGTCAATTTCGACCCGAAAGAGGTGATGACCCGAGTTCGAGGTCAATTCTAACCTAAAAGAGTGGATGAGCTAGGGTCGAGGTCCATTCTGACCTAAGGGGGTGACCACTGCTCAGGGTCAAAACCAATTATGAGGGCTGAGGTTGCAACTTACTTTGGGGATATTTGGAGACTCCACTAGGGATATGTATCTTATACTTCTGCTGGGGAAGAGGGAATGATCCGAGGGTTGGATGTGATTTCTCGGTTGGGGAATATCTTAGTTTTTGTGGTGTCGTTTTGAGATGTTGTTGGGGAGAACATCTAATTATTTTTGGGAAGTCCGGTGGGGAGGTAAGATTTCCTCCAGGGAAATGAGTATGGTAAAAATATTTTTCTTAGTGAAAAAGGTTCTAAAATCCAATTGGCAAATTTCAGAATTCTTTGGGGATTTTTATAGATGGTTTGGCATTTTTTGGGACTTTCTGTGCGAAATTTTAAAGAGGATGCCAACCGACGTGGTTGAAAGGGTGCCAAATGGCAGTGACACAGTCATTTGGGGTACCTCAAGGAGGTGGAGGGACAGTGACGATCGGTGGCTGGCAGGGGATAGCCGACCGGTATCCCCCTTGGCCTCTTCTAAAAAAGGGTGTATTCTCCTCATTTTTCATAGTTTTTTTTACTTTCCTTCTTCTGCAATTACCTCCTGCAAATCATTATAACATTCCGAAGTCAAAAGATTGCTGAGTTCTCAAGTAGTGCAACACACATGGTGTGACTCGATGCTGAGAATCGGGCCGGCTTGGAATGGAAGGCTAGGGTGCCCCTTGCTTTGGGAAATGAAAACTCTTTTGATTCATTCGAGCTATTAGCGGATGATTGGACTCTCTTGTGCGAGCCTACGCTTTATCTCTCTTCTAGGATAGTGAACCCTAGCGGTTATGTAACTTGGCGATATTTACCTATTTCTTGAATTTTGACAAGGGTTTTTGCTTTTTTCTTTTGATAGTCTGTTGTTTCTATGTCGACTATGGGTGACAGATGGACGATGGGGATTATGGACATTTAGGAGAACCTTTCGTATGTGGTGCGTTGGATGGTGTCATTAGCCAATTTTGGGAGACTGGCATCTGCTTTGGATGAGACGCCTCGTTCTACGCCTATTCTCTGTGCTCTGGGGGAGAGCAGGTGGGACACCACCCACACCTTTCATTTTGTCTTTAGGGAGATGACATTGACTCCCATATATGTGCAGCAGCTGCTGGGGATGGATTATGTTAGGGTGCATAGGACTCTAAGGGTGATGCCGGAGGCGGTGATGGCGGCGTTGGGTGATGTGGAGAGGGTAGTCTCTAGGGAGTCCATTTGTTTGTCTCTCTTGAGAGAGTTATTTTGGAGGAGGAGGATTGATGAGAGTGACGGGTGACAGGTGCGACAGATGGCCCGTTTGTTTATTCTGCTTGTGCTGGGGGTTTCTTGGTGACGATGAGTGGTGGCGCTGTCCACTTATGGTTTTTTCCATTTTTTAGGGTGTTTTCGAACATCCCTCTTTATGACTGAGGGAGCCTGAACTTGTTGACCCTTTATTATTATCTTGATTCATTCAGCCAGTGTTGCAGACAAACTTTTATTGGGGCCATGTATCTTCTTGAGGTATTCTTTCATTTTCACATTTTCCTTTACGCATTCACATTTTCCTTCATGTGTTTTATTCTTGATTTCTTAATTTCTAACCTTTGTCCTTTGTAGACGTGGTTCTACGAGGTGATTGGGTTTAACACCCAATTGATAACTTTAAAGGACGAGTATGTTGTGGACTTCTACCGGATGTATCGATGGCGAAAGTCCAACCGACAGTTGAAGAAGTCCCTCTCTCAGGAGGCGGTGTGTCAGGTCTTGAGTGGCCTAAAAAGTGATTTAGTAAGTCCTTATTTTCTTCTTGAGACTGTCTTTCTTTTGATGATCTTTTCCTGATATTGATCTTTTTCTCTTGCTGGGGAATTTGCAAGTGACCTTCTAGCCTTGGGGGATGACCATCCAGCATACGGGGTTGATTGGGGAAATACGTAGATACAACATTTATTGGTTCACGAGTTCGACCACTCTTGCTACCTTGGGGAGAGAGTAGTTCTATAGATTATGGAGGACAAGGTTGAGGTTCCATCGGAGAGGCCCACGGTATATATGAGTTGAGTGTGCGAAAGATGTCGGACGATGCACGAGTAGCACTGATGACGGCTGAGCCTTACTCATCATATACCGACACGAAGGTGATGTATGACTATATGGATTTTGTGTCGAGCTAGTTAATGCCACCAATCATATATGAAATGATGCCTCTCCCTCGTGTGGGTTGGAGTCAGCCGGTGGGGTTTTCCCACAGTGCAGGCGGTGCGTCAACATCAGTGATGGCAACGGCTTCAAAGGTTCCTTTTGTTCTGCTGATCGCTCCTACTTATAATATCCATCGGGCTGATGCAGGGTCGGTGTGCATGCTGACCATCCTAATGTGATGGATCAGGAGGAGTTGGGCTAGACAGAGGAGGTCCTTCGACCTTAGATATAATTTTCATCTCTTTCCCTTTTTGATTTCCTGATTTCTTTCTTTGCCTCTGACAGACTATTTTTCTCTTTTCTGTTTTTTTTTTTGCAGCACATCCCGGTCTCCACCACCTGGCTGAAGGATATTAGGGATTGGATATCTTTGACGATGGCCCATATTTGGGATACGATTTTAGTTCCTTCTTGTTTGGTACCATCTACCTCGTTTGACGAAGGGTTAGGTTCGGGGAATGGAGGTTCGTCGTCTTATCGCAGAGGGAAGAGAGTGCGCCACATGGAAGGAGGCTCCTTGAGAGAGACATGGAGAAGAGAGAGAGAGAGAGAGAGAGAGAGAGAGAGAGAGAGAGAGAGAGAGAGAGATTGTAGGTGAAGAGAGAGATAAAATGTGAGTGAGAGGAAGAAAAAGTAGGTGGGTTTGGGCTGAGTCTCGTTGTATTTCCTTATTTTTCCTGCAAAACTTAAGTAATACAACAAAAATATATGCAAAAAAAGCCCGTTTGGTTCGGTATTCAAAAAACTCAATTTGAACGATGTTTTTAAATACAGTTTTAAAATTCATTTTTTTGTGTTTATAATTATTGGTGCGCGTAATACAGTTTTTTTGAAATTTTGACATAATTGGCAAATATCTATATTTATACTATATATATGTGCGTGCGTGCGAGCGTGAGTGTGTGCGTGCGTGAGTGTGTGTGTGTCTGTGTGTATATATATATATTGCATGTTTAATTCACAATAAAATTATATACATACATGAATTGATAATATTTTTTAATACATATGTAGTATACATATAATTTATATTATTGCATATGCCAATAATACATGTATAAAACTATATATAAGTATCTTGTATTTGTTGATAAAATTATTCATAATATGGATCTTAGTATATTATATAATTTAATAATATAAATATATGTAATCTTGTGTACATGCACATATATGTATTATATTTATAAGAATTACACACATATATATGTATGTATATTATATATTAAGGTATAACTTCATTAAAATATTAAGAATGAATAATTTTGAGTTAAAAAATAAAGAATAGAAGTTATAAAACACCCTTTTGCTGTTTTATGAAAAACTCGATTATAACACAAAATTATTATAATTCAGTGTTTAAAAAGAGATTGCCAAACGCAAATTTTTATCAGAATTGTATTTAAACACGGAATTAAAATTATAGTTACAAACCAAAAGGCCTGAATTTTTTTGTTAATTTTCATTTTTAGTGACTAATGTACATGGTCTTTTTACTTTGCTGTTGAGACCGTAAAAAGAATTAAAAATGATTGGAGAAAGATTTTATTTTAAAATGGGATAAGTAAAAACATAAGGATAAGGAAATTCGGAATTCCCTTAAAATAAAAATTATTTTTATTGAGTTTTTTGGTTTTGACAAAAAAGGAAAAAGGGAATTTTCCCAAACACATGGTGTTTCTGATCAGCATGACCCCTATCCTACCTATCGGCATATAAGTCTAGTCTAATCAACGTAAGGCTTTGATTGCACTTTCTTCAATTGCTTGGTACTAGGTGGGGTAAGTTTTCCTCCAATTTCTGTTGGGTTTCTTGTCTTCGTTTGAGATCTTTCAAGTATAAATAGGGGTGTGGATGAAGATTTTCCTTCACACTTCCACATTCCTTCCGCTTTACATTCTTATTTCCTCACTATCTTCTTATTTTGTAATATGGCTCTCCCTGTTAGTGTTGAGTTTGCATACTACCTTGAAATCTTGGAAGCAATGTGCTCCTATAACATTGACTATGACTCTTTCAACATGAGGCGAGTCTCTTTGTGATGTAACCGACCCATAGAGTGGAATATGTTGATGGCTGCAGTTGAGTTTTGGTACCCCGAAAACCATGTATTTCGCTTCGGGTTGGGTGAAATATGTCTAAACTATGAAGAGTTTTCTGTCATGTTGGGGATATATCCTAGCGTTGCAGCGGTTATGCCTGAGTTTTCCCGATCCCCAAGGGAGCTGTTGGCAGGACTTTTCCACATTTAACCTTAGACAGCCATGTCGTTGGTCACTGGAGGAATGATTTCTCTTCCTACGGTGTTGTGGTCTGTACATTTACATGATGTTGGCGATGGTGGACCCGCATTCAGGGCCTAGTTTCAAAACTACTATTGGTAACTGAGGAAATGCTTGTGGATGCTCAACTTCCATCTATTGTTTCTGGATGTCGTACCATCATAATCCTATGGTGGTGATACTGGCGGGAAGGTCATTCCGACTTTCTAAGGGGTAGACCTGTAATGTTATTCATGTGTCTGTCAAAGAGATTCCGTATGTCGGTCCCACATGAGTATCCTTTATCGACAGTGGCAAACTTCTTGTAACACTATTTTATTAATGTAGGCCTGGACATTGAGAGCTGGGAAAACCAGTTCATGGAGCACGGGGCTCAAGGCTTGCGAAATATGTTCGGTTGGTAAGCCTTCGACAGACCTCTTTCTACTTTCCTTGGTGATTTCTTCACCAATTTGGTTGGGAATAAATTGTGCCACCGCACACACTAGAATTCTTTCTTGTGGAGGAATTGTATGCACATACATCTTGGCTCTTTATGGGAGAATCATCGATCGTCCATCCCCATCTGTTGGTAGAGTCTGGAATATCTCAGGGGACTATATAAAGTGGTTATGGAGAAGAGTAATTTCCAAGATGCTGGCTGTGGAGACTGGGAAAAGGTGGTTTGTTGTATCTGACACCATGGAGGGAGGCATTTTTTTTTCCCAGGATCGTCTAGGCTTATCGTTGAATGGAGTGTTAATGACACTCTATTTAGGTAGGGGAAGTTTGGGGACCCAGGATGCGGGTGATGATGGGGATGGTTCCTCTGGCAGCTGCGGGTAGAGTTTGTGAAGCTTTTGTAATGGGTGTGGTTCTGTGTTTGGGAATAATTTTAGGGTTATTCTATGTGTAGTGGGAGGCTTTTTTTTATTTAGTTTTTAGGAAGGTAGGAATAGATAGACAAGGGAAGTCATTTGATTCCTTATGCCGATTTAATTGTACTGGAATTTTCAAATAATAGAATAAAGGAGTTTTTTTATCATCTATTTGTTCCTCTTGATGAGTTTTGCATTTGAATTATCTATTTCGATCACTAAAGCATACATAATACTTTTGTTCGTGTATAGTTAATATGAATTGTCATTCTCGGGGATAAGAAGAGAATATCATTTTGTGAAAAAGAAGGGAGTCATTCTCATATAAAGTAGAGGAGTTTCCTACGTACCTCTCAGGGTTTTGAAAATTTTCTGAAATTCATTTTTGAAAGCAAAAGGATTTTTAGAGGATCAAGGACCATGTAATTCTGAGTAGAGGGAATTGAAGAATTTTTTTAGAATATAAGAGATATGAGAAGGATCGTAGGACGCCGAGATTTCACACTAGGGGTGAAATTTATTGAGACAGTCCAGGTTGACAGGACGTGCCATTTCTTCTCTGTCAAAATCGGTGAGCATAGTGATGTCGCCTGACAGGATCTTCTTCACAATGTAGGGGGCTCTCTAATTGGGCTTAAATTTCCCACTGGGGTCCCAAATGGACTCCACTATCTCTTTGAGGGCTAAGTCCCCTTCTCGGACACCGCGGTCCTTGGCTATTTTATTAAATGATCGCGTTATACGATGATGGTACCCTTGTATGTGATATTGAGATTTCAGCCTCCTTTCGTCCAATAGTGACAACTCGTCAAGATAACTTTGGCTCCAGTCTTCCTTGATGACTTTTCTTTCAAGCGTGACGAGCAATGAAGGGGATTTCCAACTCTATGGGTAGAAATGCTTCCATGTCGTAGACTAGAGAGTAAGGGGTAACCCCAGTAGAGGTTTAAACTGAGGTGTGGTAGCCTAGAGGGTGTAAGGGATCATGTCGGCCCAATCTCGACAACTCTCGGTCATCTTGCTGATGATGACTTTGAGATTTTGATTAGTGGCTTCAACTTCTCCATTGGTTTGAGGTCGTTAGGGAGAAGATTTGTGTCTTTGAATCCCATACTTGTCGACCACCTCTGTAACCTTTGCCTAAAAGTGTAACTCATTGTCTGATACTATCTCGCTCCGGACCCCATACTGAAAGATGATGTTTTTCTTGATGAACTTAGCCACTTTCTAGGCATTAAGAACTGCGTATGACTTGGCTTATACACATTTAGTGACATAGTCAATGGAAACTAGGATGAATTTATGTCCATTGGATGCTTTGGGTGTAACCTTCCCTATGATGTTAATGCCCCGTATGGATAACGACTAGGGAGAAGTCATATTGTACAATTCCCGTAGAGGCAAGTGTTGTAGGTTAGAAAACTGTTGGAATTGGAGGCATCTTCCAACATAGGTTGTGCAATCCTAAACTATGGTAGTCCAGTAGTAACCCTATTAGATGATCTTCTTGGCAGACATATGGACATTCATGTGGAGTCTGCATTCCCCATTGTAGATTTTCTACATCATTTCTTTAACATCATCCCCTACGATGAAGTACAAATGGGTTCCATCAAAGTTTCTCTTAAATAGTTCTTTATTACAGACAGTGTACTGGGCAACTAGTCTGCGGAGGGTTGATCGGTCTTTCTTGTCAAACCCTTGGGGATACCCACCATGCTTGAGGAGGCACCAAATATCATATTACTAGCAGTTGGCTATATCAAGATCTTCTTTTCTGATGAGTACAATATGGTAGCAGTGGGTTGCTTTATCTTTCTTTTAGATAAGGAAAGGGGCCATGGTTATTCCTTTGGGCATGTTAATCATGGAGGCTAAGGTAGAAAGGGCATCATCTAGGTTATTCTTTGCTCGGGGCAGGTTGTTGAACGTGATTTCTTGAAATTGGGAAGCTAGCTCTTCTAGGTGAGCATGGAAGGATAAAAGTTTCTTCTCATTGACTTTCCATCTTCTTAGCACTTGACCGATGATGAGAGATGAATCCCTATAGACATATAGGTATCAAATTCCTTTCTTAAAGGAAACTTTGAGGCCTATCGTGCGCGCCTCACATTCAATCATGTTATTGGGGCAGGGAAAATCCAATTAGATGGCAATGGGAGTGTGAGAATCATCAAGGGAAATTATGAGTATTCGAATGCCATACCCTTTTTTGTTGGTTACGTTGTTAATGAATATTTTCCATCGAAGATCTTCTTGGGATGTACAGAGGATATTCTCATCCACGAACTCAAAAATCTATACATCGGCTTCTTCCATCGGGTAGTCAACAAAGTAATCAGAGATGGATCTTCCTTTCATGGTTTTCTGCGTGACATATACAATATCAAATTCGAATAGAAGCACTAACCAACAGGCCATTAGGATAGAGAGGGTAGGCTTCTCGAGTACGTACTTGATAGGATCTCTTCTGGATAAAAGTTTGATGGGAAAGGTGAGCATATAGTTCCATAAATTTTGGGTGACCTAGATAAGGGCGATAAATGTTTTATCCAATGCTGTGTAGTTAACTTTGTACCCATGCAACTTACGACTGGCATAGTAAATGGCTCTCTCTTTGCTATATTTTTTAAGGTATTGGTCAGGATCTTCTTTTGTAACGAGTTCAATATGGGAGCAGTGGGTTAGTTTATCATTCTTTTAGATAATGAAAGGGGCCATGGTTATTCCTTTGGGCATGTTAAACATGGAGGCTAAGGTAGAAAGGGCATCAGCTAGGTTATTCTTTGCTCGGGGTAGGTAGTTGAACGTGATTTCTTAGAATTGGGAAGCTAGCTCTTTTAGGTGGGCACCAAAGGGTAAGAGTTTCTTCTCCTTGACTTTCCATCTTCTGAGCACTTGACCGATGATGAGAGTTGAATCCCTATAGACATCTAGGTATCAAATTCCTTTCTTAAAGGAAACTTTCACGCCTATCGTGCATGCCTCACATTCAGTCATGTTGTTAGGGCAGGGAAAATCCAATTTGATGGCAGTGGGAGTGTGAGAGTCATCAATGGTAATTACGAGCATCCCAATGCCATACCCTTTTTTGTAGGTTGCGTTGTCAATGAATATTTTCCATTGAAGATCTTCTTGGGATGTACAGAGGATACTCATTTGGGAACTCAAAAATCCATACATCGGCTTCTTCCATAAGTTAGTCAACAAAGTAATCAAAGATGGATCTTCCTTTCACAGCTTTCTACGTGACATATACAATATAAAATTTAACTAGAAGCACCAACCAATGGGACATTAGGATGGAGAGGGTAGGCTTCTCGAGTAGGTACTTGATGGGATCCATTCGGGATACAAGTTTGATGGGAAAGGCGATCATGTAGTGCCATAAATTTTGGGTGACCCAGTTAAGGGCGACAAATGCTTTATCCAATGATGTGTAGTTAACTTTGTACCCAAGAAACTTGCGACTGGCATAGTAAATTTCTCTCTCTTTGCTATATTTTGCAAGGTATTGGGCTAGCAAAGCCCCATCTACAGTATTTGTTATGGTTAGGTATAGGAGTAGGGTAAGACCATACTGCGATGTCATGAGTACCGTAGGTCGGGTTAGGTTTTGCTTTATTCAGTCAAAGGCTTCTTAGGAAGTTTCATTCCAAACCTTGGTCGAATAGTTTTGAAGGATTTTGAATATGGGCTCACAGATATAAGTTAATTGGATGATGAATCGATTGATATACTGTAATTTTCCAAGGAATCCCCGAATTTCCTTCTTCATTCAGGGTGGTGAAATTTTGAGTATGTCTTTTATCTTTGAAGGATCTACTTCTATCCCATTCTCACTCACCATAAATCCTAAGAGTTTTCCTTTGGTAATAATGAAGACACGTTTTTATGGGTTATGTCGCATCTGATATTGTCACAGTCGTTCGAAGAACTTTCGGAGAGCGGGAACATGACCTTCCCTAGTCTTAGACTTGATAATCATATCATCCACATATACCTCGACTTCCTTATGTCTCAGATCATGAGAAATGGTTGTGGAAGCCCTTTGGTAGGTAGCCCCTGCATTTTTTTAGACCATATGGTGTGGCGAAGTAGCAAAAGGTTCCCTGAGGGGTGATGAATGTGGTTTTATCTTGATGATTTGGGTACATCTTGATCTAATTATATCCAGCAAACCCATCAATGAATGACTTGAGAGCCTGACTGGTCGTATTGTCCACAATAATGTCGATATTGGGTAGCGGGCAATCATACTTCGGAGAGGCCTTGTTCAAGTCTCGATAGTTGATGCACATGTAAACCTTCCCTCCTGATTTTAGCACGGGTACGATATTGGCCAGCTTTGAGCAAACATTCGGTGCGGAGCTTTCGCAGTTTCTTCTTGATCGATTTGCATTGGGGGTGAATAGGAATCTCACGTTGAGCTATCTTAGGGTCAATGTCGGGCTTGTCATCGTAGGAACATGTAAATACATCCATAAATTCCTTTAGTAATTCCTCGATTTGTGTGTGCTCATGCTCATCAAGAGTGTCCCCTATCCTAATCTCGTGCAGTGGGCTACTATAACTGAGATTCATAACAACAGTTTTATCTTCATTAACTTGAACGCAATTATGTTGTTTGTTATTAACCTTATTTAGATCAATTAAGAATTGTTCATTTACAAAATCATGATCATCAAGAGTTTTATTATAATTAAGACAATTAATGTAAGGCACAACAAGATACTCAAAATATTCATATATTTCATGGATATGAAAGACAACATTAAGAACCTCATTAAATCGTCCCTTGCTAGGAGTAGAAGTGGTTCAACCCAAAAACCTGATAGAAGCATATCATTTTTCTCATGTTGTACCTCTAGCACTGGATTACTGGTGCTTTCATTCTTTGCATTGTCGTCGTCTCCCAATATCGTGATGACCTACCCATTGGCGAAGAACTTCAGTTTTTGATGAAAGGAATAAGACACCCCCTTGATGCTATGGAGCCACGATCATCCGAGTAACAGATTGAAACAAGATGGGATATCGATGACTTAGTATTCAACAATCGGATTTATAGGGAAAGCCCATATTACAAGCTTTATAGTTTCCATCACTTTGCAACGGGTATTATTGTAGGCCCATACTGCAGTAGAGGTTGGAGCAAGGTCTCTTACTTTCAGTCCCAAACAACTCTGGGTCCTTAATCGGCAGACATTTAGAGTTGTTCCATTATCGATAAGTGAAAGCAAGACGGTATTTTTTATGACTTCGACAAAGATGTTAAGAGTATAATTTTGGTTTGGACCAATCTTGGGGATTTATTCTTCGAATAAGGAGAGCATTCTAGTAGATGTTTGAGATCTGATTAAATTCATTACTTCTTCTGGCGTGATAGAAGGAGGAAATGTGGTTCCTGTGAGTAGTTTGATCAAGGCATGCTGGTGCAGCTGGGAAGATATTAAGAATCCCTATAGAGTGATGTTGGCTTTTGTGGCCATCCCCGATCCCCGTCGCGGAGGGAGGAAGGGATCCTTCAGGTCCCGCGCATCCCCTCTCTGGAGAGCGCTTCGGCCGACGTCGATTTGTGAGCTGTGAAGATGTAGAGAGATTTAGAGTCGCCAGTCTATTTTACTCAAAACAGACAAAAGAAAAAGGGGAAGCCACCCCGATGGATGGCATCCAAAGACATATAGGTGCGTGCGAAACCAAATGTTCGAGAAGGGTTCGAAGGCTTAGTTACGAAATGGGAAGGTGTTAGGCACCCATTCCGCCCTTTTGGTTTCTCATGGATATTTGCTATTTTCCTTTATATTTCCCCCCGTGATATGTGTGCATGTGTATATATAGAATGGAGGTAGGAATCCTCGACTTGTATCATAGAAAAGACAAAGCGAGTCATCCGTAGGAATGTGAGATTAGTGTAGAAAATAAGATTTATGTGATTACCCCTACGTTGACCGTTATAAAGGAACGATAACGCATATGGGATATTACGTTACTAAGAACAAGTATATATAATATAATGGAAAATAAAATGAAGAGAAGATAGAAAATAAGAGAAAAAGTGAGAAAAGGACTCGAGTTTCGGGTTTTACTCCGAGACGCCTACGTAGCCTATAAAGGCATAAAAGTCCACATAGTTCGCAAATAAATGAGGGGCGGGGTTTAACCCATAAATCCAAATGGATAAATCTCTTATTTGTAAGTGTGTATGTGTGTGTAGAAAAAAGTGTTTTAGTTGTGAGAAAAATGTGGAAAAGGTGTGAGAATCCCTACATGGAATTTATGAGCAAACCCTCTTTTTCTTTTTTTTGGGTTTTTATTTATATGAAAATAGGAGATGTGCAATAATACTAGATAAAAAGTATATTTATGATGTGTGAGATGAGATAGTAAAAGTGCTAAGTAAGAAAACAAGTTATTGCAAATTTAAGAGAATTTAGGAGAGAGTTTGAGAAAGGTGGACCTTCTTGGAGATCTTAAGGTTGATCTTGAATGCTGAAAGGCAGACCTTGCACTTGGATGATGATGGAGAGTGGTTAATTTATCAAGTTTGATGAAAGGGATGATGAAAAGTGGAAGTGAAAAAGGCATTTGAGAGTTGAAATCACGCTGCCTTCGAGAGAGGTTTCTGCGGGTTTTCTGAGAGTGATTTCCCTCTGATCTGAGCTCCCCTGAAAATGAGGCCAAGGCCTCCTTTTATAGATCCAGGGGACTGTTGATCGGCTTAGAGACCTTCCTACCTGCCGACAGGAAGGTGCCAATAGGCAGGTTCTGGGACATGCCGTTTGGTAGTGTATTTCAGGCTTTTTTACAAAATGGGCCGTCGAGGGCAAACCATTGGTCAGAATCATGTACGGGTCATACCGTTGGAAAGGTATTTCAGAGACCTTCGAAAGTCCTTTGGGCTGCTCCCGAGTTCGGGAGTTAACTTTGGGTCAAATGTGGCTCGGAAGCATTGGTCAATTCGCTGGACGGGGAATCGTTCGGACGCAAATGGATCGTTCATCTGCATGGTAAGTCAGAATAGCGCATGGGATGGACTGTTAGAAAGGTTAGGAGGTTTACATCAACATTCTAAAGAGTTTGGCCCAGTTTGGGGAGTTGACTTTTGTCAACTAGGCCCGAGAAGCATTCAGTGACCTCTCGAAGTCAAACGGATCATTCGTTCGTATGGTAAGTCAGAATCGCGCACGGGATGGACCATTAGAAAGGGTATTCAGTGCCCTTCGGAGATTCATTTAGCCTCAGTCGAGCTGAAGAGTTTGACTTTTGGGTCAAACTGAGTCGGGGAGTGTCCGATAGCTTTTAGGTCAGTACTCGGGACATGACCGGGGTTTACAGTGATGAGTTGAGGTACTAGGGACCTAAGGAGAGTTAGGGGGTAATGGAATGAGTTGTCTACAAATCCCCTGGACTGGTGAATTTGGAACAAATGATAGCCATCGATTAGACACCGCATGATGCTTATGAGAGAGTGTGACCGATTCAGAGGGTCGAGGTTGATTCTGATGACCTAAGGAAGCGAGGATGACCAATTCAGAGGGTCGAGGTCGATTCTGATGACCTAAGGAAGCGAGGATGACCAATTCAGAGGGTCAAGGTCAATTTTGAGGACCTAAGGAAGCGAGGATGACCAATTCAGAGGGTCGAGGTCAATTTTGAGGACCTAAAGAAGCAAGGATGACCAATTTAGAGGGTCGAGGTCGATTTTGAGGACCTAAGGAAGCGAGGATGACCAATTCAGAGGGTCGCGGTCGATTCTGAGGACCTAAGAATGGTGACGATCGAGGACCGAGGTCAATTCTGACCTAACTCAGGTGACGATCCAAGACCGGGGCCAATTCTAACCCAAGAGTGGTGACGACCGAGGATCGAGGCCAATTCTGACCTAACTCAAGTGACGATCCAAGATCGGGGCCAATTCTGACCCAAGAGTGGTGATGACCGAGGACCGAGGTCAATTTTGACCTAACCCAGGTGACGATCCAAGACCGGGGCCAATTCTGACCCAAGAGTGGTGACGACCGAGGTCAATTCTGACCTAACTCAGGTGACGTTCTAAGACCAGGGCCAATTCTGACCCAAGAGTGGTGACGACCGAGGATCGAGGTCAATTCTGACCTAACTCAGGTGACGATCCAAGATCGGGGCCAATTTTGACCCAAGAGTGGTGACGACCGAGGACCAAGGCCAATTCTGACCTAACTCAGGTGACGATCCAAGACCGGGGACAATTCTAACCCAAGAGTGGTGACGACCGAGGACCGAGGTCAATTATGACCCAACTCAGGTGACGATCCAAGACCGGGGCCAATTCTGACCCAAGAGTGGTGACGACCAGGGACCGAGGTCAATTCTGACCTAACTCAGGTGACGATCCAAGATCGGGGCCAATCCTGACCCAAGAGTGGTGACGACCAAGGACCGAGGTTAATTCTGACCTAACTCAGGTGACGATCCAAGACCGGGGCCAATTCTGACCCAAGAGTGGTGACAACCGAGGATGAAAGTCAATTCTGACCTAACTCAGGTGACGATCCAAGACCGGGGCCAATTCTGACCCAAGAGTGGTGACGACCGAGGACCGAGGTCAATTCTGACCCAAGAGTGATTGTATTTCCTTTGGGAAAAGAAAAAGGGTTCCACTGGGGAATAAGAATTGGATTTTAGGTTTCGTTGGGGAACGATGAATCGCCTGGGGAAGATTTGGATCATCCTTTGGGAGAGATCGCCTACTTGAGAGGTCATTTTCTTGGATTTTGAGGGTTTCGCTAGGGAAAAAGAGGTTTCGCCTGAAGAAAATGCAAAAAAATTCTTGATGAAAATGTTCAAAATCCATCCTGAGATTTTGGGGAGTTTTCGGGAATTTTTTTAGGATTTCTGGTATTTTTTGGGAATTTATGTACGAAACTTTAAGGGGGTGCTGGCTGGCATAGACTGAGGGGTGCCATTCGGCAGTGGCACGAATTTTTGGGTTGCCTCAGGATTTTTGGGTGATTTTTCCTTTTTCTTGACCTTTGACTGAATTTTTCCTTTGACTAGTCGGATATTTCTTTGAAGAACATGCATGCCCGCGGGACGACGGGGCTTAAGGATGTTTGGGAGCATCTTCCACCCGTGGTGTGCTGGATGGTATCGTGAGTGGGTTTTGGGAGGTTAGCGGCTGCACTGGATGAGACGCCTCGTTCGACAGCAGTTTTGTGTGCCTTGGGGGAGAGGTGGTGGGACACTACCCACACTTTCATTTTGCCTTCGAGGAGATGACGGTAACTCCCATAGATGTGCAACAACTGTTGGGGTTGGATTGTGACGGGGAGCAGATAGAGGTGGATCGCTCCTTACGGGTGAGGCCGGAGGCGGTGCATGCGGCACTTGGTGATGTGAGGAGGATAGTTTCTGGAGATTACATATGGTTGTCCCTACTAAAGGATCTTTTGCTGAGCAGGGTGGTTGATGTGGAGGACGGGCTGCAAGTGAGGCAGATGGCCCGATTATTCATCTTGTTAGTGCTGGGAGGTTTCATGGTGGCGTCGAGCGGCTACGTCGTCCATTTGTTATTTCTGCCATACTTAAGGATGTTTTCGAACATCCCTTTCTATGATTAGGGGAGTCTGACCTTGGCAACCCTTTACTCTTCTCTGGATGCATTCATCTGGTGCTTCCGATAGACTTTTACTGGAGCCACATATCTCCTTGAGGTATTCTTTATTTTGCGCATCCTTATTTCATGCATTCGCATTTTTTTTTTCATGCGTTCACATTTTCCTTATGCGTCTCTTTTTGTTTGTGAATTCAGACGTGGTTCTATGAGGTGATTGGGTGCAACACCCCACTGATTACTTTGAAGGATGACACTGTTGGGGACTTCTGTCGACTGTACCGATGGCATAAGGCCAACCGACAGTCGAAGGGATCTCTTTCCCTGGAGGCGGTGCGTCAGGTCTTTAATGACCTGACCAGTGGTCGGGTAAGGTCTTTTCCTTTTCACTCTGGGTTTTTGCACCTTCTGATCTTGTATCAAATCATGCCTTCTTGGGGATTTTTAGGTGACCTTTTATCCCTGGGGGATAGCCATTCACGGCACGGGGCTGACTAGGGTGAATGCGCAGATGAGGCGCTTGTTCACGCATGAGTTCGGCCATTCCTAGTACCTCGGGGAGAGGGTGATTCGTCAGATCGCTGAGGAGGAGGTGGTGGTGCCTCCCGCGCAGCCTCCTACGTCTATGAGGCGGGAGAAACAGTTGTTGGAGGATGAGAGGATCACAACGATGATCGGTGACTCCTATGCTTTGTATACTGATACAGACGCGCCATATGATTATATGGACTTTGTGACGAGCTGGTTGATGGCACCCAGTATACATGACGCTTTGCCTTTCCCTCTTGCTGGTTCGAGTCGGGTGGTGGGGTCTTCCCACAGTGGTGGTGGTCCATCGGCACCTGTGGCGGCGGCGGCATCGGAGGTCCCTTTCGTTCGGTTGCACACTCCTTCGTACAACATCCGGTGTGCTGATGGAGGGATAGTGCCGATGTTGCACCCTCCCCTTGCGATGGATCCGGAGGAGCTGGGTTTGATAGAGGAGGTCCTTCGTCCTGCGATAAACCTTTTGGTCCTTTTCCTCATTTTGATTTCTTTTGTTTGATACTGATTCTGCCTTTTCCTTATAGCAAATCCGGGTGTCGACCACTTGGCTGAGAGACATCAGGGATTGGATATCATCGGCGACTGCCTACATTCGGGATGTTGTCCCTGTTCCTTCTTGCTTGGTGCCGTCATCCTCGTCCGGGGAGGACTCTGGCTTAGGTAGTGGGGGCGCGTCGTCTCGCCGTAAGGGGAAGAGAGCGCGTCGCAGGGGTGGAAGCTCTTGAGAGAGAGGGAGAGATAGAGTGTGGGTTCGGGCTGAGTCCCGTTGTTTTTTGGCTTTTTCTTTCTATTTCCTACAAGATGATGTAACACAGAAAATAGATATATGCAATGCAATGTAATTTTTTGACTATCTTTTATTTTGATGATGAATGAATGCATGCACATGCGCTTTTTAATTTTCTACTGAGACCGTAAAACAGGAGTATTTTTGGAATTTTTCAAAAGAAAGATGTTTTATTTAAAACAAGGAATCCCATAAGGAGAAAATAGGATTCTTGAAATTCTTTTGAGAATATCAATTTATTTTTTTGGAGTTTTCTGATTTGACAAAAAATGGAAAGGAGGAAATTTCCAAAAATGGGGGGTTGCCGATCGGCAAGCACCCTGGCCTGCCTATCGGCAGTTCAATCCAGTCCCATTAATTAAAAGCTTTGAATGGTACCCTCTTCAGCCTTTGGTACTTTGTGGGGTAGGATTCCCTCCGATTTCTGCAGGGATTATGTCTTTTGTGAGAGTTCTCAAGTATAAAAGGGGGTGAGGGTGGAGTGTTTTCATCACACCGTTGCATCCTTATCCACCTACCTACTATTTCTCTGCCCTACAAGATGGCTCTCCCTGGTAGCACCGAGTTTGTCAACTACCTCGAATCCTTGGAAGCTATGTGCTCTTATAATGTCGACTATGATGCTTTCAACATGCGTCGAGTCTCCTTGTGGCGCAATCGGCCTTTTGAGTGGAATATGTTGACAGCGGCGGTACCATTTTTGTATCCCAAAGACCACGTATTCCGCTTTGGGTTGGAAGAAGTTTGTCCTACCTACGAGCAATTTTCTGCCATACTAGGTGTGAATCCTAGTGTTGCTGCGGCTTTACCCGAATTTTCCCGCTCCCCTAGGGATTTATTGGCCGGGGTTCTTCATATCTCGCCCTCGGCGGCCAGGTCATTAGTTTTCGGAGGAATGATCTTCCTCCTGGCGGTGTTGCAGTCCGTGCATTTGTAGGAAGTAGGTGATGCTGGCTATGCTGGAGCCGTTGTTCTGGGTCTGGTCTCAAAATTGTTGTTAGTGACTGAGGAGGTACGAGTGGACCCACAACTTATAGCCATTACTTCATGGATGTCATATTGTCGCAATCCTACGGCGGTAATATTGGCAGAGACTCTGAATGGCCTGGATGCCTGGAGAGAAGGTCGTTCTGACTTTTTGAGGAGGAGCCCTGTGATGCTGTTCATGTGGTTTTCTGAAAGATTCCTCTTGTCAACTCCTCCAGAATATCCTTTGTCGACTGTACCCAAATTCTTTTCACGCTACTTCATCCGCATTGGCCTGTATGTTGAGAACTGGGAGAATTGGCTTGTGGAGTATGGGGCTCGTGGGCTGTATTGGTCAGTGCCTTGGTGGGGGCAGTTGCAGCCAGTTCTGGAGCTAGGAGAGTATTCATATGTGCGGCTGGTTGGTCTCAGACATACCTCCTTTTATTTCCCTTGGCGGCTTTTGTGCCAATTCGGCTGGGCGCAGGTCGTGCCCCCTCGAACCTTAAACTTCTTTCTAGTAGAGGATTTGACTGAGTGTCTGCGTCTGTTGCTTGGGTCTCTGTGGGAAAATCGGCGTTCGACGACCCGTCCCTCTCAGTCTGTCGGGAAGGTTTGCCATGTCCCCAAAGATTATATGAGGTGGTTGTGGAGGAAAGAAGCCAACAAGATGTTGACAGTAGAGACTGGTCAGAGATGGTTTGTTTTATCTGACTCCATGGAAGGGGGTGTTGTGGTCTTTTCGAAGATGGTTAAGTCTCATCGATCCATGGAATGTTTGCGACATTCCATTCAGGTAAGAGAAACTTGGGGTCCTCAGGATGTAGATGATGAGGGTGCAAGCTCTTATGGTAGCTGTGGGTAGGACTCCTGGGGAGTTTATTTATGTAACAGATATGGGGGATTTTATCTGGTTTTTATGGTAGTGGGGGGAAGGGAGTTATCCATTCCTTTTTCTTATGTAATCTGTACTGTAGTTTCTTATTAATGAAATAAATAAGTTTCTGATCATCCAGCTGTGCCTTTCGATGAATTTTGTGTTTTGAAATATCTATACCAATTGCTAAGGCATACATAATCCTTTTGTTCAAGTAGATGTTTAGAATGAACTATCGTTCTCGGAGATAACAAAAGAATATATTTGGTGAAAAAGAAGGGGTCGTGCTCATGTGGGATGTATGAGCTGCCTACGTACCTCTGGGATTTTTTTTTTTTTTGAAAAGTTTTAAAATAGTTTTATGTAGAGGATCAGGCCCACGTAGTTCTGGGTAGAGGAAAATGAAGAGTTTTTTTTTTTTAGAATTGAAGGGGGATGAGAAGAGTCGTAGCGCGCCGAGATTTTGGACTAGGGGTGGAATTTCTTGAGACGGCCCAGATTGACTGGATGAGCCATATCTTCCCCATCCAGGTCAGTGACCATGGCGGCACTGCCAGACAAGATCTTCTTCACAATGTAGGGGACACTCCAATTGGGCTTGAATTTTCCTCTGAGGTCCCAGATGGGTTCTATTATCTCCTTGAGGGCTAAATCCACCTCCTAGACACCACGGTCCTTGACTCTTTTGTTGAATGAATGCGCTATTTGGCGATGGTATCCATGTTTGTGATAAAGAGATTGGGATATTCTTTCATCCAGAAGGGATAGCTCATCAAGACGGCATTGGCACCAGTCTTCTTCACTAACCTTGCTTTCGAGCATGACACGTAGCGAGGGTATTTCTAGCTCCACAGGTAGGACTGCCTCCATACCGTAGACAAAGGAGTAAGCGGTAGCCCCAGTAGAGGTTCAGATTGAGGTTTGATATCCCCAAAGGGCGTATGGGATCCGGCCGGCCCAGTCTCTATAACTTTCGGTCATCTTACTGATGATGGCTTTAAGGTTTTTATTGGCGGCTTCAACTGCACCATTGGTTTGAGGTCGGTAGGGAGAATATTTGTGTCTCTGAATCGCATTCTCGTTGACAACTTCTGTGACTTCTGCCTCAAAGTGCAAACCGTTATCTGACACTAGCTCGTGCAGGACTCCATATCGGCAGATGATATTTTTCTTGATGAATTTGGCCACCTTCTTGGCATTTAATACTGCGTATGACTCAGCTTCGACCCATTTGGTGAAGTAATTGATGGCAAGCAGGATGAACTCATGCCCGTTTGACGCTTTTGGCATAGCCTTCCCTATGATGTCGATACCCCAGGTGGAGAACGGCCAGGGAGAAGTCATGTTGTATAATTCCCGCGAAGGTAAGTGTTGAAGATTGGAGAACTGTTGGCATTTAGGGCATCTCCGAACATAGGCAGTGCAATCCTGGGCCATGGTGGTCCAGTAGTAGCCCTACCGGATGATCTTCTTGGCAAGCATGTGACCGTTCATGTGGGGCCCGCATTCCCCGCTGTGGATTTTCAGCATTATCTTTTCAATGTCAGCCCCTGCGATGTAGTGCAAATGACTTCCGTCGAAATTCCTCTTGAGTAGAGCTTTATGACAGATGATGTACTGAGAGGACAGCCTTCGGAGGGTAGCTCGGTCGTTCTTGTTGGAACCCTCCGGATACCTACCATACCTGAGGAGGCACCAGATATCATAGTACCAGCAATTGGCTAGTTCGGGGTCTTCTGTGGAGACAATATTAATATGGTAATAATGGGTCGGGTTGTCCTGCTTCTGAACTAGGAAGGGGGTCATTGTTATTCCCTCGGGCATGTCGATAATGGAGGCAAAAGTGGCGAGAGCATCGGCTTGGTTGTTCTTTGCTCGGGGCAGGTAATGGAAGGAGATATCTTGGAATCGGGAGGCTAAGTCTTCTAATTGGGCATGAAAGGGTTGGAGATTTTCTTCCTTGACCTTCCACTTTTTGAGCACATGACCGATGATGAGGGTAGAATCCACATATACATCAAGGTATTGAATACCTTTCTTGAGAGCGACCTTGAGGCCCACTGTGCATGCCTCGTATTCTGTCATATTGTTGGTGCAAGGGAAATCCAATTTTATGGCGATGGGAGTGTGGGAGTCATCTGGGGAGACCAGAAGTATCCCAATGCCATATCCCTTTTTGTTGGCAGTGCCATCGAAGAACATTTTCCATCGGAGGTAGTCTTGAGTGGTGCAGAGGACATTTTCATCTAGGAATTCAGAGATCCATACATCTGTTTCTTCTATCGGGTAGTCAGCGAGGTAGTTAGATATGGCTCTTCCTTTAATAGCTATCTGTGTGACATACATGATATCGAACTCGATTAGGAGCATCAACCATCGGGCCATTCAGCTGGATAAGGCGGGTTTTTTGAGCAGGTACATGATGGGATCCATTCAGGATACAAGTTTAATGGGGAAGGAGAGCATGTAGTGTCGTAAATTTTGGGTGACCCAGACAAGCGCGATGCATGCTTTTTCTAAAGCAGTGTAGTTGACCTCGTACCCGACCAATTTGCGACTGGCATAATAGACGACTCTTTCTTTGTGGGAGTCTTCAAGGTATTGGTTTAGCAAAGACCCAGCTGTAGTGTCGGTTTAGGTTAGAGCTTCTTGGCAGGCCTCGTTCCAAACCTTCGTTGAATCCTTTCGGAGGAGCTTGAAGATTGGTTCGCAGATGAAGGTTAGCTGGCTGATGAACCGCCTGATATATTGTAATTTCCTAAGAAAACCTTGGACCTCTTTCTCTATTTGGGGTGGTGGCATCTCAAGTATGGCCTTTGGCTTGGCGGGATTTGCTTCTATCCCCTTCTCACTGACCATGAATCCTAAGAGTTTTCCCTTTGTAATGCTGAAGACGCATTTCTATGGATTAAGTCGCATCTGATATTGTCACAGTCGTTCGAAGAACTTTCGTAGAGCAGGAGCATGACCTTCTATAGTTTTGGACTTGATAATCATATCATCCACGTAAACCTCAACCTCTTTGTGAATCAGGTCGTGCAGGATGGTTGTGGCAGCCCTTTGGTAGGTAGCCCCAGCATTCTTGAGACCAAATGGCATAACGGTGTAGCAAAAGGTTCCCCATGGGGTGATGAATGCGGTTTTCTCTTGGTGGTCGAGATGCATCTTGATTTGATAGTATCCGGCAAACCCGTCTAAGAATGACTTGAGAGCATGACTGGATTTGTTGTCCACGATCATATCGATGTTGATTAGCGGATAATCATCCTTCGGAGAGGCTTTGTTTAAATCTCGGTAATCCACACACATTCAAACCTTTCCTCCTGATTTTGGTACAGGTACAATGTTGGCTAGCCACGTGGGATATTCGATCACTAGAATGAAACCCGCGTTTAACTGTTTGACCACCTCCTCCTTGACTTTGAGCGACCATTTGGTGTGGAGCTTTCTCAGCTTTTATTTAACTGGCTTAGAATCTGGGAGAGTGGGGATCCCATGCTGAGCTATTTCGGGATCAATACCGGGCATGTGGTCGTAGGACCATGGGAAGACATCCACGAACTCCTTTAGTAATTATTCAAGTTTTGCGCGCTCATGCTCGTCAAGGGTGGCCCCTATCCTAATCTCGCGTAGTTGGCTATTAGAATCGAGATTAACAATAATAGTCTCTTCTTCATTAACTTGAACGCGGTTATGTTGTTTGTTATTAACCTTATTTAAATCAGTTAAAAATTGTTCATTTGCAAAATCATCATCATCTAAAGTTTGATTAGAATCCAAGCAGTTAATGTAAGGCACAACAAGATAATCAAAATCTTCATTTATTTCATTGATAGGAAAAACAGCATTGAGAACCTCATCAAAAGAGGTCTCGATTACATTTGAGCAAGGATGGACAACAGTAAAAGAAACATGGTAAACATTGGGGTTAAGGGATATTTCAAGAGGTAGAACTAGCGCAGCATGCCAGTTGAGGAGAGGTGTATCAGCAGCTTTGATCAGATGAGAAGGGTCCAGTGATGCAGTGCCTGAGTGAACCATGCAGAGTGCCAGCCCCAGTGTCTGCAAGTTGAAGGAATCTTTAAAATCACTTTCCTCAGTCTCTTCGATATTTTTGATGAGCGGTTGTACGTGGTGTGGGAAACTTTCGGCCTATGGGTAGCTATCTTGGAAGAAGATCTCCATTCCAGGCTTTATTTTCTTATCTGTATGGTCATACCACGGTTCTGGAAAGCCGCAAAAGGGGAAGTCTTCATCCTCTATAATGAATCATCTATTTAAATAATCTCCCGAGATAGTTTGAACGCAGTCTAACCCTTTCTTTGATCGAGACTGGCGGATCATTCTGAGCTCTTGTTCTGATAATTGATACCCCAAGCCGTAAGGAGGGAAAGCTTTCTTTAGTTCTATGGGCTCTATTATCCCTTGTTATCTTTGTCCTAGCCCTATCCGGGCATGAAGTGCATGTTTCAGAACATCTGAATCACATTGACATTGCCATGAGGATCGTATTTTGGACAAACCCTTTCTTTGAAACCGTCCCCTGCCGGGAGTAGAGGTGGATCAACTAGAAATTTAATAGGAGGATATCATTTGACCCATGCTGTATCTGGAGGATCGGACTGCTGGTGCCTGCACCCTCGGTGTTATCATCGTCACCCAAGATGGTGATGACTCGCCCATCGGCGAAGAACTGCAATTTCTGATGGAAAGAGGAAGAGACACCCATTATACTGTGGAGCCAGGGTCGTCCGAGCAACAGGTTGAAACAGACCAGGATATCAATGACTTGGAATTCGACGATAGGGTTTATAGGTCCGACCCCTATTGCCAGTTTTATGGATCCCATCACCTCCCGACGGGTATTATCGTAGGCGCGCACGGCAGCGGAGGTTGGAGCGAGGTCACTTTCTTTTAAGCCTAGACATTTGAAGGTTCTCAGTGGGTAGACATTCAAAGCGGATCTGTTATCAATGAGCGAAAGCGGTACCACCTTCCCCATAACATCGATGGATATATTGAGTGCATGATTGTGATTCGCCCCAATTTTTGGGATTTCCTCTTCAGAAAATGACAACATTCGGGTGGAAGTCAAGGACCCGACCAAATTCACCACTTCTTCTAGTGTGGTAGAAGGAGGAACTATGGGTCCTGTGAGCAATTTGATTAAAGCATTTTTGTGCTGTTGGGAAGACATGAAAAGCCCCCATAGAGTGATGTTAGCTTGAGTTTTCTTCAGTTGATCGAGGATCTTGCTCTCCTCGAGGGTCATTTCTGGCATAGGAAAGTCTTCAACGCCCTTCCGCTTGTCATTTGCTGGTAGCGAGTTTGGAATTTGATAATGTCTCCCAGATCTGGTCATGTGAATTACTGAAGAAGGAAAAAACTTAAATCCAGTTTCCTCGTCAATCTCAGGTTGTTCTGCTACACTATCTATTTCTCCGAGGAGTTCTTCAAATGATATCATCCCACATATGTCGGCTACTGGGCCATTTCCTCCTGAAGCTTGTTCTTCATTTGAAACTTCAAATTCTTCCCCCTATCCAATGGCAACAATTCTGTTTTCCCTCATGAAATCAATGCATTCCACAACTTCAACGGCCTCCTCATATAGGTCTTCCCATTCTGTGGGGATGTGTAAGGGTGAAGGGATCAGGCGCCCTTGTAGCTTCAAAGTGTCAAGTAACTCAGTAATACTGCAACTGTTATTGGTTTTGCCAGAATTCTTCCGCCATGATCTAGACAACATCATCTAAGCTGACTTCGTTAGTTGGTACCACCCAACTATCCGATTCTCGGGCCCATTTTCGTGCCTCCAAAAACAGCGCACTGAACCTCTGGTAGTCGATATTCATCTGTGAGGGCAATTTCAGCCCGAACTCTAGGAGTTGATTTAATACCTCTGATAATTCCATACTTCCACTTTCAGAACAGGTCCGGACAGTGATGCACGCTCTGGTAAGAAGTGACAGTTCCTGATCAGCGGGGCTAGTAGGGTGTAGGAGGAAATATGGGCAAATTTGAAGAGGTATAGGGGTGTGATTTGAGTTTATGGATTGAAATTCAGGTTTTCTTCCAAGAAGATGGCATTGGTGTGATTTGGGAGTGGGTTATGAGTAGTGTTTGGCTTAGGATTGGCTGGTGTGGCGATGGTACCCCGATCGATGAGATCCTGGATTACGTTCCGAAGGTGAAAGCATTGGTCGGTGGTATGGCTAGCTGTTTGGTGAAAGGTGCAATGATCATCGGTCTTGAAGTTTCTTGGGAGTGGGTTTGGTAACGGATGGGGATCGAAGGGTTTTATAAGGTTTCGGCTTAACAGGGCTTAGTAAACTTTGGAGAGGGGAGATAAAGCTCAGTGTATTCCCTTCAGACAGGGGCAGGGCGGCTTTCTGGTGCCCATAATGTGGTTAGTTGAGAGATGTTGTTGATGGTTGAGACTGCGGCACTGACAGGTTTGTCATATTTTCTGGGGTTGAACTGTCCGGTCACCTTCTTCGTTTCAACTTCTATTTTGGCAAGACCTTCCTTGATTTCTACTCCTGCTTCTCTGAGAGCTCGAAAGTGGGGGTAGTACTATCCTACCATGGTTGCTCGGACATGGGGAAAGAAATTCTTCTTCACTATGTTGACTTGTTCTTCCTCGGATGGCCGATTAGTCATAGTAGCTGCTTTTTCCCTCCATCGGGCTATGAAGTTACTGACTGATTCTCTAGAGTTTTGTTTGAGCAGCTCTAAATCATGGCGGGTGACCTAGAGATCTTCTTTGTATTTGTACTGCGATATGAATTCTCGGGCTACATCCTCCCAGCTACGGATTCTGGATTCCTCAAGAGATAAAAACCATCGGAGAGCACTGCCCTTCAAAGTTTGTTTAAACAGTTGGGCCATCACCTCTTCAGAAGCCCCTATGAGAGTCATGGAATGATGATAAGTGCGAAGATGAATAATTGGGGGACCACTCCCTCCGAATTTCTCGATGTTTGGCATCTTAAACTTCTCGGGTAACCTTGCTTTAGGATAAGGAGACATATGGGTGTAGTCCATGTAATTCCCAGAGATTCGGACCTGGTCAAACTTCTTAGTGAGCATATTAAGATCTTCTTTGACTTTGTTTAACTCCTCCTCCTTTGGATCAGTGACCACAGGCGGGTTAGCCACAGGCTGGGCAATGTTTGGCATTGGAAGTTGGGCAAGCGGTGGCCCATTAGCTGGAGGGGCACGTGGAGCGTGCTGATATTCCTCTGGGACCCAGATAGGCTCGGGTGGACCCATAGCATGAGGGAACAGGGCCTCGGGCTCTTGAGGCATAGGAACTTGGTTTTGTTGCATTTCTCGGACCTCAGCTTGGAGGTTGTCAATCTTGGCCACGAGCTGAGCTAGGACTGTCGGCAGATCCGGTTGTATGACTGGTGGTTAATCTGCATTCTCCATGGAAGATGGATGGATTCCGAATTCGGAAGAAGTAGTAGAGGAGCGGATAAAACTCCGAGGTGATTTGACTACAGACCGAAGCCAATAAGGAGCCAGGCCAAGGGCGTGCGATCGACCTGAGAAGGCGGAGGATAAGATTTATTTTTGAGAAAAAAAGGAAGAAACTATTTTTGGATTTTTGATAAAGAAGGGAGAAATATTTTTGGATTTTTAATAAAAAAGGGAGAAATGTTTTTGGATTTTTAATAAAGAAGGGAGAAATGTTTTTGGATTTTTAATAAAGAAGGGAAAATGTTTTTGGAGACGGAGCTCAACATGATTATTATGATTATTATGTTCTCACTTGTATTTAATTCTCCTAAATGAAATGTTGGATGGGACCCGAGCATGGAAAAGTGGGGTTTTTAATATATGCAAGGCTACGGTTTGGACTTGTAACCAGGCTCGCGGACAGGGTCCCGTTTTAAAAAAATGCGCAAAAATTGGGCGGCAGGCCGACCCGAAATTTCGGCAAAGTTTCGGGTTGAAACTGGCAATCTAAAGTGCGTGTCCTAGGTTTGACACCTATATGCGGGTATGAAGTTGGTTGGGTGAATCGGCATGGGTTCCCCCCTTTGGCGTGACTTCCACGATATACGTCTTGCTCTTGCGGGCAATCGGTACGTGTGGACAAGCCATTTGATATACCTGAATGTACGTGAATTGCCTCCCCATATACCTCGTGGGGACGGTACGTGTGAGAGAGAATTTAATATACTCGGCATACGTGAACGAATTCCCTACGATATACCTCCCGTCATGACTTCGGTCAAGCGGTACGATGCGGGGGAACCGTTCGATATACATCGAAGGTACTTGGCCAATGGAAGGTGAGAGTCATATCGCTTAGGCTAACTACGACCTGTCGGACTAGCGCCCATCACGAAGTGACCCTCCAGTTACTGGGTAAAATTTGGTAAATATCAATGCTCTTTAGTGATATCGTGTGAATCATGCATGATTCTCTTATTAGTATCTTATGATCATAATGCCTTTCTTGATTATGCCAAACAGGGAGCCAATGTACAAGTACCCCAAAAGGTACACCAAGCATGGATGGGTGATGCATGCAACATGGGGATATATATGTGATCCTAGGTGCACGTGGTGTGAAGTTTACATGGAGAATTTTCTACAAGTGTGTGAATATAAGCATAGGCATGGGATATACATGTGAGAAAGGGGGATAGGCAGATATGGGGGCGGGGGGGGGGGGGGGACATAAACAAATATAGAATCCATGTAACTAGAATCAAGCCCTCAAAAATATAATAAAAACAAGTCCCCAGCAGAGTCGCCACTGTGGCCAGCCACGATCCCCGCCGCGAAGGGAGGAAGGGATCCTTCGGGTCCCGCGCGTCCCCTCTTGGGAGAGCGCTTCGGTCGACGTCGATTTGTGTGGTGTGAATATGTAGAGAGATTTAGAGTCGCCAATATATTTTACTCAAAACAGACAAAAGAAAAAGGGGAAGCCACCCTGAAGGATGGCATCCAAAGACATACTAGTGCGTGCGAAACCAAATGATTCGAAAAGGGTTCGGAGGCTTAGTTACTAAATGGGAAGGTGTTAAGCACCCATTTCGCCCTTTCGATTTCTCATGGATATTTGCTATTTTCCTTTATATTTCCCCCCGTGATATGTGTTCATGTGTATATATATAATGAAGGTAGGAATCCTCGACTTGTATCATAGAAAAGACAAAGCGAGTCATCCGTAGGAATGTGAGATTAGTATAGAAAATAAGATTTACTTGATTACACCTAAGTTGACCGTTATAAAGGAACGATAACGCATATGGGATATTACATTACTAAGAACAAGTATATAGAATATAATGGAAAATGAGATGAAGAGAAGATAGAAAATAAGAGAAAAAGTGAGAAAAGGACTCGAGTTTCAAGTTTTACCCCGAGACGCCTACATAGCCTATAAAGGCATCAAAGTCCACGTAGTTCGCAAATAAACGAGGGGTGGAGTTTAACCCATAAATCCAAATGGAGAAATATCTTATTTGTAAGTGTGTGTGTGTGTGTAGAAAAAAATGTTTTAGTTGTGAGAAAAGTGTGGAAAAGGTATGAGAATCCCTACTTGGAATTTATGAGCAAACCCTCTTTTTCTTGTTTTTGGGGTTTTTATTTATATGAAAATAGGAGATGTGCAATAATACTAGATAAAAAGTATATTTGTGATGTGTGAGATGAGATAATAAAAGTGCTAGGTAAGAAAAAAAGTTATTGCAAATTTAAGGGAATTTAGGAGAGAGTTTGAGAAAGTTGGACCTTCTTGGAGACCTTGAGCTTGATCTTGAATGTTGAAAGGCAACCCTTGCACTTGGATGATGATGGAGAGTGGTTAATTCATCAAGTTTGATGAAATGGATGATGAAAAGTGGAAGTGAAAAAAGGATTTGAGAGTTGAAATCACGCTGCCTTCGAGAGAGGTTTCTGCGGGTTTTCTGAGAGTGATTTCCCTCTGATCTGAGCTCCCCTGTAAATGAGGCCAAGGCCTCCTTTTATAGCTCTAGGGGACTGTCGATCGACTTAGAGCCCTTCCTGCCTACCGACAGGAAGGTGCCGATAGGCAGGTTCTAGGACCTGTCGTTTGGCAGTGTGTTTCAGGCTTTTTCGGAAAATGGGCCGCCGAGGGAAAATCGTTGGTCAGAATCATGCACGGGGCATTCCATTGGAAAGGTATTTCAGAGACCTTCGAAAGTCCTTGGGACCGCTCCCGAGTTCGGGAGTTTACTCTCGGTCAAATGTGGCTCGAAAGCGTTTGTCAGTCCACTCGACGGGGAATCGTTCGGACACAAATGGATCGTTCATCCGCATGGTAAGTCCGAATCGCGCACGGGACGGACCGTTAGAAAGGTTAGTAGGTGTACTTCGACATTCCAAAGAGTTTGGCCCAGTTTGGGGAGTTGACTTTGGTCAACTAGGCTCTAGAAGCATTCGATGACCTCTCAGAGTCAAACGGATCATTCGTCCGCATGGTAAGTCAGAATCGTGCACGGGATGGACCGTTGGAAAGGGTATTCAGTACCCTTTGAAGATTCATTTAGCCTCAATTAAGCTGAAGAGTTTGACTTTTGGGTCAAACTGAGCTGGGGAGTGCCTGACGGCTTTTAGGTAAGTACTCGGGACGTGACCAAGGTTTACAGTGATGAGTGGAGGTACTAGGGACCTTAGAAGAGTTAGGGGGTAACGGAATGAGGTGTCTACAGCTTTGGTTTACTTCAATTGATCGAGGATCTTGCTTTCTTTGAGGGTCAATTCTGGCATAGGATGATTCTCAACACCCTTTCCTTGCTCGATTTATGATGGTAGTAGGTTTGGGAGTTGGTAATGCCTCCTTAATCTTGTTATGTGGTTCACAAAAGAAAGGAAAAAGAGAAACCTCTTTCCTTATCAATCTCGAGTTGTTCATCCACCTTGTTAGTTTATCATATTAGCTCCTCAAATGATATCACCCAACATATGTTGACTATTGGACTAGTTTTTTTTGGACTCTACTCTTCGTTTGAATCATCGAATTTGTCCCCCCCCCCCCCACTTGATGGAAACGATATTATATTTCCATGAAGAGTCAATACACTCCAGATATTCAATGGCTTCTTCGTATAAATCGTCCCATTTAGTGGGGATATGTAAAAGTGAAGGGACTAGACAACCCTATAGTTTTAAAGCATCAAGTATCTCAGATATACTGTAAATATCACTTGTCTGATGGAATGAATCCACCATGATCTGGACCATATCATCTAATCTGACTTCATTGGTCGATACCACCCAATTTTCTGACTCTTAGGCCCATTTTCGAGCTTTTGAGAACAACACACTAAATCTCTGATAGTCAATGGTCATCTGGGAGGGTAATTTCAGCCCGAACTATAGGATTTGGTTCAACACTTCTATCAATTCCAAATCTTTACCTCCATAATGGGTGTAGGCAGCGATGCATGCTCTGGTAAGGAGTGATAGGGGTTGATCGACGAAGCTGGTAGGGTGTAGGAGAAAGTATGGGCATGTTTGGAGAGGTTTAGGAGATTATACGTGTATGATTGGTGATTTTCTTGGTATGATCTAGGTAGATGGGTCAAATTCTAGGTCTTCTTCTAGAAAGATGGCATTTATGTGATTCGATAGTGGATTATGGATAATGTTTGGTTTAGGATTGGCTAGTGGGGAGATGACACCTCAATTGATTATACCTTGGATCATATTTTGTAGGTGGAAACATGCTCAGTGGTATGGCCGATAGTTTGATGAAAGTCGCAATGGACATCTAGTTTGAAATTTTTGGGAAGTGAGTTTGGTAATGGACGAGGGTCCAAGGGCTTCATAAGGTTTCGTCTTAAGAGGGCCTCACAAACTTTGGATAGGGGATCATGATCCTCGGTGTATTTCTTCTAGACTAGATTAGGGCGACTTTCTGGTGCCCATGAAGTGGTAGGTTAAGAGATGTTGTTGATGGTTGAAATTGTGGTACTAGCTGGCTTTTCAAACTTTTTGGGAGAGAATTGTCCAAATACTTTCTTTGGTTCAACTTATGTCTTGGCAATACCTTCAATTTCCACTCCTACTTCTTGGAGGGCTCAGAAATGAGGGTAGTACTATCCTCCCATCATTGCTCGAACATGGGGTAAGAAGTTCTTCACAATGCTGACTTGCTCCTCTTTAGAAGGTCGGTTGGTCATGGTGGTTGATTTATCTCTCCACCTTACTATGAAGTTACTGACTTATTCCTTAAGATTCTTCTTGAGCAGTTCAAAATCACGGTGGATAACCTCTAACTCTTCGTTGTACTTGTACTGTGACATGAATTTGTGGACAATATCCTCATAACTGCAAATTCTAGACTCCTTGAGAGATAAGAACCAACGGAGAGTGCTATCCTCCAAGTTCTATTAAAACATTTGGGCCATTATGTACTCGGAGTCCCTTAAGAGAGTCATGGCTAGGTTATAGCTATGAAGATGAATGATTGGGGGTCAACTACGCCTGAACTTCTCCATGTTGGGCATTTTAAAAAATTTCGGTAACCTGTCTTTAGGATAGGGAGACACGTGGGTGTAGTCCATGTAGTTTCCAGAGAGTCTGACTTGGTAGAACTTCTTGGTCAACCTCATTGACCTTGTTCAACTCTTCCTCCTTTGGATCAACGATCACGGGTAAGTTAGCCATTGGGTAGGCCAGGTTCAACATAAGGAGTTGGGCTGGCAGTGACCCATTAGCAGGATGAGCACATGGAGCATGCTGGTATTCCTTAGGAACCAAAATAGGCTTGGGTGCAAGAGGACCCATAGAGCGAGAGAAGAGGATCTCGGGTTCTTCGAGGACAAGGACCCAATTTTGTGGCATCTCATAAAACTCGATTTGAAGGTTATCAATATTGGCATTGAGCTATGCAAGAACTATTAACAAATCTGGCTGCACATTCAGTACTTGGTCTGTGTTCTCCATGTAAATCAAATGAATTTCGGACTCAGAGGAAATGAGGGGGTTGACGGTGCTTTAAGGTGGTTTGACTTAAGACCGAAGCCAATAGGGAGCCAAGCCAAGGGTATGCGATCGACATGAGAAGGAGACAAATTGGGATTTATTTTTAGAAAAGAGGAAGGGAGGAAAAATGTTTTTGACATTTTTGGAAAAGATGAGGACAAACATGTTTTCGGGTAAAGGGAAGGTAAAATATTTTTGGGATTTTTAATAAAAGAGGGAATTTTTTTTTTACACTTTTAGAAAACAAAGAAGGAAAAAATGAAAGACGGGTCTCAGCCTGAACATTATTATGTTTATTATGTTATCAATTGTATTAGGTTTACCAAAGTGCTAAAAGAATTGTCGGAAGGGACCCGAGCCTGGAAAAATTACGTTTAAAAAATATGTAAAAACAATAGTTGGACTTGTTGCCAGGCTCATGGGTAGTGTCCCATCTTTTAAAAATTATGCAAAAATTTGGGCAACATGTTGACCCCTCATTTCGGCAGAGTTAAAACTGAAAAACTAAATATGAGTGTCCTAGGTTTGACACCTATATGCAGGTATGCAGTTGTGGGGTTAATTGTAAGGGTTTCCCCCTTGGCATGACTTTTACAATATACATCTTGCTTTTAAGGGCAATCGGTACATGTGGACAATCCATTTGATAAACCCGAGTGCACGTGAATGGCCTCACTATATACCTGATGGTGACATTACATGTGAGACATAATTTGGTATACTCAATGTACGTAAACGATTTCCCTATAATATACCTCCCGTCATGACTTCGGTCAAGCGGTACGATGTGGGAAGAACCGTTCGATATACGTCGAAGGTACTTGGCCAATGGAAGGTGATAGTCATATCTCTTAGGCTAACTACAACCTGCTAGACCATCACCCATCAAGAAGTGACCCCCAGTTATGGGATAAAATTTGGTCAATAGTAATTATCTTTGTTGATGTAGTGTGCAATATGCATGATTCTTGATTAGTATCGTATGGAGAGAGTATCTTTATTGATCATTATAAGTAGGGAATAAAGTATAAGTAAGTAAATTTATATTGAGCCTGGATATGTGAGAGTGAGTGGTGTGTAATTATCTACAAGTGAGTGTGTGGTAGTGAACCTAATCATGGATCAACTATAAGTGGTGTGTGATAAGTGTGAGTGAGCATGGATATATATAAGTGTGACTTGTGGAGGTGTGTGGATTTCTAAGTGGTTCGTGAAACAAAGGGATGTAAGTTATCCAAGGTGCACGTGGTGTGAAGTGCACATGGAGAATTTCTACAAGTGTGTTAGTGAGTAGTGATGCAATCATGAGTTATATATGTGCAAGAAATAATATATGATAAAAAGGGTACATACAAGTAGGTTCATACGCACACAAGAAAACAAGGCACCCATGCAACACAAAGTCTATCCCTCTTATGAAAAATTCCCCAGCGGGGTCACCATTGTGGCCATCCCGATCGAGATCGCGCGTCGGGCCTCCTCTTTTTGTCTTCCCCTTTGCTCAAAGGAGGGGGAGATGGAGAAGGAAGGGATATCGAAAGGTCTCACACCCTTACTTAGGAATGTTTCGAACGTCTTCGGTGTGAGGTAAATGTAAAAAAATGGAGTCGCCAGCCCATTTCACACAAAATAGGCAAAAAAAAATATGTTGTAGCCTCAAGAGAGCGGCATCAAAGACAAACTGATGCATACGAAACCAACAGTTCGAAGGTTTGAGGGCTAAGTTACGGAATGTGAAGGTGTTAGGGACCCCTCCCTCCCTTTTGGTCTCTCATGGACTAGTGTTATTATTTTCCTTTATTTCTCTGTGAAGTGTGTGTGCTTGTATATATAATGGAGATCGAAATCGTTCAACTCATACCATAGGTAAAGGTAGAGTGAGGTTATCCATAGGAATGTTCCCAAAATAATATATATATAGAAAATATGACTTGTGCGTTTATCGTGATATTGATCGTTTTATGAAATGACAATATGTACTAGATGAAACTCTAACAAACATAATGTGTATATTAATGCGAGAATATGATAGGTGAAAAAATCAGGAAAATTTGGGTGATTTAGAGAAACTGATAAATTAGAAAATTGAGAAAATTGGACAATTGAAAAATTGGACTCGAGTCTTAGGTTTTAATCCGAAACACCTATATAGCCTATAAACGTGTCAAAGGGCACATAGTTCGAATGCGTCATGGGGGTGGGGTTTATCCCATAGATTCGAATGGGATTTTATTATGGATGTGTGAGTAGAAAAATGTGTTTTAGTTTGGAAAACGTTTGATGGATAATCACGTTCGGAATTCATGGGTGTAACCCTCTTTTTGTTTGATTTTTTATTGAAAATAAGTATGTGAAATATACTAATAAAAATGTAGATATTAATGTGTATGAACTAAAGTAAGAACTATATTATAAATCTAACATAATTTATGCAAAAATAAGAAATTTAAAGAGAGATGGAAGGAATTGGACCTTCTTTGAAGCTTGATATTTAATCTTGGATGAACTCCCTTCAATGTGAGATTAAATTTAGATGAGAGAGAATGATATTTTGCTAAATTGGGTATGAAAAAGTTGGGAATATAACCTTGAATGGAACTTCACATGGAGGAACTTCGCTGATTTTGAGAGAATGTTGTTGAGATCACTGATGCTGATGGATCTCTATTGTGCCCTGGGAGTTAGATCATGCCATTTATTTATAGGGTGAGGGGTGGTGTCAATCGGCATTGCCCTGGTCCTTCCTATCGGCAGGTGAACCTAGACACACTACCGATAGGTAGGGAACTAGACCTTCCGATTGGCAGTCTCTGCAGATTTTCCTGGAAAAACGATCATAGAACATAATCTGTTGATCCGAATAATGCAAGGGTAATACCGTTAGAAAGGTACTTTAGATACCTTTAACAGTCCTTGCGATTTCTCTTCGGTTTAAGAGTTGACTTTGGGTCAAATGTGTCTTGGAAGCGCATATCGGTCCTTTGAACGGGAGATCGTTAGACTGAAACTGATCGTTCGTCCGCATGGTAAGTCAGAATCGTGCACGGGGCAGACCGTTGGAAAGGTTATGAGATGTAATTCAAAATTACAAAGAGTTTTGCTCGGTTTGAAAATTTTACCTTGGTCAACTGAGGCCTGGAAGTGCCCGGTGACCTCTCAGAGTAAAACAGATCGTTCGTCTGCATCGTAAGTCAGAATTGTGCACGGGGTGGACAATTGGATATTCAGTACCCTTCAGAGATTAGTTCAATATAATTTGAGATGAAGAGTTGAATTTGGTCAAATGGAGCCCGGGAGCGCTCGGTGTCCTCCAGATCAATTTTTAGGGCAAAACGGATCGTTTGTCCAAACAGTTATTTCGTTTTACTCACGGGATAAACTATTAGAAAGGGGATCAGTGCCCTTCGAATATTTAATGAGATTTCGCTTTAATGATGAATTTGATTGAGGTCAAATCGGGGCTCGAGGGAGCCCGATGGACCTCGAATCGATTTTTGATAGTAAATGGTCCGTTCGTTCAAACCGTAATGTCGATTCATCCATGCGTCGGACCGTTAAAAAGGGTATTTGGAGCCTTTCGAAGATTCAAAAATCTTTTTCTTTGATGATAGAGTTGACGTGGTCGCACAGGGCCTGGGAGTGCCCGATGTCCTCTAGATCGGTACTCGGAATGTGACCTAGGGTTTGTAATGAAATGGGGAAGTGGTACGGACTTATGGAGAGACTTAGGGGTCTTAGAATGTGGTGTCTACAAAAAGTTTAATGGAGTTTTCATTGATTTTTAACTTGAAACAAAGAATATAGAAATTTCATCCCTTAAAGTGTGTGAATAAGTGTTGAAAATGTGATAAGTGTATGTTCCAAAGACTACATGTATTAATAAACGAAATGGTATTTTTCTTGTAAAATAGTCTTAAAAATGTCCAATGATTTCTTAAAGAAAAAAATTAGGGTCCGTTTGATAGCAATATTTGCCATGGAAAATAAGGAATCTTTCTCATTTTCCATCTTTTATGCACATTTGATAACATTTATTTGCCATGGCAAATAATTCTAAGTTACACTAACATACTAACACCTTATGCACAAAAAGTTGATTTGCCATGGAATTTAATTCTTTGGGGGGGTGGGGAGTGGGGGGTGGGTTTAAGAATTGAATTCCAGCATTTCAATGACTTGGAAATAAATTCCAGCATGTTCTATCAAACAGACCTTTAGTGACATAAATATTTTTCCATCTTGAAAGGGGTGTTAAATCCAAAGTGTAAATTATTGTTAATAAATAAAAATATTTGGAAAGTTGGTGTGCTTAACATAGTAATATTTTGGGAAAATAACACCTGTAAAAATGGAAGAAATTAAAGTTTGGAAATGAATAGGTAAAATGGTAATTTTACATAAAGCAAATTATTTTTATGAAATAAAAATGTTGGAAATGGTGTTACAAAAAATAGTCATAAACTCAAGTGATTTTGGGGATAAATCAATGCAAGTGTGTAAAGGACAAGAAATAGTATTTTTTTAAAGTGTAACACAAGGTGGGGTGAAACGCTCGGGTTTAGGCTTTGACTGGTAAATGTGGTATAATGTGGGCATTTGATAAATGTTACAACACATTAATAAAAACTCGAATGAGAAAGGAAAAGAATTAAGAAGGGCCTGAAGCCATAAGGTGAAGTACCTAAGAACACTAGCCAGATGTAAGGAAATATTTTACATAGTCCTGTTTATCTTAGATTATGTCGTATACTGCTACAACCGTCGAAAAAAGTTCAAGTTCAATCATGCATTGAGACGGATTTGAATATCAACATTCTTCAACGAAAAAGCCTCTGCGAGATAAATTTTGGTAAGATTGTGTTTAAGTCCCTTAGTGGTTAATTTAAGGTATTGGGATATTTTTTCTAAAATGTTTTTAAACATCTGAGGCGTGGTTTTTTGTCAAAATAATTTTTTCTAAATGTTGAGGCGAAGTTTTTATAAAATTTATTTTTCGATGATCTTGTTCAAACCACGAGTCAATGTATTTCAAACGACATGTCAATGTCATTCAAACGACATGATATGTGGCGCATAGGCTCATTTGTAGCTCGCTTGAAGTATTTTGTCAAACGACATGCCACTGTTTCACTTTTCTAAAGTCATTTGATATGTCGCGAGAAGTCGCTTCAAGCAACATTTAAAGTCGTTCGAGCGATAAGGAGATCTCATTCAAACAAAGTCACCAACTCAACTTTTTTATAAATAGCGTGTTAATTGATTCATTTTTCGTCAAGAAGACCTGAGTTTTTTCAGATACACGAAAACTGCAAACTGCAAAACGATTTTGTCTTCTTCATTAACGGTTGTTTAAAAATTTGTTTTTCAATTCACAAAAATCCCAATAGTTTAGTGAATTATTTTTGGAACCCAAGATACAAACTTGTTCAAGTTTCTCTTGTAGAGAGGGTAAATCTATGGTTGATGACTGCATGTCATTGGGAGTACTTGTGGGTGTTCCTGGCTGATTCAGAGCTATGTGCTCTTGTGGGGTTTCTGCGGTTGATCCATTGCTGACTCTAAGTTGCGTGTCTATGTGAGTGTCTGCGGATATTGATTACAAATTTCAATGTGTATGCAAGTTGCGATTTACCTTTGCATAGTGAAATAAAGTGGTTTTCCCATTTGGATTTTTTATTGAAATTTGTGTGTCGACAATTTATTTATGATGGTTTGATTTCACCTACCTTGATGTATGTTTTAGGTTTTAGTTAATTTGGATAAAAATTGACTCCAATTAAATAAGTTTAAAATTAGAATTAGTGAATTGGCATAAATTGATATCACACCGCAAGTAGCGCATTTACAAATTGGTATCAGAGAGGGTTTCTTTAATTTAATGAGTGATCTTGTTCTCTGCAAAATTTTGTGATAATGATTTTTTGAAAAAAAATATGATTTTTAATTTTTTTTTTGCAAAGTTTTCGAATGAAAACTTATATAATTAGTTGCCACATTTTGACTGGTCTAATTATGCCTATTGGAAAGCCCGTTTTAAACCTCATTTAAAGGCCGTCAATGAGCGAGTTTGGGTTGTGTGTGAAAGTGGATGGACTCCTCCCACTGTCACTATAAAAATGTAATGAATCTTAAATTTATGATTGACTGGACTGAAGACAAATTTAAATGGATCACTTTTAATTCTCGTGGGCTAAGTATAATTTTTAGTACCATCACTCCTGAAGAGTTTCGACGTATTATGTCATGAACCACGTCAAAAGAAGCATAAGATGTTTTACAACTTACCCATGAAGGCACAAATGCGGTCAAAGAGTCTAAATTACAAAATATAAATTCTCAATTTGAAATGATAACCATGCTTAAATATTACTATTTTCATGATGTTTATGCACATTTGTCTGATATTGTCAACACCAATTTCAATCTTAGTGAGAACATTCCTGATGCATATATGGTTAAAAATATTTTGAGATCGTTGCCTAAAGATTTTATCCCAAAAGTAACTATTTTAAACTCCTTAGGAAATTTGATTAATCTAAAGTTAAAAGAGCTTGTAGGAGACCTACAGACATACAAAATTGACATGTTTCCTGACACTGTCAAGCCTAAGGATGGAGGGATAGAACTTATAGCCCAGTCTAGGAAGAGAGAGGAAGTGTCCAATAGAGATAATAAAAATAAAGGGAAAGTTTGTGAGTCTGAGTCTAACGGTGAGTTTGATTTTCATGATGTGGCCTTGCTTGCTAAAATTTTTAAAAAGTTTCTCAAATTTTCAAAAGAAAATTCTTCCAATAAAAGATTTTTTGAGAAAAATAAAAAGAAAGGTGAGGCTAAAGAAAGCGGTGACAAAGAAATAGAGAGAAGGATAATAAGGAATATGAGAGATGCTTTGACTGTGAGGGTAAGGAGCGTAATGCTTTTGAGTGTCCCACTAGGCTAAAGAGAAAGGGTAAGAAGATTGACATGCCGACCACTCTTAGCGATAGTGAGGAAGAGGTGAAGGATTCTGGGGATGAGTCTTCACATGGGATGTGTGTAACCTTTTAGCCAGTCACATGAGAACACCTTGTTTGTTCCACGATGATGAGGATACTATTGCACTTGAGAGCCCTGAGGATATTTTGAGTGTTTCTAGTGAGTGTTAGAGTGAGTGCTCTAGTGAGGGTGAAAATGTACTCCAAATTGCGTTTAGGGATTTGTATGTTGATACCTTAAATTCGAATAAGTTGAATAAAGAACTAGGTCTTAGGGTGATAGATTTGGATAGAGAGATAGAGGTTTTGAGGGGATTTGAGGCATCGACGAGTCAACTCGAGAATGTGAAGGTTACTTTGAGTTAGTAGTTAATCATCGTAGGTCGGGGGAAGAGTGTGTGTCACAATTAGAGAAAGATCTTGAACGTGACCAAGAGGTATAGGTCAATTTAGCGAATACATCTAAGAAAGTAGGAAAGATTCTCCTCGGCACCGCTTTGGGTAATGTTAAGAGATAAGAATAGGTCATGATGGTTCATCCACTTCCCATGTTGCACCCGAGTTGGTTCCTGAGTTTGTGATTGATCCATATGTCTCTCAACCCAAACCACCTAGGCATCCCATTTAGGATAGGAAAGTGTGTCCTAGATGATTTAGAAGAGGCGTTCCTAGGACCATGTATGTTTGCATCTATTGTAAGAAAAGAGGACACCTTAGGGAATTTTTCTTTAAGTTGGGTAGTGTGTCGCATCGAGTTTTTCCACATGTTACCAGACACGCACCCACACATGATGCTCCAGATGATTACATGAGAGAGTTTGCACATATTAGGGAACAAGTTAAGTTTTTGGTCAAGACTTCACATGACTTGATGGATGTTTTTCATAGGATGACACCACCTTTGGAAAACTCCACTACACCTAACGGTTTAGGTTTAGACGTGTTTGCTAGCATATAGTGATTTTTATGATAATATTTTATGCCTATTACTACTGTGTACCATTTTTATGTTTATAGCTTTCTATTTTTGCTATATTTTTTCAACAAACCAAAAATATTTTTCATTTTGAAAATCTTGGAAAAATACAAAAAGATATCCTATTTTTTTGGGAAAATTGAAAAAACCAAAAAGATTTTATTTTGATAAAATTTTTGGAAAAAGACAAAATGAGTTTTGTATTTTGTTTACACAGTTTATGAATGGACATTTAGGATGACCAAGTCACAATAACATTCCATATCCTTGTGACTATTTGATAGTGTTTTGATATGCATCATCATTTCATTTTTGTGCTTCATAACTTTCTTCATGTTTGACTCTTAGTCTCCTTTAATTCACACTTGCACATACATTGTTTGGCTATTGTTCTTGTCTATCACACATTGGTTAAAATGTTTCTATCTCGATCCTATTTTTAAAATGAACTAAATGCGATAAAACTTGGCAATGAAAGAGTGCATGTAAGAACAGTTGCTCGTGATGATTTTTTTTAAAATTTCCAAAAAAATGTTGAGTGATCACGGGAAAGGGTTGCGAGAGTACAAAATTAACTCATCGTGAAAGCCACCATTTAAAAGAGCCCTAGAAAAAATCAAGGCAATAAAAAGATAAATATGCCAAAAATGGGTCCAATAGGATTTCATTAAGTTGAGAAAAATTTATCACCTCAAGAAAAAATAAAAAATATATTGTGTAAGAGGGAGTTTGCTTGGAAATTAAACAACCGGTTTGCATGTCCTGACAAAGTCTTGAAAAAGTATTGCATAGTTTTAGACATTATTGGTAAGGATAATTTTGAGATCATTCGTTAGGAGTATCCATATTCATCCTGCACATATGTTATGTTTGGTTGCATTGATTTTACTATCGAATCTATTCACACCCATTCATTCCAAAACCACGATTTTGTTATCTCATGGTGTGTGATTTTTGCAAAATTATTTTTCACTTTTGTTTAAAAAATTGAAACGTCAAAACTAGTTGGTGAATGATTTCAAGTATATATTTGATGATCGTAGATGTTTGCTTTGCTTGTAGTGACACTCCATGCTAATTTATGTTTATTCTTTTCGTTGTATATTTCGGACAAATAAAAACGGCGAGAAAGAATTATGATTCAATGTGGGAGTTTATATTATGGATGAGAATTGAGAATCAATATTTGTTTTGATTTATGTTTATCACATTTGAAACTCGATAGGTCACGACGATATTTTTTCCTTATGCAATGTGTATAGGTACAAATTTGAAGATCATATTTTTCACACCCTGATGATAACAAAGAAAAGTTGGAGATTTGAAGATTTGACGTGAAGATTTTTTTTAAAGAAAGTTTAAAACTAGATTTTAGTACCTTTTCAGTTTTGGGTTCATGGGATGGTATTAAATTTGTATAGGACATTTGATTTGATAATTAAGATGTTTTTAGTTTGTACTGGCATAGACGTATGGGGAGATCTATAAGGACATATTTTACATAGTCATGTTTACATTAGAGTATGTTGTATACCGCTACAACCATCAAAATAAAATTAAAGTTCAATCATGCATCAAGACGGACCGAATATCAATGTTCCTCAAACGGAAAGCCTCTGCGAGATAGATTTTGGTAACATTGTGTTTAAGTCCCTTAATGGTTCATTTAAATTGTTGGGATGATTTTTATAAAATGTTTTTAAACATTTGAGGCGTTGTTTTTCGTCAAAATAATTTTTTCTAAGTGTTGAGGCCGAGTTTTTATAAAATTAATTTTTTGATGTCGTTCAAACAACATGACAAAGTCGTTCAAATGACAGCTTCAAGTGACAAGTTGTGTCGCGCGAAGGCTCATTTGTAGCTCTCTTGATGTATTTTATCAAACGACATGCTACTGTTTTACTTTTTGAAAGTCGTTTGATTTGTTGTGGGAAGTCGCTTTAAGCAACATTTAAAGTCGTTCGAGCGATAGGGCAATCTCGTTCGAGCCAAGTCACCGACTCAACTTTTTTATAAATAGCATATTAAATGAGTCCTTTTTCATTAAGAACACCTAAGTTTTTTCTGATACATGAAAACTGTAATTTATAGAACAATTTTTTCTTCTCCATTTAGGGTTTAAAAATTTGTTTTTTTAGTCCACAAAAATCCCAATAGTTTGGTGAATTGTTGGAACCCAAGATATGGAATTTTTCAAGTTTCTCTTATAGAGAGGGTAAATCTACGGCTGACGACTGTATGTCATTAGGAGGACTTATTGGTGTTCGTGGATGATTCAGAGTTGCGTGTTCTTGTGGGTTTTCTGTAGTTGATCCATTGCTAACTCTAGGATGCATGTGTATGTAAGTTGCGATTTACCTTTGCATAGTGAGATAAAGAGGCTTTCTCTTTTGGGTATTTTTTCTGAAATCTGTGTGTCGACAATTTATTTATGATGATTTGATTTTACCCACCTGGATGTATGTTTTAGGTTTTAGTTTATTTAAATTAAATTGACTCCAATTAAATAAGTTTAAAATTGGAATTTGTGAATTGGGATAAATTGATATCACACTACAAGTAGTGCATTTACACCAAAGCATATGGTAACGTAGTCGGCAGCGTGAAGGCCGTTAAAGTACATGATTATTTGGAGGTGTGAAACCTCGCTTATTAAAATAATGGCTGGCTAACCCTCTACTAAAATAAAAAAGGAATCGCAAATGGTTCATTCTTAGCATCACTATCAGAAAACCATTTAATTAGTAACCACCTATTATTTCATCAAGGTTGGTTTAATTTTAAAGTTTAATTAAATTATCGTAAACAACACCATTCACCATACACCATTCCAGGTGAATAAGTAAATACACAATAACATAACTAAATCTGAATACTGGAATAAAATAAAATCCACAAACCAAACAAACCATCGGTTTACAATCCACTACAATAATCCAATAAAGCTGAATTAAATAAAACTGAAATAAGAACTAACATTGGCTGATATCCCGGATAATAACTCACTGAATCCTATTTAGAATCTCAAAGATAGAAAATAGCTAACCAATTCCTACAACACTCCACAACTGCTATATCAATTTACCGGCCTAATAATCCCATATCATAAATGCATATACCAATCAGCTCCAACCCCTTCTTCTCCAATCGTACCCTTCGTCTCTAGTCTCTTCATCTCCAATCGTACATAACTCAAGCCTCTTCATCTCTAATCGTACATAACTCTAGCCTCTTCATCTCAAATCGTACCATTCAGCTCCACCCTTCTTCATCTCTAATCGTCCATTCATTACCTCGACACCTACTTCATCTCTAATCGTCCATTGTTGTATCAATAAAGAGTTTTTAGCTGGGATATGAAAATTACCCAAAATTATACGTAGAAATCCAAAGAGGATTCATAAAGTCACTGAGGGCTCCCACTTTTACCTCGGTAAAATCGGTGATGCCCACAACTGAGGGTTTTGTGGGTAAAGCCAGTTTCTTTTATTTTTGGTTTATGGCAGGCACGTGGTTAAGTTTGGGAGTTATTTTTTTAACCAAGTCAAAAGAGTAACTCCGATTTTGGTTCAAGTTGCAAAACGTATTTAGGTGGGTTGGCTCGGGTCAAATGTTAAGAGCATGGCAAAGCAGGTGGTTTCCGAATATGGTAGTTAATAGCTGCAAATGGGTTTGCTGTTGGGTTCGTTGTGGGTTAAAGGTAGCAGGAAGGAGTTTTTGGCTCTGCCCAAGATCAGTAAATGAATATTTTTTTCACAAATATAAGTCGGGGAAATCAAATGGGTTTGTTCCCACTAGCAACTTCTTTAGTGTTATTTACCTATTTAGAAACCATTGTCAAATTGTGTTTTTGATCAAATGTTATTCTGAATTTTTGTTATCCAGCGTTATTTATCTTGAAAGGCTCTAGATTTGTTTAAATCGGATGTTTTTTTTGGTTGCGCAGACTATAAATCTAACGGTCATGTATACATTGACAAATTATAATACACGTCCTCTCAATACAATTTTACATCAACTTCATTAACGCACTCCCCTTGATATGCACTTTAGATCAATTGAAGATTTTGTTGTCAATGTTCTATTAAATTGAATTTAATGTTTTTGATGCCTATTGTGTTGAGTTTTTTATGATTTCAAACTTTGGTTTGACAATGGGGTGTTTTTTTTTCTAGGTCAAGTACTGTTTGGAGAACAACAAGCGACTCATTTACTTCTCTACTTAGAAAGTCTATGGATACAAGTTCAAAACATTCCAAAACATATTATGTCTCATTTGTTTTTGGCAAAAATTTAATGCTTTGTGAAATCAATTTTTTAGTAAATGTTGTGTATATTTTTATAAGGAAACTATTTTTATCTCATTCTATTTTGATGATTTATAATATGAATGTTTTTCTGTTATAGACATTTTGAAGTCTTAAGGTTCTGTAAATACCAAAAACAAAATTAACTATTTTATTTTTTGGTTTATTGACAATGATTGGATTTTTAGTTATTTGATTGTGAGAATCCTTTATTTTATGTTTTTCACAAATCAGATTTTTTTTCCTTTCAAAAATTATATATTTGTTAGGTGTTCTTAGATTTTAGAATAATATTTTTTTTGAAATCTTTAAAATTTTGATGTCCCTATTTATAATTTGTTAGGTATTCTTTATGTTTGTAAATAAGGTATATTCACGTAACAAATTGAACATTGTTTAAACTCAAACATAGATCAACTGTCACTCATAGCCTCGCCTACAGATCGCGCGGGTTTACGATATATATATATATACACTAGCGGAATACCCGTGCCTGAAGGCACGGCGAAAATTTCCAAAGTACGTAAACGGTGAAAATTTCCAAAGTACGTAATTGCAAAACAGTGAAAATTTCATTCCCCAACAAAGCAGAGTGTAATTTAAACATAAACGTGCCAAAGTATTTTTGAACCGATTACAAATCCAAAAAACTGCGTCAATTAAGACTAATCATTGAATTTATTATAACGTGCACACGATTTAGAAAATTTGGGCAAAAAATCTCCCCTATTTATAGGACTATCCACCTTTTTAAGAAACCAAAATTACTCGGCTATACAAATAGTAACTTCACCAACAAAATGATGATAAAATAATGCTAAAATGACGATGAATATGATTAGGCATTTTTGTGTGTCTATGATAAGACTTGTCAAGTGGTCATGTTGAATCGTCTTCATGTTGTGCAAAGTTTGCTAAATTAAGTTGCATTGACACGAATTCAAAAATAAAATTAGTAAGAAGTGAGTTTATGACCGTGTTGTGACATACAGCTTGATGAAACACTGCTAGAAATCTGAAAAGGATAAACTATTCTTCGTCATCAAAAGAAAGGAGGCTTATCATTTGACTATAATCATTAAGCACGGGAAAAATATTCAAATAGATTCAGACTAAACGGATAATATCTAAACAGTTTTTGGTTGCCATTTTAAAGCATATAAAAGACCTCCCTACTAAATGTGTAAAAACATCACTGGCCATCATTAATCCCGATGAAGGGGCACGGGGCTGTTGTATCATGGCTTTGGCATGTGGCATCATAAACCTTTGGCCCTTGGATCCTGTATCAAGTGAGAGGCATGCCTGACCTATAGCAGCACCAACTGCAACTGCATGTATCTCCTTTAATTCCATCATAGCATCATAAATTGTAAAACCTGTTTATTCTCGATAAAATTAGTACTCTCATATTGAAAACTCGAGACAAAATCATTCAATTAGTCCAGTAAGTGTTGATCACACAATTAATTCTCGCATTAACACAACACTGCTCAAAGAGTATGTTAACAGGTCACTGTTTTTAGAATCATTCAATTAGTTCTATTAGTTCACTGTGTTTAGAATAACAGTTCACTATTTTTAATACATAAAGAATACATATGGTAACATTTAAAGACCAAAAACCTAACTAAAGTCCGATGTTGAGGGAACAAAGAGTATACTTGCTACGATTTCGAAGAGCGATTATGGCTCAATCTGCAAAATAATTGATAAACAACAAAATTAATCATCAAAACAAAACATAAACACAAAAAAACACAATGTGTATAACTATTAACAAAACAAATCATGAATCTTAAAACCCTATGCGTTTGAATTCTCTTATCCCATCTCATCCCCAAACAACAAAAAAATCGACATAGAAGTATTCTAATTTATTTTCACAATGGCACATTCACCTTGAAATAACTGGTGACAGCCCTGTCATTCACAGTAAGAGGAGATGATATGACATCACAAAATTTGGCTATCAACAGATCATTGGCTACACTTTTGAATGTCCTTCAGTTCCTTGGGGTGATATGTATTTGATCTCCCTCAAGCTTCCTCGTGAGGTTTTTGCCATCTGCGACCATAACTGATCTCACTCCATAAAAAGCACTGCTCATGCTCAAGTAAAGTTCAAACAGCTAAATAAATATAAACTGGTTGGTGCTACTTTTTCTAGATCTGGTGTTTTGAAATAAATTGGTTACTTGCACTTGAGCATCCTACAGTGTATGTAATCGCTAAACGATAAAAATTTACAATGTATGTAACTCCAAAACGAAAAAAATTACGTTCCCCGACAAATAATAAATAGTCCACCCTATTTAACAAAATCAACTACCACATGAAGCAATCAAAAGAGGTAAAAAAAAGACAAAAAAAACTTCCAAGAACCAAATCCAGCAATGAAAATACGAAACTTTCGGCAGCAGCAGGTGCTTTGTTAATGTGTTGTTGATGTATTTTCGATAACCTCATCATCGTAATCGATATCTTGATGTGTTGTTGTTGCAACAACAGGTGCTTTGTTGTTGTTCCAGCAGCAGCTATTGTGTTATTATTGCAACAGTGCATAGTCAAAAGTTCTTAGGAACCAACAATTCGAAATTTCTTTTTCTCGAAATCCGCCTTTCGAAAGTTAAATAACATATATGATTTTGTATGTGACAGGTCAATTTAACAACATATCAAACACTGTGATTGTAAAGTTGTAAATTTAGGACAACAAATTTAATGGAAAGAAACAATACAATTCATTAAAACTTACCCTATCTTAAACAAAATTATGCGAAAAAACTGAAGAAAAATCCAAAATCATGTGATAGAGTATATTTTCGGGACTGTGGTAGGTGTTGGTCAACCCTTTAAGATCTAAACAAATTTTGAAAATGAAAGAACACATTCTAAATAGAGGATATAGTGCAGAGATAAGACAAATCATACAGATCTACCAAGAAGTATAAGATAAGAGTTCACTACAAAATGCATAACAGTTCACTATTACACGATGAACTTTACACTTCTCCAAGATTACTGTTTTCTGTATAGCTTGAAGTATCTAAACTAATACACAATTTTGAAGGAAAACTCATGGATACTTTATAACAAATTTTAGTTTGTCAATTTATTTCATGGATATCGGATATAAAATCTATAATACACATTGACCCTAGTTTTCAAAATCACGTTAAGAGTGAAGTAACATAATGAAGATACCTCATTTGAGTTCCGCAGGTGATGCTTTTCACAAATACGTAAAACATGGTCATATAAAAAAGTGTAAAAAAGAAAGAAGGGTGAAGGATGCACTGTCTCAGACACAAATAAAAGAAAGAAGGGTGAAGGAAGGATTGGGAGAGTGGGGCCCGCACTTTGGGATGTAAATGGCTTAAACTAGGTTGATGGGTCATTGTCCGGCTGCATTTGGTATGCAACAGGTGGGGGCCGTGTTAAGCTTCGGGTTAGTAGTATTTGTCGAGGGTCGTTGCTGGTTAGAGTTGGATAAGAGTTGATAGAAAGTGGGTACCTCTGTTAGAATACTTTTAGTACCTCCATTATAACCTAATCAATTAACTAACTTAACAACCTTAAAACACATTGTTTAGTTAAGCAACCAAAATAAGTTACAGTAATGAATAAATGCTCTGTTTTTTATACAAACTATTGATAAGAGAAAATCAAACTTGAGTGTGTTGCGGTCCTGTGTCTTATTGTTTGCTGTGAGTTGCATAAGTTGGGACTTGCATAGTCTGGGGAATTCACGGACAGTTTAAGCAATCTGTAATTTAGTGCATAGATTTAAATCCCTAATATATATCCCTTATCAAAACAAAAAATTGATGAATGTAGAAAAAATAAACTAAAAAGAAGTTTACGTACTGGCCTGCAAATTACCTCGTCCTCCGAATTTTACCTACAACAAAGAAAAAATAATGATAATAAAAAATCATAAAGAATCAACAAAAATTAAAAAAAAAAGGTATAGCACAAAACCACTAAATCGAGAATTAATCAAGGAGGAAACTATATAACCATGAGAAGACCGATATCAATATGAAATGCATGATGCTTGTGCTTTATTGATAAGAAAAGCATTGTGTGTATGCGTTGAGAACTTATGAAAGGCTATACGTGTAACGAAGAACGGAGGCAAAAACAGTTTACATATGTCGTGGTATCATCATCGCAGTATGGAACTGCTGCTTCGTAGTATTGTCATCGATGAATTTACATATGTCGCATAAGTATTACCCCCTTTTAATGCTGCAATTCAAAAAAACTCAATTGCAGTCGTGAGTACCTCATTCAATATCACAGGGTGAAGACATTCGTTGCATTGATTAAGATTGTTCACCTAAATCAGCCATCATTGTGTCCTTCACCTATAAGAGGTCACGACGGTTAGATGATATTAACAATGATAAGCCTAAAAATAGTTTATCCAATGTCTAAGTTTATGTCATCTATGCAATTAAATGCACAAAAAACGTGTACAGGTGGAAAAGGGTTACAAAAATACTTAAGCTGGCTAAAAAGTATTAGAAAATCAATACCAATTCATATCATATCATTTAATACACATAACATTAACAAAAAAAATATTTAAACGGGAAATGTTCTCAATATTAAAGTATCATATGTAAATCTCAGTGATCCCTTACGAAAACTTAATCAAGAAACTCCATCCTTACAAAATAAATTCCAAGGAGTTGGATTAAACCATGTATGAATCAAAAAACTGTAAACACAATGATAGGAATGCCGTAGGAGTTGGTGGAACCACCTCCATCTATCTAAACTGTAAACACAATCAGAACACTCAAAACTACACGTAGGTACATATATTAGTATATTTGTAAGATGAAGAGAGTTTCATTGTGTTTGATAGAGACTGATAACAAAGAACCCACTGATAGACGTACATTATATGCAGGAGATAACTAATATCTCCCGAGGGAAGCTCTAAACTTCAGTGAAAAACTAAAAACCTTAAAAAGTCCCAAAACCAAACCAAAATGAGGGTCTTAAGCATCCAAATGTAGAAAAAAATGTGGTCCATTTATACATCTAAACTCACCTTATCATTTGATAATAAAGCTATAAATATTTCGAAATCCCAAATCTTAAACACAAAAACCACTGATCAATCGTAGTGGTTGAGATCTAATAAGGGAGTCAATTGTTTATAACCTTATCATGTATGAGCCTTCTTCAACACTCACCAAAAAGTTCCTATTTTGGTGTCACTAAGCATATAATACAGAAATAATTACATTAAAAAACATCAATTCCCAAGCTACCCAATTTTTTTAAACACCACAAACAACAATAAAATATGTATGACCATAACATATGAATTTTCAAGACAACTAATACTTTAAAAATATATAATGAACTACTCCCCATGACAAAATGATCACATCGGTAGAATTACAAAATATTAGGCACTTCAATTTTTCATTCTTTGTAGATATCACAGTTATCACCAACGATCCCTGATGGCACTGAAATTCTGCATTCCGGGTAGATAACACAGTTATGACCTGTGATCGTTGATCAGTAGCACTCCTTTTTTCCTAAAGGAGTTTCTCAATCATTTATGATTATGGTGGCACACTGCAAAAATGATGAAATTTTGCCTTTGTTAATGGTGTGCTTTAATGACATTAAGTCTAAATAATCTGTACAGAATTATAAAACATAGTATCTACAAACTATATTAGGCTATATAATCATAGCACGGGATTAAAGGGTTCAAAGTTTTTTTTCCAAGTACCTGTGTCACTCAATTAGGCTATATATGGGCTCTATTGGCAAGTAATTATATTAGGCTATATATTGGCAGGGTTGATGTTGGTGATGATTCTCAATAGGTCATGGATAGTTTTGGAAATAACCTTTTTATTCTTCTATTCCTAAAATGATCAAATGATCAAACTGGGGTTTCTAACTGAGTGTTTCTTTCAGGATGGAGCTTGAAAAGTTCTTACAAACCATGAGTGTTCTACTCTTACAACTGATGTCAAGGTTTCTACTCTCAAACAGGTGCTTATAAATGAGTGTTCCTTTCACTGTGGATTCTTACTTTGATACTTTCAGCTTAATCTCACAAATGGATCTTAAAAAGTTGCTTACAAAATTAATATCATTTTAAATGTTATCAAGATACAATAAAGTGTTAAACCATATTTTTGTTTCAGGATGGCAACTACTTGTAAAAGTTTCTCTCAATTTAATATTTTAAGATGTCCATTTATGTTTTCAGATTTTATTTGTGTATTTTGATTTTGAAATCTTTGGTGAAATTTTATCTTAAAGGAAAACATAAATTTTAAGATAAAAAAAAGAAAACAAAATCAAAATAACTATCAAAATAACTATCAAAGATCTCTGAACAAATCGAAAACTAATCAAATAGAAACACCAATTTAAAAAATGAAAAACTCCAAAATAATGTCATCAAACCTAGATCTATATCTTGATTACGCTTCATAAAACCCATATTTGAGTTATAATATAGCCTACCTTTGAGTTGTGAGAGTAAACCTTGACATCAGTTATGTAAACCCTAGACCTGAGTGTGAAAAACACATACCTTTGGTTGTGACAGTTGTGGATCACGTTCACAATTCGAAATTCCAAAATAACTGAGAAATAAAAGGGTTAGAGTATGCCTTATACAAAACAAATAAGCCAAAAATAATATACTGCAAAAAAGCACGAAATCGCAAGGAAAAAGGTTACAAAATTAAAATTAATATATGCATAAACCTAAACTACATAAAAAGTAGTAAGCCCTAGAAATATCCAAAAAGACATATTCTAAACACCATAAATCTTCAAAAAAATGAAGAAGATGAACACCGTACCTTGGAGAGGAACACCGCACATTGGAGAGAGAGAGAGAGATTGAAATTTGTGGGATTGTTTGTAGCAAGAAGAGACAGATAGTTTTTTGGGATTGTGAAAGTGTATAGAGAGAGAGAGAGAGTTGGTGGGATTGTGAAAGCTGAAATCTCCTTCCCAATATTTCTCGATCCATGTGAGGGGAGATTTTCAGACGTGTGAGATAGAGAAAGGGGAGATGATCTCAGTCATCCATTTCTTGCTTTGGTGGCACCATCTCAACCTCTACTTAGCTTATCTCTTTATAGAATAGTATCCAAATTCTACTCCTTATTTTATATATATATATATATATATATATATTTGTGTGTGCGTGCGTGTGTGTGTGTGTTTGTATGAGTTTGTACATAAATTAACCCATTTGTTTAACCAATTTGTTTGTATTATTGTTTAATAATAACAACAAATATGACAATCCAGTTAATATGTATTCTTATATATAATTCCTATTTTGATATTTTCTTAATTAAGTCTCATTGACTATTCAACCACTAATTAAGTTTTATTTTTAATGGTGTACATAGAAAATATTTATGTCTGTATAATTTTTTTATTGAAATATTATGTACTCCATGGATTTTATTTGATAAGTATATGGAATTCATTTTCTTGCGAACGCATTAAATTTTACTGTTTGTGTAATATTAACACAGTAAATGTCATTGTTTGTGAAAATATCATAGATATAAAACTATTTCATTTTTTGGTGCATACTGTCTGTGTAATTTTTTCTTTGAAATTTTATAGGCTTCATGGATCTCATTTGATAGATCTCGGCGAGTAGATTTCAAAAATAGTAATTTTGCGAAAACGAATTTGTCAATCAAAAGTTATGATCATTTGATGATTAAAAATAGGATGCTTAAAAAAGTTCAATCACTTATGTAACTTCCCCAAGGAAGTTACGGATGGTTGGTTTAAAAGGGTAAAATTGTGAAAATAATTCTCAAAAAATTTGAATAGGACCTATTTAATGGTTGAAAAGTCAATAGGACTTAGTTAAGGAAACTATATTCTCATAGGACCTATATATAAAAAAACTAAAATTAGTCGAGTACTTTTTGTTGCTTATAGATTATACTAGTATACCAATGAGGTTGGTAAAAAACGACACTTGGACCCGAGAAAATTATTTCAGACAAAATGGTTAACATATTTATCAACTCTTGTAACGATTAAAGGCACATTTTAGTATAATTTGAATTTTTAATTCTCTTGTTTTCAATTGAAATATCGAGGGATGGAAAGTGAGACGGTTAGATCATTGTCGTACGAGGACTTAAAATTCTACACAGACAACTTTAGTGAAAACTATTACATTGAAAACTTCCAGTTTGGCAGAGTTTACAAAGGATTCACTGGTTCACAACAGGTGACAGTCAAAAAATGGGAAGATCCTTAAATCTATGGGTATCTAAAAGGAGACAATGAAAAAAGATATATAGTATGTTTTCAAGCCAGATATTATAATTCTAATTTAATTTTTGTTCTGGGGATTAGATTTCAATTTTCACTAGTTGCCTGATGTTAGGTTTTTCCTGGAAGGAAGAAATTCTTTTACTCCAGCATTCAAAAGTAAGAAATCATCCGAATGTCGCCAAGTTAATCAGCTATTGCCGTGAAGGTCAGGAACAACTCGGCGTTATTTTTTATCTGAAGTTGCTGGATTCTGTATATAACCTTGTACTCAAAGGGACATGTTCTTCTTTTAATCTCTCCATTGTATTGTTTTTATTCGGCACAAAATATAACTGTTAGCACTACCTTGCATTCAAGGAATTGACTTGGCATGATAGATTTTACGGTCTATTAGTAGCTTGGTATGATGAGAATCAATTACTTCATGTGAAAATTATATTTCTCCACTAGTCCCGAATTAAGAGTCCACTAATCTCAAATTAATAGTCCACTTTACTTTTTTTGGATATAATCAACAAAACAAATTCAACGATAGTAATAAAAGTGTTGATTTTGACCGTTAATTGAGTGTATCCTTAATATATACAAAAAGGAAGATTTGGAGTTTGAATTTGGGACGGAGGGAATAATATATTTTGTGATGAAGGGGTTATTTCATTTTGGAATCTTGCTACAATGGTATACTACATATATATGCATCATAGTTGTTAAAGGCACGCTCCTAGGCTCCAGGCTCACCAAGGTGCATCATTGGCATCTCGCCTCGCCTCACCTCAGACAAGGCCCCTTCAATAAGGCCTGCACCTTGTGCGCCTAGGCTCCAGGCTCGGGGTGCGCCTAAGACTCATTAAATGTTTTATATAAAATGACCCCAATACAAGAATGGATCAATTAATATGTTGACAAAACTTTTTTTCCAGTGAAATATGGAGAATTGAACCATTTCCCACCCCAAAACTAACCAAAGTCGAGCATAAGTTGGGGTAAAACTTGATCTTTATCACTTAGTCAAAAGAAACTAAAAAAACTCCAACGTTGTTGCATCTCCAATTGATTTTAATTTTTCTTTTCATACATTGGAGTACATTTGTTTTAAACATATTAATACCTTTGCTTTTGTTGATTATTTGATAATTAATATGTTAAATAAATTTTAAAATTTGATTATATATTTTTTCTCATATGATAAATTAGATATATCTTCTTATGTGTCTCTTCATAACCTTGTATAATAGTAATTTATGATATATTTCAAATTTTAGATCATAAAATAATCTTATTATTATAGACATGTTGAAATAATTAGGGCATAAAGAGAATTTTAGAGACAAGAAAAATTCTCATTAATTGGTGTGTCAATTTGTTTTGATGGGGGGTCACCGCTTATTTATAGTACAATTTGGTAGAGTCCTAATAGGAGTGGACATCCACTTAAATAGGATAAATACAAATATTAATAACATTCCCTCTTGGATGTACACCATTTTCACCATTCAATAATATTTGCCTCATTAAAACCTTACTAAGGAAAACCCATTGGAAAAAAATCGTAGTGAAGGAAAAAGAGTACAGTTTTTGTGATCATTGAGTCGGTGTTGGACGTGATTAATGTTGCCTCGTTAAACTTTTACTAAAAAAACTCAATGTGAAAAAACCTAGTTAAAGGAAAAGAGTACAACACACAAATGTCCCAAATTATATATTCTTGTATCCTCATCCTGATAAGATGCTCACCTTGATTGATATGTTCAATTTCACTGTCGGTGGAGTTGGCACATTCCAATCTCGTACACAAACTTTTAAAATGTAATCTTTGGTATTGGTTTTGTGAATAGATCATCTAGGTTATCACTTAAAAGAACTTGCATGACTTCAATCTCATTTTTCTTCTGAAGCTCATGAGTGACGAAAAACTTTGGTGAAATGTTCTTGGTTCTATCTCTTTCGATGAATCCTTCTTTAATTTGTGATATACATGTTGCATTGTCTTCATAGATGACACTTGGAATATCTGTAATGGAAGGTAATTGACAAGAACTACGAATATGCTGAATTAAAGATCTCATCCATACACATTCACGATTAGCTTCATGAAGAGTTAAAATTTCAGAGTGGTTTTAAGAAGTAGCTATTAAAGTTTGTTTAGTAGAACGCCAGGAAATTGTCATATTACCACAAAGAAATACATAACCTGTCTAAGATCAGCCCTTGTGAGGAAGAGATATATACATAATCTGCATAACCAACTAACTTGGAACTATAAGAGTTATGTGAATAAAATAAACCCATGTTAGTGGTTCCACGTAGATATCTTAGGATATGCTGGACACCAGCCCCAATGCCATTTGGTTGGTTCAGAATTATATCTAGTAAGCAGGTTCACAGAGAATGAAATATCCGGCCTAGTAAACTGTGCCAAGTACAACAATGCACTAATTTCACTTAAATGGGGTACTTCTGGACCCAATATTTCTTCATCTTCTTCTCTAGGACGGTGTGGATCTTTCTTTATGTCTAATGATCGAACAACCATAGGGTACTTAGTGGGTGCGCTTTATCCATATTAAAACATTTTAATGCATTTTCGGTATAATTAGACTAATGGACTAAAGTCCCACTAGAATTTTTCTCGATTTGCAGGTCGAGACAAAATTTTGTTTTTCCAAGTTCTTTTATCTCAAATTCATTTTTCAAATAGTTAGCAGTTGCTTCGAGCTCTTCTGGAGTCCTGATTAAATTTATGTCAGCCACAGACTTCTACTATTGCATATTCTTTAAAGGATTTCTTTATAAATGCAGAAGGGAAAATTGGATTGTTTCCATACCCCTCCTTAGATAAGTATTCAGTAAGACGATTGTACCACATTCTTCTGGATTGCTTTAAACCGTATAATGAATGTCTTAGTTGGATCGAATGCGTATTCCTTAGATTTACTGCTGGAAAAGGAAATTCTTCAGTAATTTTCATGTATATTTATGTGTATAAGTACTTGTATAAATAAGTGGTCACAACATCCATGAGACTCATATCAAGATTTTCAGAAACCGCTAAGCTAACTAGATATCTAAAGGTTATACCATCCATAACAGGGAAGTATGTTTCCTCCAAATCAATCCTAGGTTTCTACAGGAAACCTTATGCCACAAGTCGTGTCTTATATCTAGTGATTTCATGATTTTATTCACCTAGAAATTATTGCCTAAATTATAGGTACACTCTCTCTCTCCTGGTTTCACCGTCAGGTGACACATGTCTGGTCCGCATTCTTAAAATGTGGACTAGTCCGCACAAGAGCAGAACTGTATATATATATATATATATATATATATATATATATATATAGAGAGAGAGAGAGAGAGAGAGAGAGAGAGAGTCGTATGTGTGGGATAAGTGGTGCGGGATTTTTTTTTAAATCCAAAAAAAAAAAATTTGTTTGGGTTTTAAACATTTCAAGAGACCCCTAAAAATCAACTCAAAATGAATTTGTTTTGTTATATTATAAAAAATGGGTCGATATTTAACAGTTTTTAAGTTGCTTAAAAGCCTGTCAAATATTGACCCATTATTTTAAAATACCAAAAAAAAATATTTTGAGTTATTTTTTTTAGGTCCCTGAAATATTTGAAGCCCACACATAAAAAAAATTATTAAAAAAAATCCCACATAAATCTTTTGCAAACTTATCCCACACCTGATCGGGACTCTCTCTCTCTCTCTCTCTCTCTCTCTCTCTCTCTCTCTTTATATATATATATATATATATATATCAATAAGGGGTCCAATATAAAACCCAAGAAAAGAGTGTGCTTGTAAGCGTATTCAGTGCGTGTGTTTTGTGTTCTGTGTGGGTGTTTTATGTGTGCGTGTTATATGTATGTGTGTGAGAGTATAGAAGAGACGAGAGAGGGAGCTCTTACCAATCGAGAACCAAAGCCGGGAGACAAAGAGTAGAGGTAGGCCAAAAATAAAGATGTGAGAAGAGGAGGGGGTTAGGGTTAGGTTTCGAATTTTATGGGGGAGTATTGAATGGTTGTGATTGCATTTTACAATGAATGTTGGAGATAAATTCTTACATCTTGTGGTTAATTATAGAATTAACAAGATACATTTGGGAGGTAAAATTCGATATCTTAAGTTGGTAAATTGGTAATATAGTATGCTTTTGATTTGGTATGGTAATATAGGGAAACCAATTTTTTATATATAAAAGCCAAAACCAACCAAAGATTTATGGTAATTATAGTTTTTGGTATTTTAAAATGTAAAATCAAAACCATTTTTCCAGACCAAATCGATGCGGTATAGTATAAACCCATATCGCTTCCACCCCTACACATACTCATGGAACTTGAATGACCTTGTTTAAACATTTGGTGCCTTGAGAGGTTCTTCCCCGCTAGTGATTGGCTCAAGATGGTGGTCCCCGAAATAGCACTCAGGTACTTCAATTATTATTCGTACTCAATGGCTTCTGCCATTGCGAGAACTTCTTTCAATGACAATCCTACTTAAAACGGAGATGAAGCCCCTTGCTACAACAAGCAATAATTTAATAAACTGCTCCTTGTCCTTCTCTAATGCCTGTGAACAAAGTAACTAGAATTGCTTCGTATAATCGTTGATCCTGGAGCCTAATGAATAAGTCAAAATGGTTGGTCTTTGGGATAAAATCTCTCCTCATAATAGGCCACGACTGCAGTGGCTCTAATTTATCTACCTCTCCCACCACCTCATTCCACCACACCATCTGGACACTGTCTAACCAATCCACAAATGTGTCTGAATTCATCCGATTATTAAACATAGGAGCATCTATCTGATTATTACCATGATGGATCTTGGTCAATATGATTGAGCACAACATTTATCTCTTTAGCGTATTTTTCTTCTACCTCATCCTTATCAACGAGATGTCCCAAAGCACATGGTCTATGCCCACCTAAGTGTTGTCTCGGTGCCCCCTCGGTTGCTCTATGTGCATCAATTTCACGATTTAAGCACTCATCTATCTCGTGTCATAAAAACAATCACATTGCTCTTTGGTCATATACAGCCACAATCGAGGACCCAAATCAATAAATGGTGATCGCTCCAACTCCATCTTCTTACTCCTCCCGTTCTGGTCTCGTAATCTCCTTGTTTATCGAAGTCCTCATCAAAGAAATAGGATCGTAGTTGGGTTAAATCGCGTCACCATGCTCGATACCTACAAAATCCCCAAATTTCAAAAAAAAAATTGGGTCACTTGTTGAATCCACTCATTGGTTAGGCATTTCCCTTTAATTTTATCGTGTAACTGTGGATCCAACGGGGCTGAAATTATCGATTGCACATTACTTGTAATACTAGGTAATTTTATTATGTCCTTACCCATAGCTAATCCTACATATAATCCCTAGTAAGATGGTGGTGGCATTTTAGAATGTGTTCGCGTGGGGCGTATGAATCCTTAGCAGGTGGATCCCTCTTATACGGGTCATAGGTTTGTTTGTTTGGCCCCCTTAGGAGTGTACGACCTTCCATCCTTACTATGAGGCCACTAGGCTTTGTTGATTATTGGGCCGGATTGACAATGCCGAGAGAGGCTTTCCCTTTGTTGCGAGGGTTAAGTACAACTTTAGCATGTTTGAATCAGTTAATGGCTATCCCACGATGGTTTTGGTGCAAGTCCCAGAGATCTGTGACCCAGTGATGAGTGTGATATAGGGTTGTAGGGTTGGGACTGCATTTGGGAGGGTTGATGGCTATCTATTTTATGTTGGGTGGAGATCCGATGGGCCGAGTACTATGAATTTCAAAACGAAGGTAGGTGGAAATTTCTAGAATGGAGCTTTCCATAGCAGCCATGCATCGATCCATATCGGTTTAATTGGCTTTATTAGGGGCCATGACAAAACTATTACAGTTTTATTACAACTTTGGCTCTGATTCCAATTTGACTAAGTGAGATAAAATTGGCAAAAAAAATAACATAAGAAGAAATTTATTATCTCTCAACTATATTTGTAATACCTCGCCCCTAGAAATTTATTAAATTATACATAGATTTTGTATAAGGAAGAATAAGCTGTGATTATAGGAATTTTGGGTGATAAATCGGATTATAAAAAAAATTATCTAATTAAGGATTTAATATGGATTATAAAATGAATAGTTATAAAATTAAATGAACCATGTATGTTTTTCTAAGACTTTAGAACTATTGGGGAAAACGTGGAAATATAGAAAGATAAAACGTGGAAGAATAATCAGTCGTCCAAAATCGGTCGTTCAAAGGACCATCACATATTTCAAATGACATTATGTGTCGTTCGAATGATAACTCATTCTCTCGAGCGACAGCCCATGTAGGTCAATTCTACATCAGCTGGCGACACTGTCAATCACCCCTTTGTCTAACATCACCTCCAAGACAACCTTGGGCCTGAACTTCCTGCAGATAGAAATCATATTAATACTTTGTGGTTTTTGGGTTGTGAGTAAACATTGAGGAGCGTAGGAGATGGGTTAAGTCTTATGTATGCTTGAGTGTTATAAGAGAGGGTGAGGCGTGGGAGATGAATAGACTAACAGTGCCAACCATTTTTCCTATTTTCAAAAGATCATAGCTCTCTCTATCATTATCTCATTTTGTCTTCCACCATTATTCTGATGGTAGTGACTAAACTCACATACGAAATACTCATTTCTTCCCCCGTTGTTAAAATAGAGACACGAATTTGGAGATGTTTTCTGGGAGTCTTGAAGAAGAATAGGAGTATATTATTATAGGCTTTTGATGTGCATTTGAAGGGGGTAATTTTGGAAGAAGATGAAGAAGAATACATTAATGAAAGTTTTGTAGAGGGTCTTTAGTGGTGCTTCTTGGAGGCAAACTTGGTGGTACAAGATAACCCCTTTAAGGCCACCTTAGGAGGTGGAGGTTGTCATTTTCCTTGATCTTTCATACCTTCCACTGATTTGGGCATCATTTAGGTGGGTAACCTACTCTTATTATATTTGACTCTATTGATAAATACTGTAGTCTCATTGCTTTATATGATTAAAAGTAGGATTATAAGAAATAATGATGTGTTCTTAATAAACTGCAATTAGACATTTTTATGGAATAAAAATGTAAGAAAATATTATTTGTGTGTATTTCTAGTAAAAAGAAATATTTGACATTTTTATGGAATAAAAATTCAACAAAATATTATTTGTGTGTATTCTCGTAAAACGAAATAATGAATATTTTTATGGAATAAAAATGTGAGAAATTGATATTTAGTGTATTTTTTTAGTGAAAAGAGATAATAAACATTTTTTATGGAATAAAAATGTTGAGAAAAAGTTATTTTGTTAAAAATAATGGGTGGATAATTATTTAAAGGTTTGACATAATAAAAGTTGATGTTTTATGAAAATGGTGTATTTTCTAGTAATTTTGATGAAAATATGTTTGAACCATGTAGTGGGTTTTTTGAGTTCAAAATCATCTTCTCATGCATATAAACTTGTTGTATTTTGACATAAAATGTATAAACAAGTTTAAAGAAGATTCTATTTAGTTTAAACAAGAAATAATAAAAGTTGGGATTTAAATCTTCAAAGTATGTGTAATTGGGACTAAAAGATATAATGTGTATGAAGTTAAAGGATTAAATGTTAAATAAAAGAGATAGAGTTTTTTTTTATAAAAGTAGTCTAAAATGTGAACACATTTCTTGAATGAAGAAGTAAAGAAATGTGTTGTTGGTAAATGTCAATAAAAAGCATAACTAAATGTTAATGGGTAAACATTGAATAGTTAGTGAGTGTAACTTACTATTGTTGTGAAATATTAACACTGATGGAATCAAAAGGGAATTAAAGGTGTAAAATTGTTTCCAATCATGTAAAGAGATTACTCCAAGTGCAAAAATATGTTAAAGGGTTAAAACACTTAAAAAGTTGGTGTGTATAACTTAATTGTGTTTTTGGGTGGAATTAACATTTGTGAAATGGAGCAAAAAGTGATTTTGGAACAAAAGGGGTAAAATGATAAATTTACTTAAAGTGGAACATTTTTATGAAATAAAAAATGTTGGAATGAGTGTTACACAAAGTAGTCCTAAATAAATATGATTTTTATGAAATAAAAATCAGAGTTAAATTATAAAGGACGCAAAATGGTAAATTTCAGGGTGTAACACAAGATGGGGCGGTAAAGTCACTGGTTTGTCTTCGACCGGGTAAAAAGGAAAGTCGAATAATGTGGAAATTTGTAAAATTTTGAAACACATAAAGGAACTCAAATGACATCGGGATAAAGCAAAAAGGGCCCGGAGCCCTTGGGTGAAAAGCCCTAAATCACTAGCCAGAGCATGTGTGGAGCCTGTGTAAGTATGCGGCATTGGAAGATTTCGAGAAAAGATGAAGATAATAGGGAACATATAAAGAAATGAGCTGTGTGGTAAAATGTGTTAATACAACCTAACTTGAATGAATGTAATAAATGTTCCGGTAAGGATGAAATGGACAAGTAAATGCGTAAATCTATTAATGTCCATAAAGAAATGAAAAGGGTTAAAAGGAGTAAATAAATGGGTGATTAAGAAACCTAAATGGTTAAACCCATACTTAACACAAGAATGTGTTGTGAAAAGTATTTTTAAAGATTAAATAAGTATATTCTAACACGGGATTACGTGTGTTGAAATGGCGATTTTCAATGAAAATACTAAAGGGTATTGAAATGAATAAAAGGGTAAATTTCGGTAAAGGAATGGTTTTAATAAGTTAAGTGTAAAGGTTTCAAGTGTTGAATCTAGTGCGTTAAACAAGGTGATAATGTTAAGTATGCGTAAAGAAAACCTTAAATAAGATTAGGTCAATTAATCTTGGCAAGTAAGGTTTTCGAAAATAAATTTATTAATCATCAGAATATGTATTTTTCAAAGGTATACGTATGTAGATATATACATATTTTCGCATGCATGTGGTTATAGTGTGTGAGTATTTATTTCTACCGTTCATTTCTATACTGCTTGTATAACCACTGGGCATAGGCTTACATCCCCACTTTGTTGCGATAAGTTGGGAGGGGCTTCGTATTTTGAGAGCTCTATATAGGTAAGTATATTTCATTTATGTTTTACGTTTGTAGATCTGTTTACTTGGAATCTGAGGTGCTCCCCATGGGTTCCTCACATAATTCATCTCGAAATTGGAATCGCATGCTAACAAGTGAAATGTTAATTAAAATAAAACTGGACTAGCAACATTATTTAGGTTGTTTCATTACACTTCACGCCTAATGCTCAGGTCAGACCTGATTGACTCACAAGTAAGCCATAAATCTGGCTCGGGGCATTACAAATGGCATTAGAGCTCTAGGTTCAAGGTTCCTTTCAGGTGTGATGTGGTGAGGTCGATATTAGACCTTTCGACATTGGTGTTGGTTTGGGCCAGTCACACTAGTTATGTGACGGTTATGGTTCTTTTCCTCAATGGTGAAGTCAAGATATTAGAACGATAAGTAAATTAGTTCCGAGTAGTATACATTCAAGTTCGTTGTATAAATCACTTTTGCGATTTTAATGAAGTGTGTTAATAATTTACGGGTGTCCATGTAAACCAATAAGTGGTTACACCAAGGTTCGTAGTGTGAGGTGTTTATGTTACAACTTTGTTTACATAGAGACTTTTGAGATATTGATAAAATGAGATGACGTTTGTGGATAATCGACGGTAGGGATTGATTGTTATAGTGTCATAACTGTGTAACAGGAAATCGTGGTTTAAATTATATGTATCCTTAGGTGTGACACATTTGAGAGGTCAATATCGATGTAATGATTAGGAAATTTTGATCCTTGGGGTAACACCTGTAATACCCCGTACTTTCATGGATATTTATTTATGGGATTAATTAAATTAAATGTGTATTAATTGAGAATTAATCTGGATAAAATACTAACGATATGTGAGTTGGTATTTGATTATAACGTGTATATATGGCAGTATATGAATATTAGAAATATTGAAATTGTCGCGAGATAGAAATACGGCAATTTGGGAAATTTTGTTGGGACGCGTGTGACAATCGCGTCAGGAATGTAATTATTTTAATTAAAAAGTGAATTTTATTTTCATCAACCGAATGGTCATTTTGAGTGCGCCAACGTGTCCGGAAGGGTCGAAATAGTCAGAAAATACTAGCCGGGGGTTTAGTTTGGGTCCCGGGGCATTATTGGGCCATACCGGCAACTTAAAAGGGTATTTGGTAATTTTGAAAATTGGGGATTTACGACCAACGAATTTTGGGAATTAAAAATAGGGAATTTAATAACCCACTAACCCATTACCAACACTTAACTGATTAGAGGGCAACGGGAGTTAGAGGAGGAAGTTAGAAAAGTTCCCAAAAGAGAAAAACCTTAACCTCCATCTTCAACCTTCAACCTTGGGAGAGAAAGAGATAGAACAACCTTCATCATTCAACACCAAATTCAGAGAACAATCCGAGGCAAGTGGTTTAATTATGTTAATTTCAAGCGAATGCTTCTTCCATTCTTAGAAATTTATATAATTGCATTGTATTGGGAGATTTATAAAAACCCATGAAATTGGAGTTGTAAATTTAGGTTTTGATATAGGGATTTCATGTAGAACTGTTATTGGGTGATTATACTAAAAGAATTATGACTTGTTATGAAACAAAAACGGATTTATTAAGGGAAATTGATGACTTTAAATTTCTAGGGTTCATACTCATAAGGGTTGGGTAAAATTGGGGATTGATGATGATTTCATGTTGTTTAGGAAGATTTGACCCCATAAATGTGTTAAAATACGACCTAAGTATGTTTAGGAATGATTAGGAACCTTGAAATACTGTTGGAATGATTTTTAGATGAGAATAGAGGTGAAGAAAATTGAGAAAAACGAGATAGGAAATTCTGGGCTCGAAACTGGCATCTCGTTAGAAGACTTGCCCAGGTCGTTCGAATGAGCTCGTTCGAACGAGTTTCTAACGAGGTGACAGTTTTCCTTCTAATGAGTTGGATGTTTGTTCCATGCCTTTCGTTCAAACGAGATCTCGTTAGATGCCCCTTTCGTTCGAACGAACTCTCATTCGAACGACCTCGTTCGAACGAGACTTCTAACGAGTTGACAGATTGACCTTTTTGGCCTGATTTGATTTCTAGTGTCCTGTAACCTTGTTTAATTGTAGAGATAACTTTCTCATGTTAACTAATTGGTATAGTTGGGAGATTTGGGATATATTGAGGTGTAAAATATAGGAGTGTGATTGGAACTAAATAATATTCGTGGATTAGGACGCGAGGGACAAATCACGTGGTGAGAATAATTGATGACTTAAATACCTATAAACCGGACATATGATTTGTGTGACATTAAAAGTTGGTATGAGAATGAGAAGTATACCACTAATAAATTATGGTAATTACTAAGATGTGTGCATTCTTAGTATATATGATTTTATGTGTATGACATACCTACCATACTTGCTATCACGGGAGGTTTGCGTTCGTTTAGGGCCATCTAATCTTTGTGTGCCTATGGGGGGGATATAGATTGGTACCTTGAGGACATAGGTCAGAGAAGGACTTATTAGTAAGTTAATAAGTCTGCTGATCGTGGAAGCGAAGGTATGTGTGTGGCCCATGTGATGTGACTGTGTTCGCCTCCATTCTTTGTGATTTGCTATTATCTGAGAACGATTCCTGAGAGATTCGGAATGCGTGATCCTTATGTACGTGATGTACCGGGATGGGATAGCAGAGTATGTGTGCACCGCAGCTTAGTCTCGGGGTGCTAGTATTGTATATTTATGACGTGAATATTATACGGTTAAATGATAAGAACTTTCATGTTTATATTATGTAGTGTAATTATCGTAATAATAGCTGAAGATAAAAAGGGATAACCTATAGTGAATTGTATTTCTAATAATTGTAAATTCGAGAATTAAAGTAAAGCTCTCTATTTAATTGGTAGCGTGGGATTTATGGCGCGAATCGAGTAGAAAGGTTAGAAATTCATTTTGGTCTAGATAGATATGAGAATCACTTGATTGGGTACGGTACGTTAGGAGTGCACAATTAGTCGAGAGGTGAGTATTTCATGTGAGAGCACGTCCTAACATGTATTTTGCATTCATTGTTTTAATGTTATTAAATCACTTGCTATTTTTAAAATACTCTCCACTTTCGGGCTCTGACCCGTTTGCTTCCAAATCTATTTTTGTAAAAACCTTTTTAGGTTCCCAGCCACAAGGACACCATGCATAGGAATTCTATTCAGGTGACGAGCTGTAGCTGTTGTGGAAGTTACAGGGCCTTGACAGTAGACGCTTCCTTTTCTAGTCTTGACCCCATGTTCAGTTTCATCATTTGTAGGGCATGTCGCCCATTTCCTTTAGAGACGTTTTACATTTCAGTTATTCAGACTTTGGTTTGTAATTAAATTAGATGGCAGACTTGTTTTATTTATTTCCGTATTGGGATTGTTGTGAGGAGTATTTCCTCCAGACTCTTTATTATTTGTTGATTACACTATTGGGACTTTATTGTGAATGGTTATGTTATTCTTTTATATTTCACTTACTGCATGTTAATCAGATTTAATTTAAAATTTGACAACTTACTTTTTAAATACTAGGTGGTTAGTAATTATTAAAATGTTTTCGACAGTGATGCTATTAACTGAACCAACTTGGCATTTTGTATTAATTTAATAAAGGAGTAGCTACCCGGTATTTAATTAGTCGGGGTGTCACAGGTGGTATCAGAGCCAGGTTCTAGTGTCGTTTAGGATCTGTACGGCTTATTATGTTTTTGCTGAGCTTTCTTTGATGTAGAGCCCTATATATTAGGACTGTTATATTCTTTTATGTATGCTTCGCTCTTCAGCTATTTTGAGTTTGTAATTGCGAACTTATATACTTTACTCTTATTTCAGATGCCTCCACGACGTGCACAATGGGTTCCTAGGAATGCACAGCCAGAGCAACAGCTAGCTCCAGTACAGGGCAACATGAATGCCGCCGAGGTTGCAGCCATTGTAGCCCAAGCGGTAAACGCCGCTCTCGCCGTTGTACAGCAGGAACCACCCCAGGCACCGGTAGTCATGCCAGATCAGGCACATGCATTCCCGACTGCTTGGGAACGCGTTCGAGATGCTTTTCAGAAAGCACGCTCACCGGAGTTTGCAGGTAGCTCCGATGTCGTGGTATCTAGTCAGTGGAGGAAAGACATTCAGAGGCACTTGAGGATGTATGAGTGCACCGATGTTCAGAAGCAGATACTAGCTACTTTCAAGCTAGTGGGGTCTGCATTGCAGTGGTGGGAGTCTATTACCACCGTGGAGGAGAGAGATACTCTCACGATACAGGAGTTTTGGGTGCGGTTCGACCGCAAGTATTTTCCCTCAACTGTTCACACGAAAATGAGGAGGAAGTTAATGAATCTCAGACAGGAGGGAAAGACTGTGGCCGAGTATGAGGCCGAATTCACAAATCTACTAAACATTGTTCCGGATGAAATCCCGACCGAAGAGAAAAAGATTTAGAAGTTTACAGATGGATTGACTTAATGGATCCGTCAGCATTTATTGGGGAATCTCTCGTTGGCCACTTACTCTGACGTGGTTAACGCTGCACTACTACACTGCCAGGATCACCGCTTTCACATGGCTGAGAGCAAGAGATCAGGAGAGTCCAACCATCAGGGCAGGACTGGAGGAAATGGTGCCAGTGGGGCACAATCTGCTCAGGGATAGCATAGGCAGGGTGATCAAGGTTCCCAGCAGGGGGATCATAAGAGGTTCAGATCGGGGAATTTCATAAATGGACAGAGAGGTTTCAGGAAGGGCCATCAGGGTCCGAATGGCCATCAGGGCCAGCAGGGACAGAATGATCAACAGTAGTTTCAGCAGGACCAACATGGCCAGGGGAGGAATGGTAACGGCCACCAGGACCGAGGGCAGCAGGGACAGTGAGGGGGAAACTTCCCGGGGAAGTGTTACACTTGTGGCAAGACTGGCCACAAATGCAAGGATTGTCCTGATAAGGGCAGGGCCCCACAGCAGCAGCAGTAGGGTGCTCGACAGGAGCCGCAGAGGCCTATGTTTCCCGTCGCCCTCCCAGCACCACCACAGATGGCAGGACTACCACCCGTGCCAGCGGTCACAATTCAGCAGGGACAACTTTAGTATGGGAGAGTGTATCAGCTTCAGTATGCCGCAGCCCCACAGGATCCACCGGCCATTGAGGGTATGTTCTCTATTCAGGGGACTATGGGGCGTATTTTATTTGACACGGGGACTACACATTGTTTCATTGCTATGAGATTTGCACGCACCATTGGGTTGTTAGACACCGCTGAGAGTACGGTTACTTGTGTAGATTCACCGTTGAGTAGGGGTTCCATGATTTCCCTTTTATGTAGAGGCGTGGGTCTAGAGATCGGGAGGTTTACCTTACCCGCGGATATGTTAGTGTTAGAGATGACCGAGTATGATGCCATTATTGGTATGGATTGGCTAGTTGCATACTGAGCCATAATTGACTGTTTTAGTAGGAGTATTATCTTTGCCATTCCCGGGCAGGAGATGTTTTTAGTGGCGATGCCTCGCCCTGAGGGAGGATCGTCCACTCACTTGTACTATATAGAGGAGGAGACCTCTAAGGAAGTGGTGATACAACTTGATTCAATTCCGGTTGTTCGAGAGTTTACTGATGTATTTCAGGATATACCTGGACTACCTCCGAGTAAAGAGATAGATTTTGTTATCGATTTGACGCCAGGCACTCGGCCTATTGCCCGCGCACCTTACCGTATGGCTCCAGCAGAGATGAGAGAGTTACGGGATCAGATTGAGCATTTGTTGGGTCAGGGGTTTATCCAGAGGAGTACTTCGTCGTGGGGTTCCCCTGTGTTGTTCGTAAAGAAGAGGGATGGATCATTGAGGTTGTGTGTAGATTACCGGGAGTTGAATAAGGTCACGATACAGAATAAGTATCCTTTGCCCCGAATCGATGACTTATTCGACCAGCTGAGAGGAGCTTCTTTCTTCTCAAAGATTGATTTGCGATCGGGATACCATCGGTTGCATATCAGGGAAGAGGACGTCTCGAAGACTGCTTTCTTAACAAGATATGGTTCCTACGAGTTTCGGGTTATGCCTTTTGGTTTGACAAATGCTCCAGTCATGTTTATGGACTTGATGAATAGGGTGTTCAGAGAGTTCTTAGACCAGTTCGTCATTGTCTTCATTGATGACATTCTGGTTTACTCCTAGATAGAATAGAAGCACGCCGAGCATTTGAGGCAGGTTTTGCAGATACTACGCCTGAACGAGCTGTATGCAAAGTATGAGAAGTGTGGGGTTTGGCTGAAGGAGGTTCAGTTTTTGGGGTATATTATTTCCGACCGGGGATCTGTGGATCCGGGGAAGGTATCCGCGGTGAGGGAGTGGGGACAGCCCCACGACACCGACTGAGATCCGTAGTTTCTTGGGCCTAGCAGGATACTACAGGAGGTTTATTCGGGGTTTCTCAAAGATAGAGGGTCCTTTGACACATCTGACTCGTAAAGGTGTGCCGTTCATTTGGAGTGATGCCTGTCAGTTGGCATTCGATGAGTTGAAGGACAAGTTAACCTCAGTACCTGTGTTAGCATTGTCGAGATCGGGAGTTGAGTATCTAGTTTACACCGATGTGTCCTTACAAGGACTTGGAGGTGTATTGCAGCAGGAGAGTCAGGCCATAGCTTATGCTTCCCGTAAGCTTAAGCCTCATGAGAAGAATTACCCCACCCATGACTTGGAGTTAGAGGCAGTGGTATTTGCCCTTTGGATTTGGAGACATTATCTTCTGGGGGAGAAGTTTCGATTATTCACGGACCACAAGTCCCTACAGTACTTATTCACGCAGAAAGAGTTGAATATGCGGCAACGGAGGTGGCTTGAGTTTGTGAAGGATTATCAGTTTGATATCCAATATCACCCAAGGAACGCTAACGTGGTAGCAGACGCGTTGAGCCGTAGGCCAGTAGATGAGGTGGCAGGGGTGTGGAAGGCAAAGTGGAAGGAGTTGGGACACCAGGATGCAGTGGCCCGATCGTTCATGTCTGTGATGACTGTTACACCGCAGATTGTCACGAAGGTGGTAAAGGCACAGGCAAATGACTCGTTCTGTCAAGAGCAGATAGTTCGATTACTAGCAGAGGGAGCCAAGACCTATACCGTTAGCTCATACAGGGGATTACGCTTCAATGGGAGACTGGTAGTTCCGGAAGGGGAGGAATTGCGACACGAGGTGATGGCAGAGTCGCACGGCTCATGGTTCGCGGTACATACCGGTGGGGACAAAATGTACAAAGACATGAGACGTCAGTATTGGTGGAGCGGGATGAAGAGAGATATTGCCTTGTTTGTTTCTAAATGCGCCACTTGTCAGCTGGTAAAAGTGGATCATCAGAGACCGACTGGACTTCTACAGCCATTAGAGGTCCCGATGTGGATGTGGGAGAGCATCTCCATGGACTTTATCACGGGGTTACCTACGTCACAGAGGGGTCACGACTCCATTTGGGTAATTGTGGACAAGTTGACCAAAGTCACTCATTTTCTACCCGTAAGGATAGACTACACTATGGGACAATATGCCCAGATTTTTATTGCAGAAATAGTGAGACTTCACGATGTGCCCCTAAATATCGTGTCTGATCGAGACAAGATATTTGTTTCGCGGTTTTGGGAGAGTTTTCAAGAGGCCATGGGCACGGAATTGCGGTTGAGTACGGCTTATCATCCGCAGATCGATGGGCAAACCGAGCGTACAAATCAGATGTTGGAGGACATGTTGCGGATGTGCATCATTGACTTCGGGGGTGGATGGGAGCAGTATCTTCCACTGGTGGAGTTTGCTTACAACAACTCCTACCAGTTCACCATTGGCATGGCTCCATTTGAGGCATTGTACGGTAGACCTTGTTGTTCCCCAACATGTTGGCTGGAGGTGGGGGACAACAAACTACTTGGTCCGGAAGTGATTCAGGATGCTTCGGCAAGGATAGAATTGATACGGAGTCGTATTCGGGTAGCTCAGGATAGGCAGAAGAGCTATGCTGATGCGAAGAGGTTCTTCAGGGAGTTCAATGTGGGGGACCAGGTTTTACTCAGAGTATCTCCTATGAAGGGGATTATGCGTTTTGGGAAGAAGGGGAAGTTGGCATCGAGATATGTGGGGCCTTTTCCTATCATCGAGCGGATTGGGTCTGTTGCATGTAGACTTGGGTTACTGGAGCATTTGCACAGGATTCATAATGTGTTTCATATTTCCTCGCTAAGGAAATATCTTAGAGACGATTTGTCTCATTCTCACATTGCTTTGGAGGACATCGATCTCCAGCCTGATAGCTCCTACGAGGAAGGGCTGATTGCTATTTTGGACCGAAGTGAGCGGAAACTGCAGTCGAAGATAGTCCCATTAGTACGTGTTTAGTGGCAGCATCATAATGCCGAGGAGTCAACATGGGAGTGCGAGGATGAGATGCGCGATCGTTATCCAGAGTTTCTTTTACCAGGTACTTTCTAGTTCCGAATTTCTGGACGAAATTCTATTATTAGGGGGGAAGTATGTAATACCCCGTACTTTCATGGATATTTATTTATGGGATTAATTAAATTAAATGTGTATTGATTGAGAATTTGTCCGGATAAAATACTAACGAGATGTGAGTTGGTATTTAATTATAATGTGTATATATGGCAGTATATGAATATTAGAAATATTGAAATTATCGCGAGATAGAAATACGGCAATTTGGGAAATTTTGTGGGATGCGTGTGATAGTCGCGTCAGGAATGTAATTATTTTAATTAAAAAGTGAATTTTATTTTCATCAACCGAATGGTCATTTTGAGTGCGCCAATGTGTCCGGAAGGGTCGAAATAGTCAGAAAACACTAGCAGGGGGTTTAGTTTGGGTCCCGGGGCATTATTGGGCTATACCGACAACTTAAAAGGGTATTTTGGTGATTTTGAAAATTGGGGATTTATGACCAACGAATTTTGGGAATTAAAAATAGGGAATTTAATAACCCACTAACCCATTACCAACACTTAACTGATTTGAGGGCAACGGGAGTTAGAGGAGGAAGTTAGAAAAGTTCCCAAAACAGAAAAACCTTAACCTCCATCTTCAACCTTCAACCTTGGGAGAGAAAGACATAGAGCAACCTTCATCATTCAACACCAAATTCAGAGAACAATCTGAGGCAAGTGGTTTAATTATGTTAATTTCAAGCGAATGCTTCTTCCATGCTTAGAAATTTATATAATTGCATTGTATTGGGAGATTTATAAAAACCCATGAAATTGGAGTTGTAAATTTAGGTTTTGATATAGGGATTTCATGTAGAACTGTTATTGGGTGATTATACTAAAAGAATTACGACTTGCTATGAAACAAAAATGGATTTATTAAGGGAAATTTATGACTTTAAATTTCTAGGGTTCATACTCATAAGGGTTGGGTAAAATTGGGGATTGATGATGATTTCATGTTGTTTAGGAAGATTTGACCCCATAAATGTGTTAAAATACGACCTAAGTATGTTTAGGAATGATTAAGAATCTTGAAATACTGTTGGAATGATTTTTAGATGAGATTAGAGGTGAAGAAAATTGAGAAAAACGAGATAGAAAATTTTGGGCTCGAAACTAGCATCTCGTTAGAAGACCTGCCCAGGTCGTTCGAACGAGCTTCTAACGAGGTGACAGTTTTCTTCTAACAAGTTGGATGTTCATTCGATGCCTTTCGTTGGAACGAGATCTCGTTAGATGCCCCTTTCGTTCCAATGAACTCTCGTTCGAACGACCTCATTCGAACGAGACTTCTAACGAGTTGACAGATTGGCCTTTTTGGCCTGATTTGATTTCTAGTGTCTCGTAGCCTTGTTTAATTGTAGAGATAACTTTCTCATGTTAACTAATTGGTATAGTAGGGAGATTTGGGATATATTTAGGAGTAAAATATAGTAGTGTGATTGGAACTAAATAATATTCGTGGATTAGGACGCGATGGACAAATCACGTGGTGGGAATAATTGATGACTTAAATACATATAAATCGGACATATGATTTGTGTGACATTAAAAGTTGGTATGAGAATGAGAAGTATACCGCTAATAAATTATGGTAATTACTAAGATGTGTGCATGCTTAGTATATATGATTTTATGTGTATGACATACCTACTATACTTGCTATCACGGGAGGTTTGCGTTCGTTTAGGGCCATCTAATCTTTGTGTGCCTACGGGGGGGACATAGATTGGTACCTCGAGGACATAGGTCAGAGAAGGACTTATTGGGAAGTTAATAAGTCTGCTGATCGTGGGAGCGTAGGTCTGTGCGTGGCCCATGTGATGTGACTGTGTTCGCCTCTATTATTTGTGATTTGCTATTATCTGAGAACGATTTCTGAGAGATTCGGAATACGTGATCCTTATGTACGTGATGTATCGAGATGGGATAGCAGAGTATGTGTGCACCGTAGCTTAGTCTCGGGGTGCTAGTATTGTATATTTATGACGTGAATAATATACGGTTAAATGATAAGAACTTTCATGTTTATAATGTGTAGTGTAATTATCGTAATAATAACTGAATATAAAAAGGGATAACCTGTAGTGAATTGTATTGCTAATAATTGTAAATTCGAGAATTAAAGTAAAGCTCTCTATTTAATTGGTAATGTGGGATTTATGGCGCGAATTGAGTAGAAAGGTTAGAAATTCATTTTGGTCTAGATAGATATGAGAATCACTTGATTGGGTACGGTACGTTAGGAGTGCACAATTAGTCGAGAGGTGAGTATTTCATGTGAGAGCACGTCCTAACATGTATTTTGCATTCATTATTTTAATGTTATTAAATCACTTGCTATTTTTAAAATACTCTCCACTTTCGGGCTCTGACCCGTTTGCTTCCAAATCTATTTTTGTAAAATCCTTTTTAGGTGCCCAGCCACAAGGACACCATGCATAGGAATTCTATTCAGGTGACGAGCTGTAGCTGTTGTGGAAGTTACAGGGCCTTGACAGTAGACGCTTCCTTTTCTTGTCTTGACTCCATGTTCATTTTTATCATTTGTAGGGCATGTCGCCCATTTCCTTTAGAGACGTTTTACATTTCAGTTATTCAGACTTTGGTTTGTAATTAAATTAGATGGCAGTCTTGTTTTATTTATTTCCGTATTGGGATTGTTGTGAGGAGTATTTCCTCCAGACTCTTTATTATTTATTGATTACAGTATTGGGAATTTATTGTGAATGGTTATGTTATTATTTTATATTCCACTTACTGCATGTTAATCAGATTTAATTTAAAATTTGACAACTTACTTTTTAAATACTATGTGGTTAGTAATTATTAAAATGTTTTCGACAGTGATGCTATTAACTGAACCAACTTGGCATTTTGTATTAATTTAATAAAGGAGTAGCTACCCGGTATTTAATTAGTCGGGGTGTCACAACACCGTGATTGATGTAGGCCAACGCTAGAGGATAAGTCAGTCTTAGTTGATAGGATGTTATCCTTATGGTTAAACACCTTAGTGAATTGTTGTTCAAGGAATGTATTTACAAGTGTTAGCTACATTGCGAGAAAGTATTAGATCCCTCAGTTGGAGGCTTAAGTTGAGTATGTCCCGATTCATGTGCCTTGACTATAGTAAGAATTTAGGTAATCTTAATAATTGAGGTAACCAAGGAGCAAACCTAGATAATCGTAGTGACTTGGCCTCTTGCGGCGTTGTTAGGGTGGGCCTCCTCTTGGGCAATATTCGATGTCCCTTGTCCTACCAAAACCCTAGATGGTATTAATTTAGAATTTGATGGCTGTAGTTTGGAATAGAGAAATAGGATCCCTCGTGGCATTCGTGGGCATAGGCCTTAGTGTTCATAGGCAATGCTCGATGCCCCGTGTCCTACCAAAATATATAGTTGTATTAATTAGTAGATTAGCATGTAGTAAGAGGTTTATATAGTAAGGAAATTGAATTATAATGGTTAAACACTTATTAAAGATTAAAAAGTGTAGGGTTGTGAAAATGTATCGACAATTTCCTTAGAAGTATAATATAAGGTTTGTCTAATGAAATATTGATGCGAGGGGTAGTCATTTCCTGGTAATAGTGAATCTAAGGTTACATTCCATGCATTACAACGATGATAGTATCTCTCTTCTCAACCTTGGGATTTATTTTTGCATTGAGGTTTATGTAGTGATGTCCATTTTATAGTGATAAACTCAAGGTTGTCTAGCATAGGTCATGGTATGACTGGTGGTTTCTGGTAGTAGATGCCTATGTAGTTTAGATAAATAAATGAGTTCAATGTCATCACCCATGAGGCGTTGGGAATCATTGTTGTATTGAAGTTTACATAAGTGATGGTAGACCATTGATGGTTGTGGTACAATTAGATCATGTCAATTTTTGGCGGTAACTTGGAATTAGTGAGATGGATTAATCTATAGGCATGCGTGGTTATATGACCTTCAAGGATAATTTCAAAAATAGGTTGATCAATGCTAGGTTGTGAACCTGGGAGACTTAAAACACGATGAGGTTCATTATGGCTTTTAGAAATAGCACTCGGAATAAAGTGTTAGACTTGACTATAACACCTAAGTGTGTTACCTGTATGGTTATTAGGAATGAGTGATGCTTGAAAGTTGAGACACCACTAGAATGATTATGATTTGCGATCATGTAGGCGGCGCTGAGGGTGGTAGCAACAGTTCATGATTTGGATGATTGAGACTATGTAAGAGTATGTTTCACTTGATGAGAGTGATCTTAGAAACAGAGGTCAGCCATCGCGTATTACAATTTTAGAGGTCTAGCTGTGATAGGTCGATAACTAAATATAAGTGTCAAGGCAAGTAACTTCATCTTGATTTAGGATAGTTTTGTTGACTAGTGATGGATAGGTAGCATTAGTCCTAAGGATGGAAGCTTAACATTTCCACTTCCCAAAGGAATTGGTTTTGTATTTTGTCTATCCGATACGGGTGGATGATTCTTGAGTAGAACTCGTCAAGGTTAAGAGGCCAAGCCCAGGTATGTGGAAAGGCTAAGGTGCTTAGCAGGTACCGGTAAGGAGTTATAAAGTTCAAGTATACGTCGTGGGTTCATCCATCGTATGGTTTAAATTATCGTCAGAATTAGGTTGTTTTCTTTAGCGAGGCAGTCTCCTGATTCGTTGCCTTCGTGTGCCTTCTTTGATCCCGGTAATGGGAAGTTGTTGATTTTTTTTATTTGAGTGTGGCGCTACGTTATCTCAGTAGTGATGTGATTATGCCTGCTGTGGCTGATGTATCACAGTATGTGAGTGCGCCCTTTTTCAGATGCGCCCTTAGTCTACACCCGTATGTGTGTGCAAGTAGTCTCACACCCTTGCATATGGGCTGCACATGTTACTTGATTGCCTTAGGTTAACATGTTGTTAGTTAGACGGTATAACTAGTTACAATTTTACCGTGCGTTCTGAGATTTTGACCTGAGGATGTTCAGAATGTTGAGACTTGATAAAACATTAGATGATGTTAACGTTGTGCTCTATTAAGGGTTGTACGGATTAGGAATGTGTATATTGGTGTTGTGATGCCCAGGGTGACCCGAGGTCAGTATACAGATCTCGTAATATCGGTCCGGTAGAACTATGAGATAAGGTGATTATCTCATAAATCATTGATATGTGTGAGGAGAAGCGTAGAGGTTATTTCAGTCTAGGCTAGACATGATCCGAGATTATTTGAGGAAACGTAGGTTGAGAATCCTAACGTAGGAGTGATCCGTGTTAATGAATATATTGGTGACATTACGATGTATGACAAGTATCAACAATCTCGAGGTTTTGTTTAAATAGGCGTGTTAGGTATGCTTGAGGACTAGCAATAGACCCTTAAGGCCCGTCATGAACGATTATTAATGATGATTGATTAAAGAAAAAGATTTGGGGTAAGACCATAGTATTGAGAATGCCTAGGATTGGAACCTCGTCATAGGTGACTGGATTATAAACTCTGACAAATGAGAATTACGAGGACGAAATTCCCTAAGGAGGGAAGTTTGTAATACCACGCCCTGAGAAATTTATTAAATTATACATAGATTTTGTATGAGGAAGAATAAGGTGTGATTATAGGAATTTCGAATGACAATACGAATTATAAAGAGAATTATCTAATTAAGGATTTTATATGGATTATAGAATGAATAGTTATAAAATTAAATAAACCATGTATGTTGTTCTAAGACTTTAGAACTGTTGGGGAATAGGTGGAAATATAGAAAGATAAAACGTGGGAGAATAATCAGGCTTCCAAAGTCGATCGTTCAAACGACCATCACGTCATTCAAATGACATTCTGTATCGTTCAAACGATAACCCCAGTCGTTCGAGCGACGATATAGGCAGGTTATTTCTATATCAACTGGTGAGCACTGTCTATCGCCCATTCGTCTAACATCACCTCCAAGTCAGCCTTGGGCCTGAACTTCCTGTAAATAGTAATCATATTAAGACTTTGTAATTTTTGGGTTGTGAGTAACATTGAGGAGCGTGGGTGGTACCCTTTGTTCTGCCGATTTTAGAATCGTAGATCAAGACACGTGTCACCCTAAGAGCTCATCAATCTGGATAAATCAGATGGATTAAGTCTTGTGTATCCTGGAGTGTTATAAGAGAGGGTAGGGCGTGGGAAATGAAGGGACTAACAGTGCCAACCATTTTCCCCATTTTTAAGAGCTCGTAGCTCTTTCACATTGTCTCATTCTGTCTTCCACCATTACTCTGAGGGTAGTGACTAAACTCACATACGAAAAACCTATTTCATTCCCCATAGTTAAAATAGAGACACAAACTTGGAGATGTTTTTGGGAGTTTTGAAGAAGAATAGAAGTATATTGTTGGAGGGTTTTGATTTTTATTTGAAGGGTGTTATTTTGGAAGAAGAAGAAGAGTACATTAATGGAGGTTTTGTGGAGGGTCTTTAGGGGTGCTTCTTGGAGGCAAACTTGGTGGTGCTAGACAACCCCTTTAAGGCCACCTTAGGAGGTGGAGGTTGTCATCTCCCTTAAACTTTCATTCCTTCCATTGATTTGGGTTTCATTTAGGTGGGTAACATACTCTTATTGTATTTGAGACTTTATTGATAAATTGTGTAGTCTTATTGTTGTGTATGATTAAGAATAGGATTATAAGAAATAATGATGTGTTCTTAGTAAACTGAAATTAGACATTTTATGGAATAAAAATGTAAGAAAATATTATTTGTATGTATTTCTAGTAAAAAGAAATATTGGACATTTTTATGGAATAAAAATGTAAGAAAATATTATTTGTGCATATTCTAGTAAAAAGAAACAATGAACATTTTTATGGAATAACAATGTGGGAAATTGATATGAAAAGAGATAACAAACATTTTTTATGGAACAAAAATGTTGAGAAAAATTTTATTTTGTTAAAATAACGTGTGGATAATTATTTAAAGGTTTGAAATAATAAAAGTTGATTTTTTATGAATATGGTGTATTTTCTAGTGATTTTGACGAAAATATGTTTGAACCATGTAGGTGGATTTTTTAGTTCAAAATCAATCTTCTCAAGCATATAAACTTGTAGTATTATGACATAAAATGTATAAACAAGTTTAAAGAAGATTCTATTTGGTTTAAACAAGAAATAATAAAAGTTGGAATTCTAGCCTTTAAAGTATGTGTAATTGGGACTAAAATACATAATGTGTATGAAGTTAAAGGATTACATGTTACATAAAGGAAATGGCAATTTTCTAATAAAAATAGTCTTAAGTGTGAATATATTTCTTGAATGAAGAAGTAAAGAAATGTGTTCTTGAGAAATGTAAGTAAAAAGCATAATTAAGTGTTAATGGGTAAACATGGAATAGTTAGTGAGTGTAACTTACAATTGTTGTGAAATATTAACACTGATGGAATTAAAAGGGAATTAAAGGTATAAAAGTGTTTCAAATCAAGTAAAGAGATTTTTCTAAGTGTAAAAATATGTTAAAGGGATAAATACTTAAGAAGTTGGTGTGTATAACTTAATAGTTTTTTTGGGTGGAATTAACACTTGTGAAATGGAGTAAAAAGTGATTTTGGAACAAAAGGGGTAAAATGGTAATTTACTTAAAATGAATTTTTTTTATGAAATAAAAATGTTGGAAGGGGTGTTACACAACGTAGTCCTAAAAAAATATGATTTTTATGAAATAAAAATCAAGGTTAAATTATAAAGGACACGAAATGGTAGATTTCAAGGTGTAACACAAGATGGGGCGGTAAAGTCCCTGGTTTGGCTTCGGCCGGGTAAAAAGGAAAGTGGAATAATGTGGACATTTATAAAGTGTTGAAGCACATAAAGGAACTCGGGTGACACAGGGATAAAGAAAGAAGTGTCCGGAGCCCTTGGGTGAAATGCCCTAAATCACTGGCCAGAGCATATGGTGCGCATAGCCGTCGGTGTGGAGCCCGTGTGAGTATGTGGTATTGGAAGATTCTGAGAAAAGATGAAGAAAATAGGGAACATATCAAGAAATGTGTTGTGTGGTAAAAAATTTGTTAATATAACCAAATTTGAATGAATGTAATAAATGTTCTGGTAACGATGAAATGAATAAGTAAATGCGTAAATCTATTAAAGTCCATAAAGAAATGAAAAGGGTTAAAGGGAGTAATTAAATGGGTGGTTAAGCAACCTAAATGGTTAAACCCATACTTAACCCAAGAATGTGTTATGAAAAGGATTTTCAAAAATTAAATAAGTATTTTCTAACACGGGGATTGCGTGTGTTGAAATGGCGATTTTCAATGAAAATACTAACGGGTGTTGAAATGAATAAAAGGGTAAATTTCGGTAAAGGAATGGTTTTAATAAATTAAGTGAAAATGTTTCAAGTGTTGAAACGAGTGTGTTAAACAAGGTGAGAATGCTAAGTATGATTAAATAAAACCTTAAATAAGATTAAGTCAATTGATCTGGGCAAGTAAGGTTTTCGAAAAAAAATTGATTAATGAATCGGAATATGTCCTTTTCAAAGGTATACATATGCTGATATATACATATTTTGTATGCATATGGTTGTAGTGTGCGAGTATTACTTTTTGTTGCTCGTTTCTATACTGCTTGTATAAATCCCACTGGTTATAGGCTCACATCGCCACTTTGTTACTGCAGGTTCGGAGCGGCTTCGTATTTTGAGAGCGCTATACGGGTAAGTATATTTTATTTAAGTTTTAAGTTAGTAGCTATGTTTACTTGGACTCTAGAATGCTCCCCATGGGTCCCTCACGTAGTTCATCTCGAAATTTGAATATCATACTAACAAGTGAAAAGTTAATTAAAATAAAACTGGACTTGCAACATTATTTAGGTTGTTTCATTGCACTTCACACCTAACGCTCGGGTCTGACCGGGTTGACTTATGGGTAACCCATAAATTCGGGTCCGAGCGTTATAATATTTCATACTTCTTAATGAGGACAGCATAAAATATTTGTAGCCTTGATATGTGTGCTCAGGGCAATACATAAATGGAGTAAAGGTACTTAAAAGGACAAAAGTAAACCTTAAACTACACCCTATATAGAAATAGGTCTTCCAATATTTTCCTAAAAAATTAAAAGACCAAAAAGACCCTATAAGTTCTAATAAGACAAACAACTAGAAAGCTTCACAAAATTAACAATCCAAAATTGCAAAACTACTCTCATTTCTAGAGTCGAACATCGACGATAGCTGAAACCATCAGATAAACACTAAGGTTGTGATAGCTTGATTGCTATACTTAACTCTCATCTTTTTCCCTAAACTCTAATAGCACAATGTTCCTTCTCTTGCTAATTCTTTTTTCACCCATCTTCTATGCTCTAGTATTGTCTTATGCTTCCCTCTTGCAAATTCATGTGGAAAGCAAAAGTCCCTGCAAATAAGGCTTTATATGTGTCATTGGGGCTTAACATGCTCAACGCTAGAATGAGGCTCTTGCCAAAGACACTTGCGATTTTAAACAAACATAATGTGTAAGTTGGGACAGCACCAAGGTGGTGGTCTTCATTTCTTGGTTGCTAGCTATTTTTAGAGTCTAGATAGGGATTGAGCTTTATGGTACTATGTTTCAAAGATGTTTGTAATTTAAGTCTAATTTTTTTTCAAATATTATTTTAGGGTGAACTAATGGCCACTTTTGGTGCAACTTTTTATTTATTAAAAAAGCGACCCCGTTTATTATAAAAAATTATTTTATGTTCTAAATTCAAAATTTATATTATAAATTGCAATAATCATCCCGTTTTTTATACATGGTTATGAAGAGATATAAGATCAAATAAGTAATATCTAAAAATTTATTAATGTTAAGGTATGATAAATTGTTATTTTAATTGTTAAATAGTAAACAAAAGGGAAAGTATTAAAATATGCCAATGAAAGAAGAAGAAGGAATAAAGTGAAGCATGTATAAAGATCAACCAACCCTATCATAACTGAGGGTTGTTTATCCTCATTGATAAACTAATATAAGAGATGAAATATAGTTAAGCGTAGTGTAATATATAAAAAGAAAAATCAAAATCAACATATTAATTGGTGCAATATTCTACAAGTTTGAAGGATTTCATAAATCTTTTGCCTCTTACTTTTATTTTTAGTTGTGAGGAAATATAGCTTCACTAGAACTTGTGATTTTGCGCTTTTAAATTTTATTAGCTTTGGATAGTAGAATCATCCAATGCATCATATTCATGGGAATTTACGTAAATTCAACATAGCAATCGATCCATAAGTGCACAAGATGCATGCTTTAATGAAGGGGCCTTGGTTGAACTAGCAAGCATTTATTAGCGTGGATCCTAGCCGCACCCCTTAACAACAATGGCTTGACCAAGCAACTTAGAGACTTAAATACAATCATGTTGGAGGGAAGTTTTGATCTCACAGAAGATAGTGCCGTGATGCGGATTAAAGGGGTTAACCAAGAGGGTTAGTGACATATGAGAATTAAGATATAGGTATAAGATAGAGTGACGTAGCACGACAAAATGGCACATGAGTAAGACAAGTATTTTATTTAACTCTCTCACCGACTACAATGGGTGACCAATAACCTTATTTATAGTATAAAGGTGTCTTTCTATCCACAAAACAATAAAATGGTAAAAAGACTAAAAAGGTAAAAGGGGCACCTTAAGAGTATGCAAATGAATACTAACCCTAACTAACATACATAAACTACTAATCTAAAATAAGAAAATATAATGAACGGCAGAAAAATAATAGAGTACAATGACATATTAAATTAAATCCCCCTTAACTCCTCTATTCTCATCACTCCCTCCTTTTACAAAAAAAATACTTGGCCACGATCTTTGAAAAGTTAGATATGGGTGAAATCTTCCTAAAATATGCATCCAAAGAGAAAATAAATTTTTAGGCCCTGAAATTGGGAGGTCCCAAAAAAAATCATGCAAATATTTCCTCAATATTGGGCCTTTTAGGAATTTTCTTTGTTTTCTTTTTCGTTTCTTTTTTACTTAAATACATACCATAATTACCCAATTTTGAGTGTAGTACCTTTTACTAATAGACTTTGAGTTTGATATTGATGAGGGGTATTTTTAATCGATCCGAATCAAAATGGGAGACATCATCAGAAGGCATCACGATTGTAGAGCGAATAGGACAACAATATGTATATGAACGGGGGGCAGAGGATTAGCAAAATGCATAATGAAAACATACAATATATGATGACTTTGTAAGAATGATTGAACCACTTCAGTCCGTCGAACACCTAACTTCATTAGACGAACGTACATTGAATCCCTAAGACTTTGTCAAGAAGCTAGCAGCTCAAATGACTAACTATTAATGCAAATGGGAATATCAACGAATGAATAATGTGGGAATGCATGGAGACATCAAAGACAAACACGTGTCTCCCTTGAATTCAAATCATATCAAAGCGCATGATATGTATTAGAAAGACGTAAATGCTGAGTATGTAAAGCCTCTTGTAGAATGAGATGAGGTTAAGATGGTAAGCTTTGTAATACTCGATAATTTTGATAATTCTCATTAGTAAAAAAATAACTCCCCTACCAATTTACCCCTGTGGATTTTGGCCTAGCCCCACCAAATTACGTATATCAGGCGTTTGAAGGTTTTCACCTTAATATAATTCGCCCCGTCTATGGGAACGACAGTTTCCAAAGCTATGAACAAGAATCAAGTGACGCAGGCCATCAATGGTCTTATAGAGCAACAACAAGCTCTTCAAGATCAACTCGCAGAGATCTTGAGATGTTTACCACCCATTCTGCCATAAACTTTGGAGCAGTAGTTGGACTAGTCTCCTTTCGCGTAGAAAAATATGGACAATAAAGTACCCCAGTTGCCTTCATGCCAGGCAGTCTCCTCCACCGTTCAACGAGTGTCGGCACCAGGATGGTTGAACACTCACCAGTTATCAAAAACATTTGGGATGCCACGCGTGAGTCTCCTTTTAGCTGAGAAGTTATAGACTGCTCAATGTTGTCCAACTTCAAGCCCATAAAGAATGGATTCCTTTGACGGAACCAACGATCCTAGGGACCACCTAGACCATTATGGGGCCCACATGGATTTTTTAGCCAACCTATCCCAGATCAGATGCCAAGCGTTCGCTACGACGCTAAAGGGTTAGAGGAGAGCTTGGTTCAATCGCTTGCCACCCATTTTGATCATTTGATTTAAAGAGCTCTTCGAGCGCTTCATCTGGCATTTCATCGGGAGTCGAATACCAAGAAGACCAATGATAACCTATTCAACATCCTTCAGATCAAGGATAAAAATGTCAAAAAGTATGTGAAGAGGTTCAATGACGAACTCTTCCATATTAATTATCTGGACGAGAAAGTGATCGTATCAACTTCCTTACGTAGGCTATACAGTAGCAACATGATCTACTCCTTGTCTAAGAATTCACCCACTAACATGATCGAGCTCTTGAAGAGATTGGAAACACGCACATGCTGAGGACAATTAGTAGCCGATAGTGGGGCGGGGGTTGAACATCATGACCAATCCAAAGATATTGAGATGGCGAACAAGCCAAAAAATAGGCCACTTAAGAAAAAATTTAATCTCCACTACCATTTTCATCGAGATTATGGGCACGAAATCAACGATTTCCTCCACTTAAAAAGTGAGATCGAAGTATTAGTGCAGAGGGGGTATTTGAGAGAGTTTGTACAAAGAGGGGCCCCTCGACAGGACGAACGGAGTAATGAACGAAGGGACGATCGGAGAAGTCGATCAAAATAATAAGAACCAAGATAAGAGGAATGAAGAGAAATAGTTTTGGTCGAAAAGTAAAAAAGAATACATAGAATCTTTGGTGGATTTGTAGCCGGGGAAGAGATGTCGTCGGCTCAAAGGGCCAATAGGATCAGAAGAGGGAATTTTTGGAGGTTCAGATGGAGAAGCCCTTTGAGAAATGGGAGGATAACACCTTCACTCTAAAGTATTAATGCGATTTGATCACTCCTCATGATGATCCCCTCTTAATCAAGCATTGATATCAAACTGGGTCATTGATACCAAAGTGGGGTTGTATAGAGAATAGGTATACCTGGAGGGGTCAATTGACCTTTCGTTCACGATCGGGATAGAGCCCATGTCTACTACACTTCAAGTAGAATTTTTGGTAGTAAGTCCCCAATCACCCTATAATGTATTGATCTTGCGGACAACTTTAAGCAGGCTAGATGTAGTCCTATAAATCAAGTTCCTCTTCGGCTTCCTATGCCAAACGGGACAAGGGTTGTGCACGGGAGTCAATCGTGCAACCGAAGCTATTACTTTGCATCGCTAAAGAAGAAAATGGTGAACTTCAATGGTAATGAATTAGGCCCGAGAGAGGAGATGACTATGAGGTTCACGGTTCAAGATTTGGTTCTAATTTCACTATTCAACGACCAACCAGAAAAATTAGTATATGTAGGATCATCATTGAAGGTAGAGAAGAGCGAAGAACTAATTTTATTCCTCAAAAAGTACCAGTAGACTCTTGCATAGAGTCACAAAGATATTATGGGGATCGAACTCTCAGTATTTACTCACCAACTAAAGGTCGACCCTGCTTCCCAACCGGTGAGATAGAAGAAGAAAAGGGTGTTTGCCACTGAGAGGAATTATGCTGTTGAAGTAGGAAAGTTACTTGAAGCAGAATTTATTTGGTATGTCAAATATCCCTATTGACTGTCAAACGTCGTTATGGTTCAGAAATCCAATAGAAAATGGAGATTATGTGTTGATTATTCAAATTTTAATGAAGTTTATCCAAAGGAATCATACCCTCTACCAAGGATCGATGCCCTTATGAATGCCACGACAAGCCACGAGACCTTGTCATTCATGGATGCTTTCTCTAGGTATAACCAGATCCATGCATCCGATCGATGAGGAGCAGACATATGGACATTACTATCGGGTGATGTTATTCGAGTTAAAGAACACAGGGGCCACCTAGCAGAGCCTCATGAACCGAATGTTCGAATATCAGATAGGAAAATGATGGAAGTGTATGCCGATGATATGTTGGTTAAAAGTCTGAAAGAGGACGGCCACGTGGGTAATTTGAAGGAAACCTTCAAAGTGCTTGACTGGTACCAGATGAAGATAAATTCGAAAAAGTGTGCCTTTGGCGTGGCATTGGGGAAATTTTTAGGATTTAGGGTGATACAAAAAGGTATAGAAGCTAACCCTAAAAACATTCAAGCAATACTAAATATGAGAAGAAGAAAAATCATGAAGGGAGTATAATCACTGACTGGAAGAGTAGTATCCCTAAACAAGTTCATAAATAAGATAACATACATGTTCATTCCATTTTTTTAGACTCATAAGAAGGTGTTCGTCTTGATGGACGAATTTGAACAAGACTTCTAAGATCTGAAAACTTATCTAGCAAAAGTTCCATTCCTCTCGAAGCCGATTCGCAAGGAAAAATCATGGCTTTACCTCGCCGTCTCTTCAACAACAGCCTGTTAGGTTTTGATTCGAGATGATGTAGGGGTTAAACGATCGGTGTACTATGTAAGCAGAGTGTTTTGAGGGGCAAAATAAAAATACCCAATGTTGGAGAAACTGACCTTTGCACTAGTAGTGTAAATCAAAATCTGAGGCCATATTTTCAGGCTCATACCAGAGTCATTCTGACACACTTCCCACTCAGGTAAGTCTCCACAAGTCAGATGTCTCAAGAAGAATTGATAAAATAGTCATTGAGATTGGGAGTTTGATATACACTAACTTTTAGTTTAAAATGATCAATATGTAGAATCAGGACAAGTGATTGTTGAGATTCGCGCGGGACCATCCAGTTTTAATTTTAAAGAGAAGTTTCGAAAACATATTTATTTCGGCTCAAGGGGGCAAATGCACTGGAATACCGATGTGTATCATGCACCTGAATTTACATATGGTAATGTTCATCTCTTACCAAAAATAAGTCATTAAGTTGAGGGTATCTCTTAAAGGGCAAGTAATAAATGATTTCATAATAGGAATTACCATCCCTGAGAGGGATAATGCCCCCAGCAAATCATTGAAGGAAAGTAGGTATAGGTAGTGTATGTGGATGAATCCTCCAATAAAGAAGGTTAGGGAGCGGGGCTGATAGTGGAGACATTCGATGGGACTTACATAAAGTCCGAACTAAGGTTCAACTTCAAAGTATCCAATAATAAGGACGAGTGTGAGTCGCTAATAGCTAGAGCAAAACTCGCGCTATCCCTCAAAGCCAGCCATATACAGTTCTTTAGTGACTCTAAGGAGCTTAACACCAAAGTCGACCACCTAGCCAACCTAGCTTCGATGGACCAAGGGAATCCACTTATGGAAACCTGAACTAGCATTTAGTTAAAGGGCACAAAGGTAGTTGGAATGATTCAATAAACACCTAATTGGTGGACAAGTATGTTCAATACATCAAGGATGGGATCCTTCCTGAAGATCGAATAAAGGCAAATAAAATAAAGAGTCAAAATAATAAATTACTTGCTTTATGAGGGAATCTTGTACCAGAGCGAATTGTATCTTTACCCATCGGAAGTCGATTTAATTATGAAGAAGCTCCACGAAGGCACTTGCGGGGGACATCGAGGAAAAAGAGCCTAGTGAAGAGAGCATTAATGGAAGGCTACTATTGATCTACGGTGAGAAAAGATGCCGAATGATATGTTAAAAGTCATGATCGATGTCAGCAAACTGCCAACGATGTATAAACCCGAAGAAATTTTAGCGATCGTCTCACCATAGCCATTTGCCTAATGAGGAATAGATATCCTCGATCCGTTCCTGATCCGAAAATGTCATTGCAAGTTCCTGTTAGTAGCAATTGACTACTTCACAAAGTAGGTATAAGACCCATTAGCAAGAATTTTGATCAGAAAGTCCACTTATTTATCTAGAAGTACATCATTAGTCATTTCAGAGTGCCCCGTGCCATCATCTTTGATAACGACATGCAATCCGATAGCATGAGGATTGATGACCTATGCGAAAGAGTTCAAGATCAAACACTACTACTCAGCTCCATGACATCCAAAGTATAACGGCCAGGTTGAAGTAATGAACTGAACTTTCCTCTGTGGGATCAAAATGGAACTCACCAACTCCAAAGGGTTCTGGGTGGAAAAGTTTGTCTCTGTCTTATGGTCCTATAGAACGACGATGAGGGGACCGATAGGGCCCGCTAACTAGTTCTTTAAGGTAGTTACTTCATCAACAACATTATTTTTAGTGGCCTTCTTAACATCTACTCCCTTCAGGCCACCATAAGGGTGTCATCAGCCTCTATTTTAGCCATTTTCGCAGCCTCCAACTTCGTTTTTAGCCCCGAGAATCTACCTCACCTCATTTTTTCTTTGTATCCACTTTTTGGCCATGTAGGTCCCCATGAGGCTCACATGTGACCTAATAATACAATCAAGATAAGGAAAAGTAAATATGAATAATGGTAGCTCCGAAAGAAATAGTATGTGGTTACCCTCGATCCATGTTGGATTATCTCCATGGCACTGTCGATTGTGCCCCCTGCTCAACTGATCGATCTCTTCAGGTAGGTAAGATTTTTGTAAAGCCAAGTAGTTCTCATCTGGAAATTATATTACAGATGAGGGACCCCAATCCTTTCCCCAACCATGGGAACTCTTTAACCTTCAAGATCTTCTTCGTCTTTATCAGCAATCAGTCTTTGACTGGTAGAAGTGGGAGTGGTCTTTATCTATCGAGGACTTTTTACATGACTCCTCCTTTGAAGAGCCCCTTTATCCACTAGCTGGATGGATGAAGTCTCCTCGACCACATTAAGGGGAAGAGAAACTTCAACATCCCAGTCTGTTAGAATGGGGGTTTGCATCAGCCACAAGGGGGTTCGATTGAGGAATAATATTCTAAGGGGCGATCGATGCTGGGTTCAGCCTTTAGAGTGCAGCACAGTATCCTCAATGGACCATTATCTAGAAGAGGTAAAGATAAGCAAAAGGATGGAGAATTAATCAGTTTCGCAAAGAAAGTTAAGGAATTATTCGACATATACAAAGTGTACCTCAAGAGCGAGGAAAATACGAACGTTGAAAGCAGATGAGCAAAAGGTGTCCTTTTGTGTCGGCCCAATGTCGAAAGGACTTTTAGTTCTGAACCACTTTTCCCTTACAATAAAGTCAGGAGCCCTCGGTCTTTTTATATTTTAGAGTTCTTTAAAAGATCGTGCCTTGCTCAAGGCTTCTTAATAATATCATGAATCTCGTTAAAGATCCTTACACGAACTCATGATGAAGAACAATATGTAAAGACAAATGCCACACGAAAATGACTTAACATGAAAATACATAAACACGGCTCACTAAGGTAGGGTTTATTCCAAACCAAGGTAGTGGTGAATAGGTGGCCTATAAGGTCATTTTGGCCATCATGCTCCCATCCCTCTCCTTTGACGTAAAAGAAATGATGCCTCTAATCGTAATTGGAATAAGTGAGTGTGGTGACAAAGGTGACACCTTAGTGCCCACAAGGTAAGGTATACCAACCCTCTTATGAGTCCATAGGCTTATAGATGAACAATAGTTCCCCCCGTTGTCAGGGGGTGATCAACACCGAGCAGATCGTGGAAGTATACCATGGAGCCGATTAAGATTTTTTAGGCGTTCAAATTAAGTTGAGAGTGAGGAACATTAATAAAGGCAAGAACGTCGTGAACATGCTTCGAAAGGCGAATTCCAATCCCAGTTTGAAAATAGTTCTCATAAAATCAAACTTCCCCATCATGAGCAATCAGAGCACGATCAGTTTCATTAGCGAGACATATGGACAAGGCCCTAGGGAGGGAGAGACGTTCACCCTATTCATCCATAGTGTCTTTATCCATATAGTTAGCTGCTAATAGAGGCTTACCCCTGAAAGTTCCAACTTGTGGGGGATCAGATGGGTCAGTTTTTTTGACATTATTTTAGGTCGTGTTTTGAGCCCTAGGTGGATGGCTTTGCCTGCAAACATTAGACGAAGATCCCTCTCATGTGGAGGCCCTCCGATCGTTGTGTTCGGGCCTAACCCATCAATAATCTCAACCATATTTGTGAGGGTTAACTGGACCTGAAGCCTTTCTTGCTAAGCCAGGTTGAGAGATGGTCCAAATGGCTAGAGCCACTCAAGGTATTAAGACAAGGGGGAGTCAAAATCAATGCAGTTTGAAATATGAGGGTTATCTTTTGGAAATTGAGATACAAAATTACTAATTCTAATTAAATAAAAAATAAAAACCAATTATGATACGCCAAACTTTCTAAGAATTTGAAGAAAATAGAAATGGAGAAGAAATCATACAAGTAGTAAACAAGAACAATGATGTATACTGAGTACACAATCACTCTTGAAACAAACAAACATTAGGCCCTTATGTGAAGGAAAGAGGAGTTCACAAGCAGAATGTAGCGAAGATTCGTAAAATGAAAGAATATTTTAAACAAGGTTGCTGGAGAAGAAGAGTAAAATGAAAAGTATGGTTATGTTAAGAGTAGAAAACGCGAAAGTTGGAAATGAAGATTTGAGAAGGCTTCTATACCAAATGGGAAAAACTTATTCAATTTCAATTACTAGGTCTAAAAAGATCGAACGGTCCGTATGGTTTTGGTGGAGGATGCACAGTCAGGGCGAGTAGGGTTAGACCTGGCAAAATTGCACACTGCACAAAATTATAAGTTAATGGGTTTAAGCTTATCAAGTTTGGATCGATATCGAGTCAACATGATAGATCCATTACGATAATGGTTTTAGAAAAATTAATACACCCAATTAGACTCATTTGTACTCATTAAAGCCCGCTAACACTACCTTGACTATTTGTTTAGAACTTATCATTGAAATATATTGTAACATTTGTAATGTTAGGTGAGGAATATTTTATTTTTGGGATCCTATTAGTGTTCACTACACCAAAATGGTAATTTTGTGACTGCCTTTTTGTGATTGTTAATTGGGGTGGCAAACTTATCTCTCCCGGGAGCAGCCACAAAATTATTTGTAACTCACATTAGGAGTGATAAAATGATGGGTAATAAAAATTTTGAGTCAATTAGTTTGTCACTGCTAATGAGAGTCACAAATGTTACTATTTAATTATTTTGTGACTCCTATCAACACTCATAAATTTATAAATATCACAAGCAGTCGCAAATTTATCGGTAGGCCTAATTTATGACTCTTATGAACAGTCACAAATTTATAACTACTATGAGGAGTCACAAATTTTGACCCAGTACCAAATTTGTAACTACTAACGACAGTCATAAATTTGTGACTGCTGATTGCAGTCATAAATTTTGGGGTAAGACTTAATTTATAACTCTTATTGACAGTCATGAATTTGTAACCGCTCCCAACACTCACAAATTTTGATTTACTTTAATTTATGGGTGCTACGAGGGGTTACAAAAATTTTAACCTACTTTAATTTCCCATGTCTACCTCCTCTCTCTTCTCACTCTTTGTGACAACTCTCTCGCCCTTCACTCTTTCTCTTATGAAGTGCTCCCGCCCTAACATTTCATTTTTGGTGAACATTTCTCCCAACCTTTCGTTTTTGGTTAACTTTTGATTTCGATTTCATTGAACATTTCGTTTTGTTATTTATTATTTGTTTTGTTGTTTGTTATTCTTATTTTTTTAATGGACGTTTCGTAGTAATTACATAATATTATAAACAATCTGATGGTTTTGTGTGATGAATCAGTTATTGCTGATTTGTTCATCAGTTTGGTGTTAGTCATTTTCGGTTTGTTATACTGAAAAATCTCTAAATAAAAAAATTGATATGTCTGTTGAATCCATCTATGCTTCATCTGATATTAATAATATTAAATGAGTGCCTACTCATGGTGGTCAATAAGTATAGCACAATGTGTATGGTAATCTTTTCGTAGTTTCCTGAAAGTATGTTCCGCTGATTCGGTTTGTCGGTCGAGGTGAATATGGCATCATTTGGTAATAATATTCTCTATTTACTCTAGGGTTTGTTTTAAAGTTTGGATTTATTTTGTTGTTCATCTATTTGTATGTGATCCTGTAATTGACTTCATTTTTACCCAAAATCGTTGTTTTTAAATAATTAAATGGAGACTATTAATTTGGGATAATAGGAGTATATATCAGGGTGGTGTAAGAACAAGAATAAACTAACACAATTAATGAGGACTAATCATGTATTATTATTATTGCCTGCCACATTGTATGGTAACTAAAGTATTACTCTTCTTGATAACTATATACTTTGTGATGATGACATGGAAATTAAGCTAGTATGCCCTGCTTGGAAAGTGACTAGCTGTCTTAGTGCTTTAGTTCATGTCAAGTTGTTGGCTATGAAGCACGCTTTGGATAGTGAGTGACTTTCTTAGTGCGTTAATTCATGTCAAATTATTGGATTGAAGCACGGATACTCAATACAGAGGCATGAATTCGTATTTGTATTGATGCTTCTTAGCTTGTTGGTACCATGGTTCAAAGTAGCGGTATTAGTCTATGAGTCAGACACTCAAATTTTGACTTGGTATTGGTATCAGTATCAATCTCGGGTGATACGCAACTATATACTATTTACGGAGCTAAAAAAATTAGAAAAATATAGAAAAGATAGAAAAGTAGGAAGAAGAATATGGCTCGATTATACAAGTACAAAATTATCATTTAGTATGCATAATATTGTGTAACTGTTTATACTGAATCATCATTTAGTATGAATACCACTGTCTAAATCAATATATATTTAGTAATATATTCTTCGTTAATGTTATAATGGTTACCTTCTTCAATAAATACTTAATGATTTTTAGATATAAGAAAACACCAATCTAGATGGAACATATATACCTACACGGTTGTTTGTGTTTGCCAGTTCTAAGAATATGTAGTCTGGTGGTGTAATTTAGCGTATTATTTAGAATAGATAATTAACATTGTTAGTTTACTACCTTGTGCTCATGAAGTCAAGCATCATCAAATTCTATGTTTGAATATGCAATCAAACATTAAAGTTGAACTCGTTACTCAATAAATCATGCATTACATTATCTTATTATAACTTGTTTTTCTCTATTACATTAACAATGTGAAGGACCAATGTGATTTTTTTTCATTTGCTTCAGTACTGCTATGAACTCGGAGACACGTGAGGAAGTTTCCATCAAGAAAATAGGTAATGCATTTGACAATAGGATTGATGCCAAGCGGACACTACGAGAAATTAATCTTCTTTTCCACATTGATCATGAAAATGTAAGTTTCACTGCCTTCATAATTCATGACAATGTAAGTTGACACTACGGGGGTCATGTTCTGATTCTAAAGCCCTTAAATTGTTTTTTATTCAAAAAGCAATCATTTGTTTCAATGGATAAAATCAATGAGAAGATGGTAGAATTAGTTAGTTGACCATCCTTTAGAAGAACTATGAACTTTGAACCTCCTCCTCCATGCCAACAAACAAATTTAAATTCGCAGTCCATAACTGCTAACTGGGTTAGAGCCAATCGAAACATGAGTTTTTATGTTCATACATACATCCATGTCAAACATACCCATGTGTATATCTATACAACCTCTTATGATTACAGGAAAATAGGACTCAACTTCCTTTGTTATATAACATGAGTTTTGGCCTATGGCTTAATTTAGGATTCAGATGTTGAATCCTAATCAATATCACTAACTGATATTTATGTCTTCAATTCAGGTTAATCTTGCTTCTAAGCCTCAGATGGATTCAAATGTTTCATCAAATTCTTATGTTGAAGGTTTATGTTATGTTTTTCCCTTTTCTCTAATCTAATCTAAATTAAATATATAAGCACGGAAGCTTTAAATTGTATGACTCCACATGTAACTTATTTAATTTCAGATTAAAGTGATAAAGCCACTTATGTCTATTTGTATTGGCATCTATTCTTTTTCAGTTTTGAGGAGTTTATATTCTCCTCCTGTTTTAACAATTTAAATCCTTTTTCTGTGCTTACACAAATGAATCAACGTTAGAGATCTAAAATATTACTAACAAAACATTTACATTAATTTCCTTCTAAAGATGTATCATTCTTCTCAACTATCTCTGCGTAGACGATTTTTCTGATATCATTCAAATCAACTATCTTTATACATACATGCTCAAAGAACACCATTTGAATGAGAAGACCAAGCTTATTACGAACAGGTAGATTAGTAACACCATTTGAATGAGAAGACCACCCATTCCCTAAATGTTCCAAAACATGTTTCCCATAACCACTGGGCAATTACTTCATCTATTTTGATGATTATTCCATGCAAGTACTTTGAGTTACCTTATCTTTTGATTTGGTTATGTGCAGTTTTGAGATCTTCCTCTAATGACAATGCAGGTAATGATGCAGCAAGTTGGCACGACCAAGCTACATTGGGCTATTTTATTCTTATTTTTTATTATTCAAAATCTCTTCTTTTACTTTACTTGGTTTGATTTCAAATTGTACATTTTCAGGCTACTAGACATGCTAGGTGAGTTTATGTTGGGGGGCTCTCTCCCACTGCAAACGAAAAGGTTTTGCTCCACCCTTTTACCTCTGTTATAATTATTTTTTTCCTTCTTATATGGACTTTTCGATTTTGTTATATTCTTCACATCCCTCATATGCTATCTTAACCTAATACCGATGCTCCTATAAAAAAATTGAAAAAAATCTATTACTAATGTCCATATTTTTTTGTACCACACCAATCTTCGTTTATATATTTTATTTCAATTGTTTTTAAATTAAACTAATTTGGAAACTTATTTTACATTTGGTAGTGATATAAAATTGAATAGGCTTATTTTGGGGTGCCTTGTCATTAACTCTCCTTTATTACGTGTGATATTAAAGAATGTTGATTGTAGATCAGAGTTTTATATCCTTGAACATATTTAATAAGATTTTTATTTGTACGACCTGACATGTTAAGTGATTGTTGCTTAATGTGATCTGCATTTTCCTAAAATTCTTTCAGTTGGATTAACTAAATTTCTTCTCGCAGTCTGTGGCAACTTTCTTTAGCCATGTCATGTCTGCAATTAGAGGAAACACTGTTGGTCCAGGTCCGTGAATATCTCATACAGAGTAACATGTTAAATTTTCATTATCAAGTCACCTGTGTGACACCCCGACTAATTAAATACCGGGTAGCTACTCCTTTATTCAAATTAATACAAAATGTCAAGTTGATTCAGTTCATAGCATCACTGTCGAAAAACATTTTAACAATTACTAGCCAGCTAATATTTAAAAACTGAGTTGTCAATTTTAATTAATTCCGATTAACATGCAATAAATTAAATTATGAAATGCTAACATAACCACCACAACATAGTCACAATAGAATAACCATGGAATAATAATGAATCTGGAGGAATACTCCTCACAACAATCCGAATACACAAATAAACAAATACAAAGTTTGAATCATTAATTAATTACAACCCAGAGTCTGAAATAAAACTGAATAAATGAGATGTCTCTAAAAGAAATGGGGCGACATGCCCTACAGATGAGTAAATCTAAAATAGAGTCAAGATAGAAAGTGGAGGCGTCTACTATCGAGGTCCTGTAACTTCCACAGCGGCTACAGCACGTCATTGGAATGGAACTCCGATGCTTGGTGTCCTTGTGACTGGGCACCTAAAAAGGTTTTACAAGAAGAATAGATTTGAAAGCAAACGGGTCAGAGCCCGATTGTGAAAACAGTTTAAAATACAACAAGTGTTTAATATTATTAAATAGTGAATATAAAATACATGATAGTGCGTGCACTCACGTGAGTTCCTCGCCTCTCAACTAATTGTGCACACCTACCGTACCCGTACCTGTTCTAGTTATTCCCATATCTAACTAGTCCAATACACAATCTAACCTTACTGTACGATTTCTAATTCAATTCCCAACATCTTAATTTTAAACAAAGTGTTTTTCTTTGCTTCTTAGTTCTCAAAATTAGTAATACTAATCACTAGGGATTTTCCAATGTTAACTCTACAAAAGGTTTCTATTATTCACACTTAAATTTATACTCTACAAAGGTTGCTATTATTCACACTTACATTTATACATGACAGTTCATTTCAATTAATAGTATATTTTCCTCATCATAAATATACAATACTGGCACCCCGAGGCTAAGCTGCGGTGCACACATACTCTGCTATCAAATCCCGGTACATCACGTACATAAGGACCACGTATTCTGAGTCTCTCAGGAATCGTTACAACAAGTAACAAACACACATAATGGAGGCGAACATAGTTCACATCACATGGGTCACGCACATACCTACGCTCCCATGATCAGCAGACTTATTAACTTCTCAATAAGTCCTTCTCTGACCTATATCCTCGAGGTACCAATCTAAATCCTCCCGTAGGCACACAAAGATTAGATGGCCCTGATCGAATGCCGACCTCCCATGATAGCAAGTATAGTAGGTATGTTATACACAGATAAGCACATACACTAAGCATTCGCACATCTTAGATATCTTAGAATATTAATAGAGGTATATTTCTCGTCCTTATACCGTTATTTAATGTTGTACGTTTACAAGTCCCCGATTTATATACATTAAAGTTGTTAACTCTTCTCACGTCGTAATTTTAGGTACTCGTTTCCTAGTCCATAAATGTCATTCGGTTTACTACACAATTCTAAGTTTCACTCCTCAATGTACTCCAATCTCCCAACTATACCCACTAGTCAATAAGGGAAGGTTATTACTCAATTAAATAAGTCTACGGGACATTTGAAATAAAATCAGGCCTAAAAGGCCATTCTGTCAACTCGTTCGAACGAGGTCGTTCGAACGAATGGCTTCGAACGAACTACCAACTCGTTAGAAGGGGTACCGTCATCTCGTTAGAAACTCGTTCGAACGAGGTCGTTGATACCATCTGTCACACCCCGCAAAATTCGACAGACGGGGTGGCCTGCCACTGCCGCCGAACTATGCCGGGCGTGAACTAAATAAAATACCATTCTTAGCATGAGACAGATATGAGACATAAATAATCATTCCATAAGATAAATAATTGAATCAATCTCAAATAATCACAAATAACTAAGCGATAAAAGATCCATCACATGCTAACTCCAAAAAAATCCAATCTCCAATAATGATTAAATAAAACCCAAATAATAAAGATCTGAATAATCCAATATAAATCCTTTAAACAACTTTGGAACCGAATGGCCAATAAAACTTCGATGAAGTCTCATAATAAAATACGACTGGAAAAGAAAGTCCAAACTAAAACAAAACGATAAAGTAAATCAGCTCCAGCTGCACCTTCAAATGATAACTCCGATAAACTTATGCAACTTCTCCAATGCTAATCCTGAAAAATATTAGTCAACGCATGGGTCAGAGCCAAAGCCCCGAGAAAGAATACACACTACTCTCCTCAAATAGGATCCTTGAATCCAGACAGTAGCATTATACGCAATAAATATCACAATAGAATATTTTAAATTAAACGGGATAATTAAACGCGATAATTATAATCTACTATCTACCCGCAAAAATACCCATTTATAAAGGCACACCAATATGATTTTAAATTCCCAAGTCCCACGATGTTAATTTAATTAAATTAACCAACTTTTATTATCGTTCTCACTTTTTATTAAAGTGTCACACTTCCCCTTTGTCAATCGTCCTCTGACCCGTTTACTGTCGGCCCCGACACATGATAAGGTTCCCCCTTATCAATCATCCTCTGACCCGTTTACTGTCGGCCCCGACGCATGACAAGGTTCCACACACGACACGACATAAATCATCCTCTGACCCATTTAAACTGTCGGCCCCGACACATTATGTCGCCACAAATTTTAATACCCGTTTTTATCTTAGGCATTAATTCTCAAGTTCTCAATTTATAATCACCCCACCTTTTTTATCGATGTGAGATCCTCAAAATACCCCTTAGTCCCATAACTAAGGGTCCCCAAGTTATCAATACGTCCTATCCTATGTATAGGAGGATTTTCTAACATAAATCTTAACTTAGTCTCATGCTTAGGCTAACGTAACGACGATAAAGTACCAAAAATCAGCTCACCCCAAAGATGATAAAAATGCGATAATCTACCCTCACTAGTCCCATACCTAGAAGGCGTAAATCATCAAAAGGCATACCCACTAATCCCATACCTAGAGGCATTCTAAAATAGGGAGAGCAATAATACCCCACAACCCGTCGTCACAAAGGCAACATCATAATACCAACAAGTCACACAAAACAAGCATAATTAATCAATATATAAACTACGCATGATAGTCCAATTCAATTAAATCTTTAATTTAATTATCACAATGTCAACAATATCCAAATAATCTCATTTAATTATTTTAAATTAAATATACCAAGTTTTCATCATATATTCATCAAAACCAAATTTTATTATCTCTACATGTATTACAAGAGTTATACGCACCCAAAAATCATTTATTTTAAAGCTATGGTTTTTCTACATGCAACCTACACCAATAAAACCCAAAATCACTCATCAATCCTACGTACCCAAGGGTTATGAATATTATTCAAATTTAAAATATTTTATAAAAACATCCCCATAATTAGTGTCCACTTTTCCTAATTAAGTCACTACTTTATTTTAAGAAAAACATGTAATTAAGTGTTTGCGCGACACTTAAAACGCATAATACTAAAGGAAAAGAATAGAGTATTCATGCCTATAAAGTTCGTGTTGAAAATCTGATTAGAAATCTGGATTCCTCTCAAAAAATTAGCAAAAGAGTGTTCTTGAACGATCTTGATTAAACCCCAATTAAGCCTTCAAAAACTTGTGCCAAAACTTGTGACAAAAACTTGATTTTGTTGAAGGTTGATGATTATGAGTGAGAGGAAAATATTTGGAATTGTTCTCTGGTGAAAAACTGAAGAAAAAGTGATTATGAGAAGTCCACCTACGGATTAACAAGGTTATATAGTGATTAGGAGTCCTAATCCTACACAAACTCTTAAAAAACAGCCTATAGCGCACGTTTCTGGGAGGGTCGATCGATCCACCCCCCCCCGGTCGATCGATCGATCACCCCGAAAAACTGACAGTTTGCCCAAAAAATGCCATAAGGCAAAAATATTGTAAAATCAATATAAAATCCGTTTTAACTCCGATTTTAATTCCGCTTGAAGTTTTGTTCTTCTAAAATCATAACCAACATACTTAGCCAATAAAATTTTTTAATTCAAAAATTATTTTTCTCGAAAATTCCAATTAATTAATTAAAATAATAAATAAAAATACGGGGTGTTACAGAACGACCTAGGCAGGTCTTCTAATGAGATGGAAGACTGCGCCCAGAAATCTCCAAGTTCATTTTTCTTCATTATTCTCTCCTCTAAATCCACCCTAAGACCATCCAATTGCATTTTAATGTTTGTAAACTATTTTTAGTCACCCTAGATCATTCCTTACCATACTTTTGGTGCCAAATCTTACAAATCAACAAGTAAAAATCATAAATCCCTAAATTTTACCCCAAACCCTATGAACATAACCAAGAATTTTATTATGCCTAAATACTCATCATAAATCCGTTTTTAAATCATCAAAGTTAAGTTTTAAATACCAAATTTTGTCCATAATCATTCTACATGAAATTCCTAACCAAGACCAAGGTTTCTACAACAATTCCATTAGGTTTTCTCCAAAATATACACAACATAAGGTTTCTACACTAAACATGGAGGAAATATTCATTGCAATTAAAAATATCAAATCACTTGCCTTAGATTTGTTCTTCAGATTTGTTGTCGATGTTTCAAGGTTGTTTCTTCTCTCTTTTTGGTCACAATCTCTTCCAAAATGATGGTGGGGAGATGGTTTTTGGTTTGGAACCCTATGATAACTTCTCTCTAACTCCCGTAGCCCACTTCTAATGATTTTTGGATGGTAATGGACTTAGTGGCCTCTTCAACATTATAAAAATAAACTCTAAATTTCGTGGGTTTTAATTCCTCAATTTTTAAAATTACTAAAATACCCTTCTAGGTTGCCGGTTTGGCCTAAAAATGCCCTGGGACCCAAACTAAACCCCCGGCTAGTGTTTTCTGACTATTTCGACCCTTTTGGACACGTTGGCGCACTCAAAATGACCATTCGGTTGATAAAAATATAATTCACTTTTTAATTTAAATAATTTCATTCCTGATGCGACTGACACGCGCGTCCCAACTAAATTTTCAAATTGTCGTATTTCTGCCTCGCGATAATTTTTAATATTTTCAATACTCATATATTACCATATATACTCAGATATATTATATTTTAACATCATAATCAAATACCAACTCACATCTCGCTAGTATTTATATCCGGATTAATCCCAATTAGTTCTCATTTAATTAAATTAATCCCTTAAATAAAAATCAATAAAATTACGGGGTATTACATACTTCCCCCTAATAACAGAATTTCGTCCCGAAATTCAGAACTAAAGAGTACCTGGTAAAAATAACTCTGGATAACACTCGCGCATCTCATCCTCACGCTCCCATGTGGACTCCTCGGCATTATGATGCCGCCACTGCACTCGTACTAACGGTACTATCTTCGACCTCAGCTTCCTCTCGCTATGGTCCAAAATAGCAATCGGTCCCTCCTCGTAGGAACTATCGGGCTGAAGATCGATATCCTCTAAAGCAATGTGGGTATGGGCCAAATCATCCCTAAGATATTTCCTTAGCGAGGAAATATGGAACACGTCATGAATCCTATGCAAGTGCTCCGGTAACCCAAGTCTATACGCAACTGGCCCAATCCTTTCAATGATAGGAAATGGCCCCACGTATCTTGGTGCTAGTTTCTCCTTCTTCCCAAAACGCATGATCCCCTTCATAGGAGATACTATGAGTAACACCTGGTCTCCCACCTTGAATTCTCTACATAACCTCTTGGCATCAGCATAGCTCTTCTACCGGTCCTAAGCTACCTGAATACGGCTCTATATCATCTCTATCCTTGCCGAAGTGTCCTGAATCACTTCCGGCCCAAGGAGTTTGTTATCCCCCACCTCTAACCAACATGCTGGGGAACGACAAGGTCTACCATACAACGCCTTGAATGGATCCATGCCAATGGTGAACTGGTAGGAGTTATTATAGGCAAACTCCACCAGTGGAAGGTATTGCTACCAACCACATCCAAAGTCTAGGATGCACATACGCAGCATGTCTTCCAACATTTGATTTGTCCGCTCTGTTTGCCCATCATTTTGCGAGTGATATGCCGTACTCAGTCGCAACTCCGTACCCATGGCCTCCTGGAAACTCTCCCAAAACCGTGAAATGAATATCTTATCTTGGTCAGACACGATATTTAGAGGCACCCCGTGAAGTCTCACTATCTCCGTAATAAAAATCTAGGCATATTATCCCGTAGTGTAGTCTGTCCTCACTGGTAGAAAATGGGAAACTTTGGTCAACCTATCCACAATTACCCATATGGAGTCGTGACCCCTCTGTGACGTAGGTAACCCCGTGATAAAGTCCATGGATATGCTCTCCCATATCCACATCGGAACCTTTAACGGATGTAGAAGTCCTGCCGGTTTCTGATGGTCCACCTTTACTAGCTGGAAAGTGGCGCATTTAGAAACGAACACGGTGATATCTCTCTTCATCCCTCTCCACCAGTACTATCGTCTCATGTCTTGGTACATCTTATCCCAACCGATCTACTACTTACTACACCCTTTTCAATACCAACTTTCACGTATAATTCTTCCCATTAAGTGATACTTAATGATCTTCGTTTTCTCTCGACGTATACCAAAAGTTTTGACCCTTGCACTTTTTCACCATTTTGTGCACATCTGGACTCTTCATACCTTATTGACATTCTCAATCTATTTACTCTTGAGTCAACCCCAACATTTGATTGGTCGGAATTCTACTCCAAATGGTCCGTAATAATTAAATATTTGCCTTCTCAAGAAATACCCCTTATTAAATGACTTTCCACTGCCTTTTCACCAAATTCGGACTTGCTACAATGATTGCACATGATATTCATTAACACCTTTTCTTACGACATTTAATCCCATAAGTAATAATTTCACCCATCTATGTCCCCTCTTCCTTCGATTAACACATCAGCAAACCACGACGTTTACACCCCTTATAATCCAATCATACGGTTTTAAACATTATATACGCTTCATACGTATTCCAAACTCTTTATTGTCGCTGCAGTTACAACGTGGCCATACCACTTGGGCGTTCTCAATCACCTCTGAATTTGAAATCCTAAATTCTTCTTAACCTCAATTCGTCCTTCCATCTGAAAAAAAACCAAGATTATCAGTATTTTTTCACTAACAACTGGCTCTTCTGGACTTATATCATAAATTTACCCCTTGTTAACTTCCAGTTATAACTACTTACTCCCATAACGATTGAGGTACCCAAATCATAGACGAATAGTCATACGTCTCCCTACTACCAACCGTACGCTAAGTTTCATGCGTGGGGTGTCTCGCAAAGCGAAATCCAAATAAGGAACCCCCCTGATACACTAATTCCTAGCATTGTCGATCATCGGGATCCGTTAAGCTCTCGGTCCATAACATGTACCCCTATATTCCCGTCTCTTAACAACAAAATTACATCTCCTTACTAAATAACACTAAAACAAGGAACTCGTTTCGAATGACACTTTCTCTTGACATTGATGGTAATCACATTCCATATACACCATACAAGTAACATCGGGGATCTCAAAATCCCGTCCCCAGACATACAATTATGGGTTTAAACTCCCAAATCTCTAAAGGGGGATAAAATATTGCACTCTACTTATTACGACATCCTGAGCGTTAATTAATAATAACCAGTTAAACCTTTTCGCTGACTAGTAAACCAATTACATACGAATCATATCAATTAAATCCTTACGCATACTGGGATTAAATATCCAAGACCATTATACCTTTTTTGAAATCACAACAACAATATATATATATATATATATATATATATATATATACAAAAGTACAATTACGAGCCCGACCCTCTCACATATGGGGCCTCGCAAGAATTAAACATTATACCCCAAGGTAGTAATCCGATAAACTTATAATATCGGTATAATCATATATAAAACCATAATTAGGATAATATCGTACTCGTATAAAACAACACTAAAACGAGTAATTTCAATCAAGTTTATACCAGTATCAATATACTCATTCATCCTCCGCGGATGAAAATAAATAAAACCCCACACTATCAGGGAAAAATATTCACATAAATAAATAAAATTGTCGATACTCACTAAACTTGACTCTCTCAAGCAAAAATATAACAATAATAACAATTGTAGTAACTCGTTCATGCCACAAACAACATGCAACATCATCTGAGGATATAACTCCTACTTCTATCCTGACAATCATCCTGCTGCTCAAATGATTCCTGGACTTAACACACCTGTCCGTACTAAACCGAATATTCCAATAACTGTTGCCCTTGCTAGGCACCATACCTTTATCCTTACACTTGCATCGGAAAACATTTATAATGCACGGGTTTCACTTCCCACAAAATACCTCTACACATACTCCATTTATCTTTGGTCACACTGACCATGTTAATGTGATGCTTCTCTCGGACGTTGGTAGTCTCGGCTCTGATGACTACCTCCATTGTCCCCTTAGCTTGATAGACCTAAGGCACACGCTACTAGTTTCCCATCTCTTACTGAAATCACCATCGCTCGATAATATTTCAGCTATCCGAATCATTTTAACAGGTTCTCTGTTGGGTCTTCCCCTTGTGGTGTTTCTCCAACACCATTTTCCCAGTCTTACTCTATAGAAATTCCTCGATTCTTGTATCTTCCCACACAAGGGAACGTTTACCTCCAAATTAACCTATGCGACATTAATACCATCTGCATTGGCCATCCAAACATAATTCCCCAGAAGAGCTAACAATCATTCTTGTATATAAATTTTCCTTTTTATATCCTATTCTCCATTTCACCTACTTCACCCAGTGTAAAGTTTGTTACATAATTAAATTTCTCCTCACAAAGGGACCTCTGTCCGGCCCTCTTGTGTGATTTTAGAATAACATTCGCCTTTCACCCTGAACATCTGATGAAGGAACTTATGGTCACACCATACGTGTACGCCTTCTCTCGATGTCACATTCCACTTCTAAGTGTGGTGATTACCTCTCAGCACTTACTCCGCTCATACGAGCCAAGAAAACTTTACCTCAAATTTTCACTTCCAATTGACCATACCCAGACATAGGTCCAGATTCTTGGATATATTACGTTCGTGTGGATAGCACGCGCCATCTCCGCATTTCGAGTATTTCCACTGCTGGTTCCCTTCAATGTTTCACATAACTCTTTCTCTCCCATTTCAACCTTGTTGGGAGAGTCTTATTCGACCCATCTTCTACTATAGTTGTGCCTGGAAGTCACAAGTTGCGCCTTGGCCGTCTGTACCGTCCAGGACTTTCCGTTCCATAACATGGGTGACTTCAACTATAGTCATCCTTCTTTAATAAATCAAATAACCTCACTCATCTTTGCCTCCTGTTGTCCGCCCAACAGTCTTCACCTGATGTACTGCATTGTTCGACACACGAACACACCCGAATGCAAATAAGACTTACTATCATATACATCATAGCAGGAGAACGAAATCTTACCAAAGAAATCAACAATCCTAAACATAGGGCTATATATCAGAGAAAGCTATGCTGGAAGCATAATAAGCCGCACAGATCCTAAAAGACACTAGAACCTGATGCTCTGATACCACCTGTGACACCCCGACTAATTAAATACCAGGTAGCTACTCCTTTATTCAAATTAATATAAAATGCCAAGTTGGTTCAGTTCATAGCATCACTGTCGAAAAACATTTTAACAATTACTAGCCACCTAATATTTAAAAAGTGAGTTATCAATTTTAATTAAATCCGATTAACATGCAATAAATTAAATTATGAAATGCTAACATAACCACCACAACATAGTCACAATAGAATAACCATGGAATAATAATGAATCTGGAGGAATACTCCTCACAACAATCCGAATACACAAATAAACAAATACAAAGTTTGAGTCATTAATTAATTACAACCCAGAGTCTGAAATAAAACTGAATAAATGAGATGTCTCTAAAAGAAATGGGGCGACATGCCCTACAGATGAGTAAATATGAAATAGAGTCAAGATAGAAAGTGGAGGCGTCTACTATCGAGGTCTTGTAACTTCCACAGCGGCTACAGCACGTCATTGGAATGGAACTCCTATGATTGGTGTCCTTGTGGCTGGGCACCTAAAAAGGTTTTACAAGAAAAATAGATTTGAAAGCAAACGGGTCAGAGCCCGATTGTGAAAACAGTTTAAAATACAGCAAGTGTTTAATATTATTAAATAGTGAATATAAAATACATGATAGTGTGTGCACTCTCATGAGTTCCTCGCCTCTCAACTAATTGTTCACACCTACCGTACCCGTACCCGTTCTAGTTATTCCCATATCTAACTAGTCCAATACACAATCTAACCTTACTGTACGATTTCCAATTCAATTCCCAACATCTTAATTTTAAACAGAGTGTTTTGCTTTGCTTTTTAGTTCTGAAAATTAGTAATACTAATCACTAGGGATTTTCCAATGTTAACTCTACCAAAGGTTGCTATTATTCACACTTACATTTATACTCTACAAAGGTTTCTATTATTCACACTTACATTTATACATGACAGTTCATTTCACTTAATAGTATATTTTCCTCATCATAAATATACAATACTGGCACCCCGAGGCTAAGCTGCAGTTCACACATACTCTGCTATTAAATTCCGGTACATCACGTACATAAGGACCACGTATTTCGAGTCTCTCAGGAATCGTTACGACAAGTAACAAACACACATAATGGAGGCGAACATAGTTCACATCACATGGGCCACGCACATATCTATGCTCCCATGATTAGCAGACTTATTAACTTCTCAATAAGTCCTTCTCTGGCCTATGTCCTCGAGGTACCAATCTAAATCCCTTCGAAGGCACACAAAGATTAGATGGCCCTGATTGAACGCCACCCTCCCATGATAGCAAGTATGGTAGGTATGTTATACATAGATAACCACATATACTAAGCATTCGCACATCTTAGATATCTTAGAATATTAATAGAGGTATATTTCTCATCCTTATACCGTTATTTAATGTTGTACGTTTACAAGTCCCGGATTTATATACATTAAAGTTGTCAACTCTTCACACGTTTACAAGTCCCCGATTTATATACATTAGGTACTCGTTTCCTAGTCCATAAATGTCATCCGGTTTACTACACAATTCTAAGTTTTACTCCTCAACGTACTCCAATCTCCCAACTATACCCACTAGTCAATAAGGGAAGGTTATTACTCAATTAAATAAGTCTACAGGACATTTGAAATAAAAGCAGGCCTAAAAAGGCCATTCTGTCAACTCGTTAGAAGTCTCGTTCGAACGAGTGTCATTTGAATGAATGGCTTCGAAAGAACTACCAACTCATTAGAAGGGGTACTGTCATCTCGTTAGAAACTCGTTCGAACGAGGTTGTTCGAACGACCTGGGCAGGTCTTCTAACGAGATGGCAGACTACGCCCAGAAATCTCCAAGTTCATTTTTCTTCATTCTTCTCTCCTCTAAATCCACCCTAAGACCCTCCAAATTACATTTTAATGTTTGTAAGCTATTTTTAGTCACCCTAGATCATTCCTTACCATACTTTTGGGGCCAAATCTTACAAATCAACAAGTAAAAATCATAAATCCCTAAATTTTACCCCAAACCCTATGAACATAACCCATAATTTTATTATGCCTAAATACTCATCATAAATCCGTTTTTAAATCATCAAAGTTAAGTTTTAAATTCCAAATTTCGTCCATAATCATTCTACATGAAATTCCTAACCAAGACCAAGGTTTCTACAACAATTCCATTAGGTTTTCTCCAAAATATACACAGCATAAGGTTTCTACACTAAACATGGAGGAAATATTCATTGTAATTAAAAATATCAAATCACTTGCCTTAGATTTGTTCTTCAGATTTGTTGTCGGTGTTTCAAGGTTGTTTCTTCTCTCTTTTTGGTCACAATCTCTTCCAAAATGATGGCAGGGAGATGGTTTTTGGTTTGGAACCCTATGATAACTTCTCTCTGACTCCCGTAGCCCACTTCTAATGCTTTTTGGCTGGTAATGGCCTTAGTGGCCTATTTAAAATTATAAAAATAAAGTCTAAAATTCGTGGGTTTTAATTCCTCAATTTTTAAAATTACCAAAATACCCTTCTAGGTTGCCGGTTTGGCCTAAAAATGCCCCGGGACCCAAACTAAACCCCCAGCTAGTGTTTTCTGACTATTTCGACCCTTCCGAATACATTGGTGCACTCAAAATGATCATTTGGTTGATAAAAATATATTTCACTTTTTAATTTAAATAATTTCATTCCTAACGCGACTGACACGTGCGTCCCAACTAAATTTCCAAATTATCGTATTTCTGCCTCGCGACAATTTTTAATATTTTCAATACTCATATATTACCATATATACTCAGATATATTTAATTTTAACATCGTAATCAAATACCAACTCACATCTCGCTAGTATTTATATCCGGATTAATCCCAATTAGTTCTCATTTAACTCAATTAATCCCTTAAATAAAAATCAATAAAATTACGGGGTACTACAACCTGCAATGTTTCGAAGCTAAAACCGTTTTACTTGAAATTGTCAGGGGATGCTGTTGTCAATGTTTATATAAATCATGAGAAGAAGTTTGCTTTTGTCGAAATGAGATCCGTTGAGGAGGCCGGTAATTCCATGGCTTTAAATGGCATTATTTTTTAGGTATTTATTTAGTTTGTATTTTTTTAAGTATGGATTTGTTACAAAATTATTGGACATGTTGTGAATATGGGTTTTTGAATTTTTGTTATGGTGTTAGTTTTTAGGTGATTCCGGGAGAGTATGGCTTTGTTGTGAAGTTGAACGAGGGTTGTCACCTCAAGAAGAGGCCAACTGAATTTCACGTGGACAAGGTTCTGCGGCCTTTTAATGGGAGAAAATTCAACGTCACAAAAGTTGTGCTGGAAGAGGTGCTTTTTTAATTTGAAGTGAGTGAGGGCGATGAAGTCCAGTTCTTCCCTAACGCACCCATTGACGTAGAGAATTCGCCATGTGTTGTGGCCATTAATGTATGTCACTTAGTTCGTTTTCTAGGGGCTTATGTCTTGTGTAAGAGTTTGTACTAACCTTATTTTTGTTGTGTATGAATTTAACAGGTTAGTCCAATTGAATATGGGCACGTTCTTCTCATTTATAATGTTCGAGTGCTTACCACAGAGGATTCACCATGAAATCTTCTTACTTGTGCTTTACATGACGACAGAAGCAAGGAGTTCGTATTTTTGTCAGGGTGAAAATAGCCTCGGTGCATTCGCCACCATCAACCACCTCCATTTTTAGGTCCCTATAATAAAACTTTCATATTCGTCAAACCCATTAGCTAATTTTCTCATGATACTTTTATAATTATTCAACTATACATTTTGTAATGAATGTCAATTCTATATTTGTAACAAGCTTATTGCTTGGCCATGCCATGCCCTATTGAGAAAGCTCTCACTGGGAACACAACCACATTGAACAACGAGGTGAAAATGTCTAAGATTTTTAAATATCTAGTTAGAGGTCTTATGTTTGATCAAGCACTCTGGAAGATTTGTCAAACGTCATTTCAGACTCTTGCATTTTCCTTCAAAACAACAACATACCTTATAATGCTCTCATCTCTGATTCGGGCAGGCGCGTCTTTCTCTTACCATAGGTAATAATATCGGTCCCTTTAGGTTAAATTCGATTGTTACTTCACTTGCCCTGATGTTTTTAAAGGAGTATAGGCCCCGCCCCATTATGTGAAGCTATTTTAGTGTAAGAACAATGTTTTACTCCCTTAAGTGCGCAGTCCTTGATGTTGATATTTCATTCTTGAAAGTTGTTGATAACATTTCGTCGATTGCACTTGTGTAAAAGATCGAGTATATGATAAAATTTCGTCACATCTATCTTATCATCCTCTCTCTCTCTCTCTCTCTCTATATATATATATATAACAGAAGTTATATAACAGTTATATAACTGTTATTAATTAAGGTGCATAATTATGTACTGAAATGATTGTGTTGCACTAGAATTTGGTATTGAATGACTGTTTGGTATTGAATTTGGTATGAATGACTATGTTGTACTGAAATGATAACGAAAATGACTGTTTTGTCGTATTGAATGCCATAAATTGGGGATTTTTCGTATTCATGCCTCTAGTCCCCTACTGTAGGATTAAATTAAATGTCTTCTCTTTATGAATCTATTATATATCTTCATCTTTCAGAAAATTATAAAGATGAGGGATGTGAGAGTTAACGCCATATGACTTCCAGTTCTGAAAAATTCTTTCAATTGTTTGATTTATTTAGTTTTATTCATGTTTTTATGAATTAACTTGAATTGGTTAATTTTACAATCTTTTAATTCTTATAAACAATCAGTAATGACAAGACTATTTGTGAACGAGCCCGTTTTAAATGGGTTATTTTATAATTTTGTGGACAACCGAGTGAACTAACATAGTTACATTTTATTGTTTGCAGGCATACACATAACATAACCGGCATACGTAGTATTCAAAGGCCTAAATCAAGGTGTTTACACTTCGTGGAAAGAAACACAAGCATAAGTCAATGGATACCAAGGCGACGTATTCAAAAAATTTGAGTCCATTGAACTTGCTCAGCAGGCGTACTCTGAGTACACGAGGGAGCATGTCACCACATCAATACCTCCCAAAATTGATATACCTAGATTTCATGAAGCGTATCCACCGCATTGTAATACCCTGTATTTTTATGGCTTTTAAATTTGAGGATTTATTAAATTTAAATTGAGATATAAATTTAATATTAATTCGAAAATTTATTGTTAAATATTTACTAGCGTGATGAGAGTTAGTAATTGTTGAGAATTTGTTGAATATTACTTAATGAGTAAAGTAATATTTATAATTGAATTTATTAAAAATTATTACCGGTGAATAATATGACAATTATGGAAATTAAGTCGGGACACGCCTGTGTCGTGTCGGGACTAAATTATTATGCTAAAAAGTGAATAAATTATAAGTTGCCCGTATGGTTATTTCAAGTGCACCAATGAGTCCGTAAGGGCCGAGATAGTCATAAAAGTGTACCTGGGGGTTTAGTTTGAGTCTCGGGGCATTTTTAGGCCTAAATGGCATCCCGGAAGGGTATTATAGTCATTTTGTATTTTGGGGTATCCCACGAATTTTCCTAAGTTATATCAGCTATTAGAAATGAGATTTTAGGGTTGACAAACACAGAAACATAGACGTCCATTAGAGAACAAAGGTAGAAAGCTTTCTAAGAAATCCAAGGCCAAGAACCCACTCGATTGCACCGTCACCACCACCAAAACATAGATCGTAAGACGAGGAACGCAGCCATACCCTTATCACCAACAGATCAGACATTCGAATCCCAGGCAAGTATCTATCTTTCTATTATTTTTATTTAATGTTTCACCCATATTAAAATAGGATGGTTAAACATATGTTTCATGGAAGAATTTGATGATTTAGGGAATTTAAATCTCATGTTTTAGAGGAAATAGATGTATTCTGGAAATCTCAACATATGTAGAGGATTACCCATGAAATTGTATTTGTTTAGAAGTGAGAAATCTGGAAAAAGAATTTGAAGAATGGAAGTTTAATGTAAAATTAGGGTTCTTGATAATTATGATGAATTACCCCTTTAATTCAATACCTTTGATGAATTTGTACATGTTTCACGTAGGGAATCATGTATATAGGTATATGTAACCAGTAGTAATTTTTATTGGGAGTTTGGTGATCATTAATGTAGTTCTAGTTGAGGTTGGAGAAGAAAACCCGTAGTTAACAATGGCAGAATTCAGAATACCTGCTTGATCGATCGATCGACCCCTTTCCTCGATCGATCGACCCCTCCTGGAAAACTGTATATTTTTCCCTTTTTCTTTAATCCGGATAAAATACATAGGAACCCTTGAATATCATTTAAAGAGTATATGGGGTCATGTAGAGGACCAGTAGGGTCTAAGTAGACTCCGTTGAATGAAATTTAGTATGGATGAAATCGTGGGCTAACGGGGGGTTTCGTCACATATTGGAAATTGTACGTGCGTTCACTTAAGAATTGAGACTCATGATAAACTTAGACCAGTGTTAGAGAGGGTGTACCTACTGAAATTATATTTAGTAAGAGAGAATACTTCGAGAGATGAGAAGTAAATATGAAACGATTATAATTAAGAATAAAAGAGATGAATTCTTAATGCGAGATAATTGGGTAATATTGTACTAAGTGCGGTTAATGATAATTATGGGTCGTGGGCAAACCTAATTGGAAAATGTGAATATCTATATAAATGGCCATGTGACTGTGTACATATATTAAAAATTACATTTGTGAATAATCATACCCGCGCTACTTGTTATCACGGAGGTTGCCACATCGGGACAGTCTTATCTCAATGGGACCTTTATGGGGGATATTGACTTGTACCCTAGAACATAGGATTCCTTGGTACATGCTATCTGAGAATGATAGTCAGACGGTCCTAAGAGACGTAAGGGGTATGTGATGACCTCTTAGTGATTTGGAACTATGTTTCGCCTAAATTTTTTGTGTGTATTGTGTTAATACAGTTCGAGAGTGATTCTGAACTAGTATTTCCCTTAGTACGAGAGATACGGGGACTTGAGAGCAGAATATGCCAGCACCATAGATTTTATGTGGCGTGCCGATAGTGTATATATAATATATGAATGATTAATATATATATATATATATATATATATATATATATATATATATATATATATATATATATATGTATGTATGTATATATGGAAATCTTCTACTGTGCGTATAAGTAGTTAAGTATTGAATAAATGCTCCAAACTTTATAGTAAGTGTTCGGGAACTTTGTAACGGTACTGAGATATTCTAAGTAACGTAAGCAATCATGAAGATATTGATCTCTAAACTAAATATCATAACCTTGTTAATTCTCGAAATAAAAACTCTACGTGGAATAAGTTAGATGGACTTATGAAATTTAGTAGTACGGTAGGCGTGCACACTAGATGAGAGATGAGAATTCTCAAGAGAGTGTCACATACTAACATGGTTGTTACATTAGCCGGTAATTATTTTAAATACTTGCTAAACTATTTTAAAACTGTTTTACACTCGGTCTCTGACCCGTCTTCTGTCATTTTTCCCTCTTGTATATATATGTATGTATGACAGGTGCCCAGCCACAGGGGCATCAGACATAAGTTCTTTGGAATGGACGTACTGCAACGTATATGGGAGTTGCAGGCCCTTACTTTAGACGACCTCTTAATTGATTCAGTTCTTGTTTTAGTTTTCATAGTTAGGGCATGTGTCACCCGATTTCTTATTCCGTTTGGATTTGTCAGAGATTTGTATTTATTTATATTTCCAGTATTTAGTACTCATTAGGAGTTAACTCTTGTCAGGATGATTTCATTTATGGTTATTTGACTTGGTTTGGTTAATCTAGATGGATTAATTCTTTTATGTTGATTGCTATCCTTATCACTTATGTGATTCTTAAACTTTTCATTAATTAAAAAGGTTTTCATATTGGAATTTAATAAAATGGAAATAAGACTTTAAATTGTTTTGACACTTAGCATAATTATTTCGAGTGTTTAATTTGAAAATATTTATTTTGCGACAGTGATGCTAAGAATTAACCAACTGTTCACCTTGATTTTAATCTAAAACCAGAAATGTTAAATGTAATATTCAACTTTGAAAATTTAACAACAAAATTAGAAGTTCATTTGTTTTCATTATATGAAAAATCATTCAAGTTATCAGCAATGTACTTCAAATCTTCTTATATCATCTGTTCTTTTTTTCTTTTTGATTTCTTCTTCTCTACTTTGACATTTTCCTTCTCATCAATCCCTTTTGACCATAATGATTTGCAATCTGATAATATATCAATTGCGATTCTTCCTCTCATCTCTTGCATAAATTTTTTTGGGTAACTACCATATATATCCTGCCTCTTGTAGATGTTTTCCATGAACTGACACGTGTATAAAGCACAATCCACTCTGCATATATCACGAACATAAAATATTAGAACTGACAGTTGGAATAAGACATTAAATTCAGGATCAAAATGTATTTATTAATCTATTATATTTTAGAGATTTTAAACAAACTTAATATCATTTTGTAATGCTATATTGGAGAACACTAATGTGGAAACTTAATATCATTTTGTAATACTATATAGTCCCATATAATATTCATTAAACACTCTGCCATAGCTCACCCTACTCACTATATATATCCATAATGCGAAGAGCAGATATATAGCCATACTATACATTATTCATATACTGACTAACTACAATTGCTTTGTGTAATCTGAGGATATTTTAGTAATGGCAACACTGAAAACACACATAGAGGAGATTCGGAGGAAAAAAATTTCAATCGGAGGGGAACCCAATTTATTAATATTTGAGGATTTTCATCAGGCTGTTAAAAATCTTTCCGTTGACACTATACGCTAAAGATGTTCATTTCCTCATGGAACTTACAAAGGTATGTGTTGCGAATAAACGCACTACTGAAATTTCTGAAATGTTGATTATTTTAAGTATTTGCTGTTGGGTGATAGTAGATATTTTTATTTTATTTTTTGGGTAACAGAATGCAAAGGATAATGAGTATAATGAAGGGGTGGCACCCTCGCTGGAGTTTGTGATAACTTGTCGGGACATTATGGATACATTTTGATCCTGAGTTTAATGACTAATGATGCAAGTTTCTAGTTATTATCAAATTTTTGTAGTAACATAACAAAAATCATGAATTCAGTAACAAAGTAGCTGCATTGAATCTAATGTTAATTAAGTGAACTCATTTTGCTCTTACTCACTTAATTATTCTTGTCATGCAATTACTGATGAAACACTGTAGAATCATTGGCAATTTGGTCCGAGAAAATTTGGTCCGAGAATGTAAGGTTGTGAAGAAACTCCAATTGACTGGACTAAATTATGGAGATAAATATGGTTGAACCATCTTGGTATTAAAGAGGATCAACCAATTATGTTTGGTCAAAGTTTTATTAAAAACTTCTTGTACCATTTCAACCGACTTACATTTCATACTTCAGAAGGTTGTATATCCAATTTTTAAAAATGATTAGACTTATTTTTCGAGTACTAGAGTGGTTCAGATGGGTGTATCTTGGTTTAATCAGCGAAATGGACATCTCATATGTATAATCCTTGTTGTAATGAGGTTAAGCATAATTAAATTAGCATATATATTATTTCATGATATTTTTGTTACAACATGTCAACTGTAATTTTAATATATGATTGATGTTACTGACGTATCTCCTTGATCTGGGCACTTTACTGTATTCAAAACAAGATCATCACTAAGCAACTCCATCCCAAGCTCTTGAAATCGGACATTGAATATCGGTGTGATATATTTTTTTCTGCAAATTTATTCAATGAATTAGTACAAGACACATTTCATTGAAAATATAATTTTCTTAATGAATAACTGAAATTTACCATTTCTTTTTCATCCTTGGTAAACATGTTGTTCACCCTTCTTTGGGTCATTGAATTGTAGTGTCTCCATTCTTTAAACTTCAAGTCTAGAACTAGAAGTGTCCAATGATAACCTCTCACTTCTGGACATCTTCTTGCTATGTTGATTGGAAAAAACACCATCTCCACATCTTTAGTGATATTTTCAATCACTTTGTCGACGTATCTTATTCTAGCGGCTTCAATATGATCTTTAACATAAGTCTAGAATAAAAAAACATAATTAATTACTTGAAATCATAAATATATCAGCATTATTTTAAAAAATATTTATTGTAAAAAATTTACCCATCCAAGCGAACTGAATATTACTACATTTACATCTGTCAAGCACCTCTTTTGCATCAAGTCATATGCAAACCAGTCAATAATCTGTGAAATGCCAATAAGAAACACAAAATATTTTAATACAACTATCAAATAAATCATGTAATGATTTGATATATATTGTAACATAATTGTTACCTGCGCATCTATGAATCTGTCCGGCATAATTAAATCTGCAATGAGTGATCCAGAAATGTAGAGATTTTTGATTTCCTCCTCCCATATAATAGTACTATTATATGCATAAGAAAACTTCAGATTTTTAGTATACAACATTATTTCAATAAAAGTTCAATAGTAATGTTATAATATTAATATTTAACTGTTATAACAAAATTTATTAGTCTTGCATGAAAACAGTTTATTAATTTCTCAAATAAATATGAGAAGTTAGTATTCATACTCTGGAGTTGCCTTTAAAAAAAATTCAGCAACAAGATTTGATCTTCGCTTCTTAGGAAGCTATAGATTTTACTTGTCATTACTGTAGGATAGAATTTTCTGGGCTCCTTCTTCAATGATGATTTGTCTTCCACAAATATGGAATCCTTTTCTTGACTTTGATCAGGTGTCATAAGTTGATAAGTTGGAAATTCATCTACTTTTCCACTTGACTTCATGATATCTTTGTTGTCTTTCCCATGGCATTCATCGATTTTTTTGTCGTAGTAAACAAAATATGTTTTCTTTATCAGATTCCTTTTCCTCATTTTCATTCGAAGCACCCACGAAGATATTTTATGTTTCTTCTCCTTAGGTGTTAGAATTTTTTTCTTTCTTCTTGTTCCCAACTTATTGTCCTTCACATTTTCTTTCATGTCATTCCTTGTGTTGTCTTCTCTTTCTTAATCTTTATCATTTTTTTCCCTATCCCAGATTTATTGCTTGGTGATGTATGTTGGGTAGCAATTTTCAGCTTATCTTCCAAACTCTCAATTTGAGCTCTCAACTGCTTGTTTTCATTCACCAAACTTTCATTCTTCAATTTCAATGACTTTTGAAATTTGTTATTCAATTTGTCTTTTCCAATAGTCTTCATCTTAAGCCCACAAATGTCAGATAAAAGATCCATCTCAACTTTGCTCAGATTTGGTATTTCAACTAATACCTGACATAAGATAAAAATATACATATAAGATTTTCTATAAACTGTATTAGGACGCATATATTATATGAGAATGAATAATATATATATATATATATATATATATATATATATATATATATATATATTGTATGAGAATGAATGTTATTATGCAGCAAAACTTTAACTTATAAAGGCCAAACAATGTAGGTTGTAAAATAGTGATAATTATTTTATTGATGCACATTATAGAACTTTTAATAATATAATTTTGTTGTTTTATTGGTATAAAAAGTTGCAGATGTGATGCTGTATAGAAGAAAAATAGGACAGTGGGGATACTAGTGGTGACCCTGGTTGCCTTAGTTATGTTTCATAGATCTGGTTATACAGTTAACTCAATTGTATCTACTATTCTATTTCTGCTAGTTACCATTTTTGTTATTTTGTCCAAGTCTGCAGCTATTCTAAACAAGTATGGGAATTATATGATCATTGTTGTGAGTACCCTGCTTTTTTAAGTTATTAGTTCTCATTATGAAACCATATATTTCAATTGTTTATTATTTCAGGGTTTATAGATTTGATATCATTTATTTTTATTTTGTGGTTCGATTTAGTGTGTCCATCCTAGTTTACAGAATATTTGGATATATGTTCGTGATAAAATATGTGACTAAATTACCCATTCCCTGCATACTACACTTCAACAAGCGTAAAAGTGGGTCATATAATTTTTTTGGGAGAATCATTCAGGTCTGGATATCGAGACTGTCGTCAGAATGTGCCGATTGGCCACGGATAGCCCAGATGTTGTGCTCAGGGGGATGCTAGTGAGCAGATGGGCACAAATTGAAGCATGCAACAGGTAACAGCTAACATTCTTTATAAATTGAAGATGTTGATGTTTGATGAAAGGATTCAAGCTCAATTTAAATGCATTTCTCTCAAAAATAAATTATATATCTTTTATCGCATCGTTGGTCATGTAGAATACTTAATAGTTGAACAAAAGGAGATTAACATGAACATCTAGAAAGCTTAAATGCAAACTAAAGAAAGGAGGACAAACACAAGCTCACCACTCTGTAAAACTTTTTTTTTACAATAATTCATCACGTAATGGTTGGCATTATACAAAACCTACATTCAACACTAAAGAATACCTAATAGCATTGGAGTGATATGAAACCAAAAGTAAAAACAGATTAGAGAGTATTTTCGATTGATTATCTTGTGTTATGCACACCCATCACCATTAATAGTTGTAAATGCCAAAAGGCTAATGCGAAACAGATAACAAACATAAAATAAATCACAAAAACCTCATCTACTATTTATCTAAAATATTGAAAAAAGAAGTTGGTATGGGAAATAAATTGATTTGTCTACTTACCTTTTTCCATATCGAAATCATTGACACATAAGTTGACCATCGTTTTATTCAAATCTGACAAATTCCATCTTGAAATTCTTGGTAAATCCTTCTCTCTATTTTCCAATAGCTTCATAATTGAGTAATGCTCACACAAGAAATACTGTTTAATTGGGAATATGAGTCCAATTAGTGTAAATTTAACAAAAAAAATTATGTATAAAAAGTATAAAGGAAAAAATTTTACCGAAAAGATTATGGTGCAACCAGCTGTTGTTTCTACATTTCTATGGTGCTTCTCAACAAAATTCATTAGATTATCATGTATAGTTGTTGCCCAATCTATATTAGATATCTCACCAAAACAGTCTAAATGGCTAAGAAATGACCATCCAATGACTAAAGTTGATTAAGGGAAAAATATAGTTGCAGCCATATACAATATAACCAAACGTGCAAAGTCTTGTTTAGCTTCAAATCCTTCAATTGCCAATACCCTCTCAATGGCATCAAGGATTGTTCCTTTTGTCAACTTTTTTTCTCCTTCAAAAATCCTCTTATAGAAACTGCTTTGTTTACATACAACATTCGTCATTGTTCTTGGATGAACAACGATTTTTTCCCAACTTTTGGCAGCCCCAAAACCACAGCTACATCGTCTGGTAAAAGTTTTATCAACATTCCTCCAATCATAAAACCTTTATCTTCTTTATTGTAATTCGATATCACTTGAGCAGCTACTCTCGATCCCTTTGATGTCATTTCATAACTTAATCTTTCATTGTAGATTGTCTTAAAAAAATGTCCAAATAATGTTGACATTAAAGATCCCAATTTTGTTTTCATTTCTTCTTTTTTTCCTTTACCAAAGCTATGATTGACAGGACGCTACATCTATTAATTGAATTAGGCTTTTGTCATTTTTTTGCTTTGTTCGCCCTTGGTTTCTTTCTCCTTCTTTTTGATTCTACCTCCGAACTACTACACCCACTTTCTTGTTTCCTTTTTCGAGTTTCTTCTCTTTTTCCTGATTTGAATTCATGATCCATATCATGAATTTGAAGTTCATTCTCCTGCTGCATTATATGAATATAATATTTTTTCATACTAATCAAAATGCAAAATTTGTATAAAATCCATAACAGTATTTTAACAAATATACTACAAATTGTTGATTTTGAGCATTATAAAACCAATAACAATATCTTAACAAATCCATAACAATATCTTAGCAAATATACTACAACTTGGAAGTCCTTTTTTTATATAATGCAACTTCTGAATTATAATCAGATAAATCCTGAGGATATTTAAATTGAAACATTTATTAGCAAACAAAAAAGGCACAGTATACACTCAACGCAACTTTTTTCTGTAATGTAACCATTTTCAATCCAATTTTTTATTTGCAAACAAATTAATTTTCAGGTTATTTAATATGCAACATTTCATTTGCAAACATAAAAGGCATAGTACTTTGTGTACAATTTAGCTATTTCAAATAGCATATTATGGCATGAAACTTTTAATTTGAAAATAAAAGTGAATTGACTTAATGCAACTTTCTATTTGTGAAAACATAAATCATAGCATATATTGGTTATTTCATTTGCAACAATTTATATGCAAAAAGATAAATACCATTCTAATGTCTCTTCATTGCAACTTTATCAAATTCAATTTCTTATTTGCAAACCCCTAAAAGTACATACATTGAACTTATGTGCTTTGCAAATATTTATTTAAAACAGAAAAAAGTCATAGTTATTGTGTCTATAATCCAACCTTTTTCGAATGCAACGTATGATTTGCAAACCCATAAAGCATGAAGTATATTAATTTGAAACTTTTTATTTGCAAACAAAAAATGCACAATATAATATTTATCATATTACGGCTTGCAATTTTTAATTTGAAAATAAAACTTAATTTTATATAGATGTAACCTCTAATTTGCAAACTCCTAATTATTAATAGACTTATTTGCAAACAATTAATACTTTGATTTTATTTGATTTGCAACAGATCATTTGCAAACAGAAATAGGACCGTCTATTTTTTTCTCTAATGCAACTTTTTCAAATGCAATTTCTTATTTGCAAACAAATTAATATTCAGCTTATTTAAATGCAACATTTCATTTGCAAACATAAAAGGCATACTACTTTGTGTACAATTTAGCTATTTCAAATAGCATATTATGGCCTGCAACTTTTAATTTGAAAATAAAAGTTAAATGACATAATGCAACTTTCTATTTGCGAAAACATAAATTATAACATATATAGGTTATTTCATTTGCAACAATTTATATGCAAAAAGATAAATACCATTCTAATGTCTCTTCAATGCAACTTTATCAAATTCAATTTCTTATTTGCAAACCCCTAAAAGTACATCCATTGAACTTATGTGCTTTGCAAATATTTATTTGCAACAAAAAAAGTCATTGTTGTTGTGTCTATAATTCAACCTTTTTCGAATGCAACGTATGATTTGCAAACCCATAAATCATGAAGTATATTAATTTGAAACTTTTTATTTGCAGACAAAAAAATGCACAATATAATATTTATCATATTATGGCTTGCAACTTTTAATTTGAAAATAAAACTTAATTTTATATAGATGCAACCTCTAATTTGCAAACTCCTAATTATTAATAGTCTTATTTGCAAACAATAAATACTTAGATTTTATTTGATTTGCAACAGATCATTTGCAAACAGAAATAAGACCGTCTATTTTTTTCTCTAATGCAACTTTTTCAAATGCAATTTCTTATTTGCAAAAAAATTAATATTCAACTTATTTAAATGCAACATTTCATTTGCAAACATAAAAAGTATAGTACTTTGTGTACAATTTAGCTATTTCAAATAGCATATTATGGCCTACAACTTTTAATTTGAAAATAAAAGTGAATTGACTTAATGCAACTTTTTATTTGTGAAAACATAAATCATAACATATATAGGTTATTTCATTTGCAACAATTTATATGCGAAAAGATAAATACCATTCTAATGTCTCTTCAATGCAACATTATCAAATTCAATTTCTTATTTGCAAACCCCTAAAAGTACATCCATTGAACTTTTGTGCTTTGCAAATATTTATTTGCAACCGAAAAAAGTCATACTTGTTGTGTCTATAATGCAACCTTTTTCGAATGCAACTTATGATTTGCAAACCCATAAATGATGTAGTATATTAATTTGAAACTTTTTATTTGCAAACAAGAAATGCACAATATAATATTTATCATATTATGGCTTGCAACTTTTAATTTGAAAATAAAACTTAATTTTATATAGATGCAACCTCTAATTTGCAAACTCCTAATTATTAATAGTCTTATTTGCAAACAATTAATCTTGGGCCTTTTTCTAAAAATACATTGTGGTACATGACTTTAACTCTAATTCTCTATTAATACTTTGATTTTATTTGATTTGCAATAGATCATTTGCAAATAGAAATAAGACATTCTATTTTTTTCCCTATTGCAACTTGTTTAAATGCAATTTCATATTTGCAAACAAATTAATATTCAACTTATTTAAATGCAATATTTCATTTGCAAACATAAAAGGCATAGTACTTTGTGTACAATTTATCTATTTCAAATAGCATATTATGGCATGCAACTTTTAATTTGAAAATAAAAGTGAATTGACTTAATGGAACTTTTTATTTGCGAAAACATAAATCATAACATATATAGGTTATTTCATTTGCAACAATTTATATGTAAAAAGATAAATACCATTCTAATGTCTCTTCAATGCAACTTTATCAAATTCAATTTCTTATTTGCAAACCCCTAAAAGTACATCCATTGAACTTATATGCTTTGCAAATATTTATTTGCAACAGAAAAAAGTCATAGTTATTGTGTCTATAATGCAACCTTTTTCGAATGCAACTTATGATTTGCAAACCCATAAATCATGAACTATATTAACTTGAAACTTTTTATTTGCAAACAAAAAATGCACAATATAGCATTTATCATATTATGGCTTGCAACTTTTAATTTGAAATAGCATATTATGGCATGCAACTTTTTATTTGAAAATAAAAGTTAATTGACTTAAAGGTTAAATATTTGAAAATAAAAGTTATTCCGAGTTGAGTTTTCAAACAAAAAAGGCACAATGTAATATTTATCATATTATGGCTTGCAACTTTTAATTTCAAAATGAAACTTAATTTTTACACATGCAACTTCTTATTTGCAAACCCCTAATTATTAATACATTGATCTTATTTAATTCGCAACAAATCATTTGCAAAACAGAATTAAGACATACTATTTTTTTCTCTAATGCAACTTTTTGAAATGCAATTTCTAATTTGCAAGCAAACTATTTTTCAGGTTATTTTAAATGCAACATTTCATTTGCAAAATATAAAGCATTTACTACTTATAAGATATAAAGTTTTACCTTGTATTCGACAATCTGTCCCATATTATATTCATTATGTCCATAGATTGACCGTAGCCTTGGAGATCTTTTGACTTTTGTCAACGGACTACGAGTTTTTTAACTTTTTTCTGATCTATTTTTTTTTCTCGGTGAAGATCGACATTCAACCATTTTTATTTTGATCTTCATCTAACATAAAACCCAAATCTATAAGTATTATTAAACAAGAAATATTTTAGTACAAATTCTACTTCTTCATAAACTATTCATAAACCATAGAAAAATTGTACAGATATTTTTAGGTTTAACTAAACAATACTTGCAATGATATGTAAAATTTAGATGGTTTCAAACATCAAAACTTTCCTTGATGATGAGAAATGTAGATAATCAGAAATTAGTCGAGGTTTAAAGTTACCTTTTAATTCCAAAATCGAAAATCTTCTCGGATTTAGCTAATGAGGGGACGGATCGGTGTTTTTCCTGACCCGGATACAGAGAAACTAGGGCATTTCTTCACTGAGTGTTTAGAAGAGAAAAGCTATTTTGAGTTAGAAGAGTTTTCTCGATTGTTAACTGAGAGGGAATAGATTTAGGGGTTTAGGTCAATTTGGGTATTGCGTTTAATGTTGTGGGCAATTTAGTCTTTTTAGTTTACAGGGACTAAGTTTATAATTGTTTTTGGACTGTCCTAAATTTATTAGGAAATGGACCGGGATAGGCTATTAGTAAAAAGGCCCTTCTTATTATTCTCATCATAGAGTTTCAAGAGTTATTTGCTTTAGGTTTGGCAATTTTGTGGACCCTGCTTTGGGCCATTATTACTAGAGAACACTATTACCCTAGCCACTTACATATTGGTACATGCGTTTGAAAATCTGTTGAAGTTGTTTCCTTTTCTAGTATTGAGCGGAATTGGATTTCTGTTCTCCATTAAGTAGTTTTTATTAGGGCAATTTACAATTAGGTCCCTTGCTGACAATTTTTAAACATTTAAGGACAATTTACTAGTAGGTCCACTTGTTATGCCAGTAGCGTGGATTTCTACCAGAAGAGAACTAGTGGACCTAAGTATTTAAAATTTGTCAAAATTCCTTTAGTGTTAAAAATTTGTTTGTTTGGGACCTAAGAGTACTTTGTTATTTTTGTTTTATATATGTTTCCATATTTATTATTGGAGCATTCCTTGCCCCTACTTTATGGTTTCTCCTCTCTTATACTGTCTTCTCTGCTATCTTTTCCTGCGAGAGTTAACTATGATAATTCGGTGACAGGTGGATTCTCAGACAAAGTTGATATTTTTGCATTTGGTACTCTGATTCTGATGTTAATAACCAAAAGGGTGTTTTTCCCAGAAGACAGATTGGATTTAGATATACCTACTATTGTTGAATGGGTCGATGAAGTGTATGAACCAAAGAAGTCAGCCATGGGTTTTCTCCCATCCAAGTATTCTTTTGTACACAACAGCCTACAAAAGAAACCTGGTTTTCATACCAGTGATGGACTCAAACTAACAAAACTGGCCATGAGATGCACCAATTATTGGCATGAGGAACTCCCTTCCATGAAGAAAGTAGTCAGGTTTCTGCTAAATCTGCGTGTTATTCGCCGTCATCCTGATCTTCTAGGCAGCCACTCGATGCTTCCAACAAATGACGCTTCTCAAAGGAAGACCAACGTTTCAGTTACTTCGTAAGAGGTGTGTGACCTAACTGTCTGTGTACTTCCTATCTTTTGCCTATAGGAGTGTGATGTAATTGACATTGACACACAATGTAGTTTAGTTAAGGGAGCATATAAATAAATTACTCTATATTCCTTTTCAAGTGATTTTGTTCAAATTTTGATGAGAGTAAACTTTAAATTACCCAGAAGTTCAGATATTTGCCCACTCATAGCACCCATTTATATGACAAAACTCTTGCATCATTTTCTTTTGTCTACTTTACAAACGACACATGCACGTCACCTCTCTCTCTCTCTCACACACACACACACATATTTTCAAGCGGCTCTTATTTCTCTCCTTCAAAAGTTTAGATATTCTCTCCTCTACGATGTTTTCAGCCATTGTAAAAGAGTTCACCTAAATTTGCCCCCCATTTCTTCTACCACTTTAATTACAAAATTGAAACCCACAAAAATTAACATTTCTATCACACTCAAATTTACCCTAAGGGCTTGTTTAGCAAACCCAATTTCAAGGCATGGAATTGCAATTGGAATTGAAAGACTAATTTCAATTGTGTGGAATTAAAATTGGCCTTTCAATTCCATTTCCATGACTTGGAATTGGATCGCCAAACGGACCCTAATAGTATTAGTGTTTTAATCGTCACAAACTCTCTTGTAAGCCTATAAATTTCAGCTTTTATTAGTATTGGGAGCTCTATTTTACGTTTTCTTCTTTCCTTTTTGGGGAGGAATACTCTATTTATTGGTGTCTCTTTGAAATCCAGAGTTGGTTTGAAAATCAAAACACGTATTGTTTCTTTTCATTTTGTTTTTAATTTAATGTGATTGGAGGTTCCGTTGACTGATAACTATAACCATTCGAAAATAGGGTTTTTTCCCAATCGGTATTGTATACTAAGTAGACAAATAAGCCATATCATATTCTTTTTTGCTCCAATAGATCCCATTGAAAAACATTGCTCTAAGAGATCTTATTTGAAAACGTGTAGTGAATATTTGCTACATGTATAAATCGAATATACTGGAGAAAATTTATTTTGATAGGACTAGTAAAGAAATATGTGAAGATAACTTATTTGTTAAGCTCCCTTGAAAATAAAACCACGTAATGTGGAGTTGGGGATTTTAAATAATTAGTTGCATGAAACAGAGTAGGTAAAAAATAGTTAGGTAAGAAATAGTTGGGGACTAAAAATAAGGGTTGGCTTAACCCAAACCTGACCTGCCAAGGGCATCTCACATTTTTCGTGTTGAAACTCAGCACAACCCATATTTGACCCGTCCAAACCCACTCATTTGCCACTGCTAATTACCATTGAAAGGTCGCCCTAGGTGAGTAAGGATGCATGTGCGTGTTGTTATCTGAGAGTGGCAAAATTGGAAAACACTTATGCTCAGTTTGATTATCAAGAAAATTAAGTGGGAAAATGATTCCCGAAAAAGTTAAGTGACGTAAAAGAAAAGGAAAATTACTTTCATGTGTGTTCTTAGTTAAAAGGAATACTGTAGGAAACTTATATATAAAAAAATAAAAATGTAACAACCCACGTAATTTTGGGGTATTTTCAAAATATAGAGAAAAATAAAGTTTTTGATAAAATTATTTTTATTGCTAAAATATGTTGGATTTTATTTTTAAAGACGAGAATTTCAAACGGTTTCGAAATCGAAATTAAAATGGAGTTTTAATTGAATTTTTATTATATAGAAGAGTCCTCAAAATATAAAACTCTCTTAGAGTCCTCAAAACATAAAATTCTATAGCAAAAAAAGAAATTAAAAATATTGAACGGTCTGATCAAGCTAAATTTTTTTGGAGAGCTTCCTTTCGTCTTCAACTAATTCTCTGTAAAATTTCATCCAATTCCAACAGTCCGATCGTCCGAAATAAAAAATTTAGTGTTTGTATCTGATTAGAACTCTTTTCTTAATCAAACTCTTAATCCTTTATATATCAACTAATTCGTGGCTTGGCTTTTCAAATCACTTTTTCTCAAACTTTTCAATAAGAAGGCCTCTCCAAAATTACTCCCTTTCATACACAAACCATAGACCCAAGCTTATTCAAGATTTCAACCTTAGATTAGAAGGCTTATTTGGTGTTTTCTCGAGTTTGGGCTAGAACGAGATTTGATTATTTTTGCGAGAGGAACGTGATGGTGTGTTTAGATTTTGAGGCTAAAATTATGTGATGATTCATGTCATAATTTTGAGGTATGTGATTTTACACAATATGCTCCTTAATCTCGCGAGTATCATTCTCGTTGTTTTCTTGTGATTATTGACTCATATTTGAATTGTTAAATTCATTGGAATCTGGAAATATTTGTTGGAATCTAATTTTGATTCATATGGTATTATATTTGGTGTTGAGAATGTTGTCATGAGATTTTAATATGGCACTGAGGTTGAGCACCCGCCAAGATTCCTTTTTCCGGATATGCTAAAAAAATGCATAGGCGCGGTATGGTGGTGAGGCCTGGTGACCTGGTTAATATGTTGTTGAGAAATTATATTGATATAATTGCTTATGAGATTCGCATTTGATTTGAATATTCGTATTCGTATTGTTACGTTTTATTCACTACTAATATTTGTTGAGCATCTTTCCTGTCATATTGTGTACTTCCCCATATTTTCTTTTAGTGGCAGCCATATTTGCCTAGTCATAGCACCCATTTATATAACAAAACTCTAGCATCATTTTCTTTTGTCTACTTTACAAACGACACATGCACGTCACCTCTCTCTCTCTCACACACACATATTTTCAAGCGGCTCTTATTTCTCTCCTTCAGATATTCTCTCCTCTCTGATGTTTCCAGCCATAGTAAAACAGTTCACCTAAAGTTGCCCCCCATTTCTCATCCCGCTTTAACTACAAAATTGAAACCCATAAAAATTGACATTTCTATCACACTCAATTTAGCTTAAGGGCTCGTTTGGTAACCCAATTTCAAAGCTTAGAATTGGAATTGGAACGCTAATTTCAATTATGTGGAATTAATATTGTCCTTCCAATTCCATTTCCATGACTTGGAATTGGGTTGACAAATGGATCCTAATAGTACTAGTGTTTGAATCGTCACAGACTCTCTTGTAACCCTATCCATTTTAGTTTCTATTTATTACTATTGGGGACTCTATTTTACATTTTCTTTTTTCCTTTTTTGGGAGAAATGCTCTATTTACTGGTATCTCTTTCAAATCAAGAGTTGGTTTGAAAATCAAAACACTTATTGTTTCTTTTCATTTTATTTTTAATTTAATGTGATTGGAGGTTCCGTTGACTAATAACTGCAACCATGAGTTGATTCAAAAATATGGATTTTTCCCAATTGGTCCCGTTTACTAAGTATGTAGACAAACAAGCCATATCATATTTTTTTTGTTCCAATAGGTCCCATTGAAAAACAGTGCTCTAAGAGGTCCTATTTAAAAACATGTAGTGAATATTTGCTACTTGTATAAATAAGATATACTCGAGAAAATTTATTTCGATAGGACCAATGAGGAAATATGTAAAGATAACTTATTTGTTAAGCTCCCTTGAAATTAAAACCACGTAATGTGGAGTTGGGGATTTTAAATAATGTAGGAACAAATTTCCAATAGAGTCAATTTTTTTGTAATTGGCTTATTTCAGAACAAAACAATTTGAGTCTAGGTTAGTTTTTAATTAGTAATTCCTTAAAGCCTACGACATCTCAAGTTAAAGAATATGTGGTTAAAATTTATAATTTGCGAAAACATATTTTAAATATTTCTGAGTCAAAGTATTTTTAGAAATTTTGAGGAATTACTTTTAAAATAAAATCAAGTTTCAGCAGTCGTTCAAATGACATCATAAGTCATTCGAACGGCATTCACATGCCGTTCCAACACCATGGTGATGTCGCTCGAATGACATATCTCCTTGAAATTCGTATTTCATTCTATGAGGACTCTTTCTACTTAGAAATAAATACAGAATTTGCCAAAATATTTTTAGAAGAACAGTTTGCAAAAATTCCCAAAGTTTTCCATCATCCAGAGTTTATTCAAGATCGAATCTCACAGATCTAAAGCTTGTGAACTTGAACGTTTTTATCGGATTCGTGTTCTTCAATCATTAAACATCTGAAGACTGTGATCATTAGGGATACTCGAGGGTGTGCCTTGCTTAAGACGAGAGCTGTGCATCTGGAGGGTTCTTGCGAGAGTCCTTTGCTGATTTAGGTTGTGGCCTATGTGAGTTTTCTGCGGTAAATTCATTGCAGATTTCATTGTGTACTTTGTAAGTTACGATTTACTGTTCATAGTGAAATAAAGGTTTTTACCCGAAAGGTTTTTTTCCTGAAACTATTTCTTTTACCTAAATGTTTTATTTATTTAATGCTTTAAATCACTTTGATGCATGTTTAGGGTTTAAGAAGACAAAATTGTTTTAATGAAATTCATTCTCGTATTTTGTGGGTAATAAAATTTGAGAAATTTGGAAAAAAATTATCTTTACCTAAAGCACACTCAAAAGGGCCTTAAAGTGCATTCTCAAATTGGTATCAGAGTCGATTGCACTATTTTACTGTGTTTGTGATCCCATGTCTTTAGGTATGACTTTCGGAGGATTTGATGATTTTAGAACACACGTGTTTGAAGCGTATAATTGGAAAGCACGCATGACATATGCACTCAATACTTTCGTTCAAAAAGGATGACTCTTAGAGATGTCTTTGTTATGAGGGGTTTGGTCATAGGATAGATGAGTGCGCACTAAACTAAGGGATAATGTTAATAAATCGATAAATCGTGTTTCTATCCTTAGTGAGAGTGACCTGAAAGATGAAAAATTTTATGCTAGTAAGCGAGACGTTACCATCTTCATGGCTAATCATGTGAGTGATGATGACAAATCTTCTCGCAAAGATAATTCTTTGCAAGATTCTTATGCAGCCATGGGTTGTGATACGCAAGAAAGTGTGGGTGATGTGAGTGGGGATGAGATGAGGATAAGAGAGACTTGCAAGATGCCTTTAATGAATTATATGAATAAACTTTGAAGGTAAAGAAGGAAAATTTGAAGTTAGAATCCAAGTTTAAAGAAAGTGCCATAGAAAAAATAATACCGGGGAATTAATTGAGGATCTTAGGGCATGTGAGAAGACTCTTTGGAAGAAGATAGAATATATCGAGGGAGAGAGAGATAGTCTTCAAGGGCTAATGAAGGATATGAAAGAGGAGATTCTTGGGTTTGAGTATTCTGGGCGTTTACTTGAATCAAGGATTGGTCAGCTTGAGGAGAAATTAAGAGATTCAAGTAAGGTTAAGTTTGATTTGGAAGCTAGGTCTGAAAACTTAGATAAGATCTTAGGCATCGTCCAAATCAAATATAATAAGTGTAGTATTGGCTTCGATAATCATGTTGCACCCATTCCCAAAGCCAAAACCATGCAAGCGAAAGAGCCACCTAGGAAAATTAGGATAGAGGTACCTAGGAACATTAGGAGAAAGCCACCTAAGAACGTTAGGAATAATCGTCATATAGGAAACACTCCTCGTCATATCTAAACTTGCACTCATTGTGGTAGGATAGGTCATCTTAGACAGTTTAGCTATGATCTTAAGAATGCTCCTAGAAAGACTAAGAATAAGTATGTTCTGTCCCACTCGTCGCTTCATACCTACTTGGGTTAGGAAATTGGATTTAGAGGCTTTAGGTATTAGGCTTGGTGATACGTGTGTCATTGCTCATGGTTCTCTCCATGTTACATCTTACGATTGAGCATGTTCGTCGGTTTGTCATACTCTAGTTGTGTCATCTTGACATATCTTGCCTAGGGTTATGACGTGTATCTCTTTAAATTATATTTTTCATTTTTTTGAGTCTTATTGAAAAATATAAAATGATTCAGTTTTTGATATAATTTTTGAAAATACAAAAAGATTTTTGGTTTTAAAATATCTTTATAAAAACACAAAAAGATTTTCATTTTATTTTTTTGTCATGAGTTTTTCATGTTTGATATGGCATATTAGTGTTCTTGGACCCCTGCCATTTCATTATCCATGTGGCTAGGACATTTGGTCATAATCATTGATGCGTTGAATGATCTTAACCATTGTCTTAATGGGGTTGTTTCAAAGTTGATATGCATTTGAACTTAACTTTGTATATATGTCATCCTTGCACACATGCACGAGTTTATATGAATGTTTGACATCTCATGCATATTTGATTTTGGTGAGATGTTCTTATCTCAATTTTTTCATCTATGCATAAGTAGACTTAGGAGGAGGTGTGTATGTAAGAATTTCTTACCGTGAGGATTAATATTGCATATTTAAAAAAAATGGTGAGTGTTCACGGGAAAGGACTGCGATAGTACAATTAACTCGTCGTGAAGGCCACCGTTTAAAAGATCCCTAGAAAAATTATGGCAACAAAAAGAATTATTTGCCAAAAGGGTCTAAGTTGAGAAAAATAGAAAAATCAAAAGAGTTTGAAAAGTAATATACATATTTTAGGAGTTTGGTTGACAAATTAAACGGGTTTGCACCACGAATCCTTATGTTGAAAATCGTATCATAACGCTATTGTTTGTAAAATCGTCAAAATTCTGAATTTGTGTGCTTGTTGATTGTTTCGTTCATTTTGCTAAATGTATTAATTGTCACATATGGCTAAAACTAAGTTTGATGACATTTAGCTACCAATTAGAGTTTCTTGAACGTTTCAATGTGTCAGAGTTGTGATTCATTTGTTGTAGTTCATACCCATTCACTCCATATCCATGTTTGAGCACATTGATACTATGTTAGCATGAAACTCACATTGTTTTACTTGTTTTTTTTTTTTTTGAGTCTGTTTTGCTACTATTGGGTCTTTCCAATCGTTGTTTCCAAGAAATTTTTCATTGGGCAAAACTTCAATATTTTTAAGACTGGAATTGAAAACTTTTGAAGTCGTTTAAATGACTTTGGGACTTCGTTCAAGGGACAATTCTATGTTTTTCGATCTTGGTATCTCACGAGATTCAAGCGAGATGATAAAATGTGTCAGGTACAGGTCGCGGGATGTGTCGCACGAAGCACATTTGATGGATGTATGTCGCGACATGCTATTGGTTTGAAAATTTTTGGTCGCTTGATCAGTCTCATTGCGTGATGTGTTTTTTCGTTCAAACGATAGTGTAAGTCTCTCGAACGACGTCTTTAAACGAAGTTAGGGTTATATTAAACCTCGTTCAACCGAAAACTTCATTTCGTATGTTAAGTTTATCTTTCGTTCGTTCGTCCTCACTGCGACATCCGCTATTGTTGTTCCTGATCGAAGCTTGGACTAGCCTTTTTGTTCACTGATTTCATCCCTATCTTCACCTTAAGTTAATCTCGTGTTCGTTTTTCATGTGTTACAGGTATTTTCTCCTATTTTCAATGAGATTTAGGTATTTTGTTAGGGTTTGTTGGTTTGAGATTCCAACCTTGGTTGAAATGAATATACACATGGTTTTACACTCATTTGATATTGATTTTCATTATTTATGTGTACTGTTCATTATCATTTTTTTGGGATCAAAAATCACATTTGTGTTGATGTTTGTTTGAAGTTTTTGATTAAAACTAATAGACACTGCCTACATTTTTTGTTGGTGTTAATTCTTTCGATTTAAATCAGTGTGTAGGGTGATTGTGTAGTTTTAACTCAAAATTTTCAAGCGATTTGGTTTGGGGCCGCCAACAGTGTCAATTTAGGCTCTTTTTTTTATTTTTTTATTTTTTTCCCCTATGTGTATCTAAAAAATGTAAAAGAAATTTTTTTTTAAAATTTATTGATATATTTTTTTTCTTTGGATTTTTTTGGGATACCCACACTCGTGTCAATTTTTTGGGGGGTCGTATTGGATTTATTGGACTATTTCTAATTATTGTTTCTTTACAATTGTGGTTGGTTTTCACGATGGTTCTATTGGATGATTGTACGGAGATATGATTCTTAGTTGTTCTGTGTTGAGTTCAGTTGCATCAGTATTCCTCACACACTACACATTATTCCTTTTCTATCTACCACCCAGATGAAGAGGTGATCCATCCGATCACATTGATGAGCCTCTGCTCGAACTCAGCGAGCTCAGGTCAATAGACCTCCCTATTCTGCAGTGAGGTGGGCCACTCATGTAGAGTATCAACATTGTTATTTTCTCAGACTACATATTCGATCTGTAGTTAGGGTGCAGGTTTTTATTTTCCTAAGTTCAATCAGTTTGGTTATCCGCGTTGGCTGACTGGTAGGGGTTGGGATCTATGTTTGATGCTTACAGTATTGTCTATCCAGACATAGTCCGTGAGTTCTTTTTTTGTGCCACTCATACGACAACAGGCATCAGACCTCTGTCCGAGGCATATCTGTCATCGTCACTAGTGATCTTATAGTGCCAATGATTCAGATTCCACGCGTCCGTGATGATGTTCTCCCTTCTGTCTTAGATGATGGTCCCTCATATGAGGATCTTGGGAAAACTACTGCATTCCAGTGATTACTCCACTTCAATTGTTCGAACAATATGGTGACTCCTACCGTGTCACTATTTCCAGAATATTCCATGGCTTTTACTGAGTCCTTCCTCCTGCAAATACTTCTACATCCCATGCTTGTCGTTCTATAATGTTCGATCTACCACGCTCGATCGAAACCGTATATGAATCATATGAACTATACCCTATAGCAGGAGAATATAAGTCGCATACGTGAAGGAATACAAAAATCCTATAATAAAGATCTATATCAAAGAACGCTACGCTGAAACATGAAAATCCGCATAGATCCTAAGGGCACTAAAATCTGATGCTCCGATACCATCTGTGACACCCTGCCTAATAAAATATCGGGTGATCCATCCTATATCAAATTAAACAGGAATCTCATTTGGATCATTCTTAGCATCCTTGTCGAAAACTTTTTAAAACTTACTAACCACCTAGTATTCAAAAGACATGGTGCCAAATTTTATCTTTTTATTTAACATCCCTAACAACATGCGAAAGATTATATAATTATCCATTCACACAATCACTTAATCAAAAATACAAAAAATGAATAAATATAATCCTTGCCGAAACAACCACATGCTACAAATCAAATACCAAAAATAAACCATAAGATGAATAACCGAATACATCAACTAACTGAAATAAAATGGAACAACTAGGGAGACATTCCCAAATGGAATACCGACTGCATCTTACTCTAGGAATGAAATGACTAAAGCAGCTAAGTCAAAGTCCTGCAACATACACATGTGCCACAGCTGCGTAACCCTGGAATAGAATAATTCTGGTGTCCCTGTGGCTGGACATCTAAAAGGTTTTAAAATATTTTATAGCAAGGTTTAAACCCCAAAACATTTTGAAAATGTTTAGTAAGTGAATTTAACTGCAGTAAATTAAAATGCATGAATGATCTTCATAGTTAAGTTAGTGTCGCACACTCTCTTGAGGACACCTCACCCCTCGACTAATGTGAACGCCTAACATACCTATACATGACCCATCTAGCTATCTACCCCGTGACTAGCCTTGTCATATATATCCATAACCTACTTTTCCCCCAACTCTAACCTGAGTGAGTTTAGTATACGAGTTATAATTTATTAATCACACTAACTTATTTAAATCATTTCTCATTTGATATCATATAACAATCTCACAAGTTATATTATTAATATAATTTTCATCATGTATTTACCTGTATATAAATGTACCATATATACGTAATATCATACTACAACATTCACACATACATGTCGTAGATATATAACTATCCCCCCGAGTAGGCACTCGTCGGGTGTTCTCTAAATGTTATCATTCTCAGGTATACTCATCCACCCGGAATACTGACACGGTTAGCTCCCCCCATCAAAAAAATGTAACAAACGTTGTGGAGGCGATCATAGTTTCCTATAGTAGTGAGATCGAATCAGACACAATGCGTCTCACTCCTGAAATCGAACGCTATGACCTGGGGACTATACTCCCCCTGAATTTCTAGCCAGGGGATTCACCCACATCACGTAACCTCCCATGATAGCACTAGAATAGATATGCTTTCCTATAAATATTATACACACAAATATTTATAAATCATATATATATACTACACATCACCGTATATACATATATCAAATCCAGGCTACCCGTGTACTAAATTCGTAACACTAGCCTAACCTTTCCAAGTGTATCTACCGACTTGATATTTAAATAATTTCACACAATTATTTATTTATTACTCAAGTTGTGTCACCCCACTAAATTACGCAAATTTGTACTGTCATCCCAAAATCTCATCATGTAGATTTTATTACTCAATCCCACATATTACAGTTAACACCTTTTTTATATTCGAATATCCCTTAATTTATTATATAACCCTATAATAAATCAACTCGACCAACTGGTAGAACTAGTCCAAATTTTTCCTGAGTCCACATCCTAACTCAATTGAATTAATCACATATTAACTAATTATCTTGGCGTCGGTCAACTAAGAGACCCGGACTAACCCGCTCAGCCCGAAATCAACATCCCCAATTTATTATTCAATTTCTTTCAATTAAGTTTACCCACTTAATTCACAAGTTTTCCAACTTCGCAACATAAACCTTAATTATCTATTTGGATTGATCCTCTACTAATCCATGGGTAAAGTTCTACAAATTCAAACCCTAAATTATAACCCCAAATTTCATATTCATCCAAAACAGGAACAATTCCTCACAAATTAACAATCAAGTCAGAATCAGGGGAGGGAAGGATCTGTCAGATTTAAAACGTCGTCGTTCAAGCGACTAGTCATGTCGTTCGAACGACTCTGGTTGTCGTTTTAACGAGACATCAGGTCCTCTAAATGACCCTGGTGTTCTCTCTCCTCTTTTGTTGCCCAGAAAACCCATTTCAGCCATTACAGTTTTCTTTAAACCTTCATTTTTGTACAGATTTTGCCCCAAAACCTTCCAAGATTCATCCTAAATCCACCCATATGATTTTCTCAATCTAACTACATCATCTACACAAATTGGAGAATCAAAATCCACATATTCTTATCATCTCTATAGATTTTTAAATCACAATCATGAAATCCCCAAATTCAAATATAGAACTAACCCTAACATATTATTCAATCCACACCTTCTATAATATGAATAGGAAAATGCAATTAATCAAATGCAGGTTAAACCACTTGCCTTAGGGTTTGTAGAATCAAACCCTTTGATGAAGATGATGGGTTGATTCAAGGGTCTCCTCTCTTGTTCATGGATTAATCTCCCAAATCTCCTCTAGTTGCTCTCTTCTTTGTCTCTCCTCAATTTAGTCTTCTAAAAATGAATTAAAGTTCCCTCACCCTCTCACAATTAGGGTTATTAACTTCAATCCCTTTTTGGGCTTATGGTCCTTCTAAAAAGGGCCCAAACACTTATTTGGGAGCTTAAATGTGTCTAAAAAAGTCCCGAAACCCATATTATACTTATAGACACTTTTTTCCAACTATTTTGACCCATCTAGACTCAACCATGCACTCCAGATTGTCATCCGAATTAATCTATAACATTCTCCACATTTTTACCTCAAAATGCGACACCAAAATAGTCTAAATAATTAATCATCAATTCGCCAAATTAATAAATTCCTCAAAATTAAGAATTTTTCAATTCATGAATTTAATTTCTCCCAATAAAAAAAAATATTTTTCTCTCAAAATATTGTTTAATTAAAGGTTCTTGAATATACAGGGTGTTACACATTGCTTCTGGGAGATACCTCAAGCTGGGGCTAATATGTTTCATTGTTAGTTTCATCTTACTTTTCGCATCCTTAATAGGTTTTTGCCTTCTTCGATATATCCTAGTATTAACCATACCTAGATAGGTTTCAATATAGTTTACTTTATGTTCGTTGTATCCCAGGGGTGGGACATTGATCTTCCCACTATTTTGCTTCAGGTGATGTCTTCTATTTCCATCACCGACCGTACCCCTATTCTTTCTGCTCTTCCATATGGTATTCTTATCAATAGAATATGCATATCTATCGGTGTATCCATTTTAGAGGATGACCCATTCATTTCTGATGCCTCTGTCATCGATTCACTTGCCTTGACTCGTTCTGAGAGTCACTTGAGTGCGGAGGCTAGGGCTAGATTTCCACCTACTAAGGGATCTTCTTCTGATGTTGGATGCACATCCTAGCAGGATGGTCACCCTAAGCACACTTCAGTAGATACTCAGCCTTGAACCTACACTTCTCCACATCATTCAGCGGAGGATTTTGCTTCTTTACAGGCACAGGTGGTTGCTCAGGCCAAGATGTTTGATACGATGATGGCCAAATTCGAGGCATAGTCCCAGGACCGTGATTTTTGAGACTCTTAGATGACCGCATATTTTGAGGAGATGCGCCGTCGTGAGCAGAGTCGTGGTGTCGGATCTTCTGGAGTGAGACATGATGCTACTACTGATACTGGTGATGATGCTCATGATAATGATGGAGATGACACTACAGCTGATTAGTGTTTTTTCTAAGACATTTTACATTATATTGGAGACAGCATTTTTATTTTATGATGTATTTATTCAGTCTTAGTTTGACGTACTTATTGTTGATACACTTTATTTATATCATGTGGACATGGTTATTTATACAGTTTAATTATTGAGCATGGGTATTCGCTTTAAGTAGTCTTTTTATTCAGCTGTGATATGAATTTTATTTCACACTCATATGTTCCATATCAATTTTACTGCTACATTTATATCCACTGTCATTTCACATTGTTGCTCCATATGATTTTTATCTATTAATCTAGCCATGTTGATATTGTCATTATTTATTATTGCTAGATATGTTTGTCTATCCCACGATTTGTCTATTCTAGGCAAAAAGGGGGAGAGATATGTGATGTAGGGGGATTATTTATTTAAGATTTATTGATATATATTTTTGTTCCTCCATACTTCACTTGGGTATTTTCTCATGTGTGTAGGTTTTTTCAGTGATTCAGATTTTTTTTACTACATCACATATTCATGTTTGTCGATCCTACAGTGTTCAGTCTGTGTCCTGTATTTTTTTTATTTTGGGTTTATGGGATGGGACAAAAGTTTTTTCGGCCTGACAGCCCAGCTTAGCACATTTAACTTTTTTTGGTTTTGTCCCTGAATAGCCAAAGGGGGAGATTTGTAAGAACAAATTTACAATATAGTCATTTTTTTGTAATTGGCTTATTTTCGGGCAAAACAATTTGAGTCTAGGCTAGTTTTTAATCAATCATTCCTTAAATCCTACGACATCTCAAGTTGAAGAATATGTAGTTAACGCTTTGAAGATAATATCATGCTAAGTTTGAATTCTTCACATTAAGATTGAAGATGATGTCATGCCAAGGTTGAAGAACTTGCACTTTTCCTTTCCTCTCCTTTCCTTTCCTGACAAACAAATGCAACCTTGAGGTTTGGGGTAATGTTGAGAACGTTTTTTTTAATCAAAGAGGGATAGTACCCCCACATATTTTATTAATTATTTAAAATAGAGAAACAGCCCCTCTATGGCATACAAGCCCAAACTTAACTAAATCTAGATAATGGGCCCATTACTCTAGATTGAAAACTTGAATTTGGAGATTTACGCTTATTGGGCCTTGGCTTCCTATATACTTGCTCATTAATTAATAAAGCACCTTTTGGAAACAAAAACTTCATGTTGCACAAAGGGTAAGAGATTCAAGAATCAATAATGGTTGGCGAGGGTGAAATTTCTTGACTCGTGAATTAATAGTGGATTGAGACATGAATAATCGCTTTCCTTAGATTTTATTTATACCCATTACAAGAGTTTTCTATCGGGTTCTTTGACAAATTACCTTTAAGATACAACAATACAAATGAAATAACTAACTAGCAATCCTAAATAAGTCAATCTAACACTCGATGAAATAGACCAAATAAATTGAAAAATATGAGAGAAAATGTGAAAAATATCACATATTAATGATGTGAAAAATAGTTGGATCATAGTCTTTAATAGACTCATTTATGTCTTTTCGTGAATAGGCATTATACTAATGGTCATGTTGGTTTCTGAATAGAAAAATATTAATGTTGTTACTATATATAAATTGACACATGTATAAAAGCTATACTTATTCATGAATTGGCACATATTTTCACTTATGGTCTCTTTTCTCTTTTATTTCTTTATAATATTACAATCTCTCCAACAATTGAGAAATCCATTAATGCATTTTAAATTTTTTGAATGATTAGTTCTCTGTTTAGTTGTCACCTAAAAGGGATTTTGATTGAATCATAGGTTCACGATCTCAGATTGATGTAATAAAGCATATGGGTTGATATGGGGTAAGGTATATGTAGTCCCACACCTTTAACGCTAATGGCTCATTTAGTGTTTGGGACCAGAGTTCTCATTATTTGGGAGTTAGGATCCAATAATTTTTAAATTAGTTGGTTGGGGTCTAAAATTGATGAAACTGCCACTTGATTAGTTTGACCATCACTTGACCCACTTTTTCAATTAAAAATACTATTTTACCACTGAATACTTTAATATATATCATTATGTTTATACTTTATACATGTATACGTTCAACATGTATATTTATTCGAATACATTCACACACATGCATACGCGCGCACAAACACACACATAATAATAATAATAATAATAATAATAATAATAATAATAATAATAATAATAATAATAATAATAATAATAATAATAATAATAATAATAATAAAATAATAATAATAATAATAATAATAATAATAATAATAATAATAATAATAATAATAATAATAATAATACGTTATAAATTTAAACATTTTTTAATTAAAAACAATTTCATAAAAAATAGTGAAAAAAATTAAGAACAATTTTAGTGAAAAAATCATGTTTATAACATATTTATACATAGGATTAATTTTTTTTTATATACATAACAACTATTTAACAAAAAAAATGATGTTTTTTTATACAAAATGTTTTCAAACAAATAGAAAAAAAAAATTCTAAAACACCTTTCAATTAAAAATCCATTTTTTTAATAAACAAAACAATCAAAAGTAATTTATTTCTAGGAAACATTTTTTTAAAAAAAATAATTGATCACATACATTTTTTTTAATTACAAAAGATTTTTAAACTTTGTTTTTTAATTGTATTTTTTATAAATACGATTTTTTTACAAAACATAAGTTTTTATGGGAACTATTTTTTTAAAAATGTTCTTGTTAATAAAAACATTATGTTTCTTAAATAAAACATTTCAATAGGAACTGCATTTTAAAATCGTGATATTAAGTTAATGAGTCATGGGAGAGAGTGAATGTAGATTGAGATTGTAAACAACAGTATTCGAAAACCAATTTGAGTTTATGCCTGGGAAGTCATTGGGGGCTTATTAAAATAACGGGTGGCCAGCCCTCTCTGAAAATAAAACGTTGGTATCATATGGCTCATTCTTAGCATCACTCTCGAAACATGATTAATTACTAACCACCTAGTTACTATAACAAGCAGTGTCAAATTATATCTTTCATTAACGTACAACACGATTAACCAACTACAATAATTTCATACACAGTAACCAATATAAATGAAACACTAAATAAAGTCTAAGACTGAGATAAACAATTAAGGAATCTGAATAAATCATCGGGTAAGAATCCAATACAATAAATCCAACCAACTATAAATCTGAAAACATAAGTTTGAATAAAATAGGCAACATGTCCAATAATACTAAAATAGAGAACATAATCTAGAATATCAAGAATGAAATCGGCTACTCGAGAATCCTTCCAACTTCCACATCAGGTGCAACTATGTGTACGTAGAAAGAACAATCATCATTGGCGTCCCTGTGGCTGAACACCTCAAAGTTTTGAAAATAGATTTGAAACGGGTCAGAGCCCAAAACCTTTTAAAAACATTTATCAAGAAATTAGGATTAATAAATATGCCGCTAAACATTTCATATTTAGGTCGGGGTTGCACTCTCATGAGATTACCCCTCACCTCCCAACTATTGTGCACACCTAACTCATACATCTTAACCCACCTAGTTACACTACCCTGTCTAACTAGACTCATTGCAAAATCTCCTTAGCACTCTACTCTGAGTCGTGTCTTATCTAACTTTTATTTCTTAATTAGCTATGTCTCTCATTATCTTATTAAATCATTATTTAATTTATAACTTTACTCCGTTTATTTAACCACGTTCATCATTAAAGTACAAGCTCGTATATAATTTACCACACTATTATCTACGTTATATATAAATGTCAAAAAAGTATACTTACACACATCTATATTGAACGTAACACTGTAACCGCATTCCCAAATGTCCTTCACACTCTGAAAACGATCTCACTAGCATGCTATCGTGCTCCGGGAATGTCCACCACATTTTGGGCAGCCGAGCCGAAATCTCAACATCGGACCCAAAAATCACAAACAAACATTGGAGTCGGTCATAGCCTTAAGTCCGTGGTCATAACCACACCACATTTCTCCCCGGTACTCCAACCCTACATCACACGGGCGTGCACAACACCTATAACCTTGGGAAACGATACTACCTCTGTTGGGATTGACTTCCCACGGTGTGCAACCTCCCTGATAGCATAACTTCTAGGATAGGTATGTTTCATATAAATTCCATACACATAGATATTATTCACATCCGTACATATATTGTCTCTATACCCATATATATATATTTAATCATATAACCCGGGTAACCCGTGCCTATCGCTCAAAGTACTAGCCTACAAATCATGAGTCTATCTCACAACTCTTAATTAATTAAGTTCCCATCCTTTAATTAAATTATAATAGCATCACCTTGCTAAAATGCACGGACTTAACTAACCAACCTGTCATTCAATCATTCAAGTTTATCAAGTGACATCACTCCGATAAAACACCCAGACTTAACCCAACTAGCCCATTCATTTATTCTCGAATTTAACTCAGCAATTTGATATTTAAACTTTATCGTCAATTATATCTCTCATGATTTCTAATTCGAATTTAATAAATCATTCACCCCTAGGCAATAAAATCTCTTTAAATCACTCCACTAAACTCTCTCTAACCTTTACGGCTTATAAATTTCATTTGGAACTCCCCAGAATTTATCTAATAACCAGCCCCAAAATTCTCCAAAAATTATTATCATCGATCTATTGATAATATCAAACTACTTAAATTATGGTTCCAATAATTTATTTTAAGTTTTACACCTAAACTAACAAAATTGCCATTTTCTAAGCAACTGGATTGTGTCGTAAATTTTTTGGCTGATTAAACACCCTGTAGTAAAATTGTGATTTCTCACTCTACAGAACTCCAAATGACCTCATTCAAATCTCATTGGAAAGATAATACCTAGAATTTTCTAGACATATATGGAACCCAATCTAATTCTCAGTAAAATTAAAATGGCACAAGTTTCAAGTAACGTCAATAATTTTGGCAGATTGTCATCTTATGTTTATCAGTTCAACCCCAAGTCATTAAAGATTCATGTTCTTCAACCAAGAACCCAACAAGATTCCATCTTTAAGTACCTTAAAACTAAAATTTCAAAATATAATCTAATTCCACCAATCATAAAAGGTTTTACTTCATCAATTGATCATCTAAAGTACATATGATATCAATTTCATAAAAAAAATATCTACGTGTGAGAACCCTTCCCAAAATTTCCTTTGTTCTAAACCTACAATGATATGAACATGAATATACCTTAAATTGATTTAAACAAAGTTAATTACTTGCCTTGGATTGTTTGTAGGTTCTGATCTCTCTCTTATGTGTGTTGATTTGATGTTAGGATCCTTGAATCTCCTCCCAAATTAGCCTCTTCTAGATTTCTCCTCTGATTTCTCTTCTTCCTCCTATCCCTCTTCTCTCTTAGGGTTTAAAATAAATGTTATGTTTGCCTCACATCTCTAACCCTTATATTTTAATTCATTAATACCGAAATTCGGTTATTAGTCTTCATCAAAATGACCCAAATACCTCGGGACCCAATTACCACCCCTGTGCATTCAATTCTAACTATTTCCACCTATTTCAGATCAACTGCGCACATGAAATCACCATCTGAGTCACTGAACAAAATTATCCTATTTCATCCCAAAAATAGCCCGCACAAATGTGTCGATTGCGATACCATCAATTCTCGTCGTTTTTACTCACATACGACGCACTACATATCACACCCCGACCAATTAAATATCGGGTGATCAGTCCTTTATTAAAATCAAACAAGATTCCCATATGATTCATTCTTAGCATCACTATCAAAATTCATTAATTACTAATCACCTATTAATTAATTGAGTCGGTGTCAAAATTTTATCTTTTTATTTAATAGGAATTCGAAACTAGAAAATCTATATAAATCGTTCACACATTAATAGAGTCTACTCCATCACACGATATAAATGAATAAATAAAAATCTCGTCGAACAAATCATCAACTTCAAGTTTCAAATCTAAATAATAATCCAACAGATAAACGAAATAATCCAAATACTGAGTTTGAAAGTAAATGGGCAACATGCCCTAAATGAAATTGCAACTAAGATACTCATCTAGGAATAAATAAATTATGCGTCGAATCCAACTCTTGCATGCATCCACATATGCCGCAACTGCGTATCCCTAGAATAGAATCTCAAATATGGCGTCCCTATGGTTGGACACCGAAAAGGTTTTGAAAATATTTGCAGCAAGGGTTAGAACCCAAAATATTTAGAAAATATTTGGCAAGTGATTAAGTTTGCAGTAATTAAAATGCATGAAAACAATTCATGTTTAAGCTAGTGTCGCACTTCCTTGACAGCTAGTGTCGCACTTCCTTGACATACTCATCATCCCTCAACTAATGTGCATAACTACCGTTGTGTGCATAACCCACCTAGTTATACTACCCCGTCTAACTAATCTGGTTATGAAACCTTCCTCATCCACTACACTAATCCGAGTAATATTACTATAAATTATTAAATTATATCACCCAATAATTCTTTAATTCCATTCAAATAGAATCATATAACATTTTGCCAGTTATAATAGTAATACAATTTCACTTTGTGTATTTTTCCAGTTTATAAATTTTCACACTAATTATATACGTATATTCATACTACAACATTCACACACATGCCGTAAATAATATCCATCCTCCCGAGTAATAACTCCCCGGATGTTTTCTCTAAAATGCTATCACCCTAGGTATACTCAATCCAACTCGGATACCACGAGATGGTTAACTCAAACCGAATCAGGCAATAGATAATAAGTGTAGTGGAGGCGGTCATAGTTCCCCGAGTGTGAGACCGAATCATACCCAAAGCGTCTCACCTCGAAAAGCATCACTTCATTATTTACTATACGATACGACCTAGGGATTATACTCGCCTGCATTCACTGGCCAGGGGATTCACCCACATCGCCTAATCTCCTATGATAGCACTAGAGGGGTATGTATTTATAAAAATATCCAACACCGATATTTGAAAAGCACACACACACACACACACACACAGACATATATATATATATATACACTATCACACCATCCTTGTATATATATAATAGATTAAACCGGCTAACCCGTGCCTAACTCTCGTAACACTAGACGAAAAATATTCGAATCAATCCCCAACTCTTGATTTAATTAAATTCAAAATAATTTATTTATTAAAGTAGTGTCGCTCAACTACCATCCCCGGACACAATTTACTCGGCCCGAAATTTTAAACCTCCTTAGAATTTATCACTCTAAATTCTGAAAATTAATTCCACACCTTTAGTTTTCCTTCACAATTATTTATATTCACCCCTTAAGTCCCTAAGTATGAGAGAAATAAAAATTTCACTACATATATCTCTTTAGTCCACAAAAGAATCTCAGGCCAAAATTAAAAAAAAAAAAAAAAAAAAGGAACGAACTGTGCAGGTTTTTCCAGCGTCGTTCGAATGACCACTGTCTTCTTCCCAGCGCCTACTTGACCCTCCGAGCTATTCTTTCTCAACCCAAAATTAAATTTCAACAGTCCCAACAATAAATCCTTCTATTAAACATTTTCAAGTCATGGATTCAATCTATAACCTTCATTAATTCTCATCACGATTCATTAAATCCCAGATTCGGGTTTTCTACGAGTTTCATTTATTTGTTATTCTAATACTCAACATCATAAATAGAATAACTAAATTCAGCAGTGGTTTTTTTTACATAGCTCGATTTCTAACAGTTTTGGCATACACTATATCATCAATTGAACCTTTTTAATCCACATCACGTGTAAAATTTCTTAAAACCCATTCAATGTAATAACCCACCCCCAAAACGAATTTCATTTACACCCACCATGATATGAATTGAACACAGCTTATTAAGTTGAAAGCAAGTTAACCACTTACCTGTATTGATCTGTAAGGTCTGATGTCCTTTGAGGTAGAAGGTGGATTGATGAAGAACACGTCCAATTCTTTTTTATTTGGCTCACAAAAGCTTCCCCAAATTCTCCATCTTTTCTCTCTGCAGATCTACCTACTTGAGTTGTGTGTGTCACTAACTCTCTGATTTTGTTTTAATATTGCAAATCCCGAAATTAAGCTATGGGCCAAGTTTAAAAGTCCTGAACACCCCCGTGTGAGCCCGGTTATGCCTAAAAATAACCCGAGACCCAATTACTATCCCCGATTACTCTATTCCTACTATCTCGATACATCTGGAATCAACCGAGCACTCAGAATCATCATCCAAGTCACTTTACTACTCACCCTCAGTGTAGTCTATCCCGATTCCGACTGAGATAAAATAATGCCAGACCACTATCACTCACTATAATGTAAATTAATTATTACTATTCACTTAGTAATTATTTTCCATAAATATTAACCACTAACTCTCATGATTAATATTTAAATGAACACATAATAATTAATTCAATTTAATTATGACACACTTGTAATTTAAATTTACCAGAATTAATTAAATATGTAGATGCTCATAAATGCGGGGTGTTACATACTTCCCCCCACAAGGGAATTATGTCCCCAAAATTAGGTCATACATGTGGTGAATAACTCTGAATACTGCTCTCTCATGTCATCCTCCTGCTCCCATGTCGACTCGTCAACGTTGTGGTGTCCCCACTAGACTCTAACTAATGGTACCACGTTAGACCACAACTTATGCTCACTACGGTCCAGAATAGCCAAGGGTCTCTTCTCGTATGAGATGTCTGGATGTAAGTCAATATCCTCGAGTGGAACATGCCAAAAAGCTCTCTCACTCCTCTATACTTCTTCAGCAATACCACATGAAACACGTCGTGTATTCGTTGTAAATGCTCTGGTAAGCCCAGTCTATATGCTACCGATCCCACTCTCTCAACAATAGGGAAAGGTCCCACATACCTCGGTGATAACTCCCCCCCTCTTGTCGAAACTCATTACTCCTTTCATGGGAGATACCCGAACCAACACCTGGTCGACAATCTCTAACTCAAAGTGTCTCCGATTTGCATCGGCATAATTCTTCTGCCTGTCCTGAGCTATATGAATACGTCCCCGAATTAGCTCGATCTTAGCAGTAGTCTTTGTATCATCTTTATCCCCAATAAATTATTATCCCCCACCTCTAACTAAAAAGCGGACGAATGACAAGGCCTCCCATAAAGTGCCTCAAATGGTGTCATGTCGATGGTGAATCAGTAAGAGTTATTATACCCAAACTATACCAATGGAAGATATCACTCCCATCCTCCTCCAAAATCCATAATGCACATCCTCAACATGTCCTCTAGCATCTGATTAACCCTCTCAGTCTGTCCGCCTATCTATATATGGTAAGCGGTACTCAACCGCAAGTCTGTGCCCATGGCCTTTTAAAAGTTATGCCAGAAATGAGACACAAAGATCTTATATCTATCAGGCATGATGTTAATCGATACCCTGTGTAGCTTAGCTATCTCCATAATAAGATGCTCATACTGTATCGTCTTGAAATCGGTGCGGACTGGTAGAAAATATGTCACCTTGGTCAACCGAACAACTATCACCAAAATGGAGTCGTGGCTCCTTTACGATGTCGGCAGGCCTGTAATAAAGTCCATTGAAATACTCTCCCACATCCTCATGAGAATCTCCTGTTGTTGTAGCATCCCCGAAGGCCTGCGGTGGTCTACCTTAACTATCTAATAGGTAACACACTTAGAGATAAACTCTTCTATGTCTCTCTTCATCCCTGACCACCAACTGTCTCCTCGTGTCCTGGTACATCTTATCACCGCTGGGATAACCGGAAGCTTTGAACTATGGGACTCAGTCATACCTGAATGCCTCAAATCCACATCCTCAGGCACAACTAATCTCCTATTAAAACATAATCCTCCTTCTGAACTGACCGAGTAAGACTCTTCACCCTCAGCTAACAACTGACGTACTCTGTCCTGGCAGAAATGATCCTCCACATGTGCTTTCACCGCCCACATGATGATCTCGGAAGTGATAGATAGAACTGACATGCACGCCCTGGTAATATCATAATCGTGATGAAGCTCACTCCACTTCACCTTACAGACCTCTGTTAACTCTCTCGTAGGTCGTCGACTCAACGCGTCTGCCACCACGTTAGACTTACCAGGATGATATTGAATATTAAAGTGGTAGTCCTTCACAAACTGGAACAACCTCCTCTGTCTGATATTCAAATCCTTATGGGTGAAGAGATACTAAAATGATTTTTGGTCCGTTAATAACGTAAACTGCTCCCCTAAATTATAGTGTCTCCATATCCTCAAAGCAAACACAACTGCTACCAACTCAAGATCATGTATGGGGTAATTCTTCTCATGGATATTAAGCTTAAAAGATGCACAAGCTATCTCCCTTTCCTCCTACTGTAATACACCCCCAAGTCCCTGCAAGGATGCATCGGTATAGACTCGGTACTCTACCCCACTCCTAGGCAATGCAAGTATAGGTGCTGATGTCAATTTTTCCTTCAGCTCATCAAAGGCTAGCTGATAGTGATCACTCTACACAAATGGTACTCCCTTGCAATTCAAGTTCCTCAATGGGCCCGCAATATTAAAAAACCCCTTAATGAAATGACGATAATAATCGGGCAACCCTAGAAAGCTATGATTCTCTGTCGGTGTCATGGGTTGTCCCCACTCCATCACCATCGATACCTTACTTAAATCAACCACAATACCCCTGTCTAACATGATGTGGCCTAAAAACTGCACCTCTCATAGCCAAAATCCACACTTCTAAAATTTTGCATACAACTGGTGGTCCCGAAGTGTTTGTAGAACTCTACGCATGCTCTGCATGCTCCTCCTCAATGCAAGAGTAAACTAGATTATCGTCTATAAACATAATCATGAACAGGTCCCAAACCTCCCTAAATACCCGGTTCATAAGGTCCATGAACACTGCTGGCGCATTGGTGAACCCAAACGGCATCACCCTGAACTCGTATAACCCGTACCACGATAGAAAAGAGATCTTAGGAACATCCTCCTCTCAAATACGCTACAGGTGATATCCCGACCTCAAATCAATCTTAGAAAAGTATGCAGCTCATCTCAATTGGTCGAACAGGTCATTAGTTCTCGACAATGGATACTTATTCTGTATCGTGATCTTGTTCAACTCCCTGTAGTTTACACACAAGTGAAGCGAACCATCCCTCTTCTTCACGAATAACATAGGTGCACCCAACAACGATGTGCTCCACCGAATAAAACCCCGCCCTAAAAATTGTTCAGTCTTCTCCCATAACTCCCGCATCTCTAAAGGGGCCATGCGACATGATACTCGGCCAATCGGTCTCATTTTCGGTGCTAGGTCGATAACAAACTCGATCAACCCTGGTATCCTGTGATACCCTGCCCAATTAAATACTGGTTATTCCTTTATTAAAATTAAACAGGATTCCCATATGGTTCATTCTTAGCATCATAGTCGAAAATCATTCATTACTAATCACCTATTAATTAATTAAGCCGATATCAAAATTTTATCTTTTTATTTAACAAGCAATCATAACTAGAAAATCTAAGTAAATCATTCACACATTAATAGAGTCTAATCCATCACACGATATAAATGAATAAATAAAAATCTTGTCGAATAAACCATCGGCTACAAGCTCCAAATCTAAATAATAATCCAACAGATAAACAAATAATCCAAATACAGAGTTTGAAAGTAAATGGGCAACACGCCCTAAATGAAATTGCAACTGAGATAAGATCCTTAATTTAGGAATAAATAAATGACCGTCTAATCCAACTCCTACATGCATCCAATATGTCACAGCTGCGTATCCCTGGAATAGTATCTCAAATCTGGTGTCCCTGTGGCTGGATACCTAAAAGGTTTTGAATATATTTGTAGCAAGAGTTAGAACCCAAAACATTTGAAAATATTTAGCAAGTTATTAACAGTAATTAAATTGCATGAAAATTGTTCATATTTAAGCTAATGTAATACTCCCTTGAGATACTCCTCACCCGTCAACTAATGTGCACAACTACCATTGTCTGTATAACCCACCTAGTTGTACTACCCCATCTGACTAATCTTGCTATGACACCTTCCTCATTCACTACTCGAATCCGAGTAATATTACTATGGATTACTAAAGTATATCACCCAGTAATTCTTTAATTCCATTCAAATCGAATCATATAACATTTTACCAGTTATAATAGTAATACATTTTCACTTTGTGTATTTTTCCCGTATATAAATTTTCACATTAATTATATATGTATATTCATACTACAACATTCACACACATGGAGTAAATAATATCCATCCTCTCGAGTAATAACTCACCTGATGTTTTCTCTAAAATGCAATCACCCCACGTATACTCAATCCAATCGGGATACCACAATACGGTTAACTCACACCGAATTAGGCAATAGATAATAAGCGGAGCGGATGAGGTCATAGTTCCCCGAGTGTGAGACTGAATCATACCCAAAGCATCTCACCTATAATAAAAAACACAATATTAAATACTTGACGCTATGACCTGGGGATTATACTCGCCCTACATTCACTAGCTAAGGGATTCACCCACATCGTGCAACCTCCTATTATAGCATTAGAGGGGTATGTATTTATAAAATATCTAACATTGATATTTTAAAAACACACAAATATATATATATATATATATATATATATATATATATATATATTCTATCACACTATCCTTGTATATATATAATAAATTAAACCTGTTAACCCGTGCTTAACTCTGGTAACACTAGCCTAAAAATATTTGAATCAAATCCCCGACTCTTAATTTAATTAACTTCACAATAATTAATTTATTAAAGTAGTGTCACTCAACTACCATACCTGGACACAATTTAGTCGGCCTGAAATTTTAAACCTCCTTAGAATTTATCACTCTAAATTCCGTAAATAAATTTCACACCTTTAGTTTTCCTTCACAATTATTTATATTTTCCCCTTACGTCCCTAAGTATGAGAGAAATAAAAATTTCACACATATATCTCTTTAGTCCACAAAAGAATCTCAGGCCAAAATTTTTAAAAAAAAGGAACAAACTGTGCAGGTTTTTCAGCATCATCTGAATGACAGCTTGAGTCGTTCGAACGACTACTGTCTTCTTTCCCACGCCTGCTTCTATCATTTATGACCCTCCAAGCTATTCTTTCTCAAACCCATAATTAAATTTCAACAGCCCTAGCAATAATTCCTTCTCTTAAACATATTCATGTCATGGATTCAATCTATAACCCTCATTGATTCTAATCACGATTCATTAAATCCCAGATTCGAGTTTTCTACGAGTTTCATTTATTTGTCATTCTAATAATCAACATCATAAATTGAATAGCTAAATTCATCACTGTTTTCTTTTTACATAGTTCGATTTCCAACAGTTCTGACATACACTATATCATCAATTGAACCTTTTTAATCCACATTACATGTAAAATTTCTTGAAATCCATTTCAATGTAATAACCTACCCAAAAATGGATTTCAATTACACCCACCATGATATGAATTGAAAACAGCGAATTAAGTTGAAAGCAAGTTGACCACTTGATTGTACTGATTCGTTGGGTCTAATTTCCTTTGAGTTATAAGGTGGATTAACGAAGAACACGTCCAATTCTTTTTTATTTGGATCCCAAAAGCTTCTGCAATTTCTCCTTCTTTTCTCTCTACGGATCTAAGGTTTTTCTAATTGAGTTATGTCTGCCATTAACTCTCTAATTTAGCTTTAATATTGCAAATTCCGAAATTAAGCCAATGTGTAAGGACAAATTTCCAATTGATTCAATTTGTAGTATTGGTTAATTCTGTTGGACAAAACATTTTGGGTCATTATGTGTCAATCATTTATCATCGATGAAGATTCCAAACATCTGGGATTTCATCTCTCACCAATCCAATTCCGAGTGATCTTTTCCCAAAGGTATATGACCTCATTCTATTATATGTGTTGGAGACAATTTTTAATATTTTTAAATGCCTTTTGATGGAATTTTATAATCAATTTTAAGTCATTCAAAATTAATTTTATTTTGGAAAATTACCCACGTCATTCGAACGACCATGTTTGAACGATCTTGTTCGAATGAAATTACAAACGAACTTCTTCACATATTTCTCTGTATTCTAGTTAGAAGTCTCGTTCAAACACGTCGTTTGATTGAACGAATTTCTTTACAAATTTTGCTATTTTTTCGTTAGAAGCTCATTCAAACATAGTCGTTCGAACGACCTGCTATGTTTTTGAAATCTTTTTAAATTTCAATAGTTTTTGTTTATATCCATTTTTGTCCACTACTTTCACTTAAGTATATTTAAAAATGATGAAAATTGGGTGATGAATACTTCTTCATCAAAAGAGAAAACTTCATATCCTTTTTGCAAAATAGTCTCCCAACTTTATGTTATCTTTGGATCATATTTTGATAACCAAAAACTCCATACACATCCTACAAGTTATGCATCCTTGTTGTGTGAGGTGGATCTTCTTACGAGTGTTGATTGAAGATGGCTTTTGGTTTTTGGTGGATACCGAGACACGGGAAGTGTTGTGCAACACGTTGGATTTTCGCATGCTATTGATGGATGTAGAGAAGACAGCTTCGGCGAGTCTTGTTGTGTAAAGTCTGTAAGTCTTTTGAGTCTTTTTGTAAAATCGATTTCGTAATGGATTTTTCTAGGCCCAGCCATCTGAGGTTTTTCCCATTTGGGTTTTTCTCGTACATCGGCGTGTAGTGGTTGTGTTTTATTCTTGCATAATTAATAATCCTGCATGCTCACTTAGGAATTAGTAAGAAAGATAAAATTTGGAAATATTTAACTCTGTGGCCTAATATCTATTTGTGTAAAGAGTGTATTCTATGAAATTAAACTAATCCATATAACCCTATAACTTCAAATTGGTATCAGAGCTCGTCTTTAAAAGTTATTTAGATGAATCCCAGAGGTTAGGAAAGTTTTTCATCGAATAGACCATCTATGTTTGATGGAACAAGCAACTCCTATTGTAAAGAACATATCAAATTTTCATTAAAATCAATTTATGAACGTGTTTGGGTTGCTGTTGAAAAAGGGTGGTCCCCCCCTACCCCTTCTATTATTGTTGTAAGGACACAAATTTCCAATTGAGTCCATATATAGTTTTGGCTCAATTCCGGACAAAAACATTTATTCATAGGAGTTTATTTAATTGTAATATTCAAGACCTATGAAGTGTTTGTTGAAGACGTAGCGGCAAAGAGTATAAAACATCATCAACATGCCGTAGTTTATGTGCCTCGTTTGTACGTCATCAACTTAGGTTCCATGCTCCCAAGGTATGAATGTATTTGTATGTATATAGGAGCTTGGAACAATTTGTATTGGGTGTTAGGTGAATTAAAACTGCATTTTATTTTTCAGAAAGAATCAATTAGAAACTTAAAAATAAGTATATAAAAGTTTATAAAAGTTTCTGGGCCAAAATCGAATTTTTCAATCTTTTTGTTTGTTCGTTTGAAATGTCGTTCGAACGAGTTTTTTCGTTCGAACCAGATTTCGTTCGAACGAGTTTTGCCAACGACCCTAACTGGACAGTCGTTCGATATGTCGTTCGAACGAAGGTTCGTTCTAACGAGGTATCTAACGAACCTCTAACGAGCCCAGGCTGGTCACTCGTTAGAAGTCTCGTTAGAACGAGAATCACGTTCGTTCGAACGAACTTCCAGCGGGAACAGTTATTTGGCAGTTTTTTGCAGTTTTTCCCCACTCCTCCACTTGGTTTTCAACCAACATTTTTCATGCAATATTATGTGCGGGAAACACATTTTCCAAGATAACTTTTCCATTCCATATCCAACTCTTAGAGAGAGTTTGAGAGCAAATTTAATTAGGGAAAATGTTCATGTTTTGAGTATTAATTTTTAATGGAAAATTCATACACACTATAGTTTACACCCATTGTTGTTTATTCCAAGTTCCATATATACATATCCTTACTTGGAGTTATTTGGCACCGGTTTTCTCTACCGAATTCAAGAGACGTTTCGGGTTTGCTTCTACACCCCATCACAAAGAAGACCTTTGTTGAGATTCTACCCGTTTGGAGAAAGGCTCCATGTTCGGGTGACGGTGATCGTTTAAAGTCCTATCGGTGTATTCCGAGACCACGGTGGAGCTCCGTTGGTTATCCGCTAATTGGAGGTTGATACAAGAAGGAGCATCACGGCTTGAGAGGGTTCGAGTTTAGGAAGTAAGTCTTTTGTCTTGTATTTTGTAATACCATTTTTAGTGGATTTGAGGCTAGGGCCGTCCCGAGGTTTTTTCCCGTTAGTGGGTTTTTCCTCGTATATCGCGGTGTAGTGTGACATTGTTTATTTTATCTTGCACATCATTTAGAACGCATGCTTTAGGTTTAATTCAAGATAAAATTCGGTTTAATTATCACACTCATTTAATTTGGGACTTAAATTAAATATTGGGTAAATTTGGTTTATTCAAGTCACTTGCTAAAATTGGTTTCGCCTAACTTTGGATATAATTGTTAATCATGAATTAGGCAAATTCTAAGACTTGAATTATGTGGTTTAATTTGTTTCTTATGATATTAAAACCCGGCCTTGTTTTGTTTTGTGGAACCATCACTTGTATTTAACGCTTCCGCATTTGTTTGAAAAAGGAAATTAAATATTTATTTTAATTTGAGATAAATTAATCACCGGGGATCCAACTCCACGCTTTTACAATTGTTGAAGGAGAAACTGTTTTAAAACCTGTAGAGAAATGGAGTAAGGATTAATGTAAATTGTGTAACCTTAATTCTAAAGGTTTGAATGCTTTAGTTAGTGTTGCTACTCCCGAGGAGTTTCGTCTTATCATGACTTATGAAACTTCAAAGGAGGCTTGGAACATTCTCCAAGTAACACATGATGGAGTGCGGCTAAAGCTTCTAAATATCAAAATTTAACCACTTAATTTAAAACTATCACCATGAAAGAAAGTGAAACAATTGATGAATTTTATGCCCGCATTTCTGATATTGTTAATCCATGTTTCAACTTAGGTAATAAAATCTCTGAAAGTCGAGTAGTTAAGAAAATTCTTAGATCTCTCCCTAGTCAGTTCATTCCGAAAGTCACGGTTTCAATTCTTTAGGAGTTTTAGATTCTCTAAAACTCGAGGAGCTTGTAGGTGATCTCCAAACATATGAATTAGACATTTATCCTAAAGATAACAAAAAGAGAGATACGGTAGTATCTTTAAAAGTTAAGAAAGTAGAAGCGTCCGAATTCGAAGAGTCTAATATCGATCCTGATGATATGGCTTTATTTGCAAAAAAATTTAAAAGTTTCTCAAGTTTAAAAAGCAAAACTCAAAATTTGAAAAACCAAAATTTGAGAAAACAAAAATAAGTGAAGTACAAGTTTTAATAACCGGGATCAAAAGAAGTTTAAAATTGATAACTCTAAAAGATATAACTTTAAAAAAGATGATTCAGAAAGATGTTTTGAGTGTGAAGGACGATGTCATAGAGCATATGAATGCCCCCCAAGCTTAAGAGACAAGGTAAGGAAAAGGTCATTTATAATGAAACTCTTGGCGATAGTGAGATTGAGTCTGAGGATTTCGATGATTATGTTCCTTCTGGAAATAACTTCACTGCCTTTATGGCAAATCATGTTAGTGCTTTAAGTGAGTCACATCCTAATGTTGACATTTTTGGGCATATTCTTAAGGTTGCATCCACTCACTCAGAAAGTAGTGATAAAAAAGGAAGTGAGAGTGATGTAGATGTAAGTGAATTGCAATTCGCCTATTCTAAGTTGTACACCGAGTCTATGCGAATTCAAAAGATTAATATAAGGTTAACTTTTAAGGTGTTGACTTAAGAAAAGGAGTTAAAAAGCCTGAAGGAGAAGGAAGATTTAGTTAGTCAAATTGAGGCGATTAAGATTTCTCTCTCTGAAAAGCTTATTTTTGGTAGGTAAAGAAAAATGTGATTTGACTGACTCTCTAGATAGTGTTAGCAAAGATCTTCATGAATCCTTGGAGATTAGAAAAACACTTTAAGCAAAAATTATCAAACTTGAGAAATATCTCGAGTCCTCTCGGGAAGTCAACGCCACACTTGAAGATAATTTAGGAAGAATGGGAAAGTTATTCATAGGTCCAGTTTTGGGTTATAAAGAGAAAGGTTACCAAGAGAGAAGGGTATATGATATGAAGATGGTGAGTCATCCAATACTAAACCCTAACTCGTATCTAAGTTTTTTACCAAAATAATCCCTCCTAAACCTAACCCACCTAAGCAACCTATGAGAATGACTCCAGATCAACCATATACTTGTACTTATTGTCACCAAAGGGGTTATCTTAGAAATTTTTGTTACAAGCTTAGAAAGAATTCCTATTTCACAAATCCTAAGCCACACTATAACTCCTTAGCTAGCCTTAAAAACCAATTTGAGTATTTAGTCAACACATCCAAAGGTTTAATGGAAGAGTGTCTAAGGTTCTCCAGGGCCCAAGAAAATGATTCCAACCAAAAGACTAGAGTCAACAAAGGGAAGAACGCAACTCAAGCTTGGGTTAAGAAAGATAAGACAAAGAAGGCTTTTGTTTTTCATGTTGCTCTTAAGGCTCAAAATACCTCCTAATGGTATTTTGATAGTGGATATTCAAGACACGTGATAGGAGATAAATCTCTCTTTACCTCTCTTGAAAACTATAAAGATGGTAAAGTCACCTTTGGCGATGGGAGTAAATATCGAATCATATATAGAGGCACCATTGAAATTTTTGGGTTTATAAAACTTTAAAATGTTCTTTATATTGATGGAATCAAAGCTAATTTGATAAGCATTAGCCAGTTATGCGACGAAAACCTTGACGTTAAGTTTAGACAATTGGAGTGCACCGTGTATAACAAATCGGGTGAGGATATTTTACTAGGTGTGAGGACTACTTATAAGGACATAATTCTATGTCCGGATAGAATCCAGGAAGTTTTCTTTTTCCCCAGATCACGGTTTATATGTCTGATGCCGCTACATAAGGCACGATATCACTTGACGGCCTCTATCCGAATTTCGAGGTTCAAGCATTTATCATATCCAACTAGTATCCCACATCGGCCTCAACGTATTCACGCTCCATGATTTTAGACTCGAAATGCAAGAGGTATACTAGTGAAGTCAAAACAGGGAAATATGGCTTGATATGGAAGTTCAAGGGAATTTTCGTAATTATACAACCACAGTCTGGAGGGCCAGTCATATAGAAAGTTGAAGACCTTGCCGCAATGAAGACACTGGAAGAAACGGCACCTCATTTCGAGCTAGGGTTAAGAAGTTATGGCCTTTTGAAATTGGAGAAAAATACTTTAAAAAATCCAGAATTTTTTTAAGTGTTCAAACCTTTGGGCCAACGAATGTCCCCGAACCCAGTGCGAACCGGTTCGGGGGGGGCGAATCGGTTCACTGGGGACCCGAACCAGTTTGGGGTCCCTGTAGGCTGCAGATTCCAAATGCCAAAAATGTTGTCTCCACTCAAAAACTTTTCCCAACACTTTGAGGATAATCCGGCCACGTTTCCTCCATGTTTTGTTAAAGGTGTTTTGCTTGCTTTTATCCTCCCTATAAAATGCACCCTTCATCTCCCATTTACAAATAAAAAATACACACAACATAGAACCTCTCTAGAGGCATTTTGCACACTTTGGGAGACTTTCAAGAAGTCATCTACACTCATTTGGTGTATTTTGTGGAGAAGCCGATTTCTTCTTCATTGCTTCCCATCTGGAATTCTTACGGGAGATTCCAGCCGACGACATCGGAACCGACACCTACGGGTATTTTCATATGTCACACTTATTTTCAGTATAATACGTGTAAACCGTTCTTTACAAATTATAGTGAAAATAATATGGTTTTGCCCGATGAGGATTTTTCCTGATATGTTGTGTCACATGCTATATTCATTTTAATTGATAAATCATAGATGCATGTTTTAAGATTTAATTGAAAAATGGTGTTTAATTAAATAATTACTGTATTTGAACAAAAGCGCACTCTTCAAATTGGTATCAGAGCCATTTACACACTATAGCGTGTAATTTTCCGCAAAATTTTTCTAAGATATCAATTTTCTAAAAAATTAATTTTTGAAAAAGGGCGTGTTCAATGGAGAAATTATATAATAAAATGCCAGTTTTTGACGGGACAAACTATGCTTATTGGAAAGCCCGCATGAAATCTTCCTTAAAAGCCATAGATGAACGTGTTTGGATATTAGTAGAAAAAGGGTGGACTCCTCCCTCCGTCACTGCTAATAACATGACTAATTTAAAATCTGTGACTGATTGGACTGAAGAAGATTTTAAATGGTCATCTTTTAATTCTAAGGGTTTAAGTGCTATTTCCGGATCCGTCACTCCTGACGAGTTCCGACGAATTATGACGTGCTCCACGTCAAAAGAGGCATGGGATGTTTTGCAACTCACCCATGAAGGAACTAATGCTGTAAAAGAATCTAAATTGCAAAATTTAACAACTCAATTCGAAACTATCACCATGCTTGAGACTGAAAGTTTTGATGAATTTTATGCTAGGTTATCTGATATTATTAACACTAGTTTTAATCTTGGTGAACACATTCTCAATGCTAGAGTTGTTAAAAAGATTGTAAGATCACTTCCTAAGCGTTTTATCCCTAAAGTCACCGTGCTAAATTCTATAGGAAATTTAAACACGCTTAAATTGGAGGAACTTGTAGGAGACTTACAAACTTATGAAATTGATATGTTTCCTAAAACCTTCAAACCGAAAGATAAGGGTATTGTACTTAATGCTCAAGCTAGAAAAGATGAGGGTTCGGCAAGAAAAAGAGTTGAATCATCTAGAAAAAGAGAAATAGAAACGTCAAATTCTGAGTGTGATTTTGATTTAGATGATTTGGCTTTATTTGCAAAAAATTTCAAGAAAATTCTCAAATTCAAGAAAAATGAAAATTTCAAAGATAAAAGGATTTTTGAGAAAAATGAAAAAGGTTTTAAATACCCTCCTAAAGATGGTGAGAGATGTTATGAGTGCGACGGTAAGGGACATAGAGCTTTTGAGTGTGCAACTAGACTGAATAGACTTGCAAAAGAAAAAAATAAAGTTGTCCTAAATGCTACTCTTAGTGACGACAATGAGGTCGAGTCGGTGTACTCTGGAGACGAGTCACCGCATGAATGTAACTTCACCGCATTCATGGCTAGTCATGCGTCTAGTGCTCCTCACAACGATGAGGATGCTACTTCACAAGGACTTCTCGACAGTGAGAACGATGTGAGTGAGGGGGAGGATGATGCAAGTGAGAGCGAGTGTAATCTTCAACGCGCCTACCTTGAATTATATAATGAATCATTTAAAACCAAAAAGCATAACAAAGCGCTAGTTCTTAGGATCACCGCTTTAAAAGAAGATTTGGAAGAAGTAGGAGAGAAATATTCCTCCACCTGCACTACCTTGAGAAAAAAAGAGTCTGCTTTTATTGAAAAAGAGAATTTGTCTAGAGAGAGGGAGAATGGTTTTGAGAAAAAGGTAGGTGACTTGACTAATCAAGTGGCTAGTCTTACGAGTGATCTCCATTCCTCTATGGAAACTCGGAAGAAACTTGAATCCCTTGTTACTCAGCTTACTCATGATCTTGAGAGAGCTCGGGAAGTCAAGGCAAGGTACAAATCGAGGATAGATCTGGAAAGATGGGGAAGATGCTCCTCGGTCCCGCTTTAGGTTTTGGTGATAGGCAAGGAATAGGTTATGATGGTGCCACCACATATCAAATTGCACCTGGACCAATTCCTGAGTTTACTACAACTCCATATGGCCATCGTCAAAAACCAAGTAGGAGTGTTCGACCAAGAAAAGTAAACCAAGGTCCACCTAATACTGTGTTCTTTTGTACTTATTGCAAAAGAAATGGGCACCTACGAGAGTTTTGCTATAGTTTGGGTCGGACACGATGTACTACGGCTCCGCCACATCATTCTAATAATTTTGCCAATCTAAAAGAGCGTGTTAAGTTTCTAGCTACCACATCACAGAGTTTGATGGAGGAATTCCGATAGATATCTTTATCGTCAGTGAATACTTCTCGCATCCCGGCTAAAAAAAACAACAATAAGGGTATACAAAAGGTTACCACATTTTGGGTGCCTAAGAAAGTTGAAAAGGCCCTTGTTGTTCATGTCGCTCTCAAAGCTCACAATACCTCACAGTGGTATTTTGATAGTGGTTGCTCGAGACATATGACAGGTGATGTATCTTTTTTTACCCATCTTGAGGATTATAAGGATGGAAGAGTCACCTTTGGAGACGGGAGCAAATCTAGTATTGTAGGACGAGGTACAATAGTGTTACCAGGATTTCCTAAACTAGAAAATGTTTTGTATGTCAAAGGTTTAAAGGCAAACCTTCTCAACATAAGCCAGATGTGTGACGATGACTTTGCCGTAAAGTTTGACCGAGACGTGTGTAATGTCTATAATCAATTCGATAAACTTTTAGTGCAAGGGGTGAGGACAGAAGATAACTGCTATGGGATTTTGCCCACATCCTCACTTATCTGCAACAGCGCCACGATCACTCCTATGGATCTGTGGAAATAGCGTCTAGGTCACGTGAACGTAAGTGATTTGTCATGATTAGCTAAAAAGGACCTAGTACGAGGCTTACCATCTCTTGGAAAGCCAACTTCCATGGTTTGTGGACCCTGTTAGATGGGAAAACAAATCCGTAGTCCCCACCGAAAGCTGTATTCCATTACCACGTCCCGTGTGCTTGAGTTAATTCACATGGATCTTATGGATCCTGCTCGCACTGAGAGTCTGGGTGGTAAGAGGTATATCCTCGTGATGGTAGACGATTTCTCCTGATATTCAATTGTTGGTTTTCTGAGAGAGAAATCAGATACTGTTGATTTTTTAACGACCAAGTGTCGTGTCTTGCAAAATCAGCATGGTGTCACTATTAATAGGATATATAGTGACAACGGCACAGAATTTAAAGAAACAAAGGTTGATCTTTACTGTGACAGTCTTAGAATCAAACATGAGTTTTCTTCTGTGAAAACTCCTCAGCAAAATGGGATTGTTGAGAGAAAGAATAGAACGATTCAAGAAATGGATAGATCTATGCTTCTAGGTCGTAAGGTTGCTAGGAGATTTTGGGCAGAGGCAGTGTCTATTGCATGCCATACGGTGAATAGGGTATACCTACGTCCACACACACTTAAGACGCCTTATGAATTGTGGACTGGCAAGAAACCCAACCTAGCATATTTCTGTGTCTTTGGGAGTAAGTGCTATATCCTACGAGATAGAGAGCAATTAGGAAAGTTTGACTCCCAGAGCGACGAGGGAATATTGCTAGGATATTCATCAAATAGTAGAGCATACCGGGTTTTTAACCTGAAGAGCTCTAAGGTTATGGAGTCAATAAACGTCACCGTGCAGGATAACGAACCTTCCGCGTTTATTGATTCTAGCCTTCAATGTGAGGATGAGGACTTTTCTGACAGTGATTTACGTATCCCTCGCCCACATTCTATGGACTCTACTCCTGTGTTAGGGGATACACCTGCTTGGGTTCGAAAGAGTCATGATCCTTCTACCATTGTTGGCAATCCCACCTTAGGGGTCAAGACTCGTGCTCAGCTCGAGAACGTTGTTAGCCACTTTTGCTACATGTCCACAATCGAGCCCAAGAATCACAAAGAAGCACTCAAGGATGAATACTGAATATCTGCTATGCAGGATGAGTTAATTCAGTTTAAAAAGAACAATGTCTGGGAACTAGTCCCCCGACCTAGTGAGACTAATGTGATAGGTACCAAGTGGATTTTCAAGAATAAAATGGATGAAAATGGTACCATAATCATAAATAAAGCTAGGTTGGTCGCTCAAGGCTACACACAGATTGAGGGTGTAGACTTTGGGGAGACATTTGCTCCTGTTGCGAGGCTTGAGTCCGTCTTCTTACTACTCGCCATCGCATATCATCTACGCTTTGAGTTATATCAGATGGATGTCAAGTGTTCCTTTCTAAATGGCATTCTACAGAAAAAGGTTTATGTGGTTCAACTAAAAGGGTTTGAAAACCCCATACACCCGAAACACGTATACTATCTAAGGAAAGCCCTGTATGGTTTGAAGTAAGCACCCCGTGCTTGGTACGAGAGGCTTACTTCCTATCTCTTAGCCCGTGGCTTCAAGAGAGGGGGATTTGATATGACGTTGTTCATTAGGAGAGATGATGGTGCTATTTTGGTTACCCAGGTCTATGTGGATGACATAGTCTTTGGATCCACATGCTCCCACCATGCTCACCACTTCGAGGAGGAGATGAAAAGTGAGTTTGAGATGAGCATGGTAGGTGAGCTTATATTCTTCCTTGGTCTCCAGGTTCGTCAGCTAGAGGATGGGATGTTCATCTCTCAATCTAAGTATGCTAGAGACCTAGTGAAGAAATTTGGTTTAGACTCCTCTAAGCATGCTCGTACACCTATGAGTACTTCTATCAAGCTTTGTAAGGACACTTCAGGAAAGGACGTAGAGCAAACCTTATATCGGAGTATGATAGGTAGTCTTCTCTACTTGGTTGCTAGTCATCCCGACATTGCCTTTAGTGTTGGAGTCTGTGCGCGATATCAAGCTTCCCCGAAAGAGTTACACTTACTCGCTCTAAAACATATTATCAAATACGTGAATGGGACTCTCTCATATGGTATTTGGTATTCCCTTTATACCAATGACCGTTTGTCAACCTATTCAGATGCCGATTGGGCCGGGATGTAGATGGATGTAAGAGCACTTCTGGTGGGTGTTTTTATTTTGGTTCTGCTCTTATCTCCTAGTTGATCAAGAAGCAAAACTCCATCTCTTTGTCCACTGCGGAGGCTGAGTACATCGCCGCCGGAAGTTGTTGCACGCAACTCTTGTGGATGAAACAGATGCTGGAGGATTATGGGATTTCACATGACACCATGACCATTTCCTATGATAACACGAGCGCGATACACATATCCCGCAATCTAGTCCAGCATTCGCGCACAAAGCACATCAGGATACATGAGCACTTTATTCGACAGCTTGTTGAAGAAAAAGTCGTATCTCTGAGTTACGTTCCCACCGACCGTCAGTTAGCTGATATTTTCACGAAACCTTTGGATGCCCTTAGATTCGAGTGTCTTAGAAAATCTTTAGGGATTTGCACAGTTGACTGAAGGGATGGTCCGTGTCTAGGATAGGATGCTTTGTCATGTTTACATCATATGATTCCTATTGCTAGACTGTATCTTGTGTTTTATTATTTCTTTTATAATTGTTTTTAAAAAATGAAAAGATCAAAAAGATTTTATTTTTTTATAAAAATTTTAGAAAAGAACAAAAAGATTTTCTTTTTATAAAAATTTAGAAAAGAACAAAATGATTTTTTGTTTTTGCACCTTTTATAGATGAGCATTTAAGATAGGCAAGTCACAAATTTCATTCCATTTATTCATGTGACTATTTGATAGTGTTTTGAGACAATATATCTTGTCATCTTTGTGCTTTATAATGTTTGGAGTCATTAAGATGTAATTAAGTGTTCTTCCTACATGTTTGACTCATGATTTACTTTATTGCACACATGCACGAATTTGTTTGAATATTGTTCTTGTCTTATCACATGTTGGTTGGGTGTTTTCACTTCAATCTTGTCCTTAAAACGAATCAAGCGTGATAAAACTTGATAAGATTGGTGTGCATGTAAAAACTGTTTTGGTGAGACTGTGTGATTTTTCATAACGGGGAGGGGCTGCGAAAGGTAAATATATATCATTTGCGCAAAAGCCACCGTTAAAATGGACCTAAAAAATTGAGGAATTTTATTATCCGGGGTCCGAAGAGATTAAAAGAGCCCGAAAAATTTAAAGGCAATAAAAAGAAATACATGCCAATTATGGGCCAATAGGTTTCACCATCAATTCTCCAAAGTTTGAGAATTTAGTTTATCACCTCTAAAAAAAATATATCTGAGGGAGTTTGGTTGGAAAATTTAAACGGGTGTGCACGTCCTTGAAGATCTTAAAAAAAAGCGCTAAATAGTTTTGGACGTTATTGGTGTGGAAATCACTCTTAATTTGATTTGTTGATCTGTATAAGACGATGTCATCTAAATTCAACAATTTTTACACCTAAGGATACGTTTGATGTTCATTCGTTAGGAGTACACGTCTGCATCGTGCACATATGATTGATTGAGTTTATTTACCTATCGAATGTGTTCACACCCCTACATTTACGCTACCATCGATTAGTTGTTTTTGTGTTCTTTCACGATGTGATTCCTTTTGTATATTCTTGTACAAATTTTGAAAAAATTCAAAAATAGAACATTCTTTAATTTTTTTTACAAATATAGAAGATTCTTCGATTCTTTATTGTATATTTTGAGAAAAAAAATGAAAAATTCAAAAAATATAGAACATTTTTGTGCGACATTTTTCATATTTATGCTTCTCATATCTGTCTATTTGGGGACATCATAAAAAGGGGGAGAATGAATTATGGGGGAGAAAATTTTGTGTTGATTTATCAATGATTTGCTTAAACTTAATTCATCTTTGGTTTGTTGCATATCATTATATTTCAAACTGTTGCGTGTCACGGGTATTTGCTTTTTTCTCATGTGTGTAGGTACAAAGTGGATATCTATTGGATTGCACACCCTGATGAGAAAAGCTTTGGGCGTTTCTGAAAAGTTAATGAATTGAAGATGTTAAAGTGTGTTTCACAAATGTCATTTGTTTTGGGGAGTTTGCATAATTCGGATTTTTTATGTATGTACCGGCATAGACATAGGGGGAGATTTGTAAGGACATAATTCTATAAATGTCCGGATAGAATCTAGGAAGTTTTCTTTTTCCCTAGATCACTGTTTATATGTCTGATGCCGCTACATAAGGCACGATCTCACCTGACGGCCTCTATCCGAATTTCGGGGTTCAAGCATTTATCATATCCAACTAGTATCCCACATAGGCCTCAACTTATTCACGTTCCATGATTTTAGGCCCGAAATGCAAGAGGTATACTAGTGAAGTCAAAACAGGAAAATATGGCTTGATATGGAAGTTCAAGGGCATTTTCGTAATTATACAACCACAGTCCGGAGGACCTGTCATCTATAAAGTTGAAGACCTTGCCGTAACGAAGACACTGGAAGAAACGGCACCTCATTTCGAGCTACTGTTAAGAAGTTATGGCCTTTTGAAATTGGAGAAAAATACTTCAAAAAATCCAGAATTTTTTCTAAGTGTTCAAACCTTTGGGCCAGCGAATGTCCCCGAACCCAGCGCGACCCGGTTCGGGGAGGGCGAATCGGTTCACTGGGGACCCGAACCAGTTCGGGGTCCCTGTAGGCTGCAGATTCCAAATGCCAAAAATGTTGTCTCCACTCAAAAACTTTTCCCAACACTTTAAGGATAATCCGGCCATGTTTCCTCCATGTTTTATTAAAGGTGTTTTGCTTGCTTTTATCCTCCCTATAAAATGTACCCTTCATCTCCCATTTACAAATAAAAAGTACACACAACATAGAACCTCTCTAGAGGCATTTTGCACACTTTGGAAGACTTTTAAGAAGTCATCTACACTCATTTAGTGTATTTTGTGGAGAAGCCGATTTCTTCTTCATTGCTGCCCATCTGGAATTCTTGCGGGAGATTCTAGCCGACGACATCGGAACCGACACCTATGGGTATTTTTGTATGTCACACTTATTTTCAGTATATTCCGTGTAAACCATTCTTTACAAATTATAGTGAAAATAATATGGTTTTGCCCGATGAGGATTTTTCCTGATATGTTGTGTCACATGCTATATTTATTTTAAATGATAAATCATAGATGCATGTTTTAAGATTTAATTAAAAAATGGTGTTTAATTAAATAATTACTGTATTTGAACAAAAGCGCACTCTTCAAATTGGTATCAGAGCCATTTACACAATATACCGTGTAATTTTCCGCAAAATTTTTCTAAGATATCAATTTTCTCAAAAATTAATTTTTGAAAAAGGGCGTGTTCAATGGAGAAATTATATAATAAAATGCCAGTTTTTGACGGGACACACTATGCTTATTGGAAAGCCCGCATGAAATCTTCCTTAAAAGCCATAGATGAACGTGTTGTAATACCCCGTAATTTTAAATGACTTTTAAAATGGGTTATATTTTAAATTAATGGATTAATTGGATTTTATTATTAATTAATTCATTTGGGTTTTATCCGGACTGTGGATATGTATATGGATGATTCTGAATATTACTTAAAGATATTTAGGTAATATATGAATGTGATGTCATTGATATGACTGTATGATATAAATTCGGTAATTTATATTTTTAGTCAGACGCGGTATGGGACGTGTCGGAACTAGTTTATTAAATTATAAAGGAAATTTATTTTCTATCGACCTTATAGTCATTTCGACTGCGTAGTTGCGTCCGGAAGGTTCGAAATAGTCAGAAAAGTCTATTTAGATATTAACTTTGAGTCTCGGGTCATTTGGAAATGTATAGACAACCCGGAAGGGCATTTTGGTCATTTTTCTAGGGGGGATGATTAGTGATTTCGGATTTGGTACCATTATAAGTATTGGTAGATTAAGTGAATGGGAGTTATTCATCTCCTCTTCACAAAATAGAGCAGCCATCTTCCTAGAGAGTGAGAAAGAGTGCTTGGGAAGGGAAAAGTCCACTTGGGAAGGAGAAGAACAAGAACCAAGGTTCACCACCACCAACCACCACCGGAGTTTGACCGGAGAAGGGACAACCAGCTGAGATAAACTACACCAAAGGATCAGACCTACACTAAAGGCAAGTGTTTGATAATGGCAATTTAAGTTTGTATATTGTCCATGTTAGAATAGAATGAAAAGAGAAGATTATTCATGTTTGGAAGAAATAATGGATCATTAAATGGATTTCTGGAAAACTGAAATGATATAGGAATTTAACTCATGTGTTAGGATGATAATAATCCACGAAATAGTCATGAATCTGTTGAAGAAATTATGGAAACCATTGATGTGTTCTTGAAGATGTTATGATAATAAATTTCTGGAAATAAGGAGATAAACATGCTTTTTAATCAAATCCTTTGATGATTCTAGGATGTTTAGAGTATTGGAAATCGTTCATATATGTTGATATATCATGTAGTAAAGATTATAAGTCATTTGGGATGTTTAGATGAAGGTTTAAATGATCAAAAGTTGCTAAACCCGTATTTGCAGAAAATGAAGAAAATCAGGCCTGGACCTGAGGGATCGATCGATCGACCCCTACCTTCGATCGATCGACCTCCCCAGTTTAAGTAAAGTTGTTTCTTTTCAAATGTTGATTCTTATCCCAAACCTTTTGTGGATCTTTGGTGATTATTATTTGGAGATTATGGGACTTAGAAAATATCAGTAAACCCTTGATAAGATTTGAATTAATTTGATTTGGATTCAAGTGATTAAAAGGATGAAAATTATATCGAATGGAATTTCGGTTGCTAGATTCATTTGTTAAATCCTAAATGGAGATGTATGAGGATTAAAGATAGGACCAGTAGGGGTGATTGAATATAACACCTGGGTATCCTTAGGTTTACAAGAGGGTTTAATCCTAAGTGAAAGAATATTTGTTTATAAGAGATTTGAAACTATCGGTTTTAACCTTAATTAAAAGGAGAGCTAAATTCGTAGTAATTCGGGAGAAATAATGTTATGGACCAGTAGGATATTAGTGACTTCTTACTGAATATATGTTGAGGAAAATCATATTTGAATCTTGTGCATTGAGTGAGGGTAGCCTTAGGGTATGAGGTGATTCCATTCACGTATTTGAAGTTGTCGGACCTCCTCGCCCGACAAAGTTAAGTAGTAGTGTAATGGAGGGGTTCCTTGTTTGGATTTCGCTTTGCGAGACGCTCCGCGCATGAACCTTAACGACGTCGGGAGTGGAGTGATGTTAGGATACGAGAATAATTAAATTATAAGAGCGTAGTGGTATGGCTCCTAGATAGAAATGGGAGTTTGGAACACTTTTGGTTGAAAGAAGATATGAGGTTATCCCGATCGCATAGTTGAAGTTGTCGGACCTCCTCGATCGACAAAGTTAAGTAGTAGTGTAATGGAGGGGTTCCTTGTTTGGATTTCGCTTTGCGAGACGCTCCGCGCATGAACCTTAACGAAGTCGGGAGTGGAGAGATGTTATAGGATGCGAGGATAATTAAATTATGAAGTAGAGATATGATATATTATTACGTGGAATTTAAAGAGATATAATGCTACGTATGGGAAATATCTTAGGGTAGTGATAATTACCTTGTTGATATTATGTTAAAGGTATGATAATACCTATTTGATTGATTGATAATTTATGTGTATGACATACCTAGCTTACTTGCTATCGGTGGGAGGTTTGCGCGTGAGGTCAGTCATATCCTAATGAATCCATGGGATCTTTGATTTGTCGCTCGAGAACATAGGTCTATGAAAGACTTATCGGGGAGTTGATAAGTTCGCTGACTGTGGGTACGTAGGTATGTGCGTGACCCATGGATACGAGAACTATGTTCGCCTCTAATTTCTTTGTTGATGTTTGTGGTTCGTGGAATCTTACCGAACCTTTAGTCCCCTATTCGGCGACTTGCGATGATGGGACATGATAGCAGAGTAATGCATTGCACCGCAGCTGTGACTCGGGGTGCCGTATTATATATGAATATATATATATCATGGATTAAATGATTGTATGGATATATTGTGGTTAGATCTATCTACGGTGATAATTGTAGATAACGGTGAATAAAGTATGGTAATGGAATTTAGTTTAAAAAAATGTTTATGCTTTTAGAATTGAAAATCTTAACTCATATTAATGAGTAACGATTCATATTAATGAGAAATGATTCAGATTAATGAGTAATGATTCATGTTAATGAGAAACTAATCATATAAAGGTGAAATGTAAATGAATAATAATGTGACGTATGGTATGGGACATACGGGGATTATGATATGGGAATGGAATTATAATATGGAGACTAGAAAAGAGGAACCATTAACTAGGAAGTTAATAGGAAACGTTAAGTGTGCACTCTAGTTGAGAGGTGAGAATTGCAAGTGAGAGTTGGATCTAACATGTACATAATAAATGCTTTATTGCACTTGTTAAATACTTGTTGTTTTAAAAATACTCTACACATTCGGGCTCTGACCCGTTTCCTTGCATATTTTCTCTTTTATTGTATCTCTATATCAGGTGTCCAGCAACAGGGACGCCAACCATAGTTGATTGTGACGAGCTATGGAGCTATGGGAGTTTTGCTTAGACGCTTATCATCTTTTTGATTCACAGTATTCTTAGTTAGAGCATGTTTACCAAAGGATTCAGTTATCTTTTCTATTGAGGTCAAATTCTATTGTATTCGGGACTTTTAATACATTTAACATTGTTGGGATCATTGTAAAGGATTTATATTACTTGGGAATGTTTATTCCAGTTGCATTTAAATTCTTTTGTGTTATTTATTGTGTTACCATTTTGTAGAATAAATGTGTTGTGTTATTCTTAAAAATGGAAAAATGGTTTTGTTAAAATTTAAATTTGGAAAGTTTTTAACACCAGCTTATTTGAGTATTGGGTGAGTTGTAAATGTTTTTGACAGTGATGCTAAGAATGAGCCAACTGTATATTCTGTTTTAATTTGGTATGGGACTGATCACCCGGTATTTAATTAGGCGGGGTGTTACAGGTGGTATCAGAGCATCAGGTTCTAGTGTCCTTTAGGATCTGTACGGCTTACTGTGTTTTCAGCTTAGCGTTCTTTGATATAGAGCCCTATGTTTAGGATTGTTGATCTTTTTGGTAAGATTCCGTATATATCAGTGAATCTTATTTACGTTCGGGAGTGATCGAACAAAGAAGTATGGCTGATGAGGGCCATTGAATGGATAGCGGAGATCGTACTTAGGGGGTTATGAAGTATGTTCGAGTATGATGATCGTAGTCGAGGTCACCCCTATTATGGAAAATTGAGGAGAGACATCAGTAGAAGTTCTTGAAATGCGTGAATTGTGTATGTTCCCTAATGAAGGCAATATATTGAAAGGCTTGGGTATATAGTGGAGTGTGATTTAACTAGAACTGAAAATTCGGGGTAAAATTTTTCTTGACTCATCGGAGCAAAGTTATAATATTGGGATTCAACAACCATCACCCGCAAATGAGGGTATGTTTTCCTATCTAAGGAAGTATGAGGCGTATTGATTTTTGTAGTGATTGATATTGTGAGGGCAAAAAGGATTGCTAGACTTAGCCTATGGCATCGTTATTTACGTAGACTCACTGAGGGGTGTGGGACACCTATATATATATTACATGTTATCACGTGGGTTTGATTTGTATCATGGGATTACTTACCTAGAGCATGTCCGAGTATGATTTGACTATCGGCGTGCATTGACTTGTGGTATATGAGAGCATATGTCTGCATCTTGTCTTCTATAAGAGAGTAGATGTGTAGACCCTATTTGAAATCGATAAAACCAAAAAAATTTTGTTTAAGTCAATTAACCTGATAATTTTTTTTATATAAACAAATTTTTTATACATTATTGACTAAGGACCTTAGGAGTTTCGATGACCGACTACTTTAGGAAGTAGTGTATCGGGGTGGTTCCTTGTTTGGATTTCGCTTGCGAGACACCCCACGCACGAAACTAATAACCGTTGGGAGTCGAAATAAGTTAGGTCTTTAGTATATGAGTTTATAACCTTTGCGAAACTTTTAATATTGAAAGAGGTACGACAGGGTGTATGGGCGCCCTGGATGATTGGATTGTAGTAGTTTTCAAATTGTGAAAAGGTAAGTAGTTGGAACTTCAGGATTTATTTGTTCAATGTGTGAGGCTCAGTTTTTCCCAAAGTTTGTCACGAGGACGGTATAGGGAAGATTAGGTAAAGTCTAAATTTGATTCAGTTGAGACTATATGGTGAGGCGTGGTGTATAACATCGATAGGGATTTTGTTAATGTACTGTATGGGCGGTACATCTTGGATTTTCTTGCGATGTGCGATTTATACTCGGAGTTGACCTTACCGGTATGACTTATATTCCTGAATTTCAGGACGAAATTCTGTTATCAGGGGGGAAGTATGTAATACCCCGTAATTTTAAATGACTTTTAAAATGGGTTATATTTTAAATTAATGGATTAATTGGATTTTATTATTAATTAATTCATTTGGGTTTTATCCGGACTGTGGATATGTATATGGATGATTCTGAATATTACTTAAAGATATTTAGGTAATATATGAATGTGATGTCATTGATATGACTGTATGATATAAATTCGGTAATTTATATTTTTAGTCAGACGCGGTATGGGACGTGTCGGGACTAGTTTATTAAATTATAAAGGAAATTTATTTTCTATCGACCTTATAGTCATTTCGACTGCGTAGTTGCGTCCGGAAGGTTCGAAATAGTCAGAAAAGTCTATTTAGATGTTAACTTTGAGTCTCGGGTCATTTGGAAATGTATAGCCAACCCGAAAGGGCATTTTGGTCATTTTTCTAGGGGGAATGAATAGTGATTTCGGATTTGGTACCATTATAAGTATTGGTAGATTAAGTGAATGGGAGTTATTCATCTCCTCTTCACAAAATAGAGCAGCCATCTTCCTAGAGAGTGAGAAAGAGTGCTTGGGAATGGAAAAGTCCACTTGGGAAGGAGAAGAACAAGAACCAAGGTTCACCACCACCGGAGTTTGACCGGAGAAGGGACAACCAGCTGAGATAAACTACACCAAAGGATCAGACCTACACTAAAGGCAAGTGTTTGATAATGGCAATTTAAGTTTGTATATTGTCCATGTTAGAATAGAATGAAAAGAGAAGATTATTCATGTTTGGAAGAAATAATGGATCATTAAATGGATTTCTGGAAAACTAAAATGATATAGGAATTTAACTCATGTGTTAGGATGATAATAATCCACGAAATAGTCATGAATCTGTTGAAGAAATTATGGAAACCATTGATGTGTTCTTGAAGATGTTATGATAATAAATTTCTGGAAATAAGGAGATAAACATGCTTTTTAATCAAATCCTTTGATGATTCTAGGATGTTTAGAGTATTGGAAATCGTTCATATATGTTGATATATCATGTAGTAAAGATTATAAGTCATTTGGGATGTTTAGATGAAGGTTTAAATGATCAAAATCTGCTAAACCCGTAGTTGCAGAAAATGCAGAAAATCAGGCCTGGACCTGAGGGATCGATCGATCGACCCCTACCTTCGATCGATCGACCTCCCCAGTTTAAGTAAAGTTGTTTCTTTTTAAATGTTGATTCTTATCCCAAACCTTTTGTGGATCTTTGGTGATTATTATTTGGAGATTATGGGACTTAGAAAATATCAGTAAACCCTTGATAAGATTTGAATTAATTTGATTTGGATTCAAGTGATTAAAAGGATGAAAATTATATCGAATGGAATTTCGGTTGCTAGATTCATTTGTTAAATCCTAAATGGAGATGTATGAGGATTAAAGATAGGACCAGTAGGGGTGATTGAATATAACACCTGGGTATCCTTAGGTTTACAAGAGGGTTTAATCCTAAGTGAAAGAATATTTGTTTATAAGAGACTTGAAACTATCGGTTTTAACCTTAATTAAAAGGAGAACTAAATTCGTAGTAATTCGGGAGAAATAATGTTATGGACCAGTAGGATATTAGTGACTTCTTACTGAATATATGTTGAGGAAAATCCTATTTGAATCTTGTGCATTGAGTGAGGGTAGCCTTAGGGTATGAGGTGATTCCAATCACGTATTTGAAGTTGTCGGACCTCCTCGCCCGACAAAGTTAAGTAGTAGTGTAATGGAGGGGTTCCTTGTTTGGATTTCGCTTTGCGAGACGCTCCGCGCATGAACCTTAACGACGTCGGGAGTGGAGTGATGTTAGGATACGAGAATAATTAAATTATAAGAGCGTAGTGGTATGGCTCCTAGATAGAAATGGGAGTTTGGAACACTTTTGGTTGAAAGAAGATATGAGGTTATCCCGATCACATAGTTGAAGTTGTCGGACCTCCTCGATCGACAAAGTTAAGTAGTAGTGTAATGGAGGGTTCCTTGTTTGGATTTCGCTTTGCGAGACGCTCCGCGCATGAACCTTAACGAAGTCGGGAGTGGAGAGATGTTATAGAATGCGAGGATAATTAAATTATGAAGTAGAGATATGATATATTATTACGTGGAATTTAAAGAGATATAATGCTACGTATGGGAAATATCTTAAGGTAGTGATAATTACCTTGTTGATATTATGTTAAAGGTATGATAATACCTATTTGATTGATTGATAATTTATGTGTATGACATACCTAGCTTACTTGCTATCGGTGGGAGGTTTGCGCGTGAGGGCAGTCATATCCTAATGAATCCATGGGATCTTTGATTTGTCGCTCGAGAACATAGGTCTATGAAAGACTTATCGGGGAGTTGATAAGTTCGCTGACTGTGGGTACGTAGGTATGTGCGTGACCCATGGATACGAGAACTATGTTCGCCTCCAATTTGTTTGTTGATGTTTGTGGTTCGTGGAATCTTACCGAACCTTTAGTCCCCTATTCGGCGACTTGCGATGATGGTACATGATAGCAGAGTAATGCATTGCACCGCAGCTGTGACTCGGGGTGCCGTATTATATATGAATATATATATATAATGGATTAAATGATTGTATGGATATATTGTGGTTAGATCTATCTACGGTGATAATTGTAGATAACGGTGAATAAAGTATGGTAATGGAATTTAGTTTAAAAAAATGTTTATGCTTTTAGAATTGAAAATCTTAACTCATATTAATGAGTAACGATTCATATTAATGAGAAATGATTCAGATTAATGAGTAATGATTCATGTTAATGAGAAACTAATCATATAAAGGTGAAATGTAAATGAATAATAATGTGACGTATGGTATGGGACATACGGGGATTATGATATGGGAATGGAATTATAATATGGAGACTAGAAAAGAGGAACCATTAACTAGGAAGTTAATAGGAAACGTTAAGTGTGCACTCTAGTTGAGAGGTGAGAATTGCAAGTGAGAGTTGGATCTAACATGTACATAATAAATGCTTTATTGCACTTGTTAAATACTTGCTGTTTTAAAAATACTCTACACATTCGGGCTCTGACCCGTTTCCTTGCATATTTTCTCTTTTATTGTATCTCTATATCAGGTGTCCAGCAACAGGGACGCCAACCATAGTTGATTGTGACGAGCTATGGAGCTATGGGAGTTTTGCTTAGACGCTTATCATCTTTTTGATTCACAGTATTCTTAGTTAGGGCATGTCGCCCAAAGGATTCAGTTATCTTTTCTATTGAGGTCAAATTCTATTGTATTCGGGACTTTTAATACATTTAACATTGTTGGGATCATTGTAAAGGATTTATATTACTTGGGAATGTTTATTCCAGTTGCATTTAAATTCTTTTGTGTTATTTATTGTGTTACCAGTTTTGTAGAATAAATATGTTGTGTTATTCTTAAAAATGGAAAAATGGTTTTGTTGAAATTTAAATTTGGAAAGTTTTTAACACCAGCTTATTTGAGTATTGGGTGAGTTGTAAATGTTTTCGATAGTGATGCTAAGAATGAGCCAACTGTATATTCTGTTTTAATTTGGTATGGGACTGATCACCCGGTATTTAATTAGGCGGGGTGTTACACGTGTTTGGATATTAGTAGAAAAAGGGTGGACTCCTCCCTCCGTCGCTGCAAATAACGTGACTAATTTAAAATCTGTGACTGGTTGGACTGAAGAAGATTTTAAATGGTCATCTTTTAATTCTAAGGGTTTAAGTGCTATTTCTGGATCCGTCACTCCTGACGAGTTCCGGCGAATTATGACGTGCTCCACGTCAAAAGAGGCATGGGATGTTTTGCAACTCACCCATGAAGGAACTAATGCTGTAAAAGAATCTAAATTGCAAAATTTAACAACTCAATTCGAAACTATCACCATGCTTGAGACTGAAAGTTTTGATGAATTTTATGCTAGGTTATCTGATATTGTTAACACTAGTTTTAATCTTGGTGAACACATTCTCAATGCTAGAGTTGTTAAAAAGATTGTAAGATCACTTCCTAAGCGTTTTATCCCTAAAGTCACCGTGCTAAATTCTATAGGAAATTTAAACACGCTTAAATTGGAGGAACTTGTAGGAGACTTACAAACTTATGAAATTGATATGTTTCCTAAAACCTTCAAACCGAAAGATAAGGGTATTGTACTTAATGCTCAATCTAGAAAAGATGAGGGTTCGGCAAGAAAAAGAGTTGAATCATCTAGAAAAAGAGAAATAGAAACGTCAGATTCTGAGTGTGATTTTGATTTAGATGATTTGGCTTTATTTGCAAAAAATTTCAAGAAAATTCTCAAATTCAAGAAAAATGAAAATTTCAAAGATAAAAGGATTTTTGAGAAAAATGAAAAAGGTTTTAAATACCCTCCTAATGGTGAGAGATGTTATGAGTGCGACGGTATGGGACATAGAGCTTTTGAGTATGCAACTAGACTGAATAGACTTGCAAAAGAAAAAAATAATGTTGTCCTAAATGCTACCCTTAGTGACGACAGTGAGGTTGAGTCGGTGTACTCTGGAGACGAGTCACCGCATGAATGTAACTTCACCGCATTCATGGCTAGTCATGCGTCTAGTGATCCTCACGACGATGAGGATGCTACTTCACAAGGACTTCTCGACAGTGAGAACGATGTGAGTGAGGGGGAGGATGATGCAAGTGAGAGCGAGTGTAATCTTCAACGCGCCTACCCTGAATTATATAATGAATCATTTAAAACCAAAAAGCATAACAAAGCGCTAGTTCTTAGGATCACCACTTTAAAAGAAGATTTGGAAGAAGCATGAGAGAAATATTCCTCCACCTGCACTACCTTGAGAGAAAAAGAGTCTGCTTTTATTGAAAAAGAGAATTTGTCTAGAGAGAGAGAGAAAGGTTTTGAGAAAAAGGTAGGGGACTTGACTAATCAAGCGGCTAGTCTTACGAGTGAGCTCCATTCCTCCATAGAAACTCGAAAGAAACTTGAATCCCTTGTTACTCAGCTTACTCATGATCTTGAGAGAGCTCGGGAAGTCAAGGTACAAATCGAAGACAGATCTGGAAAGATGGGGGAGATGCTCCTCGATCCCGCTTTAGGTTTTGGTGATAGGCAAGGAATAGGTTATGATGGTGCCACCACATCTCAAATTGCACCTGGACCAATTCCTGAGTTTACTACAACTCCATATGGCCATCGTCAAAAACCAAGTAGGAGTGTTCGACCAAGAAAAGCACCTCCCGGTGTGATGATGAGGAAGATTTATCTTGTGAGTGTGATGCACCTCCCGGTGTTGAAAATATTGAGTCTCACAATGACTCGATGGACCCCACAATTGAGAAAAAGGATTTATCTCCCTAGGTTCGTAAAAGTCATGATACTTCCAACTATAGGAAATCCCGAATTAGGTGCCAAGACTTGGGAGAAATTAGAAAATGAGGTTACTTACTTGTGTTATACCTGTAGAATAAAACTTAAAAATTTTAAAGAAACGCTAAAAGATGAATATTGGATTAATGGCATGCAAGAAGAGTTGCTTCAATTTCAGAAAAATGATGTTTAGGAATTAGTTCCACGGCCTAGTGATACTAACATCATTAGTACCAAATGGATTTTCAAAAATAAATTGGATGAAAATGGTGTTATTGTTCGTAATAAAGCTATATTAATAGCCCAAGGATACACCGAAATAGAAGGTGTTGACTTTGATGAGACTTTCGCTCTAGTTTTTAGGTTACATTTGGTTCGTCTTTTACTAGCCATAGCATGTCACCTTAAGTTCAAACTATATCAAATGGATGTCAAAAGTGCATTTCTAAATGGCATTCTTTGGGATGAAGTCTATTTTGAACAACCTAAAGGGTTTGATAACCCTACGTATCCTAATCACGTCTTCTATTTGAAGAAAGCTCTATATGGTTTGAAGCAAGAACCCTGTGCTTGGTATGAGAGGCTTACTTCTTATCTCTTTTCTCTCAACTTTTTAAGAAGGGGGTAAATATGACATTATTTATTTGTAGAGATGAGAATGCGATCTTAGTTGCCCAAGTTTATGTCGGTGACATAGTTTTGGGATCTACATGTGATAAACATACTCAACTCTTCTCAGAAGAAATGCAAAATGAATTTGAGATGAGTATGGTCGGTGAACTCACTTTCTTTCTAGGTCTTCAAGTGCGTAAACTCGATAGCGGGATATTTTTATCCCAAACTAAGTATGCAAAAGATCTTGTGAAGCAATTTAATCTAGAAACCGCTAAGCATGCACGTACTCCAATGAGTTCATCGGTTAAACTTGGTAAGGTCACCGAAGGAAAGGATGTAGAGCACTCTCTTATTAGGCATACGATAGGTAGTTTGCTCTACTTAACCTCTTGTCGTCTGGATATTTCCTTTAGTGTAAGAGTTTGTGCCCGCTATCAAGCTACCCCAAAAGAGTCTCATTTACTTGCCATTAAGTGTATCATAAAATATGTTAGTGTGACACTATATTTTGGGATTTGGTATTCCTTCGATACTAATGATTGTCTATCGGCATATTCGAATGCCGATTGGGCCAGAGATGTTGATGGATGAAAAGCACATCCGGCGGATGTTTTTATTTTGGTAGTGCACTTGTCTCATGGATGAGCAAGAAATAAAATTCCATTTCTTTATACACGGCGGAGGACGAATACATAGCCGCCAGGAGTTGTTGCACTCAACTCATTTGGATGAAACAAATCTTGGAGGATTACGGTATTCCACAAAGCACAGTGACTATTTATTGCGATAATACGATTGCAATCCATATATCTCAAAATCCTGCTGAACACTCTAGAACAAAGCACATTAGGATTAGAGAACACTTTATTCAAGAGTTAATTGAAGAGAAAGTCGTTTCCTTGAGCTTTGTAAGCACCGATCATCAATTGGTCGATATCTTTACCAAACCTCTAAATGCCCTTAGGTTTGGAAACCTTAGGAAATCCATTGGGGTTTGCTCCATTGATTGAGTTCGAAGTCGTCCCTTTAGTTTAGGTTGAGCATCATGTATATCTTTATTACTATAAACTAGATTATATTTTGTACATATATTTTACAAAATCCAAGAATATTTTCATTTTTTTGTACAAAGGTCTTCCTAAAATTTTTGTCCATATAGGTTATGTGTGTGATGTTTTCGGATCACTATTTCATTTCATGTCCATGTGACTTCCGATGAGTAAGTAATCCTAACTTCGTCTCGCTTGTGCGCATTGATGCTTGTTTTTTATATATTCATTTATGATTGCCTCATATATTTGCCTTAATTGCACACACCTTTCACAGAATCTTGAGGATGTCTACGTCACTTTGCATCCGCTAGGTGAAGTATGGTGTTGTCTTATAAATTTTTTCACCTCATTTTATAAGCAATCGATCTTATGCATGTAAAACCATTGCCCGAATTTGGAAAAATAAAAGAATATTCATCCGTTTTTTTATGACTAGCAATGGACTCGGCCTGCAAAAAAAATGTTTTTGCGTGAATAGCCTCCATTTGCAAAGAAAAAGAGCCTAAAATATGGAATTTAAAAAAATTAGCCAAGGCTAACATAATTTAGCTTGTTTTATCCTTCAAAAAGAAAGAACTCTAAAGAATATTTGATATTGATGGGAGACATAGGTTGAAGATCAACGGGCTTGCACAATCAGTCGCTATATTGCTTCTGTTTTGTGACGCTATTGGCAATCATCAATCTTCTATGCATTTTGCTTTTGTGAAATAGTGCCCAATCGTATTCTTTTTTATTGACACAAGACATATGTGAGTGTATATTGTGTTTACATATTGTTTGGCATTTTGGACTTGTGCGTTGTCTTAGGTCATGATCCCACTCGCATTTTTCACACCCATTCATTTCCTCTCCCATGGATATGTCTACACTACCTAGATAATTAAAAATATTTTTTGGGTTTTCTAACCTTCTCAGGCCTTATTCTATGTAATTTTTGCATTTTTTTAATTTCTGGAAGCTATTAAAAAGTTTTCATTTTCGTTAGAATTCTTGTTCGAATGAGCTTTCTAACGATATTTTGGCCAAAATCTTTTGATTTTTCGTTCGAATGTCGTTCGAACGACATCATTCGAATAAGAATTCTAACGACATTAAGCCATTTTTTCCTGATTTCTCGTTAGTAAAATCCAGCATGTGGTTTGAATGAAATCATTCGAACGAGATTTCCAATCTTCGTTCAAATGACCTATAACATCCCGTGTTTTTATTAATTAATTTAATTAATTGATTAGAATATTCAAGAAAGATAAATTTTGAATTTAATAATTTTTATTGGCTAAATATGTTTGTTATGATTTTAGAAGAACAAAACTTCAAGCGGAATTGAAATCGAAGTTAAAATGGATTTTATATGATTTTTTGAAATATTTGTCCCTTATAATTTTTAAGCAAAACTGTTAGTTTTTCTGGGCGATCGATGCCTTCGTAAAACATGCACTGATGTTGTTTTTAACTAGAATTTGTGTACGATTAGGACTCCTAATCACTATATAACCTTGTTAATCCGTAGGGGGACTTCTCATAACCACTTTTTCTCTAGTTTTTCACCAGAGAACACTTCCAAATATTTTTCCACTTACTCATAATCATCAACCCTCTTCATAATCAAGTTTTTTGTCACAAGTTTTGGGAGGCTTAAGTGGGGCTTAATCAAGTTTGTTCAAGAACACTTCTTCGCTAATTTTTCGAGAGAAATCCATATTTCTAATCAGATTTTCAACATGATCTTCACAGGCATGAATACTCTATTCTTTTCCTTTAGTATTATGCGTTTTAAGTGTCGCCTAAACACTTAATTATATATTTTCTTAAAAATAATTAGTAACTTAATTAGAAAAAGTGGACACTAATTATGGGGCTATTTTTACAAATTCTTTTAATTTGAACAATATTCATAACCCTTTGGGTACGTAGGATTCGTGAGTGATTTGGGGGAGTATAACTCATGTAATTTGTGTTGAAATAATGAAATTAGAATTTTGATGCTTTAAATGATGAAATAGCGGTATATTTAATTTAAATAATTAAATGGGATTAATTGGATGTTTATGTCGAGATGATAATTAAATTAAGGTTTAATTGAATTGGACTATCATGCGTAGTTTTATACGTTGATTTATTTATGCTTGTTTGTGTGACTTGTTGGTATTATTATATTGCATTTGTGACGACGGGTTGTTGGGTAATTTTTGCTCTCCTTATATTTTAGGAAGCCTTCTAGGTATGGGACTAGTGAGGGTATATTATCGCGTTTTTATTATCTTGGGGGTGGGCTGATTTTTGGTACTTTATCGTCGTTACGCTAGCCTAGGCATGAGACTAGGTTGAAGTTTAGGATAGAAATTATTTCTATACATAGGGTAGGACGTAATAATAACTTGGGGACCCTTAGTTATGGAACTAAGGGGTATTTTGAGGATCTCATATCGATTAAAAGGGTGGGATGATTATAAATTAAGAAATTGAGAATTAATGCCTAAGATAAAAACGGGTATTAAAATTTGTGGCGACATAATGTGTCGGGGCCGATAGTTTAAACGGGTCAGAGGGCGATTTATTTCGTGTCGTGTGTGGAACCTTGTCATGTGTCGGGGCCGACAGTTTAAACGGGGCAGAGGGCGATTGATAAGGGGAAGTGTGACACTTTAATAAAAAGTGAGAACAATAATAAAAAAAAATTGGTTAATTTAATAAATTAACATCGTGGGACTTGGGAATTTTTAAAATCATATTGGTGTGCCTTTTAAATGGGGATTCCTACGGGTAGTTAGTAATTTAAATTTATTGCATTTAATTTAAAATATTCTATTGTGATATTTATTGCATATAATGCTACTGTCTGGATTCAATGATCTTATTTGAGGCTAGTAGTGTGTATTCTTGTTCGGGGCTTTGGCTCTGACCCATGCGTTGACTAATCCTTTTCAGGATTAGAATTGGAGAAGCTGCATAAGTTTATCGGAGTTATCATTTGGAGGTGCAACTGGAGTTATTTATTTTATGGCATAGTTTAGTTAGACTTTCATTTCCAGTCGTATTTAATTATGAGAATTCATTCGAGTTTTATTGGGCCATTCGGTTCCAAAGTTGTTTAAAGAATTTATGTTGGACTATTCATATCTTTATTATTTAGGTTTTATTTAATCGTTTTTGGAGATTGGATTTATTCAGAGTTAGCATGTGATGGATCTTTTATCGCTTAGTGGGTTATGATCATTTGAGATTGATATATCATATGGACTGATTATTTATGTCTTATATATGTCTCATGCTAAGAATGGTATTTATTTAGTTCACATCCGTCTTAGTTTTGGTGGCGGCCGACACCAGAATTAGGCGGCGTGTGACATGACCTTTGTTTATTTTGGGCGGTTTTGTTAGTTTGTCTTCTCACCGTTTCAACTCCCCACTTCTTCTCTCTCTTCTTTCTTCCCATGATCTCCTAACCTCCATTTCTATCTATCTCACTAACTTCCTTTCTCCACTATCCCTACTTTCCCTATCTTCTTAAACCTCTTCCATTTCCCCATGTCTATTTCCATTATTTCTCCATTTTTAACCCCCCCCCCCCCCCCCATTCTCCACTTTCTAGAGCTCCGATTTGGGTTTTTGTTCTCTCCTATAATTTCAGGTAACTTTTATCCTTACATTTCATTTACTTAGTGTTAAGGGATATATGATTTGGGTTTTATTCAAAACATTAAACATTTTTGGGTTATCCTTCTCTTACCCATTTCATATATACTCAATCCATTTTTGTTGGGGCTATACTATTTATGTATTTTCCATCATATAAAAAAAATTCATAAAAATTTCTTCTTTTGCCTCTATTAAGTGTTGGTATTGTGAATTACTTTGAATATTTTTTCAAAAATTCAATTTTTTTCTTGTAAAATATTTCATGACATTGCATTCAATTTTTTTATGCATTATAATTCGTGTTACTGATAGAGTTTGGGCATTTGTTATTGGTTTTGATGGTGTGTGGCAGTCTGGTTGGAATTTTTTTGGGTAGGTTGTATTGTCATTTTCTCTAGTTCCTATGCCTAACCGTGGTACATTCAATCATCGCATTTGTTCATCCGATGAGGAACGTCCATCCTCCTCAGAAGAGGATGCAATATTTCCAAACCTTCATCTTCGTTGGAGGACCCTTGAGAACCATTCCCTGTACCACACCTAAGGCTTCGCGACTCGATCTTTCGTTTGCCAGAAAATTGTCAATCTAGACTCCCTCCCAGGCACTATCATGTATTATTGTCTAGCTACCTTATGTTGGGATCCTCTTTTTGAAATAGCGTTGCCAAAGCCGTTTATGAAAATAAACTATTTAAGCAACTCCGAAAGTTTGTTGAAGAAACTCTTTACTTAAATCAAAACTATTTTGAACACAAGATGTGTTAACAAAATTATGTACGAGATATGGACAAGATTTGATAACAAGTTTTAGTAAACAGTTTAAAATGTTTTAAACTCAGCACACTATTAGAAAGGGATGAGAAGATGTAGAAATATTGATACTCAGATTTTTAACGTGGTAAAACCTCAACCTTGAGGAAACATCCACGACTCCCTCTACGGAGTAAAACAAAAAAAATCACTAAAACAAATATATGAGTTACAACCTATTTAACTAACATGCACACAAAAACAAATCTATACAAGTTCAGGATTGTACCCTCTGGCGTCCTTAACTTTTCTGCAGATCTTGTTTGTTGATGTAGTTGTCTCAGTTTGTCAACTCTTCTTTGTTTCAGCACTTTACGTCGACTTATTGTTCACCAAATCTTATAGCCAACACTTTGAGTGTTTGTAGTGTGACAATGTTTGTGAATGGTGTTCTAAAACACATGCATGCACACACACACACTTATTAGTTACAGACGATCCTAATAAATCACATATAAAGTCTATATGCAGTGTATTTGTTATTTTTCTTTCTTACAAAACCAAGAACCTTTTCGACCTTTCAAAATAACCCAGATTCCACGGAGATCTTGCTTAAGAAATCGGTCAAGACCTTTCTCAATCAGTTTTGAAAATATTATGAAGATTGAGAACCCTCCAAGTGCGAATCCCACTAGGTCAGGTTAGGTTTTGTAAAAACAGAAATAGAAAAACATCTATTGTTGATCTTTGAAGAAGAAAAATGTTTTAACAGAAAATAATCAACAACGAAATTCTCAAGATGAGAAAAAAATGCAGCTAAGTGTTCTGTGACATGAAAAACTTCAGATCTATGATTTCTATTGAAAAAGAAACAAGATCTGAGTCTATGTCTAAGTTGGAAATAAGATTTATGAACACAAGGATTTCAGCAACCCAAGATCTCTTAACCAGAACTCTCATAAACCAAAAAAACACTAAGGATGGTGTTTTTGGTTTTGGTGGTTTTTCTGGAGAGGTAAGTAGTTTGGGCTTGAGAAGTGTTTGGACGAAGTTAGGGTTTCTAACTAGGGTTTGGTTTCTCTCTCTAACTTCTCTCTTCTCTCTTCTCTCTCTTCTCTCTCTCTCTCTCTATTCTCTGAGACTTTGCAAAATGGCAAAAGCTTTCGAAGGCTGAGATGAAGGGTCTTTAAATAGGGAGAGGAGAAGATTCCAGAGCCTCGTTCAAAAACAATGGCTGAGATTGAGTCAAGCTCCATTGACTGCAATCCAAGGGCTCACAACAGGCGGTGGATTAAACAGCCTATGATTGGCTTAAGGTATTACACGGGGATTCACTCAAAAGACATGCAGGCCATCGATAAGGATAGATCCAAGGGCTGTAAGCGTGCGATGGTTTGTCTCAGTAAAGAAACACAGTTTGGTCCAATCAGAAGACAGCAGGTGTTGGCCTGTGAACGAAGGTAAACGCGCGTCACAAAATAATTACAAAGCCAACCCTAAAGTCTCTAGCGCTTTCGGTTTCTACCCAGAGTAACTTTAGGCCAATAAACACAACAATCCATATTTATATAATAACCCCAAGACTTTTTAAATCAAATTTTAATTAAATAAAACCTTGTTTAAAATATGTTTTAAATTCCCAAAAAATTATTAAAAATCAAATTGAGGGATTTAAACACACTCACAACATTAAAACACATAGGGGTGCAATATGATATGCAAGAATCAAATTCTAAGTGTGTGAGTGATGGCTATAGTCTTAGGATCATTACATGATAGATAGAAGAAGAAGCAACCCAATCTCTGAAGCTCTTTGGTTTCTAGGATAGACTCTATTTTGTCACAATTTCCAAACTAGATGAGCTCTTATACAGTCTAGACTCAAATGAGTCAAAAGTATAAGGGCTTCAATCTCCCCCTTTGGAAATATGAGACAAAATCACCTTTGAGTCATCTCAACTCGTAGGGCGACAACAAAAAAAAACTTATACCTATAAAGGTTCTATCTACCCAAATCCTAGAAAGCAAAAATTACATAACTCAACTATATACAGTTTAACATCCTATTATTACAATGAAGAATGACTGTACAAGAAGAATACCTGCAAAAAATTACTAAGATCAAGCTTTTTAGTATATGCAGTAGACTCAAATTTCTCCCCCATTTTGTCTCAAATGGACAAAGGGAAGAAACTTGGCAAACATAACACGTATTTACTCAGCACAAATCATACCAATAGATTTACGTAAAGAAATGAATCTACTATAATCAAGAGGTTTGGTAAATAAATCTGCAAGTTGTAGATCAGTAGAAAGATAATTGATTTCTAATTCCTTGGTTTCAACTAATTCACGAATAAAATGATGTCTTATTTTAATGTGCTTAGTTCGCGAGTGTTGAACTGGGTTCTTAGAAATGTTAATCGCACTTTGATTATCACAATAGAGATGAAGTGTGGGTTCTAGAATACCATAATCACTTAGCATTTGTTTAAGCCATAACAATTGGGCACAACAGCTACCGGCGGCTATGTATTCAGATTCAGCAGTCGAGAGAGATGTGCAGTTCTGTTTTTTACTACTCCATCCTACCAAGTTATTACCAATATAACAACATGCGCCTGAAGTGCTTTTACTATCATCAGTACACCCAGCCCAATCAGCATCAGTGTACCCAATAATAGTGCTAGGTGTGTCATTCGTGTACCAAATTCCTAAATTTAGAGTGCCTTTAACATATTTAATTATGCGTTTTACAGCGTTTAAATGGCTCTCCTTGGGGTTGTTTTGATAACGCGCACAAACACAAACAGCATACATGATATCAGGACGCGAGGCAGTCAGATAGAGTAATGTGCCAATCATACTACGATATAAGGTAGAGTCTACAGATTTTCCATTTTCATCTTTAGATAATTTCTCTGTAGTACTCATAGGCGTTTTAGCACTCTTAGCACTCTCGAGGCCAAATTTCTTAACTATCTCTAATGCGTACTTAGTCTGCGAAAGAAACAAACCATCTGGTTGTTGTTTGACTTGGAGACCTAGGAAGAACTGTAACTCCCCCATAAGGGACATCTGAAATTCTTTACTCATAATTTCAGCAAAAGATTTTACTTCTGAGGTAGAAGTGGATCCAAATATGATATCGTCTACATAGACTTGAGCGATAGTAATGTGTTTGCCAAATTGTTTGACAAATAAGGTTTGGTCATTTCCACCTCTTTTGAAACCTTTGTCCAGCAGAAAACTGGAGAGTCGCTCATACCAAGCTCTAGGAGCTTGCTTAAGACCATATAAAGCCTTTTTTAACCGAAATACATGAGTAGGATAATTAGGGTCAATGAACCCTTTAGGTTGTTCTACATAGGTTTCCTCGGCAAGTATACCATTAAGGAACGCAGATTTAACATCCATTTGATATAATGTAAAATGCATGTGACAAGCTATAGCAAGAAGCAGACGAACTGATTCTAAACGAGTAACAGGAGCAAACGTCTCATTAAAATCCAGTCCTTCTATTTGGGAGTAACTTTGAGCAACTAGTCTAGCTTTATTTCTAATTATCATCCCATTTTCATCAGTTTTATTTTTGAAAATCCAACGAGTACCAATAACCTTTTTGTGATCAGGACGTGGAACAAGAAACCAAACATCATGAATGACAAATTGTAAAAGTTCATCCTGCATAGCAGAAATCCAGTGAGAGTCATTCAATGCCTCATTTACATTCTTTGGTTCCAAGAGAGAAACAAAGCAAGCATAGAGAGCATAATTTCTAAGTTGGGATCTTGTACGTACTGGTTCACCAGGGTTACCAACTATGTTGTTTATGGGATGATCTTTAGAAACCCAGTTAGGTACTTCAGGTGACTCAATAGGTAATGAATTATCTATTTCAGAAGAGTCATTTTCTAAAATATTTGACGATTCTTCTTCTATAGTTAATTCACTAGTCTTGCTTTCTACAGTAGTGTCACTAACAATTACATTTATGGATTCCATTAAGGTCTTAGTGCGAAGATTATACACTCGATAAGCTCTACTGTTAGGTGAATAACCTAAGAATATGGCTTTATCTCCTCTACTCTCAAATTTAGATAAGTGTTCCCTATCTTTGCAAACATAGCAGGTACTACCAAAGGTTCTAAGGTACTTAAGATTAGGCTTTTTATTGTACCAAAGTTCATAAGAGGTTTGTTTCGAATTCTTTCTAAGATAGACCCTATTAATAAGATGGCAGGCTGTACGAATAGATTCTACCCAAAAATACTTAGGTAAGTTCTTAGCATGGAGCATGACACGTGCCATCTCTTGAAGAGTTCGATTCTTTCTCTCAGCTATACCATTTTGTTGAGGGGTCTTAGGAGCACTGAACTCATGTTTGTAACCATTATAGTCACAATATTCTACAATACCAGTGTCTTTGAATTCACCACCTCTATCACTTCGGATTCTATTCACTTGAGTGTCTTTTTCATTCTCAATCCGTAAGAGAATCTTTAAAAAGGTTTGAAAGGTATCGGATTTTTGTTTTAAGAAAGCTACCCAAGTGAATCTGGTGAAGTCATCAACCATAACAAGAATATAACTGTGTCCACAAAGACTAACAGTTTGAGAAGGACCCATTAGGTCCATATGGATGAGTTCTAAGGGATTAGAGGTAAGGATATCTTTAACCCTTTTATGAGGTGCTTTAACAATTTTTCCTTCTTGACAGGGACCACAGACAATGTTATGAATAGGTTTAATTTTTGGTATTCCTCTAACTATCTGCTGAGAAGACAATTTACTCAAATTTTCGTAATTAATGTGACCCATTCTGTTATGCCATATCTCGTTGTCATCCATTCTGGCAACACTACAGATTTCAGAACTAGACATGACAGTATAACAATTGTCAGGGGTCCTGAATCCTGTAATTAAGCAATCTCCATTTTCATTTAAAATCTTGCAATTGTTCTTTGAAAAGGTAACAGTGTAGTTTGAGTCACAGAATTGTGAAATGCTAAGTAAATTAGCCTTAAGACCTTTAACTAAGAGAACATTTTCAAGAAGAGGAAGTCCTTTTTCTTTAAGGGTTCCTTTGCCTATGATCTGGGATGATATACCATCACCAAAAACAACTTTTCCACCATCAAAATGGGTTTTATTTAAAAGTTTTGTATCATCACCTGTCATATGCTTGGAACATCCAGAATCCAAGTACCATCCAGAAGATGTAAGTTCAGCTTTTAAAGCAGAAACAACAATGTTACACTTCATCTGTGGTGCTAGATCATCTTTTCTAACCCAAATTGCCCTGGTTTTTAGTTTGCGCTTGTTTGCTCTTATTTGATAAAATTTGCGAGCATTAGATTTTTGTTGAAAAACATTTTGCGCATGATTTTGTATAAATTTGAATTCCTGAGCATTTGATTTAGAAAAGGTTCTGGTTATCCTTCTAGTAAATGTCCTTTTAGGTTTAGTCCTTCTATTCCTATAGTTAGAGTTTTTGTCTGGTGGCCTGGGAAGGACATAATTGTTACGACTCCTCCTAGAATAGTTAAAGTTATGATACATAGGAGTGTTGTAGATAGGTTTAATCAGTCTCCTAGCATAGCAATTATCGAAAGAGTGACCATATATATCACAATAGGAGCAATAAAGATTGCTCAGAATAGGGTTTTCCTTAGGAAAGTCTCTAAACAAAGGTTTTGAGAAATTTTGAGGCTGAATTTTATTCCTAGGTAGCACAGATTTGAAAGCAGGTTCACTTTTCCTAATAGGGGGGCAGACATATTTTCCCTTTGATAAACTTTCAAGCTTAGAGCAACTTGCATCTTCAGTGTTGGTGTTTTGATGGTCAAACTTAGTTTTTAGAGAATGAAAGTCTGGACATGTTTCAATAGGTCTTTTGCCTCCTGACACAAACTTGATAGGTTCAACATGTTTAGTTTGTGTCTTCAAATTGGGGCAAAACCCTATTCCAGTTCTATCATCAGAATTGGTTTTAGATTCAGCAACGAATTCCTCAAAACATTTAGAGTTGTTTTCAAATTTGGTAAATTTTTTGAAAACAGTTGCTGTCTTTTCTTTTGTTTGTTCCAATTCTAATAATGTCCCTTTGTATTTTTTCTCCAGAATTTCATTAGCTTCAGTCAAAGTTTTCAGTTTTTCATCAAACACTTTAACTTCACTGTCATGAGACATGCATTGTGTAGTATACTCTTCAGCATTCAGTTTTACCATTAGGCTTAGATCTTCTAACTTTTTGGTAAGATCTTTAACAATCTTTTCTAGTCTAGTGCTTTTCTTTAGAGTTTTAGTATATAGAGTGTGGATGTCTGGGAGATCATCATTATCTGAGTCACTAAGTGAGGTGTGTGAAGTGACCCCTAAGGTTTCATTTCTTAAACTCACGCACCCATTGACATCAGCAGTATCGATTTCCCTTTGACTCACACACCCCGAGGAAGAGGTATTAATGTTCTCAGTAAGTAAAGCATCTAAACCAGTTAAAGTATGATTCAAAGCAACAGAACTAGAATTACTAAACTCATCCTCACTATCAAGCATAGGAATGTCATCATTGTATATGATTTTGGCAAAGAAGGCTAAACAAGGATCAAAACCATCAGATGTCTCAAGTTCCTCATTTTCAGAATCACTTGAGTCATCCCAGGTTTTGCAGATATTGGCTCTAGAGTGTTTGTTTTGGGCATTTAAATTAACTCTACAGTCTTGAGCAATGTGTCCTAGTTTACCACATCTATAGCATTCAGTCTTCTTGAGGTCTCTGTGAGGTCTTGTGTTGTCCTTGTTCTGTTTGTCATGAGGTTTCTCATGAGGTTTGTGATTTGAAGGAGTGGTATAATTAGACTTGCCCTGTCTATTTGCAACACTGTTTCTAAATTTAACAATTTTCTTAAATTGTTTTGTCATTAGGGCAATCTGATTATCTAGACTTTCTAAGTCACAGTCCTCATCAGAATCATTACTAGAGGTGTTTAACTCAGGCTTAATCATCTTAGAGGTAAAGCTAAGATTGGAATTGGTATGTTTCCTATTAGTGTGGGTCAATTGTTTCTTAAACTCCAATTCCATTTCCACAGTTCTTAATTTACTACTGAGTAATTCAGGAGTGAGATTTACATCACACATCTCCTCAATAGCATATCTTTTATTGTCAAATTTCTGTGGCAATGATCTCAGAATTTTAGAGACAATTTCCTGTCTATCATAAGTTATACCATTGGCATGAAGTTTAGTGACAATATCAGTAAGGTTCATATAGAAATCATCGAAAGACTCAGATTCAGACATGATTAAGGTATTATACTGTTGGATTAACATCTGAGTCTTAGCAGCTTTTACCCTAGAGTCTCCTTCATGTGCAGTAATCAAGGTATCCCATGCTTCCTTGGAAGTGGTACAAGATGAGATTCTCTTGAACTCATGTTCGTTAATAGACATAAATATAGCGTTCTTGCCTTTGTTATTATTTCGAGAAACCTGTTTCTCTTCTTGAGTAAACTCACTCAATATTTTCTTAATCCTTTCATTGCTTCCATCAGTGGCTGGTTTAGTTGGATAAAAGTATCCGTTTTCAATGATATCCCAGACATCATCTCCCAGAGTGCCTTGAATAAAAGCAATCATTCTTACTTTCCAGTAAGAAAAATTGGTTCCATCAAAGACTGGAGGTCTGGTCAAGTTACCATATCTTTCGTTTTTCTCGTCCATAATGATTTTGAGAAAACAGTTTCAGAAACTCAGGATCTTTTTGAAAAAAGTTCACCAAAAGCTCTGATACCAATTGAAATAGCGTTGCCAAAGCCGTTTATGAAAATAAACTATTTAAGCAACTCCGAAAGTTTGTTGAAGAAACTCTTTACTTAAATCAAAACTATTTTGAACACAAGATGTGTTAACAAAATTATGTACGAGATATGGACAAGATTTGATAACAAGTTTTAGTAAACAGTTTAAAATGTTTTAAACTCAGCACACTATTAGAAAGGGATGAGAAGATGTAGAAATATTGATACTCAGATTTTTAACGTGGTAAAACCTCAACCTTGAGGAAACATCCACGACTCCCTCTACGGAGTAAAACAAAAAAAATCACTAAAACAAATATATGAGTTACAACCTATTTAACTAACATGCACACAAAAACAAATCTATACAAGTTCAGGATTGTACCCTCTGGCGTCCTTAACTTTTCTGCAGATCTTGTTTGTTGATGTAGTTGTCTCAGTTTGTCAACTCTTCTTTGTTTCAGCACTTTACGTCGACTTATTGTTCACCAAATCTTATAGCCAACACTTTGAGTGTTTGTAGTGTGACAATGTTTGTGAATGGTGTTCTAAAACACATGCATGCACACACACACACTTATTAGTTACAGACGATCCTAATAAATCACATATAAAGTCTATATGCAGTGTATTTGTTATTTTTCTTTCTTACAAAACCAAGAACCTTTTCGACCTTTCAAAATAACCCAGATTCCACGGAGATCTTGCTTAAGAAATCGGTCAAGACCTTTCTCAATCAGTTTTGAAAATATTATGAAGATTGAGAACCCTCCAAGTGCGAATCCCACTAGGTCAGGTTAGGTTTTGTAAAAACAGAAATAGAAAAACATCTATTGTTGATCTTTGAAGAAGAAAAATGTTTTAACAGAAAATAATCAACAACGAAATTCTCAAGATGAGAAAAAAATGCAGCTAAGTGTTCTGTGACATGAAAAACTTCAGATCTATGATTTCTATTGAAAAAGAAACAAGATCTGAGTCTATGTCTAAGTTGGAAATAAGATTTATGAACACAAGGATTTCAGCAACCCAAGATCTCTTAACCAGAACTCTCATAAACCAAAAAAACACTAAGGATGGTGTTTTTGGTTTTGGTGGTTTTTCTGGAGAGGTAAGTAGTTTGGGCTTGAGAAGTGTTTGGACGAAGTTAGGGTTTCTAACTAGGGTTTGGTTTCTCTCTCTAACTTCTCTCTTCTCTCTTCTCTCTCTTCTCTCTCTCTCTCTCTATTCTCTGAGACTTTGCAAAATGGCAAAAGCTTTCGAAGGCTGAGATGAAGGGTCTTTAAATAGGGAGAGGAGAAGATTCCAGAGCCTCGTTCAAAAACAATGGCTGAGATTGAGTCAAGCTCCATTGACTGCAATCCAAGGGCTCACAACAGGCGGTGGATTAAACAGCCTATGATTGGCTTAAGGTATTACACGGGGATTCACTCAAAAGACATGCAGGCCATCGATAAGGATAGATCCAAGGGCTGTAAGCGTGCGATGGTTTGTCTCAGTAAAGAAACACAGTTTGGTCCAATCAGAAGACAGCAGGTGTTGGCCTGTGAACGAAGGTAAACGCGCGTCACAAAATAATTACAAAGCCAACCCTAAAGTCTCTAGCGCTTTCGGTTTCTACCCAGAGTAACTTTAGGCCAATAAACACAACAATCCATATTTATATAATAACCCCAAGACTTTTTAAATCAAATTTTAATTAAATAAAACCTTGTTTAAAATATGTTTTAAATTCCCAAAAAATTATTAAAAATCAAATTGAGGGATTTAAACACACTCACAACATTAAAACACATAGGGGTGCAATATGATATGCAAGAATCAAATTCTAAGTGTGTGAGTGATGGCTATAGTCTTAGGATCATTACATGATAGATAGAAGAAGAAGCAACCCAATCTCTGAAGCTCTTTGGTTTCTAGGATAGACTCTATTTTGTCACAATTTCCAAACTAGATGAGCTCTTATACAGTCTAGACTCAAATGAGTCAAAAGTATAAGGGCTTCACTTTTTAGCCTTTATGACACCATTTATCCAGATCTTATACGGGAATTTTTCTTCGATATGCGTGTGCTTGAGGCAAATCTAGTCTCGACGGGTCCGTGGTCGGAAAATCACTATCACGCTCGACTCTATTGCGTGTCTCGTAGGTTATGTCATGTCCCTAACCCCACATTTCCTTGGCCTAAGGATGCCAGGCCTGAGTTATGCCTTATTATGAATACGGTTTGTCGTCGTTTCCAGTCGGTACCGTCACCATTTTCCATAAACACCTCCATAATGATTTTATGATCCTAAATTGCATTGTTTGTGCATGTCTTCTTCCCCGTGCCAACACCACTCAAATTTCTAGGGATCACGTGGACTTGATGTATGCTATTAGCTCTAGGGATTCTATTGATCTACTCAGTTTCATTTTTAGTGTTTTTAGGGTCATTCGTGTCTCCCCTTCTGAACCTGTTAGGCACGCTTTACCTTTTGTTGTTATCTTTACTCTTTATTTCCTTCGAGTTGGTTGCCCCCTCCTTTCCTCGGATATTCCTATCTCGCTTTATCAGAAAATTAACAACTCCTATATTTGTCGCTCCTAAGGTCACCTTCCTCACAACATACCTCAGCCCACTCCTTCCCATTCCGAGTCATCCCACTTTGTCGCCTCATCCACACCACCTCCATTTAGATGTTTTACTTCTCGTCCTCACCCACCTACCGAGTCGGAGGATATTATGTATTCACAGGTTGAGCAGATTCAGGAGGACCGTCGCCAGGATAGGGCTCTATTTCAAGAGCTTTTACTCACTATGCAGAGGGATCGACAGAGATCCAAGGAGGCACAGGCTCATCGAGAGGAGGCACAAGCTCGTCCCGATGAGGCACAAGCTAGGCGAGACTCCATTATCATGGAACATTTTAAGGAGCTTTGTCGTTTAGATATGCGCCGTGGTGCGGGCTCTTCCAGCACCGGATCTGTTCCCGATGACACTACACATGATGCTCCAGCTCCTTGATGTCTTTACTTATAGTTTCTATTTATCTTATGTACTTGTGAGAGAGAGGATTTTATTATCTTTATTTATCCATCTCACTTGTACCAGATATTTGTATTTCTCTCTTCATTTCTTATGTTTGAATATTGGTGCTTTTATATTGGAACATCTTGGCTTTTAAGCGTTAATGTTAATCATCGCTCTTGTCTTCTTATGCTATATTATTGTGTGGATGATTTCCTTTATTTATTTATGTTGTGGATATTATCTTGCTTTTTTTTGCCATTTTCTTATCTATCTTTTACTCAAGATATATTCACTAACATTGCAGGTTTTGTTCTATCCCTATGTCTTTTCCGGACAAAAAGTGGGAGAACATGTTTAGGGGGAGCCTAACAATTAGGTTTCTTAAACCTATATATCTCCATGCGTTTTATATTTTTGTTGTTTCATGTGTGTAGGCCACTTATTGACAGGTTCTTGCCAACTCTCAACAATGCAACTTAGTAGTCGGTCGAGTCAGTTTGTCCTTATTCTTTTTTTTTTTTTTGGGGGGGGGCTTTAGGATTCGCTTGATGGCTTGGCTTAGCCAATTCAGTGTCATTTTTTCGGTATTTTATTTATTTTATGTTTTGTCCTAGAATAGCCAAATGGGGAGATTAGTAAGGACAAATTTCCAATTGAGTCTATTTGTATTATTGGCTAATTTCATTGGACAAAACATTTTGGGTCATTGTGTGTCAATCATTTATCATCGATGAAGATTTCGAGCATCCAGTCTTTCATCTGTCACCAATCCTATTCCGAGTGCTCTTCTCAAAGGTATATAACCCGGTTCTATTATATGTGTTGGAGACAATTTTTAATATTTTTAAATGCTTTTTTATGGAATTTTAAAATCAATTCGAAGTCATTTAAAATTAATTTTACTATGGAAAATTGCTCAAGGTCGTTCGAACGACATTACCAACGAACTTCTTCACATATTTCTTTATATTCTTGTTAGAAGTCTCATTCAAACATGTCGTTCGAACGAACTTCAAACAACTTTCTTTACAAATTTCGCTGTTTTTTCGTTAGAAGCTCATTCAAATGTAGTTGTTTGAATGGCCATGTTTGAAGGACCTGCTATGTTTTTGAAATTTTTGAAATTTCGGAATTTTTTGTTTATAATCATTTTTGTCCACTACTTTCACTTAAGTATATTTCAAGAGGACGAAAATTGGGTGATGAATACTTTTTGAACAAGAAGGGAAAACTTCATATCCTTTTTGTAAAATAGTCTCCAACCTTTATGTGAGCTTTGGATCATTTTTTTAGAACCAAAAACTCCATACACGTCCTATAAGTTATTCATCCTTATTTTGGGTGGTGGATCTTCGCACGAGTATTGATTGAAGATGGCTTTTGGATTTTGACGGATACTGAGAAATGGGAAGTGTTGTGCAACGCGTTGGATCTTAGCGTGCTATGGACGGAGGTAGAGAAGACGGCTTCGGCGAGTCTTATCGTGTCAATAAGTCTTTTGAGTCTTTTTGTAAAACTGTATTCGTATTGGATTTATCTAGGCCCAGTCATCCGAGGTTTTTCTGATTTGGGTTTTCCTCGTATATCGGCGTGTAGTGGTTGTGCTTTCTTCTTGCATAGTTAATAATCATGCACGCTCACTTAGGAATTAGTAAGAAAGATAAAATTTGGAAAGCTTTAACTTTGTGGCCTAATCTATATTTGTGTAAGGAGTGTATTCTACGAAATTAAACTAAATCCATACATCCCTATAACTTCACTATGGGCCAAGCCTAAAAGTCCCGAACACCTCGTGTGAGCTCGATTATGCCTAAAAATGCCCTGAGACGCAATTACTACCCCCGGTACTCTATTACAACTATCTCAACCCATTCGAAATCAACCTTGCACTTAGAATCGTCATCCAAGTCACTTTACTAAAAAAATTCATCTCGCCCTCAATGTAGTCTATACCCAACTCCCAGTTGAGATAAAATAATGTCACGCCACTATCACTCACTATGATGTAAATTAATTATTACTATTCACTTAGTAATTATTTTCCATAAATATTAACCACTAACTCTCTAGATTAATATTTAAATGAACACATAATAATTAATTCAATTTAATTACGATACACTTGTAATTTAGATTTACCCGAATTAATTAAATATTTAGATGCTCGGAAATGCAGGTTACACTACAATTGACTTAATTAAATTTACTTAAAGACGCTAGTAAATTTACCACGTATATATTAATCTTATTCTAACAAATTAATATTTACTAACTTCACATTGTTTCCCATTTATATTAAATTGTGTCACACATGCGATTTAACAGCAAAAATAAATTACTCTAAATTACGGGGTGTTACATACTTCTCCCCTTACAAAGGAATTTCGTCCTCAAAATCCGTATAAGTCTGGTACTAATAGTTTCGGATACTTCGTCGCACAACATCCACATCTTACCAAAGTCGAAACCATTAAGATATTCTCGCTACACCTCCACTAATGGCAGTCTTCACCCCGATGGTCTATACACTACCGTTCAAACTAGTGACCAGTTTGCTTCAGTCACCTTACCCCAAAATACCCACTATTTTACTTACTATTTCACCTTGGTCACCCATTTTTTTCAAACCCTCTTCTAACTTACCCATACGCATACGTTCAATCCATACATTTCCACGTCTTCTCGTCATGAACGATACTGAAAAATTCAACCAATTACGTTGCCCATACACCCTATATCCCGTGCAAATATGCACAAAAACCACAAGGCTCCACTGGCCCCAAATCATCAAATAACTATCAACTCACAGTTTTATCCACATACGCGTGCAACAATTAAAGTACTAAATCCATGCCCTAATGACCACATCTCTCAACTCTCAATGCTCACTAAAGTTCATGCGCGGGACGTCTCACAAGTGAAATATAAACAAGGAACCCCCTCGATACACAACTAGCTAGTATTGTCGTTCACCAAGATCCGTTGGCCCAAAGCACATAACCAGGATACCCGAAACCCTATCCCCATACGTATAAATCTAATCGTCCACTCCCTCATCACTAAAGGACTCATACAACATGGCGCTCTCACTATCACTAAGTCTCCCCCTCTAAGTCTATAATTAGCTAAATCTCTCTGCTCGATAGTAAACCCAATATACCCTGAATCACATTAGTAAAATTCCCTACACACTGGCATCAAATATAACGAGACAACTATACTCACCTAAGTCTCCTATATATATATATATATATATATATATATATATATATATATATACTGAGAGTGCAGCTACAGCGGAAATATTGCGACTTCTCAAATAAAAAAAAACAAATTTTAATTAATCCCAAATTTTAGTTAAACCCTAAGACATGCATCTAGATGATTTATCAAATGAAATATAGCATGCAGGATAAAAATAAACAAATTATATATAAAACCCTTTTAACACAAACAAACCCTAAACATGCAGCAGTATGTGATTGAATAAATAGATAATCTACGCAAGAACATTCAAACACATGCAATTAAGGAAAAATCCCCCAAAGGGGCAAAATCATTTATTTTCACTATAATTTGTAAGAAAACGGCTTACAATCGGATTACAATGAAAATACAAGTTGACTAAGAATTACCCTCGGGTATCGGATTCTGTAGTCGCGGCTGGAATTATCCCTTTCCAGTAGGGCTACAATGAAGAAGCAGAACGGTCTCCTCCACAAGGGTTGAACAAACCAAAGTTGTGTTCTTGGGTTGCAAAAGGATTCACAAATATTTGGCAAGGATGTGTGAATCAAAACATGAGTCTTGGGACTCAAAAATATGAAGACTAGAGTAATTTGGACTCTCAAAAACGTCTTCTAAAGTCTTGCAAAACAACTCCCCCGAAGTTGGTATTTATAGGAAAAAATATGAAGAGTCCCATGTTCTTAAAACTCTAAAATTCTATCCAGCGTACAAAAAAAAACAGCATTCTTTAAGGAATTTTCTCTATCTTCAAAAGGCCATAACTCCTTCACTGTAGCTCGGATTGAGGTGCCGTTTTTTCCAGTATCTTCGTTGCGACAAGATCTTCAACTTTCTAGTTGACCAAACCTCCGAACTATGGATGTAAAATTACGAAAATGCCCTTGAACTCTCCTATAGTGCCTTTTTTTCACTGTTTTGACTTCCCTTGCGTACCACTTGCATTAAGTCCCTAAAATCTTGGACCGTGAAGTCGTTGAGGTAGATGTGGGACATATTAATGGAGATGTTGAATGCTTGATTCCTGGAATTCGGATAGAGGCCGTCATGTGAGATCGTGAGGTGACGTGCCAAATGTAGCGGCGTACGACATACACAAATGTAACATGTTGGACATGAGAAAAAATGTCCTTACAAATCTCCCCCTATGTCTATGCCGGTACATACATAAAAAATCCGAATTATCAAATATGAAATTGCCTATACAAATCTACCCTCCCATGAACCTAAAACTGAAAAAGGTACAAATGAATAGTCTTCATCGTTTGATCTTCAAATCTTCAGGAATCTCAAATCTTTTCTCATCAGGGTGTGCAATTCAGAGATCATCAATGTAGTACCTACACACATGAGATAAAGAAAAATACCAAGTGACGTATCGAGTTTGAAATGAGATAAACATAGATACCAATATATGATAAGCATACGTCAAATCTCAAAACTCCCCCAAAATTCAAACTCCCCCATAAAATGATAATTCTTTCTCCCCCTTTTTATGATGTCCCCAAATAGACAAATAAGAAGAATGAATCAAACAAGCAAAATCGGGGTGTCACGGTATACAAAACAAGGCATCAATTAAATGACAAACGTGCTCTTGCAAGGAGATGCTAAAAAAAATCTTCGCAAACTATTTTTGATTTTTTTTCAATTTTTTATACAAAAAAGAGATACCATTTTGAAAAAAAATGTAAAACATGATACCAAAATCACACCATGGATTTAGACTCAAACAACCAAGTCATGGGAACGGAATGTATGGGTGTGAACACATTCGATAGGTAAATCAACTCAATCAATCATATGTGCACGATGCATATGTGTACCCCTAACGAATGAGCATCAAAAGTATCCTTAGGTGTAAAAAATTTGTTGAATTTAGATGACATCGACTTATGCAAATCAACAAATCAAAGTCAAAGTGATTTCCACACCAATAACGTCCAAAACTATGTAGCGCATTTTCAAGCATTTCAAGGACGTGCAAACCCGTTTTAAATTCTCCAACCAAACTCCCTCATATATATATATTCTTTTAGAGGTAATCTAAATTCTCAAACTTTGGAGAATTGGTGCAAAAACCTAAATGGCCCATAATTGGCATGATTTTTTTTTATTGCCTTTAATTTTTTTTCGGGCTCTTTTAACCTCTTTGGACCTCGGATAATAAAATTCCTCAATTTTTTAGGTCCTTTTTAACGGTGGCTTTTGCGCAAAGGATAGATGATTACCTTTCGCAGCCCCTCCCCGTTATCAAACAAATCACACAAACTCACAAAACGGTTTTTATATGCACAATTTCCTTATAAAAATTATCGCGCTTGGTTCGTTTTAAAGACAGGATTGGAGTGAAAACACCCAACCAACATGTGATAAGACAAGCACAATAATCAAACAAATCCGTGCATGTGTGCAATAAAGGAAACATGAGTCAAACATGTAGGAAGAAACACTCAAATACATCTTAATGACTACAAACATTATAAAGCACATGGATGAATTAACCTATTGTCTCAAAACACTATCAAATAGTCACATGAAAAAAAATGGAATGATGTTGTGACTTGGTCATCCTAAGTGTTCATCCATAAACGGTGCAAACAAAAAACAAAAATCTTTTTGGATTTTTTCAAAATTTTAACAAACTAATTTTTTTTTTTTTTTTGTATTTTTCAAACATTTTCAAAAAAATATATACAAAAGGTACAAATCATCACACTAGTAAAAATACATCATGAAACCACAACTAGTGTATGACAAACATGCAATCACAATCAACCAAAAGATTTCACATGGGGTGAATTACGTGCAAGCAAACGGGAATCGTGAACAAATAAACCATAAGCCTCTAAATCCGATTTTCTAACCCAAATTGATGTGTAACAAAGTGTGGGGGTTTTGGGAATCGAATTTATTCTTTCATTAACCTTCTTAGGTCCATTTAAAAGCTTATAACAAAAGTGCCTAAGATGACCTTGCCTACCACAATGTGTGCAAGAGTAAATCGGGCGATTTGTGTTCCCTAAAGGTGGCCCTCTCCTCAAATTTATCGGTTGCTCTCTCCGAATTTGCCTAGGTGGGTCTCTCCTAATGATCCTAGGAGGTTCTCTCACACGTGTGGGAATGGGTGCAACATATTTTTCAAGACCAATCCCACCCCTATCCGTTTTGATCTCGACTGTGCCTAAAATCTTATCAAGTTTTTCAGACCTAGACTCCAAATCAAATTTCACTTTACTTGAATCTGTCAATTTCACCTCAAGTTCACCTATCCTAGATTCAAGTACTCGTTTAGAATCCTCAAACTCTAAAAGCTCCTTTTTCATAGTCTCCATCAACCCTCTAAGACTATCTCTCTCACCCTCGACGTACTCAAGCTTCTCTTTCAAAATTTTCACATGAGCCCTAAGTTCTTCAACTAAAAAATCATTATTTTTTATGGCACACTCTTTCAACTGAGCTTTCAATTTCAAATTTTCTTTCTTTGTTTTTAAAGTTTCAGCATAAAGTTCATTGAAAGCAGTTTGCAAGTCATGCTCATCTACACTTTCCTCCTCACTTTCATCCACACTCCCATCACCCTCACTATCATCACTAATCACATGGATGGGAAACTCTCGCCTAGAAGCATAAAAAACTTCTTCTTCCGAATCACAATCACTAAGGGTAGAAACATGAGAAATCGATTTATTCAATTTCTTCTTTAAATTTTTGGTACACTCATGTAACGTGTGACCAACACCCTCACAACAAGGACACTTCTCAGATTCGTTTTCAACAGAAGATTTAAAGCAAGAGTTCGTGTGAATTTTCCAATTATTTTTTTCAAAAATTTGACATCGAAGATCATCAAAACCATCAAAAGCCATTTTTGTGCAAACTCAGAATCAAATCACAATAACTTAGTGCAACAGGCTCTGATACCAATTTGAAAACGTGAGTAGACAAATTGTATCAGAAAGTAAATCCTCGAAAAATCAGGATCATGCGATAAATTAGCGTAACCCGCTCTGATACCAATTTGAAGAGTGCAGCTACAGCGAAAATATTGCGACTTCTCAAATAAAAAAAAACAAATTTTAATTAATCCCAAATTTTAGTTAAACCCTAAGACATGCATCTAGATGATTTATCAAATGAAATATAGCATGCAGGATAAAAATAAACAAATTATATATAAAACCCTTTTAACACAAACAAACCCTAAACATGCAGCAGTATGTGATTGAATAAATAGATAATCTACGCAAGAACATTCAAACACATGCAATTAAGGAAAAATCCCCCAAAGGGGCAAAACCATTTATTTTCACTATAATTTGTAAGAAAACGGCTTACAATCGGATTACAATGAAAATACAAGTTGACTAAGAATTACCCTCGGGTATCGGATTCTGTAGTCGCGGCTGGAATTATCCCTTTCCAGTAGGGCTGCAATGAAGAAGAAGAACGGTCTCCTCCACAAGGGTTGAACAAACCAAAGTTGTGTTCTTGGGTTGCAAAAGGATTCACAAATATTTGGCAAGGATGTGTGAATCAAAACATGAGTCTTGGGACTCAAAAATATGAAGACTAGAGTAATTTGGACTCTCAAAAACGTCTTCTAAAGTCTTGCAAAACAACTCCCCCGAAGTTGGTATTTATAGGAAAAAATATGAAGAGTCTCATGTTCTTAAAACTCTAAAATTCTATCCAGCGTACAAAAAAAAATAGCATTCTTTAAGGAATTTTCTCTATCTTCAAAAGGCCATAACTCCTTCACCGTAGCTCGGATTGAGGTGCCGTTTTTTCCAGTATCTTCGTTGCGGCGAGCTCTTAAACTTTCTAGTTGACCAAACCTCCGAACTATGGATGTAAAATTACGAAAATGCCCTTGAACTCTCCTATAGTGCCTTTTTTTCACTGTTTTGACTTCCCTTGCGTACCACTTGCATTAAGTCCCTAAAATCTTGGACCGTGAAGTCGTTGAGGCAGATGTGGGACATATTAATGGAGATGTTGAATGCTTGATTCCTGGAATTCGGATAGAGGCCGTCATGTGAGATCGTGAGGTGACGTGCCAAATGTAGCGGCGTACGATATACACAAATGTAACATGTTGGACATGAGAAAAAATGTCCTTACATACACACACACACACACACACACAGGGTCATCCCACATTCAGGTGATAGCTTGTAAAACAATACATCCAACCCTGGAACAGCGAATACGATAGTCTTAATATAACAGTCCGCTACTCCTGAAACCCTCGTTAACCAGTTACCACTCACGATAATAATATGATCTACTCTCATAACTCTCAATAGGAGCAAAACCAACACATAATATAAACATCCTCTTAGTACCCACACACATTCCCCTATAAGCGGCACTGAAGAGCCCCGCTACCTAACGGCAAAGATATTCATAACAAGGCTCATACTGCCAACACAACCACTAAACTTGAATCACACGCGAATTTTAGTGTTAATAATCATATATTATGACGCACCCATGTCTAGAAAACTTACCCCATACTCATAAGGATAAAAAAAAAAATTAACTTCATTTGCTAACTGCCTTGCCAAGTCGACGGGTTCCTGGACGTGATCGCGTTGGAATTGGCCCACGATTTGCTATAATAATTATACCTCTAGGATACCATCATGTAGTTTCTCCTTTCCTCACTTTGGGCAATCCCTCTTCTTGTATCCCATCTCTCCACAACCGTAACAACTGCTAAAAAAACCTTCTTGCCACTGGCCTTGCTAGCCTCCCCCGCAATTCCCTTGGCCCTAGCGACCTTGAGGAACGGGATGTTGTTGATGTGAATAAGGACCCAACTGGCCCTGTCTTAACCCACTGCCCTCGAGTTTGAAAACTCCTGATCTGAACCACTTAACCGGATCCCCTTGCCAGGATTCTCGATTATGCTACTGTTGTGCCCCATTGGCACCATTCCCACCTATCTTCTCAGCATTTTCTCTCGTCTGACGGGTTCTCTTTAGTGGAATCTAAACGATATTGAAGCTTGTATAAGCTCACAGCCAAATACAAAATAATCAATAGAAGAACGTAAATGCACAAACGTAAGGAGGAATGCAATAATCCTACAATAAGGCTCTATATCAAATAACGCTACACTAAACTATAAAAACTCGCATAGATCCTAAGGACACTCGAACCTTATGCTCTGATATCGTCTCTGACACCCTGCCTAGTAAAATAACGGGTGTTCATCCCTCTATCAATATAAAACATTGCTCCCATATGGCTCATTCTTAACATCACTGTCGAAACATGATTAATTACTAACCACCTAGTTACTTTAATAAGCAATGTCAAATTTTGTCTATCATTAACATACAACAAGATTAACCGACCATAATAATTCCATACACAGTAACCAATATAAATGAAAAACTAAATAAATTCTAAAATCGAGATAAACAATTAAGGTTCCCAAATAAACTATCGGGTAAGAATCAAATACAATAAATCCAACCAACTATAAATCTAAAAATATAAGTAAGAATAAAAGGGGCAACATGTCCAACAATACTAGAATAGAGAACCTAATCTAGAATATCAAGAATGAAATCGGCTACTCAAAAATCTTGCAAGCTTTCACATCAATTGCAACTACGTGTACATGGAAAGAACAACCATCATTGGTGTCCCTGTGGTTAGACACCTAAAAGTTTTGAAAATAGATTTGAAATGGGACAGAGCCGAAAAAACCATTTAAAAATATTTAACAAGTGATTAAGATGCAGTAAATAAATATGAAGTTAAACTTTTCATATTTAGGTCGGTGTCGCACTCACATGAGATTACCCCTCACCTTTCAACTATTAAGCACACTTAGTGCATACATCTTAACCCACCTAGTTACACTACTCTGTCTAACTAGACTCGTTGCAAAATCTCCTTAGCACACTACTCTGACTCGAGTATTTTCTAACTTTCATTTCTTAATTAGCTATGTCTCTCGTTAGCTTATTAAATCATTAATCAATTTATAACTTTACTCTAGTTATTTAAACACGTTCATCATTAACGTATAAGATCGTATATAATTTAACACACTATTATATACGTTCTATAGAAATTTCACACAAGTATACTTATATATATATATATATATTTTCTCGTAATATATTTTCTCGTAATATATGTAACTGCATTCTCGAATGTCCTCCATATTCTGAAAGCGGGCTCACTAGCATGTTATCATGCCCCAAGAATATCCACTACATTATGGGCAATCGAGCCGGAATCTCATCACCGGACCTAAAAATCACAAATGAACAATGGATGCAGTCATGGCCTTAAGTTCGTGGTCATAACCACACCACATTATTGCACGGTACTCCAACCCTACATCACACAGGCGTGCATAACACCTATGACCTTGGGTAACGGTACTACCTCTGCTGGGATTCGCCGAAGTGACCTCCCATGGTGCGCAGCCTCCCTAATTGCATAGCGGGTAGGATAGGTATGTTTCATATAAATATCATACACACAGATGTTATTCACATTAGTATATATATTGTCTTTATACTCGTATATATAAATTTAATCATAAAACCCGACTAACCTGTGCATATCCCTCAAAGCACTTGCTTACAAATCCTGAGACTATCTCACGACTCTTAATTAATTAAGTTTTCATCATTTAATTAAAATACAATAGCATCACCCTGCTTGAATGTCCAGACCTACCCAACCATCCGGTCATATAATCATTCAAGTTTATCAAGTAACATCACTCCGATAAAACACTCGAACTTAACCCAACCAACCCGTTCATTTATTCCCAAATTTAACTCATCAATTCGGTATTTAAACTTTATTGTCAATTATCTCTCTCATGATTTCTAATTCAAATTTAATTACCCACTCACCCCTGGGAAATAAAATCTCTTTAAATCACTCCACCAAACTCTCTCTAACATTTAGGGCTTATAAATTTCATTTGGAACTCCCCAGAATTTATTCAATAACCAAATCCAAAAATTCTCCAAAAATCATCTATCATCGATCGATAAATAATCCCAAACAACTAAAATTATGGTTCCAATAATTTATTTCAAGTATTACACCTAAATTAGCAAATGTTCTATTTTCTTAGCAATCGAATCGGGTCATAAATATTCTGGTAGATTAAACACCCTATAGTAAAATTGCAATTTCTCCCTCTACAGAACTCCAAATAACCTCATTCCAATCTCAATGGAAAACTAAGACCTAGATCGTTCCAGAAATATATCGCACACAATCTATTTCTAAGTAAATTTAAAATGGCACAAGTTAAAATAACGTTAATAATTCTGGCAGATTGTCATCTTATGTTTATCAATTAAACCCTAAGTCATTCAAGATTCATGGTCTTCAACCAAGAACCCAACGCGATTCCATATTTATGTATCTTAAAACTCAAATTTCGAAATATAATCTAATTCCATCAATCATAAATGGTTTTACTTCATCAATTGATCATCTAAATATGAATTTAGATGTGAATTTTATCAAAAAAAAACATCTACATGTGAGAACCCTTCCCAAAAAAAAATTTGTTCTACACCTACCATCATACGAACATGAATACACCTCAATTTGATTTAAAGCAACTTAATTGCTTACCTTGGATTGTTTGTAGGGTTTTATCTCTCTCTCTCTTCTGTGTGTTGATTTGATGTTAGGATCCTTGAATCTCCTCCCAAATTAGCCTCTTCTAGCTTTCTCCTTTGATTTATCTTCTTGATCCTCTCTCCCTTCTCTCTTAGGCTTAAGAATAAATGTTATGGTTGCCTCACATCTCTAACCCCTATATTTTAATTCACTAATCCCGAAATTAGGCTATTGTCCTATATAAAAATAACCCAAATACCCCTACGTGAGCCCAGACTAATCTAAAAAGCCCTCGAAACTCAATTACTACCCCCGAGTACTCAATTCTAACTATTTCCACCTACTTCGGATCAACTGCGCACTCGAAATCACCATTCGGTTCACTAAACATAATTATCCTATTTCATCCCCAAAATATCCCACACAAATGCCTCAGTTGCGATACCGTCAATTCCCGTCATTTCTACTCATATACGACGCACTACAATAAACTTAATTAAATTTACTTAAACACACTAGTAAATTTAGCATATATTTATTAATCTTATTCTCACAAATTAATATTAACTAGTTTCACATTATTTCCCATTGATATTGAATTGCGTCACACATACGATTTAACAACTAAAATAAACTACTCAAAATTACGGGGTGTTACATACTTTCTCCCTTATAAAGGAATTTCGTCCTCGAAATTCTCATAAGTCTGGTACAAATAGTTGCAGATACTTCCTCGCACAGCAACCATATCTTTCCAAAGTTCAAACCATTATGGTGTTCCCGCTAGACCTCCACTAATGGCACTCTTCTCCCCGACGGTTTATACACTACCGTTCAAACTATTGACCAATCCGCTTAAGTCACCTTACACCGAAATACCCACTATTTTACTTACCATATCACCTTAGGCACCCAATTTTTCTAATCCCCCTTCTAACTTACACATACGCATACATTCAACCCATACATTTCCACGTCTTCTCGTCGTGGACGATGATGAAAAATTCAACTAATTTGGCTGCCGATACACCCTATATCCCATGCAAATCTGCACATATCCCCCCCCCCCCCCCCGCTCCGCAGGCCCTAAATCATCAAATAACTATCAATTCAAAGTTTTATCCCCATACACGTGTAACAACTAAAGTACTAAATCCATTCCCTAATGAGCACACATCTCTCAACTCTCGATGCTCACTAAGGTTTATGCATGGGACGTTTCGCAAGCGAAATCCAAACAAGGAACCCCCCGATACACTACTACCTAGCATTGTCGATCATCGAGATCCGTAGACCCAAAGCATATAATCAGGGTACCCTAAATGTTGTCCCTATACGTATAAATCTAACCGTCCACTCCTTCATCACTAAAGGAGTCATACAACACGACGCTCTCACTTTCACTAAGTCTCCCGCACTAAGTCAATAAAGAGCTAAATATCTCCGCTTGACAGTAAACCCAATATACCCTGAGTCACATAGTAAAACTCCCTACACACTGGGAACAAATGTAATGAGGAAACTATGCGCTCCGAAGTCTCCTATAAAATATAATATATATGCAAGATTGTCCCTCTTTCAGGTAATACCTTGCAAAACAATAAATCCAACACTGGAACAACGAATACAATAGTCCTACTATAACAGTCCACTATCGCTCAAACCTTCATTAACCAGTCATCGCTCGGGATAATAATATGCTCTACTCTCATAACTCTTAAAAGGAGCAAAACCAACACACAATATAACATCGTATTAGTGTCCACACTCGCTCCCCTGCATGTGACACTGAAGAGCTCCGCTACCTAATGGTAAAGATATTCATAATAAGGTTGATACTGCCAACGCACCCACTAAACTCGAATAAACACTCCAATTTTAGTGTTAATAATCATATATTGTGACGCACCCATGTCTCCAAAACCTACCACATGCTCATAATGATAAAACAAAATTTTACCTTCATTTTTAACTTGCCTTACCAGGTCGACGGGTTTCTGGACGTGATCCTCAAATCAGTACTGACCCACAATTTGTTGTAAATACCTCTTCTTGGGGCCCGTCTCTCCACAACCGAAATAACTGCCAGAAAAACCTTCTTGCCTCTGGCCCTGGCCCTGTTGGCCTCCCTCGCTAGGCCTGTAAACGGATCGGATTCGGACCAGATTAGGTAAATCCGAATCTATTTATATTAAATGAATTCTGATCCGATCCGATTATTCGACGAATTATATGTTAGGGTCCGAATCCGATTTGATAAGAATCTGGTAATCCGGTTCGTTTATCCAACGATCCGATTAATTATTTATTTTTTAAATTATAATTTTCATTAAAAAAAAATGTAATTTTAACCACTTAATTTGCAACATTTTTTATTTCATCTCTTATTTCATAATGATAGTTCCAAATCCAAATAATGATATTTTCGAATCCGATTTTTATTTTCATCTCTTATTTCATAAATTTAATTTGCAAATGTTTCCAAGATAAAAGTCCAACATTTATTCTTAGATAAAAAGTCCAACATTCAAAATCAAACTAACACCAAGATAGAATTCCACCATTCAAATATTAAACACACCATCCATCATAAATAAACCCAAGATCAAATCCAACAACATTCAAATCCAAAAATTACAAACATTACTTGGATAAAAGTTCAAAATCAAACTACAAAACCACATCTTCACTTCAACTTTCTCTTTCCAAGCCACCCTGAAAAAAAAAAGAAAATAATGGACATTTATACTTCAAACATAAATACAAATATTGTAAGATAACCTATGTTGAAAAATAAAACAAAATAATGAACTTACTTGGTGATTATCTTCTTCTATGGTACCACTCAAACAAACCTTATGATTCTTGAACAGCTGAAATGAATATTATAAAGATTTAGATATTTGAAGAAAAGAAAAAACATAAAAATAATGTCAAATTAAATAAATACTTACTTGAATTTTTTTGTGATTCTATCCAATCCACAGTGTTAACGAAAGCTTCAACAATCTCAGGAAGCAAAGATGCACGTGTCTCATCAATAACTCTACCTCCAATACTAAAGGCAGACACGGAGGCACTTGTAGTTGTCGGGATAGCTAACATTAAACTACATTCATCCCAATATTTTTCAAACGTTTTCCTCATTGGGATAAACATCAAAAGAAGGCACTAATGCTCACTTTCCTCCAAACTCATCAACATTAATTAAATTTTACAAACATCGAAAAAGAATACATTTGCAATCGAAAAATTTGTACCACTAAAATGGCATGTAACATCATAGAATTTTTTCAAACAACCGCAAACCAATTTTTCCACCCCCACTCCTCTTCGGATGGACAATGTTTGTAATTTTTATCAATTTTTGCCAAGCGAGTAAAAGCTTCAAATCTAAAGCCGGTTCAAGCATTAAGTACGTGGAGTTCCAACGATTAGGTACATCCATAGGAACTTGTTTTTTACTCCTTATCTTGCTTTGATTGCAAGAAATGTCAATTTTTTGTTTCCCATATGGTGACTTGTGCAAATATCTAATAGTGTCTCTAATGCTAGGAATAAGACCCCCAATCACTTTCAACCCATCTTAAACAATCAAATTAAGAATACGGGCACCACAACGAACATGATACAAATCACCACCCAAACAAAGCAAAGATTTATTACTCAACCAACTTCTTAAGTGCCTAACCATTACATCATTAGCACCTGCATTATCCACCACCATTGAAAATAATTTTTTTATCCAAAATCAAATCCAAAATGAACTTAAACAATGTTTCACCATCATGTGGGTATTCAATACACCTATAGTTAATGATTTTCTTTTGTAAAACCCATTTATCATCAATGTAGTGCGCCGTCAAACAATAATAGGCAATGTTTTGATGATCAGAAGTCCATAAATCCGTAGTCAATGTTACTTTAGATGACTGAATTTCCAAAACATTATAAAGTTTAATCTTTTCTTCTCCATGTAACTCTATAATATCAAACCCAATGGTGTTTTTTGACACTAATTTAAATTGAGGATTCAGGCCATTACAAAACATCTAAAAAAATTCATGCTCCACCATGTTAAATGCATAATTATGTTTCATTATCATTATAGCAAGGTCCCTCCTACTTTTTTTCTGATCAAACTTTAAGGTTTCAATATTTATGGTGTAGACCTCAATTTTTTTAGAAGCTTTTATCATTTGTTGAGAAATGTCAATTTGAGGACCCGTACAGCTAGTTATATGGGATCTAAGGTGACTAGTACCTTTACTACTATCCCCAACAAATATTTTTTACAACGGACACATTTGGCTTTGTCTTCACCTTTAGCATCTTTAAATTTATCAAAAATAGTCCATACCGATGATGTTCAGCGCCTAGTCCTCTTTGATAGTCCTTGCTCATCGTCATGTTGTTGTCTATCAACGTCAATAAAATCATTTCCACCCACACTGCTCGAATTTTGACAAGGATCCAATGAAGACATACCTACCAAAATAGTAATTAATATTAATTTGAGATTGAATCTGAAAAACTTAGGATATCAATTCGTAACTGAAAAACTAAGACATCATCTTGTACAGGAAAAAAATAGTTGGCTCTTCTAATTTAGGCAACAACTTAAGACATACTGTAAAAAATTGAAGATAAACAAATGAACAAATGAACCTCAAGGCTCCAAACATACTGTAAAAAATGTAACAAACCGAAACATTAAGAAAGGAAGGATATCAAACCCAACATCGGATCAAATTGAAACATTAAAGATATTGTACAGTTTTCTGTTCACAAATCAAACCTGATAAATCGAACAAATCAAGCAAGGATATCAAACCCAACATCGGATCGGATGTACACAATACCACAAACATTAATAGCCATCAATGTACAAAAAAAAAACTTTGTACCTGTTTGTTGCGTCGAACGTGGGAGAGTAGAGTCGGTCGTGGGAGAGTTGCGTCCGACGGACGGTATAGAGAAGAGGAGAGGGAGAGAGTTTGAGGAGAGTGGGAGAGTAGCGTGAGATGAGAGAGAGGCTATGAGGGAGAGGGTGAGGGTGAGGCGCCGCCGGCACCGTGTGTGAGTGAGAGATGAGATGAGATGAGATATTTGATTTAGGTTTAGGCATGGGTGCAATGCAACCGTGCAACTTCCTTTTCCTTTTATATGAGATTTTTTTTGTTATAGAATATTATAAATAACTATTATAATATATATATATATATATATATATATATACCCTCGGCCGGGCCAAGGGCGCCCTTCACCAAGACGAGCCCAAGATGGTCTCATGACCCTTCAAGGGGCCGATCCCGCATCAGGCCCGGACGACCCTTCAAGGGGCCGACCCATCATCAGGCCGAGACGACCCTCTAAGGGGTCGACCCCTCATCATGGTCCAGACGACCCCTCAAGGGGTCGACCCCTCATCAGGCCCGGACGACCCTTCAAGGGGCCAACCCCTCATCAGGCTCAGACGACCCTCTAAGGGTACGATAGTACGAGGCCTAAATTAGGCCAGACTCACTACCAGAAGGAACTTTGCCCTCGGCCTCATATCATAGGCCGAGGGTGATAACATCACAGCGCGTAGTTTGAGAGACGCGTGGAACAGTGCACGTGAGGCTCACATGGCACGTAGAAGACCGTTATAACCATATCACCCCCTCACGTGAGGGAATATTATGTCATCATTTGGCATCTATAGGTGTCAACAGGAGATTGGCTAGATCATCATTCACATGCACCATGCATACTTGGGGGAACACTACACCCCTCAAGACCTATATATACTTATCACCTACAACCCTATAAGGGGATGGATCTATAATTTAAAACCCTAGCAAAAACTCTGCTTGTACACATAGTAGAGAGAGAAAGGGAGCTTATGTGCATTTTATCCAAGGCCATTAGTGCCCATACTTAGTGGATCACACACTTACAGTGGATGTAGGCCTAATTGACTGAACCAATATACTTCATTATCTTATTCCTCTTATACTCATATCCTTCTACACACATACATCTCTATGGCTGCCATGGTTACTACTGTTTGAGCTCATCATCACTTATCTGGTGGTGCTAAATTTCAGCATCATCAATGGATCGATCATATGAATCCAAATTCGCTCCATTTAATAAACGGGTAATCGAGAAATCGAATTTCTGACGTGATCCAAATCCATTTAAATGGTTCGGATTCGGATAAAATTGGATCCATTGATAGGCCTATCCCTCGCTATTCTCTTGGTCTTGGTGGTCTGAGGAATGGGATGTTGCTGCTGTTGTGAATGAGGGCCCTGCTGGCCCTATCTTAACCCAATGCCCTCGCGTTTGAAACCTCCTGATCTGAACCTCTTAACCGAATCCCCTTGCTAGGAATCTCGATCCTGCTGCTGTTATGACCCACTGGCACAATTCACACCTAACTTCCTAGAATTTACTCTTGTCTGACGGGTTCTCTTTGGCGGAATCTAAACGATATTGAAGCTTGTATAAGCTCACAGTCAAATACAAAATAATCAGTAAAACATAAATGCGCGTATGTAAGGAGGAATGCAACAATCCTACAATAAGGATTTATATCAAATAACGCTACGATGAACTCTAAAATTCCGCATAGATCCTAAGGACACTAGTCACTGATGCTCTGATACCATCTGTGACACCCCACCTATTAAAATAACGAGTGGCCCGCCCTCTATCAAAATAAAACATTGGTCTCATATGACTCATTCTTAACATCACTGTCGAAACATGATTAATTACTAACCACCTACTTAATTTAACAAGCAGTGTCAAATTTTGTCTTTCATTAACGTGCAACACGATTACCAACCACAATAATTCCATACACACTAACCAATATAAATGAAACACAAAATAAAGTCTAAAACTGAGATAAACAATTAAAGTTCCTGAATAAACCATCGGGTAAGAATCCAATAAAATAAATCCAGCCAACTATAAATCTGAAAACATAAGTCTGAATAAAAGGGGCAACATGCCCAACAATACTAAAATAAATAACCTAATCTAGAATATCAAGAATGAAATCGTCTACTCAAGAATCCTGCAAGCTTCCAAAGCAGTTGCACTACGTGTATTTGGAAAGAACAATCATCCTGGGCATCCTTGTGGCTGGACACCTAAAAGTTTTAAAAATAAATGGGTCAGGTCCTAACACCTTTTAAAAACTTTTAGCATGAAATTAAGATTCAGTAAATAAATATACAGTTAAACTTTCCTATTTAGGTCGGTGTCGCACTCTCATGAGATTACCCCTCACCTCTCAACTATTAATCACACATAGCACATACATCTTAACCAACCAATTTACACTACCCTCTCTAACTAGACTCCTTAAAAAATCTCCTTAGTACGCTACCCTAACTCGAGTATTATCTAGCTTTCATTTCTAAATTAGTTATGTCTCTCATTAGCTTATTAAATCATTAATCAATTTATAACTTTACTCCAATTATTTAACCACATTCATCATTAATGTATAAGCTCCTGTATAATTTAGCACATTACTATATACGTTATGTAGAAATATCACACAACTATACACACACACACACACACACACACACACATATATATATATATATATATATATATATATATATATATATATATATATATATTGCTCGTAATATATGTAACCGCATTCTCAAATGTCCTCCACATTCTGAAAGCGAGCTCACTAGCATGCTATTATGCTCTGGAATATCCACCACATTATGGGCAACTGAGCCAAAATCTCATTACCGGACCCAAAAATTCTAAGCAAACATTGGAAATGGTCATGGCCTTAAATCCGTGGTTATAACCACACCACATTATTCCACGGTACTCCAACCATACACCACACGGGCGTGCATAACACCTATTACCCTGGGGAACGGTATTACCTCTACTGGGATTCGCCAGAGTGATATCCCACGGAGAGCAACCTCCATGATAGAATAGCAGCTAGGATAGGTATGTTTCATATAAATATCATACACACAGATTTTATTCAAATTCGTATATATACTGTCTATATACCCGTCTATACAAATTTAATCTTAAACCCCGACTAACCCGTGCCTATCGCTCAAAGCACAAGCCTACAAATCCCCAGTCTATCTCACAACTCTTAATTAATTAAGTTCTAATCCTTTTATTAAAATACAATAGCATCACCCTGCTAAAATGGTCGATCTTAGCCAACCAGCCCGTCATATAATCATTTAAGTTTATTAAGTAATATCACTCCGATAAAACAGTCGGACTTAACCTAACCAGCCCGTTCATTTATTTGCGAATTTAACTCATCAATTCAATATTTGAACTTTATCGTCAATTATCTCTCTCACGATTTCTAATTCGAATTTAATTACCCATTCACCTCTAGGCAATAAAATCTCTTTAAATCACTCCACTAAACTCTCTCTGACCTTTAGGGCTTATAAATTTCATTTGGAACTACCCAGAATTCACCTAATATCCAGACCCCAAAATTCTCCAAAAATCATCTATCATCGATTGATTAATAATACCGAACTAAAATTATGGTTCCAATAATTTTTTCAAGTTTTACACCTTAACTATCAAAATTTCCATTTTCTAAGCAACTGAATTGGGTCGTAAATTTTCTGGCAAATTAAACAGCCTGTAGTAAAATTGCGATTTTCCCTCAACAGAACTCCAATTAACCTCATTCAAATCTCAATGGAAAGCTAAGACCTAGATTATTCCAGAAATATATTGTACACAGTATACTTCTAAGTAAAATTAAAATGGCACAAGTTAAAATGACGTTACTAATTCTGGCAGATTGTCATCTTATGTTTATCAATTAAACCCTAAGTCATTCAAGATTCATGTTCTTTGACCAAGAACCCAAAAAGATTCCATATTTATGTATCTTAAAAATCAAATTTTGAATTATAATCTAATTACATCATTCATAAATGATTTTACTTCATCAATTGATCATCTAAACTATACATGATATCAATTTGATCAAAACATCCATCTACATGTCAGAACCCTTACCAAAAGTTCTTTTATTCTACACCTACCATGATAGGAACATGAATACAGCTCAATTTGATTTAAATTAAGTTAACTACTTGCCTTGGATTGTTTTTAGGGTCTGGTCTCTCTCTTGTGTATGTTGTTTTGATGTTAGGATCCTTGAATCTCCTCCCAAATTAGACTCTTCTAGCTTTATCCTTTGATTTCTCTTCTTCCTCCTCTCTCCCTTCTCTCTTAGGGTTTAAAATTAATGTTATGACTGTCTCACATCTCTAAACCTTATATTTTAATTCACTAATCTCGAAATTAGGTTATTAGCCTATATCAAAATGACCCAAATACCCCTACGTGTGCTCGAGCAAGTCTAAAAAAGCCTCCGGAGCCCAATTACTATCCCCGGGTATTAATTCTTACTATTTCCACCTATTCCGGATCAATCGTGCACTCGAAATCACCACCCAAGTCACTGAACATAATTATCCTATTTCATCCAAAAAATAGCCCATACAAATGACTTTGTTGCGATATCGTAAATTCTTGTTGTTTCTACTCACATACGATGCACTACAATTGACTTCATTAAATTTACTTAAACGCGCTTGTTGATACCAAAATTAATATGCTGATGTGGACGAATAATAAGAAGACACGTGTCAATCTACGTGGCACAATAGCAACGAGGAAGTTCATTTCCCCGACCAAGTTATGTTCGCTCCGAGGAACTCCAGTGCTCCGAGGAACTCCAGCGCTCCGAGGAACTCTTGAATAACGAGCAACTAAGGCGGTTCGAGCTGTATCTCGGCCACAGCATTGATTGCCAGATAATCAACAGTTCTACTATTCATTGAATGCTTATCCTTGACGCACACGTTTGAAGAACATTAAATGAACTACCCTTTCATATGTAAATCATTGAATGTATCACCCTTTCAGATGAGAGCCTCAAGGCTATAAATACATTGTATCACCCTCATTCAAAGGGAGAGGAATTTCTTGATAGAACCTTGTAATCGAGAATTCCTTAAACATTCAGCAATAATATAACAGTGGACGTAGGCCATTCTTATAAGGCTGAACCACTTTAAAAATCTTTGTCTTATTTATTTATCTGTGATTGAATAATTAGAGCGATCTAGTTTTTTACATCAACAGATTGGCGCCGTCTGTGGGAACGAATGTTGTTATCGTTTTTCACAAAATTTCATTCATTAATGGCAGATAACCCGGAATCCAGTAATCGAAACGCTGGAAATACTGGAAATCCTCCAAATCCTTCTGCACCTCCAGATCTGGCTGGAATCATGACGAATCTGGCTCAAGGACAAACCGCCATGCAAGAAACAATGCGGCAACTCATACAAACTCTTCATGGCGTTGCGCCGGTACCTTTGGGACAGCGAAGCGGTCAAAGGCCAACCTATTCACGATCCAGGCGTACAGAGACGTATCTTAATGAGGAATCTGATGATTTCTCTTATCAACCTGGGCAAACTTCATCAATACGTGCCACAGATACTGAGCAACGTGTTACTCTCTCTCCGGAGAGGGCCAGTGCTTTGGAAAGACTGAGCAGGGTGTCTCCTTTCGGTCGATTAGGCCCGAGGAGGAATAAGAGTCCACCTAAAGTCATGTCGAGGAGTTTTCGACAACCATCAAATCTAAAAGAAGGATCGGCACAATCACGACCAGTTGCTCGTCAGGAGAGATCTCAGGAAGCTACTTCAGAACAATCAATTGCTCGAACTAGTAGGCCCGAAGAGGGAAATGATGCATGGAAAGGTTCCATTCAGCGGTTGGAGGATAGATTGGGAGAAATGGCTAAGGCGAGGAATCCCTTACAACGAACTTTTGTTCAAGGGACACCTTTCATAAAGGCCATTGTGGATTTTCCTACACCGTCGAAATTTAAAGCACCCGTGGTGACTCCCAAATATGATGGAAAGACAGATCCTGTTCTTCACATAGAGCAATATCAAGCTGCTGTCGACATTTATGTTGTCCCCGACGAGATGAGATGCAGAGCATTCTTGGGAACTCTTACTGGATCTGCCCAGATATGGTACAACAATCTTCCTCGGGGTAAGATTTTGACTTTCTTTCAGTTGGCCGAGTTGTTTATTGGAAATTTCTATTTTGGAGCAAAATCAGTAAAACGAGTAGCACACTTGTTAAGTGTTAGACAAAAATCTGGTGAGAGTACTAGAGATTACATAACTCGTTTCAATAATGAGAAGCTAGAAGTCATACATTATGAAGAAAAGACAGCAATCACCGCCTTGATGAGTGGGTTGTTGCCTAACAAGTTGTATTACACTTTGGCCAAAGATCCACCTACAACTATGTCAGAGTTGATGGCAAAAGCGGCCAAAATCATGAATGCCGAGGAGGCTATGGCTGCGAAGAAGAATATGGATAAAGAAACCAAGGTAGAGGTCGACAAGTCTAAGAAGAAAGAGCATAAGGGCAATGGCGGTGACAAGCATTCCAAGAACAATAAGACGTCATGGGAAGTCCTGAAGAAATTCGATAATTATACTCCTTTGAAGATGGGTATTCATCATGTCTTGGAAGAAATCAAGAATAACGAGGAGGTGAAGTGGCCGAAGAAACTGAGGTTAGACCCTGACTTGAGGAACAAGGATAAATATTGCGAGTTCCATAAATATCATGGTCATATGACCAAAAACTGCATAGCTCTTCAGAACGAGATTGAAACACTCATCCGAAGAGGAAAGCTAACAAAGTATGTTAATCGGGGAGGTGAAAGGAGAAATAATGATCGAGCTAGAGAGAGGTATAGATCTCCTCGTCGAGCAGAGGAGAAAAAGAAGAGAAATCATGAAGATGATCCAGATGATGATCCCGACCTTCCCAAGAAGCCAAGGCAGCCAGAACGAGAGGTATTTTCCATACGTTTTGGGGCGTTTGATTGTAATGTTATTACATGAGGAGATGCAGGAGGAGGAGACCTTACTGCAGAAAGAAAGGCTTACCTCGGAGAAGCTCAAGCTTGCTCGTATATTCAGCGAATAAATTTGGCTGAGGAAGATCGCCCGAGGAAGGTAAACAAAGAGAAGCTGGTCATTGGTTTTTCAAAAAACGATCTAGTAGGTGTTCTTTACCCTCACGACGACCCTTTGGTGATCAAAATGAGGATGAAAGAAATAGTGATTTCAAGGGTTCTGGTGGATAATGGTAGCTCGGCAGACATCATGTACTACTCATGCTTTGACAGTTTAAATTTGAAATTGTCTCAATTAGAACCTTATCATAGACCCCTTCTGGGTTTTGCTGGCGAAAAAGTTTTTCCACTTGGGACGATCAAGTTGGATATATTCATTGGAACTTGGCCTGCTTGTCGAACAGAAAGAATACGCTTCTTTTTTATGGATAAGAATGTGCAATCAGCCTACAACATCATCATGGGAAGAGTTGGTTTGAAGACGTTCGAAGCAGTTCCATCTACAGTACATCAGTGCTTAAAATTCCCAACGAACTTCGGAGTAGGAGTTGTGAAAGGTGATCAAAAAGTAGCTCGGGAATGCTATTATTCATCTGCCGAGCAAGAGGAACTTGAAGAGTCAAGGAAAAAGACTACTACCTTCCAGGTGGATGAAGGTACAGAAATTGAAACACTTGATCCCAGAGATGAATCCCAACTTGTAAAGGGACAGGTAGTGGAATCAACAGAAAATGTTATTCTGGACGACGAGCACCCTGAACGAGTAACCCAGATAGGTTCGTCATTGGATGCTTCAATAAAACAGGAGTTGATAACTTTCTTGAGAAACAGGAAGAAATCTTTTGCGTGGAGTCATGAAGACATGCAAGGAATATATCCAAACTTCTTATGTCACGAGCTCAATGTGAATAAGGAGATCAAGCCTGTAAAGCAAAGAAGAACAGTATTCAGTTCCGAGAAGAATCAAGCTATACAAGAGGAGGTCGAGAAGCTCCAGAAATCCCAATTCATTGAAGATGTGAAGTATCCAGACTGGTTGGCAAATGTAGTGATGGTAAAGAAGAAAAATAATAAATGGAGAATGTGTGTTGATTTCACCGATCTCAACAAGGCATGCCCAAAGGATCACTTTCCATTGCCCAGAATTGATCAACTAGTGGATGCTACCTCGGGACACGAGCTACTCAGCTTCATGGATGCTTACTCTGGCTACAACCAGATCAAGATGAAACCTGAAGACAGGGAAAGTACTTCTTTTATCACCCCTAGGGGAACTTATTGTTATAATGTTATGCCTTTTGGTTTGAAAAATGCAGGAGCGACATACTAGCGGCTGATGAACAAGGTTTTTACCGAACAAATCAGTTGCAATATGGAAGTCTATGTTGATGATATGTTAACAAAAAGCAAGAAAGCTGCTGATCATCTAGTTGACTTAGGTCAGACCTTTGATCAACTAGATAAATATCAAATGAAACTCAACCCGACGAAGTGCACATTTGGAGTACGAGAAGGAATGTTCCTCGGATACATCGTCAACCAGCGAGGCATAGAGGCGAATCCAGAAAAGATCAAAGCTCTTTTAGGGCTTCGATCTCCAACGACGAAGAAAGAAGTACAAAGTCTTACAGGATGAGTTGAAGCGCTCAACAGATTTGTATCTCGAGCAACTGATAGGTGCCTTCCATTCTTTAAAACACTCTGAAAAACTTTCGAGTGGAATGATGAATGTGAAAAAGCTTTTCAAGACTTGAAGAAATATCTGGGAACACCTCCACTGTTGTCCAGGCCAATGATGGGAGAAAAGTTGTACTTATACCTGGCAGTATCAGAGAGTGCAGTCAGCTCGGCATTAATCAGATTGGAGAATGGAATCCAAAAACCAATTTATTACACAAGTAAGGCTTTCCGAGGTGCAGAGATCAGGTACCCAAAGCTGGAAAAATTAGCATTGGCATTAATTGAAGCAAGTAGAAGAATGAGGCCATATTTCCAGGCCAATACCATCGTCGTGTATACCGACATGCCATTGAGACAAGCCCTTCATAAGCCAGAAAAATCAGGGAGACTGATGTACTGGGCAATAGAGCTCGGTGAATATGATATTGCGTATGAACCAAGATCATCATTAAAAGGGCAGGCTGTAGCAGACTTTATAGCAGAATTTACATATCCTGATGCCCCCGAGGAACAAAAATTGCTCGCTGATCAACCTGTGGATGTTACAGGATCAACAGACATAAGTCCAGACCAACTCCGATTGGTAAAAGGGCTTGTGGATGTAGAAAGATCATCAAATTCAAACCCAGACCAACTCCGGTTGGTAAAAGGGCGAGAAGAGATGATCGACGAGGAGCGAAAATCACTAGGGGAGGACGAAAGAAAACAGCAGATATTCCATCAAGGAGTTCTGTCAGATAAGAAATTTGAAGACGAGTTACCTACATGGAGACTCTATGTAGATGGGTCATCTTGCATAGCAGACTGTGGAGCATGGATTGTTTTAAAAACCCCAAATGAGATTGACATGGAATATGCCCTGCGATTCCAATTCAAAGCCTCCAATAATGAGGCTGAGTATGAGGCCATGATAGCGGGTCTTAATTTAGCAAAGATTATGGAAGCACAACAACTAATGGTATTCAGTGATTCTCAGTTAATTGTGAATCAGATGTTGGGAATATATGCAGTTAAAGGAGAATTAATGGCCAAGTATTATGTCAAGGTGATGGAGTTGCTGGGAGAATTTGATGCCATTCAGTTGATCAGAATACCAAGAATAGAAAATGCACAAGCAGACGCATTGGCCCGACTAGCATCAGCTACTCGTACCGAGCTGCGAAGAACGATACCAATTGAAATGCTGGAAAGTCGGAGCATAGATGGAGACTTGACGATGAATGTTATTACCCTTGATTTAGGACCATCTTGGATGGATCCCATCAGGGCATATATTGAGGAGGGAGAATTGCCGGAGGACAAGCTCGCTGCCAAGAAATTGAAGTATAAAACTGCTCGGTATGTACTAACTAATGGTGTGTTGTATAGACGAGGAATTATGGCAGGTTTGTAGAGATGTGTACATCCTTCCGAGGTGAAAGAATTGATTGAAGAGATACATGAAGGGTCCTGTGGAGTCCACGTAGCAGGTCGGACACTTTTGCAGAGGGTGATGACGCAGGGGTACTACTGGCCGACGATGAGGGCTGATTGTATAGCCTATGCCAAGAAATGTGACAAGTGTCAACGCTTTTCCTCCATCCGACTAACTCCACAAGCATTGTTGACACCTATAACTTCCCCTTGGCCATTTTCCATGTGGGGAATTGATTTGGTTGGACCATTACCGATGACTCGAGGAAGGTTCAAGTACCTCGTCGTTGCAGTGGATTATTTTACTAAGTGGGTAGAAGTTGAGCCACTTATTGATATGACGTACGAGAAGGTATATCAGTTTGTTTGGAAGAACATCATCTGCCGATATGGTCTCCCTCGTGCCTTCATCACAGATCATGGAACACAATTCGACAACGAGGAGTTTGCTGCCTATTGTCGATAATCAAACATTTTGAAGACTCATTTAGCACCAGGTCATCCTCAAAGCAATGGGCAGACTGAGGTGACGAACAGAACACTACTAAATGGTTTGAAAGTGATATAAAATGTAATTCAGTTCCATTAATATGAATAAAATGATGATTTTTCACCATCCTTTTTCTTTTATTGAAAGTTTTTCGGGGAATACTAGTGTACAACACTACGCTATTCAGCAATAAAAGCAACATTGATAGTTCAAACCCACGACCAACTCCGGTTGGTAAAAGGGCGAGAACAAGATATACTCCTTTGGTTAGGAGGCGTACACTAGCGTAACCAACTCCGGTTGGTAAAATAACTAGTGGACATGATAGTTCGAACTCAGACCAACTCCGGTTGGTAAAAGAGCAAGAACACGATATTCCCGAGATCCAACTCCGGTTGGTTAGGAACCCATACTCCTTTGGTTAAGAGGCATACACTAGCGTGACCAACTCCGGTTGGTAAAATAACTAGTGGACATGATAGTTCGAACTCAGACCAACTCCGGTTGGTAAAAGAGCAAGAACACGATATTCCCGAGATCCAACTCCGGTTGGTTAGGAACCCATACTCCTTTGGTTAGGAGGCATACACTAGCATGACCAACTCAGGTTGGTAAAAGAACTAGTGGACATGATAGTTCGAACTCAGACCAACTCCGGTTGGTAAAAGAGCAAGAACACGATATTCCCGAGATCCAACTCCGGTTGGTTAGGAACCCATACTCCTTTGGTTAGGAGGCGTACACTAGCGTGACCAACTTAGGTTGGTAAAAGAACTAGTGGACATGATAATTCAAACTCAAGATAAGCTCTCAAATGTCAACTTATGTTGGTCGGGAGGTAAGATTATTACAGAAAATACAATAAGTTCTTCGAAGAACAAAATATTCCAAACTGAACCAAGTATAGTTGGTCGGGGATAAAAACCCACTAATTGTAGTTGGTCGACAAAGAGAATTAATTGACCTTGGTTGGTCGGACACATTTTAAAGACAAAAAGTTACCAAGTATGGTTGTTCGGGAATAAAAACCCACTAATTATAGTTGGTCGACAAGCATGATTTAACAACCTTTGTTGGTCAGAAAAATATTAAACATTTATTTTACTCATTACTTTATTATTAAGTGATCGAGCAACATTTCTGATACTTGCATTTTTATTATTTAATTGGTCGATGAACCACACAATATTGTTATGCAAGCACAAGACAATAGCAATACAAATTTGCAAACAAAAATGAAAGTCTTTCATTAAACTTCAAAACAAATTACAAGTTACATATGTGTACTAACTATTACATTGATATCCCTACTCTATTGGTTTCTTTCCCTTTGCTTTTGAGACAGGGTCCTCGCCAGCAGGAGGATTTTCCAGGCAAAGGGGAGAGTTAATAAAATTCAAGTCCTTCAGCATTCTGACATTCATTATTGAAGGAGTGTCCAATAGATTCTCGGAACGAGATACTTCAAACTGAGAATGCAAACTGTAGTCACCAAGATAATTTGCAATTAAGCTCCGAGGAATGGCGCGAGCTGGTATCCATTCCATGTCCAACTTGAACGGTGGCACAGGCAAGTCAAGCACTCCGGGCTCGTAGTAGTCCCACAAATAATGTCCCTGCTCGAGCTTCAACACACATAAGGCATTTAGCCAGCCTTGTTTATAGCCCTCATTATTGGCATTCTGGATACGAGCATCTAAATGGAATAGAGCCTCGTTGTATCCAGCCATCCAAAATTCCCTGGGCTGTTTATGGAATTGGAAAGTTAGTCTATCCAACTGCTCGTGAAGGTTTTTGGCAAAAATGTCCTTAGTATTTAAAGCCAACTTCGTCGCAGTAAGTTGATCTTCCAAAGTATGGATTTTCTTGGACATTTCAGACAAAGCCCAATATTTTGCATTCAATTGGAACGCTTGAGTTTCCAATGTTGAAAGAGTACGAGCTTCTTCAATATTACGGCTAAGAACTCTTGATCGACTCCGAGCAGGTGGAGAATTTTGCTCCTCGATAACATTTTGAACAGCTCTTCCTCGCCCACGAGAACCTCTTCCTCGTCCTCGAGCAGCAGTGGAAGTACCAGGCCTCTTTAAAGTGTCCAATTCTTGCCTTAATTTGGCATTCTCAACCTCTAGAAAGGAAAATCCCTCATCAGTCACTGGGATTACAGCTGTTGAAGAAGAATCTGCAGATTTATACTGCGCTAGCTCTTTTTGCAAATTGTTATTTTCTTGCTCCAGCAGCTCGGCAATCTGTCTACAGGCTTCAATTTCACCCTTTAGGGCTTTCTCCCTGACATCGTACCCAACAATGATCTTTTTGTGGCCTGTCTCGGAAGAAAGCTGCTGATACCTATTCTCATACCCCTCATGCAACAGGGCAGTTGATTCATTATGTTGATTCTGAAGATCTTCTAGGTTACAATGAAGCTCCTCGATCAATTCATAGTACGCTACGTTGTTGCCCAGAGCTCGGTCAAGTAAATCCTTCAGGTACTGATATGCCTCAATTGCCTGCTCTGAAGCATCATGGCCAAGGATGTCAGCAATTTCAGATACACTCAGGTCTGTGTGACCAGTCTTATAATATTCCTGGCATTGCTGCATCAGCTTTGTATCATTGGCAGATATCAGTTCCATTCTAGCCATAAACTAGTAAAGAGGAGAAGATAAGAGTTAATAAAGAGGAAGAGAGAACATCAACAATGTAGAGGAACAAGAAGATATGATTTTATTACATCATCAAAAAAGATTACATCGTTCGGAATACAAAATACAAAGTAAAAGAAAAACAGAAAGAGAATACCGAACAACTTCACACCTTTACCTTGTCTCCCAAGACTTTCTCGGGAGGCTGGGACGAGGAGCTTGGTTGCTCGGTGGGAACAGTGATTTGATTGGCAGAAACTGGGACTTGTTCTGGAGGGGCAGGCAAGGATGAAATCTCCTCGGTGCTTGTCTGGTTGGATTGAGGAGCAAGGATTTGATCACCCACTGTCATTGAAGATTCTTCAAATGCAGCTTCGTCTTCATCTTCGTCTTCAATAACTGGAGGAGGACCAGGGAGATGTTTCTGAAATAGCTCGGAGTCCTCACTCACCTTCAATTCCTGCAAGGCAGCAACCCAACCATCATTGAAGTACTTCAAACTTCCATACTTCACCTGGGTCATCATTGCTGCTACCCCCCTATCCCATCCTTTGTCCCAACCATTTCGAAAGGATTTCTTCACAGCTGTTTTCCTCTTCATTTTTTCCAAGGAGAGCTTCTCGGACAGAAGATCCTCGGTGGCTTTCAACTTGGCATCCACCTCCTCCTTTTGGCGATTTACTTCTCACAGGAGGGTCAGCTCTTCTTCAGCTGATTTCAGTTTATTCTCAAGATCCCCGAAGGTAATGAGCTTCTCGACGTATTCTTTATTCTCTCTCTCCAAGTCCTTCACTTTATTGCCCAATTGTACCTTCTCTGCCTCAGACGCAGTCAACTTCTTTTCCCATTCGCCCTTATCCATCGTCGTATTTTTGACGAGATTCCTTCAGAGATTGGGCCAAACCCTGGAAAGCATCCTCCACTCCAGACGAGGAGCTAGAAGCCTTGAGTTCTTCATCTTTCTTCACTATGGTGTTAAAACAACTCACCAGCTGAAAAAGAAGGTAATAACAAGTTAGTGCCGAGATACATATATTGACTGAAAGAAATAAAAATTCAGGATAAGAAGAAACTTACTGAAGCAATATGACGAGTAGCTAGGGATGTCAGCATATCCCTAGGCATGTTTTCTTCAATTCCTTGGACCTCAGGAATGGTCCAAGTCTTCATCGAGCTCATTGCAGAACTCGGGGGAATAATTGTTGGAACACCAGCTCCACTAGCTTGGAGCTGGGGAATGACTTCAGAAATATTGACCGAGGAGGATTTCTTCAATCTCCTCGGTGCCTTTTAAACAACCTCAACCAAAGAAGAACTTTTGGTTGGAGAGATGATGATTACTTCAGCAAGTGCATCCTTCTGCACAGGAGCCACTGGGGGCTTCTCGGCAACCTTCTGAGCAGCAACAGAAGGAGCAGCATCCACTTTCTTTGACCCCTTTGGGGCATCAACCTTGGTTCTTTTTCCATCACCAGCAGAGGAGGCCTCCTCGAAGATAGCAGGAACTCTTCTCTTACCCATCTTCTGACTCAAAGGAATGTGAGATTCTGGTGAAGAATCTTCAGAAGCTGGCAATGGTTCACTGATGCTGACCACTGGACGAGCAGTAAAGGAGGATGTATAGCTCCTATACTGCAGCAAATATGAAGCAGACCTGACGTGCTCGTCTGCAACCTTCTGATGCAAACTCCAGATATGTTTCAATTGCCTTATATTAACTTCTGATTCTTTGGGAGTTTTTCTCTTGCTGTCAACTGCAAACAAAAACATATTGAAATGTCAATCACGCATTTTTTCAAACATAATGAAATCATAATTTCAGGAATAAAATAAAACAGAAATAACCTATCCCATTGCCATATGGAGGGCATTTGGGACCTTCATATACGTCATCTCCGGACAAAGGGGCATGTTGCCAATTTTTTATAACTACCCCATTTTCAAAATAAACCCTGTTAGCATCAGGGAGGTTGACTACTAGAACCCTATTCAAAAATCTAGTTTTTAAATAATAAACATCATCTAGAATAGCCCATCTATAACAGTACATAATCTCAGGAATTCTTATACGAGTTCCATGAGTTTGATTTAACTTATGCACCCCATTAACTATTCTCCATGTATTAGGGGCTATTTTTGTAGGAACAACATCGAAGTGATGACAGAATTCTAAACATAAAGGGTTAGGTGGAAAAGAAAATCCACATTCAGCAATAAAGAGGCTGGGGAACCAATGTCCCTCAGCCAAACGAAAGTAATTTTGAGGTTCAGAAAGATCCTCCAAAATTACCCAAGAAGGGATGGAAAAATCAGAACGGAATTTCTCAAGAGATTCAATAATGTAAACCATGATGAATAAAAGAAGAAGGAAGAAGAGCTTACAGGGAAAAAAGAAGATCTGTTGACAAACGAACGAAAACAAGGATGAAAGCACAAGAGAAAGAAAGGCTATGAAAAACTCGAAAGCAGAAAATTGGAAAACGTAGAAGACGGTATGATTGCCTAAGAAGCTTAAATACTTTGCCTTGGGAAACGACGAAAGAAATGATTACAAAAAAGAAACTATTGCGCTACCGGAGGCTAAAAGGACAAAAACTGCACGAAGATCGAAGCGCTTATGAAAATTCAAAAAGGCGGATTCTGCGAATATGGAAGGAAATTCAAATATAAAGGAAACGCTCCTAAAACCCAGGAAAGTCATTTAATTTTGCCATATACCGAGAAAGAATGTTCCATACTCCTCAAAGTTCGAAATATGAAACATTGGGGGCTTCTGTTGATACCAAAATTAATATGCTGATGTGGACGAATAATAAGAAGACACGTGTCAATCTACGTGGCATAATAGCAACGAGGAAGTTCATTTCCCCGACCAAGTTATGTTCGCTCCGAGGAACTTCAGTGCTCCGAGGAACTCCAACGCTCCGAGGAACTCTTGAACAACGAGCAACTAAGGCGGTTCGAGCTGCATCTCGGCCACAGCATTGATTGCCAGATAATCAACAGTTCTACTATTCATTGAATGCTTATCCTTGACGCACACGTTTGAAGAACATTAAATGAACTACCCTTTCATATGTAAATCATTGAATGTATCACCCTTTCAGATGAGAGCCTCAAGGCTATAAATACATTGTATCACCCTCATTCAAAGGGAGAGGAATTTCTTGATAGAACCTTGTAATCGAGAATTCCTTAAACATTCAGCAATAATATAACAATGGACGTAGGCCATTCTTATAAGGCTGAACCACTTTAAAAATCTTTGTCTTATTTATTTATCTGTGATTGAATAATTAGAGCGATCTAGTTTTTTACATCAACAGCGCTAATAAATTTACCACATATATATTAATCTTATTCTCATAAATTAATATTTACTAATTTTAAATTATTTTCCATTTATATTAAATTTAGTCACGCATGTGAATTAATTGCTAAAATAAATTACTCAAAATTATGGGGTGTTATAATCATCAATAAACATAATTTATTTATTGAGGAGATTAATGGGGAGGTATAGGGAGAAAAAGAAGGACCTTCATATGATTTTTCTCGGTTTGGTGAAGGGGTATGATAGGATACCAAAAGATATAAAATGGTGGGTTGTACATAAATAAGGAGTGACTCGTATAAAACACCTTACTAAGTTGCTTAACACAATTTAAAATAGTTAAGTAAGTTCCGAACTACTTTTCGAGGAAACTCTTTTATAAAACAGAACAATTAACACAAGATTTGTTTAAACATTATGAACAAGTTATTTTTAGTTCTTGGAAATAGGTTTTAAAGTTCAACCTAAATCTAATTTGCAGCAGTAGTAATGAAGAGTTAAAAGCACACTCGAGAGACAAAGTTTTTTACGTGGTAAAACCCCAAATTAGGGGAAACATCCACGATGACCTCTACACCACAAAATAAAAATCCACTAATAATCAAACAATATTACAAGATTACAAGCACTAAGCATGCATTCAAGATCCTAATACTAAGATAGAAATGTACCTACACGAGTTCCCCTCTCTTTAGGCACTTCTGATTTGACATCTTTTATCTCCCTAGCAGCTTCTTTGCCTTCCTCCTTGTCATTTGTTTGCAGTGGCTCAAACAACCATATATCTCTCTAATGAACCACATAATCTAGTGTGAAACCATGCTTAAAATAATAACGGGTGGCCAGCCCTATACCAAATTAAATATGGAATCTCAAGTGGATCATTCTCAGCATCTACTGTCGATACTAAAATAAACATAACTAACTACCCAATACCATAATAAGCGGATGCCAGAAAATTTAAAAACGTACAATGAACACCATGCCAACAAACCAACAACAAGTTAGCTACTGAATATAATAATGTATACACACATACTAATGATAAAAGAAAGAAATCATATATTACATCGTAAGTACACAAAAAGGAAATACCCGAATATGTTGTCGGGTCACAGACAATGCAACAACCTAAGAAAAAAATAAAAGTACTACAAATAAGACCCTAGGGTATAAACCCGATATACAAACTGAATCCTTAAATAGATTTGCAAAAGATAGAAAACGGCTATAAGAAAAACCCCGAAACAGTCCGCATCTGCTACAGCTTCGAGGACATTGGATGGAAGAGCATCATTGGCGTCCTTGCGGTGGGACACCTATAATATATTACAATATATGTATAGCAAGAGTGAAATATAAATGGGTCAGAGCCCAAGGTTTGAAAACATTTAAGCAAGTGTATTAAAATTCATAATAATTAAAATGCACAATTTCATAATTAAAGTGGAGTCGCACTCTCGTGGAACTCAACTCATCCCTCACAAAAGCGCGCACCTAATCGTATGCACATGAATCCCCATTTAGCTACCCGACACATTCTACGGACAATTCAATCTTAATCTATGCATAACCTATAACAACGTAACCCAGTATCTAAACTATAACCTTTATCTTCTATTCTTACATATCCTAAGTTTGCACCCGAGCTTATACCTTAATATATTAATAAAATTCATCAGTTTCGGATTATTAACTTAAACATGTTATTAGCATCAGGATAGTCACACATCTTCTTTTTATTCTCATAAAGCATTGATTCACTATAACCCCAAAATCGAGTAGTAAGGACTAAACTTCTCCCCACTCCCAACATTGCGTTGCGTTTCGTGCGTGGCACGTCTCGCGAAGAGAAATCCAAATAAGGAACCCCCGATACACTACTCATTGACAATGTTGATCGTCGAGATCCATTATGCCCTCGGTACCAAACACATAAGACATCATTTACTTATTTATAATACTACTCTAAATACCTAAATAAGTTATCACACATTACCTTTAGGGCCTCAATAACATTACTTTAGTTATAAAACACGGTCATTCAACCCTAACAAATATGTACCTATAACATACATAGTGCATAATTAAATATCCAGAACACAATCACTTATAGGATATAAAATACTTCACAATGCTATCATCTTCCAGGAATTACTCACTTTATCCCAGGTTACCATCCACCGGACTATTATCACACCGCCCTGGTAATAAAAATGAAACACAACATATGGGAAGCGGTCATAGTTCCAAATTTGAAAGTCAGAAAGAATCATACCCAAGACTTCTCACCCAGAATAAAAATCATGCAATAAATAATGGATGGCTATGACCTGGGGACTATACGCACCCTGCTCCTCAAGCCAGGGGCCTCACACACATCGTGTAACTTCCCATAATAGCACTGGAGGGGTATGCTCACACAATAAGTATATATATCATTCACATTGCATATATATGCAATCACATCATATATGTTCAGACCATTACACAAGGTATATACATTCATGCCATATATATATATATATATATATATATATACACACCGATATACAGTAATTAACCCGTCTATAAGTATATACACAACTTATTCTAGACAGTGATATACTAAAACATTCCCAATTCAGATTACGATTCAGTTGATCATACGAACCATTAACGTTATAACATTTGTGATTTAATCCTAAAGTCCAACATCACTAAGCGTACCCCGCCTCTCTCTTATTGACCCATAATTATCTCCAAATAGAAATCTTGATGGTAGTAGGATTCCCCACTAAGTCGATACGATAATCTTCAATTTGTATTGTCTCAAAATAACAATATACACCCCCAATATTTCATCATAAGTGAAACTCCCTAAAAATCTCCAAAACGTACTTCTCGTAACATATTTAAATGTTCCTAATCGATAAACCCAAACGAAACGGAGCGAAACTCACTTTAGAAAAACCTCGCAAAACCAGCCATGTTTTCGAATCGATTCGGTCCTCAAAGCGAATCGATTCACCCCTAATGCGAATCGATTCGGTCCAACAGACCTGAAAGTCTGTCTTAGGCTGAATCAATTCATCTTTGGGTCCGAATCAATTCGGTCACTCAGACCTGTAAGTCTGCAACTTTCCGAATCAATTGGAAAAGGGGCCGAATCGATTCGGCCTGTTCAGCAAGCTAAGAAATGGTTATTTCTCCAAAACCAAAAATTCCAAAATTCAAATTAATCATCTTCTTCTCCATTATTCTTCCACCCAAATATTTTTCTAACATTAAAACTCATAATACATATCAACCCAACAAATTATATAACCTCAAATTCATATATAAACACCTCAAATGCAAGATTTACCCAAAATCTAGGTTTTGACATTTTTAACCCAAAATCTATATTTTTATCCACAAATCTTGAAATAAATGACATAAATGAATTATTTAGTAGGTTTCATCACTTGCCTTAAAGTTGTAGAGTCTGAATCTTCCTTGAAATCACGGTTTGGCCGGAGTCCCCAAACTTTTCCTCTCTTTCTCTTCTCCATTTCTTCTTCTCTCTCTCTCTAGGGCTTTCTCTCATTCTCACAAACGAGATTGTTATCTCCCGTAGGCTTTTTAAGCCTTTTCTCCAAGATACCCAACTTTAAATGATAATACACACTTTAAATGACTTGTTTACTCCAATTCGAGTCAAACTAACTTAATTTATTTCAGAACCCAAATAAAACCCAAGGACAGTCATTTTGACTATCTCGACCCATTCTGGATCAACCACGCACTCAGAATCGTCATCCGAAATACTTCATAACATCCTATACTTTTGACCTCAATTGCCAAATATAAAATTCTCCAATTTAAATAAATTTTATTTCTCCCAAATAAATTAAATTCTTAGTCCTAAAATCACGGGGTATTACAGACTTCCCCCTTACAAGAATTTCGTCCTCGAAATTAAGTTAAGCCTAGGACTCCGAACCTTAACTAGTTCTTACGTCTCCTACCCTCATGATCATTGTACCTATTCCTACCACTTCTCATGATGAATCATTTTAATTAAAAACCAAATCAGTTTACCAGGGCGCCCATACACCCCGTACTCGAGCTCAGCTGTAAAAACTTTACCAGACTCCATTTAGCCTCAAATCGTAAAATAACTCAAAATAAATTAATCCATTATAACTTACTAACTATATGAAAATTTTGAAATGTCCAAAGATTTAACACTTCTCAATTCCTGACATTCGCTACTTTCATGTGGAGGAGGTCTCGCAAGCAAAATCCAAAAAAGGAACCCTCCCAATACACTACTGTATAGTTCTGTCGAGGATTGAGATCAGTTAGACTAGGACTAAAGTTTTAAAAATATTTGAATCATTTTGATATTGCCCGAAGGCCTATAAAATAATGTAATACAAAATAGTTTTTGTGTCTTTCGACACACAAATCAAATACCTTATGCCCGAGACATAAGGCACCAACAAATACAATACTCTTACCAACCTTCTAATTCTCAACACATACACAACCATAAGCTAAAATTCCTAGCTCAACAACGATCCCGCTAAACCCTGAATATCTTCAGAAACAAAAATCCTTTACATCATAACAAAACATTGTCATACGATAGGCCCTTCCACAACTGGAACATTACAAATACATGCGTCTAGCATAATTATAAAATGATAGCTTTACCGTTACTACTTCCACAACTTTAACAGTTTCCATTTTTGAAACAAAATCGTAACTCTCTACTGGTACATCGCAAGATAATCTATTCTTTCGAAATATATCATCTAAGTGCCCCACTTTCCCACTCTTCCCTTCCAGGTCATTCCATACATAACAGGGTTATAACAACAAACCACTCATTAAAATCTTACTTGCGACGCTCCCAATACCCCTCAAAGCATAACCTAAACACAAACGAAAATTAATTTACATTTACCTCCATATTCCAACTGCCTTACTTCATCCATGGGTTCCTGTTCGAAGTCCTCTTGCCCAAACTGGCCTATGATCTGCTATAGGGGTTGCACATCCAAAATCTCCTCAAAAAGTTTTCCTCTACCTCTTTTGGGACAATCCCTTTTCCTATGACCTATCTATCTACAAAAGAAACATCTACTAGCAAATCCTCCCTGCCCATCCTGAGGGACAAAGTTCTGTTGCGACCCTTGATAATCATGCCTATACCATGTTGCTCCACTGGCATTATTTTCTTCAGATCTACTTGATGACCCCAAGTCTCTAAATTTCTTACCCCTTTTCAAACGAAGATGATACTCCTGACATTGTAACAATTTCACATTCACCGCCTCGTTAAAAGTCAATAATGTTGGGTTCCCTAACAAGTGTTGTCGAATTCACCATTCTAAACCTCCCACAAACTTCGCTATTAGCTTATCCTCCGTATTTACCTCATCGGGCATGAAATTTGCCAATCGAGTAAATTCTTCTTCGTACTCAGCCACCGTTCAATTAGTTTGAGACACATCTAGTAATCTCCTCCTCATTTCCATCTGGATCACAAAAGGAAAATACTTTCGATCAAAGCGTTCCCAAAAATCTGCTCTGGGCATTACATCTCTCTACTTCGATGTGGTGATTGATTCCTACCATTGGAGAGCGGCACTTGATAGTGTAAAGGTGGTGAGTAATTACTTCTGCACCTCACTGAATTCAACCATTCGAAGGTGCCTTTGCATACCCTTCTTTTAACGACGTGCAACTATTGCATCAGCTCTCCCCCACAAATTCTAGAGGATGTACCTTTCGAAAAGCTTCTTGTACTCTTTCCCATTTAGATGGCCCTGGGAGGGCTTGGAATACTTGAGTTGTAGGTTGATGTGCCATCGCATAAATGGTAGCAGTTATTGCTTGTACCATAATATTGGCAACTTCAGATGTGGTCACAATCCCTTCAGACATTTGGAGTTCCACGTTTTTCATCCCCTCTGTTTGCCCTGCCTAGATGACCTCTCTTTGGTGGCATCTGAAACATAAGAAACTATATCAGAACGTCATTCTAGTGATTACACATCGCAGAAGAAAATATAAGCATAATGAACACAATAGTCCTAATAGTAGGGATTTACATCAAGAATGCTTACGGAAGAACACAAAAAATAGGCATAGAGCCTAAAAACACTAGAACCTGATGCTCTGATACCACCTGTGACACCCTACTTAAAATAATAACGGGTGGCCAGACCTACACCAAATTAAATCAGGAATCTCAAGTGGATAATTCTCAGCATCTACTGTCAATACTAAAATAAACATAGCTTGATGCCAAAAAATTTAAAAACATACACTGAACACCATGCCAACAAACCAACAAAAAGTTAACTACTGAATATAATAATGTATACACACATACTAATGATAAAAGAAAGAAATCATATATTACATCGTAAGTACACAAAAGGAAAATACCTGAATATGCTGTCGGGTCACAGACAATGCAACAACTTGAGAAAAAAATAAAAGTACTACAAATAAGACCCTTGGGTATGAACCCGATATACAAACTGAATCCTTAACTAGATTTGCAAAAGATAGGAAATGGCTATAATAAAAACCCCGTTACAGTCCGCATCTGCTACAGCTTCGAGGACATTGGATGGAAAAGCATCAATGGCGTCCTTGCGGTGGGACACCTATAATATATTACAATATATGTATAGCAAGAGAGAAATATAAATAGGTCAGAGCCCGAGGTTTGGAAAACATTTTAGCAAGTGTATTAAAATGCATAATAATTAAAAATGCACAATTTCATAATTAAAGTGGAGTTGCACTCTCGTGGTACTCAACCCACCCCTCAACTAAAGCGCGCACCTAATCGTATGCACATGAATCTTCATTTAGCTACCCGACACATTCTAGGGACAATTCAATCTTAATCTGCGCATAACCTATACCAACGTAACCCAGTATCTAAACTATAACCTTTATCTTCTAAACTGACATATCCAAAGTTTGCACCTGAGCTTATACCTTAATATATTAATAAAATTCATTAGTTTCGGATTATTAACTTAAATAAGTTATTGGCATCAGGGTAGTCACACATCAGCTTTTTATTCTCATAAAGCATTGATTCACTATAACCCCAAACTCGAGTACTAAGGACTAAACTTCTCCCCACTCCCAAAATTGCGCTGCGTTTTGTGCGTGGGACGTCTCGCAAAGCGAAATCCAAACAAGGAACCCCCCGATACACTACTCCTTGATAATGTTGATCGTCGAGATCCATTATGCCCTCGATTCCAAACGCATAAGACACCATCTAATTATTTAGAATACTACTCTAAGTACCTAAATAAGTTATGACACGGTACTTTTAGGGTATCAATAACATTACTTTAGTTATAGAACACGATCATTCAACCCTAACAAATATGTACCCATAACACACTTAGTGTACATTTAAATATCGAGAATACAATCACTTAGGCCTCGTTTGATGAATCGTATAAGGGGTCCGGGTAGGATAGGATAAGATTCGGATTGGATAGGATAAAGATGAACCGTATAAGGCTTATTCCAATACTGTGTTTGGAACAATTCCGGATAGGAAGACAGGATGGGATATAATAATACAATACTGTGTTTAAAATGCTCCATATAGGATTAATTTATCTCCAGTTTTCCAAAATACCCTTATTTTGTATTTCATAATAAAAAAAAAATACAAAATAGTAGTTCATGATAAAGTAACAAACATAAAAAAATAAAAATAAAATAAAAAAAGAGGAGAAAGTTACCTACGGTGATGAAATATATGAATGAAGAGTTATGTGAATCAAAGGGACCACCGACTTCTATCTAATACTTGAGATAGTGCAAGTTGAGTGAGTTTTTTTGTAACTTAGTGAGGGTAGATTAGTATTTTTTAATTAAATTTTGACACCGTATAATTTTACATGATCATGAAGGTGGGATTTTTTTATCCCACTCCTTGTGGGATAAGGAGCTCACTTTGGATAACTTATTCCATCTCATATCCCATCCTAAGCTACACCAAACATTGGATAGGATAATTTTATCCAATACGACCCTCTTATACGGTGCATCAAACGAGGCCTTATAGGATATAAAATACTTCACAATGCTATCATCTTCTAGGAATTACTCACTTTATCCCGGGTTACCAGCCACCAGACTATTATCACACCATCCTGGTGATAAAAATGAAACACAACGTATGGGAAGCGGTTATAGTTCCAAATATGAAAGTGAGAACGAACCATACCAAAGACTTCTCACCCAGAATAAAAATCACGCAATAAATAATGGACGACTATGACCTGGGGACTATACGCACCCTGCTCCTCAAGCCAGGGGCCTCACCCACATCGTGTAACTTCCCATGATAGCACTGGAGGGGTATGCTCACACAATAAGTATATATATCATTCACATTGGATATATATGCAATCACATCATATATGTTCAGACCATCACACAAGGTACATACATTCACACCATATATATATATATATATACACACACACCGATATACAGTAATTAACCCGGCTATAAGTATATACATAACTTATTTTAGATGGTGATATACTAAAACATTCCCAATTCAGATTACGGTTCAGTTGATCATACGAACCATTAACGTTATAACATTTGTGATTTAATCCTAAAGTCCAACAACACTAAGCGTACCCCGCCTCTCTCTTATTGACCCATAATTATCTCCAAATAGAAATCTCGATGGTAGTAGGATTCCCCACTAAGTCGATACGATAATCTTCAATTGTACTCTCTCAAAATAACTCTATACACCCCCAATATTTCATCATAAGTGAAACTCCCTAAAAATCTCCAAAACGTACTTCTCGTAACATATTTAAATGTTCCTAATCGATAAACCCAAACGGAACGGAGCGAAACTCACTTTAGAAAAACCTCGCAAAAACAACAATGTTTTCGAATCGATTCGGCCCAACCCAAATCGATTCGATCCTCAAAGCAAATTGATTCGCCCCTAATGCGAATTGATTCGGTCCAAAGGATCTGAAAGTCTGTCTTAGGCCGAATCAATTCGGCTTTGGGTCCAAATCGATTCGGCTTTGGGTCCGAATCAATTCGGTCACTCAGACCTATAAGTCTATAACATTTCGAATCGATTTGAAAAGGGGCCGAATCGATTCGGCTTGTTCAGCAAGCTACGAAATGGTTATTTCTCCAAAACCAAAAATTCCAAATTTCAAATTAATCATCTTCTTCTCCATTATTCTTCCACCCAAACATTTTTCTAACATTAAAACTCATAATACATTAATTATACAACCTCAAATTCATATATAAACACCTCAAATGCAAGATTTATCCAAAATCTAGGTTTTGACATTTTTAACCCAAAATCCATATTTTTATCCACAAATTATGAAATGAATGACACACATGAATTATTTAGCAAGTTTAATCACTTGCCTCAAAGTTGTAGAGTTTGAATCTTTCTCTAAATCACGGCTTAGCCGGAGTCCCCAAGCTTTTCCTCTCTTTATCTTCTACATTTCTTCTTCTCTCTCTCTCTCTCTAAGGCTTTCTCTCAATCTCACAAACGAGATTGTTATCTCCCGTAGGCTTTTTAAGCCTTTTCTCCAAGATACCTAACTTTAAATGATAATACACACTTTAAATGACTCGTTTACTCCAATTCGAGTCAAACTAACTTAATTTGTTTCAGAACCCAAATAAAACCTAAGGACATGCATTTTGACTATCTTGACCCATCCTGGATCAACCGCGCACTCAAAATCGTCATCCAAAATACTTCATAACATCCTCTACTTTTGACCTCAATAGCCAAATATAAAATTTTCCAATTTAAATAAATTTTATTTCTCCCAAATAAATTAAATTCTCAGTCCTAAAATCACGGGGTATTACATATGGGTGTTTGTGTGAGAATGATAGTGATAGTGATGTGACTAAAACTACATGCAAGTATACAGCTCACACCTCTCAAGATTTATATAAATAAATCTTATAAATTGCATAGTTCTGAATGAGATGCAGAGATTTCAAATCACTAAGAAAATCAGACTTCAAGTTTTTTCAGATCTGAAAAGAATATTTCTGAAAAATAGATTCAATCATTTCAAAACTTATTTATATACGATAATAATTTCACAAACTCTGAAACTTATGTTTTTGAAACAAAACTTTTCAGATCTAAAACTTTAGACTATTGGAAGTCTCTTTTTCAAAGTATTTGAAAATATAGAGTAGATCTTTAAAACTATACACATGCATAGCAAGATCCAACAAAAAGAGATATCAAAAACCCTAAACTATAACGTGTAGTATATCTTATAGCAAATCTCAGCATTTCTAAAGAGAAATTTGAGATCTACCGTGAGAAAGGTTCCTAAGAGAGATACAAGTTGAAGAGGATATTCAAACCATAAAAACCACACACCAAACTCGCTGGAAACCCTAAAAAAATCTAACTCTCAACTAAGGGGGTTTCTGACTTTGAGTATGTACTAAAGTAGGTGTTTGGTTCGTGAGAAAAACCTAAGGGTGGGTTATTTAAGACGACTACTTCTCTCTTTCTCTCTCTCTCTATCTATCTATCTATCTTTCTATCTATCTATCTCTATCTCTATCGTCTCTCTTCTTTTTTCTCTCTAATGAGATAAATGCCAAAATCTTCAAATGGATACTAAATGGTCTCTATTTATACTGAACAAGGAAGGATCTAGACGTTCAAAGGAAATCAAGGGATAGGATTGAATTGACGATTCAAGGTCTGCTTTTATTTTCACTTTAATTGGCCCTTTTAGTTAACACGTGGATTGACTTCGAAGACATGCAGTTGATAACATATGATCCAATGGTGGTAATTAGTGATCAGTTTGAGAGTGTAAAGAAACACAAATCCAATCGGTATAAAGCCAACTCGTGTAATCATCTAACTGATTATAAAACGCATGTTTTTGGAAGTTTTCAAAATACAAATTGTACCCAAAAATGTCTCTAGCATTTTTATATTCTACCCTGGTAGTTTTTAAGGGATAAAAATAATTCAAATTAAGCCTACAACATTTTGAAACATGATTTTAAATGTTTAAAAATTATTTTTAAAATACTTTAAAATGTTTTTAAAATGTTTTAAAATTATTTTAAAAAATCCATAAAAATATGCAAGCATTTATGCACACACATTAACACCTATATGCATGAATTGTGTCATATAGTGTGTTCAAGAGATAAGAATACTTCCCATTTTATAGATGTATTGGACTTGGACTGGATGATGTTGAAGATGAATCTTGTAGATACCTTGGAGGGGATGCTCATGAAATCAAATCCTATTTTGTCACCATATCCAAACTAGTTGGAAATCCAATATAGTACGGACTCGAGTGAGTCAACCATATAGTGTATTCTCAATCTCCCCCTTTGGATATTGGAGACAAAATTCCTTTGAGTAACCTGTACTTATGGGTAAAAATAAAAATTCTAGATTTCCTATACAAAAGAGCTATCTACCCATTCCCATCCTAGAAACAAAAAGAGAAAGAAAAAGAAAATACAAAACTCAACTATCATACACCCCAATACCCTACAACGGTGATATCTGCACAAATGGTGTCTAAAATGCCTGAAAGAAAACACTTAAGGTGACATATTAGTTGAGTCAAGAGAGATAAAAATATAGCAAGTTACTCGAGTATTTCTCCCCCAATTTTTCTCAAATGTACAAATGTGACACCCGGCCTAATAAAATACCGGGTGATCAGTCCTATACCAAATTACAATAGGAATCCTAGTTGGTTCATCCTTAGCATCACTATCGAAACTTTTTTAAAACATACTAACCACCTAGTATTTCAAAAGCTGGTACCAAATTTCAACTTCTTAATTAAACAAAATTGTACATGCGGAATTAAATATAAATCATTCACACAACTGAATAAAATCAACTGAATAATTAATTAAACAATTTGCCGAATAAACCATCGGCCTCCAAAGCGAATAATCTAATACAAGCGTCCAACACCTGAATAAATACATCTAAAAACTGTACCGAGAAATCTGTGCGACAAGCCCTAACTAAAACGGAAGTTGATAAGTGATCCCTACTCTAAGAATGAATTAGGGATGCGTCTAATCCAAACTCCTGCTAGCATCCACAAATGCCGCAGCTCCATGTCCCTGGAATAGAATATCAATCCTGGCGTCCCTGTGGATGGACACCTAAAAGGTTTTTAAAATAGTTTTATAGCAAGGGTTCGAACCCAAAACATTTCGAAAATATTTAAAAATTAAAATTAACTGTAGAATTTAAAATGCATGAATGCGTTTCATATTTAAGTTAGTGTCGCACTCTCTTGAGGACATTCTTACCCCTCCACTATTGTGCATACCTAACGGTTACCTTTAGCCCACCTAGTTGTACTACCCCATCCAACTAATCCTGGTATAACCTCCCTTTGCCATACTACTCTAACCAGCGTATAATTATTCATGAGTTATAAGTTGTCTCACCAATTAACTTAATTAATTCCTTCTTAAATAATAGCATATAACCGTGACACAAGTTATATAAAGTAAATACATTACACACTGTATTATTACCCGCATATAATATTTAATACCATTATATACGTACCTTTACTAAAACATCCACACATATACCATACGTATATCCATCCCTCCGAATATACCCTCACCGGATGATTCCCTCTAAAGTGCTATCTCACTAGGTGTGATCACATAACCTAGTCACCCAAGTTGGAATCGCTCACCAACCTGGCCTAAAACATAAACAAAGTGGAGGCGGTCATATTCCTTCCCTGAAAGTGAAATAAGCCCCTCACCCATATATCGTACGCTATGACCTGGGGATATACTCACCCTACTCCTCAAGCTAGGAGATTAACCCACATCGCGCAACCTCCCTTGATAGCACTAGAGTATATAAATTAAATAAATATCTAATCACTGATATTTAATAGCACACACAATAAATACACACACACACACACACACACACACACACACACACACACACATATATATATATATATATATATATATATATATATATATATTATCACTACACCGTATATATATAATATATAAACCTCGGCTTTACCGTGTACTCAAAACCCATAACACTAGCCTGTAATTTTCTTGAGTCTCTGGCCTGACTCAACTTAATTAATTTTCTCACTTAATAATTTATCATCTTCCCGAGTCTATGGTCCGACTCTAATTTATTTAATATAATATTTTCCCCGAGTCTATGGTTCGACTCTAATATAAATACTTTACACATTAATTTATATGATATTTACCCGAATCTATGATTCGACTCTAATTTAATTAATTTACCTATTAATTAATTAATACCAAGCCGAGTTTGTGGTCCGACTCTAATTTAATTAATTTACACATTAACTAATTAATATCAATCTGAGTCTGTGGTCCGACCCTAATTTAATTAACTAGCACAGCAATTAATTTAATACCCTCCCGAGTCTACAGTCCGACTATAATGTAATTAATTACCAAAGCAATAAATTTAATACCTTCCTGAGTCTACAGTCCGACTCTACTTTAACTAATTAACACAACAATTAATTTAATATATTCCCGAGTCTACAGTCCGACTCTAATTTAATTAATCAACACATCAATTAATTCAATACCTTCCTGAGTCTACAGTCCGGCTCTATTTTAATTAATTAATACATCAATTAATTTAATATCTTCCCGAGTCTACAGTCCGACTCTAATTTAATTAATTAACACATCAATTAATTTAATACTTGGTATCACCCAACCATTATCCCGGACTCGCTCACTTGGCCCGTACCGTCGTTAATAACCGATTCTATATTTTGCCCCATAACTAATTTATTTCACCTCAATTCCTTTAATAATGTAGTGTCACCCAACTACAATACCCGGATATTTTTCCTCGGCCCAAAATCAATACTTATGCATTATTTTCCAAAATTTAATCATCTCGTGACATACAATTTATCACCTTCCTAAACCCAATTATACCCCTTATAATTGTTAAGGAATATGTGCCACATATGAATTTATCGCAAAAAAAGTAGTAGCAAAATCTAAATTTACTTCCCTTTATATATAAAATTGGTCGAATTGCCAAAATTCTGGGACCATCGATCGATCGATCGAACCAGTGTTCGTCTTCTCTGGCTTGTGTTTTTAGCCATTAACGAACCCTCAAGCTTTTTGTTTCTTCCCAAACCTTTACTCAATCACAACCAACATTATCTATACATCAGAAAAGGTTATAAACATCCTAAAGACCTTAATCCATCATCAAATTTATACATAACCCTAAGTATATCCGATTTGGGTTTTTCATCCGGGTTTCATTTTACCAAAATCGACCTCATCATTCTCAATCAATTAAATCACCAATACCTGTTGTAATCCACTCTAAAATTTAATCTTAACAGTCCCAAATCATGACCTAACATCCTTCGAGTAATTAAATCTAACCCTTACTCTACTTTCAGAAAAACTCAATTTAATCATGGTTACACACCCAAAACGAATTTTCATATACACACACACTATGATATGAATTAGTTATTGTAACAACCCGCGTAATTTTTGGGGAATTTTCAAAATAAAGAGGAAAAATAAAGTTTTTGATAAAATTATTTTTATTGCTCAAATATGTTGATTATTATTTTTAAAGGTGAGAATTTAAAACGGTTTCGAAAACGGAGTTAAAACGGATTTTAAAATGATTTTTAAATGTTTTTAACTCTTGGAGTTGTTTTAACTTCCAACTCTTCATTTCTTTGCCTTATTTAAAGGAGTCTTTTGGATTTCAACCCTTCATTTCTTTGCATTATAAAAGGAAGTCATGGGCAACCCTTTTAACATACTTTTGGCACAAATTTTGGCAGCAAATATATTTTGTATTCCTCTTCTTTTTATATACACATTGGCCCTTGAGATTTGTGAGTTCCAACCTTAGATTAGAGGTGTTCTTGGGGCTATTTTGTTGGAGGTTCTTGGAGGAGCTTCTGTGGATCTTTTGTGTTGATCTTGAGGATGTGATCATTGATTTCTCATCATGGTTTGAGGTATTTGGTTTTACACAATATGCTCCTTAAATCTCGCGAGTGTCATTCTCTTTGGATTTCTTATTAATTGAACTCATATTTGAATTGTTAAATTCATTGAAATCTGGAAAATAATTGTTGAAATTATTTTGATTCATGTGGTATCATTATATTGTTGTTGAGCACGTTGTCATGAGATTTTAAAATGGCACGGATGTTGGGCACCCGCCAAAATTCTTATTTCCCGGGCTATGGCTTGATAAAGCATATACGGATGTGGTGAGGCCTGGTGACCCATTGATGTGTTGTTGAGAAATTATAATGATGAAATGTTATTAAGATTTGCATTTTAATTTGAATATTCGTACTCGTGTTGTTACGTTTTGTTCATCGCTAATATATTTGTTGAGCATCTTTCCTGTCGTATTTTGTACTTCCCCATATTTTCTTTTAGTGGCAGGTTAGCGTGGATTTGTGACGCTATGGACCAATTGGGATGATTTTTAGCGTGGATTATATTGGGGAGAATTTTTAATACAAGTTGGAAGATTTGTATTATTTTGATGTATAGAGCTTGGGAGATTTGTATTTTTATTCGAGTTAGATCGTTATAATTTTAATTCGAGAGACATGTTGTAATTGAAGAGATTGAGATTAGTGGGTTTATTTAGATTCTCTATACCTTGTCACTTGTGGATTTGGATTTATTTTATCGCATTAGCGCTCCGTTCGCTCTCCCCGGGCGGGCGGGGGGTTACAAATGGTATCAGAGCTTAGGTATACGGCAACCCCCGAGGCTTGGGTTTTGGGTTCATTGCGTGGTTAGCAATTTTTGGAGATAGAAAATTTTAGGTGATATTCATGATAAGTTTCGAGATTAGAGGTGAGGAATTATTTTTGGCGACGAGATTATTTTTGGAGTTAGTGTAGTGGCCTGATTTTTGAGAGTTAGGCATTCGGCGAATTTCGAGGGCGAAATTCCATTGTTAGCGGGGAAGTGTAACAACCCGCGTAATTTTTGGGGTATTTTCAAAAATAAAGAGGAAAACTAAAGTTTTTGATAAAATTATTTTTATTGCTCAAATATGTTGGTTATTATTTTTAAAGGTGAGAATTTCAAACGGTTTCAAAAACGGAGTTAAAACGGATTTTAAAATGATTTTAAAATGTTTTTAATTCTTGGAGTTGTTTTGACTTCCAACTCTTCATTTCTTTGCCTTATTTAAATGAGTATTTTGGATTTCAACCCTTCATTTCTTTGCATTATAAAAGGAAGTCATGGGCAACCCTTTTACCATACTTTTGGCACAAATTTTGGCAACAAATATATTTTATATTCCTCTTCTTTTCATATACACATTGGCCCTTGAGATTTATGAGTTCCAACCTTAGATTAGAGCTGTTCTTGGGGCTATTTTGTTGGAGGTTCTTGGAGGAGCTTCTGTGGATCTTTTGTTTTGATCTTGAGGATGTGATCATTGTTTTCTCATCATGGTTTGAGGTATGGGGTTTTACACAATATGCTCCTTAAATCTCGCGAGTGTCATTCTCTTTGGATTTCTTATTAATTGAACTCATATTTGAATTGTTAAATTCATTGAAATCTGGAAAATAATTGTTGAAATTATTTTGATTCATGTGGTATTATTATATTCTTGTTGAGCACGTTGTCATGAGATTTTAATATGGCACGGATGTTGGGCACCAGCCAAAATTCCTGTTTCCCGGGCTATGGCTTGATAAAGCATATACGGATGTGGTGAGGCCTGGTGACCCATTGATGTGTTGTTGAGAAATTATAATGATGAAATGCTATTAAGATTAGCATTTTGATTTGAATATTCGTACTCCTGTTGTTACATTTTGTTCATCGCTAATATATTTGTCGAGCATCTTTCCTGTCGTATTGTGTACTTCCCCATATTTTCTTTTAGTGGCAGGTTAGCGTGGATTTGGGACGCTATGGACCAATTGGGATGATTTTTAGCGTGGATTATATTGGGGAGAATTTTTAATACAAGTTGGAAGATTTGTATTATTTTGATGTATAGAGATTTGGAGATTTGTATTTTTATTCGAGTTAGATTGTTGTAATTTTAATTCGAGAGACTTTGATGTAATTGAAGAGATTGAGATTAGTGGATTTATATTATTGTGGGTTTATTTAGATGCTCTATACCTTGTCACTTGTGGATTTGGATTTATTTTATCGCATTAGCGCTCCGTTCGCTCTCCCCGGGCGGGCGGGGTGTTACAAATGGTATCAGAGCTTAGGTATACGGCAACCCTCGGGGCTTGGATTTTGGGTTCATTGCGTGGTTAGCAATTTTTGGAGATAGAAAATTTTAGGTGATATTCGTGATAAGTTTCGAGATTAAAGGTGAGGAATTATTTTTGGCGACGAGATTATTTTTGGAGTTAGTGTAGTGGCCTGATTTTTGAGAGTTAGGCATTCGGCGAATTTCGAGGGCGAAATTTCATTGTTAGTGGGGAAGTATAACAACCCGCGTAATTTTTGGGGTATTTTCAAAATAAAGAGGAAAAATAAAGTTTTTGATAAAATTATTTTTATTGCTCAAATATGTTGGTTATTATTTTTAAAGGTGAGAATTTCAAACGGTTCCGAAAACGGAGTTAAAACGGATTTTAAAATGATTTTTAAATGTTTTTTTAACTCTAGGAGTTGTTTTGACTTCCAACTCTTCATTTCTTTGCCTTATTTAAAGGAGTATTTTGGATTTCAACCCTTCATTTCTTTGCATTATAAAAGAAAGTCATGGGCAACCCTTTTAACATACTTTTGGCACAAATTTTGGCAGCAAATATATTTTATATTCCTCTTCTTTTTATATACACATTGGCCCTTGAGATTTGTGAGGTCCAACCTTAGATTAGAGGTGTTCTTGGGGCTATTTTGTTGGAGGTTCTTGGAGGAGCTTCTGTGGATCTTTTGTGTTGATCTTGAGGATGTGATCATTGGTTTCTCATCATGGTTTGAGGTATGGGGTTTTACACAATATGCTCCTTCAATCTCGCGAGTGTCATTCTCTTTGGATTTCTTATTAATTGAACTCATATTTGAATTGTTAGATTCATTGAAATCTGGAAAATAATTGTTGAAATTATTTTGATTCATGTGGTATAATTATATTGTTGTTGAGCACGTTGTCATGAGATTTTAATATGACACGGATGTTTGGCACCCGCCAAAATTCCTATTTCCCGGGCTATGGCTTGATAAAGCATATACGGATGTGGTGAGGCCTGGTGACCCATTGATGTGTGGTTGAGAAATTATAATTTGCATTTTGATTTGATTATTCGTACTCGTGTTGTTACGTTTTGTTCATCGCTAATATATTTGTTGAGCATCTTTCCTGTCGTATTGTGTACTTCCCCATATTTTCTTTTAGTGGCAGGTTAGCGTGGATTTGGGACGCTATGGACCAATTGGGATGATTTTTAGTGTGGATTATATTGGTGAGAATTTTTAATACAAGTTGGAAGATTTGTCTTATTTTGATGTATAGAGCTTTGGAGATTTGTATTTTTATTCGAGTTAGATCGTTGTAATTTTAATTCGAGAGACTTGTTGTAATTGAAGAGATTGAGATTAGTGGATTTATATTACTGTGGGTTTATTTAGATGCTTTATACCTTGTCACTTGTGGATTTGGATTTATTTTATCGCATTAGCGCTCCGTTCGCTCTCCCCGGGGAGGCGGGGTGTTATAAATGGTATCAGATCTTAGGTATACGGCAACCCTCGGGGCTTGGGTTTTGGGTTCATTGCGTGGTTAGCAATTTTTGGAGATAGAAAATTTTAGGTGATAGTCGTGATAAGTTTCGAGATTAGAGGTGAGGAATTATTTTTGGCGACGAGATTATTTTTGGAGTTAGTGTAGTGGCCTAATTTTTTAGAGTTAGGCATTCGGCGAATTTCGAGGGCGAAATTTCATTGTTAGTGGGGAAGTATAACAACCCGCGTAATTTTTGGGGTATTTTTAAAATAAAGAGTAAAAATAAAGTTTTTGATAAAATTATTTTTATTGCTCAAATATGTTGGTTATTATTTTTAAAGGTGAGAATTTCAAACAGTTTCGAAAACGGAGTTAAAACATATTTTTAAATGATTTTTAAATGTTTTTAACTCTTGGAGTTGTTTTGACTTCCAACTCTTCATTTCTTTGCCTTATTTAAAGGAGTCTTTTGGATTTCCACCCTTCATTTCTTTGCATTATAAAAGGAAGTCATGGGCAACCCTTTTAACATACTTTTGGCACAAATTTTGGGAGCAAATATATTTTATATTCCTCTTGTTTTTATATACACATTGGCCCTTGAGATTTGTGAGTTCCAACCTTAGATTAGAGGTGTTCTTGGGGATATTTTGTTGGAGGTTCTTGGAGGAGCTTCTGTGGATCTTTTGTGTTGATCTTGAGGATGTGATCATTGGTTTCTCATCATGGTTTGAGGTATGGGGTTTTACACAATATGCTCCTTCAATCTCGCGAGTGTCATTCTCTTTGGATTTCTTATTAATTGAACTCATATTTGAATTGTTAGATTCATTGAAATCTGGAAAATAATTGTTGAAATTATTTTGATTCATGTGGTATAATTATATTGTTGTTGAGCACGTTGTCATGAGATTTTAATATGACACGGATGTTTGGCACCCGCCAAAATTTCTATTTCCCGGGCTATGGCTTGATAAAGCATATACGGATGTGGTGAGGCCTGGTGACCCATTGATGTGTTGTTGAGAAATTATAATGATAAAATGCTATTAAGATTTGCATTTTGATTTGAATATCCGTACTCGTGTTGTTACGTTTTGTTCATCGCTAATATATTTGTTGAGCATCTTTCCTGTCGTATTGTGTACTTCCCCATATTTTCTTTTAGTGGCAGGTTAGCGTGGATTTGGGACGCTATGGACCAATTGTGATGATTTTTAGCGTGGATTATATTGGGGAGAATTTTTAATACAAGTTGGAAGATTTGTATTATTTTGATGTATAGAGCTTTGGAGATTTGTATTTTTATTCGAGTTAGATCGTTGTGATTTTAATTCGAGAGACTTGTTGTAATTGAAGAGATTGAGATTAGTGGATTTATATTATTGTGGGTTTATTTAGATGCTCTATACCTTGTCACTTGTGGATTTGGATTTATTTTATCGCATTAGCGCTCCGTTCGCTCTCCCCGGGCGGGCGGGGTGTTACAGTTATCACTTCACTATAGTTAACCACTTGCCTGGAATTGTTCGTAGGGTCTGATCCGTTGGTGTAGAGTGGTTGATGAAGAACACCCCAATTAGTCCCTTAATTTTGCTCCAAAAGACCCCTAATTGTCTTCTTGATTAGCTTCCTCAAATCCTCTCTCAAACCCTAGGTTTAGAATTTTTTATCTGTCGTTCTTAGTCCCCGAATTAGGTTAAAAAAACTTCAATCCCGTTTTTGGCCATATGGGCCTAATTAAAATAGCCCAAATCACCCCGTGTGGGCCCCCGGCTATGCCCAAAAATATCCCGAGACCCAATTACTACCCCCGGGCACTCTTTTCTGACTATCTCGACCCATCCGAACTCAACCATGCACTCAGGATTGTCATCCGAAATACATTTTGACATCCTCCAATTTGGCCCTCAAAATGCTACACACCTTAATTCGGACAATTTAACTTAAAGTCGCCAATTATAAATAATTCTTCTCACTCCAATAAATTCTCCAAATCAAAAATTTAAGTTTCTCCGATTTAAATATTTTTATCTCTCCCAAAAATAATTAAATATTAAATCCTCAAAATTTATGGGGGGTTACATACTTCCCCCCTTACAAAGGAATTTCGTCCTCGAAATTAAGATAAGCCTAGTGCTCCAAGCTCCGAATATCACTCTCTAGTCATGCGCCTATAAGCTCGATATATCTATCTCTCCCGCTTCTAACCATAAGTTACACAAATATGAATTTTAATTAACTAGGGCACCCATACACCCTGTACCCGTGCTTAACCGCACAAAATTTGCCTTAATTAACTCGGGTGCCCATACTCCCTATCCCCGTGCTTTACCGCACGAAAGTTACCCGACTATGCTAGTCGTAATCCGTAATATAACTTCCAACCCGTAGTCATATCAGACATATATATATATATATATATATATATATATATATATACTGGCCGGGGTGCCCAACCCATGTACTAACGACCAAACATCTCCTCACTTCCAACGTTGTGCTAAGTTTCATGCGTGGGACGTCTCGCAAAGCGAAATCCAAACAAGGAACCCCCCCCCCTCCCCGATACACTACTACCTAACATTATCGTTCGATGAGATCCGTTAAACCCTCAGTCCATAGCAGGTACCCCTAAATACTTATCTCTTAACACAACCGTATATATGCTTACCCTTATGCTACAAAAGACAACATAAAATACCGCGCCCTTACTATCACTAGTTCTTGCACAAAATAAACCCCGAGCTATCTCTCCCTGCTCAAAAATAAATCTAACCACCCTGATTCACTTTAGTAAACACCCCTACTTATCGGGATAAAACGTGAGAACACAAGACCTCACTTTGTGTCTATAGCACCACACAATACAACATATATACACACATATACATAGTCTAGACGCCCTCTCAGGTGATACCTAGTACCAATCATACCCTGGTGTCGCGAACACCAAAACTTACCCTCACTCTCCACAATAGTTCAAATCCATCGTTATCCAGTCGATATTTGGTAAAATTATTAACCCTACTACCATATTTCTCAAAATTAGTAACCGCTCGCAAAATTCAAACCTTCTCTCAGTGTACACCTCCACTCTCTCGTGGATAACACCAAAGAATTCCGCTACTCCATGAAAATTCCATCTATATACTATGGCTGCCACAGCCAGCGTACCCACTAAATTTGACTTTCCCACGAACTCTAGTAAAAATAATTCTTATATTGTGACACTCTCACTGTCACTCAAAACATACCCCATGCCCATAGGATAAAAGATGATTACCTTCATACTCTAGCTACAATGGTTAATCCTCGGGTTCCTGAGCAGCTTCCCCCTGCCCGAACGCACCCATGACCTGTTGTAGTGGCTGTACATCCAGGACCTCGTCCTGTAGTTGACCCATGCCTTACTTAGGACAATCCCTCTTCATGTGCCCCGTTTCCCCATAAACGAAATACCTCCTAATAAATTCACCCTGCCACTGGTCCCTTCCTTTCTGGCCTTGTCAGAATTCCTGGCCATCCTATCGATAGCCTCCCGCTCTAAATCATTTGGCATAATTTCCCTGCTGCAAATCCTGCCCCTGATCTCCCCATGTATACTACTGGGATACCCCACTGGTATTGTTCCTTCTTATTTTATCCGACTGGCTGGCTTCCACTCCCCTCCTGCTTCTTTTCACGTGGAAGCGATATTCCTGACAGTGCAGGAGTGTTGCATTAACTACATATGTATAAGCTACTAACGCGGGATTACCAATCAAATTTTGTCTGATCCTCCAGACTAACCTATCCATAAACCTTGCTTTCTTTCTCTCTTCATCGCTTACCTCATCCGGTACAAAATTTGACAAATGAGTGAATTCTTTCTCGTAATTGTCCACTGAACGGTCCCATTGTGTTACCTCTCTAAATTTCCTCCTCATTTCAGTCTCAACTGCAGGCAAAAAATACTTGCGGTCGAACCGCACCCAAAACTCAGCAATGGTTACTGTATCCTTTTCCTCAACTATGGTGATCGACTCCTACCACTGTAGCGCTGCTCCCACTAACCTAAAAGTGGCTAGCATTTGCTTCTGCACTTCGTTGCAATCTACTATGCGTAGGTGACACTGGATATCTCTCTTCCACTGACACCCTAGCACCACATTTGAACCCCCTCAAAACTCTGGTGGATGGCCCTTTTGAAAGACCTCTCGTACTTGCTACCACCCCGACGGCCCCGGATGGACCTGAACATTTGGCGCCAGTAACACTTGTGGATGATCTCATGGAAAGTACCTTGCCATTGCGATTATCGTTGCTTCAACTGCCTGTGCCACTAATTCAGTTACATGTGTTGCCGAAATCATCTCTGGCAGTTGTTGCGGTAACTCCTTCTTCTGATGAGCCTCTCTCGTCTCATCTCCCCCTGCTGCCCTAGATGCTTTCTCTCTCCTGGGTGGCATCTGAAATGAGAATCGAATCGTATGAGTTCACCCTCAAATATAAAATAATTGGCAGAAGAACGTAAATGCGCATACGTATAAGAATACAACAATCCTATGATAGGGCTCAATATCAAAGAATGCTGAGTTGAAACGTGAAAAGCCGCACAGATCCTAAGGACACTAGAACCTCATGCTCTCATACCATCTGTGACACCCCGCCTAATAAAATACCGGGTGATCAGTCCTATACCAAATTACAACAGGAATCCCAGTTGGTTCATCCTTAGCATCACTATCGAAAACTTTTTTAAAACTTACTAACCACCTAGTATTCCAAAAGCTGGTGCCAAATTTTAACTTTTTAATTAAACAAAATAGTATATGTGGAATTAAATATAAACTATTCACACAACTGAATAAAATCAACTGGATAATTAATTAAACAATTTGTCGAATAAACCATCGGCCACCAAAGCGAATAATCCAATACAAATGTCCAACACCTGAATAAATACATCTGAAAATTGTACCGAGAAGTCTGGGCGACAAGCCCTAACTAAAACTAAAACTGATAAGTGATCCCTACTCTAGGAATGAATGAGCGATGCGTCTAATCCAAACTCTTACTAGCATCCACATATGCCGCAGCTACGTGTCCCTGGAATAGAATATCAATCCTGGCATCCCTGTGGCTGGACACCTAAAAGGTTTTGAAAATAGTTTTATAGCAAGGGTTAGAACCCAAAACATTTTGAAAATATATAGCAAGTGAATTAACTGCAGTAATTTAAAATGCATGAATGCGCTTCATATTTAAGTTAGTGTCGCACTCTCTTGAGGACATTCTTACCCCTCCACTATTGTGCACACCTAACGGTTACCTTAACCCCACATAGTTGTACTATCCCGTCCAACTAATCCTGGTATAACCTCCCCTTACCATACTAATCTAACCCGAGTATAATTATTCATGAGTTATAAGTTGTCTCACCAATTAACTTAATTAATTCCTTCTTAAATATTAGCATATAACTGTGACACAAGTTATATAAAGTAAATACATTACACACTGTATTATTACCCGCATATAATATTTAATACCATTATATACGTACCTTTACTAAAACATCCACACATATACCATACGTATATCCATCCCTCCGAGTATACCCTCACTGGATGATTCCCTCTAAAGTGCTATCTCACTAGGTGTACGCACATAACCTAGTCACCCAAGTTGGAATCGCTCACCAACCTGGCCTAAAACAAAAACAAAGTGGAGGCGGTCATATTCCTTCCCTGAAAGTGAGATAAGCCCATCACCCATAAACCGAATGCTATGACCTGGGGATATACTCACCCTACTCCTCAAGCTAGGTGATTAACCCACATTGCGCAACCTCCCTTGATAGCACTAGAGTATATAAATTAAATAATTATCTAATCACTGATATTTAATAGCACGCATAATAAATACACACACACACGTATATATATATAAAATATAAATCCCGGTTTTAGCGTGTACTCAAAACGCATAACACTAGCCTGTAATTTTCCTGAGTCTCTGGCCTGACTCAACTTAATTAATTTTCTCACTTAGTAATTTATCATCTTCCCGAGTCTACGGTCCAACTCTAATTTATTTAATATAATATTTTCCCCGAGAATATAGTCCGACTCTAATATAAATACTTTACGCATTAATTTATATAATATTTACCCGAGTCTACGATTCGACTCTAATTTAATTAATTTACCTATTAATTAATTAATACCAAGCCGAGTTTGTGGTCGGACTCTAATTTAATTAATTTACACATTAATTAATTAATACCAATCTGAGTCTGTGGTCCGACCATAATTTAATTAACTAGCACAACAATTAATTTAATACCCTCTCGAGTCTACAACCCGACTATAATGTAATTAATTAACACAGCAATAAATTTCATACCTTCCTCAGTCTACAGTCCGACTCTACTTTAATTAATTAACACAACAATTAATTTAATAAATTCCCGAGTCTACAATCCGACTCTAATTTAATTAATTAACACATCAACTAATTTAATACCTTCCTGAGTCTACAGTCCAACTCTAATTTAATTAATTAACACATCAATAAATTTAATACCTTCCCGAGTCTACAGTCCCACTCTAATTTAATTAATTAACACATCAATTAATTTAATACTTGGTGTCACCCAACCATTATCCCGGACTCGTTCACTTGGCCCGTACCGTCGTTAATACCCGATTCTATATTTTGCCCCATAACTAATTTATTTCATCTCAATTCCTTTAATAATGTAGTGTCACCTAACTACAATACCCGAATATTTTTCCTCGGCCCAAAATCAATACTTATGAATTATTTCCCAAAATTTAATCATCTCACCACATACAATTTATCACCTTCCTAAACCCAATTATATCCCCTTATAATTGTTAAGGAATATGTGCCACATATGAATTTATCGCAAAAAGAAGTAGGAGCAAAATCTAAATTTATTTCCCTATATATATAAAACTGGCCGAATTGCCAAAATTCTGGAACCATCGATCGATCGATCGAACCAGTGTTCGTCTTCTTCGGCTTGTGTTTTCAGCCATTAACAAACCCTCAAGCTTTTTGTTTCTTCCTAAACCTTTACTCAATCACAACCAACATTATCTACACATGAGAAAAGGTTCTAAACATCCTAGAGACCTTAATCCATCATCAAATTTATACATAACCCTAAGTATATCCGATTTGGGTTTTTCATCCGTGTTTCGTTTTACCAAAATCGACCTCATTATTCTCAATCAATTAAATCACCAATACCTGCCGTAATCCACTCTAAAATTTAATCTTAATAGTCCCAAATCATGACCTAACATCCTTTGAGTAATTAAATCTAACAATTACTCTACTTTCAGAAAAGCCCAATTTAATCATGGCTACACACCCAAAACGAATTTTCATATACACACACTATGATATGAATTGGTTACCACTTAATTTTAAGAATCACTATAGTTAACCACTTGCCTGGAATTGTTCGTAGGATCTGATCCGTTTGTGTAGAGTGGTTGATGAAGAACACCCCAATTAGTCCCTTAATTTGGCTCCAAAAGACCCCCAATTCTCTTCTTGATTAGCTTCCTCAAATCCTCTCTCAAATCCTAGGTTTAGAATTTTCTATCTGCCATTCTTAGTCCCCCAATTAGGTTAAAAAAATTTCAATTCCGTTTTTGTCCATATGAGCCTAATTAAAATAGCCCAAATCACCCCGTGTGGGCCCGACTATGCCCAAAAATACCCCGAGACCCAATTCCTACCCCCGGGCACTCTTTTCTGACTATCTCGACCCATCCGTACTCAACCGCGCCCTCAGAATTGTCATCCGAAATACTTTTTGACATCCTCCAATTTGGCCCTCAAAATGCGTCACACCTTAATTCGGACAATTTAACTTAAAGTTGCCAATTATAAATAATTATTCTCACTCCATTAAATTCTCCAAATCAAAATTTTAAGTTTCTGCGATTTAAATATTTTTATATCTCCCAAAAATAATTAAATATTAAATCCTAAAAATTTACGGGGTGTTACAACAAAGGGGTGAAAACAGATAAAAAATCATAATAAATCATCTAACAACCTATGATAATCAACGGGTGACTTCTAGAGTCTCCTACATAAAACAGATATATGAGACGTCTTTTGTCATTTTTTAAATGATCGTACCCGATATCCTCAAAGACTAATTCTCAGCACGAATGTAACCGGGGGGATATACTAAAGATTGATAGACTGTTATTCAGTACCAACCATACCAATAGATTTTCATAAGGATTCACATCTCAAATTATCTAATGGATTAGTAAATAAGTCAGCCAATTGAAGTTCTGTGGGTATATAGTTTATCTCTAATTCTTTAGATTCAACTAATTCACGAATAAAATAGTGTATTATCTTGATGTGTTTAGTGCGTGAATGTTGAATAGGAAATTTTAGATATATTTATTGCACTTTGGTTATCGCAATAAAGATGTAACTTTTCTTCAATAATGCCACAATCACTAAGAATTTGCTTAATCCACATTAATTGAGCACAACAGCTTCCTGCGGCTATGTATTCAGATTCTGCTGTGGAAAGTGAAGTGCAATTTTGTTTTTACTACTCCATCCTACTAAGTTATTACCTATATAATAACAAGCGCTTGATGTGCTTTGGCTGTCATCAGAACAACAGATCCAATTTGCGTCTGTGTATCCTATAATTGTGCTCGAAGTGTCGTTTGTGTACCATATACCTAAATTTATTGTGTCATTAACATATATTATAATTCATTTGACACATTTCAAGTGACTTTCCTTAGGTGAACTTTGGTAATGGGCACAAACACACACAGCATACATGATATCAGGATGCGAGGTTATGAGGTATTACAGGCTACCTATCATACTTATATATAGGGTAGGATCTATAGCTTTCCCATGTTCATCTTTAGAAAGTTTAATTGAAGTACTTATACGAGTCCTAGAAACCTTGGCATTTTCTAATCCAAACTTTCTCACTAACTCTACCGCATATTTAGATTGCGAAATGAATAACCCATCTGATTTTGCTTGACTTGTAATCCTAAGAAATACTGAAGCTCCCCTATAAGCAATATTTGGAACTCCTCGTGCATAATTTTAGAAAATTCTTTAACCTCAGAAGGGGAAGTAGAACCAAATATTATGTCATCAACATAAACCTGAGCTATTAAGACATGTTTATTAAGATGTTTAACAAATAATGTCTGGTCATTTCCACCTCATCGAACCCCTTTATTGATTAAAAAGGTTGACATGCATTTGTACCAAGCCCGAGGGGCTTGCTTTAAATCGTATAGAGCCTTTTTCAATCTATAGACATGGTTTGGGTAATGAGGATTAATAAAATCTTTCGGTTGTTCAACATAAGTTTCCCTGTCAAAATACCATTTAAAAAGGCGAATTTTACATCCATTTGATAAAGTATGAATTGTAAGTGACAAGCTAAGTCCAATAGTAAGTGAATAGACACAAGGTGTGTGATCGGGGCAAAGGTATCCTCGAAATATATTCCTTTAACTTGAGAATAACCCTGGGCAATTAGTCTAGCTTTATTTCTAACTATCATCCCAGACTCATCTGTTTTTTTTTAAATCCAGCGAGTGCTAATAACCCTTTTATTTTTTGGCCTGGGTACAAGATACTACACCTCATGAATTTTAAATTGGATGAGCTCTTCTTGCATAGAAGTTATCCAGAATGAGTCATTGAGTGATTCATTTACATTCTTTGGTCCCATCAAAGAATCAAAACATGCAAAATGAGCAACATACATAATTGGGATCGTGTACGCACTGGCTCTTCAGGGTTACCAATAATGCTATCTATGGGATGATCTTTAGAAACCCAGTTAGGCACTTCAGGGATCTCAATTAGTAAAGGGTAAACTATCTCTCGAGAATCATAAGTAAAAGTATTTTCAAATTCATCCACAATAGTTAGCACTTATGCATTACTCTCGACATTAGTGTCACTCGCTATCACAATTATTGATTCCATTATGAATTTGGTACACAAATTATATATGCAATAAGCCCAACTATTAGGGGACTAACCCAAAAATATGGCTTTGTCACCACGAGTTTTAAATTTAGACAGGTGTTCTCTGTCTTTACAAACATAACATATACTCCCAAAAGTTTGAACATATTTTAAATTGGGCTTTTTTCCATACCAAAGTTCATAAGACGTTTGTTTGGTATTTTTTTGAAGGTACACTCTGTTGATAATACGACACGTTGTTTAAACAAGCTCAACCCAAAAGTATTTTGGCAAGTTCTTAGCATGTATCCTTACCCTAGCCATTTCCTGAATTGTGCGATTTTTACGCTCGGCAACACAATTATGTTGTGGTGTTTTAGGTGCACTGAACTCGTGTTGGTAACCATTACAGTTACCATATTCGGTTACGCCTAAGTCATTAAATTCACCTCCTCTATCGCTACGGATTCAATTGACTTGGGTATCTTTTTCATTTTTGATTCTTAAAAGAATTGTTAAAAATTCTTTTAATTTATCAAAACTTTATTTTAAAAAAGCTACCCAAGTGAATCGAGTGAAATCATCCACCATAACCATAATATAACTATTGACACAGAGGCTTACAGTTCGAGACGGACCCATGAGATATATGTGGATTAGTTCTGAGGTTTTATGGTTGGAGCATCTTTAACTTTCTGATGAGCAGATTTAACTATTTTTCTTATCAGTCCTTGGTCTATTATTGTCTTCAGTGTTGTGTTTGTCTGGATTTCTCTCATGAGGTCTGTTATTAGAATAATTTGAATAATCAATCTTCCCTTGTTTAAAAGCAACATTGATCCTAAACTTTAAAATTTTCTTAAAATGTTTAGACATTAGGGCTATCTTATTATCCAAGTTATCTAAGTCACACTCTTCATCAGAATCCAAATCAGTTTTAGGAACAACAAACTGTGGAGTGGTCATTTTTAGGCTAAAAAACTACATTGGGACTGGTGTGTCTCTCTTGATTATTGGAAAGTTGTTTCTTGAATTATAATTCCATTTTTACTGTCCTAAGCTTGCTACTGAGGAGTTTTGGAGTTAAGTTTGGGTCATTAATTTCCTTAATTGCATAACGTTTGTTATCAAACTTAGGGGGAAGAGTTCAAAGAATTTTAGAAACTATTTCTTTCATATCATACATAATTCCATTAACATGTAATGGTAATAACATCAGTCGATCTAATGTAGAATTCATCAAATGTCTCAGTTTCAGCCATAAGGAGAGTTGTATACTGTTGGACTAACATCTGAGTTTTGGTAGCCTTAACACGGGTATCACCTTCATGAGTAGTGACTAACATCTCCTAGGCTTCCTTGGATGTTGAACATATAGATATACATTTAAATTCATGTTCATTAACAGACATAAATATGACATTTTTCCCTTTATTGTTTCTTAAGGAGGCATGTTTTTCGTCCTTGGTAAACTCATTGAGGAGTTTTTTAGTTCTTACATCACTATCATCAGCAACAAGCTTAGTTGGATGATTATATTCATTTTCTATAACATCCAGGCATCATCTCCCAAAGACCCTTGAATGAAGGCAGTCATCCTTACTTTCTAGTAAAAAAAATTGGTTCCATCAAAAAGGGGAGGCCTGGACAAATTTCTAAGATGCTCAAATTTCTCATCCATTAAAAATTATTTTTTTCAAACAATTTCAAAGCACATGATCAGACAGTTTTTGAAAAATAAGTACTCAGCTCTGATACCAGTTGAAAAACATCACTAAGTTGTTTAACACAAGTTAAAACAATTAAGTGAGTTCCAAACTACTTTTTAAGGAAACTCTTTTATAAAACAGAACAGTTAACACAAGATGTGTTTCGAGATTATGAACAAGTTATTTTAAGTTCTTGGAAATAGGTTTTAAAGTTAAACCTAAGTCTAATTTGCAGCAGTAGCAGTGAAGAGTTAAAAAGCACACTCAAGAGACAAAGTTTTTTACGTGGTAAAACCCCAAGTTAAGGGAAACATCCACGGTGACCTCTATGCCACAAAATAAAATTTACTAATAATCAAACAATATTACAATATTACAAGCACTAAGCATGGATTCAAGATCCTAAGACTAAGAAACGTATTGTAAGGGCAAATTTCCAATCGAGTCAATATGTAGTGTTGGCTTAATTTTGGATAAAACAATTTGAGTCGTAGGATAGATGTTTATGTTGTACCCTTCAAGCCTATAATGTTAGAAGAGTTGAAGTTATGGGGCCAAGAATTTAAAGTCTCATCATTGTCGGGTTTCAAGTGCCATGTTTCACATCATCAACTTTATATCAATCCAAGTTTTCAAATGTATGAATGAAATTATATATATTTAGGACGTTGGATATTTTAATTGGGTGTATTTTATGAAATATTTTTCATAAATGTTTTTGGTCTTGAAATCATATTAGAAATTTTCATAAATGTTTTTGGGCATAAAATAATAATTTCAATTCTCTATAAAGTCGTTCGAACGAGGTTCAAACGACTTCTTAGCAAAATTCTTTGTTTTATCGTTCGAAGTTCTTTCAAATAGCGACGTTCGGACGAGTTTATATCCAACGAGTTTTTGCTTGTTTTTCTTCTGAAGTCTCGTTCGAACATTATCGTTCGAACGACATTTCAAAGGGAAAAGTTTTTGCAGTTTTTCATTTTAACTTCCCACTACCCCATTAACTCATTTCTAGATTTAATAAGTGCGGGAACAACTTTTTTGGTAAGACTTTTCACATATTCCAAGTGTTTTTGAGAGCCAAATTCCTATTCAAAAGTCTTCTTTTGTTTTTATGATTTGAAATGCAAAAATCTTTACACAAAAACTTATTTACACCCAATGTTTGAGTTTTAAATACAATTTCATATATATATATATATATATATATATATATATCTTTGCTTGGAGATTGATTTGGCACCGGGTTCTTCTCTACCCATCAAAGGAGATTGTTTGGGTTATTTCTCTACCCAAAAAGGAGATCATTTTCTTGGTTCATGGTGTGCATACATTGGAAAGGCCATCGTGCGTTTTGACAGTAGTTGTGCTCCATTGGTGGACTCTAATGTTCCGGTGGACTCCGGACTTATTGACTAGGCAGGGGTTGAAGCAAGAAGGAACGTCAAGGCTTGGACAGAGTCAAGTAATTGTTGTAAGTTTGTTGTCTTATTTTTGCAAACATACCATACCTAGTGAATTTCTAGGCAGGGTCATCCGAGGTTTTTCCCGTTGTAGGTTTTCCTCGTACATCACGGCGTAGTGAGTTTGTGTTTATTTTTTTATCTTGCAAAATCACCTAGATGTATGCTTAGGTTTAATCAAGATAAAATTGGTTTAAACACAAAATAATTTAATATCCTGTAAGTTTATTTTTTATAAATGTTTGGGTTAATTTAATTGATGTCAATTTAATTTAATTTGGCAAAAATGCATGTTTAGTTTATGTTGCATAATTTCTACCTTGAATTGAATTATTTTTTGTTTAAATGGAAATTGAAGTGTTGGTGTAGTTTAATTACACTTAGTTTAATCTTAATTTGATAAAATTAAAATTTGCAGTATTTAATTGTTAAGTTTTAAAAGATATTTTAATTTTGGAACATAATTGAACCATCTCATAATTAGTTGTTTAAAATTTGGGGGCATCCGCCTCTTTCATGTACCTACACGAGTCCCCTCTCTTTAGGCATTTCTGATATGACCTCTTTAATCTCCCTAACAGCTTCTTTACCTTCCTCCTTATCTGTTGTTTGCAGTGGCTCAAATAACCTTATATCTCTCAGATGAACCATACAACCAAGGTGTTCGTGTGAACGTGACAGTGATAGTGAAGTGACTAAAACTACATGCAAGTATGCACCTCACACCTCTCAAGATTTATACAAATAAATACTACAAATTACACAGTTTCTATCTGAGATATAGAGATTTCAAATCAATAAAAAAAACAGACTTCAAGTTTTTTCAGATCTGAAAAGAATCTTTCTGAAAAATAGATTCAATCATTTCAAAACTATTTATATACGATAATAATTTCATAAAGTGTGAAACTTGTGTTTTTAAAACAAAACTTTTCAATTCTAAAATTTTAGACTGCTGGAAGTCTCTTTTTCAAAGTATTTGAAAAAATAGATTGGATCTTTAAAAATATACACATGCAAAGCAAGATCCAATAAAAAGAGATATCATAAACCCTAAACTATAACGTGGAGTATATCTCTTAGCAAATCCTAATTTTTAATGAGAAATTTGAGATCTACCGCGAGAAAGGTTCCTAAGAGAGATATGGGTTGAAGTGGATCTCCAAACCACAAAAACTACACACCAAACTCACTGGAAACCCTAAAAAAATCTAAAACCCTAAAAAAAATCAAACTTTCAACTAAGGGGTTTTCTGACTTTGAGTATGTACGAAAATAGGTGTTTGGTTTGTGAAAAAAAACTAAGGGTTTGTTATTTTGGACGATTGTTTTTTTTTCCCTCTCTCTCTCTAATCTTATCTGTTCTCTCTCTCCATTACCTTCTTTTTTTCTCTCTAATGAGGCGAATGCCAAAATCTTCACATGGATACCAAATAGTCTATTTTTATATTGATCAAGGAAGAATCTAGACGTTCGAAGGCAATTAAGGGCTGGGATTGAATTGACAATTCAACGTCCTAATCTAAGGGCTCTAAATGCATCACTTTTATTTTCACTCTGATTGGCCCTTTTAGTTAAAACATGGATTGACTTCGAAGATATGCAGTACGTTGATAACATATTATCCAATGGTGGTAATTAGTGATCAATTTTGAGACTGTAAAGAGACACAAATTCAACCGGTATAAAGTAAACACGTGTAATGATCTAACTGATTATAAAACATGTGTTTTTGGAAGTTTTCAAAATACAAATGTGACAACCCGCCAACTAAAATAATAGGTGGCCAGCCCAATACTCTAATAATCACAGGAATCATAGATGGTCCATTCTCAGCATCATTGTCGATTAAAATAATAGTACGAGATAACCACCAATCATTTTAGAAAACGGATTTTCAATACAAGAAAATTTTGTAAATAAAAGAAAACACTTAGACAATCTCATTTGCGAAAACGGTGGATATCAAAAATCGATAATGAAGAACGACAATTTCATAAATAATCACCGAATAAGCTGTCGGTGCACAGACTAATACAAATAGTTACACCGAGTATTACATTTCAATATTTACAATATAGTAAATGAGTGCAACGCTTGGGCAAACATGCCCGAATAAATAAACTGAACTTAACTAAAGTACAATGGAAAGAAGCGTCTAATACCAATAACCTACAACATCCGCAATATGCTGTAGCCCCATGACAACCGGAATGGAAATGTAAATATGGATGTCCATGCAGTAGAGCACCTGTAACGGCAATAATATGTGCAGAAACAAAGAAATATAGATACGGGTCAGGGCCCAGTTTGATATGATTCCCATGTGAATAAAATGCATGACAGTTAAGTGCGTAATTCTCTCACAGTTAACAATAACATTTCTCACCCCTCAATCTAAAAGCAACCTAGCGCAATAACAATGATGATGTTCTAGTTAAACAAAGAACAGAAGGCTAACTTCTCTCCAGTCTCAACACTATTCCCTTACTCGTGCGTGGGATGTCTCGCAGAGCGAAATCCAAACAAGGAACCCCCGATACACTACTACTAGGCAAGGCTGATCGTCGAGATACATTAGACCCTGTCCTAATTAATCTAAGTACTAAAGGTTAACTTCTCCCCAGTCACAACACTATTCCCTTATTCGTGCGTAGGGTGTCTCGCAAAGAGAAATCCAAATAAGGAACCCCCCCGATACACTACTACTAGGCAAGGCTGATCGTCGAGATCCATTAGACCCTTAGCACAATATTATAAATATACATATAAATGAAAGGTCTCATCTACTGCTACTCAAGGATACATAATTATATCCATTCATCATCAAAACATAATTCCCCTTTCTTTCTTTAGGGATATGTAAATGGTACAACATTTTATCAAATGTTTACCAATCAATTTCATCGTTTACTAATTCATTTTATAGTTCCATTCCTTATCAGTAAAATATAACCATAGTTTTTATGCTCTTTATGGCATTTTATCTCAATTATACATTTTGTAAAAATCTCTTCCTTATCAGGAATATAGTCATCATCATATGCTCTTTATGGCATTTTCATCGTGCTCTTTATGGAACTTCATCATGCTCTTTATGGCATTTCATCATGCTCTTTATGGCATTTCATTGTGCTCTTTATGGCACCCATATACATCAAGTCCAACTTGATTTAGAATAGTTATAATTACATATATATATAGCAATTCTAAGACCGCCCGTCCGGGTTTCCCCACTGTGCGCGCCCCTAAATGGCTATCATCTTCCAGGACCTGTTATTTAGACAACCTGGGATCCTACCAAATGTCGGGAAGCGGCCATGTGTCTGCGGGATAGTCAAGACCACACCCGGAATCTCCTACCCATCGTAGAAAATATACAATCACAAACGCTCACATGGCCTAGGGACTATATCCACCCTGCGTTAATTTGTCAGGGGGCATCACCACAACGCGCCAACTTCCCTTAAGATAGCGATTTAGAGAGGTGTGTATCCACCTTTTAACATTTATAAAAGTCATCTTCCTTTTCATTTGAAAACATCCATTTTTATATTCTCAAAATCATTTGTACTTATTTATTAATACAACATTTAATAATATACATTTCTTATTCTTAGAGTCATATTTTATTAATGACTTAAGACCCGAAGTGCCATTAACCTCAACTAGTCCCCAAGACTTCAATATAATATCATAAACCATTTAAAAATGAATCTCCATCAAGGAGTGCCTCCCAAATGTCTCAACATTAATATTTTATCTTTAATTTATCTTTCGGTTAATCTCCTATTTCATTCGGACACCAACCTACACACTTTAGCCCTCGGGGTAAGCCTAATTATCTCATAAATCTTAGGACAATAGTCTACCCAAGAACATCCCTCTAATACTCCCCATTACTTCCCAAAGGAAGGTCCCTAAACTTTGGACCTAAGAGAAAAAAAGGGCTAAAAATCAAACTAAGAAAATCTCACAAAAATAGGGGAACCGAATCGATTCGCCCCTTGGGCCGAATCGATTCGCCCTTGCGAATCGATTCGCTAAACAGCCGAATCGATTCGGTGAGCAAAACTGACTTTCTGAAATTGTCCGAATCGATTCGGTCTTAACCCGAATCGATTCGGTCTGCCAAACCTGTAGCCTATCCCTTATCCGAATCGATTCGCCCCTAGGGCCGAATCAATTCGATCCTGAAATCTTGCCCAATATGGGCTACGGGTTGTATGAACCCTAAAATCCCAAAACCTCAAATCTTTGGTTTTATCCAACATCAACAACATCTAATTCTCCCAAATCATTTCTACACCATTAATAACTAATAATTTATCCTCAAATCAAATTAAAACTAAGATTTAAGGGTTTAATCATCAAAATCAACAAATACCCATTTAGGGTTTAAATCTCCAAAACTTAACTACACATGAAATTTATCACATTAAATCACATCTAGCAAGTAAGAAACTTGCCTCGAGGTTCGTACTCTCGGATCCTCTTCTGGTAGCAACGAAATCCGGCCTCAAATCTCCATTTCTCTCTCTTTCTCTATATTTCTCCCAAGCTCTCTCTTCTTTCTCTCTCTCCTTTGGCTTCTAGCACAAATGAAGAAAGAAAAAGGGGTGGGGGACTTAAACGGGTCTTAAAACATAAATGCCCTCTTTTAATTGCTAATACACCATTAAAATGACTTGTATCTACTTAATTGAGTCATAACGCATTAAAAGTGCCCGAAACTCCGAAATACAACTTGGCACTTATTTCGACTATCTCGACTATTCTAAAAATAACCGCACCCCCTATTTTGGCATTCGGGAAAGTGTGAACAAATTTTATGTTCCAATTTTATTTTATTCCATTAATTATACATCAATTTACATATGAGTCATAACCGTTGTTTTACATATAACGACGCAATATATCACAATATAATGCCATTTAACTTCTCATACGGTAAATAGACAAAACATAGTAAATATTATCCCTTAATATCAAGGGAAACAATATTTACTCCAACTTCCCCTATTTTATAGAATTAGCCCATCGGGCAAAATAATATAAAATAGCCGCTCAAAAGCCTGGGTTGTTACAACAAATTGTACCCAAAAATGTCTCTACCGCTTTTATATTCTACCCTCGCAATTTTTAAGGGATAAAAATAATTCAAATTAATCCCACAACATTTTAAAACATGATTTTAAATGTTTTAAAATTATTTTTAAAATCCCTAAAAATATGCAAGCATTTGTGCACACATTAACACCTATGTGCATGAATTGTGTCCTATAATATGTTCAAGAGATAAGAATAATTCCCTTTTTGTAGATGGATTGGACTTGGACTCGATGATGTTGAAGATAAATCTTGTAGATACCTTAGAGGGGATGCTCGTGAAATCTAATCCTATTTTGTCACCATATCCAAACCAGTTGGAACTCCTATATAGTGCAGACTCAAGTGAGTCAACCATATAATGTGTTCTCATCGTAGATATATTTATGTAGTCGAGGTTATATATAGTGGGGCCATGAATATAGTAAGAGCATCAACTGGAGAATGGAGTGAATTCCCAATTACTATAAGTCTGCACCAAGGTTTAACTCTAAGTCCTTATCTCTTTGTTTTTATTATGGATGAGTTGACTGGAAAAATAGAGGACGAGGTGCCGTGGTGTAAGATATTTGCAGATGATATTATTTTAGTGGATAAGACTAAGATGGAGATTAATGCTAAATTGGAATTGTGGATAGAAACTCAAGAAATAAGAAGATTTAAAATAAGCAGTACTAAAACAAAATATGTGGAGTGTAATTTTAGTAGTAATGGGAGGACAAAAGGATATGTGGTGAAATTGGAGGGTCAAGAGATACCTAGAAATGTTTATTTTCGTTATTTAGGCTCGATTATCCAAAAAGATTGAGATTTTAAGTGGATAAGTGCTACCACCGTATTGTACGATAGGTCTATACTTTTGAAGTTAAATGAAAATTTTTATAGGGCGGTCATTAGACCCGCTATGTTATATGAGACAGAGTACTGGGCAACTAAATAATAAAATATGCAAAAAATGAGTGTGATGGAGATGGGAATGTAAAGATGGATTTGTGGTAAAACTCGAAAGGATAAAATTAGAAATGAACAAATTCATAAAAGAGTAAATGTAGATCCTATAGAAGATAAATTGAGAGAAAATTGACTTATATGGGTTGGACATGTCAAGTGTAAACTAATGGATGCTCCTATAAGCAGGAGTAATTTAGTTAGTATTGATGGTAATGCAAGAGTTAGAGATAGGCCTAAATTGACTTGGTGGTATATTGTAAAAAAAGGATATGATATCATGTGGTATAACTGAAAATATTGCACTCAACAAAATGGAATGGAAAAATAGGATTTATGTAACCTGTAATGTCTCGATCTGGATTTATGGGTTATGATAAGCACCCAAAAGTGTACATTTTATACCCTGAATAGACGTATTTTAGTTGCTAATTCTCGACAATTTGGGTCATATATGCCTAATTGTATACTGTGCAGGCTTTATTGCAGTTGCGATGTCGAAAGTGTTATTTCAAGGCAAATTGCATCAAGAATGGAGTTAAATACCATGTCCCGTAACCCATACCTAGCCCAAACCTTCACTCGAGCCCGTGTGTATTTAGTTTGTGCCTTTTTAGATTTTTATTTTATGTTGTTTTATTTTTAGGATTTATTTTAGATTTATTTAGAATTTTTAGAATTTATTTCCTATTTTCTATTTCTTTTTATAAATTTCTTTTTATTTTTAGTTTTATTTTATTAGGATTAGTTTTTTTTAGGATTTCATTTATTTTTAGTTTTATTATAGTTTACATTTTTTTAGGATTTTAGTTTTTTGTTTTAATAGATTTTTATTTTTATTTTCATTTTTTTTCTTTCATTTATTTTATTAATTGAGTCTTTATTTTATTTTTAGAATAGGATTTTATTTTTAGTTTTATTAGTTTTTTTTAGTGTTATTTATTTTTTTAGATACAATGAAATGCACACACAAAAACATCATACACAACACATACACACAAACACCTCTTCCTCACACTCACCCTCACCCTTATCCTATACACCTAACCCACACTCTAACCCCTCCACTTCATCTTCAAACTCAAATCCACTTCTCTCTCTCCTACTTCATTAAAACTCCAACACCACAACTCACACTACCACCCATCATCGCTCTCTCTCTCTCAACCCCATACCCTTAACCCCTTTACCTCAACCCCAGATACCCAGCCCCACCTGCGACACCACCACCAGTAGGTGGTGGTCAACCCAAAACCCAGCTATCCAGTCCGTCCGCCAGCAACCCACCTGGCCAGCGCATCTCCGGCCAGCTCCTAAGCCCCGCGCGACCCAAACACCCCCCTTCTGGCCTGCTGACCCAATTTCGGCGGTCTAACCCAGAACCTATTACCGCCGATGTTAACCCCCTTTTCGAACCCTTTCCGGCACACCACCGGCCTGACCCGCCTTCAACCCCGACCCTCATCTCCGAATAGACCCGCAATTCTGTTGGAAACCCATTTTATACAACCCCATACCTCTTACCTTGAGACCCATTTCAAACCATACACGTTTTCTTCTACCTGTTAGCATAAAACCAAAAGCCAAAAGAAAACCAAAAATAAAACCCACGTCTTAATGCCTACTTATCCTTATTCCCATACTACCCCCAACACCTTTTACCCAAAATAACCCCTCACCCAAATCTGATTTTATTCACACACACTCTCATTACCTTCCAAAGCCATACCCACGATTTCCACCTGGTTTTGTCAATCCCAAACTCAAGCCAAAGACCAAAAATAAACAAGACCCACGTGTTTAATAAACTTCACCCCTTTTAACCCTTTATTCCTAAAATACCCTCACATGCCCCCACTTCTCACATGTGCATTCCCTCACCCAAATCAGATTGTTACCTCACTCAACACACATGCACACATGTGTGCATTATCCCAATTTACCCCTAGCTTCCTCCACCTATAAATGCAAGACTTGGTGCCATTGAAGAAGAATCTCAAATTTAGTTTTTAAAAATCTTGTGTGATAAAATTCTCTCCACCCCTCTATGTTGAGTATTTTCATTTTTAGCAAATATCTCAATATAGAGGTGTGTAGTGAAATTTATCCCTAGGATGAATTCCACCGCACCCCTCTATTATGAATTTTTGCATTTTTAGCAATTATTTCAAAATAGATTGATGTAGTTGATTTCATCCCTTATGGGAGGTAAATTCGAATCCATTCCTTTATGTTGAGATTTTGCATTTTTAGCAATTATCTCAATATAAAGTAACGATTTAGAATTTATTTCTTTGGATGATTTCTAATGTACAATTTTATAATGTTAGGATTTGCATTTTTAGCAAATCTCTTTTATTATTTAATTATCCATTATGAATTCATGCATTATCCTTTTTTATTTTTATTTTGTAGTTTTATTTTAGATTAAATAAATACATTAGTGAGGGATTGTGATTGAGAGAATTTTGATGTATAATTGAGAGATTGTTAATGCAATTGAAGATTCCATTCCAATTCAAGGCTTAAATGGGTTTGATCTCTTCCTCTTGATTACTTTTAGTTTAATCCTCACATGCTCTTTTTTGTATAGTTTTATTTTTATTTTTTTGGATGATGATTATTGAGGGCTAATCTCCCATTCATGGGATGAATTTTGAAGCCCTCGTGAGTCCAGTTTAGTTAGTTTACTTTTTAGCACAATTTTGTTTACCTCATTTTTTATTAGATTTTACATCTTAGTTAGTACTTTAAAATTCATATAGTTAGTTAATTAATAATCCTTTGAAAAATCCATAAAAATATAAAAAGTAAAAATAGAAAAATATAATAAAATGCAAATGAATTTACACTTTTGTCTTCTCGTATTTTGTGTTTCATCCTTAGAGTTGGATTGATACTCCCTTACTTACCCTCTACACTAGTGTGGTTATAATTTTGTAGGATCAAGGGAATTTTGATGAAAAAAGGAATTGCACAACGACAAAAATACACATAGATACATAAATTTTTTTTGTCTATCAGGTTACCCGTAGTCAATTCGGTCGGACCCAAGCATTAGGTGAGAAGTGCAATTAAACAACCTACATAATGTAGCTAATCCGATTTTATTTTAATTAACATTTCATTTGCTTAGCATGCAATTCCAATTTCAATTCAACTTAAGTGAGGGACCCATGAGAGTCAAAGTATACAAAGCTATTAACGTAAAATAAAAGAGAGCACTTACCTGTATAACGCTATCAAAATACGAAATCGCACTCAACAAGCCGTAACAAAACAAGGGAGTGGGCCGAATGCTCAGTGAAAAATATACAAATGAAGTATAGAATCGAACGACAGAAGGAAGACTGTAACACGTTATTCCTACAGGCACATGCAATTACATTGTGTATATATATATATATATATATATATATATATATATATATATATATATATATATATATATATATATATACTTATGCATGAAACTATTTGACTCTCGAAAACCTTGTTTATCTAGATTAATTCACCTTAATCTTGTAAAAGACTTCTTTTTTCTCATTTTGACATTCATTACTTTATCTAACACACACGATTAAATATTTGAAACAACGCCACCTGATTTGATCGAAAGTCATTTCTTTTCCGAAATTACCCTTTTCATTTTAACCAATCCACATTAGTATTTTCATTGAAAATCACCCTTTCAACACACTCTTCCGCTGTGTTAGAAAATATTTATTTAGCCTTTAAAAACCTCTCACAACACACCATTGTGCTAATTATGGGTTTAACCACTTAGGTTGCTTAACCACCCATTTACCCACTTACTTTACCAATTTACACATTTACTTGTACATTTCACCTCTACTGGAACATTTATTAATCCATTCAAGTTAGGTCGTCTTAACACATTCACCACACAACTCATTTCTTGACATGTTCCTTATAAGGGAAGATCCAGAAATATGAGTAAGAGGGGGTCAAACAATATATATCAATTTTTCTGTGGGCCAAAAATATAAATATATAACAAAAATTCACAAAATTTTAAAACTATAGGGTTAAAATTTTAATTTCTTAGAAGTTTGGGGGGGGGGCCAAGGCCCCCCCTCGCCTCCCCCCTGGATCCGCCTCTGTCCTTATTCAATTATTTTTTCTCAAAATCTTCTAATAACCGCGTACTTAAACCGACTCCACACCATCGACGATGCCACCATATGCTCTGGCCATTATTTTGGGACCTTATTAATTTTTCGAGTGTCATACGAGTTCCTTTTTTATGTGTTTTAACATTTTAAAAATGTTCATATTATTCTACTTTTCCTTTTATCCAGCAGAAGACAAAATATGAAGTTGCACCCTAACTTGCGTTACATTTTGAAAATTATCGTTTCATGTCCTTTACACTTTAACCTTGATCTTATCCCCAAAATCACGTTCATTAGGACTATCATGTGTAACACCTATTACAACATTTTTATTTCATAAAGATATTTATTATCAATTTTTACTAGAAAATTCATCATCAAGCTCATAAGCATTCTACTCTAAACAATCTAACAACAAGATTACAAACACATAAAATAGAGTTTTAAACTAAGAGTAGGTTTTCCCACCTCAATGAAGCACCATCAATGAAAGGAATGGAAGATTTAAGAAGATGGCAACCTCCCACCTCCTAAGGTGGCCTCAAGGAGGTTGTCCAACTCCAAAATCATGCTCCATCAAGCTTCCAAGCAAGACCCCCCTTCAAACTCGATTAATCTTCCATTTCCATCTTTAAAAACCTCCAACAGTAACTCCATAAATTCATAGCTCTACTCATCTATGGTAGGAATAGGTACGTATGGTTCAAATACGGTGGAATATATAACAAATATGGGGATATAATATGGAGGGGTGGTGGTGGCATGGTGGTTTGTGGTGGAGAGATACGGAAAAACACTCAAAATAGAGGAAAGCCCATCCCCCTCTCTCTCTCTCCTTCTTTCAACTTGAAATTAAGCCCAAATGAGCCAAACAACCATTATAAAAACCCTCAAAGGCCTGAAATTCCCATTTTCCCAATATGGGCTCACCAAATTTTGACAACTCAACAATTCAAGGACCAGAAATGTGACGGCGCATAATGACAGTTGATCTAGAATTTTTTAAGCCCCTCGTTCGAACGAGGCTCAATCTCGTTCGAATAAAAAATGCAGTCTTCGTTCGATTCGTGGCTTTTAACGGTCTTCAAACGAACCTTAAAAGTTACACTGGGGGGTCTCGTCCGAAACTCATTCAATCCCCTACTTCTAATGATACCTATATCTCATTCAAACGACCCTACTTTTGTTCGAATGACCCTTCTTATTCTTTTCTCCAAATTCTAATTTTTTACCCACAAATTTCTAACAATTATCATCAAACCTCCAAAACAGACCAATAAAAATATAAGCCCAGTCATGATCATCCAAATCTCATCATCCTCACTTTATTACAACTTGTACATAATTTAAATGAATATTAGGGCGGGGCATTACACAGACGACCCCAAATAATTGAAAAAATGCTTTGATGAGTTGAGGTCTATTAATATAAAAAAAAGTTTTGTTATAAAACTGTGTTTTTAAAATACCTATTTTGTCATCATGTTCATACATGTACATATTTTATTTTTTATAAAAACAAGTGGCTTTAAAAAAAATAGTAGAAAACAATGTATATTTTAAAAAACATGAAAATAGATAAAAACACGTATAGTTTTTTACTTGAAAATAACATTCGAAAAATGTTTTTTTACATAAAAAAGTCAGGAAAAAGTTTACATTTTTTTAAATAAAAATCAAGTAAAAAAACTTACAACTTAAAAAAATAGTTGGAAATAATATTAGTTGATGTAAAAAAAATTATATAAAGAATATTAAGAAAAATGTACAGTTTTTAATTAAAATACGGTAAAAATAACATATATATTTTTTAATAGTTTAACATTTTTTATAAAGGTTATTAAATTGATTTTTTTATTAATATTTATGTTTAATGACATAAATATTACACACACACAAACACACACACATATATATATATATACAGAGAGAGAGAGAGAGAGAGAGAGAGAGAGAGAGAGAGAGAGAGAGAGAGAGAGAGAGAGAGAGAGAAGTATAAACATAAATATACATATTAGCGTATTTAGGGACAAAATGATATTTTTTGATGAAAAATTGGGTCAACCAACGATCAAATTGGTCAATTGACGGTTTTCTTTAGTTTTAGACCCTATCCAACTATTATGAAAACTAGTGGACTCCAACCTCCAATAACCAATTACTACATGACCCCAACTAGTGAACAACCCTACTATTGTAGATTTCCTAATGACTAAAGTATGCCAAGAGAAGCTCAACAATTATTAACACTAAACTCATATCATTGATACACAAAAGTGTATAATCTTCTAACCGTTATTTCTTTATTTTGGACCTCATGTACCAATGTGTTTACTACGGGTCTCTTCATTTCATTGTCTCAGTAATACTTGGTTCATGTCCTCATAATACCACCCCTATACTTCCTTAAAATGATTGCATAACCCTAAACCATATTTTCTGTTTATTATACGATGACTACTTTAATTTAATCAATAATTCCCAACAATAACGTTGCGGTATAAATTATTCTGTCACCAACGGAAATCTAAATTTATTCTTGTATCAAATACTCATTAAACCCTAAAATCGTCATTATGATTCCAAATTCCAATTCCAAATCACATCTCTCAAAATTTTCAGTTTCATTTAAGATTATGAACGAGAGTAACCATTTCCAAATCACAAATCTCAACATTATCTATTTTATTTTTATTAGAAATTCCAATCCCCAAGTCTTAATTTCAACTTCATCAATTTCACTCAATCATAAGAATACGTATAATTAGGGTATTCTTTCCCTAATTATGTTCCTAATTATTTTTAATCCCAACTCATATAATGCTTAGGTAATACTTAACATATTTAATACTTAAGGGGAAAATTAAAAGCACACTTGCCTCTTAGAAACCCAATTATAAAATCTTAGAAATTCTCGTATTATCTTTATCCATTTCTGAAATCCGACTCCATAAATGAAATCTACTCAAAAAATCGAGTTGGGTCTATTTGTATTGTGTTTTTCCAAAATCCCAAGGGAAGGTCCTCGAAAATTAGGTTTTAAATCAACATTCCAAAATCCCAAGGGAATATATATATATATATATATATATATACCCTTTTACTCGCTTGTTAAAAATTAATTAAATACATCCATATTCCTTTTAACTATTTTAAAATATCTTAAAATCATATAAATTAACCGTGACTATTTTTTTATTATTAATCAATATAAATTAATTATCAACCTAATTTCAATATTATTCAATTTACAATAAGGCCCGCAATTACTTTTATTTAATATAAAATCTTTGATATTTGTATAAATCATAATTGCATTGTTTGTTTTAAAATATCTACATAATATTTCATTACCAATTATTTTCTCATTTATAGCTACACTATTTAATCTTTAAAATTACTGGGTATTACAATCGCCTGATTATCGCAAGACTAAGATAATTAATTGGTTGGAAAAACCATAATCTTGCATGTCACGCTCATAATTAACCAAAATACATAAACCAAGTCACTCACACCCAAACATATTTTGGCATACTCAGTCCAATGCTATATTATTGTCTATTAAGGCTAGGACAATAAGAAACGATGATGGTATATGGAATGTTGGTGAAATTATTTCAACCAACCAACATATGACCACCACAAAGCAAGTAGTGGTTGAAACTGCCCAAAAGTTGAGACCAACTATTAACAATCAAGAAATGAACTTGGCAACGGCGCCAAGGACCGAAATTCCAAGTGCGACACCTATTATAGGCATGTCTACAAATGCCTAAGATTAGTTGATAAACAAATTAAACCCGTTCTTGATCATCTTGGGAATCTAATGAAAAATATTAACATAATGATCACATAGTGACTAGTAGGTTGTCCACCCGTATTATTGAGTGTCTAATGGTTAAGGATATGCACCAACAGTTGATATGAACATGAACATTCCACTCAATCCTTATAATCCCCTGTAATATAGGCTTAATACTTGTGAAACCAATTTTGGATCAAGCCTAAGGATGAGAAATTACACAAATACTACCAGTTTAGGTGTGAACAATAATTTAAAGGGTTTTGGAATATCTAACAACGACCAACATGTGGGTTACAACAACCTAGTAGGAATGAAATGCCTCTCAGTAGTGGGAAGGACTAGTCCATACTATAACGAGACCAATTTAGGCTTCCCAAGAACTTTGAACTATGGGGTAATCAATAATCTTGTGTTCGAACAATAACTCGGGGGGGGGGGGGGGGGGGAGGGGGATGAACCTCTTCAAAGAATAAACAATCAAATTCCTCAAGTGTTTCAACCATTACCTTTTCAAACATAAAAAAGTTCTCCTACCCAAGTTCCACCACCATTAGTGCAGTCAATAGTCACGATGAACCAAGCAACCGCCCCACTTACCCAGTAGAGTTAGATGAAATGAAACTGTGGATCTCATACATGAGATTTGTGAACCAATGACTCGAGGGGGGGGGGGGGGCAGATTCCAGTATTTAAAAAACCATACCCTTAATGGATAAACATTACTGAAATGGAAATCAATATACTGTAAAGCATATTGCTAGGTTCATTACTCAATGTGTTGATGTTGGAAGAAATGAATATCTTAAACTACTTTTGTTCTCGAGTTCCCTCACTGATTTAGATTTTTCTTGGTTCATAAGCATGCACCTAAAACTATTCAAACTTGGCAACAAATAAAAGATATGTTCCATGCACAATTCTTCCAAATAAAACTAAAACTATCTATGGCATATTTGTCTATATTAAGACAAAGCCAAATGAAAAGGCAACTACTTTTATTAATAGGTTTAAATGGTCAACAAATAAGTGCAAAATTGTGCTACTTGAGTCTAATTTTGTCAAATTGGCCCAAAATGGGTTGAAATTTAGGCTTCGAAAGATGTTTAATGCCACTGAATTAAGGTATTTAGTGGAATTAACCGCCAATGTATCAAGATATGAAGCTCTTTTATAAGAATAACAGGAGAGAAACACTTCTTCCTTCAAAACCTATTACAAAGACCCAAACTTTGAAATAGATTCTGCTAAAACCATTAGAACTCAACTCGTAGTTTGTGATCCTTTGGATCAAAAGAACACCAGAATAAAATCTTATGCTCCAAAGTCCAAGGGGGTGATTAAAAAATACTCTCTTCACATTACTAAGGTGAATACAATTTTTTATTACCTTTTAAAAGTAAGGATAGTAAAACTGTTTAATAATGCCAAAACACCAAAGGAAGTAAAGAAAGAATTATTATAAGTGGCATAATATTTTCTCTCGCTTAACCAATGATTTTCGCGAAATCATATAAGAGTTGATTAGAAAGGAAAAAATCAAGTTTTCAAGAAAAGAATAATCCATAATGGGGGTTAATGAAAATCAATTCCCCAACTTTGCAATATATTCAACTGCCACTCAACAAAGGGCATGTAGAGTTCAAGATGAAGACCAAAGTCGAGTCTAAATACTTGAAGCGTGAAACAAGGGTTGAACTAGACTAGAAAATTATGAAACATTTGTGTATTAGGTTTGGAGAGTATTATGCTAAAATACAATAGCTTGTTACTACAAAAGGGAAGTAATATAAAAATTTCAAGAGGAACAGGAATGGTGGTTATGTTGCCAAAACCCAAGGGTATCAGCATCAAAAGGATTTCAAAGAGAATGGCCAAGGGGAAATGAGGTAGTTCACTACCCCCTATTATATACGAGGTATTGTAAAAATATCAAGAAACTATCAATACATTAGGCCGAGTTCCAATGAAATAAGTTCGTCCATTTTATGGGAGTTCTAAGAAACTTCAAGATTCCAAAATTAGGACCAATAGTGAAGGATGTACCTCATTGGTTTATTTCTCAAGACCTAAAGTTTTCTCAATAATGTAAAGGCCTAGAGATGGTACTAAAGTCCTAAATAAACCTACGATAAAACCTTGCGTGGCCCGAGAAAGAGAGCACATCCTTTAATGACTTGGGTGGGGGAAGAACGGTTATAATGTCAATTTTTGCCCTATCGACTTCTATACCTTTTTATGACACTCTGTGGCCAAGAATTACGCCTTCGATAACTATAAAATGGCACTTCTACCAATTTAGCACCAAGTTCTTTTCCACACATCGGGGTAACACCTTCTCGAGATTAGCAAGGCAATGGTTAAAAGAGGAGCCGAATGCACAAAAATCGTCCATAAACACCTCGTGTAGCCTTTCGACCATGTCATTAAATAAATTAAGCATGCACCACTGCAAGGTCGCGTGTTCATTACATAATCCACGGCATAAGTTTGTAGGCAAATGTACTAAAAGGACGTGTAAATGTGGTCTTCTCTTGATCTACTGAAAACGTGAGTAGTCAAATTGTATCAGAAAGTAAATCCTTAAAAAATCAGGATCACGCGATAAATTAGCGTAACCCTCTCTGATACCAATTTGAAAAGTGCGACTGTGTGATAATGATTTAAATAAAATTTCGCAAGTTTCCAAGTAACCCTTATTTAATTAGAGTCTACTTTTAAATCAAATAAATTTAGCCCCAAAACATGCATCTACGGTGCGTGTGTCAACCCATAAACAAATAAAGTATGCGAAACAAGTTTAAGGAAAAAATCCCCGCATGGCAAAACCTTTTATTTCACTATAATAAGTAAATCGCAACTTACACGGATTACAATGAAATACAGTGACACACGAAAACCTGCAGGCGTCGGTCGATGTCGTCAGCAATGAATCCACACGCAGCGAACCCACATGAACCTCAGTCCAATCAAGAAAGGAAGAACCGCATCACTCCTCAATGACACGCAGTCATAACACTTTGTAAAGACTCCCTCGGCAATGACACGCAGCCCTCGGTTGCAAAGATCTCTCCACAAAGGTTTGAACAAACACAAGATTGTGTTCTTGGGTTACCAAAAAGATTCACAAAGGTTTGGCAATTGTGTGAATCAAAACATGAGTCTTGGGACTCAAAAAATATGAAGACTTGAGGAATATGGACTCTCAAAAACGTCTTCTAAAGTCTTGCAAAATAGCACCCCCGAAGGTGGTTTAAATAGGAAAAAAAAATGAAGAGTTCCACCAATTTAAAACACTGAAATTCTATCCAGCGTACAGGGACCCTGAACCGGTTCGAATACCCTGCGAACCGGTTCGCCACCCCGAATCGGTTCGGGCTGGGTTCGGGGACAATGGCTGGTCAAAGGGGCTTTCAACACTTAGAAAAAAATTCCAAGGTGTTTCTTGGAAATATCTCCATTTTCAACGGGCCATAACTTGTTCACCGTAGCTCGGATTGAGGTGCCGTTTCTTCCAGTATCTTTATTGCGGAAATATCTTCAACTTTCCAGCTGACCGGTCCTCCGGACGGTGGCTGTAAAATTACCAAATTGCCCTTGAACTTCCCTATCAAGCCTTGTGCACTGTTTTGACTTCTCTTGCGTACCACTTGCATTACGAGCCTAAAATCATGGAACATGAATTCGTTGAGGCAGAGGAGGGACACATGATGGAGATCATAAATGATTGATTCTTGGAATTCGAATTGAGGCCGTCATATGAGATCGTGTTGAGACGTGCCAAATGTAACGGCGTACGACATAAATAAATGAAACATTTCGGACATGATAAAAATGTCCTTACAAATCTCCCCCTATGTCTATGCCGGTACAAACATAAAAAATCCGAATTATCAAATATGAAATTGCCTATACAAATCTACCCTCCCATGAACCCAAAACTGGAAAAGGTACAAATGAATAGACTCCATCGTTTGTTCTTCAAAGCATGAGGAATCTCAAATCTTTTCTCATCAGGGTGTGCAATTCAGAGATCATCAATATAGTACCTACACACATGAGATAAAGAAAAAATACCAAGTGACGTATCGAGTTTGAAATGAGATAAACATAGATACCAGTATATGATAAGCACAAGTCAAATCTCAAAACTCCCCAAAATTCAAACTCCCCCAAAATAAGATAATTCTTTCTCCCCCCTTTTTATGATGTCCCCAAATAGACAAATAAGAAGAATGAATCAAATAAGCAAAATCGGGGTGTCACGGTAGTCAAAAAAATACACAAACTATTTTTGATTTTTCTAATTTTTCACACAAAAAATAGATACCTTTTGAAAAAAATGATACAAAAATCACACCATGGATTTAGACTCAAACAACCAAGTCATGGAAACGAAATGAAAGGGTGTGAACACATTCGATAGGTAAATCAACTCAATCAATCATATGTGCACGATGCATATGTGTACCCCTAACGAATGATCATCAAAAGTATCCTTAGGTGTAAAAATATGTTGAATTTAAATGACATCGTCTTATGCGAATCAACAAATCAAAGTCAAAGTGATTTCCACACCAATAACGTCCAAAACTATAAAGCGCATTTTCAATAATTTCAAGGACGTGCAAACCCGTTTTAAATTCTCCAACCAAACCCCCTCATATATATTTTCTTTTAGAGGTAATCTAAATTCTCAAACTTTGGAGAATTGGTGCAAAAACCTAAATGGCCCATAATTTGGCATGAATTTCTTTTTATTGCCTTTCAATTTTTTCGGGCTCTTTAAACCTATTTGGACCCCGGATAATAAAATTCCTCCATTTTTTAGGTCCAATTTAACGGTGGCTTAGTATTCGCAAAGGCAAAATGAACCTTTCGCAGCCCTTCCCCGTTCTTAAACAAAGCACACAAACTCACAAAACGGTTCTTATATGCACAATATCCTTATCAAAATTTATCGCGCTTGGTTCGTTTTAAGGACAGGATTGAAGTGAAAACACCCAACCAACATGTGATAAGATAAGCACAATAATCAAATAAATTCGTGCATGTGTGCAATAAAGGAAATTATGAGTCAAACATGTAGGAAGTAACACTTAATTACATCTTAATGACTCCAAACATTATAAAGCACAAGGATGAATTGACCTATTGTCTCAAAACACTATCAAATAGTCACATGAAAATAATGGAATGATGTTGTGACTCGGTCATCCTAAGTGTCCATCCATAAACGGTGCAAACAAAATACAAAAATCTTTTTGGATTTTTTCAAAATTTTATCAAAATAAAATCTTTTTGTATTTTTCAAAATTTTTTAATAAAAATAAAGCATACAAAAAGTACACATGTCATAACACTAGAAAACAAATATAAATCATAAAACCACAACTAGTGTATGACAAACATGCAAACACAATCATCTATATGATATGGCAAGAGAAGAATCATGTGCAAGCAATCGAGAATCAACTTGTCTAAAATCTAGTGTATCTAAAAGTGATTTCCTAACCCAAACAGATGTAACACGTCGTGTGGGGGATTTGGGAACCACGAAAACACTAGACATAAACTTCCTAGGACTTTTTCCAAGATCAAAACAAAAACGCCTAAGGTGACCTTTCCTACCACAATGTGAACATGTGTAAACGGAAGGAATGTTACCTAAAGTGTGATCTTTTCTAATGTCCTTGGGATTAATTGACCCTCTAAAACAAATAATGGTTTTGGCTTTAGCACTAGAAGCATGAGAACAAGATAAGCCATTACCATCACAATCAAACCTACTTGAATCATTTAAATCATTTTTCAACTTCAAACTATTTGATTCAAGCAACAAATTAGACTCTTCCCAAGACAAGGATTGCTTTTTCAAACTTTCAACAATTTCTAAAAGGGTATCCCTCTCCCCCTCAATTAAAGCAAACTTTTCCCTAAGAGTCTCTTCACGTGCCACAAACTCATTGATTAAAATATTTCTTTCATCTTTGGCACAAACACAAACCATCGAATTTTTAAGGTCCTATAAATCTTTTTCTAAAACAAGGACCCTATCATCACTCCCCTTTTTGGACAATTTTAAAGCATTAAATTCATGGTCCAAAGAAACAAATTTTTCACTATAAAAATCTCTTTGATTTTGAACCGTTTGCAAAAGATCCATCGCGGATTTAAAACGAGAATTTTCTTTTTCCAAAACTTTAATTCTTTTGCAAAGTTTCAAATTCAAACTTTTTAAATTTTCAGCATGGTCGTGAACTTTTTCAAAAATAGGCTCCTCATTAAACGGGCGTTCCATTGAAAAATTACAATTTTTCACAAAATTGATTTTTCAAAAAAAAGTCAATATCACACAATTTTGCGGAAAATAGGAATACGCTATTAATTAGCGTAACCTGCTCTGATACCAATTTGAAAACGTGAGTAGTCAAATTGTATTAGAAAGTAAATCCTTGAAACATCAGGATCACGCGATAAATTAGCGTAACCCGCTCTGATACCAATTTGAAAAGTGTGATTGTGCGACAATGATTTAAATTAAATTTCACAAGTTTCCAAGTAACCCTTATTTAATTAGAGTCTACTTTTAAATCAAATAAATTCAGCCCCTAAACATGCATCTACGGTGCGTGTGTCAACCCATAAACAAATAAAGTATCCGAAACAAGTTTAAGGAAAAAATCCCCGCAGGGCAAAACCTTTTATTTCACTATAATAAGTAAATCGCAACTTACACGGATTACAATGAAATACAGTGACACACGAATACCCGCAGGCGTCGGTCGGTGTCGTCAGTAATGAATCCACACGCAGCGAACCCACATGAACCTCAGCCCAATCAAGAAAGGAAGAACCGCAGCACTCCTCAATGACACGCAGTCATAACACTTTGTAAAGACACCCTCGGCAATGACACGCAACCCTCGGTTGCAAAGATCTCTCCACAAAGGTTTGAACAAACACAAGATTGTGTTCTTGGGTTACCAAAAAGATTCACAAAGGTTTGGAAATTGTGTGAATCAAAACATGAGTCTTGGGACTCAAAAAATATGAAGACTTGAGGAATATGGACTCTCAAAAACGTCTTCTAAAGTCTTGCAAAATAGCACCCCCGAAGGTGGTTTAAATAGGAAAACAAATGAATAGTTCCACCAATTTAAAACACTGAAATTCTATCCAGCGTACAGGGACCCCGAACCGGTTCGGGTGCCCTGCGAATCTGTTCGCCCCCCCGAACCGGTTCGGGTTGGGTTCGGGGACAATGGCTGGTCAAAGGGGCTTTCATCACTTAGAAAAAAATTCCAAGGTGTTTCTTGGAAATATCTCCATTTTCAACGGGCCATAACTTGTTCACCGTAGCTCGGATTGAGGTGTCATTTCTTCCAGTATCTTTGTTGTGGAAAGTTCTTCAACTTTCCAATTGACCGGTCCTCTGGATGGTGGATGTAAAATTACCAAATTTCCCTTTAACTTCCCTATCAAGCCTTGTGCACTATTTTGACTTCTCTTGCGTACCACTTGCATTACGAGCCTAAAATCATGGAACGTGAAGTCGTTGAGGCAGATGAGGAACACAGGATGGAGATCGTAAATGCTTGATTCTCGGAATTTGAATTGAGGCCGTCATATAAGATCGTGTTGCGACGTGCCAAATGTAACGGCGTACGACATAAATAAATGAAACATTTCGGACATGATAAAAATGTCCTTACATCTACCACATCCACCTTGATTTGGTTATACCCGAAATAACCATCTAAAAAGTAATAGAAAGGGTGGCCCGAGACTCTTTCAAGAATTTGGTCCATAAACGACAAAGGGAAATGATATTTTCTAGTCCTGATATTGAGCTTCCGATAGTCAATGCAAACTCCCCACCTGGTGGTGGTACGTTTTGGAATAAATTCCCCCTTCAGGTTTTAAACCACGGTCTCTTTAGGACGACTTGAATAGGATTCACCCTTGCTATCCGAGATGGCATAGATGATGCACGCATCCAATAATTTAATAATTTATGTTCTCACGACATCTTTCATCGTCTAGTTTAAACGCCTTTGCATCTCTCTCGAAGGTCTCATATTCTCATCGAGATGGATTTTATGGGTATAAATTAAAGGACTTATACTGACACACCCCAACCCAGTTAATTATAATTAAGTTTGAAAGTCAAAGTGAGTCAAACCATAATTAATTTAACCAAACCATAAACAAGAGTCTTAATTATAGATTCATCAACGTAAATCCATACAGCTAAAAACTTTTTACAACATTAAAGTAGTCATTGATATACCTGTATATATCCTCGGCCTGGCTGAGGGCTCCCTCCAACCGGACGACCCCTCAGGGCCGACCCATCATCAGGCTCCGGACGACCCCTCAGAGGGCCGACCCTCCGAGGGTACGACAGTACGAGGCCAGATTTGGGCCAGACTAACTACCAGAAGGAACTTTGCCCTCGGCCTCATATCATAAGCCGAGGGTGACATCATCACAGCGCGTGATTTGGGAGACGCGTGGAACAGTGCGCGTGAGGCTCATATGGCACGTGGCAGACCGTTATAACCAAATCACACCCTCAAGTGAGGGAATATTATGTCATCATTTGGCATCTACAGGTGTCAACAGGAGATTGGCTAGAACATAATTCACATGCACCATGCATACTTGGGGGGTACACTATACCCCCCAAGACCTATATATACTTGTCACCTACAACCCTACAGGGGGGGATCGACGGATGGATAATTGTAACCCTAGTAAAAACTCTGCTTATACACACAGTAGAGAGAAAAAGTGAGCTTATGTGCTTTGTATCCAAGGCCATTAGTGCCCATACTTAGTGGATCACACACTCACAGTGGATGTAGGCCTAATTGGCTGAACCACTATACATCATTGTCTTACTCCTCTTATACTCATCTCCGTCTATATGCTTATACACTTACATCTCTATGGCTGCCATGGTTACTGTTGTTTGAGCTCATCATCACTTACCTGGTGGTGCTAGATTTCAGCATCATCATTCATGCTTATACAAACTTTCTTAAAGGATAAGTTAACTCAATTACAACATATACATTTAAAAAAAATCCTTGTTTTATCCATTTCTGGCTAACCTAACCCGACCTTCTAGATTTGGCAGTGACATCACGTTACGTGAAAAATATAAACATAAGAACCGTGAGCAAAATAGCTCGGTTAATGCATCATTACTACACTACTGCATAAAATTAAATGCAATAAATCATATCCATATAATTATGTATTAATTTATCCGGTCCATTCGTAATGAATGACCTAACTTTCTGAATTATGATTCACATATCCTATTTGTAATAGACAATTCTCCTCCATTCCTGGTCGAGAAGTAACCCCTTGTCATTAATAGGTAATTCTCCCCCATTTCGGGTCGGGGAGTAACCTCCTATTTCGATAAATCAAAATGAACAATTTCATATTCATAACATTCCGATCATATCCATAATAGTATACAAATACCTCTTTCCAGTGAGTACACTCACCTTGGGTTGTCAACTATGTATTTACGTTTCCTTCGAGTGGAGCTGAACATGATGGATTTGACCTTACATCTGTCAATCCAACTAAATCAGTACTGAATCTCAATCATAAGTATTATCTTAATGTATTTATGTAACTTTGAATGACTATACAACAACAATATAATTCAACTTAAGTCACGTTCCATGAAACATGAGAAAAGATGAAACAATGGTATATATGTTGATAAAGTTATGAACATTCAATCATAGAAAATACCTCATATGCAATTTATAACTAAAACCAAGTAAACATAAAAGTATACTTCTCAATGTATATACACATAAAACATGTACTCCAAATACCCTTTGGAAGGAGGAGATAAAAACATTATTTCATGGGGTATCCAATATGGCCTCAAATTATTGTCCTCTATATTAAACCATCCTATATTAATAAATTTTACAACTACAAGTGTCCAATTAACCTCATCAATATGAAAACATATCTGAATATACTTTCCATTACATGTGACGGTGTAATTTGTCAAGCTTCCTAGAGCAAGCTATGACCATTTCTTTACAATATATTAAATCTTCCTTACAAGCTCCTCTATTGTTCCTTCAACTTCCAAGAATTTTCATAATGTTTTTACATCATAAATTTTCATGATTTTCCATCCATTTTCAATAAACATATTGATTAACACAGAATTAAAGTTTCATAATTTTGAGAGTTCATTTTCTAAGTCAAAATCTTTACCAAACTCAAGACATATCGAAATGAAATATACAAATAACAACTATATACCAACTTGCAACCATCACTAAGGCCTAACCACATGGATTTAAATTATAATTTTCGGATATGATATGAATATATGAGTCTAGTTTCATATTCAATTGGAAATTCTCAATTCTAATAAGCAACCAAAAATATATTCAAGTTTCAATCCAAGGGATTTCAATACAAAGCAATACGGCATGCATACACCAGTTATCTCACATATGAACAAATACTTATTATCACAAAGGATGATATAATTTTAATCAATAATTCATGATTTATATACTTTGAAATAAGTATAATCCAAGATTAAAATAATATTAATCTTTTTTGTAATAGACAATTCTCATATCCTGTTTTTGAATGACCTAACTTTCTGAATTATGATTCACATATCCTGTTTGTAATAGACAATTCTCCCCCATTCCTGGTCGAGAAGCAACCCCTTGTCATTAATAGGCAATTCTCCCCCATTTCAGGTCGGGGAGTAACCTCCTATTTCGATAAATCAAAATGAACAATTTCATATTCATAACATTCCGATCATATCCATAATAGTATACAAATACCTCTTTCCAATGAGTACACTCACCTTGGGTTGTCAACTATGTATTTATGTTTCCTTTGGGTGGAGCTGAACATGATGGATTTGACCTTACATCTGTCAATCCAACTAAATCAGTACTGAATCGCAATCATAAGTATTATCTTAATGTATTTATGTAACTTTGAATGACTATAAAACAACAATATAATTCAACTTAAGTCACGTTCCATGAAACATGAGAAAAGATGAAACAATGGTATATATGTTGATAAAGTTATGAACATTCAATCATAGAAAATACCTCATATGCAATTTATAACTAAAACCAAGTAAACATAAAAGTATACTTCTCAATGTATATACACATGAAACATGTACTCCAAATACCCTTTGGAAGGAGGAGATAAAAACATTATTTCATGGGGTATCCAATATGGCCTCAAATTATTGTCCTCTATATTAAACCATCCTATATTAATACATTTTACAAATACAAGTGTCCAATTAACCTCATCAATATGAAAACATATCTGAATATACTTTCCATTACATGTGACGGTTTAATTTGTCAAGCTTCCTAGAGCAAGCTATGACCATTTTTTTACAATATATTAAATCTGCCTTACAAGCTCCTTAAGTGTTCCTTCAACTTCCAAGAATTTTCATAATCTTTTTACATCATAAATTTTCATGATTTTCCATCCATTTTTAATAAACATATTGAATAACACAGAATTAAAGTTTCATAATTTTGAGAGTTCATTTTCTATGTCAAAATCTTTACCAAACTCAAGACATATCGAAATGAAATATACAAATAACAACTATATACCAACTTGCAACCATCACTAAGGCCTAACCACATGGATTTAAATTATAATTTTCGGATATGATATGAATATATGAGTCTAGTTTCATATTCAATTGGAATTTCTCAATTCCAATAAGCAACTAAAGATATATTCAAGTTTCAATCCAAGGGATTTCAATACAAAGCAATACGACATGCATACACCAGTTATCTCACATATGAACAAATACTTATTATCACAAAGGATGATATAATTTTAATCAAGAATTCATGATTTATATACTTTGAAATAAGTATAATCCAAGATTAAAATAATATTAACACATAATTATACCTTGGAAACACCTTAAGGATTTTCTTGGAATTTTTCCAAGCTTTTCTTGTAACCCTTTCTTCCTTAACTTCTACTTTCTCTTTCCTCAAGATAAAATCTCTTCAAACTGAACCTAGGGTTAAATTTGTTGAAGAAATAGCTTAGATGGAGAGGTTTAAGTTAGAAAAGGCACCCTCCTTTCCAACCAATCAAATTAAGCCATTTGGTTTACTAAAAGACAAATTACCACTTAAAGGGAATTAACATATTTTCCCTTTGTTCGTAGATTAAGTATAACTTCTTACTCGGACATCCGTTTGATGCGCAGTTTGTTGTATAACAAGCCTAACTCATATATCTATAACTATTTAGTTTTCACCTTAAGTCAGTTGTTATATTATAAGGGTCAAAACTGGTCTCCAACATAAACATTCCTACCGAAATTTTCAAAATTTTATGTTTGTAGCCAATTCGATATTTCATGATTTTTGAAGGTAGGATTAAACTAGATATAATAACCTAACTGATGATGTTGTAAATAGCACCACCAGGTAAGGTGTTGATGAGCTCAAGCTAGTGATAACAATGGTAGCACAAGAGTATGTGTATATATAATAGAATGAGGTGAGGAGAAGAATATGGACACTTATATGTAAGTGGTTCAGCCAATCTGGCCTACGTCCACTGTGAGTGTGTGAGTAATATCACTAGATGAAGGCACTGATGGCTATAGATACAATCTCTCAAGCTTTCTCTCTCTACTGTGTAAAATGACAGAGCTTCAGCTAGGGTTGCAATTATGGATCCCCCTACAAGGTAGAGGACGACCTCTATATATAGTGCTTGGGGGTGTAATGTACCCCCCCAAGCATGCAATGAGCATGTGCATGAGGATTGAACCAGTATGAGAATGACACCTGGATGATCTTATGTAGATAATTATGACCTCAATATCCCCTCACGTGAGTGGAATGATTCGATTATAACTAATTTGTCCACGTATTCCAAACCTTGTATGTGCTTATAAATGCTCGGTCCTATGTCCTTGACTGGTGCAACCTCGGCCTGGACAAGTACGATGTTGATGGAGTTAGATGTAGTTGCCTTGTGTCCATGATGACCTCTGCCAGGAGGGTTGGCCGAGGTTAGGTATGAGGTAGCCGTAACGTCAGTTGAGGGTGATCATGATGTTGGTAGTGGATTGAGCCTGTGAGACTCTGCTAACCTCGACTGATGAAGAGACGACGTTGATGCTTGAGGGGACGACCTTATGGGAGATGACCTTGCTAATGGTTGTTATAAACTTCTTGTCAACTCGGTTGTGAGACAGACTGAGGTTGGTGACTCAGAGTATGAGGGAGCACTTTGGTCATATCAATCACCCCCTAGCCCTTAGTTACCTATGTGAGTAGGTGATTGAGGGGTATGCAAGGCCAAGGCTAAGTTTCTTTGGGTGCCAATATTTCCTTGACACATGTCACTTACTAAAATGAAACGTGTTCCCCAATATGATGTGATTATAATTTATCTCTTGGGTTCCCTAGTGCAATGATGGGGCATTGGGACTCGCGCCTCATCATTAGGTAGGTTTAAAAACCCTCTTCTCTCTCCTCATTCTCTTTCTTCCAAATTTTTTACCGCCTTAGCTCTCTCTGCAACTGTAAATTCCTTCAAGCCTCTATTGTTGGCTGCCATTAAAGGTTTCCTTTGCTTTCTATCATCCTCTTCCCTCACTCGCGACTAACCAGGTATCCTTTTCAACCTTTTCGTTATTTCTGGTCATTGTATCATCATTTCTGAGTTTTCGACGAGCTTTTGTATTTTCTGACGAGGGTTTCCACCAGTATTGGTGGTTGTAAGGCTAGGATAGCAGTGGCTGAGTGGTTTAAGGACAGTTATAGGTAACTCCGAGGTTACTTCGGCCAAAAATAGCCCTTCTTTAGGCTCCCGATGAACCTCCGGTCACCTTCTCCGGCGACTCCGTTCTTGAATGTTCTTGAGGTTCTTCATTTGAAATTTTCCAACTTTCCCTTTTTAATCTTGAGTTTAGTTCTTTTAAGTTGAGTACATGTTTGTGGATTGAGTCCTTCTTAGTGTAGTGTTGTCTCACTTATGCTCACACCCTTGTACCAACTCATAGAAGAGTTCCCATCTCTTCGTGAGAAGACCTTTGAGAAAATTAGGCAAATAGAGCTAGCCCGAGAGGAATATCGTAGGGCTGAGGCCTTTCCTCTCAGACCCATCTTTCCTCCATCCCAGAATGTTGTGTACCCTAATCCAGCCGATCCTACAGAGCCTGTAGAGGTTCCTGAGGATTCAACACTAATGTCTGAGTCTGAGTCGTCCTCCTCAGACCCCTTGTCTATAGACTCTTTTTAAGAGGCTATGGATTACTCTCCTAAACAGGGTGAGGTGCCTGAGCAAGCTGAGGTTTCAAGTCGTGCCTCATCTCACCAAGGTGCTAGCACTTCACATAGGTCTTTTGATGTTGAAATTATAGGGCTAAGTGTGACACTTCCACCTCCTATTGACGCTATTCCCCTGTCGACTGCCACTGGGGCCAAATTTGCTCAGAGGTTCCCTGGGGGTGTTCCAACACCTGCCCGAGCCGAAATTGCTAGGGACGGTGATGATAGTGAGGATAGTGATCTTGATACGTCTGAGGCAGCCGAGTATGAGAGTACCGTTACTGAGTACGACCTTCTTACTTTTAGGCACCTCTATTCCATAAATTCTTCTATCATCCTTAGGAAACCTCTGAGGGATGAGAGGGCCTTTGATGGCCGAGATGAAGAGATCTGCGTTTATGATCAGATGTTCAAATTTGGCTTTCGTCTTCCTATCCACTCTTCCATCAAAGCTATACGTTCCCATATTAATCTAGCCCCTTCCCAATTATCCCCTAATGCCTAAAGGGTTATGATTGGGGCCATCATCCTTTGGAGGGCTATCCACCACTCAGACCTTCCAGTTAGGGTTTTCACGGGTTGTTATGTGCCCTCCTCTGCCAAAAAACACCTTAGCTACTACCACTTCTTAGCTAGGAAATCAGAGAAGAAAATGTTGTTGGTTATGAAAACTTCAAACCATAATTGGAAATCTCGATATTTCGTTACTTCCGAGGCATGATAATTTGGTCCAAATGAGGCCTCTGGAACGTCGGTTCCAAGTCCCCTCTGAGATGGGGGAAGGTCTCCCTTGCTGCCAAAGCCGACCCTTGGCTTAGCCAAGACAATTGCTAAAAAGTTAAGGACCTTCGCAATCAGGGCGAGCAGGGCCATCTTATAAAATATAAACATCTGATGACCCCCTATTACCTCTCTCAGACAGGTTTGGGGGTGGTCCTTTGGGAGAGCTTCGTAAGTCTTAATTTTTTTGAAGTCATACCTCTTACTTTTTATATCTCTGTTTGGCTAACTCAGAGAATTGTCTTTTGCAGAACTCCCAACTGGTGTATCAGATGACCTTTGGGAAATGTCTGCTCCAGGTCTTGTAAAGCTGATGGAGAAGAGGGTGGCAAGAACGTACCCCCACCTGCCACCAAGAAGAACGTCGGCACTTCCAAGGCCGATGTTACTTAAAAGAGGAAATCTACGATTGACCAAGAGAATACGAGGCAAAGCAAGGCTCAGGTCAGGGATCGTGTTATCCCCATCTCTACAGACGATGCTTTAGTTGCTCATCTTTCTTAGCTGAAGATCAGTGACAGCTTGATCGGCCACAGTCTGAAGGCTGTCGATGCTATCTGCACAATAATGACTTAAGAGGACAAGTATTTCTTACGTGCATTGGACGTCCCATTATTGGCCGAGTTTGCTCTCTACAAGTCCATTCAGGTTCTAGTTTTTACTAATTTGACCATTTGCTCTTCATAAGTGTAACCTCATATTTTCACCAAACTCGACTTTTTTATAAATTATAGCCTATATGTTCTTATATCTGACCTTCTTCTGCAAGGTATCTTATCTTTCCACCGCTTTATTGATTGGACTCTGAATAAGATGCCTCTTATAGAGAAGGGTCAGAAAGCTGAGAAAGTTCAGGCCTCCTTAAATGTAGAGGTTAAAAAGTTGAAGGGAGTTATCAAGCAGAGGGATAACGATATATCCAAGCTCAAGAAGGACCATGACGTAGCTCTGAAGGCTAAGGATGATGCCCTTCAGTCTGAAATGGATGTTGCAGTTAAGGCTGCTTTAGAAGATGCTGCAGAGACGACCATCGAAGACTATAAGGTCTCTGATGAATTTGTCAGTTTTAGCTTTGAATGCCTTGAAAAAGGTATCAAAGAAACTGGCAAATAGGCATCCAGTAAGGAGAAAGAATCAGGGATCTTGACTGCTTCATACTTTGAGGGTCTTGGCTTTGGTGACCCCCAATTTGCTCAGGCCTTGCAAGAAGTTAAGGAAGCCGATGCTGCTCCAGCTGAGACTGCTCCCCTAGAGTCAAGTGAGACTGAAGATGCTAATCATCATGATGATGGAGCTGAGGTAACAAATGTCGATCGTAACGACATGACTGCAGCTACAGAGACTTAAGCCTTTTTCTTGTGAAGCTTTTAAGAGTTGTAATTTTAATTTCTCTTATTGTCTATACCTTTTAAATTTTGTGAACTTCTGATGGCCTCTTGATGCCCCTGACTTGTAACTTATCTTTTTAATGATAATCGTCAGTCCAATCTTCTTCAGATTCTATTGCTTCTTGCGATGTTATGCTTGAATGTCTTACCTCTTGAATTTTTACCAAATTAATGGGTTTAAGGTCTGAGGTCACCATATAATGATATTTAGGTCTGAGGTCACCATATAATGATGTTTACCCTCATAAATTTTCATCAAACTAATGATGTTTAAGATCTGAGGCCATTAAATTATGATGTTTCAACTCATATTTTCACCAAACTAATAATGTTTAAGGTCTGAGGTCACCATAATATGATGTTTCACCTCAAATTTTCATCAAACTAATGATGTTTAAGGTCTGAGGTCACAAAATGATGATGTTTCACCTCATATTTTCACCAAACTAATGATGTTTAAAGTCTGAGGTCACCAAAATATAATGCTTCACCTCATATTTTCATCAAACTAATAATATTTAAGGTTTGTGGACACTAAATTATAATGTTTAGGTTTGAGGTCACCATATAATGATGTTTAACCTCATAAATTTTCATCAAACTAATGATGATATTTCACCTCATTATGATGTTTCACCAAACTAATGATGTTTAAGGTCCGAGGTCACCAAAATATGATGTTTAGGTCTGAGGTCACCATAGAATGATGTTTACCCTCATAAATTTTCATCAAACTAATGATGATGTTTCACCTCATTATGATATTTCACCAAACTAATGATGTTTAAGGTCCGAGGTCACCAAAATATGATGTTTCACCTCATATTTTCATCAAACTAATGATGCTTAAGGTCTGAGGCCACCAAATTATGATGTTTCAACTCATATTTTCACCAAACTAATGATGTTTAAGGTCTGAGGTCAACATAATATGATGTTTCACCTCAAATTTTCATCAAACTAATGACGTTTAATGTCTGAGGTCACCAAATTATGATGTTTCACCTCATATTTTCAGCAAACTAATGATGTTTAAAGCACATAACAAAAGTATCAGCACAACATTCCTCTCTTTTTATTAACATCCTCTTCATAAAATGATATGTGTATTACAAAGAGTACTGCAACATCATAAGTAATATTTCTTCAAGTGATCGACATTCCAAGGATTGGAGAAAGGTTCTCCCTCGAGATTTTCTAGCCGGTAAGTACCAGGCACGACCTCATCAACTACCCTGTAAGGACCATACCAGTTTGGATGGACCTTATTTGCCTTTTGCCACGTCTTCTTTAGGACTAGGTCTCCCACAGTTATAGGCCTTGATTTTACCCTTTGATTGTAGAATTTCGCAGTTCTTTGCTAGTATGCTGCTTGTCTTATCTCTGCGTCTTCTCTTCTTTCCTCGATCAAATCGAGATCAAGTCTTCTCTATTCCCCATTCCTCTGAGGGTCATAGGTATGAACTCTATGAGTGGGAAGTCCTACCTCTGTAGGGATGACAGCCTCTGAGCCATGGGCTAACATAAATGGGGTCTCTCCCGTGGGTGTCCTTGTTGTCGTCTTGTATGCCCATAACACGGTATATACCTCCTCTGTCCATCTCCCTTGGGCCTCTTCTAACCTTTTTTTATCCCATCAAGGATTGTTCGGTTTGTTACCTCGGTTTGACCATTTGCCTGGGGTCGGCCAGGAGAAGAGAAGAACTGCTTGATTCCTACCTTTTCGTAGTATTTTTCTAAGGTGGCATTCTTGAATTGGGTTATATTGTCTGAGATGAGGGTGTTTGGAAGACCATACCTACATATGATGTTCTTCTAAATAAACCGAAAGGTATTCTGCTCAGTGATTTTGTGATCATTGTCTCAGCATCTACCCAATTGGAGAAGTAATCAATTGCCACTATCAAGAATCGATAGTTACTTGCAGCTCTTGGCAAGGGTCCTACCAAGTCAATGCCCCATATTGTAAATGGACAAGGGGAGCTGATTGAAGTCATATGTTGATGAGGGATGGTGGATAACCTTTGGCCAGCAGCATCTTTGGCCAAGGTTGGGCCACCAGTACCCTTGAGTGATTATCCTCTTTGCTAAAGGTCTTCCTCCTATGTTACTGGAACAAGAGACCTCATGCACATCTTACAAGATATGTGGAACCTATGAAGGGTGGACACATCCGAGGAGAGGGAGTAGTAACCCCTTCTTGTACAAGACATCTCCTATAATTGAGAATTAGCAGCTTTGGACCTTAGCTTTCTCCTTTTTGACTTCGACTCTGGTAGGTCTCCCTCTCTAATGTATCTGATAAAAGGATCTATCCATGAATCTTCCATATTCAGATTGAGGCAAGGTTTGGTAACCTCTTTTTCTTTAATTATCGGCTTGATCTTAATCTCAACGGGTACTATTCTTCTTATGTCCGTCCTTGTTGTAAAGGCCAACCTCGTGAGTGCATCGGCCCAACTATTGTCTTATCGAGGTACCCTCTTCATCTTTACTTCTTTGAAGCCTTCTAGCATCATTCTCACCCTCTTCAGGTATTTGGCCATCCTTTCATCTTTGGCCTCATACACTCCCAGGATTTGGTTGACGACTAACCTTGAGTCACTGTGGACCAGGAGTTGGCCAACACTAATGGCTTTTGCCAAGGAGAGACCCGCTATTAATGCCTCATACTCTAATTAGTTGTTCGAAGCTTTGAAGCTGAACGTCAATGCATATTCAATATCAATACCATCTGGTGCTGACACTATCAGCCCCGCTCCACTTTCGCTTTCACAGGACGACCCATCAACAAAGAGGCTCTAAATAACTTCATTTGAAGAGAAGTTTCCCTCTGATTAGGTCCCTTACTTGAAGTGGTACCTGTCTTCCTCGTTCTCAATTATCCCTCTTCTGGCCTTGCTTGACTCAACCTCGTCCGGATCTTAGAAGACGTTTCTATTTAGTTCATCAGTAGCCTCTTGACTAATCTCAATCTTAGTCTCTTCCCAAGTAAACTCAGCTACAAAGTCTGCGAGTGATTGCCCCTTGATGGCCCCTAGGTTGATAAATAATGTCATATTCCCCCAACTCGATGGCCCAGGTCATGAGCCTACCCGACTTCTCAGGCTTATAGAGGACCTGTCTGAGTGGGGAATCAGTCAGGATGATTATAAAGTGGGCTTTGAAGTATGGATTCATTTTCTTAGAATCATATGCGAAAGAATAGGCTAATTTTTCCATCCTAAAGTACTTTTGTTCAGACCCTTGAAGGGTTTTACTATTGAAGTATATTGGCCTCTACACTCCATCATATTCTCTTACTATTGCAGCACTAATGGTTAACTTTGAGATAGCTAAGTATATATATAATTTCTCACCCAGGATGGTTCGAGATAGGAGTAGAGGGGATCCGAGGTAGGACTTAAGCTCTTTAAAAGCTTTGTCGCATTACTCATCCCATTCGAAGGCCTTTCTAAGCACCTTGAAAAAGGTAAGACACTTGTCTGTAGCTCTTGAGACGAACCTGTTAAGGGCAACAACTCTTCCGGTTAATCTCTGAACGTCTTTGATAGTTCTGGGTGTCTTTATTTCTTGAAAGGCCTTGATCTTCTCATGATTGGCCTCTATTCCCCTTTGGTTGACAATATAGCCCCAAAACTTTCCTGCTCCTACCCTGAAGACACATTTGGCCGGGCTGAGCTTCATTTTATACTTGTCCATGGTGTTAAAAGTTCTTTTAAGGTCGGCCACATGAGTGTCAGCCTTCAGGCTCTTCATCAGCATGTCGTCTACATACACTTCCATGGACTTACCTATTTAATCCTCAAACATTTTATTTATAAGATGCTGGTAAGTAGTCCCTGCATTCTTCAGCCCGAAGGGCATGACCTTGTAGTAATAGGTCCCCTTGTCTCTGATGAATGTTGTCTTCTCTAAGTCTTCCAAATTCATGAAGATCTGGTTATACCCTGAATATGCATCCATGAAGCTCATGAGCTCATGTCCTGCTGTGGCATCCACCATCTGATCAATACGAGGCAGGGGAAACTGTCTTTTAGGCAAGACTTATACAAATCATTGAAGCCTACACACATCCTCCATTTGCCATTTACTTTAGGCACTATGACATCATTGGATAACCACTCAGGATATATGAACTCTCTGATGAACTTAGCCTCTTTAAGCTTCCTGACCTCTTATCTGATGACATCATATTTCTCTCTTAAGTATACTCTTCTTCTCTGCTTGATGGTCATGCATCTTCTACAATATTGAGTTTGTGGCACATAATCTCAGGGTCAATACATGGCATGTCTGCATGGCTCCAGGCAAAAACACTTTGTCTCTTCCTTAAAAGCTTCACTAGTTCTTCCTTGATCTCAGGTCTTAGGGTTTTGCCAATTTGGATGTTTTTTTTTGGGTCGTCCTCATCGAGGACGATGGATTATACCTCTTACGTGGCCTCTCCCTTCTTAAGCTTTGTTTCATCTCTAGGATCAAGTGTATCAATGTTGTATGTGGTTGTTGTCCTTTTGTGAGCCTCTCTCTCTTCCGCAGAGTTGAAGTAGCATTCACGTGCCGATGTTTGGTCACATTGCACTTCCCCTACTCCATAGGGAGTCAAGAATTTTATCATTTGGTGGACCGTTGAAGGCATGGCCTCAAATTCCTTGAGGGCTACCCGTCCTATGACGAGGTTGTAAGCTGCGAAGACGTTTTCATCCATCAAAAAGAAATTTATTTTTATGGTCAAACTCTTAGGCCACTCATCTCCCATTATCACATCCATCTCATACATGCCCAATGGATGAACCTTTTCACCGCCGAAGCCGATCAAAGGATGATGATATGGAACAAGCCTAGCTCTACTGAGGCCTAGGCTCTTAAAATAAGGCCAAAACATAAAGTTCGCAGAACTACCCCCATCAACGAGGATTCTCTAAACTTCACACCCATGCACCCTTGTGGTGATTACCAGAGGGTCATCGTGAGGAGCTAAGATACTTTTGAAATAAAGTCTTGAGAATTCAACTATGAGGGTGTTCATATCTACCTTCTTTCTCTTCTCGTGTTTAACCTCTGTAGAGGACAAGTTCATAACCTCGACCTTTGTCACCGCTTTGGCTTCTGCCATGTGGGCCTTGCGATCGGATACCTCTGAACCTCCCCCTGCCAGTCCTCCACAGATGGTGTTCACACCGAAAGAGATCATACCAATCCTCTTCACTAGGATATTATCGTCTTTTGGTGGGAGGTTAGGGTCATCATCATAATCATCTGAGTCCTCCGCTTTTCTAGTAAGGGCATCTTCTCGGCATCTGTTATTTCTCTTCCTTTTAGGGTCCTCTTTTCCCCATTTAGGAGCTCTTCCATCCATGTACTTTTAAGCTTTCCAGACTTTAATATTTTCTCAATCTCGTCCTTCAAGGCGAAGCACTTGTCGGTGAGATGGTCGTGATATTGGTGGAGCTCACACCATAAATTCTTGTTCCTCTTATGCGGGGGAGCCTTCAGCTTCTCCCGCTATCTCACAGATCTATCATTCTTTATTTCATTGAGGATGTGTTCACAACTCACAGTTAGAGGAGTATAGTGTGCAAACTTATCGTCTGCAATCCTCTTATTTCCATCCATCTTCCTTTGGAACTTTCCACTACTACTTCTGTTCTCATCCTCATACTTTGCATCCATTACTTCTTCTGCGTTCATGACCCTTTCAGCTATTGCTAACAGCTGGCCATAGATTTAGGAGGGTCTTCAGCAAGCTTCCAAAGTAACTTCCCGTTCTGAAATCCTCCTACAAGGGTTGTCATAGCTATATTCTCTTCGTAATCTTCAACCTCTAATTTTTCCTTGTTGAATATTGCAATGTAGTCCCTGAGGGTTTCATTCTTGCCCTGCTTTACGTAGAGTAGATGGTTCTTCTTCTTCTGAGGTTATACACCAAAATAGAAGTTGTGTACAAATCGCTCGGCCAATCCCTTAAAGTTCTCCACATAATTTTTGGGAAGGGAAATGAACCAAATGTGTGCAGCTCCCGTCAAAGTGCTTGAGAAAGCTCGGCACCTCATCTCATCAGGGATTGAATAAATGTCTGCTGCAGACTGATACATCTCAATATGATGTACTGGGTTGGAACTTCCATCATACTTGGGAGACATCATTGGTGGTTTAAATTTGGCAGGGGTTGGGAAGTTGACAATCCTTGCCACAAATGGGGAGCCTTCTGAGAATCCCCTCTGTAGTGGCTCTCAGCTTTTTATGAGGTTCCCTATCTTCTCTTTCAGCCGTTGAATGGAGTCATTCCATGGTTTAGCAACGTTGCCCTGGCCGAGGTTGTCCCCAGCCACCTCCAAGGGGTGGACTGAAGGTTCCCCAGCTGCTACGCAATGTCGACTGTTGACCTCCCCCTGACTACAGTCTCGGCCATGGGGGGGGGGGGTCGGCCATAATGGGGCCAATGTTCATCACTTTCCGTTCATGAGCCAGTTATGCTCCTTGACCTAGATAGCCTCTGCTTCAGATCATTAACTTGGCCGAGCCTCTCAAAGGCCGACCCGCTACTTAAGTGATCAAATACTGACCCTTTTTGTTGTGTGTCACCATCTCGTCTTGCTCCACAACCTCGGCTCTACTGTATAAGACGTACTGTACCGTTTGAAACCTCATGTGGTTCCCAATAATCTGCTGGAGCATCATCTGCCTCAATGTCATCATACCTATCCTCAGGGCAAGGGTTTCCTTGCCTCCCCAGGCGTAAACGCCTAGAGTCGGCAACATCCCTCCTCCATTGAGGAGTAGGTTGGTCTTTTTATGGTGCCTGGGGTGGTCCCTTAGCCTTAGGATACGGTTGAACAGCTGCTAAAGTAATTATCTCCGGTGAGACCCCAGGTGGTCTTATTATATTCTGACTTAGCTGGGTAAATTACTCCTGCTTCGCTTGCTGTGTTGCAACTAAGGACTTCAAGGCTGCTGCCACCTCAGCCATCTCGGACTAGGGTGGTACCTGGCTGGAACTAGGTCCTCCAACACCAGATAGTGGAGGAGGTGGTGGTAACTCTGGTGCCATATGATGAGACTAAAGAGCTTGCAATGAAGATATTAAAGAGCTTGATACCCAAAATGACCTCTTTCAATGGTGACACAGCTTCACACGAAGGTTGAGGCCTGGTTCACCACCAGATTCTCCGGTGAGGTTAAGCTGCAAAAAGGAAGAGATGAATCTTTTCGTTCCCACAAACGGTGCCAAATTGATGATGCTGTAAATAGTACCACCAGGTAAAGTGTTGATGAGCTCAAGCTAGTGATAATAATGGCAGCACAAGAGTATGTGTATATATAATAGAATGAGGTGAGGAGAAGAGGATGAACACTTATATGTAAGTGGTTCAGCCAATCTTGCCTACGTCTACTGTGAGTGTGTGAGTAATATCACTAGATGAAGGCACTGATGGCCATAAATACAATCTCTTAAACTTTCTCTCTCTACTGTGTAAAATGACAGAGCTTCAACTAGGGTTTCAATTATGGACCCCCTACAAGGTAGAGGATAACCTTTATATATAGTGCTTGGGGGGTGTAATGTACCCCCCAAGCATGTAATGAGCATGTGCATGAGGATTGAACAAGTATGAGAATGACACCTGGCTGATCTTATGTAGATTATGATGACCTTAATATTCCCTTATGTGAGGGGAATAATTCGATTATAACTGATTTGTCTACGTGTTCCAAACCTTGCATGTGCTTGTAAATGCTCGGCACTCTGTCGTTGACTGGTGCAACCTCGGCCTGGATAAGTACGAGGTTGATGGAGTAAGATGTAGTTGCCTTGTGTCCATGATGACCTCTGTCAGGAGGGTTGACCGAGGTTAGGTATGAGGTAGCTATAACGTCGCTTGAGGTTGATGATGACGTTGGCAGTGGATTGAGCCCGTGAGACTCTGCTGACCTCGGTTGATGAAGAGCCGAGGTTGATGCTTAAGGGGCTGACCTTATGGGATATGACCTTGTTGATGGTTGTCATAAGCTTCTTGTCAACTCGATTGTGAGACATGCCGAGGTTGGTGACTCAGAGTACGAGGGAGCACTTTGGTCATACCACTAACATTATATATATTAATAACACATTATCCATATCACATAAGATAAGCATTATTCAAATATAATTTATCATAATTATATCCGGGTTGTCACATATACCCATTAAATTCGCAATGTTCCAACTAAAAACATTTCGGTACTTCCTTAAAATAGCTATAAGCTTTCGCTATTGCTCTTTACTTAGGCTTTAGGAGACAACAACATAAAATGTCTCATCCTCTCCTAAGTAAGCATATTTAACGTTCGAACGAAGCTTTATCAATTTGAGGGTAGGAAATTTTAGAGGAACCGTGAGTGACTCCCTCGGTGGTAGTTCCTCGAATCGAGAGATCCAACTAATATCTCTCAAGTCCTCATCGCTCTTAATCACATCTAATAATTATCCTCTCTCCTTCATCTCTCTCTCAAACTCGGTGTACGCATTATCGCTCTCACTCGTCGTAATAAGACACGCCTCTAAGGGATCCCTAGTGTTATTACCCGTAAAGTGTTCGTGTACTACCACCTCGATAAGATCCGTCTCTCAAAACTCATCCTCATCACCCATTTTCTTGGTGATGTTGAAGATATTAGTCTCGAGTGTCATATTCCCGAACGTGTTACATTTGCCCATTTCACGTGTGAATAAAAACATTAGGCATAAATAAGAAATGGCGACCAAGAATAATGGGGACTTGATGGCTCGATGGATAGGAATGCTCCATATGTCCAAATGATAAAATCTACCTAAAGTAGAATGTGTCAACTTGGACAATCACGTCCTCAATAATCCCCCGAGGTATCTTCACGAAATGATCTATGAGTTAGAGAGTAATTTTTGTGGCCTTAACCCCTGAGTCTATCTGTCTATAGATGGAGTAAGGTAGAATATTAACACTCGCCTCTAAATCGAATAACTCTCTCTCAATTTTGCTCTCTCGAATGGTGCACGAAATGGTGGGTACACCTGAATCTTTATACCTTGGTGGGAGGTCGCTAAAAAGTACAAAACTTATGTTTTGTGCTAGGAACACCTTATTCTTTACTTTTATTCTACATTTCACTATTAGCAAGTCCTTAAGGAACTTTGGATAGGCAAAAATTTGCTTTATTACATCGAGAAAAGGTAAATTATGTTTTACTTGCTTAAGAACTTTTAAGATATCGTCACGGTGTCCCCTTTAGGGGAAGGGACCAACCGTTGAGGGTAAGGAGCGGCATTAGGGGTTTCACTCTCTTCTAGGGGGCATCTTCGGCCTCTTTCATGCCGGGCAAAACCTCCTTGTCATTTTGCTCGTCATGTGGGGGAAGTGACAAATTAATAACCCTCCTACTATGTATAGTGGCAACCACTTGATATTGCTCTTTATTCTCATCGATATTATAGCTAACACAATTTTGACATTGGGGAGGTTTTTGGCATTGGGCGAAAAACTTACCCTTCTCTTGGAAACTTAGGGAAGATTGAAGCTTAGACAACGACGCTTTTAAGTCCGCAAAATTTTGAGCATTTATCACTAACTGAGTTTGCATGAATTAAGCTAAAGTGTCCTCGAAACTCTTCCGCTGCAGGCTTATATACGGTGCAGGAAGGGGAGCTTGCATAGGTGGAGCTTGTTGGTAAGGTAGGAGTGGTAGTGGTTGTTAGGCAACATGTGGATTCGGGTTCATTATTGCATTCGGTTGCCCATAACTAAAACAATAATGGTTTCCCCATTAGAGATTGTATGAATTCCCGTGAGAGGGCATTAAAATTATCCTTAAAGGCTCCCACCACCTCAACTTGCTCTTGGAGCATCACTTTGTAAGCGGGTATTGTCGAACATTCCTTTGTTAAATGTCCAGCCTCACAAATAGTGCACACCTCCTCTTTCTTTGCTCGCGCGGAGATGGATACATATCTCCCCTAACTTTGACAACGTCTTCTAACCAGTTTGCTAGTTGATTAATTTGAAGTTTTAATTAGGCTTCCTTGTCCAATTGATAAAGACCGGGCGCGAAAGGAGCTGTAAACGTGTGTCTAGATTTGGGTTGGGTTTTTGGATCCTATGTGTCCCACACTTAAGCAATCTCGGTGACATACTTAAAGTGGGTCGCATCATCCACGTCTAACCCTTAGAACTCTCTCGGGCACATAGTTTTAATGAGTTGTTTGGAACTTAAGCTTAACCCATGATGAAAGTAGGAGATGAGTCTCCACTTCTCAAAGCCATGGTATGGGCACATGTGATTAACTAAATAAACCTGTCCCAACATCTATTGAAAGGCTCGTTCTCATTTTGCCCAAAGGTCTGAATTTTAGCCCTAATATAATTGGTCCTATGTGTGAGAAAGAACTTTTGGAGACCCTCCAAGTGGCTATCGAGTTCGGTGCTAGTGACCAAAGCCATGTTTTAGCCTTATCCTTCATGAAAAAGAGGAAAAGCTTGAGACGCACTACATCTTGGGTGCACGTTTTGTCATTGTAAGTCTCGCACGCCTCCCCTAACTCTCTAATGTGGAGGTAGGGTTTTTTCGACTCCATACCGCAGAATGTAGGGAGAATCTAAATCATTCCATTCCAAAGTGAAATTGCCCCTCTTTATACATGAATATAATGTAACCCTGAGCGACGGTTCACACGAAGTGTAATAAGTCTCTTATGGGCGATACGATATCACTCCCTCACCCATCCCGAAATTAACATCGTCAGACATTACACTCTCACTTAATGACTCGATATTCTAACCGGACGTCCTAGACGTGTGACTCGTAGTGTGACTTGTGATGGAGCTGTGCAGTGTAGGAGGCAAAAACCAGAAATTTGGAACGTTTGGAGTGTATGGGCTATCGGGACTGAATTCGATTATGGGATTTTCTTGTACCGTATGAGGAGTAGGAGTGGGATTAGATGGAGTGTTTTGCATTTAAAGCATGAGAGAATATTTTTTAAAATGTTTTGTGATTTTTTTTTATTTTTTTTATTTTTTATTTTCTAATTTGTGTGGCTTTTGGATTTTTTTGGCTGTTTAAGGATTGGAGTCAAATTATTAGATCAATTTTACCCAACCTAGTATGTATACTTAATCCCCGGCAACAGCGCAAAAAACTTGACGCGACTCAAAAAGTGTCTCTAGTGCGTGTGAATTACGACTCAGGTGTAAGCTGGTCGCATAAGTAATAATCCGAGCAAGTCAGGTATCGAACTCAGGGACTAAAACGTGAAACTTAACGACTACTAAGGAAGACGACTAGACCAAACGACCAACTCACAAAAAGAAAAAGAAAAGATGATGATTATTTGAAAGAAAATTCTAATGAACTAATTCAACCTAATTAATAAATGTGAACTAACTATGCATGCAAGGACGAAAACTTGGATTTTAAATGATATGCGAAAGATGGGATTGGAATACACTCCCCCTAACCATCGGTAATTATGTAGGACATAAAACTTTCACAAATTTTATTTTTTAATTGGAGAAAACTTTGATTTCATCTAAGCATTATATATATAGGGATCACATATCACAATGGATAATCAAAAATAATTTCAAAGTGCGAGACAAAACTGTCGACATGCATATCGCATCATTAAATACTCCAGGTACCTTGGGCAAACGAAATTAAAAGGGCTACAATACTTATACTGACAAAGTATCAAGCCTCCAATCAATTATTTAATTTAGTTACGATTTAATAACCCTACATAATATGTAAGTTGGGTTCATGTATCCCAACCCGCAAAAAATTTAGTCGGACATGGTGAAATTACGACTAAACATGGATTCTACATTGCATGGATTCATATTAACATAGAGAATGAAAATAAACATATATGGAATCTCTACAACAAGAGAAACAATAACTATAATCTATAAAGCAACGATTCTTGAAAGCAATAAGGAGAAGATTACTTATATTGAATATTTGCATGTAAAACAATGGAAAATCATATAATATTGATGAAGAATTTTGCTTGTAATGTTTCTTGCCTCCTTAAGCTCTCAAAACAAGGTCCAAAACTTTCTAACTAATTCTAAATCACAAACTAAGTTGGATACAAAGGTGTAATACCCCGTATTTTTATGGCTTTTAAATTTTTGGATTTATTAAATTTAATTGAGATAGATTAATTTAATATTAATCCGAAAATTTATTTTAAATATTGTGACAACCCGCAATCCGAGATAAGGGGTGGCCAGCCCGATACTCAAACGTAACAGGGATCATGGATGGATATCATTCTCAGCATCACAAATATAAACTGAGTATACGGGAAAACCACCCAATAAATCAGAAAACGGGTTGCCAAAAAGTGTAAAATTTTAAAAAATACGGTTATGAAAATTTAAACTAACAACCCAGTCTGACGAGCAAGTGGAATTCCAAAAGATAACATATAGTATAACTAAAAATGAAGGTACACAAATGGACCGAATAAGCTGTCGGTCCACAGCTACATAAGACAACGTACAATAATATAAAAGGTCTTACATAGTACAACCATTAATCAAATACAGTTGTTTGGGCCACACGCCCGAGGGACAAGACCCGATAATATCTAGAATAACAAGAATGAAAGCGTCTAATACAACATCCTGTAATAACCCGCAAAGTCTTACAGCTCGTCGAAGGTGCAAGGAACTTGGAAAAGTCAAGACGGGCGTCCTTGCGGTGGAGCACCTGAGCGGATACAATAATATATATACAACAAGAAAGTAAACCGGTCAGGGCCGGGTTCTATATGATTTCTAGAAGAATAAAAAGCATGATAGATATGAACAGTTCTACATGAATAATGAGGATGATCACATGACATGCTATCTACAATTACAAGCAAGGATAAAAGGTAAAGCATTTTAATTTAAAACCCTTCCTTATTAATACAATTTCCATTTCCTTCAGACATTCCTTATTAGGAATAAAACCATAAATTTGGTTAAATCAAGAAGTTATAATTTTATTTCTATTCATTAATTAAAACTTCCCATTTTATCTTTCCATTCCTTATTAGGAATATCATTTACATCAAGTGCTCTTTATGGCACATATGTTATTCCCGTGCTCTTCTTGGCACATATTTATGCTCTTTATGGCATTTCATACGCTCTTTGTGGCGTTTAACAACCATCAAGTCCAACTTGATGAAAATATAGTTATATTCATATACATATAACGATATCTAAGACCGCCCGTCCGGGTTTCCCCACTGTGCGGGCCCCTAAATGACCATCATCTTCCAGGGCCTAACATAAGACAACCTGGGCACCTATCGGAACACGTCGGGAAGCGGCCATGAGCCTGCGTGGTAGCCAAGACCACACCCGGAATCTCCCTACCCGCGCAGAAAATATACAACCATAAGCGCTCCCATGGCCTAGGACTATATCCACCCTGCATTCATTAGCCAGGGGGCTTCACCTCACGAGCGAACTTCCCTTATGATGTCATTTAGAGAGGTGTGTAACAGTAAATTAACATTTACATTTATCATCATTTTATTTCCAAAAATTCATTTCCATTAATCATGTGATTGGTTCTTTTTATTAAACCTAATATCATTAAACAACGGGGTTCATTCTAAATTGAACCTATTATCTTTAAACACCTATGGGTTCATTTTATGCGAACCTAATTCCCATCGAATTTTATCATTAATTTTACCTCAAATTACAATTCCAGGCTAGGTCTCCAAATGATCATTATGATCCTAGAAATTCCGAAGTTCATGTAAATTGATAAGCCCATAAGTCTCCAAGTTGGGCATTTAACTTCCTAACCTCTAAAAGTTGAATAAAAGAAGTAATGCCTTAACATTACTTTAAACCTCCCCGAAATAAACCCCAGATGAACCCATTTCTAATCCAGGGCAACGACCAAACTCCATAACTACTCTAGGACTCTAAGTTTACTTCTTTAAAGAAGTTTCCTAGGTCCTAATCCAAAAATAAGGAGGAAAATTAAAAGAAAAAGACCCCCAAAATCTGCTGGAACCGAATCGATTCGCCCTAAGGGCCGAATCGATTCGCCACATCGAATCGATTCGTTCTGAAAACGAATCGGTTCGGACAACCAAAATTTGGTTTCTGCAAATGCCGAATCGATTCGGTCTTAATCCGAATCGATTCGGACAACAAGACCTGGGATTCTGCATCTATGCGAATCGATTCGCCCAAGGGGCCGAATCGATTCGCCCCTGCGAAAATGCCAAGAATGGCTATGGAGTCTTGAACTCCAAAATTGATCCAACACCAAAACCAACCCCAACCGAAGTCATTTACTGCAATTTCTACATCCTAAACACATTCTAATATCACCCTAAACATCATTTATCATCCAAATCCATTTCCAAGGGTTAATACCCAAAAATCCAACAAAAAAACCCTAACATTTCTAAATCATAACAATTCATAAATATCAAGACTAATTATTCTACTTAAACCATAAATTTTGCAAGTAGATTACTTGCCTCAAGGTAAGAATCTGATTTGATGAAGAAGGAGGCAACAATCCAAGCTCCAATCTCTCTTTTTCTCCCAAGTTCTCTTCCTCTCTCTACTCTCTCTAGGGCTCAATTGTGTAAAATGGAAGAATGGGAATAGGGGTGGGAAAATAAAACGGGGCTTAAGTCCCATAAGCCCACTTAAGTGACTAATACGCGATAAAAATATACGCGACTACACTATTTAAGCCAAAACCAGTCAAAAGTCCCCAAAATGCCAAAATACAATATGGCACTTATTTTGACCGTCTCACACCTATCGAGACTAACTACACTATCTAAATTATCATTTGGAGATTTTATAACTCATTTTACTTCCGGTTTCATAATAAACCAAAATGTCATTTTAAATCTTTATGACATTAAAATCACCACATGAACATTTTATCTATTCACGGGATAACTATACAATATTTTAGTAAATATTGACCTTTACATAACGAATTAATATTTACTCAACATCTACCATTTTAAGATTAATTACTATACATTGTAAATAAATATAAAATGGGCTATCAGAAGAGAGGGTTATTACATACTCCCCCCCTTAAGAGGGAATTTTGCCCCCAAAATTTGGATATACGTCGCAAGAAGAAGTGCGGATACTATTCCCGCAAGTCATCCTCGCGCCCCGATGTCGATTTCTCGACCTAAGCTGACTATATAGAACTCATCCCCAAAGTACTACCGGCGATACCAACGTAACTCTACGCTCTAAGATAGCAACCGACTACATCTAATAAGAACCGTCAAGTTGCACCTACTTCGAAAGGAATGTGCCTAATGGCACCGTCCTATCTCTCGTACTCCCTTGCATGAGAGACAAGGAACAAATTATGAACTTGCCGCAAAATGTTTCAACAAAGCGAGCGAATAGTTTACCGAACCCACCGCGACATTTCTAGAAAAGGTACAACGTCATGCGGTGCAAGTCTTCCTTTTCTCCTCGAAACGCATAACGCCCTTCTCAGGCGATACTCACCACAACCTTTGGTCTAATGACCTCAACTCCAGATGCCTTCTTCTCGCATCGCATGAGCTCTTTTGTCGGTCTCGGTTATACGAGAGACTCATCATCTCGCACTTCTAACCAACAAGCGGGAGATCTAAAAAGCCTACCATACAAGGCTTCTTCTAAAGCGTCGTCCCAATAGTGAATCGGCACAAATTTTATATAGGCGAATTGAACGAGTGGAAATCATTGTTCCCAACTACTCTTAAAGTTAGGCACGCAGGTAAGGAGTATATGCCTCGGCATATGGTTTATTCTATTGGTTTGGTCATCTGTGGAAAATGATAAGAAGTAATTAACCATAATTCGATTCCCACTTGGAACCTTGCCAAGAATGAGAAACGAACGTCTTGATTCAGTACAACAACCTTCCCATGCCCAGCCAATAGTACTAGCGACGTATAACTTGGCACGATTCGTCATTACCTTGATGCACCGAAACGTTAGAACCGCGTGATTTCTCCATATCTGCTTAACTTAAGTCCCTTCCGTTCGGAACAAAATTTTCTTAAGGGAACGCACCCCACCCTCAAGATGGACTTCAATTTAAATAGGGGATAATACTCCTTACAAGTTTAAACTTGTGAGGCGCATTAACAATAGACCGATACTCCAATATTATCACTCCCCATCATGGCAGAGACTTGCTAATGGAATCTACCTTTGAGCTTAACCACCTGACTCAGGGGTGGGAATAAATTCACCCCTTCGTTACCTTTGTAACACTCTACTATGAGAGGCCTCATCCCCTTCGGCCTTAACTACCAACTTCTCGAAATCCTCCCACTTCTCATATCATGGAACCAATCTCTCTTAGAGTTTACGCATGACTTATTCATGGTCAACTCCCAACAGCATTCCTAAACTTACGTCTCCTACTAAAAAGTCCCTACGTCTAAACAATCCTAAAGTCTATCTACCTATACCCTATCTAAGTCGTAAACACCTAATGCTAAGTATATCCCTAGTGCCCAAGACCTTTCTCAACTTCCGACATTTTCTTAGTTTCGTGCGTGGGACGTCTCGCCGAAGCGAAATCCAAACAAGGAACCCTCCCGTTACACTACTACTTCGCGTTGTCAGTCATCGAGGGGTACAGGTCTAAGACACATGTTCGGGACCAAAAGATTCTACAGCTACACACTAACTATTTAACTAAAGAAAAATATATATATATACAATCAAAAGCTGGTCCTTCGTGAAACCCTAGGGTTACATATATACCCTATAACATATACATCCTATTAAATAGCCTTTTATATCAAGGCATAACCCGAAGTCTCAATTCGACTTCGTACCTCGGTCTCCCTCATATCGATCAGAGGAGAGAACTATATGCAGTGCTCCTGTGTCGCACTTTAATAGCCATCCATCACTCTTGTACGTGATTCTCGGCTAAACTTTCCAATCCAATTCCGACAATGATTTAATAAAACAAAATAAAATAAAAGGGAAGAATAACATATCTTCACTCACAACATCGTTAAGTGTTCATGCGGCGGAGTGTCTCGCAAAGCGAAATCCAAACAAGGAACCCCTCCGACACATGCCTACTTAACTAGTTGATCATGGAGATAGAGCGTAACGCACATAAATTAAGAGAAAGGAAAGGTGGTATATCCCCACTCCCAACGTCGTTAAGGTTCGCGCGTGGAGCGTCCCGCAGAAGCGGAATCCAAACAAGGAACCCCTCCTATACGCTACCACTCAACTTGTTGGTCGTGGAGATAAGGCATAGCAATTACATACCAATATCACATCATACTCGACCATGTTAAGGACGAGTAAATCGGCCTCAAGCACAATTTAATAAGAGAACTTCCTATATACATACAAACAAAAGAAAAGAGCGAACCATTTCCCATAGGACTCGATACTAATGAAAATACTCTCAGCAGATATTATGAAATCTGTAATGTGAGAAAAACTCGTAAAACAAATGAGCGCATAACACCCGCATCGAATAACATATAACTCACGCATCTCTGAGAAAAACTTACCCTCAATAACGGGCGGTGCCGGCAGGGCTGGAGGAAACATAGCCTCCCGATCATGACAAACGCGTCCATACTGTAGATGCCCCTGCTGCGGAGGAACAACCATAATAGGTACCAGAGGTGGGAACAGAACATACGGCTGTTGCGGAACCCGAGGAAACTGACCCCCACTCATCTGAGGACACTCTCTCTTGATATGACCTGCCTCCCCACATTGGAAGCATCGTCCCTTCATGTCCTCCCGACCTCGACCTCCGATATCCCTAAACTGAGAAATACCTCGGCCCGGATGACCTCTACCCCTAGGGCCACCCCGACCTGCCTGATGTAAAGTACTTTGTTCGTGCCTATTATTGCCCCCCGTAATAAACTTCCCAAGCTTCCCTACTTGCTTCATTTCAGTAGCTTTCTTGCTACCCTGCATATATACTCGATGCTCCTGGCAATGGAGTAAGGCTGCATTCATAACCTCGCCAAAAGTCTGGAAAGCTGGGTTACCCAATAAGTGTTTTCGGATTCCCCAGTTTAGACCCCCCATAAACTTCGAGATCTTCCTCTCTTCCAGAGTCACCTCATCTGGTACAAAATTTGCTAAACGGGTGAACTCCTCTTCATACTCCGCTACAGACCTCTCCCCTTGCACTACATCTAGCAACTTCCTCTTCATCTCCCTCTGAACAGCGGGAGGAAAATACTTAAGATCAAACAAAGCCCAGAACTCAGTGATTGACATGGTGTCTCTTTGCTCTGGGGCGGTCGTCGTCTCCTACCAGTGTAACGCAGATCCGACAAGCTTAAAGGTGGTAAGGACTTGCTTCTTATCCTCACTGCATTCTATCATTCGAAGGTGGCGTTGCATGTCTTTCTTCCATTGATTGGCTTTAATAACATCCGCACCTCCCTCGAATTCCGGGGGATTGCCCCTTAGAAAGGACTCCCTAACCCTTTCCCACGGGGTAAGTCCCGTAGGAGCTTGAACACCTGGAGCCCATGGCAATTGTTGGATCACTACGGACATGGCGGCATGAACCGCTCCAGCCACTATGCTTGCTACATCCGCAACATTAACCGTCCCTTGTAGTGGCGGTGGAGGACCTACTTCCTTCACTACGACCTCAACACGTCTCGCCGGGCGACCTCTCTTAGACGGCATCTGAGATGGAAGAACAATAATATTAGAATGCTAATTAAAATAATCTATCTTGCAGAAGATCGTAAACATAAGCATCAAAGAAATCCTAACATTAGGCTCTACATCAAAGAACGCTACGGTAGAACGAGACAAGTCCACACAGATCCTAGTACTCTAGAACCTGATGCTCTGATACCATCTGTGACAACCCGCAATCCGAGATAAGGGGTGGCCAGCCCGATACTCAAACGTAACAGGGATCATGGATGGATATCATTCTCAGCATCACAAATATAAACTGAGTATACGGGAAAACCACCCAATAAATCAGAAAACGGGTTGCCAAAAAGTGTAAAATTTTAAAAAATACGGTTATGAAAATTTAAACTAACAACCCAGTCTGACGAGCAAGTGGAATTCCAAAAGATAACATATAGTATAACTAAAAATGAAGGTACACAAATGGACCGAATAAGCTGTCGGTCCACAGCTACATAAGACAACGTACAATAATATAAAAGGTCTTACATAGTACAACCATTAATCAAATACAGTTGTTTGGGCCACACGCCCGAGGGACAAGACCCGATAATATCTAGAATAACAAGAATGAAAGCGTCTAATACAACATCCTGTAATAACCCGCAAAGTCTTACAGCTCGTCGAAGGTGCAAGGAACTTGGAAAAGTCAAGACGGGCGTCCTTGCGGTGGAGCACCTGAGCGGATACAATAATATATATACAACAAGAAAGTAAACCGGTCAGGGCCGGGTTCTATATGATTTCTAGAAGAATAAAAAGCATGATAGATATGAACAGTTCTACATGAATAATGAGGATGATCACATGACATGCTATCTACAATTACAAGCAAGGATAGAAGGTAAAGCATTTTAATTTAAAACCCTTCCTTATTAATACAATTTCCATTTCCTTCAGACATTCCTTATTAGGAATAAAACCATAAATTTGGTTAAATCAAGAAGTTATAATTTTATTTCTATTCATTAATTAAAACTTCCCATTTTATCTTTCCATTCCTTATTAGGAATATCATTTACATCAAGTGCTCTTTATGGCACATATGTTATTCCCGTGCTCTTCTTGGCACATATTTATGCTCTTTATGGCATTTCATACGCTCTTTGTGGCGTTTAACAACCATCAAGTCCAACTTGATGAAAATATAGTTATATTCATATACATATAACGATATCTAAGACCGCCCGTCCGGGTTTCCCCACTGTGCGGGCCCCTAAATGACCATCATCTTCCAGGGCCTAACATAAGACAACCTGGGCACCTATCGGAACACGTCGGGAAGCGGCCATGAGCCTGCGTGGTAGCCAAGACCACACCCGGAATCTCCCTACCCGCGCAGAAAATATACAACCATAAGCGCTCCCATGGCCTAGGACTATATCCACCCTGCATTCATTAGCCAGGGGGCTTCACCTCGCGAGCGAACTTCCCTTATGATGTCATTTAGAGAGGTGTGTAACAGTAAATTAACATTTACATTTATCATCATTTTATTTCCAAAAATCCATTTCCATTAATCATGTGATTGGTTCTTTTTATTAAACCTAATATCATTAAACAACGGGGTTCATTCTAAATTGAACCTATTATCTTTAAACACCTATGGGTTCATTTTATGCGAACCTAATTCCCATCGAATTTTATCATTAATTTTACCTCAAATTACAATTCCAGGCTAGGTCTCCAAATGATCATTATGATCCTAGAAATTCCGAAGGTTCATGTAAATTGATAAGCCCATAAGTCTCCAAGTTGGGCATTTAACTTCCTAACCTCTAAAAGTTGAATAAAAGAAGTAATGCCTTAACATTACTTTAAACCTCCCCGAAATAAACCCCAGATGAACCCATTTCTAATCCAGGGCAACGACCAAACTCCATAACTACTCTAGGACTCTAAGTTTACTTCTTTAAAGAAGTTTCCTAGGTCCTAATCCAAAAATAAGGAGGAAAATTAAAAGAAAAAGACCCCCAAAATCTGCTGGAACCGAATCGATTCGCCCTAAGGTCCGAATCGATTCGCCACATCGAATCGATTCGTTCTGAAAACGAATCGGTTCGGACAACCAAAATTTGGTTTCTGCAAATGCCGAATCGATTCGGTCTTAATCCGAATCGATTCGGACAACAAGACCTGGGATTCTGCATCTATGCGAATCGATTCGCCCAAGGGGCCGAATCGATTCGCCCCTGCGAAAATGCCAAGAATGGCTATGGAGTCTTGAACTCCAAAATTGATCCAACACCAAAACCAACCCCAACCGAAGTCATTTACTGCAATTTCTACATCCTAAACACATTCTAATATCACCCTAAACATCATTTATCATCCAAATCCATTTCCAAGGGTTAATACCCAAAAATCCAACAAAAAAACCCTAACATTTCTAAATCATAACAATTCATAAATATCAAGACTAATTATTCTACTTAAACCATAAATTTTGCAAGTAGATTACTTGCCTCAAGGTAAGAATCTGATTTGATGAAGAAGGAGGCAACAATCCAAGCTCCAATCTCTCTTTTTCTCCCAAGTTCTCTTCCTCTCTCTACTCTCTCTAGGGCTCAATTGTGTAAAATGGAAGAATGGGAATAGGGGTGGGAAAATAAAACGGGGCTTAAGTCCCATAATCCCACTTAAGTGACTAATACGCGATAAAAATATACGCGACTACACTATTTAAGCCAAAACCAGTCAAAAGTCCCCAAAATGCCAAAATACAATATGGCACTTATTTTGACCGTCTCACACCTACCGGGACTAACTACACTATCTAAATTATCATTTGGAGATTTTATAACTCATTTTACTTCCGGTTTCATAATAAACCAAAATGTCATTTTAAATCTTTATGACATTAAAATCACCACATGAACATTTTATCTATTCACGGGATAACTATACAATATTTTAGTAAATATTGACCTTTACATAACGACTTAATATTTACTCAACATCTACCATTTTAAGATTAATTACTATACATTGTAAATAAATATAAAATGGGCTATCAGAAGAGAGGGTTATTACAAATATTTACTAGCGTGACGAGAGTTAGTAATTATTGGAAAACTGTTGATTTGTTAAATATTACTTATTGAGTAGAGTAATATGTAGAATTTAATTTATTAAAATTGTCACGAGGGAATAATATAACAATTATGGAAATTAAGTCAGAACGCGCCTGTGTCGTGTCGGGACTAAATTATTATTATTATAAGTGAATAAACTATAAGTCGCCCGTATGGTCTTTTCGAGTGCGCCAATGTGTCCGGAAGGGTCAAGATAGTCAAAATAATGTACCCGGGGGTTTAGTTCGGGTCTTGGGGCATTTTAAGCCTAATTGGCATCCCGGGAGGGTATTATAGACATTTTACATTTTTGGGCAATTAAACCCACGAATTTCCTAGGGATATATCAACCTTTAGGAGTTGTCTTCTAGGGTTAACAAACGCAAAAAATAAAGAACGGCCATTAGAAAAGGAGTTGGAGAGCTTTTCAAGCAACTCAAGGCCAAAGACTCACCTGTTTGCACCGCCACCACCATCAAAGCGTAGATCGCGCGACGAGGATTGCAACCATACCTCTTTCGTCCACAAATCAGAAACTCAAATTCCAGGCAAGTATCTATCTTGCTTTGTTTTTAGTTAATGTCTCACCCATGTTAGTTTAGGATTATTAAGAACATGTTTTATGAAAGAAATTGATAATTTAGAGACTTTAAATCGCATGTTTAGAGAAATTTAATATACTCTAGACATCCCCATCACATGTAGAGGATTACCCACGAATTAGTATGAATTTAGTAACAAGAAATCTGGGAAATAATTAAAAGAATGTATGTTTCCTCCAAAATTAGGGTTCTTGAGGATTTTGTCAATTTTACCCCATTAATTCGATATCGTTGATGAATTTGAACATGTTTCACGTGAAAAATCATGTAGTTAGGTATATAGTACCAGTAGTAATGTTGTTTGGGATTTTGGGCGAAATTGATAGAGGTTTTGAGGACTTTTGGTGATGAAACCCGTAAGAGAGAATATGCAGATTCTGGGAAATATCTGGGCGATCGATCAATCGACTGTATCAATCGATCGACCCCCTACCTTCGATCGATCGACCTCTTCTAGATTTTGAAACTTGTTCTTTATTCTTAATGATTAACCCTGTGCCACTTTGTGGGAACCCTTATACATATTTTATATACCATAATGTGACTTGGGAAAGACCAGTAGGGTTGTAGGAAAGGTTCGGGTGATACAATTCATATGTGATTTAATCGTGGGGGTTCAGGAAATGTAAATTTAGAGGGAAATATTGCGTACGTTATAGCATATATTGTGAGAATTAAGGAAGATTTAGACCAAAAGGTAAGTGAGAGTATACCTACTGAAATTTTACTTAGTGAGTTAGAATACTTCGCGAGATGGGAAATAAGTATGAAATAAATTATAAATGAGAATAAAAGAGATGAATCCGTTATGCGAGATATTTGAGTAATTTGTGCTAAGAACGGTTAATTATAATTATGGGTCGTGGGCGCACCTAATTTAGAAAATATGAATATTTATTTATATGACTGTGTGACTGTGCATATTTTATGTATATGTGTAAAAATCATACCCGGGCTACTTACTATCACGGAGGTTTTCGTGCGGGACAGTCTTATCTCGATTGAACCTTTATGGGGGATATTGACTCGTACCCTAGAAGATAGTATCCTCGATACAGGCTATCTGAGAATGATAGTCAGATGTTCTAAGAGACGTGAGCGTATGTGCTGACCTCTTAGGACCTGGAACTATGCTTCGCCTCCATTTGTTTGTGTATTGTGTTAATACAGTTCGAGAGTGATTCCAAACTAGTATTTCCCTTAGTTTGAGTGATACGGGGACTTGATATCAGAGTACGCGAGCACCATAGATTTTATGTGGGGTGCCGGTAGTATATATATATTGTATGAGTGACTAATATATATATATATATATATATATGGAAACTTTCTACTGTGCGTATAAGTAGTTAAGAAATGAATAAATGCTTCAACTTTATTATAAGTGTTCGAAAACTTTATAACGGTACCTAGTTGTTCTAAATAACGTAAGAAATCTTAAAGAGATTGATTTCCTAAAATAAATATCACAACCTTGCTTCTCACATGATAAAACCTTATGGAGAATAAGTTAGAGAAACTTATGAGATTTATTAGTACGGTAGGCGTGCACACTAGATTAGGGGCGAGAATTCTCAAGAGAGTGTCGCATACTAACATGGTCGTTGCATTAGCCGATAAGCATTTTAAATACTTGCTAAACTAATTTTAAAAATGTTTTACACTCGGGCTCTGACCCGTTTTCTGTTATTTCTCTTTCTCTTGTGTATATGTATATATTACAGGTGCCCAGCCACAAGGGCGTCATGCTTAGATTCTTTGGACTATACGTGCTGTAGCTGATGTGGGAGTTGCAGGCCCTTGCTTTAGACGACCTCTTTATTGATTCTGCTCTTATTTTAGTTCTGCTTAGATAGGGCATGTGTCGCCCATTCCTTTATTCAGTTTGGATTTTAACAGAGATTTATGTTCATTTATATTTTCGGTATTCGGTACTCCTTGGGAGTTAACTATTGTCATGATGGCTTCATTTATAGTTTTAAACTGGTTTGGTTTATCTAGATGGTTTTAATTCTTGTGTGGTATTGCCATCCTTAGTATTTATGTGATTCTTAAACTGTTGGTTGTTAAAAAGGTTTACATATTTGGATTTAATAAAATGGAAATAAAGTTTTAAAATTGTTTTGACACTTAGCTTAATTATTTAGGGTGTTTAAATTGGTATATTTCATTTTGCGACGGTGATGCGAAGAATGAACAAACTGTTCACCGTGATTTTAATTTAATAAAGGACTGATCGCCCGGTATTTAATTAGGCGGGGTGTCACAAAAGGTTACAAGTGTTTTAATCATATCAAACTCTCATAAAAAATAAGACTAAATTTTTTTTTCACGCACAGGCATTCTAAACCGGTTCGCCTGATGCTAGAACCAGTCGATTTCCAAAATAAATCTATGCTCCTCCAAACCGGTTTGAATGATGCATAATTATAACAATGTCTCTGGTTTCTCGCAACTTCAATCGCTTGTAACTTCTCAATCGTAACTCAAAATTCGGTGTCGTTTCTTCCACTGTGCTCATGGAGACGAGCTCTTCAACTTATTTTAGGCTACCCTTTCGGGTTCGGGCTGCAAAATTATATTTTTTCCCTTGGACTCTTTCTCCTTTTTTCTTTGTTTCGGTTTCTCTCCCTCATTTACTTGCGCGAAGTACTTGTAAAACATATGAGAAATGCACAAAATAATAAATACTTACCAAATAGGGTCAGTAGCATGAATATGAGATAAATCTATCATTTTTAGTATGTTTGGATGGTTGCTCTATGCTTGTTATGGATTATGCATATTTATGCATTTATGGATAATGATACGATGGCTATTGATTATGTATAGCTTTCTCTCTCACTCACTCACTCTCTCATTTTTTTTATATATGCCAGCTCCATTAATTATTTGAAAATTTTAACAAGCATGAGTTTTTATGAATTTCTTTTTGGTGGTTATCTTTGATTACTATTTTGGCTCCCGTTCAAGCTGGCATTGATTTTGAAAGGGTGAGAAAACATCGATTGGTTAATTCCCTGGAATATATATATATACACACACACGATATTTTCTAATGGAGTAAAACTGTTAGAAAGTCCCACTTCTAACGGTTTAGATCCATTAGTAAATAAAAGGAAAATCATGAATGTGAAAATAAGTCCTCACATAAATAAAGATTTTTATTATTTGTAACAATTATTTTTCGTTAGAAATAACAAATTTCTAACGGTTTTAATTCGTTAGAATCAATAAATTTACTAACGGGTTGTGTCTGTTAGAAATCATATTCCCAACACATTATTCTTAACGGATATATCCGTTAGAAAATTGATTACTAACACTCGCTATGTGTTAGTAAATAGTCATTGTGGTGTAGTGGTATCTAGTTATATTTAAGAGTTTTCATTTGGTACGTTGCTAGAATGAAATCATATGTGATGATTATTGTTATTCATTCTTATTCTGTTATGACATCACATTTTCATATATTTGAAATTACGTAGTTACTATTTTGTCAGTTTTTTCCCATAAAGTACGTATGGTTTGATTCATCTAATTTTTAATTGGGTTGTTTGGTTACACATTGGAGAATTCCCAATTGGTAAGTTGCTAGAATGAAACCCATGTTATGATTATTGTTATTTTGTTATAACGTCAAATTTCTTCTTTTTGAGTCCCAATAATAAATACTTGAGCTCTTTATCATGGAAACTGGGTAGGACCAGTTATTGACGCACTTGCTTTCTTTTTCTTCTTTTTATTGAATTATCGTTTTGTGGTTGTAAAAATTAGCCTATTTAGATGGTTGGCAGCACTGTTTTATTTTGACAACATTACAATTTGTAAGTGGATGAATGATATTCTAAGAATCTTTTTTTTAATAAGTAAATTATTCTGACGATCTTATAACAAGCATTACATCTTCTCCTCCCTTCATCATGCGTTTTTGTTTTTAAGCTAGTGTTAAATCATCAGGGCACTCTGAGATGGTATATGATGAATATGATTGCATTCGAATATTGACCCAAAAGATTATTATAAGAGTTAATAAATGACTCCATTGGACATCAAATGCACATCATTGGTGACTTTAATGGCTTTGGTGTCTTTATGGCGTTAATACACATCATCAGTGTGCACGATATAATTATCTTTTTGTGTATTATGTTTAGAGATTTTCGGGTTGTGATATTATTATTTAAAATTAGTTGTGAGAACTTTTGTGTTGTATTAATATATTGTTTCGGTCTGTATACATGTAGGCCTGTCAACGGGTCGGAGACGGGTCGGGTTTAGGGAGATCCAGATCCGTGTAATCGGGTTTTCATCGGGTTCGGGTTCGGTCCGGGTCTTCATCGGGTCTACAATATTGGATCCGGACCCGGATCCGTTCGGGTCTTTGGGTCTCGGGTTCGGGTCCGGGTCTGGTCAAATATGTACATTTATTTTATATTTATTTTATTTTATCACCCTTCTTTATTATTTAATCTTAAATTAAAATATTTTGTAATGTATTGTAGAATATTATTAGTATAAATAAAACATATATTATTTATATTTATTATATACATAAATATATATTTTTATATATAATACTTACATGTTATATTGATAAGATATAGTTATAAATATATATAAATTTATAGTATATATGAATATATATATAAAATAATAATGTACAATTCGGGTCAGGTCTTCGGGTCCGGGTCTTGTATAAGATCCAGACCCTACCCGTTTAATAAACGGGTCTTCGAGTATTCGGGTCTTTGGGTCTCGAGTCCAAAAAAATATGCTCAGACCCTATTATACTGATCGAGTTTGAGTCGGGTCCGGATCCAGACCCGACCCATTGACAGGCGTACATGGATGTTCAATATGATATGGTGAAATATGTTGGCAAAAACGTATTCCACCAAAATATACTTTTTCCCGAATTACAAGGACGGTTCCTTAAAAAATAACCGAATAGACGTGAAAGTGAGTTGATCCGATAAATAAGGGGGTCTTCCAAACGTTGTTTACTAATATCAGAGTTGTCAACTATTGGCGACCCATATTCCGTTTTTCGGCTTGAGTTCTTCGCGGAACTAGTGGATTGTTTCAGCAGTTTTCACCTGTGCTTATTTGCTTTTTCAAGGTGCGTTCGTGCTATTCTTTTTCTTTCCATGCATTACGAATTAACATTATATATTATTGTATGCATATATGGACACCCCCACCGGATGTTGAGTATTTCGAGACATGTATTGATTGAGTATTGTATTTAGGGCTTAATTTTTGATTTTTTTTAATACATAGTTCCTATAAGAATAGAGTTTCACTAAGTACTATTTCTAATTTTTTGAAACTTTTTTTTCACAATTTTATCATTTCAACCCTAACTTCCAGTGGAAAGTTACATAACTAGTTGAACTTTTTTTTTTTCATCCTATTTTTAATTTTCAAATGCTCATAACTTTTGATTGAGAAATCCGTTTTTTTACAAAATTATTATTTTTGAAATCTGCTCGTCGAAATCTATCAAACAAGATAAATAAAGCCTATAAAATTACAAAGAAAAAAATTACATAAATAGTAACACACTAACATTTACTGTGTTAATATTATACAAATAGTAATATTTACTGCATACACCTTTAAAATTAGAACTTAATTAATGGTTGAATAGTCAATAGGACTTAGTTAAAAAAAATCTCAAAATAGGAATTACATATAATTATATATATTAATTGGGCTGTCCATTAGTTGTTAGTATTAAACAATAATAAAAATAAATTAGTTAAAATGGGTCAATTAATGTATACCCCCCAATATATATATTGTAAAAAAGACATCAATTATTAGTTTGTCGCTCAAACACCTATTTTTCTAATATTCTCTTATTTTTAAAGCACCACCACCAAGGGTGGCGCCCCACCACCACAACCAGTTGCCCGGAATACCCAAAAAAACCTCTGAATATTCAATCCAACCCGAAACATCCCCACCACCCTTCGAAATCCCAAACTGCCCAAATCGGACTCAAATTCAGCCCAATCCGTACATGATACTACCCCATCCCACCGGAAATAAACCCCAGCCCGCCGGATATCTCCACCGAAGCCGAACGATCCAAAATCAAGCCCAAACAAACCTGATTAGGGGTGGAAGCGGTACGTTTTTTTTACCATACCGTACCGTTTTGGTCCGAAAAAAATGGTTTTGGTTTCATATTATGAAATACCAAAAACCGATTTTACCAAAACCAGAAATACCGTAAAAAGTTTGGTTAGTTTTGATTTTTAGATATAAAAAACCGATTTACCGTACCGATTTACAATACTGATATACCGTCCCGATTTAGCGTACCGAAATTATCGAATTTACTGTATCAAATTATTGTACCAAACTTACCGAATATTACCATACCATTACGAAATAAATCTATATTTATGAAAATCTATATTCTAAATTATCAAAGACCATCCATTTTAAACCCATCTCATTCATCCATTTCTCACAATATAAAAGACACAAACCCTAAACATTACTTCTTCAATCACAAAAACAATTCAGCCGAGCAAAGAACAAATTAGCGACTTTTTTCTCCACACACGAAAAGGTAAATATCCCGTCTTCTCCGCACACAAATTAGCGGCTTCCATTTCCGATCTCCCCCTCCCCCTCTGATTATCACTCCACCCCATTTCTGATCTCCCCCTTCCCTCTCTGACTTCCCTATCTGTCTTCCACACACGACACACGCACACAAACAAGCGGGAACACACGAAAAAGTAACTCTTGTTAAATGTTAAGTTAAAAAACTTATCTGATTTTAAAGAAAAAGGATTTAAAAATGGATTTTGTTAACAAAAAACTGATTTTGTTAACAAGCAGGAACACACGCACCCTGCCATCTACTCCCATTCCCATTTGGTATACAGTATGCTTGATGTTTATATCTGATTTAAAAAAAAAAGATTTCGTATGCAGTATGCTTGATGTTTTCAAAACTGATTTTGTTATAGCTGATTTAAAGCTTATGTTTGTTATAAAGCTGATTTCGTATGTTACAAAACTGATTTCGTATGCTGATTTAAAGCTTATGTTTGTTGAAAAAAGAGTACTACCGACAAGGATTTCGTATGTTTGTTATAGCTGATTTAAAGCTATATCTGATTTACAGTTTCATTTTGTTTAGTCTTTTTTTTATACAATTTATTTATGCAGTTTGGTTTTTTTATAGTCTTTTTTATTTGTAGTGCATATTATATTTGATTCAAGTTTTAACAAATAAATTTAATCGAATTTAACCAGGATGAAACCAAAATTACCTAAACAAAAAAAACCGAAATTACCGAAATACCGGCCGGTTTGGTTTTGGTTTTGGTTTATGTTTTGGTGTATCGGCCGGTAAATTCGGTACGAACGGTTTTACCATTCAAATCATGGTTTTGGTATTGGTAAGGAGTAATTACCGACCAAACCGTACCGCTTCCACCCTTAAATCGAATTCAACCGCCGGCTACATCCGACCAACCCGCCGACTTGGGCGAGGGTATTGACACTCGAATGGCCCTACCGAGGGTCTTTTAGTGCCTCCGGTTCATTCCGACACTTTTTCTGGTAATTTCTTCTCCATAATGTGTTCAAATGGTACCACTCATGATCGGAACGTATTCTCCAACAATAGCCGAGATGATCCGTGACGTTCGGCACACAAAGAGGTCAAATCCAACTCACTCTCATGCAAAGGTAACAATTCCGGTGCTAAATGAATCCACGATGCATCTTGATCCAAATCTTGGACAACAAACCCAAGAATTTCAACCCCCACACATCCCAAATACCTTCACTCTCCAAAATTCACAAGAAATCCCTAAATACCCTCCACCACCATCCAAACTCTCATCACACCACCATATTCCCCCATCACACCTTCCTCCAACTCGCATTCTTGTTTCACCCCATTCACCACCAAAAAATCACCAAACTTACCCCAAAAAACCACCAAAAAATCACCATACTTACCCCACACCCCTTCAACATGACCACCCTCTACATCACATCTCCATTTATCCTCACCATCACCCACAAAAACACTTCGAACCTCGTCATCTTTCCCTCCATGTCCCCGGCCCCACCCACAACTATCAACCCTCATCCACCCCATGTTGTCTTCCCCACGTTTCTGGCTCCACCTATTCTACGTACATCCCCACCACCTGGCCACCCGATACATGTACCCCACCCCCATTCTGTGTGGGATGCACACTCGGTCCATTCCGCCCCCGTTGATTCACATGAGAGAGTACGGGAGTGGATTAACTTACCCTCATATGATGGCCCACCATCACCTCGACCCCTCTCCGACCCAGAGTTCGAGTTTCCTCCTCCCACTGAGTGGCGCACCGATGTGTCCCCTTTTGATTTTTTGGGTCCGAAGGTCACTCTGTATGTACCTCTCTCGGAGCGACATTGTTTTTTGTGCTATCAGAAAGGGCACCAGATGGACCACTTCCTCTACTGTCGGCCTATGGTTCTCGCACCACCTCCTTCCCCACCACGGGAGGCCATTCCACCTTATATTCCTCCCCTTCCACTTGTCCCCTTACAAACACCACCACCAGATCCTGATCCTCCTCATCCACCACTTCGGATTCAGCCACAGAGAGCACTTATCGAGCCTCCGCTAGGCAATGATGAGTATGCAGGGTGATATTCGGGTGGATATCCCGATGTTCGTTGGCCACCTACAGCCCGATGCCGTTGTTGACTGGCTTACTGCCATTGAGAGGATATATGAGTACAAGCGACTGAAAGGTCGCTGGTGTGTCCTGTTAGCGGCCACCAAGTTTCAGGGCTACGCGAGTGTATGGTGGAATGATTTGGAGCAGTGCCACGTTCGCGAGGGTCAGACTCCTATACAGTCTTGGGCAGAGCTTCGAGCACAGTTGATGACCGCTTTTGTTCCCGCTACTTACGAGCGTGATCACTTTTTGAGGGTTCAGTCTCTTCGGCAGGACACTACAGTCTTAGACTACGTGGAGCGCTTTCAGCTTCTTTGTCCTCGTGCTCGCCTTGGTGAGATTGAGGAGTAACGGATTAGTCGATATATTTACGGTCTTCAGAGTTACATGCAGAGGGATCTCGCTTTACGTGACGTCACCTCCTTTGCAAAGGCAGTTGAGTACGTCACTAAAGTCGAGTCATTCCATTAGACAGCTCCTCCACCCCGTGGCTGCTCCACTCCAGCTCCTCCAGCACCCGTGACTTCCACTGCTGCTGTGACCCCGCCTACCTCAGCTGTTCCGACGCCCACGGTTCCACCTCCTGAACCCACTCACCCGGTAACATTCAAATGTTACAATTGTGGGGTGATTGCCCATAGAGCATCAGACTGCTCTCCCCTACGGTGTCACGCTCTCCTAGATTTGGGCGATCCTGAGTGTCTTGAGAAGACGACGGATGTTCCACCCGATCATGCTCTCATTACTATCCTCGATGGTGATACGGAAGACCTTCCCCTCCAAGGGGACGAACTCCTTCGAGGGGGAGAGTGATGTGAATAAGGGCCTTTTTGTCATTTTTTAGTCTTTCTTGTAATTTTAGTATTTCACTGCATTTTCCTTTTGTTTAGTATGTAGAAGAAGAAAGGTTATTGGCTCCTAGGGACGTAATTGTAATTAGAATTGTTAGCTTAGAGGCTAAGCAACCTCCTTCTTATAAATACTAATGTGTAGTTATTTGAGGCATTCTTCCATTTTATGAGATATTGATTAGAGAGAGTTGAGACGAGAGTCCTATTTTCTTATTCCCATTTGGCGTCATTTATGTCATAAAGAGTGATAAAAAAAACCAAATGTGAATCATCAATGTTGGAACATACCCCAGTTTTGAACCCTGGGCGAAACCTAAGCCAAATAACTACCAAAAGCCGAAACTCGCAACTCATCAAGCACAACTATAGCACAAATTTTAGACCAATAAGATATAATCGAAGCAATTGAAAGTAACCGAATAGATCCAAAATGACTTTTTTTTTTATTAAATTACGATCACAAATAAGTATAGGCAATGTCCAAAGTAACCCAAAAGAAAGTATCAAAATTATCATAAACTATGCCTTTTTCCTTTCCATAGCAGCTCCACCAACATACCTCAATAGGAATTTAGTTCAGTAAATATCCAAGTTATGTACCTACAATCAGGTAATTAATCCAATCTAAACAAAGATCAACAAAAACTGGTTAAGATAAAAATTAACTAATCTAAAGTAAACCTTGAATTCACTCTGTTAAGAGTAATGATTATTATTATGAATGATATAGTATAATATTATTGGTGAACCAAAGTATATATTAAAAGATATAGAATCCACTCACCAGAACTGAAACTATAAGTGCGTATAAGTTCTTCTTAGCAAAGCTAGTGGCTTGAAGGGGAGTACCTTTTAATGGAATCTTACAGAACAAAATAACTTTCAAGTGAGAAATAAATGTCATAAAACTGAATCTTTTATGAAAATCACACAATTATAAAATAGCATTAATAAACAATGTGAAATAAGAAAATAATTAGGGACAATAGAACATGAAAGTAATCAAATTGCAGATTGTCTACTATACTGAATGGCAAAAAAGTTAGCAAAGCTCAACCCAAAAGGCCATAAACAATATTTAAAAAGGCGTTTGAGGCTTACACCTCGAGGCGAGGCAAGGCGGGCAAAAAATGCCTCTAAGCTTAAGCCTCAGGGTTGAATTTGAGGCTTACGCCTCGGTGCGCCTCACGCCTTGCCTCGCGCCTTTTTGCTGAGGTGCGAAAAAAAAAAAACTCTTGTTTTTTTTTTTTTTTTTTTTTGTTTTAAAACTGCACTTAACTTATACTATTTACTATTGTTACTTGAGAGAAATTTTAAAAAAACAACCAATATGTTAATGAAACTTAAAAAACTGATTTTGTTTGAAATAAATGAGTAAATTAACTTCAATATGACTTTTTTTAAAATTTTTCTGTTTTTTGGTTTTTAACTTAGATTAATATGTTATCTTTAACTAAATTGAATATATATTAAGAAACTAATATATTTTAATTTTTTTTTTTTAATAAACTTAGGTTGATATGTTTTATTATTTTTTTTAATAAAATTGTTGTTTTTTTAATCTTGGCTTGAAAATCAATGTTTTTTAATAAATTTGCTTGTTAAGTTGCATTGGTTAATTTACCGTCATATTATAAAATAACCAATATGTGAATGAAGCTAAAAAAATGATTTTGCCAATATGATTTTGCATTGATTAATTTATTGTCATACGGTAACATAATCAATATGTTAAAATTGATTTTCTCAAATTACTTTTTTTTAAAAGTTATCTCGGGGGAACAAAAAAATGTCAAACTATGTGAGAAAGTCCTTAAGGGTGTTTTTTTTTGTAATTTTATTTTATATTTCTTTGTTATTTTATTTTTATGGTTTTATTAGTATTTTTTAAATATTTTTTTGCTCTTTTTTTTTCCTTTTCGGTGAGGCTTATGCCTCAAACGCCTCGAGGCTTACGCCTCGCTTCTCCGCGACTAAAACGCCTGTCCTTGCCTTTCGCCTTTTTAAACATTGGCCATCTATGAAGCACCGACACTCTCCCTGAAGCCACGAGTCAGCTTTGACAAGAGTCCTACACGCGACAAGCTCCGACACTTTGCCGACACACTGGACATGTTTGGACACGTTGCCGACACGCCGAGACACGTAAAATGACACTTATTTTATTTATTTATTTTTTTTTTTCTTATGTGATTATGATTCTGCCTTATTTATGATTTTTAATGTTAAAGTGTTCTTGAATTTTGTTTTATATGGTCCATTTTCATAATTTCATGTTAAGAAAGCTCTAATAATGTATTTTATGGAAAAAAATATGTTTTATTTCATTAATATATATATTTAAATATATATTATATATATTATATATTTTAACATATATTATATATTATACGTATCCTAGCGTGTTCTATCCTAGTTTTTGGAAAAATCACGTATCGCGTGTTGTGTCGGAACACATATTACGTGTCGAGTCCGTGCTTCATAGTTGGTCATAAAGAACCATAAAGAACTATTAACTTGAAAGATAGGTGCTGAAGATAAAAATCACTTTTGGAGATTAACTAATAGCAGGTTGAATTCAATTATTAAAGAGAGTAGCCTAAGCATGAAAATTTGAAACTTTATACATATATCTCCACTGCTCCACATTTGTGCAATCTTAGGTCAATACTCTACATAAATTTTAGGGGTATTAAGAATAACATAATATAAAATCTAGACGTGCCAATAGGGAAAAAAGAACACCTAGTTTTAGGGTAAGAACTTCGTTATACTTTGATCTGTTGAAGAGAGGCCTCTCAGCTGCATTGCAAGCAAAGAAATACTTACAAAAACAAATAAAAGAAAAAAGAAAAAATAGTATGACTAAAAATATACTCAGGTTCGTCCATAAAAAAACCCTAGTACATTTTTGTGTAACCAAGAGGTAAGCTTAGACAAAAATTAGCCATGACAACATTGGACCCCATCTTAACTGCCAAAATTGACAATGAAATATAGTTAGAGAAATAGAGAGAAACAGGACCTAAGAGCAAAAACACAAAATGAAACAAATTACCCAATACTTTTGCGATCGTACCTGAGATAACCAACACAAAACCCCAACATTAATTTGAACAAAACACAAACAAATACAACGTTAATTTGAAAAAAAACAAAACAAAAACACCAACATTAATTTGAACAAAACAAAAACAAATAATTAGATCTCCAAAACAAAACCTCCAGAAAAGGGAAAATAAAAGATCCCCAATTTTCATACCCTACCCCATCAATCAACTTAAAAGATCCCCAATTTTCAAACCCTACCCCATCAATCAACATCAAAGATCCCTAATTTTCAACCCTCAATTGGAACTGTATAAACCTACCAAAAAAACTATATCTCATAAGCTACAAAATTAATTACATTCAAATTCCAATCCACAATAACAAAACAAAAATGCTCATTAAAAATTTCAAACGCAATTGAATCAATCACCTCTTGAGCTCGAGAAACATGAAATGCAACAATGAGAGATACTGCTAAAGTTGAAGAATCAAAGCAACAAGCTGAAATTGCAGCAACAAAACCAAGAAAACCTAAATTCTTCCAACAAATTGTAGGTGAGAACGTGTGTGTGTGTGTGTGGGGGGGGGGGGGGGGGATTACCTTTTTGCGGCAGCGGGATGAGGCGGCAACGTTGGGAGGGATTGTGAGACAGAGAGGCGGAGGCGTATTCGGATTGGTGAGAGGGAGAGTGAGTGAGGCGGATGAGTGAGGAGGGATCAATAATGTTTGTTGAGAGTAGATTCTGAGAATAAGACACACAAATGTTAGTTATACACTGATTAGAGCCTTTTCTTCATCTCTTATGACTTGAGCTTCTACTCCAAACCTCGACATGGACATTATTTTCCCAAACTTATTGTAACATCTACCTTGAAACCATCAAATAAAATAGCAAAATGTGATAAACTACTAAACTGAAGACTGAAAATTAGTATAACACAATCAACTAAAATCATTAAATCATAATTTTCAACTGGAACTAGTTTAAGATAATTCAAAGAACTTACCAGGAATCCATTTAGGACAAGGGAGCTTACAAAGTTAGGATAGAAGAACCCATGTTCACACCATTATGTGTGTTTGTTTCCCATATTAGTGCAACGTCCTTGGAATTAAATTACGTCTTCGGATTTCAGTATACAACTACATTATTTCACTAAACCCAAAAAATATTAAAAAATAGAGAGGAAAAAAATTAAGAAAACAGAGTAAAATACCCATTTAGGAATGAAAATTAATGAAGCTTAAAATCTATCACCCACCACCAATTCACACGCACTCTTACACTTCCAACATCTATGTATGCGGCATTGTAATCGAGGTTAAAAAAATCATCCTAAAAAAAATAAAAGCCCACCATAATACCACATTTGAAAGCACATATCATATGACAAATACTAAAAAAAAATAGTATACCTGATTTGAATCAAAGTTTGGCAATCTCCAAGATCTACAAAGTCTGCAAAACAATACACATTGATTAAACATCGGTTCACAAACTCTGCAAAACAATACAATCTCCAAGATCTGAATGATTTAACCATTACTAAACTCCTTAAAAGAGTTGAATGAGATTAAACATGTAAGAAATATAACTAATACCATGTTAACAACATCCTAATCAATTCGTAAAAAAAAAAAAAACATTGAAATCTTCTATTTAGATCTACAAAACTAAACAACAACAAAAACCCTCCATTTGAAACCTAAATCAAAACCCTTGATTTGTACCTATCGGTAGTGGGATAAGAGGTTGGAAGTGAGGTCGGTAGCGGGTCACCACGACACTGGGATGAAAGGCGGTAGCGGGGAGAGGGGCGGCAGTAGGGAGAGGGGGCAACAACAAGGAGTCGGGGGAGCTGAAGGGATTAGTTAGGTAGGGCTGGTTTTGTGTTGCTGAAGTGAATTGAACGGGAGAAATTAGAGTAACGTTTTGATTATCCTCAAGTTGCCATGTTATAACGTTGAAGTTATGACATGGCACACTCTCCCACCCTTGGATCGCATTAGAAAATCAGATCTCAACCGTTAGATCGTTGGAACAGTAAAAGACCCTCCCCTCATATATATATATATATGTATGTATTTATGGGTTTATACATTAATTGACCCATTTATTTAACCAATTTGTCTGTTTTATTGTTTAATAATAACAACAAATGTGACAACCCAGTTAATATGTAATTCCTATTTTGAGATTTTTTTAATTAAGTTCCATTGACTATTCAACCATTAATTAAGTTCTATTTTTAAAGGTGTACGTAGTAAATATTCCTGTTTGTGTAATTTTATTATTGAAATATTATGGACTCCATGGATCTTATTTGATAAGTATATGGTTTTCATTTTCTTGTGAACATAGTAAATTTTACTGCCCGTGTAATATTAACACAGTAAATGTCATTGTTCGTGAAAATGTCATAGATATAAAACTATTTCATTTTCTGGTGCATACAGTAAAGTTTACTATGTGTAATTTTTTTCTTTAAATTCTATAGGCTTCATGGATCTTCTTTGATAGATCTTGGCGAGTAAATTCAAAAATAGTAATTTTGCGAAAAACGGATTTGTCAATCAAAAGTTATGATCATTTGAAGATTAAAAATATGATAGAAAAAAAAGTTCAATCACTTATTTAACTTCCCCAAGGAAGTTACGGATGGTTGGTTTTAAAAGGGTAAAATTGTGAAAAAAATTTCCCAAAAGATTAGGAATAGGACCTATTTAATGGTTGAAAAGTCAATAGGACTTAGTTGGGGAAACTTTATTCTTACGGGACCTATATATAAAAAACCCCTAAATTAGTTGAGAATTTTTTGCTACTTATAGATTAATACTAATACCAATGAGGTTGGTGGAAAACGACGTTTGGACCCGAGAAAATTATTTCATACAAAATGGTTAACTTCTTTATTAACTCTTATAACGGTTAAAGGCACATTTTAGTATAATTCGTATTTTTAATTCTCTGGTTTTCAATTGAAATATCCAGGGATGGAAAGTGAGACGGTTAGATCGTTGTCGTATGAGGACTTAAAACTCTACACAGACAACTTCAGTGAAGACAATTACATTGGAAACTTCCAGTTTGGCAAAGTTTACAGAGGATTCATTGGTTCACAACAGGTGACAGTCAAGAAATGGGAAGATCCTAAAATCTATGGGTATTTAGAAGGAGACAATGCAAAAAGATTTAAAGTATGTTTTCAGGCCAGATATTATAATTCTAATTTAATTTTTGTTTTGGGGATTAGCTTTCAATTGTCACTAGTTGCCTGATGTTAGATTTTACCTGGCAGGAAGAAATCCTTTTACTCCAGCATTCAAAAGTGAGAAATCATCCGAATGTGGCCAAGTTAATCGGCTATTGCTGTGAAGGTGAGGAACAACTCGGCGTTGTTTTTGATCTGAAGCCGCTGGATTCTGTATATAACCTTGTACTCAAAGGTACATGTTCTTCTTTTAATCGCTCCATTGGATTGTTTTTATTTGGCACAAAATATAACTGTTAGCACTACCTTGCATTCCAAGAATTGACTTGGCATGATAGTTTTTATGGTCTGTTAGTAGCTTGGCATGATGAGAAGCAATTACTTCATGTGAAAATTATATTTCTCCATTCGCCCCGAATTAAGAGTCCACTATTTCTTTTTGGGACGTCCCAAATTAAGAGTCCACTTTACTTTTTTTTGGATATAATCAACAAACCAAGTTCAACGATAGTAAACAAAGTGTTGATTTTGATTGTTGATTGAGTGTATCCTTAATCTATACAAAAAAGAAGATACAGAGTTTGAATTTGAGACGGAGCGAGTAATATATTTTGTGATGGAGTTCTTTCCTTTTAAAATCTTGCTACAATGGTATACTACATATATCTACATCTTAGTTGTTAAAAGCGCGCGCCTAGGCTCCAGGCTCACCAAGGTGCAACATTGTCGCCTCGCCTCCCCTCCCCTTAGACAAGGCCCCTTCAATAAGGCCTGCGCCTTGTGCGCCTAGGCTCCGAGGTGCGCCTAAGCCTTGTTAATTTTTTTTTTTATAGAAAATGCCCCCAATACAAGAATGGATCAATTAATATGTTGACATTACTTTTTTTTTTCCAGTGAAATATGGAGAATTGAACCATTTCCCACCCCAAAACTAATCAAAGTCGAGCATCAGTTGGGGTAAAACTTTATCTTTATCACTTAGGCAAAAGAATCTAAAAAAACTCTACAACATTGTTGCATCTCCGATGGAATTTAATTTTTCTTTTCGTACATTGGAGTACATTTGTTTTAAATATATTAATATCTTTGCTTTTGTTGATTATTTGATAATTAATATGTTAAATAAATTTTAAAATTTGATTATATATTTTTTTCATATGATATATTAGATATATCTTCTTATGTGTCTCGTCATAACCTTGTATAATAGTAATTTATTCTATATTACAAATTTCAGATAATAAAATAATCTTATTATTATAGATATGTTGAAATAAATAGGGCACAGAGAGAATTTTAGAGAGAGGAAAAGTTCTCATTAATTTGTTTGTCAATTTTTTTTTGGGGGGGTCACCCCTTATTTATAGTACAAGTTGGTAGAGTCTTAATAGAAGTGGACATCCACTTAAATAGGATAAATACAAATATTTATAACATTCCCACTTGGATGTACACCATTTTCACCATTAAATGATTATTGCCTCATTAAAACCTTACCAAGGAAAACCCATTGGAAAAAAACCGTAGTGAAGGAAAAAGAGTACAATTTTTGTGATCATTGAGTCGGTGTTGGACGTGCTTAGTGCTGCCTCGTTAAAACTTTTACTAGAAAAACCCACTGGGACAAAACCTAGTTAAAAGAAAAGAGTACAACGCACAAATGTCCCAAATTACATGCTCTTGTATCCTCCCCCTGATGAGATGCTCCCCTTGATTGATATGTTCAATTTCACTGTTGGTGGAGTCGATGCATTCCAATCTCGTACACAAACTTTTGAAATGTCGCATTTGGTAGTGATTTTGTGAAGAGATCAACTAGGTTATCACTTGAACGAACTTACATGACTTCAATCTCATTTTTCTTCTGAAACTCGTGAGTGAAGAAAAACTTTGGTGAAATGTTCTTGGTTCTGTCTCTTTTGATGAATCCTTCTTTAATTTGTGATACACATGCTGCACTGTCTTCATAGATAACACTTGGAATATCTGTGGAGGAAGGCAATTGACAAGAACTACGAATATGCTGAATTAAAAATCTCAGCCATACACATTCACGATTAGCTTCATGAAGAGCTAAAATTTCAGAGTGGTTAGAATAAGTAGCTATTAAAGTTTGTTTCGTAGAACGCCAGGAAATTGCCGTATTACCATAAAGAAATACATAACCTGAGATCGACCCTTGTGAGGAAGAGAGATATCCAGAATTTGCATAACCAACTAACTTGGAACTATTAGAGTTATAGGAATAAAATAAACCCATGTTAGTGGTTCCACGTAGATATCTTAGGAAATGCTCGACACCAGCCCCAATGCCTTTTGGTTAGTTCAGAACTATATCTAGCAAGCAGGTTCACAGAGAATGAAATATCCGCCCTAGTGCATTGTGCCAAGTACAACAATGCACTAATTGCACTTAAATAGGGTACTTCTGGACCCAATATTTCCTCATCTTCTTCTTTAGGGCGGTATGGATCTTTATTTATGTCTAATGACCGGACAACCATAGGGGTACTTAGTGGGTGCGCTTTATCCATATTAAAACGTCTTAATACATTTTCGGTATAATTAGACTGATGGACTAAAGTCCCATTAAAAATTTTCTCGATTTACAGGCCGAGGCAAAATTTAGTTTTTCTAAGGTCTTTCATCTCAAATAGTTAGCAGTTGTTTCGAGCTCTTCTGGAGTTTCGATTAAATTTATGTCGTCCACATAGACTGTTACTATTGCATATCCTTTTGAGGATTTCTTTATAAATACACAAGGGCAAATTAGATTGTTTTCATACCCTTCCTTAGACAAATATTCACTAAGACGATTGTACCATATTCTTCCGGATTGCTTTAAACCGTATAATGAACGTCTTAGTCGGATCGAATGCGTACTCCTTAGCTTTGCTTCAGCCAAAGGAAATCCTTCAGGGATTTTCATGAATATTTATATGTCTAAGTCACTGTATAAATAAGCGGTCACAACATCCATAACTCTCATATTAAGATTTTTAGAAACCGCTAAGCTAATTAGATATCTGAAGGTTATACCATCCCTAACAGGGGAGTATGTTTCCTCGAAATCAATCCCGGGTTTCTGCAGGAAACCTTGTGCCACAAGTCATGCCTTATATCGGCTGATTTCATTATTTTCATTTCTTTTTATTACAAAAACCCACCGATAATCTACCGGGTTAAAACCTTTTGGGGTTTGTATAATAGGTCCAAATACACCACGTTTATTTAGAGACTCAAGTTCTGCCTTGATGGAAATTTTCCATTTTGGCCAATCTACTCTTTGTCGACATTTATTTAGAGTACGTGGTTCATTGTCGTTATCACTGCTCTTTGAAATTCGTGCAACTACTACATATAAAATACGTCATCGATGAATGTTTCTTTATGATTCCACATTTCTCCCGAATATGTATGAAACGTAGATATCTCATTATTATTATTATTAGCTACCTCTGTCTCTTCAGGGGCTTGTATAGTCACTTTAGCGACTTGTGTGTTTTCAGCGACAATAACCTCTTCAGGGGTTTTGAGAGAAAGTGAATTTTTTTATTCATAACCTCTTCGGGTGGGTTATCAGGGCATGGTTTTTCATTTCATCTTCGCTTCCAGGGAGCAGAGTCTTTAGAAACTATAGGTCTTCCACGCTTCTGGCGTGCAACAGATTCATTTGCTGCTAAGGTCAACATTTGTCTCATTGGTACATCAATTCTGGCTAGCACATTTGCAACGGGTACATGAGACATGGTTACTTTTGCAGCATCATTGAATGCATCGGATCATTTATTTGCAATTTCCTGAAGATGCAATATCCTTCTTACTTCATGCTCACATTGAGTAGTACGGGGTCTAGATGAGCAAAGTGAGAGTGTTTCATGTTAATTCTCGTCGTTCTTTAGGAACAGACCGCACTTCTGTATGCTCTTTGCTCCCTTTAACGGCGGGACGAGTGTCTCATCAAAGTGATAATTCGCAAATCTAGCGGTAAACGTATCACCTGGCAGTGGCTCAATATAACGAATGATTGATGGTGAGTCATAACCAACATATATTCCTAAATGACGTTGGGGACCCATGTGGGTACGCTGGGGTGGGCACATGCACTGCACAACCAAATTATGCAAGTGTGATATATTTGATTGACATCCAGACTCCGGTTGAAAGCGTGAAAATGGGTGATAAGCAGTAGGTCTAAGCTTAACTAACTTAGTAGCGTGAAGGATAACATGCCCCCAAGCAGAGACTGGGAGTTTGGATTGCATAAGTAGAGGTCGCGCAATAAGTTGCAAACGTTTAATTAAAGACTCAGCTAAACAATTTTGGGTGTGGATATGGGGACTGGGTGCTTAACATCAATTCCTTGTGATAAACAATAGTCATTAAAAGCTTGAGAAGTAAATTCTCTCGCATTATCTAAACGGATGGATTTAATGTGTTGATCAGAAAAATGTGTTCTAAGTTTTATGATTTGAGAAAGTAATTTTGCAAAGGCCAAATTACGAGTAGATAATAAACAAACATGTGACCAACGAGTGGATGCATCAATGAAAACCATAAAATATTTAAAAGGTCCACTGAAAGGGTATATGGGCCCACAAATATCCCCTTGAATTCTTTGTAAAAAGGATGGTGATTCGGAAGCTATTTTGAGAAAAGATGGTTTGTGTGACACCCCGCCTAATTAAACATCGGGTGATTAGGCCTTTATTAAATTAACACAGGTTTCTCAAATGGTTCATTCTTAGCATCACTGTCGAAAACTTTTTTTTTTATTACTAATCCCCTAAGTAAAATTAGAATGGTGCCAAATTTTATCTTTCTTAAAACAAATAAATCAACCATGCGGAAAAATAGTAAAAACAAATACCATTCTAAAACCCAAACCAACAAAGTATAAGTACAACAGCACAAGAGTATTACCGAATAAACCATCGGCTAAAAATACCAAACAACAATAGAACAACTACTAATCTGAAACTAACATCTGAGACTGATACCGGACCACAAGTCCATACAAAGAATAGTGTGAGATCCTGAACTAGATCTGAATGAGAGATATCGTCTAATCAAAATCCTGTAAGCATCCACTGTGCTACAGCTTCGAGTCCCTGGAATAGAATCATCATCCATGGCGTCCCTGTGGCTGGACACCTAAAAGGTTTTGAAAATATTTTTATAGCAAGAGTTAGTACTCAAAACATTTTGAAAATATTTAACAAGCATTTATCACAATATAAAATGCGGTTATTGATTACACATGTTAGGTTCTCGTACACTCTCTTGAGTTTACTCACCCCTCAGCTTTTGTGCACACCCAACGTTCTACACTTAGCCTACCTAGCTATATCTCCCAAGCTAACTAGGACTAAGTAATCATCTGAACTTATCTATACTTAAGTTCTCACATTGCCCACACAGTACATTCATTTTATTAACATCTCGCGAAGGTTAATTAATACTCAAATAACATTTCATCTATGTTATACTTCAAGGCTATTTAGTTTCACTACTAAATTTCTACAATTCTGACAATTGTTATCTTTCCACTTATGTAATTAAGTTTCACTACTTAAGTTACTAATTAGATATGTAACAGTAAACACATTATATTCATCTACCTTTTCACAACGGTAGAATATCATTAAGTGTATATATTTCACACACAATATATACTAAATATTAGTCATTTCTATTTGTCCTTTCTACACACGTAAATGACTCTTGGTTCGGAATGATTCATCGACCCCAAGTGAGAATTGGTTCGGAATGATACATCGACCCCAATTATTTATATTTACAAATTCTGGCTCGGACTCTTTCATCACGCCACCAGTTCAAAGGTTTGGTTCAGCATTTTACATCGACCCCAAACCTATAATAACCCTATGTTAGTTCGAAATGTCTCATCGACCCTAACATTTAGGTATATCTCAATCTACTAATACACAGAAGTAGAATATCATTAAGTATATATTTCACACACAATATATATTAAATATCAGTCATTACTATTTTGTCCTTTTTACACACATAAAGGACTCTTGGTTCGGAATGATACATCGACCCCAAGTAAGAATTGGTTCGGAATAATACATCGACCACAATTATATAATAACCCTATGTTAGTTCGGAATATCTCATCGGCCCTAACATAGTTAATTTAGGTATACTTCTCTCGACCTAAAAGATCATATAATTCAGTAGGTACACACCTGACCTATCAATCATACTTGTATGTAATATAGTATTCTCTTATATTAACAATAATTGTTTGCTTTCCAAATTTATTTCACTTTCATATTAATTCAAGTATTCACACAACTCTAAGAGTCCTAGTTACCCCTTGTTATATCAATTCAGTAGTTACCCTTGTTAACCTACTGACTCAATAAATTTAAGCTTGCTCACACTTTTTCGAAATCATATTCTTATCATCTCGAATTAGAATACGTCACAATCAAGCCTATGAATCTCCACTTTAATTCTCTCACAAAATTAAGGTCCAACACTCAATCGTAGACCTACTTCCATATCATTATTCTAGAAATATATTTCATCAAGGTCCCAAACACTTCCCCGATAAAATTTTAGGCATTTGAGTCTTAAAAAGAAAGATCTCACATTTTCTCGCAGCCGAAACGAATCATAAATTTTTCTGGCAGATTAAACACCCTCTAGTAAAATTTCGATTTCTCCCTCTACAGAACTCCGATCGACCTGATTCCAAGTTCATTGGATATCTAAGAGAAATACCTTTCCAGTAATGTATGGTTCACACTCTAATTCGAAGCAAAATTCAAATCGCACACGTTTAAAGTCACGTCAAAATTCTGGCAGATTACTATGTTGACAGATCAAACACCCTGTTGTAAAATATCGATTAACCCCTCTACAGAACTCCGATTGACCTGATTCCAAGTTTATTGGATAGCTAAGAGAAATAACTTTCCAGTAATGTATGGTTAACACTCTAATTCGAAGTACAACTCAAATGGCATACGTTTAAAGTTGTGTGAAAAATTCTGGGAGATTGACATCTTGTGTTCCTCAATTAAACCCTAAGTCATTCAAGATTCATGTTCTTTAACCAAGAACTCATAAAGATTATATGTTAATCATCAAATATATTCAAATTTTGTTTCATCTTTACTTAGGGATTCATTCTACATGCAATCCTACCCAAACATATGATCAATTCATACATTTAGTTCAAAGTTTTTCAATAGAATCAACCAATTCTTAAAATTTACTACACATGGGTATTATAACTTGAATTTGATTTGTAATAAACACTTGCCTTGACAGAGGGAAATCTGATTTCGTGGAGTTGATGATGGGTTGATGTTCTTCTCCCTCCATCCTTCTTCCATGGATGATTTGGGTGCAAGATTCAAGTCCAATTCTTCAAGAATCCCTTCTTAAGCTTTGGAATTGGTTTTCTCCTTCTCTCTAATGGTATTGGTGTTTACATGGGTTTTCTAACCCTAACCCCTCTTTTATACGGCTGATAGAAAGGCTCTCAAATTCGTAGGTCTTCATACCCTATTATTTTAAAAGACCAAAACGCCCCCGAACAGTCTCGGTTTAGTCCAAAATTACCCCGAGACTTAACTAGTATCCCTGGGTATACTATTTTGACTAATTTGACCCTTCCGGACTCTTCTGTGACCTCTGAATTATCATTTGAGTCACTTAAAAATATTACTCGTTCTCACCCCAACACGGTCTACACGCGTTAAGTAACTATTTACCACTCGCACTAAGTAAATATAATGAGACAATATAAATCGGTATCTATCTCTCGATTAATATTCCAAAATTACAATTTTTAATAAATCTCATTAAATTACTCCTCTTACGTAATTTAAAATAAGCCGTAATTTCTCATTTAATTCTCCAATTTAATTAAATAGAATATTCAGAAATACGGGGTATTACAGTTTGATAATTAATTTACCTTGAGAACAAGGGCTGCAAAAATGATCATCGGGTAAATTAAGTTGCTTGTTTGTTAACGAATGTCCATATGAGTTATTTATGATTCGATGCAACATTTTTGGTCTTGGGCGGTCATGCCACAATATTAAATTATAAGGATCATTGAGCTTTCGGCTCATGACAGTGTGTGATTCTACAATAGTTATTGTTGTATGCTATAACCCTATGGATAATACAGGCAATTTCTCCACTGTGAGCTTCTGGCCTTCAACACTAGAAGTAATGCAAAGGAACCCTTTATTACCTTCATTACATGTTTGCATATAATAACCATTCATCCTTATGTCCTTAAAACTCAATAAATTTCTTATGGAATTTCTTTTGTATATGGTATTATTTATGAATAAGTGGGTACCATTAGATAACATAACACCACATGGGCTCTTTCGGAGCCTTCAATGATCTTAGCAGGACCAGTTATAGTGGAAAACATTCGCTGTATTGTATACCAAGTCTGAGAAAAACTTCAAGTTTTTCAAAATGATGTAGGTTATCCCACTGTCTACCAGGCAAGTATCATCGCTTGCTCTTACTTTCGGATTCATACCTTTGACATAATTAAATATAAATTGAAATTTAATCTACCAATCATATAAGCATAAAAAAATGATCAAAATCATTCCATTAACTAATAATTGCTCAAATAAAGATATTAAATAATTTTGTTTACGCTCTAATGATAAATCACTAATGTCTCAATAGTAAATATGAAGCAGATAAATAAATAAATAAAACATAATCATTTAGGTCTTCAGGACCGTTTTAGGTGGTTCTCCAAGCATGTTATCAAATGTCTCATTATCAATAGTATTTCTATCCCCATCTTAAAAAAAATCATCAAAATTGAGATCAGTATCGTTAAGTTTCCAACGGTCTTCAGGATCTTTTACAATATTTGCTCTGCTCCCTTTTTCGAGGCCTGATATTTTTCCACCAATTTCTTCGATGAACGACAGGTATGTGTTCAATGCCCATTGCGGCCACATCTGTGACAAATATCATTTGGATTTTGTGTATTTGACTTTTGATTCCATTTATTATTATGATCATTCCACTTCTGGTGGTTCTTGAATTTTGTATTTTGTTTCGGGCCTTAATTATGGTAGCCACCTCGCTCTCGATATGAGATTAGTTCTGCTCAACAACTAGGAGACTGAGTACCTTTTAAACCCTCGCTCTCGATATTGCTGTTGCAGGAGCATATTCGAGGTGTGAAAAGTTGAGAAAGTTTTCTCCAACATATCTGCACCCTCTACCTTTTCTCCACATAGCTTTAGCTCATAGGTAATCTTGAACATAACAAAATTGTATTTACATAGTCATAAAGTCTTGAAATCTCAAAGTGAGCCATTCACGGCGTGCACATGGAAATATGACTGATTTTTGGTGATCATAACGCTCCTTCAGGGACTTCCATAAATCAAGAGGATCTTTCATAGTGCGGTACTCACTTTTCAAATCATTCTGTATATGATGCCTAAGGAATATCAAGGCCTTAGCTTTGTCCTGCCGGGACATGGTATTTTCAAGTGTTAAGGCAGGACAAAGCTAAGGCCTTGATAAGTAGGTTGTGTATGTGATATCTACTTATTAATCGCAAATCACTGTTCTAAATTAACCTTTGTATTTATTTTATTGTTTTAAATTAATAAGTAGGATGTTTTATGATATATTTTTGTTTTTTACATTTTTAATCTTAAAATGAATGAGAACATGTGCTACGATTAATTTGTGATATATTTTGGTATATTATTATGTACTATGATTAGTTTTTTGTCATATTACGTTTAATTACCAATTCTATAGTGTTAAATCCCATTTACTTATGTTTTACTATGTTTTTATCATTTGGTTCCGATTCGACCGATTCGATTCATGATTCGCGATTCGGGGGTAAACGATCCATGATACGATTTGCGATTTGACAACTATGATATCATGTGTGTAATTAGGACTTTTAAGTCCTTGATTTAATAATTAGAACTTCAGGTTTGTTGCTATTTATTTATAGGAACTTTAAATCAACACATAAAATGATTGAACTTCGGGTCAATTTTATTTAGTACAAGGACTTTAAAGTTTTTACCCTATTATGTCAAAACTTTAGCTTTGATCAGAGTTTTAAAAAAAAAATATTTGGAACTTCAGGTTCAAAATTAATAATAATTTGGGGACATTTGATGTCACTTACTCTATGATAAAAATAATCAAATCTTCGGGTTTTGATTGTGGGTATGTATTATTTGGAACTTCAGGTCCATAATTTAAATAACAATTCCAGTTCCAAATTTAAAGGTAATTGAGAACTTCAGGTTTGATTAAAGAAAAATTTGTTGGAACTTCGGGTCCATAATGTAATTAATTGTCAGGGTACTTTTAGTATTCCTTGACCTATCATAAAAATACTCAAAACTTCAAGTTGGATTTTACGGCACATTTTATTATCATTTCCAAAAAAAATTGAATATCAATTGCGAACTTCAGGCCGCAAAAATTTAAATATTTAAATAAGAATTGAGAACTTCAGGCCCCAAAATTATTAAATAATAATAATTTCAAATTTGATTAGTCAAAATTATAATTTTAAAAAAAGGTTTGAGATTAAATTATGAATAACTAAACTACAAATGCAAGTATATACGATCGTTAAAAGTATTGTAACTCAGTATTAATCTTCAAAATGTCATAAACAAATTGATATTATATGTATAACTATATGTGATAAAATCTGGACAACTACACATATTTTTTCAGAACCATCTTCAAGCCATAAAAGTAAACACGATTTATTAGTTCTGTGAATGAATATACCATACATAAAATATCCAATGAATTGATAAACTATCAAAAATAGTAATGATTACATATTGTTTATTATAAAGGTATTCTATCACAATTCAAATCTTGTTAGTCATAGCAGGTAACAATCATTATTATGGTCTTGACACCTAACCCATGCGTGCATGCATAATTAATCAGCGGAGATTGTTTATACATATAAAGATACTATATATAACTTTACACGTGTCATATAATAGACATACAAAAATACCTGTTCGTGATAAAGTTCAAAATTTTATCATGAGTTCTGCGTCCCTACTCGGAAAGTTTCTGCCAGAAATTGCTCACTGAGAATAGTGGCGAGGGGCTTGTACGTGCTTATATCGTGTTTAAATAAATAGGGTGCAGAGAGAATTTTAGAGAGGAAAAGTTCTCATTAATTGGTGTGTCAAAATTGGGGGGTGGGGGTCACCCCTTTTTTATAGTGTAAGTTGGTAGAGTCCTAATAGGAGTGGACATTCACTTATAGGATAAATACAAATGTTTATAACAAGATATACAATTTTTGCATGTCTTGTATAATATGCGTCTCGCTTCGATCGCGCCTTGCCTTGCACCTTGTGCCTAGGCTTTAGGGGCGCCTTAAATAACTATGATCTGCATTTGCAGAAGAATTTCTGAAAATGGGTTGTTTAAGCAGTTAAGATGATTATTACCATTTTTTGTTTGTTTTTGTAGATAGCTTTACTTGGGCACAAAGGGTCAAGGTTATTATTGGGTTTGCACGCCTACTTGAACATATGCATGTACAGGAATCACCTAACTCGCGTTACCTGATTTGCAACATTGATGCGGCTCATATAATGCTTGACGAGGTTCGCCATTGTGTTCTTGATTTGTACATGCACTGATTTTCCCTGATAGCATTACATTACATTATGCTAAGTACTTGAAGCTTCTTTTATTGTAGGATTACAATCCAAAACTGTTCGACTTTAGTATGATTTCTGGTGGAATTTTTCCTGATCGAAGATCCCTTCCATGGTATAGAGTGCTTGGGTGCTATGGTTATATTGACGTGGATTACCGTACTGGTATGCCAAGTTGATGTTATATGCCTTTTTCTCTACTTATTAGCATGTTCAATGATTATAAGTTAACGGATGATTGAAATTATTGCTTCCTTTTTTTTCTTCCATTGCTGATGGTTTATTACCAAAAGTTTTCAAGCTCAGATATCTGGAACATGTATACGGGTCATCATACAATTCAAAGTTATATATGATTTAGCGATTTCTCAAGTTGTGCTGTTGTATTAATTAGGTATTAAGGAACTACTAAAACCGCTATTCCCGTTTTTGGGCTATAAGACTCTTTGCTTCCAGCGAGATACGTGCATAAGCTTTTTTGACTACAAGAACGATTCCTCCCCGGAAAAAAAGTGGTTCATGCATTGAATGCCCCACAATCAGAATCAGAGAGGATGGGTCCAGGGGAGGTTCGGAACGAAACCGGAGTGGATCTGCGGCAAAGCGGAGCCTCCGGAGTATGGCGGTTTGTACTGTACCGTCATTTCATCTTAGGATATATAAGATCTACTTGGCTGATTAAGTATTTGGTAGAAAGACAACAAACCATTCGTAAGTGCACATATTTATTAGGTTAATTTTGTTAGGGGAGCTTGAATATAAGGTAAAGGGGAAGAAACTAAGGGGTAGTGAAACACATAGTCTCATATCAGAGATGCTGCAATATGTTTACATTGTTTTAAAGCGTCTATACTGAATAACAAATTCGGCCCCACTCAATTGCATAAGTGGCTCTTAGTTTGCTTTCCCAGCAGCAATCTGGATACCACTAATTTTGGGGGAATGTTTGAAACAATGTTTTGGTCACGACGGAAGCTGAAAGAGTCTTGTTTACACCTTTACTTTTAACAACTTAGAAGGGTTGTGTGAACCGAGCTAGTAGAGAGGGAGACGGAGGCATAAGCTTTTAAGAGAGACTAATATGTCAACCCAACGAAGATCCGGGATGGAGGATGGAAAAAGAGGGATATCATTGAGATATAAGGGTTTTGAAGGAAGGAAACGCTAGGGTTTTTGGGTAGCAGCTTTGATATCCTTGAGGGTGAGCAAAGCTCCCTATATATGGAAAGGCTACCCCTAAGATTAGTTGGGTGTGATGTAAAATGCAATGGATTTAATATGAACTCTTACACAATCGATATCAATATTGACCAAATATTTGTAATTTCAATATTGCAACAAAGAAAATTATGTTATTTATCTAGTACTTCTATGATAGGATTATCTTTTCATGTTCAGGATTTCAGTTGATCCAATATTCTACAAGTTTGAAGGATTTCATAAATCTTTTGCCTCTTACTTTTATTTTTAGTTGTGAGAAAATATTGCTTCGCTAGGATTTGTGATTTTGCGCTTTAACTTTGATTAGCTTTGGATAGTAGAATTATCCAATGCATAGGTGCACAAGATGCATAGGTGCACAAGATGAATCATATTCATGGGAGTTTACGTAAATTCAACATAACAATCGATCCATAGGTGCACAAGATGCATGCTTTAATGAAGGGGCCCTGGTTGAACTAATAACCATTTGTTAGCGTAGATCCTAGGCGCACCCCTTAACAACAATGGCCTGACCAAGCAACTAAGAGATTTAAATATAATCATGTTGGAGGGAAGTGTTGATCTCACAGAAGATAGTGTCGCGCCGCGGATTAAAGTGGTTAACCAAGAGGGTTCAGTGACATATGAGAATTAAGAGATAGGTACAAGATAGAGTGACGTAGCACGACAAAATGGCACACGAGCAAGACAAATGTTTTATTTAACTCACTCACAGACTACAATGGGCGACCAGTAACCTTATTTATAGTATAAAGGTGTCTTGCTTGCCACAAAACAATAAAATGTTAAAAAGCCTAAAAGGGGCACCATAAGAGTATGCAAATGAAATACTACCCCTAACTAACATACATAAAATACTAATCTAAAATAAGAAAATATAATGTACGGTAGCAAAATAAAAGAGTACAATTTTAACATATTACATTAAATCCCCCTTAACTCCTCTATTCTCATCACTCCCCCTTTTATAAAAGAATACTTGGCCACGAGCTTTGAAAAGTTGGATACGAGTGAAATTTTCCTTAAATATGCCGGCAAAGAGAAAATAAATTTTTAAGCCCCAAAATTGGGAGGTCCCAAAAAAATCCATGAAAATATTTCCTCAATATTGAACGAAGGGACGATCGGAGAAGTCTATCAAAAGAACGAGAACCAAGACAAGTGGAATGAAGAGAAGTAGTTGTGGCCGAAAAGGGAAGAAGAATACATAGAATCTCCAGTGGATTTGCAGCCGACGAAGAGACGTCGTCGGCTCGAAGGGCCTACAGGATCAAAAGAGGGAATTGTTGGTGGTTCAGACGGAGAAGCCCGTTGAGAAATGGGATGACAACACCTTCACTCCAAAGGATTTACGTGATCAGATCACTCCTCACGACGATCCCCTCTTAATCAATCGTTGATATCAAACTGGGCCGTTGAGAGAATAATAGCTGATACATGGAGTTTAGCCGACATCATTTACTTCGAATGCTTTGAGCAAATGGAGTTGGGAGGGGCACGACTAAAGCCTGTGAAAGGTTTGTTGTTGGGGGTTCTATAGAGAACAAGTATACCTAGAGGGGTCAATTGACCTTTCGTTCACGATCGGGATAGAGCCCATGTCTACTACACTACAAGTAGAATTTTAGGTAGTAAGGCCCCCATCAGCCTATAATGTATTGATCGGGCGGACAACTTTAGGCAGGCTCGATGCAGTCCTATCAATCAAGTTCCTCGTCAGCTTCCTACGTCGAACGGGACAGGGGATGTGCGGGGGAGTCAATTGCGCACCCGAAGCTGTTATTTTGCATCGCTAAAGAAGAAAAGGGTGACCTTCAACGTTGACGAATTAGGCCCGAGAGAGGAGTTGACGATGGGATCCCTGGTTCAAGATCTGGTTCTAATTTTTCTATTCAACGACCGACCAGAAAAAGTAGTATACGTGGGATCATCATTGACTGCAGAGAAGAGGGAGGAACTGATTTAATTCCTCAAAAAGCACCACCAGACACTTGCATAGAGTCACGAAGACATTCTAGGGATTGACGTCTCAGTACTTGCTCACCAACTAAAGGTCGACCCTGCTTCTCGACCGATGAGATGGGGCGTTCAGCACTGAGAGGAATCAGGCTGTTGAAGTAGGAAAGTTACTTGAAGTAGAATTTGTTCGGGATGTCAAGTGTCCCTATTGACTGTCGAACGTCGTTATGATTCGGAATTCGAACGAAAAATGGAGATTGTGTGTTGATTATTCGGATGTGAATGAAGTTTGTCCAAAGGAATCATACCCGCTGCCGAGGATCGATGCCCTTGTGGACGCCACGACGAGGCACGAGACCTTGTCATTCATGGATGCTTACTCTAGGTATAGCCAGATCCATACATCCGATCGATGAGGAGAAAACCTCTTTTTTAACAGACATAGGGACATTGCTATCGGGTGATGCTATTCGGGTTAAAGAATGCAGGGGCCACTTAGCAGAGGCTCGTGAACCGAATGTTCGAAGACCGGATAGAAAAACGATGGAAGTGTACGCCGATGATATGCTGATGAAAAGTCTGAAAGAGAACGACCATGTGGCCAATTTGGAGGAAACCTTTGATTGGTACCAGATGAAGCTGAATCCGGAAAAGTGTGCCTTTGGCGTGGCATTGGGGAAATTTCTAGGATTTATGGTGATACAAAGAGGTATAGAAGCTAACCTTGAAAAGATTAAGGCAATACTAAATATGAGATTCTCAAAGACCATGAAGGGAGTACAATCGCTGATTAGATGAGTAACGTCCCTAAACTAGTTCGTAAGTAAGACAACATACATGTGCATTCCGTTGTTTCAGACTCTGAAGAAGGTGTTTGTCTGGTTGGACGAGTGCGAACAGGCCTTCCAAGATCTGAAAACTTATCTAGCGGAAGTTCCACTCCTCTCGAAGCCAATTCGGAGGGAAAAATCGTGCCTTTACCCCACCATCTCTTCAATAACAGTCTGTTAGGTTTTGATTCGGGACGATGTAGGGTTTTAACGATCAAACTGGCCTTTGTACTAGTAGTGTAAACCGGAAGCTGAGGTCATATTTTTAAGCTCATACCATAGTCGTTCTGACACACTTCCCACTCAAGCAAGTCTCCACAAGCCGGATGTCTCTGGACGATTGATGAAATAGCCGATCGAGCTTGGGAATTCGACGTGCACTAACTTTTAGTTCAAAACGATCAATATGTAAAATCAGAACACGTGATTGCTAAGATTCGCGCGGGACCATCCACTTTGAATTTTAAAGAGAAGTTTCGAAAACATATTTATTCCGACTCAGAGGGAGAAAAGCAGATGAAAACCGATGTGTATCATGCACCTGAATTTACATATGGTAGTGTTCTTCTCTTACCAAAAACAAGTCATTAAGCCGAGGGTATCTCTAAAAGGGCAAGCAATCGATGATTTCATAGCAGAATTTACCAGCCCTGAGGGGGATAATGCCCCCAACAAATCATTGAAAGAAAGCAGGTATGGGTAGTCTACATGGACAGATCCTCCAATAATGAAGGTTGTAGAGCAGGGCTGATAGTGGAGACGTCCGATGGGACTTGCGTAAAGTGCGCACTAAGGTTTCAACTTCAAAGTATCCAATAATGAGGCCGAGTACGAGTCGCTGATCGCTGGAGCAAAACTTGCGCTATCCCTCAAAGCCAACCATGTACAATTCTTTAGTGACTCTAAGGAGGACAACACCAAAGTCGACCACCTAGCCAGACTAGCTTCGACGGACCAAGGGAATCCCCTTGTGGAAACCTATACTAGTATTTAGTTAAAGGTCAATGCAAGTTCCTGTTGGTAGTAATTGACTACTTCACAAAGTAGATAGAAGACCCATTAGCCAGAATTTTGATCAGAAAGTCCACTCATTTCTCTGGAAGTACATCATTAGTCATTTCAGAGTGCCCCATGCCATCATCTTTGATAACGACATGCAATCCGATAGCGTGAGGATTGGCGACTTATTAGAGTTCAAGATCAAACACTACTACTCAGCTCCACGACATCCCAGGTGTAACGGTCAGGTTGAAGTAACGAATCGAACTCTCCTCCATGGGATCAAAACGGAACTTACCGACTCCAAAGGGCTCTGTGTGGAAAAGCTGGTCTCCGTCATATGGGCCTACAGAACGACGATGAGGGTCCACCAGCTGGTTGTTCAGGGTAGTTACTTCAGCCACGACGTTATCTTTAGCAGCCTTGTCAACATCTACTCCCTTTGGGCCACCACAAGGGTGTCAGCTTCTATTTTAGCCTTCTTCGCAACCTCCAACTCCACCTATAGCCCCAGAATCTGCCTCACCTCATCTTTTCTCTGTATTCACTTCTTGTTCATGTAGGTCCCCATGAGGCTCACCTGTGACCGAATAATACAATTAAGATAAGGAAAAGGAAATATGAATAATGGCACAGATAGAAATAGCATGCAGTTACCTTGGATCCAAATTGGATCATCTCCTTAGCACAGTATCCTCGGCGTGCCATTCTCTAGAAGCTGCAAAGATAAGCAAAAGGATGGAGAATTAATCAGTTTAACAAAGCAAGTTAAGGAATTATCCGACATGTACAAAGTGTACCTGAAGAGCTAGGGAAATACGAACGTTGAAAGCGGATGAGCAAAAGGCGTCCTTTTGTGTCGGCTCGATGCTGAAGGGTTTCTCAGTTCCGAACCTTTTTTCCCTTGCGATAAAGTCAGGATCCCTCGGTCTTTTTAGATTGTAGAATCTTTGAACAATCGTGCCTTGCTCACAACTTCCCAAGAATATCATGAAGCTCGTTAAAGATCCCTGCACGAACTCACGACGAAGACAATTAGTAAAGACGAACGCCACAGGAAAATGCCTTAACAGGAAAATACAAAAACATGGCTCACTGAGGTCGGGTTTATTCCAAACCAAGGGAACGGTGAATAGGTAGCCTGTAACGTCATTCTGGCCGTCATGCTCCCATCCCTCTCCTTTGATGTAGAAGAAATGATGCCTCCAATTCTAATTGGAAGAAAGGAGTGTGGTGACATAGCTGACACCTTAGCGACCACAAGGTAGGGTATACCAGCCCTCTTATGAGGCTATCGGGTTATAGATGAACAACAATTCCACCCATTGTCAGGGGGTGATCGACGCCGAACAGATCGTGGAAGTATACCATGGAGCCGATCAAGATTTTCCAGGCGTTCAGATTAAATTGGGAGGGAGCAAGATTAATAAAGGTAAGAATGTCGTGAACATGCTTCGGAAGGGGAATTCCAAGCCCAGTTTGAAAACAGTGCTCATAAAAGCAAAGTTCCCCATCACGAGCAATCAGAGCACGATCAATTTTGTTGGCCAGACGAATGGATAAGCCCCTCTGGAGGGCGAGGTGTTCACCCTATTCATCAACAGTGTCTTTAGCCATATAGCTGGTGGCCTAATAGGTGCCTAAGGTATTGCCCCCAGAAGTTCCAGCTTGTGGGGGATCAAATGGGCCAACTTCTTTTGACATTATTTTGGGTCGTGTTTTGGGTCCTTGGTTGACGGCTTGGCCTGCCAACATTAGACGTAGAGGCCCCTCATGTGGAGGCCCCCCGCTCATTGTGTTTGGGCCCCAAGGCATCAACAATCTTAACCATATTTGCGAGGGCTAGCTGGCCCTGAAGCCTCTCTTGCTGTCAGGTTGAGAGATGGTCCAAATGGCTAGAGCCACTCAAGGTATTGAGACAGAGGGGAGTCAGAATCAACGAAGTTTGAAATATGAGGGTTATCTTTTGGAAATTGAGATACAAGATTACTAATTCTAGTAAAACAAAAAACAAAAGCCAAACTATGATATGCCAGGCTTTTTGAAAATTTGAAGAAAACAGAAACGGAGAAGAAAGCATACCGGTAGTAAACAAGAACAACGATGTATACTGAGTACACAATCACTCTTGAAATGAACAAACACAAGCCCCCTGATGTGAAGGAAAGAAGGAAATAGGAGTTCACAAGCAGAATGTAGCGAAGATTTGTAAAACGGAAGAATATTTGAAACAAGGTTGCTGGAGAAGAGAAATGAAAACTCTGGTTATGTTAAGAGTACAAAACGCGAAAGTTCGAAATGAAGGATTGAGAAGGCTTTTATACCAAATGGGGAAGACTTATTCAATTTCAATGGCTAGGTCTAAAAAGGTCGAACGGTTCGTAAGTTTTCGGTGGAGGACGCGTCGGGGCGAGTAGGGTTAGACCTGTCAAAATTGCACACGACACGAAATTGTAAGTTAATGGGTTAGGCTTATAGAGTTTCGATCAATATCGTGTCAACACGATAGATCCGTTACGATAACAGTTCGGGTTTGGAAAAATTATCACACCTAATTAGACTCGTTTGTACCCATTGAAGCCCATTAACACCTTGACTCTTTGTTTAGAACTTATCTTTGATATGTATATTGTAATATTTGTACTGTTGGGTATGAAATATTTTGTTTTCGGGATCCTATTAGTGTTAACATTTGGAATTTAGAATGTATGACTTAAATATATTGTTTTTGTAAAGAATTTTAGTTCTGTAACGGGTGTTAACGGTTTGGGTTGTGTGAGTCGTTAACATTAACGGTTTAGGTCTGGGTTTGTTATTTGGAGCCGATTTGTTAATGAGTCGTGTATGGGTTGAGTTTTTTTTTATCTGAACCCGATATTACACGACATGAACACAACTTAACATGATCCGTTGAGAGAACTACGTAGGGTGAGTTCATACGCCCATGCTAACCTTGGGAACCTGCATGTCGTCAAACGTGCAATGATTACAACTCTTCACTCGAGTGGCGTCTCATATTGGGAATAGTTCACGCCGAATCCGAATCTCCTCGCAGATCTTGACGTCAGCACAAGATCTTAGACGGATCACATCAAATCAAAATTGATCTAATTGTCCCGACCATCATTGGACATTTCAGAGAAGTAGGCACGTGGAAATGACCTCGTTCGGCTACACATAAGACTATTCGGCTCGTCTCCGTGAACGCAAATTGTCTGGGGGATAATTGGCGAGGGATATTTTCGACCAGTCCGAAGCTGAATGGAGGACATCATCAGAAGGCATTACGATCACCGAGTGAATGGGAGAACAATCGGTATATGAACGAGGGGGCGACGAATTAGTGATCGGATGCATAATGACGACATACATGGTATGCTGAGTTTGTAAGGACTAACGCTCCACTTCAGTCAGCCGAATGGCCAACTTCATCAAACGAACGACCATTGAACCATTTGAATCCCCAAGACTTTATCAGCTCAAATGGATAACATGTTCCCTATTAACGCGAACTGGAATATCGACGAACAAGCAACGTGGGAATGAATGGAGACACCAGAGACGAACACGTGTCTCCCTTAAATTTAAATCCTATCAATGTGCATGCTATGAACTAGGAAAGATGTTGTAAATGCTAAGTATATAAAGCCTCTTGTAGTATGAAACGAGGTTAAGATGATAAGCTCTTTAATCCCTTCTGGGAGGGAGGGAGGGCTGCCGGGTCTTTTGCGGGGTGGGTTGAAGAAGATGGTATTTTTTTTAGTTATTTTTGGGTTTTCATTTTTTTTTCTTTCGTTTTTTCTATTTTTTCTAATTATTCTTTTTTAACAGGCACATGATTGATAAGTCTAACAGAATCCTAACGGGAAAGGTACCCCAAACTCAATCAATTAGTAAAAGGTAGCAAAAGACATATTATAAAAAACTCTTTTTTAAAGAAGAGAGACCTAAAAACACATGGGCCAACAATATGTATCTCTGGGTCGAAGTGGCTTGGGATATAACTTGGGACTAAAAACCCAGGGCACTTCTTCGGAGATGTCCTATTTGGGCCCAAATAAGGTTGGCCGAATCCTCTGTTCATATCTACTACTAACCCAGGCCAACTCGAAACAAATCCATGTAAGCCTGTGATGTCCCATTTAGACATACGCCCCAAAAGTATGTGAAACACATAAACAAGTTCTGCTCAATCCTTTAAATTTCCACAGCTACACCGTGAGCCAAACACACTCCGATTTAAAAAAAAACAATAGTTTTTTTGGCTTTAGTCCCATTTCCAAAGTTTTGTGCCCATCCCATGTATTTTTAAAATTGTATTAAGTCCCATAACCACCGAAAAATGCCTACAACCGTTGCTCATCTTCCTTTTCGCAGAGAATGACACTTGTCCCATACTTGGTACAATAGGACTAACACATAAAATAACAAAAACACGGGAGTTGCTATAAACGAATCTTTAAAAATGGCGTCGCACATGGTTCATGGTTGCCTAGCTGATCGACGACGAACGATGACTCTGCCACCTCCTTCTCCTACAAATCCCTCTCTCTTCTCGTTTTTGTCAATATTTTTGTCCCTTCAAATTTTGTCTCCACTTTTTTTGTTCTCACTTTTCTTGCAGACAGCTTCCTCGATCGAATATGAAGTTATAGTTATGAAACGTAATTTGACCCTTCCATGGCCACATCACTGTCTAAATCTGACTTCACCGGGGTTCGTCGGAGCACGAGTAGGGTTGCCGGAGTGGAACTGCCGGCGGGCTCATCGGTTCAGACTCCTTTCTGCTCCTTTCTCCACCTGGCCCTAGGAAATGGTTTCACCCGTTTTTTTTGCTGCTGCTGTTGTTTGTTCTTTGCAAGGGTGGGTTTGTGGTTTCGGCCATCAGTGATGGCTGGGGCTGGAGGTGATGCAGCCAGGAGAGGTGAGCGACAAGACCTTGAAGTTGGTAGAGAGGGCTGCTTGTGTCTCCTCAAAGATGGTCACGCGTCGTTCGAACCTAACCTGGCATGACCTCCTGCTCACCAATGAAGTGATGATTTGTGTTTTACAATAAAAACATGGAAGAGCCTAGCTCTGATAACACGACAAATGACACATGAGCAAACCAAATAGAGGAACTCCACAACTCTCACTAAAATGTAAAAATGGGTGCCCGGTTGCCTTATTTACAGGGAAAAGGTGTCTTGGTAGCCAAGAAATCCTAAAAAGGTAAAAAGATTAAAATGTGCACTATAAGAATTTATAAACAAATATTACGCCTTTAACACACCTAAAATACTAACCTAGAATAAAGAAAATATAACAAAAGGTAAAATAGAATATAATCTTGACAGTTACAATTAAGCCTCCCGTACTATTTTCTTATTATTCTCATCATAGAGTTTCAAGAGTTATTTGCTTTAGGTTTGGCAATTTTGTGGACCCTGCTTTGGGCCATTATTACTAGAGAACACTATTACCCTAGCGACTTACATATTGGTACATGCGTTTGAAAATCTGTTGAAGTTGTTACCTTTTCTAGTATTGAGCGGAATTGGTTTTCTGTTCTCCATTAAGTAGTTTTTATTAGGGCAATTTACAATTAGGTCCCTTGCTGACAATTTTTAAACATTTAAGGACAATTTATTAGTAGGTCCACTTGTTATGCCAGTAGCGTGGATTTCTACAAGAAGAGAACTAGTGGACCTAAGTATTTAAAATTTGTCAAAATTCCTTTAGTGTTTAAAATTTGTTTGCGAGGGACCTAAGAGTACTTTGTTATTTTTATTTTATATATGTTTCCATATTTATTATTGGAGCATTCCTTGCCCCTACTTTATGGTTTCTCCTCTCTTATACTGTCTTCTCTGCTATCTTTTCCTGCGAGAGTTAACTCTGATAATTCGGTGACAGGTGGATTCTCAGACAAAGTTGATATTTTTGCATTTGGTACTCTGATTCTGATGTTAATAACCAAAAGGGTGTTTTTCCCAGAAGACAGATTGGATTTAGATATACCTACTGTTGTTGAATGGGTCGATGAAGTGTATGAACCAAAGAAGTCAGCCATGGGTTTTCTCCCATCCAAGTATTCTCTTGTACACAACAGCCTACAGAAGAAACCTGGTTTTTATACCAGTGATGGACTCAAACTAACAAAACTGGCCATGAGATGCACCAATTATTGGCAGGAGGAACGCCCTTCCATGAAGAAAGTAGTCAGGTTTCTGCTAAATCTGCGTGTTATTCGCCGTCATCCTGATCTTCTAGGCAGCCACTCGATGCTTCCAACAAATGACGCTTCTCAAAGGAAGACCAACGTTTCAGTTACTTCGTAAGAGGTGTGACCTAACTGTCTGTGTACTTCTTATCTTTTGCCTATAGGAGTGTGATGTAATTGACATTGACACACAATGTAGTTTAGTTAAGGGACCATATAAATAAATTACTCTATATTCCTTTTCAAGTGATTTTGTTCAAATTTTGATGAGAGTAAACTTTAAATTACCCAGAAGTTCAGATATTTGCCCAGTCATAGCACCCATTTATATGACAAGTAGACAAACGACACATGCACGTCACCTCTCTCTCTCTCTCTCTCTCTCTCTCTCACACACACACACACACACACACACACACATATTTTCAAGCGGCTCTTATTTCTCTCCTTCAAAAGTTCAGATCTTCTCTCCTCTATGATGTTTTCAGCCATTGTAAAAGAGTTCACCTAAAGCTGCCCCCCATTTCTTCTCCCAGTTTAACTACACAATTGAAACCCACAAAAATTAACATTTCTATCACACTCAAATTTACCCTAAGGGCTTGTTTGGCAAATCCAATTTCAAGGCTTGGAATTGGAATTGGAATTGGAAGACTAATTTCAATTATGTGGAATTAAAATTGGCCTTTCAATTCCATTTCCATGACTTGGAATTGGGTTGCCAAACGGACACTAATAGTACTAGTGTTTTAATCGTCACAAACTCTCTTGTAACCCTATAAATTTCAGTTTTTATTACTATTGGGAGCTCTATTTTACGTTTTCTTTTTTCCTTTTTTGGGAGGAATACTCTATTTACTGGTGTCTCTTTGAAATCAAGAGTTGGTTTGAAAATCAAAACACGTATTGTTTCTTTTCATTTTGTTTTTAAATTAATGTGATTGGAGGTTCCGTTGACTAATAACTACAACCATGAGTTGATTCGAAAACAGGTTTTTTTCCCAATTGGTACTGTATACTAAGTAGACAAATAAGCCATATCATATTTTTTTTTGTTCCAATAGATCCCATTGAAAAACATTGCTCTAAGAGGTCTTATTTGAAAACATGTAGTGAATATTTGCTACATGTATAAATAGAATATTCTGGAGAAAATTTATTTTGATAGGACTAATGAAGAAATATGTGAAGATAACTTATTTGTTAAGCTCCCTTGAAAATAAAACCACGTAATGTGGAGTTGGGGATTTTAAATAATTAGTTGCATGAAACAGAGTAGGTAAAAAATAGTTAGGCAAGAAATAGTTGGGGACTAAAAATAAGGGTTGGCTCAACCCAAACCTGACTTGCCAAGGGCATCTCACATTTGTCGTGTTGGAACTCAACTCAACCCATATTTGACCCGTCCAAACCCACTCATTTGCCACTGCTAATTACCATTGAAGGGTTGCCCTAGGTGAGTAAGGATGCGTGTGAGTGTTGTCTGAGAGTGGCAAAATTGGAAAACACTTGTGCTCAGTTTGATTGTCAAGAAAGTTAAGTGGGAAAATGATTCCCGGAAAAGTGAAGTGACGTAAAAGAAAAGGAAAATTACTCTCTTGTGTGTTCTTAGTTAAAAGGAAAACTATAGGAAACTTATATATAAAAAAATAAAAATGTAACAACCCACGTAATTTTGGGGTATTTTCAAAATATAGAGGAAAATAAAGTTTTTGGTAAAATTATTTTTATTGCTAAAATATGTTGGATTTTATTTTTAAAGACAAGAATTTCAAACGGTTTTGAAATCGAAATTAAAATGGAATTTTAATTGAATTTTTATTATATAGAAGAGTCCTCAAAATATAAAACTCTCTTAGACTCCTCAAAACATAAAATTTTATAGCAAAAAAAAAATTTAAAAATATTGAACGGTCCGATCGAGGTGAAATTTTTTTGAGAGCTTCCTTTCGTCTTCAACTAATTCTCTGTAAAATTTCATCCAATTCCAACGGTCCGATCATCTGGAATAAATTTTTTAGTGTTTGTATCTGATTAGAACTCTTTTCTTAATCAAACTCTTAATCCTTTATATATCAACTAATTCGTGGCTTGGCTTTTCAAATCCCTCTTTCTCAGACTTTTCAATAAGACCTCTCTAAAATTACTCCCTTTCATATACAAATTATAGCCCCAAAATTATTCAAGATTTCAACCTTAGATTAGAAGGCTTATTTTGTATTTTCTCGAGTTTGGGCTAGAACGAGATTTGATTACTTTTGTGAGAGGAACGCGATGGTGTGTATAGATTTTGAGGCTAAAATTATGTGATGATTCATGTGATGATTTTGAGGTATGGGGTTTTAAACAACATGCTCCGTAATCTCGCGAGTGTTATGGGGTTTTACACAAGCAACTCAAGGCCAAAGACTCACCTGTTTGCACCGCCACCACCATCAAAGCGTAGATCGCGCGGCGAGGATTGCAATCATACCTCTTTCGTCCACAAATCAGAAACTCAAATTCCAGGCAAGTATCTATCTTGCTTTGTTTTTAGTTAATGTCTCACCCATGTTAGTTTTAGGATTATCAAGAACATGTTTTATGAAAGAAATTGATAATTTAGAGACTTTAAATCGCATGTTTAGAGAAATTTAATATATTCTAGACATCCCCATCACATGTAGAGGATTACCCACGAATTAGTATGAATTTAGTAACAAGAAATCTAGGAAATAATTAGAAGAATGTATGTTTCCTCCAAAATTAGGGTTCTTGAGGATTTTGGCAATTTTACCCCATTAAGTCGATATCGTTGATGAATTTGAACATGTTTCACGTGAAAAATCATGTAGTTAGGTATATAGTACCAGTAGTAATGTTGTTTGGGAGTTTGGGCGAAATTGATAGAGGTTTTGAGGACTTTTGGTGATGAAACCCGTAGGAGAGAATATGCAGATTCTGGGAAATATTTGGGAGATCGATCGATCGACCTTGAATGTCGATCGATTGACTGTATCGATCGATCGACCCCTTACCTTCGATCAATCGACCTCTTTTGGATTTTGAAGCTTGTTCTTTATTCTTAATGATTAACCTTGTGCCACTTTGTGGGAACCCTTATACTTATTTTATATACCATAATGTGACTTGGGAAAGACCAACAGGGTTGTAGGAAAGGTTCGGGTGATACGATTCATATGTGATTTAATCGTGGGGGTTCGGGAAATGTAAATTTAGAGGGAAATCTTGCGTACGGTATAGCATATCTTGTGAGAATTAAGGAAGATTTAGACCAAAAGGTAAGTGAGAGTATACCTACTGAAATTTTACTTAGTGAGTTAGAATACTTCGCGAGATGGGAAGTAAGTATGAAATAAATTATAAATGAGAATAAAAGAGATGAATCCGTTATGCGAGATATTTGAGTAATTTGTGCTAAGAACGGTTAATTAGAATTATTGGTCGTGGGCGCACCTAGTTTAGAAAATGTGAATATTTATATATATGACTGTGTGACTGTGCATATTTTATGTATATGTGTAAAAATCATACCCGGGCTACTTGCTATCACGGAGGTTTCCGCGTCGGGACAGTCTTATCTCGATTGAACCTTTATGAGGGATATTGACTCGTACCCTAGAAGATAGTATCCTCGATACAGGCTATCTGAGAATGATAGTCAGATGTTCTAAGAGACGTGAGGGTATGTGCTGACCTCTTAGGACCTGGAACTATGCTTCGCCTCCATTTATTTGTGTATTGTGTTAATACAGTTCGAGAGTGATTCCGAACTAGTATTTCCCTTAGTTTGAGTGATACGGGGACTTGATATCAGAGTATACCAGCACCATAGATTTTATGTGGGGTGCCGATAGTATATATATATTGTATGAGTGACTAATATATATATATATATATATATATATGGAAACTTTCTACTGTGTGTATAAGTAGTTAAGAAATGAATAAATGTTTCAACTTTATTATAAGTGTTCGGACACTTTATAACGGTACCTAGTTGTTCTAAATAACGTAAGAAATCTTGAAGAGATTAATTTCCTAAAATAAATATCATAACCTTGCTTCTCACATGATAAAACCTTATGGAGAATAAGTTAGAGAAACTTATGAGATTTATTAGTACGGTTGGCGTGCACACTAGATTAGAGGCGAGAATTCTCAAGAGAGTGTCGCATACTAACATGGTTGTTGCATTAGCCGGTAAACATTTTAAATACTTGCTAAACTAATTTTAAAAATATTTTACACTCGGGCTCTGACCCATTTTCTGTTATTTCTCTTTCTCTTGTATATATGTATATATTACAGGTGCCCAGCCACAGGGGCGTCATGCTTAGATTATTTGGACTATACGTGCTGTAGCTGATGTGGGAGTTGCAGGCCCTTGCTTTAGACGACCTCTTTATTGATTCTGCTCTTATTTTAGTTCTGCTTAGATAGGGCATGTGTCGCCCATTCCTTTATTCAGTTTGGATTTTAACAGAGATTTATGTTCATTTATATTTTCGGTATTCGGTACTCCTTGGGAGTTAACTATTGTCATGATGGCTTCATTTATAGTTTTAAACTGGTTTGGTTTATCTAGATGGTTTTAATTCTTGTGTGGTATTGCCATCCTTAGTATTTATGTGATTCTTAAACTGTTGGTTGTTAAAAAGGTTTACATATTTGGATTTAATAAAATGGAAATAAAGTTTTAAAATTGTTTTGACACTTAGCTTAATTATTTAGGGTGTTTAAATTGGTATATTTCATTTTGCGACGGTGATGCGAAGAATGAACAAACTGTTCACCGTGATTTTAATTTAATAAAGGACTGATCGCCCGGTATTTAATTAGGCGGGGTGTCACAAAAGGTTACAAGTGTTTTAATCATATCAAACTCTCATAAAAAATAAGACTAAATTTTTTTTTCACGCACAGGCATTCTAAACCGGTTCGCCTGATGCTAGAACCAGTCGATTTCCAAAATAAATCTATGCTCCTCCAAACCGGTTTGAATGATGCATAATTATAACAATGTCTCTGGTTTCTCGCAACTTCAATCGCTTGTAACTTCTCAATCGTAACTCAAAATTCGGTGTCGTTTCTTCCACTGTGCTCATGGAGACGAGCTCTTCAACTTATTTTAGGCTCCCCTTTCGGGTTCGGGCTGCAAAATTATATTTTTTCCCTTGGACTCTTTCTCCTTTTTTCTTTGTTTCGGTTTCTCTCCCTCATTTACTTGCGCGAAGTACTTGTAAAACATATGAGAAATGCACAAAATAATAAATACTTACCAAATAGGGTCAGTAGCATGAATATGAGATAAATCTATCATTTTTAGTATGTTTGGATGGTTGCTCTATGCTTGTTATGGATTATGCATATTTATGCATTTATGGATAATGATACGATGGCTATTGATTATGTATAGCTTTCTCTCTCACTCACTCTCTCTCTCATTTTTTTTATATATGCCAGCTCCATTAATTATTTGAAAATTTTAACAAGCATGAGTTTTTATGAATTTCTTTTTGGTGATTATCTTTGATTACTATTTTGGCTCCCATTCAAGCTGGCATTGATTTTGAAAGGGTGAGAAAAGATCGATTGGTTAATTCCCTGGAATATATATATATACACACATGACATTTTCTAATGGAGTAAAACTGTTAGAAAGTCCCACTTCTAACGGTTTAGATCCATTAGTAAATAAAAGGAAAATCATGAATGTGAAAATAAGTCCTCACATAAATAACGTTTTTTTATTATTTGTCACAGTTATTTTTTGTTAGAAATAACAAATTTCTAACGGTTTTAATTCGTTAGAATCAATAAATTTACTAACGGGTTGTGTCCATTAGAAATCATATTCCCCACACATTATTCTTAACGGATATATCCGTTAGAAAATTGATTACTAACACTCGCTATGTGTTGGTAAATAGTCATTGTGGTGTAGTGGTATCTAGTTACATTTGAGAGTTTTCATTTGGTTAGTTGCTAGAATGAAATCATATGTGATGATTATTGTTATTCATTCTTATTCTGTTAGATCATCAAATTTTCATATATTTGAAATTACGTAGTTACTATTTTGTCAGTTTTACCCCATAAAGTACGTATGGTTTGATTCATCTACCTTGAAACCATCAAATAAAATAGTAAAATGTGATAAACTATTAAACTGAAGACTGAAAATTAGTATAACACCATCAACTAAAATCATTAAATCATAATTTTCAACTGGAACTAGTTTAAGATAATTCAAAGAACTTACCAGGAATCCATTTAGGATAAGGGAGCTTACAAAGTTAGGATAGAAGAACCCATGTTCACACCATTATGTGTGTTTGTTTCCCATATTAGTGCAACGTCCTTGGAATTAAATTACGTCTTCGGATTTCAGTATACAACTACATTATTTCACTAAACCCAAAAATTCTTAAAAAATAGAGAGGTAAAAAAAAAAAAAGAAAACATAGTAAAATACCCATTTAGGAATGAAAATTGATGAAGCTTAAAATCTATCACCCACCACCAATTCACACGCACTCTTACATTTCCAACATCTATGTATGCGGCATTGTAATCGAGGTTAAAAAAATCATCCTAAAAAAAACAAAAGCCCACCATAATACCACATTTGAAAGCACAGATCATATGACAAATACTAAAAAAAAAATAGTATACCTGATTTGAATCAAAGTTTGGCAATTTCCAAGATCTACAAAGTCTGCAAAACAATACACATTGATTAAACATCGGTTCACAAACTCTGCAAAACAATACAATCTCCAAGATCTGAATGATTTAACCATTACTAAACTCCTTAAAAGAGTTGAATGAGATTAAACATGTAAGAAATATAACTAATACCAGATTCAGAACAAACCAAAAACCTAAATATCAAATAAAATTCCATGTTAACAACATCCTAATCAATTCGTAAAAAAAAAAAACATTGAAATCTTCTATTTAGATCTACAAAACTAAACAACAACAAAAACCCTCCATTTGAAACCTAAATCAAAACCCTTGATTTGTACCTATCGGTAGTGGGATAAGAGGTTGGAAGTGAGGTCGGTAGCGGGTCACCACGACACTGGGATGAAAGGCGGTAGCGGGGAGAGGGGCGGCAGTAGGGAGAGGGGGCAACAACAAGGAGTCGGGGGAGCTGAAGGGATTAGTTAGGTAGGGCTGGTTTTGTGTTGCTAAAGTGAATTGAACGGGAGAAATTAGAGTAACGTTTTGATTATCCTCAAGTTGCCATGTTATAACGTTGAAGTTATGACATGGCACACTCTCCCACCCTTGGATCGCATTAGAAAATCAGATCTCAACCGTTAGATCGTTGGAACAGTAAAAGACCCTCCCCTCATATATATATATATATATATATATATATATATATATATATATGTATATGTATGTATGTATTTATGGGTTTATACATTAATTGACCCATTTATTTAACCAATTTGTCTGTTTTATTGTTTAATAATAACAACAAATGTGACAACCCAGTTAATATGTAATTCCTATTTTGAGATTTTTTTAATTAAGTTCCATTGACTATTCAACCATTAATTAAGTTCTATTTTTAAAGGTGTACATAGTAAATATTTCTGTCTGTGTAATTTTTTTATTGAAATATTATGGACTCCATGGATCTTATTTGTTAAGTATATGGTTTTCATTTTCTTGTGAACAAAGTAAATTTTACTGCCCGTGTAATATTAACACAGTAAATGTCATTGTTTGTGAAAATGTCATCGATATAAAACTATTTCATTTTCTGGTGCATACAGTAAAGTTTACTATGTGTAATTTTTTTCTTTAAATTCTATGGATCTTCTTTGATAGATCTTGGCGAGTAAATTCAAAAATAGTAATTTTGCGAAAAACGAATTTGTCAATCAAAAGTTATGATCATTTGAAGATTAAAAATATGATAGAAAAAAAGTTCAATCACTTATTTAACTTCCCCAAGGAAGTTACGGATAGTTGGATTTAAAAGTGTAAAATTGTGAAAAAAAATTCCCAAAAGATTAGGAATATGACCTATTTAATGGTTGAAAAGTCAATAGAACTTAGTTAGGGAAACTTTATTCTTACAGGACCTATATATGAAAACCCCCTAAATTAGTTGAGAATTTTTTGCTACTTATAGATTAATACTAGTATACCAATGAGGTTGGTGGAAAACGACGTTTGGAACCGAGAAAATTATTTCATACAAAATGGTTAACTTCTTTATTAACTCTTATAACGGTTAAAGGCACATTTTAGTATAATTCGTATTTTTAATTCTCTGGTTTTCAATTGAAATATCCAGGGATGGAAAGTGAGACGGTTAGATCGTTGTCGTATGAGGACTTAAAACTCTACACAGACAACTTCAGTGAAGACAATTACATTGGAAACTTTCAGTTTGGCAAAGTTTACAGAGGATTCATTGGTTCACAACAGGTGACAGTCAAGAAATGGGAAGATCCTAAAATCTATGGGTATTTAGAAGGAGACAATGAAAAAATATTTAAAGTATGTTTTTGGGCAAGATATTATAATTATAATTCTAATTTAATTTTTGTTTTGGGGATTAGCTTCAATTGTCACTAGTTGCCTAATGTTAGATTTTAGCTGGCAGGAAGAATTCCTTTTACTCCAACATTCAAAAGTGAGAAATCATCCGAATGTGGCCAAGTTAATCGGCTATTGCTGTGAAGGTGAGGAACAACTCGGCATTGTTTTTGATCTAAAGCCGCTGGATTCTGTATATAACCTTGTACTCAAAGGTACATGTTCTTCTTTTAATCTCTCCTTTGGATTGTTTTTATTGGCACAAAATATAACTGTTAGCACTACCTTGCATTCCAAGAATTGACTTGGCATGATAGTTTTTATGGTCTGTTAGTAGCTTGGCATGATGAGAAGCAATTACTTCATGTGAAAATTATATTTCTCCATTCGCCCCGAATTAAGAGTCCACTATTTCTTTTTGGGACGTCCTAAATTAAGAGTCCACTTTACTTTTTTTTGGATATAATCAACAAACCAAATTCAACGATAGTAAACAAAGTGTTGATTTTGATTGTTGATTGAGTGTATCCTTAATCTATACAAAAAAGAAGATACAGAGTTTGAATTTGCGACGGAGCGAGTAATATATTTTGTGATGGAGTTCTTTCCTTTTAAAATCATACTACAATGGTATACTACATATATCTACATCTTAGTTGTTAAAAGCGCGCGCCTAGGCTCCAGGCTCACCAAGGTGCAACATTGGCGCCTTGCCTCCCCTCACCTTAGACAAGGCCCCTTCAATAAGGCCTGCGCCTAGGCTCCAGGCTCGAGGTGCGCCTAAGCCTTGTTAATTTTTTTTATAGAAAATGCCCCCAATACAAGAATGGATCAATTAATATGTTGACATTACTTTTTTTTTTTCCAGTGAAATATGGAAAATTGAACCATTTCCCACCCCAAAACTAATCAAAGTCGAGCATAAGTTGGGGTAAAACTTTATCTTTATCACTTAGGCAAAAGAATCTAAAAAACTCTACAACATTGTTGCATCTCCGATTGAATTTAATTTTTCTTTTCGTACATTGGAGTACATTTGTTTTAAATATATTAATATCTTTGCTTGTGTTGATTATTTGATATTTAATATGTTAAATAAATTTTAAAATTTGATTATATATTTTTTTCATATGATATATTAGATATATCTTCTTATGTGTCTCGTCATAACCTTGTATAATAGTAATTTATTCTATATTAAAAATTTCAGATAATAAAATAATCTTATTATTATAGATATGTTGAAATAAATAGGGCACAGAGAGAATTTTAGAGAGAGGAAAAGTTCTCATTAATTTGCTTGTCAATTTTTTTTGGGGGGTTACCCCTTATTTATAGTACAAGTTTGTAGAGTCCTAATAGAAGTGGACATCCACTTAAATAGGGTATATACAAATATTTATAACATTCCCCCTTGGATGTACACCATTTTCACCATTAAATGATTATTGCCTCATTAAAACCTTACCAAGGAAAACCCATTGGAAAAAAAACGTAGTGAAGGAAAAAGAGTACAATTTTTGTGATCATTGAGTCGGTGTTGGACGTGCTTAGTGCTGCCTCGTTAAAACTTTTACTAGAAAAACCAGTGGGACAAAACCTAGTTAAAAGAAAAGAGTACAACACACAAATGTCCCAAATTACATGCTCTTGTATCCTCCCCTGATGAGATGCTCCCCTTGATTGATATGTTCAATTTCACTGTTGGTGGAGTCGATGCATTCCAATCTCGTACACAAACTTTTGAAATGTCGCATTTGGTAGTGATTTTGTGAAGAGATCAGCTAGGTTATCACTTGAACGAACTTGCATGACTTCAATCTCATTTTTCTTCTGAAACTCGTGAGCGAAGAAAAACTTTGGTGAAATGTTCTTGGTTCTGTCTCTTTTGATGTGTCCTTCTTTAATTTGTGATACACATGCTGCACTGTCTTCATAGATAACACTTGGAATATCTGTAGTGGAAGGCAATTGACAAGAACTACGAATATGCTGAATTAAAAATCTCATCCATACACATTCACGATTAGCTTCATGAAGAGCTAAAATTTCAGAGTGGGTAGAATAAGTATCCTTTAAAGTTTGTTTCGTAGAACGCCAGGAAATTGCCGTATTACCATAAAGAAATACATAACCTGAGATCGACCCTTGTGAGGAAGAGAGATATCCAGAATTTGCATAACCAACTAACTTGGAACTATTAGAGTTATAGGAATAAAATAAACCCATGTTAGTGGTTCCACGTAGATATCTTAGAAAATGCTCTACACCAGCCCCAATGCCTTTTGGTTAGTTCAGAACTATATCTAACAAGAAGGTTCATAGAGAATGAAATATCCGCCCTAGTGCATTGTGCCAAGTACAACAATGCACTAATTGCACTTAAATAGGGTACTTCTGGACCTAATATTTCCTCATCTTCTTCTTTAGGACGGTATAGATCTTTATTTATGTCTAATGACCGGATAACCATAGGGGTACTTAGTGGGTGCGCTTTATCCACATTAAAACGTCTTAATACATTTTCGATATAATTAGACTGATGGACTAAAGTCCCATTAAAAATTTTCTCGATTTACAGGCCGAGGCAAAATTTAGTTTTTCTAAGGTCTTTCATCTCAAATAGTTAGCAGTTGTTTCGAGCTCTTTTGGAGTTTCAATTAAATTTATGTGGTCCACATAGACTGTTACTATTGCATATCCTTTTGAGGATTTCTTTATAAATACACAAGGGCAAATTGGATTGTTTTCTTACCCTTCCTTAGACAAATATTCACTAAGACGATTGTACCATATTCTTCCGGATTGCTTTAAACCGTATAATGAACGTCTTAGTCGGATCGAATACGTACTCCTTAGCTTTGCTTTAGCCAAAGGAAATCCTTCAGGGATTTTTATGAATATTTATATGTCTAAGTCACTGTATAAATAAGCGGTCACAACATCCATGACTCTCATATTAAGATTTTTAGAAACCGCTAAGCTAATTAGATATCTGAAGGTTATACCATCCCTAACAGGGGAGTACGTTTCCTCGAAATCAATCCCGGATTTCTGCAGGAAACCTTGTGCCACAAGTCATGCCTTATATCGAGTGATTTCATTATTTTCATTTCTTTTTATTACAAAAACCCACCGATAATCTACCGGGTTAAAACCTTTTGGGGTTTGTATAATAGGTCCAAATACACCACGTTTATTTAGAGACTCAAGTACTGCCTTGATGGTAATTTTCCATTTTGGCCAATCTAATCTTTGTCGACATTCGTTTAGAGTACGTGGTTCATTGTCATTATCACTGCCCTTTGAAATTCGTGCAACTACTACATATAAAAATACGTCATCGATGACTGTTTCTTTATGATTCCACATTTCTCCCGAATATGTATGAAACGTAGATATCTCATTATTATTATTAGCTACCTCTGTCTCTTCAGGGGCTTGTATAGTCACTTTAGCGACTTGTGTGTTTTCAGTGACAATAACCTTTTCAGGGGTTTTGAGAGAATGTGAATTTTTTTATTCATAACCTCTTCGGGAGGGTTATCAGGGCATGGCTTTTCATTTCATCTTAGCTTCCAGGGAGCTGAGTCTTTAGAAACTATAGGTCTTCCACGCTTCTGGCGTGCAAAAGATTCATTTGCTGCTAAGGCCAACATTTGTCTCATTGGTACATCAATTCTGGCTAGCACATTTGCAATAGGTACATGCAACATGGTTATTTTTGCAGCATCATTGAATGCATTGGATCATTTATTTGCAATTTCCTGAAGATGCAATATCCTTCTCACTTCATGCTCACATTGAGTAGTACGGGGTCTAGATGAGAAAAGTGAGAGTGTTCCATGTTAATTCTCGTCGTTCTTTAGGAACGGACCGCACTTCTGTATGCTCTTTGCTCCCTTTAACGGCAGGACGAGTGTCTCATCAAAATGATAATTCGCAAATCTAGCGATAAACGTATCACCTGGCAGTGGCTCAATATAACGAATGATTGATGGTGAGTCATAACCAACATATATTCCTAAATGACTATGGGGACCCATGTGGGTACGCTGGGGTGGGCACATGCACTGCACAACCAAATTATGCGAGTGTGATATATTTGATTGACATCCAGACTCCGGTTGAAAGCGTGAAAATGGGTGATAAGCAGTAGGTCTAAGCTTAACTAACTTAGTAGCATGAAGGATAACATGTCCCCAAGCAGAGACTGGGAGTTTGGGTTGCATAAGTAGAGGTCGCGCAATAAGTTGCAAACGTTTAATTAAAGACTCATCTAAAGAATTTTGGATGTGGATATGGGGACTGGGTACTTAACATCAATTCCTTGTGATAAACAATAGTCATTAAAAGCTTGAGAAGCAAATTCTCTCGCATTATCTAAACGAATGGATTTAATGTGTTGATCAGAAAAATGTGTTCTAAGTTTTATGATTTGAGGAAGTAATTTTGCAAAGGCCAAATTACGAGTAGATAATAAACAAACATGTGACCAACGAGTGGATGCATCAATGAAAGCCATAAAATATTTAAAAGGTCCACTAAAAGGGTATATGGGCCCACAAATATCCCCTTGAATTCTTTGTAAAAAGGACGGTGACTCGGAAGCTATTTTGAGAAAAGATGGTTTGATAATTAATTTACCTTGAGAACAAGGGCTACAAAAATGATCATCGGGTAAATTAAATTGCTTGTTTGTTAACGAATGCCCATATGAGTTATTTATGATTCGATGCAACATTTTTGGTCTTGGGCAGTCATGCCACAATATTAAATTATAAGGATCATTGAGCTTTCGGCTCATGACAGTGTGTGATTCTACAACAGTTATTGTTGTATGCTATAACCCTATGGATAATATAGGCAATTCTCTAGTGTGAGCTTCTGGCTTTCAACACTAGAAGTAATGCAAAGGAACCCTTTATTACCTTCATTACATGTTTACATATGATAGTCGTTCATCCATATGTCCTTAAAACTCAATAAATTTCTTATGGAATTTATTTTGTATATGGTATTATGTATGAATAAGTGGGTACCATTAGATAACATAACACCACATGGGCTCTTTCGGAGCCTTCAAGAAACATTCGTTGTATTGTATACCAAGTCTGAGAAAAACTTCAACTTTTTCAAAATGATGTAGGTTGTCCCACTGTCTACCAGACAAGTATCATCGCTTGCTCTTACTTTCGGATTCATACCTTTGACATAATTAAATATAAAGTGAAATTTAATCTACCAATCATATAAGCATAAAAAAATGATCAAAATAATTTCATTAACTAATAATTGCTCAAATAAAGATATTAAATAATTTTGTTTACGCTCTAATGATAAATTACTAATGTCTTAGAGTCCTCAAAATATAAAACTCTTTCAGAGTCCTCAAAACATAAAATTCTATAGCAAAAAAAAAATGTAAAATATTGAACGGTTCGATCGAGCTGAAATTTTTTGGAGAGCTTTCTTTTGTCTTTCTCTAATTCTCTGTAAAATTTCATCCAATTCCAACGGTCCGATCGTCCGGAATAAATTTTTTAGTGTTTTTATCTAATTAGAACTCTTTTCTTAATCAAACTCTTAATCCTTTATATATCAACTAATTCGTGGCTTGGCTTTTCAAATCACTTTTTCTCAAACTTTTCAACCAGAAGACCTCTCCAAAATTACTCCCTTTCATATACAAACCATAGCCCCAAACTTATTCAAGATTTCAACCTTAGATTAGAAGGCTTATATGGTGTTTTCTCGATTTTGGGCTAGAACGAGATTTGATTATTTTTACGAGAGGAATGTGATGGTGTGTTTAGATTTTGAGGCTGAAATTATGTGATGATTCATGTCATAATTTTAAGGTATGGTGTTTTACACAATATGCTCATTAATCTTGCGAGTATCATTCTCGTTGTTTTCTTGTAATTATTAACTCATATTTGAATTGTTAAATTCATTGGAATCTGAAAATATTTGTTGGAATCTAATTTTGATTCATGTGGTATTATATTTGGTGTTGAGCATGTTGTCATGAGATTTTAATATGGCACTGAGGTTGGGCACCCGCCAATATTCCTTTTTCCGGATATGCTAAAAAAATGCATAGGCGCAGTATGGTGGTGAGGCCTGGTGACCCGGTTAATGTGTTGTTGATAAATTATATTGATATAATTGCTTATGATATTCGCATTTGATTTGAATATTCGTACTCGTATTGTTACGTTTTATTCACTGCTAATATTTGTTGAGCATCTTTCATGTCGTATTGTGTACTTCCCCATATTTTCTTTTAGTGGCAGGTTAGCACGAATTTTTGGGCGCTTTGGATTTATTTTGGAGATGGATTGTAGCGTGGATTATTATTGGGAAGGATTTTTAATACAAGTTGAGAAGATTGTATTATTTTTGATGTATATAGCATTTTATTTCGAGATAGATAGTTGGTTTATTTCGAGAGACTTTATTGTATTTAATTTGAAGAGATTGAGATTAGTGCATTTATATTATTGTGGGATTTTTAGATGCTCTATACCTTGTTACTTGTGGATTTGATTAGTTTTATCGCATGTAGCGTGCCGCCCCGCTCTCCCCGGGCGCGGGCGGGGTGTTACAAAAAATTATATAGACACACAAACATATAGTTATAATTTTACAATAAAAAAAGTACAATATAATTTTTATTTTAATTACCAGAAAGTATTATATATATAATAAGCATCAATTTAACAAAAAACATTAAAGAAGAAGTAAAATTTTATAAACATTTAATTTGTAAAAATATCAATAAATAGCGTATTATTATGAATAGTTATGAGTAAATATTTTAGTTGTAGTTGTAAAAAAAAAATACAGTTATAAAAATAATAGTGATAATAATTTACATGCTAATATATCAAGTTTTCATGAACTTTCTTGCAAAATTCTAGGTCTTTAGTAAGATGTCTTTTATGGGAAAGTTTTCACTGGAGGAACATTTGTGGACGAGTTTTCCTTAAACTTTCTTGGTAACCAATGCAATAAAAAATGAAAAAAAAATTATTTTCTTGCACTTTTCCTTTTCTTTCCTGACAAACAAACGCAACCTTGAGGTTTGGGGTAATGTTGAGAACTTTTTTTTTCTTAATAATCAAAGAGGGACAATACCCCCACACATTTTATTAATTATTTAAAATGGAGAAACAACCTCTCGTGGCATACAAGCCCAAACTTAACTAAATCTAGAGGATGAGCCCATTACTTCAGATTGAAAACTTGGATTTGGAGATTTAGGCTTGTCGGGCCTTGGCTTCTTCTATACTTACTCATTAATTAATAAAGCTTACATTTTGGGAAAAAAACTTCATGTTTCACAAAGGGTAAGAGATTCAAGAATCAATAATGGTTGGCGAGGGTGAAATTTCTTGAATCATGAATTAATGGTGGATTGAGACGTGAATACTTTCCTTAGATTTTATTTACACCCATTGCAAGAGTTTGTTGTCGGGTTCTTTGACAAATTACCTTTAAGATACAACAATACATATGAAATCACTAGCTAGCAATCCTAAAGAATTTAATCTAACACTCGATGGAATATACCAAATAAATTGAAAAATAAGAGAGAAAATGAGAATAATATCACAAATTAATGATGTGAAAAATAGTTTGATCATATTCTTTTATAGACTCATTTATGTATTTTCATGAATAAGCATTATACTAATGGCCATGTTGGTTTCTGAATAGAAAAATGTTAATGTTTTGTCTATATATGAATTTAGTTATTCATGAATTGACACATCTTTTCACTTATGATCTATTTTCTCGTTTATTTCTTTATAATATTACAATCTCTCCAACAATTGAGGAATCCATTAGTGCATTTTGAATTTATTGAATGATTGGTTCTCTGTTCAATTGTCACCTAAAAGGGTTTTTGATTGAATGATAGGTTCACGAGCTCGGCTTGATGTACTAAAGCAGATGGGTTGATATGGGGTAAGGTATATGTACTCCCATACAACGATAATGGCTCATTTACTGTTTGGGGTCCAAAGTTCTCATTATTTTGGGGTTAGGATCCAATAGATTTTGTATTAGTTGATTGGGGGTCTAAAACTGATGAAATTGTCAGTTGACCAGTTTGACCATCACTTGTCCCACCTTTTCAATTAAAAATACTATTTTACCATTCAATATGTTAATATACATCATTATATTTATACATTATACATGTATACATTCAACATATATTTTTATTTGAATACATTCACACACCCACATGCGCTCGCCCGCGCGCGCGCGCACACACACATAATAATAATAATAATAATAATAATAATAATAATAATAATAATAATAATAATAAAATACATTACAAATTTAAACACTTTTTAATTAAAAGCAATTTCATAACAAAATAGTGAAAAAAATTGATAACATTTTTAGTGAAAAAATCATTTTCATAACTTATTTATACATAAGATTAATTTTTTTTTACACATAACAACTATTTAACAAAAAAAAATTTAACGCTTTTTTCAAATAAATAGAAAAAAAATAATTTCTAAAACTCCTTTCTATTAAAAAACAGTTTTTTATAAACAAAAAAATCAAAAGTAGTTTATTTCTAGGAAACATTTTTAAATTTTTTTTTTAGATAACATACATTTTTCGAAAAAGTAACGTACATTTTTTTTAATTACAAAAGAGTTTTAAATTTAGTTTTTTAACTATATTTTTTTATAAATACGTAATTTATTAAAAAAATGTATGTTTTTATATGGGAACTATTTTTTAAAAACGTTATTGCTAATAAAAACATTATTTTTTTTAAAATAAAACATTTCAATATGAACTGTATTTAAAAAAAAATGATTTCTATAAATAACAACTTAAAATATTTTTTTAATTTTTTTATTCATTTTTTATAATTATTTTAGAGAGGATATTTTTTTTTAAAATCTAGTTAAATACCCCGATGAATGGAGAAAGAGTATTTTAGTATCTATTTATAAAAATAAAGGGGACATACAAAGTTGTTTAAATTATCGTGGTATTAAGTTAATGAGTCATTGTAGAGAGTGAATATATATTGAGATCGAAAACAACAGTATTCGAAAATCAATTTGAGTTTATGCCTGGGAGGTTTTTGGGGGCCTATTAAAATAATGGGTGGCCAACCCTCTATCAATATAAAATGTTGATCTCATATGGTTCATTCTTAGCATCACTCTCGAAACATGATTAATTACTAACCACCTAGTTACTTTAATAAGTAGTGTCAAATTTTATCTTTCATTAATGTACAACAAGATTAACCAACCACAATAATTCCATACACACTAACCAATATAAAAGTCTAAAACGAAGATAACCAATAAGGTTCTCGAATAAATAACCGGGTAAGAATCCAGTACAATAAATCCAACCAACTAAAAATATGAAAACATAAGTCTAAATAAAAGGGGCAACATGTACAACAATACTAGAATAGAGAATATAATCTAGAATATCAAGAATGAAATCGGCTACTCAAGAATCCTGCAAGCTTCCACATCATCTGTAACTATGTGTACCTGAAAAGAACAATCATCCTTGGCGTCCCTGTGGCTGGACACCTCAAAGTTTTGAAAATAGATTTGAAACGAGTCAGAGCAAAAACCTTTTAAAAACATTTAACAAGTAATTAAGATGCAATAAATAAATATGCAGTTAAACTTTTCATATTTAGGTCGGTGTTGCACTCTCATGAGATTATCCCTCACCTCTCAACTATTTTACACACCTAGCGCATACATCTTAACTCACCTAGTTACACTACCCTGTCTAACTAGACTCATTGCAAAATCTCCTTAGCACACTACTCTGACTCAAGTATTATCTAACTTTCATTTCTTAATTAGATATGTCTCTCATTAGCTTATTAAATCATTAATCAATTTATAACTTTACTCCAGTTATTTAACCATGTTCATCATTAATGTATAAGCTCGTATATAATTTACCACACTATTATATACGTTACATATAAATGTCACACAATTATACTTACACACATAAATATTGCTCGTAATATATGTAACGGCATTCCCGAATGTCCTCCACATTCTCAAAGCGAGCCCCACTAGCATGCTATCGTGCTTCAGGAATGTACACCACATTCTGGGCAGCCGAGCCAGAATCTCATCACCGGACCCAAAAATCACAAACGAACATTGGAGACGGTCAAGGACTTAAGTCCGTGGTCATAACCAAACCACATTATTCCACGATACTCCAACCCTACATCACACGGGCCTGCACAACACCTATGACCCTAGGAACCGATATTACCTCTATTGGGATTCGCCAGAGTGACCTCCCACGACGCGCAACCTCTCTGATAACATAATGTCTAGGATATGTATGTTTCATATAAATATCATACATATAGATATTATTCATATTCATATATATAATGTCTCTGTACCCGCTTATGTAAATTTAATCACAAAACCTGGCTAACCCGTGCCTATCGCTCAAAGCACTAGCCTATAAATCCTCAGTCTATCTCACGACTCTTAATTAATTAAGTTCTCATCCTTTAATTAAATTACATCAGCGTCACCCTGCTAAAATGCCCGGACTTATCCAACCATCCTGTCATATAATCATTCAAGTTTATCAAGTAACATCACTCCAATAAAACACCCGAACTCAACCCAACTAGCCTGTTCATATATTCCCGAATTTAACTTATCAATTCAATATTTAAACTTTATCATCAATTATCTCTCTCACGATTTCTAATTCGAATTTAATTAACCACTCACCCCTAGGCAATAAAATCTCTTTAAATTACTCCACCAAACTCTCTAGGACCTTTAGGGCTTATAAATTTCATTTGGAACTTCCCAGAATTCACCCAATAACCAAACCCCAAAATTCTCCCAAAATCATCTATCATCGATCGATAGACAATCCCAAACTACTCAAATTATGGTTCCAATAAATTATTTCAAGTTTTACACCTAAACTAACAAAATTGCCATTTTCTAAGCAACTGAATCGGGTCGTAAATTTTCTGACAGATTAAATACCTTGTAGTAAAATTGTGATTTCTCCATCTACAGAACTCCTAATGACCTCATTCAAATCTCATTGGAAAGCTAAGACCTAGAACTTTTCCGACATATATGGCACATAATATAATTCTAAGTAAAATTAAAATGGCATAAGTTTAAACTGACACCAATAATTCTGGCAAATTGTCATCTTATGTTTATCAATTAAACCCTAAGTCATTAAAGATTCATGTTCTCTAACCAAGAACCCAACAAGATTCCATCTTTATGTATCTTAAAATTCAAATTTGAAATAAAACCTAATTCCAACAATTGTAAATGGTTTTACTTCATCAATTGATCATCTAAACTACACATGATATCAATTTCATTAAAACCCCCCATCTACTTGTGAGAACCCTTCCCAAAATTTCTTTTATTCCACACCTACCATGATATGAACATGAATACACCTCAACTTGTTTTAACTAAAGTTAATTACTTGCCTTGGATTGTTTGTAGGGCCTGATATCTCTCTTGTGTGTGTTGATTTGATGTTAGGATCCTTGAATCTCCTCCCAAATTAGCCTCCTCTAGCTTTCTCCTTTGATTTCCCTTCTTCCTCCCCTATCCCTTCTCTATTAGGGTTTAGAATAAACGTTATGTTTGCCTCACATCTATAACCCTTATATTTAATTCACCAATCCTGAAATTAGGTTATTAATCTTCATCAAAATGACCCAAATACCCATACGTGAGCTTGGGAAAGTCTAAAAAGGCCCCGAAAATCAATTACTACCCCCAGATACCCAATTCTGACTATTTCCACCTATTATGGATCAATCGTGCACTTAAAATCACCATCTGAGTCACTAAACATAGTTATCCTATTACATCCCAAAATAGCCCGCACAAATGCCTCTACTACGATACCGTTTGATGATACCGAAAATGGCACCACCAAGTCACAGATATAAGAAGTTCAAAGAGGTATATAACAATGGCAGTAAACACACAATATAACAGTAGAGAAAGAGGTGAGGCGAAGAGGATGAACACCTGAATTTAATGGTTCGGTCGGACCCTACATACACTGTGTGTGTGTGAGTGAAATCCACTAACAAATATGGCATTAATGGCCTGGGTTACAACACTCAAGCTTTCTCTCTATCCTGGATACAAATGAGCAGAGTTTTAGCTAGGGTTTGAATTAAGCGATTCCTTATAATGAAGAAGATGATATATATTTATAGTGCCTTGGGTACACCCCCAAGCATGCAATAAGCATCTACAAAATATTCCCATCCAATAAGGAAAAGCCAACTATCTTTGCCATATGTGAGTCATGATGATCAAATATTCCCTCACGTGAGAGAATGATATGGGTATAACGGTTTTAGCTCATGTGTGTCACACATCCATGCACACATCTCCACGTGTCTCCCAATGCACGCGCTCCGTCATCAATGTGACCTCAGCCGACCATATTGGTTGAGGATAGATTTATATATCTATGAACCATTGAGGAGTTGACACCCATGATGTTGATTCATCTCGATCTGTCCTTATCAGCCTGGGAAAAGTTGAGGACGAGAATACTCAATCACTAGGAACGATGCAGGTAGCTCATACTTGGATAGTATCAAAGGCTGAGGCTGAGACATCTGAGTCAGTGTCGACCGAGTATTATCAGGCCGAGTCACAACGTTTAACTTTTGGATAATTGGTGAGGGTTAACTTTCACCAAGGTTGCATGTTATAGACGAGGGAATACTTGGCATATCAATTACCCCTAGCCCTTAGTCTCTGACATGTGTATGAGCCTGAGGGGTAATGATGTTATGTTGTCTGATGACTGTTGGGAGGACACATGGAAGCTATCAGGCGAGTGGCAGCTTGAGTTAACAACTACCACCGTTCCCATAGTGTTATAGCCAATCGAGGCACAAGTGATGGCTGCTTAGGGTTTCGTGCTTGGTATGATGAGGTTTATTAGAAACTGTACGCCGCTTTGCAAAACACGCGCAAATCATTGCTATTATTCAAAAGGGTTTTTTCAAAACCATTCCTCTTCTTCTTTTCTTCATTTCTTATGCACGCCATTCTCTCCCGAACTAGAGCTCTTGCCTCCTGTTCCTGTGTTTCCAAGCATTTCTTCAGACCATTCTTGCTTCTTCGTTCCTTTTTTCCTTCCAGGTAACCCTCTTTGGCCATTTCTTTCAAGCATGTTTAGTTTCTTGGCCTATTTTGAGGTTTTTCATTTTTACAGCGAGCTTGATCAATACTCCGGCGACTGCACTAGGCTATTAGGGCCCATTAGTTGGTTGCCTGTGGTGGTTTTGGGTAGGTACAGGCCTTTAGGAGTGTTTTTATTGGGTATTGGGCTTGTTTGAGCCATCATTTGACCTTTTATCTTACTCCGATCTTACTCCGGTCACCTTCTTAAACAAACCTTCAAGCTATTCTTGATTGTTCTTGGCAAAAATGGTTCATTTCCATTATTTTGATCTTTGAGTCAACCTTGGTCAATTCTTAAACTGTTTATTTTTTCCAACTTATAATCCCTAAATGTTACCTCGGCCTCTGAATGTTAAAGACTCTGTAGGAGTTAGCCTATTAATAACCAATTCTCAGGAAGATATATTTCCAAGAGATACGTAGGTTAGAAGAAGAGGCTTGGGTTAGGTGCCAAGCCGACCCTATTTTGAGACGACCCCTTTTTCATGTTCCCTTAAAGATAATTCTACCCTCAACCGACGAGATGGTCGGCTCATCCTCTGCTTGAGTCGACGATAGGGATTCGTATGAGGATGCAATGAGATATTTTCCAACCCATCCTGGGAGATTAGAGAGCCTAATATCATGTCTCGGGCCTACTCACCAGGCCGAGCCAAGACATTAAGACGAGATGACTCTTTCATTGAGATCCCGTCGGAGTCTTCTGAGCCGGCCACCAACACAGCTATTCCCCCGACTATAATTCCTTTATCTGCCATGACTGCCCATGCTGGAGATGGGTAAGGAGAGGCTGACTGTGAGATAGAGGAAGACTCTGAGTCCGATGAGCCGGTAGACTTCTCGTATGCCGAGCAATACCAATCTTCTATCAAAGAGGTTGATTTCCTTTATTTTGGACACCTGTGTGGTATCAAGCCTGATGCCATCCTATGAATGCCAGCCAAGGACGAGAGGGTGTACAATAGATGAGAGGGAGAGACCACCCTCTATGACCAAATGTTTAGGGTCGACTTTCATCTTCCCTCTGACCCGATTGTATGAGCTATTCTTTCTAGCCTCGGCCTTACCGCCACCTAGATAGCCCCAAACTCTTAGAGGGTTATTCTGGGCTATATCTCCTTGTGGATAAATAAGTACAAGGACAAGCCTTCGGTTGAAATCTTCCATGCTTGCTATCACATCTCGTCCTTTGCAAACCAGGCTAGCTACGATCATCTAGGAGCTAAGAAGTCCGATAAGAAAATTCTTCACATCAATCAAACTTCGAACCACAGTTGGAAGTAAAGTTTTTTTTACGCTTCTGGGGATTAGGAATTTCTTACTGGCACTGACCATGAGAGATGAGACGATGAGCCGAGGGTACCCTATACTTGGGCGAAGCCTTTAATGGTTTATAAATTAGATCCTGGACTTAGTATATCCAATAGGGAGAGGGTAGACTTCCTTAGAGGGAAAGGGAAGGATGGCTAACTCCTTTCCTTTGAAGATTTAATGTCTACGGAGTACTTAGATAAATCTAGGCTGAAGGTTGATCCATTGGACGACCTTTGTAAGTGAAATAATTCCTTCATCCTCTTTTATATCTGTGGCTAATGATTCCTCATTTTTCTTTTGCAGACCGCCCTCCTCACTTGTCTAAGGAATTTTGGAATATGAGCGTACCGAGTCTTCACAACGCTCTAAATAAGAAGAAGCAACTGACTGGAAAAAGTCAATCAAAGAAGATGACTGCCACAGGGCCGACACCGTCAGAGGTCGGTCAAAAGAGGACTCATAAATAAATTCCTTCTGAAGGTCGACCTGAGAGAGATTCTCAGAGGCCGAGAGTGATCCTTCCTGGACAATCAATGCCAAGTAGCTCTGGGATGAGTTCTTGCTCTGGGGAATCCTTCCAGGAGTATTGGCAAAATAATATAGCCCAACTTAGGAAATGTTCGGGCTCAATCATATCCTCAGCTACAAGATCGAAGAGGTCCATGCTAGGAGTCCCCACCAAGGATGACTATGAGTTCTTAGAGAAGATGATTCCCCCTCAAGTCTTTGATTTAGGCCTTCATCTGATGGCTCAGGTATTTTCTTTCAGTTTAAGCATAAGTCTTTTCTCGCACTCTTATCTTATCTGCATTAACACATGCTTTCCTTTCTTCCACAGTCTCTGTGTACTTTTACCTCATCTAATAAATGGGTGGTTGAGAACTACCAAAATGTTCAAGAGGCTGACCGAGCTCTTAATTCTGAAGAGAAGCTAAAAAAGCATCTAGAGTCATGCCGAGCCAACCTTCAACAGGCTCAGGATGATCTGAAGCTCAGGGATGGTTCTCTGAAGATAAAGGACGGCTTGCTTAAGGAGAAGGATAACGCATTGATCGCACAGTCGGATGCTCATGCCAAAGAACTTACTACTTCTGTGCAGAAGGAGGAAGACAATGCTCTGTCTCTCGAGTCCCTTGAGAGGATCAGAGTCGAGGCTGATGAAGCTATCAAGGCTTGAGATGAATTTGGCAGCTTTGACATCATCTACCTAGAGAAGGGTGTAAAGAAGGCATGTCGGTGGATTTCAACTAAGTTCTCTGAGGTTGTGTCTTCCATACAGCCTGCATTAGATGCTCCAGACTTATCAGACCCCCTCTTCAATGCAACTCTGGAATATGTCGAGCTGATGGCGGTAGCTAAGGCCAGGGCCCAAGTTCAGACTGATGCCTCAGATAAGGCAATCCAGGCTTGGGGCGGGGTTATTCGTGATAAGCCTAACACTGAGGAGACTCCCACCATTATTCTTGAGCCAACTTCATAGGTTGGTCGTATGTTACTGATACCCGACTTTGATTGTAATCTTTTTTTATTGTGAACACTTTTCTTTTTACTGTGAACACCATTAACTCCATGTCTTTTGTCATCTTGATACTTTATTGAATGGAATCTTTTTATTTCTCTCTTATCTGCATGTCTTATTAATTTGTCTATATGCCATAAATTTAAACTATGTTGTCGTATCATCTTCAAACAAGATGATATTATAAATCAATCACAATCAAGTCCCCTTTCATCATTTTGAGAGTGCATGGATGAGTGTCGTCTCGTCCATGTACTGTCATCTCGGCCGAGGGAGTAGATCCAACAAACTAATGATGTTTATCAATTAACCACAAAGTGATTTTTAATTTGCATCGACCAAATTATGATGTTTAAGCATGTCTCCCCTCATTGTTTTGAGAGTGCATGGATGAGTGTCGTCTCATCCATGCACCGTCGTCTCGATCGAGGGAGCAAATCCACCAAACTAATGATGTTTAATAATTAATCACAAAGTGATTTTTAATTTGCATCCACCAAATTATGGTGTCTAAGCACAAGTCCCCCCCGATCATTTTGAGAGTGCGTGGATGAGTGTCGTCTCGGATGAGGGAGTAGATCCACCAAACTAATGATGTTTAATAATTAACAACAAAGTGATTTTTAATTTGCATACACCAAATTATGGTGTTTAAGCACAAGTCCCCCTCGTTGTTTTGAGAGTGCATCGATGCGTGTCGTCTCGTCCATACACTGTCATCTCGGTTGAAGGAGTAGATCCACCAAACTAATGATGTTTAATAATTAATTTTTTTCAATGTTATTGACGACCCATAGACGAGGTTGACCCCGTCTGGATTTTCGTATCATCGAAGGCAACTTAAGCCTACTTCACCACGAATGATGTTTTGTAGCTTATTGAATTTCATTTGCATGAGTCTCATACACATGTATGATAATGGAATTGAAAAGAGACTAAGTATGATTGAAATCTAATTGGTAATATTTCTTGAGGTGGTCGACGTTCCATGGGTTGGAGAAAGGCTCTCCTTCCAGATTTTCCAATCTATACGTCCCCGATACCACTTCATCGACTACTCTGTATGGGCCATGCCAATTTGTATGAAGCTTATTAGGTTTTTACCATGTTTTCTTCAGCACTAAGTCCCTTTCAGTGGGCGTGTCTTTCCTCGCTTATTGTAGAACCATGCTGTTCTTTGCTAGTAGGTAACTTGCCTAACCTCAGCGTCTTCTCGTTTCTCTTCCACAAGATCTAGGTCAAGTATCCTCTCAACAATATTATTTTTCGGGTCATAGGTCTGAATCCTATGAGTAGGTAGACCTATCTCTGTCAGCACTACCGCCTCTGAACCGTAAGCCAACATAAATGGAGTTTCCCCGATAAGAGTCCTCTTCATTGTCCTGCATGCCTAGAGGAAAGCATATACTTCTTCGACCCACCTGCCTTTGGCACCTTCTAACCTCTTCTTGATCCCCTCAATGATCGTCCTATTTGTTACTTCAGTCTTCCCATTAGCCTGGGGTCGACCAGGAGCAGAGAAGAACTGCTTGATGCCTACTCGCTCATAATATTTTTCCAGGGAGAGATTCTTGAATTGTGTTCCATTATCATAGATTAGGGTATTGGGTAGGCCGTACCTACAGATGATGTTTTCCAAATAAATTGTAAGGTCTTCTTCTCCATAATTTTTATCATCGGCTCGGTCTCTACCCATTTTGAGAGATAATTGATCGCCATGATCAAGTAGAATTGTTCACAGCTCTAGGAAGTGGTCCCACCAGGTCGATCCCCCAAACAGTGAAGGGCCAAGGAGATGTGATGGAGTAATAGGTTAATGAGGTTAGTGAGGTATGGTAGCAAACCTCTTGCACTTATCACACTTATTTACGTAATCAGCTGCATCCCTGGCCAACGTCGGCCACCAATAACCCTACATAATGATCCTCTTAGCCAACGGTCTTCCTCCGATGTGGCTAGAATATGATCCTTTATGCACATCTTTTAAAACATACTCCACCTCAGATGGATGAACACATATGAGGAGAGGAAGCAGGAACCCTTTCTTGTATAGAATGTCTCCTATGAGGGAGAACTTAGCAGCGTTGTACCTAAGTTTTTTCTTCTCGGCCTTGGGCTCAAGTAGTTTCCTATCTCTAATATAATGGACTATAGGATCCATCCAAGAGGCTCCCGTACTCACATTTAAATAAAATTTCACGGTATTTTCCTCTCCTTCAACTATCGGCCGATGAAGAACTTCTACCAAGACTGTCCGTCTAATTTCTGTTCTGGTGGCTGAATCTAAACTTGCTAAGGCGTTGGTTAAACCATTGTCCAGCTGGGGTATCCTTTTCAGCTTCACTTTAGCAAACTACTTCAATACTGTCTTAACCCTTCCCAGGTACTTTTCCATTTCGTCATCTTTGGCCTCATACACCCCTAAAATTTGATTGACAACTAACCTAGAATCACTATGCATAAGGAGTTGGCCAACATTCAGTGCTAGGGCTAGGGAAAGACCTTCTATTAGATCCTCATACTCATATTTGTTATTGGAAGCTTTAAAGTTAAACCGCAATGCGTACTAGATATCGGTCCCATCTAGAGCCGACACTATCAATCCTACAGCATTTCCATTTTCACATGAAGACCCATCAACAAAGAGGCTCCACATTGTACCATCTGGTGAGAAACTACCCTCTTTCAGGGCTCCATTCTTGAATAGATAATGCTCCTCCTCATTCTCAGACACACTACTAAACTGGTCTCGATTTTGATCGGGAGAGGACATACTCTGCTTTCTAGCTCATAAACTGTAGCTTTAACATCTTCAGGGTCGGCCTCATCCCAGGTGAACTCGTCCAAAAAGTCCGTTAGGGCTTGCCCCTTGATGGTCGTTCTTAACTGATAGATGATGTTAAACTCTCCCGATTCTATTGCCCAGCCTCCAGTCTTCCTGATTTCTCAGGCTTGTGAATTAGTTGTCTGAGGGGTGAGTCTATAAGGACTACCATGGTATATGCCTGAAAGTAGGGCTTCATCTTCCTCGAGGCATTGATCAGTTCATAGGATAACTTCTCGATCTTGCCTCTGCTCAGCCCCTTAGAGTGCCTTACTATTGAAATACATTGGTTTTTGGATTCCATCCTCTTCTCTTACAATGGAGTCTCTAATGGACGACTCAGATATGACTAAATAAAGATACAGTCTCTCCCCTTGAACTGATCTTGATAGTAGGATTGGAGAGCCTAGGTAAGACTTCAAATTCTTAAAGGCTCTATAACACTCCTCATTCCATTTGAAAGCTTTTCTCAATACTTGGAAGAAAGGAAGGCATTTATCAGTGGCTCTAGATACAAACCTATTTAGCGCTGCCACTCTTCCGATTAATCTCTACACATCCTTTATCATCGTAGGAGTCTTAGTCTCTAATAATGCCTTGATCTTCTTGGGATTGGATTTGATCCCTCTCTGATTCACAATGAATCCTAAAAACTTTTCGGCTCCTACATCGAAGACACACTTGGCGAGGTTGAGCTTCATTGGGTACTTGTCCATTGTGTCAAAAGTACGCTCAAGGTCGGCCACATATGTATCATCCTTGAGGCTTTTAATCAACATATCATCAACATACACTTCCATCATCTTCTCGATCTGGTCTTCAAATATTTTGTTGACCAACCTATGATATGTTGCCCCAGCATTCTTCAATCCAAAGGGCATGACCTTATAATAATAGGTCCCCTTGTCAGTGATAAAGGTTGTCTTTTCTTCATCGATCGGGTCCATGAATATCTGGTTATAGCTTGAGTAGGCATCCATGAAACTCATTAATTCATGGCCGACTGTAGCCTCTACCATTTGATTAATCCTGGGCAATGGGAAGCTGTCTTTCGAGCATGCTTTGTTCATATTCGTGAAGTCAACTCACATCCTCCACTTGCCATTGGCCTTGGGGATGATGACAACATTGGCCGACAAGTCAGGATAGATGACTTCCCGAATGAAGTCGAACTTCTCCATCTTCTTGACTTCCTCTCTAATAACGTCATACTTCTCTCTTGAGTAGATTCTTCTTCTTTGTCATATCGACTTAGCATCATCGACCACATTGAGCTTTTGACATAAGACTTCTGGGTCAATACCGGGCATATCTTCGTGGCTCCAAGAAAAAATGCTCTGCCTCTTTCTCAATAGCTTAACCAACTCTTCCTTCACCTCCTTCTTTAGGGTTTTTTCGACTTGGATGGTTTTTTCCAGCTCATCCTCATTGCGGACGATGTAATCAACCTCTTTCGTGACTTCCCATTTCTTCAATTTTGTCTGATCTCTGGGGTCTAAAGTGTTAATATTATACCTTGTAGTTACTTTCTTGTGAGTTTCCCTCTCCTTTGCTGAGTTGAAGTAGCATTCTTGTTCCAATACTTGGTCACCTTGGACTTTCCCTACCCCATAAGGAGTTAGGAATTTAACCATTTTGTGTACAGTGGAGGGTACGGCCTCAAACTCTTCCCATAATAATGTTATAAGCTGAGTATACACTTTCATCCATTACAAAGAAAATGAACTTCTTTGTGGGCCTCTTCGGCCAAACATCCCCCATCCTGATGTCCATCTCATACATTCCCAACGGATGGACTTTCCCACCCCTGAATTCAATTAATGGGTTGATGATAAGGCACGGGCCTCTTCTTGATGAGTCCAAGGCCTTTGAATCATGGCCAGAACATAACATCAATCGAACTTTCACCGTCAATCAATATTCTTGGAATGTCATACCATGAACTCTGGTCGTAATTACCAGAGGGTCATCCTGGGGAGCTAGGATACCCTTGAGGTCGAGTCTTGAAAATCCCATAATCAAAGTGTCCATATCCACATTCTTCCATTTCTCTGACTTGGCGCTTATTGTAGTCGAGTTAATCGCTTTAACTTTGGGAAGATCTTTGACCTTTGAAATGTGTGCCTTTCTGTCGGCCACATTTAAGCCCCCTTACTAGGCCCCCCCAAATCATCTTCGCTTTGAACGAGATCATATGAGGGCGAACTTTTGGACCATCGTCCTTTGGTGGCAAATCTTGATCATCCCCATCATCGTCGTCTAAGGCATCATCTTTTTTCCCAGGAGCTTTCTCTTTGCACTTATCGTATTTTATTTTTCTGGGGTCGTCTCAGCCTCCTCTTGGACTACTACTGCTTACATATTTCCTCAGCTTCCCAACCTTGAGCAGTTTTTCAATCTCATCCTTCAGAGCGAAACATTTTTCGATCAAGTGCTCGTGGTCTTGGTGAGATTCACACCATAGACTTTTATTTCTCTTGTGAGGGGAGATTTTAGCTTTTTGGGACACCTCAGGGACCGATCATTCTTGATCTCATTCAAGATATGCTCGTAACTGATCGTGGGGGGAGTGTAGCCAGTAAACTTATAATGCTTTCATCACAATAATTCTCAATCTCGGCAAGCTTCCAGAGCAATTTCCCCTTCTAGAGACCTCCTATCAATGCTATCATCACAATACTTTCCTCATAATCCTCTATTTCTAAATTCTCCTTATCAAACCTCGTAATGTACTCCCTAAGACTCTCATTCTTCTCCTTCTTAACGTACAACATGTGAGTAGTCTTCTTCTGAGGTCTTACCCAAAGCAGAAGTTGTGGATGAATTGTTCTGTAAGTTACTTGAAATTTTTAATGGAGTTCTTCGGGAGTGAAGTGAACCATACATGGAAGCTCCATTCAAAGTTCTTGAAAATGCACGACATTTCATCTCACCTGAGACGGAGTAAATTTCTGCAGGCGACTGGTACATCTCTACATGGTGCACACGGTTGGTACTCCCATCATACTTTGGAGTGACCACTAGTGGTTTGAACTTGGCAGGGGTCAAAAAATTAACTATGTTAGCTATAAAAGGAGAGCCTTTAGAATAACCCCTCTGCAAGGGGTATCGGCTCTTTAGAATGTCCCCAATTTTATTCTCCAACCTCTGAATCGAGTCATTCCAAGGCCTCTCAACCGCTTCCATAATATCGCATTGGACGATATTATCCCTTACCACCTCAACTAGTTGAACAGATGGTTCCTTAGCCACTGACCTGTGTCGGCTGTTTACTTCTCTTTGGCCCTCATCTCGATCGAATGGTGGCAGACAGTCTGCCCCTTCTCTTCTAGAGCCAACCATACTCATGGATCTGAACAATCTATCTTTGAGATAACCTCTTGGGCCGAGCCTTTTAAAGGCCGATCCTTTACTTAGCCGATAAGAGGCTGAACCCCTTGGTTGGGCATCTTGACACGACCTCCTACTGTGCCCTCGACTTGCTTGAATGGGGCGTACAGTATTTCCTAACACTTTATATGGCTCCTCCCAACATTCAGCCCGAGCGTCTTCAGCCTCATAGTCACCATACTGGTCCTCTGGGCAAGGCTTGACTTGCCTCCCCAGGTGTAAACGCCTAGGTTCAGCAATGTCTCTCCACCCCTGAAGAGGTGGTACCTCCTTGAATGGCAGCTGGGGTGGTCCCTTGTCATCTAGAGGATGTTTTATGGCTGCCGGAGTAATCATCTACGACATTATCCCCATAGGTCTCGCCAATACATTTTGGCTGAAGGCAACAAGTGTCTCCTTCATCGCTTATTGACTGGCCACCAGTGACTTTAACACTGCTACCACCTTCTCCATCTCTGACTGAGGAGGTGCGTGGCTAGAACTAGGACCACCAGCTGGTGGTGGAAATTCTGATGCCATGTTTCACACCTGATGAATGAGCTGTAACTGTAGATAAAGTTTTGAAGCTCAACAAGAGCTATTTCAATGGTGAAACAACTCCACAAGAGGGGAAGACTGGTTCACCACCAGGGACTCTGGTGAGGACGAGCTAAAGAAGGGAAGAGATGATACTTCTTGTTCCCACAAATGGTGCCAGACTGATGATACCAAAAATGGCACCACCCGATCACAGATATAAGAAGTTCAAACAGGTATATAATAATGGAAGTAAACACACAATATAACAGTAGAGAAAGAGGTGAGGTGAAGAGGATGAACACCTGAATTTAAGTGGTTTGGTCGAAGTCTACATCCACAGTGTGTGTGTGAGCGAAATCCACTAACAAATATGGCACTAATGGCCTGGGTTACAACATTCGAGCTTTCCCTCTCTTTTGGATACAAATGAGCAAAGTTTTAGCAAGGGTTTGAATTAATCAATCCCTTATAATGAATAAGATGAGATGTATTTATAGTTCCTTGGGGGTATATTGCACCCCCAAGCATGCAATAAACATGTACAAAATGTTTCCAGCCAATAAGGAGAAGCTAGCTATCTTGGCAACATGTGAGTCATGATGATCAAATATTCCCTCATGTGAGAGAATGATCTGGGTATAACAGTTTTAGCTCACGTGTGTCACACATCCAGGCTCACATCTCCATGTGTCTCCCAATGCACGCGCTCCATCATCAATGTGACCTCGGCCGACCATATTGGCCAAGGATAGATTCGTTGACCTGTGAACCGCTGAGGAGTTGACACCCATGATGTTGCTTCATCTCGGCCTGGGCAAAGACGTTTGGGAAAAGTCAAGAAAGAGGATACTCAATCACTGGGAACGATGGAGGTAGCTCATACTTGGACAGTATCAAAGGCCGAGGCTGAGGCATCTGAGTCAGTGTCGACCGAGTCTTATTAGGCCGAGTCACAACGTCTCACTTTCGGATGATTGATGAGGGTCAGCTATGGCTGAGGTTGCATGTTATAAACGAGGCGATACTTGGCATATCACTGTTAATTCCCGTCGTTTTTACTCACATACGACGTACTACAATTGACTTAATTAAATTTACCTTAACACGCTAGTAAATTTACCATATATATATTAATCTTATTCTTAAAAACTAATTTCACATTATTTTCCATTTATATTATATTGCATCACACATGCGATTTAATCGCTAAAATAAATTACTTAAAATTACGGGGTTTAAGGACATAATTGTATTGTGCTGTTTACATTTGAGTATGTCGTATAACGCTACAACCGTCGAAGAATTATTCAATATCATTCAAGCATCAAGACGGATCCAGATATCAAGTTCTTCAACAAGAAAATCCTCCGCTAGACATGTTTTGGTAAGGTTGTGTTTTAGTCCCTTAAAGGTTCATTTAAGGTGTTGGGATATTTTTTTCTAAAAATATTCTAAGTGTTGGAGCGAAGTTTTTTAGGCAAAATGATTTTTCTAAGTGTTGAGGCAGACTGGAATAAAAAATTAATTGACGCTCCAGTCATTGGAGCGAGATTGCCACGTCGTTCTAGCAACAGAGGCATCTCGCGCAAAGTCGTTCGAGTGACAACTGACTCGTTCAAGCGACAACCCTGTTTCGTTCGAGTGACGCGCCGCCTTAGATTTTTTTTATAAAAAGGGTTTCTCCAATTTCTTTTTTGATCAGAAGACTTGCAAAATTTTCCATACACGAAACTGGTTTGGCAGAATACATTGTCTTCTCACTTTTAGGGTTTTAATCCTTTGTTTTCAATTCACATATCATCCCAATAGTTTGCGTGAATTGTTTTGGAACCCAGGAACACATCTTGTGTCAAGTTTCTCTTGTAGAGAAAATCTCTACTGCTGATCTAGGTGCTCTTGAGGGGATTATCGGGCTGAAGACGAATGCGTGTCAATAGGGAGTGCTCATGGGCATTCCCGAGCTGAATTGGAACTGCGGTTCTGGGTGACTCTAGGCTGCGGTCTACGTGGGTTTTCTGCGGTTAACTCATTGCGATTTTCATTGTAATTGTAATTATTATAGTGAAATAAAGGTTTTACCCGAAAGCAATTTTTTCCTGAAATATGTGAGTTGGTTAATTGTGTTTATTGGTTTGACACACACACACACACACACACACACACACACACACACACACACACACACACGTAGTTGCTTGTTTAGGGGTTGATTTCATTTGGTTTAAAATTGACTCCAATTAAATAAGTTTGTTGTTGGAATTTGCAAATTTATTTAAATCGATATAGCACAACGCATTCTAAAATTGGTATAAGAGCAGGTTACACTAATTTATTGTGTATTCATGTATCCGCAAAATTTGTTTGATATTGATTTTTTTGAAAAATCTATTTTTTTTTTAAAATTATCGCAATGTTTCTGAATGAAAACTTATATAATCGATTGCTAATTTTTGACGGGTCTAATTATGCTTGCTGGAAAGCCCGCATGAAATCACATTTAAAAGCAATCGATGAACGAGTTTGGGTTATTTGTGAAAGTGGCTCTGAGGACATGATTTTATAAATGTCCGAGTTAGAATCTTGGAATTTTCTATCTGTCCTTGATCACAGTTAGTATATCTGATACCGCTACATTCGACATGTCAACACGATCATCCACGACGGCCTTGATCCAAATCCATGCATCCATCATCTTCATACGTGAATCATGCAACATGCAATGTACTCTTCAACCGTTACCACTACTCCACTCGCAATAATGGTAAAATAATTTATTTGGAGAGTTTATTATTTACATAAATATTTGGGAATTTTTATAAAATATTTTTAAAAGGATGGAACGTTTTTACTTCGAAAAATGAATTTTTTCTAAGTGTAGAGGCGAAGAAAAAATCTCGCTGACGTCGTTCGAGCGAGATTGGCTTGTCGTTCGCGCGGTATAGCCATCTCGCGTGATGTCGTTCGAGCGATGTGGCTCGACGTTCGAGTGACGCGCCGCCTCAAATTTTGTATTTATTACAGTGTCATTCTACACGTTTCCAAGTCTTTCGGCATTGACATTTCTGCAAATATTCTGCCCAGAAACAAACTTCATTTTTTCAAGGTTTAATGCCTTTTTTATTCACAAATCCTTCCCAAACATTTGTATGAATCTTGAAACCCTAGATACAATTGTTCTACTCATCTTGGAGTAATCTATTGAAGAAGAAGGGTCTTTATCCACTGCTGATATTGGAGTTCTTACGGGACCTCTTGCTAACAAATGCCGACGCCTACGGGTATTCGTGCGTCAAAATTTTATTTTGCTGTGATTGTAAGTCGTTACATATTATAGTGAAATAAATGGTTTGCCCCTTTGGGGTATTTTTTCACATATTGTGATTAACTTTGCATGCTTAGTTTGATTTATTTAGTCTGTGACAATTTGGTTGCAAGAGTTATGATTTTTTGGATTAAAAGTTGGAATTTAATTAAACAAGTTAATCATTGATTGCTGGTGCATTCTGAGAGGCTGGACTCCTCCCACTATCCCCGCGAATAATGTCACGAATTTAAAATCTGTGTCAGACTGGACTGAGGATGAGTTTAGGCAGAGCACTTTTAATTCATGTGGGCTTAGTGCAGTTTCGAACACATCACCCCTGATGAGTTATGATGTATTATAATGTGCACCATGTCTAAAGAAGCATGTAATGTTTTACAACTCACCTATGAAGGCACTACCGCAGTCAAAGAGTCTAAAATTCAAAATTTAACTACTCAATTTGAAATGATTACCATGCTTGAGACTGAGTGTTTTGATGACTTTTATGCATGTTTGTCTGACATTGTCAACACTAGTTTTAATCTTGGTGAGCCTATACTTGATGCACGAGTGGTTATAAAGATTTTAAGATCGCTGCTAAAACGTTTTATCCTTAAAGTGACTGTTTTGAATAACTTAGGTAATTTGAGTAGTCTGAAATTAGAAGAGCTGGTAGGAGACCTACAGACATATGAAATTGACATGTTTACTGACACTATCAAGCCGAAGGATAGAGGGATAGCACTTAAAGGCCAGTCTAAGAAGAAAAAGAAAGTGATTTTTAGTGAATCCGAGTCTGATTTTGATATGGCCATGCTTGCAAAGAATTTCAAAAAATTTCTCAAGTTTTCAAAACGCAATTCTTCCAATAAAAGATTTTTTGAGAAAAATAAAAATGAGGCCAAAGAGAGCGGTGAGAAAGTGGAGGAAGAGAAGTGTTTTGAGTGTGATGGGAGTGGCCATAGAGAATTTGAGTGTTCCACTAGACTAAAGAGAAAGGGGAAAAAGGTTGTCATGCCAGCCACTCTTAGCGATAGTGAGGAAGAGGTGAAAGATTCTGGGGATGAGTCGTCACATGGAAAGTTTGTTGCATTTTCTGCTAGTCACATTATCACACCCAGTTTGTCCCACGACGATGAGTATACTTGTGCACGTGAGACCCCCGAGGATGATTTGAGTGTTTCTAGTGATGGAGAGAGTGAGTACGCTAGTGAGGGTAATAGTGAGATCCATATCACCTTTAGAGATTTGTACGCTGAGAATTTAAAGACTAAAAAATTGAATAAGGAGTTGAGTATTAGGGTGAGAGGTTTGGAGAGAGAGATTTAGAGATTTTAAGGGAGTTTGAGGTGAAAGGGAGTCAACTCGAGAAGGTGAAGGTTTCTTTGAGTGAACAGTTGATAGCTTTAGACCAGGAAAAGAGTGATTTGACCAACACGATGTCTAGTCTGACGACACGTGTATCCCAACTTGAGAGTGATCTCGAACGTGCCCGGGAGGTCAAAGTCCCTTTAGAGAAATGCATATAATAATGTTGGGAAGATGGTTCTCAATCCCCTTTTTGGTAGAAGTGAGAGTTTAGGAATAAGTCATGACGGTGCTTCCACTTCCCAAGTTGCACCCGAACCATTTCCCACTATAGTGTTAGATTCACATAGCTCTCAACCCAACCCACCTAGGCGTCCCATACTTTATAGGAGAGCGCGTAGGAGACATTTTGAGAGAGGTGTACCTAGGCTTATTTATGTTTGAACACATTGCAAGAAGAGAGGACACCTTAGGGAGTTCTATTTTAAGTTGGGTCATGTGTCACGTTTTGCTACTACACGTGTTCACCCACACACACCCACACCTGATGCTCCAGATGATTACACGAGAGAGTTTGCACATATTAGGGAGCAGGTAAAATTTTTAGTCAAGGCTTCACATGATTTGATGGAGGTTTTTGGGATCTTTGGTATTTAGTCGCCTTTTTTAAGATTCACTTGTGGCCAATCCCATGTCTTTATTTTTTTAGCTGTTAGTCCTATTGTAACAAATATGGGACACATGTCATTTTCTGCAAAAAAGAAGAGAGTGGTTACAGGGCGGCTATAGGTTGTTTCAGGTGGTTTTGGGACCTATTACAATTTTAAAAATACATAGTAGTGGAGCCTCACAAATCTTTAGAGATGGGACTAAAGCCAAAAAAACTAGAGGTTTTTCATAGGATGTCACCACCTTTGGAAAACTCCACTGCACCTACGGTTGAGGTTTAGATTTGTTTGCTAGCATAGGATGATTTGCATGATGATATTGTTTGCCTATTGCTAGTGTGTATTTTTTTTATTAGATTTTTTGTTTTTGAAAAATACAAAAAGATTATATTTTTATAAAATTTTTGAAAAAGTCAAAAAGAGTTTTGTATTTTGTTTTTCAGCGTTTATGGATGGAAATTTAGGATGACCGAGTCACAATTTTATTCCCTATCCACGTGATGATTTGATAGTGTTTTGATATGCGTCACCATTTCTTTTGGTGCTTTGTAATGTTTGGAGTCATTGAGATTACTACCTAGATGTTTGACTCATAAGTTCCTTTAATGCACACTTGCACGAATTTGTTTGATTATTATACTTGTTTATCTCATATTGGTCAGAGTGTTATCATCTCAATCCTGTCTTTAACACGAACCATATGCAATAAAACTTGACAACGGGAGTAGTGCATGTAAAAACTATTTATCGTGAGGATTTAATTGCAACAAAATATGATGAATGAATAATGGGAAAGGGCTGCGAGAGTACACAATTAACTAGTCGTGAAAGCCATCATTTAAAAGAGCCCAATTTTTTTTTTAAAGGCAATTAAAAGAAAAATATGCCAAATCAAATGGGCCAATAGGTTTTAGTTTCATCACCTTAAAAGAAAAATATAATGCATAATTATTTATGAGGGAGTTTGGGTGGAAAGAAATGAAAAACGGGTTTGCACATCCTAACAACGTCATGAAAAAGCATTTATAGTTTTAGACGTTATTGGTGTGGGAATTATTATTGACTTTGATATGTTGATGGATTGAGTCGATGTCATTTAAATTCAACACTTTCAACACCTAAGGGCGATTTTGAGATTTATTCGTTAGGGGTACATGTATTCATCGTGCACATATGTTATGTTTGATTGCTTTGATTTGCCTATCGAATATATTCACACCCATTTATTCCGTTTCCATGATTTGGTTGTCTTGTGCAAATTCATGGTGTGTTATTTTTTATAAAATTATTTTTGCATTTTTGTTTGTAAAAAATAAAAAAATAGTTTGTGGAAGATTTTGGATTACTCCTTTGCATGAGCGTAGTTTGATTCATATTTTCTATCCATATTTGTCGTGTCAACTCCATGTTTATTTTTGTTGGTCATTTCCTTGTCTATTTCGGACAAATAAAAGGGGGGAGAACGAATTATGGGGGAGTTTTTGCATTATGGGGGATATTTGATTATTGATTGATTTATTCTTATATCATTTCAAACTTGATACGTTATGAAGGTATTTTCTTTGTCTCATGTGTGTAGGTAGAAAATTGAAGATCATTATGTTGCACACCCTAATGAGAAAAGCTTGAAGACTTGAAGATTTTTGAAGAAAAGTTTTAGACTTACATATTTAGTACCTTTTCAGTTTTGGGTTCATGGGAGGGTATTAGATTTGTATAGGCATTTTGATTTGATAATTCAGATGTTTTTATTTTGTGCCGGCATAGAAATAGGGGGAGATTTGTAAGGATTTTATTTTATCGTCTGGTTTACATTTGAGTATATCATATACCTCTACAACCGTCAAAGAATTATTCAAGATCATTCAAGCATCAAGACGGATCCGAATATTAAGTTCTTCAATAAGAAAAGTCTCCGCGAGACAGATTTCGGTAAGCTTGTGTTTTAGTCCCTTAACTGTTCACTTAAGGTGTTGGGATATTTTTTTTCTAAAAAATTTTAAAGTGTTGGACCAAAATTTTTTCATCAAAATATTTTTTTTAAAGTTGAGGAGGACTAGAATAAAAAATTAATTTACACTCCAGTGGTTCGATCGAGATAGCCACGTTGTTCGAGTGACAGAGGCATCTCGCGCGAAGTTGTTCGGAGCGACAACTGGCATTGTTCAAGCGACAACCCTGTTTCGTTCGAGCGACGCGTAGCCTTAAATTTTTTTATAAAATGGGTTTCTCAAATTTTGTTTTTGAACAGAAGACCTGCGAAATTTTCCATACACGAAACTTCTTTGGCATAATTCATTGTCTTCTCACTTTTAGGGTTTTAATCATTTGTTTTCAATTCACAAACCATCCCAATAGTTTGTGTGAATTGTTTAAAAAGAAAACATCTTGTGTCAAGTTTCTCTTGTAAAAAAAATCTCTACTGCTGATCTAGGTGCTTTTGAGAGGAGTACTGGGCTGAAGATGACTGCATGTCAATAGGGAGTGCTCGTGGGCATTCTTGGGCTGAATTGGAACTGCAGTTCTGGCTGACTCTAGGTTGTGATCTATGAGGGTTTTCTGCGATTAACTCATTGAGGATTTCATTGTAATTGTAAGTATTATAGTGAAATAAAGGTTTAACCCAAAAGTTTTTTTTCTTCCTGAAATTTGTGAGTTGGTTATTTGTGTTTATTGGTTTGACACACACACACACACACACACACACACACACACTCACGTAGTTGCTTGTTTAGGGGCTAATTTTATTTGGTTTAAAATTGACTCCAATTAAATAAGTTTGTAGTTGGAATTTGTGAATTTATTTAAATCGATATCTCATAATGTGTCCTCAGGGGTGTTACATACTTCCTCCCTTAAATAGAAATTTTGTCCTCAAAATTTGAATAAGTCTTGTACTAATAGTTTCGGATAGTTTGTTTCACAAAATCTATATCTTCCCAAAGTCGAAACCATAATGTTGTTTCCGTTACACCTCCACTAATGGCACTCTTCACCCCGACGGTCTATACACTACCGTTCAAACCAGTGACCAATCTGCTTCAGTCACTTTACATCAAAATACCCACTATTTTACTTTCCATTTCTCCCTGGTCACCCAATTTTTCTAATCCCGCTTCTAACTTACCCATACGCATAGATTTAACCCAACATTTCCACGTATTCTCGTCGCAAATGATACTGAAAAATTCAACTAATTAGGCCGCCCATACATCGTATATCTCGTGCAAATATGCACAAATATCACAAGGCACCACTGGCCCTAGATCATCAAATAACTATTAACTCAGAGTTTTATCCACATACACGTGCAACAACTAAAGTACTAAATCCATTCCCTAATGACCACACATCTCTCAACTCTCGATGCTCATTAAGGTTCCTATGTGGGACATCTCGTAAGCGAAATCTAAATAAGGACCCCCCCGATACAATACTACCTAGCATTATTGGTCATCGAGATCCGCAGGCCCAAAGCACATAACCAACCCGAAATCCTATCCCCATACATATAAATCTTATCGTATACTCCTTGATCACTAAAGGAGTCATACAACACTGCGCTCTCACTATCAATAAGTCTCCCGCGCTAAGTCAATAACGAGCTAAATCTCTTTGCTCGACAGTAAACTCAATATACCCCGAATCAAATAAAAAAAGTCCCTATACACTGGGATCAAATATAGTGAGACAACTATACTCTCCCAAGTCACCCATACAATATAATAAATATTCAGGATCGTCCCTCTTTCAGGTGATACCATACAAAATAATACATCCAATCTCGGAATAACGAATATGATAGTCTTACTATAATAGTCCACTATCGCTCAAACCCTCGTTAACCAGTTACCACTCAGGATAATAATATGCTCTACTCTCATTACTCTCAAAAGGATAAAAACCAACACACAGTATAAACATCCTCTTAGTATCCACACCCTCTCCCCTCCAAGTGTCACTGAAGAGCCCCGCTATCTAACGATAAAGATATTTATAATAAGGCTCATACTACCAACGCACCCACTAAACTTGAATTACATGATAATTTTAGTGTTAATATCATATATTATGATGCAACCATGTCTCAAAAACTTACCTCATACTCATAAGCATAAAACAAAATTTTATATTCATTTGCTAATTGTCTTGCCAGGTCGACGGGTTCTTGGACGTGATCTTGTCTTTCTAAGTGTCTTGCTAACTTTCTACTCACATACGATTCGCTGCAATTGACTTCATTAAATTTACTTAAACACGCGAGTAAATTTACCACATATATATTAATCTTATTCTCAAAAATTAATATTTACTAATTTCACATTATTTTCCATTTATATTAAATTACGTCACACATGCGATTTAACCGCTAAAATAAATTACTCAAAATTACAGGGTGTTACTGTCATCAATGAAAATAATTTATTTATTGAGGATATTAATGGAGATGTATAGGGAGAAATAGAAGGAACTTCATATGATTTTTATATATTTAGTGAAGGCGTATGATAGGATACCAAAAGATATAATATGGTGGGTTCTACATAAAAAATGAGTGACTCGTAGATATATTTATGTGGTCAAGGGTATATATGGTGGGGCCATGACTATAGTAAGAACAACAACTGGAGAAATTAGTGAATTCGCAATTATCGTAGGTCTACACCAAGGTTCAACACTAAGTCCTTATCTCTTTGCTCTTGTTATGTATAATCACTGTCAAAAAATAATTTCTTCATTAATTTTTCTAACAATTAATTAAGCTAGTGTAAATTTTTTTTCCAGTTTTAATTTAATTAACACCATTCCACAAAATAGAATAATAATAAGAAACATAACATCATAGCTGAACTATATATAACAAGAATAATTGTGACTGGAATAACTCTCTAGTTAAAATATTTCATTACCATAAATTATTTCTAATATCAACAGTACTTCCATAAATAATTACAATCTTTGGAATAGAAATGAAATAACTAGAATCCTGAGAGACATTACCTAAATGAAAATAGATACTACAGATGTGTGAATCATTAGAAATGAAGTGTCTAACAAATTCTAAATCTCCATTAGAAGCTATAACCCGTCGAGGCATCCATATTCTATGTCGGCATCCCTGATACTGGACACCTGATGTACAAGATACAATAGATAAGAGAATATGCAAGGAAACGGGTCAGAGCCAATTGTAAAAGGTTTTTAAAAATAGCAAGTGCTTAACAAGTGCAATTAAGCAATTATTATGTACATGTTAGTTTCTCAAGCTCTCTCTTGAGAATTCTCACCCCTCATCTAGTTTGCACGCCTAACGTACCTTATCATATCCCAAATTAAGGTTTTCAATTATGATTCTATCCCATATCATTTCCCCGTATTTTCCACATAATACGTATGATAATTAAACATGTTTATTTATCTTTAATATGAACTAGGCTTTCACAACTTTAAGCTTAAGTATTCACTTACTTAATTCAATCGAATCTCATTATTCATTTTATTTATCTACAATTTCACACAATAGATTACCTCATAGTATATATGTTAATCCACAAATTTCACACAGTAGATTATATCACAGTATATATAGTTTAATCTCCAATTCTCACACAGTAGATTACATAACAATATATATATATATATATATATATATATATATATATATATATATCACATTATTATATATACTATATATCACATTATTATATAGTATATATATATACTAATACCACACTTCCCAGACGCAGCTGTATAAAGGACTATTGGTTCGGCGTCTCCCACGAACCATAAATAACATAACACATATATTAGAGGCGAGCATACTCCCCAGCCAAATGGGTCATGCACATACCTACATTCCTATTCAACCGTCGAAACTATCATTCACACCGATAGCACGTGCCCAAGGTCCTATGCTCAGGGTACGAATCTAAAATCCTCCTAAATGGTCTCATCGGGATAAGATCGTCCACAACGCGAAACCTCCACCCGGATAGAAAGAAACATAGGTATGTCATACACACAATAAATAATAATATAGGTATTCACCCCACCTATATGCAATAACAATAGGGAACACACACAACCCACATAAATATTTCCATACGTAGTATATTTTTCTCTAATATCCTATATATTTACATATTATGATTTTACTTCTCAAATTATATTACCGAGCTTCTCTCATCTCTCGAAGGTAATCATTTATTTCTCAAGTAAATTCAGTAGGTAACATCTACACCCTACTGGTCCATGTCATCACAACTCTCGAATTTCTATGAATTAAATTATCTTAAATTAGGTTTATTTCTCCATAATCCCTAATTCAATTTTTACCCTTTAATCCATCTCTTAGGGTTAATCCCATATAATCCTAAGGTTATTCCGGTAAATAACGACCCTCTTACTAGGGGTACCAACCTTAAGTTATCCTTTAACCAATTTACACCTCAATTTATATAACTCTCCACCGTGATTCATTCAATTAACACTCGCTAATTTCCCCCATTCAATCCCAAACATAATAATATTTTTCTGGGTCTTAAGTATGTCCTACTTCCCTTCCCCGAGTCCCAATATGTTCAATTAATCAACACTAAAGATTTCTCAAAGTTGGAATTTAATCACAATTTAGAAGGGAAACAAATCACATTTCCAGGGGTAGTCAATCGATCGGTGATTTTGGTCGATCGATCGATCGACATTCTTAGGTCGATCGATTGATCGATCAGATATTTTCCCAAATTTCCTTAGGTTTAATCATTTTTCATCCTCAAAACCTTTACTATATGATCCCAAACTCCATATAAATCATCCCAAATGATATAACAAGATATATAAGTGATCTCAAATCATTAAACAACATAAATCCATTAAGAAGTTTAAATAAATCATGATGTTTTCCTTTAAAATTTAGAAACTCCTTATTATATCACCCATACAAAAACAACCATAAAACCAAGATTTTTCTTCACCAAATGATTTCCAAATTTCGTGGATTAAAATACACATTCAAAAAGATATTAATCCTACATAATTCTCATTTCAAGGAATCAATTACAATCACCATATTTTATCTTTGAATCATGCAACTTTTTAGAATTTCATAATTATCTTAACATGGACAATGTACATGCTAAGTTTGCAAAGGTTAAATCAATTGCCTTTAGATTGTTGGTCTGAACCGTTGGGGGCGATATTCTATTGGTGTTCCTCCCTTCTTTCGACCAACCTCCGATAGTGGTGGTGGTGCAGGAAGACTTTTGTCCAAGAGATTCTCTTCCTTTCCTAGAGGGGCCTTTCAATCTCCCCAAGTCTTTTCTTTTGATGTTTGGTGAATGAACCTAAATCCCACCACCTCTACACTTATATAATAGTACCAACATTTCGTTAGTACTATTCACCCAATTTGGAAAATGGGCAAAATACCCCTCCAAGGTGTCTGTTTGGTTCCAAATTGCCCCGAGACCAAAAATAATCCCCCAGGTAGACTTTTTTGACTATTTAAACCCTTACGGACACTTTGGCATAATCAAAATGACCATTTGGATGACATAAAAATAATTTACTGTGCATTCCATTTAAATATAGTCTCGACACGACTCACACACACGTCCCGACTTAATTACCTTAATTGTCATGTTCATCACTTGCGATAATTTTATAAAATCATAATCATATGAAAGTCATAATAATATATATTAATTTTAATCACAAGTGATACTCAACATAAATCACATATTACTTTATTCTCGAGTAATATTTAAATCCAGATATTTTTTCAAATATCCCATAATTAATTCTTATTAATCCCATTTTAAAAGTTATTAAAAATACGGGGTGTTACAATGAGGCGCCGTGGTGTAAGATATTTGCAGATGATATGGTTTTAGTGGATAAGACTAAGATGGAGATTAATGCTAAATTGGAATTGTGGAGAGAAGCTCAAGAAACAAGAAGACTTAAAATAAGCAATACTAAAACAAAATATGTGGAGTGTAATTTTAGTAGTAATAGAAGGACAAAAGGGGATGTGATGAAATTGGAGGGTCAAGAGATACCTAGAAATCATAACTTTTGTTATTTAGCCTCGATTATCCAAAAAGATGGAGATATTAGTGATGATGTTACTCGAAAGATTAAAGCAAACTGGTTTAAGTGGTAAGTGCTACTGTCGTATTGCGTGATAGGTGTATGCATTTGAAGGTAAAAGGATTTTTTTTATAGGATGGTCATTAGACCCACTATGTTATACGGGACATAGTATTGGGCAACCAATGAATAAAATATGCAAGAAATGAGTGTGACGGAGATAAGAATGTGAAGATGGATTTGTGATAAAACTCAAAAGGATAAAATTAGAAATGAACAAATTCGTGAAAGAGTAAATGTAGCTCCTATAGAAGATAAATTGAGAGAAAATATATTTATATGGGTTGGATATGTCAAGCGTAGACTAATGGATGCTCCCATAAGCAAGAGTAATTTAGTTAGTATTGATGATAACGCAGGAGGTAGAGATATGCCTAAATTGACTTGGTGGTATATTGTAAAAAAGGATATGATATCATGTGGTTTACTCGAAAATATTGCACTCAATAAAATGGCATGAAAAAATAGGATTTACGGAGCATGTAATGCCCCAATCCGGATTTATGGGTTAGTTGTAGTCAATCCAGTCTGATTCGAGCATTAGGTGTGAAGTGCAATGAAACAACCTATATAATTTTACTATTCAATTTTATTTTAATTAACGTTTCACTTGCTTAGCATGAAATTCCAATTTCAAATCAGCCTATGTGAGGGACCCATGAGAGGCCAAGTATACATAACTATTAACGTAAAATAAAAGAGAGTACTTACCTGTATAAAGCTCTCAAAATACGAAACTGCACTCAACATGCCGTACCAAAATGAGGGAGTGGGCCGAATGCTTAGTGAAAAATATATGAATGCAATATAGAATCGAACGACAAAAAGAAGAATCTAACACGTTATTTCAACATGCATATGCAATTACCTTGTACATATATACATACATATGCGTACACTTATGCATGAAACTATTTGACTTGCGAAAACCTTGTTTATCTAGATTAATTCACCTTAATCTTGTAAAAGACTTCCTTTTTCTCCTTTTGACATTCATTACTTTATTTAACACACATGATTAAATATTTGAAACAACTCCACTTGATTTGATCGAAAGTCATTTCTTTACCGAAAAATCACCCTTTCAACACACGCGAACACTGTGATAGAAAATACTTATTTAGCCTTTGAAAACCTCTCACAACACACCCTTGTGCTAATTATGGGTTTAACCACTTAGGTTGTTTAATTACCCATTTATCCACTTATTTTATAATTTTACACATTTACTTGTCCATTTTACCTCTACCGAAACATTTATTAATTCATTCAAGTTAGGTTGTCTTAACACATATTCACCACACAACTCATTTTTTGACATGTTCCTTATTCCTTTATTTTTTCTCAGAATCCACCAATAACCGCGTACTTTAACGAGCTCCACACTACCGACGATGCCACTATATGCTCTGGCCATTATTTTAAGCCCTTTTGGATTTTCTTCAGTGTCATACGAGTTCCTTTTTAATGTGTTTTAACATTTTAAAAATGCCCACATTATTCCACTTTTCCTTTTATCCGTCCGAAGCCAAAATCCGAGGTTACACCCCCAACTTGTGTTACACTTTGAAAACTGTCGTTTCAAGTCCTTTACACTTTAACCTTGGTTTTATCCTAAAAATCATGTTTATTAGGACTATCATGTGTAACACCCATTTCAACATTTTTATTTCATAAAAATGTTTATTATCAATTTTAACTAGAAAAACCGTCACCAAGCTCATAAGCATTCTACTCTGAACATTCTAACAACAAGACTACACACACATAAAATAGAGTCTTAAACTAAGAGTAGGTTTTCCCACCTCAATTAAGCACCATCAATGAAAGGCATGGACGATCTAAGAAGATGGCAACCTCCCACCTCCTAAGGTGGCCTCAAGGAGGTTGTCCATCTCCAAAATCACGCTCCATCAAGCTTCCAAGCAAGACCCCCTTCAAACTAGATTAATCTTCCATTTCCATATTTAAAAACCACCAATAGTAACTCCATAAATTCATAGCTGTCCTCATCCATGGTGGGAATGGGTACGTATGGTTCAAATATGGTGGAATATACAAAAAAATATGGCGATATAAGGTTGAGGGGTAGTGGTGGCATGGTGGTTTATGGTGGAGAGAGGTGGAAGAACGCTCAAAATGGAGAAAAACCCATCCTTATCTCTCTCTCTGTCTCTCTCTCAACTTGAAATTAAGCCCAAATGTGCCAAACAACCATTATAAAAACCCTCCAAGGCCTGAAATTCCCACTTTTCCCAATCTGGGCTCACAAAATTTTGACATCTCAACAATCCAAGGGCCAGAAATGTGATATCGCACAAGGGCAGTATGATCTAGAATTTTTTGAAGTCCGTCATTCGAATGAGATTTATCCTCATTCGAATGAGAATGCAGTCTTAGTTCGATTCATGGCTTCTAACGATCTTCAAATGACCTTAAAAGTTACACATAGGGGTCTCGTCCGAAGCTTGTTCGATCCCATACTTCTAAAGATATCCATATCTCGTTTGAACGACCCTATTTTCGTTCGAATGACCCTTCTTATTGTTTTCTCCAAATTCCAATTTTTTACCCACAAATTTCTAACAATTATCATCAAACCTCCAAAGTTGTCCAATAAGAATATAATCCCAAACATGATCATTTAAATCTCATCATCCTCACTTTATTACAACTTGTACATTATTTAAATGAAATATTAGGGCGGGGTATTATATAGACGAAACCAAATAATTGGAAAAATGCTTTGCTGAGTTGAGCTTTGTTAATATAAAAAAAACTATTTTGTTATAAAATTGTGTTTTTAAATTACTATTTTATCATCATGTTCATACATGTACATTTTTTGTTTTTATAAAAAGAAGTAGGTTTAAAAGAATAGTAGAAACAATGTAGTTTTTTAAAAACATGCACAATTTTTGTATAAAAAATAGCTAAAAACACGTATAGTTTTTTATTTGAAAATAGCATTCGAAAAATGTTTTTTATATAAAAAAGTTAAGAAAAAGCTTACATTTTTTAAAATAAAAATCAAGTAAAGAAACGTAGAACTTAAAAAAAATAGTTGGAAATAATTTTAGTTGATGTAAAATTTTTTATATAAAGAATATTAAGAAAAAAGTATAATTTTTAATTAAAATACAGTAAAAATAACATATATTTTTTTATAATTTTTTAATAATTTAACATTTTTATAAAAGTTATTAAATTATTTTTTTTATTAATATTTACGTTTAATGACATAAATATCACACACACACACACACACACACACACACACACACACACACACACACACACACATATATATATATATATATATATATATATATATATATATATAGAGAGAGAGAGAGAGAGAGAGAGAGAGAGAGAGAGAGAGAGAGAGAGAGATGTATAAACGTAAATATACATATTCGTGTATTTAGGGACAAAATGATATTTTTTGATGAAAAATTGGGTCAACCAATGATCAAACTGGTCAATTGACGGGTTTAGACCTATCGAACTATTATGAAAACTAGTGGACTACAACCTCCAATAACTACATGACCCCAAATAGTGAACAACCCTACTATTATGGATTTCCTAATGACTAAATTATGACAAGAGAGGCTCAACAATGCTTAACACTAAACTCATCTCATTGATACAAAAAAGTGTACAATCTACTAACCATTATTTCTTTATTTTGGACCTCATGTACCTATGTGTTTACTACGGGTCTTTTCATTTCATCATCTCAGTAATAATTGGTTCATGTCCTCATAATACCACCCCTATACTTCCTTAAAATGATTGCATAACCCCAAAACATAATTTCTATTTATTATATGATGACTACTTTAATTTAATCAATAATTCCCAACAATAACGCTAAGGTATAAATTATTCAGTAACCAATGGAGTTCTCAATTCATTCTTGTATCAAATTCGGGTTCAAGAATACTCATTAAACTCTAAAATCATCATTAAAATTCCAAATCATATGTCTCAAAATTTTCAGTTTCATTCAAGAGTATGAACGAGAGTAACCATTTCCAAATCACAAGTCTCAACATTATTTATTTTATTTTGAGTGGAAATTTCAATCCCCAAGTCTTAATTTCAACTTCTTCAATTTCATTCAATAATAAGAATAGGTATAATTAGGGTATTCTTTCCCTAGTTATGTTCCTAATTATTTTTAATCCCAATTCATATAACGTTTAGGTAATACTTAACATATTTAATAGTTAAGGGGAGAATTAAAAGTACACTTGCCTCCTAGAAACCCAATTCTGAAATCTTAGAAATTCTCGTAATATCTTTATCCATTTCCGAAACCCGACTCCAAAAATGAAATCTACTAAAAAAATTGAGTTAGGTCCATGTATATTGTGTTTTTCAAAATCCCAAGGGAAGGTCCTCGAAAATTAGATTTTAAATCAATATTCTATGCATCCGGAAACCCAAAAAGAACTTCTTCGACACATAAATCTTACCCTCTATCCACCATAGTACTCTGGGGCACCGCTATAATATCCCAATCTCCTTTCTCCCTCTCCTTTTGTTTTCTCTTCATTTTTCTTCCACTTTCTCTCACTTTTCTTTCTTTTCTCTTCCTTTCATTTACACTAACTTACCCCTCTCTCTCTCTCTCTCTCTCTCTCTCTCTCTATATATATATATATATATATATATATATATATATATATATATATATATATATTAAAAGCATATAAATTCATCGTGACTTATTTTTTGTTTTTAATCAATATAAATTAATTATCAACCTAATTTCAATTTTATTCAATTTACAATAAGGCCCGCAATTACTTTTATTAATATAAAATCTTTGGTATTTGTATAAATCATAATTGCATTGATTATTTTAATATATCTACGTAATATTTCATTACCAATTATTTCCTCATTTATTTTATTCTTTCCCATTATAACTAAACTATTTAATCTTTAAAATTACTGGGTATTACAATCGTCTGATTATTGCAAGATCAATTGGTTGGAAAGAACATAATCTTGCATGTCACACTCGTAATTAACCAAAATATATAAACCAAGCCAGTGACACCCAAACATATTTTGTCATGCCCAGTGGGACACTAGTGCTATATTATTGTCTATTATGGCTAGGATAATAATAAACGATGATTGTATATGAAATGTTGGTGAAATTATTTCAGCCAGTCAACATATTATTAGCACAAAGCAAGTAGTGGTTGAAACTGCCCAAGTGTTGAGACGAACTATTAAAAATCAATAAATGAACTTGGCAATGATGCCAAGGACCAAAATTCCAGGTGTTACATCTATTATAGGCGTGTAAAGAAAAGCCTAAGATTAGTTGATAAACAAACTAAACCCGTTTCTTGATCATCTTGGGAATCCAATGGAAAATATTAACATAATGATCACATAATGACTAGTAGGTTGTCCACCCGTACTATTGAGTGTCTAATGGTTAAGGATATGCACCAACAGTTGGTGTTAACATGGCCACTCCACTCAATCCATATAATCCCATGTAATAAAGGCCTAATACTTGTGAAACCAATTTTGGATCAAGCCTAAGGATGAGAAATTACACAAATACTACTGGTTTAGGTGTGAACAATAATTTAGAGGGTTTAGGAATATCTAACAACGACCAACATGTGGGTTACAACAACCTAGTAGGAATGAAATCCCTCCCAGTAGTGGGAAGGACTAGGCCATATAACGAGACCAATTTAGGCTTCCCTGGCACTTTGAACTATGGGGTAATCAATAATCTTGTGTTTGAATAATAACTCGGGGGGTTGAGGAACAATAGGAGGTTTGGGAATGAACCTCTTCAAACAATAGACAATCAAATTCTTCAAGTGTCTCAACCATTACCTCTCCAAACATAAGAAAATTATCCTACCCAAGTTTCACCACAATTAGTGCAGTCAATAGCCATGATGAACCAAGAAACTTCCCCACTTACCTAGGAGAGTTAGATGAAATGAAATTTAGGATCTCATACATGATATTTGTGCACCAATGACTCGTGTGTGTGTGTGTGTGTGTGTGCAGATTCCAGTATTTTACAAGACATACCCTAAGAGGATAAACATTATTGAACTTCTAAAGGGTTTTAAGTCCCCAAACTTTTATCTCTTTTTAGGAGATGGGAATCAATATATAGTAAAGCATATTGATAGCTTCATTACTCAATGTGCTGATATTGGAAGATATGAATATCTTAAACTATGTTTGTTCTCGAGTTCCCTCACCGATTTAGATTTTTCTTAGTTCATAAGCTTGCACCTAAAACTATTCAAACTTGGAAACAAATAAAATATATGTTCTATGCACAATTCTTCCAAATATAACTAAAACTATCTATGGCATATTTGGCTATGTTAAGACAAAAGCCAAATGAAAAAGCAATTACTTTTATTAATAGGTTTAAATGGTCATGAAATTAGTGCAAAATAGTGCTAATTGAGTCTAAATTTGTCAAATTGACCCAAAATGGGCTAAAATTAGGCTTCAAAAGAAGTTTAATGCCACCGAGTTAAGGTATTTAGTGGAATTAACAACGAATGTATCAAGATATGAAGCTCTTTTATAAGAACATGAGAGAAATACCTTTTCCTTCAAAACGTATTACAAAGACCCAAACATTGAAATAGATGCTGCTAAAACCATTAGAACTCAACTCTTAGTTTGTGATCATTCGGTTCAAAAGAACACCGAAACAAAATCTTATCCTCCAAAATCCAAGGGGATAATTAAAAAATATTCTCTTAACATTACTAATGAGAATGCAATTTTTTATTACCTTTTAAAAGTATGGATAGTAAAACCATTTAATAATGCTAAAACACCAAATGAAGTACGAAAATAATTATTATAAGTGGCATAATGTTTTCTCTCGCTTAACTAATGCTTTTTATGTTTTTCGCGGCATCATATAAGAGTTGATTAGAAAGGAAAAAATCAAGTTTTAAAGAAAAGAAGAAACCATAATGGGGGTTAATGAGGATCAATTCCCCAATGTGAAAGATACGAGGACAAATATGCAATCTATTCAATTGCCACTCAACAAAGGGCATGTAGAATTCAAGATGAAGATTAAAGTCAAGTCTAAATATTTAAAGCTTGAAACAATAGTTGAACTATACCAGAAAGTGATGAAACATTTGTATATTAAGTATAGAGAGTAGTATGCTAAAACACAATAACTTGTTACTACTGTAAGGACATTTTTGTCCATTATCAATTTGTATGTCATACGCCGTCACACCGTTGAAGAAATTCAAGATTGCATCTACATCAACGGATCCGAATATCAAAGCGTCTTCAACATCATAGCCTCTGCGAGAATGAACTTGGTAAAATTTTGTTTCTACGTCCCTTAAAGTTCATATTTAGTATTGGGAAATTTTTATAAAATGTTTTTTATAAAAATAAGGCGTAAGTTTTTTCAAGCAAAATGAGACATTTATTATTCTGGGTCAACCGGACCGATCCGGTCACAAACGGACCGATCCGTTTTGCTGAAGTCCAGTATACCCCGGACCGATGGCAAACCGATGAGGAGAAATAGCCGAACCGATCCGACCTCATTTGGACCGATCCGCCTCTTAATAAAAGAACCGATCCGGTCAAATCGGACCGATCCTCCCTCAATCCGGACCGATCCGACGGGGATAATCACTGCTAGATTCGCTGCAGATTTTTTAGGCTCAAAAACTTCTTATTTAAATCCAACTTCGGGGAGTTATTTTTTAAGACTTTTCAACACGATTTTCAGAGTCCTAAATACTCTAAGTCTTCACCTTTTTGATGTGCCAATCATCTTTTTGATTCACACCAAAAATCCCAATTACTTTTGTGAATCTTTTGGAACCCTAGAACACAAGCTTTGCTACTGTTCATCTTTGTGGAGAGATCTTTGCAAACGAGGGCTGCGTGTCATTGCCGAGGGAGTCTCTACAAAGTGTTATGACTGCGTGTCATTGAGGAGAGCTGCGGTTCTTCCTGCGTTGTTTGGGCTGCGAGTCCTTGGAGGGTGCTGAGTGTATTCTCTTGCTGAGTTCAAGACTGCGTGTCTTTGTGGGTTGGCTGCGCATTGATCCATTGCAGATTTCTCTATGTAATTGTAAGTTGCGGCTTGTATATTCATAGTGAAATAAAGGTTTTACCCGAAAGGGGTTTTTTCCTGAATTCTGTGTCTCAGCATATTTTTGTGTCACATGATTTATTTGTTTATGGGTTGACACACGCACGCACTTTAGATGCATGTTTAGGGGCTGAAATTTAATAAGTGTGTCTATTTAGAAATTTGCGAAGTTAATCAATATCACGCATTCTCAAATTGGTATCAGAGCAGGTTACGCTAATTTATTGCGTATTCCTATTTTCCGCAAAATCGTGTGATATTGATTTTTTTAAAAAATCAGTTTTGTGAAAATTCGCATTTTTTCCTATGGAGCACTTATATAATCAGATGCCTATTTTTGATGGGTCTAATTATGCCTATTGGAAAGCTCGTATGAAATCGATTTTAAAATCTATTGACGAGCGGGTTTGGTTGCTTTGCGAAAATGGTTGGACTCCTCCCACGGTCACCGTTAATAACATCACCTCTCTAAAACCCGTGTCAGCCTGGACTGAGGATGATTATAAGTTGTCCAATTTTAACTCCCGTGGTCTGAGTGCTATTTCTGGTGCTATCACTCCTGATGAGTATCGTCGAATCATGACGTGCTCCACGTCTAAGGAGGCTTGGGATGTTTTGAAACTGACACATGAGGGTACGAACGCTGTTAAAGAGTCTAAGTTACAAAATCTGGCCACCCAATTTGAGACTATCACCATGTCTGAGTCCGAATGCTTTGATGAATTTTATGCACGTTTGTCGGACATTGTTAACACTAGTTTTAATTTGGGTGAGGTGATTGATAACACGCGTGTCGTTAAAAAGATTTTGAGATCTCTTCCAAAACGCTTTATTCCTAAAGTCACTGTTTTGAACTCTTTGGGAAATCTGAAATCACTTAAGTTGGAAGAACTTGTAGGAGATCTTCAAACCTATGAGATTGACATGTTTCCTAAAACCATTAAGGCTAAGGATAATGGTATTGCTTTAAAGACTCATTTTAAGAAAAAGAAAGAAAAAGTTTGTGAGTCTGATTCTGAGGAAGATGTTGATTTTGATAATTTGGCCTTGTTTGCGAAAAACTTTAAAAAATTTCTCAACATGAAAAGAAACAATTCTTCCAATAAAAAGAATTTTTTTGAGAAAAATAAAAGGAAAGGAAAGGGCAAAGAAAGTGATGAGAGGAATGACTATGATGAGGAGTGTGAGGAAGATTTAGAGAACATCACCTGTTTTGAATGTGGGGGTAAGGGACATAAGTCGTTTGAGTGTCCTACTTGGCTTAGAAAGAAAGGGAAGAAAGTAGCCATGCCTGCCACACTTAGTGATGATGAGGGAGATGTGTCGGATAAAGATTTAGGACATGGGATGGTTGTCGCCTTTTCTAGTCGTGTAAGCACACCCAGTTTTTCTCACAAAAGTGCACACGAGAGCGATAATAGTGATTCATGTTCTTCAAGTGAGGGAGAAAGTGAGAGTGAAAGTGGAGATGAAAGTGAGCTCCAAAAAGCTTTTAGAGATTTGTACACCGAGACCTTGAAAACAAAGAAGTATAATAGGGATTTAGGTCGTCGGGTTTTAGATTTGGAGAAAGAGAAGGAGGTTTTGAGAAAGGAGAAGTGTGATTTGGCCGACACGTTGTCTAGTCTGACGACACGTGTATCCCAACTCGAGAGTGATCTCGAACGTGCCCGGGAGGTCAAAGTCAAGTTTGAGAACGCACCTAAGAAGGTTGAAAAGGTGGTTCTTAAGGGTAAAGGTGAGAAGTTAGGAATAAGTCATGACGGTGCTTCTTCTTCCCAATTAGCACCCGAGCCGGTTCCCACTTTAGTGACAGTTTCACATGTGTCTCACCCTAACCCACCTAGGCGTCCCATTCCTATTAGGAAAGTGCGTCCTAGAGTTTTTGAGAGAGGTGTTCCTAGGCCTATTTATGTTTGCTCACATTGCAAGAGGAGAGGGCACCTTAGGGAATTTTGCTTTAAGTTGGGGTATGTGTCACGTTTTGCTTCTAGACGTGTTTCTGGCGCACATGCACCCACACATGATACTTTACATGCTCCCGGAGACTACATGAGAGAGTTTGCACATTTAGGTGAGCAAGTTAAGTTTTTAGTGAAAACTTCACAAGAATTGATGGAGGTTTTTCATAAGTTGGAAAACCCCTCCGCACCTAATGATTGAGGTTTGACTTGTTTACTAGCATAGGGTGATTCTCATGATGTCATTGTTTGCCTATTGCTAGTATGTATCATTTTTGTATATATTTTTTTTGAAAAATACAAAAAATATTTTTTGTTTTGGTTGCACCGTTTATGGATGAACACTTTGGATGACCGAGTCACAACATCATTCCATTATTTTCATGTGACTATTTGATAAGTGTTTTGAGACAATAGGTCAATTCATCCATGTGCTTTATAATGTTTGGAGTCATTAAGATGTAATTAAGTGTTACTTCCTACATGTTTGACTCATGTTTCCTTTATTGCACACATGCACGGATTTGTTTGATTATTGTGCTTGTCTTATCACATGTTGGTTGGGTGTTTTCACTTCAATCCTGTCCTTAAAATGAACCAAGCGCGATAATTTTGATAAGGAAATTGTGCATATAAAAACCGTTTTGTGAGTTTGTGTGCTTTGTTTGAAAACGGGGAAGGGCTGCGAAAGGTTCTTTAGCCTTTGCGAATACTAAGCCACCGTTAAATTGGACCTAAAAAATGGAGGAATTTTATTATCCGAGGTCCAAAGAGGTTCAAAGAGCCCGAAAAAATTGAAAGGCAATAAAAAGAAATTCATGCCAAATATGGGCCATTTAGGTTTTTGCACCAATTCTCCAAAGTTTGAAAATTTAGATTACCTCTAAAAGAAAATTTATATGAGGGAGTTTGGTTGGAGAATTAAAACGGGTTTGCATGTCCTTGAAATTCTTGAAAATGCGCTATATAGTTTTGGACGTTATTGGTGTGAAAATCATTTGACTTTGATTTGTTGATTTGCATAAGACGATGTCATCTAAATTCAACAATCTTTTCACCTAAGGATACTTTTGATGTTCATTCGTTAGGGGTACACATATGCATCATGCACATATGATTGATTGCGTTGATTTACCTATCGAATGTGTTCACACCCATTCATTCCATTTCCATGACTTGGTTGTTTGAGTCTAAATCCATGGTGTGATTTTTGTATCATATTTGTTCAAATTGGTATCCTATCTTTGTATGAAAAATTTGAAAAATCAAAAAATAGTTTGTATTTGTTTTGTACCGTGTCACCCCGATTCTGCTTATTTGATTCATTCTTCTCATTTGTCTATTTGGGGACATCATAAAAAGGGGGAGAAAGAATTATCATATTATGGGGGAGTTTGAATTTTGGGGGAGTTTTTGAGATATTGCTTATGTTTTTATCATATATTGATATCCATGTTTATCTCATTTCAAACTCGATATGTCACGTGGTATTTGCCTTGTCTCATGTGTGTAGGTATGAAGATTGAAGATCAATATGTTGCACACCCTGATGAGAAAAGCTTTGAGATTTAATGATTGTTGAAGATTGAAGAACAAACGATGAAGATTTATACCTTTTTATCTTTCCATCTTTAGGGTTCATGGGAGGGTAGATTTGTATAGGTCATAAGTTGATAATTCGGATATTTTTTATGTATGTACCGGCATAGACATAGGGGGAGATTTGTAAGGACATTTTTGTCCATTATCAATTTGTATGTCATACGCCGTCACACCGTTGAAGAAATTCAAGATTGCATCTACATCAACGGATCCGAATATCAAAGCATCTTCAACATCATAGCCTCTGCGAGAATGAACTTGGTAAAATTTTGTTTCTACGTCCCTTAAAGTTCATATTTAGTATTGGGAAATTTTTATAAAATGTTTTTTATAAAAATAAGGCGTAAGTTTTTTCAAGAAAAATGAGACATTTATTATTCTGGGTCAACCGGACCGATCCGGTCACAAACGGACCGATCCGTTTTGCTGAAGTCCAGTATACCCCGGACCGATGGCAAACCGATGAGGAGAAATAGCCGAACCGATCCGACCTCATTCGGACCGATCCGCCTCTTAATAAAAGAACCGATCCGGTCAAATCGGACCGATCCGCCCTCAATCCGGACCGATCCGACGGGGATAATCACTGCTAGATTCGCTGCAGATTTTTTAGGCTCAAAGACTTCTTATTTAAATCCAACTTCGGGGAGTTATTTTTTAAGACTTTTCAACACGATTTTCAGAGTCCTAAATACTCTAAGTCTTCACCTTTTTGATGTGCCAAACATCTTTTTGATTCACACCAAAAATCCCAATTACTTTTGTGAATCTTTTGGAACCCTAGAACACAAGCTTTGCTACTGTTCATCTTTGTGGAGAGATCTTTGCAAACGAGGGCTGCGTGTCATTGCCGAGGGAGTCTCTACAAAGTGTTATGACTGCGTGTCATTGAGGAGAGCTGCGGTTCTTCCTGCGTTGTTTGGGCTGCGAGTCCTTGGAGGGTGCTGCGTGTATTCTCTTGCTGAGTTCAAGACTGCGTGTCTTTGTGGGTTGGCTGCGCGTTGATCCATTGCAGATTTCTCTATGTAATTGTAAGTTGCGGCTTGTATATTCATAGTGAAATAAAGGTTTTACCCGAAAGGGGTTTTTTCCTGAATTCTGTGTCTCAGCATATTTTTGTGTCACATGATTTATTTGTTTATGGGTTGACACACGCACGCACTTTAGATGCATGTTTAGGGGCTGAAATTTAATAAGTGTGTCTATTTAGAAATTTGCGAAGTTAATCAATATCACGCATTCTCAACTACAAAACGAAAGCAACATGAAAATTTCAAGAGGAACATGAATGGTGGTTATGTTGCCAAAACCCAAGGGTATCAACCTCAAAAGGATTTCAAAGAGAATGGATAAGGGGAAATGAGGTAGTTCACTATCCCTTTTTATCCACAAGGTAGTGAAATAATATCAAGAAACTACCAATACATTAGGCCGAGCTCCAATGAAATAAGTTCGTCCATGTCTTGGGTGTTCTAGGAAACTTCAAGATTCCAAAATTAGGCCCAATGGTGAAGGATGTACCTCATTGGTTTATTTGTCAAGACCTAAAGTTTTCTTAATAATGTAAGGGCCTAATGATGTCATTAAAGTCCTTAATAAACCTATGATAAAACCTCGCGTGGCCCGAGAAAGAGCGCACATCTTTTAATGACTTTGGGGGGGGGGGGGGAAGATCGGGTATAACATCCCTATCGACTTCTATACCTTTGGATGACACTATGTGGCCAAGAATTATGCCTTCGATAACCATATAATGGAACTTATACCAATTTAGTACCAAGTTTATTTCCACACATTGGGCTAACACCTTCTCGAGATTAGCAACGCAATGGTTAAAAGAGCAGTCGAGTACACTAAAATCGTCCATGAACACCTCGTGGACCCTTTCAACCATGTCACTAAATAGACTAAGCATGCACCGTTGAAAGGTCGCGGGTTCATTACACAATCCAAATGGCATGAGTTTGTAGGAAAATGTTCTAAAAGTACGTGTAAACGTGGTCTTCTCTTGGTCTACCACAACCACTTCGATTTGGTTATACCCGAAATAGCCATCTAAAAAGCAATAAAAAAGGTGGCGCGAGACTCTCTCAAGAATTTGGTCCATAAAAAATAAAGAGAAATTATATTTTCTAGTCCCTACATTGAACATTTGGTAGTCAATGCAAATGCCCCACCCAGTGGTGGTACGTTTTGGAATAAGTTCCCCTTCGCATTTTTAACCACGGTCTCTTCAGGACAACTTGAATAGGACTCACCCATTTGCTATCCAAGATGGGACAGATGATGCTCGCATTCAATAATTTAATAATCTCTGCTCTCATGACATCTTTCATCATCTAGTTTAAACGCCTTTGCATCTCTCTTAAGGGTTTCATGTCCTCCTCGAGATGGATTTTATGGGTACAAATTAAAGGACTTATACCCTTTGAATCCGCAATGTTCCAATAAAAACACTTCGGTGCTTCCTAAAAATTCCCATAATCTTTCCCTCTTTATCTTTACTTAGGATCGAGGAGACAATAACAAAAAATGTCTCATCGGTAGGAAATTTCTCATTAGAGGGAACCGTGCGTGACTCCCTCAATAATAGTTCCTTGAATCGAGAGACCCAACTAATATATCTCAAGTGTTCATCGCTCTTTCTTGCATCGAACAAATCTCCTCTCTCTAAAACTCGATGAAAGCACTATCACTCTCACTCATAACAACACACGCCTCTAATGGATCCCTAGTGCGATTACCCGCAAAGTGTTTGTGTATTACCTCCTCGATAAGATCCGTCTCTCACAACTTGTCCTCATCACACATTTTTTTGGTGATGTTGAAGATATTAGTCTCGAGTTTCATATTCCATAACGTGAGTTACATTTGCCCATTTTGGGTGTGAATAAAAGCATTAGGCATAGCTAAGAAAGGATGGCCAAGAATAACGGGGACTTGATGGCTCGAGGGAGAGGAGGGCTCTGTGTCCCAAATGATAAAATCTACCAGAAAATAGAATGTGTCGACTTGGACGATCATGTCCTCAATAATTCCCCGAGGTATCTTCACAAAATGATCTACAAGTTGGAGAGTAGTTTTTGTAGGCTTTAAGGTACATCAAGTCATGTTGTCTATAGATGGATTAAGGGAGAATATTAACACTCACCTCTAAATCTAATAGCGATCTCTCAATTTTTCTCTCACCAATGGTGCACGAAATGGTGGGTGCACCCGAATATTTATACTTTCATGGGAGGTTTCTCAAAAGTAAAAACTTATGTTTTGTTCTAGGAACACTTTCTTCTTTACCTTTAGTTTACATTTCGCTGTTAGCAAGTCCTTAAGGAACTTTGCATAGGTGGAAATTTGTTGTATTGCATCGAGAGAATGTAAATTATTCTTTACTTGCTTAAGCACTTTTATGATATTTTCATGGGTGGCCCCTTTAAGGGGAGGGACCAGCCGTTGAGGGTAAGGAGCGGAATTAGGGCGTTTCACACTCTTTCAGAGGGCATCTTTGACCTCTTTCATGTCGGGAGAAACCTCCGTGTCATTTTGCTTGTCATGTAGGGGAAGTGACAAGTTAACAAGCCTCCCACTATGTAGAGTGGTAACCAGTTGATATTGCTCATTGTTCTAGTCGGTATTAGAGCTAACATAATTTTGACCTTGGGGAGTTCTTTGGCATTGGGTGAGAAACTTATCTTATCTTGGAAACTTAGGGAAGATTGCAGCTTAGACAACGATGCCTTTAAGTCCGCAAAATTTTGGGCATTTTGAGTGTTTATCACTGACTGAGTTTGCATGAATTGGGCTAAAGTGTCCTTAAGACTCTTTCACTGCAAGATTATATACAGTCTAGGAGGAGGAGCTTGTTAGTAAGGTGGTAGTGGTGGCGGTGTTAGGTAACATGTGGATTCGGGCTCATTGATGAGTTCGGTTTCCCGTAACTAAAACAGGAATGGTTTCGCTATGAGAGATTGTACGAATTCTCGTGAGGGGTGTTAAAATTACCGTTAAAAGGCTCCCACTGCCTCAACTTGCTCTTGCAACATCACTTTATAGGCAGGTATCGTTGGACATTCCTTTGTCAAATGTCCACCCTCATAAATAGTGCACAACTCCTCTTTCATTACTCGTGTGAAGCTGGACACATCTCTCCCCTAGCCTTGACCATGTCTTCTAACCTCTTTACTAGTTGATTAATTTAAAGTTTTAATTAGTCTTCCTTGTCCAATTGATAAACACAGGACACAAAAGGAGCTATAAATGCGTGTCTAGATTTGGGTTGGGTATTTGGATCCTATGTGTCCCACACTTCAGTAGTCTCGGCGACATAGTTAAAGTGGGTTGCATCATCCGCGTTTAACCCAAAGGACTCTCCATGGCCCATAGTTTTAACGAGTTATTTGGAACTTAAGCTTAACCCATGATGGAAGCAGGAGATGAGTCTCAACTTCTCAAAGTCGTGGTGTGGGCACATGTTGATTAACTCATTAAACCTCTCCCAACATCTATCGAAAGGCTCGTTCTCATTTTGCCTAAAGGTCTGAATTTGAGCCCTAATAGAATTGGTCCTATGTGTGGGAAATAACTTTTGGAGACCCTCCAAATGCCTATCAAGTTCGGTGCTAGTGATTAAATACATGTCTTAGACTTATCCTCCAAGAAGAAGGGGAAAAGCTTAAGACGCACTTCATCTTGGGTGCACATTTGGTTATTGCAAGTCTTACACGCCTCCCCGAACTCTCTAATGTGGAGGTAGGGATTTTCCAACTCCATACCGAGGAATGTAGGGATAATATAAATCATTCCATTCCTAAAGTGATATTGTCCCGCATTATACGGGAATATAATGCAACTCGGAGCGATGGTTCACACGAGGCACAAGAGGTATCTTATGGAGCGATACGACATCACTAATTCACCCATCCCGAAACTAACATTGTTAGACATTACGCTCTCACTTAATGACTCAATAGTATCATTGGATGCCCTAGACGTGTGACTTTCCGTGTGACTCATGATGGAGTTGTGCAGTGTAGGAGGTGGAACCCAAAAATTTGGAGCGGTTGGAGTGTGTGGGCTATCGGGATTTAAGTCGACTATAGGATTTTTGTAAACTGTATGAGGAATAGGAGTGGGATTGGATGGAGTGTTTTGCATTTAAAGCACGAGAGAATATTTTTTTAGATGTTTTTGGATTTTTTGTATTTTTAGTATTCTAATTTTTGTGGTTTTTGACTTTTTTTGGATTTTTTTGGATTTTTAAGGATTGAAGTGAAATTATTAGATCAATTCTACCCAACCTAGTATGTTTACTTAATCCCCGGCAATAGCGCCAAAAACTTGATGCAACTCAAAAAATGTGTCTAGTGCATGTGAATTACGGCTCTGGTATAAGCCGGTTGTGTAAGTAATAATCCGAGCAAGTCGGGTATCGAACTCAGGGACTAAGACGTGAAACATAACATCTATTAAGGAAGGCGATAGACGTAACGATCAACTCACAAAAATAAAAAGAAAAGATGATGATTATTTGAAATAAAATTCTAATGAACTAATGCAACATACTTAATAAGTGTGAACTAACTACGCATGCAAGGACAAAAACTTGGGTTTTAAATGATATATGAAAGCTAGGATTGGAATACACTCCCCCAAACCTTCAATAATTATGTAGGACATAAAACTTTCATAATTTTTTTTTTATTTAATTGGAGAAAACTTTGATTTCATCTAAGCATTATATATATAGGGATTACTCCTCACAATACATAATCAAAAATAATTTCAAAGTGCGAGACAAAACTGTCGACATGTATATCGCATCATTAAATACTCCAGTTACCTCTGACAAATTAAATTAAAAGGGCTACGATACTTACATCGACAAAGTATCAAGCCTCCAATTTATTATTTAATTTAGTTACAATTTTATATCCCTACATAACACATAAGTTGGGTTCATGTATCCCAACCCGCTAAAAATCAAGCCGGACATGGTGAAATTACGACTAAACATGGATCCTACGTTGCATGGATTCATGTTAACGTAAAGAATGAAAATAAACATATATGGAAACAAGAGAAACAATAACTATAACATATATTCTTGAGAGCAATAAGGAGAATAATACTTATATTAAATATTTGAATGCAAAACAATGGAAAGTCATGAAATATTGATGAAGAATTTTGAAACTTTCTAACTAATTCCAAATCACGAACTAACTAAGTTAGATACGAAGTTTACAATTGTTTTGATCATATCAAACTCTCATAAAAATTTAGACTAAAAATAATTTTTGCGCACAGGCATTCTCAACCGGTTCGCCTCATGCCAGAACCGATTCAATTTCCAAAATGAATCTATGCTCCTCCAAACCGATTTGAATGATGGATAATTACAACAATGCCCCTAGTTTCTCTCAACTTTGATCGCTTGTAACTTCTCAATCGTAACTCAAAATTCGGTGCCATTTCTTCCACTTTGCTCGTGGAGACAAGCTCTTCAACTTATTTGAAAAGTCGTATGACTGTGTGATACCGATTAAAAATAACTCGTAAGTTTCCAAGTAAACCTTATTTAATTAGAGTCTTTTTAGAAACAACCCATAAACAAACAACTACGTGTGTGTGTGTGTGTGTGTCAAACAATAAATAAAGCATGTGACACAAATTTACGGAAAAATCCCCGCAGGTCAAAACCTTTTATTTCACAATAATAAGTAAATCGCAACTTACACGGATTACAATGAAATACAGTGACACACGAATACCCGCAGGCGTTGGTCGGTGTCGTCAGCAATGAATCCACACGCAGCGAACCCACATGAACCTCAGTCCAATCAACAAATGAAGAACTACAACACTCCTCAGTGACACGCAGCCATACAACTTTGTAGATACTCTCTCAGCAATAACACGCAGTCCTCGGTTGCAAAGATCTCCCCACACAGATGAACAAAAACAAAATTGTGTTCTTGGGTTTCAAAAAGGATTCACAAAGATATGGCAATGATATGTCAATCAAAACATGAGTTTGGGAACTCAAAAATATGAAGACTTGAGGTGATAGGACTCTCAAATTCGTCTATGCAAGTCTTGCAAAATAACTCCCCCGAAGATGGCTTTTATAGGGAAACCAAAAAGAGTTTTTAAAATCTGAAACTCTATCCAGCGTCAGGCACCCCGAACCGGTTCGGGTGTACCGCGAACCGATTCTCCCCCCGAACCGATTCGGCCCTTGGTTCATGAAAAATCGATGGTCAAGGGGCTTTAAACACTTAGCAAAATTCCAAGGTTTTTTCTTGAATTTATCTCCATTTTTCAACGGGCCATAACTTGTTCACCGTAGCTCGGATTGAGGTGCCATTTTTTCCAGTATCTTTGTTGCGGAAATCTCTTCAACTTTCCAGTTGATCAGTCCTTCGGACGGTGGCTATAAAATTACCAAATTTCCCTTGAACATCCATATCGTGCCTTGTTTCACTGTTTTGACTTCTCTTGCGTACCACTTGCATTAAGTCCCTAAAATCGTGGAACATGAAGTCGTTGAGGTAGATGTGGAACACATTAATGGAGATGTTGAATGCTTGATTCCCAAAATTCTGATAGAGGCCGTCATGTGAGATCGTGAGGTGACGTGCCAAATGTAGCGGCGTACGACATACACAATTGTAACATGTTGTACATGATAAAAATGTCCTTACAAATCTCTCCCTATGTCTATGCCGGTACATACATAAAAAAATCTGAATTATCAAATAGCAAAATTGCCTATAGAAATCTACCCTCCCATGAACCCAAAACTGGAAAGATATACATGAATAAGACTTCATCGTTTGTTCTTCAAATCTTCAGGAATCTCAAATCTTTTCTCATTAGGGTGTGTAACGTATGATCATCAATGTAGTACTTATACACATGATAAAAAGCAAATACCAAGTGACGTATCGAGTTTGAAATGAGATAAACATGGATACCAATTTATGATGAAAGCGTAAGTCAAATTTCAAAAACTCCCCCAAAATTCAAACTCCCCCATAATATGATAATTCTTTCTCCCCCTTTTTATGATGCCCCCAAATAGACAAAAGTGAAGAATGAATCAAATAAGAAAAATCGGGGTGTCACGGGATACAAATCAAGGCATCAATCAAATGGCAAACGTGCTCTTGCATCAATCAAAAGTTTTTTTGTTTGTCAAATGATTTCTTAAAAGTTTTTTTAATAAAAAAATTTAAAACCCTTAGTGCTTTTTTATTGCCACGCGGCTATCAAATAAAAAAAAAGAAGTTTTTTTTTGTTGTTCGTCAAAAGATGTTCTCGGCCAAAGACAAAAATGAGGCTAGCTTTGCCTTGTTTCGTAGAGGTATTTCCAAAAGCCTTAAAGGCTTGCATGTAAAAACTTTGGTGCAAAAGTTGTGGTTATCATTAGTTAATGATTAAGCCAATGATTGGTTTATATGGCATATTGCTTTTCATGTATGTTTTTTTTTTAAAAGGAACTTGCAACTGCCACGCACCTTAGCAGGTGATAAGCTTATTTATGTGGCGCCGATTTTTAAATATGCCAATGATTGGCTTTTGACATTTGGCATTTAGACTTTATAAAAAAAATAATTTTTAAAAGATGCGTATAAAAATGTTTTTAGGCAAATCTTATCCTTCTGTGTGCCATGCCTTTGCTTCCTCAAAACTCCCTACGTCTCTGTTGTGGTTGGATAACATGCGTACCAAGGTATATTACTTTGGTCAAATCTTTTCTATATAATTCCCATGAACGTACAGTTTTATTGAAGAGAAAGAAAAATTATTTTTTTCAGAGCACTTTTTCAAAGAAGAAAAATTCTGTTGTGTTCTACAATTTTTTAATATGTCTTCTTCTCACTTTTAAGGGTTCAAAACTTTTGTTCAATAAATTCATAATCCTAACTATTTTTTATGAATTGTTTTGTGGAACCCAAGATATATTTTTCTAAAATATTTTGATGGTGATTTTGGTACCGCTCTTGGTGCTAATCGAAGACTGCGGTCATTGAGGTTCGCTGCATGTGGATCTTTGCTGAAGATAGAACTGCGTGTTCTTGTGGAGTAGCTGCGGTTGTTCCATTGCTGACGACACCGACCGATGCCTGCGGGTATTCGCGTGTCAAATTATTTCATTGTAATCCTTGTAAGTTGTAATTTACAAAATTATAGTGAAATAAATGGTTTTGCCCTTCGGGGATTTTTCCTGAAATTTTGTGTCGCATGCTATATCTTATTTATGGTTTGACACACGTACACACGTAGCTGTATGTTTAGGGGATGGATTTATTTAATTCAAAAATAGACTTTAATTAAATAAGTGTGCCAAATTGAATATTTGCGAATTTAATCAATTATCACCCAACGTCATATTTTCAAATTGGTATCAGAGCGGGTTACGATAATTTATCGCGTATTCCTATTTTCCGCAAATTCGTGTGACATTGATTTTTTTGAAAAATCAGTTTTGTGAAAATTCGCATTTCTTTTCCTATGGAGCACTTATATAATCAGATGCCTATTTTTGACGGGTCTAATTATGCCTACTGGATAGCTCGTATGAAATCAATTTTAAAATCTATTGACGAGCGTGTTTGGTTGCTTTGCGAAAATGGTTGGACTCCTCCCACGGTCACTGTTAATAACATCACCACTTTAAAACCCGTGTCAGCCTGGACTGAAGATGATTATAAATTGTCTAATTTTAATTTCCGTGGTCTGAGTGCTATTTCTGGAGCTGTCTCTCCTGATGAGTTTCGCCGAATTATGACGTGCACCACGTCAAAAGAGGCTTGGGATGTCTTGAAATTGACACATGAGGGTACGAACGCGGTTAAAGAATCAAAATTACAAAATTTGGCCACCCAATTTGAGACTATCACCATGTCTGAGTCCGAATGCTTTGATGATTTTTATGCACGTTTGTCGAACATTGTTAACACATGTTTTAATTTGGGTGAGGTGATTGATAACACGCGTGTCGTTAAAAAGATTTTGAGATCTCTCCCAAAACGCTTTATTCCTAAAGTCACGGTTTTAAACTCTTTGGGAAATTTGAAATCACTTAAGTTGGAAGAACTTGTAGGAGATCTTCAAACCTATGAGATTGACATGTTTCCCAAAACCATTAAGGCTAAGGATAATGGCATTGCTTTAAAGACTCATTTTAAGAAAAAGAAAGAAAAAGTTTGTGAGTCAGATTCTGAGGGAGATTTTGATTTTAATGATATGGCCTTGTTTGCGAAAAATTTTAAAAAATTTCTTAACATGAACAAAAATAATTCTTCCAATAAAAAGAATTTTTTTGAGAAAAATAAAAAGAAAGGAAAGGCCAAAGAAAGTGGTGAGAGGGAAAAAGAGAATGACTCCAATGAGGAGTGTGAGGAAGATTTTGAGAACGTCACTTGTTTTGAATGTGGGGGTAAGGGACATAAGTCATTTGAGTGTCCTACATGGCTTAGAAAGAAAGGAAAGAAAGTAGCTATGCCCGCCACACTTAGTGATAACAGTGAAGGTGAGGGTGATGAGACTAGTGGTGAGAAGTTTATAGCTTTTTCTAGTCGTGTGAGCACACCCACCTTGTCCCACAATATTGCACACGAATGCAATAGTGATGATTTGAGCGCTTCAAGTGAGGGAGAAAGTGAGAGTGAAAGTGGAGATGAAAGTGATCTCCAAAAAGCTTTTAGAGATTTGTACACCGAGACCTTGAAAACAAAGAAGTATAATAGGGATTTAGGTCGTCGGGTTTTAGATCTGGAGAGAGAGAAGGAGGTTTTGAGAAAGGAGAAGTATGATTTGACCAACACGTTGTCTAGTCTGACGACACGTGTATCCCAACTCGAGAGTGATCTCGAACGTGCCAAGGAGGTCAAAGTCATTTTTGAGAACGCACCTAAGAAGGTTGAAAATGTGGTTCTTAAGGGTAAAGGTGAGAAGTTAGGAATAAGTCATGACGGTGCTTCTATTTCCCAATTAGCACCCGAGCCGGTTCCCACTTTAGTGATAGATTCACATGAGTCTCACCCTCACCCACCTAGGCGTCCCATTCCTATTAGGAAAGTGCGTCCTAGAGTTTTTGAGAGAGATGTTCCGAGGCCTATTTATGTTTGCTCACATTGCAAAAGGAGAGGACACCTTAGGGAATTTTGTTTTAAGTTGGGTTATGTGTCACGTTTTGCTTCTACACGTGTTTCTGATGCACATGCACCCACACATGATTCTTTACATGCTCCCGGAGACTATATGAGAGAATTTGCGCATTTATGTGAGCAAGTTAAGTTTTTGGTCAAAACTTCACAAGAATTGATGGAGGTTTTTCATAAGTTGTCACCACCTTTGGAAAACCCCTCCGCACCTAATGATTGAGGTTTGACTTGTTTACTAGCATAGGGTGCTTTTCATGTTGACATTGTTTGCCTATTGCTAGTATGTATCATTTTTGTATAATTTTTTTTCTTTTGAAAATTTTTGAAAAGTACAAAAAGATTTTATTTTGATAAAATTTTTAGAAAAATCCAAAAAGATTTTTGTATTTTGTTTGCACCGTTTATGGATGAAGACTTAGGATGACCAAGTCACAACATCATTCCATTTATCCATGTGACTGTTTGATAGTGTTTTGAGACAATAGGTCAATTCATCCATGTGCTTTATAATGTTTGGAGTCATTAAGATGTAATTAAGTGTCACTTCCTACATGTTTGACTCAAGTTTCCTTTATTGCACACGTGCACGGATTTGTTTGATTATTGTGCTTGTATTATCACATGTTGGTTGGGTGTTTTCACTTCAATCCTATCCTTAAAATGAACCAAGCGCGATAAATTTTGATAAGGAAATTGTGCATATAAGAACCGTTTGTGAGATTGTGTGCTTTAGTTGAAAACGGGGAAGGGCTGCGAAAGGTTCTCCTGACCTTTGCGAATACTAAGCCACCGTTAAAATTGGACCTAAAAAATGGAGGAATTTTATTATCCGGGGTCCAAAGAGGTTTAAAAGAGCCCGAAAAAAAATTTAAAGGCAATAAAAAGAAATTCATGCCAAAAAGGGGCCAATTAGGTTTTTGCACCAATTCTCCAAAGTTTGAGAATTTAGTTTATACACCTCTAAAAAGAAAATATATATGAGGGAGTTTGGATGGAGAATTAAAACGGGTTTGCACGTCCTTGAGTATCTTGAAAAAGCGCTAAATAGTTTTGGACGTTATTGGGGTGGAAATCACTTTAACTTTGATTTGTTGATTTGCATAAGACGATGTCATCTAAATTCAACATTTTTGTACACCTAAGGATACTTTTGATGTACATTCGTTAGGAGTACACATATGCACCGTGCACATATGATTGATTGAGTTGATTTTCCTATCGAATGTGTTCACACCCATTCATTCCGTTTTCATGACTTGGTTGTTTGAGTTTAATTCCACGGTGTGAGTTTTGTATCTTATTTTTGTATGAAAAATTTGAAAATTTCAAAAATAGATTGTTTGCTTGATTATCGTGACACCCCGTTTTGCTTTATGAGATTTATTATTTTCCTTGTCTATTTCGGACAAATAAAAAGGGGGAGAACGAATTATGATATTATGGGGGAGTTTTAGCATGGGGGAGATTTGATTGTGCTAACATTCATTATGTTTATATCATTTCAAACTCAATACGCCACGAGGTTTTTGCTTTATCTCATGTGTGTAGGTACGAAGATTTAAGATCGAATTGTTGCACACCCTGATGAGAAAAGCTTGGAGTTTTAAAAAAAAAATGATTTTTGAAGCAAAGTTTGAAAGTTTGAAGACTTGCCATTTTATCTTTCCTTGATTGTCTTGGGAGGGTAGATTTGTATAGGTCATTCTTGAGATTAATAATTCGGATTTTTTATTTTGTACCGACATAGACATAGGGGGAGATTTGTAAGGACACTGTTCGTCACATTTAATTATGTCATATACCGCTACAAGTCGCCAAATAATCGAGGATGCTATCACCTACAAATGACGGATCCAAATTTCAAGTACTCTTCAACATCCAAGCTCCAACGAAATAATTTTGGTAAAAATATGTTTTAAGTTCCATTTGCATTTTATATTTAAAGTATTGGGATTATTTTTAAAAGGTTTCATTTTTTAAATATAAAATTTCTTTTGCATAAAAGAGTTCTATTTAAAAAAAAACAAAAACAAAAACAAAAAAAAGGGAATCAAAAGTTTTTTTGTTTGTCAAATGATTTCTTAAAAGTTTTTTTAATAAAAAAATTTAAAACCCTTAGTGCTTTTTTATTGCCACGCGGCTATCAAATAAAAAAAAAAGAAGTTTTTTTTTGTTGTTCGTCAAAAGATGTTCTCGGCCAAAGACAAAAATGAGGCTAGCTTTGCCTTGTTTCGTAGAGGTATTTCCAAAAGCCTTAAAGGCTTGCATGTAAAAACTTTGGTGAAAAAGTTGTGGTTATCATTAGTCAATGATTAAGCCAATGATTGGTTTATATGGCATATTGCTTTTCATGTATGTTTTTTTTTAAAAAGGAACTTGCAACTGCCACGCACCTTAGCAGGTGATAAGCTTATTTATGTTTTTTTTTTTGGTGAAAACAGGAAATCAGAACGAGAAAAACAAACAGGCACTACACAAAATAAAATCCATCTTCCTCCATCTCCTCGTCAACCATCCTCATCAGTTCCTCTGGTGCTTCGTCATATTCCTTATATAGTCCTTCCATCTTTCTTGCTATTTTCGTCATGCAGTCCGCCATAAAATTGCTCGCCCTTGGGATGTGAACAATATTCGCTTTTAGATCTTTAGCAAGCGTCTTGCAGTCCTCAATGATATTGGCCAAGGGATGATTATGGGTAGCCTCATGTTTGATGAGGTTGATGGCTTCCAAGCAATCATTCTTAAGACATACATTTTTCCATTCCTTTCTGAGGGATAGGTTCAATCCATGAAAAATCCCCTCCAATTCCGCACGTAGGGGGCTGGCAGTGCCTTGGAGTTTCTCGGTGAATCCCACAATCCAATCTCCATCTTCATTTCTTACCAATCCTCCAAATGAGCCTGTACCACTCCCATGATCAAATCCACCATCAGTGTGAATGATGAATTTACCTGCATTGAAATCCAGATCAGTAGTAAGATTAGCATTGATTTCTCCACAATTCTTTACATGCTTGGAACTATGAGCTTCAATAATGTAATTATTGAAGTTCATAGCCAGGCGGGCAACCGTTTGTGGGGACTCCTCAGTATTATTAAAGACGAAGTTGTTTCTGGATTTCCAAATAAACCATAAAGTGATAATGAAGCTTTTGTACCTTTCGTTATTTGGTTTCCCCCATATGTTAAGGATGATCCAGTCATTTACATTACCTGTGAGGTTAAGATCAATAGGATGGTCGAATTCAAGTGTGCTCCAAATCTCCCTAGCTTGAGTGCATTCCATAAAAAGATGATTGAGGTCCTCCAAATCTCCCTAGCTTATTTATGTGGCGCCGATTTTTAAATATGCCAATGATTGGCTTTTGACATTTGGCATTTAGACTTTATAAAAAAAATAATTTTTAAAAGATGCGTATAAGGATTTTTTTAGGCAAATCTTATCTTTCTGTCTGCCAAGCCTTTGCTTCCTCAAAACTCCCTACGTCTCTGTTGTGGTTGGATAACATGCGTACCAAGGTATATTACTTTGGTCAAATCTTTTCTATATAATTCCCATGCACGTACAGTTTTATTGTAGAGAAGAAAAATTATTTTTTTCAGAGCACTTTTTCAAAGAAGAAAAATTCTGTTGTGTTCTACAATTTTTTAATATGTCTTCTTCTCACTTTTAAGGGTTCAAAACTTTTGTTCAATAAATTCATAATCCCAACTATTTTTTATGAATTGTTTTGTGGAACCCAAGATATATTTTTCTAAAATATTTTGATGGTGATTTTGGTACCGCTCTTGGTGCTAATCGAAGACTGCGGTCATTGAGGTTCGCTGCGTGTGGATCTTTGCTGAAGATAGAACTGCGTGTTCTTGTGGAGTAGCTGCGGTTGTTCCATTGCTGACGACACCGACCGACGCCTGCGGGTATTCGCGTGTCAAATTATTTCATTGTAATCCTTGTAAGTTGTAATTTACAAAATTATAGTGAAATAAATGGTTTTACCCTTCGGGGATTTTTTTCTGAAATTTTGTGTCACATGCTATATCTTATTTATGGTTTCACACACGCACACACATAGCTGCATGTTTAGGGGATGGATTTATTTAATTCAAAAATAGACTTTAATTAAATAAGTGTGCCAAATTGAATATTTGCGAATTTAATCAATTATCACACAACGTCATATTTTCATAAACACCCAACCAACATGTGATAAGTCAAACACAATAATCAAACAAATCCGTGCATGTGTGCAATAAAGGATAAAGTGAGTCAAACATGTAGGAAGTAACACTTAATTACATCTGAATGACTCCAAACATTATAAAGCACAAGGATGAATTGACCTATTGTCTCAAAACACTATCAATTAGTCACATGAAAATAATGGAATGATGTTGTGACTCGGTCATCTTTAGTGTTCATCCATAAACGGTGCAACCAAAAAAAAACAATTTTTTTTTGAATTTTCTCAATATAAAATCTTTTTATATTTTTCAAAAATGTTCAAAAACAAAAATTTATACAAAAAGTACATGTCACAACGCTAGCAAATATATATCAAAAAGCACAACTAGCGTATGACAAACATGCAAACACAATCATCTATATGATATGGCAAGAGAACAATCATGTGCAAGCAAATGGGAATCAACTTGTCTAAAATCTAGTGCCTCTAAAAGTGATTTCCTAACCCAAAAAGATGTGAAACTGTAACAACCCTCGCTTTTGAGAGCCTATTTTATATTTATTTACTATATGTAGTAATTAATTATAAAATGATGGATGTTGAGTAAATATTAATTTTATATGGATAAGTGATAGATAAGGTTTTACCGCGGCGCGAGCGTCACCTACGCGCCGGTCGTTTTGAATTCGGCTCACCTGAACTATACAAAAACCTAAATTACGACTACACTCAACGGGTGAGTATAGAGGTAAGTCGGGTATCGAAAATCCACAGAGACGAGTTGCTAGAATTTATAAGGTTTAATATTCCTAAATTAAAAGTGTAAGAGATATTGGGTAACAAAAATAAAAGATAAATAAAGGAAAAGATTAATCTAGGCGAGTGTAAATTAAACTATGATTAACAAAGCGAATAAAAACTATAGGATGCGACTAATATCCCTCAAATTGAGTTAACGCGTATAAATGGTTACATGGGACTGCGAATTATTAGGATTGCATCTCGTTTCGTCAATTAATTAAATTAAGAGTTATCACACCCCTAAATTCGCATAAAAGACTAATAAGATTTTGGCGTCAACAAATACCCCAGAAATTACGCACGCAAGGTCTTAAACACGGTGCATACATGATATACACCGTTAAATTTTCTAGGCGTAAAAACTAGGACAACTCACTCGAAATAAATACGTAAATATCCATCACCGAAGCGAAGCAACAAATCAACCCTACGTGAATTCCATTAATCGCACCCTAATTTAAATTAGCCCCTACACATATTAAATGATATAAATAAATTAACTAATTAATTAAAACACACCACTAATTAATTTAGCAACTAAAATTATCTAGGCATGAAAATTAATTAAGCATGAAAAATAAAGCAAATACAACTTAAGGGAGACAATGAATAGTAGCACTTACATTAATGGTGGAAAATGAAGAAAGGGGTTATCTCCAACAAAAAATCCCCAAATATACCAAACCCTAAGTTCTAAGAGAGAAGAGAACTAAGAATCTAATTTATTACATGATATTTACAAAAATAAACCAAGTCTCCTATTTATACTAAGTTGGAATTAACAAAGAAAAGAAATAAGAAAAACAAAAAGGGAGATAAGTCTCCAAATTAACTAACAAAAGAAAAAGGAAAAATAAAAATAAAAATAAAGAAAGAGAGCTACAGCAAAAATGGGACCAAAATACAGAGTACCGGTCGACCGGGTGTGGTGACCGGTCGACCGCGCGCTGCCCACTGTCTCCAACCCACGACAAAAATGGAAAATGCGATCGACCGCTGGTGAGAGGCCGGTCGACCGGCGCTGCTGGAAACACCCAATCCCGTCACAACTTTGCACACTCCCTGTCCAAATATGGCCAAGAAGCTCCATGCCCATTAATGGTGACAAACACCAAATCAAGACCCATTTCCAAAAATTGCCAACAAAAACCCAACTCCATATATGCCAAAACCATTCTTGGAAGCCAAAACCGAGACTAACTTGTGTTCCACCATTAAAATGCAAAAACCCACTTCTAAGCTCCAAAACCTCCATAGCCATTAATGGACAAAACCTAAGCTCCAAAAAAAAGCCAAAAAGACCCATTTGCGTGTGTGAACCAAAATCGAGCTCTAATTTCGACCAAAGTCATCAATTTGGGACGAACCCAAAACCGGAGCAAAACCCGGGCCAAAACCCAAATCGCCATCTACATTTGATGCTAAAAAGGTATTGGGGACACAAAGGGAATTAATGGATTTGTTATTAAAGAAGAAGAGGGACATGGATGGAATTATTTAAATTGTTAATGAATCCTTATAATTCTTTCCGATTAAAGCTCCGTGTTTCCTTCGTTCGGACTCCGATTCGAGCACCGTTCGTGGCCACGCGAAGCTTGGCCCAAGGACTACAAGTTCCGTGAAGACTTCGGGCAAAAATCCTAAAGTATAAAATTACAAAAATGCCCTCGAACGTGCGAATCGCGACGAAACTCAGTCGGAACGTGCCCAAACTTCATGCTAAGCACTTTAATACCTATAATAGCTCAATTATACCTCAAATAACATTTTAGCATATAAAACGGAGGTTGTATGATTAACGAGCATAATTATAGGCATTAAAGTACCCGAGGGGGCTAAAATGCATAAGTATCGAGGGTAATTAAATGCATAATTTGATACGAATCAATAAGGTAAATATTTAATGATACGTGGTATGATTACCTGATGAGTAGGTAAAAATATTCATGTGGTGACTTGTTGTGTCATAAGATATAAAATGACATTTTGGTGTAATATGAAACCGGAACTTAAAATGATTTAAAAAAATTTCCAAACGATAATTTGGATAGTACAGTTAGTCCCGGTAGGTGCGAGACAGTAAAAATAAATGCCATATTGCTTTTTGGCATTTCGGGCATTTTTGACTGGTTATGGCTTAAATGTGTAGTTGCGATTTATTTTATCGCGTATTAGACACTTAAGTGGGCTTTTAGGACGTAAGACCCGTTTTATTTTCCCCACCCCTATTCCCATTCTTCCATTTTACACAATTGAGAGAGAGAGGGGAAGAAAGCTTTAGGAGAAAGAGAGAAATTGGAGATTCAAGCTTGGATAATTGCCTACACCAAATCAATTCTGCATTTGCATGATCAAGGCAAGTAACTTACTTGCTATAATATGATTTAAGTGGATTAATTAGCATGATTAGCTGTGAATTTGTTGTGTTTAATCATTTTAGGGTTTTGGTAGATTAATTGGGTATTAACCCTTGGAGATGAAATTTGGATGATAATTTTTGTGAATAATGTTAGTTAGAGGCCTTTATTATGTATTGGTGGTGATAGATGATCTTGGTTTGGGTTGGATTTGTGTAGGAAGGAAATTTGGAGTTTAGAACTCCATAGCCAAAACTTTGCAATCTGCAGAATCGAATCGATTCGGCCAGGCCGAATCGATTTGCCCTGGGACAGTTTCTAGGTCTGGGTGATCCGAATCGATTCGGATAGCCCGAATCGATTCCGCAATTATGCAGAATCCCCATTTTTCCTGGACGAATCAATTCGTCTAGGCCGAATCGATTCGGAAACCCTGCATTTTCTTTTGTTTTCTTTTCAAATTTTGATCTTTTTCCTCAGGCTTAGGATCTAGGAACCTTCTTGAGAGAAGTAAACTTAGAGTCCTAGAGTATTAGTTGAGTTGGTCGCCACCCTAGATTAGAATTGGGTCATCTGGGGTTTATTTTCTGGGGTGTTTCAAGAAATGCTAAGGCATTCCTTCCTTTATAAAACTTTTAGGAGTTAGGAAGTTAAATGCCCTAACTTGGAGGCTTAGGGGCTTATCAAAGTTATATGAACTTTGGGGATTTGTAGGATCATAATGATCATTTGGAGATTTAGTCGGGACTTGAAAATTGAGGAATATCAATGATAATACTCGATGGGAATTAGGTTCGCATGAAATGAACCCAAATGGTTTAAAGAGGATAGGTTTCACTAAAATGAACCCAAGCTATGTTAATGATGATTGGTTCAAATAAAATGAACCCGGTTGTTTAAGGATGATAGGTTCGAATAAAAAGAACCAAACACATGGATATTGGAAATGGAATTCGGTAATGGTAACTTGAAATTTAAAATGAGATAAAATATGGTAAATGTTAATTTACTGATACACACCTCTCTAAATGACATCATAAGGAAGTTCGCGCGCTTGGTGATGCCCCCTGGCTAATGAATGCAGGGAGGATATAGTCCTAGGCCATATGCGGGGGTTTTATATGTTTTTCTGCGCTGGTTAAGGGATTCCGAGTGTGGTCCTGACTTTCCCGCAGGCATATGGCCGCTTCCCGACGTTGCGTTATGATCCCAGGTTGTCTTGTATAGATAGGCCCTGGAAGATGATGGTCATTTAGGGGCGCGCCCAGTGGGAAAACTCGGAGGGGCTCTCTTAGAATCGTTATATGTATATGAATATAACTTTTCTGCATCAAGTGGGACTTGATGGTTATATACCATACAGAGTATGGATACATGCCATAAAGAGCACGGGATTGAGATTAATGTGCCATAAAGAGCACTTGATATTTATGATATTCCTATTAAGGAATGGAAAGGCAATTTGGAAAGATAATTAACTATGGAAGTTAATAAATGAAAGGAAATTATATCTTCTTGATTTAAACCAAATAAATGGTTTTACTCCTATTAAGGAATGTAAGAAGGATATGGAAATTGGATTAATGAGCAAAGGTTTTAAATTTAAGTAATTTACTTTTCTTTCTTTTATATAAATGACATTTCATTTCGTAATTTGTTAAATTGTAATGTAGATAACATTTCATTGTCATATTATCATCCTTATCATTTATGCATAACTGTTCATATCTATCATGCCTTTTTATTTCTTCTGGTGATCATATAGAACCCGGCCCTGACCGGTTTACTTTCCTTGTTGTCTATATGATTATATCCGCTCAGGTGCTCCACCGCAAGGACGCCCGTTTTGATGTTCCCATTCCTTTGCTTTCCACGAGCTGTAAGATTTTGCGGGTTATTACAGGACGTTGTATTAGACGCTTTCATCCTTGTGTTCTAGATATGATCGGGTCTTAACACGGGCGAGTGGCCCAAACTTTTATATTTGATTAATGAATGTATTACATAAAATATTAAATTGTTGTAATTCGTTGCATGTTGCTGTGGATCGACAGCCTATTCGGTCCATTTGTATACATTCGTTTTAGTCGTATTATATATATTCTTGTGGAATTCCACTTGTTTGTCAGAATGGGTTGTTTAATTTAAATTTTCTTAACTGCTTTTAAATTTCTAAACTTTTTGGCAACCCGTTTTCTGATTTATTGGGTGGTTTTCCCGTATACTCAATTTATTATTGTTGATGCTAAGAATGATATCCATCCATGATTCCTGTTACGTTTGAGTATCGGGCTGACCGCCCCTTATCTCGGATCGTGGGTTGTTGACACGACCCATAATGTGTCTCTAAAGTGTGTACTCTATAGGCTCAAGTGCAAGCCTGTCGTTCAAGTAATAAACCGACAAGTCGGGTATCGATCCTCAGGGAAAAAGGACAACGGGGTTGTGACGACGGGATAAGATAGAGGAATCCTAACGTTGACTCTAAGAAGAAAAGAAAAAATTGATTTGGTCTTTTGGGATTGATTAAACTAAATGCAATTACGAAAGTATAATGAAAAATGCAACTAACTAAACTACCTAGATTAAGAATGAAGGATTGAATTGAAACTTTTAACTAAATGATGAGAAAACGGGATGGGAATACAATCCCCCAACCCTAGTGTAATGTAGTGACAACGTCAATCATAAATTTATCCGATTAATTCAAACCCGGAATTTAGTACTCCCAAGCATTATGTATACGAGGTTCAAGCCCGCGTCATACCTAATCTGAGGATGAGTAAATCGGTATCGCGGTAATTACACTTAAATTGTACTCTAAATCATCACGAGTACCCATAGGCAAACGAGATATAAAGATCTACAATTCTTATGAAATTACGCGATACGATCAAAATTAATCATTACATTCAGCGGATCGACGTTATACACATGCACTAACACATCAGGTTGGGTTCATGCATCCCAACCTTGAAAAACCTAGCCGGACATGTTAAATTGCCTAATGCATGAAAGAATGATGTTGCATGTGTAAGAATTCATGATGAAATTAGCTAGAAACATGTAATTACGTATTATAAATGCGGAAACAAGTTGAATCTAATGGGAAAGTAAAGCATGCAAGAACAATAATGAAGAATAAGAATTTTGAATTAAAACTTGCAAAAACAAACCCGAAACGATGAATTCTTGAAGTAATTTGTGCCCTTGATGTTCCTAACTATTTCTCCCTTTTTGTTCTATCAAAAACTCTCTAAAAATAGCCCTAAAAGCTGCTCCTAGGTTAATCCCCCCGTTCCCCACAAGTTTGGAGTGTTTTGAACCTATTAGGAGACTTGGAGACCAATCCAAATGAAAGACAAAATTCGCGTGTCAGGTACAGCGAACCGGTTCGCATGTACCAGCCTGGTCTTGCTCTCAACACTTAGATTTTTTTCTGGTTTTTCTCTTCTTTTCTTGGATTTTTCTTCAACTTCAACTGAGCATAACTTTTCAACCGTAGCTCGGATTTGGGTGCCGTTTTTCCAGTGTGCTCGTTGTTCCGAGATCTTCAACTTTACAGAAGGCCCCACCTCCAGAATCGGGCTGTAAAATTACGAAAATGCCCTTGAACTTGCCTTCCTAGCCTTTCTTCTATGATTTTTCCGCAACTTCAAGGGGTCATAACTCTTTCATCGTAGCTCGGATTGAGGTGCCATTTTTTATGGTGTTCTTGTAATTGAAAGATATTAAACTTTCTAGTTGGACCCACTTCCGGACTAAGGCTGAAAAATTACGAAAATGCCCTTGAACTTGCCTTCCTAGCTTTTCTTGCACTGTCTTGCTTCCTCCTTTGCACTGCTTGCATAATTAACCTGTAAAACCAATAGGAGAAGCACGAAACACGCAATACTCGCCAAGAAGGTTAGAAGCATAAAAGTGAATCAAATCCATATATGTTACATCATTCGGGTTCACAAAAGTACTGAAATTAGGGGGATAAATATACAATATTTATGCCCAATCAAACCCCCCTAACTTAGAACTTTACGCGTCCCGAGCAATGTAAAAGAATGAAAGTAAGAGTTAAGGACACTTCAAGGACTTTATTGGGATAGAATTCCACTTTCGCGGGCAAGCGATTGCATTTAGCATATGCAACAAGCCTTTAAACCTCTAGGTTACCCTAGTAGGACGAGTTGTGTCTCGTGAGGGTTTGCAGTGAATATACCCACAAAATTCGACTCAAAGAAAATTCAAAATACGCAAAAATTGTACAATTCAAACTTTTCCATAAAATAGTCATCATCAAGTCATATTTACAAGTCTCAAATCGTAGTGTGTATGTGCGAAGTCGGAAATATAACCGCCAATTTTCATCGATTGATCATTACGTTACTTATCCGAAAATTCGTTTTGATTTCAATTTCTCACTGAATGCACTCACAAACGAATCTCTCGGATTATGGCTATTCTCTCGGCATGCGTGATATAAGGGGTAAATGTAATGGAAGCAAATACACGCATGCAATTAGAAAGACGAAAATTTTATGGTGAAGGGATCTCTTCAACGGATTACGGTTTTAAAAACGGGAACATCGCCTCTATTTCGCGCATTTATCTTCTTATATTATCTTTTGGTGTATTAACTCTCCACGCGGTACTCAATTTTCGCAATTTGGACTCGGTTAGGACTTTTTCGGGTTGTAGGGTGTATAGGGTAAAATGAAGGAGGTATGGAAGGTTGGAATTGGAAAAGTCATTCGTGATGTCCGTTTGTGCATTTTCCGGGCTATTGCTCATTTTTTTCTTCTTTTTCTATTTTTTTTTTCTTGCCCCTTTTTGTTGCACTTTTCGGACTTAAATTCTGAATTTTTTCATTTTTCGCAATTCCGGGCTATTTTGGGTTTTTTCGGGTTGTCAAACGAAAGGGAAAATTATTTGGCTCAATTTGGGTTGCAAAGGGTAATTTTTCGCTACTTTTTCTGGCCAATATTTTTGGGGTGACAAACGAGGGCCTACTTCATTGTCCAAAATGTCAATTGCGTTACCATATGCGTTTCGAGGTGAATTTAAGTTTAGAGACTAATTTGGCACGATTTTCAAGGCAACATTGCACACATTTTTCAAAACCGGTCAAAATGAAAGGATTGAGATCCTTGACAACTTATTTTAAATGTTGAAAAGAACTTTGAGTTAACATTTAACTCGGATTGATTTAAAAACTCGCAACAAGTGATAGGCTCGAATCTCACCGGGTTTGTTAATCTCTACACTTATTCGTTAAGTCGTCAATTTTCGCTCAATTTCCATCTTTGGTCAATTTCGGCTTTGTGTATGTTGGATGTTTACAATTTGAGACTCCAATTTGACTTTTAATGATATTTTTGAAAAATTTGAATTCCAATTTTTATTTATTTTGAACAAAAATATTTTTGGATTTTTCAAAATTTTATGATTTTTTTGGAAATTTTGGGCATTTTTGAAAATTTGTGAAGTTTTAGAAATACGCACTTGTGACCCCCCCCTAACTTAGACTTTTGCATTGTCCTCAAGCAAAAAGGACGAAAATCTAACTCAAGGCGAATGAAAAGTGCGGAAAATAAAACAAACAAATATGAAAAATGCAACAAGACACTATATGACACTCATGCATGACTCAAAAATGCAACAACAATCACCCCATACGCGTCGGGGGTGCGACGACCTCTCATCTCTCCACAAACTCACCCGACCCCACTTATGGGGGTTGATGCTCTCCTTGTCACTCCCGTCCTAGGATCATATTCCAATAATCGAAACAAGTTGGGACCTCGCCCATAGATAAAGGATAGACCGGGAGACTCTTCGTGACTAATTGGAAAGGGATCCTCGTGATGCTGACTCAAAGCATGGTCAACGTGCACTGACTCGGAGGGGACACCTAGGTTTCTTTCAATTTTTAAGACGCATGGGTCGGGCTCTAAGTCGGATGAACCACAACTTTTCTCCTCACTCGCCTTCGGGACCTCTAGTGGTATGGGTGGATGGTCACAAAGAAGAAATTCATTGATTTTATCTTCCCATTCGCTTTCTTCTAGGTGTCTAAATGAATCCATTAGAGTTTGGACTTCGTCGTTAAGGCTCTCATCTAGGCTCTCATCCACCGGACCGAATTCTTTTTCAAATTCTTTCATGCTCATGTCCCCTAGATCTCTCTCTCTCGTTGTGCCAACGTCCTCTCTTACTTGCTCGATCTCCAACTCTACTAGTTTTCTCTCTTCTACCCCCTCTCTCTCTCTTTCAATTGCGGTCACAACACACCTCTCCCCCTCTTTGCTCTCATCGTCACATCTACCACTATTACCTGATGAAATAGGGCACACCCCTAACGGCTCTCTCTTGTGGGACCTCTCATTCTCATGGCTCGACACTAAGCAGGACCCCGAAGCATCTCCACAATCATTTTCCTCAAAGTACTCCCCTACGATGTCGTTTATAAAGCTCACCGCGTGAAGGTCATCTTCTTCTTCCGTATGTTGGGTGACATGGAAGATGTTGGTCTCTAAAGTCATATTCCCAAAGGTGAGTTGCATTCGCCCATTACGAGTATTAATGATGGCGTTAGCCGTAGCTAAGAAAGGGCGCCCAAGGATGATGGGAACATGGTTACTCCAGTTAAATGAGGGCTCCGTGTCCCAAATGACAAAGTCTACCGGGAAGTAGAAAGTGTCAACTTGGACGATCACGTCCTCGACTATGCCTCTTGGGATCTTCACGGTTCGATCCGCTAATTGGAGAGTGACCTTAGTGGGCTTGAGGTCGCCCAAGTCAAGTTGCCTATAGATGGAGTAAGGGAGGATATTGACACTTGCTCCCAAGTCAAGTAAGGCTTTTTCGATTTTGTTTTCTCCAATGATGCAGGAAATGGTGGGTGCACCGGGATCTTTGAATTTTGGTGGGAGATCATTGAGTAGAATGGAGCTCACATTCTGTGCTAGAAAGACATTTTTTTTTACCTTCATCTTCCTTTTTACCGTCAACAAATCTTTGATAACTTTGCCGTAGGCTGGAATTTTCTTGATGGCATCAAGGAAGGGCAAGTTTAGCTTCACTTGCTTAAGTACTTCTAGCACTTCATCACGTGGGCATCCTTTCTGTGAAGGAATCAACCTTTGAGGAAATGGTGCCGCGGTGGGTGGTTTCGCTACTACCTCAGGCTCACTAGTGTCATTTTCATCACCTTCATTCAAGGGGACATCTTCGGCCTCTTTCGTGCCGGGCGAAATCTCCTTGTCTTTAAGTATGTCTCGTGGGGGAGGTGACAAGTCAACTACCCTCCCACTGCGTAGAGTGGTAATTGCGCTACATTGCTCAGGATGGTCATGGAGCGTCGAGCTAACACTAGTTTGACCTTGGAGAGGTCTTTGGCCTTGGGCAGGGAATTTTCCCTTCTCTTGAACACTTAACGAGGATTGTATTTTAGACAGATTCGCATTTATGTCGCCGATCAGACGATCATATTTGGCATTGGTTGCGGTCTGGTTTGCAATGAATTGATTCACGGTATCCTCGAAAGTTGTCCGCTGTGGCGGGATATAATTTCCATGAGGTGGTGGCACTTGCATATGTCCCTTCATGTGCGGAGCTTGTTGAAATTGTTGTGGAGGAGGAGGGGCAACATGTGAAAGAGGGTTCATTGCGGCATGTTGTTGCCCGTAGCTAAAACCGGGATGGTTTTTCCACGAAGGGTTGTATGAATTCCCGTGCGGGGCACCGAAATTACCCTTAAAGCCTCCTATCCCACTAACTTGCTCTTGCAACATTACTTTGTAGGCGGGTATCGTCGGACACTCCTCAGTTGAATGTCCCGCCTCACAAATTGCACACACCTTTTCGACGGGATTCTTGATGGATCCAACTACCTCACATAAGTCTCGCAGTCCTCTCTCAATGGTGTCCAACCGACAGTCCGACATAGAATTCTTATCTATGTGGAATAGACCGGATGTCGACGGAGCGGTGGTAGATTGTCGATTTCGGTTTTGAGCGTTCGGATCAGAGGTATCCCAGGATTGGGTAGTCTCGGCAACATACCTCATGTGAAGATCAGCGTCATGGGCATCTAGATCGATAAATGGACCACTTCCCATGGTTTCAACAAGCTGTTTAGAATTAAGATTTAACCCATTATAGATAAAGGAGATGATTTGCGATGGATCAAATCCATGATGGGGGCATGAAGCCACTAACTCGTTGAAACGTTCATAACATCGATGGAAAGGCTCATTTTCTTGTTGCCTGAATGCTTGAATTTGAGCCTTTATAGAGATTGTTCGATGTGTTGGGAAGAATTTCTTGAGAAATTTAGACTGTAGCTCATTCCAGGATGGAATCGAGCTTGGAGGTAAAGACCATAGCCAAGCTTTAGCTTTATCTTTAAGCGAGAATGGGAAAAGTTTGAGACGGATTACCTCTTGTGTGCAGGTTTGATCGTTGAGAGTATCACACACGTCCTCAAACTCCCTTATGTGGAGGTATGGCTTTTCAGAATCCATACCGTGATAATGCGGTAGTGTCTGGATCATCCCATTTTTGAAACGAAATTGCCCGGCATTATACGGGAGTATAATGCATCCCGGAGTGACAGTGCGCTCGGGATATAAGAATTCTCTCAATGGGAGGTACGGGGGCTCGTCCTCACCGGTAGGTGCATTACTGTGCTGCGACATCTCTCTTTCACTCGACGATTCGGCGTTCTCACTGGGTGTGCACGAAGTGTGTCCTACGAAGGAGAAAGGAGTGTTGCTAGAGATGGAGTGTGACGGTGTGGGAGGTGGGATCCAGAATTGTGGAACGTTTGGAGTGTGGGGACTGTCTGGGTTATACTCCACGATAGGGTTTTCGTGAATATGGGTGGGAGTATTATGAGGTGTGGAAGTGGTTTCAGGATTTTGCATTAAGCTCAGGAGAGATGATGATGGTGAATCTTTTTGTGCTTTTTTTAATTTTTTTAATTTTTTTGGATTTTTGAATTTTTGGTCAAAGTTTTGGATTAACTCGATCTAATCCTAAGTCTACCTAATTCCCCGGCAACGGCGCCAAAAACTTGACACGACTCAGAATGTGTCTCTAAAGTGTGTACTCTATAGGCTCAAGTGCAAGCCTGTCGTTCAAGTAATAAACCGACAAGTCGGGTATCGATCCTCAGGGAAAAAGGACAACGGGGTTGTGACGACGGGATAAGATAGAGGAATCCTAACGTTGACTCTAAGAAGAAAAGAAAAAATTGATTTGGTCTTTTGGGATTGATTAAACTAAATGCAATTACGAAAGTATAATGAAAAATGCAACTAACTAAACTACCTAGATTAAGAATGAAGGATTGAATTGAAACTTTTAACTAAATGATGAGAAAACGGGATGGGAATACAATCCCCCAACCCTAGTGTAATGTAGTGACAACGTCAATCATAAATTTATCCGATTAATTCAAACCCGGAATTTAGTACTCCCAAGCATTATGTATACGAGGTTCAAGCCCGCGTCATACCTAATCTGAGGATGAGTAAATCGGTATCGCGGTAATTACACTTAAATTGTACTCTAAATCATCACGAGTACCCATAGGCAAACGAGATATAAAGATCTACAATTCTTATGAAATTACGCGATACGATCAAAATTAATCATTACATTCAGCGGATCGACGTTATACACATGCACTAACACATCAGGTTGGGTTCATGCATCCCAACCTTGAAAAACCTAGCCGGACATGTTAAATTGCCTAATGCATGAAAGAATGATGTTGCATGTGTAAGAATTCATGATGAAATTAGCTAGAAACATGTAATTACGTATTATAAATGCGGAAACAAGTTGAATCTAATGGGAAAGTAAAGCATGCAAGAACAATAATGAAGAATAAGAATTTTGAATTAAAACTTGCAAAAACAAACCCGAAACGATGAATTCTTGAAGTAATTTGTGCCCTTGATGTTCCTAACTATTTCTCCCTTTTTGTTCTATCAAAAACTCTCTAAAAATAGCCCTAAAAGCTGCTCCTAGGTTAATCCCCCCGTTCCCCACAAGTTTGGAGTGTTTTGAACCTATTAGGAGACTTGGAGACCAATCCAAATGAAAGACAAAATTCGCGTGTCAGGTACAGCGAACCGGTTCGCATGTACCAGCCTGGTCTTGCTCTCAACACTTAGATTTTTTTCTGGTTTTTCTCTTCTTTTCTTGGATTTTTCTTCAACTTCAACTGAGCATAACTTTTCAACCGTAGCTCGGATTTGGGTGCCGTTTTTCCAGTGTGCTCGTTGTTCCGAGATCTTCAACTTTACAGAAGGCCCCACCTCCAGAATCGGGCTGTAAAATTACGAAAATGCCCTTGAACTTGCCTTCCTAGCCTTTCTTCTATGATTTTTCCGCAACTTCAAGGGGTCATAACTCTTTCATCGTAGCTCGGATTGAGGTGCCATTTTTTATGGTGTTCTTGTAATTGAAAGATATTAAACTTTCTAGTTGGACCCACTTCCGGACTAAGGCTGAAAAATTACGAAAATGCCCTTGAACTTGCCTTCCTAGCTTTTCTTGCACTGTCTTGCTTCCTCCTTTGCACTGCTTGCATAATTAACCTGTAAAACCAATAGGAGAAGCACGAAGCACGCAATACTCGCCAAGAAGGTTAGAAGCATAAAAGTGAATCAAATCCATATATGTTACATCATTCGGGTTCACAAAAGTACTGAAATTAGGGGGATAAATATACAATATTTATGCCCAATCAGTTGTCACAGATGGTATCAGAGCATCAGGTTCTAAAGTCTTTAGGATCTATGTGGATTCGTCACGTTCTACCGTAGCGTTCTTTGATATAGAGCCTAATGTTAGGACTGTGTAGTTGTCTATGTTTGCCAACTTCTGCAAGATAGATAGTTTCAGATAGTATGTTAACTCTATTGTTTCTTCATCTCGAACGCCGCCTAGAGAGGTCGCCCAGCGAGACGTAATAGGGTTGTAGAAGAGGAGGTAGATTCTCCACCGCCGCCACAAGGGACCGTTAACGCTACGGATGTAGCAAACATAGTAGCTCAAGCGGTTAAAGCCGCCATGACCGTAGTGGTTCAACAATTTCCAGAGACTCATGATGTTCAAGCTCCTATGGTAGTCCTTTCTAAAGGGCAATCCCCCAGAATTTGAGGGAGGCACGGATGTTATCAAAGTCAATATGGAAAGAGGACAGATAACGCCACCTTCGAATGATAGAATGTGGCAAGGAGAGGGAACAAGTATTTGCCACTTTTAAGCTTGTCGGATCTACGTTATACTGGTGGGAGATAATGAACACACCAGAGCAGAGAGACAATGACGATCACTGAGTTATGAACTTTGTTTGATCGTGAGTACGTTCCTCCCGCAGTTCTTAGGGAGATGAGAAAGAAGCTCCAGGATGTTGTGCTAGGAGAGAGATCTGTGGCGGAATATGTAGAGGAGTTTACACGGTTGGTGAGATTATGAATGCAGCATCACCCCATTACCATGAGCATTGGTTATATACACTGGGTAGCAAGAAAGCTTGGAGAACATGGGATTATAGGAGGAGCATTTCCCTCGTCCCAATCTTCGGGTTATGAGCAGAAAGAAAGGGACCCTCGACAAGGGGTTTCGTCTCAGAGACAACGTTTTGGAAGGTTTATTGCGGGTGGAAATAACATTAGGCACGGTAAGGGTGCTTCTAAACATGTAGGTCGGGGTGGACATGGATGTAAAGACCATCTGGGCCAAGGCATTTCCCGGTTTAGAAATAACGGGGGTCGAAGTCGAGAGGATATGGAGGGACGGTACTTCCTATGTGGGGAGGCAGGTCACTTCGATGGAGTGTTCTCAATGAATTGGGGGTCAGTTTTCTAGGACTCCGCAGCAGCCATACGTTCAGTTTCCACCTCAGGTACCTTATCCGGCTGCACCTATGCAGCAGGGACAGTACTGTATGGGAGAGTTTATCAAATTTGGGAGGCTATACTTCCTCCAGCTTCGTTAGCACCGCCCGCTTTTAAGGGTAAGTTTTTATTTCGGAGGTACTTGAGTTATGTGTTATGCGATGCGGGTGTTACGCGCTCATTTGTTTTATGAGCTCTTCTCAGGCTACAAATTTGATAAGATCTGCTGAGAGTATTTTTTCTAGCGTTGAGATTTCTACGAGTGATGGTTCGCTAAATTCCTTGTTTGTGAACATATAGGGATTTATTGTGGTACTTTGTGCTTTGAGGCCGATTTACTCGTCCTTGACATGGTCGGGTATGATGTGATTGGTATGCCTTATCTCCACGACCGACATAGTTGAGTAGTAGCGTATAGGAGGGGTTCCTTGTTTGGATTCCGCGTTTGTGGGACGCTCCATGCATGAACCTCGACGACGTTGGAAGTGGAGAGATGCTGTTCTTGCTTCTTTTAGTTGATTTTAGTTGATTTTATTTTTATTTTTATTTTTGTTGGTTAAAAGGTTTAGCCGAGAATCACGTAGAAGAGTGATAAATGGCTATTAAAGTGCGAAATAGAAGCAGTGTATATAGTTCTCTCCTCTGATTGATGTGAGGGAGACTAGAATGCGAAGTCGAATTAAGACTTCGGGTTATGCCTTGATAAGAAGGCTATCTGAAAAAGGTATATATATATTGTGGGGTATATAATTATAAGGCTTTATGGAAAGTGAATGTTTGATTTGTTAAATCTTCAATTATTTATATGGTAATGTATATTAGTAGAATCTTCTCGGTCCCGAACATGTGTCTTAGACCTGTATATCTTGATGACCGACAACGCGAGGTAGTAGTGTAATGGGAGGGTTCCTTGTTTGGATTTCGCTTCGGCGAGACGTCCCACGCACGAAACCGAGCAAATGTCAGGAGTTGAGAAAGGTTTTAGGCACTAGGGATATACCTAGTACTATGCGTATACGACTTAGATAGGATATAGGTAGGTAGACCTTAGGATCACTTGAATTTAAAGCCTTTAGTTTAGGAGGGTTGTCTGGAGTCGACCACGAATAAGTTGTGTGTTGAATCTAAGAGGGATGATCCCTAGTAACGAGAAGTTTGGTTGGTTAGGCCGAAGCAGATGAGGTCTTTCGTAGTTAGAATGTAACGTTGGCACTTAACTTTCGTAAGGAAGGGTAAATTGAATTCTCACTCCTGAGCCCATGTTTTTAAGCTCGAGGGTGGATTCAATTGACAAGTCTCTGCCATGATGGGGAGTAATAATACTGGAGTATCGATTTATTGTTGATGCGCCTCATAAGTTTAAACTTGTGAGAAGTATTATCCCCTGTTTGAATTGAAGTACATCGTGGGGGTGATCGCCGTATCGGAAGGGAGATGCTACTTCCTGGGCAGAATTTAGTCTTTCGTGCGAGCAACACTTCGTTGTAAGATGTCGCAGGAGAGACATGGGTGGTTAAGACCACAAATACAAGCTGCTGACTTAGGAAACAGAACTCTGCTCTTTTGACCTTGAGGGTGGGGTGCGTTTCCATAAGAGAACTTTTGTCCCGAATGAGAAGGACTTAAGAAAGGCAGATATGGTGAGTCGCGTGGTTCTAAGTTTACGGTTCAGCCGGGTGACGACAATATGTGTCAAGATATACACCGCTAGTAGTAGTGGCCGGGCATGGAAAGGTTGTTGGGCTGCATGGGGTTCCCTTAAATATATTTTCCGACTGAGACAAGATTTTCATTTCCCACTTGTGGCAAGTATCCAAGAAGCCATGGGAATCAAATTGTGGTTAAGCACTTCTTATCATCCTCCACAAACGGCCAGACCGAAAGGGTAAACCATATGTTGGAGGATATGCTCCTTATGTGGGTGCTTGACTTCAAGTATAGTCGGGAACAGTGTCTCCCACTAGTTGAATTCGCTTATTATAATTTTTATCGATTCACTATTGGGATGACGCCTTATAAAGCCTTGTCTGGTAGGCCTTGTGGATCTCCCATTTGTTGGTTAGAGGTGCGAGAGGATAAGTCTCTCAAACCTGGAATGATCCGAGATACTTCTTCAAAAAAATCGAGCTCGTTCGGAATCGATTCAGATAACCAACATCGACAAGAGAACTGAGTCGATGCGAGGAGAAGGCATCTGGAGATTGAGGTCATTGGACCGAGTGTTGGTGCGAGTATCGCCTATGAAGGGCATTAAGCGTTTTTGGGTAGAGGGAAAACTTGCACCACGTTATGATGGACCTTTCCTATATATATTAAGGTGGGTCCGGTAGCCTATTAACTTGCTCTACTAAAATATTTGCAGCAAGTTCATAATATGTTCTATATCTCTTCTGTATGGAAATACAAGAGATGTGATGGTTCCCTTAGGCACGTTTCTTTCGAAGTAGATGCAACTTGAGGTTCCTTATGAGGAGTAGACGGGTGTTATTTTAGAGCGTGGAGAGCGGCGATCGAGGAGTCAACTTGTGATCGCGGGGATGACGTGCGGGAATATTATCCGCATTTCTTCTTGCGAGGTATGCCTGAATTTTGGGGGAAAAATTCCCTCATAAGGGGGGGAGTATGTAACAACCCTCGCTTTTGAGAGCCTATTTTATATTTATTTATTATATGTAGTAATTAATTATAAAATGATGGATGTTGAGTAAATATTAATTTTATATGGATAAGGTTAATATTTACTGATATGTGGTATGATTACCTGATGAGTAGGTAAAAATATCCATGTGGTGACTTGTGTCATAAGATATCAAATGACATTTTGGTGTAATATGAAACCGGAACTTAAAATGATTCATAAAAATTTCCAAACGATAATTTGGATAGTACAGTTAGTCCCGGTAGGTGCGAGACAGTCAAAATAAGTGCCATATTGCATTTTGGCATTTCGGGCACTTTTGACTGGTTATGGCTTACATGTGTAGTTGTGATTTATTTTATCGCGTATTAGACACTTAAGTGGGATTTTAGGACGTAAGCCCCGTTTTATTTTCCCCACCCCTATTCCCATTCTTCCATTTTACACAATTGAGAGAGAGAGGGGAAGAAAGCTTTAGGAGAAAGAGAGAAATTGGAGATTCAAGCTTGGTTAATTGCCTACACCAAATCAATTCTGCATTTGCATGATCAAGGCAAGTAACTTACTTGATATAATATGTTTTAAGTGGATTAATTAGCATGATTAGCTGTGAATTTGTTGTGTTTAATCATTTTAGGGTTTTGGTAGATTAATTGGGTATTAACCCTTGGAGATGAAATTTGGATGATAATTTTTGTGAATAATGTTAGTTAGAAGCCTTTATTATGTATTGGTGGTGATAGATGATCTTGGTTTGGGTTGGATTTGTGTAGGAAGGAAATTTGGAGTTTAGAACTCCATAGCCAAAACTTGGCAATCTGTAGAATCGAATCGATTCGGTCTGGCCGAATCGATTCACCCTGGGACAGTTTCCAGGTCTGGGTGATCCGAATCGATTCGGATAGCCCGAATCGATTCGGCAATTATGCAGAATCCCCATTTTTCCTGGCCGAATCGATTCGGCTAGGCCGAATCAATTCGGAAACCCTGCATTTTCTTTTGTTTTCTTTTCAAATTTTGATCTTTTTCCTCAGGCTTAGAATCTAGGAACCTTCTTGAGAGAAGTAAACTTAGAGTCCTAGAGTATTAGTTGAGTTGGTCGCCACCCTAGATTAGAATTGGGTCATCTGGGGTTTATTTTCTGGGGTGTTTCAAGAAATGCTAAGGCATTCCTTCCTTTATAAAACTTTTAGGAGTTAGGAAGTTAAATACCCTAACTTGGAGACTTAGGGGCTTATCAAAGTTATATGAACTTTGGGGATTTCTAGGATCATAATGATCATTTGGAGATTTAGTCGGGACTTGCAAATTGAGGAATATCAATGATAATACTCGATGGGAATTAGGTTCGCATGAAATGAACCCAAATGGTTTAAAGAGGATAGGTTTCACTAAAATGAACCCAAGCTATGTTAATGATGATTGGTTCAAATAAAATGAACCCGGTTGTTTAAGGATGATAGGTTCGAATAAAAAGAACCAAACACATGGATATTGGAAATGGAATTCGGTAATGGTAACTTGAAATTTAAAATGAGATAAAATATGGTAAATGTTAATTTACTGATACACACCTCTCTAAATGACATCATAAGGGAAGTTCGCGCGCTTGGTGATGCCCCCTGGCTAATGAATGCAGGGAGGATATAGTCCTAGGCCATATGCGGGGGTTTTATATATTTTTCTGCGCTGGTTAGGGGATTCCGGGTGTGGTCCTGACTTTCCCGCAGGCATATGGACGCTTCCCGACGTTGCGTTATGATCCCAAGTTGTCTTGTATAGATAGGCCCTGGAAGATGATGGTCATTTAGGGGCGCGCCCAGTGGGGAAACTCGGAGGGGCGCTCTTAGAATCGTTATATGTACATGAATATAACTTTTCTGCATCAAGTGGGACTTGATGGTTATATTCCATAAAGATCATGGATACGTGCCATAAAGAGCACGAGATTGAGATTAATGTGCCATAAAGAGCACTTGATATTTATGATATTCCTATTAAGGAATGGAAAGGCAATTTGGAAAGATAATTAACTATGGAAGTTAATAAATGAAAGGAAATTATATCTTCTTGATTTAAACCAAATAAATGGTTTTAGTCCTATTAAGGAATGTAAGAAGGATATGGAAATTGGATTAATGAGCAAAGGTTTTAAATTTAAGTTATTTACTTTTCTTTCTTTTATATAAATGACATTTCATTTCGTAATTTGTTAAATTGTAATGTAGATAACATGTCATTGTCATATTATCATCCTTATCATTTATGCATAACTGTTCATATCTATCATGCCTTTTTATTTCTTCTGGTGATCATATAGAACCCGGCCCTGACCGGTTTACTTTCCTGGTTGTCTATATGATTGTATCCGCTCAGGTGCTCCACCGCAAGGACGCCCGTTTTGATGTTCCCATTCCTTTGCTTTCCACGAGCTGTAAGATTTTGCGGGTTATTACAGGACGTTGTATTAGACGCTTTCATCCTTGTGTTCTAGATATGATCGGGTCTTAACTCGGGCGAGTGGCCCAAACTTTTATATTTGATTAATGAATGTATTACATAAAATATTAAATTGTTGTAATTCGTTGCATGTTGCTGTGGATCGACAGCCTATTCGGTCCATTTGTATACATTCGTTTTAGTCGTATTATATATATTCTTGTGGAATTCCACTTGTTTGTCAGAATGGGTTGTTTAATTTAAATTTTCTTAACTGCTTTTAAATTTCTAAACTTTTTGGCAACCCATTTTCTGATTTATTGGGTGGTTTTCCCGTATACTCAGTTTATGATTGTTGATGCTAAGAATGATATCCATCCATGATTCCTGTTATGTTTGAGTATCGGGCTGGCCACCCCTTATCTCGGATCGCGAGTTGTCACAGAAACGTCGTGTGGGGGATTTAGGAACCGAGGGAACACTAGATATAGATTTCTTAGGACATTTTCCAAGATTAAACAAAATCGCCTAAGGTGACCTTTCCTACCACAATATGACCATGTGTAAACGGGAGAAATGTTACCTAAAGTGTGATCTTTTCTAACGTCCTTGGGATTAATTGACCCTTTTACACTCGAAGCATGAGAACAAGATGAGCCATTACCATCACTATTAAACCTACTTGTGTCTGTCAAATCATTTTTTAACTTCAAAATTTTTTACTCAAGCAAAGAATTAGACTCTTCCAAATTAAGGGATGCCTTCTTCAAATTATCTATCAAACCTAGAAGGTTATCTCGCTCCCCCTCAATTAAAGCAAACTTTTTCCTAAGAGTCTTTTCTCGTGCCACAAACTCATTGACTAAAATATTTTTGTCATCTTTGGCACAAACACAAACCATCGAATTTTTAAGGTCCTCCAATTCGTTTTCAAAAAATAGGACCCTATCATCACTCTCCTTCTTGGACAATTTTAAAGAAACAAAGTCATGGTCCAAGGAAACAAATTTTTCATGATAAAAATCTCTTTGATTTTGAACCGTTTGCAAAAGATCCATCGCGGATTTAAAATGAGAATTTTCTTTTTCCAAAACTTAACTCTTTTGCAAAGTTTCAAATTAGAACTTTTTAAATTTTCAGCATTGTCTTTAACTTTTTCAAAAATAGGCTCCTCATTAAACGGGCGTTCCATTGAAAAAATTGCGATTTTTCTAAAAAAAATCAATATCACACAATTTTGCGAAAAATAGGAATACGCAATAAATTAGCGCAACCTGCTCTGATACCAATTTGAAAAGTCGTATAACGGTGTGATACCGATTAAAAATAACTCGCAAGTTTCCAAGTAAACCTTATTTAATTAGAGTATATTTAGAAACAACCCATAGACAAACAACTACGTGTGTGTGTGTGTGAGTGTGTGTCAAACCATAAATAAAGCACGCGACACAAATTTACGGAAAAATCCCTGCAGGGCAAAACCTTTTATTTCACTATAATAAGTAAATCGCAACTTACACGGATTACAATGAAATACAGTGACACACGAATACCCGCAGGCATCGGTCGGTGTCGTCAGCAATGAATCCACATGCAGCGAACCCACATGAACCTCAGTCCAATCAACAAAGGAAGAATCGCAGTAGTCCTCAATGACACGCAACCATAAAAATTTGTAGAGACTCTCTCAGCAATAACACGCAGTCCTCGGTTGCAAAGATCTCCCCACAAAGATGAACAAAAACAAAATTGTGTTCTTGGGTTTCAAAAAGGATTCACAAAGATATGGAAATGATATGTGAATCAAAACATGAGTTTGGGAACTCAAAAATATGAAGACTTGAGGTGATAGGACTCTCAAATTCGTCTATGCAAGTCTTGCAAAATAACTCCCCCGAAGATGGCTTTTATAGGAAAACCGAAAAGAGTTTTTAAAATTTGAAACTCTATCCAGCATCAGGTACCCCAAACCGGTTCGGGTATACCGCAAACCAGTTCGCCCCCCGAACCGATTTGGCCCTCGGTTCGTGAAAAATCGCTGGTCAAGGGGCTTTAAACACTTAGCAAAATTCCAAGGTTTTTTCTTGGATTTATCTCCATTTTCAACGGGCCATAACTTGTTCACCGTAGCTCAGATTGATGTGCCATTTCTTCCAATATCTTTATTGCGGCAAGCTCTTCAACTTTCCAGTTGACTGGTCCTCTGGACGATGGCTATAAAATTACCAAATTTCCCTTGAACATCCATATCGTACCTTGTTTCACTGTTTTGAGTTCTCTTGCGTACCACTTGCATTAAGTCCTTAAAATCGTGGAACGTGAAGTCGTTGAGGCAGATGTGGGACACATTAATGGAGATGTTGGATGCTTGATTCCTAGAATTCGGATAGAGGCCGTCATGTGAGATCGTGAGGTGACGTGCCAAATGTAGCGGCGTACGACATACACAATTGTAACATGTTGGACATGAGAAATATGTCCTTACATTATTTTCAGGCACCGCTTTCGAGTTCGAGATGCAAAATTATATTTCAGACATTGAAGTTTTTCTCCTTTCTTTCTTTGTTCCGATTTCTCTCCCGCATTTACTTGCCCGAAGTACCTGTAAAACATATGCGAAATACATAAAACAATAAATGCTTGCTAAATAGGGTGAGTAGCATGAATATGAGATAAATTTATCGTATTTATGCCGCACGGGACTATAAAAATACCTAAATTACGGGGATAAATATGAATTATTTACGCCAAATCATTGACAATTATAAAAATATGAATGTGAATGATTGTGGTTTAAATTAAGGTTTTTTTCGAATTTTGTTAACTATGCGCAGTTGAGAGATATACTAGTCAACCGACCATAAGGAGGTTTTTCTCCACCACTCCCCGAAAAAAACAACTTGTCTATCCGTTTATTTTACCCATTTCCTCTGTCTTCTCCACGCATCTCTTCTTTTCCTCTCCGCATCTCACATACGATTCTCTCCTCTTACCTCCATCCATCTCTTTCTCCGCCCCCAGTTCTAAACCTCTTTCAAAATACGATTCCCGTATAACCCAAACCCCCAATACTCACAAATCCTCCCAAACCTATTTTCTTCATATTCCGATCACCGGACACTACCATTGAACATCAAATTCCTTCAGAAAAATCCGTAATGTAAGTTTTCTTAATATAACTCAATCTGATTTGATTTGGAGTTATTTGGTTTATATAATTTTTTACTTTAAATTTTCTTATTTATAAATTATTACTTTCTTAGATAAATGGAAGTTACAATAAATTTTATTTTGTGTTTGTGATAATAATAGTTTTGTATGAAATTAGTACTCTTTACGAAGTTGTGTAAAGTATTAAATTTCTACTATCACAGATTTGAAACATTAAATTTCTTATGTTTGAGGATTTCCCAGTTATTAATTTTCTTAGTTTTGACGCTATAAAGTTTTTAGGGTTTGAATGTTCCACTAAGTGGTTATATTTGATTAGATAGGAGAATTCCCAATTGGTAAGTTATTTGAGTAAATGCCATTTTGTTGTTTATTTTGTTCAAAAGTTTAACTTTCTTAAATTCAGAAACTACCCAATTGCTATTTTAGCACAATAATTATTATTATGCTAGAATGAAACCCATGTGATGATTATTGTAATTTCATTAGAACATTAAATTTCTTATGTTTTTGGGATTACCCATTACTATTTTTCTCATTTTTTACCCCCATAAATTCTCATAAAATGGGTTTGGTTTGGTTTGGTTTGGTTTTTGATTGGTTTGTAGTAAGTGGTTATATTTCAGAATTTTCATTTGGTAAGTTGCTAGAATGAAACCATATGTGATGATTATTGTTATTCATTCTTATTCTGTTAGGACATCAAATTTCATATATTTGAAATTACCTAGTTACTATTTTGTCAGTTTTACCCCATGAAGTACCTGTGGTTTGATTCATCTAATTTTTAATTGGGTTGTTTGGTTACACATTGGAGAATTGCCAATCGGTAAGTTGCTATAACTAAACCATGTTATGATTATTGTTATTTTGTTATTGGCATACTTTCTTTCTTTTTCTTATTTTTATTAAATTATTATTTTATAGTTGTATAAATTAGCCTATTTAGATTGTTGGCAGCAATGTTTTATTTTGACAACATTACAGATTGTAAGTGGATGAATGATATTCTAAGAATCTTTTATTAATAAATAAAACAAGCATTACATCTTCTCCTATCTTCATCATATGTTTTTGTTTTCGAGCTAGTGTTAAATCTTTAAGGCACTCTAAGGTGGTATATGAGGGATATAGCTGCATTCGAACATTGACTGAAAAGATTGTTATGAGAGTTAATAAATGACTCCATTGGACATAAAATTCACATCATTGGTGACTTTAATGTCTTTGGTGTCTTTATGGCTTTAATTCACATCATCAGTGTGCATGATATAATTATCTTCTTATGTATTATGTTTTGATATTTTTTGTACGTGATATTATTATTTAGAATTAGTTGTGAGAACTTTTGTGTTGTTGTATTGATATAATTTTTCAGTCTGTTTACATTGGATGTTCAATGTAATATGTGTCGCTGATTTTTGAACATAAAAATTGATGATTTCCATTTGAATGGATTGTTGTGATTTATTTGATTAACAATTTGTACTTGAATTGATTGTCGCGATTTGCTTTCCTATTTTGCATCATACGGTTGGTTCCCACCGATCCACGGTATTATAATTTTAGGGTTCGTTTGGTTCAAGGTGAAATATGTTTTAATGCGGTGAAAAGTAATATGGTGGGAATGGTTTTCCCTCCATATTACTTTTCACCGCATTGAAACATATTTTACCCCAAACCAAACGGACCCTTAAAAAATAACCGATCAACTTAAATAATAAATGTGCAAGTGAGTACTTCCTTTGATCCGATAAATAAGGGGGCCTACCAAACATTGTTTACTAATAACAACCCATTTCTAGGTTTAGGCTTATATATATATATATATATATATATAGAAATGTTCATATCTCGATCATTTTATTTATAGTATAACTAAAAGCCAAAAAGTTTCGTGTGGCTTTTAATGATTATTTCTAATAATAAATTGCCTCAACATATAACGGTAATTTGCTCTCATCTGTTATTAATTTCTGTCTCGTATAAGATTATTTCCCTGAGATGGAAAAAAGAAACTGAAAAATATTTCCTTAAAATTTACATGCAACAAATATAAGTGTTATGAATTGAAACTGATGTGAAGCTTTTCACGTAGGTTACCAAGAGAGGGTGTATTTTTAGAAAACATTTACCGAGTCCATTTTAATTCAACTCATTGACATGGTCAAAGATCTTGTCACTATCTTTCGTTCCTTTTCATTTCTCCAGCCTTCCTCACCCTCCACATTTTCTTATCAAATCATAATAAGGTCTCTCTCTTTCATTTTATAATCTACCACCCAGCCATAACTATGACGACCTCTCCATCATTTACAAACATGATATTCTAGTAATTGAAAACCCCAAAAAACCCAAAGAACAATTCGGTGAAAATCCCCCCAGTGCAAATATCCTACACAAACAAAAATCAGAAGTAAAAAAGTCATTTTTATTACAATCCCACTACATTTTTAGTGAAACACGTGACTAAAAATCAAAAGACCAAACGATTAAAATTTTATATACATTTTTAGTGAAACACATGACTAAAACGGTTGGTTTCGATTGCGAAAATGCCATAGTTCTTGGGACTTTCTGGTTATTATGTTGAGCATAGAGATTAGTTTTCGTGAGCAAATAGTAGAGTCAGTGACTTCGTGAAATCTTCTCTGCATTGTGTCATGTCATTAAGATAAAATGTATATTAAGCTGGGGAATGAACATTAACATTAAGTACAAAAAATATACACATTACATTAAGCTACGAAATGCTTTAACTCCAGTCATATTCCCTGGGATATCTGCTCCCTTGTTTCGGACATAAGGGAGATCTCTGCTAGCTGGGATGTGATGCTTTTATGGAATCCTAGAGAGGCCAATTCTATTTCCCATTAGATATCTGCAAACTCCAAGCTTTCCCTTTAGCTTCTGGGTGGTCACTATCTCATTCTAAGGAGCTTTTATCATTTTTATCATTGTAATTTCTGGCTTGGCCGTTGTTTTGATTAAAAAAAGGTAGAATATTTAATCAATGAGATAAAAGCAATAAAATTCTTGATATTCCTGAATGCATCTATAATACACAAATATACACAGAATAATGATTCAGTTGAACCTATGAAAACTAAAAACCTTATTCTTTATATTAAATGTATATGATGCATGGTTAAACATCAAATTACTCATTACCCTTAACGGTATTCTTCAACAAGTGTGAAAAGCATAACGTTACATAATTCCAATGAGGATCTCAATATCTAGAAAGATCACAAATTGATTGCGGAAAGGGTCTATGAAAAAATCGATTAATAAAATGGGGACCCAATATTTAGAAAGAAAGAAATATGACAACTTGAACTTTTTGGTGTATTTTTCGTCGTTGCTTGAAAAGTTTCTCTAATCAAAATCCTCAATTACCTACAAAATATAACATCAAAACTAGTGTAGAGTGGTAAGTAAGGGTATCAATCCACTTTATGGGGGTAAGCTAGAGACAAACTCAATTGTAATTCAATTTTCTTTTCTTTGGGCTTTGGCTTTTTCTATTTTTTTAGCTTTTTCAATATTAAAGCAATTTGGCGAGAGATGGTGAAATAACACTACACTAAATCAAAGATCTAAACAATTAACTAAAAAGTGACTAAAAATAATGAACTAAGTCTAACACTAAAATAAGAGATAAAGTGAGGTAAATAAATGTGAGAACAATCAAGGAGTGGGACTACACCACAAATTTTAGCTATTTTAACTAATTAATTTAATTAAATGAATTCTCCTAAATTAACATCAAAATTACAAATCAACTCTCGTCGCAAATGTAATTTTAATAGCAACCCTTTAGAAAATTAAGTTTAACCCCCCATAACTCTAGAAAATAGGCCTACACTCCTTTTAATTAATCACCCGCTAGGATCGATCGATTAAAATTTATGTAAATCTTAGAAAATAAATTTAAATTTGAAATTCAAGGAATAATACCACACTTAAGAAACCCATATCTCTAGTTCGAATCTAAAATGGGTATTATAACTTACAATTTCGATTTTCTCTCGAAAATCATTTACCCTCTCTCAAGGCGTAAATTTAAGGGTGAGGGATCAAAATTAATATTCAAAGAGATTTTTCAAGTAATCAAACTAATTAAACTAAAATAACATCAAATAAGGGTTCAACCAACCCCTTGAAAGGGGATTTAGTTTAACATAATATCAAACATGATAAACAAACAATTAATAGGCAATTAAAATAAAAGTAGAGAAGAGAACAATCAAACCAAATCTGTTTGAGTGAAATTGAACTCCAATCCTTCAATTTGAAGCATACAATCCCTCTAATTGAGCATCCAAGTAATTTGCAATTGAATAACCACTCAATTAAATCTCTTACAAAATTTATCCTCACAAATCTCTAACAATAAAAATAAAAATAATAAAATAAAACTATTTACAAAATGATGTTTATCCTAATTTATTTTCTACATTAAACTAACGCTCTTATTCTCTAAGTCTCTTCTTAGCTCCTCAAATGGCCTTTAGTCTTTAGTTTATATGAACATGGAGCAAATGGGTATAGTTGGATGAATTAAGGTACAAGAGCATGGGGTGCCATGCGGTCAAAATAGGGAAATGCACAAATGTGCATGGGTTGTGTGAGGTGTGAGGACATTTGAGTTAGGATTATTTTGTAAAATGGGGACAAGTGGTGGTTGGGGTAAAATAGGAAAAAGGGGTAAATGGGTTTTAATGACACATGGGGTTTATTTTGGTTTTGGTCTAAGCAGGTGGATGAAAAATCGTGCAAGGCTTTACATGGGAAATGGGTTTGCTTCGGGTTGGTCTCGGGTAGAAGGAAAGGGCTGGATATGGGTTGCCACGGGTTGGAGTTTGGCCGACTGCGGGTTGGAGTTTGGCATTGCGGGTATTGGGTTTAGGTCCGGTTTTGGTGCTACCCAGATTGGGATCCATATCCGAGATGGGTATCTTCTGATCGAAGTTTGGAGGTATTGAGGTCACGCCGGGTCGGCAGTTGGGCTGGCCGGTTTAATGGGTACCGACGACGGAGTTGTAGAGGTTGCGATGTGGGTTCTGTGGAAGCGGGTTTTGGGAGGTTGGCCAGAGCAGGTCGGCCCCGATTTTGTGCAACGGGGGTGGTCTCGGGTTTGAGTAATGGTTTGGTTGGGTTTTAGTGGTTGAGCGATGGAGGTTAGGATGGGTTCTTAAGATAGAGAAAGTGTGTGTTGTTCGAGGTTGAAGATGAGTGGGTTAGATTGTGTGTGTGTGGGTGTGTGGTAAGGTAGGTGTGGGTGAGGTGAGTGAGTTGGATGTGTGAGTGTGTATGGTTTAAAGGTGTGAGTGAGTTTATGTGTGTGTTTAATTTGGACCCTAATAAAATAAAACTAACTAATAAAAATAAAACTATTAAAACTAAAAATTTAAAAATTAAATTCCTACTCTAAAAATAAAATAAAGACTCAATTAAAAATGAAACTAAAAAGAAATAAAAAATAAAAAATAAAAATCTATTAAACTAAAAACTAAAATCCTAAAAAAAGTAAAATCTAATAAAACTAAAAAAAATAAATGAAATCCTAAAAAATCTAATCCTAATAAAAAACTAAAAACTAATCAACATCAAAATAAAATAAAATTATACTAATAAAATATAAAAATAGAAAATAAAACCTAGAAATTCTAAATAATTCTAAAATAAATACTAAAAATAAAACGACTCAAACTAAAAATCTACGAAAAATAAAAAGGCACAAACTAAACACACACGGGCTTCGCGAAAGGTTTAGGGACAGGTTTAGGCTTGGGTGAGGTTACGGGGCAACGTAATTAGCTCCTTTTGATGCGCATTTGCCTTAAATTAAGCTTTTGAACTTCGCAAACGCAATCAAGCCTGCAAATTAAACATTTACGAGCATAAGACCCAAATTGCCGAGAATTAGCAACTAAAATACGTCTATTCGAGGTATAAAATGTACACTTTTGGGTGCTTATCAAAACACATACTACCATGTGCACATACACAATGAATGTATTCCTCATTATACAAATGTAAGGGGAATATCTACACAAATACCAATATGCAGCCATGAATACTACATATTAAGATAACAATTAAGATAAAGTGATGTGAATAAGGGACCTTTTGTCATTTTTTAGTCTTTCTTTTATTTCTAGTATTTCACTGTATTTTCCTTTTGTTTAGTATTTAGAGGAAGGAAGGTTATTAGCTCCTGGGACGTAATTGTAATTGTTAGCTTAGAGGCCAAGCAACCTCCTTCCTATAAATACTCATGTGTAGCCGCATTTGAGGCATTCTTCCATTTTATGAGATATTTATTAGAGAGAGTTGAGACGAGAATCCTCTTTTCTTGTTCCCATTTGGCGTCATTTACGTCAATTGATATCATAGCCTAGTCGGTTCTACCCATTGTTGTAAAAAAATAAAAACTCATAAACAACGTCACGATGGGTTCAAGAAAGGTACAAACTCCCATGGAAACTCCCAACGAGAGTCTTGTAGAGGTCATTAACTGTTTGATGACCCAGATGGATGAGATCAATGCGCGACTTCCTCCAACCACAACCATCGTTGGCGGCCGTCGTACCGCCCCAGTATCATCTTAAAACCCTAACCCTAATTCCCCTAAATCAACCCATTCTACACCCCTTCCACAAAAAAACCTAATTATGCACACCCTAGCCCCATATGCATCCAATAAAGAATCACCACCATGGGTGGAGCCCACCACCACAACCTGCTATTCAGAATACCCCAAAAAAACCATGAATAATCTATCTAACCCAAAATAGACCCACCACCCTTTGAAATCCCAAACTTCCCCAATCCAAACTCAAATTCAACCTGATCCGTACCCGATACTTCCCCAGCCCAATGAAAATCAACCCCATCCCGCAAGATATCTCATTCGAAGTCGAATGATCCAAAATCAAGCCCAAACAAAATGAATTCAATCACCAGTTGCATCCAACCAGCTCGTCGGCTTGGGCTGAGGGTATCGACACTTGGATGGCAACACTGAGGGTCTTTTAGTGCCTCCGATTCATTTCGATACTTTTCTGGTAATTTTTTCTCCATTATGTGTTCAAATGGTACCACCCATGATCGGAACTTATTCTCCAACAATAGCTGAGATGATCCGTGACGTTCGACACACAAAGGGGTCAAATCTAACTCACCCTTATGCAAAGGTAAAAATTCTGGTGCTAAATGAATCCACCATGCATCTTGACCCAAATCTTGGACAACTAATCCTAGAATTTCACCAACCACACATCCTAAATACCTTCACCCTCCAAAATTCAAAAGAATCCCCCAAATACCCTCCACCACCACCTAAACTCTCATCACACCCCCATATTCCCTCACCACACCTTCCTCCACCTAGCATTCTTATCCCACCCCATTCACCACCACAAAATCACCATAATTACCCCACATTTCTTCAATGTGACCACCCCCTACATCACATCTCCATTTATACTCGCCATCACCCACAAAAATACCTCGAACCTCATCATCTTTCCCTCCATTCACCCGGCCCAACTACAACAATGAACCCTCACCCACCTCATGTTCCTTTCAACACGCTTTTGCCTCCACCTATTCTACACATATCCCCTTTACCTGGACACCCGACACATGTACCCCACCCCCATTCTGTGTGGGATACACGCTCAGTTCAATTCGGCCCCGTTGATTCACATGAGAGAGTACATGAGTGGATTAGCCTACCTCCACATGACGACCCAGATGGACCACAGCCCTTACCGCCATCCTATGGTTCCTACACCACCTCCTTCACCGCCACGGGAGGCCATTCCACCCTATATTCCTCCCCCTCCACTAGCCCCCTTACAGACACCTCCACCAGATCTTAATCCTTCTCATCCATCGCTTTGGAGACAACCACAGAGAGCATTTATTGAGCCTTCTCTAGGAAATGATGACCTAGATGAGGATGCCTTGTCCCTATAGGGTGGTGACGCCATTACACACTTGGCCCTTCAGTTATTATTGAGGAGTATGCAGGGTGATATTCAGGTGGATATCCTGATGTTCGATGGCCACCTACAACCCGATGTCATTGTTGCCTGGTTTGCCTCCATGGAGAGAATATTTAAGTACAAGTGAATGAAAGGTCGCCGGTGTGTACAGTTAGCGGCAACCAAGTTTCAGGGCTATGCGAGTGTATGGTGTAATGATTTGGAGAAGCACCGTGTTCTCAAGGGTCAGCCTCCTATACAGTCATGGGCAGAAATTTGCGAACTATTGATGACCACTTTTGTTCCCGCTACTTACGAGCGTGATTTCTATTTGAGGGCCCAGTCTCTTCGGTAGGACACTGAAGTCTTAGACTGCACGGAGCGCTTTCTGTTTCTTTTTACTCATGCTCGCTTTGATGAGTGCGAGGAGAATCGAATTAGTTGGTGTATCCAAGGTCTTCAAAGTAATATCCAGAGGGATCTCGCTTTTCGTGATGTCACTTCCTTTGCAAAGGTGGTTAAGTACGCCACTAAAGTCGAGTCATTCCATTAGACAACCAATCCACCATGTGGATGCTCCACTCCAGATCCTCCAGAACCTGTGACTTCTACTGCTCCTGTGTCCCCGCCTACCTCAATTGTTCTGACACCCACGATTCCACCCCCTTCACCCTCTCACCCGAAAACATTCAAATGTTACAATTATGGGGTGATTGGCCATAGAGCACCAGACTGATATCTACCAAAGTGTCGCGCTCTCCTATTTTCGGACGATCCTGAGTATCTTAAGGAGTAAATGGATGTTCCACCCCTATATGCTCGTATCACTATCCTCGATGGTGACACGTAAGACCTTCCCCTCTGAGTTCGAGGATAAACTCTTTCAAGGGGGGAGAGTGATGTGAATAAGACCTTTTTTGTCATTTTTTCGTCTTTATTTTATTTTTAGTATTTCATTGCATTTTCCTTTTATTTAGTATGTAGAAGAAGGAAGGTTATTGGGTCTTAGGGACGTAATTCCAATTAAAATTGTTCGCTTAGAGACTAAGCAACCTCCTTCCTATAAATACTCATGTGTAGCCTCATTTGAGGCATTCTTCCATTTTATGATATATTGAATAAATAGAGTTGAGACGAGAGTCCTATTTTCTTATTCCCATTTGGGGGCGTTTACGTCATAAAGAGTGATAAAAAAACCAAATGTGAATCATCAATGTTGGAACATACCCCTGTTTGAACCCCTGGGCGAAACCTAAGTTAAATAACTACCAAAAACCGAAACTCACAACTCATCAAACACAACAATAACACAAATTTTAGACCAATAAGATAAAATGAAAGAAATAAAAAGTAACTGAATAGATCAAAAATAACTTTTTTTATTAAATTACGACCACAAATTAGTATAAGCAATGTCCAAAGTAATCCAAAAACAAATATAAAAATTATCATAAACTATGTCGTTTTCCTTTCCATAGCCGCTCCACCAACATACCTCCAATTGACAAAAAATAGGAATTTAGTTCAGTAAATATCCAAGTCATGTACCTACAATCAGGTAATAAATCCAATCTAAACAAAGATCAATAAAAACTAGTTAAGATAAAAATTAACTGATCCAAAGTAAACCTTGAATTCACCATGTTAAGAATAATGATCATTATTATGAATAATATAGTATAATATTATTGGTGAACCAAAGTGTATACTAAAAGATATAGAATCCACTCACCCGAACTGAAACTATAAGTGGGTATAAGTTCTTCTTAGCAAAGCAAGTGGCTTGATGGGAAGTACCTTTTAATGGAATCTTACAGAACAAAATAACTTTCAAGTGAGAAAATTAATGTCATAAAACTAAATCTTTTATCAAAATCACACGATTATAATAGCATTAATAAACAATGTGAAATGAGAAAATAATTAGGGATAATAGAATATGAAAGTAATCAAATTTCAGATTGTCTACTATACTGAATGGCAAAAAAGTTAGAGCTCAACCCAAAAGGTCATAAAGAACCATAAAGAACTATTAACTTGAAAGATAGTGCTGAAGATAAAAATCAGTTTTAGAGATTAACTAATAGCAGGTTGAATTCAATTATTAAAGAGAGTAACCTAAGCATGAAAAATTGAAACTTTATACAAATATCTCCACTGCTCCACATTTGTGCAATCTTAGGTCAATACTCTACATAAATTTTAGGGGTATTTTGACCTTACCTACCATGTAGTTATCATTATTTGACTATACCCACCATTTTTTTTACTTTACCACTCATTTTGACATTGAACGAAACTTTTTTCACTCATTGGAATGATTTTTTCATCATTGAATGTCAAAATGAGTGGTAATTAAGAGGAGACCCAAAAGTGTAAAAAACAATATCAAACACGCACACACACGTGAACATTTTCTTAAAACCTACTAACCTAAAAATTAGTGTCCGGTAACCTAAGAAATTGAATCAAAACCATCAAATGCATAAAATTTGTAATTTCAATAAAAAGAAAAGAATTTGGTCCAAAATAACTCACTCAATAGCATCCCTTACAACGATTTTTATTTGATGGAGGATCTTCTAGCCTACATATTTTAACTCCATTGTTAGTGTGTAACAACTAGCACTGGCAAAATTATGGGTTGGGCCTAATTTGGGCGGGCCAAATATGGGTTGGGTTAAATGTGGGTTGGACCAAATATGGGTTGGGTTAAATGTGGGTTGGGCCAAATATGGGCGGACCAAATATGGGTTGGATCAACCCATTATTTTTTTACTAAATTAAGTATTACAATTCGAGGTATATATAAAAAAAACTCATATTTTACTCATAACTTTTTAAAATGAGTATTATATTTGATTTGTATCTTTTAAAATTGGGCTCCATATTTGATTTCTTGCTTTGAAATATGGGCCCCATATTTAACTCATAGCTTTGAAATATGGGCCCCATATTTAACTCACAACTTTTAAATATGGGCCCCATATTTAGATGCTTGGGCTAATATGGACTGTTTTATTATTTGGGCCACATTTTGCCACTACTAGTAACAACCCATACAATTTGAATTATGTACCGATATATACACCGACATTTGCATAATCTGAATTGTTATTTTCTGGATCATCGTTTTTAAATCGATACCAGGAAAAGAAATTGAGAACAAAATAAAAAATAAACCAAAAATTATAATTATGGGTTTAAAACCTTAAATACTAAAGTGACAAAATTGTGAAAAAAAGAGAATGACAATGAAAAAGAGATAACATAGTATTTGCCTGATTTATTTGTGGTGTTATGTATATTTCACTACAACTTGACCATAACCTCCATCTCATACCATCGAAGTGGTCATACCAATATTAGCCCAACCAAATAAAAAACTTAAAACTTAAACCACCTTTTAAAAGACAACCATAGACAGTGAAAATTTATGAATACAAAAAATGAAGACGACTTAGACAATGAAGATGAGATATGAGTTAAGAATAACAAAATATAAAATCTTGACGTGACAATAGGGAAAAAAGAACACCGAGTTTTAGGGAAAGAACTTCGTTATACTTTGATATGTCAAAAAGAGACTTCTCAGCTACATTGCAAGCAAAGAAATACTTGCAAAAACAAATAAAAGAGAAAAAAATAGTATGACAAGAAATATACCCAGGTTCATCCATAAAAAACCCGCAATATTGTACCTGAGTACATTTTTGTGTAGCCAAGAGGTAAGGTTAGACAAAAATTAGCCATGACAACATTGGACCCCATCTTAATTGTCAAAATTGACAATGAAATATTGTTAGAGAAATAGTGGGAAATTGTACCTAAGAGCAAAAACACAAAATAAAACAAATTACCCAATACTTTTGCAATCGTACCCGAGATAACCAACACAAATCCCCAACATTAATTGAACAAAACACAAACAAATACAACGCTAATTTGAAAAAAAAAATAAAATAAAAACCCCAACATTAGTTTGAGCAAAACTATAGCAAATAATTAGATCTCCAAAACAAAACCTCAAGAAAAGGGAAAATAAAAGATCCCCAATTTTCAAACCCTACCCCATCAATCATCTTAAAAGATCCCCAATTTTCAAACCCTACCCCATCAATCAACATCAAAGATCCCTAATTTTCAAACCCCAATTGGAACTATATAATCCTACCAGAAAAACTATATCTCATAATCAACAAAATTAATTACATTAAAATTCCAATCCACAATAACAAAACAAAATTGATTATTAAAAATTTAAAATGCAATTGAATCAACCACCTCTTGAGCTCGAGAAACATAAAATGCAACAATGAGAGATTATGCTAAAGTTTAAGAATCAAAGCAACTAACTAAAATTGCAGCAACAAAACCAATAAAACCTAAATTCTTCAAACAAATCGTAGGTGAGAACGCACGTGTGTGTGTGGGGGGGGGGGAGATTACCTTTTTGTGGCAACAGGATGAATGCGGCAATGGTAGAGGGATGAGGAAGCAACATTGGGAAGGATTGTGGGAGAGAGAGGTGGAGGCGTATGTAGATGGGTGAGAGGGAGAGTGAGGGAGGAGGATGAGTGAGGAGGGAGAGTTCATCTTCAGTAATCTTTGTGGATCGTAGATTCTGAGAATAAGACACACAAATGTTAGTTATACACTCAGAATCATCAGTGCCTTTTGTTCATCTCTTATGACTTGAGCTTCTACTCCAAACCTCGACATGAACATTATTTTCCTTAACTTATTGTAACATCTACATTGAAACCATCGAATTAAATAGCAAAATGTGATAAACTATTAAACTGAAGACAACAAATTAGTATAACACAATCAACTAAAATCATTAAATCATAATTTTCAATCGGAACTAGTTTAAGATAATTCTAAGAACATATCAGGAATCCATTTAGGACAAAAGAGCTTACAAAGTTAGGATAGAAGAACCCATGTTCACACCATTATGTGTTATTGTTTCCCATATCAGTGCAACATCCTTGGAATTAAATTACGTCTTCGAATTTCAGTATACAACTACATTATTTCACTAAACCTAAAAATTATTAAAAAATAGAGAGGGAAAAAAAAATTAAAAAATAGAGTAAAATACAAATTTAGGAATGAAAATTAATGAAGCTTAAAATCTATCACCCACCCCTAATTCACATTCACTCTTACACTTCAACAACTATGTATGTGGCATTGTAATCGAGGTTAAAAAAATCATCCAAAAAAATCATACGTACATAAAGACAAAAAATCTATAGTCCTATTCTCACAAACCCCACCATAATTCCATATTTGAAAGAACATATCATATGACGAATACTAAAAAAATATTATATCTAATTTGAATCAAAGTTAGGCAATCTCTAAGATCTAGAAAGTCTGCAAAACAATACACATCGATTAAACATCGATCTACAAACTCTGCAAAACAATACGATCTCCAAGATTTGAATGATTTAACCATTACTAAACCCCTAAAAGAGTTGAATGAGATTAAACATGTAAGAAATATACATAATACAAGATTTAGAAAAAACCAAAAACCTAAATATCAAATAAGATTCAATGTTAACAACATCCTAATCAATTCGTAAAAAAAAACATTGAAATCTTCTATTTAGATCTATACCAATGAGGTTGGTGGAAAACGACGTTTGGACCTGAGAAAATTATTTCAGACAAAATGGTTAGCATCTTTATTAACTCTTATAGCGGTTAAAGGCACATTTTAGTATAATTCATATTTTTAATTCTCTTGTTTTCAATTGAAATATCCAGGGATGGAAAGTGAGACGGTTAGATCATTGTCGTATGAGGAGTTAAAACTCTACACAGAAAACTTGAGTGAAGACAATTACATTGGAAACTTCCAGTTTGGCAAAGTTTATAAAGGATTCATTGGTTCACAACAAGTGACATTCAAGAACTGGGAAGATCCTAAAATCTCTGGGTATTTAGAAGGAGATAATGAAAAAAGATTTAAAATATGTTTTCAGGCCAGATTTTATAATTTTAATTTAATTTTTGTTTTGGGGATTAACTTTCTATTGTCACTAGTTGCATGATGTTAGGTTTTACTTGGCAGGAATAAATCCTTTTACTCTAGCATTAAAAAGTGAGAAATCATCCGAATGTGGCCAAGTTAATCGGCTATTGCTATGAAGGTGGGGAACAACTTGGTGTTATTTTTTATTTGAAGCCACTGGATTCTGTATATAACCTTGTACTCAAATGTACATGTTCTTCTTTTAATCACTCCATTGGATTATTTTTATTTGGCATAAAATATAACTGTTAGCTCTACCTTGCATTCTAATAATTGACTTGGCATGATAGTTTTTACGGTCTGTTAGTAGTTTGGCATGATGAGAAGCAATTACTTCATGTGAAAATTATATTTCTCCATTCATTCTGAATTAAGAGTCCACTATTACTTTTTGGGACTTCCCAAATTAAGAGTCCATTTTACTTTTTTGGATATAGTCAACAAACCAAATTCAACGATAGTAAACAAAGTGTTGATTTTGACCATTGATTGAGTGCATCCTTAATCTATACAAGAAAAGGAAGATACGGAGTTTGAATTTGAGATAGGGGGAGTAATATATTTTGTGATGGAGTTCTTTCCTTTTGGAATCTTGCTAGAATGGTATACTACATATATATGCGTCATAGTTGTTAAAGGTACGCGCCTAGGCTCCTGGCTCACCAAGGTGCAGCATTGGCGCCTCGCCTTGCCTCACCTCAGACAAGGCCCCTTCAATAAGGCATGCGCCTTGTGCGCATAGGCTCTAGGCTCCACGTGCGCCTAAGCCTTGTTATTTTTTTTTATAGAAAAAAATCCCCCAATACAACAATGGATCAATTAATATGGTGACATTCCTTTTTTTCCCGGTGAAATATGGAGAATTGAACCATTTACCACCCCCAAACTAACCAAAGTCGAGCATAAGTTGGGGTAAAACTTTATCAAACGAAACTAAAAAAACTCCAATATTGTTGCATCTCCGATTGATTTTAATTTTTCTTTTCGTACATTGGAGTACATTTGTTTTAAACATATTAATATCTTGGCTTTTGTTGATTATTTGATAATTAATATGTTAAAAAATTTTTAAAATTTAATTATACATTTTTTTCAAATGTTATATTAGATATACCTTCTTACGTGTCTTTTCATAACCTTGTTTAATAGTAATTTGTGCTATATTACAAATTTTAAATCATGAATAATCTTATTATTATAGATATGTTGAAATAAATATGGCACAAGGAGAATTTTAGAGAGAGGAAAAGTTCTCATTAATTGATGTGTCAATTTTTTTGGGGGGTCACCCCTTATTTATAGTACAAGTTGGTAGAGTCCTAATAGAAGTGGATATCCACTTAAATATGATAAATACAAATATTTATAACATTCCCCCTTGGATGTACACCATTAAATGATTATTGCCTCATTAAAACCTTACCAAGGAAAACCCATTGGAAAAAAACCGTAGTGAAGGAAAAAGAGTACAATTTTTGTGATCATTGAGTCGGTGTTGGACGTGCTTAGTGCTTCCTCGTTAAAACTTTTACTAGAAAAACCCACTGGGACAAAACCTAGTTGAAAGAAAAGAGCACAACGCACAAATGTCCCAAATTACATGCTCTTGTATCCTCCCCCTGATGAGATGCTCCCCTTGATTGATATGTTCAATTTCACTGTTGGTGGAGTCGATGCATTCCAATCTCGTATACAAACTTTTGAAATGTCGCATTTGGTAGTGATTTTGTGAAGAGATCAGCTAGGTTATCACTTGAACGAACTTGCATGACTTCAATCTCATTTTTCTTCTGAAACTCTTGAGTGAAGAAAAAATTTGGTGAAATGTTCTTGGTTCTGTCTCTTTTGATGAATCCTTATTTAATTTGTGATATACATGCTGCACTGTCTTCATAGATAACACTTGGAATATCTGTGGTGGAAGGCAATTGACAAGAACTACGAATATGCTAAATTAAAACTCTCAGCCATACACATTCATAATTAGCTTCATGAAGAGCTAAAATTTCGGAGTGGTTAGAAGAAGTAACTATTAATGCTTGTTTAGTAGAATGCCAGGAAATTGCAGTAATACCATAAAGAAATACATAACCTATCTGAGATCAATCCTTGTGAGGAATAGAGAGATATCCAGAATCTGCATAACCAATTAACTTGGAACTATAGAGTTATAGGAATAAAATAAACCCATGTTAGTGGTTCCACGTAGATATCTTAGGATATGCTTTACACCAGCCCAAATGCCTTTTGGTTGGTTTAGAACTATATCAAGCAAGAAAGTTCGCAGATAATGAAATATCCGGCCTAGTGGATTGTGCCAAGTACAACAATGCACTAATTGCACTTAAATAGGGTACTTCTGGACCCAATATTTCTTCATCTTCTTCTTTTGGACAGTATGGATCTTTCTTTACGTCTAATGACCGGACAACCATTGGGGTACTAAGTGGGTGAGCTTTATCCATATTAAAACGTTTTAGTCCATTTTCGGTATATTTAGACTAATGGACTAAAATCCCACCAGAATTTTTCTCAATTTGTAGGCCGAGACAAAATTTAGTTTTTCCAAGGTCTTTCATCTCAAACTCCTTTTTCAAATAGTTAGCAGTTGTTTCGAGCTCTTATGGAGTCCCGATTAAATTTATGTCCTCCACAAAGACACCTATGATTGCACATCCTTTTGAGGATTTCTTTATAAATACACAGGGCAAATTGGATTGTTTTCATACCCTTCCTTAGATAAGTATTTAGTAAGACGATTGTACCACATTCTTCCGAATTGGTTTAAAATCTATAATGAATGTATTAGTCGTATCAAATGCGTATTCCTTAGTTTTTCTTCATCCAAAGGAAATCCTTCACGGATTTTCATGTATATTTATGTGTTTAAGTCCCTGTATAAATAAGTGGTCATAGCATCCATGAGTCTCATATCAAGATTTTCAGAAACCTCTAAGCTAATAAGATATCTAAAGGTTATACCATCCATAAAAGGGGAGTATGTTTCCTCAAAATCAATCCCGGGTTTCTGCTAGAAACGTTGTGCCACAAGTATTATTTTCATTTATTTTTCTTACAAAAACCCACCGATAACCTACCGAGTTAAAACCTTTTGGGGTTTGTAGTATAGGTCCAAATTGTAAGAACCCGTCCTTTTGGAGAGGATTAAATTCCATAATTAAGTATAATTTGGAATTTGGAGAATTTCTCGAAATAGTAATTTTTGGGATTTTCGAGGATTTAATGATTTTCGATAGGTATCGTAATTACTTTTGGGACTGTATAGGTCGCTATAATTTAATTATATGTCGCCGTGGAGTATTGCGACAAAACAGGTAAGATTTTGAGTAGAAGACCGCATTTATTTATTATGGGTTAGAATAGTGATTTGTGGTCAAGTACCTCGGATGGAAATTTTCACTGCACCATGAGTCTCGGAATGTCCGAGATAGTCGGAAAAGAGTGTCCGATTGTCGAAATTGAGTTCCGGGTAATTTTAGAGTTAAATAAACTCGTAAATGAGTAAACGAGTCGTTTTGGGGGTATTAAGGGATTTAACCCTTTTTACCTTATAAAAGGAGGGAGAGGGAAAGAAAAGGGAGAAGAAAAGAGAAAAAAGAGAAAGAAGAGAGAGAGGGGGAAGAAAAGAGGAAAAAGGGGGAGATTCCGGCAAGCCTCCGCGGGATTCGGCTCGAGGACGTCGGATTTTATCCACGAGGCAAGTGTTTACTTGCTTTATTTATTTTTAAGCATAAATATCTCATATCATTGCTGGTATAACAAACCCTAATGATTTTGGGTTGGGTATTCGTGGATAAAACGGGTTTTTGGGAGTTAAAACGAATAAACCCCTAAAAATGGTAAATTGGAGAAACTTAGGTTTTAATTGAAATTAATTGGTAATTCCGGGTTCTAGGATGTTTAGAACCCATCTTATAAGTGTATTTGTAGTTGGTTAAGGTTGTAGGACGTTGGGTGAGGCGACAAAAGCTTGGGAGAAGCTTTAATGGCCGAAATCGTCTCGGAGAAGACGATAAATAGTAACCCGTTACTTTAGGGGGCCATTTTGGCTAGGAAAAGGATTGATTTAGCTTTTGGCCAAAACACAAAAGTTGTAGATCTTTTCGATACGGTCGCGTGGGAGCTGACCACGTATTTTTTTGATTTTTCTACGATTTTATATGATTTTTACAAGATGGCAGCTCCGGGTTGAAATTATCAACTCGGAAATCAAATCGGGAATTGGAAAAACTACGGCTAGAATTAATTGCGTAGATGTTCGGGATAATTTTTGGTGTAGTTTAGAAACCCCGTTAATGAATTTTGGTTTGTAAGAATAAATCCGACATATAGTTTAAATGGTGAGTGGATTAAATTTTGGGGTTTTGGGTTATATATAAAACCCTAAGCAGATTTGGGATTTTCGGACAAGCAGAATCGATTCGGAGAGGCCGAATTGATTCGGTAAGAGACAGTTTGAAAGTAGAACCATTTCGAATCGATTCGGATAGGGCGAATCGATTCGGTGGCTAGCGAATCGATTCGGGCAGGCCGAATCGATTCGGTCCTGGCAAAATTTTGAGGTTTTCTCCTTTTAAGTTTAGGGATACTTAAATTATGGTTTTGGAGATTATTATAGGAGTTTCTACATGTAATATTAGGACTCATAGATGATGATTTGAGGAGGATAAGAAAACTTCGGATTAATTTAGAGTGTGACCCAGGGTATGAAGTTAATTAATGTTTTGGGATAAGAGACATTCGGGTTGATGTATAAGTCCTTAAATGAAATTAAGGTATTTTGTTAGCTATAAAAGTAAGAGAATATTTTGGGTTTAGTATCATGCATATATGAATGCATGATTATGATTCCTTGAGGGAATCTTTGGGATTAATGGTCATCGCTAGATGTACTTGGCATATGGCCATTTTTATATATTCAGGGAGGAATATATGGTATATGTATATACTATGTGATTAAAGTATATATATAATTTGAGATAAATGATTTTGAAAATAAATATGAATATTTTCAAAATGGTAAATGAATGATTTTCATAATTGATAAAATATGGATTACACACCTCTCTAAATCGCTAACCCTGGCTAATGAATGCAGGGTGGATATAGTCCTATAGGCCATGTGAGCATTTGTTGATATATATTTTTAGCGATGGGTAGGAGATTCCGGGTGTGGTCTTGACTACCCCGCAGGCTCATGGCCGCTTCCCGACGTCTTGTGATGTAGGATCCCAGGTTGTCTTGATGATAGGACCTGGAAGATGACAGCCATTTAAGGGCGCGCACAGTGGGGAAACCCGAACGGGCGGTCTTAGAACGCGTTATATTAAAGCAATTCATGATAATGGATTGGCTTTAATTACATTTCCTGGATATAGGAAGGGAAATGGGTTATATGTTTAGCTTCGGTAACACTCCCGGATGGAAGAAGGGATGTGGAAGCATATGATATGGTAAAAGCATTTTTATGATAATAAAAATGGCTTTTAATTACATTTCCTGAGTATAAAAAGGGAAATGGGATAATTGAAAAAGGAAAAGCATTTTTATGTTAACAAAATTGGCTTTTAAAAAAGATATATGTTTTGGTAATACAATTCATGCTAATGAATTGGCTTTTAAATACATTTCCTGGATATGAGAAGGGAAATGGAAAGTTTTGAAATAAAAATGATAAATACTTTGTGTATCGAATACACCTCAGTCTGGGAGGTAGATCTGGATGAGTATTACAAAGATGATAATAAGTAAACCTCAGTCCGGGAGATATTAACGAGATATAATTGTAGATGTATATATATATGTAATTATACATTTGTGCGTGCTACGGGCCTAATGGATCTCTACCATTAACCCTGCCAAGTAGTAGTGTATCGGGGGGGTTTCTTGTTCGGATTTCGCTTTGTGAGACACCCCACGCACGAACTTAGTGCAGTGTTGAGAATGGTGGGAAGTTTAGCCCTTAGCACTTGGACTATCTGGGGTAGATAGTAGTTGGGGGATAGACTAGATAGGAAGGGATAGCTTGACTAGGGTATGTTTTTAGGGTGCGTTAGGTGTGCACTACTAGAGGAGAGGTGAGGGGTATCTCATGGGAGTGCGATACCAATTTAAATATGAGATAAAACTATTTTTCTAAAAATAAAGCATTTATGCACTTGCAAAATATTTTCAAAATTCAGGCTCTGACGCCTGGATGGAAACTTCTTTCGAGTCAGACGTCTGCTGCAGCAGCTGTGGATTCTTGCGGGTTCTCGGTAGGCGCTTCGTTTTTTGTACTCTAGATAGGAGGTATTGTACAAACATTCGGGCCCATGGTCCAACTGTTTTTATTTATTCTTCGCTCGTTATTCGATATGGTTGTATAATTTGAACCGAGTGTTCGGTTATTTTAATTTATTTCATTTTAATTTTAGTTTTATTTACGCTCTAAATTGTGGATGTTTTATTTTAATTGATTAAAAGAGTAGATAAGTTAAAATTTTAACGCTCGCCTAATAGGATATTAGTAATTAAATGGATTTTCGACAGTGATGCTAAGAATGATCCATATGTGACTCCTGTTTTAATTCGATATAGGAGTGATCGCCTGGTATCCCATTAGGCGGGTTGTTACAGATGGTATCAGAGCATCAGGTTCTAGTTGTGACACCCCGACTAATTAAATACCGGGTAGCTACTCCTTTATTAAATTAATACAAAATGCCAAGTTGGTTCAGTTAATAGCATCACTGTCGAAAACATTTTAATGATTACTAACCACCTAGTATTTAAAAAGTAAGATGTCAAATTTTAGATTAAATCTGAATAACATGAAGTAAATGAAATATAAAAGAATAACATAACCATTCACAATAAAGTCCCAATAGTGTAATCAACAAATAATAAAGAGTCTGGAGGAAATACTCCTCACAACAATCCCACAACTGAAATAAATAAAACAGTGTATCCTGAATTAATTACAAGCCAAGGTCTGAATAACTGAAATAGAAAATGTCTCTAAAAGACCTACAAATGATGAAACTGAATATGGAGTCAAGACTAGAAAAGGAGGCGTCTACTATCAAGGCTCTGTAACTTCCACAACAACTACAGCTCGTCACCTGAATAGAAATCCTATGCATAATGTCCTTGTGGCTGGGCACCTAAAAAGGTTTTTACAAAAATAGATTTGAAAGCAAACGGGTTAGAGCCCGAAAGTGGAGAGTATTTTAAAAATAGCAAGTGCTTTAATAACATTAAAACAATGAATGCAAAGTACATGTTAGGACGTGCTCTCACATGAAATACTCACCTCTCGACTAATTTTGCACTCCTAACGTACCTTACCCATACACGTAATTCCCATACTTATCTAGACCAAAATAACTTCTAACCTTTCTACTTGATTCATTCAATAAGTTCCAATGTTATCAATTAAAAACAGAGAGATTTACTTAAACTTGGATTCTCAATTATTAGCAATGCCACTTACCAGAGGTTATCCCATTTTTTTTATCTTCTCAAAGCGTTACTATAATTATACTCACAATTCAAACATAACAATTCTTTTCATTTAACCGTATATTATTCACATCATAAATATATAATCCTAGCACCCTGAGACTAAGCTGCGGTGCTCACATACTCTGCTATCCCATCCCGGTACATCACGTACATAAGGATCACGCATTCCGAATCTCTCAGGAATCGTTCTCAGATAATAGCAAGTCACAAACAATGGAGGCGAACACAGTCAGATCACATGGGTCATGCACATATCTACGCTCCCACGACCAGCAGACTTATTAACTTCCCAATAAGTCCTTCTCTGACCTATGTCCTCGAGGTACCAATCTAAATCCCCCCCGTAGGCACACAAAGATTAGATGGCCCTAAGCGAACGCAAACCTCCCGTGATAGCAAGTATGGTAGGTACGTCATACACATAAAATCATATATACTAATCATGCACACATCTTAGTAATTACCATAATTTATTAGTGGTATACTTCTCATTCTCATACCAACTTATAATATTACACAATTTACATATCCCCGATTTTTACAAATATTTAAGTAGTCAATAATTCTCACATCGTACTTAGTCACTCGCGTCCTAATCCACAAATATCATTTGGTTCAAATCACACTTCTAGGTTTCACTCCTCAAAATATCCCAAATCTCCCAATTATACCAAATAGTTAACAAGGGAAGGTTATCTCTACAATTAAATAAGGTTACGGGACACTAGAAGTCAAATCAGGCCAAAAAGGCCATTCAGTCAACTCGTTAGAAGTCTCGTTCGAACGAGAGTTCGTTCGAACGAAGTGGGCATCTAAAGAGATCTCGTTGGAACGAAAGGCATCGAATGAACATCCAACTCGTTAGAAGGCAGACTGTCAGGTCGTTAGAAGCTCGTTCGAACGACTTGGACAGGTCTTCTAACGAGGTGACAGTTTCGAGCCCAGAATTTTCCTATCTCGTTTTTCCCAATTTTCTTCACCTCTAATCTCATCTAAACATCATTCCAACAGTAGTTTAAGGTTTCTAATCATCACTAAACTTTTGTAGGTCATAACTTAACATATTTATGGGGTCAAATCTCCCTAAACAACACTCAATTATCAAATCTCCCAATTTTCCCCCAAACCTTATGTGTATGAACCCTAGAAAATTAAAGTCATCAATATCCATAATTAAATCCGTTTTTGTAACATAAGAGATGTTTTTCTATGAGTATAATCGCCCAAACACAATTCTACATGCAATCTCTTTATCAAAACATGAATTTCTAATCCCAATTCCATGGGTTTTTATAAATCTCCCAAAACAATGCAATTTTATAAATTTCTAAGAATGGAAGTAGCATTCGTTGAAATTAACGTAATTAAACCACTTGCCTCGGATTATTCTCTGAATTTGCTGTTGAATTGATGAAGGTTGCTCTCTCCTTTTTCTCCCAAGGTTGAAGGTTGAAGATGGAGGTTGTGTTTTCTCTTTTGGAAACTTTCTCTAACTTCCTCCTCTAACTCCCGTTGCCCTCTAATCACTTAAGTGTTGGTAATGGGTTAGTGGGTCATTAAATTTCCTATTTTAAACTCCCAAAATTCGTTGGTCATAAATCCCAAAATTTCAAAATTACCAAAATACCCTTTTAAGTTGCCGGTATGGCCTAATAATGCCCCGGGACCCAAACTAAACCCCCGGCTAGTGTTTTCTGACTATTTCGACCCTTCCGGACACGTTGGTGCACTCAAAATGATCAGACGGTTGATGAAAATAAAATTCACTTTTTAATTAAAATAATTACATTCCTGACGCGACTGTCACACGCGTCCCAACAAAATTTCCAAATTGCCGTATTTCTATCTCGCGACAATTTCAATATTTTTAATATTCATATAACATCATATGTATGCACATTATAATCAAATACCAACTCACATATCGTTAGTATTTTATCCGGATTAATTCTCAATTAATTCCCATTTAATTTAATTAATCCCACAAATAAATATCAATAAAAGTACGGGGTATTACATACTTCCCCCTAATAAGAGAATTTTGTCCCGAAATTTGAAACTAGAAAATACCTGGTAAAAATAACTCTGGATAACGTTCATGCATCTCATCCCCGCGCTCCCATGTGGACTCCTCGACATTATGATGCCGCCACTGAACACGTACTAACGGAACTATCTTTGACCGCAGTTTCCGCTCACTTTGGTCCAAATTAGCAATCGGCCCCTCCTCGTAGGAGCTATCAGGCTGGAGATCGATGTCCTCCAAAGAAATGTGAGAATGAGCCAAATCGTCTCTAAGATATTTCCTTAGCGAGGAAATTTGAAACACATCATGAATCCTGTGCAAATGCTCCGGTAGCCCAAGTCTATCTGCAACAGACCCAATCCGCTCGATGATAGGAAATGGCCCCACATATCTCGGTGCCAACTTCCCCTTCTTCCCAAATCCCATAATCCCCTTCATAGGAGATACTTTGAGTAAAACCTGGTCCCCCACTTGGAACTCCCTGAAGGACCTCTTCGTATCAGCATAGCTCTTCTGCCGATCCTGAGCTACCCGAATGCGACTCCGTATTAATTCTATCCTTGCCGAAGTATCCTGAATCACTTCCGACCCAAGTAGTTTGTTGTACCCCACCTCCAACCAACATGCTGGGGAACGACAAGGTCTACCGTACAACGCCTCAAATGGATCCATGCCAATGGTGAACTGGTAGGAGTTATTGTAAGCAAACTCTACCAGTGGAAGATACTGTTCCCATCCACCCCCAAAATCAATGATGCACATACGCAACATGTCCTCCAACATCTGGTTTGTACGCTCGGTTTGCCCATCGGTCTGCAGGTGATATGCCGTACTCAACCGTAACTCTGTGCCCATGGCCTCCTGAAAACTCTCCCAAAACTGTGAAACAAATATCTTGTCTCTGTCAGACACGATATTTAGGGGCACACCGTGAAGTCTCACTATTTCTGCAATAAAAACCTGGTCATACTGTTCCGTAGTGTAGTCTGTCCTTACGGGTAGAAAATGAGCGACTTTGGTCAACCTGTCCATAATTACCCAAATGGAGTCGTGACCCCTCTGTGACGTAGGTAACCCCGTGATAAAGTCCATGGAGATGCTCTCCCACATCCACATCGGGACCTCTAATGGCTGTAGAAGTCCTGCCGATTTCTGATGATCCACTTTTACAAGCTGAAAAGTGGCGCATTTAGAAACAAACACGGCAATATCTCTCTTCACCCTGCTCCACCAATACTGACGTCTCATGTCTTGGTACATTTTGTCCCCACCGGGATATACCGCGAACCGTGAGCCGTGCGACTCTGCCATCACCTCGTGTCGCAATTCCTCCCCTTCCGGGACTACCAGTCTCCCATTGAAGCGTAATCCCCCGTCTGAGCTAACGGTATAGGACTCGGCTCCCTATGCTAATAATCGAACTATCTGCTCCTGACAGAACGAGTCATCTGCTCGTGCCTTTACCACTCTCATGACAATCTGCGGTGTAACAGTCATCACTGACATGAATGATCGGGCCACTGCATCCTGGTGTCCCAACTCCTTCCACTTAGCCTTCCACACCTCGGCCACCTCATCTACTGGCCTACGGCTCAACGCGTCTGCTACCACGTTAGCCTTCCCCGGGTGATATTGGGTATCAAACTGATAGTCCTTCACAAACTCAAGCCACCTCCGTTGCCGCATATTCAACTCCTTCTGCGTGAATAGGTACTGTAGGGACTTGTGGTCTATGAACAATCGAAACTTCTCCCCCAGAAGATAATGTCTCCAAATTCGAAGGGCAAATACCACTTCCGCTAACTCCAAGTCATGAGTGGGGTAATTCTTCTCGTGAGGCTTAAGATTACGGGAAGCATAAGCTATGGCCTGACTCTCCTACTGCAATACACCTCTAAGTCCTTGCAAGGACGCATCGGTGTAAACTAGATACTCAACTCCCGATCTTGGCAATGCAAACACAGGTGCTGAGGTCAACTTGTCCTTCAACTCATCAAATGCCAACTGACAGGCATCACTCCAAATGAACGGCACACCTTTACGAGTCAGATGTGTCAAAGGACTCGCTATCTTTGAGAAACCCCGAATAAACCTCCTGTAGTATCCTGCTAGGCCCAAGAAACTACGGATCTCAGTCGGTGTCGTGGGCTGTCCCCACTCCCTCACCGCGGATACCTTCCCCGGATCAACAGATATCCCTTGGTCGGAAATAATATGCCCCAAAAACTGAACCTCCTTCGGCCAAAACCCGCACTTCTCATACTTTGCATACAGCTCGTTCTGACGTAGCGTCTGCAAAACCTGTCTCAAATGCTCGGCGTGCTCCTCCTCTGTCTGGGAGTAAACCAGAATGTCATCAATGAAGACAATGACGAACTGATCTAGGAACTCTCTAAACAACCTATTCATCAAGTCCATAAACACGGCTGGAGCATTGGTCAAGCCGAAAGGCATAACCCGAAACTCGTAGGAACCATATCTCATTAAGAAAGCAGTTTTCGAGACGTCCTCTTCCCTGATACGCAACTGATGGTATCCCGATCGCAAATCAATCTTTGAGAAGAAAGAATCTCCTCTCAACTGGTCGAATAAGTCATCGATTCGGGGCAATGGATACTTATTCCGTATCGTGACCTTATTCAACTCCCGGTAATCTACACACAACCTCAACGATCCATCCCTCTTCTTTACGAACAACACAGGGGCACCCCACGACGAAGTACTCCTCCGGATAAACCCCTGACCCAATAACTGCTCAATCTGATCCCGTAGCTCTCTCATCTCAGCTGGAGCCATACAGTAAGGTGCGCGGGCGATAAGCCGAGTGCCCGACGTCAAATCGATCACAAAATCTATCTCTCTACTCGGAGGTAGTCCAGGTATATCCTGAAATACATCGGTAAACTCTCGAACAACCGGAATCGAATCAAGTGGTATCACCGCTTACTTAGAGGTCTCCTCCTCTATATAGTACAAGTGAGTGGATGATCCTCCCTCAGGGTGAGGCATCGCCACTAAAAACATCTCCTGCCCGGGAATGGCAAAGATAATACTCCTACTAAAATAGTCGATCATGGCTCGGTACGTGACTAGCCAATCCATACCAATAATGGCATCATACTCGGTCATCTCTAACACTAACATATCTGCGGGTAAAGTAAACCTACCGATCTCTATACCCACGCCTCTACATAGAAGGGAAATCATGGAACCTCTACTCAACGGTGAATCTACACAAGTAACCGTGCTCTCGGCGGTGTCTAACAACCCAATGGTGCATGCAAATCTCATAGCAATGAAATAATGTGTAGCCCCCGTATCAAATAAAATACGCCCCATAGTCCCCTGAATAGAGAACATACCCTCAATGGCTGGTGGATCCTGCGGGGCTGCGGCATGCTGAAGCTGATACACTCTCCCATACTGAAGCTGTCCCTGCTGAACTGGGACCGCTGGCACGGGTGGTAGTGCTGCCATCTGTGGTGGTGCTGGGAGGGCGGCGGGAAACATAGGCCTCTGCGGCTCCTGTCGAGCACCCTGCTGCTGCTGCTGTGGGCCCCTACCCTTATCAGGACAATCCTAACATTTATGGCCAGTTTTGCCATAAACATAACACCTCCCCGAGAAATTTCCCCCTCTCTGTCCCTGCTGTCCTCGGCCCTGGTGGCCGTTTCCATTTCTCCCCTGGCCATGCTGGCCTTGCCGAAACTGCTGTTGACCATTCTGCCCCTGCTGGCCCTGATGGCCGTTTGGACCCTGATGGCCCTGCCTGAAACCTCCCTGTCCGTTTCTGAAATTCCCCGATCTGAACCTCTTATGATCCCCCTGTTGGGAACCCTGGTCACCCTGCCTCTGTCCCTGAACAAATTGTGCCCCACTGGCACCATTTCCTCCAGTCCTGCCCTGATGGCTGGACTCTCCTGATCTCTTGCTCTCAGCCATGTGAAAGCGGTGATCCTGGAAGTGTAACAGTGCAGCGTTAACCACGTCAGAGTAAGTGGCCAACGAAAGATTCCCCAATGAATGCTAACGGATCCTCCATGTCAATCCATCGGTGAACTTTTGGATATTCTTCTCCTCTGTCGGTATTTCATCAGAAACTATGTTCAGTAGATTAGTGAATTCGGCCTCATACTCGGCCACAGCCCTTCCCTCCTGTCTGAGATTCATTAACTTCCTCCTCATTTCTGTGTGAACAGCTGACGGAAAATACTTGCGGTCGAACCGCACCTAAAACTCTTGTATCGTGAGAGTATCTCTCTCCTCTACGGTGGTAATAGACTCCCACCACTGCAGTGCAGATCCCACTAGCTTGAAAGTAGCTAGTATCTTCTTATGAACATCGGTGCACTCATACATCCTCAAGTGCCTCTGAATGTCTTTCCTCCACTGACTAGATACCACGACATCGGAGCTACCTGCGAACTCCGGTGGGTGTGCTTTCTGAAAAGCATCACGTACGCGTTCCCAAGCAGACAGGAATGCATGTGCCTGAACTGGCGCGACTACCGGTGCCTGGGGTGGTGCCTGCTGTACAACGGCGAGAGCGGCGTTTACCTCTTGGGCTACAATGGCTGCAACCTCGGCGGCATTCATGGCGCCCTGTACTGGAGCTGGCTGTGGCTCTGGCTGTACATTCCTAGGTACCCGTTGTGCACATCGTGGAGGCATCTGAAATAAGAGTAATGTCCATAAGTTCACAGTTATAAACTTAAAATAGCTGAAGAACGTAGCATTTACAAAAGAATACAACAGTCCTAAAATATAGGGCTCTACATCAAAGAAAGCTCAGCAGAAACATAATAAGCCGTACAGATCCTAAAGGACACTAGAACCTGATGCTCTGATACCACCTGTGACACCCCGACTAATTAAATACCGGGTAGCTACTCCTTTATTAAATTAATACAAAATGCCAAGTTGGTTCAGTTAATAGCATCACTGTCGAAAACATTTTAATGATTACTAACCACCTAGTATTTAAAAAGTAAGATGTCAAATTTTAGATTAAATCTGATTAACATGCAGTAAATGAAATATAAAAGAATAACATAACCATTCACAATAAAGTCCCAATAGTGTAATCAACAAATAATAAAGAGTCTGGAGGAAATACTCCTCACAACAATCCCACAACTGAAGTAAATAAAATAGTGTATCCTGAATTAATTACAATCCAAGGTCTGAATAACTGAAATAGAAAATGTCTCTAAAAGAAATGGGCGACATGCCCTACAAATGATGAAACTGAATATGGAGTCAAGACTAGAAAAGGAGGTGTCTACTATCAAGGCCCTGTAACTTCCACAACAGCTACAGCTCGTCACCTGAATAGAATTCCTATGCATGGTGTCCTTGTGGCTGGGCACCTAAAAAGGTTTTTACAAAAATAGATTTGAAAGCAAACAGGTCAGAGCCCGAAAGTGGAGAGTATTTTAAAAACAGCAAGTGCTTTAACAACATTAAAACAATGAATGCAAAGTACATGTTAGGACGTGCTCTCACATGAAATACTCACCTCTCGACTAATTGTGCACTCCTAACGTACCTTACCCATACACGTAATTCTCATACTTATCTAGACCAAAATAACTTCTAACCTTTCTACTTGATTCGTACAATAAGTTCCAACGTTATCAATTAAAAACAGAGAGCTTTACTTAAACTTGGATTCTCAATTATTAGCAATGCAACTTACCAGAGGTTATCCCATTTTTTTTATCTTCTCAAAGCGTTACTATAATTATACTCACAATTCAAACATAACAATTCTTTTCATTTAACCGTATATTATTCACATCATAAATATACAATCCTAACACCTCGAGACTAAGCTGCGGTGCTCACATACTCTGCTATCCCATCCCGGTACATCACGTACATAAGGATCACGCATTCCGAATCTCTCAGGAATCGTTCTCAGATAATAGCAAGTCACAAACAATGGAGGCGAACACAGTCACGTCACATGGGTCACGCACATACTTACGCTCCCACGACCAGCAGATTTATTAACTTCCCAATAAGTCCTTCTCTGACCTATGTCCTCGAGGTACCAATCTAAATCCCCCCCATAGGCACACAATGATTAGATGGCCCTAAGCGAACGCAAACCTCCCGTGATAGCAAGTATGGTAGGTACGTCATACACATAAAATCATATATACTAAGCATGCACACATCTTAGTAATTACCATAATTTATTAGTGGTATACTTCTCATTCTCATACCAACTTATAATATTACACAATTTACATATCCCCGATTTTTACAAATATTTAAGTAGTCAATAATTCTCACATCGTACGTAGTCACTCGCGTCCTAATCCACAAATATCATTTGGTTCAAATCACACTTCTAGGTTTCACTCCTCAAAATATCCCAAATCTCCCAATTATACCAAATAGTTAACAAGGGAAGGTTATCTCTACAATTAAATAAGGTTACGGGACACTAGAAGTCAAATCAGGCCAAAAAGGCCATTCTGTCAACTCGTTAGAAGTCTCGTTCGAACGAGGTCGTTCGAACGAGAGTTCGTTCGAACGAAGTGGGCATCTAACGAGATCTCGTTCAAATGAAAGGCATCGAACGAACATCCAACTCGTTAGAAGGCAAACTGTCAGCTCGTTAGAAGCTCGTTCGAACGAGCTCGTTCGAACGACCTGGACATGTCTTCTGACGAGGTGACAATTTCAAGCCCAGAATTTTCCTATCTCGTTTTTCCCAATTTTCTTCACCTCTAATCTCATCTAAACATCATTCCAATAGTAGTTTAAGGTTTCTAATCATCAGTAAACGTTCGTAGGTCATAACTTAACATATTTATGGGGTCAAATCTCCCTAAACAACACTCAATTATCAAATCTCCCAATTTTCCCCCAAACCTTATGAGTATGAACCCTAGAAAATTAAAGTCATCAATATCCATAATTAAATCCGTTTTTGTAACATAAGAGATGTTTTTCTATCAGTATAATCGCCCAAACACAATTCTACATGCAATCTCTTTATCAAAACATGAATTTCTAATCCCAATTCCATGGGTTTTTATAAATCTCCCAAAACAATGCAATTTTATAAATTTCTAAGAATGGAAGAAGCATTCGTTGAAATTAACGTAATTAAACCACTTGCCTCGAATTATTCTCTGAATTTGCTGATGAATTGATGAAGGTTGCTCTCTCCTTTTTCTCCCAAGGTTGAAGGTTGAAGATGGAGGTTGTGTTTTCTCTTTTGGAAACTTTCTCTAACTTCCTCCTCTAACTCCCGTTGCCCTCTAATCACTTAAGTGTTGGTAATGGGTTAGTGGGTCATTAAATTTCCTATTTTAAACTCCCAAAATTCGTTGGTCATAAATCCCAAAATTTCAAAATTACCAAAATACCCTTTTAAGTTGACGGTATGGCCTAATAATGCCCCGGGACCCCAACTAAACCCCCGGCTAGTGTTTTCTGACTATTTTGACCCTGCCGGACATGTTGGCGCACTCAAAATGACCATACGGTTGATGAAAATAAAATTCACTTTTTAATTAAAATAATTACATTCCTGACGCGACTGTCACACGCGTCCCAACAAAATTTCCAAATTGTCGTATTTCTATCTCGCGACAATTTCAATATTTTTAATATTCATATACCATCATATGTATACACATTATAATCAAATACCAACTCACATCTCGTTAGTATTTTATCCGGATTAATTCTCAATTAATTCCCATTTAATTTAATTAATTCCACAAATAAATATCAATAAAAGTACGGGGTTTTACACTAGTGTCCTTAGGAATCTGTGCGGACGTACTACGCTTTCAGCGTTGCTCTCGATTTGTTATAGAGCCCCAAGATTAGGATTGTTGATTTCTCTTATGAGATTTCGTTCTCCTGCCATGTTAGAAGATTATAGAAATCTTTTACACGCTCGTTGAGAATCGGGTGCGGAGCTCGGAGGGCAGCAGGAGGTGGAGCTTAGCTGGGGAAGCTGGTAGAAGTTGGGGACGAGGACCGCCGTAGAGGTCACTCCCCTTATGGAAATTATTAAGGATTGTTGCAACGACTACTAAAGTATAGTAGCTCGGAGCATCTACGTACTGCTATGGTATAAAATGGTACTTAAATTGAACTACCCCGTGGAGATAAGGGTTCGAAAAGGGTCTTTGATAAGGACCATATATTAAAGTTGGGGTAGCGCAAAGTGAGCATGGCACTACCTATTGGACGCAGATGGCTCGGGAGCTTTGGCTTAGAGCAGGGTATGGAAATACCCAGATGTGAAAATATGAGGAAGATTTTCACTTGTAGGGAGAATGTGGGTGTGTTTAGGTGCCCCTGAATGGACATCCACATGGGGAGCTTTGTTGAAACTGGTAGTATACTCTCCTTTTAATGAAGAGGTTAAGAGGATTAATAAGGTGACTGTAAGGAGTAAGGTTATAGAGTCTGATGGTGCTGACGACCTTATCATGGTCAGGAAGGCCAGTGATCAAAATGGTATTGTGGAGTGCGGAGCCACACGGTTAGTCCTTTTTTTGGTAGGAATAAAGGACAAGGTTAGGGTTCCCAGATGGGGCCTAGAGTTAAGAAATTCTAGTAAAAGGTGTGGCTAGATGAAGTTGTGGTGTTCGATAGCCCTAGACTCGTGTGTGTAATTTGAGCTTTGTATTCGGTCTCGATAGCATTATAATGTAGGCCTATGTGTTTTCTGCGATAGCGGAATTTTGTTTTCCTTCACTCGCCATAGAGGCGGGTGATTATATTTTGTATATATACGTATGAGGTATATGGTATATCGGAGCGATAGCAGGCTAATGATGGCAAGACTATCGTGTCCATGGTTCCTGGAGGGAACAGATTGTGGTTGCGGTGTCTCACCTGGATACAGGTTAAGTACACCTTTGTTACTATGGATTGATGGAACCTCGATGAGCTGAGGCTTCCTTATTTTGGTTGGTATATGTGGCAACCTTATAGGTATAATTTAAGGCCCACAGGATCATTGTTGAGCTGTAAGATTTAGCTCAGTCCTGGTTTGTGCAAGGACTTAGAATTAGTGCTAGCGCTGGGTGGTGTGACTCTTAGTTAGAGATAGGAGTTCAGACCACCTTTTTATGATAAGGGATAGGATTATCCCCGTTGCATGTCTGAAATAACGGGACTCCGTGACCAACGAGGTCAAGTGTTAATGTGTGGAGGGGTTACTTGTTTGGATTTCGCTTTGCGAGACACTCCACACATGACTCTTAACGGCGTCGGGCGTGGAGAGCTATTATAGGATGCAAGGATGGGGGTTAGTCTTATAGTGTGGATGAACCACTATAGACTATGAGCCCTGTGATGATGGTATGCTTATGGAAATATTGTGCTATGGAAAAGCACTAAAGTGGTCCTCTCACCATAAGTAGTTAGGTTGGAGTAGGACTTAGAGAAATTGATTTGAGGATGATAGCTAGGCCTTAATAAGAGGGCAAAATTTGGAGGAAATCGATGATCGGTGTGATGTAAGTAGTGTTCCTACAGAGAGTAGGCACTTCGATTAGTTAGGTTTCCTTCCGTATGGGCGGAAGGATAAGATAGTAGAAATGCGTTTGTAGGATTAGTACGGTAGGATTTAGGATGTCCCGCTGGTGTGCCTTAGGTCCTTATATCTCGATAACCGACAACGCGAGGGAGTAGTGTAACGGGAGGGTTCCTTGTCTGGATTTCGCTTTGGCGAGACGTCCCACGCACGAAACCAAGCAAATATCGGGAGTTGAGAGAGGCCTTGGGCACTAGGGACATATTTAGGATACTCGTTTCATCTAGGTAGGGTAACTCTTAGACCGTAGCATTGTAGGATATAGGCTCGATAAAGTTAGTGGTGCCGAGGATTAGGAGAATTGAAATTTCGCGAGTCGGGAGGACCCATAGATGAGTATTACACCGAGGAAAGGAGATCCCTATTGGGAGAGAGCGTTACGTGTCGAACGTTCTCTATGGATGTGCAGATATGCACAGGTAAGAGAGGTGTATGGGCACCTTGGTGAGATAGTTTCATATACCGCCTGGAATAGAAGGGGCGCCGTATATAAACATGAAGCTTCGCGAGAGGTAAAGCGGTAGTTATAGACTCTTTTCTCTTATTGGCAATAAGAGGAGCTATCAGAGTAACGCGTCGTCGTTGTGCATTAATAGATAGGAATATAGATGAGCTTATAGAGAAGCTAGTACATTTGAGTACACCTTGAGGATGGGTATTAAGTGACGTATTAGAGTCACTTTATGATCACGGTAGCCGCGTAGTACTTGGTTGGGAACTGTTGGGTTAGTGTCGTTTCCCTTGAGGTTTAGGATTTGTAGTGATCCTAGATATATCTGAATTTCGAGGACGAAATTCCGTTGTAAGGGGGGGAGTATGTAACAACCCGTCCTTTTGGAGAGGATTAAATTCCATAATTAAGTATAGTTTGGAATTTGGAGAATTTCTCGAAATAGTAATTTTTGGGATTTTCAAGGATTTAATGATTTTCGATGGATATCGTAATTACTTTTGGGACTATATAGGTCGCTATAATTTAATTATATGTCGCCGTGGAGTATTGCGACAAAAGAGGTAAGATTTTGAGTAGAAGACCGCATTTATTTATTATGGGTTAGAATAGTGATTTGCGGTCAAGTACCTCGGATGGAAATTTTGACTGCACCATGAGTCTCGGAATGTCCGAGATAGTCGGAAAAGAGTGTCCGATTGTCGAAATTGAGTTCCGAGTAATTTAAGAGTTAAATAGACTCGTAAATGAGTAAACGAGTCGTTTTGGGGGTATTAAGGGATTTAACCCTTTTCTCCTTATAAAATGAGGGAGAGGGAAATAAAAGAGAGAAGAAAAGAGAAAGAAGAGAGAGAGGAGGAAGAAAAGAGGAAAAAGGGGGAGATTCCGGTCAGCCTCCGCGGGATTCGGTTCGAGGACGTCGGATTTTATCCACGAGGCAAGTGTTTGCTTGCTTTATTTATTTTTAAGCATAAATATCTCATATCATTGTTGGTATAACAAACCCTAATGATTTTGGGTTGGGTATTCGTGGATAAAACGGGTTTTTGGGAGTTAAAACGAATAAACCCCTAAAAATGGTAAATTGGAGAAACTTAGGTTTTAATTGAAATTAATTGGTGATTCCGGGTTCTAGGATGTTTAGAACCCGTATTATAAGTGTATTGTAGTTGGTTAAGGTTGTAGGACGTTGGGTGAGGCGACAAAAGCTTGGGAGAAGCTTTAATGTCCGAAATCGTCTCGGAGAAGACGATGAGTAGTAACCCGTCACTTTAGGGGGCCATTTTGGCTAGGCAAGGAATTGATTTAGCTTTCGGCCAAAACAAAAAAGTTGTAGATATTTTCAATACGGTCGCGTGGGAGCTGACCGCGTATTTTTTTGATTTTTCTACGATTTGATATGATTTTTACAAGATGGCAGCTCCGGGTTGAAATCATCAACTCGAAAATCAAATCAGGAATTGGAAAAACTACGGCTAGAATTAATTGCGTAGATGTTCGGGATAATTTTTGGTGTAGTTTAGAAACCCCGTTAATGAATTTGGGTTTGTAAGAATAAATCCGACTTATAGTTTAAATGGTGAGTGGATTAAATTTTGGGGTTTTGGGTTATATATAAAACCCTAAGCAAATTTGGGATTTTCGGACAAGCCGAATCGATTCGGACAGGCCAAATTGATTCGGTAAGAGACAGTTTGAAAGTAGAACCATTTCGAATCGATTCGGATAGGGCGAATCGATTCGGTTGCCAGCGAATCGATTCGGGCAGGCCGAATCGATTCGGTCCTGGCAAAATTTTGAGGTTTTCTCCTTTTAAGTTTAGGGATACTTAAATTATGGTTTTGGAGATTATTATAGGAGTTTCTACATGTAATATTAGGAATCCTAGATGATGATTTGATGAGGATAAGAAAACCTCGGATTAATTTAGAGTGTGATCCGGGGTATGGAGTTAATTAATGTTTTGGGATAAGAGACATTCGGGTTGACGTATAAGTCCTTAAATGAAATTAAGGTATTTTGTTAGCTATAAAAGTAAGAGAATACTTTGGGTTTAGTATCATGCATATATGAATGCATGATTATGATTCCTTGAGGGAATCTTTGGGATTAATGGTCATCGCTAGATGTACTTGGCATATGGCCATTTTTATATATTCAGGGAGGAATATATGGTATATGTATATACTATGTGATTAAAGTATATATATAATTTGAGATAAATGGTTTTGAAAATAAATATGAATATTTTCAAAATGGTAAATGAATGATTTTCATAATTGATAAAATATGGATTACACACCTCCCTAAATCGCTACCCCTGGCTAATAAATGCAGGGTGGATATAGTCCTATAGGCCATGTGAGCGTTTGTTGATATATATTTTTAGCGATGGGTAGGAGATTCCGGGTGTGGTCTTGACTACCCCGCAGGCTCATGGCCGCTTCCCGACGTCTTGCGATGTAGGATCCCAGGTTGTCTTGATGATAGGCCCTGGAAGATGATAGCCATTTAGGGGCGCGCACAGTGGGGAAACCCGAACGGGAAGTCTTTGAACGCGTTATATTAAAGCAATTCATGATAATGGATTGGCTTTAATTACATTTCCTGGATATAGGAAGGGAAATGGGTTATATGTTTAGCTTCGGTAACACTCCCGGATGGAAGAAGGGATGTGGAAGCATATGATATGGTAAAAGCATTTTTATGATAATAAAAATGGCTTTTAATTACATTTCCTGAGTATAAAAAGGGAAATGGGATAATTGAAAAAGGAAAAGCATTTTTATGTTAATAAAATTGGCTTTTAAAAAAGATATATGTTTTGGTATAGCAATTCATGCTAATGAATTGGCTTTTAAATACATTTCCTGGATATGAGAAGGGAAATGGAAAGTTTTGAAGTAAAAATGATAAATACTTTGTGTATCGAATACACCTCAGTCCGGGAGGTAGATCCGGATGAGTATTACAAAGATAATAATAATTAAACCTCAGTCCGGGAGATATTATCCGGATATAATTGTAGATGTATATATATATGTAATTATACGTTTGTGCATGCTACGGGCCTAATGGATGTCTACCATTAACCCTGCCAAGTAGTAGTGTATCGGGGGGGTTTCTTGTTTGGATTTCGCTTTGTGAGACACCCCACGCACGAACTTAGTGCAGTGTTGAGAATGGAGGGAGGTTTAGCCCTTAGCACTTGGACTATCTGGGGTAGATAGTAGTTGGGGGATAGACTAGATAGGAAGGGATAACTTGACTAGGGTGTGTTTTTAGGGTGCGCTAGGTGTGCACTACTAGAGGAGAGGTGAGGGGTATCTCATGGGAGTGCGATACCAATTTAAATATGAAATAAAACGATTTTTCTAAAAATAATGCATTTATGCACTTGCAAAATATTTTCAAAATTCGGGCTCTGACCCGTTTATCTACTTTCCTTTCTTTTTATATATTATATATATATATAGGTGTCCAGACACAGGGACGCCTGGATGGAAACTTCTTTCGAGTCAGACGTCTGCTGCAGCAGCTGTGGATTCTTGCGGGTTCTCGGTAGACGCTTCGTTTCTTGTACTCTAGATAGGAGGTATTGTACAAACATTCGGGCCCATGGTCCAACTGTTTTTATTTATTCTTCGCACGTTATTCGATATGGTTGTATAATTTGAACCGAGTGTTCGGTTATTTTAATTTATTTCATTTTCATTTCAGTTTTATTTACGCACTAAATTGTGGATGTTTTATTTTAATTGATTAAAAGAGTAGATAAGTTAAAATTTTAACGCCCGCCTAATAGGATATTAGTAATTAAAGGGATTTTCGACAGTGATGCTAAGAATGATCCATATGTGACTCCTGTTTTAATTCGATATAGGAGTGATCGCCCGGTATCCCATTAGGCGGGTCGTTACACAAATACACCACGTTTATTTAGAAGCTCATGTTCTGGCTTGATGGTAATTTTCCATTTTGGCCAATCTACTCTTTGTCGACATTCATTTAGAGTACGTGGTTCATTGTTATTATCATTACCCTTTGAAAATCTCGCAGCTACTGAATATGAAAATATGTCACAGTTTCTTTACGATCTCCCATTTCTCTCGAATATGCATAAAACATAGACATCTCATTATTATTATTGGATACCTTTGTCTCTTCAGGGGCATGTATAATCACTTTAGTGACTTGTGTGTTTTTAGAGACAATAACCTCTTCAGGGATTTCAGAGAAGTGAATTTTTTATTCATAACCTCTTCAGGAGGGTTATTAGGGCATGTCTTTTTAATTTGATCTCCGCTTCTGGGGAGTAGAGTCTTTGGAACCTATAGGTCTTTCACGCTTCTGGCGTTCAACATATTCATTTTCTGCTGAGGTCAACATTTATCCCACTGGTCCATTAATTTTGGATAGCACATTTGCAGCGGGCAGATGAGACTTGATTAATTTTGTAGTATCATTGAATGCATTGGATAATTTATTTTCAATTTCTTGAAGATGCAATATCCTTCTCACTTCATGCTCACATTGAGCAGTACGGGGGTCCAGATGAGACAAAGTGTGACTGTTCCATGTTCATTCTCATCGTTCTTTCGGAACTGACTATACTTCTGGTATGCTCTTTCCTCCCTTTAACGGCGGGAAGAGTGTCTCATCAAAATGACAATTCGCAAATCTTGCGATAAATGTATCACCTATTAGTGGCTCAATATAACGAATGATTGATGGAGAATCATAACCAACATATATTCCTAAATGACATTGGGGACCCATTTTGGTTCATTGGGGTAGGTACATGCATTGCACAACCAAATTTATGCAATTATGATATATTTAGTTGACATACAAACACCTGTTGAAAAGGTGAAAATGGGTTATGATCAGTGGGTCTAAGATTAATTAACTAGCAGCGTGAAGGATAGCATGTCCCCAAGCAGAGACTGGGTGTTTGGATTGGATAAATAAAGGTCGCGCAATAAGTAACAAACGTTTAATTAAAGACTTAGCTAAACAATTTTGGTCTTGGACACGGGGGACTGGGTGCTCAACATCAATTCCTTCTGATAAACATTAGTCATCAAAAGATTGAGAAGTAAATTCTCCTGCATTATCTAAACGGATGGATTTAGTGTGTTGATTAGAAAAATGTGTTCTAAGTTTTATGATTTGAGGAAGTAATTTTGCAAAGGCTAAATTATGAGTAGATAATAAACAAACATGTGACCAACGAGTGGATGCATCAATTAAAACCATAAAATATATAAAAGGTCCACTAAAAGGGTGCATAGGCCCACAAATATCCCCTTGAATTCTTTGTAAAAAGGATTGTGACTCAGAAGCTATTTTTAGAAAAGATGGTTTGACAATTAATTTACCTTGAGAACAAGGCCTGTAAAAATGATCATCGAGTAAGTTAAGTTGTTTGTTTATTAACGAATGCCCATATGAGTTATTTATGATTCGATGCAACAAGTTTGGTCTAGGGTGACCCAAGAGGTCATGCCACAATTTTCCCACCAATTTCTTTAATGAACGACATGTACGTGTTCAACACCCACTACGACCACATCTGTGACAAATATCATTTGGATTTTGTGTATTTGACTTTTGATTCCATTTATTATTATGATCATTCCACTTCTGGCGCTTCTTGAATTTTGTATTTTTTCTAGGGACTTGATAATGGTAGCCATCTATTTTGGAGTTTCCACGCCCCCACCACATATTTCCTTGACCTCTTTCGTTGTTCTGAACAGAGTTAGCATTCATTTCAGGAAGTCGTTGTTCTCCTCAGCAACTAGGAGATATAAGATTAGTTTTGAGTACCTTTTATATCTTCGCTCTCGATATTTGTAACACCCGCCTAATTAAATATCGGGTGATCAGTTCCATACCCAATTAAATCATAATATACAATTGGTTCATTCTTAGCACACGGTCGAAAACATTTTCCTATCACCTAATACTCAAATAAGCTAGTGTTAAAAACTTTCCAATTTTAATTTAATAAATTTTCATTTTACCATTTCGAACAATTCCACACATTCCATTCCACAACAACATAACTGAATAAATATCACAATAGAATTTAAATACAACTGGAATAAAACTTTTCTAGTAAATATATCTCAATGCATAAATCCCAACGATAGTAAATGAAACCCAATGACACGAGTATAAAATCCTGACTTAGATAGAAGAGAAATATCTAAAATCCTCTTGGGCGACATACCTTAAATGAAAGATCACTACAGAGTATGAATCAAATAAATGAAGGCATCTAAACAATACTCCATAGCTCCATATCTCGTCAACCATCATAATCCTCTATGGCTGGTGTCCCTGCGGTTGGACACCTGATATAGAAGATACAAGAGAGAAAAGAGAATATGCAAGAAAACGGGTCAGAGCCCGATGGTAAAATAGTTTTGAAAACAGTAAGTGAATAGTTGCAATATTTATCACTTATAATAGACATGTTAGATTATCGGACTCTCTCTTGAGATTCGCACCTCTCATTTAGAGTGCACACCTAACGTACCTCTAAATCATACTAGTTACTATTCTCCATGCCAACTATTTTATAATTGTATTAACTAATCATAGCCCATATCTATCCCGTATAATTTACATATATCCAATAAGATTCAACACGGATAATCCTTTTTATTTATTCAACATAATTAAGCATTAACATAATTAATTACATACTATTATCTTTCAATTTTACTTAATTCACACAGTAGATAGATCTAACCAGTATATACATATTCATTCAATTCATTATATATATACACTAGGGTATGCCCGTGCCTGAAGGCACGACGCTAATTTTCAAAAGTGTACATCTTTGATAAGACCATACATCGTATTTAGTTCGCAACAGATAAATAAATTTTGAAATGACATATGGCACGAACCTATTAATTTAAAAAATTGGGAAATTTTAATTTACATACATACATACACCGTGTTTATATACATACATATATACACCCTGGTACGAACCTATTAAGTCAAAAAGTTTTCTTAAAACATGTAATTGTAAACAATTTTAAAAATTTGGGCGAATTTAAACGTGTTTATAGCCCATCATAAACATCATATCCATAAAAATTATAATTTTAGTATTAAAGCATTTTTACAACACCATGTAAACATTTTAGATTTTTTTGGAAAAATCTATTTTGTTTATAGGACTACGCCCTATTTAAAAAGTAAAAAAATACTTCCAACAACAACAATAATTGTTAATCTTGGATCTCGTATAAACAACATCATAATTTAAGTAAAAAAAATTTACAACACAACTAAGTGTAAATAATTTACAAAATTTGGACATAATTCCCTTTGTTTATAGAACTATCCGCCTTGTTTAACAAATAATAATTACTCAAACAACAACAATAGTAGTCCATCTTGGACCTCATATAAATAACATAATCGATTCCACAAAAATCGATGTCTTTAATTTTCAGTCCCCAAAATTACAAATAAGAAGAAACATAGACATGACTCAAATAAGAACTTACAAAAGCATGTGATCATCTCATCAAAACTATCCAAATCAGCTCATCAAAATCATCCAACAAAAAACCTACAAACATAATAAAGCGGATATCATCCAAAACCATCCAACATTTGTTGTCAATCTACCTTTATAAAAAGAACTCAACAAACTTGAGTTATTTTCTGACTTGATATAACCCAGCCATGTATCTTATAATATTAATGACATGGATGCCTCGAATTTTAGCGAGCCGAATGATGCACTGTCCCACAACGCTTGTAGCCCCAAAAAGGTATTCCAACAACACAAAAAGGGGCTCCAAATGATACTGGTACTGCCTTCATTTCCAGCTAAGGTTGATTCCTGAGTTGATGTCATTTTCCTTGGGTTCTTAATGTAAAATTTCATTCCTATCCACTTCAGAGGATCGGTTTCAAGTCTAAATAAAGAAAAAAAATCATATTAGTACATATGTTAACCATTTAGAACATTGAACCACAATCAGACTTTCTAAACAAATGTCAGTAATAGAAGTCTTGCATTTACCGAACAATAGAATAAAATAAAAGATTGGGCATATACAAACAAAGTGATAAAGTTTGAGATGCGTGTGATCCAAATAAAAAGTCAATTGGAAAAAATCGGGATTTTTTTGACTAAAAATCAGTGGCAAAATAATGTACATAGGGAACAGCTAATAAAAAACAAAATAAAAAAATACTTATGAAGTAGAAAAAATAAACGAAAGCATATGCACCTACTTAGGAAGGATATACAATAATCACCCAAAATGAAATTGTACGTGTAAATAAATCTCATTTTTTATGTATATCATAAAAGAAAGAGCATGTACTACAGCTCATTTTTTACCTAAAAACACATAAATTAGAAATTAGATCAAGACAGTGTAGAGCTGTAGTACCTGTAGAGCTCATTTTTTTGCACATGTACCAGAATTAGATCAGGATAGTGTAGAGCTTTACTCAAGACAGAATTAGATCAAGATAGAATTAGTAAATCTCATTTTTTTGCACAGGTACCAGCTCATTTTTTTAATTTCTAATTTTTGCCCAGGTACCAGAATTAGATCAAGACATTGTAGAGCTGTAGTACCTGTAGAGCTCATTTTTTCGGGTTTTTCAGGTACCAGATCAAGAAAGTGTAGAGCTGTAGTACATGTAGAGCTGTAGTACCTGTAGACAGAAATTAGAGCAGGTACTTGTGCAGAATTTAAGCACCAACTCACGTTGAGATTTACTACTCTCCAGCAGAGCTGGTACCTGTGCAGAATTTAAAGAGGCTCCGTGTTTATATTCATCGTCCGTATTCAGATGGCTCGAGCAAATCCAGGAGCCCAGCTCCTAGAGCTGGAAGAAGGCAGAAAGCCATCCCTAGGAGCTGTCCAAGCCCAAGTCCCAAAAGAATTACAAAGAGTTCAGTATTCCAGAATGACAGTTCAACTCTTTCTATAAAGTCAGGTCAGCAAATCCTCATAGTACTATGAGAAGTCCTCATAGGATTCCTATGGGAAGTCCAGCACGTAAAGCCCCAGAACCTTCTGCTTCCAATCACTGCATCAAACTTCAAAAGGAGTAGCAATCGACAGTACACTACTTCAAACTATAAGGTCACTTTAGAATAAAGTGACAACTTCAAAAGGAGTAGCAGTTGACAGTTCACTCAAACTATAAGGTCACTTTATAACCTTTATTGTGTTCTTGTGGTATTATAATCATGTATTTTGTCAAGATTCATGTATTTCATCAATATTAAAAGTTCCTTAATACATGTAGTTGGGTTATGGGCAATGGCAGGACATCAAGAATAACAGTTGTGTGGCATGTGTTTGAAAAGACCACATCCCAAGCTGTGGTCAACCCATTTCCACTATTTTAGGAAGAATCTCACCTGATCAAAGTCTTTTAACATTCTTCCTTGTGCTAATGAAGCATGTAATTGAACCATACAACTGAAATTAAAACTGCACTTAAATTAAGTAGTATATCAAGAACATAGGTTATTAGAAGTTAAGTTTCATCTGTCCATATAGAAATGCGTGTAGGTATAATTACCTCACTATCAGCAGGTTTATCCAGTTTTAGAAAATATCAAATGGATTTAGAATCCAATAACCCCAAAATTGTTCATATTAAATTGACAATAAGATATAAGTTTATATTACCTTCAAATCTTTGCTCCAATGTTCCAATTTTTTTGGAGAGTTTATCGAAGTGTGGCCTGCCATAGAGAACACCCACAAATGAAAACTTATAGCAAGAAAAAATATAGATTGTAAATTTAGATGTAGATATTTTTTAACCTCCATCTTTGAGACATCTCTTCAAACAATACCTTGATTATGTTCATATAAGAAAGGCGTAAATCAATATTATAAGCATATATCGTCATTCACCGTTGAAAGTACCAAATGTAGTTCTTTCTACCAAATGTAAGGTTTGTAAGGTTTGGCATTACAGGCTTGTAAGGTTCTTTAAACATTATAGGCTTGTAAGGTTTGGCAGTAGCTGATACAACATTGAATATTGGCAGCAGCTGATAAGGAATTGTAAGGTTTGTCAGTAGCTAATGCGGTTGCCACTCAAATCTCTAACAAAACAAAAGATCAAAAAGAAATAAAGAACTCAGTTAGCCAAAAGCCATAAATAAAATACTATATTTGTAAGAGGGAAAAACCAATAATTATCTCACAATGTTCTCAGCAATGTAAAGGACAAAAGCACGAATCCCATTGTCCCATTGAGTCCTAACCCAAGAATTTGACTGTCAAACAACAACAATACATTTCGTTATCCAAATCAATGTACTAATCAAAGAACAACCATTTTTTTACGAAAACATACATGTATGTGTGTATATATATAACACTCGCATTTAAACAACAGCAGAACCCTGTACCCCTCACAATGAATCTTAAAGTCAGCAATGAAGCCAAGCACATTGTATCCCTCGTCATCCACTTCGTATTCCTTAATTGATCACTTCTCTAATTATTATTGATATGAACTCTTTATGCTTATATACGCAGGGGAACCACATAGGCATTTTATCAAGCAGTCATTAAACACAAAATGGATAAAAGCACATTAATGTACAAAGAAAAAAGGATTAGATAAATTAGAGAATCTAGATAATTATTGAGTACTAAAGAATCTAAAATTGAAAAAAAAATGCATAAACAATATTATGGTGAGAGTAATCCAAGTTGCTGTGATATGTATAGGGCATGAAAGAGCAGGGCATGAAGCTGCTGCACTCCCACACGATTCCACTTTCCAACCCACATCTCTTGGGCTCGAGAAACATTAATTCCCATCATGAACAGGGGGTGATCTCTTATCACCAGTAATAATGTCGAAATAATGATGCACTGATCAACATATCGCTAACTCGGGACAATTTTTTTTAAAAAATGAACTTTATCAAACATGGGATGAATTTTCACTCTATCAACTGCTATAAAACATGGGATGAAGACCCCTCCACTCTCCCCATTTATCAGCTAAAAAGCACATTCAAAACAATTTTTGAATAAAAAACACAATACACCTTTTGCTGACAGAATTTAAAACCAACTTAGCCATGAAGACCCCTCCACTCTCCCCAGTAGAAGGGTACTCTCTTGTCACTAATCTAGCTAGCATTTTCAAAGTTACGCAGTTTAATGAATCGACCAACTACTTTAATGGCAGACCTAACTTTCACCAAATTGCTCTCAAGCCTCTCAAATCAGCTATATATCTTGATAAACTCTGTTTTAGCACTGACAGAGGTTTTATTACACCAATATAAAATATATGTGTAAGCTTGCTAAGTTATTTCAAGTGAACAAAAAAAAATTAACAGACAAAAAAACTATCTTACCAGAGAAACTTTTGGAGCCGGTGATGGACCACCAGCTTCTCCACTACCATCGAACGGCTTTTGAACCTCTTTATTGACATAAAACCTGTTCTGCCATTAAAATAGATAAATAATTAAAAACAATACAATATAAGAGAAGTGTCAAAAGAGAAGTATTAGACTTCACAAAACCATCTCTACACCACATGGTATCTCGAATTTTCTTAAAAATCTCAGTTGTACACAATATAATGAAAACCCATTGAAGAATAAAATTCTATTGTACACAAAATCTAAACACAGACGTTCTAAAAACAAACATAACAAACACGCAATGAACAATAAGAAGTTTTAAAAACCAACAAAGGTAATCGTTGACAGATCTGCATAAATATACTGCTACAGTCAGAAGCTGAGTCCTAATCAAATTTGTCTCACACAAATAGACATGGGCAATACACGTAAGCCCTTTTTTTATCCATATAAAAAATTATTTATAAAAATTAGGAATCATTACTAACAAAAATTAAACTTAAATCCCACCAGATATATTGACTTTTCAAAACTGTTGAGATCCTTCTTCCCACCAAATATTACCACCAAAATGTTAATTCTAAAATGCTAAATAGCATGATCACGTAGCAAGTGAAAACTGTATTTCATACAGTAATATCAAATATGAAGGTTTAAGCATGGTACTAATATTTTCAGCAATAACCTCATTCTTCCTCTCGCAACTCTTAATACACACGATAACCTCATTCTTTCCGATCCCCGCAGATTTGATAATATCCATTGAAACCATGCAATCTTGCACACTCAAGAAGCGTCAGAAACACCTGGAGGATAATGGCCTGTTAAGAGTGCAAATAGAATTAGAATTGGAGCTTCATAATTCTTAGATTTTAGCCCCTGTGATCAGAAGAATAAAAAGTTATATAAACAATCCTTATGATAAGGATTTTAGCCCCTATTATTTTATAAAGGAATCTAAATTATACTGGAACTCTAATAACTTGAAAGGAAATAAATAAATTATATTGAACCAAACAAAAATGTGAATAAAGACCTAAATTAGGTAAATACCCCAAATTACACAACCCTAGGCCTTTAATTGAAAAGGATGATCAGAAGACTAAACAGTTACATAAATAATCCTTATGATAAGGATTTTAGCCCCTATCATTTTATAAAGGAAATCTAAATTATACTGGAAATCTAATAACTTGAAAGGAAATAAATAAATTATATTGGACCAAACAAAAATGTGAATAAAGCCCTAAAAATTAGGTGAATACCCCAAATATCGTAGCCCTAGACCTGCAATTGAAAAAATGATCAGGACATAAGATGTTGAACTCAGTTATACGAAATTGAATATTAAGATAAATATTGTACACAAAGAATAAAAATATAAAAGAAAGGGGAAATATTGTGTCTGTTTCATATCACCTCCACATAACCCAAACTAAAACACAATATGAATAAGAGAATCTACTTGATACAAAATGAATGAAACTACATACCACAAAACCCAATCTAAGCCTTTAATGTTATGAATCAAATCAGTCTAAGGTGGTGACTTCAACTCAGTAGAGACAATAAGATGGATTTCTGCCAATAACACGCACTGGGGATCTGTAGTCGCTGAGCATAGGTGGTAGCACCCTTTGGGGGAGACATCCTTGGAGCTCGTGGTGGTAGGCGGATAAGTTGGAGGAGGATAAGGTGGAGTGCGGTGGAGAGCAAGGAGTACGGCGGTATGTGATCTTTGAAACCCTATTCTTGTGGAAAGAGGGGAGAGAGTGAACTGATAGATAGCATAGTGAGGGACTACTATGAGAAACGTGTATGGTTTAGACAAATAAGTGAAAGGGATAAATTGGGAGGACCATTGTACCCCTTGTATTTGAATTTTGGGTAAAAGGAGGAAAGGAAATGAAGGTAAAAAAGAGGGGGAACTCAAATATGTAAAGGACAAACTTGTCTTCCAAATTTGTGAATAGTGAAAACACCATCCTACTTTATTATATAGATATATATGATACAATACGGCACCCCGAGACACAACTGCGGTCCATGCATTACTCTGCTATCATGTCCCAGTATAGCTTATCGCCGTTTAGGGGACTATAGGTTCGGTAAAGATTCCTCGAACCACAAATATCAACCACAAATATTAGAGGCGAATATAGTTTCAAGCCTATGGGCTACGCACATACCTACGCACCCTTACGATCGTCATCACTATCATTCTCAATGATAGCCCGTACCTAGGTTTTATGTTCTCGAGCGACAAGTAAAAAATCCCATGGATTCATCAGGATATAATTGCCCTCACGCGCAGACCTCCTGTCGATAGTAAGTAAGCTGGGTATGTCACACATATAAATTATCAATCAATCAAATAGGCATTATCATATACCTATATAAAATTAGGTACTTACACTACCTATATCATATTTGGAATTCATCCTATCACAAGTACCCGTCGTATTTATTGAATACTACCGACACTTGTAATCATGTTATTAACATATTTTTTTATGTAGTTATCTCTCACATAATATTTTATCCGACCCAAGTACCCGTAAATATATCATCAATATTACCCTTACTTGATATAATGATTATTCTCCTCTAAATCGTAATATAATTATGTAGATATCTCTCACAAAACTTTAATCCTCAAATCCAAATAATTTTTCAACATCAACCCAAGTCCCTTGCTCCTTGTTAATGTACCAAAATTAATAAAATCTCACCATGGGACAAATTACCATTTTCCAAACCTTTTTTTTTCGATAAAGGTACATTCTGCTAGAAATAAAAATTATAATTTTGAGGCTTTTCTTCTTTGATTTTGAAAAAACTTAAAACTTCAAAGTTGTGCAGAATGTGATTTTATACAGAACCATACGAGCACACTGCCATTTTCCTCTTAAAACAGTCCTAAAATTATCATACAATGTTCGTCCTTTTCAACAATTTTTTTTCATGTGTTTTATAAATTTTCTTTCTCATCAAAACCAACACAAATCAATCCAAAACTTCTCCTAATTAATCTCAATTGATATAGCAAGGTATATGATCAATTTCTACTAATCAAACAACTTAAAATCATCAAATAGTTTTAATTAAATCCTATTATTCCAAGAATTCTCATTGGGTTCTTATTTCTCAAAAAATCATAATAACTCAGACTTTTTCTATCATTTGAAACCCAAAATTCGTTGATTAAATCATTTAAATAAAAAGAGATTTACTCACTCTAATTCCATATCAATAACAAATTCCAAAAACTCTATAGTTCACCCTTAAATCATGTAAGTTCATACTTCTTATTTAACCTATCTAGCATGGATATTATAAGCAATAAAATAAAGCAATAACTACACTTGCCTTAATTATGTAGGTCTGAACCTTTGGTGATGATGGTGTAGAATCCTTTCCTCATTTTCTGGTGACTTTTCGGTGGTGGTGCTAGTGGTAGAAGGTGGTTAATCCCCTTTGGCTTGCCCCAAAAACCTCCTTCCTAAGCAACCTCTTCTCCTCCCAAGAAACTCTTCACTTTCTCTCACACTAATAGCTCTCAAATATTTTGTGATAAAATGAAATGAACCTGCGTTCCTCTAATCCATCACCTTTATAATAAGACAAATCCTAAAATCACTATTCACCTTCCAAATAAAATGACTAAAATGCCCCTTTGGGGCTTTCATCTCCAAAGTGACCCGAGACCCAAATCCAACACCCAAATAGACTTTTCTGACTATTTTGACCCTTTAAGATGCAACGGTGCACTCGAAACGACCATAAGACTGATATAAAATAATGTTTCCTTTTTATTCATTTAAATTAGTCCCGACTCGTCCCATACCGTATCCCGATTAAAGTTTCATTATTACCATATAAGTAACTCATGACAATATAAATAACATCATATTCATATATTAGTTAAATATCACTAAGTAATATTCAGAATCTTATATCTCAATATCCACAATTAATATAAAATTCGGATTAATCCCAATTAATTAATTTAAAATTAATTCAAATTAATCCCTTTAACTTTTAATTTATCTCATTTTAAAAGTCATTAAAATTACGGGGTATTACATACTTCCCCCCTTTATAACAGAATTTCGTCCCGAAATTCAAAAAATAAAGCATAACTGGTAAGGACAACTCCGGGTATTAATCTCAGATCTCATGGAATCTCTGTCGTACCGCCCATATAGTACATTATCGAATACCCCCACTAATGTTATACACCAAGCCTTACCATTTAGTTTCAATTGTCTCGAGTTAAAATTTACCCAATCCTTCCTATACCATCCTCGTGGCAAATTTTGGGGAGTAGCGGTCCTAAATCATCAAACAACTAAATCTTGAAGTCATAACTTTTACTTTCATTTACCTCAAGAATACTGGCTGTGTCACAATTATGGAAAATACTACAATCCAGCCTTCCAGGGTGCCCATACACCCTATGTGTGTACATTCCGTCATAAGATCTAAATGAATGTGGTTCCTCTGTAAGGATACCCTTAATTAACGGACTACTTATAATATAATTTGTATCACCATTATTTCCACATTCACATTTGGCGACTCCATTAGCCTCAAATCATGCCAGAACTCATAACTCTTTGATTAATATATATACATATAATAGTAAAAGTTATAAACTCATATCCTAAAGACCCAACTTACTTTGACTCCCAACATTCGTTAGTTTCATGCATGGGGTGTCTCACAGAGCGAAATCCAAACAAGGAACCCCCTGATACACTACTACCTAAAATAGTCGGTCATCGAAACTCCTCAGGTCCTTAGTCTATAGTATATAACTTCCCAACAGGTTTTGTCTATTTATATATAAGTCAACTTATTCACTCTTTTGCTAAAGATAATACGCTAACTATACCATCAATTTTGGCCTTATCTGCACCAAGCCAATCCATGACGATAATCACATTAAACTCGAACATGTCTAAAACAAGCAAGTCCCCAGTAAAATCAGACTCACGTTACGACATATAAAGAAAATAGGCGTCCCACTACCCATCGGTGAGTCTACATAAATAGCATTACTATTGTCCAAGTATAGTAACCATATGGCCCACGCAAATCTAATGGGTAAATTAAAGTGAGGCCCCACGTGTAAAACATATCGTGTTCCATAGCCCCATAGTTAGAAAAACATACCCTCATTCGCGGGCGGTGGTTGGAATTTTTTCCTTACCCGGATAATTCTGCCTCTTGCGTCCAGTCTTTCCACACAAAAAACATCGGCTAGTGAACTCTTCCCTATTAAAATTCTGTTGATTATGGTTATATTTCTCAGTTCCACCTCCTTCTTGGCCCAGTTAACCCTGTTGAGTATCTTGGTGGAAGATAATATCAGGTTGAGGACAGGTCCTCCACTTGAGACCCTGTTGTTCACACTTATAACAGAGTCCTGAAAGTATTTGTTTTCCATGTCCTTGTTGTTCTTGCTGTTCGGGTCGGATTTCCCCTCCAGTCTGATCCGGACAAGTTTGACGTTTATGACTGTCTCTTCCACATATGAAACAACCTTTTATGACTTCATTCTTTCCCTGGCTTTGTGGGTTCTGATGTTGTTTGTTCTTCCTGCTAATTCCATTGCCTTCATGGTCCTGACAATCCTGAGAAACTTGTTGTTGTCGTACAGGTATTTTCCCGTAATTATTTACCCCTGACATGACAAATTGTCTGTCTTCTCTTGTTTTTTTCCCCCTATAATTGGCATACGACGATCTTGGTTCCGTAAGACTTCTGTAGTAACTTCTTTTTCCATAATACCTGCAATTTTGGTGATTGATACTCTCTCCGGGTGTACCCGAGGTATTAGTTGACCTTGTTCTACATTGACTTTCCCATTAGTGTTAGTCTATTCTTTACGACATGCCATCTGAAAGACGAAATAGATTGAATGAGTTCAGCATTCATATAGATAATTGTGGAAGTACGAATTTCCATCGTGTAAGGATGAATACAACATTCTTAATATTATGGCTCTACATCAAAGAATGCTAAACTGAAAGCATAGTAATCCATATAGACCCTAAAGGACACTAGAACCGGATGGTCTGATACCACCTATAACACCTCGCCTAATTAAATATCGGGTGATCAGTCCCATAACCAATTAAATCCGAATATACAGTTGGTTCATTCTTAGCACCACTGTCGAAAACATTTTCCTCTCACCTAATAGTCAATTAAGCTGGTGTTAAAAAATTTACAATTTTAATTTAATAAATTTTCATTTTACCATTTCGAACAATTCCACACATTCCATTCCATGACAACAAAACTGAATAAATATCACAATAGAATTTAAATACAACTGGAATAAAATTTTTCCAATAAATATATCTCAATGCATAAATCCCAATGATAGTAAATGTAACACAATGACACGAGTATAAAATCCTGACTCAGATAGAAGAGAAATATCTAAAATTCTCTTGGGCGACATGCCCTAAATGAAAGATCACTACAGAGTATGAATGAAATAAATGAAGGCGTCTAAACAATACTCCATAGCTCGTCAACCATCATAATCCTCTATGGCTGGTGTCCCTGTGGCCGAACACCTGATATAGAAGATACAAGAGAGAAAAGAGAATATGCAAGGAAACGGTTCAGAGCCCGATGGTAAAACAGTTTTGAAAACAGCAAGTGAATAATTGCAATATTTATCACTTATAATATACATGTTAGATTATCGGACTCTTCCTTGAGATTCTCAGCTCTCTTCTAGAGTGTAAATCTAATTTACCTCTAAATCATACTAGTTACTATTCTCCATGCCAACTAGTTCATAATTGTATAAACTAGTCATAGCCCATATCTATCCCGCATAATTTACATATATCCAATAAGATTCAACATGGATAAGCCTTTTTATTTATTCAACATAATTAAGCATAAACATACTTAATTAATTACATACTATTAACTTTCAATTCTACTTAATTCACACAGTAGATAGATCTAACCAGTATATACATATTCATTCAATTCATTATATATAGACATATATATAATACAATACGGCACCCTGAGACACAACTGCGGTGCATGCATTACTTTGCTATCATGTCCCAGTATAGCTTGTCGCCGTATAGGAGACTATAGGTTCAATAAAGATTCCTCGAACCACAAATATTAGAGGCGAATATAGTTCCAAGCCTATGGGCTATACACATACCTACACACCCATATGACCGTCATCACTATCATTCTCAATGATAGCCCGTACCTAGTTTTTATGTTCTCGAGCGACAAGTAAAAAAATCCCATGGATTCATCAGGATATGACTGCCCTCACAAGCAGACCTCCCATCGATAGCAAGTAAGCTAGGTATGTCATACACATAAATTATCAATCAATCAAATAAGAATTACCATCTACCTATATAAAATTAGGTACTTACACTACCTATATCATATTTGGAATTCATCCTATCACAAGTACCCGTCATATTTATTGAATACTACCCACACTTGTAATCATGATTATCATCTTATTATTTTTATGTAGTTATCACTCACATAATATTTTATCCGACCGAAGTACCCGTAAATATATCATCAATATTACCCTTACTGGATATAACGATTATTCTCCTCTAAATCGTAATATAAATATGTAGATATCTGTCACAAAAATTTAATCCTCAAATCCAAATAATTGTCCAACATCAACCCAAGTCCCTCGCTCCTTGTTAATGTACCAAAATTAATAAAATCTCACCATCGGACAAATTACCATTTTCCAAACTTTTTTTTTCGATAAAGGTACATTCTTCCAGAAATAAAAATTACAATTTTGAGGCTTTTCTTCTCCGATGTTGGAAAAACTTATAACTGTAAAGTTGTACATAACGTGATTTTATACAAAACATTGCATGCACACTGCCATTTTCCTCTTAAAACAGTCATAAAATTATCATACAATGTTCGTCCTTTTCAGCATTTTTTTTTCATGCGTTTTATACATTTTCTTTCTCATCAAAACCAACACAAATCAATCCAAAACTTCTCCTAATTAATCTCAATTGATATAGCAAGGTATGTGATCAATTTCTACTAATGAAACAACTTAAAATCATCAAATAGTTTTAATTAAATCCTATTATTGCAAGAATTCTCACAGGGTTCTTATTTCTCCTAAAATCATAATAACTCAGACTTCTTCTATAATTTGAAACCCAAAATTCATGGATTAAATCATTCAAGCAGAAAGAGATTTATTCTATCTAATTTCCATATCAATAACAAATTCCAAAAACTCTATAGATCATCCTTAAATCATGTAAGTTCATACTTTTTACTTAACCTATCTAGCATTAATATTGTAAGCAATAAAATAAAGCAAGAACTACACTTGCCTTAATTATTTAGGTCTGAACCTTTGGTGATGATGGTGTAGATTCCTTTCCTCATTTTTCGGTGACTTTTCGGTGGTAGTGCTGGTGGTAGAAGGTGGTTAATCCCCTTTGACCTGCCCCAAAAGTCTCTCCTCCTTCCTAAGCAACCTCTTCTCCTCCCAAGAAACTCTTCACTTTCTCTCACACTAATACCTCTCAAATGTTTTGTGATAAAATGAAATGAAGCTACGTTCCTCTAATCCATCACCTTTATAATAAGACAAATCCCGAAATTACTATTCACCTTCCAAATAAAATGACTAAAACTCCCCTTATGGGTGTCCTTTCATCTCCAAAGTGACCCGAGACCCAAATCGAACACCCGAATAGACTTTTCTGACTATTTCGACCCTTCTGGATGCAACGGCGCACTCGAAATGACCACAAGGTTGATATAACATAATATTTCCTTTTTATTCATTTAAATTAGTCTTGATACGTCCCATACCATATCCCGACTAAAGTTTCATTATTACCATATAAGTAACTCAAGACAATATAAATAACATCATATTCATATATTACTTAAATATCCCTAAGTAATATTCAGAATATTATATTTCAATATCCACAAGTAATATAAAATTTGGATTAATCCCAATTAATTAATTTAAAATTAATTCCAATTAATCCCATTAACTTTTAATTTATCTCATTTTAAAAGTCATTAAAATTACGGGGTATTACAATATTGCTGTTGCAGGAGTATATTCAAGGCATGAAAGTTAAAAAAGTTTTCTCCAACATATCTTCATCCTCTACCTTTTCTCCACATAGCTTTAGCTTGGAAGTAATCTTAAGCATAGTTGAATTGTATTTAGACACAGTCATGAATTCTTGAAATCTCAAGTTGAGCCATTCATGGTGTGCACATAGAAGTATGACCGATTTTTTGTGATCATAACGCTCCTTAAGGAAGTTCCATAAATCAAGAGGATCTTTCATAGTGAGGTACTCACTTTATAAATCATTGTGTATGTCATGCCTTAGGAATATCAAGGCCTTATCTTTGTCCTGCTGAGACATGGTATTTTCAAGTGTTATTGCATCACCAAGGTTCCGAGTTTGAAGGTGGAGTTTAGCGTTTCGAGACCAATCAAGATAATTCACACCAGAAAGTTTAAATGCTTCAAATTTGAGTTTAGAGATATTTGACATTTTTAAACTGTACAATAAATAAATTACCGTAAAACATATGTAATGCACAATAAAGAAAAGAAAATAATAATAATTTAATATTGGTTGTAGTGTCATGTGTGCAATTAGGACTTTTAAGCCCTTGATTTAATAATTAGAACTTCATGTTTGTCGCTATTTATTTATAGGAACTTGAAATCAATACATAAAATGATTGAACTTCGAGTTAATTTTATTTAGTATAATGACTTCAAAGTTTTTACTCTATTATGTCAAAACATCAGCTTTGATCTGAGTTTAAAAAAAATATATATGGAACTTCAGGTCCAAATTATTAATTATTTGGGGACATTTGATGTCGCTAACTCTATGATAAAAATAATCAAAACTTCAGAATTTGATTGAGGGTATGTATTATTTGGAACTTCAGGTCCATAATTTAAATAACAATTCAAGTCCTAAATTTAAAGGTAATTGAAAACTTCTAGTTTAATTGAAGAAAAATTTGTTAGAACTTTGGGTCTATAATGTAATTAATTGTGAGGGTACTTTTAGTATTCCTTGACCTATCATAAATATAATTAAACTTCAGGTTGAATTTTATGGCTTATTTTATTATCATGTCCAAAAAAAATTGAACATCAATTGCGAATTTCATCCTGCAATTTTTTTTAATAAGAATTGGGAACTTCAGGCCCTAAAATTATTAAATAATAGTAATTTCAAAATTGATTAATCAAAATTATAATTTAAAAACAAAGGTTTAAGAATAAATTATGAGTAACTAAACTACAAGTGCATGTATATACAATCATTAAAATTATTGTAACTCAGTATTATTCTTCAAAATGTCATAAACAAATTGATATTATATATATAACGATATGTGATAAAATATGGACAACTACACATATATTTTTTTATAACCATCTTCAAGACATAAAAGTAAACACGAATTATTAGTTTTGTTAATGAATATACCGTACATAAAACATCACAATTTAAATCTTGTTAGTCATAGTAGGTAGCAATCATTATTATGGTCCTGACACCTAACCCACATGTTATATAATAGACATAAAAAAATACATGTTCGTGATAAATTTCAAACATTATTCAGGAGTTCTTCTTCCCTACTCGAAAAGTTTCTACCAAAAATTGCACACTGAGAATAGTGATGAGGAGCTTCTACGTGCTGATATCATGTTGAAATAAATAGGGCATAGAGAGAATTTTATAGAGAGGAAAAGTTCTCATTAATTGGTGTGTCAAAAATTGGGGGGGGGGGGGGGGGTCAACCTTTACTTATAGTACAAGTTGGTAGAATCCTAATATGAGTGGACATTCACTTAAATAGGATAAATACAAATATTTATAACAAGATATACAATTTTGGCATGTATTGTATAATATGCACCCTTCCTTACACCTTGCGCCTAGGCTCTAGGGGAGCCTTGCACCTTAAATAACTATGATTTGCATCTGCAGAAAAATTTCTGAAAATGGGTTGTTTAAGTAGTTAAGATAATTATTTCCATTTTTTGTTTGTTTTTGTAGATAGCTTTACTTGGGCATAAAGAGTCAAGGTTATTATTGGGTTTTCACGCCATCTTGAACATATGCATGTACATGAATCACCTAACTCACGTTACCTGATTTGCAACATTGATGCGGTTCATATAATGCTTGACGAGGTTCACAATTGTGTACTTGATTTGTACATGCACTGATTTTTCCTGATAGCATTATTTTACAATATGTTAAGTACTTAAAGCTTATTTTATTGTAGGATTACAATCCAAAACTCTTTGACTTTAGTGTGATTTCTGGTGGAATTTTTCCTGATCGAAGATCCCTTCCATGGTATAGAGTGCTTGGGTGCTATGGTTATATCGACGCGGATTACTGTAATGGTATGCCAAGTTGATGTTATATGACTTTTTCTCTACTTATTAGCATGTTCAATGATTATAAGTTAACAGATGATTCAAATTTTGCTTCCGTTTTTTCTTCCATTGTTGATTATTTATTACAAAAAAAATTCAAGCATAGATATCCAAAAGATGTATATGGGTCATCATACAACCCAAAGTTATATATGATTTAATGATTTCTCAAGTTTTGGTATTGTATTAATATGGCATTAAGGAACTACTAAAACCGATATTCCCATTTTTGGGCTATAAGACTCTTAGCTTCCAGTGAGCTACGTACATAAGCTTTTTTTTACTACAAAAATGATTCCTCCCCGGAAAAAAGTGGTCCGTGCATTGAATGCCCCACAATCAGAATAAAAAAAGGATGGTTCTAGGGGAGGTTCGCAACGAAACCGAAGTGGATCTATGACAAAGCGGAGACTCTGAAGTATGGCGGTTTATATTGTACCGTCATTTCATCTTAGGATATATAAGATCTACTTTGCTGATTAAGTATTTGGTAGAAAGACAATAAACCATTCGTAAGCACACGTATTTATTAGGTTAATTTTTCTAGGGGAGATTGTACATAAGGTAAAGGGGAAGAAACTAAGGGGTAGCGAAACACATGATCTTATATCAAAGATGCTACAATATGTTTACGTTATTTTAAAGCGTCTATACTAAATAACAAATTCGATCTCACCCAATTGCGTAAGTATTTCTTGGTTTGCTTTCCTAGATGCAATCTAGATACTACAAATTTTGAGGGAATGTTTGAAACAATGTTTTGGTCACGACGGAAGCTGAAAGAGTCTTGTTTACACCTTTACTTTTAACAACGTAGAAGGGTTGTGTGAGCCGAGCTAGTAGAGAGGGAGACGGAGGCATAAGCTTCTAAGAGAGACTAATATGTCAACCCAACAAAGATCCGGGATGGAGGATGGAAAAAGAGGGATATCATTGAGATATAAGGGTTTTGAAGGAAGGAAATGCTAGGGTTTTTGGGTAGCAGCTTTGATATCCTTGAGGGTGAGCAAAGCTCCCGATATATGGAAAGGCTACGCCAAAGATTAGTTGGGTGTGATGTAAAATGCAATGGATTTAATATGAATTCTTACACAGTCGATATCAGTATTAACCAAATATTTAGAATTTCAATATTGCAACAAAGAAAATTATGTTATTTATCTAGTACTTCTATTATATGATTCTTTTTTCATGTTTAGGATTTCAGTTATTATGGTTGATATGATTGGAAGTGAAGAGAGATTGCCTTTGGACCAGGGTGGGGAATGAAAAGAATGATTGCTTTAACGGATAGGGGTTTGGTTGTTAGACCTATGAGGGATATTGGTGCTAGAGAATTAGGTATGCAAAAACATTTCTTTAGTTGGAAAATGGGTATGGTGAATTTACTTAGAATAAAATTATCTTTGTGTTTGTGGTTCAAAAGAATCCTTGTGATGCTAAATATATAATTATAGTGACTCTTATGAGTAGTTGGGAGTTCCTATCGCATTTTTAATACATGGGAAGATCATTGAGTGGGATATTTTCCATGCTTTTCCACAGTTATCTTTCATATTCTCTCAATGAGGCCCCCATTTATATTTCATGACTAGGGGTGACTAATTTATTGGAATTTTCCTTTCGTAAAAATCATGAATGACAATTCCCCTTCATCTTCTTTCCATTAGGGCCCCCATTTATATTTGATGACTAGGGGGTGACTACTTCATTGGAATTTTCCCTTCATAAAAATAATGAAGGATAGAGACATAATATAATGCCTGGAATCACGTATAGGTGGCCAACATTATACGCCGAGAATAAGGAGCGTCGATCCACATATATATTTCAAAGAATTAATGTATAAATGATAAGATACAAACCACAATAATAAGCAATATAAAACAAGACAATGGGGGTAAATCTTAATGCAATAGGATAATTGCATGAAATAAATTTACATTTATCCCAAATAAAAGTTCAAGTAATAAATGAACAACTCTAGAACCCTCGCCAGCCCATAAACAGGCTAACTAGATTGTACAATGACATAACTTCGAATCTCCACTTTAATAGCTGGTTATACCAACTTTGAAATTAATCTTCCAAGTCAAAACTGTGTTTTTAAGAAAAAAAATGTGGGTCAAGTCTCACATTTGCAAACTAATTGCGGAATATTAGTACGTACGACTTATTTACGTCTCATGCCATTGCCGTCGATACTCACTCCTAAGGTATCTCACCTAACATTTAATTAAGGAAATCCTAGTCATACATGTCAATCGTACACTAGGTATAGTTACTACGTCACCCAAGCCCCATGACTATCATGTAAGAATTTATTATCACCAATGATAATCATATACTAAAGTTAATACTAACTCATAGTATCCATGTTGTAAGGTAGAATTTCTACGGTAAAATCAAGCGGCTCGTGAATGCCGTTGGGTCAGACGAGCCAATAACTCGAACTCATCTATTTTTGAGCTAGAATCACATCGTTACCTTATCTTCACCATGATACCGACTCCAAGTTCTCAGGGCAGAGAACGAAAAGATTTATCATCAATAAATATGGTAATTAGGTTGGAAACCAGTTTGCACCAAATTTACCAGATGGCACACCAAATAAAAAACCATTAACTAACCGACCAGTTTTTAATTTGGCATTTTTGGTAATATCATTTTTTTAACATTTGGTAATTTTTTTTTCTTTTTTAGTTTTTTTTCGATAACTACCAAAATTACAAGTCAAATCTGGTACAAACTTACAAAACCATTTCACTCAGTATAATGATTTTGGTATAAAAATTTAAACCCATTTAATCCGATTTTATGCATTTAGTGAATTTAATATAAATTCTGATACGAAATAACATAAAGCATCAACTAAAGGGCCTAATTAATTATGTACATATCAATAAACATTAGACTCCAATATAAGAGTTAGAATCATTCTAAATCGTTGCTTCCAATGGCCAAAATAAAAAATAACCATGAATATGAAAAACAAACTAAAAAGTAATACAAAACTTCGAAATATAAAATCACACCATGATTGCTATAGAAAGGCAATATCTACTATCGGATTTATCATAAGATTAAGCTTAACATAAATAAGATGCACTCATTCTCATTATTCTAAAGTAACTGCAACAATAAATTGTTGACCGTATCTTCTAAAATGGCATACCCTGTAACTTCACACAAATATAATTCATGGTGATATTTAAGTGCTTAAGTTCCCTAAGGAGCTTTAGATGAAAATGTAAAGAAATTATTTTGGGAATTAGTGGATAAAGTATTACGAAAAATTTCTACACATGAAGACATATTTCTAGGAGGTGACTTGAATGGACAAGTAGGAGTAGAACGGGACGGTTATCAAAGGATACACAGAGGTTGTGGTTTTGTTAACAGGAATGAAGGAGGGGAAACTATCTTATAATTTTCTAAGGCATACGATCTAGTGATAACAAACACATTTTGTAAAAAAAAGGGAAGAACATTTAATAACATTTAAAAGAGGAGAGAATAAAACTCAAATACATTACTGCTTACTTACAAGAAGAGACTTAAACATATGTAAAGACTGTAAAGTTATACCAGGTGAAAGCTTAACAAATCAACATCACCCATTAGCAATAGATTTAGCCATTAAAGGATTTAAATACCAAAAAGAGAAAATAGGTTGTCAAAATATAAAATGGAAGGATCTAAACGGATGCAAAGATATAGAATTTAGGCAGAAGTTTCTTTTGAACATGAAGTGGAATTAGGACGAAAATATTAACAACATTTGATCAAGAATGAAGAATGATATTGAGAAAATAGGTCAACAAATTTTAGGTGAGACTAAAGGAAAATGATTGCTTAAAAAAATTTGGTGGTGGAATGAGGAAGTGCAAAAGATAATAGAAAAGAAACGAGTAAGTTTTAAAGAGTGGAAAAAAAGGTAAAATCAAGAAGATTTAGAAAGGTATAAGAAGTTAAAAATATTGTTCGAAATGCATAAAAAAACGCATTAGATAATCTTTATAGTAAATTTGGTACCAAGGAAGGTGAAAAGGATATATATAAATTGGGAAAGAATAGAGATTGATTGACAAGGGATATAAGTCAAATTAAGTGTATTAAAGACATAAATCAATATATATTAATTAATGATAGAGAAATTCTAGATAGATGGGAAGAGTATTTTCAAGGATTTTTGAATGAAGAATATCCCAAAAATGATGTCGAGAACATAGAACCGAATATAGGAATGGTATGCCCGATTACTGAAAAAGAAGTAGATATATTAATAAGAAAAATGGGAAGGAATAAAGCGGTTGGCCTGGATAAAATACTCATAGAAGTATGGAGGAGCCTTGGAAGTATAGGGGTACAATGGTTAACATGTTTATTTAATAAAATTTTAAAAGACTAAAACATGCCGGATGAATGGAAGGAAAGCACCATAATACCTTTGTATAAAAAAAAGGGATATACAAAACTGTGGAAATTATAGAGGAATCAAACTGATGAATCACACTATGAAATTATGGGAGAAGGTTGTAAAATAAAGATTAAGAAATGAATCAAATATTTCGAACAATCAATTTGGATTTATGCCAAGTGATCCACCATGGAAGCTATTTACTTATTAAGACAATTAATAGAGAAATGTGAAAGTAAGAATACAAATTTACATATGGTCTTTGTAGACTTAAAAAAGGCATATGATAGAGTACCTAGGAATATAATATGGTAGTGTTTAAGGTGGAAAAGAGTCCCTATGAGTTATATTAAAGTTATTGAAGATATGTATGAAAATCCAAAGACTAGAGTAAGAAATATTTGTCGAGAAACTAATGATTTTACGATTAAAGTGGGTTTTACATCAAGGATTCGCCTTAAGTCCGTATTTATTTGCCGCAGTGTTAGATAAGATTACTAAGAACATACAAGATGTCACATGGTGTATGTTGTTTTCGGATGATATAGTTTTAGTAGACACTTCAAAGGAGGCCTTAATGATGAGGGTAGATACTTGGAGAGTTATCTTAGAATCTAAGGGACTAAAAATCAGTTGAAATAAAACTGAATTTATGGAATGTATGTTTAATAATGAGATGCCTGATAGCATAGTGTCAAAGATTGAAGAAAAAGTGACAAATCAAACTAATAAATTTCGATGGAGCGGAGTGTTGGGCGTTAAAGAAAAAACATGAATAGAGTCTTCATGTTAGTGAAATGAGGATGCTTTGATGGATGATAGGAATAACTAAAAATGAAAAGATTAAAAACCATTATGTGAGAGAAAAGTTACGAGAAGCTCTCATTAACGATAAATTAAGAGAAAGTAGACTTAGATGGTACAGATATGTATTGCGTAGACCAGTAAATGCACCTATAACAAGAGGAAGATTATTCAATATAGCAGGTAAAAGAGAAAGGGGCCGTCCTAAGCTATCATGGAAGGAAATTATTAGGATAGATCTTAAGGCATTAAAATTGAATGATAATATTTCTTATAATATATTAGAGTGGAAAAGGAGAATCCATGTTGTCGACCCCATGTGATGGGATTAAGGCAAGGATGATGATAATATATATATATATATATATATATATATATATATATATATATATATATATATATATATATAGAGAGAGAGAGAGAGAGAGAGAGAGAGAGAGAGAGAGAGAGTCGCAGGTGTTAGATAAATGGTGCGGGACTTTTTTTTAAATCCAAAAAATATTTTTAACTTTTTTTTTGTTTGGGTTTTAAACATTTCAAGAGACCCCTAAAAATCAGCTCAAAATGAATTTGTTTTGGTAAATTATAAAAATGTGCCAATATTTAACAGTTTCTAAGTTTCTTAAAAAACTGTCAAATATTGATCCATTGTTTAAAAATACCCCAAAAAAGTATTTTGAGTTAATTTTTTTAGAGGTTCCTAAATTTTTTAAAGCCCACACATAAAAAACATTCTTTTATTAAAAAAATCCCACACAAATGTCTTGCAAACTTATCCTGCACTTGATCGGGACTCTCTTTCACTCTCCCTCTCTCTCTCTCTCTCTCTCTCTATACACACACACACACACACACACACACACACAGACACACACTAGGGTATGCCCATGCCTAAAGGCATGAAGATAATTTTCTTCCATATTATGTCGTGTATAATTTAAGTCAATTTTTTTATTTAACACAAATAATTCTAAATAATTTAAAAAATTTGGGCAAAGTCATGTCTCTTTATAGGATTATGCAACCTATTTAAGAAAAAAAAATAGTCCCACAAAGATATTAATAGTCCGCCCTGGACCTTGTAATAATTGTAAATTGTGATATAACGCAAATAATTATAAACAATTGGCTAAAACATTCATTAATAAGGAAAAATCAATACAGTTTTATATAAAAGTGAAAATCAACACAGCTGGCCAAAAATTTCCTTCATAAAAAATTCGATTGAAACATAAAACTATAATATTAGGACACAAACTAAAATAATAATACCGAAGCACTTACGACTATCAGGTTGCATCTGTGAAACGTACCTTGAGACAGTGTGTACATGTATATAAGAAGGAAAAAAAGATGTAAGCTATAACATAATTATGAAATTAAACTTTGTATCATCCACATTCATACAATCATAAATTGACATAATATTTAATTTGGGGTAATGCCAATAATATCTCTTATGATTTACTTGTGAATCTTCTAGCATAAACAAGTAACCAAACAACCTTTTGAACCACCCAAATTATATAATGGCAACCATCCAACAACCACAAATGCATCCATAAATTCAACCCACATTCGCACACACCCACATCACAGAGAGAGCAGGAGAAAGAGAATGAAAGCTTAATAATATCAAAGCTAAAAATATAAACATAATAGTAGTAAAGTGAACATAAATATATACTACTATTCTTCATAAACTCACTCATAAATATTGACATTTGAAATCCCATATCAGTTGATAGATACTAAAAACAAAACAGAGTATACTCGATTTCACCTGATGTGATGTTAAGATATACAAAATGAACCAAACATATTTTAGTCTGCCTCCAAGACCTGATTTCAACTACAAAACCTATTCAACTGATTTGGTGATATATATGCTTCTTGCCTTCAAACTTTATAAACAGTTCCCCTTTGTAATCCTTCACAACAACAAAGAGAATTGGACCCGAAAGTGTGTAAGAGAAACTATATTGGGCTTGCAAGCCATATAATTTATTTCCCTGACATCAAATCCTATAAAGAAGAAATAAATTACACACAAATTCAACCACAAAATAAAGTAGTATATCCAAAAATGGCAAAGAAAATAAGGCATCTCAGAGTCAAGCACAAAAAACTAACATATAAAAACTAACAAAAAGCACAAAAAAGTAGACATAAATAAATACAATATGAATCAATTAATGAACCAAATTAAACATATACTCATACAATAATTGATATTAATCATATAAAAATTTAATAAATTTACATAAACTAATAGAGAAGGCTTTAGCATGTGCACAAACACACACACACACACACACACACACACACACGTGCACACGTGTTGGAATGATGCCAATAGGTATGCCAAGGGTGATGTATATAACTCCTAATGAGGGAACTTGGCAATGAGTTGATTTATGGAATGCCCTTTTGGGGAACGTGTTATCTTCATTGGGCATCATATAGATGAAGAATTCAGCAACCAAATACTGGCAATGATGTTGTACCTTCTCAGTATCGAGACTTCCAAGAGGATGTATATGTACATCAATGGTCCTGGTGGAGATATTACTCCTAGCATGACTATTTATGACACACTGTAAAGCTTGAAAAGTCTTGTTGGCATCCACTGTGTGGGCTATGGATATAATCTGGAGGGTTTTCTTCTTGCTGCTAGAGAAAGGGTAATCGTTTTACAAAGCCTCTTTCAAGAATTGAATTACAATCACCAGCTGGGGCTGCCCGCGGTCAGGCCAATGATATTCGTAATGAAGCTAATGAGCTTCTTAGAATCAGAGATTACCTTTTCAAATAATTGGCTCAGAAGACATGCCAACCTGGTGATATGATTCACAAAGACTTAGGCCGGATGAATAGGTTCAACGCATAAGAAGCTCTGGAATATGGCCTCATCAATCGTATAGTGAGGCCTCCTCGTATTAAGGTAGATGAACTAAGAAAAGAAGCTGGAATATGTATTGGTTAGTCTATTTGTTTCTTTTATACCCAATGAGACTGATACCTGCTGTTATATAATTCAAAATGTAGCGAAATTACTAACTTGTTTAATGAGCTATTTAGTCAGAAAATAATATATGCAAGTATGTTTTAGGTCATAGATTGATTCATCTTCATTTAAAAAAATGTTAGTAATGTTTGCATTCTCTCCAGCACTTGTTATAAGTTTTACCAAGAGGAGCATTTTACATAATTGCTTGCACATACAATTTTATTTTCCAACTTCACAAACTACACCACTGCCTTACCATCGTAGTGTAAAAAGAGATAATGTGATAAAAAAATTAAGTAGAGGAAGAAAGCAGAGAATCAAAAATAGAACAGAGGGTATAAGGTGAAACCAAATATCAGTTTGCGAAATAGGAAACGCTTAATGGAGAAATGATATAAATAGAGCACCTACAAAAGGTAATCATATTGAAATCAAAACATCATCAAACATAAATAGGACAGTTGAAATAAGTCCATGTGTTCCTAAACACTTATGTCAATCCCACACCCTCCATATATTAGTTGATTTGAAAAACTAATATTCGGACTTAATCTGCTGTTAGGTGAGGTCTTTATATCTACCTATTATGAAGTTTACTATATATTTGAAGACACAAAACCATTTATTGAATGCACAAAAACTCAACTCCACAAAATCATATTTTATATTAGTAATACAAAGTTCGATGTATCCAAAATCATGTCGACGCACTGTTTGTTAAAAACTACCGACGAACTGTTTGACACAAATAAAGTCTGAAAATGCACTGTTTGACATCATATATTATTAAAATTAGGGGAAATTGGAACCTCTACTCACAATTACATCATATGTAAGCCAAAGTTTCCATTCAAAACATCGTACACATTGGATTACTATTTTGAGGAGTTTAATATATTGGTTCAAATAGTTACTCTTATGTCAAGAAAATCATAAACAGTTACCCCTATGTCAACAAAACCACAAATAGTTACTCCTAAATAGTTATGTGATTCATGTCCTAAATATGAAATTAGAAATTATATGTACCTAAATATGAAATTAGATCTACATAATCATACCATAATTTTAATATCAAACGAAAAAACTAAATTCAATTTACATGGATGGGTAACATTCTTCTGGAGTATAAAACTTAAAAGCATTGCAAGAGTGTATACACATTCGTGTATAAGAGTTCCATATCCTTGATTGAATCTTGGATTGTTTTGACTTTCAAGCATATAAGTTGACAACAATCGAGGAAATATGAAAATTTATTAATACAAACGACCATCGACGGTAAAAGCAAACAATATACAAAGCGTGATAATTACATTAAAAGTAATTGAAAACTATAATATAACACAAATGTATATCCACCATCATCAACAGAATCACCCCAATCCAAATGTACTTGCATTTTACAATAGAATAGAAATGTTAAATTCTAGTCAACAGTTATCACAACATAGCATCGAAATCAAATGTTAATAACTCTTTCACTGCCACTTTAACATCATAGCATCAAGGCCACCTACATATCAGTTTCTCATCATGAAAACCATTGTTGCAAACTTTAAACCTACATGTCATTGAGTAAAAGTTAAAACACAAACGAAAATTTAAAATCCAAATATCCCCCAAAATGAAAACGATGAACATATTTACCCATGGCCCAACAATTGAAGAACCCTATAAACAAATTATTAATGAAAAATCCCAAAAAATTTAAGATCTAAAAAATAACCCTCAAAACTTGAAACTTGAAACTTACAGTTCTTATTTACGGCAATGTCAATAACTATACAAATAAGTAATCAAGAATAAATAAATCAGTAATCAAGAATAAATTAATTATTAATCAAGTATCAATTAAAAATCCATTAATATCATGCTTCAATAAAAAAAATATGAAAACCAATCGTCATTATCCACCACCACCGCAATCCATTCTTTTAATGAACCCCAAAAGAACGAACCCCAAAACAAATTGTGAAACCGAAATAAAACAAAAATTTACCGAGACAAAGTGAAACAAACTCATTACCAAGAGATCTAAGAGGTGAACCCTAAAACAAACTCTGAAACAAAGGGGTGTGACATGAGAGATGTGTGATGGCAGTCGGTGGGTGTGAGAGAGAGGGCTGTGACCTAAAAGGTGGTTGATGGAGGTTGTGAGAGTGAGGATTGTTGTGACCTAAAGATAGATAGATAGATAGATAGATAAATAGGTAGAGAGATAGAGAGATAGAGAGAGAGAGAGAGAGAGAATCATGTATTCTAGAATTGAGGGGAAATGATAGATATGAGATATCTTTTGGAGAGTGCTAGAAATTTATTCTTTTATCATTATTTTTGAATTTTGAAGAAAAAGGGGAAACAAAGTATAGTGTAGTAAAAGAGGGGGAACCAAAATTTTCAAGGATAAACATGGAGTGCATGAAAAATTGATCCTATGACATCATAAGATGTCTCTTATAACATACATATGTTTTGTAACTTACTATATATATATAGACATCAATAAGGGGTCCAATATCAAACCCAAGAAAAGAGTGTGCTTGTAAGCATGTTCAGTGCGTGTGCTTTGTATTCTGTGTGTGTGTTTTATGTGTGCGTGTTATATGTATGTGTATGAGAATAGAAAATAGACGAGGGAGGGAGCTCTTACCAATCGAGAACCAAAGCTGGGGGACAAAGAGCAGAGGTGGGCCAAAAATGAATATGTGAGAAGAGGAGGGGGTTAGGGTTAGGTTTCAGATTTCATGGGGAGTAATGAATGATTATGATTGTATTTTATAATGAATGTTTGAGATAAATTCTTGCATCTTGTAGTTAATTATAGAATTAACAAGATATATTTGGGAGGTAAAATTTGGCATCCTAAGTTGGTAAATTGGTAATGTAGTATGCGGTTAATTTGGTATGGTAATATCGGGAAACTAATTTTTTATGTATAAAAGCCAAAGCCAACCAAAGATTTTGCAGTAATTTTAGTTTTTAGTATTTTAAAATGTAAAATCAAAACCATTTTTCGGACCAAATTGATACGATATATTATAAAATCATATCGCTTCCACCCCTACACACACTCATAGAACTTGAACGACCTTATTTAGACATCTGGTGCCTTGGGAGGTCCTTCCCCACTAGTGACTGGCTGAAGATGGTGGTCCCTAAAATAGCACTTAGGTACTTCCATTCTTATGTGTACTAAATGGCTTTTGCAATTGTGGGAATCTCTCTCAATGACAATCTTGATTAAAACGGAGCTGAAGTCCCTTACTATAACAATCAATAATCTAATAAGTTTCTCATTGTCCTTCTCTAATGCCTGTGAACAAAGTAACTAGAATTTCCCCGTATAATCTATGATCCTGGAGCCTATTGAATAAGTCAAAATAATTGTTCTTCGGGTAGAAGCCTTTCCTAATAATAGGCCACAACTAGACTAACTCTAATTTATCCACCCCTCCCATCACCTTGTTCCATCATACAGTCTCGACACTGTTTAACCAATCCACAAATGTGTTTTGATTCATCTGATCATCAAACATAGGAACATCTATCTGATTATTACCAGGATGGCTCTTGGCCAAAAGCCTCAAGGCTTGGTCAAGATAATTTGGCGCAACATCTATCTCTTTGCCGTATTTATCTTCTATTTCATCCTCATCAATGAGATGGCCCAAAGAACATGGTCTATGCCCACCTAAGTGTTATCTCGGTGCCCCCTCAACTACTCTATGTGAATCAATTTCATGGTTTAAGCACTCATCCATTTCGTGACCCCTCTCGTGGCATGAATAATAATCACGTTGCTCTTAGGGCATGTATAGCCACACCTAGGATCTAAATCAATAAATGGTGATCACTCCAACTCTATCTTCTTACTCCTCCCTTTCTGGTCTTGCAATCTCCATGTGTATCGACCGCCTCATCAAAGAAATCGGATCGTAGTTGGGTTAAATCGAGTCACCATGCTCGGTACATGCAAAATCCCCAAATTTCAAATTTTTTTGGGGAACTTTTTGAATCCACTCATTGGTTAGGCTCTTCCCTTGATTTCTATTGTTAAACCATTGATCCGATGTGGCTGAAATTATCGATTGAAAATTACTTGGAATACTAGGTAATTTGATTGTGTCCTTACCCATAGCTAATCCTACATATGATCCCTGGTGAGATAGTGGCAGGATTTAAGAGTGTGTCCGCGAGGGGTGTATGATTTCCTAACAGGTGGATCCCTCCTATACGATTCACAAGTTTGTTTGTTTGCCCCCTTAAGAGTTTACGACCTTCCAGTCTTACTATGAGGCCACTAGGGTTTGTTGATTGTTGGGCCAGACTGACGATGCCGACCGAGTCCTTCCCTTTGTCGTGAGGGTTGAGTACAGCTTCTAGCATATTTGAATTGGTTAGTGTCTATCTCACGATGGGTGTGGTGCTGGTCTCGGAGATCTGTGACCCAGTGATGGGTGTGATATGGGGTTGTGGGGTTGGGACTGCATTTGGGAGGGTTATTGGCTATCGATTTAGTATTGGGTGGAGGTCCAATGGGCAGAGTACTAGGAATTTCAGAACCAAAGTAGGTGAAAATTTCTTGAATAGAGATTTCCAAAGTAGCCATGCGTCAATCCTTATCGTCTTGGTTGGATTTATCACAGTCCATGATGAAACTATTAGATTTTATAACAACTTTAGCTATGATTCCAATTCGACTTAGTGAAAAAAATTGGCAAAAGAAATAACAAAAGAAGAAATTTATTCTCTCTCAACTTTATTTATAAGACCCCACCCCGAGAAATTTATTAAATTATACATAAAATTTTATATGAGGAAGAATAAGGTGTGTAGGTCCCTTACTTTTTAAATAACTCAAATCAACTTTGCTTTAAGGATTATGAAACACTTTCTCTTTTTGAAAAAATCTTTTTCAATTTTTATGTGCACCAAATTGTGAAACACTTTTAACTTAACCAAATTTTATCTTGATTAATCTTAAACATACATCTAGTGATTAAATCAAGTAAAGTAAGGAAAATAATACTCACAATGAATGTGGATTTACAACGAACAGACACAAGTCTCACTTAATGACTCGATCCCCACGAGACTTGACACTCTTCTGATATTTAACCATTCCACTCATAGTGCCCACGAAGAAAGTCCTTCTTCCATGATGCTCGTTCACAACACAAGCGTCCACATATGTCTCGGTGTCCACCGATATGTCTTGTAATGTCTACATAATTGGAACACGAACTCCTTCGATTCTTCTCCGCAAAACCAACAATGTTCAATGTAGTACAAGCTCTTCTTGGTGCAAACAAATATCAAAATAGCATATACTAATGAAAACTCAGATCTTTGAAACTCTAAGGATGAGTTTAGACTTAAAAACCTTAGAAAACTTTTGTGTAGAAATTTATTGTTACGAAAACTATTTTTCAGACTGCACACGCTTCGAAAACCTGGGGAAACACGCCTTAAATAATATTTTTTAAGGAGGCAGCTCGCTCGAATGACATAGGCTTGTCGCTCAAACGACATACCTATGTTGCTTGAATGACTATCAGAGTCTTTTGAACAAAAACCGTCGTGTGTTTTATTTTAACACAAGTCTAAATGATGTTTATCTCAGAATAAACGTAGTGTAAACGATTTCAAACTCTTTTAAAAACACTTAAAAAAAATTTCTTAATAAAATAACTTCCTTAAACAATTTAAAATCAATTCCGAGTCCCATTAACATTACGCATTCATACCTGAGTGATCTCAGAATCCAATTTGATTTGAAGACGAATAAACTTGCCGCAATTAAACCTCCAGCAAGAATAATTCCTTGAAACTTTGCACTTACGTCTCAGTAAACTTCAACACGTCATAGTCTGTGTGGGATCGTGACAATAAAAATACGACCTATGACTCAAATATATTTTGTTTCGGGAATAAGTCAAAACTATACAACGGACTCAATTGGAAAATTTTCCCTTACAAATCTCCTCCTTTGACTATTCCGGGACAAAACCAACAGTGAAATGCCTAAGTCGGGTCATCAAGCCATATGACACCTAAATCCCATCCTATAAACCAAAAATAAAAAATACAGGACAAGACTAGTAAATGATGGTCCGATAAGCATGGACTATCTCTGAATGTCTGAATGCGATGTAGTCTTGAAATCTCGATTATTTAAGAAAACCTACACACATGAAACATACAAATACCCATTAAAGTATGGAGGAACAAATGATATAAACCAATATGTAAAAATAAAATCCAAAACATTTTTTATGTGAGCAAAACATGATATAAATATGTAAACAACATCTAAATCAGGATACCATGCTCATCACACAAAATCTCCCCCTACATCACATACATCTCTCCCCCTTTTTGTCTCGAATAAACAATTCGGTGAAAAGAAAAACATATTTAGAATGAGATAAATCAATGAAATATATCTAGATAAACATGAAACAACCAGCTAATAATGATTAACAATATCAAATCCGTAGCTAGCAAACAATAATCACACAATTAACATCAATAATCTAAGCAGGTGTAACTAAACAAGCACAATGCAGTAAAATATGATCAATAATTAATCTGCATATAACAAACTGACCAGAAGCAACCCAGCAATACCAAAATATATAACCATAAGAATCAAGGTACTGAAACAGAAAAAAATCTAGCCTGTCATTCGAACGAGATAGCTCTGTCGTTTAAACGACTTTGGCTTCTCGCGAGATGGGTTTCGCGCGACACAGGTTTGTCACTCGAACGAGGAAACCAAATTCTCACAACCAGTTCAGAAAATTAAATAGTTTTGTCTAATGAAAAAATTGCGTGAAAAAACTAACTGGAAGTGGCAGAAAATAACAAAATAGTACCAAAACACACAAGACCAATATTAGTTACATTCTAACATACTACCGATGCGCTCAAACATGAACATGGAATGTATGGGTGTGAACTACAACAAATGAATCATAATTCCAACACATCGAAGTGATTAAGAAGATTGAATTGATAGCTTTAAATCATCAAACTTTATTTTAGCCATATGTGACAATTAAAGTGTGAGCTTAATGAACTAAATAAACATCATGCACATAAATCTGGAATTTTGACGATTGTACAAATAATAACATTATGATACGATTTTTCAATGTTAGGATTCCTGGTGCTAACCCATTTAAATTTTTATCCATCCAAACTCCCTCAAATATATCATATTTTTCTTTTAAATAAACGTAAACTAATTTGGCCCATTTTTGGTATATGATTCTGTTTATTGACTTTTAATTTTTTTGGGCTCTTTTAAACGGTGGTTTTCACGACGAGTAAATTTTACACTCACGCAGTCCTTTCCCGTGAACACTCATCATTTTTTCAATTACAATCCTCACGGTAAACGGTTCTTACATGCACACCACCACCTTATAGGTACTTATGCATAGATGAAAAAATTGAGATAAGAACGTCTCAACAAACTCAAATATGCAATAGTAGTCAAACATCCATATAAACTCGTGCATGTGTGAAAATATGGCATATAAACAAAGTCGAATAAAAATGCATATTAACTTCGAAACACCCCATAATACAATGGTTAAGATCATTCTAAGCATCAATAATTTTGATCAAATGTCCTAGACACATGGATAGTGAAGGAAGGGGGTCCAAGCACACTAATATGACACATCAAACACGTAAACTCATGACACAAAAACAAAAAAAATCTTTTTATTTTTTCAACATATTTTGACTCAAATAAAATAAAAATATTTTTGGATTTTTTTTAAAAATATTTAAACCAAAAATCGTTTTGTATTTTTCAAAACATTTTATCAAAAACAAAATCTTTTTGTATTTTTCAAATAACTTTGAATAAATATAATAAGTCATAACACTAGCAAGATATAAATAAAGATGCAAAGACTAACAAATGACAGACATGGTAACACAATCATCCATTAAATCTAGCATGGGAAGAATCAGGTGCAAACAAGTGAGAACCATGAAGTTTTAGTCCTAAGGCCTCTAAATCCGATTTCCTAACCCAAGTAGGTGTGACATAACGCATGGGGGTTTTGGGAATATAAATGACCTTATTCCTAAACTTCCTAGGAGCATTCCTAAGGTCATAGCAAAAACATTTAAGGTGACCTTTCCTGTCGCAATGGGAATAAGTGTAAACATGGCGGGAATGATTACCAAAATGTCGACCTCTCCTCACGTTCCTAGTGGTCTATCTCACACGATTGGTATTGACTTTGGGGGTGGGAACAACATGCTCATCGTTGCCTATACCAAACCTATCTCTCTTGACTTGGACGTTTCTTAACATCCTATCCAACTTTTTTGGCCTAGACTCCAAATCAAGCTTAACCTTACTCGAGTCTTTCAACTTTTCCTCTAACCCAAAAATCTTAGACTCAAGCACACACCTAGACTCCTCAAACTCTAGAATCTCCTTTTTAATGCCTCCATCAAACTGGAAAGTCAATATCTCTCTTTCTCCACATATTCTAGCTTCTCCCTAAACATCTTCTCCCGCACCCTAAGATCCTCAATAAAAACATCATTATTTTCTACGGCACGATCATTCAACCTAGATTGCAATTTAGAGTTAGCCTTTTTCACATTAATCACTTAGGCATATAACTCATTAAACGCAACTTGAAACTCTTTCACATAAATCTCCTCCTCATCACTCTCATCACCCTCACACACTCGAGATGCACTCTCAACGGTCTCAGAAGAGTCATGCACATGAGAATCTTCGTGGGAAGATTTATCGTCGTCGCTCACATGACATGCCAAGAAAGAAACAAACTTTCTCTCATTGGGGGAACTCTCTCCCTCTTCTGGATCACTATCACTTGAGGAGGCACTATAAGCTATCATTGAGGGAATTCTCAAGTCTAGTGGGACACTCGACAACCTTGTGACCATACCTTCACACCCAAATCACCTATCCAACTCAACCCTATTAATTTTCTCACTCTTATCCTTGGGGGTGGAATCTACCTTGTTGTTCCTGAATTTCTCAAATCTTTTGGCATTTTTCGATTGATTTTGAAAATTAAGAAACTTCTTGAACTTCTTTGCCAATAAGGCGACATCCTCAAAATCGAAATCGAAATCATCATTCAAAACTTTAGTCTCCTCCTTCCGGGCTTTCAAAGCATTGCCATTTTCTTTCTTTGGAACTTGATTGGAGGTATACATGTCGAGTTCATAGGTTTGTAGGTCATCTACAATCTCTTATAGTTTCTTCGACTCAAGCATACCTAAGGAGTTTAAAACGATCACTTTTGCATCAAACCTACTCGGTAATGATCTCAAAATTTTCTTTATGACTCAGTTATCGGGTATCTTCTCACCAAGGTTAAATGATGCATTGACAATAGTGGACAACCAAGTGTAGAACTCATCAAACGTCTCACTTTCTTGAAGGAACCATAATTCTAGAATGGTGTAGTGATGTTGGGATACGCCATAAATTTTCCTCCTAAAACAACTCAACAAAATGAGATTATTGAACAAAAAAATAAAAAAAATCCAAGAGATCGAAAGGTCCGTGTTGTTAGGAAAGGGTGCGCCTAAGAGTTTTTGGGTAGAGGCAGTAACCACGATGTGTCATACCATGAACTGAGTCTATTGTAGTTAAGGTACAACCAAGACTCCTTATGATACTTGGAAAGGAAAAAACTCCAGATTCAAATATTTTAGAGTATTTAGAAGAAAGTGTTGTATAATCAAGGATATAAAGTATTTAACCGATCTTTACTATAGGAGTGACATTGGGATTTTTCTTGGCTATTCCCTTAATAATCAAGACTACTGCATTTGCAACTATGGATCCCAAATATGATGGAGTCGTTTATTAGAGGAATAGACTAAAATTGCGCTTTATGTAATAGTTTTAGCGGTGAATTTATTTTTTTAATAAAATTAATTTTTACTATTTTAAAGTGAACAAGGTTACGAGTATAATGTTTGTAGTGTTTCATATATTAATGGTGTTTTTTTATCTTCATAGTAGGTGATCTGGTGCATAAATCACAACTTACACACAAAGGATAACATCACCAGTTCTTGTGGAATATAAGTTTACTCGTTCACAGTCTTAGATTTGTCCAGACCACCATCGGTAGGGCTGTAGCACAATATTTTAGTAAGTCTAGTTTGACTATGGGAACCGATATAGTTTGAAATTATTGTGTTAATAGAATTTGTGTGTATTGAACGGGTCCGCATTAAGGTCTTTGTCTTTGTACTGATTTTATAAAAAAATGTACACCTCGTGATTATTAGATTCATTTAAGGTTTTTAATCCTGATATGCATAACAAACACATGCACTAGTTTATTATTGGTTTGACTTACGAGGTTCGATTCATTACTGGATCAATAAGCCTGATGGGTTGGGCAATGGTGATTAATGTATGGTGAAAGTATTTTATGGATTGAATCCACATCTCAATGTAGATATTGGGGATACCCTATTGAGATGCTTATGAGTTTTGCATGTCAAACCCTGCAGATGGATTACATTAATCTGACATTACAAATAAACAAGGTTCTAAAAAACGCGGGGCGTGATTGAGGCGTGGAGGCCAAGCCTTAAGCCTTAGAAGCCTAGGCGGGCCTAGGCGTAAAAAGGCGTTTAGGTCTTCTTAATATATTTTAATATTTTTTAACCATAACAAGGCTATTAAAATATAAAAATTGCACATATCATAAAAATATGTTTGAATATATGCAAATTAAAATACTACCTGATTATTTGGATAAGATAATGATCCGGTTTGTAAATAGATTCTTTAAAAGGCGACATCGTTTCACTAAGGCATTGTTGTTTTTAGAAAAAAGTACGCCATAAGGGTTTTACCAAGAATAAGGTGTGAAAAGCGTAAGGCGAGGCGTTTCTCCAAAGCCTTAAGCCTAGGTGGGTTTTTTAGTTAAGTAATAAGTAACCTCTCAAGAAATTAAATAAGTCAATTCAATAAATAATAAATAATTTATTTTATTAACATGTATTTATAACCTTAACATGGGGATAATTAAGTAATTAATAATAAGGAGTCCGAAATTTTATTTTTGATTAAGGAGTGGAGTTGAACTTATAATTCTTTAATGGAATTAATTTTAAATAATGGACCAGGATTATAATTTGGGTCGGATTAGGTTTTCCTATGCTCATTAAGAGCCACGTCTTTATCTCTCCACAGGGTCCATTCTGTAGCCTATATATATGAACCTAAGGCTCTCTTGTTCACATAAGTTCATCACTCTTATAGCTCAAAAACACTTGATTTAGATTTTAAAGATAAATCGATGAGAGAAGAAGGGAGTAAAAGGTGATCATGAAGGAAGATCCCACACTCTGTTTGTGATAGTTCATATTAGGAATATGGTAGAATATTGTGAGGCACATCAAGCCCGTGTTCTCGATTAGTATTCATTAAATACTGTTTGTGTTGAGATAAGATCAAATAAGAGAGATCTTGAAGGCGAACCCTAATTTTGCCTTTTTGGGTTTTACATTTGGGTAAAGAATTTTTTGTTGTTTAATTTATAAGAGTGATATGGGAGAAATCTCTTCATATATGGGGGTAAGTCCAGGTGACATCCGCCTTTCCCAGACTTCATAGTAAGGCGGGATCCTTGTGCACTGAGTACAACCTTTTAATTTATAAGCATGATCAATAGACCATGGGAAGCCTCTCCAACATCAATAAACATTTTAATTGATGATAACATATCCTTTTCATTGAATGAGGACAATTTTGAGAACACAACTTTCGTTATTCCTATAATTGAACAAGGGAATAAATAAGAAAGAGTGATAGTTTTAAGGTGCTAACACTATAACCACCATAAGTTGGTGTTAAATTAGATGACCACCTCGTTGTTTTATAAAGGACCATGATCCCTCCAAAATCATTGGTAGCTCTAATGGTGGATTTAAGACTCGATGTCAACTCTAAAAAGAAGTTAAATTTTTGTATTACACTTTTACTCTTGAACTTAAGAATGTGAATCAATCCTTGTTAAATGAATATTGGGTCAATGCCATGCACGATGAATTAGACTAATTTTCTAAACAAGAAGTTTGGAATATAGTTCCTTTGCCTAAAAATGTTCATGCTATCGGTACCAAATGGATCTTAAAGAACAAATGTGAGGAAGAAGGTATTGTGTTTCATAACAAGGTAAAGACAACGGCTAATGGATACACCTTTGAAGGTGTTGACTTTGATGAGTCTTTTACCTTAGTTGCTAGATTAGATTCGGTTCACCTACTCTTAGCAATGATATATGCCTTACACTTTAAGATCAATCAAATGGATGCAAATAGTGAAGTTTTGAATGGTACTCTCCAAGAGGAAGTATGTGTGACAACTTAAAGGCTTTGATGACCTCAAGTTCCCAACACTTATTTTCATCTTAAAAAGGAATTTTATGGCCTTAGAAAAGCTCCGAGATCTTTATATGAGTTTATGGCCTTAGATAAGCTCCGAGAGCTTTGTATGAGAGACTTACCTCATATCTTATGGGTAAAGTTTTCGAAAGAGGCAGGGTCGACAAGACTATATTTTTCAATCTTTTGGTAAGGACATAATGGTAGTCTCAGTATATATATAAATGATATTGTTTTTTTCTCCACTTGTGAGAACTTTGCTCATGACTTGTGTTTGATATTACAAAAAGAATTTAAAAAGAAGCATGGTTGGGGAACTCAACTTTTTTCTTGGTATACAAGTGTGACAAATGGAAAGTGGAACATTTATTTCACAATCTAAAGGGCTTCGTGAAAAAATTGAACTTAACTATTCCAAGCATAAATGCACTCCCGTGACTGTATCTAAAAATCTTGGAAAGGGTGCTGATGGAAAGGATGCGGATGAAACATTGTATCAGAACATGATAGGTAACTTGTTGTACTTTATGGCTAGTTGTCCCGATATATTCTTTAGTATATGAGTTTGTTCTTACTACTAATCATATCCCAAGGAATCCTAGTGACCTTCTTCACCGGACTTTCTCTGTAGCAATGTTGGCTTCATGACTAGTGTAGGGAAAAGTTACGAATTTTTAAGTGTTGCAATTTTATCTTTTTGCATCCACCCTATTTTACACAAACCTGTACATTTCTCTAGTAAATCTCCTTTATTTCCTCCCATTTTCATATCTTGGAACTTTTAGGAGTGTTTCATCATCTATATAGTGGTTATTCTTAGGGTCGGTAGGTTTTTCTCGGTAGCTTTGTGTCGATTTCCATTTTAGATCTTAAAGTTTGTTTGTTTAGATTTTTGGGTTTATTTCCTAAATTTTATTAGGTATTGAGGAGTTTAATTATCTTGAGATAATATTCATGCTTAAGGTAGTTTTTGTTATGTGTGTCTCAATTTTGGTTAGTTTTCCATAGCTATTTTTGTGTTTATCTACTCTAGTGTCAAATATGGGCATTATTTGAGGATTATTTGACTTCTTGTCCTACACGAACTTTTTATTATAATTTTAGTATAGGATCCTGTTGTGTATCTTATTGATACGTCCATATTGTGCATACAAAAATGTGGTTTCCTACTTAAATAAACCGAATAAAAAATCCTACAACAATTAAATATGAGATGATAGAGTCATAAAGATAAAGATATAATCAATCACAAACATATGCAAATATATATCAAAAAGAAAATAAATTTCCTTTCCATTATGTCTAAGACTATATCGTAGGAAATAACTATTACATCGCCTTACAAACTCTTCTATATACATCAATTTATGAAATAATTAAAATAACCTAATTATTAAAACTAAATTTAACCTAAGAAAAGTACTAACAAATAAATCATCGTAAGATCCATTCACATAGCAAAAGTTTGTGACCATGATGGTGGGAGTTATAAAATTATACAAAACTATGTTAGCCCAAAACGTAGAATCCACACATATATTTTACATGCATCTTAGGGTTTCAATGGTGGATAACACAGACCTTTATAAAACATGATCAATCTATAATCGAGGGATTTGATGCCAATTGATAGGGATTGATGTTATAAAAAAAAATTCTTATCCAAAACTTTGGTCAGTCAGGCATTAGAAAGAAGAAGAAAAAATAGATATAAAGAATGATCTGGGGTTTAGTTAACTATACCTTTGTGAAACTTGTAGGTGATCCGATGCGGAGACTTGTTTGTAAAGAAGATATAGGTTCATATATTCTAGTATATAATCATACAAAGTAAGAACGGTGTGTGGTCACCACTTGAGACTAGCTCATGAGAAGTCACTTATATTTCTTCTCATCTTTTCTCTAAGTATTTAACTCTTTTCTATCTATCTATCTATCTATCTATCTATCTATCTATCTATCTATCTATCTATCTATCTATCTATCTATCTATCTATCTATCTATCTATCTATCTATCTATCTATCTATCTATCTATCTATCTATCTATCTATCTATCTATCTATCTATCTATCTATCTATCTATCTATCTATCTATCTATCTATCTATCTATCTATCTATCTATCTATCTATCTATCTATCTATCTATCTATCTATCTATCTATCTATCTATCTATCTATCTATCTATCTATCTATCTATCTATCTATGTGTGTGTGCATGACTGAGATTGAGGAAAGTGATTTCTTCTGATTCGATACCTAGTGAAACATGTTCGGGAAGTTATTTATACTTGTTAGCATAAAATACCTTGAGTAAATTAGTTTTCACCGTAAAAGGGACCTCGCTCGAGAAATAATTTCTCACGAGGGGACCTCCTGAAAAGCTTGATATGTATTGAGTGCTTCTGCTTGGAATGATGTTCCTTCATTTGAAATAGTTCAAACAAGAGGACCCCTCATTTCAAAAGATGTCCTCATTCTAAAAAACCATAGTATAGTGTCAAAACTAAGGTCGACAAAAGTCATTTAGAGTAATGAGAGAATTAAAGGATTGCTTCTTTAAAAAGGACTATACTGGGGGACCAACGTTAAAATTTTAAATTGGTTTCCGAAAAGAACATGAAAATAATAAATTACAACCTAGTAATTTATTTCATTCATGTTTAATTGCATTAGTTTCCCTAGACTGTTACAATTACATCCAATGTAATTTTATTAGAATCACTTGAATAAAGAGTCCTCATTTGCAAAGTTAGATATCATATAATTTGATTCCCCACATAAAGCATACAATATCCTCTTGGCGAAATTCAATTTTCCCATAATTGATTATCTTTAACATCTTACTTATCCTTGATCTCAAAATTAATTTATTTGACACTTTATTTGATTATAGAATAATCCAAAATCAAGTTTATAAATAGAATAAAAACTTATGAATTCATCAAGGGGGTTTCACAATCCTAGATATCTCCTAGGTGCGGATTCCATTGGATTATGATGTCGGATATGTCCACACAATGATTCCTAAACTAGCGAAGATTTAGACCTTATAAATTAAATCTTACTCAGAACAATCAAATTGATAATTTTGTGCACATTCATATATTCACAATACTTGGGATTGATAATTTATTGACCTTTTGAAAATTGTGGGATTGTGCAAGTTTAATCTAGTCATCACATAGACTTGAATCTCACTCATGGTCATGCTCAATAAATTATTGATGTGCTATTACGATTCTCTTTGAACTATCAAATAAGTTCTTGAACTATCAAACTGGTTTTCGTAGTAAAGATAAACTACTAAGATCATACACACATTTTTACCGATAGGATGTAATCTCCCTATTTAGTGTGTGAATTGTTCAATTAAAATATGACCAAAATTTTGATCTTATGTGATTCGGATGAATCCAAATCATGAGAGTTACTACTAAGTTCAATTTACCTATATTAGAATAATATATTTAAAATAAATTTAAAGCATTATCACAAATATGATTACCAATTGAAAATGAACCTGACACACATTTATTCATAAATAAATGTCATACAAGGTTTGAAGAATAAAACCCCAACATATATATATTAGCTACTTATTTAAGACTTTCGTTTTTGGCTTTTGGTCCCTGGTTTATGTGATTATGGAGTTGTACCTGCTTTGGTTTATTTTGGATTAATCTAAGATGAATGTATATTCTATTTTTATTTAATCAGCATTCTTATAGTTTGTGTTATCTGTATATATTGTTATCCCGATTTAGGTTATTTTCATGCTTAGAAAGATTGATAATGGTTTGACTCTTGCAACTTATGTATTTTGGAATGATTACCCTATATATGAAATTTATGGGTTCTTACATTTAGGGTTTGGGCACCTACTGACTTCAGTAGAGAATTGTATCAAGTTTTAGTATAAAGTTTACCACTTGATCTAGGGGCTAACAAGACTTATCTTTCATATACGTAGCACAAGGGCAATGTGATTAGCAATGTCTTGTTTCACATCATCATTTAGTTTTTTTTTTTTTTTTGTGGGGTGGGGGGGTGGGGGGGGGGGGGGGGGGGGGAGGAGAGCTATCCCAAGTACCATAATTCCCAATAAGTGAATCAACTTTAATATCAACAAATTTATCACCTCCAATCAATTTGGAAGTTTAGGAAATTTAACATCCCCATACCACTAATCCTCATAGACATTCATATTTTTTACCATTATCAATGGGTCATTTAATATTATCCTTGATAATTTTTTTGGTTTTCTAGAATGCTTATCAAACTATATGAAGATGTATTATGAACCAACCAACCTCTAGGATTTGGAGTTTGCAATATTTCACTTCAAAACTCTAAATCCAATGGGGTTTGATGTATCCATGACATTCCATCCCAGGTTAGAGAAATTGAGAATGAATCCTCACCATTATTTTTTTATCCCAAGGCCATCCATGCATTTTTCTCTGCAAATCGTTGCTGAATTAACCAGATGCACTATTTTATATCTGCAAAATCTACCAAATAATATGCACTCTATTAACTTTATTCAATTTACTGTTAATCTTTGGAGGAGTACGGTACCTTCCATACAATAATTCAATATAGACAACACAACTAATTAAATACGGATTTTCCTACAATCTGGGGACAACAGTTTGTTCTTCCATCTAATGAGCCTCGTCCAGACTTCCTAACAATGTTCATATAATGGCTATTTTTTATTCTACCATGGTTGGGGGGAAGCCAAGATAAGTGTAGAACTTTTTAGTATGTCTCATCCCATTCGCTAAACTGAGGGAACAAGCTTATCTTTTGGGACATTTAGGGAAACACAAAACTTTTACTTGGCAAATTAACTTTTTACCCAACATAAGGTATAAATTATTGAGAACCTCCATTATAGTATTATTATTATCCAAAGAAAACTTGAAAAAAGTATAAGGTCATCCAAAACAAGATATGGGAGGTGAGTGGGCAACTTTTTGAAGATTTGAGTCCCTCCTAAATTTTCTCCCTCACTTTATACTTAATCATATTTGTAGTATATCCATATATAACATGAAGAGATAAGGGCAGGGAGGGTCCCTTTGCTATCGAAACCTTTGAGGTGTTAAATTAGGTTAGGGGACCCATTACATAAAATTGAGGTCTCTCCTTTGGAATATAATTCATTTTTAGGTTTACCCAATTATTTTAAAGTTTAATTTTATTTGTACACACGCCATTCTGGTACCCCCGTACACCTTCATAGGGTCTAAATAAAGTCCCTTCAAACCTTAGACCCTTGGTCCTCTTTTAAACCCAAACTGGAGGTCATCAGATGCTCCCTGAGCTCCACTTGAATTTAGTCAAATCTTGGACTTGTGAGCATCTCAAAATAATTTCATATGGATCAGAATCCCCTTTCCAAGGATCCATACAATGCGCAAATTGAGCTAAAGTTCTTATTTAGTAACATTTTTGGCCGGAGGTCAATGGATGTTTCCCGCACTATGTTTGCCTTGAATCAACTCTGGGACCCGAGAGTATCTAAATACACTTTCATATGGCTTTAAATCCTTTTTTAGTGGTCTGTACTGTTCTCGAATCGGACTTATAGTTCTTATTTAGCAGTTTTTTACCCCGAAACCCTAAATCAGGGGTCACCGGATGATTCCCGAGCTCCGTTTATCTTCAATCAACTATTGGACCCAATAGTATCTTAGCACACTTTCATAAAGATCTAAATCCTCTTTCCAATAGTACCATCCATGCACAAAACATACTTAAGATTTGTATTCTATGACCATTTTCCCATAAAATCCATTTTCAACCTGCCTATAGGCACCCTTCCACCTCCCTACAGGCAGTGGATACTTTACTCGGCCGCTAAATCTGGTAGACCAGGCCTACCGATAGGCAGGACAAGAACCATGCTGATCGGTGCCCAGAGGCAACCTGATCTTTTAGTCCCTTTGGTTGACCTTATTGCTCATGATCTTTTTTCCTGGAAATTAGTGCAATATCTTTACATTACATCACTTCCCAAACATCCTCTTAACATTCTCTCACCTCACCTCGCCCGCACCTCACTTTTTTCCACCATTTTACAACCATTCCACCATCAACAAAATCATCTTACATTACCTTAAAAATCAGTAATCAAAGTCCTTTAGAAGGTCTAAATTCCTTCAATCTCAGCTTATATGTTTAGTGTCATTTCTTATATCTTATTGCTTTAATACATTTCTTAATAAATTATTGTTTTCTCACTATTAATCAACTTTTTATTATCTATATACTCAAAATTCTATTTTCGTAGACTCAAAACCCCCAAAGAAGGTTTAACTCGTAAACCTTAACTTACTATTTTCTTCCATTTTTCTACATTTCACCATTTGAGCACACTTTTTCACAAATTAAAATAGAAAACTCTTGTTTGGATTTATGGGTTAGACCCCACCTTTATTTTCTTTTCGAACTACATGGACTTTAATATTTGTCCTTTGGTTACGTAGGCATCCTAGGTTTATTTTGGGATTTGAGTCCTCATTTTCTATATTTTACTCCTCTCACTCTATTTTCATTATTGATTTACATACATATTAGTTCATAGATTTATACTTTTAACGTTCCTATTAACATGTGTGCTCATTTATTTATAGTGAGTTATGACCTAGTGTATCGCTCATAGTATATTTATGATTATCTAGGTTTTTGTTACCTATTTTCAGTATTTTAACGATTTCGTTAGACATGCATATTGACTCTCTCATAGTGAATCATGATCCGTCGCATCACTCAAAATTTGGCCACTTTGATGCATTTTTTTTTAGCAGTACCGTTGACATGCATATTCACTATTTCATAGTGAATCATGATCCAATGCATCTCTCATATTTTGTCCACCTTTGTTTTTTTACTTCACTCCCTTGAATGATTCATTCTCGTCTCTTCTATTATACGGACACGATGATTTCTCTCCTCACGTATATATACAATTTTCACTCCACAGACATTATGGACATGATTAAACCTTTTAGGAGAATGAGAATATGGGTATAGCCCATGAGAGACCAAAAGGGCTAAATGTCCCCCGAACTCACTCCACACACATTATGCGTAACACATTATCATTCCTTATCTTAGTTCCTAAAATCGTGATTTACTTGGTTTCTTATGTATCAGTTAAGTCTTTTATGTCGTCTCTTTGGATATGGCTACATATTTGTCTTGTTTTGGGTAAAATAGGCTAGCGACTCCAGCCTTTGTACCTTCACCCTTGATTATGACCGCTTATGTCCTTGGGATCCCGCGAACATCACGCGAGAGGACAAAAAATAATTTTCTTCCTTGACCCTCATTCTTCTCAATTATTATTTTTGGGGAGAACCCCAATCATGGATGACCACACAACTAGGAACTTGTTTAAGGAAATTTCAAGTAATCCTATCATAGAATTTCTCAAGGTCTATTTTAAAAATCACACCTCCCACCTTCCTTTTTTACCCTCTCAGGGTGTGAATAATTTCTTGGGTAATGAGGGTGTTATATGAGGTTTGCATTCAGGGAAGAAACCAAAATTTATTACGGTTTATAATTTAATGGGTCATTATATTTTCTGATAATTATTGATGTAAGTTAGGAGTCACTAATTCTAATATCCAGAGGTTGGGACCAATTTTCATTAATTTCGTTAGTTGACACAATCAAATCATTAACTTTATTATAAAATGTTCAAAATGCCCTTAGAAGTCTATACAAATTGTCTAAATTGTTCTTTATTCTTGTCATTAATTTACTAATACACACTTTTAATTAGTATATACATCAGGCATAACTTTAAAAAAAATTAATTAAATTGGTGGTAGGGGATATTAACCCACATTAAAAGAAATATTCAGAATTTATCCCCAAAGCAATTATGAATGTATAGAAATAAAGGACACAAGATATACGTGGTTCAATAGATCATCTAACCTACGTCCGTGAGGAAGGGAGGGAGATAAGTTTATTTCTTTAATAAATAACTGGTAATTGGAGTGCTAGTTTTGCTAGCTGAAAGTCTATGTCACCACGTGCAGGTAGTAATCAATAATCTTAGAATGGGTGAGGTCATCCTTATTTATAAGCGCACAAAACGTATTTTTCTAGGTTTTTTCATGTTCATCGTAATTATAAAGTCCTATAATGACTAGCCTTCCAACTCGCCTACGTGATGTCCCAACATCTGCATTTATCTCCCCAATATTCGGTCGATTACGTTATCTACACTACGAATCACGTTCTAGCCACGTGGCACTAATTCGGCTGTACTCTTTTAAATTTACCCTAAGGTTGGAGTGATAAGATAATACACTGATCAGATCATCCTTTTTTAATGCTCTAGATACATGCCAACACATATCACTTGAAATAACTGCTTACCCCGCATTACTTATTTCGTACATGTCCACTATTAGAAGTGGGTTACAATCATTACCTTCTTTATTTGAACGTTTTACTTTCATTGGTTACTGCAAACTGGGGACATATTTTTAGCTAATGAATGCATGATTGCATGTGCGTAATGTCACCATTAGTTCAGGCACGTTGTCCAATCATCAGGTGGCGACTGATTTGATTTTACGACAGAAGGTATAAGGTCCCCAAAGGCTTATACCTTGAACATTTTTCATCTTCTAAATGTATTTTTAACGTACTTCTATCTCTTTCTAGAGTTTTTAACTTGAAAGAAAATTTTCTTCATGTTCATATTATTCTTCCTCAAAACTTTACTATGTCCACATGTGGGAGGAAGTGTGAGGTTTTTGCAACACACAATCGACAATGTCATGAAAAATATGGAATTCTAAAAAATGTCCATAATAGGACTTCATCGAAGGAGGAATATATTTTTTTTTATCTCTACAATGGTGAATTTGATTTCATGGTTGTTGCCATATTAGAAGGGGGAGGGGGTTCACTTCCCCCTTCACCTATTGACGGTGCGAGTACTCCATTCCTACAAAATACTACCAATATAGGGAAATGGTAGCTTCTACCGGATTGTGATGGGCACAATATCCATTAATAAGATTTAAGGGATGAATATAGGTCTCAAGGAAATTAGTAATTTCTATGACTTGAGGTCTTCCTTAGGCATGGATTTATACCATTTCTAGGCCAGGGATAAGTCCCGTAATCAGTTACATATTTTCCATAGTCTCAAAAGGACCCCTAAAGGAATGTCCTTATTTTTTTGGGGTATCTATATGGTGAAAACTATTACAATCTTAGGGTTCCTTCGAATAGGGAGAAACCTGGTAGGTCATCCAATCGTTTCTTCCTTTTTTATCACTAAAATATCTATATGTTATTGATCGATTTGAATATTTGGATGTAGATCATTTTTTGAACACCAATCCATCTGATTCCCAAGATAATCTTAAAGATTTGGAGATAGTTTGGAAGCGGTTGAACCCAGTTGGTGTCTGTCCCTATTAGATAGAGGCCAACATTATTCTTATTTATGATCTTATCGTTTCTTTATTTAAGAACCTCACCGCCATTCTAGACGTCATCGCTGTCGAATACACAATGGCCGGCGATGATTTTGTTCCCATTTCCATATAATTACAAGTAAAGCTACTAAGGGAGTCTATTTAGGGGATAAATCTCCTCACATCATATCGATTGACTCCACTACCGATCATGAAGAAGGATATGGTGAAGATCGTGATTCCTTTTTAGATAACTTAGAGCCACTTTTCTCTTGTGACTCTAATATCTCAGGTAATCTTTAGGAAGATGTTGAAGCCGAGGAGTTTTTTTGCATTAAGGATTTTATTTTTCTTTCTGTCCTAGGTAGTCTCGAAGATATGAGAAACCAATAAAAGGAGGGTTGATCTGGAAACTGCTAGAAATAATTTAATTAGCAGTTACCTGAAATAACTTGAAAAAGAAAGGAACTTAAAGTATCAATACTGAACATAATGCAATCGGTTAGAAGAAGAGGGTCATATCCCTTAAGGACAAATAAATCTACGAGCTAGAACGCCTACAAAATAAAGAGGTTGAATAGGCTAAAAAGAGGAAGACTGACCTCAACTTGGGGGATAATCATCCCTGCCCCTGTGACTATCTCTAGTCATCCAGCAATGACCATCAATGAGACTTGACAATGGTACCGACCAATGACTCCTCTGACCCAAGGGAATCGGTCTCGTCCTTTGGATATCACCTTTCTAAAAGGCAAAGTGATAATTATTGTGGTCAACTTGGTCCATAGAGATTTAAAGGTACCATTCTCCATTACTTAAGCGACGATGCTTCTATTTAACATGTTCGATTTAAGAGGTTTCTCTACGGAGTGACTCCATAAATAAGATCTCCATCACAACATCTTAGTGAGTTTAATTTACCTTTATCATATTTTTACTTATGCTATTTGTTATGAATAAATTTTATTTTCCTTTTCCGTAGAGTATGCATGTTACTCAAGATCTCTCCAATCAGGCCGTCCACTTTAAGAAGAGAAATGGCCATCTCATAGACTCATACTCATTCGTAAATGATTTGTTACCACTAAGAAAGTTGAGATGGAAGACTAGAGAAATAAGTTGAAGGAGGAAGTGGACACTAAAAATAAGGCGGTTGAGGAAGCCGAGCGAACTCAGAACGAGTTTAGCAGAGTGGATGCTGAGATGTCCAAGTTGAAGATCTTTTATTCCTACAAATTCAACTTAAAGCTTAGCCTTTAGTGGCATAATGTTTTGCTGGAAAAGGCCAAAGAGAACAAGCTTGATAGGTCCTACAATGAGGGTTTTGAGGCTGTGGGCCAAAAGATTCCTTTGCAGTTTGACTATCACGTGTTAGTTTCCTTTAACAAGGGAGAGGTAGTTGTCCTGTAAAAGTGAAATGTCCTTGAGGGAGATTCAACCTATGTCCAATACCTCCTCTGGATAACCCCATGTGGGGTGGGGGTGGGGGGAATTTAATCCCCCCGCCTCTGATCCTCCAGCAACCCAAGATAGTGGGATTGTTACTGATTAATCTAGTGTATAACATATACTAATTTTACTTGATTTCTTTCTTCTTTACTTTCAATTTATATGACATATTTAAATTGTTGTTCTTCTATTTACGCCTTAGTGATTAGTTTTAGGTAGATCATGTAAAACTTATGCCAAGAAGCAATCTTTTAGTCCTTTTAAACTTTTTGGACAATGAGATGTTTATAATTTGTAAGCTTTAATGGATTGACTTTGGCTAATTGTTTCTAATCAATTATCTTAAATATATCGATCGCATTTACACCATATCCTACAGTTGGGTTTTACGATAACTCCCAAGATTGCTAACTTTGCATTTTTAAGCCTTTATCAGGATGATTAAGCATACTTGCTATGCATTGTCTTTTAGTGCCAAACTCATGTGACTAGCTCACATATTAGGTGTAACAAAAAATTCTTACGTGGGCTTATGCTTCTTCTAGGATGACTAACCCTATTTAGGATGTACCACCATTTCCATGTGATTTTATTGTTAGATTCTCAGGCGACTAACCTATTTTAGATCGCACCACTGCTTGAGTTAGTTTAGTGCCAAACATAGTCGACCAAATCACATCTGAGTTGTACCACACAATTATTATGGCAGATTCTCAAGGAACTAACCTATTATAGATCGTACTACTGCTTGAGTGCGTTATTGCAGAACGTAGGTGACCAACTCACTTCTAAGTTGTACCACACAATTATTACATGGGTTTTTGCGATATTCTCAAGCGATTGACCCATTCCAGATCATAACACTGCTTGAGTGGGTTTAAATAAGTAATGAAAGAAAATAAATTATAAAAAAATCATTCATTAACCATAAATTGTTTTGTTATGGAGAAAAGAAAAATGTCTCTAATTCCTATCTAATGAAAAAAATTCCTAAGGTTCATGGCATTCCATGACATTGGAACCATGGTTCCATCTAACTCTATTAGATAAAAGTTCCCCCACCACCCTTTGAAGCTGTTCGATATGGTCATTGCCAGTTCAGAACGAGTTTCCCATCTAATGGATTTTTGGAGCAGGCAGAAGCTTTATGAGCACTAATTCATCGACCCAGAGTTCTCTAATTTTTACCTTTTTGTCTTGTTGTCTTGTCAATTCTTTCTAGTAGGCAGCTAAGTGTATAAGAGCATGTTCTTATTTTTTTATAGCCCAATATAACTCATGAGTGATTCGGTTATTATTGTGAACATCCTAAATTTTTTTTGATCCAAGGGTTGGAATTTCGATCTCTAGAGGAATGACAACCTCCATACCATATGCAAGAAAGTATGACGTCTCTTTGGTCAACTTTATTGGCATCTTTCTATAGGCCCAAAGGATGAATGAGGTTGATCCACCCATATTCCTTTAGCGTTCTCTTGGCGTTTGATCCCTAAAATAAGTGTTTTATTAGTTGTATCTGCTTGAACATAGCATCGGGGGAAGACTACTAAAGCATAGTGAATCCTATCTCCTTACTTTGCACAAAAATCTATGAAGAAGTCATTGTCAAACTGTATTCCATTATTAATGACCAGTGCACTTGGAATCCCAAATCGTGTAATGATATTTCTCCAAACAAATCGCCTAAAATCTTCTTCTTTAATATGGGCGAGTAGTTCTGCCTCCACCCACATTGTGAAGTAGTTGGTGGCTGTTATTATATTATTTAAATTTCTTGGTTCCACTGGTATTGGAACCATAATATCCATTCCCCACTGAGAAAAATTCCATGGGATTATGAAAGGATTCAAATCTTCGGGTGATTACTTGATGAAGGGTGAAAAATTTCTAGCCTTTAACTCACTTTTGGGCATACTGTATGGCATAATTTTGCATGAATGACCACCACTACCCCTGTGACATCAACCTATACGAAAGTGATCGTCCAACTGTGTGGGATCCATAATTTCCTTCATACATATCTTTGAGGACTTCCTCCATTTAATCTGGGTGAACACACTTCAGTAAGAGGCAAGTTAATGATCTTCGGTTTAGTTTTCCCTTGGAGTTAAGGAAAACTCTGGTCGAACTAATCCTAAATTTATGTGATTCTTTATTATCTCGGGAAAGCTCATCATTATTTAAGTAGGAAATGATCGGATCCATGCATGACAGAGATGCCTCTACTTATTGGACACAAACTCATGGTTTAGATTCTTCGATTCTTAGATGTTCTATAATATCCACTTCAATCATCCTCTTCAAGTCAGTGTCTGTGGCTGACTCCAAAGTAGGCAGGGCATCTTCATGGTTGTTATTATTCTTTGGAAGTTATTCCAATGAGAAAGATTTGAACAATTGAAGAAGACCTATGTCCTTGTCTCTGTAAGCAAGCATTCTTGAGTCCCTAACCTCGTATTTGTCACTTAATTGATTAACGATCAATCTAGAGTCACAATATACAACTATATGGTCATCTTCTAAGTCGATTACCCTTCAAAGACCATGTATCATGGCTTCATATTCTACTTAGTTATTGGAGTCCTTAAACCCTAGTCTGACTACTTACTCAATGGGACCTCCTTGTGGTGTGATAAAGATGATGCTAACTTATGTTCCTCGTTCATTGGATTCCCCATCAACATAAAATTTCCATTCCCAATCATTTTTGCCAATGACTAATGATTCAAGAATTGAATTGGACTCCTCAACTTTACCTTTTGGTGATGACAAGAACTCATCTGCAAAGTCATCCAATACTCTCCCTTTGATTACAGCTCATGGCTTATATCTCATGGCAAATTTTGCCAGTTCTAAGGACCACTTAATCATCCTTTTTAAGAAATCTTCATTCTTAAGAGCATTCTTCAATGGATAGTTATGGGGATGACTATAATTTGAGCATCAAAATAGTGCCTCATTTTCCTATCCTCCGTTACTAATGCTAAAACCATCTTCTTAATAGTCATGTATCTACTCTATGCCTCAAGGAGAGTATGGTTGATTTAGTAGATTAATCGTTTCTCTTCATCTTGTAATAATACCAATGCAGTAACGGTTTCATGTTGTGAGATAGCCAAATATAGGAAAAAATCTTCATTATCTCGAGAAGTTGACAGTAAGGGAGGAGATCCCAACTATTACCGATTTCCTTCGAGGGCTTGGTCGCATTTCTTTATCCAAAAGGTTGAACCTGCTTTCTTCAAGACCTGAAAGAATAACCAAAACTTGTTCGATGAACTTAATATGAAGTGATTCAACGCTTTCAAGATTTCAATGAGGATATGGATTTCTTTATTATGGTCGGCCTTTTGATATCTTTCAAAGCCTTAATTTGGTCTAGGTTTGCTTCTATCCCTCTTTGGGTTAGTAGATATCCAAGAAATTTCTATAGCTAACCCTAAGGATGTATTTGGAGGTGTTTAGCTTCATTATATACTCGTAGAATATCTAAAAATTCTCTGTAAGGACATTTTTTTCATGTCCGTTATCTTACTGTTTTGTATGTCGTACGCCGTTACATTTGGCACGTCTCTACACGATCACATATGAAGGCCCCAATCCGAATTCCGGGAATCAAGCTTCCAACATCTCCATCATATGTCCCACATCGGCCTCAACGACTTCACGTACCATGCTTTTAGGGACTATATGCTAGTGGTATGCAAGAGAAGTCAAATCAATGAAAGAAGTCACGATATGGAAGTTCAAGGGCAATTTGGTCATTTTACATCCACCGTCCGGGGGATAGGTAAATTGGAAAGTTGAAGAACTTTCCGCAACAAAGATACTGGAAGAAATGGCATCTCATTCCGAGCTACGGTGAAGAAGATATGACCCTTTGAAGATGGAGAGAATTCCTCTAAGGAATCTGGTTTCTGAGGATCGGATCGATCCGGCCCAGATAAAAGAACTGATCCCGTTCATCCGGACCGATCTGCCTAAAGAGACCAGATCGATCCGCCTGCTGAGGTGAGGCCAGTATACCCCGGATCCATAACGAATCGAGGAAGCTAAAAAGCAGAACCGATCCGATGCCAACCGGATCGATCCGCCTTCAAAAAGGAACCGATCCGATGTCACCGGACCGATCCGCCTCATGAGACCAGACCGATTCGACGAGGATAATTTCAAACAGAACATGTTCAGATCATGTTCCGATTTTTATGGCTCAAGTCCTCTTATTTATACCAACTTCGGGAGAGTTATTTTTCAAGACTTCTATACACGTTTTTCTGAGTTCCAAAACTCTAAAGTCTTCATGGTATTTGAGTCCATTGATTCATAGCTTTGATTCACACAAATTCCATATCCGTGTGAATCACTTGGCAACCCAAGAACGCACTTTTGCTGGTCAACCCCTTGTGGAGGAGACCGTTCTTCTTCTTCTTCATTGCAGCCCTACTGGAAAGGGAAACTTCCAGTCGCCAGCCCTACTGGAAAGGGATATTTCCAGCCGCGACTACAGAATCCGATACCTGAGGGTAATTCTTAGTCACTTGTATTTTCATTGTAATCCGATTGTAAGCCGTTCTCTTACAAATTATAGTGAAAATAAATGGTTTTGCCCCTGTGGGGGATTTTTCCTCAATTATGTGTGTTTGAATGTTCTTGCTTAGATTATCATCTTATTCAATCACATACTGCTGCATGTTTAGGGTTTGTTTGTGCTAAAAGGGTTTTATATATAATTTGATCATTTGAACGCGAGCACACACGTTCCTGAAATTGTTTGTTTTATCCTGCATGCTTTATTTTATTAGATAAATCATCTAGATGCATGATTTAGGGTTTAACTAAAATTTGGGTTTAATTAAAATGGGATTTTATTTGAGAAGTCGCAATATTTCCGCTCTACTCACGTTCTCAAATTGGTATCAGAGCGGGTTACGCTAATTTATCGCGTGATCCTGATTTTTTCGAGGATGTACTTTCTTTGTGATAAAATTTGTCTACTCACGTTTTCAAATTGGTATCAAATGAATTTTGATGGTTTTGATGATCTTCGATGTCAAATTTTTGAAAAATTTAATTGGAAAATTCACACGAACTCCTGTTTTAAATCTTCTGTTGAAAACGAATCAAATAGGTGTTCTTGTTGTGAGGGTGTTGGTCACACGTTAGATGAGTGTACCACAAATCTAAAGAAGAAATTCAATAAACCGATTTCTCATGTTTCTACCCTTAGTGATTGTGATTCGGAAGAAGAAGTTTTTTATTCTTCTAGGCGAGAGTTTCCCATCCATGTGATTAGTGATGATAGTGAAGGTGATGGGAGTGTGGATGAAAGTGAGGAGGAAAGTGTAGATGAGCATGACTTGCAAACTACTTTCAATAAACTTTATGCTGAAACTTTGAAAACAAAGAAAGAAAATTTGAAATTGAAAGCTCAATTGAAAGAGTGTGCCATAAAAAATAATTATTTTTTAGTTAAAGAACTTAGGGCACATGCGAAAATTTTGAAAGAGAAGCTTGAGTACATCGAGGGTGAGAGAGATAGTCTTAGAGGGTTGATGGAGACTATGAAAAAGCAGCTTTTAGAGTGTGAGGATTCTAGACGAGTACTTGAATCTAGGATAGGTGAACTTGAGATGAAATTGAAAGATTCAAGTAAGGTGAAATTTGATTTGGAGTCTAGGTCTGAAAAACTTGATAAGATTTTAGGCACAGTCGATATCAAAACGGATAGAGGTGGGATTGGTCTTGAAAAATATGTTGCACCCATTCCCACACGTGTGAGAGAGCCCCCTAGGATTGTTAAGAAAGAGACACATAAGGTTGTTAGGAAAGATCCCCCTAGGAACATCGTGAGAGTGCCTCCTAGGATCATTAGGAGAGACCCACCAAGGCAAATTCGGAGAGAGCAACCGAGAAATTTGAGGAGAGGACCACCTTTAGGTAACACACACCGCCCGATTTACACTTGCACACATTGCGGTAGGCAAGGTCATATTAGGTGATTCTGTTACAAGATGTTAAATGAACCTAGGAAGGTTAATAGAAGAATAAATTCGATTCCCAAAACCCCCACACTCCGTTACACATCTATTTGGGTTAAAAAATCGGATTTAAAGGCTTATGATTTATTTGTCCACGATTCCCGTTTGCTTGCACGTGATTCAACCCATGTGAAATCTTTTGGTTGATTGTGTTTGCATGTTTGTCATACACTAGTTGTGTTTTCATGATATATTTGTGATAGTGTGATGACTTGTACTTTTTGTATAAATCTTTGTTTTTGAATTTTTTTAAAAAAATACAAAAAGATTTTATTTTGATAAAATTTTGAAAAATTCAAAAAGATTCTTTTGGTTACACTGTTTATGGATGAATACTTAGGATGACCGAGTCACAACTTCATTCCATTTTTTTTCATGTGACTATTTGATAGTGTTTTGAGACAATAGGACTGTTCATCCTTGTGCTTTACAAAGTTTGGAGTCTTTGAGTTGCTATAGTGTTACTTTCTACACGTTTGACTCACTTTGTCCTTTATTGCACACGTGCACGGATTTGTTTGATTATTGTGCTTTTCTTATCACATGTTGGTTGCGTGTTTTCACTTCAATCCTGTCCTTAAAACGAACCAAGCGCGATAAATTTTGATAAGGAAATTGTGCATTTAAAAACCGTTTTTGTGAGTTTGTGTGCCTTGTTTGATAACGGGGAGGGGCTGCGAAAGGTAATCATCTATCCTTTGCGCAAAAGCTACCGTTAAATAGGACCTAAAAATTGAGGAATTTTATTATCCGAGGTCCAAAGAGGTTTAAAAGAGCCCGAAAAAATTTAAAGGCAATAAAAAGGAATGTCATGCCATTTATGGGCCATTTAGGTTTTTGCTCCAATTCTCCAAAGTTTGAGAATTTAGATTACCTCTAAAAGAAAATCTATATGAGGGAGTTTGGTTGGAGAATTTATAACGGGTTTGCACGCCCTTGAAATGCTTAAAATGCGCTAAATAGTTTTGGATGTTATTGGGGTGAAAATCATTTTGACTTTGATTTGTTGATTTGTATAAGACGATGTCATCTAAATTCAATAATCTTTTCACCTAAGGATACTTTTGATGCTCATTCGTTAGGGGTACACATATGCATCTTGCACATATGATTGATTGAGTTGATTTACCTATCGAATGTGTTCACACCCATTCATTCCATTTCCATGACTTGGTTGTTTGAGTCTAAATCCATGGTGTGATTTTTGTATCCTGTTTATATTTTTTTTCATATTGGTATCCTTGTGACACCCTATCTTTGCTTGTTTCATTCTTCTCATTTGTCTATTTGGGGACATCATAAAATGGGGGAGAAAGAATTATCATATTATGGGGGAGTTTTGAAATTTTTGAGTTTGCTCATAAATTGGTATCTATATTTATCTCATTTCAAACTCGATATGTCACTTGGTATTTTGCTTTATCTCATGTGTGTAGGTACTACTTTGATGATCACTGAATTGCACATCCTGATGAGAAAAGCGTTGAGATTCCTGAAGATTTGAAGATCAAACGATGCAGTCTTATTCACTTGTACTCTTTCAGTTTTGGGTTCATGGAAGGGTAGATTTGTATAGGCAATTTATTATGATTGATAATTCGGATTTTTTATGTATGTACCGGCATAGACATAGGGGGAGATTTGTAAGGACATTTTTTTCATGTCCGTTATCTTACTGTTTTGTATGCCGTACGCCGTTACATTTGGCACGTCTCTACACGATCACATATGACGGCCCCAATCCAAATTTCGGGAATCAAGCTTACAACATCTCCATCATATGTCCCACATCGGCCTCAACGACTTCACGTACCATGCTTTTAGGGACTATATGCTAGTGGTATGCAAGAGAAGTCAAATCAATGAAAGAAGTCACGATATGGAAGTTCAAGGGCAATTTGGTAATTCTACATCCACCGTCCGGAGGATAGGTCAACTGGAAATTTGAAGAGCTTGCCGCAACAAAGATACTGGAAGAAACGACATCTCATTCCGAGCTACGGTGAAGAAGATATGGCCCTTTGAAGATGGAGAGAATTCATCGAAGGAATCTGGTTTCTGAGGATCGGATCGATCCGGCCCAGATAAAAGAACCGATCCGGTTCATCCGGACCGATCCGCCTAAAGAGACCAGATCGATCCGCCTGCTGAGGTGAGGCCAGTATACCCCGGATCCATAACGAACCGAGGAAGCTAAAAAGCAGAACCGATCCGATGCCAACCGGATCGATCCGCCTTCAAAAAGGAACCGATCCGATGTCACTGGACCGATCCGCCTCAAGAGACTGGACCGATCCGATGAGGATAATTTCAAACAGAACGTGTTCAGATCATGTTCCGATTTTTATGGCTCAAGTCCTCTTATTTATACCAACTTCGGGAGAGTTATTTTTCAAGACTTCTATACACGTTTTTCTGAGTTCCAAAACTCTAAAGTCTTCATGGTATATGAGTCCATTGATTCATACCTTTGATTCACACAAAATCCATATCTTTGTGAATCACTTGGCAACCCAAGAACGCACTTTTGCTGTTCAACCTCTTGTGGAGGAGACCGTTCTTCTTCTTCATTGCAGCCCTACTGGAAAGGGAAACTTCCAGCCGCCAGCCCTACTGGAAAGGGATATTTCCAGCCGCGACTACAGAATCCGATACCTGAGGGTAATTCTTAGTCACTTGTATTTTCATTGTAATCCGATTGTAAGCCGTTCTCTTACAAATTATAGTGAAAATAAATGGTTTTGCCCCTGTGGGGGATTTTTCCTCAATTATGTGTGTTTGAATGTTCTTTATTAGATTATCATCTTATTCAATCACATACTGCTGCATGTTTAGGGTTTGTTTGTTCTAAAAGGGTTTTATATATAATTTGATCATTTGAACGCGAGCACACACGTTCCTGAAATTGTTTGTTTTATCCTGCATGCTTTTTTTTATTAGATAAATCATCTAGATTCATGATTTAGGGTTTAACTAAAATTTGGGTTTAATTAAAATTGGATTTTATTTGAGAAGTCGCAATATTTCCGCTCTACTCACGTTCTCATTCTTTGTGAGGTTCTTGATGTGATTGACTACCTATTTTCTTTGAAAACCATATCATCGATGTACATTTCCATGGCTAAATTGATCTTTGTTTTAAACTTTTTTATTACGAGACGATGATAGGTCACTTCAACATTCTTCAAACCGAATGACAATACTTTATAGCAGTAAATCCCTAAGGTAGTGATGAATGCAGTTTTTTCTTGATTTGGGTTGATGTTAACCACTATATATCTATAAAACTCATGCGTTGATGTCCAACTATTGAATTCACAAGTTAATCTATTAGGGTAAATGAAAATATATCTTTTGGGCAGTGCTTATTGAGGTCCGTGAAGTCTACACACACTCTTCACTTCCTTCTCTTCTTCCTAACCACAAAGGTATTGGTGATCTAGTTTGGGAACTCAACCTCCCTGATGGAGACGACTTAGTGAAGATTTTAACTTTGGTTTCCATAACTTTAAACTTCTCGGGTTCATACTTCCTTGGTTTTTGCATGATTGATCTGACAGTTGGATCCACGTGCATTCGATAATAGGTAACTTTTGGATATATGCCTAGAAGATCATACGATTTCCATGAAAATATATCACCATTGATTCTGAAGAAATGTATGAGTTGCTCAGCATCATCTCTAGGTAGTTCAGATTCGATAAGGAAGGTCTTTTTTTATTGAGATGATTCTAGAGTAATGGAGATAAGTTCCTCCATTACTCGTTTGATCAGGGATAACAAGACATCTTCCACACCTGACCAACCACCCTTTGATTGATACTTGGGTTGATCGCCCTCTGAATCGTCATCATTCTGACTCTTTTAGAGCTGATTTTGTTTTATTTTATTGGCATCTATGGAGCAACTATGAGATGATAACTGGTCTCTTTGGATTTTAACAAATCATTGGACATTCAAGAACTTGAGTTTTTGATGAAGGGAATAGGCAATGACCTTCATATCGTGAAGCCAACCTATTCCCATTATAGCATTGTAAGGCAACTCCTACTAGATGACATTGAATTCTATCTCTTTATTTATTAGGCTGACCTTAACTAATAACTTTATTTTCCTTAAATGAGTTTCTACATCTCTGTTGAAGCCCATCAGCATTCCTACTTTGGTGTCCAGATCTTTGATGCTGAAATCGATCTTATACAGTAAGGATAAATACATAATATTCGATGAACTTCCTTAATCGACTAATAACCTCTTCACATAAAAATTTACAACTCACAGAATAAGGACAAGAGCATCTTTGTGTGCTAGGTTTATGCCAACTAGATCATTATTGATGAACATGATCGTCTGATCAACGTCAATATCCTTTCCCTCTCTCTTCGCAAGGACATGCTTAGATAATTTAGGTGTAAAGATTCTTGAATATTAACAGTAATCTTAATTCTCTCCCAAATATTCTTGTGAGTTAATTGTGAAGGATGAGTATATCCGTGGATAACGTTGATCAGACCTGCAGGTGGGAGATCATCGCCATCCTTCTGAACCATATTTATTGTGACTGCAGATATAGTTTTAGGAGTGTTAATAAATTCTTTGAGGTACCCATCTTGGATGAGCTCCTTTAGATGTTTCTTGAGCATCTAGAAATTCTCTATAAGGTTCCCATAAGCATGGTGATAAATTCATCTAAGGTTGTCATCCTTATCACTTGGATCGCCAAAAATCTTTGGCGCCCTTTTGATGTAAATCTTATCTTTAATATGTGGAACCAACTTGTAGATAAGATCTTTGAAGAAGGTATTTTTAGTCTAAAATATATTTTCATTTTTCTACAAATTGGTCCACCATTTGTTAGAGTGACTTCGTGAGCTTCTCCTTGTCAGAGCAGACTGATTTCATCGCTTGGAGGTTTATTTTTGTATTATTGTTCTTTAACTGATTAGGATCTTGATCAAACAAAACCTTTGTGTTGATTATATCATCCTACACTTTGTCATACTTCTTAATGCGAGACATAAGGTCATCGATTATTGATGCTGACTTCTTTGTGAAAGACTGGTAAAGGTTATTTGACTGATCAAGACCAAAATTGATGGATGAGATTGTAATATCTCAATGTAATCATCAATTTCGTTATTCAGTTCCCAATATCGCTATGCATATTTCCTAAGGGATTCTCCCTTGTTTTTGTTGAGGGCGATCAATGAATCTACCTCCTTGAACACTTTATTACTGGTGATGAAGTAGGATGCAAACTTCTTGGTCATCTCTCTGAATGAGAAAATTAACCTGGGGATAACTTCTTAAACGACTTTAATATAATTTCACCCAGAATGGATGATAAATCACTTCAAGGTAATTTCCCCCAAAGTGGGTGGAAAAATTCAGCACATCAGAGCAATATGATGGCTACAAAAGGACATCATCTTTTGATAATGCCTGATGTGATGGGTGGGATGTGCTTTCCCATCGTACATAATTATTTTTGGCATTGAGAACTTCTTTGGCAATTTGAAGGTCTCTATCTGCGTGATAAATGAGGAGGAAAAACCATGTCCCAATGTTTTCCTATCTAGGTCTTTAGGAATTAATGCTAGGTTTAGATTCAACTTTCCTTCCAATTCTTTCTTAATAAGACCTTTGAGTTTTCCACTCCTAAATATGTTCGGTTATTCTTTTGGACAAGGCGACTTGCTACTATGCACTGATTCATTTGGACAAGATTGATGGATATTAGGGTTGATGGAATTCCATTTAGGCGAGTAATGGTTATTCTGTGAGTTAGAGTGCACCGTGCGAGGGCTTCTTGATCTAGAGGCCCTCCCAATACAGTAGGACCTACTGTCCCGGGGAACGAGTTATCCTCCTTCAGTTCTCGAGAGTTTGAGAATATAATGACGATCCTCTGACTATTGAGTCATATGCCTCCTAAGATGAGAGATCTCTTAATACTTGGTTCAATCTCTCCTTATAAAAACTGGCCAGATGGGAGGCTACTTTTCCCTCTGGTCATTCAACCAATGACTGGTGATGATGGAGGCTAGTACATGATCTCCTGGGCAAATGCCTCCAAGAACTAGATAGCCGAGGAAGAATAAAAGAGTCTGATAGGAGTTTAGTCCCACTTGACGACCCTTATTTTAGAATGAACGCGACTCCTCGCATGCGTATGCTGAAGTTAGTTTGCACTCATATTCTGTGTTGGGACAAATAATTGTAACAGTGGTGAGAATTTGATTTCCCATAGACGACTCCAAATTATAGGGGATATTATCCCACAATAACAGAAATATTTGGAATTTACCCCCAAAACAAGTATGAATGCAGAAAATAAAGGATACAATATATACGTGGTTCAGTAAATCATCCTACCCACGTATACGAGGAAAGGAGGGAGTTGAGTTTATTTCTTGGAAGAATACATGGAAATTTGAGTGCTATGATTGCTAGCTGAGAGTCCAAGTCACCACGTGCAAGTTACAATGAATACCCTCAGAGTGGGTGAGGTCGCCCTTATTTATCAGTACATGAATCCTATTTTTTTAGATCTCATCATCTTCATCCTACTTATAATTTATAGAGTCCAATAAGGACTGGTGTTCCAACTCGCCGACGTGATTTCCCAACATTGGAATTTATCTCCCCAATATTCTGCAAAAAATATTTTCTGCAGCTAATGACTACTTGCAAGACACATGCTACTAACTTAACTAATGACCACGTTCTAGCCACGTGATGCAAATTCAACCGTAGTCCCTTTATTGGAATATAAACCTTTCTTAAATACTTCACTACATATTAGTTAAATCTTTATTCTAGTTATGACTAATAAAATTATATTTAATAGAAATGCTTACTTAGATATAAATTTAAAATAAAATATTTAAATTTCATACGAATCTACTCGATTTGTGTTCCTTTTAGTTTTATGAAGGAATTTCTTCACTTTATAAACATTACGCAACTTATATTTTACTTAAGATTCCTACTTGCAATGTACAATCCCTTACATTTTTGTTGTAAAAAATTTCATGGGTTCATATTTTATTTAATATATTTCTAATTCTTCTTATTCGATGAATTTTCCATAATTGACCACGTTAAAATGCAAGCAAACTAGAGACGACAACTAGATAAACTTTTTAGGGGAAAGTACTCTTAGTTCCCTCACAAACAAATTTTAAACAATAAAGGAATTATGAAAAAATTTAAACACTTAGGTCTTCTCTTCTTGTGAAAGTCCATGCTAGTGGCACGACAAGTGGCGTGTGTTTAAGCTGTCATGAAGAATAATGACACAAAAATTTTCCGCAATGACAAAAGAAAAAACCATTTGAAATATTTAGAGAAAAATGAAATGTTGTAAGAAATTCTCAAAAATGGAAAAACCAAAACCTCATAATAAAATAATAAAGTTTAATGTGAATAGAACATTTAATTTTTTTTAGCATTACGTGTTGAAATTGGTACATTTATATATCTAAACCCTAATAAATTGGATAAACATCAGAAAGCAAAATATATATTTTAAATTTAAATTATGTGAATTTTTTAATATTAGTATTTAAATATCCGATCATATACCCGATTAACTAACCATGGTAATGTGGACTAAAATAGAGTTTGAATATGTTTTAAAGTGAAGACACCCCATGCTAACTCCCCACACTCCTCCATAGGGTCCAAACAAAGTCCCTTTAAGCCGTGGGCCCCCGATGCTTCTATAAACCCTAATCAAAGAATAATTGCACACTTTCTAAGCCCTAATTGACCTTTTCAACACTTGAACCTGGGAGGAACTCAACATAATTTTATAGACCTATGAATCCTCTTTTCAACAGTCTCGAGCATGCGGGAATCGAACCTACGATTCATATTGTATGGATGGAAAACCTAATATGATTCCCTATCAACTGGACAAAAGGTTGGAGTTCCTTAACCACCGAATCTTACTACCCTACCGGCAAGGGGGGTAGGGTGTATGCCTTCCAACATACCCCCAAGGCCTTCTTGGCCATTTTGTTCCTTTAGGGTTCTCCTATTTAAGGAAAGCCTAATCTCATTGAAAAGGAACCCAACCTCGAAATCAGTACGAAAGCTTTCCTTAAATTCAATAGATATCACATTCACCACGTTATTCTAACATCTCTATCCGCCATTAACTACCCTCTAAAATCATCCTACAAATAGAATCCAAAGAGGTTGAATGTCAAACCACCATACTATTTCACTTTTCCTAGTAGTTTCCATTTCACGTACTATGATGTTTTTTGCATATTCTTAGTTAGTTTACCTCAGTTTATATAGTCCTAAACTTATATTTTTATAAATAATAAAACAAAAAATAAGGTTTATACCTCATTTTTACCATATTATCACTACATTTGTCACATTTTTTTATAAAATAAGAGATATACCCTAGATTCAGACTATAGGTTAGACGCCACCATTGTTTCGGTATGTGAACTACGTGTAATTTGATGCCAATTTAGCTATGTAGGCATCGCGAAGTCATTGTGGGATTCAAAGTCCTCCTTTATTTAACCCATTTTTATTCATGTTCACATGTTAGTATTTCACTCATACAATTACTATGTTTATTTCCATAGATAGTTTTCCTACCGTATTAATTCTTAGTGGTCTAACATCATACATACTCACTTTTCTATATTAATGTTACAATATCGGGATACCGCTCACATTCTGATTATTTTCACATGCTTTTACTTTTTCTCCTTAGAATGAATCATTACTATCTTTTCCATGACATGGATATAATGATTTCACTCGTAACAACACACTTTCACACTCACACAATCATGCACCTTTTCACTCTATACAATTTGATACATGACACATTTCACATATTACACATGTTCAAATATTTTAGGAGAAGGAGAATATTTGTTTTCCTATGAGAGACTGAAAGGGTGGAATGGGTGCATAACACATTCCCATTACAGAACATAGTCTTCGAGCCCATAACTTGTTTGGTTTCGCATGCACTAATACTCTTTTTTGTCTATCTCTTTTAGGATAGATACTTCATTTGTCTATTTTGAGTAAAATAAATGGACGACTCTGATTTTTACTTATTAACACACGTCACATCTTCGGCGATGGCCACAATGGAAACTTTGTAGGGGATGTCTTTTTGAGGACTAGACTCTATTTAGGTGGGTTTTATTTTCTTTCTCCTACATCACTTTCTACATGTATATATATTCTCTAACTTGAAAATTCTTTTTTTTTTCTCTCAGTCTCACGTGTTTTATATGCCATGATCATGTTACACTACCCATGTATATTTATCTCCATATCATTTACATAGTTTTTTCTTCATCATATGTATCTCTCATTTTTTTTATCACATGTTCCATGTCATTTTTATATATCCAATCTTTACTCAATTGTACATATATCCATTCCTTATTTAACTTGTAAATATCCATTCTTTACTCACTTGTACATATATCGATGCCTTATCTCATTTGTGTATATCCATGCTTTACCCATGCTTTATTCCATTTGTGCAAATATCCACGTATTATATCAATTTTACATATTTCCATGTTTCATTTCACTTGTCCACTTGTGCAAATATCCACGTATTATATCAATTTTACATATTTCCATGTTTCATTTCACTTGTCCACGTTTCCATCTCACTTGTATATATTCACATACTTCATGTCACTTGTGCATATTCCATAAGTTTTACTTCACTTGTGTAGTTAGCTTTTCATCAGATGCCACTTGTATATATTTACCTATTTTACTTCATGCTTCTTATTTATACATATACCTATTTGAGTACCTAATACTTTTCATAAACATACTAATTAAGACTCATGCATTTGCACACTACATCGCAAGAGCATTGAGTATTGACCCCATAATTTTCCAATACTGGAGAGTCTCTTTATAATGGGTTGCCAGTTTTATGGGCACAATTAACCTAAATAATAGTCCCCCACCTTCCATTGACCAAGTATCATCGTTATATTTCGAATGCTTCCCCCCGCATCATACCTCTTGACTAAAATTATGGCGGGAGGTATATAGTGAGAACTTGTTCATGCACGTCAAGTACATCAAATTATTTATCACACATATCATTACCACGAGGTATATACTGATGCAATTCATGTATACTTGGGTATATCAAATGACTTATCCACATGGGCCAATAAATTATTTTTTAATAGGCAAGAGGTACATCATGGAAGTCATGCCAAAGGGGGGACCCTTAAACTAACCTCCCATGCATAGCCCTCTTATGGGGTATTACAATATGTCTTCCATATGACACTCATAACTAGAATTTTGGTTTCAATGCAAAACTCTATCAAAATTTTGAGTCATCTTACCACCTAATTTGTGCTCTTTCGCCTGTTTTTAAAAACCGTGAGTCTGGAAAAAAATGTATCTTGCATTAAGCATCCTATTTTCTTCCAAACTTAGGCCCTTTTTGGGATTCCACTTTCACCCCAGATGGAACATAATAACCTAATAAAAATAACTACACCTATCAGACCACCTTGGAGTTATACTTAATCTTCACCCACTACAGTAGATATAAAACAGTCTTATCTTAATTGCCTTATGAAAAATCCTAATAAGGAAGAAAACTCTCAACTAATTTAATGATCGTACTTGATCATCACACTGCTAAGATCGACAACTTACAGTTACATGTTCATGAGTTGCAGAGAAAAAAGTCTTAGATTCCATAAATGCTATAACTAAAGATTTTATCGAATTAGAACGCTAATTTTCCACCAGTTGTAGTTAAGGAGATATCTAAGCCTCTTTGTTCCCCTGAATAATATCAACATGTCTAACACATTGGAATACACCAACGCATCATGCCTATCAACTAACCGCCTCTTACTAATCTGCCTATGCCAACCTTCCTCAACCAGGGGATAAATTTCCAATGCCTATTCTAGTATAACCTAAAGAAGAAGAGATTAATAGGGTGAAAGAAGACCTCAAGATGCTTTCCTAAAAATTGAACTAAATGAATCTCTCTCAAGAATTTGACCAAGTGAAGGTCTCCGGAAATTACGTGGACTATAGCCACATGTGCCCTTATTCATAGGCTCGTTTTACTGAAAAATTTGAATTACCCAACATTGAGAAATTTGGAGGGAGTGGACTTCCCATTATGCATATCTGAAACTGTCGTCGAATCATGAGTCTACTACGAGAAACATAAGAAATTCTAGAATAGATGTTTTAGAACCCCTCAAGGAAAGTTCTCTTTGTTACATTTATCGCTGGAAGATTCTTAAATCGAAAGTTAGGAAGATGTCTCCAGAGAATTCATGTCTTAGTACAAGTAGAACAAATAAGTAGAAGTAGCATGTTGAGACCTTAATCCGCTCAACCAAGGGCCCTAGGAATTTGTCAACAATTTTATAACTAGGTAGAGAGAGAAAGTTACCACTATGAGCGACCTCCCATCTAAGGAAGAGCAAGCCATTATAGTGAAGAAGAGTTTTTTGCCACATGTTCGAAGCAACATGGGTAGCTAGTATTACCCTTACTTCAGAGCCCTCTAGAAGGACGAGGTAGAACTTAAAGAAAATACAACTATTTAAAAAATAACAATGGAAGAAAATAAGTCATTTGGTTAGTTTACTCCTCATAAATATGAGAAACGTGATATTATTCCCATCAACAATATATCCTATCAACCTGCCACTTCATTATCACTAGACTCTCGTTATGTTTCCATCAGAAAAGGGTACACCAAACTCCATGCTCCTCTCTAGGAATTATATCGGGCCCTTCTATCTCACAAGCTCATCAAACATCTAAACCTCATCCACTATTTGGCCATATTCCCAGATATAAAAACATAATGCTCGATGCAATTTTCATCAAACCACCGAGCATACCGCCGACCAATCTAACCATCTTAAAAATGTTGTGAAAGGACTAAGTGATAAGTTCATTATTTCCACTCAAAATAGGCCCAAAATAAAAAAAACTACCTAATATCTTAGTCTAATTCATCAAGCCAGATTGAATGCCATACTTATCGACGAAGACTCTTACTCTGACACCTCAATCAAAATCAAACCCCTAAATAGTACTAATGAACCCATCAATCAAGGAAAATCCCTATCTCCTCTCCAAATTTGCCTATCTTGTTACACCCTGAAACTGTCCATGGTCGAGACCTCTCCCTAATGATAAGATCTTGTATAACTTCCCATACCAAATTAGAATTATATAGCATGAACCTGCATGCTGTCCTTTAATAATTTAAAATTTTTGGGATGAAATTTCCACCAAAGTGGACTCTTGAAGAAAAAGAATGTGCAATAATGAGCGATCTTTACATGGATGTTTAGTAGTGGGCCCGCCAATCTCATAATTAGATCATACCTCCTAAAGAGTTCAACCTTGATAGCATTATCCATATCCCAATAGAAGAAAGTTTTAATAAAGGGAGAATATGTGAAACTCCCAATATACTTGTTTCTTTAAAGTTAGAGGCATACTGAGTCCCTTATTATAACCATTTTTGTGCGGCATGGGAATATATATACTATGAACAACTTGAAGTAGCTGTATTCATAGATTTTTTAAGAAATAATCGAATAACTACCTTGTGGACATCCCCGATCCTCGCGGCGGGGGGGGGGGGGGGGGGGGGAGGACAAAAGAAGAGGGTATCTTCGATGTCTAGAGGATCTTGGTCCCGCGCATCCCTCTTAGGAGCGCTTTGGCCGACATCGGTGATGAGATGAAAAATGTAGAAAGATGGATTCGCCGGTCTATTTTACTCAAAATAGACAAAAGAAAAAGGGATCTATCCCGAAGGACAGCATCCAAAGACATACTGATACAGACAAAACTAAAATGATTCGAAAAGAGTCCAGAGGCTAAGTTAAGAAATGGGAAGGTGTTAGGCACCCATTCCGCCCTTACGGTCTCTCATGGATGGTTGCTAAATAATGTTAGGAAATAGGATTTTACGCCATTATCCTATCGTTGATCGTTATAAGGGAACGATAACGCATATGGAATAATACACCACTAAGAACAACTATATGTATATGTAAATATATAGAATCAATAGAATTAAGTTAAAGAATATGAAAAAATAAATAAAAGTGAAAAGAAATAAGACTTGAGTCTCGGGTTTTACCCCGAGACACCTACGTATCCTATAGAGGCATCAAAGTCCACGTAGTTCGTATGCAAAACGAGGGGTGCAATTTATCCCATAAATCCAATCGGGGACTTCTCTTATATGTGTGTGTGTGTGTGAAAAGTGTTTTAGTAGTGAGAAAAGTGTGAGAATTCTCGTTTGGAATTTATGAGCAAACCCTCTTTTTCTTGTTTTTTTGGGTTTTATTTATATGAAAATAAGAGATGTGAAATAATACTAAATAAAAAGTATATTAGGATATGTGAGATGAGAGTATAAGAGTGATAAGTAATAAAATAAGGTAATGCGAATTTAGGAGAATTTGAAGAGAGAGTTGAGAAAGTTGGACCTTCTTGAAGATCTTGAGCTTGATCTTGAATGTTAGAGAGAAGCCCTTGCACTTGGGTGATGATGAAGAGTAGTGAATTCACCAAGTTTTATGAAAAGGATGATGAAAAGTAAAGGTTGGAAAGGGGTTTGGATGTGGAAATCACGCTGACTTCGAGAGAGGTTTTATGAGTTTACTGAGAGTGATGGATTTCAGATCTTGGGTCCCTTTGCAATGAGGCCAGGCCCTCCTTTTTATAGGCCCATGGCATTACCGATCGACATAGCCCTGGTCCTGCCAATCAGTAGGTGTGTTTAGGCACACTGCCGATAGGCAGGGTTTGGAACCTGCCATTTGGTAGTCTCTTTCAGGTTCCTTCAAAAAATTAGTCGTAAAGCAGAAACCGTTGATCCGAATCGCGCACGGGGTGAACTGATGGAAAGGTAATCCATAGACCTTAGAAAGTTCTTTGGACTTCTCCCAGGTCTGGGAGTTGACTTTGGGTCAAATATGGCGCGAAAACACTCATTGATCCTTTGGACGAGGAATCGTCAAACGCAAATGGATCGTTCGTCTGTATGGTAAGTCAGAATCACACATGGGGTAGACCGTTGGAAAGGTTAGTAGATGTGATTCGACATTACAAAGATTTTGACTCGGTTTGGGGTGTTGACTTTGGTCGACTGGGGCCTGGAACTGTTCAGAGACCTTTCGGAGTAAAATGGATCGTTCGTTTGTACCATAAGTCAGAATTGGGCCCGGAGTGGACCATTGGAAAGGGTTTTTAGTTCCCTTTGAAGATTCATTTAGTCTCGGTCGAGCTGAAGAGTTTACTTTGGTAAGATGGAGCCCAGGAGCATTCGGTGGACTCTAGGTTAGGTTTCGAGGAAAATGGGTCGTTTGTCTGCACTGTAAGTCAGAATCGCACATGGGGCTAACCATTGGAAAGGGGTTTCAGTGCCCTTTGAAGATTCATTCAGTATTGATCGAGCTAAAGAGTTTGAATTTTGGTCAAATGGAGCCTGGGAGTACCCGATGGCCTCTAGGTCAGTACTTGAGGTATGACTTAGGTTTGTAGTGATGAAGGGAGGTGCTAGGGACCTATGAGAGGTTAGGGGGTGATAGAATGGGGTGTCTATAGAGCCCCTCAACGGGTGAGTTTAGAACAAATGATAGCCATAAATAGACACCGCATGATGGCTTTGAAAGAGGGTGGCCAATTTAGAGGGTTGAGGCCGATTCTAAGGACCTAAGGATGAGGATGATCGATTCTGAGGGTCGAGGCTGATTCTATGGGATTAAATCGTAATGATCAATTCTACAGGTCAAAGCTAATTTTGAGGGACTAAGGATAAGGATGACCGATTTTGAGGGTCGAGGCTGATTCTGAGGACCTAAGGATAAGGATGATCGATTTTGAGGGTCAAGGCCGATTCTGAGGACCTAAGGATAAGGATGACTGATTTTGAGGGTCAAGGCCGATTTTAAGGACCTAAGGATAAGGATGACCAATTTTGAGGGTCGAGGCCAACTCTAAGGACATAAGGATAAAGATGATCGATTCTGAGGGTCGAGGCCGATTCTAAGGACCTAAGGATGAGGATGATCGATTATGAGGGTCGAGGCCAACTTTAAGGACCTAAGGATAAGGATGGCTGATTCTGAGGGTCGAAGCCAATGCTTAAGGATAAGGATGATCGATTCTTAGGGTCGAGGCCGATTCTGAGGACCTAAGGATAAGAATGACCGATTCTAAGGGCTGAGGATGATTCTGAGGACCTAAGGAAGAGGATGATCGATTCTGAGGGTAGAGACTAATTCTGAGGACCTAAAGCAATGCTGGGGATGACCAATTCTATGGGTCGAAGCCAATTCTGAGGGCTTAGGTTGAGATTACCAATTCTGCGGGTCGAAACCAATTCTGAGGGCTTAAGTTGAGATGACCAATTCTGCGGGTCGAAGCCAATTCTGAGGGCTTAAGTTGAGATGGCCAATTCTGAGGGCTTAAGTTGAGATGACTAGTTCTGCGAGTCGAAGCCAATTCTGAGGGCTAAAGTTGAGATGACCAATTCTGTGGTTCGAAGCCAATTCCGAGGGCTTAAGTTGAGATGACCTATTCTGAGGGTTTAAGTTGAAATGACCAATTCTGAGGGATTATGTTGAGATGACCAATTCTGCGGGTCGAAGCCAATTCTGAGGGATTAATTTGAGATGACCAATTCTGCGGGTCAAACCCAATTCTGAGGGCTTAAATTGAAATGACCAATTCTGCGGGTCGAAGACAATTCTGAGGGCTTAAGTTGAGATGACCTCGGGGAACTTTGCCAGGGAAATTACCTCGCGATCTTGATTTGAGTTGGGGAGATGATTGCTAGGGAAAACAATTTGATGCTATAACTTCCACTAGGGACGTGATTAGGTGGTCCAGGGTTTGGATGCTTTGATCGAGGAAATTTGAGACCTTTGGGGAATAGGAGTTAATCTAAGGTTTGGGATACTTTAGGGGTCCTCTGGGGACGTTGCGGGGGGGGGGGGGGGGGGGGTTCACTTGGATTTCGAGAGTTTCGCTGGGGAAATAGGGGTTCCGCTTGAGGGAGTGTGAAATTTTCTTGGCGAACATGTTCTAAACCTTCCCTAGGATTTTCAGGAATTTTCTGAGAATTTTTCAGGGTTTTCTGTTATTTTTTAGGAATTTTTGTACGGAAATTTAAGGGGGGTGCCGGTCGACATGGTGTGGAGGGTGCCATTCGGTAGTGGCAGGGACTTTTGGACTGCCTCGAGAAGGTAAAGGGGCAGTGCTGATCAGTATGTGGGGGTGCAGTGCCGATCGGCATGACCCTTGGCTTCCTATAAAAAAGGCGGCGGGTTCCCCTTATTTTTCATATCTTCTTGCCTTCTCTTTATCTGTGATTTTCTTCTGCGAATCATTCTTACATCCCATAATTCAAATAATGGGCACTTTTATGAGCACTGCGACACACAAGGAGTGGTTGACTATTGACGACTGGGCGGACGTGGAATGGAGAGCCAGGGCGCTTCTTGCTTTGGGAGTTAGAATTCCTTTTATGCATTCAAGCCGATTGCGGATGAGCGAACTTTGCTGTGGGAGCCGTCGCATCATCGCTCTTCGAGGGTGGTGAACTCTGGCGGTTATGTAAGTAAAATGACTTTTGGTATCCTTTTTTGGTGATTTCCTTTTTTCTTGGATTTTATAAAGGTTTTTCTTTTGACAGTCGGATGTCTCTTTGTCGAATATGCATGCCCATAGGACGACGGGGCTTAAGGATGTCTGGGAGCATCTTCCACCTGTGGTGCATTGAGTAGTATCATCAGCAAGCTTTGGGAGGTTGGCATCTGTGCTGGACGAGACGCCTTGTTTGACGACAGTTTTATGCGCTTTGGGGAGAGGTGGTGGGACACTACGCACACCTTTCATTTTGGCTTTAGGGAGATGATTGTGACTCCCATAGATGTACAGTAGCTACTGGGGCTGGATTGTGATAGAGATCAGATAGAGTTGGATCTCTCTTTGCGGGCGAGGCCGGAGGCGGTGCGGGCGACGCTCGGTGATATGGGTAGGTTAGTGTCTGGGGACTCTTTTCGGCTCTCCCTACTGAGGGATGTTTTGGTTGGAAGGGTGATTGATGCGGAGGACAAGACGTAGGTGAGGCAGATGGACCGAATCCCAAATATGGGCAAGCTGAGGGACATTAGAGATTGGATATCTTCGACGACTGCCCATATTTGGGATTCGGTTCATGTTCCTTCTTTCTTGGTGCTTTCTGCTTCGTCTGGGAAGGAGTCTGGTTCAGGTAGCGGTGGTGTGTCATCTCGCCGCAAGGGAAAGAGAGCATGTCGCAGGGATGGAAGCTCTTAGGAGAGATAGGGGGAATGGAAAGTAAGAGAGAGAGAGAATGCGGGTTCGGGCTGAGTCCCATTGTTTATGCTTATTTTTCTATATTTCCTGGAAGATTGATGGAACATAGAAAAATATCTATGCAATGCAATGGAGTTTTTTTTTATTATCTTATGTTAGTGAGGAATGAATGAATGCATGCACATGCACATGCACTTTTTACTTTGCTGCTGAGACACTAAAAAGAAATATTTTTGGAAGTTTTAAAAGGAATTTTTATTCACAATGAGGAATTATATAAAGATAAAAAGGTAATTTGAAATTCTGTTTGAGAATATCAATTTATTCTTATTGAGTTTTCTGATTTTGACAAAAGAGGAAAAAGGGAATTTCCAAAAATGGGGGGTTGCCTATCGATAAGACCCTTGTCCTGCCTATCGGTAGGCCAGTCCAGTATAATCCATCAAGGCTTTAATTGGTACCTTCATCAGCCTTTGGTACCTTGTGGGGTAGAATTTCCTCCGATTTCTGCAGGGGTTATGTCTTTTGTGAGGGTTTTCAAGTATAGAAAAAGGGTAAGGGTGGAGTGTTTTCATCACACCTTCACATTCTTACTTTCTCCCTCTTGCGAGATGGCTCTCCCTGGTACTGTTGAGTTTTCCAACTACCTCGAGACTTTTGAGGTGATGTGCTCCTACAACGTCGACTATGATGCTTTCAACATGAGTCGAGTCTCTTTATGGCATAATCGGCCAATAGAATGGAACATGCTGAAGGCGGCAGTGCAATTTTGGTACCTCAAAAACCATGTATGCCGCTTTGTCTTGGAAGAAGTCTGTTCGACTTATGAGGAATTTACTTCCATGTTGGGGGTAAACCCTAGTGTGGAGGTTGCTATGCCAGAGTTTTCTCGGTCTCCCTAGGAGTTACTGGCTGGACTTCTCCATGTCTCGCCCTCGGCGGGTAGATCTTTGGTTACTGGAGGAATGATTCCTTTCCGATAGTGCTGCGGTTTGTGCATTTGTAGGAGGTTGGTGATGCTGGCTATGTCGGAGCTGTCATTCTAGGATTGATTTTGAAATTACTGCTAGTGACTGGGGAACTACTGCTGGACCCACAACTTGCAGCCATTACTTCATGGATGTCATACCATCGTAATCCTGCGACGGTGATACTACCTAAGACTCTGAATGGCCTGGATGCCTAGAGATAAGGTCGTTCTGATTTTCTGAGGGGTAGCCCTGTGACTATGTTCATATGGTTGTCTGAAAGATTCTGCCTGGTGACTCCTCCGGAATACCCTTTGTCGACTGTACCCAACTTCTTTTCGCGCCATTTCATCAGTGTTGGTCTGGATATTGAGAGCTGAGAGAACTGGTTTGTGGATCATGGGGCTTTAAATCTCTACTCGTTAGTGCCTTGGTGGGGACAGTTCTTACCTATTCAGGAACTGGGAGAATACTCGTACGTTCAGCTGGTTGGTCTCAGACAGACCTCTTTTTATTTCCCTTGGCGGATTCTATATTAATTTGGCTGGGAGAAGGTCGTGCCACCTCACACACTGGATTTATTTTCGATAGAAGATCTGTGCATGCGGCTTGGCTCTCTGTGGGAGAGTCGTCACCCATCAACCGTCCCTCTCAGTCTGTTGGGAGAGTTTGGCACATCCATGGGGATTATATGAAGTGGTTGTGGAGAAGAGTGGTTAGCAAGGTATTGGTATTGGTATTGGAAACCGGAAAAAGGTGGCTTGTCTTATCTGATACCATAGAAGGGGGTGTTGTGGTTTTTTCGAGGCTGGTTCGAGCTTATCGGTTCATGGAGCGTCTACGACACTCTATTCAGGCAGGGGATGTTTGGGGACCCCAAGATGTAAATGATGGTGATGGAGCGGGCTCCTATGACAGTTGTGGGTAGGACTCTTTGGGGGAGTTTATTCTGTAATGGGGAATAAGTTTGGGAATTTATTTAATTTTTTAGTAATTTAGGGGGAAGGGAGTTATCCATTCCTTTTCTTATGTACTTGCACTATAATTTCTTATTACTAAACTAAACAAGTTTTTGATCATCCAACTGTGCCTTTTGATGGATTTTATATATTGAATTATCTATACCAATCGCTAAGGCATACATAATCCTTTTGTTCAAGTATATGTTAGAATAAACTGTCATTCTCGGAGATAAGAAAAGAAGTAGTTTTTGTGAAAAAGAAGGGGCCGTGCTCATGTAAGATGTATGACCTGCCTACGTACCTTCGGGGGTTTTGAAAAGTTTAAATTTTTCTGAAAATGGTTTTTGTAGAGGATCAGGACCACGTAGTTCTGGGTAGAGGGAAATGAAGAGATTTTTTTAGAATAGAAGGGAGACGAGAAGAGTCATAGCGCGTCGAGATTTTGGACTAGGGGTAGAACTTCTTGAGACGATGTAGATTGACTGGATGAGCCATCTCTTCTCCATCTAGTTCAGTGAGCATGGTGGTTCCGCCAGACAAGATCTTCTTGACGATGTATGGGCCGCTCCAATTGGGCTTGAATTTCCCTCTGGGGTCCCAGATGGGCTCTACTATTTCTTTGAGGGTTAAATTCCCCTCTCGAATACCGCGGTCCTTGACTCTATTATTAAATGATCGCACTATACGATGATGGTACCCTTATATGTGGTATAGAGCTTTCAATATCTTTTCATCTAGGAGGGTCAGCTCGTCAAGACGGCTCTGATGCCAGTCCTTTTCGCTGACCCTGCCTTCAAGTATGATAGGCAATGAGGGTATTTCCAGCTCCACGGGTAGGACTGCTTCCATGATATAGACTAGAGAAAAAGGGGTAGCCCCAGTAGAGGTTCAAATTAAAGTTCGGTAACCCCAGAGGGCGTAAGGAATTCGGTCGGCCCAATACCGATAGCTTTTGGTCATCTTACTGATGATGGCTTTGAGGTTCTTATTGGTGGATTACACTGAACCATTGGTCTGAGGATGGTAGGGAGAAGATTTGTGTCTCTGAATCCCATACTCGATGACCATTTTTGTGACTTCTGCCTTGAAGTGCAACCCGTTATTTGACACTAGCTCGTGCGGGGCCCCATATCGGCAGATGATGTTCTTTGTAATGAATTTGGTCCCTTTCTTAGCGTTCAGGACTGCGTATGACTCAGCTTCGATCCATTTGGTGAAGTAATCAATGGAAACTAGGATGAACTCATGCCTATTGGAAGTCTTGGGTGTAACCTTCCCTATGATGTCGATACCCCAGGTGGAGAAAGGACAGGTAGAAGTCATGTTGTATAATTCTCGCAGAAGTAAGTGCTGAAGGTTGGAAAACTGTTGGCATTTGAAGCATCTCCGGACATAGGTGGTTCAATCATGGATCATGGTGGTCCAATAGTAGCCTTATTGTATGATCTTCTTTGCAAGCATGTGACCGTTCATTTGGGGCCCGCATTCCCTATTGTGAATTTTCTGCATTATTTCTTCAATGTTAGCCCCTGTGATGTAGTGTAGATGAGTTCCATTAAAGTTTCTCTTAAACAGTGCTTTATGGCAGATGATGTACTGAGCGGCTAGTCTTCGGAGGGTTGCCCAGTCTTTCTTGTTGGAACCCTCAGGATACCTACCATGCTTAAGGAGGTGCCAGATATCATAGTACCAGTAATTGGCTGGCTCGGGATCTTCTGTGGTGATGAGCTAAATGTGGTAGCAATGGGTTAGTTTGTCTTGCTTTTGAACTTGGAAGGGGGCCATTATTATGCCTTCAGGCATGTCGACCATGGAGGCCAGAGTAGCAAGGGCATCATCTAGGTTATTCTTTGCTCGAGGTAGGTAGTGGAAGGTGATATCTTGGAATTGGGAGGCTAGTTCTTCTAAGTGGGAATGGAAGGGTTGAAGTTTCTCATCCTTGACTCTCTATTTTTTGAGCACTTGACCGATGATGAGGGAGGAATCCACATAGACATCTAGGCATTGAATACCTTTCTTGAGAGAAGCTTCAAGTACTATCGTACATGCCTCATATTCAGTCATGTTGTTGGTGTAGGGGAAATCCAACTTGATGGCGATGGGAGTGTGGGAGTCATCTGGGGCGATCATAAGTATCCCAATGCCATGTCCCTTTTTTTTGGAAGTGCCGTCAAAGAACATTTGCCATCGTGGGTCGTCTTGAGCAGCGTAGAGGATGTTTTCATCTGGGAATTCGAAGAACCAATCATTAGCTTCTTCCATGGGGTAGTCGGCGACGTAGTCAGAGATGGATTTTCCTTTTATAGCTTTTTACATGATGTACATGATATCAAACTCGGCTAGGAGCATCAATCATCGAGCCATTCATCCATACAAGGCGAGTTTCTCAAGCAAGAATTTAATGGGGTCCATTCGGGATACAAGTTTGATGGGGAAGGCGAGCATGTAGTGTCACAACTTTTGGGTGACCCAGACAAGAGCGACACACGCCTTTTCCAAAGCAGTGTAGTTGGCTTCATACCTGGTCAATTTGCAACTGGCATAATAGATGGCTCTTTATTTATGGGAATCTTCAAGGTATTCAGATAGCAAAGCCCCACGTGCAGTGTCGATTATGGTTAAGTATAGGAGCAAGGGGAGACCAGGCTGTGGTGGCATGAGTACCGGAGGTTGGGTCAGATATTATTTGATTCGGTCAAAAGCTTCTTGGCAGGCCTTGTTATAAACCTTGGTTGAATCCTTTCGGATGAGTTTAAAAATAGGTTCGCAGATGGAGGTTAACTGGCTGATGTATTGTAATTTCCTAAGGAAACCTCAGACTTCTTTCTCCGTTCAGGGAGGTGGCATCTCAAGTATGGCTTTCAATTTGGCAGGATTTTCTTCTATCCCTTCCCCACTAACCATGAATCCCAAGGGTTTTCCCTTTGTAACGCCGAAGACACATTTATGTGGATTGAGTCTCATCTGATACCATTGTAGTCATTCGAAGAACTTTCAGAGAGCAGGAACATGACCTTCTCTGATTTTGGATTTGATAATCATATCATCCACATAGACCTTGACTTTCTTATGAATCCGGTCATGCAGGATGGTTGTGGCAGCCCTCTGGTAGGTAGTCCCAAGATTCTTGAGACCAAATGGCATAATAGTGTAGAAAAATGTTCCGCATAGTGTGATGAATGCGATTTTTTCTTGGTGAGCTGGGTGCATTTTGATTTGGTTGTATCTGGCAAACCCGTCCATGAATGACTTGAGAGCATGACTGGATATGTTGTCCACGTTCATGTCGATATTGGGTAGCGGATAATCATCCTTTAGAGAGGTTTTGTTCAAGTCCCGATAGTCTACACACATCCAAACTTTCCCTCATGATTTCGGCACATGCACTTATGTTGGCTATCCATGTGGGATATTCGATCACACGAATGAAGCCCACGTTCAATTGTTTGACCACTTCTTCTTTAACCTTGAGCGACCATTCGGTGCGGAGCTTTCTCAACTTTTGTTTAACCAACTTGTAATCTGGAAGAGTGGGGATATCATGTTGAGCTATTTCAGGATCAATGCTGGGCATATCATCATAGGACCACACAAAGACATTTATGAATTCCTTCAGCAATTCTTCGAGTTGTGCACGCTCATGATCATCAAGGGTAGCCCCTATCCTAATCTCGCACAGTTGGTTACTAGAACCGAGGCTAATAATGATAGTCTCTTATTCATTAACTTGAATGCGGTTATGTTGTTTGTTATTAACCTTATTTAGATCAGTTAAGAATTGTTCATTTGCAAAATCATCATCATCAAAAGTTTGATTAGAATCTAAAAAATTAATGTAAGGCACAACAAGATACTTAAAATCTTCGTTTATTTGATTGATAGGAAAAACAACATTGAGAACCTCATCAAAGGAGGTCTCGATTACATTTGAGCAAGGATAGATAATAAAAGAAGAAATGGGGTAAACATTGGGATTAGGTGGGATTTTAATAGGTAGAACTGGCGCAGCCCAGTTGAGGAGAGGTGTATCAGCAGCTTTAATTAGGCGGGATGGATTTAGTGATGTAGTGCTTCAGTGAACCATGAAGAGTGTCAGCCCCAGTGTCTGTAAGTCGAATGAATCCTCGGAGTCACTTTCCTCAGTCTCTTTGGTATATTTGATGAGTGGTTGTACATGGTGTTGGGAACTCTCAGCCCATGGGTAGCTATCTTGGAAAAATATATCCATTCCAGGCTTCATCTTCTTGTCCGTACGGTCATACCATGGTTTCGAAAAGCTATAAAAGGGGAAGTCTTTGCCCTCTTTAATGAATCGTCCATTCAAGGAGTCAACTGGGATAGTTTAGATGCAGTCTAATCTTCTCTTTGGTCGAGACTGTTGGATCATTATAAGCTCTTGTTCTGACGGTTGATACCCCAAACCATAAGGAGGGAAAGATTTTTTTAGTTCAATGGGATCAATTATCCCTTGTTTTCTTTGTCCTAGCCCTAGTCCGGGCATGAAGTGCATGTTTCTGAACATATGAATCACATTGACGTTCCCATGAGGGTCGTATTCTGGATAACCCCTTTTTTTAAAATCGTCCCCTGCCGGGAGTAGAAGTTGCTCAACTCAAAAACCTGATAGGAGCATATCACTTGAACCGTGCTGTATCTCAAGGATTAGATTGTTGGTACTTGCACCCTCAGCGTTATCGTCATCGCCCAACATGGTGATGACTCATTCATCGGCGAAGAACTTCAATTTCTGATGGATCGATGAAGACACACCCTTGATATTGTGGAGCCAAGGTCATCCGAGTAATAGGTTAAAACAAGTTGGGATGTGAATAACTTGGAATTCAATGATAGGGTTTATAGGGCAAACCCCTATTACAAGTTTTATGGATCCCATAACCTCCCGACGGGTATTATTGTAGGCACGTACATTAGTGGAAGTTGGAGCAAGGTCACTTTCCTTGAGTCTTAAGCATTTGAAGGTACTCAATGGGCAGACATTCAAGGTGGATCCATTATCAACGAGAGAGAGCGGTATGATTTTCCCCATAACTTCGACGGAGATGTTGAGTGCATGATTGTGGTTTGGTCCAATTCTAGGGATTTCTTCTTCGAAAAATGATAGCATTCGAGTAGATGTCAAGGATCTGACTAAATTTATCACTTCTTCTGGTGTGGTAGAAGGAGGAACTGTGGGTCCAGTGAGCAACTTGATCAAAGCATTTCTGTGCAGCCGAGATGACATAAAAAGACCCCATATAGTGATGTTAGCTTGAGTTTTCTTCAGTTGATCAAGGATCTTGCTCTCCTCGAGGGTCATCTCTGGCATAGTAAGGTTTTCAATGCCCTTACCTTTGTCATTGGTTGGTGGTAAGATTGGGATCTGGTAATGCCTCCCTAATCTGGCCATGTGATTTATTAAAGAAGGTAAGAATATGAACCCTATTTCCTCATCAATCTTGAGTTATTTTTCCACCTTGTTTATATCTCCAAGGAGTTCTTCAAATGATATTATCCCACACATGTCGGCTACCGGGCTAATTTTCTCTGAAACTTTCTCTCCATTTGAATCTTCGAATTCTTCCCCCCATCCGGTGGCAATAATTTTGTTTTCCATGTAAAGTTAATGCATTCCACAACTTCACTAGCTTCTTCATTCAAGTCTTCCCATTCTGTGGGTATAGGTAAAGGTGAAGGGACCATGCGCCCTTGTACCTTCAGAGTATCAAGTAACTCGGTCATACTATAAATATTTTTGGTTTGCTTGAATAATTCTGCCATGATCTGGACAACGTCATCTAGACTGACTTCATCAATTGCTACCACCCAACTGTCTGACTCTTGAGCCCATTATTGTGCTTCCAAGAATAACGTACTAAACTTCTGGCAATCAATGATCATTTATGAGGGCAATCTCATCCCTATCTCTAGGAGTTGGTTTAACACTTCTGATAATTCCATACTTCCATTTTTGGAACGAGTATGGACAACGGTGCATGCTCTGGTAAGGAGTGACAGGGCCTGATCAGCGAGGCTAGTAGGGTGTATGAGGAAATATGGGCAAGTTTGGAGAGGTTTGGGAGAGTATATGGGTGTTATTTGAGTTGAGGGATCAAATTTTGGGTTCTCTTCTAGGAAGATGACATTGGCATGATTTGGGAGTGGGTTGTGAGTAGTGTTTGGCTGGTGGGGCAATGGTACCCCGATCAATTAGACCTTAGATTATGTTTCGAAAGTGAAAGCATTGGTTGGTGGTATGGCCAGCAGTCTGGTGAAAGGTGCAATGGGAATCTGCCTTGAAGTTTCTTGGGAGTGGATTTGGCAATGGACGAGGGTCCAAGGGTTTGATGAGGTGTCGACTTAACAAGGCTTGATAAATTTTGGAGAGGGGAGCATGGAGATCGGTGTATTCCTTTCCGATTGGGACATAGCAACTTTTTGGTGCCCACGAGGTGGTTGGTTGGGAGATGTTGTTGATGGTTGAGACTGTAGCACTGACATGCTTATCATATTTTCTGGGGGTGAACTGTCTGGACACTTTCTTTGGTTCAACTTCTGTTTTCACAAAAGCTTCCTCGATTTCTACTCCTTCTTCTCTACGAGCTCGAAAGTGGGGATAGTATTGTCCTCTTATTATTGCTCGGACATGGGGTAAGAAATTATTCTTCACTATGTTGACTTGTTCTTCCTCGGATGGTCGATTGGTCATGGTGGCTGCTTTTTCCCTCCATCGGGATATGAAGTTACTGACTGATTCCTCGAAGTTCTGTTTGAGCAGCTCTAAATCACGATGGGTGACCTCAAGCTCTTCGTTGTATTTATACTGTGACATGAATTCTCGGGCTACATCCTCCCAACTACAGATTTTGGACTCCTCGAGAGATAAAGACCATCTGAGGACACTATCTTTCTAAGTTTGCTAAAATAATTAGGCCATCACTTCTTCAGAAGCCCCTAGGAGAGTCATAGAACGGTGATAACTACGAAGATGAATGATACGGGGTCCACTTCCTTCGAATTTCTCAATATTTGGCATCTTGAACTTCTCGAGTAACCTCACTTTAGGATTAGGAGACATGTTGGTGTTGTCCATGTAAGTCCCAGAGATTCTGACTTGGTTTAACTTCTTACTTAGCATCTTGAAATCTTCTTTGACCTTGTTCAATTCTTCCTCTTTCGGATCAATGATCATAGGCAAGTTAGCCCCAGGCTGGGCAAGGTTTGGCATAGGAAGCTAAGTAGGCGATGACCCATTAACAGGAGGGGCACGTGGAGCGTGTTGATACTCTTCGGGAACCCAGATAGGCTCGGGTGGACCCATAGCACTAGGGAATAGGGCCTCCAGCTCTTAAGGAATAGGAACCTGGTTCCGTTTCATCTCTTGGACCTCAGTCCGGAAGTTAACAATATTAGACAAGAGCTGGGCTAAGACTGCCATCATATTTGGCTGTACGACTTGTGCTTGGTCTATGTTCTCCATCGAAAGTGGATGGATTTTGGACTGAGAAGAAGTAACAGGGGAACAGACGAAACTCTGGGGTGATTTAACTAAAGGCTAAAGCCAATAAAGAGCCAGGCCAAGGGCGTGCGATCGACATGAGAAGGCGTAAGATGGGATTTATTTTTGAGAAAAAGAAGAAAGAAAATATTTTTGACATTTTTTTCTTCTTGAGAATGAAAGAAAAAATATTTTTGTCTTTTTGTTAAATAAAGGAGAAATATTTTTGGATTTTTGATGAAAAGAGAAATGTTTTTGGATTTTTGATAAAGAAAGGAGAAATGCTTTTTGGGAGATGGGTCTCAGCATGATTATCATAATTATTATATTCTCACCTGTATTAAATTCTCCTAAATGCAAAATGAAATGTCAGACAGGACCCGAGCCTGGAAAAGTTGGGTTTGTAACATGTGTAAAGCTATGATTGGACTTGTGACCAGGCTCACGGGCAGGGTTCTATTTTAAAGATGCGCAAAAATTTAGGTGGCAGGCCGACCCAGAATTTTGGTAGAGTTTCAGGTCAAAACCGATAATTTAGTATGTGTGTCCTAGGTTTGACACCTATATGCGGGTATGCAGTTAGTTAGGTGAACCGGAAAGGGTTCCCCCCTTTGGCGTGACTTCCATGATATACGTCTTGCTTTTTGAGGGCAATCGATACATGTGGACAATCCATTTGATATACCTGAGTGTACATGAATTTCCTCACTATATACCTCACGGGGACGGTATGTGTGAGAGCGAATTTGATATACTCGGCATATGTGAATGAGTTCCCTACGATATACTTCCCGTCATGACTTTGGTCAAGCGGTAGAATGCGGGGGAACCATTCGATATACGTCGAAGGTACTTGGATAATGGAAGGTGAGAGTCATATCGCTTAGTCTAACTACATGCTGCCGGACCATCGCCCATCACGAAGTGACACTCCAGTTACTGAACAAAATTTGGTAAATCACAATGCTCTTTGGTGATATCATGTGAATCATGCATGATTCTCTTATTAGTATCTTATGATGCGAGTATCTTTCTTGATCATGCCAAACAGGGAGCAAAGTACAAGTACCAATAGCATACCAAGTATGGATGAATGATGCGTGCAACATGTGGATATATGTGATCCTAGGTGCACGTGGTGTGAAGTTTACATGGGGAATCTTCTACAAGTGTGTGAATAGAAGCATAAGGATGAGGTACACATGAAAAGGGGAACATGCAAAATAAGGGAGTATATAAGAGAATAAAACACCCATGTAAATAGAGTCTAGCCCTAAAAATCATATAGAAGTCCCCAGCGGAGTCGCCACTATGGACATCCCCGATCCTTGTGGCGGTAGGGACGAAAGAAGAGGGTATCTTCGATGTCGAGAGGATCTTGGTCCCGCGCATCCTTCTCAGGAGCACTTCGACTGGCATCGGTGATGAGGTGAAAAATGTAGAGAGATGGAGTTGCCAGTCTATTTTACTCAAAACAAACAAAAGAAAAAGGGAGCCATCCCGAAGGACAACATTTAAAGACATACTGATACATACGAAACCAAAATGATTCGAAAAGGGTCCGGAGGCTAAGTTACGAAATGGCAAGGTGTTAGGCACCCATTCCGCCCTTACTGTCTCTCATGGATGGTTGCTATTTTCCTTTATTTCCCCGTGGTATGTGTGCATGTGTATATGTAGTGGAGATAGGAATCGTCGACTTGTATCATGGAAGAGACAAAGTGAGTCATCCATAGGAATATTCCTAAATAATGTTAGAAAATAGGATTTACACGATTATCCTAGCATTGATCGTTATAAGGGAACGATAACGCATATGAAATAATATGCCACTAAGAACAAATATATGTATATGTAAATATATATAATTTAATAGAATTAAGTTAAAGAATATGAAAAAATAAATAAAAGTGGGAAGAAATAGGACTCGAGTCTCGGGTTTTACCCCGAGACGCCAACATTACCTATAGAGGCATCAAAGTCCACGTAGTTCGTATGCAAAATGATGGGTGGGGTTTATCCCATAAATCCAACCAGGGACTTCTCTTATATGTGTGTGTGTGTAAAAAGTGTTTTAGTAGTGAGAAAAGTGTGAGAATTCCCGTTTGGAATTTATGAGCAAACCCACTTTTTCTTTTCTTTTTTTGGGTTTTATTTATATGAAAATAAGAGATGTGCAATAATAATAAATAAAAGTATATTAGGATATCTGAGATGAGAGATGAGAGATGAGAGAATAAGAGTGCTAAGTAATAAAATAAGATAATGCGAATTTAGGAGAATTTGAAGAGAGATTTGAGAAAGTTGGACCTTCTTGAAGATCTTAAGCTTGATCTTGAATGTTGGAGAGCAGCCCTTGCACTTGGGTGATGATGAAGAGTAGTTAATTCACCAATTTTGATGAAAAGGATGATGAAAAGTGAAGGTTGGAAAGGGATTTGGATGTGGAAATCACGTTGACTTTGAGACAGGTTTTTTGAGTTTGCTGAGAGTGATGGATTTCAAATCTTGGGTCCCTTTGCAATGAGGTCAGGCCCTCCTTTTTATAGGCCCAGGGCATTGCCGATCGACATAGCCCTGTTCCTGAAAAGCGGTACGTGTGTTTAGGCACACTATCGATAGGCAAGGTTTGGAACCGGCCGTTTGACAGTCTCTTTCAGGTTCCTTCAAAAAATCGGTCTGTAATACCCCATATTTTTATGCTATATTAATTTGGGGATTTATTAAATTTAATGTGAGTAAATTATAAAAAAAATCCGGAAATTAATTTTGTTATAATTATTAACGTGATGAGAGTTAGTAATTATGGGAAATTTGTTGAATGTTACTAATGAGCAAAGTAATATGTAATATTGGTTATATTGAATGCCACGAGTGAATAAAATGACAATTTTGGAAATTTGAGTCGGGAAGCGCCCGTGTCGCGTCATGACTAAATATTGATAAATAAAAATGAATATTTTATAAGTTGTTCGTATGGTCTTTTTGAGTGCGCCAACGCGTCCGGAAGGGTCGAGATAGTCAGAAAAGTGTACCCGGGGGTTTAGTTTGGGTCTCGGGGCGTTTTTAGGCCTAATTGGTATCCCGGGAGGGCGTTTTGGACATTTCACCTTTTTGGGTAATTAAACCCACGAAAATCAGTAATCTATATCAGCCATTTAGGTTAGTCAGATAGGGTTAGAAAGCTCAAACACAAGAACGGCCACAGGAGAGGAGGGAGAGAGCTCCCAAGGCAATCCAAGGCCCCAAAAGTCATCCGTTTGCACCGCCGCCACCACTAACGCGTAGATCGCGCAACGGACTACGCAACCACACCGAAATCATCTGCAAACCAGAACGTCAAAAATCCCAGGCAAGTGTTTATCTTTCTTATTTCATTGGTGCAATTTCCATATTAGTTTAGGAATGTTTAGGGATGGAATATATGGAAGAAAACCCAAATTGTGATAGCAATTTGCATGTAGTAAAGACTCAAACCTTATGCTGGAAATCTTTTGTGATGTAAAAGAATAATCCACGAAATTTTGGTGTAATTAATAAAGGAATTCTGGGGTAAAATAGATTAGAACCATGATTTAGAGATTTTTAGGGTTCTTGAGTTTTAAATGAATTTTGGCAAGATTAATCCATGTTTAGTGACGTAAATTGACATGCTTTACGTAGGATGTGTATCATATCATGTTAGGATGTTAGTAGGACAAGATTTTGGACGTTTGGGAATGTAAAACTTGAAATTGGATGAGAATTGGCGTTAGAACCCGTAACTGCAATTCTGCAGAAATCGCAATACCTGCTTGATCGATCGATCGAGCCTAGAGCCTCGATCGATCGAGCCCCAAACCTCGATCGATCGACCCCTCCTGGCAGACTCCTATTTTCCTTTTTAAATGAGTTAAATTCAAAGTGTTATGATATAATTCTTGGGCGTTCTTAATAAAATGATTTGGGAGACATGGAGGACCAGTAGGGCATATGAATAAATGTTGGGATCATTAATATTCGACGAGAATTGTATTTTTGGGATAATTGCTTACGGGTCAATGAATTTATGTATTAGAGGGAGAGATACATGAGATGGTTACGTTGGAACATAAAAAGGACACCTACTGAATTTTATACTTGGGAAGATAGAGTCCATGTGAGTTACGTAATAAGATAGAAGAATCATTCGAATTAAGGTTAGAGACGAACCCTTATACGCGATACTAATAATGTGAAAATAAGGATAAATGTCATAACTATGGGATTTGAGATATACCTAATATTGTTATGGTAATATTAGTATAGTTATATGATTGTGTATGCATATACTATTTATGTGTGAAAATCATGCCCACGCTACTTGCTATCCCTGAGGTTACCTGCTGGGACAGTCTTATCTCGATGGGACCTTTATGGGGGATATTGACTTGTACCCTAGAAGATAGATATCCTTGGTACAGGCTATCGAATTGATAGTTCAGCCGGTCCTAAGAGACGCGGGTATGTGCCATCCTCTTAGAGACTTGGAATCTCTACTTCGCCTCAATATTGTTTGTGTATGTGTTAATACAATTCGAGAGTGATTCCGAATTTTTATTCCCCTTAATATGAGTGATATGGGGTTTTGGATAGTAGAGTATGCCCGCACCATAGTTTATTTGGGGTGCTGTTGTAATAAATATATTATACGAGTAGAAAATATATATATATGAAATTCTGAAATCTGGAACTACCTACTGTGATTTGATATGTAGGACATGGTTATTGACTCAAATTATAAATAATTGTAATGCTTGCATTGAGAAAGTATAATATGACACTGGAAAACTTTATAAATTAATAAAGTTAAATCGAGAATTTTGGATACTAGTTGAAATCTTCTTTTCAAACAACGGTGTTGTTCAGTTTTAAATCCTGCGAATAGCCTAAAATAAGTTAAGTCATTGGGGGAAGATAGGGTGTTATATGACGAGATAATCCGTTGGGAAGGTTAGTACGATAGGCGTGCACATTAGAAGACGGGTGAGAATTTCTCAAGAGAGTGTCGAACTAATATGTTGTTGCATTGGCCTGTATCAATTTAAATACTTGCTAAACGAATTTTTAAATCATATACACTATCGGGATCTGACCCGTTTCTTCTTTCTCTCTCTCTCTCTTGTATATATATGTATGTATTACAGGTGCCCAGCCACAGGGGCGTTTTGCTTAGGATCCATTGGGAGGAACGTGCTGCAGCTTAGGTGGGAGTTGCAGCCACTTGCTTAGACGATTTCACTTACTTGATTTTTCTTCTATCATTCTCAGTTATTGGGCATGTGTCGCCCTTTCCACTATTTATCTGTTTTATTGGGACATTTGTATTTCAGTTATTTCTAGTACGGTTACTATGGGATTTATTTCAGTATGGATGTTTTACTTTAATTTTTGTATGATGAGATTCGATTGACGAATGGTTTCAATTAATTGGATTATGTTCCAGGATAATTGTGGTATGATTCTTATTTATTGATAACGTTGTTAATAAATAAATAAATAAATGATTTTTCTTTAAAATTAAAATTTGGAAAGTAATGTTAAAAATGGTTTTGACACTTAGCTTAATTAATTAGGGTGTTTAAATTGGAAATTTATTTTTACGACAGTGATGCTAAGAATGAACCAACTGTTCACCTTGATTTTAATTTAATAAAGGAATGATCGCCCGATATTTAATTAGGCGGGGTGTCACACGGTCATAGAGGGCAAATCGTTGATCTGAATCATGCACGGGGAGGAAAATTAATTTAAAGACCTTCGAAAGTCCTCTGTATTTCTCCCGGGTTCGATAGTTGACATTGGGTCAAATGTATCTCGAAAGCACTCATCGGTCCTTTTGATGAGGAATCGTTGAACACAAACGGATCGTTCGTCTGTCTGGTAAGTCAGAATCGTGCACAGGGTGGACCATTGGAAAGGTTAGGAGATGTACTTCGACATTCCAAAGAGTTTGAATCAGTTTAGGGAGTTGACTTTGGTTGATCGGGGCCTGGAAGCATTTAGCGACCTTTCAGAGTAAAACAAATCGTTTGTCCGTACCGTAAGTCAAAATCGGTCCCGAAGTGAACCGTTGGAAAGGGTTTTCAGTGACCTTTGAAGATTTATTTAGTTTCGGTCAAGATGAAGAGTTGAATTTGGTAATATGAATCCCGAGAGCATCCAGTGGACTCAAGGTTAGGTTTCGAGGGGAAACGGGTCATTCGTCCGCACTATAAGTTAGAATCGCACAAGTGGCTAACTTTTAGAAAGGGATTTTAGTGTCCTTTGAAGATTCATTCAGTCTTGATCGAGATGAAGAATTTAACTTTTGGTCAAACAGAGCTTGGGAGTACCCGATGGCCTCTAGATCAGTAACCGGGGTATGTCTTAGGTTTGTAGTGATGAAGGGAGGTGCTAGGGACCTATGAGAAGTTAGGGGGTACTAAAATGGGGTGTCTACACACCTCAAAATGGGGTGATGACTCTAACCACTTAGATGATTTATAAGGTGAACCTAACAATGAAGTTGTTGACATGCTTGCCTCCTTTTGTAGAGTGATTTCCTTCTCGCAGAAGGCACGCGTGTAGATAAAGCAAAAATGGTTGTTGAAGAGACACGAATTCCTGATATTGAGCAAAGCAATATTCTCAAATAGCTAAAGAAGACCCAAGAATTCCTTCATCAAGATTCTCATACAAGCTATAGTTCCTCTGTTACCTCCCCTAAAGATTCCATTTATATAGTTAGAAATTTAACTGCCAAGAGGCTCATCTCTTTAACTGATGAGAAAACTCCTATGTTTGGCCGAGATCATAATTATGCTCCTAATATCTCAGTCGAGGTTCTATAGAAAAGGTTCCATTAGTACCGTTAATAATGGTTCCACCCTTAATGTATCCAATGTCAGGGGATACAATCCATTGATCTCACTCTTATATTAGCTATTGTACGTGCTTATGACAACAACCATCTAGAGGTTATGGGATCAATTACCCTCATGCTTGGGGCTAGTATGATCGTCCCCCCAAGTGGAATTTAAGTCATCGTTATCCTAACTTGTTTTAGTATGCTCCTTGGTATAGTATTCCTTTAAAATATTAGATAAGCTGCATGTTCTATTCATTAGAAACTCAAATTATTCATCGATAATTAATTCATTACAGTCATTGAAGTTGATGATAATTCGGATGGCGTCGACTCTAGTAACCCAATTTTAGAAATTCAGGGTAACGCTGATGACATGTTCCTCTCAATATTTGATCCACTCCCTCTCCTGACTGGAGACAATTTCAAAGCAAGGGTCAATCTCGAATACAACTCACATGGGAATGTTAACATAATTCAAATGTTCAAGAAAATGCATTTTATTTCAGGAATAGGTCTTGGTCGCAAGAAATAAGGGATCCTCAAGCCTATTTTCCTGAAGACTTATTATCCACCACACGGTTTGGGGTATAAACTATCCCTAGAAGATCAAATGACTCTCAACTAACAATACACAAAAAGTGTTGAAGAGAAAACAAATCATTTTGGGAGATTCTATGAATGGTCATTTGATCAAAGAGGGAAATGATTTCCCTGAATGCATCTTTTTGGAACCATGGTATGACGTGGAAGAAAAAAGTTAATACCGAGTGTTGAAATATTATCCAAGGACAATATCACTTGGACCGAGGGAATCAAGAATGAGGTAAAGCCACTAGCCATAAATTCATTTGATTCAAGATCACACTAATAAAAATAAATATTTCTATCTTGGTGAACTAGGGATGTACCTCTACATTATCCCTGCCAGATTTGAGTCAAGTAATGCTACATAGAAGATCTCTCTTATTGTCAAACTTCTTTGCAACTAGTGGAGTATTCCTACCTATCCGGCCATGCCAGACAAGAATATTATTGCTTCTCACATCAAGACTGAACTTATTTATAATTTTTTAGTTTCTAGTGTCAATATAAACGAGGCTTACTTTGGAGAGGTCCTCACAATTTTTTTTCTCCAAAAAATGATATCAATGAAATGAACGAAGATTTTAGGTATCTTGTTGTGCCTTATATTAATTGCATCGATCCTAATAACCAAACAATTATTGATGATGGTCTAATGATTGAACAATTCTTAACTGATCTCAATAGAGATAAAATAAAACAACATAACCGCGTTCAAACTATTGATGTGGAGGCTATTATCATCAGTATTATTTTTAGTAGAATTCCGCGCGAGATAAGGATAGGATCAATCCTTGATGAGAAGGAGCTGTCATAATTTAAAGATATTCTGAAAGAGTTTGTGAATCTCTTCATATGGTCCTATATTGACATGTCGGGAATTAACCTAGAAACCCTACATACACTGAATATAAGCATGTCAAGCAAAAGCTGAGAAAGCTCTGGATAGAATAGTCCCTCAAAGAGAAAGTTAAAATGTTCAAGCAATTAAATGTGGGTTTTATCCATGTATTCGAGTATTCGACTTGGCTTGCTAATATAGTCCCTGTGCAGAAATCATGAGGAAAAGTCCACACATGCATCGACTATCGTGATCTTTTTAAGAATATATTTATTATATGCATATATAGCAGCTATTTTTTTTTTATATTTCATATGAGTTGGGTTATGATTGAACAAAAATCACCACACAATAATGTTGCATGTCAAAAATAGAAACCCAATACATATGAACTCAAAAAAATGAAGGAAGTGCAAAATACGAGAGATGAAATGAGAAAATACTTTCCAAAAACTAAAAATCTCAAGGAATAAGGACGTCATACATTGCGGCGATCTCACTATTACAAGTCCTCGGAGTTATATAAATAACGGGCTATATCTCTCTGCTTGAAAGTGACCACAAGGTACCCTGAATCACATCAGTCAAAAGTCCCTACACCTCGGGATCAAATATTACAAGATGACATTATCACTGCAGTCTATTTATACAATAAAGTTTCATATCTGTAGGCCTAACCCTCTCTCATGCGGTGCCACACAGAAAATATACCTCCCATTGTAATACAAACACGATAGTCTTATTACACATTCTACTACCACTCTAACTCTCAGTATATAATCACCATACAAGATTCAAATCAACTCTACTTTTCAAATTCTTATAAGTAGATAAAAATATCCCCTCAGTTCCAACACCTTCTCACCTATAGGTGACACCTAAAGAACTCCCGCTACTTAACGGTAATTGGATTCATTAAAAGGCTGATATCGCCACACACCCACTAAATTCGCCTCACTCGCAAATTCTAGTGATAATATTCAAATATCGTGACTCACTGATCAAGTGCAAAAAGTAGCGCGTGTAAAGACGCTAATCGTTGTTTTCGTTTCGCCAACTCAATACAAAAACCTAAGTTACTACTACACTTGCGAGGCAAGCACAGCGGTAAGTCGGGTATCGAGAATCCACAGGGACGAGTTGCTAGAATTTAAGTGATTTAATACTCCGAAATAAAAGTGTAAAAGATGATTACAAACTAAAAGGAAAAGATTATTCTAGGCAATGGTATTGAAACTAGATTATGAAAGTGAGTAAAACTATAGGTTGCGTCGAATATCCCTCACCCGAGTTAATTAGTATAAAATGGTCACATGGGTCGACGAGTTATTACAAATGCGTCTCGTTTCGACAGTTAATTAAATCAAGGGTTGTTACGCCCTAAATCATCATAAAAGCCTAATAAGATTTTGGCATCAACAAATATCCCGGAAATTACGCACGAAAGGTCGTAAGCACGGGACATACATGATATGCCCCGTCAAATCTCCTAGGCGTAATAAATAGTAAAACGCACCCGAAATAGACCCGTAAACTCCATCACCAAAGCAAAGCAACGCGTCAACCCGAGTGAGTTCAATTCAAACACAACCTAATTTAAATTACCTAGAAAGCATGTTAAAAACGCGATAAATGGAAAGCGGTAAATAAACGCGATAAATCTACACTAGAAAGCAAGTAATCAAAGCATGTAAACTAATTAACAAAGCATGTAAACCTAATTATCAAAGCAAGAAATGAAGAAATACAAACTATATTAATGGTAGGGGAGATGAATAGTCAACTTACACAACAAATGGGGTGTCAAACCAAAGAGAAATGAAGAAGAACCATCCAAAAACCCAAACCCTAACTATTCTATCTTCTAAAACTATCTAAAAACGTTCACCTATGTTTATTACAACAAAATTGTATTTATAGTAAGTTGGATTAAAAGAAAAGAAGAAAGAAAAGAAATGAAAATATCTGCTGAAAAACAGGGGATCGATCGATCGACCCCTTTGGTCGATCGATCGATCAAGGCCAAAAATCGACAATTTAGAATGGTCGATCGATCGACCAAAGGGGTCGATCGATCGATCAAGCAGGTCTTGGCCAGGCAGCAGCACACTGCATTCTTCCCTTCTCCTTCTCTTCTCCTCTTTTGCTTTCCTTGTTATTCCTCCGCTGAAATCGCCGTAACTTCTTCGTTATGAATCGGAATCGCGCACCGTTCACGGCCACGCGAAGCTAGCGAGGAGGGCTACAACTTCCGTGAGATGTCAGGCTCGGTACCCAAGCTGTGAAAAGACTAAAATGCCCTTGAACGTGCGATTGCGTACGAAACTTCAGCGGAATACGTCCGAACTTCATACTTAGTACCTAAATACCTACAAAAGCCCAATTATACCTCATATAGCATGTTAACAATATAAACCGAGGTTGTCTGGTTAACGAGCATAAATATAGGGAATAAGATACCCGAGGGGGCTAAAATGCGTCCGTTCGGAGGATGAAATACGTAGTATTTGCGTATTATCACACCCCCTAACTTACACGTTGCTGGTCCCTAGCAATGAAATAGGATGCAACAAGAACAACAAGTAAACCAAAAGCAGGAGATAGTACAAAAGTATGGTATAAAAGCAAAAGGCCACTTTCACGGGCGATTCGATTGCATTTAGCGTATGCAATAAGCCGTTAAACCCCTAGGTTACCCTAGCGGACGAGTGTCGTCTCGTGAGGGTTTTCAGAGATGGTACCCACAAACATCACATGGTTTCCTCAAAATATGCCCAATCCAACATGCGACAAGCCCAACAAAAGCGAAAAGGATTTGATACGCATTATTAGCAAAGTGAATGAATTCACACAAAAGTCCAAATCAGTAACATTATAGAATGCACCTCATAAATTGAAACCTTAAAATGTGGGAGGGGAGTGAGGACATGCAAAGTGTGATTTGGCGAAAAACTTATATAAACCGGATACTAAATAAAACAAGCATATATTCAATCCTCACGGGCATTACACTCATCAAGCGAATTCACTCGAAACAGGGAGGTAACACACGGGACATGCGGGCTAAAGAGTAAATGTAAATGGAAACTAGGCCGCACACATGTCACAGAAGAAGAACGCTATGTATAAACTGAAAAACTGTAATCTCAATGAAAGGATACCACTCACTAAAAGAGGCGAAATGCATTTTCACAGATTATCACAACTATTATGACTTTTAAATTACATGCACCTAAGATCACATAGGACTTTAATAGGGTTATAATGTATGTATGGCTAAGGTACGAAACGAAGGAATATATGTACGAATTCAAAGTGTTCGGAATGAAAACTCGGGATAATGGGATAATGCAGGCAATATCAAAATTGGAAAACGAGTTCCAAAACGACATTAGATATATAATCGGGGAGAGTAATCAAAGCTTATTGAACTATATACAACATTTACAACTTTCTCTTTCTTTTCTTTTCTTCTTTTTCTCATTTTCTCTTTTATTTTCTTTTGCTTTTTGCTTTCTCTTTTTCTTCACTTTTTCACTACTTTCTTTTCTTTACTTATCAAACTCTCATATGCCTAAATTGCAACCGTCATCATAACAACATCATTCAATCCCAAGTAACATTCCAAACAAAGGTATGGAAAGTGTATGTATGGTATAAAACTCCAATTTAGAGTTGGTTATGGGATTGGGGTTATGAAACGAAAGGCTAATATTTAGGCTCAAAGGGGTTAACAAGGGTAAACATATAAGGGTGAGGTCAAGGCTAATATGGGTGATATAACAAAGACGGCCTATGATCATTTCACAAAGTTTACGCAATTCTCGAATCAAAACAATATATGAAAATCATGATCAAGTAACACATTTCAATTATGAACTCAATTAATGAACGGTCAAATGAAAGAATAGTGAGATTACCGACGAATTCAACGTTTTCAATGAGAAAAGAATAGTGTATACACTCACAAACGACGAAAGGTACAAAGCTTACTCGGTGTAAGTATATACAATGCAACAAAAGATTACCGAGTTATAAAAATCTTAAACCAAATCAATATAACCATAAAAGTGCATGTGCTCATGGGATTAAAGTTTAATTCATGAAGTTATTCATATTATCAATAAGTGAGACCAAAGTCTAATAACTTCTAAAATCGAGAACATGCATCATTGGGCTGTCTATTGGATCGGGCAATTATTGAAATTTATCATCGGAAACAAAGGCAGAATGCCCAAAAAAGGAGAGAAAAAAAAAGAAAATCTTTTGGAATTTTTGAATTTTTCTAAGAAAAGCATACTAAGTAACTAACATGTGAGCAAAAATATGGACTAAAATAAGAAATGGATAGAATATCCCACACCCCTTAACTTAAAACTTGACATTGTCCTCAATGTTAATTAAGAACCAAGTCAAAGAGAGGAAAAGAGCGATATTACCCAAAAGTGGAGCGAATCCCATAAGAACAAGTCCAAAGAATCTACAAAACAAGTTAGTACCGAGCATAGCAAAAACAAATAATAAAAAGTTAACTAATTACATTAGACTAAATTAAAAAGGAACGAAAAAAATAAAAAGAAAAAATAAAAAGCTAACTATATACAACCTACTATTTAGACTTCACACTAACTGTACACTAGAAGTCTAAATAGCTGTGGGTCCACCGTGAAAATGATTTGACTTTGGAGGATAACCGGTGTACCCTCACATACAAGCATGCCTTCCGAAAAATATGAATTCCGTTTTAACAACGGAAGGCATGTGTAAGGCGAAAGAAATGAACCATCGCCAATTAAAAGTTTTGGTGGGACGATGGGGGGTTTGGATTGCACGGGTGACAAAAACAAGTGGGGACCGAGAAAAGCCGAATATCCTCCCAAGGATTTTGAAGTTGGAATGGGAGGCGGCGCACACAAAGGCAAAGATGCGATCGTGGAGGGCGACTCGAGCAAGTACTCCTCATCGGCGATAGGGTTTAAAACATTAAAGTTCGAAACCGAATCATCGGGTACTTGTTCCGGTGGGGTAATAGAGAATGAAAAAGGGGATGAAAGAAATTCAAACTCATGAGATGAATCATCATCGCATGAAGTTGGAATTTCAAAGGAAATAATATCATTTTCAATGAAATGTTCTTCTTTGGGAGCCAAAGAAGAAATCATTTCATTGCAAATAGATATTACGTCATTATCATCCTCACTTTCAATATCTATTACGCAATGGGCAAAGTCTAGAATGGCTTGTTCCAAAGTAGGCACAAGTACCTCATTTGGTTCAAAACATTCCTCGACTTCAAAAGTCTCGGAAGCAAAATCGTCGGCGGACTCAAATAATAAATCCAACTCATGTTCCCACGAACGATTTTCTTCCCGATAACGATTTTCAATTTTCTCATTCTCATACATACGCAAGCCCTCACCGAATGTCGTGGGTCGAGGTGCGGATGGATGAAAATGGGAACTTTGAAAATTACCATCGGACTTAAATGAAAACTCATTATTATAGGAATTTTGAAAACTATTGCAACTCGTTTCAAAATTCCTATTATAAGGAGGTAAAGGCCCAAAATCATTATCATCATCATCAAAATTCCAATAACCTAAGTTTTGACTTTCGTTATACTCGCCCAAAGTCATATTTGAATTTGTTATACTTTGGGATTCTAAGTATTCACCGAAAGTCATAGGTTTGCGAGAATTTTGAGAATTATGACAAGGATTACCGAAAGAATTGGAATAAGACATGCTTACCCCAAAAATGGCTCGAAGTGGCGGATTCCACAAAGTAAGTGCGCGCGGGAAAGATTCGAGTGTTTCTAAGTGCTCAAATGTGGAAGTCCTGCAAAATATTAGCAAATAATACAAATAGAAAGAAAATACTATGAAATACTAAATCAAATAAAGTCTAAAACAAACTAGTCCCCGGCAACGGCGCCATTTTGATCAAGTGCAAAAAGTAGCGCCTGTAAAGACGCTAATCGTTGTTTTCGTTTCGCCAACTCAATACAAAAACCTAAGTTACTACTACACTTGCGAGGCAAGCACAGCGGTAAGTCGGGTATCGAGAATCCACAGGGACGAGTTGCTAGAATTTAAGTGATTTAATACTCCGAAATAAAAGTGTAAAAGATGATTACAAACTAAAAGGAAAAGATTATTCTAGGCAATGGTATTGAAACTAGATTATGAAAGCGAGTAAAACTATAGGTTGCGTCGAATATCCCTCACCCGAGTTAATTAGTATAAAATGGTCACATGGGTCGACGAGTTATTACAAATGCGTCTCGTTTCGACAGTTAATTAAATCAAGGGTTGTTATCCCTAAATCATCATAAAAGCCTAATAAGATTTTGGCGTCAACAAATATCCCGGAAATTACGCACGAAAGGTCGTAAGCACGGGACATACATGATATGCCCCGTCAAATCTCCTAGGCGTAATAACTAGGAAAATGCACCCGAAATAGACCCGTAAACTCCATCACCAAAGCAAAGCAACGCGTCAACCCGAGTGAGTTCAATTCAAACACAACCTAATTTAAATTACCTAGAAAGCATGTTAAAAACGCGATAAATGGAAAGCGGTAAATAAACGCGATAAATCTACACTAGAAAGCAAGTAATCAAAGCATGTAAACTAATTAACAAAGCATGTAAACCTAATTATCAAAGCAAGAAATGAAGAAATACAAACTATATTAATGGTAGGGGAGATGAATAGTCAACTTACACAACAAATGGGGTGTCAAACCAAAAAGAAATGAAGAAGAACCATCCAAAAACCCAAACCCTAACTATTCTATCTTCTAAAACTATCTAAAAACGTTCACCTATGTTTATTACAACAAAATTGTACTTATAGTAAGTTGGATTAAAAGAAAAGAAGAAAGAAAAGAAATGAAAATATCTGCTGAAAAACAGGGGATCGATCGATTGACCCCTTTGGTCGATCGATCGATCAAGGCCAAAAATTGACAATTTAGAATGGTCGATCGATCGACCAAAGGGGTCGATCGATCGATCAAGCAGGTCTTGGCCAGGCAGCAGCACACTGCATTCTTCCCTTCTCCTTCTCTTCTCCTCTTTTGCTTTCCTTGTTATTCCTCCGCTGAAATCGCCGTAACTTCTTCGTTATGAATCGGAATCGCGCACCGTTCACGGCCACGCGAAGCTAGCGAGGAGGGATACAACTTCCGTGAGATGTCAGGCCAGGTACCCAAGCTGTGAAAAGACTAAAATGCCCTTGAACGTGCGATTGCGTACGAAACTTCAGCGGAATGCGTCCGAACTTCATACTTAGTACCTAAATACCTACAAAAGCCCAATTATACCTCATATAGTATGTTAACAATATAAACCGAGGTTGTCTGGTTAACGAGCATAAATATAGGGAATAAGATACCCGAGGGGGCTAAAATGCGTCCGTTCGGAGGATGAAATACGTAGTATTTGCGTATTATCACTCACCCATGTCACCCAAAACATATCCTATACTCATACAGATAAAGTAAAATTCTATCTCCAATTGCCATCTAGTCTGCGTAGTTAATGGGTCTTATTTCTCCCTACCACTCCTTTAGCCCTGACGGCCCTAAGGAATAGATGGATTGTTATTGTTATTGAGGACCTTACTAGTCCTTCTTGAACCCATTACTATCGGGTTAGTAACCTTTGGACCTAAATCTCTTAGTCATATCTTCATGCTAGGAGTCTCCCTTCAGCTACTGTTGTGCCCCGTTGTCACTTTGCCAGTCTGCCTCCCAGCCATACTGTTTTCCCCTTTTTCTTGCTATGGGAAACTTTCAATCTAAGTGGTCTTATTCTCCACACATAGGACACCTTTCTATGACTTTCCCTTATCTCTATCCCCATTGGTCATGTCGGGGTGTCCTCTCGGACTTGGTAGTCTTGACCCTAATGCTACCCCCATTATCCTTTTGGCTCTATCGGCTCTCTAGAACTCATCGTTGGCCTTATTGGCTCTGACAGAATTCATCGCCGCTTGGTAGGAAACTCAGTTGATCGAAAAAATTTCAATGGGTCACTTACTGGGTATATCCCCCTATGGTACTTCTTTAGCACCGTTAAATCTATTCTTGCTCTTAGGTTAAATTATACAACCCTATTGGCTCCTTTCTCTTAGAAGCGCTAGTGTAAGCTTACAAACAATTAATCTTGATGACATCGAATCTAGTCATCCTCGCCAGATTTCCCAGTCACTCTTGTGTATTCTCCCCACGAGTCCATTATTAACTTACGAATCCCTTTATCTTTCTCTGTAACCCCTTCACTTGGTACGAAGTTCTCTAAACAAATAATTGCCTCTCTTACGATCGATCACTATCTGGCCTACTTGTGATAAATCTCAACACTCCAATAGCATCTCTATAGAAATAGTAGATGGAAGACCTTTCGATCATTTCTCCCAAGTTCCTCAATCTACTATATATCTACTTCCTTATATAGATGACCAACTCATATCACCACAATGCTACTCCTATGAGCAACTTTTCCTGCCCAAATTTTCATCCTGGATGACGCTGCACTTCACCCTACAAAATATTTTTTTTGATTTCCCCCATCCATAGGTCCATCATCCTTCCTCTCTTTACCGAATTATCACAGGTGACTCTATGAAATAGTCTGATTGACTCTTCGCTTCCTTCAATACTGGGTGAGTTGTAAGTTGTACCACCTTTTCTCTTATGATGGTGTTTAGGGGAAACTACTGCCCTGAATGATTATCCCGATCGTCCTATAATCGAATAACAACTTATAAATTTACATTTGGCTCTGATACCGTCTATGACATCCCGTAATAATCCGTAAATATCCTAAGGACTCTAGAACTTGATGCTCTGATACCATCTGTGACACCCCGCTTAATTAAATATTGGGTGATCAATCCTTTATTAAATTAAATCAGGATTTACATTTGTCTCATTCTTAGAAACACTGTCAAAAATATATTAATTACTAACCACCTAATAGCTAATTAAACCGGTGTCAAATTTTATCTTGTAATTAAACTGGTAAACAAAATGTGCAGAACTAAATACAATAATCACAATACACTATTGTCAAACATCACACATTATGTAAATGAATAAAGTAAAACCGAATAAACCATTGGCAAAATTCAACTCTCCATAAGAAACCGTCACAAATTTGAAGACTACATAACTGAAATAAAGTCGTTAGACAACACGTCCAAAAACAAAAATACTGAACTGGGACCTTACACTAGATCAGAAAGAGATAATCGTCAATGCAAATCCTTTCAGCATCCACAGTGCTATAGCTCCGAGTCTCCGAAATGAAGTCACGCCTGGCATCCCTGTGGCACGACACCTAAAAGGTTTTGAAAATATTTTATAGCAAGATTTAGTACTCAAAACGTTTTGAAAATATTTAGCAAGCATATATCACAAATAAAAATATGTTATTTATTACACACGCGGGGTTCACGTAACTCTCTTGAGTTTCCTCACCTCTCATCTATTGTGCACGCCTAACTCTTTCTACTTAGCCCACCTAGATCTACTACCCAATCTAACTAGACTAAAGTATCTACTGAAATTATTTACACGTCTAAGTTTCTCGTACCGCCCATACAGTACGCTAACAAAATTAACACCTCTCGCATGCTATTATCTTCGTAGATAGCTTTCTACACATTACTATCCTTTAAATTATAATTAAGTTTCACTCCTTAATTTACCTTTCATATATATATATATATATATATATATATATATATATATATATATATATATATATATATATATATATATATATATATATATCTTCTAACGGTTTACAATCACACATAAGTAGATTATTTATATGGTATATACTTCGCTAGCAATATATACTAAGTGCATACATCCCCGTATCAGATTGTAAGGACTCTTGGCCCAGAATGTTATCTCGACCCCAATATTTATTTAATGGTTCATAACGTTACCTCGACCCCAATAAATAAATTCATAGATTGGATCGGAATTTTCCTCGACCCCAATCTTTAAATCATATATTGTTTCGGAATGCCGCCTTGACCGCAATAATGATTTTATATATATATATATATATATGAAATATATATGAATATATATGAATATATATATGAATATATATATGAAATATATATATTCATAGATTGGTTCGGAAAGCCCCTGACCCCAATATTATTTATTTTTCGATATTGGTTCGGAAAGTCCTCAGCCCTAAATCGAAATTTCATGTATTGGTTCAGAATATTACCTCGACCCCAATATAGTTAGTATACTTTAGCTATTCACACCGTCTAATTATTAATATAATAGATAGTAACACAAACTAATTATTCATGTTCACACGTAGTGTATTTCTCTTGCACATTTACCCTATTTATTACTTTACAATTTATCTCATTATCGTATTTATTTGAGCATTCACACAACTCTAAGGGTCCTAGTTACCCCTGTCATCTATTCAGTAATTAATTTATCTCTAACCTACTGGTCTAGACCTTGGATTGAGGTTTACTCTCCTCGTAACTCAATTCCTAAATTTTTCGATACACGATTCGATCGGGTTATTATCGTCGATCCATACCCCAGGTCTTACGCTCAGTGACCTTACCGGACCTTAACTACATACCTACTGGTCTTCCTTAAGTCCCTACATAGGTATAATATGATTACTAAGGTTCCTCCTAATTAGGCATGCCAATGGATCAGATTTTATCCGAATCCGAATCCGATCCATTTACACCGATTTGGATTAAGCTGGAAATCCAATTACTTGATTACCCGATTATCCATTTATTAAATGGAGTGGATTTGGATTCATATTATTCGATCCGTTAGTAATATGATCCGATTAATATTTATAATATATATATATATATATATATATATATATATTATATAATATTTTTAATTAATATATATTATATTTACTAATATTTTAAATATATATTATATTAATCATTTATAATATTATATAACAAAAAAAACAAACATGCACACACTAGAAGAAACCACACACGGACACACTAAAAGAAACCTAAACCTAAATTTTTAAAACTCTCACCTCAGTCTCACAACGACGCCTCTCTCTCACACTTCACTCACTCCCAGCCAAACTCATCCAATCACTCCTCCTCCTCCTCCTCCTCTGATCCGATCACTCCTCCTCTGATCTGATCCGATCCGATCACTCTTACTCTCCTCCTCTTTCTCATCTCGCATTCTCCTTTCCCACACTCATTCGATCTAGGTCTTCGATCGGTCCATCAGCGCAAACTTCCTATAGGTATGGTATCATTTTTTTCTTCTTTACAACATCAATGCTTTCTATACACCATTTAGCGATTTTTCTTCTAGCTGTAAATAGGTATGGAGGATGAGATTAATGTTTGAATGTTTGAATGTTTGAATGTTTCAAGATTTGAATGTTTGAATGTTTCTGGATTTGAATGTTTCAATGTTTCTGGATTTGAATGTTTCTAGATTAATCTTTCTATATCCCTATGTTGCTCACAAATTTTTTTCAGTTTGAAATTAATGTAGAGTGTTGAGTGTAGGCCTATCAATGTTTGGTACTGCTTGGCTTTTAGAAGAGACAATATTATTTGTATTGCTTGGCTTTTAGAAGAACCAATAATTTTTTTTCACTCAATGTTTATGTACTGCTTTCACTCAGTAATTTTTTTTAGTCAATAATTTTTTTGTATTGCTTTGCTATAAGATTTTGGTACTGCTTTGCTTTTAGAACATCAAATATTGAATCAATTTTTTTCAGTCCCGAATTAATATTATTTACTCCTTTTTGGTAGGTATGTCTTCATTGAATCCTTGTCAAAATTCGAGCGGTGTGGGTGGAAATAATTTTATCGATGTTGATAGCCAACAACATGACGATGAGCAAGGACCATCAAAGAGAACTAAGTATTGTACATCATCGGTATGGACTGTTTTTGATAAATTTAAAGATGCTAAAGGTGAAGATAAGGCCAAATGTGTTCATTGCAAACAAATATTTGTTGAGGATTGTAGTAAAGGTACTAGTCACCTTAGGTCCCATATAACTAGGTGTACAGGTCCCCAAACTGACATTTCTCAACAAATGATAAAAGCTTCTAAAGAAATTGCAGATGACACCATAAATATTGAAACCTTTAAGTTTGATTAGAAAAAAGTAGGAGGGACCTCACTATAATGATAGTGAAACATAATTATGCATTTAACATGGTGGAGCATGATTTTTTTGAGAAGTTTTGTAATGGCCCGAATCCTGAATTTAAATTAGGGTCAAGAAACACCATTAGGTATGATATTATGGAGTCGCATGGAGAGGAAAAGATTAAACTTTACAATGTTTTGGAAAGTCAGTCATCTAAAGTAACATTGACTACGAATTTATGGACTTTCGACCATCAAAACATTGCCTATTGTTGTTTGGCGGCGCACTGCATTGATGATAAATGGGTTTTACAAAAGAAAATCATTAACTATTGGTGTATTAAATACCCACATGATGGTGAAAAATTGTTTAAGTTCATTCTGGATTTGATTTTGGAATGGAATTTGGATTAAAAATTATTTTCAAAGGTGGTGGATAATGCGGGTGCTAATGATGTAATGGTTAGGCACTTAAGAAGTTGGTTGAGTAATAAATATTTTCTTTGTTTGGGTGGTGATTTGTATCATGTTCGTTGTAGTTCCCATATTCTTAATTTGATTGTTCAAAATGGGTTGAAAGTAATTGGGGGTCTTATTTTTAGTATTAGAGTCACTATTAGATATTTGCACAATTCACCATATGGGAAACAAAAATTTGACGTTGCATGCAATCAAAGTAAGATAAGGAGTAAAATGCAAGTTCCTATGGATGTACCTAATCATTGGAACTCCATGTACCTATGTACTTAATGCTTGAAACGACTTTATATTTGCAAGAAGCTTTTACTCGCTTGGCACAAATTGCTAAAAATTACAAACATTATCCGTTCGAAGAGGAGTGGGGGTGGTGGAAAAATTGGTTTGCGATTATTTGAAAAAATTCTATGATGCTACACGCCATTTTAGTGGTACAAATTTTCCGACTGCAAATGTATTCTTTTTCGATGTTTGTAAAATTAAATTAATGTTAATGATTTTGGAGGAAAGTGAGCCTGAGTGCCTTCGTTTGATGTCTATCCCAATGAGGGAAAAGTTTGAAAAATATTAGGATGAATGTAGTTTAGTGTTGGCTATTGTCGTTGTGCTTGATCCGAGGTGTAAGATGGCGTATGTTGAGTTCTATTATAATAAAATCTATGGTGTTCGTGCTAGTAGTTATGTGGGGAGAGTGCATAGTGATTTTATGGATTTGTATTTAGAGAATGGGGGGTGATAATTCTTTTGGTGTGGGTTCAATTGGGGCTCGATATGTGGTTGATGGAATTGGGAGTAGTACATCTCACACAGGGGGTCTTAGTGTGATTGTTGAGGATGTGGATTTTGGTACTTGGTATAATCAATCCTCCAATGTTAATGCTTTTAAAAAAAACTAAGGTGGATCAATACTTGGAAGAACCTGTTTACCAAAGAAAAGAAAATTTTAACATTTTGACGTGGTGGCAAATATGTAGTGGTAAGCTTCTTACTTTGGCACAAATTGCACGTGATATTTAGCTGTCCCGTCAACTACAGTTACCTCCGAGTCTGCCTTTAGTATTGGAGGTAGAGTTATTGATGAGACACATGCATCTTTGCTTCCCGAGAGGGGTGAAGCTTTAGTTACCACTGCGGATTAGATAGAATCACAAAAAACGTCAAGTAAGTAGTTATTTAATTTGTCATTATTTATATATTTTTTCTTTTCTTAAAATATATAGATCATTATAATATTTGTTTCAGCTATTCAAGAATCATAAGGTTTGTTTCAGCAACTAAGTTCACTATTTTCTTTTATTTTTTAACATACGTTATCTTACAATATTTGTATTTATGTTTGAAGGATAAATGTCCATTATTTTATTTTGTTTTTCAGGCGCCTTTGAAAGAGAAAGATGAAGTGAAGATGTGGTTTTGTAGTTGAATTTGAACTTTTATCCAAGTCATGTTTGTAAATTTTGAATTTTGAATGTTGTTAGATTTGATCTTAGGTTTATTCATGATGGATGGTGTGTTTAATATTTGAATGGTGGACTATCTTGGTGTTAGTTTGATTTTGAATGTTGGACTTTTTATCTAAGAATAAACGTTGGACTTTTATGTTGGAAACATTTGCGAATTAAATTTATGAAATAAGAGATGAAAACAAAAATCGGATTCGGAAATATCATTATTTGGATTTGGAACTATCATTATGAAATAAGAGATGAAATAAAAAATGTTGCAAATTAAGTGGTTAAAATTACATTTTTTAATGAAAATTATAATTAAAATAAATAAATTATTAATTGGATCGGATCGGATAAACGGATCGGATTATCGAATTCTTAACAAATCGGATTCGGAACCCTAACAGATAATCCGTCAGATAATCGGATCGGATCCGAATCCGTTTAACATAAACGAATTCAAATTTGGATTTGACTGATCCGGTCCGAATCCGATCCGTTTATAGGCATACTCCCAATCATTGGAAATCGAAGAAAACTCAACCAAAAAAAGAACCTGAATTCAACTTTGGTCGATCGATCGATGAATTTTATCGATCGATCATATATGGCTTCGCCCAAATTTGGTTTTCATCACTTTTAACTCATAAATCTCTCATTAAACATTCTGGAAATCTCTCTCAACATAACCAACCATACACAATATGTATAGAGAACATTCCTAACGTAAATATATCATCAACTCATTACGAAATTTATCCAAGAACCATCAAAATCTGAATATTCTCGAAAACCCTAAAGATATGTGTTCTTCATATTTAATCAACACAAACCCATATTTAAATCCGTAGAAACAATTATAACTCTTCTGATTTCAAATCCTCTACAAATGTTAATACAAACTACATGCAATCCTACCCAAACATGTATTTAATTTACTCTTTTCTTCCAAGAATATTAAGATAATTAAACTATTCATGAAACGCTACACATGGGTATTATAACTTCAAATAGAATTGAAAATAAAAACTTGCCTTAATGAGGATGATATGATTTCGAATTTGATGAAGGTGTTGGGTTGTTTTCTCCTCCAATCTTCCCTCTCAACTTGATTAAGGTGCACGAGTCCTTTGAATCCCTCGCCAAATCTTCCTTAAGCTTTGGGAATTGTTTCTCTCTTCTCTTTAATGGCCTCTCTTAGGTTTAATTATTTCTAACCCTAGACTCAACTCTAAAATGTCTGATATAACACTTAGAATTTCGTAGGTACCTTAACTTCTATTTTCCAAATGACCAAAATGCCCTCAATTGGTTCCAGTTTGGCCTAAAATTAACCTGGGATCCAAACAATACCCCTTGGTACACTTTTTTGACTATTTCGACCCTTTTGAAATCATCCGTGACCTCTAAATTATCATTCGATTCACTCAAAATATATTTTCCATCTCGACCTCAAATCTGTCCGCCCACGATTCTCGGTTGAGATAAAAATCAATTACGCCAATATCACTCGCTATTTCGTAAATTCATAATCATTAATTATTTACTATTCACACTTAGTAAATTCACTTCACAATATTAATCATTATCTCATTCTTGATTAATATTTAATAATCCCATTTATTATTTAATCATAATAAATTACGTCACTCGTGTAATTTAACTAAGGCGTATTTTTCCCAATTAATTACTGAATTAATTTAAATTTCAAATATGTAGAAATACGGGGTATTACGTACTTTCCCCCTTACAAAGGAATTTTGTCCCCAAAATTAGGACATGCCTATAGGGAATAACTATGGATGCTACTCTCGCATGTCATCCTCCCATTTCCATATCGACTCATCAGTATTGTGGTGTCCCCACTGATCTCATACCAATGGCACCACCTTGGACCGCAGCTTACGCTCACTACGGTCTAGAATAGCCATGGCCCCACGGGTCTCTCCTCATACAAGATTTCTAGCTGCAAATTAATCTCCTCAAGTGGAACATGATACAAGCCCTCACGTTCCTCCGATATTTCTTTAGCGATGCCACGTGAAACATGTCGGGTATCCGCTGTAGATGTTCTAAAAGTCCCAGTCTGTATGTTACCGATCCCACCCCCTCAATAATAGGAAACGACCCAATATATCTTGGCACTATATTTTTCCTTGTTGTCCAATCTCATGATCCCCTTTATAGGAGATACTCTAACCAACACTTGGTCATTCATATCCAACTCAATGGTCTCCGGCAATATAGTTCCTTAAAAGATGAGCCAACGCCCCGTCAGTTCTACTATCTCTTTGTTAGAAAAAGTCCCACCTTTATGGGTGCCAATTTCTTGTTGCCGAACCCGTGACCCTTTTTAGGGTAAATACTCGCAACAATCCCTAACTAATCATGTCACACTTCAATCCCTTAGTTCACGGTGACATAACTGTCCTTGCATTTTTGAGATGTCTGGAAGAGACGTAGTTTTCTCAATTCCTGTCTATGGACCGTAAGTCATTTATGGTCCTAGAAGCTCGTTACTACCCACCTCTTATCAACTAAAGGGTGGATATAAAATTTCCCTATATGGTCTCAAAATATGTCTCGTAGATAATAAGCTTCCTCCCATAAACTAGTCGCTTCCGTCAACCATTGACTTATAGGTGACACGTTTAGAATGATATGCATCTCTGTCCCCATCGCCTCCTGACACTTCTGATCAGAGGTGGGACTAAAAGGTCTTTTCCTAATTCACAATAATTTTGGACCACACCTAGTTCAGTTTCACTTCTTTTCTTCAAGTGAAAAGTTGGATATGATGCTCGATAGTATATACCACCCCAAAATAACAAATATTCTGCTCTGGTCACTTCATTCCACAAACTCGATGGAAACCCTGACCTCTTTGAGATTTTGGGGGTCCCAAATATGAATGTCACTACTTATGCTCATTGGGAACATCAAAATTACAAAAAGTCTATTTGATAACCTCGAATCAACATTTTTCCATCCCTAAATGGTGTGACTTAGAGACAACTCCACTATGTGTCATTCACTACCGATCTCTATGTTCAACATTTCACATTATGAGGGATCTCTTACTCTCCTTTTTTCGGAATATGCCTAAAATCATTACCCATTGGGTTTGCTCCCAAACCTTCTAGGCATCTAACTAAGTGAGACTTTACCCCACCTAGGGCGCTCATGCACCCTATATTTCGTGCATATTTGCACAAACCTCACAACATCACATACATAACATACTTGTCTCAAGTTCACCCCCCGCATTCTCGACGTGGCTATATCATCCGGGTAATATCGATCACCCCACCCATTACTATTTAATTCTTCTCGATATTACACCACCCATCAACTTATGGTGCAAAAGGTCTTAATGTTTCTCACATCATCACAACACTGTTCTCTCTGCCTCCAATCGAAAATATAATTATTAACTTGTTGTTATAATGAAAAATCTCCAAATCTGCTATTGTACCCCAATTTCTTATCTATTGACATAAAAGTACACTCATCCACTCTCATGTCACCAAGTACGGCATACATTGCGGTGATCTCCCTGCTTGAAAGTGACCACAAGGTACCCTGAATCAGATCAGTCAAAAGTCCCTACACACCGGGATCAAATATTACAAGACAACATTCTCACTGCAGTCTACTTATATGATAAAGTTTCTAATCTGTAGGCCCAACCCTCTCTCATGTGGTGCCTCGAATAAAGTTTCATTCTACTACTACTCTAACTCTCAGTATATAATCAATATACGAGATTAAAATAAACTCTACTTTTCAAATTCTTATTATAGGAAACATAGACCCCCAATTTTAAATTTTAAAATAATAATTTCCCATAAGTGAGGAATAAGATGGTTCAACACAACACACACACCTTATAGATTTTAATTTCTATCAAATTAAAATTAAACTTAAACAAAAAGTAAGATAAAGTTAATCCAACACTAAATTTCACTTACCCAAATTAACTCAATTCAAGTATTAAAATTTGCCTAACCAGATAAATTAATTTTTCGCAAATTAGACCAAACCAAATTTTACCAAATTAAATTATCTTGACAGGAATTAAATTAATCTAAAATTTTACCTAAACAATATTAGCACCAAATTAAACTAGAATGTGAATTAAACCATATTTTATCTTTTAATCCTAAGAATGCGTTGTAAGTGATTTGCAAAAGATAAAATAAATAGACCACTACGCCGCGATGTACGAGGAAAGCCCAAATGGGAAAAAGCTTCGGACGGCCCTAGCCTTATGTCCACTAAGTACAAAATTTTACGAATACAAGACAGATGACTTACATAAATTGACTTGACTCCTTTGAAGCCCCTGATGCGTCTTCTTGTATTAACCTCTGCTTAGTCGACAATACCACACTCCATCGGAACACTGGACTCCTCCAATGAAGCCTTTTGGGAACCCGTTAACCACACACGGTGCCTTTCACCGTATGAGAACTTCGCAGAAAAAATAAGACTCCTTCTTTTGTGGGAAATAGAATCAAACCCAAACTTCTCCTTCTTATGGTAGAGATGAACCAATGGTGCCAAAACGAAACCCCAAGCAATAGATATATGTATATAGGTACTTGGATAAACAAACTGATTTATGGGTGTAAAAACATGTGTATAAAAGAATTTTCTTTGTAGATTTAACACATATAAAACTAGGACTTTTTGGTTGGAAGTATTTTCTCTCCAAAGCTCTCTAAGGATGATAAAAAAGTCTTGTGAAAAATGTGTCCCGCAAATAGTTAAAAATTGTCAAAAAGTAGTGGGACAAAATAGTGGGAAAATGCCAAAAACTGTTCCCGCCTGAAATCCCGTCCGAACGACTTTTTCGTTCGAACGACATTTCGTTCAAATGACCTTTCTAACGAAAAATCCATGTTCAAAATGGAACCTCATTGGAAAAACTCGTTCGAACGACATTCTCGTTCGAACGAAAATTTCGAACGAAATATCAGAATGTGCATTTTTCATTTTAAGCCCAATAAATTTCTGAAATTTATTTAAAATAAAAATTACACCCATTACAAATTATTCCAAATCTTTATATATATATATATATATATATATATATATATATATATATATATATATATATATATATATAACATTCATACCTTATTGGAGACTTGAAATATGATGAATTGTTGAGGACGCAAAAGGCACTTGAAACTCGACAAGGATGATGTCTTCACGTTGAACTAGGTCAATACGTCTTCAACTCAAACTTGTCATAGGCTTGAAGGATACACATGAACACTATCCTTTGACTCAAATGTTTTTGTCCAGAATTGGCCAAAACTACGAAGGACTCAATTGGAAATTTGTGTCCTTACAATTCTCCTCCTTTGGCTATTCTGGGACAAAAACCAAACAAAAATCCTAAAGGTTCGTCAAGCTTATCTAGACTAAAAAACATCCCACCCAAAATAAAAAATACAAGCTCGACTGAAAACCCAAGGATGACGATATTTTCCGCTATAAAGATGCGGCTATAAGTCCTGCAAACTTAAGCAAAATATTAAACGCATAAGGAATATCAAAATATTAAATGCAATTAAAATAATTACTCCCCCTAAATTAATTCTCCCCTTATTAAATATGATCAACCTAAGAAAATAGAGGTCTCCCCCTAAATTAGATCTGCTAAACTAAAGGATAGAAACCACTTTTCCCCCTTTTTGTTCAGGAATAGACAAAGGTAATCGAATTAATAAAATACTAATTTCTTTACCAATATAACTAAGTACCATTTCTCCCGCTAAAAACTACATAAGGGATAAATATGGGAAAAGCAAGTAAAACATGATGGTCCATAAAGTGATAAGAACATTATAGCATGTGGGAGATAATGAAGTTCGATTAATCCATTCAAATAAAAATATCGACTTAGATGCGATGACAAAAGATACCACTAAAATGTACTATTATAAGCATGGGATATCAACCAAAATACACAACAAGATAGATACCAATTATGAATTAAAAGCATATATGGACTAGTTAGCATGGCGAAGACTCGAAAACTAAAAAAATATACCTATATATGTATACATAATGAATATTTCTAATGCAAGCGCACATATACATAGGTATAAACACCACACATGACACAAAATACATTAAGTTTTTCACACTCGTATGGTAAAAGTGTGTCCAAATACATGTCGTAAACGAAAGTATATGGGTATGAACTAGTAACAATTAAATTTCGACCCAATCACTTAAAACATGTTCACAAAGTTCTCATTTGATTGCAAAACTTTATCACATTTAGACATAGCCTCACGTGACAATATAAATTGAACTCAATGAACAAACATACACAATTCACACAAGCCTAGAATTTTGATGAGTCTACAAACCAATAGAGCCATGACAATAAGAGCTTAACTACGATACAAAGTCATTGTGCAAACCCGTTAATATATCCAACCAAACTCCTCATAATTTTATTTTTCTTTTCTTTTTGAACATATTAACTAAACTATTTTTGGTCTTGGCTAATATTCTTTTTAATGCCACATTTTAAGGCCTAAAATTCAATGGTGTCTTTTCACGCAAAATAATTTTATCTTTCGTAACTCGATTCCATTGATAAACACCAACACCGGATAAACATATTTTTCTATTTTTAAATTCGGGAAACGGTTATTACATGCACAAATCCTCCATAGTCATAGCAAAATGTAGCTAACTAAATTGGTAGGAGAACATCTCACTTATCTCAAAGATACATGTGACGATTAAATTTCAAGTTAGCTCGTGCATGTGTGAATTGAGGCATATAAAAATAGAATCCATTAAGTAACAAAAAATCCAACTACTCCATGCATGCATGACAAAGAACATTTTAGAGATTGACAATCGTAACCAAAAGTTCTAGCCACATGGAAGCGCATAGGAAAGGATTCAAACACAAGTATATACCACATAGAGTGTGTCAAACTAAAATACACACAAAACACAAAAAAATCTTTTTGAGTTTATGAATTTTTTTTAACCAAAAAAAAAATAATTACTTAAAAGATAAACAAAAAAAATCTTTTTGTATTTTTCTCAATAAGACACAAAACAAATAATAATAAATACAAAAGATATACACAAATCATAATTCTAGCATGTGAATAAGAATGGATATACACTGGAAAAATGATAAACATGGATACAACTAGCAGGGATATATGATATAAAGCACAAAAAGCTAGAGTATGCAAAAAAAAAAAAAAACTAACACATTCAACCTTTATATTTTTCAAGGGAGGAAGCATGTGAAATAAAATGAGAATAAAAAATCCTATTTTGTAAAGCCACCAAGTCGGATCTCCTAACCCAAATTAATGAAGAGTGACAATCTCGGGATTTGGGAATCTTATCAACCTCGGTTACCTTACCATTAGATTTCCTAGAAATCCTTTTAAGGTCAAAACAAAATTTCCTAAGATGACCTTTTCGACCACAATGTGAGCAAGTAAAAACTCGTCGCAAGGTAGTATCTAAGGGTTGACCTCTAGAAGTTCTCCTAGGTGATTCTCTTATAACATTGTTTTTGGCTTTATTAGTGGAATCGTTACAAGAATCGAAGTCTAAACCACAAGTGTCATTTTTAATTTGGACCATTCCTAATATTTTATCTAATTTCTCCGAACGACTCTCCAAATCAAATTTGACTCTACTTGAGTCTCTCACTTTCTTCTCAAGCTCTACAATCCTAGACTCAAGCAAACCCTTCCTCTCTTCAAACGTAAGAAGCTCCTTTTTCATTGATTCAATCAATCCTCTAAGGCTATCTCTCTCGCCTTTGATGTATTCAAGATTCTCATGAAGAGCTCTCTCATGTGTCCTATGGTCTTCCACTAAGGCACTCTCATCAATGACCTTGGCACGCTCTCTCAAACTAGCTTCTAACTTCAAATTAAACATCTTTAATTTAATTGATTCTTTATATAACTCTCGAAAGGCAATTTGAAGTTCACTCTCATCAACCTCTTTTTCACTTTCACTCTCTCGCTCTCTCTCTTCTTTACTCTCACAACCATAAAAAACAAGGGAATCATAAACTTTAGCCTCGAAAGTGACATGTATTTTAGTGTCATCATTGGACGAGCTCTCACTATCACTCATATGACTTTCCATGAACGCGATAAAATTACGCTCAATGGGGGAATCGGGTCCCTCTTCCTTATCACTATCACTAGGGGTAACATTATATGAAATTGGTTACTTTCCCTCTCTCCTTAGTTTAGTGGGACATTCAAAAGCCCTATGGCCATACCCTTTACAACCAAAGCACCTATTTGACTCGTCCCTAATAAGGTTTTCATTAACAGTTTTAGGGATTTTTTCGACTTTGTCATGCTTATAGTTTTCAAATTTCTTAAAATCATGTTTAAATTTATCTTTATTAAATTTAAGAAATTTTTGAAATTTCCTAGCAACATAGCCATGTCCTCCGAGTCATTATCACTCTCATCAACCATAACTTATTTTTCCTCCTTTCGAGCTTTCAAAGAAATGCCCTTATCTATTTTCTTTTTATTTTTGGAGGGAAACATATCTAGTTCATAGGTTTGCAAATCGCCTACTAATTCTTCAAGTTTGGTAGAGTGCAAGGTGGGTAACGAATTTAAAACGATCACTTTAGTGATAAATCACTTGGGTAGTGACCTTAAAATTTTCTTTACTACTCGGTCGTCGGGTATTTTCTCACCCAAATTAAAAGATGAATTAACTATATTGTAAAGTTTAGCATAAAATTCATTAAATGTTTCTTTTTCATTCATTTTGATGGTTTCAAATTGAGTGGTGAGGTTTTGGAGTTTCGAAGCCTTAAGGACACTAGTTCCCTCGTGAGTGAGTTGTAATATATCCCAAGCTTCCTCAGCGGTTTCATACGTCATGATACGTTGGAATTCATCCACTGTGACTGCGCTAAACAAGGCATTTAAACCTCAAGAATTAAAATTAGCAAGTTTAAATTCATTCTCACTCCATCTATCTATGGGTTTGGGGACTCGCTCATTTTCTATCAAACATGTGGGTGGGGACCACCTGTTAACCAAATGACAACCAAAACCTCTCGTCTATGGACTTTAGTGCCGATTTCATACACGCTTTGCAATACGCATAGTTGGAACCATCGAAAACAGGAAATTTTAAAAATGGGGAAAATTATATTTTTAACCAAAATTATTTAAAAGACATTAACGCAATAAATAAGCACTCCGACTCTGATACCAATTTGTAGGAAATGTAGACCCCCAATTTTAAATTTTAAAATAATAATTTCCTATAAGTGCGAAATAAGATGTTTCAACACAACACACACACCTTACAGATTTTAATTTCTTTCAAATTAAAATTAAACTTAAACAAAAAGTGAGATAAAGTTAATCCAACACTAAATTTCACTTAACCAAATTAACTCAATTCAAGTCCTAAAATTTGCCTAACCACATCAATTAATTTTTTGCAAATTAGACCAAACCAAATTTTACCAAATTAAATTATCTTGACTTGAATTAAATTAATCTAAAATTTTACCCAAACAATATTAACACCAAATTAAACTAGAGTGTGAATTAAACCATATTTTATCTTTTAATCTTAAGCATGCGTTCTAAGTGATTTGTAAAAGATAAAATAAATAGACCACTACGCCACGATGTACGAGGAAAGCCCAAATGGGAAAAACCTCCGACGACCCTAGCCTTAAGTCCACTAAGTACGGAATTTTACAAATGCAAGACAGATGACTTACACAACTCGACTCGACTGCTTTCAAGCCCCTGACACGTCTTCTTGTATCAACCTATGCTTAGTCGATAATCCCAGACTCCACCGAAACCTTGGACTCCTCCAATGAAGATTTTTGGTAACCCGTCAACCACACATGGTGCCTTTCACCGTATGAGAACGCCGCAGCAAAAACAAGACTTCTTCTTTTATGGGAAATAGAAGCAAACCCAAACTTCTCCTTCTTGTGGTAGAGATGAACCAATGGTGACAAAACCAAACTCTAAGAAATAGATGTATGTATAGAGGTACTTGGATAAACAAACTGATTTATGGGTGTAAAAATATATGTATGAAAGAATTTTCTTTGTATATTTAACACATATAAAACTAGGACTTTTTGGTTGGAAGTATTTTCTCTCCAAAGCTCTCTAAGGATGCTCAAAAAGTCTTGTGAATTTTTTTTCCCAAAAATAGTTAAAAACTATCAAAAAGTAGTGGGACAAAATAGTGGGAAAATGCCAAAAACTGCCAATAACTATTCCCGCCTAAAATCTCGTTCGATTGACTTTGTCGTTCGAACGACCTTTCTAACAAAAATTCAGTGTTCAAAAGGGAACCTCGTTGGTAAAACTTGTTCGAACAAAATTCTCGTTCGAATACATTCTCATTCGAACGGTAATTTTGAAATGTGCATTTTTCATTTTATGCCCAAAAAATTTCTAAAATTAATTTAAAATAAAAATTACACACATTACAAATTATTCCAAGTCTCTAAATATCTATCTATATATATATATATATATATATATATATATATATATATATATATTGCATTCATACCTTATTAGAGACTTGAAATATTATGAATTGTTAAGGATGCAAAAGGAACTTGAAACTCGACAAGGATGATGTCTTCATGTTGAAATAGGCCGATACGTCTTCAACTCAAACTTGTCATAGGCTTGAAGGATACACATGAACAATATCCTATGACTCAAATGTTTTTATCCGAAATTGAGCCAAAACTACAAATGACTCAATTGGAAATTTGTGTCCTTACACTTATAAGTAGATAAAAATATCCCTTAGTGTCAACAGCTTCTCACCTATAGGTGACACCTGAAGAACTCCAGATACTCAACTATAATTATATTCATATCAAGGCTTCTATCACCACACACCCACTAAATCTTCCTCATACGTGAATTGTAGTGATAATATTAAAATATCGTGACTCACCCATGTCACCCGGAACATATCCTATACTCATACGAATAAAGTAAAATTATATCTCCAATTGCCATTTAGTCTGCTTGGTTAACAGGTCATGTTTCTCCCCACCACTCCTTTAGTCTTGACGACCCTAGGAATAGATGGTTTGCTGTTATTATTGAGGAACTTGCTGGTCCTTCTTTAACCCACCACTCTTGGGTTAGTAACCTTCAGACCTAAATCTCTTAATCCCATCTTCCTGCTTGGAGTCTCCCTTCCGCTACTGTTATGCCCCGATGTCACTTTGCCATTCTGCCTCCCAGCCACACAGTTTTCCCCTTTTTCCCTCTATGGGAAACTTTGAATCTAAGTGGTCTTATTCTCCACACATAGGGCACCTTTCTATGCCTTTCCCTTATCTCTGGCCCTATCAATCATATCGGTTGTCCTTCTCTCGAACATGGTAGTCTTGACCCTAATTCTACCCCCCATTGTCCCTTTGGCTCCACCAGCTCTCTAAAACTCATCGTTGTCCTTATTGGCCCTGACTGAATTCACCATCGCTTGGTAGGAAACTTAGTTGATCAGAAAAATTTCAATGGGTCCCTTACTGGGTATATCCCCTTGTGGTACTTCACTAGCACCATTAAATCCATTCTTGCTCTTAGGTTAAATTCTCCAAGCCCATTGTCTCCTTTCTCTTAGAAGCGTTAGTGTAAGCTTGCAAATAATTGATCTTGAAAACATCGACTCTAGTCATCCTAGCCATATTTCCCATTCACTCATGTGTATTCTTCCCATGGGTCCATTATTAACTTACGGATCCCTTTATCTTTCTTCATATCCCCTTCATCGGGTGCGAAGTTCACTAAACAAATCATTTCCTCTCTTATGATCGGTCACTATCTAGCCTACTTGTGACAAATCTCAACACTCCAATCGCATCTCTTTTGGAACAATAGATGGAAGAACTTTTGATCATTTCCCTCAAGTTCCTCAATATACTCTATATTTATGTCCTTATATGGGTGAGCAACTCATATAACCATAATGCTGCTCCTATGGGCAACTTTTCTTGCCCTAATTTTCATCCTGGGTGATGCTGCACTTTGCACTACCCAATTGTCTTAGGATTTCCCCCATCCATAGGTCCATCACCCTTCGTCTCTTTCCAAAATTCTTACAGGTGACTCTTCAAAAGAGTCTCCTTAACTCTTCGCTGCCTTGAATGTTGGGTGAGTTAGAAGTAGTACCCCCTCTATTTATGATGGTGTTTAGGGGAAACTACTGCCCTGAATAATTATCCCAATCGTCCTATACTCGAATAACAATTACAATAACTTGTATTGCGGTCACCATTCACAGAATATTCCATGGCTTCTATCGTGCCCTTTCTCCTGCAATCCTTCAATCGATCCTTGCTGGTCATTCTATATGATTCGATGTGCTATGCCCAATCGAACTCGTAAATGAATCACATCTACTATACTTAATAGCTTGAGAACGTAAGTTGCATATGTAGAGGAATACAACAATACTATCACAAGGCTCTATATCAATGAACGCTTGGCTAAAACTTAATAAGCCGCACAGATCCTAAGGACTCTAGAACCTGATGCTCTGATACCATCTGCGACACCCCGCTTAGTTAAATATCGGGTGATCAGTCCTTTATTAAATGAAATCAGGATTTACATTTGGCTCATTCTTAGCATCACTCTCGAAAACATATTAATTACTAACCACCTAATAGATAACTAAACTTGTGTCAAATTTTATCTTGTAATTAAACCGGTAAACAAAATGTGCAGAACTAAATACAACAATCACAATACACTATAGTCCAACATCACACATTCTGTAAATGAATAAAGTTAAACCGAATAAACCATTGGAAAAATTCAAATGTCCATAAGAAACCGTCACAAATCTTATATTTATCCTGCTGGAGTTCGTTTGGCACCGAGTTCATCTCTACCCATTAGAGGAGAAGGTTTGGGTTCATCTCTACCCATCAAAAGGAAGATTGTTTTGCCGCAGCTTTCTCACATGGTGAAAGGCACCATGTGTGGTTGACGGTGGGTTGTACCTCCATTGGTGGACTCCAAGACTGTGATGGACATCGTGGTTATCAACTAAGAAGACGTATTTACAAGAAGAAGAGCCGGGGCTTGAAGGTCGTTTGAGTTTTTTCTCATTTGGGTTTTCCTCGTACATCGTGCCTCTCGTGCGATTGTGATTTATTTTATCTTTGCAAAAATCACCTAGAACGCATGCTTAGGTTTAATAGAGATAAAATTTGATTTAAATCACATATTGTTTATTTTGGTTCTAATTAAGTTTGGGTAGTTATTTAATTAATTTAATTCAAGTGCCAATTAATTTATCTTGATAATATGCAAGTTTAACTTGAATTGGATTAATGTTTGTTTAACCTGAAATTAAAATGTTGGTGTAGTTTAATTTCACTTTTATGTTTAATTTGTTTTTTCATGTTTTGATTGTGCTTTGAAAGTAAAGAAAATGAAATATTTTTGAAAAATTAAAATTTGGTAGATCATTGAACCATCTCATTATTTAAAGTTTAAATTTGGGGGCTTCCGCGCTAACAAGTGGTATCAGAGCCAGAAGCACTAAGTTATTACGTTTAGGTCCTTTTTGTGTTTAGTTTAAAAATGGAATTTTCCCCATCTTCAAAATTCCCAATTTTTGATGGTTCTAATTATGCGTACTGGAAAGTGTGTATGAAATCGGCACTAAAGTCCATAGATGAGAGGGTTTGGATGTCTGTCATTACCAAGTGTTCCCCACCTACATGTTTAGTAGAAAATGAGCATGTTCCCAAACCCGTAGAGAGATTGACTGAAAATGAATTGAAATCAACAAATTTTAATTCCTGAGGCTTGAATGCTTTGTTTAGTGCGGTCACACTGGATGAATTCCTCATGTGTGAAACCGCTAAAGAAGCTTGGGATATTTTGCAACTCACCCATGAGGAAATTAGTGTCGTAAAACCCTCAAAACTCCAAAACCTCACCACTCAATTGAAGACCATAAAAATACTTGAAAATGAAACTTTTGATGAATTTTATGCTAGACTTTCCGATATTGTAAATTCATCTTTTAATTGGGAGAAAAGATACCCGACGATCGAGTAGTAAAGAAAATTTTAGGGTCCCTACCCGATATATTTATTCCTAAAGTGACCGTGTTGAATTCTTTACCCACTTTAGCCTCTACGAAACTAGAAGTGCTCGTAGGTGATTTACAAACCTATGAACTTGACATGTTTTCCTCTAAGATCAAAAATAAGAAAGATAAGGGAATCGCTTTGAATGCCCGAAAAGAGGAAAAATAAGTTTCGGATGATAAGAGTGATTTTGACTCGGAAGATATGGCTATATTTGATAAAAAATTTAGAAAATTTCTTAAGTTTAACAAATATAATCTTAAAAATGATTTCAAGAAATTTGATAGATCTAAGTATGAGAAAGTCAAAAAATTCTTTAAAGGATAAAATGAAGATCAAAATAGGGACGAGTTAAATCGATGTGTTTGTTGTGAAGGGTATGACCATAGGGCTTTTGAATGTCATACTAAACTAAGGAGAGAGGGAAAGCAACCAATTTCATACAATGCTACCCTTAGTGATAGTGATAAGGAAGAGGGACCCTATTATCTTATTAAGCACAATTTTACTGCATTCATGGCAAGTCATGTGAGTGATAGTGAGAGCTCGTCTAATGATGACATTAAAATACATGACACTTCCGAGGTCAAAGTTTATAACTCCCATGTTTTTGATGATTTAGAGAGTGGAGAAGAGAGAGAGAGTGAAAGTGAAGAAGAGGTTGATGAGAGTGAACTTCAAATTTCTTTTCAAGAATTGTATGCCGAATCAATTAAATTAAAACGGGAAAATTTGAAGTTAGAAGCTAGTTTAAGAGAGCGTGCCAAGGTCATTGATGAGAGTGCATTAGCGGAAGACCTTAGGACACATGAGAAAGCTCTTCAAGAGAAGCTTGAGTATGTTGAAGGCGAGAGATATATCCTTCGAGGTTTGATGGAAACAATTATGAAAGAGCTTCTCATGTTTGAAGAGAGGAAGGTTGTGCTAGAGTCTAGGGTCTTAGAATTAGAAGAAAAATTGAGAGACTCTAGTAAGGTCAAATTTTATTTGGAATGTAGGTCCTAAAAACTAGATAAAATCTTAGGCGCAGTCCAAAGAAAAACTGACACTTTTGTATATGCTTTGATTCTTATAATGCTTCTGCTAATAAAGCTAAAATCACTATCTTGAGAGAATCACCTAGGTTCACTCCCAAAGATCAATCCTTAGGTTCTACCTTTCGCCAAGTCTTTACTTTCTCACATTGTGGTCGAAAAGGTCATCTTAGGAAATTTTGTTTTGATCCAAAAAGGGATCCTAGGAAATCCAATGGTAGAGTCACCACGGTTTCTAAATCCCGAGAGCATCAAGTTTCACTAGTTTGGGTTAGGAAATCCAATTTGGAGGCCTTACAATATAGGATTTATGATTATCATTTTCTATCACGTGAAATGTCCCATGCTAAATCGAAAGGTTAAATGGGTTAGTTTAATTTTCATACTCTAGCTTACGTGCATGATAATATATTCTTTTGTTAGTTGTATGTTTTGTTTGTCATTTTCTAGTATATACTCCATTCTTAATGATAAGCACCCAAAACAGTACAATTAATATCCCGAATAGACGTACTTTTGTTGCTAATTCTCGACAATTTAGGTCTTATGTGCTTAAATGTTAATTATGCAGGCTTAATTGTGCGTTGCAGAGTTCAAGCGTTTAAATCAAAGCAATTGTGCATAAATGGAGTTAAATACGTTGTCTCTAAACCTGCCTAAACCCTTACCCGAGCCTAAATCTAGCCTAAACCTAGCCCAAAGCCTGTGTGTGTTTAGTTTGTATCTTTTTATATTTTTTTTATATTTTTTGTTTGAGTCATTTTTATTTTTAGGATTTATTTTAGGTTTATTTTAGAATTTTTAGATTTTATTTTTATTAATATAATTTTATTTTATATTGAGTTTTATTAGTTTTTAGTCTTAGTTTTTATTTTATTTTATCTTATTTTATTAGGATTAGATTTTTTAGGATTTATTTATTTTTAGTTTATTTTGATTTTACATTTTCTTTTTAGGATCTTAGTTTTAGTTTAATAGATTTCTATTTTTTATTTTCATTTCCTTTTAGTTTCATATTTTTTTAATTGAGTCTTTATTTTATTTTTAGAGTAGGAATTTATTTATTTTTAGATTTTTAGTTTTTTAGTTTTAATAGTTTTATTTTTAGTTTGTTAGTGTCATTTTTAGGGTCCAACTTAAACACACACATAACCTCCCCTTATCCTACACACATCTTCACCCTTATCCACACCATAACTCTCTTAAACCCTCACACACTCAACCATCATCCAACCCATCTTCAACCTCCCAAAATCTTCTCTCTCTCCTAAACCTCCATTACCACCATTAAACCCACACACTCTCTCTCAACCTACACCACCCATACCCCCTGTTTCCAAACCGATCACCAACCCGTCCCTGATCACACCCCATTCTGGCCGAACTCGGCAGCGATAGCCCTCCGGCCAGAAAGCTCGAAATCGGGGCAGACCTCACCCCTCCGACACCAAAACCTCCGGTCCCTGCCTCCTTTGACTCGCGACCTGACCCCCCTTCCCTTCCCCTACCCGATCGCGACCTGCCTCCGTTAATCAAGTTCGAGCCCCAACCCGTGTCCCCAAGCCCCCTGCCGGCGTTTCTCCGAATCCGACCTCTCTCCGGTGACAGCCCGGCGACCCCACTCCGATCCCGTATCGACGACTCTCTCCTCACCTCCGGCCACCATCAAGCCTACTCAAACCAAGAAGACCCATTTCACCTTGTAAACCCATTTCTCCAAGACCTCCAAAATCATGACCTACCGACAAACAAACCAAAAACCAACTTAATTCCCACATGTGCAACTTAAACCCTTTTTACCCCATTTACCCATTATACCCCAACTAACCACTCAAAGTCATTTCCAAAAATACCCATAAATCATATCAGATTTTTATTCCCCAATTCCCTCACCCATTTATCCACACACCTCACACCCCCATGCACATATGCTCTCACCTTTCCCACATGTTCATCATAGCCAATTCCCATTTATACCCCCATGCTCCATGCCTACTATAAATGAAGATGAAGACCCCAATTCAAAGAGATTTTTGGAGAGAAGAAGAATAGAGAGAGAAAATTGAAGAGAGAGTTAGAGTTTTTGAGTTAATTTTTTTAGAGAGAATTTTTTTTGTAGAGTGTGTAACTATTAAAAAAATTGTTGAAGAATTGAAGTCTAGTGCTATTTCAAGAGGAATTTTGGTTTGTGTGACAACCCGCACTCCGAAATAAGGGGTGGCCAGCCCGATACTCCGACATATACGGTAATCATGGACGGAAATCATTCTTAGCGCCACAAATATAGTAAGAGTAACTGAGAAAACCACCCAATAATTCAGAAAACGGGTTGTCAAAACAATTTATGTGATTTAAAAATTAAATTAAGAAAACAATTTAAACAACCCATTCTAGAAAAATAGTGGAATTCAAAGAAACACAAATAATATACATCTAAAACAACTATGTACAAAGAGGAGAACCGAATAGGCTGTCGGTTCACAGCTACATAAAAGTAATCACAACAATTAGATGTAATGTTTAACATTCATAATACAATTACAAGATTGGTCCACTCGCCCGAGTGACAGACCCGATCATAACTAGATATCAAAAGAATGATGGCGTCTAACAAAACATCCTGTAATATCCGCAATTTCATACAGCTCCTTAAAAGCAAAAGAGTAGGAATATCAACACGGGCGTCCTTGCGGAGGAGCACCTGGGCGGATACAATAACAAGCACAACATAGAGGAAAATGAACGGGTCAGGACCCGGTTTATATATAGTTCCCAGATCAACAAAAAGCATGCTAGATATGAATAGTTAATCATGGGAATGGAAAACAGGAATCTAACAACCTAAGCATGAATCATAAGAAGACAAGTGAAATGACATGACTAAAATAAACTATGCAAGAGAATGAAATGATGCTAAATTAAAATTAAATTAAATTAAATTAAATTAAATGCTTCTATTCACCAATTTCCACTTTAATCCAGTTTAAATTCCTTAACAGGAATATACCATCATTATCTTCTCATTTCATTCCAATTCCCATTCCTTAGCAGAAATGTAATTATCATAATACCATTTAGTGGAAATTATACATCTCTCAAGTCCCACTTGAGTTTAGAAAAGTTATAATCTTATACATATAACGATTCTAAGACCGCCCCTCCGAGTTTCCCCACTGGGTGCGCCCCTAAATGACTATCATCTTCTAGGGGCCCATCAAACAAGGCAGCCTGGGTACCTAACGCACGTCGGGAAGTGTCCATATACCTGCGAGTGAGTCATAACCACACTCGGAATTACCTCACTAGCGTAGAGAAATACATATAATAAACCCGCATATGGCCGAGGACTATAGTCTCCCTTCATTCACTAGTCAAGGAACATCACCTCATGCGCGAGCTTCCCTTATGATAGCATTTAGAGAGGTGTGTTTAAGTAAATTATCATTTACCATAAAAACCATACTTTTCCTTTTTCATTACATTTACATGTTTCATTTGTTTGAAACTATAATCATAGGATATTTCATTACTTTCCATCCTAGGTTATACCTCGAATAAATCTCCAAGGAATCATATTAGTCTCCCGAGCTTAAGGTCTTATGTGCCTCATTTCAAGCCCCTAAAGTCTCCAAGTATGGGCCTACAACTCCCATCCATATATATATTAGGATGCACAAAGAAAAGTGATGCCTTAACATCACTTAGGACAACCCCTCCCGCGGACTTAACCCCAAGTGAATCCCATTCAACAATAGGGTGACAACCAACTCAACTAGGACTCTAAAAGCCAAGGTTTACTTCATTCAAGAAGAGGCCTAAGTTCCTAGGGGAAGAAAGGGATAAAAACAAAATAGGAAAAATTTGGGGAAGAAAACAGAGGACCAGTCGACCGGTCCTAATATCGCGGTCGACCGCGTACCAAGTTTTAGCTTTTGAAAGAAAGCAGAAAGTTCATTTCGGACGGACCGGTCGACCGATAGTGGAACGCGGTCGACCGCGCCCTTAATTTCATGCCATTGAAAGAAAGCAGTAAGCCCTCTTCCGAAGTCCCGGTCGACCGGTCTGAGAGACGCGGTCGACCGGTCATTGCAGACCTAGACCCCTCGTTTCTATTTCTTCTCCTAAACCCAAAATCAATACCAACCAAAACTATCCAACCACATTTAATGATACTAGAAGATCATAAATGTTCCCAACAACATTTTTCTACCTCAAACAACAATCAATCTCTACCAAAGATGTTGATACCCATAAATCCAACCAAAAACCACAATTATATTACATCAAAACTATACATAACTACCCATACTAATTATTCATCTTAAACCATATAATAGCAAGTAGAAAACTTGCCTTGGGGCTTCAATTTCAGTCTTGGTTGAAGAAGAATGCAAGATCAAACCACCAATCTTCAATATCTCTCTTTCTCCACAAGTTTCTTCCACTCTCACTCTCACTCTAGGGCTAGAACACTTAGGGAAAATAAGAGGAAATGAAAGTCTTGGGGAAAGGCTAAAACGTGGCTTAGATTTAAAGTCTCTCACCTTTCAGTAAAAAATACCGCAATAGTTAATTTCTAATACGCAATATGCCAAAACCAGTCAAAAGTGCCCAAAATCTCAAAATACAATATGGCACACATTTTGACTGTCTCACGCCTCCCGGAACTAACTACACCCTCCAAATTATCATTTGGAGATTTTATAAGCCATTTTAAGTTTCGGTCTCATTTTAATTCAAATTGCCATTTTAATTTTCATGACAAAATAGAACACCACATGGTAATAATAACTTACCCACATGGTAATTGTGCAACTTATTTGTAAATATTAACTTATTCCATCAAATTAATACTTACCCACATCCGGCATTTTATATGTGCAACTACTCAACATAGTAAAATAATTATAAAATGGGTTCCCAAAAGCGAGGGTTGTTACATACTCCCCCCCTTATGAGGGAATTTTGCCCCCAAAATTCAAGCGTACCTTGGAAAAAAAGATGCGGATACTTTCCCCGCATATCATCCTCACGCTCCCAAGTAGATTCCTCAGCGCAGTGATGACTCCATTGTACTCTAACCAAGGGCACCACACGAGATCTCAATCTACGTTCCCCATGTTCCAAAATGGCCACCGGTTGCTCTTCAGAAGAAACATCGGGTTGTAACTCTATATCCTCGAAAGGAATGTGCCAAAGGGCACCATCACACCTCTTATACTTCTTCAAAGAGGAGATGTGGAAGACATCGTGAATCTGTTGCAAAGGTTCCGGCAGTGCAAGTTGATACGCCACTGGACCTACCTTAGAAATCACGGGAAAAGGTCCAACAAAACGCAGTGCAAGCTTCCCTTTCTTTCCGAAACGCTTAACGCCTTTCATAGGCGATACTCGAACGAACACTTGGTCTCCAACTTCCAACTCCACATGTCTTCTTCCTGCATCAGAATAGCTCTTTTGTCTATCTTGGGCTATCCAAATGCGATCTCGAATAAGCTCGATTTTAGAAGAAGTATCTCTAATCATTTCAGGTCCGAGAACTTGTTATCTCCCACTTCTAACCAACACGTGGGGGATCTACAAGGCCTACCATACAAGGCTTCATAAGGCGCCATCCCAATAGTGAATTGGTATGAGTAATTATAAGAAAATTCAACCAAAGGGAGATATTGTTCCCAACTACCCTTAAAATCAAGCATGCACATACGAAGCATATCCTCCAACATTTTGTTAACCCTTTCGGTCTGGCCATCTGTTTGAGGATGATAAGAAGTGCTTAATTTCAATTAGGTTCCCATGGCCTCTTGGAAACTTTGCCAAAAGTGGGAAACAAAGATCTTATCTCTGTCGGAAACAATATTCAAGGGCACCCCATGCAATCTAACAATCTCTTCAATGAACAACCGAGCGTAACGAGCGGTATTATAATCTGTACGGACGGGAAGGAAGTGCGCCGACTTCGTCAAGCGATCAACTATGACCCATATCGAATCGTGACCCTTTTGTGACGTCGGTAAGCCGGTGATAAAATCCATTGAAATGCTCTCCCATTTCCAAACCGGAATTTCCAACGGTTGCAACAAACCTGCCGGTAGCTAATGATCAACCTTAACTAACTGACAAGTAGTGCATCGAGATACAAACTCTGAAATATCTCGTTTCATACCCGGCCACCAATATTGACGGCGCATATCTTAATACATTTTATCGTTTCCCAGATGCACCAAAAATTTAGAGCCGTGAGATTCCGCCATCACAGCCCGTCGCAAATCCCCATCCTCCGGAATAATAAGCCTTCCATGAAAGCGCAATACACCCTCAGAACTTACCGAGTAGGACTCCGCTCCCCCAGTCAATAATCGGCGAATGTGGTCTTGACATTCTTTATCTCTGCCTTGGGCTTCCACAACCCTTGCCACAATCGTCGGAGTAACGGTCATCACGGACATAAATGCCCTAGCAACCGCATCCTCATGACTGAGTTCCTTCCATTTAGCTTTCCACACATCAGCTAATTCACCCTCGAGTTTCCTACCCAAGGCATCCGCCACCACGTTCGCCTTGCCCGGATGATAATGAATATCAAATTGATAATCTTTCACGAACTCCAACCATCTTCGCTGCCGCATATTCAAATCTTTATGAGAAAATAAATATTGCAACGACTTATGGTCCGTGAAAAGACTAAACTTCTCCCCAAGAAGATAGTGCCTCCAAATCTTTAAGGCAAAGACAACTGCGGCTAATTCTAAGTCATGCACCGGGTAGTTTCTTTCATAAGGCTTGAGTTTCTTGGAAGCATATGCAATAGCTTATCGCTCCTGCTGAAGCACACCTCCCAAACCCTGTAGAGATGCGTCGGTGGAGACTAAATATTCTAACCCCGGCTTGGGTAAAGCAAGGACTGGAGCCGAAGTCAATCTATCCTTGAGCTCATCGAATGCAGCTTGGCAGGCATTATCCCAAACAAATCTAACCCCTTTCCGGGTCAAATTTATCAAAGGACTAGCAATCTTAGAAAATCCCTTGATAAATCGACGGTAATAACCTGCAAAACCCATAAAACTGTGTATCTCGGTAGGTGTCATGGGCTGACCCCACTCCCTCACCGCAACAACTTTACTTGGGTCCACCGATATACCTTGCGATGTCACAACATGACCCAAAAATTGCACTTTTCGCAACCAAAAACCACACTTCTCAAACTTAGCGTACAATTGGTGATCCCTTAACCTTTGCAGGACCAACCCCAAATGAATAGCATGGTCATCTTCTGTTGGAGAATACACAAGGATGTCATCTATAAACACGATAACAAATTGGTCCAGGAAGTCCCGAAATACCCTATTCATAAGATCCATGAATACAGCAGGGGCATTGGTTAGCCCAAAAGGCATAACCAAAAACTCATAAGACCCGTACCTCGTCAGAAAAGAAATCTTGGATACATCTTGCTCCCGTCTCCTCAACTGATGATACCCCGTTCTCAAATCTATCTTAGAGAAGTAGGTCGCTCCCCTGAGCTGATCAAACAAGTCATCTATGCGAGGCAAAGGGTATTTATTCCGGATGGTGACCTTATTCAACTCTCTATAGTCAACACACAACCGGAGAGAACCATCTCTTTTCTTCACAAATAACATAGGAGCACCCCACGACGACGTACTACGCCTGATAAACCCCTGTTCCAACAACTGCTGAATTTGATCTCTTAGCTCCCTCATCTCCACAGGAGCCATACGATAAGGAGTTCGCGCAATCGGTCGAGTTCCCGGAGATAAGTCAATCACAAACTCAATCTCTCGGCTAGGAGGCAAACCCGGTATCTCCCGAAAAACGTCCTCAAAATCTCGAACGACAGGAATAGAATCTAAGGGAACAACTACACCCCGAGAATTCTCTTCCCCAATACAATATAAATAAGTACCATAATCTCCCTCTAAACGAGGCATAACCACCAGGAACATATCTTGTCCCGGAACGGCGAAGATTATACTCTTCCCGTAACAGTTAACCATAGCATGATATTTAACAAGCCAATCCATGCCCAAAATAACATCATACCCGACCATGTCCAGGACGAGTAAGTCGGCCTCAAAACACAAATTTCCAAGAGTGATCCCGATACGTTTACAAACAAAGAAAATAAGGGAACCGTCACCCATAGAGGACTCCACACTAGTAAAGGTACTCTCCGCAGACTTTATCAACTCAGTGGACTGAGCAAAACTTCTAGAAATAAAAGAATGTGTCGCACCCGTATCAAACAAGACGCGACCCATGTGTCCCTGAATAAGGAACTTACCCTCTATAGCTGGAGGCGCTGGCTGAATAGGAGGAAGCATAGCATCCTGAATGTGGTAGACTCTCCCATACTGTAGTTGACCCTGCTGCAGAGGGACAACTGGATTCGGTGCTTGTGGAGGGAACTGCACATAAGGCTGCTGAGGAACTCGTGGAGGTTATCCCCCGATCACTTGAGGACAATCTCTCTTAAAATGACCAGCTTCTCCACATTGGAAACATTTCCCCACCAAATTATCCTGACTTCGACCTCTGTTATTTCTGAACTGCCCAAAACCTTGGCCCGGATGGCCCCTACCTCCCTGGCCACCCCGACCCGCTTGTTGTGGCGCGGCACCCTGGCCTTGTCGGTTAGCATTTCCACTAACATTAAAGCCGCCAAATCGCTGCCTTTTTGACCCATCCCCTTGCTGGGGATCCCTTTCTCGTTGCTTATTACCCGCAGGTTGGGACGAAGGAAAGGCTCCTCCCCCATTCCCACTCACCCCATTCTTCCCTACTTGCCCCATTCCTGTAGCTTTCTTACTATTCTGTATAAACAACTGATGCTCCTGACAATGAAGCAATGCCGCATTCATCACTTCCCCAAAAGTTCGTAAAGCCGGATTACCCAACAAATGCTGTCGGATTCTCCAGTTTAGACCTCCCATAAATTTTGAGACTTTTCTTTCCTCCGGAGTCACCTCCTCCGGCACAAAACTAGCTAGCCGGGTAAACTCCTCCTCATATTCGGCAACCGATCGTTCTCCCTGAACTAGATCTTGAAGTTTCCTCCTCATCTCCCTCTGAATCGCGGGAGGAAAATATTTCCGATCGTACAAGACCCAGAAATCAGTAATGGACATAGTATCCCTCTGTTCTGGCGTATTCATCGACTCCCACCAATGTAACGCTGCCCCAACCAACTTGAAAGTAGCAAGGACTTGCTTCTTTTCCTCACTACAATCCACCATTCGCAAATGGCGTTGCATATCCTTCTTCCATTGATTTGCTCGAACAACATCAGAGCTTCCATCAAACTCTGGGGGATGGCCCTTTAAAAAGGACTCCCTTACTCTTTCCCACGGAGAAGGTCCCGTAGGTGCTTGAGCATCCTGTACCCGCTGTTGAGCTACTGCGGTCATGGCAGCATTAACTGCATGAGCCACAATATTGGCTACGTCCGCAGCATTAAAAGTTCCTTGGGGCGGTGGAGGACCAACATCCTCTTCTACAACTCTATTGCGTCTCACAGGGCGACCTCTCTTAGGCGGCATCTGAGATGAAGGGACAATAGTGTTAGAATACAATTCACAACAATCTATTTCACAGAAGATCGCAATTATAAGCAGCAAGCAGTCTTATCATTAGGCTCTATATCAAAGAACGCTACGGTAGATCGTGACAAGTCCACATAGATCCTAGTACTCTAGAACCCAGGGCTCTGATACCATCTGTGACAACCCGCACTCCGAAATAAGGGGTGGCCAGCCCGATACTCCGACATATACGGTAATCATGGACGGAAATCATTCTCAGCGCCACAAATATAGTAAGAGTAACCGAGAAAATCACCCAATAATTCAGAAAACGGGTTGTCAAAACAATTTATGTGATTTAAAAATTAAATTAAGAAAACAATTTAAACAACCCATTCTAGAAAAGTAGTGGAATTCAAAGAAACACAAATAATATACATCTAAAACAACTATGTACAAAGAGGAGAACCGAATAGGCTGTCGGTTCACAGCTACATAAAAGTAATCACAACAATTAGATGTAATGTTTAACATTCATAATACAATTACAAGAATGGGCCACTCGCCCGAGTGACAGACCCGATCATAACTAGATATCAAAAGAATGATGGCGTCTAACAAAACATCCTGTAATATCCGTAATTTCATACAGATCCTTAAAAGAAAAAGAGTAGGAATATCAACACGGGCGTCCTTGCGGAGGATCACCTGGGCGGATACAATAACAAGCACAACATAGAGGAAAATGAACGGGTCAGGACCCGGTTTATATATAGTTCCCAGATGAACAAAAAGCATGCTAGATATGAATAGTTAATCATGGGAATGGAAAACAGGAATCTAACAACCTAAGCATGAATCATAAGAAGACAAGTGAAATGACATGACTAAAATAAACTATGCAAGAAAATGAAATGATGCTAAATTAAAATTAAATTAAATTAAATTAAATGCTTATATTCACCAATTTCCACTTTAATCTAGTTTAAATTCCTTAATAGGAATATACCATCATTATCTTCTCATTTCATTCCAATTCCCATTCCTTAGCAGAAATGTAATTATCATAATACCATTTAGTGGAAATTATACATCTCTTAAGTCCCACTTGAGTTTAGAAAAGTTATAATCTTATACATATAACGATTCTAAGACCGCCCCTCCAAGTTTCCCCACTGGGCGCGCCCCTAAATAACTATCATCTTCCAGGGGCCCATCAAACAAGGCAGCCTGGGTACCTAACGCACGTCGGGAAGTGGCCATATACCTGCGAGTGAGTCATAACCACACCCGGAATTACCTCACTAGCGCAGAAAAATACATATAATAAACCCGCATATGGCCGAGGACTATAGTCTCCCTGCATTCACTAGTCAAGGAACATCACCTCATGCACGAGCTTCCCTTATGATAGCATTTAGAGAGGTGTGTTTAAGTAAATTAGCATTTACCATAAAAACCATACTTTTCCTTTTTCATTACATTTACATGTTTCATTTGTTTGAAACTATAATCATAGGATTTTTCATTACTTTCCATCCTAGGTTATACCTCGAATAAATCTCCAAGGAATCATATTAGTCTCCCGAGCTTAAGGTCTTATGTGCCTCATTTCAAGCCCCTAAAGTCTCCAAGTATGGGCCTACAACTCCCATCCATATATATATTAGGATGCACAAAGAAAAGTGATGCCTTAACATCACTTAGGACAACCCCTCCCGCGGACTTAACCCCAAGTGAATCCCATTCAACAATAGGGTGACAACCAACTCAACTAGGACTCTAAAAGCCAAGGTTTACTTCATTCAAGAAGAGGCCTAAGTTCCTAGGGGAAGAAAGGGATAAAAACAAAATAGGAAAAATTTGGGGAAGAAAACAGAGGACCAGTCGACCGGTCCTAATATCGCGGTCGACCGCGTACCAAGTTTTAGCTTTTGAAAGAAAGCAGAAAGTTCATTTCGGACGGACCGGTCGACCGATAGTGGAACGCGGTCGACCGCGCCCTTAATTTCATGCCATTGAAAGAAAGCAGTAAGCCCTCTTCCGAAGTCCCGGTCGACCGGTCTGAGAGACGCGGTCGACCGGTCATTGCAGACCTAGACCCCTCGTTTCTATTTCTTCTCCTAAACCCAAAATCAATACCAACCAAAACTATCCAACCACATTTAATGATACTAGAAGATCATAAATGTTCCCAACAACATTTTTCTACCTCAAACAACAATCAATCTCTACCAAAGATGTTGATACCCATAAATCCAACCAAAAACCACAATTATATTACATCAAAGCTATACATAACTACCCATACTAATTATTCATCTCAAACCATATAATAGCAAGTAGAAAACTTGCCTTGGGGCTTCAATTTCAGTCTTGGTTGAAGAAGAATGCAAGATCAAACCACCAATCTTCAATATCTCTCTTTCTCCACAAGTTTCTTCCATTCTCACTCTCACTCTAGGGCTAGAACACTTAGGGCAAATAAGAGGAAATGAAAGTCTTGGGGAAAGGCTAAAACGTGGCTTAGATTAAAAGTCTCTCACCTTTAAGTAAAAAATACCGCAATAGTTAATTTCTAATACGCAATATGCCAAAACCAGTCAAAAGTGCCCAAAATCTCAAAATACAATATGGCACACATTTTGACTGTCTCACACCTCCCGGAACTAACTACACCCTCCAAATTATCATTTGGATATTTTATAAGCCATTTTAAGTTCCGGTCTCATTTTAATTCAAATTGCCATTTTAATTTTCATGACAAAATAGAACACCACATGGTAATAATAACTTACCCACATGGTAATTGTGCAACTTATTTGTAAATATTAACTTATTTCATCAAATTAATACTTACCCACATCCGGCATTTTATATGTGCAACTACTCAACATAGTAAAATAATTATAAAATGGGTTCCCAAAAGCGAGGGTTGTTACAGTTTGATCATCTCTTCCTTAATTTTCATTACATGCTTTTAATTGTTTATATTTTTTATTGGATGATGATCATGGAGGGGTAATCACCCCATTCAAGGGAGTGATTTAAACCCTCATGAATCAAAATCAAATTAGTTGTTAATTAAATTTTGATAATTTCCTTTGAGTTGTATATTTGATCCCCACTTTATTTTCACATTGAGAAATGGAAAATCAACCTTGAGAAAGGTATGAAAATTTAATTAATATTTGATCAAGTGATTTAAGCTAGAGATAGATCTATCATTTGATTTTAATATTAATCTAATTTTCATCTACTCTTGATTTCATTAATTTCTTTCAATTTAAAATTAGTTGGACAAATTATTCCTAGGGGATAATTTGTTTGATTAATTTTAATTCAATTAGAGTAGTGCTTGTGGGAATTAAATTTGCTTTTCTAAAAGAGTATTTAATTAATTTACTAGTTTAATGAGAATTAGCTTTTGAATTAATTAAATATTTTGGAAATTGATGAAATTAAAATAATACAAGTTTAGTTGATTTGGGGAATTGAGGGTGGATATCTCTTCCCTTGAATATTTTTCTCTCATTTAATTACACTCTCACTCATTTCCATCACTCACTAGTATTTTTGTCACACTTTATTTTAGTTTGATTACTCTTATTTTTATTGTTAGTCTTAGTCATATTCACTCATCCTAAAAATTGGTTTTAATATTGAAAATGTTAAAAAAAATAGAAAAAGTAAAAAAGCTCAAAGAGAAAATAAAAGTGAATTTACAATTGTTCCCCTCACGTTACTCCCTTGATTTGGATTGATTCCCTTATTTACCGCTATGCTTGAGTTGTTATATTTTGTAGGTATTTGAGGTTTTGATTAGAAGGACTTTTCAATAAACGACAAAAGAAAAAAATATACGCAAAAGTTCTTTCTATCAAATGGCGCCGTTGCCGATCGTTGGAGATTGAAGTGCTTGAGAGGATTTCCAAATTTTGAGATTCACTTGTATTGCATTTTTCAATTTTAGTACCATTTTTTTTAAAATTTTAAAAGGCTTGTATTTAGGATTTTATTACCTTGCTTGTATTGCGGTGCATAGAGACACCATTTCATTTTCATTTAAAATTTGTAGTAATTGAAGAAAGCGTGATAGGGAAACCGGACAAGGTAGAGTGAGGGCGTCTATTGGCGAAGATTTAGAAGCCTCTCTACTTTGGGTCGGTAGGACTCCCGGGGCCGACTAAGATTGGCGTATTCTCCCCCTGGTCGACTCAACATTTTCGGCACCCCACGGCCTAAAAACCGTGGGAGGTACGTTTCTAAACCCTCGTGCCCTCTTGTTAGCGAGTTCATATCTTGTGTGCTCCTCCGTGATCTTGTGTGATTTAATTCTTGCATTTAATTTTGAATGGAATGATGAATCAAATTGACTAAGACCTACGCCCGGTCACTCACGGGAAGGGATTTCATCAACCAACTCAATCACTTATCCTTTGTGTGCTACCCTAGCCATCACTAATTTAAAACCAATCAACTAGATAGCCCCATAGGATACGGTGTTCGTAGGCCCCTTTTTGATCATTTTGACTTGTAGGATAACCCGTAGAGTCCTCTCCACCGGGAAAACCCTCGAACGGTTCACTTTGCGGCATGGAAGTGTCCAGGGAAACTGGGTTTTAAGTGCGGTCGCACAGTAAAATGGGTTTGTGCTATCCCCAGCATTGTACCGGCCGATCATTTCGTCATAGTAGCTTTGTGGAGAATCTCTGTGGCAAGCCTCTTGGCATCTTGTGATTAAAGTAGGAACACACATTTTGCAAAAGGCGATCACTCATATAAATTCTGTGATTTGTATCGCCCGCGGATTTCATTAAAATTTGACTACCCCTCTCATTAATTTTCAAGATAAAAAATTGGTTATGTGCTAGTAGGGATTTTTCCTTCACTTGTGTGTGTCCAATTCCTTTTTCGGTAGTCCGTTTTAGTGAATTCGTCCAAAGTCTTAGAGTCCAAATTTTCCCTCACCCTTTCCTTCCAAAAGAAAAATCAAAATAATATTTTCTTCTCTTATTTTTATAAAAAATTCAAAAAAAAGACATTTTCTTCTTTCTTTCCAAAACAAAAGCAAAAATACAAAAATATTTTTTCTTTTCCAAAAAATCCAAAAACCCAAAAACAATTCCCTCTTTGAATGCCCACGTGGAATCGAGTTAATCATCGATTAGTTCGTTCACGTAGTCTTTCTCCCGTCTCTTCCACATTAGGAGAACCAAGTGTTCCCCTTACTTCTTCCATTCCACCGATCACTTTGAGTTGTCCCCAAGTCGACATCTCTAATACCATCATTCATCCACCCACCATGGATGAAGAGCGTGCCTTAAGGGACTATTTTTCCCCGATAACGACTACCCCACCATCTTGCATAGTTCTTCCACCCACCCCGGCGGATCAATTCGAAATTCGCTCGGTGACCATTTCCATGTTGCCCAATTTCCATGGTCTTGAGCGTGAGTCTCCATACACTCACTTGCGAAAATTTCTCACAATTTGCTCTACTTTCAAAAATCAAAACTTAGATGAAGAAAATGTTCGTCTTCGCTTGTTTCCATTTTCTCTCCATGTGAAAGCATCCACGTGGTTACATTCCTTGTCACCGGATTCTATCCATACATGGGAAAAACTTGTGAAGAAGTTCATGTCTGAGTTTTATCCCATAAGTAAGACCAATGAGGTGCGCCAAGCCATTCAAGATTTTCGCCAAAAGCCCACCGAGCAATTTTGTGAAGCATGGGGTCGTTTTAAAGATTATATCAATAGTTGCCCACATCATGGTCTCGAGAAGAGTAGCTTCGTCCATAGTTTTTACAATGGTCTCATTCCTTCCACTCGCACCATGATTGAGTCCATGCACAAAGGCAAATTCATGCACTTAACTCCCAGTGCCGCTTAGAATTTTCTCCTTGAATTAGGCGATGACTCCCAAGATTGGGAGGGCACCAATGAATTTTCTAAATCCGAGCCACCACGAGTAGGTAGCACTTGTGAGGTTCAAAATGATACCGATTTTAAATCCTTGCTCCATGGCTTAAACACTTTGACTAAGACTATTGATGCTCTCAGTTGTTCTCTTGCTAAACCAGTGATGAATGTCAACGAGTCTAGTCCTTCTTGCCATGTCTGTTTAAGTCATGATCATTTATCTCATATGTGCCCCCTTATTCAAAATGATCCTGAACCCACTCTAGACCAAGAATGTGCCTTTGATACCACTCTAAAACCCGCACCACCGTCACTTACTTACAATCCCAATAATAGGAGCCATCCCTATTTGTCTTATAAGTACGACAATCACCTTGCTCCATCACAACCACAACAACATGTTGGTGGTCCACCAGGGTTTCATCAAAACCCGCAAAGGCAACATCTCCCTCCTATCCAACACCACCATACTCCTTACCACCAAAAAAACCATCCATCATCCTTTGTCCCCCAAGGAGGACCGTCCCACCCCAATCATCAAATTGTCCCTATCACACCTCGGTCCTACGAGTATTCATAGCCGCTTAGTTCTAATCGAGAGTTGGTACCCCAACCCCCTTATGCCCCTCCACCTCCATCATCCACCTCCTCTATTAAGAATCTTCTCACTCCATTCATCACGACTCAACAACAAACCATGCAAGTACAGACTAAAGCCATCCAACGGCTTGAGCAACGTCTTAATCAGTCTGAGTCTGAGCGAGAGAAAGGTCATTTTCCAAGTCAACCCATTCCTAACCCTAAGGGGAATGGAAAGGAGTCGGCTTATGAGGTTGGATCCCCTTCCAATCCACCCACATACCAAGCGGACATGAAATCGGTGAGTACTCTACGATCCAGTAAACAGGTTGACAATGGTGTTGATGCTCCCTGTGATGTTCCCATCCAACCCACCCAGATTTTCCCATTAGAACCACTCCCTAAGGTCCCACCATCCCATAAAGCCACCGATAAGAATGCTTTCAAACCTACTGAGGCCACCACTGCTTTTGTCCCTAGAGCCCGCTTCCCTCATAGATTGGCCCAACAAAGAAAGCTCAACAATTTGATGAGATCAAGCAAGTTTTTCAGAATGTTCACTTAAACATTCCATTCCTCACCGTGATCCAACAAGTTCCTTCTTATGAAAAATTCTTGAAGGACTTGTGCATTGTCAAGCGACGGACGAATGCTCCTTGTGATGCCTTTGTCACTGAACAAGCCACGTCCCTCGTCCATGAGAATGGTATTGTGAAATATAAAGACCCTGGTCGTCCCACTGTCTCTTGCATGTTAGGAGATCAGTTCTCTACTCGGGCTTTGCTTGATCTTGGAGCTACTGTTAATTTGCTACCTTAATCTTCTACCTCGAGTTAGGTTTACAAAACATGAAACCTACACGGGTTACTCTTCAACTTGCAGACCATTATGTGAAAGTGCCTAAAGGAATCGTTGAAGATGTTTTGGTGAAAGTGTCTGACTTTTACTACCCTGTGGATTTCATCATCTTAGACACTCCTTCTCCCGACCCAACCAATATTCTTATCATTTTGGGTCGCCATTTTTTGGCAACTGCCAATGCCATCATCAATTGTCGAGATGGTTCAATGAATCTTTCTTTTGGCAACATGACTGTTGAAGTCAATATTTTCCACCTCATGCAACAACCGACCGATGTTGATTCCATTGATGACGTCTACATGATTGACTCCTTAGTCCAAGAGATGTTGGATACCACCTACCCAGAAGATCCTATCCACTAATGTTTGGCTCACTTTGGGTCCGACTTTGATATTGATTCTTCCATCTTCGAGGTCAATGCCTTGTTAGATTCTACACCACTGCTGGACACTTCCACTTGGGTTCCTCCATTTGAGCCTCTCCTTGTCGATACTCTTCTTTCTGTGGATAACCCAGTCAACCTGTGTCCCGATATTCTCCCAAACTCTGTTTTTGCGTCCGAGTCCGATGCATCTCCTGAGCCACCACCTAGTTTGGAGCTTAAGCCATTACCTGCTGAGTTGAAATATACCTTTTTAGGCCCAAACCAACATCACCCCGTCATTATTGCTTCTGACTTGACACCGGATCAAGAAGAGCAATTGGTCCACACTCTCACTCAACATAACACTGCTTTAGGGTGGACCATTTCTGACATTCAAGGTGTCAGCCCCAATGTCTATAGCCATCGCATTCATTTAGAGGAGCATGCCAAGACTTCTCGTGAGCCACAACGCCGACTCAATTCGGTAATGAAAGAGGTCATTAGAGATGAAATTTTAAAATTTCTTGATGCTGGTATTATCTACCCCATTTCAGATAGCCAATGGGTCAGTCCCATTCATGTGGTGCCTAAAAAGTCTGGAGTCATGGTTGTCAAAAATAGTGACGATGAGCTTGTGCCTACCCACATATAAACTGGCTGGCATGTTTGTATTGATTATAGAAATCTCAATGCTGTCACTCGCAAAGACCACTTCCCTCTCCCATACATTGACCATATGCTTGAACGCTTAATGGGCCATACTTACTACTGCTTCCTTGATGGATATTCAGGGTACAACCAAATACCCATTTCCCCTGAAGAGTAAGAAAAAACTACCTTTACCTATCCATTTGGCAGATTTGCGTACTCTCGTATGCCCTTTGGCCTTTGCAATGCACCTGCGACTTTTCAAAGGTGTATGACTAGTATTTTTAGTGACATGGTAGAGCATTTTCTCGAAGTCTTTATGGATGATTTTTTTGTGTTTGGTTCATCCTTTGAACAATGCCTATCTCACCTCACTATGGTCTTTCAACATTGTCAAGAAAGAAGTTGGACCTCAATTGGGAAAAATGCCATTTCATGGTAAAAAGGGTATTGTTTTAGGTCATGTTGTCTCTAACTCCGGTATTGAGGTCGATAAGCAAAAGTCGACTTGATTTCCTCACTCCCCATTCCTAAGTCTGTTAAGGACATTCGCTCCTTCTTAGGACATGCGGGCTTCTACCGGCGCTTCATTAAGGACTTTTCTAAAATCGCGCGACCTTTGACAACCCTTTTATACAAGGATATCCCTTTTGTCTTTTATGAAGCATGTGTTGCCTCTTTTGAGCGCCTAAAAGCTGACCTCACTTTCGCTCCTATCATGCAACCTCCCAATTGGTCTCTCCCCTTTGAGCTCATGTGTGATGCTTTTGATTTTTCACTTGGTGCCGTGCGTGGCCAGAAAGTTGACAAGCGCCCACATGTCATCTCTTATGCTAGCAAAACCCTTCATGGTGCTCAACTTAATTACACAACCACCGAAAAGGAGTTGTTAGCGATTGTGTTTGCTCTTGATAAATTTTGCTCATATTTCATAGGTTCCCCTATCATCGTGTATATTGGCCATGCTGCTCTTAAGCACCTTCTTCATAAGAAGGATTCCAAACCATGATTGATACGATGGATTCTCTTACTCCAAGAGTTTAACCTTGAAATTCACGATAAGAAAGGTTGTGAAAATGTTGTTGCTGACCACCTCTCTCGCATTACTGTCACGTCTGACTGTGATCATGTTCCCATTTCTGAGTCATTTCCCGATGAACAACTTTTTCCATCTCCACCTCGCCTTGGTATGCTGATATTATCAATTTTCTTGTTACCGATCAACTTCCTAATCATTGGTCGAAACAGGATCGCTCCAAATTCATGGCGAATGTGAAGTTTTACTCTTGGGATGACCCGTTTCTCTACAAGTATTGCCCCGATCAAGTCATTCGTCGTTGTGTTCCCGAGTGTGAACAACTCAGTATTCTGTCCTTCTGTCACAATAATGCTTGTAGAGGCCACTTTGGTTCCAAGAAAACTGCCGCTAAAATTTTCCAAAGTGGTTTCTATTGGCCTACCCTTTTTCGCGATGCCTATCAATATTGCAAGGCTTGTTCCACTTGCCAACACTCTGGGCATCTCTCTCGTCGTCATATGATGCCTCTCACACTCATCCTCATTGTTGAAATTTTTTATGTGTGGGGTATCGATTTCATGGGACCATTTCCCTCCTCTCATGGTTTTCAGTATATTCTTGTTGTTGTTGACTATGTTTCCAAATGGATCGAAGCAATTGCCTGCCGCACCAATGACCATCGGGTTGTGGTCCAATTTCTCAAAGAGCATGTCTTCACACGTTTAGGAACCCCCAAAGCTATCATTAGTGATGGGGGTAAACATTTTTGTAATCGAGTCTTTGAACACCTTGTCAAAAAGTATGGTGTTACCCAAAAGGTTGGTCTCTCTTACCACCCACAGACTAGTGGTCAAGTTGAGGTCTCCAACTGCGAGATCAAGAAAATTCTTGAAAAAACCGTCAATCCTAATAGGAAAGATTGGTCCTTACGCTTGAACGATACATTGTGGGCATACCGTACTGCTTACAAGACTCCAATTGGCATGTCTCCTTATCGTTTGGTCTTCGGCAAGCCTTGCCACCTTCCTGTCGAGCTTGAACATCTTGCTTGTTGGGCCGTCAAAGCCCTTAATTTCGATATTGATGAGGCGGGTGTACATAGGAAGCTGCAACTTAATGAATTGGAGGAAATGAGAAATGATGCCTATGATTTGTACAAAAAGTATAAGGACAAGATGAAGTGGATCCATGACCAAAGCATCATGCGCAAAGAATTCCACCCTGGTCTAAAAGTTTTGTTGTATAATTCTCGGTTGCATCTCTTTCCCAGGAAATTAAAAACCAGGTGGTCTGGACCCTTCATTGTTGAGTCAGTTACCCCTTATGGTGCTATCACCGTGCAAAATCCCAAGGATGGTAGCCTCTTTCAGGTCAATGGTCAACGCTTGAAGCCCTTCTTGGAGCTAGGCTCCACTCACATAGAACAGATTGACCTTGTTGACCCCATTTATGAAGACTGACCGTTCAGTATTGTTTTGGGGTGATTCTTATCCCCCGAATTTTCTGCCACCCCGTTCTCTCCTCGTTTATCATCTCTTTTTGGGTCAGTTCCCATCGGTCTGGCTGAAGACGTTAAACTTAGCGCTACCGGGAGGCAGCCCGCGTTTCTTGTACTAGTCTCATCCTGTTTGGGGGTGGTGTTTCACATCACCTTATGTTTTACCATGCTTATATACTTGTACACATTTTTTTCTCTTATCATTTATTCAGGTTTCATATTCACTTCATATGTCCACTTCATGAGCGGTTGATTTTGGTAAACTCTTTCCTACCTCATGCTCTCAATTTTAAACATCATTTTACCTAACATCGAGGACGATGTTCCTTTTTGTTTGGGGGTGGGGAATTTTATCAAAATCATGCCTCTTTTGAAATTTTTTGAGTTTTGAACCTAATTTTTAAAATTTCGTGCAGTTTCTTTCATCTTACTCATTGATGTGAATTTTCAATCATCCATCTTTCAAAAGTCTAGGAATCAAGCTAGAGAATATATTTTTTCTAAATAGCTTATGTAATACATAGCAAGGCATGTTCCACCATGAATTTCTAGACTCAACAAAATTTGCGCACTTATCACATCATTACGTTTAGAGTTGAGGAGTACTACAATTCTAAAGAGAACCTTAAGGATCACTAGTGGAGACTTTAGCTTGTGAGATTTGTGCCTTTCACCCTTTCAGAGAGTTTTACTCAATCTCTGAGTCACAAGTTGATTCAACTTCGTTTGGATCCGCACTTTAATTGTTGTATGATCTCATTATATTTCATAAAATTTTGGCTTAATCACTGAGAATGACATCATTTTCGAGTTGTAAGAAACGCGTGTCTTGAAATTTGTCCCGATCACTAGAATTTTCATCCATACACTTACCACTTTTCCATATCACATTTCCATTCACTCACCCATTATCTTTCCATATTCTCCCCATCCATATACATTCCCCATCCCATCCATTTATCATTCCATTCATATATCATCCATAATTTTTTAGAAAAAGAGTGTTGATTCCAAATATTAAATGTCTTCAGTGTTGGTTTGAAAAGTGAGAGAAAAAAAAAGAAATGAAAAAAGAAAAAAAATAGAAAAATAGCAAATTATAGAAAAAAAAAAGAGAGAAAAGAAAAGAAAAAGAGAGTTGTAGTTAATTTTTATGTAATAAAGACATTTGTGCCTAAAGTATAGAACACTCTTCTATCATATACATTCATCCATCATCCTTTATCATTTATATCACCATTATATCCTACATACCACATCCATACATCATCACATCCATCATACCACACCTTATACCATCCTTCCCATTTCATTTTCCCCTCACCCATAATCATCCATATGTTCCCTTAGGTGTTCGGGCAAATGAAAGTAGACGTGGTGAATAACTCGACGTTCTCACTATAGTGATTAGCATTTCTTTCATGAGATCATTTTTCTTTCAAATTTTTTGTTCTTTCTTATACGTGTGTGAGACGTTTGAACTTGATTACATTTACTCACCTCCTCATACATAAGAGCGATACACTAACCCACATCTCTAGAGTTCGTTTGAGAGAGATATATCCATGAGATTTGAAGTTGAAGCGTTGATTCCGATAAGGCAATCTAGGAATTAGTCTTGTGATACTCGACCCATTTTGACTGATTCACACCACACACGTTGAGTTTTAGGTAGGATGTGACTTGAGTATTTACTTAGCTAAAATTTTTACACTTCTAACTTGTATTTCTGAAAATATTATCTCATGATGGATTGTGCGACTATTCTATGTCTAATAAGAGATTGACTGCCCTTCAATAATTTTTTGCAAATAAATAATTTTGTGGGTATATTCCCTGCAAACCCTCACGAGACACAACTCGTCCTATAGGGCAACCTATAGGTTTAAAGGCTTGTTGCACATGCTAAGTGCAAACGCAAGTGCCCGCGAAAGTGGTACACTTTTGGTTACTTATCTTTCTCTTTCTCTCTATCTTATTGCTCGAGGACTAGCAACGCTCTGTTTGGGGGTGGTGTGATAAGTACCCAAAACTGTACAATTTATACCCCGAATAGACGTACTTTTGTTGCTAATTCCCGACAATTTGGGTCCTATGTGATTAAATGTTAATTATGCAGGCTTAATTGTGCGTTGCAGAGTTTAAGCGTTTAAATCAAAGCAATTGCGCATAAATGGAGTTAAATACATTGTCTCTAAACTTGCCTAAACCCCTACCCGAGCCAAAATCTAGCCCAAAGCCTCTGTGTGTTTAGTTTGTATCTTTTTATATTTTTTTTTATATTTTTTGTTTGAGTCATTTTTATTTTTAGGATTTATTTTAGGTTTATTTTAGAATTTTTAGATTTTATTTTCTATTTTATTTTTATTAATATAATTTTATTTTATATTGATTTTTATTAGTTTTTAGTCTTAGTTTTTATTTTATTTTATCTTATTTTATTAGGATTAGATTTTTTAGGATTTATTTATTTTTAGTTTATTTTGATTTTACATTTTCTTTCTAGGATCTTAGTTTTAGTTTAATAGATTTCTATTTTTTATTTTCATTTCTTTTTAGTTTCATTTTTTTTAATTGAGTCTTTATTTTATTTTTAGAGTAGGAATTTATTTATTTTTAGATTTTTAGTTTTAATAGTTTTATTTTTAGTTTGTTAGTGTCATTTTTAGCTTCCAACTTAAACACACACATAACCTCCCCTTATCCTACACACATCTTCACCCTCATCCACACCATAACTCTCTTACACCCTCACACACTCAACCATCATCCAACCCATCTTCAACCTCCCAAAATCTTCTCTCTCTCCTAAACCTCCATTACCACCATTAAACCCACACACTCTCTCTCAACCTACACCACCCATACCCCCTGTTTTCGAACTGATCACCAACCCGTCCATGATCACACCTCCTCTGGTCGAACCCGGCTGGTGATGCAAAAATTCTTCATCTACGAGGACCAATGAAAAAAGGACACATGTCATCCTATATGGAAATATTCGGCACCCGAGGAGAGTTGGTCGGTACCCGAGGAGAGTTAGTCGACACCCGAGGAGAGTTGGTCGGCACCCGAGGAGAGATAGTCGGCACCCGAGGAGAGTTGGTCAGCATACCAACCAGGAAGATCAAAGGATAACTATGCATTTAATGTGCATTAAATGCAGATGACAACACATTTAATGAGCCTTAATGTATATTTCTACTGTATTAAGAGATGACAACACATAGCATACCAAGCAACTCAACGAAGATCAACCATCATAGAAGGCCAACAATTAGATTCATTGAATGTAGACATAAATGTCTACATACAATGAATCTCTTTATCTCCCATCACTATAAATACATGTATTCCCTTAGCCAAGGAGAAAAAAATAATTGGGGGACAATTTAGAGACACCATTCACAAGATACGCAACCTTTCTCTCTCTACACCATATTGTGCTATTGTAAATCCCTGGGAATAAAATAACAGTGGACGTAGGCTTTATTCATAGCCGAACCACTTTAAAAAAAACTTTGTCTCTTATGTGTTTGATGTGATCACCATTTCATCTTCAATTATCATCTTCATACCTTCATTTTTATCTGTTGTTGATGCCGATAAGATAACATGGATGCTATTTCTAGTCATCAACAGATTGGCGTCGTCTGTGGTAATTTGACACAAGAATTCTTTTTATCACAAGAGATGAAGATCATATTCAAAAGCTAAGTTTTTATTTTCTTTTTATATAAACAATTACATATTGCGTACATATTTCTTATTACATCATGATCTGTATATGTTCATGTTCACGAATTGCTTAAATCTGAAATAATTGGATCTCATAACCATAAGTTATATATGGAGCTTGAAAATACGGCAAACTCATATACCTACCGGATTAGATCTGATATTTTTATTCCCATATCTGATATTTTAATTGGGAATAAATGCCTAAAATAAATATCTCTCTTAAGAAGAAATGACAACCACAACTTTTCCTTTAAGGAACTCTATGATTTTTATTTTGAATCTCATGTATTTCTCATGATCTGTACGAACCTAACTATTTCTCATAACGATACATCTGAAACGTGGAATACCTGAATTCTCGTCTAGTTATAATTACTTGTTTAGTTTTCTATGTGCAACTGGAAAATTAGAGATATATATCCTCTCTCTCTTCAAGAGATTTTATCTTGATACGCAAGCCGGATTTAAAAAAAATGGCGATTGGTTTTCAGCAACATAAACACAGGTATATTTGAGAAGAAAATAATCTTCATAAGAAAGATCTTCCAAATCCATACCCCGCCTTCAGATCGAAGCAATTTTCGGTCAGTTGACAGGTGTCAAACTTTATAAACATTATTTCGACCCCGGTTCGTCATCAAAAACATATTTTCATATTATGATGACGATGAAGTTGGCTCGTCATCAACCACGCAAAATATTATTCATATTAAAAAGATGTAGACTGAGATTCATTTGAAGAATTATGCACTGGAAAGTCGGTTTCAAAATCAAGGCTTCGTTGATTTATGGAATCTTTTTATATCTAATGTTATTGATGGATTGGGAGATGATCCGAGGATTTTTTGGGCAATTTATCCATCAGTCTGATTGATGCTCATAACCTCACAAAATAATTGGGAAATATTTCTCATGAATTGTAAAATACCTGACCGATCTGATTTATACGGCCAAAATAAATTTCTGGTACTATCGTTATTCAGAGGAACTCTCCCCGACCAATTATTTGTAGGTCGGCATCAATATTCAGCCTCATGGTCAACAACCACTATTACAGATAGGTCCAGAAGAAAGGTAACCATGGATTCCATTATTGTTCGGTGTTCCACTAAATTAAGATCCAAGCACATTTGTACAGGTTTTTTGTTGAATGGAGAAATTATACTGCAGTACCTCGACCATCTGTTGCTGGTTGGTGTTATGTATAGTTGGTCAGGGATAACTATTAAGAGGTTGGAGGCATATATTGCACTGTTTGAGTTGTTCCCGACCTCATATCGCTAGTCGACAATTCTCATATACCTAGTCGGCAACCGTCTAAGTAGGTCGGCACCATCCAATCTTGGTCGGCCTCACCTATTAGCTGGTGGGGATAATTCATTTTTGATTGGAACTGGTGGTCAGCACAGGTCGGCACCATCCAGCACTGGTCGGATATACCAGGTTGTGTGGGTTGTTATTGGTCAGCGAATTTTTATTGATCGGCACCATTCAGTACAAGTCGACAACTCATATATTTTGGTCGGCGACAACTGCGAAGTAAGAACACGCTAGTCTGCAGCAAGTCGGAAACTTCAATTTGTTGATCGGCGGAGACAGGTATGGATGATTGGCAGCACATACATTTGATCGGAGGAAATTATTACTGCTCGAATTATTGGTCAGTGGTAGCTAGACGATTCCTGGCTCTAAGTTGGAGAGTTTTGGTTCTATCATTTTGACTTTGTCAAAATTAACACTATGTTGTTATAATACAAAATGACCACTTTATTTTTTTAATTTCGAGTTTTCTAATGAATTAAATTTTTAAAACTAACTTATAAATATTTATGAAATCAACTTAAATTTGGGCACTTACTTTAAAATTAAAATTATTTTGCAAAAAGTTAAAATCAAACCTCATGTCTTGCATATTTGATAAAAATTTAATTTTCTAACACATGCTCGGCATAAAAATTATTGTTTCATGCTCTGAAATTTTTATTGGCTGAATAAATTATTCTCATGATAAATCTTTGATTTAGCCTCCACAGTTGCTCGAGCAACTTATTAAATTCCACAGGTACAAGATTCAGTGCCGACGAATGCTCGGAAACAATCTTAAACTTATGAAAAATATTATCATTGCTCGACATTATGAAATTTTACCTCAATGAGGCACTATTGATTTATTACTCTGATATGTGCCCAAGCACGAATCATTCTCTATATCCATTCTATATTCATCTCAGCATGGATCTCGTCAAAATATTTATTATCATATATTCAGCTTCAAAGAGATCTGCAACAGTTATTATATTTGTTGCTCGGCACAATCATTATTGGTCGGTCATAGACCCAAACCGTCTACTGTTGGTCGGAGCTCCTATGAAAAGAAGAAAAACTCATCGACGGTGGTCAGTAATCACTGGCCTATAGTACCAAATGCATAGGAGTATCACTTAGACCATTAGCATTGATCGTCCGAAATAGAAATAAAATCTTGGAGGATCCTTGTTTCAGATGTGTTGGTCGACAACCAGGAAGAAAAAGTGGACTCAATTTCTTTGATGCTCCTAGGTGTCAAACCTTTATGACTTAATTAAAATCATCATTCGGTGTCAAAAGCTTTTTAAAAAAAAATAAAAAAAACTCCCTATATTCCACATGTTTATGCTAAAATGATTTTAGAAAACCAACTTATAAATATTTTGGAAACTAACTTACATTAAGTATTTCTTGGAATTCAGTTAATTTTGCAAAATATTTAGATTAAATAATTATGCCTTACATATGGCATGTACTTGATAAAAGTTTGCTCATATGATACACGTGTGGCACCAAAATATTATTTCATATTTTGAAATTTTTATTATTTTATGCTGATACACATCACATATTGTTTGGCTGAATAATTATTCTCATGATAATAATTATTTTCTCTAGTCTCGACAGGTGCTCGGGCAGCTTATTAAAATTTCATAGGGACGAGATTCAATCCCGACGAAAGCTCAGCCACAATCTTAAACCTCTGAAAACTATTATCGCTCGACATGAGGCCATTTTGCCTCGACAGATCAGCCAGACATATATTATTTCATATTTTGAAATTGATATTTTTATTGCCCGAGCAAATACATATCATATATTCATTATATTGACTAGATTATTCTCATGATAACTAATCAATTCAGTCTACACATATGGTAGGGCAAGTTATTAATTTTTACAGGTACAAGATTCAGTGCCAACGAATGATCGGAAATATTGTTATGTTCTGAAAAATATTATCATTACTCGGCATTATGAAGTTTTATCTCAGTGAGGAATTATATATTTTATTATTGCTCAGAGATATCGGCTCAAGCACAAATTATTCTATATATCCCTTGGGATTCATATTATATATTCATCTCAACATGAAACTCGGCGAGATACTCATTATCATATTCAGCTTCGAGGAAGAACTATAACATTTATTATATTTCACCCCCAACAGATGGTTGGTCGGGGTAATTCTTATCTATATTCAGGCCCGACAAAGTACTCAGCCATTTTCTTATATTCTGGAAAATATCATTCTTATTCGGCATTATGCAATGTTGCCTCGACAGATCAGCAAGACAGTTTATTATTATTCTAAATCATTCTTTATGTCTATGCATATTTTATATTATTTTATTCCCAACAATCTGTTGAGGAGGTGTCCAACATTTATTATATCTCATTACCAACAATCTGTTGGTCAGCTCCGAAGAGATCTCTAGCATTTATATTATCTTATTCCCAACAATCTGTTGGTCAGCTCCGAGGAGGTCTCTAGCATTTATTATATCTTATTTCCAACAATCTGTTGGTCATCTCCAAGAAAGTCTCTAGCATTTATTATCAATTACCACCAAATACGGTTGGTCAAGAACTAAATCCAAATCCGGCTGGTCAATAAAATCCAACTCCGGTTGGTAGATAAAATCCAACTTCGGTTGGTAGTTAAAATCCAACTCCGGTTGGTAGATAAATTCCAACTCTGGTTGGTCAATAAAAACCAACTCCGGTTGGTAGATAAAATCCAACTCCGGTTGGTAGATAAAATCCAACTCCTGTTGGTCGATAAATCTCATTAAAAAGTTCATATTCCACACTTGGGGGCTTCTATTATAGATATAGTTATTCATTCGGTGGCACATTCTCATAACATCATGCAGTCAAGCATCAAATTCAACTCCACAAACTCACACGGTCGGGGCCCCGACCAATCATTATTCAGGAGTTGTTTTTCTTTCTCAGGAATTAGTTTTGATATTGAAGTTCGGAGGTATATTAATGTTTAGGAGGTATATTGAAGTTCAGGAGACATATTGAAGTTCAGGAGGCATATTGAAGTTCAAGAGGCATAGTCAGGAGTTATTATGCACATTCAGGAGTCAGATTCAGCATCTACAGCACTGAGATCGTTACTACTACTATCCCGACCAATAATAAAAAAGAATTTGTATGAAAATGTTTCGAAGTCCACCACTACCTTGGTACATTGAAGAGTTGGGTTCAAAAGATAAAATATTACTCGACAAGGTATTTAGAGGACCATAAATCAGAAGAATCAAGCACGTGAAGTTAGCACTCTGTTGCTCGTCACAGGAGGCAGTTGGTCGGCTAGCAAACCAATTAACATATTTGAAGATTATGACAAGATACTAGCTACATACTACGGCATGGCTGCATCCAAATTCTCAGGGGTGATACATAGCACACGTTCACTTGACGAACGGAGTTCCTCAAAAGAGTTATTAGCAACCATCGATCAGCCTGCATCATATGTCATCCAGGAGATAGTGCACTTTATGTTGAACAAATCAAGAAGCTAGATCAAGAATTTCACGAGCACCGAGCAACACTGCAGAATAAATACTCCATCCTTTCAGTAAACCATCGAGCATGGAGCATTGGGGGCTTCTGTTGATGCAAAAATTCTCCATCTACGAGGATCAATCAAAAAAGGACACATGTCATCCTACATGGAAATATTCGGCACCCGAGGAGAGTTGGTCGGTACCCGAGGAGAGTTAGTCGACACCAGAGGAGAGTTGGTCGGCACCCGAGGAGAGATAGTCGACACCCGAGGAGAGTTGGTCGGCATACCAACCAGGAAGATCAAAGGATAACTATGCATTTAATGTGCATTAAATGCATATGACAACGCATTTAATGAGCCTTAATGTATATTTCTATTGTATTAATAGATGACAACACATAGCATACCAAGTAACTCAAGGAAGATCAACCATCATAGAAGTCCAACAATTATATTCATTGAATGTAGACATAAATGTCTACATACAATGAATCTCTTTATCTCCCATCACTATAAATACATGTATTCCCTTAGCCAATGAGAAAAAAACAATTGGGGGATAATTTAGAGACACCATTCACAAGATACGCAACCTTTCTCTCTCTACACCATATTGTGCTATTGTAAACCCCTGGGAATAAAATAACGGCTGTGACAGCCCTTCGACCGAAAAGCCCAAAACCGGCGCATACCTCACCCCTTCGACACCAAAACCGCCGGTCCCTGCCTCGTTTGACTCGCGACCAGACCCCCTGTCGTGCCCCGACTTAATTAAGTTAAACTCATCCTTGTTAATTAGTGATAAATTGCCTTAAATAATAAACAATGCTTTAATTTAAATCTCTAAGGAAAAATAGCATGAGATTTTTTTTTCAAAGGTATGTGTAGATGAAAACATAACTACATTTACATGTAACCTATAAGCACTACAAAACTTTACATAACCAAGACATTTAGTTTAATATTTACAAAACAAGATTCTTGATATTCAAACCATACCAGATTTTCGTCACTCCCCCGTTTTAAGGTCCTAACTAGGCAGTGAACTCCAACTGATAGGCGTACCTGAAACATAACATTATAGGAGTGTAAGCAACATAAGCTTAGTGAATGACCATATTACACACATATAACCAATTCAAATAACCATTTTTATTTTCTAATGTTATAACCCAATAGGAATTGTGTGACTCTCGCAAGCCTCGACCCGCCAGTCCAATTAACTCACAGTTAATGGGGAACACCAACTCCCCTAATTAGGCCCGAGTACAACAAACCTTTAAATTGGGTTAACGGGGCCGCTGCATCCCGTTGGATCCACCAGTCCTTAACATTAGATAAATGACTCACTAATCCATGTCATTATATAACATCGGTTAACATTTTTAATCATATGCATATGTTTCCTAAATACGACATCACTCCCATAAGAATTTTAACACATGTGTTTAACTACACATTTCCATATGAACATATAAGTATCTATATTTCATAGGATAGGTCACTCACCTTGGATTCGGTGCTAAGATTAATACCAAACTACTTCCTTGGTATTGTAGTAGTAGCTGCTTTCCCGCCTAACAAGTCAATGTCATTAGTATTTGAATCCACCGATTAACATCAAACCCAGTAATACATCACATCATTTGGTCAATCAGAAATAACTAAATAGAAATTAAATATGATACTTCATATTTATATAACACCCAATTAATTAGGGTTCTAACAAAATTTACAGAATTAATTTACGAATTCACTAGACAAAGTTATGCCCATTTATTACAACCTTTTCCAAATCGTTTCTCAAGAAAAACAACAACACAACTTCAACTTCCTGGAATTTTCATAATTTTTATACAATATAACATTGCATGATATTCCACGCAATATGAGTAAATATATTGAATAATACAAAAATAATGTTTCATAATTTTTAGGGTTCATTTTCTATGTCGAGCAAAACGCCAAACCCCTGGTATGCATTCTTGCTCCTTTAGGGCAAATTTTAAACAAAAACTTCAAACTATCACCACGGGTTCATTCCTTGGTATTTTTACACAAATTTCGGATATGTTATAACTGTATGAGTATATTTTACTCTCCAACTTGAATCACTCAATTACAATAAGTATTCCATGATTTATGCCATTTTTAGCATAACTAGATCAAAATAGAACATTAAGGCATAACTTAACATTTTTAAGCATACATAACCTTGACCTTGGGTATAATTCATGGAAACATATAATAAACATGTTTTAGCAGAAATATACATCATAATCATGAATTTTTTTAAATCAAAAAGCTTTACGAAAAGATGATGTAAATTTAGTACTTTAAAGTATGCATTTACGATCCTAACTCCACTCCTAACTTATGTTCTTAACCCATCCTTGTTCCAACACAATTCAGCAATATGGGTATCATTAAAATATATATCCAAATCAAAAATAAAAACATGCCAAGTATATAACTCATCCATGTGACCATCTTTAATAATGATGTAATTACCTTACGAGGATTCCTCGATTTATAGAAATTTTCCAAAGATTTATTCCTTAACTTTCTTCTCTTTCTCTCTCTTTAGGCAAAACTTGTTATTTCTTATGAGGAAGAAGACATACGTCTCATTTATAATCATAAATACATTGTATAGTGGTCCAATAGCAATAGGGGTAGTGGTAAGACGTGATTGGTTGGATGAAAGGTCGAATTTGACAATTCCATTAATGACACATTTGTCCCACCTTGGTAAAATTACCATTACTCACTATCACGGACCCCGATTTACTCCCTCTTTGTGTCTATGAGTAGATAAATTAAACATATACAACTTTCATATTTTGTGTTTTCCCAAAATTATAAAATTAATACGCCTAATTTGGGCTCGAACAGGAAAGTAGCAATTAACCGAAAATCTCAAAACTTTCACATTTGGTGACCAAACATTGCCAATTTCGAATCAACACCCTAATTTACTTTTATAAACATAATCATGCATTAAAACATAATTTATTATGCATTTAACCACATAACTAATCATATGTTCTAAACATGGTGTCCCCGGTCATAAGCTTAATTAGCACCTAATGTAAACAACACATATATCACATGAGCATGCATCCCCTAAACATGATAATTAACATGTATAACACACATAACCAATTTATAACTTATAACTCCTAAGTTATAATTAATCATGTAATTAACCTTCCTAATCATGTTTTAGGTCCTTATAATTTTACCCCTCTTATAAAAATTTCGTCCTCAAAATTTAACGCATAAGAAACTTACCAAATATATGAGGATATTACTTCTTCATGTTATCCTCCCCTTCCCAGGTGGCATACTCCACCTCATGACATCTCCACATCACTTTAACAAGTGAAACGGTTTTACTACGTAACACTTGCTCCTTTCGATCTACAATAGCAATTGGTTCCTCCACATAGGTTAAGTCACCTTGAAGCTCTATCGGTTGTGAGATAAACACATGTGAAGGATCGGACACATACTTACGTAACATGGATATATGAGAAGCATTGTGTATCCGGGCTAATTCTGGTGGTAACGCCAATTTATAAGCGACAGCTCCAACCCGTTTCACTATCTCATAAGGGCCAATGTACCTGGGACTTAACTTTACCTTATTCTCGAATCTCATAACCCCTCTCCAAGGAGAAACACGTAGGAATACTCGATCACCTTCCTCAAATTTCAATTCTTTCCTTCGATTATCTGCATAACTTTTCTGTCTACTTTGTGCCACCTTTAAGTGATTATGGATAAGATTAATCTTTTCAGTAGTCGGCTATACAATTTCTGGCCCAAGAAGTTTTCGTTGTCCTACTTCAGTCCTACACACTGGAGTTCTGCATTTTCTCCCATACAAAGCTTCATACGAAGCCATATCAATACTCGAATGATAGCAATTATTATAAGCAAACTCTATTAGTAGCAAGTGTTCATCCCAACTTCCCTTGAACTCCAATACACAGATTCGTAACATGTCTTCAAGTGTTTGGATCGTTCTTTTTGATTGTCCATCAGTTTGAGGATGAAAAGTTGTACTAAATTTCAATTTAGTCCCCAAATCTTGTTGTAAACTAGGCCAAAAGTGAGAAGAAAACTTAGGATCTCGATCAGAAATAATAGAAACAGGTACACCATGCAATCTGATAATCTCACCCACATATATTTTTGCATATCTATCCATGGAGTAAGTAGCTTTAACAGGAAGAAAATGTGCAGACCTAGTCAACCTATCAATAACAACCCAAATAGAATCAAACCCTCGTGATGATTTTGGTAAACCTATAACAAAATCTATAGTAACATGCTCCCATTTCCACTCAGGAATAGGTAAGGGCTGTAGTAAACCACTTGGCTTCTAATGCTCCACCTTCACCTGTTGGAAAACTAGACATCTAGCAACAAAATCTGCAATGTCGTGTTTCATTCCCAGACACCAATAACATTATTTCAAATCTCTATACAGTTTCGTGCTTCCTGGATGCATAGCATATAAAGAACAATGCGCTTCCTCTAAAATTGTTCTTCTTAAATCAGGCACATTAGGTACACACAAATGGTTATCGTACATAATAATGTCATCATCACGAATAGAAAATTCATTTGCTTTGCCCTTTTTCATACTATCTCTAACTTTCTCCAATTATGTATCTCCTTCCTGTGCTTGCTTTATCCAGTCTATCAACATGGGTCTAACATTTAAATGTGCTACTATTTCGTAAGACTTATTCAAAGTTAATTCCACCCCCAATAAATCTAACTCTCTCAGCAGGTCAACTCGAATACAATAAATACAAGATACTATGCCTAGAGATTTTCTACTCAAAGCATCAGCAACAACATTAGCTTTACCCGAATGGTGATATATCGTGCAATCATAATCTTCTATAAGTTCCATCCACCTTCTTTGCCTCAAGTTCAAGTCTTTTTGTGTAAACAAGTATTTTAAGCTTTGATGGTCAGTAAAAATTTCACAACTAACACCATATAAGTAGTGTCTCTAGATTTTTAATGCAAAAACTACTGCAGCCAACTCAAGATCATGTGTAGGGTAGGTTGCATTCATGTATCTTTTACTGTCGAGAAGTAAAAGCAATTACCTTTCCATGCTGCATTAACACACAGTCGAGTCCCTGATACGAGGCATCACTATAAATAACTAAACCTTCTATACCCGTTGGGATAGTCAATACTGGAGCTGATGTCAACTTACCCTTTAAATTTTCAAAGCTTTTATCACAATCGCCACTCCACATAAACTTATTCTCCTTTCTGGTAATCTTAGTCAATGGCAATGCAATAGAAGAAAACCCCGGTATAAACCTCCTGTAATAGCCCACCAATCCCAAAAAGCTACGTACCTCTGTCACACTAGTTGGTCTTTCCCAATTCATTACTGCTTCTACCTTCTTGGGATCAACACAAATACCATCAGCAGAAATAACATGCCCCAAAAATACTACACTGTCTAGCCAAAATTCACATTTAGAAAATTTAGCATACAACTATTTCTCTCGCAAGGTCTGTAAAATAATACGCATGTGGTGTTCATGCTCATCCCTGCTACGAGAATATATCAAAATATCATCAATGAAGACAATAACAAAATAATCCATGTATGGGTAAAATATACGGTTCATCAAATCCATGAATACAGTCGGTGCATTTGTTAACCCAAATGGCATGACAAGAAATTCATAATTTCCATACCTGGAACAAAAGGCAGTTTTAGAAATGTCACAGTCTCTTACTTTCAATTGATGATATCCGGATCTGAGATCTATCTTGGAAAACACTTTGGCTCCTTGCAACTGATCGAACAAGTCATCAATTTAGGGTAGTGGGCATTTATTACAAATAGTCACCTTATTCAATTGACGATAATCAATGCACAGTCTCATTGTTCCATCTTTCTTCTCCATAAACAATATTGGGGCTCCCCACGGTGATACACTAGGCCTTATAAACCCATTATCTAAAAAATCTTGCAACTGTATCTTTATCTCTTTTAATTCTGCAGGTGCCATACGATATGGTGCAATGAATATCGGTGCGGTGCCTGGTACCAACTCAATCACAAATTCTACCTCACGGTCTGGTGCTAACCCTGGGAGCTCTTCTGCTGGAAACTCATTAACCACTGGTATATCTAATAGTTTTCCATCCTCTTGTCTTATGTCCACCACATAGGCAAGATAACGCTCACATCCTTTCCTTAGCAGTTCATAACATTTTATAGCAGAAATCAAACATGTTGGAGTGATATTTTGTTCCCCAACAAATTTAAATTCAGGCTCACCCGGTAACTGAAACACTACCTCCTTTTTAAAGCAATCCAAACATACATGATATGAGGCTAACCAATCCATACCCAGTATTACATCAAAGTCGCGTATATCGAGAGGTAATAAGTCAACTAGTAATTCTTTTTCACCCACTCGCACCACACACTCCCTATATACCCTCTCAATAAAAACCAACCCCCCACTGGAGTAACAATAGCTAAACCAGAATCTAATAATGATAATTGTTTATTAAGATTCAACAGATAAAGCAAAGACACAAAAGAATGTGAGGAACCAGGATCTATCAACACATAAGCATCTTTATCACCAATAGGAAGTGTACCTATCACTACGTTAGGCATAGCTTGCACATCTTGTTGCGTCAGTGCAAACACTCTACCTTGGCCTTGGTTTTGAGACACGCCTCCTCTACCTCCCCTGTGTACTTTCGGTGTAGAAATTCTATCTCCTACTGTCACACTCCCAACTGAAGTTATAGCTCCCATTACTGGACAATTCTTTCGTAAGTGCCCCGGTTGATGACAATGGAAACACAAATGTGTCGTCTCAGCTATTGTACACTCTCGAGACATGGCCCTTGACCACCACATCTAAAACAAAACACGGCCCTCAGTCCCATCACAGATGGATTTTCTGATCGATTCATCCCAGTCCTTCCACCTCGAGCTTGGAATCTTCCACGTGCATTTCTATTATTTTTAAATTCTTGGCCCTTAGGTACTCCTCGTGCTACACTCTGAGTTGAGGTTCCCATCTCCCTTCCATATGATCTTATACCATAATGTCTAGCTTTCTTCGAGTATTCAACTTGCATTTCTTTTATTGACTTTTCTGACACCATGGCCCTATCCACCAAGTCCACATAATCCGTGATCTTCATATTAGCAACCATGCTTTTTATATATACACTCAGCCCGGTTTGAAACCGATCACATTTACTTTCTTCTGTCCTCACCAAGTCAGGTCAAATCTAGATAAGGATATAAATAAAGCTTCATACTCTGCCACTGTTCGGTTCCCCTGTTTCAACGTGATAAATTCTTCCTCTTTCTCTTTCCTATAAAGCCTTGGGAAATATTTTTCGAAGAAATCCTTCACAAACCTCTCCCATGTATTTGGTGGAGGATTTGTTGGAACTACTCCCCCAATCGTAGTAAGTAACCTCTCTGTAGCATCCCACCATAACTTTGCATCATACTCCAATCTAAAGGTTGCTAACAAAACCTTTTGTTCATCTCGCACTTCCATCACCTTGAATATTGTTTCCATTTTTTGAATCCACCCCTCTGCCACTAATGGATCTGTAGTCCCCGTAAATGCTGGAGGACTTAGCTTCATGAACCTCTCATGCAATTTATCCCTATCACCGCCATGTACTCCACCTCTTGCTTCTTCCACCAGTTGTGCCACATCACGTAATATTCTTCCCACATCATCAATAAGTTATTGTTGCACCTCCGGTTCATCCACTTCAATATGTCTATGTCCTTACTAACTATTAGGTACATAGGATGCCTCACCTTCCGCTCTATCATGCGGCTCATGTGGATTCATCACTCACTGCAATATAAATAACTTAAACAAAATGCAATAGTAGCAGTTTAATATTAACATTGTTAGTCAAAATCCAAACACATAGCAAACTCACCTTCTAGTGTCCACTGCTAATCTAGACCCTCACACCTTTTCCATAACCTAATAACCACGCTCTGATACCAAGTTGTCTTGCCCCGACTTAATTAAGTTAAAATCATCCTTGTTAATTAGCGATAAATTCCCTTAAATAATAAACAATGCTTTAATTTAAATCTCTAAGGAAAAATAGCATGAGATTTTTTTTTCCAAAGGTATGTGTAGATGAAAACATAACTACATTTACATGTAACCTATAAGTACTACACAACTTTACATAACCAAGACATTTAGTTTAATATTTACATAACAAGATTCTTGATATTCAAACCATACTAGATTTCCGTCACTCCCCCGTTTTAAGGTCCTAACTTGGCAGTGAACTCCAACTGATAGGCGTACCTGAAACATAACATTATAGGAGTGTAAGCAACATAAGCTTAGTGAATGAACATATTACACACATATAACCAATTCAAATAACCATTTTTATTTTCTAATGTTATAACCCAATAGGAATTGTGTGACTCTCGCAAGCCTAGACCCGCCAGTACAATTAACTCACAGTTAATGGGGAACACCAAATCCCCTAATTAGGCCCGAGTACAACAAACCTTTAAATTGGGTTAACGGGGCCGCTGCATCCCGTAGGACCCACCACTCCTTAACATTAGATAAAGTACTCACTAATCCATATCATTATATAACATCGCTTAAATTTTTTAATCATATGCATATGTTTTCTAAATACGACATCACTCCCATAAGCATTTTAACACATGTGTTTAACTACACATTTCCATATGAACATATAAGTTTCTATATTTCATAGGACAGGTCACTCACCTTGGATTTGGTGCTAAGATTAATACCAAACTACTCCCTGGTATTGTAGTAGTAGCTGCTTCCCCACCTAACAAGGCAATGTCATTAGTATTTGAATCCACCGATTAACATCAAACCCAGTAATACATCACATCATTTGGTCAATCAGAAATAACTAAAGAGAAATTAAATATGATACTTCATATTTATATAACACCCAATTAATTAGGGTTCTAACAAAATTTACGGAATTAATTTACGAATTCGCTAGACAAAGTTATGCCCATTTTATTACAACCTTTTCCAAATCGTTTCTCAAGAAAAACAACAACACAACTTCAACTTCCTGGAATTTTCATAATTTTTATACAATATCACATTGTATGATATTCCACCCAATATGAGTAAACATATTGAATAATGCAAAATTAATGTTTCATAATTTTTAGGGTTCATTTTCTATGTCGAGCAAAACGTCAAACCCCTGGTATGTATTCTTGCTCCTTTAGGGCAGATTTTAAACCAGAACTTCAAACTATCACCAAGGGTTCATTCCTTGGTATTTTTACACAATTTTCGTATATGTTATACCTGTATGAGTATATTTTACTATCCAACTTGAATCACTCAATTCCAATAAGTATTCCATGATTTATGCCATTTTTAGCATAACTAGGTCAAAATAGAACATTAAGGCATAACTTAACATTTTTAAGCATACATAACCTTGACCTTGGGTATAATTCATGGAAACATATAATAAACATGTTTTAGCAGAAATATACATCATAATCATGAATTTTTTTAAATCAAAATGCTTTACGAAAAGATGATGTAAATTTAGTACTTTAAAGTATGCATTTACGATCCTAGCTCCACTTCTAACTTATGTTCTTAACCCATCCTTGTTCCAACACAATTCATCAATATGGGTATCATTAAAATATATATCCAAATCAAAAATAAAAACATGCCAAGTATATAAATCATCCATGTGACCAACTTTAATAAAGATGAAATTACCTTACGCGGATTCCTCGATTTATAGAAATTTTCCAAAGATTTATTCCTTAACTTTCTTCTCTTTCTCTCTTTAGGAAAAACTTGTTATTTCTTATGCGGAAGAAGACATACGTCTCATTTATAATCATAAATACGTTGTATAGTGGTCCAATGGCAATAGGGGTAGTGGTAACACGTGATTGGTTGGATGAAAGGTCGAATTAGACAATTCCATTAATGACACATTTGTCCCACCTTGGTAAAATTACCATTACTCACTATCACGGGCCCTGATTTACTCCCTCTTTGTGTCTATAAGTATATAACTTAAACATCTACAACTTTCATATTTTGTGTTTTCCCAAAATTATAAAATTAATACGCCTAATTTGGGCTTGAACAGGAAAGTAGCAATTTACCGAAAATCTAAAAACTTTCACATTTGGCGACCAAACAATGCCAATTTCGTATCAACACCCTAATTTACTTTTATAAACATAATCATGCATTAAAACATAATTTATTATGCATTTAACCACATAACTAATCATATGTTCTAAACATGGTATCCCCGATCATAAGCTCAATTAGCACCTAATGTAAACAACACATATATCACATGAGCATGCATCCCCTAAACATGATAATTAACATGTTTAACACACATAACCAATTTATAACTTATAACTCCTAAGTTATAATTAATCATGTAATCAACCTTCATAATCATGTTTTAGGTCCTTACACCCCCTTCCCTTCCCCTACCCGACTGCGACCTACCTCCGTCAATCAAGTTCGAGCCTCAACCCGTGTCCCTAAGCCCCCTACCGGCATTTCTCCGAACCCGACCTCTCTCCGGAGACAGCCCAACAACCCCACTCCGATCCCGTATCGGTGACTCTCTCCTCACCTCCGGCCACCATCAAGCCTACTCAAACCAAGAAGACCCATTTCACCTTGTAAACCAATTTCTCCAAGACCTCCAAAATCGTGACCTGCCAACAAACAAACCAAAAACCAACTTAATTCCCACATGTGCAACTTAAACCCTTTTTACCCCATTTACCCATTATACCCCAACTAGCAACTCAAAGTCATTTCCAAAAATACCCATAAATCATATCGAATTTTTATTCCCCAATTCCCACACCCATTTATTCACACACCTCATACCCCCATGCACATGTGCTCTCACCTTTACCACATGTTCATCATAGCTAATTCCCATTTATACCCCCATGCTCCATGCCTACTATATATGAAGATGAAGACCCCAATTCAAAGAGATTTTTGGAGAGAAGAAGAATAGAGAGAGAAAATTGTAGAGAGAGTTAGAGTTTTTGAGTTAAATTTTTTAGAGAGAATTTTTTTTTAGAGTGTGTAACTATTAAAAAAATTGTTGAAGAATTGAAGTCTAGTGCTATTTCAAGAGGAATTTTGGTTTGATCATCTCTTCCTTAATTTTCATTACATGCTTTTAATTATTTCTAATTTTTATTCGATGATGATCATGGAGGGGTAATCACCCCATTCAAGGGAGTGATTGAAACCCTCATGAATCCAAATCAAATTAGTTGTTAATTTTAATTTTGATAATTTCCTTTTAGTTGTATATTTGATCCCCACTTTATTTTCACATTGAGAAATGGAAAATCAACCTTGAGAAAGGTATGAAAATTTAATTAATATTTGATCAAGTGATTTAAGCTAGAGATAGACCTATTCTTTGATTTTAATATTAATCTAATTTTCATCTACTCTTGATTTCATTAATTTCTTTCAATTTAAAATTAGTTGGACAAATTATTCCTAGGGGATAATTTGTTTGATTAATTTTAATTCAATTAGAGTAGTGCTTGTGGGAATTAAATTTTCTTTTCTAAAAGAGTATTTAATTAATTCACTAGTTTAATGAGAATTAGCTTTTGAATTAATTAAATATTTTGGAAATTGATGAAATTAAAATAATACAGGTTTAGTTGATTTGGGGAATTGAGAGTGGATTTCTCTTCCCTTGAATATTTTTCTCTCATTTAATTACACTCTCACTCATTTCCATCACTCACTAGTATTTTTGTCACACTTTATTTTAGTCTGATTACTATTATTTTTGTTGTTAGTCTTAGTCATATTCACTCATCCTCAAAATTGGTTTTAATATTGAAAAAGTTAAAAAAAATTAGAAAAAGTAAAAAAGCACAAAAAGAAAATAAAAGTGAATTTACAATTGTTCCCCTCACGTTACTCCCTTGATTTGGATTGATTCCCTTATTTACCGCTATGCTTGAGTTGTTATATTTTGTAGGTATTTGAGGTTTTGATTAGAAGGACTTTTCAAGTAACGACAAAAGAAAAAAATATATGCAAAAGTTCTTTCTATCACTTAATGACATGATAGAATTATGATGTGTGTATAGATTTTGTATTTAGTTTATTTGTTTGTGTCTTATTGAGAAAAATACAAAAATATTTTTTTTTCCTTGTTTTTTCTTTTGAGTTGAATTTTTGTTTGTTGAAGATTTTTTGAAAAACTCAAAAAGATTTTTTGTGTGTATGTTAATTTGACACGCTTTATGTGGCATATACTTGTGCTTGAATCCGCTTCCTTTTCGGTTCCATATGGCTAGAACTTTTGGTTAAGATTGTCAATCCTTAAAATGTTTTTTGTCATGCATGCATGGAGTAGTTCGATTTTGTGTTGCTTAATGGATTTTATTTTTATATGCCTCTATTCACACATGCACCAGCTCGTTTCAAACTTAAACGTCACATGTATATTTGAGCTAAATGAGATGTTCTCCTATCAATTTAGTCAACTACATTTTGCTATGACTATGGAGGATTTGTGCATGCAATAACCATTTCTCGAATTTAAAAAAAAATAGAAAAATATGTTTATTCGTTGTAGTTGTTTATCAATGGAATCGGGTTGCGAAAGACAAAATTACTTTGCGTGAAAAGACATCATTGAATGTGAGGGCTTTAAAATGTGGCATTAAAAATAATATTTTCCAAGGCCAAAAATAGTTTAGTTAATATGTTCAAAAGAAAAAGAAAATTATGAGGAGTCTGGTTGGATGTATCAACGGGGTTGCAGAATGCGATAAATTTTACAATCAAGTGAGAACTCCGTGAACATGTTTTAGGTAATTGGGTCAATATTCCTTTAGTCTCTAGTTCACACCCCTACACTTCCATTTACCACATGTATTTGGACGCATTTTTTCCATAGGAGTGTGAAAAGCTTAATGTATTTTGTGTCGTGTGTGGTGTTTATACCTATGTATATGTATGTGAGCGTTAGTGATATTCATTGTGTGTGTGTGTGTGTGTGTGTATATATATATATATATATATATATATATTTGGTATTTTTTTGTTTTTGAGTCTTTGCCTTGCTAGCTAGTCCATATATGCCTTTAAATTCATTTTGGTATCTATCTTGTTGTGAATTTTGGTTGATATCCCATGCTTATGTTCAAAACATGTTAGTTGGTATCATTTTTTCACATCATAAATTGGTATATATTTATCCTTGTTATGGATTAGTTGCTTGTTTTAGTTGCTCATATACTTTATTGTTCTTATCATTTTATGCACCATTGCATGTTAAACTTGTTTTTCCTAAATTTCTATCCCTTGAGTAAATGTAGATTTGAGGGGGACAAATGGTATTTGCTTTAAATAAGAGGGAGAAATAAGTTGGTTTATAATTCTTTAACCTATGACTATTCCTCAACAAAAGGGGGAGAAATGGTATATAAACCTTTAGTTTAGGAGATCTATTTTAGGGGGAGAGCACTATCTTTCGTAGGTAGATCATGTTAGATAAAAAGGGAGAATTAAGGGGGATAATTTTTACTTTATGCATTTAATGTATTGATATTCCCTATGCGTTTAATGGTGTGTTTAAGTGCGCAAGAAATCATCTTTAGCCGTACCTTTCAAGGGCTAAAGAATTTCATCCTTTGTGTCGAGTCAAGCTATGTATTTTTCTTTTTGGGCGGATTGTGTGTTCTTTTAGATGAGCTTGACGGCCCTTAGGATGTTTTTGGTTTGGTTTTGTCCCAGAATAGCCAAAGGGGAAGAGTTGTAAGGGAAAATTTTCAATCGAGTCAATTTATAGTATTGGCTTAATTCCGGACAAAACTTTTTGAGTCATAGGATAGAAGTATGTACCTATAAAGCCTATGACGTTTGAAGAGTCGAAGACGTAGTGACCTAGAGAATCAAGTTTACATCATTGCCGATTTTTGTGCCAAGTTTTACGTCATCAACATGTGGCTTCCAATGTCTCCTAAAGGTATGAATGCATTAATATATATAGGAGCTTGGAATCAAAAACTAGCGGCCACACATTCGTATCAAAATTATCTACAATCAAGGCCTAAAATATCATTATAAAAGTCATTCAAATGGCCACGTTCAAACGAGATTTCAGAATTGTTTTTTTGTTTTCTCGTTAGAAGTTTCGTTCGAACCAACTCATTCGAACGAACTTTGAACGAGATTTCAGTGGGAGCAATTATTTTTCAAAATTTTTCCCACTTTTCCATTTTTCCCACTAACTTTCTGCCAGCTTTACTTAGTGCGAGAAACACATTTTTGGAGGTAAGTTTTGTGAGATTTCCAAAGCTTTTGAGAGAAAAAATACTCCCAACACAAGTTCATGTTTATGTGTCCTTCATTAATGACTTAATCATTTCCAAAAAACACTTTCACACCCAAAGTTTCTTTAAATCCAAGTTCTTTCATATATATAATTTTCTTGGAGAGGATTTATATATATCTTGCTTAGAGTTTGTTTGGCACCGGCTTCATCTTTACCCATTTGAGGAGAAGGTTTGGGTAAAGGAAGATTGTTTTGCTGCGACTTTCTCACATGGTGAAAGTCACCATGTGTGGTTGACGGTGGGTTGTGCCTCCATCGGTGGACTCCAAGACTGCGATGGACGTCGTGGTTATCAACTAGGCGGAGGTATTTGTGAGAAGAAGCGTCGGGGCTTTAAGGGAGTTAAGTCGAGTGTTGTAAGTCTTTTGTCTTGTAATTGTAAAATCGTACCTAGTTGATTTGTTAGGCCAGGGTCATCTGAGGTTTTTCCCGTTTGGGTTTTCCTCATACATCGCGCCTCTCGTGTGATTGTGATTTATTTTATCTTTGCAAAAATCACCTAGAACGCATGCTTAGGTTTAATCAAGATAAAATTTGGTTTAAATCACATATTGTTTATTTTGGTTCTAATTAAGTTTGGGAAATTATTTAATTTATTTAATTCAATTGCAAATTAATTTATCTTGATAATATGCCCATTTAACTTGAATTGGATTAATATTTGCTTGAGTTGAAATTAAAATGTTGGTGTAGTTTAATTTCACTTTTATGTTTAATTTAATTTTTCATGTTTTTATTATGCTTTGAAAGTAAAGAAAATTAAATATTTTTGAAAAATAAAAATTTGGTATATCATTGAACCATCTCATTATTTAAAGTTTAAATTTGGGGGCTTCCGCGCTAACAAATCTGATGACTACATAACTGAAATAAAGTCATCGGACAACATCCACTAGATCAGGAATTTGCAGAATCGTCTGGGACCCTACACTAGATCAGGAAGGGAGAATCGTCTATGCAAATCGTGTCAACATCCACAGTTTTACGACTCCAAGTCTCCGGAATGAAGTCACGCCTGGCGTCCCTGTGGCTCGACACCTAAAAGGTTTTGAAAATATTTTATAGCAAGATTTAGTACTCAAAATGTTTTAAAAATATTTACCAAGCGTTTATCACAAATAAAAATCAGTTATTTATTAAGTATATTTGGTTCACATACACTCTCTTGAGTTTCCTCACCTCTCATCTATTGTGCACTCCTAACGCTTTCTACTCAACCCACCTAGCTATGCTACCCAAGCTAACTATACGAAAGTATCTACTGTACTTATTTACACGTGTAAGTTTCTCGTACCGTCCATATAGTACGCTAAAAGAATTAACACCTCTCGTATGTTATTATCTTCGTCGATAGCTTTCCGCACATTATTATCCTTTAAATTGTAATTAAGTTTCACTACTTAATTCATTCATTAGATATTCACAATCTATCATTAAACCTTTATAATTAAGCCTCTCTACTTAATTTAGCCTTCATATATATATATATATATATATATATCGCGAGATTTAAGGAGCATATTGTGTAAAACCCCATACCTCAAATCATGATGAGAAACCAATGATCACATCCTTAAGATCAACACAAAAGATCTACAAAATCTCCTCCAAGAACATCCAACAAAATAGCCCCAAGAACACCTCTAATCTAAGATTGGAACTCACAAATCTCAAGGGATAAAGTATAATTAAAAAGGAGAGGAATATAAAATATATTTGCTGCCAAAAGTTGTGCCAAAAGTATGTTAAAAAAGTTACTCACAACTTCCTTTTATAATGCAAAGTGATCGAGTGGAAAACCGAGCGTCCGTGTAATACGCTAGTCGTTGTTATCGGCTTCCAACCTCAATACAAAAAAAACCTAAACTTTTAACTACACTTTTATGGAGTATAGTAGTAAGTCTGGGTATCGAATCCACAGGGAATGTTTTATAGAATTTAATTGATTTATTACTTCTAAAATAAAAGTGAAAAAGATGATGATGGTTGACAAGGGGAAATAAGTTGGAGCAAATTTATAAAACTAATTAAAATGAATGAGGAAATAGGTTGGAATACAATCCCCCAATCCCTAGTAATTACCCATTAGAATACTAGAATTATAAATTATAAATTTGAATGAATCCAGTCTTTATAGATCCTAAGCATTACATATATGAGGTTCAAGCCCGCATCATATGAAATCAAAGATAAATATAAAGCGGTGCTAAATAATTACACGCACATCATATTCTTAAATATCCCAAGTACTTAGGGCAAGAGAGATTAAAAGATCTAGGATGATTGTGAACTTCCCTTACACGATTCTTTCAAATTTAAATTTAAATTCTATTTCCTACGTAGATAAATTACATCGGGATGGGTTCATGCATCCCAACCCTTAAAAATTAGCTAAACATGATGAAAACAAAAGAAAACTCTAACAAACATTATTAACAATTTGCAAAACAATTGAGAATTGAATGGAAAAATAAAATAGAGAATAGAAATTGATACTTGTATTTAGCAAGAGGAGAAATAGATGAATTTGAATCCAGCAAAACTTCTTCTTCAAACTTACAACTAGGGTTTATGAAAACTTCTACCAAAGAAAACTACAATCTAACTTTCTCTCTCTAGAATTCAACTCCCTCTCTCTAGAATTCAACTCCCCTTGAAAATGAGGTAGGGCTTGGTCTTTTATAGCACCAAGTTGCACGAATTTGGCATCAAATTTCGCTTGTAGAACAAGTTTTTGCCAACCAATCACCATAAAATCTGCATAATTAATGACAGAAATCCGCACATTCAGACTCTTCATTATTGCGCAACTTCAAAACATCGTAACTTCTTCACCGTAGCTCGGATTGAGGTACCGTTTTTTCTAGTATTCTTGTAATTTAGTGCTCTTCAACTTTCTAGTTGGCCCCACCTACGGACTAAGGCTGAAAAATTATGAAAATGCCCTTCAACTCTCCATTTCTTGGTTTCTTTCACTGTTTTGAGTTCTCCTTCACACTAACTTGCATGAAATACCTGTAAAACACATGAGAAATACACAAAACACGAAATACTTGCCAAAAAAGGTTAGTAGCATAAATAAGAGACAAATCCAAGCTAAATACACTGCACGGGATCATAAAAATACCGAAATTAAGGGGATAAATGTGAAGAATATGTGCCTAATCACACCCCCTAACTTAGAACTTTGCGCATCCCGAGCAATGTAAATGAATCTAACCAAAAATCCACTCTTGAAAATTTCTTTTATTAAAATAAAATTCCACTTTCGCAGGCAAGCGATTGCATTTAGCGTATGCAACAAGCCTTTAAATCTCTAGGTTACCCTAGTAGGACGAGTTTTGTCTCGTGAGGGTTTGCAGTGAATACACCCACAAAATTCTTTATTGACTCAAATAAATATCAAAATATGTAAAAATTGTACAATTTAAAATTTTTGAAAAATAATCACCATCAACTCATATTCAACTGTCTCAAACCATAGTGTGTGTGTGCAAAGCCAAAAATTAAACCTCAAACTTCCACCGATTGAGCATTACGTTACTTTTCGAAAATTCGTTTTGATTCAAATTCTTACGGATGTACTCACAAACGAATCACTCGGATTGTGGTTATTTTCTCTCGGCATGCATGATATAAAGAGTAAATATAATGGACACAAATTCATGCATACAAAATTGAAAAGAAGGAAATATATGGTGAAAAATCTCATCATAGGAATACCGTTATTTGGAAATGGGAAACATCACCTCTAGTTCACACTTTTTAATCTCTCATATTATCTTTTTGTATCTTAGCTCTCCACGCAGTAATTAATTTCGCCATTCGGACTCAGTTAGGACTTTTCGGGTTAAAAAGTGTAAAGGGTAAAAATGAGAATGGATGGAATGTTCGGAATTGGAAAATTTTCTTATGATGTCTATTTGTGCTTTTTTTTGGGCATTTCCTCATTTTTCTCTTTCTTTTTTTTTCATTTTTTTTTCTTTTCTTGCTATTTTTGTTGAGCATATCTATTCTTTTTCTTGCCCCTTTTTATAGCACAATTTGGACTTTATTTGATGAATATTCTCAATTTTCACAATTCCGGGCTATTTGGGTTTTTCGGGTTATCAAACGAAAGAAAAATATTTTATTAGGCTCAACTTGGGTTGCAAAGGGATAATTTTATTTTTCCCAACTTTTTATGGCTAATATTTTTGGGTAACAAACGAGGGCCTACTTCATTGTCCAAATTGCTAATCACATTACCATATGCATCTCGAGATTAATTAAGTTTAGAGATATATTTAGCACGAATTTCAAGACAATATTTCACACATTTCCCATAACCGATCAAAACAAAGGATTGAGATCATCAACGACTTATGAAAACGCTGAAAAGAACTTTGAGTTAATCATAAACTCGGATTGATTTAAAAACTCATAAAAAATTGAAAGGCTCGAAATCTCACCGGGTTTGATCAATCTCTACACTTATTCGTAAAGTCATCAATTTTCTTTCAATTTCCATCTTCGGTCAATTTTGGCTTAGTGCATTATGATTGTTAACAATTTGAGACTTCAAATAGAATAAAAGTGATATTTTTGAAAAATTTAAATTCCAATTTTTATTTATTTTGAACAAAAATACTTTTGGCTTTTCAACATTTTCCATTTTTTTTTTCCTAAAAAAACACACTTGGAAAGAACATGTGATCGAATCAATGAATCTAAACAATAAATGGAAAGAATATCCCACACCCCCTAACTTAAATGATGCATTGTCCTCAATGCGAATCAAGAACACAACATAAAGAGAGGAAAAGAAAGATATTACCCAAATGGAGCGATCCCTGATGAGTGCGAGTCCATTGAATCTACAAAACACGTTAGAACCAATCATAGCAAAAATAATAACAAAAACTCTAACTATCAAAACTAGACTATAATAAAAGAGAAAAAGAAAAAAAAAAACTAACTATTTACAACCTAAAATTGGAACGGCTAATAAATCATACACTAAAAGTCGAAAAATTTGAGGGTCCACCCAAAATACAATTTGACTTTGAGGGATTAATGGTGTACCCTCACTAGAGAGCATGCCTCCCGAAAAATAAGAATTCCGTTTGAAAAACGGAAGGCATGTGCAAATTTTAAAAAATGCACCATCACCAATTAAAAAATTTAGGGGGATAATGAGGGATTTGAGTGTACAGGGGGACAAGTACCATTGGGATCCAAGAAAAATAGAATCAATTCCCAAAGATTTTTCAAGTAGTATGGAAAGCGGAGAATACAAACTAAAAGAGTCCATCTTGGAAAACAATTCAAGTATAGAGTCCTTGTCCTCAAAATCTTCTCCCTCAAAATTTTCAATTGGATCTGGTGGAGTGACACGTCTAAGTGTATGGCCCATAATATGAAGCATCTCAAAATAACATTCCCATACAAGAAGCGGATCAACATCCTCAAGACATTCATCCAGTTATTGTGATGGATTTAATGGTTCGATAATAGTGGGGACACAAGGAGACAAATGATCCTCAACCTTAGTAGATTTTGCAATATTTATAATAGGTTGAGATTCAGAAGAACTTGGATCACTCTCAATGATTTCATTCTCAAAATTATTAGGTGAAGCGCAAGTCTCGACCTTCTCTAAGGTGGCCAAATAATCATTCAACTCCTTGCAAGTTGCTATAATTTTCAACTCGGTAGCAGCAAGGTCATCAGATTGCTTTTTTATATCAAGCAAGAGTTCTTCCAAAGTAGGCTTCCTTGGTTCTAGCCCCTCGAATTCCTCATTTTATTGAAAACTTACTTCATCTTCAAAACTATCGGAAGAAAAATCCTCATTGGGTTCAAATAATGCATCTAACTCTTGCTCCCAATAACGATTTTTTTCGCGATATTCTTTTTCAAATCTTTCTTCTTCAAGCAATTGATTTTGATAAATTTGAAGTTCTCAGCACTAGGCTTGTATTTAATATAATCATCTTTAGTGATATTGATCCAATGTTCATAAGTCTTGAGTGCCTCCTCTTCCTCAATATTAGCATAACAATTAAAGCCACCAAAAGAGTTAAAATAAGACATTTCAAAGTGGGAAATTCAAAAACGTGACACACATTTTTCTTTCTTTCTTTATTTATTTATTTATTTATTATTTTATTTTTTTTTACTTTTTTTTTTACGAAGTAGTAAGTCAATTATAATCTATAACAAACATTCCCCGACAACGGCGCCATTTTGATCGAGTGGAAAACCGAGCGTCCGTGTAATACGCTAGTCGTTGTTATCGGCTTCCAATCTCAATACAAAAAAAAAACTAAACTTTTAACTACACTTTTATGGAGTATAGTAGTAAGTCTGGGTATCGAATCCACAGGGAATGTTTTATAGAATTTAATTGATTTATTACTTCTAAAATAAAAGTGAAAAAGATGATGATGGTTGACAAGGGGAAATAAGTTGGAGCAAATTTATAAAACTAATTAAAATGAATGAGGAAATAGGTTGGAATACAATCCCCCAATCCCTAGTAATTACCCATTAGAATACTAGAATTATAAATTATAAATTTGAATGAATCCAGTCTTTATAGATCCTAAGCATTACATATATGAGGTTCAAGCCCGCATCATATGAAATCAAAAATAAATATAAAGCGGTGCTAAATAATTACACGCACATCATATTCTTAAATATCCCAAGTACCTAGGGCAAGAGAGATTAAAAGATCTAGGATGATTGTGAACTTCTCTTACACGATTCTTTCAAATTTAAATTTAAATTCTATTTCCTACGTAGATAAATTACATCGGGATGGGTTCATGCATCCCAACCCTTAAAAATTAGCTAAACATGATGAAAACAAAAGAAAACTCTAACAAACATTATTAACAATTTGCAAAACAATTGAGAATTGAATGGAAAAATAAAATAGAGAATAGAAATTGATACTTGTATTTAGCAAGAGGAGAAATAGATGAATTTGAATCCAGCAAAACTTCTTCTTCAAACTTACAACTAGGGTTTATGAAAACTTCTACCAAAGAAAACTACAATCTAACTTTCTCTCTCTAATCCTACTCCTACCCTCTAGAATTTGACTCCCTCTCTCTAGAATTCAACTCCCCTTGAAAATGAGGTAGGGCTTGGTCTTTTATAGCACCAAGTTGCACGAATTTGGCATCAAATTTCGCTTGTAGAACAAGTTTTTGCCAACCAATCACCATAAAATCTGCATAATTAATGACAGAAATCCGCACATTCAGACTCTTCATTATTGCGCAACTTCAAAACATCGTAACTTCTTCACCGTAGCTCGGATTGAGGTACCGTTTTTTTCCAGTATTCTTGTAATTTAGTGCTCTTCAACTTTCTAGTTGGCCCCACCTCCGGACTAAGGCTGAAAAATTATGAAAATGCCCTTCAACTCTCCATTTCTTGGCTTCTTTCACTGTTTTGAGTTCTCCTTCACACTAACTTGCATGAAATACCTGTAAAACACATGAGAAATACACAAAACACGAAATACTTTCCAAAAAAGGTTAGTAGCATAAATAAGAGACAAATCCAAGCTAAATACACTGCACGGGATCATAAAAATACTGAAATTAAGGGGATAAATGTGAAGAATATGTGCCTAATCACAAAGAAATGAAAAGTTGGAATCCAAAAGACTCCTTTAAATAAGGCAAAGAAATTAAGAGTTGGAAGTCAAAACAACTCCAAGAGTTAAAAACATTTAAAAATCCTTTTAAAATCTGTTTTAACTCCGTTTTCGTAACCGTTTGAAATTCTCGCCTTTAAAAATAATAACCAACATATTTGAGCAATAAAAATAATTTTATCGAAAACTTTATTTTCCTTCATTTTCCTAAATTAATTAAAATAACCCAAAAATTCTTTTAACGATCTACTATCACACATAAGTAGATTATTTAAATGGTATATACTTCACATGAAATACGTACTAAGTGAATACGTCCTCGTATCACATTATAAGGACTCTTGGTTTGGAATATTATCTCGACCCCAAGATTTATTTAATGGTTCAGAATGTTACCTCGACCCCAATAAATAAATTCATAGATTAGTTCAGAATGTTCCTCGACCCCAATCTTTAAATCATACATTGGATCGGAATGTCGCCTCGACCCCAATAATATATATATATATATATATATATATATATATATATATATATATATATATATATATATATATATATATAAGGAGTAAAACTTATGTATGTCGTAAGATATAAATATGATGTCATCTTTATGAGTGTTTTTGCACTACCTATTTTGCCCCTTACAAATTTGGATTCCCCAACTTTTAACACACTCTAATTTCCCCCCCCCCCCTCCCCTTCAAAATTCAAATTGGGGGTATCTTTGTAAACACACCACAATACACTTTCACCGCAAACACTCATAGACTCACCTCACTCCCCGATATCTCTCTTCCCTTCCTTTTCCACCCATCTCCCACCACCCGTCTACAAGCTTCGTCGCTCGTCGCCCACCTCTGCTACCCGCCCCCTCATTCATCAGGTACTCATCTTTATTTCTTATTTCTCTCTCTGAAAAATAATCATCTTAGGGATTTGATTTGTGTTTTTCACATCTTTAGGGATTTATATTTTTAACATCCAACAGGTAATCTCCCTCACATGCACATAGAGATACATACTTATTTTCTTCATCTCCTACAATACATATTTGTTTACATGTATTTCTTCATTTTAGGGCTTTGTTCATTTTAATTTTGGTTAAGATCTATTTCGATTTGTTTTTTGTGTTTTGTTGTTTATTTTTTCTTTTGTAGGTTACTGATTATACGCCTAAACATGTATACTCCTTTTCTTCTCTTTATTATGTGTTTGTTTTTTCTTTGTTTAACTAACTTCACTCACACTAATTTTTTTGTGCTTGAAATGCCGCTGAGAGGTATTGCTTTGCTTGAAATGCAGGTATTTTACCCATACTAATTTTTCTTTTCTTGAAATGCAAGAATTTTACTCATACTCATACATGTATCGCTTTGCTTGAAATGCTGCTGAGAGGCCCCTTTTCCATAGATCAAAGTATCAATTTTTTTTGTATTTTTTTTACCAAAATTGGATTAACCGAACACATTCTCTCCGGGTGCATTGTGTAAGGTTGTTGGTTTTGATCAATATGACCATTAATGGAATTTTACCTTCAATGTTTTTTGTGATCTTTCAATATATAGTTTGTTTCTTAATTTTTTGAATCTTTAAAAGGAGAATAATATGGCAAGAGATGTATGAAAGAAACCATTCATATTATGTTTAAGTGTTGTTGAGGAGATTCCAAGCTTGCCACCTAGCTGAGAAATTGATTATTTGACAAATTATGCACCCAATACTAAAACAATTGTGAGAGGACCATACCACATTGATCGTTGACATAATATAAGTTTATATGTGAACATGAATATAAGTTTTGAGTTGGTGGTTTCCTCATGGTTTGGTTGTTTACGTCATATTTATTATCAAGTCTATGAAATGTTTATTATGTACATGTGATGTTTACTGCTGAAAAAAAAGATTTGGTCGATCCATTATTTATTTAATTGGATTTAAAAGTTAACTTTTTATAATTGGATCGACTGGTTTTAATTTTCTGTTCATGTTTTGTGTATGCATATTTTATCAACGGTATTTTCACGGAACACGTTGGGAAGAAAAGGTGGAATTTTGGATATGAAAGATACTAGATAAAGTATCTTCTTGTTGTGAGTTTCTCATCTTTTCAAATGTGTGGTTGAAACTATAATGCATATGAGTTTTGGATTGTGTGTGACAAGTGTGAGGGGTGGTTCCACGGGAAGTATGTGAAGATAACACCTGCTAGGGCTGAGAGCATAAAATAATACGAATGTCCATCCAGCTATCACAACCTTTTGAAATGTCTGTAATGAATTTATCTGTAATGAAAATGAGCACTTTTTGAAATGTTTGTTAAGCAGGGTGGTTGGACTATCTAGCCACACAAGCTTCGTCAAGGTGCCAATCAAATATGCAACCTCATTTTCCTCTAATGTAGGTCCTATAGTATCAACGTGGTTAAAATGTAATTTTATCAAAGTTGGACATAGAACTTTTGGATATGAAGTTTTATCAACGTGATTTAATGTAGAAAATCTCTCATTTTCTATTGAGTAGTGTAGTATCAACCTGTACAGCCTAAACAATCCTTTGGATATGGAAATTTTTAATGGGACTCATGGCCACTAAAGTTGTTGGATTAGACAGCCTAAGATGTGGGTCCTCTCCCTATCTTCATGCAAATAAGAGAGAAAAATGTGATTGGAGCGTCTCCAAATCTTCAGAAAAGAAAGGGAAGAAAAAAATTGAAACTTCTCTACATCTTCATGTTCATGTATGCTTCTTTGTGTATATCAAATATTGAGTTTGTTATCGTATGGACATTTATGCATCTGTTTTGTTTTGTTTGTATTGTATACACGTTTATGCTCCACGCCTGCTCCATATACGAGCTTCACGTCTATTGCATTTATGCTTTTTTTTGTATTGTATTTACGTTTTAACGTAGCTCTGTCTCTTTTTTGGTCTTTAAAAATATACCTTCTAACTCTCATATTTCTTTTGCATGAAAAGAGTAAGCCGAGAAATTGTTTTTCATAGACTCGTGATGTATGTTTGAACGCTAGGGTTTTGCCAGAGTGTTCAAAACTAGGGTAAGAAATCTTAAAAATAAAGGTTTTACCTAAGCACAATGTTTTGAAAACTATATTTTTTTTTCTATAATGATCATGTTCATATTCCTTTAAATTATCAAGCTGTAGACATAACATGACAACCCCCTCCTATATGTTGATAAACATGTCTTTCAATGCTTAACCCATGAATGAGCATTCTTGCATTGTAGTTTCATGAAAAAAAAGGAAATTCAATGCAGGTAATGTAATTTTCATATAGAGTACCATTTGCAATTATGGAAATGTAATAAATATTAATTCTAATATGCGTATTATATACAGTGGTCAGTGGTAACAGTAATTCAATGCAGGTAATATGTGTATTTTTAACATTTTTGTATTTTGTTGATCGGTCACTAGTCACAAATTTGGGGACTACTTCAGCATTAATGTTTGCGGCAAAGTTTGATGAGAAGAACATCAGTGTTTCCTCAACCATTCCTGTTTAGCCTATTCGAAATTGGTTTTTTTCCGATTTAAAACTGCAATCACTCAATATTGTTGTTTTAGTTTCACTGTTTAGCCTCTTCGTAATTATTATTTTTTTGTTTTTGTAGGAGATGCCCGATTATATTCAAACTGTAAACTTTTCCTGTATTTTAAAAGGTATACAAGTCGAACATAGTAATGTTGGTAAACTTTTCCTCTTCTACCTGTAGTTATATTGGTTATTGGTACGTTGCTTTAACTTGACTTGCATATGTCAAAGGTGAAGAGCACACAAATTGCTAGTGCAATCGAAGATACTGCATTTAATGTGTAACATATAATGACAATGCCTACATCTATTAAGCAAATAAAACTCAGGCATGCAACATAGTAAAACTAGATACATAAGAACTTCTAATGCATACTTTATATAATAGAGAGCTCAGATTTAATTACCTAAAGAAATGAGGGAAAGAAAATAGCCAGACAGCAATATATGTACATACATGTATCAGAAACATGTAACTAGGAAACACTAAGCATCCTTTAATTAACATAGACACTCAAGCACTTCAATTTTGTTCAAATTTCCTAGAAGTTTAAAATGAAAACACAGATATCTATAAGTAATGTTTGTGATACGACACCCCAAAACAATTTAAACAGGGGTTTGTAATTTTTACTTGCTAAATAATGTAATCGATAATCTAAACGGAAAAATAATGAAAATCCAAGCCCTCCTAAGAACCAAATTCAGATCAAGTTCTCCATTTGTGAAATGATAATATTTATCTCGAAAACAAAAGCATCCACCACGAGCTAATACAATAGACAAATTTTAAAAGCTATCTGAGAAACAAGGAACAAACCAGATATAGGAGTTTGATCTTGAGGAAGCACTACAGATGGAAACTTTCTTACTATTTTGCAAGACTAAGTCAAAACTTGCTTACTGTTTTGGAAATGATGGGACCTAATTGCAAGTGTCTGTAGTAGGAGACACTGTGAAAACATTCCAAATATTACTTACTGTTTTGGATCTAACCAAGATAACAATTATTATTTATGGTAAGTCTTTCTTTTTAAAAACTTATGAAACAACCATTATAAATAATATTTATTTATTTTTTATGGTGTTTGATTGTAATATGTATTGGTGTGGTTTTTATGTTGCTTTTGATATACAAATTTCTTTCTATATTGATGTACACCTTGCTTTCTATTTGCAATAGCTTAATCTTTAAGAATTATTAGGTTTGATTAATGAATATATATTTTATGTAACTGTTGAGTACCTACGTTCATAATGCCTACTTAATTGCAGTTGTTTTTTTCTCTATTGATAATGCCTACGATCACGTTGATAATTTGTTTTTTTTGTTGATAAATACTATTGTAGTTGATTCCCAGATTATATATCTTGTGTATTGCCAAAATATTCTTGGATACTTGGCGGGGAATTGCCCCATTAGGCGGGGGATTGCTGAGAGCTATAAGAGAGACCAACAAGAATTAGAGACCTCAATCATAATCATCAATGCATCTTTCATTATGGGATCTCTCTCTCTTTCTCTCTTTCTCTATTTTTCATTTGTGTTCTTCGTTCACCATCATATGTACGCAATTAGGTCCTTCTAAGACCATTTTTATTCATAAATGATGCATCATTAAATGTTTTAAATCATTATTATCCAATGAATGATCCACCATTATATATGTGTGTGTGTGTGTGTGTGTGTGTGTGTGTGTGTATTGGTTCGGAAAGCCCTGAACCCCAAATCAAATTTTCATGTATTGGTTCGGGAATACTACCTCGATCCTAATACAATTAGTATACTTTAGGTATTCACACCGCCTAAGTATTAATATAATAGGTATTCACACCGCCTAATTATTCATGTTCACACGTAGTGTATTTCTCTTGCATATTTATCGTATTTAATACTTTACGACTTATCTCACTATAGTATTTATTTGGAGCATTCACAGAACACTAAGGGTCCTAGTTACCCCTTTCATCTATTCAGTAGTTAATTTATCTCTAACCTACTGGTCTACACCTTGGATTGACATTTACTCTCCTCGTAACTCATTCCCTAAATTTTTCGATACACGATTCGATCGGGTTATTATCGTTGGTTTATACCGCAAGTCTTACACTCAACGAACTTAATGGACCTTAACTACATACCTACTGGTCTTCCTTAAGTCCCTAAATAGGTATAATATCATTACTAAGGTTCCTCCCAATTGTTGGCAATCGAAGAAAACTCAACCAACAAAAGAACCTGAATTCAGCTTTGGTCGATCGATCGATCGATCTATGGATCGATCAATATTCATACGTCGATCGATCGATCAGATATGGCTTCTTCCAACTTCAGTTTTCATCACTTTTAACCCATACATCTCCCATTAAACATTTTGGAAATCTCTCTCAACATAACCAAACATCCACAATATGTATAGAGACCATTCCTACCATAAATATATCATCAATTATTTATGATTTTTTTTATAGAACCATCAAAATCTTAATATTCTCAAAAACCCTAGATATTTGTGTTCTTCATATTTAGTCATCACAAACCCAAATTTAAATCTTAGAAACAATTATAACTCTTATGATTTTAAATTCTCTACAGATTTTAATAAAAACTACATGATATCCTACCCAAACATATATTTAATTTTCTCTTTTCTTCTAAGAATATTAAGATAATTAAACTATTCGTGAAACCCTACACATGGGTATTAGAACTTCAAATAGATTTACATATAAACACTTGCCTTAATGAGGATGATTTGATTTAAATTTTGATGTAGGTTTTGGGTTATTTTCTCCTTTAATCTTCACTCTTAACTTGATTGAGGTGCAAGAGTCCTTCGAACCCCTCGCCAAATCTTCCTTTAGCTTTGGGAATTGTTTCTCTCTTCTCTTTAATGGACTCTCTTAGGTTTAACTGTTTCTAACCCTAGACTCAAGTCTTAAACGTCTGATATAACACTTAGAATTTCGTAGGTCCCTTAACCTTTATTTGCCAAATGACCAAAATGCCCTCAATAGGTGTCGATTTGGCTTAAAATTGACCCGAGATCCAAGTAATACCCTCGGGTACACTTTCTCGACTTTTACGACCCTTTTGGAATCATTAGTGACCTCTAAATTATCATTTAAGTCACTCACAATATATTTCCCATATCAACCTCAAATCAGTCCACCCGCGACTTTCGGTTGAGATAAAAATCAATTACGCTAATATCACTCACTATTGCATAAATTCGTAATCATTAGTTATTTACTATTCACATGTAGTAAATTCACTTCACAATATTAATCATTATCTCATTCCCGATTAATATTTAATAATCCCATTTATTATTTAATCACATTAAATTACATCACTCGTGTAATTTAACTAAGGTGTATTTTCCCAATTAATTCCCGAATTAATTTAAATTTCAAATACGTAGAAATACGAGGAATTACAACATGGATAATATATTTATCTATCGCTTATAATATTAGGTGACAAAATCTATAGGACAACACCTCACTTCACCTAGCATATATAAAGAGAGATTAAGATCCTAAGGATTCCATGAGAGTTGTTGCATAGAAGGCAATGATATGAGGCCAACATAGAAGGACATATGATAAGCGAACATCAAGGCGTCATAACAATGCATAAAGCGCACAAGTGAAACGAAATCAAAACAAGCTACCCATCGAAAGTCACATGAACAAGGAATGATATTGAATCCCGAATATCTCACATACATATTCCAAACGGACAAAAACGAGAATTTGGTGTTTAAGAACTTTTACACAACAAAAGAAAGTGAAAATATTTTTGGAATTTTTGCAAATATATGTTCACAAATATAATCTAGTTCATAGTAATAATGATAACCATAAATCTCACCCAATACTAAATTTATAACTTTGAACTCAATCAATGGAGTAAACCCCAATGGATTTCCTAAGATCCTCAAACCTAAGGGAATCTAGAGGTTTGGTAAAGATATCGGCAATTGATGTTCAGCTCCTACAAAGCTTAAGTAAATAACTTTCTCCTCAACTAATTCGCGGTTAAAGTTCTCACGAATCCTATTCTAAAATGTTGGATGGGATTATGTGAAATGTGGATTGCACTCATATTATTGCAATAAATAGTCATTGTGACTTGGAAAATTCTATAATCCTCCAACATTTTCTTCATCCATATGAGTTGTGTGGAACAACTCCCAACGGCTCTATATTCGACCCCCACTGTGGATAAAGAAATGGAGTTTTGTTTCTTGCTCATCCACGAGACAAATTCACTCCCAAAATAAAAATATCCGCCCGAGATGCTCTTACACCCATCAACATCTCCTTCCCACTCGGCACTAGAATAAGTCGATAGACAGGTGTCGAAAGAGTACCAAATACCAAAAGGTAGGGTGGCACTTACATATTTCATAATACATTTTACCGCAAGCACATGTGACTCTTTTGGAGCGGCCTGATAATGGGTGCAAACTCCTACACTAAAGAAAATATTTGGATCACTAGCGGTTAAGTAAACAAACTACTTATCATACTGCTAAAAAGAGTACGATCTACATCCTTTCTTTCGGTGTCTTTTCTAAACTTAACAGATGAACTCATGTGTGTATGTGCATGCTTAGAAGAGTCTAAATTAAATTTCTTCACAAGATCTTTCGCATACTTAATTTGGGATAAAAATATCCCACTATCAAGTTGACACACTTGAAGGCCTAGGAAGTAAGTTTGCCGACCATACTCATCTCAAACTCACTCTGCATTTCTCCTGCAAAGAGGTGAGTATGTTGGTCACAAGTGTACCCTAAAACTATGTCATCAACAAACACTTGGGCAACCAAAATAACATTCTCGTCTCACGAACAAACAACATCATGTTCAATCCCCCTCTCATGAATCCACAAGCAAGAAGATAATAAGTAAGACTCTAATACCCAGCACGTGGTACTTTCTTCAAATAATACATGAATTTCTTCAAGTAAAAGACGTGGTTTGGTGATTAGTGTCTTCATACTCATTTAATAAATCTTCAATTTTAGATAATATGCAATGGCTAGAAATAGACGAACGGACTCTAGCCTTACAACATTAGCAAACGCTCATCAAAGTCAACACCCTCTATTTGGGTGTATCCTTGGGATAATAACCTCGTTTTATTACGAATAATGACACCATTTTAATCCGTTTTATTTTTGAAGATCCACTTGGTACCAATGATGTTAGTATCTCTAGGCCGTGGAACTAACTCCCAAAAATCATTCTTTTAGAATTGAAGCACTCTTCTTGGATTGTATTTATCCAATGTTCATCTTTAAGTGATTGTTTGACGTTTTTGGGTTCGATTTTAGAGGTATAACATAAGTGTGTAACCTTAATTTCTAGTTGCGATCTAGTCTTAACACTTAAGTTGGGATTCCTAATAATACTGGAGGGTTCATGACTTTTACGAACCCAAGGTAATGGATTCCTTTTGTCAAGTGTAGGACCCAGTGAAACATTATGAGAATCAATGTGATCAGCACCAGGGGGTGCATCGCTCTCATAAGAGAGATCGTCATCAACATCAACAAATGTAGCGGAAGCATCATCTTTTATATTAACATTTATTGATTCCATGACTTTAGAGCTAGAAAATTGTAAACCCTATAAGCTCTGCTGTTTGGTGAATGACCTAGAAATATACCTTCATTACTCCTAGAGTTGAATTTCCTTAGAATATATGTATCCCTAAGGATGTAACGTGGGCTACCAAAGACTTGAAAATAAGCTAGGTTAGGTTTCTTATCTGTCCACAATTCATATGGATTTTTACTAGTATGAGGACGTAATTATACACTATTCACCGTTTGACATGCGGTACTTATTGCTTCTGCCCAAAACCACTAAGGGTCCGTTTGGTTGGCATAATTTGCCTAGGCAAATGCCAAAAAGTTGGCAAATATGAAAATTTGCCCACATTTTGGCTGTTTGGTTGCATAATTTGCCTAGGCATTATTTGCCAATGTACAACACCTCCTATGCACAATCTGTGAGCAAATTTTGCTTACCTATTTGAGTGGGAAATATTTGCCCACAAATTTGCCAACTTCTTAAACGATTTTAATGTTTTAAAAAATAATTTAAAAACTGTTTTAAATAATTAAAAAACTGTTATGAATATTTAAAAATTGTTTTGTAATGTTTCAAAAACTGTTTTTAATATTATAAAAAATTGTTAAGAAAATGTTTACAATTTTTTTAAAAAACCGTATTAACAAAATATTGTAAAAACTGTTTTTAACATTTTTAAAAACTGAACAGTTTTAAAGTTTTAAAAAATAATTTTAAAGATTGTTTTAAATATTTAAAAAAACTGTTATAAATATTTAAAAACTGCTTTTAATATTATAAAAAATTGTTAAGAGAATGTTTTACAAATTTTTTGAAAAACCGTAATATAAAAATATTGTAAAACAGTTTTTAACATTTTTAAAAACTGTTTTGGATATATTATAAAAACTGTTTTAAAGTTTTAAAAAACATTTTTTAAAACTGTTTTAAATAGTTTATAAAAACTGTTGTGATTGTTTAAATTTTGTTTTGTAATATTTTAAAAACTGTTTTTGATATTATAAAAAATTGTTAAGAGAATGTTTTACAAATTTTTTGAAAAAACGTAATATGAAAATATTGTAAAAATAGTTTTTAACAATTTTAAAAACTGTTTTGAATATAATATAAAAACAGTTTTAAAGTTTAAAAACAAAATTAAAAAATATTTTAAATAGTTAAAAAAAAACTGTTGTGAATATTTAAAAATTGTTTTGTAATATTTTGAAAATTGATTTTAATATTATAAAAAATTGTTAAGAAAACGTTTTACAATTTTTTTTAAAAACTGTAATATAAAAATATTGTAAAAAACTATTTTTAACATTTTTGAATATAATATAAAGATTGTTTTTAAATAAATTAATTGGATTGACTTTAATTTCGCCTAATGTTGTTTGATAGCGTCATCTGAATTTGTCTAGGTAAAATTTGCCTAGGCAAATTTTGCCATGCCCACGCTTTTGCCCATTGACAACCAAACGGACCCTAAGGAACTTTCCTACCAAGAAGCATGGACATTACCATTTCTTGGATCGTTCGATTCTTCCTCTCAACTATGCCATTTTGTTGAGGCATATGAACGGCCAAAAACTCATGCTTAATACAAATTCATCACAAAAAGCATTCACACTGGACTCCTTAAATTTAGTTCCATTATCATTATGAAAGTGGTTTATGGTGACACTATATTGATTTTGTAGGACTCGACACTTAACCATTAAAAACTCAATAGCACAGACTTTTCCATACGAAATTTAATAATTGAATATCGTGAAACGTCGTCTACCATTTCTAGGATGTACCTCTTTCCTCCTATGCTCTCAGTACGAGTGGGCCCCGTAAGGTCTATGTTAATCAATTCTAGGGCACGAGAGGTGGTAATAAAGTTCAAATTCTTATGAGGACTCTTAATTTGCTTTCCAGGTTAACAAGTACTACAAACTGAAGAGGTTGGTTGTGACAACCCGAATATAATTATGATAAATTATATTTAAATCATGCTTATCTTATGTGATATGAATAATGTGATATTATTATATCTAATGTTAAGTGATTATGTTTATTATAATCCTACTTCCATAAATCATGAAAGGTCGAATTATTTACAAACACAAATTTTGTTGTTTTCGGTGGAAAGGTTCCTGTTAGAGACTAGTTTTGACCTTTATAACATTATAAATGACTTGAGGTGAAAACTAGATAGTTGTAGACATGTGAGTTAGGGTTGTAACACAATAAACGTATCATCAAATGGATGCCCGAGTAAAGAGTTATACCAAAATTACGAACAAAGGGCAAAGTTGTCCATTCCCTTTAAGTGGTATTTTGTCTTTTATTAATCCAAATGGTTTAATCTGATTGATTGACTTGGGAGGCAGCCTTGGCCGACCTTATACCCTTGAAATAGACTTATCCTTCAGCCAAAATCATCCATTAAAGGGTTTTAATCTTAAGGAAAGAGAAGGTAGAAGTTTAGGAAGAAAAGTGAGAAGAAAAAGTGTAGAAAAATCCGTAGAAATTACGTAAACGTCCCGAAGGTAATCCTAATTGCAAATCTTGTTATTTTTTATATATTTATGATTTATATGATATAAATCCTTGATTTTTTTATTTACCTTTCATGCTTGGGTGCATATGTATGAATATATGCAAGTTTAAGTTAAGTTGAATGCATAAACCCTTAAAAATTGCTTTGTATTGAAATCCCTTGTATTCAAACTTGCATATCTCTTTGTGTGCTTACTAGAAATGAGAAATTCCAATTGGATATGAAATTAGACTCATATATTCATAATATATCTGAAAATTAGAATTTATCTCCTTGTTGTTAGGCCGTAATGACGATTTCAAGTTGGTACATGGTTTCTATTTTTATACTTCATTTCGGTATGCCCTGAGTTTAGTCAAGGTTTTGAGATAGCAAATGAAGTCAAAAAATTATGAAACTTTAATTATGTGATATTAAGTATGTGTACTGAAAATGGGTTGAAAATCATGGAATGTTATGCTGGAGAAAAATTATGAAAATTCTTGGAAGTTGAAGGAACAATAGAGGAGCTTGTAGGGAAGATTTCTTGTGTTGTAAAGAAATGGTCATAACTTGCTCTAGGAATCTTGAAAAATTACACCGTTACTTGTATTGGAAAGTATATTCATATATGTTTTCATATTGATAAGGTTGGACCCCTGTATTTATACAATTTAGGAATATAGGATGATTAAGTATGTAAGACGATAATTTCAGGCCATACTGGATACCCCTTGAATGAATGTTTGTATTTGGTCCTTACAAAGAGTACTTTGAGTACATGTTTCATGTGTATATGAATTGAGGAGTATAATTTCATGTTTACTTGAATTTGGTTATAAATTCCTCATAAGGTATTTCCTACGGTTGAATGTCCGTAACTTTATCAACATGTATATCATTGTTTTGCCTTTACCTATGTTTTATAGAATGTGACTTAATTGGAATTGTATTGTTGATGTATAGTCATGGAAAGTTACATAATTATGTTTGAATAACATTTATGATTGAGGTCCAGTACTGATCTAGTTGGATTGACAGGTGTAAGGTCTAATCAACCCAGTTCAGCTCCACCAAAAGGAAACCTGAATACGTAGTTGTCAACCAAGGTGAGTGTACTCACTGGAAAGAGATATTTGTATCGTGTTGTTGGTATGATCATAATAAAATGAATATGAAATTTTTCATTTCGGTTTAACGAAATGAGGGGTTACTCCTCGACCAGGAATGGGGGAGATTTGTCTATTAATGACAAGGGGTTACTCCTCGACCAGGAATGGGGGAGAATTGTCTATTTATACAGGATATGTGAATCATGATTCGGAAAAGTTGGTCATTCATTATGAATGAGCCGGATAAGTTAATACAAAAGTATATGGACATGATTTATTGCATTTAAATTCATGCAGTAGTTTAGTAGTGATGCATTCACTGGGCTATTTTTGCTCATGGTTCCTATGTTCACATTTTTCAGGTAATGCGATGTCACTGCCAAATCTAGGAAGTCGGGCTGGGTTAGCCAGGAATGGGAGAAACAAAGATTTTGTTTAAATGTAAATGATGTAATTAAGTTAAATTATCCTTCAAGAAAGTTTGTATAAGTATGACTATTCTGATGTTGTAAAAAGGTTTTCAGTTATATGGATTTACAATGATGACTCTGAAATTAAAACTCTTGTTTATGGTTTGGTTAAAATAATCATGGTTTGACTCACTTTGACTTTCAAACTTAATTATAAGTAACTGGGTTGGGGTGTGTCAGCTTTTGGTATCAGAGCCTAGGTTTTAGAGGTTCTGGAGTGGGAAGTATCTAGATTTGGCAGTGAATGTTAGAAATATATTTTATTTGATACTAACGATTATGTTAGGAAAGATATGTATATCTGCATGTTGTTATATCTTTGATTCATTCCAGATATAAGAGAATGGAACGAGGGAATGTAAATGTGAGATTAGAAGACCAGGCTTCAAATATTCCAGCAGAAGCGGAGGTTGAGCAACCTGTTCAGATAAATGTGGAACCTGAGCCAGAACAACTGACAGATATGCAAAAAATAGCACGTGCTATGACTCTAATGGCAGAGCAGCAAGCTAGATTTATGGCACAGATGGAAGAACAACAGACCAGGCAACTGGAGGCACAAGCCTTGGCTAGGGCTGAGGAGGTGATACACCGGGAAGAAAGAAGTACTTCACATGAGAAATTTATTAAGATTAACCCACCCTCATTTGAAGGAGAAGTTGATCCAGCAGAGGCAGAAGTATGGGTTAAAGAAATTGAACTTATCTTTGGGGTAATGAGGATGCCTAAAAATCAACAGGTAACCTTGGCGGCGTATATGCTGAAAGGAGAAGCTAAGTACTGGTGGGATGCCACGAAACATTTGTTGATTACTCCAGGAGGCGGGAATGTGATCTCATGGGATGCTTTTGTTAAAGCCTTGTATGAAAAATATTTTCCCCCAATGTATCAAAAACAAAAGGAGAAGTAATATTTCATATTAAATCAGGGGAGTATGAAAGTTAGAGAATATGAAGCTAAACTTACAGCCTTATCTCGTTTTGCTTCGAGGTTTATACGGAATGAGGAAGATATGTGTAGCCGATTTCTCGATGGACTAGAGTTAGTTATTAAATCAAGGCTATCGGCTTTAGAGACTGTTAATTATTCAGCCTTGGTGAATAAAGCCCTGCTGGTAGAAAATGACGTGAATGAAGCAAGAAGGAATCGAGAACGAGGTGTAAAAAGAAGCAGATTCAATCCAAGTTATCAAAAAGGTAGTGATACAAAATATTCAAGACTTGGAGGGCAGAAACTTCAGCATGGTAGAGGTATGGGAGGTGATTCGCAGAGGGGTGAGGCTAGTAGTGGAAGAGGCTCAGGAGCTTCAGCGCAAGGAGATTCGAACGTTTGTTTCTTTTGTGGTACATCGGGCCATATAAAAAGAAATTGCCCAAAGTTACAGAGTATAGAATGTTTCAACTATCATCAGAAGGTCCATCTGAGAAAGAATTTCCCTATGCTATCAAGAGCAGTTTCAGTCAGTAGTGTGGGGCCTTATAAAGGATCCTCTCCAGGCAGTGCCACTAGGGGAAGAGGTACAGGACACGCAAGTGGATCAAAGGAAGGAGGAAGAGTGTTTGCGATGACGCTACAAGATGCCCATGCTACACCTGAAGTGGTTACAGGTAAACTCTCTATTGCGGACAAAGATTTATATGCACTCATTGATCCTGGATCTACACATTCATTTGTGGCATTAGATATTGTTTCATATTTGGGTAGAACATGTTCATTTCTCAATTGTGCCTTATATATTTCTACCCCAATGGAAAGTGTGATTCTGGTTGAGCATGTTTATAAAGATTGTATCTTACGAATGGGGGAACGAGATTTCTATGTTGATTTGATACCGTTGGCCATTTGAGATTTTGATATTATATTGGGGATGGATTGGTTATCATCATACCATGCTTCCATTGATTGTTTTTGCAAAGAAGTTACATTTCATTTGCCTGGTGAACCCGAGTTCCAATTTATATGAGAAAGGAATGTTGTCCCTAATTGTCTTATCTCAGCAATAAAGAGCAGAAAGTTATTGAGTAAGGGTTGTACAAGGTATTTAGCGTATATGGTTGATGTTAGTAAGGAAGCACTTAAAGTTGAAGATATACCAGTGGTTAGAGAGTTTTCTGATGTCTTCCCAGAAGAATTGCCAGGATTGCCACCCGATAGGGAAGTAGAGTTTTCTATTGAATTAATTCCAGGTACTGGTCCAATTTCTCTTGCTCCATATAGAATGGCACCAGCAGAGTTGAAAGAATTAAAAGTGCAATTACAAGATCTGATAAGTAGAGGTTTCATTCGGCCTAGTGTTTCGCCATGGGGAGCACCAGTGTTATTTGTGAAAAAGAAAGATGGGACAATGCGACTATGTATTGATTATCGGCAGTTGAATAAGGTGACCATTAGGAATAAGTACCCTCTACCTCGTATCGATGTCTTGTTTGACCAATTACAGGGGGCCATAGTATTTTCAAAGATTGATTTGAGATCGGGTTACCACCAACTCAAAGTGAAGGATAGTGATATTTCCAAAACAACTTTTCGGACTCGATATGGGCACTATGAGTTTTTGGTGCTGCCATTTGGATTGACTAATGCTCCAGTAGTTTTTATGGATTTGATGAATCGGGTATTCCACCCTTTCATTGATTCCTTTTGTGATTGTATTCATAGACGATGTGTTGATTTACTCGCATAGCATGGAGGAACATGAGAAGCATTTGAGACTTGTATTGAAGATTTTAAGAGAGAAGAAATTGTTTGCTAAATTCAGCAAGTGTGAGTTTTGGTTGAATGAAATTGTGTTTTTAGGGCACGTGGTCTCGGGAAATGGGATTTATGTTGATCCAAAGAAGGTGGAAGCAATCGTTGAATGGGAAAGTCCTAAGAATGTGACAGAAATTAGGAGTTTCCTAGGATTGGCAGGTTACTATCGCAGATTCATTAAGGGATTTTCAGTAATAGCATTACCACTGACAAAGTTGACTCATAAAGAAGTGAAGTTTGTCTAGGATGAAGAATGCGAGAGGAGTTTTAAAGAATTAAAGAATCGATTGGTTTCAGCCCCTATACTTACTATTCCATGTGGGAATGAGTCTTTTGTGATCTATACAGATGCTTCATTTCAGGGTTTAGGATGTGTTCTTATGCAGAATGGGAAGGTAATAGCATATACTTCCAGACAATTAAAGACGCATGAACGAAATTACCCTACACATGATTTGGAGCTAGCGGCCATTGTTTTTGCTTTAAAGTTGTGGCGACATTACTTGTATGGAGAAACTTGTGAGATATTTACGGATCATCAAAGTTTAAAATACTTGTTTACACAGAAAGAACTGAATTTGAGATAGAGGCATTGGATAGAGATGATTAAAGACTATGACTGTACCATTCATCGTCATCCTGGGAAGGCCAATGTAGTAGCAGATGCTTTGAGTCGAAAATCATCAGGGATGCTTGGTTGCATACAGTGTGCCCATGTTGGAAATATTCTTGACTTGGCATTGATGGGGATTGAATTGAAGTTTTCAAAAAGTGAAGGATTATTAGCACATGTCACAGTGAGACCTTTATTGGCCGAGCGCATACGAAATTTGCAGACCAGTGATCCATTCCTTGAGAAGAAGAAACAAGATGTCCTGGATGGTAAAGAGAGTGACTTTAAAATTAAGAATGATGAATCGTTGTGTTATAAAAATAGGATTTGTGTACCTAATGATCCACCCTTAAAGAAAGATATATTAGAAGAGGCACATAGTTCAATTTACTCTATGCATCCGGGAGGTACCAAAATGTACAGAGATTTGAAAGAGTATTACTGGTGGAATAATATGAAACGTGAGATTGCAGAGTTCGTAGCTAAATGTTTAGTGTGCCAGCAAGTAAAGGAGGAGCATCAGAAGCCGGCAGGATTATTACAGTCATTGCCTATTTCGGAATGGAAGTGGGAGCATATAACGATGGACTTTGTTACAGGATTACCCCGGTCACCAAAGGGGCATGATTCTATTTGGGTGATTATAGACCGACTGATGAAGTCAGCTCATTTTCTCCCAGTTAAGACCACCTACAATGTTGACAAGTATGCATGTATGTACGTTGATGAGATTATTCGTTTACATGGGTCACCAGTGTCAATAGTATCAGATAGAGATCCAACGTTCACTTCTAAGTTTTGGCCTCGTCTCCAGAACGCCATGGGCACAAGTTTGAAGTTCAGCACTGCGTTTCATCCACAAACTGATGGGCAATCAGAAAGGACGATTCAAATATTAGAAGACATGTTACGAGCCTGTGTATTTGACTTCAAAGGTAGTTGGGATGATCATTTGCCATTAATGGAATTTTCATATAATAATAGTTATTAGTCAACTATTGGTATGGCTCCTTATGAAGCTTTATATGGGAAGAGATGTAGAACGCCTTTGTGTTGGGATGAAGTGGGTGAAAGGAAAATATTGGGTCCTGAATTAATAGATGTGACGACTGAAAAGATCAAAATTATTCGGGTGCGGATAAAGATAGCACAAAGTAGGCAAAAATTTCATGCAGATAAGAGGAAGTATCCATTAGAATTTCAAAAGGGAGATTTTGTATTCCTGCGTATTTCACCATGGAAAGGCGTTATGAGATTTGGCAAAAAGGGGAAACTAAGTCCAAGATACATTGAACCATATGAGGTGTTGGAAAGAATTGGGCCCCTGGCTTATAGATTAGCATTACCTCCAGATTTATCCCGTTTACATGATGTGTTTCACGTATCGATGCTTCGTAAGTATTTGGCAGATCCATCTCATCAGTTGAAAACTCAACCAATTGAACTGAAGGAAGACTTGTCGTACATCGAGGAACCAATGGAAATTATTGATCGTAAGGAGAAAGTATTGAGAAATAAAGTTATTTCCTTAGTTAAGGTTATGTGGATGAGCCATGGAGTTAAAGAAGCAACTTGGGAAATGGAGGATAGCATGAGGAAACAGTATCCCCATTTTTTTGGTAAGTGACTTTTATATTAAATTTCGGGGACGAAATTTTCTAAGGTGGGTGAGTTGTGACAACCCGAATATAATTATGATAAATTATATTTAAATCATGCTTATCTTATGTGATATGAATAATGTGATATTAGTATATCTAATGTTAAGTGATTATGTTTATTATAATCCTACTTCCATAAATCATGAAAGGTCGAATTATTTACAAACACAAATTTTGTTGTTTTCGGTGGAAAGGTTCCTGTTAGAGACTAGTTTTGACCTTTATAACATTATAAATGACTTGAGGTGAAAACTATATAGTTGTATACATGTGAGTTAGGGTTGTAACACAACAAACGGATAATCAAATGGATGCCCGAGTAAAGAGTTATACCGAAATTACGAACAAAGGGAAAAGTTGTCCATTCCCTTTAAGTGGTATTTTGTCTTTTATTAAACCAAATGGTTTAATCTGATTGATTGACTTGGGAGGCAGCCTTGGCCGACCTTATACCCTTGAAATAGACTTATCCTTCAGCCAAAATCATCCATGGAAGGGTTTTAAGCTTAAGGAAAGAGAAGGTAGAAGTTTAGGAAGGAAAGAGAGGAGAAAAAGTGTAGAAAAATCCGTAAAAATTACGTAAACGTCCCGAAGGTAATCCTAATTGCAAATCTTGTTATTTTTTTATATATTTATGATTTATATGATATAAATCCTTGATTTGTTTATTGACCTTTCATGCTTGGGTGCATATGTATGAATATATGCAAGTTTAAGTTAAGTTGAATGAATAAACCCTTAATTATAAGTAACTGGGTTGGGGTGTGTCATTGGTTTTCCTAAAGACGGCAAGCCACGAACTAAGTCTTTCTTCACTAAACGATTGGGATCTCTAAAATTAACAAGACCTAGACGTTGAAGCCAAAGGTTGGTAGTGGGAAACCTTGGCACTATTGCAAACGAATGAAGACTTTGGAATGATCCCATAACAATTATCATTAGTCCTCACACCTTATAGTATAGTCTCACCAGATTTATTATAAACAATACATTCCGACTGTCTAAAATTAACTGCTAGGTTTTCATTGCATAATTGGATAATTCTTATCAAATTAACTTTGAATCCATCAACACAAAGAACATTTTTATGTTTTTAAAAATAGAAAATTCTAGTGGTGCCTCTTTTCATAATTTATTATTTACTCCCATCGCTAAAGGTGACCTTACCATTCTTATGATCTTCAAGAGTGGTAAAAGGGGATCTATCACATGTCATATGCCTGTAGCACCCACTATCAAAATACCATTGGGACGCATTTTGAGCCTGAAGCGCAACATGAACATCTATTGCCTTCTTGGCCTTATCTTTTATAACCCAAGTGTAAGTTTTGTTCTTAGTGTTCTTATTATTGTTGTTTCTAGTCTTTTGGTTGGAATAATTTCATTGGGGAATAAACAACCTTAAGAACTCTTCCATTAAACCTTTGGATGTATTGACTAGATGCTCAATTCGCTTTTAAGGCTGGACAAGTGGCTATAGTGTTGCGTAGGAGTGGGGGAATAAAAATTCTTCCTAAGATTGTGACAAAAGTCTCTAAGATGACCCCTTTATTGCAAAAAGGCACAAACATAAGGTTTATTTGGAGTCACCTTACTGGGTTTCTTATGTAGATTTGTATAAGGTGGGTTGGTTTTTGGAGGGTTCATTTTGGTAACAAACTTGGCTAAAAGTTCGAATTTATCGTTGGATGAATCACCTTCTTCATGTCCTATACCTTTTCTCTCTTGATAACCTTTCTCCTTATAACCTAGGATCGATTCGAAAAATAACTTCCCCATTTTCCCAAATTTATCATCAAGAGTGACTTTGACTTCTCGAGAGGCCTCAAGATCTTTCTCAAGTTTGACAAAAAAAAATTAAGCTTTTTTTCGAATCTCCAAAAATTCATGAAGATCTTTAGTAACACGAGCTAGAGAGTTGGTCAAATCATTCTTTTATTTAGCTAGAAAAATAAGCTTCTTAAAAATAGAAATCTTAATCACCTCGAGTTAAAAAACTAAGGCCTCCTTCTCCTTTATACCTTTTAACTCCTTTTCTAACGTCGACACCTTAAAAGTTAACTTTTTATTATTCTTTTGAATTTGCATAGATTCGGTGTATAACTCAGAATAGGCGGACTGTAAATAACCTCCATCAACATCACTCTCACTACCAACACAATCACTTCCTTGTGAGTGATTAGACACAACTTCAAGTTTTTCATGCTAAAAAATGCCAACATTAGGATGTAACATACTTGAGGAGCTAGCATGAATCATTATGAAAGCGGTGAAGTTATTTCCAGACCGAACAGAGTCATCGGAGGCTTCATACTCAATGTGACTATTGCTAAGAGTGGAATTATATACGACTTTGTCCTTGCACTATCTCTTAAGCTTTCTGAAACACTCATACCATCTATGACCTCATCCCTTACACACAAACATCTTTTCGAACAATCCTTTTTAAAGTTATCTCTTTTAGATATTTATTTTGATCTCGATCATTAGAACATCTAGTGACCTTGTTTTTGTTTTTCTAAAATTTTGATAAAATTTCAATTTTTTCTTTTTGAACTTGAGAATTTTTGATTTTTTTTAGCAAATAAGGCCATATCATCAGGATCCATATAGGACTCATCGGATTGAGACACATTTTCCTTTTTAACTTTTAGAGAATCTCTCTTATATTTATTTCTATTATCTTTAGGAAACATGTCTAACTCATATGTTTCGAGGTCACTTACAAGCTCTTTGAGTTTAATGGAATTTAACACACCTTAATAATTATGGGCATTGCCTTAAGCAATGAATCGACTAGGGAGAGATCTCATAATCTTCTTGACAACACGATTTTCAGGGATCTCATCACCTAAGTTGAAACATGAGTTAACTATATCGAAAATAGGGGAATAAAACTCATCGAAAGATTTTGAAGTTTGGATGCTTTAACTGCACTCGTTCCCTTATGAGTAACTAGAAGTATATCCCATGCCTCCTTTGATGTTTCACATATCATGAGATGACGAAGCTCCTTGGGAGTAACGACACCAAATAAATAATTTTAACCTTTAGAATTAAAATTGCTTAATTTCAACTCATCCTCACTCCATTCTTCAATAGGTTTTAAAACATTAGCTTCCTCAACTACAAAGGTTGAAGGGGACTACCCTTTTTCAACAACAAGCCAAACACGTTCATCAATTAATTTTTAAAAAGATCTTATATGTTCTTTCCAATAAGTGTAACTAGTTCCATCAAACATAGGGGGCGTATTTGATGAATAACCTTCCATATAACCTTGAGGATTCTTCTAAATAACTTTCAAAAACTCGATCTAATACCAATTTGAAGTGTCTCGATTATATGGTTTAGGTTCGAATCCGTGAAATATACTACGAGATATAAATGCACAACACAAGTTACAATTACATCTAGGCCGACATATTGTTGCTTTCAAATTTTAATCTTGATTACTAAATCCAAAGTGATCATATAGGATTTGATATGTAAATATAAAGAACACAACCATAATGCCGTGATGTACGAGGGTAACCCAAATGGGAAAAACCTCGAACTGCCAGGAATAGACAAAATCCACTACGAATATGGTTTTACAAGAAGAATCAAAAGACTTACAGACTTGACCCTACAAGTACTGATGATGCCATATTCAACACCTCCGTCCATAGTACAAGTTTCTCCAACATCATGCACGACACCTCCTATGTCTCGATATTCACCGAAAGAAAAATACCATCTCTAACCTGTGCGAAAATCCACCGCACATAATGGTGATGAACGTGGGAGAAGTGATTCTGGGATTATGTTCTGGATAATTGATCCAAAAAGATCATATAAATGTTGAAGAGATTTTGCTATTGAGGTTATGTGAAGTTTTCTCCCAAGATCCTTATATTTTAGATAAAATGTAAGAGGTGTGGAAAGGAAGTTAAGAAGAAAAACTACTGAAATAACTGCTTTTTTCCATAACTGCTTCGGTCCTTCGAATGACTTGACTAAATATCATTTGAAGGAGATACGAATGAGGTTTCAAATGAGATCTCATCATAGACCCTCGAGGGATCTCATTGGAAGTCATTAGAACTACCTCATTTGAATGAGACTGCAGTTCCTCATCAGGATGATCTTAATAATGTTATGAAAAATAAAATAAGGCTTAAAAATATTTTGTAAAAACAAGAAACCTATAAAATAATTCTTCAACAAACTTTAAAAGTGGGTCATATACCTTTGGGTAATATGAGTGATTGGAATGTGATATGACCTCTTCAATGCGGAATGAAATTCTGGTAGCTCAATTTTTTCAATGCGGATTATGATATAACACCTAAACTATCTAAATATTTTGTCCAATGGAAATAGCCAATACTACAAATACTCAATGTGTAAATTTGTCTTTACAAGGGATAATCACTTTTATGTATAGAAGTCAAGGGAAGGGTCATGTGCGTAGAACATGTGACATATGGATAAGTTATAGCGTGGTATCCTTCTACAAGTTGGACAGCTGGCAAGTGCACACTGAGGTGGCTAAGTCTGTAGCATGGTATGCGTTGCTGGTGCAGTATGTGGACACGAACTGATAGAGATGTAGCCACGACATCTGTAGGTGTAAGAAGAAGGCTGATGTCGCGGCCTGTCTGAACCCCTGGTAGAGGCATTACATTTGTTCCTTCTACGATTATGGAACCAGTGTTGGGCATATCAATAAGGCCCCAAGCCTCAATGCCAAGAGTTTACGAGTTGGTGTTGTGGTTCTCTTTGTCCATATACCGTGGTTAAGCTAAGTCGGTCATGTTCGTCTTGCTGGGGATGTGGCTAGGTGCCGCGGCTATTATGTTGTGATGCTTCAACTTCCAGTGACCTCTTATATAAATGATGAGGGGTCATGGCCTCATTACCTTTGTAAACCCTTAGAAAGAACAATCTCCTGGAAATTTTAGGCTACTTTCCTAGGCGGTCTTGTGGTGGTTTTGGGTGTACCTTATACTTCCCAAGTAATTTTTTTCCAATCCAGGTCGGTAGTCTCGTTTCTTCTTTGATTTCTTCATCATAATCTATGTTTATTTTGATCTTTGCCTCAAAATACATGCTTATTATGATTTTTCCCCTTCATCAATGTTTTTTCAACTTCTAAATGTCATGTAGCTATTATGGATTTTCTACGATTCTTTAATTTTATCCCCAGTTCACTGAATTTATATTAATATATCATTGTATGTTGAATTAAATACATAATTTTTTGGAATTTATTTATAGGTTTTTCTCTAGATAGTGGGAATTTTTGCATTTGGTAGTTTGATTATTTTTTAGGATTTGGACTGATTTTGCAGAATTGGGTGACTTGATTGGGTGTTGCTATTTGGCACGTATTAAAAGGTGGATAGTTATTGTGTAGGGAATTTTTAGGGTTAGATTCTAGGTTTGGAACTCGTTTGGATTGATTTTCGGACAAGAATATGAATAGGTTGTTCAAGGTGTTCATAGTCAAAAGCCTTGGGTTTTGAGGTTTTGATCCTTGAAATTCAAAAGATGCAAATGGAAACCTATTTATCCCCCTATCTGCAGCCTATTATGAGTTTCAAATAACGGACTGCGGCTTAAAATGTTGACTTCATTTTTCCATGATGCGACATTAATTTCAACTTCCTTTTTGGGGTGCGGCCTATATTTTGTCTTCTTCTAACTTGTTATTTTTCCATTGTTCTTTACATAATGTTGCGACCTCTTAAATGAGGCAGACTTGTACTTTCCTTGTATTTTGATCATATTGGCTGTGACACTCTATTTGCTGAGCCCTTATGCTTTTAAAGTTCCTTGTCACGACTATATGCATTGGAATACTTGGGAATATCTAGAAGACTTTTAGAAGAGGAACTTTGGTGTTCCTCCTCCCATGGTGTTACATATAAAACCTTTGAAGACCAGTGACCCTTATAAGATAAAGGACTGCCCAAACTGTGTTCAAGTCGATTCTAACTCCGTGAATTTTTCTAACTGTATAGATCCAAAGGAGTCCATAAACACTTTTCACATGGAAAATGACACTTTTTAAAAGAACAATCAAGCCCCTACAAATATGGATGTTGTGGATCTGACTGTGACTATTATTGATACTAGGAACGGTGAAGCTGGGACGTCTAGCCACGGTTAGGAATCCACAAGAGAGCCTGTGATCCTCCAATATCCTTGCACCATGAGTGAGGTGTGGTTGGCCTATCTAGAAAAAGCTCGTGAGTTACCAGAGGGAACTATATGCACCTTGCTTGCTGTGGAAAAGAGGTTATGCTCCGTAGTTCCAAATGATGGATTCTGCTTCCCACTCTATGCTTTCCACCCTGTATTGCGACTGTCTATACTAGTTTTAGTTATGAAAATTTTGAAGTTTATGAACTTGGCCCCCGCCTAAGTTTACCCAAATGGATGGAGAGTCATCCTTGTTTATTTGGTCATCTGTAAGAAGAATTTTAGGAAATATATAATGGCCTCGAAGTTCTTTAACTTCTATAGGCCCAAGGAAAACTGAGTTGAAAACCCATGGTACCTTTATATGGGGCTGCAGAGTGGCGAACGATTTTTAATGAGGGACAGTCCCTCCTGTGTTATAAACTATAAGGGTAAATTCTTCTATTTTTTGGGGACAACTAGGAGGTCTACCCAAAAGAGAGGGAGAGGGAGAAATAACATAGACTACCATGGAAATGTGGTCATCCACAAAGGAAGGTACTTGACTATCGTGACCTGATGTTACTTAACATTTTTTGGAATGAACTTGACCCGTTGTAGCCATTAGTATTTTTTGTTCATTATGTCTAAAACTCTTACTAATCTCCTTACAGTTTATATAGAATTGACCCCTTCTTCTAGGTAAAGGGAGAGTATTAATACCGCGATCTCAATTGGCGATTCAAAAAAGCACTTCCTAGATATTGTGACTCTGTGGTCACTTTATGAACTTGGATATTATACCTCCCATCAGGTTCCAATGAAGGTTGTGGAAAGTTGTTATTATTTAAAATATTTTTGGGCTATATAACATTAACTTTGTTGAATACCGATTGCATTTCTCCTTTTTTAGGTACCACTGCGAAAAGGGCGCCAATAACGAAAATTGACAGGGGTCTCTTGATTTTCTAAATGAATGAGTTGGATGAGACTGTATTGGGTTTAAATCAAAATCCACATAAGAGGAGCAAGAAAAGGAAGAGGGCAACTTCAGGCTGAAAAAGGAAGTTTCTTTTCCAACTAAGAATGAGGCAGCCCCTGCTTGTGTCGTAGCCACTGGGCCATAAATAGAGGGGGTAGTTGCAGATCCTCTAAATTTTGATAATGATATTTGGGCTAGCTTGGATACATCTAGTCTTACTTCCTTCTCAAGGGGGAATGACCTTGGGTCTTCTAGCCCCATTCATGTCACTACCTCTAGGTCCTATCTATGAACTGTTATGGCGGTTAATGCCAATTTTCCCACACCACAAAGTAGGGAAAAAATAGTTGCTAAAGGTTGTCCAAGACCACGTCTAATTCAACTTGAACCCAAATCTTCTTAGGATACAACTGACTTCACAGTCTCGAGGATGAGGAGGCTTACAAGAACCTCTGATCTGAACCATCTTATGGAAGAAGACACGGAAAACCTGTAGGAATACTCATTGCATAACCTTTTAAGGGTAAGTTATACTTTAATTATTTTCTTTCCAAAGAATTTTTTATGTACTTATGCTAACACTAAAAATTTTATTCTCTAAGACTGTAGAGGTTGCTATGGCCCAAAGAGCCAAATGTTAATGTTTATACAAGTTTTACAGGGCTATAGAGGATGGACATATCTCTTAACTGAAGGGTTCCATGTGATCGTCTTTTGAAGCTGGAAAAAATTCTACGAAGGCTGCCCTTTAAGCCTTCAAGATTGAGGTAGATGGAAAGGTGGAGGCTACAGCCAAGGCCCAAAATGAGGCTGAGCAGAACTTTAAGGAGGTTGCAAAGGCACTAAACATTGCTAAAGCCAAGAATCTGGAGGATACAAGGTAGGATTCAGCCTTTTAAGAAACTTTTAACTAGGTTGAGAAGAAAGATCAAGATTTGGGACAAGGACATATTGCAAACTTAAACAAGATTAATGATAATTATGCTGCAGTCCTTTGGCAAAAGGATTTAAACCATGTCGCAACCTTAAAGAAAATAGTTAAATATGCCATGGATAGATTTAAGCCTTCCCAATATTTTTACATCCTCCAAAATAAGGCCTATATCTTCGAATATAATGAGATGAGGAAAAGGGTGGACAAGAATTATCTAGAGGCCAAAGATAACATTTACTCCTAGAGCTTCAATGATCCTGAGCACATGCTGTGTATTGAGGAGCTAAAGAATGTGGAGGAGCTGGCCAGAGAGGAGGAAACTAAAACTGCTATGGAAGGAGATAAAGATGATGAAGAAGAGGATGCAACCTCTTAACTTTGTAATCTTTGTTTTGAACTTGTACTTTTCCATTTCTATGGATTTATTATAAACTCTGAACTTGTATAAACAATGTAGGCCCTCCGTGACCTTTTAATTTAATATTACACGACTTTGATTTTGACTATAATTCTACAGCTTTGCATTTTTTTGTTGAATGGCTTGCATGTTTGTTAAAAATATTTTCACTCTTTAGCTTTATGTCATAGTGTGAAAGCAACATAGGAACTTAGATAATCCTTCTACGGTCTATAGGATAAAAGCTGGAACTATATAAATTGCCTACTGCAGTCTTATATATATATGGAATTTTTCCCTAACTTGAGATGCCTGTCGCATTCCCCCTAAACTGAAGTTCTTGGGCATTGAATTTCCATCCTACATACTACAGGCCTAATATTTGAACTTTTTTTGTATAATGCCTGTCATAGTGCTCTTTAATTATAATGGTCCTTAGGAACTAAATTCCCTTGTTGTAGCCATTAAATCCCCACCCCACCTTGTTGATTAGGCGGCGGCCTTCTAAATTGGGTTTTTACTGCACTTAGATTTCCTTCTATGGGGTATTTTTAAACCTCCCCTGACTGTGTGTATTATTAATCCACCCAAGACTATTGGGTATTTTCATGCCACCCATGGAGGGGTATCTATCAGGTCCCCCACGGTTGTTTGGTATCTTTATCATGAAGCACCCATGTCTGTCCTGGGATATTTGGGTAATTATGAGCCCTAAGATAAAGAACTGGTATTATGAGCCCCCAAGGATAATAACGAGTATTGTGGGCCCCAAGGCTAATAGAAGTATCCCACACCATTTAAGGTCGTCACACTAAGAGTGTTAAATGCCATTTAAGGTTGTCATGCCCTTTTCTTCTAAGCTCACCTTCTCCCGTTCGCATAAATCTTTGGGATGATCGGTTGTTAGATCCTATTCAAACCTGTTAAATTTAAATCTTTTTAAAAGACTTTAGAAGGATAGAGTGAGAATTTAGAAACACATATATATATATATATATAAGTGTTCAAGGAATACAAAATGTATAAGCTTCAACTCAAAGTTTTTTTGAATACAAAATTTGCTAAGGCATGTAGCCAGGAATGCGACTGTCTTAGTTTAGGGCGCATCCCCTTTAAACTGCTGGAGCATCCCACGCTTGATGAGCGTTTCAAACCCAATCTTCAAAGAATAACATCCATTGGTAGTGTGTATGTGATTTTGATAAGACTCACACTATCTCCTCATGTCCCTCTTATGTGGCGGGGACCTTAATTTCTACAGCCAATTGGGAAGGTTCTTTTTCCTAATGCTTTTAAGGACATCCTCCAAGCTACATCACAAGGGTGTGAATTCCTTGTAGGGACTTTCTTCCTATTTCTCCTCCTTCTTCCTCATCTATGCCTTGACAGAGGCCATGTCTTTAGGCCTATGAGCTCTAATATTAGAATCCTCTACCTTATGAGAGTTAATCTAGATTTAGAGGGTGGCTTGGCCTTCATATAGGTGGTTGATGCACCTCAACAAGTGTGCCATATCCTTTGTCTGCTGGGGATATTAATCGAAACTTCCTTCCATGACTTATAGAGTGTTATTCATTAGAAATATATTCTCTGAGAGGAACTAAACCGTAGTGAAAAAAACCTAGGATATATAGAATAAGAAGGTTTTAAAAGAGCAAGTATGAGGATAGGTATGCATCCTTTTGTCATAGGCTGCGGCTTGTCTGAACTAAAGGATATTGTTGTGGCCTGCTAAGGCAACGTGGAAGGAGGAAACGGACTCTTGAGACAATAAGGATGCGAGTGTGGCCTATCTTGAGAAGTGTCCAACAAAGGTGATACGAGTGAACACAACTTCTGCCCTGAAATAATTTAATTGGGTTTTACAATTTGTCGATCTCTCTCCTTCAAGTGATAAAGTGACTAAAAAGTTAGTATGAGGTAGCGTAACCTATCTTGGACAGTTTTAATGATCCTTAAGGCAATTTCCTATTTACATTTTGTCCATCGAATCGTCGATTTCCTAATGACGTTACCTAGCCTTTTGCAACTTAACCCAACCTACAAGCCATTAGGCCTTTCGTGAGAGTTTTCAAGAATTTTACGGCCTATGGTACCGAATAAAATAATTTTAATAATCTAAAATAATAATATGTCAAAAATACAAAGATTGGCTAAACTGTTGCATAAGGGATGCGACATATTGGCAGTCAACATGCCAGGCCGCATCCCACAAGCCGCATCCAATAATTTGTTAAATAACCTAAGTTTGGAAACCAAAATCCCCTCCTATATGAAATAAAGTGGCATAATACGCCTAAAATCATAGAGAAAGACGGAGAGGTATGCATCCCTAGTTACCTACCTTTATGATGAGATTTTCAACTAAACTAGCTATGGTAACATCATCGGGTTAAGGAAACTTGTTCTAAAGCCATAGAAAAGGACTTATATGACATATTTAGAAAGAAAAATTCCCATAGGGGGTTTGCATGAAAAATATGAGTCAAATAACTAAAATTTCACCCATGGGATAATGATTCAGATACCCCCATGGATGAAACAAGGTATTATGGACCCGATTTAAGAGGAATCTTGGTAAAATACCTTATTTCCAACAGATTGTACCAAAATGATGATGCAAGAAATTGGATTGGTAAGAAATAACCATGCCATCAAAGTTATTCTTAATCGTTATAAAGTGTAAAAACTATAACAAAGTAAGAAAATAGAGATTGAACACAAGATATAGGGTGGTTCGACTACAAATGAGCCTACGTCCTCTTTTGCTGCCACATTCCCATTATATGTTTGCATTATTACAAAGGTTGGTTTCCAAAACAGCCATACAAGAGAGAGATAGAGTGCTAAATATATGAATATATAGAATATGTGCTAAGTTGGATGTGACCTATAGAGTAAGGCTATAGATGGGGCGTGGACTGCAGTGGCTCAGGTGATGAGTTGTACTGAGTAAGCTCTGAGAGAGAGAAAGTGGGTGGAGAGTTTGGCAGGTCTTCGTTGTCAAAACATGTCCTGCTAAATGAGGGGTGAGCATTTTGATTTATAGAATTCAAGGTAAGGCTCACATTCATAGAACACGTGACATATGGATAAGTGATGAAAATGTGGTATCCTTCTATAAGTTGGACAGATGGCAAATGCATGCTGAGGTGGATAAGTAGGTGGACGTGGTCTACGGGAGATGTGGTCGTGGCCTCTACATGTGTAGGACGAAGAATGATGTCGCGACCTATCTGAGCCTCAGGCAAGGACATTATATTTGTGCCTTTCACGATCGTGGAATTAGTATTGGACATATTAGTATATGATCTGCATATATATGACCTATTCAAGATTGAATTGCATTTCGGGTATCACCCGTTACGTATTCGGGAGGAGGATATTCCGAGTAATTATTTTTTGACGTGATATGGATCATTTAGGTTCAAGGTCATGCAGTTTGGGCTGATCAACAAGCTAAAAGTGTTCGTAGACATGATGAATTGGATATTTTGACCATTTCTAAATCGGTTCAACATAATTCTTATTGATGACATTCTATTGTATGCTCGGTAAAAGGAGGAACATGTGCAGAAATTATCATGAGTTTTGCAGACACTACGAAAAGATAAGTTGTACACTAAGTTATCTAAGTGTAGGTTTTGGCTTTGAGAAGTACAACTCTTGGTCAATATTGTATGAACAACTGGGATTTCGATAGATCATAGCCAAGGTTTTGCAGTTGGAAATTTGGAATAGACCACTACACTTATAGATGGTAGGAGTTCTTTAGGGTTAGCGAGTTAGAACATGAGGTTCATTCATGGGTTCTCTAAGATGGCCAAGCCACTAAATTACCTCATCCAAAGGGGGTACCGTTGTTTTAAGTATATATTGTAAACATTTGAAGATCTTAAGGAGAAGATTATTACCACACCCTCCCTTTCTTTACCATGAGGCGGTGTGGAGTACTTGGTATATGCTGGTGAATTACTCCATAAATTAGGAGGCGTATTGATGAATGATGAGACTCCAACAACTTATATTTTCCAAAATCATAATCCTCAGAAGGGTCATCATCCCACTTAAGATCGGGAGTTAACAGTGGTAATCTTTTTCCTTCTATTTGATATGCTTTGGTCATGTATCGTTAACCTTAAAGGGATTTTACAAGGTCAGGATGCGGAATAATTGATCGTTACTGCTTGTCAATGCCATATTGGATCATTTGAAGAGAAGTACCTTATTGTGATGAGTTCATCATTAGTTTTAATGATAACTTCTTGATAAAGTGTAAGGAATTGTAATAGTGGTTGCATTTACACCCAATTTTTGGGGTCAAGGTTTGTTCGAGTTCAAGGGTGGAACTTTACCATGGGAAGTCATGGAGGTTGTAACTAGGAAGAGTCCCTTTCTACGTTAACATAGAAGGTTACATTTCCAAGAGAAATTTATTGTGCCAGAAGGTCCTAATCTACGAAAGGTAGCTTGGGCAAGGAAAATATTTTATGGGTTACTTTACATTCTAGAATCATGTGCTTGTACGATAATTTGAGGAATTCGTACGGTTAATGAAATTAAACAACTATTGGTATAACTTGTGTCAATAAGGGGCCCATGACATTATATAACGTAAAACACAAGAGACATTCAAAGAGTTATAGGGTTCGATATCCTATTGTAGAAGTGGGAGAGTAAACTCAATGATTTTTTATATGATTCATGGGTTCTAAAGGGGTCATGAAATTAGGTAACGTCATTAGAGTTAGAATGACCAAGTTTATTAAGAACTAAGAGTAAAAGTTGTTGTGTGTGAATGTATTCAGGGTACCTCAAAAGTGTGGTGTTCATAAGAGGGTGTATGAAGATTTTTAGAGAAGGCAAAGTAGCTTATCTAAAGAATAAAAACATGGTTTGGGGTCCCAAGAGGTAGGTCAGGTACTTTTGAAGACCTCCTCGAGGATGGATATTACAAATTCGTATTCCAAAGTGAAGTTAGCACTCCGATGTATGGGTCTTTTCCCATACTAGTGGATTGGGTGGGGATGATATCATTTTACCACACCTTATCACCCTCAGTGAATGCATGATGTTGATATGGGTGCATAATGGAGGGAGTTCATACAGGATGTAGAGTGCGTAAAAATCCTAAGCTAAAGCTCTGATACCAATTGGAGAATGCGTGATATCAATTATTTATGGGTTCTCAAATTTCCAATATTAAAACTTATTTAATTAGAGTCAATCTTCAATCCACTTTTATTAAACCCTAAACATGCATCTATGTGAATAAATCAAATATAAAAACCAAACAATCACAAGTGCAATCTAAGGAACACTTAAATTCAGGAAAAAAAACTAAAGGGAAAAACCTTCTATTTCACTATTAAATGTAAATCACAACTTACAATTACATAGAGAAATTTGCAATGAATTTCCCACAGAGACCACAACCTAGAACCAACAAAGATTCCCTCAAGGACCTCAAGAACTGCAACTCTGTAACAACCCTCGCTTTTGAGGTCCTATTTTATATTTAATTTGCTAGATATAGTGATTAGATATAAAGATGATGATATGTGGAGTAGGTATTAATTTAAGAAAGAAAGTTAATATCTACTATGATGTTGCATATTTACCGTATGCAGAGGTGAATTTTGCTATGTTATGTTTTGTAATGTCATAGGATTTAAAAATGACATTCGGCTTAAAATGAAATCGGAACCTAAAATGAATTATAAAATTTCCAAATGATAATTTGGAGGGTGCCAATAGTTCCGGGAGGTTCGAGATAGTCAAATTGTGTGCCATATTATTTTTCTAGGTTCTGGGCACTTTTGACTGGTAGTGGCTTATACGAGTAGTTGCGTATTATTTTACCGCGTATTAATCACATAAAGCTGGAAATTTGGACATAAGGCACGATTTATGTCTTAAACTAAGTCACTATTCCCCTAATTGAATTGGTAAACCTAGAGAAAGAAAGATAAGAAGAAACCTTGGGAGAAAGGGAGAGATTGAAGCTTGGGTGATTGTTATTGCATACAACTTCATAAAAATATGAACTTGCAAGCTTGAGGCAAGTTATCTACTTGCTATTTTATGATTTAAGTAGAGTAATTTGCATTGATAGTTGTGGTTATGTATGGTTTAAGAAACTTAGGGCTTTAAATTGATTTATGGGCTTGGAATGTTTGGATATTCATTTGAATGGGCATTGATGATGAAATTTTGGTTGTTGGGTGCATTTATACTCAATTAGTAGCAAGAAATGATAAGGGTTTGGGTTGGTTGAGTTTAGAGGATATTAGGAGTCCAAGACTCCATAACCATATTGGCAAAAATTCGTAGGAGGCTCATGGCCGAATCGATTCGCACAGAGGCAGTGTCCAGGTCTGGTGAACCGAATCGATTCGGTCATCCCCCGAATCGATTTGACTGTTATGCAGAATGTTGGTTTTCCTGACCGAATCGATTCGGCCAGGTCGAATCGATTCGCTTGTCTGGCCGAATCGATTCGGAAATCCTGCATTTTCTTTTTCTTTTTTCTTTTCTGATTTTTACCCTTTCCCTTAGGATTATGGCCTAGGACCCTTCTTGAATGAAGTAAACATAGGATCCTAGAGTTTTAGTCGAGTTTGGTCATTACCCTATTGTTGAATGGGATCACTTGGGGTTAATTCAGTGGTACTTAAATTGATGTTTAGGCATCACTTCTCAATTGGTAAATAAATTGGAAAATAGAATGCTAAGCCCGTATGTGGAGATTTTAGAGGCCTTTTTGAGGTATATAAAACCTTGGGACCTATAAGATTTTGGGAAATTGTGTAGAGAATACTTTGGGACCTAATTATATGATGATATTGAATAAGAAATATTCCAAGGTAAGTATTTCAAGTAAAATGAAATACATGCGATTAACGGTAATGAAAATGAGGTTTAAATTCGGTAATTGTTAAATTAGTTAAACATACCTCTCTAAATGCTATCATAAGGGAAGTTCGCGCATGAGGTGATGTCCCTTGACTATTGAATGCAGGCTGACTATAGTCCTCGGCCATATTCGGGGTTTGTATATGTTTTTCTGCGCTAGTGAGGTAATTCTGGGTGTGGTTATGACTCAGTCGCAGGCATATGGCCACTTCCCGACGTGCGTTAGGTGCCCAGGTTGTCTTGTATAGATAGGCCCTGGAAGATTATAGTCATTTAGGGGCGCGCCCAGTGGGGAAACTTGGAGGGGCGGTCTTAGAAATGTTATATGTATAAGAATATAACCTTTCTAACTCAAGTGCGACTTGAGATATGTGAATTGCCATAAAATGAGATGGTAATTATATTCCTGCTAAGGAATGGAAAACCGAAAGATATGATGGAAATTATATTCCTATTAAGGAATGGAAAATGATAAGATATGGAAGAAATGAAATTTAATTTTATTTCTCTTGCTTAATTTAATAACTGTTAGAAATCTATATAATTGCATTATCACATTTGATGATTAGGTTGTAAGATTCTCACTCACATTATTCATTATTTTTGTCCATATCTATCATGTTTCTTACTCTTCTAGGAATCATATATAAATCGGGCCCTGACTCGTTCATTTTCAATGTTGTGCATGTTGTTGTATCCGCTCAGGTGCTCCTCCGCAAGGGCGCCCGTTATGATTTCCTTACTCCTATACTTTTGACAGGCTGTATGACCTTGCGGATTATTACAGGATGTTTGTTAGACACCTTCATTTTTGGACTTTAGATATGATCGGGTCTTTCATTCGGGCTAGTGGCCCATCTTTTGTACTTGTTAATGGATGTAGTATGTAATATATTAAATTATTGAAACACTTTGAATGTAACTGTGGACCGACAGATTATTCGGTTCTTTTATTGTATGTCATTTTGGGTAATTATCTATATGTTCCTTCGAAATTCCACTTTCATCAGATTTGGGTTGTTTAATTTATTTCTTAACTCGTTATCAAACCAAAAATTTTGACAACCTGCTTTTTGATTTAGGGAGTGGTCTTCTTGTATACCTATTTTATTGTAATGATGCTGAGGATGATATCCATCCATCATTTCGTTATGTCGAGGTATCGGGCTGGCTACCCCTTATTTTGGAATGCGGGTTGTCATAGATGGTATCAGAGCATCAGGTTCTAGAGTCTTTTGGATCTTTGTGGACTTGTCACGTTCTACCATAGCGTTCTCTGATATAGAGCCTAATGTTAGGACTGCTTTGTTTCTTATGCTTACGATCTTCTGTAAAATAGATTGTTTTAAGTAGAATTCTAACTCTGTTGTTTCTCTATCTCAGATGCTGCCTAAAAGAGGTTGCCCGACAAGACGCAATAGGGTTTTAGATGAGGATGTTGGTCCTCCCCTTCCTCCACAAGGAACATTCAATGCCGCGGATGTGGAGAATATAGTGGCTCAAACCGTTAATGCGGCCATGACAGCAGTGGCCCAACAAGCGCCACAGGCTCAACCAAGGGCGCCAGATGCCCAAGTTCCTACCAGACCTTCTCCGTGGGAGAGAGCTAGGGAATCTTTTCTAAAGGGTGAGCCCCCGGAATTTGACGGGAGCTCGGATGTTATAAAGGCGAATCAATAGAAGAAATATATACAACGCCATCTACGTATGGTGGAGTGTGGTGAGGACAGGAAGCAAGCCCTTTTTACTTTTATACTGGTTGGGGCCGCATTGCAATGGTGGGAGTCCGTGACTACGCCAGAACAGAGGGATACAATGTCGATCTCTGAATTTTGGGTTTTGTTTAATCATAAGTACTTTCCTCCCGCAATTTAAGGGGAGATGATAAGGAGGCTGCAGGACCTTGTACAAGGGGAGAGGTCAGTAGCGGAATATGAGGAGGAATTCAGCCAGTTGGCAAGTTTTATACCGGATGAAGTGACTCCCGAAGAAAAGAAAGTTTCGAATTTTATGAGAGGGTTGAACTGGAGAATTCGGCAACACTTGCTGGGTAATCCGGCTTTACAGACTTTTGGGGACGTGATGAATGCACCTCTATTACATTGCCATGAGCATAGACTATTTTTGTAAAGTGGCAAGAAGGCCTTCGTGGTGGGGCAAGAGGGAAGGCCGGGAGGTAGTGGGATTGGAGGAGGTGTCTTCCCCTCATCCCAACCTTCGGGCAGTAAACAGAAAGAAAGGGATCCCCAACAGGGGGACTTGTCGAAGAGGCAGCGTTCTAGTGGGTTTAATTAGGAGAACCATAATAATAGGCACGGCCAGGGTGCCCCACAACAACAAGCAGGCCGTGGTGGTCAGGGAGGTAGAGGCCAACAGGGCCAAGGTGTGAATTAGTTTAGAAATAATCGTGGTCGAAATGCCGAAAATATGATAGGTCGGTATTTCCAATGCGGGGAAGCGGGTCACTATAAGAAGGAATGTCCTCAGTTGATTGGGGGACAGTTTCCTCCAGCTCCACAGCAGCCGTACGTTCAGTTCCCTCCACAGGTGCCTAACCCAGTTGCTCCTCCACAATAGGGTCAGTTACAGTATGGTAGGGTCTACCATATTCAGGATGCTATGCTTCCACCAGCTCCACCTGCACCGCCATCCATTGAGGGTAAGTTCCTTATTGAGGGACATATGAGTCGTGTTTTATTTGATACCAGTGCGACGCATTCTTTCATTTCTAGGAGCTTTGCTCAGACCACCGAGTTGATTAAATCTGCTGAAAGAACTTTTACTAGTGTGGAGTCCTCTATGGGTGATGGGTCACTCATCTTCTTTGTTTGTAAAAATATAGAAATCTCTCTCGGTAATTTATGCTTTGAGGCCGATTTACTCGTCCTGGACATGGTCAAATATGACGTGATTTTGGGTATGGATTGGCTTATGAAGTATCATGATATAGTAAATTGCTACGGGAAGAGTGTAGTCTTCGTCGTTCCGGGACAAGAAATGTTCCTGGTAGTTTTACCTCATTTAGAGGGGAGTACTAGTACTTATTTATATTGCATTGCCGAGGAGACTTCTAGGGAGGTAGTTGTTCCCTTGGATTCTATTCCGGTTGGGAAACACTTTGAGGATGTTTTTCGGGAAATACCGAGTTTGCCTCCTAGCCGTGAGATTGAGTTTGTGATCGATTTAGCGTCGGGAATGAGGCCTATTGAGAGGGCTCCATATCGAATGGCTCCGGTTGAAATGAGGGAGCTAAGAGATCAAATTCAAAAGTTATTGGAGCAGGGATTTATTCGGCGTAGCACATCGTCGTGGGGTGCTCCAGTGTTGTTTGTTAAGAAAAGAGATGGTTCTCTCCGGTTATGTGTGGACTATAGAGAATTGAATAAGGTCACCATTCGGAATAAATACCCTTTACCTCGTATCGATGACTTGTTTGATCAACTTCTAGGAGCGATGTACTTTTCCAAAATCGATTTGACGATGGGGTATCATCAATTGAGGATACGGGAGGAGGATGTATCCAAGACTGCTTTTCTAACAAGGTACGGGTCCTATGAATTTTTGGTTATGCCCTTTGGACTAACCAATGTCTCCGCTATATTTATGGATCTCATGAATAGGGTGTTTTGAGATTTCCTGAACCAATTTGTTATTGTGTTCATCGATGACATTTTAGTCTATTCTCGAATGGAATCTGATCATGCTATGCATTTAAGGTTGGTCCTACAGAGACTACGGGACCATCAACTGTATGCTAAGTTCGAGAACTGTGGCTTTTGGTTACAGGAAGTACAGTTTTTGGGTCATGTGGTGACGTCCTAGGGTGTATCAGTGGATCCAGGGAAGGTGGTTGTGGTGAGGGAGTGGGGTCAGCCCACGACACCTACCGAGGTTCGCAGTTTTTTGGGTTTGGCGAGTTATTACCGTCGGTTCATCAAGGGTTTCTCTAAAATAGCTAGCCCTTTGACAAATTTGACCCGGAAAGGGGTGAGCTTTATTTGGGATGATTCTTGCCAAACTTCATTTGATGAGGTTAAAGAAAGATTGACTTCGGCTCCGGTCCTTGCATTGCCAAAACCGAGATTAGAATATCCAGTCTTCACCGATGCATCTCTTCAAGGATTAGGAGGTGTACTTCAGCAAGAGAGATGGGCTATCGCTTATGCTTCCCGCAAGTTGAAGCCCCATGAAAGAAACTATCTGGTGCATAACTTAGAACTAGCCGCAGTTGTCTTTGCCTTGAAAATATGGAGGCATTATCCCTTGGGAGGGAAGTTTAGTCTTTTCATGGACCCAAATTGCTATAATATTTATTTTCACAGAAGGACTTGAATATACAACAGCGCCGATGGTTAGAGTTCGTGAAAGATTATCAATTTGATATTCGTTATCATCCGGGTAAGGCGAACGTTGTAGCGGATGCCTTAAGTAGGAAGCCCGATGGAGAATTAGATGAGGTTTGGAAAGCTAAATGGAAGGAACTATGTCAGGAGGATGCGGTGGTGAGATCATTCATGTCGATAATTACCGTTACTCCTGCCATTGTGGCTAGGGTGGTAGAAGCCCAAGGAAGGGATAAGGGGTGTCAAGACCATATTCGCCGATTGCTGTCTGAGGGAGCGGAGTCTTACTCAATTGGTTCTGAGAGTGGATTACGCTTCCATGGAAGACTCATTATTCCGGAGGAAGGAGATTTGAGACGGGCAGTGATGGCTGAATCTCAAGGGTCTAGGTTCACGGTTCATCCTGGTGGGGACAAAATGTATCAGGACATGCGCCGTCAGTATTGGTGGCCAGGTATGAAGAGGGATATTTCGGAATTTGTCCCCCAATGCACTACTTGTCAACTGGTCAAGATCGATCATCAGAGACTGACAGGTTTGTTGCAATCGTTAGAGATCCCGGTGTGAAAATGGGAAAGCTTATCGATGGATTTTATCATGGGCTTTCCAAGGTCACAAAGTGGTTGTGATTCAATTTGGGTGATTGTCGACCGGTTGACAAAGTCGGCACACTGCCTACCTGTGCGGACAGATTATGACACTTCTTGGTATGCCCGCTTATTCATCGAGGAGGTGGTGAGACTCCATGGGGTGCCTTTGAATATAGTTTCCGGCCGAGACATAATTTTCTTTTCCCACTTTTGGAGGAGTTTCCAAGAAGCGATGGGGACCGAATTAAGGTTAAGCACTTCGTATCATCCTCAAACAGATGGCCAAACTGAAAGGGTAAACCAAATGTTGGAGGATATGCTTCGCATGTGTATGCTTGACTTCAAAGGTGGTTGGGAACAATATCTCCCATTGGTTGAGTTTGCTTATAACAACTCTTACCAATTCACAATTGCAATGGCACCTTATGAAGCTTTGTATGGAAGACCGTGTAGATCACCCGCTTGTTGGTTGGAAGTGGGTGATAATAAATTTCTTGGACCTGAAATGATCCAAGATACTTCCTCAAATATTGAATTGATTCAAAATCGCATTCAGATAGCCCAAGACCGTCAAAAGAGCTATGCCAATGTGGGTCAATGACACATGGAATTGGAGATTGGGGACCAAGTCTTGGTTCGAGTGTCGCCCATGAAAGGCATAAAGCGTTTCGGTAAGAAGGGGAAGCTTGCGCCACGCTTTGTTGGACCTTTTCCAGTTATTGAAAAGGTGGTTCCAGTGGCATACCAACTTGCTTTACCAGAACCATTGCAACAAATTCATGATGTATTCCATGTTTCCTCCATAAAGAAGTATATGAGGTGTGAAGGTGCGCTTTGGTACATCCCTTTCGAGGATATTGATTTGCAACTCAATGTTTCATATGAAGAAAAACCGGTTGCTATTCTAGAGCATGGGGAGTGTAGATTAAGGTCTCGTGTGATGCCCTTGGTGCGGGTTCAATGGAGTCACCATAACGCTAAGGAATCGACTTGGGAATGCGAGGATGACATGCGAGAAAAGTATTCGCATCTCTTTATACAAGGTACGCTTGAATTTTGGGGACAAAATTCCCTCATAAAGGGGGGAGTATGTAACAACCCTCTCTTTTGAGGTCCTATTTTATATTTAATTTGCTAGATATAGTGATTAGATATAAAGATGTTGATATGTGGAGTAGGTATTAATTTAAGAAAGAAAGTTAATATCTACTATGATGTTGCATATTTACCGTATGTAGAGGTGAATTTTGCTATGTTATGTTTTGTAATGTCATGTGATTTAAAAATGACATTTGGCTTAAAATGAAACCGGAACCTAAAATGAATTATAAAATTTCCAAATGATAATTTGGAGGGTGCCAATAGTTCCGGGAGGTTCGAGATAGTCAAATTGTGTGCCATATTATTTTTCGAGGTTCCGGGCACTTTTGACTGGTAGTGGCTTATACGAGTAGTTACGTATTATTTTACCGCGTATTAATCACTTAAAGCTGGAAATTTGGACATAAGCCACGATTTATGTCTTGAAATAAGTCACTATTCCCCTAATTGAATTGGTAAACCTAGAGAAAGAAAGAGAAGAAGAAACCTCTGGAGAAAGGGAGAGATTGAAGCTTGGGTGTTTGTTCTTGCATACAACTTCATCAAAATCTGAACTTGCAAGCTTGAGGCAAGTTATCTACTTGTTATTTTATGATTTAAGTAGAGTAATTTGCATTGATAGTTGTGGTTATGTATGGTTTAAGAAACTTAGGGCTTTAAATTGATTTATGGGCTTGGAATGTTTTGAGATTGATTTGAATGGGCATTGATGATCAAATTTTGGTTGTTGGGTGCATTTATACTCAATTAGTAGCAAGAAAGGATAAGGGTTTGGGTTGGTTGAGTTTGGAGGATATTAGGAGTCCAAGACTCCATAACCATATTGGCAAAAATTCGCAGGAGCGAATCGATTTGGCTCCTGGCCGAATCGATTCGCACAGAGGCAGTGTCCAGGTCTGGTGAATCGAATCAATTCGGTCATTCCCTGAATCGATTCAACTGTTATGCAGAATGTTGGTTTTCCTGACAGAATCGATTCGCTTGTCTGGCCGAATCGATTCGCCCTAGTCCGAATCGATTCGGAAATCCTGCATTTTCTTTTCAGATTTTGACCCTTTCCCTTAGGAATATGACCTAGGACCCTTCTTGAATGAAGTAAACATAGGATCCTAGAGTTTTATTCGAGTTTGGTCGTTACCCTATTGTTGAATGGGATCACTTGGGGTTAATTCAGGGGTACTTAAAGTTTAGTCATCACTTCTCAATTGGTAAATAAATTGGAAAATAGAATTCTAAGCCCATATGTGGAGATTTTAGAGGCCTTTTTGAGGTATATAAAACCTTGGGACCTATAAGATTTTGGGAAATTGTTTAGAGATTACTTCAGGACCTAATTATATGATGATATTGACTAAGAAATATTCAAAGGTAAGTGTTTCAAGTAAAATGAAATACATGTGATTAACGGTAATGAAAATGAGATTTAAATTCGGTAATTGTTTAATTCCTTAAACACACCTCTCTAAATGCTATCATAAGGGAAGCTCGCGCATTAGGTGAGGTCCCCTGACTATTGAATGCAGGCTGACTATAGTCCTCGGCCATATGCGGGGTTTGTATATGTTTTTCTGCGCTAGTGAAGTAATTTCGGGTGTGGTTATGACTCACTGGCAGGCACATGGCTAGTTCCCGACGTGCGTTAGGTGCCCAGGTTGTCTTGTATAGATAGGCCCTGGAAGATGATAGTCATTTAGGGGTGCTCCCAGCGGGGAAACTCAGAGGGGCGGTCTTAGAAACGTTATATGTATAAGAATAGAACCACTTGAGGTATGTGAATTGCCATAAAATGACATGGTAATTATATTCCTGCTAAGGAATGGAAAACGGAAAGATATGATGGAAATTATATTCCTATTAAGGAATGGAAAAAGATAAGATATGAGAAGAAATGAGATTTAATTTTATTTCTCTTGCTTAATTTAATAACTGTTAGAAATCTATGTAATTGCATTATCACATTTGATGATTATGTTGTCAGATTCTCACTCACATTATTCATAATTTATTGTCCATATCTATCATGTTTCTTACTCTTCTGGGAATCATATATAAATCGGGCCCTGACCCGTTCATTTTCCATGTTGTGCATGTTGTTGTATTCGCTCAGGTGCTCCTCCGCAAGGACGCCTGTTATGATTTCCTTACTCCTATACTTTTGATGAGCTGTATGACCTTGCGGATTATTACAGGATGTTTGTTAGACGCCTTCATTTTTGGACTTTAGATATGATCGGGTCTTTCATTCGGGCTAGTGGCCCATCTTTTGTACTTGTTAATGGATGTAGTATGTAATATATTAAATTATTGAAACCCTTTGAATGTAACTGTGGACCGAAAGATTATTCGGTTCTTTTATTGTATGTCGTTTTGGGTAATTATCTATATGTTCCTTTGAAATTCCACGTTCATCAGATTTGGGTTGTTTAATTTATTTCTTAACTCGTTATCAAACCAAAAATTTTGACAACCTGCTTTCTGATTTAGGGAGTGGTCTTCCTGTATACCTATTTTATTGTTATGATGCTGAGGATGATATCCATCCATGATTCTGTTATGTCGAGGTATCGGGCTAGCCACCCCTTATTTCAGAATGTGGGTTGTCACAAACTCCTCCTTAAATAATGAATACTAACGAGTATGCCCAATGACCACAGTCAATTGCAATAGCTCCCGCAAGAACTACCAATCCAGAAGTAGAGAAATCTTCTCTACAAGAGAAACTTAAACAAATATGTGTTTTGGGTTCCAAAATGATTCACAAAAGTATATAGGATGTTTTGTGTGAATCTAAAACATGAATTTAACCTAAAAGCTAAAGACTAAAGTTCTGCAGATTTGCAGTGTTCGTGTAGCAAAAGTCTTGAATGAAAAGTCTCACAAAATAAGTATTTATAACAAAGTAGAATACTTGAGGCGACGTATTCGTCCGAACGAATTATGGATGTCTTTTGAATGACATTAGATGTTGTTTGAACGACCTATCAAACGATGTATAAAAATGCAAAACAGTGTAGGGTCGTTTGATGAAAATAAGGAACGATTGATCTTGCGACCTAAGAAACGACATGGGATGGGGTCATTTAAACGACATGTCAATGTTGTTTGAATGACATAAATGAAAATTTATTTTTTTATAATCTCGCTTAGAGGTATTCCAAAAATTATTTTCACTTAGAAAAATGCCTCATTTTGATAAAAAAATAGTTTAGAAAAATTTCCTAATACTATCGTAAAACATTTTCGAAACTTAAACGCATTCCTTACCAAAATCAATCTCGTAGATGACTTTTGTTGAAGATTCTTGATATTCGGATCCGATGTCTTAAACAAATGATCGTGAACTTCCTTCGACGGTTGTAACGGTATACGACATACTCAATGTAAACTCAAGACGATGGAAAACATGTCCTTACAAATCTCCCCCTATGTCTATGCCGGTATAAAATAAAAACAATATGAATTATCGATACATGTTCTACACAAATCTAATACCCTCCCATGAACCCAAAAGTGGAAAGATACTAAAAATGCAAGTCTTTAAAAAATCTTCAAACTTTAAATCTTCAAATCTCTTTGCTTTCCTTGCTCTTCTTTTTGCGTGCTTTCCAAATAATCATTAAAGTCCTACACACAATAAACAAAACATATACCTTCGTGACGTATCGAGTTTGAAATGAGATAAACATAAATCAAATCAAGTAAATCAATGCTCCCCCATAATTCATAATCCCATAATTCATAATTCATTCTCCCATTTTCTTTGCTCGAAATAGACAAGGAAAAGAACAAACATAATATATATCAAATACGCTCATGCAAGGATATACTCAAAAGGACCCACAAACTATTTTTTATTTTCAAAATATTTTTCAAGGAAAAATAATCTTACAAAAAATAACACACACCATGAATTTACACTAAGATAACCAAATCGTGGAAACAAAATGAATGGGTGTGAACAAATTCGATAGGAAAATCAACTCAAACATACATAACATATGTGCACGATGAATATGGATACTCCTAACGAATGAACTCAAAATCTTCCTTAGGTGTAAAAATTGTTGAATTCAAATGATATCGACTCAATCTAATCAACAAATCAAAGTCTAAAATCATTTCCAAACCAATAATGTCCAAAACTATGTAATGCTTTTTCAAGACATTGTCAGGACCTGCAAACCCATTGATTTCTAACCAAATTCCCACATAAATAATAATGATCATATTTTTCTATTCTATTCTTTTATTTTGAATGATCATATCAAACTAAACTATTTTGTCCTTGGCTACTTTTTATAATGCCACACTTTTTTAGGATCTTTTAAATGGTGGCTTTCACGCAGAGGTTATTTTCTCCTCTCGTAGCCCCTTCCTGTGTACACTCATCATTTTTTCATAAACAAATTCCTCACGTGCAATGACTCTACTTTCATTGTCAAGTTTTAATGCATTTGGTTCATTTTAAAGAGATAATTGAGATGAAAACACTTCGACCAACATGTGATAGACAAGTACAATAGTCAAATAAATCCGTGCAAGTGTGCATTAAAGGAAATCACGAGTCAAACATGTAGGAAGTAACAACTAATCATATCTCAATGACCCCAAACATTGTAAAGCACATGGATGAAATGATATATCATTTTAAAACACTATCAAATAGTCACACGGATATGGAATGAAGTTGTAACTTGGTCATCTTAAATTTCCATCCATAAACAATGTAAGACAAAATATAAAAATCTTTTTGTCTTCTTCCAAAAAATTTATCAAAATAGAATATTTTTATTTTTTTTAAAATTTTAACAAAAAATAGAAAATCTTTTAGTATTTTCCCAAAAATTTTCAAAAATAAAAATCTTTTCGAATTTTTTGAATAATATATCAAAATGGAAAAAATAAATACAATGGTAGTAAACACTATCATTAGGTATAAAGTAGCATCTTGAAAATCATCTTATTCTAGCAAACAAGTCTAAACCTCAATCATTAGGTTCAGAGGAGTTTTCTAAAGGTGGTGACGTCCTATGAAAAACATCCATCAAATCATGTAAAGTCTGGACTAAATACTCGACGTGCTCTCTAAAGTGCTCAAAATCTTTCATGTGATGTGTAGGATCATGAAAAGTATCATGTGTGGGTGTGCGTGTGGGAACACGTGTAGTAGCATAACTAGGTAAAAACCTATGAGACACACTACCCAAGTTAAAGTAAAATTCCCTAAGGTGTCCTCTCTTCTTGCAATGGGAACAAACATAAATGGGTTTAGGACCACCTCTTTCAAAAAGATTAGGACGGGCTCTCCTACGTGGAAACAGATGCCAAGGTGGATTAAGTCAAGAGCCATATGGATATATCACAAACTCGAAACATGGTAAGTAGACGCACTGTCATAAACTATTCTTAATCTCTCAACATTACCCAAAACGGGACCGAGGAGCATTATTCCAACCTTTTTAGATATGTCCTCTAAAGTGGCCTTGACCTCCCGGGCATTTTCGAGATCTCTCTCGAAATGAGATACACAGACTTCAAGTTCATTCTTTTTCTGGCCTAAGATGATCAACTGATCACATAAAGAAACTTTCACCTTCTCGAGTTGAATCTCCGATGCCTCACATTCCCTCAAAACTTCTATCTCTCTCTCCAAATCTAACACCTTAAGACCTAAATCTTTATTCAACTTATTCTTCTTTAAAGTCTCGTCGTATAAATCTCTAAACACTTTTGGAGATGACTTTCACCCTCACTTTCAATCTCACTTTCACACTCACTATCTCCCGAATGGATAGAAACATCATCGAGACTATCACGTTTACAAGTTTCCTCATCGTCGTGGGACAAGCTAGAAGAACTCACATGACTAGCCATGAAAGCAACGCACTTTCCATGTGGTTATTAATTCCCGGAATCATCCAATTTGATATCACTATTGCTAAGAGTGGTTGTACGAGAAATATTCGTTCCCTTTCTCTTTAGCATAGTGGGACATTGAAACACTTTGTGCCCTTTATCCTCACACTCAAAACATCTCGCCTATTATTGTTTCTCACCACTCTCTCTGTCCTCCTCTTTCTTTTTATTTTTCTCAAAAATATTTTTATTGGAAGAATTTTCTTTGGAAAATTTGAGAAACTTTTTAAAATTTATAGAAAACAAGGACACATCATCAAAATCAATCATTCCCTCTGACTCATACTTACAAACTTTCTCTTTCTTCTTTTTCACTTTCTTGTTAGACACTTCCTCACCTTTTCTAGATTGGGCCCTAAGTGCAATCCCTTTATCCTTAGGCTTAACGATTTTGAGAAACAATCCGATCTCATAAGTTTGAAGGTATCCAATGACTTCTTTTAACCTAAAGGTATCTAATATCCCCAATGAATTTAAAATAGTGACCTTAGGAATATAATGGGATGGGAGTGACCTCAAAATCTTTTAAATAACTCTGGTCTCCTCAATCTTCTCACCCAAATTAAAACTCGTGTTGACTATATCCGATAACCTAGCATAAACCTCGTCAAAACACTCAGACTCTGACATGGTGATAGTCTCAAACTGGGTAGTCAAATTTTGTAATTTGGATGCCTTAACCATATTGGTACCCTCATTTGTTAAGTGGAGGATATCCCATGCCTCTTTAGACGTGGTGCACGTTATGATACGACGAAACTCGTCAGGGGTGATGGCTCTAGAAATAGCACTAAGGCCTTGGGAGTTGTAGGTACTCCATTCACATATGAGCCAAACACATATATCAATATCCTTCAAACAAGATCTCACGTGGACTTTCCAATAGGAATAATTCGTTCCATCAAAGATGGGCATCTGATTATATAAGTTATCCATAACAAAAATGCGATTTTTCAAAAATTAATTTTTCTAAATCGATTGATATCATAAAAAAATTTGCATGAAAGGGATCTCATGGTAATTTGGTGAAACCTGCTCTGATATCAATTTGTGGGGTGCATAACAATCCCGAGCTAAAGCTATGATACCAATTTGAGAATGCATGGTATCAATTATTTATGGGCTTCACAAATTTCCAATATTAAAACTTATTTAATTATAGTCAATCTTCAATCCACTTTTATTAAACCTTATGCATACATCTATGTGAATAAATCAAATATGAAAACCAAATAATCACAAGCACCATTTCAGGAACACTCGAATTTAGGAAAAAACATCGAAGGGCAAAACCTTTTATATCACTATTAAATGTAAATCGTAACTTACAATTACATGGAAAAATCTTTAATGAATTTCCCATAAAAAATCCACATAGACCATAGCCTAGAACCAACAAAGCTTCCCTCAAGAACCTCAATAACTGCATCTCCTCCTTTAGTAGTGAATACCCACGAGTATCCCCAATGACTGCAGTCATCAGCAATAGTTCCTGCAAGAACTACCAATCCAATAGTAGAAAAATCTTCTCTACAAGAGAAACTTCAACAAATATGTGTTTTGGGTTCCAAAATGATTCACATAAGTATATGTGATGTTTTTTGTGAATTTAAAACATGAATTTGTCTTAAAAAGTGAAGACTAAAATTCTGCAGATTTACAGTTTTTGTGAAGCAAACTTATTGAATGAAAAGTCTCACAAAACAGATATTTATAGAACAATAGAATATTTTAGGCGGCGCAGTCGTTCGAATGACTTTTGGATGTCGTTTGAACGATATTAGATGTCGTTTGAACGACCTATCAGATGATGTATAAAAATGCAAAAAAGTGTAGGGTCGATTAATTCAAACAAGGAATGACCTATCTCGCGACATAAGAAACGACATGCGATGTCGTTCGAAGGGGTCGTTTGAATGAAATGTCAATGTTGTTTGAATGACGTGTCTATGTCGTTTTAACAACATAAGCAAAACATTAATATTTTATGAATCTCACCTACAAGTCTTCCAAAAATTATTTTTACTTAGAAAAATGTCTCTTTTTGACGAAAAAAAAGGTTAGAAAAATATCCCAATACTATCATAAAACATTTTTGAGACCTAAACACATTCCTTGCCAAAATCAATCTCGTAGATGACTGTTGTTGAAGATGCTTGATATTCAGATCATTCATCTTGAACAAATGATCGTGAACTTCCTTCGATGGTTATAACAGTATATGATATACTCAATGTAAAACTAGGAAATGGAAAACATGTCCTTACACATGACAAGTTGATATTTCAATGATCGAGTGAGTGGGTGAGGGTTAGCCAAGCGTGAGTTATGATGAGAGATCTTAGTGTAATACCCATGCCCAATATTTAACTTTTTTCCCATCCAAATTATAATAATACTAAACCCTTGGGATTTGGATCATTGTATGGGCTTTTATTGCTATATTTGATTATTCTTTGGGCTTTGATGTAAATTATTGGGAAAAAATAGAGAGTTTAAGAAATTGGTTCATTCGAACGAACTCAAGGTCGTTCGAACAAGATTCTTGTCTCATTCGAACGAGGTTACAGTTGTTCTAATAAGAGTCCAATATTGTTCGAAGTGGGTTCGAATGAGGATCAAAGAGTTGCCATTGTATAGTTGAACTGCCTCGTTAGCAGGTTGCTCGAAAGGTAGATCAAATGAGAAGCCAATCTCAATTGAACGGGGTCATTATCGTTCGAACAAGCTAGGCAAAAAATTTAAAATCGGGTTGCCCTTGTGCATTGTCATATTTCGAACCCTTGGATTGATGACATGTTGAGTTATAAAGCACTCATATGGAAAAAATGGGATTTGAAAGTTTGGGGTGTTTTTATAATGATTTTATGGGGTTAAATGGGTTTATTTTGAGTATGACAAGGGTCAAGTTAGGGGGGTCTCACCCCTACTATTTTCAAATTTTCTCTACCTCTCTCTAGCTCTTGGGAGGTACTTCACTCTCCCACAACCATAAACCACCATAAATCACCATTTCCACACCTTGTGACACCATTTTGTTTATAAGTTTTCCACCATATATATGAGCTTTATATACCCATATCCTCTACTATTGTGTAGAGCTACAAATTTGGAGGTAATTGTTAAGGGTTCGGAGAAGAAGAAATATAAACATATGGGGTTTGAAGGGTATTTTCTTGGAGCCTTCATGGAGACAATCTTTGTGGAGAAATGAAACCTCCATGAGGGAACCTTAGGAGGTGGGGGGTTTTCAATGATCTTCTTCCTCATCCAACTATTTCTGGAGCTCCATTTGAATTAGAAAAACTATACTCTTAGTTTAAGACTCTACTTTGCACATTAGTAGTCTTGTAGTTAGAATTATTAGAGTAGAATGCATGCATGAGTAAGAAGACAACTTCTTAACGTTTTGTGTAAATGGTTTATAAATTATTTCAAAGGTTTTGAGAAAAATATTATGATTCAAGAATGTTAAATAAATAATGTATTTGAAAAAAAATGGTATTAAACATTTTATGGAATAAAATGTTTTAAAAATGATATTTATCTTGCTAAAGAAATTTTTGGTGAACTATGTTTTAAAGTTTCTAACAAAACTAAAGATTTTATAAAAATGAAAACTTGTTGAAGTTTTGAAGAATAAAAATGTCCTTTAGTCTTGAAAAATGTATTTATGCAAGTATTGTGAAATTTCTAGAGCGAATCACATGTTAGACCCATTTGATAGGATTTTGGGGCTTAAAATCCAACCTCTCATGCATATAAATTTGTAGTGTTTTGAGTTTGAACATATAAACAAATTTAATGAGGTTTTTATTGGGTTTAAACATGAAATGAAGTAACTAGAAATTTCAACCCTTAAATTGCGTGAAAAAGGTGTTGAAACTGTGGTGACAGTATGGTTTTAAGACTACCTATACCAATAAAAGAAAATGAGGTTTTCCTTATGAAGTAGTATTGAAATGTTCAATGATTTTTTGAAAAAGAAAATAATGTAATAAAGATATTTTCAACTTGAGAATAAAGTTACTCTAAAATGTTAAAAATGTGTTAAGGTGTTACAAACACTTAAGAAGTTAGTGTGGGTAACTTAATGATATTTTGGGAAATAACACTTGTGAAAATGGAGGAAAAGATAAGTTTGAAAATAGACGGGTAAAATGTTAATTTTATGTTAAGTGGAATATTTTTATGAAATGAAAATGTTGGAAAAAAGTGTTACACAAAAAGAGTCCCAAATGAACATGATTTTGGGATAATATTAATGTTAGAGCAAAAGGACAAGAAATGATGATTTTCAAAGTGTAACACAAGTTAGGGTGGAACCTCAAATTTGGCTTCGGCCGACAGAAAGGAAAATTTGAATAATGTGGACATTTGTAAAATGTTAAAACACATTAATAAAGACTCGAATGATACTGGGAAATTAAAGAGGGCCGAAGTCCTGGGGGTGAGAGACTCAAAATCACCACCCAGAGCATATGGTAGCATAACCGACAGTATGGAGCCTATTAAAGTATGCAAAAATTGGAATATTCCGAGATGAAGATAATAAAAATGGAACATGTCAAGAAATGGGTTGTGTGATGAATACGTGAAAAGATACCCTAACTTGAATAAATTAATGAATTTTTCGGTAAAGGATAAAGTGGACAAGTAATGTGAAAATTGATTAATGTCCATATGGTAAAGGAATGAAAAAGTGAAGGAATTAAATGGGTAGTTAAGAAACCTAAAGAGGTCTAACCTGTAATTAACACAAGGGTGTGTTTATGAAAGGTTTTCAAAGGAAAAATAAGTATTTTCAAATACGGCATTTACGTGTGTTGAAAGGGTGATTTTTACTGAAAATACTATCATAGATTGGTACAATAAAAGTGGGTAATTTCTGTGAAAGAAATTATTTTTCTTAAACAAAGTATAATTGTTTTAAGTATTTAACCAAGTGTGTTAAATCAAGGAATAAAACTCGAGTCAAGAAAAAGGGAAATTATTTTACAAGATTAAGGTAAATTAATCGGGTAGGTAATGTTTTTGGAATAAAAACGGTTTCATGCATGTAGTATATATATGTATATATGTATATATATATACATGTTAGTTGCATGTGCACGTAGATATAATGTGTTAAAGTCTTTTTTTTCTGCTGTTCGATTCTATGGTGCATTGTTGTGATTTCCCACTAGGCATTCGACTCATTTCCTCATCTTTGTTACGATAGTTTGGGTGTGGTTCCATATTTTGAGAGTGGTATACATGTAAGTATTCCTTTATTTAATGTTAGTAACTCTGTACGCTTGGATTTTGAGGACGATTCCCATGGGCCTTTCATGCAGCTTGATTTTAAATGGGAATCGCATGATAAATAAATGAAATATTAATTAAATAAAACTGGACTAGAAAAATTATATAAGTTTTTTCATTTCACTTCACACTCAGATCGGATCAGTTTGACCACAAGTAATCCATAAATTCGAGTCGGGGCATTACAAATGGTATGAGAGATCTAGGTTCAAGGTTCCTTTCGGGAGTGACGTGGTGAGGTCGGTAGTAGATGTTTTGACGTCGGTGTTAGTTTTGGGCAGGTCACACTCGATTGGTGATGGTTTCAGTTCATGTTCATGATGGTGGAGGCAAAAATATTAGCATGATGGGTAATTCATTGTCAAGTGGCATGCGACCAAGTTAGTTGTGATTATCACTTTCACGCTTCTTATTAGACATGTTAGTGAGTTGAGGACTTTTACTTGGAGTATGTTTGGTGTCCTTATTAAACTAGTTAAGTACAAAATAAATAAGTGCTAGCGTTCAAGTAATGATTCTGTTGAGGGTCATGTGATGATCTCTAGTTACTGGTCAAGTTTTAAAAGAGTCTAATAATGTACGTGTCGGGTGCTGTCGTCCGAATTATCATAAATGGGTGATGTAACCTTTTAAGAGAAATTGAAAGCTTGTGTTATGGGTGGGTGTGATGCTCGAATATCATGGAATGACTACTGTAGGCGGGGTAACACTTGATTTTGAGGGTATTGGGAAATGCATTCAGGACTTAGATTGATGATGTCATATTAGAGATTTAAAAATGGCACCCAAGGGGGATATCGAAGCATGATTAGAATATTGGTGCGTGTCAACAACATAAGGTATAATAGACCTAGCAATGTAGGGACTAGTTCTTAGCATGTTTTTCTAAATTGGTATGGATTAGAAGATGTAGCCCTATATGGTACTTACTACCCTTAGAATACCAATTGGGTGTGGCTGTCACGTAAGTTTAGTTTGGGTTAAACCTGAAGAAAAGCTCGATAGCGACCTCGTTAAATAAAGTTTATTATAAGGTGAATGTTTCTCTTAACGATATTCTTCCTAAGGAGATGTTGGGTTGCGATCACGGTATGACAATGACCTAGATGCGTTAGGTTAGTCACGACGTCACTAGAGATGAGGACAAGGTCAACTTTGGCAAAGGCATTAGGAATTCTCCAATTGGAGTGGTTCATATGCGTCAAGGATGTAAGAGGGAGAGCCTTACTCCTAAGGAGGGAAGTCTGGCATTTGACTTTCCAGAGAACAACATGTTTGTATGTTGCTTCTTCTGATAAGGAGGAATGGTTGTGATTTAATTCATCATGATTGGTGACTCGATCCAGGGTGTGTGGCTAGGTCGGTACTAATCAGAATGTCTGGGAGGCGTCATAAACTTCAAAGCACGCGACATAGGTTTGTCTTTCATAAATTATCATCCTTTGCGTGCAAATGAGATTTTTTTGAAACAGTTATTCATCCTTTTTGGTCCGTGTGTTCCTTTCAGTTTTTGTAATCAGGAATTAAGTTTCCATGATTGCGGTAGTCTGAATTTGTACCGGGTTATGGTACAACACAATTTAGCTAAGTAGAGTGCGGTTGAACCTAGGTTTGTTAATGTAGATCGATAATTGGGTGCGCTCTTATATAAGGTATCCTTTCTATTGAAATTTTTTTTGGTGTATGATGGCTGCATTTTTGGCAGCACGGTTTGCTCGTATTATTTTCTCTATTTAGGAGTAGCGACCTTAGGACTGATCGGCATGGAAGTCAGGGGCTCTAGTTGTACATATCAAGATGATTACTTAAGGACATTATATAGTGTTAGAACTTGGGAAAACTTATAACATAGTGTTATTTTACCACATTGAGTTAATTGGCATAACACTTAGGTGTGTGCTCCAAAGTTAGAAGCCTAGAGTAATACTAGGGTCATCAAAGTGATGTAGCGGAAGGTATCATCCGAGTGCACGATGATGACTTTGTTGGTGTGTCGCTCCACGGGGTGAGTGACTTACTATATGAAGTTAGCATCAAGTGTAAATGAGATTATGTGATCATGACGACTCGAAGATTTGAGGGAACTTGGAATGTGTAGTCCTTAGATTCGAGATGGTCCTTAATGATGAATTGAATGATTGGTTGTATTATGGTTCACTCTTGGATGAGTATCGATCACTATAGAGGGTTTCTCGGCCGAGGCACCGATGTGCTTTAGGTATAGGCAAAGGTGAATTGAATGATAGGTTGTATAGTTCACTCTTAGGTAAGTATCGATCACTAGAGAGGGTTTCTCGATCGAGGCACTGATGTGCTTTGCACGTGATCATCAAGTGAGTAAAGACTGAAATAACCTAATGGTCACTTGATAAGGTGAATTAGGTTATATAAACCTCTTTTCTCTCTTTGATATAAAATCTATTAATTTATAAATTAAAAAACACTCATGCACACTAGTAAGTAAAAGGTGGTGATGCTGGAAATAAAAATACCCTTTAAGAATGAGATGAGTTAAAGTAGAAAGAACACAATATTTATTCTCGAGGAAACCACCATGGTGGAAAACCCCGTGTCCTTTAGTCCCAGGACAACTCACATGACCAAGTTCACAATTACCAATTATTAGTTACAAATAACAGTCCACCAGTTTACAATGATTTAAACTAAGCAAATACAAGTCGTACAACCAGCATAGTCTAAATACAACCCAACTCGATTGACAATCAAGCAGCCTAATAACACCCAGGTCAGCCAGCGTAATAACACCCAGATAATAGAAACTAAAACACACACACTCAAACCTGAGACCCCGTGAAGTTGTGCAACAAACATATTTAATAATAAGATGATTTTGAATTAATCGGTAGAAAAATAATGATTAATTATTAAGTCACATGACACATGCAAGGTCTTCCTTAATAGTTAATATTCAAGTAAAGATTAATCCTAAAACAAATCAGTTGGTGCAAATAACCACAATCAAAATAGGAAATAAAACTCCAAAAATTGTGTCACACTAACTGAAATAAGAAGTAACCTAACATCGGATGGAACAAAAACAGGTGATAAGTCACAAATATTAAGTCCAAGTAAAATGATCAAAGGATAAAACGTGTAACACTTAGCTCATATAAATTAGGACAAATTAAAGAAAATAAAAGAATAAAAGAAAATAATTTTAAAGCTCACACACTTATTAAGTCCAACTAAATAGAAATGAACAGACAAAGAAAAATGTTCAATTTAGAGGGTGTAAACAGTTAGGAGCAAAAATCAGATTATCCTTAATCCCGAATAATTAATTTAAAAATAGATTTAAAATAAAAAAAATTAATAAAAAATTATGTGACACAAAAAAAAGGTTAACTTAAGTTTTAGATTTTTATTTTAAAATATTAAGTTCAGTTTGACAAGTTCACACACACACACTGAGTTGGGTGAAAATAAGATATCAACAATAAACACCCAAAAAAAATTCAGACTTACTCCTAAAGAGGCCAAATTAATTTTAATCCAAATTAAATAAATTTGAATAGATCTTAGAGACTAAGTCCAAACTGACAAACAACACGAGTGTAAATAGCTGGATCCAAACAACCAACAATACAAAACGGATCCAAACAACCATCAAATTATACTAGTTGGTCTAAAGAACTAACACAACAAACTATAACAGATCTAAATACCAATAACAGTACACTTTTATGGATCAGACACATAAAACAAAAATAGTACATGTATTGGTTTGAATAAAAACAAAATGAAGTCTTGTTTAAAAACAACAATTAACAAGGTTTTAGTTAAAAAAAAACTTAACCAATATTTTTCACATGTCCAAACAAGCAATCAATAAATAGTTAAAAAAAATTGAACAAGACAAACAAAAAATCAGACCAGCAAATCTCTAAACACAATGACGGTTTTAGATCAATAATATATATATATATATATATATATATATATATATATATATATATATATATATATATATATATATATATATATATATATATATATATATTCATGTGCGGACTAGTCCGCATTTTAAGAATGAGGACCGAACATGTGTCACCTAACGGTGCGCCTAAAAATTATCGCCTAAATTATAGATGCGCTCTCTCTCTTTTCTAGGTTCACCGCCATGTCCGGTCCGCACAAGAGCATGACAGTATATATATATATATATATATATATATATATATATATATATATATATATATATATATATATATAAACTTACAACAAGCCAAGTCAATTTTGAAGAACACAAACAGGGTAAGAACAACCACTCCACCACAACAAACAAAAAAAAAAACGAGTCCCCACAAGCTTGAAACCCAAAGCTCAAAAGAAAACTCGAATAGATCCTTCAAGCTCCAACATTGTTCAAAATTAAAGTTCCCTAAACAAAGTCCCAAAAGAAGTCTTGCATTCAAAATGGATGAGAGAGAATCGCATCCACACAGATCATAACTCCAATAACCAAAAACCCGTTCCAAATAGCAAAGAGTTCTTAAAAAAATGAAACCAAACTCTCACACCTCAACAAATGTATTTATGAACGTATTTGTAAGAGGATTCGTAGGTAAAGATAAAAAAATATCTCAAGACTATGAACATAGAAAATTAGAGAGAGAAAGAAAATGTCGATAGCAAACTTTAGAGAGAAAGAACATAAAATTCTAAGCCTAAAGTTTTGTCAGCCAATCAAATGAATATAAAGCCCCCCCAAAAAGGCAAGCAAGGTCCGTAAGAGAATCCACACTGGTGGAGGGTTTGGACAAAAAAAATGGTAAAACTACAAATTTATAGGCGTACAATGGGGATAGGCCCTTGCCAAAACTGGAGAGAGGAATGGTAAGGAATTTGTAAAGTTACCGGTTGGCTACTGATTCAATAAAAACTTCTTACGAACTTCTGACGTTCGTAGAAACTTCCTACGAAGAAAAGAAGTTCGTTGGAAACCCTTTTTACCCACTGTAAAATCTAACACCGTTTGAGAGAATTCTTTATAAATAGGGCCAAGTTTCTTCCAATTTCTTATTGTCCCCCTTTATAAATTTTTAGAGTCTTCCAATTTCTCTTCCATTTTCTTATTTTCATTCTAAATATATTATATTTCTATAAAAAAAGATGTCTTCTTCTCAACCAATTATTTCTGGTACATATCGACAACCTAATATGTCTCCTTTTGAGGATGAAGTATTATGTACCATTTATGCAAAATATACAGCTCGAAGTATTGAACGAAACTCAATATCATCGGGCACATTTTGGGACACTATGAAAGATGAGTATAACGTCACACATGGAATTACAATTACTCGTACGAGATCCATGCTATCAACACGTTATAATCATATATCGCATCAAATAATGCTATATATTGCAAAGCTTTCTCACCAAATGAATAATATGGGAAGCGGAACGAACGAATTCCAAGCGGTTACTAATGCACGCGACGCGTACCGCGCCAAAACCAACAAACATTTTGCGTTCGATAACTGCTATCAAATTTTAAAAGATTTACCAAAATTTGACTTGGAAAATACAGCGGGGAACGACGACAACCCTACACATGTACGCGAAGATGATACTCTGGGGGTACGAGACGTATCGGATAGACCCCCAGGCAAGAAGGGTGAGAAACAACGTGCACGTCAACGAGCGTGTTCTGACAGCTTGGATTGTAACACGACAGTACTCAAACATTGCAAAGACTTCAATGCAATGTTTAAAAGCAAGCAAGAGTGGAAGAATAATCGTGCCCTTAAATTTGACTCTCAAATGGATGCGTTCATTCAGATGAAGCGAGCTGATCAACTCACCAAAAAATAGGATCAACTCGTGCGCCTAGGACGAGTGCAATCGTACATCATGGAGCTGGATATGACCCATATGAATGAAATACAAAAGCAGTTTCATTTTAAAAGGTTCAATGACCTAACAATGATGGTTGTTGCAACCGAAGCTGCGATATCTGAGTTGCAATCGAACTCTGCCGGGTCGTCTAGTCCAAGCGGTTCAATTAATGATTAGTAGTGTTTTTAAATGATGTATTGAACCCTCATAATGGTATTTCATTTTTTTCGGTATATGGAGAGTGATTCACTATCCATCTTAATAAATGAAATGCCACCCTTAAATAGATGAAATGTGAGTATTGTTTAATAATTTTCCGCTTATATAATATTGTCGGTTAAACCATTATTTTATATAGAATAACAGGTATATGATCACTACGACAATCCTACAAATACAAATTGAAAATGGAACAAACATAACATTTAACCACGATTAAAATAAAAAATACAATAAATTCATCAACCGACCATTTCATCACCGTGGGTGTTCCAAATGTGCTCTACCAAATCATTCTGTAACTGTTGATGTTTAGTTACATCTCTTATCTTAGCATCCCGTATGAGGTAGTCGTAGAAATTAGTTTGGCCCCTCATAATTACAGGTGTTTCATCATTCTGTTCGTACTCATTTTGCCATGGACAATCTCTATGTTCATCGTCAATAATCATATTATGCATTATAATGCACGATTTCATAATGGTTGATAGTGACGCCCTATTCCATAATTTACAAGGTTCCCGAGAAAAAGCGAATCGAGCTTGTAATACACCAAACGCACGTCCAACATCTTTTCGGCACGCTTCTTGGTACTTGCAAAATAATTTCTGTTTTTGTGTAATACCATTTTGGTTCCTAAATGTTTTTACTATTGAAGCGTACGGAGGGTAAATGCCATCTCCAAGGTAGTATCCCATGTCGTAAGACTTTCCATTAACATTGTAATTAATGGGAGCTACCGTCCCATTGCGCAATTCTTGAAAGATGTTAGATCGGTGAAAGACATTCAAATCATTGCAAGAACCAGGCACCCCAAAGAATGATTTCCAAATCCAAAGATCGTAGGAGGCAACCGCTTCAAGGATTATAGTTGGTGACTCTTTACGACCACTATATTGAGCGTGCCATGCTGTTGGAAAATTTTTCCAATGCCAATGCATGCAATCTATGCTCCCTAGCATTCCTGGGAAACCTCTATTTGCATTTTGTTCGAGTAACCTTGTAACGTCGCCTTGTGTCGGATTTCTGCCGTACTGGGGACCGAAAATTCGTACAATTGCCTCTGTAAATCTAATAACAGTTTCTAATAGAGTGGTTTCACTCATAGCGTACTGCTCAGACCACACGTCATGGGAACCTCCATTAGCTAACAGTCGAATTGCCCCCAACACTTTCTGATGAGAGCTTAAACCTTGACGACCGCAAGCATCATTCTTCTGAACAAAGTAGTTATCATAAAGGCAAACAGATTCAATGATGCGATTGAAAACACTATGCCGCATCCTAAATCTCCTTCGGAAAAAATACTCATTGTATACCTTATCTTCCCCAAAGTAATCTTCCCATAGTGTTGCATGTCCCCTTTCTCTCCTACGATTCACTCGACGTCTCGTTTCGAGTTCTTTACCATCGCGAATTATCTTTTTTTTAGCACACCACCGGGTAATCTCCATCATAATAATCATTTCCTCATCTGAATCATCGGATGATCCACCTTCATTAAATTGTGCATATTGCAGCAAAATATTCCGCCCCTCATCGCTAGAACTAGAGGAGTCCATGATATAATACGGTTACAAATTAATTTAGATGTAGATGAAAAATTATAATCTACCTGTATAGTTTTACGATACACAGGCATTTATAAGTTTAGGTAAAATCTTATATAGGTAAGTGTGCTACATGTAACTGTGCTACAGATAAGTGTGCTACAGATAATATAGGTAAAATGTAAATTTTTGTGTCCTATTGGTAAGTGTGCAATACAAATTTATCTAGATCAGTGTGCTCGTTCAGCGTCAATAATATATGTGTCCTTCCGTATGTAAATATACTGTATGATATTGGTAAGTGTGCTACTGATATTATCAGTGCTATTGGTAAGTGTGATTCATTTTGGGTTCAGGTTCTTCAGGCAATCAATATGTTGTATAGTTAATTTAGAAAGTTACTATGTGGTAACTTCAATCGTCTGCATGTTAGTATTGTGCCTTTATATGTGCCTTTTTATAATTTATAAAATTATAAAATTACTACGTGATAATTATTCAGCATTAAGTGTGCCTTGGTATGTGTGCCTTTCTATTTTTTATCTTTTCCATTGGTATGTGTGCCTTTGTATTATTATAAATATTTTTTATCATTGTAAAATAAAATTATATCTTCGAAGGTTTAAAATTACCTATAAATAAATTAATTTTGATGTAGATGAAATATTATACTCTACCTGTATAGTTTTACGGTACACAGGTATTTATAATTATAGGTAAAATCTTATATAGGTAAGTGTGCTACATGTAACTGTGCTACAGATAAGTGTGCTAAAGATAATATAGGTAAAATGTTAATTTATGTGTCCTATTGGTAAGTTTGCAATCAATATGTTATATAGTTAATTTAGAAAGTTACTATGTGGTAACTTCAATCGTCTGCATGTTATTATTGTTCCTTTATATGTGCCTTTTTATAATTTATAAATTTATAAAATTACTACGTGATAATTTGATAGCTTTATGTGTCCCTTGGTATGTGTGCCTTTATATAGTTTTACTTTTACATTAGTATGTGTGCCTTTATATCATTGTAAATTAAAATTATATCTTCAAAGGATTAAAATTACCTATAAATAAATTAGAAGGATTGCAACAATTTTTTATCTACCATTGTCTTATATTTCAAAAATGGCTTCATCTCCCTACTATTCATCCATTTACAATGGTTGTTACACAGATATTATTGGTAATGATTGGTATGGGAAAAAAATAATTTTCCAAACATATCCAATTGATACTTCTCGACGTTTTCTCAATGACTTTGGTCATATATTCATAATCTCTCCCAACTCGAAACCTGAAGACGGAGTTGTGTATCCTTAGGAACACCTGACATGGCCAGATAAATATGATGAAAGGTGTGACCTGGAGGTGCTTTGCCATTACCATCACATATCCGTGCCAAAAAATTGGGCTGCCGCACTTTGGCCAATATCGTATCCCGAAGAAGCGGATATGTTTTGTCTTGATTTATTGGAAGAAGAGATATGGAAGATGGAGAGGCGCCTACAACATTATCACAAAGCACAACACGCGATGCTATCAGGTCGTCACATTCAAGAACAATTAATTAACATATATAACGACTCTACGTTGGCATCAGATAACGATATTTCAGACTACACCAATTCCGGTTATGATTACTTTTCGGAATGCATATATGAAAATGATGGGGAAGAGTATGAACCAAATATATCAAACTACAACGAAGAATATGTTGATTCAGATATGCAATGATCTTACTTACCTAAATGTTTAGTGCGCAATGGGAAACCATATTGTTGTACTTCTACTAGGTTCGACCTAAGCGTTTGAACACATACTCCTAATAATCATTTTGATCGTCTATTATTGTTTTTACTACTTAAGTCAATAAAAAAAAATGATATCAGAGCAATCGCAATAATTTTTTATCATTATATCATATCAGAGCAATCGCAATAATTGTTTGTCATCATATCATAACATTTTTCAGAGCAATCGCAATAATTCTATGTGTAATAAATGAAAATAAACATGAGACATTATATCATAACATTTTTCATAAATATGAGACATTATACATCATAACATTTATCATCACAATTACATTGAGACAACAATAAGAAAATTTATTCTTAACATTTTTCAATTGTACATTATACATCACTGGCGCCCCGGGCTGAACTCAAAATCAGCACCTAAATCTGCATGTGAACCCGTGTAAGGGTCAGACCCAAATAAATTACCCCAACCTTGTAGGGCCTCATATGTCGGGACCGGGTCAGAGGGTGGGGCTAGGTGTGGTCTGTAAACGATCGACGACTAGAACTAGTACCACCCTCCTAAAACCCTCGACTAGGCATAGTAAAACGTGCTAGTCTACGCTCCAACTCATCAATGCGATCATCACGTACTGTGAGTTGATCCTCTCGCTGACGTGTCTCGTGTAATATTATATGACGTAGACCTCGAATGTTATCTGCTGCCTCGACGTAGGACTGACGCCATTCTAACTGCGTTAAAGATTGAGCTGGAGGTGCGTTGGTTCAAAACTCAGGTCTCGGCACATCTATAGTATATGAAGCCCCCTCCGGTAGGCCTACGTCAACCGTCCAATTCTGCCTCGGTGGTTGGATGTGCGTAGAACCACACACAGAGAACTATGTCTCATACACATGCGGATCATTTGTCGGTGCTGGTGCTTTCGGGATTCGCAACGTCGAAGGTGCCACTGAATCAACTCCAATCAAATCTACATTAACATATCTGGCAATCGACGGTAGTATTGGCCCGAGTGCTACTGCCTTCCAATATGCATTATACTCTTCTTGTGACACATCTCTTACGTATTGATTTGCGATAGGCCAATTTTGGGCGGAAAATGCTTGGAAATCATGTTCTGAGGCACAACACAAACTTGATGGTGGGTTGTCTGCGATACATATCCTCCCAGTCAATTGCCGGATGGCCCGATCACCCAAGTACCAAAAACCTTTAAATAGGGGATCCCAAAAATTCATCCGTAACCCCGATATCTCTCGAGCATATAAGATGACATCAGAGTCACGGTAGGCAGAAGTCTCGTATGGCTGTCATATAATGGACTCGGGTGATCGTATCTCAAGCTGATGTTGACTGCTTGAGATGTTAAACTGTTGCGCTCCCTTTACTTTCTTTCTGTTCCCCCTCGACCAACGAAATATGCGGGGCCACGCATCGATAGACGGATCGACGAGAATAGGACATGTCGTGGCCATGTACTCGTGATGTAAATACTGCAAAATTTTTCAATAAATTTAATTCATTAGAATAAGTTGACGTATATTGTAATGAAACATAAATTTTAATAACTAAGATGAAATGATAATATACCTCGAGTATTTTCCACATGCATTCAACGCTAGTCAATGATCGTCGACTCGCTTTGTCCAAAGACCATAAAATACGGGCATAAATAGCCGAACCCCAGTCGTATGTGCCGATGGCAGGAATATCCTCAAGATAATGTAAATAACTGAGGTCGGCAATGGAGTGAGCATTTGGAAAAAATACACTCCCCCAATACATAAAACCAAAATGCCCGAGCTATGATTGGGGACATATAATCTGGTAACGGTTCAACATTGACAAAATTTTCTATGTATTTTTTTAGGTCAGAAACTGGAATTCCCGCACCAGTAAATCTCTGTATATGAATTTCTGGGAAAAATTCATTTATGGTATTAAAAAAATTTGTATATTGTTCAATTCCTAGATTTTCAATCGGTCGTCCTTGTCCAATTGGAATGCCTGCACGAAGTTTAAAATTTTGTCATATATTTAAATAACTATGAATATGAAAACCATAATATATATTTCAAACAATCATTTATGAATTTAAGTACAACTATTTATTTTCACATATTGAAACATTAAGTAAATAATTATTTTCATATATTGACACAATCGGAATGCGGGTACATTTTCATAATTTTTTTGTCGTATATTGAAATAATTATGAATATAATTACCTAAAAATATATTTCAAACATTTAATTATGAATATAAGTACAACATATTATTTTCACATTTTGAAACGATTATGATGCCGGTACATATATTTAAAATTTTGTCATATATTTAAATAACTATGAATATGAAAATCATAATATATATTTCAAACAATCAATTATGAATTTAAGTACAACTATTTATTTTCACATATTGAAACATTAAGTGAATATGAATAATTATTTTCATATATTGACACAATCGGAATACGGGTACATTTTCATAATTTTTTTTTCGTATATTGAAATAATTATGAATATAATTACCTAAAAATATATTTCAAACATTTAATTATGAATTTAAGTACAACATATTATTTTCACATTTTGAAACGATTATGATGCCGGTACACGAAGGTTAAAATTTTGTCATAAATTTAAATAACTATGAAAATGAAAACCATAGTATATATTTCAAACAATCATTTATGAATTTAAGTACAACTATTTATTTTCACATATTGAAACATTAAGTGAATATAAATAATTATTTTCATATATTGACACAATCGGAATGCGGGTACATTTTTCAATTTTTTTGTCGTATATTGAAATAATTATGAATATAATTACCTAAAAAGATATTTCAAACATTAAATATGAATTTAAGTACAACATATTATTTACACATTTTGAAACGATTATGACGCCGGTACATATATTTAAAATTTTGTCATATATTTAAATAACTATGAATATGAAAATCATAATATATATTTCAAACAATCAATTATGAATTAAATACAACTATTTATTTTCACATATTGAAACATTAAGTGAATATAAATAATTATTGTCATATATTGACACAATCGGAATGCGGGTACATTTTTCAATTTTTTTGTCGAATATTGAAATAATTATGAATATAATCACCTAAAAATATATTTCAAACATTTAATTATGAATTTAAGTACAACATATTATTTTCACATTTTTAAACAATTATGAATATAAGTAGAACGAAATAAGCCATAAATTATTACCGGAAAGCATTGTGAAGTCCAGCGGAGTGAACGCAAGCTCGACATATGGTAGTTGGAAGGTATGCGTCGTGTCCCACCAACGTTCGATCATCGCCGTCATAATACATTGATCGGAATTGGGCATCACCATAGAAAAGAAATTCGACATAAAACTGACATTGTCGATAATTGTTTTGATATCGGGCTTTCTCTCTTGAATCAATTTGTACAATTTCATTGGCCCCGCCCAATTCCCCCGAAATTAGAATTTGTTTCCGTTTATTATCGGAGTTTCGTCGTTCGACGCGTGTGATACTCCGTCGTAAATACGGGTATAGTTCTCAATTGCGGGATTCGACGATTGAATCGGCGCGAAAGAATCGGGAATTGTCGTTGAAGTCGACCCGAGTTTTTTCGATTTCCCGATATTAATATATTTCTTCCATTTTCTAACTAATTCCATCGTGTTGACAAGATCTGATTTGGAGGATTTTCTATATCTAGATTGGGACTGATTTGAAATTATATTTGGGAATAAATGGAATGATTTTTGAGAGTATATGAATAAATTTAGGAAAAATATATAAAATATTTGGACTGAATTATATGAGATTGGTACATACAAATATTGAGTATATAACAAAAGAAAATGGAGGAAGATGAAAATGGAGAAGATGCAGAAGACAAATGAAGAAGGAAGAAGAGGAACTGAATAAATAAACGGATTGGGAAGAATGAAGAAGAAGGAAGAAGTTTCCTGAATATATAAACGGAGGAATGTTACCGTTTGAATGTGACCGTTAAGTTCTTACGAATTTCTATAGTTCGTAAGAACTTCCTACGAACTTCATTTGTCCGTAAGAAGTTCTTACTAACTATAGAAGTTCATAAGAACTCCACCACTACTCGCTGCCCATTTGGGAGATAGGTAAAACACACACACACGCCTCAGATGCTGTTAAACTTAACTTTCGCCCATATACACCACTACGGATGCTCTAAGTAACTGGGGTAAAACGAACAAAGGCCGTAGCCGTTTGAGGGAAAAAAAGACAAAGTCTAGAAGACAACAATGACTGAAAACACGCTATTAGAAGACATCGAGCCACCCAAAAACAGCCCATGGTTTTTCAAAACCAGAAACGCCACCTACAATAAAAGCTGTCGTTTTTAATATTTGGGTAAAAAATATTAATTAAACACATTTTGATGTTTAATCATGTTTATTTTAACCCTTAAGAATTAATTAAAAATTCCAAGAGGAAATAAAACTCATAAAAAATCATATAAAAATCATTTGAGGTAAAAATTCACATTAAACGTATTTTAAAAAAAAAACAGATTCTATATTAAATCATTATAAGAAAAATATGATTTCAAGATTATAAAAAAATAGATTTTACACAATAAAAAAAATGCAAGAGCATAAAAAAATATTTGTCTCAAAATTGAGCCAACATAGAAAAATCAGATTTTCTATCTCCCCATTTAGTCAATTTTGAGACAAACTAAAATGAGACTCAAAGACAAGAAACGATACAAATTACATAACTCAACTATGCACATGAGCCTTAAAAATAAAAATTACACGACTCAACTAACAACAAGAGTCCTAACAAAATTGAAGAGTACATAACTAAACTAATAATAATGATTCCTAAAAATAGAAGAGTACATAACTTAACTAACAATAAGAAATCCTAAAAGACTACAAAAATTGTAAAATACAATAATAAATGAGTATCAAATTCTCCCCCTATTTGTCTCAAAGGGACAAAGGGTAAGGAAGAATCCTGCTAAATAAAAGCTAGTACAACATACTATTCAAATAAAATGTATTAACAAACAAACTAAGACAAACTAGTTTGAAATTTTGGTACTCCTCATTTGACAACCTAAGTCTTCTTTCTCAATCCACTTAGATTTAACATTAGAAAAAGCAGTCTTAAAAGGGGCGTGACCAAATTTGAGTTGGGAACAATTCTCAACAAAGTCAGATTTTAACAGAATTACGGGCATATTATTAACACCACTTTGTTTCCACTTAAACGCTTATAGTAGAATTGTCCCAAATCACCCGTTTTAAGACAAAAATTGCTTTTAAACAAATTCCTATCATTGGTTTTAGCATTAACATAATATTTTCAGCATTTCTAAATAAATTTAAGCGCTTAAAGCAAAACTGTTCTAAATGTCCAGATTTGGAACAAAAATTACAATGAAAAGTCTTTTTCTCAACACAATCTGCTTTATTATACCTAGTGGGCAAAATGTTTCATAATAAAATTTAACCTTTATAACAAAACTCCTCTAAATATCCCATTTTAGAACAGAAATTACACGTAAAAATAGGTTTTATTACTTGTTTATTTCTAATAGTTTGCCTACCTTTTCCTAAAATAGATTTGTTCTGCCCTAATTTCATAAAATAAAATTTGTCTATATGTCAAGTTTTATAACAAAAGTCGCATTTAAGGACGGGCTTGGAAGTTTTAAAATTTCTGACATTTTGAATTTTCCTAAACTAATTATATTCTAACCAGATTTCTTAAAACAAAATTTTTCTAAGTGACCATTCTTAGAGAAAAAACTACACTAAAAAGTATGTTTAACAAATTGATTATTTCCATCATTTTGAGTTTGCCTAAATTTGCCTAAATCAGATTTATTCTGCCCTAATTTCTTAAAGCAGAATTTTTCCAAATGTCTAGTTTTACGGCAAAATGTACATTCAAAAATAGGTTTACCACTATTAGAATAACCCTCATTTTCAAAATGTTTGTAAGATAACCTAATTTCATTTGAATCGGGAATTTGTTCCATATAATTGATAAAAATAGTTACATCAAATTCTTTTCCTTCAAACCTAAGCCCTTTCGTAGGAACAAAATCAGAATAAGAGTTGGTTAGATCATAACACGTATTTTTATTAATAGTCTTGACTACATCACCGACATTCCAATAACTTTTTAACTTTTTCAAAGTGACCTCTAGTTCCTTTTGATATTCATCATATTTATTCAAAACAACCTTAAGTTCAACTTGAGATTCATCAAAATTAAACAAAAATTCCTTGTTTTTGGTTTCAAGAGTGTGGTCAAGATCCGTTAACATGTTTATTGTTTTCTCTAAAAAGGAAACGTCTTTTTCAACTTCATCTATATGAAAATACGATTCTTCAGTTATTCACTTGATTCAATTGTTTAATACGTCATTTTTAGCCATGAACCTAGAATTAATTTGACTTAAATCAGTGCAGTCCTCAATTGCGTTATCAAAAGATTTATTACTCACACAATCTTCTAAATTCGGACTCACGCACCCTTCTAAAATGATAGAATTGTCTACAATTTCAGACTCATCAACATCATAAAAAATATTATCAATATTAGATATGAAAGCTGTGAATGGAGGGTGATTTTGAGCAGGTGAGTTACAAGATAAATTCACATAGTCAAATTCAAAATTATCTACACGTAAATCAGAATTATCAAAACTAGTAGATAAGCAATCAAATATATCCTCAGACTTAAAAACACCACGAGAGGTAAAAGCAACTAAATTATCACAACACTCTACACTATCACATGCAGAAATATCATCAAATGTTTTAGATAAATGGTTAGAAGATTTAAAAATGTTCCAAGTCTCTAAAGATGTGGTGAAAATAACTTTAACTTCGGTTGCACCCATCCTATGGCAAATGGCATTATCTCTTTTAATGTCATATTGTGAATAAATCTTCGCCTTTTTAAAACATGCATAATGGGATTTTTTAGAAGAAAAAATAACATCGCCATTTTAAATTCCTATATTCAAAAAACAGATATTAAAAATATAAAAAAATAGATTTTAAAAAGAGTTCAGGATATTTGTGGAATAAAAACTTTTATAAAGTGAATCCTAAAGCTCTAATACCATTTGAAACAATCTAATGGTCACTTACTAAGGTGAATTAGGTTATATAAAACCCTTTTAACTCTTTGATATAAAATCTATTAATTTATAAATTAAAAAACACTCACATACAGTAGTAAGTAAAAGGTGTCAATGCTTGAAATAAAAATACCCTTTAAGAATGAGATGAGGCAAAGTGGAAAAAACACAATATTTATTCTCGAGGAAACCATCGTGGTGAAAAACCCCGTGCCCTTTAGTCTCGGGACGACTCACACGCTCAAGTCCACTATTACCAATTATTAGTTACAGAATATAGTCCACAAGTTTACAATAATTTAAACTAAGAAAATAAAAGCCGTACAACCAGCGTAGTCTAAATACAACCCAACTTGACTGACAATAAGTCAACCCAATAACACGCATGCAATAGCAACTAGAACACACACACAACCATACACTCAAACTCGGGACCCTGTGAAGTTTTGTAAGAGACAAATTTAATAATAAGATGATATTGAATTAATCGGTACAAAAAGAATGATTAATTATTTAGTCAGAAGACACATGCAAGGTCTTCCTTAATAGTTAATATTCAAGTAAAGATTAATTCTAAAATAAATCATTTAGTACAAATGACCACAATCAAAATAGGAAATAAAATTCCAACAATTGTGTCACACTAACTAAAATAAGAAGTAACCTAACACCGGATGGAATATGAATAGCTAAAATAGGTGTTACGTCACAAATATCAAGTCCAAGTAAAATGATGAAACGATAAAGCATGTAGCACTTAGCTCATATAAATTTGGACTGATTAAAGAAAATAAAATAATAAAAGAAAATGATTTTAAAGCTCACACACTTATTAAGTCTAACTAAATAAAAATGAAAACACAAAGAAAAATGTTCAATTCAGAGGATTTAAACAGTTAGGAGGAAAAATTAGATTATCCTTAATCCCAAATAATTAATTTTAAATCAGATTTAAAATAATAAAAAATTATGTGACACACACAAAAAGGTTAACTTAAGTCTTAGATTTTTATTTTAAAATGTTAAGTTCAGTTTGACAAGTTCACACACACACTGAGTTGGGTGAAAATAAGATCTCAACAATAAACACCCCCAAAAAATTCAGACTTAGTCCTAAAGAGTCCAAATTAATTTTAGTCCAAATTAAATAAATTTGAATAGATCTTAAAGACTAAATCCAAACTGACCAACAACACGAGTGTAAATCGCTATATCCAAACAACCAACAATACACAACGGATCCAAACATCCAACAAATTATACCTACTGATCTAAACAACTTACACAACAAACTATAGCAACTCTAAATACAAACAACAATACCCGTTTATGGATCAAACACAAAAAAAGTACATGATATTGGTTTAAACAAAAATAAGATGAAGTCTTGTTTAACAACACAATTTAACAAGGTATTAGTTAAAAAAAACATAACCAATATTTTTCACAGATCAAAACAAGAAATTAGTAAATTGTTAAAAAAATTAAACAAGACAAACAAAAAATCAGACCAACAGGTCTCTACACATAAGGACGTCTTTAGATCTACAATATATATATATATATATATATATATATATATATAATGTAAAAAGAAACTTACAATAAACCAAGTCAACTTTGAAGAACACAAATAGGGTAAGAACTGCCATTCCACCACAGCAGACAAAAAAAAAATGAGCCCCCACAAACTTGAAACCGAAATCTCAAAAGAAAACTCGAACATATCCTTCAAGCTCCAACAGTGTTCAAAATCAAAGTTCCCTAAACAAAGTCCCCAAAGAAGACTTGCCTTAAAAATGGATGAGAGAGAATCATATCCACATAGATTAGAACTCCAAGAACCAAAAACCCGTTCCAAACAACAAAGATTTCTTAAAAAAATGAAACCAAACTCTCACACCTCAACAAATGTCTATATGAACGTATTTGTAAGAGGATTAAGAGGTAAAGATAAAAAAATCTCTCAAGAGTATGAATACAAAAATTTAGAGAGAGAGAATATGTCAGCAACAAACTTTAGAGAGAAAGAAAATAAAATGTTCAGCCTAAAGCCTTCTATGGCACCCCGCTTAAAATAATAACGGGTGGCCAGTCCTATACTAAAATAATCAGGAATCACTAGTGGATCATTCTCAGCATCAACTGACGATACTAAAACTAATCACGGCTAACTACCCAGTACAACAAAAAAAGGGTGCCAAAAAAAAGTTTAAAACATACAAAGCAATAACCAACCAACAACATGATGATTATAAGACATGATAATTGTTGATACCAAATTTAGTCTGCTGATGTGGACCACTCACTTGAAGACACGTGTCAACCTACATTATAATTACAAATACTTCCAACGGACAACACACTCTCACCAAGCTATTCAAGAGTGACGAGCAACTCAATCATACCGAACAACTTAGGAGCCCCAAGGAACTCAAGTCTCCGAGCAACTTAAGCATGCCGAGCAACTCAGGCGGTCCGAGCTACTTAGCGTGTAGAGCATCCGAATCAAGAGACTTAAAAGACAACTGCGCATTAAATGCTCATTATTATCGTACAGATGTATATGTCTACTAGATAACAGCGCATTGTCCTTTCACATGTACAGCCTCAAGGCTATAAATACATTGTAACCTCCTCATTAGAAGGAGGACTCAAAATCTCTCAATAAATCCATTATTGAGAATTTCAGGCAAACAGTCAGCAATACAAAAACAGTGGACGTAGGCCATTCTCATAAGGCCGAACCACTTTAAAAATCCATTGCCTTATTTATTTATTCATTTTTATCTCTGATTAAAATAATTAGATCGAATCTAGTTTTTTACATCAACAAATTGGTACCATCTGTGGGAAACGACTGTACTTAGCGTTTTTCACCAAAACAATTCATCATCAATGGTCGATAATCCGGAATCCAGTAATAGAAACACTGGGATCCCTCCAAATCCATATATTCTCCCAAATGTTCCAGATCTGGCTAGCATAATGGCTAATTTAGCTCAAGGCCAAACGGCCATGCAAGAAACCATACGTCAACTTATACAAACTGTTCAAGGCGGAGTGCCGGCCCAATCAGGACAACGAAGTGTTCAGAGAAATGCCCGTCTACCCTCTTCACGAACTAGGCAAACACAATTTTCGAAGGTATCTCAATCTAGATACACTGAATCATATCGTACTGAGAGTTCTAATGATCCTTCTTATCAACCTGGTCGGACTTCATCAGTATGAGCTACCGATTCTCACCGAAACATGACTCTATCTCCAGAAAGGACTAGTGCTCTAGAAAGATTCAGTAGAGTCTCTCCTTTTGATCGTTTAGGTAGAATTCCTCTTAGGATTGCATCAAGGAACTCTCCATGACCATCCGATCTAAGGGACGGCTCTGCACAATCACGACCAGTAGCTCGATCACAAGAGGAAAATTCAATGCGATTAGTTGCTCGAATAAATAGGCCCACGGAGGGAAACGATGCATAGAAGGGATCTATTCCAAGGTTGGAGGAGAGATTAGGGGAAATGGCTAAGGCTAAGAGTCCTCTACAAAGAACTTTTATCCAAGGGACACCATTTGTACAGGCAATTGTGGATTTTTCCACACCATCAAAATTCAAAGTTCCTATGGTAACGCCTAAATATGATGGAAAAACTGATCCTGTCCTTCATATAGAACAATACCAAGCTGCTGCCGATATCTATGCAGGTCTAGACGAGGTGAGATGCAGGGCATTTTTAGAAACTCTTACCAGATTTGCTCAAATATGGTACAACAACCTTCCTCGGGGGAAAATTGCGACCTTCTTTTAACTAGCAGAGCTCTTTATCGGGAACTTCTATTTTGGAGAGAAACCAGTCAAACGAGTAGTACACTTGCTGAGTGTTAGACAAAGGGTAGGTGAAAGCACCCAGGACTATATTACTCGTTTAAATAATGAGAAACTTGAAGTAATTGATTACGAGGAGAAAACATCAATTACTGCTCTGATGAGTGGACTGTTGCTAGATAAGTTGTACTACACTTTAGCCAAAGATCCGCCTAGAACCAAGACAGAACTGATGGAAAAAGTAGCCAAAATCATGAATGCCAAGGAAGCCATGGCTGCGAAGAAGAATACAGACACTAAGGATACCAAGGTTGAAGATGGTAAAACTGAAAAGAAGCCAAAGATCCGCCTAGAACCATGACAGAACTGATGGAAAAAGCAGCTAAAATCATGAATGCCAAGGAAGCCATGGCTGCGAAGAAGAATACAGACACTAAGGATACCAAGGTTGAAGATGGTAAAACTGAAAAGAAGGATCAGAAGAATAATGGTGGCAACAGGCAGTCAAAAAGAAAGCAAGCACTGGAGCAGATGAGAAAATTTGGAAATTATACTCCTTTGAAGGTAGATATAAATCACATTCTGAAGGAGATCAAGAATAGCGAGGAGCTAGCCTGGCCAGGTAAAATGAATGCAGATCCTAACAGAAGGGATAAGACTAAATATTATGAATTCCACAAAGATCATGGTCATACGACCAAAAGTTGCATAGCTCTCCAGAATGAAATTAAAGCACTCATCAGATGAGGAAAACTGACTAAGTATGTTGATCGCCAAAATAGTGGAAAGACCAGTGACCGAGGAAGGCAAAGGTCTAGGTCTCCTCATCGAGCAAAAGAAAATAAGAAGAGAGATCACGAAGATGATCCAGAAAATGACCCCGATCTCCCCAAAAGACCAAGACAGCCAGAATACGAGGTATTTTCAATCCATTTTGGATCATTTGAATGTAATGTTATTATAAGTGGAGATGTTTGAAGGTGGATATCTGATTGCGGAGAGAAAATCTTACTCAATGAGGCTCAAGCTTGCTCGTACATTCAGTAAATAAATCTGGCTGAAGATGATCGCCTGAGTAAGGTGAATAAAGACAAAATGGTCATTGGTTTCTCTAAGAACGACCTGGAAGGTGTACTATATCTTCATGATGACCCATTGGTGATAAAGATGAGAATAAAGGAAGTGGTGATTTCACGAGTACTAGTGGATAATGGTAGCTCGACAGATATCATGTTTTATCTATGCTTTTACAGTTTGAATCTGAAGCTAGCCTAGTTGGAGCCATATCATAGGCCCCTCCTTGGCTTTACTGGAGAGAAGGTTTTTCCACTTGGGACGATCAAGTTGGATATGCTTATCGGTACATGGCCTACTTGTCGAACAGAAAGAGTACGCCTTTTCGTAATGGATAAAAATGTCCAATAATCTTACAATATCATCATGGGAAGGGTAGGTCTGAAGAAGTTCGAAGCAGTACCATCTACTGTACATTAATGTTTAAAATTCCCAACCAACTTTGGAGTAGGAGTGGTGAAAGGTGACCAGAAAGGAGCTCGGGAATGCTACTATTCATCTACCGCACAGGAGGAACGTGAAGAATCTAGAAAGAAGACTACTACTTATCAAGTGGATGAAATAGAAGATGCAGAGATTGAAACATTAGACCCTAGAGACGAGTCTCAACTCATGAAGGGCCAGGTCATGAAAGCTATTGAAAATATCATTCTGGACGACGAGCATCCAAAATGAATAACTCAAATGGGTGCATCACTGGATGTATCGATAAAAAAAGGAATTGATAGCATTTCTAAGGCACAGTAAATAGACTTTTGCATGGAGTCATGAAGATATGCTTGGGATAGATCCAAATTTCCTGTGCCACGAGCTCAATGTGAACAAGGAGGTAAAGCCAGTAAAGCAGCGAAGAAGGGTTTTCAGTCCTGAAAAGAACCAAGCTATACAAGAAGAAGTAGAGAAACTACAAAAAGCATTTTTTATTTAGGATGTCAAATATCCTGATTGGCTAGCAAATGTGGTGATGGTAAAGAAGAAAAATAACAAGTAGAGGATGTGTATAAACTTCACCAATCTTAATAAGGCATGACCAAAGGATCATTTTACTTTGCCCCGAATTGATCAGCTGGTGGATGCTACCTCGGGCACGAATTGTTAAGTTTCATGAATGCTTATTCTAGTTACAACCAGATTAAAATGAAACCCGAGGACAGGGAAAGTACCTATTTTATCACCCCAAGGGGAACTTATTGCTATAATGTTATGCCTTTTGGACTTAAAAATGCAGGTGCAACATATCAATGGCTGATGAATAAGGTGTTTGCAGAGCAAATCAGTCATAAAATGGAGGTTTATGTTGATGATATGCTGACGAAGAGCAAGAAAGCTGTCGATCATCTAGTTAACTTAGGTCAGACTTTGATCAACTAGAGAAATATCAAATTAAGTTGAATCCCACCAAATGCATATTCGAAGTACGAGAAGGTATGTTTCTCGGATATATTATTAACCAACGAGTAATTGAGGCGAACCCTAAAAAGATCAAGGCTCTATTGGAGCTACGATCTCCAACCAAGAAGAAGGAAGTGCAAAGCCTCACAGGGCGAGTTGCATCACTTAACAGATTTGTATCACGAGCAACAGATAGATGCCTCCCATTCTTTAAAACACTTCGAAAAACTTTTGAGTGTAATGATGAGTGAGAGGAGGCCTTTCAAGAGTTGAAAAAATATCTAGGGACACCTCCATTGTTGTCCAGACCAGTGATGGGAGAAAGATTATACTTGTATCTGGCAGTTTTAGGGAATACAATTAGCTTGGCATTGATAAGATTGGAGGACGGAGTGCAAAAACCAGTCTATTACACCAGCAAGGCCTTTCGAGGAGCAGAGATCAAATATCCAAGGTTAGAGAAGTTGGCACTAGCATTGAACGAGGCAAGCAGAAGGATGAGGCCATATTTCCAAGCTCATACTATAGTTGTGTATACAGATATGCCATTAAGGCAAGCTCTGAATAAATTAGAGAAATCAGGAAGATTGATGTACTGGGAAGTAGAACTTGGTGAGTATGATATATTTTATGAGCCTAGATCGTCGCTCAAGAGGCAGGCAGTAGAAAATTTTATTGCGAAGTTTACTCATTCTAATACCCTAGAACAACAGGAGTGTAATACAGACAAACCTGTGGATGTTACTGGATCACCATATTTAACCTCTGACCAACTTTCAGTCGGGGACGATCAAGAGAAGATAGCCAATGAGCAGTGAGAAGTGCCGAAGGAGGACAAAAGAAAGCATCAAATATTCCACCGAGGAACTCTGTATGATCAAGAGTTTGATAATGAAGTACATATATGGAATTTGTATGTGGATGGCTCTTCGTGCACTACGATCAGTGGAGCAGGGATCATTTTAAACAGTCCGGATAAGATTAATATGGAGTATGATCTGCACTTTTAATTTAAAGCTTCTAATAATGCGGCCGAATATGAAGCTATGATCTTGGGCTTAAATCTGGTTAAAACCATGAAGGCAGAGCAAGTCGCTGTATTCAGTGATTCCCAGTTAATCGTAAATCAAATTCTGCGAGCGTATGCAGTAAAAGGAGAATTAATGTTCAAGTATCATGCAAAAGCAATGGAGGTGGTATCGAGTTTTACAGCAGTTCAGTTGATTAGAATACCAAGATTGGAGAATGAAAGATTAGACGCCCTAGCTCGGTTAGCATCAGCCACACGCATCGATCTACAAAGAATAATTCCAATAGAAATCCTGGCTGGTTGGAGCATAGACGAAGATCTGATGATGAACTTCATTTCCCTCAACTTAGGACCATCTTAGATGGATCCCATCAGGGACTATATTGAATAGGGGGCTTTACCAACTGATAAACTCGCAGTCAAGAAACTGAAGTCTAAAGCTGCTCGTTATGTATTGACCAGTGGCATTTTATATAGACGATGAGTTATAACAGGGCTACAAAGATGTGTCCATCCATCCGAAGTGAAAGATTTGATCGAAGAGGTTCATGAAGGGTCTTGTGGATCCCATGTAGCAAGTCGGACGCTTTTGCATAGAATAACAATGCAGGGGTATTACTGGACAATGATGAGAGCTGATTGCGTAGCTTATGCTAAGAAGTGCGATAAATTTCAACGCTTCTCTTCCATCCAAAGAACTCCCCAAGCATTGTTAACACCCATAACGTCCCCTTGGCCATTCTCCACGTGGGGGATAGACTTGGTAGGATCACTTCCAACGACCAAGGGAAGATTCAAATACCTCGTGGTTACTGTTGATTACTTTACCAAATGGCTGGAAGCTGATCCTCTCATTGATATGACATACGACAAAGTCTATTAATTTATTTTGGAAGAATATTATCTGTAGATATGGTCTCCCACATACATTCATTACTGACCATGGAACCCAGTTTGATAACGAGGAGTTTGCTGCATATTGTCATCAATCCAATATACTGAAGATCCACTCTACACTAGGCCATCCCCAAAGCAATAGACAAACTGAGGTGACAAACAGAACGCTACTGAATGGTTTGAAAAAATGACTAGATGATGCAAAGGGAAATTGGATTAACGAGCTACATTCTGTGCTGTGGGCTTATCGTACCACACCACGAACAATGACATGAGAGTCTCCATATATGCTGGCATTTGGGAGTGAGGCTGTCATACCTGCTGAATTGGGTCTACCCACGCATAGGGTGCTTAATTTTAATTCTCCGGTCAGTGCTTGATGTGAAGATTAGACCTGGATATGCTCGAGGAGGTTAGGGAAGAAGAAGAATTCAGCATATTAACAACGAATAACTTTGTTCTATAACAAAAGAGTGAAGAAGTGTGATTTAAAGGAAGGGGATTATGTGCTGAAGAAAGTGATCCAAAAGTATAACAAACTATAAGCCAACTGGCATGGACCCTACAGAGTAACAGAAGTTGTTCGTCCAGGGACATATAGGATTGAAACCTTGGAAAGAGAAGAATTCAAGAATGCATGGAATGTAGAGCATCTGCGCAAGTATTATCAGTAGTTAAAATTCCTATGTAATGCAATTTTTTAAAAATGAATAAAGTGATGTTTCACCTCCATTTCCTTTTGTTGAAGTTTTTTCGGAGTATTAGTGCAACACACTACACAAACCAAAAACCAAAATTCAAAGCAACACAACAAATCAATTACCACCAACTCCGGTTGGTCGGTAACTAATTACCACCAACTCCGGTTGGTTGACAAATCAATTACCACCAACTCTGATTGATCGGGAATCAATTACCACCAACTTCGGTCGGTCGAAAAAAAAATTACCACCAACTCCGGTTGGTCAGGAATCAATTACCACCAATTTCGGTTGGTCGGGAACTAATTACCAGCAACTTCGGTTGGTCAGAAAATTAATTACCACCCACTCCGCTTGGTCGGGAACTAATTACCACAAACTCTGGTTGGTCGGCAAATCAATTACCACCAACTCTGGTTGGTCGGGAATCAATTACCACCAACTCCGTTGGGTCGGAAAAAAAATTACCACCAACTCCGGTTGGTCGACAAATCAATTACCACCAACTCCGATTCGTCAAGAATCAATTACCACCAACTTCGGTTGGTCGGCAAATAAATTACCACCAACTTCGGTTGGTCGGGAAACAATTACCACAAACTCCGGTTGGTCGGGAACTAATTACCACCAACTCCGGTTGGTCGACAAATAAATTACCACCAACTCCGGTTGGTCGGCAATCAATTACCACCAACTCTGGTTGGTTGGTACCAAACTAGGCAAGAAGCTGGATGACCTCCCGGGGCATCCACTGTCTAGGAAATAATGTAATCCATACGAGATTACTACAACTAAGTAGGAACATGGGATGCAAATGATTCCATTGCTTAGGCACAAAGAGTGACAAGTCACTATAATCAAACAACAAATAGGATAAGTATAGTATATACATATATATTTACCAACCAACAAGCAAAGACATTCTACAAATTATTTAGAAGAAAATGAAATGGAAGAAGACTAAAAATTTCTTCATTCAAATCATGTAAAATTACATATGATGTGAAAAGTCTGATTCATTACATAAGAATATCCTACTCTATGGGTTTCTTCCCTTCTGCGTTTGAAATAGGTTCTACCCCGGCTGGAGGATCATATAATGTATAAGGAGAATTTATAAAGTTTACATCTCGCAGCACTCTAACATTCATTACGGAGGGCTGATCAAGAAAGTGCTCTGGGTGAGATATCTCAAAGTTTGCATGAAGACTGTAATCACCGAGATACTTTGAAATCAAGCATTGAGGAATTGCATGAGCAGGAATCCAACTAATATCAAGCTTAAAAGGAGGCACGGGCAAATCGATCACCCCAGGATCATAATAATCCCATAAGTAGTGGCCTTGCTCCAATTTTAGCACACACAAGGCATTCAACCACCCCTTCTTATATCCCTCATTATTTGATCGTTGCAACCGAGCATCGAGATGGTACAGATCTTCGTTATACCCAGCCATCCAAAATTTCCTGGGATATTTATGGAATTGATAAGTTAACCTCTCAAGTTGCTCGTGGAGTTTCTTCACTAGAATTTCTTTACTTTCCAGAGTAGAGCTTTGATTAGAGAGTTGTTCGGTGAAGTTCAGAATCTTTTTAGACATTTCTGCCAAGGCTTGGTTCTTCGCCACCAACTGAACGACTTGATTCTGTAAAGCCGACTATGTTCTAGCTTCTTTAATAGTGACCCGACCAACCCTTTCTCGTCCATGAGAAGATCTTGCTCTACCACGAGTAGATGTGGAGGATCCAGCTCGTTTCAAAGTTTCTAATTCATCTCGTAAGTTAGCATTTTCTACTTCCAAAAATGAAAAACCATCATCATTTACTGGGACCAAGGCTCCCGAGGAAGATGCAATAGATTTGAGTTGCTTTATTTCCTCTTGCAAAGCAATGTTCTCCTGCTCCAGCAACTTGGCGATATGTCTATGCTCTTGAATTTTAAGATTTAGAACACACTCCTTCTCCTCATGAGCAAAGATGTACTTATTATATCCCTTTATCAGCACTCAATTGTTGGTACTTTCTCTCATAACCTTGATGTAAAAATGTGGAGGACTCTTTGTACTGCTGCTGAAGTTCCTCTATAGTTCCTTGGAGATCTTCAATCATCTCATAATAGGACACATTGTTGGCAACAGCATGATCGAGCAAGCACTTCAAGTATTGGTAAGCTTCAACTGCTCGGTCAGAAGCACCTAATCTGAGGATGTCAATTATCTGGGCCTCATTAAGATCTCCATGACCGTCTTTAAAATAGTCATTGCATTTCTTCATCAATTCTGTATCATGAGCTGATAAGAGCTCCATCCTGGCCATAAACTAGCAAAGAGAAGAAACAAAAAGAATCAATAATGATGCAGACAGAGCAAGTAAAAGAGAAATTCAAGACGAACAACCAAAGCTTGAATTTTTATTCATCGTGAGAGAAAATACATAGTTCAAGGTTACATTCAAGAGAACAACAAAATAAAAAACCCGAACAACTTTACACCTTCTCCTTGTTTCCTACGACTTCCTCAGAAGGTTTGGATGAAGGGGTTAGTTGCTCGGAAGACAATGGTAGCTGCTCGACAGAAGTGCTAGTTGGTTAGAGTTGCTCGAAAGATTGAACAATAGGAACAGTAGGGACCTGATCTCCAGTCATCATAGAAGGTTCATCTGAAGCAGATTCATCCTCTTCTTCTTCTACAGGAGAGGGAGGAGGGCCATGAGTGTGCTGCTGGAATAACTCAGAATTCGCAGCAACCTTCAGCTCCTGCAAGGCTGCTACCCATCCATCCTTAAAATATTTGACACCTGTATACTCCATTTGAGAAGACATAACAGCCAGACCCTTGTTCCAGCCCTTGTCCCAACCAGCACTGAAGGACTTTTTAGCTGCAGCTTTCCTTTTTGACTTCTTCGAGGAGGTCCTTTCCCTAAGGAGATCCTCGCCAGACTTCAACTTTTATTCCACCTCCATTTTCTGTCGCTCAACATCTTGAAGTTTAATAACTTTATCTTCAGTAAACTTAAGCTTAACCTCAAGCTCCTTGTTGCTCTGTTCAAACTCCTTGTTGCTGTACTCAAACTCCTTCAACTTCTTCTCCAATTCCTTGGAAGCATTCACAGCTTGATCTCTGTCTAGATCAACGAACATAAATTGCTTCTCCCAAGAACCTTTATCTTCCTCGTAATTTTGACGAGAATCTTTCAAAGATTGGGTCAGACCAACAAAAGCTTCCTCTACTCCACCCGAGGATCTTGAAGCCCTAATAGCTTCATCCTTCTTCAAAATGCTCTTGAAACATGTCACCAGCTAAAAAAAGAAAGAGCTTTAAGTCAATGTATGAACATAATATTAGAAAGTAAAAGACTCAGGCTAACAATACTTACTGACGCAATGTGTTGGGCAACCAGAGTAGTAATTCTCTCACGAGAAAGAGTATCTTCAATGCCTTGGACTTCTGGGACAGTCCAGGATCTTACCAAGCCCACAGCAGAGCTTGGAGGAACAAGAGTGGGAACACTACCTTCAACATTTTAAGGTTGAGAGATAGGTTCAACAGGTCTCTCAGAAGAATTTTTCTTTAATCTCCTTAGAGGATTTGGAGCATTTTCAATTAAAGATGTTGTCTTTATTGGAGATATGATAACAACATCACTTGAAGGAGATATAGCAACAGTCTTACTTGGAGCCACAGGTAGCTTTTTGCCAGCTTCGTTGGCAGCAGTGGAAGGGGGTACATCTATAATTTTTATCCCTTCTTTTGGGACATCTTTTTTACTCTTCTTTGCCTCCACAGTGGCAGAGGAAGACTTGTCAAAAAAGGCATGAGCTCTTCTGTTCTTCATCAGATCAGTGATAGGAATATTCGAATCAGAAGAAGAACCTTCTACACTAGTCTCAGAGGTTGGTACTTGGTCAAGATCAACCACCACTGGATGAGGACGAGCAGTGAAAGATAAAGTGTAGCTTTTATATTGCAACAAGTAAGAAGCAGATCTAATATGCTCCTCAGCAACAGATTGGTGCAAGCTCCAGATAAGTTTTAAATTCTTTATATTAACATCAGTTTCCTTTGGAGGTTTTCTTTTACTGTCAACTGTAGCAAACAAAAACAAATGTCAGTGATGCATTTTATCAAACACAAAGAAAATAAGATTTCAAAAAATAAAAACAACCTATCCCATTGCCATAAGATGGACACATGGGACCTTGGTATACATCATCTCCATTTAATGGAGGGTGTTGCCAATTTTTCATCACAAGCCCATGATCAAAATAGTCCCTATTGGCATCAGGAAGATTGATAACTAAAGCTCTATTCAAAAACCTAGTTTTTAAATAAAATGTGGCATCACTAACAACCCTTATATAGCAATACATAATCTCTGGAATCCCTAATCGAGTCCCATGAAGTTGATTTAACCTATGTACGCCATTAACTATCCTCCATGTATTTGGCGCTACTCTTGCAGGTACAACATCAAAATACTGGCAAAACTCCAAACACAAGGGATTTAGAGGGAAAGAAAAGCCACATTCGGCTACAAAAAGACTTAGGAACCAGTGTCCCTCAGCCAAAGAAAAATAATCAGAAGGCTCAGAAAGTTCTTCCAAAATAACCCACGAAGGGATTGAAAACTCAGAGTGAAATTTGTCTAACGACTCAACAGGATAAACCATGGTGAATAAAGAAAATAAAAAAGAAGGAAGAAAATCTTATAGGGGAAATAGAGATCAGTTGTCAATGAACGATGGAAAGAAAGAAGGCACAAGATAGAGAGAAGATGAAGAGTTCAGAGATACACATTTGAAAAGTAAAAAATGATAGGATTTCTGTCACACTTAAATACTTTACCTCGGGAATAGAGAAAAATAATGATTACAAGGAAAGATGTTTCCATTTTTGGCGGTTAAAAGAAGAAAAGGGCTCAAATATCGAAGCCATCGTGAAAATTCAAAATATTTATGAAGCCTAATATTATGCGCTCAAAAAGGAAAATTTTCCTAAAATCCATGAAGATTAGTAATCCAAGCCATTTTTAAGAAAAATGTTCCACACTCTCCTTCAACCTCAACTGTAAAACATTGGGGGCTTCTGTTGATACCAAATTTAGTCTGCTGATGTGGACCACTCACTTGAAGACACGTGTCAACCTACATGGCAATTACAAATACTTCCAACGGACAACATACTGTCACCAAGATACTCAAGAGCCCCGAGCAACTCAATCATACCAAGCATCTTAGGAGCCCCGAGGAACTCAAGTCCCCAAGCAACTTAAGCGTGTCGAGCAACTCAGGAGGTCCGAGCTACTTAGCGTTCAGAGCATCCGAATCATGAGAATTAAAAGATAACTGCGCATTAAATGCTCATTATTATCGTACAGATGTATATGTCTACTAGATAACAGCGCATTGTCCTTTCACATAAACAACCTCAAGGCTATAAATACATTGTAACCTACTCATTAGAAGGAGGACTCAAAATCTCTCGATAAATCCATTATTGAGAATTCTAGGCAAACAGTCAGCCATACAAAAATAGTGGACGTAGGCCATTCTCATAAGGCTGAACCACTTTAAAAATCCATTGTCTTATTTATTTATTTATTTATTCATTTTTATACGTGATTAAAATAATTAGATCGAATCTAGTTTTTTATATCAACAATAATGTACACACACACACAAAGATAAAAGAAAGTAATCCAACTATATATCGAAAGAGCACAAAAAAGAAATACCCGAATATGCTATCGGGTCACAGACAATACAATAATCTGACACAATAACTATAAACAAAGTGCTACAACTACCACTCGAGGGTGTAGACCCGATATACAAACTGAATCCTAATCTAGATATATAAAAGATAGGGATCGGCTATAACAAAATCCCGCAATAGTCCGCAACTGCTACAGCTCCACGAATAAACTGGATAAATAACATCAATGGTGTCCTTGTGGAGGAACACCTAAAATAATACAATATATCTCAAGAGGAAAATATAAACAGGTCAGAGCCCGAGGTGTGAAAACATTTATAGAAAGTGCATTAAAATCCATAATAATCTTAAATGTAATATGACATGATTTAGGTGGAGTCGCACTCTCCATAAAGTCCAACTCACCTCTCAACTAAAGTGAGCACCTAAACGCATCCACATTCTTAATTATTTACCCAAATCTTCTAGGTACAAGCCAATCTCACCTATGCCCCAAAATTCACTCTCGCGTAAACTCGCCGTCTAAAACAATCCATAAACTTCCTACCATAACTTACCCCACGTACATCTAAAATGATATTAACTTATAAATATATATGCATAACTCTTACTAGAAATTATCAGATTCTAGTGATTAACTACACGAGTTATTAGCATCTAAATGCTAAGGACAAAACTTCTCCCAATTCTCAACACTGTTTCGCAAAGCAAAATCCAAACAAGGAAACCCCCCGATACACAACTCCTTGACATTGTTGATTATCGAGATCCATTATGCCCTCAATGCATGATGCATATAACCCCAACTACTAAAATTTATAAATATAGTTAATTATTCCCAACTCTCAACAGTGCATTGCGTTTCGTGAGTGGGACATCTCGCAAAGAGAAATCCAAACAAGGACCCCCCCCCCCCCGATACACTACTCCTTGACACTGTTGATTGTCGAGTTTCACAAAGCCCTATGTGCATGATGCATTAAATGACAACTACATCGATACAATATTCCACCCGTTTGTTTCCCATAACTCATTATTCCAAAATCCTATAAATCTGAGTACTAAAGACTAAACTTATCCCCACTCCCAATATTGCACCGCGTTTCATGCGTGGGACGTCTCGCAAAGCGAAATCCAAACAAGGAACCCCCCCGATACACTACTCCTTGATACTATTGGTCGTTGAGATCCATTACGCCCCCGGTACCCCACACATAACTACGAATACATATGAGGAGCAATGATCTCTAATCACATAACTAAGATAATGCTCTGAAACATTTAGGGGTCTATGACATTACACTCGTTATAAAGCACAATCATACAACCCTAACAATCAAGTACACATAACACACTTAGAGTACAATCTAATATCCGAAATCCAATCACTTAAGGATATACAAAATACTTCACAATGCTATCATCTTCCAGGAATTACTCACTTTATCCCGGGTTACCATATATCGAACTATTATCACACTGCCATGGTAATAAAACAAATCACAACGTATGGGATGCATTCATAGTTCGTAACCAAAAATTGAGAACGAATCATACCCAAGACTTCTCACCCCCAAATAAAATCAAACAAATAATAATGGACGACTATGACCTAAGGACTATACGCACCCCGCTCCTCAAGCGAGGGGCCTCACCCACATCGCGCAACTTCCCATGATAGCACTGGGGGTATGCTCACACAATAAGTATATATATATATATATATATATATATATATATATATATATATATATATATATATATATATATCAATCACACAAGGTATATACAATTATTTCATATATGTATACATACTATATTACACCCATATGTATGAAAGAAATTATTTCATATATAAGTATATTGCTCTCGATATACTAACCATTGCTAACTCGCACACTACCCATTAAATCACAATACGATCTCTCACTTGAACCTCACCCATTGCACCTATGAGTATAAAAAGTCTCCCAATTCAATCAGCCTTAAGGATATCATCTATATCCGAATACACACCGGTCAACAATCATCATCCCCAAACCATATTATGGTTCAATCGATCATATGAACCCTTAACATTATCACATTTGTGATTTAATCCAAAAGTTCACATCACTAAGTTCATCTTGCCTCTCTCTTATAGACTCATAATTATCTTCCTATAGAAATCTCAATGATAGTGGGCTTCCCCACTTAGTCGATACAATAACTTAAGTTCGTATTCTCTCTCGAAATTACCCAATATGATCACAATATTCATCTTAGGTGAAACTCCCTAAACATCTCCAAAACACACTCCACATAACTTGTATGAGGGATCCAAATCAATAAACCCAAAAAAAACGGAGAAAAACTCATTCTAGAAAAATCCCCACCAAACAGCCCTGTTTTCAAATTGATTCGGCCCCTCCGAATCGATTCGGCCCCAACAGCGAATCGATTCGTCCCTTCCAAATCGATTCGTGCCAAAGGGACCTATAAGTCTGCTAACTACCGAATCGATTCGCCAGGGGCGAATCGATTCGGCCCTAACGACCTGTAGGTTCTGCAACACGTCGAATCGATTCGGGAGGGGCGAATCGATTCGGTATCTTTAGCAAGCTACGAAATGGGCTATAATTCTCCAAAACCTAAAATTCCAAAAATCATTTTTCTCATCTTCTCTCCATTTATCTTCAACCCAAATATATTTTTAACATTATAACTCATCAACATACTCAACTCAACTAATTAACAAACTCCAATTCATCCTTTATACACCAAATGTAAGATTTAACCCAAAATCTAGGTTTTAACAATTTATCCCAAAATTCACAATTTTATCCTCAAATCATGAAAAAAATGATGAAGAAGAATTATTTAGCAAATTTAATCACTTGCCTCAAAGTTTTAGAGACTAAATCTTCCTCGAAATCACGTAATGGCCAGAAATCCCAAGCTTTTCTTCTCTTTTCTCTCTTCCTTTCTTCTTCTTCTTCTTCTCTCTTTCTCTCTAGGGTTTTCTCTTTCTCTTAAATGAGATTTCAATCTCACGGAGGATTTTACGCCTTATCTCCCAAAGTACCCAACTTTAAATGATAATACACACTTTAAATGACTCGGTTACTCTAATTCAAGCCAAACGAACTTAAAATATTTCGGAACCCCAAATAAGACCCAAGTATCGTTATTTCAACTATCTTGACCCTTCCGGAACCAACCGCACACTCATAATCGCCATTTGAAATACTTTCTAACATCCTCTTACTTTGACCTTAATTGCCAATTTATTATTCTCCAAGTAAAATAATCTTAATTTCTCCCCAAATAATTAAATTATCCGTCCCTAAATCACGGGGTATAACACCTTCTTAACTAATCAAACAAATATAAAGCTCCAAACAAAAAGTAAGCAAGGTCCGTAAATAGCAGGGGTAAAACGAACAAAGTCCATGGCCATTTGAGGGCAAAAAAGACAAAGGCTAGAAGACAACAATGACTAAAAACACATGCTATCAGAAGACCTCGAGCCACCCAAAAATAGCCCATGTTTCTTCAAAACCAGAAACGCCGCCTACAATAAAAGCTACCGTTTTTAATATTCGGGCCATAAATATTAATTGAACACATTTTGATGTTTAATAGTGTTTTTTTAACCGAAAAAAATTAATTAAAAATTCCAAAAGGAAATAAAACTCATAAACAATAATATAAAAATGATTTGAGGTAAAAATTCACATTAAACATGTTTTCAGAAAAATAGATTATATATTAAATAATTATATGAAAAATATGATTTCAAGATTATAAAAAAGTAGATTTTACGCAATAAAAAAAATGCTGGAGAATAAAAAAATATTTGTCTCATAATTGAGCCAACATAGAAAAATGACGGTGAACGTTAGCGTGTGTCGCTTGTTGAGCTTTAAGTGATAACCCTTGGTAAGAGCGTGTGATGTGATCTTATCTAGTGAGGACTCGATGATTTTTTTCTTGGAGTATTTATATGATTTAGAATGAGAGTTGATAAATCCCATGAACTTGAGAAATTGATGAATCGATACTTTCGGGGATGAAATTTCCCAAGTAAGGAGGAATGTAATAATCGTGCACAATATTTTACTATTTTCTCGTGTAAATTATATAATATGAAACCCTTGGGATTTGTATCATTATATGGGACTTTATTTCAATATTTGGTTACTCTTTGGGTCTTGATGTAAATTATTGGAAGTTATTGGGAAAAATTAGAGAGTCTAAGAATCTGTGTGGTTCGAACGAATGCGAGGTCATTCGAACGAGATCATTGTCTCGTTCGAATGAGGTTACAATGGTTCCAATGAGAGTCCAAGGTCATTGGAAGTGTGGTTCGAACGAGAATCAAACGATAAGCCACTGTATAGCTGAACAAACTTGTTAGCGGGTCATTCGAAGGTTAGATAGAATGAGAATCTAGTCTCATTTGAATGAGATCCCATTCTCGTTCGAGCGAGGTGGGAATTTTTTTTTAAATCATTTTACCCTTGTGCGTTGTGACATTTTGGACCCCTGGATTGATGACGTGTCAAGTTTTTGTGCACCCAAATGGACAAAACCAGGATTTGAAGGTCTGAGGGTGTTTTTATAAGGGGGTTTTTTGGATTAAATGGGTTTATTTTGAGTATGAAGAGGGGAGAGGTCTCTCTCCCACCATTTTTAAATTTTCTTTTCATATCTCTAGCTCTTGGGAGCTACTTCTCATTACCACCACCATACCCCACCATATCTCCACCTTGTGCCACAATCTTTTACAAGTGTTTGACCATATATATGAGCTTTATACACCCATATCCTCCGTTGTTGAGTAGAACTACGAATTTGGGGGTGATTGTTGATGTTTTTTGAGAAATGGGGGTTTGTCATCATCTTTTTCCTTATACAACCATTTTTGGAGCTCCATTTGAGGTGAAAAAACTCTACTCTTAGTTCAAGACTCTATTTTGCACATTAGTAGTCTTGTAGTTAGAATTGTTAGTGTAGAATGCATACATGAGTAAGAAGATGACTTCTTGAGATTTTATGTAAATGGTTTATAAATAATTTCAAATGTTTTGAGAAAAACACTATGATTTAAGAATGTTGAATAAATGTTGTGTTTAAGAAGTTTGGCATTAAACATTTTATGGAATAAATTTTTTTCAAAATGATATTTATCTAGCTAAAGATATTTTGGGTGAACCATGTTTTTAAGTTTCTTGAAAAAATGAAGATTTTATAAAATTAGACACTTGTTGAAGTTTTGAAGAATAGAAATATCCTTTCATATTGAAAAATGTATTTTTGCAAGTATTATGAAATTCCTAGAGCGAATCACACGTTAGACCCATTTGGTAAGATTTTGGGCCTAAAATCCATCTTCTCACACATATAAAATTTTAGTCTTTTGAGGTTAAACATATAAATAAGTTTAATGAGGATTTTATTGAGTTTAAACATGAAATGAATAAATTAGAAATTTCGGCCGTTAAAGTGTGTGAAAAAGGTTATTGAAAATATGGTAAGTGTATGGTTTTAAGATTACATGTACTAATAAAAGAAAATTGTGTTTTTATCATAAAGTAGTCTTTAAATGTTCAATGACTTCTTGGAAAAGAAAGTAATAAAATAAAAATATTTCCAACATGAGAAGAAGAATACTCTAAAATGTTAAAAAAGTTTTAACATGTTAAAAATACTTAAAAAGCTAGTGTGGGTAACTTAATAGTGTTTTGGGAATTAACACTTATGAAAATAGAGGAAAAGACAAGTTTGGAAAACAATGAGTAATAATGGTAATTTTACGTGAAGTGGAACATTTTTATGAAATAAAAATGTTGAAAAAGGTGTTACACAAAAAAGGGTCCTAAATGAATAAGATTTTGGAATTAAACTATTGATAGAGTAAAAAGGACAAGAAATCATGATTTTTATGGTGTAACACAAGTTGGGGTGGAACCCCAAGTTTTGATTTTGATCAAAAAAATGAAAAAGTGGAAAATATGGACATTTGTAAAATGTTAAACACATCAATAAGGACTCAGATGATACTGAGAGAATTAGAAAGGCCCTGAAGCCGAGATAAAAGACCCAAAATCACTGGTTAGATGGTAGCATAGCCGACGGTGAGTTGCTCGTCAAATTATGCATAAATTAGAAGATTCCAAGAAAAAGATAATGAAAATGGAACATATTAAAAAATGGGTTGTGTGATGAATACGTGAAAAGACAACCTAACTTGAATGAATTAATAAATAATCTGGTAAAGGATAAAGTGGACAAGTAATGTGAAAATTGATTAATGTCCAAAAGTTAAAGGAATGGTAAAGTGAAGGAGTTAAATGGGTAGTTAAGAAACCTAAAGAGGTTTAACCCCTAATTAATATGAGGGTATGTTTATGAAAGGTTTTCGGAGGAAAAATCAGTATTTTCAAACACAACATTTGCTTGTGTTTAAAGGGTGATTTTCAATGAAAATACTAACGTGGATTGGTACAATTAAAGTAAGTAATTTCGGTGAAAGAAATATTTTTTCTTAAACAAAGTGTAATTGTTTTAAGTATTTAACCGAGTGTGTTAAATCAAGGAATAAAAGTCGAGTTAAGAAAAAGAGAAATGCTTTTACAAGATTAAGGTAAATTAATCGGGTAAGTAACGTTTTTTGAATAAAAACGGTTTCATTCATGAAGTGTGCACACACACACACACACACACACATGTATATAATTTTCACATGGATATTTTTTTTCTAAAATTCTCCAGTGAGGCACTAAGTTTTTCCCACAAAACCTTATCAGCCAACTAATACATGAGGTTCACTAGAACAACCTGCTTTTAACTCGATTATAGCAACTAAAATAGCAAACCCAGTCATATGAGGTACACGTACACAAGACACGAAATTACAGGAACTCAACTCCCAACCTTTTATTAATCAGTCAACGGTTACAAAGGAACTCTCAATTTCGGCCTAAGGCTTCCTGCCTAAAAATACAAGGGGAAATGCTTATAAATAGAGTACAAAAACGCAGTTGACATCCCCAACTTTTAGGACATGTGTCTTAATTAGATGCTGCCAGGTTTCTCCATGAAACTGCCTTCAAAACTGCTACATTATCCTTCCAACAGGTGTCTAGAGAGTTATCCCATGATCTCCAAGTTCCCAACTGATGCAATCTCGTTTTTACATATGTTATGTCCCATAACTGCCATGGAACTGCTCTAAAACTGCTGCATGAGTATCCCAACATGTGTCCAAGGAGTTATACCATGATCCACATGTGCCACATTGGTGCAATCCCATTTTTACACCTATCCATCCCAACAACTCCCATGAAAACTATCCAAATCCATTTTGGGACAAGCACAAATGTTCTTTGAAGTCAACTAGCAACAACCCACGAATTAAGACAATGCCACCTCAAAAATATAAGCAACCCAGCCCACCGATGCAACCCGATGTTGCATAACAGGTGTGGTCGAGGAATTTCCCGATCACAACCCAAAATCCATGCACTACCATTCCCACATTCGGTATATGGATAACCCAAACATGCCCATGAAGTTTCCTTGATCCTAGGAGCGCTCATTGATGAATACTGAATTTTTCCTCAGATGTACCCCTCTCCTTATATATATTCTTAACAAAAATTCCACATTGGTAGCAGTAGACATAAACTACCAAATGATCGAAAGAACCTAGCTCCCCACAATCTGACAACTTTGAATTGCATAAGCACTTTGTTCCAGCTAAATGCCTTAGTCAAACTTAACTAAGACATTTTTCCTTTAGTTTCGAGGTTTTCCCATACCCAAACTTCATAATGAACCCCATAACTTCATGATGAGAGTTTTGGGGTATGACAACCCCCCCCACCCCCGGCAAAAGAATTCGACGACCTCGTCGATCTCAAGAAAATTCCAACTCCAGTGAAAATTTCTGAAGAAAACCTTGGACTTCATCGAGATCATCACTAAGTCTTCGATTCAACCCAAGTGTAACACAAAACCAAACTCCTTTAGGTTTAATCTCTCCTTGCAGGACCATAAGCTCCACGTTTTCACCACCCAACATAGAAGTTTTCTTGGTAATGGTGGAGTGGCGGTTCTTACCCTGTTTGTGTTCTTCAAAGTTGACTTGGTTTATTATAAGTTTCTTTCTACATTATATATATATATATATATATATATATATATATATATATATATATATATATATATATATTGTATTTGCATGTGCACGTAGAAATACACTACACTAAAACATCAATCTGGCACGGTTTAGAACTGTGCTAGATCAAATCTAGCACGGTTTAGAATTGTGCAAGAATCGTGTGTTCCAAATTGGCATTTTTTACACGGTTTAAATGTGTGTCAGATTTAACCAAACAGGAACACTTCTTGCACACTTTAAAACCGTGTCAGAATTTGATATTTCTGGCACACTGTCAGATTCATTACATTTTGATACACTTTTGGCACAGTTTTGAATTGTGCCAAATTTTTGGATAAAAAATTAATTATTTGAAAACAAGAAAATTCACAAATTACGAATCTCTCACGTTGTTGATAAACTAATGTACATACAAACTTCAAAATATTACAAGTCTTACTAGTTCACAGACCAAAAAAGGGGCAAAATTTCCTTTATTTTCCGTACAATCTAAAACTTGCTAATATAAAACCTGCATAATGTAAATCCCATACGTCAATAAAATATAACAATAAAATTATAAAATCCCGCGCGACCGTAAAAGTTAATAATAAAACTACAAAAGTCCTCACGACCATAAAAGTTGACAATAAAACTACAAAAGCCTGCACGATCATAACACAAAAAATAGAATCCTGAATATTAACGACATTAAATAAATAATCCCCTTGTTGTACACCATTGACTTATTCATGTATTCTAAGTGGATAAAAGCTAACGATAAAATGTTGTTCTGTAAAAAATAGGATACAAAAAAGAGATGACATTAGTAACCAAGTAATTTTAAAAAAAATCTTATTCAAGATGAAAAATTGCACATACAAGTTACAATTATTATTATATTCTCAAATTGGAAGTCTTGTGACTACGTGGTCAAGTCCTACAAGTTACATTTGTCCCATACAATGTGTTAGTGCCTCTTACGGGGCCTTCTGAGGACTAGTTTGAGCTTTCACCCTCAAATAAATTTTTTTAAGCATAATCAAAATATTCTCATATTATCATCATATTCTCAAACTGCGAGACCTGTGACTATACGATCAGTTCCTAGAGTTTACATTGGTCCCGCGCGAGGTGTTCATGCCTCTTACAGGATCGATTGGGGGCTGGTTTGGGTTTTCAGCCTTTAACGACTTGTTATTAATCCTAATCTAGATATTTTCAATTTATCATCATATTCTCAAACCAGGGGACTTTTGACAGCGTGGTCAGCTCCTATGAGTTACATTGGTCCCGTTCGAGGTGTTAGTACCTTTTATGGGGTCGTTTGAGTGCTCGTTTATGTTTTTACCCTCTAACAACATGTTTTTAAGCCTAATCTAGATAATTTCGAGTTATCTTCATACTCACAAACTGAGAGATCCGTGACTACGTAGTCAATTCCTATAAGTTATATTGGTCCCGTGCAAAGTTTTCATGTGTCTTACAGGTCCGTTTGGGGGTTGGTCTGGGCTTTCACACTTTTAATGGCTTGTTTTTAAGCTTAATCTAGATGTTTACAAATTATCATCATATTCTTAAATTATCCTCTAACGACATGTTTTTAAGCCTAATCTAGATAATTTCAAATTATCTTCATACTCACAAATTGAGAGACCCGTGACTATGTAGTCAATTCCTACAAGTTATATTGGTCCCATGAGAAGTTTTCATGTATCTTACGGTTCTGTTTTGGGTGTGGTTTGGGCTTTCACCCTTTTAACGGCTTATTTTTAAGCTTAATCTAGATGTTTATAAATTATCATCATATTCTTAAAGCGGTAGACTTGTGACTACGCGGTGAGTTCCTACAAGTTACATTGGTCCCGTGCGAGGTGTCCATGCCTCTTACGGGGCTGTTTGGGGGTTGGTTTGGGCTTTCACCCTTTAACGACTAGTTTTTAAGCATAATCTAGATATTTTTAATTTATCATCATATCCTCAAACTGGGAGTCCCACGACTACGTGGTTAGTTCCTACGAGTTACATTGGTCCTGTGCGAGGTGTTAGTGCCTCTTACGGAACCGTTTGGGTGCTGGTTTGGGTTCACCCTCTAACGGCATATTTTTAAGCCTAATCTAGATATTTTCAAATTATCATCATATTCTCAAATCGAGAGACCCGTGACTATGCAGTCAATTCCTAAAAGTTATATTGGTCCCATGCAAAGTTTTCATATCTCGTACGGGTCTATTTGGGGGTTGGTTTGGGTTTTCATCATTTTAACGGCTATTTTTAAGCTTAATACATATATTTTCAAATCATCATCATATTCTTAAAGAGGGAGAGCCGTGACTATGCGGTCAGTTCCTACAAGTTACATTGGTCCCATACACCCATGCCTCTTACGGACCCATTTGGGGGTTGGTTTGGGCTTTCACTCTTTTAACGACTTGTTTGTGAATAATTGTGATAATTAAATACACTTTCCTTTGTCTACAAAGTGCTTGAATTGTGTGTGTCCGTATCCGTGTGTGATCCATGCATGGACACTTCACATTCAGTGAAGTGTCCATGCTTCCTAGTTGAACATTCAACATGTATAACTGAAAGTGGATTTAGTCGTCCCCTAGTTATCCTGGTGTAATGTTAAATTTTATTTTAGTACTTAAAACTCATACCATTCTAAAATATCTATCCAGATCAAACATAAAAGTTTGAGTTGAAACCCAAGCCTTCAATTCGAAACATTAACCATTACACCAAAGCATATTCAACTACCCTATTAATAAATAATAACTACTATCCTGGACAATAATGCGACCAAATAAAATAAAGAGATAGAAAAGGAAAAGAAAGTGATTAGCCTTCGTGTATGCACGCATCGAAATCAAACTAGTACTTTGCTAAGAAGTCAATTAAGGCTGATTGGCACATGAACGTGTAATACAATCCACCAAGCGAAAAGTTTTGTCAAGAAAATATAATAAAAGTTATACCTATCAATGGATATTATAATCATAAGATTCAGTAGTAGCACGAATAAAATGAGCACATACATATTTTAATAATTAGAAGAATAAAATCTTACAGGTAAGCTATGAAGGACTACTTAGAAGCATCCCAACGAAGGGACATATACGATACCTAATTGAAGGAAAACTAAACATAATAACTATTCAGTAACTATAATGCACATTACAACTCAGTATACATGTCTTGTCTTATGAGTTGCGGTTAAATATAATAACTATGTGAAATAATTACTGGTAACATTTAAGAAGTACTAATATAGTACCTGTCTAAGAAAATTAATAATAGGGTAAATATCCAAAAGAAGTTATTGATTGTTTAAAGATGATCGAACCCCAAACACAAAAATATTAGCCAGAGACACAAATAATATTAAAAACATATATAGAAAAATAGTATCATTTAGCTAAAAGTTTTTCATTATCAAATAGTTTCGTTAGAAAAGAGATGTGAAATTCTAGGCCCTGTATATTAAGTTAACACTAACATGCAAACATATTCCCCATCTCTCAAACCACCAAATAAAATATGTAATTTTTTCCATTATGCATTTCGAGATCATGCAAATAGAGTTTAAATGAAAGAACTAGTAAATTCAACTCAGATGTATGTAGGTGAAATTGATATATCATACTTATCTAAGTACATGCAACTAAGTGTATCCATATATATTCTAGCTATGTCAAACATCAAAACGAGAAGGGAGAGGAAAGAAAAAAAGAGAATTCAAAAGAAATGTTTGTGTGACTACTGTAAATTGGAACTTCTCTTCTCTCGCATTTGAAGCTGATTTTGCTTTTCCTTCTCTAGAAATCCATCTGTTTTGTTCATACTTAATAGATTAGAACTAATTAGTAAAACAATACAGTGCTCTTAAGCTTAATACCAAGGAAGATATTGAAGGCTAAATAATGTTATTAAAAATACATTTTAATCAACAAACTCATACGTTGCTTGAATGAAATTCTCAATCCCAACTCTGTCATAGTTACGACGAAGCTTAACTTCCAATTAGCTTTTTGATTTCTCATTTCCCATGGCTTAAAGCAAAAGACTTTTAACCAACAAGTTCTTTGCTCATAAAACGATGTCTAACATGAATTACTGAAAGTAAGAAACTAAGGTGTGCTGTTCATATTGAATAAATGCAACCTGGTCTGGAAGCTAAGTGTCCACCGTAGCAGATCTAACCTACAGCAATAACAATAGGAATTAATATAGGCATGTTGAACAAACAAAAGTATCATTTTTCATTACTAATATGAGCATTAGTATTTCAAAATTTTAAAACATCTTGAATACAGAAACCAAGGTAAAAGGAGCAATTTTAGTCCACAATGGCAGAACAAAACAACTTGGCTCTTCAGAAGAAATATGCAAAAAAAAAATCTTATCATATAATACTACAATATATTATCTAAACACAAAAAAATAACAATCTTACGATGAATTGCGCTTGTTCCTCCAATAACGATTAATATTATTCTTGAACTACACCGACGCTAACAATCGAACATCCACATGAGAAGCTAAATCCTCCGAAGTAATCACCTCCTGACATCAAATAAAAACACACATTAAATTTTCATTAACCTCATTAATACGGTGTTTTCTTTATCAATGTGTACATTTTCTTTTGTACTCAACAATGCCGCATAAAAATCAAAACAAAAAATAGAAGCATCTGTGGATGAAATCAAGTAAATGACGGTTGATTTGATGGAACAACAAACTGCAATGAGCATTCCAAGTAGTGACTTTAGTTAAATTTTCTATGTATGGGTAGACTACTGGAGAACCGCTACCATGTACCTTTTTATCTCAATGAAAATTTTCATTTTTATTTCAAAATGCACACATTTAAATCCTTTCTAACACTAAAACAGAGAAGTCTTCTACCATTTTGACCTAAAAAATACAACATAAATTAACCTAGCCCATGAGACAACATCTGTAAACAACAACGCTCAAGAGTTTAAGTATTGTGCTACTTGACTCATATTGCACACAACTCCATTTGTAAAACGATAATAACCTATGGAAAATGGAAAGTATTTATATAAGGAATTAGTAGGAAACATGTTTATTTGGTGGTAAATAGAAGAAGATTGAATATTTTTCTCAAATTGCCAGTTCTTCTTGCCTAACCAAAGTAAGGGGAAAAGGGTTAAACAAAACCATAAGCGAAAAGAAACAATAAAAATTGCCATTATTGTTTAATGCAGAGGCACATGAATCATGTTACACAATATATATGAATGGTCAGGTTAAGTAAATCCATTACATTAAAATATTTAAAATCATTGGATTAAAGATGCAGAATTTTTTCACAAGTAATTTATAATGTTCAATTACTCCAAGGTAATTTGCTAAAGAAAAATTCACAACTTATTTGACATTGATTACCGTATGTGGATCCGTAGTACTACATGAAACGCAACGTATGACCATGGATGCCTCTAAATAGTAGAGGATCCTTTTCATACATAATTCATAATGTAGATATCTGTGATATAAAAGTTAGTACCCCAGAATCAATATAGCTGAATCTAAGGCTGAATAACCATCAAGGGACTTAAGAATTCCCGTTAGTATAACAGGTCCCATAAGCTTAAGTTGATCTATTCTTGCCTACGTAAAAATATAAATAATGACGTCGAAAAGAAAGGTTATATTACTATTTAAGATGCTTCGCAAAACAAACTAATACATCAGATATTGATGGGTGACCACTTGAAATGTGAATTCGTTAATTATTATTATCACTAAACAAAGCCAAGAAAACATTTCTAGTAAAAAATCAAAAAATTAAAACATTATCAATCAGATAACATTATTTATCTAACCTACAAGGGAATGCATATATGAATCCACATGTAAAATAGATTTACTATAGCGTACATTATGAATACCTACACTATTGTAAGGATCTTGTACCATGAAAATTATAGAGCCTAGACAGTCCACCACTATAACTACCTATAACTCTTATAGCGACAATGTATTGGTAATTCATCGTCACGTTTCCAAGTAATTTTAAGGATATAAATCCATGTGTAAATCATCATCTGCAGATCTAACAATCGAAAATGAACAAAATAAATTAGACATGAACAAAACAACAATAAAAATAAATAAAAAAACCTTAAATCTATCATATACGCGATTTCATTAAACAAAACTAAAATCTATCACATATAGTTCAAACATATTTTTAACGGAGTTCACTCCCAATTTGGGGCAGAGAGTACATCTTTAGCACTGAATAAACTGATTATGAATGGAGTTTTCATATTAGCTACCTTATATTAACAGAAAACACATATTTTCTCCTAATTTAGTTCAATCATAATAAAATGAAATTAAACACCCCACTTGAATTCGATACTTACTTTTAAACCCATAAATTAGATCATAATCAACCAAAAGCGAGATTACTGAAGGAGATTGACATTAAGTTATGGAATTTGTATTCGATTCTGATGATCTGAAAGATGGTATGTGGAGGAAGACGATTGTGGCTAGCCCAGGATAAGGCCGGTTTTGGTTCTTGGCTTGCCGATACAAAGAGAGAGGGTTAGGGTTAGAATTTTAGTTTATTTGGAATTGTGTCCCGCTTGGGAACATGAGTTTTTGTTGTTTTAATGAGACGTACCCACATTTGGCTGGGTTTTAAACTCTGCCATATTTTGGCACTGTTTTAAACTATGCCAGATTGAGAATAAACCGTGCCAAAATTTGGCATGGTTTTAAACCATACCATATTCTCCTTGTCCAAGCGTGCCAAATTGGCAGTTTTGGTCTAGTGATAATGCGTTAAAGTCTTCTTTCTGCCATTCGTTCTTATACCTCATTATTGTGATTTCCCACTGGGCATTCGGCTCATTCCCTCGTCTTTGTTATGGTGGGTTAGGTGCGCTTCCGTATTTTGAGAGTGTTACATAGGTAAGTATTCCTTTATTTTACATTAGTAGCTCTATATGCTTGGATTTCAGGGACACTTTCCACGGGTCCCTCATGTAGATTGATTTTAAATGGGAATTGCATGTTAAACAAGTGAAATGTTAAGCAAGTAAAACTCTACTAGAAACATTATGTAAGTTATTTCATTACACTTCACACTTAATGCCCCGGTCGAATCGAGATGACCATGAGTAACCAATAAATCCGAGTCGTGGCATTACCCTTAGTGTATATTAGGTCATAAGACTAGTAGATCATGTATACACTATGAAGATGATATGGGCGAGATATTCTTAGATTTTTTAGTAAGAATACAATGATTTGAATTTGAGGAAAAAATTTCCATATTTTAGGGATGAAGAATGTACCCTATAATTTTAATCCATTAATTACATAGTGAATTTTATTCATTACAATTATATGTGCCTGTAGGGACATGTGATATCACTAATTATAATTACATATGTGTAGTTTATTCAAAATTAAAATACGACTTAATACATAAGAATGAATTAATGATTATTTAATAAAAAAAATTAATAATGAATAATGATTTTTGGGAATCATAAAATTTAAAATATTAAGAATTTGGTTTGATAGTTTAGATTGATGTGTGGGACAATTAGAATTTTGGATTAGGACTTAAAATAATGAGTTTTAGTCCCTATAGGCTAGTAAATGGTTGATTTTTAGGAATCGTACAAATTAGAATATGAAGAAGTTGGTTTAATAATTTGGGTTGATGTTTGGGGCCCTTAGAATGTTGCGTTAGGACTTAAAATAACGAGTTTTAAGCCTCATAGGTTAGTAAGTGGCTTGGGCTATACTTTAGGCTATATAGAAATGATTTTGGGCTTACTGAGTCAAGGTCCATATGGAAGTTAACCTAAATTTTGTCGTTAAACATACAAAAAGGGAGATTAAGGTTATTAAGAATCATTTTAACACTTGAGAAAGGAAACCCTAAAGATAAAAGAAGGAGGCTACATGAAGAATAAGAAAATGGGGTAATTGGGCATTGTAGAAGAGGAGAATAGGGATTATCAATTGGCATTCAACCTACTCGAACTTAGAGGCAAGTTTATTTAGTATATTAATATGATTTCTTTGGTGTTAAAATATGATTACACATTGGACTCTAAATATTAATATAATCCACTTGAATTAGATAATTTAGATTAACAAATTTGGAAATGAATTTAATTACTAAAAGTTAGATTTTTATCACTCAATGGAATTTAGAACAATTCTCCATGATATTAGGTTAGATTGAATAAATTGATAGTTGGATTATGTTTTAGTTGTAAAAATGAGTGAAAGCCCATTGATTATTCCATGAATCTATTGATAATTCGAGATTTAGAAATGAATTTCCAAGCTAGGATCTTAAGCTTTTAGATATGATATTATGTCTCTAATTACTATATGAATTCATTAAAATTTGTGTGGTTGATGGATAGTTGAATGTTGTGAAGTTAAAATGACAATTTGGGGTACATCGGAGGTACTAGGACCTTAGGATAGGACGAAATGGCAGTTATACACACATGAGTTGTGATAGGAGCTGTGAGATGCATAAATGAAATTCTTGAGTGTTTCTTAGTTTAGCCATGCAAATGACCATAATTTCAGTCCATTTGCAAAGGTCGTGTGAACGGTTGTGTTTTAGCATCGTGCGCACAGTATAAGAAAATTTGTAATTTTTCCTAAATTGTGAAAAAGGGAATGTGGGATGAGGATTGGGACTTAAATTATGTTGACATAATGATTTAAAACCTTTAATAATATGTGCTAAATTACTCAATACAATATAAGTAAGTTAGTAAAAGAATAAAAGAACAATGTGTATTTTTATTCTAACTTACATACAATATAGTGGACGTTAGTACTTATTTGATACATATTAGATGGTATATATATTATTAGGGTTAAAGGAGATGTGTTGTACCCTATAAAAGTCGACGACGTCCCTTCGTTATCCCTACTCAGAGAAATAGTATCTACCTTGGGTCATGCGATGATTACCACTTCGGTACGCTGGTATATAGAGATGTGTCATACCCTAGGCCGGTAAATGGTACATCTTAGGCATCCCAAGAGAGAGAGACATGTTTACACTAAGTCATGCGAGGATGACCGTGTCTTTACTCTCGTAGATAGAAATATACAGTACCCTGGGTCGGGTGACGGCGCCACTTCAATATCCCAAGAGAGCGATGCAAACTTACCATGGGTCGTGCAATGGTGACAACTTCAGTAGCCAGGTAGACAAGTTTACAACAGTTGATATGAATAGTACACAGGTTTATGTGTTATATTTGTGTATATATACTCGATAAGTATAGAACAATTATTTATAAATATTCAATGAAAGATGAATAATATCTAATCACGGGTTACCTTGGGTCGGGGGATCATACTTATGTTATATCTAGGACTATTATCTTTGGGATAACCTAAATTTTACTAAAATACGATAAGAAGATGCATAATTATATTGTCTCCTAGAATCAATTATATTATTGTACTACTTAAACTTGATGTTAACGTGTCATATTAACATTTTTCACGACATAGGCAACTCTTCCACCTCCGCTCTGAGATCATATCAGTTGTTTGGTTTACTTTGATACACTGATAGTTACAAGATGATACTAATACTATTGTTAGTTAGGTATCACGGTTATGTGGTTCAACTATGGTATGTTTCAGTTATTTATTTTATGCATTTAGTTATTACAGTCATTCTTGGAATGATATTCAAATGTTTAATTCCCTTGAGTTGTATTAGACTTGATAAATATATTATTAAATTTTATGGGGTGTCACACACCTGGTATCCCCTTGTTTGGAAAATACCCCCTTTCCCCCGTTTGTCCCATTTTTTACTAGATAAGCCCCTCAAATGATTGGCCTTTTACAACAAAATCTCCTAGGCATTTCTTTACTTAAACATTCAAAAAAGTTATTCAAAAATACAAATCACACATTTTCTTCATAAAAATCATAGTGGAAAATTAAAATGCACTTAGAACAAATCTATAAATCAAGATAATTAGAAGAAAATGCATCATTTCATACATTTGATTTCCAAATTTTTTTAAATACATCACAAAAGAAGAAAAGAACAAAAAAATAAATTTGTTAGTGCATTCTTTCTTCTTAAAACTTACACTACCAATAACATCAGTGACCATAGAAGGGATGCTTGTCACGATGGTCGGATGTTGAGGCCCCACTCCTGGACCTCGAGGATAGAATGTAATCATTAGTCTTCGAAAGAGTAGTTCATGAATGAACCATCTTCGAATTTCTTAGCAGCAGAAGCCTTCCACTCTTGGACATCTCAAAATCATGAAGTTCACACAAATATAGTATGTAAAGGAAACAAACAAAGAAGAATATCAAAATCAGTAACAAATAACAATGCATAAATCAAAATGAGAAATTAATACACAAGGTAAGAATGCTCACCCCTAACCGGAATTCATTCGCGGGCATAGGAGGCAAAACCTCTATCAATGCATAGGGCCAATGAGGAATCCCTATTGCGTCTCCCCCTCCAGTCTCACATAATAGAAAGGCATTCCATACTCCCAAAGTGGACGATCCTCCATTGTCCCTGAACCACTCCCTGAATCCTGAGCTAATGAGCCTTGTGTACCACTGTCCATTATCCTCACTGATCGATTCAGAGATCACTCCACATCATAGATGTTTGCATCACAAAATCTAAGTAGTCATGCGTCGTTGACATATCTGTATGGGTAGAGTAGTGCTCCCCCATCTTCACCATTATACCCTCCCCGTCTGTAATTTTCTTTGAGTCTCTCACAAAGAACGGGGGGTTCACCAGAGGAACTGTCAACTCTACCTCCATAATTTGTACCCAAACTCTTAAGATAACAATTTTCACATCTGAGCATGGAAGTAGATTACCTCTTAGCATCTATAAAGTGGATCCAAGGTTAAAATGTCACCTATCCAAATCAATTCATTCATCAAAACACAACCCATAAATAAATCAATGAAAAGAAAATCCAAATAAATAAATAATAAAAAACAACATGGTTGCTTGTCAGGGCATTTAGAACAACCCTCACATCCTTGAAAGCTTGTTGTTTCTTGAAAGTATTGTTCTCCTTCCTCCACCTCCTCATCCTAGGAAGCGTTTCAGCCTCCTCATGCCTCCATTGTATCAATTGTGCATTATACCCAATCACCTCATAGAATCATACATAAAAAAACGCTAAAAAAATTCAATTATTTTGAAAAAATATCACGAAAAAGAATGAGAAAAAGAGCATAAAAATAAGATTACCCCAAGAAGATATGGTGCCCCCTAAAAGTCGGTCAATATAAACGATTGAAGGCATCTAGAGAAGCATACAATGACGCTAATATTAAGTTCCCCAGTCGTAAGTACCTGTCCGCATAAAATTCGACAGAAAAGGAAGGAACTAGAGGTGAACGGAATCATTATTATCCGTCGATAGTGGGATCCCCACCAAAAATAAGATGAAAAGGTGCATTACCTGTCACACCTGCTGGTAATTCTCCACATTTATCATATATCCCTATAAGTTATCCTTCATTAGGTCCACCTTTACCGAATGTCCTAACTGAAGTTGCACGGTTATATAGATTTAGTTAATTTCGTTGAATACACACTCCTCAAACAAATATAAATTAGACATGCAAGTGTTAATACTTTCCAGTTCTTGATATTTTTTTTACTAATTCCTAAGTGAGCATGAAGCATCATAAATTAAGTAATAATAAATCACAACCACAACACGTAATTGTACGAGGAAAACCCAAGTGGGAAAAACCTCGGATAGTTGGGCCAAGACAAATCGACAAAAAATATTATTTTACAAAGTGACTCAAAAGAGTTAGAAACTTGACTCACTAAGACTTGATGATGCCATCTCCTCTACCTATGTTTGTAGCACATAAAGATCTAACGTGTTACGTAACACTTCCCGTGCCTCGGTATCCACCGAAACTCAAAAGTCGTCTCCAATCAGCACTTGTGTGAAGTTCCAACGCGCACAACAAGGATGAATAAATTGGAGGATGTGAATGAGGTTTTTAGTTCTCAAAACATTATCAAAATATCACATAAAGGTTGGAGGAAAAAAGAGAAAAAAATGTTTTACATATTTCTCTCGTGTTCAAGTTAAATAGCCACCGACTATTTTCGTCCATAAAAGATAGAAAAGGGAAAAGTAGTTGACAAAAATAGGTAAGAAAGAAACTGTCCAAAATTTAAAAATATTTCAAACTACCAGGTCATTCGAACGACTATGTTTTAACGAAACTTCTTACCAAATTTCAGTGAATTTTGTGCAATTGTTCGTTATCAAACTAACGACCTGGGAAATTTTCCAATGAAATGTTAATTTTTACAATGACTAAATTGCTTTGAAAAATTTCTTAAAAAATTATTTTTAATAAAATTAAGTTTGTCTCCAACATATAAAATGAACCGGGTCATATACCTTTGGAAAAACAACATTCGGAATACATATGATGAGGTGTGCATAGCCGGTGCCAAAGTTCTTCAATGTTGATATTTGTACAAATCATAATGACAAAAATGATTTATCCAACAAAATTTAGCCAAAACTATAAATGACTCAATTGGAAATTTATCCTTACAAACATTCCCCTTTGGCTATTCCGGGACAAAACATAAAATAAATAAAGTAGAAACAAAATGACTCTGAATTTGCTAAGCCATCCGTCAAGCCGATTCTAAAGCCCATCCCCAAAACCCAAAAGAAAAGAACAGACTCGACTGACTAGAATTCTGCATTGTTGAAAGTATGCTATGAATTTACAATAGGAGGCCTACACATATGAAATAAAAAATACATAAAACGCATGGGGAAATATAGATTTGAGAGAAAAATATTAGACTCCCCCCAAACATGTCCTCCTAAACATGCTCTCCCCCCTTTTTGTCCAGAAAAGACAAAGGGATAGAACAAAGCTGCAAAGTTAGTGAATATATCAAGAATATCGCATAACCAATTTAATGAAGAATAGGAGTATGAAAAAATAACGACATGAAATCATCAACCCAATAAATATATCAAAACAGGAACTAGGATTAATCATTAAAAAGTTAAAATCCACTAGACTTCAAGATAAATCCACCACTATTCAAACATAGAAAAGGGAAAAAAGACAAATAACTAGAACAAGTGAGATGAGTAAATAAAGAAAATAAGAGTCGCTTGCTCTCACAAGAACATACGTGAAATATAAACAGAAGGGAAATATAATCAAGGAGCAGGAGCATCATTGATCTGAAGCGGATCTTGTGCCTAAAGAGCTCGCATCCCGACGCATCTCTAAACAACGTATCTCCTAAAGATGTTCCATGAGAATAGATTCTCACCTAGCTTGGGCCTTATCTCGATGTGCCAGTGCCTCCTCCCTACAAGCTTGAGCCTCCTCGGCTCGTTGACGATCACTTTGCATGGTAAGTAATAGTTCCTACAAAACAGCCCTATCATGGAGACGGTCCTCATGAAGCTCTTGAACCTATGTATGTATAACTCTAATGTCCTCCAACTTGGTAGGAGGAATGGTGGGAGGGTGGGATCGAGACATAGAGGGTCTAACAGGAGCGGGTGTGGAAGAATCGACAGAATGGGATGACACAGATTAAGAAGGAGTGGGCTGAGGAATATCACGAGGAAGGTGATCGCATGATCGACCAATAAAGGAGAAATTAATTTGTTGAAACCGAGTTAATGGAATATTCGAGGGTAGAAGGGGACACAACCAACCTCAAGGAAATGTCTAGTAATAATAACGAAAAATGGTAAGGCGTCCCTAACTGGACCAAGAGGATTGACCTTAACGGCCTTAAGAACACCATAGATGAAGCTAGGAAGGTTAATACCGGCTTTAATGATAACGACAAACATAAATTCCATACGTGCCTTAGTAATTTGAGTGGAGTTGGCACGAGGAAGAAGGCATGCAAATACAATCCAATTAAGGATCATAAAATCAGGATTAAGATTTTTATGCAAAATGGCTATGCATCCGGGGATAAATGTACAACACACAGTGGTCATAATGTGTTGTCCCTCAGGTCGAGAGTTAGGTTGCCATGGATAAGTGGGGTTTGTGACACGAGGCAAACCAATAAGACGTGCTATGGATTCGGGTGTGATATTAATTTCTCTACCTCGGATAGTCGAAAATAGGCCAAACTCAAGAACACTCATTCCAAAGAAAAATTATCTAATCAGGTCGGGATAAATAGGGTCGCTAAGGTTAAAAAGAGAATACCAACCCAAATTAGCTAGCCAGGGGAATATAGTTCTTCCGAAAATTTAGGTGAGATCAACAAGTTTCTCACGGACATAGGCACGAGTCGCGAACCCCTGGGAGTGATACAAGGTGTGTCTCTCAAGAGTTCGCCAATGGAGGCAAATGTTGGGAATGGAAGATTCAACTGAAATGATCTCATTTGGGGAGTAGGAGAAGGAAGAGAGCTCTTATTCAAATGCAATGATACGATTATTTTGACGATTTCAATGATCAAGAATAGTTATATTGGGCGGGAAAATTGAGAACTAAGGCTAGAACTAATAAGGATACACCACCCAAACCACCAATTACCATCACAACAGCACCATACCAGCAAAATCCCAATCTCCATTAGCAACAATACAATATATAGGGAATGACGACTAGAAACATTAAGTGTAAAGTCATGAAACTATAGAAAAAATTTGATCTTTTAAGAAATGTGAAAATAATTTCATGATACTAACATTTAATTGGGGGCAAAACAAATGAAAAAAATGTATCTATATAGAATAGCCCCAAAGAAATGGATAAAGTATATATGAACTGGGGAAGATTCAAAAAAAATATTTAAAGATTTGAAAAGAACCCAACTCATAGATTCTCAACCCGAAGAAAATGAAATGAAACAAAAAAATAGACAAAAAATGGTACCTGAGAGAGAAGAGGAAGATACGAAAGGGTAATCTCTAAAATGGAGTAAAACGGTATAAAAATGGGAGGGAAGGTGGAGATAATGGAGAGAGGTGAGGGACTATGTGGAAAGGAGAGAGAGTGGGGATATCGGGGGGGGGGGGGGGGGGGTGAGGTTGAGAGATATGGGGTTTCATGGAGGAACAAAAGAGAACAAAAGTAGTGGGAAGCTAAAACGGTGGAAACAAAAACTAACTAAACCACCAATTAAATCCTCAGGTCATTCGAATGAAGATGAAAACATCGTTCGAATGACATTATTCATATGATAATTAAACATTTATCCAATGAGAATTCAGAAAGAAATGGCGAAAAGTAATTGGAAGACTCGTCCGAATGACTTCGTTCGAACGACATTCGAAAAAACATAAAATGAAAATGCAAAAGATTTGGGGCCAAAACTTGTTAGAAAACTTGTTCCAACGAGATTTTCTAATGAAAATGCAGTGTTTTAAAGGCTTCCCAAAAATAAAAAATGTTAAAATTACTCATTATAAGGCTTGAATAGGTTATAAACCCATAGGGAAAGGTTTTTCAAGTTGTCCTAAGTACTGTAGACATTTCCAAACCACGAGAGCGGGAATGTTGGGGTGTGAACAATGAAAGTGAGAGCATTATGAAGACAACACATAAGTGCAAAATCCTAAACAATATATACACTCTCATATGCCTTGTGACAATAAATGGAATACAATTGAATACTATCCACAAAACAAAATACATGGAAGATTGATGATTCTCATCCCAATAGCGTCACAAAATGGAAGAAATATGGATTAATTGTGCAAAACTATTGATCTTCAACCTATGTCTCCCATCAATATCAAATAAACTCTTGAATTATTTTGATTTTCAAAGAGAAAAGATACTATCATCACTATGAAAAATTAGCCTTGGCTATCTTTTCGATGCCACAATTTTTAGGCTCTTTTTTATTTTGCAAATGGAGGCTATTCAAGTAAAAACATTTTGTTTTTCGCAGCCCATATCCATTGCAAATCATAACTAAACCGGATGAATAAAATTTACATTTTTCAAATTCGGGCAATGGTTTTACATGCACAAGATCTATTGCTTATAATGGGTGACAAAATTGATAAGACAACACCGCACTTCACCTAGCGTATGCCAAGTGACGTAGATATCTACATGACTCCGTGAAAGGTGTGTGCAAATAAGGCAATATTGTGAGGCAATCATAGAAAAATTTATCATAAACAAACATCAATGCACACAAGTGAGACGAAGTTCGGATTAGCATCTCATCGAAATCCACATGGACATGGAATGAGATAGAGATCCGAAAACATCATACACATTACCTATGTGGACAAAAGTTTTATGAAGGCCTTTTTACTACAAACAAAATGAAATTTCTTTTGAATTTTTATAAAATATATATATAAAGAATAATGTAGTTCAAAGGTATAAAAATAGACATGAGGTACAACCTAAAATAGATGAACAACTCCTAACTCAATCAATGGAGAAAACCCCAATGGAATTCCTAAGGTTTTCAAACCTAATGGCATCTAGAGGTTTGGTAAAGATATCATCCAATTGATGATCGGTGCCTACAAAGCTCAAGGCAACGACTTTTTCTTCAACTAATTCTCGAATAAAGTGTTCACGAATCCTAATGTGCTTTGTTCTATAATGTTGGATGGGATTTTGGGAAATATGAATAGCACTCGTATTGTCATAATAAATAGTCATACTTCCTTGTGGAATACCGTAATCCTCCAACATGTGTTTCATCCAAATGAGTTAAGTGCCACAACTCCCTATGGCAATGTATTCAGCCTCCTCCATGGATAAATAAATTGAATTTTGCTTCTTGCTCATCCATGAGACAAGTGCACTACCAAAATAAAAACAACCACCAGAGGTACTTTTTCATCCATCAACATCTCCTGCCTAATCGGCATCCAAATATGCCGACAGACAATCATTGGTGTCGAAGGAATACTGTAACACCCCGTATTTTTATGCTATATTAATTTGGGGATTTATTAAATTTAAAGTGAGTAAATTATTTAATATAAATTCGGAAATTAATTATGTCATAATTATTAAGGTGATGAGAGTTAGTAATTATGGGAAAATTTATTGAATATTACTAATGAGCAAAGTAATATATAATAGTGGTTATATTAAATGTCACGAGTGAATAAAATGACAATTTCGGGAATTTGAGTCGGGACGTGCCCGTGTCGCGTCGGGACTAATTATTGACAAATAAAAGTGAATGTTTTATAAGTTGTTCGTATGGTCATTTCGAGTGCGCCAACGCGTCCGAAAGGGTTGAGATAGTCAGAAAAGTGTACCCGGGGGTTTAGTTTGGATCTCGGGGCGTTTTTAGGTTAAATTAGTACCCCGGGAGGGCATTTTAGTCATTTTGTATTTTTGGGTAATTAAACCCACAAAAATTAGTAATATATATCAGCCATTTAGGTTAGTCATCTAGGGTAGCAAACTCAAAGATCTAGAATGGCCATAGGAGAAGAGAGGAGAGAGCTCTCAAGGCAATTCAAGGTCAAAAAGTCACCCGATTGCATCGCCACCACCACCAATGCGTAGATCGCGCGACGGGGAACGCAACAACACCAAACTCATTCACAAATCAGACTTCAGAAAATCCCAGGAAAGTATTTATCTTGCTTATCTTCGTTAATGCATCATTCATATTAGTCTAGGGTGATTAGGATTAATTTGGTAGAAGAAAATCCATGTTTGAGATAGGAAAATCGCATGTAGAAGTTAATTAAATGAAAATATGGGAAACCCTTCACATGTAGAGGATTAAACCACGAATTTATGATGTTGTAGACGAAGAAAATTCTGGAAAAGATTTATTAGAACCATGTTAATGAAATTCTAGGGTTCTTGAGGTTTTATATGAATTTGGGGCTTGTTAATCCATGATTTTTAATGGAAATTTGCATGCTTTACGTAAAAGATGTATGGAATGGAATTATATAATTAGTAGTATAATTTTCTGGACGTTTGGGTATGGAAAGTTAGGATTTGGATGAAGTTTTGGGAGAAAACCCGTAACTAGTAACTGCAGAATTCGCCACACCTGCTTGATCGATCGATCGAGCCCAGAGCTTCGATCGATCGACCCCTCCTGGCAGACTTATATTTTACCCTCTTAGAACTTTAGAATTCCATTTAATAAGAAATAATTCTTGGACACTATTATTAAAATGTTTTGGGAGATAAGATGACCAGTAGGATGTATTAATGAATTAAGAGACCTTTAATGTAAGGCGAAACCTATATCTTTGGAGTGTTTATACCTAAGGAACGATGGAATTTAGTATTTAAGGAAGAGATTTCGAAAAATGGTTACGATGGAAAATAGATAAATACCTACTGAATTTTATACTTGGGAGGATAGAATCCATGAGCGTTATGTAGTAAGTGGAAAAGTTCCTCAAAATTAAAGTAAGATGTGAACGGTTATACGTGATAACTAAATAATGAGAAATAAATACAAATGTCGTAATTACGGGACTTGAGATGCACCTAAATTAATACGGTGACAATGGTATAGTTATATGACTGTGTGTATACATATACTATCTATGTGTGAAAATCATGCCCGCGCTACTTGCTATCCCTGAGGTTACCGCGCTGGAACGATCTTATCTCGACGTGCCTTATGGGGGATATTGACTCATACCCTAGAAGATAGATATCCTTGGTGCAGGCTATCGAATCGATAGCTCAGACGGTCCTAAGAGACGTGAGGGTATGTACTGACCTCTTAGAGACTTGGAATCTATGCTTCGCCTCAATATTGTTTATGTATGTGTTAATAAAGTTTGAGAGTGATTCCGAACTTGTATTTCCCTTAGTGTGAGTGATACGGGGATTGGATAGCAGAGTATGCCCGCACCATAGTTTTTATGTGGGGTGCTGTTAGAATATATATATTACTCGAGTGTTTAATATATATAAGAAATCCTGAAATTTTGATACTACCTACTGTGTTATGGTAAGTAAGACTGGTATGATATCTCAAATTGGAAATACTTGTTTTGAAAAGTATATTATGACATTGGAAAACTTTATTAATTAATAAAGTTAAAATGAGAGCTTTGTTACTAAATAAAATTATTCTCTTTTAAATCATGACGTGGCTCAGTTTAAATCTTGCGAATAACCTAAAATAAGTTAAATCATTGGGGGAGACTAGTGCGAGATATGATAAGATAAACCGTTGGGAAGGTTAGTGCAATAGGTGTGCACATTAGAAGAGAGGTGAGGATTTCTCAAGAGAGTGTCGAACTAATATGTTGTTGCATTGGCCTGTAAACAATTTAATTACTTGCTAAACGAATTTTAAATCATATACACTATCGGGCTCTGACCCGTTTCTATTCCTCTTTCTCTTGTATATATATGTATATATTACAGGTGCCCAGCCACAGGGGCGTCTTACATAGGGTCCTTTGGAAGGAACGCGCTGCAGCTTAGGTGGGAGTTGCAGGCCTCTTGATAGACGACTTCATTCATTTGACTCCACTCTTATCATATTTATTCAGTTGGGCATGTGTCGCCCGTTTCCATTATTATTTGTTTTATTGGATATTGTACTTCGTTTATTTGTAGTGTTGACACTTTGGGATTTATTATGGCTTGGATGTTTTACTTTAAATTTTAATGTTGGGATTCAATTGTCGAATGTTTAAATTATTTGGATTATATGTTCCTGGATTATTGTGGTTTGATTTATTATATATTAAATTGTTGTAAATAATTAAATCTGGTTTTCAAAAAAATAAAATTTGGAAAGTAATGTTTAAAAATGGTTTTGACACTTAGCTTAATTAATTAGGGTGTTAATTGGAAAAGTTATTTTTACGACAGTGATGCTAAGAATGAACCAACTGTTCACCTTGATTTTAATTTAATAAAGGAGTGATCGCCTGGTATTTAATTAGGCGGGGTGTCACAGGTGGTATCAGAGCATCAGGTTCTAGTGTCCTTAGGATCTGTACGGCTTATTTCGCTTTCAGCTTAACATTTTTTGCTATAGAGCCCTATTTTAGGATTGTTGTACTCTTGCTTTTACGTTACATCTTCAGCTATTTGAGATTTGATAATAACTGTAGACTAATAAATTTCTTCACGTTTAAGATGCCTCCGAGACGTTCACCGATGGATAGGCGTGCCCAGGCCGAGCATCCAGCAGCTCCGGCACAGGGTACTATGAATGCTAATGAGGTAGCCGCCATTGTTGCTCAGGCGGTAAATGCCGCGCTAGCGGTGGTTCAGCAGGCTCCACCCTAGATTCAGGCAGTGGCGCCAGTACCTACACAACTTCCATCTGCATGGGAGAGGGTTAGGGATGCTTTTCAGAAGGTGCATCCGCCTGAGTTCTCTAGTAGTTCAGATATCATCACAGTCAGCCAATGGAAGAAAGACATCCAGTGGCATCTTCGTATGTATGAGTGCACCGACGTGCAGAAATAGTTGTTGGCTTCCTTTAAGATAGTGGGGGCCGCTTTGCAGTGGTGGGAGTCCACTACCACCTTGGAGGAGAGGGACACGATCCCGATTCAGTCGTTCTGGGAGCGGTTTGACCGCAAATACTTTCCACCCGCCGTGCAGACTGAGATGAGGCCAAAACTAATGAATTTGAAACAGGAGAATTCTACTGTAGCTGAGTATGAGGAGGAGTTCACGAGACTTCTCACCATAGTTCCAGATGAGGCACCTACTGAGGGCAAGAAGATAATGCTGTTTATGGATGGGTTAGCTTGGAGGATCCGTCAGCACCTTATAGGGAATTTGTCTCTGAGTACTTTCACTGATGTACTCAATGCTGCGTTACTACATTTCCAGGATCACCGCTTCCATCTGCAGGGAAGTAAGAGACCAGGAGAGTCCAGCCAGCAGGGCAGGGCCAGGGGTAGCAGTGCTAGTGGGGCACCATCTCATTGACAGACTCGTCAGCACGAGCAGAGTTCCCATCAGGGGGACCCTGCTAAGAGATTCCGTTCAGGTGATTCTAGACAGGGATTTAGGGGTTTTAGGCAGGGCCAGCAGGGCTAACACCGACAGCAGCAAGGTCAGCAGCAGGGCCAACATCGTTTCCATCAGGGCCAACAGGGCCAGTGGCATGGTGGTAATGGCTAGCAGGTCCGTGGTCAGCAGGGTCAGAGGGGAGGTAACTTCAAAGGCCGGTGTTTTGGGTGTGGTAAGCACGGCCATAGGCGCCAAGATTGTTCGGAGGGAGAGCGGGCCCCACAGCAGTAGAGTCCCCGTAATGAGCCACAGAGACCACTTTTTCCAGCTGCCCTCCCAGCTCCAGCCCAGGTGCCAGCCCTACCAGCCATTCCAGCTGCTCCAGTGCAATAGGGGCAGTTACAGTATGGACGTGTCTATAACATCCACCAGGCAGCAGCTCCACAGGCACCACCCGCGATTGAGGGTATGTTTCCTATCCATGGTACTATGGGTCGAGTTTTGTTTGATACTGGGGCGACGCATTATTTTATAGCTATGCATTTTGTAAGGGCTTTAGGGTTGTTAGCCACAGCAGAGAGCACAGTGACGTGTGTAGACTCACCAATGGGGAGTGGGTCGCTTATTTTATTTATATGCCGGGGAGTGGGGGTAGAGATTGGTAGCTTGGTATTACCTGCAGACATGTTAGTCTTAGATATGCATGAGCATGATGTCATTATTGGTATGGATTGGCTCGCGGCTTACAGAGCCATGATTGATTATTTCGGTGGGAGTATTGTCTTTTCCATTCCGAGGTAAGAGATGTTTGTAGTGGCGATGCCTCGCCCAGAGGGAGGCTCGACCGCTCACTTGTATTACATGGAGGAGGATACCTCTAAGGAGGTTATGATTCCCTTAGACTCGATCCCAGTTATTCGTGAGTATTCCGATGTATTCCAAGAGATACCAGGCCTACCGCCCAGTCGAGAGATAGACTTTGTCATAGACTTATTACCGGATACTAGACCGATAGCACGCGCTCCATACCGTATGGCTTCGGCAGAGATGCGAGAGTTGCGAGATCGGATAGAGCAGCTGTTAGGTCAGGGCTTCATTCGCAGGAGTACCTCACCTTGGGGCACTCCAGTTCTGTTTGTGAAAAAGAGAGATGGTTCACTGAGGTTATGTGTGGACTACCGGGAGTTGAACAAGGTCACGATACGGAATAAGTACCCATTACCTCGAATCGATGATCTATTTGACCAACTGAGGGGAGCAACTTTCTTTTCGAAGATAGATCTGAGGTCGGGGTACCATCAGCTACGTATTAGGGAGCAGGATGTTCAAAAGACTACTTTCTTGACGAGATATGGGTCCTACGAGTTCAGGGTGATGCCATTTGGCCTCACAAATTCTCCAGCCATGTTCATGGACTTAATGAACCGAGTGTTTAGAGAGTTCTTGGATCAGTTTATCATCGTCTTCATAGATGACATTTTGATATATTCACACTCCGAGGAGGAGCATGCCGATAACTTGAGGCAGGTTCTTTAGACTCTACGAGAGCACCAGTTGTATGCTAAGTACGAGAAGTGCGGATTCTGGTTGCAAGAGGTACAGTTCTTGGGGCATGTTGTTTCTGAGCAGGGGATAGCAGTTGACCCGAGTAAAGTATCAGCGGTGAGGGAGTGGGGACATCCCATGACACCGACGGAAGTGCGTAGTTTCTTGGGGTTAGACGGATACTACAGGAGATTCATTCGGGGATTCTCCAAAATAGCGGGTCCATTGACAAATCTGACTCGCAAAGGGGTACCGTATGTTTGGGATGATGCTTGTCAATTGGCTTTCGATGAGCTGAAAGACAAGCTTACTTCAGCACCAGTCCTTGCTTTACCGAAGCCGGGTGTGGAGTACCTAGTTTACACCGATGCCTCTTTACGGGGACTTGGGGGAGTACTTCAGCAGGAAGAGAAGGCTATAGCTTTTGCCTCCCGCAAGCTTAAACCGCATGAGAAGAATTACCCCACCCACGACCTGGAGTTAGCAGCGTTCATTTTTGCATTGAGGATATGGAGGCACTACTTATTGGGGGAGAAATTCCATTTGTTCACAGACCATAAGTCACTACAGTACCTGTTCACTCAGCGAGAGCTGAATATGCGTCAGTACAGATGGTTAGAGTTTGTGAAGGACTATCAGTTCGATATACAGTATCATCCAGGGAAAGCCAACGTAGTTGCTGATGCGTTGAGTCATAGATCGGTAGACGAGGTAGCGGGTGTCTGGAAGGCAAAGTGGAAGGAGTTAGGCCACCAGGACGCAGTAGCCCGTTCCTTCATATCTATTATGACAGTGAAACCCGAGATTGTTACGAGAATAATAGAGGCACAGACCACAAACCCATTTTTCCAGGAGCAGATTGTACGACTCTTAGCTGAAGGTGCTGAGTCCTTTTCTGTTAGCTCTTATGGGGGTTTGAGGTTTAATGGGAGATTGGTGGTTCCACAAGGAGCAGAATTACGTCATGCGGTGATGACCCTGCTCACGGGTGCCGATTTATGGTGCATCCTGGAGGGGATAAGATGTACCAGGATATGAGGAGGCAATACTGGTGGAGTGGGATGAAGAAGGACATTGCTGAGTTCGTGTCTAAGTGTTCTACCTGCCATCTGGTAAAGGTGGACCATCAGAAGCCTTCAGGGTTGCTTCAACCATTGGAAGTACCCACGTGGAAGTGGGAGAGTATCTCCATGGATTTTATTACGGGGTTTCCTACATCACAGTGGGGCCACGGCTCTATCTGGGTAATTGTAGACCGTTTGACCAAGGTGGCTCATTTTCTACCGGTGTAGACAGATTATACCACGGGTTAGTATGCTCAGTTGTTCATTGCTGAGATTGTCAGATTACATGGGGTGCCCCTGAATATTGTGTCAGATAGAGATAAGATTTTCAAGTCACGTTTCTGGGAAAGCTTTCAGGAGGCTATGAGTACTGAGTTGAGGTTGAGTTCAGCTTATCACCCACAGACAGATGGACAGACAGAGCGTACTAATCAGATGTTGGAGGATATGCTACACATGTGTGTTCTTGATTTTGGAGGAGGTTGGGAGCCACATCTTCCACTGGTAGAGTTTGCTTTTAATAACTCTTATCAGTTCACGATTGGCATGGATCCATTTGAGGCTTTGTATGGCAGGCCTTGTCGTTCCCCAACTTGTTGGCTCGAGGTGGGGGATAACAAGTTGCTTGGACCAGAGGTGATCCAAGAAACCTCTGCGAGGATTGAGATGATCAGGAGTCGCATTCGAGTAGCCCAGGACAGGTAGAAGAGCTACGCCGATGCGAAACGGTTCTTTCGGGAATTTAATGTGTGGGACCAAGTGTTATTGCGTGTATCTCCTATGAAAGGAGTGATGAGGTTCGGGAAGAAGGGGAAATTGGCCCCGAGGTACGTGGGACCATTTCCCATCATCGAGAGGATTGGGCCGGTATTTGCATCGCATTCACGATGTATTCCACATCTCGTCGTTGAGACGATATCTTCAGGATGATATGGCCCATACTCACATCGCGATAGATGAGATAGACTTTCAGCCTGACAACTCTTACGAGGAGAGACCGGTGGCTATCCTAGACTATAGTGAGAGGAAATTGAGGTCGAAGATAGTTCCACTTGTACGGGTCCAGTGGGAGCATCATAATGTGGAGGAATCCACTTGGGAGCGCGAGGCAGATATGCGCGAGAGATATCCAGAATTATTCCTACCAGGTACGCCTTATTTTCCTAATTTCGGGACGAAATTCCGTTATTAGGGGGGAAGTATGTAACACCCCGTATTTTTATGCTATATTAATTTGGGGATTTATTAAATTTAAAGTGAGTAAATTATTTAATATAAATCCGAAAATTAATTATGTTATAATTATTAACGTGATGAGAGTTAGTAATTACGGGAAAATTTGTTGAATATTACTAATGAGCAAAGTAATATATAATAGTGGTTATATTAAATGTCACAAGTGAATAAAATGACAAATTCGGGAATTTGAGTCGGGACGTGCCCGTGTCGCGTCGGGACAAATTATTGACAAATAAAAGTGAATGTTTTATAAGTTGTTCGTATGGTCATTTTGAGTGCGCCAACGCGTCCGGAAGGGTTGAGATAGTCAGAAAAGTGTACCCGGGGGTTTAGTTTGGGTTTCGGGGCGTTTTTAGGCTAAATTAGTACCCCGGGAGGGCATTTTAGTCATTTTGTATTTTTGGGTAATTTAACCCACGAAAATTAGTAATCTATATCATCCATTTAGGTTAGTCATCTAGGGTTAGAAAACTCAAAGCTCTTGAATGGCCATAAGAGAAGAGAGGAGAGAGTTCTCAAGGCAATTCAAGGCCAAAAAGTCACTCGATTGCACCGCCACATCCACCAACGCGTAGATCGCACGACGGGGAACGCAACAACACCAAACTCATTCACAAATCAGACTTCTGAAAATCCCAGGCAAGTATTTATCTTGCTTATCTTCATTAATGCATCGTTCATATTAGTCTAGGGTGATTAGGATTAATTTGGTAGAAGAAAATCCATGTTTGAGATAGGAAAATCGCATGTAGAAGTCAATTGAATGAAAATCTGGGAAACCCTTCACATGTAGAGGATTAAACCACGAATTTATGATGTTGTAGACGAAGAAAATTCTGGAAAAGATTTATTAGAACCATGTTAATGAAATTCTAGGGTTCTTGAGGTTTTATATGAATTTGGGGCTTGTTAATCCATGATTTTTAATGGAAATTTGCATGCTTTACGTAAAAGATGTATGGAATGGAATTATATAATTAGTAGTATAATTTTCTGGACGTTTGGGTATGGAAAGTTAGGATTTTGGTGAAGTTTTGCGAGAAAACCCGTAACTGGTAACTGCAGAATTCGCCACACCTGCTTGATCGATCGATCAAATCCAGAGCTTCGATCGATCGAGCCCCAGACCTCGATCGATCGACCCCTCCTGGAAGACTTATATTTTCCCCTCTTAGAACCTTAGAATTCCATTTAATAATAAATAATTCTTGGACACTATTATTAAAATGTTTTGGTAGATAAGATGACCAGTAGAATTTATTAATGAATTAAGAGACCTTTAATGTAAGGCGAAACCTATATCTTTGGAGTGTTTATACCTAAGGAACGATGGAATTTAGTATTTAAGGAAGAGATTTCGAAAAATGGTTACAATGGAAAATAGATAAATACCTACTGAATTTTATACTTGGGAGGATAGAATCCATGAGTGTTATGTAGTAAGTGGAAAAGTTCCTCAAATTAAAGTAAGATGTGAACGGTTATACGTAATAACTAAATAATGAGAAATAAATACAAATGTCGTAATTACGGTACTTGACATGTACCTAAATTAATACAGTGACAATAGTATAGTTATATGACTGTGTGTATACATATAATATCTATGTGTGAAAATCATGCCCTCGCTACTTGTTATCCCCGAGGTTACCGCACTGGGACGATCTTATCTTGACGTGTTTTAAGGGGGATATTGACTCATACCCTAGAAGATAGATATCCTTGGTACAGGCTATCGGATCGATAGTTCAGACGGTCCTAAGAGACGTGAGGGTATGTACTGACCTCTTAGAGACTTGGAATCTATGCTTCGCCTCAATATTGTTTGTGTATGTGTTAATAAAGTTTGAGAGTGATTCCGAACTTGTATTTCCCTTAGTGTGAGTGATACGGGGATTGGATAGCAGAGTATGCCCGCACCATAGTTTTTATGTGGGGTGTTGTTATAATATATATATTACTCGAGTGTTTAATATATATAAGAAATCCTGAAATTTTGAAACTACCTACTGTGTTATGGTAAGTAAGACTGGTATGATATCTCAAATTGGAAATACTTTTTTTGAAAAGTATATTATGACATTGGAAAACTTTATTAATTAATAAAGTTAAAATGAGAGCTTTATTACTAAATAAAATTATTCTCTTTTAAACCATGATGCGGCTCAGTTTAAATCTTGCGAATAACCTAAAATAAGTTAAATGATTGGGGGAGACTAGTGCGAGATATGATAAGATAAACCGTTGGTAAGGTTAGTGCGATAGGTGTGCACATTAGAAGAGAGGTGAGGATTTCTCAAGAGAGTGTCGCACTAATATGTTGTTGCATTGGCCTGTAAACAATTTAATTACTTGCTAAACGAATTTTAAATCATATACACTATCGGGCTCTGACCCGTTTCTATTCCTCTTTCTCTTGTATATATATGTATATATTACAGGTGCCCAGCCACAGGGGCGTCTTGCACAGGGTCCTTTGGAAGGAACGCGCTGCAGCTTAGGTGGGAGTTGAAGGCCTCTTGATAGACGACTTCATTCATTTGACTCCACTCTTATCATATTTATTCAGTTGGGCATGTGTCGCCCATTTCCATTATTATTTGTTTTATTGGATATTGTACTTCGTTTATTTGTAGTATTGACACTTTGGGATTTATTATGGCTTGGATGTTTTACTTTAAATTTTAATGTTGGGATTCAATTGTCAAATGTTTAAATTATTTGGATTATATGTTCCTGGATTATTGTGATGTGATTCATTATATATTAAATTGTTGTAAATAATTAAATCTGGTTTTCAAAAAAATAAAATTGGGAAAGTAATGTTTAAAAATGGTTTTGACACTTATCTTAATTAATTAGGGTGTTAATTGGAAAAGTTATTTTTACGACAGTGATGCTAAGAATGAAACAACTGTTCACCTTGATTTTAATTTAATAAAGGAGTGATCACCCGGTATTTAATTAGGCGGGGTGTCACAAATACCAAATCCCAAAAGACAGGGCCCACTAACATATTTGATCATATATTTAATGGAAAGTAAATGAGACTCTTTCTGGGCATCTTGATAGCGGGCACAAACTCCTACACTAAAGGAAATAGCCGGATGACTAGCGGTTAGGTAGAGAAGGCTACCTATCATACTCCTAAAGAGAGTGTGCTCTACATCCTTTCCTTGGGTATCCTTACTAAGCTTAACCGATGAACTCATTGGAGTACATGTATGTTTAGCGGATTATAGATTAAATTTCTTAAATAGGCCTTTAGCATACTTAGTTTGGGAAAAAAATATTCCATTATCGAGTTGACGCGCTTGAAGACCTAAAAAGAAAGTAAGCTCACTGACCATACTTATCTTAAATTCATCTTCCATTTCTTTTGAAAAGAGTTGAGTATGTTTATCACATGTAGATCCAAAAACTATGTCGTCAACATACACTTGGGCAACTATGATCGCATTCTCATCTCAATGAACAAATAATGTCATACCTACTCCCCCTCTCAAAAAACCGCGAGAAAGGAGATAAGAGGTAAACCTCTCATACCAAGAACGGGGTGCTTTCTTCATACCATATAACGCTTTCTTCAAAAAGAATACATGACTAGGATACTTAGGATCCTAAAACCCTTTAGGTTATTCAACCTAGACTTCCCCCTGAAGGATGCCATTTAAAAATGCACTTTTGACATCCATTTGATACAATTTGAATTTAAGATGACATGTTATTTCTAGTAAAAGACGAACCGATTCTAACCTAGCAACTGGAGAAAAAGTCTTATCAAAGTTAACACCTTCTATTTGGGTGTATCCTTGGGAAACTAACCTAGATTTGTTATGAACAATGACACCATTTTCATCCATTTTATTTTTTTAAATCCATTTGGTACCAATGACATTAATATTAGTAGGCCTAGGAACTAATTCCCAAACATCATTTTTCTTAAATTGAAACAACTCTTCTTGCATGGCATTAATCCAATGTTCAGCTTTTAATGCTTCTTTAAAAAATTTAGGTTCAACTTTAGAGGTATAACATAAATAAGTAACCTCATTTTCTAGTTGAGCCCTAGTCTTGACACATAATTCGGGATTTCCTATAATCTTGGAGGGGTCATGACTTTTATGAACCCATGGAGAAGGATCATTTGTTTCAATTCTGGGATCCACCGAGTCGTTGTATGACTCGACATTTTCAACATCGGGGGTGCATCACACTCACTAGGGGAATCTTCCTCATCATCAACACATATAGTCGAAGCATCATCTTTTTTGACTTCTACAACTTTAGAACTCACCAAGTTGTAAACTCTAAAAGCTTGACTATTTTGAGAATAACCTAGGAAAATACCTTCATCACTCCTTGAGTCAAATTTACCTAGAAGTTCTCTATCCCTAAGGATGTAACAAGGACTCCCAACGACTCTAAAATATGCTAGATTTGATTTCTTTCCAGTCCACAACTCATATGGAGTTTTACTAGTATTAGGATGCTAGTATACCTTATTCACGGTATGACAGGTGGTGCTAATCGCCTCTGCCCAAAACTTACGAGTTAATTTCCTACCAAGGAGCATTGATCTAGCCATTTCTTTGATCATTCGATTCTTTCTCTCAACAATACCTTTTTTTTGTGGAGTTCCAACGACCTAGAATTCATGGTTAATACCAACTTCATCATAAAAAGCATTCAAATCGGATTCCTTAAATTCAGTTCCATTATCACTTATAAAGTGTTTTATGGTAACACCATGTTGATTTTGAAGGAATCGACATTTAACCATTAGAAATTCAACAGTATCATACTTTTCTCTTAGAAATCCTACTATAGAGTATCTAGAAAAGTCATCTACCATCACTTAGATATATCTCTTTCCTCCTATACTCCCTGTACGAGTGCGACCCATTAGGTCCATATGAATCAATTTTAAGACCCGAGATGTGGTTATAGAGTTCAACTTTGTATGAGGGCTCTTGATTTGTTTTCTTAATTGATAAGGTCTTCAAATTGAGGAGGTTGGTTTTACTAAGTATGGTGAGCCTCGGACTAGGTGTTGCTTAACTAGATGGTCCAGATCTCTACAGTTAACATGACCCAACCGTTGATGCCAAAGATCAGTAGATGAGACCTTTGCACTATTTCAAACTAAGGAGGACTTTGTAAAAATTCCATAACAATTATCATTAGTTCTCACACCTTGTAAAATAGCCTCACCCGATTTATTATAAACGATGCACTCCGATTGACTAAACTTAACATCAAGGTAGTCGTCGCATACTTGGATAATCCTTATTAAATTGGCTTTGAGTCCATCAACATAAAGGACATTTTCTAGCTTTGGAAAACCAAAAACCTCTATGGTGCCTCTTCCTATGATTCGAGACTTACTTCAATCGCCAAAGGTGACTTTACCATCTTTATATTTTTCAAGTGTAGTAAAAAGAGATTTATCATATGTCATTTGCCTCTAACATCCACTATCAAAATACCAATGGGAGGTATTTTAAGCCTTAAGTGCAATATGAACAATAAAAACTTTTTTATCTCATATTTCTTAACCCAAGCTTGAGTTGTATACTTCCCTTTGTTGACTCAAGTCTTTTGGTTGGAATGATTTTCTTGGGCCGTACAGAAACTTAGAAACTCGTCCATTAATTCTTTAGATGTATTGACTAAATACTCAACTTGGTTTTTAAGGCTATCTAAGGAGCTATAGTGCGTCTTAGAAGTTGTGAAATAGGAGTTCTTCCTAAGTTTGTAATAAAAATCTATAAGGTGGCCCCGTTTGTGACAATAAGTACACACATAGGGTTGTTTTGGAGTTTGCTTAGGTGGACTTCTTTTAGGTAGATAAGGTTTAGGAGGTTTTTTTTTGGTAACAAACTTATCTACATATTCGGATTTAGCATTGGATGAAGCTCCTTCTTCATATCATATACCCTTTCTCTTTTGGTAACGTTTCTCCTTATATACCCTAAAACTGGACCTAGAAATAATTTTCCCATTCTTCCTGAATTATCTTCAAGTGTGACTTTGACTTCCCGAGAGCACTCGAGATCTTTCTCAAGATTTACAATTTCTTCTTCAAGAGTTTTCTAATCTCTAAGGATTCCTGAAGATGTTTGCTAACACGAGCTAGAGAATTTGTCAAATCACATTTTTCTTTGCTCACCAAAATAAGCTTCTCAGAAAGAGAAATATTTATATCCTCTAGTTAACTAACTAAAGCCTCCTTCTCCTTCAGTATTTTCAACTCCTTTTCTAAAGTTAGCACTTTAAAAGTTAACCTTTTATTTACCTTTTGAATACGTAGAGACTCAGTGTATAGTTCAGAATAGGCAGATTGCAATTCACTCTCATCTACTTCACTCTCACTTCCTTTTTCATTAGTACTGGCTGAGTGAGTTGATACAACCTCGTGATCATGCTCGAAATTGTCAACATTAGGATATGACTCACTTGAATTGATAGCATGACTCGCCATAAAGGTAGTGAAGTTGTTTCTAGAAGGAACGGAATCATCAGACTCAATTTCACTATCGCTAAGAGTAGCATTATAAATGAATTTTTCTTAACCTTGTCTCTTAAGCTTAATTGGGCACTCATACGCTCTATGACCTCCCCCCCCCCCCCTCACACTCAAAGCATCTCTCTGAATCATCCTTTTTGAAGTTATCTCTTTTAAAGTTGTAATTTTTAAACTTCCTTTGTTCTTGATTATTAAAAATCCTACTTGCCTTGTTTTTGTTTTTCTCAAATTTAGGTTTTTCAAACTTAGAATTTTGTTTTTTAAACTTGGAAATGTTTCAATTTTTTTAGCAAATAAGGCTATATCATCCGGATCCATGTCAAACTCTTTGGATTCAGACAATTCTTCTTTCTTAGATTTTAAGGCTACTCTCTTATCTTTTGTTTTAATATTTTTAAGAAACATGTCTAATTCATATGTTTGGAAATCGCTTAAAAGCTCTTCGAGTTTTAATGAATTTAACTTCCTAAAAAATTAAAAACCGTTACTTTTAGGATGAAGCTTAGGAACATATCTAAGAATCTTCTTAACTACACAATTTTCAGGAATTTTATCACCTAAGTTGAAACATGAATTAACAATATTGGAAATACGGGCATATAATTCATCAAATGTGTCACTTCATTTCATGGTGAAGGTTTTCAAATTGAGTGGTTAAGTTTTGAAGTTTAGATTCTTTAACCGCACTCGTTCCCTTATGAGTGACTTGTAGAATGTTCCAAGCATCCTTAGAAGTTTCACAAGTCATGATACGACGAAACTTCTTGGGAGTCACAGCACAAAATAATGCATTTAAACCTTTAGAGTTAAAGTTACCAATTTTAATTCGTCCTCACTCCAATTCTCTACGAGTTTTAAAATAGTTTCATCATCAACAATCATAGTAGGAGGGGACCATCCTCTTGCAACAGCAACCCAAACACGTTCATTAATAGATTTGAAGGCAAATTTCATACGTGCTTTACAATAGATGTAATTAGTTCCATCAAACATAGGTGGTCTATTCGACGAAAAACTTCCCATATAACCTCTATAATTCACCTAATAACTTTTAGAGACTAGCTCTAATACCAATTTGAAGTTGCCCGGTTATATAGATTTAGTTAATTTCATTGAATACAGACTCCTCAAACAAATATAAATTAGTCTAAGCGTTTATGCTTTATAGTTCTTGATATTTCTTATGAATTCCTAAGTGAGCATGCAGGATCATAAATTAACTAAGAAGAAATCACCACAACAGGCCGATGTACGAGGAAAACCCAAATGAAAAAAACCTCGGACGACTGGTCCTAGACAAATCCACTACAATTATGGTTTTACGAAGAGACTCAAAAGACTTACAAACTTGGCTCACTAAGACTTGACGATGCTGTCTCCTGCACCTCAGTTTGTAGTACGCGAAGATCTAACGCGTTGCAAAACATTTCCCATGTCTTGGTATCCACTGAAACCAAAAGCCATCTGTAATCAGCACTTGTGTGAAGTTCCAATGCACGCGGGAAGGATGAATAAATTGAAGGATATGAATGGGGTTTTTGGTTCTGAAAACATGATAAAAAGATCACATAAAGGTTGGAGACAAAAAGAGAACAAAGTGTTTTATATATTTCCCTTATGTTCAAGTTAAAGACCCAACGACTATTTTCATCCATAAGAGATAGAAAAGGGAAAAGTAGTGGACAAAAACAGTTAAGAAAGAAACGGACGAAAATTAAAAAAAAATCAAACTGACAGAAGGTCGGTCGAACGAGGTCGTTTGAACGAATTTGTTCGAACGAACTTTTAACGATATTTCAGGAGAGAATGCATAGAATCTCGTTTGAAGTCTCGTTCGAACGACATTCTAACGAAACTTCTAATGAAATTTTAGTGAATCTTGTGCAAATATTCGTTAGCAAACTCGTTCGAACAGGTTCATTCGAACATGGTCGTTCGAATGACCTGTGAAACTTTCCATCGACATGCTAATTTTTACACTAACTGAATTGCTTTGAAAAATTTCTTTAAAAATTATTTTTAATAAAATTAAGTTTGTCTCCAACATATAAAAAGGAACCGGTTCATATACCTTTGGGAAAAGAGCATTAAGAATATATATGATGAGGTGTGCTTAGCCGGTGCCCAAAATTTTCAATGTTGATATTTGTAAGAACCATAATGACCAAAATGATTTATCCAACAGAATTTAGCCAAAACTACAAATGACTCAATTGGAAGTTTGTCCTTCACTAACCCTACCCTCATTATCAACCCTACACCCGCCTGAATTGTCGCATTCATCATATGAAGTGATCAGTCCCCTAAAATTTGTGTCCCCTTGCACGAAAGCCTCAGAATTTGATAGTCAACATGCATCACAATCATCTCACCCACACAAAAGTGGAAGGTGTGGGTTATGTCCCACCATTTCTTGCCAAGGGCATACAACACTGCCAAATATTATGGTGTCTCATACAAAATTTCTACCAAATAACCAAAGCCCCAAACTTGCACTAGGATATTCAGCTCATTAGGGAGGTGTACCCAAATAACCTTTACCCCAATTGATCCCCGAGCGTGAATATTCGCCAAAGAAACCCCCATCTCCAAGATACACAAACAAAATAAGTTCAAAATATTTTCTAAAAAATTCAAAAAATAAATAAATAGTGAATTCAATTCGAACACCAAAATAAAAAGAAAAATAAACATATAAAAAATAAGCAGAATAATAATAAACACTCACATAACCGCTAAGTCTCTTCAACATATTCGACTGATGCGTCTGAGGCTCCCTCATACAAACCTGATCATTCACCACCGATTGAGAACCATGGTAAGCATTCTCCCCTCCCACGGGTATGCCCTCGTGATGCACCCATCCAATGTCGGACAAGTCATCGTTCTGCGCAAAATTATCCAATTTCTTCAAAAAAACTCGCACAAATATACTCAGAAGAAGGATCCTTTTCTAGAGAGATAGATATAGAGACCTCAAATTTGGGGTAAAGAATGAGGGCCTCCATCACCCCCTTCTATAGGGTTAAGGGGCCTACAGTTCAGGATCCAATGTGCTTGCCTACCAATAGGTATCACTTGTGAACCTGTGAAACCCTTAGAACCCTACAAGTAGGAACAAGGGCATTTCCTCCATATTTTGTTACAAAAATTCCAAAGGTGCTCTAAAAAAATCTCAAAACTCACAAAAAATAAAAAAAAAATCTCAAAATTTGTAAAGAAATGCACATTTTCACAAAAATCATCAAAATTAAAAATACAAGAATTAAAAAATTATCAAAAATCACAAAACTTATAGGAAAAAAAATCCAAAAGCTTTCGAAAAATTCTCAGATTAACATATATCGTTTGTAAAGCCCACTCACTCCTTGGGTCCTCATAATTGAGACTGGTGCAATAGGGGCAAGACTCGTGTTCAAGTTCGAGTTTAAAATAAAATTAATAATATACAATGAATAATAAAGGAATGTAGGTGGAGTTAAAATGTGGGTATAGGGTAAGAGTATTATTTAAGATACTTAAATGAAATATTGTACTATGATTTACAATATAGTTTAGGAATTATTGTATATTATTTATATATTAATAGTCATTGTAGCAAAATCTTTCATAATTGGATTTCAAGACAAATAGCGATCCTAATATTGAATGCACACACTCCTTAGGTCCTTATAATTTATCTTGACACTTAGAATCAGGCCACAATCCCCATATTGGTTTGCACACACACTTTAGGTCCTTAAAATTGACCTTAGCCATCAGACTCGGGTTGCGATCCCCGTATTGGCAGCACCAATTCTCTAGGTCATCATAATTCACCTGGGCCCTCAAAATAATGTTGTGATCCCCATATTGGTCGCACTCACACTTTTGATCCTCATAATTAACCTTGTCCATCAAAATCAGTTTGCGATCCCGGTATTGGTCGAACACACTCTTTAGGTGTCAAAATTGAACTTGGCCCTCAAAATCTGGTCCTCATCTCTGTATTGGTCTCATGCACTCTTTAGGTCCTCATATTTGACCTTGACCCTCATAATAAGGCCTCAACCCCCATAATACATTCCCCAAATCCCTCAAAATTAGGCTTCATATACATTTAAACCTCAGAAGTAGGCTACAACCATTGCATACAATATCTAGATCCAGAGAATCAGGCCTCCAATCCCTTCCAGAGTCCGGATGTAACACCTGATTTTGTTATATAATAAGTAGTCAATTTTTTTTTAAAGTTGCATTGCGTAATATTTTCACGTCTGAAAAATTGGGTTAAGATAAGAAAAAAACTAAAAAAATAATTATTGATGTGAACCCAAAACTTAAAAAATTGGGTTAAGAGCTTACTCATTCTCTCCATAGTCCACTCATAGTATTCCACACAATTACCCTTCCATAATCATGGTTTCCAAGAGTTATAGAGGTGTTATTTTTGGTGTGAAAGAGTATTACTGGAAGAAATAAAAGTCAAAAAGTTTGGATCTTATTGGGTTTTCTTTTCAACATCTTCATCAAAGTTATTATCTTCAAGAAGTAAAGGTTCTATCCCATTTTCAAGTTTAAAATCAAACATTCTAGATATATGTATATATCTATGACTATTTATGCTTATTATCACTACATGTGAATATGTTCAAGAATATGTGATGAAATAGACTAAAGTTAAAGTTTGAAAGAAGGAAAATTTCAGAATGCTTAAGCTCATTATTTCTTTCATAAATCATGTTAAAAGTATTGATTTCACAATAAAATTCTGCATTGAACTTATAAAGAAATAGTTGGATGTATTTGTTGGGTTTTATTGGCATAAAACCTTACATTCATTCATATAAAATCATGTAGTTGATAAATGGGTTAAGTGTGTTAAAAGTTTATTAAAAGGAGCTTTTGAACATAAAATGATAAACTTGAAAATTTCAGAATACTAATCACATATAATGATATAATTTATGTACACAAAATTGGAGAAACTTGAAGAAAATAAAATAAATGGGTGGTAAGTGTAAAAGTAGTAAAAATATGGGTATTCAAATGTGTAATATCAAAAGATTTTGCCCCAATGTAAAACAAAAAACAAGGGTAACAATAAAAAGTTACTATATTTTAAGACAAGTCTTGAAATGTCAAAAGTATAGTTTTGGGGTCAAAAGTATGTTTTGGGGCCAAAAGTATGATTTTATGAAAAGTTTAGATTAAGTAGTAACTTCTGCAAAGATGAGTATTGTTTGGAAAATTAATTTTAAATGGAATAATATCAACAAATAAAATGATAGGAGTTAACAATTTGGAAATATAAGTCTTGAAAAAACAAGAGTAATGTATTAGTATAAAACTGTCATTTTATGTAAAAAAAATACATTTATGAGTAAATTTTCTGAACTAAAGGCCTCTAGTCAAAAGAGTTGGATTTTGTGCTGTGAAAACTCATATTTTGTAAAGTAAAGTTGAAAAGAAGTTCATAAAAGGGGTTAAACCGCGGCACAAGTGTATAAAGATATACGTCGGCCGTTATGCTCGGCTCCCACCACTATGCAAAAACCTAAACTATAAACTACACACTTTTAAGGGAGTATAGAGGCCATTACGGGTATCGAAATCCACATAGACTAGTTGATAGATTTATATTTAATTAATACTTCAGGAATGAAAGTGTAAAAGATAATTGTTAACAAAAGAAAAAATAATACTAGGAATGTGTTTAAACTATGATTACAAAAATGAATGAAAACTATAGATTGAGACCAGTATACCTCACCTCGGATTTATTAGTATAACTGGTTACATGGAAGACAAGTATAAGAAGATTGAATCTCATTTCAAAAATCTAGAGTCTTCACCCCCTAAATCCTCATAAAAACCTACTATGATTTTGGTGTCAACAAATACCCCGAAAATCACACACGCAAGTTTGTAAATACGGAGCATACATGATATACCCCGTTAAATCTCCTAGGCATAAATCAAGAACAACCCAATCGAATTAACCTCATAAACTCCATCACCAAAGCAAAGAAACCAAATTAACCCAAGGTGAGTTCAATCAATCTCAACCTAAACTAAATTAGCTAGAAAGCATAATGAAAGACATGTATTTAAATGCAATAAAGTAAGGAAAGAAAGTAAATGAAAGCAATAAAATCTACACTACAAAGAAAGAAATCAATAAAAGGAAACTATATTAATGGTAGGGATGATGAATAATGCACTTACAACACCCAAAGAGAGATGGAATAGAACCTCTGAACACCCAAAACCCTAACCTAAACTATCTAAAATGATATATATCTAAAATATAAAACAAAGGTTCCTATTTATAGAAAGTTGAAAAAGAAATAAGAGAGCTGGATATCATTTTAAAGATGTAATCTTAGTGGAAGATATCGTCATTAAGTGAGGCGAAATGTATTTTCACAGATTATAAAAACTATTTAAACTTTTGAATTGAATTCACTTTAGTATCACATATGACTTTTATGGGTTATAATGTGGGTTTGGGGTTAAGGTTATGAAATGTAAGGGGATATGTACGAATTCAAAGGTGTTTGGGAATAAAAACTTGGAATAATGGAAAATTGTGGGCAATTTCAAATTGGAGAAAGATTTCCAAAACAAGAATTAGATATGATATTGGAGAGTGACAAGGATTATTTCCATAACAAGCATTAGATGTATTGATTTCCCAAGGTAGCAAAGGTTGGTTAGTGCAAGTTGACACGTCACCCCGGGTAAGGGAATAATGTAAGAAATTTTATGAAAATAGTATCCTAAGTAATTTAAGTATATCCTAATACAATAAGGGTCGACAATGGTTCTCAATGGTCAAATATTAAAGTCATATTAGGACAATGATCGTTAGTAACTCTTGAAATTAAAGAGCTAAGGCATACAATACTCATGGTACCTAGTGTTAGTGTTTGTTTTATTTGTATAATACGATGATAATTAAAGATGAATGAGTAGGTATGACCTCTAAGGAAGGAAGCATCATAGTGATTGACGATAATGTCTCTTCTTAAAGCTTGTCATATCATCGTTCGACTTCGGACGATGGTCTGGGTTGAGGATCTCGGTATGATTAGGAAAATACCTCAATCATAGGTAAATTATTTTAATAATAATGTAGGTCACGATATATTTATGTGGTCCCGTAGTGGATAAGACTGGGATGCATAGTCTATAAGTCACATGTTTAAATAATACACATGATTGTTGCAATTATAAATAACGATTAGTATTTTATTGTCTATAGTGGTAAAGACAATATTGACCAGTATTAATTACAGAATGGTTTGTGAATAGATATATATTAAATTCTTCTTGATAGTAATGGTGATGAGTTATAGAAATAATAAAATTCCTAAAGTAAATAAAGGATAACAAGTTTCCATTACACATGATTTGCTGGTTGACTAGAATTAAATAGTCATCGACATTTGGGCCGATAAATCTATCCTTAATTGCTCCTAAGGTTTAGAAGTGTTTGATTAAAGATGAATTAGTATTCTCACTAAATTATAAATTGTCATCTTAGTGGGGCAAATGAAAGATCATAAGTTCAAAATTAGGATTTACATAATGACCATGAAGATTCATATTTTGAGTTTAAGAGGAAATTAGTAGGCCTTGTCGATTAATTGATTATATAACGTGAGAAGTTATCAGGGGTGTTATTGTAAGAAAACATTACATGGTTATATGATAGCAAGATGTATGCAATAATTTGCCTAAGTTTAAAATGGGGTAAAGTAGAGGAGTTAATAGATTAAACTATATAACACATTGGTGATAAGAGCCTATCAAGAATATATGAGATTTATAGGTGTAAAAAATTAAGTAAAGGGATTTTGAGAAATTGGAAACAACTGGAATGTTGTGGATCAAGGTGTAGATTTATGATTCCTAACTGGAAGTTAGATTAGACGTATTTAACAAATAACACAATTATATTCTAAGTGTTGAACTAAGAAAGTATCTTATTGTTATACGGATGAATTTCATTTGTAGGCATATGATTGAAAAAGGTTTGTGATCATTACCCCAAAGAATAAGTATTAAAAAAATATAAAAGTTCACAAAATACTTATGAATTGACCGTTTGAAGATTTTTTGGGAGACCTTATCATTCACCAATTTGTTGGGCGAAGATCAATGAGAAGCACATCTCAAGGTCGGAGATGATTGAGGAGGCCACTAAAAAAATTCAGGATATTTACGCTAGACTTGAATCTACTCAGAGCCGTTAGAAGAACAATGCTGATGTAAGTCATTTCGATTTAGAGTTCAGTGTGGTTCATTACATATTTTTTAAGAACTAAAATAGGAGTTATGTGATTTGTAAAGAATAGAAAATTGGCACCAAGGTACATAGGACCATTTGATATTTTGGATAAGATTTGTCTAGTATCGTATTGTTTGTCTTTATCGCCTCAGTTAGCTAATGTTCATAACATTTTTCACGTATCGATGTTACGAAAGTATAATCCGGATCCATCTCATTTAATCATATGTGTCCATTTAAATCTCCAGGATTATATTTCTTATAAGACTAGGCCAATGACGATTCCCCTCGCCAAGCTTGTTTGGGATAACAATGCCATTGAGGGAGTGACATGGGAATTAAAATCTACAATGAGAAGGAAACATCCTGAATATTTTCCTTAAGTTTGTTTACTATTTAAGTTTAATGGCAAAAACTCCCAAGGTGGGAAGGTTGTAACACCCGATTTGTTAAATAATAAATAGTCAAAATTTTTGAAAAATCTCAATACGTAAAGTTTTAACATTGGAAAAATTGGGTTAAGATAATCTCAAAACTATAAAGGTGTGAACTCACTATATATATAGTTTCACAATGTATGACTACTTATGCTTATTATCACTATATATGAATGCATGTTGAAGAATATGCGATAAAAATGGACAAACGTTAAAGTTTAAAAGAACAAAATTTTCAAAATGTTTAGGATAATTATTTATTGCATAAATCATGGTTAACTTGTTGATTTCATGTTAAAATATCGTATTGAACTTATGAAAAAGTAGTAGGATTCATTTGTTGTGTTTTATTATCATAAAACCTTACTTTTATTAAGATAAACTCATGTAGTTAGGATAAATGGGTTAAGTATGTTAAAAGTGTATTGAAATGAGCTTTTGAAAATGAAAGCTCATTGTAATTGGGATAAATGGGTTAGGTAAATTAAACGTGCTAAGTGTAAAAGTAGTAATAGTATGGGTATTCAAATGTGCAATATTGAAAAGTTAATGAACATGGTTAAACAAGGAGTAAGGGTAACAACGAAAATTTATTAAATTGTATGACAAGTCTTGAAATGTCAAAACTATAGTTTTGGGACCGAAAGTATGACTTTGTGAAAAGTTTGGACTAAGTAGTAACTTTTACAAACATGAGTATTGTTTTGAAAAGTTAGTTTCAAATAGAATAATATAAACATATAAATGATAGGAGTTAACAAGTTGAAAATATAAGTCTTGAAATGACAAGATTAAGTTTTTAGTATATAAGTGTCAATTTACGTAAAAATTGTACTTATGAGTAAATTTTCCAAACTAAAGGACTCGAATCAAAAGAGTTGGATCTTTTGCGGCGAAAACTCATATTTTGCAAAGTAAAGACAAAAATGAGTATTTTTGGCAAAGTGTTTACATATAGGTCTATAAGTGTGCGTGGATAGTGAAAAACGCATTGAAGTGTAAAAATGTGTATTTTGAACTCAAATGTTAAGTTTTCAAAGAATTGGTAAATAAAGTTGTTTTCAAATATGAAAGACGGAGTTAAATGTAAAATTAAAATGAACTTTTTATAAAGCGTTAAACTTGAAAAATTATGTGTTGGGACTAGTCTCGTCCTAGGTATATGTTAGAAGGTGAACACGCCAGACAAGGATGGTCATTAACAAAAATTCTATTTTTTATTTTTAATTTTAATTTAAACAATTCAGTCTTTAAATAAATAAACCCAATTTAAATCAAGTTTTTACAATAAAACAATTTATCCAATTTTATCTTTTTATCCTAAACATGCATTTAGGTGATAATAGATAAAATAAACCAATTGCACAACACGCCGATGTACAAGGAAACCCACAAAGAGAAAAATCACGAACGACCCAACCAAAAATTCACTATGATATGGTTTTACAAAGCATAGATAGTAGACTTACAAAATGACTCGATCTCTAACAAGTCTTGACGATCGTCTATCTTCAACCACTCCTCCACAGTGCAATGTAGGAGTCCACCCACGCAAGTTGCCATAACACACGAGTCCACACATACGACTCAACAACCATTAAACACCGTAATCGGCATGTACAAAGTTCATCGCACGAAACAGGTTATCTCAAGATAAAAAAAAACTTTTGTTACCAAACTTAAGATCTCAAGGCATAGGAATTATGTAACTTGGGTCTTAAAATATAAAGGGTGAAACGTGTGGCTCGAAACTTTTGTAAACAGGTGTAAAATAGTTTTTTGCTAAAAGTTCTTAAAAATTATGAGTCTAAAATGTCTTAAATAGAAAAAAACGAATTTTGAGGCGGAAAACTCATTCGAACAAAAACAAGTGTCATTCAAATGATAATATCATCTCGTTTGAACAAAAACCATAGTTCGTTCGAACGTTAAGGCAATCTCGTTTGAACCCAACTTCAAACGATGTTTTAACGAGGGGTCCCTGTAAATCAGTACAACCTTATTAGAGTTCATTTGGTCCTTATTCTAATGAACTGCCAAAGTCTTTTTAACAATCTTATTAAGTCTTTCAAATGAAATCTCATTTTTATTTCTAATGAGTTTATATATTGTTCTAACGAACTTAAAGTAAGAATTTATTTTTTTAAAAAATATTAAAAATAGTTCCAAACATTTTAAATCAAAAATAAAAACTCTTAAAATATTTTTCAAAGGACTCATAATTAATATGCATTCATACCCACAAGATTCAAGATAAACGCGAAGATAAACTTGGAACGCTAAACATGACATGGCATATCCAGTCTTCGAAGTTTGACCGCTACGTCTTCATCAAACCAACTCATACGCTTATGGGATCAACAATACAAAGTCTATCCTATGAGTCAAACGTTTTGCCCAAAATTATGCCAATTACATACAAATTTACTCGATTGGAAATTTGTCCTTACAAATCTCCCCCTTTAGATATTCCGGGAAAAACCCAAAACAAAAATCCTTTGGGCCGCCAATCTCTCTAAAAAGATTCATTCCCAACCCCTAAAAGGAAAAAGAGTACAAACGCTTGATAGACACACAAACATGAGTAGCTTTGCTTTGCTTGAAAACTTTGCCACATTAATCTCAACATTTAATCATCAACACTTAAACACACCTTCAAATGCAAAGAGAATAAAACAAGTATAAATTTGCAAATGAATAGCCATCTAGCATCGTCTAAAATAATCTCAACCAAGGTAAGACGTCACCCTTAATATAAAAATATTAAACATGCAAAGGAAAGATACCATCTCCTCCCCTTTTTGTTCAGGAATAAACAAAGAAGATAGCATAAACAATTACTCCCCCAAAAGAAAATTTTCCCCCTAAATATGTGATCTTAAGATACCAACATGAGAAAATTTAATATCAATAATTGAAACATAGGGAGAAAGGAATAAAGCATGCAATAATGTAAAGTGTAGAAAACACGCAACATGGTAACTCAAGAACAAATAATCCAAATGATCAACCATTTGGTAAACATGGACTAACTGTAAACTACAAAGACTCAAAGCATGATACCATATATAATATATGCAAAATATATCGAAGAAAATCCGGCATACATATATAGGTATAAACTACCACAACACTCGACACAAAATACATAAGGTTTACATGCTAGAATAATATCGACGTGTCCAAACATGTGGAATGAAATGAATGGGCGTGAACTAGATACAAATGAATTTTGACCCAAACAATCAAATATGTTCAAGAAGTTCCAATTGATCGCAAAACTTTATCAACACCAAGATTTAGCCTCTAGTGACAACATAAGATGAACTTAATGAACAAACAAGCAGAATGCACACAAGCCTAGAATGTTAATGATTCTACAAATCAATAGGGTCATAACAAAAAAAGCATAACTAGGATTCATTGTGCAAACCCGTTGATCTTCAACTAAACACCCTCAAAAGATAAACATATTACATATTTTCTTTTCTCAATTCTTTTGAATCTATTTGTTTTGAAAGATCAAACAAGCTAAACTAAGTTGGACTTTAGCAATTTTTCTCTATTTATTACCTTTAATCTTTTCATTGGGACCTTTCCTATGCAGCCTCATATTTTTCAATGTAATGCAAACATTTCACGGGCAATGGTTCTTACTTACACAAATCCCCCATAGTCACAGAACTTGTAGATGACAAAATTGAAGGGAGAACATCACCCAAAGCTCAAATATACATGTGAAGTTAATGTTTAACAAGATCGTGCATGTGTGTGCTGATGAAAATCCAAACTCGAATCCATTACGACAATCAAGTTCGAAATATCTCTATGCAAACACAATTAAGAACAATCTAAGTATGTACAACCTTAACCAAATGTCCTAGTCACATGGAAAGTACGAAGTGAAATTGATTCAAACACACCAATATGCCAAATCAAATGTGTAAAACTATAATACACAAAAACCAAAAATCTTTTTAAGTTTTTCTAAAATTTTCAAAAGAAAAGACCGATGTTTTAGTTTTTGAAAACAAACTCTAACTTAAAAGACAAATCAAATTTTTTTGGATTTTTTTATTAAGACTCAATAAAATAAATCAAAATAAAAAAGATACACATGTCAAAACACTAGCAAACATAAATTGTAATGCCCCGCTGGCTTTATAGGTTACACATGGTCAACCCGGTCGGACCCGAGAATTAGGTGTGAAGTGCAATGAAACAAACTAGATAATGTTGCTAATCCACTTTTATTTTTATTTAACGTTTCACTTGTTTCGAATGTGAATCCAATTTCAAATTAAACTAAGTGAGGGACCCATGGTAAACATCTTCAGAATTCAAGTATACAGAGCTACTGACTTAAAATAAAAGAGAGCACATACCTGTGTAACGCTATCAAAATATGAACCCATATCCAACCTGTCGTAACAAAGATGAGGGTGTGAGCCGAATGCTTTGTGAGAAATATACAACAATGCAATATAGAATTGAACGACAGAAAGAACACTCTAACACATTATACTGACATGCATATGCAACTACCGTATATATATATATATATATATATATATATATATATATATATATATATATATATATATATATATATATATATATATATATATATATACTTAACACATGAAACCATGTTTATCCTAAAAACATAATTTATCCCGATTAATTAACCTTAATCTCATGAAGAAATCCTTATTTCTTAACTTGACATTCATACCTTTGTTTAACACATGCGGTTAAATACTCAAACGAATACACTTTAATTAATTGAAAATCATTTCTTTATCGAAATTGTCCTTTTTTCTTAAACCAATCCATATTAGTATTTTCGTTGAAAATCACGCCTTTTAACACATGCAAACATTGTGTTAGAAAATACTTATTTATCTTTCTAAAACCATTCACAACACACCCTTTTGTTAATTATGGGTTAAACCCTCTAACATTACTTAACTTACCCATTTAACCACTATACTTTACCCTTTCTTTACTTTATGAACATTAATGAATTTACACTCTCTTGTCCATTTTAACCTTTATCGAAACATTTATTAATTCATTCAAGTAAGGTTGTCTTAATACACTTTCACCACACAGCCCATTTCTTGACATGTTCCTTATTCCTTTATCTTTTTTCTCGAAATCTTCCAACAAATCGCATACTTTAAAGGGCTCCACACCGCCGACGATGCCTCCATATGCTTTGACCAGTTATTTTGGGTCTCTCACCCCAGGGCTCCGGGCACTCCCTAATTATCCCAATGTCATTCGAGTTCCCTTTTAATATGTTTTAACATTTTGCAAATGTTCACATTATTCAACTTTCCCTTTTTACCCGGTCGAAGCCAAAACCTGGGATTTCACCCCAACTTGTGTTACACTTTGAAAATTATTATTTCATGTTACGTACTAACCTTGTTCATTTAGTACCAATTTGTGTAACACCATTTCCAATATTTTTATTTCATAAAAATGTTCCACTTTACGTAAAATTACCATTTTACCCTTATATTTCCAAATTTGTTTTTTCTTCCATTTTCACAAGTGTTAATCTTTCAAAAATATTATCAAGTTACACACATCAACTTCACACTGTTCTAACCATTAACAATTATTCAAAACCTTTACTAACCATTTTTTCAAGTTATACATTTATTTACTCTTTTTATCTAAGAAATCCCATTACACTTAAATACTACTTTTTGTAAGAAAAAATACCATTTCCTTTTATGAACACATTTAGTCTTACAACCTTACACTTATCACATTTCAACCCCTTTTTCACACACTTTGCAGACTAGAATATCCATTTTATTTATTTCATGTTCAAACCCAACAAACTTTCTTTAAACTTGTTTTTATGCTCATCATCAAAACACTACAAGTTTATATACTTGAGAAGATGTGTTTCAATTCCAAAATCCAATTGAATAGGTTAAATATAAAATGTATTCTAAAATTTCATAATACTTGCAAAATACACTTTTAAAGACAAAAGGATATTTTTATTTCTTCAAAACTCAACAAATGTCAAACTTTCATAAAATGTTCATTTTTCAAGAATCTTTGGAACATTATTTCACCAAATATTTTTGCACGATCAACATCACTTTCAAAACATTTTATTTCATAAAATCTTTAGTATCAAATTTCTAAGATTACACCATTTTCATAAAAATCCTAAGTCCTTATTTCAAGAAAACTTTAAAATATTTACTCATCAGTTATTTCCGATAAAATAACATTTTTGCCAACGTTTTTATCTCATCAAAATATTAATACCAAATGTACTAGAATCCCATCATTTTATTCATATACTGTAATATGCCGTATTTCTGAGGATTTAAAATTGAAGTAATTTGATGATATAGGAATTAATTTATCTGGAGGATTTAATTAATTTAATGAATTGAGATTTAATTAATTCAGGTTATTTTAAAATCCGCATGTGTCGTAATTTGAGGACGAGATTGGAGATTTTAGTAAAGTGACTCGGATAGCGATTCTAAGTGCATGATTTTGGGATGCGTTTTATCCAGGGATGATTGGGGTCTATTTTGTGTTACACGAACGAGTCACGGTAGTTTATTAATGCGAGATTTGCATGTGAAATGGGCTTAGCAAAGGTATTGTTAATATCACTATAGTATGTGTATATTTACCATTGAGTTAGCAGGCTCTCTTTAGTTCCATCAGTAGGGGAGTAGGATGGACATTGAGAGGATATATTTTATAAGGTTAGCTCGTTTTGAGAAGCTATCTTTGAGGTATGGCTTTATCCTGGGTACGGACTGTTGAACGATGGTGGCAGTTACAGTAAGACTACCGTGTTCGTTATTTAGGAGCAGGATGTATATTTTTGCGATGTCTCACTTGAAAGAGGGTTGAGTTTGCGGAGATATTTTTATAAAGTCGACTTCGAAAAGTATAGTTATCTAGTTACATTGGATTCCGATGTATCGGGGCTTTTACTGATGTGATTCAGGGTATATCATGTTTACCGTTGAGCAGAGAGTTTTTAGCTCATTATTGTTTACGTGTTGAGAACTTAGTGATAGTGAGAGCATTGTATCGTATCATGCCTGGAGATTCATGGGAATAGATGATATGATTTATGGGTCGGTAGACAGAATTTGTGATGTCTTAGTTATGTGCTTTGGATCCACGGATTTCGATGATTGGAAATGCTAGGGAATATTGCACTGGGGAAAGTTCTTTTAAGCTTCGTTGCGGGATGTTACACGCATGGACCTTAATAAACGTTGGGAGTGGCGAGGAATTATTGGATGCTTGTGCTGCAATTTTAAAATGTTAAACTATTGAACATGTAGTGGAAACACCCTAGTTGAGAGCTACTACGATATATGGACAGTGGAGTTGGGAAGTGATGCTAAGGAAGAACTAATAAAACTTTTTCACAACAAGTTAATGGGTAGGGCAGTATCGAGAAGAATTAATTACAATTTGTAAGGTAATTGAGAATACCTGTATGATAAATCCACATTGAGAGTGTGGAACTGAGTTTGAGATAAATGTGTTACGTACGAGACATAGTGATATTTATGCCGAGATGTTTGGGCTATAGTAAACAATATGGTGAGACTTTATGTTTTAACTGTTATGAAGTATGATTTACTTGTGCTAGTTATCACCTGAAATAGGGTCTAGTCTGTATACATGTATATATGTTATCCTATGCTGCATAATAGACTTATGAGAAAGTGTTTGATTTTTATATTTGATCCTTGGGAATAGGAATGTCTACTGATGGGATTCGGGGTGGATAGGCTTTTCTATCGAGCGAGGAGATATAGCTCGTGATTAATTCGAGCTAAGAAACTAGGGATAGTAAGGGTTCCATATTTTATGATGTCTTTGGTAACATGAGAATGGGCGAGTATACTTTTATATCAGGAGACAAAAATTTAGGGGTACGTGCTATGGACTGAGAGCCTAGCAGGTCTCAACGACCGACAATGTTAGGTAGTAATGTAACAGGGGTTTTCCATGTTTGGCTTTTGCTTTGAGAGACGCCCCACATATGAAACTTAGCGCAACGTTGGAAGTGAGGAGTTATTTGGTCATTAGGACATGGGTTTGGTACCTTGGTTAATATACACATATGTGGTTATAACTGTGAGTTGAAAGTTATATTACGATTTAAGGTTAGTAGAGTCGAGTAACATTCGTGCGGATGAGCAAGGGTACAGGGTGTATGGGTGCCCTGGGTAATTAATTTAATATTTAATATAATTCTCTATTAGAAGGGGTAGAGATATGTGTAGTGATATTAGTGGCATGTGAGTAGGAAAGTGTTCGAGGTTTGGAATACTAGACTCATCCTAATTTTGAGGACGAAATTTCTTTATAAGGGGGGAAGTATGTAATACCCCGTATTTCCGAGGATTTATAATTTAAGTAATTTGGTGATATAGGAATTACTTTATCTCGAGGATTTAATTAAATTCGTGAATTGAGATTTAATTCATTTAGGTTATTATAAAATCTGCATGTGTCGTAATTTGAGGACGAGATTGGAGATTTTAGTAAAGTGACTCGAATAGCGATTCTGAGTGCATGGTTGATTCCGAATAGGTCAAGATAGTCGAAAAAGAGGACCCAAGTGTAGTAATTGGGTCTCGGGGAATTTTTTAGGCATAACCGGGTTCACACGGGGTTGTTCGAGTCATTTGGGCTTAGCCCATAGGATTAATTTTGGGATTAGTGATATATACATTACAGAGTTTAAGGCAAACACAAATCAATGAGAAAATCCTAGCTTTGTAGAGGAGAAACGAGGTAGAAATTAGGAAAACTATTGGGAGCCCAAAAAGAAGAGGGATGTGTTCTTCATCAAATATTCATCTACAACAAAGGAAATCAGACCCTACAAATGTATTCAGGCAAGTAGTTAAACTTTCTTTCATTTAAATTGCAGGTATTGTGATTCATATCATGGTGGGCATAAATCATATTTATTTTAGGATGGGTTATTATATCAAAATTCGTTTTGGGTGGGTTCTTTTACCAATAGGTAAACATGCTTTTTCATTAGAATAAGTAATCTTGGCAAAAAAGGACATGCATTATTATTTAACATTGGATAACTCTGGTTCATCAACATCAAAATCACTAGAGTCGTCCCAAGTTTTGCACATATTAGCCCTGACATTATAATTATTCAATTTGACTCTACACTTAGCAGCAATGTGCCCCATTTTCCCACGGTGATGACATTTGATGTTGTATTGGTCAATCTTAGGCCTATCATTATCAATGGTCCGTTTGTCGTCTTTTTAATCATGAAGTCGGTGAGTTTCAAATTTTTGATAGCCAGGTCTCCCATGTCTAGAAGCAACAAAATTTCTAAATTTTATGATTTTCTTAATTTTTTTGCTTATAATAGAAATCTGGTTATCTAAACTGTCTAAATCACAGTCTTCATTAAGGTCTAGGTCAAAATTAAGCGGGTTCATTTTAGAGACAGTCATAATCACTTGAGATGAGAATACCATATTTGATCCTGAAGATCTTTTGTTCTGGGAGGTCAATTATTTTTTATACTCTTAACTCCATTTCTACTATTCTAATTTTACTACTCAGTAATTCGGGAGTCGGGTTAGTATTATCCATCTCTTCTATAGTATAACGTTTATTGTCAAATTTTGCAGGAAAGGATCTTAATATTTTAAGAACGATTTCCTTTCTATCATATGTTATCCCATTAGCATGCAATTTGGTGGCAATATCAATTAACTTAATATAGAAATCATCAAATGACTCATTCTCATCCATAATAAGAGTATTTTACTACTGGACTAGCGTTTGAGTCTTCCCAGCCTTAACATGCTCATCACCTTCATAGGTAGTGACGAGGTTATTACTAAGTGACAATTGTTTTCTTTTTTGGTAAATGCATTGAGACTTTTCTAAATTCTTATTGTCCTGGTTTAAGTTAAAGGCTTCGTAGGGAGAACATAGCCATTTTCAATCATATCCCAGGCATCATCACCCAAAGTCCCTTGGATGAATGCAATCATCCTTACTTTCCATAAAGGAAAATTTTGTCCATCAAAGAGGGGTGGATGGGATAGGTTACTAAGCTTCTCAAATCATTCATCCATTTTAAGAAAAATTTCAAAAGTAGTTTTGGGGGTTTTAGGATAAAAAATAAATTGACACCCCACTCTGATCCCACTTGAAAATCATTCACTAAGTTGTCAACACAAAATTAAAGATTGAGTAAACTCTAAATCAAACTCATTTAGGAAACTCCTTTCAGAAATCAGAACACAAGATGTGTAAAAGTTATTTAAAAATGATTCAAGATCTGGTAACTTGATTACCTAGGATTCAAATGAAAAATCTAATCTAATCTTTGTCAGAAACCAATAATGCAAGCATTAAGAACAGAAAGCAGTAAAGTTTGGCACAAATATTTTTAACGTGGTAAAACCTCAAAATATAAGGAAACATCCATGGCAACCTTTACACCACTACCAAAAATCCACAAAATAGTTTACAGGAATTACTAGCACATGAACAAAAACACACAAGATCCTAAAGCTAAAAGACAGAATATATACCTACTGACCAAAACTCCTCCATGGTATCTGATTCTGACGCTTTTGATCCTCCTACTCGTTACTGCTTTAATTCCTTGTTCCTCTTTCCAGTGACCTAGTCAAACAGATCTCTCAAAGAAACAACACACTTTTTATCTATTCGTGTGAGAGTGATGGTGACTGTGAAGTTCCTAAGTATGCGGAATGCTACTCACGTCACTCTTAAAATTATACAACCAATCCTATGAATTACAAATTTTCTATATGAGATGCAGAGTTTCAATTTCAAGAAAATCAGACTTCTATACGCAACATATTTTCATATCTAAAGTTAGATCTCAATGAAAATAGATCTAAAACCAAACTTTATATATGTAGCAAACAAATTTTACAAACTGTAAAACTTTGTTTTAACAGAAACTTTCAGATCTAAAACCGTAAATGGTTTTCGAAGTCTCTTTTTCTAAATACTTAAATCAGAGATTAGATCTACAAAAATATACACTTAAACTCAAGATCGAATAGCAGAATGTATTTCCTTAATAGAAATACACAAAACACCTAAAATGTGCGTGAATATGTATCTCAATGGTTTCTCTCAAAATTTCTAATAAAAAATCTGACTAAAAACCTAGAGAGGTTGTTTCTAAGAGAGAAAATATTATATGAAGGTCTTGAATACAAACCAAATGCTTCACACACTTACTAAAAATCCTAACTATGTCTATCTCTCAAACTCTCGTTTTACATAATTGATTTTGAAAAAATAGCTTTGGTTTGGAATGGAAACTCTTAAACTCTTTTTTCTTTTTTCTCTGGTTCTCTCTCTCTCTTCTCTCTTTCTTCTCTCAATTGGACGATATGCCGATGTATGCAAATGCCTCACATATGGGTACTATTTATACTGAGAAATGAAGGTTTTGGATGAACGATTGAAATCAATAGTTGAGATTAAAATAATGGTTAGAATCTAAATCTAGTGGATCATAATGCAGCGCACTACCGCTATCTCTCATTGGTCCATTTGGTTTACACGGGGGTTCACTCAGGATTCATGCAGATCATTGATTAGAAATGATCTAATGGTTGAGAAGCAGTGTCAAGAATGTGAGAGGAAGAAAACACTTAACCAACCACATATATGCACACACGTATCTCTATACTACAAGACATAAAACATATGTTTTTGAACTTATAAAAATCCCATTTTATACCACAAATGTTTCTGCCAGTTTTTTTTCCTACCCGAGAAGTTATTAAGGGAATTATTTAATTCAATTTTTAACCCCAAAACATTTTAAAACATAATTTATCAATGTTTATAAATAACTTAAAATGTTTTACAAATTCCCCAAAATATTTAAAAATAATCTAACACACACACAATGCAATGCATAAATTTGTGTCCTAAAGTGTGTTATTTTAACTTCCCATTTTCTGTGATTGGTTGATTCTTGATGAAGCTTCATGCAGATGTTTGTCTTCAATTTATCATGTAGAAGAGCTAAAAATCTAATAATATTATTCTAATATATCCAAACTAATTGGAACTCCTATATGGCACAGACTCGAGTACGTCAACCATATAGTGTGTTCTTAAAAATATATAAATGAATTAAGAAACCAATTACAATTGATTTAGCAACATAATTCTTTCCTTAAACTGGTGATTTGAGCCTCCCCGCTTAAATCCTTGTTCTTACTCACCTCTCTAGCCTTGGTAACTTCTCCAAAGGGCTTTTAGGGCTACTCTCTTATGGATGGAAATGAATGTTTAGATTGATTATTAACATATTTTAACCTCTAATCCCATATTACACCTAAACCCCTATTTTTTGGCCCCCAAACAAGCCCAAAATATCATCCGGATTGATTTAATGACTCCTTTAAGGGTATACCTATGCCCCAACCCAACTTAAGATGTTTAAAACACCTAAACGCATTCCAAAATTAATCCAAAACGCACCCACATATTCTCTACCCAAATTACCCGTTTTAATATGTTTAATCACGATATAATAATAATTTAATTAACATGCAATTTATTTATCACATTTTTCATCAATGAATTCTATAAACATGCATATCACATTCAAGCAATTTAGTCACAAAATTTATTTAATTCTTTCTACCAAATTAATTATTATGAAAACATGGGGTGTTACATTCTCCCCTGCAATCATAAAATTTCATCCTCGGAATTTGAAATGTACCCATCTTGAAGAGTTCCAGATACTTCTCTTTCATGTTGTCCTCTTTGTCCCACATCGACTCATCCTTTTTATGGTGTCCCCAATGTACGAGTACTAAAGGAACAACCTTGGAATGATATCTACGCTCCATACGGTGCAAAATAACTATTGGTTTCTCCTCGTAACTCACCTTAGGCTGAAGCTATATCTCATCAAATTCTATGTGCTGGTAAGATATCTCATCTCTAAAAAATCTCCGTAATGCCAAAATATGGAAAACATCATGCATCCACTATAAACAATCCGGTAAAGCTAACTAATAGGCCACTCGTCCCATCTTCTCAACAATAGGGAACGATCCCACATACAGGGGAGCCAACTTCCCTGTCTTCCCAAATTGCATCACTCCCTTCATGGGAGACACCTTAATTAGCACCTGATTACTAACCTCAAAATCTGAGTGCCTCATGTCTGCATCAGCATAACTCTTCTGTCTATCTCGAGTAATTCGAATCCTAACTCGAATCATCTCTACCTTCCCCGGAGTATCCTGAATGAAATATGATTCGAGAAATTTGTTCTCCCCAATTTCCAACCAACACGAGGGTCAATGATAAGGACTCTCATACAATGCCTCAAAAGGTTCCATCCTACTAGTAAACTAGTAATTGTTGTTATAAGCAAACTCCACCAATGGTAAGTAATGATCCTAACTACCTTTCAAGTCCAAAATGAACATCAGCAACATGTCCCCCAACATTAAATATACGCTTGTTATCTGACCATCCGTCTATAGGTGATACGAGGTACTCAATCTCAACTCTGCCCCTGATACCCACTGAAAATTCCTCTAAAAGTGGGACACAAACGTCTTGTCCCTATCTGATATAATATTGAGTGGTACATCATGTAACTTCAAAATTTCTACAAGAAAAGCTTGGTGTACTGTTCCAAAGTACAGTCTTTTCAAACTAGCAAAAAGTGAGCCACCTTTATTAAACAGTCAACCATGCCCCAGATAGAATTGTGTTCCCGTTATGACATAGGTAACCCTGTAATAAAGTACATAGAAATGATCTCCCACCTCCACATCAAAATATTGAGAGGCTGTAGAACACATATTGGTAATTGATGGTCCACCTTCACTAACTGGCATGTCCCACATAGATACAAAAATGGCTATGTCCTTCTTCATGTCTACCCACCAATACTAGCACCTCATGTCCTGGTACATCTTATGCCCATAGAGATATACAAAAAAGTGACCCATGTGCCTCTGTAATAACTCCTCGCCATAACTCCTCGGCCTCTATAACTATGTTACGCCCCAACCCAGATTTAGGGGTTACCCGTAGTCAACCCGGTCCAACCCGAGCGCTAGGCGTGAAGTGGTATTTAATAACTTATATAATGTTGCTAATCCAATTTTATTTTAATTAACATTTCACTTGTTTAGTATGAGATTCCAATTTTAAATAAATCTACGTGAGAGACCCCTGGGAAGCATCCCCAGAGTTCAATCATATAGAGCTATTAGCGTAAAATAAAAGAGAGTACTTACCTGTGAAATTCTCTCAAAATACGGATCCGCACCCAACCAGTCGTAACAAAGACAGGGGTGTGAGTTGAATGATCAGTGGGAAATATACAAATACAATATAGAATCGAACGGTAGAAAGAAGGCTCTAACATGTTATACCTACGTGCACATGAAATTACCTTATATATACATACATATATATATATATATATACATACATATATATATATATATATATATATATATATATATATATATATATATATATATATATATATATATATATATATATATATATATATACTTAATGCATGAGACCGCCTTTATTTTAAAAAAATGTGATTTATTCCGATTAATCACCATAATCTTACAAAGAAATTCCTCTTTCTTGGCTTGCAATTTATCCCTTTACTTAGCACGCGTGGTTAAATATTTGAATAACTACACTTTATTTAACAGGAAACCATTTCTTTACCAAAATCACCCCTTTTATTTAAACCAACTCACATTAGTATTTTCATTGAAAATCTCCCCTTTTAACATATGCGAACACCGTGTTATAAAATACTTATTTAATTTTGGAAAACTTTTCCCAACACATCCTTGTGTTAATTATGGTTAAACCTTCTTAGGTTGCTTTACTCACACGTTCAACCATTATACTCTACATTTAATCTGCTTTATAGACATTAATCAATTTAACGTTTCATGTCTTGTCTTAACACCTTTTTTCCATACAACCCCATTTTTACATGTTCCTTATTCCTTTATCTTTTCTCGAAATCTTTCGATAACCGCATATTTTAACAGGCCCCACACCGCCAGCGATGTCACCATATGCTTTGGCTAGTAATTTTGGATCTTTCACCCCGAGATCTGGGCCCTCCTTAATTATTCCGATGTCATCTGAATTCTTTTTAAAGTGATTTAACATTTTTCAAAATGTCCACAATACTTCTCTTTTCCTTTTACCCAGCCGAAGCGCCCCAACACGTGTTACACTTGAAAATCGTCATTTCTTGTCCTTTAAACTTTTGCATTGATTTTACTCTAAAATCATATTCATTTAGGACCATCATGTGTAACACCCATTCCAACATTTTTATTCCATAAAAATATTCCACTTTACGTGTAATTACTATTTTACCCATTTGTTTCCAAACTCATCTTTTACTCTATTTTCACCAGTGTTAATTTTCCAACATACCATTAATTTACCTACACTGACTTCTTGAGTGTTTTTAACACCTTTTTAACCTTTTAGAGTAACCTTCTTCTCAATTGGAAACAACTTTATTTCATTACCTCTATTTTCAATAATCATTGAACATATAAGACTACTTTATAAGAAAAATACCATTTTCTTTATTAACACTTGTAGTCGTGAAATCTTATATTTATAACACATTTCAAAACTCATTACACACACTTTAAGGGATGAATTTTCTTATTTTTTTCATTTCATGTTTAAACCCAATAAAAAGTTCATTAAACTTGTTTTTATGTTCATCACCAAAATACTACAAGTTTCTGCACATGAGAAGATGGATTTTAACTCTAAAAAATTCAATTAAATGGGTTTAACATACAATTATTTCAAGAAAATTTGTAAGTCTTGCAAAATATACTTATCTAGACTAAAGGACATTTTATTTCTTTGAAACTCAAACCAATGTCCCATTTTTGTAAAATCTTCATTTTTGCAAGAATTCAAACGTAATTTACTAAATCTCTTTAACAAGATAAAAATGTAAACTTAAAACATTTTTATTCCACAAAAATGTTTATCACCTAACTTTTTGAAACATATAATTTACATAAATATTCCAATTACTTCAAGAAATCTTAAAATATTTACTCATCATTTATATATAACAAAATAACATTTTGGGCAATATTTGTATTCCATAAAATTTTTTAATACCAAATTTACTTGAAACCCATCATTTTATCATATGCTTCCTACTCTTAAATTCTAACAACAAGAATACACAAAATGGAGTCTTAAACTAAGAGTAGATTTTCCCAAATCAAATGAAGCTCCAACAATGAAAGGCATGAAATGTCTAAGAAGATTACAACCTCCCACCTCCTAAGGTGGCTTGAAAGAGGTTGCCTAGCTCCACCAAGCTTGTATCCATGAAAGCTCCATCCAAAAATCTTGCTCAAGCTCCATGAATCTCCCATCTTCATCGTTTCCAAAACCTCCATCAACAACTCTTATAATTTCGTAGCTATGCCAAAAAATGGTGGAAATGGGTATCTAATGCTTGGATATGGTGAAGACTAGAAGAATATGATGGTTTAAGGTTGTTATATGGTGGTGGAATGGTGGTTTGAGGTGGAGAGGGGTGGAGGGAAGCTCAACAATGGTGGAAGAGCCACCCTTATCTCTCTCTCTATCTTCTTATAACTCTAAATAACCCAAACAACCCTTATAAAATAGTCCAAAACCTTAACAATCTCATTTTTGACCATTTGGGCTTTACCTGATTTTGATAACTCAACAATTCAAGCGCCAAAATGTGACAGCGTAGAAGGGAAACTCGACTTAAAAATTTTGTGTAACCTCATTCAAACGAGATTTTCCGCTTGTTCGAATGAGATTGGCTTCTCATTCGAACTCTACTTCGAACGACCTAGACCTATTATACATTGGGATCTCGTTTGAACCTTTTTTGATCCCCACTTTGAACTGTATGGGAATCTCGTTCGAACAACCCTAACTCATTTGAATGACCTCCTATTAATTTTTCTCTAAATTTCCAAATTGAACCCTCAAACTTCCAACAATGCTTATCAAGACTCCAGACCAGTCAATTAAGGATATAAACCGGTCATAATCATTCAAATCTCAATGTCTTGGGGGTATTTCAACTTATGCGGGAAAAAGAAATAAAATATTGGGGCGGGGTATTACAAACTTCCCTCCTTGGGGAATTTTATCCCCAAAATTCTCGATCCGTTAATTCTTCAAATTCATGGGGCTTATCGATTCTCATTCTAAGTTATAGAAACCCTATAAGATAAATTATCGAAGTCCTCAATAACTAAGATCACATCATATGCCCTTAAATGGGGTTCGTCACCCAAAGGCTCAACATATGACATGATCTAATGTTATCCAATATGATAACCATTAATGTCACATAACCGACTCCTAATCTCCACTCACTTGATGATCATGATCAATTAAGTCCTAAAACTATCTTTGCTAATACTCAAAGCATACCAGTTCCTCCACGAGTAACCCTCTCTAGTGATCGTCACTCTACCAAGAGTGAACTGCAACACAACCAATCATCAAATTCATCATCAAAAACTATTTTCAATCTTAGGACTACATATCTTATGTCCCCACACTTTCAAGTCATCCTTACTACATAATTTTGCCCGAGCTTGACATTAACCATAAATTATTAATTTCTCACTCCAAGAAGTAATACACCTACCAAACCATCACCGTGCACTCGATTGACACCTTCCAATGCATCTCTCTGATGGCCCTAGTACTACTCTAGCCATCCACCTTTGAGAACTCGATTGAGCATCACACTAATCCACTCACCATGGCCAAGTAACATTGTGTGCTAAATTTACGTGATTTATAACGCTATACAATATCCTCAAGTAATCATCTCGATCTTTACAAACAGAGCCACTGACAGCCTTGTCGATCAGTCAAAGAGTCACTAATCCTAAGAAAAGCAAATACTATGAGCAAACCGTACAGCTAAAACTGTAGCCACCCACATACTGAACTTTATGCAATAGCAAGAATACCTCATATAGGGCGCATCTAATTACTGAGATGCATTGACAATACTAGGTTCATCGGTGCTCTACTAGGCCTAACCGCACTATACCATGACATGGTACCAATTTGAGCAACCACATACGTAAGAATACCGATCCTCGATTACCAAAATTGAAAGGAACACATAAGAGACAGAAGGAACACGCAACCATTCTGATAAAATTCCATTTTTATGTGCCAGACTATGATTTATGAAAAATAAACCTACACTATATGCTTGAAGTCTTATCAATTATTCCAGACGTCCTCAATAGGTATTATCCTAACCACATACCCTGGCTTGGGTCACCAACTTTGATGAATTGAATCACAACCATTTATCTTTGCAAGATGAAAAAACGTACAAAACTGTAGTTCTCTAGAAAGTCAAATGCTCGACTTCCCTCCTTGGGAGTAAGTTCCTCCCCCTCACATTCCTAGCACATAAGAACCACTCTGATTGGCGAATGCCTAACATCCTTGTCTACACTGACCTAGTCCCTTTATCGATGACAATTTCACTAACCCACTACACCCCTTTGACTATACGAAATTGTCACTAATCTTACTTTCAAGTTCTACCCCAACTGCACTCATTTAATGACCACACGGATCAGCATTGGCATTCTAAGGGTAGTAACTATCACATAAGGCTACATCTTCTAATCCGTACCATCTTGGAAGGACGTACTAGGAACTAGTCCTTACCTTTCTAAGTCTATCCTAGCATATACCGTCAATATATGCCAACTGATACGATGCAAATATTGTGTATTTCACCTGTTAACCTACGCCTTATTAGCCCCTTGGGTATCTTAATCCTTATACTTATGCTCGTTAACCAGACGACCTCGTATTTTTGTATGTACATGCTTTTCAGGGGTTAATTGATCTTTTGTAGGTGTTTCGATGCTTAGTATGAAGTTTGGATGCTTTTCGAAAAACTTTCGTCGACTATTGCAGATTAAGGGGCATTTTAGTAATTTCAACATTCGGGTTTGAATCTCGATCTCTTCACGAAAGTTAAACCCCTTGATTTATCTTCACGTGGCCACCGACGGTGCATGGATCTGAGTTGTATCGAAGGAGTGATGACATGTTTGGATGGTTTTTACATCAAATTCACAGTCAAGGGAACATTCAAGGGCATTTTAGTCATTTCATATTTAGGTTTTTTAGCCTAATGTCTTCTTGGATATTTTATCCCTCTGAGTTGTCTTCGCGTAGCCTCTGACTTTACGTAATTCCGAGTTATAACGAAGAAGTTACGGCACTTTCCGTAAAGTTGGACAAAGATGAGAATTCAGCACTGTCAGGGAGGGTGCGAATCAATTCGGCTGAAAGTACGCAAATCTCTATTTTTAAGTGGATTTTGGTGGGGCATTTTGGGGTAAAATAATTTTATTAAGTGGGAGATATTTTTTTAGACTTCATATATTTCATTTTAGGTTAGAGATAGTGCAACAACCCGCGTAACTTTGGGCTATTTTAATTAATTTTTGGAAAATGGAGGAAAATAAAGTTTTTGATAAAATTATTTTTATTGCTCAAATATGTTGGTTATTATTTTTAAAGGCGAGAATTTCAAACGGTTTCGAAAACGGAGTTAAAACGAATTTTAAAATTATTTTAAAATGTTTTTAACTCTTGAAGTTGTTTTGACTTCCAACTCTTCATTTATTTGCCTTATTTAAAGGAGTTGTATTGGATTCCAACTCTTCATTTCTTTGCATTATAAAATCAAGTCATGCGCAAACCTTTTAACCTACTTGTGGCACAAATTTTGGCAGCAAATATATTTTATATTCCTCTTCTTTTATATACACATTGGCCCTTGAGATTTGTGAGTTCCAACCTTAGATTAGAGGTGTTCTTGGGGCTATTTTGTTGGAGGTTCTTGGAGGAGATTTTGTAGATATTTTGAGTTGATCTTGATGATGTGATCGTTGGTTTCTCATCATGGTTTGAGGTATGGGGTTTTACACATTATGCTCGTTAAATCTCGCGAGTGTCATTCTATTTGATTTCTTATTAACTGAACTCATATTTGAATTGTTAAATTCATTGAAATCTGGAAAATAATTGTTGAAATTATTTTGATTCATGTGGTATCATTATATTATTGATGAGCACGTTGTCATGCGATTTTAATATAGCACGGATGTTGAGTACCCGCCAAAATACCTATTCCCGGGCTATGGCTTGATAAAGCATATACGGATGTGGTGAGGCCTGGTGACCCGGTTAAAGTGTTGTTGAGAAATTATAATGATGAAATGCTATTGAGATTTGCATTTTGATTTGAATAATCGTACTCGTGTTGTTACGTTTTATTCATCGCTAACACAAATTTGTTGAGCATCTTTCTTGTCGTATTGTGTACTTCCCCATATTTTCTTTTAGTGGCAGGTTAGCGCAGATTTTGGGGCGCTATGGAGATTGATTTTAGCGAGGATTGTTTGGGAAAGATTTGTATTATTTTGATGGATTGAGCTTTGGAGATTTGTATTTTATTTTTGAGTTAGTTGTTGTATTTTTTATTCGAGAGACTTGTTGTAATTGAAGATATTGAGATTAGTGGATTGATATTATTGTGGGTTTATTTAGATGCTCTATACCTTGTCACTTGTGAATTTGGATTTATTTTATCGCATTAGCGCTCCGTTCGCTCTCCCCGGGCGGGCGGGGTGTTACAAATGGTATCAGAGCTTAGGTATACGGCAAACCTCGGGGCTTGGGTTTTGGGTTCATTGCGTGGTTAGCAATTTTTTGAGATAGCAAATTTTAGGTGATATTCGTGATATGTTTCGGAATTAGATGTGAGGAATTTATTTTTGGGAGACGTGATTTATTTTTGGAGTTAGTGTAGTGGCCTGATTTTGAGAGTTAGGCATTCGACGAATTTCGAGGGCGAAATTACATTGTTAGTGGGGAAGTGTAACAACCCACGTAATTTTGGGCTATTTTAATAAATTTTTTGAAAATGGAGGAAAATAAATTTTTTGATAAAATTATTTTTACTGCTCAAATTGTTGGTTATTATTTTTAATGGGGAGAATTTCAAACGGTTTTGAAAACGGAGTTAAAACGAATTTTAAAATGATTTTTAAATGTTTTTAACTCTTGGAGTTGTTTTGACTTCCAACTCTTCATTTCTTTGCCTTATTTAAAGGAGTTGTTTTGTATTCCAACTCTTCATTTCTTTGCATTATAAAAGGAAGTCATGGGAAAGCCTTTTAACCTACTTGTGGCACAAATTTTGCCAGCAAATATATTTTATATTCCTCTTCTTTTTATATACACACTGGCCCTTGAGATTTGTGAGTTCCAACCTTAGATTAGAGGAGTTCTTGGGGCTATTTTGTTGGAGGTTCTTGGAGGAGATTTTGTAGATCTTTTGAGTTGATCTTGAGGATGTGATCATTCGTTTCTCATCATGGTTTGAGGTATGGGGTTTTACACAATATGCTCCTTAAATCTCACGAGTGTCATTCTATTTGATTTCTTATTAATTGAACTCATATTTGAATTGTTAAATTCATTGAAATCTAGAAAATAGTTATTGAAATTATTTTGATTCATGTGGTATCATTATATTATTGATGATCACATTGTCATGAGATTTTAATATAGCACGGATGTTGAGTACCCGCCAAAATACCTATTCCGAGGCTATTGCTTGATAAAGCATATACGGATGTGGTGAGGCCTGGTGACCCGGTTAAAGTGTTGTTGAGAAATTATAATGATGAAATGCTATTGAGATTTGCATTTTGATTTGAATATTCGTACTCGTGTTGTTACGTTTTATTCATAGCTAACACAAATTTGTTGAGCATCTTTCTTGTCGTATTGTGTACTTCCCCATATTTTCTTTTAGTGGCAGGTTAGCGCGGATTTTGGGGCGCTATGAAGATTGATTTTAGCGATGATTGTTTGGGAAAGATTTGTATTATTTTGATGTATTGAGCTTTGGATATTTGTATTTTATTTTTGAGTTAGTTGTTGTATTTTTCATTCGAGAGACTTGTTGTAATTGAAGAGATTGAGATTAGTGGATTTATATTATTGTGGGTTTATTTAGATGCTCTATACCTTGTCACTTGTGGATTTGGATTTATTTTATCGCATTAGCGCTCTGTTCGCTCACCCCGGGCGAGCGAGGTGTTACAAATGGTATCAGAACTTAGGTATACGGCAAACCTCGGGGCTTAGGTTTTGGGTTCATTGCGTGGTTAGCAATTTTTGGAGATAGCAAATTTTAGGTGATATTCGTGATAAGTTTCGGAATTAGATGTGAGGAATTTATTTTTGGGAGACGTGATTTATTTTTGGAGTTAGTGTAGTGGCTCGATTTTGAGAGTTAGGCATTCGATGAATTTCGAGGGCGAAATTCCATTATTAGTGGGGAAGTGTAACAACCCGATTAATTTTGGGCTATTTTAATTAATTTTTGGAAAATGGAGGAAAATAAAGTTTTTGATAAAATTATTTTTATTGCTCAAATATGTTGGTAATTATTTTTAAAGGAGAGAATTTCAAACGGTTTCGAAAACGGAGTTAAAACGAATTTTAAAATTATTTTTAAATGTTTGCAACTCTTGGAGTTGTTTTGACTTCCAACTCTTCATTTATTTGCCTTATTTAAAGGAGTTGTTTTGGATTCCAACTCTTCATTTCTTTGCATTATAAAGGAAGTCGTGGGCAAGCCTATTAACCTACTTGTGGCAAAAATTTTGGCAGCAAATATATTTTATATTCCTCTTCTTTTTATATAGACATTGGCCCTTGAGATTTGCGAGTTCCAACCTTAGATTAGAGGTGTTCTTGGGGCTATTTTGTTGGAGGTTCTTGGAGGATATTTTGTATATCTTTTGAGTTGATCTTGAGGATGTGATCGTTGGTTTCTCATCATGGTTTGAGGTATGGGGTTTTACACAATATGATCCTTAAATCTCGTGAGTGTCATTCTATTTGATTTCTTATTAATTGAACTCATATTTAAATTGTTAAATTCGTTGAAATCTGGAAAATAATTGTTGAAATTATTTTGATTCACGTGGTATCATTATATTATTGATGAGCACGTTGTCATGAGATTTTAATATAGCACGGATGTTGAGTACCCGCCAAAATACCTATTTCCGGGCTATGGCTTGATAAAGTATATACGGATGTGGTGAGGCCTGGTGACCCGGTTAAAGTGTTGTTGAGAAATTATAATGATGAAATGCTATTGATATTTGCATTTTGATTTGAATATTCGTACTCGTATTGTTACGTTTTATTCATCGCTAACACAAATTTGTTGAGCATCTTTCTTGTCGTATTGTGTACTTCCCCATATTTTCTTTTAGTGGAAGGTTAGCGCGGATTTTGGGGCGCTATGGAGATTGATTTTAGCGAGGATTGTTTGGGAAAGATTTGTATTATTTTGATGTATTGAGCTTTGGAGATTTGTATTTTATTTTTGAGTTAGCTATTGTATTTTTTATTCGAGAGACTTGTTGTAATTGAAGAGATTGAGATTAGTGGATTGATATTATTGTGGGTTTATTTAGATGCTCTATACCTTGTCACTTGTGGATTTGATTTATTTTATCGCATTAGCGCTCCGTTCGCTCTCCCCGGGCGGGCGGGGTGTTATCAGAGCTTAGGTATACGGCAAACCTCGGGGCTTGGGTTTTGGGTTCATTGCGTGGTTAGCAATTTTTGTAGATAGCAAATTTTAGGTGATATTCGTGATAAGTTTCGGAATTAGATGTGAGGAATTTATTTTTGGGAGACGTGATTTATTTTTGGAGTTAGTGTAGTGGCCTGATTTTGAGAGTTAGGCATTCGACGAATTTCGAGGGCGAAATTCCATTATTAGTGGGGAAGTGTAACAACCCGTGTAATTTTGGGCTATTTTAATAAATTTTTGGAAAATGGAGGAAAATAAAGTTTTCGATAAAATTATTTTTATTGCTCAAATATGTTTGTTATTATTTTTAAAGGCGAGAACTTCAAACGGTTTCGAAAACGGAGTTAAAACGAATTTTAAAATGATTTTTAAATGTTTTTAACTCTTGGAGTTGTTTTGACTTCCAACTCTTCATTTCTTTGCCTTATTTAAAGGAGTTGTTTTGGATTCCAAATCTTCATTTCTTTGCATGATAAAAGGAAGAAGTGGGCAAGCCTTTTAACCTACTTGTGGTACAAATTTTGGCAGCAAATATATTTTATATTCCTCTTCTTTTTATATACACATTGGCCCTTGAGATTTTTGAGTTCCAACCTTAGATTAGAGGTGTTATTGGGGCTATTTTGTTGGAGGTTCTTGGAGGAGATTTTGTAGATCTTTTGATTTGATCTTGAGGATGTGATCGTTGGTTTCTCATCATGGTTTGAGGTATGGGATTTTACACAAAATGCTCCTTAAATCTCACGAGTGTCATTCTATTTGATTTCTTATTAATTGAACTCATATTTGAATTGTTAAATTCATTGAAATCTGGAAAATAATTGTTGAAATTATTTTGATTCATGTGGTATCATTATATTATTGATGAGCACGTTGTCATGAGATTTTAATATAGCACGGATGTTGAGTACCCGCCAAAATACCTATTTCCGGGCTATGGCTTGATAAAGTATATACGGATGTGGTGAGGCCTGGTTACCCGGTTAAAGTGTTGTTGAGAAATTATAATGATGAAATGCTATTGATATTTGCATTTTGATTTGAATATTCGTACTCGTATTGTTACGTTTTATTCATCGCTAACACAAATTTGTTGAGCATCTTTCTTGTCGTATTGTGTACTTCCCCATATTTTCTTTTAGTGGAAGGTTAGCGCGGATTTTGGGGCGCTATGGAGATTGATTTTAGCGAGGATTGTTTGGGAAAGATTTGTATTATTTTGATGTATTGAGCTTTGGAGATTTGTATTTTATTTTTGAGTTAGTTGTTGTATTTTTTATTCGAGAGACTTGTTGTAATTGAAGAGATTGAGATTAGTGGATTGATATTATTGTGGGTTTATTTAGATGCTCTATACCTTGTCACTTGTGGATTTGGATTTATTTTATCGCATTAGCGCTCCGTTCGCTCTCCCCGGGCGGGCGGGGTGTTATCAGAGCTTAGGTATACGGCAAACCTCGGGGCTTGGGTTTTGGGTTCATTGCGTGGTTAGCAATTTTTGTAGATAGCAAATTTTAGGTGATATTCGTTATAAGTTTTGGAATTAGATGTGAGGAATTTATTTTTGGTAGACGCGATTTATTTTTGGAGTTAGTGTAGTGGCTTGATTTTGAGAGTTAGGCATTCGACGAATTTTGAGGGCGAAATTCCGTTGTTGATGGGGAAGTGTAACAACCCGCGTAATTTTGGGCTATTTTAATTAATTTTTGGAAAATGGAGGAAAATAAAGTTTTTGATAAAATTAATTTTATTGCTCAAATATGTTGGTTATTATTTTTAAAGGCGAGAAATTCAAACGGTTTCGAAAACGGAGTTAAAACGAATTTTAAAATGTTTTTAACTCTTGGAGTTGTTTTGACTTCCAACTCTTCATTTCTTTGCCTTATTTAAAGGAGTTGTTTTGTATTCCAACTCTTCATTTCTTTGCATTATAAAAGGAAGTCGTGGGCAAGCCTTTTAACCATTTTGTGGCAAAAATTTTGCAGTAAATATATTTTATATTCCTCTTCTTTTTATATATACATTGGCCCTTGAGATTTGTGAGTTCCAACCTTAGATTAGAGGTGTTGTTGGGGCTATTTTGTTGGAGGTTCTTGGAGGAGATTTTGTAGATCTTTTGAGATGATCTTGAGGATGTGATCGTTGGTTTCTCATCATGGGTTGAGGTATGGGGTTTTACATAATATGCTCCTGAAATCTCGCGAGTGTCATTCTATTTGATTTCTTATTAATTAAACTCATATTTGAATTGTTAAATTCATTGAAATCTGGAAAATAATTGTTGAAATTATTTTGATTCATGTGGTATCATTATATTATTGATGAGCATGTTGTCATGAGATTTTAATATAGCACGGATGTTGAGTACCCGCCAAAATACCTATTCCCGGGCTATGGCTTGATAAACAATATACGGATGTGGTGAGGCCTGGTGACCCGGTTAAAGTGTTGTTGAGAAATTATAATGATGAAATGCTATTGAGATTTGCATTTTGATTTGAATATTCGTACTCGTGTTGTTACGTTTTATTCATCGCTAACACAAATTTATTGAGCATCTTTCTTGTCGTATTGTGTACTTCCCTATATTTTCTTTTAGTAGCAGGTTAGCGCGGATTTTGGGGCGCTATGGAGATTGATTTTAGCGAGGATTGTTTGGGAAAGATTTGTATTATTTTGATGTATTGAGTTTTGGAGATTTGTATTTTATTTTTGAGTTAGTTGTTGTATTTTTTATTCGAGAGACTTGTTGTAATTGAAGAGATTGAGATTAGTGGATTGATATTATTGTGGGTTTGTTTAGATGTTCTATACCTTGTCACTTGTGGATTTGGATTTATTTTATCGCATTAGCGCTCCGTTCGCTCTCCCCGGGCGGGCGGGGTGTTACAAATGGTATCAGAGCTTAGGTATACGGCAAACCTCGGGGCTTGGGTTTTGGGTTCATTGCGTGGTTAGCAATTTTTGGAGATAGCAAATTTTCGGTGATATTCGTGATAAGTTTCGGAATTAGATGTGAGGAATTTATTGTTGGGAGACGTGATTTATTTTTGAAGTTAGTGTAGTGGCCTGATTTTGAGAGTTAGGCATTCGACGAATTTCAAGGGCGAAATTCCATTGTTAGTCGGGAAGTGTAATAACCCGCGTAATTTTGGGCTATTTTAATTAATTTTTGGAAAATGAAGGAAAATAAATTTTTTGATAAAATTATTTTTATTGGTCAAATATGTTGGTTATTATTTTTAAAGGCGAGAATTTCAAATGGCTTCGAAAACGGAGTTAAAACGAATTTGAAAATGATTTTTAAATGTTTTTAATTCTTGGAGTTGTTTTGACTTCCAACTCTTCATTTCTTTGCCTTATTTAAAGGAGTTGTTTTGTATTCCAACTCTTCATTTCTTTGCATTATAAAAGGAAGTCGTGGGCCAGCCTTTTAACCTACTTGTGGCGCAAATTTTGTCGGCAAATATATTTTATATTCCTCTTCTTTTTATATACACATTGGCCCTTGAGATTTGTGAGTCCCAACCTTAGATTAGAGGTGTTCTTGGGGCTATTTTGTTGGAGGTTCTTGGAGGAGATTTTGTAGATTTTTTTAGTTGATCTTGAGGATGTGATCGTTGGTTTTACACAATATGCTCCTTAAATCTCGCGAGTGTCATTCTATTTGATTTCTTATTAATTGAACTCATATTTGAATTGTTAAATTCATTGAAATCTGGAAAATAATTGTTGAAATTATTTTGATTCATGTGGTATCATTATATTATTAATGAGCACGTTGTCATGCGATTTTAATATAGCACGGATGTTGAGTACCCGCCAAAATACCTATTCGCGGGCTATGGCTTGATAAAGCATATACGGATGTGGTGAGGCCTGGTGACCCGGTTAAAGTGTTGTTGAGAAATTATAATGATGTAATGCTATTGAGATTTGCATTTTGATTTGAATATTCGTACTCGTGTTGTTACGTTTTATTCATTGCTAACACAAATTTGTTGAGCATCTTTCTTGTCGTATTGTGTACTTCCCCATATTTTCTTTTAGTGGCAGGTTAGCGGGGATTTTGGGGGGCTATGCAGATTGATTTTAGCGAGGATTGTTTGGGAAAGATTTATATTATTTTGATGTATTGAGCTTTGGAGATTTGTATTTTATTTTTGAGTTAGTTGTTGTATTTTTTATTCGAGAGACTTGTCGTGATTGAAGAGATTGAGATTAGTGGATTTATATTATTGTGGGTTTATTTAGATGATCTATACCTTGTCACTTGTGGATTTGGATTTATTTTATCGCATTAGCGCTCCGTTCTCTCTCCTCGGGTGGGCGGGGTGTTACAGATAGGGGATTGTTGGGTGGAGCTTCTCTTCCTATGGCTTGCACCCATTTGGGTATTGTAAGCACTATTGATTATCTTCTCCATTGTTATTAATTGTTATTTCTTTGTTTAAGCTTTGTGTTGTTCATTTCTTTCTTTCTAATTTAGGTTTATTGCTTTATTTACTTGCTTTTCCATTTATCGCTTTCTAGTGTAGATTTAATTCATGAGTTTTACCATGCTTTATATCTAGGCTAAATTAGGTTGGTTCGGATTGAACTCATTCCGGGTTGACATGTTGCTTTGCTTTGGTGATGGTGTTTACGGGTCTATTTCGGGTGCATTGTCCTAGTTATTACGCCTAGAGGATTTGATGAGGCATATAATATATGTTCCGTGCTTCTGACCTTGCGTGCGTAATTTTTGGGGTATTTGTTGACACCAAAATCGTATTAGGCTTTTATGCAAATTTAGGGGCGTGACAACCCTTGATTTAATTAACTATCGAAATGAGACACATTTGTAATAACTCGTCAACCCATGTAACCACTTTATACTAATTAGCTCGGGTGATGGATATTCGAGGAACCTATAGTTTTTATTCACTTTGTTAACGTAGTTTAAATACACTCGCCTATATTAATATTTCCATTTTATGCATCTTTTCCTTTTTAGTTTGTAATCACCTTTTCCCCCTTTTATTTCGGAGTATTAAATCATATAAATTCTAGCATCTCATCCCTGTGGATTTTCGATTCCCGACTTCCTGTTGTGCTTGCCTCGCAAGAGTTGTAATTTAGGTTTGTTTGTATTATCGCGGTGAAACGAAAATAACGACTGTGTCCTTACACGTGCACACCTTTCACGCGACGATCAAAATGGCGCCGTTGTCGGTGATGAGTTTGTTTTAGACTTTATTTGATTTAGTATTTCATAGTATTTTCTTTCTATTTGTATTTTTTGCTAATATTTTTGTAGGACTTCCACATTTGAGCACTTAGAAACGCTTGATTTTTTTCCGTGCGCACCTACTTTGTGAAATTTTGCCACTTCGAGCCATTTTTGGGGTAAGCATGTCTTATTCCAATTCTTTCGGTAATCATTGTTATAATTCTCAAAATTCCTGCAAACCTATGACTTTCGGTGAACACTTAGAATCCCAAAAATTTACAAATTGAAATATTACTTTGCGCGAGTATAACGAAAGTTAAAATTTGGGTTATTGGAATTTTGATGATGATGATGATGATTTTGGGCCTTTACCTCCTTATAATAGGAATTTTGAAACGAATTCGAATGGTTTTCAAAATTTCTCTAATAATGAGTTTTCGTTTAAGTCTGATGGTAATTTTCAAAGTTCCCATTTTCATGCATCCCCACCTCGACCTATGACATTCGATGAGGGTTTGCGTATGTATGAGAATGAAAAAATTGAAAATCGTTATTGGGAAGAAAATCGTTGTTGGGAAGATGAATTGGATTTATTATTTAAGTCCAACGAGGATTTAGCTTTCGAGACTTTTGAAGTCAAGGAATGTTTTGAACCAAATGAGGTACTAGTGCCTACTTTGGAACAAGCCATTCTAGACTTTGCCCATCTCGTAATAGATATTGAAAGCGAGGATGAAAATTACGTAATATCTATTTGCAATGAAATGATTTCTTCTTTGGCCCCCAAAGAAGAACATTTCATTGGAAATGATATTATTTCCTTCGAAACTCAATCTTCATGCGATGATGATTCATCTCGTGAGTTTGAATTTCTTCCATCCCCAATTTCATTCTCTGTTATCACACCATCACAAGTACCCGATGATTCGGTTTCAAACTTGAATGTTTTAAACCTTTTCGCCGATGAGGAGTACTTGCTCGAGTCTCCTTCCACGATCGCATTCGTGCCTTCGTGTGCGTCGCCTCCCATTCCAATTTCAAAATTATTAGGACTATATTCGTCTTTTCTCGGTCCCCACATGTTTTTGTCACCCGACAATCCAATCCCCCCATCGTCCCTCCAAAACTTTTAGTTGGCAATGGTTCATTTATTTTGCCTATACATGTCTTCCCTTGTCCAAACGGAATTCATATTTTTTGGAAGGCATGCTTGTATGTGAGGGTACACCGATTATCCTCCAAAGTCAAATCATTTTTACGGTGGACCCTCAGTTATTTAGACTTCTAGTGTACAGTTAGTGTGAAGCCTAAATAGTAGGTTGTATATAGTTAGCTTTCTTTCTTTTTATTTTTTCTTTCCTTTTTAACTTAGTCTAGTGTAAGTAGTTAATTTTTTGTTATTTGTTTTTTCTATGCTCGGTACTAACTTGTTTTGTAGATTCTTTGGACTTGTTCTTATGGGGATCGCTCCAATTTTGGGTAATATCATTGTTTTCCTCTCTTTAACTTGGTTCTTAATTTACATTGAGGACAATGTCAAGTTTTAAGTTAGGGCATGTGGGATATTCTATCCATTTCTTTAGTTAGTCCATGTTTTTGCTCACATGTTAGTTACTTAGTATGCTTTTCCTCTTAGAAAAATTCAAAAATTTCAAAAAGATTTTCTTTCTTTTTTTTTTTTTTTGGGCATTTTGCCTTTGTTTCCGATAATAAATTTCAATAATTGCCCGATCCAATAGACAGCCCAATGAAGCATATTCTCGATTTTAGAAGTTATTAGACTTTTGTCTCACTTATTGATATTATGAATAACTTCACGAATTAAACTTTAATCCCATGAGCACATGCACTTTTATTGTTCTATTGATTTGTTTTAAGATTTTTTATAACTCAGTAATCTTTTGTTGCATTGTATATACTTACACTGAGTAAGCTTTGTACCTTTCGTCATTTGTGAGTGTTATACACTATTCTTTCCTCTTTGAAAACATTTAATTCGTCGGTAATTTCTCTATTCTTTCATTTGATCGTTCATTAATTGAGTTCATACTAGAAATCTATTACTTGATCATGATTTTCATATATTATTTTGATTCGAGAATTGCATAAACTTTTGGAAATGATAATAGGCCATCTTTGTTATATCACCCATATTAGCCTTGACCTCACCGTATATGTTTACCCTAGTCAACCCCTTTGAGCCTAAATAACAGCCTTTCGTTTCATAACCCCAAATCCCATAACCAACTCCAAATTGGAGTTATATACCATACATATTAACTTACATACGTTTGTTTGGAATGTTACTTGGGATTGATTGATGTTGTGTATTGTGGTTGCAATTTATGCATATGAGAGTGAGAAAAGAAAAGAAAAGAGATGTGAAAAAAGAGATGAAAAAGGGAAAGAAAAAAGTAAAAGAAAACAAAAGAAAAATTGAGAAAACGAAGAAAAGAAAGAGAAAGTTATATATTGTGTATATAGTGTTCAAATAAGCCTTGTTTACTCTCCCGATGATATATCTAATGCCTTTTTGGAACTCGTTTTCCAATTTTGATATTGCCCACATTTTCACATTATCCCGAGTTTTCATTCCGAACACTTTGAATCCGTACATACATATCCTTCATTTCGTACCCTAGTCAAACCTACATTACAACCCTATACAAGTCCTATGTGATCTTAAGTAGATGTAATTCAAAGGTTTAAATAGTTTTGATAATCTGTAAAGATGCATTTCGCCTCTTTTAATGAGCGGTATCTTTCATTGAGATTACATTTTTCATTTTATATAGAGAGTTCTTCATTTGTGACATGTGTGCGACCTAGTTCTCCTTTACATTTACTCTTTATGCCCGCATGTCCCGTGTGTTACCTCCCTGTTTCGAGTGAATTCGCTTGATGAGTTTAATGCCCGTGAGGATTGAATATATGCTTGCTTTAACTTTTAGTATCCGATTTATTTAAGTTTTTTCCAAATCACACTTTGCATGTGCTCGCTCCCCTCCCACATTTTAAGGTTTCAATTCTATGAGGTGCATTCTGTAATGTTAATGATTCAGACATTTGTGTAAATTCATTCAATATGCTAATAACACATTTGAAATCTTTTTCGTTGTTGTTGAGTTTGTCGCATGTTGGGTTGGGCATATTTTGAGGAAACCATTTGATGTTTGTGGGTTTCATCCCTGAAAACCCTCATAAGGCGACACTCGTCCACTAGGGTAACCTAGGGGTTTAATCGCTTATTGTATATGCTAAATGCAATCGTTCGCCCGTTAAAGTGGCCTTACCTTTTTATTTCTTCTTCATCCCATTTTGTACTTGTATCCTTCTTTTGGTTTACTTGTAGTTCTTGTTGTTTCTTATTTCATTGCTAGGGACTAGCAATGTGTAAGTTAGGGGGTGTGATACGACGCAAATATTGCGTATTTCACTCGTTAACCTACGCCTTATTAGCCCCCTTGGGTATCTTAATCCCTATACTTATGCTCGTTAACTAGATAACCTTAGATTTCTATATGTACATGCTTTTCAGGGGTTAATTGAGCTTTTGTAGGTGTTTCGATGCTCAGTATGAAGTTTGGACGCTTTTCGAAAAACTTTCATTGACTATTGCTGCTTCGGGGGCGTTTTAGTAATTTTGGCATTCGGGTTTGAATCTCGACCTCTAGACAGAAGTTGAATCCCTTTGATTTCTCTTCGCGTGGCCACCGACAGTGCATGGATCCGAGTTGTATCAAAGGAGTTATGGCATTTTTGGATAGTTTTTACTTCAAATTCACACTCAAGGGCACATTCAAGGGCAGTTTAGTCATTCCATACTTTGGTTTTTTAGCCTAATGTCTACTTGGTTTTATCCCTCTGAGTTATCTTCGCATAACCCCCGATCGTGCATAATTCCGAGTTATAACGAAGAAGTTACGGCTTTTTTCGTAAAGTTGGACAAAGCTGAGAATTCAGCACTGTCAGGTGCGAATCGATTCGGAGAGTTTGAATCGATTCGGCTGAAAGTCCGCAAATCTCTATTTTTAAGTGGATTTTGGTGGGGAATTTTGGGGTAAAAGAATTGTATTAAGTGGGAGATATTTTTTTAGACTTCATATATTTCATTTTAGGTTAGAGATAGGGGATTGTTGGGTGGAGCTTCTCTTCCTATGGCTTGCACCCATTTGGGTATTGTAAGCACTATTGATTATCTCCTCCATTGTTATTAATTGTTATTTCTTTGTTTAAGCTTTCTTTTTTTCATTTCTTGCTTTCTAATTTAGGTTAATTGCTTTATTTACTTGCTTTCCATTTATTACTTTCTAGTGTAGATTTAATTCATGATTTTTACCATGCTTTATAGCTAGGCTAAATTAGGTTGTGTCGGATTGAACTCATTCCGGGTTGACATGTTGCTTTGCTTTGGTGATGGTGTTTACGGGTCTATTTCGGGTGCATTGTCCTAGTTATTACGCCTAGAGGATTTGACGGGGCATATCATATATGTTCCGTGCTTATGACCTTGCGGGCGTAATTTCTGGGGTATTTGTTGACACCAAAATCGTATTAGGCTTTTATGCAAATTTAGGGGTGTGACAACCCTTGATTTAATTAACTGTCGAAACGATACACATTTGTAATAACTCATCAACCCATGTAACCATTTTGTACTAATTAACTCGGGTGAGGGATATTCGAGCAACCTATAGTTTTTATTCGCTTTGTTAACGTAGTTTAAATACACTCGCCTAGATTAATATTTCCATTTTATGCATCTTTTCCTTTTTAGTTTGTAATCACCTTTTCCCCCTTTTATTTCGGAGTATTAAATCATATAAATTCTAGCATCTCGTCCCTGTGGATTTTCGATTCCCGACTTCTTGTTGTGCTTGCCTAGCAAGTGTAGTCGTAATTTAGGTTTGTTTGTATTATCGTGGTGAAACGAAAATAACGACTGTGTCCTTACACGTGCACACATTTCACGCGACAATTAAAATGGCGCCGTTGTCGGCTATGAGTTTGTTTTAGACTTTATTTGATTTAGTATTTCATAGTATTTTCTTTCTATTTGTATTATTTGCTAATATTTTTGTAGGACTTCCACATTTGAGCACTTAGAAACGCTTGAATTTTTTCCGTGCGCACCTACTTTGTGAAATTTGCCACTTTTGGGGTAAGCATGTCTTATTCCAATTCTTTCCGTAATCATTGTTATAATTCTCAAAATTCCTGCAAACCTATGACTTTCGGTGAACACTTAGAATCCCAAAAATTTACAAATTGAAATATTACTTTGGGCGAGTATAACGAAAGTCAAAATTTGGGTTATTGGAATTTTGATGATGATGATAATGATTTTGGGCCTTTACCTCCTTATAATAGGAATTTTGAAACGAATTCGAATGGTTTTCAAAATTTCTATAATAACGAGTTTTCGTTTAAGTCTGATGGTAATTTTCAAAGTTCCCATTTTCATGCATCCGCACCTCGACCTATGACATTCGATGAGGGTTTGTGTATGTATGAGAATGAAAAAATTGAAAATCGTTATTGGGAAGAAAATCGTTGTTGGGAAGATGAATTGGATTTATTATTTAAGTCCGACGACGATTTAGCTTTCGAGACTTTTGAAGTCGAGGAATGTTTTGAACCAAATGAGGTACTTGTGCCTACTTTGGAACAAGCCATTCTAGACTTTGCCCATCTCGTAATAGATATTGAAAGCGAGGATGAAAATGACGCAATATCTATTTGCAATGAAATGATTTCTTCTTTGGCCCCCAAAGAAGAACATTTCATTGAAAATGATATTATTTCCTTCGAAACTCAATCTTCAGGCGATGATTATTCATCTCGTGAGTTTGAATTTCTTTCATCCGCAATTTCATTCTCTGTTATCACACCATCACAAGTACCCGATGATTCGGTTTCAAACTTGAATGTTTTAAACCTTTTCGCCGATGAGGAGTACTTGCTCGAGTCTCCTTCCACGATCGCATTCGTGCCTTCGTGTGCGTCGCCTCCCATTCCAATTTCAAAATTATTAGGACTATATTCGTCTTTTCTCGGTCCCCACATGTTTTTGTCACCCGACAATCCAATCCCCCCATCGTCCCTCCAAAACTTTTAGTTGGCAATGGTTCATTTATTTTGCCTATACATGTCTTCCCTTGTCCAAACGGAATTCATATTTTTCGGAAGGCATGCTTGTATGTGAGGGTACACCGATTATCCTCCAAAGTCAAATCATTTTTACGGTGGACCCTCAGTTATTTAGACTTCTAGTTTACAGTTAGTGTGAAGCCTAAATAGTAGGTTGTATATAGTTAGCTTTCTTTCTTTTTATTTTTTCTTTCCTTTTTAACTTAGTCTAGTGTAAGTAGTTAATTTTTTGTTATTTGTTTTTTCTATGCTCGGTACTAACTTTTTTTGTAGATTCTTTGGACTTGTTCTTATGGGGATCGCTCCAATTTTGGGTAATATCATTGTTTTCCTCTCTTTAACTTGGTTCTTAATTTACATTGAGGACAATGTCAAGTTTTAAGTTAGGGCATGTGGGATATTCTATCCATTTCTTTAGTTAGTCCATGTTTTTGCTCACATGTTAGTTACTTAGTATGCTTTTCCTCTTAGAAAAATTCAAAAATTTCAAAAAGATTTTCTTTCTTTTTTCTTTTTTTTTGGGCATTTTGCCTTTGTTTCCGATAATAAATTGCAATAATTGCCCGATCCAATAGACAGCCCAATGAAGCATATTCTCGATTTTAGAAGTTATTAGACTTTTGTCTCACTTATTGATATTATGAATAACTTCACGAATTAAACTTTAATCCCATGAGCACATGCACTTTTATTGTTCTATTGATTTGTTTTAAGATTTTTTATAACTCAGTAATCTTTTGTTTCATTGTATATACTTACACTGAGTAAGCTTTGTACCTTTCGTCATTTGTGAGGTTTATACACTATTCTTTCCTCTTTGAAAACATTTAATTCGTCGGTAATTTCTCTATTCTTTCATTTGATCGTTCATTAATTGAGTTCATACTTGAAATCTATTACTTAATCATGATTTTCATAAATTATTTTGATTCGAGAATTGCATAAACTTTTGGAAATGATAATAGGCCATCTTTGTTATATCACCCATATTAGCCTTGACCTCACCGTATATGTTTACCCTAGTCAACCCCTTTGAGCCTAAATAACAGCCTTCGTTTCATAACCCCAAATCCCATAACCAACTCCAAATTGGAGTTATATACCATACATATTAACTTACATACGTTTGTTTGGAATGTTACTTGGGATTGATTGATGTTGTGTATTGTGGTTGCAATTTCGGCATATGAGAGTGAGAAAAGAAAAGAAAAGAGATGTGAAAAAAGAAATAAAAAAGATAAAGAAAAAAGAAAAAGAAAACAAAAGAAAAATTGAAAAAAGAAGAAAAGAAAGAGAAAGTTATATATTGTGTATATAGTGTTCAAATAAGCCTTGTTTACTCTACCGATGATATATCTAATGCCTTTTTGGAACTCGTTTTCCAATTTTGATATTGCCCACATTTTCACATTATCCCGAGTTTTCATTCCAAACACTTTGAATCCGTACATACATTTCCTTCATTTCGTACCCTAGCCAAACCTACATTACAACCCTATACAAGTCCTATGTGATCTTAAGTAGATGTAATTCAAAGGTTTAAATAGTTTTGATAATCTGTAAAAATGCATTTCGCCTCTTTTAATGAGCGGTATCTTTTATTGAGATTACATTTTTCATTTTATATAGAGAGTTCTTCATTTGTGACATGTGTGCGACCTAGTTCTCCTTTACATTTACTCTTTATGCCCGCATGTCCCGTGTGCTACCTCCCTGTTTCGAGTGAATTCTCTTGATGAGTTTAATGCCCGTGAGGATTGAATATATGCTTGCTTTAACTTTTAATATCCGATTTATTTAAGTTTTTTCCAAATCACACTTTTCATGTGCTCGTTCCCCTCCCACATTTTAAGGTTTCAATTCTATGAGGTGCATTCTGTAATGTTAATGATTCGGACTTTTGTGTGAATTCATTCAATATGCTAATAACACATTTGAAATCTTTTTTGTTGTTGTTGGGTTTGTCGCATGTTGGGTTGGGCATATTTTGAGGAAACCATTTGATGTTTGTGGGTTTCATCCCTGAAAACCCTCATAAGGCGACACTCGTCCACTAGGGTAACCTAGGGGTTTAACAGCTTATTGTATATGCTAAATGAAATCGTTCGCCCGTGAAAGTGGCCTTACCTTTTTATTTCTTTTTCATCCCATTTTGTACTTGTATCCTTCTTTTGGTTTACTTGTAGTTCTTGTTGTTTCTTATTTCATTGCTAGGGACTAGCAATGTGTAAGTTAGGGGGTGTGATACGACGCAAATATTGCGTATTTTACTCGTTAACCTACGCCTTATTAGCCCCCTTGGGTATCTTAATCCCTATACTTATGCTCGTTAACTAGACAACCTTAGATTTATATATGTACATGCTTTTCAGGGGTTAATTGAGCTTTTGTAGGTGTTTCGATGCTTAGTATGAAGTTTGGACGCTTTCCGAAAAACTTTCATTGACTATTGCTGCTTCGGGGGCGTTTTAGTAATTTTAGGATTTGGGTTTGAATCTCGACCTCTTGACAGAAGATGAATCCCTTTGATTTCTCTTCGCGTGGCCAGCGACAGTGCATGGATCCGAGTTGTATCGAAGGAGTTATGGCATTTTTGGATTGTTTTTACTTCAAATTCACACTCAAGGGCACATTCAAGGGCATTTTAGTCATCGTATATTTTGGTTTTTTAGCCTAATGTCTACTTAGTTTTATCCCTCTGAGTTATCTTCGCGTAGCCTCCGATCGTGCGTAATTCTGAGTTATAACGAACAAGTTACGGCATTTTTCGTAAAGTTGGACAAAGCTGAGAATTCAGCACTGTCAGGTGCGAATCGATTCGGAGAGTTCGAATCGATTCGGCTGAAAGTCCGCAAATCTCTATTTTTAAGTGGATTTTGGTGGGGTATTTTGGGGTAAAAGAATTGTATTAAGTGGGAGATATTTTTTTACACTTCATATATTTCATTTTAGGTTAGAGATATGGGATTGTTGGGTGGAGCTTCTCTTCCTATGGTTTGCACCCATTTGGGTATTGTAAGCACTATTCATTATCTCCTCCATTGTTATTAATTGTTGTTTCTTTGTTTAAGCCTTGTGTTGTTCATTTCTTGCTTTCTAATTTAGGTTTATTTCTTTATTTACTTGCTTTCCAATTATTACTTTCTAGTGTAGATTTAATTCATGAATTTTACCATACTTTGTAGCTAGGCTAAATTAGGTTGTGTCGGATTGAACTCATTCCGGGTTGACATGTTGCTTTGCTTTGGTGATGGTGTTTATGGGTCTATTTTTGGTGCGTTGTCGTAGTTATTACGCCTAGGGGATTTGACGGGACATATCATGTATGTTCCGTGCTTACGACCTTGCGTGCGTAATTTTCGGGTATTTATTGACACCAAAATCGTATTAGGCTTTTATGCAAATTTAGGGGCGTGAAAACACTTGATTTAATTAACTGTTGAAAAGAGTCGCATTTGTAATAACTCTTCGACCCATGTAATCATTTTATACTAATTAACTCGGGTGAGGGATATTCGAGCAACCTATAGTTTTTATTCGCTTTGTTAACGTAGTTTAAATACACTCGCCTAGATTAATGTTTCCCTTTTATGCATATTTTCCTTTTTAGTTTGTAATCACCTTTTTCCCTTTTATTTCGGAGTATTAAATCATATAAATTCTAGCATTTCCTCCCTGTGGATTTTCGATACCCGACTTACCGTTGTGCTTGCCTCGCAAGTGTAGTCATAATTTAGGTTTGTTTGTATTATCGCGGTGAAACGAAAACAACGACTGTGTCCTTACACGTGCACACCTTTCACGGGATGATCACCAACATTCTAATCATGCTTCGATAGTACCCCAACTTGGTTGCCATTTTCAAGTCTCCAAATGGCATCATTAACCAAAGTCTAGAATAAATTTCCTAGTACACCTCAAAACCAAGTGTCACACCACTGACACTAGTCATTTCATGACATCCGAGCATCATGCCCACAAACGACACAAGCTTTCCATTTATCTTAGGAGGTTACACCACCCATCTATATCAATTCAGATAACAACACTTGCCACGTGAACTATTCTACTCTTCTAAACCTTGATCAACAATCCTAAGGTCATCACCTGACCCTCAACATAATTGTTACTAGGATGTTAATACTTCTTCATACTGGACTCAACTGGTCTCCTAAGGACACCAAACACATTCAATGTAAAAGTCCTTAAGACTTGACAAGATTTCATCATTCATACATTTATCATTGTAGGTTCATTCTTCGAACCTTTCAATATCCTCAACGTAATTACTAGGTCCTCATAAAGACAATTTTATATGGTATTCTTCACATGGAATTCCTTAACCATTGAATACCTTAAAATTCCATAATAAATCAAATTCTATCTCCAATGACGTCACACACAATGTGTCCTACGAACACTTTAAGATGCCCTTAAATCACACTCACCCAAGGATTGCCCCGTGCCCAACCACTACTTTGGCAGATAAAACGAGCCTTAATATTTAGATAACAATATTATCGCTCATCCAAATGATTGTGACCATAACCCACATACCAAACCACAACTAATACTACTAAGGATTCTGGCAAGATACATAACATCGCCTATAACCTATAAACCTTTAGGTCTACATCACCGATATCAATAATATATTATTCTTCGAAATAACATCATATTTTCTAAACCTCGACATAGAAGACTACCTCAAGTTCACTCCCAAATCTCCACAACCATCATCGTTGCTTACGTAATATACTTACGGTAATTATCTTGTAACTCCCATCATACCCTATGAGGTGCAACCTTTAATCAAGAATCACCGGGACCTTACAACGACTTTATCTTACCTGAAGCCCTTATACCTTTGACTCACTTGAGTCTATATTGTATAAGTGCTCATCTAGTTTGGAAATTGTGACAAAATTATGTCCATCCTAGAAACCAAAGAACCTCAGAAGTTGGATTGCTTATTCATCTCTCTATCTTGTAATGATCAAGAGACTATTACCAACACTCACACACTTAGAATTCAATTAATTAATGTCATACTTCATAATAATGTGTGTACATATGTTGAGTGTGTTTAAATCCCTAAGTATGATTTTTTAATAATTTTTTGGGGTTTTTTAAACATTTTTTAAACAAGTTTTTATTAATTAAAACTTGATTTATAAGTTTTTGGGGTCATTCTATCAATATAATTTGCTGTGTATTATGGCCTAATGTTACCTTGGGTGGAATCCAAAAGCGGCAGAGACTTCAGGGTGTACATTGTAATTAGTTTGGACGCGTGTTTTATCCCGTCTTATTGCCCTACACCTGTCTGCCTCTGATTGGTTGGAAGTGTGTTTCTTTACTGAGATAACAATGCGTATGTTTTGAACCCTTGGATCTTTCTTATCAACGATCTGCATGTTGCCTTGATGAATCCCAGTGTAACTTTTTAATCCAATCACGTTTCATTTTACCACCACCTTGTGTGAGCCCTTGGATTTAAGTCAAAATATATTGACTCGATCCTAGCCCTTAGTTTTGATCAGATCTCTCGAACCTTCTCCTCACACTATAAAAGGACCTCTATTCTCAGACTTCGAAGACTTTTGCCATTTCATTTTTTTCTGAGAGAAGAGAGAAGAGAGAGTAGAGAGAGAAGAGAGAAGAGAGAGAAGAGAGAAACCAGAGAGAGAAATAAAGTTAGAAACCCTAACTACATTCGTCCAAATCCTCTTCAAACCTAACCCAAACACTTCTTCAAAACACAATATCCAAAAACACCAACCTGAGTGTTCTTGAGTGTTTGAGAATTTGAGTTGAGTTATTTTTGTTGCTGTAACCTTGTGTTCGTTAGATCTTGCTTCCAACTTAAACTTTTACTTAGATCTAGTTTCTGATTCCATAGAAATCTCAGATCTGAGTTATTCATGTTACATTACACTTAGTTTCATTCTTTATTTCTCATCTTGAGAAATATATTGTTGATTATTTTTAATAAAACATTTTCTTACTTTGAAATCAACAATAAATGCTTTATGTTTCTTGTTCTTGTAAAACTAAACCTTTGACCTAGTTTGGAATCTCACTTGGAGGTTTTCAATCTCGAAAATGTTTTCTAAACTGAGATTGATTAAGATCTTGACTGATCTCTAAGCAAGATACCCCGACTAATTAAATACCGGGTAGCTACTCCTTTATTAAATTAATACAAAATGCCAAGTTGGTTCAGTTAATAGCATCACTGTCGAAAACATTTTAATGATTACTAACCACCTAGTATTTAAAAAGTAAGTTGTCAAATTTTAAATTAAATCTGATTAACATGCAATAAAAGAATTATAAAAGAATAACATAACCATTCACCATAAAGTCTCAATAAAGTAACCAACAAATATTAATAAGTCCAGAGGAAATACTCCTCACAACAATCCCAATACTGAAAATGAATAAAACAGTCTATATCCTGAATTAATTACAATCCACAATCTGAATAACTGAAATATAATATGTCTCTAAAAGGAATGGGCGACATGCCCTACAAATGATGAAACTTAATATGGAGTCAAGACTAGAAAAGGAGGCATCTACTATCAAGGCCCTGTAACTTCCACAACAGCTACAGCTCGTCACCTGAATAGAAATCCTATGCATGGTGTCCTTGTGGATGGGCACCTAAAAAGGTTTTTACAAAAAATAGATTTGAAAGCAAACGGGTCAGAGCCCGAAAGTGGAGAGTATTTTAAAACTAGCAAGTGCTTTAATAACATTAAAACAATGAATGCAAAATACATGTTAGGACGTGCTCTCACATGAGATACTCACCTCTCGACTAATTGTGCACTCCTAACGTACTGTACCCATCTAAGTGATATTCTTATCTAACTAAACCAACATAACTTCCAACCTTTCTACTCGTTCGCACTATAATTCCCAACGTTATCAATTAAATAGAGAGCCTTATTTTAATTCTCAAATTCTCAATTATTAGCAATACAATTCACTACAGGTTATCCCTTTTTATCTTCAGCGATTATTACGATAATTACACTACACAATATAAACATGAAAGTTCTCATCATTTAACCGTATATTATTCACGTCATAAATATACAATACTAGCACCCCAAGACTAAGCTGCGGTGCACACATACTCTGCTATCCCATCCCGGTACATCACGTACATAAGGATCACGCATTCTGAATCTCTCAGGAATCATTCTCAAATAATAGCAAGTCACAAACAATGGAGGCGAACACAGTCACATCACATGGGCAACGCACATACCTACGCTCCCACGATCAGCAGACTTATTAACTTCCCAATAAGTCCTTCTCTGACCTATGTCCTCGAGGTACCAATCTAAATCCCCCCCGTAGGCACACAAAGATTAGATGGCCCTAAACGAACGCAAACCTCCCGTGATAGCAAGTATGGTAGGTATGTCATACACATAAAATCATATATACTAAGCATGCACACATCTTAGTAATTACCATAATTTATTAGAGGTATACTTCTCATTCTCATACCAACTTTTAGTGTTACACAATTTACATATCCCCGGTTTATACAAATTTTATGTCGTCACTTATACTCACGTCGTAATTAGTCACTCACGTCCTAATCCACAAATATCATTTGGTTCAAATCACACTTCTATATTTCACTCCTAAAAATATCCCAAATCTACCAATTATACCAAATAATTAACAAGGGAAGGTTATCTCTACAATTAAATAAGGTTACGGGACACTAGAAATCAAATCAGGCCAAAAAGGCCGATATGTCAACTCGTTAGAAGTTTCGTTCGATCGAGGTCGTTCGAACGAGAGTTCGTTCGAACGAAGTGGGCATCTAACGAGATCTCGTTCGAACGAAAGGCATCGAACGAACATCCAACTCGTTAGAAGTCAAACTGTTAACTCGTTAGAAGCTCGTTCGAACGAGCTCGTTCGAACGACCTGGGCAAGTCTTCTAACGAGGTGACAGTTTCGAGCCCAAAATTTTCCTATCTCGTTTTTTACAATTTTCTTCACCTCTAATCTCATCTAAACATCATTCCAACAGTATTTCAAGGTTTCTAATCATTCCTAAACATACTTAGGTCGTATTTTAACATATTTATGGGGTCAAATCATCCTAAACCACATCTAATCATCAAATCTCCCCAATTTTCCCCAAACCTTATGAATATGAACCCTAGAAATTTAAAGTCATCAATTTCCCTTATTAAATCCGTTTTTGAAACATAAAAGATATATTTCTATCAGTATAATCGCCCAAACACAATTCTACATACAATCTCTTTATCAAAACATGAATTTCTAATTCCAATTCCATGGGTTTTTATAAATCTCCCAAAACAATGCAATTATATAAATTTCAACGCATGGAAGAAGCATTCGCTTGAAATTAACGTAATTAAACTACTTGCCTCGGATTATTCTCTGAATTTGCTGTTGAATTGATGAAGGCTCTCCTTTTTCTCCCAAGGTTGACGGTTGAAGATGGAGGTTAAGGTTTTCTCTTTTGGGAACCTCTCCTAACTTCTCATGAAACTCCCGTAGCCCTCTAATCAGTTAAGTGTTGGTAATGGGTTAGTTCGTCATTAAATTCCCTATTTTAAACTCCCAAAATTCGTTGGTCATAAATCCCAAAATTTCAAAATTACCAAAATACCCTTTTAAGTTGCCAGTATGGCCTAAAAATGTCCCGGGACCCAAACTAAACCCCCGGCTAGTGTTTTCTGACTATTTCGAGCCTTCCGGACGCGTTGGCGCACTCAAAATGACCATTCGATTGATAAAAATAAAATTCTCTTTTTAATTAAAATAATTACATTCCTGACGCGACTGTCACACACGTTTCAACAAAATTTCCCAAATTGCCGTATTTATATCTCATGACAAATTCAATATTTTCAATATTCATATAACATCATATGTATACACATTATAATCAAATACCAACTCACATCTCGTTAGTATTTTATCCGGATTAATTCTCAATTAATTCCTATTTAATTTAATTAATCCCACAAATAAATATCAATAAAAGTACGGGGTATTACATACTTCCCCCCTAATAACAGAATTTCGTCCCGAAATTCGGAACTAAAAAGTACCTGGTAAGAACAACTCTGGATAACGTTAGCGCATCTCATCCTCGCGCTCCCATGTGGACACTTCGGCATTATGATGTCGCCACTGAACACGTACTAACGGGGCTATCTTTGACCGCAGTTTCCGCTCACTTCGGTCCAAAATAGCAATCGGCCCCTCCTCGTAGGAGCTATCAGGCTGGAGATCGATGTCCTCCAAAGCAATGTGAGAACGAGCCAAATCGTCTCTAAGATATTTCCTTAGCGAGGAAACATGAAACACATCATGGATCCTATGCAAATGCTCCGGTAACCCAAGTCTATATGCAACATACCCAATCCCCTCGATGATAGGAAATGGCCCCACGTATCTCGGTGCCAACTTCCCCTTCTTCCCAAATCGCATAATCCCCTTCATAGGAGATACTCTGAGTAAAACCTGGTCCCCCACTTGGAACTCCCTGAAGAACCTCTTCGCATCAGCATAGCTCTTCTGCCAATTTTGAGCTACCCGAATGCGACTCCGTATCAATTCTATCCTTGCCGAAGTATCCTGAATCACTTCCGGCCCAAGTAGTTTTTTGTCCCCCACCTCCAACCAACATGCTGGGGAACGACAAGTTTTACCGTACAACGCCTCAAATGGAGCCATGCCAATGGTGAACTGGTAGGAGTTGTTGTAAGCAAACTCCACCAGTGGAAGATACTGATCCCATCCACCCCCAAAATCAACGATGCACATACGCAACATGTCCTCCAACATCTGGTTTGTACGCTCGATTTGCCCATCGGTCTGCGGGTGATATGCCGTACTCAGCCGCAATTCCGTGCCCATGGCCTCCTGAAAACTCTCCCAAAACCGCGAAACAAATATCTTGTCTCGGTCAGACACGATATTTAAGGGCACACCATGAACTCTTACTATTTCTGCAATAAAAACCTGGGCATACTGTCCCGTAGTGTAGTCTGTCCTTACGGGTAGAAAATGAGCGACTTTGGTCAACCTGTCCACAATTACCCAAATGGAGTCGTGACCCCTCTGTGACGTAGGTAACCCCGTAATAAAATCCATGGAGATGCTCTCCCACATCCACATCGGGACCTCTAATGGCTGTAGAAGTCCTTTCGATCTCTGATGATCCACTTTTACCAGATGACAAGTGGCGCATTTAGAAACAAACACGGCAATATCTCTCTTCATCCCGCTCCACCAATACTGACGTCTCATGTCTTGGTACATTTTGTCCCCACCAGGATGTACCGCGAATCGTGAGTCGTGCGACTCTGCCATCACCTCGTGTCGCAATTCCTCCCCTTCCGGAACTACCAGTCTCACATTGAAGCGTAATCCTCCATCTGAGATAACGTTATAGGAATCGACTCCCTCTGCTAGTAATCGAACTATCTACTCCTGACAGAACGAGTCATTTTCCTGTGCCTTTACCACCTTCGTGACAATCTGCGGTGTAACAGTCATCACAGACATGAACGATCGGGCCACTTCATCCTGGTGTCCCAACTCCTTCCACTTTTCCTTCCACACCCCTGCCACCTCATCTACTGGCCTACGGCTCAATGCGCCTGCTACCACGTTAGCCTTCCCCGGGTGATATTGGATATCAAACTGATAATCCTTCACAAACTCAAGCCACCTCCGTTGCCGCATATTTAACTCCTTCTGCGTGAATAGCTACTGTAGGGACTTGTGGTTCGTGAACAATCGAAACTTCTCCCCCAAAAGGTAATGTCTCCAAATCCGAAGGGCAAATACAACTGCCGCTAACTCCAAGTCATGAGTGGGGTAATTCTTCTCGTGAGGCTTAAGCGTACGGGAAGCATAAGCTATGGCCTGACTCACCTGCTCCAATACACCTCCAAGTCCTTGTAAGGACGCATCGGTGTAAACTAGATACTCAACTCTCGGTCTCGGCAATGCTAACACAGGTGTTGAGGTTAACTTGTCCTTCAACTCATCGAATGCCAACCGACAGGCATCACTCCAAATGAATGGCACACCTTTACGAGACAGATGTGTCAAAGGACCCGCTATCTTTGAGAAACCTCGAATAAACCTCCTGTAGTATCCTGCTAGGGCCAAGAAACTACGGATCTCAGTCGGTGTCGTGGGCTGACCCCACTCCCTCACCACGGATACCTTCCCCGGATCAACAGATATCCCCCGGTCGGAAATAATATGCCCCAAAAACTGAACCTCCTTCAGCCAAAACCTGCACTTCTCATACTTTGCATACAGCTCGTTCTGACGTAGCGTCTGTAAAACCTGCCTAAAATGCTCGGCGTGCTCCTCCTCTGTCGGGGAGTAAACCAGAATGTCATCAATGAAGACAATGACAAACTGATCTAGGAACTCTCTGAACACCCTATTCATCAAGTCCATAAACACGGCTGGAGCATTGGTCAAGCCAAAAGGCATAACCCGAAACTCGTAGGAACCATATCTCGTTAAGAAAGCAGTCTTCGGGACGTCCCCTTCCCTGATACACAACTGATGGTATCCCGATCGTAAATCAATCTTTGAGAAGAAAGAAGCTCCTCTCAACTGGTCGAATAAGTCATCGATTCGGGGCAACGGATACTTATTCCGTATCGCGACCTTATTCAACTCCCGATAATCCACACACAACCTCAACGATCCATCCCTCTTTTTTACGAACAACACAGGGGCACCCCACGGCGAAGTACTCCTCTGGATAAACCCCTGACCCAACAACTGCTCAATCTGATCCCGTAACTCTCTCATCTCAGCTGGAGCCATACGGTAAGGCACGCGGGCAATAGGCCTAGTGCCCGGTGTCAAATCGATCATAAAATCTATCTCTCTACTTGGAGGTAGTCCAGGTATATCTTGAAATACATCGGCAAACTCCCAAACAACCGGAATCGAATCAAGTGGTATCACCACTTCCTTAGAGGTCTCCTCCTCTATATAGTACAAGTGAGTGGACGATCCTCCCTCAGGACGAGGCATCACCACTAAAAACATTTATTGCCCGGGAATGGCAAAGATAATACTCCTACTAAAACATTCAATCATGGCTCGGTACGCAACTAGCCAATCCATACCAATAATGGCATCATACTCGGTCATCTCTAACACTAACATATCAGCGGGTAAAGTAAACCTCCCGATCTCTATACCCACGCCTCTACATACAAGGGAAATCACAGAACCCCTACTCAACGGTGAATCTACACAAGTAACCGTGCTCTTGGCAGTGTCTAACAACCCAATGGTGCGTGCAAATCTCATAGCAATGAAACAATGTGTAGCCCCCGTGTCAAAAAAAATACGCCCCATAGTCCCCTGAATAGAGAACATACCCTCAATGGTCGGTGGATCCTGCGGGGCTGCGGCATGCTGGAGCTGATACACTCGCCCATACTAAAGTTGTACCTGCTGAACTGGGACCGCTGGAATGGGTGGTAATGCTGCCATCTGTGGCGGTGCTGGGAGGGTGGTGGGAAACATAGGCCTCTGCGGCTCTTGTCGAGCACCCTGCTGCTGCTGCTGTGGGACCCTGCCCTTATCAAGACAATCCTGGCATTTATGGCCAGTCTTGCCACAAACATAACACCTCCCCGGGAAGTTTCCCCATCTCTGTCCCTACTTCCCTCGGCCCTGGTGGCCGTTTCCATTCCTCCCCTGGCCATGCTGGCCCTACTGAAACTGCTGTTGACCATTCTGCCCCTGCTGGCCCTGATGGCCGTTTGGACCCTGATGGCCCTACCTGAAACCTCCCTGTCCATTTCTGAAATTCCCCAATCTGAACCTCTTAGGATCCCCCTGCTAGTAACCCTGGTCACCCTGCCTCTCTCCCTGAACAGATTGTGCCCCACTGGCACCGTTTCCCCCAGTCCTGCCCTGATGGCTGGACTCTCCTGATTTCTTGCTCCCAGCCATGTGAAAGCGGTGATCCTGGCAGTGTAGCAGTGTAGCGTTAACCACATCAGAATAAGTGGCCAGCGAGAGATTCCCCAATAAATGCTAACGGATCCTCCGTGTCAATCCATCGGTGAACTTCTGGATCTTCTTCTCCTCTGTCGGTATTTCATCCGAAACTATGTTCAGTAGATTAGTGAATTCGGCCTCATACTAGGCCACAGTCCTTCCCTCCTGTCTGAGATTCGTTAACTTCCTCCTCATTTCCGTGTGAACAGCTGACGGAAAATACTTGCGGTCGAACCGCACCCAAAACTCCTGTATCGTGAGAGTATCTCTCTCCTCCACGGTGGTAATAGACTCCCACCACTTCAGTGCAGATCCCACTAGCTTGAAAGTAGCTAGTATCTCCTTCTGAACATCGGTGCACTCATACATCCTCAAGTGCCTCTGAATGTCTTTCCTCCACTGACTAGATACCACGACATCGGAGCTACCTGCGAACTCCGGTGGGTGTGCTTTCTGAAAAGCATCTCGAAATCGTTCCCAAGCAGACGGGAATTCATTTGCCTGAACTGGCGCGGCTACTGGCACCTGGGGTGGTACCTGCTGTACAACGGCGAGTGCAGCGTTTACCGCTCGGGCTACAATGGCTGCAACCTCGGCGGCATTCATGGTGCCCTGTACTGGTGCTGGCTGGGGCTCTGGCTGTGCATTCCTAGGAACCCGTGGTGCACGTCGTGGAGGCATCTGAAATAAGAGTAAAGTCTATAAGTTTGCAGTTATAAACTCAAAATAGCTGAAGAGCGAAGCATATACAAAAGAATACAACAGTCCTAAAATATAGGGCTCTACATCAAAGAAAGCTCAGCGGAAACATAATAAGCCGTACAGATCCAAAAGGACACTAGAACCTGATGCTCTGATACCACCTGTGACACCCCGACTAATTAAATACCGGGTAGCTACTCCTTTATTAAATTAATACAAAATGCCAAGTTGGTTCAGTTAATAGCATCACTGTCGAAAACATTTTAATGATTACTAACCACCTAGTATTTAAAAAGTAAGTTGTCAAATTTTAAATTAAATCTGATTAACATGCAATAAAAGAATTATAAAAGAATAACATAACCATTCACCATAAAGTCTCAATAAAGTAACCAACAAATATTAATAAGTCCGGAGGAAATACTCCTCACAACAATCCCAATACTGAAAATGAATAAAACATTCTACATCCTGAATTAATTACAATCCACAATCTAAATAGCTGAAATATAATATGTCTCTAAAAGGAATGGGAGACATGCCCTACAAATGATGAAACTGAATATGGAGTCAAGACTAGAAAAGGAGGCGTCTACTATCAAGGCCCTGTAACTTCCACAACAGTTATAGCTCATCACCTGAATAGAAATCCTATGCATGGTGTCCTTGTGGCTGGGCACCTAAAAAGGTTTTTACAAAAAAATAGATTTGAAAGCAAACGGGTCAGAGCCCGAAAGTGAAGAGTATTTTAAAAACAGCAAGTGCTTTAATAACATTAAAACAATGAATGCAATATACATGTTAGGACGTGCTCTCACATGAGATACTCACCTCTCGACTAATTGTGCACTCCTAACGTACCGTACCCATCTAAGTGATATTCTTATCTAACTAAACCGACATAAGTTCCAACCTTTCTACTCGTTCGCACTATAATTCCCAACGTTATCAATTAAATAGAGAGCCTTACTTTAATTCTCAAATTCTCAATTATTAGGAATACAATTCACTACAGGTTATCCCTTTTTACCTTCAGTGATTATTACGATAATTACACTACACAATATAAACATGAAAGTTCTCATCATTTAACCGTATATTATTCACATCATAAATATATAATACTAGCACCCCGAGACTAAGCTGCGGTGCACACATACTCTGCTATCCCATCCCGGTACATCACGTACATAAGGATCACGCATTCCGAATCTCTCAGGAATCGTTCTCAAATAATAGCAACTCACAAACAATGGAGGCGAACACAGTCACATCACATGGGCCACGCACATACCTACGCTCCCACGATCAGCAGACTTATTAACTTCCCAATAAGTCCTTCTCTGACCTATGTCCTCGAGGTACCAATCTAAATCCCCCCCGTAGGCACACAAAGATTAGATAGACCTAAACGAACGCAAACCTCCCGTGATAGCAAGTATGGTAGGTATGTCATATACATAAAATCATATATACTAAGCATGCACACATCTTAGTAATTACCATAATTTATTAGAGGTATACTTCTCATTCTCATACCAACTTTTAGTGTTACACAATTTACATATCCCCGGTTTATACAAATTTTATGTCGTCACTTATACTCACGTCGTAATTAGTCACTCACGTCCTAATCCACAAATATCATTTGGTTCAAATCACACTTCTATGTTTCACTCCTCAAAATATCCCAAATCTCCCAATTATACCAAATAGTTAACAAGGGAAGGTTATCTCTACAATTAAATAAGGTTACGGGACACTAGAAATCAAATCAGGCCAAAAAGGCCCATATGTCAACTCGTTAGATCGTTCGAACGAGAGTTCGTTCGAACGAAGTGGGCATCTAACGGGATCTCGTTCGAATGAAAGGCATCGAACGAACATCCAACTCGTTAGAAGTCAAACTTTCAACTCGTTAGAAGCTCGTTCGAACGAGCTCGTTCGAACGACCTGGGCAAGTCTTCTAACGAGGTGACAGTTTCGAGCCAAAAAATTTCCTATCTCGTTTTTCCCAATTTTCTTCACCTCTAATCTCATTTAAACATCATTCCAACAGTAGTTCACGGTTTTTAATCATTCCTAAACATACTTAGGTCATATTTTAACATATTTATGGGGTCAAATCATCCTAAACCACATCTAATCATCAAATCTCCCCAATTTTCCCCAAACCTTGTGAATATGAACCCTAGAAATTTAAAGTCATCAATTTCCCTTATTAAATCCGTTTTTGTAACATAAAAGATATATTTCTATCAGTATAATCGCCCAAACACAATTCTACATACAATCTCTTTATCAAAACATGAATTTCTAATTCCAATTCCATGGGTTTTTATAAATCTCCCAAAACAATGCAATTATATAAATTTCAAAGCATGGAAGAAGCATTCGCTTGAAATTAATGTAATTAAACCACTTGCCTCAGATTATTCATTGAATTTGCTGTTGAATTGATGAAGGTTGCTCTCTCCTTTTTTTCCCAAGGTTGAAGGTTGAAGATGGAGGTTAAGGTTTTCTCTTTTGGGAACCTCTCCTAACTTCTCATGAAACTCCCGTAGCCCTCTAATCAGTTAAGTGTTGGTAATGGGTTAGTGGGTCATTAAATTCCCTATTTTAAACTCCCAAAATTCGTTGGTCATAAATCCCAAAATTTCAAAATTACCAAAATACCCTTTTAAGTTGCCGGTATGGCCTAAAAATGTCCCGGGACCCAAACTAAACCCCCGGCTAGAGTTTTTTGACTATTTCGACCCTTTCGGACGCGTTGGTGCACTCAAAATGACCATTCGGTTGATAAAAATAAAATTCACTTTTTAATTAAAATAATTACATTCCTGACGCGACTGTCACGCGCGTTCCAACAAAATTTCCCAAATTGCTGTATTTCTATCTCGCGACAAATTCAATATTTTCAATATTCATATAACATCATATGTATACACATTATAATCAAATACCAACTCACATCTCGTTAGTATTTTATCCGGATTAATTCTCAATTAATTCCCATTTAATTTAATTAATCCCACAAATAAATATCAATAAAAGTATGGGGTATTACACTCCAATCTTTGATGGAACCAATTTTGCTTACTGGAAAGTTAGAATGATTGCTTTCATTCATGGAACTCTGGGAGATGATGTCTGGGACATTGTTGAAAATGGTTATACTTTTCCTACAAAACCAGCCAACGAAGGAAGTAATGAGAGGGTTAAGAAAGCTTTAAGTGAGTTCACTCAAGAAGAGAAACAAGTTTCTCGAAATAATAACAAAGGAAAGAATGCCATATTTACGTCAATAAATGAACATGAGTTCAAAAGAATCTCATCATGTACCACTTCTAAGGAAGCTTGGGACACCTTAGTTACTGCTTATGAAGGAGACACTAGAGTAAAGGCTGCTAAAACCCAAATGCTTATCCAGCAGTATAATTCCTTAATAATGTCTGAAACTGAGTCATTTGATGACTTCTATATGAACCTGACTAATATTGTGACCAAATTGCATGCTAATGGGATAACCTATGATAGACAAGAAATTGTATCTAAAATTCTGAGATCATTACCACAGAAGTTTGATAACAAAAGATATGCTATTGAGGAAATGTGTGATATAAATCTCACTCCTGAACTACTCAGTAGTAAATTAATAACTGTGGAAATGGAACTGAAATTTAAGAAACAATTAACCCAATCCCATAGGAAACAGACTAGTTCCAATCTAAGCTTCTCTTCTAAATTGATTAAGCCTGAGTTTAATACTTCCAATGATGAATCTGATGAGGACTGCGATATAGAGAGTTTGGACAATCAGATTACCTTAATGACAAAACAGTTCAAGAAAATCATTAAGTTTAGAAACAAAGTGGCAAATAAACAAGGCAAGTCAAATTATCCAACTCCCTCTAATCACAGACCTCATGAGAAAAACCATGACAAAAATCATAAGGACTCTCATATCAGACCTAATAGAGACCTTAAGAAGATTGAATGCTATAGATGTGGTAAACTGGGACACATTGCTCAAGACTCTAGAGTTAACTTGAACACTCAAAACAAACATACTAGAGCTAACATCTGCAAAACATGGGATGATTCAAGTGACTCTGAAAATGAGGAACCTGAGTCATCAGATGTTTTTGATCCCTACATGTCTTTCTTTGTGAAGATTATTTATAATGATGACATGCCTATGTTTATTAATGAGGATGAACCAAATAATTCTATGACTGATACTTCGAATATGGTTATTACTGGTTTAGATGCTTTGATTATTGAGAATGTTGCATGTTCTACCTCGGGGTGTGTGAGTCAAAGGGAAAGCGATAATGACGATGTCAATGGGTGTGTGAGTTCTAAGAATGAAGCCTTAGGGGTCACTTCATGCACTACACTTAGTGACTCGGACAATGAAGACCTCCCAGACATTCACACACTTTACTAGAAGACTCTCAAGAAAAGCACTAGACTAGAAAGAATTGTGAAAGATCTTACCAAAAAGTTGGAAGATCTAAGCATGATGGTCAAACTGAATGCTGAAGAGTATACTACCCAATGTTTAACTCATGAAAGTGAAATTAAAGTTTTTGATGAAAAACTGAAAAATTTGACTGAAACAAATGAAATTCTGGAGAAAAAGTACAAAGGGACATTGTTAGAATTGGAACAAACCAAAGAAAAGACAGCAACTGTTTTCAGAAAATTTACAAAATTTGAAAATAATTCTAACTGTTTTGATGAATTTGTTGCTAAATCTAAAACCAATTCTGATGATCGAACTGGCATAGGATTTTGTCCCAATTTGAAGACACAAATTAAATCTTTTGAACCTATCAAATTTGTGTCAGGAGGCAAAAGACCTATTGAAATATGCCCAGATTTTCATTCATTAAAAACTGAGTTTGATTTGAAATATCAAAACTTTAACATTGGGGAATCAAGTTGCTCTAAAAATGAAAGTTCACCTAAGGCTAAATATGTCTGCCCCTTTATCAGAAAGAGTGAACCTACATTCAAACCTGTACTACCTAGAAATAAAGTTCTGCCTCAAAACTTTTCAAAACCTTTGTTTAGAGACTTTCCTAAGGAGACCCCCATCCTCAGCAATCTTTACTGCTCCTACTGTGACATATATGGTCACTCTTTCGATGGTTGCTATGCTAGGAGACTTGTTAAACCTATCTATAATCCTCATACCTATCAGAACTTTAACTATTCTAGGAGGAGTCGAAACAATTATATACTTCCTAGACAGCCAGATAAAAACTCTAACTATAGAAAGAGAAAGACCAAACCTAAAAGAACATTTCCTAGAAGGAATCCTAAGCACTTTCCTAAACCAAATGCTCAAGTCTTTCACAAAATTCAAAATCATGCGCGAAATATTTTTCAGCAAAAATCTAATGCTCGCAAATTTTATCAGTTGAGAGCTAATAAGCGCAAGATGAAAACTAGAACAATTTGGGTTAGAAAAGATGATCTATTACCTCAGGTGAAGTGTAATATTGTTGTTACTGCTTTAAAAGCTGAACACACATCATCTGGTTGGTATTTAGACTCTGTATGTTCTAAGAACATGACTGGAGATGAATCTAAACTTTTAAACAAAACCAGATTTGCTGGTGGTAAAGTTATTTTTGGTGATGGAGTTTCATCTCAAATCATAGGCAAAGGAACTCTCCAAGAAGATGGGCTTCCTATTCTTAAAGATGTTCTTCTAGTTAAAGGTCTAAAGGCTAATTTACTTAGTATTTCGCAATTTTATGACTCAGACCATACTGTTACCTTTTCAAAGAACAATTGCAAAATTTTAAATGAAAAAGGTGAATGCATAATTACTGGATTTAGAACTCCTGACAATTGATATACTGTCAAGAACAATTCTGAAATTTATAATGTTTCCAGAATGGATGACAACGAGATATGGCATAACAGAATGGGTCACATAAATTACGACAATCTTAGTAAATTGACTACTCATGACATAGTAAGAGGAATTCCAAAAATTAAACCCATTCATAATATTGTATGTGGTTCCTGTCAGGAAGGTAAAATTGTTAAGGCCCCTCATAAGAAAGTCAAAGATATCCTCATCTCTAATCCCTTAGAACTCATCCATATGGACCTAATGGGTCCCTCCCAAACTGTTAGCCTTTGTGGACACAGTTATATCTTAGTTATGGTTGATGACTTCACCAGATTTACTTGGGTAGCCTTTTTAAAACAAAAGTCTGACACCTTTCAAACCTTCCTAAAAATTCTTCTTAGGATTGAAAATGAAAAGGATACTCAAGTAAATAGAATCCGTAGTGATAGAGGTGGTGAATTCAAAGACACTGGTATTATAGAATACTGTGACTATAATGGTTACAAACACGAACAAAATGGAATCGCCGAGAGAAAGAATCGTACCTTGCAAGAGATGGCACGTGTCATGTTACATGGCAAGAATTTACCTAAATATTTTTGGGTAGAATCTATTCGTACTGCGTGTCATATTATTAATAGGGTCTATCTTAGAAATAATTCCAAACAAACCCCTTACGAACTTTGGTATAATAAAAAGCCTAATCTCAAGTACCTTAGAACTTTTGGCAGTACTTGTTATGTATGCAAAGATAGGGAACACTTATCCAAATTTGAAAGCCGGGGAGATAAAGCCATATTTCTAGGATACTTGCCTAACAGTAGAGCTTATCGTGTGTATAATCTTCGCACTAAAACCTTGATGGAATCCATAAATGTAATTGTTAGTGACACTATTGTAGAAAGCAAGACTGGTGAATTACCTATCGAAGAAGAGTCTTCAAATATTTTAGAAAATGACTCCACTGAAATAGATAATTCATTACCTATTGGGACACCTGAAGTACCTAACTGGGTTTCTAAAGATCATCCCATAAACAATGTAGTTGGTAACCCTAGTGAGCCAGTGCGTACAAGATCCCAACTTAGAAATTATGCACATTATGCATGTTTTGTTTCCCTTGTGGAACCAAAGAATGTAAATGAGGCATTGAATGACTCTCACTGGATTTCTGCTATGCAGGATGAACTTTTACAATTTTTCATTCATGATGTATGGTATCTTGTTCCACGTCCTGATCACAAAAAGGTTGTTGGTACTCGTTGGATTTTCAAAAATAAGACTGATGAAAATGGGATAATAATTAGAAATAAAGCTAGATTAGTTGCTCAAGGATACTCCTAAATTGAAGGAATTGATTTTAACGAGACCTTTGCCCCTGTTACTCGTTTAGAATCAGTTCGTCTGCTTTTTGCTATAGCTTGTCACATGCATTTTACATTATACCAAATGGATGTCAAATTTGCGTTCCTTAATGGAATACTGGCTGAGGAAACCTATGTAGAACAACCCAAAGGGTTCATTGACCCTAATTATCCAAATCATCTATTTCGTCTGAAAAAGGCTTTATATGGCCTTAAACAAGCTCCTAGAGCTTGGTATGAGCATCTTTCCATTTTTCTTTTGGATAAAGGTTTCAAAAGAGGTGGAAATGAGCAAACTCTCTTTGTCAAACATTTTAACAAACACATTACTATTGCTCAAGTTTATGTAGACGATATTATATTTGGATCAACTTCTCCCTCAGAAGTAAAATCCTTTTCTGAAATTATGAGTAAGGAATTTCAGATGTCCCTTATGGGGGAGTTGCAGTTCTTCCTAGGTCTCCAAGTCAAAAAAAATCCAGAAGGATTATTTGTTTCGCAATCTAAGTACGCTTTAGAGATCGTTAAGAAATTTGGCCTCGAGAGTGCTAAAGATGCTAAAACACCTATGAGTACTACGGTTAAATTGTCAAAAGATGAAAATGGAAAATCTGTAGATCCTACTTTATATAATAGTATGATTAGAACATTAATATATCTTACTGCCTCGCATCCTGATATCATGTATGCTGTGTGTGTATGTGCTCGTTATCAAAAAACAACCCTAAAGAGATCCATTTGAATTCTGTTAAACGAATAATTAAATATGTTAAAGGCACTCTGAATCTAGGACTTTGGTACACTAATGACACACCAAGCACTATTATTGGGTACACTGATGCTGACTGGGCTGGGTGTACTGATGATAGTAAAAGAACTTCAGGAGCATGTTATTATATTGGTAATAACTTGGTAGGATGGAGTAGTAAAAAACAAAACTGCACATCACTCTCGACAGCTGAATCTGAATACATAGCCGCTGGCAGCTGTTGTGCTCAATTATTGTGGCTTACACAAATGCTAAGTGATTATGGTATTCAAGAAAACCAATTGCATCTCTATTGTGATAATCAAAGTGCTATTAACATTTCTAAAAACCCTGTTCAACACTCGCGAACAAAGCATATAAAAATAAGACATCATTTTGTACGCGAATTGGTTGAATCCAAGGAATTAGAAATCAATTATCTTCCTACTGATCTACAACTTGCAAATATGTTTACCAAACCTCTAGATTATAATAGATTCATTTCATTACGTAAATCTATTGGTATGGTTTGTGCTGAGTAATACCTTTGCTGTTTGTCCAAGTTTTTCCCTTTGTCCATTTGAGACAAAATGGGGGAGAAATTTGAGTCTATTAATCTCTTGAATATACTAAATAGCTTGATCTTAGTAATTCATTGCAGGTATTCTTTTTGTACAGTCATTCTCAACAGATGTAATAGGGTGTTAGATTGTAAATAGTTGAGTTATGTACTTTTTGATTTCTAGGATTTGGGTAGATAGAATTTTAATAGGACTAATTTTTTTTTTTTTGTTGCCCTACGAGTCCTAGGTGACTCAAAGGAGATTTTGTCTCATATTTCCAAAGGGGGAGATTGAATCCCTTATACCTTTGACTCACTTGAGTCTATATTGTATAAGTGCTCATCTAGTTTGGAAATTGTGACAAAATTATGTCCATCCTAGAAACCAAAGAACCTCAGAAGTTGGATTGCTTATTCATCTCTCTATCTTGTAATGATCAAGAGACTATTACCAACAATCACACACTTAGAATTCAATTAATTAATGTCATACTGCATAATAATGTCTGTACATATGTTGAGTGTGTTTAAATCCCAAAGTATGATTTTTTAATAATTTTTTGGGATTTTTTAAACATTTTTTAAACAAGTTTTTATTAATTAAAACTTGATTTATAAGTTTTTGGGGTCATTCTATAAATATAATTTGTTGTGTATTATGGCCTAATGTTACCTTGGGTAGAATCCAAAAGCGGCAGAGACTTCAGGGTGTACATTGTAATTAGTTTGGACGCGCGTTTTATCTCGTCTTATTGCCCTACACTTGTCTGCCTCTGATTGGTTGGAAGTGTGTTTCTTTACTGAGATAACAATGCGTATGTTTTGAACCCTTGGATCTTTTCTTATCAACGATCTGCATGTTGCCTTCATGAATCCCAGTGTAACTTTTTAAGCCAATCACGTTTCATTTAACCACCGCCTTGTGTGAGCCCTTGGATTCAAGTCAAAATATATTGACTCGATCCTAGCCCTTGGTTTTGATCAGATCTCTCGAACCTTCTCCTCACACTATAAAAGGACCTCTATTCTCAGACTTCGAAGACTTTTGCCATTTCATTTTTTTTTCTGAGAGAAGAGAGAAGAGAGAGTAGAGAGAAAAGAGAGAGAAGAGAGAAACCAGAGAGAGAAATAAAGTTAGAAACCCTAACTACATTCGTCCAAATCCTCTTCAAACCTAACCCAAACACTTCTTCAAAACACCATATCCAAAAACACCAACCTGAGTGTTCTTGAGTGTTTGAGAGTTTGAGTTGAGTTATTTTTGTTGCTGTAACCTTGTGTTCGTTAGATCTTGTTTCCATCTTAAACTTTTACTTAGATCTAGTTTCTGATTCCATAGAAATCTCAGATCTGAGTTATTCATGTTACATTACACTTAGTTTCATTCTTTATTTCTCATCTTGAGAAATATATTGTTGATTATTTTCTATAAAACATTTTCTTACTTTGAAATCAACAATAAATGCTTTCTGTTTCTTGTTCTTGTAAAACTAAACCTTTGACCTAGTTTGGAATCTCACTTGGAGGTTTTCAATCTCGAAAATATTTTCTAAACTGAGATTGATTACGATCTTGACTGATTTCTAAGCAAGATATCCGTGGATTCTGGGATTTATTGAAAGGTCAAATAAGGTTCAAAGTTTTGTAAGAAGAAAGAAAAGAAAAGATCACAGCATATAGTGTAACTGTAATTTGTTAGGATTTTTGTACTTAATAAGTGTGTGTGTGTGTGTGCATGCATGTGTTAGAAAACACCTCCACAAACACTTTCACCCCACAACACGAAAAGTGTTGGTAATAAGTTCTTGTGAACAATTGTCGACGTAAAGTGCTGGAACAAATAAGAAGTTGACAAACTGAGATAACTACATCTACAATCAGAACTGCAGAGAAGTTATAAGGACACCAGAGGGTATATTCCTAAACTTATATAGGTCTGCGTTGTTTGCATGTTAGTTATATAGTTTGTAACTCATAAATTTGTTTTAGTGTATTTTTCATTTTACTCCGTAGAGGGAGTCGTGGATGTTTCCTCAATTGGTGAGGTTTTACCACGTAAAAAATCGTGAACAGAATCTTTCCACATCTCCTCACCTCATTCTTGGTGGTGTTGTGTTTAAAACTTGTTTAAACTTGTTGGTCAAATCTTGAATAGATCTCGTACATACTTTTATTAAACACTTCTTGTGATTAATTCTTTTTGATTTAAGAAAAGAGTTTATTCAAAAAACAACTCGGAGTTACTTAAATAGTTTATTTTCAATAAACGGCTTTAGTAACGCTTTTTCATTACCGACTCAGACCGAGTACACATCCTAAGAGTTGACCAACATGGTCCATTATTCCCACTAAGTCATCAATTACCTTATGACATGATACTACCCCAAGTATCGAATTCACCTAATCACCCCATCGATACTAACTACTCGAAAGTACCTAGTCAAAAAACTTAACGCATTTCTACACTAATCAACATTGCTTAGGTATGACGCACTAGTCACCTAATCTCAATGGTTGACATTACACGATTCATTTTTCAAATTCAACAGACATCATTCACTATTTTTGCACCTCAATTGGCTTCTCATATCATCATAGACTCACACATAAGCACCTCACACTAAAAACCTATGGTGTCTCCACCACTGGCTTGCACGGACACTCGCAACTTACTAACATACTAAATCAGAAGCACGAAAGAGATTAATGACAACTAACTTGGTCACCTGTTATTTGGCAATGAATTCACCCGTCGTGCTAACCTCTTTGACTACACCGTCGAGGACACGAACCAAATCGTTGCTAAAACTACTGTGACTAGCTCACACTAATACTGACGTCGAAAGATCCACTACCGACCTCACCACATCACTCCCAAAAAAAACCTTAAACATAGAGATCTGATACCAATTGTAACGCCCTGACTCGAATTTATGGGTAACCCGTAGTTAACGTGGTCCAATCCGAGCGCTAGGTGTGAAATGCAATGAACCACCCTACATAATGTTACGAAGCCAGTTTTATTTTAGTCAACGTCTCACTTGTTTAGCATGCGATTCCAATTTCAAATCAAACTATGTGAGGGACATGTGGTAAGCATCCCAAGAGTCCAAGCATACAAAGATACTAACGTAAAATAAAAGAGAGTACTTACTTGTGTAATGCTCTCAAAATGCGGACTCGCACCCAACCTGCTATAACAAAGATGAGGGTGTGAGCCAAATTCTCAGTGAAAAGTGTACAAATACAATATAGAATCGAATGACAGAATGAAGACTCTAACACATTACACCTACGTGCACATGCAACTACCTTATATATATACAAATTTATACTTAATGCATAAAACCGTCTTTATTTAAAAAAAAGGTGATTCATTCCGATTACCTCAATCTTACAAAGAACGTCCTCTTTATTGACTTGGAATTTATTCCTTTACTTAACACACATGGTTGAATATTTTCACAACTACACTTTTTTTAACCATAAACCATTTCTTTACTGAAATCACACCTTTTATTTAAACCAACTCACATTAGTATTTTCATTGAAAACACCCCTTTCAACACACGCAAACACCGTGTTAGAAAATACTTATTTAACGTTTGAAAATCTTTCACAACACACCCTTATGTCAATTACGATTAAACTTTCTTAGGTTTCTTAACTCACCCATTTAACCATTAAACTTTATTGTTCCTCTACTTTATGGACATTTGTTAATTTACACGTTTCTTGTCCACTATAACCTTTATCAGAACATTTATTAATGCATTCAACTTAGGTTGTCTTAACACATTTTTTCCATACAACCAATTTCTTGACATGTTCCTTATTCCTTTATCTTTTCTCGGAATCTTTCAATAACCGCGTACTTTAACGGGCTCCCCACCGCCGCCGCCGCCACCATATGCTCTGACCAGTGATTTTGGGTCTTTCACCCCAGACTCCATGCCCTCCTTAATTATTCCGGTGTAATTTAAGTTCCTTTTAATGTGTTTTGACATTTTTCAAATATCCAAAATACTTTACTTTCCCTTTTACCTAGCCGAAGCCGAAACCCGAGGTTTCACCCCAACTTGTGTTACACTTGAAAATCGTCATTTTTTTTCCTTTACACTTTTGCATTGATTTTATTCCAAATTTATATTCATTTAGAACCATCATGTGTAATATCATTTCCAAAAATTTTATTCCATAAACATGTTTCACTTTACGTAAAAGTATCATTTTGCCCATCTATTTCCAAACTCATTTTTTACTCCATTCTCACAAGTGTTAATTTTCCAAAATACCATTAAGCTACTCACACTAACTTCTTAAGTATTTTTAACACCTTAGGACCTTTTTAACCTTTTGGAGTAACATTCCACTCAATTGGAAACATCTTTATTTCTTTACCTTTATTTTCAAGAACCATTGAACATATAATACTGCTTTATAAGAAAAATACCATTTTCTTTATTAACACTTGTAGTCTTGAAATCTTTTTTTTTTTATGCATTTCAACACCCAATTACACAGACCTTCAGGTCTGAATTTTCTTATTTCTTCATTTCATGTTTAAATCCAATAAAATCTTCATTAAACTTGTTTTTATGTTCATCACCAAATACTATAAGTTTATGCACACGAGAAGGTGGATTTTAACTCCAAGAAATGGTATTAAATGGGTTAAACATATAATTATTTCTAAAAAATTCATAACACTTGCAAAATATACTTTTCTAGACTAAAAGACATTTTATTTCTTAAAAACTCAAACCAATGTCCCATTTTTACAAAATCTTCATTTTTGCAAGATCAAACTTAATTTACTAAATATCTTTAGCAAGATATAAATGTAAATTTAAAACATTTTTATTCCATACAAATGTTTGTCACCGAACTTCATGAAAGATACCATTTACATGAAAATGCCAATTATTTCAAGAAAACCTTAAAATATTTACTCATCATTTATTTACAATAAAATAATATTTTTATTCCATGAAAATGTTCAATACCAAATTTAGTAGAAACTCATCATTTTATCATATGCTTTATATTCTTAAATTCTAGCAACAAGACTACTAATACACAAAATATAGTATTAAACTAAGAGTAGGTTTTTGAACTCAAATGAAGCTCCAACAATGGAAAGAATGAAATGTATAAGAAGATGGCAACCTCCCACCTCCTAAGGTGGCTTTAAGGAGGTTTCGTAGCGCCACCAAGCTTGTCTCCATGAAAACTCCATCCAAAAATTCTCTTCAAGATTTATGAATATCCCTTCTTCATCTTCTCCAAAACCCCCATCAATAACTCCATAATTTCGTAGCTATGCCCAATAATGGTGGAAATGGGTATCTAAAGCTTGGATATGGTAAAGACTAGAAGAATATAATGGTTTAAGGTGGATATGTGGTGGTGGAATGGTGGTTTGACATGGAGAGGTATGGAGGGATGCTCAACATTGGTGGAAGACTTACCCTTCTCTCTCTTTCTCTATTCTTCCAACTCTAAATGACCCAAATGAACCCAAACAACCCTATAAAATACCCCCAAACCTTAATAATCCCCTTTTTTTACCATCTGGGCTTACCAGATTTCGATAACTCAGCAATCCAAGAGCCAAAAATATGACAACGTACAAGGGAAACTCAACTTAAAAATTCTGCATAAATTCGTTCGAACGCGATTCGCCCATCGTTCGAATGAGATTATCTTCTCATTTTAACTCTACTTCAAATGATCTTCGAATGACCTAGACCTGTTATACAATAAGGTCTCGTTAGAGTGTCATTTGATCCCCTCTTCGAATGACATTGGAATCTCGTTTGAAGAACCCTAACTTGTTCGAACGATCCTAACTTAAATTTTCTCCAAATTTCCAAATTTAACTCTCAAACTTCCAACAATCCTTATCAAGCCTCCAAACCAATCAGTTAAGAATATAAACCAAGTCATAATCATCCAAATCTCAATGTCTTCGTGTTATTGATACTTGTGCGGGAAAAATAAATAAAATATTGGGGTGGGGTATTACATCTTACCAACATGCCTTGAAATCTCAATCCCCCATCTGATCCACTTGAATTATTCTCCACCCCTTCTTCTAATAACTACCTAACCATATCCTATAAAATATGGTCCCTTGCCTATGCCTTTATAACCCGAATAATAATCTCGAGTGTGATGGTAAGAACTTCCATAAAAGCACATGACAACTCATCACCAGTACGAAGCAAACTCCACTTCGCCTTCCACACCGATGTTAACTCAACTATCGATTTACGGATCAAGGCATCCACCACTACATTTTCCTTGCCCAGATGATACTACATATCAAACTGGTAGTCTTTTACAAACTCAAGCCATCACCTCTACTTCATGTTCAACTCCCTCGACGTGAACAAATATTGTAGGCTTTTGTGGTCTATGAACAACTAAAATTTCTCCCTCGAGAGATAATGACTCTAAATACGTAATCCAAACACCACGGCTGCTAACTCTAAGTCATAGGTGGGGTAATTCCACTTATGAGCCTTAAACTTTCAGGAAGAGTAAGCTATCGGCCACTTCTCATGCATCAATACCCCTCCAAGTCCTCACAAGGATACATCTGTAAAAACCATATAGTCAATCCCTCCACACGACAAAGCAAGTACCCAAGCCAAAGTCAACCTGGACTTGAGCTCATCAAAATTCTGCTAACACGCATCATCCCAAACGAATCGCACATATTTACTCGACAAATCCATTAAAGGTCCAACTATCTCCAATAATACCTAGATTAATCGATGACAATACTCTTTCAATCCCAGAAAACAATGCACTTCCATAGGTGTAGTGGGTTGTCCCCACTCCATCACTGCTGAAACCTTTCCTAGATCCACCAATACCCCCTTCTCTTATTCAACATGGCCTAAGAACTGAACCTTTCATAACCAAAATAAACACTTCTTGAACTTGGCATAGAGTTGGTGGTCCCGTAACATCTGCAAGACCACCTGCAAGTGTTGCGTGTTCTCCTCCATAAATAATTTGTGTGCGCTGGTCAGGCTAAAAAGAATAACCAAGAACTTATATGATCCATATCTGTTTAAAAATGATGTCTTAGAAATATCTTTCTCCCGAATCTTCAACTGATGGTACCCTGACCTCAAACCGATAAAAGAAAAATATGTTACACCCCTTAAATGGTCAAATAGATCATTAATACGCGGTAACATATACTTGTTCCGTATAGTGATTTTGTTCAACTCTTTGTAATTGATGCAAGGTCTCAGTGATTCGCCTTTCTTCTTCACAAACATAAAAAAAGCCCCCTAAAGTGAAGTACTCCTTCAAATAAACCCCTGACCCAGTAATTGCTGAATTCCATCTCCAAGTTCTCTCACCTCTAGAAGAGCCATACGATACAATCCTCATGTGATGGATCTCATACCCAAAATCAAGTAAATCATAAACTTGATATCTCTACTCGATAATAACACTAAAATATCTCCAAATACATCTGAAAACTCTCTAACAATAGGGATAAAGTCTAGCAAAACAACAACCTCCTCAGAAGTCTCCTCCTCAACGTAATAAAAATGTGTGCTCGACCCACCCTAGGGTGCGGCATCACAACCAAGTACACCTCTTGCCCCAAAATGGCGAAGACGATAGACCTACCATAATAATCAACCCAAGCCCTGAAGTAGATAACCACTCCATCCCTAAGATAACACCATACTCGAATATATCTAAAATAAGTAGGTCTTCCCCGAACCTAAGTCTCTCAATATCAATTTCTATACCTCTGCACATTTAATGTATAGGTTCGCCTCTACCCATAGGTGAATCAATGTAAAGCACTATGCTAGATGGGAAATCTATCATCCCCAGTGCATGATTAAAACTAGTACTAATAAATGAATGCGATGCACCAATGTCAAATAAAATGCACCCTCAATGCCCAAAAATAGTGAACGTACCCTTCACTACCTGTACTAGCACTAGTCCCTCTCCAAGTACAGCATGGAAAAGTCTCCCATACTATAACTATGGATGCTTCCCCTGAGGGGGTGGCTGGAGCTGGTAGTATTAGAACTTCAACCCCTGGAGGGGCTGACAACTGCTAACACTGCACCTATGGTGCCTGATATCCACGTTGTCTTCCCTTCACATTTTTTCCCCAATTACCTTGAGGTAACTTCCTTGCTATATGTCCCTTCTTTCCATAAACGTAAAAAATCCCTAAAAACATACGTCTATCTTTCTGTTGGCCCTAATGGCCTCTCTGTTAGTGGCCATGGCCCTACTTATTCCCATCATTAGAACCCCTGTGCCTCCTATGCTAATCACTGACCCGGGACCCCTTAAACTATTAGGCCCTATGACTACCTTTCCCATTTATTTTACCCTGCTAGCTCCATGTCTCTGAAATAGATCTTTACCCCCTTACTTTTCTATAATGACCTATGATCCTAATAGTGCAGCAAATTGGTATTCACCAACTGAGTGTAGGTGGTAAAAGTCGAATTCCCAAACCGAGATTTCCTGATGTGCCGAGATTTCCCTGACACAAACTTGTCCATTTTCTTTTCTTTAGTGTTGACATCATCTTCACCAAATAAGGACAATGCGATAAATTCCTCATACTATACTATAGTGAAACTCTCATGCTTAAGGTCCATGAACTTCCTCTTCATCTCTGATTTCATGGAAGGTGGGAAATACTTTCCCTCAAACTTAAACCATTACTCATCAATAGTCAATCGATCTCGCTCCTCTAGTGTGGTGACAGACTCCCACCACTGTAAGGCTGCTTCTACCAGTCGAACCGAAGCTAACATCTATTTGTGCAGTGTTATGAACTCAACTATCCTCAAGTGTCACTAAATGTCTTTTTCTACTAATTGGCCACCAAGATATCTAGACTACCAACAAACTCTAACAGGTGGCCTTTAGTTAAAGACTCCCTATAACTCTTCCAAATTAAGCCCTGTACCTAAACAGGTAGAACCACCTACTGTGGTGATGGTGGTGGTGGTGGTGGTGGTTGCTGTTGTGGCAAAAAGTGTTGTAGCATAGCATCCGTCTCCATAGAGACTTATTATGTTACTATTGTGGAAATGTCTGTTGGAGTAACCATGGGTGTGTATAGTGGTGGCTATGGTTGTGGTTGTGGATCTTGCTGAGCCCAATCCTCTGCAGCCTCGGTGGTAACACATCATTATCTACCATGCCTACCATCTTACATATGAAAGCAAACTAGGTTCGTATTAGCAACAAATCGTAAATAGTATAGTAATTCCTAATTATAGGCTCTACATATCAAAGAAATGTAATGTATAATTGGCTAGATACAATACGTCAAAGATGAGGCTTGTCTAACAATTTATACCATTCTCAGCATCTAACCATAATATGACATCTTATTTTAAACAAAACATGCACAATTCAATCATTTGACATAATAACTAACAATAAATAAATCCGAACTCCCATAAGTTATAAAAAAATCAAACTCTAGTAAAACTGAAAAATAAAATGATTGAATAATAAATCTCGGGCTTATTCACATACAATCTATGAAATCATAAAATGACCAAAATAAGAATAGAAACCTATGCCAGATTCAATCGAAGTAAATCCTCTAATAATCAAGTGAGACTACAAGTCTGATCTTTGGTCAGCCTTGTTGTCCCTATCTAGGCAAACCTGTGGAAAAATATTTTATAATTTGGGTATGCTCACTAAAGTTGCAAGAATTAACTTACAATACCAATATATAATTATGCAGTTAATTCACATTACCCACCGCTAATCAACAATCGCATGCAGTAGGTATCTCACCCCTCATCTAAGTGAAATACTATACGCATTCTATCGAAGTCCCAAATATGAACTCCGATATCTATACTAACAGGATAATATTTAAGGCATCTAACATAGATAATAAACAGGAGCTAAGCATCGTCACATATGATTCTGGTCCCAAGAATATCCCCCACAACACTGTTCACAAGAAATATCATATCATCATATTATGCATTTTACGTAGCATTGGGTTCATTGACAGTCGGATAGATTATTAAACTACATGGATATGTTTTTAATTAATTTATATAAATACCCATACCCTTATATATATATGTGACACATGAAGGAATCTACCTTTAGTTTCCATTTCATGCTCTATCGGTATGTTCGGAGGAGTCCCTTACCAAACGGACATCACAAAACACACATAAGTGGAGTGATCCCTATGCAGTACACCATTCCACGGTCCATACTCCCGACGATGACAATGGGACAACTATCCCACCTACCTCATCGTAAGTGGTGCCTCCATGTAGGACCTAAGATAAAGACCTATACAACATCTAACCCACCAGTGCCGATGCATGTTACAGTCCTAAAGACGTTCACAACCCCAATCAATAGGTCGTCCATGAACATGGGATGTTCACACATATAATAAATACATATTTGAAGCACATAAAATGTATCGTTAATTATCCATATAATTACCCTGTAGTTGGATTTCATAAATCTCTAGTTAATGCCCTTTCTTTAAGAATTAACCATCTAGTTCATTATTAAAATTTTCAAATAATAAATAGTGACACAAAACTATTTTTAATTAAATTTCCCCCCACTTGCAGGACCTCCCACATACTCCCTTGAGTTCGTAAAAATCCTCGAACATTTCCCCATTCTAAACCTGACCTAAGCCCATAATCTGAATCGATTCTCATTTCGGGATGAAGCGATTATCTTAAGGTCAAATCGATTTGCCTGGAAGGCCGAATCGATTCGAATTCTGGCAGAACCCAAAACTGTTGTGTTTTCCCTATACGAGTTTCATACTCTAAATTCCAATTTCATTCTTTAATGTTCTTTACCCTTCCATTACAAGAATTATAGTTCCACCATGATCAAGAAACATAATTTATATGGTCATCTAAATAATATATGTAAAATCGCTCCTCAATATTTTCAAGAATCGCATATAACACTAGAGTTCATTTAACCCAGTTTTGATTCATAATTTTTATCTAATATTTTCGGATTTAAAGGGATCATCACATGAATTGTAATCATCAAAATATCAATCCTATCACATGGATTCTAATATTCAATTTCCCAATAAGACGACATCAATTACAGGATTGTCACCAAAAATTATTACTTCTTAAACACAATTAATTCCATCTTTGTCCTAAGCAATCTTAGAGTTTATACCGATCGTTCATAGTCATCAATTAAACTGTTAACCAAGAATTGTTATGATAAAATATACAAATGAATTAAGAAACAAATTACAATTGATTTAGCAATCGATTTCTTTCCTTAAACTGATGATTTGAGCCTCCCCTCTTGAATCCTTGCTCTTCATCTCGTCTTTAGCCTTGGTAACTTCTCCAAAGGGGTGTGGGGCTGCTAGGGCTACTCTATTATAAATGGAAATGAATGTTCAGGTTGGTTATTAACATATTTTAACCTCTAATCTCGTATTACACCTAAACCCCAAATTTTGGGCCTCTAAACAAGCGCGAAGTATTACCCATATTGATCCAATAACTCCCCTAATGGTATACTTATGCCATGGGCCCAACTTAAGATGTTTAAAACACCTAAACAAGTTCCAAAATTACTCTGAAACGCACCAAAAAATGTATACCAAAATTACCCTTTTATTACATTTAATCACGAGATAATAATAATTTAAATAACATGAAATTTATTTTTCTACGAGTAGACGCATTTTGCATCAATGAATCATATAAACATACATATCACATTCAAGCAATTTATTCACGAAATATATTTAATTAAATTCTACCAAATTAATTATTATGAAAGCACAGGGGTTTACACTAGCAGGTAGGGTGTATGCCGACCAAAATACTCATGAGGATATGTCATTTTGTTCATTTTGGTTTCTTCTATTTATGGAAACCTAGACCTCATTGAGAGGGATCCCGGCCTCAAAATTAGGGTGGAACATTTCTCAAATTCAACACACATCATTTTCACCACATTCTTCCAACATTCCCTTACATCACCCTTACCATACCTTTAGCCACGACCATTATCTACCCTCTAAAATCAACTTACAAAGTAAAAAAAAAGGCATAATTCAAAGAACTTAGAGGTCAAACGACTTTCTATTTCACTTGCCTAATAGTTTCCAATTCATATACTTTAATGTTTTTAGCATATTCTTAATTGGTTTTAACTCAATTTATTACTAATCTTACTAATTTTTATTTTATATAGTCCCAAACTTAATTTTTTTCTTTGTATAGATAGATAGATAGATAGATAGATAGATAGATAGATTAATTAAAAATACCTAAAAAGGGGCTTATACTTTATCTCTTAATTTAAACGCATTTTTATGGTATTTATCACTACATTTGTCACATCTTTTCATAAAATAAGAGATATTCCCTAGGTTCGGTCTACGGATTAGACCCCACCCTTAATTCCATATGTGAATTATGGGATTTTGATGCCATTTTTAGCTACGTAGACATTCTGAAGTCATTTTGAGATTCGAAGTCGTCCTGTATTCATCCCATTTTTATTCATGTTAACATATTAGTATTTCACTCATATATTTAGTATGTTTTATTTCCTATAATTAGTTCGCCTACCTTATTAGTTCTTAGTGGTCCCACATCATATGTACTCTATTTTAAATAGTTATGTTATGATATCGGGATACCGCTTACATTTTAAATATTTTCACACATTTTAGTTTATCTCCTTAAAATGACTTGTTCCTATCTTTTCAATGATATGGATACAACAGTTTCACTCCTCACAACACACTCACACATTCATGCACCTTTTTCACTTTTTACACATGCCATACATGTCACATTTCACAAATTATGCACATGTTCACATATTTTATAAGAAGGAGAATATTTTGTTGCCTATGAGAGACTAAAAGCGAGGAATGGGTAACTCACCTTCCCATTCTATAACATAGTCCCCGAACCCATATCTTGTTTCTTTTCGCAAGCACTAGTAGTATTTTTATGATGTATCTTTGGGAATCGCTACTTCTTTTGTCTTTTTTGAGCTAAATAAGCCGGCGACTCTGCTTTTTACATATTCACATACCTCATATCACCGAATATAGTCTGTTAACGAAAATGTATTTTATCCCTAATTAATTAAATTAGTTTAATTAATGTACATTTTAGTTTAACTTAATATATTGATTTTGATGATTCCAAACATATTTTTATTAGGTTATTTTATATTTATTATTGTATTATCTTGCCTCGACTCTACTCAACGATGTATTCGAGTAAAGGTATTCATGTATGGTGCACATTTGCACTTGACACATTAGGCACACATGCATATCTTGATCTATCATTTTAATTGTGTGACTAATCAATTTTGAGCAAAATTTTTGTTAATGAAATTATAATTTTAAAATAAGTTGACACTGAATATTTTCCTTAAATTTTTTTTGTTAAAAAAAATGATTTTTTTTGTCCTAAATATACACATGCGTGTATTTTTATTTTTTGTAACTTTAAGTTACTTTCTTCATGTATGCTTTTGTGTATTTAATATATTACTAACATTTGGTAGAATGAGTGGCAAATACCAAAAGCTGTTTAGATCTTTTTGCCTTCTACGATTATATATATATATATATGTTTATATGAGTATACATGCATGTATGTCTTTTGGCTTATATATGTATGTTCACCTTCTCTCTTCCTCACAAGTCATGATAGTTCTTCTTTGAATTCCTAAGATAATCCTTGTCAGCCTATAGCAAGGCTACAAAGTCAGGTTATATCAATTCAGTCAGCCTATAGCAATATCTGGTCGAAAATATTCAGTCCTTTTTCTTTGAAAAAATCTGTTCGTTTTTTTTGAACTGTTCTGTCTGAAGTAGTTTTATATCAGTTGAAATTTATTTTTCTGATCGAAATAATTTTTTTTAATATCTGTTTGGTACAAATAATAGTACTATATATATCTTGCTTCCTGTACACACATAAATGCATGCGTTGGAACTTGTTTTAGCCATCCACTGCACTGAACTTGACTATTTAGAGTTTCGTCCCAGTCACCGTTGTGTTCCGTCTTCTCTGCCAGTTGGCCTCTACCGATTTGATGTTTTGATATGATAATCCATATATATATTTATATCTTACCTTTGTACCTGAGAACTGTTCATGATATCAGCTAAATTACGCCTTGAGCCTTGAAACTTTTCATGCATTTAAGTTCTAAGATCTCTGTCAGAGTTGTTTATCCATCCGAGATTCAGATTCGTACTACAGTTCCGTCCCTTTAAAAAAAATATCTGTTCAAGTTTTTATATACACAGTTTTATATCTGTTCCAAAATGATTTCTTTGTGCGCAAATAATTTTATCTGTTCTGAATTTTTTTTTTCGAAATTTTTATATATATCAGTTGGAAAATATCTGTTGGAATTTTTCTGTTTATTCGAAAATATTTTTTATATAGTCATTATGTCCATTTACTCTCCTGACAGAAAATGTTCTTAACACACCAGTTATAATCTTTATACAATGGTTCCACATTAATATATTAGTTGGATATTATTTCCTGGACTAACAATGTTTTTGCAGAAAATTTATGGGTCACCTACCTAGTCACTTTCAATCACACATTGTCAGATTACTATTCTTCTACAACGGCAATACTTTTATTGAGAAGAAAAATGAAGATTTGCACATCAACCTTGGAGATTATTTTCAGTCATCACAACTCAGAAAATCCGGAGCATTAAATACTGAAAATGCTTGTGTCTAACAGCTAGTTTTCTGTAGACACATTTAAAAGCTGTGAGAGCTGCATTGAAGTGAGGTAGCAGACTTGAATGAGACTATGAACAGCACTTGAAATATTATTGAGAGCATTTAATTTACTACTCAACTACACATTCAAGAGAGCAATAAATTTTATCATCTGCTCAATCATTTGAAGAAGAAGACTTGTGCCTACTTCAACATCATTTATTGAAGTCTGATTCAAGAAGGAGAAACTCAGATTACAAATTGTATTTTAAGGAGTTTCAGCATTTTACCTTGTACTACAAAAATTCAGATTTGTTGTGAAGCTTTGTTGAAGCTTCGGTTTGTACCGGTAATTGGTTCCTACCCGTAAGTGGGCCACGGGGTTTGAAGCTCGGAGTTAGCTTGCAAACAGTTGTACGCGGTGGTTTGATCCTACCCGCAAGTGGATCAGGTTTAGTGAAGCGCAAAGGAGACAGGGGCTCTAGGCGCGTGGACGTAGGCCGGGATTTGGCCGAACCACGTTAAAATTCGGTGTCATTTATTTTCCACACTTATATTTTCAGCACACTATCTTGCAAATAAATTAATTCCGAAATTTGACTAAATTTATTTTAAGGTTAAAATAATTATTTTTGAATTAAGTAATTAATTTCAGAATATCACTTTATATTAAATACGAAAATTAATTTAATATTACTAGTGTGTTAAAATCTGCTTCTCTAGTTGTTTAAATTAGTTAGTTGCATTTATTTGATATTGTTAAAATTATTCTTTATAGTTTTATTAATCTGAAATTTATCTAAGTGATTTAAACTTAATATTTTTCGGAAAAATAAATTTGAAATAAAAGTTTGTAAAAACTCAATTCACCCCCCCCCCCCCCCCTCTTGAGTATAATCTGTGCAACAATTGGTATCAGAGCTAGTGCTCTTCTTATTTTTAGATTTAACAATCTTAGAGTTAAAGATCCATGGCAAACTTTATTGTGTCATCTCTTGGTGAGGGTCAATCAATAAATAGACCTCCTTTATTTTCAGGTAATAATTATAGCTATTGGAAAAATAGAATGAAAAATTTTATTCAATCAAATGATTATGCTGTTTGGAGAGTTATTATAAATGGTCCTAATATCCCCATGAAAGTTGTTAATGATGAAAATGTTCCTAAAGAAGAAAATGAATGGAATGATGCTGATATTAGAAAAATTCAAATAAATGCTAAAGCTATGAATATTCTGCATTGTGCACTTGATGTAAATGAGTATAACAGAATTTGTTGTTGTGAATCTGCTAAAAAAATTTGGGATAGACTAGAAGTCACATATGAAGGAACTAGTCAAGTTAAAGAAGATAAAATTAGTATGCTTGTTCATAATTATGAGTTATTTAAGATGATGTCTGATGAATCTATTTCTGATATGTTTACTAGATTTTCAAATATTATAAATGGATTGAAATCTCTTGGTAAATCCTATACTGATTCTGAATTAGTGAGCAAGATTCTCAGGTCACTTCCATCTGCTTATATGACAAAGAAGCTGGCTATCAAGGAAGCGATTAGAGAAAGACCTATCTCTCTTGATGAGTTATTGGGTTCCTTAATCACCCATGAAATGGAACTTAAGGAATTTGTTGAAGATGAGAAACCAAAAGCAAACAAAATTATTTCTCTCAAATCTTCAAGCAAAAATATAGAAAGTGAAGATGACGATGATGATGATGATAATATTTCCCTATTGGCTAAAAATTTCAAAAAATATCTCAATTCTAAAAAGAAAGCCAAGGATAGGAGAAAGAAACATTTTTCAAAAGAGTTCAATGATGATCATCAATCCAAATCTGAACCAAGATGCTATCATTGTGATGAAGTTGGACACATTAAGCCTAATTGTCCAAAGTATAAGAAAGGGAAGAAGGCATTGAAAGCCACAACATGGAGTGACTCCGACACAAGCTCTTCCGATGAAGATTCGAATGAAAATAAAGCTGCTCATCTATGTTACATGGCAATGGAAAATGGGGTACATTCTAACCCTAACTCTAGTGATAGTGATAATGATGAAGTTGATGATTATGAAGTTTTACAAAACGTTTTTGATGAATTATGTGAAAGTTTTGAAGAACTTAAAAATAAATATATTAAACTTAAGAAGTCTCATTCATTAGTTTCAACTAAATATGATTATATGTCCAATGATTTTGATGAGTTGAAATTAGAAAATGAAACTTTGAAAAATGAAAATAAATCTCTGAAAAAGGAAAAATATGTTATTGTCACTACTCCTCTTGAAATTGAAAATATTGAATTAAAAAGGGAGATTGACTATTTGAAGAAATCATTAGATACTTTTACAAAAGGAAATGAATATTTTCATAAAATTGTTGAGACACAAAGGATTCGATTTAATAATAATGGTATAGGTTATGATGAAGAAAATGAGAAAAAGACTTATTCCAATTTATTGAAATTTGATGCCTCATCTAGTCTACCTAATTATTTATGCTCTTATTGTGGTAGACACACACATTTTTCAGATTTGTGTCCATATAAATTTAGGAAAAGAAAATTTGCATGGATTCCAAAAGGAACCAAGATGTATACTAATCCCTATGGACCTCACACATTTTGGGTACCAAAAGAGAAAATTTTCAAAGTTGTATAGGTTGCATTTTGAGATGGGATGTGGATTTTCAAGGCATATGATTTGGCCATATTACAAATTTGAAGTATCATTGCCTAATGTTGGAAATGCCACACTTGGAAGTAGTTGCTTGAATATATCTTTGGTATTGGTAAGGTGGTAAGGAGCACCTTTCTTGAAATTAATATCATATGTTTATTAATGATTTATTTCATAATTGATATATTTCCATACATAGAATATTTGTTATAACACATGAGCGCGTTGATTGATTTCACATGTAAATTTGTATATTTATTATTCTTGATGATTTTATGTTATATGAACTTACACTTGAGTTTGATGATAAATTTTTCGTTGGTAAATATTCATAATTTTTTATTACATCTTGATATATTTTTTATGAAGAATAAGATTGGATAAATTCATGATTTTATTGAATATAAATCTGAAACGAAAATGTCATTTGAGTACATTTTAGTATATTAGTTATATGTGATACATGTTAATATTGTAACATTCACTTGTTGATTTTGATGATATGGTCATATTAATCTCTATGAGTTAGGTTTATTGCATACTACATGATTAATGTCATTGTTGGAATATTTATTCTCGATGAATTTTTTTTGTTTGAATTGAGAAACCACATGATCAACAATTGATATCATTTGTGAGATTTTTCAAAAATGATTTTATAAAGTCAATTTTTTATAATATTTTATCTCATGAAATAGATGCACCATATTTGTTATATGCATATATGCCTTAATTGGCATCCTTTAAGGGGAGATAAAAGTTTATTGAAATTTATTTGATTATTTGTTCGAAAAATGCTTGATCATAACTTTGGTATATTATTATGGATTTTGCAATTCAGTTGATTATTCCAAGAATTTTAGCTCGTATCTTGAAAACGGCAAAGCATGAACAAAATAGAAATTTTTTATCGTTATATTTATGCCGCTATCTTCTAACTCATGTGCACTTTATTCCAAATTATTTGAAAACATCGAGTTATGAAATGCTTCTTGTTGTGTGCTTAAAAGTTTATTCTATCATGAGGATTTATACAACAATTGATATTGCGCTTATTGAAAATTTATACATTGCAATTTTATTACATTAGTGAGAATTAATTATGCCCATTGATATATCTCTCATATTTGCACTATTTGAGAACATTGAGTTGTGATTCCTATTTATGCGTAAAAAGTTGTTCCGAGAAATCATTGTGTGCAACGCACGGTTTGTGTGACTACAACAATTGGTATCAGACAACTATTGGTATCATTTATCATTGATGCATTTTGAAAAATTGATCATTTATCTTTTATTATTTTTCATTTTGGTGACCTATGCAGTATTTGATGATATTTGTAACACCCCGCTTAAAATAATAACGGGTGGCCAGCCCTATACTATATTAAATCAGGAATTCCAGATGGTCCAGTCTCAACATCAACTAACGGTACTATATAATATAGGACTAACTACCCGAAATCATATAAGCGAGATGTTATAAAAATTTAAAACTTGCAACATACAACAACCCTACACTATAAAACTACTAATGAATAGGAGATGCAGGAAAGAACTATAATAAATAAAATGCTAGAAATAAAATGAACCAATTAAATACAACCGAATGTACTACAAAAAGTAGATCCGAATAAGCTGTCGGATCACAGCAAATACAATAACTGAAATGGAATGAATATAAACATATATATAAATATCCCTTGGGTACAAACCCGATATACAACATGAATCCTACCTAGAATTTTGAAGAAGTAGGAAGCGGCTACATGAAACATCCCGCAACAGTCCGCACCTGTCACGGCTCCCAAGACTCAGGATAGAAGGTCATCCGGCATCCATGCGGTAGGATACATGTGGTAACATATATATATACAAGGAGGAGAGAAAAGTAAACGGGTCAGAGCCCCGAATGTGTAAAATATTTAGCAAGTGTGTTAACCGTGCATAATAAATACCGGTGTACTTAATTTCATAAATAAGTGAGACCGTACTCTCGTGGAACCCCAACTCACCTCTCATCTAAAGGCGCGCACCTATTCGCGTCCTCAAATTTTAGTTAAATTACCCCCATTGATTTTTAGGACAACCTAACTTATCAGGCCTAGCCTATATCCACGAGAGCTACCTTCCCGTCATAATCTAAGGATCCACCCATTTCTAATCCTATTAGATTATGATTACAACAATTATGCCATAAAAGGCTTAATGAATTCCGATTAATAATCTCATGAATTATAATTATCAAAATTCCTAAAACATTGCCCCTATACATGTACATATATATATATATATATATATATATATATATATATATATATATATATATATATATATATATATATATATATATATATATACCTATATAGGCTAAAAACGTAAGAGTTAATATACTTAATAATATGCACATGGAATATTGGCAAGACTTCTCTCTAATCCCAAAATTTTACTACGTTTCGTGCGTGGGGAGTCTCGCAAAGTGAAATCCAAACAAGGAACCGCCCCGTTACACTACTCCTGACAAGGTCAAGACCAGAGATTCGTGATGCCACCTATGGAATTGCTTCTCTCAAATCTCGACATGGCACTGCGTTTCGTGCGTGAGGTGTCTCGCAAAGCGAAATCCAAACAAGGAACCACCTCGTTACACTACTCCTGGGCAATGTCGATCCTAGAGATCCATAATCCTCAACATACAAGTTAATACTACCATTACTACTAACTATAACTCCTAAAGAAAGAAAGAAAGAAAACAAATAAGATAAAATAAAAGAACCTCCAATAATATCCTTGGGATGATGTAACCGAAATAATACCTTATGTGCGATACATCAACCCCCATCAATCTAGTACACCATAATCATCTAAGATGTACTTCATAAAAGTCCATATCCTTTCATCTATAGGATATATATATATAAATATATATATATATAGGTATTTATTTCTAACCGTATATATCATCATCAATTCAATAGCCAAGTGTACATACTACATATGATGTACAAGGCCATGCACATAATATACCCGGCTATATATATTGCCGATAAACTGCATCAATGCTATCATCTTCCCAGTGCCCGGCTCACGTAGCAAAACTGGGGCCACCATGGTGGGACTAAACGACACCCATCTCGTGGTAAACTCACGCACACGACGTCCCGGGAAGCGGTCATAGCTCCAAACCGGCAATGAGACGAAACATACCCATCACGTCTCATCCCAAAATAAATATATATATCATATAGTAACACGCGGGACGACTATGACCTGGGGAATATCCACACCCTGCTTTTCTAGCCAGGATGCTCACCCTCTACGCGCGCAACTTCCCAATGATAGCATGAGCGGGGTATGCTTAACCAATATAGTATATATATCATTTACATGCATAATATATAATCCATATGATCCAATCATATGATCAAGTAATAAACCATCATATACGGTTTAAATATCCATACCATGTATGTCCACAACATAAAGATATCCATATATCTATATACATACAAATATATATATATATCAACACATATTCACATATCCTTATCTATATATATAAACTAATTCTCGTTCATATGTATAAGATATATATATATACCTGGCTATAAGTATACATAGTCCTCAATATACAAGCCGTCACCACAATTCCTTTAATTTACCTCGATACGTGAATATAACCCCATACTTGAAACATATTCGATCATTTTCCTATGATGAATAGTCTCCCAAAACCATATGTATATATCTATACCTATATATATTCAACATTAGGGCTATCACCCAAGAGTTTGTGTAGGAATCTTTCACTACACATATCATCTATATCTCCGAGTACATTAAAGAATCTAGTAATCATTTCGACTATCGGCATACATATAACTAATAGTCTATCAGCCTCAAGCTCATTCTTTCAATCATCACAAAATCTCATTTCCCTCAATTTCGACTATGGTTCGATCACTTTTGTGAATACCCTAATCTAAGATCTCTCTAAGAGTTCTTAGCCTCCCATCACATCTACACTTACTTTTTATCTACAATTAGGATTCCCAATCCCAAAGGGTTTTCCCCCAAAATCTCTATACATAACTCCAAATACATACATGGATACATTTCTCCCAAATTACCCTAAGGAGTCCCCAAAACTCTTATGTGTGAGAAACTCCTTATATGTCTCCAAGAACATATCTCTTACATCATAAGAGAAGGCCCCAAATCAATAAACCCAACCAAAAAGGGTTTGAATTCACTATGGAGAAAATACCTCAAAATGCCCTGTTTCCGAATCGATTCGGCCCTGTTCCGAATCGATTCGGACTAGCGATCCGATTCGGCCTCCAAGGCGAATCGATTCGGGTCCAAAGACCTGGGCTTCTGCAATAGGCCGAATCGATTCGGCTTGGGGCCCGAATCGATTTGGTCAATGCAGACCTGCCAATTTACCAAACCGAATCAATTCGCTTGAGGGGGCGAATCGATTCGGACCTGCAATTTTTGAAGGGTTCTTCTTCTTCATCAAAACCCACGAATTCTAAACCCTAAATTTCTCATTCCAACCCCCAATCCTTCATCAAATCATGATTTTAATCCCATTAACCAACCCAAAGTTGATCCCAATCATTTCTATGTCATTAAATCCATATTTAATCATTGATTTCAAGATTTAAACCTAAAATCTAGGTTTTGACATTAATACCCAAAAAAACCATTTCTTTACCCCACAATTTATGAAATGAAATACACAAATAGCTATTTAGCAAGATTAAACACTTGCCTCAGATTTGTAGAGGTTGGATCATTCTCGATGTCGCGGTTGGGCCGGAAATCCCAAGCTTTTTCTTCCTCTCTCTCTTCTTTTCCTTCTTCTTTCTTTCTTTCTTTTTCTTTATCTCTTTCTCTATTTGAGAAGGCTTCATCCGTAAGCCTTAAATCCTTTAAAACAACAAACCTAGTTTTAAATGTTAATACACACTTTAAATGACTCGTTTAGACCAATTAGAGTCAAACTGACTTAAAAATATTCCGGAGCCGAAATAAAACCCAATGACAGTCATTTTGACTATCTCGACCCTTCCGGGATCGATGGTACCCTCAAAACCATCATCCGGAATACTTTAAAAACATCCTCTATTTTTGGACTTAAATTCCCAAATTCTAAAATTCTCCAATTCAATTAAATTTTATTTTCCCAAAAACTTAATTTCTCAGTCTCCAAAATCGAGGGTTATTACAATATTCTTATCTATCTACAATTTCAAATACATGTTATGAATATCTATGAAAAATTTATGTTGACACATGTGCGTATTGAAAATTTTATGCCCTTTGCGAATTATGGTTATACCCCATGCATAAATTATTTTTGATATGGGGAGCTTCGCATTTTACCCGTGACACTGAATTTATATGAAATATCTTTTTGATAATGTCAAAGGGGGAGAAATATTTATGATTCACTATTTGTGCGTAATTTATTCATTTTATGATTATATGTGAATCATTGTTTGTCATCATCAAAAAGGGGGAGATTGTTAACGAAAATGTATTTTATCCCTGATTAATTAAATTAGTTTAATTAATGTACATTTTAGTTTAACTTAATATATTGATTTTGATGATTCCAAACATATTTTTATTAGGTTATTTTATATTTATTATTGTATTATCTTGCCTCGACTCTACTCAACGATGTATTCGAGTAAAGGTATTCACGTATGGTGCACATTTGCACTTGATAGATTAGGCACACATGCATATCTTGATCTATCATTTTAATTGTGTGACTAATCAATTTTGAGCAAAATTTTTGTTAATGAAATTATAATTTTAAAATAAGTTGACACTGAATATTTTCCTTAAATTTTTTTTGTTAAAAAAAAATGATTTTTTTTGTCCTAAATATACACATGCGTGTATTTTTTTTGTGTGTAACTTTAAGTTACTTTCTTCATGTATGCTTTTGTGTATTTAATATATTACTAACATTTGGTAGAATGAGTGGCAAATACCAAAAGCTGTTTAGATCATTTTGCCTTCTACGATTATATATATATATATATATATATATATGTTTATATGAGTATACATGCATGTATGTCCTTTGGCTTATATATGTATGTTCACCTTCTCTCTTCCTCACAAGTCATGATAGTTCTTCTTTGAATTCCTAAGATAATCCTTGTCAGCCTATAGCAAGGCTACAAAGTCAGGTTATATCAATTCAGTCAGCCTATAGCAATATCTGGTCGAAAATATTCAGTCCTTTTTCTTTGAAAAAATCTGTTCGTTTTTTTTGAACTGTTCTGTCTGAAGTAGTTTTATATCAGTTGAAATTTATTTTTCTGATCGAAATAATTTTTTTTAATATCTGTTTGGTACAAATAATAGTACTATATATATCTTGCTTCCTGTACACACATAAATGCATGCGTTGGAACTTGTTTTAGCCATCCACTGCACTGAACTTGACTATTTAGAGTTTCGTCCCAATCACCTTTGTGTTCCGTCTTCTCTGCCAGTTGGCCTCTACCGATTTGATGTTTTGATATGATAATCCATATATATATATATTTATATCTTACCTTTTGTACCTGAGAACTGTTCATGATATCAGCTAAATTACGCCTTGAGCCTTGAAACTTTTCATGCATTTAAGTTCTAAGATCTCTGTCAGAGTTGTTTATCCATCCGAGATTGAGATTCGTACTACAGTTCCGTCCCTTTAAAAAAAATATATGTTCAAGTTTTTATATACACAGTTTTATATCTGTTCCAAAATGATTTCTTTGTGCGCAAATAATTTTATCTGTTGTGAATTTTTTTTTTCGAAATTTTTATATATATCAGTTGGAAAATATCTGTTGGAATTTTTCTGTTTATTCGAAAATATTTTTTATATAGTCATTATTTCCATTTACTCTCCTGACAGAAAATGTTCTTAACACACCAGTTATAATCTTTACACAATGGTTCCACATTAATATATCAGTTGGATATTATTTCTTGGACTAACAATGTTTTTGCAGAAAATTTATGGGTCACCTACCTAGTCACTTTCAATCACACATTGTCAGATTACTATTCTTCTACAACGGCAATACTTTTATTGAGAAGAAAAATGAAGATTTGCACATCAACCTTGGAGATTATTTTCAGTCATCACAACTCAGAAAATCCGGAGCATTAAATACTGAAAATGCTTGTGTCTAACAACTAGTTTTCTATAGACACATTTAAAAGCTGTGAGAGCTGCATTGAAGTGAGGTAGCAGACTTGAATGAGACTATGAACAGCACTTGAAATATTATTGAGAGCATTTAATTTACTACTCAACTACACATTCAAGAGAGCAATAAATTTTATCATCTGCTCAATCATTTGAAGAAGAAGACTTGTGCCTACTTCAACATCATTTATTGAAGTCTGATTCAAGAAGGAGAAACTCAAATTACAAATTGCATTTTAAGGAGTTTCAGCATTTTACCTTGTACTACAAAAATTCAGATTTGTTGTGAAGCTTTGTTGAAGCTTCGGTTTGTACCGGTAATTGGTTCCTACCCGTAAGTGGGCCACGGGGTTTGAAGCTCGGAGTTAGCTTGCAAACAGTTGTACGCGGTGGTTTGATCCTACCCGCAAGTGGATCAGGTTTAGTGAAGCGCAAAGGAGACAGGGGCTCTAGGCGCGTGGACGTAGGCCGGGATTTGGCCGAACCACGTTAAAATTCGGTGTCATTTATTTTCCGCACTTATATTTTCAGCACACTTTCTTGCAAATAAATTAATTCCGAAATTTGACTAAATTTATTTTAGGGTTAAAATAATTATTTTTGAATTAAATAATTAATTTCAGAATATCACTTTATATTAAATACGAAAATTAATTTAATATTGCTAGTGTGTTAAAATCTGCTTCTCTAGTTGTTTAAATTAGTTAGTTGCATTTATTTGATATTGTTAAAATTATTCTTTATAGTTTTATTAATCTGAAATTTATCTAAGTGATTTAAACTTAATATTTTTCGGAAATATAAATTTGACATAAAAGTTTGTAAAAACTCAATTCACCCCCCCTCTTGAGTATAATCTGTGCAACATAGTCGTTTTATGTCCTTTGGAGTCCGTTACCCGCGTGAACGGGAATATTTTTATCTCACCAAGACTTCATGGAGTCACCTTTAATTTCAAGATGAAGTGAGATTTTCCTAGTCTTTAATACCAATACTAAGTTTTTATTAATAAGACTTCTATTTGTTATGACCACAAATATTTTTCAACGACCTTACTCATACTAGTTACACATATCTTAAATCATACACGGTCATAACACTCCTTGATTCATCAATAGCCAATGCATGTGTGCAATTACCCTGGTTCAAAATTTTATTCATTGACTCTAGAAGGGGGACTTGAGTTATCCCTTCCCCTAGTAGGCATTTTCCTACCTCCATCGTGTGTTATTAGAAAACTTTCACTAGATATCTCCATTTTATCCAAAAATAAGACATGTCTCGCAATAACTTTTGCACACCACTTCCTTGTTACCCTTGAAGTTTTTTTCAGATAATATAACCCTTTACTATCATATCCCTTTACTAGGACCATAAAACCTCATGTAACTTTCAAAACTCCACCTACAACCAAAATTTTTCATCCCTTAGAACATAACATGCTATTGGATGTTAAATTATTTTGCAACTTTAGGACATATGCAACACCACCCAAAGTTCACTCCATACCATCGAATGTTTTCACCTTCACCGTTGCCACACCATCTATGACACGTTTATCATCGTTGGTCAGAGACAAAAGCCTTTATGATTTTCACGGAACGTTTCAAAATAATACGTCTTGAAGAAAATATGACTTTAATATATCATTCTTCTTGAGATATAAACTTATTTTTTGAGACGATGAGAGAATCTCCAAAGTCTCTTTCTCCCACACGTGTTACTTATACACTATCAAAGTCACATCCATCATTTTTCAAAGGAAAATCACTTTTTATATGACCCCAATCATTTCACTTGTAACATTATTTACCTTTTCACCACCTCTTGATCTTAACATATTTTTTCCACGAGATTCCCTATTAGTATTCCTTCCTTGATTTTAACCTTGAATGAATATAGAGGATCCCATAATCTCCTCCCCTAAAGATTTTCCCTTTTCATGGTATAATAGATCGTCGACCCCACCTCATCCATTTTCACTGCATCTTTTCCATATAATATGATGGTGACTATTTTCTCGTATGAATCTGAAAGAGATGTGAGAAAAAACAAGTCCCAATCTTATTCCTAAATATTTACATCAACCTTTTTGAGTTGATATACATAACCATAAAAAATTCTCATGTGATTCATGAGGTTCATGCCCTCCTCGATCTTCAAACGGTAAAGATCCCTCTTGACCTTGAGCTTTGTTGTGAAACTCGTAGCTAGATAAAGTTTTTCTAATTTTCCAAAATTTTGGCAGCATATCCTCATCAGTGACGTTATTGATGATATTAATACCGATGTTTAGCTGTATTGTTCTCAAGCACCTTTACTCAACATCCTTCCAATCAACGTCCGGTATTTTTTGACTTTCCATTCTTTGTCTATCAATGCTCGTGCTAGGCTTCCTTAAATAATGATGTCCTTCACCCCATTTTTCTATAAGGTAAAGCTACCTTGTCCATTGAACGAGCCCACCTTGAATTGAACCGTAATATTTCTTATCATGTTTGAAAGTAAATGACCCATCATTTCCAAACACTAGTGGTTTAACAACAAAGTCTAAATACCGATTTTTATCAAACAACTCATGTGTACCAAAAAATCTTGTACCAATTGTTGTGCACAAATCTACCACCACAATCAACAAAATAGGAATAATTATATATGGAAATTTTTGCAAAGGTAAATTTCAAGTACACATGAGAGACATACGAGATTTAACGTGGTTCACCAAATATAAGCTATGTCAATAGGAGGGAAGATTTTAAATTCACTATGAGAAAAATTAGTGATTAAACACACACTTTCAATAATTTAACTCATAACTACAAAGATATAAACTCTTTGAATCATGCCAGTTGATATCTAAATTGGAGTGATCCAATTTTATAATCATAGATAAATAAAAAGAGCAATCTTAAACAAACACACAAGATATGGAGATTTTTAAAGTGGTTCGGCTATGAAGAAATCCTACGTCCACTGTTATTTTTATTTATGATGATTACAATAGCTCAGTATGGTGATCTTGAGAATGATTGGATTGTCCCCTTGAGCTAAGGGAAATTGTTTATTAATAGGGGTCTGAAACCCTAGAGATAAAATGCCTTTATATTTTCAGGCATTTACATCTATATACAAAAAATGCAACTCTTAGTTTTCAATGTTGATCACCCTTCCAGCTGAGTGACTTTTGTTATTCCTGGTGGTTCAAATTCTAGAGTTTGTTGGCCTTTTAGACGATTAGGTTCCTCTAATGCCGATCAACATGAATATATGGCCACCTAAAATGACAGGTGTCTGTCTTTCATTGATCCACATAGAGAAGTAATTTTTACATACAATAAAAGCCCCCAATTCCCCATGCTTGATGATTGATCGAAAGGATGGAGTTTTTGTTCAAAATTTTGCTCGACATGTGAGTAGAGAGCTGGTCGGCAGTCGACCTTCTGGACTTGTCAAAATTTCTACAGGCACTTTAGATAATGGCATTTTTGTAAATACTTCAATCTTTTTTTAACCGTCAAAGGGTACGTTGGTCCTTTTGAAGTTTGGGAAGTGTGCAGTTAGTAGTAGTTCAATTATTTGTTCAATAAATCGTTCCATCCCTATTATCGAGACAACCTATAAATAAGTGGAAATTTCCCTTCTTTTCTCTTCATCTCAAACTTGATGCACTTAGAATTTTTCATCTTTTTCAAATTTTCTTTCCATAACTCTTTGTTGTCTCTTACCCCCATTTCTTTGTCTTTGTTGTTATCGTGGGATTCCTGTAATCTTTCTTTCCCTCTTTCCTATTTTTCACCCTTTCCTTTGTTTCAACCATAATTTATGTTGTGTATGAGGGTTCATTGGTTGAGTTTAGGGCAAAGAGGAAAATTCTTAATTGGGTATACTTAAATATCTTAGGGTATAATCAATGTTTATTCTTTAGGAGAGGGTCACTAGACTCCCACTCTATTCATTGCTGAGTGTGGCATCACTTTTCCCCCAAATCCTTTATTTCTCTAGTTTTATCAATACTTTGACATAGTACCTGCTAGAATAGCCCCAAACACTTGAAGAGCAGTAAATGGAGTTCATAAGCTGAATGAGCTTTGCGTGACTCATATTATGATCCCTGAATTGATGTTTTTCTATGAATAGGGTCCATTGGAGAGATCACGTATTATTTGAAGAGTAGGCAAGCTAATAGGGTTTAGTGGTTAATCTGCCAGATTCTAATAAAGATTATTAGAATTATGGTGTTATTATCAAGAATTGGCAATATGCCCCTTCCTACGGGAGTATCCTACACTGGACCCAGATGCCCCCAAGAAGAGTGTTGCATAGGTTCTAACTTTCTCCTTTAACTTTTTTTATATTTTATCATCTATTTGTAGACTTGTCGACTAATTTTGTTGCCTTATATTCTTTTCTAGAAGAGAGTAAGAAGAGGTATCCCAATGAGGAAGAGATCGACCTTACACACCTTAAGTTTCTGTGGGATCTAAATTAAAGAGTTGAAGAAGAACACCTAAGATTTTCTTCTGTGTTGTTAGAGTACAAGAGCTCCATTACATATTTTGTTCTTTGACCATCACCTGTACTACCCCAAATTTCCATTAATTTGGAAGAAGAGTATGTATTAACTTCCTCAGATGTAGAATCATTTGGGGTTTAATTCATCCAAAGGAAAACTTCTTGATCATTTGAGTCCTTTAACATAACTTGCATCACTACTTCTCCTTTATCCGACATGGGTAAAAGAAATATTCTCAATTTGTTGAGTGGGTCATTATCTCCTCCTACTAAGAAGAATGCTAACAATAGTAAGAGACCTCAAGTAGTTAAAAAGAAGAGGCCTCAAGTTCTTAGTATTGAAGAAATCCAAGCTACTGAACCTCAGTATGAGAGGTTAGAGAAAGGGTTTCCAGATCCTTAAAAGAAAGCAAATAAAGTCTAAGTCGACCAACAATAGTTGGTTAAAAATATTCAAGCCGGCCTGGGTGACATTGGGTCAGCTTCTGTGGCCATTAATTAGAAACCCTTCCAGCTTACAGAGTGGTATTAATTCCCCTTCCTAGAACCAGACTGATAGAAAGAGCTTTCCAGAATTTGGCTTTGTTACTTATCTACCTTTTGTTTATCTTCATTTTCCTGAACTTATTCTGATGTCAAGTGTTTATTCTCTTATAGTTTTTAATTGATTTTAAATAAACGTTGGAGAAAGATGATCAACTGATATCCTCTTCGGTTAAGGTAGAAGACGACTTTGATGGTCTAAGGGAATTCTTTAAGGATTCCAGAAGGCTCTTGAAGCTAAACAAAAACTATGGGATTAGAAGATGCATGAGGTTGTGGATAGAGTAGTGGCAGCAGAAAATAAGATAAAAGTTGCTAAAGAGAAAGCCCAGGCTATTGAGAACAAATTAAAGGAGGCTTAGGATATGACCAAAACTACAGAAGACAACCTGACATAGTCCAATAACTTGTCCAAAACTATTAAGGACAAAGTGACTGGTCTAACTGCTGAGGTTGCTTCCTTGAAGGTCAAAGGAAAGAAAGATAAGGATGTTGCTTTTGACAAAGGTTGGGAGAAGGCATTTTTTGCAGACTCTGCCCAAATTAAATATACCTAAAAGTTATCCTTCAAAGAAGGTTGGTCAAAGGCATTGAAGGTGGTTGGCACAAAGTCAAACTCTGAGCTTTTTCAAAGACATGACACATGCATTCCTCATAATTTAGATGAAGAGTTTGATGATGAGGAAGGGTCTGAAGAATCCTCAATGGTGACTATTGATACATCAGTGGGGACATCTACAATTATCGACCTACCTACTTCCAACCAAGACCAAGCCAACGATATGGAGAAGGATTATCTCCTTTTTTGGTCAGTTTATTTTTATCCTTTCCTTCATGTATTTTCAACTTCCTCTTCATTCTTTTTTATGTACCCATCATTGTAATCATGACTTTTATTAATGAAAGACATTTTTTTGTTCAATTGTGTACAATATTCATATGATGTTGACTTATTATTGTAAGGATACAAATTTCCAATTGAGTCCTTTGTAGTTTTGGATCAATTCCGGACAAAAATGTTTGGGTCATAGGATAGAGTTTTTGATCATCCTTCAACCCTATGACATGCTAAAGTTGAAGACGTAGCGGCCAAGTTTAAAGCTTCATCATATTGTCGAGTCTAATGTGCCTTGTTTCTATGTCATCAACAATGTTTCGTTTACTCCTAAGGTATGAATGCATTATGAATATATATATATATATATATATATAGGAGCTTAGAACATTTTATATTGGGTGAACGTTTATTTAAAACTGTTGTTTATTTTCATAAAGATTTTGTTAAAACTTTAAAATTAAAGTATATAAAGTTTCTGGGCTAAAAATAGAATTTTCAAACTTTCTGGAAGTTCGTTCGAAATGTCGTTCGAACGAGTTTGTCATTCGAACCACAATGTCGTTCGAACGAGTTTGCCAACGAGTTTCCAGATAGGCCAATGGAATGTCGTTCGAAGTATCGTTTGAACGAGAATGATGGTTCAAACGAGATATCCAACGAGATTTCTAACGAGTTCACACTGGAACTTCGTTAGAAGGCTCGTTCAAACGAGACTTCATTCGAACGAAAATCTCGTTCGAACGAGTTTGGGCGGGAACAGTTATTTGGCAGTTTTGAGCAATTTTTCCCATGTTTCCCACTACTTTTCCAACTAACTTTTCATCTGATTATCTAAGTGCGGGAACCAACATTTTTGGTTTATATTTTTCACATCTTTCCATCTCCAAGAGAGTGTTTGAGTGCAAAATTCCAAAAAAAAAAGTTCATGTTTTGAGTGTTCATCTTTCAAAGAAAAAATCATTTAACACTCTAGCTTACACCCATATTGTTTATTCCAAGTCTTATTTATATATATATACATTGCTTGGAGTTTTAGCACCGGTTTTTATCTCTACTGTTTTGAAGAGACGTTTGGGTTTGTTTCTAAATCCCACAAAGAAGAAGATATTTGCGTTGATTTACCCACTTAGATAAAGGCTCCTAGTTTAGGTGATGGTGACCATATAAAGTCTGATCGGTGGATTTCGAGACCGCAGTGGAACTCCGTGGTTATTTGCTAGGCGGATACAAGAAGAAGAGTCGGGGCTTGAGAGGGATCGAGTCGAGTGTTGTAAGTCTTAATGTCTTGTATTTGTAAAACCATACTTAGTGGATTTGAGGCTAGGGCCGTCCGAGGTTTTTTCCCGTTGTGGGTTTTTCCTCTTACATCACGACGTAGTGATTCATTGTTTATTTTATCTTTGCTATACTCACCTAGAACGCATGCTTCGGTAAAACGATAAAATTTGGTTCAATCACTTCTTATGTTTAATTTGGTGCGAAATTAATATTGGTTAATGTGTAGTTTATTCAAGTCATTAATTTAATTTGTTAAAATTTGGTTTGGCCTAATTTGGTAATATTGAAAAATATGACTTAGGCAAATTTCTAGGACTTGGGTTAATTGTGTTTAAGTGAAATCAAATTGTGTGGGTGTGTTCCATCATATTTCACTTGTTTTAATTTTAATTTAGAAGTAACTTAAAATTTATTGTTTTTATGAACCATCTACGCTTCCACATCTCATAAAAGGAAATTATTACTTTTCGTGAAGTAAAAAGAGTTTTTTGTTTAAAATCGAGGGCCTCGTGTTCAACAAAGTGGTATCAGAGCCAACGCGATAATTTACTTCGTTAAAGATCCTTTAATTACTTTTGGCTAAAATGGAATTTTCCCCATTTTCTAAATTTCCTATATTCGATGGTTCTAACTACGCGTATTGAAAAGAACGAATGAAATCAACACTTAAACCTATCGATGAGAGGGTTTGGATGTCTGTTGTTAACGGGTGGTCTCCACCAACACATTTAGTAGATAATGAACATGTTCCCAAACTGGCCGATAGATGGAGTGAGGGTGAATTTAAACTTTCAAATTTTATTCCCGTGGTTAAAATGCCTTGTTTAGCGCAGTCACACCGGATGAATTCTGACGTATTAAGACGTGTGAGACCGTTAAAGAAGCGTGGGATATTTTGTAACTCACTCATGAAGGTACAAGTGTCGTTAAAGCTTCAAAACTCTAAAACCTCACCACTCAATTTGAAACCATCAAAATGAAGGAAAAAGAAACTTTTGATGAATTTTATGCTAGACTTTCCGATATTGTTAATTCATCTTTTAATTTTGGAGAGAAAATATCCGACAACCGAGTAGTAAAGAAAATTTTAAGGTCCCTTCCCGATAGATTTATTCCAAAAGTGACCATTTTAAATTCTTTACCAATTTTAGCCTCTTTGAAATTAGAAGAGCTCGTAGGTGATTTACAAACCTATGAACTGGACATGTTTCCCTCTAAATCTGAAAAGAAAATTGAAAAAGGCATTGCTTTAAAAGCTCGAAAAGAGGATAAGCAAGTAGTAGAGAGCGAGAGTGATAGTGACTCGGAAGAAATGGCCTTGTTTGCTCGAAAATTTCTTAAATTTAACAAAGATAAATTTAAATATGACTTTAAGAAATTTGAAACTTCTAAGCATGACAATGCCGAAAGGATCCCTAAAACTCCTAAAGAAAATTTAAATAGGGATGAGTCAGAAAGGTGTTTTGGTTGTGAAGGGTATGACCAAAGGGCTTTTGAGTGCCCCACTAAACTAAGGAGAGAGGGTAAGCAACCTATTTTATATAATGCAACCCTTAGTGATAGTGATAAGTGTAAGGATGCAAATTTCCAATTGAGTCCTTTATTGTTTTGGCTCAATTCCGGACAAAAACGTTTGAGTCATAGGATAGAGTACATTGATCATCCTCTAAGCCTATGACATGTTTTGTTGAAGACGTAGCGGCCAAGTGTATAAAGCTTCATCAAAATGTCGAGTTTACGTGCCTCGTTTCTACGTCATCAATAGCGGTTTCATGCTCCCAAGGTATGAATGCATTTATGTGTATATAGGTGCTTGGAACAAGTTTTTATTGGGTGTTAGGTTTTTAAAACTGTGTTTCATTTTCAGATGCTTTTCTATTAAAACTTATATTCAGATGTTTTTCTATTAAAACTTATATATAAAGTATAAAATGTTTCTGGGCTTAAAGAGAATTTTTGAACATTCCGTGAGTTCGTTCGATATGTCGTTCGAACGAGTTTTTCATTCGAACCAGATGTCATTCGAATGAGTTTGCCAACGAGTTCCCAGTATAAGCCTTTGAAATGTCGTTCGATATGTCGTTCGAACGAACCTTATGTTCAAATGAGATATCCAACGAGATTTCTAATGAGTTCAATCTGGAACTACGTTAGAAGTCTCGTTCGAACGAAATGTCGTTCGAACGAGATGTCAGGCGGGAACAGTTTTTGACAGTTTTTCTCCCACTTCCCCACTTGTTTCTTAACTCATTTGTCTCAGACTTTATTATGTGCAGGAAACCATTTTTCTAAGACATCTTTTTCATACCATACCAACTCTTAGGGAGTGTTTTGAGAGCAAAAATCATAAAGAGATAAAGATCACATTTTGAGTGTTATTTTTCAAGAGAAAATCTTCTATCACTCTAGTTTACACCCATATTTGTTTCTTCCAAGTTCATATATACATATCAATTACTTGGAGCATTTTGGCTCCAGTTTATGTCTACACCAATAAGAATAGAAGTTTGGGTTTCCTTCTATATCCCCCAAAGAAGAAGACTTTTCGTGATTTACCCACTTATACAAAGGCTCCTAGTTCGGGTGACGGTGACCACATAAAGTCCGATCGGTGGATTCCGAGACCGCGGTGGAGATCTGTGGTTATTCTCTAGGAAGAGGTATCTACAAGAAGGTGTGTCGAGGCTTGAGAGGGATCGAGTCGTGTGATATATGTCTTTTGTCTTGTAATTGTAAATTCCGTACTTAGTGGATTTGAGGCTAGCGCCGTCCGAGGTTGTTTCCCGTTGTCGGTTTTTCCTCATACATCGCGGCGTAGTGGATTAATTGTTTATTTTATCTTTTGCAAAATCACCTAGAACGCATGCTTAAGTAAAAAGCTAAAATTGGTTTAATTTAATCACTACATGTTTAATTTGGTGCTTAATTAATATTGGATAATGTTTAGTTAATTAATTCAAGTCATCTAATTTAATTGTTAAAATTGGTTTGGCCTAACTTGATAACATTGCAAAAAATGACTTAGGCAAATTTGTAGGACTTGGGTTAATTTATGGTGTTTAAGTGAAATTGAAATTAGTGTGTGTGTTTAAGTTAATTTCACTTTGGTTTGATTTTAATTTTGGAATAAATTAAAATTTGGTGTTTTTAAGTTGTGAACCATCACCTCTTTACGCTTCCGCATCTATTTTATAAAAAGGTAATATATGTTTTAAGAAATTTAAAAATCGGGGGCCCCTCGGGCGACTACAAATTGGTATCAGATCCAAAAACGATAAATTACTTCGTTAAGATCCTTTAAATATTTTTGGCTAAAATGGAATTTTCTCCATTTTCAAAATTTCCTATTTTTGATGGTTCTAACTACGCATATTGGAAAGCGTGAATGAAATCGGCACTAAAATCTATCGATGAGAGGGTTTGGATGTCTGTTGTTAACGGGTGGTCTCCACCAACTCATTTAGTAGAAAATGAACGTGTTCCCAAATCGACCGATAGATGGAGTGAGGGTGAATTTAAACTTTCAAATTTTAATTCCCGTGGTTAAAATGCCTTGTTTAGCGCAGTCACACCGGATGAATTCTGACGTATTAAGACGTGTGAGACCGTTAAAGAAGCGTGGGATATTTTGTAACTCACTCATGAGGGTACAAGTGTCGTTAAAGCTTCGAAACTCCAAAACCTCACCACTCAATTTGAAACCATCAAAATGAACGATAAAGAAACTTTTGATGAATTCTATGCTAGTCTTTTCGATATTGTTAATTCATCTTTTAACTTGGGAGAGAAAATACTCGACAACCGAGTAGTAAAGAAAATTTTAAGGTCCCTACCCGATAGATTTATTCCTAAATTGACTGTTTTAAATTCTTTACCAACTTTAGCTTCTACGAAATTAGAAGAGCTTGTAGGTGATTTACAAACCTATGAACTAGACATGTTTCCCTCTAAAATTGAAAAGAAAATAGAAAAGGACGTTGCTTTAAAAGCCCGAAAAGAGGTCAAACAAGTAGTGGAGAGCGAGAGTGATAGTGACTCAGAAGACATGGCCTTGTTTTCTCGGAAATTTAGAAAATTTCTTAAATTTAACAAAGATAAATTTAAAAATGATTTTAAGAATTTTGAAACTTCTAAGCATAACAAAGCCGAGAGGATCCCTAAAACTATTAATGAAAATTTAAATAGGGACGAGTCAAATAGGTGTTTTAGTTTTGAGGGTTATGGCCATAGGTCTTCTGAGTGCCCCACTAAACTAAGGAAAGAGGGTAAGCGACCCATTTCATACAATGCAACCCTTAGTAATAGTGATAAGGAAGAGGGACCCGATTCCCCCACTAAGCCTAACTTTGTGGCTTTTATGGCTAGTCATGTCAGCACCGATAATGAATCTTTTCATGAAGATATTCAAACACATGACACTTCCTTGGTCAAAGTTTATGAATCTCCTATTTTTGATGGTAGTGAGAGTGAAGAAGAAAAAAAGAGTGAAAATGAAGAAGAGGTTAATGTGAGTGAACTTCAAAATTCTTTTCAAGAATTATGTGAAGAATCTATTAAATTAAAAAGAGCTAATTTCAAGTTGGAAGCTAGTTTAAAAGAGCATGTCAAGGTCATTGATGATAGTATGTTGGTAGAAGACCTTAGGACACGTGAGAGGACTCTTCGAGAGAAGCTAGAATATATAGAAAGCGAGCGAGATAGCCTTAAAGGTTTAATGGAATCCTTGAAAAAGGAGCTTCTCGAGTTTGAAGAAAGAAATGTTTTGTTATAGTCTAAAATTGTAGAATTAGAAATTAAATTAAAAGACTCTAGTAATGTCAAATTTGATTTGGAATGTCGTTCGGAAAAATTAGATAAAATCTTAGGAATGGTCCAAATTAAAAATGACATGTGTTGTTTAGCCTTCAATACTTATAATGAATCTACTCGTAAAGTCAAAACCAATGTTTTAGGAGAATCCACTAGGAAAGCATTTCGAGATCATCCCTTAGGTACCAAATTTCGACATAATTTTACTTGTACTCATTGTGGTCAAAAAGGTCATCTTAGGAAATTTTGTTTTGATCTTAAACGAATTCCTAGAAAATCCCAACGTAAAGTAACCAAGGTAGTTAACGTTCCTACACCCCAAGATTGTCATTCTTCATTAATTTGGGTTAGGAAATAGGGTTTTTGATTCTAATTTACTTTCACATGCTTCCCCCTTGCTAAATCTAAAGGATGAATGTGTTAGTGCTTGCATACTTTAGCTTTTGTACTTCATGCTATATTCACATGCTAAATGTATGCTTGTTTAATCATTTTCTAGTCATTACTTTATATCATATCACATGCTAGAATAATGATTTTTGTTTATCTTTTGTATTTTATTTCTTCATTTTGTTTGCATTAAATGAAAAATACAAAAAGATTTTTGTTTATCATTTGAAGTTTTTATCTCTTGATAATTTAAGCTTAATGAAAAGTTCAAATGGTTTTTGTTTGTCTTTTGAGTATATATTTTTTATTTTTGGTTAAAAATTTCAAAAACTCAAAAAGATTTTATGTTGTGTGTATTTTAGTTTGACACACTTTATGTGGCATATACTTGTGTTTGAATCCCATATTTTACGCTCCCATGTCTCTAGAACTTTTGGTTTAGATTGTCAATCCTTAAAATGTTCTTTATCATATTTTTATGGAGTAGTTGGATTTTGTACCGATTAAATGGATTTTATTTTTATATATGCCTCTATTCACACATGCACAAGCTCATTTGAAATTTTAATGTCACGTGTTATATTTGAGCTTTGTGAGGTGTTCTCCTACCAATCTTGTCATCTACATATTTATGACCTAGAGGACTAGTGCATGTCGAAATCCGTTGCGCGTGAGCTTGTGAGATGTAAAAAATGATATATATAAATGTGCACAGGGAAGGTCTCTGAAAGGAATAATAATCCTTTGCGATTGTAAGCCACCGTTTGAAATGGACCTAAAAGAAATACGTGGCCCAAAGGCCTAAAAATAGAAAATGGCACTAAAAGAAAAATAATTGCCAAGGCCTAGTTTGATTGATATATTCATTCAATATAAAAGAATATATATATGCTTCTTGAGGGAGATTGGATGGTATATCAACGGTTTGCACAATGTCCGTTTATCCTAGTGGTCTTTATTGTCATGACTCTATTTGGTTTGTAGAATCATCAAAACTCTAGGCTTGTAGGTATTGTGTATGTTTGTTCATTGAGTTCAATCTATATTGTCACAAGAGGTTATATTCAAATGTGATGAAGTTTGCAATCAAATGAGAACTCCGTGAACATGTTTTAAGTGATTGGGTCTAAATTTAATTGTTACTAGTTCACACCCCAACAATTCCGTTTCCATATGACACATTTTTGCCATACTAGTGTGAAAGACTCCTATTATATTTTGTGTGTGTCATTTGTATGTTTATATCTATGTATGTGTACTTACATCTATTAGTTATACTTTATGTATACATATATTTGATATTTGTGTTTAGTCTTTGCCGTGCTTTCTAGTTCATATATGCTTTAATTCATACTTGGTATCTATCTAGTTGCATTCTTTGTTGATATCACATGCTTAATACTTTATTTATCTTATTGGTATTCTTATCTTGCATTCTAGTTGGTATCCATTATTACATATTTTATTCTTTAACCTTTGTCTATTCTTGAACAAAAAGGGGGAGAATGATAGGGGGAGAAATGGTATCTAAACCTATTATCATCGTATCTTAGTTTGGGGGAGATTTATCTTGGGGGGGACGTCTTTCTAAGTTGATAAAGGGATAGAATTAATTTAGGGGGAGTACTTACTTTACTTGCATTAAATATTATATTCCCTATGAGTGCAATGTGTTTGCTTAAGTGTGCAGGAAGAATCATGGCCACTTTCACCGGCAAAGATTGTGATCCTTTGGGTTGTTTGAGTCAAGCATTGCTATTTTATTTTGGGTGGGACTTTTATTAGTCTAGTAAAGCTTGACGGACCTTTAGGATTTTTGTTGGTTTTTGTCCCGGAATAGCCAAAGGGGGAGATTTGTTAGGACGCAAATTTCCAATTGAGTCCTTTATTGTTTTGGCTCAATTCCGGACAAAAACGTTTGAGTCATAGGATAGAGTATATTGATCATCCTCCAAGCCTATGACATGTTTTGTTGAAGACATAGCGGCCAAGTGTATAAAGATTCATCAAAATGTCGAGTTTACGTGCCTCGTTTCTACGTCATCAATAGTGGTTTCATGCTCCCAAGGTATGAATGCATTTATGTATATATAGGAGCTTGGAACAAGTTTTTATTGGGTGTTAGGTTTTTAAAACTGTGTTTCGTTTTCAGATGCTTTTCTATTAAAACTTATATTCATATATTTTTCTATTAAAACTTATATATAAAGTAAAAAATGTTTCTGGGCTTAAAGAGAATTTTTGAACATTCCGTGAGTTCGTTCGATATGTCGTTCAAACGAGTTTTTCGTTCGAACCAGATGTCGTTCGAACGAGTTTGCCAACGAGTTCCCAGTATAAGCCTTTGAAATGTCGTTCGATATGTCATTCGAACGAACCTTATGTTCGAACGAGATATCCAACGAGATTTCTAATGAGTTCAATCTTGAACTATGTTAGAAGTCTCGTTCGAATGAGATTTCGTTCGAACGAAATGTCGTTCGAACGAGATGTCAGGTGGGAACAGTTTTTGGCAGTTTTTGACAATTTTTCTCCCACTTCCCCACTTGTTTCTTAACTGATTTGTCTCAGACTTTATTATGTGCGGGAAACCATTTTTCTAAGACATCTTTTTCATACCATACCAACTCGAGAAAAAGATCATGTTTTGAGTGTTATTTTTCAAGAGAAAATCTTCTATCACTCTAGTTTACACCCATATTTGTTTCTTCCAAGTTCATATATACATATGAATTGCTTGGAGCATTTTGGAACTGGTTTATCTTTACACCAATAAGAAGAGACGTTTTTATGATTTACCCACTTGGATAAAGGCTCCTAGTTCGGGTGACGATGACCACATAAAGTGCGATCGGTGGATTTCGAGACCGCGGTGGAGCTCCGTGGTTATTTGCAAGGAAGAGGTATCTACAAGAAGGAGCGTCGAGGCTTGAGAGGGATCGAGTTGTGTGATGTAAGTATTTTGTCTTGTAATTGTAAATTTTGTACTTAGTGGATTTGAGGCTAGGACCGTCTGAGATTGTTTCCCGTTGTGGGTTTTTCCTCATACATCGCGCCGTAGTGGATTAATTGTTTATTTTATCTTTTGAAAAATCAACTAGAACGCATGCTTAAGTAAAAAGATAAAATTGGTTTAATTTAATCATTACATGTTTAATTTGGTGCTTAATTAGTATTGGATAATGTTTAGTTAATTAATTCAAGTCATTTAATTTAATTGTTAAAATTTGTTTGGCCTAACTTGATAACATTGCAAAATATGACTTAGGCAAATTTCTAGGACTTGGGTTAATTAATGGTGTTTAAGTGAAATTGAAATTAGTGTGTGTGTTTAAGTTAATTTCACTTTGGTTTGATTTTAATTTTGGAATAAATTAAAATTTGGTGTTTTTAAGTTGTGAACCATCACCTCTTTACGCTTCCGCATCTATTTCATAAAAAGGTAATATATCTTTTAAGAAATTTAAAAATCGGGGGCCCCTCGGGCGACTACAATAAGGAAGAGGGACCTGATTCCCCCACTAAGCCCAATTTTTTGGCTTTTATGGCTCGTCATGTGAGCACTGATAGTGAATCTTCTCATGAAGATATTCAAACACATGACACTTCCGAGGTCAAAGTTTTTTATTCCCTTGTTTCTTTATGGTAGTGAGAGTGAAGAAGAGAGAGAAAATGAAAATGATGAGGTTGATGTGAGTGAACTTCAAGTTGATTTTCAAGAATTATTTGAAGAATCTATTAAATTGAAAAGAGGTAATTTGAAGTTAGAAGCTTGTTTAAGAGAGTGTGTCAAGGTTGTTGATGAGAGTGCGTTAGTGGAAGACCTTATGACACGAGAGAGAAGCTAGAATATATAGAAGGCGAGAGAGATAGCCTTAAAGGTTTAATAGAATCCTTGAAAAAGTATCTTCTTGAGTTTGAAGAGAGAAATGTGTTGTTAGAGTCTAAAATTGTAGAATTAGAAATTAAACTAAAAGACTCTAGCAAAGTCAAATTTGATTTGCAGTGTAGGTCCGAAAAACTAGATAAGATCTTAGGAACGGTCCAAATCAAAAATGACTTGTGTGGTTTAGGCTTCGATACTTGTAGTGAATCAACACATAAAGCCAAAACCAATGTTTTAGGAGAATCCACTAGGAGCGCTTTTAGAGATCACTCCTTAGGTAAATCTTTTCGTCGTGAGTTTAGGTGTTCACATTGTGGTTGAAAAGGTCATCTTAGGAAATTTTGTTTCGATCTTAAAAGAGGTCCCAAAAAATCCCAACGTAAGGAAACCAAGGTAGCCAAGATTCCTACACCCCGAGATTGTCATTCGTCATTAGTTTGGGTTAGGAGATCCGACTTGGTAACTTTACAAGATAGGCTTTTTTATTCTCATTTACTTTCACATGCTTCCTCCCTTGCAAAATCTAAAGGTTGAATGTGTTAGTTTTGTTTGCATACTTTTAGCTCTTGTACTTCATGATATATTATCATGCTAAATATATGCTTGTTTTAATCATTTTCTAGTCTATGCTCCATGCCTAATCACATGCTAGAATTATGATTTTTGTTTATCTTTTGTATTCTATTCCTTTCATTTTTGTTTGCATTAAATTAAAAATACAAAAAGATTTTTGTTTATCATTTGTGTTTTACCTTCTTGGTAATTTAGGCTTAATGAAAAATACATATGATTTTTGTTTGTCTTTTGAGTAAATATTTTTATTTTTAGTTAAAAATTGTCAAAAAAACTCAAAAAGATTTTTTTTGTGTGTATTTTAGTTTGACACACTTTATGTGGCATATACTTGTGTTTGAATCCCATCTTTTATGCTCCCATTTGGCTAGAACTTTTGGTTTATATTGTCAATCCTTATTATGTTCTTTACCATGCTTACATGGAGTAGTTGGATTTTGTGTTGTTTAAATGGATTCTATTTTTATATGCCTCAGTTCACACATGCACGAGCTCTTTTGAATTTAACTTCATATGTATATTTGAGCTTTGTGAGGTGTTCTCCTACCAATCTTGTCATCTACATATTTGTGACCTAGGAGGACTAGTGCATGTCAAAATCCGTTGCACGTGAGATTTGTGTGAGATATTAAAAAAATTATATATATAAATGTGCACGGGGAAGGGCTCCGAAAGGATTTATTATCCTTTGCGATTGTAAGATGCCATTTGAAATGGACCTAAAAGAAATATGTGGTCCAAAGGCCTAAAAGAAAATATGGCATTAAAAATAAAAATAATTGCCAAGGCCTATGTTTAGTTGATTTATTCATTCAAAAGATTGAAAAAATATGCTAATTGAGGGAGTTTGGATGATATATCAACGGTTTGCACAATGTCCGTTTATCCTAGTTGCGCTTACAATGTCATGACTCTATTGGTTTGTAGAATCATTAACATGCTAGGCTTGTATGCATTGTGAATGTTTGTTCATTGAGTTCAATCTATATTGTCACATGAGGTGATATTCAAATGTGATGAAGTTTGCAATCAATTGAGAACTCCGTGAACATGTTTTAAGTGATTGGGTCTAAATTTAATTGTTGCTAGCTCACACCCCAACACTTCCGTTTCCATATGACACATTTTCGCTATACGAGTGTGAAAAGCTTATTTTATTTTGTGTCATTTGGGTGTTTATATCTATATATGTGTACTCATGTCTATTTGGTATATATTATGTATACATATATTTGATATTTTCGTTTTGTCTTTGCCTTGCCTTTTAGTCCATTTATGCTTTAATTCATAATTGGTATCTATCTTGTTGCGTTCTTTATTGATATCACATGCTTAATACTTTATGTAACTTATTGGTATCATTTTCTTGCATCCTGGTTGGTATCCGTTATTATTTGTTGGATTAGTTGTGCTTTTGTTGCCCATATGTGTTAATGTTCTCATCACTTTTGCACATTTGCATGTTTAGCTTGTTATCCCATTTTATTTATCCTTTGTTTAGTTTAAGGGTAATATGCTTTGGGGGAGATAAGTTAATTTTTTATTCTTTAGCCTTTGTCTATTCCTGAACAAAAAGGGGGAGAATGATAGGGGGAGAAATGGTATCTAATCCTATTGTAATCGTATCTTAGTTTCGGGGAGATTTAACTTAGGGGGAGTCGCTATCTTCTTAGTTTGATCATGTTTGATAAAGGGGATAATTCATTAAGGGGGAGTAATTATTTTAATTGTATTTAATATTTTGATATTCCCTATGTGTTTGATAGTTTGCTTAAGTGTGCAGGAAGAAGAATTCTTATATATATGGCAACTTTCTCCGGCAAAGATTTTGATCCTTGGGTCTTTAGTCAAGTATTGGGTGGGATGTTCGTGTTTAGTAGAGCTTGACGGTCCTTTAGGATTTTTGTTTAGTTTTTGTCTCGGAATAGCCAAAGGGGGAGATTTGTAAGGACACAAATTTCCAATTGAGTCCTTTGTAGTTTTGGCTCAATTCCGGACAAAAACGTTTGGGTCATAGGATAGAGTTTTTTTATCATTCTTCAAGCCTATAACATGCTAAAGTTGAAGACGTAGCGGCCAAGTTTAAAGCTTCATCATATTGCCGAGTTTAATGTGCCTTGTTTCTACGTCATCAATAATGTTCCGTTTACTCCTAAGGTATGAATGCATTCTGCATATATATATAGGAGCTTGGAACATTTTATATTGGGTGAACGTTTATTTAAAACTGTTGTTTTTTTTCAGAAATATTTTATTAAAACTTTAAAATTAAAGTATATAAAGTTTATGGGCTAAAAACAAAATTTTAAAACTTTCTGGAAGTTCGTTCGAAATGTCGTTCGAACGAGTTTGTCATTCGAACCACAATGTCATTCGAACCAGTTTGCCAACGAGTTCCTAGATAGGCCAATGGAATGTCATTCGAAGTATCGTTCGAATGAGAATGATGGTTCGAACGAGATATCCAACGAGATTTCTAACGAGTTCACACCGAAACTTCGTTAGAAGGCTCGTTCGAACGAGACTTCATTCGAACGAAAATCTCGTTCAAACGAGTTTGGGCGGGAACAGTTATTTGGCAGTTTTGAGCAATTTTTCCCATGTTTCCCACTACTTTTCCAACTAACTTTTCATCTGATTATCTAAGTGCGGGAACCAACATTTTTGGTTTATATTTTTTACATCTTTCCATCTCTAAGAGAGTGTTTTAGTGCAAAATTCCAAAAAGAAAAAGTTCATGTTTTGAGTGTTCATCTTTCAAAGAAAAAATCATTTAACACTCTAGCTTACACCCATATTGTTTATTCCAATTCTTATTTATATATATATACATTGTTTGGAGTTTTAGCACCGGTTTTTATCTCTACTGTTTTGAAGAGACGTTTGGGTTTGTTTCTAAATCCCACAAAGAAGAAGATGTTTGCGTTGATTTACCCACTTAGAGAAAGGCTCCTAGTTTAGGTGATGGTGACCATATAAAGTCTGATCGGTGGATTTCGAGACCGCAGTGGAACTCCGTGGTTATTTGCTAGGCAGATACAAGAAGAAGAGTCGGGGCTTGAGAGGGATCGAGTCGAGTGTTGTAAGTCTTACTGTCTTGTATTTGTAAAACCATACTTAGTGGATTTGAGGCTAGGGTCGTCCGAGGTTTTTTCCCGTTGTGGGTTTTTCCTCTTACATCACGACGTAGTGATTCATTGTTTATTTTATCTTTGCTATACTCACCTAGAACGCATGCTTAGGTAAAAAGATAAAATTTGGTTCAATCACTTCTTATGTTTAATTTGGTGCGAAATTAATATTGGTTAATGTGTAGTTTATTCAAGTCATTAATTTAATTTGTTAAAATTTGGTTTGGCCTAATTTGGTAAAATTGAAAAATATGACTTAGGCAAATTTCTAGGACTTGGGTTAATTGTGTTTAAGTGAAATCAAATTGTGTGGGTGTGTTCCATCATATTTCACTTGTTTTAATTTTAATTTAGAAGTAACTTAAAATTTGTTGTTTTTATGAACCATCTACACTTCCACATCTCATAAAAGGAAATTATTACTTTTCGTGAAGTAAAAAGAGTTTTTTGTTTAAAATCGAGGGCCTCGCGTTCAACAAAGTGGTATCAGAGCCAACGCGATAATTTACTTCGTTAAAGATCCTTTAATTACTTTTGGCTAAAATGGAATTTTCCCCATTTTCTAAATTTCCTATATTCGATGGTTCTAACTACGCGTATTGAAAAGAATGAATGAAATCGACACTTAAACCTATCGATGAGAGGTTTTGGATGTCTGTAGTTAACGCGTGGTCTCCACCAACACATTTAGTAGATAATGAACATGTTCCCAAAACGGCCGATAGATGGAGTGAGAACGAATTTAAACTTTCTAATTTTAATTCCCGAGGTTTAAATGCCTTGTTTAGCAGGGTCACGCCGGAAGAACTTCGTCGCATTATGACGTGTGAAACCACTAAAGAAGCTTGGGATATTTTACAACTCACTCATGAAGGTACAAGTATCGTTAGAAGGCTCGTTCGAATGAGATGTCGTTCGAACGAAAATCTCGTTCGAACGAGTTTTGGGGGGAACAGTTATTTGGCCGTTTTGAGCAGTTTTTCCTATGTTTCCCACTACTTTTCCCATTAAACTTTCACCTAATTATCTAAGTGCGGGAACCAACATTTTTGGTTTAGATTTTTCACATCTTTCCATCTCCAAGAGAGTGTTTGAGTGCAAAATTCCAATAAGAAAAAGTTCATGTTTTGAGTGTTCATCTTTCAAAGAAAAAATCATTTAACACTCTAGCTTACACCCATATTGTTTATTCCAAGTCTTCTTTATATATATATATATATATATATATATATATATATATATATATATATATATATATATATATATATATATATATATACATTGCTTGGAGTTTTGGCACCGATTTTTATCTCTACCATTTTGAAGAGACGTTTGGGTTTACTTCTAAATCCCACAAAGAAGAAGATGTTTTCGTTGATTTACCCACTTGGAGAAAGGCTCCTAGTTTAGGTGACGGTGACCATATAAAGTCCGATCGGTGGATTCTGAGACCACGGTGGTGATCCGTGGTTATTTTTTAGGCGGAGGTATATACAAGAAGAGGCGTCGGGACTTGATAGGGATCGAGTCGAGTGTTGTAAGTCTTACTGTCTTGTATTTGTAAAACCATACTTAGTGGATTTGAGGCTAGGGTCATCCGAGGTTTTTTCCCGTTGTGGGTTTTTCCTCGTACATCGCGGCGTAGTGATTCATTGTTTATTTTATCTTTTGCTATACTCACCTAGAACGCATGCTTAAAATTTGGTTTAATCACTACTTATGTTTAATTTGGTGCTAAATTAATATTGGGTAATGTGTAGTTTATTCAAGTCATTAATTTAATTTGTTAAAATTTGGTTTGGCCTAATTTGGTAAAATTGAAAAATATGACTTAGGCAAATTTCTTGGACTTGGGTTAATTGTGTTTAAGTGAAATCAAATTGCGTGTGTGTGTTCCATCATATTTCACTTGTTTTAATTTTAATTTAGAAGTAAATTAAAAATTGTTGTTTTTATGAACCATCTACGCTTCCGCATCTCATAAAAGGAAATTATTATTTTCGTGAAGTAAAAAGAATTTTTTGTTTAAAATCGGGGGCCTCGCGTTCAAAAATTATTGATTGGTGTCCTCTACACTGTTTTTTTTTTAAATTTTCTCGATACACTCATACTTGTAAATTTTCAGTTTGATGCCAGGAATAAAGCTATTGTTTCTGCTAAATTTGACCTACTTAGGTGGTGAAAAAATATATTTGAGGCTGGCCATATTCCTTTGTCCAAGGAAGATTTATCAGGATAGCTATGCCCATATGTTTTTGACCAACTGAAGGAGTCTTACAACCATGTTCATTACCTCTTGGAAAGAGTTGTAGGGAATAATGTTGTTTATTATGAGTTGATTGAGCAGATGTAGGAAGATCACGAATTTTCCAAGGCACTACACCAATCTAACTATGAAGCCAAGTATAAGGCATTAAGTGAAGGCTATAGCTTTGACAAGAAGTTAAAAGACATCACTTCAGCCCTGAATAAGAAAGAATTGGCCTTGAAATAAGAACTGGAGAATGCATAATCAGTTGTTGTTGTGTTGGAGAGAGAAAAAAATGTATTGAGGAATGGACTTGAAAATTTGAAGAAATCAACCACCACTGGTCCATATGAAGGGATTTTATTCTTGAAGACCGAGAATTCTAGGTTGTTGGAGGAGCTGAAAGATTTGTAGAAGAATAAGACCAAACCTGACCAATCCCCAAGGGAAAATATAGTTGTTCTGCCAAATATTGATGAGGAAAGAACCAAGAAAACTCTGGCAGACCATGATGCTCAGCTCAAGGAGAAATACAAGGCTATCAAAAAGCTTCAACATAGTGTGGATCGACTTACCTTTTATTTCCACAAGCAACTTAGAGTTGTTTTGATGGATGGGTATAATGAAGCTTGACTTATTTGAATTTCCATATGGAGTAAGACGTGAATGAGGGTTATAAATGGGGTTAGTTGAACCTTCTCGCCTTATTGAAGATACCCAAAAATAATGAATTGTGGCATTGGCATACCCTAGGGATGTTATACTATCATGATCCTTCATTCTCGATTGACTTTAGTTGGATCCCTAGTGATGACATTCCTTAGTGTTTGATTCGAAAATATCTTGGGGACTTCGGCCTTCAAGGAGAAGTGGAATATGCTCGTCCCCAACATCTTCTTGATCGATCGAGCGGTGATAGGTTTACTAGTAGAAGACCTTTTAGTTCCATCAATCATCCCAGCACTCTTGATGAACCTCCTGTTGGGATGAGATAGGCTTACGAAAAGCGTCTAATGGAATAACTTGTATCTTGTATTTTTTTATCTTTATTTTGTAATTCAAGTTCAATGGAATGAAATTAAATTCTTTAAGACACTTTTGTCCTTTATATTTAAGCCTGCAGTTGATATTAATATTATTTTCGACTAGGTAGCCAGTACTCTGGCTAGTTAATAGGTCTATTGATTAAATGTCCTTCTTAAATGCTAGATGTTCGATTCGTGATTGAATCTGATAGTAATGCCTTAGATTCTACTAACGATGTTCTTAGATAAAACTGTGAACAATTTTGTTGAACTAAGTTGTAGCATTAGTTATTAATGGAGATTAAGTGTCTTAGGAATGTATAATTATCCTTGTATATTAACTTAGTCAGATAAAACATCTTGTGTTTGACTTTGAGTCTTACAGGAGATTATACTAACTTCTAGTTCGTTGATTAGGCATAAATTCTTTATATTTATCCCCGCAATTTAGAGGCTTTTATCATCTTGTGCGATGTAAATTAAGTTGATTTATCTCATATCATTGCTACTGACATCTTTTGTATAGTGCATCGAGTTTCATGTATTTCTCATACATTTTGCAGGTATTTTATACAAGCGAAGAAAAGGAGAAAACTCAAAATCAAGAGAGAAAGAAAAGAAGAAAATTAAAGGGAAAATAGTAATTTTACACCAGGAATTCGGACACAGAACCTAAACAAAAGTTGAAGACCTCAAGTCCACAAGCATTTAAGAAGAAACGACATTCATATCTGAGTCCCAAGTGAAAAGTTATGGAGCTTCATAGTTGAGAAGAAATCAAGAAAAAACGTGAGAGTTATATATTAGAGTTGTGCATGGTTCAAACACTTAAAAAAACATGAGAGTTATATATTATTGTACCACCAAACATTAAAGAGGATGTTTTTTACATAGTTTAGAGATCTTTTGGAAGGCAAGAACCCTATGATTTATTTTGTTCAACAATTATTCATTTTTAGCATAAAATTCAAGGTTCTTCTTCAATACAAGTAATATTCCTTTGTTACTTTTAATTTCTCTCATCTTTTGGTTTATGATTCATTATTTTCTTTGTTATAATTCTCTTTTACATGTTTGATCACACTTTTAACGTAGGAATGATTTCATGCACCATAGATTTCTTGTTTATTAGTAGTTGCACCATACTAGGCTAAATTTTTAGTGGGTTGGGGTACATGAACCATACCTAGGTAACACATATGGATTTAAAAGTGATTAAAGAAATTATTTCTCATACAAAGGTTTGAATTTATCAAAACAAAAGTTGTAAGGCTTTTAATTTCGTTTGCCCTAGGTAACCGTAATGTTTAAGGGTGCAATTGGCATGTTGGTAACTTCTCATCCTCATCAAATACAATTTTTGATTTGATATTGTGCGGCATTTAGTCCTCATATGTCCAAATGCTTAGAGAGTATTTGATGTCTCTTTGAATGAAGAATTATCTTTTTGAATCTTTTATGTTCTATGTTTATACCGACGGTTCGGGAGAGTGTACCCTAACTCCATTTTCTCACATATAGTTAATGTTTAACTTAGTTCAATTTGCATGCTTCATTAGTTCTTAATTTAATTCATATTGTAGTAGTTGATAGGTATAGTCACAAACTCATCAGGGTACGCATTCGCTTTAAAATTTCACAAAGTTCAAAATGCCCAAAATTTCAAAAAAAAAATAGAAAAATTCAAAAATTTCCAAAAATATTGAAATTTTTTTAAAAAGTCAAAAATATTTTTCTTCAAAATAAATAAAATTTGGAATTTAAGTTTTTCAAAAACATTACTAAAATTTTGTTTGAAGCCCCAAATTGTAAAAATCAAGAGCACTAAGCCGAAATTGATCAGAGATGGAAATTGCACGAAAATTGACGACTTTACGAATAAATGTGGAGATTAATCAACCCGGTGACATTTTGATCCTTTCGATTGTGGTGAGTTATTAAATCAATTCGAGTTAAAATTAACTCAAAGTTCAATTCAACGTTTAAAATAACTCGTTGACGATTGATTAGGCATAAATTCTTCCTAATTTATCCCTTAATTTAGTTACTTTTAGCACCTCGAACAACGTAATCGAGTTAACTTTATCTCATAATCTTGCTAGTGACTTATTTTAACAAATACACCGAGTTTCTGGTATTTCATATGAGTTTTGTAGGCATTTGATGTCAAGAAACGAAAGAAGGAGACCAGAAGAATAAAGAAAGACAAGAAGGAAAGTCAAAAGGGCAAAAGCATAATTCTATCTGGAATTCGGATGAGGTACCTAAAGAGAAGTTGAAGATATCACACTCATGAGCACATAGGAAGAAACGGAACCTCAATCGGAATCCCGAAACAAAAGATATGAGCAGTCAAAGTTAAGAGAAAAAGTCAACTAGGCAGACCGATCCGCCCCTACCCCGGACCGGTCCGCTATGCCAAACTCCAGAAGACCCCGGATCGAAAGCAAAACGAAGAAGGGAGAAAATAAAAAGAACCGGTTAGCCCCAGACCAGTCCACCAGGAAATAAAAAGAACAGATCCGCTTGGGAGGCAGACCAGTCCGCCTAAGGCCCGGACCGGCCCAGCCATCGAGATTCTCAAATCTTATCTTCTGCTAAAAAGAGTCCTAGTGCAGCTGAAATTCTTGAATTGTTGTAGGGTATAAAAATCCGTTTTATTATCATTATTGTAACGGAGATTTAGGGGGAATTATTAGAATTTTCCTTTCTTTTCCAGCAAACCCTAGTTTAGATACAATTTCGAGTTTCAATTGCAATAGTGAAGATTATTCAGAAGTTCTTTGATTACCAGTATTCGTAATTGTTGTAGTTATTGCTTTGGTAAAATTAGTGAGTTGTTTCTTCTTTTAAATTTCTTTCCACATCAATTTATATGTTCTCCTTAGATTAATCATGGTTTTCTGCAAATCAAACACTGTTTTCATCACTTTCAGCATGCTAGGCTAGATTTTCTAAGGTCGGGATACATGAACCCAGGCTGATGTGTTAGTTGCATGTGTATAATATTAATCCTATGAATTTAGTGATTGATTACGACCGTATCACGTAGGAACACAACAATTGTAGATCTTTATATCTCGTTTGCCTCTGGGTAACCGGGATGATTTAGAATGCAATTCGAGTGTCACTATCGCGATACCGATTTACTCATCCTCGGATTAAGTATGACGCGGGCTTGAACCTCGTATACATAATGCTTGGGAGTACTAATTTTAGGGTCAAATTAATCAGTTAAATTTACGATTAGTATTTTAACTGCAATACACTAGGGTTGGGGGATTGTATTACCGTCCTATTTTTATCATTGATAGTTTAAACTTTTAAATCAGTTTTCATTAGCAGTTTAGGCAAATTAGTATAATTGCATCTTTTCATACTTGCATAATTGCATTTAGTTTAATCATTCCCAAAACCAAATCATTTTCTCTTTTTCTTTTTAGAGTCCAAGTTAGGATTCCTTAGTCTTTTCTCGTCATCACAACTTCGTTGTCTTAGTTCCCTGAGAATCGATACCCGACTTATCAGATTATTACTTGAGCGATAGGCTTGTACTTGGGCCTAGAGTGAACGCATTTCTGAGACACATTTTTAGTCGCATCAAGTTTTTTGATCGAGGTGGAAACCGAGCGTCTGTGTAAATACGCTAGTCGTTGTTATCGGCTTCCGACCACAATACAAAAAAACGTAAACTTTAACTACACTCTTATGGAGTATAGTGGCGAGTCTGGGTATCGAATCCACAGGGAATGTTTTGTAGATTTTAATTGATTTATTACTTCAAAAAATAAAGTTTAAAAGATGATGATTGAGTGAGAAAGGAAAAAGAGAAAAATAAAGAAGTTAACTAAAATTAATTGGAAAATTAAGGTAGAGACACAATTCCCCAACCCTAGAGTATTGACGGTATAAAACTTATCGTAAATTTAAGTGATTAATTAGACCCAGAATTTAGTACTCCCAAGCATTACGTATATGAGGTGCAAGACCGCATCATACTTAATTTGAGGACGAGTAAATCGATATTTCACTAGTTACACTCAAATTGTACTCTAAAGCATCCCGGTTACTCGGAAGCAACCGAGATCTAAAGATCTATAATTGTCGTATTTCTATGTAATACGGTCATAATCAAACCTTTAAATTTAGAGGATTAATTTTATGTACATACAACTATCACATCAGGTTGGGTTCATGCATCCCAACCTTTAAAAACCTAGCCTAACATGGTGAAATTAATAATTAAAAGTGCTGGAAATAAAAGTTACCGAGATTGAAGAACAAGAACATGCAAGAAGAAATTAAAGATTGAAGAAAAACTGGAAAAGCTCTTGAATTAATAGTGCAAAATATATGAATCTTTCTCCTAGATGTCCCTACTTGTTATGAAGCTTTTACATCAATGAAATCTGAATAAAAAAAGTCCCAATGACTAAATATATAGGCTAGAGGTCGTTTAGAAGAGTCCCCAAAACATAAAACTCTTTTGGCTAAAAGATAAGCACAAAATAAAATTTTCGTATCTGCCAATTTGTCACACTTAGAAAAGCGTGACTAATTTTGTAACGGATCTGGAGCGTGACTAATTTCGTAACGGCTCTGGTGCGTGATAAATGGGCAGACCGGTTCTTTTTCCTCAGCTTCGGTTCGGTTTGGGTCTGACAGCTTTTTTCTTGGATTTCTTCTCAACTTCAAATTGGCATAACTTCTTCACCGCAGCTCGGATTGAGGTACCGTTTTTTCCAGTGTTCTTATAATTGAAAGCTATTCAACTTTTCAGTTGGCCCCACCTCCATACTAAGGCTGAAAAATAAATAAAATGCCCTTCAACACCGTGATTCTTGGTTTCTTTCACTATTTTGAGTTCTCTTTTCCATCTTTCTTGCATGAAATTCCTGTAAAACACATAAGAGATACACAAAGTATGAAATACTTGCCAAAAAGGGTTAGTAGCATAGATATGAGACGAATCTAAGCTATTTACACCGCACGAGATCATAAAAATACCGAAATTAAGGGGATAAATGAGAAGAATTTATGCCTAATCAAACCCCCTAACTTAGAACTTTGCGCGTCCTGAGCAATGTAAAAGAATGAGAGTATGAGTTAAAGACCCTTCAAAAACTTAATTGGGATAGAATACCTCTTTCGCGGGCAAGCGATTGCATTTAGCGTATGCAACAAGCCGTTAAACCCCTAGGTTACCCTAGTAGGATGAGTGCTGTCTCGTGAGGGTTTGTAGTGAATATACCCACAAAATTCTTTGTTGACTCAAAGAAAAATCAAAATACTTAAAAATTGTACAATTTAATCTCCCCAAAAATTGTCACCTTAAAATCTTATTTAGGAGTCTCAAGTCATAGTGTGTGTGTGCGAAGCCAAAAATTGAACCGCTAACTTCCACCGATTGATCATTAAGTTACTTTACGAAAATTTGTTTTGATTCAAATGCTCACGGGATGCTCTCTCAAACGAATCTCTCGAAATGTGGTTATTCTCTCGGTATGCATGATTTATAAAGAGTAAATATAATGGACGCAAAGTCATGCACACAAATTGAAAGACGAAAATTTTTGTGTGAAAAGATCTCTTCATCGAAATACGGTCATAGGAAATGGGAACCATCATCTCTTTTTCACGTCATGTAATCTTTTTTATTATATTTTTGTGTTTTAACTCTCCACGCGGCAACCAATTTCGCAATTTGGACTCGGTTAGGACTTTTTTGGGCTATAGGTGTATTGGGTAACATGGAAATAGTTGGGAAATTCGGAATTGAAAAAACTTTCTTATGATGTCCCTTAGTTCTTTTTTTTTTTTTGGGGGGGGGGGGGGGGGGGGTTGCTCATTTTCTATTCCTTTTCTCTATTTTTTTTTTGTTTTTCACTTCTTTTCTTTTCTTGTTATTTTTTTTAGCATTCTTCTATTTTTTTCTTTCCCCTTTTTGTTGCACTTTTCGAACTTAAATTCTGACTTTTTCCATTTTTCACAATTTCAGGCTATTTGGGTTTTTTGGGTTGTCAAACGAAAATGATAAATTATTCGGCTCAATTGGGTTACAAAATGGATGATTTTTCACAATTTTTTCTGGCCAATATTTTTGGGTAACAAATGATGGCCTACTTCATTGTCCAAATGTGAGTTGCTTAAACCTATGCGTCTTAAGATTAATTTAATTTATAGATTTGTAGCACGCTTTTCGAGGCAACATTCTATTTTCCATAACCGATCATCAACGACTTTTTAAAATGCTGAAATGAACTTTGAGTTAATCATTAACTCGGATTGATTTAAAAACTCGAAAAAAAATCGATAGGCTCGACATCTCACCGGGTTGATTAATCACCACATTTATTCGTTAAGTCGTCAATTTTCGCGCAATTTTCATCTTTGGTCAATTTCGGCTTTGTGCATTTGATTTTTACAACTTGAGACAAAATATTTTTGACATTTTGAAGCTTTTAAATTCCAAGCTTTATTTATTTTGAAGAAAAATATTTTTGGCTTTTTTCAAAATTTTTCAATTTTTTTTTATTTTCTAAAAAAAACACTCTTGGAAAGAACATGTGATCAAATCAATGAATCTAAACAATAAACGGGAAGAATATCCCACACCCCCTAACTTAAATGTTGCATTGTCCTCAATGCGAATCAATAACACAACATAAAGAGAGGAAAAGAAAGATATTACCCAAAATGGAGCGATCCTCGAAAAGTACGAGTCCATTGAATCTACAAAACATGTTAGAACCTAGCATAGCAAAAAGAATAAAAAAAAATCTAAATAAAAAAAAAATAAGCTATCTATTGTACAAACTACGATTTTTAAATTCTAATAAGTTATACACTAGAAGTCAAAAAATTTGAGGGTCCACCCAAAATGCAATATGGCTTTGAGGGATTACTGGTGTACCCTCACTAGGATGCATGCCTCCCGAAATATAAGGATTCCGTTTGAACAACGGAAGGCATGTGTGAGATGGAAAAAATAAACCATCACCAATTAAAAAATTTAATGGGATGATGGGTGGTTTGGATGCTAGGAGGGACAAATACAATTGAGATCCAAGAAAAATATAATCATCTCCCAAATATTTTTCAAGTAGTATGGGGAGAGGGGCACACAAAAAGGAAGAGTTCATATTAGAAAATAATTCTAGCAAAGTGTTTTTATCGGTAAAAGCTGTAAATGTTTCAGAATTTTCAACCGACTCATAGGAATGTAGCGGTACTTCTAATGGTTCAAAAACGGTGAACGAAAATGGTGATGAAATAAACTCAATCTCAAGTGATTCATCATCACTTGGAGATTGAATTTCAAGGGAGCAAGACCCACTTTCAATGAGATGTTCTTCATAAATTTGAGGTGACACACAAGTCTCAACCTCCTCTTTGTTTCACATCTCATCGCAAAGTGAGATCATTTTCGTAACAAGACCAATATCCATCGCACTTTGGGTAGAAAGAAAATCGAGTACCTGTTTGATTAGAAAAAGCATTCTTTCTTCCAAAGTAGGATTCCTTGGCTCTATAACCTCGGAAGAAAAGTCGTCATTGGATTCGAATAATGCATCCGACTCTTGCTCCCAAAAATATTTTTTTTCTCGATATTTGTTTTCAAGTCTTTCATATTCATGAATTAAAAGCCACTCACCCATTTTAATAGGTCGAGGCGGAGATTCTTGAAAATAAAAAGATTGAAAACTATTCCCATATGAACCATTATAATTACCGAACTCACTATAAAAAACATGATTACTGAATAGTTTGTAAACGGATAATCCACGTAAAGAGGTGTGCGGCTAAGGATTCAACGTTTCTTGGCACTCAATTGTGCAAGCCTGCAACAAAAAATTAAAAGAAAGAAAAAAATATCCTGCGAAATAGTAAATCAATTATAATCTATAAGAAAACACTCCCCGGCAACGACGCCATTAACTTGACGCGACTGAAAATGTGTCTCAAAAATGCGTTCACTCTAGGCTCAAGTGCAAGCCTGTCGCTCAAGTAATAATCCGATAAGTCGGGTATCGATTGTCAAGGAACTAAGACAACGAAGTTGTGACAACGAGAAAAGACTAAGGAATCCTAACTTTGACTCTAAAAAGAAAAAGAGAAAATGATTTGGATGTGGGAATGATTAAACTAAATGCAATTATGAAAGTATGAAAAGATGCAATTATACTAATTTGCCTAAACTGCTAATGAAAACTGATTTAAAACTTTAAACTATGAATGATAAAAATAGGACGGGAATACAATCCCCCAACCCTAGAGTATTAACGGTATAAAACTTATCGTAAATTTAAGTGATTAATTAGACCCAGAATTTAGTACTCCCAAGCATTACGTATATGAGGTGCAAGACCGCATCATACTTAATCTGAGGACGAGTAAATCGATATTTCACTAGTTACACTCAAATTGTACTCTAAAGCATCCCGGTTACTCGGAAGCAACCGAGATCTAAAGATCTATAATTGTCGTATTTCTATGTAATACGGTCATAATCAAACCTTTAAATTTAGAGGATTAATTTTATGTACATACAACTATCACATCAGGTTGGGTTCATGCATCCCAACCTTTAAAAACCTAGTCTAACATGGTGAAATTAATAATTAAAAGTGCTGGAAATAAAAGTTACCGAGATTGAAGAACAAGAACATGCAAGAAGAAATTAAAGATTGAAGAAAAACTGGAAAAGCTCTTGAATTAATAGTGCGAAATATGTGAATCTTTCTCCTAGATGTTCCTACTTGTTATGAAGCTTTTACATCAATGAAATCTGAATAAAAAGAGTCCCAATGACTAAATATATAGGCTAGAGGTCGTTTAGAAGAGTCCCCAAAACATAAAACTCTTTTGGCTAAAAGATAAGCACAAAATAAAATTTTCGTATCTGCCAATTTGTCACACTTAGAAAAGCGTGACTAATTTTGTAACGGATCTATAGCGTGACTAATTTCGTAACGGCTCCGGTGCGTGATAAATGGGCAGACCGGTTCTTTTTTCTCAGCTTCGGTTCGGTTTGGGTCTGACAGCTTTTTACTTGGATTTCTTCTCAACTTCAAATTGGCATAACTTCTTCACCGTAGCTCGGATTGAGGTGTCATTTTTTCCAGTGTTCTTATAATTGAAAGATCTTCAACTTTCCAGTTGGCCCCACCTCCGGAATAAGGCTACAAAATTATGAAAATTCCCTTCAACTCCCTGATTCTTGGTTTCTTTCACTATTTTGAGTTCTCTTTTCCATCTTTCTTGCATGAAATACCTGTAAAACACATAAGAGATATACAAAATACGAAATACTTACCTAAAAGGGTTAGTATCATAGATATGAGACAAATTCAAGCTATTTACGCCGCACGGGATCATAAAAATACCGAAATTAAGGGGATAAATTTTAAGAATTTATGCCTAATCAATCTCCATTCCCTTGTTTTGATCGGTTACGGGAAATGAGCGAGATATTGTCTTGGAAAATGAGGTCAAATATCTCTAAACTAAATTAATCTTGAGACACATATGGTAAAATAATTAGTAATTCGGACAATGAAGAAGGCCATCGTTTGTTTACCCAAATATATTAGCCATAAAAATCATGAAAAAATTTCGTTTTACAAAACCAATTGAGCCTAAAAAAAATTTCCTTTTCGTTTGTAACCCAAAAAATAAATTGGCCCAGAATTATGAAAATTGAACATTCATCAATAAAATCCAAATGGCGCAAGAAAAAAAAATTAAAGAAAAATGCTCAACAAAAAATAGCAAGAAAAGAAAAAAAAACAGAAAAAGAAAGAGAAAAATGAGCAAAAGCCCGAAAATGCACTAACGAACATCTTAAGAATTTCCAATTTTGAATTTCCCAACCATTCCCAATTTTAACCAAATACACCTCAAAACCCGAGAAAGTCCTAACTGAGTCCAAATTGTGAAATTAATTCCCGCATGGAGAGCTAAGACAAGAAAATATAATAAGAGAGATCAATTGGTGTGAATAAGAGGTGATGTTTCCCATTTTTCAAACACTGTATTTCGATAAAGGAATCTTTTCACCATAAAAATGTTGTCTTTCAGATTGTGTGCGTGAATTTATGTTCCTTTATATTTACTCTTATAAATCACGCATACCGAGAGAATTTGCCACATTTCGATTGATTCGTTTATGAGAGCATTTGTGATCATTTGATTCAAAACAAATTTTTAGAAAGTAATGTAATAATCAATCGGTGGAAGTTAGCGGTTTAATTTCCAGCTTCGCACACACACACACTAAGAATTGAGACTTGTGAATATAAATTTACGGTGACTATTTTTGGGGAGTTTAAATTGTAAAATTTTTAGGTATTTTGATTTTTCTTTGAGTCAAAAATGAATTTTGTGGGTATATTCACTACAAACCCTCACGAGACACCACTCGTCCTACTAGGGTAACCTATGGGTTTAAAGGCTTGTCGCATATGCTAAATACAATCGCTTGCCCGCGAAAGAGGTATTATATCCTAATAACATGTTTGCTAAGTGTTGAACCTTTCTTTAATTCTTTTACATTACTCGAGATGATCAAAGTTCTAAGTTAGGGGGATTTGATCAGGCATAAATTTTTCATATTTATCCCTGTAATTTAGAGGCTTTTATCATCTTGTGCGACGTAAATTAAGTCAATTTATCTCGTATCATTACTACTGACATCTTTTGTATAGTGCATAGAGTTTCTTGTATTTCTCTTACATTTTTAAATGTATTTTATACAAGTGTAGAAAATGAGAAAACTCAAAATCAAGAAAGAAAGAAAAGAAGAAAAGTCAAGGGAGAAATAGTAATTTTACACCAAGAATTCGGACACGAAATCGAAAGAAAAGTTGAATAACTCAAGTCCACAAGCATGTAGGAAGAAACAACATCCAACTTGATGTCCCGGGTGAAATGTTATGGAGCTTCAAAGTTGAGAAGAAATCAAGAAAAAAATGAAGAAAGAAAAATTCTAGCGAACTGAACCGATAGCCATATCAGTGAATCTATCGCCCTCACTGGAATGTTCTAATTGAACTTATGTCAAATATACCAAACCGATCCATCATACTATATTAGCCGAACCGGTTAGCCCTATTAAATAAGGAAAAATCGGACCAGTTCGGCTGGGCGAATTTTCTTATATTTATTTTCAAAATTAGAGTTGTGCATGGTTCAAACACTTAAAAAAACATGAGAGTTATATATTATTGTATCACTAGACATTAGAGAGGAGGTTTTTTTACATAGTTTAGAGAGCTTCTTAAAGGAAAGAACCCTAGGATTTATTGTAACACCCCGTGTTTTTATTACTTATTTTAATTAATTAATTGGAATTTTCGGGAAAAATAAATTTTTGAATTTAATAATTTTTATTGGATAAATATGTTGGTTATGATTTTAGAAGAATAGAACTTCAAGCGGAATTGAAATCGGAGTTAAAACGGATTTTATATGATATTTTTATATTTTGCCTTGTGGCATTTTTAAGCAAAACTGTCAGTTTTCCGGGGTGATCGATCGATCGACTCCTGGGCATTGATCGATCGATGCCTTCAGAAAACATGCGCTGCAATCCATTTTTGGACGAATTTGACTTATTTTAAAACTCTTTCTCTTATATATAATTAAAAGGACGGGGCTAGATTTTTAAACACTCATTTGTGAAAACCCTAAGAGTAGAAAACTCTATTTTCTCAATCTTCTTCTACCTCAAAACCCTAGCCACCATTAAAATAACTTTCCAAGCTCAGTTTTGAAGGCCAAGGCGAATCTGTCCCGGGTCGGTTCAAGAGGGGATTTTGAAACATTTTTCGAGAGGAACACATTCACGTAATCAGATTTTTCTGTCGAACTAATCGCAGGCATGTTGACCCTAGTCTTTTCCTTTAGTGTTATGTGTCTTGATTGTAGCCTCCATTAAACTCATGTTTTCTAAAATAAGATATGAATATAAAGATTGAAGAGATAAATTTCGGGGTTGTTTTACATAAAAAAATTAATGATACCGAATATTTATAACTGTGTATTCTTTGGGTTTTGTCGGTGTAGTCGATTTTGCTATGGGCATGTGCATGTAGAGGAGCCCTTTTTAAAAGAAAATTTTGATATTTCATGTGAAAACCCTAATTTAATTTAATTTCTTGCGTGGAAAAATAAGGATCATGATAGGACTTGCATGTAGCGATTATTCCGAAAATCATAATATTTAGGTGTCTTTGATTTCCACTTTTTAAATTAAATTATTTAAATGGGAATTTAGTGTTCTTATGAATATTGCTATAATTTAAAATTGTGTTACTTTATGGAAATGTGTTAATATTTCGGAAAGGTTGGGTATGGTAGATAAATCGGTTTTCACCCTTGTTATAGTACACTTGTTAGGTATGGGACTAATAAGTGGACCTTAATTATTATTTATGCTAATTAGGTATGGGACTAGTTAGTGTAAGTCTATGCGGGTTATATAATTTGGGGTGGGGGCTGATTTTCTATATTATACCTTTGTTGTGATAGCCTACGATTGATATCTAGGTGGAGTGAAATTTTGTAATCATTCTTTGCTTAGGATAGGACGATATTGTGTTTTAGGAACCCTTAGTTGGCACTAAAGGTTATTTTGAGGATTTTCACATCGCTTTTAAGGGTGGGGGAAATTTATGTGATTAACGAAGACAAGGAATGTGGAATTTAATATCGCAAGACTAAAACGGATATTAAAAATTTATTGGCGACATAATGTGTCTAGGGCCGACAGTTTGAACGGGTCAGAGGACGAGTTATGTTGTGTCGTGTATGGAACCTTGTCATGTCGCGAGGGTCGCAGGATAAAAATGGACCAGACGACGGACTTGACAAGGGAACGGGTGCGTGTGTGGAACCTTATCATATCGCGAGGATCGAAGGATAAAAACAGATCAGACGGCGGACTTGACAAGGGGACGGGTATTGGTAATATTCTTCACGGTTAAATTAATTAAATTTAACAATGTGGGAAGGTGGGTTAATTAAAATCATATTGGTGTGGCTTTTATGAAAACCTTGCGGGTAATTGTGAATTTATTTATGGTGATTATTAATCTCGTAATTAAAAGATTCTATTGTTATAGTTGATTTATATAGCACTATTGTTTGGGTTCAAGGACCCTATTTGAGGAGAGTAGCCGGTTTACATGCTCGGGGCTTTGGCTCTGACACATGCATTGACTAATCTTTTTCAGGATTTTTGGGAGTTGCTGTATAGGATGCATTGGAGATCTTTTAGAGGTGTAGCTGGATTTATGTTACTGCTTTAGTAGTTGGATTTTCTCTTTCCATTCAGTCGTTTCATTTATGAGACTATTTTGAAGTTATTGGGCCTTTTTGGTTCCAATGTTGTTTTAAGTTTTCAGTTGGATTGATTTATTTCATTATTGAGACGTTGGGAGATTATGTGATGGATTTAATCGCATTTAGGAGCTTTATCGAGTTAATGTCATTTCATATTTGGGTTTGATTAAAATAAATTATATTGTGGATTAAAAATTGATGTCTCATATATGTCACATGCTAAGGATGATATTTTATTTACTCACGCCTGGCTTAGTTTTGGTGGCGGTCGACGCCAGAATTAGACGGGGTGTGACATTTATTTTGTTCAACAATTATTCATCTTTTGGCATAGAATTCAAGGTTCTTCTTCAATACAAGTAATATTCATTTTCTGCTTTTAATTTCTATCATCTTTTGGTTTCTGATTCATTATTTTCTTGGTTATAATTCTCTTTTACATGTTTGATCACACTTTTAACGTAGGAATGATTTCATGCACCGTAGATTTCATGTTTATTAGTAGTTGCACCATGATAGGCTAAATTTTTAGTGGGTTGGGGTACATGAACCCAACCTAGGTAACACATATGGATTTAAAAGTGATTGAAAAAATAATTTCTCATATAAAGGTTTAAACTTTATCAAAACAAAAGTTATAAGCCTTTTAATTTTTTTTGCCCTAGGTAACCGAAATGTTTAAGGGTGAAATTGGCGTGTTGGTAACTTCTCATCCTCATCAAACACAAATTTTTATTTGATATTGTGTGGAATTTAGTCCTCATATGTCCAAATTCTTAGAGAGTATTGGATGTCTCTTTGAATGAAGAATTGTCTTTTTGAATCTTTTATGTTCCATGTGTATACCGACGGTTCGGGGGACTGTACCCTAACTCCATTTTCTCGCTTATAGTTAAAGTTTAACTTAGTTCATTCTGCATGCTTAGTTAGTTTTTAATTTAATTCATATTGCAGTAGTTGATAGGTATAGTCACAAACTCATCACTTTTTTCCTTTATTTTTCTGAGTCATTCTAGGGTTAAGCGTCTTTCCTATCCGTCGTCACCATTCTCGATCCTATTGCCTGTGTTCGATACCCATTTACCAAATTATTACTTGAGCGACCGGTTTACATTTGAGTCAATATAAGAACGCACTAAAGACACTTTTTAAGTCCCGTCATTCGTGATTTGTCAAAGACGAAATCATATATGAAGTTGTTGATGATATACTTTTTTGAAGACATAAAAGTTTGATAAAGAACTTTATTGTAGTTGGAAAAGTTTGACGAAGAACTTTTTTGAAGTTGGAAAAGTTTGATGAAGAACTTTTCTGAAATTAGAATTTGAAATTAAATTTTAATGTTTAATTTAAGGTCGTGGTGGTACCACACCATACTCCGAAAAAAAACATAAAAAGTAAGTGTAATGAGTATAAACATGCAATTTCATTAAGTTGAATAACTGATTACATTGAAAAAAAATACTGATAATATTCTCGTAGATGATCAGCATTCCAGCTTAAACTCCTCTCCCTCCAATGTCTACAGGTGGTATGTTCCTGGTCAGAAATTTATCGAGATACGATAGGGACCATGTTAGTTGGGTTCCAATTTTGGTCGGCTTAACGTGCAGATTATAGAACCTGGCAGTCCTTTGTTGGTAGGCAACCATACGAATTGCAGCATCTTATCTGACCTCTTCAACCACGTCTAAATCAAGTCATCTAATTAGATTACTCTTGGGGAATCAAAATTCAACACCCTATATGTTGGCAAACCTATTTTGGTTGGTACCACTCCCTCACTGTCGAAGGCCAGTATGTAGGGAGTCTCGCCAGTTGTAGTTCTTGGTGTAATTCTGTAAGCCCAAAGAATGTTGTATATCTAATTTTCCTTGGCATTATTCAAACTCTTCTTCAATCCACCGCACAAAATTCTATTAGTGATCTCTGTTTGACCATTACATTATGAATGCCCTGGTGCTAAATGTAGCTTTTGTATTTTGGATCTGATGAAATATTCGTAAAATTATTCATTGTCAAACTGGGTACCATGATCAGTGATAAAAGTATAACTTATTCCATAACGACATATTATCTGCTTACATATGAATTGAAACACCCTTTTATAAGTCATATCAATCAAGGGCTCAGCGTCCACCCATTTGGTGAAGTAATCTACTGCGATGACTATATACTTGAACTTCCCTTTGGTGGTCGGTAATGGTCCGACTAAGTCTATTCCCTAAATGATAAAAGGCCAAGGATAAGTAATAGGAGTAAGCGAAGCACCTAGTTTTCTATGAATAGTATTGAACCTTTGTCATTTATCACACCTCTTAGCAAATGAAACACAGTCTGTCTTCATTATCGACTAATAGTTTCCTTGCGTGGATATCCTTCGTACTAAATATCTTCCAGTTGAATGGGCACCACATGAACCTTCAAGAGATAAAATTAAGTAAAGAGACTGTATAGCCCCTTTTGTACAGAAGAACCTTCTCCAGGACATAGTTACCCTCCTTATATCTCAATTTCCATGTTGCCTATAGGTCGACTGGTAACAGTCCCTTTTCAATGTAGTCCCTAATTGGATCCATCCATGAAGCCCCATTTCTATAGAAATTATGTTGATTGCCTCCTCATTAATTCTCCTGCTGGTGATAATCTCCATCGGAATGGTTCTTCTGAGTTCTATTAAAGTTGTTAATGCTACCTGAGCAAGAGCATCTGCTCACGTGTTGTCCAGTCTTGGAATATGAACCATCTTAACTGAAGGATCTAAGGAGATAACTTCCTTTGCCTTATTCAAGTATCTCACCATAGTTTCCCCTTTAACTCCATATATTTTAAGTAACTGATTGACAATAAGTTGAGAATCACTGTGCACTATCACCTATTCGGCGCCCAGTGATGAGGCTAGCTCAAACTAGTAATCAATTCTTCATATTCGACTTCATTATTTGAAGCGTAAAATTAAAATCTCAATACATATTCTACGTCCAAGTAATCCAGAGTATTAAGGAAGAGTCCAGCACCACTTCCAGTTGTACACGAAGAGACATCTAAAAATAATTTCCAAATTGGAACATCATTATTGAAGTCTTTTTCCATTAATACTCCGTATTTAAAAACCTTCTAGCTTTGCTCATCTAGTCGGAGAGATCTTTTTTGAACATCTGATGATTCTGTTTCGTTAGTAACCATCTCAGTTGGCCTTTGAGTTGCGCTCTCTTCTGAAGAAGTCTGCTCGGTAGGCAAGCTTAGTGTGCTAGGTACCTCTGCATAAGTGAATTATTCTATGAAATCTACAACTGGTTGCCCTTATAATGAAGTTCTTGGTTCGTATATAATTTCATACTCTCCCAGCTCAACTACCTAAGACATTAGCCTTTCAGATTTTTTAGGCTTATGTAAAGTTTGTCACAAGGGTAGATTAATGTATACCATAATGGTATGGGCTTAAAAGTACGATTTCATTCTTCTAGAGTCTTCAATGAGTGCCAATGCTAATTTCTCCAAGCGTGGATATCTAATCTCGGCTCCTCAGAACGCTTTACTAATGTAATACATTGGTTTTTGAACACCATCCTCTAATCGGATCAAGGTTGAACTTATAGCAAACTCTTAAATAGCCAAATATAAGTTACATTCAAATGTTTTTTTAAGCACCTTGAAGAAAGGAAGACATTTTTTTGTAGCCCGAGATACGAAATGATTTAGGGTTGCCATTATTTCTCTCAACTTTTGCACATCCTTCTTACTGGTCGGAAATTATATTTTTAGTAGAGCCTTTATTTTATCAGTGTTGGCTTCAACTACCCTTTGATTCATGATGTACCCCCAAGAACATACCTTCTTGGACTCTGAATATGCACTTGGTTGGATTGGGCTTTATTTGATGTTTTTTCAACTAGTCAAATGTTTGGGTCAGATCAGCAATGTGGTCGGCGGCGAACTTGCTTTTGGCAAGCATATCATCTACATACACCTCCATGTTCTTCCCAATTTGATCTTCAAAGAATTTTTTTACCAACCTCTGATACATTGACCCAGTGTTTTTGAGCCCAAAAGGCATCACATTGTAGCAGTATGTTCCTCGACTCGTGATAAAGGATGTTCTTTCCTTATCTTTTGACTTCATCTTGATCTAGTTATAACCAGAATAGGCAGCCGTGAAGCTGAGCAGTTCATAACCTGTTGTGGCATCTACTAATTGATAAATCCTTGGTAAAGGAAAGTTATCTTTGGGGCATTCTTTGTTAAGATCAATAAAATCCACATATATTTGCCACTTGTTGTTCTTCTTCTTGACTATTACTACATTGGGCAACCAAGTCGAATATTTAACATCCTCAATGAACTTTGCTTTTTCTAATTTTTCCACCTCTTCTTGGATCGCCATATTCTTCTTCGGGTAGAAAACTTTGCGCTTCTGCTTGATCGGCTTGGCATCTTTATAAATATTGAGTTCATGGCAGATTAAGTTGGGATCAATCATTGGCATATATGATTATGACTCCAAGCGAACACAATCTTCTTATCTTTAAGGAATGTAGTTAATTCCTTTTTCTATAGAAGATGTGAGTGTTGAGCCAATCTGGGTGGTCCTTTTTGGTTTCTCATCATCTAGTATGATAGTTTCTATTTCTTCCATGACTTGTCCTTTCACCAAGTCCTCCTCCTCGCGAGAATACAAAGTATAAATATGGAAAGTAGTTTTGCCCCTCTTTATGTCATGTTGATTGGTTAAAGTATAATAGCATTATCGTTCTTCCATCTGGTTACCATTTACTAGGCCGAATCCATAGTTGGTAGGGAACTTCATGCATTGATGCATTGTAGATGGAACATCTTTCAGTTGCTTTAACCCTACTCGATCGAGGATTATATTATAAGAGGAAGGAATGTTTTTATCCAATATGAAGAAGCGAATTCATTCTATGCTACTCGTTGGCCAAGTGCCGACCAGTACACACAACTTGAAAGTTCCTAGGGGATATACCCTTTCTCTAGAAAACCCTATAAGAGGGCCGTGATATGATTCCAACTTACTGTCTCATACCCTTAAGCTTTGGAAACATTTGTATAACATTACATCAGCTGAAATATCGATATCAACCAAAACTCTAGCCACTCTACCATGGTGAAATTTGCAAGTAATTACCAACGGATCATCATGAGGAAAAAGTACCCCACTCAGATTATTTTTAGAGAAGAGATCACCAACTTGTCTTTGTTGACTTTTTAGGCCAACCATTACTGCTCTCAGACATACCAATATACCTAATACTGGGAAAAACTTTGGCTTCATTTAAGTACGCCTTTCTTTCGGCAAGTTCATCTCCTCCACCAGCATCTCCACCTGCGATAAAATGACAAACAAATGAAATCATACCTATATCCACTTCTAGCTCGTCACGCTTCTTCAGCAAGTCAGGATCATATTTTTTATCATTGTTGTATGCCATTTTTGTGCCCTCTTTCCCTCGGTTGGGTGACTCAGATCTCCTCCTAGTATCTTGCCTGCCATTCTGGTCAACAAATTTTGTCCTCTTTTCGCCGAATAAGAGTTCCAGCGTTAATTTTAAGGTTTATGCAACTATCTGTGGTGTGTCAGTGATCGCGATGAATATCACAATACTTGGACTAGTCTCTTTTATTGGGGGTCAGTTTCCCATGGTAGTTCAGATCTTTGTTACCTCTGATTACTTCAAGAATGTGGTGAACACCCTTAGTGAGCGAAGTATACTCATCGAACTCTTGATTCTATCCAAATTCTTATCTTTTTATCTTTCTTGAACGAATTGTTCTTTTATCCCTCAACATTGTTTTCTGGTGATTCTTTTGCTTCCATAGCTTCCTCAGCGTTCATGATTTTTCTAGCTTTAGCCATTAACTCTATCATAGTCTTTGGTGGGTTTTTCGCCAAGGAGTAATAAAGATCTTTTGTCAGTAACCCACTTATTAACGCTATAATGGCTATTTTTTCCTCATAATCCATCACTTTCAACTTCTCATTATTAAACCATGTAATATAATCTCGGGTACTCTCTCCAGGATTTTAGTGCAGGTTCAAGAAGTGAGTGACACTCTTAATCAACTTGGCCCCAAAGAAAAAGTTATCAACGAATAATTCGGCCAATTGGTGCAAACTAAAAATCTTACCTTTAGGCATATTTTTATACCATATATGGGCTGGACCTGTGATGGAACTGGAGAAATACCTACACCTTATCTCATCGGGGACTGAATAAATGTCAGCACCAACTTGATACTACTCAATATGTAAAACTGGATCAGTTTTTCCATCATATTTAGGAGTGATTATCGGTGGCTTGAATTTGGAAGGTGTGGGGTAGTCTACAATATCATGGACGAAAGCTGAGCCTTTAGCAAAGCTTCCTTGTAACGGATTTTTTATTTTGGCCATTTCCCCCACCCGATCTTTTAGTCGCTGCATAAATCCCTTATAGAAATGTTCCTCTGGTTTGGATTTGACCGAAGCAGATTTGGTGGCTTTACATTGTTTATGTGTTGAACTCTCCTCCTGAGAGGTATGCTAGGCATGCACAAACTAGCTCTTGATCTCACAGATCCTTTTATGTGCTCATGATGGCATTTTTGCTCCCTATGATGACCTCTGGTTACTTGGGGACCTAGACGGTCAAAAGCAGACTCTCTACTTAACATTTCTACTACCCTTGGCCTTTCTTTGAAAAAAGATTTATCGTCTTAGTAATCCTTTGATCAGAATGAAGAAGTTGCGCCAGGATGGTATGACCTATCATAAGAAGATCGAGAATGGTAAATTCTTTCATTCATAGTTAGTGACAATGGCATATCTCTTCTAGAATTGGAGGATTTATCTTGTATTGTGAGAGGCAATTGTCTGACTAACTCTTGTATAGATTTCTGTCCTTTAGCTAGATTAAATAGGATCATGTGGAGGTCTGTCTCACCAGAGGGAGCGAAGATTTTTGGATTATTACCTACAGCTTCCAAGCTGCTTTCAAGAACAGTAGTCATTCTTCAAACCAAAGAATGAACAAAGAAATATATGAAGTAGAGAACGATAACAAGTAGTCATTCCTACAGACGACGCCAATCTGTTGATGTTTAAAAATGGAGTGATCCAACTTTATAATCACAGATAAATAAGAAGAGAAATCTTAAACAAACACACAAGAGATAGATATTTTTAAATTGGTTCGGCTATAAAAAAAATATCCTACCCCAAAAATGTAGCCTTTTAATTAAACTTTGAGGTAGACAAATCAAAATCATTTCCCATGTTTTCTCGAAAAACTATTTTGGCAAACAAACCTAGAGTCTGGCTATCACGAAGAAATCTTTTAATGAAATATTACCATTTTTTATGATGAGTAACCGAAAATACAAACAACCATGAATAGCAGAATCATGAGATTCCCAAAAAAAATACTGATATATGTACGAAAACCCAAAAAAAGGAAGCGGTACCCAACTTTTGGTATATTTACAGTTTTGGTAATCTAGTTAAATCTAGAGTTACTTATAATACTATGTGAAGTAATTATTTTCAACATTGACACATTATAAAACATGTTAAATGCATGCGCCGAAGTTCATTTAAAGTTATGTTAATTGTGCAATTGAAATAGGATGATATGTGCCTTCCAAAAAAAATGTAAGATCATGTTGACAATGAAGATGAGTATATTAGAAAATGTAGAAGTAGAAGAAAAAATAACAATAATGACTCAATTGAAGGACTTATTTAAAATTAAATAGGTTTAATAGAGTTGATTAATTTTCCACTTTATCACAAACCTATGGAGTGTGAGCAATTTTACTGCAGCACTGAATTGTTAATGGGATGAAAAGTAATACTATACAAATCCCACAAATGATATGTTTATACGTTGGGATTTGAGTAATCTTATAAAAGGTAATTGGTTATGTATGAGGTATTTTATCAAATAATTAGGGTGCCTTATATAAACTGTGAGAGAGGACTAAACATAAAAAAAAAAAGATGATGATGTAGAAAAATAAAGTATTTCCAAATTAAGAATATGACAAATTCGTAGAGGTCATACAAAGTACCTAGTTGATTTAAGTCTTTTAGATTCCCAAGATATATTATTGTAAGAGACCTCCTTGCTATCCTTTGAGTAAGCAGATGAAGCAAGTTAATTGTCTTCAGAAAGATTTATGTTTTAACTTTGAACAATAAATTTTTTTGTAGCCATTGCCAATGAAAATGGCCTACTAATGTAAATTTTTTAAACATAAGTATATTGCCGAAGTCTAAGATTATAATGTGAAATAAATGTTTGTGAGTATACCTTATTATCTGATTCATCCAATTGATTTTGGTTTGACATGATATTGGTTTTCAAAATGTTGCTGACTGTATAATTTTGCTAGCCGACTATGTTATGCTAAGTGAGTTTCAGTTAGAAAATGTGTGAATTTCTAAACAAGTTACTTATTATTTTGGGAGCTGGTACATTCCCGACCTGCAAGTAAATTGTGTGCGATAATGAAAGTTTTTAATATGTAATTCTTAACATCATACATTAATATGTAATTCATAACATAATGTACTTAACATCGACAGTTAATTTTACTACGTCTAAGACAGGTAGGTGGAGTAGATTTTCTCCTACCTTATCAAAGAATACGAATGTTGTGCATACGAAATTATCTTTGACTCATAACTTTATTTTGTACATGTTATGAAATAGTTGAATTTATGAGTTTCTTTATTTGTAGATGATAATATGATTATTATCATTTGGTTTATTTAAAAAAATTGTTGTGTATGTTTAAGGAAATTCATGTTAAGTATTTTAGGTTATTTTTGTATCATAGTTAGATTATTTATATGTGATTATCTGATATGTCTACCTCTGTCTGATATGTCTACCTAATCTCTTGCATCAGAATGCAAGTTTAGTATCTCAGCGATGCTTGTCATTTCCTTTAAAATCGTTTGTCCCTTCCCTATAGGAGTGTTTAGTGTATGCAAGTAGGAGATGTCTTGAATTTTGCCTGACATCCTGCACAGTTAAATGTAGTAGATAATGTAATAAATATGCCATGTATAAGCAATTAAATTAGTTTAGAAGAGGTAAATCCTTTCTTTAAATTTTTTTACCTCTGGAATGTTAGGGTTTACATAAATCTTTGACGCATTTGTTATAGACAGAGAAAAATGTCCTATTATGTGAAACGATCAGTATACTTGGAATATATATTTGAGGAACATTAATAGTAGTCGACTGTGTAAGTTTTGAGTTTGAATTGCATACATTCATGAGAATGATATTATCGTTAAACATTCTGATAGTAGTTGAAGTGAAAGTTACAATAAAAGGTTTTACAATATTTTCACATATCTCCTCGTTGAGTTCCGTGGCTTGATTTGCCCAAAGATTAATGATGAGCCTTTCTCCCCCATTCATAGTTTATGTATCATGTACGTAGAAGTTTTTTATTAATAGTTAAGCACACAAAGAAAATGAAAAATAATTTTTTTTTATTTCTTATGTTACATGTCGTTCTCCAGATGCATAACTCTTTTATCAACCGTTCTCCCTTTAGAAAATCGATCGTTCAATGGTGTGATGCTTATCATGTTTCCCAGAACATCTCTAAATTTAAAATGTACTATAAATTATTATTTAAGGATTGTGAATGCATGTATAAAGAATATGATGAAATATGTGCATGTTAAATGAGTGTCATTATCTAGACGGCTACGTAAATCATCAAATTCCACCAACCAGAAGTGATGTTTTGGTATTGTTAAGTTGTCTTATTGTAATTTCTTGATGGAAGTTGTTGCTTGGAACCGTAGTATGAATTTGTGATGTATCGTTCATGTAACTCAATTTGTTTTCTAACACCCTGAAGTTTGATACCGAGTAAACTTTGCCTTCACACAGGTGCTTTGAGAACTTCTAAAACAAGTAACTTCGAATAGGGGCATGTATGGCATCAACCTGGGAGAAAGATAGAAATCAGCATATTTAAATAAAACATAATATGCAGAAATAAATTAGCGTAATTAAGTGGTGAAATAGGTTTGAAAACAATACACATTGAATAAAAGAATGTACGATATTATATTTTCATAGATAAACAATATATTGGCATAAATGACTTTATCATTCTTTTTGAAATTTCTTGACTCCCATATTCGAGCCATACATACTTTGAGTTTCTAATCATTTTTCCCCTTTTGTAACTCTCTAATCGTATTGTAGTTATTCACTTTGGTCAGTATGGAGATGAAATAATAATAGAGTTAACTTTGGTTTGAGTAACATAATAAGTATGATATTTCTATATGACACATTAAACATGTGTTAGATAACTAGTTAAATTGTAGTATGTAAAGTGTACCGGTTGATGAAGAGCAGAGAACTTCATGAAAAATAATATTTTTTGTGTAGTTGTAATGATTTGTGTTGTCATTTTTTATGCAAAACTTCAATCCATCCCGAGATTTAACTCGTAAAATAACCACATAGAGCTGCTCGTGACTAAAAATAAGCTTTGACAGAGAAATATAGACCTACTCAAGTGTTGGTCTTAGCTTTTGTTGATAGTCATTGAGAAGGAAATGCCTATAGGTAATTGTCTACGCCTCGTAATTAAAGGCCATTTTAAATCGGAGACTAACATTATTATTCTAGGCATGAAAACTTTTGTTCCTTTGTGAGATTATGTTATAATTTTTCATTCAATCACCAATGGGGCTAACTGAGTGACAATTAATCGCATTCCACTACAAAGATCTATAGATAGATTTATTATTTTGAGCGTCATAATTGGGGAACTGACCCATAATCCTAACTGATGGTTCATTATTTCGGGGAATTTAAAAGTATTTAGAAACTTTGTAGGAAACATGATATCTTAATCTTGAATTGTTCCAGGATATCTTCCAAAAGAATAAAAGTTCAAATATGTTTTAGACTCCATAGAATTACATTTAAAACAAAATCATTAATTTCAATGACTATTTGATTAGTCAAAGTTCAAATTGCTCGGGCTCTCAAATACTCGGGATCTTCGTATCTATTAAGTAAATCTCGATATGTACTGTATAAAATATCAGTAATGAGGTCATTTGAATGATGCATAAGTTATTCATATGGTATTTTTACCCAACACGGATATTCATCGTCATCTAAAGCCATAATAGGTATAGTCATATCACCAATGGAAAACACCCATTTTATAAAGGAAGCTAAATCTTGTATACACATGTTTTATTTTAGGGAACAAATTTCACATGATTCCCATAGATGTGAATTATTAATTGAATCCTTTACAATGTCTTGTCTCTTTCCTTTATGCACAACCGGTAATGTTTGTCTAAAATGTCCTCCTAGAAGCACAGTAATTCCTCCAAAATGTCTTTATGAGGAGTTTTCACCTTCAAATCTCATTATATCTTTTAATATTTCGTCCATAGCCTCAAATGCATGGTTATGGTCCATAGGCACTTCATCCTATATGATCTAATTGGTCATTTTTATTAATTCTCTAAGTTGTCTCCCTTAGTGAATATTAAAGGTTAATTCAACATTGATATCAATGGGAATAACAAACCTAAAATTCATTGTTCGACCGCCTGGTAACAATAGAGAGACAATCCCTGATGAAGTAACCGCTAGAACTATTTTCCCTTCCAAACTTAAATGGGTAAGAAATGTTTTTTATAAATAGGTTTTTCCTGCTCCACCAGCGCTACGAATAAAGTCGAAACCTCATTTGTCTTCGTAAATCAAGTTGATTACAACTTTGTATGCAATAAGTTGATCTGTATATATAATTTTAAAAAGATTAATATGTCCACGCTGACACTCCTCGGTGTTGTATGAAAGCTCATCCCTTAATAGATGATGGTCACATTCACAAAATAGGGAATGATCCGGAAGGGGAAATGGTGGGAAGTCCTTTATTCTTTTCCCATTTTTCATCAATATCTCATCTATCTTATAAAGAGCATGATTATTTATTTGCGTTGCGCTCAATATGAGTTCAGGTAAATTTAAAAAAATTCTTTTCCAGTGATGTATGTCTTCTAATAAGACTCCTAGGTTATCTCCCTAAAGTCTCAAAGGATTACTGACCTCACAAAACAATAAAATTACCATAAATAGCTGATGTAATTAATGATATGTAAACCACTGTGACATTTCATTTATGACATCATGCCATTCCCTGTCGTCTTCTACCAATCCGTGTGCGTAACATGTAGCTTTACACATTGGATATACGATTTCGTTCACAATTTTCACATCATTGTAGTTTCTAGCTCCTCTAACTGCATTTAACAAAATTCGAAGGTAAATCTTTTACCTGAGTCTCGATGTGCATATACGATATGACCGAGGCATGTACCCGACTTTTTTCTTGTCCAGTGCTTCTCTAGTGATTGCCAAACCCACTTCGTTGGGAATTCAACATAGGTTAATTGCCTAGAATCTTCATGCATGACATTTTTAGTCATCCATTATGTGAACATAGCCTTCTCTACATCTATTATATCAATGAATGTGTTTAAATGGTATGAGACTCTGAAAGTCACAACATGCTCCTCAGGTAAATGAAAGGTAAGATGTTCTATGTTAAACTGATATATCATCCAACACTCTTTACATGCAGATAAATAGCGACAATTCAGAAACTTTTTTATTTCATCAATCTCCAAGATCTCTTCATTCTCATTATGACCTCTTCTTATTGGGGTCTCCTTTAGTGCCATTCTTATTCTGCAAGGGTATTTATTAATATACTTAAATAGGTACTTAATTGACCTTGACTTGTTACACCATTCAACATTTATATGAGCCTGATATTTAACAATTTAGTCAATATTATGTGGAATAAAAAATCTAATTATCAAGCTTCACACCTATTTTGTCAACATATCTACCATCATCCCTTCGTCTATATACGGGGAAGTTGTTTTCGTTTATTTTTGCTTGACTGCAGAATCATTTTAGAAAGAATTTGGAGCAATTTCCCTTTGACATACATGGAGACTTCATGATGGCATGATCTCAAGGCCTATAAATCATAAATTGGGAATGTTGACACCACATTCTAAGACCCCTAAGCCTCTCCATAGGTCCCTAGCACCTCCCTAATTCTGTAGAAACCCTAGGTCATGCTTCGAGTACCGTTCTAGAGGCCATCGGGCACTTTCTGACCCCGTTTCACTGCAGTTAACTTCATCGTCAGAGCAAAAGCTCAATGAATCTTTGAAGGGCTCTGAATCCCCTTTTCAACAATCCCCCTCATGCATGAATCGAAATAATAGTTCGGATGAACATGCCATTTTACTATTATAAACTGATCTAGAGGCCACTGGCGCTCTCGGGCCTCGATTTGACCCTAATCCACTTCATCGTCAAAGTGACAACTCAATGTATCTTCATAGGTAACTGAAATTCCTTTCGAACGGTCCTCCCCATGTGTAATACGACATAACGGTTCAAACGAACGATCCATTTTCCATCGAAAACTGATCCGAAGGCCACCGGGCCTCCCGAGCTCCATTTGACCAAATTAAACTCTTGAGACCGAACGAAACTATATGAATCTTTAAGTTCACGTAATATCCTTTCCAACGGCTCACCCTGTGTGTCAATCTACTTTACGGTACGGACGAATGACCTGTTCACTCCGAAAGGTCATCGGGCGCTTTTGGGCCCCGTTTGACCAAAGTCAATTCTCTGAACCGAGCGAAGCTATTTGGAACATTGAATTGCTATGCATAAACTTTTTAAAAGTCTGCCCCGTCCGTGATTCGAACTCATGATTTGGACGAAGGATCCATTGTCGTCCGATGATCTCCTATCCAAAGGACTGATAGGCTCCTCCAAGCCCTGTTTGACCAAAAGTCAACTCCCGAACCAAGGAGAGGCCCAAAGTATTCTCAAATGTCTCTAAATATCATTCCAATGGTATTACCATTTCACGATTTGGACTTACAGATTGCGTTTTATTATCTTTTTTTTAAATCTTCATAAGACTACTAATTGGAAGGTCCATTTCTCTGCCTATCGGCTGTGTGTCTAGGTTTAACTACTGACAGGCAGGGCAAGGACAATACCGATCGGCAGTCCCTTGACCCTATATAAGGAGAGCATGATCTCACCTTCCAAGTCACCTCAAAAACATCAACTTCAGTGATCTCAGCAATATTCTTCTTGAATTAACGAGGTTTCCTTGTTTGAAACCTTTCTCCACCTTTCATTTCAGTAACTTTCACACCAAATTTAGCAAAATTCCCCTACATTCTTCATTCACTTACAATGAAGCTCAACATCAATAAAGATCAATATCCAAGTCTCCAAAGTATCTCTTTAAATTTCTTTATTTTTGCATTAGTTATATAAGTTCTTAATTTAGATTTTACTTTGGATCATACACATATTAATCTTCAATCCTTATTTGTAATATTGCACATAATATATTTCCTATAAAAAAAACCTCAAAATAAGAAAAAGAGGGTTACACCTATAAATTCCAATGGGATTTTTAACCACATTTTCTCAAAACTAAAAACACATTTTTCTTACACACATATAATAAAATTTCCATTTGAAATTAAGGGATAAACCCCATAATCGTGTCGCATGCGAACCACGTGGACTTTGATGCCTTTATAGGCTACGTAGGCGTTTCAGGCTAAAACCCGAGACTCGAGTCCTATTTTCCTTTTATTCCATTTCCTCTTTTTTCCAATTTTATCCTTACATTATTCATATATATCATACTTGCAATCCATACTTGCATCTTATCTAACACATATCATCGTTTCATCATAACGATCAATATCTCGATAAGCGCACGCATCATATTTTTTTAATTATTATTTTGTGAACACTCCTACGGATGACTTCACTTCATATTTTCCAATATGCGAGTAGAGTGATTCCACTCTCCACTTATATATACACGCGCACACACTTCATAGAGAAATTAAGGAAAATAGTAACATAATCCCATGAGAGACCGAAAGGGTTGGATGGGTGCCTAACTCCTTTCCATTCCGTAAATTAGCCCCCGAACCTCTGATATAATTGGTTTCAGAAGTATGAGTTTGTCTTTGATGTCATTCTCTCGAGGCGGCCACATGTTCTTTTGCCTGTTTTGTGAAAAATAAATTGGCGAATCTATCTCTTTATATCACCCCACATCGACGACAACCAAAGCGTTCTTAAAAAGGGCGCGAGACCTTTCACTCTCTCTCCATCACGCGCTCGAGCACCAATCCTTGAGATGGTTGAGATGGATAAGGAGATGGGGAAACCCAACCATGGAGGGATGGCCAAAGGGAAACAGCTGCCTAACCGATGAACTCATTTTTACATTCATGAATTTCAGCCGAGATGATTTTGTCAACCTCGGCATTTTTCAATTGTTTATTATCGGGATGAAAAATATAAGTATATACGCATGCGGAAGCCCTCTCTTTTGGATTTCAATTGTGTATATTGCTGTAAAAAATGATTTATAGATTTAAATATATATCATCTTATTTGACGATAGATAACTAACAATATGCTTTGTTTTATACTATTCTTTAAATTAAATTGAAATTTACACACATGATAATACTTTATCGAAATGAATTTGCTTTATCAAGTCATTTATAATATGATGAATCTTTATTTTGAAAACTCTTGACATAATATTTGGTCTTTTATCGGGATTTTGGCCAGTTGAGCAAAAAAAAATTGTATTTCTAGATATTTTGGATTTGACATGAACGTGATGAATAAATTTGGTTTACCAAATGATCGACAAATAATTGTTATGTCTTGGAAGTTCATGTATCGTGGACCTATTGTAAAGCTTGATGGAAGCACAACATGCTTCCCAAAAGATGATGGATTTGAATCTCCTTCCAGGACGATATCTTTAATCCCTTTACATAATTACACTCATAACTTGGATTAATTAGAGTGGACCAATCGCAACCTTTCTTATTTTATGCATGTATATGCATCGACGACATATTATTGGAACAATCTTCCTCCCAGCAATAAAGCTTTCGCTTCATTTGTTCTCTGTTGGATCTGATATTCATAATACTCTCTCATAGTGATGCAATTCCTCTTAATGCGTCTCTTGCTAATGTTCTATTAGTATTCAAACAAACTTGAGGCAACTTCAAGTTCTAATCTGGATGAATTTGTATCTCCGCCAAATGACATCATTCGATCGTCTAACTTATTATCGGTATTCTAGATATATAGATGTGCAAATTTCAGTCTTTTTCCTGTAATAGGGAGTAATGAATCGATCATGTGGTGGTTTTAACCACTAACAGAGTAAACGTATGGTGATCCTCCATTATTTATAGGTTTGTCTACGATGGCATCAGTATAGGTAAATGAAAACATCAAGTTGTATGCTCTACTATTCTCTTTAAACCTCGAGAGTCTGTTTTGGTTTTTAGATGTTAGCAGATTATTTAAAAGAGGAGGTGGATCCTTCAATAGTGAAAGTTTCACTTTTCCTTCTTAGCAGCACAATGAAAATTAGAGGTCCCTGGGTATTCTACACTTGTCATTCCTATCTTCATACCAAAGGATTGTTGAAAATTTTTGGCAAATGTGGGTTGGCCCTCCAAAATCCCACGGTTGGAGATACTTCCCTATATAATGGGAGATATTATTAATCATTCGCAACATAGTTAAATATAGGATATTCTGTTGAGCCAACTTAATTACATAAATTGTCTAAATCAATGGCTTACTATTTAAAAACATATTTCACTGCCTATGTAACTCACATGAATCATTTGTGGAGACCGTATCGCCTAGATATAGAATTTACAATTCTTACATTAGTTGTTATTATGATCAATATTGATATATCACTTATAACGAAATATATATTTTTATTCATTGTGGTAATATTATTGTATATGTACTATTGCATAACTTACTTACGGGTTGCAGATGGTATACCCACAATAGTTACTATTAGTCACTGATGTATAAAATTATTGGACAACATGGGTTATAATAATTACATTTCCATCTTCTTTAACAATAGAATGGGAGGTAATAACAGTTCTTTTTCATGGGTTCATTTTGTTGATTTTTATGAAAATGTGACTGTAAGGATGATTATTTTCAACTAAGGAATCATTCACCATGGGTGAGTGAGGAGTATTAAATAGTTTTGTCCTCTGCCATGATGTAAATGTTGTGAATGATTATGGAGTTTATTAATAGTCTCAACTCTAATGAGTTTAAGACATAATCTAGCGATTCTAGTTATTGTTGACTGGCCCATTTAAATAGGGAACAATAGGAATATTTATGCTTTAAAACATAAGAATGCAAACACCACATTTTAGCAATAAAAAAGTATATTATTCAATATAGAAGAAAATGGAGGAGGATTTTAGATTGTCCAAAAAGTTAAATTATTTTAAAATAATCTTCTCATATTAAATGAATTAAATTTGAAGTATAATTATACCAAATTGATATCCTAAACCATTTAGCGATAAATAATAGCTATAGGATATAAATTAATATATAATTATTAAAGCAATATCATGGACAATTATAAACATTATCAACCTATAATAATTGAGAAAAAATAACATGATAGTAGAAAACGAAAAAACAATAAGAGATCAAAAGGTCAAGAATAAAATAAGCATCAAATGTAGCATCAAATCATATATATACGTCGTACTCTAGAAATTCCAGCTTTTTTTTACTAGCCCAATTAAATAGGGGACAATATGAATATTTATTCTTTAAAACATAGGAAGGAAAACAACATATTTTAGCAATAGAAAAAGTATATTGCTCAATATAGAAGAAAATAGAGGAAGAGTTTATATTGTACAGAAAGTCAACTTATTTTAAAATAATCTTCGCATGTTAAATGAATCAAATTTGAAGTATAATTATATTAAATTAATAACCTAACCCATATAACGGTAAATAATAACAATAGGATAGAAATCACAATATAATTATTAAAGCAATAGCACGGACAATTATAAACATCATAAACCTATAACAATAACATGATAGTAGCGAAAGGAAAAATAATAAGAAATGAAAAGTTCAAGAATAAAATAAGGAACAAATGTAGCATCAAACAATATTTATTTTATAATTCAAATACATATGCCAAATATCTTACCCTAAAATTTGAATAATCCAAAATGGGAAATGGTTGCGTATCTATGGCAAATTGACAATTCGGTGAAAACGCAACCTACAATTGTTAGAGAATGAGTAACATTAGATGGGATGATAATCATCCATTACATAAAATTCCCAATTGCTATAATAACTCTATAATATTTAAGCATTTTACGTAACATATGGTATCGTATATAAATGCACGGATATATATGATAAATATTTTTCTATGGTAAATATTTTTTCTTTCTTTATTATTACATGAAAATAATTTATGGTAACACCCAAATCCTTTGATGAACTTGAAGCAAACTGCATTCAAAAGCACAAAATAGATGTAACATATTAATTCACATGGTAGAATTCATTATTCCAACTTTAAACAACACACTAATCAAATCAAAAATCTCATGACATAAATATTATTCAAGCTGTATTTTATATATTGTCGTCTATCTTAAAGCTAAACACATTTAAGAATAGAAAATACATGTAATATTACTCAGCGTGCTAGAAATTATTATTTCCATTCTAAATGACAAACTAAACAAATCACATATCCCAATGCTTAAAAATTATCCCCACTCTATACAATATGTTAACCAAAAAGCACATGTAGACATTTATATCCTACTTATCATCCTTCTTCGATGATGAACAAACCTTCATTTCCAACATAATCAATAACAACAAATGGATTTCCTCCTTAAACTTAGCGATATCCTTTGGTGGAACAATCTTTATGTCTTTATCAAATGTTTCAATTGTCGGGACCTTATCTAAATACTTGTAAATATCAAAAAAATTCTCAGACCTTGTATTTTTAGGTTTGTTCTTCAAATACTTGACAAAAGTATCTAGTTCCCTCGCTTGGATCCTTCATTAGAAATGTAAGTCCTGAGGGGTGGGGTTATCCACGTCAAGGACATCTTTTCAAGCATAGATTTGGTTCGCTTGAATTAGATTTTATCATTCATTTCGAACCATATTCCCCCTATACACACATAATGTAATGTAACGAAAGATAGTTAAGTGATTGGATAAGGACAATGGAGTAATATTAATAGTAACCAAACAAATAGTTATAATTATAGAATATATTTTAGATATGGCCCTTCGATTGAAAAACTAAACCAATGATAATTGGGATGGGACTTAATACGCACTCAGCTATCCAATACAAACTGAGAATAAATGAACCCACGTGATGTGTGGGCATTTTAAAATATACTTACAATACTAATTATTAACATTAGTTCCATATAGCAGCATGAGTGAGTGCTAAACAAATTCATTTTATAGTTTGTTAATTATATAATATTATTTTGTCTAAAATAAAGTCTATGCAACAACATAAGTAGTTGAGGTATTTATTCAAACATTTGTACATTTTCATTTCAAATAAGGCTGAGATCAAAGATAATACATGATCATAGTATTCTAGCACCCCCAAATATGAAACATATTTAAGGAAGTAATATTTAATAAAAAGGATTGAGAACATAATTAAGTTCAATACTTGTTTGCTTCGTTTTTTTTTTGAGAGGGGACTAAAAGAATTTAAAAAATTTCATACATATATATAGATTGTTGATACCAAAATTAATGTGCTGATGTGGACGAATAAGATGAAGACACGTGTCAATCTACATGGCACAATAGCAACGAGAAAGATCATTTCCTGACCAACCGTGCTTTTTTCCGAACAACGAGAATACACCGAGAAACTCTATCACACCGAGGAACTCTATCATCCCGAGATACTCTGAGTATTCCGAGGAACTCTTGATCAACAAGCAACTAAGGCGGTCCGAACTGCATCTCGGCCGTATCATTAATTACCAGACGGACAACTGTTCAACTATTCATTATATTCTTGACGCACACGCTGCATTAAATGTATTACCCTTTCATATGTATATCATTTAATGTATTGAACCTTTCATGTACAGCCTAAAGGCTATAAATACCTTGTATCATCCTCAATTCAAGGGGACCGGAATTTCTTGAGAGAACTTGTAATCAAGAATTCCACAAACACTCAGCAATAACATAACAGTGGACGTAGGCTTTATTCCTAGCCGAACCACTTTAAAAATCTTTGTCTTATTTATTTATCTGTGATTAAATAATTAGAGCGATCTAGTTTTTTACATCAACAGATTGGCGCCGTCTGTGGGAAACGACTGTTATTATCGTTTTTCATAAAAATCATTTGTCACCAATGGCAGATAATCCAGAATCCAGTAATCGAAATGTTGGAAATACTGGAAATCATCCAAATCCATCTGCATCCCCAGATCTGGCTGGAATTATGACGAATCTGGCTCAAGGACAAACCGCCATGCAAGAATCTATGAGGAAACTCATTCAAACTCTTCAGGGCGGTGCACCTACCTATTCAGGGCAAAGGAGTGATCATAGGCAATCGCAATCTAGACGTACTGGGTCATATCGCAATGAGGAGTCTAATGATTTTTCTTATCAACCTGGGCGAACTTCATCGATACGGGCTTCGGATACAGATCAACGTATCACTCTCTCTCCGGAGAGAACTAGTGCTTTGGAAAGGTTAAGTAGAGTGTCTCCTTTCAGTCGGTTAGGACCAAGGAGGAACATGAGTCCACCTAGGGCTCCATCAAGAAGTTTTTGACCACCACCAGGTTTGAGAGAAGGATCTGCGCAATCGCGACCAACCACTCGTCGAGATAAATCTCAGAAAGCTACGTCAGAGCAATCAGCTGCTCGGACTAAGCGGCCCAAGGAAGGGAATGAAGCATGGAAAGGTTCCATTCAACGGTTGGAGGATAGACTGGGAGAAATGGCTAAGGCGAGAAACCCCTTACAGAGAACTTTTGTTCAAGGAACACCTTTTGTGCAAGCCATTGTGGATTTCCCTACACCGTCGAAATTCAAAGCACCCGTAGTGACTCCCAAGTACGATGGAAAGACAGATCCCGTACTTCATATAGAACAGTACCAAGCTGCTGCAGATATCTACGCTGTCCCCGACGAGATGAGGTGTAGAGCATTCTCGGGAACTCTTACCGGATCTGCACAGATATGGTACAATAATCTTCCTCGGGGTAAGATTTCAACTTTTGTTCAGTTAGCCGAGCTGTTTATTGGCAATTTTTGTTTTGGAGAAAAGCCGGTAAAGCGAGTATCACACTTGCTAAGTGTTAGACAAAAATCAGGTGAAAGTACTAGAGATTATATAACTCGTTTCAATAACGAAAAGTTGGAGGTCATAGATTATGAAGAAAAGGCAGCAATCACTGCTCTGATGAGTGGTTTGCTGCCTAACAAGCTATATTACACTTTGGCCAAAGATCCACCTAAAAACATGTCGGAGTTGATGGCAAAGGCGGCCAAAATCATGAATGTCGAGGAGGCTATGGCTGCGAAGAAGAATATGGATAAAGAAGTTAAAGTGGAGGTCGACAATTCTAAGAAGAAAGATCAGAAAAGTAATGGTGGTGACAAATATTCCAAGAATAACAGGATGAAGTTGGAAGCCCTAAAGAAGTATGATAATTATACTCCATTGAAAGTGGGTATTAATCATGTTTTGGAAGAAATCAGGAATAACGAGGAAATCAAATGGCCAGAGAAATTGAAGACAGATCCCGACCTGAGGAATAAGACCAAATATTGCGAGTTTCACAAAGATCATGGCCATATGACCAAAAATTGTATAGCCCTTCAGAACGAGATTGAAACACTCATCCGAAGAGGAAAATTGTCAAAGTACGTAGATCGCAGGAGTGAGAGGAAGAATGATGATAGAACTAGAGAGAGATATAGATCTCCTCGTCGTGCAGAGGAGAAAAAGAGGAGGGACCATGAAGAGGATCCAGATGATGACCCCGATCTTCCCAAAAAGCCAAGGAAACCTGAACGAGAGGTATTTTCCATACGTTTTGGGTCATTTGATTGTAATGTTATTACAGGAGGAGATGCAGGAGGAGGAGACCTTACTGCAGAAAGAAAAGCTTATCTCGGAGAGGCTCAAGCTTGTTCATACATTCAGCGAATAAACCTGGCCGAGGATGATCGTCCGAGGAAGGTAAACAAAGAGAAGCTAGTGATTGGTTTTTCAAAAAACGACCTGGCAGGTGTTCTCTACCCTCATGATGATCCTCTGGTGATCAAAATGAGGATGAAGGATGTGGTTATTTCAAGGGTGTTAGTAGACAATGGTAGTTCAGCAGACATCATGTATTATTCATGCTTTGATAGCTTGAATTTAAAATTATCTCAATTAGAACCTTATCACAGACCCCTTCTGGGTTTTGCTGGCGAGAAAGTTTTTCCACTTGGGACGATCAAGTTGGATATACTCATTGGAACTTGGCCTGCTTGTCGAACAGAAAGAATACGCTTTTTTGTAATGGATAAAAATGTGCAGTCCGCCTACAACATCATCATGGGAAGAGTTGGATTGAAGAAGTTCGAAGCAGTTCCATCTACAGTTCATCAGTGTTTGAAATTCCCAATGAATTTTGGAGTAGGAATTATGAAAGGTGATCAAAAAGTAGCTCGGGAATGCTATTATTCGTCTGCCAAGCAAGAGGAACTTGAAGAATTACAGAAAAAGACTACTACTTACCAAGTGGAGGAAGGCACAGAAATTGAAACTCTTGACCCTAGGGATGAATCTCAACTCGTAAAAGGACAGGTTGTGGAATCTACAGAAATTGTTATCCTGGACGACGAGCATCCTGAACGAATAACTCAGATAGGGTCGTCGTTGGATTTTACAATAAAACAGGAGTTGATAACTTTCTTGAGAAACAGGAAGAATACTTTTGCTTGGAGTCATGAAGACATGTCAGGAATAGATCCAAACTTCTTATGTCATGAACTCAATGTGAATAAGGAGATCAAACCTGTGAAGCAAAGAAGAAGAGTGTTTAGTCCCGAGAAGAACCAGGCCATACAAGAAGAGGTCGAGAAACTCCAGAATGCCCAATTCATTGAAGACGTGAAATATCCAGATTGGTTGGCGAATGTGGTGATGGTAAAGAAGAAGAACAACAAATGGAGAATGTGTGTTGATTTTACTGATCTCAACAAGGCATGTCCAAAAGATCATTTTCCATTGCCCAGAATTGATCAACTAGTGGATGCTACTTTGGGACACGAGCTACTCAGCTTCATGGATGCTTATTCTGGCTACAACCAAATCAAAATGAAACCTGAAGACAGGGAAAGTACTTCTTTTATTACCCCAAGGGGAACTTATTGTTATAATGTTATGCCTTTTGGTTTAAAAAATGCAGGTGCAACATATCAGCGGTTGATGAACAAGGTATTCACCGAACAAATCAGCCGCAATATGAAGGTCTATGTCGACGACATGCTCACCAAAAGCAAGAGAGCTGCAGATCATTTGGTTGACTTGAGTCAAACTTTTGATCAACTGGATAAATACCAGATGAAGCTTAACCCGATGAAATATACCTTTGGAGTACGAGAAGGAATGTTCCTCGGATACATCGTCAACCAACGAGGTATTGAGGCAAATCCAGAAAAGATCAAAGCTCTTTTAGGGCTGCGATCCCCGACGACGAAGAAAGAAGTGCAAAGTCTTACCGGACGAGTTGCAGCACTCAATAGATTTGTATCCCGAGCAACTGATAAATGCCTCCCATTCTTAAAAACACTACGAAAAAGTTTTGAGTGGACTGATGAATGTGAGAAAGCCTTTCAAGATCTGAAGAAGTATTTGGGAGCCCCACCATTGTTGTCTAGGCCAATAACTGGAGAGAAGTTGTACTTGTATTTGGCAGTATCAGAAAATGCAGTTAGCTCGGCGTTGATCAGATTGGAGAATGGAGTCCAGAAGCCAATTTATTACACAAGCAAGGCCTTCCGAGGTGCGGAAATCAGATACCCAAAGCTGGAAAAATTGGCACTGGCATTAATTGAAGCAAGTAGAAGAATGAGACCATACTTCCAGGCCCATACCATCATTGTGTATACCGACATGCCGTTAAGACAAGCCCTTCACAGGCCAGAAAAATCAGGAAGATTGATGTACTGGGCAATAGAGCTCGGTGAATATGATATTGTGTATGAACCCAGATCATCGTTGAAAGGGCAAGCCGTGGCAGATTTTATAGCAGAGTTCACATACCCTGATACCCCCGAGGAGCAAAAGATGTTTGCTGACCTACCTGTGGACGATACAGGATCGACAGACACAGATCCAAACCAACCAAGGTTGGTAAAAGGACTTGTGGATGTAGAAAAATCATCATATTCATACCCCGACCAACTCCGGTTGGTAGAGGGGCGCGAACAAATGACCGACGAGGAACGAAGGATACCCGGGGATGATGAAAGAAAACAGATGATATTTCACCGAGGAACTCTAACAGATAAGAAATTTGAAGACGAGTTACATACATGGAGATTATATGTAGATGGATCATCTTGCACGGCTGGTTGTGGAGCAGGGATTGTTTTAAATTCTCCAGATGATATTGACATGGAGTACGCCTTGAGATTCTAATTCAAAGCTTCCAATAATGAGGCTGAATATGAGGCTATGATAGCAGGTTTTCATTTGGCGAAAGTTATGGAGGCACGTCAAGTAATTGTTTTCAGTGATTCTCAATTAATTGTGAATCAAATGATGGGAATATATGCAGTGAAGGGAGAGTTAATGGTGAAGTACCATGCAAAAGTGATGGAGTTATTGAAAGAATTTGATGCTATTCAATTGGTGAGGATACCGAGAATGGAGAATGCTAGAGCAGACGCATTGGCCCGACTAGCATCAGCTACGCGCACCGAACTGCGAAGAACAATACCAATTGAAGTACTAGAAAGTCGGAGCATAGAAGAAGATCTGACGGTGAAGATTATTACCCTTGATTTAGGACCATCTTGGATGGATCCTATCAGAGCATACATTGAAGAAGGAGTACTACCGGAGGACAAACTAGCTGCCAAGAAATTGAAGTATAAAGTTGCTCGGTATGTGTTAACTAATGGTGTTTTGTATAGACGAGGAATTATGGCAGGTTTGCAGAGATGTGTGCATCCATCAGAAGTCAAAGAATTGATTGAAGAAATCCATGAAGGATCTTGTGGAGCTCATGTAGCAGGTCGGACTCTACTGCAAAGGGTGATGACACAGGGATACTACTGGCCGACGATGAGAGCTGATTGTATAGCCTATGCTAAGAAGTGTGACAAGTGCCAACGTTTTTCTTCCATCCGAAGAACTCCACAGGCATTGTTGACACCCATAACATCACCTTGGCCATTTGCCATGTGGGGGATTGATCTGGTTGGACCACTGCCGACGACCCGAGGAAGGTTCAAGTATCTCGTCGTGGCAGTAGACTATTTTACTAAGTGGGTGGAAGCTGAACCACTAATTGATATTACGTACGAGAAGGTGTATCAGTTCATATGGAAGAATATCATTTGTCGGTATGGTCTCCCCCACGCTTTCATCACAGACCATGGAACGCAATTTGATAATGAAGAATTTGCTGCCTATTGTCATCAGTCAAACGTCTTGAAGTTTCATTCAGCACCAGGACATCCCCAAAGCAATGGGCAGACTGAAGTAACGAACAGAACATTACTAAATGGGTTGAAGAAGAGGTTAAGTGAGGCTAAAGCAAATTGGATTAATGAGCTACAGTCAGTTTTGTGGGCTTACCGAACAACTCCCCGAGCAGCAACAGGAGAATCACCATATATGCTAGCATTTGGAAGTGAGGCTGTGATACCTGCCGAGTTGGGCCTACCAACACATAGGGTGTTAAATTTCAATTCTCCGATCAGTGATTTGATGAGAATGATGGATTTGGATATGCTCGAGGAAGTCAGAGAAGAGGCAGCCATTAGGAATGCTGCTTATCAACAACGAACAGCTCTGTTTTACAACAAAAGGGTAAAGAAATGTGATTTAAAAGAAGGGGATTATGTGCTAAAGAAGGTCATTCAGAAGCAGAATAAACTGGAAGCAAACTGGCATGGACCTTACCGAGTTACAGAAGTTGTTCGACCAGGAACTTACAGAATAGCAACTCTAGAAGGAGAGGAATTTAAAAATGCATGGAATGCTGAACACCTGCGCAAGTATTATCAATGATGTCAAATGTAAAGCATTTCTTTCATTATGAATAAAACGAAGATGTTTCACCATTTTTCTTTCTGGATGAAATTTTTCACAAAAGTGCTCTAAGGAGCCAACCTCCTTGTTAGGAGGACAGCTCTACGGAGCAAAAGTGCTATAAGTAGCCAACCTCCTTTGGTTAGGAGGACATGCTCTAAGGAGCCAAAAAATGCAGCTCTACGGAGCAAAAGTGCTCTAAGGAGCCAACCTCCTTTGGTTAGGAGGACAGCTCTATGGAGCAAAAAGTGCTATAAGTAGCCAACCTCCTTTGGTTAGGAGGACATGCTCTACGGAGCCAAAAAATGCTCTAAGGAGCCAAAAGCTTTAAGGAGCCAGAAAGTGTACACCAGCAGGATCAACCACGGTTGGTAAGATAAAAATATACTCTCATATTACAACTTATGTTGGTCGGGAGGTAATATTATTACAATGAGTTTTTTGAAAAACAAAATGTTCAAAAAATACACCAAGTATAGTTGGTCGGGGGAAAAACCCAATAACTGTAGTTGGTCGACGAGGACAACTTATTGATCTTAGTTGGTCGGACGCAATTTTATAATCAAACCAAGTATAGTTCGTCGGAGCTGTAATTAGTCGACAAACATTATTCACCCACCTTGGTTGGTTGGAAACAGTTTGAACATTTTTACTCATTACTTTATTATTAAGTGATCGAGAAACATTACTAATACTTGTAACTTTTTATTAAGTTTCTTATTGAACAATAATATTGTTATCTTTTTAACAGATACATAGATACATATGTACAAATATAAATGTGCTTGATAAACACAAGATTAACAAAATTGGCAAACAGAAAATGAAAATCTTTTCATTAATCTAGAATAAATTACAAATTACAAGAAGGTACTAAATTGTTACATGGATATTACTATTCTATTGGTTTTTTGCCCTGTGCTTTAGAAACAGCTTCCTCGCCGGCAGGAGGGTCTTCTAGGCAAAGGGGAGAATTGATGAAATTAACATCTCTGAGCATTCTGACGTTCATAAAAGAAGGTGTATCCAAAAGATGCTCAGGACGAGATAATTCAGCTTGGGAGTGAAGGCTATAATCACCAAGATATTTTGAAATTAGACTGCTAGGAATGGAACGAGCTGGAATCCATGCCATATCCAATTTGAAAGGTGGTACAGGCAGGTCTAATAATGATGGAGCATGATAGTCCCATAAAAAATGCCCTTGCTCCAACTTTAATACACCCAATGCATTTAACCATCCTTGCTTGTAACCTTCATTATTAGCATGTTCAATGCGAGCATCCAGATGAACGAGAGCTTCATTGTATCCTGCCATCCAGAATTCTCTTGGCTGTTTATGGAATTGGAAGGTTAATCTATCCAATTGTTCATGAAGGCTTTTGGCAAAGAGATCTTTGTTATGCAAGGCAGATTTCGTTGACGCCAGCTGATCTTCTAGAGACAGATTTTTATTGGACATTTCAATCAGAGCACGGTCTTTTACTTTCAACTGGAATGCTTGAGTTTCCAGAGTAGACTGAGTGCGAGCCTCTTCAACATTTTGGCTGACTCTTCCTCGCCCCCGAGAACCTCTTCCTCGTCCCCGAGCAGTTCCAGAAATGGCAGATCTTCTTAAGTCCTCCAGCTCTTGCCTCAGTTTGGCATTTTCGACCTCTAAGAACGAGAAACCTTCATCAGTAACTGGTATTAATGCAGAAGAGGATGAAGCAGCAGATTCATATTGAGCTAATTTCTTCTGCAAATTATTATTTTCTTGCTCCAGGATCTCGGCGATTTGTCTACAGGCTTCAATTTCACCTTTTAGGGTCCTCTCCCTGACGTCATACCCAGCAATGATCTTCTTGTGGCCTGTTTCTGAAGAGAGCTGCTGGTATCTATTTTCATAATCTTTATGTAACAAAGCCATTGATTCGTTATGTTGATTTTGAAGATCCTCTAAGGAACCATGAAGCTCTTCAATCAACTCATAGTAAGCGACATTGTTGGCCACTGCTCGGTCGAGTAAAGCTTTCAAGTACTGATAAGCTTCAATAGCCTGCTCTGAAGCACCATGACCAAGGATATCAGCAATTTCCGGTGTACTAAGATCTGTATGACCAGCCTTATAGTATTGATGACATTGCTGCATCAGCTCGGTATCATGAGAAGAGATCAATTCCATTCTAGCAACAAACTAATGACAAGAAAAAGACAACAATCAACAAAAACAAGTTATCAACAACAGAGATAAGCAAAGATATATTTTATTAGATCATCAAAAAGTTACATCGTTCGATTACAAGGAAATACAGAAAGGCTACCGAACAACTTCACACCTTTTCCTTGTCTCCCAAGACTTTCTCGGGAGGCTGGGACGAGGAGCTCGGTTGCTCGGTGATAACTACAGCTTGATCGGTAGGAATCTTCTCGGGAGGAGGAGGCATGGAGGAAACGTCCTCGGTGGCAGAGGGTTGAGAGGCAGAAACTTGATCGCCCATAGCCATGGAAGACTCATCTGAAGCAGGTTCATCTTCTTCTTCTTCCACAATTGGTGGAGGAGGACCAGGGAGATGCCGTTGGAATAGCTCAGAATCGTCTTGGACTTTTAGCTCTTGCAGAGCAGCTACCCAACCATCATGGAAGTATTTCAACTCCCCATATTGGACTTGGGACTTCATTGCAGCTATCCCTCTCTCCCATCCTTTCTCCCAACCAACGCTGAAATGTTTCTTGATTGCAACTTTTCTCCTCGACTTCTCCGAGGAGAGCTTCACCTCCAGTTCCTCTTTCTTAACCTTAATATCTCGCAGAGTAGATAATTCTTCTTCTGCCTTCTTCAATTTATCATCAGATTCCTGATGTTTAACCTCCAAATCTTTAATTTTCTCCTCCAAATTCTTGGAGGTTTCAGCCATCTTCATCTTATCAGCCTCAGCCACAGCCAATTTTTTTTCCCAAACAGTTTTCTCATCGATGTACTGTTGGCGAGATTCCTTCACAGATTGGGTTAAACCCAACAAAGCATCGTCAACATCAGACGAGGAAGTGGAAGCTTTAGTAACTTGATCTTTCTTCACGATGGTATTGAAGCAGTTCACCAGCTAAAAGATAAGAAAAACAATAGAGTCAACACAAATACAAGAATTCAAGAAAAAGAAAGAAAGACCAAAGGTATGAGAAATTTACTGAAGAAAGATGGCGAGAAGCTAGGGATGTCAGTGTATCCCTAGGAATTTTTTCATCAACCCCGAGAACCTCGGGTATAACTGAGCTCGTTGAAGAACTCGGAAGAATAATTTTTGAGACACTACTACCACCAGCGGGTAGAGAAGATGTAGTCCCAGCAAGATTAACTGAGGATGATTTCCTAAATCTCTTCAAAGGACGGTCAGCAGCATCAACCAAGGAAGAAGTCTTGGTCGGAGAGATGGCAATTACATCAGCAGGAGCATCTTTCTTGCTCGGGGCCACTGGGGGCTTCTCGGCAACTTTGGACGAACCAGCATCTACTTTTTTAGTCCCCTCTGGGACATCAATTTTGCCTTTCTAGGCTCCAACAGCAGAAGAAGTGTCACCAAATAGAGCAGGAGGAGCTCTTTTCTTGCCCATTCTCTGAGATAGGGGGATATGAGAATCTGAAGATGAACTTTCTGGTGTTGAAGCTGGTTCAACAGGGCGAGCAGTATAAGAGGTTGTGTAACTCTTATACTGTAGTAAATATGAAGCAGATCTAATATGCTCGTCAGCAATGGTCTTATGCAAATTCCAGATAAGTTTCAAATGCTTGATATTCACTTCTGACTCTTTTGGAGTTTTTCTTTTGCTATCAACTGCAAATAAATACATAATGGAATATCAGTCATACATTTTGTCAAACATGATGAAAGCGTAATTTCATAAGTAAAATAAAATGAAAAATAAACCTATCCCATTGCCGTATGGGGGGCATCTGGGACCGTTGTATACTTCATTCCCAGATAAAGGCGCATGTTGCCAATTTTTTATGACCAACCCATGCTCAAAATAATCCCTATTTGAGTCAGGGAGATTAACTACAAGAGCCCTATTCAAATACCTAGTTTTTAAATAATAAATATTATCTAGAACAGCCCATTTATAACAAAACATAATTTCAGGGATCCCAATACGAGTCCCGTGAGTTAGATTTAATTTGTGCACCCCGTTAATTATTCTCCATGAATTGGGGGCTATTTTTGCAGGAACAAGATCAAAATATTGACAAAACTCAAGACATAATGGGTTTGGTGGAAAAGAAAAACCGCATTCAGCAACAAAAAGACTGGGGAACCAATGTCCCTCAGCCAATCGAAAGTAATCTAAAGGCTCAGAAAGAACTTCTAGAGTTACCCACGAAGGAATGGAAAAATCAGAACGGAATTTCTCAACAGACTCCACAATATAAACCATATTGAATAAAAGAGATAGAGAAGAAAGAAAGAAGATCTTACAGAAAGAAAGAAGATGTGTTGACAACGAACGGAAACAAGGATGAACGCACAAGAGAAGAAGAGAAAAGAAAGCTTGAATGCAGAGAATGAAAAACGTAGACGACGGTATGGTTACCAAAGAAGTTTAAATACTCTGCATTGGGAAGCGGCGAAAGAAATGATTATCAAAAAGAAACTACTAAACTTCTGGCGGCTAAAAGGACAAAATTTGCACGAATATCAAAGCGCTTTATCAAAAAGGCGGAAACTGCGAAATAAGAAGGAAATTTGAATACAATGTTCCTAAAACCCGGGAAGTACATTTAATATTGCCATATACCGAGAAAGAATGTTCCATACTCTTCAAAATTCAAAATATGAAACATTGGGGGCTTCTGTTGATACCAAAATTAATGTGCTGATGTGGACGAATAAGATGAAGACACGTGTCAATCTACATGGCACAATAGCAACGAGAAAGATCATTTCCCGACCAACCGTGCTTTTTTCCGAACAACGAGAATACACCGAGAAACTCTATCACACCGAGGAACTCTATCATCCCGAGATACTCTGAGTATTCCGAGGAACTCTTGATCAACAAGCAACTAAGGCGGTCCGAACTGCATCTCGGCCGTATCATTAATTACCAGACGGACAACTGTTCAACTATTCATTATATTCTTGACGCACACGCTGCATTAAATGTATTACCCTTTCATATGTATATCATTTAATGTATTGAACCTTTCATGTACAGCCTAAAGGCTATAAATACCTTGTATCATCCTCAATTCAAGGGGACCGGAATTTCTTGAGAGAACTTGTAATCAAGAATTCCACAAACACTCAGCAATAACATAACAGTGGACGTAGGCTTTATTCCTAGCCGAACCACTTTAAAAATCTTTGTCTTATTTATTTATCTGTGATTAAATAATTAGAGCGATCTAGTTTTTTACATCAACATAGATTATGTTTATATACATACAATGTAAAAAATACTAAATTTTCTAATGGTTTAAATTGTGCCTAAATGTTTACTAACGGTTTAAGTCATGACTAAAATTTTCTAATGGTTATAAATCGTAACTAAATTATCAACATAAATTTGAACTTTTTGATTTATAATTGGTGCAAATTGTGACTAATATGTCACTCTATATACAAAATATTTTAAAATACTATTGCAATAATAAACAATCGTGACTAATTATAGCATAAATGTGAAAATCCCAGAATAGTTTTTTTTAATGGGAACATAACGTGACTAATTTACCAACGAAAATTTTCGGGTTGGAATGTCTTCCTATGTAATTAATATTTCGTTAAAAGTTCAATAGGGGTGGCCACCCACCCTCGCCTATGATGGGTCTACCTACATGAACCAACACCTTAGAGTAATATTAGATTACCTGAAGTTGAAAATTAGTTATAAGCTCGCATAATGAACAAATGATGAACATGTTTTTATTTATTCTTTAAAACTGTCAACTTTTATTAATAATGTTGTAAAAAGAATCCAAATGATATATGTTCCCTTTGATATCCACAACAATTCAACAGTATAAAGAACATGTTCTACAATAATTCATGGCAAATAATAAGAGGCCTATCTAAGAACCAAAAGTTTAACCCATCCAATAATAAATATAGAAAATATCTCTAGGCATTAAAGTGATCCATCTAACCTGTTATTAACCCCATTCAGCTGATGATTAAAGAAGGTTTCAAAATGATCAATTTGACTCTAAACACCCTGCTTTAAAATCTTGACAGAAAACCCAATAATTGTCTAGATTGGCGTGTGACAACCTTTTTTACCACTTTAAAGTGAAAATATCTCTATATCAAACTCATAAAGGACCAAAATATGAAAATACCCCTATATCAAAACTCCTGTTAAAATATTAAAAGTCAATATACAAATCAAAATGAAGAAAAATCAATATTTATATCAATTTAAAAAAAGCATATCGTTGAAAACTAAAAAAAGCTTGAACTGGTTAAAACATTTTAAAGGCTAGAAGCACTCATATGAAAACAACTTAAAACAGTGTCCATGTTTCGATGGTTATACGGATTAAACGATTGATTGAGAAAATTTATGTTTGCTTAAATTTTTAACTTCATCTCATTTTCTAATGAATTTTTTTGGATCGGGTGCTTCAGATTGTATGCTTACTATATCCAAATATCTAATGAGGTTGGATATGTATATAACATAGTACATACATCTAATCAATGTGTCTATGCAAATAACCCATATATACAATGTACATAAAGAAAAGAACAAAATCCACAAGGTCTTACCACAATCAAAGATAGAACGAGGGAGAAACGAAAGATGTTAAGAAAGGGTGGTGTGAAGAGCTACATGGCTTTGAAAATTCATTGTTGGGTTCCGTATTATATTATTATAATAGATGAAGGTGTATTTCATTTTTAAAATTGGTAAGTAACTGATTTATGTATATGTGTTGTTTGTAACTACAATGAGAATGGTAACTTTTGGATTTAATTCAAAATATAAAAAAAAAGTAAAGTTTAACATTGATTAATTTAGTCATACAAATTGGGGAAACTCCTTTAATTGGTAAATTTGACATTATAAGATTGAAAACGTATGTTAAGCTCATTAATAGGTATAAACATTCACTCTTTTATATATTACATACAAACAGGCGTGACATTAAAATTTATGTACAAACACTTACAATGTCAAATTACAGCCTCAACCTAGTAATGCGTGAGGGATCTAACAGTACAAGAAAATCGCTATTTAGAGAATCAAATCTCCTCACCAAAAGTTTCATTTAGAGATAACTTTATAAAAATTTCATAAATAGATTGGCAAAATAGTGAAGGGTTTTAGCGAGAAATTTTTTGGCCGTCAAAATGCTGAAAATTTTGCACGGGTCTTTCCCGCAATATTTCAACATGCATTTTACGAGGAATTTTAGGATTCGTAGTCAGACATGGGGAATATGTGAAAAAGATATAACCAAAGAATGTAATTTAGTATGGGTAAATACATCCACGAACCCACTACTCCCTTCCAAAACGCTCGGCAGCCTAAGGTGAAAAATGCATAAAACCTAAAAAAATTATTCATTTCTTGACTGAAAGAAGCTGTGCAACTATGTAAATCCCTCTCGAATCAGGTAAAATTCTCCAGTTTTCTCAAAATCATTACCAAAAATTTGATTCAATACACATCAGATATATTATTTATTTTTTATTCTTATTTTCTATCAAAGTTGTGAAATTTCTCTCATTAATTGGAAAACCTGTTTTCTCGAACTAAAATTTATGTAGTGTATTGGCATGTTATTATTCTTTGATAAAATTAGCTGGTTTATTATGAATTTCTTAAGCTATTATATGATATTTTGGATATATGTACTTGATGTAATTAGACGATCAAGAACTGAGAACTTCGATGCTTGTAAGATTTTAAGTGGTAAAGGGATATAATACACTTGACTTTGTTTTTACATCCTTTTGTCTTTACGATGTTGTTTCACGGTTTGAATTATTCTTAAGAAAATTAAATATTAATAATCAGATAATAAGAGAGGAACCGACAAATTCCGACATACAAACTTACGGCCTGTTTGGGAGTTTTTTAATGGAAGGAAAGGAAAGGAAAATTTTATTAGGAGAGAGAAGAAAAGAAAGGAAAATTTTATTAGGAGAGAAAAGAAAGGAAGATAAGAGAAAGGATTTAGGAAGGAAGATAAAATAATTTTTTTTTCTAGTGTTTGGGAGTTTTGAAGGAAAATAATTTTTTTAAGGGAAATAAGGTACATTCTTTACAAAACTTTCCTTTCTCTCCCTTTCTTTCCGATTTGGAAGGAAAGTTTTGGAAAGAAAGGAAGGAAATTTTTTTTAAAAAAAATCTTTTTTTTTTCTCTCCTTTTAAACTCCCAAACGACGAAAAATGATAAAACAACACTTTCTCTCCTATGTAAACTCCCAAACGACGGAAAGGAAAAATAATTTCCCTTCCTTTCCTTTCTTTTCCCTCCAAAATAAAACTCGCAAACAGGCTCTTAGGTATATTTCATAGAAGAGGTGTATTTGCTAATGTATTAATAAACGATAAAGAAATCGTACGAGCATTACATATTGTACAAACTAATATTAGTGCATGATTAACTTTCTTTTTTCCCCAGTCTCTAAGAAATAATTGTACAATTCTTCAGATATACCAACAGAGGTAGTCTTTTAAAAGAATTCACAGTAACTATTTTGTACTTCTATATACAATCTTAACTTTTTCAAGTACAAGTCATTAGGTCATTTTGTACATGAATTTATCAAACCCTTTTTCTCCTCCTACAAATTTTGTGGTGATTATAATCATATATGAAAAATTCACAACCACTTCGTGAGGGGCACTTCTTATCAGTTAGGGATTAGATTGAAGAGCTTGTTGTAATTCTTTTAAATTTATTTTACTTGAGCATAAGAAGTCTAGGAAACATTAAAGGTAAGTGGTTGATATCTCACTATTATTATATATGCTTATATATATTTTTAAACCAAAATTTAATAACAAAACTTTAAATTTGATTTAGCTAGCAATAAAAAGTATAGAAACCCAAAATCTAATGTTAATTTATGCACAATTTACAAAATCTTATTAGATTAGAAAACCTAAATATGAAGACCCAAATCTAAACATATTGTAGATAAAAATTAAAAATCGAACGATTCTATGTATGTATATATATGTATGTATGCATGTATGTATGTATATGTATGTGTGTGTGTGTGTGTGTGTGTGTGTGTGTATATATATATATATATATATATATATATATATATATATATATATATATAGGGAGAGAGAGAGAGAGAGAGTCTAGGGTGCTTTTGTCCCAACAATCCCTAAAATGATCAAATTACAAGATTGTTGTAACCTAAAATAACACGCCCAAGTGGATCAATAAAAAGGTGACACCTGTCATCATACTCAGTTGTCCTAGAAATAGCAAGCAAATTCGGTCGGCGCTATTACTTCACTGGTAGGCACATTTGGCCAATCTCCCCAAAAGAATATGAACCGACAGTAATTTGAACAGACACACATGAGACTCTCAACAGTTACCATGCTCATGCACGTGAAGAATATCCAGCTGCTAATTATAATGTAAAGACGTAAACGCCTAGTCTATAAAGTTATTCTATATCTTCATCGTCCTTCTATTATAAATATTTCACTACCTCTCTCAGCTAGGGGCAACTAAAAATAGTTTATCTAAACCCTAGAGAGTTCCTGAGAGGCATGCATTAAACCTTAAGACATAGTGGAATTGTACCCGTGGATGTAGGCACCTTAGTAGGATGAACCACGTGAACTCTTGTGTCCATCCCTTTGTCTCTCATCACTCTCTAGCTTACTTTTTTCTTACTTCATCCGTGGTTATAATTATTTTTTTAATTAATCTAAGACTAACCCAAATCAACAAACCAAATTTGGAAACCAACAGATTGGTGTCGTCTGTGGGAATCGACAAGCCAATGTTTGTTTCCTACCCACTTTCCATCAAACAACAATTTTCCAATCATTTTTTTAGCAAACATCAAAAAATGGTAGACAATCCAGAGGGTAGTTGTATCACAGGTGATGCCTTCAATCGCTCTACTCCTCTTAGTATATAGGATCTGCAAGGAATTCTGATGAACATAGCGAAGGGCCAAGAGTCTATGCAAGAGATTTTAAGGTAGCTAACTCAGACACTCAAAACTAGGTTCGTAGTTGATCCAATCGCTAGAGGAAAATATTTCCTCTAATACCCTATTGGATAGGAAACTTAATCAAGAAAGGATCATTTATAGATAGTCTATATCCATCAACGATAGATCTTATTACTCTGGCATGACCTCGTCAATCAGATCTACTGATTATTAAAATGGGAATTCTATCAAAAGAGGTGAACGCCCTAGACAGGATAAGTAAGGGTTCAGATTTTGATCATTTGGGTCCCAAGTGGCTAGGGGTCATAATCAAATGGAACCCTCAAGATCACGAGATCGCTGAGAAGGATCATTCGAGTTAAGAACCAACGTGCAAGGATCTATGTGTTCCAAATAAACTTTTTAGGAAAATAGCTCAGTAAATTTCCACATTCGAGAAGCAAAGATGGTTTCTAATAAAATCGATCCAAATGAGCATCCATGGAAAGGTTCAGTCCAACGGATGGAAGATCGTTTGGGAGATGTAGCTAAATCTAAAAATCCCTTACACATAAGTTTTGTGAAGGGATCACCTTTAATCCCAGTAGTTGTGAACTTCCCTACACCTTCCAAGTTTAAGTCACGTGTGGTAACTCCCAAGTATGATGGTAAAATTGATCTTGTACTTCATGTGGAACAATATCAAGCTACTGCCAACATATACTCAGTCCCAGATGATATGCGTTGACGGGTATTTTTTAGCACTATTACTGGGTCACCATAGATTTGGTATAACAACTTGCCATGAGGAAAAATATTCAGCTTTCAACAGCTCACAGAGCTATTCATCAGTAACTTTTACTTTGGAAACCAATCAAGAGGGTAGCTCATTTGTTGAGTGTTCTCTAGCTACTAGAAGAAACTACGCGCTAATATATCACTGGCTTTAACATGGAAAAGCTAGAAGTCGTGGATTATAAGGAAACAACATTGGTCACTGCACTAATGAGTGGTTTACTCCCTGAGAAGCTATATTATGCCCAAACCAAATATCCCCCTAAGACAAACGCTGAATTGATTGTTAAGGCAGGCAAAATTATGAATGTCGAGGAAGCCCTAGATTCGAAATAATATCACGACTCTAAGGCCGACGATAATAAAGTCTTTGAGAAGAAAGATCATAAAGATAAGAAGGTGGAGAAACCCAAGAAGTATGATGAGTGTACTCCCCTCATTATTGGCATATATTATATTTTGGACAAAATTTGAGGAAATGGGGACTTCAAATGTCTCGGGAAGTTGAAGTCTCCCCCAAATCGTAGAGATAAATCCAAGTATTGTGAATTATATAAAGACCATGGGCATAACATGGATAGTTGTATAGCCTTGAAGAAGAAAATAAAAAGTTTGATCTAAAGGGGCAAACTCTCCTAATTTGTTGACAAAAAAGGAAGGTCAGAAGAGTCAGAAGCCCAAAGACGATCAGAATCTCCCTGTAATGAAGGAGATAATAAAAAAAAAGAGGCATAAATGATAATGCGGAGGATGATCTAGATCTATCGAAGAGACCCAGGGCGCTTGTGCATGAGGTGAAACTGATTTCTTTCGGTTATCATTTCATTGCAGGTGGTGACACTGGCAGAGGTGAAGAGATAACCAAGAAAAAATATACCTAAATGAAGCCAAAGAATTCTCCTGTATTCGACAAATCAATTTGTTTGCCGATATTGTTAGTTTCCCAAGGAAAGTGAACAAAGATAGGTTAGTGATAGGATTCTCCAATGATGACGTATATGGGGTACTTTATCCTCATGATGATCCTCTGGTTATCACGATTATGATGTATGAAGGAATACTTGTCAGAGTATTAGTGGACAATTACAACACGATCAATGTTTCATTTTATGACTACTTTAAGTTACTGGGACTAAACTAGAGCCATATCATAGGCTCCTTATAGGTTTTTCTGGAGAAAAAGTGTATCCGTTAGGAACTATCAAACTAGAAGTCATAATTCGCACTTGGACAATCTACCAAACTGAAAGGATTCATTTCTTCACCTTAGACAATAATGTCTAATGATCCTATAATATCTTCGGGACGGTTTTCCTTAAAAGGTTTGAATCTATTCCATCCACTCTACACAGGTGCCTAAAATTCCCAACACATTATGTTGTCCATGTTGTTACTAGAAACTAGACTGAAGCTAGAGAATGCTATTACACTTCAGTTGACCAGGAAGAGGTGAAGAAACTCACCACCACTTAGATAGAGACTATAGATCCTTGCGAGGAGGTTGACATAGTTAAAGGATAAATTATAGAGGTAGTGAAGACTATAGTCCTTGATGACGTGCACCTAAAAAGAACAACACAAATCGGCTCATCAATGGATTCATTCCTCAAGAAGGAGTTAGTAAACTTCCTCAAATAATGAAAGAATATGTTTGCTTAGAGCCATGAGGATATGCCAAGGATTGACCCTGAGTTCGTATGCCATGAACTAAACATTATCAAAGATGCAAAGACAATCAAACAGAAGTGATGCGTCTTCAACCCCGAGAAGAATATGTCTATCTCAGATGAGGTGGAAAAGTTACAGAAAGAGAGTTTCATTGAAGACGTCAAGTATCCTGATTAGTTGGCCAATGTGGTTATGGTGGGAAAAAAGAATAACAAATGGCACACGTGTGTTGACTTCATAGATCTCAAAAAGTATTATCCAAAGGACCATTTCCCCTTACCAAGGATTGATCAACTGTTCAATGCCACTGCAAGGCATGAATTTCCCAGTTTCATGGATGCATTTTTGGGTACAAACAAATCAAAATAAAATCAAAAGCCAAGGAGAATACCTCATTCATCACTAGCCGAGGTGCTTACTATTATAATATTATGCCTCTTGGGCTTAAAAATACTAGAGCAACGTACCAAAGGCTAGTGAATAAGGTTTTCAAAAACCAAATCGGTAAAAATAGGAAGGTATGTATGGATGATATGCTCACCAAATGCGAGAAAGTAACCGTCCACATCAAAGATCTAAGTCAAATTTTCTACCAGTTAGAGAAGCACCACATGAAACTCAACTAAACCAAGTGTGTATTTCGTATACAGGAAGGAATGTTCCGTAGATTTATAGTAAATCAGAGAGGCATTAAGGCTAATCCAAATAAAATCCAAGAACTGATAGATATAGAGTCTCCTATAAATAAGAAATTTGTGTAAAAGTTTATTGGAAGAGTAGCAACCCTCAATAGGTTTGTCTCCCGAGCTACTAATAGGTGCCTACCCTTTTTCAAGGTGATGAGGAAGACTTTTGAGTGGAATGAAGAATGTGAGAACGCCTTCTTAAAGTTGCTAATGTATTTCGAATCTCCACCGTTACACTCAAGACCACTCATGGGAGAGAAGTCATCCTTATATCTAGTTGTGTCTGAGTCAGTAGTTAGCTCGGCACTCATCCGACTAGAGAATGGGGTGTAGAAACTAATTTATTACACAAATAAGGCCTTCTAAGGAGCCAAAATTTGTTACCTACGTCTAAAAAAGCTAGCCTTAGCCCTCATTGAAGCCTCACAAATAATGAAGCCATATTTTTAAGCCCACACTATTATGGTCTATACACACTTGCCATTGCACTAAGCCATTCACAAACCGAAGACGTCGGGGAGATTAATGTCTTAGGTTGTCGAGCTTCGAGAGTATGACCTAGAATAGTAGTGAAAGGCCAAGCAGTAGCATATTTCATAATGGAGTTTACCTATGAAGAAAAACATGCCGATTAAACTTCTACGGGAGAGAGCTCGATAGTAAATCCAACCTAGCAAACTTTCATGGAAGATAGATCTATGATCGATATAACCAATCAAGAGGAAGATAGATGAGAAATATCCACTGAACGAGAAATTTTTGTATGCTACCTGGAGCAGAGTTAAAAGATATTTCATTATAGAACCCTGGTTAAAGGGGATTTCAAAAAAGATCCACCTATTTGGAAGATGTATGTGGATGGAACGTCATACATCACTAACACCGATGTTGGGCTGATAATCAACACCCTAGATGACATAAACGTGGAATATGCTCCCAGGTTTTAGTTCAAAGCTTTCAATAATGAAGCAGAGTATGAGGATTGATCGCGGGGTTCGAATTAGCCCTCTCTCTCGGTGCCGAGCAGGTATTATCTCACAACGACTCATAATTAATTATTAATTAAGTGTTAGGAGTGTACAGGTTAAAGGAGAGTACATGATGAGGTACTTGGCTAAAGAGCAAGACCAAATATTTAAGTTTTAGGCGGTCAAAATGATCTAGATTCTAAGGAATGGCAATGCCCGAGCAGACGCACTCGCTCAACTTGCTTCAACAAGTAGAACTAAATTAAGGAGGACCATTTTGAAAGAAGTCCTCATGCACAGATGCATTGATGGAGAAAATATCAACTTGATTGTGTTAGATTTGGGTCCCTTATGGATGGATCCCATCAAAAAGTATATTGAAAAGGGCACCCCATCCGTCGATTAAAAGGAAGAATGGAAACCGAGGTACAAAGTAGCCAACTATTTTATGGATGGATGAATTATGTACAAAATAGGATTCATTATCTTATTGCTCATATGTATCCACCCTATCGAGGTGCAAAATCTGATTAAAAAAATACATGAAGGATCTTATGGGGCCCATTTGGCAGGAAGGTCATTGGTCAGATGAATAGCCACACAAGGGTATTATTAGCCAAACATAAAAGTTGATTGTGTTGCTTATACAAGGACAATGTGATAAATGTCAAAGGTTTTCTACAATCCATAGAAAACCTGGAGAAGCGCTCACGCTAATCACATTCCCATGGACTTTTTCCATGTGGGGTATTTACTTGGTCGTCCCATTTTCGAAGACGATATGAAGGTTAAAATACTTAGTCATTGCCATAGACTATTTCACCAAGTGGGTGGAAGTTGAACCTATGATAGATATGCCCTACGAGAAAGTTTTTTAATTTATATTGAAGAGCGTCATATGCCTATATGATATGTTGTATGTCTTTATCATTGACCACGGCACACAATTTGACAATCAAGAATTTGAAGATTATTTTATCCCATCTAATATATAGAAGTTTCATTCCACTTCTGGACAATCTTAGTGCAATGGACAAACAGAGGTGACTAACAAAACTCTTCTCGACGGACTAGAGAAAAGGTTTGATTATGCTAAAGAAAAATGGATCAATGAACTGCAAAGTGTGATATGGGTCAATAGGACCACATCGAGGATAACTATCAGTGAGACCACCTATATGTTGGCATTTGGGACAAATACAGTGGACCCAATAGAGATTGGTTTGCCCAGTCATAGAGTACTCACCTTTAATTCCCCCGGGAGTGACCTCATGCGAAGGTTGGACATAGACTTGATTGAGGAGATCAGAGAAAATTCATCACTATGCGTGGTAGCATACCAATGACGAACTTTTCAGTTCTACAATAGGATGGTCAAGACGAGCAATCTTAAATAGGGGACTACGTGTTAAAGAAAGTTCTCCAGAAAGGAAATAAATTGGAAGGAAATTGGCATGGTCCATACTATATTTCTGTAGTTATCTGACTAGGTACTTAACGCTTGAAAACCTTGGAAGGAGAATAATTCAAGAACCCATGGAATGTTGAGATATTAAGGAAATACTATCAGCAATTATTTAAAATGTAATCTTTCAGTGTTTCTGTAACTCCTTTTTCAGCTTTCAATAAAGAACACCATGTTCATCAAAATTTAATTTCCTTTTCGTGTTTTATTTTTATTTTATCCCGGACTGGAAGATATACAATCTTAAACAATAAAAAAAGATAGTCTTTACGTTTATGCTATTACGAAAATCCAAATAAAAAAACTTCACGTACGACTTCATATTTGACAAGTCACGAACGAGAAGCTCCAGACATAGAACTTCATGTATGACTCATTAGTGTTAAGAACAAGAAATTTTACCAACCGAATTTAGAAAAATTTCCAAAACATTTAGTCCCCAACGGTAACTAACATTAGAAGTGGGTCAAAACGACAAGATCAGTTTGAGAAACCACAAACAAAAGCACGTTAGTATAATTTAAGGCAGGAAAACATGTGTTCATCTGACCTGGTAACCAGTAAGGAAGATTAGTCAGCTTAATTCCAACCACCTAATCGTAAGACTAAACTACTGGTAGGCATCAAGCAAATAATAGAGCAATTCAATGTTTATTCAATGTAATGCACTATTATTAGGAAATAATAAAAGCATAAATGGCTTATTCTACTGGGCATTTTCTAAGGGCTTTCGCCATCCCAGCTAAAGGAATATCCAATCTGGAGGGAAAAATCATGGACCTGAACTCTCTAAGTCTATATTAACTATTAGAGCTGGGCTTGTCCACCAAGTGTAGTGGTTGATTAAGCACATCGTCTCCGTGCAGACCATAGTCCCTTAGGTATTTTCTTGCCAGGCTAATGGGGATTGCATCGGTAGGTATCTATGTAGTATCTAACTTAAATGGATTAGGTTGGTCCAAGCATCCAAGATCATGCCATATTATAGAATATTTTCCCTATAGACCTTCATGATAGTGAGAGCATTTATCCATCCCTACTTATAACCTTCTTTTCGGGCTTGTTTCAGCTCCTCGCCCATGTGTGCTAAAGGTTCATCATAGTCGTACATCCAGTCGGTGCAGGGTTGCTTATGAAAGTGATAAATAAGACAGTCAACCATCTCATTCAGTATTTTAATGGTCGTCAACTGGTTCTTCATGAGACTTTTTGTGTCGGTCAAAGTCTTTTTTTCTCTCTTCCTCGATAGATGGATGAGCAACGATAACTTACCTTGATGATTAGCCCTCCTTTGACTTCTTCAGTCTCTCTAGTACCTCCATCAGCAGAGCATTCTCTTTCTCAAGAGATGATGCACCTTCACTCTGAACGGAGTTAGCAGCCTTCTTTATGACCTTGAGTTCACCCCTCAATATACTATTCTCTTGCTCAAAGAGGCTCGCCATTTCCTGAGAACTTTTTACATAAGAGTTAACACTAAATCGTTTTTGGAAAATGTCGAGGATAACTCTTAAAATTTCTTATCAAAGTTGTTATCATTTCGAAGAAAGGCGAATTTCTTCTCAAAGTCTGCCGATAAACTAGCAACTACTTCTTTATGGCCACTCTGAAGTTAAAGTATCATTTCATAATAGGAAGCATTAGTCACCATAGCTTGGTGAAACAACCTACGCATATGGAGGTACTCTTCTTTAGCTTAGGTGGAGATGTTTAGGTCGATCAGCTCCTCCAGTCCCTCTTCATTAATCTCTTTATGACCTGTTCCAAAAAGTTGAGAACTTCTCCTAAAGAGTTCACTCTTTGCAGTAGCAGGATAACCTTCCTGAAATTAAACTAAAATGAATGGAACATTGCATAAGTATAAAAAGTAAAAAGAAGGCTCGGAATGAAACAACATCATTACTGGAAAAAAATGGGTAGTTTTTGTAGAACTTTGGACAAGAATTATAAGTAGAATTATTCAAACTACATCAACTAAAATACAAGGCAAAACTAAAAAAGACCTTAGCCACTACACCTTCTCTTTATCCTAACTAACATCCTTCTCAGGATGAGCCGACACCATATCTAATTTTAGAGGCACATAACATTTAGCCATGCCCTCCTCATTATCAACCTCCTCTTAAATATCAGAAGGCGTGCTTGTGTTATGCTAAAAAAGAGCTCAAAATCCAATGCAGTGTTGACCTAGGTAAAGGAAGCATTCCATCCTTCATTGAAGGAAAACTTCTTCAAGTACTCCACCTGCACAACGGCGGTTGAGAATACCTTGTCCCATGCCCTAGTGTAGGCATCCTGTTTGTCCTTCTTGGCCTTAACCTTTAGCTTAAGAATTTAGATTTTGGTGTTCGTGATCACCTTCTTAGCTTCTTGAGCAGCCTTCTTAGTCTGCTCGACCTTTTTACATCATCATCGGCTACCTTTTTAGCATTGGCCTTATCATCCTCCAAGGCCTTAACATCATCTTCCCACTTCTTCTTGTCACCTTCGTGACCTTTATTAACTACCTCCAGAGACTCTCATGTGCCCTTGAATTCAACCTCCACGTCCATAGAGGACTCTCGCAATTGGTCATCCCTCCTCAGCAATTGATAACAGTTAAATAGGAACTGCAAAATCCACCAGTCATAAAAGTCGATAAGTGAATAATGGGGATATATATAGTAACAAGAAAATAGTAAATGATACTTACTAGGGCCAAGTTGTGGTTGGCATGTTCCAACAACCTAGCCTTAAAAAGCGTAGTAGTAGCAGACTAATCGGGTGTAAGGACTCCTACCCCAATTAGCCCTCGGGCAAGGCCTGGGTTCACATCCATAAAAGGAGCACCACTATTGCCCTAGTCGGACTGATCCTTCCCAGTCAGATTCTAGGGTGTAACTGGACCCTTCTTCAACCTCTTGAACTGACGCTCTTAGGTTTGCATCACAACATCCTCAATGACTAAAAGGTGTTTAGAACCCTAACATTAGTCTTTTTCTTCTCACCAGGTGGAGGAAATTTAAATCGTCAATAAGATCGAGGATTTTTCTCTTTGCCATCTTTGGCGATGAAATGATTGTTAATACGAGCATGATGTCTAAAGACTCAAAGGAGGTAGATGTACCTCCAGTAGAAAATTTTCCTTTGGCTTGATGAGGAGATTCTAACTCAGCGGTCAAGGAAGAGGAAATTAGATACTCTCGATTTATGGGGGCTAAAGGGATATCCTCAGTGGGGCAAGAAATGAATGAGATAATAGATCTCTGGTATCCTAGTAAAATGGATGTCGAGCGAGGACGATCTTCCCCTATTCTCTATTGGATTGAACAAATAATTTTTAAGTCGGTGAAATTGACTTCAAATGGACGGGGAATATCCTTCTTCCTATTCTCTGCAAAATAGAAAAGACAAAAAAATATGTTGGTAACAAAATTAGCTCAAAGACCAAACAGAAAAAAAGTACATAGGAATAAACAAGTGCCAACCTATGCCCTATCCCTCCTGAGTGCAACAGGGCCCATTGTATTCCCCTCTCTTAGGAAAAGGGGAAAAATGCCATTCCTTTAGTATCAATTTGTGATCTCAATAATCCTTATTGGAATCAGAAAATTTTACCACCATAGCTCTATTTGAGAATATAGTCTTCAGATAATAAATGTTATCATTGGTGGGTCGCCTAGCTATTGTAATACATTAACTCTTTTATCCTTATGTGGGCTCTAAATCTCTCATTAATGCGATTGAACCCATTAGCTACCCTCCATACTACATCAAAATATTAACTAAATTAAACAAAAGATTGGGAGCGAAAGTCACCCCACACTTAGCAATAAATATTGTGGGGATCCAATGACCCTCCTCCAATGATCAAAGGTCACAAGGACTTGCTACGAACTCTGTTTCCACCAACTTTGGAATCCTATATTTTGTCCTAATCTCTCCAAAGAACTTATCATCTACAACATACACCATTTCAACAAAGTATAAAGGAAAGACAAGAAAACGGGGGTTCTTACAGTGAAACTGAACACAACAATAGCTCTCTCACAAACGATGGAGTAAGAGCTTGAGAATGAGAAGATGTTTTGAAATTAAAGGTAAGAGTAACAGGGGGGGAAATGACATTTTATAGGTCCCAATGACGTCTCATGAGCTAAACAAATTGAAATGATTAAGTGTGCCACTGCTTCTCATTTCGACGGCATCTCAGTTCCATAAAAATCAAAATGACCAGCGTACCCCTAGATGACGATTGGCTATTTTTGCTACTATTTACAAAATTTCCATTGGTCATAAGGTGACAGTTTGAAATTTACAAGTCCCAAAGGTTGGAAGTCGACTAGACGTCTTTAGACAGCCGAGCAACTCCCGACAGATAATACTCTATCCTTTCAGGCGTTCAATCACTCCAATAAAAAATAAAGTATTGGGGGCTTTTGTTGTAACCTAAATTAACACGATCAGGTGGAGCAATAAAAAGGTGACATATGTCATCATACTCAGCGGCCCCAGAAAAAGCAGGAAAATATGGTTGGTGCGATTATCTCACTGGTCGGCACATTGGCCGAGCACCCCAAAAGAATATGAACACATAGTAATCTGAACAAACACATGTAAGACTCTCAACAGTTACCATGCACATACATGTAAAGAATATCCAGCTAATATATAGTGTATAAAGGTATTTCATTTCTTCATCTTCCTACTACTGTAAATAGCTCACTTCCTCTCTCAGCTAGGGGAAACTAAAAACAGTTTATCTAAACCCTATAGAGTTCCTGATAGGCATTCACTAAATCCTTAGGCATAGTGACATTGTACCCATGGATGTAGGTACCTAATTGCGCTGAACCACGTAAACTCTTATGTCCCTCTTTTTGTCTCTCATCTCTCTTTAGCTAATTCTTTCTTACTTTATCTATGGTTATAATTATGGGTTTAATTAATCTAAGGCTAATCCAAATCAGCAAACCAAATTTAGACACCAACATTTATAAACCCGTCACTAACGAAACTGATCAACTAAATAATATCACCATGTGAGGCTCATTTAAAGTGTTTATTGTAATTTTACACACAAATGGGGTAATTACATGGAAGGTAGGTGTAAGAAAAGTAAAAAGTATAACATACAATATCGAAGAACAACCTCATGAAGCATTAAGAAATGTCTTCAATATGTTAATATTTCCCACAAATACACCAATATCTGCAGGTGAAGTAATGGAACAAAATATGACCATGATTAGAAACCTATTAGTCACATAAATGACCTTAATCGAAAAGAAAAAGGTACAATACCAACAAGTAATGGAAAATATGCATAAGAAATCAAAGGATTTATGAATGGAAACCATTAAATGAAAATGGAACCAATGCCAAAAACACAAGCCACCAACAAAAAAACTTAATGTTGCGTATACAAAAGCCACAAAAGAACCAAAATGAGTCCATGGGTTCATTGTTGCGATGAGAATGGAGCTAACCTCAGAAAGATTATATTCCCCCATTATCGCAAAGCTTAGCTCTGCAACAAGTAAGAGTGAGGATATAACATAAACCCACGAGAGGATTATGGCAATGGTTGATGGGATTAGGTCTGATTTTATAGTTTTGTGGGTAGGCCTATATTTCTTGGGGCCACCTTTTTGCCAATTATCAAACCACTGCACCCCAAAATCCTCTATCATTTACCTTTTATTGGACTTAATGAGGTTTTTTATATTCATCGTTTGAGTTTAACCAGATTACTTAGCCCTTTTTGTAAAAAAAAATCTCAAATTGTCCAAAGAAAAAACTTTTGAGAAAAATAAAAATAAGAATGAGGGCGAGAAGGTTTGTGAGAAAGACGAGATAAGATGCTATGAGTGTGATGACAAACTTCAGACATGGAAAGAAATTTACAAATAAAGCCACTCTTAGCGATAGTGAAGTCGAGTAGGTTGATTCAGGGGGGAGAATCATCACATGAACCATACATGGCATTCATGGCTAGTCATGTTAGCACTTATAGTTTATCCCATGCCAATGAGGACATATCTAAACATAAAAGCCTCGATGATGTATTGATTCATTCTGAAGAGAGTAAAAGTGAGAATGAAAATTTAATTGAGGGAGAAGGTGAAGTGCAAAAAGAATTTAGTGATCTTTACACCGAGACGTTAAAAATAAAAAGATTAACAAACATTTGTCTATTAGGATGTTAGATTTGGAGAAGTAAGTGAAAGTCTTGAAAGAGTGTGAGGTCTTGGTGAGTTAACTTGAAAAGGTGAAAATTTCTTTGTGTGATAAGTTGATTGTTTTAAGTAGGGAAAAGATCGATTTGACCAACACTGTGGCTAGTCTTACGAGACATCTTCAATCTTCATTGGAGCCTCATGAGAAACTAGCAGCCTGTGTATCCTAACTTGATATTGGTCATTAATGTGCCTGAGAGGTCAAGGTCACTTTAGAGGTCACATTTATGAAGGTTGGAAACATGTTCCTCAGTCCCGTATTAGGTAATGTTGAGAGGCAAGGACTAGGTTATGACAGTGCATCCACTTCTAAAGTCACATCCGAGCCAGGTTCTAAGTTTGTGATGGATCCTTATATTCCGTGTTCTAACCCACCTAGGAGACATAACCCATATAAGAGAGCTCATCCTAAACATGTTGAGAAAGGTGGACCCAAGCCCATTTATGTTTATACCCATTACAAACAAAGATTTCACCTTAGAGAGTTTTGTTTTAAGATAAGCAGAGCTTCTAGTATGCATGTTCACTCATGCATTCCCACACGTGTTACTCTGCATGCTCCCACACGTGATCATAGAGTTTTTTGCTAACAAGTAGAGTTTAGTCAAAACATCAAAATGTTTGGTAGGGGAATTTTATAGGATGTCTTCTCCTTATAAGAACTCTTCGGGACTAATGATTAAGGTTGAGACTTTTTTCTATAATAGGGTGCTTAACACTTTCATATCTTACATCCTTATTACTAGATTACATTATCATTGTGATATCGTTGTATCTATATTTTTCATTTTGATATTTTTTGAAAAATCCAAAAAGGGTTTTATTTTTTTGAAAAATACAAAAAGATTCTTGGTTTTTATGAAAATGGTGAAAAGGGTAAAAATATTTTATTTTTGATAAAATTTTGAAAAATACAAAAAGTGTTTTGTATTTTTGTCACCATATATGGATGAACATTTAAGATGTCTGGATCACCCATTCATTGAATATTTCTACGTGAATTTTTCGTAGTGTTTTGAGACATGATGTCATTTCTATAGTGCTCTTAATAATCTGTGGAGTTATTACATTGATAATTGATGATTATTTTCTACACGTTGGAATCTCAATCTCTTTTAATGCACACGTGCACAAACTTGTTTGAACATGGCACTTACTTGCCACTTGCCAAATACGATTTTCTCATATCTATTTTTCTTTATAACGAACCAAATGTAAAAGGAGATAAATTTATGCATGTAAGAACCATTGCCCGAATATTTAAATCATTTTTCCAGAAAATATTGTTATATGTTAAGCAATGGAAAGGGGCTATGAAAAATAAAAATATTCTTTGCATGAAAAGCTATAAATTTCATAACATGGCCTAAAAAGATTAAAGGTACATAAAAACAAAAGTGCTAGGACAATTTTTGATACATTGATGCTTCGCTACATATGAGCTTTAATTTCTTCAAAAAAACATTGAGAGTAATTATCATATATGTGAGATTTTGAAGTTGTTAAAGTCAAAGATCAATGGGTTTGCACAACTATAATGTCTCGAAAAAACATTACATAGTTTGGCATCATTTGTGTGAGAATCATTTATGTTCATGACTTGTTGATTAAGTTTAGTCAATTCTACTTGAGTTTACCAATTTTACACCTAAGGTAGACATTGAGCTCTTTTTATAGAAGTATCTCAAAACTATGGTAACGTATGTTATGACTATATATATTGATTAACCTATGTCAAATGTTCACACCCCTACATTCAGTATCCACGGTTTGGATATTTTAGTGTTATTCCATGGTGTGTTGTATTTGTTCATTTTATACTTAATATTTACAAAAAGAATGAAAATTTTCAAAAATAGTTGGTTGATACATGCCTTGGAGATTATCATCACGTATGTTTACTTTATTATACTTGTGTTAATATCTTACTTCTCCGTGTCATGTCAATATTTCATGCCTAGTTTCCACACATTTATCTATTACGGACAAAAAGGGAGAGAACAAATTGAGGGGGACTTTTTATTTTTTGTTTAAACTATATGCATCACAGTATCTTTATTGGCCTCATGTGTGTATAACATTCTTCTTGGATGATGATCATTTGGACCCACACAGGATGGAGATAATATTTTCCAAAGGAAAGATCCAATTTCATGATTGAATACTTGCACATATTTTACATTCCATTTTCATTTACATTTTAAGAGGGTAGATTATTGTATTAAGTCATAAGATTCAATTTGTCTTAGGATGGTGTTTTGTATTGGAATCACCAAAGGGGGAGATTTATAAGAGAAAAATTTATGATTGCTCTCATTTTATTTTTCTTTGGTTTGGTGTATCCCACCAAAAAAATACGTCACCTAAACACATCTACATCATTACTTCTCGATACATGAAGACTATGTTGAAGACTGTTTAAGAATGCAAGGTTTGATCATCTCAAAAATCATGGTAGACGTATGTGTTTGGAGCGGTAAAATGGTTCTGAGTATTTTCTGCGGTTTACTTATTTTTATGAGGTATTATTTTTCTTACAGGAACTAAAAAAATTTTAAACAAATATTTTCCAAAACTTGATGCCTCGTTTGAATGAGGAGGTCTTCCATTTGAACGAGTTTCTCCTATCGTTCAATTGTCATTTGAATCAAGTTTCGAAAGAGACTTTTTGGGTATGTTGACGTCTCTTTAGAAGTCCATATCCAAATCATGGTTCGAATGAGACATCATAGCGCACCAAAGAGCTTCACTATGTAATCTAGTTAGAAGCATCGTTTGAAAGAGATGTAATATCATCCGATGACTTGCCCTTTCATTCAAACGACCGGCACAATTTTTATTTTTTATGAATATCTCCCCATTATCTTTTGTGTTTCCCCTTTTTATCTTCCCTTCTTATAAAAAGGCTACACGGGGTCAGATATTCCAAGAACTCTTTTTCAAAAAGAAAAATAGCTTTTGGGTTCTCATTTGTGATAAAAACTCCTCATATCATATTCCTCACCCTCGGGATATATTCAAGATCACTTTTAATAATATTAAGAAAGTTTCTTGTGATACCCACTTTGTAGAGACTTTTCTCTACTAGTGAGATTATGGAACGAGGTTTCATTGCTGAAGAAGGTGGATGACTGAATTGGTGAATACCAAGGGTAGACCTCTACTTGTGGACAACTTTGGAGTTGGGTCGTATCTTTTGAAGTTTTTGAAGATCTACACATGTAACTTAATATATCTACATGTCGTGTAAGTCGTCTATATTCATAAACTTCCAACAGTGCTGAATAAAATATTTTCCCTGTAAAGGGATTTTTTCCTAATCTCGTGTATTTTTGCATGTTTTTCTTCAAATTAAAAATCTATATTTGAACATAATTAGAATGCACACCATAATTAATTGAAGATTAAGATTTGATTAAAATTTGAATTTGTGTATTGGGACATATAATTAAATAAATTGATACATTAGTTCTTGTGCACTCTCACAGAGAGAGAGAGAGAGTACTAAATACATATTATAATAATATAGATAGATATTTAATTCATTTCATTAGTGGGTTCTTTTATCACTTCCTTCTATTGGTTCGTGACTTAGCTTTATCAATGTTGATACCAAAAATTATCCATTTATATGGACCATTCAGATACCAACACGTGTTGTACAGTGAGAGGTTAATCCTAGTCATTGAGGATGGAATACCGACCAATTACAGGAATACTGACCAACATCAGGGATACCCACCAACATCAGGGATGCTGACCAACGATGACAAGCAAACACTAACAGTTGTATACATTAATGATTGTACAGATGTAAATGTCTATGATATAAAGACATTCCATCCTTTGATATTCCAGCTCTTGTACACCCCCTGGGGGCTATAAATACATTGTAAACCCTACATAAAGGGACACACGAAAAGATAGGCAATTGAACAATCCCAAGGCAATATACAACAGTGGATGCAGGCTCTTCCCTTAAGACGAACCACTTTAAAAATATCTTGTCTCTTATTTCTATTTATCTATGATCAACTAATTAGCCTAGTCTAGTTTTTTACATCAACAAGAAGCTCTCAAAGCCTCATCTTTCTCCAACATATTATTAAAGTCAGCGAGGAACTCCACTAGAACAACAAGGAAAGTCAGTATTGTGATAAACAAATCAAGAGATAGAAAATTAAAGAAGGCAAAAAGAATATACCAGAGCAAGGCTTTGACAAACCCTATCAGAACTCTTAGAGTGAGGTAATGCAGCATCAGCACTCCTGTGGTCTGGTAAAGTCCCTGACTTTATTAGTTGTCATGCCAATTCAGGGACAAGGACCACTGAGGCAGAAGAAGATATGTCGACCAACCCACGCTGGTCGTGAAGAGTAGAAGAACCTTCTTCTAACTTAGAAGGCTTCCCTTTCTTTATTCTCTTCAGGGGGCTCTCTTCAATTTGCTTGGCTAGGGGCTTCTTCCCAGTCTCATTTTTATTTTTCACCCCTGTATCGTCTTAATTGGAAGGGGGATTGGCAGTTATATCTCCCAAAATGTTGGAAATTTTCCTCTTCCCCATTGATACGGCAGGGGGTAAATTTGAATCTAAGGAAGAATGGGAAAGGGAAGTAAGATCACCACTGCCAGATGCAGTGGCTGAGGAAGTAGAGGGTGGTTCTTGTTCAAGGTCAATTATAGGGAAAGGAGTAGGACGAGCAATAGAGGAAGTGATTGTGTTCTTTTACTGCAGCAAATAAGATGCAGACCTAACATGCTCCTCACCAATCCTTTGATGAAGTTCCCAAATAAACTTCAACTCCCTCAGATTCACTTCACTTTCCTTTGGGCACCTTCTCTTATGATCAACTGCACTAAAAATTTATAGAGCAACAAGTAGTGTAACATTTAAACAGATATGTACAAGGCAAAACAGTGAAATGAGGAATAACCTATCCCATTGCCAAAAGAAGGGCATCTAGGCCCGGTACTCAGTATTTCCCGTCAAAGGGGCGTATTGCCAGTTTTTTACAATAATCCCTATTGGAATCTGGAAGATTACTACTAACTCTTTATTTACATCCCTAGTCTTTAAATTAAATGTGGTGTCATTAGTCACCCACTTATAACAAAACATTACTTCTGGAATCCTCAGATGGGTTCCATGAATTTGATTTAACCTATACACTCCATTCACAAATCCTCCAAGTATTAGGGGCTTCCATAGATAGGACAACGTCAAAGTATTGACAAAATTCAAGGCACAGTGGGTTAGGAGAAAAAGTAAACCTACATTCATCTATGAAAATAGAGGGAAACTAGTGACCCTAAGCAAGTGAGAAAAAATCAGCAGGAAAAATAACGTGTTCCAAAATAACCCAGGAAGGAATCTTAAATTCATTGTTGAATTCGTTAAGAAACAGAGGAAACCATGATTAATAATAGAAGAGAAAAGAAAGAATTCTTACAGGAATTAAGGATTCAATAAGAAATGAAGAACAGAAAATGCCACAAACTTTTACTACCTCAAATCTTTTAAATATTTTTGGCTACAGTGTCTTCAAGCTTTATTTTTCTCTCTTGAGCGATCGTTTTATATTCTTCAGTTCTTGTTGAATCCTTAATTCCTGTAAGAATTTTTTTTCTCTTTTATTCTTCATCATGGTTTACTCTGTTGATTCTCTTGACGAATTCAGAAATGAATTTAAGATTCCCTCTTGGGTTGTTTTGGAAGATGCTATTTTACCTACTGATTTTTTCTCACTTGCTTAGGGTCACTGGTTTCCCTCTATTTTATAGCTGAGTGTGGGTATACTTTTCCTCCCAACCCACTGTGCCTTTAATTTTGTCAATACTTTGATGTTGTCCCAGCTAGGGTAGCCCCCAATACTTGGAGGGTCGTGAATAGAGTGTATAGGTTGAATCAAATTCATGGAATATATCTAGGGATTCCAGAAATAATGTTTTGTTATAAGTGGGTGACTAGTGACACCACAATTTATTTAAAGACTAGGTCTGTAAATAAAGAGTTAGTAGTTAATCTTCGAGACTCCAATAGGGATTATTTTGAGCATGGGGTTATTGTAAAAAAACTGGCAATACGCCCCTTTAACGGGAAATGCTGAGTACCAAGGGCCTAGATGCCCTCCTTTTGGCAATGGGATAGGTTATTCCTCATTTAACTGTTTTGCCTTGTACATATCTGTTTAAATGTTACACTAATTGTTGCTCTGTAAATTTTTATTACAATTGATCATCAGAGAAGGTGCCCAAAGGAAAGTTAAGTGAATCTGTGGGATTTGAATTTTATTTGGGGACTTTATCAAAGGATTGGCGAGGAGTACGTTAGGTCTGCATCTTATTTTCTGCAGTAAAAGAACACGATCTCTTCCTTTGTTGCTCATCCTACTCCTTCCCCCGTAATTGACCTTGAATAAGAACCTCCTTCTACTTCCTCAACCACCGCATCTGGAAGTGGTGATCTTGCTGCCCTTTCCTCTTATTCCTTATATTCAAATTTTCCCCTTGTCGTATCCATAGGGAAGAGGAAGATTCCCAACTTTTTGGAAGACATAACTGCCAATCCCCCTTCCAAACAAGCTGATACAGGGGTGAAAATAAAAATGAGACTGGGAAGAAGCCCCCGGCTAAGCAAATTAAAGAGAGCCACCTGAAGAGAATAAAGAAAGGGATACCTTCTAAGTTAAAAGAAGGTTCTTCTGTTCTTCCCGACCAGCGTGATTTGGTCGAAATATCTTCTTATGCCTCTCCAGTGGTCATTGACCCTGGAATGGCAAGACAACTAATAAAGTCAGGGACTTTCCCAGACCACAGGAGTGTTGCTGCTGCATTACCTTGCTCCAAGAGTTCTGACAGGGCTGCTCAAAGCCTTGCTCTGGTATATTCTTTTTACTTTCTTTAATTTTCTGTCTCTTGATTTGTTCTTCACAATACTGACTTTCCTTGTTGTTCTTGTGCAGTTCCTCGTTGACTTCAATAATATGTTGGACAAAGATGAGGCTTTGAAGGCTTCTTACTCTGGTGAAGTTGAAGAAGCTTTCAAGGAGTTGAAAAAGTCATTGATTGATTCTAAACAAGCATTGGCTAATGAATAAAAGAAATTGGAGGAGAAGATGAAAGCTACTGAAGAAGCTACTGCAACTGCTCGGGGTCTGGTTAACATTTGCAGAAGGACTTGGATGTTGAGAAAGTCAAGTCTGCCCAGCTACAGAAGGACCTAGGTGCTGAGAAGGTGAAGAGGGCTATAGCTAGAGAGGATGGCTTCAACAAAGGCTGGGTGATCGAGGTGGAAACTGAGCATTGTGTAAATACGCTAGTCATTTTTATCGGCTTCCAACCGTAATACAAAAACCTAAACTTTAACTACACTCTTGAGGAGTATAGTGGCTAGTCTGGATATCGAATCCTCTCGGAACTAGGACGAGTAAACATGACGACAAAGGTAAGACTGTTAACCCTAACTTGACTCTAAAAAGAAACAAAAAGATATTTGAGATGGGAAATAACTAATTAACTAAATGCACACTAAATTAAATTATCGCATTAAATATGTGAGCAAAATTAACTAACTAAGAATGACTTAATAAGAATGAAGGGAAAATAGGTTGGGAATATAATCCCCCAAACCCTAGTATATTGCCCAATACAAAACTAGTCGTAAATTAATTAATTGATCAAACTCGGTCTTTAGTGTTCTTAAGTACACATATGAGGGATCATAGCCCGCACAGTATGTAAGCAAAGGACGAGTAAAGCAGTATCGTATTAGCTACACGTGTGTTGCACTCTTAAGCATCCCAGTTACCTAGGGCAAACAAGATCAAAAGTCCTACAACGGTTGTGATAACCATACTACATGATCTAATCAATTAGAAAATTTAGAGAACAAATTTTATACCCATGCAAACCACATCGGGTTGGGTTCATTCATCCCAACTATTAAAAATCTAGCCTAACATGGTGAAATTAGTGAAAACTACATTATCTACGTTGCATGAACTCATAATTGCTTGGAAATAGAGATTAAACATGAGAAATAATAATAAAAGTGCTGAAAATAAAGTTTACCAAGATTGAAGAACAAGACCATGCAAGAAGAAATCAAAGATTGAAGAAAAACTAGAAAAGCTCTTGAATTATAAAGGTGCAAAATATGTAAATTCTTATCCTAAATGTTCCTACTTGTTATGGAGCTTTTACATGAATGAAATTTGAATAAAAATAGTCCTAATGACTAAATATATAGACTAGAGGTCGTTTAGAAGAGTTCGCAAGACACAAAACTTTTTGGCTATAAAAGATAAGGACAAAATAAAAATCTCGTATCTGGCAATTTGTCACACTTAAAAAGCATGACAAATTTTGTAACGGATCTGGAGCGTGACTAATGACCGGATCAATCCCCTCCAGATAGATACCCTTAAATGTCCTTGATGCATTGAATTCTAGAGGCGGGATCGATCCGTTTTTCATATTATCCGGATTGGTCTGTTTTTTCTGAGTCAACTTGTCTTCATTTTCTCCTCAACTTATAATGACCATAACTTCTTCACCGTAGCTCGGATTGAGGTGCTATTTTTTCCAGTGATATTCTAATTGAAAGGTCTAAAACTTTATAGTTGGCCCCACCTCCAGACTGAGGTTTTAAAATTATGAAAATTCCCTTCAACTCTCCGTTTCTTAGTTTCTTTCACTGTTTTGAGTTCTCTCTCGCACTTTCTTGCATGAAATACCTGTAAAACACATAAGAGATACACAAAATACAAAATACTTGCCAAAAAGGGTTAGTAGCATAAATATGAGATAAATACAAGCTATTTACAATACACGGGGTCATAAAAATACCAAAATTAAGGGGATAAATGTGAAGAATTTATGCCTAATCAACCCCCCCAACTTAGAACTTTGCGCGTCCTGAGCAATATAAAAGCATAAGAGTATGAGTTAAGGACCCTTAAAAAACTTTATTAGGATAAAATACCTTTTTTGCAGGCAAGCGATTGCCTTTATCGTATGCAACAAGCCTTTGAACCCGTTGGTTACCCTAGTAGGATGAGTGGTGTCTCGTGAGGGTTTGCAGTGAATATACCTACAAAATTCGTAACTGACTCAAAGAAAAATCAAAATACTTAAAAATTGTACAATTTAAACACCCCAAAAATGGTCATCGCAAATTCAATTCAAGAGTCTCAAATCATAGTGTGTGTTTGCGAAACCAAAAATCGAACCGCTAACTTCCACCGATTGATCATTACGTTACTTTTCGAAAATTCGTTTTGATTTCAAAATCTCAGGGGATGCACTCACAAACAAATCACTCATAAATATGGCTTATTCACTTGGTATGCGTTATAAAAAGAGTAAATATAATGGACACAAGTTCACGCACACAACTAGAAAGACGGACTATTTGAGGTAAAAAGATCTCATCATCGGAGTACGGTTATAAGGAAACTAAAACATCGCCTCTAGTTCACACCATTTAATCTCTTATATTATCTTTTTGTATCTTATCTCTCCACGCGATAATCAATTTCGTAATTCGAACTCAGTTAGGACTTTTTCGAGTTAAAGGTGTATTGGGTAAAATGGGAATGGTTAGGATAGTCGGAATTGGAAAATTCATTTATGATGTCCATTTTTGCTTTTTCCGAGCTATTGCTCATTTTCTATTCTTTTTCTATTTTTATTTTTCTTGTTATTTTTGTTGAGCATTCTTCTATTTTTTTCTTGCCCCTTTTTGTTGCCTTTTCGGACTTAAATTCTGACTTTTCCATTTTTCACGATTCCGGGCTATTTGAGTTTTTCGGGTTATCAAACGAACTTGGAAATTTTTTTATTAGGCTCAAATTAGGTAGCAAAGGGACAATTTTTCACAAATTTGTATGGCCAATATTTTTGGGTAACAAACGATGGCCTACTTCATTGTCCAAATGCGAGTTGTTTTACCATATGCGTTGATGATGCTGTAAATAGAAGACGACCTTGCTGATAGTTGTCATAAGCTTATCGTCACCTCGGCTGTGAGATTGGACAAGGTTAGTTACTCTGAGTAAGAGGGTGCACTTTGGGCATATCAATAACCCCTTAGCCCTTAGTCTTCTATGTAAGTAGATGATTGAGGGGCATGTGTGTTAGGCCGAGGCTGAGTCTCTTTAGGTGTCAATATTTTCTTGACACATGTCACTTTCTAAAGTGAAACATATTCCCCAAGGTGAAGTAATTCTGACTTATCTTTTGGGTTCCCTAGGGTAATGATAGGGCATTGGGACTCGCGTCCCATCATTGGGTAAGTTTAAAAACTTCTTCTCTTTCCTCACTCTTTCTTCTTCAAAATTTCTTCCCGCCTTAGCTTTCTGTAACTACTATTCTTCTCTCAAGCTTTCCATTGTTGCGCTGTGCTTCGAGGTTTTCCCTGCTTCTCTCTCTTCCCTCTTCAATTGTACTCAATCAGGTATTGTTTCTCAGCCTTTCATTTTCTATTTCTGGTCATTATTTTTGTACTTTCAATTTCCCGACGAGTTCTTTATTTTTCAGCGAGGGTTTCTTCCACTTATAGGTGGTTTTAGGGATAAGATAGCAGTGGTCGAGTGGTTTAGGGACAGTTCTAGACGGCTCAGAGGTTGTTTTAGCCACAAATAACCCCACTTTAGGTTTCCGGTGAACCTCCGATCCCCTTTTCCGGCGATCCTGTTCTTGAAGGTTCTTGAAGTTCATCATTTGAGACTTTCCAACTTTGCCTTTTTTATCTTTAGTTTGAATTCTTTTAATTTGTGTACCTGTTTGTGATTTGAGTCAAGTGTAGTGTCGTCTCACTTATGCTCAGACCCTTGTACCAACTCATAAAAGAGTTCCCATATCTTCGTGAGAACACATTTGAGAAAATTAGGCAAATAGAGCTAGCCCAAGAAGAAGCTCGTAGGGTTGAGGCCTTTCCACTCAGACCCATATTTCCTCCACCCTTGAAGGTTATATACCCTGAGCCAGCCAATCCTACTGAGCTTGTAGAGATTCCTGAGGATTCTTCACCAATGTCTGAGTCATCTTCCTCAGACCCCATGTCTGTAGACTCTTTTCAAGAGGCTATGGATTATTCTCCTGGATAGGGTGAATTTCCTGAGGAAGCTGTGGTTTTAAGTCGTGCCTCATCTCACCAAGGTTCTAGCACTTCACATAGGTCTTCTGATGTTGAAATCATAGGGCCAAGTGTGGCACTTCCTCCTCCCATTGATGCCATTCCCTTGTCGGCCGCCACCGGGGTTGAATTTGCTCAGAGGTTCCCTGAGGGTGTTCCAACACCTACCCATGCCGATGTTACTGGGTTGGTGATGACAGTGAGGAGAGTGATATTGATACATCTGAGGTAGCTGAGTATGAGAGTACCATCAGCGAATACGACCTTCTTACTTTTAGGCACCTCTATTCCATAAATTCTTCCATCATCCTTAGGAAACCTCTGAGGGAGAGAGGGCCTTTGATGGCCGAGATGGAGAGATATGCGTTTATGAGCAGATGTTTAATTTGGGTTTTCATCTTCCTATCCACCCATCCATCAGAGCTATACTCTCACATATAAATCTTACCCCTTCCCAACTATCCCCTAATACCTGGTGGGTTATGATTAGGGCCATCGTCCTTTGGAGGGTTGTCCACCACTCAGACCTTCCAGTTAGGGTTTTCACTGGTTGTCATGCTCCCTCCTCTGCCAAAAACCACCCTAGATATTACCACTTCTTATCCAGGAAATCAGAGAAGAAAATGTTGTTGGTTACCCAAACTTCGAATCATAACTAGAAAGCTCAGTACTTCTTTGTTTCTGGGGTATGGGAATTTGGTTTCAATGAGGCTTCTGGAACGTCGATTCCAAGTACCCCTTTGAGGTGGTGGAAGGTCTCCCTTGCTGCCAAAGATGATCCTAGACTTAGCCAGGACAATTACAAAAACATGGAAGACCTTCGCAGTCAAGGCGAGAAGGGTTGACTTGTTAAATATAAACATCTGATGACCCCCTACTACCTATCTCAGACAGGTCTAGCGGGAGGTCCCTAGGAAGAGGTTTGTAAGTCTTACTTTTTCTTACATAAGTTATACCTCTTCCTGACTAACTCAGAGACTTGCCTTTTGCAGAGCGCCCTTCAGGCATATTAGACGACCTTTGGGAAATGTCTGCTCCTGGTGTTGTGAAGCTGATGGAGAAGAGGGGTGGAAAAAATGTACCCCGACCTGCAGCAAGAAGAGCGTCGACACCTCCAAAGCCGACGCTAATAAAAAGAGGAAGTCCACGGACGACCCAGAGCATACAAGGCAGAGTAAGGCCCAGGCCAGGGATCGTGTTATCCCCATCTCTACAGACGATGGCTTAGCTGCTCGTCTTTCTCACCTTAAAATCAGTGACAGCTTGATCGGTCATAGTCTGAAGGCTGCCGACGCTATCGGCACAATAATGACTGAAGAGGATAAGTGTTTCTTATGTGCATTGGACATCCCGTTATTGGCCGAGTTTTCTCTCCACAAGTCCATTCAGGTACTAGTTTTTGCTAATTTGATCACTTGCTCTTCAAAAGTGTAACCTCATCTTTTTAGAGATTATAGCTCATATATTCTTACATCTGACCTTCCTCTGTAGGGTGTCTTATCTTTCCATCGCTTTGTTGCTTGGACTCTAAGGAGATTCCCCTTATAGAGAAGGGTTAAGAACATGAGAAGGTTCAAGCATCTTTGAATGCAGAGGTTGAAAGGCTAAAGGGAGTTGCAAGCAGAGGGACAACGATATATCCAAGATCAAGACGGATTATGACGTAGCTCTGAAGGCTAAGGATGATTCCCTTCAGTCTAAGGTTAATGCTGCAGTCAAGGCTGCTTTAAAAGATGCTGCAGAGAAGACCATTGAATACTATAAGGTCTCTGATGAATTTTTCAGCTTTGGTTTTAAATATCTTGAAAGAGGTATCAAAGAGACTGGCAAATGGGCAGCCACGAAGGAGAAAGAGTCTGGGAGCTTAACTGCTTCAGACTTTGTGGGTTTCGGCTTTGGGGATCCTCAGTTTGTTTAGGCCCTGCAGGAAGTTGAAGAGGCTGATGTTGCTCCAACCGAGACTGCTCACCTAGAGATCACTGAGACTGAAGATGCTACCCATCGTGATGATGGAGCTGAGGTGACAAATGTCGACCGTGACGAAACGACTGCAGCTACAAAGATATAGGTCCTTATCTTATGAAGATTTTAAAAGTTGTAATTTTGATTTCCCTTTATTTGTACCACTTAAATTTCATGAACTCTAATGGCCACTTGGTGCTTTTGACTTGTAACTCATTGTTTTAATGATAATCGTTAGTCCAAATTCCTCAGGCTCTATTGCTTCTTACGAAATTATGCTTGAAAAATGTCTTACCTCTTAAATGTTTGCTAAGTAATGATGTTTAAGGTCTGAGGTAACCATATTATGATGTTTACACTCATAATTTTCACCAAAATAATGATGTTTAACGTGTGAGCTCACCATACTATGATATTTATCCTCATAATTTTCATCAAACTAATGGTGTTTAAGGTATGAGGTCACCAAACTATGATGTTTACCCTCATAATTTTCACTAAACTAATGATGTTTAAGGTTTTAGGTCACCATATTATGATGCTTACCCTCATAACTTTCACCAAACTAATGATGTTTAAGGTTTGAGGTCACCATACTATGATGTTTACCATCATAATTTTCACCAAACTAATGATATTTAAGGTCTGAGGTCACCATATTATGATGTTTCACCTCATAATTTATCACCAAACTAATGATGTTTAAGGTCTTAGGTCACCAAACTATGATGTTTACCCTCATAATTTTCACCGAACTAATGATGTTTAAGGTCTGAGGTCACCATATTATGATGTTTACCCTCATAATTTTCACCAAACTAATGATGTTTAAGGTCTGAGGTCAATATATTATGATGTTTACCCTCATAATTTTTACCAAACTAATGATGTTTAAGGTCTGAGGTCACCAAACTATGATGTTTACCCTCATGATTTTCACCAAACTAATGATGTTTAAGGTCTGAGGTCACCATATTATGATGTTTACCCTCATAATTTTCACCAAACTAATGATGTTTAAGGTCTGAGGTCACCATACTATGATGTTTACCCTCATAATTTTCACCAAATTAATGGTGTTTAAGGTCTAAGGTCATTAAACTATGATGTTTACCTTCATAATTTTCACCAAACTAACGATGTTTAAGTTCTGAGGTCATCATATTATGATGTTTACCCTCATAATTTGCACCAAACTAATGATGTTTAACGTCTGAGCTCACCATAGTATGATGTTTATCCTCATAATTTTCATCAAACTAATGGTGTTTAAGGTATGACGTCACCAAACTATGATGTTTACCCTCATAATTTTCTCCAAACTAATGATGTTTAAGGTCTGAGGTCACCATATAATGATGTTTACCCTCATAACTTTCACCAAACTAATGATGTTTAAGGTCTGAGGTCACCATACTATGATGTTTACCCTCATAATTTTCACCAAACTAATGTTGTTTAAGGTATGATATCACTATATTATGATGTTTCACCTCATAATTTATCACCAAACTAATGATGTTTAAGGTCTGAGGTCACCAAACTATGATGTTTACCCTCATAATTTTAACCAAACTAATGATGTTTAAAGTCTGTGGTCACCATATTATGATGCTTACCCTCATTATTTTCACCAAACTAATGATGTTTAAGGTCTGAAGTCACCAAACTATTATGTTTACCCTCATAATTTTCACCAAACTAATGACGTTTAAGGTCCGAGGTCACCATATTATAATGCTTACCCTCATAATTTTTACCAAACTAATGTTGTTTAAGGTCTGAGGTCACCATACTATGATGTTTACCCTCATATTTCTCACCAAACTAATGATGTTTAAGTTCTGAGGTCACCATATTATGATGTTTCACCTCTTAATTTATCACCAAACTAATGGTGTTTAAGGTCTGAGGTCACCAAACTATGATGTTTACCCTCATAATTTTCACTAAACTAATGGTTTTTAAGGTCTGAGGTCACCAAACTATGATGTTTACCTTCATAATTTTCACCAAACTAATGATATTTAAGGTCTGAGGTCACCATACTATGATATTTACCCTCATAATTTTCACCAAATTAATGGTGTTTAAGGTGTGAGGTCATCAAACTATGATGTTTACCTTCATAATTTTCACCAAACTAACGATGTTTAAGTTCTAAGGTCATCATATTATGATGTTTACCCTCATAATTTTCACCAAACTAATGATGTTTAAAGTCTGAGCTCACCAAACTATGATGTTTATCCTCATAATTTTCATCAAACTAATGGTGTTTAAGGTATGACGTCATCAAACTATGATGTTTACCCTCATAATTTTAACCAAACTAATGATGTTTAAGGTCTGAGGTCACCATATAATGATGTTTACCCTCATAACTTTCACCAAACTAATGATGTTTAAGGTTTGAGGTCACCATACTATGATGTTTACCCTTATAATTTTCACCAAACTAATGTTGTTTAAGGTATGAGATCACTATATTATGATGTTTCACCTCATAATTTATCACTAAACTAATGATGTTTAAGGTCTGAGGTCACCAAACTATGATGTTTACCCTCATAATTTTCACCAAACTAATGATGATTAAGGTCTGAGGTCACCATATTATGATGCTTACCCTCATAATTTTCACCAAACTAATGATGTTTAAGGTCTGAGGTCACCAAACTATTATGTTTACCCTCATAATTTTCACCAAACTAATGATGTTTAAGGTCTGAGGTCACCAAACTATTATGTTTACCCTCATAATTTTCACCAAACTAATGACGTTTAAGGTCTGAGGTCACCATATTATGATGCTTACCCTCGTAATTTTTACCAAACTAATGTTGTTTAAGGTCTAAGGTCACCATACTATGATGTTTACCCTCATATTTTTCACCAAACTAATGATGTTTAAGGTCTGAGGTCACCATATTATGATGTTTCACCTCTTAATTTATCACCAAACTAATGATGTTTAAGGTCTGAGGTCACCAAACTATGGTGTTTACCCTCATAATTTTCACTAAACTAATGGTTTTTAAGGTCTGAGGTCACCAAACTATGATGTTTACCTTCATAATTTTCACCAAACTATTGATGTTTACGGTCTGAGGTCACCATATTATGATGTTTACCCTCATAATTTTCACCAATCTAATGATGTTTAAGGCCTGAGGTCACCTACTATGATGTTTACCCTCATGATTTTTACCAAACTAATGATGTTTAAGGTCTGAGGTCACCAAGTAATGATGTTTCACCTCATAATTTTCACCAAGCTAATGATGTTTAAGTTATGAGGTCACTAAATTATGATGTTTCACTCATAATTTATAACCAAACTAATGATGTTTAAACACAATGTGACAGTATTAACACAATATTACTATCTTTTTATTGACATCCTTCATATAAACTGGTACATATATTACAAAAAGGAATAACTGCAACATCATAAGTAATATTTCTTTCAGTGTTCGACGTTGGATAAGGGTTCTCCTTCAAGATTTTCTGGTCGGTGTGTACCAGGCACAACCTCCTCAACTACCTTATAGGGGCCATGCCAATTTGGATGGAGTTTATTTGCTTTTTTCCACATCTTCTTTAGGACTAGGTCTCCCAAAGCTATAGGCATTAATTTCACCCTTTGATTGTAAAATTTTATAGTTCTCTGCTGGTACGGTGCCCATCTTATCTTTACATCCTCTCTTCTTTCCTCGATCAAATGAAGATCAAGTCTTCTCTCCTATCCATTCCTCTGAGGGTCATAGGTGTGAAACCTATGAGTGGGAAGTCCTACCTCTATTGGGATGATAACTTTTGAGCCATGGGCTAGCATAAATAGAGTTTCTCCTGTTGGCGTCCTTGTTGTCATCCTGTAAGCCCATAACACAACACATACCTCCTCTATCCATTTTCCTTTGGCCTCTTCCAACCTCTTTTTTATCCCATCAAGGATTTTTCGATTTGTGACCTCGGTCTGCCCATTTTCCTGGGGTCAGCCAGGAGAAAAGAAGAACTGCTCGATCCCTACTCTTTCGCAGTATTTTTGTAAGGAAGCATTATTGAACTGGGTTCTATTATCTGAGATGATGGTGTTTGGAAGACCATACCTATATATGATGTTCTTCTAAATGAACTGGAAGGTCTTCTATTCTGTGATTGTGATCATTGGCACAGCCTCTACCCATTTGGAGAAATAATCAATTGCCACGATCAAGAATAAATAATTGTTCACAGCTCTTGACAAGGGTCCTACCAAATCAATGCCCCATATTGCAAATGGCCAAGGGATGCTGATTGAAGTCATAGGTCGATGAGGTTGATGAGGGATGGTGGAGAACCTTTGGCACTTATCACACTTTTTCACATACGTAGCCGCATCTTCGGCTAAGCTCGGCCACCAGTAACCCTGAGTGATTATCCTCTTAGCTAATGGCCTTCCCCCTATGTGACTGGAACAGGAGCCCTCGTGTACATCTTTCAAGCTGTGTGGAACCTATGAAGGGTGGACACATCTGAGGAGAGGGACTAGGAACCCCTTTTTATACAAAATATCTCCTACAATTGAGAATTTGGCAGCTCTAAACGTCAGCTTTATCCTTTCTGATTTTGACTCTTGTAGGTCTCCATCTCTAATATATCTGATAACAGGATCCATCCATGAGGTTCCCACATTCAAATTAAGGCAAGGTCTGGCAACCTCTTCTTCAATGGTCGATTTGAGCTAAATCTCAACAGGTACTATTCTTCTTATGTCTGTCCTTGTTGTTGAGGCCAACCTCACGAGTGCATCGACTCGACTGTTGTCTTATCGAGGTATCCTCTTCATCTTTACCTCCTTAAAGCTTTCTAGCATCGTTCTCACCCCCTTCTGGTATTTGGCCATCCTTTCATCTTTGGCCTCATACAGTCCCAGAATTTGGTTGACGACCAGCCTTGAGTCACTATGGACTAGGAGTTGGCCGACACTAAGGGCTTTTGCAAAGGAGAGACCTGTTATTAATGCCTCATACTCTGACTCGTTGTTCGAAGCTTTGAAGTTTAACCTCAGCGTATATTCAATATCGGTACCATTTGGTGCTGACACTATCATCCCCGCTCCACTTCCGTTTTTGCAAGACGACCCATCAATGAAGAGGTTCCAAACAGCTTCATTTTAAGCGAAGTTTCCTTCTGATATGGTCCCTTTCTTGAAGAGGTACCTGTCTTCCTCATTCTCCACTATTCTTTTTCTAGCTTTGCTTGACTCAACCTCATCCGGATCTTGGAAGACATTTCTATTTGGTTCATCTGCAGCCTCTTGACTAATCTCCACCTCAGCCTCTTCCCAGGTAAACTCAGCTACAAAGTCTGCAAGTGATTGCCCTTTGATGGCAAACCTAAGTTGATAAACGATTTCATATTCCCCCAACTCGATGGCCCAGGTCATCAGTCTGCCTGACTTCTCAAGCGTATAGAGGACCTGTCTGAGTGGGGAATCAGTGAGGACGACCATAGAGTGGACTTGGAAGTATGGCTTCATTTCCTAGAAGCATGTATCAGAGCGTAGGCTAATTTTTCAATCTGAGGGTACTTCTGTTCTGACCCTTAAAGATCTTTACTATTAAAGTATATTGGCCTCTGCACTCCTTCCTCTTCTCTTACTATTGTAGCACTAATGGCTGACTTTGAGACAACCAGATATACATATAAATTCTCCCCCAAAATGGGCCGAGATAAGAGTAGGGGGACCCGAGGTAGGACTTGAGCTCCTTAAAATCTTTATCGCATTACTCATCCCATTCGAAGGCCTTTCTAAGAACTTTAATAAAAGGAAGACACTTATCTGTAGCACTCGAGACTAACATTTTAAGTGCATCAACTCTTTCGTTTATCCTCTGAACGTCTTTGATGGTTCAGGGTGTCTTCATTGTAACAACCTGCGTAATTTTGGGCTATTTTAATTAATTTCTGAAAAATAGAGGAAAATAAAGTTTTTGATAAAATTATTTTTATTGCTCAAATATGTTGGTTATTATTTTTAAAGGTGAGAATTTCAAACGGTTTCGAAATCAGAGTTAAAACGAATTTTTAAATGATTTTTCAATGTTTTTAACTCTTGGAGTTGTTTTGACTTTCAACTCTTCATTTCTTTGCCTTATTTTGGATTCCAACTCTTCATTTCTTTGCATTATAAAAGGAAGTCATGGGAAACCCTTTTAACCTACTTTTGGCACAAATTTTGGCAGCAAATATATTTTATATTCCTCTTCTTTTTATATACACATTGACCCTTGAGATTTGTGAGTTCCAACCTTAGATTAGAGGTGTTCTTGGGGCTATTTTGTTGGAGGTTCTTGGAAGAGCTTTTGTAGATCTTTTGTGTTGATCTTGAGGATGTGATCATTGGTTTCTCATCATGGTTTGAGGTATGGGGTTTTACACAATATGCTCCTTAAATCTCGCGAGTGTCATTCTATTTGAATTCTTGTTAATTGAACTCATATTTGAATTGATAAATTCATTGAAATCTGAAAAATAATTGTTGAAATTATTTTGATTCATGTGGTATCATTATATTGTTGATGAGCACGTTGTCATGAGATTTTAATATGGCACGGATGTTGGGCACCCGCTAAAATTCCTGTTTCCCAGGCTCTGGCTTGATAAAGCATATACGGATGTGGTGAGGCCTGGTGACCCGGTTAAAGTGTTGTTGAGAAATTATATTGATAAATGCTTTGAGATTTTCATTTTGATTTGAATATTCGTACTCGTGTTGTTACGTTTTATTCGTTGCTAATCCGTATTTGTTGAGCATAATTCCTGTCGTATTGTGTACTTCCCCACATTTTCTTTTAGTTGGCAGGTTAGCGTGGATTTGAGTGCTATAGAGATTGATTTTAGCGAGGATTGTTTGGGAAAGATTTGTATTATTTTGATGTATAGATCTTTGGAGATTTGTATTTTATTTTCGAGTTAGTTGTAATTTTAATTTGAGAGATTTGGTATTTAATTTGAAGAGATTGAGATTAGTGGATTTATATTATTGTGGGTTCATTTAGATGCTCTATACCTTGTAACTTGTGGATTTGGCTTTATTTTATCGCATTAGCGCTCCGTTCGCTCTCCCCGGGCGGGCGGGGTGTTACATTCATTTCTAGTAAAGCCTTGATCTTCTCTGGGTTAGCCTCTATTCCCCTTTGGTTGACAATAAATCCCAAAAACTTTACTGCTCCTACCCTGAAGACACATTTGGCCAGGTTGAGCTTCATTCTATACTTTTCCATGATGTCAAAAGTTCTTTTAAGGTCGGCCACATGAGTGTCGTCCTTCATGCTCTTCATCAGCATGTCGTCCATATACACTTCCATGGATTTTCCTATCTGATCCCTGAACATCTTATTTACAAAACGTTGGTAAGTAGCCCCTGTATTCTTCAGCCCAAAGGGCATGACCTTGTAGCAATAGGTCCCTTTATCTGTGATGAATGTTATCTTCTCTGAGTCTTCCAAATTCATGAAGATCTGGTTATACCCTGAATATGCATCCATGAAGCTCATGAGCTCATTCCCTATTATGACATCCACCATCTGATCAATATGAGGCAGAGGGAAACTGTCTTTTGGGTAAGACTTGTTTAAATCAGTGAAATCTTCACACATCCTCCATTTGCCATTAGCTTTTGGCACAATGACCACATTTGATAACCACTCAGGGTCTATGACCTCTCTAATGAACTTGGCCTCTTCAAGCTTTCTAACCTCATCTCTGATGACATCATACTTTTCCCTTAAGTATACTCTTCTTCTCTGCTTGATGGTCTTGGCATCTTCTACAACATTGAGTTTATGGCATATAATCTCAGGATCAATACCTGGCATGTTTGCATTGCTCCAGGCAAAAACACTTTGTCTCTTCCTTAAAAGATTCACCATATCTTCCTTGATCTCAGGTCTTAGGGCTTTACCGATTTGGATGGTTGTCTCCGGCTCATCCTCATTGAAGACGATGGATTCTACCTCTTTCGTGCCCCCCCTTTTGACTTTGTTTCATCTCTAGGATCAAGTGTGTCGATATTGTACGTGGTTCTTGTCCTCTTATGAGCCTCTCTCTCCCATAGAGTTGAAGTAGCATTCTCGTGCCGATGTTTGGTCACCTTGCACTTCCCCTACTCCATAGGGAGTCGGGAATTTTAGCATTTGGTGAACCTTTGAAGGCACAACCTCAAATTCCTTGAGGGATACTCATCTTATGATGAGGTTGTAGGCTAAGAAGATGTTTTCATCCATCACAAAGAAATTTATTTTTTTGATCAACCTCTTAAACCACTCATCTCCCATTCTCACATCCATCTCATATATGCCCAATGGATGAGCCTTTTCACCGCTAAAGCCAATAAAGGGATGATGATAAGGAACAAGCTTAGCTCTGTTGACACCTAAGCTCTTAAAATAGGGCCAAAACATAACATCTGCAGAACTACTCCCATCAACAAGGATTCTCTGAACTTCACACCCATGCACCCTTGTGGTGATTACCAGAGGGTCATCGTGAAGAGCTAAGATACCTTTGAAAATAAGTCGTGAGAAGCCAACTACGAGGGTGTCCATATCAACCTTCTTTCTCTTCTTGTGTTTAACCTTTATAGAGGCCAAGTTCATAACCTCGACCTTTGCCACTGCTTTGACTTCTGCCACATGGGCCTTGCGATCAGCTACCTCTGAACCTCCCCTTGCTAGTCCTTCACAGATGGTGTTTACCTCAAAAGAAATCATACCAACCCTCTTCACTGGGACATTGTCATCTTTTGGTGGGAAGTAAGGGTCATCATCATCATCATCTGAGTCCTCAGCTCTTCTGGTAGGGTCATCTTCCCGGCATCTGTCATTTTTTTTCCTTTTAGGGTCTTCTTTTCCCCCCTTAGGTGCTCTACCATCCACTTACTTTCTAATCTTTCTAGACTTAAACATTTTCTCAATTTCATCCTTTACGGAAAAACACTTGTCGGTTAGATGGCCGTGATCCTAATGGAACTCGCACCATGGGTTTTTGTTTCTCTTATGTGGAGGAGCCTTCAGCTTCTCCGGCCATCTCAGGGATCTATCATTCTTTATTTTATTATAGATGTGTTTGTAGCTCATACTTAGAGGAGTATAGTGTGCAAACTTATCGTCTGCAATCCTCTTTTTTCCATCCTTCTTCTTTTGAAATTTCCTACTGATACTTCCGTTCCCATCCTCATACTTTGCATCCTGTGGCCATCCCAACCGATCCCCGCCGCTGAGGGAGGAGGAATCCTTCGGGTCCCGTGCGTCCCCTCTCGGGAGAGCGCTTCGGCCGGCGTCGATTTTGTGAGGTGTAGAGATGTAGAGAGATTCAGAGTTGCCAGTCTATTTTACTCAAAACAGACAAAAGAAAAAAGGGAAGCCACCCCGAAGGATGGCTTCCAAAGACATACTGGTGCGTGCGAAACCAAAATGATTCGAAAAGGTTTCGGAGGCTTAATTACGAAATGGGAAGGTGTTAGGCACCCATTCCGCCCTTTCGGTCTCTCATGGATATTTGCTATTTTCCTTTATGTTTCCCCCCGTGAGATGTGTGCATGTGTATATATATAGAATGGAGGTAGGAATCCTCGGCTTGTATCATGGAAAAGATAAAGTGAGTCATCTGTAGGAAAATATAAGAATACTGTTAGAAAGATAAGATTTACACGATTACCCCTACGTTGAACGTTATAAGGGAACGATAACGTACATGGAGTAATACGTCACTAAGACTAAGTATACATATAATATAAGAAAAATGGATTTAGAGAAAATAGGAAGTGAAAGAAAAAGTGAGAGAAAGGACTCGAGTCTCGGGTTTTACCCCGAGATGCCTACGTAGCCTATAAAGGCATAAAAGTCCACGTAGTTCGCATATAAAGCAAAGGGGTGGGGTTTATCCCATAAATCCAAATGTAGGATCTCTTATTTTGTAAGTGTGTGTGTGTGTGTGTGTGTGTGTGTATAAAAAGTGTTTTAGTTGTGAGAAGAGTGTGAAAAAGTGTGAGAATCCCTTATTTGGAATTTATGAGCAAACCCTCTTTTTCTTATTTTTTGGGTTTTTTTTATTTATATGAAAATAAGAGATGTGCAATAATACTAAATAAAAAAGTATATTAGGATGTGTGAGATGAGATGATAAAAGTGCTAAATAGGAAAACAAGTTATTGGAAATTCAAGAGAATTTAAGAGAGAGTTTGAGAAAGTTGGACCTTCTTGAAGATCTTGAGCTTGATCTTGAATGTTGGAGAGCACCCATTGAGCTTGGATGATGATGGAGAGTGGTTAATTCACCAAGTTTGATGAAAAGGATGATGGAAAGTGGAGGTAAAAGAGGGATTTAGAAGTTGAAATCACGCTGCCTTCGAGAGAGGTTTCTGGGATTCGTTCAGAGAGATTTCTATCAGATCTGGGCTCCTCTTGCAAATGAGGCCAAAGCCTCCTTTTATAGCCCCAGGGGACTGCTGATCGGCCCTGTCATGGCACTGCTTATCGGCAGGTGACGATACGCAGGATTTGGGACCTGCCATTTGGTAGTGTGCCACAGGCTTTTCCGGAAAATTGGCCGCCAAGGGAAAACCATTGGTCAGAATCGCGAACGGGGCATACCATTGGAAAGGTAATTCAGAGACCTTTGAAAGTCCTTTGGACTTCTCCCGAGTTTGGGAGTTGACTTTGGGTCAAATATGGCTCGGAAGCGTTTGTCGGTCCATTGAACGGGGAATCGTGCGGACGCAAACGGATCGTTCGTCCGCCTGGTAAGTCCGAATCGCGCACGGGGCATACCGTTGGAAAGGTAAGGAGATGTAATTTGATATTCCAAAGAGTTTGACCTGATTTGGATAGTTGACTTTGGTCAACCCGGCCCGGGAAGAGCTCGGTGGCTTCCCGGAGTCAAACGGATCGTTCGTCCGCATAGAAAGTCGGAATTGCGCACGGGATGGACCATTGGAAAGGGTATTCAGTGCCCTTCGAAGATTCATTTAGCCTCAGTTGAAATGAATAGTTGACAAAGGTCAAACAGATCCCGGGAGCGTCCGGTGGCCTCTGGGTCAGGTTTCGGACGCAAACGGCGCGTTCGTCCTCATGGTAAGTCGGAAACGCGCACGGGGTGGACCGTTGGAAAGGGTATTCAGTTCCTTTAGAAGATTCATTGAGTATCGGTTGAGACGAGGAGTTTGAATTTTGGGTCAAACTGAGCCGGGGGGTGCCCGATGGCTTCCAGGTCAGTACTCGGGACGTGACCTGGGTTTATAGTGATGAAGGGAGGTGCTAGGGACCTAAGGAGAGTTGAGGGGTAACAGAATGGTGTGTCTATAGAGCCCCTCGACGGGTGATTTTGGAACAAATGATAGCCGTCGATTAGACACCGCATGATGCTTTTGAGGGAGTATGACCGATTCAGAGGGTCGAGGTCGATTCTGAGGACCTAAGAAGCATTCTGGGGATGACCAATTCGGAGGATCAAGGTCACTTCTGACCTAAGAGTGGTGACGACCGAGGACCGAGGTCAATTCTGACCTAATTTGGGCAACGATCCAAGATCGGGGCCAATTTTGACCCAAGAGTGGCGAGGACCGAGGTCAATTCTGACCTAACTAAGGTGACGATCCAAGATCGGGGCCAATTCTGACCCAAGAGTGGTGATGACCGAGGATCGAGGGCAATTCTGACCTAACTATCGTGACGATCCAAGACCGGGGCCAATTTTGACCTAAGAGTGGTGACGACTGAGGACCGAGGTCAATTCTGACCTAACTAAGGTGACGATCCAAGACCGGGGCCAATTCTGAACCAAGAGTGGTGACGACCGAGGACCGAGGTCAATTCCGACTTACCTAAGGTGATAATCCAATACCGGGGCCAATTCTGACCCAAGAGTGGTGACGACCGAGGACCGAGGTCAATTCTGACCTAACTAAGGTGACGATCCAAGACCGGGGCCAATTCTAACCCAAGAGTGGTGACGACCGAGGACCGAGGTCAATTATGACCCAAGAGTGGCGACGACCGAGGACCGAGGTCAATTCTAACCTAACTAAGGTGACTATCCAAGACCGGGGCCAATTCTGACCCAAGAGTGGTGACGACCAAAGACCGAGGTCAATTCTGACATAACTATGGTGACGATCCAAGACCGAGGCCAATTCTGACCCAAGAGTGGTGACGAATGAGAACCGAGGTCAATTCTGACCTAACTATGGTGACGATCCAAGACTGGGGCCAATTCTGACCCAAGAGTGGTGACGACCGAGGACCGAGGTCAATTCTGACCTAACTAAGGTTACGATCAAAGACCAGGAAAGTGAAGAGACAGTGCCGATCGGTATGGTGAGGGGGGTTGTCGATCGGCATGGCGTTTGGCCTCCTATATAAAGGGAGAAAATCGCCTTCATTTTTCACAGCCTCTTGACTTCTCTCTTTCTGCGATTTCTCTCTACGGATCATTCTATCATTTCGATCTCTAAGAAATGGCCGCCTTTGTGAGCACCGCTGTCCACCGGGAGTGGTTGATCGTTGATGACTGGACGAATGTGGATTGGAGGGACAGGGTGCCTCTTGCTTTGGGGAATTATAATGCCTTTGATGCATTCGAGCCTGTTGCGGACGAGCGGACCTTGCTGCGGGAGCCGTCGCGTCATCGCTCTTCGAGAGTGATTCCCGGTGGTTATGTAAGTAACTTGACCTTTGGCATTCTTTCTTTTTTTGGGTGATTTTTCCTTCTTTCTTGACTTTTGATGAGATTTTTCCTTTTGCCAGTCTGATATTTCTTTGAAGAACATGCGTGCCCGCGGGACGACAGGGCTTAAGGATGTTTGGGAGAATCTTCCACCCGTGGTGTGCTGGATGGTATCATAAGCGAGTTTTGGGAGGTTGGCGGCTGCGCTAGATGAGACGCCTCGCTCGACAGCAGTCTTGTTTGCCTTGGGGGAGAGGTGGTGGGACACTACCCACACTTTTCATTTCGGCTTCGGGGAGATGACAGTGACTCCCATATATGTTCAGCAACTTCTGGGGCTGGATTGTGACGGGGAGAAGATAGAGGTGGATTGCTCCCTACGGGTGAGGCCGGAGGCAGTGCATGCGGCACTTGGTGATGTGAGGAGGATAGTTTTTGGAGATTCTATCCGGCTGTCCTTGCTGAAGGATGTTCTGCTGAGCAGGGTGATTGATGTGGAGGACGGGCTGCAAGTGAGGCAGATGGCCCAGTTATTCATTTTATTGGTGCTGGGAGGTTTCATGGTGGTGTCGAGCGGCGACGTCGTCCATTTGTGGTTTTTGCCGTACTTGAGGATGTTTTCGAACATCCCTTTCTATGATTGGGGGAGTCTGACCTTGGAGACCCTTTACTCTTCTCTGGATGCGTTCAGACGGTGCTGTCGACAGAATTTTACTGGAGCCACATATCTCCTTGAGGTATTCTTTACTTTGTGCATTTTCGCATTTCATGCATTCACATTTTTCTTTCATGCATTCATATTTTCCTTATGCGTCCCTTTTTCTTGTGAATTCAGACGTGGTTCTATGAGGTGATTGGGTGCAACACCCCGCTGATTTCTCTGAAGGAAGACACCGTTGGAGACTTCTTTCGCCTGTACCGGTGGCATAAGGCCAACCGGCAGTCGAAAGGATCTCTTTCCCTAGAGGCGGTGCGTCAAGTCTCGAACGACCTGACCAGTGGTCGGGTAAGGCTCTTTCCATTTCAGCCTTGGTTTTTTGCACCTTCTAATTTTGTATTGACTTATTCCTGCTTGGGGTTTTTTAGGTAACCTTTTATCCTTGGGGGACCGCCATTCAGGATACGGGGGTGACTGGGGTGAACGCGCAGATGAGGCATTTGTCGGCGCACGAGTTCGGCTATTCCTGGTACCTCGGGGAGAGGGTGATTCGTCAGATTGCTGAGGAGGAGGTGGTGGTGCCTCCCGCGCAGCCTCTTACTTCTATGAGGCGGGAGCGACAGTTGCTGGAGGATGAGAGGATCGCGGTGATGATCGACGAGTCCTATGCGTTGTATGCTGATACGGCCGCCCCGTATGACTATATGGACTTTGTGACAAGCTGGTTGATGGCACCCAGCATTCATGATGCCTTGCCTTTCCCTCCTGCTGGTTCGAGTCGGGCGGTAGGGTCTTCCCACAGTGGTAGTGGTCCGTCGGCACCTGCGGCGACGACGACTTCGTAGGTCCCTTTTGTTCGGCTGCATACTCCTTCCTACAACATCCGGCGGGCTGATGGAGGGATAGTGCCGATGCTTCACCGTCCCCTTGCGATGGACCCGGAGGAGTTGGGTTTGACAGAGGAGGTTCTTCGTCCTACAGTAAACCTTTCGGTCCCTTTTCCCCTCTTTGATTTCTTTTGCTTGATACTAATTCTGCCTTTTCCTTGCAGCAAATCCAGGTGTCGACCACTTGGCTGAGGGACATCAGAGATTGGATATCATCGGCAACTGCCTATATTCGGGATGTTGTCCCTGTTCCTTCTTGCTTGGTGCCGTCAGCCTCGTCCGGGGGAGACTCTGGCTCCGGTAGCGGGGGTGCGTCGTCTCGTCGTAAGGGAAAGAGAGAGCATCGCAGGGGTGGAAGTTCTTGAGAGAGAAAGAGAGAGAGAGAGAGAGAGAAAGTGTGGGTTCGGGCTGAGTCCCGTTTATTTTTGGCTTTTTATTTCCTGCAAAATGATGTAACACAGAAAACAATATATATGCAATGCAATGGAGTTTTTTATTATCTCTTTATTATCCTAATGAATGAATGCATGCACATGTTCTTTTTAACTTTGTTGCTGAGACCATAAAAAAGGAATATTTTTGGAATTTTTGAAAGGAAAGTTATTTCATTCAAAACAGGGAATCCCATAAGGAGGGAACAGGATTCTTGAAATTCTTTTGAGAATATCAATTTATTTTTATGGGGTTTTCTGATTTGACAAAAGAGGAAAGGAGGAAATTTCCAAAAAAGGGGGTTGCCAATCGGTAAGCACCCTGGCCTGCCTATCAGCAGTTCAGTCCAGTCCTATCAATTGAAAGCTTTGATTGGTACCCTCTTCAGCCTTTTGTACCCTGTGGGGTAGGGTTCTTTCCGATTTCTGCAGGGATTATGTCTCTTGTAAGGATTTTTAAGTATAAAAAAGGAGAAGGGTGGAGTGTTTTCCTCACACCTTTTGCATTCTTCATACCCATCCATCATCTTTTAGTCTTGCAAGATGGATCTCCCTGGTAGCATTGAATTTGTCAACTACCTCAAAGCCTTGGAAGCTATGTGCTCTTATAATGCCGACTATGATGCCTTTAACATGCGCCGAGTTTCCTTGTGGTGCAATCGGCCGTTTGAGTGGAATATGCTGACAGCGGTGGTACAATTCTGGTACCCCGAAGACCATGTATTTCGGTTTGGGTTGGAAGAATTTTATCCTACCTATGAGGAATTTTCTGCCATGCTAGGTGTGAATCCTAGAGTTGCTGCGGCTTTGCCCGAATTTTCTCGTTCTCCTAGGGATTTGTTGGCCAGGCTTCTTCATATCTCGCCTTCGGCGGACAGGTCATTGGTTTCTGGAGGATTGATCTCCCTCCTGGCGGTGTTGTAGTCCGTGCATTTGCGGGAAGTAGGTGATATTGGCTATGTAGGAGCCGTTGTTCTGGGCTTGGTTTCAAAATTATTGTTGGTGACCGGGGAAGTACGCGTGGACCCATAACTTGCAGCCATTACCTCATGGATGTCATACCGTTGCAATCCTGCGGTGGTGATATTAGCGGAGACTCTGAATGGCCTGGATGCCTGGAGAGAAGGTCGTTCTAACTTTTTGAGGGGTAGACCTGTGATGCTGTTCATGTGGTTGTCTGAAAGATTTCGCTTGTCGACTCCTCCAGAATATCCTTTGTCGGTTGTACCTAACTTCTTTTCGTGCTACTTCATCCACATAGGCCTGTATGTCGAGAACTGGGAGAATTGGTTTGTGGAGCATGGGGCTCGTGGATTGTATTGGTCAGTGCCTTGGTGGGGACAATTGCAGCCTGTTCTGGAGCTAGGAGAATATTCATATGTGCAGTTGGTTGGTCTCAGGCAGACCTCTTTTTATTTCCCTTGGCGGCTTTTGCGTCAATTTGGTTGGACGCAGGTCGTGCCCCCTCGGACCTCAAATTTCTTTCCAGTAGAAGATTTAACTGAGCGCCTGTGTCTGTTGCTTGGATCTCTGTGGGAAAATCGACGTCCGTCGACCCGTCCCTCTCAGTCCGTTGGGAAGGTTTTCCATGTCCCAAAAGATTATATGAGGTGGTTGTGGAGAAACGTAGTCAGCAAGATGTTGGCAGTAGAGACTGGTCAGAGGTGGTTTATTTTATCTGACTCCATGAAAGGGGGTGTTTTGGTCTTTTCGAATATGGTTAAGGCTCATCGATCCATGGAGTGTCTTCGACACTCTATTTAGGCGGGGGAAACTTAGGGTCCTCAGGATGTAGATGATGAGGGTGCAGGCTCTTCGGGTAGCTGTGGGTAGGACTCTTGGGGAGTTTATTTATGTAACAGATGTGGGGGATTTTGTCTGGTTTTTATGGTAGTAGGGGGGAAGGGAGTTATCCGTTCCTTTTTCTTATGCAATATGTACTGTAGTTTCCTATTAATGAAATAAACAAGTTTCTGATCATCCAGCTGTGCCTTTCGATGAATTTTGCATTTTGAATTATCTATACCAATCGCTAAGGCATACATAATCCTTTTGTTCAAGTAGATGTTTAGAATGAACTGTCGTTCTCGGAGGTAATAAAAGAATGGTATTTTGTGAAAAAAAAGGGGCCATGCTCATGTGAGGAGTATGAGCTGCCTACGTACCTCTCCCTATGAAAAAAGTTCTTGTCTGTTTAAAAATAGTTTTTGCAGAGGATTATGCCCACGTAGTTCTGGGTAGAGGGAAATGAAGATTTTTTTTTTTAGGGAAGATGAGAAGAGTCGTGGCGTGCCGAAATTTCGAACTAGGGGTTGAATTTCTTGAGACGGTCCAGATTAAATGGACGAGCCATCTCTTCACCATCCAGGTCAGTGAGCATGGTGGCACCGTTGAACAAGATCTTCTTCACAATGTAAGGGCCGCTCCAATTGGGCTTGAATTTTCCTCTAGGGTCCCAAATGGGTTCTATTATCCCTTTGAGGACCAAATCTCCCTCCTGGACACCGCGGTCCTTGACTCTCTTATTGAATGATCGCGCTATTCGGCGATGATACCCCTGTATGTGGTATAGTTATTTTAACCTTCTTTCATCTAGGAGAGCTAACTCATCAAGACGGCTTTGGCACCAGTCTTCTTCACTAACCTTGCTTTCAAGCATGACGCGTAGCGAGGGTATTTCCATTTCCACAGGTAGGACTGCTTCCATGCCGTAGACCAGGGAGTAAGGGGTAGCCCCGATAGAAGATCGGATTGAGGTTCGATAGCCCCAGAGGGCGTATGGGATCAGGTCGGCCCAATCCTTACAACTTTCGGTCATCTTGTTGATGATGGCTTTGAGGTTTTTGTTGGCGGCTTCAACCACACCATTAATCTGAGGTCGGTAGGGAGAATATTTGTGTCTCTGAATCCCGTACTCGTTGACTACTTTCATGACTTCTGCCTCGAAGTGCAAACCGTTATCTGACACTAGCTCGTGCGGGACCCCATATCGGCGGATGATATTCTTCTTGATGAATTTGGCTACCTTCTTGGCATTTAATACTGCGTATGACTCAGCTTCGACCCATTTGGTGAAGTATCGATGGCGACCAGGATGAACTCATGCCCATTTGACGCTTTTGGCGTAACTTTCCCTATGATGTCGATACCCCAGGTGGAGAATGGCCAGGGAGAAGTCATGTTGTATAACTCCCGTGGAGGTAGGTATTGGAGGTTGGAGAACTGTTGGCATTTAGGGCATTTCCGAACATAGGCGGTGCAATCCTGGGCCATGGTGGTCCAATAGTAGCCCTGTCGGATGATCTTCTTGGCAAGCATATGACCGTTCATGTGGGGCGCGCATTCCCCGCTGTGGATTTTCTGCATTATCCTTTCAATGTCAGCCCCTTCGATACAGTGCAAATGAGTTCCATCGAAATTCCTCTTGAGTAGTGCTTTATGACATATGATGTATTGAGCGGCCAGCCTTCGGAGGGTAAATCGATCGTTCTTATTGGAACCCTCGGGATACCTACCGTACCTGAGGAGGCACCAGATATCATAGTACCAGTAATTGGTTAGTTCAAGGTCTTCTGAGGTGGCAAGCTCAATGTGGTAGCAATAAGTAGATTTGTCTTGCTTTTGAACTAGGAAGGAGGTCATTGTTATTCCCTCGGGCATGTCGACCATGGAGGCCAAAGTAGCGAGAGCATCGGCCAGGTTATTCCTTGCTCGGGGTAGGTAATGGAAGGTGATATCTTGAAATTGGGAGGCCAACTCTTCTAATTGGGCACAAAAGGGGCTAAGCTTTTCGTCCTTGACTTTCCATTTTCTGAGCACTTGACCGATGATAAGGGCAGAATCCCCGTAGACATCAAGGTGTTGAATACCCTTTTCGAGAGAAACTTTGAGGCCCACTGAGCATGCCTCGTATTCTGTCATGTTGTTGGTGCAAGGGAAATCCAATTTTATGGCCATGGGAGTATGAGAGTCATCTGGGGCGACCAGAAGTATCCCAATGCCATATCCCTTTTTGTTGGTAGCTCCATCGAAGAACATTTTCCATCGGCGACAGTCTTGAGTGGTGCAGAGGACATTTTCATCTGGGAATTCGGAGATCCAAACATCTGCCTCTTCCACAGGGTATTCAGCGAGGTAGTCAGAGATGGCTCTTCCTTTAACGGCTTTCTGCGTGACGTACACGATATCGAACTCGGTTAGGAGCATTAACCATCGGGCCATTCGGCTAGACAAAGCGGGTTTTTCGAGCAGGTATTTGATGGGATCCATTCGGGATATAAGTTTGATGGGGAATGCGAGCATGTAGTGCCGCAAGTTTTGGGTGACCCAAACAAGCGTGACGCATGTTTTTTCCAAAGCAGTGTAGTTGACCTCGTACCCGGCCAATTTGCGACTGGCATAATAGACGGCTCTTTCTTTGCGGGAGTCCTCAAGGTATTGGGCTAGCAAAGCCCCAGCTTGTAGAAGTGTGGAACCCCGGGTTGTTAATTTAATGTGATGGTTCAACTTAAAACAAACAAATATCAAAATAAAATAAAATTAAACCGAGTGAAATTAACTTAAACACACACAAGTATTAATTTTCACTTAAACCAAATTTAATACAACTCAAGCCCTAGAATATGCCTAAGTCATGATTATCAATATTCCATAGTTAGGCCAAACCAATTTGAACAAAAGACTTGAATTAACTAAATTTACCCAATATTTAATTTATGTCCAAATTAAATTGAGTGTGATAATTTAAACCAAATTTTATCTTGAGTTATCCTAAGCATACGTTCTAAATTATTTATGCAAGATAAAATAAATCAATCACACTACGCCGCGATGTACGAGGAAAAACCCAATATGGGAAACAACCTCGGACGACCCTAGCCACAAATTCACTAGATATGGAATTACAAGTACAAGACAAAAGACTTATAACACACGACTCGATCCCTCTCAAGTCCCGATGCTTCTTCTTGTAAACACCACTTCCTAGCGAATAACCTTGGAACACCACCGTGGTCTCGGAATCCACCGATAGGACTTTATACGGTCACCGTCACCCGAACATGAAGCCTTTCCCCAGACGGGTAAAATAAAACAAACTTCTCTTCAATTCGGTGTAGAGAAAACCGGTGCCAAACTCCAAGCAATTGATATGTATATAAGAACTTGGAATAAACTCATTTGGGTGTAAACACTAGAGTGATGGAAATTTTTCTCTAAAAATCTCACTCAAAACATGAACATTTTCCAAAATAATTTTTGCTCTCAAACTCTCTCTAAGAGATGAAAATGGAATAGAAAAGTTATGGAAATGTTATTCCCGCTAATGATAAAGTCTGAAAAAGTTGGTTAAAAACTAAGTGGGAAAGTGGGTGAAAAACTGCCAAAAAACTGCCAAAAACTGTTCCCGCCTGGCATCTCGTTCGAACGACATTTCGTTCGAAAGAAATCTCGTTCGAACGAGACTTCTAATGTAGTTCCAGATTGAACTCGTTAGAATCTCGTTGGATATCTCGTTCGAACGACATTTCAAAGGCCTATACTGGAACCTCGTTCGAACGACATATGGTTCAAACAAAAAACTCGTTCGAACGACATATCGAACGAACTTCCAGAATTTTGGAAAATTCGATTTTAGCCCAGAAAACTTTATAAACTTATTTTAAAGTTCTAATTAATTCTTTCTGAAAATAAAACACAGTTTTTATTAAACCTAACACCCAATAAAATTGTTCCAATCTCCTATATATATAATATTCCAGGTTGTGGTGGCATGAGAACTGGAGGTTGGGTTAGCTATTGTTTGATTTGGTCAAAAGGAGGCCTCGTTCCAAACCTTGGTGGAATCTTTTTGGAGGATCTTGAAGATTGGTTCACAGATGGAGGTTAACTGGCTGATGAACCGACTGATATATTGTAACTTCCCAAGGAAACCTCGGACTTCTTTCTCTGTTCGGGGAGGTGGCATCTCAAGTATGGCTTTCAGTTTGGCGTGATCTGCTTCTATCCCCTTCTTACTGACCATGAATCCTAATATTTTTCCTTTTGTAACGCCGAAGACGCACTTTTGTGGATTAAGTCGCATCTAATACTGTCACAGTCATTCGAAGAACTTTCGGAGAGCGGGAACATGACCTTATCTGGTTTTGGACTTGATAATCATATCATCCACATAGACCTCGACCTCTTTGTGAATCAAATCATGCAGGATGGTTGTGGCGGCCCTTTGATAGGTAGCCCCAGCATTCTTGAGACTGAATGGCATGACGGTGTAGCAAAAGGTTCCCCATGGGGTGATGAATGCGATTTTCTCTTGATGATCGGGGTGTATCTTGATCTGGTTGTATTCGGCAAACCCGTCGACGAATGACTTGAGAGCATGACTGGTTGTGTTATCAACGATCATGTCGATGTTGGGTAGCGGATAATCATCCTTCGGAGAGGCTTTGTTCAAATCTCGGTAGTCCACACACATTCGAACCTTTCCTCCTTCTTTCGGTACAGGCACAATGTTGGCCAGCCACGTGGGATATTCGATTACTCGAATGAAACCCACGTTTAACTGTTTGATCACCTCTTCTTTGACCTTGAGTGACCATTCGGTGCAGAGTTTCCTCAACTTTTGTTTAATTGGCTTATAATCTGGGAGAATGGGGATCTCATACTGAGCTATTTCGGGATCAATATCAGGCATGTCGTCATAGGACCATGCGAAGACATCCACGAACTCCTTTAGCAATTCTTCGAGTTATGCGCGCTCATTCTCGTCAAGGGTGTCCCCTATCCTAATCTCGCGCAGTTGGCTACTAGAACCGAGATTAATAACAACAATCTCTTCTTCATTAACTTGAACGCGGTTATGTTGTTTATTATTAACCTTATTTAGATCAGTTAAGAATTGTTCATTCGCAAAATCATCATCATCAAAAGTTTGATTAGAATCTACACAATTAATGTAAGGCACAGGAAGATACTCAAAATCTTCATTTATTTCATTGATAGGAAAAACAGCATTGAGAACCTCATCAAAAATGGTCTCGATTACATTTGAGCAAGGATGGACAACAGTAGAAGAAATAGGGTAAACATTGGGGTTAGGTGGGATTTTAAGAGGTTGAACTGGCGCAGCATGCCAGTTGAGGAGATGTGTATCAATAGCTTTGATCAGATGAGAGGGATCCAGTGGTGTAGTTCCTGAATGAACCATGCAGAGTGTCAGCCCAAGTTTCTGCAGGTTGAAGGAATCTTCGGAGTCACCTTCCTCAGTCTCTTCAGTATCTTTGATAAGCGGTTGCGCCGGGTATTGGTAACTTTTGGCCCATGGGTAGCTATCTTCGAAGAAGATATCCATTCCAGGCTTCATCTTATTATCTGTATGGTCATACCACGGTTCTGGAAAATCGCAAAAGGGGAAATCCTCGCCCTCTTTGATGAATCGTCCATTTAAAGAATCTCCCGAGATAGTATGGACGAATTTTAACCTTCTCTTTGATCAAGTCTGGTGGATCATTCTGAGTTCTGATTCTGATGGTTGATATCCCAAGCCGCAAGGAAGGAAAGCTTTCTTCAGTTCGATGGGCTCAAGTATCCCCTGCTGCCTTTGTCCTAGCCCAGTCCGGGCATGAAGTGCATGTTTCTGAACATCTGAATCACATTGACATTGCCATGAGGGTCATATTCTGGACAAACCCTTTCTTAAAAACCGTCCCCTGCCAGGAGTAGGGATGGTTCAACTCGGAAACCTGATAGGAGCATATCATTTGAACCATGCTGTATCTCGAGAATTGGACTGCTGGTGCCTGCACCCTCGGCGTTACCGTCGTCACCCAGGATGGTGATGACTCGCCCATCGGCGAAGAACTTCAATTTCTGATGGAGTGAGGAAGACACACCCTTTATACTGTGGAGCCAGGGGCGTTCGAGCAACAGGTTGAAACAAGCTGGGATGTCTATGACTTGGAATTCAACGACAGGGTTTATAGGTCCAACCCCTATTGTAATTTTTATGGATCCCATCCCCTCACAATGGGTATTATCGTAGGCACGCACAACGGTGGAGGTTGGAGCGAGGTCACTTTCTTTCAGGCCTAAACACTTGAAGGTTCTCAATGGGTAGACATTCAAAGCGGATCCGTTATCAACGAGAGAAAGTGGTATGGCCTTTCCCATAACTTTGATGGAAATGTTGAGTGCATGATTGTGATTTGGCCCAATTTTGGGGATTTCTTCTTCAGAAAAGGAAAGCATTCGGGTAGAGGTTAGGATCCGACCAGGTTCACCGCTTCTTCTGGTGTGGTAGAGGGAGGAACTATGGGTTCGGTGAGCAATTTAATCAAAGCATTTCTGTGTAGCTGGGAAGACATGAAAATCCCCCATAGAGTGATGTTAGCTTGAGTTTTCTTCAGTTGATCGAGGATCTTGCTTTCCTCAATGGTCATCTCTGTCATAGGAATGTTTTCAACGCCCTTCCCCTTGTCATTTACTGGTAGTGAGCTTGGAACTTGGTAATGTCTCCCAGATCTGGTCATGTGATTTACTGAAGAGGGGAAAAACTTAAATCTAGTTTCCTCATCAACTTCAGGTTGTTCTTCCACCTTATCTATTTCTCCGAGGAGTTCTTCAAATGATATCATCCCACATATATCGGTTACTGGGTCAGCTCTTTCTGAAACTTGTTTTCCGCTTGAATCTTCGAGTTCTTCCCCCCATCCAGTGGCAACAATTCTATTTTCCCCTGCAAAATCAATGCATTCCACGAACTCAATGGCTTCTTCGTATAAGTTTTCCCATTCTGTGGGGATGTGTAATGGTGTAGGGACCAGGCGCCCTCGTAGCTTCAAAGTGTCAAGTAACTTAGTGATACTGCAAATGATGTTGGTTTGTTGGAATGCTTCCGTCATGATCCGGACAACATCATCCAAGCTGACTTCGTCGATTGGTACCACCCATCTATCTGATTCTCGGGCCCATTTCCATGCTTCCAAAAATAATGTACTGAACCTCTGGCAGTCGAAAATCATTTGTGAGGGCAATTTCATCCCGAACTCTAGGAGTTGGTTCAACACATCTGATAATTCCATACTTCTACTTTCAAAATGGGTACGGACAGTGATGCAGGCCCAGGTAAGGAGTGATAGTGCTTGATCAGCGAGCTAGTAGGGTGTAGGAGGAAATATAGGCAAATTGGAAGAGGCTTAGGGGGGTATAGGGGTGTGATTTGAGTTGATGGATCGAAATTCGAGTTTTCTTCTAAGAAGAGGGCATTGGTGTGATTTGGGAGGGGGTTATGAGTAGTGTTTGGCTTAGGATTGGCTGGTGGGGCGATGGTACCCCGATCAATGAGATCTTGGATTATGTTCCAAAGGTGGAAGCATTGGTTGGTGGTATGGCCAGCAGTTTGGTGGAAGGCACAATGAGCATCGGTCTTGAAGTTTTTGGGAAGTGGATTAGGTAATGGACGGGGATCCAAGGATTTTATAAGATTTCAGCTTAACAGGGCCTGGTAGACTTTGGAGAGGGGAGCATGAAGCTCGGTGTATTCCCTTCGGGTGGGAGTAGGTCAACTTTCTGGTTCTCATGATGTGGTTGGTTGAGAGATGTTGTTGATGGTTGAGACTGTAGCATTGGCAGGCTTGTCATATTTTCTAGGGGTGAACTATCCGGACACCTTCTTCGGTTCAACTTCTGTTTTGACAAGACCTTCTTCAATTTCTACTCCTGCTTCTCTGAGAGCTCGAAAATGGGGGTAGTACTGTCTTCCCATGGTTGCTCGGACATGGGGCAAGAAATTCTTCTTCACTATGCTGACTTGTTCTTCTTCAGATGGCCGATTAGTCATGGTAGATGGTTTTTCCCTCCATCGAGCTATAAAGCTACTGACTGATTCTCTGGAGTTCTGTTTGAGCGACTCTAAATCACGGTGGATGACCTCAAGCTCTTCATTGTATTTGTACTGCGACATGAATTCTTGGGCTACATCTTCCTAGCTACGGATTCTGGATTCCTCAAGAGATAAAAACCATCGGAGGGCACTGTCCTTCAAAGTTTGTTGAAATAGTTGGGCCATTACTTCTTCGGAAGCCCCTAGCAGAGTCATGGAACGATGATAACTGCGAAGATGAACAATTGGGGGACCACTCCCCCCGAACTTCTCGATATTTGGCATCTTGAACTTCTCGGGTAACCTTGCTTTAGGATAAGGAGACATATGGGTGTAGTCCATGTAATTTCCAGAGATCCTGACTTGGTCAAACTTATTGGTGAGCATCTTAAGATCCTCTTTGACTTTGTTCAACTCCTCCCCTTTTGGATCAGTGACCATAGGCAGGTTAGCCACAGGCTGGGCAATGTTTGGCATCGGAAGCTGGGCAGGCGGCGGCCCAATGGAAGGAGGGGCATGTGGAGCGTGCTGATATTATTTCGGGACCCAAATGGGCTCGGGTGGACCCATAGCATGAGGGAACAGGGCCTCGAGATCTTGAGGAATAGGACCTTGGTTTCGTTGCATTTCTCGGACCTCAGCTTGGAGGTTGTCAATCTTGGCCACGAGCTGAGCTAGGACTGTCGACAGATCTGGTTGTATGACTGGTGCTTGATCTGCATTCTCCATGGAAGATGGATGGATTTCGGATTCGAAAGAAGTAGTAGAGGAGCGGACGAAACTCCGGGGTGATTTTACTGAAGACCTAAGACAATAGGGAGCCAGGCCAAGGGCGTACGATCAACCTGAGAAGACGTAGGATGAGATTTATTTTTGAGAAAAGGGAAGGAACCATTTTTGGATTTTTGATAAAAAGGGAGAAATGTTTTTGGATTTTTGATAAAAAGGGAGAAATGTTTTTGGATTTTTGATAAAAAAAAGGGGGGGGAAATGTTTTTGGAAATGGAACTCACCATGATTATTATGTTCTCACTTGTATTTAATTCTCCTAAATGCAATACCGGACAGGACCCGAGCCTCGAAAAGTGGGGATCTTAATATTATGCAAAGCTACGGTTTGGACTTGTAACCAGGCTCGCGGACAGAATCCCATTTTAAAAATGCGCAAAAATTGGGCGAAAGATTGACCCGGAATTTCCACAGAGTTTCTGGTCGAAACCGGAAATCTAAAGTGCGTGTCCTAGGCTTGACACCTATATGCGGGTATGCAGTTGGTTGGGTGAATCGGCATGGGTTCCCCCCTTTAGCGTGACTTCCACGATATACGTATTGCTCTTTCGGGAAATTGGTACGTGTGGACAAGCCATTTGATATACCTGAGTGTATGTGAATTGCCTCACCATATACCTCATGAGGATGGTACGTGTGAGAGCGAATTCGATATACTCGATGTACGTGAACGAATTCCCTGCGATATACCTCCCGTCATGACTTCGATCAAGCGGTACGATGCGGGGGAATTGTCCGATATACGTCGAAAGTACTTGGCCAATGGAAGGTGAGAGTCATATCGCTTAGGCTAACTGCGACCTGCCGGACCAGCGCCCATCACGAAGTGACCCTCCAGCTACTGGGTAAAATTTGGTCAATAGAAATGCTCTTTGGTGATATCATGTGAATCATGCATGATTCTCTTATTAGTAGCTTATGATGAGAATGCCTTTCTTTGATTATGCCAAACCGAGAACGAAGTGAAAGTACCCCAAATGGTACGCCAAGTATATATAGGTGATGCGTGCAACATGGGAATATACGTGACCCTAGGTGTACGTGGTGTGAGGTGTACATGGAGGATTTTCTACAAGTGTGTGAACATAAGCATAAGCATGGGATACACATGTGAGAAAGGGGAACATGCAGATAGGGGGGGAGCATAAACAAATATAGCATCCATGTAAATAGATTCAAGCCCTCAAAATAAATAAAAGTGTCCCCAGCAGAGTCGCCACTGTGGCCATCCCCGCCAATCCCCGCCGCAGAGGGAGGAGGAATCCTTCAGGTCCCGCGCGTCCCCTCTCGGGAGAGCGCTTCGGCCGGCGTCGATTTTGTGAGGTGTAGAGATGTAGAGAGATTCAGAGTCGCCAGTCTATTTTACTCAAAACAGATAAAAGAAAAAGGGGAAGCCACGCCGAAGGATGGCTTCCAAAGACATACTAGTGCGTGCGAAACCAAAATGATTCGAAAAGGGTTCGGAGGCTTAGTTACGAAATGGGAAGGTGTTAGGCACCCATTCCGCCCTTTCGATCTCTCATGGATATTTGTTATTTTCCTTTATGTTTCCCCCCGTGAGATGTGTGCATGTGTATATATATAGAATGGAGGTAGGAATCCTCGGCTTGTATCATGGAAAAGATAAAGCGAGTCATCCGTAGGAAGATATAAGAATAGTGTTAGAAAGATAAGATTCACACGATTACCCCTACGTTGATCGTTATAAGGTAACAATAACGCACATGGAGTAATGCGTCACTAAGACTAAGTATACATATAATATAAAAAAAATGGATTTAGAGAAAATAGGAAGTGAGAGAAAAAGTGAGAGAAAGGACTCGAGTCTCGGGTTTTACCCCGAGACGCCTACGTAGCCTATAAAGGCATCAAAGTCTACATAGTTCGCATATAAAGAAAAGGGGTGGGGTTTATCCCATAAATCTAAATGTGGGATCTCTTATTTTGTAAGTGTGTGTGTGTGTAGAACAAGTGTTTTAGTTGTGAGAAGAGTGTGAAAAAGTGTGAATCCCTTATTTGGAATTTATGAGCAAACCCTATTTTTCTTGTTTTTTGGTTTTTTTTTATTTAAATGAAAATAAGAGATGTGCAATAATACTAAATAAAAAAGTATATTAGGATGTGTGAGATGAGATGATAAAAGTGCTAAATAGGAAAACAAGTTATTGGAAATTCAAAAGAATTTAAGAGAGAGTTTGAGAAAGTTGGACCTTCTTGAAGATCTTGAGCTTGATCTTGAATGTTGGAGAGTAGCCCTTGATCTTGGATGATGATGGAGAGTGGTTAATTCACCAAGTTTGATGAAAAGGATGATGGAAAGTGGAGGTAAAAGAGGGATTTGGAAGTTAAAATCACGCTGCCTTCGAGAGAGGTTTCTGAGATTCATTCAGAGAGATTTCTATGAGATCTGGCCTCCTCTTGAAAATGAGGCCAAAGCCTCCTTTTATATCCCCAGGGGACTGCCGATCGGCCCTGTCATGGCACTGCCTATCGGCTGGTGCCGATAGGCAGAATCTGGGGCCTGCCATTTGGCAGTGTGCCTCAGGCTTTTTCGGAAAATTAGCCGCCAAGGGGAAACTGTTGCTCAGAATCGCACACGGGGCATACCTTTGGAAAGGTAATTCAAATACCTTCTAAAGTACTTTGGACCGCTCCTGAGTTCGGGAGTTGACTTTGGGTCAAATATGGCTCGGAAGCATTTGTCGGTCCATTGGACGCGGAATCGTGCGAACGCAAATGGATCGTTCGTTCGCCTGGTAAGTCTGAATCGCACATGGGGCATACCGCTGGAAAGGTTAGGAGATGTACTTTGACATTCCAAAGAGTTTGACCCGGTTTGGAGAGTTGACTTTGGTCAACCGGGCCCGGGAAGTGCTCGATGGCTTCTCGGAGTCAAACGGATCATTCGTCCACATGGAAAGTCAGAATTGCGCACAGGATGGACCGTTGGAAAGGGTATTCAGTGACCTTCCAAGATTCATTCAGCCTCAGTCGATTTGAATAGTTAACATAGGTCAAACAGAGCCCGGGTGCGCCCGGTGGCCTCTGGGTCAGGTTTCGGACGCAAACGGCGCGTTCGTCCTCATGGTAAGTCGAAAACGCGCACGGGGCGAACCGTTGGAAAGGGTATTCAGTGCCCTTCGAAGATTCATTGAGTCTCAGTTGAGATGAGGAGTTTGACTTTTAGGTCAAACTGAGCCGGGGGGTGCCCGTTGGCTTCCAGGTCAGTACTCGGGACGTGACATGGGTTTATAGTGATGAACGGAGGTGCTAAGGACCTAAGGAGAGTTGAGGGGTAACAGAATGGGGTGTCTACACATCCATTTCTTATTATACGTTCATGACCTTTCCAACAGCTCGTCCATAGACTGAGGAGGGTCTTTAGCAAGCTTCTAGAGTAGCTTTCCCTTCTGAAGTCCTCTAATGAGGGTTGTCATAGCTATACTCTCTTCATAATCTTCTACCTCAAGCTTTTCCTTATTGAACCTCGCGATGTAGTCCCTGAGGCTTTCATTCTTCCCTTTCTTTACATAGAGCATATGAGTTTTCTTCTTTTGAGGTCTTACCCCAAAACAAAAGTTGTGTATAAAATGCTCGGCCAAACCCTTAAAGTTCTCAACAGAATTTTTTGGAAGAGAACTAAACCAAATATGTGTTGCTCCCATTAAAGTGCTTGAGAAAGCTCGGCACCTCATCTCATCAGGGATTGAATAAATGTCTGTTGCAAACTAATACATCTCAATATGATGCATTGGGTTGGTACTTCCATCGTACTTAGGAGACACCATCGGGGGTTTAAAATTGACAGCGGTTGGGAAGCTGACAATCTTTGCCACAAATGGTGAGCCCTCTGAGAACCCCCTCTGTAATGGGTCTCGGATTTTTAAGAGGTTTACTATATTCTCTTCAAGCCTTTGGATGGAATCATTCCATAGTCTAGCAATGTCGGCCTGCCCGAGGTTATCCCCAACCACCTCCAAAGGGTGAACCGAGGGTTCCCCAGCTGCAGCACAACATCGGCTGTTGACCTCTCCCTGGCCACAGCCTCGGCCATGTGGGGGTCAGCCATGATGAGGCCGATGTTCATCACCTCCACTTCATGAGCCGGCTATGCTCCTCGACCTATATAACCTCTGCCTCAGATCATTAATTGGGTCAAGCCTTTCAAAGGCCGACCCTCAACTTAAGTGATCAAAAGCTGATCCTCTTTGTTGTGCGTCCTCATCTCGTCTTGCTCCATAATCTCGGCTCTGCTATATAGGACGTACTGTGTTGTTTGAAACCCCATACGTCTCCCAACAGTCTGCTAAGTATCCACTTCCTCAATGTCATCGTACCTATCCTCAGGGCAAGGGTTTCCTTGCCTCCCTAGGTATAGACGCCTAGGGTCAGTAACAACCCTCCTCCGTTGAGGGGTAGGTTGGTCTTTTCGTTGTGCCTGGGGTGGTCCCCTGGCCTCAGGATGTGGTTGAGAAGATGACAGAGTAATCATCTCAGGTGAAATCTCGGGTAGTCTTATTATATTCTGGCTTAGCTGGGCGAATTGCCCTTGCATCGCTTGATGCGTTGCAGCTAAAGACTTTAAGGCTGCTGCCACCTCAGTCATCTCGGACTAGGGTGGTATCTGGATGGAACTAGGTCCCCTCACACCAAATGGTGGAGGGAGTGGTGGTAATTCCGGTTCCATATGATGAGACTAGAGAGATTGTAATGAAAATATTAGAGAGCTTGATACCTTAAAGGACCTCTTTCAATGGTGACACAGCTTCACGCGAAGGGTGAGGCCTGGTTCACCACCAGAGTCCCCGGTTAGGTTAAGCTACAAAAGGGAAGAAATAAATATTCTAATTCCCACAGACGGCGCCAAAATGATGATGTTGTAAATAACACCTCTAGATAAAATGTTGACAAGCTCAAGCTAGTTATAACAATGACAGCATAAGAGTGACTATATGGTAGAATGAGGTGAGAAGAAGAGGATGAACACTTGTATGTAAGTGGTTTAGCAATCTAGCCTACATCCACTGTGAGTGAGTGAGTAATATAACTAGATGAAGGCACTAACGTCCATAGATACAATCTCTCAAGCTTTCTCTCTCTACTGTGTAAATAAATAGAGTTTTAGCTAGGGTTGCAATTCTGGATATTTTTCAAGGTAGAGGATGACTTCTATATATAGTGCTTGGGGGTGTAATGTACCCCCCAAGCATTCAATGAGCATGTGCATGAGAATTGAACTAGTATGATGATGACACATGGTTGATCTTATGTAGGTAATGATGATCACAATATCCCCTCACGTGGAGGGAATGATTCGATTACAACAGATTTGTCCACGTGTTCCAAACCTTGCATGTGCTTGTAAATGCTCGACCATGCGTCCTTGATTGGTGTAACCTCGGCCTGAATGAGTACGAGGTTGGTGAAGTCCGACAGTTGCTTTGTCTTGTCAATATCCATGATGACCTCGTCCAGGAGGACTGGTTGAGGTTAGGTACGAGGTAACTGTAATGTCGACTAAGGCCGATGTTGATGTTGGCAGTTGATTGAGCCCATGAGACTTTGCTAACCTCGGCTGATGGCCAGTCGAGGTTGTTGTATGAGGGGATGACCTTATAAAAGACAACCTTTCTGATGGTTGTCATAAGCTTATCGTCACCTCGGCTGTGAGATTGGCCGAGGTTAGTTACTTTCAGTAAGAGGGTGCATTTTGGGCATATCATGCGTCTCGAGATTAATTTAGTTTAAAGATATTTTAGTGCACGTTATTCAAGACAATATCTCACACATTTCCCATAACTGATCAAAATAATAAAATCGAGATCATCAATGACTCATTAAAATGCTAAAAAGAACATTGAGTTTATCATAAACTCGGTTTGATTTAAAAACTCAAAAAAATCGATAGGCTCGAAATCTCACCGGGTTGATTAATCGCCACACTTATTCGTAAAGTCGTCAATTTTCTTTCAATTTCCATCTTTTGTCAATTTTGGTTTTGTGCATTTGATTTTTACAACTTGAGACAAAATATTTGTGACATTTTTGAAGATTTTAAATTCCAATTTTTATTTATTTTGAAGAAAAATATTTTTGGCTTTTCTGAGTTTTTCAAATTTTTTTTTTTGGAAATTTTGTATTTTTTTAATTTTTTGGCATTTTGAAAATTTGTAAAGTTTTAGAAATACGCACTCGTCACCCCCCCAACTTAGACTTTTGCATTATCCTCAATCAAAAGGACTAAAATCTAAAGAAGGCATAATAAGAAGTGCGATAAATAAAACAAGCAAATATTCAAAACGCATAAAGACACTAAATGACACCAACACATGACTCAATAATACAATAAAAATCACCCCATATGCGTCGGAGGTGCGACGACCTCTCATCTCTCCACAAATTCACCCGCCCCCTTGCACGGGGAACGATGCTCTTCTTGTCTCGCTCGTCTTCCTCACATCATAAACCAAAAGTCGAAACAATTAGGAGTCGATCCAATAGAAAAAATGAACACCTCGAGGCATATGATGAATGAGGTGATTAAAGTCAATGAGGTGATCAATCACCTTGTAGCCCAAATGGGCCGACTTGGAGAGAATATCAAAGTGAATTTTGGAATGGCCTAGATTGTCCCTAAACTTAATGATGCATGGATCGAGCTCTAAATCAGACGATACTCTAACCATGGCCTTGATTGCATCCAAGAACTCTAGTGGCATGGGTGGATGGTCACAAAGAAGGAAATCATCCATCTTATCTTTCCTTGCGCTTTCTTCTAAGTGACAAAATGAGTCCAGTAGAGATTGGACTTCGATAGTGAAGCTCTCATCCATCGGCCCGAATTCGTTCTCAAAGTCCTCTAGGCTCATATATCCTAATGCTCTTTCTTGCTCACTATTCCAATACTCTCTCTCACTCTCCTTTGAAGGCTTCTACGATGTGGAGGGATGGTTACTATGAAGAATTCATCTATTATATCTTGCCATTCGCTCTCATCTGGCATCTCCCTCATAATACTCATCATTTTATTTATTTTTTGGATTTATTTTTTAGATTTTTTTTGGAATTTTTGGTTTAAGCTTTAGATTGACTCGATCTAACCTAAGTCTACCTAATTCCCTGGCAACGGCGCCATTTTGATCGAGGTGGAAACCGAGCGTCGGTGTAAATATGCTAGTCGTTGTTATCGGCTTCCAAACGCAATACAAAAACCTAAACTTTAACTACACTCTTGCGGAGTATAGTGGCTAGTCTGGGTATCGAATCCTCAGGGAATTAGGACGAGTGAACATGACGATAAAGGTAAGACTGTTAAACCTAACTTGACTCTAAAAAGAAACAAAAAGATGATTGAGATGGGAAATAACTAATTAACTAAATGCACACTAAATTAAACTACTACATTAACTATGTGAGGAAAATTAACTAACTAAGAATGACTTAATAAGAATGAAGGGAAAACAGGTTGGGAATACAATCCCCCAAACCCTAGTATGTTGCCCAGTACAAAACTAGTCATAAATTAATTGTAATACCCCGTGATTTTAATGACTTTTAAAATTGGTTATATTTTAAATTAATGGGTTAATTGGATTTTATTATAAATTAATTCATTTGGGTTTTATCTGAATTGTGGATATTAAAATGTATGATTCTGAATATTACTTAAAGATATTTAGGTAATATATGAATGTGATGATTATTGATATTGCTGTGAGATATTAATTCAGTAATTTGAATTTTTAGTCAGACGCGGTATGGGACATGTCGGGACTAATTTATTAAATTAAAAAGGAAACTTATTTTTATATCGACCTTATAATCATTTCGACTGCGTCGTTGCATCCGGAAGGGTTAAAATAGTCAAAAAAGTCTATTTGGATACTGATTTTGGGTCTCGGGTCATTTGGAAATGAAAAGACAACCCAAAAGGGTATTTTGGTCATTTTTACAAGGGGGATGAATAGTGATTTCGGATTTTGTCTTATTATAAGTATTTGGAGATTAGTTGAACGTGGTTTCATTCATCTCTTCTACACAAAATAGAGAAGTCATCTTCCTAAAGAGAGTGAAATATTGCTTGGGAGAAGAAAAGCTTGCTTAGAAAGGAAGAGAACCAAAGACCAAAGGTCAGCACCACCAACCACCACCGAAATTGACCAGAGAAGGGAGAAGAACCGGTGTTATTCAACTCCAAATGATCAGATCTTCATTAGAGGCAAGTGTTTGATAATTGTAATCTAAGTTTGTATATTGTCCATGTTAGGATAGTTATAAAAAGATAAGATTTTTCATGTTTGGAAGATGAAAAGATAGAGTTGTTAATGGATTTCTGGAAACTGAAAATATATGGGAATCAAACTCATGTTGTAGGTAGATAGTAATCCATGAAATAATCAGTAAGTTGTTGAAGAAATTATAAGAATCATTGTTGTGTTCTTGAAGATATCATGTTTATAATTTTCTGGAAAAATAGGATGAATATATGCATTTAATTCAAACTCTTGATGATTCTAGGATGTTTAGAGCATTAGAAATCATTCACATATATTGATATATCATGTAGTAAGGTTTATAAGGAATTTGGGTTGTTAATATGAAGGTTTGAATGATCAAAAGTGATGAAACCCGCAGTAGAAGAAATGCAAAAAATTAGGATGTTATCTGGGCGATCGATCGATCGACCCCCTGCCTTCGATCAATCGACCTCCTCAGAATTGATGAAGTTATTTATTTTTAATGATTTTTCTTATCCAGAACCTTTTGTAAATCTTTGGTGATTATTAATTGGATATAATGGGACTTAGGAAGGTTCAGTAAGCCCTAGTTAAGAGTCGAATTAATTTGATTGGGATTTAATTGATTATAATTATGATAATTAAATTGAAAGAAATTTCGGTTGCTAGATTCATGTGTTGGATTCTAATTGGTATGCATGAGGATTAAGGATAGGTCCAGTAGGGAAAATTTAATATAACACCTGGGTAGCCTTAGGGTTACAATTTGAACATCAAGGACTGAGTTTAAGCTCATAATTGATTGCGCGAGGAGTGAGTGTAGTACAAGCGCTTAGTGGTATAGCTCCTGGATAGAGATGGGAGTTTAGACCACATTTGGTTAGAAGAGGGGTTGAGGTTATCCCAGTTGCGTATTTGAAGTTGACGAACCTCAACGAACGACAAAGTTAAGTAGTAGTGTATTGGAGGGGTTCCTTGTTTGGATTTCGCTTTGCGAGATGCTCCGCGCATGAACCTTAACGACGTCGGGAGTGGAGAGATGTTATAGGATGCGAGGATATTGGTTTTATTGATAAGTCATATAGTGTGAATGAAATATTATAGACTATGAGCCATGTGATGATGATATTCAATCCTAGTTGATAGAAGATGTGTTTATAAGAGATTAGAAACAACCGGTTATAACCCTAATTAAAGGAGAGTTTAATTCGTGGTAATTCGGGAGATAAGATGATATGGACCAGTAGGATATTAGTGACTTCTTACTGAATAAATATATTGAGGAAAACCTATTTGAACCTTGCGTAATGAGTGAGACTTTGGAATAATTAAATGAATGAAGTAAAGTCATAATATTTTAATACGTAGGATTTGAGAAAGATAATGCTACGTATGGGAACTATCTAAGGGTAATGTGAGTACCTTGTTGATATTATATTATAGGTATGATAATGCCTATTTGATTGATTGATGATTTATGTGTATGACATACCTAGCTTACTTGCTATCGATGGGAGGTTTGCGCGTGAGGGCAGTCATATCCTGATGAATCCATGGGATCTTTGATTTGTCGCTTGAGAACATAGGTCTATGAAAGACTTATCGGGGAGTTGATAAGTCCGCTGACTGCGGGAACGTAGGTATGTATGTGACCCATGGATACGAGAACTATGTTCGCGTCCAATTTGTATGTTGTTGTTTGTGGTTCGAGGAATCCTTACCGAACCTTTAGTCCCCTATTCGGCGACCAGCGATATTAGGACATGATAGCAGAGTAATGCATTGCACCGCAGCTGTGACTCGAGGTGTCGTATTATATATGTATATATATATGATGAATTAAATGAATGTATATAGTGGTTAAATCATCTACTGTGTGATAATTGTAGACAACGGTGAATTGAGAAAAAGAATTGAAATAAGTTAATGAATATTTAGGAAAAATCTTAATTCATATTAATGAGAAACGAATCATGTTAATGAGAAACGTATAGGAATGATTATATGACGTATGGTATGGGATATACGGGGTTATAATGTGGGATAGAATCATATTATGGAAACTAGTGAGGAGGAACCATTAACTAGGAGGTTAATAGGAAACGTTAAGCGTGCACTCTAGATGAGAGGTGAGAATAGCAAGTGAGAGTTGGATACTAACATGTACATAATAAATGCTTTATTGCACTTGTTAAATACTTGTTGTTTTAAAAATCATTTTCACATCAGGCTCTGACCCGTTTCCTTGCATATTTTCTTTTCTATTATACATTCTATATCAGGTGTCCAACAGCAGGGATGCCAACCTTAGTTGATTTTGACGAGCTATGGAGCTATGGAGTATTGCTTAGACGCTTATCCTCATTTGATTCAGAGTATTCTTTTAGTTAGGGCATGTCGTCCGAAGGAACTCAACTGTCTCTTTTCTATCTGAGTCATATACTCTTGTATTCGTATTGTTTTAATACATTTACTATGGTTGGGATTACTGTATTGGATAATTATTTGGGAATGTTTATTCTAACTGCATTTAAATTCTTTTGTGTTATCTTTTCGGTTATTAGTGTTGTAGAATAATATGTGTAGTGTTATTCGTAAACTAAAAATGGATTTTTTTTGAATTAAAATTTGGACTTTTTTTAACACCAGCTTAATTGGGTATTGGGTGAGTTAAAAATATTTTCGACAGTGATGCTAAGAATGTGCCAACTGTATATTCTGTTTTAATTTGGTATGGGACTGGCCACCCGGTATTTAATTAGGCAGGGTGTTACATTAATTAATTGATCAAACTCGGTCTTTAGTACTCTCAAGTACTACACATATGAGGGATCATAGCCCGCACAGTATGTAAGCAAAGGACGAGTAAAGTAGTGTCGTATTAGCTACAAGCGCATTGCACTCTTAAGCATCCCGGTTATCTAGGGCAAATGAGATCAAAAGTCCTAAAATGGTTGTGATCACTATACTACACGATCTAATCAATTAGAAAATATAATGAAATAATTTTATACCCATGCAAACCACATCGGGTTGGGTTCATGCATCCCAACCCTTAAAAATCTAGCCTAACATAGTGAAATTAGTGAAAACTACGTTATCTACGTTGCATGAACTCATACTTTCTTGGAAAGTGAGATTAAACATGAGAAATAATAATAAAAGTGCTGGAAATAAAGGTTACCAAGATTGAAGAACCAGACCATGCAAGAAGAAATCAAAGATTGAAGAAAAACCAGAAAAGCTCTTGAATTAAAGGTGCAAAATATGTAAATTCTTATCCTAGATGTTCCTACTTGTTATGGAGATTTTACATGAATGAAATCTGAATAAAAAGAGTCCGAATGACTAAATATATAGACTAGATGTCGTTTAGAAGAGTCCCTAAAACACAAAACTCTTTTGGCTAAAAGATAAGGACAAAATAAAAATCTCGTATCTAGCAATTTGTCACACTTAGAAAACGTGACAAATTTTGTAACGGATCTGGAGCTTGACTAATGACCGGATCAATCCCCTCCAGATTGATCCCCTTAAATGGCCTTGATGCCGTGAATTCTAGAGGTTGGATCAATCCGTTTTTCATATTATCCGGATTGGTCCATTTTTTCTCACTCAACTTCTCTTCATTTTCTCCTCAACTTCGAATGACCGTAACTTCTTCACCATAGCTGGGATTGAGGTGCCATTATTTCCAGTGTTCTTGTAATTGAACGCTCTACAACTTTCTAGTTGGTGCCACCTCCGAACTAAGGTTTTATAATTACGAAAATGCCCTTTAACTCTCCGTTTCTTGGTTTCTTTCACTATTTTGAGTTCTCTCTCGCACTTTCTTACATGAAATACCTGTAAAACACATAAGAGAAGCACAAAATAAAAAATACTTTCCAAAAAGGTTTAGTAGCATAAATATGAGATAAATCCAAGCTATTTACAATACACGGGATCATAAAAATACCGAAATTAAGAGGATAAATGTGAAGAATTTATGCCTAATCACTGGGATAAAGCCTTTGGAGCAGCTTCTTCACAAATTGAGTTTGCGAAGAAGAAATGCTTCAAGGATGGATGGTCTGCCGCTCTGGTGGAGGTCGGCACTCCAATGGATTTTGAGTCATTCTCGTGACATGATCCTGGGACTCCTCCAAACCTGGATGAGGAAGTTGATGATAGGGGTTCCAGTGAATCTTTGATAACGGTGGAGTCTACCGATGAACACCAGGATGTTGATTCTACTGCGCATTCTAAAGTTAATCCTCCTCTTCCTTCAGCTCTCGCTTCTTCTTCAGCTAATCCTGAAGCAGATAAAAAGAAGGTGTAAAACCAAGCAGCTTTTGTTTTCCTTTTTCAATAGTTATACTTTTTTCTTTTTTGAAGATGTATCTATACTTCCCTTTTTATTAATGAATAGAGAAATATTTATGTTCCTCTGCTTGTGTTTTTTAATACACTGCACCTTGTTAATTGATGACTTCCTTCTTCTTAATAGTTTATGGATAAATTGAAATACTTCTCATCTACTGACTTCGAGCTCGTTCAGAGGTGTAATGATCTTTTCAAAGCTGGTCACATATCTCTGACTGAGGACGAACTACTGAAGTTACTTGGGGAATGGGTGTTTGAGTAAGCCAAAGAGACCTATGTTCATCTGAAGTGTCTTCGTGATCGGGCAGTAGCCAACAACATTTCCTACTATGAAATGATTAAAGAACTGCAAGAGGACCATAATGAAGCTAAGGCGTGTTTTCATGAAGATTATGAGAAGAAATTCCAGGCCCTTAATGAAGGTTGGGGCTTTGAGCAAAATTTGGATAAATTTTCTTCTTAATTTCGAAGACAAGAATTCCTGCTAAAGCATGAAGTGGACGAAGTGAGGGATATTGCCAAGCTTCTTGACAAAGAGAATAACAACTTAAGAGATGAACTTCATGCCCTGAAGTCATCCACTGTTGTTACTACTATAGTTGAGGGTCATTCCTTCTTGGAGACTAAAAACACAAGGTTGAGTGAGGAATTGGAGGCTCTGAAGCAAATGAAACTTGTTTCTTCATCTTCCCCAGATAGAGTCAAACCTCGCCAAGGTACTATAGAGGAAGTCAGGACCCGATTGGCCCTTGTCAATCAAGCTGTGCAATTAAAATTGATTAGGTAGTAATTCTTCCATTATTACTCCCTAATTTAGTACCTTTTAACATCCCGAATAATGCAATTGCTCTTAAATTATCTCGTTTCTATGCTACTGACCCTTCTACATAGTACTGCGAGTTTTGTGCTTTTTCTAGGTCTTTTATAGGTATTTAATGATAAGGAAAGAAACGAGAAAGTCAAAGCAAACGAATAAGTCATAGAAGAAAAGTTATAAGGGCAAAAGCTTAATTTCCATCCGAAATTCGGAAAAGGACTCAACATGAAAGTTGAAGATCTCAATTCACCGAATGAATAGGAAGAAACAACGTCCAGTTTCGAGTTACAGGGAAGAAGTTACAAGATTCTAAAGATGAGAGAAAGTTAAGAGAAATTGAAGAGAATTTAAAGATCAACAGCGGACCGATCCCTTTTCCAAAATAAAAGGACCGGTCCGGTCCCTCTCAACCTACTGGCAAAAAGTACAAAGCGGACTGATCCCTTTTTCAAAATAAAAAGACCGGCCTGGCTTCCTGAAAATCACTGGAAAAAATTGCTAAAGCGGACCGATCCCATTTCTTAGAAAAAAGGATCAATCCGGATATGGAAGAGGACCGATCAGCCACTGAAGACCCGGTCCGGTCCGTCGAAGATAATTCCTGATTTTCTGCTCTGATTTTAGAGTTTGATTCAGCTACAACTCTAAATTTTTCATGATGTATTTAACCTCTAGTTATTGTTAGATAGGGGAGTTCGATTTTTAGGTTAGCTAATTAAGAGTATAGGGTTTTTGTAGTCAAAAACCCTAGTTTTTCATATGAAGCTGTATTGTAAGGATTGCAATTAATTTTATTAAATACAAGTAATGTTCTTCCTTTAAATTTGCAATAGTTAATTAGTTTAACTGTTGGTTTGATTCTACACTTCTCTTTTCATCTAGTATCTATCAATTATGATGATGTCTTCTTTTCAATCCATGATTTATTTTGATTTAACTATGTCCGACTAAGTTTTTAAGGGTTGGGGTGCATGAACCCCACCCGATGTAATTCACGATAGTGAAAATAGACTTTCGAATTAAAATTTTAGGTGAATCGTGTTGTATAACTAGTGCAGCCGTCGTATAACATTTGATCTCGTTTGTCCTAGGTAATCGGGATGCTTAAGAGTGCGACACGCGTATTGGTTAAATGCAACACCGCTTTACTCGTCCTTTGCTTACATACTGTGCAAGCTACGATATCTCATATGTGTAATACTTAAGAGTACTAAAGACCGGGTTCATTTAGAATTCTAATTTCGAATCTAGTATCCTATGAAGTGAATTACTATGGTGTGGGGGATTGTAACCCGACCTATTTGTCTCATTTCATAGTTAAATTTTTAAACCATTTGTCATCATCTTTCCATTTAAATTATCATAGTTGCATTTTACTCATTCGTAGTTTCATTAGTTAATCATTTTCAAATTTCAATTTAGTTATAGTCATTTCATAATCCAAATCACCTTTTCCTTCTTTTTAGTGTCAAAGCTAGGATTTCTTAATCTTTCCAACGTCGTCACGACTTCGTTCGTCATGTTTCCCTGAGGATCGATACCCGACTTATCGAATTAGGACGCAGACTAGACACATTTGTGGCCGCGTCAAGTTTTTGGTGCCGTTGCCGGGGAATTAGGTAGACTTAGGTTAGATCGAGTCAATCTAAAGCTTAGACAAAAAATTCAAATAATAAAAAAATAAAATAAAATAATAATAAATAATAAATCACCATCTCTCAAAAGCCTTTAATGTAAAATCCTGAACATACTCAGACTCCTCACAATATTCTAACCAGAATCCACGAAAACCCAATCGTTGAGTATAACTCTGAAAGCCCCCACACACACCTCACGTTCCACAATTCTGGGTTCCACTTCCTACTCCTGATCATTCTATCGGTAGTTACACCTTGAGTCAATCCTTAAGTCGCACATCTAGGATACCAAGTGAGTACACTGAATCATTTGAAGAGAACGCGAGCACGATGTCTGATGCAACGAGATTTGGTACGGGAGAGGTAAATTTACCCTATCGTCCCATGAAAGACTAACTATTTCATGAGAGAACTGTCACCCCTCGTTGCATTTTACTTCCGTATAATTCCGATCAGTTCCACTTTTGAAATGGGATGATACAGATTCTCCCTACGTTTCACGGCATGGATTCGGAGAAACCACACCTGCATATCCGTGAGTTCAAAGAGGCGTGTGACACATTTAGTGATCAAGCTTGCACGCAGGATACTATTCGCCTAAAGCTTTTTCCTTTTTCCATAAAGGATAAAGCCAAGACCTAGTTATGGTCTCTACCCCTGAACTCCGTCACTTCCTGGAGAGATATGCAATTCAAGTTTATCTCAAAATTCTATCCACGGCACAAGACCAACTCTGCCAAACCTCAAATCCAAGGTTTCTGACAACATGATAATGAGTCCTTTGACAGGTGTTGGGAATGTTTCCAAGAGTTAGTAAGCGCTTGCACCCATCATGGTTTTGACAAACACTTAGTGATATCTTTATTCCATAATGGGTTGACAGTAGCTTCCAAACAATGTGTGCAAACAATGAGTGAAAGATATTTTTAGGATTTAAACTCCTGCGATGCCGAGGCCCATCTTAAGTATGTCACGGAGACTACTCAAGCATGGAACACCTCCGACCCTAATACCCAAGCCCGGCCAAGACAAACATCTATCACTCCGACTGGATCCGGTCTATACCATTTGGATAGAAATACCGTAATAGATCGCTGATTCGATCAGTTTCAAAGGGAGATGAAAGAGTGGTTTGATGGTCGATTGAGAGATATCTCTGAATCCAGTCGTGGTTCGAAAGAAAACGTGTGTTCTATCTGTGAGGCGGGCCATTCCACAAATTCATGCCCGATAAATTCCTCCTACAAGGCCATGAACACCGAGCAGGTGGATACAATAGGAGGATTCATGTAATGACCCCACTTTTATATGTTCATATATAGTTTGTTTTAAATTTTTTATTATTGCATATGAGATATGGACAATGTGTTATTATGGATAATGTTAATTTATTATTAGTCTAATCCTCCCTTCATAAATCATGAAATATCAAATTAGTTACAAACATAAAATTTTAAAGTTTTCGGTGGGAATGTTCATATTAGAGAATAGTTTTGACCATTATCATATAACAATTGACTTGAGGTAAGAAAACTAAAAAGTTTTATATATATTAATTAGGTTTCTAATACAACAAACGGTGTGTTAAACGGAGGTCCGAGCGAGAAGTTATATTGAAATTACGAAATAAGGGCAAATATGTCCATCCTTTAAGTCGTATTTTGTCTTATTACCACACCATGTGTTATATTTTGATTGGTTGGAAGGGGAGGCTAGTTAGGCCGACTTAAGCACTCTGAAATAACCTCCTTCTTCATCAAAATGGATTAAATCAAACTCTTATAGCATATCGCTAAATGATAAGTTTTGGGGTAGAAAATGAAATTTTATAAAACTTTAGGGCCTTAATTTTTAAATAAAGAAAGTTTCAGCGAATAAAATGAAAATATAAAAAGGACCATTTTGTAAATAAAATATTTTTAAGGACCCCTAGGAAATATTGAAATTGTATGGTGTAAAATAACTAAAATACCCTTTTATGTGTAAAATGACCATTATACACTTAATAACTTTACACCTCGTGCTTGACACCTCGTACTATACTTTTGCCACCACACCTTACATGTGTCATCCATATAAAAAAGGATAAAACACATGTCATTTAGTTAAATAAGGCTAAAACACGTGTCGGCATCGGGTGAGATAAAGACTACAAGAAAGCCCCGTTATGCGACGCGCTGACTCGCCAAAATAAACGCTTAGTCATCGGGGCACGTGTCATCACCCAAATAACTTTGGGAAACTATAAATAAGGCCTTAGGATCATTTATTACATGAAATACAGTCCAAAGATCAGAGATAAATAGTGAGAGAAAATACGGGAAAGTTTAAGAAGAAGTTTCGTCTTAAGAATTAACGAGTTATTTAAGACTCAGCATATGTAACTTCAGACTTCTGTTCTAGGTGAGTACTCTGTGACATTCCTTACATATTTTGATTATTTGATATTATGCAAACTATATCTATTTTTTGAAATATTTTATCCTCAAAATACATCTGATACCGATGATCCCGTCGTTTGTTATATATGTATATCTCTCGATATATATATCTGATTTGAATTATGAAATTATTGATTCGACCCCATGTAAACTCTCTTACTATGTTGGCCTTGACTACCGGGTGGAAATATTTTGGTGGTACCTTCCTAGATGGTTTATCGCTGGTGTGCCCTAAATAAAGCGTTGTTTCAGATATCATGATTTTTTGTCTGTGTTGTTGTCGTGTGGAAACATTTGGTAACACTATCTGTTTATCTGGGTATTAGAGCGTACATGGCAATCAAAAATAAAACTGAATAATTGACATATTTCTCAATTGTTTTATCTGTCAATTTACCTTATATATTTTACTGCAAATTCCTGTCCATATATGTATATGCCTTCTGTTGTAAATTGAATGGGTATCAAATTTGTGAAAAACCATGGAATGTCCGGAGACTAAATCTCATTCGAATTTCAGTCGATGTTGTACAAATAACCATTTTTCAGGAAATAAGTAGGTTCGCGGAGCGAACAAAAAAGGAATGTGTTGAAGATTCAGCTTTTAGAGCTCTTTTTGTTATCATGTTTGTTTTATCATTTAGAGCATGTTTGGCTCTCTTGTAATAAGTTTTAAATTTTATCTTAAGTTGTAACTCGTTGTCACTTTTAAAATAAATGAAGTTTCCTTTTATAAAGCTCTAATGATGTAATTCTTTTACTTTCAATAGTTTACAATTCATAACCATGTGATTATATTTTCGTTGCACTTATTTAAGGAAAAAATTTAAGTCAGAATATATGTTGCCTTGGTGGCATATCAAGACACTCGTTCCCTACTACTAATTTTGAGATGGGGTCGTGACAGAGGTGGTATCAGAGCTTAGGTTATGAACTCGTAGACTACTGAACATAAGTTTCGAACGTTATCAATTTTAAGTCTCCATACATAGGATATAGGATTAAATATCTGACTTATGTGATAACCCTCCATATGTCTTACAGTCCAGATATAATTGTTTATATATAATTATTCTTCTAATTTGCAATCTTGAGTTAGTATAATGTGTCTTATGTTTGGCCATGACTACAGAAAATGACCAAGCCAAGATCAACTGCCAGAATAAGTTGTTCAAGTATGGAAGGAATAGAAGGTGCATACAAGGCGATTGAGAGTCTAGCAAAGATTGTGGAGCATCAGGTGAATAATAGATCACCAAGGAATCTGGAAGTAAGTAGTTGTACCATTGAGCATTTCAAGAAGTTGAACCCGCCTTCTTTTAAAGGTACTCCTAACCCCACTAAAGCAGAAAGTTGGGTGATGCAAATGGAAAAGATACTCGATGTTCTTAAATATACCGAGGAACAAAGGGTTTCATTTGCAACATTTATGTTAGAAGGTGAAGCCGAACATTGGTGGAGAATGATTAAGAGAATACATGAGGAGAGGAATATTTTCATAGGTTGGAAGGACTTCTTGGTGATCTTTTATGAGAAATATTTCCCTGAAATGGTGAAGGATGAATTGGCAGCTGAGTTCATGAGTCTAATACAAGAGAATATGACGGTTAGTCAGTACGAGTCCAAGCTTACTGAGTTATCCTATTTTGCACCTTATGTTGTGATAACTGATGTTTTAAAAGCCAAAAATTTTGAACGTGGGTTAAGGTTGAGTATTCATAGTAGAATTTTCATCCTAAAGTTGACATCACATACTGACGTCATGGCTAGGGCTACGATAGCCGAAAGGGATGGCGAGGAGTACAATCGAATTAGAGATGGTAAAATAAGTTTGGGGAACAAATAGGGAAGAACCTAAATAATAGAAATAACTTTAGGAGTACATCTAATGTTGGGGGAGCAAGCGATAACAAACGGTATAATAACAAGATATGTCAGCAATGTAGAAAGATGCATGGAAGACGACCTTGTTATAAGGATACGGGAGCTTAATTTAAATGTGGAAAAAAGGGACATCAGATGAAAGACTGCCCAACCCCGGCAAGGATTTCGATACATCCTTTAGGTGAAAATAAGGACCAAAGCAGACAAGATAGAGTTTTTGCACTTCTGATACCCAAGCTTCTAATGCAGTAGTGTCAGGTACACTTTATATATGTGCACAACCTTTTCAAGTTTTAATAGATCCTGGTTCTACCCATTCATTTGTTTCAGTGTGTTTTATTAATCGCTTTCCTAATAGGCCTGAACCCTTGAATCATAGCAAGCACGCTTCTACTCCTTCGGGTGAGTTATTAATGGGAAACTTAGTATATAAGTCTTGCCCTATAGATGTTAGTAATTATAAACTATTCGCTGATTTGATAGGTTTAGACATAAAGACTTTGAAGTCATTTTGGGGATGGATTGGTTAGCATCGTATCATGTTAAGGAAAATTATTTTGAGAAGAAAGTTACTTTCCAAATACCTAACCAACCAGAATTCAGTTTTGAAGGAATATGCATCCTATCTCCCATTCGTATTATTTCTGCAATGCAAGCTTGTAGGTTTCTTAACAAGGGATGTCAAGGATTCCTTGTGAGTGTTATTGATTTACAAACAAAAGAGCCTAGTTTAGAAGATATTCTTATAGCTAAACATTTTCCAGATGTTTTTCCTGATGACTTACTCAGTCTTCCTCCCGGTAGAGTAATGGAGTTTACGATTGACCTTATTCCTGGAACTATATCAATCTCAAAACCACCTTATCGTATGGCACCTTTAGAATTAAGGTAATTAAAAGTTCAATTACAAGATCTGTTAGATGAGGGTTTTATTAGGCCAAGTGTATCCCCTTGGGGTGCTCTAGTGTTATTTATTTAAAAGAATGATGGGACGATGAGGTTATGTATAGATTATCCTGAACTAAATAAGGTGACCATTAAGAATAAATATCCCCTACCTCGTATAGATGATTTGTTTGACCAACTACAAGGATCACAAGTATTGTTTAAGATTGACCTTAGGTCAGGCTATCAGTAATCAAAGATTAAGGAGGAGGATATTTCGAAATCAGCATTTCGTACGAGATATGGTCACAAAAAATTTCTTGTGATGACATTTGGACTAACTAACGCACTGGACGCATTTATGGATATGATGAATAGGGTGTTTAGGAAGTATTTGGATCAGTGTGTGGTTGTTTTCATTGATGACATCCTTATTTATTTTAAAAGTATTAAAGAACACGAAAACCATTTAGAGACGGTGTTACAAATCCTTAATAAGGAGAAATTATATGTGAAATTAAATATGTGTGAGTTTTGGTTGCCGAGCATCTCTTTTCTAGGACATGTCATTTCTAAGGAGGGAGTGTCGATTAACCCTTAAATATCGAGGCTATACTAGGTTGGCCTAGACCAACTAATGTGATGGAGATTCGTAGTTTTCTTGGGTTAGCATGATATTATCGAAGATTTGTGGAAGGATTTTCTAGTATTGCCAAACCTCTATCTAGGTTAACCCAAAAGAAGGTGAAATATGAATGGTCTGGGAAAGTTGAAAATAATTTTCAAGAACTTAAGAATCAATTAGTAACTGCACCAATTTTAACTATTCCTTCTGAGACAAGGGGATTTGTGATTTATAGTGATGCTTCTAAAAATGGTTTGGGATGTCTGATAATGAAAAATGGAAAAGTAGTAGCTTATGCCTCGAGACAGTTAAAACCACATGAGCAAAATTACCCAACCCATGACCTAGAATTAGCAGCTGTAATTATCACTCGGGGAAAGCAAATATAGCAGCTGATGCTTTAAGTAGGAAGTCTACACCAAATTTAGCGTGTCTTATCACAAGCTAGGAAGCACTATTGGAGGATTTTAGAACTATGGAAATAGATCTATGTATTTATAGTAAAGAAGGAATAATCGCAAATTTAAATGTATAACCCATGTTGATGGAAAGGATCAAAATTGCACAAGTAAATGACCTACAACTGAAGAAGATTAGAGAATAAGTTGTTGAAGGTAAGAGGATTGAATTTGGGATATGAGATGATATATTGAGGTTCGAAAATAGAGTGTGTGTTCTATGTGATGCCCAACTAAAGAGGTAAATTTTGGAGGAAAGTCATTACTCAAGATTCATATTTCATCCTGGATGTACAAAGATGTATAGGGATCTTCGAGAAGTATTTTTGTGGAATAACATGAAAAGGGAGATAGCCGAATTTGTATCTCAGTGTTTGATTTGTCAACAAGTAAGAGCTGAACATCAGAAATCATCAGGATTACTACAACCCCTACCTATCCCTGAGTGGAAATGGGAACATATTACTATGGATTTTGTGACAGGTTTACCAAGGAGTTCAAATTGTAATGATTATGTTTGGATAATTATTGATAGGTTAACTAAATCTGCTCATTTTCTTTCCATTAAGATTACCCATTCTTTAAAAAAGTTAGCTAAGTTGTATATGCAGGAAATTATTAGGCTTCATGGAACCCCAGTTTCAATTATTTTTTATCGTGACCCTAGATTTGTGTCTCACTTTTGGAAAAGCCTACAAACATCCATGGGAACGAAATTGAATTTCAACACTGCTTTTCACCCTCAAATGGATGGACAATCTGAGAGAACCATTCAAACCTTAAAGGATATGCTTAGGGCATGTGTACTTAATCTGAAAGGGAATTGGGATGATCATTTATCGTATGAGGCACTCTATGGTAGAAGGTGTTGTTCTACTACATGTTGGGTAGAAGTTGGAGAAAGAAAATTATTGGGACCAGAATTGAACCAAATCACAAGAGAGAAAGTGAAATTGATACAAGACCAACTTCGAATCTCTCAAAACCGTCAGAAGAGTTATGTTGACAATCATCGACGAGAGTTGGAATTCCAAAGAGGAGATCATGTGTTCTTGCGAGTATCACCAGCAAAGGGAGTAATCCGATTTGGAAAGAAAGGAAAATTGAGTCCAAGATACATAGGACCTTTTGAAATCCTTGAAAGGATAGGAGTTGTTGCGTATAGAATAGCCTTACCCCCTGAACTCTCTAGTGTGCATCATGTACTCCATGTGTTAATGATGAAGAAATATGTCCCAAATCCAATGCATATCCTAAGTCACGAACCTCTTCAAGTTAGAGAAGATTTGTCATACATTGAGCATCTGATAGAAATTTTGGACCATAAAGATCAAATATTACGAACCAAGGTAATTCCGTTAGTCAAAGTGTTATGGCATAATCATTCCACTGAAGAAGCAACATGGGAGCAGGAAGATGAAATACCCCTACTTGTTTGGAAATTAATGTAAGTCAAGTTTGGGGACCAAACTTTTTATAAGGAGGGTAGGATGTAATGACCCCACTTTTATATGTTCATATATGGTTTGTTTTAAATCTTTTATTATTACATATGAGATATGGACAATTTGTTATCATGGATAATGTTAATTTATTATTAGTCTAATCCTCCCTTCATAAATCATGAAATATCAAATTAGTTACAAACATAAAATTTTAAAGTTTTCAGTGGGAATGTTCATATTAGAGAATAGTTTTGGCCATTATAATATAACAATTGACTTGAGGTAAAAAAACCAAAAAGTTGTATATATATATATAAATTAGGTTTGTAACACAACAAACGGTGTGTTAAATGGAGGTCTGAGCAAGAAGTTATACCGAAATTACGAAATAAGGGCGAATATGTCCATCCTTTAAGTCGTTTTTTGTCTAATTACCACACCATGTGTTATATTTTGATTGGTTGGAAGGGGAGGCTAGTTCGGCCGACTTAAACACTTTGAAATAACCTCCTTCTTCATTAAATTGGATTAAATCAAAGTCTTATAGCATATCCTAAGCTAAATGATAAGTTTTGGGGTAGAAAATATAATTTTATGAAACTTCAGGACTTAATTTTTAAATAACGAAAGTTTCAGGGAATAAAATGAAAATATAAAAAGAACCCTTTTGTAAATAAAATATTTTTAAGGACCCCTAGGAAATATTGAAATTGTATGGTGTAAAATTACTAAAATACCCTTTTATGTGTAAAATGACCATAATACCCTTAATAACTTTACACCTCGTGCTTGACACCTCGTGCTATACTTTTGCCACCACACATTACACGTGCCATCCATATAAATAAGGATAAAACACATGTCATTCAGTTAAATAAGGCTAAAACACGTGTCGGCATCGGGTGAGATAAAGACTGCAAGATAGCCCCGTTATACGACACCCTGACTCGCCAAAATGAATGCTTAGTCATCGGGGCACGTGTCATCACCAAAATAACTTTGGGAAACTATAAATAAGGCCTTAGTATCAGTTATTACACGAAATTCATTCCAAAGATCAGAGAGAAATAGTAAGAGAAAATACGAGAAAGTTTAAGAAGAAGTTTCGTCTTAAGAATTAACGAGTGATTCAAGACTCAGCATATGTAACTTCGGACGTCTGTTCTAGGTGAGTACTCTGTGACATTCCTTGCGTATTTTGATTATTTGATATTATGAAAACTATATCTATTTTTTGAAATATTTTATCCTCAAAATACATCTGATACCGATGATTTCGTCGTTTGTTATATATGTATATCTCTCGATATATACATCTGATTTGAATTCTGAAATTATTTATTCGGCCTATTAAAACTCTCTTACTATGTTGGCCTTGAGTACCGGCTGGAAATATTTTGGTGGTACCTTCCCAGCTGGTTTATCGTTGGTGTGCCCTAAATAAGGCGTTGTTTCAGATATCATGATTTTCTGTATGTGTTGTTGTCGGGTGGAAACATTTGGTAACACTATCTATTTATCTGGGTATTAGAGCGTACATGGCCATCAAAAATAAAACTGAATAATTGACATATCGCTCAATTGTTTTATCTATTCTATTCTGAACTGTTTATTCTGAAAATATATACTGTCAATTTACCTTATATATTTTACTGCAAATTCCTGTCCATATATGTATATGCCTTCTGTTGTAAATTGAATAGGTATTAAATTTATGAAAATCCATGGAATGTCCGGAGACTAAATCTCATTCGGATTTTTGCTGATAGTGTATAAATAACCATTTTTCAAGAAATAAGTAGGTTCGCAGAGGGAACGAAAAAGGACTGTGTTGAAGATTCAGCTTTTAGAGCTCTTTTTGTTATTATGTTTGTTTTATCATTTAGAGCATGTTTGTCTCTCTTGTAATAAGTTTTAAATTTTATCTTAAGTTGTAGCTCGTTGTCACTTTTAAAGTAAATGAAGTTTCCTTTTAGAAAGCTCTGATGACGTAATTCCTTTACTTTCAATAGTTTACGATTCATAACCATGTGATTATATTTCCGTTGCACTTATTTAAGGAAACAATTTAAGTCAGAAAATATGTTGCCTTGGTGGCATGTCAAGACACTCGTTCCCTACTACTGATTTTTGGACGGGGTCGTGACAATTCAAGGGAAATTTTAATGCCCCGCTTGGGAACTCGTACAACCTTTCATGGAGAAACCATCCTGGTTTCAATTACGGACAACCACAAGGTGCGATGAACCCACATTAACAGGTTGTCCCACCTCCTCAATTTCAGCAAGCGCCATCTCCTCCAGCTCCATACATTGCTCCACCACGGAGGAATCTCGAGGATACAATAAACTAGTTCATAAATTCTCAAAGTGAAAACAATGTTAGATATGAACGCATTTTCGCCGACATAAATGTTAGATATGGGTTTAAAATGTTAGATATGTGCAAACAATGTTAGATATGGGTTTAAAATTGATATTAAACCCATATACCCAATTCAACCCCCCATCCCTTTTGGGTATATTTTCTGGCCAATAATTGGTATCTGAGCCTAGCTCATAAATACGAATTTTTGAAAAGTATATTTTAAGTATAAAGATAAAAAATTTAATGCAAGCCTATGCCAAATATTTTTGAAAAGAAATGGCGTTCCCATATTTTTAAGAGAATATTTTAAACTTTGGAAAAGTATAATAATGTACATGATTCAATCTCTTGATTATTTTTCTTGGAAAATAATTGGTGATGAGAAATCGTGCATTTTGGATAGATTAAGTACCTAAAAGAGAAATGAATTACGCTCTTCGATAGATACCATTGTTTTAGGAAAAGTAGCACATTGCACAGAAGTTAGTGAAATTTGGGATATCCCATGAAAGAATACTCGGAAGAAATGTCTTGATAAAATCTCAATATCCAAATACTCTATCAATTATCAAGATATGTTAACATGATGAAGAAATATTTTATACAAGAGAAGAATAAATGGTGGAGAAATCACCAAGCTCCTCGTCAAAAGAGGAACTACTTTACACAACCCTAATTTCAAAATATTAAGTCATTTTGGAATATTGGACAATTTCATCATCCAAAAAAATAGGAATGTCACCCTTGTGTACAAGAAGAACTAATAAACGATGAGGTAAATTCAAACCCTTGATATAGATAACATTTCAAAAGAGGATATGGTAAATGAATATGATCAATTAGATCAACATTATGACACATTAGTAGTTAGCTATAAAATACTCATTGACTCCCACATTGGTATACAAATTGAAAACAAAGATCTAAATGTATCACAATAAAATAGTACAAAAGAAAATAAGAAGATGATATCAAAAAATAATAAACTCGAGAAGGAATTTGAAACTTCAAAGACATATAAAAGTAAATACACACCTTGTCTTCAAACCAAAAGCAATCAACTAAGAAAAGAAGTCGATTTGTAAAGAGAATATTTTGTACAAGTTCATCAAAGTGTAAAAAATTGAAGTTACTTTTTGGAAAAGAAAAACAAGAAGAGAAAGAACGAATCATTTTTGAAAAGAAACTAGGGCACCAAAAAGAGAAACGACAAAACCCAGAACCATCTAATATAATTTACAATGCACGTTTTACAAATAGGAAGATAATACTTTAGAAAACCTCCATACCCAACTAAAAAAGAATCATTTTCGTATTATTTGCAAAATTAAAGATAATGCATATATTTATAATAAATTCTATTTATTTAATGCTCATTGCACATATTATGGTAAAACTAACCTTACGTTTATGTGTGGCACATGAGGAAAAGGAAGATTCATAAGTATAGACAATGGAGATCATTCTACTCCTTCACTAACAATCAAGGACCCATAACCAAAAGGGTACAAAAAATAAATGCTTACTCATCCTATTTTGTTGGTACTCCAAGAATGACGAAAAAAATCTTATATTCATTTATACTGTGAAAATGCACAAGTAAGGCATGAAAGAAATTGGAGTGGAAAGAAATGAAATGTATAGAGAAAAGAAACATATAATGAAAAGGGAAGAAGACAAATGATGATAAAAAATCAAAGGCTTGACAATGTTCTATGGATCTATTGGAATCTTTAAATGGGGTAACATCTATCCTTGATGTTCAAATGCTTACTTGTTATACCTTGTAACTAAAACACATAATGCACACAAGCTCTAGAAACCACTGCACAAGTACAATATAATAATCATGGTAACATATGTACAATATAAACGTATTACTGAAAAGTTCATCACATCTCAAATTTCTGGCCATATGAATGAAAACTATAACAATGTGAAAAACTCTTAATATGAAACAATCTAAAAGTTAGATTATACGTATTTGGAAAAGATTGTTAAAAGGTGATATATATGTTGAGAGTATATTTCAAGAGAATATTGAAAAATATTTGAAGAAAATTGGTTGGTGAAAATTGATTCTTGTATGACTAGTTGTCACACAACCCCCACTCACATTGGAAACACAATACAAAATTAATCCCACATAACCTCCAAAAAACTAACTCCATGTAATTCACAACTAACCCACACCACACACGCATCCTATAAAACAAAAGGGTAAAATGAGTTTTTGATAAAGACATTTAACTATCACAAAGAACTTTAAAAATTCGAAAAGACACTCAAAATAAAAACTTGTATCGCAACTTATGATATGAGAAAGAAGCAATGTTGTTGGAAGTAAAATCCTTAAGAATGTTGAGACTCGATTGACCTTTATTGCACCTTAATACAACTAGATAGAAGGAGTACCTCATGATATCCTACACTCTCAACCAAATCACTTACACACCTAGTACTCAAGTTCTTTCTTGAGTTGTACCCTTATACTATCACACTTGTCTATAAACAATTGTTAATATGTTATGCATCCTTCCTATAAGTAGTGGTATCCTTACATAGATTTTAGAATGTGCGGGGTGTTACACAAATCTCACAATCTATGTAAGGATACCACTACTTATATAATGCAATTAAATCCAACGAATATATTAAAACATCCAACCAATAATACTCATCATCATGCTAATCTCCAAAATAAATCCAACTCAAATTTTATAAAATAATATCCAATAAATAATTTCACTATAAATCTCTAACTGAAATTCATAAATAACTGTGGAACCGAATGGCTCACCAAAAATTCATAAATAACTATCTCAAAATAAAAGGGCAAGATGAAAAGTAAATCTAAACTACGAAAGAAGATAAAATAAATCTCCAGCTACACTCCAAAGATCTCAAATACATCCTATGTAGCTACTCCAACAACTATACCTGAAATGTTAATTAACACAGTGGGTCAGAGCCCACCACATGGATACTTCTATTATTTCTCTTTAGTACTATGCGATTTAAATATCGCCTCAATAATAAATTACATGTTATTTTTTTTAAAATAAACTAAAAATCTTAATTAGGAAAAGTGAAATTTATATTGGGTTTTTTGTATTCCTCTAAGTATGCGAATTACGTTCTCCTGCTATTAAGTACAGTTGATGCAAATCATATATGAGTTTGGTTGGTATTCTTACACCGAACAATATAGGATGACCAGCGAAGGCTGTTAGAAGGACTGCAGAAGGAGAGACTCGGCAAAAGTCATAGAGTATTCTGAAAAGAGTTACTACGGTAAAAGCCACAGTGATTATTGTTCAGGCAGATGATGATAGGAATAACCGCTGGGGTGCAGTAGTTCCCCAGGAACCGTTGTAAAAGACGGTGGTACAAATTCAGACTCGCCCAGTGCATTCTATAAGGGAGAGAGTCGAAGAAGTTTTTCAGAAGAGCCATCCACTAGAGTTCGAGGAGAATGCGGCGTACCAATGGAAAGAGAACATCCAATTGGGATCGCATGCGGGGGAGTGTAGTGACACTCAAGACTAAATTTAGGGAAAAAAAATTTAGATCATAGGAGCAACATAGAGTGATGGGAGTCGGTCACCACATATAAGGAGTATATATGGAATTAATTGAGAAATTTTAAGGTGCGGTTTGACTGTAAGATCTTCCAACCGCTGTTCAGACAGTGATGCGAATGAAGTTTCTAGACTTATCATAAGAGGACTAGATAGAGATCGATCGTGAGAGATAAGTTGACTTGTTTAGCGAACTTTATACCCGACGGGGTGGGAACGGAGTATATAAAAAGGGTCCGTAAGTTGAAAATGGAGTCATGGGTAGAATACACAAGAATGGATGGGGAAATCTAGCTAGGATTACTAATGCCGATGTCATCAAGGTCGTATGTTTACAAGTTTACATTGACGCTTCCATTAAAAGGGAGACAAGAGAGTTAGAGAATCTAGTTAGAAGGGTAAGACTTCATTTAACAGTGCTTTTGAGTCACCAAAAGGGTATACCCAGTTGGAGACCCATTTATATGATTCAGATCAATGGAATTCCTACCAAGTGGCGGTGGATTCAGTCAGGGCCATCAGGCTAGCAGTGGGTTCAACTGGGCTAGCAAAGCCAAAGGAAAAACGAGCATAGCAATCGAAGCTAAGACTACTAGGTCCGAGAGAAGGACACCCCGACATGGCCAGCCAGAGACAGGGGGATGGAACATAAAGGTTTCCTATGTGTGAAGAGTAGGACCACATGTGTTGATCTTTTTCGCAATAAGTTAGTGAGATCGATCAGACTAGGAAAGTAGATGGGAACGGTGCCAGTGGGGCACAACAGCAACAGGAGCGAGATTTTTGGTATATCCAAAGGTTACCAACCCGAGAGTGGTGGGTTCAGGCAAGACCATCAGGGTCCTCAGCAGCAACAACATTAATTAATTCCACAAGGCCACTAAGGCCCAGGGAATAGCGAAGGGAGGCCGGCAGGGCCAGGACCAGAGACAGGGAGATTTTCTTGTGGTTGTTTCGATTGTGGAGAGACGGGCCACAAGAAGAGGGATTGCCCAAAATGATATAGGGGGAACTATAAGATGAGGTACTGGATCTACAACCATTGCAAAAGATATTGGGTTAATTCTGATGTGAGAATTACATTCAGAAACTAGTCGACTAGGCAAGGCAGATAGCAAATGGAGGTAACAAATTTGTGGTATGCTTAGGAGTATAAGCTTGGTTTCGGGTGACATGAGTGTGTCACAATATAGATGGAAACATTAAAATTCACGGGTGAATCGGGTTTAGTGGGTGAGTTGGTAGTATCAACCTTATAATCACAAATATATTTACCGTTGGGTAGCGAGACTTTTTTATGTTTATATTGTGTGGTAATTTTTGCTCCTTTTGAGAGTTATAAGAGTGGAGCATATTATTATCTTGTATAGTGACTGGTTAGTTATGGTTCGAGCGGTAGTGGATGACTATCGTACTTGCTATTTGAGGGTGAGATATATTATTTTGCAAGGTATCACTTGAAAGAGGGTCGAGGGGGCGTAGACTTTGGAGAGTATGGTTGTCTCGCTACATTTAATCCCGGTGTGTGTGAACTTTTTACAGATGTGGGTCAGAGTATTTTGGGCTTACGGTTAGGCAGAGAGATTTAGCTCATATTGATTTAGTGTTAAGAAGTCAGTGATAGTGTTAGCATAATGTTGTATTACTCCTTAAGTGATGGGGAGTGAACGATTTGACTTATGTGTCGGGAGACAGGATTTTAGGTGTCTTAGTTATGTGCCTTGGACCCACGGATCTTGATGACCGACAATGCTAGAAAGTAATGTATCGGGGGGGCTCCTTACATGGATTTCTCTTGCGAAATGTCCCACACACGAACCTTAGTGAATGTCAAAAGTTGGGTGATAACTTTGCTTTTGTGTGTAGTCGTTGTTGAAGACAAGTTGATCAAAACCATAAAATACCTACAAAATAATATCAAACTAAAGTGTAGAGGTAAGTAAGGGTATCAATCCACTTCAAGGGTGGTAAGCTAGAGACAAACTCAATTGTAATTCACTTTTATTTTCTTTTTGGAATTTTTACTTTTTCTATTTTTTTTTTAGATTTTTCAATATTAAAACAATTTTTTTAGATGAGGTAAAACTAAACTAAACTAAAATCAAATATGTAAATAAAAGTAAGTGAAGATACTAATTAAATTTAACAAAATAATAACCAAAAATATGAGATGGGTGAGGTAATAAAAGTGAGGACTAACAAGGGATAGGATGACACCATATATTCTAATTAATTAAAATTAATTCATTCATTAAAATTAATTATCACAAGTTAGTATCAAAACCACAAATCAACTCTCGTTGCAAATGTAATTTTGATAATAACATTTTAGAAAATTAATTTTAACACTCCTACAACTCTTGAAATGTAGATAAAAACATCATCTAATAAATCACCCCTAGGATCGATCGATTAAACTAGTTTAAATCATAAAAGTAAGCCTGGAGTTAAAATTAAAGTAGTAATACCACACTTGAGAAATCCCTATCTCTAGTTCGAATCTAAAATGGGTATTTTAACTAGAATTTTGATTTTCTCTTGAAAATCATTTACCCTCTCTCGAGGCGTAAATTAAAACGTAAGAGTGCAAAATTAATCATCGAAGGGACATTTAATTTAAATTAATTAACTAAATTATGATTAACATCAAATAATGGGTCACCCCACCCCTTAAAAGGGGATTTAGCCTAACATCATATTAAACATGATAATCAAATAATCAAAGGCTAATAAAATAGAAGAGAAGAGAAGAGAACAATCAAACCCAATCTCTTGAAGTGAAATTGAACTTTTATTTCCTTGAAATCAAGCACCATCCATTCATTATGAACATCCAATAATAATCAATTCAATATAATACTCAATTGAATTACTCACAATTTATCCTCACAAATCTCTAAAAATAAAAATAAAAACTATTTACAAAATATTTCCCTAATTTATTTTCTACTCTAACTCTCTCGAGAATTTTCTCTAATCGCCCCATTTATAGTCTTGAGGTCTTCATTTTATAGTGACCCATGGAGTTAGGAGTATATGTGGAAATAGGCTAGGCGTGAGCATGTGGTTATGGGGTGTATGAGGTGGGAGAAAAATCAGATTTGTTTATGAGGGCAAGATGGGAAATGAGGTAAGTGGGTTACAAAACATGTGTTGGGGGTATAATAGGGAAAAGCGGTTAAATGGCTTCTAAAGACATGTGGGCATTTAGTTGGTCTTTGTTTTTGGTTTTGGCTTTTGGTTTGTTAACAGGTGGAGAAGGAAATCGGGCCTTAGGGAGAATGGAAAATGGGTCTCAAGTAAGGTAGGTCAAATGGGATTGGGAGTTGTTGGTTTCGATCAGAGCCGTAGCTGTGATAGCGGGTATGGGGCTAGGCAGGTGCGGTTTCGGGTCAAGCAGGTGGTTGGGTTGCGAGAAGGGGTGTCGTCGGGTTACGGGTTTGAGGGTAGTCCATTTTTGTTCTGAACAGGTGCTGCTCCGGGTTAGCAGATGAAGGGTCGTTCGCCATTGGGTCCGAGTTGTAGGCCCGACAGGTACGGGTTAGACAAGGAAAGGCGGGTTAGACCTGAGTTGGTTCCCGGAGGCTGGGTCACTGGTACCGCTTTGCAGTGGGTCACTGCCCATTGGGTCTGCTCCACATACCCACAAAAACTTGAATGTCCAAAGGGCTGAATCTTTGTTCCCAAAAAATTGTAAATATACACAACCCAAATTTTCCTTCCCACCGATGTGGGACTGCCTTAAAGGCTGTTTAAAGCTTTTAACGCTTTTGCAACACACAGCTGCTAATGATAGCCAGCTGTTTCCAACAGTGGTTCTGAATTGGATCTTGGGTCGCGGCAGGTTGGTTAGTGGACGGACTGGATAACTGGGTTTTCAAATCGGGTATTGGGTAGATCGGCTTAATCAAGGGGTAAAAACGGGCTGTGACCCAGTTTGGAATTTGGGTTCAAGTTTGAGATGGGTTTTGGGTCGTGATTGTGAAAGATGAGAAAGAAGTGGGTTTTGTTGTTGAAGATGATGAGGGATGAGAGAGAGTGAATGGTGGTGGTGGATTTTCTTTAATGGGTGAGAGAGAGAGTCGGGGAAGGTGATGATGAATAGTAGTGGGGTGTTGATTTGGTGTGGATGAGTGTAGGGAAGTAAGGTGTGGGTAAGGTGAAGGGGATGGTGTGTGTGGCTTAGGGGGTAGGATAGGTTAGTTGGGTTTAGGATAAGTGTGTGGGTAGGGGTGGCAATTCGGGTTAGTCGTGTCATTTTCGGGTTACGTTGATTTTTATTTGAGTATATGTTTTGGGTACTCTTAAATCTATACGAGCTAATCGTGTCAAGTTCGGGTCATTTCGGGGTATTACCATAAATGAGTTATCGTGTCAAAAATTGTCAGCTCTATGTGTGGGGGTATAAGGGGGGTGTGTGTGTTTGTTGGACACCTAATAATACTATCTAACTAAAACTAATAAAACTAAAATTTAAATCCTAACAAAATAAAAATTAAAACTTAATAAATTAAAACTCAAGTCCTAAAAAAAATAAACTAATAAAAGTAGAAAAATAAATTTCCAAAACTTATCCTAATAAAATAAAACTAAAGACCTACAAAATAAAAACTAAAAATTTAATAAAAACTAAAGACCTAAAAAATGTAAATCCAAATAAAACTAAAAAATAAATGAATTCCTAAAAAAAGCTAATCCTAATAAATTAAAATAAAAACTAAAAACTAAAATCAAAATAAAACAACATTAAATAAAAAGAAATAGAAAATAAATTCTAAAAATTCTAAATAAATCCTAAAAATAAAACAATACAAAGTAAAAATCTAAAAAAAATAAAAAAAAAAGGCACAACTAAACACACATGGGGTGCGGGTAGGTTTAGTCTAGGTTAAATAGCTCCACTCTTGATGCAGTTTGCCCTGAAATAACACTTTTGACACTGCAACTGCAATTAAGCCTGCACATTAAACATTTAAGCATATAAGACCATTATTGTCGAGTATTAGCAACTAAAATATGTCTATTCGGGGTATAAAATGTACACTTTTGGGTACTTATCACACCACCCCCAAACAGAGCGTTGCTAGTCCTCGAGTAATAAGATAGAGAGAAAACGAAAGATAAGAAACCAAAAGTGTACCACTTTCGCGGGCACTTGCGATTGCACTTAGCATATCCAACAAGCCTTTAAACCTATAGGTTTCCCTACATGACGAGTTGTGTCTCGTGAGGATTTGTAGAGAATATACCCACAAAACTATTATTTGCAATGACTTATTGAAAGGCAGTTAATCTCTTATTAGACGTAAAATAATCGCACAATCCATCACATGAGAAATATTTAGGGAAATACAAGCTAGAATGTGTAAAAAGTTTAGTTATGTGAATACTCAAGGAACATCCTTCCTAGAACTCAACGTGTGTATGTGAATCAGTTAAAATGGGTCGAGTATCACAAGAGTAATTCTTAAATTGCCTTTTCAGAATCAACGCTTCAACTTCAAAATCTCACGGGATATAGCTCTCTCAAATGAACTCTCGAGTGTGAGGAGGTGAGTAAATGTAAGCAAGTTCAAGCATCTCACACACATATAAGAAAGAACAAACATTAAGAAAGAAAATGATCCCATGAAAGAAATGTTAATCACTATAGTGAGAACGTCGAGTTATTCACCGCGTTGACTTTCAGTTGCCAGAACACCTAGGGAAAATATGGATGATTATGGGTGAGGGGAAATGAAAAGGATATGATGATATGAGGTAGGATGGTGATGTATGGATGAATGATGAGTGATGGATAAAAGATGGATGCGATAGAAGAGTGTATACACTTTAGGCACAAATGTCTTTATTACATAAAAATTAACTACAACTCTCTTTTTTTTTCTCTCTTTTTTTTTCTCTTTTTTTCTCTTTTTTTTCGAATTTCTTTTACTCTTCTTTTTTCTATTTTTTTCTCTTTTTCTTTATACTCTCAACACTGAAGACATTTTACATTTGGAAACACTCTTTTTCAAAATGATGATGGATGATATATGAATGGAGTGGGGAATGTGTATGGATGATGAGCGGAATAAATGGGAATATGGGTGAAGTGAATGGTAAATGGTAGGTGTATGGATGAAAATTTGGTGATCGGGATAAATTTCAAGACACGCATTTCTTACAACTCGAAAGTGATGTCGTTCTCAGTGATCAAGCCAAAATTTAAATGAAAAATAATGAGATCATACAACGATTAAGTGCGGACCCAAAAGAAGTTGAATCAACTTGTTACTCGGAGATTGCATAAAACACCCTGAAAGGTGAAAAACACAAATCTCACAAGCTAAAAGTCTCTACTAGTGATCCTTAAGGTTCTCTTGAGAATTGTAATACTCTTCAACTCTAAATCGTATTGAAGTGATACGTGCGCAAATTCTTATTGAGTCTAGAAATTCATGATGCAACATGCCTTGATACGTATTACATGAGTAATTTATAAAAAGATAAATCCTCTATCTTGATTCCTAGATTTAAAAGATGGATGATAGAAAATTCACATCAATGAGTGAGATGAAAGAAACTGTACAAAAATTTTAAAAATCAGGTTGAAAAAGTAAAAAAATTCAAAAGAGGTACGATTTTGATAAAAGTCTCCACCCCAAACAAAAAGGAACATCGTCCTCGATGCTAAGTAAAATGATTTTTAAAATTGTGAACATAAAGGAGGAAAGAGATTACCAGAATCAACCGCTAATGAAGTGGACAGATGAAGACAAAAATAAACCTGAATAAAGGATAAGATAACAAAGTTGTACAAGTCTATAAACATGGGAAGCAATGGGTGATGTGAAACACCCCAAATAGGATGAGACTCATACAAGAAACGATGGGCTGCCTCCCGGTAGTGCTAAGTTTAATGTCTTTAGCCAGACCGATGGGATCTCACCCTAAAGATAAGATCAAGAAAAGAGCGGGGCGGCAGAAAAATTGGGTGATGAGAATCACCCCCAAAGAAGACTTAAGCGTCAGTCTTATTGGAAATAGGCTAAAGGGTCAATGCACCTGTATGGCAAAGTGCATCACATGATGCAAAGAATCGGTGGACCATGGGTAGGTGGGTATTAAGGTAAAAGTGATAAAGGCATGGGTGATGAAGCATCGATCACGAGACTTATTGAGCCGAAAGGTGAGGGCAACAAGGGCCCTATAAGAATAGTGCTCATGTTGGTGAGGGAGGAGAAATGGTGTGGAAATAGTAATGGAGTGGGACTCATAGAAATCATACAACCGTTCGATAAATGGACGATGATAATGGTAGTGCCGTGACATGCCAGGGAGCTGTCGATGGGAAAAATCAACACCACAAGAAAGTGGAGGGCATAGAGTAACAAGCTCGGTGTCACGGAAGTGTAGAATAGCACCACAAATACTCTCGTGAATATTGGAGGTTGGTTTCAAGTGAGGATCTAAAAATGTAGATGGAAATAAGACATGTGTAAAATTAAGATTCAAACCAGGTGGTGGGGTGAAAGGGACAATGGGTGGGTCGGGTGGGATAAATAGTGGAGGAAGATGATCCAACTCAAGCGTGGGATGTACACACTCATTGGGATGAGTAAAGAAAAACTCACAAGGGAGTGTGGTTTCTAAAGATGGAGTGGTCAACTTCTCCATAAGAGTAGCATCGGTGAATGTGGTGGGTGGGTAAGACGAGGCACCAAGATCAGAGATAGAGGAATCACTAAAAATATCGGGCTCAAAGGGAGCCATGCATGATGGGATCATTCATATCCGGATAGGTAGGAACTATCTTGGATTTTATCTCGGGAAAATGGTGAGCACTCGTAGCCGGAGCTAACCTAGGATGAAGTGATTCCTCAGAAACACACACGGTGAGCTCAATAGGTGGAGACTCGGGCATTTTGTTGGATACATCAGGAAAAGGAATTTGAACCGCAATGATGGGTTCATGTGGACATGGTGGAATTTGATCAGGCTCACTAATGAAAGTTAAGTGAACAAAATTGTCAACTTGAGGCTCGAACCACGGAATGGTCTCAACGTCGAGATTCTCATGAGGATAGGGTTGGTCACACTCAAAGTCAATGGTACAAAACGATGCATCATCACTTCACGTGGGGGCAACAATGGGTTGAGTTAGGGTGAAGTCCGACTCTCGGTCACACTCAATTTCATTTAATCTTTGTTCAAGTCATTGGAGGTATTGATTTTGAATTTGAGTGGCTTGCTCTTGCTCGAGTATGAACTTTTGCAAGAGGCTTTCAAAAGCGAAGGTGGATGATGGTAGTGGAGTGATGGATGGTGGCGGTGGTTGAGGTGGACACAACTCTCTACTATCATGATTGTATGGAGAATACTCAAATGAAGTGTGTGGAGTGGGGGAAAGTTCATCATACACGAAAGGATCTCTTTCGTGATGGACAAATGGTTGATACTTATGGGGTGCGTAGTGAGGGAACTGGTCGTGAACGGGTGCACAAGGTTGCCATGACAACTATTGGAACGTGTGAGGATCCCCGACATCGGGTTGGGATTCGTATTGCGTAGGAGGATGATCAGGCCTCCATGAATGCCTTGGGTACTCACACCACTCAGGATTGGGTATATCATGACAATGGGCAGATGTGGGCTCCGGAACAGGGTTATAGGGATACACATGTTCCGTCGTGGGTTCGGATGGATATGAAAAGTATGAGCACTCATGGGACAAGTGATCGTCATAGGAACAATGGGTGCACGACAAGGTATGCGACACGTCGACACTTAACATCGAGGGTGATGGAATATGAGGTGCATGCAGAGATGGGTCAAGAGTATCAAAGGTACTCGTGATAGAAGTGAACCCGCTAAGAATATCATAAAGAGACAGCTCGAGATCACTCTCACATGTGTCGCGTGACAATGGAAAATGACCAAAGTAGTCCGTCCCGTAAAGGACGCTCTTCGGCCATAAGGAGAAAAATATTTTTTTTTATTTTTTTTCATTTTTTTCAAAAGGAAAGAAAATATTTTTGAATTTTTTCGAAAAATGAAAGAATTTTTTTTTTTGGATTTTCTAAAAATAATGGAAGAAAATATTTTTGGATTTTTGGGAAAAATAAAGAAAGAAAATATTTTTGGATTTTTATTTATTTATTTTTTTGGAAGAAAATAGTGGGAAAAATAGGTGGACTCTTTGAATTTTGAACTAACTCACTAAAACCCGACTACTAAAAAAATGAATTGGACACACACAAGTCAAGGATAAATTCTAACTAGCACATAGCCAATTTTTATCGTTAAATTTAGTGAAAGGGTAGTCAAATTTTAATTAAGTCCGCGGGCGATAAAAATCACGGAATTCTTTGTGATCGCCTTTGCAAAATGTTCTCCTATTGGGCTGCCTAGTTGATTGATTTTGATTTTAATGATGGCTAGGGTAGCACACAATGGTAAGCGAGTGAGTCGGGTGATAAAATCCCTTCTCGTGAATGACCTGGTGTAGGTCTTAAACAATTAATTCATCAGATCATTCGAAAATAAATGTGAGAATAAAATCAAATAAGAGAACACAAGCACACACAATACTTGACTCGCTAATAGGAGAGGCACGAGTGTTCAAGAGATGTACCTCCCACGATTTTTACGCCGTGGGGTACCGAAAAATTTGAGTCAACCGGGGGGAGATTACGCCTATCTCAGTCGGCCCCGAGAGTCCTACCGACCCAAGATAGAGAGACTTCTTTTCCTCGCCTTTTGATGCCCTCTCTCTACCTTGTCCGATTTTCCTATCACGCTTGTCTTCAATTATTACAATTTAAAATGAAAAATAATAAGGTGTCTCTATGCACCGCAATACAAGCCAAGAATAAAATAAACCTAATACAGCCTTCTAATAAAATTCAAAAATGATACAAAAAAGTAACTAAACACGAAAAATAAATGAACTACAAAATGAAATCCGCACCGAGTGTTTTACGATCCCAAGAATGGCAACGGTGCCATTTGATAAAGAATTTTTTTGGTATATTTTCCCAGCAATGGCGCCATTTGATAAAGAGAACTTTTGTGTGGTTGTCGCTGTTTGAAAGTCCTCTAATCAAAATCCTCAAATACCTACAAAATAATATAACAAACTAGAATAGAGGTAAGTAAGGATGTCAATCCAAATCAAGGGAGTGAAGCAAGGGAAAAACAATTGTAATTCACTTTTATTTTCATTTTGGGATTTTTACTTTTTCTAAATTTTTTTTAGCTGCTTCAATATTAAAACAATTTTTTTTAGATGAGGTGAAACTAAACTAAACTAAAATCAAAGATGTAAATAAAAGTAAGTGAAGATACTAATTAAATCTAACTAAATAAAAACCTAAAATATGAGATGGGTGAGGTAATAAAAGTGAGGACTAACAAGGGATAGGATGACACCATATATTCTAGTTAATTAAAATTAATTATCCCAAGTTAGAATCAAAATCATAAATCAACTCTTGTTGCAAATGTAATTTTGACATCAACATTTTAGAAAAATAATTTTAACTCTCCTACAACTCTTGAAATGTAGATCCAAACATCATTTAATAAATCACCTGCTAGGATCGATCGATTAAACTAGTTTAAATCATAAAAGTAAGTCTAGAGTTGAAAATAAAGTAATAATACCACACTTGAGAAACCCCTATCTCTACTTCGAATCTAAAATGGGTATTATAACTAGAAATTTGATTTTCTCTCGAAAATCATTTACCCTCTCTCGAGGCGTAAATTAAAACGTAAGAGTGCAAAATTAATCATCAAAGGGACATTTAATTTAAATTAATTAACTAAATTATGATTAACATCAAATAATGGGTCACCCCACCCCTTGAAAGGGGATTTCGCCTAACATCATATTAAACATGATAATCAAATAATCAAAGGCTAATAAAATAAAATAGAAGAGAAGAGAACAATCAAACCCAATCTTTTGAAGTGAAATTGAACTCTTATTTCCTTGAAATCAAGCACCATCCATCCATTATGAGTATCCAACAATAATTAATTCAATATAATACTCAATTGAATTACTCACAATTTATACTCACAAATCTCTAAAAATAAAAATAAAAACTATTTACAAAATATTTCTCTAATTTATTTTCTACTCGAACTCTCTCTATAATTTTCTCTAGTCTAACTCTCTAATTTCCCCATTTATGGTCTTGAGGTCTTTATTTTATAGTGGTCCATGGAGCTAGGGGTATATGTGGAAATAGGCTAGGGGTGAGCATGTGGTTATGGAGTGTATGAGGTGGGAGAAAAATCAGATTTGTTTATGAGGGCAAGATGGGAAATGAGGTAAGTGGGTTACAAAACATGTGTTGGGGTAGGCCTGTCAACGGGTCGGATCCGAATCAGGTTTATGGAGATCCAGATCCGTGTAATCGGGTCTTTATCGGGTTCGGGTCCGGGTCTTCATCGGGTCAACAATATTGGATCCAGACCCGGATCCGTTCGGGTCTTCGGGTCCGGGTCTAGCCAAATATATACATTTATTTTATATTTATTTTATAATATCCCCCTTCTTTATTTTTTAATCTTAAATTAAAATATTTTGTAATGTATTATAGAATATTATTAGTATAAATAAAACATATATTATTTATATTTATTATATACATAAAAATATTTTTTATATATATTATTTAGATGTTATGTTGATAAGATATATCATAAAAATATATTTTTATATATATTATTGAGATGTTATATTGATAAGATATATTTATAAATGAGTAATGCTAGGCTTACTGAAGCCTCATTACCGACCCACTACCCAACTTAATCTTGGCCCTTCATCTCGTGTTCCAAAGCCATGCCTTCATTTTCAACTTAACGTTTAAAATACATATAAATTGCAGGAATGAGTTTGGTCCATGATAATTTCTTAAATATATTCATTTATCTTATATTGATATTTCATTATTTTTTTTTAAATTGAGTGAAATTTGATAAAAATCTGTATTTTTTATATAAAAAACTGTGTTTAAAGAAAAAGGAACACGAACATGACTAAATAAAAATAATCCTAATCAGACCCAATTAAATGCGATAAAAAATAATATTTTTTTATCAAATATGAACATGACATAATTAAAATACGACATGACACGACATAAGTTTTTTCGGTAATAATTTTTTTTTGTTAAAATCAGTTTTATATCTTTTTTGGGGGTAGTTTTTTTTTATTTTTTTAAATCAGTTTTAGGTCCTATAATCAAGGTTTTAATATAAAATCAATTTTTTGGGGTAATAATTTTTTTTGACTAGTGCCGCTGGCGCGGCCCACATTCAACAAATGATATTGGTCCGGAAATATAGATTCACGCCAGTGGCACTAATTTTTTTGGACATGCTACATATGTATCAATTTTTTTTTATAATAATTTTGTTTTTTGTGAAAATATTTTTTGACCTACAGCGCCGACTCATTTTGTGCGACGCACTGACGTGTCACGTCTGTATTGCTTCATTTTTGGGCCGTGGCGGGACCTACACCATAGGACCCTCAAAACGAACCAATGTAGACACAACACGTTAGTGAGTCACACAAAATAAGTCGAGTTCGTGAGTTCGCCTAGAAATACTGTTTTTTTTATCATACGACATAATTAAGACGCGACACCACATAATATAAAATTTTATTTTTTTGCCTAAAGAGAGCACGACAAAAAAAACTCGACACTAATTGAATGTTTTTTTCATTTTTTTATATTCCAAATCCAAAATAACCCAATTAAATATTAATTTAATATAAAGTTTATTAACTTTAAAATAATTGGGGCATATACCAAATAGTCACTCGAATAGTTTTTTTAAATGGAGAATATTTTTAATAGTTACTCGAGTATTTTTTTTAAACACTCAAAGTGTGTCGCTGACGCGGACTTTTAAAAATAAGAGAATATTTGTTAAATTAGTGTTTGAGGACTTTTTGGAATAAAATTAAAATGATTGAATTAAATGTGTATTAAAATATGTTTGAGGGACTTTTGGGTAATTAATCCATTAAATATTAATTTAATGTAAAGTTTATTTAATTTTAAAATAAGTCATAACTCTAGTTATTTATTAATCTTTTGTTAAATTTAAAAAAATTAAGAGAATATCTTTTAATTTTTGTTTAAAATAAATAACAAGTATAGAGATATAATGTATTGCTTTTTAAAAATACATTAAGGGTGTGTTTGATAAATAAGATGGAAAATAAGCGTCAATAGTCAATTTCCATGGAATTGAAAACTTGGAAATATTTTCCATGGAAAAAATTTGTTGTGTTGTTTGATTGCAATTATTTTCCAGGTGAAAAATGTTCTACTTTCCATCTTTTGTGTTTGGTTCACAATATTTTCCATGGAAAAAAAGTATAAAATATATATATATATAATAGAAAAATAATAAAAATCAAAGAAAATTAATAAAAATCCCAAAGAATAAATAAATAAATCTAAAATGTGAATAAAACCCCAAAAATAAGGAGAAAAATCGAGAAAATGAATAAACACCCAAAAATAATGAAAAAAAATTCAGAAAGTGAATAAAACCCCAAAATAATGGAAAAAAATCGAGAAAGTGAATAAAATCCCAAAAATCATGCAAAAAAATAAAAAAAAATGAATAAAAACCCAAAAATAATGAAAAAAAGTACAGAAAGTGAATAAAAACCCAAACCCAAAAATAATGAAAAAATACAGAAATAGAATAAAACTACAAAAATAATGAAAAAAATCCAGGAAATGAATAAAAACTCAAAAGTAATGGAAAAAAATCCAAAAAGTGAATAAAAACCCCAAAAAATGAAAAAAAAATCCAAAAAGTGAACAAAAACACCAAAAAATGAAAAAAAAAATCCAAAAAGTGAATAAAATCCCCAAAATAATGCAAAAAATCCAGAAAATGAATTAAAATCCAGAAATAATGAAAAAAAAATGAATAACCCCCCCCCCCCCCCAAAAAAAAAAAAGTGAATACGACCCCAAAAATAATGAAAAAATCCAAAAATAATGAAAACAAAATCCAGAAAGTGAATAAAAATCCAAAAATAATGAAAAAAAGTACAGAAAGTGAATAAAATCCCAAAAATAATGAAAAAAAATCCAGATAGTGAACACAAACCCAAAAATAACGAAAAATACAGAAAGTGAATAAAACCAATAAAATAATATTAAAAAAATCCAAAAAGGAATAAAATTCAAAAAATATATATATATAGAAAATGAATAAAAATAAGAAAATAAATTTTAACCTCATAATAAATTTCTGGATTTTGTTCATGATTTCTTGATTTTTATTCAACTTCTTAATTTTTTTTTTCCTGGATTTTTATTCATTTTGTGAATTTTTTTCAATATTTTTGGTTTTTTTCATTTTCTGTATTTTTTCCATTATTTTTGGAGTTTTATTCACTGTATGTATTTTTATTAATATTTTTGAGTTTCTTTTTCATTTTTCGTATTTTTTCATTATTTTTGGAGTTATATTCTCTTCCTGTATTTTTTACATTGTTTTGGGGGTTTTTTCATTTTTTTTGGCGTTTTATTCACTTTCTGTATTATTTCATTAATTTTCGATTTTTATTCATTTTCTTAATTTGTTTTCATTATTTTTGGGGTTTTATTCACTTTATTTTTTTTTTCATTATATTTGTTTTTTTAGTCACTTTCTGAATTTTTTTCATTATTTTTGGATTTTTATTCACGATTTCGTTTTTTTTTTCATTATTTTGGGGGTTTTAGTCACTTTCTCTAATTTTTTTCATTATTTTTGGGTTTTATTCACGTTCAGGATTTTTTTCATTATTTTTGGATTTTTATTCATTTTCTGTATTTTTGGAGTTTTATTCACTTTATGTAATTTTTTTCATTATTTTTGGTGTTTTTTTTCGTTTTTGGATTGTTTCCATTATTTTGGGGGTTTTATTCACTTTCTGTATTTTTTCCATTATTTTTGGGTTTTTATTAACTTTATGGATTTTTTTTCATTATTTTTCTGGATATTTTTCATTATTTGTGGGGATCACTTTCTGGATTTTTTCCATTATTTTTGGGTTTTTATTCACGTTCTCAATTTTGTTTAATTTTTTTTTGTGTTTATTCATTTTTTGTATTTTTTTCATTATTTTTGAAGTTTTATTCACTTTCTGTATTTTTTTTCATTATTTTTGGATTTTTATTCATTTTCTGGATTTTTTTTCATTTTTTGGGGGGTTTGATTCACTTTTTGGATTTTTTTCATTATTTTTGAATTTTTTTTCATTTTCTATATTTTTGGAGTGTTATTCACTGTCTGTATTTTTTCACATTATTTTTGGTGTTTTTTTTTCATTTTTTTCATTTTTTGGATTTTTTTCATTATTTTTTTTATTTTTGTTCATTTTCTGGATTTTTTCATTATTTCTGGGGTTTTAATCACTTTCTGGGTTTTTTTCATTATTTTTGGTTTTTATTCACGTTCTGGAATTTTTTTTTTTTTAAATTTTATTCATTTTCTGTATTTTTTCATTATTTTTGGAGTTATTCACTTTCTGTAGTTTTTCATTATTTTTAGGTTTTTATTCATTTTATGGATTTTTTTTCATTATTTTTGGGGGTTTATTCACTTTGTGAATTTTTTTTCATTATTTTTGGGTTTTTATTCACTTTATGGACTTGTTTTCATTATTTTTGGGTTTTTATTCATATTTTGGATTTTTTAAAATTATTTATGGGGTTTTAATAAGATTCTAAATTTTTTTTTCATTATTTTTGTGTTTTTATTCATTTTGTGAATTTTTTTCATTATTTTTGGGCTTTTTCATTATTTTTTGTATTTTTTTTAATTATTTTGTAGTTTTATTCACTTTCTGTGTTTTTTTCATTATATTTGGGTTTTTAGTCATTTTCTGGATGTTTTTCATTATTTTTAAGGTTTTATTCACTTTTTGGATTTTTTTATATTATTTTTGGGTTTTATTCACTTTCTAGATTTTTTTTTTCATTATTTTTGGGTTTTTCTTCATTTTATAAGTTCTTTATCAATTTTTTTGTTGTGGTAAGCCTTTTTCCTGGAAAATGAATAACAGGGTGGTAGGAGGTTTTTTAATTCCATCTTTTGTGGAAAAAGTGGTTACGTGATTTGTTTTAAAGAAACCAATTCCATAGAAATTTTTTTTTTATCAAACATCCAAAAGATGGAAAATGACTCCATATATTGCATTTTTCATGGAAAATTAGTGTTATCAAACACACCCTAAGGGTCAAGATTGGTTTGAATGAAATTAAGGGTCCGGATGAAATTGGGTATGGGATCGGTAGATTCCCTTTCGGGGAGTCTATCATTATTGAGTGATGCTAGGCTTACTGAATGCCTTATACCCATTTCATACCGATTTGCATTATCAGCCTCTACAAAACTAAAATCAATTAACCAAATGCATTATTTTGAACTCAAAATGTTATATACTTAAAAAAAATGTTGACGCGTCGCGATGGGTTAGTGCCGTTGGCGCGGACCACACATCCATTAGACACTAACTAATCGCGACACGTCACGTCAGTGTGTCGCGACCGACACATGAAAATCATGTATTGACCGATTAGTGCCGCTGGCGCGGACCCAAATCCATAAGACACTAGCCAATCGCGACACGTCACGTCAGTGTGTCACGGCTGACACATAAAAATCATGTGTCCGCTTAGACTTAATTAAAACACAGTATGACACGACACAAATTTTTTAGGTAGTAATTTTTTTTCTTTTAAAAAACCATTACGTACTTTTTTTCTTTATTAATTTTACAACGGCGCACAAATCCGACTCATTTTGTGCGATGCACTGACGTGTCGCGTTTGTATGGGTTCATTTTTTAGCCCTGGCGGGAGCCACAAGTCAGTGACTCGCATAAAATGAGCCGAATTCGTTAGCCGACCTAGAATTATTGTTTTATGTCGTTTTCTTATGACTAACATAACGGAATACTGGTGGAGGGGGGGGGGGGGGGGGTGCAGCGGATCTTAAAAAAAAAAATATTTGTCGACCGCGATATACTGACATGGCGTGTCACGATTGGTTAGTGCCGCTGGCATGAATCCACATCCATAAGACACTAACCAATCGCGACATGTCACGTCAGTGTGTCATCTTTTTTATATACGAAAAAATGAGACTACAAATGGAAAAAAAATTAATAGAGAATCATTGGGATAAAAAAGTAACCTAAAAAATATTTTTTTATATACGAAAAACTAGGACAAAGAAAAAAAAAAATCTCGGAGGAAAAACAGAAAAAAATAGTCAAAAACTAGATCTTATTTTTTAAAATAATTCTACAATTTTTAAAAAAAAATATCTAATTTTTTATATTTATAAAAATTAGTTATCTTTTTTTTAAATTGTACAATTATGTATGTATAAAGATCTAATGCATTATTTTGCAAAAGAGATTTGATGCATTGTTTGGAAAAGAAATCAATGGTTAGGATTATGTTGGGTATGGAATCGGTAGGGTGAATTCGGGAAGCATATCATTATTCTTTATAAATATATATAAATTTATAATATATGTATATATATTTAAAAAATAATAATATACAATTCGGGCGGGTCTTCGGGTCCGGGCTTATATAAGATCCAGACCCTACCCTTTTAATAAACGGGTATTCGGGTCTCGGGTCCAAAAAAATATACTCAGATCCTATTATACGAATCGAGTCCGGATCGGATCTGGGTCCAGACCCGACCCATTGACAAATGGGATTGAGACTTGTTGGTCTCGGTCGGAGCTGTAGGTGTGACAGCGGGTATGGGGCTAGGTAGGTGCGGTTTTGGGTCAAGCAGTTGGTCGGGGTGCGAGAAGGAGGTGTCATCGGGTTACGGGTTTGAGGGCTGCCCATTTTGGTTCTGAACAGGTGCGGCTCCGGGTTAGCAGGTGTAGGGTCGTTCGCCGGCGGGTCCAGGTTGTAGGCCCGGCAGGTACGGGTTGGACAGGGAAAGGCGTGTTGGACCGGAGCTTGTTCACGGAGGTTGGGTCGCTGGTACGGCTTTGCAGGGGTTCCGAATTGGACCTTGGGTCGCGGCGGGTTGGTTGGTGGACGGACTAGATAGTTGGGTTTTCAAATCGGGTATTGGGTAGATCGGCTTGAGCAAGGGGTAAAAACGGGTTGTGACCCGGTTTGGAATTTGGGTTCAAGTTTGAGATGGATTTTGGGTTGTGATTGTGGAAGAAGAGAAAGAAGTGGGTTTTGTTGTTGAAGATGATGAATAGTGGTGGGGTGTTGATTTGGTGTGGGTGAGTGTAGGGAAGTAAAGTGTGGGTGAGGTGGAGGGGATGGTGTGTGTGGCTTAGGGTGTAGCATAGGTTAGTTGGGTTTAGGATAAGTGTGTGTGTGTGGGGGGGGGGGGGTATAAGGGGTGTGTGTGTTTGTTGGACACCTAACAATACTATCTAACTAATACTAATAAAACTAAAAATTAAATCCTAACAAAATAAAAATAAAAACTTAATAAATTAAAATTGAAGTCCTAAAAAAAAGGGACATATACCAAATAGTCCCTCGGACATTTTTTAATACCCATTTAGTCCAAACTTTTTTATTTTGCCTCAAAAAGTCCTTTGCCACATATTTTGGAGAGGGAGTGCCGCTGGCGCGGACCTCTAAAAATAAGAGGATATTGAGTGTTTGAGGGACTAAATGGGTTAAACTAAAAATATGTGTCCTTTTTAAAAAATATATATTTATAGTAGGGACTATTTAATAATTGACCCTAAAAAAAATAAACTAATAAAAGTAGAAAAATAAATTCCTAAAACTTATCCTAATAAAATAAAACTATAGACCAACAAAATAAAAACTAACAATCTAATAAAAACTAAAGACCTAAAAAATGTAAATCCAAATAAAACTAAAAAATAAATGAATTCCTAAAAAAAGCTAATCCTAATAAATTAAAATAAAAACTAAAAACTAAAAATAAAAATAAAAATAAAAATAAAACAACATTAAATAAAAAGAATTTGAAAATAAAATCTAAAAATTCCAAATAAATCCTAAAAATAAAACGACACAAAGTAAAAAATCTAAAAAAAATAAAAAAGGCACAACTAAACACACATGGGGTACGGGGTAGGTTGAGGCTAGGTTTAGGCTACGGGAGTCGGGATAAGGTAAATAGCTCCATTATTGATGCAATTTACCTTAAAATAACACTTTTGATACCGCAATTGTAATCAAGCCTGCACATTAAACATTTAAGCATATAAGATCATTATTGTCGAGAATTAGAAACTAAAATACGTCTATTCGGGGTATAAAATGTACACTTTGGGGTACTTATCATTGGGAGATGTGTGGTCTTTAGGACATGGATCTAGTACACTAGTTATTTCACGAATATGTGGTTAAAACTTTGAGTGGAGAGTTATTTTTTTATTTAAGACTAGTAGGAAACGAGTAGTATTTGTACGGTTATGCGCGTTATACAGGGTGTATAGGCTCCCTAGTTAGTTGGATTTTTAGTATCATTTACAGTCAGAGGATGTGGAAATGTATGAGTTGAACATAAGAGTAGATAAATAATGGAGTTGGCACATGGGGATGTTGGAGTTCTCCCCGATTGAGGAAATACTTTAGCCATAATAGATAGGCTCATCGTAGTGGAAAATGTTGGACAAAATGTTTATGTGTCGTGTAATCGCCAAGGAGAAATGGTAAATAAATAATGGAGTTTTTTTGTGTAAAGTGAATAAAGCAGATTGGTGACTAGTTTAAATGGTAGTGTGTAGACCGTCGGACTGAGGGATACCGTTAGTAGATATATAGCGGGAATGGAAGAACGATTTTGACTTTAGGAAGAGGAGGATGTTGTGCAAGGTTAAATTCAAAAAATTTAGTACCAGACTTATCCGAATTTCAAGGACAAAATTCCTTTGTAAGGGGGGAAAGAATGTAACACCCCGTTTTTTGAGTAAATTAATAATTAATTAATTCGATTATTCTTAAATTACACGTGCGCCGTAATTCAATTTAATTGAATATTATGTGTTGATTAAAATGTTAATCAACAGGGGTAATGATTAATGTTTATGGAATAATTTACTAAGTGAATAGTAAATAAGTATTTTACGTCAGTGTTATACCTCAACTGAGAGTCGAGTGTTGACTATATGAGGTCGAGATGGGAAATTTTTGTAGAGTGACTCAGATGGCGATTTTGAGGTTAGGTTGATTCCGAATGGGTCGAAATAGTCGGAATGGTGTACCTATGCTGATTGGGTCATAGGGCAATTTTAAACCAAACCATCACTACAAAATGGTGTTTCGATCATTTGGGAGTTTTTGGTAGATAAAACTCCAAAAATTTAAGAAGCATATCATCCCATTGGAGTGGGAGGCTAGGGTTAGAACACTTTATAGAGAGAGGATTCCATAGTAGAGGAAGATGATAAGGAAACTAGGCCTTTCCACATTGTTTTACACCAGGAACATCGTCGGAATTGAGATCGGAGCAAGGGAAGAGCAACACCATCATCAATTAACAATAATCAGACCTACTAGACCAAGTCAAGTGTTTATCTTCCAATTATTTTAAGCATGTTATAATACCCATGTAGTGTAGGGTTGAAATTATATGATTTTGGTGTATTTTTTAAATTTCTTTGGGTGTAATTCATTATTTGGTGTAGGATTCATGCAAAATTAATCCCTTTATGTAGATAATATGAAATCTAAAATTATGTGATGAGTAACTCGAAAAAAATCTGGGTATATTGATGAATATGCATGAAGAACACTATAAACTAGGGTTTTGAGAATTTTGGAACTTAATCTGTTATCGGGTAGATTTTTTTATAGATTTCAAGTATTATTTACGTTAGAAATTGTCCCTAGACATGTGTTTGAGGTTTGGGTATGTTGGATAAGAGTTTTGGAGAGTTTCATGAAGGTTTGAGGTGTTAACCAAGGAGAAAAACAATTTTGGGACGAAGTTATCAGAAATCGCTAAGATCATTCAAAGGAGATCGAACGCGATCTCTATGTCTTTCGAATGAGATTAAAAAGTCATTCGAACGACCCTAGGTTTTAGGTCATGGAGATCGATCATTTTATTACAAACGTGTGGACACAAGTTTCGTATTTTTCTAATTGGTTATGAATTTTCTACGGAAGGGTGTCCGAGATCGAAATCTTTAGTCAGAAATTAAGTCAGGGTATAGAATGGTTTGTGAACTATATGAGGACTTTGGGAATTTTAATAGACCTGTAGTCGGGGCTTAGGCTTAGTCATAATGAGGGTAAAATGATACTAGGACCTACGAGATTTAAACAATTGTGTTAAGTATTGGGAATTTAAAACAAGTTACGAGAAGTGTAGATGATAACCCATAATTTATACGAGTAGGTTAGTGATGTTTCAACTACTAAAATTTCTTAAGGGATAATTTGGACCCTTCAGGTAGTGAGTGCCACCCCAAAAATACGAATATAATACTATGTGTGAATCGTTAGTATGTTGAGTATTCGAGAGACATAAACACTATGTGATGGATATACTTATAGGTTGCGTGTGTATACCTATACTGGATATATATATATATACCTACTATGCCTGCTATCCGTAGGTTTTCACACAGAGGGAGATCCCACCTTTGCAATTCCAGTAAGGTCTGAATTTGTGCCCCAGAACATGGAACTTAGGGTGTCTCACTATGTTCAGTGTATTAGTGTGATCGGTGTGTCATTTGGGTATGATAGGTATGTGCGTATCCCAAAGGCTTAGAACCATATTCGCCTCCATTGTGTTTTGATTGATTTTTGGGTTCGAGGAAAAATGCCGAACCAACAGTCTATGATTTGGTACGGGAGTCACAAGGACTTGATGACAGAGTATGCCAGCATCACAAGGGGCCATTTTGGGGATGCTATAGTTCTATATATTATATGTGTGATAGATTTATTCTACTTAAGTGTGATATTTGAAAAGATAGATAATGTATATCTAAAAGTAACTTAAGATTGATGAACCATAATTAATGGTGTTATAATAATGTGTGATTATCCTACTTGTGTGATAGTAGGAAGATAAATAGTCCATATCTAAAAGTGATTTAAGTATAGAAAACTTAATCAAAATGATTTGATAATAATATGCGGGAAATATTAGTTATTGGTAGTGCGGTAGCGTATTATATGGGCAGTTACGGGGGAGTTGAACCTTTTGTGATTAGTTAGATACGGATGTTTAGTTAGGCTGGGTAGCATAGATTGGTAGGACGTGTTAGGTGTTCACTTTAGATTAGGGGTGAGGAACTCAAGGGAGTGTACGCGGAACTAACATGTGTATCTAATAAATATTTTTAAATTATGATTTAAATACTTGCTAAATGTTTTCAAAAGGTTTTCTCGGGCACTGACCCATGTCAAATCAATTTTTCTATGTTTCCAAAATATTTTAGGTGTCCAGCCACAGGGACGCCGAGTTTGATGACTCGGGGATGCGTAGCTGCAGCATTGTGGAGGCTTGTAGGATTTGATATAGACGCTTCAGTTATTCATTATTACATAGAATTTCAATTCAGTATTTAATTTGGACATTTTGCCCCTTCAGAATATTCAATCTTGAAGTTAGTCAGTATTTGTCAGACTTGGTTTTATTTACTATAGACTTGTAGTTGGATTTTGTTTTGGGAACCGATGTTTTATTCGGTATTATTTTAATCAGTTATTTATGATGTGATGTTTTAGACTCTATTATTGTGTGGATGGTTTTAGATTATTTTATTTCGCTTGTTGCTGTGTGATTAATGAAAGATAAAATTTTGACACCGACTTAATTTAACATAGGTGATTAGTAATTTAATAAGTTTTCGATAATGATGCTAAGAATGAACCAAATGAGAATCCTGATTATTTTTATAAATGATTAATCACTTGTGGTTAAAATAGGTGGGGTGTCATAATTTGATGAATCCCTTATAATTTTTAGAATGCCTTTTTGGCAAAAAAAAAATACGAAAACTTCATGTAACATACCCCTTATAAAATTTGGAGAAAGGAAAAAACACATTGAGTATATCAAAGTTTTTGGGTGAAAATGTTATATTCAAAATGGTTAAGAAAAATTTAGTCACCTAATTCTAAAAATTCGATGAAGAAACCTTTTTGGAGTGAATCACAAATAGTTGAGCATATATATATAAGAACCCATGTCATCCAAGATTATATGCATATCACATTTAATGAAACCAATGAACACTCCTTTCAAAATAGGGGATTACAACCAAGTACAAAAAAAAATAGGAACCTTCTCTATCGGTCCAACCAAGAACCAACAAGAGGAAGAAAATATAGTTGAAATAAATGGTTCCACCAAAAATTTACAAGTGTTATGTCCATAACAAATCCTGTCCAACATTATCGAAGCAAACATATTAACATCAAACGTCGCTTCTTATAGAAACATGTAGCAAAAATGGGATGTTACACCTCAATCTACTAATGCCACCAAATAACCTCGACGACATCTTTACCAAAGCTCGTTCTAATGATAGGATTACACTAATTAATGTGACCTTGCCATCGAAACTCCAAATGAAGTTATTTTAGAAACTTATACAACACAAATTCATTACATTCCTATGATTCTATTCTCATATATGTTAGACTTTTAGGAAATTCACTTCCACATACTAATGATTCCATACATTAAAAGACTCACTTTCGTACACAATAATTACCCAGGATGTTTACAAAATACACTTTTAAAAAATATTATCACCAAAAACTCAAAATCTCCACTATTTAAAACTCACATGTGCTTCTATTACTCTAACCACAACATCAAGAGTATACCCTGATTCAATCATTAAATAACCGATTTTATCATGATATGATTATCGCATGATTAAATATTATTTTCCATGAATACACCCAGTAATAAAAATGATCCATTACTTACCCTCACTATTAACACCTATGATAGTAAAAGATATTTCATCCCTGTATTTCCATACTAACTCTCTTTTGCAGAAAGCCATCAGAAAAGTACCCCCATCCTTTTTTATAATGTTAAAGGGAGAGAAATATGATATAAGAAAAAGTGATGCTACAATTATAGGGGAGAAAAATAGTTTTTTCTAAAACCAAGTCCCATATATAAGAGGTAGTATTTTAACCATTTTTCTTAAACTATATCAAATGTATTATCATCATAAAAAAGGGGAAATTGTGAAACCAAATATATTTCAATCAAAAGAATTTTATATGATGGAGACATAATTTATATAAGATCATAACTTCACAATCTTTCCTATAATGTATTTGAGATTAAAACAAGTACACAATACATTATGAGACATATTACAAGGATCCTGGAACCAGAAACATACCATCCATATGAACATACCCAAGAAACATAATGAAGACCACATAAAATAATGAAGATCACAAGCAACACAATGAATATTCAAAGCTTCATCAAACCCTACCATAGTTCATCCCTTAAGATTCAAGTGAAGTTCCTCATCAACTAAGTATACAAGAAAGATCTTCATTGCGTCACACTAAGTAAAACATCCAAACAAGATCATCTCTTAAACATCAGTGAATTTCAACATCAAACATGTCAACAAGAAAGCACAGTATCGCCTCCCACAACCTGTGATGATAAAGCTTAAAGAAAGAAGTATATCACAAGCCCTCATTTGATGACTCAAGCATGTAAAAGAATTACCAGAAGCCTAGTTGATTATTAATTTATTTTATTGTACTTTGGGAACCATTATACAAAAGTAAAGTAATATCTTTCAACTTATATATGAACAAAACTTACACACCTAGACCCACCCTAAAGCTCCTCAAACCTTCACAGAGCATGGATCCAAGCCAAACAAGCTTATGAATAAAACCCTTGAGGTTTAGTCGACTAAACTTTAAGGTTTAATTGACTAAAAGTCCCAGGAAATTTTTTAGCCAGCTAAAACATTGAAACAAGCCAACTGGAAGAGTTTCAGTCGACTAAAAGTGCCAGATTTCAAACTTGTACTTTGATAAAATCCCCAAACCTCTCATCCTAAAACCTTAAATTTTCCTAGCTTATTGCCAAAAAAAATTACCCACCTTTTGTTGCAGCCTACCTCATCCTAACATTATAAATACAACCCTCCACAAAAATTCCAAAACATAAAGTACAACAATAATCCTCTCAAGTAAAGTTCTATCATCGAAAGTTTGTGTCATCCCCTTCCTCAAAGTTCAAGAGAGAAATCAACAAAACCCATTTGAGAGATTTAAGTCCCAAAACTCAAAATATTCAAGAAAATCCACTTGAACCAAAAGCTCTAATCCCAAACTCTCTTTAGCGAAGTTATAATCCCAATACCCACTTGTGCCAAAGCCATACACGAAAACCTATTTGAGCATATTACTTGTGAATATTATTTGTTTACTTTTTAGAGAGAGAAAGAAAACCCAGTTTATCATTTTTACTAAACATATTGTAAGGAAAATTTCCAATTGAGCCAATTTATAAGTGTTAGCTTAATTCCGGACAAAACTATTTGAGTCATATGATAGAAGTTTGTGACCTTTCAAGCCTATGACGTTTGAGTTGAAGACGCAGCGGTCAAGTCTAATGAATATCACATCATACGCCGCATTTCGTGCCTTGTTTAGTGTCATCAATTTTTCATCTTTCCATGGTCTCTCGGGTATGAATGCACATGTTATATAGAGACTTGGAATTTTTATTGGGTGTCATATTTCTTTAGTAAGTAAATTTTAAAATATTTATTTTTAAATAATATTTTTAAAAAGTTATTTGATAAGATCATTTGAACGACCTCATTCGAATGAGATTCCCAGATCGTTCAAACAAGGTATCTAACAAGGTTCCTTTTGCTTTCACTGAATTGTCGTTTGAATTGTCGTTCGAACGACCCTTAATTTTTGGACCTACTATATTCTTGTTCGAATGATGTCTTTCGAACGACTTTGGTATCTCATTCGAACGACATTGCAGTTTCGACAGTTTTTTTGGCAGTTTTCTTAAAACTTCCCACTACTCCATTTTTCCCCACATGTTTTATAGAGTACGGGAATGAATTATTTTGACAGATTTTTTAGAGGATTTTTCCTACATTTTGAGAGCATAAACACTTATCCAAACGTCCCTTTTGTTTTGTAAATCTTTAATGTATTAACTTTCAAACAAAACACAAGATTCATGGCCAAATGTTTAATTAATCCAGGTTTCAATATATACATGCTTTGAGATCGTTGGTTGGGCATAGGGTATCATTCTCTACCCTAAAAAGATAGTTTCTTGTGGAGTATTCCGTGTTCATGGTCTGTGGTGTACATGCGGTGGACTCCGTGTGTTGACAGTTGCTTTGCCCCATCGGTGGATTTCGAGACAAAGGTGGATTCCGGAGTTGTCAACTAGGTAGAGGTGGAGGAACGAAGAGAGTCAAGGCTTGCGAGGGCATCAAATCTTGTGTAAGTATTATGTCGAGTCCTTTGTAATTCCGTACTTAGTGAACTTGTCACTGGGTCATCCGAGGTTTTTTTCCCATTGTGGGTTTTTCCCGTACATCGCGGCATTGTGGTTATGTTTATTTTTGTCTTGAAAAATATCACGTAGAAGCATGCTAGGCTTAACAGGATAAAAATTAGTTAAACTAAAACAATTATGTAAATTAGTGCTAATTTAATTGGGTAATTTTAGTTTACTTTAATTCAAGTAACTTGCATAATTTCATGTTTGTATAAATTTGAACTTTAATTGGATTATGTTTGTTTATGCTTTAGAAGATGATAATTTAATTTTTGAAAGAAATTATTGAAATATGGAATATTCGTCTCATTTGAATTTTAAAATTTGAATTTTCCGCATCTACAAGTGGTATTAAAGCATATTAATTTAATTTAAAGGAAACCCAAATTCTCAAATTGGAATCACATGTGGTTTTCTAGTTTATGCTTCATCATATATGGTTTGCCATAATTATGACATGTGTATCTTTTGTATTTGTATTGTATCATATATTGGGTCTAATGAAAAATACAAAAATATTTTTTTTGTCTTTTGAGTTATCTTTTTGTTTGTTTAAAAACTTTGAAAAACAAAAAAAAAAAGAGTTTTTTGTGTATTTTAGTTTTACACATTTTATGTGGCATATCCTTGTGTTTAAATCCTATATCACTTCGCTTCCATGTGGCTTGAACTTTTAATTATGAATTTCAATGCTTAAAATGTTCTTTATCATGCTTACATGGAGTAGTTTGAGTTTGATTTGGTTAATGGATTCTCTTTTTATATACCTCTCCGGTAAATTTTTGTTTAGCAAAGGATTCGGGCTGCGAAAGTCGCGTTTACTTTGCGTGAAAAGCCACCATTGAAAAGGGACCTAAAAAAGTGTAGCATTGAAAAAAGTAGCCAAGGCCAACATAGTCTAGTTTGATATGTTCATTCAAAATAAATGAAAAGAATTATTATTAATAAGTGAGTTTGGATGGAAATATCAATGGGTTTGCACAATGACAATGAATCCTAGTTACGCTATTTTGTCATGACGCTATCGATTTGTAGAATCATCAAAATTCTAGGATTGTTTGCATTGTGCTTGTTTGTTTTTTGAGTTCTTTTCATCTTGTCACATGAGGCTATATCCAAGTTTGATAAAGTTTTGCATTCAAATAGAACTCCATGAACATGTTTAAGTGATTGGGTCATAATTCTTTTGTCTCTAATTCACACCCCTTCACTCCGCTTACAACATGTTTATTTAGACACATTTAGGTTATATGAGTGTGGAAAGTTTATCTTGTTTAGTGTCTTGTGTGGTATATATATATATATATGTGTGTGTGTGTGTGTGTGTGTGTGCACGCGCGCTTGAGCTTCATTGATATCTTTATGTGTATCTATATATTTGGTATCATTTGTTTTTAGTCTTTATTGTTACATCTAATCCTTGTATGTTATTAGTTTAAACAGGTATTTATCTTGTTGCGACTTTTCATTGATATCCCATGCTTATCTTAGTACATTCTAGTTGGTGTCATTTTGCTATCGCATCTTAGTTGGTATCTATTAATCTTTGTGTGGACTAGTTGTTCTTATGTTGTCATAGTTTTTTTCTTGTATCACTATAAACCATTGCATGATATACGTTTTTTCCATTATGTTTATCCGTTGTTTCATTTAGGGGGAGAATTAAATTAATCAGGAAAAATGGGTGATTTTATGCTTCTTAATATTTTTCTATTCCATAACAAAAAGGGGGATATATGGTATCTAAACCTTTTATGTTAGGGAGATCTATCTTAGGGGTAGACATCTTTCTTTGGTAGATAATGTTAGACAAAGGAGGAGATTTATCTTAGGGGGACACATCTCTTCTTTGGTTGATAATGTAAGACAAATGGTATCGAAACCTTTTAATTTGGGGAAGACATCTTTCTTTAGTAGATAATGTTAGACAAAGGGGGAGATCTATCTTAGGGGGAGATTTATTTCTTTGGATATAATGTTAGACAAAGGGGAGGGATTTAATTATGAAATTTTTATTGTTATATTTCCTATCCGTTTGATGGTGTGTTTAAGTGTGCAAGTTTGCATCCATGCAATAAAGTTTTAAAGTAAGAAAATCTACTCAACATATGTGTCAGTCAAGCGTCTGTATTTTTTATTTTTGGGTGGGAGTGTGTCTTTTAGATGAGCTTGACAAGCCATAGGGTTTTTATTTTGGTTTTGTCTCGTAATAGCCAAAGGGGGAGATTTGTAAGGGTAAATTTCCAATTGTGTCAATTTGTAAGTGTTGGCTTAATTTCGAACAAAACTATTTGAGTCATAAGATAGAAGATTGTGACCTTTCAAGCCTATTACGTTTGAGTTGAAGACGTAGGGGTCAAGTCTAATGAAGATCACATCATATGTCGCGTTTTGTGCCTTGTTTAGCATCATCAACTTTTCATCTTTCCAAGGTCTCTCAGGTATAATGCACATATTACATAGAGACTTGAAATTTTTATTGGGTGCCATATTTCTTTAGTAAAAAAAGTTTAAAATATATATTTTTTTAAATAATTTTTCTAAAAAGTCGTTTGATAAGGTCATTTGAACGACCTCGTTCAAACGATAATCCCAGATCGTTTGATCGACGTATCTAACGAGGTTCATTTTGGTGAATTCTTGTTTTAATTGTCATTTGAATTTTCATTTGAACGAACCTTCATTTTCGGACCTATTTTATTCTCGTTCAAATGACATCGTTCGAATGACTCATGTATGTCGTTCGAACGACATTGCGGTTTCTACAATTTTTTTAGCAGTTTTCTTAAAACCTCCCATTACTCCATTTTTCCCCACATGTTTTATAGAGTATGGGAATGAACTATTTTGAGAGCATAAACAGTTATCAAAAAGTCCATTTTGTTTTATTAATCTTTAATGTATTAAATTTCAAACAAAACACATGTTTCACACCCAAATATTTAATTGATCCATGTTTCAACATATACATGCTTTGAGATCATTGGTTTGGTACTGGGTATCATTATGTACCCTTCTTGCGGAGGATTCTGTGTTCGTGGTGTACATGTGGTGGACTCCATGTATTGATGATTGCTTTGCCCCATCGGTGGATTCCGAGACGAATGTGGATTTTGGAGTTGTCAACTAGGCAGAGTTGAAGGAACAAAGAGCGTCAAGGCTTGCGAGGCATCGAGTCTTGTGTGAGTATTTTTTTCGTGTCCTTTGTAATTCCGTACTTAGTGGACTTGTGGTTAGGTCATCCGAGGTCTTTTCCCGTTGTGGATTTTTCTCGTACATCTTGGCATTGTGGTCGTGTTTATTTTTATCTTGCAAAATATCACGTAGAAGCATGCTAGGCTTAACAAGATAAAAATTAGTTTAACTACAAAAATTGTGTAAATTGGTGCTAATTTAATTGAGTAATTTTATTTTACTTTAATTCAAGTAATTTGCATAATTTCATGTTTGTATAAATTTGAACTTGAAATTAAGTTGTGTTTGTGTTGTGCTTTAGAAGATGATAATTTAATTTTTGAAAGAAATTTTAAAAATATGGAATATTCATCTCATTTGAATTTTTCGCATCTACAAGTGGTATTAAACCATATTAATTTAATTTAAAGGAAACCCACATTCTCAAATACTTTGCTATATGTTTCGGTGATGAATTTCATTATTGTGATGAACGGTAAAACTTCATTGTATCTTCTTATCCGATAGTGTCATTGTTGCGGGTAGTTGAGGCATTTAAAGTTGAACTATTGAGTGGGTACTGCTTGGGCAATGACAAGTTTGGTTTTTTATTAGTTGCAGTTTGCAAGGTAGTATTCTTTGAGAGATTTTGATTCATCCACAAGACTGGAAATGGTGATGTTCTCGAGTAACATCTCGAGTATGGACATAAGTAGCATCCGAACCACGTTAAAATTGGTTTATGAAGTTTTATTTAACCTTCTCTCTTAAATGCTTCTAATTATTGTTGATTAATTTCTCACTACAAGATTAATTTATAATATTATAATTAATCTTTATAACAAAATTAAGAAAGTTTAAAAATTGTTATTAAACCCATATATCCAATTCATCCCCCGGCCATTAGATTCAAGTGAGTAAGGAGCGATAGTTTGATGAATAATTTCATGTTTCAAACAAAATTATTCAAAAGGGGAATCATATTCACATCCTCTATATCTTCGAACCACTTTAGTCTTTTGCAAAGTTGATTCTCAACTACTGTTTTGTAATGTTCGAAGACATTCACAGCCTCATCTTTGCTTCGAAGAAAGTAAACATATATATATATATATATATATATATCCGGTTCAATCATCAATAAAAGTAATAAAATACTTTTTCCCACCTCTTGTTTGAACAAATTTCAAATCACATATATCACTATGATTTAACTCAAGAGGATACGAATTTCTTTCAACATATTGAAAATGAGTTTTAGTTAACTTCGATTCCACACTCGTTTCACACTTGTTATTTGAGTCAATACTAAATTTAGGTATTAACTCTAATTAAGTCATCTATAAATAGTATTATAACTAACATGACCTAATCTATCATGCCATATATTACAAGACTCAAGAAAATAATCATAACATACATTCTTATTATTATTAATAAGCATCATAGTCATTACATTGAGTTTAAAGAGCCAATCGCTCAAATATTCTTTCCCCACATAGATACCACTTTTAGTTAGTATAAATTTGTCAGAGTCAAATACTAGTTTAAATCCCTTCTTGCTAAGCAATGATCCTAAAACCAAGTTCTTTCGAATGTCTGGGATATGAAACCGAAGTCATTTTGAGTATAACTTTTCATTTGCCTTCAACCTTCAAGAATAATTTTTCATGGAAAGTTTCTCCTTCTGATTAAAGTGTCTGTAAGAAGTAAATATATTCCTATTAGAACATATATGGTGAGTGGCTCCAATGTCTACCCATAATTCTCTAGTATCATATTAACTTCAGACACCACGACCTACAGGCTCAAATCTGTCATATCATCGAAAATGTTCTCAACTTCAGTGACATTGTCTTGTTCAGACATAAGTTTCTTATTCCCTTGATTTTTACTCTTACGTAAATCTTTATCATTATGTCTCGACTTGTCACACACAAAACATTTGCCATTGAAATTTTTAAAATTCCCACCATTTGATCCTTTGAATCGACCACTTTGGTTTACACGCTTTCTTTTCTTGTTCTTGTTACCTTGCTCTTCTTACAAAACATGTTCTTTGGATTCCATAGGATTTCCAGTTCTCTTCTCGGATGCACGATTATCCTTTTCAATCATCGATCTCACAATCAAGTCCTTGAGCCCCATTTCTTTACATTTATATTTCAAATAATTTTTAAAAAATTTCCATGATGGTGGAAATTTTTTAATCATTGCAGCCACTTGAAATTATTCGCTCAATTTCATTTCTTTAGAAAATGTTTCATGACAAATTAGTTGGAGCTTTTACATTTTATTTATGACAGTCTTTAAATCAACCATTTTAAAATTCAAGAATTTTCCCATAATAAATTTCTTCATTGCGGCATCTTTAGTTTTGTATTTTTTTTATTCAAAGACTGCCATAAATCTTTAGCCATTTCAAGAGGCCTATACACATTATATAATGCGTTTTTGAGATCATGGAGGATATAATTCTTACATAGAAAATCAATATGTTTCCATGCATACATTGTAGCAAATACTTGCTTGTCAATTTCACCTTCTTTCAGAGTTGGTGCGTCCTCGTTAAGGAATTTAGTCAAGTTCAAAGTTGTTAAATAAAACAGCATTTGATGATCCCAACGCTTAAAATCAATCACTCTGAACTTTTCAGGTTTTTCAACATGTCCAACCTTTATTGGTACAACCACAATAAGTAAAGCAAAAGTAAAAGCTCCTTCTATCTTAATAATAAATAAATATGTATTTATGATATGATATATGAGTGGACATATTATATAAATAAAATTTCACCATTTTTATTTTATAAAACTTACAAACAAACATTGAGTTTAACGTATAAAATGCACATGCAATAACACTAAACGGTTTTCTGAATTAACAGAAAATATATTATATCACATAATTAACATGCATTGTATATGAATAAATTTTATAAAGAGTCAACAGAGAAATTTACATTTTTTGACTTACAGAAACTTATATGTTTTGCAAAATAATAGGCATTGAGTATTTAAAAAATAATTTTTATAAACATATAGTAATCAAATACAATTTTCTGATTACATACAGATTATTATAAAAACATTTTTGTAATTAATTAATACTCAAAGTTATTTTAGTTAAATAATAATAACAAAAATATCGTCTTAAGAATGTTATCCAAAATGATTTAAATTAATTAAATTATAATATATATATATATATATATATATATATATATATATATATATATATATATACACACACACACACACACTCACAAACACACAAACACACACACGAAATTTTATATATTTATAATAATATAAAATAAACATGCAAAGAAACTAATACTGACAATAATGCAAAATTAATCGATCGAGGCATATGTTAGACACTCGGTCCTTAAGATGAGATTTGCCACAAAATTAGGCTCTACAGACTCAATTGTGATCGTATATCAGGATATAACAATCACAACCTGCAATAGTAGCACTCCAAATTACAAGTTATAGTCTAACCAACAATAGAAGAAACTCTCTTTTATAGACACGAAATTGGGCTAATTCTATACAGAACTATGTCTTAAAAGCAACTAAAAATGAAATACAAACCACCAATTTATACTAAATTAAATTGAAGTTAAAAATAATTAAACTATTATAACAATTGGGAACAAAAAAGTGTTAAAAACGGAATTAAAATTAGGCCCGAAATAAAAAAAAAACACAAAAAATTAGACCTCCAAAAATTAATACTTTGGCCAAGTCACAGCCCCAAGCTGCAGCGCGTGTTAGCTCACGTGGGCAGCAGCATGAGTGTGGATTTGGAAGTCAATCCAGCCATGTAAGGCCTCTCTCTTCCAAAGAGTTGAGATACTAAAAGGGCATCACGCCCAAAAGCCATAATGGATTATAATATACTACACCAATTTCTTTTATTCTATCTATGTAGGGCTTTGGTTTTAACATAATACCTCAACCATATTTCATATTATAGGTGAGTACTTTAACCAACAATTTGTAATTCATTAATTTATGGTTTTATACATGTTAGTATATCGCGTTATACTCCTCGCGGAGGAAAACGCATTATAACTTCGAATCGTTGTGAAAGACGTGTGGGCTCCATATTAAATTGACCCAAAAATTTACCAAAAGTTTAATTTTTTCAACCCAATAGAATACCATAAATTACAACACATTACTCTTTTGATAAATACTTCAATCGAAGCAAAATTACTCATGACTTGGACCCCAATTCGACATTGATCCTTTGTCTTATCGTGTAAAAAGATATCTAAACTTATGCGTTATTCATATTTTCAAATTAAAACTAACAAAAGACACGGCCACCCCAACAAATGGGATATTTATTTGAATAACGTATCTTCTTTTACAGTTATAAATAATATTAATGAAATTTTCTAACTAAAATTACTTTGATGGGCTTCTTGAGATGGAAAACTACTACACACACACACACACACACATGCGCGGAGAGAGAAGTTATAAGATATATCTTTTAACTATAACGTAGTGGATTCACAAAAATATAATCCCAAAAAATATGCTCAATTCAATTTACAATACAAATAAATTAAAATAAAATACTGGAGGGTAATAGAACCCGGTGTTTGAACCAAAAAAAATTCTCATCTTTTTGCCACGAAAGGATTTTTATTCAAAAAGTGACGAGAGAGAGAGAAATCTTGACAATAACGAAAAATGAAACGCAGATTAGGAAGCTTAATAAAATGTTGATTTAATAATATTTTGAGAGAATTAAAGAAGAAAGCTAAACAATTGTGGGACAACAAGACTCCTAGCTCACACACAAAGAGAACAAAAAAAACGTTAATGCATGTAGTAGGAACAAAAAAAACGTTACAAGCTCACTAGCATGTAACCCGCGCAATGCGCGGGCGTTTGATAAAAAAATAAAAAAATATGCACTTATAATTGAAACCATACGTACAATAATGTGCTTAATACTTTATGGTGAATGACAACAAAATAAGGAACTTAAATGTAGGTTTAAAATTTTAGGCATGATACAATAAAATTATTCGAAATTGACCTAAAACTAAAATGATATATCTTTTTCGTCTCATGTTTATGTGAAGATCATGACACGTCGCGTTTATTTAAGATAAAAAAATGATTTATATCATATCATGTCTGTACTTAGATAATACTCATCATATGCTGTAAGGACGAAATACGACCAAAACACTCAAATTGTTACATTATGCAAAAGTTACAATCACAAAATCAGGGAAAATACAATTTTAAACAGGGAAAATACATTTTAAGGTACGACAATAGAAAATGAATTTACATCAGAATTACGCATGAACTTCCAACACTATACTCCATGAACATAAACCAACGATAATATACAAAGCATACCCCATCAATTTCCAACATAAACAGAGTCAAGACATTTTCAATACAAAGGAAAATAAATAAAAAATCCTTGCGGACCCAGAAATGAGTTCCCGCCAAGTACATGTTCAACAATTTGAACATCAAACAATAACAAAATCATGCCAAAGTTATAAAAAAAATAGATAATAAGAGGAACCCTAAAAACTTCTCATCAAATATAAATTATTGAAGACATAGCAAATGGTTTCGAAATAAAAGAAAAAAATACCTTAGCATGTGGTTTTGAGAAATTATTAGAAGTTGATTCGTTATATTTCCAACACTTCAATGGAGGAGCATATCGAGAGAGATTTATTCTCCTCACCTTTTATGATTTTATTAGATCCATCTATTGAACGCCCTTTTCTGAGAAACAAACTATGAAATCTTCCTGGACACAATACTACCCACACCCTTCTCGATATATGTCTACATAGTGTACAATGCCACTGTAATTTTTCGTTATTGTAAAAGTAATTAGTGGGGCAGAATAATTTTAGTATACTAAATCAAATGTCAAAATAAAATACTAAAATAAAAAAAATGATTGTAAATGGAAAAAAAATCAAAACCCAAAACGAATTACCAAATGATATAAAAAATACAATTCAAAATGCACACCCCATCAAAAAATAGATTAAATCAAATGTCAAAACAAAATACCAAAATAAAAAATAATTGTAAATGTAAAAATAACTCCAAAACCCAAAACGGAATACCAAATAAAATCAGAAATCAATTTACTTTTAGGAATCAAAATTCAAAACTCAAAATGGACTACAAATGAATTCGTTTGCGGAGGTGCTGGCGATGGTGGCGTGAGGTTGATCTTAAGGAGGGTGGGAGAGATGGTGTGAGGTGACTATTATAGGCATAATAATTTAAGGAGATGGAAGTTTAAGATCTTGGTGTGATACCCCTCTTAATAAAATACTGGGTGATCAGTCCTATACCAAATTAAAACAGGAATCCCAGTTGGATCATCCTTAGCATCACTGTCGAAAACTTTTTAAAAACTTACTAACCACCTAGTATTCCAAAAACTAGTGCCAATTTTAACTTTTTTAATTAAACAAAACAGTACATGCGGAATTAAAATATAAACCATTCACACAACTAAATGAAAGTAAATAGAATAATAAATACACAACTTGCCGAATAAATCAACGGCCACCAAATAACTAATCCAATACAAATATTCAACACCTGAATGAATTACACCTGAAAACTGTACCGAGAAGTCTGGGCTACAAGCCCTAAATAAAACTGAGACTGATACAAGATTCCTACTCTAGGAATGAATGAATGACGCGTTTAATCCAAACTCCTGCTAGCATCCACATATGCCGCAGCTCCGTGTCCCTGGAATAAAATATCAATCCTGGCGTCCCTGTGGCTGGACACCTAAAAGGTTTTGAAAATAGTTTTATAGCAAGGGTTAGAACCCAAAATATTTTGAAAATATTTAGCAAGTGAATTAACTGCAGTAATTTAAAATGTATGAAAATGCGCTTCATATTTAAGTTAGTGTCGCACTCCCTTGAGGACATTCTCACCCCTCCACTATTGTGCACAACTACCGAGTACCTTAACCACACCTAGTTGTGCTACCACGTCCAACTAGTCCTGGTATGACCTTCCCTTGCCATACTACTCTAACCCGAGTATAATGATTTCCTGAATTATAAGTTATTTCACAATTAACTTAATTAATTCCTCTTAAACAGTAGCATATAACCGTCTCACAAGTTATATAAAGTAAATACATCACACACTGTATTATTCCCACAAATGAATAACTTAATTAATTTCTCATTAATTAACAGCATATAAATGTAACCCGAGTTATATAAGGTAAATACATCACACACTGTATTATTCACCTACATATAATATTTACTACCATATTATACGTACCTTTACTAACATCCACACACATATTATACGTCTATCCATCCTTCCGAGTATACCCTCACTGGATGATTCCCTCTAAAATGCTATCTCACTAGGTGTGCTCACAAAACCTAGTTTCCCCGAGTTGGAATCGCTCACTAACTCGGCCCAAAATATAAACGTAGTGGAGGCGGTCATATTCCTTCCCTGAAAGTGAGATAAATCCCTCACTCATATATACCGGACGCTATGACCTGGGGATATACTCGCCCTACTCCTCAAGCTAGGGGATTCACCCACATCGCGCAACCTCCCTTGATAGCATTAGAGTATTTAAATTGAATAAATATCTAGTCACTGATATTTAATATCACACACAATATAAACATGTATATATATATATACTATCACTGTACCGTATATATATAATATAAACCCCAGGCTTTACCGTGTGCTCAAAATCCCGTACACTGCCTGTAATTTAATGTCACACACAATATATACACGAATATATATATATATATATATATATATATATATATATATATATATATATATATATATATATATATATACTATCACTACCCCGTATATATATATTATAAACCCTGGCTTTACCGTGTACCAAAAATCCCGCACACTGCCTAAAATTCCCTGAGTCTGTGGCTCGACTCAACGTAATTAATTTTCTCCCTTAATAATTTATCGTCATCCCGAGTCTATGGTCCGACTCTAGTATATTCAACTCATATCCCAATTTGTATATTATTTTCTCCGAGTCTATGGTCCGACTCTAATTAAATTAATTATTACACCCATTAATTTAATACTTACCCGAGTCTACAATTCGACACTTATTTAATTAATTTACACATTAATTAATCAACCCAAATCCGAGTCTGCAATCCGACTCTAATTAAATTAATTATCACATTTATTAATTTAATACCTCCCCGAGTCTATCGTACGACTCTAATTAAATTAATTATCACACATATTAATTTAATACCTATCCGAGTCTATAATCCAACTCTAATTAAATTAATTATCAGACCCATTAATTTAATTATACCCGAGTCTACAAACCGACTCTAATTAAATTAATTATCACATTTATTAATTTAATCATACCCGAGTCTAAAAACCGACTCTAATTAAATTAATTAACACCCTTATTAATTTAATCCTACCCGAGTCTACAAACCGACTCTAATTAAATTAATTATCACATTTATTAATTTAATAACTTGGTGTCACCCAACCATTATCCCCGGAGTCACTTACTTGACCCGTAACTTAATATTTCTCGAGTCTATATTCCGACTCCAAATTAATTACTCTCTCTCAAAAATAACTTTAATACTTTAGTGTCACATAACTAACATACCCGGACTCACTCACTCGGTCCATTTTTACATCTCAAAATTTCTTTCCCACATTATTCGCCCACAATGTGTCACACATTTATCTCCATAATTTTCCAATTATATTTACCTATAATTACCAACATACCCGGACTCGCCCACTTGGTCCATAATTAAATATTTTCCGAGTCTATATCTCGACTCAAAATTAATTAGTTTACCTCCAAACTTAATTCACCACCTTGGGGTCGCCTGACCTATATACCCGGATTCACTCACTTGATCTATACCTCACTATTTTGGAATAAAATCTCTCAAATTCATCCGTTAAATGCCCCACATAAATTCATCCTAGTCCCAATTACTTTCTCCCATAATTGCTAGGAATATTTGTTTCACAATTGTTTATCACTAATAAATGTATGGAAATGAATTTATAATTAATTCCCCCTTATATCTCACCCAGGCCGAACTGCCCAAAATTTCCCATCGTCGATCGATCAATGCCCCCCGATCGATCGATCGATCCCTTCGTGCCAGCGCTCCTTCCCCGCTGAATTCCACCATTAACGAAATTTCAAAGTTTCTTTCCTCACAAACCAACCTCAAATCAGTCTATTAATCATCTTATAACATTTCTCATGAACCAAAAACATCATCTAAACCTTTTAACCTCATTAACACTATAAATCTTGACCCACCCAAGAACACAAATTTCTAGGGTATAATCCCAATTTCAAATTCAATTTCCATCCTTTTATATTCTGATTTTTTTCTCATTCATACCAGATAATCATACTGAGAATTATATATCACAACTAATTCTTACCTTAAATTTCATTCAATGGTGCCATTAACAAAAACCCCTTTTTATACCCATTTATCCCCAAAACGAATTTTGGTTTACACATCACTATGATATGAATTGATTATCACACTTTAGAAATCAAAACAGCTAACCACTTGCCTGTAAGTGTTCGTAGTGTCTGATTCGTTGGCGTAATCCCTCAATTTGGCACCAATAACCTCCAATTTGTTCTTGATTTGCTTTCCCCCAAATCTCCTCTCAAACCCTAGGTTTAGAGTTATGTTGGCTGCCATTCCTTAATCTCCCCATTAGGTTAAAAACCCTTAATCCCGTTTTTCACCTAATGGGCTTAATTAAAGTGGCCCAACTCACCCCATGTGGGCCGACTATGCCCAAAAATACCCCGAGACTCAATTACTACCAACGGGTACTCTTTTCTGAGTATCTCGACCCATCCGGACTCAATCGCACACTCAGAATTGGCATCCGAATTAATTTATAAAAATTCTTATTTCACACCCAATTTAGTCTATACCGACTCCCGGTTGAGATAAGTGCATATCCCGTCATTAATAACCGAAAGGACGTATTTAAATTATTACTATTCACTTAGTAAGTAAATTTCCCTAAACATTAACCTTTCACTCCCCGATTAATATTTAAATATATATATTGCCATAATTAATTCAATTAAAATTACAACACACAGTAATTTAAAATTCATAAATTAATTAAATATTAAATGCACAAAAATATGGGGTGTTACACTTGGTTGAGGGATATAAGTTAAACAGTTCACTTAGAGAGAAAAACGAAGTAGAGAATAAAAGATGTTTGGTTCGTGGTTCTTTTTAGTTTCTAAGGATCAAGAAGAGAGAGAAAATGATTGGACTCTAAATAGTGCAATAAAGTCTTATTATGCCTCTAATACTATCATATTACAGGTATAATAAGGACACCTAATGCAAATGTAATTAAGTTGTGTGGGCCTCCTCACTATGAGGCCCTAAGCATGGCTCTAAGCTGCCTATGGGCTTGGTAGGGCCTGAATTTTGAATCGGCAATAGTATAAGAGGCGCATATATAATTTAGTAAAGGCTAACATAAATAATTGGGCTTTAACCTATTTAGTCTCTTAAATAAATATTAATACATAATTAGTCCAAACGTTTTATTTTTTTTTAAAGTCTCTCAACACATAAAAACACTAAAAACAAGGACATACATAAACCCATTTACCCACCTCCCTCCACCCCACCTCTCCCTCCATTCCACTGTCGGAGCATCAGTTCCCACCACCGGAGATCCGAGGAGATTGCTGGAGCTCCGATGGGGATCATCGGAGCTCCGACGAAGGTTGCCGGAACTCTGAGGTTGTGTAGGTATTGTCGTCAGAGTTCTGGTGGGGACTGTCGGAACTCCAGCGAGGACTGCTGGAGCTCTGGGAGTGGGGGTGGGGTGAGGGTGGAGGGAGAGGTGGGGAATGGGTGTCACTAGCGTGGATCTTTAAAAATAAGATAATATTGGATAAATGGGTATTTGAAGGATTAAATGGGTTAAACTAAAAATTTGTATTTTTAAAAAAAATATGTACTTATGTTGGGGACTATACAATAATTGATCCTAAATAATATATATTTAATAAAAAAAATGTAATCAATATCAAAATAAGCAACATTAAATATAAAATGCGCAAACTTGTAGTAGCAGAACGTTCATAATTATTTATAAAGAAAAAATGTTCATCTAAATGCGCTAGGATATCTTATAAAGTCTTCAAGGGTATTTGGCAATCTCAATTCTAAGTTTTGGAATTGAAATTGGGACCATGAATTCCAATTTCAATTGTTTGGTTCGAAAAATTGATTTTAGAGTTATCAAGAAAAAATCTAATTCCATAAATTTAATTTTAAAATAAAAGTAGATAATTACAAAATCATATTTTTATGAAATATTACACATAAAAATCAACGCAAACGCATTGCACGCACACACAATTTCACACATGCGCATACTACGCACACAATTTCAAATACATAAACACTACACATACTGCAAACAAGAATTCAAAATTATACAGAAATTTCATAAGTAACCAAATAATTGAAATCTAATCTCACAAATTTTCAATTCCAAATTTAAGCATCCAAACATACCCTAAGTAATCGTATCAACGCGGATACAATGTCAATTCGGCCTCGACTTTATTTAGAATTAAAAAAGTTATAATACCACACTGACTCATAGTATGTACATAATCATTGGTTTGTGCCTCCTATTAAGCCTTCTCCTAGATATGGTTTAAAGTATGACAATTTATTCACCCAATTTTTTATTCAAATATATTCAGTTTTGGAGAATTCACTAAGTGACCAACCCAAAAAATACGCATTATAGTAAAATAATGCATATACTGTTCTGCTCTCCTGAGTGAAACTGCATACCCAAAACGACACAAAAACGAAGTAAAATAATACTTAGGTTAGGGTTGTGGTTATGGCTCCGGGGGAAGGATAAACAAGTTGAGTGTTTTGGTCTAAACAAATGTAGGGTGAAATATCCAAATATCAATTAGAAAAATTAGTTGACCGAGTTGGACGTATCTCTTAAACGTTGAGTTAAAGTCTAAAATTCCAAATTCTAAGACGTTAAAAATTAAATATGACATTGTCAGTGGAGTAAAGTCAATATATCCCTCTATTGAAACTGTCCAAATAAAGTTATTGAAACTGTCCAAACAAAATATTTGTATTAATTATTGAAGTCTTTATCTTGTAAAGCCACCAATTATGATCGCCTTACAGGTTACGGCTGTCTGAAAATTATACATCTGACTACAAATTTGAAGTTCATCCAAAAAGAAGCTGAAGTCTATATTTATGTCAACCACTTTGCATCAAAATATCTACTACCTAACTGTCCCGCATCTTAATTTTTCTCGTAAGTTGGACAATTGTGGCAGATTTTTTTTAATATTCTGACCCTACACTAAATTAAAGACGTTGGATTTCCACTTGGACCGGCGCTCAAGTCAATGACAAGGAAGAGATTGTCGTATCCTCAAATTCGTAGTGTTAATGATTTTTTTTTAACGAAAAATGTTATGAGTATCAAATTCATCAAATTGATAAATCAGAATATAGGTTTATCAATTAACCGACCAAAAAATCTATCGATCATATCTTCAAAAAGTAGGTTGTGGATAAACTTTGGAGGTGTGTCAAAAACTTGTGTCCATATATACACATTCACTTTTTGTTTTAGCCAAAAAAAACAGTCACATTGTTGTAAGGCTCTCTATAACAAAAAGAAATTCACGCATGTTTGAATTTAGCTATTTCCGTAAGGAAATCTTCATATAACTCCTGGATATGGTGGTTAAAACTTTAGGACTTAAAAAGACCTTCTCTTATTGCCCACATTTCAACGATATAATTAGTATTACATCCTATATTTTTACCATAACCCCAAATAAAAGTTCTCTTTTTATCTCTAAGAACCCCACCAATACCTGAAATTTAATTTCAAAAAGGTAACATCTGAAGGATTCCATTTAAAAGAAATATAAACTTTTCAAACATATAAAGGCAGTCTTAGTATTAAATTTATTATAATTAAAAATATCTTCATTAACCTGATAATTTAAAATAGAAAGTTGCACTAAAAAATTATTAAAAAGAACATTTTTACGCATAAGCCATAATCTTAAATAGTTGATTGGATTTTTAGTAGTGTCAAAGTCATTAGTTCTATCCATATAATTGTCATAATTATTTTACAAAAGGAAATGTTACACAATGAACCAACCTTTAGATCAATAATAGCTACAATATTACTGTAGAGGGGTACCCGAGTAACCCCACAACTATTGAAGGGTTTTTCAAGCAGTACCCAATCAAAGGGGATGTGTGAGTACCCCTCCCCCCCACCCCCCACCCACCCACCCACCCACCCACCAAAGCCACAAAGAGAACATAAGAAAAAACAATAAGTGTTCCAGCAACCCAAGTCAATTGTAAACGTCATGCGAGCAGTACCAGTAAGGGGTGCGAGCAACCCCAAGTCAGCTCCAAAAATCATGTGAGTGGTACCATTAAAGGGGTTGTGCGAACAACTCCAAGTCAGCTCTCAGAATAAGATCAAGTACACGAGCAACCTTTGTCCTCCTAGTGAAGTAAAATTTTTAGTAATAACTCAAGCAACGCATAAATAGGTGAAGAGCACTTCATTCATTGACATTTAGTCTTGTTGTTTTTACACAAGTTTACTTAGCAAGAAACCTTAGCTGTGCAAGACGACTTCGAGAAAATGGCCAGTTGGGACCTCTAGAGAGTTTTAGTTTGGAGGTTTAGAGGTAAATCTTATTGAGCAAGCTAAGGCTCGACCACTTCAATATCTTAGGAAAGAGAGAATACATAGGCGAGAGACCCCAAAGGCCACTCGCACTCACTCATCTACATAATCCATATTTACTTAAATAGAGAGATGTCAGTGACTGCTCCCACTACACCAAAATGGAAAAATTGGCACTTTTTCAGCGGTTAGCCTTGTCACGGTCATTGACCGTGACAAAAAAAAATACGCATTTTTAATCACGGTCAATGACCGTGACAAGTCTGTGACAAGTACAGTTGTCACGGACTTATCACGGTCATTGACCGTGAAAATTATATAAAGTTATCATGGTCAATGACCGTGACATGATCCTGACAAATCTGTCAGCAAAAACCCTTTCCCTTCCTTTTTTCCTCACCGATTTCTTTCCCTCCAATTTCTCTCTCTCTCTCTCTCTCTCTCTCTATTTTCAGGTTGGTTTCTCTCTCTCTCTCTCTCTCTTCCATTTTTGATGATAACCCGAATTTTAAATAATTTTTTAATTTGTAATAAATATTCCAATTTGTACCGAAACGTCCATTTTTAATGCTTTTAATTGATTTGCACTTTATCATTTTCACTCTTGTGTAGTGTGCGTGTGTGGGCAGTAGGGCTGGGGGTGGGGATGTGTAGTGTGCGTGTTTGTGTAGTAATTGTACATATTTATAGTAATAATTTATTTTGATTTGTACATATATGTGCGTGCGCGCGTACGCGCGCACACGTGTGTGTGTGTGTGTGTGCATGTGTGTGTGTGTGGTGGGGGGAGGGGGTGGGAGTGGGGAGGGGGTAGAGCTGTGTGTGTGTGTATGGTGGAGGGTGGGGCAGGGTGTGTGTGCGTGTGTGTGGTGGGGGTGGGGTTGTTTGTGTGTGTGTGTGGTGGGGGAAGAGGGTGGGGCAGGGATGGGGGGGGGGGGGGGGGGGGGGGAAGATGTTTAACAGTAACAATTCATTTTTATTTGTAGTAATTGTATATATTTGCATGTCTTCTTCTAATTCATTTTGATTTGTACTAATAACATTTTGTTACAGCAAATGTCTCCTTCAGGTAGTAAGGCGAGGATGATGATGCTGGTTATGATGATATCGTCTGGGCTCGATGATAGCGGAGGCGACGAGGGCTCCTCGGCCCCCAGGCTCCCCAAATATGACAAATTGGGCATGGACATCGAGAACAAGTCGGGGCTATTAGCGAGTTGGAAAGAGGTGCCATATGAGCTCAAGTTAGTTGTTTGGGTGGCACTACAGGTAAAGTATTTATATTTATATTTATATGAATATTTTAATTTCGATTTCGATTTCGATTTTAATTTCATTTTATATTTATTCGCAACTAACATTGTATTTGTTGGATAGGAACAATTCAGCCTGGATCCAAGGCTACACGATTCCGTCTTGGAGCAGTTGAGGGAGCAACACAAGACGTGGAAGAAAAATATGCGGACCCGATACTTTGGGAAGACACGAGAGTTCGTTATCCGAATGCGTGAATCCGTCCCGTCGAAGGAGCCGATCTCATTGGCACAATGGCAAAGGTTCAATGATAATGAGATCGGGGAGCGACAATTAGCATCTCGCCAATCGCGGAGGGAAAATCGGGCAAAAAAGACGGACTTGCACTACTCCGGCTGGACGTCTTACGTCGAGGTGGAGCATAGGATGATGGTAAGATTTTATTTTTCTATAACTACAGAAATATATTATTCTGAATTATTTTACTTTACGGGGCCGATACTAATTTTACTTTATTTTGTTTCAGGGGACAGGGAGTGGTCCTAGGGGTAGGCCACATAGGCTCGATACTTATGTGGCTCTTCGAACAAAGAAGGGGAAGGATAACTTAGAACTTTGCGCGTCCCGAGCAATGTAAAAGAATCCTAGCAAGGCTCTCTTGAAAATCATTTTATTGGGATTGAATACCTTTTTCGCGGGCAAGAGATTGCATTTAGCGTATGCAACAAGCCTTTAAACCCCTAGGTTACCCTAGTAGGACGAGTTATGTCTCGTGAGGGTTTGCAGAGAATATACCCACAAAATTCGACTCAAAGAAATTTCAAAATACGCAAAAATTGTACAATTCAAACTTTTATAGAAAATATTCATCATCAAGTCATGTTCATGAGTCTCAAATCATAGTGCGTGTGTGCGAAACCGGAAATTTAACCGCGAATTTCCACCGATTGACCATTACGTTACTTATCCGAAAATTCGTTTTGATTTCAAATTCTCGCGGAATGCTCTCACAAATGAATCACTTGGAATTTGGCTTATTCTCTCGGTATGCGTGACATAAAGAGTAAATATATTGGACGCAAAGTCACGCACACAAGTAGAAAGACGTAAATTTATAGTGATAGGATCTCATCAACGAAATACGGTTTTAAAAACGACAACATTGCCTCTTATTTACGCATTCAATCTCTTTTATTATCTTTTGGTGTCTTAGCTCTCCACGCGGAAACCAATTTCGCAATTTGGACTCGGTCATGACTTTTTTCTAGTTTTAAGGTGTATTGGGCAAAATGAGAATGGCACGAAAAATCTGGAATTGAAAAGTTTTCTTATGATGTCCGTTAGTGCGTTTCCTAGCTTTTGCTCATTTTTTCTTCTTTTTCTATTTTTCACTTCTTTTCTTTTCTTGTTATTTTTGTTGAGCATAGCTATTTTTTTTCTTGCCCCTTTTTATGCACTTTCCAGACTTTATTTGATGAATATTCCATTTTCGCAATTTCGGGCTAATTGGGTTTTTCGGGTTGTCAAATGAAAGGAAAAATTATTTGGCTAAATTTGGCTTACAAAAGGGAAATTTTTCACAACTTTTTATGGCCAATATTTTTGGGTAACAAACGAGGGCTTACTTCATTGTCCGAATTACTTATTAATTTACCATATGCATTTCAAGATGAACTTAATTTAGAGATTTGTAGCGCGCTTTTTAAGGCAATATCACACATATTTATCAAAACCGGTCAAATTGAAAGGATTGAGATCCTCGACGAATTTTTTAGACCGCTGAAAAGAACTTTGAGTTAACAATTAACTCGGATTGATTTATAATTTTCACAAAAATGAAAGGCTCGAATCTCACCGGGGTTGTTAATCTTCGCACTTTATTCGTTAAGTCGACAATTTTCGCTCAATTTCCATCTTTAGTCAATTTCAGCTTTGTGTATTTGAATTTTACAACTTGAGACTTTACACCGAATTTTAATGATATTTTTGAAAATTTTGAATTCCAATTTTTATTTATTTTGAACAAAAATATTTTTGGGTTTTTCAAAATTTTATGATTTTTTTGAGATTTTTGGGCATTTTTGAAAATTTATTAAAGTTTTATAAAAACGCACTTGTGACCCCCCCTAACTTAGACTTATGCATTGTCCTCAAGCAAAAAGGATTAAAATCTAACTCAAAGCGAATTAAAAGTGCGGAAAAATAAAACAAACAAATATTTAAAATTCATAAAGACACTAAATGACACCAACACATGACTCAAAAATACAAAAATCACCCCATACGCGTCGGGGGTGCTACGACCTATCTCTCACTCCTACCAACTCAACCGATCCCACTCACGAGATTCGATGCTCTCCATATTTCTCCCGTCCTAGGATTATAAACCAACAATCGGAATAAGTTGGGACCTCGCCCATAGATAAAGGAAAGGCCGGGAGGCTCATCGTGACTAATCGGAAAGGGATCCTCATGATGTTGACTTAAAGCGTGGCCTGCGTGCGCTGACTCGGAGGGAACACTTAGGTTTCTTTCAATTTTTAAGATGCATGGGTCGGGCTCTAAGTCAGACGAAACACAACTTTTCTCGTCAATCGGTTTCGGGACCTCAAGTGGTATGGGTGGATGGTCACAAAGAAGGAATTCATCAATTTTTTCTTTCCATTCACTTTCGTCTAAGTGACTACAAGAGTCCAATAAGGATTGGACTTCAACAGTAAGGCTTTCATCCACTTGTCCAAACTCTTTTTCAAAATCTTCCATGCTCATGTCCCCTAACTCTCTCTCAAACTCGGTATAAGTTCCCTCGCTCTCATGACTAGACCCTAAGCAAGATTTTAAGGAATCTCTACAGAAATTTTCCTCAATGTGCTCTTCTACGATCTCATCTATTAAGCTCACCGCGTGAAGATCATCTTCTTCCCTCGTATGTTGAGCGATATGGAAGATGTTAGTCTCTAAAGTCAAGTTCCTAAAAGTGAGTTGCATTTGCCCATTTTGAGTATTGATGATTGCGTTAGTCGTAGCTAAGAATGGGCGCCCAATAATGATGGGAACATGGTTGATCGAAGTGAAGGAGGGCTCCGTGTCCTAAAAGACAAAGTCTACCGGGAAGTAGAAAGTGTCAACTTGGATGATCACGTCCTCAACTACACCTCTTGGGATCTTCACGGTTCGATCCGCTAATTGGAGAGTGATCCTTATGGGCTTAAGGTTGCCCAGATCAATTTGCCTATAGATGGCGTAAGGGAGAATATTGACACTTGCTCCCAAGTCAAGTAGGCTTTTTCCATTTTATTTTCTTCAATGATGCAGGAAATGGTGGGTGCACCGGGATCTTTGAATTTGGGCGGGAGATTATAGAGTAGGATGGAGCTCACGTTCTGTGCTAGAAAGACATTTTTCTTTACCTTCATCTTCTCTTCACTGTTAACAAGTCCTTGATGACTTTCGCGTAAGCTGGAATTTGCTTAATGGCATCGAGGAAAGGTAAATTTAACTTTACTTTCTTTAGCAGGTCAAGCACATCATCACGGGCGTTTCCTTTATGGGAAGGAATTAGCCTTTGAGGAAATGGTGCCGTTGACGGTGGTTTCACTACTACCTCGGGCTCACTAGTGTCTTCTTTATCACTTTCTTTCAAGGGGACATCTTTGGCCTCTTTTGTGCCGGGCGAAATTTCCTTGTCTTTAGGTACGTCTTGTGGGGGAGGTGACAAGTCAACTACTCCCCCACTACGTAGAGTGGTAATTGCACTACATTTCTCAGGATGGTTATGGGGTGTTGAGCTAACACTAGTTTGACCTTGGAAAGGTCTTTGGCCCTAGGCAGGAAACTTGCCCTTCTCTTGGATACTCAATGATGATTGCAACTTTGAAATGTTCGCATTCAAGCCGTTGATCATGCGCTCATGCCTAGCATAGTTGCATTCTGGGTATTGATAAAGTGGTTGATCGTATCCTCGATATTTCTCCGCGATGGAGTGATATATGCTCCTTGAGGTAGTGGTGCTTGCACATGTCCTTGCATGTGTGGAACTTGATGAAAGTGCGATGGTGGAGGAGGGGCAACATTTGAATTAGGATTCATCCCAGCAAGTTATTGCCCATAGCTAAAACCAGGATGGTTTTTCCATGAAGGGTTGTACGAATTCCCATGCGGTGCACCGAAATTACCCTTGAATTCTCTTGTACCACTGACTTGCTCTTGAAGCATAACTTTGTAGGTGGGTATAATCGAGAATTACTCAGTTGAATGACCCGCCTCACAAATCACACACACATTCTCGACGGGGTTTGGGATGGATCCAGTTGGTCCTCTTCCATATACCTCACGCAGGTCTCGCAGTCCTTTCTCAAGTATATCGAGTCTACTGTCCGTCATAGAATTCTTTTCTACGTGAAATAAGTCAAACGCCGATGGAGTGGTGGTCACTTGGCGATTTCAATTTTGAGCATTAGGGTCAGATGTATCCCAGGATTGGGTAGTCTCGGCGACATACCTCAGGTGAAGATCAGCATCATTGGCGTCTAAGTCGACAAATGGACCATCGCACATGGTTTCAATGAGTGGCTTGGAATTAACATTCATCCCATTATGGATAAAAAAAATGATTTGCATTTTATCAAAACCATGATGGGGAGACGAAGTAATTAACTCATTGAAACGCTCGAAGCATTGATCGAACGACTCATTTTCTAGTCGTCGAAAATTTTAAATTTGAGCCTTGATGGAGTTCATTCGATGTGGAGGAAAGAATTTCTTGAGAAATTTCGATTGTAGTTCGTTCCATGATGAAATCGAATTTGGAGGTAAAGACCATAGCCAGGTCTTAGCCTTATCCTTTAGCGAGAATGGGAAGAGTTTAAGGCGGAGCACATCTTTTGTGCAAGTTTGATCACTAAGAGTCTCGCACGCCTCCTAAAATTCCATGATGTGGGCATATGGCTTTTCTGAATCCATTCTATGGTAAGTGGGAAGTATATGGATCATCCCATTCCTAAAACGGAATGGCCTTGCATTATATGGGAGTAAAATTCATCCCGAAGTAACAGTACGCTCGAGATATAAGACGTCTCTCAAAGGGCGATATAGGTCCTCTCCCTCACCAGCGGTTACACTACCGTGTTGTGACATATTTATCTCACTCAAAGACTCTGTGTCCTCACTTGGTATACTCGGAGCGTGCTCTGAAGTGTGTCCTAAGAGGGAAAATGGCATGTTATTTAAGATTGAGTGTGACGGTGTGGGAGGTGGAACCCAGAATTGTGGAGCATTAGGAGTGTGAGGGCTATCAGGATCGTACTCAACTATTGGATTTTCGTGAATGTGGATTGGAGTATTATGGGGAGTTGGAGTGAGTTTAGAATTTTTCATTAACTAGCTTATGAGAGATGATGAGGAATTTTTTTGTGCTTTTAAATTTTTTTGACGCGACTAAGAATGTGTCTCAGAAGTGCGTAATCCCTAGGCTCATGTGCAAGCCTATCGCGTTAGTAATAAACCCGGTAAGTCGGGATCGTATTCACAGGGAAATAGTACAATGGAATTGTAAAGACGTTGGACAGATGAATCCTAACTCTGGCTCTAAAGGAAAAGGAAAAGATGATTGGTGTTGGGAACTGACTACAATTAAATGCAAATTTTGAAAATGTTTAACTAATGAACTTAAGTACGAATGAAATGCAACTATTCTAAATTACCTAAAATACTAATGATGAATGATTTAAAATTTGAATTATACGATGAGGAAAACAGGTTGGGAATACAATCCCTCAACCATAGTGTATTGCTGGTACAAAGCTAATCGTAAATTTAAATGATCAATTAGAACCAGAATTTAGTACTCCCAAGCATTATGTATATGAGGTTCAATCCCGCACCATACTTAATCAGAGGACGAGTAAATCGGTATTGCAATAGTTGCACTCGAATTGTATTCTAAAGCATCCCGGTTATCCTGAAGCAAATGAGATCCAAAGATCTACAATTATCGCGTTCCTGCGCAATACGGTCGTAATCAAATCATTAAATTTAGAGGATTACTTTTATACACATGCAACTATCACATCGGGTTGGGTTCATGTATCCCGACCCTTAAAAGTCTAGCCTACCATGCTGAAATTAATGAAAACAATTTTGGAATTGCAGGAAGTCATGATTAAACTAAGGAAAATTTAAAGAATGATGTAAACGGGAAATTAGACAAAGGAAATTAATCACTAATCTTACCAAAGCACTGAAATCATCAACTAAAAGTACTTGTAATCACAGAAATCTGAATAATCTTCAATCTTGGAATTAAAATTATAATCTATCTTCAAACTAGGGTTTTACTAAAAAGAATGGAAAATTAGATATATTCCCCCATACTTTAGAATGATAATAAATCGGGTTTAAATACCCTACAAAGCTCCAAGATTTTTAGCTAAACTAGGACTCTCCATTAGAAGAAGAATAAAAAATCAAAATTCGACAATCGGATCAATCCGGGCCTTCTTCGATTCGGTCTGACTGGAATTCGAATCGGTTCGTTTATTTCTTGGTTGAATCGATCTGGTACAGATCAGTTTGTTTATTTTCCTTCAGCTTCGATCCGTCTTTGGTCCAAAATTCTCTGAAAATTGGCATTTCGGATCGGTCCGATCCGGATCGGTCCGAGATTCCTTTGACTTTTTCTTCTACCTTTGACTGCTCATAACTTTCACACCGGAACTCCGATTGAGGTGCAGTTACTTCCTATGTACTCGTGATTGAAAGCTCTTCAACTTTTCTTTAGATGCCTCATCCGAATTCTAGGTAAAAATTACAACTTTACCCTTTTGACTTTCCTTCTTTTCTTTTTCGATTCTTCTAATTTCTTTCTTTTTTTATTGACATCAAATACCTGTAAAATCAGTACAAAATACCAGAAATTTGGTGTACTCGTTAGAATAAGTCAGTAGAAAGATTATGAAATAAAATCAAATCAATTATGTTGTTCGAGGTGTTAAAAGTAACTAACTTAAAGGGATAAATTTGGAAGAATTTATGCCTAATTAGTCCCCGAGCGTCGTGGCCACGATTGTGAGTAATCTGATAGTTTACTTTTTATTAATTACGTTATAAGTTTTTAATTTACTTATTTTACTATTCATGTGTTTTACTTATTTTACTTTATTTTTCGTTTCAGGCAAAGCTTAAGGAAGTGCATGAGTCGCAGTCTGATGCCGATAAGGCATCTTTGTCCACTGACGCACTCAGTCAAGTGCTTGGCGCTGATCGCAAGGAGAGGATAATGGGGTGAGCTCGCAGGTGGCCAAATCGAGGATCATCGGATTGGAGACAAGCGACACCGGGTTGCCTCGAACGATGGACTCGCATGACGCGAAGTTGTCCCATTTGGAGGCGATGGTCCAAGATATGTTATCATTCATGAAGCATTCATTGGGCGAAGACCGTAAGGCAAAAGGGAAGGAGAAGGTGGTGGAGCAGGAGGTGCTGGAGGACGAGGATGTGGACCTCGCTGCTTCATCGTCGACACGTTTGAGCTGTTATTTTGATGATCCACTTCCCTATTTGGCTCCCTTTGACTGACCGATGTCGACACTTGGTTGGATGAGCGTGTTTATACTGGACATATTTGATGGACAACGGATATGGTGGGGGTGAGGGACCCGAATATCATCCAGGGTGCACTAGTTCATGGACGTGAGCTTCAAGACATCGAGTCCAAGGTGCTCGTCACGCATGTGATGCCTGGGAAGGAGAACTCCCCATTGTGGTTGCGCGAACAATGCGGCACAATGTATATTAGGGGGTGTGTCAATTCATATATCACGTGGGCTACTCACCTCCTCAAAGCTAACCTTACCTAAGATATGTAGTGACATTATTTGAATTGAATTGTTTTTAAGTTGGTACATTTGGAATTATATTTGGATTATATCGTGATGCATATTGTCTCTATTTTGAATGTATATTTTCATTATCTTTATTTTATTTGGATATATGATGCTTGAATAGGTACAACGTTGCTATAACATGTACAAATATACTACTGGGCAGTGGCAGTGGCCAAACTGCCCAGCAGATATTTTTTCAATTCTACCCAGAATTGTCACTGTCATTGATCGTGATAAGTCCTTGACAAAGAAACTTGTCAGATAATTTTTTAACCATTGTTCCGGGCTTATCACGGTCCTTAACCGTGACAAAGTTGTCAACTTCAAGGACCGTGATAATTCTAACGAACTTGTCACAGTCATTGACAGTGACAAAAAAAGTTGTCACATCAGGAATTGTCACGGTCATTGACCTTGACAAGTTAAACTTGTCAAGGTCAATGACCGTGACAATTCGACAGATTTAGTGTAGTATCCAAAGACATTTTAACAAAGCAAATGGTGAGTGATCCTTAAGTTCACTCTCAAGTTTTCAAAATTGTTCACCAAGCAACCATTTATAAATAGACAAGATGGTACTTTCTGGTGTGATGCATGACAACATTACTTTTTGTCCACTATTACACTAGGTGTAACACTACAATAGAGAGATCGTCGTAGACATTGATAAATAGTAATAAGGATAAAAGTATTTTCAAATATTTATCACAATGGAATATTCCATTGGCATGCAAGTGACACCTCAACCCTAATGTTTTGCTATATATAGAGCACTAAGGGCACAATTACCAACAAATGGAAACACGAAAAAATAGCAATGTTACTGTACACAAATTCTCTCAATAAGCTATTCGCTCCCTCCTCTCTCCAAGATATTCAAGTATTTATCTCTCCACTCTAAAAAAAAATACTGCTCTCAAGTGGTTCATTCCTTCATTTACTATTAAAAATTTGTATTAAATCATTAGCTGCTCATTGTTGTAAACAGAAACATCATTATTACATTATAAAGTTAGTTTTCGTCTTTGTTCTTGTTATTGAGATATTATTTCCTTATAGACAGTTGCCATTGGAATGGGTCACGCCTCACCGATTTACAGATATTTGATTAGGCACATATTCTTCATATTTATTCCCTTAATTTCGATATTTTTATGATCCCATGCAGAGTAAATAGCTTGGATTTGTCTCGTATTTATGCTACTAACCCCTTTTGACAAGTATTTCGTGTTTTGTGTATTTCTCATGTGCTTTATAGGTATTTCATGCAAGTTACTGCGAAGGAGAACTCAAAACAATGAAAGAAAGCAAGAAATGTGAAGTTCAAGGGTATTTTCATAATTTTGCAGCCTTATTCTTGTAACAACCCTCGATTCTGGGAGGCTCATTTTATATTAATTTTACTGCATAAGGTAACTACATAAAATGTGGGGACTGGAGTAAATATTAATTTAATGAATTGAAAGTTAATATTTACTAGATTGATGCATATTTACTGTATGTGAAAGTAAATATCATCAGGTTGCATGTTTGTAGTGTCATGTATTTTTAAATGGCCTTTTTTGGATGCCAGTTTAGAGGGTGTAGTTAGTCTCGGAAGGTGCGAGACAGTCAAATTAAGTGCCATATTGTGTTTTTGTGTTTCGGGCACTTTTACCTGGTTTTAGCTTAAACGCGTATTTGGGAGTCATTTTAATGTGGTGTTAACCATTTAAGTTGGGAGTTTTTAACCTAAGTCACGATTTAGTCTTCTAAACCCCCCCCCCCCCCCCCCCCCCTAATTTCCTAACTTGTGTCTTAAACATAGAGAGAAAAAGGAAAGAAAGAAAGAAGAAGAGAAAAGAGGAGAAAGAAGAGAAAAATGGAGATTGAAGATGGATTGTAGCTGCTACTCAAGGAAATCTGAATTTGCAACCCTAAGGCAAGTTTTCTACTTGCTAATATATGTTTTAAGATGAATAAATTGCGTGATATTTATGTATATATATATATATATATATGTGGAGATCACAAAATGGAAATTATGGTATTTAAACTTAGATTTGGTTTTGATGATAAGATTGTGAATTATTATGGTTATAAATCATGTAGGAAAATCTTTGGGTAGATAAATATTGTTGGTTGAGTTCAAAATAGAAGAGATTTAGGGTTTGGGAAAAGTGAAATTTTTCACTTGGTTTAAACTTTGGAAGAAGGAAGAACCCTAGGTCTGCTACGACCGGTCGACCGCGGTCCCAGGACCGGTCGACCGGGCTTTTGCGGGAGGCTTACTGCTTTCCTACAACGGCATAAATTTTGAGCGCGGTCGACTGCGGTTCCCTGATCGGTCGACCGGCCCCTCCCACCTGAGTCTTCTTTTTTTCTTCTTAGGCCAAATTTGGAGACGCGGTCGATCGCGGTCTCGGGACCGGTCGACCGGTTCCCTGTTTTTCATTCTAAAATTTTATTTTGTTTCCTAAAATTTATTTTCTTCAATAGGGACTAGGAACCTTCTTGAATGAAGTAAATTTAGAGTTTCAAAGTCCTAGATGAATTAGTTATCCACCCTACATTAGAAACAAGATAGGTTGGGACCTTTCCGGGAATATGCCAATTGAAGTTAGGGCATTCTTTTCTTCTAGTTAATTATTATAAACTAGGAGATGTATTGTTATGTTTGGGAGGCCTTATAAGCTTAATTAAGCTATATTAGTTTTGATGGTTTATATTACCACCCCAAAAGAGTGTTGGGAGATTTTTAAAAGCTCAATTGAGCTATGCTAACCTTGGAGGTTCATAATATCACCATAAAGATGAATTTGGAGAATAAATTGAGGAGTTTAATTACTCCTTTGAGGTTGTAGTAATGATATAATTTATCATATGGCTCCGGAAAATAAGTGATATTATTTACGAAAAGTAAATGGTAATGGTTTCGAATAAAATGAAACATATACATGGAATTGAAATGAAATGGAAATGATATTGATTTTAGTAATTGATAATTTACTTAATCTTGAACCGATAAATAATGATTTACTTGATTTTGAAAATGATAAATAAAATGGTTTAAACACACCTCTCTAAATGACATCATAAGGGAAGTCCGCGCGTGAGGTGAAGCCCCCTGGCTAATGAATGCAGGGTGGATATAGTCCTAGGCCATTTGAGCATTTGTGTTGTATATTTTCTGCGATGGGTAGGAGAATATGAGTGTGGTCTTGACTATCCCGCATGCACATGGCCGCTTCCCGACGTCTTGCGATATAGGTGCCTAGGTTGTCTTATGATAGGCCCTGGAAGATGATGATCATTTAGGGGCGCGCACAGTGGGGAAACCCAGATGGGCGGTCTTAGAATTCGTTATGTGTATATATATATAACAGTTCATAATCAAGTGGGACTTGATGTATTTGATATGCCATAAATAGCATGATGAAGTGCCACAAAGAGCACATATAAATGCCACAAAGAACATTTTAAAATGATTATTTTCCTGATAAGGAAAGGATTTTAACAAAAAAAAATGAGATAAAAATGCCATAAAGAGCATAACATCATGATTTTACATATATTTCCTGTTAAGGAAAAAGATGTATGAGATAATTGGTACCCATGATAAGTTTTCAGATTTATGTTATTTGTTGTATCTTCCTGCTTAGTTAAATTAAACTCATGCTTTTCTTCATTTCGTTAGCTTATGCTGTAGAACTGTGTAGTTAGATTTGTTTTCTTTTGTCTTTTCTAGCATGATGATATACATTACTGTCATACTCTTTATTCATCTGGTAATCATATAGAACCGGGCCCTGACCCGTTTACATTTCTTGTTGCATACGCATCTTGTCTCCGCTCAGGTACTCCGTCGCATAGATGCCTGATTTAAATTCCTATTCCGATGTCCTCGGCGAGCCGTGATGCATTGCTGGTATTACGGGATACATTTGGTATAAACGTTTTCATTTTTGTATTCTAGCTAAGATCGGATCTCTTTTACTCGGGCGAGAGGCCCAAGCTTTTGTAATTGATTAATGTAATGTATTATATGAATTTATTGAGATTGTTTAACAATGTTGTATGTATCATTGGACCGATAATATATGGGTCCTCTTATTTGTCTCTTGTAGTAATAGTAATACATATTCATCCTTGAGGTTTCCCCTATCTTTTCAGGAATTGGGTTGTTTCTTTTATTTTATTTACTTTAAATTCAAAATTTTTGGCAACCCGTTTTCTGAAATATTGGGTGGTTATCCTGGATACTCTATATTTTATTCTGATGCTGAGAATGATTCCATCTATGATTCCGTTATATTGGAGTATTGGGCTGGCCACCCCTTATTTTGGTGAGCGGGTTGTCACAATTATGGAGGTGGGTCCAATTGTAAAGTTGAAGGGATTCCAATTACAAGAACACTGGAAAAAATGGCACCTCAATCCGAGCTACGGTGAAGAAGTTACGAGGTTTTGAAGTTGCGAGATAATGAAGAGTCATTTTCAGAACTCAAGAGTCAAAACTCTTGAAACTTCTTGTTTAATTCATTTTTATTAGTTGTAAAACGTGGTGAGGCAAGTTAAGAGTCAAACTTAGGTATTATAAAAGGGCAAACCCCTATTAGGAAGTGAGATGAGTTGTTTTTATCAAGTTGTAGGAGGCTAGTAGTTAATTTTTAGAGGATTCTTGTAACCAAGAACCCTAGTTTTGAAGTTTGGCTACTATTCAAGATTCAAGGTTCTATATAAGATTCATCATTCATCCATTGCAAGTAATTTTAATTTATTGTCTTTACTGCTTTCCTAGTTAGTTTAATTAATTGTTTGCTTTCTAATTTTCCAATCCCAATTCAAGTCATGTTCTCAATATTCTAGATTTAGTTATGAATTCCTACACTTTTAGTTTTAATTTTTCTTTTATTTTAATCATGTTAAGCAAAGTTTTTAAGGGTGGGGACGCATGAACCCAACCCGATGTGGTATGCATAGATATAAAATTTTCCCTCTAAATTAAATAAGTGATTAGATCGTGTTGTATCGTTTCACAACCATTGTAGAACTTTTGACCTCGTTTGCCCTAGGTGACCGAGGTGCTTAAGAATGCAACGTGCGTGAACTATTGCAACACGGCTTTACTCATTCTTTGATTATGTATGATGCGGGATTGAACCTCATATATGTAATGCTTTGGAGTACTAAAGACTGGGTCTGATCAATTATCTAATTTATGACTAATTTTGTATTGGCATACACACAAGGGTTTGGGGGATTGTATTCTTAACCCATTTCTTCATTCATATTAATTATTTAATTTCTCATGCATAGGTTAATTTAATTGAATCTAGTGAATTCATAGATAAAAACCATAAAAATCAATCATCTTTTTCTTTTCTTTTATTTTAACATCAACTTTAGGATTAAACTACCTTACCTTTGTCGTCACATTCACACGTCCTAATTCCCTGTGGATACGATGCCTAGACTCGCCACCATACTCCTTAATAAGTGTAGTTACAAGTTTATTTTTTTTGTATTGAGGTTGGAAGCCGATAACAACGACTAGCGTATTACACGGACGCTCGGTTTACACCTCGATCAATATTTATCCCCTTAATTTCGGTATTTTTATGATCCCGTGCAGAGTAAATAGGTTGAATTTGTCTCGAATTTGTGCTACTAAGCCCTTTTGACAATTATTTTGTGTTTTGTGTATTTCTCATGTGCTTTATAGGTATTTCATGCAAGTTAGTGCGAAGGGGAACTCAAAATAGTGAAAGAAAGCAAGAAATGTGAAGTTCAAGGGCATTTTCGTAATTTTGCATCTTTATTCCAGAGGTGGGTCCAATTGGAAAGTTGAATATATTCCAATTACAAGAACACTGAAAAAAACGGCACCTCAATCCGAGCTACAGTGAAGAAGTTATGAGGTTTTGAAGTTGCGAGATAATGAAGAGTCATTTTCAGAAATGAAGAGTCATTTTCAAAACTGAAGAGTCAAAACTCTTGAAATTTCTTGTTTAATTCATTTTTATTAGTTGTAAAACGTGGGGAGGTAAGGGAAGAGTCAAATTTAGGTATTATAAAAGGTAAAACCCTATTAGGAAGTGAGAGGAGTTGTTTTTATCAAGTTGTAGGAGGCTAGTAGTTAATTTTTAGAGGATTCTTGTAACCAAGAACCCTAGTTTTGAAGTTTGGCTACTATTCAAGATTCAAGGTTCTATTCAAGATTCATCATTCATCCATTGCAAGTAATTTTAATTTATTGTCTTTATTTTTTTCCTAGTTAGTTTAATTAATTGTTTGCTTTCTAGTTTTCCAATCCCAATTCAAGTCATGTTCTCAATTTTCTAGATTTAGTTATGAATTCCTTCACTTTCAGTTTTAAGTTTTCTTTTATTTTAATCATGTTAAGCTAAGTTTTTACGGGTGGGGATGCATGAACCCAACCCGATGTGGTATGCATAGATATAAAATCTACCCTCTAAATTAAATAAGTGATTAGATCATGTTGTATTGTTTCACAACCATTGTAGAACTTTTAACCTCGTTTGCCCTAGGTAACCGGGGTGCTTAAGGATGCAACGTTCGTGAACTATTGCAACACTGCTTTACTCATTCTTTGATTATGTATGATGCGGGCTTGAACCTGATATATGTAATGCTTTGGATTACTAAAGACTGGGTCTGATCAATTATCTAATTTATGACTAATTTTGTACTGGCATACACACTAGGATTTGCGAGAGTGTATTCTTAACCCATTTCTTCATTCATATTAATTCCTTCTTAGTTAGTTAATTTCACATGCATAGGTTAATTTAATTGAATCTAGTTAATTCATAGATAAAATCCATAAAAATCAATCATCTTTTTCTTTTCTTTTATTTTAACATCAACTTTAGGATTAAACTACCTTACCTTCGTCGTCACGTTCACACATCCTAATTCCTTGTGGATTCAATACCCAGAATCACCACTATACTCCTTAAGAAGTGTAGTTACAAGTTTAGGGTTTTTTTGTATTGAGGTTGGAAGCCGATAACAACGACTAGCATATTACATGGACGCTCGGTTTACACCTCGATCAATATTCATATACCCCAATACCACTACTCGCCAACATTTGGTGACTTCGCTGTAAAGGTATCCTCATTGACATGGATAAAGAAGGTCATAATGTTTATAAGTAACTAATATTTGAAGACAGTCCAGGGGCAATGGAGCTCAAAAGTGACCAAACCGTCAATGAAAATATTGTTATCATAGGGACACGAGGTCCTGGCCCATTTGGAGGCCAAGAGAGCAACTCATCTTCTCCTCAGCTGAATGGAATGAATCTCATGAGTATGTTTTTAGATTTTATAAAGAAGCACAAGATGAACTTGGAAAATTTGAGTCGGGTCTATGCTACACCGATGGTGGCTCCTACGAGAGGAACAGTGGCACCAGAGGTGATTCCGGCCAAGAAAGTCGTGAACAAGAAGACCCCAACCCCCATTGCCTCACTAGTAGCAAAGGAAACGGGGATGAAAAATCACCCTCCAGAGTTGTTATAATAGAGAAGGTGAAGAAGATCATCTTACTCAAACAGAAATATCCTCTCATGTATGAGGAGTTGAAAAATCCTTACCCAGATAGTGATAATGAGAATGTTCCACCAAAATTCATAAAGTCCAATGGCAAAGGCGAGAATCCCAGGGAGCATGCCAAAAGTTTCGTGGAAGACCTTTGTGTTCACTGCAACGACGAGAACTTAAGATTATGTAAGTTCTAAAAAACTCTCACTGACAAAGCTTACTCGTGGTATTCCCACTTGTCACCAAATAGTAATCCCACTTAGGAAGAGTTTCATAGATAGGTCATACAAAAATTCTTTTTGGTCGAAGATGAGTCCATTCTAAGACATCTATCCCAAGAAGTACAAAAAACTAGTGATGAGTTAATGAAGCACATCAAGCGTTTTAGAGAAAATTATCTAAGCGTCCCGTAGGAGGTCACTAAATTAAGGCTATTGCAAGTATACATAAAACAATTTGCTCAAGGAATAAAAAGTCCACTTGATTAACGAAACACGTGAGGGAACCTTCAGGGATTTCACTCGAGAAGCAAGGAATATAGCCATAATAATAAAGCCAAAAGCTCACAACTAGAGTACCCATGTAGTTCTTCAACCAAGAAGATTTAAAGTCACTCGGTGGTAAGCTATTAACTATGTGCATAGTAGTACCAAAGGAAAGAAAAATGGTCAAGTATTAAATATTAGTGACTCGAGTAAAAGGAGGTTTGTAGATGAGGTTCCCCCGCCATTGCCAAGTAGTGTTGAAGAAGATATGGATTGTTTTTAATCATTGGTACAAGAAGGAATGGAAATCCCACACTACTTGAATGGTTAGGTACTAACAGTTGCAGAAAGAGGTGATGCAAGGTTTTGTGAGCTAAACTAGAGAGTTCATCATTTGACAAAAGATTGTTATTACTTGTGCAGGATAATAAACAAAAAATACTTCAATGGAACTCTTCAAATCCCTCATATGGATGTTAGTGACAATCCAGTACCCATCAATCAATATGGTTTTGACCACATGGTTGTAGCTGATGACTTAGATGAGATGATCGAGTCTGAGGAGTTGATGGAAAATGATAAAGCCTGTAGCAAGTGGCTGCTCAGTTTAGCCAATACAAAATATCAGTGTGACTGGGGCAAGGAGATACATATTGAAGAGGGTAATGTTAGTGTGGTGCTTGCAATTGATGAAAGTGGAACCTCTAAGGTTGAGTATATTTGCAATGCACAAACCTACAAAGTAGATATTGACTTTAAATGCCCAGATATTACATAAATTCCAAAGTTCAAATGGTTTTTCAATCAAATTAGAGTGGAGTCTGAGACCAAAGTGGCAGTCACCAGGAAAATTCTAGAGGAAGTACAAGACCGACGGGATCTTCCCATCAAATGACATGGTTATATTGGAGAGCTTATCAAGAGGTACACTTCAGAAGTAGTGTTTTTTTAGGCTAATAGGCAGGTGCCATTCTTTTCCAATAGACCCTTTATATGTTACTGCTTTAGTGAATGGGATTAGTTTCCCACGAGAACTATTTGATGGAGGAGCATCAATCCAGATCGTATCCATAAGAAGTCTTTATGAGATACGAATCTCATAGTAGAATATTGTACTAGTTCCTCTAGTGATTTTAGCCTTTACTAGTGCTGAAATGTAATCACTCGGATATTTGAATGTGGGGATTAAGTTGGGTAAATTATCTTCTCACATAAAATTTCACGTTATTAATGATAACACCAGTTATCAGCGACTTATTAGAAGGGCGTGGATGGACACGGAGGGCATAGTACCCTCCATATTTCACTAGTGTGCGAAGACCAACATTCGGGGAACTAAGATAGATATCAAGGAAACTGAAAGGCCTTTCTCGATGGAAGAGGACCATTTAGTTGATGCAATATTTTACATTGATATTGATAAAGAAAGAAAAGTTTATTTCTTAAAAGAGTAGAAGAGTCCCAAGTAGTTAATGAAAGGGGCTAAATCGAGAAATTTGATCATGACAGACTAGTCCCACGACTGGATCCCTCTGGAGGAAAAGACAAAGGAAAAAGAAAACTAGAAGAAAGTGCAAGGCCTTCTCGAACTTGTAAGAAGGTGGTTTTTTTACCCAATGGAAAGGTGATTTACCATTTATAATAGTGTGCGCGAGTAGCATTTTAGGGATAAAGGAGTCGACCCGATGACGGAATGCTTCGTAATTGATGATTCCCATATAGTTAAGCATGCTAAGGAAATGAAGGAAGCTCCAAAGTGCATAAAAGATGGACCAAGAGAACAACTTCAAGAGTTATAGGAGTTAAATTTGGGGGAAGGATGACCCATCTTACTTTCTAAGGGCCTGAGCTCAAAGTAACAACATGAGGCTGTCAACTTGCTCAAAGAATACGCAGACACGTTTGCATGGAAATGCACAGAAATGTTGGGAATTAACCTAGAGGTTAGCTCTCATAATCTGAACATTTGACCTAATTCTTAGTTTATTTAACCCATTCAACATTCTGTTTGACCTTTGAGCATTGTGCCCATTGCTAAAATGGATAACAAATAAATCATAATATTTATGGATTTTCCACATTTAAATAAAAAATGTCCAAAAGATGAGTTTCCTTTGTCGAGTATTGATAGCCTAGTAGACTTGATTTCCATACAGGAGTTTTAAGTTTTATGGATGGGTACATTGATACAACCAGATTAAGATGGATTGCGTGGATGCGGACAAAATAGCCTTTTGGACTCCTCTAGGAAATTTATACTATATAATTATGCCGTTTGGTTTGAAGAATGATGGGGAAACATACCAGCGAACCATGATGGTATTGGTCCATGATTTATTTGATAATATATTAGAATTATAAGTGGATGACTTTACGATGAAATCCAAAATTGAGAGTAGACATATTCATGATTTGAGAAGATTTTTTAACGTTATTGAAAGTACAAGATGAGGATGAACCCCTCATAGTGTGCCTTCGAGGTTACTATAGGAAAGCTCCTCAAATTTATGGTTAACAGGCAAGGCATGAAAATGAATGGTGATGAGAAGAAAACATTTTTTCTGATGCCACTATAATAACCCTTATTTTTTAGTAATTGTTTTTATATAAATTTTTCCATGTGGGGTAATAATATAAAATAATAAAATTTCGAGTAAATATTATTTTAAGTGATTTAAGATATAATATTTACTAAGTTTTGCATATTTACTGTTAAGTGATCATAAATAACATCATATTGTGTTTTATTGCGTCGTTGTGCTTTAAGCGACGGTTATGACTTATATTCCAATTGAATCATTATTAATGAATTAACAACATGAAATGTTGTACGATATTCTGGATGCCAATTTTGAGGGTACGGTTAGTCCGAAAATGGTTGTGATAGTCAAAATAAGTGTTATGTTGTATTTTTGGGTTCCGGGCACTTTTGACCGGTTATGACTTAATTACGTTATTACGAGTCATTTTAATTGTGTAGTAACATTTAAATGTTAGACTTAATATAATTTGGGTATATTAGTCTTGCTAGAGCTTTTAAGCTCATTTTATGTTTTAAACTTAGAGAGAGGTAGAGAGAGAGAGAGCTTGGGAGAAAATGGAGAGAAAAGAGAGAATTGGATATTTGGAGCTTGGGATCGTTGCTACGGGAAGAGAATCCGAGACTACAAACTTGAGGCAAGTTTCTAACTTGCAAATGTATGATTTAGTATGGATAATTTGCATATATAGTTGTGTTTTTTTGGAGATTTAACCATTAATCGGTTTACGATGATTTCAGTGTTTAAACCCTTAATCTTTGATTTAAATTTGGTTTGAGTTGGAGATATTAGTTAGTTATTGTGTAGGAGTGAAGTGGGTAAATTTTTGGTCTATGATGTTGAGATTGGATGGAAGAATTGAAATTTGGGGATTTAGGGTTTATATCAACCCGTAGCCCAAACTGGGCAATCTGACCAGGGCTAATCGATTCGCCCCCTTAGCGAATCAATTCGCTATTAATGGGGGGCTACAGGTATGAGGAGCCGAATCGATTCGGGTTAAGGCCGAATCGATTCGGGCTGAGACAGGTAGTTAGTTTTTCTCAGCCGAATCGATTCGCTTTTTGGGCGAATCGATTCGCCACCAGGGGCGAATTGATTCGGTCCTAGGCGAATCGATTTGGAAATCGTGTTGTTTTATAGGGTTTTCCAACTTGGTTTCTAGTCCTTTTCTTTTAGTTTTAAGGTTTAGGAACCTTCTCTTGGGAAGTAATAAAGAGGATTAAGGGTCTATATTATGGGGATTAATACCCTAGATTAGTATGGGGTAATTGGGCTTATTTCGGGGGTTATTCAATAGAAGTTAGTGTCGTTTTCCTCTAGGAAGCTAGCCTAGGACTGAGGGAAAGTTGGATAGTATTGGTTTGAACTCTTAGAGACTAGTATAAGGAAAATTACCCTCGGTAGCCTATAGTATTGTTTTGAACTATTGGAGATTAGTATGAGGATAATTATACTTTATATCCTACGTTGTTAAAAACATATGACTTCGTGAATAAGAAACGTACATTTTAAATTGGAATATACTAGTTAAGCACGAATATTTTTGTGAATTTAAAAAAATGGATGTTTTAAATTGGCATATCTTGTGAATCATGGCATGCATATACATACCTCTCTAAATGCTATGATAAGGGAAGTTACACGAATGAGGTGATGTCCCCTGGCTAGTGAATGAGGGGAGAATATAGTCCTCGGCTATAGGACCGGTGGTTATATTGTGTTATTGTTTTATTCGAAGTGAAGTAATTCCGGGTATGGTTATGACTCACTGTCGAAGGTATATGGCCGCTTCCTACACGATGCGATTAAGGTGCCAAGGTGGTCTTGGTTATAGGCCCTGGAAGATGATAGTATTTAGGGGGCATCCAGTGGGGTGATTCCCGGAAGGATGGTCTTAGAATCATTATATTGTGACTATAACTATTCTCACAAAAGTGGCATTTTATAAATGGCTAAAGAATTTTATAAATCAACTTTGTGGCATAAGTTTTCCAATGGTAAATGGACTTATGAAGTAATATTTTATGAATTTGTAAATTAAGCATGATTAATGGAATTTAGCTATTTCTCTTAATTAAACAGGTAGTTTAATTTATAATGATCTAGAGTGACGATAGGATGTGTATTTAGATGAGAGGTGAAGATGATTCTTATATTGAAGAGCGAATCCAACCTGTTTATGATATTTAGCCCTCATAACTGTTATGCATTTTATTCGCACGTATATCATATCAAACCGGGCCCTGACCCATTTATATTTCTCTTTCTTGTGTGGTACTCTTTTATGCTCAGGTGCTCCGCTGCAAGGGTGCCCGATATCATCCTTCCTTCCTAGAGTCAAGGAGCTACAACATTTTTACTGATGTTGTAGGATTTTTATTATAAACGCATCCATCTTTTGTATACTCTACTTATGATCAGACTGAAGATTCGGGCGTGTTGCCCAAGATTTGTGCTTGCTTATATACTGTGATATTTATTTGTAATACTTGGTGTAACTGTTGTATTGGTCTGTTAATTGACAGCTTATTCAGTTATTATTTTGTTGAACGGTTATTAAACTGTCATTTATATTTATATTTATCCACCTTCTTTTATAAATTGGGTTGTCGAAATTGTTTTTATTAAACTTGCAATTTAATTGACATCTGTTTTCTAAAATAACTGGTGGTTATATCCAAATTTTATGTTTACATTTGTGATGCTAAGAATGGACCATCTATGATTCCTGTATTTATTGGAGTATCGGGGTGGACACCTCTTATTTTAATAAGCGGGGTGTCGTAGATGGTATCAGAGCATCAGGTTCTAGTGTCCTTAGGAATCTGTGCGAACGTACTTTCCTTTCAGCGTTGCTTTTGATTTTTCATAGAGCCTTAGGATTAGGATTGTTGATTCCTCTTGTGAGATTTTGTTCTCCTGCTATAATGTAAGATTTTAGTAAAACTTTTGCGCGCTCGTTCGATATTCGTGTGCTTATTGATGAAGGGCAAACAGGGAAGGCCGTTATGAGGGCAACGGGAGGCGAGGATTAGTTAGAACTGTAAGTTGAAGTCGGGGATGAGGATCGTAGTGGAGGTCACTCCCTTCGTGGTATTTTTTTAGATTGCTACAACGACCAATAAAGTACAGTAGCTATATCTACCCAAGTACCGCTATGGTAGAGAGTGGTGCTAAACTTGAATTACCCAGTGAAGTTAAATTGGTGAAAAGTTTGAAAGGTCCTTGATAAGGACCATACGTTGAAGTTAAGTCATACGGAGGCAATGTAACTTCATTCAGTGGAAGTATAGGGCTCAGAAGCTTTGGCTTAAAGTGGGGTATAGGAATGCCCAGATGTGAAAATTTAAGGAATTTTTTTTTCACTCATTGGAGCAATGTCGAAATGGTGGGAAAGGTAGTCACCATATTTGGGGGAGTAGGATGTTTTGCTATGGTTTTAACAGTGAGTTCGTTTGATTTATCAGAAATGAAGAGAATGAAGCTTCTCAATTATTCACATGAGGATCAGTCAGAGGCTGACAGTGAATAAAGAGTTATATGGTTAAGGAAACCTTGCACCGAATTAAGGTAGGTACAATGAAGAAAGAGTACTTCAGTGGAGTGATAGGATCACTAGTAAGTGTTGCTAACACTTATGAAGAAGTCGTGTTCGTGAAACCCCATTGGTTGACATCCACCCGGGAAATTCATTGAAATAAGGCAGTTGAGGCCGATAGCATGTTCTCTTTTATTAGCGGAGTTAAGGGAACTACGAGGGTGATTGTCAGGATCGAGGCTATAGAGTCTGAGATATTGAAAACTTTAACATGGTCAGGGTGGCCAGAGATGGGGAATGATTGTGATGTGGAATGTAGAACCACACACTTTGATCTTGCCCAGTAGGAGTTAAAGGACAAGAATAGGGTGCCTAGATGGGGCATTGATTAAAGTAATTTTTGGTTCACATAGGACAAGGGTACTGTATCTGGGAACAATATGGAGCAACCAGGGTAATTGGAAAGAATGTTGTTATGAGTTCCACCTCGGATGAGGGAGGTGTATTCTGTGTGGCAGGATTAAGTCACAGTATTTTATTAGCCCTAGATTCGTGTGTGTAATTCGAGCTTTGTGGTAGTATCGGTAATATTATAGAGGGTATATTTATATGTTTTTCACGGTAGCGAGGTTCTATTTTCCTACATTCTCTATAAAAGCGGGTGTTGATATTTTAAAATTATATCGAATTTGTACTACTCGTTTTGTATGTGTTATACGAGTATAAAATATTTTGATTAGAGCGATAGTAGGCATATGATTGTGAGGCCATCGTATCTGCAGTTCCAGGGTGGAACTCGTTGTTCTGTAATATCTCACCTGGATAGGGGTTGAGACTTTATATACCTGGTCTAAGGTATGTAGGAATTGTTATTTTACCTCTTTTATGCTAACATATCTCCATGGTAAACAAAGTTAAGTAGTAGTGTATTGGAGGGGTTCCTTGTTTGGATTTCGCTTGCGAGACACTCCACGCATGAACCTTAATGACGTTGGGAGTGGAGAGATGTTACTTTATGTTAGGATGTTGGTTTTGGTGGAATTCGCTGAGAGTCGCGTGATTGATCAAGGGCTAATAGAAAGTAAATGTGCGGTGCAAAAGCACTAAAAATGTTCCTCTTACCGGATATATGTGGGCGAAACAAGGATAAGGAAGTCGAATTGAGTCTTATAGACAGGCCTTGATTAGAAGGAAAATATAAAAGATATATATTTGGGAAGAAGATTCATAACACTTTGCAGAAAGTAGGCGCCCCGATTAGTTAGATTTTTCCATTTCGCCGAAATGGAAGGACATAGAGGTAGAAGCACGTTAGTAGGGTTACGAATTAGGATTTTTAGCGGTCCCGCTTGGGTGCCTTAGGTCATTATATCTTGATGACCGACGAGGCGAGGTAATAGTGTAACGGTAGGGTTCCTTATTTTGATTTCGCTTTGCAAGACGTCCCACTCATAAAATCGAGCAAATGTCGAAAATTGAGAAAGGTCTCGGGCACTAGGGATTTAGTTAGTATAGTACTCATTCTACGCGTGTAAGAAATGCATTGACCTTAAGATTATTAGGAAGTAAGGCCAATGAAGCATGTGGCGTTGTTTTCGGAATTTTGTAGTGAGTTAACCCCGAGAAGATTGGCGGGTTAATTTTAAGAAGGATTGTGTTTCCAAGAATAAGGAATATGGAATCTTGAGTAACTCGGGCCACCAGCCCGAGAAGAATGTGAGGCCCATCTCTAGAGAAACTATTACGTCTGTGACCTAGCTTTTGATGAGCTGAAGAACAAGTTGACTCCTACTCCTGAACTCGCGTTGCCAAGATCGGGAGTGGACTATTTGGTCATTACGGACGCGTCTTCACAAGAATTGGGAGGTGTGTTACTACAGGAGCATGGGGCGATTACGTATGTGTCTTGCAAGATTAAGCCCCATGAGGAGAACTATCCCATGCATAACTTAGAGCTTGTCGCAATAGTGTTCGCCTTAAAGATGTGGAGGCACTACATCCTGGGAGAGAAATTCAGTCTTTTCACGGACCACAAGTCGATACAATGTTTGTTCTCACAGAAATATCTAATTGTGCGGCAAAATCGATGGTTGAATTTCGTAAAAGACTATCAATTTGATATTCATTATCACCCAGGAAAGGCAAATGTGGTAGCGGATATGCTGAGTAAAAAACCCGTGGGGGAACTAGCGAAGGCATAGAAAGCTAAGTGGAAGGATCTTAACTAGGAAGATGCTATTACAAGGGCGTTTATATCAATGTTGACCGTTATGCCTGCTATTGTGATGAGAGTCGTGGAAGACCAAGGAAGGGACATTTATGAGTTTATCTCTTAAGGCACCACTTGTTAATTGGTGAATGTGGACCACCGGTAACTGATTGGATTGTTGCAACCGTTAGAAATACCGGTGAGAGAATGGGAGAGAATATCCATAGATTTTATCACTAGATTACCGACATCGTAAAACGACCATGATTTTATTTAGGTACTTGTCGATCGTTAGACCAGATCGCCACACTTCCTACCAGTGCAGATGGATTATATTATGGAGTTTGTGAAATCTTATGGGGTACCTATCAATATAGTGTCAAACCGAGACAAGATTTTTGTATCCTATTTGTGAAGAAGTTTCCAGGAAACGACGGGGGCCGATTAAAGTTGAGTACCTTCTACCTCTCGCAAACATATGGATAAAAACAGGGAGAGTCAACAAAATGTAGGAGGACATACTTTTGACATGCATACTTAACTTTTACGGTGGATAGGAGCAAAACCTTCTTCTGGTCAAATTTTTATACAATAATTCGTACAAAAATCATGATAGGTATGGCACCGTATATGGCATTGTATAGCGGGCCGCGTAGATCACCTGCTTATTAGTTGGAAGTAGGAGACAATAAGCTTCTTGGACCTAAAATGATCCAAGATATATTTTCGAAGATTGAGTTCATTCAAAACTGCATACGAATTGCCCAAGATTATCAGAAGGGCTATGCCGACACGAATAGAAGTCTTGTAAAATTTAAGGTAGGGAATCAAATTTAATGAGGGTATTTTCAATGAAGGGTATAACGCGATTTGGGTTGGAAGGAAAACTTGCACCGCATTACGTAGACTTTTTCCCGATGTTGTAAAGGTAGACCCGATAATTCATATGAGGAACAACCGGTTACTATTTTAGCTCATGGAGAGTATAGACTAAGATCAAATGTGGTACCCTTGGTCCAAGTCTAGTGGCGACGCCACAATGCCGAGGAATTAACTTACGAACGAGAGAAGGATATTTGAGAGATGTACGCCCTAGTCTTTTTATAAGGTACGCCTGAGTTTTGAGGATAAAATTCCCTTATAGGGGGGGGGGGGGGGGGGAGTATGTAATAACCCTTATTTTTGAGTAATTATTTTTATATAAATTTTACCATGTGGGGTAATCATATAAAATAATGGAAGTCGGAGTAAATATTATTTTAAGTGATTTAAGAGATAATATTTACTGAGTTGTGCATATTTACTGTTAAGTGACTGTAAATAGCAAGGTTTTAAAAAACGCGGGGCGTGATTGAGGCGTGGAGGCTAAGCCTTAAGCCTTAGAAGCCTAGGCGGGCCTAGGCGTAAAAAGGCGTTTAGGCCTTCTTAATATATTTTAATATTTTTTAACCATAACAAGGCTATTAAAATACAAAAATTTCACATATTATAAAAATATGTCTGAATATATGCAAATTAAAATACTATTTGATTATTTTGGATGAGATAATGGTTCGGTTTGTAAAGAAATTCTTTAAAAGGCGACATCGTTTCACTAAATCATTGTTGTTTTAGAAAAAAGTGCGCCTTAAGGGGTTTACCAAGAATTAGGCGTGAAAAGCGTAAGGCGAGGCGTTTCTCCCAAGCCTTAAGCCTAGGCGGAGCCTAGGAAGGTTTTTTAGAACAGTGTGTTTTATTGCGTCATTGTGCTTTAAGCGACGGTTATGACTTATATTCTAATTGAATCATTATTAATGAATTAATATGACGTTGGAATATGAAATGTTGTATAATATTTCAGATTCCAATTTTGAGGGTACGGTTAGTCCGAAAATGATTGCGATAGTCAAAATAAGTGTCATGTTGTATTTTTGGGTTCCGGGCACTTTTGACCAGTTATGACTTAATTACGTTGTTACGAGTCATTTTAATTGTGTAGTAATATTTAAATGTTAGACTTAATATAATTTGGGTATTTTAGTCTTGCCAGAGATTTTGAGCTCATTTTATGTTTTAAACTTAGAGAGAGAGAGAGAGAGAGAGAGAGAGCTTGGGAGAAAATGGAGAGAAAAGAGATAATTGGAGATTTGGAGCTTGGAATCGTTGCTACGGGAAGAGAATTCGAGACTACAAACTTGAGGCAAGTTTCTAACTTGCAAATGTATGATTTAGTATGCATAATTTTCATATATAGTTATGTTTTTTGGGAATTTAACCATTAATGGGTTTATGATGATTTTAGTGTTTTAATCTTTGATTTAAATTTGATTTGAGTTGGAGATATTAGTTAGTTATTGTGTAGGGGTGAAGTGGGTAAATTTTTGTTTTATGATATTCAGATTGGATGGAAGAATTGAAATTGGTGGAATTAGGGTTTATATCAACCTGTAGCCCAAACTGGGCAATCTGACCAGGGCGAATCGATTCGCCCCCTTAGCGAATCGATTCGCTATTAATGGGGGTTACAGGTATGAGGAGCCGAATCAATTCGGGTTAAGTCCAAATCGATTCGGGCTGAGACAGGAAGTTAGTTTTTCTCAGCCGAATCGATTCTCTTTTAAAGCGAATCGAGTCACTACCAGGGGCGAATCGATTCGGCCCTACGCGAATCGATTCGGAAACCCTGTTGTTTTATAGGGTTTTTCCAACTCGGTTTCTAGTCCTTTTCTTTTAGGTTTAAGGTTTAGGAACCTTCTCTTGGGAACTAATAAAGAGGATTAGGGGTCTATATTAGGGGGATTAATACCCTAGATTAGTATGGGGGTAATTGGGCTTATTTCGGGGGTTATTCAATAGAAGTTAGTGTTGTTTTTCTCTAGGAAGCTAGCCTAGGACTAAGGGAAAGTGGGATAGTAATGTTGTAAACTCTTGGAGACTAGTATAAGGAAAATTACTCTTGGTAGCCTATAGTATTGTTTTGAACTCTTGGATATTAGTATGAGGATAATTATACTTTGTAGCCTATGTTGTTAAAAACATATGACTTCGTGAATAAGAAACATACATTTTAAATTGGCATATATTGATTAAGGACGGATAGTTTTGTGAATTTAAAAAGTGGATGTTTTAACTTGGCATATCTTGTGAATCATGGCATGCATATACATACCTCTCTAAATGTTATCATAAGGGAAGTTACGCGCATGAGGTGATGTCCCATGGTTAGTGAATGCAGGGAGAATATAGTCCTCGGCCATAGGACCGGTGGTTATATTGTGTTGTTGTTTTATTCAGAGTGAGGTAATTTCGGGTACAGTTATGACTCACTGTCGAAGGTATATGGTCGCTTCCCATGCAACGCGATTTAGGGTGCCAAGGTGGTCTTTGTTATAGGCCCTGGAAGAGGATAGTATTTAGGGGCGCATCCAGTGGGGTGACTCCCGAAAGGATGGTCTTATAATCGTTATCTTGTGATTATAACTATTCTTACGAAAGTGGTATTTTATAAATGGCTAAAGAATTTTATAAATCAACTTTGTGGCATAAGTTTCCCAAATGGTAAATGGACTTGTGAAGTAATATTTTATGAATTTGTAAGTTAAGCATGATTAATAGAATTTAGCTATTTCTTTTAATTAAATAGGTAGTTTAATTTACAATGATCTAGTGTGACGATAGGATGTGTATTTAGATAAGAGGTGAGGATGATTTTTATATTGAAGCGTGAATCCAATCTGTTTATGATATTTAGCACTCATAACTGTTATGCATTTTATTAGCACGTATTTAATATCAAATCAGGCCCTGACCCGTTTATATTTCTCTTTCTTGTGTGGTTCTCTTTTATGCTCAGGTGCTCCGCCGCAAGGGCGCCCGATATGATCCTTCCTTCCTAGAGTCAAGGAGCTACAGTATTTTTGTGGATGTTGTAGGATTTTTGTTATAGATGCATCCATATTTTGTATACTCTAGTTATGATCAGACTGAACATTCGTGCGTGTTGCCCAAGATTTGTACTTGCTTATATATTATGATATTTTTTTATAATAATTGGTGTGACCGTTGTATTGGTCTGTTAACCGACAGCTTATTCGCTTATTTTTTTGTTGAACAATTATTAAACTGTCACTTATATTTATATTTATCCACCTTCTTTTAAAAATTGGATTGTCGAAATTGTTTTTATTAAACTTGCAATTTAATTGACATCCATTTTCTAAAATAGCTGGTGGTTATCTCGTACTTTTATGTTTACGTTAGTGATGCTAAGAATAGACCATCTATGATTCCTGTATTTATTGGAGTATCGGGCTGGCCACCTCTTATTTTAATAAGAGGGGTGTCACAGCCACCACCAAAGAGTCATAGACAACTAAAAAGTTTCTTGGAAAAAAATTCTTATTTGATAAGGTTTATACTGGCTTTGGAAGAGATAACCCATCATTTCTCACCAGTCATAAAAAATAAGTTGAAATGGATCTTAGTGGTGAGCAACAAAAGGTGTTTAAGAGCATCAAAGAAATTTTGACCTCTCCCTCAACTATGATTCCTCCAAAAGTAGGGAAGCCTTTGCTAGTGTATTTAGCTTCCATAGAACGATCTAATGGATTACTTCTTGCCCAAGAGATAGGAAGGTAGGAAAAGTCTATTTATTATTTGTCCCGAGTGATATCTAGGTTTTATTTAAGATACACAAGTGTGGAAAGACACTGTTTGTCCTTGATGTTTGTGGTCCAAATGTTAAGTCACTACCTGCTCGTGCTTAGAGTTCATATCATCACCATGCTTGATCCTATCAAGTACCTGCTCGCAAGAAAAAAAATGGTTTCTTATACTCTGAGAATATGATCTGAAATGTCTTGCACCCAAAGCTTTCAAAATTTAAGCTTTGGTTAATATCTTAGCTAACTTCGCAATTCATTTTTTTTAACCTCGGAGTGACGATTTACCCGAGGATAGCTTACAAGCTTGCTTTGTTGCAGAAATAAAAGAATAAAAAATGGAATACGATTGTTCCTATATACAAGGTACTGCAGTTAAAGGGATCATAATTTCTAATGCCGAAGAGAAGAACAATCTCTCTTACAAGTTGGACTTCAAGTGCTCGAATAATGAGGTGGAGTATGAATCACTCATACTTGGGGCTATTAGAGGCTTTGAGAAAAGGAATTAGAGTTTTGTGTATAAGAGGAGATTCCAACCTCATTGTGAAATAAGTTAATGGGTGATTTTCTCTCAAGCATGATAACCTTGCTCCTTACTGAGAAATCATCCAAAAGATAATGAATTAATTTCTATCTACCAAGATAGAGAGACATCCCATGAAGATGAACAGGAACCCCATGATGATGAACAGGCAGCTTGATGCTCTAGCGACAATTGCCTAGAAGTAATCTACAATAATTGTTCGGGGACGAATAATGCCCACAACAGTGAAATATTTATTTTTAACTTATGAGACTAATAATTAGAGAGGCTCCATGGTCACATAGTGGGAAAAGCATGAAGGAAAGATGAAGTTATCAGAGTTAGCAAGATTTTACATTCTCCAAAGAACTCTTTACTTCAAAGGTTCAGGGTATACTTGGATAGGTGTGTGGCAGAAGAAGAAGAAGCTACGAGTAATGCGTGAAACGCATTGTGGTGATACATACATCCCACTTTAAAGGTGATTACAATGAGGAGGCTACTACTGGCCCAATAAGAGTGTAGATTCTTCTCGTTTACAACAAAGTTGTTTGAAATGCCCAAGTTCAGTTTGATCAACCAGCACAATCTCAATGCGTAGAAGAGTTGGATATTATTACTGATATATAAAATTTATATCTATAAATTAAATGAAGGGAGGGGGAAATTCTTTTGTGATAAAAAATTTATTCATTTTGATTATTTTGCAAGAGGAAAATAAAGAAAACTACATGAAGAAACATGTCACTTATTTTTACATGGTCAAGAGTGAGATGTACATGAAAAGATATAATGATAAAGATTTGAAGTGTGCGAATAAGGAAGAAATGGCAAAATATCTAAAAGAATCACATGACCCTCGCATATGGGCGGAGAAAATTTATATGACTAGTTAATAACTCTAGCTTACTATTTCCCTACATGGAAGCATACTCCACCAACTTAGTAAAGAGGGGTAGAGCATTCCAAGTATATGGGTAAATGCTCCCAGTGTGCCTAAAAAGTCTAACCACTCCTTACCTATTCCACATTTGAGCATTTGATCTAGTGAAAAAGATTATCCCTACCTCTTATGGAAAAGCTTTCATCTTCGTGCCAAATAGTTGTATACTAAATAGGAAAAAATAATTCCTTTGAGAAAGATAACTGCTTAAGTAGTTACCCATTTCATCCGTGAATTCATTATCTATAGGTTTGGCATCCCAAATGTCATCCTCACAGACAATGGAAAATAGTTCGTAAGCAAGCAAATGGAACTCCTCATAGACAAGTATAATATTATCCACAGTAGTTTAACCATCTCATACCCAAAAGGGAATGGTAAGGGAGACATGAACAATAAAACTGTGACAACCCGAATATAATTACGATTAATTATTCTTAAATCATGCTTAGATTATGTGATATTATTAGTGTGTTATTAATATATATGATGTTAATTTACTATGTTTAGTCTAATCCTACCTTCAAAAATCATGAAATGTCGGATTAGTTACAAATACAAAATTTTGAGGGTTTCGGTAGGAATGTTCATGTTTAAGGCTAGTTTTGACCTTTATGACATAAAAATTAACTTGAGGTGTAAACTAGATATTTGTATATATATGAGTTAGGTTTATAACAAAATAAACGGAGATCCGAGTGGGAAGATATTGTCCTTTTACGAACAGGGGGTAAAGTAGTCATTTAGCCTTAAATGAAATTTTGTTTTATGTAATGCCACATATTATATTTTGATTGGACCAAGAGGGGGTGGCCTTATGCCGACTTAAAACCCTTTAATTAAGCTCTTCCTTCAGCATATTTCAGCCATGGAAGAGTTTAACCTAAGGAAATAGAGTTTTGAAGTTTAGGAAGAAAGTGTGAGGAGAAATTGAAGAAAAATTCATAGAAAAATTACGTAAAAGCCTCTAAGGTATTTCCATCCATAAATCTTGTTTATTTTTTGTATTACTTATTTAAATGATTGAAATAATCATTTGTTTACTTAAATTCCATGTCTTGATATGTACTTATGGATAGATGCAAGTTTAAGTAAACTTGAATGTGTAAACCCTTGAGATTGTTTTGTTTAAGAACCTTGTTTATTCAAACTTTCATATATTTCTCTATACTTACTGGAATTGATTGATTCAAATTGGATATTAACCTGGACTTACATATGTATGACATATCCTAAAATCATGGGAAAATACCAAGAAATCAGTCCTTGGTGAGAGTTTGAAGTTCGGGTATGAAATCTGCCCTAAGGGTGAAAGTATGCCTACCATGTGTTCGATGTTTTGCTTGACATAGAAAATAAACTCTAAAAATTATGAAATTTTAATCTTGTATTGTTAAATATGTTTACTGATGTTGGGTTGAGTATCATATAAATTTATGATGTAGAAAAATTATGGAAATTCCTGGAAGTTGAATGAACGATAAAAGAGCCTATAGGGAAGATTTGCTATGTAGTGAAGAAATAGGCTTATTTTGCCCTAGGAAACTCGGAATGATGTTCCATCTTTTGTTTTGGAAACATGATATAATAAGGATTGGATTACCAAGAATAATTAAAAAGGTTTTGGGCTGTAATTTGAATATGTTAGATAACAGAACCTGAGTCTAGATGGGACTTCATTTTAATGAATGATTTGAATTGAATAATATGATGCTTATGAATTGAGTTAGGATTGAAGTTATTCTTTGGACTATTAATATTCTTATGATGATAATAATATTGTAAGAATGATAGGAAGGGAAGAAGAGCTGATTGAACAAGTACCGGATAAAGGCAAGGGAAAAGCCAGTTAAACTGTCAAGGTGAGTGTACTTATGATCTGTTTCATATATAAATATGAATATAGCTCTAAGAGCGGATTTGTTTGAATACTTCGGTATTCAGGATTTGTTTGGATATTAAAATATCCAGGATTGGTTGGGTCTTATGATCAAGGATTGGAATTGGAAAAAGATCCAATTATTTGTTGGAACTTATGTTCCAGGATTTGTTATTGCCAATGGGCAGAATTATTTGGAACTTATGTTCCAGGATTTGTTATTGCCAATGGGCAGAATTAATTGGAACTTATGTTCCAGGATTTGTTATTGCCAATGGGTAGAATTATTTGGATCTTACGATCCAGGATTTGTTATTGCCAATAGACAGGATTGTTCGGATTTTATATCCATATATTCTATATAGAATTGTTATTACATTGTAGGGAAGGAGTACCTCACTAAGCTTAATTCTTACAGTTTATATTTTAACAATTTCAAGTTTGTATGCTGCAACTAGAATACCATATGATCGGTAACTTCGAGAGTTGCACCGTTGGAAGGAGCTGGGGTTTAAATGTGGGGATTTTATCATTGTCACACTGAAGATTTTAATTTACTCACACATTGTATATTTTGCGTCAGTATGGATTGAGTTGATGATTGTGAAATTTTATCGTAGTTAATCATAGTATTGTATGTCCGCTTAATTATGACTCTGATATTGATTTCGTTATGGCACAAGAATAATATTATGTTAATTATGCACATTATGCAGTAAAATATGGATAGATGAATTATATTTCTAATGGGCTCAAGATTATGATTTAATTATTCTAATAATAAATGATTAGTATGGATATTGGGTTTGGGGTGTGACAATTAGTGGTATTTAGAGCGTGGTTATAAATTCTGGACGTGTGTGACGGTTAGATGGCAGTATTGAGTTGATTTGATATTTATGAATTTTTATGTACTAACCAATAGTTTAGTATTATAAACTGTTTATATTGGTTGTTAGAACTTTGTTGTATTATAGATTATTCCAGATGGAACCTGGGAATGGACCACCTAGAGAAGAGGGAGTAGCTTCTCGTACAGATAATGCTGAAGTAGAGCAAAGTGTTGCCAGGAGGGCTAGAGAGCAAGAATAGCCTACAGAGATGCAAATAATGGCACAAGCAATGATGAGGATGGCAGAGCAACAAGAAAGAAATATGGCGCAAATGGCAGAACAGCAGACTAGATATCTAGAATCAACGATTGTGGCCAGGATTGAGAAAGAGGCAAGGAAGGAAAGGAAGGATTCCATGCATGAGAAGTTTTTGAAGTTGAATCCTCCAGAATATTCAGGGTCAGTGGAACCTACAGAAGCTGAGATGTGGGTCAGAGATATAGAGACCATCTTTGCAGTTATGAAAGTTCCGGATGACCAGAAACTGAATCTAGTTGTGTTTAAGCTGAAAGGAGAGGCCAAATATTGGTGGGAATCCAGCAACCATTTGGTGCCCAGAATGGAAGGTACTGGTGTTATTACTTGGGATGAGTTTATTAAAGCTTTGTACGTTAAGTATTTCCCTAAAGTTTATAGGAGGGAAAAGGTGAGGGAATTTATAAATTTGACCCAAGGGAAAATGTCCGTGAGGGAGTATGATGCTAAATTTACTGCTTTGTCTAGATTTGCTACTAAGTATGTGCAGGATGAAGGAGATAAATATAGTAAGTTTCAAGATGGACTGATTTGGCCTATTCAAAATAGAGTGGGCACTTATGAGTTAGAAGATTATGCTTCTCTGGTAAACAAAGCCACGATAGTAGAAAGGAAAATGAACCAAGGTGTTGCGAGCAGAGAGAGTTTTAAGAAAAGTAGATTCGACGCATCTCAGTATAGGGGAGGTGAGAGTGGAAGTGTTAAGGTGGAACCTCATAAATTTCAGAGAGGTGGTGGATATAGTGGTAGAGGCCAAGGGAGATTTGGCAAAGATACTAGGGGTGGAGAATCTTCTAGTCTGGTTAGGAGGCCAGGGAGAGGTGAGGCACCAGCGAGAGTTGTTACATGTTTCTTTTGTAAAGAGGAGGGGCATTATAAATCTGAGTGTCCTAAGCTTAAAGGAGTGTAATGCTACCATTGTCATCAAGTGGGGCATGTTAGGAAGAATTGTCCGCAGTTGGCTGAGACTACAGCACCACCTAGCGAAGCAGCAAGCAGAGTGTTATCTCCAGGCAGTGCAGTGAAAAGTATGGGCAGAGGACAAGCCAGTGGTTCCAGGCCAGGTGGACGAGTCTTCACGATGAAAGAGGCTCAGATTACTCCAGATGTGGTGACAGGTACACTTTCGGTTACTGATAGAAGTGCTTATGTTTTGATTGATCCTGGTTCCACACATTCTTTTGTGTCATTTGCATTTTCCATATATCTGAATAGACCATGTACTCATTTAGAGGTGGGGTTGGGTATTTCCATGCCTATGGGGGATATGATTATAGTCGAATATGTTTTTCGTGATTGTATTTTGACTGTGGGGTCTAGAGATACGGTTATAGATCTACTTCCATTGGATATTTCTGATTTTGATATAATTCTGGGAATGGATTGGCTATCCAAATATCATGCATCCATGGATTGTTTTCGTAAGGAAGTTATTTTTAATATGCCTGGTGAGCCTGAATTTAAATTTGTGGGGGAAAGGAAAATTGTTCCCAGTTGCATCATTTCTTCTATTCAGACGAGGAAATTATTAAGTAAGGGTTGTGAGGGTTTTATTGCATATGTTCTTGACACTAGGAAGGGGGCTTCACAATTAGTCGATGTTCCTATTGTACGGGATTTTCCTAAAGTGTTTCCTAGTGAGTTGCCAGGGTTACCTCCAGAAAGAGAAGTTGAATTTAGTATTGAATTAGCACCAGGGACAACCCCTATTTCTATGGCACCGTACAGAATGGCACCTACTGAGTTAAAAGAACTTAAGATCCAGTTATAGGATTGACTTGATAGGGGCTTTATATAACCCAGTGTATCTCCATGGGGTGCACCAGTTTTATTTGTGAAAAAGAAAGATGGTACTATGCGGTTGTGTATTGATTATAGGCAACTGAATAAAGCTACAATTAAGAATAAATATCCTTTACCTCGTATAGATGATTTGTTTGATCAGTTACAGGGTGCTAAAGTGTTTTCAAAGATAGACTTGCGATCAGGGTATCATCATTTGAGGGTGAAGGAGAGTGATATTTCTAAAACTGCTTTTCGCACTCGGTATGGTCATTTTGAGTTTTTGGTGATGCCTTTTGGGGTGACTAATGCTCCAGCTGTATTTATGGATCTTATGAACCGGGTACTGCATCCTTTTGTTGATTCATTTGTGATAATTTTTATTGATGATATTCTGATTTATTCACATGATATGGTTGAACATGAAAAGCATCTCATAACTATTTTGAATCTGTTGAGAGATAAGAAGTTGTATGCTAAGTTTAGCAAGTGTGAATTTTGGCTATCACAAGTTGTATTTTTAGGCCATGTTATTTCTGGAGATGGTATATGTGTTGATCCTAAAAAGGTAGAGGCTATTGTGAAATGGGAGAGGCCCAATAATGTGACTGAGGTGAGGAGTTTTCTGGGTTTAACTGGGTATTATAGAAGGTTTATTAAGGGATTTTCTTCGATTGCCTTACCAATGACTAAACTAACCCGGAAAGATGTTAAGTTTGAATGGAATTCTGATTGAGAAAATAGTTTTGATGAATTGAAAAAGAGGTTGGTAACTGAACCTGTTCTTACTATTCCGCATGGTGGAGATGGTTTTATTGTTTATACCGATGCTTCACATCAGGGGTTGGGTTGTGTTTTTATGCAGCATGGTAAAGTTATTGCCTATGCTTCTAGGCAGTTGCGTACACATGAACGTAATTATCCTACACATGATTTGGAACTTGCTGCTATTGTGTTTTCTTTGAAGTTGTGGCGTCATTATCTATATGGTGAGGTATGTGAAATTTTTACTGACCATCAAAGCCTTAAGTATTTGTTTACTCAGAAGGAGTTAAATTTGAGGTAGAGGCGGTGGATGGAGTTAATTAAAGATTATGATTGTACAATTCACTACCACCCAGGAAAGACAAATGTAGTTACAGATGCTTTGAGTAGAAAGGCTTCAGACAGGTTATCTTGTATTCGATGTGCTAGAGTTGCTTATATTATGGAGTTGAGACTGATGGGAGTAGAATTGCAGCTAGCAGATGGGGACAGATTCTTTGCTCATGTAAGCGTTAGGCCTTTGTTAGCTACCCGTATTCATGATTTGCAAAGTTAAGATCCTTTCCTTGAGAATAAACAACAAGATGTCCAAGACGGTAAGTCTGAAGATTTTTGTATTGTGAATGATGTCACCTTATTGTATAAACAACGGTTATGTGTGCCTAATGTGGGTGGATTGAAGGAGGAAATTTTAGATGAGGCTCATAATTCCATTTATACTATGCATCCTGGTAGTACTAAAATGTATAGGGATTTGAAGGAGCATTATTGGTGGAATAATATGAAGAAGGAAATAGCTGATTTTGTTGCTAGGTGCCTTGTATGTCAGCAAGTGAAAGTGGAGCATCAGAAACCTACTGGTCTGCTTCAGCCATTGCCAATACCGGAATAGAAATGGGATCATGTAACGATGGATTTTGTAGTTAGGCTTCCTCGATCTCAGAAGGGGTCAGATTCGATTTGGGTAGTGGTGGAAAGATTGACCAAGTCCGCTCATTTTCTAGCAGTCAAGACTACGTATACAGTTGATAGGTATGCTAGATTGTATGTTAATGAAATTATTCGATTGCATGGGGCACCTGTTTCTATTGTTTTAGATAGGGACCCTACTTTTACATCCAGATTTTGAGATAGTTTGCAGTATGCTATGGGTACCAACTTAAAGTTTAGTACGGATTTTCATCCCCAGACAGATGGGCAGTCTGAAAGGACAATACAGATTTTGGAAGATATGCTTAGAGCCTGTGTGCTTGATTTCAAGGGTAATTGGGATGAATATTTGCCTTTGATAGAATTTGCATATAACAATAGTTTTCAGTCTACTATTGGTATGGCTCCATATGAAGCATTGTACGGTAGACGATGTCGTACACCAATATGTTGGGGTGAAGTTGGTGAAAGGAAGATAGAGGGTCCAGAATTGATTGAAGTCACCACTGAAAAAGTGAAGATTATTCAAGATAGAATGAGAACAGCTCAAAGCAGATAGAAAAGTTATGCGGATAAGAGACGAAAAGATTTAGAATTTCAGAAGGGGGATTACGTGTTTCTTCGGATATCACCATGGAAAGGAGTTATGAGGTTTGGAAAGAAAGGTAAATTAAGTCCACGCTACATTGGACCTTATGAAATTCTTGATAAAGTCGGGATGGTTGCCTACAAGATAGCGTTACCACAGGAGTTAGCTTGATTACATGATGTTTTCCATGTTTCTATGTTGAGAAAGTATGTAGCGGACCCTTCACATGTATTGGTGGAACAAACTATTGAGTTGAAGGAAGATTTGAGCTACGTGGAAGAACCGTTTGCTATCGTCGATAGGAAAGAACAAATATTGAGATCAAAGGTGATCCCACTTGTGAAAGTTGTGTGGAGAAGGCATTCCATGGAAGAAGCTACGTGGGAGAGTGAGGATAGCATGAAAATGCGTTATCCGTATTTGTTTGATTCGGACAACCAAGGTATGTCAATTTCGAGGATGAAATTTCCTAACAAGGGGAGAATTGTGACAACCCGAATATAATTACGATTAATTATGCCTAAATCATGCTTAGCTTATGTGATATTATTAGTGTGTTATTAATATATATGATGTTAATTTTCTATGTTTAGTCTAATCCTACCTTCAAAAATCATGAAATGTCGGATTAGTTACAAATACAAAATTTTGAGGGTTTCGGTAGGAATGTTCATGTTTAAGGCTAGTTTTGACCTTTATGACATAAAAATGAACTTGAGGTGTAAACTAGATATTTGTATATATATGAGTTAGGTTTATAACAAAAGAAACGGACATCCGAGTGGGAAGATATTGTCCTTTTACGAACAGGGGGTAAAGTAGTCATTTAGCCTTAAATGAAATTTTGTTTTATGTAATGCCACATATTATATTTTGATTGGACCAAGAGGGGGTGGCCTTATGCCGACTTAAAACCCTTTAATTAATGTCTTCCTTCAGCATATTTCAGCCATGGAAGAGTTTAACCTAAGGAAATAGAGTTTTGAAGTTTAGGAAGAAAGTGTGAGGAGAAATTGAAGAAAAATTCATAGAAAAATTACGTAAAAGCCCCTAAGGTATTTCCATCCGTAAATCTTGTTTATTTTTTTGTATTACTTATTTAAATGATTGAAATAATCATTTTTTTACTTAAATTCCATGTCTTGATATGTACTTATGGATAGATGCAAGTTTAAGTAAACTTGAATGTGTAAACCCTTGAGATTGTTTTGTTTAAGAACCTTGTTTATTCAAACTTCCATATATTTCTCTATACTTACTGGAATTGATTGATTCAAATTGTATATTAACCTGGACTTACATATGTATGACATATCCGAAAATGATGGGAAAATACCAAGAAATGAGTCCTTGGTGAGAGTTTGAAGTTCGGGTATGAAATCTGCCCTAAGGGTGAAAGTATGCCTACCATGTGTTCGATGTTTTGCTTGACATAGAAAATAAACTCTGAAAATTATGAAATTTTAATCTTGTATTGTTCAATATGTTTACTGATGTTGGGTTGAATATCATATAAATTTATGATGTAGAAAAATTATGGAAATTCCTGGAAGTTGAATGAACGATAAAAGAGCCTATAGGGCAGATTTGCTATGTAGTGAAGAAATAGGCTTATTTTGCTCTAGGAAACTCGGAATGATGTTTCGTCTTTTGTTTTGGAAACATGATATAATAAGGATTGGATTACCAAGAATAATTAAAAAGGGTTTGGGCTGTAATTTGAATATGTTATGAGAACGTGTGTGCTCGCGTTCAAATGATCAAATTATATATAAAACCCTTTTAATCCAAACAAACCCTAAACATGCAGCAGTATGTGATTGAATAAATTGATAATCTACGTAAGAACATTCAAACACATGCAATTAAGGAAAAATCTCCCTCAGGGGCAAAACCATTTATTTTCACTATAATTTGTAAGAGAACGGCTTACAATCGGATTACAATGAAAATACAAGTTGACTAAGAATTACCCTCGGGTATCGGATTCTGTAGTCGCGGATGGAATTATCCCTTTCCAGTAGGGCTGCAATGAAGAAGAAGAACGGTATCCTCCACAAGGATTGAACAAACCAAAGTTGTGTTCTTGGGTTGCAAAAGGATTCACAAAGGTTTGGCAATGATGTGTGAATCAAAACATGAGTCTTGGGACTCAAAAATATGAAGACTAGATGTATTTGGACTCTCAAATTCATCTCCTAAAGTCTTGCAAAACAACTCCCCCGAAGTTGGTATTTATAGGAAAAAATATGAAGAGTCCCACGTTCTTAAAACTCTAAAATTCTATCCAGCGTACAAAAAAAATAGTATTCTTTAAGGAATTTTCTCTATCTTCAAAAGGTCATAACTCCTTCACCGTAGCTCGGATTGAGGTACCGTTTTTTCCAGTATCTTCGTTGCGGCGAGATCTTCAACTTTCTAGTTGACCAGACCTCCGAACTATGGATGTAAAATTACAAAAATTCCCTTGAACTCTCCTATCGTGCCTTTTTTTCACTGTTTTGACTTCCCTTGCGTACCACTTGCATTAAGTCCCTAAAATCTTGGAACGTGAAGTCGTTGAGGCAGATGAGAAACACATTAGTGGAGATAATGCATGCTTGATTCTCAGAATTCGAATAGAGGCCGTCATGTGAGATCTTGAGGTGACGTGCCAAATGTAGCGGCGTACGGCATAAATAAATGAAACATTTCGGACATGAGAAAAATGTCCTTACATGTTAGATAACAGAACCTGAGTCTAGATGGGACTTCATTTTAATGAATGATTTGAATTGAATAATATGATGCTTATGAATTGAGTTAGGATTGAAGTTATTCTTTGGACTATTAATATTCTTATGATGATACTAATATTGTAAGAATGATAGGAAGGGAAGAAGAGCTGATTGAACAAGTACCGAATAAAGGCAAGGGAAAAGCCAGTTAAACTGTCAAGGTGAGTGTACTTATGATTTGTTTCATATATAAATATGAATATAGCTCTAAGAGCGGATTTGTTTGAATACTTCGGTATTCAGGATTTGTTTGGATATTAAAATATCCAGGATTGGTTGGGTCTTATGATCCAGGATTGGAATTGGACAAAGATCCAATGATTTGTTGGAACTTATGTTCCAGGATTTGTTATTGCCAATGGGCAGAATTATTTGGAACTTATGTTCCAGGATTTGTTATTGCCAATGTGCAGAATTAATTGGAACTTATGTTCCAGGATTTGTTATTGCCAATGGGCAGAATTATTTGGATCTTACGATACAGGATTTGTTATTGCCAATGGGCAGGATTGTTCGGATTTTATATCCACATATTCTATATAGAATTGTTATTACATTGTAGGGAAGGAGTACCTCACTAAGCTTAATGCTTACAGTTTATATTTTAACAATTTCAGGTTTGTATGCTGCCAACTAGAATACCATATGATCGGTAACTTCGAGAGTTGCACCGTTGGAAGGAGCCGGGGTTTAAATGTGGGGATTTTATCATTGCCACACTGAAGATTTTAATTTACTCACACATTATATATTTTGCGTTAGTATGGATTGAGTTGATGATTGTGAAATTTTATCGTAGTTAATCATAGTATTGTATGTCCGCTTAATTATGACTCTGATATTGATTTCGTTATGGCACAAGAATAATATTATGTTGATTATACACATTATGCAGTAAAATATGGATAGATGAATTATATTTCCAATGGGCTCAAGATTATGATTTAATTATTCTAATAATAAATGATTAGTATGGATATTGGGTTTGGGGTGTGACAAAAACACTATTTAACATTTAAAAAAAGATGTTTAAAGATCTCTATGTTACATGGGATAACAAACTACTAATGGTTTGGTGGGCTTACATGACTTTAATAAGGAAGCCAATGGAATGGGAAGGTAGACGCAACCAATAAAACCCTGATTAACATTATGAAGAAGATGTCTAACGATCTCCATGTAACATGGGATAATAAACTACCAATGGTTTTGTGGACCTAGATGACTTTAAAAAGGGAGCCAATCGGATTTACGCCTTTATCTTTGGTCTATGGAACTGAAGTTATTATGTCGGTATAATTAACAGTGCCCTCTGCAAGAGTGACTTTAAGACATGATTTGCTACCTGCTCGGAGGCATGTGAACTTTGAAGCCTTGGATAAGCATAAAGACAAATCAAAGTAGAATTTTAAAGTCTATACCCAACAAATGTTGAGGACTTACGAGAACCTAGTCAAGTCAAGAGAATTCCAAGTGGGAGGCTTAGTTCTACGATCATCCAACCATCATCTAAGGAGCATGTCTACCAAAAAATTCAAGCTTAACTAGGAAGGACCATTCACGTTTAGAGGGGTAATCAAATCTAGATACTGCCATATTTTAGAGCCTGGGAGTGATTTCTTCCAATCAATCAACTAAAGTGGATAAAAAATTACTATGCCTAAGGTACTACATGTGAGGTATCTTAACAGTTTATGCAAATTAAAGTTTCTTGTATGAAAAAGATACTAGTGTTTTGTATGATCAATACTAGAAAATATCAAATTTGATATAATGAATGCAAAAGCTCATTTTTTATTATGACCAATTTTCTTTCATAGTTTTATAATTTTGATTATGTTACATAACGTATTACATAACCGACCAATTTTTTATGTGCTTCCCTGTAAGATTAAGTGAAGGGATTCATTACAAATTCATGATCATATTGATCTAGTCTTTAAAATGCTAGCAAAAAGATCCATTTTCTATTTTTTGTAAAGCACGAGAAAATAATTCTTTTGATTATCGTTTCTCCTAAATACTTTAAAGGGACGTACTTTTTAATCTAGTCTAAATGATAAAACATAACGAGCAGGGCAAGATAAAATTCTAAAGTAAATGGAAACAATTCCTTTACTTTACAAGCTTATCACTACTCGCAATATTTTGAGGGGGTGTACTTTCAAGCTAAAGTCCTCATAACAAAATATAGTTAGTAATGATGTACAAAATTTCTAAAAGTGGATGGAAATAAAATGGCAGTTCATATTTTCCGAAAACACCGTGAGGTGATATAAATATTTTGTTAACAGAATATAGCGATCATAATAGTAAAAAAAATTCATATTTATCTCTGCTCACAATATTTTGAGGGAATATACTTACATAATTATTATTTCATTCACTTACATAAAAAAATATATCAAACATAGTAATGAATTCCCAAAGTATAAGGGAAATTATTCATTTAGTCAATGTTTATTTACTCACAAATGTTTTACATACAAAAGTTCATGAGCAGATAGTCCCAAGGTATAAGGGAAAGACAATAGTGAACTAGTCACTCGTGAATATACAAAAGATTTTGAGCATATAATCCCACCGTATATGGGAAAGACAATAGTACATTAGTTAATCACGAATATACGAAGATTTGCGAGTAGATATTCCCACAGTATGTGGTAAAAGAAATAGAAGTGCAAAGTACATGCACAAGAAAATTAACATTCAACATTTCATTTCACAAAAATAGCCAACTCGAAAGATAGGAAAAGATGTTACAAATGTTCATAAAAAAGAAATACACGAGTATATAAGTACATAAGTCTATTCGTCGGTTATAAGAAAAAGGAGGTTCTTTTTCCTATAGAAACTCCCCCACGCAACACTAACCTCTCATCTCACGTCCCTCTCAAGATTGGATCACCCTTCGAATCACTAGATAGAACTATGTCCATTAAAGATCCAAATATTTAATTTTTTCTCTCAAGGCATCTGCTTACTGACAACATTGCTCGGCTTAAGTGTTTTCATGGGTTTAATCTTTTATCAACTTTCTCATTGTAGGATGAATTATATCATGAATATAGGCATCTAACCAGTCTATCTTGAAGTGATAGCATTCCTCCAAGTCTTTAAGGGCGTCAAGGAAATTGTGAGCAAGAGTAGTTGTTATTTCAATCGGATGAATCTTTATGAATTGGCGAATATAGCTGGCGAGTATCTCAAATTTACAATAGAGGTACCTTTTATACCACGGATAGAGTGAGCAGTGAAGGTCTATAGGTGATGCTCGAAAATTATATCTAACAATTGTCAGCCTTCCTCACGAATTTTGTACGAGTAAGACCATAAGTCCTTTAAATACACATCTGGGGCATCCAGATCTAATAAATTATCATCAGTATTCATAAAATTGGTATCATATCCGATAGAAAACTCTTCATCACCGTGCTCATCGGTTACCATGTCAGAATGTGAAGCCTCAGAATCATTCGTATCGTGTCCCTCCACTTCTTCCCTTTCGTCCTCCTCCTGAATACAAAAGAAGCAAAGGATAAATATATGGAGTAAAGCAAAGAAAAAAAATAAGCAAATTGGGATAAGGGGGACTTACTCACATGCCTTTGGAGTAAGCATGCTACCTAAACAATTGTGTTGGTCCCTCTTCTGCAAGAACAATATTCCACATATTAAGGTATTATTCGAAAGCAATACAAAGAAGAAATAAAATCAAAAAGGAATAAACCTACTTGTTGCTGGGAAGAAAGATCTACAGTAAGCAGGTATAAATGTTCAACTCTCTTCTCGATCTGAAAAGTTTCAAATAAAGTAATATATGAGCGTATTGTTCATTCGTGAAAATAATCACAAGACAAAAATCTTAGAGGAAAAAGTATACATCAAGCTCCACAGACATAGAAACACTCGCACCATCAATCTGAAAACAAAGAAACAAATTGAGTAACAAAGTAAGTATTTGCACAATAAAAACAAATAAATAAAAGGTAAGCCAAATTAATAGCTAAGACTCCACAGGAAAAAGAGCGCTCATAGTACTCACCGAAAATAAGGAAACAGGACGAGTGACTAATCAAGCATTTGCACAGTAAAAGCAAGAAAATACCAAAGTATGTCACATCAATACCTAAGGCTCCACAGACAAAGGAGAGCTTATAGTACTCATCTGAAAACAAGGAAACAGTGACTACTCGAGCATTTGCACAGTAAAAGAAAGTAAATATCAATGTATGCCAGATTAATACCCGAGGCTTTAAAGGAAAATGGGGGCTTGTAGTACTCGCCTAAAAATAAAATGAGTAACTACTTGCATATTTTCATAAAATAAGGAAGTAAGTAGGAAGGTACGACAATATAAATACCTACGACTCCTCCAGCATAGGAGCACTCGAATCTAGTATGTGATTAACCTGAAATAAATAACTAATCATAGGTAAAATTAACCAAGATACCTGGACCTCCTGGGAAATAGAGGTGCTTGAGCTAATTACAAACTCAATATGATAGTAAAAAAATTAACAGTTGTTGAGCAATAAGATGACCTCAAGAGAATGAGCAAGTGGACGAGCATGTGTACTTAAACTCTCGTAGGAGGAGAAACATGCAAGTAAATCACGACATTCGTCCGAGACCCAGTGGATTGAGTGGTCAAAAGGAAATGATCGTTCGTACCAACCCATCAATAAGAGGTGAAATAAATAAAATATGTCAAAAATAGTTGATGATTTCTTTGAAGATAATTTTGAGGATGTATATCACAATAAATTCTAAAAACTGATTAGCTTCTCCAAAAGTGTAACGGGTAACACGGTTCCACTCAAAGCCACATTAAGGATTAACTTTGTAGAAAAAGCTTGGACCTGAGATATTTTATCCATCGGCAGAAATACTTGAGGCACATAAATTCTACCAGAAATAGGCAACTCAGGGATAGTTACCCAAGTGGGGAAAATAATATTGCCCAATGAAAGGAGATCGTTCTTCAAAATCCCCTACAAAGTTAAAAAGTCACGAACCATCCTTATTAATTAAAGAAAATGCCTAAGGAAAGTGCTTGAAAATACCCTCTTAAGCTAGTTACAACACTCTCTAGAGACTAGTTAAACGAACTGATCACCCTAGAAGGAATAATTGGGACATAAGAAGACATAGAAGGAACAATGGATATCTAAATATAGAAGAAAAAGTAAATTTTAATGCGAGCAGAATTGAGATTTTCAAATACTCGAGAAGTTATCAATACGCGACCAGTAGTACGAGTGGTTATAGAAGAACTCCCAACAGTTGTAGGGAACACAATTGAAAGCTTCATTCGAGAAAATATAAAGTCAATCCACGAACACTTAAATTAGAACACTTGTAAATAAAGATGCTATAAGATGCATACCTCTCATGTTGAGTTCGGAGAAGATACCAATATAGAATTTCTCATAACCATGCTCATGAATGTTATGTAAAGTCTCTTCAATACCAAAGATATCAATATTAGATCTTTGATTTACTAAAGCACCAGAACAAATGTCCTTAGTTACTCGCCTCTTCTTCTTAGCTTCTCAAGTTTTGAACGGGGATAGGGGCGAGGAAGTCCCACCAATCTCAGCAGGAACAAAACTAGAATCATTTATGTCTTGATGTTTCCTCTTATAAGAAGTTTTAGCTTTGCTCTTAGCTCTCGAATGCTTGGCCTTTACTTATAGTTTCTTTTAATAGATGGTTTTATCATAGATAGGATTTACCAAAATAAAAGTAACTTGGTTTAAGGGAGCCCTCGCGATCCGGATGTAATGTTATGCCTCTTTGAGAATATGATTAGTCAAATGCTAATTAGATAAGTGGATTACCTCAATAAAATTATCACGAGGGACATATAGAACATAGTGCTTAATGAGTTTGATTTGACGTTATCATAAGACAAACCACAAGTGGTTAATAGACGAAAGTTAATCGCAAGAAGGGATGTGGAAATTACCAAAATCAAACAGTCCTGCGGATCATACCTTCAATAGTGAAATTTGATATGGAGTCCAAATATAATTCGTCATGTGAGTGATTAGTGGGGAAATCGGGAGAGTAAGTGCCCTGATCATAAACATATTGCCTCCTCACTCAATCATCATGATAAAATTTCACTAGTTTCCCAAAATCAGTTAAAGATGGGAAAAATGCAAGGAAGGATGAAGGCCATAGAAAAAAAATATTAGGCCAATCATTTACATATTCTATATTGGTAGGGAAATTAAAGACTTGAGATATAACGGGAAAGAAGCCTCAAGAAAATATACTCCCACTCTATTCTAGTATGGACGAAAGGAAAACTCCTCGATGCTATCCAATAAAGGCTAAGTGATTTCTTAGGAGTCTTCCTATACCACCTAATAATGCCAACAGTATGGATATGCAACGAGCGAGGCTATGGGGCCCAATTTAGGAACGCTCGAATAGAAAACCCACAAAATTAATGAGTTAATGAAATTGAAATATTATATTCACCATGCGATCTCTCCATATCAACATGCATCTGGTTCAACCAAGTATACACAGAGCTAAGGGTTATAGCGGTGAGACACAAACTTTTGCCATGAGTAAGCCTAACAGTAAGATGAGAATAACTCGCGAGGGGATTCATTGGGTCTCCTTTATAATAGAAATCTCGAGAAGAAAGTCATGAGAATGCATCAAGATTACTTTTAGACCCCAACTTCGGGCCATCTTGGTGTTTGGGAACTTTAGTCTTAGCTTCATCCTTGGATAATTGATCAAAGACCCTAAACCAATACATTTTCCACTTGGAAAATGAGTTCTTTCTCATGCTAGTAAGAGTAAGTCCAACATAGAAAATGCACGCCTTAAGTTATTGGTTAAATTGCTCACATATATCTTTCTCCAAAGTATCCTCAAAACCATCAGTAAGTACATGGTTTTCCAAGACATGTGAACCTATAAGATCACAGATATGGAGAACTCTCCCCATCCAGTAATGAAAGTGTGTGTGTCTATGATCCAATGAGACACCAAGATATTAAGAGCACTCACATTCTTACTGATGGTGTTACTTTTTAAGCTATTGAGCGTCCTCACAAGACCAAGCCCCTCGATAATTTTTTTATAGTTTAGCACACATATAATATAGTAAACCCAAAGTTCCCACTCCTCACGAGCCCCTACACAAACATAAATGTTAATATTGTGGAAATAGAAATCACCTATATCCACTAGATTCCTAAGAATACTGTCAACCAGAACAACAAAAGTGTCATTAGATTCTAAAAAACTAAGCATAGGCTGCTCGGTGACTCTAGCGATAAATTCAGCTTCAAATCCCTCGGGGGCAGGCATAAAACCATCATCATTACAAAATAAAGGAGCTAACCTATAGCCTATAAAATCTATTTTTGACCTTATTTCCAAATAAATTGGGTGTGCCTTGGTGATGACAGATGATCCCCCAGAATCCCCTGGAGTAGCCTTAATACCATCGACAGTAGTGGGAATAGTAGAAGAAGAAATACCATAGTAGTGCTTACAATGGAAGTTCCAGATGCAATCGAAGTCATTACATTAATCGAGATAGGAAAATAACCCATCAACATTTCAGTAGTGTTGGTGGAAACATCAGAAGAAACAACGTTAGAAGAAAAATCCATTAAAATGAAGAATGTTAAAGAAAATTAAAATGGGTTTGATGGAAGTAAGAAAAAATATGAAAGCTCTCAATAATTTTCTCTCTCTAGAACCTTTTAGAATAAAAATGAAGGTTTGAAAAATAAATGTAAAAGGTATTTATACATTGAGAAGTCAAAGAGGCGCCATCATTTTAAAATGTAGGCCTAATTATTATCCAAATCGTGCAACGTCCTCCCAATGTGACATGTTTCTCCCGGGTACTGAGATGCGTGTCCCACATAGTCAGGCATGTCAATGCATTAATGCAACATGAATTAAGTAATGATGAAAAATCTTTTTAAAATCCTAAGAAAGACTTTTCATACAAAACTCTCTCTTTTTAAAATGAATGATAGACTTCTGTATGAAGGAGCTAATGTACAAGGGTACTCGAGTAATCCCATAACTATTTAAGGGTTTTGCTAGCAGTGTCCAATTAAAGGGGGTGTGTAAGAAACTACCTAATCCACAAATAGAACATAAGAAAAAGGATAAGTGTTTGAGCACCCAAGTCATCTCCAAAAGTCATGCGAGCAGAACCAGTGAGGAGGACGTGGAGCAACCCCAAGTCAGCTCCAAAACTCATTTGAGCAGTACTAACAAGGGGGTGTCATCTCCCAGAATAAGAGCAAGTATATGAGCAACCTTTGTCTTCCTAGTGAAGTAAAGCTTTTAGTATTTACTTAAGCAACACATAAATATATGAACGAGCACTTCATTCAATAATCCTTAGTCTTGTTGTTTTTATACAATTTTACTTAGCAACAAGCCTTAGCCGAGCAAGCAGGGCTAGAGCAAATGGCCAGTTGGGACCTCTTTGGAGTTTTGGTTTGGAGGATGGGAGGTAAATGTTGTTAAGAAAGCTAAGGCATGATCACTTTAATATCTTCATAAAGAGAGAATACTAAGGCGAGAGACCTAAGAGGCCACCACACTCACTCACACTACACGGTCCACATTTACTTAAATTATGAGAAGTCATTGACTTCTCTCGTAATATATTTTAACAAAGAAAATGGTGAGTTACTGTCACAGTAACTCGCAAGTTTTCAAAATTATTGACCAAGCCACCGTTTAAAGCAAACAATATAATACTTTTTGACGTGATTTCTAAAAACATTATTTTTTGTCCACTATTACACCAGGTGTCAGTCGACAACAGAGAGACCATAGTATACATTGATAAATAGTAATAAGGGAAAAAGTATTCTCAAATATTTGTCACAAGGGAATATTCTTTTAGCGCTCAAGTGCCACCTCAACCCTAATGTTTTTCTATATATAGAGCACTAGGGGCAGAGTTGCCAACATACATTAACAGGGAAAAAATGCATTGTTACACTGCACAAATTCTCTTACTGGAGTATTCTCTACTTGCTCTCTCCTAGATATTGAGGTGTTTATCTCTCCCCTCTCAAAGAATCACTGCTCTCAAGTAGTTCGTTTTTTTTATTTACTATTGAAAAGCCGTATTCAATCATTATTTGCTCATTGTTGTAAACTGGACATCGTTATTGTTTTAAAAAGTTAGTTTGGGTATTTGTTCTTGCTCTTGAGATATTATTTCCTTGTAGATTGTTTCCATTGGAGTGGGCCATGCCTCACCTATTTACAGATATTCATAGACCCCAGTATCACTACCCTATTACAGTTACTAAAGTTAGTGAAGTCAGAAAGAAATATTATAGTTAAGTTTGTTACACAAGGTGAAAATATTGGAATGAGTAATATGTTTATTATATAAGATATTAGCGGTAAGAAGAGTACTATGAGCTTATAACCAAAGAAAATTTTTAACTTTATTATGACAAGGAAAGTTCCATAACCTGAACCAAGGTAACAAAAGTTGTATGGCATTACCCTATTTTTCAGTAAGCCAATTTTAAGTACATTTTATATTAAAAGTTCCTTTTTTATTTGGACTCCAAAAGGATTTATCTTTAAAATTACTATCATGCCAAGGAATACTTAAAACATTTATAATATGATTAGGTAAGACATTTTGTAATTCCTTTATATTCCAATTATTAGTAGTACCACATCTAAAGTTAGACACTTTGATGTTATTTGAAAGATTCATTTTTATGCCAATTGTATTTCCAAAAACTCACATTACCCACATGAAAAGACCATCATTGATTTTATTTATTCTAATCCATTAAAAATATTCTACCAAGCCATGGAGCTTCCATGTTTAGGGGTAGAATTCAAAATATTATTATTACAATAATATTTATTTTCCAAAACAGAATCCTAAATGGAATTAGAAAAAAAGTCCATCCTAGTTTTATAATAAAGTATTTATTTAAAGTGTGCGTATTTTTACTACCTAGTTCTCCCAAATATTTAGGTATAGAAATACAATGTCAGTGAATAATATCTTCTTCTTTTTTAAGTAGGAGAAGCTCTCTGGAAAAATCTTTTTATTTAAAAAAAATTCATCAAGTAAAGTTTTAGGAAGTTGAAAAGAAGACATGCTATAAATTGACGGAGAAATAAAGACAAAGTTAATAAAAATTAGCATAGATGAGTAATATAAAAATTTATTACACCATAAATTAATTTTCCCATTTAATTTTAAAGTGAGATCATAAAAAATAGTTTTGGTCATTCTACCATGGATAAGTAGCACCCCCAAATATTTCTCATTAGTGATAAACTTAGGTATATAGAGAACAACTTTAATGCCACATTTAATATTTTTGTCAATGTGAGTAGAAAATAAAATAGTAGATTTACCATTATTTAATTTTTGTCTAGAAAGATTATAGAATTTATCAGTTTTTTTAATTATCAACAATCTTAATAGAACCTTTCAAAAATATAATGCAATCATAAACAAAAGACAAAATAGGGATAGAAATCCCAAATCTAAAAGACGTAGAGGAACAAATAAGTTTATCTTTATCAGCTTTATAAAGGGAACGACTAAAAGCATCCAAAGACATAATGAATATATAAGGTGATAAAAGATCTCCTTGATGGATGCATCTAGAGGGTGTACAAAAGAAAACGTTTGATCATTACTAATACTAGAAAATCTAGTATTAGACATACATGTCATAATTAGATTTACCCAAAAATCCAGAAATTCGTGCTCTCTCGGCATCCATTGAATAAAAGAGCATTTCAGTTTATCATAAGCTGTCGAAAGATCATGTTTGATAGTGACACTACCCAATTTTGATTTAAATCCTCTCATAGTATGAAGCATTTCATGAGTGATTAAAATATTATCTTAAATATGCCTATTATGAATAAAATAATTTTGTAACGGGGAAACAATTTTAGATTAAAAAAACGAACGAATCCTGATAATCATAATAACCGAAATAACATTACAAACATCATCACTAAGGATAATAGGTCTAAATTGAGAGAATTTATTTATTAGAAATTTTTGGAATGAAGACTAAAAATGTATTGTTAAATTCGTTTAATATACGTCAAGAGTGAAAAAATGAATGAACAACCCTCATAAAAGAGGGGCCCACCATATCCTAGTGATCTTTAAAATGTAACCGTAAGTCAATCTGGTCTAGATGATTTTTGTTAAGGTATAGTCTAGAAAATGTTCTTGATTTTAACATCAGAGATAGGTTTATCAAGTAAAAGTAAGTCCATCCTATCAAGATTACGAGGACAATGGTTTTAAATCTTCAAAACTAAGATTGTGATTAGAAAAAGTGAAGAGAATAAAGTAAAATTTTGTAATTTTATGTTTAATATCGAAGAAATCCAAATATTATCATCTTTACAAATAGATGGAATTTTGTTCCTATTATTTTTATGGATAACAACAATATGTATGTACTTAGAGCTAGAATCACCGGATTTGATCCCATTTCCAAGACAGGTTTTCTCTCCAAATGAGTTCCACTAGTTTGTTTTGCAAAAAAAAAAATCAAAATTAAGTAAATTATAAGTCGGTCTTAGGTCTAAAGCCCGCCTAACATTAGAGAGTTATTCTCGAGTCTGAAAAATAAGTATTTTAGAATTACCAAAAACAAAGTTTATCCAAAATTTAGATTTTTTCATTATAAACTCAGATTTTCTATCAAATTAAACGGCAAAAGATATTTTCTTAGATAGGGACTAATAGTCTTTAATAAGTTTTTTGTAAGAATATTCAAAAGACTAAGAATGGTCAATAATAATATGATAGGATATAAAATTATAGGTAGGGTTAAAGTCTAGAATTAAATGAACGAGGTCAAAACTAAAATTTGTAAGGTAAGAAATTTTTGTAAGAGGAAAAAAATTTGTAAGTCATTACTTAAGAAATAATCAAGATTTTCACTAATATGATCATTAAACACTTTTTATTAAACGAAGTATGAGTCGAACCACTAAATCATAAGTCCTTTAAGCCACAGTCCTCATGCCATTAATAAATGAAGCAAGAACATGGATAATATCCCTTACTTGGACTCTATTATTAGGTTTATCAAAGATATAAATTGGAGTTTGCATAAGAAGAGTGATAGTGGAGCCATTTCTTTGAAACCATTATTAAGAACACCCTAAATTAATCACAAACACATTAATTTGATTAAAATTTAGCATACAATCATTCTTAATAAAAGGATCATGGATCTTTATGTTTTTCACAAGATATGCCTAAACGATAGAAAAGAAGACTTACCTTGATCCAATGCATTAATCAAATTTGTTGAAGAAGTCTCCTTTAGTCATATTGATTAATTGCTTCAGCAGTCCCTCTTCTTTAAAAAAATTACACTTAAATGGAATTTTGGAATTTGTTCTCTCTAGCCCAAGATATTGTGTGTTTATGCAAATTATTTGATGGATAATAACCTACTATCTATAGGGTGAGAGAGTACCCGAATATCCTATGTAAACCATAATTATACCTTCCATCATAGTTAGACTGGCATTAGGAGACTAACCCACTTAATCTCTTTAAAATCCTAGTGATTTATCTAAAGGTCTCCTAACCAAATTTGATTTCTTAGTTGGACCACATCAAGTAGGAATCTTTTATTTTACCCATTAATTAATTTTGAATTTCATAATTTCAAAATTATTAAATGGATAAATATTCATAACAGTCTCCCACTTGGTACTAATAAGAATTCACATAATTATTTGATTAAAGGAACATTAGGCGTGCAATATTTTTTTTAAATAGTCATCAACAATTATTCACCTTAATTAAATACTCCACTAAATGTGATTCATGGTGATTCCGCACTAATTCAAGAGCATGATTTCTTCGATGTACTTCACCACTAATGTTATATTCAATAAGGCCTAAAATGTGGATTGTCAATAATGGTCTCATAATGTCTTTATAAAAAAGACTATTTATGTCACATTCATTCATTCATTCACATGCATGTATATAATAAATAAATAAATATAAAATTTAAAAACACTTTAGTGATATTGTTGATACCAAAACTTATCCTGTTACGTGGACAAATCAGAAATAGACATGTGTTATCTGTCGTGGCATTAGTCTTAGCCAACAAGGCCTATTTATCAGAATGAATCCAAGAATGTCGACCAACAGTGTGGAATGCCGACCAACACCAGGGAGATCGACCAACAGGGGTTATCAAGCGCCATTAGTTGTATACATTATGAACGTTGTACATGTGTAAATGTCTATATTATAAAGGCATTCCATCTTTTAATATTCCACTTTAGGTACACCCTCAGGGGCTATAAATACATTGTAATCCCTAAAACCAAGGGACACGAAACAAGATATAACTGAACAAACACAATGCAACATACACTAGTGGACGTAGGCTTTACCCCTTGATCCGAACTACTTTAAAAATCTTTTGTGTCTCTTATTTATTCATTTATCTGTGATCAAATAATTAAAGATAGTCTAGTTTTTTGCATCAATAGATTGACGTCGTCTGTGGGAACGTGTTTCTAATCGTTTTCACCCATTCATTCATTTAAATGGCTAATATTCCAAAATCAAGCTTTAGAAACGATGGCATTTTGCCTGTTCCTTCTTCTCCACTAATGCCCAATGATTTAACTGGTATTCTGGCCAGTCTCGCCAGAGGACGATAAATTATGCAGAATACCATGAGGCAGTTAGCGTAGACCTTGCAAGCCAGGTCACCTTCCTTACATGCTCGTTGAAATATGCTACCTCATCCTCCAAGAAGCAGTAGACATAGACAATCCAGGACGACCAGAGATACCTATTATCTCCCAAGATAAAGTTTTTCTCTCAAAACATCAGAGCCCTATGATGATCAGTCTTTTACTCCTAAAAGATTAAGTGCCTTAGAAAGGCTTAGCTGGGCATCTCCTTTTGACCGTTTGGGACCTAAGGGGAACAAAAATGTTCCCAGGGCATTATCGAGGAATACTCGATAACTAACCGATCAAAGGAAAGGCTCAGCCCAATCTAGATTGGATGCCCAACGAACTGTCCGCACCGAGCAACAATCATAAGAAGAAAGTTCATAACAAATAACTAGTAGGAATGAAAAAGTTGTAACATATAGATTCGATGCTGGAAATAACGCATGAAAGGTCTCCATCCAGTACTTGGAGGATAGATCGGGAGAAATGTCTAAAGCCAAGAACCATTTACAAATAAGCTTTGTGAAAGGATCTCATTTTATACGAGCTATTGTGGATTTTTCCACACCTTCAAAGTTTAAAGCTCCTATGATTACACCCAAATATAATGGAAAGACTGACCTTGTCCTTTATATAGAGCAATATCAGGTAGTAACTGCCATATATGCCATCCTCGATGAGATGAGGTACAGAGCATTCTTCAGAATAATTATTGGTCCTACTCAAATCAAGTACAATAGCCTTCTTCTAGGGAAAATTTCCAGCTTCAATCAGCTGGTCGAGCTATTCATTAGAAACTTTTGCTTTTGGTCCAAACCAGTAAAAAGGGTAGCTCATTTGCTCAGTGTGAGACAAAAGTAAGGAGAAATTACTAGAGACTAATTCACTCGTTTCAACAATGAGAAATTAAAGTTATGGATTATAATGAGAAGATCGTTATAATAGCTCTTATGAGTATACTGCTCCCCGAGAAACTCTATTACATGCTTGCTAAAGATCCCCCAAAGATAATGATCGAGTTAATGGCAAAAGAAACCAAGATTATGAATGCACAGGAGGCAATGGAAGCTAAGCGAAACTCGGGGACAATAGGAGAAAGCAAAACTAACAAAAAGGAACACAAAGATTCCAAGGAACATAGGGAATTGAAGCAAAAAAAGTGATTATAGACCGGATCTAAAAGTATAATAATTACACTCCATTAACAATGGATATTCAACATATTTTATAGGAAATTAAACATAACAAAGATGTACATTGGCCTGAGAAGTTGAGGAGTTCCCCTATCAAGAGGGATAAGTCCAAATACTGTGAACTTCATAGAGACGACGGTCACACGATAGATCATTGTATTGCCCTAAAGAATGAAAATGAAACTCTCATTCGAAGAGGCAAATTGAACTAGTTTGTTAATCGGCAGAACAACAAAGGAGCTCAGCAAAGGTTAAAATCTCCTTGTAAGTCCAGAGACGAGAAAAAAAGGACCCATGAAGATAACCAAAAGGATAATCCCGACCTACCCAAGAAGCCTAGGCAACCAGAACATGAGGTATTCCTGCTCAACTTTGGTTATTTTTATTGTCAAATGATTACATGTGGAGATGCAGGAGGAGGAGATCATACAGAAAAAATGAAGGCTTACCTCAATGAGGTACAAGCTTGTTCCTATATACAGAGAATCAATCTAGATTAAGAAGATCGACCGAGGAAGGTCAAAAAAGGTAATCTGCTGATCGGTTTCTCTAAAAATGATCTCTCAGGAGTATTGTAACCCTATGATGTTCCTCTAGTAATAAAAGTCAGAAAGAAGGATATCATTATTTCTAGAGTACTAATTAATAATGGTAGCTTGGCCGATATTACGTTCTATCCTTGCTTTGAAAGTCTGGATTTTAAGCTCAGATAATAGGATCCCTATCACAAACCTTTAATAGGTTTTTCTAGTGAGAAAGTATTCCCTTTGGGAACAATTAAGGTGGAAATGTGGATCGGCACTTGGCCAGCCAACCGAAGAGAGAAGATACATTTCTTTATAATGGACAAAAATAACCATTCGGCCTATAACATGATTATTGAAAGAGTATAGTTGAAGAAGTTCGAAGCCGTATCATCTACAGTCTATTAATTTTTGAAGTTCCCGACTAAATTTGGGGCAGTCATTGTAAAGGGTGACCGAAAAGCAGCTCGAGAATGCTACTACTCATCTGTCGAGCAAGAAGATCTAGAAGAAATAAAGAAGAAAACCACCACTTACCAAGTGGACACCTCTGAACCTGATGAAGAATCTGAGGTTGAAACCTTATATCTAAGGGAGGAAACAAAATTGGTAAAGGGACATATAGTAGAAGCAACAAAAAGCATTGTGTTTGAAGATGACAAGCCATAACGCACCACTCAAATAGTAGCAATGTTGGATCCTATTCTTAAACAGGAACTGGTGAATTTCCTTAGACAAAGAAAGCATGTGTTCGCATGGAGTCACGAAGATATGCCAGGGAGTGATCCTACCTTTCTTTAGTTCATCATTGCTCATCTCATCTGGCACAAAATTAGCCAAACGGATGAACTCCTCTTCATATTCTTCCACGAAGCGGTCACCTTGTGTCACCTAACTGCATTTCTTTCGCATTTTGATCTCCACTGCTGGCGAAAAGTACTTGTGGTCAAACCGCACCTAGAACTCGACAATCTTCATCGTGTCTCTCTCTCTGCTGAGGTGTTAACAAACTCCCACCACTGCAATAAGGCCCCTATAAGTCTGAATGTGGGAAGAATCTACTTGTGAGTATCAATGCACTCCACCATACGTAAGTGGCGTTGAATGTCCTTTTCCACTGACATGTTACTATCACATCCGAGCTCTGAATGTCTTTTTTCCACTGATATTCTACTATCACATCCAAGCTCCCCGAAAAATCTAGCGGGTGGCCTTTCTGGAAAGCCTCCCTAATTTTATGCTACGATAACGGTCCCGGTTGGACCTGAATTGCTAGTGCCACTCGCGGATGTGGATGCGCCTATGGGAAATGAACGGTCGTGGCTGTCGTAGCTGCATTGACTACCTGGACCACTATCTCAGCCGCCTTTACAGTTGTCACTAACCCCAATGGTGGCTCTAACTGAGGTACCTTATGCTCCTGCTGCGCCTCTCTAACCTCATCTATGGCCGCTGCTCTCGCCTCTCCCTCTCTCTCTCTTGGGTGACATCTGAAAACAGGCCTATTTGTATAAGTACACAGTCTATACAAAATTTAATAGCAGAAGTATGATATCTCAAACACATAAAGATATTAACAACAGTCCTAATAATAGGGCTCTATATCAGAAGAACGATACGTTGAAATCGAAGTAAGCCACAAATCCTATGGACACTAGAACCTGATGCTCTGATACCATCTGTGACACCCCGCCTAATTAAATATCAGGTGATCAATCCTTTATTAAGTTAAAAGGAGGTTTCTCATTTGGTTCATTATCAGCATCATTGTCGAAAACCATATTAATTACTAACCACCTATTAGTTAATTAAGCCGATGTCAATTTTTTCTTTCATTAAACAATTGGTAATAATATGCTGAAAACTAAATTAAAACATTCACACAATTAATATAGTCTAAACCATCACCAGGAATAAATAAATTAACAGCTGTCTTGCCGAATAAACCATCGGCTATAAAATCCAAATCCAGATAATGAGTCCAACAAATAGTAAATAAATCCAAATATAAGTCTGAACGGAATATCTGAATAAATAAAGTCTAAATGGGGAAATATGCCCAACAGAGATACTGAAATAAAATCCTACACTAGGAATGAAAGGTGGAAGCATCTAATCAAGTCATGCAAACCTCCACGGTGTTGCAGTTAATCGTCCCTGGAATAGATCGTCAAGTCTGACATCCCTGTGGCTGGACAATTAAAAGGTTTTGAAAAATATTTATAGCAATGGTAAGAACCCGAAACATTTTGAAAACATTCAGCAAGTATTTATCACAATTTAAAAATTAGTTATTGATTATATATGTTAGGTTCACGTACACTCTCTTGAGTTTCCTCACCTCTCAACTATTGTGCACACCTAGCATTTTCTACTTAGCCCACCTAGCCATACTACCCAAGCTAACTAGATGTAAGTATTTATCTCACTACACCAAAAAGTCCAAATTATTACCTTTGAGCCAGCCAACCTTATCACGGTCATTGACCTTAACAAAATTATACGTTTTTTGGTCACTGTCAATGACCGTGACAAGTCTGTGGTAAGGAGTTGTCACAGTCAGAGACCTTGACAGGTACGTGACAACTTTTCCAGTAAAAAACCCTACCCCCTCTTTTTTTCCCAACATTTTCATTCCCTCCTTTTTTTCCCTCTCTCGCACGGATGCTCTCTCTCTCTCTCTCTAAGATACGTTCTTCTCCCACCCCCTCTCTTTCCTTTATATGTGTATGTAGAACCCTTATTTATGTGATGGTGTGTGGGTGTGTGCAAGTAGGGGGTCAGTGGAGGGGAAGGGTAAGTGGGGGGGGGGGGGGGGAGGGCTCGATAAGGGGTATGGGACAGGGCACGGCAGGGGGGAAAGGGGGACATGTTCTCCTTGAACCCCTAAAATAACTTGTTAATATTGATTGAATCTTATTGTTTAGAGAATGAAATTAATTTGACATTATAAATATTGTTTGTGTATTCTTATTTAGGTTTGAAATTGGTTAGAAATTGTTAATATTGATTGGGTGTTATTATTTAGGGCTTGAAGCTAATTAGTCATATGTATTTAATTTCTTATGTTGTTGGAAATGAATTAATTGAGTAGATGAATTAGAAGGAGTATGGGATAAACATTTGTTGGTTTGTTGTTATTGTTGGATTATATTGGACGGATGTGGTTGGATATAGAAGTTGGTTGTTTAATTTTTTTTAAATCCTTAATTTAATTCACCCTAATTGTGGTGATAATTATCCTGCAACACAAATAAATAAGGGAAAAGAAAGCACCAAATAAGAACAAGGAAGGTAAAATGAGAATCACACAACAAAGGATGTACGTGGTTCAGCAAAGATGTGCCTACGTCCACGGTGGTGCAGTCGATGTTATTTCTATATACTCCGGAGAGTGATTACAGAGAATATAACTTGTCCTTTTGCCATGGACCTAGGGTTCAATATATACACGTACGTTTAAGTAAGTGGGGGTGTTGGATTCCCCCACGTCTTCCATCTCTCCCTATAACCTCCCTTAATGGGAACGTGGGGAGAGACCGGATACAATCAAAGTAAGAGGTGGGGGGCCTGGACTTTGGGCCGCCAGAATTGGGCTACTCGTCCAGGCCCATGATCTTAGTTTTGGGTGCCCACAATTGTCCCTATGTTTTTTGGGCCATGTTTTGGGCTCAATAAATTTAAATGATTAGTCATAATAACTTTTTGTACATTGTGCAACTCTTTGAAGGTTGTGAAGCTGATTTTGGCGGCATCCGCTTCGTATTTTGTGCACTATGATTAGCAAAATTTAAAGGTTTTCTGGAATAGCCACTTTTCTACCGTCGTTTCAATCTTTCCAGCACTCTTCCATTCCCTATGAGCCTTAGCACTTCGTACCTTCTTCTCTCAATCTCCATTCTCACTGCTTCCTTGTTGTTTGGACCCGTGCTTCTTCGTTGTTCGAATCGATCTTCTATTTTGTAAGTTTCCTGTGGCCTTTCTTTGTATTTTCTCTTTGAGTTTGTAGCTTTCTAGGGTTTTCCAATGGCGAAGATTGGGAATAGGTCGGTCTCTGAATATAGGCAGTTTTATAGCATCCCTGAGTGGGTAGATATTGAGTGCTGCGCTTCCCCTCCTAGAAATGTTAGAGAGATATATGACACCCACTGGATCCATGTTTTGTTGCTTTCCCAGGGGGGACTCACTTTTCCTCCCAACGATTTGTTCTTGCATTTCTTTGGCTATTTTAATATTGTTCATGCGCAATGCTCGCTCAATGTGTGGAAAATAGTTAATGGCGTACATAGGATAAATCAGTTGTATGGTACTAGGTTAGGGCTCACTGAGGTCTGTTTTTGCTATTCCTTTTCTCGAACTAGCTCTGGTGTCCTCTATCTCAAAGCTAGGAGCCATGACAGGGTATTGCTAGTAAATCTACCTGATTCTCATAAGGACTATTGACAAGAAGGTTTCTTTGTTAGAAACTAGTAGTTTTCTCCTCAATTTGAAGGGTTGAGGTCCAAGAGGTTCTCTGTTCCCTTTTATGGGGAAGAATACATAGGTAAACTTTGCTCTGTTGTTTTAATTTTTACTGATTTGTGATTTTTTTGATTCTTTTGTGTTCTTCTTCCACAGCGAGGTCAAAGAACTTGGAGCCTTCTCTCAGCGAGGTCCGTCTCTCTGAACTGGTTAAGGCTTGGAACATCAGGGAGCCTTTGGGTGATGGAGAGCATCCCAGGTCTGCTGCTTTTTTGCTTGAGTACAAGAACGTTGGCTCCAGTTTCATAGCAAGGCCTATAGACAGTATCCCCGAGTTTGATACCTTCGAAGATACTGCTGCGAATCCTATCCAGTTAGACGAGGAGGAGAGCAGCTTCGAAAGTGACATCGTACGAGTTATAAGTAATTTGGGTGGAGGGAGCTCTAGTAGTAGCAGTTCCTCTGATCACGGAGAGGTCTCTGAAGCTCGAGAGTCGTCGAGCACATCTAGCAGTTCGAGCGAGGAAATGGATCCTCCAAGGAAGAACTTAATCTGGGATGATGATGATGATGAAGACCACATGCTTCTCGCACAAAGGTAAAAAAAGTAAAAATCTAGCTCTGGGGCTGTGGCTACTGGTTCTCGGTCCTCTGCTCAAGAGCAGGAGAAAAAGAGGAAGGAAGAAGAGCAGGTAAGGGAGAGGGAGATAAAGAAGGAAGAAGAGAAGATGGAGGAGAAGAGGAGGGTGAAAGCGAGGACAAAGGATGGGCAGGCCTTAGTCCCGGTGTCCATGCTGCCCGAGGGGGATTTTGTTGCAATTTCTCGTTAGTTGGCCCCCGCTCTGCTCTAGAGAGCAGTTCTCCCAGTTGATCGTCAAAGGGAGGTGGGGTTCGAGAAATTGTCCCTTCAGGATAGTCAGAGGCTAGCTTTGGTAAGATTTTTCCTTTTATCCCATATTTTTACGTATTCCATCATTTCCTTCTTTTAACGTTTTCTTCTTCTTGCAGTTCGTGACTGACTTCGCCGTGCTATATCGTTCACGTGATGAGCTGGTGAAGAAAAATAGCGAGCTGGAGAAAGAGAACGCTGCCCTGAAGCTGAAGGGTAAAGAGCCCGAGGCTAGTTTTAAAGCCATTGACGCTGCTCAAATTTCATCCGACCTGGCTCTTGCTACAACTAACCGGGAGAGGGACGCGGTAGTTAAAGATCTGAAGGAGTTGCAACAAGCCTACGACTTGGTTTGCTCGAGCAAGCTGGCCGTTGTGGAAGAGAACAGGGTGCTTTCTGAGGAGCTAAAGAAGAAGGAGTCTAAGGCTGTCACTGCCAAGGAAGACTCGTACAATTCTGGTTGGGCGGCAGCATACGACGATGCTGAAGTTCAGATAGGCTATATAAGTCATCTGAACTTCAAGAATGGATGGAACAAGTCCCTATTGGCTTTCGGTGTTGATATCAACTCCCCTCTATTTGATGAGCATGACCCGGGTCCGAAGCCAACCGTGGATGAAGTCCCTGCCCCAGTTGTTAAAGGTGCTGACCCTGTTCCTCAGATGACCCTTGCTGATGCTTCCCTCGTTGTGGTGACAAAGATTACCCCTACCGAGGGCGGTGCTCCTACTGATGCCAACAAAGGGAAACAGCCATCGACCTCTGTGCAACCTGAGGTTGCTAACTAGCTATCTTCTAGGATTCCTTTGTATTTTTGCTTTTTCTGTCTGTAAGCTTTCTTTTTGCTGTTCGATGTAATTTTAATCTTTATTAATGAAAAGGCTTCTTTTTCCCAGTGCACTGATTCTGTCTATCTTTTTGATGCTTTCTTATGTCTTGTAGTTAGTTGATGTAGAAGAATATATTCCTGCCACATCTTAATTGGGCAGAACCCTTGGTCCTAATGCGAGTCCTGAGGTTCGTCAGGCCTTCGTTAAGCTTTGCAAATCCCTTAGGTCTAGGAATCAGAAGTATAAGGAGCAATCTGAACTTATGGCCAAGTTCAAGGACAGGCTCCAGGAGATGGAAGAGGTTGGTGCTTCAGTGCAAGAAGAAGTGAATGCGTTGAGAGCAAAACTTCTTGATGCTTTTGAGATCAACCAGGTTGGTGAGATGCTTCAGTAAGAAAATGAAGCTTTAAGGCAGGAGGTCTCATGACTTAGGAAACACGCGCCAAGCACCGCCCCTTCAGTGTTGCAAGGCTCTTCATTAACGCGAGCTAGGGATGGCTCAAGCGGTATTCATCCTGTGCTGCGAGGTTCTTCATCGATGCGAGATGGTAGGAGCACCAGGAGTCGAGATAGGGAAATTGAAGAGCTTCGAGAGAGGGAGATGGAAGAGCTTTGTGGTGATGTCCATCGAGTATATGTGATCGCTGCTGGGCTCCAGAGGGATGTCACTCGGTTGTGGCACTTATTCAATAAAGGTCCTCGGCAAGTGTGGGCTGACGATTATGACCAGGGTTGGTCGGATGCTCCAACAAGGTTGTCAGAGTTCGAAGAGCTTTCTTTTATCAGGGGGTGGCTGAGTGCCTTGAAAGAGCTGCAAGTCCCGAGGAACTCGATGCTCTAGTATCGCCATGAGATTTCTCCCTCTACCCTGATGCCTAACCCCTTTCGGAGGGATGATCGATGGATCCCCATCGATACCATCCCTCGGCGATTATTGGAGTTGGATGCGAATGAGGTTGAGGAAGAGTTAGCTCCTGCTCCCGATGACAGACGAAGAGCTCGAGTGGCTGACTATCTCGCTCAGAGGCCTCACCCCCATTAAGATTTTGCCAATTGTTACTTTTTGTATTTTTGATAGTGTAAATACTTTGGGCGAGTTCGTCGGCTAAATATGTATCACCATTGTTGTAAGTATGATGAATTAATGAAAAGTTTGTGTTTTGGGCAAATTTGCCGACTAAATAATTGTATCATATTCTTGCTGCTTTATGATCTTCTAAATTTGTGTTATCATACAAGTGTCCTTCCAGTCCAGTATAATATCGAGATACCATTGTGCATCACTTTATCCTTTAGGTCGTGTCGTCACACTCCCTTAGGCCTAAGTGTGGCAATTGGCGAGGACACACCTGGTGTTGGATGCTCTATTCGATCAGGATTTTATTCAACCAAAGAAGGTTTGATGACCAGTATAAAATTTAGCCATATTGCCTAAGGATCCCCTGTAGGGCTTCATATATTGCCAGGGGCAATGCTAAGAGGTCCTTCGTGTTTCATAACGATGACCTGAGGAGGGACACTTCCCTGCTAAGGCGTGGTGATCAATGTGCCTGTCATTTGGAAAAGATGTGCGATAAAGACCATATAGCCGTTACTTATTAGAATGCAATCGTTTAAATAACTTTCATTAATGACAATGGAAATGAACTTCTAGTTACATAACAAAAGAATAAGCAATAAAAAAGATCTAAAAATAGAATCTCTTGAGATTGGCTGCGTTCCATCCTCGTGGTATTTCTCTGCCTTCCATCGTTTCCAAGTGATAGGCGCCCTGCAAATCGTCTCTCATTATCTTAAAGGGTCCTTCCCAGTTTGGGCCTAGCTTGCCGTCTGATAGTTTTACTGCGCTGCCCAAGACCTTCCTTAGAACGTAGTCCCCAACTCGGAATGTCCTTGGGTTAACCCTTTTATTATAATGCCTCGCGAGATGTTACTGATAGCTCGCTAGTTTTACTAAGGCTAGCTCTCGGCGCTCGTCGGCTAAGTTGAGCTCAGCGAGCAATGCTGCATCATTATGGCCTTGGTCAACAAGGTTGGACCTCATTGTCGGCAAACCGGCTTCTAGTGGGATGACTGCTTCCATCCCATATGTCAGCGAAAATGGGGTTTCTCATGTTGATCGTCGTGGAGTGGTTCGGTAATCTCATAGAATATGTGGTAATTCATTTACCCATGCGCCTTTGGCTCGCTCCAATCGCTTCTTTAATCCGTCGATCACAGTTCTGTTGGAAGCCTGAGCTTGGTCATTGCTCTGAGGGTAGGCCACCGAACTGAAGTGGTGTCTGATACCATGTTCGTTATAGAAACTCTGAATGGATTCACTTTCGAACTATGTTCCATTGTCAGTGATGATGGTTCTGGGGACACCAAAGCGAGTGATTATATTTTTCCATATGAACCGTATCATATCTGTGTCTCGAATGTTCGCCATGGGTTTTGCCTCGATCCATTTAGTGAAGTAGTCAGTTACAACCAACATATATTTGCGATTGCCGGTGGCGGTGGGCAGTGGTCCCACGATGTCAATTCCCCATTGGGCGAATGAACATGGGCTGGACAGTGACTTTAGGTCGCTAGCAGGCTGGTGGACCATAGGAGCGTGAAGTTGGCACTTAAGGCACTTGCGGACATACATCGTAGAGTCCCTTTGCATATATAGCCACTAATAACACTCCTTCATTGCTCGAAAAGCTAGAGACCTTCCTCCGATATGGCTTCCACAGACTCCTTCGTGAAGCTCATGTAGCACTTTCTCGACATCCCCTGGGTGAACGCATTGGAGGTAGGGACCGGAGAAGGATCTCTTATATAGGTTTCCCTCCGGGGATAAGTGAAAGCGAGCAGCTTTGACTCTTATCTGGTGGGCAGTCTTCTTGTCATTCGGGAGCGTGCCATCCTTCAAATAGTCCCTTAAGGGGTCTATCCAGCTGGGAGCTGATCCCACCTGGAGTACCTGTTTCCCGCCTGGTAGCCTGCTATAGTGGATGCTCGAGTGAGTAAGGAAATCGATGGGGATGGTTCTTTTTAGGTCGGAGTCGACTGTCGAGCTCAGGGCTGCTAGGGCATCAGCATGGCTGTTTTGCCCTTTGGGAAACTGCTGGACATTGATCTCTTCGAAGCTTGCCATTAATTTTTTAACTAAGGCGAGGTAAGGTGTCATTCTTTCATCTTTTGCATTGTAATCTCCACTTATCTAATTGGGAATCGCCGAACACCTGCAATGCTTTTCTCCCAAAGTGTGTGCCTTCTGGAGGCCGGCTATTATGGCTTCGTATTCTGCTTCGTTGTTGGAGGCTGCAAATCCAAGCCTGATTCCTTGTTCAAGGATTGTATTCTCTGGAGTAATGAGGACAATGCCTACCCCTACCCCTTCCCCCTTTGAGTTCGAGGCTCCATCAATAAACAGTTTCCAGGTTTCCTCTCTTGCTTGTTTCTCTTTTTTCCTTGTTGGTCGAGGTTGGTCGGGGGGTTCCTCGCCCGTAAATTCGGCTACGAAATCAGCAAGGATCTGACCCTTGATAGCTATTCTTGGTTGAAATTGGATGTCAAATCGCCCGAGCTCGACTGACCATTTAGACAGTCTGCCCGACAAATCCGCTTTCCTCAGGATTACCTTAAGGGGATGCGACGTAAGGACGATGATAGTGTGGGCTTCGAAATAATGCTTCAGCTTCCTCGAGGCTACTACTAGTGCAAAGACGAGCTTCTCCAATGGTAGGTACCTCTGCTCGGCGTCCAATAAGGTCTTGCTCGCATAATAAATGGGGTGCTGGACTCCTGCAACCTCGCATATTAACGCAGAGCTGACAGTGTGATTGGAAACGGAGAGGTACAGGTATAAAGAATCTGTTTGCTATGGTATGACGAGTAGTGGTGGAGAGCTTAAGTAAGACTTGAGCTCGACCAATGCTCATGAGCAATATGGGATCCACTCTACCGTTTTACTCCCCTTTAGAAGCTGGAAAAAAGGTTTGCACTTCTCGGAGGATTTAGAGATGAAGTGATTTAAGGCAGCGAGCATACCAGTGAGCTTCTGTACGTCCCAGATTGTACGAGGGGGTTTCACCCTGTTGATTGCATCGATCTGTTCTGGGTTAGACTCTATGCCTCTCTTACTGACCAAGTACCCAAGAAATTTTCCTGACTGGACACCGAAAGAACACTTGCTCGCGTTAAGTTTCATTCGGTACTTCCTGAGGATTTTGAAGGTGTTTGACAGGTCTGAAAGGTGATTTTCCTTCTTCTTACTTTTAACGAGCATGTCATCGATGTAGACCTCCATGATGTCTCCCATCTGAACCTTCAACATTTTGGTGACCAGCCGCTGATAGGTTGCCCCTGCATTCTTGAGCCCAAAGGGTATGACCTTGTAGCAGTATAACCCAATTGTCGTGATAAATGCCATTTTATCCTGGTCTGGGGCATATAAGGGGATCTGGTGATACCCTGAGTATGCGTTCAGGAAACTCATTCGCTCGTGAGCTGAAGTGGCGTCTACTAATTGGTCTATTTTTGGGAGGGGGAAACTATCTTTAGGGTACGCTTTATTGAGGTCAGTGAAGTCGATGCAAACTCTCCACTTTCCGTTGCTCTTCGGAACTACTACTGGGTTGGATAACCACTTGGGGAATTGTACTTCCCGTATGGATCCTGCATCCAGTAATTTTTCAACTTCTTTTTCTACCGCTTTAGCCTTCTCGGGTGCAGTTCGTCGTGCCTTCTGCGTGATTGGCTTGAAGGTGGGGTCGACGTGCAGCTGATGACAGACCATACTAGGATCTATTCTAGGCAGCTTGTATGGTTCCCACGCGAAAACATCTACGTTACGCCTCAGCAAGGTTGTCAATTCCTTTTGTTCCTGGTCGGTGAGAGATGCTCCAATAAAAAAGACTCTATTATTGTCTCCATCTCCATCTGTAACTTCTACCAGGTCCTCGATGACCCGCTCGGAGGGGAGGAGCCTGGTCTCCTCTACTCCAGGTCTTCCGTACTTTAATTGCTATTTAGAAGGCGTCAGACCTTCTTCAACTTTCTCGCTAGGCTGTTCGGCCTTCTTCTCTGGCTTTGGTATGATGGCTGCTATGAAGCACCTTCTCGCCATTGCCTGATCACCGTGGATCTCCATTACTCCTCGCTCGGTTACATACTTGAGTTTCTGATGGTAGGTCGAGGAGACTGCCTTCATCGCATGAAGCCATCCCCTGCCGAGGATGGCTTGATATGGCGAGTCGATGTCAACAACCAAAAACTCGATCATCTTGGAGACGTTTCCAGCACGCACCGATAATATAATCTTTCCCAAGGGCATAGTTATTTTTCCAGCGAAGCCAACTAAAGGTACAGTAGCTTCCTTTAGGTCGGCGACGCTTAACTTCAATTTTCTGAATAGGTCGAGATACATTACTTCGGACGAGCTTCCTTGGTCGACGAGCAAATTATCGATGTCAAAGTTAGCTATCCTGAGGGTAATGATCAGAGCATCGTGATGCGGGGTCCTCACTCCCACCAGATCTTCATCTGTGAAAACAATATGCTTGTTATAGTTGACGTCATCTGCTCGTCGGCGCTTTTCTGACTGTGACTTTGCTGGATCGATTTGAAAAGCCTGCATTACTACTGTAAGTTTCTTCATCTCCATTCGAGCTGAGTTTCCTTGTATCTGCTTGGCATCAGATGCCCCGTGAATTACCGCTAACTCATGTCCAGCGTCATCTTCGAGCACGTTGTCAGGTCTCACCTCCCTATTGGCAGCCACTTTTTCTGCCCTTTTCTCCCCAAACTCGTTCAAATGCCCAGACTGAGCCAGCTCCTCGAGGTGAGACTTAAGAGATTTGCAATGCTCAATTTTATGTCCTCCCTCTTTGTGACAAGCGCATCTTAGCGCATTGTTCCTCTTCGAGGGATCTCCTCCCATCTTCCTGGGCCACTTGAAGAATGGCTCATCTTTGATCTTCGCGAGAATTTTATAAATTGGTTCTTTGAAGACGGTGTTGACCGCCTGGAATTCCTTCGACGCATCATTGTTCCCTCCGTTCTTGGAGCCATTTTTTCCCTCGTTCTTTCCTCCTTTCTTCTGGTTCTCGGCTTTGTCACTGCCCTTGGTAGTGAGTTTAGCTCGACCGTTTTCTCCTGTACTGAGGCGGGTGACATCTTCCACCTTAGCGTACTTCTCGATGTGAGCCATTAGGTCGTCAATAGTCATAGCCTTCTTCTTTATCAGGGACTGGTATAGAAGGGAAGAACTGGGTAGCCCAATTTTGAAAGAAGCCACTGCCACTGCCACTTGCTTCGAACAATCCTCGACCCCATTGAATAATTCCCAGTATCTTTTCGCGTAGTCCCGGAGGGTCTCTTGAGGCGTTTTCTTCATTGTTAGCAAAGCATCCATCCTTTTGGGATGGGAGCTACTAGTAATGAATCGGGCCGTAAAGAGCTCGACTAGGGACTTGAAACTCCTGATGGACTGGTGGGGAAGCCTTTCGAACCACTTCTGCGCTACATCATGCAGGCTTGAGGGAAAAATTTGACACATTAGCGCGTCCCGGTGGTTCCAGAGGGTCATGGCATGTCGGTACTACCTGACGTGATCAATGGTTTCAGTCTTACCATCATAAATCTTGAACCTCAGAATGGAAAATTTCTTGGGGTCTTCTTCTTCTTCTTCAATTTCCCTCGTAAAAGGTGACTTCATCTGGGTTTTGAGAGCTCATCTAGCGAGTTCTCGAGTCGATATGGTACCGTGGTGGGCAGGATATTGGTCTATCTCCCTGCGGACCAGATTTCGTATGTTCTCGTTGCTGCGAGTAGGGCTCTGGTAACGGCGAGCTCTTCACAACTGCTCGCAAAGGTCGTCATCTGATTCGCCTCCCTCAATCTTTTAAGATTCTCGCCTAGGGCTCCTTCCTCGGCTGCGAGACTTGCTCGCCTGAGGGATAGGAATGCGGTATGGACGTCTCCTGTTATCATGATGAAGCTCTCTCTTCAGCCTCTCCAGTCTTCTTTTCAAGCGAGCGTTCTCTGCCTCGTGCCTACGAGAAGATTCTCTCTGGTCGTGGAGCCTTGCCTCGTATGCATCAATCAGCCTAGATATCTGCGTGGACCTCGCTGGTCCTTGGATTTCTTCTCAGGCTGGCCTTTCTAAGCGAGCCCTCTGATCTGAACGTCGAACTTCAGACCTAATCCTGCGAGGAGCAGGTGGTTCTTGAATATCCCCTGCCTGGGGGGCATTGCTGCTGTGACCAGACATTTTAAACTCCTTTTTTGGCATGGGCTTTTCTTAGGGAAGATAAACGCTTCCCACAGACGGTGCCAATTATGGTGACAATTATCGTGCAACACAAATAAATAAGGGAAAAGCAAGCACCAAATAAGAACAAGGAAGGTAAAATGACAATCACACAACAAAGGATGTACGTGGTTCAGCAAAGATGTTCCTACGCCCACAGTGGTGCAGTCGGTGTTATTTCTATATACTCCGGAGAGTGATTACAGAGAATATAACTTGTCCTTTTGCTCCGAACCTAGGGTTCAATATATACACGTACGTTTAAGTAAGTGGGGGTGTTGGATTCCACCACGCGGTCCATCTCTCCCTTTAATTTCCCTTAATGGGAATGTGGGGAGAGACCGGATACAATCAAAGTAAGAGGTGGGGGCCTGGACTTTGGGCCGCCAGAATTGGGCTACTCGTCCAGGCCCATGATCTTAGTTTTGGGTACTCACACTAATAAATCCTTAAATAATTATATTGTCTTAATTTGTTAGGTTGGTTAATTTTGAAAGTGGCACGACCACTGGATTATGTCCAAATGGGGGGTGGGAGAGTTTTCAACTTTTTTATAAAATTACTTTGTGTCATGACCTGTTCGAGAGTTACACGACCAAAGACTTATGATAATTAAATGAAGCATACTTAAAATTACATATATTTCGCATAGATACTTGCCGTTTAGTTCTTATGCGTACGCATTCAATATCCCTTAGACCCGTTCGAGAGTCATTACCCCTGTAATGAGATTTCTCGAATTGTCCCGTTTGGACAGTTTGGGACTGCATAGTTTCCATATAATAATATTCTTAGTGGCATAAACTTGTAACTTTTGGATGAAGTTCTGCAGTCGTATCTTAATGTTCTTTGGGTACATACTAGATGATGCGATGTTAAGTGTTATTTCAATTGATAAATTGAAATAACACTCACTCTTGCCAATCTACGTAGTCTATTTGGAGAACTATGGGGATAAGGTGCCAAATTTTCCTCAAATTAAAAAAATGTGCATGAGTTGCTAAGTATATTAAAGAAATATGTAGTATTGAATGGGATAGGACCACTCACCCTTTAGAGGAGATGGAGGAAATAGGAATTAATATTATAAATGGAATTTGATTTTGAATTTGAAATTTAAAAATTGAATATAAATAAGACATATAGAATTTGAAATTTTGAAATAGGAATTAATATCATGAATTGAATTTTAATTTCAATCTCATATTAAAATTAAATTTGAATTTGAATTTTAATGCACAAATAAATTTACCCATCGAACCTAGCCTGCTAGTTGTTATGCGTATGCATTCAATATGTGTATATACTAATGGGAACTAAATATTCACACTTTTGATTATGTTATTTTACCCATAATAGGTGCTTGTTTCTAGTAGTTGTGATGGGATATCCTAAATACAAAGAGTGGGTGGGTGCGCCAAATAGATATGGGGATGTGTTTCGCAGAGGTGCTAATGAATATGTGAAATACACAAAGAGATGCCATGATAATGAAGAGTTTCCGTGTTTGTGTGCTCGGTGTAAGAATGGTAAGGTGTTTGAGTGGAAAACAGTTAAACTACATTTGTTAAGATGGGGTATGCAAGCTAGTTATCGAAGTTGGGTTTCTCACAAGGAACCCCGAGCAACCTTCACAACAACCTTCAACAAGTAGGATAGATGTTTAAGGGGAGCATGGCAATGTAGATCATAATATGCTAGAGAATTTATTTGATGACGCATATGGATTTCATGAAGTGGAAGAGAATGAGGTCACTGACGATGTACAAGGCACAGACGCTCATGAAGATATCATGATAAACCTTGACGATGACTACCAAAGTTTAAAATTTAAGGCGAGCAAGTTATTATACTCTGGTTGTGAGAAAGATCAAACAACTTTAGATGCCATGGTTGGTTTGCATAATTTGAAGACTCAATATGGTTTGTCTGGCACCAACGTGACGGAAATTTTGAATTGGGTGAAGGGCCTGCTACCCAAGCAGAATACCCTTCCAAACAGTTATCCTACTATAAAAAATAATTTGAAAGGTTTGGGAATGAAGCATAAATCAATTCATGCTTCTGTGTATGACTGCATACTATACCGAAAGGAGTACGAAAAATCTCGATCGGTGTCCGGTATGCGATGAACCTAGATATGTCCAATCTACTGGCAAAGAAGGTGCAAACTCAAAAGTACCTTAAAAAGTGTTGAAGTATTTTCCCGCAGGGCCTAGATTAAAGCGGTTTTTCACAGTATCATGGATAGCGTAGGCAATGACTTGGTAAGCTAGGGAAGAAGCAATAGAAAATCTCATGAACCATCCTATTGATTCTACAGTTTGGAAGATGATAAATTTTGAGTATCCCAATTTTTCTCGAGAACATCATAACATTCGTTTGGCAATATCAACAGATGGTTTCAATCCATTTGGAAATATAAGTGTCAATCAGAGTGTATAGCCAGTGATCCTATGTAACACCCCGCTCACCCGGGAAGAGCGAACGGAGCGTTAATGCGATAAAATAAATCCAAATCCACAAGTGACAAGGTATAGAGCATCAAAATAAACCCACAATAATATAAATCCACTAATCTCAATCTCTTCAATTACAACAAGTCTCTCGAATAAAAAATACAAATCTCCAAAGCTCTATACATCAAAATAATACAAATCTTTCCCAAACAATCCTCACTAAAATCAATCTCCATAGCGCCCCAAAATCCGCGCTAATCTGCCACTAAAAGAAAATATGGAGAAGTACACAATACGACAGGAAAGATGCTCAACAAATATATGTTAGCGATGAATAAAACGTAACAACACGAGTACGATTATTCAAATCAAATGCAAATCTCAATAGCATTTTATCAATAAATTTCTCAACAACACTTTAACTGGGTCACCAGGCCTCACCCCATCCGTATATGCTTTATCAAACCATATCCCGGGAAACAGGAATTTTGGCGGGTGCCCAACATCCGTGCCATATTAAAATCTCATGACAACGTGCTCATCAACAATATAATGATACCACATGAATCAAAATAATTTCAAAAATTATTTTCCAGATTTCAATGAATTTATCAATTCAAATATGAGTTCAATTAACAAGAATTCAAAGAGAATGACACTCGCGAGATTTAAGGAGCATATTGTGTAAAACCCCATACCTCAAACCATGATGAGAAACCAATGATCACATCCTCAGGATCAACACTAAAGATCTACAAAAGCTCCTGCAAGAACCTCCAACAAAATATCCCCAATAACATCTCTAATCTAAGTTTGGAACTCACAAATCTCAAGGGCCAATGTGTATATAAAAAGAAGAGGAATATAAAATATATTTGCTGCCTAAAAGTTATGCCAAAAGTATGTTAAAAAGGTTTGCCCACGACTTCCTTTTATAATGCAAAAAAATGAAGAGTTGGAATCCAAAAGACTCCTTTAAATAAGGCAAAGAAATGAAGAGTTGGAAGTCAAAACAACTCTTGAAAATTACTTAATGTTCGCCGACTTAGAATTCCAAGAGTTAAAAACATTTAAAAGTCATTTTAAAATCCATTTTAACTCCGTCTTCGAAACCGTTTGAAATTATTGCCTTTAAAATAATAACCAACATATTTGAGAAATAAAAATAATTTTATCAAAAACTTTATTTTCCTTCATTTTCCAAAAATTAATTAAAATAGCCCAAAATTACGCGGGTTGTTACATCCTAGCCCTACTAAACCTCCCTCATTCACAGTGTATGAGACTGGAATCTTCGATGATGTCTTTGTTGATCCGTGGGCCAAAGGCACCAAGTGAGGACGTCGATGTCTACCTGGCTCCTTTGATAGAAGAATTAATTGAGTTATGGGAAGAGGGTGTGCAAGCATTTGACTCTTTTTCAAAAGAAGAGTTTCTGCTGAAATCTATGTTGATGTGGGCAAGTCATGATTTTATAGCTTATGGGACATTATTTGGTTGTGTAGTATATGGTTATTTGGGGTTTCCTATTTGTGGGGAAGAGACTGAATCTCTTCATGTCCCCACTAGCTCAAAAAATATATACCATTGCCATTGGAGGTTTTTACCCCCTCTCATAGTTTTAGATTTGAGAAAGGTTCCAATTTTTTAGCGGGAAGGATTGAACATAGAATACGGTCGAGAATACTTTCAGGCTCAAAAATTAAAAGTAAATCTTATGATTGTGGACGTAATATGCTAGGTAAGAATCCTAAATTTAAGAATATCAAGCATAAGAAGACCCCAACTACGAATGAAACTGAGAAAAAAAAGGCATAGTCTAGGAGGTCAATTTTATTTGACTTGCCTGATTGGAGGAATAACCCGGTGCGCTATGTATTGGATGCGATGCACGCAGAGAAGAACATCGTTGAACATATTGTGGGCACATGCCTTTGGGGAGTCATTCGAAGGATGGAGAAAATGTACGAAAAGACCTTAAAGCGTTGAAACTTAAGCCACAAATATAGTTGAAAAAAGATAGTAGGGGAAGGACAATAATTCCCCTTGGTGCATTTACTTTGACGAGTGAGGAAAGGAATGGGATTTTAGACACAATATATAATTGGAAAATTTACAATTAGGTCCCTTGGTAACAAATTTTAAACATTTAAGGACAATTTACTATTAGGTCCACTTGTTATGCCACTAGCATGGACTTATATAAGAAGAGGATTAGTGGACCTAAGTGTTTAAAATTTGTCAAAATTCCTTTGGTGTTCAAAATTTGTTTGTGAGGGACCTAAGAGTACTTTCCCCTATACAATTTCAAAGTTCCATATAATTTTTCGTCCAACTTTCAATGGATTGTGAATTATGCTACCCATGATTTATATAAGTGTAAGTTCCAGGATTGGCATGTGATCATGAAATTAATCCCTCTATTGTTTAAGCATTGTTTCTCCAAGCACAAGGATTTGCGGAGGGCTATTGTGGAAATTAGTATTTTCTTTTCACTTTTATATGAGAAGGTAGTCAATTGAGATCACATAGTGGCCACAAAATTGGCGGTGAACGAAGTAGTTTATGTCTTGGATAAGTACTTTCCCCCATCTTTCTTTGACATAAGTGTTCACTTGTTGGTACACCTATGTGACGAGGCACTTCTTTGCGGCCCATTAAGATATCGGTGGATGTATCGGTTTGAAATATTGATGAAAGTTTTCAAATATTATGTCAAGAATACACGATACATTAAAGGATCAATTGCGAAGGAATACATCATCGTGGAGTTATTAATCTACACTCGGGAATATATGCCTGATTCGACCAGCATGGATGACAATTATGAGTTCATCGATGAATGTGGCCATGTGATGGGCGAACGAGTGAAATTAATGAGTTTGAAACATGAACAAATAGCTCGTTATCTTCATGACACACATGAAGATGTCGAATAATGGAAAAAGTAAGTTTAAATTATTTTAACTTTTAAAATTATTTTAATTTTTACATGATTAATATTGTAATACTTTCGTCACGATCTATGTAGAAAATATGAAGCCTGTGGGAACAATAAAAGACAAAAACAATGGCACAATCAGACAACGAGTTTATGTTGTGGTTGTCACACAAGGTAACTATAATTAATATAGAATGTTATCAAATGTCACATTACAACAAAGCTTTACAACTAACCTAATTAATTTATCTATATTCTCAGCTCTTAAAGACGGGTGATGTGACATCAAGGCTTTCTCATCTATCCATAAAAAGTATCGATTGAATGGTTACGTATTCGGTGCAAGGGTGTATGAGGAAAATATAAATGTATAGAATTCGGGCATTTCATACAAGGCTTTTACTTTTTTTTGAGCGAGCGTGAAAGATAAAATCCTCGTTGAAGCTGAAAAGACTTACTGTGGCGTAATTCGAAATATGTTTGAATTGGACTACGTAAACTTCAAATAGGTTGTATTTTATTGTGATTCGGTAAGAGTTGAGGATAACAATGCTTGTAAAGTTGATCCTGGGACCAATTTGATCATAGTTGACTTGTCCAAGTTGAAGAGCAACGAATACGTGACCGATGAGCCGTTTGTTTGATCTTTTCAAAAGGTCAAGCAAGTGTTTTACTCAGAGTATATCAACAACGAGCCGTGTTCAATCGTTCTACACGCGTTAAAGCATCTAAACAGTAGTGTCGATGACTTGGCTTCACCTACCGAATATCAATCCATTTTTTATGATAGCCCTAATCACAAATAATTTTTTTATTTGTAATAAGTATTCAAATTATTTGTAATGACGAGTGGATGTATTGTTCTATTGCTCTATTATTATTGGATGATAATTTAATTGTTTTTCTTAATTTTTACTTGATCATTTTAATGCTTGTAATCACCAATTGAATATGTTAATTAGAATTTTCATCAATTTAATACAAATATCATTTTAATGCTAAGCAGGTATTGGTATAAATTGAAATTAGTATAAATTGGTATTGGTATTGGTATAAATTGAAATTGGTATAAATTGATATTGGTATTGGTATTGGTATAAATTGATATGGGTATTTGTCTTGGTATGTATTGTTATTATCGGATTTGAGCATTAATTCAAATTTCATATATATATATATATATATATATATATATAGTACTAATAATAACAATTTTTGCAAAAAAATGACTTCATTAGGACGCGGTAGCGGAGGCGATGAGGACTCCTCGACCAGTAGGCCCCCAAAATGGGGCAAATTAGGGGGTCGTCGTCGAGAATAAGACGAAATTATTAGCTGGAGCGCTAGAGTTATTGAACGCGATTGTCGACCCAAGGTACATTGATTGGATGGCCGTGCCTATTGACCTCAAGATGAACATATTGGGGGGCGCTACAGGTTGAATATTTAATATTTAGATTTTTATTTAGATTTATAACTTTAATAATTACTTACAGGATGGTTTGTATTTTTTTGACAGGAACAATTCGGCCTTCCCGCATATCTCCGCGACCCCACGTTGGAGCAATTGAGGGATTAATATAAGAAATGGAAGAAGAATTTATGGGTACAGTACTTTGGAAAGACCCTAGAGTCCATTCTGAGACTCCGTAAAACCTTCCCCCCAAGGAGCCAATCTCATTGGCACAGTGGCAGAAATTTATTCGACAATGAGACTAATGAGCAGAAATTGGCATCTCGCCAATCGAGGAGGGAGAACCGGGCAAAAAGGTTGGACGTGCACTACTCCGGGCAGACATCTTAACCCGAGGTGGAGCACAGGATGGTAAGTTTTTAATTTTCTTTAATTTTAGTTATTATAATTTAGCACTAATTTGCATTACTTACTAATTCTGTATTATTTTATTTCAGGAAACGGGGAGTGGCCCTGGGGGTAGGACATATAGACTCGATGCCTATGTGGCCATTTGAACGAAAAAGGGGAAGGACAAGGAGGGGGCCCCGAGCATCGCAGCCACCATTGTAGGTCATAAATGTTTAATTTTTTTAATTATGTTATAATTTTTTTATTTACTTAATTGACTAATCGTGTACTTTTTATTTTTTCAGGCAAAGCTTAAGGGAGTGCATGGGTCGCAGTCTAATGCCGACAAAGCATCTTTGGCTATGGATGCACTCAACTAAGTTCTCTTCCCAGATCGCAAGGAGAGGACTAGGGGTGAGCTCACGGCTGGGGAAGTCAAGGATCATCGGCATGGAGACGAGCAACAGTGGGTTAGCCCATAAGTTAGACTACCATGACGATAAGCTATCAAGGTTAGAGGCGACAATCCTAGATATGTATGCCTTCATGAAGCATCAGTTGGGATAGGACAAGGGGAAGGAAAAGGAGGACAAGGACGAGAACGCTGGCGTTTACGATATCACTTCATCGTCGATACGTACGGACTCGGTGCCATATGATGATCCATTTCCCATCGCCACCCCCGTCGAGCGGACTATATCAACACTCAGTTGGTCGAGTGTGAATCTACTCGGCATATATTATGGACTATCGATAGTGAGGGGGTTTAGGGATCTGAACTTCCGCCTAAGTATGCCGGTTTATGGGCGTCCCCCCAAGACATTGAGTCAAGAGCGTGCGTCACGCATGTGGTGGAGAGAAAGAAGAACTCACCTGTGTGGTTGCACGTACAATGCGGCGTTCATCATATTTGGGGGGGGGGGTGAATTCATATGTTCTGTGGCCTTCCTTCCTCCTCCGACCTGCTGAAGATTGACAATATTTCTATCTTTTTTTATTTTGAAAATTGGATTGTATTTATATTCTTTTGATTTTAGTACAATTTGGTTTGGATATGATAAATATTGGCATTTCTATTTTATTTGGATATGGATTATAAATGCCTTGATTTGGTATATGATTTGTATTTTATTTGGATATATATGTTATTTGAACAGGTACAATTTTTTTATAACATGTACCAATATACTGCTGGGCAGTGGTAGTGGCCATACTGCCCAGTATTTTTTAATTCTGGCCAAAATTGTCACAGTCAAAAATCGTGACAATCCGATGACAAAGAAACTTCTCATGGTCTTTGACCATGACAGTTTTTTTTAACTTGTCACGGGCTTTGACCGTGATAAAAACTTGTCAAGGTCAAAGATCGTAACAGAACCGTGACAAGTCTAATGAACTTGTCATGGTCAAAGACCGTGACAAAGAAGTTGTCACCCACAAACTTTTCACGATCATTGACCTTGACAAGTTGGACTTGTCACGGTCACTGATCGTGACAATTCGACATTTTTGGTGTAGTTTCTGGACTATTAACACATATAAGTCCCCGTACCGCCCATACAGTATGCTATCCAAATTAATATTTCTCATATGTTATTGATATCATAAAAAACATTCTAAATCTCTTATCATTTAATCATGTAATTAAGTTTCACTACTTAATTCATTATTTATATACACACTATCATTTTGTCTACTATCACACGTAAGTAGAGTTATTTAAACAGCTATATATATTTATCTCACTAATATATAATTACGATGTCTCTAAAAAAGTCCACCATGAAAATAGGCATACTCTGCTATCAATCCATGTGCCTCTCGTGCTAAAATAAGGACTATTGGTTCGGCATGTCTCCTCGAGCCCAAAAATCAAATAACAAGCAATGAAGGCGAACGTAGTTCCAAACATTTGGACTACTCACATACCTACCCAAAAGACCTGTCAGTCTCACTAATACAAGGCACATAGTGAGTCTCCCTAACTTCTATGTCCTGGGGCACAAATCCAGACCTCACTTGAATCGGCAAGGTGGGATCGCCCACTGCTCGGGAACCTCCATGATAGCAGGCATTGTAGGTATATTCACATTTAATACCAATCATATAATAGGTATACACACAAGCTATATAAACATTAAATCAGTAGGTATAAACACAACCTAATTATCATACTTCGTACGTAGTATTTATCTCTTGAATACTCACCGTACTATCATTCTATGATTATTCTCACTATCGCATTTGTTCGTGCATTATTCTCTACGCTAAGGGTCCTAGTTACCCACTTAAGTCATTTCATTAGTTAATGTTATCATACACTGTTGATCTACATATTATTCTCACTTGAGATTTTCGTAATTAATCCTCCTTCTCTCGAATTAGTTACGTCACAATTTAGGCCCATTTCATTCTCGCCTTAATTCGCTTAATGAGACTAAGTCACGACCCTATCATAGTCCTACTGTAATATATCAAGTCCCTCATTATATTTTAATAATGTCCCAAGAGTTTTCCTGTAACAATTTAGGAGTTTTAGGCTTAAAAAGGGATTTTTCACATTTTTTGGAAAATCGAATCGATTCTCCCAGGAGGCCGAATCGATTTGAAATGCACAAATCGTCTTCTTCCTCTACACAAGTGCGTTTTTCACCATTTTTCTCATTCAGTTCTCCATGATTCCTTACCCAACTTTAAACCAATTGTCCTTAACATTATCTACGTGTATTAGGATGATTTTCAACGTAATACAATCCTCAAAACATTATGATTTCTAATCAAGAATGGATCATAACATCTATTCATCAAAACCCTAAATTTTCATGTTCTTCATTTATACACAACATAAAGCCTAGATTTTTCTCATATAGATTATCACTCATGATTTTATTTCATAACCTCTACATGCATAAAATCAGTCTACATGAAATCCTACCCATAATATGGATTTAAATTCACTTAAATTCAAATTTCATCATTTATATCAAGATGTATAAACCCTACTCTTACATGGGTATTATAACTACAAGAAAAATTGCAAACAAACACTTTCCTTGGTTTATGTGATCTGATATCATGATTTGGTGTTGGTTTTGATTGTATTTACTTCTAATCCTCCCTCCGAAGTTGTTTGTGGTGCAAGAATCACTTTAATCTCTCAAGAACCCTTCCTTAAACTTCAAGAATGGCTTCTCATTCTTCTCTAATGTCCTCTATTGTTTTTATAACCTCTAAACCCTAGCCTCTCCCCTCTATATGTTGACAAAGATGTTGGAAATTCGTAGGTCTCTTAACCGTTAGTTACCAAATGACTAAAATGCCCCCATACGGTGCCGGTTTAGTTTAAAATTGTCCCGGGACCCAATCAACACCCCCCAGTATACTATTTTGACTATTTCGACCCTTCTTGAGTCATTTGTGACCTCGATTTCATCATCCAAATTACTATAAATAATTATCCTATCTCGACCTCAATTTAGTTTACCCGCGACTCCCGATTGAGATAAATCCAATTATGCCAATCTCAATTGCTATGATGCATAATAATTTTCATAAATTATTTACTATCCACTTAGTAAATTTAACACATAATATTAATCGTTACATCTCTCTCTTGATTAATATTTAATAACTACATTATTATTTTATTAAATTAGTTTACGTCACTCATGTAATTTAAATTAAAACGAATATATTACCGAATTAATTAAATTCCAAGTATGCAAATATGCGGGGTACTACAATTTAGGATTTTCGATTATTTATTTAGAGATAATTTAATTCTTTGTCTTGAGTTCCAAGTGTAGTCCATATACCCGAGTAGTCAAACCCATACTATCAAGTAACTCAGTTTGGCCCAAGCCCACCTTTTGTACTTGCATTTAAAGGTGTTGGAAGGGGTTTTAATCAATAGTGATTCATCTTGAGAGTTTGAAAGGGATGAGAAAAAACATTACTCACATTTTTGTTGTAAGAGTATAATTTTTGTCATTTGCTCATAGTTTAGGCTTACATAGATTTTAGAATACTCCGTTTCGATTCGACTCAAGCCATTACAAAGACCGAATATCAAACATCTTCACGTTTCAATGATCTCCACACTACGAAGGTATAATGCTATTAAGAATATAAATTTATCCATTAAATTTATTTTGGGATGTTTTATTTTATTTAAAACTAAAATAGGGTTTATAATTTAAAACATCGAGGTATATTTTAAAAAAAAATCAAATTTTTCTGTCCTCATTAAAATGAGATTAGATTATCGTTTGAACAAGATGTCACTTTTGTTTGAAGCTCGTTTGATCATTTTATCTAACGAGGTCGTGCGGTTTCACTTTATTTGAATCTCGTTTGAAGCTGGTTTAAACAAGATAGCATTTCGTTTAAACGAACTTGGTATTCATTTTAATGAATTTTTGTTCTCATTCGAACAAGACTTATTTTCATTCGAACGAATGGCATCGCCTCGGAATTTATGTTCGCCTTATAAATACCTGTTTCATGTTCAGATTTTTTGAGACTTTTTGCCAGAACTATTTTTTCATATCTTTTGCAAAAGTTTTGAACCTTTTTTAATTCATAAATAACATCCCCAAAATATATTTGTGTGGATCTGTTTGAACCCTAGATAGTTTGTATCCTTGCATACACAACTCTTATGGAGATAGTTTCTTCACGGCTGACCATTGTGATTCTCGAGGGGATCATTAGTAAAGATAAAGGTTGATCGATGGATACTACGTGTTGAAGACCGCGTGTGGACTTATCCTCACCGATTAGTATTCTTTAGAGATTTGCAAAGACTAGCGTGTTATACTTGTGGAGGTTATCAAGTAGTCTTTAAGTTGACTGTCTTGTAATATTTCTAAAGTGCTAAAATTAAAAGGTTTTACCCATAAGGAATTTTTCCTCAATGTATCTTTGTTGAATGCATGTTTTGATTTATCAGTTTTATCACCTAGATGCATATCGTAGGATAAAAAGATAAATTTTAAATTTGTTTGTTGGACATATAATTATATAAATATTCCATTAAGATCGTAAGCGCAACTTTATCAAATTCGTCTTAGAGCATTTTTACCTTTACTAGTAGTATTAGAGCAGATTGCACCAAATTATCGTGTGATCCTGATTTTTCAAAGTTTTTTTCATATCAATTTTTTTTTGGAAAAATTATTGATCTTTGAAAAGCCGAATTTTAATAAAAAATTTGTATAATCGAGTGCCTATCTTTGATAGTACCAATTATACTTACTGGAAGGCTATGATGAGGTCTGTCTTAAAAGCCATAGATGAGCGAGTCTGGTTAGTTTGTGAAAGATAGTGGACTTCTCCCACTGTCACCGTTGATAATGTTGTTATCCCTAAACCTATTTCTTCTTGGACTAATGAGGAATTTAAATGGAGTAATTTTAACTCTTGTGGACTTAGTGATATTTCTAGAGTCATCACCTCTGACGAGTTTCATCGCATCATGACATGCACTATGTCTAAAGGATCTTGGAATAACCTCCAGCTCACTCACGAGAGTACCAACGCTCTGAAATCATCAAAGATTCAAAATTTGACCACCCAATTTAAGACTATCACTATGCTAGAGTCCAAGTCATTTGATGAGTTTTATGCACGTTTATTGGACATCGTTAATTCGAGTTTTAATTTGGGTGAGAAAATTTTGGAGACGAGAGTTATGAAAAAGATTTTGAGGTCACTCCCTGCCCATTTTATTCCTAAGGTCACCGTGCTTAACGCATTAGGTATTTTAGACACTCTTAGGTTAGAGAACTCATAGGAGACCTTCAGACTTATGAGATTGACATGTTCCATAAATCATTAAACCTAAGGAAGAAGGGATTGATTCAAAGACTTAAACTATGAAAAAAAAGAAAGAAAACATTTATGAGTCTGAATCTGAGGGTGATTATGATTTTGATGACTTGGCCTTATTTACAAAAAAAAATTAAAAAGTTTCTCAAACTTTCAAAAAATAATTCTTCCGATAATTTTTTTTTTTGAGAAAGATAAAAATAAGAGTGAGGTCAAGATTAACGGTGAGAAAGAGGAAGATCTAAGGTGTTATGAGTGCGAGGACAAAGGGCACAAGGCACATGAGTGTCCCATTAGGATAAAGATAGAGGGCAAAGAGGTTGCGAATAAAGCCACTCTTAGCGATAATGACATCGAGTCGGTTGATTTAGAGGGAGAATTGCCACATGAAGCATGTGTTTCATTCATGTGTAGTCACGTTAGCAATTCTAGTTTGTCCCACATCGACGAGGACATATCTAAACATATAAGCCTCGATGAATTTTTGATCCATTTGGGAGAAAGTGATAGTGAGCATGGTACTTTGAGTGAGGGAGAAGGGTATATACAAAAAGCATTTAATGATCTTTACACGAAGACGTTGAAGACGAAAAATATTAATAAGGATTTTTCTCTTAGGGTGTTAGAATTGGAGGCAAAGGTGAAAGTTTTGAGCGTGTGTGAGGCGTCGACGAGTCAACTTGAGAAGGTGGAGGTTTCTTTATGTGAGCAGTTGAACATTTTAGGCCGAGAAAAGAATGATTTGAGCAACACTGTGGCCAGTCTTACAGGAGATCATCAATATTTATTGGAGACTCGTGAGAAACTTGATGTCCGTGTATCCCAACTCGAGATCGATATTGAACATACTCGGGAAGTCAAGGTCACTTTGGAGGACACATGAAAGAAGGTAGGAAAGATAATCCTCGGTCCTGCTTTAGGTAACATTGAGAGGCTAGGGATAGGTTATGACGATGTATCTAGTTCCCATATTGCACCCGAGTCAATTCTCAAGTTTATTTTAGATCCATATGGCCCTCGACCGAACTCACCTAGGAGATCTCGTCCTAGACATTTTGAGAAAGGTGGACCCAAGCTTGTGTGTGTTTTCTCCCATTACAAGCAAAGAGGTGACCTTAGAGAGTTTTACTTTAAGTTGGGTAGAGTGTCTCATAGGTATTTTACACGATATGCTACCACATGTGTTCTTACAAGAGTTTTCGTAAGAACTCCCACACATGTTACTCCGTATGCTACCGCACATCACATGAGAGATTTTGAGAGTTTTCGAGAACAAGTAGAGTATTTAGTCGAGACTTTACAAAATTTAATGGAGTTTTTTTCATAGGATGTCATCTCCTTTGGAGAACTCCTCAGGGCCTAATGATTGAGGTTGAGTGTTGATTGCTAGAATAGGGTGTTGTTCATGATCATATCATATATCACTATTGCTAGATTGTACTACCATTGTATTTATATTTTTTATTTTCATATATTTTTTGAAAATAAAAAAAGACTTGTTTTTCTTAAAAAATTTTGAAAAATACAAAGAGATTTTTGTTTTTTTAAGAAAAAGTGAAAAAGACAAAAAGATTTTACTTTTTTGATAAAATTTTGGGAAAAATACAGAAAGGGTTTTGTATTATTTTTACACTATATATGGATGAACATTATAGATGTCTGAGTCACCCATTCATTCCATATCCACCTGACTATGTTGTAGTATTTTGAGACGTGACGTCATTTCGTTTACGTGTTTTGTAATGTGTGGAGTCATTAAGATGTGATTTGATGCCAACTTGCTACATGTTTGACTCCTTGTCTCCTCTAATGCACGTGAGCACGAACTTATTTGAGTATTGCACTTACCTGTCACATGTCGATTGTAGTGTTTACATCTCATTTTTTTTTAAAACGAACCAAATGTGAAAAACGAGATAATAAAAGTAGTGCGTGTAAGAACCATTGCCCAGATTGAAAAAAAATAAAAAAAAATATTTTTGCTATTAGATTGGTATATATTAAGCAATGGAATCAAGCGACAAAAGACAGATTGACTTTGCGAGAAAAGCCAACATTTTTAACAAAAATATCTTAAAAGATTAAAGGCACATAAAAATATAAGTTCCATGTAAATTTCTAGAACATTAATGCTTTGCTACATATGATCATTAATTTCTTCAAAAACAATTGCGATAATAAAGTCAATATGTGAGATTTTGAGGGAGTTAAGTCAAAGATCAATAGGTTATCACGTCCTAAAAAACTCGAAAATCATTACATAGTTTTGGGCGTTATTGGTGGAAAATCTCTTGCGATCTTGATTAGTTGATTAGGTTAAGTTAATTTCACTAGAGTTCACAATTTTTACACCTAAGGTAAAATTTGAGATCTTTCGTTAGTGTTGTCTCAATCCTTCATTCACATGTATAATTTTTGTTTACATTGGTTAACCTATGAAATATGTTCACACCCCTACATTTTGTTTCCATGATTTGGGTATTTTTGTGTTTCTCCATGGTGTCTTGTATTCGTTAAATTTTATACTTGAAAAAAATCAAAAATAATTTGTGGAGCCTTTGAGATTATCATTGCATGTTTGTCATTCATATTTTTTTGTGATGATATCTTATTCTTTTCAGTGATGTTCTCTATATTTCATTATTAGTTTTTACTCCTTGTCTATTTCGAACAAAATAAAAGGGGAAGAACAAATTACGGGGGAGAACTTTTATGAATTTGATTTTATATGTCAAAGTTGATGCATCATGAGTATTTATTTTGTTTCATATGTGTAGGGACTTTTGGAAGATCGCATTCACATTACACTCGATGAAGACAAAGTTCCCAAGAGAAGAACCAGAAAAAGTGGAGATTTGAAGGCATCATTTGAAGTCATTTTAAAGACATCATTATCTTGTACCTATCCATTTTCTAGGGTTTGGGAGGTTATTAGGATATGTTCATTGTCTTACGAGATTTTAATTTAATTTGGATTTTGGTTTTATGTTTGTACCGGAATAGCCAAAAAGGGAAGATTTATAAGAGCATAATTTCAGTCATTTGCTCATAGATTAGGCTTACATAGATTTTGGCATATCCCATTACCATTCGACCCAAGCAGTCACGAAGACCGAATATCCAACGTCTCCAAGTTTCAAGGATCTCCACACTAGGAAGGTATAATACTACTAAGAGTTTAAATTTATTCATTAAATTTATTTTGGGATGTTTTATTTCTATTAAAATTGAAACAGGGTTATTAATTTGAAAAATCGAGGCATATTTTTCAAAATAAAAAAATTCAAAGTTTGCTGACCTCATCAGATTCTCATTCAAATGAGATGTCACTTTCGTCCAAAGCTCGTTTGATCATTTTATCTAACGTGCATCTAATGTTGGCGTAGCTAATTCAAACGAGATAGCATTTCATTCGAACGAACTTGGTTTTCGTTATAACGATATGCTATTCTCATTCGAATGAGCCTTATTTTCATTCAAATGAATGGCGCCGCCTCAAAATTTGTGTTCGCCTTATAAATACCTGTTTCATGTTCAGATTTTTTAAGACTTTTTGTCAGAACTGTTTTTGCATATCTTTTGCAAAAAAAAATCAACCTTTTGAGTTTAGAAAATCCATTTTGATTCACAAATCACATCCCTAAAATATATTTATGTGAATCTATTTGAACCCTAGATAGTTTGTATCCTTGCATACACAACTCTTGTGGAGTGAGTTTCTTCATGGTTGACCATTGTCATTCTCATGGGGATCATTACTGAAGACAAAGGTTGATCAGTGGATGCCGAGTGTAGAAGGCCGCGTGTGGACTGTTCATCATCGAGCAACATTCTTTAGAGATTTGCGAAGACTAACACGTAATACTTGTGGAGGTTATCAAGTAGTCCGTAAGTCAACTGTCTTGTAATATTTATAAAGTGATGAAAATAAAAGGGTTTTCCGCAAGGGTTTTTCCTCAATTTTCCTTTGTTGACTGCATGTTATGATTTGTCGGTTTTATCACCTAGATGCATGTCAATGGATAAAATGATAAAATTTGGATTTGTGTATGTTAGACATTTAATTGTATAATTATTCCATTAAGATCAGAAGCGCACCTTTATCAAATTGGTATCAGAGCATTTTTCCCTTTACCTTTGTGAAGAGGCCTAGAGAGAGACCACTATATTTCAATCATAAGCAAATGTTTTCATCTGAAAAGGTGTCCACTCGCCTACCTAACTTTGGGGACGATTATATACTATAAGATCCTAACATTCAGAAGGTTTAAGAAAGATTTTGGAAGGAAACCCAGCATCATCAATAAATACCTTTCTCCCCATCAGATTTATATTGGATCCACAAAGTTATTATGTTATAAACCCTAGGTTTGTTCTTCAAACCAAATTTTTGTGTTTACCACTATCTTATGTTTGATTAATCTAATATCCATGGATAATTTTTTTTATTCCACGTATATCGATCCCCAACAATTGGTGTCAGAGTCTTTGATTTATATTAATGATCGATTGGAAAACTCCATGTTGTCTAAACAAGAAAACCCTACTTTTACATATTATGGGATGGTGTATATTTGTGTATACTTACATACTAACATGGTTTTGTCGAGATTCTTTTTTTATATCCCTTTCATTATGGTCACGCATTATTTTTTGTATGAATAGATCCTATGGTGGTTTATTCGTAGTTATTTTTTGCATCTAGATTCGATAGGGTTGTAATGATTAGGTTTTATAATTATTTCAATATCAATTTATTAGGAGGCGATAGTGAGGGGATTTAATGTTCTTATACACTTAAAATCTTATTTTTCTATGGGTTTAAGGGTTTGGTGAAGTTTTATAGAGGTTCATGAAGGTTTGTAGTGGTTATGGTCGTTTTTGAATGGAAAATGAGAGGAATAAGAAGGTTGGCCCAGAGAGGTTGATCGATTAAACCCCCTTAATCGATCGACCCCCCACTGACAGTCTTATTTTTTATCCCTCTGGGGTATTTTTTAGTGGCTTCTGATGGTGGTTCTTCCCCATATTATTTCCAGACCATGGAGTATCACATTCTAGTGATCAAGACCCTCGAGAAATCTTATTGGTGATAAAGTCTGCTTCTTGTTAGACTCTAAGTCAATGAAAGTATTCTAAAACAAAGACACTTATGTATAAAGAGTTGTACTTCAAGAAGAAGTTTAGGTCATAATGAAAAAGGGCAATTTCATCCTTTTACTATTTACTGCATTTATTTATTTACAATGTCTCATTATTTTATTATGTTGCATAATTCGTATGCTAATTAATTAGATAATTAGGAATACATATTTTATGGACAACATGAATTATAATAACGAGATCAGTTTAGATCACTGATTTTCTTCAAAAATTTGTGTAGTATTCATTATTTTATGAAATTAAATTAAATCGGGGTAATTAAAATTTAAACGTGCGAGTTAAATGGACATTTTCGGATTTTACTTTTTGAAATTTTTTATTAATATTTCTATTTTAAGAAAAATTAAACTACGAGTTTAAGATATTTAATGTATACATGTGAGTTTGGAAACTACCAAGGATTTAAATTAAGATTTTTGAAATTGAATAAAATGTTTTTCATAACCCTCAAGTTTCTCAAACTACTAAGTGGGAGATATAGTTTAATTCCCCACATCACTTAGGCTGCCCCCTCCCCCCCCCCCCCCCCCCCCCCCCCCCCAAACGGATGGAATTACTCAAGGCATTAGGGATTCATTAAAACTCTTAACTGATAGTTCTAAGAATTAAAATGTGAGTGATTTCGAAACCCCCAAAGGGAATTTCATCACGAGCGGGTTCTATTTTAAGGAATATATCGGTGGCAAACACTTAGACATAATTAATGATATCACCATAGAGTCACTGTAATTAATTGTGGAACCAAAAGACATTGACTATTCAATTATGTTGGACAAATGATCCTCAACTGTCCAAATACATAATTAAAAGATGAAGATTTGTTTAGTTCAAGATGGCATGATTTATCCACCCCACGAGAAATACAAAAAGATTCTGATGGAGATTTTTGGTGAATTCGACTTTGCGAAACTCATTGCTGGAAGGACCTCAAGGACAAAATACTCAATGTATATTTTGTAAAAAAACACGATAATCCAATTATCGAGGGAGCATGATTAAATGAGATGTGATAAGTAGAACGAGAAAGATAAGTATATATCAATGTATGAAACTATCTAGTCACATAAAGTATATCAATAATTCTAGATTGAATGCATAATAAAATATTACAATGATGCAATGTACTTTATTATTAAATGCATATGTTCCCCCTAACTCATTCTTATGTGAAAAATGTCAAAAGGCCATTAAATAGATTTCCCCCCTTAATTTGACCTTGGACCTTGTTATAATAACAAAACCTATTTCTCCTATTATAGGAAGATACTTATATACCCCTTTTTGTTATGGAATTAACGAAGAAAAAACCTTAAATAAGGAAATATATTTAACTAGATGAGAAAATGAAAATTTTCGTAACAAAATGATTAAAGTAGTATATATTGCAAAGAAATGTATTCCACTTCATAAAACATATAGAAAGATGCAAAATACTTAACTACACAGATGTTGGTGATAAAATGATATGAGGTATCAAAGATAACACGATAAATTTCCTAACCGAAAATATATCATAAAAGATAAATGTTAAAATTTAACCCCCTTACTAAACACTATCCAACATGTTATAGCATAAAATATCTTCCCCTGATAAGTATAATGTAAAAAGTACAACATACGAACAAATTATATCTCCCTCTAACCTATATTTATCATTTTTGTGTTAAATTGATCCTCTCCATTTATCAATTCTTCTCTCCCATTAGGAAATTTTCCCCTTTTTGAAAGAGGGAAAATACTAATTAAATTGATTAATAAGGACACACAAAAACAACTATAATAGATTACAAGAGAAAATAACCTAGAGTATAAAAATGTTCTATGTATGACAGTAAATATATTGAAATGATATTAATACATGATATGAATCATGTTGTATAGTACACATAAACAAAAATGATTATTAATGATATAACGAGCCAACTATATAAAAACCATCATCAAGGTTTTAACATAAATACTCAAAATGTACTTAACACCAAAATAAGCACAATGAGCAAATAACTTAGGATTATAAACGATACTAATCGATATGTAAACCAGTTGTTTTGAAGATCATAAAAATACAAAAAAAATATGACGTGGTGAGGGTTTTTGAGGAGTCGATAGCGGCTTGGAGCAGTAGCAGTGGGCTTATGTTGTATCCCAAATATATACACTAATACATAAAAGATAAGTGGACTAAAGGCATGAACAAATATATAGACATGTTCCCAAGTGCCTATAAAAAGCCTCAACATTTTATCCATGCCTTGTTCTGGTACTATAACAGGCCGTAGAATTTACACCTCAATCATACACCAGCACTCTAGGATGTGAAGTTTACTTCTCAACCTACTTTATTCCACCTATCCACCTTCTAGAAAGATTACCTCTTATCCACAAGTCACGTAAATAGTGCACCTGAGGCTCCAACCAACTCTTATTAATAGAGGTGCTCACTCCTCATTTGGTAAGAAACAACAGAGTAGCTGAATTCTGACAAATTCTCTCTAGCTTCTCTCTACACCTGAGACCAACTCCGATCACCTTCTCTGACCACGCTAGCATAATATAGTTGTAGACTCATAGAAGATATATCTACAAGGCATTAGCCTCAACAACACAGTAACATGTATGCTCATGTATTTAGCCTTTTTCTTTATCCATGTAAGCTTATAAGGCCCCCAGTCTTGTACATATAACACAGATCTAATAAGAATAAGGCTCCAAAGTGAATGTGTGCTTATTTTAATAGCCAAACCACAATAGATATCATGTTTCTCTCTTTTTATATTTCTTTTACCCTAATGTAAACTTTTAATTGTTGAGTATAGACTTAATGGCACGATTTACACAATTAGATCTAGTTTTTAACATCAATAATTTGGCATCATCTGTGGTAAACGAGATATTCTACCAAGTTCTTCATAAATTGAGTCAAATATGCCTAGTTTTATCCACAAGGATCCCCGAATTTTTGTTTTATGGGTGAAATTTTGGTGGTTAGACATAGATATATACATGAACCCTAGTTAGCGTTTCTTCTATTTTTCGAATCTATTTTCCCAGGCCTTTTATAAGTGTTTATAGGCGGATTTAGGTTCCTTAAGGATGCTCCCATATCCAAAAGAGACCTGAGTGAACCTTGTAATCCCTCAAGTTAAAATAAATGAAAAGTAAAAGTTTGACTAATTTCTTTTCCATTTACATTCAACTGGTCTTTGATAAGTTTGTTGTCAGAAAAAAAAACCTCAAGATAGCTACAAAGGCTGAGAATACTAGGTCAAATGAGAAGGGAAAATATCAAATGTCCGTGGCGATCAAAGACCAAGGTCCATTAAAAGGCCACTGAAAAAGTCTTTCTAATAAAAAAACATAGGTCGTAAGAAGTAGACTTAGGTAAAAAAAAGCTCAGACTTAGTATTCACGGAGATCCAAAAGATAAAAACTTTGTGATAGTGGGTCTTGTCAGAGCCTTCGGCAATGCGATCACCCCGATAGGAGGGAGTATCTTTCAAAAGAGACTCTGGGCAGCTCCAAATATATCACACTCACTTAAGAAGAAGTGGGACCAAATCACTATTGGTGATGAACTTTTCCTAAGGGAAAATGAGCATTAAGAATAATTTAGATGATAATAGTAACCTAAAGGTCCCTATCAGGGGATGAAATAAGTTATTATTCAAATTTAATCTAAGAAGGCTATAATTATTAATGGAAAATTATAGATTTAAAGACTATAATAAAGAAGTCGCTAATAAGTACAGTGAGATGCCATGCCCAAAGTCTTGGTGGGAAAATAATGTCCCACAAGACGTGTAGTTTCGCTTCAAAACCTCTGGGCATGACAAATTACCAGGGCCGCAACTCCAATCAAGTACATCAACTGACAACATATGTTCCAAAGAAAGTAGAGGCGTGGAAAATGCAAAGAAAGTATAATTAATGTAAGGCCACATAAAAAATTACATTCAAGACAAATAAAGATGAGCTAGTAGGGAATGTAAGGCAAGTAAAGGAAATCCATTAATTGAAAAAATTAGTTTATTACAACAAGAGATCAAAGGATTGGAAGTATTCCAATAAAAATACAAAGATGAAGAATTAAAATCAAGAGTCTGTGTCCTCTTATTCATTATCCTCTCCCTCGTCCAAAGCTATTTTTGCCTCTTCTCATGAGCCTCGACTATGTCCTTCATATGCTTCTCCTCTGCCTCTTTTATCTCAGCCTCGCATTCATTGTGCTTGGCATTATTCAACCTCTAGCTAAAGATTATATCATATGCCTTAAGAAAATTCTTAGCTAGTCTTAACCTTATTTCCTTATAACTGCGGATATAATCATTATTTTATCCCAACCAGAAATCTCTCAAAGCCATCAAAGAGGCCACAACATCCTTGATGACTTTCTTTAGGGACGCATCATGTTATTCTTTAGCCTTTTTCATAGCCACAGTATGACCCTGAGTCAAGGAAGATATTAAGCTTTGAGGTTAGCCTTCTTCTAAGCATTGATCATAACCTTGGTTCCAGCTTCAATGAATTTAGCCTCAGACATATGCATAAACTTCACGCCTCAATTGCATATGTCCTAAGCCTCGTGTAATACCCCATCCTACAGATTTAATTAAAATTATATATGGATTTTGATTGAGGAGGAGTTAATTACAATTATGGAATAATTATGGAGAAGAAGAAGAAGAAGAAGAAGAAGAAGAAGAAGAAGAAGAAGAAGAAGAAGAAGAAGAAGAAGAAGAAGAAGAAGAAGAAGAAGAAAGAAGAAGAAGAAGAAGAAGAAGGGTCATTCAAACGACAAGGGGCTGTCGTTCGAACGATAGTGTAAAAGTCGCGAGATAGGTCACGAGATACAAGGATTCTAACGACATGATACTGACTTATAGTAGTAGGTCACGTAAAGGGTCGTGCAATCCAAAGTTTGAACGATATAGGTTAATTCTTTCGAACAACATAGGGAAAGTCGTTTGAACGACGTTGGTCGAGATTTTTAATCTTAGTTGCCCTTGTGAACTGTCACAATTTTAACGCTTGATTTTGTGTGCTATAGACTCCAGAATAGCCCAGATCGGACAAAATGGGAATTTGGAGTCTTTGGAGATCTTATAAGGGGTGTTTGGATTCATTTGTTAGGAGAAATTGCAAGAATAAAGAGAGAGAGATAGAGAGAGAGAGAGAGAGAGAGAGAGAGAGAGAGGGAAGATGGTGGTCTTCCTCCATGGGAGGGTTTCTCCCACCACTTCTCTAACATTACACCCCATTCCACCACTATTTTATGTAGTATTCCACCTTGTCACAACCCACAATACCCATTTCCACCATTGACTAGGAAGAGCTACGAATTTTGGAGTTATATTTCGGGGATTTTGGAAAAGATGAAAGTGAATTTTAATGGAGTTGAAGTGAGTTTCCCATGGAAGATTGGAATAAGAACATTTTAGAGCTTTTGTAGGATGCATTTGGTAACCCCTTGAGGCCACCTTTGGAGGTGGGGGTTACTCCTCCTACACCACACTTCCTCCACCAGTTAAGCCATTAAAGGTGCAAAAAACCTTACTCTTAGTGTATGATGTTATTTTTCATTTGTTGTCTTGTAGTTAGACTATTTGAGTAGGGTGTATTTAGTTAAATGGTATAAATAATGTGTAGAATATAATAAACATTTTTATGACATAAAAATTTTGGAAAACTGTTTAATTTGTTGAAAAATAAAGAATGAATAAATATTTCAAGGTTTTAAAAAAGCACAAGTTGGTATTTTGTGAAAATGGTATATTTTCTAGAAAGATTGATTTAAACATTTTATGAAATAAAATGTTTGAAAATAATGGTTTTTGTTGGTAAACATTAGTGAAATAATGTTTTAAAGTTTCTTGCAAAAGTGGAGATTTTATGAAAAATAGAAATTTGTTAAGTTTGAAGAAACTAAATGTATTTTTTGTCTTGAAAATGTAATTTTGAAAGTGTAATGAAATTCTAGAATAAAAAATGCGTTTAAACCATGTAGTAGAATTTTTGGGGTTTAAAATCCATCTTCTCATGTATATAAAATTGTAGTATTTTTGCACTAAATGTATGAACAAGTTTAAAGAAGATTTTGTTTGGTTTAAACATGAATGGGTTTAAACATGAAATGAGAAAAGCAGAAACTCTTGTCCGTAAAGGTGTATGAAAAAGGGGTTAATAATGTGATAAGGATAAATTGTAAGGTTACATGTAAAATGAAAGAAATGGTATGTTCTCATAAAAGTAGTCTTAAGTGTAAATGAATTTCTTGAATAATGAAAGTAAAGAAATTTGTGTTTAGGGAAAATGTTGATAAAAGTATTCATTAAGTGTTAATAAAAAAATATGCAAAAGTTAGTGTGTGTAACTTAATAATATTGTGAAATATTAACACTCATTAAGTTGAAAACAACTAAAGAGGTAAAGGCGTTTCCAATTAAGTAGAATAATATTCCAAGGTTAAAACGGGTGCTAATGTGTTAAAACACTTAAGAAGTTTGTGTGGATGACTTAATAGTGTTTTGGGGGAAATTAACACTTATGAAATGGAGTAAAATGTGATTTTGGAAACAAACGGTTAAAATGGTAATTTTACTTAAAGTGAAACATTTTTATGAAATAAAAATGTTTGAATAGGAGTAACACAAAGTGGTCTAAAACGAATATGATTTTTGGAATAAAATCAAGATTAGAGTATAAAGGACATGAAATTGTAAAATTTCAAAGTGTAACACAAGTTGGGGAGGAAAAGTCCCGGGTTTTGGCTTCGACTGGGTAAAAAGCAAAAGTGAAATAATGTGGACATTTATAAAATATTAAAAAACATAAAGGGAACTCGGATAACACCGGGATAAAGAAAGGAGGGCCCGGAGCACTTGGGTGAAAATCCTAAAACACTGTCCAGAGCATATGGTGGCGTCACCAGTGGTGTGGAGCTCGTTAAAGTATGTTGGTATTTAAAGATTCCGAGAAAAGATAAAAGAAAATTTGAAACATGTCAAGAAAGGGGTTGTGTGGTAAAATGTGTTAATACAACCTAACTTGAATGAATGTAATAAATGTTCTAATAAAAGTTAAAATGGACAAGTAAATGCGTAAATCTCTTAATGTCCATAACATAAGAAAAAAGGGTAAGGAAAGTGGATAAATGGATATGATTAATCAACCAAGTGGTTAAACCCATAATTTGTATAAGTATATGTTGAAAAAAAAATTCAAATGACAAATAAGTATTTTCTGATGCGTGTGTTGAAAGCGTGAGTTTCAACGAAAATACTAAAGCGTATTGAAATAAACAAAAGGGTGATTCCAGTAAAGGAATGTGTTTGGATAAATGAAATGTGGTGGTTTCAAGTGTTGAACCGGGCGTGTTAAATGAAGTGAGAAATGTTAAGAATGAGTAAAGGTAGTTTTTCACAAGATTAATGTAAATTAATCTTGATAAGTAAGATTTTCGAAAGTAAAACTATTAATAAATTGGAACATGTACTCTCAAAGGTATATATATATATATATATATACATACATACATACATATTTTTCGCATGCCTGTGATTGTAGCATGTGAGTATCTTTTTTGTCGTTCGATCTATACTGCTTTTGTATAATCCCACCGGGCATTGGCTCACACCCTCGCTTTGTTACGGTAGGTTGGGTGAAATTTTGTATTTTGGGAGCATTATACTGGTAAGTATACCTTATTTATTTTACGTTAGTATCTCTGTTTTCTTAGACTTTTAAGGGTGCTCCCCATGGGTCCCTCACGTAGTTTATTTTGAAACTAAAATTGCATGCTAACAAGTGAAATGTTAACTAAATTAAAATTGGACTAGCAACAGTAGGTAGGGTGTTCCATCGCACTTCACACCTAACGCCCGAGTCGGACCGAGTTAACTCACGGGTAACCCATAAATTCGGGTCAGGGCGTTACAAATGGTACCAGAGCTCTAGGTTCAAGGTTTCTTTTGGGAGTGACGTGACAAAGTCGGTATTGAATATTTTAACGGCAGTGTGGTTTGGACCGATCATGCTTCTTTGGTGATGGTGTAGCTCATGTCCTCGATGGTGAAGTTAAAGAGGTTAGCACAATAAGTGAGTTAGTGCCAAGTGGCACGCGATCAAGTGGATAGTTATTAATCGCTTCCGTATTCTTGATTAGAATTGTAGTAATTTGCAGATGTCCATAAATTCCTATAATGGTGACACCGTAATTGTTAGTGTGAGGTGCTTTTATAGACTTTTATTGGCATAGAATCATTTGAGATGTCAATAGAATGAAATGATGCCCAATGGGCAAGTGGCACGAGTGTATATAGTCGACAGTAGAAGTTGATGGTCAGGGTGTCTCGACTAGGCACTAATGATTAGTGATTAATAAGTATATATTACCCTTAGGTACGACACTTATGGGTAGTTAATGCCAGTGATGTAATTAGGCAAAATTCGATCCTTGGGGGTAATATTGCAATTGATGGTAATTCGAAGAACACGTGAAGTTGTGATGAATGATAGTGATAATGTCATAAACCCTTGTGTGAGTTATAGTGTGAAATGACTTTGGTGATGAGAGTAGCCTTGTTAATGGCAACAGTGACTAGTGTTCACTACGACCTAGCTGTAAAGGTTGTGTATCATATGTATGGAGAGTAGATAATCGAATAACATTCATAAATATTGATTTTTTTGTGAGAACGTATGAGTTCCTTTGGTTGAGGACTTAGGTTGGGTGTCCTTGATTACAATTTGATATTGAGGAATAAGATCTCGTGCGGCATCCGTAGTGGGGACCTTGGTATTTATAGGTAATATTCAACGTCCGTATCCTACCAAGATTTTTATAGTCTTGTTAACTCGTATGTTGGCACATGGTGTGATAGTCACATAGTAAGGAAATTTAGTTGCCATATTTGAACAGTCATTAAGGATTTGGGGAAGGCAGACCTTGAGGTTTATAGGTTACAGGTGATGTCATGTATCCTGCCATAACCCATAGCATCATTGATTGAGGTTTGTACGTGTCTGGTAGTCACGACAGCTTAGAAGATAGATCAAGTAATTATCTAGGTGTAGAGGCTCATTTTAGTCGTCGAGATAACGGCTAGGTGCGAGTTAGTCCAGAGTAAGAGTGGTTTATAGACATGTGAGGTGCCCATAGGACGAATTTTGTGTGGCATCCTTGGGATAAATAGTAAATGCTTTGATGCCTTGAGGCATTTCACGACTAAGGTGAAATATAGTTAGAATCTCGTAGACTAGTGTCTTTGCGAGCACCAAATAATATCAATGTGGGTATTGTAAGGTTTGTAGAGTGCACCTATGGTAATAAAGGTATGGATGACAAAACCTTATCGAGTTTTGAGACTTTTACATGAAATGTGTTTAGTGTTCTTGGGAGACCAATTAAGTCTGGTGTGAAGGAGCTTTAGCATTCTAACAACAATTATGTTGGGGGACAAGTGATGATCCCAGGTTGCGGGTCGTATAGTGTACGTATCGGGTGTGGCTTCCAAATCAGCACGAAAGGTTGGTACAATCCCTAAGGTAGTATGATAATAGTGTCGCCATAGGAGTGATGCTCGGATGTCATGGAATGGCTAGTAGGGTATGGTGATACTCGATTTAGGGATGTGCTAGGAAATGTATTCAAGACTTAGCGTGATGATGATATGTGGAAATTTGAAAATGGAAACCGAGGTGGAGTAGTATTGGAACATAATTCTTATGTCGGGGTGTTGACTGTATATGCTAGGGTAACATTAGTAGTGGAAGGATTAGTTCTTGGCACGTCTTGCCAAGTTAGTACGAGCTAGGAGGTGTAACCCAATGTGATATTAAATACCCTTAGAATGTCAATGATAGGAGGTGTGGTCGTCCTGTAATTTTTGTGTGGGTAGAAACCTAAGGTAATTTAGGTGGCAATCTCGCGTACTCAAAATGGAACACGATTAGGTGGGTGTCTCACTTGAACCAGATAATGAATATGAAAGTTTTTGGATTTTAATCACAATATGTAAAGAAAATAATAACCTAGTTGCAATAGGTTAGTGATGTCGTCACTAGTGAATATTGGGCAAGATTAATGACTAAGGCATGAGGTATCTGCCAATCAAAATGATTCATGTACACAAAGGATGTAAAAGGTAGGGCCTTGCTCTAAAGAGGGAAGTCGGTCCTTAGCTTCCTCAAGGAATACTGATTCGTAAATTGCATTCCTATTATGAGAATGAAAAGTTATGATTCGATTTTCCACGTCAAGTGACCCAAGTCAGTGTGTGCGGCTAAGATTGATACTCGATGAGAAATCTTGGAGTAAGTGGCATGACTTCAAGTGTACGGCGTAAGTTCTCTTCTGCAAGTTAGAGTCAGATGCTTATGGGGAAATTTCTCGAGACAATTATTTATTCTTTCTTACTCTCATGTATTCCTTTCGATATCGGTAATTGGGAATCATTATTCTCACTAATGTGATGACTCATATTGGTGCCATGACATGGTACGACGCGGTTGGTCCCGGGAGAGCGCGGTGGACCGATTTTGGTCAATGCATCTCGATAACTAGGTGCATTCGTCTAGGTTATTTTGGCTATTGTCTAAAATTTTACGTATGGGTGGCTATATTTTTGGCCAGACGATTTTCTCGTAGTAGCGATCTTTCTTAGAACTAATGGACTTTTAACTAGTCGGCTCGGTAGTTAGTAGCTTGGTTATGAAGAGCGGGATGATGGCTTGGGACTACAGTATAGTGTTGGAAATCAAGGAAACATGGCACACGATGTTGCTTTGCCACGGTGAGTTGATTGGAGTTAGATTCTAGTGAGTACTTAAGGATGAGACGCCTAAGGTAGTATTAGGTTCATCAGAGTGACGATACAAAAAGTTGTAAACCAGGCATGTGGTAATGATTTGAAGGAATTATTCCTCCTTGGAGCGAGAGAATGACATGGTATGGTTATTTTCAAATTCATACGAGTTATATAATTAAGGTAACCTGGAAATTTGTGGAACACTGGATATACGGTCATACATTAGAAATTGATTTTTTTGGTTATATACGACGGTTGGTTATAGCACAATTTGCTTTGGGTGAGCGTTAACCGCTAGAAAGGGTTTGCCCGAAAGGCGTCGGTATGCCTTAGGTACTAGCATAGGTAGTGTTAGTAATGGTTTGAACTTGGTCATAAGGCGAGTGGAGACTCGGGGTCAATTTTATATAGTCATGTTCAGTGAAATGGTGAGCATTAGGGCATGTCGCATGTTGAGTATTTGGCGACCTTAGTGTAGAAGACTTCAATAGTTTATCTTGGAGGGTTTCTGGGACTTAGAATGGAAGTTGGTGGAGCCCATAAGCTTGAGGATTGATGGATCGAGAATTTCAGGAACGAAATTCCCTAAGGAGGGAAGTTTGTAATACCTCGTCCCAAAGATTTAATTAAAGCTATGTATGGATTATGATTGCGAAGGAGTTAATTATAATTATGGAGAAATTGTGGATATGATTATAAAAAAAGAAAAAGAAAAAGGGTCGTTCAAACGATAAGGGGTTGTCGTTCGAACTACAGTGTGAAGGTCGTGAGATACAAGGCTTCTAACGACGTGCTACTGACTTACAGTAGCATGTTGCGCGAAGGGTCACGCGATCCATAGTTCGAATAACATAGGTTAAGTCGTTCGAACAACATAGAGCAAGTCATTTGAACAAAGTTGGTTGAGATTTTTAATCTCAATTCTCCTTGTGTGCTATCACAATTTCAACCCTTGATTTTGTGCGCTGTCGACAAAATGGGAATTTAGAGTCCTTGGAGATTTTATAAGGGGGTGTTTGGACTCATTTGTTAGGAGAAATTGAAAGAATAAAGAGAGACAGCGAAGATGGTGGTCTTCCTCCATGGGAGGGTTTTTCCCACCACTCCTTCCACCCCATTCCACCACTATTTTATGTAATATTCCACCTTGTCCCAACCCACAATACCCATCTCCACCATTGACTAGGAAGAGTTATGAATTTTGAAGTCATATTTGGGGGATTTTGGAGAATATGAAAGTGGGTTTTTCTTAGAAGCTTGGAAGAATATTTTGGAGCTTTTGGAGGATGAATTTGGTAATCCCTTGAGTCCACCTTTGGAGGTGGGGGTTGCTCCTCCTACACCAACACTTCCTCCACCATTTGAGCCATTAGAGGTGGGAAAAACCTTACTCTTAGTGTGTAAGATGTTATTTTGCATTTATAGTCTTGTAGTTAGACTATTTGAGTAGGGTGTATTTAGTTAAATGGTGTAGATAATATTTAGAAGATAATAAACATTCTTATGAAATAAAATTATTATTTTGTTGAAAAATAAAGAATGAATAAATATTTCAAGGTTTTGAAATAGCACAAGCTGGTATTTTATGAAAATGGTATATTTTCTAGAAAGATTAATGTTAAACATTTTATGAAATAAAATGTTTGAAAATAATGGTTTATGTTGGTAAACATTGGTGAAATAATATTTTAAAGTTTCTTGCAAAAGTGGAGATTTTATGAAAAATAGACATTTGTTATGTTTGAAAAAATTAAATGTCTTTTATGTCTTGAAAATGTAATTTTGTAAGTGTTATGAAAACATGTGTAAACCATGTTGTAGGATTTTTGAGATTAATATCCATCTTCTCATGTATATAAACTTGTAGTATTTTGGCACTAAAAGTATAAACAAGTTTAAAGAAGATTTTGTTGGGTTTAAACATGAAATGAGAAAAGTAAAAATTCTTGTCCTTATAAAAACGGGGTCAAAATGTGATAAGGATAAAGTGTAAGGCTACATGTAAAATGAAAGAAATTGTATTTTCTCATAAAAGTAGTCTTAGGTGTAAATGGATTTCTTGAATAATGAAAGTAAAGAAATGTGTATTTTAGTAAAATATTGATAAAAGTATTCATTAAGTGTTAATGGAAAAACATGGAAAAGTTAGTGTGTGTGTGTGTGTGTGTGTGTGTGTGTGTGTAACTTAATAATATTGTGAAATATTTAACACTTATGAAGTTGAAAAGAACTAAAGAGGTAAATGTGTTTCCAACTAAGTAGAATAACAGTCCAAGGTTAAAAAGGGTGCTAATGTGTTAAAATACTTAAGAAGTTTGTGTGGATGACTTAATAGTGTTTTTGGAAAAATTAACACTTGTGAAATGGAGTAAAATGTGATTTTGGAAATAAATGGATAAAATGGTAATTTTACTTAAAGTGGAACATTTTTATGAAATAAAAATGTTGGAATAGGTGTTACACAAAGTGGTGTTAAATGAATATTATTTTTGGAATAAAATCAAGGTTAGAGTATAAAGGACATAAAAGGGTAAATTTTCAAAGTGTAACACAAGTTGGGGCGATAAAGTCCCGAATTTTGGCTTCGACCGGGTAGAAATCAAAAGTGAAATAATGTGGACATTTTTAAAATGTTAAAACACATAAAGGGAAATCGAATGACACTGGAGTAAATCAAGGAGGGTCTTGAGCCCGTGGGTGAAAAACTCTAAAACACTGGCCAGAGCATATGGTGGCTGATTCGTATCGAATATTGCATTTAATTACCCTAGAACCTATGCATTTTAGCCCCCTTGGGTACCGTAATTTTTATAATTATGGTCAACAACCAAAAAACCTTTGTTTTATACGCTAACATGTTATTTGAGGTATTATTGAGCTTTTACAGGTGTTACGGTGCTTAGTATGAAGTTTGAGCGCGTTTTGGTTAAGTTCCATTGTGATTCGCACGTTCGGGGGCATTTTCACAATTCTATACTTCGGGATTTTTTCTTGAAGTCTTCATAAAATTGTATCCCTCGGTTCAATCTTCGTGTGGCCGCGAACGGTGCGTGAATCCGATCCCTAACTAAGAAGTTACGGGACTTTTATCGGAAGAGAAAAACAAAGAAACCAAAGCAGGGGAGAAGGAAAAAGAATGCACTATGCTGAGACCTGACTAGTCGATCGATTGATCAAAAGGGTCGATCAATAGACCCTTCAATTTTAACTCTTCGAACAAAGACAGTGGACTCATATCTGACTGGTCGATCGATCGACCAAAGGGGTTGATCGATCGATCCCCTGTTTTCCACGATATTTTGCTCTGCATTTTCTTTTTTCTTTTCTTTTCTATTATTTTTCCAACTTACTATTTAAGAGATTTTTGTTGTAATATCAGATATAATTCGATTTAGGTATAGAAAAGCTTTGGGTTAGGGTTTGGAGAGCTCATCTTCATTTCTTCTTAGGGTGACATCCATTTGGGTTTGTAAGTTGAATTATTCTTTACACTCTCCATTAATATAGCTGTTTTAGCTCAATTTCTTGCTTTGATAGTTATTTTCCATGCTTTGAAGTTAGTTTAATTGAGTTTTTTTTCTTGTTTTCTTAGTTTAATTGGTTTAATTTAGTTTAATTCATGTATTACCCTTAGATAAATAGGGTCGAAACTTCGTTCCATCATTAACGGGCCTCGAGCTCTGAAAATTAGTATTTGTATAAAATTGCGTTTAATTGAACCCACGCATATTAAAGTCGGATTATTATGCGTTTAACTTTCTCTGTCATGCAACGTTAGTATTTATAGAGATAATCCTAATTTAATCCGCGTGTGACCATTTTCCGTTAAATATCTAATCTCACAACTTTGGCCTAAATTCCTTATTGTGTGATGTTTCTGCTTAATTGAACATGTCGATTAAATTGCTCTCGATACGGAATTATGATTAGTAGTCGTTTCGATCCGTATGGTTGGATGAAATCCCGATTCTCGCTTTACTTTTGTGTAGACTTAACTTATTCCTTTCTTTTGTCACCAAAATCACCCATCACCTTTTACAATTTTATTCCTGAATTAATAAACCGATTAAAATATGTCGAACACTCCCTGTGAATTCGATACCCGACTTATCGCTATACTTGTATCGCAAGTGCAGTTTTAATTTAGGTTTTTATATTAACGCAGTGAAACGAGTACAACGATTAGCGTACTGACAACACACTACCTTTCACGCTTAATCAGTGGCATCACTGACGGTGTGGAGCCTGTTAAATGAGTAGGTGGGTATTGGAAGATTCTGATAAAAAGATAAAAGAAAAATTGAAACATGTTAAGAAATGGGTTGTGTGGTAAAATGTGTTAATACGGTCTAACTTTAATGAATATAATAAATATTTCGGTAAATGTTAAAATGGACAAGTAAATGCGTAAATCAATTAATGTCCAAAACATAAGGAAAAATGGTAAAGAAAGTGGATAAATGGGTGATTAAGCAACCGAGTGGTTAAACCTATAATTTGCATAAGTATATATTAGAAAATGTTTTCAAATAAAAATAAGTATTTTCTAAAACGGTGGATGTGTGTGTTGAAAGGGTGAGTTTCAATGAAAATACTAAAGGTATTGAAATAAACAAAAGGGTGATTCTAATAAAGAAATTTGTTTGGATAAATCAAATGTAGTGATTTCAAGTGTTGAATCGGGAGTGTTAAATGAAGTGAGAAATGTTAAGAATGAGTAAAGGTAGTCTTTCACAAGATTAAGGTAAATTAATCTGGATAAGTAAGGTTTTTGGAAGTAAAACTATTAATGCATTGGAACATGTATTTTCAAAGGTATATATATGTAGATACATACATATTTTCGCATGGATGTGATTGTAGCGTGCACTACAAGAAAACTAATTTTTTCTGGCACTTTTTTCTCAGCATTATTTAAAAATGCTGAGAATTTTGGTTTTACCTGCATTTATTTATAAGTATTAAAAATTCACAGCATATATTGATGTGCCGCATAAATATAACATTTTTAATTAATGCTGAAATAAATATGGTATTTTGGAGGTATTTTATAACAAATGCCACTAAAATTAGGGAAAAAAATCTCCTTCCACTTAAATAAATATGGTGGGTCATATTTTCTTTAAAAAAATCACTTTTGTCCTATTTTTTACCGGAGGAAAGTAACATATATACTTCACTCTCTCTCCCATATCGTGAATCTCTCTCCTGTCACGTTATCCTCTCTCATATCTGCTTCAATCTCACAAACCTGATCACGTATCTGCCTCAATCTCACCAATAACCTTCCATGGAATGATTTTTGATATTCCTCTATTTAAAGAAGGAAGACGGTTCATACATCCACCATCTTTCAATTTTCGGAGGCGTTGGAAATCCAGATGGGATCAGAGAATCATTGAATTTTGATATTTGAAGCTTTAAGGTAAGTTACGTTTTTTTTATTGTTTTTTTTGGTGTATTTTTTTATATTGCGTGTAGTGTCTTTTGAATGGATTTTGTATGCTATGCAGGCAATAGAGGCAACGAGTTTTCACAAGAAAGATATATAAGAAAGAAGACATCCCTAAAGCTATACAAGGTAATATTTTCTTTTATCCGTGTACTATTGTTGTATTTTTATATGTACTGGCTCAATCAAATAACCCAGAAAACTGACCCATTTGGCCACTACTCACGTACACCAAAACATTTTCTAATCTATGCAACTATATATACCTGTGAGTTTTTAAACCCATACCAGTATCATTATTATCTCTCTTTTTTTCTCTCATTATTTTGGTTCCGTATTGTCGTGAATCAATAATATTTTGACATCTTTAGTATTTAACTCTTTCTTATTTTTCAGATTTGATATTTTATAATCATGTATACGAAATAGTGCAATCTTTGTTTTTTCGTAACATTTGTGTTATACAAAATTTATGCATATAGATAATGGTTATGATAGACACTTTAAATAAGGAAAAACTAGATACTGTGGGGTTGCAAGAAACTAAAAAAGAAAAAATAGTACAAAATTGGCAGGGGTGTTATTATTGTGTAATCTTTGTTTTGTTATAGTTTGTATTTTGTGAGCGAAAAGAGTACTAAATTTTTTTAATTTTAATTGATGTGCGAGAGAAAAAAGTGCTAGAAAATTTTAATTTCTTGGTTGTTGCAGTTTTTTTTTTGTTATATTTATATAATTAGATGAAGTATAGACAATATGAGATTTATCCACGACCTAGCGTATTTAGTTGGATTTTCTCATCTATTTTTGGGAACTACCAATTTTTTTTCACTTTTCCATTTATTTCAATTGATTAAAAAAGTCCAGTTAAACATAGTTCAATGTAAATTTAAATCACTCCCTATATATCATCTTTGTGTAACTCTTACATCGTTGTTTTAAATTATTAGTATTATTTTAATCATCTAAATCGATGCGGTCTTTTACAATAGGGGTTATATACATATTTTTCTAATATTTATGTATGTGTGCATTCATGTGCGGGTATGCATGTGTCACATTAGCCTTTTAGCTTGATATGTACATATTATTTCTCATGTTTATGTATGTGTATATTCATGTGCAGGTATATATGTATCACATTAGCCTTTTAGTTTGTATTACAAAACTTACCAACTCTAAATGAAAATTAGATGTGTCTACATGTCTTTATTCATTTTGTTTTAAACTGTTTTAGAATTGCTAGTTCATCTTACTTTTATATGATAATGTGCAAACTGCATGTTACAGCTAATCGCCAGAGTTTGACAATATACATGTTTCCCGAACAAATCTAACAACTTTTTTTACAATGTTTTCAGTCACTCAACTTAGTTTGTATATGTTCCGTTTTGTAATTAATGTTGTTGTGATGGTATCTTTACAAAATTAATTTTTTACATTGTAGTTGAATTTAGTAAGTTCCTTTATTCATGCAACATGTGCTCAATTTTAAGATAACAAACAACTTTTAATATTACTTTCTAATCTGGACAATTTGATTTAGCAGCGTTTTCATCTAGTTTTTATGGTTTAATTATGTTATTTCATTATTGACAAGGAGATTTGTTTTCCGTAATGATTATTTTTTTTACTAAAGTTGTCTTTTAAGCGAGGTCCTTATGCATTATTTTGTGTTTAATATTTTTAGCTTTTAGAAAATCAATTCTTGATGTGAGTTGTTGTGTTGGGGTATTCATTAGTTATACATTGTTTTTGTTTAAGATAAAATGTTTAGGCATTAGACGTAGTCTTCTTCTTAATGTGTCATGATTCAATGCTACATAAATATCTTTTAGTAATTGATTATGCTATGAGTGAGTCTTTTTAATCGTTATTAACTAATTAAGTTTCCCCATTTTATATCAGTAAATATTGGTAGTTTTCATATAAGGCCATATATAAATGGTGTTATAATTAAAGTTTTACTATTTGTAAATTTACATGGTTTTGAAGGAGCATATTAATAATTTATGGTTTAATATTTTTTTATTTATTGTATTTTTTTTATGAATTTTTCCTAATGAATCTAACAACAATTTTGTGATAGTGTGAGGTAATCAACAATATTTACAAATGGATAGCGATAAGAGTTGGATGGAATTGTCAAGAGTTTCTCAGCCTTATATTAAAGGAGTTAACGGGTTTCATGATTTTGCATTTGCCAATAAATACCCTGAGCTAGTGATCAAATGACCGTGTAAGAAATGTCAAAATACCATTAGCCATAAAAGAGGTTATTTATGAGCATCTCATCATACATGGGTTTGTTAAGAATCACTGAGTGGATTTATCATGTAAAAGGTGTTCCATACACAATGGGAGTTAGTGGAGAGGATGAAGTGCACGACTCAAATACAAGATATGATATGTGTGGACTACTATATGATATATTCAGAAATCGAAGTGAAGAGGGTATGGGATGTAACGACCCCTATGAAGATCAGGATGGGATGGATGAAAATGCATCAGCATTTTCCAAGTTGTTAAAAGATGGGGAACGTGAGTTATACCCTGGTTGCAAATCTTTATCATCACTTTTATTTATTATTCGGCTCTTTCATATGAAAATAGTTTATAAGTGGAGCCACATGATGTTTACAGCATTGCTTCAATTCTTAAAAGAGGCACTTCCGGAGGGTGGGAAACTGCCAGATTCATACTCTCAAGTAAAAAAGATGGTTAATGATCTGGGGTTTGATTATAAAAAAAATCATGCATGTCTAAATGATTGTATCTTGTATTGAAAAGAGAACAAAGATTGTGAGGATTTCATTATATGTCATACATAAAGATGGAAGCAATTTTCGAGTGAGTCTAATGACGAAGAAGCTGTAATACCCCATACTTTTATGGATATTTAAATTACATGAGTGGGTGTAATTTAATAATTTGAGAATTTAAAGTAAATAAGATGGACTAATTATATTTCACGTCGCAGGAGAATAAAAGTGACAAGTGATGTTATTTTATGCGAAAAACACGTGTGGAGATGTGTTGGGTTTAAGACGTGAATTTTTATTAAGTGACTCGGATGGGAGTTTCGAGTGCATGGTTGGTCTCAAAAGTGCTGAGATAGTCATAATAGAGTAACCGGGGGTAGTGTTTGGGTTCTGGGGATTTTTGGATCAGTAGGGACTCACATTTGTGTAAACGAGTCAATTTTGGGTTTAATATGGGATAACCCTTATTTCTCTTTTATAAGAGCACGGGAGAAAGGAAGAAAGGAGAGTAAAGAGAAAGAAAAAATAAAGAAGAGAAAGAAGGAAGAAAAGAGAAGATTTCCGGCCAAGCTCTAGCGGATTTTGACATAAGATCGTCAGATTTATCCAACCAGGCAAGTGTTTAACTTACTTTAATGATTTAAGTGTGTTTACTTTTCATATTATAGTTGGTGATGAAAAATAATAAGATTTTGGGTTTGGGATTCTTGCACAAAAATGGATTTTTGGAAGATGATTTTATAAGAAATTGATGAGATAACAATCCTACATGAAATATAATTTAAAATCCATGTTAATGGTATAAATTATGGTGAGAAATTGAAAGAAATGAAAATGGTGGGTTTAAATGGAATGAGGGTTTAATTCTTGAATAAATTGAGGAATCCCATAAATTAATTGGTGTGTTAGGTAAAACATAGTGTGTAGATATATATATTAATGTTGGGTTATGTAAGAAACCCTATAAATTGAGTTGGATGAGTTTTAGAATGAATTTTTGGAGTTGGAGAAGATGAACTTCCGAAACTGCAGGGACCGGACCAGTTCGTTTTGGGGGGTTACCGGATCGATTCGTTTATCACTAGACCGATTCATTTTTCTCGGCAACCAGATCGGTCCGATTTTGTCAGAAAATCTAAAAAAAAATTCTTGGACTAAAAAGGATTGGAGAAGAAGTTATTTTGGAGATATATATTAGGGGATCCTAAATAGGGTGCGAGGACCTCTAAAAGAGTAATTGGGGGATGTATAAGTCTCGGGTTAGTGGGAAAGATCCGGAGTTTAAATTTAGGAATGTTTGGGACGAACGACATTCGAGAAATTATTCGGTGGGTTCGTTCATATATATTTATGCGTGTAGAATATATATGCCGATTATATATATATGCCGAATATGTATGAGTAATATCCTAAGGTGTGAATAAGATGATATAAGAATACTAGCTAGACGTGATACGCTACTAGTCGGAAATAAGAAATGTTAGGATTGTATCATAAGTGAGTGAATACTTATGCGATTAAAATAAGTTGTGTGTATACTTATCATTCTATACGAATTGATATATTTGGGATTATAGGGTAATGCCAGGAGAGATAGGCATGGATAGCCAGATATGATATATATATATATATATATATATATATGATGTGATTTTAAATATATCTGTATGTGAATGACATATTTATGTGAAGCATACCCCTCTAGTGCTATCATGGGAAGTTGCGCAATGTGGGTGAGGCCCTAGCTTGAGGAGCAGGAGCATATAGTCCCCAAGTGATAGTGTCCAGTATTAACCGTGTGTGAAGTTCAGGGGTAAGATGTATTGGGTATGATTCGTCTTATTTCCAGTAAGTACCTATGGTCGCTTCCTCTACGTTGAGATTTGGTTTATAACAAATCGTTGTGAGAGTCCGACCGCTGGTACCCAGGATGATATGTAAGTAATTTCCTAGAAGATGATAGCACTGAGAGACTGCATCCATTGAGTTATAGCTCTGAGGGGTCGCTGTTATACTTATATAGTGTGTGATATATAAGTATGGATATACTTTATGTGTGTAGTATATCATATATATATGAGATGTGAAAACAAATATATACATGGACTAAGATAAAGATTGTAGTATATATATACTACATTCTTTATCTTAGTCCATGTATATATATGTTTTCACATCTCATATATATATATATATATATATGGACTAAAACAAGAAAATAAATGTGAGTTAATTTCTGATTTATCCGGGAGTATAAAATCCGAAAAAAAAATGTGAAAAGTATATAAATACGAGAATATTATATATGAGATAAATACCGTAAAACTTGAATGGAGTAATAACTAGTGAAGGTTATTTATAATGAATGGTCATATGAAAAGCGAGAGATTATAATTGTATAATCTCAGGCGAATTCTTAGAATATTTATATACGAGAGGCATTAGATAGCGTATGATGATTTAGTTGCTGTGAGAGATTAGTTAGGCGGGGTAGCTTAACTAGGGTGTTTTAAAATACATGCGTTAGGTGTGCAGTGTTAGATGAGAGGTGAGGGGTATTTCATGGGAGTGCACCATATTTTAAATATTAAAGTAAATTAAGCACTTGCTAAAATGATTTTTAAAACCTGGGCTCTAGCTCGTATCTATTTTCCTTTTTCTTATCCTTTGTATGCTTTTTAGGTGTCCAGACACAGGGATGCCTGGATGACTATTCTTTCGATTCATACGTGTTGCTGCAGCTATGGGTGTTGGCAGAAAATCATTTTAGACGCTTCTATCCTTGTGATCTAGATAGGAGGTGTTGTTGTAATAATCGGGCATGTTGCCCAACTGATGTCATTTATTTTATTTACAGCGATTTTATTTTACTCCTAATCGATTTGGTTGTAATAAATGTTTTACCGAGAGTTATCGATTATTTAATTATTCATTTCACTTGTTGTTTATATTACCGTGTGAATGGTTTTAATTGTTATTTTAGTTAAAATGATTAGAAGGTTTAAAATTTTATCACCGGGCTTAATAGGTTATTAGTAATTAATTTGGTTTTTGACAGTGATGCTGAGAATGAAACCATTTGATATTCATATTTAATTTGATGTAGGACGGATCACCCAGTATTTGATTAGGTGGGGTGTCACATGTGGTATCAAAGCATCAAGTTCTAGTGTCCTTGGGAATCTATGTGGACGTGCTACATTTTCTGCGTTGCCTTCTATTTGATATAGAGCCCTGTGTTTAGGATTGTTGATTTCTATGGTGAGATTTCATTCTTCTGCTACAATATATATATTAGTGAATCTTATTTTCATTCGGGTGTGTTCGTCTTTCGAACAACGAATGGATGACCGGCGAAGGCCGTGGGGAGGCAGGGCTTAGTTGAAGCTGAAGAATATTTTGGGGACGAGGATCGTACTTGAGGTCATCCCAATTATTGCTCGGGAAGATGGAGTTGTAAGGACTGCTAGGGTGCAGTATATATTTCCAAGTACCGCTATAGCAGAGAGTGGTGTCGAATTTGTTTTACCTAGTGTGGTCAAAATGGGAAAGAGTCAGAGGGGTCTTTGAAGAGGACCGCCCATTGTAATTTTAGAAAAAGTGGAAATTGTGCATGTTAGCCAATGAAAGTTAGATATCCAAAGGCCTTGGCATATGGCAGAGTGTGGTATACCCGAAAGTGAAAATTAGGGTAAATTTTCTTATCTCGTAAGAGAAAAGCTATATTGGTGGGAGTAGACCCCCCACATTTGAAAAGTGAAATGTTGTGTTAATGTAAGGATCTTAGGTACGGTTTGATTGTAAGTTCCTTCATCAAATGTTCAAGAGGAGATGTGAATGTTGTTCTGAACTCATTACAGGAGGGACGGACAGAGGTCCATTTGTAAAAATGAATTTATTTGTATAGCAAATCGTGTATCGAATAAGGTAGGTACAATGGAGAAGAGAGTCCTTAAGTGGGTGATGGACTTGCGAGAATAGTCGCCAACACTTATGGGAAATTCTTCTTTGATGGTCGATGCAGGTGGCGATAATGTTGTATTTTTTATAATGGAGATATTAGTGCTTCTTCTGAAAGGATCTAATAAATCGAAATATTTAGTCGGAGAGTAAGACTAGGTGAAACGGTGTTAGTAAAGCACCACAAGGGGGAGACCCATTAGGGGACCCATTTAAATGATTCGGATATTTGAATTCTTACCAAGTGATGGTTAATTCAGCCAGGGTTGTGGTTGCTAGCACTGTGTTCCTTAGGACCAAGGGAACTAAGGTAACAATGAGGGTACTCATCAAGGTTGAGGCTACCGATGTTCGAGAGAAGGACAACCCGGATATGGATAGTGTAACCGAAGATAAGTGGATTATATGAAGAAGTACTTTTATGTGGAGAGTAGAATCTCATGCATTTATTTTACCCGAAGCGAGAAAAAGGACAAAAGTATGATGTCTAGCTAGGGCAATAATTGAGATAGTTTTTGGTTCAGTCCGGACGAGCGTGTTGTGTTCGGGAATCATTTAAGCGGCTAGGGTGATTGGCAAGATATGAATATGAGTTTTATTCTCGAGTGAATGAGGTATGCTTTATGTGACACGAGCGAGTCACATTATTTTGATTAGCACTAGATTCGCGTGTGAGACGAGTTTAGTGGTTATATCGATAACATTATTATGTATGTATTTCCTGTTCTTTAGCGAGTGTAGACAATGAGAGTAAATTTTTATTGAGATTACTCATTTTACTGATGTGTTATACGAGTATGATGTTATCCTGGATATGATTTATATTCCTAGGTATCACCTGTAGTGGGTAGACATGCGAAGCCATATAAATTGATTTAAACACCTTATTAGACATAGGTCTTAGACCGACAGATCTCAATAAACAGTAGAGCTGCGTAGTAGTGTAACGGGAGGGTTCTTTGTTTGGATTTCGCTTTGCGAGACCTCCCACACACGAAAGCAGCAAATGTCGAGAGTTGGGAGATGTTAGACCCTAGGACATTTTGGATTATTGTTCTTAGTATAATTAAATGTATAATTTATTGGGATTCGGTGTATCCCTTTAACTAGATGAGACTTATATTGTAAATGAGAAGAATTGGAATTTACATTAGTACTTTACACATTTATTGTTAGTTCCATTTTCCTTTTAATCTTGGGCCGATGGGATAGGGTTGAGCTTATATATATGTGTATATACGTTATGATATATTGTGTAGTAGACTTCTGTGTGTATATTGTCTGGTTATATTTGATCCCGGTGAGTAAGGATGTTTACTGATGTGATTCAGGGTATGTTGGATTTTATCAAGTAGAGAGACATAGCTCGTGATTTATTTGCGCTAAAAAACTAGTGATAGTAAGAGCGTCGTGATATACGTAGTCTTGTGTAACATATAGTGGACGAGTATACTATAGTGTCAAGAGATAGGAGTTTAAGGGTACGTGCTAGGGACTGAGGGCCTAACGGATTTTGATGTTTCGACAATGCTAGGTAGTAGTGTATCGGGGGGTCCTTATTTGGATTTCACTTCGCGAGATGTCCTACGCATGAAACGTAGCGCATTATTGGAAGTGGGGAGATGCTTGGTCTTTAGTCCATGAGTCTGGTACCTCGGTTATTATACAAGAATCTAATTATAACTGTGAGTTAAAGTTATATTACGATATAAGGCCAGTGGAGCCAGTAGTGCATTGAATTTTTTTCTTCTTTTCACCACAAGTTGAAGGGCAGAACGATGTTAATCAGAATAAAAATTTTGATTTATGGGGTGATTTAGAATACCCAAGTATGATAGCCATGTTGTGAATGTGAGGGCAATAAGATTGTGTGTATTACGTGTGAAAAGTATGTGATGTTTACGTTAATATGAGAGGATTATAGGGTGTATTGGCACCCTGGTTAGCTGATTTAAAAAATGTTCGAGATAAGAGGATGTGGGAATAAATGTGAGGAATGTATGCCTGTGGGGCAGTTATAAATAAGCTAGAATGGCATGAGGGATTAAACACCTTATGAGAATGACGATAATCCAAGTATAGGTGTGCAATGAGAGTTGGCACACCCGAGATGGGTTGAAAGGTTGTGAGAAGCCATTTACAAGGATATCTCTTGAGAAGAGGAAAAGTCTAAATATTGTAAAAATTTAGAGTGGAGTCTAACTCAGTTGAATATTGAGAGTGACTTGCACGTAAATGGAATGATGAAGTCAATAAGGTATGAAGAGCCCAGAAGTGCACGTTGTGGTGAAAAAGTGCACGGGCCAAAACTCTTGGTATACCCCGAGGAAGAAAGGGAATGTAAGTACCACTTAATGTTAGACGTTATAAGTGGAAGTTGGTGTTTGGTGAGACATATTGAGACTGCCTTCGGGCGCACCACTTACAGATGGAAATAAGTTAGTTCGGGATAGCCAACCAGAACTTTTGTATCAAGTTAACAATTCCAGTGACGGAATGGGTGGACAGGCTAGTAAAGGATGAGTGCAAGTGCCACCAAATATGGTTGTGAATCGGGATGAGATCCTTGAACCCTACCTCCGATAAGGATTTTTGAGAAGCAGTGGGGATGACGTTTTATTTTGGGCAACTCGTGTCATCTATGGCCCGATGAGTAGACGGGAGGTGACTGATGACTAGTAAAGTTGTTTGAATGCGATTCTGGAGTCACTGCGGTTAACTTACTTCCGCAATTGACATAACTTGAAATTGAAGTAAAGCATAGTACGATAATTGGGAGAAGTAGTTATCGAATGGTAGAGTTGTGTGTAGCCACGTGTGCCTGTTTATTGTGGACAATGTGCCTATTAAGTTTTTGTGAGGGAAAGCCTAGTCATTCTCCCATTGGTTGTTTAGAGGTAAAGGAATAAATAGACTTTTGGATCGGATATGATTTAGAGTCTGTTGTTGAGAGGAGCATTAACCACAAACTGTTCCGGGGTGACTTTTGAGCGTCGTAAGAGTTATGTCACCATGAGTGAAGATTTAAAGGACTGACATGAATGATCCGATGTGCTTATGGTTTCTCTCGGGATGGAAGATTTGTGTTGGAATTAGACATGGGAAGCTGACACTTAGTGATGTGCATCTTTCCAATAATATTAAGGCAATAGAGCCAGTGATTTATAGGCTCGTTTTATTTGGATGTCGTTGGTAGAGCACAATGTGTGATGTGCCATTATTGAAGTCAGAGTTTATGACTGATGGAGTATATCGGTATAAAGAGAATTAAACAAGCTTGTTGTACAGCGGGGGCGATTGTGGGTAGGCCTTTATATAGTTAGGTCCCACTAGCAGATGAATAGTGGAGTGATCGTACCATTATTGAGGTGTGATTTGATTTTGGGTACTAGAGCGGATGTTGTGGTTGTGATCTTAAGTTTTTGGTACCGGTTTCATCCGAATTTCGAGGACGAAATTCTCTTGTGTGGGGGGGGGGGGGGGGGGGGGAGAATGTAATACCCCGTACTTTTATGGATATTTAAATTACATGAGTGGGTATAATTTAATAATTTGAGAATTTAAAGTAAATCAGATGAACTAATTATATTTCATGTCGCAGGTGAATAAAAGTGACAGGTGATGTTATTTTATATGAAAAACACGTGTGGAGATGTGTTGGGTTTAAGACGTGAATTTTTGTTAAGTGACTCAGATGGGAATTTCGAGTGCACGGTTGGTCTCGGAAGGGCTGAGATAGTCATAATAGAGTACCCGAGGAAGTGTTTGGGTTCCGAGGACTTTTTGGATCGGTAGGGACTCACATTTGTGTATACGAGTCAATTTTGGGTTTAATAAGGGATAACCATTATTTCTCTCTTATTAGAGCATGGGAGAAAGGAAGAAAAGAGAGAAAAGAGAAAGAAAGAATAAAGAAGAGAAAGAGGGAAGAAAAGAGAAGATTTTCAGCCAAGCTCCTGCGGATTCCGGTATGAGATCGTCGGATTTATCCAACCAGGCAAGTGTTTATCTTGCTTTAATGATTTAAGTGTGTTTACTTTTCATATTATAGTTGGTGATGAAAAACAATAAGATTTTGGGTTTGGGATTCTTGCACAAAAATAGGTTTTTGAAAGATGATTTCATAAGAAATTGATGAGATAACAATCCTACATGAAATCTAAGTTAAAATCCATGTTAATGGTATAAATTATGGTGAGAAATTAGAAGAAATGAAAATGGTGGATTTAAACAAAATTAGGGTTTCATTCTTAAATAAATTGAGGAATCCCACAAATTAATTGGTGTGTTGGGTAAAACATAGTGTGTAGATATATATATTGATGTTAGGTGATGTTAGAAACCTTATAAATTGAGTCATATGAGTTTTAGAATGAATTTTTGGAGTTGGAGAAGATGAACTTTCGAAACTGTAGGGAGCGGACTGGTTCGTTTAGGGGGGTTACCGGATCGGTTCTTTTACCACCAAACCGATTCGTTTTTCTTGGCCACCGGATCGGTCCGGTTTTATAAGAATATCTGAAGAGTTTTTTTGTACTAAAAAGGATTGGAGAAGAAAATCTTCTAGAGATACATATTAGGGGATCCTAAATAGAGTGCGGGGACCTCTAAAAGAGTAATTGGGATATGTATAAGTCTCGTGTTAGTGGGAAAGATCCGGGGTTTAAATTTAGGAATCTTTGGGATGAACGACATTCAAGGAATTATTCGGCGGGTTTGTTCATATATATTTATGGGTGTAGAATATATATGCCGATTATATATGGGTAGAATATATATATATATATATATATGCCGAATAAGTATGAGTAGTATCCTAATGTGCGAATAGGATGATATAAGAATACTAGTTAGACGTGATACGCTACTAGTCGAAAATAAGAAATGTGAGGATTGTATCATAAGTGAGTGAATACTTATGAGATTAAAATAATTTGTGTGTATACTTATTAATCTATATGAATTGATATATTTGGGATTATAGGCTAATGCCACGAGAGATAGGCATGGATAGCCGGATATATATATATATATATGTATAATGTGATTTTAAATATATCTGAGTGTAAATGACATATTTATGTGAAGCATACCCCTCTGTGCTATCATGGAAAGTTCCACGATGTGGGTGAGGCCCTGTCTTGAGGAGCAAGAGCGTATAGTCCCCAGGTCATAGCGTCCAATATTAACTGTGTGTGAGGTTCGGGGGTAAGACGTCTTGGGTATGATTCATCTTATATCTAGTGAGGAACTATGGTCAGTTCCCCTAAGTTAAGATTTTTTTATACCAAGTCGGTGTGAGAGTCCAACCGCTGGTACCCAGGATGATATGTGAGTAATTCTCTGGAAGATGATAGCATTAAGAGATTGCATCCATTAGGTTTAGCTCTGAGGGATGGCGCTTATACTTATATAGTGTGTGATATATAAGTATGGATATACTTGATGTGTGTAGTATATCGTGTATATATATATATATGGATGGACTAAAACAATGAAAGAAATGTGAGTTAATTCTTGGTTTATCCGGGAGTATAAAATCCGGAATAAAATTATGTGAAAAGTATATAAAGACGAGAATATTATATACGAGATAAATACCCTAAAATTTGAATGGAGTAATAACTAGTGAAGGTTATTTATAATGAATGGTCATATGAAAAGAGAGAGATTATAATTGTATAAGCTCAGGCGAATGCTTAGAATATTTATATACGCGAGGCATTAGATAGCGTATGATGATTTAGTTGTTGTGAGAGATTAGTTAGGCAGGGTAGCTTAACTACGGTGTTTTAAAATACATGTGTTAGGTGTGCACTGTTAGATGAGAGTGAGGGGTATCTCATGTGAGTGCGAAACCAGTTTAAATATGGAGAGTACCATATTTTAAATATTTAAGTAAATTAAGCACTTGCTAAAATGATTTTAAAACTCAGGCTTTGACCCGTATTTATTTTCGTTTTTCTTCTCCTTTGCATGATTTTTAGGTGTCCAGTCACAGGGATGCCTGGATGACTATTCTTTTGAGTCAGACATGCTGCCGCAACTGTGGATTTTGGTAGGAAATCGTTTTAGATGCTTATATCCTTGTGATCTAGATAGGAGGTATCGTTATAATAATCGGGTATGTTCCCAATTGATGTCATTTATTTTATTTACAGCGATTTTATTTTACGCCTACTCGATTTGGTTGTAATAAATGTTTTAACGAGAGTTATCGGTTATCTAATTATTCATTTAAGTTACTGTTTATATTACCGTGTGAATGGTTTATTTGTTCTTTTAGTTAAAAAGATTAGAAGGTTTAAAATTTTATCACTGGGCCTAATAGGTTATTAGTAATTAATTTAGTTTTTGACAGTGATACTGAGAATGAAACCATTTGAGATCCCTATTTAATTTGATATAGGACTGATCACCCAGTATTTGATTAGGCAGGGTGTCACAGAAGCTAGGGATCGAAAAATTCCCACAAAGATTGTTAGTTAGTTTTCACTGAAACCAAGGCTTCAAAGATTATTTATTTCATTGAAAACATCCTCCCTCGTGAGATGGCATGCAGAGGAACGTGATGACGATGGCATATCAAGACACCCCACTGTTTCTAAAGCATGGAAAACCTTCGATCAACAAAATCCAAATTTCTCTTCCCAATTTCTCCTCATTATTAGATACCACATTAAAGTCCCCATCAACTAACCATTTATCGTGGCACATGTTAGACAAATTCACAAGCTCATTCCACAGTTCCAATATATCTCCACGATTGCATTTTGCGTAAACACAAGAAAAAAATTATTAGATTAGGAAAGTTAACTTACTTGCACTGTGAGTGTTTGATTTTTATCACTGCATAACTTTACTGTCCAATTATCCTTCCACAACATCCATATTTTATTACTTACATTCTTCATGCCCCCAATGAAATTAAATATTCTATATAGATCTATCAGACTATTTTCCTCAACCTTAGGCTCTAATAAAACTATTAGAGATCAACCTTTTCTTCGCTGTAGTTAAGTCTGTATTGTTTGAAATATTAGTAGATAAAATGTTCAACAGAATACAAACTGAGAATCATGGATTAAAAAGATAATAGATCAGCTCTTACATAATTTCTTGATTTTATATGGTTCCTTAGCTACAACCTACTAGTTCTAAGATCAGTAATCCTTCATCGGAATGCGAATAATTATAATAATAGAACAAAATTCCACTAAAGAGAATGACATGCTATCGGCTTTAATGTGAACGTATACATCAGTATAAAAAGAAACAAATATATTCTCATATACAAAATTAGAGTGGTAGATTTTGAGAGTTACTGTTGTTAGAGTAGGTGTCCCCTGGTCTTTGTCGTTACGTCATCGATCTCTTCTTTTCTTCGGAGGAATTCAAACTGAGTGAAATTAAATAACTTTTTTTCTTTACATGGGATTAAGAGACCACCCATAGGATGATCAAACCCAAACTTTAAAGATTGTGTGACTATCTCAGAGGATCCTTGTGCAAAGAGAATGACAGAGCTGATAGAGAAGTCCTTACACATATATGATTAAGTCTAATTTGCAGCATGTATATTGCATATTCACAATCAACACCATCTTTCTGGGTGTTTCAAGATAGAATTGGTACCAAACATGAAATCCCACGAGTACCACGTGTTATGACAGTACCAAACATGGGGGCCTAGAAAAATAATTTGTTCGTGTTATAATGGCCTTAATCTTTCAAGAGAGAATTAGAAATGATATGGGTTTGTCCAGGTACATAATGTCATTTTATGGTTTTCAAAACATGACTCTATTTATGCAGAATACCTAAAATAGTTTAGTATCTTAATGTAGATGTCATGAGATCAGATTCATCCGCAATATATACCATTAGAACAAGATGCCATAGTTAAAGTCATTTAGTATCTTGATATAGGTGTTTTTTTATTCTTGACTAAGATTACAAGTGTTAGCTAAGGAATAAATGCATTATTGCAATGTCCTATAAGAATAGGGAACCCAACAGATTTGGGATAATCTGGCCAAGGAGGGTTCTGATTGAATTGTAAGTCATGGTAATTACTCAATATTGATATTTAGGCTTTAGCCCCACCTCAATTGTTTGAGTAGGTATCACCCCCATATATTTTTTTAAAAATTTAGTTCGTCTTATAATTTCCTATAACTTCTTTTAACTTCCCTTTTCATTCCTTTTAAAGATTGATATATTTTTCATATATTGTTACAATAGGACCGACAAACAAAAAAAAATTACTTAGGATCAGTCTACAAATGAGAATGAAATAAGAAGCATTATGAAGGTGTGAAAATATATGCATAGAGCTATAAAATGTTTTCTCGAGGTTATTTTATTATTGCATTCTTTTCTTCTTGATATGGACTCCATAGTTTTATTTTTTGCGTTGCTTGTCATTTTGGTGTATTGTGATTCGTGAGCTGTTTTTTTAATCCCTTTTATTACTTGTACAATATTGTGGTTTGTGAGTTATTTTTTCAGAAGAATTATTGTCAGTGAACTCTTCACCAACAGTAGACAACTCATTCCCTTTATGTAAAGATCTCTCATAATCATTCTCCACTATTTCCTATGCCTCATCTTCAATAGACCTTAAACCTCCAACCTTGATATTAGTCTTGTCAACAGATACTACTAAATATGCCATTTCAGTTTCATAAGTAGAAATCATTTCCACTTTGTTTCGGTTCATACTACTAAGTGGTGTGGAAAATAGACGATTAAGTTCACAATATTGATTGTTGTCATTGGAATTCTCCTTTACAGTTTCAACATCAATATCTAGAAGCAAATTTTCAGTCAGTACAGTTTTGTCATTTGCACCATGCTTTGCTACCACCGTTTCTTCAGAATGCACTTAGTTGAAACTTTCATTCACAGCTAGGCATTTTAACCTCTTAAGTAGAAGTTTCCTCATCTTCATAAGTATTTTCACTATTGTTTGGGGTGACAATAGAAATGTTGGGCTATAATCCTTGCTTGATTTCATCATTATTTGGAGACAAGATGGGATGTCATCATAAATAGAGTTTCAACTTATCTTTTGTGCTATTGACTGGTGTGCCGAAAGGCAAGTGGTGTTGAAATTCTTCCTCACGTTTATCAGTGCAATTCCCTGGACAATTGTACAAAGCTCTCCTCCTCATGAACAAATAGGTTATCATCCAAAAAAATAGTAAAATTGTAATGCCTGGAACACAATATTTCAAAAAAATTCAAGTACTAGACCCTGTAGACCGCGTCAAGTGTGTGAAGTCACGACGATTACAGACCTAGGATGAAGATCTCTTTTAGAAAAATAGGCCGCGAAATCCCTCTCTATGGTTGATAATAGGATTATGATGAGATTATTCCCACTCCTCTCAAGCACTAAAATCCATAAGGGACTATATTTCAAGATAATTTAACATATAATAAATTTTTGAAGGATGGAAGCTTTACCTTTTAGGGTTATCAAACATCCAAAATACTCCAATTTTGAAAGTCCAAATGAACATTTGGACCTTTTAGCAATCAACTGATTCTCTATGATGACATGTAAGGCCTTCTTTAAGTGACGAATATTTAAGTCCAGACTTGGACTATACACAAGAATATCATCGAAACATACCTACACAAACTTACTCAAATAAGGTTAAAAGACCTCATTCATCAATTACAGGTATTGGAAACTTGTCTTTGATGGTCATATCATTTAATTTTCTGTAGTCAACACAAAAGCGCCACGTCCTATTTTTTTTTCTTTACTAATAAGACAGGGTATGCAAAAAGGACCATGACTAGGTTATGAGGACTGTGATATGTCTTTTTTTATATAACGTATCACCTTAAGAGCATTTTGGTTGGGATTTCTAGTAATGGTATTAATTGATATTTCCATGGCATTTTCAATCTCCTGCAGCAATCCTTCTTCACCACCCTTATCCTCTACCCAAAGTCTTTTACATGTAAAATTGGTATTCTTGGTCTCTATATTAGTTCTACTCTTCTTGTATTGGCACCCCGAATTTATCATAATAATCTTTATATGCTGGATCTTCACAACTCTATGATGGGTTCTCACCGGCTTAGATTTCTTCTTTCACAGTTTTGCAAATGATACTTGTTCAGCTTTTGTGGATTTTGAAAATAACTCCCAAAAGAGTACTCTCATATCAATTTTATCATGTTCAAAATCTTCCTATTCGGACAAAATATAGGTGAAAATTGGATCCACCATTCATAATCTGTTATTCTGCATTGATTTTCTAATCTGTTAGCATGCATGATGAATAAATTTTTTTGATCTTGCTTGATGTTGAAGTTTTACTTAAATTCATTAATGATATAATCACATTCCCTATTTATTATTTAGTTGAATTTTGATTGCTTATATATATGAGAACATGATTTGATTTCACTAATTAAATAAGCCACAAACTTTGCACAAATGCTCAAAAGAAAATTTTAGAACATCTTGGCTTGGATAAAACATTACTCTTGTAAACTCATGGTGAATTTTATTATTGCAGGTTGCTATGGCATCGTAGCAGCAGAGTAAATCCCTCTCACAAGCACATTCCCGTTCACAGTCTCTCTTACACTCATAATCCAATCTCCAACCACCATTTCGGCCACAATATCAACCCAGTTTTCATTCCCTTTCAGATTCTAGCTTGACCAAATGATCAAACTCAAGTTATAGTAGCTCGACGGAGAGTGAGCCTTTACATAACCAAGACACCCATTCACATAAAGAAGGTACTCAGAGTTATTTGATTTATATGTGCTTAATTAACTGTGCATATTGAAGTTAACCTATATTATTCTATTTTTACGATTCAACTTCAGTACAATATGCCACTAAACGTAGAGGCATTGCGAAGTTGGGTGACTTATGGGGTACGGGAAAACGTTTAGAGCATCACTTCAACGATTTTTATCAGCTAGTCGGAGATACCGCGGATAGACTATCTACTCATTTAGGCATTTTAGTTCGTGATGGGAACATGTAAAGTTTATTTTGTAAATTTCCGTATAACACAACTCTTATTAGAATACTCTTTGCAATATTGTATGTTATCTCTTGACAATTTAAAGATATGATTATTTAATCGACATAAGAGGTTACTAATTTAATATTATATCGATGTTGAACAGGATACCATTGGCTTTCAAAGATTGGCGATGCAAGGACTTATATACATACAAGGAACATGTTTGGCGAGAGATGAAGGTAAAATCAAATGATACCATGATTTGTGGTAAATGAATTGGAAATTTCGAATTATTTAGGTACAAGTCACTACGTATGGATTGTCTTGTCAATCACAACAAAGTCAATAACAGCTAAAATCATAACTTTGAAAATGATAAAACATAATTTAAGCTAGAATCATATATGTAGTAGATGACTTCTTTTTCTATACATTGTAATTATATAGGAGAACACTGATGCTCCCGATGAATTCAAAAAAATGTGCATGAAGCAAGTTGGAAAGATATGGAATAATTGGAAAGCAGAGGTGAAGAAACATTATCGTGCCTTTGATACTGACAAAGAGAGATTGAAATATTATCCACCTAGAGAAAATCTAGAGCAGTGGTCGTAACTTGTTAAGTATTGGGGAACTCGCGAGGCAAGGGTATGAATGTATTACCGGCAGTAAAGTTTTATTAATTCAAGTTAAACATGTATTTTAAATATATATTTGTAAGAGAAAACGAGTCGAAGAAATCATCGAACTCATAAGAAGTAAAGAACATCACATACTTCCGGAGGAAAGAGTCATGCGAATGTTCCTCATAAGGTGTTTTATAAAATATTTTGATTGTGAATATTATTTTATGTTATCAAACTATGTAACGAATTACAAGGCACTGGGTTTATACAGATGGAGGCTAATCAAGGGGAAAAGGTTTCGTTGGTTGATGTTTACATCAAAACACATGAGAGGAGCGATGGATTAGCCATCGATTAGGATTCTGCTGAAGCAATGGTACACAAATATTATGCATGAAATAAATATGTGAAGCATTTAAAATTAGTGGTGGGGAGATATTGGGATCTTTATTATGTTTTGGTTTTGTGAATAAATGATTATAATTTTTATTTTATATAATAAGAATCATTTCATTTCAGTAAAAAATGAGGCAAAAAGTATATCAACTTCCTTCCAGATTGTAATGAATCCGTCAATCGTAAAGAATAGATATTTTATGAAGTCATTGGACCTGATAAACATGGGCAAATGCCCGTGTTTATGGCCATGGACCATCTCCAACTGATGTGCATAGAACTAAGCAGTTGAAGGTTAATGAAAAAGAGTATGAATGACTACGATATGAGATTCAATCTGAATTTTAGGATAAATTTGATCATTTAGAGGCTCAGTTTGAGTTGATATGCACACACATGATGACTTGCCCTACATTTGTATCCAAACAGGTTGATAAGTACACACTTTTATCTTTTGTGCTTAATTATAGTGTGTGTGTGTGTGTGTGTATATATATATATATATATATATATATATATATATATATATATATATATATATATATAAGTATGTTCTAATGTTAACTTATGCTATTAACAGGTTCCTCAAAACATACCATCACATAGTCTATTTTATAACCTGAGCAACAATTAGAAGAAAATAACCAATTTCAACCTGTAGTGGTACCACAATCACATCACCATTTGGCTCCATCTCAACAGGTAAGTATATAACTACTTTTTAAAATCATAATTTAAGACTTTATGTTTTCATGACTGAAATAATTCATTTTTTGTAGATTGCAAATTCTCAACACTTAGCTGCCCCCGAGATTGCTGCTTGTGTTAGTGAATAAACGAATGCTACTTCAATTCAGGTATGTTACTAAATTAAAGGGGTAAAATATATCTACTCTTTCTTAGGGAGTTTATATATACTTTACATTGGGTTATTAGTTTATTTAGTTGTATTTAGTCATAAAAATTTTGGGATGTCTTAAAAACAAATAAAAATCTGCTATTTTTTTTCCAGAAATATATGGTTGATGACATATTCATCTTCTTTGTAGAAAGAACCATCAAAGAAGAAGAAGAAGCACCATCAACCACGACAAAAGGGCCTCAAATAATTCACTTCCTAAAATTATAGACCTTATTACTTCTGGACTTCCAAAAGTGGTTGTGGCATGTGGATTCATTATGAGAAAGGACCCTTCAACAAAAGTAGGGGGTACGCCACTGGGTGAAGACTTTTGGGAAGTATATGTTGAGAAAACATTTGTAACAAATGAACCATTGCCTAGACCTTATGAACCATTGCCTAGACCTTATGGAAACAAGTTCACATTTGGAGATGCATATCATTCAACTATAGCGTGGCATATTGCTAATGTACTAATTTAAAATTTAATTTTTTAATTAAAATACTAAAGATAAGTATTAGTGACTAACGATTGACTTTTTTATTTGTAGGTCGAAGAGTGATATACCCGTTTATACCCTCAGCCTAGATGAGGATTACCTCCAATACGGACGACCCTACGATGGGCCGACCCTTCAGTAGGCCCCAGCTGGCTACCACCAGGTCCAGACGACCCTACGAGGGGACGACCCTCCACCAGGATCTAGACGACCCTACGAGGGGCCGACCCTACACCGGACTCCAGTCGACCCTACGAGGGGCCGACCCTTCCCCAGGCTCCGGACGACCCTACGAGGGTACGACAGTACGAGGCCAGAATCAAGCCAGACTCACTACCGGAAGAAACTTTGCCATCGACCTCGGCTCATAGGCCGAGGGTGACATCATGACAGCGCGTGGTTTGGGACACGCGCGTCAGGCTCATATGACACGTGGCAGACCGTTATAACCGAATCACACCCTCACGTGAGGGAATATTATGTCATCATTTGGCATCTACAGGTGTCAACAGGGGATTGGTTAGATCATCATTCACATGCACCATGCTTACTTGGGGGGTACACTACACCCCCAAGACCTATATATACTTGTCACCTACAACCCTACAGGGGATCGATCCAGGAACTGTAGCCCTAGCTAAAACTCTGCTTGTATACACAGTAGAGAGAGAGAGAGGGTTATGTGCATTGTATCCAAGGCCATTAGTGCCCATACGTAGTGGATCACACACACACAGTGGATGTAGGCCAAATTGGCTGAACCACTATACATCATTGTCTTATTTCCTCTTATACTCATCCCCTTCTACATACTTATACACATATACATCTCTATGGCTGCCATGGCTGCTACTGTTTGAGCTCACTATCACTTATCCGGTGGTGCTAAATCTCAGCATCATCAGTTTGGCGCCGTCTGTGGGAATCGAGAAGACATCTCTTCCTTTGTACAGCTTGACCTCACTAGGCACTCTGGTGGTGAACCAACACTCCCCCTGAGGGGAGGTGTTTCACCATTGAAAGAGACCCACTAAGGTTCCCAAGCTAACCAGTATTTTCTTCAGTTCAACTTTTCATAGCTCAAGCACATGGCACCTGAGATGCCACCGCCACCACTTCCCCCGCCAGATGAGGGGGGAAGACCCAGTTCCAGTCAGCCGCCGCCTCATTCTGAGATGGCTGATGTGGCAGCAGCCCTAAAGTCTCTGGCAGCAAGCCAGCGGATGATGCAGGAGCAGTTCACAGCTCTAAGCCAGAACATACTAAGAGCACCAGGGGTTTCGCCTGAGATGATTACTCCGGCAGCAGCTCCAGGACAGCATGAGGCCAGGGGACCACCCCAGGCACCCCGCAAAGACCTTCCACCCCCTCAGCGGCGTAGGGATGTTGCTGACCCCCGGCGTCTACGCCTGGGGAGGCAAGAAAACCCTTGCCCTGAGGATAGGTATGGAGATCTGGAGGGAGAGGAGGCTCCTATAGAGTGCTGGGAACCTTACGAGGTCTCCAACAACACTGTGCGACCCCTCCAGGACAGTAGGGTAAAGTGCGGGAGACCGAACCCTGATGATCGCCCAAGAGGCTCTGCTTTTGATCGCTTGAGCAGGGGGTCGGCCTTTGAGAGGCTAGGCCCAGTAAATGACCTACGAGAGCAGTTGTCCAGGCCAAGGAGTGCTGCAAGATCCAGGAGGGAGGCAGAAGATGGCCGACCCCGAGGACGAGATGATGGCCAAAGGGAAGTAAACAGCCGACACAGGCCTGCTGCAGCAGAACCCTCCGTCCACCTCGGAGAGGCAGCCGGGGATAACATCGGCCAGGCCGACCCTGTGAGGCCCTGGAACGACTCAATCCAGCGGCTAGAGGATAAGATTGGTGATATATTGAAGAGCCGAGACCCACTTCAGAGGGGATACACCATAGGCTCACCCTTTGTGGCAAAGATACTCAACTTCCCCACGCTATCAAAATTCAAGCCACCTATGGTCACCCCTAGGTATGACGGGAGTACCAACCCCGTCCACCATGTGGAGATGTATCAGTCGGCGGCAGACATATACTCTATCTCAGATGAGATGAGGTGTCGTGCCTTCTCTGGTACCTTGATAGGGGCTGCGCATGTCTGGTACACGTCTCTTCCAAAAAATTCCATTGAAAACTTTAAGCAGATGGCCGACCTGTTCATCCATAATTTCTGCTTTGGGGTGAGGCCACAAAAGAAGACCACCCACCTGCTCTATGTTAAGCAGGGGAAGAGTGAAAGTCTGAGGGACTATATAGCCAGATTCAATAAAGAGAAGCTGGAGGTGGAAGACTATGAGGAGAGCATAGCTATGACAGCCCTGATTGGAGGACTCCAAAAGGGGAAGCTGTTATGGAAGCTTGCTGAAGACCCTCCGAGGACGATGGCCGAGCTGTTGTCAACAGCAGGAAAGGTGATGAACGCCGAAGAGGCGATGGCTGCAAAATATAAGGACGAAAGAGGAGGTGCAAGTGGGAGTAAATACCCCAAGAATAACAAAGAGGGGAAGAAGAGAACCATGGATGATAAGTTCGCGGGGTACACCCCTCTGACGGTCAGCTGTGAATAGATCCTCAATGAGATAAAGAGTGACCGGACGCTGAAGTGGCCTGAGAAGCTGAGGGCAGCCCCCAGCAAGAGGAATAAGAACCTGTGGTGCGAATTTCACCAAGACCACGGCCACGTGACGGATAAATGCTTTGCTCTGAAAGACGAGATTGAGAAGATGCTGAAGGAAGGGAAGCTCAGAAAGTACGTCGACAAAACCGACTTCAAGAGGGGCCGAGGGGACGACCCCAGAAAGAAGCGAGTCGATGCCTGCAGAGAAGGTCCTCAAAAAAGAGGGGACGACCCCTCTGATGATGAGGATGACCCTGACCTCCCGCCGAGAGACGACCACGGCCCTGTCAAGAGGCTCAATATGATCTCCCTCGGAGTGGGAATGATCTCCGGGGGACTTGCAGGAGGAGGGTCTGAGGTCGCCGACAGGAAGGCCCATGTGGCTGAAGCAAAGGCATTGACGAAGACGGTGCACGCAACCTCCCTGGAGGTCAAGTCAGAAAAAAGGAAGAAGGTTGATATGGACACACTGATAGTAGGGTTTTCAAGGTTGGATTTCAAAGGCCTCTTAGCCCCACACGATGACCCTCTCGTCATCACTACTAGGGTGCACGGATGCGAGGTGCCGAGGATCTTGGTAGATGGGGGTAGCTCTGCAGATGTCATGTTCTGGCCATGCTTAAAGGCCTTGGGTCTCAGCCGTGCTAGACTCGTCCCCTACCATCATCCACTGATTGGGTTAAGTGGGGAAAGGGTTCACCCCCTTGGGGTATATGAGGCCGACGTGAGGATGGGAGACGAGTGGCCGAGATGGCTCACCAAAAAGGTCAGTTTCTTTGTGATGGATGAGCAGGTGTTTTCGGCCTATAACATCATACTGGGGCGAGTGGCCCTCAAGGGGTTTGAAGCCGTGCCGTCTACGGTCCACCAGATGATCAAATTTCCAACCCCTTACGGGGTGGGGGAAGTTCAAGGAGACCAGACGACGGTGAGAGAATGTTACTACAACTCCGCTGAAGAGAGGGAGGCACACAAGAGGGTTACAACCACTTATAATATTGATACCCTAGACCCCAGAGATGAAACGAAGCTGAAAAAAGGAGAGGCTGCGAAAGAGGTAGAATGATGACACGGAAAAAACCGTCCAAGTTGGCAAGTCTCTGAAGCCCAAAATCAAGGAATACCTCATTAAACTGCTGAGGAGAAGGCGAAGTGTCTTCGCCTGGAGTCATGTAGATATGCCCGGGATTGACCCTGAAATCATGTGTCACAAGCTCAATGTGGTAGAGGGAGTGAAGCCGGTGAAGCAGAAGAGGAGAATTTACTCCAGAGAAAAATATGAGGTCATCAGGGACGAGGTAAAAAAATTAGAAGACACTGAATTTATCAGAGAGGTCATCTACCCTGAATGGCTGTCCAATGCAGTCATTGTCCCAAAGGCCAACGGGAAGTGGCGGATGTGTGTGGACTTCACAGACCTCAACAAGCACTGCCCCAAAGACAGCTTCCCTCTCCCCCGCATTGACCAGATGGTAGACGCTACTGCAGGCCACGAGCTCATGAGTTTTATGGATACCTACTCAGGGTACAACCAGATCTTCATGAACCCTGAAGACTCGGAGAGGACTGCCTTCATCACTGACAAGGGTACATACTGCTATAGGGTCATGCCCTTCGGTCTAAAAAATGCGGGGGCAACGTACCAGCACCTCGTAAATAAAATGTTCGAAGACCAAATTGGGAAGTCCATGGAGGTCTACGTGGATGACATGCTGACCAAGAGTTTGAAAGCAGAGGAGCATGTGGCAGACCTGGAGAGGACCTTTAATACGATGGACAAGTACCAGATGAAGCTTAATCCGGCCAAGTGTGTCTTCGGGGTCGGAGCGGGGAAGTTCTTGGGGTTCATTGTCAATCAAAGAGGCATCGAGGCCAATCCTGAAAAGATAAAGGCCCTTATTGAGATGAAGACCCCCAAGTCCATCAAAGACGTTCAGAGGCTCACAGGGAGAGTGGCTGCCTTGAACAGATTTGTGTCGAGGGCTACAGACAGGTGTCTACCATTTTTCAAGATCCTCAGGAAGGCCTTTGAATGGAGTGAAGAGTGTGATGAGGCTTTCAAGGAGCTAAAATCATACTTAGGGTCTCCCTTGCTGCTGTCACGACCCGTGCAGGGTGAACGACTTTACGTGTACCTCGTCGTCTCAGAGTCTGCCATCAGCGCAGCCATTGTGAGAGACGAGGATGGTATACAGAAGCCTGTATACTTTAACAGCAAGGCACTCTAGGGGGCAGAGCAAAGATACCCAAGGATGGAAAAGTTGGCCTACGCCTTGATCCATGCCTCAAGGAAGATGAAACCGTACTTCCAGTCCCATACTATGGTCATCCTTACTGACTCTCCTCTTAGGCAGGTCCTACACAAGCCTGGAAAATCAGGAAGGCTAATGACCTGGGCTATAGAGCTGGGGGAGTTCGATATTGTGTATCAGCCTAAGACAGCCATTAAGGGGCAGGCATTGGCAGACTTTGTGGCTGAGTTCACCTGGGAAGATGATGAGGTCGAGGGTGAGACCCTCGGGAAGACAGATACAGAAGACACACCCGCAGATAGGGCTGAGACGAGCACCGATAGAAGGAAAGCGACTGAAAACGAAGAGGGAAGATACATCTTTAGACAGGGGTCCCTCTCTAAGGGAAATTTTTCAGAAGGAAAGAGTCCATAGAGCCTCTTCGTTGATGGGTCCTCCTATGATAGCGGAAGTGGTGCTGGACTGATACTGTCAGCACCCGATGGCACAGACGTCGAATACGCCCTAAGGTTCAACTTCAAAGCCTCCAACAACGAGGTTGAATATGAGGCCTTAGTAGCAGGCCTCTCCTTGGCCAAGTCTCTTAGTGTCGGCCATATTTTGGTCCATAGTGATTCAAGACTAGTCGTGAATCAGATACTAGGAGCCTACGAGGCTAAAGACGAAAGGATGGCTAGGTACCTTGAGAAGGTGAGGTCATTACTGAAGGGCTTCAGAGAAGTGAAATTAAGGAGGGTACCTAGGCTTGATAATGGCCGCGCTGATACCCTTGCTAGGCTGGCCTCGGCAACAAGAACAGACATCAGGAGGACGGTCCCAGTAGAAATTTTGCTCCCACCGACTATTGAGGACGCTGAGGGAACACCTAGCAATTGCCTAAGTGTTTCCCAAGAAGCTTCGTGGATGGACCCCCTTGTCAGATACATTAAAGAGGGTGAGATGCCAGAAGCAAGGCAAGAAAGGAAGAAGCTGAGGTACAGGGCGGCAAAATTCACTGTCATCGGAGACACCTTGTACAAAAAGGGGTTTTTGCTCCCCTTACTTAGGTGTGTGCATCCCTCAGAAGTCCCTTCCATTTTTCAAGATGTGCATGAAGGGTCGTGCTCAAGCCACATTGGGGGTAGATCCCTAGCGAAGAGGTTAATCACCCAGGGGTACTGGTGGCCGGCCTTGGGGAAGGACGCATCGGCATACGTAAAAAAGTGCGACAAATGTCAAAGATTTGCCACCATCCCTCACCAACCCCATCAGCCTCTTACTTCCATTACATCCCCATGGCCATTTGCAGTGTGGGGGATCGACCTAGTAGGACCCTTGCCCAGGGCCATCAATAGCTATCGATTCCTCATCGTAGCCATTGATTATTTTTCAAAATGGGTGGAGGCGGAGCCAATGGTGACAATCACAGAGCAGAAGACCTTCCAGTTCATCTGGAAAAACATCATATGCAGATACGGTCTCCCCAACACCCTCATCTCGGATAACGGGACTCAGTTCAAGAATGCCTCTCTACAGAAATACTGTGAGAGGGTAAGTATCAAATAATTTTTCTCCACCCCAGGCCGACCTCAGGCCAATGGGCAAATTGAAGTTACGAACAGGACAATCTTAGATGGGATTAAGAAGAGGCTTGAGGAGGCAAAAGGGAGATGGGTCGAGGAGTTATATGTCGTGCTGTGGGCATACAGGACGACAGTGAGGACCTCCACCGGGGAGACCCCATTCATGCTAGCATATGGATCAGAAGCCGTCATCCCCACCGAGATTGAGTTTCCTACGCATAGAGTCCAAATGTACGACCCCCGGGGAAATACGGAAGAGAGGAGACTTGACCTGGACTTGATTGAGGAAAGAAGGGAGGATACTGAGATAAGGCAGGCTTCCTACCAACAGAGGACCGCAAGGTTCTACAATCAGAGGGTGAAACAGAGGCCCATCGCAGTGGGGGACTTGGTCCTCAAGAAGACTTGGCAAAAGCCCAACAAGCTTCACCCTAATTGGCATGGCCCATATAGGGTCATCGATGAAGTCATCCCTGGAACCTACAGACTAGAAAACCTAGAGGGGGAACCTTTTTCAAACCCCTGGAATGCAGATCATTTGAAGAAATACTATCCGTAGTGTTGTAAGGTCTTAAAAGGCCATAATTGTAATGAGAGTTGCTCCAACAGAACACTCGGAAAATTAATGAGAAATATCAGTGTTTCCTTCATCCTGATTGTCAGTCCTAGCATGCATGGAAACATCTACAGAAATCCATTAAATTGGAAAGTTGATCCCTCGGCTATAATGGGGACCAGTGGAGGGGACGACCCCACCACTGTCCTCAAGAAAGATGAGGGAAGACATTAAAATCCATTAAATTGGTAAGTTGAACCCTCGGCTATAATGAGGTCCAGTGGAGGGGACGACCCCTCCACTGTCCTCAAGAAAGACGAGGGTAGACATTATTAAAATCCATTAAATTGGTAAGTTGATCCCTCGGATATAATGAGGGCCAGTGGAGGGGACGACCCCTCCACTGTCCTCAAGAAAGACGAGGGTAGACGTTGTTAAAAACCATTAAATTGGTAAGTTGATCCCTCGGCTATAATGGGGACCAGTGGAGGGGACGACCCCACCGCTGTCCTCAAGAAAGACGAGGGAAGACATTAAAATCCATTAAATTGGTAAGTTGAACCCTCGACTATAATGAGGGCCAGTGGAGGGGACGACCCCTCCACTGTCCTCAAGAAAGACGAGGGTAGACATTATTAAAATCCATTAAATTGGAAAGTTGATCCCTCGGCTATAATGGGGACCAGTGGAGGGGACAACCCCACCACTGTCCTCAAAAAAGACGAGGGAAGACATTAAAATCCATTAAATTGGTAAGTTGAACCCTCGGCTATAATGAGGGCCAGTGGAGGGGACGACCCCACCACTGTCCTCAAGAAAGACGAGGGTAGACGTTGTTAAAAACCATTAAATTGGTAAGTTGATCCCTCGGCTATAATGGGGACCAGTGGAGGGGACGACCCCACCGCTGTCCTCAAGAAAGACGAGGGAAGACATTAAAATCCATTAAATTGGTAAGTTGAACCCTCGGCTATAATGAGGGCCATTGGAGGGGACGACCTCTCCACTGTCCTCAAGAAAGACGAGGGTAGACATTATTAAAATCCATTAAATTGGAAAGTTGATCCCTCGGCTATAATGGGGACCAGTGGAGGGGACGACCCCACCACTGTCCTCAAAAAAGACGAGGGAAGACTTTAAAATCCATTAAATTGAAAAGTTGATCCCTCGGCTATAATGGGGGCCAGTGGAGGGGACGACCCCACCACTGTCCTCAAAAAAGACGAGGGAAGACATCAAAATCCATTAATTTGGAAAGTTGATCCCTCGGCTGTAATGGGGACCAGTGGAGGGGACGACCCCACCACTGTCCTCAAGAAAGACGAGGGAAGACATTAAAATCCATTAAATTGGAAAGTTGATCCCTCGGCTATAATGGGGATCAGTGGAGGGGACGACCCCACCACTGTCCTCAAGAAAGACGAGGGAAGACTTGAAAATCCATTAAATTGGAAAGTTGATCCCTCGGCTATAATGGGGACCAGTGGAGGGGACGACCCCACCACTATCCTCAAAAAAGACGAGGGAAGACTTTATTTAAAAAATCATTAATTTGGTTACTTGAACCCTCGGCCATAATGAGGCCACATGAGGGGACGACCCCACAGTGGTCCTCAAAAAAGACGAAGGAGGGGTTAGTAGCATCAACAATGAGCAAGCAAGCCATAATAGAATTAAGTATGGAAGACAGCAATTATGGAAGAGATTGGTATTAATAAAACAAAATGTTTGTTTTACAAGACCGTTGAACAAAAATACACTTGAAGGGTATGGGCTACAGGCAGCCACCCAATGGAACGACATCAGAGGGCAGGGCCTCAGCATCAATGGGAATGGTCTCCTCAGTTACCAGCACTGGATGATCTTCAGATGTACCGACCCCCTCGATCTGGACTTGGGACTCCACTTGGTTGAGGGCCTCGGCAATTAGGGGGTCGTCCAGTTGAACACCCTCCAATGAAGGACGAACAGAGGAGACGACATCGCCAAATTTGAGGACGACCCATCGGCAGGCCGTCCTAATCCCCCTTTCTAGATATTCAAGGCCGAAGCCCTGAAATTCATCTGAAGTCTTGTATGCCTCAACAGCATCAGCCTCAACTTTCTTGATGGCTGCTTCCAGATCATTCTTATGCTAGGCCTCCAGGTTAATCAGAGCCTCATCCCTATCCTTGATGATCAAGTCCTTGGCTTGCAGGTCGGCATCGTGCTGCCTCATCAGCTCATCTAGGACCCTAGCATGCTCGGTCCTAGCACTCTCAAGCTCAGCCCTCGCAGTATCAAGCTCAGTCTTTGATGTATCTAGCTCTGCCTGCAACTCAGCCTCATGTTGAATGGCCCTCTCAGCTTCGTGAAACTTTTGTTGATTCTCGGCCATCCACTTGGTGGCTGAGGTCAAGGCACAAACAGACTGCAAGAAAAAAATGAATAAACATCAAGATGGGCCGAGGTAACAGTTTGTAAGAGTAAAATTAAAAGGTCAAGACCAATACCTGAGCAAGGGAGTGCAGACCATAGTCGTACACTTTGGCAGGGGGCATCTTCGCCAAGAACTCGAAGTCAGAGGGCGACGGTGCAGAGCATCGAGGCCTTGGCTGCCCTCAAGTTTGTGATCAGTGACGAGGGGTCGGCCCTCAGATGGGCTAAATTTTGAGACCAGAAGGCCCCCTTGCTCGACGAAGAGGTTGCCCCCTCAGAGGCCTCGACCCTTGCCCTCGTCTTAGGATCAGGCCGATGCTCAACAGGAGCCTCAGGCTCCTTCCTTTTGTGACTATCGGCTGTCGGCTCAACAATCGTCGGCCCTGAGGCCCTCGTCTTCTTTGGAGCTTGCTGAGGCTCCTTCCCTTTCTTCTTTGACAAACCAGCAAGTAGGCTTGGAGCAGTCATTTCCCAGAGGTAATCTGACACACCTACAGGACGACCTGAAAAGGGTACCATGCATCAGAAAAATACAGAGATAAATAGGAAACACTTCAAAAAAGTAGAAAATGGAAAACGTGTTGTATAACTCACATAGTTCCGTCAGAGGGCCGACCCTCAGACCAGCTTCTTTGAGGTGCCGGGGGGTCATCAAATCTTCGAACTTTGGGATCTCACCCTCTCTCCCTCGTCCCCTCAGATACTCAACAATATCCCTTTCCTCCAGGCTAAGTCCGGGGTCTGGCCTAGCTTTCATTGAGGGATTAGACCATTTGTTAGGGACCCTTGGACCATCGGCAGAAGGGGACGCCTCGGCGGAGCGCTCCCACGCCCCAGATATGAAGAAGAATCTATTTTTCCAATCATGATTGGAAGTTTGAGACACGTGGAGAAGTTTCTTCTCAGACCTTCTCGCCCCTAGATGATAATATTCGGGCTGTTTAGATGAAGAGGTGATATTATAGCAGGCCAAGAATACGTCGGACGCGGGCTCATCAGTAAAAGCATTTTTCCATAAGGAAATGTAACCCAGAATCGTCCTCCAAGAGTTGGGTGGAAGTTGAGAGGGGGAGACGCCCAGAGCCGACAGAATATCTACAATGGCAGGGTGGAAGGGAAGTCTGACACCTACCTTGAACATTTGCTCGTAGACTGCAACCTCTCCCTCTTCACCCTCAAAAACACTCTCAGTCTCAGAGGGAACCCTCATAGTTACCCCAGAGGGCACTCCGTAAATATGCCTCCATATCAGAAGGTCCCTATCCCTAACGGAGGAGATAAAAGACGAGGCATGGGAGGTATCAACCTCATCATCTGTATCATCGTCCTCGTACTCATCCCCATCCCTCTCATCACCTGCAGGAGGACCCTGAGGGAAAGCCACTTGGAAGGCATTGGGGGATAGGGTTGTCACAGGGACACCCTCAGAAGGGATCGTACCCTCGGCCTCTCGGGGAGGGCTAGGGTCAGACGTGTCCCTTCTACCAGACGTTCCAGCACCACTTGGGGAGGAGGTTCTCTCGTCCATCTCACTTGGTTTGGGAGTGTTTGCCGGACGAGACGACGACCCATAAGACTCAGAGGGTTCGGATGGTCTTATGGTGGCAAGAGGAATGGGAAAGATGGGTCGTACCCAATTAGGGTCGGCCCCTCGTCTCCTCTCTTCCTCTTCCTCTATTCGTTTGATCTCGGCAAAAAGTTTTTCTCTCAAGGGTGGGAATTCAGACACTAAGCTATAAAGCCTCTTAAGCATTAAAGGGAAGACCCTACACTTGGAGAAATTACACTAGACTTGGCCAATTCAATTACAAACACTTGGGGGATTGACCAGGTTTGACTTCTGGATTAAACCAAAGAACTAAAATGTTTTTCGTCAAGAATGTTCAAGAACTAACAACCGGAGAAGACACCGAAAAAGGCAATGGGGGAACTCTAAGAAAGTGCAGACCTACGACCCTAAAAAATACACAGAAATGAAGACAAAGGAAGGCGTAAGGAGAAAAAGGTTACCTGATAAGAAGAGAATAAGAGCGCTGCGAGGCCTGAAGGATTGAAGGCTGTAAATGGCGACTGGTTCTAGAGAGAGAGTAAACTTAGGCGCGAAGAAGAAGAAGCTGTGGAGAGGGAATTTGAAAATTTCTTAAATACTCTTGTAATGAGTGGACCCATTTGCTAAGAAAGGTATAATTAGGGCACAAGGCCCAAAGTACACTGCACAACCGCCCTGCCTTGGAAACTGGAACAGCAATGAGTATCTGCACAGGTGTCACTCACCTAACTGATCACACGTGTCTCAATTTCAGCAAATATCCCTCAGCCATCTCAATGACACCTATGGCTAAGGGCTGGGGGGTGATTGATATACCCGTTTATACCCTCAGCCTGGATGAGGATTACCTCCAATACGGACGACCCTACGAGGGGACGACCCTCCACCAGGATCTAGACGACCCTACGAGGGGCCGACCCTACACCGGACTCCAGTCGACCCTACGAGGGGCCGACCCTTCCCCAGGCTCCGGACGACCCTACGAGGGTACGACAGTACGAGGCCAGAATTAAGCCAGACTCACTACCGGAAGAAACTTTGCCCTCGGCCTCGGCTCATAGGCCGAGGGTGACATCATGACAGCGCGTGGTTTGGGACACGCGTGGAACAGTGCGCGTCAGGCTCATATGACACGTGGCAGACCGTTATAACCGAATCACACCCTCACGTGAGGGAATATTATGTCATCATTTGGCATCTACAGGTGTCAATAGGGGATTGGTTAAATCATCATTCACATGCACCATGCTTACTTGGGGGGTACACTACACCCCCCAAGACCTATATATACTTGTCACCTACAACCCTACAGGGGATCGATCCAGGAACTGTAGCCCTAGCTAAAACTCTGCTTGTATACACAGTAGAGAGAGAGAGAGGGTTATGTGCATTGTATCCAAGGCCATTAGTGCCCATACGTAGTGGATCACACACACACAGTGGATGTAGGCCAAATTGGCTGAACCACTATACATCATTGTCTTATTTCCTTTTATACTCATCCCTTTCTACATACTTATACACATATACATCTCTATGGCTGCCATGGCTGCTACTGTTTGAGCTCACTATCACTTATCCGGTGGTGCTAAATCTCAGCATCATCAAAGAGGATGTCTGACTTTGATGAAGAAGGATCGTGCATTATATAAAATTTCGTTTCGCTTTATCTTTTCCCGCTTTTTCTTATTGGACATGTGATAAATTTTATTTTGTGGATGGATGATTGTTCCAAGCACAATTATATTTATTTATGATGAATGCTATAGGTTTTAATTATTGACGTTTTAATTTGATTACCTCCCTCTTAATTTAATGTTCTGGTAATGTATTTGCACATAAATACAATACTTCTTATAAATAATTTTTTTAACACTTGTTCCCAGTCATATATTGCAAAATAATATCAACATTTTGTTTAATGCCACTATTATCATTCTTGATATTTTTTTACTGTCATCAAAAGTGTGTTGAACATTTAATAGTTGTTGTAAAAGGTTATTATCAACATTTTTTTAATGCCGCTAAAAGGTTATTACCAGCATTAATATAAATGCTTAAAAATGTCGCTAACTTTTTACAGCATTTTTTAAAATGTCGTTATTCTCCTACCACATTGGCTACCGTACTTGTGGAAATGCCGCCAAAAGTGCCCCTAACTTTTCGCGGCATTTTTTAAAATGCCATTTTTCTTTTACCACATTTACTACTACCGCACTTATGGAAATGCGGCCAAAATTGCCGTAAAAAGTGTTACCGACATTTTTAGTACTTTTATCGGCAGTTAATTTATGCCAAGAAAAATCAATATTTATGTAGTGGTGTGAGTATCATTCGTTTCTATATTGCTTTTGTATAATCCCACTAGGCATTGGCTCACACCCTCGCTTTGTTACGGTAGGTTTGGTGCGGTTTCGTATTTTAAGAGCGTTATACAGGTAAGTATACCTGATTTATTTTACGTTAGTAGCTCTGTTTGCTTGGACTTCGGGGTGCTCCACCTGAGTCCCTCATATAGTTTATTTTGAAACTAGAATCTCATGCTAATAAGTGAAATTTTAACTAAATTAAAACTAGACTATTAACAGTATGTAGGTTGTTTCATTACACTTCATACCAAAGGCTCGGGTCGGACCGGGTTAACTCACAGGTAACCCATAGTCCTTGTCTTTTCAGTAAATTCAACTTTTTCCGCTGCCTGCTGCTTTTAAACCTTAAAATTTCAACCATTGATTTCTTCCCGACCTCAAAGGAAGACTTTTGGACAACCTCCACCTCAGCCTTGTGAGTTTTGTCTATGACCTCCAATTAATCTTTTAATCTTTATTTCTCTAACTGATTGAGGCCTCAGCAACATAAATAAGGAAATAAAAGAAATAAGTACAATGATAAATTTTAAGAACTTGGTCATGGATAAATCAATTTACATTTAGTAGGAAATGGAGGTGGCGTCTCTCTAGATCCTCAGCATCAACATCCTCCAAACGCGTAAGGTCTGGAGAATGAGCAATCCTCTTCATGATTGAGATTATGGTGGCCTCAGTGTCCTAGGAAGATTATGGGTTCATTGGCCTAAGATAAGTCCTCTTTTATGATATTGTTACTCTACTGGTAGGAGTGGAAACATGTGTGTTGTCTTGAGGGGTAAACCGCAGAAGGGTGTGATCGCTTAAGATGATAGACTCTTAGGGTTCTGGTCGCTAGTCCCTCTCCATAGGATTTTAAGTACAGACCAAATTCACATCAACAGCAGGGGTAAGGGTTTGTTTAGCCTGTGCAAAGTTTAAACCACCTGCCGCGGCATCAATTGGACCTTTAGTGGTAGGGGCAGAAGACTTGTCAGCAACTTTTTTCTTTTTCTTCCCCCTCCCCTTTTTCAGGGCTTCCTTCAAGGGCTAAGTGTTTTCCTCCATCTCATTAAGCTAGGGGAGGATAAGTTCTTTATTAATCTCCATCAGAGGTCTGTCGTCTGTGTAGGTACTTTCATAGCCAATTTCAATATTAAGAAAAATATCGTAAACACTTGAAGATAAAGATCATGGATAATTAGAGATAAAGACCTCAACTTAATAGTTACCTTCTGGATATGGCTTCTTAGGTGCACTATGGGATGGATAGTAGCCAAGCTTAAACATATCGACCGCGGCCTCAATCCGTTCCCTTTGACATTTTGTTAGAACTAAACCAGAACGGACTAAAAAAATAAAGAAGTTAAAGTCATCAAAATAAATTCAAGTTTATTGATAAAAGGAATAAGGAATTTTACCTTTTTATGGGGGACGTCCCCATATCTGCGGAACCGTGTGAGATCTCTTAAGCTCATACTCCGTGGAGTGAATCTCCAAAGTGTCCCCGAATACAAAGAAATACTTGCCCTTCCAATGTTTGTTGTTAAAAGGCTTCCTAGTCGTAAGGTATATAGAAGAACTTTATAGAGCCATATAATATTACCAACTTCACGGAGCCATATAATAATGCCAGGATTGTTCACGATGTCTTTCTTGGGACTATTAAAATCAAAGAACTCTATAGGAATTATATTCTTACTGAATTTATTCTTCCACACTACTGAAGAAGACAAGATGTCCCTTCACCTATTGGGATCAATTTGGGTATGGGCCAAGTTCATAGCCTTGAGGATTTTTTTAACAGGGAAATAAATGGGTAATCGAAGGTCGAGAACAAAGGAATGTAATGGAAAATAAACCCCATTATTGAGGACAACAGAGCATGCACGATGGTCCATGGAAGGGACATAACAAATTGTGCCTTTTGGAAACTTGCATGCCTTAGCCAGATGGGTCATCCATTTTGTTGTTCTTTCATATGGGTACTTTATTTTCGTAGGAGTTCTCTCAGTCTCATTATCACGGACTGAAGGCCCCATTTTTCTATTCCTTACTTATTTGACAGTGGTGTGCACATCTCCCCTTAAAAGTTGTGACCTATTCCATTGTATTTGATTTCATGGGTGTTTAGTTATTAGTTGAGTATGTGTCCTCCTTAGTTCGGTGGCTACCCTCAACATTCTCTATTGAATTCTATAGTCACTAGAGTTCACGAAAGAAGTGTCAACTAGAGAACTAATCAGATACTCGAGAAATTTACAAGGCTGCATGGCTTGAAGGGGACGGATGTTCAAAACTTTAGGAAGAGGTATCCCAAATTGTTTCCTCCAGAAACTATCTAAGTACTCCTAAGAATTCCAGTTCATAAGGTCACAGAGGGTATCTGTAAAAGCAAAAAGATGATCCATAATTATAATATAGTGACCATTACGAAAAAATAAAAAAACACGAGATATGACTATACATTTTCAAAGACCACAACCTCATGATAAAGGCAGCGACATTATATAAAAACGGAGATCCAAAATTAATGGTCAACTAAATAGATGCAAAAGTCACGGCGTAACTTAAAATGTTATAGCCAAACTCAAACACTTAAGGCCACGAAGTTCAAAACTTAAAGCTATGGGCATGGACTAAAACTCCGCAACAAAGTTCTTAAAGAAACCTAAAGCATTCAAAGGGTAGACCAAGGCTACAACCATTACTATAGGCTGCGACCTAATTGATGAACACTCAGAATAATTGATAAAAAACTTGGGAAGATCAAAGCCCTGAAACCCTAGGTTTATATCCAAGAACACATCAACAATAACAACTTGTATTCTTGGCCGAAACTGGCTCATATCCTACCAAAAACCTCCTGCTTTTTTACCTAAAAACACAATCTAAGTGTACAGTCTACTTATAAATTCCATTCCCAACAAAATCGAGCCTTAAATCTCATCAAATCCCAAAACATTCGATCCCAATCAGTCAAAACCAAAATGTCCCTCACGCTTCAAGAACACAACCCCAATAACCCAATAAAGGAATAAATAGGGTCGAATTCACTGGGTTACAGTTTAATAGCCTACGAATCATGGTTTAAATTGAGTCAGAGGCAAAATCAACACCAATTATGGTTATGATTACTTTATTCATAGGTTGTCAATTCAAGTTATGGAGAAAAAGAGGAAAAATACAAAAACCCTTGTTTATAACTTCTACATTTATCAGCACAAATAAAAGAAGAAACAAAACGAAGCCAGCCTAGAAAAGAAGAAGCAGAGGTCGTAGCCTCATCGAAAATCACTTATAATTCGCATGAAATCGCAAAATCCTTTTTATCTCAAATCTTGGAAGTGATAAATGAGGCCAAAAACCCTAAACACTTTATATTAAAAGTCATGTCCGCGAACATAACTAAAGCCCCAACCCTAAATCACTTTCCTCTTAGCAATGAGGCTTGGGAGACTTCTGTTATACGCAAAATATATCCACCCATACATAAAGGACACGTGGCATAGAGTCATGCACGGATATATAGATATGCGCCTAAGTGCCTACAAAGGCCTCAACTTGTACTGTACCAAGTAGGGGTGGCAATTTTTTACACGAAACAAAAATACGACATGAACTTGACACGCAAATGGCATGTTCAGGTCATGCTTAAATAGGTGCGGGTCAATTTTGGGTCAGACCCGTTTAACACATCTAATAAACAGGTCATGTTTCGTGTTGCACCTGTTAACCCGAAATCGACCCATAATTGATACGAATAATAATAGTGTCAATTCACGTCATTTTCATGTCAAAATACCTATTTAAGGTCTATTTATTTTTAGCCGTTAGATAGTGTTTTCAGTTTGATCTAATGGTCACAACAAGAGGTAACTTTACCCATATAAAAGGTAACAAAAAAACCTACTAATTGTTTACAACACTAAAACAAAACAACATCAAAAGCTATTCTCTCTCAAGAAGAACAAACCACGCCCGCCCACCACGGCCATCTTCTTCTTCTTCTTCTTCTCTCTCAACAAGAACCACAAGCCGATTCTTCTTCTTCTTCTTCTTCTTCTTCTCTCTCAACAAGAACCCACAACCGGGCGATCAAAACAACCAGAACCCACCGTCAATCAAAAGCAATTTTAGGTACGATTTCTTCTTTTATTTTTCTTATTTTCTTCCTCTTACGATTTCTTCTTTTCTTCCTGTTACGATTTCTTGTTCTTCTATTTTGTTATGATTTCTTATTCTTCTATTTTGTTACGATATCTTTTTTTGGTTACGATTTCTTTTTTTGTTATGATTTTTGTTACCGATTTCTTTGAAAATGAAATATGATCTTAGACATAACTCAAAATAAAAAAATAAAATCTGATCTTTGTTACCGATTTTTGTTATCTTAAACAAAAAAAAAACGAAAACTGATCTTAGACATAACTCAAAACGAACATACATACTAAAAAAGAAATTTGATCTTAAACAATACTCACTTATAATTTCTTTTTCTATTTTTCTACACATTCATTTCTGACTCCATTTTATTTTTTTAACAAAACATACACACTCAGTTTATGACAAAAAATATAAATTCATTTTATTTTATTCTTTACAGATGGAATCCGATTGAGTTGATATTAATTTAATTGACAATTCTATTGATGTTAATGAAATAATGGATGAGGCGGAGGACGATGATGTTGTGGATCTGAATAAAGAATCTGCTACTACTACTAAAAGCCAAAATAAGGGTGGAAAGCGCAAAAGACGACGCACTTCCAACGTGTGGCTATTCTTTGAAATTCTCAAACAAAATGGCGTTGATGGCAAGCAAAGATGTAAGTGTAAGAAATGTGGGTTCGTCTTCATTTGCGATAGCAGGTACAAAACCGGTAATTTATCGCGACATAAGACTAGATGTCAAAAAATTACTACACGTGATATTGGGCAGTTAATTTTTCAACAACAAATTGGTTCAGATTAAATATCTTTGGGTACCGCAAAATTTAGTGCCGAATTATTTAGGGAGATGTTAATTGCCTCAATCATAATGCATGATTTACCTTTTTCATTTGTTGAATACAAGGGTATAAGAGCAATTTTCTCTTATCTACGTGAGGATGCACCACTCATATCCCATAACACCGCAAAAACAGATGTTTTGAAAATGTTTCATAGAGAGAAGGTCAATATTAAGAGAATGCTTGATGTAGCTCCCGGTAGAGTGTGTTTAACTTCTGATTTGTGGTCATCAGTTGTAACATATGGGTACATATGTGTCACGATACATTTTAGTGACAAAGATTGGGTGTTACAAAAAAGGGTTTTAAATTTTTCATACATGGCACCGCCCCATAATGGTATTTCTTTGTGTGATGAAATTTTCTCCTTTTTAAGGGATTAGGGGATAGAAAAAAAATTGTTTTCCGTGACCCTTGATAACGCTTCATCAAATGATACATTTGTTAGTATTTGTCGTACACAATTGAATGCTAGGAAATCACTTTTATGCAATGGTGACTTCTTTTATATTACATGTTGTGCACACATCCTCAATTTGATAGTTCAAGATGGTTTAAAAGAAATTGATGTGGGTGTATAAAAAATTTGTGAAAGTTGTAAGTACATTAAAGGCTCACAAGCGAGGAAAGTAAGCTTTGTTGAATGCGCGAAATTGTTGTCACTTGATGTTAAAAGAGGGTTAAGACAAGATGTTCCCACGAGATGGAATTCCACATTTATAATGCTTGAGAGTGCACTTTTTTTGTGATGTGCTTTCCCATTTGGAATTAAGTGATTCTAATTATAAGCATTGTCCTTCGGAGAGTGAGTGGGCGAAGATTGAGAAAATATGCAAGTTCTTAAGTGTTTTTTATAGTTTAACCTGTATTTTCTCTGGCACGAAATATCCTACTGCAAACTTGTACTTCCCTTTAGTGTTTATGGCGCATTTGACATTAAAGAAACACATGGAAAGTAGTGATCCATACTTACAAAACATGGGTGTGATGTTGTATGCAAAGTTTGAGAAGTATTGGGCAGATTTTAGCATGATATTAGCTATCACTACACCAAAATGATAAAATTGTCACCTTTCAGCCGGTCACCCTTGTCAAGGTCATTGACCGTGACAAAAAACACGCGTTTTGTGTCACGATCATTGACCTTGACACGACCGTGACAAAGAATTATCACGGTCATTGACCGTGACAAGTCCGTGATAAATTTACTTGTCACGGTCAATGACCGTGACAATTCTTTAAATAATTATCACGGTCAAGGACCTTGACACGACCGTGACAACTTCTGCAGCAAAAACCCTTACCACTTCTTTTTTCCCCCCGCCGTTCCCACCCTCATTTTTTCCATATCTCTCTCTCTCTCTCTCTCTCTCTACGCTGCTCTCTCTCTACTTTCAGGTTTATTTCTCTCTCTCTTCCATTTATATATATGTTTGTGTGTGTATATATATATGTGTGTGTGTGTGTGTGTGTGTGTGTGTGTGTGTGTATGTGCGTGTGTGTGTGCGCATCTGTGGGGGGTGGGGCAGGGTGGGGGTGGGTAAGGGGGGGCATGGTGGGGGTAGGGGGTATATTCACGAGTTATTTGTACATGTGTGGTGTTTTTTTATCTTTATATGATGTTTATATGTTGGAAATAACTCATAAATTTGTCAATTTATTTTTGTATTTGAATTAACCCATGAATTTGTATTTTTGTATTTGAATTAACCCATGAATTTATTTTTGTATTTAAATTAACCCATGAATTTATTTTTGTATTTAAATTAACCCATGAATTTGTCAAACAAATTGACAAATTCACGAGTTATTTATTTTTGTATTTGTATATATATGGGTTCTTGAATTTTTTGCACTTTTGTTGAAACTAACTCGTGAATATATGTTTATGTATGTTTGTTAGGTGTATTTGATGTTTATATGTTGTTAATAACCCATGAATTTGTCAATTTGTTTGTGTGTGGGGGGTGGGGGGGGGGGGGGTGGGGGGGTGGGGAGGGGGGGGGGGGTAAGGCAAGGTACCATTGTAATTCTCTTAATATCGTGTTTTGATGATTCTATGAGATAATATATATTGTTTCAAGGTTAACTCAATGTAGATAAAAACATTCACATAGTAAGATTAAATTGAATCCATCCATAGATTCTATAATTACATCCACTAAAATATAATTAATAAATGAAACAGTTTTAGATGAAAGTAAATTAATAATTAGTGCCCATTTCATATGAAAGTAGGATTGCCCCTCAGTGTAAATTACTAAAAATTAATAATTGTATACGTTAATTGTTAGTTTAATTGATGAAATGAATTAATTGAGTAGATGAATTAGAAGGAGTACGGGATACACATTTGTTGTTGACATTGTTGTTGGATTATTTTGTTTAGTAAATATTTGGTTGGTTAGTTTTAAAAGTGGATGACCACTGGATTATTGTCCATATGGGGGTGGGATTTTTCAACTTTTTTTGAAAATTACTTTGTATATCGAACAATATATATATATAGTATGATAATTAAATGAAACATACTTGAAATTAAATATAGTTCGCATAGATACTAGCCTTCTAGTTCTTATTCGTATGCATTCAATAGTCCTTAGACCCGTTCGAGAGTCGTTACACCTGTAATGAGATCTCTCGAATTGTCCCGTTTGGACAGTTTGAGACTGTATAATTTCTGTATAATATTCTTATTGGCTTAAAGTTGTTACTTTTGAAGGAAGTTCTGCAGTCGTATCTTAATGTTCTCTGAGTACATACTAGATTGACAAGTGTGACTGTTATTTCAATTGATCAATTGAAATAACACTCACACCTGCCAATCTATGTCGTGTACTTGGAGAACTACGGGGATATACCGTCGATTTTTTTTCAAATCGTAACAATGTGCATGAGCTGTTAAGTATATTACAGAAAAATGCGGTCTTGAATGGGATAGGACCACTCACCCTTTAATAGGATAATTAAATGATGGGATAATTAAATAAAACATACTATAAATCTAAGTTTTGTTTACCTTTAATAGGTGTTTAGTTGTGGTAGCTGTGATGGGATATCTGAAATACAAAGAGTGGATGGGTGAGACTAATAGAATGGGGGATGTGTTTCGCAAAGGTAATTATAATGAAAATAGTCGTTATATAACGTTACATTACACTCAAATTTTACCACTAATATAATTAATTTATCTATATTCTCAGCTCCTAAAGATGGGTGACGCGACATCAAGGCTTGCTCGTCTAGCCACTGAACCCTTGTTCATGGTACAAGAGTACAAAAAGTATCAATTGAACGGTTACATTTTCGGCGCTAAAGTGTACGAGGAAAGTACAAATGTACAGAACTCGGAAAATTCATACAAAGCTCTTACTGTCTTTCGAGCGAACGCAAAAGATAAAAACCTCGTTGAAGCTGAAATGACTTACTATGGTGTAATCCAAAATATATTTGAATTGGATTATATAAGCTTCAAAGAGGTTGTATTTTACTGTGACTAGGTAAGAGTTGAGGATAAAAATGCTTGTAAAGTTGATCCTGTCACCAATTTGATCATGGTTGACTTGTCCAAGTTGAAGAGTAACGACCACGTGAGCGATGAGCCGTTTGTTTGTGCATTTCAAAAGGTTAAGCAAGTGTTTTATTCGGAGTATATCAACAACGAGCTGTGGTCAATTGTCCAACACGCTCCAAGGCATCTAAATAGTAGTGTGGATGACTTGGCTGCTCCTACCGAATATCAATCCATTTTTTATGATAACCCGAATTTGAAACAATTTTTCAATTTGTAATAAATATTTCAATTTGTACCGAAACATCCATTTTCAATGCTTTTAATTGATTTGCACTTTATCATTTTCACTCTTGTGTAGTGTGCGTGTGTGGAGAGGAGATTAATACATAAATATTCCAACTACATCTAAGTTTTGTTTATACTATTCCATGAATATACGCTTCTTACCTTTAATAGGTGATTAGTACATAGTTATTTGGGGTGTCCTATTTGTGGAGAGGAGACTGAATCTCTTCATCTATCTGAACACTAAGAAATGCCATAATCCTACGGAGTTATGCTCTGCAAATTCCTCCCAACCGTTATGTAGCCAAACATCACTAGTTGAAGTTGTCAATTCCACTTTTCATACCCCACCACTTGGAACCTCGAACAAAACATGGGAGACCATTGAAAGGTGGAATTGACAACTTCAACTGCTGATTTTTGGCTACACAATGGTTGGAAGGAATTTGCAGCGCATAACTCCATAGGATTATGGCATTTCTTAGTGTTCAGATATGAAGGGAATTATATTTGACACGATTGCCCGGGGGTACATTAGTTGGAAGGAGGTGCCATATGAGCTCAAGTTAGCTGTTTGGGTGACACTACAGGTAATGTATTTATATTTATATGTCAATTTCGATTTCGATTTCGATTTATATTTATCTATATTTGCGGGGCGGATATTAATTTTACTTTATCTTATTTCATGGGACAGGGAGTGGCCCTGAGGGTAGGCCACATATGCTCGATACTTATGTGGCTATTCGGACGAGAAGAGAAGGATAAGGAGGTGTCCCCGAGCGTCGCGGTACAAAATCTCTTTTCCAGCTAAATAGTTTGTAGATTTGAGATAATTGATGGTGATGTTGTTTCTTCTTAAATAGTTTATATTTTGAATGTATATTTGCGTTATCTCTAGTTTATTTGGATATATGATATTTGAATATGTACAACGTTGATATAACAGCTATAAATATACTGCTGGGCAGTGGCAGTGACTATACTGCCCAGCAGATTTTTTTTCAATTCTGCCTAGAATTGTCACGGTCATTGATCGTGACAAGTCCGTTACAACTTTTGTCACGGGCTTGTCATGGTCAATGACGGTGACATTTTTTTAAAAAAGGGGACAAGAATTTGTCACGGTTATTAACCGTGACTAAACTTATCACGGTCAGGGATAGTGACACGACCGTGACAATTCTAACGAACTTGTCACGATCAATGACCGTGACATGTCTGTGACAAAAAAAGTTGTCTCGATCCGAATTGTCACGGTCATTGACCTTGACAAGTCCAACTTGTCAAGGTCATTGACTGTGATAATAGTGCAGATTTGGTGTAGTGTATAGCGGTGATATTAGATCCTCGGTACAAAATTCATTTTGTGGATTTTTGCTACAAGAAATTGTATGGGATGGCCTCACTTGAATTTGTGGAAGTACGAGAAAATTTGTTCATCCTCTTTGGTGAATATGATGCTAAGCTTCCTTTTATCTCGGCACAAAACAAAATGGGTGATAACTTTAATCATGATTCATTTACCATGGATGATACACGTGATGTTTTGAAGGTAAATATTAAGTACATTTGTTAAGTTCTATTGACTTCAAATTTAGGTCATTTTTAACTCGTATTTATGTTTTTTTTCATCTTATTTTGTAGGAGTTTGATGATTTTGAAAGTGCGGAATTTAGTTCTTGTTCTCAAAAGTCACAACTTGAACTTTATTTGGACGAACCAAGGATTGAAAGGATTGCCAATTTGGACATTTTGGCATTTGGAAGGCAAATCAATTTAGATATCCCCAACTCGCATCAATGGCAAGAGATGTCTTGAGCATTCCTATATCAACCATGGCTTCAGAGTCGGCCTTTAGCATGGGTGGGAGGATATTTGATCAATATAGAAGTTCATTGAAACCGGAGGTGGCCGAGGCGTTGCTTTGCACAAAAGATTGGCTTTTTGGTGCTATTGGTAATTATTAACGGTTAATATAAATTATAATACATTTGTTCTAGTTGTTTTATCATTACAACTTTTGATATAGTTAATAATTATGAATGTAGAAGTGGCACAAGCTCAAATTGACGATCTCACCGAGGATATCTTGAATTTGGATATTAACAAAGAAGAAAGTCAATCATCTGATGCTCAATGCTCGACCTCTATTTTCGGTGAGCAAATTGTTATGTTAAATTCATGTGATAAGTTATTGTGTACTTATGAGTTATATATTTTGATATTGTATATTTCTATATAGCACTTGGGGTGAAAAAATGAGATCGGTTTAAAAAAAACATCAATCAATTGCAGAGGAGGTAAATATTTCATATTAATATATAGTTTAAGTATCCTATTTGTTTTTTTTAATCTTATTGTGCGTTATACTCTTACTTTTTTTGTTCGTAGGTATGGAATGAAATGGAAGGAGACTAGCTTTTGGATAGAGTCTGCATGCTATCTTTTTGCAATTTGGTTGAAGATTTAGAAATTATAATTTGAACTTAAAATTTTGAATGTGTTGTAATAAATAATGGATTAGACTTTGTTGTATGATGTTATTTTGGATAATGACTTAATGGTGGTATTATTATGTTATGTTTATTAGATTTGACAAATATTTTTTTGATTAACGTTGTGATGTTTATTTGTTAAATTGTGTTTGGAAATAAATAGTGAAAATTATTTAATCTCAAAAACAGGTCATGGTGGATCATGTAAATAGGTTAAACTTGACCTAATTACTAAATAGGTTATAAATGAGTCGAGTCGCAGATGACCTATTTATTAAGAAGGTTAAACGGGTCGTGTCGTGTTAGCGGGTTGGACACGACTTATTTATTAAACGGGTTAGATGGGTCATGTCGTGTTAGAGGGTTGGACACGACCTATTTATTAAACGGGTTAGATGGGTCGTGTCGTATAACCTATTTATAAACAAGTTCGTGTTCGAGTCGGGTACAATGACACGATTACTTAAACGGGTCGTGTTCGTGTCAATGGTATGTCTAGAAATATCAGGTCTTGACACGACCCGAACACGACACGGTAACCCGAATTGCTAGGCCTAGTACCAAGCCATAGACTTTATACTTCGGTCATACACCATCACTCCAGGCCACGGAGTTTACAACTCGACTTACTTTATGCCATATGTCCACTTTCTAGAAAGATTTCCTCTTATCCATAAATCACGTGAACAGTGCACGTGAGACTCCAACCAACTCCTATAAATAGAGGTGTTCACTCCTCATTTGGTAAGCAACAACAGAGTAGCCAAACTCTGCTAAATTCCCTTTAGATTCTCTTTACACCTCAGACTATCTCCGTTCATGCCAACACAATATAGTTGTAGTCTCATAAAAGATATCTTTGCAAGGTCTCGACCTCAACTACATAGTAGCATGTATGTTAATGTATTTAGCTTCCTATTCTATTCTTGTACGCCTATAAGGCTCCAATCTTGTACATACAACACATATCTAATGAGAATAAGGCTCCAGAGTGAATATAAGCTTATTTTAATACCCGAACCACTCTAAATCTCGTCTTTCTCTCATTTTATCTATATTATACCATCTTTTATACTTTTAATTATTAAGTATAGCTTTGATGACACGATTTACGCAAGTATATTCAATTTTTAGCATTAACAATTGGGTAGGTTTTGGATGGGAGGACATACCAAGCGAAAAAGGTGAGGATAAAGTGTTATGGAAAAGTTTTGAGACTTTCGTATATATATGCAGTCCTGCTCTTGTGCGGACCAGTCCGCATTTTAAGAGTACGGACCGGATATGTGTCACCTGACGGTGAGCCCAGAAAAGAGAGAGATGTGCCTATAATTTATGCGATAATTTCTAGGCGCACTGTCAGGTGACACATGTCCGGTCCACAATCTTAAAATGCGGACTAGTCCGCGCAAGAGCATATATATATATATATATATATATATATATATGGTTGGTGTGGGGGGAAAGAGAGAGATTATCCAATATACCTATAATAACATACCTACGAACTTTCCTATTTTTTTTAAAGTAGTGAAAAAATATATTTTTCAACAAAATTTGGTATATATGATCTTCATAATGAGAAGATCATTTACAAAAAATTACATCAAAAAATTCAATTTGGAAAAGAGTGAGATAATTATCACAAGTTTCAACTGTTAAAAATACACGTCTTCGTCGAATTTTCAAAACAACCACTTTCAAATTGTTGTTTTGGATGAAATTTTTTGTGAATAATCTTCTCACTATGTATATCATGTAAATCAAATTTGGTCGAAAAATAGAATTTTTTTGCTAATTTAAAAAAATAAATATGTTCACATTATATATCTCCTAACAATATACCTATGAATGTACTCATTTTTAAAAATAGTAAAAAAAAATATATTTTTCAACTAAATTTGGTACACAAAATCTACATAACGAAGAGATATCCATAACAAAATTTCATCAAAATTATTTTTAAAAATATATATTAGAGTAGATACTAAACAAGACATATCCGTAGAAACTAAAAGTTATTTCAATAATGTATTAAACTAAACATTATATGGAACAATTTATTTAGGAACTAAACATTAATTAGCAGAATAATTTTTGGGATGAGTAATATTTAGTCTCCGTTTGCTAAGGTTTAGTTTAAGATGAAAGAAGAAATAAGATAATTATGAGTAGTCATTATCTTATCTTCAGTGTGTCGTGACCAGTTCAAAAAGTAACGAGTATCGATAATTTTGAGTAGTTGGTGCAGCGACCCTTTCGTTTTGCGGTTCCGTGGAGAAACAAGAGTGTACCTCTCTACTAGTATCTTTTTTGGGCGCGGCGCTGTACTGTACATGCGTGTCCTTTCATTGACTCAGCCTTGCAGCTCTATATATGATATCATCAATGACAATACATAAACTAACTGTTTAACCATTTAAGATAAGCGCGTTCGAACAGTCAACCCAAGTTCTAACTGCTTTAATTTTTAACATCATCACATTCTCACCAGCTCTTCGAATTTCATTTTCTGGTTATGTTTCTGGTTTCTATGTTGTTGCATAAGATACGGCATTTCATAAGGTTTGTGGTGTTTGATGATCACTAATCTTTATTAATGGGTTGCGTTTTTGGTAAGTCTGCCGCTATCGAAGATGGCCAATCGAATAGAAGATTGGATTTGGCTGTTGCTAGAGTGACAAGAAAAGATGCTGGTGCTGTGGGAGTTGGTTTGGTTGATCATAAACTATTTAATGTCTCAACAAAAGATAATGGTGATTTGAGAGTTGGTTTGGTTGATGATAAATTTTTAAATGGGTCAAGAAAAGATGGGGGTGATTTAAGAGTTGCTTTGGTTGATGATAAATTTTCAAATGGTTCAAGAAAGGCGAGAGATGATAACTTTGAGAAAAATGAAGAGAATTCTCAAGTTTTTGTTGCTATTCCCAAGGCTATGGAAGGAGAACAGGTGGCTGCAGGCTGGCCTTCTTGGCTTGCTAGAGTGGCTGGTGAAGCCATCAAGGAATGGTTACCTCGGCGAGCTGACACTTTCGAGAAATTAGATAAGGTTTGAGATTTGCCAATTTTGTACTGTAGATTACCAATGATATTAATGTGTGCGCTAGAATTTATCAAAATTTTTGGTGTAGTGGATAGTTTCTTTGGATATTTGCTTGCTTTAATTTGCCTTCTGAAGCATTTGACTTTAGTTGACTTTGTTGAGTCAATGGGGTTATGTTGGATGAGCACTATTCTTTCTATCGGTGTTAGCATTACCTTCACATTTGGGATAAAAGAAAGAGAAATTATGGTGATTTTCTTTCCTTTGTTTCAAAGTTTAGGTGACGGGTCGAGCGCTTACCATTGTACCGAAAGGCATAACTATTAGTAAAGGCGCAACTTTATTCCCATATATACAATAAATGAGTCTGCCCCATGGAGACCAAGATTAGTGAACCTCGACCTATTTAGATTAGAATATGCTCCTGCATCACGAGGAGAGAAGATAAAGTCATTATCTTTCATTTTTAGCTTTGGAGTTGTGAACGAAAGGATGGAGAGTTAGGGAAATACCCTTAAAATATCCTGAATGTTGTAAGAATAAGGGTGAAATTGTTGAAGTTTCAAGGAACATTAACATTATCTTCTTCCCTTCTCTCTTCCATACTTTTCTCGACTACCAAATGAATACACGCTCTCTTTTTGTATCTCATTTTTAAGATTTCCCAACATAGCATAGTCACATTGGGAAAAGATATCTATTGACATTTTTTGTTATATAAGACAGTAATTGTGAATTTGTCTATGTTTTTTTTAATCAAAGTTTGTGCATTTTTATGCTTCTCCTTATCAATATAGAAGTTTATGTTTTGATTTCTATTTTCAATGCATGTTGATATTCTCATATGGTTTGTTTTGGTTCTTGGGTGACAGCATTTTATTCTTGCAGATTGGCCAAGGAACATATAGTAGCGTGTACAAGGCTCGTGATCTCATACACAAGAAAGTTGTTGCATTAAAAAGAGTGCGATTTGATAATATGGATCCTGAAAGCATCAAGTTTATGGCAAGGGAAATCCTTATTTTGCGCAGGCTCGATCATCCAAATATAATTAAACTGGAAGGATTGATCATTTCACGGTCGTCCTGTAGTTTGTACCTTGTTTTTGAGTATATGGAACATGATCTTACGGGGATTGCATCACTTCCTGGTGTGAAGTTCACTGAACCACAGGTATTCTTTTATATTAGTTATTTTAGATTATCTATTGTTCTTTGTAGTACTTGATGACAATGTGCTTTTTAATGCTATCACATTTGAATGCATATTGAGTTCATTTGACATTTCTTTTCCCTATATTTTAACAATTCACTAAGATTTTGTGTTAAATTCGTGAGGGTTTCAAATATATATATAAACAAACATCATTTTAAATATAGTGGACTGATACACTGGAACTTTATATGTGTGATTTCTTATTTGATTCCGTTTGTAATTTAGATATGACGTAAATGACGTCAAATGGGAGCAAGAAATGATAAATCTCTATACACTCTCTTAAATCTCAATATCTCAAAATGGAAGAATGCCTCAAATGGGGTTACATATGGGTGTTCATAGGAAGGAGGTTGCTTGGCCTCTAAGCTAAGAATCTAATAACAATTATGTCCCTAGGAGCCAATAACCTTGTTTCTTCTAAATACTAAACAAACAACTAATAAAAGAAAATACATCAAATAAAGGAAATAAAAGAAAATAACAAAAATACAATAAAATCTTTAATATACTATAAATTACCCCTAATTCTTGATTCACATAATTCTCTCCGCCTTCAAAAAAGTTCGTCCTCGAACTTTAAAATTGAGGTCGAATGCGAAAATTCCCAAAAATGCTGAAGAGAGGCAAAACTAGAAGGGCCAAAACGTAATTTCTGAAAATTTGAGGAAGATTCTTCAATTATTGTATCAAGATCATCTTCTTCCTCATGCCACTCGTGTGAATCATCAAAAAGATCTACCCCGAGGTCAAAAACCAAGATTTTGGTGCCAAACCCTAGTTCTTGAACATGTTCTTGAGAGGATCTGAATAAAAGGGGCTATGTGGTGGTGTTTGGGTTTGTTTTATGAATTCTTGGACATGAGGGGGTAGAAACCCTAGGGTTTCTTGAGCAAAATATTGAATGGTGGACTTCTTGATTGCGGCGATCGTCGGGGATGGGTTTTTAACCAAGTGAGGGGTGTATTGCACCTGGATAGGAGTAGAGTGGATGAATACCTTGTTGGGAAGGTCTTCAGGGCTTCGGGTTCTTGAAGTCGTAGGAGGGTGAAACTGTCTTGCAGTGGTGCTGTATGGCAACTGATAGAATTTCGGCCAGGCTTGACAGCTGGGAGGTCATGTCCGACCTCCGGAGTGGTGGTCGGGCCATACCTTGGAGAGGAAAACACTAAAATGGGGATGGATGGGGCTGGTAGTGCTGGACAGCCTTCGTTAAGGGAGGTCGGCTCCCTTTGGCCATGGTTTGGGGTGGGTAGTGCGTCGGGGACTGCCGACGATAAAATTTGGCTTATTTGTTGATGTTCCACATGCGTTCGGCTCTGGATGTGATATCCGGTGGGCGGGAGATGATTTTCGGTGGTCTGGAGAGTGGTCGGGATCGGAAGGTAGGTATTTGGGGTCGGGTGAGGCTCGAAAGTGGTGTTCGATGGGAGTCAGACTGGGTTGGGCAGTGGCGGTTGTTCATTGGTATGTTTTGTGTTGTCCGGCCAGTAGCTGGCAGTGGGGTCGTGGGGACACCGTCGGCCACCTGTATGGTGGTCCGACCATGGGGGAAGGGCAGGAGATGTTGGCCAGGTTGTACTTCTTCTTGATCAAGGCTAAATAGTGGTTGGATCTGGCCAGAATGGCTTGCCGACGGTGGCTGGTACTAGATTCCGCCCCTGCCCACCTTCGGTTTGGTGGTTGGGGGATTAGGGTTTGGTGGGGTCAAATTTTTTTGGGTTAGGGAGGTGAAAATGGTTGTGGAAGCGTGGGTGGGGTTAGGGTTAGGGCTAATGGTGGTCGGTGGCAATTTGGGTGGTGGTGGAGGGAGACAAGCCATGAATCCATCCATTCGGGCCAACAATCGGTTGATGGCCTCCAAGATTTGATCGTTAGGAGTTGCCGCGGAGGTGTTCATCTTTTCTTGAACCCAGCTTGCCGTTGTTTATGAGTTTTTGTTTTGCAACAACAACAACAACCGGTGGAGCAAACTACGCTCTGATACCAATTGACGTAAATAACGTCAAATGAGAGCAAGAAAAGATAAATCAATCTAAACTCTCTCAAATCTCAATATCTCAAAATGGAAGAATGCCTCAAATGAGGTTACATATGAGAATTTATAAGGAGGTTTCTTAGCTTCTAAGCTAAGAATCTAATTACAATTATGTCCCTAGGAGCCAATAACCTTCCTTTTTCTAAATACTAAACAAAAAACTAATAAAAGAAAATACATCAAATAAAGGAAATAAAAAAATATAACAAAATACAATAAATTCTAAAAATAACCTCTAATTCTTAATTCACATCAAGATATAATATTGGAAAATTTTATTTATTATTAATATATAACATATATAATATTCAATGCGTCCCCAACATCAATGTCCTAAAATTTTGAGAATTGCCATGTTGTCATGTCGTTTCTCATGTCCATGCTTCAGAGGCATTGTTTGTAGTTATACATTAATGATATACTTGAATTTGGGCCAAATCGAAATCACCCTGATGCTTACCACATTCTATATATAGTTTATAATGTCTGCGCGTCATTTTAATGTAGTAAATCATCTTCTTTTCTTCTTTGCTTAGGTGAAATGTTACATGCATCAACTACTAAGTGGATTGGATCATTGTCATAGTCGTGGTGTTCTGCATCGTGACATAAAGGGTTCAAATCTTTTGATTGACAATCACGGCAACTTGAAAATTGCAGACTTTGGCCTAGCAAATTTTTATAATCATAGTCAAAGTGTGACATTAACAAGCCGTGTTGTGACCCTTTGGTATCGGCCGCCAGAACTTTTACTTGGAGCCACTTACTATGGAGTTGCGGTGGATTTGTGGAGCACTGGTTGCATTCTTGGAGAACTATATGCTGGAAGGCCTATCATGCCTGGTAGAACGGAGGTACAGTAACTATCTAGGTTCAATTATTATCATGATTGCGGCCTTTTACTGCCATCCATGAAATATTTATTATGTGACGCCATTTTCTGTGTGGGTGACAGAGAGAGAGAGAGAGTCTCGAATGTGTTTCATTGCAGTATTAAAAATAAATGTGTCTTGTTTTATCTGTAAATTATCATTAGGAAATAACATTGTGCTCTAACTGGTAATGTTCTTCATCAATATGATTTAAACTTAGACAATTAATCCACTTAAAATTTCGTTACTCTGGTTTATGGAAACTAAGGCTGATGGTTGAATATGTGGACAAGTACTATGAAACAGAATTTAATACTTGCTTATCTGGATCTTTTTGCTGTTCTTGAAATCAGTTAAATCAGTATTCTTTGTTTTTGGAAGTTCATGTTAGTTTTCAACATATTGTGTTTCTAGATGGAGTCCACCCTTACAAGTGGACATTTTTAAGTTTAGAACTTAGCAAGACATATTGCACATATCCAGGAAATGGTGTTACCCTGCCAATGGTACTTTGATTGCAACCAGGACGACTCCACTTCTCAGTGACTAATTTTTTTCTTTATAAAATTAGAAATTAAGGTGTTCTTTGATTCTTATTTTTATATATTTGTATGTTATTGATAGGAAATGATGCTGTGCTGTAATGGGCAATCTTTTATTCTCAACATGATTTCAATAATAGCAATTAATTGAATGTATAAATCATGGATTTGGTTTCCGAAGACTTAAGGCCAAGGGCTGAGTTGTGTCCAAGTACTATGGGATCGAATGTAACACGTGCTTATCTGAGACCTGTTTTGTTGTTCCTGAAGCCAGTTACCTGTTTTCTCTGAATTTCAAAATTTAATTTTAGTTGCATCATAAACAACACTTTTAATGGATATGTTTCCAAGTGTAGAACGAGATAGTACACCCTTGAAAAGTGAGGCCTTTTTAGAATTCCAAACTAGCTACTTAGCTAGACATAAATAGTACGTATCTCGTAAATGATGATACCTTGCTAAGGAGAATGTTGTTTATATTGCTAACACATAATTCACACTCAACTATCATTTTAATTGACTTGATTCCTTTACTAAGAGGAAGGGATCAGCGAAACATTTTCCCTAATCAGAAGGTGGGATGCCCTACAGGGATTCTATGCCCTTTATGTATCGCGATCTATATAACACACACCATGCATAGGAGTTCGAATTTTGGATCTTCAATATTAGGGTGCCAATTTTAACCTTTACTTTTTAATTTCGATTTTCAAAATAAAAATTTGGATTAAAAAAAGAGTTCTCAATTAAGAAAATAATAATATGGGAACTAGATGTCAGAGTAGCGGGTAGCATTGGTCTGATGTTCAGAGTAGCTGATTTTCCTATGATTGGACTACATGGACGTTCCCTCCTCGGCTAAATAGGTGGGAGTCCCAATCATACCACCTCTTCAGGCTATCTCACTCACTGATCACCATGGCTACAATGCAACTTCCCCTTTCCTGAACTAGATGTCATATTTGTGATGTTCTTTAACATGTCACCTCTCTTTTAAGCTATGGTGTTTGCGCTTCCACCCTACATCCTCAACTCCCTGAGGACCATTACAGCTTGCTCAGTATATTTTTGCAAAATGTGACACATGTTATGCATCTGCCACCTTCTTTATATTAGCATACTACCCTATTACGTTTCGCAACACCATTGGGGATTGGACCCTTAAAATGGATATTCAACAATGCGACAACAAACCGTAGTCTATTTTGTTGATGTTGAAAACCATGACGCCGTTTCTCGGAAATCCCTTATCTTGATTTTTTTTGCCCCAATGTGGTATTTTACTAACATCTGTCGGTGACAAGAACTTGCGTTGGAAAGAGTTCTTTACGTCACCATCGACAAGACTTACATCCAGTATTGGAGATTAGCGGTGGGAATATATCACCCTGATAGTTTCTGGTTTGTCTGTTTTAGAAAGAGGAGTAATGTCCTAGTTAATGTCTCTTGTCATTTTCAAATGGTTTCATTCATGGCAGTTGCTGGAATGTCAGGAAGAGCCTCGGTTCATCAAGCATTGTATGAGGCTATCATGCTTGAATAAAGAGTATATCTAATAAATAAAATAGTTTTGACAGTGCCTGATGCGTGGCACAATCAGCCAGAAGAGGTGATATGGCAACAACTTGGCATCAAATGTGAAGTAAGTTATGCATGCATACCCCCGCTGATGTAGGACTAGCGCATACGGGGCAATTGTAGTTTGGAATGTCCATTAAAAAGTGGAACCTTAGAAAGCTTCCAAGTCGCAAAAATATATGTTGTGTTTTTGTAAATATTGGTACTGTTCCCTGATCACTAAAATGATGGTCAACGTCATTGAGGATATGCCTGGATTATGATTGCCAGAGTTAGCTGAGCATGGAACGGGCCATCAGTATCTGTCATGCCTGCGTAGGTAGGTAAGATCCAAATGTTCTTGCATTTGTTGACCAGGTAATCATCGGGGAACTTAAAAGGGTATTGGTTTTGGTGCTGGAGCATGGATTCCATTGGGTTACTCTGTAGTGAGGCCACTCTAGTTATGAGAGAGATGCCACAATCCTTCGTACAGGAAGTCTTCAACTGCCTAGGTCATTTACCTAAACCATTAATAGTTAATAACAAGGTTCTAAAAGGCGCAAGGTGTGGTCGAGGCCTAGAGGTCAAACCTCAAGCCTTAGGAGCCTAGGCGCGCCTAGGCGTAAAAAAGCGTTTTTCCTTTTTTTAATATTTTAATTATTCTAAGGCTAGTAATATAATAAAATAATACATACCTTGAATTTTGAAAATATATCCATATGTTTGGTAGGCATCTTTCGCATATTCATGGTCCATAACCAATATTTGTCAACTAATCATTTGTTTTAAAAAGAAAGTGTATCTTATGTCTTTTACCAAGAATAAGGCGTAGGCGAGGCGTTTCTCTCAAGCCTGAAGCCTAGGCGGGCCTTTTAGAACACGGGTTAGTAGTCACGTGTTGGTGCCCATACCTAACTTGTTTTGGCTCCATTACTACATGTTGTGGTACGCTTGTATATTTGTGTCATTGTAGCCGGATGTGATTCCTCTACTAACTGTTACAAGGAACCGTTTCTACTAAATCAGAAGGTGGGACCCCTCACTACCTGGCCAATGGTTTCACGTTCATAGCAACAACTTTGAAGTTCTTATGATTGGACCACCTGAACCTGCCCTCCGCCCTTGTTGACTAAATGGGTACAATACAAGAAAGAATCACTTCTACCAAAGAAGGGTCCATAACTTCGATTCGAGCAGTTCATGTACCCACGGAAAATTTTACCGACCCCGCTCCTGCTACGGCATATCCACATTCAGATGCTACACCGTATTTGATAACATTTGCACTGTTGGAATTTATGGCTCAAAATTATGGTAAGTGAGTCAAATATTGTGAGCATTTACTATATGGTTGGTGATATATGGTTAATGAGTCAAAACATGTGAAACATTTGGATGTTAGGTACCTAGCATTGGGATAGTAACTTGTTAGGTGCCTACAATTGGAATAGTAACTTTGATCTCAACCATTTAACCTTATTTTGTTCCAACGAATGTGGCTAATTTCAAGCATCTATAAATTGGCTTCATTCATTCATTCTAGCAACATGAAAAAGAGCAAGCAAGAGAAACTGAGAGTGTGGTGAGAAGGGTTGTAGAGTGAGAATGGTTTCACGTTCATAGCAACAACTTTGAAGTTCTTATGATTGGACCACCTGAACCTGCCCTCCGCCCTTGTTGACTAAATGGGTACAATACAAGAAAGAATCACTTCTACCAAAGAAGGGTCCATAACTTCGATTCAAGCAGTTCATGTACCCACGGAAAATTTTACCGACCCCGCTCCTGCTACGGCATATCCACATTCAGATGCTACACCGTATTTGATAACATTTGCACTGTTGGAATTTATGGCTCAAAATTATGGTAAGTGAGTCAAATATTGTGAGCATTTACTATATGGTTGGTGATTTATGGTTAATGAGTCAAAACATGTGAAACATTTGGATGTTAGGTACCTAGCATTGGGATAGTAACTTGTTAGGTGCCTACAATTGGAATAGTAACTTTGATCTCAACCATTTAACCTTATTTTGTTCCAACGAATGTGGCTAATTTCAAGCATCTATAAATTGGCTTCATTCATTCATTCTAGCAACATGAAAAAGAGCAAGCAAGAGAAACTGAGAGTGTGGTGAGAAGGGTTGTAGAGTGAGATAGACATGAGAGATTGAGAGTATAACAATTTGTGTTCCTTATTTCTCATAATGAAGATTTCTTCTCTCCCCCCGTGGATGAGCCAATTTGGTGAACCACATTAAATCTTGTGTCTTTCTTATGTTTTGTAACTTTCTTTATTTATCTTTATAGTGTGTTTCATTAGACATAGAGATAAAGTACTTGTTTGTAATCTCTATCTAACTGTTCGTTTATTAAAAAATTTAGTTCTATAACGTTTTTTTTCTCTCTCTAAAACTTTTTCTCTCTGCGATTTCTGTCCTGCTCACCTAGGTTTTCAATGACCTAGTATGAGAAGATCCAATCGAATCAGAGATCCTCCTTCTGATTTCTTCGCTGAGGATTTTGTTGGAGATAAGTGGGAAGTTATGCATAGATCAAATGCGCATGAAGTTAACCGGGCGAAATCAGATCTGGAGAAATTTCAACTCTCGATTGTAGCAAATCATGAATCTGGCCTGGAAAAAAGAGGAAGCACCATTAGCAAAGAGACAGCAGAAAAATTAACACTTAAAGAGGTAAGGATCCTTGATGAAACCATTGGACCTAAAGCTGTTGATCGGAGAAAAATTATGGAAGTCATATGATAGCTTAATTGAAGAGAATACAAACATCGAAATTGTAATGAAGAGTTTATTGGAGGAAATGTTTCAAAAACTATTGGATCTGAGAAGTTGGAAATTGATAATAGGACTGATCATACTATGGATGATAGGAGAAGGAACTGGGCTGAAATTGTTGCCCCTAACAGGGACAAAACTGCTGGTAATAAACTTAGGTTTATTCCAGCAGCTACTGATAAGGAAGGGAGGAAATGTGTTAATATTGTTATGGAGGAAGTTAAAGAAGAAATAAATAGATGGGAGAATGCAATTGTAGCTTATGTTCTTGGGACTAAAGCTGCTTTTGGTGCCATGAAAGGATATGTTAAAAGGAAGTGGTCTCAATTTGGGTGTAAAGATGTATATCTGCTGAAAACTGGGGTGTTTATTGTTACTTTTGACAATATGGAAGCCAAAACAAATGTGATTGAGCAGGGACCTTGGTCTTTTGATAATAAACCTCTAATAGTGAAACCTTGGAGTATGGATGTGAGTTTGGAGAAAGAGGGAATGTCATATCTTCCAGTGTGGATAAGATTACCAGGTCTGAAACTTCATTTGTGGGCTGAATAAGTGTTAAGTAAAATTGTGAGTATTATTGGTAATCCCCTGTTTACTGATAGAATGACAGCTAGGAGGGAGAGGTTAACCTATGCAAAGGTTTGTATAGAAATTGATGTTACTAGTGAATTACCTGATGTTATTGCAATATATGGATTCAATGGGGAATTAATTAGGCAAAATGTTGAATATGAGTGGCTTCCTGCCAAATGCAATTTATGTAAAATGTTTGGGCATAAGGAGGATAATTGTAAAGCAACTAAAAAGTTTCAGCATAAGTGGGTTAAAGTCCAAAACACAGTGATGAATAAAAAGGAGGAGCAAGCTAATTTTGAAGAAGGAAGTACAAGCATGGAATCAAAGAAAGAGGGAGAGGAAGATTTAATGGAAAATGTGGGTACTATAGCTGTTCAACCAGTGATAATTGATGATGATAAAAGCAGGGTAGGCAGTACTCTAAAGACAGGGAAGGTGGATGATACTAAAGAAGTTATTCATGAGAAAGAAGTTGTAGTGGATAAAATTGACCAAGCCATCATAGAGTTGAAGGGGAAGGATAATGTAGGAGCTATTTCTTTGGAGAATAACTTTGATGTTCTTCAAGATGATGAGGATTCTGAAAATTTAGTTACTAATAATAGTACCAACATTGATGAGTTAGTAGGGGAAAGTTTCAGAGAGGAGCTGTTAAACAAATAGAAAGAGAATAGCAAACCCATCCTTAGAAATAAGATGTTGAAGAGTCCTTATCAAAGAAATAAAAAAGGATGGAGGGGGGGAAAGGGGGGAAAACAAATACATGATTAATATAGCCATATGGAATATTAGGGGATGCAATGCTCCCCACAAACAAAGAGAAGTGAACAAGTTTATTGAGGATAATAATATTAGTTTGATGTGCTTAGTAGAGATTAAAGTCAGAAGGAGGAATATAGAAAGTGTTTATAATGGATGTTTTAGAAACTGGAATTTGGTTCATAATACTCCTGTAAGTGGAGTGGGTAGAGTTTGGATTGCTTGGTACCCAAATGTGTTCAATATTCAAGAGCTTAGTAGTATGAATCAAGCCTTGTCTGTTGAGGTTAATTTTGTTGATTGTGATAAGTCTTTTGTTTTTACTGGGGTTTATGGTACTAATGAGAGACTTAGTAGAGGTAATCTTTGGGAATATCTTGATGATAAAGCTGGAATTTATAATGATAGGCCTTGGATTATTGATGGAGATTTTAATGTTGTTAGAAATAATAATGAAAGAATAGGAGGTGTAGGTATTGGTTGGGGAGAGTTTGAGGATTTTAATAATTGTATTAACAAAATAATGCTTGAAGATATGTATCCTAGGGGTTGCGGGTTTACTTGGCAAAATGGAAGAGAAGGGGTTGAGAATATCCAAAGTAGAATTGATAGAGTTTTATACAATGATAGTTGCTTGAATGCTTTTGATGAATGGGATATGTTTGCTGATCTTCATGGGATTTCTGATCATAGTCCTCTAATCTTAGCTTTACAGATTGAAAAAGAGGATTAATAGGCCATTTAAGTTTTTTGATTTCTGGATGAAAAACAAAGACTTTAAAGAAATTCTGATGAAAGGATGGAATTGTAGAATTGATGGTAGTATGATGTATAGTATTGCCAAAAGACTGAGGATGCTCAAGGCTGATTTTAAAAAGCTTAATAAGAAAGTTTACTCTAACATTTCTCTAAGAGTTGCAGATAAGAAGGAGGAGTTTAGAGATATTCAACAAAGATTGGTTATGGATATGGGGAATAGTGAGCTAATGAGAGAGAATAATAAATACAGAATGGAGTATCTGGAGTTGAGAGGTTTAGAAGAAGATTTCTACAGACAAAGATCAAGAATTCAATGGCTTGATGTTGGAGACAAGAATACCTTCTTTCACAGGAAGGGTAAAGGGCATATAGCTAGAAATAAAATTCTATCTATTAAAGATGAGGATGGGAATTTGGTTAGGGGTCATTCAAATGTGGATAAAGAAGCCACAAAATTCTTTACTAGTTTATTGGGATCCAGATCTGGAGAGTATTCTAGTGTGAAAGAAAGACTTAGAAGTATTAGAAAGAGTTGGTTGAAAGATGATCAAAAACTGGCCTGTTGAAGAAATTAAAGATGCTCTGTTTGATCTGAATCCTAAGAAGGCTCCCAGCCCTGATGGTTATAATGTGGGATTTTTTCAGAAAATTTGGGATGTTGTAGGGGAGGATGTAACTACAGCAGTCTTATCTTTCTTCAGGTATGGTAGGATTTTAAAAGAGTGGAATAATATTCTTGTTTGTCTCGTTCCTAAAGTCTCTAGCCCTACCTATTTCTTGTTGCAACTCTACTTACAAAATTATTTCAAAGATTATTGTGAGGAGATTGAAGATGATTATTCCAGAGCTTGTCAATAATAGGCAGTCTGCTTTTGTTCATGGAAGACATATTGCAAATAATATTCTTTTAATGCAAGAGATTGTTAGAGGGTATCATAAAAATAAAGGGGTTCCTAGATGTGCAATGAAAATTGATATCATGAAAGCTTATGATAGTGTTCAATGGGGTTTTGTGAGAGCTATGCTTGAAGTTATGGATTTTCCTGATAATGTTGTGGGGTGGATTATGGAGTGTATTCAGTCTACTAGCTTCTCTATCAGTGTTCATGGAGGAGTTAATGGTTGGTTCAAAGGTACTAATGGGCTGAGACAAGGGGATCCTTTATTCCCTTACCTTTTTCTAATTGTTATGGAAGGATTTTCATGGTTACTTGATAATAATGTTGATAACAGTAATTTCACGTATCATCCTAATTGTGATCATTTAAAGTTGTCCCATGTTATGTTTGCTGATGACCTGTTCATTGTTTCAAGTGCTGATTATGAGTCTTTAAAAGTGGTTGATGATGTGTTGAAGAATTTTCAGAATATGTCAGGATTAGGCCCTAGTAAACCTAAATGTGAAATGTTTTTTGTTGGAGTTGATGATGATCTGATGAAGGAGTTGGGTGAGTTAATGGGTATGAATATTGGTATGCTTCCAGTTAAATATCTAGGTGTTCCTTTAATATCTACAAGGCTTAAAGTGGCTGATTGTAAGAATCTGGTTGAAAAACTGCTTTTAAAAATTAAAAGTTGGACTACCAAATGCCTATCTTATGCCGGTAGAGTTCAATTGGTTATTTCTGTCTTAAGGAGTATTCAAATCTATTGGATTAATATTTTTGTTCTTCCTAAATGTGTTATCAAGGAAATTGATGATATCTTAAGGAGATTTATTTGAAGTGGTAGTGAATTAAAGAAATTTGGTGCTAAAGTGGCTTGGAAAGATATTGTGTGCCTTTAGAAGAAGGAGGATTGGGGATTAAAGATTTGTATTGTTGGAATAAAGCCTGTATGATGAGACATATCTGGGATATTGCCAGTAGAAAGGAGTCTCTTTGGGTTAAATGGATCCATAGTGTGAAATTGAAGCAAGAAAGTTTTTGGGAGGTAAAATTGAATAAGGATTGTTCTTGGACATGGAGGAAAATATGTAAAATAAGGGAGGAGGCTAGAAAATTTATAAAATACAAAATTGGTAATGGGTCGAATACTTTTTTCTGGGTGGATGATTGGCATGAACAGGGGTCTTTGTGTGAAGTGCATGGTAATAGAATCATATATGATGCTGCCAGTAATGTGAAGGCAAAAGCTGCAAAGATTATAGTGAATGATGCCTGGGTTTTTCCTAATCCTATATCTGTTGCTCTTAATAGCCTATGATACCAATGTTAAGCCTATGAGTGATAAAGATGATTGGACTTTATGGAAAATTTCAAAAAATGGTTACTACAACTGTAAAGATACCTACAATGCCATTAGAGGCAGAAGGGGTAAAGTGGAATGGTATAACACAGTCTGGTTCAAAAGAAGAGTCCCTAAATGTGCCTTTCTCTTATGGATGATATGCAAAGATGGTCTCAGAACTAGAGATAAGTTGAAAATGGGGTGTTATTGATACTAATGGATGTGTCTTATGCAATAATAGTATTGAATCTGTCCAACATTTGTTCTTTGAATGTGTGTTTGGGGAGAAGTTTTGAAGCTATGTAACAATATGAAGATCTGTGTTAATATTAAGGAGGAAATCAGAATCTTAAGCAGAATGGGTGTAAGTTTCAAGTCAAATATTATGAAGTTAGCTATGTCTACGGTGGTTTACTGTATATGGAAGGAAAGAAACTCTAGAATTTTCAAAAATCAGTTTGAAGATAGATGGAAGGTCCTTAATAATTCAATGAGAATGGTTCAAGATGCTACTATTAGATGGGGGGGGGGGGGGGGGGGGGGGGGAAATTGTCAGAAATCAAGAGAATTGGGAAATTGTTAAGAATCTAGGAATAAATGATAACATTCTTGAAGAGAGAAGAGAGATTGTGGAAATTTGATACCTTTATGGGTTTTGTTTGAGGTTGCTTCGGCCTGTTGCTTCCTTTTCCTTGCATACTGCAGGATCTGTTAGTTTGATTTGCTGTTTGGATGTTATATGTCCCCAGTGTGGGCTTGTATGGTTTTTACGCTATTTTTCAGCTTCCTCCATGGCTGTCCTTTCTCTGACTGTTGGTGGTATTGATTTGAGCTTGCTAGTTTCCTTGGGTGTGATGTGCTTCGTCCATGGCTAATCTTGCATTCAGATTCTGGTTTGAGCCTGAGATGGTTCGGATGCTCTGGTTATGGTTTATTCGTCTGTCTACGGCTAGTGTGGGGTTGGAGATTGTCTTGTTTTGTTCTTGAGGGTTTTTTATGTTGGTTGGTTTGAGAGACCTAGCTTGTTCTTCAGTTGAGGTGTTTGATTTGCTGGATTGTTTATTTGTTGGAGCTGTGAGTTGGGATTGAAGTTGTTTGTTGGTTTGTGGGTTTCGTGTCTAAGGTGTTGGTTTTCTTGGTTTAGTTGTGGTTTTGTTAGCCGGTTGTTTTGTTTGGTTGTTTTGGTTGTTGTGTTGACGCATGGTAGACAACTGTCTTGTGTGGAGTTGAGTAGGGATTAGTTGGTCTGTGTTTTTTTTTGTGGGCCTTGTAGTCTTTATCTATTTTGGGCTTGTTTGTGTTTGAGATTATTTTATCCGGTTTGTTTCGGCTTTAGTTTTGGGAGCCGTTGCTACCTTTAGTTTGTTTTCTTTGGGCTTTTGGCCTTTTTGGTTTAATTCATTACATTTTACCAAAAAAAAAGTACTTGTTTGTATATGTTCGGACCTAGGGGATTTGACACTAAATCCTAACAACTGGTATCAGAGCTTCAGGTTGATACAATAAGTTATTGGCGTATTTTTTTCTCTAATGGAAGGCGAAAATAAAACCGTGGTTACTCCCGCAATTGCTTCTAGCTCTAAGAAGTGGAATCCAAGTTATCGATTCGAAAGTACTATAAAGTTCGAAATAAAGCCTTTTGATGAAAAGATCAATTTCGGCTTATGGCAAAGGAAGATCTATGGTTATTTTATCCAACAAAGAGTGGAGATTACTTTGTTTGGAGTAGAGAAGAAACCAAAGGACATGACTGATGATGAATGGTGTGACATTGATTAAAGGGCAAACTATTCTATTGAGATGAATATCACAGATGATGTGCTGAATCATGTGATTGAAGAGACCACAGCGAAGGGCATGTGGGATAAGCTTGAGGAGATATACTTGAGGAAATCTTTGTCAAATAAGCTTCAACTCAAGAACAGGCTCTTCAAGTTGGAGATGAAGGAGGGAGATGATGTGATGATTCATACTAATATATTCAAAGCTTTAATCGACAACTTGAGCCTGATAGACATTCAATTCAGTGAGGAGGATCGAGCTTTGATGTTGCTTGCATCATTGCCAGATTCATATGAGCATTTTGTCACCACCCTTATGTTTTGGAAGACAACCCTCAAGTTAACGAGGTTGTCCAAGACCATCATCTCTCATGTGACGGTGAAGAAGAATGATGGTGAAGAAAGCACATTTTTCCATAGTCAAGCTTTGACAGTCAGAAGTGGAAATGGTGAAAAAATAAGGAAAGTTAGACCAACTATTGATTTAGGGAGACCAGTAGGTCTAGATCAAGTGATGGTAAAAGAGGACTGCAGTGTTTCAAGTGCAAGGAATGGGGCCATAAAAGATGGGAGTGTCCTTCATGGAATAAGAAGGAAGAAAATGGCCGACATAATGCTAGGATAAATGCTGCAGAAAGCAATGATTGCGTTGGAGATGCTCTCACTATTTCTAAAGATAACTCTTTGTCTCGAGAAGATTGGGTATTAGATTCGGGTTGTACACATCATATGTGTTCCAATATTAATAGTTTTGATTAGTTCCATTGTAAAAGAAAAGGCTCTATGACATTGCCCAACGGTAAAACTTGTGCAGTAAAAGGGGTGGGAACAGTGAAGATCAAGATGTTTGATGGTGTAAAACGTACTTTGGGTGATGTGGCCTATGTCTTAGAGATATATAACAATCTAATATCCATTAGCCAACTGGATTCCAAGGGCTATCGGTTGTCGGTAGAAGGTCGAGTCATGAAAGTGGCACGTGATTGGATGGTCCTAGCGAGGGGAGAAAAGAGAGATGGGTTGTATCGTCTGATTCAAACTACAAGGAAAGAGGGTTCACAGGATATCAAGCGCTTGAGACGTGATTCGATTGTGGGTACAACAATGAAAACATGGTTGTTATGTTTCTATGCAGCGGGCGAGGGTGAGAAGGGAAAACCTACTAGAGAAAGGGAAATCATGAAGTCACCCTTCTGGGTCGCCAAATAAAGTCAACTAGAGATACTACACATATGCATTGGCCGACATTAATCAAGGTGGAATTGGACCTCGTTGCTTGATTCAGGTATGTGTAGCAGGGTACATGTAGAAGGGACAATGGAGATTGTTTGTGTGTTGCAAACGGGAAGACTTGACATAGGATAATGGAGAAAACTCTTGTCAAGGTGGAGTCGTGTTTGACGACTTGAGGATTTACAAGTGGAGCGCTCCGTACTCAGTGATGTTGTGTTTTTCGCCAAGATGGAGATTGTTAGAATTTATGGCTCAAAATTGTGGTTGGTAAGTCAAATATTGTGAGCATTCAAAATATGGTTGGTGGCATATGGTTAATGAGTCAAAACATGTGAAACATTTGGATGTTAGGTGCCTACCATTAGGATAGTAACTTGTTAGGTGCCTACAATTGGAATAGTAACTTTGATCTCAACCTTTGAACCTTATTTTGATCCAACGGATGTGGCTAATTTCAAGCATCTATAAATTGGCTTCATTCATTCATTCTAGCAAAATGAACAAGACCAAGCAAGAGAAAGTGAGAGTGTGGTGAGAAGAGTTGTAGAGTGAGATAGACATGAGAGATTGAGAGTGTAACAACATGTGTTCCTTATTTCTCGTAGTGAAGATTTCTCCTCTCCTCCCGTGGACATAGCCAATTTGGTTGACCACGTTAAATCTTTGTATCTCTCTTGTATCTTGTCACTTTATTTATTTATCTTCGTAGTGTGTCTCATTAGCCATAGAGATAAAGTACTTATTTGTATGTAAACGGTCGGAGGCACCAGAAGGACTGGAGCTGTTGGATGTTGCTCAGTGCTGCTATAACTTAACAACCAAAAAGCTCTGCGTTGAAATTCTGCGTTGTACTTCAGCCCCTTCGAGTTGGCCACGGGGAAACAGCCTCTGACGCGTCCACACCATTGCGACAGGAGGGGGCTTGCCCATGAGCCTACTTTGCCAAGAGGTGGCAGGAGCGCAAAGACCTCACCCAAACCTACTTAGATGAAGCAGCAAGGCGTATGAAGGGAGGGACAGGGGATTTGTCATTAAATCCTAACATGCACAACTCCTCTTTTCCTTCAAACGGTACACTAAGCACCTTGAAATTGTTTCATATGTGTACATGTTTTCAATATTATCTTATTAACAAATATCTGCCGCAGTAGCACTTTCCTATTAAGAATTTATGCTGCTCCATAAATGTAGTTTTCTACCTTCTCAGGTTGAGCAAATACATAAAATTTTCAAGCTTTGTGGCTCACCATCCGAGGATTATTGGAAAAAATCAAAGTTACCCCATACAGCGGTATATAAACCTCTAAAGCCTTATAAAAGACGTCTTGCAGAAACATTTAAAGATTTTCCTGCCACTGCTATAAGGCTTATGGAGACCTTACTTGCAGTGGATCCTGAACGTAGACGAAGTACGTCTTTTGCTCTTGAGAGCGAGGTAAGGTCTTATTTCTTTGTTGCTTCCTTTTACTAGTATAATTTAATTAAACTATTCGATAATGTTTTGTTCTGTATGATATGTTCATACAAAGTTTTTTTTAATGAATTTATTTTTTTTATTTCTTATGTTGAGAGCTATGAGTGAGTAATGAAGGTCGTATTGGAATCTGACTTTTTTGTATATTTCTTTCTTGGCACACATCGTGAAAACTTGCAATTCATAAACTAGTTACGAAAGTCATATTGAAATGGTTCCATTTTGTCTGAAAGCTCTTGTTCTACCATATGTTGAAATTTAATCTTTTTCATGTAGATAATTTAAAATCTGGAATTGAAGTAGATTTTAGGATCTCGAATTTTTTGCCTTTACCTTTGATTTTCAGTTTGTTGTCCTATCAAAAGACTATACGTGTATTCTTTAGATGGGATTTCCATAGTCTCTGATAATATGAACCGAGTTTTATCTGTATTACTCATCTAGATTTATTGGAAAATCAAATTTTTAGCATTCCATATTCGTAGATTTTGGGGTGATTTTGACTTTCACCTCCATTTTTATTCCAACTTTCATCTTAAACGCCCCACTATTTTAAAATGTGAGATAGACCTCCAAAAGCGCAGCTAAATCTCACAAAAATTTCATACTGACCCTCAAAATGTGATAGTTTCTGAGCTTTAGCAACGCTTTTGGGGTGTAGCTCAAAATTTAAGATAAATAGAAGAGTAAAACAAAAGTTGGAATTAAAGTGGGGGTGAAAGTTAAAATGACTCTAGATTTTTGAAGTGTGCAAACAATTTCTGAACCGTCAGTCAGTTTCTTTTCATTTTCTCATGAACAAGGTTTATGTATCTACAAGCTGCTTATGACTCATCTTTTCTTACAGTTCTTTACGGAAAAACCACATGCTTGTGACCCATCAAGTTTACCAAAATATCCTCCCAGCAAAGAGATTGATGCAAAATTGCGAAAGGAAGAAGCTAAAAGGTGCATGTTTTTATGTTTTTATAGTTTATTTTAGAATAACACGTGCATCTATTCTGCTTATATTGAAGAAATACACTGCTCCATTATGATATAAAAATTTTCTTCTTGGTTAAGTTTGTAGTTCATGATGAAATTTTGGGTGGAAGGAAAAACAGACCCTAGTGTTGCGGCCTTTTTCAATGTCATTTCAAAATTTGCAATACAAACTCTGAAGTACAATAAAGGAAGAATTTAACCTTGGCCCTTGCATGGGACCAATGTGGCACAGATATAGCATAGTAAGATGTTAGAACAATGGTTGCAATAATTGAAACATCGAGGGAGACTTTGCAAATTATCTCGAACTTAAGGGTCCATTATGCTTTGAACTGTAGAAATTTGTACTAAAAAACGCATTAAAACTCACCTTAATCACAATAAATAGATAGGTAGATTGGCATAGCCAAAATTATGGATTCAAAGCTGTACCAACCAAAACCCTCTTGATTTGAATTTAAATATGTGAAATCTATCTTAATATATCATCTTTAACCTCCATCAAGCCTAAAAGTATAAATAAATTACCTTAAGGGTCCGTTTGGCAACCCAATTCCAAGCCATGGAAATGGAATTCGAAGACCAATTTTAATTCCATGGAATTGAAATTAGCCTTCGAATTCCAAGCCTTGGAATTGGGTTGCCAAACGGACCCTAAATATCCACGTCAGAATTCCTGTGGAATCTTGTTGCTCACCATACGTAAATCTAAGCTCAAATCTTTATGATTTGAAAGTTGGAACCAGGAATCAGTTTTAAGGAGGCTAGAGGAGTATTTTATTATTAAAAATGTTACTCTTAAGTACTCTTACCTTATTGGGGCACATTGTCCATCAGGTATACGGTATTTTGCCTGGGGCTGATATTTTATATATCCCCGTTCTCAAACATAGTTTGAGCTAGCTACTTGTGAAATAAATGATGGCAACATCTGCGAAGAATGGTGGAGCACCTTTCCAAAAAACAAACAATTTGATTGCAAATTATTCGACTGCTTTTGGACTTCTGGGCGTGTTTTACTGTTTGGCTGATTCCTCTTATATAGTCTTGATTGCTTGGGTTTGACTACTTGCATTCATTGGACTATTTTGTTGCAGAAGAACTTTCTACGGCATTACTACAATTCCATTTTTCATAGATATGTGCCCAAAGTAATGTTTGGCTTGGGGTGAAATACTTACCAAAGTGAAAAATATTTTCACCCGTATAAAGTAATTTTTCTTGGTTCCTGTAAAATTTTAAATAAGTAAAACACATTATAATTACATCATTTTGGAAAAAATAGTGAAATACTTTTAACCACGATGAAAAGTAAAATGGTGAAATGTTTTTTCACATATTTAAAATGAATTTTTTGTTGGTTTGAATTTGTCAATAAGTACACATCCTATAATTACGTTACTTTAAACAAAAATAGTGAACAAAATTCAACTCTAAATAGATCAAAACATATTTCACCATTTTACTTTTCACTGCACTTACAAATATTTTACCCCGAACCAAACGACCCTGAGCCTAAAAAAGCCTAAGTGATTTCCAATCCAAGGCTGCCCTCGTGATGTTGACGTGGTAATTTTTCTTGTAGGAATGGAGCAGTGGGAGTCAGGGGAGAAAGATTTGACTGTGAAATGAGAGGATCAAAGGAATCTCTACGAGGTCCAGCTCCGGATGCTAATGCTGAATTAGTCACATCGATGAAGGTACCTGAAATAAGGATTAAGTTTCTTTCTTTTTTCTTTTTCTGTTCAGCCCCGGTTTAGGTCATAGTTGATTTTAAACAACTACTTCTAAATGCCCATGGTTCTTTGAAAGTACACACAAGAAATTGAAACTGTTTAAATTGCCAATGCTTTTGAATTTCCCTAGAAATTTTGAGTCTCTGATGCTGTGTTAAAATTTTAAGACGATCTCATCTAGCTTTGGTAGTAAATATAGTTTGATATTATATTTTTTGAGTTCATCACAGAGTGTTGGAAGAAGAATATTGGAAATGAATCCGAGCGTAGGAAGATAGAGAGGTTGAGTCAAATGTACTTCGATTTGCGTTGCCTAGACCAAGAAGGCAATGATGTGTCCAATAAATGTAATTGGAACCATATTGCCTCTTTGGAATAGTAAGTGGGGTGCATAAGCCGGTGCTGGAGTGCTAACCTTTCCCTGTCCGTCAAGCATAGCACCTCTGGTGAAGATGTTGTTATCACACGGCATAGAAGGCTAAAAGAACTTCTCACGTAAGAATGACATTGTACGAGCAGCTCTCATATGGATAACTAGCCTACCTGGATGGACCTCATTGATGATCTCGCACAGAACCAGAGAGAGGCGTTCCGTGGAAAAGAAACGTTTCCTGGAACTTCAGGCTCCCAGATGGAAATTACACTACTATATAATCGGTCCAAAGTGGGCATCTATAGGTCTCTACCTCATCAAACCCAAAAGCTAACCCCTTAACAATGACTGTAAGGATGTGAGTCTGGACTCATGGCATCAACAACCTGATTCTTCTTTGTATGTTGGCTGGTCACTGATCTTGTGACTATTGGCAAAGCGAAGAGACTCAATTGTGTGACTTTCTAACAAACTTATGATGAATCAGTTGCTTGTGTCATTGGAGCATGGCCTCGACTACCGCATAAAACTCTACTTCGGAAGTCAGAAGGTTTAAAAGAGTGCTAAAAAGCTCCTGGCTAAAGAAAGCGCTCAGTTGTTCTTTCTTAATCAAGACCACTTCAGTCCCCGTCTTGCTTGTGTAGTTAAAGCACCTTGATGAACCAAAATTCATTGTCAATCTCATTAGTCCAACAATAGCAGTAATCGTTGTTTGAAACTGACGTAAATGAGTGTCAAATGAAAAATAAGAAGATGATTTAACTCTCTTCTCAACTCTCTTTCAATATCTCAAAAATGTAGGAATGCCCCAAATGATGCTACATGGGGAGTTTTTATAGGGAATGGGAGAGGCTTCTAGAAGTTGTTAGCTAAGTATGAGTTGTCATGACAACTCATCCATGACAACACTAACTAATGTAACCTTCTAGAAGCTTCCACCTCAACCCTTGCTACAACTAAAAAATGTAACAAAAGTAATAAACAACTAATAAAAGGAAAAATACAACTAAATAACAAAAATGCAAGAAAATACTAACATGAACCCTAATTCCCATCATTCTCCGCTACTTGAGAGAGCTCGTCTCGAGCGATGACAGTATGTGTTAGGCCATCAGCCGCGGGCTCCCCTAATTGAAAAGGAAGTCGTCCTCTAAAACGTCCCGCATATCGTATGACAAAAAAATTCTAAGAGAAACCACAAACTCATGGCATGGCTGATAAATAGGAATTCTGCTTTTAAACCACCCAAATGAAAAGCTAAGACAATATTGATGCGGAGATGGCCATCGGTGCGTCACCCGAATTTCCCATGATGAGACTCCATAGCATCAAAACATAGAATGAGTCACAGCGCGCTCCTCAAAAGTAATCTAAAAATCGTGGTTACCCCAAGCAACATATACTCAACCACCAAATTATTATCACAAATCTCGTCGTCTCTAAAGAGTGGAAAGAAATTCGTTAAATCAAATACCTCCACCTTGCGTTAGTGAGTGCGAGTCTGCTAACCTTCTTCAACAAATAAGTCGAAAAAATCAGATAATAGTACTCCTCATCTTCTACCCTAAAGATGAGAAAGAAGTCCTTAATCTCAAATGCCTCCAAACCTCTATATCGGGTGCGAGTGATCCACCCATCCTCCTTGAATATGGGAATAAAGTCACAAGGAAGGAACCTATAGTAAATATCAAACATCGTCCAGAGCTCAAAAACCTCGAAGACATCCTCGTAAAGCATGTTCGAAGAGATAGTATCATCAGTGTGCACGGGAATGACATCGGATGTAGTAAAAGGTATACCGGTGGACAAGTACTCAAAATATTGGACCAAATGTATCGCTCGTGAACGTACCTACTGTTCACGTGTCGTCTCCATCTCAAGATACTCGGCTTGACACCTATTTAGGTGTTGATGATACATTTCATACTCCCAATATGACTTCATCGCGGCCCAAGAACTAGAAGACTTCGGAATTTCTTGATGATGGCACAACTTACCTTGTCAAAATCGGTACATGCATTCATATCGACCCCGTATTTGGCACCATCCCACGATAATTTGGAAGAAAGGTATTCTTCGGGGGAGGGAGGGATTAAATTGTAGGGTCTTGATAGATTTGGGGCAGATTTATAAATTTTATAAAATTGAGGGGCTAAATTGAAATTTTCAAAAATTGGTAGAGGATTAGTGTGTTGAAGAGGTATGGTGGTGGAAAAATTTGATTAGGGTATGTGATGTGGTGGGAGGTTGCTGAGGTTGACCATGGATGTCGAAAATTATGGGTAATTGGGTATCTTGAGTTTGGATTGATTTGTGGACGAAAATTTTGTTGCTGAATAGGTAGGTATGTGTTGGGATTAATCTCATCTTGGCGGTTCGTCTTCTTGGAGCCATTTGACACTAGGATAGTGATTTGAATATCTACACACCACTACAAGCCATAGTCTACGAGGGAGGAATTAGGGTTCATTTTAGTATATTCTTACTTTTTTTATTTCATAGTATTTTTCCTTTTATTAGTTTATTATTTTTGTCACATTTATTAGTTGTAGCAAGGGTTGAGATGGAAGCTTCTAGAAGGTTCCATTAGTTAGTGTTGTCATGGATGAGTTGTCATGACAACTCATATTCATGACAACTCATAGTTGGCTAATAACTTCTAGAAGCCTCTCCCTTTCCCTATAAATACTCCCCATGTAGCATCATTTGGGGCATTCCTACATTTTTGAGATACTGAGAGAGCGTTGAGACGAGAGTTAAATCATATTCTTATTTTCCATTTGATTCTCATTCACGTCAACTTGGTATCGAGCTGGATTTGTTCTTGGTGTTCGTCGTGGTGCGTGAAGTGGGTATCGAGCTGTGATTCCAACTCGGGCAATCCTTCAATCGTTAGATTGACAAATGTCCAAATAGGAATCAGGTGGATGGAAACCCTAGATTCCATCACCGTTCATTAGGGGGATACCAACCCTTTTAGCCACCACTTTTTCACCCTCTACCACCTCATCTTCCTCCACCATCACCACCTCTTGCCACCACACAATCACCACTACACTCCAAAATGCAGCTCCATCTTCTTCCCCACCCTCTGAAATATTTCCCCACCCTCCTCTATAGCCCTAAACCTAACCCCACCTCCCCAAACCCTAATTCCCATCAGAAACACTTGTAAGTGGTATAATGGGTGCAATAGAGGTGTTGAACCCTGTAAAAGCAACTCATGCTTCCACTCCTTTTTCATTACGAAAGGGTTCTGCTTGACAATGGGTGGTGAGGATGGATTTTTGAGGGGTACTCCCATGGCAGTTTTCTATGTACCTTATCTATGGATTTACAATGTTTGCATTGACCACATTAGGAGAGACGTTTCTCTGATACCAATTTGATGTATACGCAACAAAATATTTACACACCCATTTAGGATTAGACAAAGATAACTGTCAACTCATTTCTCATATATTCATCTATCTAAAAATGTAGTAGTGCTCTCCCTAATGGGTAACTCTATATATAGGGTTAGAACTGGTAGTAAGGTGGGTTTGGCTATACATGGGTTGGTCAAATATGGGTAGGGCGAAAAATGGGCTAAACCAAATGGTTGGGTGGGTCTGAATTGGGCTCACTTATATTATATTAAGAAGAAAAAACCGAAGAATGTTTTGAGAGAGAGATGATGAACAAGCTTTTTAATACCGGATTTTACCTTCTTTAACTCTATGAAGCTAGGAAGCACGGACACTTCTCAGAATGCAACGTGTCGTGTCGGACTCTATGAAACACGGACACTCTCCTGGAAGCCACAAGTCAACTTTGACTCAAGTCGGACACGCGACACGCTCCGACATGTGATGGTGATTCTGCTTTATTTATGATTCTTAATGTCAAAGTGTGTTTAAACTTTGTTTTGTATAGTCCATTTTCTTAATTTCATGTTAAGAATGCTCTAAAAATGTATTTTATGGAAAAAATCTGTTCTATTTCATTAATATATATATTTAAATATATATTATATATTACGTATCATAGCGTGTCGTATCCTAGTTTTTGGACCAATCACGTGTCGCGTATCGCGTGTCGAAACACGTATTACGTGTCCGTGCTTCATAGCTATGAAGGCTGATTCGTTGTTGAGAATCTTTTTGCAATGGCAACATACAAACATAATTACTTAGGGTTTTGATTTTGGAAGCCCAAAATGAGAATCGTGTTTATATATATATATATATATATATATATATATATATATATATATATATAGAGAGAGAGAGAGAGAGAGAGAGAGAGAGATCCCTGTTCGTCACTTGTGAAAAAGCGTGAGAGAGAAAGAAGGGCAAATGTTAAGGGGCTGTTTAGTTGTGGAAAACATTTTCTGTTTTCTGTTTTTAGTTTTCATCTTTATTTTCACTTTTTATTTTCTACGAAAAATTTTGGAAAACTAGAAAACGCGTTCATTGGTTAAAAATATGAAACCATTTTCTACATGTTAATATTCAAAAACTAGAAATTTTGTTCAAAAATTAGAAAACGCGTTCATTTTTTTAAGCGGGTTATGTTTCGTCCCCTAATTGTTTCGTCCCCCCTATCGCCAGGTCTGTTTTTTTTCTTTCTAATTCCCTTATTTTTTTAATTTTTTTCTAATATTTGCATTTGATCAGTTTTCTAGGATATTTATTCATTTCCTTTTTTTTAATTTTTTGAGCACTTTTTTATTTTCTTTCATTTTTTACTTAATTAATAAATTTTTCACTTTTTAATAAATATCTGGGTGTTTTTTTAAATTAATTCACGGGATAATATTTATTTTCTATTCTTTTATTCATTTATGCATTTTTTTCATTATTTTTGTTTTTTATTCATTTTTCTTTCTTTTTTTATTTCCCAAGCTTTTTATTTTTACTTTGTGGTGTTTTTTTAAATTAATTCTGGGACTAATATTTATTTTGTGTATTTTTTTTTCATTATTTTATTTATTTATTTTTGTTTTTTTAATTTTCTGAGCGTAATTTTAATTTTCCGTTAATTGTTTTCTTAATTAATAAGTTTCTTACTTTTTAATAAATTTCTAGGTGTTTTTTAAATTAATTTCGGGGTTAATATTTATTTTCTTTTTTATCCACTTTCTGATTTTTTTTTCATTGTTTTGGAGGTTTTATTCACTTTTTGTATTTTTTTCATTATTTTTGGGGTTTTATTCACTTTCTGAATTTTTTTCATTATTTTTGGGTTTTGAATCATTTTTTGGATTTTTTTTCATTAGTTTGGGGTTTGATTCATTTCTGTATTTTTTTCATTCTTTTTTATTTTTATTCACTTTTTGGATTTTTTTTTTTTATTTTGGGGGTTTTTACCCATTTTCTGGATTGTTTTCATTGTTTTTGGTGCGTTATTGACTTTCTGTATTGTTTTCATTATTTTTGGGTTTTTATTCATTTTCTGGATTTTTCTCATTATTTTTGGGTTTTTATTCATTTTTGGGATTTTTTTCATTATTTTTGGGTTTTTATTCACTTTCTAGATTTTTTTCATTATTTTGGGGTTTTTATTCACTTTCTGGATTTTTTTCTTTATTTTTTGGGTTTTATTCACTTTTTGTATTTTTTCATTATTATGGATTTTTTATTTCACTTTTTGGATTTTTTATTATTATTTTTCGGTTTTTATTCATTTTCTGGATTTTTTTTCATTATTTTGGGGTTTTTATTCACTTTCTGTATTGTTTTCATTATTTTTGGGTTTTATTCATTTTATGTTTTTTTTTCATTATTTTTGGAGTTTTATTCACTTTCTATATTGTTTTCATTATTTTTGAGTTTTTATTCACTTTCTTGATTTTTTTCATTATTTTGGGGTTTTTATTCATTTTCTATATTTAATTTTTTAATTTTTGGGTTTTATTCACTTTTTGTTTTTTTTTTCCCTATATTTTCTAGACTTTTTATCAATTTCTTGGGTGTGACAATTCTTTTCCACAATTTGAGTATAAATATGGTACTAATAGGAAAGATGAGAGAAATGCGGTGAGATAAATGGGTCTCCATGTGTATGTTGAAGGAGAGATATTGAATATATGATCCCCACTTTTAAAATGGGATGAGAGATATGGGTCCCTCTTTTAAAACAGAAAAATATAAAACATAAAAAAAACGTTTTCCATTTTTGTGGAAAAATAGAAAAATAGAAAAATGAAAAATTATTTTTTGATTTGAAAAAATACCTTATTTAAACACATTCTCTATTTTTCTATCTCCACAGAAAATGTTATCTAGAAAACACTCCCATTTTTCCACAACTAAACAGCCCATAAGGGTTTGTTGTTTGATTGCTTGGATTTGGTAGTGCAAATGTTTTAGTATTTTAGGTCCAAACTCGGTTGGCCAAACCGGGTTGCCCATAAATTTGAATTCTGTGAGCCCATATTTAACTAGAGGTGTAGAAAAATGGGCCCCATATTTAACAAGAGGTTTAAAAAAATGGGACCCATATTTATTTGAGCGGGTTATGCTGGGCGGTTAAGCTTATGTGGGCCAATTTTTCCACCTCTATACAGGGTACAAGAGAATAATGGAGAAAATTCTACAATATGATAATGTAATGGGTGATGTCACATGTTGTGGACATGAATCATTAGATAATATTTCCAAAGGAATACTCATTTATTTTAATAATAAAGCACCAAGAAAAAAAATAAAAAGTATAATTAATGTCTTGGGCACCACATATACATATACAACCTATCTAATTGTGTTTTTTATCAATTATATTCTGGATCATTAACAAATTCAAATCAACGGATTTGGATTTTGTACTCTAGATGGCTAATTAGTCGAATTATCGGATTCAATCTGAATTCGATAAATCCTTTCAAGAATGCATAAGGAATAACTTGTTCCGGTCCAAATTTGTTTTGTTTACGGGCCTAGCTGAGACTAGGAGATGAGAGTAACACTAGGAATGTAGGTGTAAGCCCAAGATGTCCTAGCACGAAAGGTGTGGTTATTCATCTATCTATCATGAAAAACGCCCAGGTGTGTAAAGCGGACGAATATGGAGTGAATACAATACTATCCATTATTTGTATCGTTTAGAAGTACACTATATATATCTGCTTACAAGTACACTATTCGTATTCTTATCCACATATATTGTGCTTACCAAGCATTGATTTAAAAATTTACTAAATCTTAACAAAAATATATTTGCACAACAATATAAATAATGTAAAATATATTATTAAAGACGGCTTGAAAATTAGAGAATCGAATTTTAGGACGCTTAAAAATGATGCAGGTGCATCTAAAATGATGCGAGGTGCTAACAACCAACCTAGCATGTTCTCTCCTATAAATGGGCCGAGGTTGGTCGAGGCTCTCTAGTCTTGGACTCATGGGGCAGACTCACCCTTTGTATATGTGAATTAAGTTGCGCCATTACTAACAGATATAGCTTTTGGTACAATGGTAAGCGCTTGCTCACATCATTTGGTATCAGAGCGAGGCCATGAGTTCGAATCACAAAGAGTGGCAACCCATTGGGGGGAGGGGGAATTTGATGCATAAATGGGCCGAGACTCTCTAGGGTTGGACTTATGGGGCAGACTCACCCTTTGTATATGTGAATTAAGTTGCGCCATTACTAACAGATATAGCTTTTGGTACAACGGTAAGCGCTTGTTCACATAAAAAAACAAGTGCTAGCATTCATTGTGTACTAAGTGACCCTTTGTTCAATAACTGGTCATATCATGTGAATGAGAGTTTGGGAAAGTATTTTAGTGAACACGCAAAGGAATAAAGATTGGGCCCCAAATACACTACATTGACAAGACCACTGTTTATGAGTTGTGAATATGTCAACCAAGTAAAATAGAGACATAGTCTATGTGAAGGTATTAAAAAGAAGAAATGAATTGATATGATTTTCTTTATTGTGTTAATGATTTAAATTGTTTGCAAAAAATTATCAAGAAAATTAAATTGTATATATATATATATATGGAAAATAATATAAAATAAATAATATTACGGATATATATATTCGTAAATACGAATGGTCTACTTCGGATACTGATTATCCATAACGGATACCTTAATATCTGTGTCCGTATCCATTTTTCTCGGATATGTAATAGCGGTATCCGAATCTGCTCTTCCAAATATCTATTCGGATAAATATTCGCAAAAAATGGATTCGAATACCGGAAGGATTCGGATCTGTTTACACCCTTCATCAAGCCTTGATTGGACTGTTAGGGTTGGCCCAGAAGGAGGTGGGAAATAGTCGTGTCAATTATGGTGCAGATTGCATAATACCCTTCGGATTATGACCCGATCGAAAAGGGTACACAACACTATTTCCTCGAATCGAGGGGTTATCCCCCTCCGAGCCAACCATTACTACGAGGATTTGAAGCGGTTCAACTTATAGGTGGAGTTTCTCCACCACCTCCATAGTGATGAGTTTATCACTAAAATACGGTCGATGATGACGGTGATAGATGGTCTCAAGAGGTGCAATGATTGTGGAATAGGTTGTTACGTCCCCGACTTGATCCATTACTAGAGATGGAACTACTAGAGTATGATGGTAGACCAAAGAAGTGGCGGGTCGTACCTGCAGTTGGATTGGGGCTAAGGAGGTGGTAGTCGGAATTAATTAGGCCATCTGGGTATGGATTCAGAAAATTTGTTGGTAAAGCACGACGCGGTTATGGATTGATGGATATTGGGGTATGTAACTCGAGGAGTGAGGGGTTAGAGGGATCTTTATGGTTTCCCCAACCCTCTTCCCATAGACTCTAAAATTCCTCAATTGTTCTAATATGAAATTTGATGTGAACTACCAGAAGTAATTCAATCGCACAACCAAAGAGAGTTAAGGCTAAGATTTTTTCTGTTTTTCATTCTTAATATGCAAAATGTAATAACAATTTAAGGGGAAAGGCTCCTAATATACTAATGGACCAAAAGCTAAAGAAAAGTGAAATGCCTTCATAAGAGCAAAAAAAGATAAAAATAAAATGGGAAGGATAACTATGCTCCCACATCATAAATAGTCTAAATTCCCCTAGACAAATATTTACTACAATATTCCATATTTTTACATTATAATGGCATTTTTTTAACCGCAAATTACAATTAAAAAGTTTTCACTACTATTATCACATTTCACGTGGTATTTCCAATTTTTTGCTGTTAATTGCCTTGGGTTTTGCGAGTTCACAACCTTTCCCCTCAACTTCTATGGTTCTTTTCATGACATCGTTGACACACCTCGGCACACTCATTAACGAATCGTCACAACCCGTGACGCGAAGGTCTAAAAGGCTTTAGATGGTGCTACAATAAATTATGACCCGAAGAAAATAGGGTTTATATAGAATACAGGGATATTTGTAGGAGCCCCACTACTTGGGCTCCAAGTAACCTAATAGCTGAATAGTCTATATGCACGTGGATCACTTGATTTTGCACGTGGATCACTTGATATAGGATATAGGGTTTATATAGAACACAAGGATATTTGCACGTGGATCACTTGAGCCGCGTTCTTTGGTTGTTAGAGAAGTCGTTGCAGGGAGAGACCCGAGTGGATGTGCCCACTTTTGATGGACACCTCGATTCCGATACGTTTCGGGATTCGTTGGATACTATCGACAAGGTGTTCGAGTACAAGGGTATAATGGGTATCAAATGCGTTTGACACGTTGCCCCTAATTTTAAGGGTTGGGTAAAGTCTGGTGGAATGACTTAGTACAATCTCGGGAGCAACAAGTTCTCTGACCTATTCAGGCTTGGCCTCTCACAGAATATCATCTTTGGAAAGCTTTATTGGCCACCACCTATGAGCATGATCTCTTTGCACGTGACCATCAGAGTCGACGTCAACGGTTCGAGCCTATACGGAGCTGTTCGAGGCTTCCATCTCTTATCCACTCGGGCCACCTTACGTGAGACAAAGGAACAGCATATTGGGCCTACATCTATTTTCTTTTAGCCACAGATTCGACATGAGTTGAGTCTATGAAAGCTCCTCACACTTCATAAAGCTACAGGGCATGCCGTTAGGGCTGTGGACTACATGTGCCAGGAGACCTGCCTTCAGTGGCTCAGTCGTCAGGCCGTTCCACCGGCCCCCGTTCAAGTGTTATGATTGCAGGGGCTTTGAGCACAAGGCATCGGATTATCCAACAAGGAATAAACTTGTTTTACTTACTCCGGATGAAAACATGATGTTGCCGACCCACTCATGATACACAATACTTTGCTCAGTCATATGGTGTATCCGGAGACCGAGGGTGACCTTCTTTGAGTTTAGGGGGAGTGTGATGTAAATAAATATGTGAGGGTGTTTGTGTACTTTTCCTTTGTTGTCACAATTGTCATATTCTTAAGGAGCTAACTATGTTAGTGATATAGTAGATTCTTTATTAGTATTGACATGAGGGATGCCACCCATGGATGACATCACTCATGGTTACACTAATGTTAGCACCTTTAAGAATATAGTAACACATTCTAGGGAGTATTCACTCTCTTTAGGCCTATAAATGTAACCATTTCCCTTTGGGGCAAGTCATTAATACATTTTGTGAATGTTTGTGCTTTGTTGTTATTCTTTCTTTTGGTTCCATTGGCGTGTCGTCAAGAAGCAAGCAGAGATATTAAGATGGATGTGTGGTAAAACTGTAAGATAAAACTGGAAATGAAAATATTTGTGAAACATTATAAATAACTCCTGCATAAGATAAAATAAGAGAAAATTGCCTTAATGGTTAGGACATGTCAAACCTAGATCAATATGTTCCCTGGTAAGGAAGAGTGATATGTTTAATAATGATGGTCACACGATGATAAACGACAAATGGTAGCGCTAGTGGAAGAGCTAGACCATCGTTCAGAAGGAAATAATATTGTTTGGTTTAACCGTTGACATTATGCTAAACATAACGGAATGGAGAAAAGTGATTCATGTAGACAGCCCCCAAATGATTGAAAAAATGATTTGCTGACTTGAGTTGAGTTATAGTGTTGTCTTGGTACCCATGCTACTATATATTAGTTGGTGTAATGCCACTTGGATCATCAATTAATACATATTGAGAGTTTTAGCTTGGTTTTGAGTTCTTTTCTTTTGTGCCGTTAATAGTTTTACGCTAGATTTATTTTCCGTTTAGGCTTATTGCCTTCATTTTTGAAAACATTATTGATTAAAATGGCCCTTTCATGTCTTTGTTTGAAACTTTTTGAAGATAAAGCCCTTTGGATGAAGAAACAATTTTATAACTGAATGATAGCATTATGATTTGATTTTACCTATTAACGCATGAGGAGAAAAGGAGAAAAGCCATGATGGCATCAAAAGAGTTTTGGTATTTTGAATACCAAAGCTTTTTAACATAATGATGTGGCCTTATTTACATGATCTTGAGTCAGGAACTAAAACGAATTAAATACTAATTGCTCTTCATCGTTAAATTGTTATATATATCCATGGGTACAATTTCTTTAAAGCTTCTTTATTTGATAGCTCTTTTTTTAGGTAAATTTTCTAACCGTTGGTGCCTCTTGTGGCTCTTGCTACATGAATTCGACTTTATTTAATACCTAGGATATGTCACCATATTGGTTTTTGCTGGGTATATATGCTAACAACTCTCTGTCTCTCAATGGCTATTATTTCATCCCAGAAAAGGCAAAGCCGTACCAATCCAAAGAGCCGAAGCGAGGTGTTCAATCCTAATCAGGAGGAAGCTGCTTCTGGTTTTCCTATTGATCCATTAGGCCAAAATGAAATTGGTCATTCGCATCCACAAACATTAAATCAAGTTGGTAGGCTCTCGGAATCATATGAGAAATTGGGGCCCTCGAGGAAGCATCACAAGCATCACATCCGGAAACTATTTGGATCTCGTCAGACGGAAAGTGGAAGAGCCAGTTTGAGTGAACAAACACTGGTGAGTTTCATGACCAACCTAACTTCAGTGCCTATTGAGTTTTTTTTTTTTTTTAAAAAACTTCTGAAATCTCAGATTGGTATGAAGCCAAATTTTTTGGTCAAGGGGTCAAATTTTAATATTTGTTTACCAAATTAAGAGACCCAAAGTACAATGAGGGGGGCAAAGTGCTATATTATCAAAATTGGAATGAGCAAGTACAAATAATTTATAAACTTTAAAAAAGTCAAGGAAGGCATTTGCCCACCTTTCCTTAAGAGTAGATCCGCCTCTGGCTTTAGTAGAGGAATTTTGACATCTCATGACATGAACAACGATTGTTTTTTTGTTCCAAGTGGGATATGAAAAAAAGCGCAAAAATTCGACAAACACAAAAGGTTGTGAACTCCACTGTAGTGAGCCCACATTTTTACTGCATATTTTCAGTGATGAATAAAATAGCTAGCACTGCATATTCTGAAGATAGCTAAAGAACGTCGAGGAATGAAACAGTTTTGTAACATGCACCACTTTTCCTTGTATTTATTTTTTCTATTTTCTAAGTTATCCTCAACTCTTTGCTTAAATGTGTTTTTGCTACTTGCTTTCAAAATTTATGGAAAATTTCAACATCAATGTCACATTTCTAATAAGCCCTAACGTATTGTAAAGATCAAATTGTTGCTTCATATATATATATATATATATATAAACACAGACACGTGCCTGTGCACACACACACACATCAATATAAACAGGCGTGCATGTGTGTATTGATGTGTTTTTCCTATGTCCTCATGAAGCAGCACATGTATTTCTTATATGTTTTTCCTATGTCCTCGTGAAGCAACACAGGTTCTATCTAATTTAACACCTCTGTAAATGGGTGTGTTTGGTTGGCCTTGTATGTTTTTCTTCATATAAGATACTTCTTTATACTCAATTTTAAATTTTTTCGTCCTCGATTGCAAATATATTATACGAGAAATGTGACATGTGCTTCATTTGTTACCCATTTGTTATGAAAACATTTCTTACTCAACCCCAAAGAATTTGATGGAAAATTGGAAAATTAAGAGAAGATCACATTAAAAATGAACTGTTTTTTTTCAATCTTTTCTAGCTTTATAATTAAATGCACCTTGACAGTTTTTACCCACTAAGCACCTATTCCCTTTAGAACTGAGCAACTCTGCAGTATATATCTTGGTCTGTACTATGTTTAGAGATTTCAGAGTTCTTATCTAATATTTGATGCATCTTCTTCATGGGACACAGGGAAACAAGATCCATTTCTCTGGCCCATTGCTTGTTGTACAAAACAATGTGGATCACATGCTTAAAGATCATGATCGGCATATAAAAGAAGCTGCGCGACGAGCGCGACTTGAGAAGGCAAGACAAGACTTGGCGAAGTTTAGATGAAGGAACACAAATAGCAGCTAATCCAATTTATGGTTCCAGTCGCACAGATAGGTAAATCAGCTCCAACACGTGTAAAATTATATTGTTGTGTATAGCAAATACTCACGAAATCGATTCTATTGATTTTAGTGTCTAGTCCACTTTGTTACACACTGAAATTCAAGAATATATAAATGGCAAAATTTGAAGCCCAATATATATATATATCGTTAATAGCAATAAAAAAGTTTTGGGGGGTGAAGTGGATTTTTGGTAGATGCTTGGTAGGTTATCTTGGATCCTATGATATAGAGAAAAGTTCAAGAGCTTGCTCATTTAGCGTTGGATTTGGTAACAGTTACTGCTCATTTGTAAGATAAATATTACAGTAACTTGTCAAAGTTGTTTGTAGGAAATTTAATACTCCATGTTGGAAAGTTTTTATATATTTTGACAATGATTTTCGTCCAAATGAAATGTATCTGTTTGATAATTAAATCAAAATTGGAAATGTCTAAGGAAGGTACTATACATTTGTAATATACAGGAGAGATAAGTAGCAAATTCAATATAAGATGAAGATTACAGCGATTATTCCTATGTTCTTTTATCTAATTTTTCTTTTGAATATAGTTTTCTCTGAAAAATTAAATAATGATAGTTGAATTACATATAAACCCATTTTTTAATTTAGCGTCCCATTTCCTTTAGTACAAATATCTGTGTATTATCAAGGATTCTAAAGAATGAGCGGAAGAAAGCAGTGACTAAATAAAAAGAATTTGAATCATCTTTGGTTGCTTTGAATTCACTTTAAAAAGGAGATAAGTCGTGATATGAGGATGTTTACAGGACTATTGACCCGAGTAAAATAAAAAGTAGTATCGGCTGAAAGCCAAATTGTGAGCTTCATCAACTTCTATAGCACTGTTACCCCAATTTGATGTCAAAGTGAACGTATGTGAGCTCCATCAAGAGTATAGCACAGTTGATGTATGTGATTGTGTTTTTTATTTATTTTTTTAAAATAATTCCAAGATGTACATAGTAATTTTTCAATTTCAAACGGAAACTGAGCACATGGAAATTACCTATTCGGAGGACTGATTCTAACTTTTACAACTCAAAAACACCTTTAAACGATTTTTTAAGGAGAAACAAAATTACGCATTTGGTGTAAAACGGCGTTTCCAATTAAAATGTTCAAACTTTGCTTTACGTTATTATTTATTTTTATTATTTCTATTGTTATTGATTGTGTGAAGATCAAATAAGTCTATAAAATCTTGTAAGTGGTCTTACATTACAAAACATTATGAAACCAGAAAATGTATTTTTTCCACTACAAATATCTTGAGATCAAAATAGGTAAATGATTGTTTGAAAGAGTTTAAATTTGTTGAGCCTCTCATTATAGTGTTTGTCTCACCCAATCAGCTGGAAAGTGACTACGTCGAAGAGCTTGAGATAGAAGAAGGTAATGCAAGGATACGAAGTTGAACTTGACTATGAATATGTTGCCATCTCGAAGAGACCTAGGTTTAAATGGTTCTTCGATCAAATTTGTGTACAAAAAGAAACATGAGTGGAAATCACCAAAAAGGTCCTAGAAGATGCACGAGAGAGAGTGGGGTCCTGCAATGGTGTTCTTTGAGGGACAAGTTCCTTTCTTCCACAACATACCACTGCCCAACTCAATGGGGTGAGATTTCCGAGAGCGTTGAGGGACGGTTGTGCCTCCACCAGCACCATGCCTATACGTATTTTGTATGAGGCCTGGATATCAGAGGATAAGATCGTGCCGCATTAACTAGTGATTTTTAGTTTTGATAATGGTGTGTTATATAGTTTAATAGGTATGTGAACGTGGAAATGATGTTAGGGAACTGAACTTATCATATCGAGTTTTGCGTCATTAATGCTCAAAGGAGTTGTCAATTGTTGATTGGGCGTGTCTAGATGCACACCCATGGGATTGCGCCTGCCACATTCATCAGTGTGCAAAAGTTAATATTTGAGGAAGCTAAATTATCATTAAGGCAACAAAGAGACCTTTCCCCATGAAAGAGGTGCACGCGGTGGACACGATATTTTACAAAGATGTAAACGATGAGAGGAATGTTCGATTGGCCATTCAATAAAGATTAGGATTTCAATTGGTGAAGCCAATAAGCAAAACGAGAAAGTTGGTCAAGGAGAGAGTGGGAACAAGAGTAGTGAGTGGAAGGAGGGAACAACCAAAGGATGGAGAGCAAAGTAGTCAACAAGAACTTGCAATAAAGTGGTGTTGCAAAAAGGCAATGTGGTATGCTATTTAGAATGGTGTGACTGAAAAGCATTCTGGGATGAGGATGTTAACCAAGTTCCAGAGTATTTCATGATAAATGAGTCTCACACCATAGAGCTTCTTGAGGAACTAGAAGAGGATCCAACCGTGTGAGCAACTCAAAGAACTAAAGTAAATCAATTTAGGAGTCAAGCGAGGTGACGAGCGACCCTTTTTTATTTCAAAGGGCTTAAATCTAAAGAAAAGGGAGGACATTTTGAATGTGTTGAGAGATTTTACAAATGTGATTGCATGGAAATATATCGAGATGCTAGGAATTGATCCTGAGATAAGTTCTCATAAATTTAATGTGATGCCAAATGCCTTTCATATCAGGCAGGCTACTCGAACATATAAAGCGAAGTTAGACCTAATGATCAAGGCCGAGGTGGAGTAGTTACTCGTTGTCAAGGTTATATAGACAACCCAACATAATGTTTGCCTTTCGAGCATAATGCCTTTAGCAAAGAAGGACAAGTCTCATATAAGAATCTATGTGGATTTAAGATATTTGAAAAAAGGTTGCTTGAATTCCTACTACCAAGAATTGATAGTCTTATTGATGAAACCACTGGTCATGAGATTTACAACTTCATGGATGAATATGTAGGTTATAACTAAATCAAAACGGATCCAAAAAATGTAGAGAAGACAACTTTCTTGACGCCATTGGGTAACTTTTATTATACTGTCATTCCTTTTGGGTTGAAAAGTGCTAGAGCAACATATCAAAGGACCATGATGTTCATCTTCTCTCTCATGAAATATTGAAATTCCATGTGGATTATTTTGTAGTGAAGTCAAAGGAGGAAAAATATATAAGGTACTTGAGAAGAGTATTTAAGAGATATAGAAAATACAAGTTGAAGATGACAGCTGGCAAGTTCCTCAGTTTTGTTGTTTGTAAACAAGGAGTCCAAATGTATGTTGCGACATAAAAGGCAATTGTAATGATTCCACCTCAAAAAAGCCGAAGTCAACTCAAGAGATTTTGGGCATGGTTTCCTATTTGAGGAGGTTTAAACTTGCCTTAGTTGATATAATTCACCCATATTCATCATTATTAAAAGTTAAGTTTGATTGGAGTGAGGGACACCATGGAGCATATGATAGATTCAAGGAAATATTAACAAATTCCTCAACAATGGTACCGCTATAATTTGGTAAACCATTATTGATGTACTTAACCTCCACATATAAGTATATTGCCGCGTTGCTTGCTCAAGAGTGAGAAGGCCAAGATAGGCCTATTTACTAGTTATCAAGAATCATCTCAGTGTTGTGACACCATGCCTATTCTAATAAAGGTTGATCAATCATTTACTAAAATAAAACAGGAATCTCATCTAGTTCATTCTTAGCATCACCGTCGAAAATCTTTTAATTACGAATACCCTATTAGGCCTGGTGTTAATTTTAAAACTTATTAACTTGGTCACATACAATTCCCATTCACATAACCAACCATGCAAATAATAAAACTTGCACTCACGGGCATAAAATTCACCGATAACTCTGGATGAAAATCATAATACAGTAATCCAACTAACTGAAAGGAAAGTCTCTGAATAAAATAAATACCAACTAACCGGACAACATGCCCGGAATAAATCTGAAGTACCTTTTATCTAGATCTTAAGGATAGAAGCATCTAATCAATCCCTGCAGGCATCCACAGATGCCGCAGGATCGTCTGGCTAAAAGAATGGTTAAGTTAGGCGTCTTTATGATTGAACAACTAAAAGTTTTGAAAATATTTTGATGCGGGTCAGTCCCAGAATCTTTTAAAATATTTTGCAAGTTTTCAAAATACATTAATAAATATATTTTGCAAGCTTTCATATTTAAACCAGTGCCCTACTCCCATTAGATACCCCTCCCCCTCATCGCATACCTAACGCATGTATTTTAAACACCCTAGTTACGCTACCTAGCCTAACTAGTACCTCAATACTAATCTTAGTCCCATACGCTACCATGTATCACATGTATACTTTATTTCACTTTAAATTCTCAATTAGCTTTCACATCCGCTTTATAATTATAATCCTCATTTATAATTTATCACGTTACCTCACATAACTTTATTCTAGTTATTAATTCAACATTTACACCTTAGTGTCATACCCACATATATTTTCCTCGCACTTATATACATTATTAAACATAGCATCACCGAGCTATCCTCTCGGATTCATATATATTTATTGTTCATAATATTTGTTAATTCGCTTGTATATATATTTTCGCATACACATATATATACGTATACAAATCACATCAAGTACACACACACACACACACACTATATATATATATATATATATATATATCACTATATATGTATAACTGCAATTCCCAGAGCATTACCTCGCGAATGCATTCTCTAATATGCTATTAAGCACCAGGGATACACGCCTCAACCTAGGCCATTGGGTCGAAATCACACCATCGAATCCAAATCATAACGTAAATCGAAGGCGGTCATAGTCATACATCTGTGGGTCATAACTATACCACATTACCCCACTGGACTCAGAACTCACATAGGGTGGTCATGCGACAAACCTCTTACCCGGGAGCCGATACTACACCTACTGGTATTCGCCAGGATAAATCGCCCACTATGTGCAACCTCCACCGATAGCATCCACTAGAGTAGGTCTGTTTCACATATATCAATCACACACACACACACACACACAAACATATATATATATATTAAAAATTGTGCATGTCACTCATAGTGCTAGCCTAAATTCTCCGAGTCTAAATCCAACTCCCAAATCCATAAGTAATCACCTACTTATTTTTATATTACGATTATATTTTATTCTGGACACTAAACCTATCTCAATCCAACCCCTTCCATAATTCCATGCAAAATTCCCATTCGAACCCATAAATATATTTTTGAGAATCATTCATCCTAAACACTTCTAAATCCATACCCCTATTTTATTCCCAACTAACCCCAAGGTAATACTATAGTCCAAAAATTTTGAAAGTCGTGAACACCCTCTATGAACCTTAAAACATAACCCGAATCCCAACTGAATCAATAACACATCAAAACACCAAACCTAGACTAAGTAGGGCAACCGAACATAGTCAAAATTCACAATTGTAGGCTTGTTTTAAAATCGTAGAAAAATCAGATCCAAACGTTATCCAAATCTACGATCCGACTCAGATTTTAATTCTACACGAAAAATTGAGTCAGGTATGTGTTTTGAGTTTTTTCTCAAATATCTTCCGAAAGTACTAAAAAAGAAGATCTAAAACTCTCCAAAGTGAATCTTCTCATTCCTTTCATTTTTGTCTCTTTGAGTTTCATTTTTGGTGTCTTTTTTTGCTATTCTTACACTTAAAATCAGCCCTAACATACCTTATCGTAAATATACATGCTTTCACATATCAATTAATCCAATAAATCATCTACAATATGGGTTCCAACATCCATTAATTAGAATTAATCCGCCTTAATTCTAATACTCCCTTTTCACTATTTTTCGAGATTTATAATTTTAAAATCACATATATTCATCACAATTAGATTTCATATTTCTCATCAAAATTTCACCTTTTATATAAACTAAATTCAGATTTCATATGAGATAAATAATCACTTTTATTTCTATAGATTCATCCCCCTAAATCCCATTTTTGTCATGTGAATCCCACCCAAAAGTTGATATTTATTTTTCACCAATTATGACATGAAATAAAACACAACATATAGTATCAAAACAAGTTAAACACTTGCCTTAAAATTTGAGAAGAGTCTGAATCATTTGTTGTGTGATGATTCTAGCCCGAAAGTCCCTTCAAATTCCTCCCAATTCTTGCATTTCTTGATCTCCCCTTTGATTTTCCTTCACCTTTTTATCTTCTCTGAAGATTAAGTGATTTATAATGATCCATTGGTGGCCTCACTCATCTAAAACCCTTTGATATACTCCTAATCCCGTTTTTAGGTTAAGTTATAATATTAAAATGACCCGAATACCCTCCTACAGGTCTCGTATAGCTTTAAATATCCCTGGAACCCTATTACAACTGTCGTGTACCTAATTATGACTATCTCAACGCATCCCGGATCATCCGTGCACTCGAAATCACCATTCGATTCACCTATCATCAATTTACCATCTTATTCTTAACATGACTCTACACGCATGTCCCGAATAAGATCCTGTCAACTCGTCACTTTTACCCACATACGACGTAATATAAAATAATATAAATTCATTTACTTATCACACAACTAAATATAATAACACATAAATATTAATCCAATATTCACTTATTAATATTTGTTTGATTTACTTTATTTGTCAAATTAATTAAATTATGTGTAATTTAAATATTTTCAAAAATACGGGGTGTTACATACTTCCCCCCTCACAAAAGAATTTTGTCCCCAAAATTCAGATATGCTTGGTACCAAAAACTTTGGATCCTTCCCTGCACGACATTCTCATGTACCCAAAATCAAATCATGATAACATTACGGTGCCTCCACTATACACCCACTGATGTTACCCCCTGATTGAAGGCCTACTCACTACGACCCAAAACTAGCGACTAGTCTGTTCAAATCACTTTATAGTGATATACTACAACATTCTTAAAGTCTCACCTTGACGATGATATACAAAACACATTGTGATCCTGCTAAAAATACTCCAATAAGACGAGCCTTTACACCACTTACTCTATCAACTTCTTACTGAGTAAAGGCCCCAAAATCCCTAGGTGACAACTCTCCTTTTTGCCAAACCACATATATCCCTCTATGTGAGAAATCCATAATAACACCTAACGACAAATGTCAAACTTCAAAAACTTCGATTTGTGATGATGTAACTCTCACCACATTCCTAAAGTACACGAACTAATTTATGATTAGCTCAATCCATGACAACGTACTCCAAATCATGTCCGGCCTATGAAACTTGTTATCCAACATCTAGGATACACATCCCTCATGTTATCCAACATTTTAGTAACCTCCCCTGTCTACTGCTCGGTCTGTGGGTGACACGTCTTGCTCAATATGAAATACCTGTTCCATCTCGGTCAACCAATTCCATAAGCCCAAAGGGAATTTTGACCTTTTTGCGATGTTGGTAACCTAACAATGAACTCTATCAATATGTTAATCCATTCCGTCACTGGAATCACCAATTTTTGCAAAATTCTAGTTGGTCGCCTCGGGCTAGCCTTTACTCATCTACGAGTGATGCAACTAGAGATAACTTCACTATATCTCACTCAACAACAATCTACACACTCTACATTCCACATTGTGTGGTGCCTCTTACTCCCCTTCCCGGGGCTCGCCAAAACTTGTGACCCATGCTTCTGCTCCAAAACTGCACACTTCCTGGGTCCTTTTTGCCTGGTAAAAATAAACATCCTATTTATACGCAAACCACCCTTAGAATTTGACCGAGTACGACTCCGCACTACTTTCCCAAAACTGTTGGATCCTCTATTGGCAAGAGATATTCTTCATTTGTGTCTTCATAGTCTTTCAAACCCTCTTGAGTGTGATAGTTCCCTTTGTTGTACACATCCAGACTATCTTCCTCCTCAAATGAATTTTATTCCATCTTACTATTCAAAATTTTCTTCTAACTAACCCACAGGCATACGATTCAACACATTTATTTCTACGTTCTCTTATCCCGGATGGTACTGAAAATCGAATTTACCAAGGCGCCCATACACCCTATATCTCGTGCGCATCTCCACAAATATCACAGACGTAACATATTTATATCAAACTTGGCCCCGCATGCTTATCATGAAAAATCGCGTCAGGTATGTGCTTTGAGTTTTTCTCAAATATCTTCTAAAAGCACTCAAAAAGAAGAACTAAAACTCTCCAAATTGACTCTTCTCATTCCTCTCGTTTTTAGCTCTTTGAGTTTCATTTTTGGCCTCTCTATTTGCTATTCTTACACTTAATATCAGCCCTAACGTACCTTATCATCAATATAATATTTTCACATATCAATTGATCCAATAAATCATCTACAAAATGGGATCCAACATCCATTATTCAGAATTAATCCATTTAATTTATTTTCCAGATTTATAAATTTAGGATCACATCTTTTCATCATAATTAAATTTCAGATTTCTCATCAAGATTCGACCTTTTATATGAACTAATTTCAGATTTCATATAAGATAAATAATCACTTTTATTTTTATAGATTCATCCCCAAAAATTCCATTTTTATCATGTGAATCCCACCTAAAAGTTCATATTTATTTTTCACCAATCATGATATGAACTAAAGCACAACATCTAATATCAACGCAAGTTAAACACTTGGCTTAAAATTTGGGAAGAGTCTGAATCCTTTGTTGTGTGATGATTCTAGCCCTGAAATCCCTTCAAATTCATCCCAACTCTTGCCTTTCTTGATCTCCCCTTTAATTTTCCTTCACCTTTCTCTCTTCTCTAAAGATGAGGTGATTTAGAATGATCCATTGGATGCCTCACTAATCTAAAACCTCTTGATATACTACTAATCCATTTTTAGGTTATGTTATAATATTAAAATGACCTTATAAACCCCTTACGAATCCCGTATAGCTTAAAATATCCTCGGATACCTATTACAATCCCCGGGTACCTAATTGTGACTATCTCGACCCATTTCGAATCAGCTGTGCACTTGTAATCACCATTCGAGTAATTTATAATCAATTTACTATATTATTCCTAACAATACTCTACAGGCGCGTCTCGAATAAGATCTTGTCAACTCGTCACTTTTACTGATGTACGACGTAATATAAAATAATATAAATTCATTTACTTTCCACACAACTAAATATAATAACACATAAATATTAATCCATATTCACTTATTAATGTTTGTTTAATTGACTTTATTTCTCAAATTAATTAAATTGCGTGTAACTTAAATATTCCCAAAAATGTGAGGTGTTACAAGTGCCAAAGTTGTGGTACACAAATTTTGAGACACCATCTAACACTTGTTTTGTGGTCCAGAAGCCTAGGCTTTACTTGTTGGCCTTTTCTATTCATATCGTTACCAAATGCGACCTCATTAAGTATTTTCTCTCAAGAATAATGTTGACAAGTCAAGTAGCCTAATGGTTTCTCATTTGTCGAATATGAACTCACGTGCATAGCTCCCTAAGCTATCAAAAGCCTAGCCTTGCTAGACTTACTCGCAAACTTTTCTAGTCAAATATTCGAACCACATTGTGAAGATTTGCATGATAATGAATCTCAAGATTATTTGTTTTAGGAAGTCTATGAGTGGAAAATGGAGTTTGATGGTTCCTTTATGCAAGGCACTAGAGGATCAGGTGTTCAAATAACGAAGCAGAGTATGCGGCCTTGATTTTAGGCTTACTCAAAGTGCTAAAACGGGTTGCCCATGCAATTTGAATCCATAATGATTATAAGATAGTAGTTAAAGTTAAGCGTGATTTTTCTCTAAAGAACTAAAATCTAGCTCTTTATCGAGCAATCATCCAACGATTCATGGAGCAACTCCTGTCAACTAAAATCGAGAGAGACCTCGACACAATGATCAAGCACCTAGATGCACTGTACATGATTGTTAAAAATATATTTATTGAGGAACTTACCATTTTGGTCACCATACACATGATAAAATAACCCACCATAGTAGTAATTCTATTTCCCATCAAGGTACCAGATTTTAAGGAAAAATTTCTAATTGAGTCTTATGTATGTATTGGCTTATTTCGTTGGTCAAAATGCATAGAGTTAACATTGTCATATATCTGTTACTTAATCCTATGAATTGAGCCACGCAAGGGACTATACTTGGTGCTACATGATTATACGTGCTATACTTTTCTCGAGATCGAAGGTAAAATCAGAATATTCGTGATTGTATTTGGTTAATTTTTTTCGAGGCTATTTATCATTTAAAATGTTTTTAAAAGAATTTTTATTTATTTATGTTGTTTTAACGAGATGGCTTTCTTGTTCTAATGAGACGCCATTCTTGTTCTAACGAGAGTTCCAACGAGAGCCTATTCTCGTTTTATCATGCTTCAAATGAGGTTCAAACGAGTGTACTCTGTTTATTAAAACAAAATTCATTGGAAGCTCTTTGGAAAAGTGTTCGAACGAAAAACCTTTGTCATTTGAATGACCTTTGACCTCGTTCCAACGAGATGTGCATTGTCATTCAAATGACTCTGTATTCCCATTCGAACTAATGACACATTTTTCTAGAAAATGATTTTTGACTTATTCAAAATGGTTACTCTCTTTAATTTAGGGTTCTCTATCCATTTTTGAGTGGCCTCTTTTGTAAAAAATGTTTTTGAGCATACCACATTTGAAAATACTTTCTAAACCTAAATATAAATATACAATTGTTTGTATTGATTATTGTTCAAGATTAAACCCTAGAATTATTCATTATATATATTTCTGGTGTGTGGATTCCACACAAGTGGGTGGCACTTGAGGCTATCGGGGGAGTCCTAGGCATAGAGATGTTGTGAAGCTGACGCTGGATTGCATAGTGCTATGAGAGAAGGTGTGAATACATTCATCCGCATAGGCTTGATGAGTCAATTATTGTAAGTCATTTGTGTCATTTTTGTAAAACCTTATCTATAGTGAATTTTGTCTAGGCCTGACCATCCGAGGTTTTTCCTAATTAGGTTTTCCTTATACATCTTCGTCTCTCGTGAGATTGTGCTTATTGATTATTGCATGACTTATCTTGCATGTTAAGTTAGTAATTATGTTAATCAAGATTAAATTGGTAATAATTTGATAAGCATGTTTAGAAAGGCTTAGGCGATTATTTGGCATTCTGGTATATTGTTAATTAAATGATTCATTATTAAAAAATGAGACTTTCATCAGAGAAGTCATATAATTAGAAACCCAAGAGGGTCCACTAAAAGTTGTGGAGTTGGAAAGTTTCTTTATGTTAAAGGTACCTTATACTTTCGAAATCTAAGTGGGCACTTCTAAATGTGTGCGGGTAAAGAGGAAGCCAAGGAGAATCTACTAATGATGCACAAGGAACATTGTGGGTATACAAATATCCATATTTACATGTGCTTATAAATGAAAGGTTACTATTGACCCAATATGAGAGAAATGCAAAAAAATAATTGCAACAAGATTGGCTTAAATGTCAAACTCGATTTAACCAACCCAAAAAGGCAATATTTTGAAAGTGGTGGATAAGTGGAGGAAATTCTACATTACTTACTTGAAGGTGAGCTACCTCGGGAACATGGAAAGGGATGATAAGATTTACTTAGAGAAATGTGGGGCTCGTTTATATCTAGTGGATGGTGAGTTGTATTGAAAATGCTACAAGTGTGTAGTTGTGAAGTAAGCTGATGAGGTATCGAAGAAGGCACATGAGCCCTCTTATATGGGTAGGGCCAAACTAAATGACCAACTAATGACGTTGGGGTATTATTAGGACACGATGGAGGCAGACTCCATCAAATTTGGAAGAAGATGGAGAGTTTTTCAGGCTCATGATAACTTGGTGCATGCTCCTTTTATAACACCTGCCCCGTGGTTTTAATCGTACCCGAGTAAATTGGTGACTTTATGTGATCCAATTGAGCTTTAGACTTTGTAATATGAATTTTGGGTCAAATTTGGGTAATATAGTGGCCTGTGTGCAATTAATTCAATTAGAGTTGCCTTATATTTAATTTGGAAAAAAGTTAGGATCGTTCGAATGAGATCCTTGGTCATTCGAACGAGATTCAAATCTCGTTAGAAAGATTCTTCAAATGAACTTCGAACAAAAATCACATGTTTGCTTTTTCAGCCTTATTAGATTCTCGTTGGAAATCCATTCGAATGAGATTGTGTTGTCTTTCGAATGAGGTCTATTCTCGTTCCAACGAGCCAACAAAAAATTTTAGATTCAAAAAATGTTATCATGATCCTAAGCGTTAGATCAAAACACGTGTCTCACTCTCATGACAACAGATCAATTCATGGGAGGAGCTTTAGGGCATTCTTGTAAATCAACCCTTATGGTTTTCGGGGTATATAAGGAGGGGTTTGACTCATTTTTGGGCAACCTAAATAAAATTTCTCTCTCTCTCTCTCTATCTCTTGGAGCCTCACCACCACCTTCTACCACCCTAGAACCACCACCCTTTCACCCTCAACCACCATATTTACGTTATTTTCTACTACATTTAAACCTATAAATCCCATCTACACCATTTATTGGGCAAGATATTAATCTATAGATATGTTATTAGGGAATTTTAGAGAAGAAAAGAAGAAAAAATTATGGAGTTTAAGGGGTGTTTCTATGGAGCTTTCAAAGAGAAGGATTAGTGGACAAAGTCAACCTCTGTAAGGCCACCTTAGGAGGTGGGAGGTTGCCATCTTTTTCTACATCTCATCCACCATTGTTGAAGCTTCCTTTGATGTGGGAAAAACTCTAGTCTTGTTAAGTATGAAATTGCTCTATTTTTCCAATATATGAGTTATATATAATAGAGTTCACCAGAGTAGAATTCATGATTTCTTAATGGTATTGAAGATTTAAGAAACAGGCTTCTAAATGGTTTGAGAAAATATGATAACTTTAAAAAAAATCTTGTGCTTAAATATTATATGAAATAAAATATTTTTCAAGAAATAATTGGACTATGAGCTATTTCTTATATAAATCTTGAAGATTTGTGGAAAAAATAAAGATCCTCAGTCGTTCAATGAGATTCAGATCTCATTATAACGATGCTTCAAATGACCTTCAAACGAAAATCACATGTTTGCAGCCTCGTTAGATTCTCGTTGGAACCTCGTTGGAACGAGATTGTGTTGTCATTCAAACGAGGTCTATTCTCATTCGAACGACACTGCAAAAAAAAAAAATAGAATTTTCAAATTGGAAAAATGTTATCACGATCCTGAGCGTTGGATCAAAACATGTGTCACACTCCCATGGCGGCAGATCAATTCGTGGGAGGAGTTTAGAAAATTCTTGAAAATCATCCCTTAGGTTTTTTTTTTTTTTTTTTTTTTGGGGGGGGGGGGGGGGGGTATACAAGGAAGGTTTTGGCTGATTTTTGGGCAACCCAATCTCTCTCTCTCTCACCACCACCCAACCACCTTCTACCATCCTAAGAACCACACTATTCCACCCTAAACCACCATATTTACCTTATTTTCTACCACATTTAAGCATATAAAACCCAAAGAGAAGAAGAAATTATAGAGTTTGAAGGAGGTTTCTAGGGAGCTTTCAAGGAGCAAGCTTAATGGAGCTAGGCAACCTCTTTAATGCCACCTTAGGAGGTAGGAGGTTGCCATCTTCTTCTACATCTCATAAACCATTATTGAAGCTTCCTTTGATGTGGGAAAAACTCTACTCTTGTTAAGTTTGAAATTACTTTATTTTTCAATATATGAGTTAAATATGATAGAGTTCATGAGAGTAGAATCTTTGCATGTTTAGGTAGTATTTATTGATGATTTCTTAATGGTCTTGAATATTTAAGAAATGGGTTCCAAATGGTTTGAGAAAAGATGACAACTTTCAATAAAATCTTATGTTTGAACATTTTATGAAATTAAATATTTTTCAAGAAATAATTGCACTGATGAGATATTTCTAGTAAATTTTTTGAAGATTTGTAAAAAAAAAAAAAAAAAGATTTGGGAAAAGTAGAAATTTACGCACATTTTCAAAAAACAAATGTCTTCCAGTCTTAAAAATCTTTGATTTACAATTGTTAGAAAATTTCATGCGGTAATCGTGTGTAAAACTCATGTTATGGATTTTTAGACTTAAAATCCATCTTCTCATACATATAAACTTGTAGTAAGTTAATGATGAACATATGAACACGTGTAAGAAGGATTAAACTGGGTTTTAACTTAAAATAAGAAAGATAGAAATTTCATCCCCAAAAGTGTGTTATGAAACAGAGAGAAAATGGTAAATGTGTATTTTCAAGACTATATGTGATGTTGAAGGGAAAATAGGTATTTTCTAGTGAAAATAACTTTTAAATTCCAAAGTGATTTCTTTGTTAAAGAACATAATGAAATCAAGAGACTTGTAACTTTGGTAGTGTGTTAACCGCACAAAGTAATTAAATGTGTTAATCAATTGTTAATGAGTTAAATACATCCAAGAATTTAAGTTAAGTGACTTAACACTCTTTTTGAAAAATAACATTTATGAAAATGGATAAATTGCAAATTTGGTAATAAAAAGGATAAAATTGTAATTTTATGTAAAGTGGAATATTTTTATTAAATAAAAATATTGGGAAAAAGTGTTACACAAAATGATCCTAAAATAAAATGATTTTGGGGATGAAATCATCGTAAATGTGTAAAGAATATGAAATGACGATTTTCTAAGTTAAACACAAATATGGGATGCAGTCCCACGAATTTTGGCTTCGGATGATAAAAGTGGAATAATGTGGACACGAAAAAGTATTAAAACATATGATAAAAGGACTCGGATATGACCGAAAATAATTAAGAAGGGTCTGAAACCCTAGGTCAAAAAACCCGAAATCACTGGTCAGAGCATATGGTGGCATCGCCAGTGGTATGGAGCCCGTTAAAGTACGTTGTATTAGTGCATTTTGAGCAAAAGATAATGAGTAAAAGTGGAACGTAATAAAGAAATTGGTTATGCTAAGAAATCGAGAAAAGACAACCTTTACTAAAATAAATTAATAAAGGTTCGTGATCTGAAAAAGGTAATTTGGGCAAGAAATAGGAAAATGACTAAGTCCAAGTAAAGCGTGAGTTAATGATGCAAGTGGAATGGTTAATGGATAATCAAGAAACTTAAGATGGTTTTAACCCATAATGAACACGAGTGTGTGTTACGAACTGTTTTTAAACGGAAACAAGTACTTTCTAATGCCGAGTGTGCGTGTGTTAGAAGATGGTTTTTAAGAAATATTAGATGGGTTTGGCATGAGTAAAAAGGGAAATATAGGTAAAATAAGTGTTTTTCCTAAACAAATTGTATTTGTTTAAGTACTTAACTAGTGTGTTGAATTGGGAAAATAGTGTTAAGTAAAGTAATAAGGGGCAAGAAGGGTCCTTTATAAGATCAATGTGATTTAATTAAATCAAGTAACGTTTGAGAATAAACAAATATATATATATATATATATATATATATATATGTGTGTGTGTGTGTGTGTGTGTGTGTGTGTGTGTGTGCGTACGTGCGTGCGTGCGTGCATGTATGTACCGTATTTGCATGTGCACGTAGGTGGTACGTTATAAAGTCTCTAGTCTGTCGTTCAATTCTATGTTTCATCGTTATATTTTTCACTGGGCATTCGGTTCATTCCCTTCCTTTATTACGGTAGGTTGCGCAGGATTTCATACTTTTAGAGCATTATACAGGCAATAATTCTAATTATTTTACGTTAGTAACTCTGTATGCTTGGATTATGAGGGCACTTTCTATGGGTCCCACGCGTAGCTTGATATAAATTGGAATCACATGATAAACAAGTGAAATGTTAATTAAAAAAAACTGGAGTAGCAACATTATTTAGGCTGTCTCGTTGCACTTCACACCCAACATTCTCGTCGGATCGGATTTACCACGGGTAACCCATAAATTCGAGTGGGAGCGTTACACCTTCAATAAGCCTCTAAAGTTTGACCACACCCTACACATTTTACACATGTTTTTTTATTTGGTTGGAAATATTACAACGGTGTTTAGAAGAAGTCTTTCATTTTGTTACAACTGAACTTTACACGAAATGGATAGAGGCGATCCCATTACAAAGAATTATTTCTCAAGTATTGGTATAGTTCATAAAGGAATATATTATTTGTATGCCTAGCATACGAAATCTCATCCTAGAAGACTACATGAAGCAACTTGTTTGGAAGGATATAGGGTTACTAAAAGACAAATATAAGATCATTCACAATAGTTCAACCATATCGTATCCTCAAGGTAATGAAAAGGAAAAATCAACTAATAAGATATTTGTAACTGTCCTTAAGAAACTGTTAGAAGATTTCCCATGGTCATGGGATTAAAAAAATTTCAATGGTCCTACGGGCATATAGATCGTCTAAGAGGAAGTGTGTCGGGGTTTCCTCCTTTTGGCTAGTGTATGAATCGAAGATTATTCTACATGTCGAGTTAAAAGTCCCCTCTATAAGAGTGGCACTAAAATATGAATTCTCACTAAATTCAAGACATGTTTAAGTTGTAGCTCTATATGTGTACAGAATAAAAAGGAACTTCAAGCTGTATACCTATAAGATTTCTCTATAGTATGAGAATTTGGTGAATCACAAAGAGTTTTGGGATGAATATTTCTTCATTCGAGCATCCACTCACCACCTGAGAAGCATATCTATCTCTTAGTTTAAGACTACATGGGAAAGTCCTTTCATAGTAAGGGGAGTGGGAAAGTTTGGATTTTATTAGATTTTAGATACTTAAAGTAATTTCTTGCAACCAATCAACTTGAAGTGGTTGAATAATTATTTTGTCTATAAAGTCCCATGAATATATTTATCTTTTTTGGTTTGTGAACAAATAATTTTTTACTTGAGTTTTTCTTATTATGGGTGAGAAACTAAGATCATTAACATTCTTTTGCTCAATTTTTGTGAAGTAATTATAATATAGAATCCATTGGGATGATATATTCATTCTATAACCAATGTTGGGAAATTTGGTCTAAGTTCTTTTTGTTGTAATGAAAAGATCAAGTATTGACATTTTTCATTAACTTTGTTTTATTACTTTATCACTAGAAACTCGAATGCTTTATTTCAATCCTTGGCGTTGAATAACATAGTATTGCCTAATTGTTTCTTTAATTTAATAAATTATTGACACGAGGTTGTAATACCCCGTACTTTTAAAGATATTTAAATTACACCGTGGATGTAATTTGGTAATTTGAAGAATTATTGTGAATAGTAATTCTGGGATTAATGAGTGAAATTAAATAAATTCAATGTTATAAAGTGAATAGTAAATATTAGTTTTCAAGTGTCGGACTAATATTTACATGGATTATATTTTCTTATGAGACTAAGTATATGAGTGGATTATTTTTTTTAATTACATATCGTAGTTGGGTAAAGCGACAAAGGAAAATATTTTAAATTGGAAAATACGCGTATTGAACGTGTTGAGTCAAAATAGTGAATTTTAGTTAAGTGACTCAGATGGATATGTTGACTCCGCCATTGGGTTCGGAATGGCCGAGATAGTCAAAATAGAGTACCCGGGGATAGTATTTGGGTTCCGGGCATTTTTGGACTAGTAGAGACTCGTAAATGAGTACACGAGTCATTTAACAATTGGGTATACACCCAATTTCGGGCTTAATAAGGGGAAAGCCCTTATTTTTCCCAAATATCATCCCTAAGAGAGAGAGAGAGAGAGAGAGAAGAGATAAAGAAGAGAAGAAATAAGAAGAAAGAAAAGAGAAGAAAAGAATAGAAGAGATTTTCGGCGAAAATTCACGGGATTCGACTCGGGGTCGTCGGATTTAATCCGCGAGGCAAGTGTTTAACTTGCTTTATGATTTCGTGTATTTATTTCTCATATTATAGTTGGTATAAAACCAAAGATTTTTGGGTTGAAACTTCAAGGATCAAATGAGTTTTCGGAAGATTAAAACAGATATAGCTCGATTAATACCCAATTTGAGAAATTTGGAATTTATTGAAATTAATTGTTGAAAATAGATTCTAGGATGATTAGATACCTTTTTATATGGGTAATTATGGTTGTTTGAGGTTGAATGATGATGAGAGAGGAGATAAAAAGCTTGGAGGTTTGGGATTTTGGAGAAGATGATGAATAGTAATACAATAGGTTAAGGGGCCAATTCGGTCAGGAAGAGGACTGATTTAGCTCTCGGTCAAAACATAAAAGTTGTAGATATTTTCGATACGGTCGCGTGAGCGCTGACTGCGTATTTTTCGGATTTTTTTCGATTTGATATGATTTTTCTAAGAAAGAAGTTCCGGGGTTGATCATCAACTCGAAAATCAAACCGAAAATTGGAAAAATAAAGGCTAGAATTGTTTGGAGATAGATATTTTGGGTTCCTAAAAATAGTGTGGGGACTTCTAAATATATTCATTTTTGTAAGGCGTGTACTTTGGGTTGGTTGAAAGTAAAATCCAAAATTTACCCAAATAGGGGATCATGAGGAATAATATTTAAAGAGATATTTAGGTGTGATTTGAGTATTAAATAAGGGAATACGTATTTCGGAAGTGTTTTAATTGTGTGACAGCTTATATTATTGCGAAGGAGAATATTCGAGGGTATTGGTTATCGCTATAAGAGTCTGGAGATTATAGCCATAAAATATTGAGAATATATATATATATATATATATATATATATATATATATATATATATATATATATATATATATATATATATATATATCGGCGTTGTTGATATTATTATTGTGCAGTGAGAAAAGCTCAAAAAATAAAATATTGGGGATTAGTCAAATTGATAAATGTGTATGATATTCGAGATATAAATATACTACGTATGAGATTATTATATGGGTTGTGCGTATGCCCTGATGTTATTATATACATGGGTTAAATAATTACCTATGGGAAATTATGTATAGGTGAGATAAATACCTATCGTTATAACATGGTTGTGTGAATACCTAATTGATGATATATTTATACAGGTGGAATGTGTACCTATATTATTGTTTATTATGTGTATGGCATACCTACCATACTTGCTATCATGGGAGGTTGGCGTTCGAAAGAGGACAATCTTATCCTGTGTTGACTTTGGGGGGATTTTAGATTTGGTACCTTAAAAACATAGGACTGTGAAGGGCTTATTTGTGAGTTGATAAGTCTACTGGCTATGGGAGCGTAGGTATGTGCGTGACCCGTAGGTACGTGAACTATGTTCGCCTCCAATATGTGTGATTTGTATTGATACAGTTCCTGAGTGTTGTGGAACATGTGATCCTTTAGTACGAGATGTACTTGGATTGGATGGCAGAGTATGTGTGCACCGCTGTTATGCCTATGGGTGCCGAATATGGATATATGTATTGTGATTAACATATATGTGTAATTGAGATAATCCACGGATGCTTAGTAAATGAGAATGACTAAGCCACTTATATTATAGTTTGGTGGATGATTAATATACTTGTTGTGTATAGTATATTGTTTATATCTATAAGATGAGATATTATATAATCTAACCTTGCATAAGGTAAAAATAATGAATAAAGTGTGATATTACTTCCGGTAAATGAATATCCGGACTTATATGAATATGAATCTTAGGTTCTAATGAGAACTATTAATAAATACGGGCTGGTATAAATATGGTATGTACTGAAGGCCTAATGGATCCTGATGATCAACATTGTCACGTAGTAGTGTATCGGGGGGGATCCTTGTTTCGATTTCGCTTCGCGAGACACCCCACGCACGAACGTAGTGTTGGGAATAGGGAGAAGTTTAGTCCTTAGTACTCGAATTAATGAGGATTATTAGAAGATTGGTAATTACATTAGTTAGGCAGGGTAGCTTAACTAGGTTGTTTAAAAAGGTATGCGATAGTTGTGCACTGTTAGAAGAGGGGTGAAGTGTATCTCATGTGAGAGCGATACCAGTTTAAATATGAGAAATAACATATTTTTAAAATATGAATTTTAAGCACTTGCTAAAATATTTTCAAAACTCGGGCTCTGACCCGTTTCTCTATTTTCCCCTCTTTATCTCTCTCTCTCTCTAAATATATATATATATATATATATATATATATATATATATATATATATATATATATATATATATATATATATATATATATAGGTGTCCAGACACAGGGACACCTGAATGATGATTCTTTCGAATCAGATGTTTGCTGCAGCAACTGTGGATGCAATCAGGTTTATATTAGACGCTTCTATCATTGAGATCTAGATATGAGGTATTGTAGAAACATTCGGGCTTATGGCCCAACTGTACTCATTTATTCTTTTATCGCCTTTTAGTGCGGCATTCGATTTGGTTGTATTATTGTAATGAGTGTTCGGTTATTTTATTTTATTTCATTTCAGTTGTTGCATATAAACTATTATAATTATTTTATTTGAATGGTTTGGTTAAAAATATTAGTTAAATAAAAAATTTGACGCCGGCCTAATAGGATATTAGTAATTAAATTGGTTTTGACAGTGATGCTAAGAATGAACCATATGAGACTCCTGTTTTAATTTGATATAGGAGTTTATTGCCCGGTATTTTATTAGGCAAGGTGTCACAGGTGGTATCAGAGCATTAGGTTCTAGTGTCCTTAGGAATCTATGCGGACGTACTACGCTTTCAACGTTGCTTTTGATTTGATATAGAGCCTTATGATTAGGATTATTGATATCCTCTTGTGAGATTTCGTTCTCCTGCCATTATGTAAGATTATAGTAAATCTTTTGCGCATTTGTTCAGGATTCGTGTACTGATCGACAAAGGGTGACCATGGAAGTCCATTGTGAGGGCAGCAGGAGGCGAGGCTTAGTTAGAGCTATAAGTTGATGTTGGAAATGAGGATTGTGGTAAAGGTCATTTTCCTTGTGGCATTGTCATGGGTTGCTACAATGACTACTAAAATATAGTACTTAAAATTATCAAGAATCGTTGTACTTGAGAATGGTGCTAAACTTGAATTAACAAGTAGAAGGCTCAGAAGCTCTTGCTTAGAGTTAGGTATGGGATTACCCATATGTGAAAATTTGAGGAAATTTTTTTTCACTCGTGAGAGCAATGTGAAATGGTAGGAACGATGGTCACCATATTCGGGGGAGCATGACATATTGCCATTAAATTAATCTTACAGATGAATTTTTCCCTTATTAAGAGTGTGAAATTTGGTGAATTAGATGTTAATCACTAAATAAAAATGGAGTTTTTATAAATGAAAATTTTTGGGTTTATGTTAATATAACTCATGGGAAAATTTATGGATTTGTTAGATTTACTTGAAGATTGGAAGGATTTGATTCCTAAACTATGCTAAGAAGTGTTCTAGGGGTGACTTAGAGTAGTTTGGGAACCTTAAACTTGGGTTAGAATGTGTACGGATTGAATTGGAAGAAGGAAAAATGGGAAAAACGAATTTGGAAGATGATTTGCAGAAATCTCGTTAGAAGTCTGCCCAGGTCGTTTGAACGAGACTTCGTTCGAACGAGACTTCTAATAATAATTCTAACGAGGTTCCAGTGGGTAGTTCGTTCAATGTTGGAAATGTCATTCGAACGAAATGTCGTTCGAACGAGAATTCTGGGTCTTCTAACGAGATTCTAGAATGACTCTTAAGGCCCGATTTTTGTTCCGAATTTCTCGTAGGATTATTTAAATGAGTGTTAAGCCTGTACGAACGTCGAGTAACTTAAAATTTATGAGTTAGCGAAGAATATGCATGATTAGCTGAACAATATTATATATATCGTGTATATATATATACGAGCATATTCAGACATATATATGTGATATGTTAAATATATATGTGTGTGATTGGTATACTTATATGATATAGTTTTTACCGAGTCGGTGTGATAGTCCGACCACTGGTACCCAGGATGATGTGTAATTAATTCCCTGGAAGATGATAGCATTGAGAGACTGCATTCATTGAGTTATAGATCTGATGGATGGTTATTATACTTATATAGTGTATGATATATAAGTATGGATATACTTAATGTGTATAGTATATATATATATATATATATATATATATATATATATATATATATATATATATATATATATATATATATATATATATATATATATATGAGATGTGAAACATATATACACGGATATAATAAAGAATGGAATGCGAGATAAATTCTGGATGAGCTCACCTTTATTATCTGTTTAGATGGAACTTTGATGAGGAGATGTTTCATTACCATGATTGGAGTGCATGGGGACCTTATAGATATAATTTAAGGTATGGAGGATTTATAGTTAAGCTGGGAGTTTAAGCTTGTTGTTGTTCGCGCGAGGAACTTAGTGTTAGTGCAAACGCTTGTGTTATGGCTCTTTGGCATAAGTAATAGTTCTGACCATATTTTGTTGGTAAATGGGATGGGATTATCCCGGTTGCATATTTGAAGCTAATAAGACACTCCACATAAGAACCTTAATGACATCGAGAGTGGACAAATGTTATAAAATGCAAGGATGTGAGTTTTGACGATAAGTCACCTAGTGTAGAGGAAACACTATAGAGTGAGAGCCATTTGATGACTATATAATTATATAGAGATATAAGTGCTATGAAGAAGCACTGAAATTTTCCTCTCACGGCAAGTATGTGGGTGAGGTAAGATAAAGGAAATTAATTTGAGACTTATAGCCAGACTTTGAATATAAGGAAAATTCATAGGAAATACATTTTGGGTATGATGTTCATAATGCTTTTGTAGAGAGTAGGTACCCTAATTAGTTGGACCTTCCATTTGGACAAGATGGAAGGCTATAGTGGTAGAAGTACATTAGTAGGTTAACGAGGTAGGATTTAGAACGTCCCGTTGGTGTCCCTTAGACCGCTATATCTCGATGACCGACGAAGCGAGAGAGTAGTGTATCGGGAAAGTTCCTTGTTTGGATTTCACTTTGCGAGACGTCCCACGCACAAAACCAAGCAAATGTCGGAAGTCGAGAGAGGTCTTAGGCACTAGGGATATAGTTAGAATATTACTCATATTATGTGTGTTAGAAACACCTTAATCTTAGGGCTACCACGAAGTAAGGGCAATAGGACTATCGGCACTGATATAGGAAGTTTATTGTGAGTTAACCATAAAAGATCGATGGAATGATCTTGAGAAGGATTGGTAACGGGAGAATTAAATTTTGAATTATTAACATACGCCTTGAGATGTCTGGAATATAGTGGGATACCATTGTGTTAGGCTATATCTAAATTTGGTTAAACTAGGACGTAATGTCTATACTGATCCTAGAGTAGTGGTACAGGCTATATCTGAATTTCGAGGACGAAATTCTGTTGTAAGGGGAAAGTATGTAATACCCCGTACTTTTAAAGATATTTAAATTACACTGTGGATGTAATTTGATAATTTGAAGAATTATTGTGAATAGTAATTATGGGATTAATGAGTGAAATTAAATAAATTCAATGCTATAAAGTGAATAGTAAATATTAGTTTTTAAGTGTCGGACTAATATTTACGTGGATTATATTTTCTTACGAGACTAAGTATATGAGTGGATTATTTTTTTTAATTACATATCGTAGTTGGGTAAAGAGACAAAGGAAAATATTTTAAATTGGAAAATACGCGTATTGAACGTGTTGGGTCAAAATAGTGAATTTTAGTTAAGTGACTCGGATGGAGATTTTGACTCCTCCATTGGGTTCGGAATGGCCGATATAGTCAAAATAGAGTACCCGAGGGTAGTATTTGGGTTCCGGACATTTTTGGACTAGTAGGGACTCGTAAATGAGTACACGAGTCATTTAACAATTGGGTATACACCTAATTTGGGGTTTAATAAGGGGAAAGCCCTTATTTCCCCCAAATATCAACCCTAAAAGAGAGAGAGAGAGAGATAGAGAAGAGGGAAAGAAGAAGAAAGAAAAGAGAAGAAAAGAAGAGATTTTCGGCCAAAATTTGCGGGATTCGACTTGGGGTCGTCGGATTTAATCCACGAGGCAAGTGTTTAACTTGCTTTATGATTTAGTGTGTTTATTTCTCATATTATAGTTGGTATAAAACCAAAGATTTTTGGGTTGAAATTTCGCGGATCAAACGGGTTTTCGAAAGATTAAAACGGATATAAATCGATTAATACCCAATTTGAAAAACTTGGAATTTATTGAAGTTATCTGTTGAAAATAGGTTCTAGGATGATTAGAGCCCTTTCTATATGGGTAATTATGGTTGTTTGAGGTTGAATGATGATGAGAGAGGAGATAAAAAGTTTGGAGGTGTATTAATGGAGGTTTGGGATTTTGGAGAAGACAATGAATAGTAATACAGTAACTTGTTGGGCTAATTCGGCCAGGAATAGGACTGATTTAGCTCTTAATCAAAACATAAAAATTGTAGATCTTTTCGATACGGTTGTGTGGGCACCAACCGTGTATTTTTCGATTTTTTTTCGATTTGATATGATTTTTTTAAGAAAGCAGTTCCGGGGTTGATCATCAACTCGAAAATCAAACCGAAAATTGGAAAAATAAAGGCTAGAATTGTTTGGAGATAGATATTTGGGGTTCCTAAAAATAGTGTGGGAACTTCTAAATATATTCTTTTTTGTAAGGCGTACACTTTGGATTGGTTGAAAGTAAAATCCAAAATTTACCCAAATAGGGGTTCATGAGGAATAATATTTAAAGAGATATTTAGGTGTGATTTGAATATTAAATAAGGGAATACGTATTGGGGTAGTGTTTTAATTGTGTGACGACTTATATTATCTCGAAGGAGAATATTCGAGGCTATTGGCTATCGCTATAAGAGTCTGGAGATTATAGCTATAAAATATTGAGAAGAGATATAAAAAATTATATATATATCGGTGTTGTTGATATTATTATTGTTCGGTGAGAAAAGCTCGAAAAATAAAATATTGGGGATTAGTCAAATTGATAAATGTGTAGGATATTCGAGATATAAATATACTACGTATGAGATTATTATATGGTTGGTGCGTATGCCCTGATGTTATTATATACATGGGTTAAATAATTACCTATGAGAAATTATGTATAGGTGAGATAAATACCTATCCTTATAATATGGTTGTGTGAATACCTAATTGATGATATATTTATATAGGTGGAATGTGTACCTATATTATTGTTTATTATATGTATGACATACCTACCATACTTGCTATCATGGGAGGTTGGCGTTCGAAAGAGGACAATCTTATCATGTGTTGCCTTCGGGGGAATTTTATATTTGGTACCTTAAGAACATAGGACTGTGAAGTGCTTATTTGTGAGTTGATAAGTCTGCTGGCTATAGGAGCGTAGGTATGTGCGTGACCCGTAGGTACATAAACTATGTTCGCCTCCAATATGTGTTATTTGTATTGATACAGTTCCTGAGTGATGTGGAACATGTGATCCTTTAGTACGAGATGTACTTGGATTGGATAGCAGAGTATGTGTGCACTGCTGTTAAGCCTATGGGTGCTGGATATGGATATATGTATTGTGGTTAAAATATATGTGTAATTGAGATAATCCACGGATGCTTAGTAAATGAGAATGACTGAGCCACTTATATTATAGTTCGATGGATGATTAATATACTTATTGTGTATAATATATTGTTTATATATATGTGATGAGATATCATATAATCTAACCTTGCATAAAGTGAAAAGAATGAATAAAGTGTGATATTACTTCCGGTAAATGAATATCTGGACTTATATGAACATGAATCTTAGGTTCTAATGAGAACTATTAATAAATACGGGCTGGTATAAATATGGTATGTACTGAAGGCCTAATGGATCCTGATGATCAACATTGTCACGTAGTAGTGTATCGATGGGGGGGGGGGGGGTTCCTTGTTTGGATTTCGCTTCGCGAGACACCCCACGCACGAACATAATGTTGGGAATGGGGAGAAGTTTAGTCCTTAGTACTCGAATTGATTAGAATTATTAGAAGATAGGTAATTACATTAGTTAGACATGGTAGCTTAACTAGGTTGTTTAAAAAGGTATGCAATAGTTGTGCACTGTTAGAAGAGGGGTGAGATGTATCTCATGTGAGAGCGATACCAGTTTAAATATGAGAAACAACATATTTTTAAAATATGAATTTTAAGCACCTGCTAAAATGTTTTCAAAACTCGGGCTCTAACCCGTTTCTCTATTTTCCCCTCTTGCTATATCTATCTATCTATCTATCTATCTATCTATCTATATATATATATATATATATATATATATATATATATATATATATATATATATATATATATATATATATATATATATTTATATATATATAGGTGTCCATACACAGGAACGCCTGGATGATGATTCTTTTGAGTCAGACGTTTGCTTCAGCAGCTGTGGATGCAAGCAGGTTTATATTAGACGCTTCTATCATTGAGATCTAGATAGGAGGTATTGTAGAAACATTCGGGCTTATGGCCCAACTGTACTCATTTACTCTTTCATCGCCTTTTAGTGCGGCATTCGATTTGGTTGTATTATTGTACCGAGTGTTCGGTTATTTTATTTTATTTCATTTCAGTTGCTGCATATAAACTGTTGTAATTGTTTTATTTGAATGGTTTGGTTAAAAAGATTAGTTAATTAAAAAATTTGACGCCGGCCTACTAGGATATTAGTAGTTAAATTGGTTTTCGACAGTGATGCTAAGAGTGAACCATATGAGACTCCTGTTTTAATTTGTTATAGGAGTGATCCCCCGGTATTTTATTAGGCGGGGTGTCACAGAGGTATCATCAATTCAAGAAACTAGTTAAACATTAAAAGCTCAAAAAGCTTGATAAGGAAATGATATATAATAATAATAATAATAATAATAATAATAATAATAATAATGATGATGATGATGATGATGATGATGATGATGATGCTCCTGTGCGGACCAATTCGCATTTTAAGAGTGATGACCGAACACGTGTCACCTGACGGTGAGTCTAGAAATTATCGACTAAATTATAGGCACACACTCTCTCTCTCTCTCTCTCTCTCTCTCTTCTGGGCTCACCGCCAGGTGACACATGTCAGGTCCGCACTCTTAAAATGCGGATTGATCTGCACAAGAGCAGTATTGTGTGTGTGTATATATATATATATATATATATATATATATATATATACCAAGAGGATAGTCCTATTGCCTTTTGACATCCATTAGTAAATTTATATAATTTCTGGAATATTAATCATACTTTGGTAACTCGACAAGTCGAGCCCAAGCGACCAAGTAAAATTGATAACCAAATGTTTAATTTTTCAAATTATTTATAAGTTAATTCATATAGGCAGAGTAATAACTCCTCTGGCGATCAAGTCATTCTGTAGCAAGCATGTAAAGTCTAGTTCAATCTATATACTAATATGAAATGCTTTAGAGTATCTCCAATGGCCTAACCAAAATTGCTTCCATAACCAAATTTAACAACATTGTTTCAAAACAGCTCTCGAGCGGTCTAATCAAAATTTAACAACCCTAAAATAAATAATCAAATTGGGTTAACGGATAATCAAAGTTAGCAACCTTTTTACAATAATCAAAAACTGTGGAACCCACGTTTTTATCGCCAACCACCCATAAACTATTCCCGCTATTCAAACCTACACCGTATTTTGCAAATTACTTTCGGCACGATCATCGACGACGACAGATTTTTCCTTCAAAATTTTCCTCTCCTTTCTACGTTTAAATGAAGACCCATTTATCATATATATAATATCAGTTACATCTTGCTTTTGTTTGAGTCTCTGGTTCCATTAGACGAACTGTTCAGGCTAATTTGGGAAGAAGAAAAATACCACATCTATGTTTTTGGATTGAGGTTAACATGCAGAATTTTAAAGTTTCAAACGGTGTAGTTTTGTGTTTAATTTACTGATTTTGATTAGTGCATAAAATAACCATTGTGGATGTCCATATTGTTAAAGTTAACAAGAGTGCAGTTGCCTAATTAAATACTGATGTGTCAATCTTTAGTATAATTATTTTGATTAGGTTGTTGGAGATACTACAAGCATTTAGTTATGTTTTGAATCTAGCATGTCCACGCAGACACTAAATTGAAAGGAAACATTTACTTTTGCCTTGCAACGAGCACAACCATGTGGGATTCTTGATATTAATATCTAAATCTGCCTTTTGAAATTCCTCATGTGATTACCGTCTCTTTCACATATCTTAGCTGTAATATAAGAGGTTTTCTTCATCAAAACCCTTGATATTTCTTTCTTATTTATTTATGAATGCTAAACAGATCACTGACTTCCATAAATCCCCTTTCCCCTCCTCTCTATGAATTCTAACACCCATATCTCTTCCTCCCCTATACATATGCATTCGTGTTTCATATTGATAAAAGTGCTATGGCGACTGGGATAGAAGCCCGTTAAGAAATGTTGTAATTTTTTCTAGAGTTTTTGGTGATAAAGTATTCAGATTCGAGTGATCTTCGGGCTATTTTAAAGTTGGAAGAACGCATAAAATGGATGGGATTTAATAAGTTTTTGGCTTCAACAATATATCCCATGTATTTTGAAAAGATGTTGGTTGATTGTCTTTTAAAACTGATTAGAAGAGGTGTTGACGTGTCTTGGCTTGGATGGTAGTGGTGGTGTGGTGTTTTAGATGCTTGCACTTGTTTCTCAATTTGATGGATGGGTTTGTTGTTTGGGATTTCAAGTGGGTATGGTGTGAATTAGGAGATGGTTTGGGTTGTATTTGGCTTTCGAGTTTGCAGGTTAAGGTCGGACCAGGGGGTTGAGTCCGGCTTGGTAATGGAATGGGGTTGCCATGGTGGATTCGGGTTTCAGCAGGTGGGTCGCGATCTGGGGGTTGCCATGGTGGATTCGGGTTAGGAAGGCAGGTGGTATGGGTGTTGAGATAGAGTATGGATCGAGCTACAGGTATCCGGGTCATGGAAGTGGGTCATCCAATTATGGCAGGGAGCTGCTTTGGTGGGTTGTAGGTGGAGGTAGTTTTATGTGAGGTAAGTAATTTAATGGTGGTGTGAGTTATGGAGGTAGAAGAGAGAGAAAATGGGTGTTTTATTTTAATGGAGGAGAGAGAAAGAGAAGGTGGGAGGTTGGAGATGATGAGGTGAGAGGAGAGAGAAAGGATAAGTCTCGTTTGTTTAGTTTTGGTGTTAGTTGTGAGAAGTTATTGGGTAAGAGCATGCCTAATGCGTAAGGTAAAACTGAAATCAATTAGTTGAAATATGCCCTAAGCAAAGTGAGGATACTGTTGTGGGTATAACCAACCTTAATAGTAGCAAAACGATGTCGTGTGGGGGGTAAATTGACAGCCTGATGTTCCGCTTAAGGTTTGACTAAAATTCAATTTTTCTCCCAAAATTCTTATCTTATTATGTTTAGCCTCAAAATTTAATACCTCAAAATTCTTATCTTATTTGAGAAGAGATAACATGTATTTATAAATAAAAAAAAATCGTTGAGAAATGTAGCCGTTGGAAAAAAATAATAATAATAACACAAGTTGTTATGTGTTTTTAGGATGTAAACATTTAGGGGTAGAAAGTGGTGTTTGGAAAAGTTGAGGAAATGGTAGGCCGAACAGATGTTCCGTTTTAGGTGCTTTAATTTTTTTTCCTTGCGCGAAACTACATCTTTCGCTTTAGAGGGGGCCCACTTAAACCAACTAGTTTAATTCTATATTTGCTAAATTTTACCCTACCAAATTGTATATTTGATTATATGCGGTACCCATAGCATACCTCAAATTTGTATATTTGACTATATGCGGTACCCATAAGGGATGCTCTAAGTAGGGTGTGTGAGAAAAAGGTGTATGTGAGGGAGTGTGTTAGGTGTATGAGTGTGTATGAAAATAATGTGTGTGTGTGTGTAAGTACTTTATTATATATGAAAAATAGAAAAAATATATATCATTATATTTACAACACACACATTTAAAATATAAAAAGACTCACAATATAATAAAAGTAAAAATATAAAATATAAAATAAAGAGAATATTAAAAATACGCACGCTTAAATATATACAAACACGGACGTAACGACACACACGTATTGTATAATATTTATATAAAATACTAAAATACTTGAAGCAAAAATAAATACCCTAAAATAAAATAACAAGAAATAAAAATGACACAACTTATATATATATATATATATATATATATATAAGTCTAGAGAGAGAGAGAGAGGCTAAGGTGCATCACATTCCTACATCATTAATGAAACTACATCCCAATACACTTAAAATGACACTAGGTTAGATCTGACTTAAAACAACACCACAATCACAACTCTCACGTCTCTCTCTCTACAATTCTAAACCCAATCAGACCCAAATCTTCCGGTGTAAAAAATACCCCCAACTACCGGAGCTACTTTGGACCGCCAGAGGTAAAATCGACAAACCCACTTGCGTTTTTCTTTTTTTTTTGCTTGTCTGATTTCTCACTTGATTTTGGGCACCTCAGTTGCGTTTTTGTTGTTGATTCGAACCTAATGATAGAATACATTGCTGAGTTTTTTTTTTTGTTGCTCATTTTTTGCTCAATTAATTTTTTGCATTTAGATCAGTGCCCCAATAGCAGTTCCCCAAAGCAGCGTTTCATTATGTTGTACCAGTGCCCCAATGTTAACTGTCCAAGCAGGTCTTAGAAAAAATGAATTTTCATTACAAAGTCAATGTATAGGTGCCCCAATGTGTATTGTCCCACTATGTTTCATTACAAAGTATATTTTCATTACAAAATGAGTTAATTACAAATTCAGTTTTATCAGCCATCCATTTTCATTACAAAGTCAGTTTTATCATCATCAATTTGCATTACAAAGTCAAGTTTTATCATCCATCAAGCAGGTCTTAGAAGCAACAAAATGAATTTCAACTCAAAAATAAATTCCAACACCCAACATTCATTACAAATTTCTAACATTCATTACAAATTCCCACACCCATTCATTACAAATTTCCAACATTCATTACAAAGTGCACTAGAAATTAACCGAAAAATACACGGTAAATGACCAACACAAGTAGTCCTACAATAAGACATCTCAAATACACTCTAAACTTGTTGAATTCGTTTCGTAATGTCGCCAATTCCATCTTCAATGCATTGATCTTTGTCGCCAACTTGTAATTATCGTTTCCCACAGACTTTTTATCGTCCAACCATTGAAAAAAATTACACGACCCATCTTGATTATTCGGACAACATAAAAAACGACTTCCGGGATTTGCGGTTGTCTTCGATGTACGAATAATGGTATTCAGCTCCACAAGAACACTTCAATTTTGAATAACTTGAACCAGTGCTTGTTGTCATTCCTGGAAAAAAAATCATTTTTTTAGACTTTAGACACTACAGTTTTTTAAACCCTAACTGAGAAAAGATAACTGATAAATTAGGAATTCAGAAATGAAAAACCACCCGAGCCAATTAAACCTATAGTGTATTCGTGAATAACCACCTGAGCCAAAAAAAATGCAGCTGATCTAAATGCAAAAAATTAACTGAGCGAAAATGAGCAGCAAAAAAAAAATGCAGCAATGTATTCGATCATTAGGTTCGAATCAACAACGAAAACGCAACTGAGGTGCCGCCCAAAATCAAGTGAGAAATCAGACCTAAGAATCAACCCAGCAAAAAAAAAAAGCGCAAGTGGGTTTGTCGATTTTACCTCCGGCGGTCCAAAGTAGCTCCGGTAGTTGGGGGTATTTTTTTACACCGGAAGTTTGGGGCTGATTGGGTTTAGAATTATAGAGAGAGAGACGTGAGAGTTTTGTTTGTGGTGTTGTTTTAAGTCAGATCTAACCTAGTATTGTTTTAAGTGTATTGGGATGTAGTTTCATTAATGATGTAGGAATGTGATATAGGAATGTGATGCACCTTAGCCTTGTTCTCTCTCTCTCTCTCTCTCTCTCTCTCTCTCTCTATATATATATATATATATATATATATATATATATATATATATATATATATATATATATATATATATATATATATATATATATATATATAATAATAACACCACATACACACTAAGCAATTATATGACACACAAGGGAGGTTTGGGATTGACTATGAGACAAGTTTAGGCTTTATTAATGCACATTTGTCTTGAATTGAAGCGTTTGAAATCACAAATGACATTTGACTTACAAGAAAGACATATACGCACATAGTTACTAAAGACTATCACTGCTGAAATGTTAAAATTGCTGAAAAGTTAAAAGTTATATGAACATGGGTTATCATCTAAATGCACACCATATGTTTGATAACATATTTTCTTCCTGTAGTGTACAAAATACAAAAATAGTTTAATATTGTGATTTGGATTAGAACTCTGGAATTGATTTTATTAGTAATAGAATAATTTATTGTGCACATATCATCCTATGTATTGGTTGGTATAGGTGGGCATGTTACTTTTGGTTCATAAGGGTAATTTAATAAAATCTCAACACTTTGTCCCTGGATTATTTGATTTCTACATTGAATGGAAATCCTTGAGTAGTAACAATATACAAGGCTTCAACAAAAAGTTAATTTGAGGGTCTATGATATGTCTATCTAAGGTACACCAATTTTCATCTTTACTTAAAAAATTCATGTTTAGTTATCTCGATTTTGCAATAGCAATTGTCCTTAGACATTTTTTTTGGCTTTGAGTAGGATCGTGGAAGTACAATTACGTTGAAACTTAAGAACCAATTTTACATTGTCTTCTCTTTTTATACATGATCCTTTAAAAAATAATTTGTTTGTTATCAAATATTTTATTGATATGTTATCAATGATTTAAAATGTAATGAATCTTCCAAAGACATAGGTTGCGTTCAATATTATTTTAATGCATGAAATAGGTCCGCATGTTTTGAACTAGCAATAACGAATAGAATATTTTGAACAAGATATATAAACAAAAAAAGTCTTTGTTTTCCACAATGTATTTTTTTTCTCTCATGTTCTTTTCGTATCCTTCTCTGTATTCTTCGATTTTTGTACTGGACACACCAACAGTCATCTCTAAATTATCAATCACTTTAAATCTGCATCTCTTAAAATCTAAAAAAAAAACTCCCCTTCTCTATTTTTCTTTTGATATTCAACAACATATCATCCATATTGTTGATACCAAAAATTACCCACTTACGTGGACCAACCAGAGATGAACGCGTGTCATCCAACATGGCAAGAATACTTGTTAGCAGGATATAGACTCGCCGACCAACACATGGGAGGCCGACCAACAGGGAGAATGCCGATCATCAATAAGAAGACTGACCAACATGGTCAGTAAAGCGCCAACAGTCATGTAAATTATGAACGTCATGTACTAATGTAAATGCCTAATTTATAAAGGCATTCCATCCTTTTACATTCTATCTCTTTATCTCCCTACACTACACCAAAAATAGAAATCTGGCACGGTATAAAACCATGCAAGATTTCCCAATCTGGCATGCTTTAGGCACGCTTTTAAAATTTGCCAGATTTTAATCTGACAAGCATTTGGCACACTTTTAAACCGTGCCAGATATTGAATCTGACACGATTTTGGCACAGTTTAAAACCATGCCAAAATTTCCATTTTCTGGCACGATTATAAAGCGTGCCAGATTGCTTTATAAGCATACTCAAATTTTATAATTTCATACGATTTTGGCACGGTTTTAAACCATGCTAGATTTTTCAATTAATAAAAAAATTATTTGGAAACAAATCTGGAAAATCAGCAAATTCCAAATATGGTAGGAAAAATATTAATTATTCGCAAAAAAAAATCAAGAAAATTCACAAATTATGAATATCGCATGTTGTTGATAAACTAATGTATATACAAACTTCAAAATATTACAAGAGTTAATAGTTCCTAGATAAACAAAATTAGGCAGAATTTCCTCTATTTTCTGAGCATTCCAAAACCTGCTAATACAAAACCTGCCAATATAAAGGCCTGACCACCATAAAATATAACAATAAATTTACGAAATCCCGCACGGCCGTAAAAGTTGACAATAAAACTACTGAAGTCTGCACAACCATAAAAGTAAACAATAAAACTACTAATGCCTGCACGATCGTAACACAAAAAAGAATTCTGAATATTAACGACACAAAATAAATAACTCCCCTATTGTAAACCATTGAATTCTTCATGTGTTCCATGTGGAAAAAATCTAGCGATTGAATGCAATCCTGCAAAAAAATACGACACCAAAAATATATGATATTAGTAACCAAGTAATTTTAAAAAAAATCATATCCTAGTTGAAAAATTGCATATAAGAGTTACAATTATTATTATATTCTCAAACTAGAAGTCTCGTGACTACGTGGTCAGTTCATTTGAGTTACATTAGTCTCATACAAGGTGTTAGTGCCTCTTACGGGGCTGTTTTGGGTTTTCACCCTTTAACGGTTTGTTTTTAACTTTAATCTAGATTTTTTCAAATTATCACCATATTCTCAAACCGAGAGACCTCTGACTACGCGGTTAGTTCTTACGAGTTATATTGGTCCCGTGCGAGGTGTTCATGCCTCTTACGGGGCCGTTTGGAGGCTGATTTGGATTTTCACCCTTTAACGGCTTGTTTTTAAGCCTAAGTTAGATACTTTCAAATTATCGTCATATTTTCAAACCGAAAGACCCGTGATTAAGCGATAAGTTCCTACGAGTTACATTGGTCTCGTACGAGGTGTTAGTTCCTCTTACGGGTAGTTTAGGGGCTAATTTGGATTTTCACCATTTGACGGCTTATTTTTAAGCCTAATCTAGATATTTTTAAATTATCATCATATTCTTAAACTGGGAGACCCGTGACTACATGGTCAGTTCCTACGAGTTACATTGGTCCCGTGCGAGGTGTTCACGCTTCTTACGGGGCCGTTTGGAGGCTGATTACGGTTTTCAGCCTTTGATGACTTCTTTTTAAGCATAATCTAGATATTTTTAAATTATTGTCATATTCTTAAATCGGGAGACCTGTGACTATGCGATCAGTTCCTACGAGTTACATTGGTCCGGTACAAGGTGTTCATGCCTCTTACGGGGCCGTTTGTGGGTTGATTTGGGTTTTCACCCTCTAACGGCATGTTTTTAAGCATAATCTAGATTTATTCAAATTATCATCATATTCTCAAATCGGGATACCCGTGGCTACGCGGTTAGTTCTTACGAGATACATTGGTCCCGTACGAGGTGTTAGTGCCTCTTACGGGACCGTTTGGAGGCTAATTAGGGTTTTCACCCTTTGACGACTTGTTTTTAAGCCTAATCTAGATATTTTTAAATTATCTTCACATTCTTAAATCGAGACACCCATGACTGCACTGCCAGTTCCTACAAGTTACATTGGTCCCGTGCGAGGTGGTCATGCCTCTTTCGGGGCCGTTTGGAGGCTGGTTTGATTTTTCACCCTTTGACAGCTTCTTTTTAAGCCTAATTTAGATATTTTCAAATTATCGTCATACTCTCAAACTGGGAGACCCGTGACTATGCAATCAGTTCCTATGAGTTACATTAGTCCCGTGCGAGGTGTTTCTTACGGGGCCGTTTGGAGGCTGAGTTGGGATTTCACCCTTTGATGGCATATTTTTAATCCTAATCTAGATATTTTCAAATTATCATTATATTCTCAACCTGGGAGACCGATGACTACGCGGTTAGTTTCTACAAGTTACATTGGTTCCATGCGAGGTGTTCATGCCCCTTACGGGGCTGTTTGGAGGCCGATTTGCATTTTTACCCTTTGATGGGTTATTTTTAAGCCAAAGCTAGATACTTTCAAATTATCGTAATATTCTCAAACCGAGAGACCGATGATAATGCGGACCGTTCCTATAAGTTACATTGGTCTCGTGCGAGGTGTTAGTGCCTCTTACGAGGCCGTTTGGAGGTGAGTTGGGTTTTCACTCTCTGATGGCTTATTTTTAAGCCTAATCTAGATATTTTCAAATTATCATCATATTCCCAAACTGGGAGACTTGTGACATCGCAATTTGTTCCTACGAGTTACATTGGTCCCCTGCGAGGTGTTCATGCATCTTACATGGCCTTTGGGGGGTGGTTTTGGTTTTCACCCTTTAACGACTTATTTTTTAAGCCTATGATAGATACTTTCAATTTGTCATCATATTCTTAAATCGGGAGACTCGTGACTACACAGTTAGTTCCTACGAGTTACATTGGTCTCGTACGAGGTGTTCATGCCTCTTACGGGGACGTTTGGAGGCTAGTTTGGATTTTCACCCTATAACGACTTGCTTTTAAGACAAAGCTAGATACTTTCAAATTATCATCATATTTTCAAACCGAAGACCCGTGACTACGCGATCAGTTCCTATGAGTTACATTGGTCCCGTACGAAGTGTTAGTGCCTCTTACGGGGACATTTGGGGACTGATTTGGGTTTTCACCCTTTGACGACTTAGTTTTAAGCCTAATCTAGATACTTTCAAATTATCTCCATGTTCTCAAATTGGGAGAGACGTGACTATGCAGTCAGTTACTATGAGTTACATTGGTCCCGTGCGAGGTGTTCATGCCTCTTACGAGGCTGTTTGGAGGCTGATTTTGGTTTTAACCCTTTGACGGCTTCTTTTTAACCCTAAGTTGGATACTTTCAAATTATCATCATATTCTCAAATCGGGAGACCCGTGACTACATGATCAATCCCTAAGAGTTACATTGGTCCCGTGCGAGGTGTTCATGTCTCTTACGGGTCCGTTTAGGCGATAATTTAGGTTTTTACCCTCTAACGACATATTTTTAAGTGTAATATAAATTTATTCATATTATCATCATATTATCAAACCAGGAGACCCGTGACTACGTGGTCAGTATTAACGAGTTACATTAGTCCCTTGCAACATGTTAGTGCTTCTTACAGGAATGTTTAGGGGTTGGTTGGAGTTTTCACCCTCAAACGACGTATTTTGAAGCAAAATCTATATATATTCAAATTATCATCATATTCTTAAAACGGGAGACTTGTAACTACGCGATCAATTCCTACGGAGTTACATTGGTCCCGTGCGAGGAGTTCATGTCTCTTACGGGTCCGTTCAGGAGATAGTTTGAGTTTTCACCCTCTAACGGCATATTTTTAAGCATAATCTAGATTTATTCAAATTATCATCATATTGTCAAACCAGGAGACCCGTGACTACGCGATCATTATCAACGAGTTACATTAGTCCCTTGCGACATGTTAGTGCCTCTTACGGGACCGTTTAGGGATTGGTTGGAGTTTTCACCCTCAAACGACATATTTTGAAGCAAAATCTAGGTATTTTCAAATTATCGTCATATTCTCAAACCGGGAGGTCCGTGACTACGCGATCAATTCCTTCGAGTTATATTGGTCCTATATGAGGATTTCATACCTCTTACGAGGCCGTTTAGGGGGTAGTTTGAGTTTTCACCCTTTAATGGCATGTTTTTTAGACTAATATAGATATTTTAAAATTATCGTCATATTCTCAAATCGACAGACCCGTGACTACGCGGTAATTTCCCTCGAGTTACATTGGTCCCGTGTGAGGTGTTCATTCCTCTTACGGGGCCATTTGGAGGCTTATTAAGGTTTTCACCCTTTGACGACTTCTTTTTAAGAATAATCTAGATATTTTCAAATTATCATCATATTCTCAAACTGGAAGACCCGTGACTACGCGATCAGTTCCTTTAAGTTACATTGGTCCCGTGCGAGGTGTTCAAGCCTCAAACCGGGAGACCCGTGATTACACAGTCAGTTCTTACGACTTACAATGGACCCGTATGAGGTTTTAGTGCCTCTTTTGGGGCAATTTGGAGGCTGATTTGGGTTTTCACCATTTGAGGCTTGTTTTTAAGCATAATCTTTATATTTTCAAACTATCATTATATTCTTTAATCAAGAGACTCGTGACTATGTGGTCAGTTCCTACGAGTTACATTGGTCCCGTGCGAGGTATTCATGTCTCTTATGGGGCCATTTGGAGGTTGATTTGGGTTTTCACCCTTTAACGGCTTCTTTTTATGCATAATCTAGATATTTTCAAATTATCGTCATATGCTCAAACTGGGAGACTTGTGACTACGTGATCAGTTTTTACAAGTTACATTGGTCCCGTTCGAGGTGTTCATGCCTCTTACCGGGCCGTTTGGGGGTTAATTTCGGTTTTCACCCTCTTACGGCTTGTTTTTAAGCATAATCTAGATTTATTCAAATTATCATCATATTCTCAAATCGGGAGACCCGTGACTACGCGGTCAGTACCTACGAGTTACATTGGTCCCGTGCAAGGTGTTAGTGCCTCTTACAGGGCCGTTTGAAGGCTGATTTGGGTTTTCACCCTTTGACGACTTCTTTTTAAGCCTAATATAGATATTTTCAAATTATCATCATATTCTCAAACTGGGAGACCCGTGACTATGTGATCAGTTTCTACGAGGTGTTCATGCCTCTTACAAGGCCGTTTAGGGTTGATTTGGGTTTTAACCATCTAATGGTATGTTTTTAAGCATAATCTAGATTTATTCAAATTATCATCATATTCTCAAATCGGGAGACCCGTGACTACACGGTTAGTACCTACGAGTTACATTAGTCCCTTGCGAGGTGTTAGTACCTCTTACGGGGTCGTTCGGGCCTCAAACGACATGTTTTTAAGCACAATCTAGATATTTTCAAATTATCATCATATTCATAAATCGAGAGACCAGTGACTATGCAGTCAGTTCCATCATGTTACATTAGTCACGTGCGAGGTGTTCATGCCTCTTACGAGACCGTTTGGAGGCTAGCTTGAGTTTTCACCCTCAAACGTCATGTTTTTAAGCATAATCTATATATTTTCAAATTATCACCATATTCTCAAACCGGGAGACTCGTGACTACGCGACTAGTTCCTACTAGTTACGTTAGTTCCATGCGAGATGTTCATGCCTCTTACGGGGCTGTTTAGGGGATGGTTTGAGTCCTCACCCTTTAACGACATGTTTTTAAGCCTAATATATATATTTTTAAATTATCGTCATATTCTCAAACTGGGAGATCCGTGGCTACACAGTCAATTCCTACGAGTTACATTGGTCCCGTGCGAGGTGTTAGTGCCTCTTACTGAACCGTTTGAGGGTTGGTTTAGGTTTTCACCCTCTAACAGCATGTTTTGAAGCCTAATCTAGATTCCTTCAAATTATCGTCATATTCTCAACTCGAAAGTCTCGTGACTGTGTGGTTAGTTTCTACGTGTCACATTAGTCCCTTGCGAGGTGTTAGTGCCTCTTACGGGGCCGTTTGGACACTGGTTTGAGTTTCACCTTCAAACGACATGTTTTTAGGCACAATCTAGATATTTCAATTTATCGTTATATTATAAAATCGGGAGACCCGCGACTACGCGGTCAGTTCCTACAGATGATGAAGATTAAGGAAAAATTTCAATAAGGAAATAGTGAGCGAATGAATATTTTTCTGACTGTCTTGTAAGAAAAAATAATTTATTAATAAACAGGAGAAGTGTGAAGTAGTTCACAATGTGCAAGATACCATTTACACGAAAAAATTGTCATTTGACATATTAAAGAACTTTTGAGATTTCTGTATTTTCATGTTCATTCACTTTCCTTAATTTTGGAGTACAATTTACTCCCATAATCAAAGGGCATAAATTAAGAATTGTATAATCCTCTTAGGATATCTCATATAAATGTACAAAAGCCCTCGATTAGATAAATAGGTTTCGATCTTGACCATTGATTATCTTAAAACTGGTGGTTTCTTAAAAAAATTGACTTTCAAATAACTAGATCTTGAAAAGAGTAATGATCAAAGATATTTGAAAATACAGACCATAAATGTTGTCTACAAATGGAAAAACTAAATGAAGGCATGACTTACCCAATCAAGAAGATACGCGAACTCCACTTTTGGCAGGTAGCTTGTGTTGCCTTTTCCACTAACAATCTCTAATGCAATAACTCCAAAGCTATAAATGTGTGCTTTATCTTTCAAGTAACCTCTCATTGCATATTAAGGTGCCATATATCCTTTGGAAAAGTAAAATTTCACGAAGTAATGCACCAGTAAGTATATTTCCATAAGCAAATAAAAAATAACATCATTGCATCATATAGTCTATATGTAATATGATCAAGCCAAAAATAACAGAATATAATAACCATATGATTAGTGACCTTCTTATGAGAAATTGTAGTAACATAAATTAATTCATTTGTTTGCAGTACTAGCCACCAACATTCAATAGTTACTTAACACGAAGGCCCCAAACATATAGGATTGGTGAAATGAGGAGCACTCATATTGTTCCAGCAATTCATGTGCTGATATGCGTGTTCTCTTCTTAATTAAGCTTAGCTAAACTAAAGTCTAATATCTTAGCCTTAAGATCCTTATCAAGTAGCACATTGGTAGCCTTTATGTCCGATATCTTCATGAACAATTTTCAATTCACAAGACTTAATGGAACTGGTTTCTTTTAATTTCTCGTGAAACTAGAAAATAAGGAGAATTAGAAGTTTCAGCTTTCCCTATTATCCGTTCCATCTTTACTGAAGAATGAACAATTCAGGAAACCCCTAATAACCTTAGGATGTTTCCATTATAATTGCAACCTAAAAGAAAATATGGTTTAAATACCTTAAAAACTAGAACAAATAGAGCATGACTTGCTTACAGTACGAACCACTAGAGTGTTAGAAGAGATGAAATAGTGAACACTTCCCTAGAGGGTATCACATTCGTCTGGGGTCTGGCTTGTTGTCCATAGGTACAGATGGTGAATGTGAGAGAGATACATTTGAGGAGATAAACCCCAAAGTAGGCAACGTCTTCATGCAAAACTTGACAAGATAAGTTAGATATAACGAATATAACAATGAACATTTATCATATATAAAGATTATAATGTTTTTCTACACTTTTTTCTATGAAACTTCTAATATGTTTTTTTGATTGTCAAACGTGTAATAACCTTTTAGTTTTTGTAATTTTCAAATTTGTAAATGTTTTTTCTGTAACTTTTAGATTTTTTAAAATATATGGTAACTTGAAGTTCTAGAGAAGTGTTCCAGCTAGGCTTCAAAATCCTTGGCACAAGCAGCTACATTTTTCACCCAATACAAACATCAAATTCAACTTGAAAACAAAATCCTAATAGAGATAGAAATGAAATACAAACATAGCTGTGATTGATCTACACACAATGTACCAAACCAAAATTCAAGAATCTACAAATACAGGGAAAAAAAGTTAGGCTTTAATTTACACATATTCTACTTACAATACTAAGATAAACTAGCAATCATTTTGTCATGACAACACAAGCTAATCTCCGAAGTCCAAAAAAGGCTACCAAAGTCTCAAAAAAAGGTATGCCACTGAACAATAAAAAAATAGCAAAAGTCCAAAAAAATTTTATGGTCATTCTTAAGTATAATTCTGGCCATTATCAAGGTACCAAGTCTAAAAACCATGGCAACAATAAAAAGTTTGCTAAATAAGTATATTTCCTTGAAACAATAGAGTAAAAATAAGTATATTTCCCTGAAAAAGAGTACAAATAAGTATATTCTGGCCATCAATATTTAAACACAAAAAAAGAAGTAAAAATAAGTGTATTGCCCTGAAAAAATATCTGAAACCAATCAAACACACCCTATGAGACTAAGAGAAGTCAATCCTGATGATAAATAACTATGTACATTAACCATTAAGAAATTATGGTTTTTTATCGCCGGACTGAACAATCAAGGAAAACTCTACATGATTTATGTACTTTTAATCAATTATCTTGCTGATGGTACAAAGGATTAAACATCATGAATAGTAAAAAAAAGTAACATGTGAAAAGATACCTCTGTTTTTTGCATACACCCCGCACTTTCTTAATATTGTCATTATTTTCAGTAATTAGAAGTATCAATGTTCTATTAGAAAACCAAGATTAACTCAACATCCAATTGCATGAAACCCATACTTATCAGGTATGAACAATCTGCATATTTAAGTCTGACGTGTATAAAAAGATCATAACAATCTGTATTAAAAAATGAGAATAATTATTTAATAAGAACAATCTGCATTAAAAAATGAACACTTGCCTAGAGGTAAAACATAACAAAACATCAATCAAAACATAACATTAAAAAAGGAAGAGATAAAGAGAGATAACTATGTTCAGGATTGTCGAAGCCCGAGCTAGAAGAATAAGAGAAATCGACGGGAATAATGGTGAGGTCGGAGCTATAGAGATCTTTTCTAGTAACATCTAGGGTTTGGCTACTAATGCACTTGGCTCATAAATGAAACTCCATGGAAAAGAACACGCACTGGCCGACCACATCGGTGTGGCAGGGAAGATATCAGGTCAACCTCGAGATAGAGGGTGCATGGGGGTGGGGTGGTAGCGGGTCATCGAGAGGGAGGGCAGAGGGTGGTAGCGGGTCTCGTAGAGAGAAGGGAGAGAGAAAAAAGTGCTGATAGGGTTTGTGAATTGGGGATGAAATTGGAGTTGGCTTAACTTAATGAAGCATGCTATGATTTGGCACGGTTTAAAACTGTGCCTGATTTTCACGTAGTTTTAAAATGTGAAAAATGAGGCATAAACTGTGCCAGAATCTAGCACTGTTTAGAACTGTTCCATATTTTCCTTGTGCAAGCGTGCCAGATTAGTGTTTTTTGTGTAGTGTTTCCAAACTATAAATACACTTTAATACCTTCATAATGGGTAGAGGTACAAGTCATTCAGAACACAAGAGGCAAAACATAATACAAGAAACACAGCGGACGCAGGTTGTCCCATATAGCCGAACTCTTTTATTGACATATATTAATCTCTGATTAAACAATTAGACCTAGTCTAGTTTTTTACATCAACACATATATTGTTTAAATAATGTCTCAAAGATGGTGGTAAAAAAAATATTTAATTGATCTAAAATTTTTATTCGTTTTTTTATTTCATATGTTCCACACATTGGGTCTCGCCCGCGCATCACGCGAGTTTACAACTAGTTAACTTATATATTGCAAATTTGAAATAATTCACAATAATTATCCAAGCAGAATAATAGTCACATCACTCATTTCATTATAACAAAAGTCCTAATATAAGGGGTAAATGTAACAGTTAAAATGAACACAAATCAAAAGACTTTAAGTAACATTAATTTACATGAAGGAATTTTCCCAACACTATAAAAATTATACATTCTCTTTCATATGCATTACTCAAAAGTGCATCCATCTCACCCTCAACCTCTTCTTTACTCCTTTCAACATGATGAGTTATACCCTCTCCACCTCTATATAATCTATCTAATTCATCTTCGAGAGAACTTATTTGGTCCTTCACGGCATCCGCTTGACTTTTATGCTTGCAAAATTTTTTCTCTCATTTTTCTTTTAGATTCAACAACTTCCTAAAAGAATGCTAAGTGAAATGTCAGACGTTTGCATCCTTTATATGGAGATAAAACATATAAAATCCCTTAAAGTCCTTGATAGAAGAAATGAAGTTCTTCTCTTTAGAAGATTTGACTTCTCTATGGTGAGAAGTGAATCGATAGAGTTAGTTGGACAAACTCCCGATATTGGTTGAAGTAATGCCATAAATGGTGCGAATGCCCCCAAAGGTGAAAACCTCTAAATGATTATTGAAGATAATTTCTAGTATGTATTTATTGGTTGGATTAAATTGATCAGGGTATTTCTCAATCCACAACCCTTGAAGTCTGTGTTGTAGGGCATCCACATTCACTAGGTGAATGAAGCTAGTGTTAATGAAGTACGACTCTTATAAGTGCCAACTTCTCCTTCCTCATCCTCTTCTTTGTCATCCTCATTTTCTCCTTCTTCTCTAGAATCCAGTTCTTTGCCTCTTGGCTCATTTTCAGAAGGTTCTTCGTCTATTTAAAAAAGGGGGAGGTAGAACATAAAGAGAACAAGAATATGAGTTAGAATAAAAAAGGGGAAAAAGATAGCAAGAGAGATACTCGAGTCTTAAGAGGCACTAACATGACCGCCTCCTCGTCTCTCTCTTTTAAATATTTTCATGAATGAATATATGTGAAATGATAAATAAAATAAGGTCATATCATTGGAAATAATCTAAACTACATGTTCCTTAACAAATACTTGAGCACCCAAAACAATCAGCTCCATGGTATTAGACACATAAGGAAAAACGAAACATGTGTGAGAACACGAGAAAGTATGAAAAATGACAATAATGCATATAAGGGGGAATAATCCCAATAAAAGATAACATTGGACTCCTTTATAGCTGAACCACTTTAAAACCTTTTTTGTCTCTCTTTTATTGACATATATTTATCCGTGATTAAACAATTAGACTTACTCTAGTTTTTTACATCAACGGATTGGCACCGTCTGTGGGAACGTATTTCTAAACATATTCACACTCATTTACTTACGATAACTCAAAGATGACTGACATTCCTGAGTCCAGTGCTAGAAATGATGACAATTTGCCTATTTCGTCTGCTCCTCCAACAAATAATGATTTGATCAGAATCTTGGCTAGTCTCGCTAGAGGATAGGATGCCATGCAAGATACGATCAGGAAATTAGCCCAAACACTATAGGTCGGATATCCTACCTTGTCTATTCACAGAACTATGCCACCGCCATGCCAAGATTCAGCATGCATAGCCACTCTGGGACTTCAAGAGATACGTCCTATCGTATAGGAGCAAGTTCTTCCCTCAGGAGGCATAGCCACTCCAGGACTTCCATAGATACATCCTATCGTCCAATAGTAAGTTCTTCCCTTAAGACTTCAAAGTCATATAATGAGCAGTCTTTTTCTCTTAAAAGGTTAAGTGCCTTAGAAAGGCTGAGCCGAGCATCACCCTTTGATCATCTGGAACCTAGAAGGAATGAAAATGTTCCTAGGGTATTATCGAGTCATACACAATGACCATTCGACTAATATGAGGCATCAACCTAATCCAAATGATCCGTCTGATGATCTTCCCATGCCGAGCATACCTCTCAGGGAGAAAGCTTAGTGCAGACAGTTGGCAGCTGAGTTGCATCGCATAAATCTAGTGCAGGTAATCATTCATGGAAAGGCTCAATCGAGAGGGTGGAAGACAAGTTGGGAGAAATGGTAAAGGCGAAGAACCCTTTGCAACGAAGCTTTGTGAAAGGGTCTCCTTTTGTTCAAGCTATTGTGGATTTCCCTACTCCTTCGAAGTTAAAAGCTCTTTCTTATTGTTACTCCCAAGTATGATGAAAAAATTGACCCTGTTCTTTACATAAGACAACATCAAGTAGCCACAGACATTTAAGTTGTTCCCAATAAGATGAGATGTAGGGAATTCTCAGGTACCATAATATGTCCTTCCCAGATATAGTACAATAACATTCCTCGAGGGCAAATTTTTTATTTTAACTAGCTTACCGAACTATTTATTGGTAATTTTCACTTCAGGGCCAAGACGATAAAGTGAGTATCTCATTTTTAAGCGTGTGACAGCGTGTAGGAGAAAGTATAAGAGAATATATTACTCGCTTCAATAATGAAAAGTTGGAGGTCATTGATTATGAGAAAATATCTATTACAGCTTTCATGAGTGGACTGCTTCCTGAGAAGATTTAATACCTAAAATGATGATGGAATTGGTGGCTTAGGCATCCAAGATCATGAATACCGAGGAAATAATGGCAGCGAAGTAGAGCTCGGTTACAAAGTTAGAGGGAAAAATCGAGAAGAAGGAGCATAAAGATAAAAAAGATTCAAAAAAAAGAAAATTTATGAAAGGTTCAGGAAGTATAACAACTACACTCCATTAACGATGGGCAATCACCATATTTTGGAGGAAATTAAGCATAGCAAAGAGGTACGTTGACCAGAGAAATTAAGAGCACCTGCTGGGAATAGGGACAAATCCAAATACTGTGAATTTCACAAGTCCTATGAGCTATGACATATCATTGTATTACTCTACAAAATGAGATAGAAATCCTCATCCGTCGAGGAAAATTGGACAAGTTTATTGATCGGTAGGACGATAAAAGAGCTCGACGTAGGTCAAAGTCTCCATATAGGCCCAAGGAAGAAAAGAAAAGGAATCATGAAGATGATCCCGATTTCCCCCCAAAACCCAAGAAACCAGAACGTGAGGTATTTACACTTAGTTTTGGTTCCTCTTATTGTCAGATGATTATAGGTGGAGACACTAGAGGTGAAGATCACACTACTGGGAGAAAAGCTAACCTAAATGAGGCTTTATCTTCTTCTTACATCCAGAGGATTAATCTAGTCGAGGAAGATAGGCCGAGGAAGGTGAATAAATAAAAGTTAATGATTGGGTTTTCCCAAAATGACCTGTTAGGAGTTCTGTACCCCCATGACGACCCTTTGGTGGTCAAATTCAGATATCAAGGTACAATAATTTCCAGGGTGTTAATTGACAATAGTAGCTCAGCATATTTCATGTTATATTCCTATTTTCAAAAGATCGATTTGAAGCTCAGTCAGCTAGATCCGTACCAAAGGCCCTTGATCGATTTTTCTGGTGAATTTTTTTATCCTTTGGGCACAATCAAGCTGGAGGTGTTGCTTGGCACCTGGCCAACAAGTCGAACTGTGAAATTTCATTTCTTTGTGATGGACAAGAATGTGCAGTCATCCTATAATGTCATCATGGGCATGTAAATGCCTTATCTATATGATAATGATTTAAATAGTTGTGGAAATTCCAATCACTAACTTATTTAATTAGAGTCAAATTATGAAACAAATCAATTCAGACGTTAAACTCAAATATCAACGTGCGTGGAGGTGTTAGCCATAACAAATATGTGAAACAAATTTCAGGAAAAAATTCCCGCAGGGCAAAACCTTTTTATTTCTAGAACTTTGACAAGTTTACAATACCATTGACTTACATACAACCTGATAATCATCCACAAGTGTAACGCATGGTGTCTTCATCAAACCTTCAAAGCATCGGCTAGAAATTAGCAATGGTTCATACGCAGCTATACCACAATGGACACGCAGTCCAAAAATACAGTCTTTGATAAATAATCAACACGCAGAAGATCCTCAATAACACGCAGTCATAAACTTCATAGATACTCACCCCATAATAGCATGCAACCCTAGGTTGTAGAGATCTCCCCACAAAGTATGAACAATAGCAAAATTATGCTTTGGGTTCCACAAAACAACTCACAGAAAGTACTTGGGATTTTGTGAATTGTAAAACAAAATAATGAACCCTCAAAATGTTGGAGAATAATAGACAAAACATATTCTGTCAAAACTCAGATTTTCTCCACACGAAAATCAGAAGTCTGACACCCTTATTTATAATAAAATCAAGGCGGTGGCGTGTCAGCTTAAAACACATCTCGTTCGGACGATATACGTTGTCGTTTGAGCGAGATACGATCTCGTTCGAACCATATACGATGTCATTAGAACAACAACATACATGTTTCTCAAAAAGCTTAAGTCTTTTGAATATTTTGAAAACCTCAAAACTTAAGACTGTTTACGAGATCAGAAACAGTTATCTAAAACTTTTATGATAAAATATTTTTGCAAATAAAAAATAATTTATTAAAATTCCAAAAAAAAACATTTAACCTTTTATAAATATATCCTAACACTTTTAATGTGAAATGTAAATGAAAGTTAAACACATTTTACCAAATTCATCTTTGTTGGGATTGAATGTTGAAGTCTTCTTATAATTCGGATTCATCTTTGAAGATGTAAGCTTCTCAATCCTTCAACAACTTGTAGCAACTTGTAGCGGTATACAAAATACTAAATTGTGATGGACAATATCCTTACAATTCTCCCCCTATGTCTACGTCGGTACAAAATGAAAATATTCGAATTATCGAACTAAATATGACCTATACAAATCCAACCTCCCAAAGACTCAAATGTGGAAAGATAAAGTGACAAGTCTTCAAACTTTTCAAACGATGCTTCAACAGTCAACTCTTCAAAACTCCATGCTTTTCTCATAAGGGTGTGCAATAAAAAAATCTTCAATTGTACCTACACACATGAGACAAAGCAAAAACCTCATGACGTATCGAGTTTGAAATGATATAAACATAAAACATGTAAGCATAATCAAATCTCCCCCATACTTAAACTCCCCTATTAAATCATAATTCGTTCTCTACCTTTTTATTTGTTCGAAATAGACAAGGAAAAGAATGAACCACATACAAATCGGGGTGTCAGGGTAAACCAAGGCAAACAAACTATTTTTGAATTTTCTAATTTTTTATACAAAAATGCAAAAATGATGTTACAAAAATCACACACCATGAATTTACACTAAGATAACCAAATCATGGATACAGAATGAATGGGTTTGAACAAATTCGATAGGAAAATCAACTCAATCATATCATATGTGCAAGATGGATAAGTGTACTCCTAACGAATGAACATAAAAAATAGTCCCTAGGTGTAGAATTTGTTGAATTTAGATGACATCGTCTTAATCATATCAACAAATCAAAGTATAAATGATTTCCACACCAATAATGTGTAATACCCCGTATTTCTGAATATTCCAAATATTCCATTTAATTAGATTGGAGAATTAAATGAGAAAATATCGTCTTGATTTAAATTACGTAAGAGTAGTAATTTAAAGATTTTTATGTAAAATTGTAATTATGGTATATTAATCGAAAGATAGATACCGGTATATATTGCATCATTTTTATTTACTTAGTGCGAGTGGTAAATAGTTACTTAACGCGTGTAGACCGTGTTGGGGTGAGAACAAGTAATATTTTTTAAGTGACTCAAATGATAATTTAGAGGTCACCAATGAGTCCGGAAGGGTCAAATTAGTCAAAATAGTATACCCGGGGGTACTAGTTGAGTCCCGGGGCAATTTTGGACTAAACCGAGACCGTTCGGGGGCGTTTTGGTCTTTTAACATAAGAGGGTATGGAGACCTACGAAATTGAGAGTTTTATATCAGCCGTATGATAGATGAATTAGGGTTAGAACACCCATGACTACACCAATACCATTAGAGAGAGGAGAGGCACCACTTTCTAAAGCAAAAAGAAGATTTGGGAAGGATTCAAAGGGGTTTCTACCATCAATCTTGTTGGGGAAGAAGGATTGAAGGATGAAGATCATCAATCATCAACAAGAACCACGAAATCAGACCCTACTGATCATAAGGCAAGTTGTTTATTGCAAAAATTTATAAAGTTATAATACCCATGTGTAGGGTTTTTGAATAGTTTTGGTTAAATCAATATTTTGATTGGAGAATGATGATATTTATGCATGTTGGGATAGGAATCGCATGTAGAATGATTTAAACTATGTAGATGATTAATATTCAGATTAGACTTGATGATTTTCGGAATAAAAATCTGGATTTTGAATGATAATATGGGAAGAACACCATAACTAGGGTTTCAAGAAATTCTGGGTTTTAATGCATTATTTCTTTAAAAGTAATTGGAATTTTGATGTAATTGACACGTTAGAAACTGTCCTAGTATGTGTGGAAATATGTTAGGATCATTGGGTAAAAGTTTCGTGGACAATAATGGAGTTTGGAAATTTGTTAATGGAGGAGAGGATCAACGAAGAAGACAGACTGCGTATGTCCCTGTTCGATCGATCGATCGAACCCAGCCGTCGATCGATCGACGCAAGCTATTTTCCCAAAAATTTTGTGTTTAATCCTTCGTTGAGTTCGGGAATGAATGGGTATTCTAGGATTTACATTATACTTATATGGGAGTAAGAATAAGACCAGTAGGTATATTGTTGAGGTCCAATAAGGCCATTGGGTGTAGGGATTGGATTATGGACCGAGGAGAATAATCCGATTTAGTAGAGTATCGGGGACTTCGAAAATTGAGTTACGGGGCGAAGTGAATTCAATTTAAGTAATAGACCAGTAGGGTAAGCAATAACTACTGAAATTATATGTAAGGGGTAACTAGGACCCTTAGAGTTGTGTGAATACTCAAATAAATACGATTAATGAGATAAATCGTAAAGCGAATAATTGTACGGTAAATATATGAGATTAAAATATTACGTAAGTATATAATTAATAGGTCGGGCGTGTACCTACTGAATTATGTGATCTTTTAGGTAGAGAGATTATACCTAAATAAATTATGTTAGGGTCGATGAGACATTCCGAACTAACATAAAGTTATTATAAGTTTGGGGTCAATGAGAAATACCGAACCAAACTTTGAACTGGTGTCGCGATGAGAGAGTCCCGAACCAGAATATGTGTATATATATATTTTTAAAATAATTGGGGTCGATGTATCATGCCGAACCAATTCTTACTTGGGGTCGATGAATCATTCCGAACCAAGAGTCCTTTATGTGTATAAAAGGGGCAAAATAGCAGTGACTAATATTTTGTATATATTGTGTGTGAAATATATATACCTGATGATATTCTACTTCCGTGTATTAGTAGATTGTTATATTATGTATTTAAAGATACATACTGAATTGGTAAGTTAAGTAGTGAAACTTAATTACGAAATGAACCTTTAGATAGAGAAAATCTATTTAGTAATTCAAGTAGCGAAACTTAATTACATAAGTGGGAAAGTCAACAATTGTGAAAATTGTAGTAATTTTAGTAGTGAAGCTAAATGAGAAGTCTTGAAAAATAACATAAATGAAATGTTACTTGAGAATTAATTAACATACGCGAGATGTTAGTAAAACGGTTGTACTGTATGGGCGGTACTGGAACTTGGGTACAGATAAGTTCAGTTTACTACTTTGGTTTTAGTTAGCTTGAGAAGTAGGGCTAGACAAACTAAGTGTGGAACGTTAGGTGTGCACCAAAGATGAGGGGTGAGTTAACTCAAGAGAGTGTACGAGAACCTAACATGTGTAATCAATAACCGCATTTTATATTGTGATAAACGCTTGCTAAATATTTTCAAATATTTTGAGTACTAACTCTTGCTATAAAATATTTTCAAAACCTTTTAGGTGTCCAGCCACAGGGACGCCATGTGTGATGATTCCATTCCAGACTCGGAGTTGTAGCACTGTGGATGCTTACAGGTTTTGACTAGACGATATCTCTCATTCAGATCTAGCACAGGATCTCGCACTCTTCTATGTATGGACTTGTGGTCCGGTATTAGTCTCAGATGTTAGTTTCAGACTAGTGGTTATTCTATTGTTGTTTGGGATTTTTTTTTGCCGATGGTTTATTCGGTAATACTTTTGTTCTATTGTACTTTTACTCTGTTGTATGAATTATAGTACATGATTATTTGTACTTTGTTCCGCATGGTTGATTTATCTGTTTTAAGAAAGATAAAATTTGGCACCGGTCTAATTTGTACTTAGGGGATTAGTATTTAAAAAGTTTTCGACAGTGATGCTAAGGATGAACCATTTGAGAAACCTGTGTTAATTTAATGAAGGCCTGATCACCCGATGTTTAATTAGGCGGGGTGTCACAGATGGTATCAGAGCATCAGGTTCTAGTGTTCATAGGATCTGTACGGCTTACTACGTTTTCAGCGTATCGTTTGATTGATATAGAGCCCAATCTTAGGATGATTGTACTCCTCTACGTACGTAGTTTACGTTCTTCTGCTATTTAATAGACGTAGTGTTATATATATACGAGTCCGGTTGGGCACGGTACGTCGAATATGGTGGTAGGACCAGCATTGGCGTTAGCAGGACTACAGGAGGGAGGAGCTCGGCATAAAGCATGGGGTGTTCGAAGATGGCAATCATAGGAGAGATGACCGTGGTCGAGGTCACTCCTAGCGGGTAATGGAAGTAACTGCTGCAATTGTTGTTGAGGCATAGAAGGCATTTTCCAAGTGTCGTGACGGCAAGAGGAATGCTAGTCTAGACCGCCCAATGCAGTGATAGTGGGAGTAGGTCTGAAGAAAATTTGATGAGGACGAGCCGTAAATGTGATAAAACGGCGACTGTGCATGTTAACCAATGGAAGTAGTATGTCCAGAGGTTTTGGCATTTGGGACGGAGTAGAAATACTCAGAAGTGAAGAAAAATTTGAGTAAATTTTCAGGCAACGTGGCGGGGATACCAGTCACTACATTCGGACCGAGGGTCCGTATATATAAATAGAAGAACTTTACGTATAGTTTAATCGCAAAGTTATCCAATGATGATTCAGAAGCATAGTGAATGGGAATATGAACCCCTCACGTGAAAGCCTGGTAGAGGCCAATCGTGAGAGAGAAATTTATCCTGTGAAGTGAACTTGTACCGATGAGATAGGTATAAGGGAAAAGAGCCCTGGAGAAAATGGACTCTCAAGTTATAGCTCGCAATTTTTGGTAAAACTCTTCTTGAACGACTTATGTATATGAAGACAATATGGTACTTCCTACAAGGTTGAGGTTAATGCTCCTGGGTGGGTGGAGCTAAGGGAGTTTAGAGATTTAGTCAAAGAGTAAGACTGAATGTAATGGGGCTGGTGCAAGCCATAAGTGGAAACTCACTAGAGGATTTAATGATTAGATCCTAAGTCGGGACTGCTAAGTCCCATAGTGCGTTCCTCTTGGTCAGCAGAACTAAGGGAACCAAGACAATAGTGTTCAGGATCGAGACTACCCAGTCCGAGAGGAGGGGTACCCAAACCGGTCAGCATGGCCTGGAGTCAGGAATTTTTGAAAAGATGTCTAGTGTGGATTCTAGGGCCACGCATTTTATTTTTAGCTGGAAATTATTTAAATAAATAATAACTCCAATAAGTTTTGCTTTCCGGAGAGGAAAAGCGTGTTATGTCCGCGAACCATCTAAATCACCAGAGCGATGTATAAGGAAGTATATGAGTTTTAGCCTCGAGTGAATGGGGTATATGACGACTCCTCACCTGAAAAAGGGTAGAGTTGTCATTATTCATCAAAATGTGAGAAACTTCGAAGATTATGAACATCTCTTAGTAATGGATTTCGGTGTGTGGGAACCTAAATGATGTGAGTCAAGATATGTAGTATTACCGCTGAGCGGAGAGATCGAGCCCGCCGTTGTATTTAGTGCTTAAGACTTAGTGATAGCATAAGCGCGGTGCTACTTGACTCCGTTAGAAACATTGGAGTATAGTTGCACATATTGTCGAGGAATCGAATTTGAGTATCTTGACTATGTGGTGTTCCGACAATGCTCAGTAAGAATACATGGGGAGGAGTCCCTTGTTTAAGTTCGGTTGCGAAAGGGAATACGACTAAATTTTTGCACGTCAGGAGAAGTGGCATTGTTAGATGCTAGGGCATTAGTGGAGCCGGTAGTGTTGAAGAGAAACACTAAAAGGCTTACCTCACCACGAGGGGATAAGTGGGACTTTGTGGGCAAGGATTTGATTTTTGGCCTATAGGGTATTGAGAATACCCATAAGATTGTAGTCACGTCGTGTAGACTAGGCAGGAGTTGAAGAAAAGCATGATACGGGTGTGACATTTGCAATGTTTTTGCAAATGTGCACGGAGAAAAGGGTGTATGGGCGCCCTAGTCAATTGGATTCCTTAGACATCCGAGATAGAGGGATGCGGAATATTTTATACGACGTTGGGAAAATTAGGAAACAAGTCGTATCGATGAAAGGGGTTGAACGTCATGGGAGATTGACGATGATCCAAGATTATATGTGCTGAGAAATCCAGCACACCCTATGGGATGAAAGTCGGTGGGAAACCGTTCAAAGGTTATCTCTTGATATGGGAGACCTAACTGTGGTGAAGAAGTAGCGCAAGGTGCTACTTGACTGAGTGTTGTGAGTGACTTACGTGTTACTAAAATGTTGATCCTTATAAAGTAACCAACCCAAAAAGTGCGCCAATTGCGAAGAGTGAACGAATTGTAAAGTATAATAAACCCGGAGAGAAAGGGGAATAGAGTACCACTTCAGGAAAGATGACGTAAGTGGGAAGCGATGTTGAGGAGAGACGTAGTGAGATTGTCTCCAGATACACCTCTAGTTAATAGACAAGTTAGAATCGAAATGAACAAACGGAATGTGGTAGTGAACCCACATTTCCAATGATGGAGTGAGGAGACAAACTTATAAATTATTGATGGGTTGTGAACATCATAATTAAGCCAATATTTCATTGGGGGTAGCGAAATGGGGTGACCGGGATGGATTAGTATGTAGTTGAAAAGGGAGAGTGCAAGGTGCCGCTCTACATGATTGTGAATTAGGATGAAATCCTAAAATTCCACCCTATGAGAGAAGGTCAGGAAGGAATAGAGATAAAGTTTTATTTTGAGTGCGTTGTGCTACCTACGACTCAATGTTAGTGAGAAAGAATGATGATACGCCCTTATGATAGTGGAATTTTGGTGAAGCCCACTGATCAATTCATAGGTTGAATGTATGCCTATAAGAGCATATTTATAGGTAGAGTAAGCACCTATATGGACCGTACGTGAGGATTAGGTTCGTGGGTACCGATTACGAACAATACATGTACTTTGGGTGTGGTTCGAGGAGACATTTCGAACTTTTAGTCCTTAACGAGTGATATGAGGACATTCTATTGGAGTGTGACATTTTAAGGCATATGAAATGTGAAAAATATGGCTCACAAATTGTCTACTCATGTGCGATGAGATATATACATATATTAGTGCTCGAGATGTGATCCCGAGACAAGTAATTAATAACTATTGGTGATCGAGGTGGAATTCCGAGCCAATAACCCCAAAAGTGTTATAGAAGGGGGGTGATTATAAAATAAGTGTTGGTAGTATATGCTATGTGTAAGATATATATACCTATTGATTTTTACTACTTATGTGCATTAGTAAGTGTGCTTAATCTCTGTATTGGGGTCGATGATGTTCCGGACCAATACATGGGGGATCGATTTGGGGCCGATGATTTTTGCCGGACCAATTTTTCCTTAAAGTATATATAGTGTGTGAAATATATACCTTATAATATTCTACTTATGAGTGATAGTAGACACTTAGATGTTATATAGAGATATACATCAAATGGGTAAATTAAGTAGGGAGAAACTTAATTTCAAGAATTAACGTTGGATTGGGAAAATCTATGGAGAAATTAAGTAGTGGGACTTAATTATGTTATGCGGCATGGGCAAAGTGCGATAAGGATTTATAATGAAGCAAGGCATGTACTTGGGGGCGACCGTTAGGATATTATGATTTGGTATTGGGTATTAGAGGATGCAATTATATTTAAGGTCCTTAGCCTTAATACCAACCTTATCCTAATTTCGAGGACGAAATTCCTTTTGCAAGGGGGGGAGTATGTAATACCCCGTATTTCTGAATATTCCAAATATTCCATTTAATTAGATTGGAGAATTAAATGAGAAAATATCGTCTTGATTTAAATTACGTAAGAGTAGTAATTTAAAGAGTTTTATGTAAAATTGTAATTATGGTATATTAATCGGAAGATAGATACCGGTATATATTGCATCATTTTTATTTACTTAGTGCGAGTGGTAAATAGTTACTTAACGCGTGTAGACCGTGTTGGGGTGAGAACAAGTAATATTTTTTAAGTGACTCAAATGATAATTTAGAGGTCACCAATGAGTCCGGAAGGGTCAAATTAGTCAAAATAGTATACCCGGGGGTACTAGTTGAGTCCCGGGGCAATTTTGGACTAAACCGAGACCGTTCGGGGGCGTTTTGGTCTTTTAACATAAGAGGGTATGGAGACCTACGAAATTGAGAGTTTTATATCAGCCGTATGATAGATGAATTAGGGTTAGAACACCCATGACTACACCAATACCATTAGAGAGAGGAGAGGCACCACTTTCTAAAGCAAAAAGAAGATTTGGGAAGGATTCAAAGGGGTTTCTACCATCAATCTTGTTGGGGAAGAAGGATTGAAGGATGAAGATCATCAATCATCAACAAGAACCACGAAATCAGACCCTACTGATCATAAGGCAAGTTGTTTATTGCAAAAATTTATAAAGTTATAATACCCATGTGTAGGGTTTTTGAATAGTTTTGGTTAAATCAATATTTTGATTGGAGAATGATGATATTTATGCATGTTGGGATAGGAATCGCATGTAGAATGATTTAAACTATGTAGATGATTAATATTCAGATTAGACTTGATGATTTTCGGAATAAAAATCTAGATTTTGAATGATAATATGGGAAGAACACCATAACTAGGGTTTCAAGAAATTCTGGGTTTTAATGCATTATTTCTTTAAAAGTAATTGGAATTTTGATGTAATTGACACCTTAGAAACTGTCCTAGTATGTGTGGAAATATGTTAGGATCATTGGGTAAAAGTTTCGTGGACAATAATGGAGTTTGGAAATTTGTTAATGGAGGAGAGGATCAACGAAGAAGACAGACTACGTCTGTCCCTGTTCGATCGATCGATCGAAACCAGCCGTCGATCGATCGACGCAAGCTGTTTTCCCGAAAATTTTGTGTTTATTCCTTCGTTGAGTTCGGGAATGAATGGGTATTCTAGGATTTACATTATATTTATATGGGAGTAAGAATAAGACCATTAGGTATATTGTTGAGGTCCAATAAGGCCATTGGGTGTAGGGCTTGGATTATGGACCGAGGAGAATAATCCGATTTAGTAGAGTATCGGGGACTTAGGAAATTGAGTTACGGGGCGAAGTGAATTCAATTTAAGTAATAAACCAGTAGGGTAAGCAATAACTACTGAAATTATATGTAAGGGGTAACTAGGACCCTTAGAGTTGTTTGAATACTCAAATAAATACGATTAATGAGATAAATCGTAAAGCGAATAATTGTACAGTAAATATATGAGATTAAAATATTATGTACGTATATAATTAATAGGTCGGGCGTGTACCTACTGAATTATGTGATCTTTTAGGTAGAGAGATTATACCTAAATAAATTATGTTAGGGTCGATAAGACATTCCGAACTAACATAAAGTTATTATAAGTTTGGGGTCCATGAGAAATACCGAACCAAACTTTGAACTGGTGTCGCGATGAGAGAGTCCCGAACCAGAATATGTGTATATATATATATTTTTAAAATAATTGGGGTCGATGTATCATGCCGAACCAATTCTTACTTGGGGTCGATGAATCATTCCGAACCAAGAGTCCTTTATGTGTATAAAAGGGGCAAAATAGCAGTGACTAATATTTAGTGTATATTGTGTGTGAAATATATATACCTGATGATATTCTACTTCCGTGTATTAGTAGATTGTTATATTATGTATTTAAAGATACACACTGAATTGGTAAGTTAAGTAGTGAAACTTAATTATGAAATGAACCTTTAGATAGAGAAAATCTATTTAGTAATTCAAGTAGCGAAACTTAATTACATAAGTGGGAAAGTCAACAATTGTGAAAATTGTAGTAATTTTAGTAGTGAAGCTAAATGAGAAGTCTTGAAAAATAACATAGATGAAATGTTACTTGAGAATTAATTAACATACGCGAGATGTTAGTAAAACGGTTGTACTGTATGGGCGGTACTGGAACTTGGGTACAGATAAGTTCAGTTTACTACTTTGGTTTTAGTTAGCTTGAGAAGTAGGGCTAGACAAACTAAGTGTGGAACGTTAGGTGTGCACCAAAGATGAGGGGTGAGTTAACTCAAGAGAGTGTACGAGAACCTAACATGTGTAATCAATAACCGCATTTTATATTGTGATAAACGCTTGCTAAATATTTTCAAATGTTTTGAGTACTAACTCTTGCTATAAAATATTTTCAAAATCTTTTAGGTGTCCAGCCACAGGGACGCCATGTGTGATGATTCCATTCCAGACTCGGAGCTATAGCACAGTGGATGCTTACAGGTTTTGACTAGACGATATCTCTCATTCAGATCTAGCACAGGATCTCGCACTCTTCTATGTATGGACTTGTGGTCCGGTATTAGTCTCAGATGTTAGTTTCAGACTAGTGGTTATTCTATTGTTGTTTGGGATTTTTTTTGCCGATGGTTTATTCGGTAATACTTTTGTTCTGTTGTACTTTTACTTTGTTGTTTGAATTATAGTACATGATTATTTGTACTTTGTTCCGCATGGTTGATTTATCTGTTTTAAGAAAGATAAAATTTGGCACCGGTCTAATTTGTACTTAGGGGATTAGTATTTAAAAAGTTTTCGACAGTGATGCTAAGAATGAACCATTTGAGAAACCTGTGTTAATTTAATGAAGGCCTGATCACCCGATGTTTAATTAGGCGAGGTGTCACATAATGTCCAAAATTATGTAATGATTTTTCATGACTTTCAGGGACGTTCAAACCGTTGAAAATTCTATCCAAACTCCTTCATTAAAAGATAATGTTTTTTATTTTTCTTATGAGGATGAAACTAAAATCTATTGGCCCTTTTTGGCATAATTTTCTTTTTATTGCCTTGTAAATTTTTTCGGGCTCTTTTATACCTCATTGGACCCCGGATAATTTTTAATTCCTCACTTTTTTAGGTCCATTTAAATGGTGGCTTAATTGCAAAGGATAAATGAGTACCTTTCGTAGCCCTTCCCCATTTTTCAAAATAAAACACACAAATCTCACAAACGGTTTATAACATGCACTACTTTTTGTCAAGTTTTATCGCATTTGGCTGGTTGTATAGACAAAATTGAGATGGAAACACTCAACCAATATGTGATAGACAAAAACAATAGTCAAACAAATCCGTGCATGTGTGCAATAAATGACAAATAGAGTCAATCATTTAGGAAGCAAAACTATATCATCTCAAAGAATCCAAACTTTGTAAAGCACATGAATGACACATTATATTCTCTCAAAACACTATCAAATAGTCACATGGATATGGCATGAAGTTGTGACGTAGTCATCCTAAGTGTCAATTCATATAAGGTACAAACAAAATACAAAACGCTTTTTGGATTTTTCAAATTTTTCTCAAAAAAGAATCTTTTTGTATTTTTCAAAAATTTTCATACAACAATCCAATATAAAACGTACATGTCAACATACTAGAAAATATATATCATGAAACCACAACAAATTGAAAAAGATGTTACTTAGGCAATTTAATACAAGATTAAACTATTGAAGTAACTCCAAACTATTTTTTGAAGAAACTCTTTTCTTTAAATCAAAACAGATTAATCACAAGATGTGTTTAATAAAATATGCACGAGATTTCTTCAAGATTAGGTAACTAGTTTTGAAAAATAAAACTAAAAGGTTTAAATTATCACACCAGCAAGAATGATATGAGGAGATGTAGAAAGATTAAAGACAAGGCATTTTTAACGTGGTAAAACCTCACCCAACTGAGGAAACATCTACGGTGACTTCTAAGTCACAAACCAAAAATCCACTAAAGTAAAATATGCAAGTTACAAACTATTTAACACACATGCAAACTAATCAGACCTATATAAGTTTAGAAATATACCCACTGGTTTGATTCTAACTTTTCTGCAGTTCTGAAGTTGATGTGACTTTCCCAGTTTGCTAACTTCTTCACTTTTTTCTAGTCTTTACGTTAACTCTTATTAATTCAAGATCTTATACCCAACACTTCTATGTTGTAGTGTGTCAAGTGTTTGTGAAAGTGCTTCTAACATATGCATGCAGACACACACACACACACACACACACACTTGTTTATACAAACGAGTCCTAGCAAATTACAGATCAAATCTAAATGATGTTGTTTTCAGTTTCTCTATTCTTTAGAAATAAAAAGACTTTATTTGACCTTTCAAATAATCTCGGAATCCAAGGTAGGTCATATCGATTTTCAGAGGGTTTTGAAAATATTTTTGAAATTGAAAACCACCAATTGCGATTCCAACTAGGTCAAAAGTCTTGTTTCGTAAGAACTAGAAACCGAAAATATATTTGTTGATTCTAAAGTTTTGAAAAATATTTACAGACCAGTAATAAAAAAATGTGTTTTCTCAAGATGAGTAGCTAAAATATGCAGATCTAAGTGTAATATGGCATGTAATAATCAGATCTACTTTTTTTATGAAAGAGAAATAAAGATCTAACATGAAATGTCCAAGTTGGAAACAAGATCTCGAAATCAGAGGATAAAATTCTTTAAACAACCTTCAAACCCCCATCAACAACACTCTCAAACACACAGGTATAGTGTTTGGTAAAAGTTGTTTAGGAGAAATGAGTTTAGGGTTTGAAAACAAAATAGGGTTTGGATGATTTAGGGTTTCTTTCTCTCTCTCTCTCTCTCTCTCTCTCTCTCTCTCTCTCTCTCTCTCTCTCTCTTTCTCTTCTCTCTTCTCCCTTCTCCCTTCTCTCTCTATTTAGATGAACTGCCAAAAAGTCCCCAAATGCTGAGGGTAAGCCTCCTTATATAGTAGGCTAGGAAGGATCGAGAAGGTTGATACAAATCTAAAGGCTGAGATTTGGTCTTGGTCTTTTGACTTTGGTCCACGGTAGTGGTGAATTAAACAATTGCTGATTGGTCTAGAGGGGTTCACGGGAATTGAGTTAGGACGCATGCAGAACGTTGATAAAAGAGATCCAAGGGGTGATAAGGTGTATGAGTTATGAGTCTACTAACAAACACAAATCAAACCGTTGTGCAAGAGACAAGTGTAAGGCCCAGATGAACACTCACACGCGTGTTTTAAAAATAATTACACACACACCCTCCAGTCTCAAGCGCATTCGGATCCTACCAAAATCAACTTCCAGGTATGAAAACATAAAACCAGTAATTACAAAATGACACCAAAAGTTTTATAAACCAAGTTTTAATTTAAAAAAATCATTAAAAATTCCCCTAAAATTATTAAAATCAATTTAAATGTGATTAAACACACACAACTCACACACAATCAAATAATACAATATATGAACAATGTATGAAACCCTAGTGTGTGTGAATGAGTATTATACCTTCAATTGAATCAAGTGTGGCATAAGAAGAAGATTCTGAGGCTCTTTGGTATCTAGGGAATGGGACTCTAATTTTGTCACAATTTCCAACCTAGATGAGAACTTATACAATATAGACTCAAATGAGTCAAGAGTATAAGGTGCTTCAATCTCCCCCTTTGAAAATATGAGACAAAATATCCTTTGAGTCAGCTAGGACTCGTAGGGCTATAAAGAAATAAGGAAAAACCTATTCCTATACAAAAATTCTATCTATTCATTTCCTAGAAAAAGAAAATTACATAACTCAACTAATTACAAACTAATACCCTAATAACATCTGTTGAATACAACTGTACAGATTCCTGCAAATAATACTAAGATCGAACTTATTAGAAATATGTACAAAACAATATGAACTCATAAGACTAAAATTACTCCCCCATTTTGTCTCAAATGGAAAAAGGGAATAATACTTAAGTCATAGGAGTTTATTCAGCACACACCATTCCTATCGATTTTTGCAAAGAAAGAAATCTATTGTAATCCAAAGGTTTGGTAAACATATATGCGAATCGCAAATCAGTAGGAAGATAATTAATTTCTAATTCCTTAGTCTCAGCTAATTCGCGTATAAAATGATGTCTAATTTTTATATGTTTAGTTCGCGAGTGTTGAATAGGATTTTCAGAGATATTGATCGCGCCTTGATTATCACAATAGAGATGTAGTTGATGTTCTTGAATACCATAATCATTTAGCATTTGTTTAAGCCAAAGTAATTGAGCACAACAACTATGTATTCAGATTCAGCTATAGATAAAGAAGTGCAATTTTGTTTCTTACTACTCCATCCTACTAAATTATTAACGATATAGTAACATGCTCCTGAGGTGATCTTACTATCATCGGTACACCCTGCCCAATCGGCATCAGTGTATACTATTATAGTACTAGGAGTATCATTGGTGTACCAAAGTCTTAAATTTTGAGTGACTTTTATGTATTTAATGATTCTTTTTACACAAACTAAGTGTATCTCTTTAGGATTGTTTTGATAACGGGCACACACGCAAACTGCATACATAATATCAAGACGCGAGGCAGTAAGGTATAGTAAGCTTCCTATCATACTACGATACAAATTAGGATCTATGGATTTACCACTCTCATCTTTAGATAGTTTGACCATAGTACTCATAGGAGTTTTATCTTCTTTGGCACTTTCAAGACCAAACTTTTTGATAATCTCTAAAGCATATTTCGATTGCAACTCAAATAAACCATCTGAATTTTGTTTGACTTGAAGACCCAAGAAAAATTGTAACTCCCCCATAAGAGACATTTGAAATTCTTTATACATAATTTCAGGAAAATATATAACTTCTGAAGGGGAAGTGGATCCAAAAATAATATCGTCGATATAGACTTGAGCTATAAGGATATATTTGTCAAAATGTTTGACAAAAAGGGTTTGATCATTTCCACCTCTCTTAAAATCTTTGTCTAAGAGAAAGTTGGAAAGACGCACATACTAGGCTCTTGACGCTTGTTTTAGACCATACAAAGCCTTTTTAAGACTATAAACATGGTTTGGATACCGAGGGTCAATAAACCCTTTAGGTTGTTCAACATAGGTCTCTTCAGTCAAGATTCCATTAAGAAAGGATAATGTGCAAAAGTCTCGTTAAAATCTATTCCTTCAATTTGAGAGTATCCTTGAGCCACTAATCTGGCTTTATTTCTAATGATTATCCCACTTTCATCAGATTTATTTTTAAATATCCAACGTGTGTCAATAACCTTTTTATGATTAGGCCTAGGTATAAGATACCAAACATCATGAACGACAAATTAAAGAAGTTCTTCCTGTATGGAAGAAATCCAATGAGGGTCATTCAATGCCTCATTTACATTCTTTGGTTCCACTAGGGAAACAAAATATGTATAATGAGCACAGTTTCTTAATTGAGATCTTTTACGTACAGGCTCACTAGGATTACCAACAACGTTATCTATGGGATGATCTTTAGAAACACAGTTAGGTACTTCAGGTGTCTCAATTGGTAAAGAATCATCTATTTTAGGAGAGTCATTTTCTAAAATATTTTCAGACTCTTCCACAATAGTTGGTTCTCTAGTCTTACTTTCAACAGTAGTGTCACTTATAATAACGTTTATGGATTCCATTAAGGTCTTTGTGCAAAGATTATAGACACGATATGCTCCACTATCAGGAGAATATCCTAGAAAGATAGTTTTATCTCCACAAGTCTCGAATTTGGATAAGTGTTCTCTATCTTTACAGACATAACACGTACTACCAGTCTACCAAAGGTTCTAAGGTATTTAAGATTGGGCTTTTCCCATACCATAGTTCGTAAGGAGTTTGTTTAGAATTCTTCCTAAGATAGACCCTATTGAAAATGTGACAAGCAGTACGAATAAATTCTACCCAAAAATACTTAGGTAAACACTCGGCATGAATCATAACACGTGCCATCTCTTGAAGAGTACGATTCTTTCTCTCAGCAATTCCCGTTTGTTGAGGAGTTTTAGGAGCACTAAATTCATGTTTGTAACCATTATAGTCACAATAATCTATAATACCAGTATCTATGAATTCTCCACCTCTATCACTACGAATTCTATTTACTTGAGTGTCCTTCTCATTTTCAATCCGAAGTAGAATTTTTAAAAAGGTTTGGAAAGTGTCAGACTTTTGTTTTGAGAAGGCCACCCAAGTAAATATAGTGAAGTCATCAACCATAACAAGAATGTAACTGTGTCCACAGAGACTAACAGTTAGAGAGGGACCGATTTGGTCCATATGGATGAGCTCCAAGGGTTTAGAGGTAAGGATATCTTTAGCTTTCGTATGAGGTGCTTTAATAATTTTTCCTTCCTGACATGATCCACAGACAATATTAGAAATAGGTTTGATATTTGGAATTCCTCTAACTATTTTTTGTAAAGATAATCTACTAAGGTTACCGTAATTTATGTGACCCATTCTATTATGCCATATTTCATTGTCATCCATTCTTGCAATGTTACAGATTTCAGTACTGTTCATGACAGTATAACAATTATCAGGGGTTCTGAATCTTGTAATTACGCACTCACCTTTTTCATTTAAAATTTTGCAATTATTCTTTAAAAAGGTAACGATATGATTTGAGTCACAAAATTGCGAGATACTAAGTAGATTAGCCTTAATACCTTTTACTAGAAAAACATTTTCAAGTATAGGTAATCCTTCTTCTTGGAGTGTTCCTTTTCCAATGATTTGAGATGATACACCATCACCGAAAATAACTTTTCCTCCAGCAAAGCTGGTTTTGTTTAAAAGTTGTGTATCATCCCCAGTCATATGTTTTGAGCACCTAGAGTCTAAATACCAACCAGAAGAGGTGTGTACAGCTTTTAAAGCAGTAATCACAATGTTACACTTCATCTGGGGTAAAAGCTCATCTTTTCTAACCCAAATAGCTCTTATTTTCATTTTGCGCTTATTTTCTCTCATTTGATAAAATTTGCGAGCAATAGATTTTTGTTGAAAAATGTTTTGCGCATGAGTTTGTAATTTATGAAAAATATTAGCATTCGGTTTAGGAAAGTATCTAGGACTCCTTCTTGTAAATGATCTTTTGGGTTTGCTCTTTCTCTTTCTATAGTTAGAGTTTTTGTCTGGATGTCTAGGCAGAACATAATTATTACGAATTCTCCTAGAGTAGTTAAAGTTCTGGTATAAAGGAGTATTACAGGCAGGTTTTACTAAATGTCTAGAGTAGAAACCTTCAAAAGAATGACCGTATATGTCAGAGTAAGATCAATATAGATTCCTTGAAGAGGTATCTCCTTAGGAAAGTCTCTAAACATAGGTTTCATGGGATTTTGATGTTGAGCCTTATTCCTACGGAGTAAATTTTGAAAAGCAGGAACACTCTTCCTAATTGGGGGGTAGATGTATTTAGCCTTAAGTTGACTATCACACTTTGAGTAGCTAGATTCCCCAATATCAAACTTTTGTTATTTTTCATCAAACTCATCTTTTAGGGAATGAAAATCTGGGCAAGTTTCTATAGGTCTTTTGCCACCTGACACGAACTTGATTGATTCAAAGTTTTTAGATTGTGTCTCTAGCTTTGGGTAAAATCCTATTCCAGTTCGATCATCGAAATTGGTTTTTGAGTCAGCAACAAAATTATCAAAACAGTTGGAATTGTTTTTAAAATTAGCAAGTTTTTTAAAAACAGTTGTTGTCTTTTCTTTAGCTTGTTACAATTCTAATAATGTCTCTTTATATTTTTTCTCCAGAGTTTCATTTGTTTCAATCAAATTTTTCAATTTTTGATCAAAAATTTTGAATTCATTTTCATGAGTTAGACATTGGGTAGTATACTCTTCAGCATTAAGTTTGACCATTAGACTAAGGTCCTCTAGTTTCTTAGTAAGATCTTTTACTATATTTTCTAGTTTAGAGCTGTTCTTGAGAGTTTTGGCATAAAGTGTGTGAACATCAGGGAGGTCTTCAGTGTCCGAATCACTGAGTGTAGTGTGTGAAGTGAACCCTAAGGATTTAATTCTTGAACTCACACACACATTGACATCGTTATTATCACTTTCCCTTTAACTCACATACCCCGCTGTAGAACTAGCAATGTTCTTAGAAATTAAAGCATCTAAACCAGTAGCAACATGATTCATAACAACAAAAGTAGAGCTATTATCATCATTCTCATACAAAGGCACAAGCATATCATCATTATAGATTTTCTTGGAAAAGAAGGACATGCAAGGATAAAAAACATTAGATGACTTAGTTTCCTCGTTATCAGAGTCACTTGAATCATCCCATGTCTTGAAAATGTTGGCCCTAGTATGTTTATTGGTCTTATTCAGTTTAACTCTACAGTCTTGTGCTATATGACCCAATTTTCCACATCTAAAGCATTCAATATTCTTAAAGTCTTTATTAGGTCTCGTATGAATGTCCTTGTGATGTTTGTCTTGACCTTTCTCATGAGGTTTGTGGTTAGACTGAGTTGGATAATTTGGCTTGCCTTGTCTGTTTGCCATTTTATTTCTAAATTTGAAAATTTTCTTAAACTGTTTTGACATCAAGGCAATTTGATTATCCACACTATCTATATCACATTCCTCATCAGAGTTATTATTGAGAATAGTAAGATCAGGTTTCATCAGCTTAGAAGAAAAACTCAAATTGGAACTAGTCTGTTTCCTATGGGACTGGGTCAATTGTTTTTTAAATTCTAATTCCATTTCCACAGTTCTTAATTTACTACTGAGTAATTCCGGAGTGAGGTTTTGATCACTCATTTCCTCAATAGCATATCTTTTGTTATCAAATTTCTGTGGTAATGATCTTGAATTTTAGAGACAATTTCATGTCTATCGTAAGTTATCCCATTAGCATGCAATTTGGTCACAATGTCAGTCAATTTCATGTAAAAGTCATCAAAAGATTCAGAATCTGACATAATTAAAGAGTTATACTGCTTGACAAGCATCTGTGTTTTAGCAGCCTTAACTCTAGTGTCACATTCATGTGCAGTAATCAGTGTATCCCAAACTTCCTTAGATGTGGCACAAGATGAGATCCTTTTGAACTCATGTTCATTTATTCTTTCCTTTGTTATTGTTTCTAGAAACTTGCTTCTCTTCTTGAGTGAATTCACTTAATATTTTCTTAATCCTCTCATTACTTCCTTCAGTGGATGGTTTTGTAGGATAAGTATTTCCATTTTTGATAATATCCCAGACATCATCTCCCAAGGTTCCTTGTATGAAAGCAACCATCCTTACTTTACAGTAAGCAAAGTTGTTTCCATCAAAGAGAGGGGGTCTGGTCAAGTTACCAAATCTTTCATTTTTCTCGTCTAATGTTTGATTTTAAGAAAGCAATTTCAGAAACAGAAGATCTTTAAAGAAAATTTCTAAAGCTATGATACCAATTGAAAAAGCTTTTACTTAGGCCGTTTAATACAAGATTATACTATTGAAGTAACTTCGAACTATTTTTTGAAGAAACTCTTTTCTTTAAATCAAAACAGATTAATCACAAGATGTGTTTAATAAAACATGCACGATATTTGTCAAGATTAGGTACCTAGTTTTTAAAAATAAAACTAAAGTGTTTAAATCAGCACACCAGCAAGAATGAGACGAGGAGATGTAGAAAGATTAAAAACAAGGCGTTTTTAACGTGGTAAAACCTCACAGAACTGAGGAAACATCCACGGTGACTTCTAAGTCACAAACCAAAAATCCACTAAAATAAAATATGCAAGTTACAAACTATTTAACACATATGCAAACTAATCAGACCTATACAAGTTTAGAAATGTACCCACTGGTTTGATTCTAACTTTTCTGCCGTTCTGAATTTGATGTGGCTTTTCCAGTTTGCTAACTTCTCCACTTTGTTCCAGTCTTGACGTTAACTCTTGTTAATTCAAGATCTTATAGCCAACACTTCTGTGTTGTAGTGTGTCAAGTGTTTGTGAAGGTACTTCTAACACATGCATGCACACACACACACACACACTTATTTATACAAACAAGTCCTAGCAAATTACAAATTAGATCTAAATGATGTTGTTTTTAGTTTCTCTCTTCTTTAGAAACAAAAAAGACTTTATTTGACCTTTCAAATAATCCCGGAATCCAAGGCCTTGCTCGAAAGACTGCCAAGGTCATATCCAATTTCAGAGGGTTTTGAAAATATTTTTGAAATTAAAAACCACCAATTGAGATTCCAACTAGGTCAAAAGTCTTGTTTCGTAAGAACTAGAAACATAAAATATATTTGTTGATTCTAACGTTTTGAAAAACATTTACAGACCAGTAATCAACGAAATGTGTTTTCTCAATATGAGAAACTAAAATATGCATATCTAAGTGTAATATGACTTGTAATAATCAAATCTACTGTTTCTATGAAAGAGAAATAGAGATCTAACATGAAATGTCTAAGTTGGAAACAAGATCTCGAATTCAGAGGATAAAACTCTTTAAACAACCTTCAAACCCCCACCAACAACACTCTCAAACACACAGGTATAGTGTTTGGTAAAATCTGTTTAGGAGAAATGAGTTTAGGGTTTGAAAACAAAATAAGGTTTGGACGATTTAGGGTTTTTTTCTCTCTCTGGTTTCTCTCTTTCGTTTCTCACTCTCTCTTCTCTCTTCTCCCTTCTGTCTCTATTTAGATGAACTGCCAAAAAGTCCCCAAATACTGAGGGTAAGCCTCCTTATATAGTGGGCTAGGAAGGATCGAGAAGGTTGATGCAAATCTAAAGGCTGAAATTTGGTCTTGGTCTTTTGACTTTGATCCAACGGTTTAACATCATTAGTGAATTAAACAATTGTTGATTGGTCTAGAGAGGTTCACAGGGATTGAGTTAGGACGCATGCATAACGTTGATAAAAGAGATCCAAGGGTTGATAAGGTGTACAAGTTATGAGTCTACTAACAAACACAAATTCGACTGTTTTATACGAGACAAGTGTAAGGCCTAGATGAACACTCACACGCGTGTTTTAAAAATAATTACACTCGTACCCTCAAGTCTCAAGTGCATTCGGATCCTACCCAACTCAACTTCCGGTTATGAAAACATAAAACCAGTAATTACAAAAATGACCCCAAAAGTTTTATAAACCAAGTTTTAATTTAAAAAAATTATTTAAAAATTATTAAAAATTCCCAAAAAATTATTAAAATCAATTTAAATGGGATTAAACACACACAAGTCACACACAATCAAATAATTAAATATATGAACAATGTATGCAACCTTAGTGTGTGTGAATGAGCACTATACCTTCGATTGAATCAAGTGTGGCATAAGAAGAAGATTCTGAGGCTCTTTGGAATCTAGGGAATGTGACTCTAATTTTGTCACAATTTCCAAGCTAGATGAGCACTTATACAATGTAGACTCAAGTGAGTCAAGAGTATAAAGTGCTTCACTAGTGTATGGCAAAAATCATGCAAGCAATCAACGATATGAAATAGCAAGAGACGAATTATGTGTAAGCATATGAGAATCAACACGTCTAAAATCTAGCATATCCAAAAGATATTTCCTAACCCAGACAGATGTGAAACGTCATGTGGGGGCTTCGGGAAGAAAGGGAACACTAGACATAATGTTCGTAGGACCTCTTCGAAGATCGAAACAGAAATGCCTAAGGTGACCTTTCCTACCACAATAACATGTGTAAATGGGTGGAATGACACCTATGGTTTGACCTTTTCTAATGTCCTTGGAAATAGTTGACCCTCTAAAACAAACTATAGTTTTGGCTTCAACACTCGAATCATGAGAACAAGACGATCCATTACCCTCACTACTTGAATCTTTTTTATTATATTTTAACTTCGGAAGTTTAGATTCAAGAAAAGAATTAAACTCTTCCAATTTTAGGGAATCCTTTTTCAAATCATCAATAAAACCTAAAAGCTTCTCTCGCTCACTCTCAATTAAAACAAATTTATCCCTAAGAGTCTTTTCATGTGCCGTAAAATCATTATTTAAACTATTATCATCAACGGCACAAAAGGAACCCTAGAATTTTAAAGTCATCCAACTCTTTTTTCAAAACGAGGACTCTATCATCACTCTCCTTTTTCGACAATTATAAAGCATTAAAGTCATGGTCGAAAGAAACAAATTTTTCACGATAAAAATCTCTTTGATTTTGAATCGTTTCCAAAAGATCCATCGCGGATCTAAAATGAGAATTTCCTTTTCCCAAAACTTCAATTCTTTTCGCAAACGTCAAATTCAAACTATTTAAATCGGGAAAAATTTGACTTGTGTCAATAGGTGGGGGAATCTAATTACATAAGTGTTCCACTGGAAAATTGCAATTTTTCACAAAATAGATTTTTCAAAAAAATCAATATCACACAATTTTGCGAAAAAAAGGAATATGCAATAAATTTGCATAACCTGCTCTGATACCAATTTGTAAATTCCTTATGTGTATGATATTGATTTAAATAGTTGCGCAAATACCAATCACAAACTTATTTAATTAGAGTCAATTTATAAATCAAATCAATTCAGCCCTTAAACTCAAATAGCAACATGCGTGCAAGTGTTAACCATAAAAAATATGTGACACAAATTTTCGGAAAATATCCCCACAGGACAAAACGTTTTTATTTCTAGAACTTTGACAAGTTTACAATACTATTGACTTACATACAACCTGATAATCGCCACAAGTGTAACGCACGGTGTCTTCAACAAACCTTCAAAGCATCGGCTAGAAATCAGTAATGGTTCACACGCAGCTATACCACAATGGACACGCAGTCCAAAAATGCAGTCTTCAGCAAATAATCAACACGTAGAAGATCCTCAATGACACGCAGTCATAAACTTCATAGAGACTCACTCCACAATAGCATGCAACCCTTGGTTGTAGAGATCTCCCCACAAAGTATGAACAATAGCAAAACTATGCTTTGGGTTCCACAAAACAACTCACACAAAGTACTTGGGATTTTGTGAATTGTAAAACAAAAGAATGAACCCTCAAATGTTGGATAATAATAGAAAAAACTTATTCTATCAAAATCCAGATTTTCTCCACACGAAAATCAGAAGCCTAACACCCTAATTAAATACCGGGCGATCACTCCTTTATTTAATTAAATCAAGGTAAACAGTTGGTTCATTCTCAGCATCACTATCGATAAAAATACATTTTCCAATTTAACACCCTAAATAATTAAGCTAAGTGTCAAAACCATTTTCATACATACTTTCCAAATTTTATTTAAAGAAAAACATTTGTTTTATTAATAACATTCTACAATTAAGAATCACACCACAATAAACCTGGAACACAAAGTCCAATTAATATAATACATTCGTCAATCGAATGTCCACATATGAAGACTAAAGTCACCAATACAAACTGAATAAAACCCATAGTAACAATACTGGAAAAAACTAAAATATAAATGTCCCAACAACAATGAAATAATGGAAAGGGAGACACACGCCCAATAAATGAGAATACTAGAAGTGGAGTCAATAAAAGAAGCCGTCTACGCAAGTGACCTGCAACTCCCACCTAAGCTGCAGCACGTTCCTCTCAAGGGATCCTAAGCAAGACGCCCCTGTGGCTGGGTACCTGAAATATATACATATATATACAAGAGAGAGAGAGAAAAAGAAACGGGTCAGAGCCCGAAAGTGTGTTTGATTTAAAAATACGTTTAACAAGTATTTAAATTGATACAGGCCAATGCAACAACATATTAGTGCGTCACTCTCTTGAGAAATACTCACCTCTCTTCTAATGTGCACACCTATCGCACTAACCTTCCCAACAGTTTCTTAACAATTTTATTATACTAACCTTTTCCAACAATTTAGCGTATCTTAACTTACTCATAAGATTTCAAAACCGAACAATATTTTTATTTAAAAGAATACTTTCAGATTAGCATCACAACTCTCGTTTTAGCTTTTTTTAATTTATAAAGTTTCTCAGTAACATATTATACTTTCACGAAACAAGTATTCACTATCTGAGTAATCAACCAAGTCCTACTTATCAAATCACAGTAGGCAGTTTCAAATTTCAAATCTAATATATATATATTAACTACTCGTATAATATATATAAAATAACAGCACCCCTCATAAAACTATGGTGCGTGCATACTCTACTATCCAGAACCCCATATCACTCATATTAAGGGGAATACAATCGGAATCACTCTCGAATTGTATTAACATGAATACACAAACAATATTGAGGCGAAGCATAGATTCCAAGTCTCTAAGAGGATGGCACATGCCTGCGTCTCTTAGGACCGTCTGAACTATCACATCGATAGCCTGTACCAAGGATATCTATCTTTTAGGGTACAAGTCAATATCCCCCATAAAGGTCCCATCGAGATAAGACTTGTCCCAGCGCGGTAACCTCAGGGATAGCAAGTAGCGTGGGCATGATTTTCACAAGTATATAATATATGTACACACAATCATATAAGTATACCACTTTATCATATTAATATAGGTTCTTCTCGTCCCCCATAATTATACCATTTATTCTACATTTCACATTATTAGTATTACGTATAAGGTTCTATCTCTAACCTTAACTCGAAGGGTTTTCTCACTTAATACGTGACATTCGTTGACTCTATCCTTCCAAGTAGGAAAATTCAGTAGGTATACCTCTATTCTCTATCGTAGCTATTCGCCGCATTCTCTCACTTGAATTAAGTAGTTTCATAGTTCATTATATAATTATCCCAAAATCAGGATTCTCGTCTTATAATAAAGTTCCCAACACTTATTCAAATGTCCTACTGGTCTTTCCTATCTCCCAAAACATTTCATTAAGGATACCCAAGAATTATTTCACGATAAATTCAATTTAACTAAGTAAACAAGGGAAATAAGAGTCTGCCAGGATGGGTCGATCGATCGAGGTCTGGGGCTCGATCGATCGATCAAGCAGGTCTAGGAAAAATTCTGCAGAATGCAGTTACGGGTTTCATCACCAAAATTACACCAAATCCATATTTTCAAGTTCCAATCGTCCCAGAATTCTACTACTAACATTATAAAAATATAACAGATGATTCTAACGTAAGGCATGTCCATATACATCATTTAAACAGGGATTTTCAACCTAAAATTATATCCAATTATCAAGAACCCTAGAATTTTCTTAAACAGTTTTCTAACAAATCTTTCTCCAGAATTTCTTGCTTATGATCATCAAAATTTCGTGGTTTATTTCCTCTACATGGCAAGGGTTTCCAGAATCAACATATAAATCAATACTACATGGATTCTCCTATCATAAATTGGGTTTTCTTCCATAGTTTTCATCACAAATCATTCCTAGACTAATATGAAGATTGCACCAACGAAAATAGCAAGTTAAACACTTGCCTGGGATTTTTGGTATTCTGATTCACGACTGATTTTGGTATGGCTGCGTTCCTCGTCTCGCGATCTACGCGGTGGTGGTGGCGGCGGTGCAAACCGGTGACTTTTTGGCCTTGAATTGCCTTGGAGCTCTCTCCTCTCTTCTCCAATGGCCGTCACTTGTTTTCTGAATATTCTAACCCTAAAAGACTAACCTAGTTGGCTGATATAGGTTGCTGAAATTCGTGGGTTTAATTACCCAATTATGTAAAATGACTAAAATGCCCTCCCGGGGTACTAATTAGGCCTAAAAATGCCCCGAGACCCAAACTGCACCCCCGGGTACACTTTTCTGACTATCTCGACCCTACCGGACGCGTTGGCACACTCAAAACGACCATACGAGCAACTTATAAAATATTCACTTTTTATTTAACAAAATTAGTCCCAACGTGACACGAGCACGTTCCGACTTAAATTTCCGGAATCGTCATTTAATTCACTCATGACATTCAATATAACCAATACAATATAATACTTTGCTCATTAGTAATATTCAACCAATTTCCCATAATTACTAACTCTCATCACGTTAATAATTATAACATAATAAATTTTCGGGTTTTTATTAAATAAATCATTCACATTAAATTTAATAAATCCCCAAATTAATATAGCATAAAAAAATACGGGGTATTATAGTAACTAATGCTAAACATAAAAATTTATGTGCATTAGTAGAACTTATAGCAATACCACGGGTGACTAGTGCTAAACTTGGATTTTAATCTAGGCTCACTAGTGGAACCTAGGGCCAAATCAATGGTAACTGGTATTAAACATAGAAATCTATGTATAATAATAAAACCTAGGATAATCTCATTGGTAATTGATACTAAATTTAGGCAAATGTCTAAGTGTACCAGTAGAACTAATGAAACAATAAAGTCATTCAACCAGTTAAAAAATAAACAAGATAAGTTGATAAGATTGGATTTCATTTATATTAATGATAATTACATACAATCGTATAAATGAAATACATGAACAAGTTGTTATCAAAATCACTTTGAGGGGCGCTTTCTATCAGCCTTTGAGGAGCTCGACACTGTCTCCATGCCTACTGGAGGATTATCTAAAGTTTATGGATAATCGATGAAGTTGAAATCTCGAAGCATTCTCATGTTATTACTGCTCGACGTGTCGAATAAATGAGGAAGCCGAACTACCTCTAACCCATCATGCAATCCATAATCCCCTAAGTATTTGAATATTAAGCACTAGGTAATGGTTTCTAGAGGGATCCAACTGACATTAATCCTGAAGGGACATTTATCACAGTCTAAGAACCGAGGATCAGCCCAGTACCACAGCCTACTATTCTGATCAACCTTTATAATAGTCAAGTAATTGGTCCATCCCCACTTATAACCTTCACACTGAGCTTGACTGAAGTGGTCGTCAAAGTTCCCAAGGTCCTCATTGTATCCTTCTATCCATACTTCTTTAGGATGCTTGTGAAACTGGAAAATCAATTTCTTGACCTGATGCTGAAGTTTCTTCAACACTTCATCTTTAGCCTGCAACTGAGAGGATTGGTTGGAAATTGTGTTATCTTGAGCTTCTGGGACAACTTAAAAATTGCTCAGTTCTTGGCCTTTAGCTGGGAAGCTTGGTCTGCTAGGGTTTTCTGTGTTCTAGCCTCATTAGTCGTTGGTCGTCTGACTCTTTATCTGTAAGAGGAGGCGGGTTTAGACTTCTTTAGAGTTTTTAACTCTTCTCTCAGATTGGCATTCTCTATCTCCAAGAAAGATGCACCTTCATCGGTAGTAACAGCAGGAGGGGGGTTTTCAAAGTTCTTAGTTCACTCATCAGTTTGCTATTTTCTTCCTCTAGCAGTTTGTCAATGGCCCTGGCCCTAGACCTGACTTCATTAATCTCGCATTTGAGTATAAACTATTTTTTCCTATATATAGAGGCATGCTTCTCCAACTTCTCCTCAAAGCCCCAAGATCCACTTAAAGCCTTGTACTTGGCTTCATAGTCAGCGTGAAGGAGAGACTTAAATTTTTTGTGTTCTTCGATTATCTTGAAGTAAGCCACGTTATTGGTCACTGCCCAATCAAGAAGACACATTCGATATAAATAGGCTTCCTCGAATAAAGTCATGTAACCAACTTTAAACAAACTGTTACAATGCTTGAGTAGCTCAAAGTCATTGGTAGAGAGTTGTTCCATCTTAGCCATGAGATAAAAAATAAAGTAACATTTAATAAATAATAGAATAATATATAAAAATAGCTGAGAAATAACAAACATTATAAAGAAGAAAATATTTTATTGATATAAAAGGAAGTTACAAGTACATCAGAAAAACAAGGCAAAAAATATCAAGGCCAAATTGCCAAGCAAATTTACACCTTATTTCTGTTAGTTTCAACTCTATCTTGGTAGGCAGAAGGGATGGTTGGAGTGACTTGCTCGGTGGATGGGATGACTGACTCAATAACATTCTTAAGTTGGTCGGATGAAGACTCAACCACTAGAGAAGACTCCCCAGAACCAACATCGTCTTCAATTTCATCGTCTATGTTGGTGGGAGAGCCAAGCTCATATCTTTAGAAGAGTTTAGAGTCTTCTACTAAACTGAACTTCTTCAGTGCAACCGACCAAACATCCATGAAAAAATTCTTCTTTACATACTCTATCTGAGCAGAGACAATAATGATAGCTTTATCCCATCTGATGATACACAAATATTACGTATTTTATCCTCCGAATGGACACATTTTAGCCCCCTCGGGTATCTTATTCTTTATATTTATGCTCGTTAACCAGACAACCTCGGATTTCTACGTTAACATATTTTTCAGGGGTTAATTGAGCTTTTGTAGGTAATTGGATGCTAAGTGTGAAGTTCGGACGCATTCTGCTCGATTTCCGTACACAATCGCATGTTTAAGGGAATTTTAGTCTTTTCACAGCTTGAGCACGTAGCCCTACATCTCATGAAAGTTGTATCCCTCCTCGTTAGCTTCGCGTGGCTGTGAATGGTGTGCGATTCCGAGTCCGTATGAAGAAGTTACGACGATTTTAGCGGAAGGAAAAATAATAAAATCAAAAGAGGAGGAGAAAAGGGAGAAAAGAAGAATGCAGTAGCTGCCTTGGTTCTACCCTGCTTGATCGATCGATCGATCCTTCAGTAATTTGCCATGATTTCAATGGGGTCGATCGATCGATCTCCTATTTTCTTCAGATATTTTGGCATTTCTTTTCTTTTCTCTTTTCTTTTCTAAATTAATTCCAACTTACTATATAAAGAAATTTTGATGTAATAAATAGATATACACGATTTTAGGGTATAATAGCTTAGTGTTTGGGTGATTTGGTTAGTTCTTCTTCATTTCTCTTTGGTTTGACACCCCATTTGGATTGTAAGTTGACTATTCATCTCCCCTACCATTTAATATAAGTTGTATTTCCTTATTTCTTGCTTTGATAATTAGATTTACATGCTTTTTTAATTAGTTTCACATGCTTTCTTTCATTGTTTTATAGTATAGATTTATTACATTTTTAATATGCTTTCTAGGTAATTTAAATTAGGTTGTGCTTGAATTGAACTCACTCGGGTTAACGCGTTGCTTTGCTTGGTGATAGTGTTTACGGGTTTATTTTGGGTGCGTTGTCCTTGTTATTGCGCCAAGGAGATTTGATCGGGCATATCATCTATGTCTCATGCTTACGACCTTTCGTACGCAATTTTCGGGATATTTGTTGATGCCAAAATCTTATTAGGATTTTATGCGGATTTAGGGGCGTGACAACCCTTGATTTAATTAACTGTCGAAACGAGATGCATTTGTAATAACTCGTCGACCCATGTAACCATTTTATAAAAATTAACTCGGGTGAGGGATATTCGATGCAACGTATAGTTTTACTCGCTTTCATATTCTAGTTTCATTTCCCTTGCCTAGATAAACATTTTCCTTTATTTATCTTTTACTTAGTAGTTTGTAATCACCTTTTTCAATGTTATTTCAGAATATTAAATCAATTGAATTCTAGCAACTCGTCCCTGTGAATTTTCGATACCCGACTTACCGCTAGACTTGCCCCGCAAGTGTAGTCGTAATTTAGATTTGTTTATATTGAGTAGGCGAAACCGAAAAAAACGATTAGTGTCTTTACACGCGCTACTTTTCGCACTTGATCAAAATGGCGCCGTTGCCGAGGACTAGTTTGTTTTAGACTTTATTTTATTTAGTTTTTCATAGTATTTTCTTTCTATTTGTATTATTTGCTAACCTTTTTTGCAGGACTTCCACATTTGAGCACTTAGAAACGCTCGAATTTTCCCCGCGCGCACCTACTTTATGGAATCCGCCACTTCGAGCCATTTTTGGGGTAATCATGTATTTTTCCAATTCTTTCGGTAATCATTGTTATAATTCTCAAAATTCTCACAAGCTTATGACTTTCGGTGAATACTTAGAATCCCAAAGTATAACAAATTCAAATATGACTTTGGGCGAGTATAATGAAAGTCAAAATTTGGGTTATTGGAATTTTGATGATGATGACAATGATTTTGGGCCTTTACCTCCTTATAATAGGAATTTTGAAACGAATTCGAATAGTTTTCAAAATTCCTATCATAATGAGGTTTCATTTAAGTCCGATGGTAATTTTCAAAGTTCCCATTTTCATGCATCCACACCTCGACCTATGACATTCAGTGAGGGTTTGCGTATGTATGAGAATGAGAAAATTGAAAATCATTATCGGGAAGAAAATCGTTCATGGGAACATGAATTGAATTTATTATTTGAGTCCGATGACGATTTTGCTTCTGAGAATTACGAGGTCGAGGAATGCTTTGAACCAAATGAGGTACTTGTGCCTACTTTGGAACAAGCCATTCTAGACTTTGCCCATTGAGTAATAGATATTAAAAGTGATGATGATAATGACGTAATATCTATTTGCAATGAAATGATTCCTTCTTTGGTTCCCAAAGAAGAACATTTCATTGAAAATGATATTATTTCCTTCGAAACTCAATCTTCAAGCGATGATGATTCATCTCATGAGTTTGAATTTAATTCATCCCCATTTTTATTCTCTATTATCGCACCGTCTCAAATACCCGATGATTCGGTCAAACTTTAATGTTTTAAACCCTGTCGCCGATGAGGAGTACTTCCTTAAGTCTCCCTCCACAATCGCATCTTTGCCTTTGTGTGCGCTGCCTCCCAATCCAATTTAAAAATCTTTGGGAGGATTTTCGGCTTTTCTAGGTCCCATCATGTTTTTGTCACCCGTTCAATCCAAACCCCCCATCGTCCCACCAAAACTTTTAATTGGCGATGGCTCCTTTCTTACGCCTTACACATGCCTTCCGTTGTTCAAACGCAATTCATATTTTTTGGAGGGCATGCTTGTATGTGAGGGTAGACCGGTTATCCTCCAAAGTCAAATAGTTTTCACGGTGGACCCTTAGATATTTAGACTTCTAGTGTACAGTTAGTGTGAAGCCTAAATAGTAGGTTGTATATAGTTAGCTTTTTATTCTTTCTTTCTTTTTATTTTTTCTTTCCTTTTTAATTTAGTCTAATGTAATTAGTTAACTCTTTGTTATTTGTTTTTTCTATGCTTGGTACTAACTTATTTTGTAGATTCTTTGGACTTGTTCTTATGGGGATCACTCCACTTTTGGGTAATATCACTCTTTTCCTCTCTTTAACTTAGTTCTTAATGTACATTAAGACAACGTCAAGTTTTAAGTTAGGGGGGTGGGATATTCTATCCATTTCTTTATTTAGTCTATGTTTTTTCTCACATGTTAGTTACTTAGTATGCTTTTCTTAGAAAAATTCAAAAATTTCAAAAAGATTTTCTTTATTTTTTCTCCTTTTTTGGGCATTTTGCCTTTGTTTCCGATGATAAATTTCAATAATAGCCAAATCCAATAGACAACCCAATGATGCATGTTCTCGATTTCAGAAGTTATTAGACTTTAGTCTCACTATTGATATTATGAATAACTTCATGAATTAAACTTTAATCACATGAGCACATGCACTTTTATTGTTATATTGATTTGGTTTAAGAATTTTATAACTAGGTAATCTTTTGTTGCATTGTATATACTTACATCGAGTAAGCTTTGTACCTTTCATCATTTGTGAGTGTATACACTATTCTTTTCTCATTAAAAATGCTGAATTCGTTGGTAATCTCACTATTCTTTCATTTGACCGTTCATTAATCGAGTTCATATATGAAATGTATTACTTGAGCATGATTTTCAAAGTTTGTTCTGACTCGAGAATTGCGTAAACTTTTTGAAATGATCATATGCATTCTTTGTTATATCACCCATATTAGACTTGACCTCACCCTTATATGTTTACCCTCGTTAACCCCTTTGAGCCTAAATATAGCCTTTCGTTTCATAACCCAAATCCCATAACCAACTCTAAATTGGAGTTTTAAACCATACATACACTTTACATACCTTTGTTTGGAATGTTGCTTGGGATTGAATGTTGTTGTTATGATGTCGGTTGCAATTTAGGCATATGAGAGTTTGAAAAGTAAAGAAAAGAGAAATGTGAAAAAAGTGAAGAAAAAAAGAAGCAAAAAGCAAAAGAAAATAAAAGAAAAATGAGAAAAAGAAGAAAAGAAAAGAAAGAGAAAGTTGTAAATGTTGTATATAGTTCAATAAGCTTTGATTACTCTCCCCGATGATATATCTAATGCCTTTTTGGAACTTGTTTTCCAATTTTGTTATTGCCCACATTTTTTCATTATCCTGAGTTTTCATTCCAAACACTTTGAATCCGTACATACATATCCTTCATTTCGTACCCTAGCCAAACCTACATTACAACCCTATTAAAGTCCTATGTGATCTTAAGTTGATGTAATTTAAAAGTCATAATAGTTTTGATAATCTGTGAAAATACATTTCGCCTCTTTTAATGTGCGGTATCCTTTCACTGAGATTACAATTTTTATTTCCTATATAGCGTTCTTCATTTTTGACATGTGCGCGACCAAGTTTCCATTTCCATTTACTCTTTAGCCCGCATGTTCCGTGTGTTACCTCCCTGTTTCGAGTGAATTCACTTGATGAGTGTAATGCCTGTGAGGATTGAATATATGCTTTCTTAAATGTTTATCCGGTTTAGATAAGTTTTTTCCAAATCACACTTCGCATGTTCTCGCTCCCCTCCCACATTTCAAGGTTTCAATTCTATAAGGTGCATTCTATAATTTTAATGATTTGGACTTTTATTTGAATTCTTTCAATGTGCTAATAATGCGTATGAAATCCTTTTCACCGTTGTTGGTCTTGTCGCATGTTGGTTTGGGCATATTTTGAGGAAACCATGTGATGTTTGTGGGTAGCATCCCTCAAAACCCTCACGAGACGACACTCGTCCACTAGGGTGACCTGGGGGTTTGACGGCTTATTGCATACGCTAAATGAAATCGAATCACCCGCGAAAGTGGCCTTTTTCTTTTATACTATACTTTTGTACTATCTCATGCTTTTGGTTTGTTTGTAGTTCTTGTTGCATCCTATTTCATTGTTAGGGACTAGCAATGTGTAAGTTAGGGGGTGTGATGATACGCAAATATTGCGTATTTCATCCTCTGAACGAACGTATTTTATAACTCTCGAGTATCTTATTCCCTATATTTATGCTCGTTAACCAGACAACCTCGGATTTCTATGTTAACATATTTTGCAGGGGCTAATTGAGCTTTTGTAGGTAATTGGATGGTAACTGTGAAGTTCGGACACGCTCCGCTCGATTTCAGTACACATATTTTAGTCTTTTCACAACTTGGGCACTGGCCTAACATCTCACAGAAGTTGTATCCCTCCTCGCTAGCTTCGCATGGCCGTGAACGGTGCGCGATTCCGAGTCCGTATGAAGAAGTTACGGCGATTTCAGCAGAAGGAAAAACAATGAAATCAAAAGAAGAGGAGAAAAAGGAGAAAAGAAAAATGCATTAGCTAGCTTGGTTCTGACCTTCTTGATCGATCGATCGTTTAAAAGGATCGATCGATCGATCCTTCAGTAATTTTCCACGATTTCGATGATCGATCGATCGACCAAAGGGGTCGATCGATCGATCCCCTATTTTCTGCAAATATTTTGGCATTTCTTTTCTTTTCTCTTTTCTTTTCTAAATTAATTCCAACTTACTATATAAAGAAATTTTGATGTACTAAACAGATATACACGATTTTAGGGTAGAATAGCTTAGGGTTTAGGTGATTTGGTTAGTTCTTCTTCATTTCTCTTTGGTTTGACACCCCATTTGGATTGTAAGTTGACTATTCATCTGTCATACCATTTAATATAAGTTGTATTTCCTTATTTATTGCTTTGATAATTAGATTTACATGCTTTGTTAATTAGTTTCACATGCTTTCTTTCATTATTTTCTAGTATAGATTTATCGCGTTTATAATATGCTTTCTAGGTAATTTAAATTAGGTTGTGCTTGAATTGAACTCACTTGGGTTAACGCATTGCTTTTCTTGGTGATAGCGTTTACGGGTTTATTTTAGGTGTGTTGTCTTAACTATTGCACCTAGGAGATTTGACGGGGCATATTATGTATGTCCCGTGTTTACGAACTTTCGTGCACAATTTTCGAGATATTTGTTGACGCCAAAATCTTATTAGTCTTTTATGCGGATTTAGGGGCATGACAACCCTTGATTTAATTGACTCTCGAAACGAGACACATTTGTAATAACTCGTCGACCCATGTAACCATTTTATAAAAATTAACCCAGATGAGGGATATTCGACGCAACCTATAGTTTTACTTGCTTTCATAGTCTAGTTTCATTTCCCTTGCCTAGATAAACATTTTCCTTTATGCATCTTTTACTTTTTAATTTGTAATCACCTATTTCACTTTTATTTCGGAATATTAAATCAATGGAATTCTAGCAACTCGTACCTGTGGATTTTCGATACTCGACTTACCTCTAGACTTTCCTCGTAAGTGTAGTCGTAATTTAGGTTTGTTTGTATTGGGTAGGCGAAACAAAAAAAACGATTAGCGTCTTTACACGCGCTACTTTTTGCAATCGATCACCATCCTTTATTGAAGAAATTTTACTTAGCCTTCTTCCTCTTGGCCTTTTCAGAGGAAAGATCCTTCCCTAGCTTGGCTACTTGTCCCTCTGCAATCTTTTGCTCTGCGCCTAGCTTCAAAGATAGCCGTTTTATCTTTTTGTCGAGCTCTTTCAGTAAGTTTGATCTTCTCCTCCCAAGTTTTCTTCTTTATCTCCAAGGATTATTGATACTCTAGCAAAGATTGTTTAAGACCATCAAAGGCCTCTTCCACATCATTTGAAGAAGAACGAAGAGTATCGTGCTTCTCCAACATCTGGTTGAAATCAACCAGGAACTGCAAAGAAGGAAAAAAAGTCAGAATAAAAGAAAAAGATAATGAATAAAGAATATATAAGAAGTCTCACCAGAGCAAGGCTTTGGGCAGCCCTTTCAAAAATCTTTAGTCGGGGCATAGAAGCAGCAACACCCCTATGGTCTAGAAGAGTACCAGACTTAATTAATATCCTGGCCAAGCCAGGACCTATGGCTATAGAGGAGCTAACACTAGATGGAGTAATATTTATTAAGCTCTGTTGCTCAGCATCAACAACTTTCTCAACATTCTTGTCAACAGGACCTCTCCTCAATTGTTTCATAAGATATTCATCATCCTTATTGGATGGGGGCTTCTTGCCAACATCATTTTTCTTCTTTGACACGATAGTATCAATAGGCTTAGTGGTGCCAGCAGCAGTAGCGTCCTTAAGAATATTGGGATTTTTTTTCCATGCTCATTGAAAGAGGGAGGTCTGAATCAAAAGAAGAGGAGGGGCCAATAGCAGGTTCACCACCACCAGATGAAGTGGACACATGGTCTTTGTTCAAATAAATCACAATGAAGGGCACATCAGCTATTGGATGAGCTACAACAGAAGTGATAGAGCTCTTGTACTTTAGCAAGTAAGAGGCCAACCTAGTATGCTCCTCAATAATTCTTTGATGGATGCCCCAAGAGAAACTTGAGCTCGTCAAGTTTAATGTCACCCTACTTAGGACACTTTATCTTCTTCTCAATTGCACTGAAAGAAACAACAAATATTAGATAACATATTAGCAGGTGATTCATCTGCATGAATATATAAAATAATTACAACCAATACTATGACCCACTTGAGGGCATCTTGGTCTATTATATACTTCACCCCCTTTAAGGGGTACATATTGCTAATTTTTGGCAATAACACCATGATCCCTATTAGAGTCAGGCAAATTTACAACTAGAGCTCTATTAACAAACCTAATCCTCAAATAATATGTACTGTCACTGGCGACCCATTTGTAACAGAACATGATTTTAGGGATACCGATATGGGTCCTATGAATTTGATTAAGCCTATGGACACCATTAAATATTATCTAGGTGTTAGGGGATACTCTAGCAGGTAAAATATCAAAGTATTAATAAAATTCTAAGCAAAAATGACTTGGGGGGAAAGTGAAGCCACATTCAGCTATGAATAATGAAGGAATCCAATGACCTTCAGACAAAGAGAAAACATCTACAGGGGGTTAGGGAACTTTATGTCTACCTAGTATGATATATTCCATTCCTTTATAAAGTCATCTAGAGAGACAACAATGTAAACCATGATTCAATATGAAGAAAAGAAGAAAAGGACATGATTCTTACAGAAGATTAAGGATTCAACAAGAATAAAAAGAAAGGAGGAACGATCGCATGAAAGCTCAAAAATTTGTAGCAAAAACTTAGAAGGTTTGAGGTAAGAGACAACCAGAAATTTATTGCCTTTTATAGATTGCCTCGAAAATAGACGAGCGTAATGATTAAAGTGAAATGACGATTGAAATTTTAGCAGCGAGGCAAAAAAAGACGAATTTTCCCTAAGACGGTTCGCTAAAGTTCAAAATATTTACAAAATTGCTGTTAGCAAAACACGGTACCAGCAATACCAAATTTTTTTTACAAGTGTGGGAAGTCGGCAACCGACTAAGCATTAAGAATGTAGCCCGAGTTACTACCAGGACTAAATGATCCACACTTTCAAGGAAGCATCAAGCATGGAACATTTGGGGCTTCTATTGATACCAAAAATTACCCACTTACGTGGACCAACCAGAGATGAACACATGTCATACAACATGGCAAGAATACTAGTTAGCAAGATAAAAACTTGTCGACCAACACATGGGAGGCCGACCAACATGTAGAATGCCGACCAACAATAAGAAGACCGACCAACTTGGTCAGTAAAGCGCCAACAGACATGTACATTATGAACGTCATTTACTAATGTAAATGCCTAATTTATAAAGGCACTCCATCCTTTTACATTCCATCTCTTTATCTCCATGCGAGACTATAAATACAATGTAATCCATTCATCATGGGTAGAGGTTCAAGTCATTCAGAAAACAAGAGGAAAAACGTAATACAATAAACACAGTGGACATAGGCTATCCCATATAGCCGAAAACCATTTCAAAACACTTTTTGTCTCTCTTTTATTGACATATATTTATCCATGATTAAACAATTAGACCTAGTCTAGTTTTTTACATCAACACATATATTGTTTAAATAATGCCTCAAAGACGGTGGCAAAAAAATATTTAATTGATATAGATTTTTTATTCCTTTTTTTATTACATATGTTTCGCACATTGGGTCTCGTCCGCACATCGCGCGAGTTTACAACTAGTTAACATATACATTGCAAATTTGAAATAATGCATAATAATTATCCAAGCAGATTAATAGTCACATCACTCATTTCATTATAGCAAAAGTCCTAATATAAAGGGGGCAAATGTAATAGTTAAAATGAACACAAATCAAAAGACTTTAAGTAACATTAATTTACATGAGGGAATTTTCCCATCACTATAAAAATTATACACTCTTTCATATGCATTATTTCAAAGTGCATCCATATCACCCTCAACCTCTTATCTACTCCTTTCAACATGGTGAGTTATATCCTCTCCACCTCTAAATAATCTGTCCATTTCATCTTAAAGAGACCTTATTTGGTCCTTCATGGCATCTACTTTACTTTTATGCTTGAGAAAATTTATCTCTCATTTTTCTTTTAGATTCAATAACTTCCTAAAAGAATGCTAAGTGAAATGTCGGACGCTTGCATCCTTCATTTGGAGATAAAACATATAACATCCCTCCAAGTCGTTGATAGAAGCAATGAAGTTCTTCGCATCAGAAGATTTGACTTCTCTATGGTAAGAAATGAATCGATAGAGTTGGTTAGACAAACTCCTGAGATTAGTTAAAGTAATGCCATGAATGTTGCAAATGCCCCTAAAGGTTAAATTCTTTAAATGATTATTGAAGATAATTTCTAGCATGTATTTATTGGTTGGATTAAACTGATCATGGTATTGCTCAGTCCCCAACCCTTGAAGTCTGTGTTGTCTGTGTTGTAGGGCATCCACATTCACTAGGTGAATGAAGCTAGTGTCAATGAAGTATGACTCCTTATAAGAGTCAACTTCTCCTTACTCATCCTCTGCTTTGTCCTCCTCATTTTCTCACTCTTCTCTGCAATCCAGTTCTTTGCCTCTTGGCTCATTTTCATAATGTCCTTTTTCTATCTAAAAAGGGGGGAGGTAGAACAGAAAGAGAATAAGAATATAAGTTAGAATAAAATTTAATTAACAAAAAAGGGAAAAATATAGCAAGAGAGATACTCGAGTTTTAAGAGGCACTAACATGACCGCCTCCTCTTCTCTCTCGCCTAAAAATTTTCATGAATGAATATATGTAAAATGATAAATAAAATAAGGTCATATCTTTGGAAATAATGTAAACTACATGTTCCTTAACAAATACTTGAGCACCCAAAATAATCAGCTCCATGGTATTAGACACGTAAGGCAAAACGAAACAGGTGTCAAAACACGAGAAAGTATGAAAAATGACAATAATGCATAAAAGGGAGAATAATACCAATTGAAGATGTCACTTTAGATTCCCTCCAGTGGCATAGGAATGCCTAGCTTAGAAGCCTCAACATTGGTTTGGTGTTAAACACATGGAAATAGTTTAAACAATGGGGCCAAGTTCAAAAGAAAATTATAGGCACAAAAGTTTAAGTTATATATTTTGTATACCCGACGATAAGAAACATTTTGAGAAATCAACCTAGCTTTCTTGGGCTTATTACTTACTTGAGAACATGGAAATAATTTTAGAAAAGAAACGGGTAACCATAAGAGAAATAAGAAGTAAAATGAAATGATAAACCAATTATTAAACACGTATTTTGAGTTCCACGTGTTAGGAAACACTATTAACAATAATTTTAATATCAATATTGAACGAGATAATTAAAAACAAATGTGCATGCAGACCTGAGATCCAACATGATTTTAACTCATGAAGAACCTTCCTTATGAGAAGGAGGAACACTTAATATCCTGCAATAATATCCAAGTATAAATCACTTATATATTTTTTATATTTCTCTTAATAAATGAGACATATACGAGAAGCTAAATGTCCTATAAGAGGTAAGAATTGGTCGATAGTGGTAGTTGTATGAAAGAGAGAGACGACATACTTTGTATTTGTGACCTATTATGTATAGGCAACGTGAGAATTTTGGCTTGAATTTTTCGTGAGTACTGTTCATAAGTGGGTACTGTCCATACATGGGTCTATGTTCATATACAGTTTGCATCCATTTTTACTCCTTATTTACAAAGAGTTTCAGCCATGGTTCAAAACACACAAAAATATAAGAGACTTTTATTGTTCATTATTTAGTGCTATTATATATACTTTGAGAGTATTATGAGGATTGATAGAGTTGTAACCCTTGTTGTTTATATCAGATAAAGTAAGCCATCATTCATGGACATAGACAAATTGATGAGTCACATACATCTTGTCTTGTGATTTGTTAGTATGTGTGATTTCTCATTACTTTGCATTTATAGTGTATTTCTCTTGTTATCTCTCGACTTTCTCTTTATCTTGGATCTTAGGTGTGAATGAATCACTCCATTGAGTGAATATCCCCATAAAAAAAATGGTATCATAGCTTTATCTTGTAGAGTCTTTGCTTTATATGCATCCAAGGCATTTGATAAAATTACTAAGTGGGATTTTGGTCTTAGCCAAGTTATTTCTTATTGAAGACTCATTTCGTAGATTAGAGAATGTCCACATCTAAGGTTGCAAAGGAGTTGACAGTGATGTTTGACTTAGAGAAGTTGGATGGTATAACTATTAATTTTGGCATATGGCAATGCCATGCCAAATGAGAGATGTTTTGATCCATTAATATTTGCATAAGACGTTGATGGGCATTTCGTCTAAAGTCGAGGATACGTTGGAGGATGATTAGAGATAATACGACTTAAAAGTGTGTAGCACAATCCGATTAAATCTCGCACCAAATGTGGTGTATTATGTCATAAAGGAAGAATCAACGAAGTCAACACGGAAGAAATTAGAAGATAAATACATGACGAAGAGCATATAAAATCATCTTTATCTTAAAAATAAGCTATTTCAATTTGAATATGTTGAAGGTATGTCGATGTCTGAACATCTTGATGAGTTTAACAAAATTCTCTCTGATTTATTAAGATTAGATCTTGATATTGATAATGAAGATAAAACTTTGTTGCTTTTATATTCACTTTCGGACTCATATGAGCATTTGAGCACCACATTGCTATATGGGAAGGAGGAGTTTAAGTATGATGATGTCTCTTCGGTATTGTTAGGGAGTGAGAAGTGGAAAAAGGAGAAGAACGATTCTCAGTCCAATGCGTTAATTGCGCATGGTAGGACTGAGGAGAGAAGGCAAGGGGAAAGAGGAAGCTTAGGTTCAAATCTAGGACCAGGGGCTTGGAAAATGTCACGTGTTACAAGTGAAAGAAGAAGGGAAATTTAAAAAAAAAAAAATCCCTAAGCTAAAGGCAAGAGATAATAAGAAACTAGTGGCGAAATCCTCCAATTCTATCACTTCGGAGGACGATGAATTCGAAAGTATATTAATAGTTTTTTCACGAGAAATATCTTCAGATGAGTGGACACTTAACTCGGAGTATTATTATCACATGTGACCAAATAGACATTTATTTCATACATTTAAGGAGGTAGATGAAGGTAATGTCTTTATAGGTAATGTCCATATTTATCGGTGGAACGATATTGGCATGATCAAATTGAAGAAGCATGATGGAGTGATTCGAACTCTCATAAATGATCGATATGTTCTTGAGTTGAAGAAGAATTTTATGTCTTTGGGTTCTTTAGATTCTAACAGGTGAAAGATTGTGCTCGAGGGCGGAATGCTAAGGGTTGTCTTAGTTGACTTGGTGGTGATGAGAGAAAAAAATTAGGTAAAGCTCTCTTTTCTTCAAGGGAGGATAGTAACACGTCAAACCTTGACTATCTATAATAAAGAATAGCAAAGTCAAATGTAACACCCCGCCTAATTAAATACCGACTGGCCAGTCCCATACCAAATTAAAATAGAATATACAGTTGGCTCATTCTTAGCATCACTGTCAAAAACATTTAAAAATCACCCAATACCCAATTAAGCTGGTGTTAAAAACTTTCCAAATTTTAATTCAAAAAAAATCATTTTTTTAGTTTACGAATTACACTACACATTTATTCTATCACAATAATAACTGAACAGATAACTAAAAAGAATCTAAATGCAATTGGAATAAACATTCCCAAATAATAATCCAATAGAGTAATACCAACAATAATAAAAGTATTAAAATGATACGAGTACAAGACTATATGACTCAAATAGAAAGATGATAACTGAATTCCTCTGGGCGACATGCCCTAAATAAAATATCACTATGAATCAAATGAAGATAGGCGTCTAAGAAATACTTCATAGCTCGTCATAATTCCCTAAGGTTGGCGTCCCTGCTGCTGGACACCTGAAATAGAAGGTACAATAGAAAAGATAATATGCAAGGAAACGGGTCAGAGCCCGATGTGAAAATAATTTTGAAAACAACAAGAATTTAACAAGTGCAATTAATCATTCATTATGTACATGTTAGTATCCAAACTCTCACTTGATATTCTCACCTCTCATCTAGAGTGCACGCTTAACATTTCCTATTAACCTCCTAGATAAAGGTTCCTCCTTACTAGTTTCCATAATATAATTCTATCCCATATCATAACCCCGTATGTCCCATACCATACGTAGTATAATCATTCATATACGTTTATCATTAATATGAATTAAGCTTTTCCAATCTATAAGAATAAATATTCATTAGCTTAATTCCATTCTTTTTTTCTATTCACCGTCATCTACAATTATCACACAGTAGATTAATCAACCACTATATATACATACATTTAATTCATTATATATATACATATATCAATGATTTCTAATGCTCTAAACACCCTAGAATCATCAAGAGTTTGAATTAAAAGCATATATTTATCCCATTTTTCTAGAAAATTATAAACATGTTATCTTCAAGAACAAACCAATGATTCTCAGAATTTCTTCAACAACTTAATGATTATTTTGTGGATTACTATCTACCTACAACATGAGTTTGATTCCTATATATATCCATTTTCCAGAAATCCATTAACAACTCTATCTTTATCTTCCAAACATAAAAAATCTCATCTTTTCATAACTATCCTAACATGGACAATATACTAACTAGATTGCAATTATCAAATACTTGCCTCTAATCAAGATCTGATCCTTTGGGGTTGTGTATCACTAATGGTTCTCCCTTTCTCCGATCAACTTTCGGTGGTGGTTGGTGGTGGTGACCTTTGATCTTTGGTTCTCCTCCTTTCCAAGCAAGCTTCTCTTCTCCCAAGCAACCTTTCACTCTCTCTAAGAAGATGACCTCTCAATTTTGTGTAGAAGAGATGAATGAACCCACGTACAACTAATCTCCAAATATTTATAATAAGAAAAAATCCGAAATCACTATTCATCCCCCCTATAAAAATGACCAAAATGTCCTTTTTGGTTGTCTTTTCATTTCCAAATGACCCGAGACCCAAAACCAACATACAAATAGACTTATCTGACTATTTCAACCCTTTTGGACGCAACGACGCACTCGAAATGACTATAAGGTTGATGTAAAAATAAGTTTCTTTTTTGAATCTCACAATTTGTTCTGACACGTCCCATACCGCGTCCGACTAAAAATTCAAATTATTGAATTAATATCTCACAACAATATCAATAACATCACATTCATATATTACCCAAATATCTTTAAGTAATATACAGAATCATTCATTTTAATATCCACAATTCGGATAAAACCCAAATGAATTAATTTATAAAAAATCTAATTAATCCATTAATTTAAAATATAACACATTTTAAAAGTAATTAAAATTACGGGGTATTACATACTCCCCCCTTGTAACAGAATTTCATCCCAAAATTTGGAAAGACAAATCATACTAGTAAGGTCAACTCTGAGTATAAATCTCACATCGCAAGTAATTTATGTTGTACCGCCCATACAGTACATTAATGAAAATACTCATTGATGTTATACACCAAGCCTCACCATATAGTTTCAACTGAATCGAATTTAAACTTTATGCAATCTTCCTTATACCATCCTCATGACAAAGTTTGGGAAAAAAATGGTCCTTAATCATTAAGTAAATAAATCCAAAAGTCAAAACTACTTACTGTTTCACAATTATGAAAAAGACTACAATCCAACCATCCAGGGCCCTTATACACCCTATCGTGTATATTTCATTATAAAATGGACATGGTTACCTGCATAATACTCCGATTTATCGCAAAGGTTATAAACTCATATCCTAAAGACCTAACTTACTTCGACTCCCAACGTTTGTTAGTTTCATGCGTGGGGTGTCTCGCTAAGCGAAATCCAAACAAGGAACCCCCCCGATACACTACTACCTAAAGTAGTCGGTCATCGAAACTCCTCAGGTCCTTAGTCAATAGTATATAACTTCTCTACGGGTTTATCGATTTCAAATAAAAGTCTACTCATCTACTCTCTTGTAAAAGACAAGACGCTGGCTATAGTAGTCCATACTCTCCCATATAACACAAGTTAATCCACGCCGATAGTTAAATCATGTTCGGACATGCCTAATGTAAATAACTCCGTGATAAAATCAGACCCATGTGAATGACATGTAAAAATATAGGTGTCCCACGACCCCTCGGTGGGCCTACGTAATTAAACATGCTAAAGTCTAAGTTTAGTAACCCTATTTCCCACACAATCTTATAATTCAACCCATCAGTGAACATTAGAATCCTCCTCTCCTCAGTGGGTACCTCTTCTAGTACCAAATTAGTTAGTCTTGTATATTCTTCCTTGTATTCTGCCACTATTTTCTCTCCCTATTTCAAATCAAGTAATTTCTGCCTCATCTCTGTCTGAATGGCGAAAGGAAAGTACTTCTGATCAAACCGTATCCAAAAGTCTTGGATAGTCACTGTGTCTCTCTCCTCGATAATGGTCGTAGCCTCCCACCACTGCAAAGATGCCCCTACTAGCTTGAATGTGGCTAGTATTTGACATTGAACCTCAGTACATTCGAGCATTCTCAACTGCCTTTGGATATATCTCTTCCATTGGCTAGCAGTCACGACATCTAATAATAGTAGAAGAACATAAGCGTAACTAGAAAAGCAATAATCCTACTCATAGGGATCTACATCAAACAATGCTAAGCTGAAAACACAATAAGCCGTACAAACCCTAAAGGACTCTAGAACCTGATGCTCTGATACCACCTGTAACACCCTGCCTAATTAAATACCGGGTGGCCAGTCCCATACCAAATTAAAACAGAATATACAGTTGGCTCATTCTTAGCATCACTGTCAAAAACATTTAAAAATCACCTAATACCCAATTAAGCTGGTGTTAAAAACTTTCCAAATTTTAATTCAACAAAAATCATTTTTTTTAGTTTACGAATAACACTTCACATTTATTCTATCACAATAATAACTTAACAGATAACTCAAAAGAATCTAAATGCAATTGGAATAAACATTCCCAAATAATAATCCAATACAGTAATCCCAACAATAATAAAAGTATTAAAATGACATGAGTACAAGACTGTATGACTCAGATAGAAAGATGATAACTAAATTCCTCTGGGCGACATGCCCTAAATAAAAGATCACTATAAATCAAATGAAGATAAACGTCTAAGCAATACTCCATACCTCCATAGCTCGTCATAATTCCCTAAGGTTGGCATCTTTGCTGCTAGACACCTGATATAGAAGGTACAATAGAAAAGAGAATATGCAAGGAAACGGGTCAGAGCCCGATGTGAAAATAATTTTGAAAACAACAAGTATTTAACAAGTGCAATTAAGCATTTATTATGTACATGTTAGTATCCAAACTCTCACTTGATATTCTCACCTCTCATCTAGAGTGCACGCTTAACGTTTCCTATTAACCTCCTAGTTAAAGGTTCCTCCTAACTAGTTTCCATAATATAATTCTATCCCATATCATAACCCCGTATGTCCCATACCATACGTATTATAATCATTCATATACGTTTCTCATTAATATGAATTAAGCATTTCCAATCTATAAGAATAAATATTCATTAACTTAATTCCATTCTTTTTTTTATTCACCGTCATGTACAATTATCACACCGTAGATTAATCAAACCACTATATATACATATATTTAATTCATTATATATATACATATATAAATGATTTCTAATACTCTAAACACCCTAGAATCATCAAGAGTTTGAATTAAAAGCATATATTTATCCCATTTTTCCAGAAAATTATAAACATGTTATCTTCAAGAACAAACCAATGATTCTCAGAATTTCTTCAACAACTTAATGATTATTTTGTGGATTACTATCTACCTACAACATGAGTTTGATTCCTATATATATCCATTTTCCAGAAATCCATTAACAACTCTATCTTTATCTTCCAAACATGAAAAATCTCATCTTTTCATAACTATCCTAACATGGACAATATACTAACTAGATTTCAATTATCAAATACTTGCCTCTAATCAAGATCTGATCCTTTGGGGTTGTGTATCACTAATGGTTCTCCCTTTCGCCGATCAACTTCCGGTGGTGGTTGGTGGTGGTGACCTTTGGTCTTTGGGTCTCCTCCTTTCCAAGCAAGCTTCTCTTCTCCCAAGCAACTTTTCACTCCCTCTAAGAAGATGACCTCTATATTTTGTGTAGAAGAGATGAATGAACCCACGTACAACTAATCTCCAAATATTTATAATAAGACAAAATCTGAAATCACTATTCACCCCCTATAAAAATGACCAAAATGCCCTCTTTGGTTGTCTTTTCATTTTCAAATGACCCGAGACCGAAAACCAACTTCCAAATAGACTTTTCTGATTATTTCAACCCTTTTGGACGCAACGACGAACTCAAAATGACTATAAGGTTGATGTAAAAATAAGTTTCTTTTTTTAATCTCACAATTTGTCCCGACACGTCCCATACCGCATCCGACTAAAAATTCAAATTATTGAATTAATATCTCACAACAATATCAATAACATCACATTCATATATTACCTAAATATCTTTAAGTAATATACAGAATCATTCATTTTAATATCCACAATTAGGATAAAATCCAAATGAATTAATTTATAATAAAATTTAATTAATCCATTAATTTAAAATATAACATATTTTAAAAGTCATTAAAATTATGGGGTATTACATCAAATTCCATCGGGCTTTGGCATAAGCATTTAGGATCTACTAGGGAGAAAACCGTGATAGTGTTGTGTAATCAAGGGTTGCTGAAGGGTGAAAAGAGTTTGAAGTTGGGATTTTATTATCATTGCATAGTTAGGAAGAAAATATGGGTGGCACGACTTGATGACATTCATATGGATGTTTGGGGTCTTTCAAGGGTACCATCTTTAGGGGCAGTCACTATTTTAGTATTTCATTGATGACTACTCTCGTAGTACTTGGGTATACACCATGAAATATAAAGATGAGTTCTTTGGAGTGTTCTTAAATGGAAGAAGATGGTGGAGAATCAGACACGTAAGAGGATCAAGATTCTTAGGTCGAATAATGATGCGGAGTATCGATATGATCCTTACTTGAAGTATTGTGAGGAGGAGGGTATTATTTGACACTTTACAGTCCAAAAAATTCCACAAAAAAATGTAGTGGAACCGGAACTTACTTGAAAAGTTTAGCTGTATGTTATCTAATCCGGGATTATCGAAGTGATTTTGGGTGGAGGTTTTATCATATGCTTGGTTCATTGTCAACCATTAGCCATCTATCACAATTAGTTATAAGGCTCATATGGAGGCCTGGTTATGAGACAGTGCATGTTTTTGGGTACCAAGCTTATTTTCATGTTAGTGAGTCAAACATTGATCTAATAGCTCAAAAAATAATTTTCAGGGGTTCAAGCAATGGGATCAATGGATATAAGTTCTGGTCCCCAAAAGATAAGAAGATAATGGTGAGTAGGGATATGACTTTTGTTGAGGCTTCAATGTCCAAGATGATAAAGGTGGAGAAAGAAAATTCTTTGGTAGAGAATGAGAGTGAAAAGGTGAATATCGAGGTGACTACTTTAATAGATTCTTCAAGTGAAGAGGTGGAGGTTCCGAATGAGGGACCTAGTCAACAATGACAAGAACAACTATATTTGGCAATCGGAAGAGTCGAGGATTTAAAAAACCATAAAGAGATATCGCTTCAATAACGATACAATTGCTTATGCATTATCGGTTTATGGTTTGAGATGAAAGATTTGGGTAAAGACAAGAAGATTCCAAGCATAGAGAATATTAGAGAGATGAAGAAGGGAAGATTGAATGTTACTCAAAGGCAATACCTAGAGATTATTGTAACACAGTTCAGGATGCAGAATGTAAGATGCAAAGCTTATGAATACTCCCTTCGCTGCACATTTTATAGTTTTGGCTACGATAGCTCCGAGCATCAAGTATGAGGTAGATTATATTACTCATGTTCTATATGCAAGTGTAGTGGGTGGCTTGATGTATGCCATGGTTTGTAGTCAAACGAACATATCTACAGTAGTGAGCGTTGTGAGTAGGTATATGTAAAATTAAGGCAAAGAGCATTGGAATGCGGTGAAATGGATTTTCAGTATCTACAGGCTTCACTTGATGTGGGACTTGTGTACCAAAGGGTGAAGAAGTCACATATATATGAGAATGTGGATTCGAACGATATAGGTGATTTGAATAAACATCGATCAACTATGGGGTATGTTTTTACATTAACTATTGGTCCAATGAGTTAGTGGTCCATGTTGTAGGCCACGATTGCTTTGTCTACGACGGAGGCAGATTATATGGTTATGACAGAAGTCGTGAAAGAGGCCCTATGGCCCCAAGGTCTTATTAGTGATCTGGGGATTAGACAAGAATTTGTGAAGATGAATTTTGATAGCCAAAGAGCTATACACTTGTCTAAGAACCAAGTTCATTTTGGGAGGACCAATCATATCGAAGTTCGATTTCATTTCATACAAGAGGTTATCGATGGATCTATTATTATTTGGAAGAAAATTGGCTACAAAGATAATTTAGCTGGCATGTTGATGAAGGTGGTACCAATGGTTAAGTTTGAGCATTGTTCAAAATTAGTCAATGTTTTATATTGTTGTGGCTCTTCGAGGTTGATTGGTGGTGGTGTTCCTAAATGATTTTGTTGGTGTATGAAGGTTATAGAATTCTTTCTCCAAGGTGGAGATTCGTTAATTTTGGCTTGAATTTTTTACGGGGTACTGTTCATACGCGAGTCACTTTTCATATGTGGGGGGTACTATTCATACATGGTTTACTGTTTACTTACTCCTTATTTAAGGAAAGTTTCATCCATGGATCAAAACTCACAGATTTATAAAAGATCATTTATTGTTCATCATTTATTGCTTTTGTATAAACTTTGAAAGGGTTGTGAGGCTTAAGAGAGTTATAACCCTTGATGTTTATATCAAAGAAAGGAAGCCATCATCCATTGATGAAGCCAAATTGGTGAACCACGTACATCTTCTCTTGTTATTTGTTGGTGCCTGTGATTTCTCATTACTTTCTCATTACTTTGCAGTTAAAGTGTATTTCTCTTGTTATCTCTCGAGTTTCTCTTTATAATGGATCTTGGGAATGCATGAATCACTCTATTAAGTGAGTATTTGTACAACACAACACAAGTACAATAAAACATTGGCCTATGAAGAAAGTAACCCAAAAGTGGTCAACTTATGCAATAAATATGACAAGGATATTAATCAATAAGTTCAGAGTAAAAGTTAAAGAAATGCATCCTTCGACCTAAAAAAGAGTTAGTGATTAAATATTTTACTTGTGTCAATAACAGATGAGGTGGTACATGCAATACTTGATACATGGGGGTCACTCGTGAGGTAGATTGATCTCTAATACGAGAAAGTGAAGGCAAAAAAGGAGACTAAAAATTGAGGTAGCATATTTATAATAAATTAAAAATGTCTAATAAGGAACATAAAGTAAAATTATAATTATTGATGTTAATGGTACCTTAGACATAGAACTAGAGGAAGTAATTTCAGGAATAGAAAATGAGGAGGTGACAATGGCACCCACCATAGGTGTAGAAAACATAATAATATACAAAATTAAAACAATGTGTAATTATCTCATAATAAGGACTTAATGAAGTGAAAATAAAAGTTCTTCCTTGACAAAAGAGAATGCGAATGGGTGGCATAAAAGTGGTAAAAATGGGATAATATTAACCCATGGTATTACATTTAGTTGAACTAATATATGTACATGTCATCCAAAGGATAAAATATTCAAAAAATTTCAGAAAAAACATTCAATGATAGAAAGAGAAGAAAATTTATTAAAAAATACTTACCCCACTTGAAAGAATCATTTGTCTATACATAAGAGAGAAACAGTTGTGGACTAGAAGTCCCTGGTGAATGAGCCATCACCTCCTCATGATGGATGGAAGAACTATCCATAAGATCAATGAGGGATTTCTTGCGAGATGAAGTGAAAAGGGATATCAGAAGTAAGTTCCTCAATATTTAAGTCAGATCATGGCTCATTCGAAGAAGAACTATGATGATCATAAGAAAAGTTTCTTCTGTAATCAACAAATTCTTATTCAAAAGAACTTGTGATTGAATGTGAAATTCCAACTATTATATTTGGATCTCAATGACTAGTGAAAAATATTACATGAATACCTTTTGATGTGGAAATGAGATTGGTTTGTTGGGATTGACAATAAAGTATTTCTTGCCTAAATGACTTTGATTCGAACATATGGATTAAAATTACCTCACCTATGCTCCACCTTATTCTTATACACTTTAAAATAATCAAAGGTTTCAGTCTTGTGGCGCATAAGGTAAACATATACATACCTTGCGTAATCATCAATGAAATTAATGAAGTAATCATAACCACCTCTTAATTGGATAGTCAAAGGATCACGTAAATCAAAATGAACCATTTCTAACACATCCTTAACTCTATAGTTTTTGGTAGTAAAGGGAATCTTGGCATTGTTGTCTTTTAAATAAGATTCATAGACATGAAGTGTTTCCACTTCTAATGAACTCAATTATCCATTTATACCATTCTTTGAATTCCTTTTAGATTAAAATGACCTAAGAGTAAGTGGTTCAACTAAGAAGGAAACTTGCTCCTTAATGATTGTCCATTAATATTATTCATTTCAGTGTTTAGAAGTATTGGTGATATAGTCCTTATAATATATAAATTATTTTCTAATATACCAAGACGGACAAAATATTACCAATTTTAATTAAAAAAAATTATTAAAACAATCAATATATGTTTAAAACCAACTTAGAAACTGAAAGAACCATTTCTCTTAAACTGAGAACATAAAATAATTTTCCAACATTATCTCTTTGTATCCACTAACATCTAAAAAGTAGATGCCTTACTTCTAATATTGTTTCCTTATTCTCATTGCTCATCATTAGGAACATCTCCTCCTTTAGGTAGGTTCCCATTATCCAATAATATTTGTAAAGAGTTTCAAACCTAATTTGGGGCTCTCGAATCTACACATCGGGATTCTGTAGATTGGAGGAAAAATCACATTTCTACTTTTAAGGAGAAATGACATACTATTATATTAAGAAAAAAACAATGAAACGAAAGTATAAGATGCTCCAATGCCATTTTTAGAAAAAAAATATAATGGAACATTTTTCCTCTTTTAAAAAGCTCCAATGCCATACTTCTCCCCTCCAAAAAGCTTTTTTTTTTCTAATGCATTTAGCAGAGACCACATTCCCACATCTATCAAACATCTATGATCCTAGGTTCCTCGTGACAGGTGGAATGTTGCATGAATAAATTCCATACATTTTCTACCTTTTGTGTCTAACGATTAGTTTTTCAAATTCATAATAAATAATAACATTAATTTCAACCACTTTAAATACAAATTTCTAAATTGCATTATCAATATGAAATTTAATACATACTCTTTTGAGATAATGTCTTTTTTATCAATAAATTCACTCAACAAAAGTTCTTAACGAGTCATCTGGTGGGTCCGATTAGGATTAACAAATGCTCCTCTTGATGGGGAGTGAAATTCTATGAATATTAGAGATCGACACTAAATAAAAGTGGTTGCGTCGCCCAGTCTTTGTACCTAACTGAATGGTTATTAGAAGTGGTATAGAGGGAGGACATCAACGACTAATCGAAGATTATTTTGTTATTACAACGTACAATGCCAAAATATTCCAAAGTCCTTTTCTAATTCGTTAATCATTGTTCTTTCATATCCTTGAAAGGATATCTTCTTGAAATAATTATTTTGTAAGGAAAAGAGACGCACGTGGAAAATGGAGTTTTTTATATACAAAAAATGACCACGTTTCTCTTAGTGCTCGCGTACAATTACTCAATCGATTCAATTGACAAGATTGTACAAATTTTAAAGAGTACTTCCATTGAGAAGATGAAGCCATCTTATATTTTATTTAGTACCTAAGGACACATACGACACAAGGTGTGTGGTGATTGCACTATGAGTGGTGCAATTATTCGGGGGTTTGGTAAGGGATGCATCTAGATCATCCTAAGAAGGCTACAATCATATTGGATATTGTATATGACCATGACCTCTGGTTTGGGCATACATTTTTCTATACATTGGTTGTCAACAATGGATTGCACATTATTTGAGGACCTCATACATAGTAAATCCCCAAATGAAATTACATAAAAATGTTCAGAACCAATTTGTGTAAGACCTTTTCCAACATTTTTATTTCATAAAAATGTTCCACTTTAAGTAAAATTACCATTTTACCAATTTGGTTCCAAACTCATCTTTTACTCCATTTCCATAAGTGTTAAGTTTGCCAAAACACTATTAACTCACAGACACTAACATTTTAAGTGTTTTAACGCCCTTTTAACCTTGGAGTAAAGTTGTTGAGACACCTTTACAAGTCCAATAGTGGAGACATGTTCTCCACAAGCGCAATTACAAGAATGGAATATGTGATTTCGAGGGTTTCAAAATGATTCACAAATTATTGATTAGGTGGTTTGTGTGAATCAAAAGTATTTTTAGACTTTAAAAAGGAGGCTCTATATGCAATAGGTTTGCAGAAAATGGAGGTTGTAAAGTCTTGCAAAATACCTATAGGTATTAGATTTAAATAGGCAAACACGAATTTCGAGGTGGTGTTAGGTCGTTCGAACAAGATATGCATCTCGCTAGAAGCGACCTTTTAACGACCCATCTAACGATCGATAAAAACCAAAATGATACGCCTTTATTTGATCCATATTCGATGTAATCCATCAAACCACATATCAAACGACATATGAATGTCGTTTGAATGAAGGCCATGTCATTCTAACAACATAAGGCGAAAAATATTTTTTATTAAAATTCTATCCTCGTTTTGATAAAATAAAACTAAATAAAATTCTCCCATAAAATAATTGCAAAAACTAAGAACTCCATATAAATAATATAACATAAAGATGTGGAGTAGTGGAGAACGGTTGAAGTAGAACGTGATGCACATTGAAGATAAGTGGTGTATTTTGCTGATGTACGTTGCGAATGATTCGGATTTTGGATGTCATGGATGATCATGTAAACATGCAAATGTAACGGGATACGCCATATTTTATGTGATATAGGACGATGCAGACAAGACCTAGATTCTAGCGGACAATGACAGAAATATGTCCTTACAATAAGTGTTAATCTTTTGCAACATTATTAAGTTATACATGCCAACTTTCCAATGTTTAACCATTAACACTTATTCAACACCTTTAATAACCATTTTTTCAAACTAGACATTTCTTTACATTCTTTACTCATGAAATCTTGTTACACTTAAAGACTAATTTTATAAGAAAATACTATTTCCTTGTTATCAATTCAAGTAGTCTTAGAACTCTATACTCATCACACTTTCAACCCCTTTTTCATACACTTTGAAGGCGAGACTTTCTACTTTTCTTATTTTAGCTTTAAACCCAAAACAATCTTCTTTAAACTCAATTATACATTCATTATCCAAATACTAGAAGTTTATATATATGAGAAGGTGGATTTTAAACATTAAAATCCCATTAAACAGGTTAAACATATTTTTCGTTCTTGAAATTCATTATACTTGCAAAAATATACTTTCATGGCATAAAAGATATTTAATTTCTTCAAACTCAACAAATGTCCATTTTTTTTTATAAAATCTTTATTTTTGCAAGAAACCTTATAACATTATTTCATGAATGTTTAGCAAAATAGTTATTTCCAAATATTTTGTTTAATATCAATCTTTCTAGAAAATATACCATTTTCACAAAATACTAACTTTAACATTTCAAAGACTTTGAAATATTTATTCATTCTTTATTTTCAGCAAAATAATATTTTACCAATATTTTTATTCCATAATAATGTTTATTATTTCTATACATGATTTTCATCATTTAATCAAATCCACCCTATACATGTAATCTAATAACAAGACTACAAATACACAAAATAGAGTCATATACTAAGAGTATTATTTTTTCACCTCTAAATGCTCCAATGGTGGCAAGAATGTTGGTGTAGGAGGAGCAACCTCCCACTTCCAAAGGTGGACTCAATGAGTTACTAAATGCATCCTCCAAAATGCTCCATTTGTGCTCCTTTCCAGCCGAGAATAATCCACTACTTCTCCAAAATTCGTAGCTCCAATTCAATAATGGTGGAAATGGGTATTGTAGGCTTGAACATGGTAGAATACTATATGAAAATGGTGGTTTTATGGTGGTGGAATGGTGTTGGAAGACCAAGAATGGTGGGAAAACACCTAAAATGGTGGAAGACTACCCTCTCATCTTTTTCCACCTCCCAACAACAAAATAAAACCAAACACACCCTTATAGAACACCCCAAACATCGTAAATTCCCATTTCCCCCAATCTGGGCTAATTTGAGCTCAATAACTCAAAGATCTAAGGATGAGGATTGTAATAACACACAAGGTAAAGTCAGACTAAAATATTTTCAAGGCACGTCGTTCGAACGAAATAAGCCTCATTCGAACGACATCACTGCCTTATTTGAACTTTGTCTTCGCATTGCCTTCGCACGACCTGAGACTGTAATGCAGTGGGATCTCATTTGAAGACCTACTTCACGTGACCTTTGCGCAATACTGCATCTTTCTTCTAACGACAGCTCAATTTCATTAAAAATACCCCTTATTTCCCTTCTTTTATTTTCTTCAATTTGACCCATAATTTTCCTACAATTATCGTCAACCCTACTTCAGTATAATTTACACAAATATTTACAAGAAAGATTAGAGCCGGATATTATAAACTTCCCTCCTTAGGGAATTTCGTCCCCAAAATTCTTGATCCGTTAATCTTTAAGCTTATGGGGTTCACCAACTTCTATTCTAAGCCATAACAATCCTCCAAGACAAAATCATCAAAGTTCACAATACTAAGGTCAACCTACATGCCTCTATATGGGGGTTGTCACCAAATAATAATATGCGACATGCTCTAATGCTCACCATCTTGCTAACCATGAACGTCATATAATCGACTCCGAGTCTCCACGCACTTGATGATCATGTTCAAACAATTTATAGTACTACCAAAACTAGTATCCAAGGCATACTGATGCCTCCACGAGCACATCCTTTTAAGTTCATGACACTCACCCAATGTGAACCTTAATACAACCAATCATCGTATTCATCATCAAAACTAATTTTATTTTTAGGACCATACATCCCGTGTCCCACATATTTTTTGACTATTCAGACTTCACAACCCACATGAGCTTGCCAATAACCATACCATATTATTTTCTCACTCCAAGGAGTAATATTCTTATCAAGTCATCGTCAAGCTCTCTACTTACACCTTCCACTGCATCACTCTGATGAACCTAGCACTGCCCAAGGTGTCTCTCCTTTGAGTACTCGTTTAAGCCTTTCTCTAATCCCCTCATCATGGTAAAGAAACATCGTATGCTAAGGTTTCCTCGATTTCTAACACTATACCATATCCTCAAGTCATCATCTTGCACTTTGCAACCTGATCCACTGACTGCCATGCTGTCCAGTTGAAAGTCCACTAATACTAAGAAAGATTAATACTATGAGAAAATCGTGTGGACGAAAGTGTAGCCACCCATACACAAAACTTTACGAAATAGTAAAAAAACCTCAGATGGGGCGCACCCAATTACTGAGATACATTTACCATAATCGGTCCATCGCGCTCTACCAAGCCCAACTGCGCTTTACCATAACATGGCACCAATCTAACTCACTACATATATGAGAATACCGATCCTTTATTACCGAAATCGAAAGGGACACACGAGAGTCTCAAGGACCGTCTCGAGAAATTTTGCATTTAAGCGTCCGACTATGATTTACGAAAGAAAGCCTATGCCATATGATTTAATCTATGCCACTCATTCCCAAAGTTACCACATACCCTGTCTTAGTCACTAAACTTGACAAATCCAATCATCACTATTCATTCTCATAACACAAAAGCAATATATGAATCGGTAGTCCTCTAGGAAGTCAATGCTCTACTTCCATCCTTGGGAGCAAGACCCTACCCCTCAAATCCTTGATGTATATGAACCATTTACTGGTGACGACGTCACCAACCTAATACACTTAAGTTATTGTCTGCCTTATTATATCTTGATCGAAATCCCAAATTCCTGTAGGCAATACTTAACTCAAGTGAGGCATTCACCTTACCGTGTATCTTGACCACATGATATTGCCATCAAACTTACTTTCCGGTTCTACCCACACATAATTTATGTGGCGACCATACCCGTCACTATTGGCCTTTTCAGTGTAGTAATTATCACACAGGGATACATTTTCTGATCTGAGCCGACCTGGCAAGACGTTGTAAGAGCTAGTCCTTACAGTGCTAAGGCTACCTTAGCATTTACCGTCGACACATTTCGGCATTATAATTATCATTAGATGTTACCCTACCTCGGTTTCCATCTTTAAGTCTCCACATGGCGTTATCACTCTAAGTCTCGAATACATTTCCTAGTACATCTTGAAATCGAGTATCACTACACCCATAGTAGTCACTCCATGATATATAAGCATCACTCCTATAACAATACAAGCTATCACCTTACCTTAGGTATTACACTACCCATTATTGTCGATTGGGAAGACATACCCGAAACGTACACTATATGACCAGCAATTTGGGATCATCACCTGACCCTCAACACAATCACTACCAAGATGCCAATACTCCTTCATACCGTATGTGAATGGTCTCCTAAGGACACTAAATGCATTTCATAAACCTTTCTCAAGACCCAAAAATATTTCATCATCCATACCTTTATCATTGTAGGTGCGCTCCACAAACCTTGCAATATCCATATTACGATCACTCGGTGCTCATAAATACAATAGTCTACGAGATTTTACCTATAGTTCACCTTAACCATCAAACACCTCAAGGCATCAAAACATTCGATCTTTATCCTCAATATTTCCACACATAATTTTTCCTATTGGCACCTGAAATGCCTATGAACTACTCTCGCACTAGGATTACCTCGTACCTAGCCATTACCTTGGTGGTTAAAACGAGTCTCTGCACTTGGATACTTATATTATCCTTCTCCTAAATGATTGTAACCACATTCCATGTACAAACCACAACTAACACTACTAAGGGTTATGGCAGGGTACATGACATTGCCTAGAACCTATAAACCTCAAGGTCTGCCTCACTTGATCACCAATGAATGGTCAACCATGACAACTAAATTGCCTCAGTATGTAAACATCATACCATGTGTTAATATACAAGTTAACACGACTATATAGATCTTGGTAGGATATTAGAAGTCGAGTACTGCCTATAAACACCAAGGCCTACACCACAGACGCTACGCGGAATCCTATTCATTAATATCACGTTATAATTAGGATACATGAAACCCAAATCCTCAACTAAGGAACCCAATACATTCTCATCACATAATCAATACTTATAAATGCCACTTAGTCATCAAATCTCCATATATGAAATACACAACCTTTACAGCTAGGTCACAATGAACATTACTTACTATTTCCACAACCAGGTATACTCTCATCATTAGAGTCACCACACAATACATCTCATGCAAATGATCATGATGTTGTCATTATTGGCCTACACAACTTGATATGTTCACCGGACTACCATCAATCGCGATATCACCCCAAGAATCGAATTTGCCTAATTACATTACGGACGTTAACTACCCATAAGCGCGGCACCTAAGGGTTATAGAACATTTAATCACCAATCATCAGTGCCTAGTTATGACACCTTAACCATCAACCTCTACCGTTGACTATATGCCCCTGTCCAATGGGAGTCATCTCACTCTATTGACATTTCAAAAGATTCTACGTCATCAATGATCGAAACATAAGTACCCCATACTAACAACCATGGTATCACCACTATTGGTTTGAATGGACACTCATAAATTACTAACAAATCTTGTAAAAGTATAATGTGTTAGAGTATTCTTTAATATCCAGATTAATTCACCTTAATCTTGTAAAAGACATCTCTTTTCTCATTTTAGCATTTCTCACTTTATTTAACACACCCGGTTAAATACTTGAAACTAATACACTTAGTTTGACAAAAAGTCATTTCTTTATTGAAATTACCCTTTTCATTTTAACTAATCCACATTAGTATTTTAATTGAAAATCACCCTTTCAACACATGCGTTCACCGTGTTAGAAAATACTTATTTAGTCATTGAAAATCTTTTACACTACACTCTTGTTAATTATAAGTATAACCACTTAGGTTTCTTAACCACCCATTTAACCACTTACTTTACCTTTTTCCTTACCTTATGGACATTAATCAACTTCACACCTACTTGTTCATTTGAAACTTCATCGGAACATTTATTAATTCATTCAAGTTAGGTTGTATTAACACGTTTCACCACACCACCCATTTCTTGACATGTTCCATATTTCTTTATCTTTGCTCAGAATCTTCCAATAATCGCATACTTCAACGGGCTCCACACCGCCGGATATGAGCATCATATGCTCCGCCCAGTTCTTTAGGGTCATTCACCCCTGGGCTTTAGGCCCTTCTTAATTATTTCGGTGTCATCCGAGTTATACATATGTTTTAACATTTTGAAAATGTCCATATTATTTTAACTTTTCTTTTACCTGACCGAAGTTAAAACCCGGGGTTACACCCCAACTTGTGTTACACTTGAAATTATAATTTCATGTCCTTTACACTTTAACTTTGATTTTATTCCAAAAATCATGTTCATTTAGGACCAATTTGTATAACACCTTTTCTAACATTTTTACTTTATAAAAATATCCCACTTTAAGCAAAATTACCATTTTACCCATTTGTTTCCAAACTCATCTTTTACTCCATTTCCGAAAATGTTAATTTTCTCAAAACACTATTAAGTTACCCACACTAACTTATTAAGTGTTTTAACACCGTTTTAACACCTTTTTAACCTTGGATTAATATTCTTTTCAGTTGAAAACATCTTTATTTTATTAGTTCCTTTCCAATCTCATAAGTGAGAATGCGCTACGGTTCAAAGGTTCAAACTTATTTGATTAAATATCAAATTAACCCATATTTTAATTCTTGTTAAACCATAGTTCATGCAACTACATGATTGAAAGAAGTAAATCATATAAGCATAAAACCAAACAAGTAGGTAGACTAATTTCAGAAAAAATCCCCTCAAGACAAAACCATTTCTTATTTCATTATATTTTCAAATCGCAAATTACATATATAGAAACAAATACAAATAGTAACAAAAGAGAATTCCGCAAGCTTCGGTTTGTCTTCTTCAATAGTAGTTCCCATGAGAACTACAAGTCCAGCAGTGGAGATACCTTCTCTATAAGAGCAACTCTAAGAATGGAATATGTGATTACGAGGGTTTCAAAGTGATTCACAAATTGTCGATTAGGAGGTTTATGTGAATCAAAAGTGTTTTTGGCCGTTAAAAGGAAGACTTTATGTGTGGCAGGTCTATAGAAAACAAGGGTTGAAAAGTCTTGAAAAATACCCATAGGTATTAGGTTTATATAGGGAAACATGAATTACGATATGACATTAGGACGTTGGAACGAGGTTAGGCGGTCGTTCGAATGAGATATGCATATGGCTAGAAGCGATCTTCTAATGACCCATCTAACGACCTATAAAAACCAAAACAGTACGCCTTCTGTGGATCCATATTCGATGTAAGCCATCAAATGACATATGAATGACGTTTGAATGACAAGGACATATCGTTCTAGCGACATAAGGCAAAAAATAATTTTACTAAAATTCCACCCACGTTTTGATAAAATAGAACTAAATAAAATTAAATAAAATTCTCCCTCAAAATATTGGTGAAAAAACAAGAACTCCAAAAAAATATACTATAAAGATGTGGACTAGTGGATAACGGTTGCAGTAGAACGTGATGCATGTTGAAGATGAGTGGTGCATGTTGACGATGCACATTGCGAATGATTTGGATTGTGGATGTCGTGGATGATCGTTTAGACTTGCCAATGTAACGGGATACGCCATATCTTATGTGATCTAGGACAATACGGACAAGACCTAGATTCTAGCGGACAATGACATATGTATGTCCTTACAAATATCACTATATGGATTTGACGGTACATACTTAAAAACATCCAAATTATGCAACCCCAAAAAATCCTAAGACATACAATATTGTAATATCCCCGCAAACCCTCAAATGGAAAGATGTCAAAATATATAAGTCTTGAAATCTTAAAATCTTCAAGTCTCTAAATTTCTTTGTCATCATCACGTTTATCATGAATATGATTGTGAAATGAACACCTACACACGTGAGACAAGAAATAAATACTTGTGATGAGAAAAAATTTGAAATGATATCCATAAATGACAAGCATAAATGAATAAGCATAAGCAAATCATCAAATCATCACACTTACCACCAACACACACATAATTCGTTCTCCTCCTTTTTATGATGTCCCAAATAGGCAAGGAAAAAAACATAAGCAATAAATACGGAGTGTGTCACAGACAACAAACAACTATTTTTGGAATTTTTCAAAATTTTTTTAAAAAGATAAAAGGATAAATCACACCATGAACTAACACAAAGATAACAAAGTCGTGAAAGCGTAAATGAATGGGTGTAAACAAATTCGATAGGAAAATCAACTCAAACAATCATAACATATGTGCACGATGAATTTTGGATAATCCTAACGAATGAACTCAAAATCGTCCTTAGTTGTAAAAATAATGAATTCATATGATATCGACTCAATCTAATCAACAAATCAAAGTCTAAAATGATTTTCACACCAATAATATCTAAAACTATGTAATGCTTTTATGAGACTTTTCAAGACGTGCAAACCCATTGATCTTCAACTTAACTCCCTCAAAACTCATATATAGAATATTCCAGTCAACTCTTTCATTTTGAAGAAGTTAAGGCTCGTATGTAGTGAAGCATCAATGTTCTTTTAAATTAGGCCTACGCTCTTTTTCTTTTGCTAATGGTGTCATTCAAGCAAAGATATTTTTACTTTCGCAGTCCGAGCCATTATACAAAATTATCACATTTACCAGAGATATAATTTTCAAATTTTCCAATCCCAGCAATGGTTCTTACAAGCATTACTTTCATTGCCTCGTTTTACTGCATTTGGTTCATTTTAAAGAGATGATTGAGATGAAAACACTTTGCCCAACATGAGATAGACAAGTAAAAAAATAAAATAAATCCGTGCATGTTTGCATTAAAGGAGACAATGAGTCAAACATATAGAAAGTAATCACTAATGACATCTCAATGGCTCCAAACATTATAAAGCATATGGATAAAATGAAATTTTATCTCAAAACATTATCAAAAAGTCACGTGTATAATGGAATGATGTTGTTACTTGGCAATCCTAAATGTCCATCCATATAAGATGAAAATAAACTACAAAAACCCTTTTTATTTTTTACAAAAAAAATTATAAAAAGAAAATCTTTTTATCTTTTTCATTTTTCTTAAAAATCAAAAATATTTTTGTATTTTTCTCTTTTCTTAAAAAACAAAAATCTTTGTATATTTTTCAATTTTTTTCTAAAAAATCAAAAATCTTTTTGGATTTTTCTAAAATTTGAGTAAGAAAAAATATATAATACAAATAATACAATCTAGTAATAGGAATCAAGAATATGCATGTGAAAAATCATCCTATATTAGACAAAATAACCAACCCTCAGTCAACTGTGTAGATAATAACTAAAGACTTCTTGAACTCTCGAACCTAGGGGCATCTAAAGATTTATGAAAATATTGTCTAATTAGTGATCGGTGGTCACAAAGCTCAAGGACATGACCTTCTCCTCTACTAGGTCTCGGATAAAATTATCGCGTATCCTAATGTGCTTCGTGCACGAATGCTGGACTGGATTTCAAGTTATATGAATCGTGCTCATGTTATCATAGGAAATAGTAATGGTGCCATGTGAAATCCAATAATCCTTTAGCATTTGCTTCATCCACAAGATTTATGTTCAGCAACTTCTGGCGGCGCTGTACTCATCCTCTGCAGTGGATAAAGAGATGGAGTTATGCTTCTTGCTCAACCAAAACACGAGTAGTCCCAAAATAAAAATACCCATCCGAAGATCTCCTATAACCATCTATATCCCCGGCCCAATCAGCATCTAAATAGGCGAATAAACGATCGTCGAAATCAAAGGAATACCAAATGCCATATGAGAGAGTCCCACTCACGTATTTGATAATATGTTTAAGAGAATGTAAATGTGACTCTTTCAGGGATGCCTAATATCATGCACAGACTCCAACACTAAAGGATATGTCGGGATGGCCGACAGTCAAGTGGAGAAGACTACCTATCATACTCCGATACAAGGTTTGCTTTACGTCCTTTCCTGAAGTGTCCTTGCTAAGCTTTGTCGATGTACTCATAGGGATGCATGTGTTTTTAGCAGTGTCTAACCTAAACTTCTTCACGTGGTCTCTTTCATACTTAGATTGGGAAATGAACATCCCATCCTCTAGCTGACGAACCTGAAGACTAAGGAAGAATGTAATCTCACCATCCATGCTCATCTCGAACTCACTCTTCACCTCCTCCTTAAAGTAGTGAGCATAGCGGGAGAATGTGGATCCAAAGACTATGTCCTCTACATAGACTTGGGCAACCAAAATAGAAAATTTCCCTCTACTAACAAACAACGCCTTATCTACTCCCCCTCTCTTGAAGCCATGGATTAAAAGATAGGAAGTAAGCCTCTTGTACTAAGCACGGGGTTCTTGCTTCAAACCATACATGGCTTTCCTCAGATAATAGACGTGTTCAGGGTTCTTAGTGTCTTCAAACTCTTTCGGTTGTTCCATGTAAACCTCATCATGTAGAATTCCATTTATAAAGGGACTCTTGACATCTATTTGATATAAATTGAAGTGCATATAACATGCGATGGCGAGTAGTAAGCAGATGGACTCGAGCCTCACAATAGGAGCAAATGTTTCCTCAAAGTCTACACCCTCAATCTTTATATAGCCCCGAGTGACCAACCTATCCTTATTACATATAATGGTACCATTACTATCAATCTTATTCTTGAAGATCCACTTAGTACCTACCACATTTGTCTAACTAGGTCATGGGACAAGTTCCCAGACATATTTCTTTCTAAACTGAAACAACTCTTCTAACATAGAGGATATCCAGAGTTCATTTTTTAGCACTTCTTTGATATTCTTGGGCTCGACTTTGAATGTGTCGCACATAAAGCTAACGATATTCTCTATCTGAGTGCGAGTATTGACGCCTAAAGTAGGAGTAACTCAAATGGCGAAAGGGTCATGACTCCCGCGAACCCAAGTAGGTGTGTCCTCTAAGTCAAGAGTAGGGTCCACCCTAGGTGTGTGATGAACAATGGGATCATCACTAGGGGGTGCATCATCCTCACACAAAAGATTATGATCAACAAACACTGGCGGCTCGTCATTTTTAACAATGACATTTATTAATTCCATAGCCTTAAATCTATTCAGGTTAAAAGCTCAATAAGCTCTGCTCGTCGATGAATATCCTAATAGATTCCCTCGTTGCTCTGGAAGTAGAACTTTCCTAATTGCTCTCTATCCCTCAAGATGTAGTAATTACTCCCAAAGACACAAAATACGAAAGGTTAGGCTTCTTCCCTATCCACAACTCATATAGCGTCTGAAGTGTGTGTGGACGAAGATATACCATATTCACCATGTGACATGTGGTAGACACCGCCTCTACCCAAAACCTCCTAAACATTCTACGATCGTGAATCATGGATTAAGCCATCTCTTGGATAGTCCGATTCTTCCTCTCAAACAATCCCATTTTGTTGAGGAGTTTTCATGGCCGAAAATTCATGTTTAGTTTTGAGGCTATCACAGTAATTATCCACCTTTGCTTCTTTGAATTCAGTGCCATTATTACTACGCATTCTGTTAATAGTAACACTGTATTGATTTTGCAAGACACGACACTTGGTCGTAAGAAACTCTACAACATCGGATTTCTCCTTTGGAAATGAACTAGCAAATGTCGAGAGAAATCACCTGCCATCACGAGAATATACCTCTTACCACCCAAACTCTCAGGGCGACTAGGACCCATAAGATCCATGTGCATCAACTCAAGAACATGTGAAGTGGTAATGGAATTCAACTTCCTATGGGGACTATGGACTTATTTTCCCTACTGACCACAAATCGTGTAAGTTAGCTTTCCAAGCAACGGTAAGCCACGTACTAGGTCTTTCTTCACTAAACGCTCCAAATCTCTAAAATTAACGTGACCTAGACGTTGATTCCACAAATCCATAGACAATATCGTGGCGTTATTACACATAAATAAAGACTTGGGAACAATCCCATAACGATTATATTCTGCCCTCACCCCCTTGCAGTAAAAGTTTATCGTCTTGATAAAAAATGTTACACTCATTCTGATCAAACTTTACAGCAAAGTCTACGTCGTACAATTGGATAATGTTGATAAGGTTTGATTTCAAACCTTTGACGTACAAAACATTATCTATCATAGGAAATCTGGGTATCTCTACTGTACCTCATCCTATAATGCTAGATTTACTCCTATCTCCGAAGGTGACTTTACCGTCCATGTAATCCTCAAGGTTGGTAAAAAATGAGACGTCACCAGTCACATACCTGAAGAAACCACTGTCAAAATACCACTGGGAGGTATTACGAGCCTCAAGAGAAACATTAACAATAAGGGCTTTCTCTTCACACTTAAGAACCCAAGTAGCGGTAACATTTTATTTACCCTTATCATTGTTTGGTCTAGTCGGGATGTTGGAAGAATAAACTAACGGCAAAGATATTCATTGGAACACTTCAATAAAACTATGATAAGTGGCGACTAGAAACTCAACCTACTCTCTAAGGCTAGTAAAATCGTTAAAGTGGTGTGACGGAGTATGTGTAGGTCGAGTCTAACCCAAACTATAGCAAAACTCCTTAAGGTGGCATTTTCTCGTACAATAAGTGCAGAAATAAATAGTGTTAGGCCGATCTTCATTTGCATTTCTTGGCTGAACTTTTCTTTAGGGTTTTGGTTGAGGTCCATAAGGATTCACAATTTATTCAGGAATCGGTTTCGGTGCCATATGGTACATGGAAGAATCATTGAAATCTATTCCTTGCCTTTCACCAAACCCTAAATCGGGGCCGATGAACATCTTTTCCATCTTCCCATATGTGTCCTCAATCTTTACCTTGACCTCCCAGGCTCTTTCAAGATCTCTCCCGAGTTGGGCTACAAGGGCTTCAAGTTTCTTCTGAGTCTCCACGGATGTAAGGAGATCACTTGTAAGACTAGCCACTTGTTTGGTCAAGTCACCTCTCTCTTTCTCAAAAACTCTCTCTCACTTTCCCTAAAAACTCTCTCTCTCACTCTCTAAAATCTCACTCTCTCTCTCTCTCTAAGGACATATTTTACATAGTTCATTTACATTAGAGTATGTCGTATACCACTACAACCGTTGAAGAAAAGTTCAAGTTCATTCATGAATCAAGACGGATCCAAATATCAACATTATTTAATAATCAAGCCTCTATGAGATACATTTTGGTAAGTTTGTGTTTAAGTCCCTTAATGTTTCATTTAAAGTGTAGGGATAATTTTTCTAAAATGTTGTTAAACATCTAAGGCGTCATTTTTCATCAAAATAACTTTTCTAAGTCCCGAGGCGGAGTTTCAATAAAAAAAAATTTCGTTGATATCGTTCAAAGGGCATGTCTATTCATTCAAATGACAGGACAAAGTTGTTTAAACGATTAATTTAAGTGATAGTGCATATCTCTTGATACCTCACGAGAAGCTTGCTTTCTATTTTCATCTAACGACATGCTACTGTTTCTCCTTTATCACTTTTGTTAGAAAGTCGCACGAAGTCCCTACAAACAACATCAGATGTCGTTCAAACGACATTAAGATGTCGTTCGAATGAAGCCTCCGACTCAAATTTTTTATAAATAATTAATTTTTGAGTCCTTTTTGCTTCAGAAGACGTGAGTGTTTTATCTACGAAAACTTCTTTTACAGAATTTGTCTTCTCACTTTTGGGGTATTTTAACTTTGTTTTGTTTTACAAATCATCCCAAATACTTTAGTGAATCATTTTGGAACCCAAGATAAAATTTTGCTGGAGTTTCTCTTGTAGGGAAGATATCTCTACGACTGACGAAGACTGCGGTCATTAAGAGTGCTTTCCAGTGTTCCTTGCTGAAGACATAATTGTGGTTCTTGTGGGTTTGTTACATTCAATCCATTACTGATCTAGGTTGCGTGTCTATGTGGATCTACTGGTGAGACTTATTGCATATTTTATTGTGTATATGTAAGTTGCGATTTACTGATCATAGTGAAATAAAAGGTTTTACCCGAAAGTTTTTTTTCTTTCTAAATCTCGATTTATGTTTATTGGATTTGCATGATTTATTTAATCCACATAGATGTATGTTTTAGGGTTCAATTTTAAATTGATTTAAAGATTGACTCCAACTAAATAAGTTTAAAATTGGAAATTTGTTAATTTGTTTAAATCGATATCACACCGCAGTTAATGCTTTCTCAAATTGGTATCAAAGCAAGTTGCTCCAAGTTATCGAGTGATCCTGATTTTTTTGTTTTTTCCTCTAATGACTTTGACTACTCACGTTGTCAAATTAGTATCAGAGCTAGTTTATCTAATTTATTGAGTGATTCTTTTTTAGAAAATTTTTGTGATATTGATTTTTTTGAAAAATCTGCTTTCGAAAAATTTCGCAATGTTTCTGAATGAAAACTTATATAACCGGTTGCCATTTTTTTACGGGTCTAATTATGCCTATTGGAAAGCCCACATGAAATATCATTTAAAGCAATCGATGAGCGAGTTTGGGTTGTTTGTGAAAGAGGGTGGACTCCTCCCACTATCACCGCTAATAATGTCACTAATCTTAAGCATGTAACTGACTGGACTGAGGACAAAATTAAATGGAGTACTTTTAATTCTCGTGGGCTAAGTACACTTTTTGGAGCCATCACCCCTAATGAGTTCTGAGGTATCATGACGTGCACCACGTCAAAAGAAGCATAGATATTTTACAACTTACCCATGAAGGAATAAATGTTGTAAAAGAGTCTAAAGTACATAATTTAACTGCTCAATTTGAAACAATTACCATACTTGAATCTGGGTGTTTTAATGACTTTTATACACGTTTGTCTGATATTGTAAACACTATTTTCAATCTTGGTGAGCACATTCCTGATGCACGAGTGGTTAAAAATATTTTAAGATCGTTGCCTAAACGTTTTATCCCGAAAGTGACTGTATTTAATTCAGTAGGAAATTTGAGATATCTTAAATTAGAAGAACTGGTAGGAGACTTCCAGACATATGAAATTGACATGTTTCTTGACACTGTTAAGCCTAAGTATAGAGGGATAACACTTATAGCCCAGTCTAGGAAGGGAGAGGAAATGTCCAAGAGAAAGAAGAAAAAGAAAATGAAAGTTTGTGAGTCTGAGTCTGAGGGTGAGTTTGATTTTAATGATGTTTCCATGCTTGCTAAAAATTTCAAAAAGTTTCTCAAATTTTCACAAGAAAATTCTTCCAATAAAAGATTTTTTGAGAAAAATAAAAAGAAAGATGAGTCTAAAGGGAGCGATGAGAAAGGGAAAAGGAAAGAAAAAGAGGAAGAGGAAGAGGAGAGATGTTTTGAATATGAGGGTAAGGGGCATAAGGCATTGGAGTGTCCCACTAGGCTAAAGAAAAAGGGCAAGATGATTGCCATGCCAGCCAGTTGTAGCGATAGTGAGTAAGAGGTGAAGGATTTCGGGGATGAATCTTCACATGGAATGTGTGTAGCCTTTTTACCTAGTCACGAGATCACACCTAGTTTGTCCCACGAAGATGAGTATACTTATGCACGTGAGGTCCTCGATGATAGTTTTAGTGTCTCGTGTGAGAGTGAGGGTGAAAGTGAGTTTGGAAGCGAAGGTGAAAGTGAGCTCCAAATAGCGTTTATATAATTATACACCGAGACCTTAAAGAGGAAGAAGTTGAATAAGGAGTTAGGTCTTAAGGTTATATATTGAGAGAGAGAGAGAGAGATTTTTAGTGGATTTGAGGTGTCGGCGAGTCAACTCGATAAGGTGAAAATTTCTTTCAGTGAGCAGTTGATCGTTTAGGTCGGGAAAAGAGTGAACTTAAAGCTCGCGTATCACAATTAGAGGGAGAACTTGAAAATGCCCGGGAGGTAAATGTCACTTTAGAGGACACATAAAAGAAGGTAGGAAAGATGATCCTCGATCCCACATTGGGTAATGTTGAGAGACTAGAAATATGTCATGACAGTGCATATCCACTTCCCATGCTGCACCCGAGCCGGTTCTCGAGTTTATAATTGATCCATATCGTCTCAACCCAATTCACCTAGACGTCCCATTCCAAATAAGAGAGTACTTCGTAGACATTTTAGGAAAGGTGTTCCTAGGATCGTGTATGTTTGCACACATTGCAAGAAGAAAGAACACCTTAGAGAATTTTATTTTAAGTTGGGTAGTGTGTTACATAGAGTTTTATCACGTGTTCCCACACACGCACCCACACATGATGCTCTGGGAGATTTCATGAGAGAGCTTGCACATATTAGGTAGCAAGTAAAGTTTTTGGTCAAAACTTCACATGATTTGTTGGATGCTTTTCATAGGATGACACCACCTTTGGAAAACTCCGCCGCATCTAGCGGTTGAGGTTTAGACTTGTTGGCTTGCATAGGCTGATTTTCATGATGATATTTTATGCCTATTGCTAGTGTTTACCATTTTTGTATTTATCTTTTCCATTTTTGATATATTTTTTGAAAAACCAAAAAGATTTTTGTTTTTGAAATTTTTTGGAAAAATATAAAAAGATTTTTTATTTTTTGCAAAAAATTGAAAAAGTCAAAAAGGATTTTATTTTGATAAATTTTTTGGAAAAATACAAAAGGAGTTTTGTATTTTGCTTACACCATTTATGAATGGAGATTTAGGATGAACAAGTCACAATTTCATTCCATATCCATGTGACTATTTGATAGTGTTTTGATATGTATCATCATTTCATTTTTGTGCTTTATAATGTTTGGAGTCATTAAGATGTAATTTGAGATTACTACCTACATGTTTGATTCTAAATTTCCTTTATTGCACACTTGCACAGGTTTGTTTGATGTCTATCACATGTTGGTCAAAGTGTTTCCATCTTAATCCTATTTTTAAAACGAACCAAATACGATAAAACTTGACAATGATAGTAGTGCGTGTAAGAACCGTTACTCGTGAGGATTTGTTTTATATATATTTATGAAAAATGAGGAAGGACTATTAAAGGTACTCATTTATCCTTTGTGATTAACCCACCGTTTAAATCGGACCTAAAAAAAGTGTGGCGTTGTAAAAAGTAGCCAAGGTCCAAAGAGGTTTAAAAGAGCTCAAAAAATTTAAAGTCAATAAAAAGTTAAATATGCCAAAAAGGGACCATCAGGTTTTAGATCACCTCATTAGAAAATAAATGATTTATTATTTATTTGTGTGAAAGATTAGTCGGCAGGTTTGCACATCTTGAAAAAATCTTGAAAAACTTTACATAGTTTTAGACGTTATTTGTGTGAAAATCATTTTAGACTTTGATGTGTTGATGGATTGAGCTAGGGGTGTAAGTGGTACGGTTTGGTCGGTAAATAGTAAATACCAATACCAAAACCAAACTCTGGATGGTGAAACCAAACCGTACCAGTTTACCACCCGATACACCAAAATCAATACCAAAACCAAACCGGCCGGTATTTCGGTTTTTCGGTAATTTCTGGTTTCGGTAAATTCTGGTTTTTTCTGATTTCGATTTTTTCTGGTTTCGGTAAACAACACTAAAAGCCCCAAAAAACCAAAAACACAAAAACAAAACCAACCAACTTTTTTAAATATTAAAACAAAAACCAAAACTAACTTTTTTTTGGTTTCGATAAATTCGGTACGATACGGTATTCGATACAGTTTTTTCTGGTTTCGATAAATTCGGTACGGTATGGTAATTTTGATATGTTTTTTTTGGTTTCGGTAAATTCGGTACGGTAATTTTGGTAAATCGGTTTTTTAAATATTAAAACCAAAACCAACCAATTTTTTTGCAGTAATTTCGGTTTCGGTAAGACCAATTTCTTGTATTTTAATATATGAAATCAAAACCATTTTTTTCGGATCAAAACGGTACAGTACGGTAAAAACTCGTACCGCTTCCACCCCTAGATTGAGCCGATGTCATTTAAATTTATATTTTGACACCTAAGGACGATTTTGAGTTTATTCGTTAGGAGTATCCGTATTCAGCATGCACATATGTTATATTTTATTGCATTGATTTTACTATTGAATTTGTTTACACCCATTCATTATGTATTCACGATTTTTTTATCTTAGTGTAAATTCATGGTGTGTGATTTTTTTTGTAAATTATTTTTGCATATTTATTTGAAAAAATTGGAAAATAAAAAATTGTTGGCGAATACTTTTGAGTTTATCCTTGATGATCGTAGTTAATTTGATTTACTTATCGTGACACTCCATGCTTATTTCTGTTTATTCTTTTCTTGTCTATTTTGGACAAATAAAAAGGGGGATAACAAATTATAATTTAATGAGGGAGTTTCAATTATGGTGGAGATTTGAGATTTTATCTTAGTTTTGATTTAAGTTTATCTCATTTCAAACTCAATACGCCATGAAGGTATTTGTTTCTTGTCTCATGTGTGTAGGTACAAAGTTTGAAGATCAAGTTACACACCTTGATGATGACAAAAAACAACAAAGAGATTTAAAGATTTGAAGTTGAAGATTTTTTAAGAAAGTTTAAGACATGCATTTTTAGTACCTTTTCATTTTTGAGTTCATGGGAGGGTATTAAATTTGTATAGGAATTTTGATTTGATAATTAGGATGTTTTTATCTTGTACTGGTATAGACATAAGGGGGAGATTTGTAAGGACAAATTTTACATAGTCTGTTTATATTAGAGTATGTCGTATACCAATACAACCGTTGAAGAAAAATTCAAGTTCATTCATGCATTAAGACGGATCCAAATATCAAGATTCTTCAACAATCAAACCTCTGTGAGATAGATTTTGGTAAGGTTGTATTTAAGTCCCTTAATGTTTCATTTAAAGTGTTGGGAGAATTAATCTGAAATTTTTTAAACATCTGAGGTGTCACTTTTTGTCAAAATAATTTTTCTAAGTCCTGAGGCGGAGTTTTAATGAAAAAATATTTTTTTCTGATGTCGTTCAAACGACATGTCTATGTCTTTCAAACGGCAAGACAAAGTCGTTCAAACGACTGTTTCCAGTGACAGTGCATCTCACTTGATACATTGCGAGAAGCTCGCTTGATGTTTTCATTTAACGACATGATACTGTTTTTCATTTATCACCGTCGTTAGAAGGTCGCACGAAGTCCATTCAAACGACAGCAGATGTCGTTCAAACGAAGTCGCCGACTCAATTTTTTTATAGATAGTTCATTTTTGAGTCTTTTTTGCTTCAAAAGATGTGAGTGTTTTATCTACGAAATCACTTTTGGGGTATTTTAACTTTGTTTTGATTCACAAATCATCCCAAATACTTTAGTGAATCATTTTGGAACCCAAGATACAATTTTACTAGAGTTTCTCTTGTAGAGAAGATATCTCTACGACTGACGAAGACTGCGGTCATTAGGAGTGCTCGTCGGTGTTCTTGGCATAAGATAGAACTGTGGTTCTTGTGGGTTTGCTGCGATCAATCCACTGCTAATCTACGATGCGTGTTTATGTGGATCTACTGCGTGAGATTCATTGCGAATTTAATTTTGTATATGTAAGTTGCGATTCACTGATCATAGTGAAATAAAAGGTTCTACCCAAATATTTTTCTTCTTTCTAAATCTCGATATGTGTCTGTTGGATTTGTATGATTTATTTAATCCACATAGATGCATATTTTAGGGCTCAATTAAAAATTTATTTAAAGATTGAATCCAATTAAATAAGTTTAAAATTAAAAATTTATGAATTTGTTTAAATCGATATCATACCGCATTTAGCGCTTTCCCACACTCTCTGTCTCAAAGACTCTCTCAAGAAGGACTCTCTCTCTCTCTCTCTCTCTCTCTCTCTCTCTATCTATCTCTCTCTCTCTCATCTATCTTAAATCCTTTTTTAGCTCAATGATCCTAGTTGCTAACCTTTTATTTTTATTTTTCATTTTAAATAACTCAGCATATAACTCAATGTACACGTGTTGTAATCACCTCTCTGTCACTTGCTGCATCCTCATCCTTATTCAAGTCGTTCTCACTATCGAGGTGTCCTTACGAAGTTGCTTCCTCATCGTGCGATGCACTAAACGTAATATCATGACTAGCTATGAATGCGGTGAAGTTACATTCATGCGATCATTCTTATCCTGAATCCACTCACTCGACCTCGCTGTCGTCACGAAGGGTGGCATTTAAGGTAGCTTTTCCCTTGCCTTGACGTTTTAACCTAGTTGGGCACTCATATGCTTTGTGCCCTCTCACATTACACTCATAACACTCCTCTTCCTCTCTCTTTGGGGCGTCCTTTTTATCTTTTTTTAAATTTCTTCCCACTTTACTTTTTCTCAAAACTCTTTTTATCTTTAGATGTGCTATTATTTTTATGTTTGAGAAATTTTTGAAAGTTTTTAGCAGAAATGGCTAAATCGTCTAAATCAAAGTCATACTCAGAATCGGAAGACACCTCCTTTCTCTTTCTAGCTACCTCTTTTATCTTTCTAGACGTCTCCTCACTATTTCTAAATTGGGCCTTAAGTGCAATCCCTTTCTCTTTTGATTTTATAGTTTTAGGAAACATGTCAACTTAATAAGTTTGAAGGTATCCTACGAGTTCTTCTAAGCTAAGAAAACCTAAAACTTCTAAAGAATTAAGCATAGTGACTTTCGGGATAAAACAGGAAGGCAGTGATCTTAAAATCTTTTTAACTACTCTAGTGTCAGTAATTTTTTCATGAGGAAGATGAGCATAAAATTCATCAAATCTCTAAGATTCAAGCATGGTTATAATTTCAAACTGAGTAGTCAAATTTTGGAATCTAGATGCCTTAACAGCATTTGTGCCCTTATATATAAGATGCAGGATATCCCATGCCTTTTTTGATGTGGTACACATCATAATACGTCGGAACTTGTCAGGTGTGACAGCTTTGAAAATAGAACCAAGGCCACGTGAATTAAAGTTACTCTATTTAAATTATTCTTCAGTTCATAAATTCACAGGTTTAGGGTTAATATCATTACCTACAACCATAGTGAGTGGTGCCCACCCTCTTTTACATGTAATCTAGACTCGTTCATCAATAGACTTTAAAGTGGATCTCATTTTAGCCTTCCAATAGGCATAATTAGATTCATCACAAGTTGGTATTCTATTATATAAGTTATCCATTTGAACTTAGCCTTTTCAAAAATCAAAATTTCAAAAAATTGATATCAAGAAATTTTTTGTGGAAAATCAATTACACATTAAAGTTGTGTAAATGGTTTCGAAACCAATTTGAGAGTGCACTATGGTTCAAAGGTTCAAACTTATTTAATTAAATTTTAACTTAACCTAAATTTTAATTTTTGTTAAACCCTAGTTCATGCAACTGCGTGATTGAAAGCAGTAAATCATATAAGCATGAAACCAAACAAGCAAGAAGACCAAATTCAGGAAAAATCCCGCAAGGTAAAACCATTTCTTATTTCACTATATATGTAAATCGAAACTTACATGTACATAGAGAAATACAGACACCGACAAACGAAAATCCCATAGGTTTCGGTTTGTCTTCTTCATCAGTAGTTCCCACGAGAACTACAAGTCTAGCAGTGGAGACACCTTCTCCACAAGAGCAACTCCAAGAATGGAATGTGTGATTACAAGGGTTTCAAAGTGATTCACAAATTATTTATTGGGAGGTTTGTGTGAATCAAAACTGTTTTTGGCCTTTAAAAGGAAGATTTTATGTGCAGCATGTCTATAGATAATGGAGGTTGAAAAGTCTTGCAAAATACCTACACGTATTTGGTTCAAATAGGCAAACACAAATTTCAAGGCGGAGTTAGGTCGTTTAAACGAGGTCAGGAGGTCGTTCGAATGAGTTATGCATCTCGCTAGAAGAGGCCTTCTAACGACCCATCTAATGACCTATAAAAAATAAAACAGTACGCCTTCGTTTGATCCATATTCGATGTAAGCCATCAAACGACGTATGAATGTTGTTCAAGTGACAAGGCCATGTTATTCTAAAGACATAAGGCAAAAAAAAATTTATTAAAATTTCAGCCTCGTTTTGATAAAATAAAATTAAATAAAATTCTCCCTGAAAATATTTGCGAAGAACTAAGAACTCCAATAAAGAATATATACCATAAAGATGTGGAATAGCGGAGAACGGTTGAAGTAGAATGTGATGCACATTGAAGATGAGTAGTGCATGTTGACGATGCATGTTGCGAATAATTCAGATTGTGGACGTCGTTGATGATCATGTAGACGTGCCAATGTAATAGGATACACCATATTTTATGTGATCTAGGACGATACATACAAGACCTAGATTCTAGCGGACAATGACAGAAATATGTCCTTACAATAAGTATTAATATTTTACAATATTATTAAGTTATACACACTAACTTTCCAATGTTAACCATTAATAGTTATTCAACACCATTGATAACCATTTTTTCAAACTAGACATTTCTTTACTCAGGAAATCTAAGTACACTTAAAGACTACTTTTATAAGAAAATACTATTTTCCTTTTATCAATTCAAGTAGTCTTATAACTATATACTTATCACACTTTCAACCCCCTTTTCACATACTTTGAAGGCAAGAATTTCTATGTTCTTTTTTATGTTTAAACCCAACAAAATATTATTTAAACTCGTTTATGCATTCATTATCCAAATACTGCAAGTTTATATGCACGAGAAGATGTATTTTAAACCTTAAAATCCCATCAAATGGGTTAAACATATTTTTCATCAATGTTTAGCAAAATAAATGTCCATTTTTCATCAATCTTTTATACTTTCAAGGCATAAAAGACATTTAATTTTTTCAAACTCAATAAATGTCCATTTTTTTTTATAGAATCTTCATTTTTGCAAGAAAGTTTAAACTATTATATCAATAATATTTAGCAAAATAAATCATTATTTTCAAACATTTTGTTTAACATCAATCTATCTTGAAAACACACCATTTTCACAAAGTACCAACTTTAACATTTCAAGACTTTGAAATGTTTATTCATTCTTTATTTTTAATAAAATAATATTTTACCAATATTTTTATTCCATAATAATGTTTATTATTTCTATACATGATTTTCATCGTTTAATCAAATGCACCTTACATGTGTAATCTAACAACAAGACTATAAATACATAAAATAGAGTCTTATACAACGAGTAAGATTTTCCCACCTTCAAAAGATCCAAATAGTGGCAAGAATGTTGGTATAGGAGAAGCAACGCCCACCTCCAAATTTGGCCTCAAGGGTTTACCAAATGAATCTTCCAAAATGCTCCATCTGTGCTCCTTTCAAGCTTCTAAGCCAAGAACCCCCTTAAACTCCATGAAATCTTTCATCATCTTCTCCCAAAATCCCCCAAGACTTCTCCAAAATTCATAGCTCCAATTCAACAATGGTGAAAATGGGTGTTGTAGGCTTGAACATGGTGGAATACTATATAAAAATGGTGGTTTATTATGGTGGAAGACCAACAATGGTGAAAATACTTAAAAATGGTGGAAGACCACTCTGTCATAGTCTCTCATATTCTTCCATCTTCTAAAAATAAAATAAATCCAAACACACCCTTATAAAACACTCCAAACACCTTAAATTCCCGTTTGCCCAATCCAGGCTAATCTGAGCTCGACAATTCATTGATACAAGGGCCAAGAATGTGACAACACACAAGGAAAAGTTAGAATAAAATATTTTTGATGCACGTCATTCGAACGATATGAGCCTCGTTCGAAGGACATCACCACCTCGTTCGAACTTTGGCTTCGTGCGACTTGGGACTATAATGAAGTGACCTGTTTCGCACGACCTTTGTGCGAAATGCATCTCGCTTCTAACAACAACCCAATGTCGTTAGAAATACCCCTTCTTCCCCTTCTTTTATTTTCTTTAATTTGGACCCCAATTTTTCTATAATTATCATCAACCCCACGTGAGTATAATTTACACAAAGATTTATAAGAAAGATTAGAGCAAGATATTACACCCAGATAAAGCCGATGATGTGAAATATTACTTCTTATTAGGAAGTCAAACCCTATTACTCTCTTAATCTTTTCACTCCCTATTATAAAACAAGTAGTTGGCATAAAAAAACTCTTTTAATTTTACAATTATTTTATTGCATTCATAAACAATAGATTCACTTTTTAAAACATGAAAAATATGTGTTATTTAATTTTATGTTGATTTTTTAATCTAAAATCTCAATTCCTACAAATATGGAGTACCCAGCAGTAAGATACAAGCGTTAACATCACTCGAGTATATTTCTATACAAATAAGTTGAGGAAGATTATGAACCATGTAATTACCTATTTAATACGACAGGTTGTTCATGTCAATTGTCTAGAAGTACATAGTAATGTAAATGATGAAACCGATGGTTTCATGATTGTCCTTGTTTTATTTTAGTATTATTGACCTAAACTAACAAATTTATTGTTAAATAACTATGCGACATAAGTAATTAAACAACAATTTTGTGTTTGTCTTTGTAACAATAAAACGTAAATATTATTTGGGTGTACCATATTTCGTTATACAAAATTAAAATGTTCTGTCATAAACATGCAAACGTATATTTAAACAGTATTTTTAAAAACTTTTAAATTGTTATTTTTAGAAGTAGGACTTTATATACAACATCAATGTCACTATAAAAATAACTATTTTATTAACTTAATTGGGTGAAAAGTGTTTTTATATATTTTTAATTAAAACAAATACTATTTCGATACAAGTTAATTAATTATTACTATTTTAATTATAATTTTTATTAAAACTTTTACGATTTCTATTATAATTCTTGAAATGTGTTTTTATGCAACTAAAATTGTTACTCCCTTCATTAAGTTATTTAGTAGCTTAACTATTTTTTTGAATTTTTTTTATTATTAAACTGGTTTGAATTCTCTTAATTGGTTGAAAATAGCAATGTAAATGTTTTTTTTAAAATAAAACTGTTTTGAATTGACATAATTGGTTGTAAATAACTATGAAATATGTTTTAATATTTTTTAAAGGAATTGTTTTTTCTAAAAATAATTATATTTATTCACTTTTTTTACATCTATCTACTTCTTTATTACAATTAATTATATTTATTCACTAATTAATTGTTTTTCTAAAATTAATTACATTTATTAATTCTATTTTGTGAGGCGCTGTCCCAAATTCGTTAAAGTTTGGCTGTAATTCGTCGCAAGTTGTCCCAATTTTTTTGTATATGGCTTGTGTGGAATTTGTCACAAGTTTTGATCGAGCTAAATGTCCCTAAAGTCCAAAATATCTCAATATAAAAAAACTCACTATTATATATAAGTTACTTACAAATTATACAAAATGCTAACCCAAATTTATACAAAAAAATTTCACAAACTATCACAAATGTCCCAACAATCTAACCCATATATTATACCATAAAATTCCATAATACAAGTCGCAAATGAACAATACTCATTTATGCATTATTATCAAACAAATAAAATGACAATAAACTTTTTTACATTTTCAACCGATATCAACATTTCTGCATTTTTCAACAAACACATAAAACAAGCAAATATATATAATCTAACATGAATACAAACTAATATCATGACAAACATAGTAAAAAAAATGTAGCATTGAAACTACCTGTTTAGGTGAAGAGGAGAATGATGGAAGTTGATTTTTTGTCAACGACTACTAGAAGGATGAAAGTAGAAGGTTTGGAATCATCGAAATAGTGACTTTTTTAGGGATAATTTGAAATGATGCATATGAACAGGAAAAGCTGATATTTACTCGGTTGAAATTGCAATTGTTGGCTGCGATTTCAACATTAATATTAAATACGCGATCAACAACCATGTATTGAATATGAATGTTGATTACGAGATCGCGAACCACGATCTCAAATGCATCTTGTAATTAAATTTAATTAACGAATCACTTAATCTAACCTCAATTCGTGATTACCAGCTGCGAGTTATAATTAAAAATGCATTTCATAATTGTGATTTCAAAAAATGCATTCTATATTAAATATGTTTTGGAGTATATTATTTTTTTAAATATATAATTAAAATGCATTTTAAAATAAAAAGTTGGCAGTATGCCAAAGGTTGAAAAACAACTCCGTTTATGTGGTTCCCTCACGAAACTGACAGTACGCGACTAAACCCCCACCCGAGTTTTTCTCCATCCGTGACCATGAACGTGGCACGTGATCCTTTCTGTTTTTTGGCATCATTTGTTGACTCCAAATGAGAACACAGGAGGGGGGCAGGTTTGTTTGATTTAGAGTCATACCTCAGTTACTTTCAATCAAACTTCCTCAAGTCTTTGGTCACACAGCCGATATTTGAACAGTAGGTGCACCTGGTGGGGTCCGGGCTCCAATCATCTCACCCCCAAGCGTCCCACAACATCACGTCATATCATTCTCGAAGAACCCCAATTTTATTTTAACAACTGGCATGTGTGATATAGACAACATTAGCCACTGTTTTTGACTTAATGCTTATATGACACTACTCTCAATGATTAAGGTTAAAATGTAGGATAAAGATAGACTTCTTTCGGAATGGGGAGATACCCAATCCATATCAAATTCATCTTCTTCCTTTATTTCATTACATGACAAAAAATAATCTTTACTTTTAATTTATTTTAAAAAAATAATACGTTATATATCTAAAGTTCATTTATTTTAAACTAAAATTAAAAAAATATTCTTTTAATTCTTTTAAAATTTATTTTAAATTGATAAATAATTAGAGTTATAATTTATTTAAAAGTTAAATTAATTTTAAACATCTTTAATATATATTTAATCAAATTCTTTTTATTTTGTTCCAAAAAGACCTCAAACACTAATTTAATTAATATTCTCTTATTTTTAAAGGTTCGCGTGAGTGACACACTTTGAGTGTTATTATTTTGTTCCAAAAAATCCACAAACACTAACTTAACTAATATTCTCTTATTTTTGAAGGTTAGCGGCAGCGGCACATTTTAAGTGTTTTTATTTTATTTCAAAAAGCACTGAAACACTAATTTAAACACACATTTAGTTTGTTACTCTCAATTTGGAATGTCTCCCTCAAAATAAAACTAATGATAGATGATTAGGGCCGTTTGGTTTTCTATTTAAAAAATTTGATTTAAATACTGTTTTTAAATACAGTTTTAAAATTCAGTATTTTGTGTTTATAATTATTAGTGTGCATTTGATAAACGTTTTTTAAATACAGTTTTTTGAAAATTTGACAAAATTGACAAACATGTATATTTATATCATACATATGTGTGTGCGTGTGTGTGTATATATATAGTAAGGGACCTGTAATCTTAAATGCACCGAAGGCGGCATTGAGATAGGAACTCTTGGCAGCAGAGGAGCAAAGGCGGGTGTTGAGGAGAGGAACGATGGATCCAACTACAACAAAGACTCGTTATTGATTCTGGCGGGGGTGGACAAAAGTCATTTAGCCCCTCTCGCTAACCACATATACTACGCATTGTGTTTGTTGGCATTCTCCCGATCACCCTGGTTCAATTGATTAGGCAATTTCATCAGTCGAAACGGGATGATGGTAGTCGCCCCCTCATATATATATATATATATATATATATATATATATATATATACATACATACATCATAAATTATATACACGTACAGGAGTTTAACTATATACATAATGATATTGCATGTATAATTCACTATAAAATTATATACATACATAAATTGATAATATTTTTTAATACATATATACTGTATGTATATTTTATATTTTTTCATACATTAATATACATGTATAAAACTATATATAAGTATCATGTATTCATTGATAATATTATTTAACTTTATATTATTCCATACGTAATTTTGTGTGTATATATATATTATATATATATATTATTTATAAGAATTACACACATATTAATGTATTATGTATGTATATTATACATTAAGGTATAACTGTATTCAAATACTAATAATGAATAATTCTGAGTTGAAAAATAAAAAAAAAACAGAAGCTATAAAACACCCTAAACCCGTTTTCTGAAAAACTTGATTATAAGACAGAAATATTATAATTCTGTATTTAAAAACAGGTTGCCAAACGAATTTTTTTATCAGAATTGTATTTAAACACATAAAACAGAATTATAGTTGCAAATCAAACAGACCCTTAGTTTGAGATGCAATGAGCGACTGTTTTTGGAAGAAGGACGATATCCATGGATCAAAGCAAGAATAGATAGATGGGTTTATAAACCAACCGTCAATATAATTGAAAAGGCAATGAAAGAGAAAAAGGAACCTAAAAGTATAATAAATCTAAATATCTCCATAGGCAAAAAGAATTATCTTATTTTAATTGAGGAAAACCCAACTTGTTCATTTTGAGATGGCCTTTAGTAAAAGAAGAAATGATACGCACATGGATGAAGCGTAAGGAATAAACATTATTGTAAGTAAAATTGGCTAAAAATCAGCATCCTGGGGTCGGGGAAACAGGACCGTGAGTTTGTTAACCGGTAGTGTTCACAAAGTGACACCGACCGAAGAAGTTCTCACGATAATAAAAAAAAACATTGTTAGCTTCTCTATAGAAATGAGAAATAAAGCAATAGATCTCTTTAATTTTAAATTTGCAAAGAGAATTAATGTAGAAACATTTACAAAGCACCTTAATCAAACCAAAAGTAGCTTTCACAATCAGATTTGAGATCAAATTAACCAAATTAATCTCCACATGACTTACACACAAACCATGAAGTGAACCAACTTCAAACCATCAAGCATAGCAAGGAATTCTGCCATAGTATTATTTTGAATACCAAAAATAGAGAAAAATCCCAAATAACATCATTTTTGTGATCTCTAATGACATTAGCACTACCACTACCACAACTATTAACGAGGCCTAGATTTTATTTAAAGCTACCATCATAATTTAGTTTATAATACATATCCTTAAGGGCTCGTTTGGTTCGAGGTTTGAAAAGAGAATTTAGGATTCTTGGAATTTATAATTCCCCTCGTTTAGAATTACAATATTTGGTTGGAAATTTGGGAGAACTTAGAATTCCTAGAATTTAGAATTCTCACAAAATTGGAATTCTCCTTTCCCTTCTAAAATGGGAGGAATCTTATATTCTCAGACATTCTAGCTTACTTTTGTCGTGAGACAAAAATACCATATCACATAAACTCTCACACATACACTCTCTCTCACGCGCACACACACACGCACACTCTCTCTCACTCTCTCTCTATCTCTATCTCTATCTCTCTCTCACACACATACACACACTCCCATGCATATTTGACAAAAAACAAACTATTTGACAGAAAATAAACTATTGGAGTTAAGATCCCAAACAACAGCATCACCCTTCTAATTATTAGGATAACTATTAATAATATCTTATTTAACATTAGCAAGGAGAAGTGAACCAATAACAATAATATTCCATTGATTTATTGGAAAGAAAAGACTGAACCATTTGAGGCCAATTAAGGAGTGGCTCAATCAGATCATCCAAAACATTCATTTAGAAGTTATTATTGTTATATGCGTATACGGAAAAATCAAAAAGCTAATAAATTGGAACGACTTATCTGGATGCTGAGTTGCGTGTTAGACACACAGTCCTAAGATAAAAATATCGCTCGCACTTTAACTAGTGATGCCTCGAGCCTCAGATAACTGTCCTCAGGATTCAACAACATAGTTCATCCGATTGAAGCACTCAATGGATGACTTTAGAACCACACAAATGTTGCCAAGAAATTGGAGTTTGAAAGAAGACGTTTTTTCAGAGAGAGAGAGAGAGAATTAATTATAAATCTTATTTGCAAACTCCTTACTTAAAGGGATGCAAAAATCACCCACTCCCCCAAAAGTGGATGACCACTTCTCCCACTAAATCACTCTCAACGGCTATAAACAAAGCGGGTTTTAATTTTAATTATAAAATGATTTTTAATTAATTAAATAAAACGAGTTTTAATATTAATTAAAATCGAATTAAATAAAATTAATTATAGACGAATTTAAAAATTAACGAATTTTGGACCCAATTAACAGTTTTAGGAATGAGTTTAGTTCTTTTAGGTGGAGGCAAAACTACCTTAGCCAAACAGCCCTACACTTTTAAGTATTTGTATGAAGGCTTTCTTCCTTTCCACAATTCGTAAGGAGATTTATCAAATTTCTTAGGGGGAATTTTGTTTAAAATATAATAGGCTGAAAGTACCGCTTCACCCCATAAATTGTGAGAAAGACCCGAGATGTTTAACATAGCATTTACCATATCCTTTAACGTTTGATTTTTAGGTTCCGTCACACTATTTTGTTGTGGACAATGTGGTGCCATAGTTTTATGTATTATGCCATTTATTTTACAAAAATTATTAAAAGGATCAGAATATTCTCCTCCTCTATCTGATCTCACAATTTTAATTTTTTGATGTAGTTGATTTTCAACTTCTGTTTTATATAGTTTGAATTTCTCAAGTGCTTCATCCTTAGATCTTCAAAGATACACATAACAGAATTTTGTGTGATCATCTATAAAGGTGATAAAATATTTTTTCCCACCGCTTATTTGAATTCTTTTTAAGTCACACAATTCGGTATGAATTAATCCCAAAATTTCAGTGGAGCGTTGAATACTTTGAAAAGGTTTTCTTTTGAATTTTGATTCAACACATATTTCACATTTATGTTCGACATTTGTAAGGAATTTAGGGATATCTCCTAAATTCATTAATCTTCTAAATGAAGCAAAATTAACATGTCCCAGTCTACTATGCCAAAAATATAAGGAATCAGAGGGATAAGCAAAAGAATTAACTACATTAAAAATAGAGTCAACAGTTACATTTAGTTTAAACAATCCCTCACACATGTAACCCTTTCCCATAAACACCGCATTTTTAGTTAAAACAAACTGATCAGATTCAAAAAAATATTTAAAAATCCTTTTTACTCAACAGCGAGCTTGATACCAAATTTTTCCTAATGTCAGGCACGTGTAACACCTCGTTTAATGTCAGGACTTTTCGAGAAGAAAATTTTAAATCCACCTTCCTTTTTCCAGCAACAGTAGCCAGTGAATAATTTCCCATATAGAGCTTTTCATCACTTCCCATCACCTCGTATTAGGAAAAAATACTTTTGTCCCCACAGATATGTCGGGTGGCCCCAATGTCCACCCGCCAGTCCTTAATGTTGCTAACCATGTGTGCTTCTAAAATAACAACAGAAAAATTATCAGTTTCAATAATTGAAGCTTGTGCACCCCCATTAGGTTTTGTGAAATTATCATTATTTTTTCTGTTAAAGCAATCTTGGGCTCGATGTCCTGGTTCACCACAAACAAAATAGTATCCTCCAAATTTTTTAATCCCACCTTTAGGTTTTGTAGAATTATTTGGTGCTTTTTCCTTTCTCTTAAATTTATTTTGATACTTATTTGGCTTAAGCTTATGTTTGACCCCCCCCCCCCCCCCCACTACTTTCAGCAATGTTTGATTTGGATGTCATAGTCATAGCAACATCCCTTTTTTCCCTTAACATAATTATCCTCTTCAATTCTAAGTCTAACAATGAGATCTTTCATAGTCATATCTTTACGTTTATATTTAAGGCCATTTCTAAATTCTTTTCAGGAAGGGGGAAGTTTCTCAATAACAGAAGCGACTTGAAGACTCTCACTAATTGACATACCCTCAGCATGAATTTCGTGAATAATGACTTGAAGTTCTTCTAATTGTGATAAAATAAATTTTTCGTCAACCATTTTAAAATCCAAAAAATGATTAATAACATATTCCTTACTTCCAACATCTTCAGTTTTATATTTCTTATCTAACATGAACCATAACTCTCTAGCAGTGGGACAGAAAAATAAACATCATACAGAGCATCATCCAAATTGTTCCAAAATAGATTTTTGCATATAAAATCAGATTTTTTCCAGAGTTGATTAACAGTAGTTTTTGCAGGTTCGGTCTCTTCAGAATTATGTTCCTTAATTTCTAACGTGTGATCAAGTTCCCACAAATTCAAATAAAATTGCATCTTTTATTGCCAACGTTTGAAATTCAAACCAATAAATTTCTCAGGCCTAGCAGAGGCAATTGCAGTATGATCAAATTTTCCATTATACGAATATAAAAATTATATTTCTGGCTTCGATTGTTATATGCGTATACGAAAAAATCAAAAAGATAATAAATTGGAACAACTTATCTGGATGCTGAGGTGTGTGTTAGACACACAGTCCTAAGACAAAAATTTCACTCACACTTTAACTAGTGATGCCTCGAACCTCAGATAACTATCCCGAGGATTCAATAGCATAGTTCATCCGATTGAAGCACTCAATGGATGAATTTAGAACCACACAAATGTTGCCCAAAAATTGGAGTTTGAAGGAAGACGTTTTTTCAGAGAGAGAAAATTAATTATAAAACTGATCTCCAAACCCCTTACTTAAAGGGATGTAGAAATCACCCACTCCCCCAAAAGTGAATGACCACTTTTTCCACTAAACCTCAATGGCTATAAACCAAAAGGGGTTGTAATTTTAATTATAAAGCGATTTTTAATTAATTAAAAAAAAGTTTTAATATTAATTAAAATCGAATTAAATAAAATTAATTAAAGACGAATTTAAAAATAAACCGATTTTGGACCCAAGCCCCAAATCCCAAGTCTTGATATATAATATCATATTTATATATCTATTTAGGTGTAATTACCCTAAATCCTCCTAAATGCCCTCAGTGGGACTTGAACCCATGACCTCAAATAAGGGAGACTAAAAATTTACCACTAGGCTACAAGTACTTGTTGTGAGTATATCATTCATACCAATAACTATACACAAACACACAATGATTATTCTCCCAAAAGTCAACATTCTAACTTCTAATCGACCATCTTATATGAGGTTGAACAAATGGAATGGGTGACTTAATTTAACCTCTGACTTTTAAGAGTTATAGAGTGATTCCGCTTCATGAAAATATATGTTGTATTTTATACATAATGAAGCGTGGGAGAAGTACAAATATACATAGTTTTGGCTCAATATAGGAATAATTTTATTTCACATGTAGACTTTACAATTATATATTTACTATTTGTTCATTGATATACTCATGTGATTATTTATATGAATACATTATAAATCACCAATTTTAGTACATAACTTGACATATTAATAACTTGATTATATAAATATAGTATTTATAGATGAAGCCCACAAGTTGACTTTTCCTAAACTTGAGACATAGTTGTATGCATATTATTCTTGTAAAGTGTTGAGGAGCTTTGGGTGTAAGCACATGTATAATATTTTTTAAAGGCTCATGCCAATGTGAAATTTATTTTACATACTAGATGATGCGTGTCAGACATTATATCAATATTTATTCACCTTGATTACCATATTTGTCTGCCTTCTTATGACATCATCACATCATGTAATTATTTCAATATTATTTTCACATTTTACACTATATTACCCACATTCATTTAAAATTACAAGGTATATCTCTACATTTTAAATATTTTGTTAAAAATCTCATTTAAATGGAAATATTAGGCTCTTTAAGTTGAGCAGTTGAAAACAATTTCTCAATAAATCTAGCAGGATAATATTTATATAAAAGCTATGATACCAATTTGTGAAATCGTGTGTGATACTTGATTAAATGGAATTCGCAGATTTCCATGTCAACCTTATTTAATCAGTGTTAAATATCAAACAAAAATAATTCAATCCCTAAACATTCAATTAAATGTGTGTGTGTGTGTCAAACAAACACAAATAAAATTGCTAACTCACAGATTTTAGGAAAAATCCCTTTCGGGCTAAACCTTTATTTCACTATAAAATAGTAAATCGCAACTTACAATGATTACAATGTAATCTGCAATGATTACTCCTCTGAACAATCATATAGACACGTAGTCTAGAGTCAGCAATGGAACAATCACAATAGTTCATAAGAACACGCAGTCCTAATCAGTCCGGAACACCCTCGAGCACTCCCAATTGTTGGAAAATATTGTGTTTTTACACAAATTATTTTATGACCAAATTAATATATTGGTCAAAGTAGGACCAAGTACGTGCGCGTTCCTTGTAGCATGACGAGTCACACGATATATTTATTTGTTTAAAACGGATAAATGATGAATAAGAAATTTGGTATCAAAGTGCCCCATTTATGTATGAAGGTTATTGGAAAATTTTATTTAATTTTCTTGGACGAATTTTCGTAACTGTCGCTAAAGGTTGTGACTGTTCGCTATATAGTGACTGTTTTCAGAACCGTCCCTAAAGGTCGTGACTGTTCACCATAAGTTGTGACAGTTCATGAAAAACGTCCCTAAAGTGACTGTTTTCATGAAAAATTACTTTGTTTTCTATAAATACATTACTTGTCTTCATTTTTAAAGAGAGGAAATAAGGAGGAAAAATATTTTCTATACTTTCCATTCCCGATCGAGTCGGATAGAGTATCAAACATAATTGGTTCGTGGGACACGCACACTGAAGTGCTTCTTGCGCGTGTCGAGACCGTTTTATCCTGGGAGGCAAACGCTCATTGTTCAATGCCGTAAGCACCGTAGCGAGAGCGCATTTTGTCTTAAGGAGAGAGTGTCAAACACTTGACTCGGTCATATTCTCCGTTTGTAAGTTTTATAGTGATATTAATTTTATTGAATAAATATGATTTATTTCATATTTTAAATTTGATAAAACATAAAAGTATATATTTTAAATAACACCAATTGACACACAGTTGTTAAACGTAGATCTACCCTCTTTACAAGAAAAAACTTTGACAAAGTTTTATCTTGGGTTCCAAAATAATTCACATAAATATTGGGACATTTTGTGAATTGAAAACAAAAAGTATTAAACCCTAAAACTCTCAAAAGTGAGAAGACAAATGTTTCTGCCAAAGCAGTTTTCGTAAACTAAAATTCTCACGTCTTCTGCTGAAAAACGGAGACAGAAGCTTAATTTATACAAAATTTGAGTCGGCGTTGATCGCTCGAACAAGTTAACCGTGTCTCTCGAACAAGTTGACATGTCGTTTAAAGGACACTTCGCGCGACATGAGGCTGTCGCTCGAACGAAAATAATTAAAAAATATTTTTTTATTTCGCCAGAAAAAACTCCGCCTCAAAATTTAAAAAATACTTTTGACGAAAAACTCCTCTCCAACAGTTAGAAAATATTTTGTAAAATATATCCCAAAACTTTAAGTGAACCGTTAAGGTACTTAAATACAACCTTACTAAAATTAATCTCGTGGAGGCTTTAATGTTGAAGAACTTTGATATTTGGATTCATTTTAATGCTTGAATGATCTTGAATAATTCTTCAACGTTTGTAGCGGTATACGACATACTCAATACAAAGTACAGACAATATAAAATATTTCTTTACAATTTTAAAGGGCTAATTATACTTTATACCCTAAATATTACCCCATTTTTTCACTTTAGCACCCAAACTTTCAATTTCGGCATTTAACCACCTCAAGTTCCTACATGACTACAAGTAACACCAAAATGCAGACATCGTTAAATATTTGAACTGAAAAAAGGCATGTGTCTCCCTTGTACCATTTGTGAGGGGTATCCTTGTCTTTTAGCATTTAAAATATAAAAATCTAAAACCCTCTCTCTCTCTCTCTCTCTCTCTCTCTCTCTCTCTTCCCGCACACACACGAACACACATACACAAACAAATTAATATAGATCTATAATAATCAAACGAACACAGATCCGAGGTTGGGTAATTGGGACAAATGAACACATGTCTAGGATTAGGAGGGTTGGGGTTGGGTGGGAGTGGGTTTGGGGTTGGTTGGGTTAGGAGTAGGGGTTGAGCGGGTTTGGGTGGATGGATCCATAACAAATAATATGTTTGTTATTTAAAATTTGTCGGCTATTTCATTTTTATATTTTTTTTTATGAAGGTTGAATTTTTTCAATGGAATAGTTTTTTTTTTTATTATTATTAAGGTTGCAATATTTTTTGGTGAAATTGTTTTAAATAATCATTTTGTTTTATTAAAAAATCAGGTGTTACATTTTTCCCTCTTTAAAAACTTTTATCCCTGAAATTACACTACTAGAAAATTCATGTAAATAACTCGGGATGTTTACTTCTCATTGCAGATTCTAATTGCGAAGTTTTCCTTCAATCCCATTGTTATCCCAAACAACTTTTACGAGGGAATCATTTTCTTATGAGGTACTTTCTGTTTATGGTTCACTACTTCCAATGGCCTGGTCTCATTGGAGACATCATCTTATAGATTGAGATGATTCTAATTGATTGTGTGGGATGAATTTAAGATACATCTTCTCAGCATTAACACATGAAAAATGTTATTTACATAGGATAACGGTGGCATCAATTACAAACGGTAAGACACTTATCGACCCTCTCGAGGATCTCAAATGGTTTCGCGTACCTAAGTGCCAATTTACCCTTCTTACCGAACTGTGTCACTTCTGGCCGAGGTTTGATTTTAGGAAACACGTGATCACCCATGCTAAAATCCAAGTTATAATGGTGAACATCAACATATTTCTATTAACGATTCTGAGCCGTCAAAAGCCTAGCCGGTATGACCTGAATCTTCTCTGTAGTCTCCTTAATCATTTCTGACCCACATATATGCTTTTTACCGACCTCTGCCCAAAAAACTGGAGAATGACAAGGTCTTCAGTACAAGGCCTCAAATAGTTCCATCCCAATAGTAGCCTGATAAATGTTATTATAGGCAAACTCTGCCAGTGGTAGGTCATCGGCCTAACTACTTCGAAGATCTATTGTGCATGCTCGCAATATATCCTCAAGTATCTGAATAGTCCTTTCGAATTATCCACTTGTCTGTAGATGATAGATTATACTGAGGTTTGGGTTCGTTCCCACTATACTGTAATCTTTTTCAAAAATTGGACACAAATTGTGAATCCCTGTCTGAAGCAATCGATAAAGGTGCATCATGCAAAAATAGGATCTCCCGAATATAGAGCTTGAAAATCTTGGCCACACTATATGTGACCTTCATCAGATGAAAGTGTGATAACTTTGTGATATGGTCAACTACAACCCACCCCGCATCATGACTTGTCTGAGTCTTAGGCAAAGTTACCACAAAATCCATTGTGATGTGCTCCAACTTCCACGGAGGTACCGATAGTGGTTACAGCAACCTTGTTGTCTTTTGATGCTCAACCTTAACTTGTTGACAAGTGAGGCATTAATCCACAAAGAGAGTAATATGTTTCTTCATTCACGACTACTAGTATTGTAATATGCGTGCCCAAAATTCTTACCTTATTCCCTGTAATTTATATACATTCGGGCCATAAAAAAATATATAAGGAATGGATATTAAATTTGAATTATCCTGGTGGGCTTCATGCATGCTAAATTGCGATTTTAAGAGCTTAAAGTTAATGAAGGAAAATTTGTCAGTCGTTTGAATGAAATGGAGGTATCTTTCAAGCGAGAATGGGTATGTTATTCGAACGAGGTTCGAATGACCTTCTAACGATTAGGATGTGTTCGATTTCTATCGTTATCTGGAATCTTGTTGGAATTCCCTCGTTCGAACGAGGTGAATTTTTGCTCGAATGAGGGGCAGCTTCCCGTTCGAACGAGGTGGATTCCTTTGCTCTTTTAAGCCTACGTTTCACCCTCGATTGTGCCTAATTAAAACTCTCATTCGAACGAGAGGCGATCTCATTTGAATGAGGTCAAAGTCATTCCAACTACTGGAATATATCTTCAAAAAATCTACACATTTTAATGTGCTGCAGTGACGTGGATCACTGAATTTATTGAGGAGTAGAGTTCCCAATAGCTGAGATCAAAACATGGATTTAACCATTGATTAATGGGTTAAGTGTTTATGGGTTTAAATAGAGGGGAGAGAGAGGCATTTCTCATCATATTTTTTGAGCTCTCTCTCTCTCTCTCTAAGCTACCCTTTACCATTTTCAACCCATTTCCACCATCTCCAAAGATTTCCCTTCCACCCCAAGCCTATTTTTAAGTCATTTTAATGCTAAATACAACCATTTTAATCCTAGTCTGAGGAAGAAGTTAGGTTGAAGAAGCCATTATTGGAGCTTTTGAAGAAGTTGGAGCTTTCTTAAAGCTTTGGAGTTTTTAGGATCTTTTAGTCATTTCCCCTAGTTTCCCCTCTTCAAATTTGAGGTAGGGTTTTCCTCCAAATATTTTTGAGATTTAAAAGCTAATGCATTCTAGAATATTTTATTTTTGCAAAATATTTTCTAGTATGCTTATATAATTTTTTCTTGTAAACACGGGATTTTTGTGAAAAACTAAGTTTAAATGGCTTTTGATGCACAATTGGTATTTTAATCTTGAAATGTGAGAAAATAAGCATGAAAATATATTTCCATGTTAATATCATGTTTAGTTGCATATTTAAGGATTTCTAGACTTGAAATCCTCCAAAAAATGTGTAAAATTTTGTAGTATATTAAAGAAGGATTTATTATATATGGAATTAAAAATTGGTTTCTTGATGAAATAAGGAAGTTATCAATATTAGCCCTAAATAAGTTGTAAAATCATTGTAAAATGTAGAAGAAATCTTATTGAATACAACATATGTGTATAAGGGTAAAGTAGACAATTTGGTAAAAATACCATTGATGATATCAAATGTATTTCTTGAAAAGAAATAGGAAGGAATGGGATTTTCTTGAAAAAAGGGGATAATGTGTGATTTTTGAATATGAAATCATGAAAGGCGATTTTGAACGTGAAATGATGATTTATAATGCCATGATGAAAGAAATATGTTTTTCACAAGGTTTAGATAAATGAAGGGTAAAAAAAGTAATTTGATAAAAATTAGAGGATCCTAGCGGTTGGACTTCCTCGTTTGACCTCGTTGGTCAGTTTTATGTAAAAAAAGTGAATAAATGAAATGGCATGAAAATGATGAATGTAACAAAATAATGTGGACATTGGTAAAATGTAAAATACATTAATATGGACTCGGATGAGATAAAAAAATATTAATAGATGCCTGAAGCCCTAGGGTGAAAGACCCAAAATCACTGGCTAGATCATATGCTAGCATAGCCGGCAGTGTGGAGCCCATTAAAGTATGTGAATATTAGGAGGATTATGAGAAAGATAATGGAAATGATATAATATTAGTTGTGCATAAGGGATATAAATAAAACAACTGAATGAAAAAGGATAAAATGGAGATTAAGGAGTTAAATATGATTGAATAGTCTTTAGACCCGATTAAGGGTGGTATAAAACGGTTAAGTGTGAGTATGAGCATATAACTCGGATGCATTGCATAGTAGTTGCATTAATACTGGCTAAAGGATAAATGTTTTTTAAATTATTAAAATGCATGTTATATGTATAGTATTTTTATAGAAAACGTGTAGCTTAATATTTTCGACCATGCTGACCGTTAGCTCATCCCTGCTTTTTATGTTAAAAAACCCACCCCACCCTAGGTTCATCGAGTAGTGATGTTGACAAGGATGCCAGTAATACCCTTGAGGGAAATAGTCATCGTTAGATGCTTGACCATCATATTTAAAAACTTGGGTTTTAATAACATTTGATTTGGGATATTTTAGACTAGTTTTATTCGGGCCTTGGACCAAGTGTTGTAATAATACAGGGACAACTATGATTTATGTCTTATTACTAAGAATTGAAGGGTTCGACAAATTTTCGTAAATAAACCTTGTTAATCAATATAATTACTTAAAGTGGACACTTGTTTCCTAAATTAAAACCGGTAATTTGATCTTTATAAAATGATACAAGTAAGTTTTTATTTTAAATAATAAAAATAGACTTTCCCACCCACCCTTTAACTCCTTGACTCGGTGTGGGTTGACCCAACGGTGACACAAACTCAGATCAGGGCGTTATAAATAGAATTAGAGAATTAGGATCCTCATGTGTGATGGAGTATTTATGCTTTTTTAGTATGCTTTTTTATACATTTCCATTGTAGTTACAACTTTAGCTACTGTTTTAAGTTAATCGCTTTCGCTATCGCTTTCATTTAGTATCATTATATATAAAACTCTCCCTTATTATGTAGATGACTACATGTCGTGGTGGGGCTAGCAGATTAGCGAACAATGAGCTTATGCGCATAGAATAGGTCATGCGTCAGCTTGTCGACTTTCTCTCACAGTAACAGAGAGCTAACCGTATCAGAATGGTTGAGAGCACCACTTCGACCTTCATTCTGAAGGATTCTAGGAGACTTCACCTGCCCACATTTAATGGGGAAGTTAAACTCGATGCAACTGAGGATTGACTAGATGAGGTAACTCGAGTTATGGAGATTCTTAATTTACTAGCTGGGAATAAAGTTAAGATAGAGACCTTCCAGCTCACAAAGTAGGCACAACGCTGGTTGAGAGCCTATTCTACCAGTGTGGTAGAGACCATAGACTGGGACAAATTCAGGGTTGCAATTCCAGATCGGTACTTTCCACATGCATTTAAGGATGAAAAGAGGGACAAGTTCCTTTATATAATTTAAGGAAAGACTTCAGTGAATGAGTATGAGATCAAGTTTGAGATCTTATGAAAGTATGTGGATGAAGCGTGGAAGGATGAGGCTAAAAGACAAGGTTATTTGTTAAAAGCCTTAACGTCATTATTTGGAAAATCATGGCTCGTTTGGATCTTCCAAACTTTAGTATTGAGGTGAATAAGTCCATCAGAATAGAGATATAGACTAAGGATTACAAGGCCAGTAGGGAGATGAGGAGATACCCCAGCGGTTCCCAGGACAGCGATAACAAGAAGTCCATGAGTGGGGCTCGCGGATCTTTAGAAAGTTAAAGGACGCTATGAGGGTATTATCCTCATCCGGTGTACCAGCAAGCATAGTCCCATAGCCCCTATAAAAAGGACTTTCTTTGTGTGTGGGTACTTGGATCACTTTAAGAGGGATTGCTCACAAAGATCTTCAGGAAATCAGTAGGGCAGTCAACAGACTTTCAACTATGTACGGGGTAGTTTTTATAGCTATATAGGCCCCAACATTTCGCATTAGTATTTTTCCTCTTAGTGTCATCAATCGGTGAGGCATAGAGTGGACGGATCACATCTTGATTAGGATCAGAAAAGTTACGATCCAGGTCAGGCGCCTATCGTGCAGAGCAACAGGTTTAACCCTGGGTGCGCCTATGTCATGTCACAATTTGTAGCCCCTTCCGATGATCCATCTGTGATGGAAGGTATGATTCTATTATTTAGCACTTGGGTAAAAGAATTTTTTAAATCAGGCGCATCACATTCGTTCATCTCGACTTCTCATTCCTTTAGTTTGGGATTAGAGAAACATTAGTTTTATCCTCCTATCTTCATAAGACTTTCGGTCGGTGGAGGTATAGTTCTTGATAGGATCAGTCTTAGTTGCATGGTTGTGGTTGGGGATTATGTTCAGGAGTACGATTTAATTCTCATGGACATGGATGGGGTTAGGGTGATTCTTGATATAGATTGGATTTCGTATTATTATGCTACCATTGGATTCCATCGACACAGTGTCTTGGTATCCCTTCTAAAAGGGTCTCGCCATCATTTAAGTATCGAGAAGGGCATTGATTATCCTTGCAAGTTTTTTTATCGTGTATGAGAATAAATGGTAGTTCGGTTGGTTGAGCAGTATGGTGGTTTAGGACGAGTCGGATGGTATGTTGTTAAACTATCCAGTAATGCATAAGTTTCCTGACGTGATCCCGTATGATCTTCCTACTTTACCCCCACCCCAAGAGGTGGATTTTTCTATATATGTACATTATGACATCGCTCCTATCTCTATACCACCTCACAATATGTCTCCAGTAGATATGCGGGAGTTAAGGTTTCAGTTGGAGGAACTGATCAACAAGGACTTCATTCATCCTAGTCTGTACCCTTGGGGAGATCTAATCATCTTTGCGAAGAAGAAGGATAACTCCTTGCAGCTTTACATATATTATAGCCTGTGAACAGGGTATCGGTGAAGAATAAGTACACTATGCACCATATTGACGATTAGTTTGTCCAATTACGTAGGGCAGGTTATTTTTTGAAGATTGACCGCTGGTCCTGGTATCATAAGTTACATGTCAGAGAGGAGGACATTCCTAAGACAATGTTCCAGACTCGGTGTAGGCACTATGAGTTCCTAGTGATGCCATTCGGTTTAACAAATGCCTCATCGATGTTTATGAATTTGATGAACCCTATCTATCTCCCTTACTTAGACTGGGTTACAGTTGTATTTATAGATGATATACTTGTCTACTCAGGATCAGATATGGACCATGAGGAGCACCTTCGCACGATGTTGTAAGTGCTTAGGGAGAACAGGTTGTACATTAAATTCAGTAAGTATGAATTTTGGATGTATGAGGTTAAGTTCCTTGATTATGTGGTTTTAGTCGAGGGTAATTTCATGGATCCCTCCATGGTCGAGGTCGTTCTAGGTTGGTATAGTCCAAGGACAGCCACGGAGTTGCGTAGTTTTCTGGGTTTGGCTGGTTACTATCATAGGATCATCCAAAACTTCCCGAGAGTTACGTTTCCCCTCACTCTATTGATCGAAAAAGATGTCCACTTTGAGTGATTCGAATTTTGTGAGTTAGCCTTTTAGAAGTTTAAGGGCGGTTCTAACCCTTCCAGAGAGGGGCAAGGGTTATACCATGTATTATGATGCTTTTGGGTCAAGACTTGGTGTGGTATTAATGTGGTGGTCACTTATATATCCCGAATATTAAAGGTATATGAGAGGAATTACCCTACCCATGAATTGGAGCTAGCCGTTATGGTGTTCACACTTAATAGTTGGAGGTAGTACCTATAAGGGGAACAATTTGAGGTATTTTCTGATCATAAGAACCTCCAATATATTTTCACGCAGTGTGACCTCAATCTTCATTAAAGAAGATGGATGGAGTTGATGGAAGACTATGAATTTTCCTTAGAGTATCATCCCAACAAGACTAATGTGGTGGTCAATGCTCTTAGTTGAAATACCAGCCTTACTCTAGTAGTATGAGGTGTTACCGAGCAAAGATGTTGGGCGAACTGCAGAAGTTTGATATGCATGTTTAGTGGGGCTGCTACATGGCATACCTTTAGGGTGTGTTGTCTAGGCCATTCATTCAGTAGAAAATTCTAGATGCTCAGTCGTATGATCCCGAGTTCGTACCTTATCAAGACCTCATTCAAAGTAGTGAGGTGCTTAACACTCTTACCATGAACAAGAATAGTGGCATGCGGAATAAGAGAAGGTTGATTATTCCCATAATTAATGAACTATAGGATGAGGTAATGGCGGAGGCCCATCACTTTTGCTTTAGAAAACATTTCGGTGCTACAAAGATGTCTAAGAACCTGTGCATGGACTTCCAGTGGTCCGATATGAAGAGGAATATGGTGACATATGTAGTCAAGTACTACATTTTCCAACAGGTGAAGGCTGAGCACATGAAGCCTATAAGATTTTCGCAACCACTACCTATAGTAGAATGGAAGTGGGAACACATCACTATGGACTTAATCACAACTTTGCCATTATCAAAACGTGGTCACGATGCAATATGGGTTATAGTGGATTGACTCACAAAATCAACACACTTCCTGCTAATTAGGGTCATGGATAGCGTGGCTAAGTTGGATAAGTTGTATGTCCTAGAGATAGTTAGAATTCATATTGTTTCGCTCTCGATTGTCTCGAATCGAGATCCTCGATTTGTGTTTGGTTCTGGAAGAAGTTTCAGCATGAATTGGGCACTGACTTAAGCATGATCATAACGTATCACCCTGAGACAGATACGCAATCAGAATGAACCATATAAATCTCGGAGGACATATTAAGAACTTACACATTTGATTTACAGGGTTGTTAAGCAGAAAATCTGCATGTGACAAATTTTTCCTATAACAACAGTTACCACGAAAGAATTAAAATGGCTCCCTATGAAGCTCGTTTTGGGAGGCTTTGTCTCTTGATAAGGTAAAAATATTTCGTATTTATTATCTTAATTTTGTCCTTTAGGATCATGTGCATCGTAATTAACTTGATTTTTTCCCATATTTATGCAACAAACCCTCTTTGGCGAGTATTTCTTATTTTGTGTATTTTTCATGTGTTTTACAGGTATTTCATGCAAGTCAATGCGAGAGAAAATCCCAAACAGTGAAAGAAACCAAGAAAAGGGAGTTGAAGGGCATTTTAATAATTTTTAGCCGTATTCCGTAGGTGGGTCCAACTAGAAAGTTGAAGATCTTGAAGTCCTAAGAATACTGGAAAAAATGATACCTCAATCTGAGCTACGGTGAAGAAGATATGCGCATTTGAAGTCGAGAAGAAAATCCAGGGGCAAAAGAGTAATTTCAAAAAATTGACAAGGGAACTGATTCGGAGGTACAAGCGAACCGATTTTGATGACCTGAAAGAAAATTTTTCATTTATTCTGAAATTTTACGTTGAGTTTTATGGGGGTTTATTGAGTTGTAAACCATAATCAGTCATATCTAACTTAGTTTTAACCTAGTTTTGAGAGCAGAAAAAGAGGCAAGATCGCAAGAAATTATTTTGGCACCAAGTTTATACTTTGTAAAGCCTTTTCATGCAATATTCAATATAAGTTGTCTTTCTCTCTCTTGATCCTTGCTTTTGATTATTTTTCTGATTTTCTTGCATCGTTTATGCATTCTTTCATGCTTAGATACGTCTTAACAATGAATAAATTCATAATCAACGTTAAAATCATGTCTTTCGTTAGTAACCTCATGTTCGGCTAGGTTTCCAAGGATTAGAATGCATGAACCCAAGCCTAAGTGGTTCGCATGGATATAAAAATAAGTTCTTGAGTTAAATAACTAATTGAAAATGTGTCATTTTGTTAATGCAACCTTCGTAGAACTTTTAACTCTGTTTTTCCTAGGCAACTGGACTGTTTAAGAATGCGATGCTTATGTTAATCATCTCGTCACATACTTCATTTTTATTCTTGATTACGTACTATACGGGTTCATTACTTCATATATGTAATACTTCAAATAAATAAAGTCTTCGTTTCAATTAGGTATTTAATTGTCAACTAGTTTTGTATTCGGTGAAATTACTATGGGTTGGGTGATTGTATTCCGACCTTATCTTTCTTTCAAATTAATAAATCAGTCTATTGTTAAGTCTTGCAAGCGTAGTTAATTTAGATAGTATTTCATTGCTTTCGTTAGTAGCAATAAATAGTCTCATTTCAATCATCTTTTCTTTCCTTTTTTGTGAGTCAACCGTTAGTTAATCTTCTTTCTTAGTAGTTGTCATGAGCATTCATCTTAGTCCCTAAGTTTGACACCCGATTTATAGGATTATTACTTGAGCAACCAGTTTACACTTGAACCGTAATCATAGACATTAGAGAGACATTTATTTAGTCGCCTCAAGTTTTGGGTGCCATTATCGGGGAATACGTAGATATATTTGGTTAGATCGAATTAATCCTATAATTTGATGCGAATTCATAAAACATATATATATATATATACATATATATATATGAGGTGTGTGCTATTTATGAGGTGGGACATTCAACAACGGAATGCCCGATGATACCCTCCTACAAAGTGATGCTCCAAGAGCAAGTGGAAGCGGTAGGATATTTTAAGGGTAACTTTAATGCCCCACACGAAAATTCTTTTAACCCTTCATGGTGGAACCATCCGGGTTTTAGTTACGAGATCAATGAATACGAATACGATTGTTTCCCAACACCCCCACCGCTCCTGCCTTTCCAACAAGCTCCACCCATGAAAGCCCCACCTCCCGCGCCATATATTATCCAACAGTGTAGAAATCTCGAGGACACTTTAAACCAATTCATGTAAACTTAGTCAACGATTAACACTCAAAATGCCCAAAAAATTTTCGACTTAAAGGCATCTATGTTTATGTTGAAATTTTCCCTAAGTGTCCAAGATAAGGGAAAGTTTCGTACCCATGGCCAAAGACCTCCCCACGGTAAAAAATATGTTTGCACTAACCTCGATAAAAACCAAGAGCAATGTAGTGAGGTAACTACTCTACGTAGTGGAAGAGTTATTGACTTTTCACCTCCTCCACACAACAAGAAAAATGACATGGAGATTTCGTCCAACACAAAAGAGGCCAAAGATGTCCCCTTGAGAAATAGTGGTAATAATGACACAGTCAGGTCCGAGGTGGTTGCAAAACCTCCCATTGTTGTCCTATACCCTCAACGGTTGGTCTCTCATGCTAAAGAGACCTCCCGCGATGATGTCTTAAACGTTTTTAAGAAAGTAAATATTAATTTACGTTTTCTCGAGACCATAAAGAAAATTCCCATGTATGCTAAGTTTCTTAAGGACTTACTCACGATGAAACGTATGCTAAAAGTAAAGAAAAATGTGTTTGTAGCACAGAATGTCAGTTCAGTACTGTTGAGTGACCTCCCACCAAAATATAAAGATCCGAGTGCATCAACGGATTCGTGCGTCATGGGGAAGAAATGAATTGATAGAGCGCTAATAGATTTAGGGGCAAGTGTTAACATCCTTCCTTGCTCCATCTATAATAAATTATATTTAGGGGACCATAAACACACAAAGATGATTCTCCAACTCGTGGATCGTTCCATGAAGATAACTCGGGGGGATCATTGAGGACATGATCGTCCAAGTTGACACTTTGTGCTACCCAATAGATTTTATCATTTATGATGAAGAGCCATTCCCTTTCTGAGTAATCATGTTCCTGTGATTCTTGGCTGCCCATTCTTAGATACGGCTAATGCGTTGATTAATACATGAAGTGGGTAAATGCAACTCGCGTTCAGGAATATGACTCTTGAAACAAATATTTTCAACACCACCAAGCACGAGGGTGATGAAGGCGAATTGCGAGAGACGGATCTTATGGATGAGACAGTACACGAACACGTTAAGAGGAATCATACGAGAGATCCCTTAGGGGTATTCCTTCTTACATCAAGTGAGAGCGATAATTCTGACGTTGAGCAAGAGGTAGAGGAGGTGGCATTAATCATGCACATTGAGACCAAAAGTAAGCACATAGATGTGATCTGAAGAGAGAGGTTCGATGATAGTAAGATAAAATATTCAAAGATCGAGCATGAGAGAGAGAGAGAGTTAGGAGATATGAGCCTAGAAAGAATTTGGGCCAGTGGACAAGAATTTCAATATCGAAGTCCAATCATTATTGGACTATTTTTGTCACTCAGAGGAGGACGACTGAAAATATCGGATAGATGAATCCCTTCTTTGTGACCATCCACCCATGCCTTTTGAGTTCTCGGATGCGATCGAGGAGAGGACTAGTGTTCATCCGATTTAGAGACCGATCTAAGCAATTTCGAGTGTAAGGGAAATTTAGGTTTAATATGTCCATACAATTTTCACCGAGACACCCTCTCCAAGTCAGGACAAGTATGTTTCGATCCGATTGGAGACCACGGGGATCTCATTCACTTCAGTTATCATGAGCTTAGAGGTGTCCCCCAAACCTATGGGAATGATCCCCACTTGTTTCGATTATTGGTTTATAATGCGAGGAAGATGGATTCGAAGAGAGCATCGGACCCTGCTCACAGGGTCGGGTGAGTTTTTAAGAGGGAAAGAGAGGTCGTCGCAGCCTCGACGTGTATGTGGTAATTCTTGTTATATAATAGTGAGTATAGTTAGTTTTAGAGTAGTTTAGATGTCCGTAAAGGTCATGATTTAGGAAGGTTAGGAGCACCACATCGGGAGAGCATACACGAGTTACGACAACGAGGTTGAGGTGTATCTGGGCAGGGAGGTTTGAGATATATGAGAGATGAGAGATTTGGGGATGTCTCACTTAGAATCGAAGAAACAATATGAATTAGCAAACTGAGGTAGCAATACTTTCCAAACCGCAAGCCAAATCGGTTCGCAGGCAAATCGGTTTGCCTGCGACCCCCGAACTTGTTCGGATGACCTGTTCCAAAATGCTCTACCCGCTTTTTTTTAATTTTTTCCACCAAATTCAATCACGCATCCCTCCCATTTCACTTGTGATCCGACACCACCGACCCTCGCATTAGATCCTTTGTTGTGATGTTTTGTTGCTCCTTTATGTAGTTCTTTTATGCTGTATCGTTTCATCATTGTAAGGACTATGTAATTTATCCTTTATCGCATTGTAATAAATTATAGTAGAAATGAAAAATTTTCATTTTAAATATTTGATGGTTTTATTCTTGCACTTATTATTTTTTCATAATCATATTTTACTCCTTTTGATCAAGGACAATGGAAAAGTCTAACCGGGGGGGGGGGGGGGGGGGGGGGTGCCAAGTGAGTCTTGTAAAAGCTTCACAAAATTTTAAAATGCCAAAACAACTAATTGAAAATTTTCGAAAAAAGCCAAAAATATTTTTATTCAAAATAAATAAAAATTGGAATTTAAAAACTCCAAAAATATCACTCAAATTTTTGTTTGAAGTTTCAATCTGTAAATTAAGAGAACTAAGCTGAAATTGACCAAAGATGGAAATTGAAGGAAAATTGACTACTTTACGAATAAGTGTGGAGATTAATTAACCCGGTGAGATTTTGAACCTATTATTTCTTTGGATAATTAAATCAATCAGAGTTAAAATTAACTCAAAGTTCAATTTTGCTTTAAATGAGTAGTTGAAGATCTTTATTCCTTCGTTTTGATCAGTTACAAAAAACGAGTGAGATGTCGTCTTGAAAATGCGCTAAAAATATCTCTAAATTAAATATAATCTCAAGACGCATATGGTAAAATAATTAGTAATTCAGATAAATGAAGTTAGGCAATCATTTTTTACCCAAAAACATTGGCCATAAAAAGTAATGAAAAATAATCCTTTTGCTAGCCATTTCGAGCCTAATGAAAATTTTCAATTTCGTTTGATAACCCGAAAAATCCATTTAGTCCGGAGTTGTGAAAATAAAAGTCCATCAAGTAAGTCCAAATGGTGAAATAAAAAGGGCCAAGACAAATAAAAATACTCAATGAAAATAGCAAGAAAAAAAAGAAAAAAAAATTAAAAAGAAAAAAAAGTGAGAAAATGCTCAAAAAAGTGCTAACGGCCATCTTAAGCTAAATTTTCCAACTCCAAACTTTTTAACCATTCCCACATTACCCATTACACATTATAACCCAAGAAAGTCTCAACTGAGTTCGAAAAACAAAATGAATTACTGCATGGAGAGATAAGGCACGAAAAGATAATAAGAGAGATAAATTGGTGCGAAGGATAAGAGTCGATATTTCCCATTTTCCAACAACCGTAATTCGATGATGAGATCTTTTCGCTATAAAAATTTCATCTTTCAAATTTGTGTGCGTGAATTCGTGTTCCATTATATTTACTATTTATATCAAGCACACCGAGAGAAAATAGTCGCATTCCAAGTGATTTATTTGTGAGAGAATCCGTGAGAAATTGAATCAAAATGAATTTTTGAAAAGTAACGTAATGATCAATTGGTGGAAGTTAGCAGTTTAATTCTCGGCTTCGCACACACACACACACACACACACACATATACATACACTACAAATTGAGATTATTGAATATAAATTTAAGGTGACTAATTTTGGGGAGTTTAAATTGTACAATTTTTAAGTATTTTGAATTTTTTTGAGTAAAAAAATGAATATTGTGGGTAAATTCATTGCAAACCGTCACGAGACACCACTCGTCCTACTAGGGTAGCCTAAGGATTTAACGGCTTGTTGAATACACTAAATGCAATCGCTTGCCTACAAAAGAGGTATTCTATCTTAGTAAAGTTTGTAAATTTTTTTTAGCTCATACTATTATTATTTTACATTGATTGGGAAGCACAACGTTCTAAGTTAGGGTTATTTGATAAGGCATAAACATTTCATATTTATCCCCTTAATTTCGATCTTTTTATGATCCATGCATCGTAATTAACCTGGATTTATCTCATATTTATTCTACTAACCCTCTTTGGCGATTATTTCTTGTTTGGTGTATTTCTCATGTGTTTAATAGGTATTTTATGAAAGTCAATGTGGGAGAGAAACTGAAATAGTGAATGAACCAGGGAAAGAGAGTTGAAGGGAATTTTTGTAATTTTTCATCCTTAGTTCGGAGGTGGGGACAACTTGAAAGTTGAAGAGCTTGAATTAGCAAGAATATTGAAAAAGACGACACCTCAATACGAGCAACGATCAAGAAGTTATGTACATTTGAGGTCGAGAAGAAAATCGGGGGGCAAAAGAAGAATTTCAAAAAATTAACAAGGGAACAGATTTGCAGTTACAAGCGAACCGGTTCGGATGACCTGAATGCGATATTTCATTTATTCTAAAATTTTACCTAGAGTTGTATGAGTTTACAACTATTGTAAAAACGGTTTCATTGAGTTTTAAAACATAATTAATCATATCTAACTTAGTTTTAACATAGTTTTGAGAGGAGAAAAAGAGGCAAGAACACAAGAGATTATTTTGGCTCCGAGTTTATGCTTTGTAAATCGTTTTTAAGAAATAATCAATATAATTTGTCTTTCCCTCTCTTGATCCCTACTTTTAATTATTTTTCTGGTTTTCTTGCATCATTATCATGATTAGATATGTCTTAATCATGAATAAATTCACAGGCAACGTTAAAATTATGTCTTTCACTAGTAACGTCATGTCCGTCTAGATTTCCAAGGGTTAGAATGCATGAACCCAAGCCTAAGTGGTTCGCATGGATATAAAAATAAGTTCTTGAGTTAAATAATTAATTAGAAACGTGTCATTTTGTTAATGCAACCATTGTAGAACTTTTAACTCCATTTTCCCTAGGTGACCAGAGTGTTTAAGAATGTGATGTACGTGTTAACCATCTCGTCACATACTTTATTTTTAATCGTGATTACGTATTGTTAGATTTCATTCCTTCATATATGCAAGACTTGAAATAAATAAAGTCTTCATTTCAATTAACTATTTAATTCTCAACTAGTTTTATATCTGGTGAAATTACTAGGGGTTGGGGATTGTAGTCCGATCCTATCTCTCTTTCATATTAATAAATCAGTCAATTATTAAGTCTTGCATGTGTAGTTAGTTTAGGTAGGATTTCATTGCTTTCGTTAGTAGTAATATATAGTTTCATCACAATCATCTTTTCTTTCCTTTTTTCGTGAGTCAGTCGTTAGGGTTAATCTTCTTACTTAGTAATCGTCACGAACATTCGTCTTAGTCCTTGAGTTCGACACCCGATTTATCGGATTATTACTTGAACGATTGGTTTACACTTGAATCGTAATCAAACGCATTATAGAGACATTTATTTAGTCATGTCATCGCTCTCTAGTTTGCTGGGTGGAGGTGGGTGAGAAGCATCTCACCAAATCGAATTTGATTAGAGAAATGATCGATAAAGTTTAGAAAATTTAGAACTATTTTAATAATCGAGAACACCTCTGAAATTCAAGGTGGGTGACCATGTGCTATTGAAGGTTAGGACTAGGAGTGGCAATCATCGGTTCGTCCAGAAGGGGAGGCTTACCCCTCAGTATATTGGCCCCTTTGAGATTTCAGAACGGATTGGAGATGTATCGTATCTCTTGGATTTACCTCTATAGTTGTCCCATGTTCATAACGTGTTCCACATTTTGATGTGGAAGAAGTATCTTCATGATCCCCGATACGTAACTGAGTGGAACCACATTGAATTGGAGAATGGTGTCACATTTTTTACACGACTTTTGTCCATCTTGGACTGCGAGAGCAGAGTTTTGAGAAATAAGGTCATTCCTTTAGTCAATGTACTATGAGATTTCTAATGTGTTGAAGGTGAAACTTAGGAATGCGAGTTAAAGATGCAGGAGAAGCACTCGAAACTCTTTACGTAGCTTAGCTGTTTTGATTTCGAGGAGACAAAATCTCCTAAGGTGGGGAGAGTATAACACTTGTGCCCGATATTTGTACCTTATTCCATGTAATTTATATGCCTTTGGGTCATAAACTATAAATATAAGGAATAAATATTAAATTTGAACTATCCTTGTGGCCTTCGTGCATGTTGAATTGGGATTTTAAGAGCTTAAAGTTAATGCAGGAAAATTTGGCAATCGTTTGAATGATAATAGATCTGTCATTCAAACGAGATTTGAATGACCTTCTAATGACTAGGAACTGTTCGATTTCTATCATTCTCTAGAATTTCGTTGGAACGCCCTCGTTCAAATGAGGTGCATTTTAGTTTGAATAAGTGGTAGTTTCCCATTCGAACGAGGTGGGTTCCTTTTCCATTTTAAGACTATGTTTTACCCTCGTTAGTGCCTTATTAGAACTCTCATTCGAACGAGAGGGCTCTTGTTCAAACGAGGTCAAAGTCGTTCGAATGACCGAAACATATTTTAAAAAATCTGCACATTTTGATGTCCCATATTAACGTAGATTGTTGGGTTTGATGAGGTGTCGATCTCCCGATGACTCAGATCAAAACATTTGTTTAACCATTGCTTAATATGTTAAGTGTTTGTGATTTTAAATAGAGGGGAGAGGGGATAGAAAGGCATTCGTCATCAGATTTTTGAAGCTCCCCTCTCTCTCTCTCTCTAAGCTACCCTCCATTTCAACCTATTTCCACCATCTCCAAGGATTTCCCTTCCACCTCAAGCCTATTTCAAGGCTAAATACACCCATTTCAAGCCTAATTTGAGGAAGAAGTTGGGTTGAAGTAGCCATTACTGGAGCTCTTGAAGAGATTGGAGATTTCTTGGAGATTTAGAGTTTTTAGGAGCTTTCAAGTCATTTCTCCTAGTTTCTCCTCTTCAAATCCGAGGTAGGATTTTCCTCTAATTGTTTTCAAGATTTAAAATCTATTAGAATGCATGTTTGAATGTTTATTTTTGCAAAATATCTTCAAGTATGTTTATATAATGTTTTTATTGTAAAAATGGGATTTTTGAGAAAAACTAAGTTTAAACGGCCTTTGATGAATAAATGGTATATTAATCTTGAAATATGAGGAAATAAGTGTGAAAATATAATTCCATGTTAGTATCATGTTTAGTTGCATATTTAAGGATTTCTAGAATTGAAATCTTCCCAAAAAATGTGTAAAATATTATAGTATGTTGAAAAAGGATTTATAAGCATGATATATAGAATGAAAAATGGGTTTCTTGATGAAATAAGGAAGATGGAAATATTAGCCCTAAATAAGTTATAAAATCATGATAAAATGAAGAATAAATGATATTTAATACAACATTTGTGTGTAAGGGTAAAATAGACATTTTTGTAAAAATACCCTTAATGATACTAAATGTATTTCTTGAAAATAGGAAGTAACGGAATTTCTTGGAAAAGGGGATAATGTGTGATTTTTGGATATGAAATAATGAAAGGTGGTTTTGAACGTGAAATGAGGGTTTATAATGCCATGATGAAAGAAATGTATTTTTCATATGGTTTTGGTAAATGAAGGGTAAAAATTAGGGGGTCCTAGCGATTGGACTTCTTCATTTGACCTTATCGGTCGATTTTGTAAAAAACGGGTAAATGAACGAAATGGCATGTAAATGATGGAAGTAACAAAATAATCTAGACATTGGTTAAATGTTAAAAAATATTAGTATGGACTCCGATGAGATCGAAATATAATTAAGAAGGGCACGGAGCCCTAAGGTGAAATGCCCAAAATCACTGGCCAAAGCATATAGTAGCATAACTTCCGATCTGGAGGTTGCTAAAGTATGCGGATATTGGGAGGATATCGAGAAAGATAATGGAAATAATATGAAATTGGTTGTTCATAAGGTAAATAAATACGACACCTGGATGAAAAAGGATAAAATGGAGAATAAGGAATAAAATATAATTAAATAGTCTCTAAGCCCGGTAAAGGGTGGCATCAAATATTTAAGTGTGAGTATGAGCATATCACTCAGATGCATTGCATAGTAGATGCATTAATACTAGTTAATAATGATAACCTTTTTAGAAATTGTTAAAATACATGTTATATATACAACATGTTATATAAAATGTGTAGCTTAGTATTTCCCACCCCAGTGAGTATTCATTCAGCCCTGCTTTTTATATTAAAATCTCCACTCCCACCCCATGTACATCGAGTAGGGATGTTGGCAGGGACGCTAGTAAGGCCCCCAAGGGCAATAGTCATCATTAGATTTTCGGTCAGCATATTTAAAAACTTGGGTTTTAATAATATTTTATTTGGTATATTTTAGACTATTTTTATTTGGGCATTTGGCCAAGTGTTATAATAGTACAGGGATAACTATGATTTATGTCTTATTTACTAAGAATTTATGGGTTTAATGGATTTTCGTAAATAAACCTTATTAATCAATCTAATAACTTAAAGTGGTCACTTGTTTCCGAAATTAAAATTTGTAATTTAATCCTTATAAAATAATACATCTAAAGGATTTTTCTTAAATAACAAAATTGGAATTTTGCCTTCCCCCTTTAACTCCTTGACTCGGTGCGGGTTAAACCGAAGGTGACCTAAACCAGATCAAGGCATTACATTAGGATCCTTGTGTGAAGTCCTAATCTTCCGAGAGTTCGATCCATAGTCATTGTCGTAGATTCAGATCCTTCTCTGTGAAGCAATAACGAAGACTCTCGTGGTCGGAAAAGACTTCAAAACGTTCTCCACACAAGTAATATCTCCAAATTTTGAGAGAGGACAAGACTGTTTCAAGCTCCAAATCATAGGTGTGATAGTTTCTTTCATGCATTCTCAACTATTATGACACATATGAAACCACTTTTTTTCCTTGCACTAGTATTGCACCGAGCCTTGATCCTAAAGCATCATAATATACAAAATACCCTTTTCTTATTTTTTAGGAGGACAAGAATTGGTGCACTGCTCAATCGCGTTTTCAATTCCTGAAAGGATTCCTCATAACCTTTTCCCCATTCAAAATGAACGTTCTTCTATGTCAATCGTGTGAGAGGTAAAGCCACTCGGGAGAAATCTTGGACAAATCATCAGTAGTACCCGATTAACACAGGAAACTTCTCCTCTCTATCACATTTTTTGGTGGTTCCTAACTCAAAACGGCCATTACTTTTGTTGGATGCGCCTAAATACCTTGTTCCTAGACAGCGTGGCCAATGAATTTGCCCTTATCCATCCAGAACTCACGTTTGCAAAATTTTGCATACAACTGATTTTCTCGTAGTATTTATAAAGTTGTGCATTGGTGCTCTTTGTGATCTTTATCACAGGATAAGTAAATCAAGATGTCATCCACAAAACTACTACAGACCGATATAAAAATAGCCGTTAGATTCGGTTAAAAAAATCCATGAAAGCTTCAGGGGTATTCGTTAAATTGGAGGGCATTACTTGAACTCAAAGTGCCCATAATGAGTGCGAAATGTCATTTTTTGGATATCTTCCTCCCTAACTCGAAGCTGATGATAGCCAAACGAAAGGTTAATCTTTGAGAACCTTCTTGAGCCCCGTAACTGATTAAAGAGTTCCTCAATTTGTGGCGTAGTATAACTGTTCCCGATGGTGACCATGTTCACTTAACGGCAGTCGATACAAAGCCTCAATGAGTTGCCCTTCTTTTTAGTAAATATAACTGATGCTCCCCATGATGACACATTGGGATGAATGAGACTTTTACTCAGTAAATCCTTTAACTGGATTTTGAGTTCTCGGAGTTCAGCTTGAGCTAAACGACGTGGTAGTATAGAGATGGGCGAAGTTCCCTGATGCACCTTTATAGAAAAGTTGATTTCCCATTTAAGTGGCAGACCTGGAAGATCCTCTAGAAATATATCAAGGACTTCCTGCAACACTGGATAATTTAAGAGCATACAATCTGGTGCCTCATGAGCAACGAGACTAGATCACCAACTAAAATAATTTTTTGTTTTACACAAGTTGTTTGTATGGATAATCGATGGCCTGGTTATTATTTAAGAGATATCGGGTACCATTTGGAAGTAGAATCGATACATTATGTTGATGACACTCGATTGTGGCACCAAAATAATTGAGCCAATCCAATTCTCGGATAATCTCAAAACCTTCCATATTCATTATAATCAAATCATATCCCTAAACATATTTCCCCTCGAGAAAGGGACAAGCCATATAGACCTTGTTAAGATATATAACCCCATCTATTGGGAGTCCCACAAATATTAGGTGATATAGGATATCATCTTCTAAACCCAACCCGAGTGCTATTGAACTAGAAATAAATGAATATGAGGATACAGAATTATACAAACCTTTTACCCCAAGTATTATACACTAAAATCATACCTTCCATTACTAAGGTATTTGGTTGAGCATTAGACTGGGAGATGGCATAAACCCTTCCTTGAGTCAAATGGTTTCCATGGTTTTTTGACGCTTGTCCCTGTCCTCATCCTCTCCTTGTCTCAAAATTTGGATGAGACTGTTGGAAGCCACCATGTTGTTATGGACTTTAGTTGGGGGAGGTAAAACTAAAGTTTTTTGCATATTGAAAATCCGATTCTTGATTACTGTACTGGGCATTGTCACGCTTATGTGGGAAGTTTTTATTGAAATGATTAGGTTCCCCACACACATAACATCATGAGCTAAGTTACTCAGATCCTTTGTTCTCACTACACTAAAATGACAAAATTGTCACCTTTCAGCCGACCACCCTTGTCAAGGTCATTGACTGTGACAAAAAACACGCGTTTTGTGTCACGGTCATTGACCTTGGCACGACCGTGACAAAGAATTATCACGGTCATTGACCGTGACAAGTTAATTTGTCACGGCCTTATCACGGTCAATGACCGTGATAATTCTTTAAATAATTATCACGGTCAATGACCTTGACACGACTGTGACAACTTTTGCAGTAAAAAAAGCCCTAGGCTTCTTTTTTTCCCACCTTTTTTGGTTTTCCCCCTCTTTCTCTCTAAGCGATTTCTTCTCTCTCTCTCTAAGGTATATTTTTCCCTCTCTTTCTCTTTCATTTCTATATGTGTGTCTATGTGTATGTGTGTATATATATGTGTGTATATGTATGTGTGTATATGTGTGTGGTGGTGTGTGGTAGGGGAGGGGAAAGGAGGTAATGGGGGTGGGGTAGTGCAGGTGTGGTGGGGGTGGGGGGTGATGGGAGGGGGTGGGGTATGTGTATATGTGTGTGTATATATGTGTGTGGTGGGGGAGGGGGGAAGGGTGTAGTGGGGGTGGGGGTGGGGTGGTGGGGGTGGGGGTGGAATTTTCTAACTAAAAATATGATAATATTTTGTTATAATTTGTTAAAACTATATAAACCTTAGTATGAATGCAATGTCAATGATAGTTAGAATTGTGTAAATGTTAGAAAAGTTCTAGAATTAATATGTTAAATTTAATTGTATAAATATTTAAATTTGATAATAATTTTATTCATGAAATTAATTCAATTAGGTAAAACCCTAGATAATTTTTTAACAGAATTTGATAATATTATATATAGTTTAGTAAATTCACAAAATGTTGCCAATTGTATGTTTTTTGGAATATCATTAGTTACTTTCGTGCCCAACTATGTAGAATCCATACACATGCATGTTGTTAGAAAGTCTTAATTTAATTCTCACTTTAATTTGTAGAATCTCTGTACTTGGTTGGATTTATCCCTTTATGATAATGAAATTTATGCTCCAATTATAATTATCTCATGTTATAATTTTATTGATAGAAAATAAATTAATAAAGTAATAAAAATATGAAAATACCCCAATTGATTTAGTAAGATTCGTTCTAGACTTCATTACAAATTATTCATGCCAAACCCGACTCTCTTATAAGATATGCATATTGTGATAAAATATAATGAGGATAAGAGACTTTTAAAATATAAAAGAATCTCAAAGAATAAATATAAAGATAAAGGATTAAAGAAGTAGATAATTGCAATGAATATACAGATAAGATGATGATAAAAGATCGTTCAATGAATAAGATGATAAAACACGCGTTTTGTGTCACGGTCATTGGCCTTAACACGACCGTGACAAAGAGTTGTCACGGTCTTTGACCGTGACAAGGCCACGACAAATGTAGTTGTCACGGTCGCGGTGGGGGGATGGGGTGGGGTGGTGTGTGTGTGTGTGTGTGTGTGTGTGTGCGTAGGTGTGTGCGTGGCGGGGGGAGGGGGGAGGGGGGAAGGGGTGTGGTGGGGGTGGTGCGTGTGTGATAATAATTTTATTCATGAAATTAATTCAATTAGGTAAAACCCTAGATAAAATTTGATAATATTATATAAAGTTTAGTAAATTCACAAAATGTTGCCAATTGTATGTTTTTAGGAATGTCATTAGTTATTTTCGTGCCCAACTATGTAGAATCCATACACATGCATGTTGTTAGAAAGTCTTAAATTTAATTCTCACTTTAATTTGTAGAATCTTTGTACTTGGTTGGATTTATCCCTTTATGATAATGAAATTTATGCTCCAATTATAATTATCTCATGTCATAATTTTATTGATAAACAAAAAATTAATAAAGTAATAAAAATATGAAAATACCCCAATTGATTTAGTAAGATTCGTTCTAGACTTCATTACAAATTATTCATGCCAAACCCGACTCTCTTATAAGATATGCATATTGTGATAAAATATAATGAGGATAAGAGACTTTTGAAATATAAAAGAATCTCAAAGAATAAATATAAAGATAAAGGATTAAAGAAGTAGATAAAGGGGTGTGGTGGGGGTGGTGGTGTGTGTGTGTGTGCGTAGGTGTGTGCGTGGCGAGGGGAGGGGGCAAGGGGTGTGGTGGGGGTGGGGGTGAGGGTGCGTGTGGTGGGGCAATTTTAACAATTGTATAGCTTTAATTAAGAAATTGTATAGCTTTAATTGTAATTTTAATTGTTTAGTTTTAGATGAAAGTAAATTAATAATTAGTGCCAATTTCATATGAAAGTAGGATTGCCCCTCATTGTAAATTAGTAAATTAATAATTGTATACTTTAATTGTTAGTTTAATTGATGAAATGTTGGGTTGGTTAGTTTTAAAAGTGGCATGACGTGTTCGTGTGTGTGGTGGGGGTGGGGTAGGGGTGTGTGTATGTGTACTACTAACATTTTTTTTAATCTGTACTAATAACATTTTTTACAGCAAATGTCTCCATCAGATATTAAGGCGAAGATGATGATGTCTATTGGACTCGGTGGTAGCGAAGGCGACGAGGGCTCCTCCGCCCCTAGGCTCCCCAAATATGGAAAATTTGGGATTACCGTCGAGAACAAATCAGAGCTATTAGCGAGATCCCTCGAGCTGCTAAAGACGGTCATCGGCCCGGGGTTTATGAGTTGGAAGGAGGTGCCATATGAGCTCAAATTAGCTGTTTGGGCGGAACTACAGGTAATATATTTATATTTATATGAATATTTCAATTTCAATTTCAATTTCAATTTCAATTTCAATTTCAATTTCAATTTCAATTTCAATTTCAATTTCAATTTCAATTTCAATTTCAATTTCAATTTCATTTTATATTTATATTTATATTTATATTTATATTTATATTTATATTTATATTTATTCGCAATTAACATTGAATTTGTTGGACAGGAACAATTCAACTTGGATCCAAAGCTACACGATTCCGTCTTGGAGCAGTTGAGGGAGCAACACAAGACGTGGAAGAAAAATATGCGAACATGGTACTTTGGGAAAACACGAGAGTCCATTATACAATGGCGTGGATCCGTCCCGCCCAAGGAGCCGATCTCATTGGCACAATGGTAAAAGTTCATTGACAATGAGATCGAGGATTGACAATTGGCATCTCGACAATCGGGGAGGGAAAACCAGGCAAAAAAGACGGACGTGCACTACTCCGGCCGGACCTCTTACGCCGAGGTGGAGCATAGGATGAAGTTAAGATTTAATTTTTCTATAACTAGAGAAATATATTATTCTTCATTATTTTACTTTGCGGGGCCGATACTAATTTTACTTTATTTTATTTCAGGGGGTAGGGAGTGGGCTAGGGGGTAAGACACATAGGCTCGATATTTATGTGGCTCTTTGGACGAAGAAGGCGAAGGATAAGGAGGTGTTCCCGGGTGTCGCGGCGATGATTGTAAGTAATCCGACAGTTTAATTTTTTTTAATTATGTTATAATTTTTTAGTTTACTTATTTTACTAATCATGTGCTTTTTGTCGTTTCAGGCAAAGCTTAAGGAAGTGCATGAGTCGCAGTCTGATGCCGACAAGGCATCTTTGTCCACAGACGCACTCAGCCAAGTGCTTGGCTCTGATCGCAAGGGGGTGACCTCGCGAGTGGCCAAATCTAGGATCATCGGATTGGAGACGAGCGACACCGGGTTGGCTCAAACGGTGGATTCACACGAGGCGAAGCTGTCCTATTTGGAGGTGATGGTCGAAGATATGTACGCATTCATGAAGAGTACATTGGGCGGAAACCGAAAGGGGAAGGGGAAAGGTAAAGGTAAGGAGAAGGCAATGGAGGAGGAGGATGAGGAGGAGGAGGAGGAGGAGGTGCGGGAGAACGAGGCACAGGAGGACGAGGATGTGGACCTCGCTGCTTCTTCACTGTCACGTGCGTATTTTGATGATCCACTTCCTTATTTTGTTCCCTTCCCCAGACCATTGTCGACACTTGGTTGGTCGAGCGTGTTTATATTGGATGTAGTTGATGGCCAGCGGATAGGGCGGGGGTTGATGAACCCGAATATCATCGAGGGTGGAATAGTTCATGGATGCGCGCTTCAAGGCATCGAGTCCAAAGTGCTCGTCACTCATGTGATACCCGAGAAGGAGAACTCCCTATTGTGGTTGCGCGAACAATGCAACACGATGTATATTAGTGGGTGTGTCAATTCGTATATCGTGTGGCCAACTCACCCCCTCACATTTACCCAAGACATGTAGTAACATTATTTTTAAGTTTGTACATTTTAATTATATTTGGATTATAATGTCATGTATATTGTTTCTATTTTGAATATTTGGATTATATCGTCATGAATATATATTTGCACTATCTTGGGTATATTTGGATATATTATGTTTGAATAGGTACAACCAATATTGTTATAACAGGTACAAATATACTGCTGGGCAGTGGCAGTGACCATACTGCCCAGCAATTTTTTTTTCAATTATGCCCAGAATTGTCACGGTCATTGATCATGACAAGTCCTTGAAAAAAGTTGTCACGGACTTGTCACAGTCAATGACCGTGACAATTTTTTTAAATATTGTAACGGGTTGGTCACGATTGTTACCCGTGACTAACTTGTCACGGTCATAGACCGCGACACAACCGTGACAATTCTAATGGACCTGTCAAGGTCAATGACCGTGACACGTCCGTGACAAAAAAAATTGTCTCGCCCAGAATTGTCACGGTCATTGACCTTGACAAGTCCAATTTGTCAAGATCAATGACCATGACAATAGTGCAGATTTGGTGTAGTGTCTCATTCTGGTTCTTGAAAGAACTAAGTGTTATTAATGTTGAAATGTACCCCTTGGGACCACTTTATTTGTGTTTCTTTTCATAAAAACTATGATCAAAACCTAGTCCTCTTTTTCATTATTTTATTAGCTTAGATTATACATACTCCATCTCAAACCTGATTATTTTATTGATTACTTTTCTAAACCCTCGTAGATTATGGATCACTATAAGTCTCCTATTGGATGGGTTAAGACTCTTGACAAAGAGAAAAGTTTTTGTTGCTCCATCTTTAACAATGCACTTGTTATACTGCGATTGGTTCACAAATTTTACCTCATATTCTCCTACTGACATCTTTCCTTGGAACTAGTTGCGAAACTCGTCTCTCTTGATGTCATGGTAAGTTTCAGGAAAAATAGCGATCTAGAAAAGCTTATCGAAAGTCCTCCCAACTGAATGTCCTGGTGGGAAGCCCACCATTTTTTGGCCTAATCCGTAAATTAAAAGGTAGCCACTCGAACTGACACACCCCAACCCAGTTACTTATAATTAAGTTTGAAAGTCAAAGTGAGTCAAATCATAATTACCTAAATCAAACCATAAACGCGAGTATCTTTATTCAATTATTAACATGAATCAATAAAACTAAAAGCCTTTCACATTTTTAAGGTAATTATGCTCATTCTAACTTACTGAAAAATAAGTAGGCTTAAATTACCCCATTTACGTTTGACCAAATCATGGTTTTATGCATCCCTTGCTAACCCCACCGAACTCCTAAATTTGGCAGTGATATTACAATACCTGAAACACATAACCATAGTAATCGTGAGCAAAATAGCTCAGCAAATGCATCACTACGACACTATTGCATAAAATTAAATTCAATAAATTATATTCCCGTGATGATATAAGCATACTTATCCGTGTCATTCAAAAATAATTTCCAATTATATACTTATCCAGTTCATTCATAAAGATGATCAATTATATACTTATCCGGCTCATTCATAAAGAATTACCAATTATATACTTATCCAGCTCATTCATAAAGATGATTAATTATATACTTATCCGGCTCATTCATAAAGAATTGACCAATTATATACTTATCCGTATCATTCATTAAGAATTGACCAACTTATTCGAATCATGATTCACATATCCCGTCTGCAATAGACAATTATCCCCCATTCCTGGTCGAGGAATAACCCCTTGTCTTTAATAGACAAATCTCCCCCATTCCTGGATGCGAGGAGTAACCCCGTATCTTTAATAGGCAAATCTCCCCCAGTCTTGGTCGAGGAGTAACCCCTTGTCTTTAATAGATAAATCTCCCCCATTCCGGGTCGGGGAGTAACCTCCCATTTCGGTAAAACGAAATGAATAAATGCATAATCAATAATATTCTGATCATATCTGTAACCATGTATAATACCTCTTACCAGTGAGTGATATTCAGATCTTATCCATAACTATGCGTAATACATCTTACCCCTGAGTGATATTCAAATCTTATCCATAACCATGTGTAATACAACTTACCCGTGAGTGATATTCAGATCATCTCCATAGCTATGTATAATACATATTTTACAGTGAGTACACTCACCTTGGCCACTTCGTGTGTTTTTCTCCTGCCTTTGTCGGGTACTTGTTCAACCGGTTCTTCTTTCCTTTCACATATAAAGTCTTAAAATATTAGTATCATCATAAAGATATTAACAATCCAAAGAATAACTTAACCTTGTCCATACTCATAAGCATCATATCAGCCCATTCTAATCATTTATCATAAATTAAGTCTCATCCAATTTCATGTTAAAATATGTAATATATCCAATCCATAGCCCAAACATACTTTAATTTCTTCTTGGTAATCCGATTCTTATCAGATTATGTTCCCAATATAAAAGACAACACATCATTTCAAGTTTCCTAGAGCAAGATGTGTCCATTTCTTTATTACAAATCAAATCTGCCCTATAGACTCTTTTATCGTTCAGTGAACTTCGAAAAAATTTCATAATTTTTTTTGCATTATAACTTTCTTTGATATTTCACCCAACATCCATAAACATATGGAAAAATACAAAATTAAAGTTTCATAATTTTTAAGGTTCATTTACTATGTCAAGCAAAACATTGAAAACCTGGTGTGCATACTTACACCTTTGGGGCAGATTTGATATATGAACTTCAAACTATGACCAAAGATTCATTTCTTTCTATTTTCACATAATATTGGGATATGTTATACATATATGAGTCTATTTTCATATCCAACTGGAATTATTCAATTCCAATAAATATACAAAAAGTTATAGGAGTTTGAAGACACATGGTTTCCAATCGAATCAATATCATGATTTACACATTCAACATTGCTTAAACCCGCATCTATCCATACGTATACCTCAAAACACGGAAGTTTAGTAACTAAATTATTATTTATATCATTTAAATCAATAATTACAACAATGTACAAGATTTACATGTAGAATTACCTTAGGGATGTTTTCGTAATTTTCTATGGATTTTTCTCCCATTTTTCCTCGCCTTTCTCTTCTTAAATTCACGTTTCTCTCTCTTCAGGCCAAACTCTCTAATGGATGAGTTTGGCTGAAGAAGAAGGTTATTTCAAGGGGCTTAAGTCGGCCAAGCTTTCCCCCCCTCCCAACCAATGAAATTCATCCATTTGTTATACTTATAAGGCAAAATACCACTTAACGAATGGACAGATTTACCACTGCTTCGTAATTTCAGCATAACTTCTTGCTCGGACCTCTGTTTTACACACCGTTTATTGTGTTACAAACTTAACTCATATATGTACAGCTATCTATTTTTTACCTCAAGCAAATTATTATATTATAGTGTCCAAAACTAGTCCCGAACTCCAACATTCCTACCGAAGACTTCACAAATTTGTGTTTGTGACTAATTCAATATTTCATAAGTTATGAAGGTAGGATTAGACTAAACAAAATAACTTAACATTATATGTTCTAATAACATATTATCCCCATCCCATACGGTAAGCATGATTTAAACATGGTTTATTATAATCATATCCGAGTCGTCACAACCTTCCCCCCTTCGAAAATTTCGTCCCCGAAATTTAGGAGGAATTTCACTTACCAACCAATTGGGAATACTATTTTCTCATGCCCGAAAAACCTTCTCTCATATCGTCTTCATTTTATTTATCACTTACATGTAAGAATAATCATCTAATGATTTCTTATAAATGGAAATCAATTTCCAACTCATATGTTACTTTATACCTTCATTCCTATCGTCCATTCTTATTATCGTGTAATATTTCAAATAATAAATATTCTATTGCAAGATTAACTTCATATGTTTCCTTTATCCAACTTTCATTCAATATTTCAATTCATAATTATCATATTGCAAGACTAGCTTATTATATGCCATCTTCTCATCTTCCATTCAACACTAAATACATGTGTTTAACCTTAACTATTTTCTGTATTATTTCTGAAGTTTAAGAGTATGCTAAATATCATCCTTACAATTTGTTAATTTAAATATATCCTCACTACTATTCATATGTCGAAACTGAATAATCATTCACTCAATGTTTATTCTTAACCAAGATTTCATATTCACCTTCATGTATATTATGCAGTTATGCACTATGAACTCAATCTAACTTCTCTCTATATTCCCTTTTTCAGTATCATTTGATTGTTCTTTAACTAAACATACAATGACCTTAATAAGTCATTTATCCAACACAATAACTTTACAATCATAATCTTATCCTAGTGTTTATTAACATGATATTCTTATGCAATATCATTAATACACTCATCCTACACGTTTAATAACATGGAAGTTAAACTTACCATCACCACTTAAAACTTTAACCATACTTACCAACCCCGTAATACTTCTCTAGCTATTATATGTCGTATTTCTTTCAAATAACCTATACAAATACGTTAACATATCCCCTTACGGTATCTCACACAGCACATTATCCTTAGACATACTTCTTGGTGACTCCGTATAATGTCAATCATATTCATTATATGTCATACTCTTAGTGATAACATGTACGTACAATGGCAAACATAACTCAATATCCACCCAAACCAGTTGTCGATATTCAATCCCGATTAGCATCTTTTCTATACTCATACACAACACATACTCTTACCAGGGCTCTCCAATATTTTTAAACCTCCAACTCTTTAACACTTCGTCTCAACTTTGCTACTCATATAAGCATTTCAAAACATCCCAGGAGTAATATTCACTACATATACGCATACTATAAAAAAAAAAATACATCTCAACTCTTATTACTCTTTTCTTCTACTTATCATAATTCAGTATGAACCCATATTCGGATCAATTGTGATATATTGACTAGTAATTGAATTTCAGACCATTTCACATATTAAATTTAAACATATACAATTATTGATCTTTTCACTTCACCTTTACCATGTGAATCTTCATTTGATTCACACTCTAATAATTTACCATCTCATCCTTTAACGAAATATGGGTTCCCGTTTCTCACACTCCCACATAAATGGGCACACACCAAACCATGGCTTAATAAGTGACACTACTCAAGTTTACATATTCAAGTATAAGAAGGGATTACTTCCAATACTTCATAATTTTCATATACCAAATTTTGCCTTTAAAAATTTTCCTTCAATGACATGTTTGTCCATACCACAAATAAAACAATGCAACGATTCATAAAAAAATACCTGTATTCGCTGTCTTCCCCGAATAAACCTTAACATCTCATTTCCTTTCCCGCAAGATCCTTGCATTTCACATCTCTGCAACAATATATATGTATAACTAACAAATGTTAGTTAACAAAAGCCAATTTACTTATGACTCAAACAATTTCTACTTTCACTGCCAAATCTAGGCATTCCTCACCCCAGAACCTCTAAAACCTAAGCTCTGATACCAAAGTTGACACACCCCAACCCAGTTACTTATAATTAAGTTTGAAAGTCAAAGTGAGCCAAATCATAATTACCTAAACCAAACCATAAACACGAGTATCTTTATTCAATTATTAACATGAATTAATAAAACTAAAAGCCTTTCATATTTTTAAGGTAATTATGCTTATTCTAACTTACTGAAAAATAAGTAGGCTTAAATTACCCCATTTACATTTGACCAAATCATGGTTTTATGCATCCCTTGCTAACCCCACCGAACTCTTATAATTGGCAGTGATATCACAATACCTGAAACACATAACCATAGTAATCGTGAGAAAAATAGCTCAGCAAATGCATCACTACTACACTATTGCATAAAATTAAATTCAATAAATCATATTCCCGTGATGATATATGCATACTTATCCGGCTCATTCATAAAGAATTTCCAATTATATACTTATCCAGCTCATTCATAAAGATGATCAATTATATACTTATCCGGCTCATTCATAAAGAATTACAAATTATATACTTATCCATCTCATTCATAAAGATGATCAATTATATACTTATCCGGCTCATTCATAAAGAATTGACCAATTATATACTTATTCGGCTCATTCATAAAGAATTGACCAACTTATCCGAATCATGATTCACATATCCCGTCTGGAATAGACAATTCTCCCCCATTCCTGATCGAGGAGTAACCCCTTGTCTTTAATAGACAAATCTCCCCCATTCCTGGATGAGAGGAGTAACCCCTTATATTTAATAGACAAATCTCCCTCATTCCTGGTCGAGGAGTAACCCCTTGTCTTTAATAGACAAATCTCCCCCATTTCAGGTCGGGGAGTAACCTCCCATTTCGATAAATCGAAATAAACAAATGCATAATCAATAATATTCTGATCATATATGTAACCATGTATAATACCTCTTATCAGTGAGTGATATTCATATCTTATCCATAACCATGTGTAATACAACTTACCCGTGAGTGATATTCAGATCATCTCCATAGCCATGTATAATATATCTTTTACAGTGAGTACACTCACCTTGGCCACTTCGTGTGTTTTTCCCCTGCCTTTGTCGGGCACTTGTTCAACCGGTTCTTCTTCCCTTTCACATACAAAGTCTTAAAATATTAGTATCATCATAAGGATACTAACAATCCAAAGAATAACTTAACCTTGACCATACTCATAAGCATCATATCATCCCATTCTAATCATTTATCATAAATTAAGTCTCATTCAATTTCATGTTAAAATATTTAATATATCCAATCCATAGCCCAAACATACTTTAATTTCTTCCTGGTAATCCGATTCTTATCATATTAGGTTCCGAATATAAAAGACAACACATCATTTCAAGTTTCGTAGAGCAAGATGTATCCATTTCTTTATTACAAATCAAATCTGCCTTATAAACTCTTTTATCGTTCAGTGAACTTCGAAGAATTTTCATAATTTTTTTTGCATCATAAATTTCTTTGATATTTCACCCAACATCCATAAACATATGGAAAAATACAAAATTAAAGTTTCATAATTTTTAAGGTTCATTTGCTATGTCAAGCAAAACATCGAACACCTGGTGTGCATACTTACACCTTTGGGGCAGATTTGATATATGAACTTCAAACTATCACCAAATATTCATTTCTTGCTATTTTCACATATTATTCGGATATGTTATACATATATGAGTCTATTTTCATATCCAACTTGAATTATTCAATTCCAATAAATATACAAAAAGTTATAGGAGTTTGAATATACATGATTTACACGTTTAACCTTGCTTAAACCCGCATCTATCCATACGTATACCTCAAAACACGGAAGTTTAGTAACCAAATTATTATTTATATCATTTTAAATCAATAATTACAACAATATACAAGATTTACATGTAGAATTACCTTAGGGATGTTTTCGTAATTTCCTATAGATTTTTCTCCCATTTTTCCTCGCCTTTTTTTTCTTAAACTTCCCATTTCTCTCGCTTCAGGCCAAACTCTCTAACGGAAGAGTTTGGCTGAAGAAGAAGGTTATTTCAAGGGGCTTAAGTCGACCATGCTTACCTCCCCTTCCAACGAATGAAATTCATCCATTTGTTATACATATAAGACAAAATACCACTTAACGAATGGGAAGATTTGCCCCTGCTTCGTAATTCCAGCATAACTTCTTGCTCAGACCTCTGTTTTACACACCGTTTATTGTGTTACAAACTTAACTCATATATGTACAACTATCTAGTTTTTACCTCAAGTCAATTATTATATTATAGTGGCCAAAACTAGTCCCGAACTCCGACATTCCTATCGAAGACTTCACAAATTTGTGTTTGTGACTAATTCAATATTTCATAAGTTATGAAGGTAGGATTAGACTAAACAAAATAACTTAACATTATATGTTCTAATAACACATTATCCCCATCCCATACGGTAAGCATGATTTAAACATGGTTTATCATATTCATATCCGGGTCGTCACACGAACTCTGTATACATGTTATATCTCAAGAAGCTCAAGATTGCGTGTAACACACTGTAGGCACTCCTCAACTTTCTCGGGTACTGAATTGCACCAAAGACTTTTAAACTCTTTCAGTACTGTTAAGGTCTTATTGCTATCCATAGAGCCATTGTTCTGAGCCCTATCGACTTGCCGCTAAGAAAGGGTGTCAGCCAACTACCGGTCTGCCTAGGCCATTTGACACAATTCACTGTTATTTCCACCTGTGTGCCCACCACCTCTATGTATAGCCTTTCTAAAATAGAAAATGATAAGTTTGAATGAGTCTAATTATAAAAAAAACTTTTCACTAAAAGAAAGGCAAAACGTAACTGCACACTTCGATACACATAAAACCTGATACCAAGTTGTAATGCTCCAAACTAGATTTAAGCCACTTTATGGAAGATAGTTCATATAGGCATTGAGGTATTAGGAGAAACTCTATTCTTTTTAAATAATTAAAGTCTTTATTCATTTATTTTGCCGAAAGATCAAATTTTCATCAAAAGTCGAATATAATGCTTTGCAAAGATTAAAATAAACAAGTGTGTGAAAGAAAATTTCGGATATAAATATTCATTTCAAATCTATTGCATTATTCCAGATAAAAACATAATAGAGTACAATACTCCAATAAGTGTGGTCAAGCACAAGGTGGTATGGCCCGATAAATCGGAACCTTCGACATTCCATCTTACACGTCCTTTTCTTTACCAACGTTTTTTTTTCGAAGAACCTAGGGGGATTTGGGATTCTAACAAAAATAGGGATGTAAGAAAAAAACTCAATAGGAAAAATAATAGCAGATTTATAATATAGAAACAAAATATATATATACATATATAATGTCTTTAACTTTATGAAAACTTTCCATTTACTTTATCCATTCAATGCAGATGCAATGTGATTTATGAACTAAAATAAATAATCGACAATGAGCCAAACTCGCTTTAACCTTTTAACCTTAACTTCTACCCGACTCTCATAATTTCCATCTAATTTTATTATATTATTCCATTTCTTTACATTTTTCTTAGTGAAACCAATTATTACTTTTTAATCATCAATCTATTAGCGTCATGCCCATCACAGATTATTAGCTTTATGTAGGAGATTGTCAATCCTATTTGTATTTACGAACTTGCACTGACTGCCACAAATACTGTATTATGCTTTATTGGTTAGTGGTTTTGGGTCTAAGCTGAAGTCACACCCTAGCACTTAGGACCCTTCTTAAAATTCTCTGATTATCCTTTGTGAAAACTTTTTCACTTTACGTTAAGTCCATTTACTTGTGATCTAACCACCGTTTTTATCAAAAACACCCCGTTTCTTTGCGTATCTTTTCTTTTACTCTTTAGTAAAAGTCATTTCACATTTTCATATCCTTTAACCCAGAAAATGGGTCCAAACCTTTTAAGGAATTATCCTACCTTAAAAATTCCTTATTACACACTTATACCACATCTAGTCTCTATTTTTTTTAGTCTTGCTAAACTCAAAATAAATAAAATTTCAAAACTTTACATTTACCATTTTATGACAAAATATACCACTTTCATGGACTATAATCAAAACCACACTAGTCTAGGGTGATATGTACAAAAAGTACACGTGTATTACGATTTTGCAAAAACATTATTTCTATAGAGATAAAATTGTAATTTCCATATTTTAAGGGTAATTTTATAATTAAACATCTCCGAGAGTTATTTGGAAAATAACTAAATAACGTTGTATACGTTAAGTTTGATCCTTTCAACTTTTATTTTTATGCCAACCTCTTTTTTTACTCAATCAATATTTAAGTTTTGTAAACATTTGATATCAAGTGTATATTTTTCAATCATGTCCTAAATATGCACACACAAAAAATGAATATTTTACAGGTTTAAAACTTGATATCATGAAATTATTTACTACATAATTTCTACTTTAAACATGTGTGTCTTTACTGTTCCAAACTTAATTTTGCACTTTCATTTTTCGTCACATGAAATCATACATTTTTCTCAATACAGTACTCTGCCTAAAATAAACTGTTTTTTATTTCACATTTTATTCTCATAAAATGACCATTCATTTTACACTAAAATATGTACATAAATAATTATATATGCACACACACACACACACACACACACACACACACACACACACACACACACACACACACACACACACATATATATATATATATATATATATATATATATATATATATTAATCTATCTCACTTGCTTGATTTATTTTAGAAAATATTTCGGATAGAAACCTACCGCGATGAAGAATCCACTAAATAGAATATAGAAAGTGAGCTCCAAAGCTTCCAAGAAATGCCACAAAAGTCTTCATATAATAATCCCAAGAAAAGCTTCAAAAAAATTTACTCCAATGATCACTTCAAATAAAACTCCCAAAAATACTCCAAGATTCTACCAAAATACAATGAGAATTCTTCAAAGTGTATGTGCAAAATATTCTCCAAAATGATTTTATGGGTGGTTTTAGAGTTTGGTTTAAGTGCCTTTTTTTGTTGTCTTAAAACTAAAGGAGGAAAATCTAATAAATTTTGGGTGGTAAATTTTTTGAGAATATTGGTATAAATATGTGAGTTTCTTACCTACTACTCACAACAACTCTATACTTTCTGCTAAAAACTATCGCACATTGTTATATTATATACCGATATGTATACATTTGGCCAACTATACCTCTCTAAACCATTTAAGAATTTTTTTTATACTCATCTTCTCACGTGTACCCAATTGGCTAGACAAGATAAAAAAACAAAAACAAATTATCCCCCATTTTCTATTTTCGGCCAGCTCAAAGAATGATAAACATTCCAATTTTTAAACCATCCCCCATACTCATATACTACCTACAACTAGTTTTTTTAAGATGTGGCTGACCAATACTTCTAACATCCGACATCATTGATATAAAGATATAAATTGAGTATCACTACACGAACTCAGTTTGATATTCACTTTGATATCTATTTAATAAGATAAGATTTGTAAAAAATTGTACCTTGTATTCTGATGAAATTCACAATAACAAAATATAGTATTTTTGTACACTGAATATGTGAAAAGGGTATAAAAGTGGGTGTGTATATCATTATCCTTTTTTTTACCCACTACCATGAGTTTCTTCAAGCCAACATAAGGAAGACAATTCCTACAACTATTTTTGGCCACCTCACCTCATATCATGTGCATTATTCAATATAAAAGTACACCCATTGTAAAAGCGGACATTCCTCCTTTCAAAGTCTTTCACATATAATATATATAATAGATAACTAGGCGGCCATATCCATGGGCCTATTTCGGCCTAGGAAGGATTTAAAAAAAACTTTTGTCCTATATATATATATATATATATATATATATATATATACTAGCGGATGCTCGTGTTCGAGGGCACAGTAATAAATTTTCCCCCGTGATAAAATCCAATCCATAATAACCCGCCGTTTAAAAAAAAAACTTTTAAAAAACTTAAAAAAAAAATAAATTTTTTTTTTTAAAAAAAATATTTTAATAAAAAATAAAAAAATAAAAATGTATGTATGTATGCATGCATACATGCATGTGTATGCATGAAATCATGCAACACATAAAATGCCATGTATGTTTATTATGTATGAGTTACTAATATATATATATATATATGTATGTGTGTGTGTGAGTGTGTAAGATATGTATAAATATACAAAAGAGTAAAAAAATTATTATTATTATCAAAGTAATTTTTTCTCTCAATAATATGTTTGTACTAGAAATATAGTTTTTGCCAAAATGAGGTTCGTATCCTATAAATAAAAATAACCTTAAAAACGTGTCTATGACATTTTTTGTTATTGACATAATATGAGTGGCTCGTACAATTTTATTTCGTCGTTTAATGTTAAATATCACCTTTGCCACTTATTACCTTTTCTATGTATGTGCAGGGGCGGAGCTACATTGGTGCGAGTGAGTGCGGACGCACCTACTGGATTTCTGAATTTTTTTTATAGATATATATACCTATGTGTAATAACTTAAATGTTGAGGATTAAAATTGTAATTTTTGAAACTTAACACATACAACACAACACAACAGCTGACCCTATTTTCATTTCTCAAAACACAAAACACAAAGCTACTTCATCACATCTCCTTCAAATTCGGCCCTCCCCTCCCTCGCATCTCGACCCACCATCTGTAGCTCCTCCGCCCCTGCCCCTTGCCGCCATCAACAGCCTGCATCCCCGGCCGTCCGCACTTGTCGAGAATCAAGGTGTGTTAACAGCCTGCATCAATGTGTTCATTTTTTTTGTTAGTTTATTTTCTTTTATTAGTTTATTTGCTTTTAAGTTGTCTAACATCCTTATTTGTTGTTAATTTTTATATTTGTTAATTTATTTGTTAAAGCACTCTTATTTGTTGTTAATGTTGTTTTGTATTAATGTTGTTATATTTATTGGTGTATAAGATTGTTGGAAAACAAAAAATTCGAAAAATTAGTATAAAACTTGAAATAAACAAAAATTAACCCTTATTTAAAACTATTATATAAATTAATTCTGATTTATGTTAGATTTTAATGTTATATAAAACTGTTAGATTAATTTAATTCCATAACTCAAAACTGTTAGATTAATTCTAATAGCTGAAAACTATTATTGATGTCATTAATTTTATTATCTGATTTAGTACTAGATTTATGCTCAACTAAAGTTTTTTTTGCCTCGGGCTCCCGCACACAAACCCCAGGAATATGTGAGACAATTTTGCACCCACTAACTCACAATCCTGACTCCGCTACTGTGTATGTGCGTTATACATACACCATGACAAGCCTAAACAATACATGCAAACTTTTAGGTCGAACTTTTAAAAAATATATATACTTAAACCAATCCTAGTTCGTGTCAAAGGAGAGAAGTAAAGCCTTGAAGTTTTCTAGAAAGGAAATTTTGAATGTCTATTCGCTAGGGACAATGATAGAGTTGAAAATTCATGCAAGGGATTTGAAGATAAAATGTGAAAATGGTGTAGAGAATGAATTAAACACATCATTTTTACCATATTCTCATAAATGAATTTAACACATAATATTATATATTTAATTAGTAAAAAATATTTAGTCAATAAGAATTTCAAAAGTTTAAGAGTAAATAAATATGATATGCTACATATATAAGTTAATTGAAATATAAACTTATAGCATATTTAAAATTAAAATCCTAAGTATTTATTATCATTATTATCGGGTGTAGTCCAATTTACATAAATTTATGCACTTAATATGTAAAAGAAATCATTAATTAGTAGAATTCCAAGTTTTAAAAATAAATAACATAAAACATTGGCAGATAAATGATGAGGATGAGATTAAAGATGAAGATAAACATTCACATAAAACATATAAGAGACAAAGGTTTTTAAAGTGGTTCGGCTATGAATAAAGCCTATGTCCATTGTTATTTTATTCCCAGGGGTTTACAATAGCACTATAAGGTGTAGAGAGAGAAATAATGTGTATCTTGTGTATGAGGTTTCTAGGTTCCCCCCGGATCTCCTCCCCTTTGGCTAAGGGGATACATGTATTTATAGTGATGGGAGATAAAGAGATTCATTGTATGTAGACATTTATGTCTACATTCAACGAATCTAATTGTTGAATTGCTTGGTATGCTATGTGTTGTCATCTATTAATACAATATAAATGTACATTAAGGCTCATTAAATGCGATGCCATCTTCATTAATGCACATTAAATGCATAGTTATCCTTTGATCTTCCTGGTTGGTATGCCGACCAACTCTCCTCAGGTGCCGACTAACACTCCTCGGGTGCCGACCAACTCTCCTCGGGTGCCGACTAATACTCCTCGGGTGCCAACTAATTTTCCTCGGGTATCGAATATTGCCACGCAGGATGACATGTGTCCTTTTCTGATTGATCCTCGTAGATGGAGAATTTTTGCGTTAACAGAAGCCCCCAATGCTCCATGCTTAATGGTTAGCTTGAAAGGATGGAGTATTTATTCTGCAGTGTTGCTTGGTGCTCGTGAAATTCTTGATCTACCTTCTTGATTTGTTCAACATAAAGTGCATTATCTCCTGGACGACATATGATGCAGGCTGATCGTTGGTTGCTAATCTTTCTTTTGAAGAACTCCGTGTGCTATGTATCACCCCTGGGAATTTGGATGCAGCCATGCCATGGTATGCAGCTTGTATCTTGTCATAATCTTCAAGTATGTTGATTGGTTTGCTAGCCGACCAACTGCCTCCTGTGCCGAGCAGCTGAGTGCTAACTTCACGTGCTTAATTCTTCTGATTTATGATCCTCTAAATACTTTGTCGAGTAACATACTAGCTTTTGAACCCAACTCTTCAATCTGATTAGTACCAAGCTAGTGGTGGACTTCGAAACATTTTCATACAACTTCTTCTTCAATGTTGGTCGGTCAGTAGTAGTAAAGATCTCAGTGCTGTAGATACTGAATTTGACTTCTGAACTTCAATAGTATGTGCATAATAACTCCTGAATATGCCTCCTGAACTTCTGAATGCCTCCTGAACTTCAATAGCAAAATTTGCTCCTGAGCAAGAAAAATAACTTTTGAATGATAATTAGTTGGGGCTGAATCTGATGCTCGACTGCATGATGTTATGAGAATGTGCCACCGAATGAACAACTGGATTTTTAATAGAGCCCTCGAGTGTGGAATATGATATTTGAATGCTTTTTGCTTGATCTCTTTCACATACTCATACTTTGTTTCCGACCAACTGTAGTTGACAGCTTCTTATTTCCGACCAATCTGAGTTGACATTTTTGGGAATAGATTTACTTCCTAACCAACATAAGTTGGCATTTTTAGGAATATATAGTTTTACTTCCAGGAGGAATACAAGTTTTACTTCCCGGAGGAATACAAGTAGCTTTACTTCCCGGAGGAATACAAGTTTTACTTCCCTGAGGAATACAAGTAGCTTTACTTCCCGGAGGAATACAAGTAGCTTTACTTCCCGGAGGAATACATTTTTGATAATAAATGATAAAAACTTCCTCGGAGCTGACCAACAGATTGTTGGGAATAAAATAAGATATAATAAATGCTGGAGACCTCCTCAGCGCTGACCAACAGATTGTTGGGAATAAAATGTAATAAATGCTGGAGACCTCCTCGGCGCTGACCAACAGATTGTTGGGAATATAATAAATGCTGGAGACCTCCTCGGCGTTGACCAAAAGATTGTTGGGAATAAAATATAATAAATGCTGGAGACATCCTTGGAGCTGACCAACATATTGTTGGGAATAATATATGCTGGAGACCTCCTTGGAGCTGAATATAAGATTATAAATATTTGTCGAGCTCCATGCTAAAATAAGAATAGAATATGCATCTAAATAGATATAAAGAATAATAATAAAGTGCCTCGTTGATCTGTCGAGGTAGAATTATATAATGCCGAACAAGAATAAGATATTCCAGAACATAAGAATATGGCCGAGAACGTTGTCAGGCCTGAATATAAATAAGAATTATCCGACCAACTATCCGTTGGGGGTGAAATACAACGAATGTTGTAATTCTCCTTAAAGCTGAATAAGTATCTTGTCGAGGAACAATTGCATAATGCCGAATAAGAATAATATTTTCCAGAACATAAGAATATAGCCGAGAACTTTGCTGGGCCTACATATAAAAAAGAATTACCCCGACCAACTATCCGTTGGGGGTGACATATAATAAATGTTATAGTTCTCCTCGGAGTTGAATATGATAATAAGTATCTCGCCGAGTTCCATGTTGAGATGAATATAGAATATGAATCCCAAGGGATATATAGAATAATTTGTGCTTGAGCCGATATCTGGGCCTGAATATAAATAAGAATTGCCCCGACCAACTATCCGTTGGGGGTGAAATATAATAACTATTGTAGCTGTTCTTCGGAGCTGAATATATAATGAGTATCTCGCCGAGCTCCATGTTGAGATAAATATAGAATATGAATCCCAATGGATATATAGAATCATTTGTGCTAGAGAAGATATCATAGCAATAATAAAATCAATAGTTCCTCGCGGAGGTGAAATTTCATACGGCCGAGCTATGATAATATTTTTCAGAAGAGTAAGATTATTTCCGAGCATTCGTCGGAGTTGAATCTTGTACCTGTAAAAATTAATATCTTGCTCTACCATTTGTGTAGGCTGAATTGATTAGTCGTGAGAATAATTTAATCATTCAATAAATATATGATAGGTATATGTTTGAGAAATAAAAATATTAATTTAAAAAAATAAAATAATATATGTTGGCTGATATGTCGAGGCACAATTGCCTGATGTCGAGCAATACTACTTTTCCAGAGGTTTGCGAGAGCTTTCATCGGGATTGAATATCGTCCCTATGAAATTTTAATAGGCTGCCTGAGCATCTGTTGAGACTAGAGAAAATAATTATTATCATTGGAATAATTATTCAGCCAAACAATATGTGATGTGTATCAGCATAAAAATTTCAAAATATAATATTTTGGTGCCAAATGTGTGTGAGATGGAATTTTTTTTATCAAATATGCATCATAAATAAGACGTAGAGTTTTTTATAAAGTTATTTAATCTCCAACAACTAATCAGGTATAAGTTGCTGTTTGAAAATTATTTATCACTTGGTTTTAAAAATATTTTTGGGGTGATCACAAGTTAAAAAAGACTTAAGCCCTCTGTTTTTCCCCGAGCTGAACTTAATCTCCAACAACTAATCAGGTATAAGTTGCTGTTTGAAAATTATTTATCACTTGGTTTTAAAAATATTTTTGGGGTGATCACAAGTTAAAAAAGACTTAAGCCCCCTGTTTGTCCCCGAGCTGAACTCGTGTTTAAAGAAATATCTAGGGTGCTTCGCATTTTTTAATACCCCAAAGTTCTATTGCTGCCGACAAACGGCATGGATGTTGCCGACTAACATTTAAGGATATCTCAAGTTATAGAATATATGGTGTCGACCAAGAAGCAAATGGTCCCCGTCCAGCTGAGCAATTTCGCCGATCAACAAAAATGGTGCATTGACAGCACCGAACAACATTAGATGTCACCGACCAAAAAGTGGATGGTTGGATAGTTGCTGACCAGTAAATCGAACCCTCCGAACAAGACTGAGATGTCGCCGATCAAGAAGTAGATGATCGTCGACCTGCAATTGGTTCCATCGAGCTACAATAAGAGTCTCTGACAAACAATAAGATACCTCATAGTTGGATAAAATTATTTCAACGTTGCTGATGGATCTTCACATCTTTTCTTCGACAAACAAAAATGGTCTGGTTAAGCTTCCCTTTAATAAAAGATGGCCCAAGATGATGCCGACCAACAATATGGATGGATGACCAGAATATCTCGAATCCTTGTGATGTGATGAACGAGGGGCCAACATATCAAATTTGTGCCCAGAGTCTTGATATGGTCATGATTGTTTTACTGATCCTCTTTTACAAGGGGTGGGTAATGATTTTTTTTTTGTTTACATAAAATTATTTTTTATATTGATCCCTTCCTATTCCCCATTTGCATAGATAAAAATATGGTGAATGATCGAAATTATTACCAAATTTATATAAAAAATCAATCAACTTGACTTTATTGACATAGATGGAAGATGAACCAAATTAAGTATATAGTTCATAAAAATGAATGCAAAGAGACTCAAACTTGAAGAGAGAGAAAATAGATCTGGGTCATGATTTCCATGAGAAAACTTTTTATTGTCTTTAAACTTTTCCCATTCTTTGATTAAAAATATGATGGGAATTTGAATAGTCATCAAAGATCTTTCAAAAATTATTTCAAAATCAACAATGAAAATTATCAAATCTTATCATCGTCGTATATATTGGTATATGTAATCATTTAAAATATTTATTCCATGATATAAAATTGTAACTTGAGAATCTAGCAAAAAGTTATGATTTATGAAATCCACTATTTTTCAGATTTCTAAATAAGAATGAATCTTACAGTTATGATTTAAAAATCATGAAATGCAACATTTTGCAGATAAAAATTGGACAATTAATTTATGTATATAAACATAAAAATCATGATTGAATCAAAAGATGTATGTATAATTGATTATACGTAAACAAAATAAAAACTTAGCTTTGATGGAGAACAATGCTTGTAACACGTTTTCCACAGACGACGTCAATCTGTTGAAGACAGAAAATGGCCACTGCCATTTTAGTGGCGTCAACAGCAGATAAATGATGAGGATGAGATTGAAGATGAAGATAAACATTCACATCAAACATATAAGAGACAAAAGTTTTTAAAGTGGTTCGGCTATGAATAAAGCCTACGTCCACTGTTATTTTATTCCCAGGGGTTTACAATAGCACTATAAGGTGTAGAGAGAGAAATGATGTGTATCTTGTGTATGAGATTTCTAGGCCCCCCCCCGGATCTCCTCCCCTTTGGCTAAGGGGATACATGTATCTATAGTGATGGGAGATAAAGAGATTCATTGTATGTAGACATTTATGTCTACATTCAACGAATCTAATTGTTGAATTGTTTGGTATGCTATGTGTTGTCATCTATTAATACAGTATAAATGTACATGAAGGCTCATTAAATGCACTGCCATCTTCATTAATGCACATTAAATGCATAGTTATCCTTTGATCTTCCTGGTTGGTATGCCGACCAACTCTCCTCGGGTGCCGACTAACACTCCTCGGGTGCCGACCAACTCTCTTCGGGGGCCGACTAATACTCCGCGGGTGCCAACTAATTTTCCTCGGGTATCGAATATTGCCACGTAGGATGACATGTGTCCTTTTCTGATTGGTCCTCATAGATGGAGAATTTTTGCGTTAACAAACATAATAATTTTTTCCTTTACGATAAAGTTAATAAAATGATATTAAATAAAAGTTGCTTGAAATAGTAATTTATTTCTATTAATAATATTAAGAATTAAGGTATCATGCCTTCACAAAGAAATAAATATATTGCGTGTAATATCTTTTAATTTACGAATGAATAATTGAATTAGTAAAATTTTCAAATACTGAGATAAATTTGTTAAATCACTCTCAAGTTTCTTAGGGTTTGTTTGGTTTGAGATAAAATATGTTTCCCAATGCGGTGAAAAGTAATATGATGAAATATGTTTTCACCTATTTAAAATTAAGATTTTATCTCTATTCTTATTAATTTTTTATAATTACAGGATGTACCCTCATTCAGGGACGGAGCCAGGAACTTTTGATAGTGGGGGCTAGGTTAACGGTGATTTCTGGGGGTTCGGGGGCGGGAGCCCTCGAGCCGAATTTTTTGAGGTTATTTTTTAGTATTTATAAAAAAATAATGTAATTTGTTTATTCTAATGGAAAGAGAAACAAATATTTAAATCAACATTTCGGACCCAAGTTTAAACTAACTATCTTTAATTATCCCCTACAATTAATCCTAAAATACAAACCAACAACATTAAATCAAACTCTAACAAACACAACATTATTACCCTAAAATAACATCAATATATTTAGTTCAATGCAACTTAAATTCAGTCCTAAAAATATCCTAAAATTCAGTTATAAAAATTTCCCAATATTAACACAAAAATTTATCCCAATATTAACCCTAAAATTAAAGGCAAAAGAAATAGAGGGAAAAAAAGAGAAGACATATCCGTCAAAATGAGATGAAGGATCTCTAATGGAGGATAAATAAATTTTGATTGACACAAAAATTGAAACCCTAAAAAATGAATGAAATCTTAAAAATTGATAGACTTAATGAGATAGAATAATATTTATATGAAAAAAATTAAATAACTTAGAATCTTATCAAATGTTGTCTTTTCTTGTAATTTTTAAAGAGGGAGCATGCACATCATATATGGATATTGAGAAGAAGAATGGAAGGAAAAATTTTTGAAAGAGAGGCGAGTGTTTGTGTTTTGACAGGAAAAAAAATAAATTTTAATGTATGTGTATTTAAACTATTAGTATTCATCTCTTTTTCCCTGGGTTTTAAAATAATCTCTTTTTACTCCTAATTTATTTTTTACATACAAAAATATATATTTTTTTTAAATATGAGGGCTTGAACCTCCACAAGCCTGTCCTGCACTCATTTATAATGGCAATTCAATTTTTTTTTAACTCGAAACAAAAGGACTCATAAAGTCAATATCAACTTTTGATCGCGTGATTAGTCTCAATTATGATGCAAGGGTATATGACGTTTACGTGATGAAAAATTATGTTCCTTTTATTTGAACTTAAAAAGACACAAGGTGGTCCACTAATGGGAAAACGCACGTGATAAAATATGTTCACAACGATACTCCAACAAGGTGGGGTTGTAAAATGACAGTAAATTGGTTTGATGACGCTCCCACCCCGACCTGACGCCACCCACCCCAGTTCCCACAACCTTCCTTCAATTTTCGTTTATCTTTGGACCTTAACCCAGACCCCAAACGAGCGAGCATATATATGTGTATATATATTAATCCCAATCTACTAATAAACGAAATCATTCTTGAAAAGTTCCACATAACATATTATATTTTGTGGTGCTACATATATAGTAATATACATAGATATTATTCGTGTGAGGGCTAGTTATCGACCACTATGCAGAGGGGTCAATCTTCTTCAACTCAAAAAACGGAAAGAAAGGTTCTTGAGAAGAATCGAAGGAATCATATGAAGATTCTTTACTCCAACCTCTGCTCTCTGCTCCCAGATCCTACCTCTAAGGTTCTCTTTCTCTGCATCAGAGTGATACAAATTTATGATATATATTGGCTAATTTTGATGAAGAGTACCTTGCATATAAAAATGTGTCATTTGTATGAGCCGAAGACAATATAGGAAGAAAAGATGGATTGTATGATTTGAGGAACAAATTTATTTATAATCAACACTACTAATAACACTAACGTTGATGTCTCAGATGATTCGATTTAACAAAAAATTATATATGTGACCTATCAATTTTCGTGTGTACTTGTACTTATCAATGATGAATGTATGCAGGAAGCACTTCCATTGTATGATCAAGTTGATGAAGCTGTGAAGTACATTAAAAGCCTTCAAATAAAGATGGAAAGAAACAAGGAGAAGAAAGAGAAGTTAGTGGGCATGAAAAGATCGCGTACTTGCTTTACAACTGAAATCGAATCAAGCTCAAAATCACCTGAGATCGAAATACATGAGATGGGTGCTCTTGATTTGATTTTGGTAAATGGGTTGGATAATCAGTCACTATTTTATAAAATTATTCGGCTACTTCACCAAGAAGGTGCTGAGGTAGTGCATGCCAATTATTCAAGCTCTGGAAATTCAGTTTTTCAAGTGACCCATGATAATAAGGTGAGCCCTTCATACCTTAAATTATAACCCAGCTTTCATTTTATTCGTAGGTTTCTCCAATTTGTTAGAATCATGTACAGAAATAATGTTCTTATTTTGTTTCTTTTGCTATTATTTTCTGAATTGTTGTGGGGGAGATTGTGTTTTATTATTGTAAAGAAATATTTTGTTTAGACAGGAGAAGGGAGGCTTGCGATTGGACCTACAACAATATCGAGGAGGCTTAAAGAAATTGTTAGCGGATCCAGTGATGGTGACCAAGCGGAATCAGGGCTAGAATTATGGGACTTTGTGATCCAACCTGATATATGGGAGATTGATATTCCAGAAATAATTCCAATGGGAATTTTAGGTTAAAGAAAACTTGTGTAAAAACTGGTGGAGTTGTAGGTGTCTGTGCTCATAATTTGATCATCTGGTCACAAGGATTGTAATCCTTTTTTTCTTCCACCAATTTTATCACATATATTTGAACGTTTATGAGTTTAGTCTTGTGCAATTTGATCAATTATTCTCCTCTTAACTGACATTGTCGTGTTAACTGCTCTTAGCTGCGAACAATATTTAAAATAACAGCTATGTGACACTTAGACCTCTTACATCAATCATGTCATAGGTTCATTCTCACATGATTGAATACACATATACCGTGAAAACTATGATTTGATGTTCGATTTATCAAGGAGGATCAAGTTTTGTTATTGCTTGCTTCGTTGCCCGATTCATATGAACACTTCGTCACCACACTTCTGTTTGGGAATACTAATCTCAAGTTATATAATGTAATGTTGGACATCATTTCTCATGTGGCCATGAAGAAGAAAAAAGGTAGCAGTGGAGGTAGTTCATCTTCTTAATGTTAAGGCTTGGTAGCCAAGGTTGGTGGTGGTGGTGGATGAAGAGGAAGGTCTACGTCTCGGGGTGCAAATAACGGGGGCTCCCAAAGGTCACAATCTCGAGACATTATCACGGTTGAATGCTTAAAGTAATATAAAAATGGTCACTTTAAATGGAATTTTTTGAAGTGGAAGAAGGATGATAAGAAATGAGACTCTACAAAGGATGTGGCCGGTGTTTCTACTCAAGAGGAAGTGGAAGTTATTTATTTGTCGATCATATTGATGGTTGGATCTTAGATTTCGGATGTTCATACCACATGTGTCCGAACCGGGAATGGTTTAAGGATTACAAGTCCAATATCGGTGGCGAGATTCTCATGGGAAATAATGCTATGTGAAAAGTAGTGGGAATCAGATCGATGCACATAAAGATGTGGGATGGGGTTCTCCGAACCTTATGTGAAGTGAGGCACGTTTTGGAACTAAAAAAGAACATGTTTCCTTAGGCGCACTCAATTAAAAGGGATGTATGATTCAATCCGGAGGTGGGGCTTTGAAGTTTAAAAGGGGATCGATGGCCGTGACCATGTTGGTGATGTGTAAACAAATAAATGGTCATGTCCTTGGGTCACGGTCCAGGACCGTGACCATACGTTGTATATATAAACACCCCCAACTCTGGCAACATTTCATGATCTCTCTCTTTAAACCCTAACCTCCTAGCTCCTCTCCTCTAACCACCACTCTCTCGGGTACTCTCCTTCTCCTTCGCCGCAGATTCTTATAATCTCTATGTTTTTCAATTTGATTTTGGGTATTATGTTTTTGTTGAATTCATGTTGTTATTTCAATTAGGCATTGGGTTTTTCTAGTAGTGGCTGTAATATTGGCGGGGAAATTAATATTTTTGGATATTATGGTTTACATTTGATTATTTTATACATTGACGTAAAATTGTAATATGAAAATTTCATTGATGAAATAAGAGTTACTTTTACTTTGTTTGTATTGGAGAGTGGTCATGCATGGTATGGATTTAAAGAATTCATGATTATTGAAATGATTTTTTTGGGATTAGGAATTTTGTAATAAGAAACTTGATGAGGTCTTATTTTTGTCGTTGAATTCAAAATATTAAACCTCCCAAATAATCTTATAGGGTTCAAAAGTTGAAAAGGATGAGGAATCCACAATAATATCAAAGTATGGATTGAAAAGAGCAAACTTGAGAAGTTCAAAATGGGCATCCTAAATGGATTAACATGGGGAAACTAATAAAGGATTCACGTACTAGATTAAAGAAATTTGGAGTAGATGCATCTAGCATAGGATTTAAAATTTTCAACTTGCTTGTGAAGGGTGTGCATGGAACAAACACTTGATTATTGCAAATCATGGAGTTCATCCCTCGCAAGAGTACATATTCGATCATATGATGTTCCCTATCAGAAAGCTGGGATGAGGCCGTAGAAAATATATGCCGCCTACATAATCCCGACTTAGCACTGATATTACTTAAACCGTTAAAGAAGGTAAAAAACATTCACCCGTTGTGGATACAACTATATAAAGAGAGCAATGACCAAGACTATGACGTCTCGTAACATATGCACATTAAATTGAATCTTGCCAATAAGTTGAAGAAGAATGGATTTTGAGTTCATGTCAAAGACATCTATACATCAATCATAGATTCGCTTCCTGTTCATTGGCAACGTGAAACAATCCATAAATTTTTAAAAAGTAATACCGAACGGAGTCACGACCTAAATTTGCGACCCTGGGCCAATATTATGTCACGAGAGAGAGCGTGACACCCATTTTAGGGTCATGGATGAGGTCTAGGACCACTATTTTTGGTCAAGGGGAAAATGGTCATGGACAAGGTCTATGACTAATGGCCCTAGTCACGATCGAGGTATGCGATAATCTTCGGTATATAATGTAGTGTGAACACATTTTCATGACTTTTGATGGTAAAAAATTTGATTTCTCTTGTTCTTTAAAAAAAGGGACCATTGTAGGCCCCTTTTTCAATGCGTGCTTTAGGTGAAAACAGTTTTTCCCAAAACTGAACTTTTTCCAATTTCAACACGCACCAAGTTTGTGAACCAATTTTACTTAAGTCCAATTTTATCTTATTTAATCCTAAACATGCATATATGAGATTAAAGAAAGTAAAATAAAGTAAAGTCCACAACGCCGGATGTACGAGAAAATCATTAAAGGAAAAAATCTCGGACAACCCAAGCCAGACAATCACTATGATATGGAATTTACAAAGGAAGATAGATAGACTTACTTAACGACTCGATCCCAAAAAGACTTAATGCTCTTATTCTATTTAACTTCTCCTCCACAGTGCCCACATAGAAATCCTTCCACGATACCAGTCCACAACACACAAGTCCACGTGCACCTCTGTATCCACCGATGCAGCTTTGGTAACCATCTACGATTCGAAACACGGCCTTTACCGTTTCTTCACCTCAAAACTCTAATGAAACAACTTGTTCAATATGGATGAACAGACCAATGCTGCAAACATATATCTATAGAATATGCGTATGAAAACTCAGATCTTTTAAACACTAAGAATTGTTTTAGCTTTGAATTCCTTAGAAACAAGTGCAGAAAAACATAACTATTCTATACTGTATTTTTGTTCTGCACACCTCTAAACTATGAGCAAAAATTGCCTTAAATAAAAACTTTAAGTCGGCGCGTCGTTAGAACGATATCCCATTGTTGTTTGAACAACTTGGCCTTGTCATTTGAACGACTTAACCATGTTATTTGAACGACACTCAGATGTCATTTGGATGACATCAAATGTCGTTTGATCCTCCAAATCAAGAGGGAAGGAACCATACGACTCTAAACAATTTTTATCTTAAAAAACGAAGTTATCTTCAGAAAAACAAAGTAAAATTTTTTAAAAATCATTTTTAACAAAGTAACATCCTTAAAATATTTTTCGACTCCTATAAACATCATGCGTTCATATCTAATAGTATCTCGGAATGCAATGTGATATGAAGACGTGAAACATGCACCAATAAACACGACATGATATATCTTTGATGCTTGGCCGCTACGTCTTTAAACAACACGTCATTGACTATGTGAGAATCATGATAAGTAAAAATCTATCTATGAATCAAATTAGTTTTTGTCCGGAATAATGCCAATACATACAAATTGACACTATTTGGAAATTTGTACTTACAAATCTCCCCCTTTGGCTATTCCATGATAAAATCAAAATAGTGATATGCCTAAGTCGGGTTGTCATACTGAAAGACCTAAATCCCATCCCATAAACCAAAAAAGAAATACAAGACACGATCTAGTAAACAAATATCGAATCGGTAGCATGAGCTTGTCTTTATGTGATGTAGTCGCAAAATCTCTAATCTCTGAATAATCACTGCACACACGAAATAATAAATACCGTATGAAGTATGAAGGTGCAAATGATATAAAACATTGTAATACCAAATTATAAAATCAACCCGTTTGTTAAATATGTGAACAAATTATGTGATACCTTATGTATAATAATACTATAGAAACATGATAAACAAATGTGCTCATCAAACAAAACTCCCCCTATATCACATATCATCTCTCCCCCTTTTTGTCTCGAATAAACAACCAGAGAAAAAGATAAACAACTAAAAGAGAAAAATCTAATGAAGCATATCTAGATAAACATGGATAGCCAGCAAAAAATAATCAAAGGATACCAATCCGTAGCTAACAAACCGTCACAAAAAATAAATCAGCAAAATCAGAAATGATATGACTAAACGAATCAATGCAGTGTAAAAGAATCAATCACAAATAATCAATATCGAGTGCAAAGAGGCTGACTAGATGTACCAAAACAGTGGAAGATCATCACATATACGAAGCAGGTATAGAAGCAGAATGAAAATTCAAAAAGTCAACTCTAGACCAACCAGTTCGTTCGAACGATAATGCACTGTCATTTGAACGAGAAAAGATCTCATCAGATCAAAACAATAAATGACTCAAAATAGTGTGTGGTCGCATGAAGCATCTATCTAACAACCCTAAAATGACCTAAGAAAAGACCATACCTGACACTTTTATCATCGCGTTTCTATTGTTGCACGATCCAATCTTCAAACGATATGGACACGTCGTTTGAACGACGTCCTGAATTCATTTGAACGACTTGACAAACTTTGTTTTCCAGATATAAAAAACTTCAGAATTTGACCAGTAATTTTTTTCTTGAAAATAGTAATTGGAAAATCAAAACTGTAGCAAAACATACTCACAACAAGAAAATAAAACTAGTATGAGTTTTATGCTAACATAGTATCAATGTGCTTAAATATGGATATGGAATGAATGGGCGTGAACTACAATGAACGAATCACAACATGAACATATCGAAACGATCAAGAAGCTCTAATTGATAGCTAAATGTCATCAAACTAAGTTTTAGCCATACGTGACAATTAATATATTGATCTTAATGAACTAAACAAGCAACATGCACAAAAATCCAAAATTTTGACGATTCAATAAACAATTGCATCATGCTACGATTTTTCAACATTAGGATTTGTGGTGCAAACCCATTGTTATTTTACCATCCAAACACCCTCATTCATTCATATATTTTTTCTATCTCCTTTCTTTTGAATGAACATATCAAACTAAACTATTTCGGCCTTTGCTACTTTTTTCAATGCCACACTTTTTTTAAGCCCTCAAACGGTGGCTTTCACGATAAGATTATTTTTCTCTCCCAGTCCTTTCCCGTGAGTACTCATTATTTTTCCAATATAAGCAATATTTCTCCTCACGGCAAACGGTTCTTACATGCACACCTCTTTATAAGTCTTATTACACATAGATGACAAAATTGTGAGGAGAATGTCTGACCAAACTCAAATATGCATGAGAAGTCCGACATTTGAAAAAAATACCACTTAACCCGTTTAATTAAAGATTGAACTATCTAAATGGTTTCGAACAGTTTGTTGAAGATACTCTTTTCTTAAAACAATTTTTAAACACAAGATGTGTAAAACAGTATGAACGAGTTATTTCGGTTATAGGTTTACCAGTTTTGAAAAACAAAACTTAAGAAAATTAAATCAATACAGCCTTAAGAAAGGGATGAGAGGAAGAGGAAGTATACACGAACAATTTTAATGTGGTAAAATTCCACCCAATTGGGGAAACATCCACGGTGATCTCTAGGTCACAAAATAAAAAATCCACTAAATAAGAATAATAAGTTACAAGCTATATAACAATCAAGACACACAATCAAACCTAAACTAAGTTCAGAAATTATACCAACTCCTCTGGTGTTTTCTGACTTCTCCCAAGGTTCTGATGTTGCTGATGTTCTCCCAGCTTCGTAACTCCACTCCTTTTAGCTTTATGTCGACTCTAAAATTAAATATCTCAATACCAACACTTTTCAGTGTAATAGTGTGAAGGTGTATGTGGTGATGTGCTCAAAATCACATGCATGCAACTCACACACACACTTAATTACAGACAATATGAGTAACAAATTACAAATAGATCACTTAATATGCAAGACTTTCAAAATCAATTTAGTCAAAATAATCAGACTTTGGATCTTTAAAATATCCGCAGATCAAGAGGGAATCTTGCTATAAGAACTAGCCGAGATCTTATGCTCTTTCCTTATTTGAAAATATGTACTTATTTCACAAAATGTGAAATATTTGAAAGTGAAATACCCAATCAAGATCTCAACTAGATCGAAGTATGAATATTTGAGTAAACTGAATTTAGAAAGGATTTTGTTGGTTTAGGGTTTGAAATCAACATATCAGTTTGAAAATAACTGACAAAAACAAGATTTCTTGAAATAAGAAATCAAGACTAAGAACTATCTAAGTGAACTGTATCACAGAGGCTTAATCTCAAGATTCTATGAAAATAAACAGAGATTTAACCAACGTGATTAAGTTGGGAAAGCGATAAATAACTGTAGAGGACAAACTTCTCAAATCTTAAACTGATTTACTCTCAGAAAAGTATTTTCTGGTGAGATTTGGGCTGAGTTAGGTTTAGGGTTTCATTTCTCTCTCTAACTCTCTCTCTCTCTCTCTCTGACTCCTATTTTCTCTTTCTGGTTTGGACAAAGGGAAAAAGTCTCAAATGGCTGAGGCTTAGGTCGTTTATATAGTGAGTGAGGAAGGATCGAGAAACTCAGAGGCAATCCAATGGTTGAGATTGATCTTGACCAGTTGACTAAAGATCTAATTGTTAAAATAATGCGGTGGAAATAGCCAGCAATGGTTGGTCAAGAGAGGTTCACATGGATTAAGTCTAAACACATGCAGATCTTCGATAATATTGATCCAAGGGTTCTCAAAGAAATACAGTTCTGTGAGAGTAAAGAAACACATAAGCAACCAATGAGAGAGCAGTATGTGTTGATAAAATACGGGTTATAAAACGCGTACCAAAAGTAATTATTTTTACACCCTCAAGTCTCTAGCGCTTTTGTTTCATACCCAAACCAACATTAATCTATTAAAAGAATTTACACAACAGCCCCAAAGGTTTCTAAATGACCAATTTTAATTTCTAAAAATCATTTTTAAAAAAATCTTAGAAATTATGTAACACATCCCAAAATTAGTAAAAAAATAATTTAAGGGATTTAACTCACACACAACAAAATAGAGCATGAAATAATGTATGTATGTAGTCCTAGTGTGTGTTGTTGGTATATTACCTTTAGGAACTCGTAGAGGAATTAAATGTAGAGTCTAAGGTTATTTGGTAAACAATGATGGAACTCAAATTTTGTCACTATTTCCAAACTAGATGAGCACCTATATAATATAGACTCAAGTAAGTCAAAGATATAGGGTGCTTCAACATTCATATAAACTTGTGCATGTGTGCAATGATAACATATATACAAAGTCAAATCCAAATGCAAATCAACTTCAAAATGACCCCATTAATCAATGGTTAAGATCATTATAAGCATGTATAATTATAACTAAATGTCCTAGCTACATGGATAATGAAATTATGGGGGTACAAGCACACCAATATTCCATATCAAACATGAAAACTCATGACAGAAAAATAAATCAAAAATCCTTTTGTGTTTTTCAAAAAATATTTTTGACTCAAAAAATAAAATGTTATTGTATTTTACAAAAATATGTGAAACCAAAAATCCTTTTGTATTTTTCCAAATAAGACTCAACTAAAATAAAAAAAATACAATACAAAGAGATTGAGCATGAGAAGTATCATGTGCAACCAAACAAGAACCATGAAGTTTAATTCCTAAAGTCACTAAGTCTGATTTCCTAACCCAAGTAGGTGTATAACGACGCATGGGGGTTTTGGAAATCGAAACGACTCTATTCTTAAACTTCCTAGGAGAATTTTTAAGGTCATAGTAATAATGTCTAAGGTGACCCTTCCTACCACAATGAGTACACGTGAAAACACGACGAGAAATGTGCCCAAATGTGGATCTTTCCTAACGTTCCTAATTGGCTCTCTAACACGATTGGTATATGCTTTGGGAATGGGTGCAACATGATCATCGAAGCCTATATCACGCTTATCATCCTCAATTTGGATGGTACCTAAAATACTATCCAACTTTTTTGACCTAGCCTACAAATCAAACTTAACCTTACTCGAGTCTCTCAATTTCTCCTCAACCTCACTAATACTAGACTCAAGAAAATGCCTAGACTCCTCAAACTTTGGAATCTCTTTCTTTAAAGCCTCTCCATCAAATAATGATGATTATCTCTCTCAACCTCAACGTATTATAGTTTTTCCCGAAGAGTCTTTTCCTGTTGTGTAAGATCCTCAATCAATGCATCATTATTTTATACGACAGGCTCTTTCAACTTAACTTACAACTTCAAGTAAGCCTTTTTTTACCTTTACTGCTTCCTCATACAAATCACTTTAGTAAACTTGTAACTCTCTCACATCTATCTCCTCATCTTCACTAGTTTCATCATCACTCACTTGGGATTTACACAAAGCGTCCTATGAAGTGTCATTCACAAGAGTATCTTCATGAGAAGATTTATCGTCTTCACTAGTTTCATCATCACTCACTTGTAACTCTCTCTCTCTCTCTCTCTCTCTCTCTCTTGGTTCGCTATCACTTAATATGGCATTATATGTAATCGGTTTCTTGCCCTTCTTCTTAAGTCTAGTGGGGCACTCCACTACCTTATGGCCATAACCCTCACAACCAAAACATCCATACGACTCATCCCTCTTATCATTCTCCCTTCGATTCTTAAGGACGTGATCAACCTTGTTGTTTTTGAATTTCTCAAGTCTTTTGGCATCTTTCGATTGATTTTAAAACTTAAGAAAGTTTTTGAAATTCTTTGCCAACAAAGCTATATCCACAAAATCAGTATTGGAATCATTATCAGAAACTTTAGTCTCCTACTTTTGAGCTTTCAAAGCAAAGCCCTTTTACTTCTTTGGCACTTGTTTCGAGGTAAACATATAAAGTTCATAGGTTTATAAGTTACCTACAATCTCTTCCAGTTTCGTTGATTCAAGCATACTTAAAGAGTTTAAAACAGTCACTTTTTTATCAACTTTACTAGGAAACATCCTTAAGATTTTCTTTATGACGCGGTTGTCGGGTATTTTCTCTCCCAAGTTAAACGACGAGTTGACAATATGGGATAATCTAGTGTACAACTCATCAAACATAACACTCTCTAACATTTTAATCTTCTCAAATTGGGTAGTGAGGTTTTAAAGTTTTGACGCCCTAACTGTGCTAGTTCTCTCGTGAGTGAGTGAAAGAACATCTCAAGCCACTTTCGACATCTCACACATCATAATACGATTATACTCTTCCGGGGTGACAGATGAGGAAATAACATATAAACCCTTAGAATTATAAAGTGCAAGTCTATGTCTGACTTCGACCTATGTCTCAACGGGTTTTAAATTAGTGGCCTCTCCATCTCTCATGATCGGTGGTGACCACTATTTTTTTACCGCTAACCGAAAATGTCATCAATAGCTTTAAGTGTACTTTTCATTCGCATTTTTCGATAAGCGTAATTTGTGCCATTAAAAACAGGAGTTCGAAAAGCATCAAAATTTTCAAAATTCATACCTACAGCACATGAGATCACACACAAGAAAAATGTTTTCTAGCTTTGATACCCAGTAGGCCCCTTTTTTAATGTGTGTTTTTAGTGAAAACAGTTTTTCCAAAAGCCAAACTTTTTCCAATTTTAATACGCATCAATTTTGTGAATCGATTTTACTTAAGTCCAATTTTGTCTCGTTTAATCCTAAACACGCATCTAGGTGATTAAATCAAGTAGAATAAAGTAAAGTCTACAACGCCGAATGTACCACGAAATCACTAAGGGAAAAAACCTCGGATGGTGCAAGTCAGACAATCACTATGATACATAATTTATAATGGAAGATATACAGACTTACTCAATGACTCGATCCCCACAAGCCTTGACTCTCTTCTTCTCTTTAACCTCTCTTCCACAGTGCCATGCATAAAACCTTCCACGATACCTGCCCACTGAACACGAGTCCACATGCACCTCGGTATCCACCGATGAAGTTTGACAACCGTCTACGATTTGGAACACGACCTTCACCTTTTCTTCAATGCAAAACTCCAATGAAACAACTTTTTCAATATTGATGAACAAACAAGCTTTATGTAGCATATGCGTAAGCAAAATCAAATCTTTTAAACACTAAGGATGGTTTTAACTTTAAATTCCTAAGAAAACAAGTGAAGAAAAATGTAACTATTCTATACTATATTTTGGTTCTGCATACCTCTAAACTCTGAGCAAAAATCGCCTTAAATAAAACTTTAAGTCGGTGCGTCATTAAAACGATATCCGTGTGTCATTTGAACGGCTTGGCCTTGTCGTTTGAATGACTTAACCATGTCAGATGTTGTTTAAATGACATCAAATGTCGTTTGATCCTCCAAATCATAAGGGAAGGAACCATATGACTCTAAATAGTATTTATTTAAGAAAAATGAAGTTATCTTTAGGAAAACAAAGTAAAAACATTTTAAAATCATTTATTAAAAAAAATAACATACTTAAAACATTCTCCAAGTCTTATAAACATTATGCGTTCATACTTGAGAGTATCTCAGAATGCAATGTGATATGAAGACGTGAAACGTTCACTAATAAACATGGCATGATCTATCTTTGAAGCTTCGTCGCTACATCTTTAAACAACACGTCATTGACTATGTGGGAATCATGACATGTAAAAATCTATCTAGGACTCAAATTGGTTTTTGTCCGGAATAATGCCAATACATACAAATTGACACTATTTGAAACTTTATCCTTACAACCATTACAGTTACCATGGTCAAAAGCCTTGAAAAACGTTTTCGTTTTTTTCAATATGCTTGAGAGAATTCCTCTCTCTCCCTCTCTCTCTCTCTATATATATATATATATATATATATATATATATATATATATATATATGTATATATATATATATATATATGTATATATATATATATATATGTATATATATATATATATATATATATATATTACAAAATACCTACTAGTGAAAACCTAAAAACTAATTAACGATCTGAACAGTTAAGAAAAAAGTTCAAATAACCTATTAAACAAAATGGGTATGACATACCTAAGTTTGATAACCGAACATATAATAAAAATCTAATGTATAATTACTAGAAAGAATCTTAACAAAATTTGTCTTAAAAAGGTATGTATCAACCGAAACCATAGCCGAAGGATCGCGACCCGTGACCCTGATAAAGAACCGTGTATAAGAAAATGGGTGGAAAAACACGCTTGTGGGAATTCAAGACAATCTCAAATCATATAGGTCCTCCCTCCTTACAGACATGGAAAACCCCAAAGTCTCAAAACAATTAACACTACCCATTTCACGAATTTTTCATGTATAGGACAAAGATTTTTTAATTTCACTCCAACCAAGTTTTAATATTACAAGTGGGTAGTTTAGAAAACAATTTCTCATTACATAATTCATGATTTTGAACTTGTTATTATAACACATTAATTTACACATGAAATAGACCATTTTCCACTCCAGAATCTATTTACACTATTTTTAACGGGAAAATTGATGAGAAACACATGTATAGTAAATGTGGAAAACATAATTCCATAGAGAATATAATATGACACCCCGATTTTCCATTTTACCTTCTCCTTAGCGTATCACGTTAGATGAGTCTAATTTGGCATCACTTTCGACTATAGCAGCACTTGGAGTTTGTAGGCTACGTCCTAGCCGTCTCTACAGTCCTGGCCTCTCGTGCCATAATAAGGGTGACCTCGACAACGGTCATCATCCTCGAATATACTTCACAACCTCACTAAGTCCGTCCTCCGCTATCCGCCCAATGGCCCTCACCTGCCATACTTCATTGTTCGAACACGTCCGAACATAAATAAGATTCACTAATATATACGTGATAGCAGGAGAACGAAATCTCACCAAAGAAATCAACAATCCTAAACATAGGGATCTATATCAAGGAAAGCTACACTGGAAGCATAATAAGCCGCATAGATCCTAAAGGACATAGAACCTGATGCTTTGATACCACTTGTGACAACCCGCCTAATTAAATATCGGGAGATCAGTCCTTTATTAAATTAAAATCAAGGTGAATGGTTGGTTCCACTACACCAAAAAGGCCAAATTGGCACCCTTTAGCCGGCCAGACTTGTCATGGTCATTGATCGTGACAAAAAAACACGCATTTTTGTCACGGTCAATGACCGTAACGATTCTTATAATATTTTCATAGTCAAAGATCTTGACATGTCCGTGACAAGTTTAGCAACAAATAACCCTTTCCCCTCCTTTTTTTCTCACCGCTTTGTTTCCCTCCACTTTCTCTCTCTCTCTCTATATATATATATATATATACGCACTGCTCTCCATATCCCTCTCTACTTTCAGGTTGGTTTCTCTCTCTCTCTCTCTCTCTCTCTCTCTCTCTCTCTCTCTCCCATTTGTATATATATATGTGTGTGTGTGGTGGGTGGGGGATGGGGAGGGGAGGGGGTATATGTGGGTGTGCGTGTGTGTGGTGGGGGGTGGCAAGGGGGTGGGGTATGAGGGGGGAGGGGGCAGGGCAGGGGGTGGGGGGCCAGGGGGGTTGCGTGTGCGTGTATGTATGTGCATGTGTGTGTATATGTGTGTGTAGTGTGCGTGTATGTGTGTGTTTGGAGGGAGGTGTCGAATGAGCTCAAGTTAGCTGTTTGGGTGGCACTACATGTAATGTATTTATATTTATATGAATATTTCAATTTCAATTTCAATTTCAATTTCAATTTCAATTTCGATTTTGATTTTAATTTCATTTTATATTTATATTTATATTTATTCGCAACTAACATTGTATTTGTTGGACATGAACAATTCTGCCTAGATCCAAAGCTACGCGATTCTATCTTGGAGCAGTTGAGGGAGCAACACAAGACGTAGAAGAAAAATATGTGGACCCAGTACTTTGGGAAGACCTGAGAGTTCATTATCCGAATGCGTGAATCCTCCCGTCGAAGGAGCCGATATCATTGGCAAAATGGCAACAGTTCATTGACAATGAGATCGGGGAGCAACAATTGGCATCTCGCCAATCGGGGAGGGAAAATCGGGCAAAAAATATGGACGTGCACTACTTCGGCCGGACGTCTTACGCCGAGGTGGAGCATAGGATGATGGTAAGATTTAATTTTTCTATTATTACAGAAATATATTATTCTGCATTATTTTACTTTGCGGGACCGATACTAATTTTACGTTATTTTATTTCAATGGACAGGGAGTGGCCCGGGGGGTAGGCCACATAGGCTCAATACTTATGTGGCTATTCAGACGAAGAAGGGGAAGGATAAGGAGGTGTCCCCGAGCATCGCGACCACGATTGTAAGTAATCCGACAGTTTACTTTTTATTAATAACGTTATAATTTTTTTATTTACTTATTTTACTAATCATATGCTTTTTGTCGTTTCAGGCAAAGCTTAAGGAAGTGCATGAGTCGCAGTCTGATGCCGACAAGGCATATTTATCCACATACGCACTCAGCCAAGTGCTTGGCATTGATCAGAATGGGAGGACAAGGGGGTGAGCTCGCGGGTGGCCAAATCTAGGATCATAGGATTGGAGACGAGCGACACCGGGTTGGCTCAAATGGTGGACTCACATGACACGAAGCTGTCCTATTTTGAGGTGACGATCCAAGATATGTTCTCATTCATGAAGCGTTCGTTGGTTGGAAACCGAAAGGGGAAAGGGAAGGAGATGGTGGTGGAGGAGGAGGTGCAGGATGACGAGGATGTGGACCTTCTCCTTGAACAATTGTCACGGTCATTGACCTTGACAAGTCCAACTTGTCAAGGTCAATGACCATGACAATTCGATAGATTTAGTGTAGTGTTCATTCTCACCATCACTTTCGCAAAATAATTATTTTCAATTTAAGCACCTTAAATAATTAAGCTAAGTGTCAAAACAATTTAAAGTCTTATTTACATTTATTAAATTCCAATAAAAACCTTTTTAATAAACAACAGTTTAAAAATTACATAAATACTAAGGATTTGCAATTAACACACAAGAATAAAACCATCTAGATAAACCAAACCAAGTTTAAGAACCATAAAAGAAATCATCTTGACAAGCGTTAACTCCTAATGAGTACTGAATACTGGAAATATAAATAAACATAAATCTCTGACAAATCCAAACGGATTAGGAAATCGGGCAACACATGCCCTAACTATGAAGAACTAAAATAGGAAATGAATCAATGAAGAGGTCGTCTAAGGCAAGGGCCTGCAACTCCCACATAAGCTGCAGCACGTTCAGTATGCATGACGCCCCTGTGGCTGGGCACTTGTAATACACACACACACACACACACACACACACACACACACATATATATATATATATATATATATATATATATATATATATATATATATATATATATATATATATATATATACACACATACAAGAGAGAATGACAGAAAGCGGGTCAGAGCCCGAGTGTAAAATATTTTAGCAAGTATTTAAAATGCTTACCGGCTAATGTGACAACCATGTTAGTATGCGATACTCTCTTGAGAATTCTCACCTCTCATCTTGAGAACGTATGTGCTCTTGTTCAAATGAGCAAATTATATATTAAACTCCTTTTAACCCAAACAAACCCTAAACATGCATCAATATGTGATTGAATACGATAATGAACAAAGCAAGAACATTCAAACACATGCTTGTGAGGAAAAATCCCCCAAAGGGGAAAAACCATTTATTTTCATTATATTATTGTAGCTGTACAATTTCGGATTACAATGAAAATACAAGTGACTAAGAATTACCCTCAGGTGTCGGATTCTGTAGTCGGCGGCTGGAACTATCCCTTTCCAGTAGGGCTGCAATGAAGAAGAAGAACGGTCTTCTCCACAAGGGTGTGAACAGCAAAAGTGCGTTCCTGGGTTGCAAAGTGATTCACAAATGTTTGGCAATTTGTGTGAATAAAAAACCTAGAGTCTAGGGCTCAATAGGTGAATACTTAGAGTATTCTGTACTCTGAAAATCGTGTGTATAAGTCTTAGAAAACCACTTCCCGTAGTGGGATTAAATAAGAAGTCTCGGGCCTTAAAAATCTGAACACGATCTGAACACGATCTGTTTAAGTTTATCCCAGGAGGACCGGTTCGGCTTGGAGGCGGATCGGTCTGGTTGACCGGATCGGTTCTTTTATTGAAGGCGGATCGGCCCGGTTGAGGCGGATCGGTTCTTTTATTTCAGGCTTCATCGGTTTTCTTGCAGTCCAGGGTATACTGGCCTTCAGCAGTCGGATCGGTCCGGGTCTGAGGCGGACCGGTCCGATTGACCGGATCGGTTCTTTTATTCCAGGTGGACCGGTCCGGTCTGTCAGACTTTGATTCCTTTCTTCTTTTGATATTCGGATCCGTTGATGAATGTATGAATCTTGAATTTCTTCAATGGTGTAACGGCTTGCGACATAATAAATTGTTAATGGACAAAAATGTCCTTACAAATCTCCCCCTATGTCTATGCCGGTACATACATAAAAACAAACATCCGAATTATCAAACAACTAAAAATGCCTATACAAATCTACCCTTCCATGAACCCAAAACTAGAAAGATACAATTGAATAAGACTACAGCGTTTGCTCTTCAATTCTTCAGGAATCTCAACACTTTTCTCATCAGGGTGTGGAATTCAATGATAATCCATGTAGTACCTACACACATGAGACAAAGTAAAATACCAAGTGACATATCGAGTTTGAAATGAGATAAACATTTATACCAATTTATGAGCAAACTCAACTTTCAAATCTCCCCCATAATAAGATAATTCATTCCCCCCCTTTTTATGATGTCCCCAAATAGACAAATGAGAGAAATAAATCAAATAAGCAAGTGCGGGGTGTCACTAGGATAAAATCACACCATGAATGAACACAAAGCAACCAAGACGATGATAGCGTAAATGAAGTGGTGTTATCAAATTCGATAGGAAAATCAATTCATACAAACATGACATATGTGCACGATGAATATTGGATACTCCTAGCGAATGAACTCAAATGCTTCCTTTGGTGTAAAAGAATGACAATATAAGATATTGACTCAATCAAATCAACAAATCAAAGCTCAAAGTGATTTTCACACTAATAACGTCCAAAACGATTTTGTGCTTTTCAGGACTTTCAAGGAAGTGCAAACCCGTTTAAAGATTCTCCAATCAAACTCCCTCAGATATAATTTTTGAATAGAGGCATTCTAAATTCTCAAACTTTGGAGAATTGATGGTGAAACCTAAGTGGCCCATATTTGGCATGAAGTGCTTTTTATTGCCTTTAAATTTTTTCGGGCTCTTTTAACCTCTTTGGACCTCGGATATTAGAATTCCTCCATTTTTAGGTCCTTTTTAATGGTGGCTTTTGCGCAAAGGATAGATGATTACCTTTCGCAGCCCCTCCCCGTTATACAAAAACACACAGTCTCACCAAAATGGTTTTTACATGCATTACAATCTTGTCAAGTTTTATCGCATATTGTACATTGTATAGACAGAATTGAGATGGAAACACTCAAGCCAATATGAGATAGACAAGTGCAATAATTAAATATAGCTGTGCATGTGTGCAATAAAGGATATAGGAGTCAAACATGTAGGAAGATATCATTAATTACATCTCAAAGACTCCATACAAAGTAAAGCACATGGATGAAATGATGTAGCGTCTCAAATCTCTATCAAACAGTCACATGGATAAATGAAATGAAGTTGTGACTTGGCTATCTTAAATGCTCATCCAGAAAAGATGCTTAAAAATACAAAAATCTTTTTGGTCTTTTTCAAAAATTTTATCAAAATAAAATCTTTTTGTGCTTTTCTTAAAAAAAATAAAAGAAAATCTTTTTGTATTTTTCAAAGGAAATATAAAAAGCAAAAAGAATTAAGAAAGGTTGTACAACTAAGTAATGGTACATATAAAACAGACTAGCAATAGGAAGCATATGATATGAACATGAAGAAGCATCCTATTCTAGACATAGACCAACCCCTCAGTCAACTGTGAAAATCCCCAAAGACTTCCTAAGACTCTCAAATCTAAGGGCATCTAAAGGTTTCGTGAAAATGTCGGCTAACTGACGGTCGGTGGGAACAAAACTCAGGGATACAGTGTTTTCCTCAACTAACTGTCGAATAAAGTGCTCATGTATCCTGATGTGTTTTGTGCGCGAATGCTGGACGGGATTACAGGATATGTGTATCGCGCTCGTGTTATCACAAGAAATGATCATGGTGTCTTGTGAAATCCCATAATCCTCCAACATTTGCTTGATCCACAAGAGTTGTGTGCAATAACTCCCGGCGGCTATGTACTCAGCCTCCGCAGTGGACAAAGAGATGGAATTTTGTTTCTTGCTCATCCAGGAGACAAGAGCAGAACCAAAATAGAAACACCCACCAGAAGTGCTTCTACAACCATCTACATCCCCGGCCAAATCGGCATCCGAATATGCGAACAAACGGTCATCGGTATCAAAGGAATACCAAATACCGTATAAGAGAGTCCCACTTACGTATTTAATAATACGTTTTAGAGAAAGTAAATGTGACTCTTTCGGGAACGCCTGATATCACGCACAGACTCCAACACTAAAGGCGATGTCGGGACGACTGGCAGTCAAGTAGAGAAGACTACCTATCATACTCCGATATAAGGTTTTCTCTACGTCCTTGCCTGAAGTGTCCTTACTAAGCTTGGTAGTGGTACTCATAGGTGTACGTGCATGCTTAGCGGAGTCTAAACCAAATTTCTTCACTAGGTCTCTAGCATACTTGTATTGGGAGATGAACATCCCATCCTCTAGCTAACGAACCTGGAGACCAAGGAAGAATGTAAGCTCACCAACCATGCTCATCTCAAACTCACTTTTCATATCCTCCTCAAAGTGGTGAGCATGCTAGGAGCATGTGGATCCAAAGACTATGTCGTCCACATAGACCTGGGCAACCAAAATAGCACCGTCATCTCTCCTGACGTACAACGTCATATCTACTCCCCCTCTCTTGAAGCCACGAGCTAAGAGATAGGAAGTAAGCCTCTCGTACCAAGCACGGGGTGCTTGCTTCAAACCATACAAGGCTTTTCTAAGATAGTAGACGTGCTCTGGGTGTTGAGGGTCTTAAAACCCTTTTGGTTGTTCCACATAAACCTCCTCCTGTAGAATGCCATTCAGAAAGGAACTCTTGACATCCATCTGATATACCTTGAAGCGCAGATGACATGCGATGGCGAGCAGAAGATGGACGGGCTCAAGCCTCGCAACAGGAGCAAATGTCTCCCCAAAGTCTACACCCTCTATCTGAGTGTAGCCTTGAGCGACCAACCTAGCCTTATTTCTGATTATGGTACCATTTTCATCCATTTTGTTCTTGAAAATCCACTGGGTACCTATCACGTTAGTCTCACTAGGTCGGGGAACAAGTTCCCAGACATTGTTCTTTTTAAACTGAAGCAACTCATCTTGCATAGCAGATATCCAATGTTCATCCTTGAGTGCTTCTTTATGGTTCTTGGGCTCGACTTTGGACGTGTAGCAAATATGGCTAACAAAGTTCTCTAGCTGAGCACGAGTCTTGACCCCTAGAGTGGGATCGCCAATAATGGCAGACGGGTCATGACTCTTGCGAACCCAAGCAGGTGTGTCCCCTAACACAGGAGTAGGATCCACGGAGTGTAAGAGAGGAAAAGGTAAATCACTATCAGAACAATCCTCATCCTCACACTGAAGGTTAGGATCAATAACCGTCGAAGGTTCGTCATATTGCACGCTGACGTTTATTGATTCCATAACCTTAGAGCTCTTCAGGTTAAACACCCGGTATGCTCTGCTATTCGATGGATATCCTAGAAATATTCCCTCGTCGCTCCGGGAGTCGAACTTTCCTAATTTCTCTCTATCCCGTAGGATGTAGCATTTACTCCCAAAAATATGGAAATATGCCAGGTTGGGCTTCTTGCCAGTCCACAACTCATATGGAGTCTGAAGTGTGTGAGGACGCAAATAAACCCTATTCACCATGTGGCATGCAGTAGATACTACCTCTGCCCAAAATCTCCTAGAAACTTTACGACCTAGAAGCATAGATCTAGCCATCTCTTGGATCGTTCTATTCTTTCTCTCAACAATACCATTTTGGTGAGGAGTTCTCACAGCAGAAAACTTATGTTTGATCCCGAGGCTATCACAGTAAAGGTCTACCTTTGCTTCTGTGAATTTAGTACCATTGTCACTACGCATCCTGTTAATAGTGACACCGTGTTGATTTTGCAGGACACGGCACATGGTCGTTAAAAATTCTACAGCATCGGATTTCTCTCTCAGAAAACCTATAATGGAGTACCTGGAGAAATCATCTACCATCACGAGGATGTACCTCTTACCACCTAGACTCTCAGTACGAGTGGAACCCATAAGATCCATGTGAATCAACTCAAGAACACGAGAAGTGGTAATGGAATGCAACTTCCTATGAGGACTACGAATTTGTTTTCCCAACTGACAGGGTCCACAAACGATCGAAGTTGACTTTCCAAGAGATGGTAAGCCACGTACTAGGTCCTTTTTAGCTAAGCGATTTAGATCTCTAACGTTCACGTGACCTAGATGTTGGTGCCACAGATCCATAAGAGTGATCGTGGCGCTGTTGCAGACAAGTGAGGATGTGGGCTCAGTCCCATAGCAATTATCCTCGGTCCTCACCCCTTGCATCAAAAGTTTACCGGCTTGGTTGTAGACTTTACACGTGTCCCGGTCAAACTTTACTGCAAAGTCAGTGTCGCACAGCTGGCTAATGCTGAGAAGGTTTGCTTTCAAACCTTTGACGTACAAAACATTTTCTAGCTTAGGAAATCCAGGTAACTTGACAGTACCATGTCCTATAATGCTAGACTTGCTCCCATCTCCAAAGGTGACTCTGCCATCCTGATAATCCTCAAGGGTCGTAAAAAATGAGGCATCACCTGTCATATGTCTGGAGCATCCACTATCAAAATACCACTATGAGGTATTGTGTGCTTTGAGAGCAACATGAACAACGAAGGCCTTTTTATCTTTCTTAGGTACCCAAGCAGGGATGACCTTTTGTTTGCCTTTGTTGTTATTGGTTTTAGCTGGAATGTGAGAAGCATTCACTAACGGCAAAGACATCCGTCGGAATTCTTCCATTAAACTCTGGGTCGTGGCAGCTAAGAACTCAACTCGCTCTCTCAGACTAGAAAACTCATCAGTATGACGTGGTGGGGCAATAGTACGTCGTGTCCGACCCATGCTATAGCAAGACTCCCTAAGGTGGCCTTTTCTTTTGCAATAAGTACAAAATAACACAGTCAAAGGCGGACCTTGGTTTGCTTTTCTTGGTCGAACTTTCCTTCGAGGCTTTTGACGGTGACCATAAGGAGTTGTAGTAAACTCAGGAACTGGTCCAGGTGCAATTTGGGATGTGGAGGCACCATCATATCCAATTCCTTGCCGATCACCAAAACCTAATGCGGGGCCGAGGTGCATCTTTCCCATCTTCCCAGATCTGGCCTCGATTTGTACCTTGACTTCCCGTGCTTTCTCAAGATCATGAGTCAGCTGGGCAACAAGGGCTTCAAGTTTCTTCCGAGTCTCCACGGAGGAATGGAGCTGACTCATAAGACTAGCCACTTGTTTATTCAAGTCCCCTCTCTCTTTCTCTAAAACACTCTCTCTTTCTCTAAACAAACTCTCTTTCTCGACACATGCAGATTCTCTCTCTCTCAGGGCGGTGAAGGTGGAGGACTCTCTTTCTCTCGCCTTTCTTAAATCTTCCTCTAAGCTGGTGATCTTAAGAACTAGCGCTTTGTTACGTTTTTTTAATTTTAAATGACGCAGAATATAACTCAGCGTAGGCGCATTGAATATCACTCTCGCTCTCACTTGAGTCATCCTCCCCCTCACTCACATCGATCTCACTGTCGAGGTGTCCCTGTGAAGCATCATCTTCATCGTCGTGAAGATAACTAGGAGTGCTCACTTGACTGGCCATGAATGCGGTGAAGTTACACTCATGAGGTGACTCATCTCCTGAATCCACCGTCTCGACCTCACTATCGTCACTAAGGGTAGCATTAAGGATAGCTTTCCCTTTCTCTCTATTCAGACGAGTGGCACACTCAAAGGCTCTGTGACACCTACCATCGCACTCAAAACATCTCTCACTTTCTTTCTTAGGAGGATTTTTGGAGTCTTTTTCATTTTTCTTTTCAAACTTATTTTTCTCAAATTTCTTTTTATCTTTAAAATTGCCATTTTTCTTAAATTTGAGGATCCTCTTGAATTTTTTTTGCAAAAAGAGCCAAATCATCTATGTCAAAATCACACTCAGAATCTGACGTGTCAGTCTCTTTCTTTCTAGACGACTCTACCCTCTTTCTAGCCGACCCCTCACTCCTTCTCTCTTGGGCTTTAAGTGCAATTCCCTTATCTTTAGATTTAGCAGCTTTAGGGAACATATCAATTTCATAAGTTTGCAAATCTCCTACAAGTTCTTCCAATTTTAGTGTATTTAAATTACCCATAGAATTTAGCACAGTGACTTTAGGGATAAAACGCTTAGGTAAAGAACGAAGAATATTTTTAACAACTCTAGCATTAGGAATATGTTCACCAAGATTAAAGCTAGTATTCACAATGTCAGAAAGTCTAGCATAAAATTCATCAAAGCATTCAGATTCATGCATGGTGATGGTTTCAAATTGAGTTGTCAAATTTTGCAACTTAGATTCTTTCACAGCATTAGTTCCTTCATGGGTGAGTTGTAAAACATCCCATGCCTCTTTTGACGTGGTGCACGTCATTATACGTTTGAACTCATCAGGTGTGACAGACCCAGAAATAGCACTTAGACCCTTAGAATTAAAAGATGACCATTTAAATTCTTCATCAGTCCAAGAAGTGACAGGTTTTAAATTAGTCATGTTTTCAACAGTGACGGAGGGAGGTGTCCACCCTCTTTCAACTAAAATCCAAACCCTTTCATATATGGCTTTTAAAGCCGACCTCATTCGGGCTTTCCAATAAGCATAATTTGTCCCGTAAAAAATAGGCAATTTAATATATAACTTCTCCATTTGAACACACACTTTTTCAAAAATCAATTTTTTCAGAAAATTGATATCTTAGAAAATTTTTGCGGAAAATAAGAATGCGCGATAGATTAGCGTAACCTGCTCTGATACCAATTTGAGAACGTATGTGCTCGCGTTCAAATGAGCAAATTATATATTAAACTCCTTTTAACCCAAACAAACCCTAAACATGCAACAATATGTGATTGACTACGATAATGAACAAAGCAAGAACATTCAAACACATGGTTGTGAGGAAAAATCCCCCAAAGGGGCAAAACCATTTATTTTCATTATAATATTGTAGCTGTACAATTTCGAATTACAATGAAAATACAAGTGACTAAGAATTACCCTCAGGTGTCGGATTCTGTAGTCGGCGGCTGGAACTATCCCTTTCCAGTAGGGCTGCAATAAAGAAGAAGAACGGTCTTCTCCACAAGGGTGTGAACAGCAAAAGTTCGTTCCTGGGTTGCAAAGTGATTCACAAATGTTTGGCAATTTGTGTGAATAAAAAACCTAGAGTCTAGGGCTCAATAGGTGAAGACTTAGAGTATTCTGTACTCTGAAAATCGTGTGTATAAGTCTTAGAAAACCACTTCCCTTAGTGGGATTAAATAAGAAGTCTCGGGCCTTAAAAATTTGAACAAGATCTGTTTAAGTTTATCCCAGGCGGACCGGTCCGGCTTGGAGGCGAATCGGTCCGGTTGACCGGATCGGTTCTTTTATTGAAGGCGGATCGGTCCGGTTGAGGCGGATCGGTTCTTTTATTTCAGGCTTCATCGATTTGCTTACGGTCCGGGGTATACTGGCCTTCAGCAGTCGGATTGGTCGGGTCTGAGGCGGACCGGTCCGATTGATCGGATCGATTCTTTTATTCCAGGCCGACCGATCCGGTCTGTCAGACTTTGATTCCTTTCTTCTTTTGATATTTGGATCCGTTGATGAATGTATGAATCTAGAATTTCTTCAATGGTGTAACGGCGTGCGACATAATAAATTGTTAATGGACAAAAATGTCCTTACACATCTAGTGTGCACGCCTATCGTACTACTAAACTCATAACTCCATCTAACTTATTTTTTTTTCCATAAAGTTTTATCCCGAGAAGTAATAAGTCCATGATATTTAGTTTTAGAAAATAAATCTCTTCCATTTTCTTACGTTACTTAGAACCACTCAGTACCGTTACAAAATTCACGAACACTTGTTATAAAGCTGGGGAATTTATTCATTACTTAACTACTTATAAACAGTAGAAAGTTTCCATATATATATATATATATATACTATCGGCACCCCACATAAAATCTATGGTGCTGGCATACTCTGCTATCAAGTCCTCGTATCTCTCATAGTAAGGGAAATACTAGTTCAGAATCACTCTCGAACTGTATTAACACAATACACATATAAATGGAGGCAAAGTATAGTTCTAAGTCACGAAGAGGTCAGCACATACCCTCACGTCTCTTAGGACCATCTGACTGTCATTCTCAGATAGCCTGTATTGAGGATACTATCTTCTACGGTACGAGTCAATATCCCCCCATAAAGGTCCAATCGAGATAAGACTGTCCTGACGCGGAAACCTCCGTGATAGCAAGTAGCTCGGGTATGATTATACACAATTACATATATATATATATATATATATATATATATATATATATATATATATATATATATATATATATATATATATATATATATACTTACTTTCACATATTTTAATTAGGTTCGCACATGACCCAAATAGTAATATTTAAATAGTACTTAGTACAATTTTACCCAATTTTCTCGCAGAATGGATTCATCTCTTTAACTCTCAATTATACATATTTCACATTTACTTCTCATCTCTCGAAGTAATATCTCTTACTAAATATAATTTCAGTATATACACCCTCTCTAACCTTGTGGTCTAAGTCTTTCACGAGTCTCTCAATTCTTTAGTGAACGTACACACAATTTCCAATGTGTGACTAACTCCCCGTTAACCCACAATTTCATCCCATATTAAATTTCACTCAGCGGAGTCTACTTAGACCCTACTAGTCCTCTTCATAACCCATTATACTCTATAAATAATAATCAATTATTCCTATATTTTTTAACCGGATTAAACAAAAAGGGGAAAAATATGCAGTTTTCCAGGAGGGATCGCTCGATCGAGGAAAGGTGTCAATCGATCGATCAAGAAGTTCTTGCCCAGAAACTGCAATTTCTACCTACGAGTTTTATCCACCAATTTACTCCAAAACGCCATTAATGATCCCCAAATTACCAAACAATATTACTACCAACCATATATACCTATACACATGATTTCCTATGTAAAACATGTACAAATTCATCAAAGGGATTGAATTAATGGGGTAAATTAACATAATTATCAAGAACCCTAATTTTTCAATGAAACTTCCATTCTTCTAATTCTTTTCCATATTTCTTGCTTCTAAATCCATAAAATTTCATGGGTAATCCTCTACATATGATTGAGATGTCCAGAATATATCTATTTCCTCTAAAACATGCGATTTAAATTCTCCAAGTTATCGAATTCTTCCATGAAACATGCTTTTATCAATCCTAATCTAACATGGGTGAAACATTAACTAATAACAAAGAAATATATATACTTTCCTGGAATTCAAGGGTCTGATTTGTTGATGCAAAAAATATGGTTGCATTCCTCATCATGCGATCTATGTTTTGGTGGTGGTGGCAGTGCAATCGAGTGAGTTCTTAGCTCTTGAAAAGCTTCCTACCTTCCTCTCTAATGGCCGTTCTTATGTTCTGTGTTTATTAACCCTAAAAGACAACTCCTAATGGATGATATATCTTAAGAAAATTCGTGGGTTTAATTACCCAAAAATACAAAATGTCTATAATACCCTCCCGGGATGTCAATTAGACCCAAAAATGCTTCGAGACCCAAACTAAACCCCCGGGTACAGTTTTCTGACTATCTCGACCATTCCGGGCACTTTGGCTCACTCGAAATGACCATATGATGACTTATAATTTATTCACTTTTATAATACTCATATAGTCCCGACACGACATAGGCACGTCCCGACTTAATTTCCATAATTGTCATATTATTCACTCGTGACAATATTAATAAAATCAATCTCATATATTAATTTACTCATATAGTAATATTCAACAAATTTCCAATAATTACTAACTCCCATCACGCTAGTAAATAATTAAAATGAAATTCCGGATTAATATTAAATTAATATCTCAATTAAATTTAATAAATCCCCAATTTTAAAAGTCGTAAAAATACGGGGTATTACATATAAGAAACAAAGTTCATTATGTTACAAATGAAAGTGCATGGGAAGATATACATAGTAATGTTCACACACACGTGGGTAACTGTTAAGAAGAAAGTTATTGTACAGAATGGGGGTCACGGTTATTAGGAAATTTAAAATTTGAAGAGGGACTTATCGGCGGTTATTCTATCATGGAAATTATAAGTGGAATAATATAAACAAGCATTTTGAGACCACATTTCGAGGATGACCCTCTAATAAAAAACAACTCTAGTTATTTGTTTTTTTTACGTATTTTATTTTATTTTTTGAAGTAGTTTCTAAAGTTATGTTTTAACTCCATTAATTTTTTTTATTAATATATCTTTCAACAAATTACTGTTCAGTTATTATCTATTTTAGGTTTTTTCATTTTTCTTACGTTACTTTCAATGGGACTTAAATTCCTTTACGCTTAATTGCATTGATAATCCTTTAGTTTCGATTACATTCCAATTTATTTTCTCTAAACTCCCTTTAATTTCTGTTGACTTTCAATCTCACTTCATAGTAGTAGTTTAGTTTAATTTTTAAAAAAAAAATTATGCTTAAAAAAGTCTTCTTAATTGAAGCATTTGAACAATCCAAAATTATTAGATTATTTTTTTTGGCTAATTTCATTTCTATGGAAAGATGCAAAAATATTGCTTGACACGCTTGCAAAAGTACACATTTAACTCCAAGAGGTTAAATTAAGCAAAAACATATTTTTTAGCATGCCAAATGGAACCAAAGTGTTATATTACCAAATCCTTATAGTGAGAAATAAGAGAATTGAGGATAATAACAACAATGCGAATAGAGAAAACATATGGTAATGTTGGCACTATAAACCAAGACACCATATCTATAAATTCATGAAATGTTGGAGTTGGTTAAGACATAGTACCAAAAAACCAAAATCCTATAGTGGATTAAGGTCCAAGGTCGACAAATGAAAAATCCATCTATTGTTTCTACAATGGATGCATACATGCAAAATTAATTAATTGATCAATTGAAGCATGTATTTGACCACCTTACCAATGTAATCCAAAACTTTAATTCGATGATGGTTGAGGTTAAAGATAGGATCACAACTCCTCTTGTAACTCCACTAATTAGTCACACGACACCACCACCAATTGGCATTAACATGACAAATTACATGATTTGTTCGCTACCAACATATTACATTCCAAATACAAGGGAAACCACTTAGGTTGTCCGTATATAATCGGCGGCCTTTCGAAATATTAATACAACCACCTCAACCACTCTTATAGGAATTACTAAAATATTTGGGGGGTTACCAATAAATGAGATTCACATATACATAATGAAGGTTTTTTATCCCAATGATGAAAAAAAAGCATCAAATCTCGTATGATACACAAATGTTGGGTTTAGTGTAACTTTGAACAAAATAATGTTAGGTAACCTATTGTTTGAGCCAAAGATCGTGGCGGTCGAGATATTCCAGGAGGATTAAAAACAAAACAAAACATACAACATAACCAGTTCCTCCACAAACTCAACCATACATAACATAATAAACCACCATAATGCCACAAGTATAAGTTATGCATCCATGTGTAGCTCAACCAATTAGAAAACCACTAAAGGTTATAGGTTGAAAATAAATAATCTATCCCATCCATGAAGTTTATGGATATATAGCTCGGGAGGTCCATACTCATATGTATATAAAATCATATTCTTGACTGAATTGATAAAATCGAACTCCCTAGGGGATTTGAGTTCCCAACCTTTTCTCTCAGGGGATGGTAGTAAATCAACTATTGAATATATAACCAAGTTTACAAGTCAATCTGTTGATGCAAGTTGTAATCAATACTTAAAATTAAATTTGTTTTCATAATCTTTGACTGATGCCGCCATCACTTGGTTCATAATCTTGCCGCCAAACTGTGTAAGAAATTGGAAACAAATGGAAGATTTGTTTCTTGCATAATTCTTCCGAATTGAGCCATAAGTTTTAATGGTTGATTTGGCTAAAGTCCATACATTTTATAAATGTGTTTAAAAGGACTAGGAAAAAGTGTAAAATAGTACTCCCAGAGTCGTAATTTGTTGAGTTAGCCTAATTTTTTTTGGAATTTAGACTTTGAAAGAAGTTTTATGCAAAGAAAATTAGGAATTTGATAGATTTAACTACTAAAGTGATAAGTTATGAGGATCTATTAGATGTATATAAAGAGATCAATAATTCTTGTTTCAAAACTATTACATATACCCAAATTTAGAGGTAGATCATATATAAATTATAAAAACTGAGCCAATAGTTTGTGAACAATTGGTTCAAAAGGATACCAATGCAAAATCTTTTATTTAAAAGGCAAATGTTTAAAAATTCTCATTTGATATAAGTAAAGGTGATGCAAATTTGATTATCTTTTATGTTGAAAGTGCTGAAATTGTGTGATGATGGGTAATTGTTAACTGTTAATGAATTGAGGGGGAACATTTTAAAAATGGAAAAATACCTATTCTCAATGAACTAATGCATGTTTTTCGGGACATGATTCGGATCTGATTCAAAAGGGATATATAGAGTTCCCAAAGAAAAAAGGAAAGACCATAGTAACTAAGGAAAAAACATTCCTTCAAATCAGTGAAGCCAGACCTAACATGAAGTTAATTCAACTAACAATAAATAGTGGAAAATTTAAATTCAAGGTCAAAACTAAGGCTGAAGAGAAGGTGTCAAAGTATGAACACCTCTATTGATGATTAATATCCCAAGATAATAAAGCAACTCTGAATAAGATGTAGAGCAAAATATATTAATAGGTGAAAAATAATGGCTTCGAAAGCAATGTTTAAAGGTCAACCTAAGAAGGCCCCATTGATAAATAACAAACCAAAGATGGTGCATCATAATTTTATTGCTCCACAACCAAGATAGGGAGCCTACCCATGCCTCCACAGCAGACATAATAAATTTTATCTTATGGGTCATTAGTTCAATCTAGATGATCAAGACATAAAGAATATTCAATATATAAGTCCAAGTTATGGAGTAAATGGATCTCCTCAGTAGAATTTCAACCCAAGGCCTGTGAGCATCCCTCAAATGATATGTTCGGTTCAAGGAGTACCAAAATGGTTTGTTATACAAGATCCAAAATTACACAAATAATGAATGATTTATCTAATAAAAGAAAGAAACATTAAAGCCACTATGTTTTGTCAGGAACATATCCTAAAAGGATATAAATAAAGGCTAAGATAACCAAGACTCAATAATGGTGCATCCAAAGAAAGTTTAGATCATGGTAGGAAGCAGTACAAGTGTTCCACCTAAACTGATTAGAGGAGCCACCATCCTCCTCTTCAAAGTCCAATCCAAGAATTAATAGGGACAAAGGTGAATAAGGTCAATCCTCATCAGAAATGATAGATAAGAATATTCTAAAAATTGGACAAAGCCATGGGTGCTGATGAAGATAATGCATCTGATGAAATGAAATCTATCAAAGGTGAGGAAACAACTAAATCATTGATGGTTGTGGACACTGTTGACCTGAAAATAAACCTGGGGGGAGGGGTAAATTGGGTTTATGGGTTTAATGGTAAATTAGAAACTTTTCTAAACGTTGTGTAGATATTAATTGCGATATAATAAATCTGTGTATAAGTGAGAAAATAATAAAAAATAAATGTAAGTAGGAGGAACCAAAACATTACAAGGAACAATATTGAGACTTTTTGCCTCTGCCTATGTCCATGTTTGAGATAGTAATTGAGAACTCAACAATCTCCTGGGTCACTTATGGAGGAACCAAAACATTACAAGGAACAATACCTTATAAATCGAAACCAACAAGATGATACCTTATTCCTTTCCCAAGCGGTACTCATACAATAGCTCCAATCACTGCTACAACAACAATACCAATCGGAAGATATAATGAAATACATACACATATAAAAAAATATGCACACATAAATGTGTGTACTCTGAAATATACACACTTACACATGCATATACACATATTTTAATACACACACATATATAACAAAATACACACACACATATAAAAACACACACCTATATATATACTTATACACACACAAAATATACCCATACACACACTTACACACACACAACGAATATACCCATATATGAAAAAATATAACAAAATGAAAAATTGATTGTGTAATGACCTCGTGTTTATATTCTCATGTATATAGTGTTTTTACAATTGGGTGTTACTTAGTATTTTATAATTGTTATGTTATTACAAATGTGACATTCAGAGTTCTTAATATGACAAATCCCATTTTTAAATTTGAAGAATAAACTGTAAAATGTGTCAAATTGAAGTTTTATGACACATCTTAAGCTAAATGATAAGTTAGGGGTAGAAAATGTAATTTTATGAAACTTTAGGGAGTTGATTTTAATTAATAAGTTTTGAGGGACCAAATGAAAAATAAAAAAGGACCTTTTTATAAATAAAATATTTTCAAGAACCTCTAAGAAATATTGAAAATATATATAGTGTGAAATTACAAAAATGCCATTCATGTGTAAAATCACCCTGAATACCTTTCCACCTCGTGCTTACACATGTCATCCCTATAGATAAAGCTTAAACACGTGATTTCTTTAGAGAGAAAGTTAAAACAAGACCGCAGTTCGGTGAAATAAGACTGTAAGACCCCTCCATTATGCGACACTTTGCTGACTCGCCATTGTAAAAGCTTGGCCACCTAGACACATGTCAACACCGTGATATCTTCGAAAACTATAAATAGGGCCTTTGGGATCATTTATTCACACGAAATTCCTTGAAAAATTTAGAAAGAAATAGTGAGAGAGTCCAGGAAAGTTTAAGAAGATGTTTCATCTTAAGATTAACATGTGATCTAAGACTTAATATCTGTAACTTCGAACCTTTGTTTTAGGTGAGTACTCTGTGACATTCCTTGCGTATATTGATTATATAATATTATGAAAACTATATATATGTTGTGAAATTCTTTTATTCTTAAAATACATCTGATACCGATGATTCTGTCGTTTGTTATATGTGTATATCTCTCGATATAAACATTTGATTTGAATTTTCAAATTATTTATTTGGCCTATGAAAACTCTCTTACTACGTTTGACTTGATTACCAGGTGGAAATATTTGTGTGGTACCTTCCCAGTTGGTTTATTTCTAGTGTGCCCTAAGCAAGACATTGATCTAGAGATCATGATTTTCTGTCTGTGTTGTTACCGGATGGAAACTTTTGGTAACACTATTTGTCTGGGTATTAGAGTGTACAAGGCGGCTAAATCTGAATAAATGGCATATTGCTCAATTGTTTTATCTGTTCTTCTCTAAACTATTTATTCTAAAAATATATAATGTCTGTTATTTTATATATATTACTGCAAATTCCTATCTCTCTCTCTTTATATGTAGATATTCCTTATGTTCTAAATTGAATAGGTGTCATGTTTTTGAAAAACCCTGGAATGTCTGGAGATGTTGTATAAATGGCCATTTTTTCAAGAAATAATTAGGCTCCTGGATGGAATGAAAAAGGACTAGATTGAAGATTTAGCTCTTAGAGCTCTTTTTGTTACTTTAAGTAAAGCATTTGTTTTATCATATAGAGCATGTTTGGCTCTCTTATAATGAGTTTTAAATTTTGTCTTAAGTTGTAACTCGTTGTTACTTTTAATATATATGAAGATTCCTTTTAGAAAACTATGATGACGTAATTCTTTTACTTTCAGTATTTTACGATTCACGACCATGTGAATGTATTTTCGTTGCATTTATTTTAAGAAATATTTTAAATCCAGAATATTGAACGCCTTGGTGGCATATCAAGACACTCGTTTGCTACTAATTTTGGGACGAGATCATGACAGAGGTGGTATCAGAGCATAGGTTATGGACCCGTAGACTAGTGAACATATGTTTCAAACATTATAGATTTTAAGTTTCCATACATAGGATATAGGATTAAATATCCGTACTTGTTCGAAAATTACTATATGTAAAGTTTGGGGACCAAACTTTTTATGAGGGTAGAATGTAAGGACCCCATGTTATATATATATATATATATATATATATATATATATATTATGTTTTTACAATTGGGTGTTACTTAGTATTTTTTAATTATTATGTTAATACAAATGTGATATTCTGAGTTCTTAATATGACAAAGTCCATTTTTAAATTTGAAGAATCAACGGTAAAATGGGTCAAATTGAAGTTTTATGACTCATCTTAAGCTAAATGATAAGTTTTGGGTAGAAAATGTAATTTCATGAAACTTAAGGACTTGATTTTCATTAAGAAATTTTCAGGGACTAAAATAAAAAAGGGACCTTTTTGTAAATAAAATATTTTCAAGGACCTCTCAGAAAATTTGAAAATATATAGCGTGACATTACCAAATGTCCTTCATGTGTAAAATGACCCTTATACCCTTAATACTTTTCCATCTCGTGCTTACGCATGTCATCCATATAGATAAAGCTTAAATACACGTCGTCTTTAGAGAGAAAGCTAAAACACGTGTCGTAGTTCGGTAAAATAAGACTTCACGACCCATCCGTTATTCAACGTTGCTTGTCGTTCTAAAATCTTGGTCACCTAGACACGTGTCAACACCGTGATATCTTTGGAAAATTATAAATATGGCCTTTGGGATCATTTATTCATACGAAATTCCTCGAAAAGTTTGTAAAGAAATAGTGAGAGAAAGTGCAGGAAAGTTGTAAGGACAAATTTCCAAGTAGTGTCAATTTGTATATATTGGCATGATTTCGGACAAAATCCAATTAGAATTATAGATAGATTTTTAATTGTCATGATTCTCACATAGTCCATGACGTATTGTTTAAAGATGCAGCGGTCGAGATTCAAAGAGATATCATATCGTGTTGATTGGTGCACGTTTCACATCTTCATATTACATTGCATTCCAAGCTACTCTCGTGTATGAACGTATAGTGTTTATGGGAATTGAAATATATTTTAAAAATGTTTAAGGGATGTTATTTTGTTTAAAAATGATTTTAAAAGGTCAAAAATGATTTCTAAAGGTTTTAACTTCGTTTTTCCATGATAAACACTGTTTAGAGTCGTATGGATCATTCCCTCATATTTTTTAGGATCAAATGACATTTGATATAGTTCAGACGACATCTCAGTGTTGTTCAAATGACATGGACAAGTCATTCTAACGACGTGGCCAAGTCGATCAAACGACTTAGAGATATCTTTCTAACGATGTGCTGCCTCAAAGTTTTTATTTAAGGCAAATTTTGTTCAGTATTTCGAGGTGTGAAGAACCAAAATACATAATACAATAGTTACGTTTTTGTGTACTTGTTTTCTAAGGATATCAAAGCTAAAACCATCCTTAGTGTTTAAAAGATTCGAGTTTACATTCTCATATGTTATAGAGATCTTGTTTGAACCATTGGTTTGTTAATCCATATTGAACAAGTGGTTTAACTGGAGTTTTGTAGTGAAGAAATGATGAAGGTCGTGTTCTGAATCGTAGACGGTGGTTGCCAAAGCCACATCAATGGATACCGAGGTGCACATAGACTTGTGTGCTGTGGGAAGGTATCATGGAAATATTTATGCATGGTCACTTTTGAGGAGAGGTTAAAGAGAAGAAGAGCGTTAAGGATTGTGGGGGATCGAGTCATTCAATTAGTATGTCTATCTTTCTTTATAAATTTCGTATCATTGTGATTGTCTGGCTTGGGACATCTGAGATTTTGTCTCTTAGTGGTTTCCTTGTACATCGGCTTTATGGACTTTACTTTATTTTAATTGCTTTAATCACCCACATGCTTGTTTAAGATTAGACAAGAAAAAATTGGACTTAAGTAAAATTGGCTCACAAAATTAGTGCTAATTAAAATTGGAAAAAGTTTGGTTTTTGGAAAAACTGTTTTCACCTAAAACACACATTGAAAAAGGGGACTACAAATTGGTATCAGAGTATGTTACACTAAGTTATTGTGTTTGATCCTGAGGTTTTAAAAGGTTTTTCCGTCGGATACCTTTGCCTCTCCAAATTTCTATCAGAGCTTGAAATGCATTTTTATTGTGTAGATCCTTATTTTGTGCTTTCTGGTTAGCGTGCTTATTTACCACTCTTAGTTCGTTTATTTTTCTCTCGATGGATTCTCAAAGTTTTACAAATTAGATCTTTTGAATTTGAAGTTTGCAAAACGAATTGAAATTTTTGAAGAAGAAAATTCTCATTTTAAACATATGATTGAATATTTGCAAATTTCAAACTCAAAGAGATATCACTCGTGAGAAGTTTGTGTCTTTGTATGATAAATTTAATCCTTTGAAATTGGACGAGGAAGAGAGTGAGAGTAGAGTCCTTTTTTAGAAAAAGAGTTAGAGGACTTTAACAATTCTAGGGTTTGTGCCAAAGAGGATAGTGGTTTAATCAATGAATTTAAGGCACGTGAGAAGACTCTTAGGAATAAGTTTGCTCACATTGAGGGGGGGCCGAGATAACCTTCTAGGGGTGATTGAAAATTTAGATAAGGAATCCTTAAAATTTGAGGAGTCTAATTCTTTGCTTGAGTAAAAAATTTTGAGGTTGCAAAATAATTTAAAAGACTCGAGTAGTGTGAACAATGATGGTAGTGGTTTATCGTGTTCTAGTGCTTCGAATGTTAAAACCAAAAACATTGATTGTTTTAGAGCGTCAACCACATCCTAGGGTGTTAGAAAATGTCGATTAAAAGGTCCCGTTCCTTGTCGAGTTTACACATGTTCGCATTGTGGTAGGAAAGGTCACCTTCAGTGTTTTTTCTATGATCTTAGAAAAAACCATAGAAAGTTTAAGAGTAGTGTCTACTCGGTTCCCAAAACCTGTCTTGTTAGATATACACCAATTCGGGTTAGGTACTCTATTTTGGAGATGCTAAATGATTCGTTGTGTAATACCCCGTACTTTTATGGATATTTAAATTACATGAGTGGGTGTAATTTAATAATTTGAAATTTAAAGTAAATAAGATGGACTAATTAAATTTCATGTCGCAGGTGGATAAAAGCGATAGGTGATGTTATTTTATGCAAAAAATAAGTGTGGAGATGTGTTGGGTTTAAGACGTGAATTTTTGTTAAGTGACTCGGATGGGAATTTCTAGTGCACGATTGGTCTCAGAAGGGCTGAGATAGTCAGAATAGAGTACCCGAGGGTAGTGTTTGAGTTTCGGGGACTTTTTGGATCAGTATGGACTCATATTTGTATATACGAGTCAATTTTGGGTTTAGTAAGGGATGACCCTCATTTCCCTCTTATAAGAGCACGAGAGAAAGAAAGAAAAGAGAGAAAAGAGATAGCAAGAAGAAAGAAGAGAAAGATGGAAGAAAAGGGAGAAAAAGAGGAGACTCGAGCCAAGCTCCGGTGGATTCCGGCACGAGATCGTCGGATTTATCCAACCAGGCAAGTGTTTAACACTCTTTAATTATTGTAATGTGTTTATGATCCATATTATAGTTGGTGTAAAAACTATAAGATTTTTGGTTTGGGATTATTGCACAAAAAGGGGGTTTTGAAAAATTATTTCATATGATTTTGATGTGATAATAATCTTACATGAAATCTGAGTTAAAATCCATATTAATGGTATAATCTTTGGTGAGAAAATTTGCAGAAGTGAAAATGGTGGGTTTAATAAGAATTAGGGTTTAATTCTTGAATAAATTGAGGAATCCCATAAATTAATTGTTGTGTTGGGTAAATATTAGTGTGTAAATATTTATATTGATGTTGGAAACCCTAGAAATTGATTTGGTAGAGTTTTAGAATGAATTTTTGGAGTTGGAAAAGATGATCTTATGAAACTGTAAGGATCGGACCGGTTCATTTTGGGGGGTTATCGAATCGGTTCATTTATCACCGGACCGGTTCATTTTTCTGGCCACCAGATCGGTCCGACTTTGACAGAAAATCAGAGAGTTTTTTCTTGCCATAAAAAGGATTGGAGATGAATTCCTTTGGAGATAAATGTTAGGGGATACTAAATTAAGTGTGAGGACCTCTAAAAAGAATAAATGTGTGATGTCTAAGTCTTGGGTTAGTGGGAAAGATCCGGGGTTTAAATTTAGGAATGTTTGGGACGAACAACATTCGAGGAATTATTCGACGGGTTCATGCATATATATTTATGCGTGTAGAATAGATATACCTATTATATATGGGTAGATTATATATATGCCGAATATGTATGAGTAATATCCTAAGGTGCGAATAAGATGATATAAGAATACTAGCTAGACGTGTTACGCTACTATTCAGAAATAAGAAATGTGAGAATTGTATCATAAGTGAGTGAATACTTATAGGATTAAAATAAGTTGTGTATGTACTTATTGATTAATATGAATTGGTTTATTCGGGATTATAGGCTAATGCCTTGAAGATAGGCATAATTAGCCGAATTTGATGTGATATATATATATATACGGGTCTAGAGACAATATATATATATGATGTGATTTTAAATATATCTATGTGTGAATGGTATATTTATGTGAAACATACCCCTTTAGTGCTATAATGAGAAATTACGTGATGTTGGTGAGACCCTGGCTTGAGGAGGAGGAGTGTATAGTCTCCAGGTCATAGTCGTCCAGTATTAACCGTGTGTGAGGTTCAGGGGTAAGACATCTTGGGTATGATTTATCTTATTTCTAGTAAGGAACTATGGATGCTTCCCCTACATTGAGATTTGGTTTATACCAAGTCGGTGTGAGAGTCCGCTGGTACCCAGGATGATGTGTGAGTAATTTCCTAAAAGATGATAGAATTAAGAGGCTGAATCCATTGAGTTATAACTTTAAGGGATGGTTATTATAATTATATAGTGTGTGATATATAAGTATATATATACTTGATGTATATATATGGGATGTGAAAACATATATATACGTGGACTAAGATAAAGAATGTAGTATAGATATAGTAGATGTGTATGGTATATATATATATATATGGACTAAAATAAAGAAAGAAATATAAGTTAATTTCCGGTTATCCGGGAGTATAAAATCCGGAATATAAATGTAATATACGCATATAAGGATGAGAATATTATATACGAGATGATAACACTAAGATGTGAACAGTGTATAATGACTAGTGAAAGTTATTCATTACAAATGAATAAATTATACGTGAAATAGTATAAAAATAAGCTTAATAGAGAACTTAGCATAATTATATACTCGGAGAATTAGGTAGCGTATGAGGATTTAGTTGCTGTAAGAGATTAGTTATCCATGGTAGATTAACTAGGGTGTTTTAAAATACGTGCGTTAGGTATGCACTATTAGATGAGACGTGAGGGGTATCTCATGTGAGTGCGACACCAGTTTAAATATGGAGAGTACCATATTTTAAACAATAAAGTAAATTAAGCACTTGTTAAAATATTTTTTAAAACCCGGGCTCTGACCCGTATCTATTTTCTCTTTTTCTTTACCTTTGTATACTTTTTAGGTGTCCAGACACAGGGACACCTGGATAATTACTCCTTCGAGTCAGACGTGCTGCCGTAGCTGTGAATGTTGGCAGGAAATTGTTTTAGATTCTTCTATCCTTATGATCTAGATAGGAGGTACTATTGTAATAATCGGGCATGTTGCCCAACTGATGTCATTTATTTTATTTACACCAATTTTATTTTACACGCATTCGATATGGTTGTATAAACGTTTACTGAGAGTTATCGATTATTTAATTATTTATTTCAGCTGCTGTTTATATTACTGTCTGAATCGTTTTAATTATTCTTTTAGTAAAAAAAAGATTTGAAGGTTTAAAAATTTGATGCCAGGCCTAATAGGTTATTTGTAATTAATTGGTTTTCGACAGTGATGCTGAGAATGAAACCACATGAAATTCCTGTTTAATTTTGATATAGGACTAATCACTCAGTATTTTATAAGCTGGGTGTCACACGTTGGATGATTCTCATATTCTAGCACATGATGCTTCACATGTTATTTCTTATGGATGGTTGATTGCATGTTCATGATTGTCATACGCTAGTTTTTTCTTCATGATATATATCTTGCTAGTGTTATGTCATGTTTATCTATTTGTATTATATTTTTTCATTTATTTGAGTCTTATTGGAAAAATAAAAAAATATTTTTGGTTTTATATTTTTTTGAAAACATACAGAAAGATTTTATTTTTTGAGTCAAAATATTTTTAAAAGACACAAAAAGATTTTTGTTTAATTTTTGTGTCATGAGTTTCCATGTCTGATATGGCATATTGGTGTGCTTGGACCCCCAACATTTCATTATCTATTTGGCTAGGTCATTTGGTCATAATTTTAGATGCTTAGAATGATCTTATCCATTGAAAAATGGGGTTGTTTCAAAGTTGATTTGTATTTATATTCGACTTTGTATATATGCCATCATTGCACACACGCACGAGTTTATATGAATGTTTGACTTCTGATGCATATTTGAGTTTGGTGAGGTGTTATCCTCTTAATTTTGTCATCGATGCATAATAAGACTTAGGAGGAGGTGTGGATGTAAGAACCGTTTACCGTGAGGATAGATATTGATTATATTTAAAAAAATGATGAGTGTTCACAGGAAAGGTCTACAAGAGAATAATAATCTCACTGTGAAACCACCCTTTATAGACCTAAAAAAGTGTGGCACTGAAAAAAGTAGCCAAGGCCAAAATAATTTACTTTGATATGAACATTCAAAACAAAAGAGCTAGAAAAGGAAAATATGAATGTATTAGGGTGTTTGGATGGATAAATAACAACGGGTTTGCACCACGAATCCTAATGTTGAAAAATCGAATCATGACGTTATTGTTTGTTGAATCGTCAAAATTCCGGATTTGTGTTCATGTTGTTTGTTTAGTTCCTTAAGCTCAATATTTTAATTGTCACATATGGCTAAAACTTAGTTTGATGGAATTTAGTTATCAATTAGAGCTTCTTGATCGTTTATATATATTCAAGTTATGATTCATTTATTGTAGTTCACGTCCATTCATTTCATGTCCATGTTTGAGCACATTGATACTATGTTAGCATAAAACTCATACTTGTTTTATTTTTCTATTTTGAGTCTGTTTTGCTACTATTTTGGTTTTCCAGTTATTGTTTTAAAAAAAATCACTAGGCAAATTCTAAACATTTATAGAACTGGAAAAACAAAGTTTTGAAGTCATTCAAATGAGTTTTGGACGTTATTCGAATGACATGTCCAAGTCGTTCGAAGACTGAATCAAGCAACATTTCTCATGAAGTGAAAAAAGTGTCAGGTATGGTTGTTTCTCATAGTTATTTCGAATGACACCTTACTGTTTCAGGTTGTTTTTAACCTCGTTCAAATGAATTGACTATCTCAGTCAAACGACATGGTATAGTTGCTCGAACGAATGAGAGAGGATTTTTGCAAACTCTTTCTGTTTTTGTGCATGCTTCGTGTGTATATATATATATATATATATATATATATATATATATATATATATATATATATATATATATATATATATATATATATATATATATTGCTATCATATTGTTTTGGTACTTCTGGATTATTCTAGACAGTTTATATGCAGTTGATATCGCTTTTTCATGCTTGATTCTTATACTGCATTGTTTTTTTTAATCACATCATTCCTGATTTTGCTGATACATTTGTGTGACTGTTTGCTAGCTACGATTTGATATCTTTTGATTATTTTTAGCTGGCTATCTATGTTTATCTAGATATTCTTCATCTGATTTGTTCTCATTCTAGATATTCAGTTATTTTTCTTTTTATCTGGTTGCCCATTTGAGACAAAAAAGGGGGGAAAATGATTTGTGATGTAGGGGAAGTTTTGTAAAGCACATTTGTTTATCATGTTTTAGTGATATTATTCTACATATTGGTATCACATGATTTTCTCACATGTTTAACAAATGGTTTGATTTTACAAATTGTTATTATAATGTTTTATATCATTTGTACCTCCATACTTCACATGGTAATTGTTGTTTCGTGTGTGTAGAGATTATTCAGAGATTGGAGATTCTGCGACTACATCACATGAGGACAAATTTGTGCTACCGGTACAACATTTGTTTACTAGATCGTGTCTTGTATTTCTTTTTGGGTTTATGGGATGGGATTTAGGTCTTTCAGATTCACGGAATAGCCAAAGGGGGAGATTTGTAAGGACAAATTTTGAAGTAGTGTCAATTTGTATCTATTGGCATTATTCGGGACAAATCCAATTTAAGTCATAGATAGATTTTTAATTATCACGATTACCACATAGTCTATGATGTGTTGTTTGAAGACGTATCGACCAAGCTTTAAAGATATATCATGCCGTGTTTATTAGTGCATGTCTCATGTCTTCATATCATATTGCATTCCTAGATACTCTCAGGTATGAACGCATAATGTTTATGGGACTCGAAAGATGTTTTAAAAATTTTTAAAGGATGTTATTTTGTTTAAAAATGATTTCAAAAGGTAAAAAAATGATTTAAAAAGGTTTAACCTTGTTTTTTTTAGATAAACACTGTTTAGAGTCATATGGATCCTTCCCTCATGTTTTGGAGGATCAAACAACATTTGATGTCGTCCAAACGACATCTCTTTGTCGTTCAAATGACATGGACAAGTCATTCTAACGACATAGACAAGTCGTTCAAACGACGCGCCGCCTTAAAGTTTTTACTTAATGCGAATTTGCTTAGAATTTTGAGGCGTGCAAAACCAAAATACAGAATAGAACAGTTAGATTTTTTTGCACTTGTTTTCTAAGGATTTCAAAGCTAAAACCATCGTTAGTGTTTAAAAGATCCAAGTTTACATTCACATATGTTATAGAGATATTATTTGTACAATTGGTTTGTTCATCAATATCGAATAAGTGGTTTCGTTGGAGTTTTGCAGTGAAGAAACGATAAAGGCCGAGTTTTAAATCGTAGATGGTTGTCGAAGCTACATCGGTGGATACCTAGGTGTAAGTGGACTCGTGTGTTGTGGACAGGTATTATGGAACAATTTCGGCGTGGGTGATGTGAAGGAGCGATTAAAGAGAAGAAGATCGCGAAGGCCTATAGGAGATCGAGTCGTTAAGTAAGTTTTTATGTATTCCTTTGTAAATTTCGTATCATAGTGATTGCCTGGCTTGGGTTGTCTGAGGTTTTTCCCTTTAGTGGTTTCCTCGTACATCGGCATTTTGGACTTTACTTTTTTTACTTGCTTTAATCACCTATATGCATGTTTAGGATTAAACAAGATAAAATTGGATTTACGTAAAATTGGTTCACAAAATTGTTGGGAATTAAAATTGGAAAAAGTTCAGTTTTTGGAAACACTATTTTCACCTAAAGAACATATTGAAAAAGGGGCCTACAAAAGTTTAAAAAGATGTTTCATCTTAAGATTAACAAGTAATCCAAGACTCAATATCAATCACTTTGAACCTTTGTTTTAGGTGAGTACTCTATGACATTCCTTGCGAATCTTGATTATACGAGACTATGCAAATTATATATATATATACTAGAGAAATGCATGTGCCTGAAGGCACGATAAAAATTTCCAAAGTACATAACTCTAAAATGACGAAAATTTTGAAAATATGTAACTGCAGAATGGAGAAAATTTCTAAAGTACGTAATCGCAAAACGGCAAAAATTCGAAAGTAACATAATCCAAATATTGGGCAGAATTTTAAAAAATTTGTACAAAACTCCCTTCGTTTGTAGGACTATCCACTCTGTTTAAGAAATAAAAAAATAAACGAACGAAACAAATAATCCGTCGTTTTGGACCTCGCATAAGCAGAATAATCCAAATATACTCAATTATATAGAATCATGGCAAACTTCACACAAAAAGTTTAAAAACTGAAAAATAAGAGAGGACACATTATTCCCCAACCTATCTCCGCCTTTGACACCATTTCAACAAATAAATATGACACTTATCAAGTTGAACATCGATCCTACTTTACACCCATGAATTCTCGAGAAGGAAAATAGAAAACTCCTTTATGCCATCAGAACCAGTGTCAAAGTAGATTTAACATGCCATACATATAAAGTTGTGAATATCACGACTAAACCCCCTCTCGCAAGCCCACTTGTTCAAATGCATATTTTACCTTGTAATGTCTTTGGTGGAATGTCACATCATACATAAAAGTCCTATCATATCAACGCATTTGATTGAAAGTCATATCATATATGAAAGTTAAATCATAATACCATTTGCTATAGTGTTAGTTCCAATACTAAATTTAATGAAGGTGTGAAATGTGACTAATGAAGCTATACTTGAAATAAGATGGCAAATTCCATGGAAATATTGTAGCAAAAAAATCAAGATACAAACTTGCTTAGAGCTAAAAAAAATCAGGTGCATTAGCTAAAAAAATGGGTACATTGGCTAAAAAATCTGGTACAGACACAGGTGTGCAATAGCAAAAAATCACACAGAGGTACTTTAGGTACATTAGCTTAAAAATCAGATACATTAGCTGAAGAATCACACATGTGTAAGAATCTGCAAGTGGAGTGTGCAATAGATAACTATTGAATAGTAAAAAATATTTGAAAATAAAATAAATTTCAGATGTCGCTAGACAAATTATATGAAAATGACTAATTTAACATAAACTGAGAAGAGTATTGTAAATCACATTTAAGAAATAAATTGCAGTCATTTAGTTAAATTAGAGTCCAGGTTGCTTAAACCAAGGTGAAAAAACAACATTAAACATCAAGACTAATTGGATTTATGAGTGATAAAGTTGTGCGTATACCCAAAATGTAGAAGTTTAAAAAATTAAAATATCCTTTTGTTTTTCTTTCATTTTCAAGAAAATATTGTATTTCAATAAAACAAAATCACGCCCATCACCCCTTACCTATTGTTGCCTCCCACGCCCACCTGCTACTGCTACCCCCCACGCCCACCTTTTATTGTCCACATCGCCTTCCTATTGCTGCCCCCATGCCCACTTACTGCTGCCCCCACGCCCATCCCCCTTACCTGCCAGCTACCCCCATGCTGCCTACTTGCTCCTGCTGCTGAAAAACAAATAGCAAATAGCAAATTAGTACCTTAATAATCAAAACAAATACAAAATATATACACCACTATAAGGGAGTTGAATTCCAAATATCTGAGAAGTTTTTGGGTAGAAACTTATTAGAATGACTAAATTTTTTTATACCTTGGTGATTCAACCATTAATTAGAACAAAACATAACACCAATCATAAGTTTGGGTTGCACCATGCATCTAAATTAATGAAGGCAAATTATAAGTTCAATCTAATTCAAATTAGATTTTGAAAATAAGCATATGGAATCCAATTATAAAATGAACTTCTCAAAGGATCTTGATTAAGGTACTCATTTTAGCGATGACGTGATTAACATACTTGTTTTTATGCTAAGCTCCGTTGCATAAATGTTCCATATGCCTACAATAGACACCATTAAAAATCAGGAGTGGATTTTAACCAAATGCACAACCAAAAGCAAAACAAAACCTTAGTTTTATATGTAAGGTAGAAAAGAAACTCAAGATAAAAAGAAAAATCCTTACAAAACAAATAGAGAATTGAATAACAATATCGAGAGGGAGGGAGAGTTAACAGAGAGTATACCTGCAGAAAATAGATTTTTGAAATTAGATATTTAGGTCTTGATTACTTAAGAAAGTCGTATGTTAGTATCTATGAAAATCATATGTACTCGACGCGTAATTGATCAACTAACTTCAAATCTGAGAAAGGAATTTCACCATAGCATCCACTGAAACCTCAAGCAAATCACTATTGCAATTCGAGAGTCATATATTTTGCAATTAATGCCTAAGAACAAAATAAAAGGCCAACACAAAAACAATAATGAACTTGAACTTGAACTTGAACTAAAATAATAATGAACTTCTAATAAAATCCCAAAATAAACTTTGTTAACATCAAACTTTGTACCGACTTATCAAAGGGAAATTCATGAACTTGAATCAAAACAACAATTAACTCGAAGAATTCTTTGTGAAAACAACAATAAAATAGAAGAATTCCAAATTGTTCAAAGTATTCCGCTTCGTAGATCCAAGGTCAAAATAGTAAGGAAGACGGTAAATGTAAAAAGATGTTGAAAAAATGATGAAAATTATTGTCATTTGTAGCTTCCAATTTTTGTAGCTTGAAGAGAAGAATTCCCACAAAATTGAATCTTGTATTCAAATTAAAAAAAAAACACCATAAGCCCCATTATTAAAGAGGATAACACTCATTTGAAACACTAAATCAAAATTGATGAAGCCACGGGATATTGTTCTTACTGGAATGCAAATGAAGGGACCTGGAACTACCAAAGAGGATAAGAAACATATATGCGTACAGTTGGTCTGGCTGGCTAGAATGGTAAAGCTAGTCTGGCAATGAAGGGACCTGCTGTATGCATATATGTTGTTGTATGCATATATGCAACATATATGCATACAGTTGCTGGATATATGATGTTTCATATATGTTGTTGTATGCATATTTGTTACATATATGTTGTTGTGCATATATGCATACAACTTCGGCTCTGACCCTACCTCCCATCAATGCCATAAATGATTAAAACCTTTTCAACAGGGGATTAACGCTCATTCCTTTATCTTAGAATCCCCTATTTGAGTACACCTTATAGATTATGACTACATATGTATTAAAATGAAGATAAAAGGAATAAATGACTTCCAAGAACCGTACATGCATTTATTAACAATTAAGAATATTACCCCAAATTGAACATTGAGTATCGTGAATTGTATAATGAAACTGACTTTTATTTAGCAATTTTTATGTGGTGGTTAAAGGGAGAAAACCCCTAAATGAAACTAACATTATAAGTGGTCCAGTCATTACCTTAATGTCCAACTATTTAACTAACTTGATTTACCCATTATGTAACTTATATTTAAAACTATGAACGACCACATGCCTCACAGATGTAAACTTTAAAATTTGCTCCGCCTTAAACACAATGTGAGCACATAGTCTAAGTTAGTCACTCTTCTTGGATATGGAGACCTAGAATACCTAAAAAATGAAGATCCTTTTAAATAAAACACTGAAGCTCAATTGAGAATATAATAATCAACTACAATAAACTAAATTTTCTTAAAGACTAAGGCACCACTTCTAAAATATGTCATGTATGCTACCAAAGTGTGCATTTATTACATGAAAGACAAAAATATTAACAATCTTAACTCCTTCAAACTCACCCATCATATAACAATAGACTTCCTCTTCACTTGAAAAATTGTAAGAACTAAAGACATTTTTTTATTTCACACACAAATATTCATTTTAAGGGACGTGCCTTCAAGTATGATTAATGTAGTATATGGTGATTACTCAAGGACATCCAAATATCCTATTACAAAGGTAGCATTTTATTACAGTGCACCAAAACTAAAACAATAAATTTTGGAAAAAGGTATATAGAACGCTCACAATATATTGTTGTCTCTGTAATACCCCGTAATTCTACATAGTTAGAAAAATATATTTTTTATTTAAATTACGTGAGTAGAGTAATTTAATGTGATAAAAATACGTTTTATTTAAATTACGTGAGTAGAGTAATTTAACGTGACACGTTTTAAATTAAATTACGTGAGTAGAGTAATTTGATGTGATGTAATGTTAATAAAGATTAATATGACGATTAAAAATTTACTAGATGTGAGTAGTAAATTTTGAATGTTGATATGTACGGTCGAGCGATTTATATGAACGTACCTGAGTTATCTCAACCGAGTGTCGCGCGTAGACAAAAAAATTAAAGATGAGATGCGAAACATATTTTGAGAGACTCAAAAGAAAATTTAGGGTCCACAGATGATTCCGAAAGGGTCGAATTAGTCAAAATAGTGTACCCGTGGGTACTAGTTGAGTACCGGGTCATTTTTGTGCTAAACCGGGACCATTTGAGGGCATTTTGGTCTCTTTACATTTATGGGTGAGGAGACCTACGAATTTTAGAACCCTAAATTATATTATAAGAGTTAGAGTCTAGGGTTAGAAAGGAAGAAAATATACCATAGCCATTAGAGAGAAGAGAGAGAAATAATTTCCTAAGGCAAAAGAAGGAAGGAGGGAGAATTCTAAGGAGATTTCACCACCAACTTGTTGGGAAGGAGGATTAAAGGATAAAAATCACCAATCATCAACAACAACCACGAAATCAGACCCTACAAATCATAAGGCAAGTGGTTATTTGCAAAATAAATTGAGTTATAATACCCATATATAAGCCTTATGAAGAACATGGTTTTTATGATATTTTTGGGGAGTAAACACTTGATTATGATCCATGATTGATAGGGATTTCATGTAGAACATTTTTGGATCTCCAAATATTCTGATATCATAGAATACTAGATGATTAAATTGAACTAAAAATCTGGACTTATGATGAAAAGATGGAAAGACTGTATTTTTAGGGTTTTTGAATATTAGGAAGATTTTTAGTTAATTTGGACATAATTTATAATGATTTTGTTGTTTTAAATTGTTAGTAATCATTCCAGAATATGTAGGAATGATTAGAAATTGTTGGTTGCAAATTTGGTGAATTATCATGAGAGATAGATAAACAAAAATGGTGAAACCCACATGAAGAAGACGATCTGGGTGTGTCACTGCTTGATCGATCGATCGACCCTGACTGCACTTTAGAAAATTTTGTGGATAAATTTCCTTTTAATTACCGTCGCTTAATGGGAACCTTAGTTATGATATTTTACCTATGAGGAGACTTAATAAATACCAATAGGTGTACCGTTAGATTTCTTCAAAAATGATTGAGTGGGAAATTTGGAGAAATGGACCGACGGGAAGATAATCGAATTGAGTCGTATGTCGGGAATGTGAGAATTTAGTTACGAAAAGAGTGAGAATAAATTCCGGAAAAATACCAGTAGGTTAAAGATAACTTAACTACTGAATCAAGGGAGGGATAACTAGGACCCTTAGAGTTGCGTGAATACTCGAATAAATGCAATAGTGAAATAAATCGTAAATTAATGAGTATGGTGAATATAAGTAGAATATATTGCGTACGGACATGATTTGATAGGTTGTGTGTGTACCTACTAAATTATATAAAATTTTGGGTTAAGAGAATTTTACCTAAATTAATTATGTTAGGGTCGATGAGACATTCCGAACTAACATAAAATTATTATATGTTTGGGGTCGAGGTAAAATGCCGAACCAAACCTTAAACTGGTGTCGCGATGAAAGAGTCCCGAACCAGAATATGTGTATAAATATTGTTGATACCAATTTTAGTCTGCTGACATGGCATAATGAAGTGGAGGCACGTGTCAATCTACATGGCACTAACAAATATTTCTGAACAATACCTTGACTTCGAGGAACTCAATTTCCCCGATCAACTCACCGAGCAGTAGGGGCTCACCGAGGAACTTTACTGCATCGAGCAACTCATGGATACTGAGATACTTAGGCGGTCCGAGATGCACCTCGATCAGAGCATTTATTATCAGACAATCAAGAGGATTAAATGCGCATTAAATGCTGAATATTATCATACGGATGTATACGCTTGTTGAACAACTATGTATTACCCATTCACATGTACAGCCTCATGGCTATAAATACAATGTATCATCCTCATTGTAAGGGGATCGTAATTTCTTGAGATAAATCCTACCTCGAGAATTCCCAAACAGTTAATAATAATATAAATAGTGGACGTAGGCCATTCATTCATGGTTGAACCACTTTAAAATCTCTTGTCATAATTATTTTTTATCTGTGATTAAATAATTAGAGATAATCTAATTTTTTACATCAACAGATTGGCGCCGTGTGTGGAAAACGACTGTAATTTTCGTTTTTCACCAAAAATAAATCATCACCAATGGCTGACAATCCTGAATCCAACAATCGAAATGCTGAAATCCCCCCAAATCCATCCGCTCCTCCAAATATCCAAGATCTAGCAGGAATCATGGCCAGTTTGGCTCAAGGCCAGACAGCCATGCAGGAAAAAATGCGACAACTCATGCAAACTATCCAAGGTGGAGCATCAACCTATTAAGGACAACGAAGTGGTAAAAAAAATACTCATTTACTTTATTCACACATTAGGCAAAGCGATTCATATCGTACTGATAAAGCTAAAGATTTTTCTTATCAATCGGGTCGAACTTCGTCAGTACAAGCCACAGATACTGAACAACACATCACTCTCTCTCCGGAAAGGACCAGTGCACTGGAAAGATAGAGTAAGGTATCTCCTTTTGATCGATTGGGCCCTAGGAAGAATAAAAGTCCTCCTAAGGCTGTGTCGAGAAACTTTCGACGACCATTTGATTTAAGAAAGGGTTCTGCCCAATCACAACCAGTTGCTCGACAAGATAGATCATAAGAAGCCACATCCACACGATCAGTTGCTCGAACCAACAGGCCCGAGGAAGGAAATGATGCGTGGAAAAGCTCTATTCGGAGGCTGGAGGATAGATTAGGGGAAATGGCCAAGGTCAAGAATCCTCTACAAAGAACTTTTGTCCAAGGGACACCTTTTCTCTAAATAATTATGGATTTTCCCACACCATCAAAGTTCAAAACACCTGTTGTGACTCCTAAATATGATGGAAAAACCGATCATGTCCTTCATATAGAGCAATACCAAGCTGCTGCCGACATCTATGCTGTGCCAGATGAGATGAGATGCAGGGCATTCTCGGGAACTCTTACAGGATCTGCTCACATATGGTACAATAATCTTCCCCGGGGTAAGATTTCCACTTTCTTTCAACTGACCGAGCTCTTCATTGGAAACTTCTGTTTTGGAGCAAAACCTGTTAAACGAGTAGCACACATGTTGAGTGTTAGACAAAAGGTAGGGGAGAGCACTGGGTAATATATAACTCATTTCAATAATGAGAAACTCGAAGTTATTGATTACGAGGAAAAGACAGCGATTACTACTTTGATGAGTGGGTTGTTGCCCAACAAGTTATACTACACTTTGGCTAAAGATCCACCTAGAACCATGTCAGAATTGATGGCAAAAGTGGCCAAGATCATGAATGTCGAGAGGCTATGGCTGCAAAGAAGAATATGGATACCAAAGAAACCAAGGTGGAGGGTGATAAGGCCAAAAAGAAAGAACATACAAACAATGGTGGTGACAAGCACTCACAAACAAAGCCATCATGGGAGGTATTAAAGAAATTTGAAAATTAAACTCCTTTGAAGGTAGACATCAACCATGTTTTAGAGGAAATCAAGAACAGCGAGGAGTTAAACTGGCCAGAGAAAATAAAGTCAAACCCTGACAAGAGGAATAAGGCCAAATATTGCGAGTTCCACAAGGATCATGGCCACATGACCAAAAATTGCATAACTCTTAAGAATGAGATTGAGGCACTCATTAGACGAGGAAAACTGGCAAAGTATGTTGATCGTAAAAATGAAAGAAGAAACAATGACCGAGCAAGAGAAAGATCGAGATCTCCTCGTCGAGCAGAGGAGAATAAGAAAATAGACCATGAAGATGATCCAGAAGACGACCCCAATCTTCCCAAAAGACCAAGGCAGCCAGAACGTGAGGTATTTTCAATACGTTTTGGATCATTTGATTGTAATGTTATTACAGGTGGAGATGCAAGACGTGGAGACCTTACTACAGAAAGAAAAGCTTACTCAATGAGGCTCAATCCTGTTCATATATTCAACAAATAAACTTGGCTGAAGGTGATCGACCGAGGAAGGTCAACAAAGAAAAACTGGTCATCGGTTTCTCAAAGAACGACCTTACAGGTGTGCTGTAGCCTCATGATGACCCATTGGTGATCAAAATGAGAATGAAGGAAGTGATGATCTCGCGATTACTGGTTGATAATGGTAGCTCGGCTGATATTATGTTCTACTCGTGCTTCGACAGCTTAAATCTAAAGTTATCTCAGTTAGAGCCTTATCATAGGCCCCTCCTCGGTTTTACTGGTGAGAAATTTTTTCCACTTGGGACGATCAAGTTGGATATGTTCATTGGTACATGGCCTGCTTGTCGAACAGAAAGAGTACACTTCTTCGTGATGGATAAGAATGTTCAGTCAGCCTACAATATCATCATGGGAAGGGTAGGATTGAAGAAGTTTGAAGTAGTACCATCTACGGTACATCAATGCCTAAAATTTCCAACCAATTTTGGAGTAGGAGTTGTGAAGGGTGATCAAAAAGTAGCTCGAGAATGCTACTATTCATCTACCGAATAGGAGGAACTAGAGGAATCTAGGAAAAAGACTACAACCTATAAGGTGGATGAGGGTGCAGAAATTGAAATATTGGATCCTAGAGACGAGTCACAACTCGTGAAAGGACAGGTGGTTGAAGCTACTGAAAACATCATTTTGGACGACGAGCACCCTCAAAGAACAACTCAGATAGGTTTGTCGTTAGATGCCTTATTAAAACTGGAGTTGATAGTTTTCTTAAAAAGCAAAAAATAAACTTTCGCTTGGAGTCATGAAGATATGCCCGGAATAGACCCAAATTTCTTATGTCACGAGCTCAATGTGAATAAGGAAATCAAGCCAGTAAAGCAAAGAAGAAGAGTGTTCAGCCCCGAGAAAAACCAAGCTATACAGGAGGAGGTCGAGAAGCTCCAAAAAGCTTACTTTATTGAAGATGTTAAATATCCAGACTGATTAGCAAATATAGTAATGGTGAAGAAGAAGAACAACAAATGGAGGATGTACGTAGACTTCACCGACCTCAACAATGCATGTCTAAAGGACCATTTTCCCTTGCCCCGAATTGATCAACTAGTGGATGCTACCTCGGGACACGAGCTGTTGAGCTTCATGGATGCTTATTCTGGTTACAACCAGATTAAAATGAAGCTGGAAGACAGGGAAAGTAACGCTTTCATTACCCCTAGGGGAACTTATTGTTATAATGTTATGCCTTTTGGTTTGAAAAATGCAGGTGCGACATATCAGCGGCTGATGAATAAGGTGTTTGCAGAACAAATCAGTCGCAATATGGAAGTCTATGTTGATGATATGCTGAAAAAGATCAAGAAAGTTGCTGACCATCTAGTTGACTTAGGCCAGACCTTTGATCAATTGGATAAATATCAAATGAAATTGAACCCGACCAAGTGCATATTTGGAGTACGAGAAGGCATGTTTCTCGGGTACATTGTCAATCAACGAGGCATTGAAGTAAACCCTAAAAAGATCAAAGCTCTGTTAGGGCTGCGATCTCCAACGACGAAGAAAGAAGTGCAAAGTATTACAGAGCGAGTAGCAGCACTTAACAGATTTGTATCGCGAGCAACTGATAGATGCCTCCCATTCTTCAAAACGCTTCGAAAGACTTTTGAATGGAATGAATAATGCGAGAAATCTTTTCAAGAATTGAAGAAATAGTTGGGAGCACCTCCACTGTTGTCCAGACCAGTGATGGGAGAAAGGTTGTACTTGTATCTGGAAATTTTGGAAAATGCAGTTAGCTCGGCATTAATAAGAGTAGAGGATGAAGTACAAAAACCAATTTATTACACTAGTAAGGCCTTCCGAGGAGCAGAGATAAGATATCCAAAGCCGAAAAAGTTGGCACTAGCACTGATTGAAGCGAGTAGAAGAATGAAGCCATACTTCCAGGCTCATACCATAGTCGTATATACCGATATGCCGTTGAGGCAAGCTCTTCACCAACCAGAAAAATAAGGGAGATTGATGTACTAGGCAATAGAACTTGGTGAATATGATATAATTTATGAGCCTAGATTGTCACTGAAAGGGCAAGCAGTAGAAGATTTTATAGAAGAGTTCACTTATCCTGATACCACCGAGGAGGAAAAGCTGAGCATCAACCAACCTATGGATGTTACAGGATCATCAAATTTAAACCCCGATCAACTTAAGCTGGTCGGAGAGCAAGAGGAGAAGGTCGACGAACATCAAGGTGTGGTAGAAATGGAGATAAAGTAGCAACAAATATTCCATCGAGGAATTTTGTCCAATAAGAAGTTTGAGGACGAAATACCTATATGGAACCTATATGTGGATGGCTCATCATGCACCTCGGGTAGTGGAGCTTGGATTGTATTGAAAAGTCCAGACGAGATTGATATAGAATATGCTCTGCGCTTTTAATTTGAAGCTTCTAATAATGAGGCCAAATATGAAGTGATGATTGTAGGTCTTAGTCTGGCAAAAATCATGAAGGCATAGTAGGTAATCGTATGCAGTGACTCACAGTTGATTGTAAACCAAATGCTTGGTGTATATATAACAAAAGGAGAGTTGATGATTAAGTACCATGCAAAGGCAATGGAATTGGTATCAGAATTTGTTACTGTTCAACTGATCAGAATACCAAGAATGGAGAATGCGAGAGTAGACGCTTTAGCTCGATTAGCATCGGCTACTCGTACCGAGCTACGAAGAACAATTCCAATTGAAGTTCTAACTATTCGGAGCATAGATGAAGATCTAACGATGAATTTTATTACCCTTGATTTAGGGCCATCTTGGATGGACCCCATCAGGGCATATATTGAGGAGGGAGAATTACCAATTGACAAACTCGCAACCAAGAAATTGAAGTTTAAAGTTGCTCGTTATGTACTAACTAATGGTATTCTATACAGACGAGGAATCATAGCTGGCTTGCAGAGGTGTGTACATCCCGCCGAGGTGAATGATTTGATTGAAGAAGTCCATGAAGGGTCTTGTGGAGCCCATGTAGCAGTTCGGACACTTCTGCAAAGAATAATGACGCAAGGATACTATTGGCCAACGATGAGGGCTGATTGTATAGCCTATGCCAAGAAATGTGACAAGTGTCAGCGCTTCTCCTCCATCCGAAGAACTCCCCAAGCATTGTTGACACCCATTACTTCCCCTTGGCCATTTGCCATGTGGGGAATTGACCTGGTTGGGCCACTTCCAACGACTAGAGGAAGATTTAAATATCTCGTCGTCGCAGTGGATTATTTTACTAAGTAGGTAGAAGCCGAGCCTCTTGTCGACCTAACATACGAAAATGTGTACCAATTTATTTGGAAAAATATCATTTGTAGATATGGTCTTCCCCATGCATTCATCACCGACCATGGAACACAATTTGACAACGAGGAGTTCGCTGCCTATTGTCATCAGTCAAATATCTTGAAAATCCACTCAGCACCAGGTCATCCCCAAAGGAATGGACAAACTGAGGTGACAAACAGAACACTACTAAATGGATTGAAGAAAAGACTGAATGACGCGAAAGCAAACTGGATCAACGAGCTACATTCAGTACTATGGGCTTATCGTACTACCCCCCGAGCAGCAACTGGAGAATCTCCATATATGTTGGCATTTGGAAGTGAAGCTGTTATACCTGTCGATTTGGGTCTTCCAACACAGAGTACTGAATTTTAATTCCCCTGTCAACAATTTAATGAGAAGGTTAGATTTGAACATGCTCGAAGAAGTTAGAGAAGAAGTAGCCATCAGGAATGCTGCTTACCAGCAACGAACAACTTTGTTCTACAACAAGAGAATGAAGAAGTGAGACCTGAAAGAATGAGACTATGTGCTAAAGAAAGTGATTCAAAAGCACAACAAACTGGAAGCGAACTGGCATGGACCTTACCGAGTTACAGAATATAAACTTTAGAGGGGGGAGTTTAAGAATGCATGGAATGCAGAACACCTGCGCAAATATTATCAGTAATGTAAACTCTCATGTAATGCAGTTTCATTAGTATGAATAAAATGTGAACATTCTACCCAATTCTCTCCTTTTATTGAAATTTTTTCGCGGAATACTAGTGCTACACACTACTCAACAAAATCCACCAACTCCGGTTGGTCGGGAATAAAAATATTTCCCAAAAGTGCCAACTCCGATTGGTCGGGAATAAAAATATTTCCCAAAAGTGCCAACTCCGGTTGGTTGGGAAGAAAACCCACCAACTCCGGTTGGTCGGGAGTAAAAAATATCTCCCAAAAGTGCCAACTCCGGTTGGTTGGAAAGAAAATCCACCAACTCCGGTTGGTCAGGAATAAAAAATATTTCCCAAAAGTGCCAACTTCGGTTGGTTGGGAAGAAAATCCACCAACTCCGATTGGTCGGGAATAAAAAATATTTCCCAAAAGTGCCAACTCCGGCTGGTTGGGAAGAAAATCCACCAACTCCGGTTGGTCGGGAATAAAAAATATTTCCCAAAAGTGACAACTCCGGTTGGTTGGGAAGAAAATCCACCAACTCCGGTTGGTCGGGAATAAAAAATATTTCCCAAAAGTGCCAACTCCGGTTGGTTGGGAAGAAAATCCACCAACTCCAGTTGGTCAGGAATAAAAAATATTTCCCAAAAGTGCTAACTCCGGTTGGTTGGGAAGAAAATCCACCAACTCCGGTTGGTCGGAAATAAAAAAAAATATTTCCCAAAAGTGCCAACTCCGGTTGGTTGGGAAGAAAATCCACCAACTCCGATTGGTCGGAAATAAAAAAAATATATTTCCCAGAAATACCAACTAAGGTTGGTTGGGAAAGAAAAATATTTCTAAAAATCCACCAACTCAGGTTGGTCGAGAATAAGAAGCTGCCAACTACAGTTGGTCGGGAACATTTTTATTAAGCAAAGCATGAGTATGTGATAAAAGTTAGCTAATGGCTTAGAATTAAAAAGTGATTAAGCAAAATTTTTGATACTCGTAACATTTTAAATTACCACCAAGATGGCCGAGAAACAAAATATCATCAATTTTGGTTAGTCGTCAAATGATTACCACAAATTCAGGATAGTCGACAATAAGTTTTAACCAGCTTTAGTTGATCGGCAAATAACACAATGTGGTTATCTTTTTAACAGATATACATACACATATGTAAAGTGTTTTACAAAATATCTACAAGACAATGGCAATCAAGATTGCAAAGAAAAATAAAAATCTTTCATTAAATTTAGAGCAAAATACATCGAGAATGAAATACATATTAATTATTACATCAAGATTCCCATTCTATTGGTTTCTTCCCCTCTACCTTTGAAACATGTTCTTCACCAGCAGGAGGATCGTCTAAGGCATAAGGGGAGTTAATGAAATTCAAATCTTTAAGCATCCTGATGTTCATAACTGATGACCGATCAAGGAGGTGCTCGGGGTGAGATATCTCAAAGTTGGAGTGAAGATTGTAGTCGTCGAGATACTTTGAAATTAGGCATTGTGGAATGGCCCGAGCAGGAATCTATCTCATATCAAGCTTGAAAGGAGGCACTGGTAGGTCGAGCAACCCAAGATTGTGGTAATCCCATAAATAATGACCTTGTTCCAACTTCAGCACACCCAAAGCATTTAACCATCCTTGTTTATAACCCACATTATTTGCATTCTGGAGCCGATCATCTAAATGGTAGAGGGCTTCATTGTAACCAGCCATCCAGAACTCCCTAGGTTGTTTGTGGAACTGGTAGGTTAATCTTTCTAACTGCTCGTGGAGATTCTTCACCAAATTTGTTTTATTCTCCATGGTATAATTTTGGGTAGCCAGTTGCTCGTCTAAAGTTTGGATTTTCTTAGACATCTCAGCCAATGCCTGGTTCTTTGCCATCAATTGGAAGGCTTGATTCTCCAGTGCCGATTGAGTTCTTTGTTCCTCGACAAGAATTCGAACAACTCTTTCTCGTCCCCGAGAAGCTCTTGCTCATACCCGAGTAGAGGTAGAAGGCCCAATCCTCTTCAAGGTTTCTAATTCATCTCTCAGATTGGCATTTTTGACTTCCAAGAAGGAGAATCCCTCGTCGTTTATAGGGACCAAAGTGTTTGAGGTAGAGGCAGCAGATCTTAGATGGGATACTTCTCCTCGCAAGTTATTATTTTCTTGCTCCAACAACTTGGCTATCTGCTTGTGCTCCTCGACCTCGGTTTTCGAAGTTCTCTCCCTCACTTCATAAGCAGCAGATAATTTATCGTATCCCTTATCACCATTCAGTTACTGATACTTCTTCTCATATCCTTGGTGCAAGAGGGCTGAAGATTCCTTGTATTGTTGTTGAAGCTCCTTGAGAGTGCCTTGGAGGTCTTCAATCATGTCATGATATGCTACATTATTAGCCACTGCCCGGTCGAGCAGACACTTTAAATACTGGTAGGCTTCAACTGCCTGCTCTAAAGCATCTTGACCAAGGATATTAATAATTTGAGCTTTAGTCATATCTGTATGACTAGCTCTGAAGTAATCATTGCATTTCCTCAACAATTTTGTATCATGAACAGATAGCAATTCCATCCTGGCCATAAACTAGTAAAAAGAAGAAATAGCAAGAATCAATAAGGAGAAAGAGGAAGAGAAACAACAGTATGAATAGGCAAAACTTCAAATTTTATTATATCATAAAAGAGAGGTACATAGTTCAGAATTATAATTGACAAAAATAAACACAGAGAAAAATCCGAACAACTCTACACCTTCTCCTTGTCTCCCAAAAGTTTCTCGGGAGGCTGGGACGAGGAAGTAGGTTGCTCGGATGGCACATATGGTTGCTCGGGGGGTGCTGGAAGCTGCTCGTTTGAAATATGGGACAGCTGAAGTTGCTCGCAGGAAGACTGGACAACTGTGGGATGAGAAATTTGATCTCCCATCACCATGGAGGATTCCTCAGAGGCAACTTCATCCTCTTCTTCTTCTTCAGGAGTTGGAGGGGGGCCAGGGATGTGTCGCTGAAATAGGTCGAAATTTTCATCAACATTCAGTTCTTTCAGAGCAGCGACCCAACCATCCTAAAGTACTTAAGGCTACCATATTCCACCTGCGACATCATGGCAGCCAGACCTTTATTCCATCCTTTGTCCCAGCCAGCACTGAAGGACTTTTTCACAGCTAACTTTATTTTCACCTTCTCCGAGGAAATCTTCTCGGATAGAAGTTCCTCGGTAGCCTTCAATTTATTCTCCACTTCCTCCTTCTGATGACTTACTTCACAAAGCTTATTTAATTCTTCCTCAGCAGACTTGAGCTTACTTTCGAGCTCTCTAGCATTTTGGAGCATCCCCTCGAGTTCTTTATTCTTCTCCTCCAAGTCTTTTATTTTCTTCTCCAACCCTTTGGAGACCTCAACAACCTGATCCTTCTCCTGTTCGATGGAATTAAGATTCTTCTCCCAAGTAGCTTTATCATCATCATACTTCTGACGAGAATCCTTTAGAGACTGCATCAGACCCACCAAAGCTTCCTCTACACCTGACGAGGAGCTTAGAGCTTTAATAACTTCATCCTTCTTTAAAATTGTATTAAAACAGGTTACCAACTGCGAAAAGAAAATAATAGCAAGTCAGTGCACGGATATAACAAGGGAAAAATGATGGTTTAGGACAGTAATACTTACAGAAGCAATATGACGAGCAGCCAAAGTGGTAACCATATCCCGAGAAAGATTTTCTTTAATACCTTGGATCTCGGGAATGATCCAAGACTTTACCGAGCTCATGGCAGAGCTCGGGGCAACAAAAGTGGGAACACCACTTCCCGTAATCGGGGGCTTAGCGATGGACTCAGCCAAATTGACCGAGGAGCTCTTCTTCATCCTCCTTAGAGGAGCATCAACGGTCTCGACCAAGGATGTAGTCTTAGTCGGGGGTATGACTATAACCTCGCTTGGAGCAGCGACCTTGCTCGGAGCCACTGGGGCTTCTCGGCAACCTTCACAGGAGCAGCCGGAGGAGGAGCATCAATTTTTCTTATCCCTTCCTCTGGGACATCATATTTTCTTTTCTTTGCCTCTCCAGCAACAGAGGCAGATTTCTCGAAGAGGGAAGGATCTCTTCTTCTCTTCATTCTTTCACTCAGAGGAATATGTGACTCAGGTGAAGAACTTGAAGAAGCTGGTACTGGTTCTACGTCACCTATCACCGGACGAGCAGTAAAAGACGAGGTGTAACTCTTATACTGCAACAAATATGAAGTTGATCTGATATGCTCGTCAGCAACAGTTTGATGCAAACCCCAGATAAGTTTCAGATGTTTTAAGTTAACTTCTGTCTCTTTTGGAGACATTCTTTTGCTATCAACTACAAATAAATAAAAATTAAAATATCAGTGACACATTTGATCAAACACAAAGAAAGCATAAATTCAAAAATAAAGTAAAGTAAAAACAACCTATCCCATTGCCATAGGGAGGGCATCTGGGACCTTGATACACATCATTTCCAGTTAGTGGAGCATGTTGCCAATTTTTTATAACGACACCATGCTCAAAATAATCCCTATTGGCATTTGGGAGATTGACCACTAAAGCTCTATTTAAAAACCTAGTTTTTAAGTAAAAAGTACTGTCGCTGACAGCCCATCTATATCAAAACATGATTTCTGGAATTCCTATATGAGTTCCATGAATCTGATTTAATCTATGAACTCTGTTAACTATTCTCCACGTATTGGGGGCTATTTTTGCAAGAACCACATCAAAATATTGACAGAATTCCAAACACAAAGGGTTTGGGGGAAAAGAAAAGCCACATTCAGCAACAAAGAGACTGGGGAACCAATGTCCCTCAGCCAAACAAAAATAATCCGAAGGCCGAGAAAGTTCTTCCAAAATAACCCATGAAGGAATAGAGAAATCAGAACGCAACTTATCAAGCGACTCAACAAGGTAAACCATGGCGAATAAAGGAAATAAAAGAGAAGGAAGAAGATCTTACAGAAAAAGGATGGATCTGTTGACAACGAACAACGAAAAGGAAGAACGCACAAGAGAGAGAAAAAATGGAAAACTCAAAGATACAGATTTGAAAAAGTAAAAGACGATATGATTTTCTGCAACGCTTAAATACCTTACCTTGGGAAAAGGTAAAAATAATGATTACAAAGGGAGATGTTTACACTACCGGCGACTAAAAGGAAAAAAGGGCACGGAGATCGAAGCAGTTAGAAAAATTTGAAAAGTCTAATTCTATGAATTCGAAAAGGAAAAATAAATGCAAAGAACACGCTCCTAAAATTCAGGATGACCATTTAATCCCGCCATTTTTCGAGAAGAATGTTCCACACTCCTCAGTCTCGAACTGTGAAACATTGGGGGCTTCTGTCGATACCAATTTTAGTCTCCTGACATGGCATAATGAAGTGGAGACACGTGTCAATCTACATGGCACTAACAAACATTTCTGAACAATACCTTGACTTCGAGGAACTCAATTTCCCCGATCAACTCACCGAGCAGTAGGGGCTCATCGAGGAACTTTACTACACCGAGCAACTCATGGATACTGAGATACTTAGGCGGTCCGAGAAGCTTAGGCGATCCGAGCTACACCTCGATCAGAGCATTTATTATCAGACAATCAAGAGGATTAAATGTGCATTAAATGCTGAATATTATCATACGGATGTATACGCTTGTTGAACAGCTATGTATTACCCATTCACATGTACAGCCTCATGGCTATAAATACATTGTATCATCCTCATTATAAGGGGACCGTAATTTCTTGAGATAAATCCTACCTCGAGAATTCCCAAACAGTCAATAATAATACAAACAGTGGACGTAGGCCATTCGTTCAAAGCTAAACCACTTTAAAATCTCTTGTCTTATTTATTTTTTATCTGTGATTAAATAATTAGGGATAATCTAATTTTTTACATCAACAAATATATATATAAATAGTTGGAGTCGATGGATCATTCCGAACCACCTCTCATTTGGGGTCGATGAATCATTCCAAACCAAGAGTCCTTTATGTGTGTTAAAAGGATATGTTAGTGATAACTAATATTCAATATATGATTGTGTGATTAAATGTATTCCATATGCATAATCTACAGACTTAGAATAGTAGATAATGAGATGGATTGTAAATATCTTTGTAATAATTAAATAGCATGATGTAATTATTACAAGAATAAGGATAACAAGCAGTGAATACGTTATCTATGCTCATAACATATGAAATATGGATTATTAAAATGTTGCGAGTAGGTCATGGGGACTTAGTGAGGTGGTACATATAGTGAGTATTCTAATCTAGTTAACTGGGGTAGTATAACTAGGTGAACTAAGTATCCTCGTTAGACATGCACTATAGAAGAGAGGTGAGGAAGTTCAAGGGAGTGTGAGAACCCTTAATATGTGTAATCAATAACTCAATTGTGATAACTGCTTACAAAATATTTTTAAATGTTTTGAGTACTAACTCTTGCTATGTAAAATTTTTAAAAACCTTTTAGGTGCCCAGCCATAGGGACACCCAGCATGATTTCATTCCAGGGTTTTAGGAGATGCAGCACGTGTGGATGTTGCAGGGATTTCTTAGACGTTTCCTCTCTTTCAATTATAGTGCAGGATCTCAGTTTTAGTATTCTTATTTGGGACATATTGTCTAATTGTTACTTTTAGAGTTATTCTGATTATGGATTTTGAGTTGGTTTTCTTGGCCGTGGTTTTCGGCAAGACTTTATCTGTATTCAGTTATTTATGCGAATTGTTTTATTATTACTAAAATTGTATCATTTTGTATATTTTTTTTAATGCTTAAGGAAGATAAAATTTGGCACTAGCTTAATTTCACGTAGGTGGTTAGTAATTTAAAAATCTTTCGGCAGTGATGCTAAGAATGATCCATTTAAGAAACCTGTTTAAATTAAATTAAGGCTTGATCACCCAAGGTTTAATTAGGCGGGGTGTCACAGTCTCCCCCCAAACAATGTCAATCAGGATGCCATAGATAGTTAGTTTTTTTTAGTTTCAGCATCTTACATCCTGATTTGAAATTATTAAAAAATAAAAGATGATATAATTAATAAATGAAATCAGCAAACAGTGATGGAATCCTATAAAACAACAAACTTACCCAACCCAAGAAGATATAAAATTGCAAAAATTATAGATCTTGGGTATAACAAACCTACCATTCTCGAAATAATAAACACAAAGACGTAGATTGGAACTCATCACGACCCACTGGTGTAAGTGAAGGAATTGTGGCAGCGACATTGTTGTAGAGGTTTTTTTTATAAGGTCGGTAGAAAGGGTTTTTAGAAAGGAAGATTTTTTGAGGTGAACCCAATAGAACAATCGAATATACATTGACCATGCTTTTAGGAGGCAATAGATATCCAAACACCTAACAGTTTACATAGAATTAAAAAGAAAAATTATTATATACGCAAAAGGAAAAATTGTAATACTCCGTATTTTTACATATATTTATTTTATTATGAAATTTTAAAAATTAGGATTAATTAATTTAAAGGGAGAAAATTTAATTTATAATTAATTCGGTTTTAAGGGAAATAATTACTAGCGTGACGAGAGTTGGTAGTTATAAAAAATAATTATGTCAAAATATAATTATGTTGAACATTACGTAGTGAGTAACGTAATATTGTTTCAAAAATAATAATATGACCGGGGAAGAGATACACGACAGTTAAAATATAATTATTTAGGATGCGCGTTTGAGTCGCGTCACTATTATATATTGGGGGGTTAAAAAGGTAAATTATTTTTATATAACTCGAATGACTATTTTGAGTACGCCAGCCTGTTCAAAAGGGTCAAAATAGTCAGAAAACACTACTCGGGTGTTATATTTGGAGTACGGGGCATTTTACCCCAAAATGACACCCAATAGGGGTATTATAGTCTTTTGGGATTTTTGAGTAATTAAATGGAAGAAAATAGAATTAAAATAGGAACGTAGAGGGTTAGTGGTTTGTCAGTTGCAACCTACGTGAGAAAGAGAGAGAAAGAGAGGGAGAACCAAGGAGGAAGGAGACCCATTGGAGAACAAAGCCAAAAGTTGGAGATTTCTCACAAATAGTTACACCAAAGTGTAGATCGCGACGAGAGGATCAACCACATATCAAATTCAATCAGAGAATCAGAAATTCATCCCAAGGAAAGTGTTTATCTTGGTCCTCTTTTAGCAAATATTTTTCTTGTTGATTTAAATTAGATGATATAAACTTGTTACAATGAAAACTTAGGTTTAATTAGACTGATTTGTAAAGAAACCTTATGAATTGGAGATGGGTTTGCATGTAGAGGATCTTCCTGTCTTGGACTTGTTAAATTTGGTAATTATATGTTGAAATTATGAAATTAATTGGGAGTTTTGAAGGTTTAAAATTTCTGGGTTCACATTTAAGAGATTTATTAGGAATTGAAGAAATTATTGAGTTCCATTTGAGTATATAAGGATTTGACCTTTATTTTGTATTAGAAAGTATCTTAGGGTAATTTGGAATTTTTTTAGAACATTAAATTAGATTTGGGTTGAGTTTTGGATTGATATTGAAGATTGAAAGTTGGAAATATCGAATTTGTAGAAGAACAGGGGTTTGCCCGGATTTCTCGTTCGAAGTCTGCCCAGGTCGTTCGAACGAACTCATTCGAACGAGACTTCAAATGAGAATTCAAGTGACCCTTCTAATGGAATGATGGAGTTCATTTAAAGTGGGAACTTCGTTCGAACGAACTCGTTCGAATGACCTCCATACTTGACTTCTAACGAGATTTCAGAATGGCTTTTTAGGGTCCGATCGAGCTAAAAATCATCCTAGGTTTATTAAAGTAAGAGCCATAGCCTATGTGAGTATCAGGCAACGTAAGTTTTGAGTTAGTATTTAGTTGGGAGTGTGATTGTTCTCGGGATATAGAAAGTTTATATAACCTAGGAAGGATGGTAGGTTCAAGAGAGGTAAAGTATGAATGAATAACGGTGAGAGTAGAAATGATAATATTACCCACTTATTATGGGAATTGGGTTGCATGAATGCCTATTAAGTTATATAAGTTGTGTTCATGCTTTTTATTTGGAATATTATATGCATGACATACCTATCTACTGGCTATCGAATGGAGGTTAGCTCGTTGTGGATGACCATAACTTGTGTGCCTTCGGGGGATTTTGAGTAGTATCACTCGAGCATGGAACCTAGGTATGGGCTATCTGTGAGAACGATAGTGGTGACGGTCGTATGGGTGCATAGGTATGTGCGTAGCCCATCAGCTTGGGACTATGTTCGCCTCCAATATGTGTATATATTTTATTGGTTCTTGAGATATTGAACCTGTTGCCCTTCATGCGTAAGCGTTGCAATGGGACTAGATAGTCGAGTATGCCTAGCACCAGGGGTTTCTTAACCATGGGTGAAATATTGACATATATATACACACACACACACACACACACACACACACACACACACACACACATATTGAGATTTTACATATGTATACGGAGTTCCTATTCTGTGTTTCATATTAGCTGCTTTATTACAATATATACTTATTGGGTCAGTAGTTGGGAATTAAAAATATTCTGAGAATGAGTTAAATAATATTTAAACCTAATCCTAAATAATATCAATATATTATCTTCGGGTTATTTAGATATTTTATACGGCATAGTGGTTATACTACGTATAGTCAGGCAAAGTATCATGACTAGTATGGGTAGTTAGGCTCGTTAGGCCTGCACGCTAGATGAGAGGTGAGCATCTCAAGGGAGTACGCTAAGTTAACATGAATAAAATTTGTGTTAATTAATCAATTTAAGTACTTGCTATATTTAAATTGTTTTCTACTTGGGCTCTGACCCATTTTTCTGCACAACTATTTTCTTGTTCCTTTATTTTAGGTGCTCAGCCACATGGATACCAAGCTTAGGAGATTCCATTCAATTGCTGAGTTGTAGCTGCCGTGGAAGCTATAGGACATTGCTAGTAGATGCTTCATAGTCTATTCTTTTTATCTATTAGTTATTTACTTTAGTTGGACATGTCGTCCCTTCCTATTTTATATTCAGATATTTAGATATTTTATTCTATTAGTAGACTTTTATTTCATGGCCTTGGATTATTGTATGGGATTTTGACTGGAAGTGTTTACTCCAGTTATTTATTTTAATTCAGCTGGTTCTTTCCTTATGTTTTTGAGATGAATGGTATTAGTTAATTATTTCCTTACATGATGATGGTTAATAACAAGATAAAATTTTGACATCAACCTTTTTAAATATTAGGTGGTTAGTTTTAATTAAATAAAATTGATAGTTTTCAACAGTGATGCATTATCTGAACCAAATAACTATTCTGGATTTAATTAATAAAGGACTGATCACCCAGTATTTAATTAGGCGGGGTGTCACAAAAATAATTACAAAAAAAAAAAAAAAATAGTAAAGAGTTTTAAATGTTTAATTTAAGAACCAAAAACCTTAATTTAGTTTGATGTGATTTCCATACTTTTAAAACACAAAATCGATGTTTTGAAGAGCCACTTTCAAAAACGTAGATTATAAAATATTAGGAAAAAGATCCATAACAATGAAAAAATAATCGGAGAAAAAATAGTATTCATACTAAAGCTCACAATCCATTTGTGCTCTAAACACAAATCAAAATTCACCTAATAGTATTCATAGTGTGCATATATCAATAGAATTCATACTTTGAGTCCTCGTAGATCATTTACTCCAATGCTTAGCTAATGAATAAAATCATTTACTAATACTGCATAAATTGGGACTTAATTTACTCTAAAAAGTTGGAAGATATGTATACCTTTGCGATACAATGGGGTTTAATACCACATAAATGAAGTCGGAAGTCCCATTCTTGCAAGCGACGACCCATACTGATTATAAAAAAAGGCAATAAATCATAACACAACCGAAATTAAAGTGTTCGAGGGACAAAATAGTATACCTTACAATTGAATATGATTGCAATTAGTGGTTAATCTGCAAAATAAAAGTAGCAAAAATTGCATAAATTTCCATCCCAACATCGAACCAATATTGGACACCACGATACCACCTTAACCACCACCACCCCCAAAAAACATACCCACTCCCAAGATGCATAAGTATCCATCCCAACAACATATAACCCATATCGTAACACCCCCGCGCACAAAAAAAAAACACCCACACCACCTCCACCATCAGAAAAACATAAAACAACCAACACAAATCCCTAAGATATAATTGAATATTTTATAGACAAAAGATAATATATAAATTAAAATCTGAAGTATATACCCATTTTAGTGTCACTTTAGCATCATAGCTTCAAGGCCACCTAGATATAAGATTCTCATCATGAAAACCATGTTCGAAAACTTTGAACCTGCAGTAGATAAGAAAATGTCAAAAAGCTAACAAATAAAATATTTAACAAATAAGACCCATACAAACCATATCAATAGATAAAAAATGACAAACACAAAAATCCTAAAAGTTGAACCCCAAAACCGTAAAATTTGAAATATAAATTATAGAGGTCATACCATGAACATCCAGTTAGTACCAGAAAAGAAAAAAAAGAAACTAACAAATGAGCCCTAAAATTTCAATCAGAAATAACTAAGAATCATTGAAACATTGAAATTGATGGTAAAAAACATTGAAAGTAAGGGTAAAAAAAAAATTAAGAATCATACTCTGAAAATGTTGTCTTCATAGATCTGGGAGGGTCTGAATAGTTTTTTTGCGACGTGGGGTGAACATCCTCTGGCTCCAGCAGATGGCTCAATGGATCAGTCTGAACAGAGGGTGGGAGCATCGTAGCTGGCTATAGTGGCGGTAACATGGTAGCTGGTCATAGCAACGGAGGAAGCGTGGTAGGGTCAAGGTATAGGAGGGTTTCAAATAAGGTTCTTGTTGTGTGGGGAAATGAAAAACAGGAGATCTGAAATGTGAGGCATTTGAAATGTCGGATGACGGTAGGGCTTGTCTCAAGAGTCACCCGTGTTTTCTCACCATTTATCACCATTTTCCATGTCATAATGGATAAATGGTGACATGACACAACCTCATACCCTTAGATCGTTTCTGAAAATTCGATCACATCCGTTGATTCGTTGGAACAGTAAAACGCCCTCCTCTCATATATATATATATATATATATATATATATATATATACTGTGAAATGCTTTTATTCTCAAAATACATTTGATACCGATGATTCTGTCATTTGTTATATGTGTATATCTCTCGATATAAACATCTGATTTGAATTTCGAAATTATTGATTCGGCCTATGGAAACTCTCTTACTATGTTGGCCTTAACTATCGGGTGAAAATATTTGGGTGGTACCTTCCTAACTAGTTTATCGCTGGTGTGCCCTAATTAAGGCGTTGTTCCAGAGATCATGACTTTCTGATATCATGATTTTTAGTCTGTGTTGTTACCTGGTGGAAACATTTGATAACACTATCTATCTGGGTATTAGAGTGTACGTGGCTGCTAATCTGAATAACTGACATATTTCTCAATTATTTTATCTATTGTGTTCTAAACTATTTGTTCTGAAAATATATATTGTCTTTTACTTTCTATATATTACTACAAATTCCTATCCATATATGTATATATGCCTTCTGTTCTAAATTGAATAGGTACCAATTTTTTGAAAAACCATGAAATGTGTGGAGATTGAACCTCATTCGGCTTTTAGGCTTGGGGATGGAATGAAAAAGGACTATGTTGAAGATTTAGCTTTTAAAGCTCTTTTTATTACTTTAGGTAAAACGTTTGTTTTATCATATAAACATTTTTTGGCTCTCTTGTAATAAGTTTTAAATTTTGTCTTAAGTTGTAATTCGTTATTACTTTTAATATATATGAAGTTTCCTTTTAAAAAGCTATGACTACGTAATTCCTTCACTTTCAATCTTTTACGATTCATGACCATGTGAATGTATTTTCATGCATTTATTTAAGAAAATTTTTAATCCATAATATTGAATGCCTTGGTGGCATGTCAAGGCACTTGTTCCTACTAATTTTGGGATGGGGTCATGAAAGATTGGTGGTAGCCAGAGTTACTTGAGAGAGAGAGTCACTGTCGCGGTGGCCGAAGCTAGAGAGAGTTAGGGTTTAGAAAGAGAGAGATCATGAAATGAAAAACTGATTAAAGGTGTTTATACATAGAGGGTATGGTCACGGTCCTGAGCCGTGACCCTAAGATATGACAATTTATATTTTTACACGTCATTAACCTATCACTGTCCTAGACCGTGACTTGATTCGTGACGTGTAAAAAAATAAATGGTCACGTCTTGGGGTAATGGTCCAAGATCAGGACCAACTCCGATGACAATTTTAAAATGGTCACGGTCCGTGATCGTGACCCATATCAATTAAAACCTTAATATTTATCATGCATGTGGTCACGATCTAGGGCCGTGCCCCACTTTGGCAGAAGTTTTGGTGACCATTTGGTCACGAGTGTGGTCACGGAACAGGGCCATAACCACAACCATTTAATGTCACCCTTTTGCTCTGTCATGACCTTTGTCATGCACTTTTGGGGGCTTCATTATCTCCTCATGTGTACGGTTGCATGGTTGCTAGGATGATGTGTTCCTGGTAATATATCTCATAATGTACCGAGTGATTATTTTAGTCACAAGTACATTTAGAGAGAAAATGGTGAAGTTTATATCAATGTATTGTCATCATACAAAATCCTTTGATTTAAATACTTTTGGTTTCACAAACACCAATGCACCTCGTGGAGAAGTAGATCATCAACAATATGTACAGTCTAGAACTTTTCCTAACAAAGTGTTAGTCAATGTAGCATTAATATGGCCAAATGTATTCAAAGAAAAAGGAGAACAAAAGATAATGGAACCAGAAAATACTGATGATAATGATTTGAATGTAAATTTTAAAGATTTATTTATTTATGTTGTTTGGTTTGCTTATGGATTTGAGGAATCCATCCAAGACATAACCAATCATATTAAACCTTTATTTAAAAAGGCTTATATCAATGGAGTCTTGGTAAATAAAATTATGATAGATAATTGAGTTACTGTAAATATTATGACATACTAGAAATGATAAGAAGTGAAAAATTGGCTCAAAATCAAATAGTGATTTTAGGTTTAGATGACTGCAAGAAATCTACTAAAGGATTTTTTTCTAACGAATATATATTTTGAAACTAAAAAATCTAAAACAAATTTCTTTATAATTTATGCAAAGGAAAATTTTAGTGCTTTATTAGGAAGGGATTTGATTCATGCTAACAAGTGTATATTTTATTCCATACATTAGACATTACCTTTAAGGTTAAATTATAAAAATGTAGATTAGGTGGAGGCTAATAATTTGCCTTTCTATGTAAGCTCAACCTATGTTGAAGTTCAACTGTACTAGAAAAATATTGAGCGAGTTAAAGAAAATGCCCTACATTTGATGTATCAATTGATGACTGGGATGAGATGGCTTTTGGTTTGATGGAACCATTAGACGATGAAAAAATAGTTGTGTGATGGATAGAATGCTCACCAAAATAGAATAAATATATAAGACCATGGCATTGGTCTTGTAAAAATTTTGAGACTTCGAGATAATTTTTTTTATTAGTTATAAGAAGAGTGTTAATTGGGATGATTATGTCTTTTGAGAAGACAAAGGGGAAGAAAATATATAAATATTGTTGAGTTATTAGGTTCCCATGTTATATACGAAGAATTGAAGATTGAAAACCAGATCCATTGGTGGGAGTCATTATAGGCACTAATAAAAATAAAAGAATAACTTATATAAGTTATAAACTAAGAGAAGAAGACTAATGATTGGTCACATTATTGTTGCACAAGTACAAGGACTGTTCTCCTTAGTGTGAGGAAGAGATATGGTTAAATAAGAATTCAGTGGAACATAGGTAGCCTATTAAAGAAGATGTAAACTTCTAAAACAATTGTCTCGATAGTTGAACATAGAGGTTACATAAAAAATAAAAGTGGAAATTATAATGTTGCTCAAGGTTGGATTCATCCAAACAACCAAGTATATTTAATGATTATTTAATATACTTCCCATCATTACGAAAAATGGTAAATTTCAAGTTTTCATTTATTTTTAGAATTTAAATGCAGGTACACCTAATGAAAAAATATCCAATGAATGTAGTTGATCTACTTGGTTGAATGATCTTCTAGAAATGTTATATTGTCAATGAAGGATGACCATTGTGAATACAACCAAATATGTATGGATAGGGAAGATGTACATAAAACTTCATTTAGATTCCTAGGGAATCTTGGAAGCTTTAAATGGATAAAAATGCCTATTGGCTTGATGAATGCATGAGCCACTTATCAAAAGGGAATGAATACCGTTTTATGGTATGGTTGATATCTTTTTAGAATGTAACATTGATAATATAATTGTAAAATCCAAAAACCACACCAGACCACATAGTGCATTTAGAAACATCTTTCTAAAGAATGACACATTAATAATTGAAGTTGAATCTTTCAAAAGGTGATTTCGGAGTTTCATGTGGAAATATTCTAGGATACCTGGTGCACAAAAAGGGATTCAAGTGGATAAAAACAAATCTAACCCTATAATTGAAAGTAAGGCTCCCAAACAAAATATAATTACAAAGGTTTTTAGGGAAAGTTAACTTTGTTTCAAAATTTATTTATAATCAATCTAGGAAAACTAAAACCATTTCTTCTTTTTTGAAGTTGAAAGACCAAGAAGAATTTGAAGCATCCAAATCAGTTGTCTTCCTAGGTTTGCATGAGTCTATATTGATTTAGATTGTTCAACATGTTTTTATATATTATCCAAACATTATTAGATTTTGAGAAACTCACCCTAGTACATCATCAACAAGGCATCTCAACATCCAATACATGTAATCTCAAGCCAAGGAAGGGTAAAAATGAAAAATTTACAAAGTGGAATGGTTCATGCATATTACACATTTGTTAACACAATTCTTCACATTTTAAAATAAATTCTAGGCACATTTCGAATTATATTTATAATATTTGTGTGCTAAAATTTTCCATATAATAAAAATAAGTCTAAAGTTGGACAAAATAATATTCTCATATATTTCTAATTTTTAATATTTTTAATTGAATTTATATGCATTTTTTATTAATTATATTCATTTAGAAATATATTTTATAAATCAATTTAATATTGGAAAAATATGTGTTGTATTCTGAATTGGCTCGTGTTAAACATGTAGTGGGTATATATGTTATTGTCTTTACACGTGTATTGTGTTTGTTGCGTTTCACAAACTTGATATTCATATTACACTATTGGATAAAACATCAATGGTTCACGTTCCTATACGTGTGATATAGCTAAAGGCCAATAAAATTTGAGTAACCTCCCGTTGTTATCGGTTAACGTCATTTTTAAGCTTTATTAATGATGTTGGATTTCCAAACCTTCGAATAAAATGATCTCAACCGTCCATTTACACGTTTTCAAACCAGCCTAAAGGATTTTCTTCTCCAGCCTATAAAGGCATTAACTCTCAACACTTAAGAAGTTTAACAACTATATATATATATATATATATATATATATATATATATATATATATATATATATATATATATATATATATATATATATATATATATATAGAGAGAGAGAGAGAGAGAGAGAGAGAGAGAGAAGAAAAGAGAAAAAAAGAGAAGGGGGAGAAAATAGAGAACTTAGAGAGATAAATACCCTAACATGAATAGAGAGTAAAATAAAGAGTGATAAAAAGGGATAATTGGAGGTTAAAGGTTAGTAAGTGAGAGAATTTTTAAAATCTTCACCATTTACACATTTCTTAGTGTGCTTGATTTTCCAGTTAAATTAACATAGTCAACTCAACACTCAAGATCTACAAGCTTTTACAGTAAAAGAATTACTCAAGTCACCTAATAGAAGTTTTAAATCTAAAACTTAGATAAATATCTTCATAAAAGTGAACTTAGGTTATTAGTTACCTTTCTAACACATCTAGTGTTATTATAAAAACATTTCAAGTTTTCATCAAACTAGGTTATTTAAAGAGAAAATAACATTAAATTTTGACTTTTTAACTTTGTTAAAAATTGTCTTAGTATTTTTAAAATTGGAATGGAAATAGGAACACGAGAGATCATTATAAGCAATTGAAGTGTTTTTAACAAATCGCCCTGCATTATCTCCATCAAGAAGTTTACATAGTTGTTGTAGACTCTTCAATTGGCACAAGTTTAGCTTATGATAATGAAATAAATAAAAAGCAAGTTGTCTATTATCTAAGTAGGTTTCTAATCTCAAATGGAAAAATAATGTTTAACTTTGTATTTCACAAGGAAATTATGATATTGCTTGCTTCCTAAAGAAGTTTTTCTTATTTTGGAATTTAAATTGATTAAATATATTCTTGTTAAACCTATTCTAGTGAATATAATTGGTAAATTGGGTTTAACTCGATTAGAGTTTTGGTTACATTAGGTTCCAATAAAAGGATGTAAAAGGTTAAGCTTGAACTGAGTTTCTATCAGACCATTCTTATGAGGATGAATCTAAAGGAAAGTATTTAAATTGATTATGTCTCTTTAAGCCCTAGAAATTATGGTTTGATTCTAAAAGAGAACACATGTCATGTATATGTGATAATACGCAAATATTGTGTATTTCATCTCTCGAACCTACGCATTTTATCCCCCTCGGGTGCCTTAATCTCTATATTTAAGCCTGTTAACCAGACAACCTCGGTTTATATTGTTAACATTCTATATGAGGTATAATTGGGTTTTTGTGGGTATTTAGGTACTAAGAATGGAATTCAGATGCATTCCGCTCAAGTTTCATACACAATCGCACGTTCAAGGGCAATTTAATCAATTCACATTTTGGGCACCTGGACCATCAACTTCATGGAAGATGTAGTTCTCCTCTCAAGCTTCGTGTGTCCATGAACGATGCACGATTCGGATCCCTAATGAAGACGTTATGGCACTTTTGGCAGAAGAGAAAGACATTAAAACCAAAAGAGGGGAGAAGAGAAGGAAATGGAATGTAGTAGGCTCACACCTGCTTCATTGATCGATCGATCTTTCACATTTTTCCATCGAGGTAAGACAGTGGGTTTGGTTTTTTTCCATCGATCGATCGACCAAATGGGTCGATCGATCGATCCCCGTTTTTTTTAGATATTTTGCTTTTCTTTTCTTTCTTATTTTCTTTTCTCCCAACTTACTATATAACCCATTTTTTTTGTAATATCAGATATACTTAGTTTTAGAAGACATTTTGGGATAGGGTTTGGTTTTGAGATCTCATCTTCTTCTCTTCTTGGGGTGACATCCATTTAGTTTCGTAAGATTGAATTATTCATTATCATCTCCTTTAATATAGTTTTGTTCTTCATTTTCCTCGCTTTGTAAATTAGTTTCATGCTTTGTTAATTAGTTTAATTGCTTTATTTCTTGCTTTCCTAGTTTAATTAGTTGTAATTTAGTTTAATTCATGTATTGCCCTTAGATAAATAGGGTCGGCATTTCGTTCCGCCATTAACGGGCCCCGAGCTCCGAGAATTTAGTTTTGTGCAAAACTGCGTTTAATTGAACCCACACAAATTAAAGTCGGATTATTATGCGTTTAACTTTCTTTGTCATGCAACATTAGTGTTTATAGCGATAATCCGAATCTAATCAGCGTGCGACCAGTTTTTAGTTAAATGTTTATTCTCGTAACTTTGGCTTAAATTCCTTATTGTGTGAAGTTTATGATTAATAGATAATGCTCGATTAAATTTCTCTCGAGCCGAAATTCTGATTAGTAGTTGTTTCGATCCGTATGGTTGGATGCTATCCCAATCCTCGCTTTACCTCTTTTTAGATTTAACTTCTCTCTTTTCTTTTATTTACTAACATACATCACCCTTTTATAATTTTAGTCCTGAATCATAATCCGATTACGAGATATACTAACACTCCTTGTGGATTCGATACCCGACTTCCGCTATACTTGTATTTCAAGTTTAGTCATAACTTAGGTTTTTGTATAGAATTGGTGAGCCGAATATAAAACGACTAGTGCGGAGGTGACTCTCGCGTCGCGGCAAAACCCAGTCTATCAAATGGTGCTGTTGTCGGGGAATGTTTTGTTATAGATTGTAATTGTCTTATTATTTTGTAGTATTCTTTCTTTTGTATTTTTATTCTTTCTTTTAACTTTTTTTTGCAGGACTTCTACACTTGAGCGCCTAGAAATGCTTGAATTTTCCTGTGCGCGCATCATCTTTGTGGAAATAGCCGTCTCGAGCCTTTGTTGGGGTAAGCATGTCTTATTCCAATCCTTTAGGTAATCATGATGATAATTCTCAAAATCCTCGTACGCCTATGACTTTTGGTCAATACTTAGAGTCCCAAAAAATTACAAATTCAAAAATGACTTTGGGCGAGTATTACAAAAGTCAAGCTTTGAAGTGCGTGTATTTTGAGGATGGTGATAACGATTTTGGGCCTCTAATTCCTTATAATAAGGATGTTGAAACTAAAAGCTATATCTTTCAAAATTCTTATAAATAATGAGTTTGATTATAGTTCCGATAATAATTTTCAAACTTCTCATTTCCAAGAATCCGCACCTCGACCTATGACTTTCGACGAGGGTTTGTTTATGCTTGATAATGAGAGGTATGAAAACCATTATCGAGAAGAAAATCGTTTGTGGGAACATGAATTGAATTTATTATTTGAATCCGACGGTGATTTTTCTTCCGAAACTTTTGAAGTCGAGGAATGTTTTGAACCAAATGAGGATTTTATGCCTACTTTGGAACAAACAATTCTTGACTTGGGCCATGGTTGAATAGAGAATGAAAGCGAGGATGAAATGGATGTAGTATCTATTTGCAATGAGATGATTTCTTCTTTGGATCCCAAAGAAGAAAGTTTCATTGAAAATGATCATATCTCCTTTGAAATTCCAACTTTTAGTGATGATAACTCATCTTTTGAGTTTGAATTTCTTTCCTCTCCTTTTTCATTCTTCGTTATCACACCATCATAAGTACCCGATGAATCGATGTCGAACTTTAAAAAGTTCAACCCTTTCACCGAGGAGGAGTACTTGCTCTAGTTGCTTTCCATGAAGGCATCTTTTCCCTCATGTGCGCCACTTCCCATTTCGCTTGCTAAATCTTTGGGTTGAAATTCATTTTTTTTGGTCCCCTTGTGTATTTGTCACCCGTCCTAACCAAATCCCCCATCCTCCCTCCCAAATTTTTAATTGGGGATGGTTCACCTTTTCCACCACCCACATGCCTTCCGTCGTTGAACGAAATTCCTATTTTTCGGGAGGAATGCATGAAAGGGAGGGTCCACCATTGATCCTCCAAAGTCAAATTGTATTTTGGGTGGAACCTCAAAAATTTATACTTCTAGTGTATAGTTATTTAGGAGTCTAAATGGTAGGTTATACATAGTTAGCTTTTTATTCTTTTTTTCTTTTTATTTTAGTCTAATGTAATTAGTTAACTTTTTGTTATTTGTTTTCGCTATGCTTGTTACTAACTTGTGTTGTAGAATCATTGGACTCGCACTTTACAGAGATCGCTCCATTTTGGGTAATATCTCTTTTTTCCTTCTTCAACTTGGTTCTTAATTAACATTGAGGACAATGTCAGGTTTTAAGTTAGGGGGTGTGGGATATTCTATCCATTCATTGGTAGTGTCCATGTTTTTGCTCACATGTTAATTAGTATTCTTTTCTTAGAAAAATTGAAAAATTGCAAATTGATTTTCTTTCTTTTTTCTCCTTTTTTGGGATTTTTGCCTTCGTTTCCGGTGATAAATTTCAATAATTGCCCAATCCAACAGACAACCCAATGATGCATGTTCCCGATTTTAGAAGTTATTAGACTTTAGTCTCGATTATTGATATTATGAATAACTTCATGAATTAAACTTTAATCCCATGAGCACATACACTTTTATCGTTCTATTGATTTGGTTTAAGATTTTTATAACTCGGTAATCTTTTGTTTCATTGTATATACTTAAACCGAGTAAGCTTTGTACCTTTTGTCATTTGTGAGTGTATACACTATTCTTTTCTCATTGAAAACGTTGAATTCGTTGGTAATCTCTTTATTCTTTAATTGACCATTCATTAATTGAGTTCATACTTGAAATGTGTTACTTGATCATAATTTTCATATATTATTTTGACTCAAGAATTGCATAAACTTTTGGAAATGATCATACGCATTCTTCGTTATATCACCCATATTGACCTTGACCTCACCTTTTATATGTTCCCTAGTCAACCCACTTGAGCCTAAATACTAGGCTTTCGTTTCATAACCCAAATCCCATGCCAACTCAAAATTGGAGTTTTAAGCCATACATATACTTTCCATACCTTTGTTTGGAATGATACTTGGGATTGAATGATATGGTTGTGTGCCGGTTGCAATTTAGGCATGTGAGAGTGAGATAAGTAAAGAAAGGAGATGTGAAAGAGAAAAAGAGAAAGCAAAAAGAAAAAGAAAACAAAAGAAAAACATGAGAAAAAGAAGAAAAGAAAAGAAAGAGAAAGTTGTATATGTTGTGTATATAGTTCAATAATCTTTGATTACTGTCCCTGGTGATACATTCAATGCCTTTTTGGAACTTGTTTTCCAATTTTGATATTGCTCGCATTTTCCCATTATCCCGAGTTTTCATTCCGAACACTTTATATCCGTACATACATATCCTTCATTTCATACCCTAGCCTAACCTACATTACAACCCTATTAAAGTCCTATGTGATCTTAGGTTAATGTAATTTAAAAGTTTAAATAGTTTTGCTAATTTGTGAAAATACATTTCGCCTCCTTTAATGTGCGGTATATTTCACTGAGTTTACTATTTTTATTTTCTATATAGCGTTCTTCTTTTATGACATGTGCGCGGCCTAGTTTCCCTTTACATTTAATCCTTATGCCCGCATGTCCCTTCTGTTACCTCCCTGTTTCAAGTGAATTCATTTGATGAGTGTAATGCCCGTGAGGATTGAATTTTATGCATGCTTTGATATTTAGTATTCGGTTTATTTAAGTTTTTGCCAAATCACACTTTGAATGTGCTCGATCCCCTCCCACATTTAAGGTTTCAATTCTATGAGGTTCATTCTATAATGTTAATGATTTGAACTTTTGCATGAATTCATTTGTTATGCTAATAACATGTTGAAATCTTGTTCGTATTGTTGGGTTTGTCGCATGTGATTGGGCATATTTTGAGGAAACTTTATGATGTTTATGGATTTCATGCTTGAAAACCCTCACGAGATGACACTCGTCCACCAGGGTAACCTGGGGGTTTAACGGCTTATTGCATACGCTAAATGCAATCGAATCGCTCGCGAAAGTGTCCTTATGATTTTATACCATATTTTTTTGCTTATCCTGCTTTTGGTTTGCTTGTAGTTCTAGTTGCATCCTATTTCATTGCCAGGGACTAGAAATGTGTCAGTTAGGGGGTGTGATAATACGCTAATATTGCGTATTTCATCTCTCGAACCTATGCATTTTAGCCCCCTCGGGTGCCTTAATCTCTATATTTAAGCCCGTTAACCAGACAACCTCGGTTTATATTGTTAACATTTTATATGAGGTATAATTGGGCTTTTATAGGTATTTAGGCACTAAGAATGGAGTTCGGATGCATTCCGCTCAAGTTCCGTAAGCAATCGCACGTTCGAGGGCAATTTAGTCAATTCACATTTTGGGCACCTGACCCATCATCTATATGGAAGTTGTATCCCTCCTCGCAATCTTCTCATGGTCGCAAATGGTTCGCGATTCGGATCCCTAACGAAGAAGTTACGACACTTTTGGCGAAAGAGAAAGACATTGAAACCAAAAGAGGGGAGAAGAGAAGGAAAAGGAATGCAGTAAACTCACACCTGCTTCATCGATCAAGGCCCATCGATCAATTGATCCTTCACCTTTTTCCATCGAGATGAGACAGTGGGCTTGGTTTTTACCGTCGATCGATCGACCAAATGGGTCGATCGATCGATCCCCTATTTTTTTTTAGATAATTTTCTTTTCTTTTCTTTTTTCCCAACTTACTATATAACCCAATTTTGTTGTAATATCAGATATACTTAGTTTTAGAAGACATTTTAGGTTAGGGATTTATTTTGAGATCTCATCTTCTTCTCTTCTTGGGGTGGCATCCATTTAGTTTTATAAGATTGAATTATTCATTATCATCTCCTTTAATATAGTTTTGTTCTTCATTTTCCTTTCTTTGTAAATTAGTTTCATGCTTTGTTAATTAGTTTAATTTATTTATTTATTTATTTCCTATTTTAATTAGTTGTAATTTAGTTTAATTCATGTATTGCCCTTAGATAAATGGGGTCGGGATTTCGTTTCGCCAGTAACGGGCCCCGAGCTCCGAAAATTAGGTCTTGTGAAGTCGGATTATTACGTGTTTAACTTTCTTTTTCATGCAACGTTAGTGTTTATAGCGATAATCTGAATCTAATCGGCGTGCGACCAATTTTCAGTTAAATGCTTATTCTCGCAACTTTGGCTTAAATTCCTTATTGTGTGAAGTTTATGATTAATTGATAATGCTCGATTAAATTTCTCTCGATTCGGAATTCTGATTAGTAGTTGTTTCGATTCGTATGGTTGGATGCTATCCAGATCCTTGCTTTACCTTTCTTTAGATTTAACTTCTCTCTTTTCTTTTATTTACTAGCATACATCACCCTTTAACAATTTTATTCCTGAATTAGTAATCCGATTACGAGATATACTAACACTCCCTCTGGATTCGATACCCGACTTACCGCTATACTTGTATCGCAAGTGTAGTCGTAACTTAGGTTTTTGTATAGAATTGGTGAGCCGAATATAAAACGACCGGCGTGTAGGTGACTCTCGCATCGCGGTAAAACCCGATCTATCAATAGGGGTTATTTAAAATATCCAAAACATGTCAAGACAAAACATAAGTTTAGGATAAAAAGAATATCGTATTAAAAAAATCAAGTAAAATGCGAAGCAATCATATTGAGCCCAGAAATCCTTCGAAGTGTCAAAGCCTCTATGATTGAAGGATCATAAAAAAACTAATTAGTGACTACATATGTAATCGTGATGGGTTGACCTATAAAACCAATAAACCTTGGAAAATAACTAGTGACTACATATGTATTCATGATGGGTTGACTTATACAACTAATAAGCCTTGGGTTTTCTATCTAAGCCCCTAGATCCTGAATGAAAAGGTGAGTGAAATGGCTCACAAGTCTTATTGAGTTAATCTCAATGAGAGATTATAACTAATATGGAATTTGAATTATATTATAAAACACTTACCTTTGCTCCAAAATATGTTACCCTTGATGGAAATCGATATTATTGATGTTCATAATGGTTGGAGAAATCCTATAAACAGATATTTAACCAATACTAGTTTTAAGGCTAACGGGGTTGTTACGTTGACATACATAAAAGATATAATTAATGATGGAAGACTACTAAAAAAGGGTGTTGATGGTTTGATTTTGGATACGGAGGCAGAATAAAATGCTCTCAACCTCGAAAATTATCTCATATAAGTGTTTTAGAAAAGGGTATTTAGATAATTTTTAAATGAGTAGGAAATTGGCTATTTATAGAAGATTATAAAAAAAGGTCATTTTGTGTACACGGTTCGATCCAACTGTTAGCACGATGTTGTCTAGTATGGTCATCAACTGTTGGCCATGCACATGGGCTCAATTTAAAGTTGTGCACATGCCCACCAAAATTGACCTTGCGAACAATCCTGTTAAAAGACCATTCAAAACAGTTGAAAAGTAAAAATGAAACTTAGTCAAATTTCCAAAATGATTTAAAACTTTTAAAACCATATGAGACATTTATAAATGTCACTTGAATCCCTTTTATTTCAAACCCTCATGCATTTTGAAAACAAGTGCAATTTGAAATACCATTTTAAGAAAAATGTGCACATGTGTGATTAGCCTTGTAATAACATAATCAAGTACAAAGGATATATCTTCAATATTCATTTGGATGTGAGGCTTCAGAATTCCTCAAATTGAGTGGCAGTGCATGATCTTCAATCTTAATCTTCTAAGTTCACTAACCTAATCTAGACTATACCTCACTCAATATGAGTCAAGTCGATTTGACTTGATATACTCAAAAAGTTAATGTTTTGTCATAGGGATATAACCAATTATATAATAATACAGTGTTTACATTTTCAATATTATATAATAATACCGTGTTTACATTTTCAATATCCTCTTTGGCCATTCTGTGGAAAAACTCCCCAAAAATAAAAATCTCTTATCACCTGTACAAAACATAAATTCATTAGCCATATAGTTAATGTAGTAGGAGGTAATGTACAGTATCTAGCATGACCAAGATGACAAACACAAAAGTCATGTCTGAACATGGGCTAGAGTCAAAATCATCATTGTTAAGACTAAAATCATATGAAACAATAAACAACATCACACGGGAAATATCACGCACAAAGAGACATTCCCTTACTATGTGATATTCCGAAAATATTAAGAGATATAGATGATAAAGAAATGTGACGAGCAAGTGAAAGAATTAAAATGTGAACAAGTTAATCAACATCTAATCAATGTACCAAAAGATACCAAAATGATAATCAATCAAGTGATAACATATGAATAGCAAAATATAAGAACAAATGCGCTCAAACCATAACAATTCCCAATACAAACATAAACTCCCTCTATCATATATTTCTCTCTCTTAATAAGTGATGGTAAAATTTACTCCCCCTTTTGACATAAAGAAAAAGAGAGAAATGAATTTTACACCATTTTAATATGAATGTGAACAAAGTTTTTCTCCCCTTTTTTGACACGAAAAAGGAAAATAGAAATCGAAAGCATAGATAATATGTACACTACACCAAATATGTCGGATTATCATGGTCATTGACCTTGACAAGTTGAACTTGTCAAAGTTAATGACCGTGATAATTCTGGGGGTGATAACTTTTGTTATCACGGACAAGTTCATTTGACTTGCCACGGTCATGTCACGGTCTTTGACCTTAACAAGATTTATCACGATCAAAGACCGTGACAAACTCATGACAATATCTAAAAATTTGTCACGGTCAATGATCGTGACATGTTTTATTTATTACAAACTTGTCACAGTCAATGACCGTGATAAATCTGAGTAGAAGTTAAAAAAAATCTGTTGGACAGTTTGGCCACTACCACTGCCCAGTAGTATATTTGTACCTGTTATAGCAAAATTGTACCTTTTTAGATAGCATATATCCAAATAAAATTGAAAGAATTCACCAAATCATTGCATATATAATTCCATATCTAAACCAAAATGTAACAATCAAAACACTACAAATATAATCCAAGTGTCCAGATAAAATAGATACAAATAATGTCATGTGGTAGGTTTAAGGAGTAAGGAAGGCCACACGACAAACTCATTGAGACACCCCTGAATATGCAGCACGCCGCATTGTCCACTCAACTACAATGGGACGTTCTCCTTCCCGGTTATCACATGTGTGACGAGCACCTTGGTCTCAATGTCTTGAAGCGCACGTCCATGAACCACATGCCTTGGACAGTATTCGGGTCCTCCCTATCCGCGTGCCATCAAATACGTCGAGTATAAACACGCTCGAAGAACCCATTATTGACATAGGCCACTCGACGGGAGCCAAGTAGGGGACTGGATCATCAATCGGTGAGTCCGCACGTGTCGGCGATGAAGTCGCAATGGAGCAGCGATGTCTACGTCCTCGTCCTCCTCCATCTCCTCCTCCACCAACTTCTCCTTCCCCTTCCCCTTGACCTTTTCGCCCAATGAACGCTTCACGAATGAGAACATATCTTGGATCATCGCCACCAACCTTGATAGCTTCAGGTCATGCGAGTCCACCTAACGAGCCTACTTGGTGTTGCTCGTCTCCAATCTGATGATCCTAGATTTGGCCAGCTGCGAGCTCACCCCCTTGTCCTCCCCTTGCGATCAGTGCCAAGCACTTGGCTGAGTGCGTCCGTGGATAAGCCTTGTCGGCATCAAACTGTGACTCATGCACTTCCTTAAGCTTTGCCAGAAACGACAAAAGTACACGATTAGTTAAATAGGTAAATAACAAAATTATAACGTAATTAACAAAAAATAAACTGTCGAATTACTTGCAATCGTGGCCGTGACGCTTGAGGACACCTCCTTATCCTTCCCCTTCTTCATCTGAATTGCCACATAGGCATAGAGCCTATGTGGCCTACCCCCAAGGCCACTCCCCGTCCCCTGAAAGAAAATAATGTAAAATTAGTATTGGGCCCGCAAAGTAAAATAATACAGAATAATTATAGAAAAATAAAAACTTACCATCATCCTATGCTCCATCTCGGCGTAAGACGTCTGACCGGAGTTGTGCATGTCCGTCTTTTTCCCCCGGTTTGCCCTCCCCGATTGGTGAGCTGCCAATTATCGCTCCTTGATCTCATTGTCATTGAACTTTTGCCATTGTACCAATGAGATCGGCTCCTTCAGTAAGACAGACTCATGCATTCTGATAATGGAGTCTCGGGTCTTCCTAAAGTATCGGTCCCACAAATTTTTCTTTATTATCTTGTGTTCTCCCTCAACTGCTCCAAGACAGAATCACGGAGTTCTGAGGCCAGGATGAATTGTTCCGGTCAAACAAGTACAATGTTAGTTGCGAATAAATTGAAATATAAATATAAATATAAATATAAATATAAATATAAATATAAATATAAATATAAATATAAATATAAATATAAATATAAATATAAATATAAATATAAATATAAATATAAATACATTACATGAAGTGCCTCCCAAATAGCTAACTTGAGCTCATTTGGCATCTCCCTCCAACTAGTGTACCCCGGGCCGATAATTGTCTTTAGTAGCTCGAGGGATCTAGCTAATATCCACGTCTTGTTCTCGACGGCCATTCCCAATTTTCCCCATTTGGGGAGCGTCGGGGCCGAGGATACCTCGTCGCCTCCGCTACCGTCGGGCCCAGAAGACATCATCATCATTATCATTATCATCATCACCATCCTTGCTTTAATCCTTGAAGGAGACATTTTCTGTAAAAAAAATTTGTTATTAGTACAAATTCAAAATGAATTAGAAGAAGACATGTAAACATTAAGTCTAAATAGTACATGTGCTAATGTAATCAAGTACAAATGAATAAAAATCATTAAAACGATGTTTGGAATACTTTTTACTGTTTAACTCACAAACATATACAAAGGAAAGAGAGAAAGATAAAAATAGTGAAAATGATTAAGTATAAATGAATTAAAAGCATTAAACCGACGTCCGATAATAATAAAACACTAGTACATGTGCTAAATTGGAATACTTATTACAAATTAAAAAAATATTTCAAATTCGGGTTATCATAAAAAATGGATTGATATTCGGTAGGAGTAGCCAAGTCATCTACACTACTGTTTAGATGATTTGGCACATGTAGAACGATTTACCACGTCTCGTTGTTGATATAATATGAGTAAAACACTTGGTTGACCTTTTTAAATGCACAAATAAATGGCCCATCGCTCACGAGTTCGTTGCTCTTCAACTTGGATAAGTTAAACATGATCAAATTGGTGCCAAGATCAACTTTACAGAAATTTTTATCCTCAACTCTTACCCAATCACATTAAAATACGGCCTCTTTGAAGCTTAAATAGTTCAATTCAAATATATTTCGAATTACACTATAGTAAGTCATTTCCTCTTGAACGAGGTTTTTATCTTTTGAGCTCGCTCGAAAGAAAGTAAGAGCCTTGTATGAAATTCCCGAGTTCTGTACATTTGTATTTTCCTCGTACACCCTTGCACCGAATACGTAACCGTTCAATCAATACTTTTTGTACTCTTGTGCCATGAACAAGGGTCCAGTGGCTAGACGAGCAAGCCTTGATGTCGCATCACCCATCTTTAAGAGCTGAGAATAGAGCTAAATTAATTAGCTTAGTTGTAAAGTGTTATTGTAATGTAACGTTATATAACATCTATTTTCATTATAATTACCCCGTGTGATAACCACAGCCTAAAATCGCTGTCTAATTGTGCCATTGTTTTTCGTCTTTTATTGTTCTCACAGACTTCATATTTTCTGCATACAATTAATGTGATGAACGTATTACAAAATTAATCATGTATAAAATAATCTAAAATAATATAAAACTTAAAGTAATTTAAACTTACTTTTTCCATTCTTCGACATCTTCATGTGTGTCAAATAGATAACGAGCTACTTGTTCATGTTGCAAACTCGTTAATTTCACTCGTTTTCCCATCACATGACCACCCTCGTCGATGAACTCATCAATGTCATCAATGCTGCTTGTGTCAGGCATATATTCCCGAGTATAAATTTATGACTCCATGGTGATGTATTCCTCTGCAATTGAACCTGTAATGTATCGCATATTCTTGACGTAGTCTTTAAAAACTTTCATCAATCTTTCAAATGGATACATCCACCGATATCTAACTGGACCGCAAAGAAGTGCCTCGCCGCATAGGTGTACCAATAAGTGAACACTTACGTCAAAGAATGCTAGGGGAAAGTACTTATCCAACACATAAATTTCTTCGATCACCGCCAATTTTGTAGCCACTATATGCTCTCGATTGACTACCTTCTCACACAAAAGTTAGAAGCAAATACTAATTTTTATAATAGCCCTCCACAAATCCTTTTGCTTGGAGAAACAATGCTTAAACAATAGAGGAACTAATTGCATGATCACATGCCAATCGTGGGACTTACACTTATGTAAATCGTGGGTAGCATAATTCACAATCCTTTGCAAGTTAGACGAAAAATTAGATGGAACCTTCAAATTATTTATTGTGTCTAAAAGTACCTTCCTTTACCCACTCGTCAAAGTAAACGCACCATGGCGGATTATTGTCCTTCCCCTACTATCTTTTTTCAACCATAGTTGTGGCATAAGTTTCAACGATTTAAGGTCTTTTAGTTTATCTTCTTCATCCTTCGAAGGACTCTCCCAAAGGCATATGGCCACAATATGTTCAACGATGTTCTTCTCTGCATGCATTACATCCAATACATGGTGCACCGGGTTATTCTTCCAATAAGGCAAGTCAAATAAAAGTAACCTCCTAGACCATGTCTTTCTTGTCTCAATTTCATTCCCAATTGGGGTCTTCTAATTCCTGACATTATTAAATTTAGGATTCTTACCTGGCATATTAGGGCCACAATCAGAAGATTTACTTTCAATTTTTGAACCTAAAAATTTTCTCAGCGGTAGACTATGTTCAACCCCGCCCGAAAAATAATTAGAACCTTTCTCAAATCTGAAACTGTGAGCCTGGGGTAAAAACCTCCTATGGAAATAATATACATTTTTTGAGCTAACGAGGATACGAAGAGATTCAGTCTCCTCTCCACAAATAGGACACCCCAAATAACCATGTATTACACAACCGGATAATGTTCCATAAGATGAAAAATCATGAATTGCCCACATCAACATAGCTTTCAGTATAAATGCTTATTTTTTTAAATATTTAAATGCTTGCACACCCTCCTCCCATAACTCATTTAATTATTCTACCAAAGGATCCAGATAGACGTCGATGTCATCACTAGGTGCCTTTAGCCCATGTATCAATAAAGGCAACATCGAAAATTCAGGTCTCATACACTGTGAAGGAGGGAGATTGAGTGGGGCTAGGATCACTGATCATACACTCTGATTGGTGCTTAGATTTCCAAATGGATTGAAACCATCTATTGATATAGCCAAACGAATGTTACGATATTCTCGAGGAAAATCGGGATACTCATAACTCATCTTCCTCTAAGCTGTAGAATCAATCAGATGATGCATGAGATTATCCCCTACTTCTACCCTAGAATGCCAAGTCATTGCCTCCGCTATCCATGGTACTATGAAAAATTGCTTTAATCTAAGCCCAACAGAAAAATATTTTAACACTTTTTGAGGCACTTTTGAGCTTGTACCTTCCTTGCCAGTAGATTGGACATATCTAGGTTCATCACATACCGAACAATGATCGAGATTTTCATACTCTTTTCGGTATATTATACAGTCATACACACAAGTGTGACACCCCGACTAATTAAATACCGGGTAGCTACTCCTTTATTAAATTAATTCAAAATGCCAAGTTGGTCCAGTTAATAGCATCACTGTCGAAAACATTTTATTATTACTAACCACCTAGTATTTAAAAAGTAAGTTGCCAAATTTTAATTAAAGTCTGATTAACATGCAACAAGTGTAATGAAGAATAATAACACCATTCACCATAATGAAGTAAATAGAATAACCATCACATAATGTAAATAAAGTCTGGAGGAAAACTCCTCACAACAATACCACAAACTGAAATAACTAAACTGAAAACTGAATCAATACATGCCAAAGTCTGAAAAACTGAATGAAAAGATGTCTCTAATAGAAATGGGCAGCATGCCCTACAACTGATAGATACTGAATCTGGAATCCAAATGATATAAGCGTCTAAAAGCAAATCCCTGTAGCTTCCACAAACAGCTACAGCACGTCATCTGAATGAGTATCCTATGCATGGTGTCCTTGTGGCTGGGCACCTAAAATGGTTTTACAAAAAAAATAGATTTGAAAGCAAACGGGTCAGAGCCCGAATGTGGAGATATTTTAAAAACCTGCAAGTGCTTTAAAAACATTTAAAACATTAAATGCAAAGTACATGTTAGGACGTGCACTCACATGAAATTCTCACCTCTCGTCTAACTGTGCACTCCTAACGTAAGTACCCATCTAAAATGACACAAACCACTAGCTAAGAGACATAATATCTAGCTAGACTGATATAGGTTCTACCCTTATTACTCGGTTCCCATTAACATAAAAACGATCTCAATTAAATAGGGGTTTAACGTAAACTCAGATGCTCAATATGCAATATATTTCACTATCAGTTAACCCGTTATGTTTTTCTCGAAACAATACCGTAATTATATTCACAACATTAACATGAAGGTTCCCATTAATTAAGTGTATATTATTCACATCATAAATATACAATACAAGCACCCCGAGAACTAAGCTGCGGTGCACACATACTCTGCTATCCATCCCGGTACATCACGTACATAAGGATCACATATTCCGAATCTCTCAGGAATAGTTCACAGATAACAACATCACAAATAATGGAGGCGAACACAGTCACATCACATGGGTCACGCACATACCTACGCTCCCACGATCAGCGGACTTATCAACATCCCAATAAGTCTTTCTATGACCTATGTTCATCAAGGTAACCAGTCTAAATCCGGGCAACACAAGGATTAGAGGGCCCTAAGCGAACGCAAACCTCCCGTGATAGCAAGTATGGTAGGTATGCCATACACACAAATCATACACCAATACTAAGTAACACACATCTTAGTAATCCCGTAATTTAATTGTAGTACTTATCGCATTCTCGTACCAGCTTAATATATATACAACTTATATAATCCCTGACCATATTTATACGCGCCATAATTTATTCTCACGTCGTAGTAGGCACTCACGTCTCGACTCAAATGTCTATTTGATTTGATCCACCATTATATAATTTACTCCTCATTATATCCCAAACATCCCAATTATACCAATTACTCATCAAGGGAAGGATATCACTACCTATACACAAAGTTACGGGGCACTCGGGATCAAAACAGGCTAAAAAGCCTAAACTGTCAACTCGTTCGAAGTCTCGTTCGAACGAGCCTGTTCGAACGAGAGTTCGTTCGAACGAACTGGGTCTTCTAAAGAGATCTCGTTCGAACGAAAACTTCGAACGAACATCACTCTCGTTAGAACCCAGACTGTCAACTCGTTAGAAGCTCGTTCGAACGAGCTCGTTCGAACGACCTGGGAAGGTCTTCTAACGAACGACCAGTTTCGAGCCCAGATTTCCTACTTTCGTTTTTCATCAATTCTTACTCCTCAAATCTCCTCTAAAATTCGTCCCAACAAGGTTTTAAGGTCTCTAATCAATCATACACATATCAAGGTTATAAACTAACGTATTTTAAGGAGTTAATTCATCCCAATCATCATTAAATCATCAAGGCTCATCACTTTCCCCCAATTTTTCAAGAACATAAACCCTAAAATTTTAAATCATGAATTAACACAACTTAAATCCGTTTTTAGTTTCATCCAATAACTAATATCATCAGAATAATCATCTACCTACCATTCTACATGCAATTCTCCTCAAGATTTCAAGTTCTAAGTTCTAAAATACATGGGTTTTTCATTATCTTCCAAGAACAAACATAAATTTGAATTATCTAACATGGAAGGAACATTCTCTGAAATCAAATGGAATTAAATCACTTGCCTTAAGTTTATCTCTGATTTTGATGACGATGATGAAGCTCTCTCTCTATCTTTCTGCAGAATTCCTTCTCTACAAGCTTCCTTCTCCAAAGGTGGCTATGGTGGCTAGGGTTTTCTTTGGGAAAGTTTTGCAAACCTAATCTAATAACCTACGTAGCTTATTGGGTCATAAAGGGTTGGTTAGTGGGTTTAGTGGGTCAATTCCCAATTAGATAAAAACTCCTAATTTTCGTCACTTTTAATTCCCAAAAATACAAAATTACCAAAATACCCTTTATGTTGCCGGTATGGCCTAGAAATACCCCGGGACCCAAACTAAACCCCCGGCTAGTGTTTTCTGACTATATCGACCCTTCCGGACGCGTTGGCGCACTCAAAATGACCATACGGTTAATAGATTTTAAATTTACTTTTATAAATAAAATAATTATATGCTGACGCAACTATCACCCGCGTCCCAATAAAATGACCAAATTGCCGTATATCAATCTCACGACAAATTTCATAATTCAATATTCGTATAACATCATATATACTCAATATAGTCAAATAACAACTCACAACTCGCTAGTATTTTTACCCGGATTAATTCCCAATTAATTCTCATTTAATTAATTAATCCCAAAATAAATATCGCCAAAAATACGGGGTATTACATACTTTCCCCCTAATAACTGAATTTCGTCCCGAAATTCGGAACTAGAAAGTACCTGCTAAAAACAACTCTGGATAACGTTCGCGCATATCATCCTCGCGCTCCCATGTGGACTCCTCGACATTGTGATGTCGCCACTGAACACGCACTAACGGAACTATCTTTGACCGCAGCTTCCTCTCACTTCGGTCCAAAATAGCAATCGGCCCCTCCTCGTAGGAGCTATCCGGCTGGAGATCGATGTCCTCCACAGCAATGTGAGAATGAGCCAAATTATCTCTAAGGTATTTCCTTAGCGAGGAAATATGGAACACATCGTGAATCCGATGCAAATGCTCCGGTAACCCAAGTCTATACGCAACCGGTCCGATCCGCTCAATAATAGGAAACGGCCCCACATACCTTGGTGCCAACTTCCCCTTCTTCCCGAAACGCATAATCCCCTTCGTAGGAGATAATCTGAGCAAAACCTGGTCCCCCACTTGGAACTCCCTGAAAAATCTCTTCGCATCAGCATAACTCTTCTGCCTGTCTTGAGCTACTCGAATGCGACTCTGAATTAACTCAATCCTTGCCGAAGTATCCTGAATCACTTCCAGCCCAAGTAGTTTGTTGTCCCCCACTTCTAACCAACATGCTAGGGAACGACAAGGCCTACCGTACAACGCCTTAAACGGAGCCATGCCAATAGTGAAGTGATAGGAGTTGTTGTAAGCAAACTCCACCAGTGGAAGGTACTGCTCCCATCCACCCCCAAAGTCAATAATGCACATGCGTAGCATGTCCTCTAACATCTGATTTGTGCGCTCGGTCTGCCCATCGGTCTACGGTTGATAAGCCGTACTCAACCGCAGTTACGTGCCCATGGCCTCCTGGAAACTCTCCCAAAACCGCGAAACAAATATCTTGTCTCTGTGAGACACGATATTTAGGGGCACACCGTGAAGTCACACAATCTCTGAAATGAAGAGCTGGGCATACTGTCCCATAGTTTAGTCAGTTCTTACGGGTAAAAAGTGAGCGACTTTGGACAACCTGTCCACAATTACCCAAACGGAGTCGTGACCCCTCTGCGACGTAGGCAACCCCGTGATAAAGTCCATGGATATGCTCTCCCACATCCACATCGGGACCTCCAACAGCTGTAGCAGTCCTGCCGGTCTCTGATGATCCACTTTTACCAGCTGACAAGTGGCGCATTTCGAAATAAACTCAGCGATGTCTCTCTTTATACCGCTCCACCAATACTGGCGTCTCATATCTTGGTACATTTTGTCCCCTCCGGGATGTACCGCGAACCGTGAGACGTGCGACTCTGCCATCACATCGTGTCGCAATTCCTCCCCTTCCGGAACCACCAATCTCCCATTGAAGCGTAATCCCCCGTCTGAGCTAACGGTATAGGACTCGACTCCCTCTGCTAGTAATCGAACTATCTGCTCCTGACAGAACGAGTCATTAGCCTGTGCCCGTACTACCTTTGTGACAATCTGCAGTGTAACAGTCATCACAGATATGAAAGATCGGGCCACTGCATCCTGGTGTCCCAATTCCTTCCACTTGGCCTTCCACACCTCTGCTACTTCATCTGCTGGACTACGGCTCAACGCGTCTGCCACCACGTTAGCCTTACCCGGGTGATACTGGATATCGAACTGGTAGTCCTTCACAAACTCAAGCCACCTCCTTTGCCGCATGTTCAACTCCTTCTGCATGAACAGGTACTGTAGGGACTTGTGGTCTGTGAACAATTGGAACTTCTCCCCCAAAAGATAGTGCCTCCAAATTCGTAGGGCAAATACCACTGCCGCCAATTCCAAATCATGCATGGGGTAATTCTTCTCATGAGGCTTAAGCTTACGGGAAGCATAAGCTATAGCCTGTATCTCCTGCTGCAATACACCTCCATGTCCTTACAAAGACGCATCGATGTAAACTAAATACTCAACTCTCGGTCTCGGCAATGCTAACACAGGTGCTGAGGTCAATTTATCCTTCAATTCATCGAATGCCAACTGACAGGCATCACTCCAGATGAATGGCACACCCTTACGAGTCAGATGTGTCAAAGGACCCGCTATCTTCGAAAATCCCCGAATAAACCTCCTGTAGTATCCTGCTAAGACCAAGAAACTACGAATCTCCGTGGTGTCGTGGGTTGTCCCCACTCCCTCACCGTGGATACCTTCCCCGGATCAACAGATATTCCCCGGTCGGAAATAATATGTCCCAAAAACTGGACCTCCTTCAACCAAAACCCGCACTTCTCATATTTTGCATACAACTCGTTCTGACGGAGTGTCTGCAAAACTTGCCTCAAATGCTCGGCGTGCTCCTCCTCTGTCTGGGAGTAAACCAGAATATCATCAATGAAGACAATGACAAACTGATCTAGGAAATCCCTGAACACTCTGTTCATCAAGTCCATAAACACAGCTGGAGCATTGGTCAAACCAAACGGCATAACCCGAAACTCGTAAGAACCATATCTCGACAAGAACGCGGTCTTCGAGACATCCTCCTCCCTGATACGCAACTGATGGTATCCCGATCTCAAATCAATCTTTGAGAAGAAAGAAGCTCCTCTCAACTGGTCAAATAGGTCATCGATTCGAGGCAACGGATACTTATTTCGTATCGTGACCTTATTCAACTCTCGGTAGTCCACACACAATCTCAGTGAACCATCCCTCTTCTTCACGAACAACACAGGGGCACCCCACGGTGAAGTACTCCTCCGAATAAACCCCTGACCCAACAACTGTTCAATCTGATCCCGTAACTCCCTCATCTCAGCTGGAGCCATACGGTACGGTGCGCGTGCTATAGGTCTCGTACCTGGTAATAGGTATATAACAAAGTCTATCTTTCGAGTGGGGGTAGGCCTGGTATCTCCTGAAACACATCCGAATACTCCCTGACAACTGGGATAGAATCTAAAGGAATCACAACCTCCTTACAGGTATCCTCCTCTATGTAATACAGATGAGCGGTCGATCCTCCCTCTGGGCGAGGCATCGCCACTATAAACATCTCTTGCCCCGGAATGGCAAAAACAATGCTCCCGCTGAAGCAATCAATCATGGCCCTATAAGCTACGAGCCAATCCATACCGATAATCACATCATGAACATGCATATCTAATACCAACATGTCTGCAGGAAATACCAAACCACCAATCTCTACCCCCACTCCCCGGCATATAAAGAAAATAAGTGACCCACTCCCCAAAGGTGAGTCGACACACGTCACTGTGCTCTCTGCCGTAGCTAACAATCCTAAGGCTTTCACGAAATGTGTAGCTATAAAACAATGTGTAGCCCCCGTATCAAACAATACCTGACCCATAGTGCCATGGATAGGAAACTTACCCTCACTCGCGGGCGGTGCCTGTGGAACTGCAGCCTAGTGGACGTTATAGACACGTCCATACTGTAGCTGCCCCTACTGAGCTGGGACTGCTGGAATGGGTGGCAATGCTGCCATCTGTGGTGGTGCGGGGAGAGCGGCAGGAAACATAGGCCTCTACGGCTCCTGGCGAGCACCCTGCTGCTGCTGCTGTGGGGCCCTGCCCCTATCAGGACAATCCTGTCGTTTATGGTCAGTCTTGCCACAAACAAAACACTTCCCTGTGAAGTTCCCTCCTCGCTGCCCCTGCTGTCCCCGGCCCTGGTGGCCGTTACCGTTCCTCCCTTGGCCCTACTGGCCCTGGTGAAACTGCTGCCCATTCTGCCCCTGTTGGCCCTGATGGCCGTTTGGACCCTGATGGCCCTGACGGAAACCTCCCTGTCCCTGTCTGTAGTTTCCTGATCGGAACCTCTTCTGATCCCCCTGCTGGGAACCCTGCTCACCCTGTCTCTGCCCCTGAACAGATTGTGGCCCACCGGCACCATGTCCTCCTGTCCTGTCCTGATGGCTAGACTCTCCCGACCTCTTGCCCTCAGCCATATGAAAGCGGTGGTCCTGGCATTGTAACAAAGCAGCGTTAACCACATCAGAATACGTGGCCAATGAAAGGTTCCCTAACAGATGCTGACGGATCCTCCATGTCAACCCGTCGGTGAATTTCTCAATCTTCTTCTTCTCTGTTGGTATCTCATCCGGAACGATATTCAACAGATTCGTGAACTCGGCCTCATACTCGGCCACAGTCTTACCCTCCTGCTTCAGACTCATCAACTTCCTCCTCATTTCCGTGTGAACAGCTGACGGAAAGTACTTGCGGTCGAACCGCACCCAAAAGTCCTGAATAGTGAGAGTATCCCTCTCCTCTACGGTGGTAATAGAGTCCCACCACTGCAGTGGAGATCCAACTAGCTTGAAAGTAGCTAGCACCTGCTTCTGAACGTCCGTGCACTCATACATCCTCAAGTGCCTCTGCATATCCTTCCTCCACTGGCTCGAGACTACCACATCTGAGCTACCTGTAAACTCTGGCGGATGCGCTTTCTGAAAAGCGTCACGTACACGTTCCCAAGCAGACGGGAATGCATTTGCCTGTACTGGCGCGGCAACCAGCGCCTGAGGTGGTGCCTGCTGAACTACGGCAATTTTGACATTTACTGCTTGGGCTACTATAGCTGCAACCTCAGCGGCGTTCATCATGCCCTGAACTGGAGCGGGCTGGGGTTCGGGGGTTGCATCCCTGGGGACTCGTCGTGCACGTCGTGGAGGCATCTGAAATAAAAATGAAGTTTATAAGTTCGCTGTTTATAAACTTAAAATAGCTGAAGAACGAAACATACACAAAAAGAGTACAACAGTCCTAAAATATAGGGCTCTATATCAAAGAAACTTAGCGGAAACATAATAAGCCGTCAGATCCTAAAGGACACTAGAACCTGATGCTCTGATACCACCTGTGACACCCCGACTAATTAAATACCGGGTAGCTACTCCTTTATTAAATTAATTCAAAATGCCAAGTTGGTCCAGTTAATAGCATCACTGTCGAAAACATTTTATTATTACTAACCACCTAGTATTTAAAAAGTAAGTTGCCAAATTTTAATTAAAGTCTGATTAACATGCAACAAGTGTAATGAAGAATAATAACACCATTCACCATAATGAAGTAAATAGAATAACCATCACATAATGTAAATAAATTCTGGAGGAAAACTCCTCACAACAATACCACAAACTGAAATAACTAAACTGAAAACTGAATCAATACATGCCAGAGTCTGAAAAACTGAATGAAAAGATGTCTCTAATAGAAATGGGCAGCATGCCCTACAACTGATAGATACTGAATCTGGAATCCAAATGATAGAAGAGTCTAAAAGCAAATCCCTGTAGCTTCCACAAACAGCTACAGCACGTCATCTGAATGAGTATCCTATGCATGGTGTCCTTGTGGCTGGGCACCTAAAATGGTTTTACAAAAAAAATAGATTTGAAAGCAAACGGGTCAGAGCCCGAATGTGGAGATATTTTAAAAACCTGCAAGTGCTTTAAAAACATTTAAAACATTAAATGCAAAGTACATGTTAGGACGTGCACTCACATGAAATTCTCACCTCTCGTCTAACTGTGCACTCCTAACGTAAGTACCCATCTAAAATGACACAAACCACTAGCTAAGAGACATAATATCTAGCTAGACTGATATAGGTTCTACCCTTATTACTCGGTTCCCATTAACATAAAAACGATCTCAATTAAATAGGGGTTTAACGTAAACTCAGATGCTAAATATGCAATATATTTCACTATCAGTTAACCCGTTATGTTTTTCTCGAAACAATACCGTAATTATATTCACAACATTAACATGAAGGTTCCCATTAATTAAGTGTATATTATTCACATCATAAATATACAATACAAGCACCCCGAGAACTAAGCTGCGGTGCACACATACTCTGCTATCCATCCCGGTACATCACGTACATAACGATCACATATTCCGAATCTCTCAAGAATAGTTCACAGATAACAACATCACAAATAATGGAGGCGAACACAGTCACATCACATGGGTCACGCACATACCTACGCTCCCATGATCAGCGGACTTATCAACATCCCAATAAGTTTTTCTATGACCTATGTTCATCAAGGTAACCAGTCTAAATCCGGGCAATACAAGGATTAGAGGGCCCTAAGCGAACGCAAACCTCCCGTGATAGCAAGTATGGTAGGTATGTCATACACACAAATCATATACCAATACTAAGTAACACACATCTTAGTAATCCCGTAGTTTAATTGTGGTACTTATCGCATTCTCGTACCAACTTAATATATATATAACTTATATAATCCCTGACCATATTTATACGCGCCATAATTTATTCTCACGTCGTAGTAGGCACTCACGTCTCGACTCAAATGTCTATTTGATTTGATCCACCCTTATATAATTTACTCCTCATTATATCCCAAACATCCCAATTATACCAATTACTCATCAAGGGAAGGATATCACTACCTATACACAAAGTTACGGGGCACTCGGGATCAAAACAGGCTAAAAAGCCTAAACTGTCAACTCGTTCGAAGTCTCGTTCGAACGAGCCTGTTCGAACGAGAGTTCGTTCGAACGAACTGGGTCTTCTAACGAGATCTCGTTCGAACGAAAACTTCAAACGAACATCACTCTCGTTAGAACCCAGACTGTCAACTCGTTAGAAGCTCGTTCGAACGAGCTCGTTCGAATGACCTGGGAAGGTCTTCTAACGAACGACCAGTTTCGAGCCCAGATTTCCTACTTTCGTTTTTCATCAATTCTTACTCCTCAAATCTCCTCTAAAATTCGTCCCAACAAGGTTTTAAGGTCTCTAATCAATCCTACACATATCAAGGTTATAAACTAACGTATTTTAAGGAGTTAATTCATCCCAATCATCATTAAATCATCAAGGCTCATCACTTTCCCCCAATTTTTCAAGAACATAAACCCTAAAATTTTAAATCATGAATTAACCCAACTTAAATCCGTTTTTCGTTTCATCCAATAACTAATATCATCAGAATAATCATCTACCTACCATTCTACATGCAATTCTCCTCAAGATTTCAAGTTCTAAGTTCTAAAATACATGGGTTTTTCATTATCTTCCAAGAACAAACATAAATTTGAATTATCTAACATGGAAGGAACATTCTCTGAAATCAAATGGAATTAAATCACTTGCCTTAAGTTTATCTCTGATTTTGATGACGATGATGAAGCTCTCTCCCTATCTTTCTGCAGAATTCCTTCTCTACAAGCTTCCTTCTCCAAAGGTGGCTATGGTGGCTATGGTGGCTAGGGTTTTCTTTGGGAAAGTTTTGGAAACCTAATCTAATAACCTACGTAGCTTATTGGGTCATAAAGGGTTGGTTAGTGGGTTTAGTGGGTCAATTCCCAATTAGATAAAAACTCCTAATTTTCGTCACTTTTAATTCCCAAAAATACAAAATTACCAAAATACCCTTTATGTTGCCGGTATGGCCTAGAAATACCCCGGGACCCAAACTAAACCCCCGACTAGTGTTTTCTGACTATCTCGACCCTTCCGGACGCGTTGGTGCACTCAAAACGACCATACGGTTAATAGATTTTAAATTCACTTTTATAAATAAAATAATTATATGCTGACGCAACTATCACCCGCGTCCCAATAAAATGACCAAATTGCTGTATATCAATCTCACGACAAATTTCATAATTCAATATTCATATAACATCATATATACTCAATATAGTCAAATACCAACTCACAACTCGCTAGTATTTTTACCCGGATTAATTCCCAATTAATTCTCATTTAATTAATTAATCCCAAAATAAATATCGCCAAAAATACGGGGTATTACAACAAGCCTAAATTAATTTATACTTCATTCCCAAACCATTCGAATTGTTCTTCATAACATGATAGCTATTTGGAAGCGTATTCTCCTTGGGTAGTAAGCCCTTCACCCAATTAAAAATTCCTATTACGCTATTGCCAGACAAACTGTATTATGTCTTCAAACTGTGCAAACCAACCATGGAATGTAAAGTTATTTGATCTTTCTCAGAGCCAGAGTATAACGGTTGGGTCGCCTTAAATTTTAAAATTTGGTAGTCATCGTCAAGGTTTATCGTGATATCTTCATGAGCACCTGAACCTTGTAAACCGTCAGTGACCTCTTTCTCCTCCACTTCATGAACTCCATACGCGTCATCAACTAAATCCTCTAACATATTATGATCTACATCGTCCCCTTCTACATCTATCCTACTTGTTAAAAGTTGTTGCGAAGGTTGTTCGGGGACAAAAGGAACTTTCAATTCAACGTGAAAACTCCAAAATCGATAATTATCTTGGATACCCGATCTTAACAAATGTAGTTCAATTGTTTTCCACTCAAATACCTTACCATTATTACACCTAGCACACGTACACGGAAACTCTTCATCATTATAACATCTCTTTGCGTATTTCACAAATTCATGAGCACCTCTGCAAAACATATCCCCCAATCTATTTGTCTCCCCCATCCACTCTTTGTATTTAGGATATCCCATCACAGCTATTATAAACAATCGCCTATTAAAGGTAAGAAGCGTATATTCGTGGATTAGTATAAACAAAACTTAAATTTATAATATGTTTCAATTAATTATGTCTTACTTATGTTCGATTTTGAAATTTCAATTTATAATAGTGTGGGTACCCGAAATGTAGAACTATAGGCCTGGACGAGTAGCCCAGTCCTGGCGGCCCAAAGTCCAGACCCCTCATCTTTTATAATTAATCCAGTCTCCCCCCACGATCCCATGAAGGGAAATTATGGGAGAAATGGAAAACGTGGAGGAACCCATCACCCCCACTCATCTACATGCACATGTATATATTAAACCCTAGGTCCGGGGCAAAAGGACAAGTTGTATTCTCTGTAATCACTCTCCGGAGTATATAGAAATAACATCGACTGCACCACCGTGGACGTAGGCACATTTTGGCTGAACCACGTACATCATTTGTTGTGTGATTGGCATCTTCTATTCCTGGTTCTCTTCTTGATAATCTTTCTCTCATATTTATTTGTGTTGCATAAGAATTTCTTCTATAATTGGCGCCGTCTGTGGGAAACGTTCATCTTTCCCTGAGAAGAGCCCACATCAAGAAAGGAGTTTAAGATGTCTGGTCACAGCAGTAATGCCCCCCAAGCAGGAGATATTCAAGAGCCACTTGCTCCTCGCAGGATTAGGTCTGAAGTCCGGCATTCAGATCAGAGAGCTCGCCTGGAAAGACCAGCCTCAGAAGAAAGTCAGGGACCAGCGAGGTCCACGCAGATATCCAGGTTGATTGATGCGTACGAGGCAAGGCTCCACGAGCAGAGAGAGTCTTCTCGCAGGTACGAGGCTGAGAATGCTCGTTTGAAAAGAAGACTGGAAAGACTAGAAAGGGAGCTTTGTCTTGATAACCGGAGACACCCACATCGTACTCCTAGCCCTCAGGCGAGCAAGTCTCGCAGCCGAGGATGGAGCCCTAGGAGAGAATATCAAAGGGACAAAGGAGGCGAGTCAGACGACGACCTCCGTGAACAGCTTCGAAGAGCTCGCCGCCACCAGAGCCCTGCTCGGAGTGACGAGCTCATACGCAACATGGTCCGCAGGGAGATGGACCAGCATCCCGCTCACCACGGGACAATATCGACTAGAGAACTCACAAGGCGAGCTCTCAAAACCCAGATGAAGTCACCTTTCACAAAAGAAATCGAAGAGGAGGAAGCTCCCATAAAATTTGCCATTCCAAGGTTCAAAGTTTACGACGGATTGACTGATCCCATCGATCACGTCAGGCAATACCGACAGGCAATGACTCTCTGGAGTCACCGTGATGCCCTGATGTGCCGTATTTTCCCCTCGAGCCTTCATGATGTATCACATAAGTGGTTCGAAAGGCTCCCCCACCGATCGATTAAGAATTTCAAATCCCTAGCCGAACTCTTTACGGCCCGATTCATTACCAGTAGCTCCCATCCCAAAAGGATGGATGCTCTACTGACAATGAAGAAAACGCCTCAGGAAACCCTCCGAGAATACGCGAAGAGGTACTGGGAGTTATTCAATGAGATCGAAGACTGCGCGGAGGAGGTGGCAGTGGCCTCTTTCAAAATTGGGCTCCCTAATTCTTCCCTCCTCTACCAATCCCTGACAAAGAAGGAAGCTATGACCATTGACGACCTTATGGCCCGAATCGAGAAATACACAAAGGTGGAAGATGTCACCTGCTCTAATACAAGAGAAAACGGTCGAGCTAAGCTCACTACTAAGGTAGGTGAGAAAGATGAGAACCAGAGGAAAGGAGGAAAGAACGGGGGGAAAAATGGCTCCAAAAACAGAGGGAACCAGGACGCATTGAAAGCATTCCAGGCGGTCAACACCGTCTTCAAAGAATCAATTTACAAGGTTCTCGCGATGATCAAGGATGAGTCATTCATCAAGTGGCCCAGGAAGATGGAGGGAGATCCCTCGAAGAGAAACAATGCGTTGAGGTGCGCTTTGCACAAAGAGGGAGGGAACAAGACCAAGCACTGCAAAACTCTTAAGTCTCACCTCGAAGAGTTAGCCCAGTCCGGTCATTTGAACGACTTTGTGGAGAAAAGGGCAGAGAAAGTGACTGCCAACAGAGAGATGAGACCCGACAATGTGCTGGGGGATCATGCTGGACACGAGTTCGCCGTAATTCACGGAGTATCTGACGTCAAACAGATACAAGGGAACTCAGCTCGGATGGAGCTGAAAAAACTTACAGCGGTAATGCAGGCCTTTCAAATCGATCCAGCAAAATCACAGTCGGGAAAACTTCGACGAGCAGAGGACGTCAACTATAACAAGCATATTGTTTAAACGGATGAAGATTTGATGGGAGTAACGACCCCACATCATGATGCTCTAGTCATTACCCTCAGGATAGACAACTTTGACATCGGCAAGCTGTTCGTCGATCAAGGAAGCTCATCCGAAGTAATGTACCTCGACCTATTCAGAAAATTGAAGTTGAGCATCTCCGACCTAAAGGAAGATACTGTTCCTTTGGTCGGCTTTGCTGGGAAAATGACCATGCCTCTAGGCAAGATAGTGCTGCCAGTTCGTGCTGGGAACGTCTCCAAAAGGATTGAGTTTTTGGTAGTTGACATCAAATCGCCGTACCAGGCCATCCTCGATAGAGGATGGCTTCATACAATGAAGGCGGTCTCCTCGACCTACCATCAGAAGCTCAAGTATGTAACCGAGCGAGGAGTAATGGAGATCCACGGCGACCAAGCAATGGCAAGGAAGTGCTTCATAGCAGCCATCCGACCAAAGCCAGAGAAGAAGGCCGGTCAACCCAGCGAGAAAGTTGAAGAGGGTGTGATACCTTCTAAATAGCAACTAAAGTATGGAAGACCAGGAGTAGAGGAGACCAGGCTCCTCCCCTCCGAGTGTGTCATCGAGGACCTGGTAGAAGTTATAGCCAAAGTTGGTAACAGTAGCAGAGTATTCCTGATTGGAGCATCTCTCATCGATCGGGAATAGAAGGAGTTGACGACCTTGCTGAGACACAACGTAGATGTCTTCGCATGGGAACCATACGAGCTGCCTGGCATTGATCCTGGTATGGTCTGTCATCAGCTGCACGTCGACCCCACGTTCAAGCCAGTCACGCAGAAAGCACGAAGAACTGCACCTGAGAAGGCTAAAGCGGTTGAAAAGGAGGTCGAAAAACTGCTAGATGCAGGATCCATACGGGAAGTACAATTCCCCAAGTGGTTGTCCAACCCAGTAGTGGTTCCGAAGAACAACGGGAAGTGGAGAGTTTGCATCGACTTCACTGACCTCAATAGAGCGTGCCCAAAGGATAGTTTCCCCCTCCCAAATATAGACCAACTAGTAGATGCCACTGCAGCTCACGAGCGAATGAGTTTCCTGGACGCATACTCAGGGTATCACCAGATCCCCTTGTATGCCCCAGACCAAGACAAAACGGCGTTCATCACGACGGTTGGGTTGTATTGCTACAAAGTCATGCCATTTGGGCTCAAGAATGCAGGGGAAACCTACCAGCGGCTGGTCACAAAAATGTTCAAGGATCAAATGGGAGATACAATGGAGGTCTACATCGAGGATATGCTCGTTAAGAGCAAGAAGAAGGAAAATCACCTCTCAGACCTGTCAAAGACCTTCGAAATCCTCAGGAAATACCGAATGAAGCTTAATGTGAGCAAGTGTTCCTTCGGTGTCCAGTAAGGAAAATTTCTTGGATACTTAGTCAGCAAGAGAGGCATAGAAGCTAATCCGGACCGAATCGATACAATCAACAGGGTACAACCACCTCGAACAGTCCGGGACGTGCAGAAGCTCACTGGAATGCTCGCTGCCTTAAATCTCTTCATCTCCAAATCTTTCGAGAAGTGCAAGCCTTTTTTCCGTCTTCTAAAAGGGAATAAACCAATAGAATGGAGCCCGGACTGCTCGCGAGCATTGGACGACCTCAAGTCTTACTTAAGCTCTCCATCGCTACTTGTCATACCACAACCAATGGATTCTTTATACCTATACCTCTCGGTATCCAGTCATACTGCCAAATCAGCGTTAATATGCGAGGTCGAAGGAATCCAGCACCCCGTTTACTTCGCGAGCAAGACCTTATTAGACGCCGAGCAAAAGTACTTGCCATTAGAGAAGCTCGCCTTTGCACTAGTGATAGCCTCGAGGAAACTGAAGCATTATTTTGAAGCTCATACTATTATCGTCCTTACTTCGCACCCCCTTAAGGCGATCCTGAGGAAAGCGGATTTGTCGGGCAGATTGTCTAAGTGGTCAGTCGAGCTCGTCCGGTTCGACATCCAATTTCAACCAAGGACCGCTATCAAGGGTCAGATCCTCGTTGATTTCATAGCCGAATTCACTGGCGAAGAACTCCCCGACCAACCTCAACCAACAAAGCAAGAAGAGAACCCAGCAATAGTGGAAACCTGGAAACTATTCGTTGATGGAGCCTCCAACTCAAAGGGGGCAGGCGTAGGCGTCATCCTCATCACCCCAGAAAACACCATCCTTGATCAAGGGATCAGGCTTGGATTTGTAGCCTCCAATAACAAAACAGAGTACGAAGCTCTAATAGTCGGTCTCCAAAAGGCACAAATTCTGGGAGCAAAATGTTTACAGGTGTTCGGCGATTCTCAACTAGTCTCCAATCAGATTAGTGTAGATTACAACGCGAAGGATGAAAGGATGGAAACATACCTCGCCCTGGTGAGGAAACTAATGACGAACTTTAAGGAGATCAACATCCAGCAATTTCCCAGAGGGCAAAATAGTCATGCCGACGCCTTAGCAGCACTAAGTTCGGCAGTTGATTCTAGTCTTAAAAGGGTCATTCCCATCGATTTCCTCATTCATCCAAGCATTAACCACAACAGCAAGCTGCCAAACGTGGAACAAATACTCCAGGTGGGATCAGCCCCCAGCTGGATGGACCCCTTAAGAGGCTATTTAAAGGAGGGCACGCTCCCCGAGAATAAGAAAATCGCCCACCAGATAAGAGTCAAAGCTGCTCGCTTTCACTTATCCACAGGAGGCAACTTGTATAAGAAGTCCTTCTCCAGTCCCTACCTTAGATGTGTCCACCCAGGCGATGTCGAGCAGGTGCTGTGCGAGCTTCAAGATGGAATCTGTGGAAGTCATGTCGGAGGAAGGTCTCTAGCCTTTCGAGCAATGAAGGAAGGCTATTGGTGGCCATATATGCAAAAGGACTCCGCAGTATATGTCCGCAAATGACCTAAATGCCAACTTCACGCTCCAATGATCCACCAACCAGCCAGTGACCTAAAATCCCTGACCAGCCCGTGGCCCTTCACCTAATGGAGGATGGATATCGTAGGACCACTACCCACTGCTGCTGGCAATCGCAAATACCTGTTGGTTACAACTGACTACTTCACCAAATGGATCGAGGCAGAACCATTGGAAAACATCCGAGACGCTGACATGATAAGATTCATATGGAGGAATATAATCACTTGATTTGGAATCCCAGAACCATCATCACTGATAATGGGACACAATTCGAGAGTGGCCCCTTTCATTACTTCTGTAACGAGCACGAGATCAGGCATAACTTTAGTTCGGTGGACTACCCACAGAGCAATGGGCAAGCAGAAGCTTCCAACAAAACTATGATCGATGGATTGAAGAAGAGACTGGAGTGAGCCAAGGGGGTATGGGCAACCGAGCTGCCCCATATTCTGTGGGCATACCGAACAACTCCTCGATGAGCAACGGGAGAAACCCCATTTTCGCTAACATATGGCATGGAAGCAGTCATTCCACTAGAAATGGGCTTGCCTACAATGAGGTCCGATCTTGTCTACCAAGGCCAGAATGATGGGGCATTGCTTGCTGAACTCGACCTCGCCGACGAGCATAGAGAATTAGCCCTGGTGAAGCTTACGAACTATCAGCAACAGCTCACAAGGCATTACCACAAAAGGGTTAACCCAAGAAGATTCCAAGTTGGAGACTATGTTCTAAGGAAGGTCCTGGGTAGCATAGTAAGGTCATCAGACGGCAAGCTAGGCCCAAACTGGGAAGGACCATTTAAAGTAACTAGGGACGACCTGCAAGGTGCATATCATTTGGAAACAATGGAGGGCAGAGAGATACCACGAGCATGGAATGCAGCCAATCTCAAGAAATTATATTTTTAGATTCTCAAGGAATTCTATTGTTAAATCTTTTTCTTGTATTTGTTATGTGAAAGGAACAGTTCATTCCCCTTATTACTAATGAAATCAGTAGCTGCATTTTATCACACATCTTTTTCCAAATCACAGGCACGATGGTCGATATAGCAGGGGGATACCCCTCCTCAGGTCATCGCCATGGAACACGAGAGACCTCTTAGCATTGCCCCTGGAAATATATAAAGCCCTACAGAGGATTCTAAGGCAATGCGACATGATTTCATACTGGCCATCAAGCCTACTTTGGTTGAGCAAAATCCTGACCGGATGAAGACATCCAATACCAGGGGTGTCCTCGCCAATTGCCCTACTTAGGCCTAAGGGAGTGTGACGACACAACCTAAAAGGTAAAATGGGGCACAATGGTATTTTGGTATTATACTGGACTGGGGGGACACTTGCATGGCAAAACAAAAAGAATTATGAAGCAGCAAGAATATAAAAAGATTAGATGAACACGTTTAGTCGGCAAAGCTGCCCAAAACACAAACTTTTCAATAATCTCTTATATTTACAACAGTGATAATACATGTTTAGTCGGCGAAGCTCGCCCAAAGAATTTACATTATCAAAAAATACAAAAGAATAACAACTTGTTATATTTACAACAACGATAATACATGTTTAGTCTGCAAAGCTCGCCCAAAGCGTTTACATTATCAAAAGAAAAATGACTTGCGAAAAATTCAAGAAGGTGGAAGCCTCCGAACGAGATAGTCTGCCACTCTAGCTCTTCGTCCATCATCAGGAGGGGGGACCAGCTCTTCCATAACCTCATCTGCGTCTGACTCTAACAGTTGCCGAGGAATGGCATCAATAGGGATCCATCTATCATCCCTCCTGAATGGATTAGGCATTAGAGTAGAGGAGGGCATCTCGTGATGATACCACAAAACTGAGTTCCTCGGGACCTGGAGTTCTTTCAAGGCACTCAACCACCCTCTAATAAAAGAAAGTTATTCGAACTCGGATAATCTTGTGGGAGAATCTAACCAGCCTTGGTCATAACCGTCAGCCCATGCTTGTCGAGGACCCTTCTTGAATAAATGCCGCAATCGAGTAACGTCCCTTTGAAGCCCAGCAGCAGTTACATATGCTCGACGGGCATCATCACGGAGCTCTTCCATCTCCTTATCCAGCTGTTCTTCTGCTTCCCTGCTCCTGCCCCTGGTGCTCCTACCATCTCGCGGGAGGGGAGGGCGAGTGGAACCTCGCATCATAGGAGGAGTATGTCCAGCTCGTGAAGACAAGGAGCCTTGCAGAATCATTGAAGCAGTGCTCGGTGCATGCTCTCTAAGTTGCAGGACTTCCCTCCTCAAATTTTCATTCTCCTGCTATAGGAATTCCCCAACTTGATTTATCTCGGTGGCCTCCAACAATCTCGCTCTCAGAACATTGACTTCCTCTTGTACAGAAGCACCAATGTCTCTTATCTCCTGGAGCCTGTCCTTCAGCTTAGACACCAGCTCGGACTGATCCTTATATTTTTGGTTCCTTGACCTAACAAACTTGCAAAGCCTAACAAAGGCCTGGAGAACCTGAGGAGTGGCATTAGGACCAAGGGTCCTGCCCAATTGAGATGTGGCAGGAATATAGTCTTCTACATCAGTCAACTACAAGAAATAAAAGTGCAAAGGAAAGAGAAATAAATCAATGCATTGGAAAAAGAAGCCACTTTATTTCATTATTGAAGGTCAAAGTACATAGAGCAAGAAACGGAAAATTACAAACAAAAGTACAAAATAAATCCTAAGGAGGGATCAACTAACAACCTCAGGCTGCCCAGGGGTGGCTGGCTGCTTCCCCTTATCAGCAGCAGCAGAGGCATCCCCCTCTACAGAGATACCCTCATTCGCTTGGGCAGGACCATCATCGGCAGGAGTTGTCTGAGGAGTAAGATCAACACCCTCGATGGCTGGGGCAGGGGCTTCTTCGTCCACGGTTGGCCTTGGACTCGGGTCGTGCTCGTCGAACAGTGAAGACTCAGGATCAACACCAGCAGCTAGGAGGGCCTTGTTCCAGCCCTTCTTGAAGTTCAAACAGTTGATATAGCCTATTTGAACTTCGGCGTCTTCATAAGCCGCAGCCCATCCGGAGTTGTATGAATCCTCCTTGATGGTGGCTACCATCGACTCCTTCTCCTTTAGCTACTCGGTCAGGGCCTTATTTTCCTCCACCACACCCAGCTTGCTCGAGCAGACTAGGTCATAGGCCTGCCTCAGCTCGCTCAGCTCCTTGACCCCCGCGTCCCTCTCTCGGTTAGAATTGATAAGTGCCAGATCAGAGGAAGCTCAGGTGGCATCAGCAGCCTTCAGGTCAGCCTCCAGTCGAGAACCCCTGGCTTCCAAAGCTGACTTTTGCTGCTCCAGCTCGCTATTCATCCTCACTAACTCATCACGAGAGCGGTATACCACAGCAAAGTTCGTCACAAACTGCCAAAAATAAGGAAGGAATCAAGAAGGAGAAATAATTAAAACTTGTTAAGGAATTGAAAAGGGAAAGAACCTTACCAAGTCCAGTCTCTGGCTAGCTTGGAGGGCTAATTTATCAGACCCCAGTGCCCTCTGGCGATCTGCAGGAAGAACTGCCCTCTCAAGCAGTGCAGGAGCCAGCTGAGGGGAAATGGAAACCGAGGCCCCCTCGGGCAAAGCTGACACCGGGACCAAGGCTTGCCCAGCCTTCATCCTCGACTCCATCTTCCTCCTCTCTTCCTCTCTCCCCCTCTCCATCCTTTTCCTCTCCTCCACCTTCTTCTTTTCCTCCACCTTCTTCCTCTCCTCCTCCTTCTTTCTCTCCCACTCTCTCACCTGCTCTGCTTCTTTCCTCTTCCTCTCTTGCTCCTGAATGGAAGACCGAGAACCAGTAGCCACGGCCCCAGAAGAAGACTTCTGTTTCTTCGACCTTTGTGCAAGAAGCACATGGTCCTCATCATCATCGTCTCTAATCAGGTTCTTCCTTAGAGGCATATCTTCTCCTGAACTGCTAGTAGTGCTTGACGAGTCTTGAGTTTTGAAATCCTCTCCAGACGAACTACTACTGTCAGAACTTCCTACACCACTCACAGCACCTGCAGGCTCACTCTCAGAGCTGCTCTCCTCTTCGTCCAACTGGATAGGCTCAGCTGTAACCTCTCCAAAAGAATCAAACTCTGGAACACTGTCCACAGGTCGTGCTATGAAGCTGGAGCCTTTGTTCTTGTACTCGAGCAAAAAGGCAGCAGATCTGGGATGCTCGCCATCACCAAGAGGCTCCCTAATATTCCAAGCTTTCACCAACTCTGAGATACGAACCTCGGTGAGAGCAGGCTCCAAATTCTTTATCCTCGCTGTAAAAGAAAAAGCAAAGAGAGGTTAGAAAAGTCACAAGTCAACAAAGGTTGAAATAACAGTGCAATGTCTACCTATGTATTCTTCCCCGTAAAAAGGGACAGTGAACCTCTCAGACCTCGACCCATCAAACTGGGGAGGGAACTGCCAATTCCTGACAAGGAAACCCTCTTGCCAGTAGTCCTTATGGGAATCAGGTCGGTTTACTACCAACACCCTATCAGGACTCCTAGCTTTGAGGTATAAGACACCTGAGCTAGTTCGAGAGAAGGAATAACAGAAAACAGATCTCGGCAAGTCCTAACCTAGTACCATACAACTGGTTTATTCTATGGACGCCATTTACTATCTTCCACACATTGGGCGAGCACTGTGCGGAAACAATACTGAAATAACCAAAAAAATGCAGAAAAAGATCATTAGGGGGAAAATTAAGTCCCCCTGGGAAATCAACAAGACATGGATCCAGTGGGCATCCTCTATATCCCTAACGTTCCTAGGAGGGGAGGCACAACATTCAATGTCTACCCACTCAGGAATATTGTAGAACTTCCTGAACTCAGAGATTGACCTATTTCCAATCTTCGCCATTGAAAAACTCAGAGAAACTCTACAAACCAAAGAAAAAGTGCAGAGAAAGGTCAGAGAAACTTACAAAACAGAAGATCGGTTCGAGTGATGAAGAAGCACGAGCTCAAGACGACTAAGAAGCAATGGAAATGGGGATTCAGAGAAGAAGGTACGAGGCACTAAAGTTCTCAGAAGAAGGAAGAATACTGGAAAGGCTGAAATGATGGATGAAAAAGTGGCTATCCCAACAAGCCTTCAATTCTAATCATAGCGCACAGATAGCGAAGCGGGTGCCGCCAAAGCAACTGCACAGTTTTTGAAGAATCACAAATCAGCCATGATGGCTGCTCATTTAAATCTATTGGGCCCATGAACATGGCCCAACAAATTTAGGGGCAATTGTGGGTACCCGAAATGTAAAACTATGGGCATGGACGAGTAGCCCAGTCCTGGCGGCCCAAAGTCCAGGCCCCTCATCTTTTATAATTAATCCAGTCTCCCCCCACGATCCCATGAAGGGAAATTATGGGAGAAATGGAAAACGTGGAGGAACCCATCACCCCCACTCATCTACATGCACATGTATATATTAAACCCTAGGTTCGGGGCAAAAGGACAAGTTGTATTCTCTGTAATCACTCTCCGGAGTATATAAAAATAACATCGACTGCACCACCATGGACGTAGGCACATTTTGGCTGAACCACGTACATCATTTGTTGTGTGATTGGCATCTTCTATTCCTGGTTCTCTTCTTGATAATCTTTCTCTCATATTTATTTGTGTTGCATAACAATTGCTTCTACAAATAGTAATTCATATTTCCTCCATCTCCTCTAAAGGGTGAGTGGTCATATCCCATTCAAGACCGAATATTTCTGTAATATACTTAATAGCTCATGCACATTGTTATGATTTGATAAAAAATCGTCAGCATGTCCCCATAGTTCTCCAAGTTCACGGCATAGATTGGCAAGTGTGAGTGTTATTTCAATTGATCAGTTGAAATAACACTCACACTTGCCAATCTAGTATGTACTCAGAGAACATTAGGATACGACTGCAGAACTTCCTCCAAAAGTAACAACTTTAAGCCTCTAAGAATATTATTTTATAAAAATTATGCATCCTCAAACTGTCCAAATGGGACAATTCGAAAGATCTCATTAAATAGATAATGACTCTCGAACGGGTCTAAGGGCTATTGAATGCGTACGCATAAGAACTAGAAGGCTAGTATCTATACGCACTATGCGTAATAGGTATGTTTCATTTAATTATGATGCGTTCGTGGTCGTGCCACTTTCAAGATTAACCAACTCAACAAATTAAGACGATATAATTATTTATAGATTTATTTGTATGAATTAAATTAAGTATTTTTAAAAAATTTAACAACCAACTTTCGTATCCAACCACCTCCGTCCAATATAATCCAACAGCAACAACAAACCAACAAATGTGTATCCCATACTCCATCTAATTCATCTACTCAATTAATTCAACAATAACCACTACACCAAATCTGCCCATTTGTCAAGGTCATTGACCTTGACAAATCCAACTTGTCAAGGTCAATGACCGTGACATTTCGAGGCGAGACAACTTTTTTTGTCAATGTCGTGTCACGGTCGTGTCGCGGTCAATGACCGTGACACGTTTGTCACGGTTTATAACCGTGACAAAGTCGTGACCCTTTTTAAAAAAATTATCACGGCCATTGACCGTGACAACTTTTTATCACGGACGTGTCACGGTCAATGACCGTGACAATTCTGGGCAGAATTTAAAAAAAATCTGCTGGGCAGTATGGCCACTGCCACTGCCCAGCAGTATATTTGTACCTGTTATAGCAACATTGTACCTATTCCAAACATCATATATCCGAACAAACTAAAGTAATGCAAATATATATTCAAATAAGAAACTATTTAAGAAGAAACAACATCACCATCAATTATCTCAAATCTACAAATTATTTGCATGGAAAAGAGATTTTGTACCGCGACGCTCGGGAACACCTCCTTATCCTTCCCTTCTCGTCCGAATAGCCACATAAGTATAGAGCATATGTGGCCTACCCTTAGGGACACTCCCTGTCCCCTGAATTGAAATAAAGTAAAATTAGTATCCGCCCCTCAAATATAGATAAATATAAATCGTAATTGAAATTGAAATCGAAATTGACATATAAATATAAATACATTACCCGTAGTGTCACTCAAACAACTAACTTGAGCTCATATGGCACCTCCTTCCAACTAATGTACCCCGGGCAATCGTGTCAAATATAATTCTCTTCATATCTAAACACTAAGAAATACCATAATCCTATGGAGTTATGCGTTGCAAATTCCTTCCAACCGTTGTGTAGCCAAAAATCAGCAGTTGAAGTTGTCAATTCCACCTTTCAATGGTCTCCCATGTTTTGCTAGAAGTTCCAAGTGGTGGGGTATGGAAGGTGGAATTGACAACTTCAACTGGTGATGTTTGGCTACATAACGGTTGGGAGGAATTTGCAGAGCATCGCTCCATAGGATTATGGCATTTCTTAGTGTTCGGATAGACGAAGAGATTCAGTCTCCTCTCCACAAATAGGACACCCCAAATAACTATGTACTAATCACCTATTAAAGGTGAGAAGCGTATATTCATGGATTAGTATAAACAAAACTTAGATGTAGTTGGAATATTTATGTATTAATCTCCTCTCCACACACGCACACTACACAAGAGTGAAAATGATAAAGTGCAGATCAAGTAAAAGCATTAAAAATGGATGTTTCGGTACAAATTGAAATATTTATTACAATTTGAAAAATTGTTTCAAATTCGGGTTATCATAAAAAATGGATTGATATTCGGTAGGAGCAGCCAAGTCATCCACATTACTATTTAGACGCCTTGGCGCGTGTTGGACAATTGACCATGGCTCTTTGTTGATATACTCCGAGTAAAACACTTGCTTAACCTTTTGAAATGCACAAACAAACGGCTCATCGCTCACGTGGTCGTTGCTCTTCAACTTGGATAAGTCAACCATGATCAAATTGATGACAGGATCAACTTTACAAGCATTTTTATCCTCAACTCTTACCCATTCACAGTAAAATACAACCTCTTTGAAGCTTATATAATCCAATTCAAATATATTTTGGATTACACCATAGTAAGTCATTTCAGCTTCAACGAGGTTTTTATCTTTTGCGCTCGCTCGAAAGAAAGTAAGAGCCTTGTATGAAATTCCTGAGTTCTGTACATTTGTACTTTCCTCGTACACTTTAGCGCCGAAAATGTAACCGTTCAATCGATACTTTTTGTGCCACGAACAAGGGTCCAGTGGCTAGACGAGCAAGCCTTGATGTCGCATCACCCATCTTTAGGATCTGAGAATATAGATAAATTAATTATATTAGTGGTAAAATTTGAGTGCAATGTAACGTTATATAACGACTGTTTTCATTATAATTACCTCTTGTGTCAACCATAGCCTAAATTCGCTGTCTGATTGTACCATTGTTTTTCTTCTTTTATTGTTCTCATAGGCTTCATATTTACTGCATATTACCAAATTAATCATGTATAAAATAATCTAAAATAATGTTAAACATTACAATATTCAAGACTTACTTTTTCCATTCTTCGACGTCTTCATGTGTGTCAAATAGATAACGAGCTACTTGTTCATGTCGCAAACTCGTTAATTTCACTCGTTTTCCCATCACATTACCACCATCATCGAGGAATTCATCAGTGTCATCAACGCTGGTCGAGTCAGGCATATATTCCCGATTATATATTGATGACTCCACGGTGATGTATTCCTCTGCAATTGATCCTGCAATATATCGCGTATTCTTGACGTAATCTTTAAAAAATTTCATCAATCTTTCAAATGGATACATCCACCGATATCTAACTGGACCACAAAGAAGTGCCTCGTCGCATAGGTGTACCAACAAGTGAACACTTATGTCAAAGAATGTTGGGGGAAAGTACTTCTCCAATACACAAATTGCTTCGTTCACAGCCAATTTTGCGGCCACTATGTGTTCTCAATTCACTACCTTCTCACACAAGAGGGAGAAGGTAATACTAATTTTCATAATAGCCCTACGTAAATCCTTGTTCTTGGAGAAACAGTGCTTAAACAATAGAGGAACCAATTGGATGATCACATGCCAATAGTGGGACTTACACTTATGTAAATCATGAGTAACATAATTCACAATCCTTTGCAAGTTGGACGAAAAAGTAGATGGGCCCTTCAAATTATATATTGTGTCTAGAAGCACCTTCCTTTCCTCACTCGTCAAAGTAAACGCACCAGGGGGAATTATTGTCCTTCCCCTACTATCTTCTTTCAACCATAGTTGTGGCTTAAGTTTTAACGTTTTAAGGTCTTTTCGTGCATTTTCTCCATCCTTCGAATGACTCCCCCCAAGGCAAGTACCCACAATATGTTCAACAAATTTCTTCTCTGCATGCATCACATCCAATACATGGCGCACCGGGTTTTTCTTCCAATAAGGCAAGTCAAATAAAATTGACCTCCGAGGCCATGCCTCTCTTATCTCAGTTTCATTCCCAGTTGGGGTCTTCTTATGCTTGACATTCTTAAATTTGGGATTCTTACCTGGCATATTTGGGCCACATTCAGAAGATTTACTTTCAATTTCTGAACCCGAAAGTTGTCTCGGCGGTAGCCTATGTTCAACTCCGCCCAATAAAAAATTGGAACCTTTCTCAAATCTGAAACTATGAGCTGGAGGTAAAAACCTCCTGTGGCAATGGTATACATTTTTTAAGCTAGAGGATAGACAAAGATATTCAGTCTCCTCTCCACAAATAGGACACCCCAAATAACCATGTACTACACATCCGGATAATGTCCCATAAGCTGGAAAATCATGAATTGCCCACATCAACATAGCTTTCAGCGTAAACTCTTCTTTTCTAAAAGAGTCAAATGATTGCACACCCTCTTCCCACAACTCATTTAATTCTTCTACCAAAGGATCTAGGTAGATATCAATGTCATCACTTGGTGCCTTTGGCCCAGGTATCAATAAAGCCATCATCGAAAATTCAGGTCTCATACACTGTGAAGGAGGGAGGTTGAGTGGGGCTAGGATCACTGGCCATACACTCTGATTGGTGCTTAGATTTCCAAATGGATTGAAACCATCTGTTGATATAGCCAAACGAATGCTGCGTTGTTCTCGAGCAAAATCGGGATACTCAAAATTCATCCTCCGCCAGGCAGTAGAATCAATAGGATGACGCATGATATTACCCCTACTTCTGCCCTAGCATGCCAAGTAATTGCCTCTGCAATCCATGGTACTGTTAAAAATCGCTTTAATCTAGGCCCAACGGGAAAATATTTCAATACTTTTTGAGGCACTTTTGAGCTTGTGCCTTCCTTACTAGTAGATTGGACATATATAGGTTCATCGCATACCGGACAACGATCGAGATTTTCATACTCCTTTCGGTATAGTATGCAGTCATACACACAAGCATGAATCAATTTATACTTCATTACCAAACCTTTCAAACTGTTCTTCATAACAGGATAGCTATTTGGAAGTGTATTCACCTTGGGTAATAAGCCCTTCACCCATTTCAGAATTCCCATCACGTTATTGCCAGACAAACCGTATTGCGTCTTCAAACTTTGCAAACCAACCATGGCATGTAAAGTTGTTTGATCTTTCCCACAGCCAGAGTATAACGTTTGGGTCGCCTTAAATTTTAAACTTTGGTAGTCATCGTCAAGTTTTATCGTGTTATCTTCATGAGCACTTGAATCTTCTACATCATCGGTAACCTCATTCTCCTCAGCTTCATAAACTCCGTACGCATCATCAACTAAATCCTCTAACATATTATGATCTACGTCGTCCCCTTCTAAATCTATTCTACTTGTTGAAGGTTGTTGTGAAGGTTGGTCGGGGATAAAAGGAACTTTCAATTCACCGTGAAAACTCCAAAATCGATAACTATCTTGCATACCCGATCTTAACAAATGTAGTTCAACTGTTTTCCACTCAAACACCTTACCATTCTTACACCTAGCACACGGACACGGAAACTCTTCATCATTACGACATCTCTTTGCATATTTCACAAATTCGTTAGCACCTCTGCGAAACACATCCCCCATTCTATTAGTCTCACCCATCCACTCTTTGTATTTCGGATATCCCATCACAGCTACCACAACTAAACACCTATTAAAGGTAAACAAAACTTAGATTTATAGTATATTTTATTTAATTATCCCATCATTTAATTATCCTATTAAAGGGTAAGTGGTCCTATCCCATTCAAGACTGCATTTTTCTGTAATATACTTAACAGCTCATGCACATTGTTACGATTTGAAAAAAATTCGACAGCATATCCCCTTAGTTCTCCAAGTACACGACGTAGATTGGCAGGTGTGAGTGTTATTTCAATTGATCAATTGAAATAATAGTCACACTTTTCAATCTAGTATGTACCCAAAGAACATTAAGATACGACTGCAGAACTTCCTCCAAAAGTAACAACTTTAAGCCAATAAGAATATTATACACAAATTATACAGTCTCAAACTGTCCAAACGGGACAATTCGAGAGATCTCATTACAGGGGTAATGACTCTCGAACGGGTCTAAGGGCTATTGAATGCGTACGCATAAGAACTAGAATGCTAGTATCTATGCGCACTATATTTAATTTCAAGTATGTTTCATATAATGGGTTAATTCAAATACAAAAATAAATTCATGGGTTAAGTTCTAAAATAATCAACCTAAAGTTATGGTTCATAAAGTATTATCACAAATATAAACTAAGAGTGATAAAATAACTTTGAGGCATATAAATTAATTGTGACAAAGTAAGATTATGCACCAGAACCAAAAATTTAAAAAAAGTGTTTTTATTTAAACCCCGCTTTTCTTTCTATAACTCCTATTTTATTAAACTTTAAATATAATTAAGGGTGTATAGAAAGAAAAGTTAAATAGGAATAAAAACAACATTTTTAAAATATGAAGGGCTCACCAATTTGATCAAATTTTTCGACAACATAGACTAATTGATCTTTATTATTAGACAATTACTACAAATTTATGCGCATCGCCCGAATTCAAAAAGTAATTTAATGACTAAAGTAATACTTTTTTTAACTTTAGTTATTCACCACAAATCTTAAAAAATATTTTATTTTTCATGCTTTTTTAACTTCGGATGCTTTTAGCAACTTCGGATGACAATTATTACAAATTTACATTTTTGGATAATATTTTTGGATATTATTTACATTTACATTTTTGGATATTATTTTTGGAAATTTATAGAAAATTACTTATTTATTTACATTTTTAACCCCCTACCCCCACCCTGCCCCCACCCTACCCCCACCCTGCCCCACCCCCTACCCCCCACCCAGCCCCACCCCCTACCCCCACCCTACCCCACCCCCCACACACGCACATATATACACACATACACACATATATATACACACAAACATATATATAAATGGAAGAGAGAGAGAGAGAGAGAGAGAGAGAGAATTAAACCTGAAAGTAGAGAGAGAGAGAGCAGCGTCGAGAGAGAGAGAGAGGGAGGGAACGGCGCGGGAGGGAAAAAAGAAGGGGAAAAGGGTTTTTGCTGTAAACATTGTCACGGTCGTGTCAAGGTCATTGACCGTGACAATTATTTAAAGAATTGTCACGGTCAATGACCGTGACAAGTAAATTTGTCACGGGCATGTCACGGTTAATGACCGTGACAATTTCTTGTCACGATCGTGTCAAGGTCAATGAACGTGACACAAAACGCGTGTTTTTTATCACGGTCAATGACCTTGACAAGGCTGGCCGGCTGAAAGGTGACAATTTGCCCATTTTGGTGTAGTGAACAATTTCAAACATAAATAAAAATAAAGAAACAATATTTATAATATCCAATCAACATTAACGATTAATTTCAAGTCCTAAACTAAACATTAATTTCAAATCCTAAATCAACATTAAGAATTAATTTTAAGTCCTAAACTAAACACCAATTAATTTCAACACACACATATACACACACGCATACACACCCCACACCCCCTGCCCCACAACTCCCCTCCCCACCACCACCACCCCTGCCCCACAACCCCCTACCCCACCACACACACACACACACACACTCACACACACACACACACATGTACCCACCTCCCCACCACTCCTACCCCCTCCCGCCCACCGCACACACATGCACTCACACACACACCCATGTACACGCACACATCGCATATACACACACACACGAACACATATACAACACACATATATACAAATGAAAGAGAAAGAGAGAAGAAAAAATACCTGGTAGAAAGCGAAAGAGAGAAGTCGCTTAAAGAGAGAGAAAGAGAAATGGAGGGAATAGAAAACGGTGGAAAAAAGAAGAGAGAGGTTTTTGTTACTGACAAACTTGTCACGGACCTGTCACGGTCATTGACCGTGACAAGTTTATAAGATTGTCACGGTCAATGACCGTGACAAGACTGTGATAATTGTTCTTATCACGGTCTCGTCACGATCATTGACCGTGACAAGCGATTGTCACGGACTTGTCACCGTCAATGACTGTGATAAAAAATGCGCATTTTTTTATCACGGTCATTTATCGTGACAAGGGTGGCCGGCTCAAAAGTGATATTTTGGTCTTTTTGGTGTAGTGGTATAACAAGTCAAATGAAATTGACATAAGAAAAATCTAGTAAAGTATCTTAATTACCAGTCTCTCATGGAAATCAACACAAATGAACAATAAAATATGGAAGCATAATATCACTAGAATCTCACAAGCATATATTAGACAATTTTTGATATTGAAACATGGAAGCATAAAAGCATTATATGGGATAATCAAAGCATCATAGTAGTAAAATGAGATCATGAATATGGATATATATAATGGGATAACACGATATAACAATAAGGCTCAATATCATGGATAAAGATAAAATACCCATAAGCCCTATCCAAACATCCAATGTACTAAAGCAAAAGATACAAATGTCAAAAATATATACAAACAATACAAAACTTAAAGTGACAAAATGTGTCAAAAATACGGATACAAGAAATATTGATCAAGTACCACAGGCGGTATATAAAAGAGAGTAATATGAATAAAAGATGAACAACTAAAGAAGCTACTCATTGAACATATCATCCTCATGTGGAACATCGCCATCATCACTTTTATATAACTCCACATCATTATCAACTCCATCGTCATTATCGTCATCATTGACATCATCATCATGTACGGGTGGACGATGTGGCACCCCGCCTACTAAAATAATGGGTGGCCAACCCTCTACCAAAATAAAACATTGGTCTCATATGGCTCATTCTTAACATCACTATCGAAACATGATTAATTACTAGCCACCTAACTACTTTAACAATCAATGTCAATTTTTATCTTTCATTAACATACAACAAGATTAACCAATACAAAATAAATCCATACACATGGACAATATAAGTGAAATACGAGATAAAGTTTAAAACTGATATAAACAATTAAGGTTCCCGAATAAACCATCGAGTAAGAATCCAATACAATAAATCCAACCAACTAAAAAGTCTAAAAACATAAGTCTGAATAAAAGGGGCAACATTCTCAATAATACAATAATAGAGAACCTAATTTAGAATATCGAGAATGAAATTGGCTACTCGAGAATCCTGTAAGCCTCCACATTAGCTGCAGCTACGTATACCTAGAAAGAACAATCATCATTGACGTCCCTGTGGCTGGACACCTAAATGTTTTGAAAATAGATTTTAAATGGGTCAGAGCCCAAGTATGCAGTAAATAAATATGAAATTAAACTTTCCATATTCAAGCTGGTGTCACACTCTCATTAGATTACCCCTCACCTCTCAACTATTGTGCACACCTAATGCCTACATCTTAACGCACCTAGTTACATTACACTGTCTAACTAGTCTTATTGCAGATCTCACTAACACACTACCCTGCCACGAATATTATCTAACTTTCATTTTTTAATTAACTATATCTCTCATTAGCTTATTCAATCATTAATCAATTTATAACTTTGCTCTAGTTATTTATTCACGTTCATCATTAACGTTTTAAGCCTGTATATAACTTATTTCACTACTGTATACGTTTAATAGACATGTCACACAAAGACACTTTGTACATATATATCACTCGTAATATATGCAACCGTATTTTTGAATGTCCTCCACATTCTGAAACGAGCTCACTAGCATGCTTTCGTGCTCCAAGAATGTCCACCACATTATGGGCAACTGGTTCGAGATCTCACCACTAGACTCGAAAATCACAAACAAACTTTGGAGGCGATTCCATGATCGTAACCACACCACATTATTCGACGATACTCCAACCCTACATCACATGGGCGTGCACAACACCTATAGCCCTAGGGAACAATACTGCCTCTACTGGGATTCCCTAGAGTGACCTCCCAAGGTGCGCAACCTCCCTGATAGCATAACGACTAGGATAGGTATGTTTCATATAATATCATACACACAAATATTATTATTAATCGTATATATATTGTCTCTATACCCGTATATATAAATTATATCACAAAATCCGTCTAACCCATGCCTATCGCTCAAATACTAGCCTACAAATCCCGAGTCTATCTCACAACTCTTAATTAATTAAATTCTCATCCTTTAATTAAAATACAATAGCGTCACCCTGCTAAAATGCTTGAACTTACCCAACCATCTTGTCGTATAATCACTCAATTTCATCAAGTAAAACACTTTGATAAAACACACGGACTTAACTCAACCATCCCGTTCATTTATTCCCGAATTTAACTCATCAATTCGATATTTAAACTTTATCGTCAATTATCTCTTTCCAATTGATAATTCAAATTTAATTACCCATTCAACCCTAAGAAATAAAATCTCTTTAAATCACTCCACTAAACTCTCTCTGACCTTTAGGGCTTATGAATTTCATTTGGAACTCCACGAAATTTATCCAATAACCAAACCCCAAAATTCTCCAAAAATTATCTTTCATCAATCGATCAATATTTCCAAACTACTAAAGATATGGTTCCAATAATTTATTTCAAGTTTTATACCTAAACTAACTAAATTTCCATTTTCTAAACAACCGAATCGGGTCATAAATGTTTTTGGGAGATTAAACACCATGTAGTAAAATTGCAATTTATCCCTTTATCGAGGTCCAAATGACCTCATTCAAAGCTCATTAGAAATCTAAGACCTAGAACGTTCCAGAAATCTATGGAATGCAATCTAATTTCTAAGTAGAATTAAAATGGCATGCGTTTAAAATAACGTTAAAAATTCTAATAGATTGATATGATGGCCAATTAAACACCTTGTAGGAAAATTACGATTTCTCCCTCTACAGAACTCCAAATGACTTAATTAAAAGTTTATTGGAAACCTAAGACCTAGGAATCTATAGACATCTATGGCAAGAAATCTAATTCTAAGAAAAATTAAAATGGCACAAGTTTAAAATAACGTCAAAAACTCTGGCAGATTGATATCTGGCAGATTAAACACCTTGTAGTAAAATTATAATTCTCCCTCTACAGAACTCAAAATTACCTCATTCATAGATCATTGGAAAGGTATGACCGGGGACTTTTTTGAAGTCCGTGGCATGCAATCTAGTTCTAATAATAATTAAAATTTCATAAATTTAAAGTAACGTAAAAAATTCTGGCAGATTGTCACCTTATGTTCATTAATTAAACCCTAAGTTATTCAAGATTCATGTTCGTCAACCAAGAACCCAACAACATTCCATGTTTATGTGCCTTAAAAATCAAATTTTGAAATATAATCTAATTTCAGCAATCATAAATGGTTACTTCACCAATTGATCATCCAAACTACACATGATATCAATTTCATCAAAAACACCCATTTACATATAATAACCCTTCCCAAAATTTCTCTTGTTCTACACTTACCATAATATAAACATGAATTACCTTTATTTGATTTAATGCAAGTTAATTACTTGGCTTTGAATGTTTGTAGGGTCTGATTTCTCTCTTGTGTGCATTGATTGCCCTTGCTTTCTCCTCTCTTCCTTCTCTATTAGGGTATAAAATAAATATTATGGATGCCTCACAAATCTAACCATTATATTTTAATTCACTAATCCCAAAATTAGGTTATTAGCCTACATTAAAATGACCTGAATACCCTTACGTGAGACCGAACTAGTCTAAAAAAAACCTAAAACCCAATTACTACCTCTGAATACTAATTCTGACTATTTACACCTATTCGGGATCAACCGTGCACTCAAAATCACCATACGAGTCACTAAACATAATTATCCTATATCATCCTAAAAATAGCCCACACAAATGCTCCAATTACGATACCGTCAATTCACGTCGTTTCTACTCACATATGATGCAGTACAATTGAATTAATTGAATTTCCTTAAACACGTTAGTAAATTTACCACATATATATTAATCTTATTCTCAAAAATTAATATTTACAAATTTCACATTATTTTCCATTTATATTAAATTACGTCACACATGAAATTTGATAGCTAAAATAAATTACTCAAAATTACAAGGCGTTACGGAGGAGGAGCTAGAGCTGGAGCTGGAGCAGGAACCTCGAGAACATCATTATAAACCAACTAAGATCAATGGAGGTAATTGACAATGAAAGTAATATGAATGCATAAACTAGCTATATATCCATGATTTTTTCAAAATTGATCTATCATGAAAGAAAAATGAGATGTGAAGAAATTCCTCTGACTCTAACATCCTCTAAGAATCTGAAACTCGGCTGGTGCAAGTGCTGCTGGAGGAGCCTTACAAACTGCATTTTGAGCAGCTGAATGATTAGCACTCCTAATGGATAAAGCGCTAATAATATGTGAATCTAAATCATTCGTCAAAAAATTCACCCCTAGTAAGTATAAATAGACCGCAATTAATTTTCCATAAGGAAATGTAGTATTAAAGACTCTGTGCAAGCTCTCCGTATAATGGAAATGATAAGATGGGGATAGTCAATGGACTATCGATGAGTAAGGGAATAAATCAAATAACCTGTTTGATAAGAAAAATCCCATGTCCGTAGACATGGCATGAGACTGTGCACAACAAAGAGATGTATAAGAGAATAACCGTGATCCATATCAACCTGACAAAATAAGGGATGTTTACACTAAGCCTCATAGCCATCAATAAATCTCTCAAGAGAATTATAACTAAGATCATGAAAATTAGGATTATACACATTACTCTCTAAGCTTAAATAAGTATCAAGAATCTCCTCACAAAGGAAAATCTCAGTCCCTCGCACAAAAGTCGAAATAAAATAAGCATCATCATACAAAATCATGTTCGCATAAACGCGAACCAACGAACATTGGTCAAATCGTAGGGTCAAAATTTACCATCACCACTACAATCCAAATGAGTTAATTCATGCTCTCGTTCTATGATGATCGAAGGAGATATATATGCGATAGACAAAACCGAACCATCTCTAGTGAAATGAATACTAGAGGCATCTACCTGAGTATCGGGAATATGATAGGAGACACTCGGGGCCTATCATCGGGATAACCTAGCCGGGTTAAGGGATGATGTGAAGGCTCGTGATATAGAATTATCTTTGGGTCCACTGTGAACGTTCTTCCTAGCCTGAGTCTTACATCCTCACATTACACAGGAAAATGGAGTACAGTCTAAGGAAACAATGATAACTAGGGTTGGATAATGACAAAAACACTAAAAATCAACAATAGTAACTCTCTGCTCTAAAACCCAAAATAAATCACACAACATCCTCAAGGAATCAACCTAATAAAACTAATGAGAAAGGAAATCAATGATAAATAACAAGAATCGATGACTTACCAAGTATTTTTAGATAAAAACCTCAATTTGACAGAACTAGGGAACAAAATCAACATGCAATGAATCAACCCACTAAACAATGATCAAATTGACTTTCAAGGATGAAATGGGTTTACAATATGAAATTTCCCAGGTTTTTTTTCTCTTGGTGTGTTTTGAAATAAAAATAAGCAACTGAGCTAACAGACCTTTAAAATGCCCCCAACATCGATCGAACGTTCAAACTTAACAGTTCCCATGGGGCCTTGAAAATGCCCTATAATGTGTACCGTGCATATGATATACGGATCAACTTTGGAGAAATTGTAAAAACTAACATGAAACCTAAATGAATTTCCTGAATCCCAACTCACAAACTGTCAGATGTATGAATGAATGCAAATCAATGAGAATCATTCAGTTATGCATTAAAAACTTCAAATTGGAACAAAATGCAAAAAAGCATAAAAAATAAGAACTCTCTCTCTCTCTCTCTCTCTCTCTCACACACACACACACACACACATACATATATAAATGGAAACTCTAAAATGTTAAAAATGTGATTGTGATTAGGCAACAATTGATTCAATGATTTGACATATACATGTTCTTTAAATCTTGATTAGAAAATATGAATTGAAAACACATTCTAAACAATTTCAACTTGTTCAACATATTTGGAATAAAATTATCATCAATGTTTTGCAACTATGTAATGTACTTTAAGGAATGATTCATGTGATAAATAAATATGCATAATCAACATGAATTCATATAACCAAATCATACAAGACATTACTAACCATGCTTATAAGATAATCATTACATCAACATCCAAATTATCAAAAAATGGTAGTTTCAAGCCATTATAATACCCTCAAGCATATGTTGTTACAATTTTTGAATGCCAACTAAAATCAAATTTCATTTTAAAATTTTTACCCCTAACTTGTTTTTCATGCCGGTTAAATCACTTGGCTTATGACTCTTTTCAATATATTTTTGGCTTTTGCCATTGATTGGCTTTTTACGTGCCTAGATGACACCTACCCAAAAAAGTTTGGTTTTGCCAAATTGGGTGCAATCACTCCTAGAAGTAGCCCTTATCAATGTATATAAAATCGGTCCGTTTTCAACTGTATCAAAATAAGAATAACTCAAAGTGCTCACATATGGACAACGAAACTTTTTCAAAACCATTATGATATAAGGATTTGATCATGATAATATTAAACACATAACGAAAGAATAACATGATAAGAACCATATGACTCAATAGACATGCAGCTACTCATGTAGCGTGAAATCAAAGCCATAGATCTCAACAAGTCAACGACAAGAATTTTAAAATGAATTTCAACCAACAACTGAATTAATCAAGCATCATGCAAGAATAGTTTAAAATTCAACTTTCAATCACCATTCAAGTTAAATCTCACATCAAATCATAATGAACCAAAGACTTAACCACAAAAATACAAAAAGAATAAACAAAAAAGTTTTTTGGCTTTTGATAAAAGAATGATGTATGAAGTATATAAGGATCATGTTTAGATAAGAAACCAATGCATATAAAGTGAATGCATATAAAATGCACATATGCATGAAGAATCTAATTAAAATAAGATGAAAAACTCTCAAAGAAGTACACTCACCCACAAAGTATTATTTCCCCACGTATCAAGAATGAACTAGGAGTGAAAACCTATATAACCCTAGTCATCCTAGCAAACTACTATCCTAAGTAGCGATGGGTGGTTTATCCCCCGGTTAGTGGGTCAGACGAACCTGACTTCACTCAATTTATCTTTCTATTGACTCCCTTTCACTTAAGCCTTGACGTTTAGTGTATTAATAGGCATACCTCTAATGTTTATAGGTATCCGTATCTCTTCCCTTATAAAATTCTAATGCATGGTCCTCAGAAATTGAGTTAGGTGCATAGATCTAGAAATGTTACCTCTAGCCTCACCATTGTCTCACATAATATAGTACATTCTTCTCATCAAAGAATCCATTTGTACTCTTAGTTATTTGATTGTATTCCTTTCAAATGTGTTTCTCCTCAATCTTTTGATTTCTTTTCTTCAAACTCCAGTAAGATTATTTGAATTCCTATACACTTGAAAAAAGTGCAAAATTGAAGATAATTCTTATCAAACCTTATCTCATCTCTTCTAAAAAAATTATTCACCTTAACTCACTCTCTCAAGTTTCTTTTTCCTAAAAAAAATCACCAAGTGATTGGTTTTTCCACAAAATGAAACAAAGTCATTTTTTTTAAATCTTGGACTTAGGTTCAACATTATATTCATCTTGAATAGAAGTTTGTACCTTATCCACTTTTTCATTTGAGTTTGAACATTAGATTTTCACCTTTTATTTTCCAAGATTCTTTTCAATTTTTGAGTTATTGAAACCAATTCCATATCCATTTGGATTTACTTGAGCATTACAGAGAAAGATTCTATCAAGCACATCGGTTCTACATTTGATTTTTAAATCTTTTACATGTGTAAGCCCAAGATTTAAATTTTCAAGATTGAATTTTCTAGTTCCATATCTTTTTTTTCTTTCAACATGATTGGATTTTGAGATTTTTAGGATTCACTTTATTTGTTCAAAAATTCAACCACATTCTCAAATTTAAATCATTTTGTTTGAAAACTCTCAAGTTTCTCTTCTCTTTCATCTTCCTTATTTTGAAAAAAAAAACTTTTTAGACAAAAGCATAATATTTGACTTCTTGAGTTTCAAATATTCTTGATAAAGCTCATCAAAATATTCTTGTATGCCCTCACCATCAATATCACTTTCTCCTTATGAATTTCCATTCAAAGTGTATAAATGCTTACTACTATAACACGAAGAGTCTCTCAAAGACATATCATTAGTAGACATATCACCATTTTTCTTCCCAACATAACTCAAATACATACTTTCCTCATTCATATTCACACTCTCATCAAGCTTCACTGTGAAAGCTATTTCACTCCCGCACTCAACTATGGAAGACCTAACTTCACTCTCGCTTTTAGAGTTACTAGGATTAGTTTTGTGAGCTTTCTTGTTCTTATTTTCACTCCCAATATATACAACTTTATTCAAATATGTTGGACACACATTGATATGATTACCAATGCCACCACAACCAAAACACTTATCATCATATTTTTGTTCCCTTATTGAACTCACCTTTATCTTCAAATGGAACATGTTTAGTATACTTGTGAGGTTTATCAACAAACTTTTGAGTATTTTTATAAAACTTTCTAAATCTCTTCACAAACAAAGAAACATCAACTTCAACATTATATTTTGGTTTCTTTTCACTTTTCAAAGTCTCACAAGATTCAATAACCAAAGCTAAGTTCTTCTTCAGTTTCTCAACAATAATATTCTCCTATTGATCAAATATTTGGAGTGATCCAACCAACTCTTCAAGGCTACACATATATGTGTCCTTAACTTCATTCAATATGGTAACCTTAGTAGCAAACCTATTAGCAAAGGTTCTAAGTACTTTCTTAACCACTTTGTTTTTAAGAATTTTCTCTCTAAGGTTAAACATTGCATTTACAACCTCAGTCCACCTAGTGTAATACTCATTGAATGTCTCACTTTATCTTCAAATGTTTTAAAATTCATTGTTATGTTATTCAATTTTTCTCTCTTCACACTCAAAATCCCTTTATGAGTAATATGCAAAATATTTGAAGCTTATTTATCGTGTTCACAATTTAAGATACAATTATACTTTTGACTAAAAACTGTTGCAAATAGTGCATTCAATGCACCTCAATTTAAAACAAATTCATCATCCGACCACAAAACCTTTGAATTCTTAACACTAACCCCATCTACTTCAATGGTTGGGTAAATCCACCCTTCCTCAACACTCATCCATATTATCTCGTGTTTTGGTATAAGATGCACACTCATTTTAACCTTCCAATGACCATATTTAGATCGGTCAAAATAAGGAGGACGACTAGTAGAACACAAATCACAAAATTGATCAATCAAAGCAAATGAACAAGAAAAAAGAAATTCATGTAACACCCCGTATTTTTATGACATTAAATAATTACGAGATTAATTATTATTGTTAGATTAATTAAATTAAAAAGGTGAGAAATTAATTGGTTAATTAATTAATATGGATTAAAATAATTATTAACTAGCATGCCAAGGGTTAATATTTATTGATGAAAATTATTGAATATAACTGTGTGGATATGTAATACGGAATTATGAAATTTTTATAAATTGTCGGATTGTGAAATATAACAATTTGGTATTTCTAAGTCAGGACGCGAGTGTGAGTCGTGTCGGGACTAATTTAATGGATTAAAGAAGTAAATTATTTTTAAATATCTCATATGGTAATTTCGAGTGCGCCATTGAGTTTGGAAGAGTCGAGATAGTCAAAAAACTAAATCCGGGTATTTTATTTGGACTCCGGGATGTTTTTAGGCCTAACAGGCACCCCGTATGGGTATTTTTGTCCTTTGAATATTTGGAGAAATATTATGGACAAAAATTAGGAAATTAAATATGGATGTACGTGGGTTAGAGGAGATTTATCAGTTCTAAACCTACGACAGAGAAAAGAAAGAGGCACGGAGGAAGGAAGAAGGAACCACAGGAGTTCTTGGTGCATAACTCAAGAAGTCACACCAAAAATCTCACCAAAGCATAAATAGTGAGATGAGGAACACATGAATACCAACATCACTAGCTGATCAGACCTTCGAAATTGAGGCAAGTGTTTATTACTTACATTCTTTTAGCACCATTTACGTTCATGTTAGTGTAGGATTGTAGAAATCATGTTTATACATAATTTTAGGAAAATTAAGGAAGTTAAATTATTAATCTTGTATGAGATTGAGGATAGATTGATTTATCAATTGATGTAGAGGAAAAACCATGATGTTTTATGTTTAAATGATGAACTAATTTGTAAATTACATGTTCTTGGGTTGGAGATTTATTAACTAGGGTTCTGATTTGTTATATTGGGGATTTTGGATTTTATAGATGAATTATGATGATTTAATGCTTCTAAGTTAGGGAAAATCATTTATACATGTCAGAATATCAATTAGCATTGATGTTTTGGTGTTTGGGTTGAGAAATTTGAGGTTTTAAGACTGAAATTCTTAGGTAGACGAAGCAGTAACAGGAAAATGTAGCAAGTCTGGCCAAACCAGAGAAACGCTCAATCTCGTTCGAACGAGAATGAGTTTGGTTCGAATGAGACAGGGTGTCGTTCGAACGACATAAGGTTTTGTTCGAACGATAGTTCCAAATCTGGAAAATTCCTAGTTTAATCCAACTTCAGTTACGCGATTATTTTGAGTGAGTGAGAACTGCTAGTTGAGGATTTGTAGTCCAGTGCAGAATTTATTGAGAAATATTCCTTGAATAACACTTTAATATTTAGGTAGGTGTAATAGCCTCGGGAATTTTTAGAGTGTGAATAATCGAGTTAATTTCATAATAAGTAATAATGGGAAGTACATTACGTGTAGGAATGTATGTATGGGTTGGGTGAATACCCGGACTTTCATAGGACGTGGGAATGCCTATTATTATATTATTATTATTATTATTATTATTGTGTGTATAGCATACCTACGCTACTTGCTATTGGGAGAAGGTTATCACGCAGTGGACAGTCTTATCCTGAGTGACCCAATGGAGGAATATTTGACTTGTACCCAGAACATATAAACTTGGATACATGCTATCTGAGATGTAGGATAGTTTCGACGGCTGAATGGGAGCGTAGGTACGTGCATGACCCATTTGGATGGTGAGTATGCTCGCCTCCAATATTTGTTCTATGAGATTTATGGTTCGTGAGAGGCGCCGAACCAAATGTCCTTTACGCAGTGATCGGTGCATTGGGATACGATAGCAGAATATACATCTCGCCAAGTGGTCCTAACCAAGGGGCGCAGGATTTGTATATATATGTATAGGGATGATGTGACTATATATATATATGTATATATATATATATATATATGTATATATATATATATATGTATGTATATATATATATATATATATATATGTATGCATGTATATGTGAATGATTGTAATGTGTGAGATTAGCAAGCTTATAAATGTTGGTAAGTAAAGTGATTTCAGTGGATAAAAGAATTACTATCAGAATAATGAATGTATATACGGTTAATTGGAATAAATGATTTTAATAGCGTGTTGTATGGGCAATACGGGTTACTCCTTTGAGATATATTTAGAAGTATAAGTATATGATCTAGTTGGGAACATTATGTATAACTATGGTTAGAATAGATGTGCGTTAGGCGTGTACAATAGTGGATAGGTGAGAATCTCATGTGAGAGTTCGAAACTAACATGCACATAATAATTGCATTATTGTCGTTTTAAATACTTGCTAAAAAAACATTTTTACAACTCGGCCTCTGACCCATTTCTTGCTATTATTCTCTCTTTTGCTATATATATACTAGGGTGTACCCGGGCCGATGGCACAGTGAAAAATTTGCTCCCGAGTATGTGGTTATAACACACTCATATAACCGTTCAGTCATGCTGAGGCGTGATGATAAATTTGCTTTCCAATATTTGTGGTTATAAAACACGCACTCTCATAAATCAATTATCTATCAACATCTGATATTTAAAATTGATTACAAAGTAATAAAGCGTGACATGTGACATAATTTAAATACATTTTGAACATTAAAATTCAAGATCTAGCCACATATTTAATGTCAAATTACAAAAAAAAATGTTGTCGACTGATTTTCTTAATGATTAAGGGCAATTTGTTCTCGAGTCAAAATTTATCTTATGAGAGTGTGCGTGTTTAGTTACATTGGTTGGCAACTTCAAGCACATAACATATAAATTTTGAAATATATAGAAAATGTAAAATTGTAATTTTCTTGTATGTATTCATAATTGTGAAATATTCATAATTAATACACATGTTAGATTAAAAGTATATTTAGCCATACACGTATTTAAATTTTGAAAAATGTTATTTAAACTCCATCGAAAAATTTAAACAATTTTACTGGACTTGGACAAAAAGAATGAAAGGAAGATTTTTTATACCTCACCACCATGTGGCTACGATAAAAGCCCCACTTCATATTACTCGTGTTTGTTTGGTAAAAAAATTAGAAATTATTGTTACGTCATGTCGTGTCCTTATCATATCGAACGTGTTCGTTCTATTTAAAAATATGGTGATTATTGAATTTTGTTCATATTTAAAAATAGCTTGTTCATGCTTTATAAACATGTAAAATCATGGGTACGTAAGCACCATTAATACACAAAAAGTCTGACACGATTAATTGCCTTCCCGAATTGGGATCCTTTGTAAACACTTATATTAAACTCGCTTTATTTCATTCGGTGCGTTCATCAAGTGTTAATGTTGTAACTCTGTAGACTGTATATTGAACATCTCTTGCATAAATTTTATTATTTAGATCATCTCCAATGGGTTGTCTAAATGTGCACATTTAAATTGTTTGAGTTCACACAGTGGGTATCATATTGTGCACATTTGAGAGAGAAAATGTAATGATAATATAAATTTACATTGTCGATACACATTGTGAAAATAGTGGGACCCACAGCTGGATGGCTACAGTTTCCTCGCCCAACATGTGGGCCCGCGCAAGGTGGGCACCTCAACTTGTCACCTCAAATTTGCATCGTCCCACTGTGAGATATGCCCAAACAATCTAACCACATTTGCATTTTTTACACACTCCCACTACATATGGCCTTCCAGTAAAAAAAAATGTCTCATTTCCTTATAAACTACCGAACGTGTTCGATCAAATCAAATCAACTCTTGAATGATCTCCTCGAGCCATTCAAACTTCCATTACAGTCTGACGTTTTCACAAAAATATATCAGTGAATGTCAAAATTCAAAAAATACCCATAAAATATACAAAGGATAAAGCTATAAAAAGCTTGCCACCAACCATGATGAAGAATAGATGGGGGGTAACTGAGAGAGAGTAAATAAAAAAGTCCACATTATAAAAAATTGTGTAACAGTGTTTATGCTAGCAGAAAAATATGAGCATATTACCAAAAATTAAAATAAAATAAAATAAAATAAAATCCGAAGATTATGTGCGTGTGTTGTGTTTGTGTGTATGTGTATTGATGTTGTCTGGGTGCATATGAGTACCAAAATAAATTTTAAAAAAGAAGGAAGCTTCAAGCCGCCGTTTGGAAGCAAAATCCGGTGAGAAGTCGATGTACCCTCGGAAGCAGTAGACATCGTTGTATCTCCCGTGTGTTTGCATCCTTATTACCAACAAAAAAACAAAAAAATAGGAATAATTACATAAACACACCCAAATACACAAATATAAAAATAGTAATAAGATTCGCGAGAAGAGGAAGATGGTAAGATATTTACCTGTTAATGAAACAACATAAACACGGCCTGACGATGATGAGCAGATCTGCTACCATATGAGTTAAATGAACAATAAAAACTACAATATAAAAAAGAACAAAAACTACAAAACAGATCCATGCCGAGAGAGAGAAAAACGCACCAAGATACATATTTGCTGCCCCAAACCTAGAGATTGAAGATAGCTGGAGATTGAAATGTTCCTTGTTTTTCTCAAGGCATGGGCCCTGGTTCTGTTTATTCAACAGTAGGAATCAGATAACTATTGTAATGCCTAAGTAGCACTTGATGTGTTCGTTAATTAAGAAAAAATACAATAATATAGATCAAAGTATAACCTATCAAAACCCAAATATCAAAAACCCCAAATACACAATGTGTTATGCACATTGATCTCTCACACCCAAATATCAAAAACCCAATTAAATTAGCAACGAATACTGTTTAGATGAACCTGACTGGTTCACCCGACACCGAATACCGTTTAGACGACCCGCTCCGGGTGAGACCACCCCAATCGAGTGAGATATGAAAGCAGTGGACCGAATCAGTTTTGAAAAAACTGGGAGAGATGGAGATTTGGCTATGGACGATGATGAAGAGAGGAGGAGTTTCAAAATAAGGAAAGTATTGTCCAGTTAATGCAACTTCTAATCAAAATGAAAATAAACCCAGGTTCTTGTTTTTCAGCAACATAATGGGTTAGTAAAGAGGCGTTTCAAAATGCAGTGTTTTAAAATGGGGAAAGTATTGTCCACTTAATGGCTAAGATTTGTTGGTTCCTGGTTGTTTTAATTCGTCATATCCGGTCTCTTGAGTGGTTGTAGCCTAAGATCTATTGGCTTGAGTTTAGCTTGGTGGTTAGAGTTGTGGTTGATTTCTCTCTTTTTCTATAGGTGTCTTCTGCATGCGGAGTTACCCTTTGAGGCGGTGTAAGAGAGGGTATGCGTAGTAGAACTGAGAATGTGAAGAAGAGAGAAACACAAATAATTTCACTTTCTCGGGAATATGAGAGATGGAGGCATGAAAGATAAAAGGTATTCTTGCCTTTCGTTTGAAATTCAAACGAATCAATTATGGAGCCATTTTGTTTTTGTTTTGAGGCTCGTATACTTAGAGCATCCACAATGATGGAAGGTTTGGACAAAAAAAATGGTAGAGTTACAAATTTGTAGGCGTACAATGGAGATTGGTAAGTGCCAAAAGAGGAGAGAGGAATGGTAAGGGATTTGTAAATTTACCGGTTGGCTACTGAATCAGTAAAACCTTCTTACGAACTTCTGAAGTTCGTAGGAAACCCTTTTTACCACAGTGAAAACTAACACCGTTTGAGAGGGATTTCTTTATAAATAGCACACTTCTTCTTCCAATTTTTTTATCAGACCCCTATATCCTTCTTCCATTTTGTTATTTTCATTATAAATCTATTATATTTTTATAAAAAATATGTCTTCTTCTCAACCAATTATTTCTGGTACATCTCGACAACCTAATATGACTCCTTTTGAGGATGAAATATTATGTACTATTTATGCAAAATATACAGCTCGAAGTATTGAAGGAAACTCAATATCATCGGGCACATTTTGGGACACTGTGAAAGATGAGTATACCGTCACGCATGGAATTACAATTACTCGTACGAGATCCATGCTATCAACACGTTATAATCATATATCGCATCAAATAATGCTATATATTGCAAAGCTTTCTCACCAAAAGAATAATATGGGAAGCGGGACGAACGAATTCCAAGCGGTTACTAATGCACGCGACGCGTACCGCGTCGAAACCAACAAACATTTTACGTTCGATAACTGCTATCAAATTTTAAAAGATTTGCCTAAATTTGACTTGGAAAATACAGCGGGGAACAACGACAACCCTACACCTGTTCGCGAAGATGATACTCCGGGGGTACGAGACGTACCGGATAGACCCCCAGGTAGAAAGGGTGAGAAACAACGTGCACGTCAACGAGCGCATTCTGACAGCTTGGATTGTAACACGGAAGTACTCAAACATTGCGAAGACTTCAATGCAATGTTTAAAAGCAAGCAAGAGTGGAAGAATAATCGTGCCCTTAAATTTGACTCTCAAATGGATGCGTTCATTCAGATGAAGCGAGCTGATCAACTCACCAAAAAGCAGGATCAACTCGTGCGCCTAGGTCGAGAGCAATCGTATATCATGGAGCTGGATATGACCCATATTAATGAAATACAAAAGCAGTTTCATTTTAAAAGGTTCAATGACCTAACAACGATGGTTGTTGCGACCGAAGCTGCGATATTTGAGTTGCAATCGAACTCCGCCGGGTCGTCTGGTCCAAGCGGTTCAATTAATGATTAGTAGTGTTTTTAAATGATGTATTGAACCCTCATGATTGTAATTAATTTTTTTTTCGGTATATGGAGAGTGATTCACTATCCATCTTAATAAATGAAATGCCACCCTTAAATAGATGAAATGTGAGTATTGTTTAATAATTTTCCGCTTATATAATATTGTCGGTTAAACCATTATTTTATATAAAATAACAGGTATATGATCACTATGACAATCCTACAAATACAAATTGAAAATGGAACAAACATAACATTTAACCACGGTATAAATAAAAAATACAATAAATTCATCAACTGACCATTTCATCATCGTGGGTGTTCCAAATGTGCTCTACCAAATCATTCCATAACTGTTGATGTTTAGTTACGTCTCTTATCTTAGCATCCCGTATGAGGTACTTGTAGAAATTAGTTTGGCCCCTCATAATTACAGGTGTTTCATCATTCTGTTCGTACTCATTTTGCCATGGACAATCTCTACGTTCATCGTCAATAATCATATTATGCATTATAATGCACGATTTCATAATGGTTGATAGTGACGCCCTATTCCATAATTTACAAGGTTCTCGAACAAAAGCGAATCGAGCTTGTAATACACCAAACGCACGTTCTACATCTTTTCTGCACGCTTCTTGGTACTTGCAAAAGAATTTCTGTTTTTGTGTAATACCATTTTGGTTCCTAAATGTTTTTACTATTGAAGCGTACGGAGGGTAAATGCCATCTCCAAGGTAGTAGCCCATGTCGTAAGAATTTCAGTTAACATTGTAATTAACGGGAGCTGCCGTTCCATTGCGTAATTCTTGAAAGACATTAGATCGGTGAAAGACATTCAAATCATTGCAAGAACCAGGCACCCCAAAGAATGATTTCCAAATCCAAAGATCGTAGGAGGCAACCGCTTCAAGGATTATAGTTGGTGACTCTTTACGACCACTATATTGAGCGTGCCATGCTGTTGGACAATTTTTCCAACGCCAATGCATGAAATCTATGCTCCCTAGCATTCCTGGGAAACCTCTATTTGCATTTTGTCCGAGTAACCTTGTAACGTCGCCTTGTGTCGGATTTCTACCGTACTAGGGACCGAAAATTCGTACAATTGCCTCTGTAAATCTAATAGAAGTTTCTAATAGAGTGGTTTCACTCATAGCTTACTGCTCAGACCACACGTCATGGGAACCCCCATTAGCTAACAGTCAAATTGCCCCAAACACTTTCTGATGAGAGCTCAAACCTTGACGACCGCAAGCATCATTCTTCTGAACAAAGTAGTTATCATAATGGCAAACAGATTCAAGGATGCGATTGAAAACACTATACCGCATCCTGAATCTCCTTCGGAAAAAATACTCGTTGTATACCTTATCTTCCCCAAAATAATCTTTCCATAGTGTTGCATGTCCCCTTTCTCTCCTACGATTCACTCGACGCCTCGTTTCGAGTTCTTTCCCATCGCGAATTATATTTTTTTCAGCACACCACCGGGTAATCTCCATCATAATAATCATTTCCTCGTCTGAATCATCGGATGATCCACCGTCATTAAATTGTGCATATTGTAGCATAAGATTTCGGCCCTCATCGCTAGAACTGGAGGAGTCCATGATATAATATGGTTACAAATTAATTTAGGTGTAGATGAAAAATTATACTCTACCTGTATAGTTTTACGATACACGGGTATTTATAAGTTTAGATGTAGACGAGTAAATTATACTCTACCTGTATGATATGTGTGCCTTAACAATTATTATAAATATTTTTTATCATTGTAAAATAAATATCTCTATCCTTCCGTAAAAATTATACTGTATGATATTGGTAAGTGTGCTCATGATTGATATTTGTATGTGTGTTAATTTAGAAAGTTACCTTGTACAGGTTCTTCAGGCAATCAATAAGTGACAATTGAAAAAGTTACCTTGTACAGCTTTATGTGTGGCTTGGTATGTGTGCCTTTATATAGTTTTACTTCTACATTGGATATGTATGCCTTAAAAATTATTATAAATATTTTTTATCATTGTAAAATAAATATCTCTGTCCTTCCATAAAAATTATATTGTATGATATTGGTAAGTGTGCTACTGATTGATATTGGTATGTGTGTTAATTTAGAAAGTTACCTTGTACAGGTTCTTCAGGCAATCAATAAGTGACAATTGAAAAAGTTACCTTGTACAGCTTTATGTGTGGCTTGGTATGTGTGCCTTTATATAGTTTTACTTCTACATTGGATATGTGTGCCTTAACAATTATTATAAATATTTTTTATCATTGTAAAATAAATATCTCTGTCCTTCCGTAAAAATTATATTGTATGATATTGGTAAGTGTGCTCATGATTGATATTGGTATGTGTGTTAATTTAGAAAGTTACCTTGTACAGGTTCTTCAGGCAATCAATAAGTGATAATTGAAAAAGTTACATATAAGATGACATCAAAGTCACGGTAGCCAGAAGTCTCGTATGGCTGCCATATAATGGACTCGGTTGACCGCATCTCAAGCTGATGTTGATTGCTTGAGATGTTAAATCGTTGTGCTCCCTTTACTTTCTTTTTATTCCCCCTCGACCAACGAAAAATGCGGGGCCACACATCTATAGACGGATCAACGAGAATAGGACATGCCGTGGCCATGTACTCGTGATGTAAATACTGCAAAATTTGTCAATAAATTTAATTCGTTAGAATAAGTTGACGTATATTGTAATGAAACATAAATTTTAATAAATAAGATGAAACGATAATATACCTCGAGTATTTGCCACATGCATTCAACGCTAGTCAACGATCGTCGACTGGCTTTGTCCAAAGACCATAAAATACGGGCATAAATAGCCGAACCCCAGTTGTATGTGCCTATGGCATGAATATCCTGAAGATAATGTAAATAACCGAGGTCGGCAGTGGAGTGAGCATTTGGAAAAAATACACTCCCCAATACATAAAACCAAAATGCCCGAGCTATGATTGGGGATATATAATCTGGTAACGGTTCAACCTTGACAAAATTTTCTATGTATTTTTTTAGGTCAGAAACTGGAATTCCCGCACCAATAAATTTCTGTATATGAATTTCTGGAAAAAAAATCATTTATGGTATTAACAAAATTTGTATATTGTTCAATTCATAGATTTTCAATCCGTCGTCCTTGTCCAATTGGAATGCCTGCACGAAGGTTAAATTTTTGTCATATATTTAAATAACTATGAATATGAAAACCATAATAAATATTTCAAACAATCATTTATGAATTTAAGTACAACTATTTATCATCACATATTGAAACATTAAGTGAATATGAATAATTATTTTCATATATTGACACAATCGGAATGCGGGAACATTTTCATCATTTTTTTGTCGTATATTGAAATAATTATGAATATAATTACCTAAAAATATATTTCAAACATTTAATTATGACCTTAAGTACAACATATTATTTTCACATTTTGAAACGATTATGATGCCGGTACACGAAGGTTAAAATTTTGTCATATATTTAAATAACTATGAATATGAAAACCATAATATATATTTCAAACAATCATTTATGAATTTAAGTACAACTATTTATTTTCACATATTGAAACATTAAGTGAATATGAATAATTATTTTCATATATTGACACAATCGGAATGCGGGAACATTTTCATCATTTTTTTGTCGTATATTGAAATAATTATGAATATAATTACCTAAAAATATATTTCAAACATTTAATTATGACTTTAAGTACAACATATTATTTTCACATTTTGAAACGATTATGATGCCGGTACTCGAAGGTTAAAATTTGTCATATATTTAAATAACTATGAATATGAAAACCATAATATATATTTCAAACAATCATTTATGAATTTAAGTACAACTATTTTTTTTTACATATTGAAACATTAAGTGAATATGAATAATTATTTTCATATATTGACACAATCGGAATGCGGGAACATTTTCATCATTTTTTTGTCGTATACTGAAATAATTATGAATATAATTACCTAAAAATATATTTCAAACATTTAATTATGAATTTAAGTACAACATATTATTTTCACATTTTTAAACAATTATGAATATAAGTAGAACGAAATAAGCCATAAGTTATTACCGGAAAGCATTGTGAAGTCCAACGGAGTGAACGCAAGCTCGACATATGGTAGCTGGAAGGTATGCGTTGTGTCCCACCAACGTTCGATCATCGCCGTCACAATACATTGATCGGAATTGGGCATCACCATAGAAAAGAAATTTGACATAAAACTGACACTGTCGATAATTGTTTTGATATCTGGCTTTCTCTCTTGAATCAATTTGTACAATTTCATTGGGCCCGCCCAATTCCCCCTAAATTCGAATTTGTTTCCGTTTATTATCGGAGTTTCGCCGTCCGACGCGTGTGATACTCCGTCGTAAATACGGGTATAGTTGTCAATTACGGGATTCGACGGTTGAGTCTGCGCGAAAGAATCGGGAATTGTCGTTGAAGTCGACCCCTGATTTTTCGATTTCCCGATATTAATATATTTCTTCCATTTTTTACCTAATTCCATCGTGTTGACAAGATCTGATTCAGAGGATTTTCTATATCTAGATTGGGTATCTAAATTGGGACTGATTTGGATTAAATTGGGACTGCTTTGGACTTAATTGGAACTGATTTTTTATATAAAAAAATGGACTGAATTATGAATACTAGACTGTTTGCGTATGAAAATGGAGAGGCAGAAACAAAAAATGAAGATGAAGAAGGAAAGAAAGAAGATCAAGAGGTTAAATATACTGCTGCAGAAGAAAGGAGAAGAATGAAAGAATACTGAAGATAATGAAGAATGAAGGAGAAGCTTCTCAATATATAAACGGAGGAATGTTACCGTTTAAATTAGACCGTTAGGTTCTTACGAACTTCTATACCTCGTAAGAACTTCTTACGGACTTTAGATGTTCGTAGTAACTCCCCCACTGTTTGTTGCCCATTTGGACGAAAGGTAAATCACACACACACGCCTCACGCCTACCTTTCGCCGTATCACACCATTACGGATGCTCTTAGTAGGTAAGCGTAATGTTAGGTAAGCTATATACAGAGATATTCAGTATGAAAGATGTGTGAAACAAAATTACTAAAATGACCTCCTATTATTAGATACAAAATTTGTTTATATAGGTTTTGTATAAGCCTTATGACATGGCAAAAAAACCCTCCTCCTTTATTATATATATATATATATATATATATATATATATTATCAGGTGCCCAACCACTGGGTTACCAGAGTTAGATGCGTGAATCATTTAGCGCGCTGCAATGGTTGTGGGAGTTGCACGTCCTTGCATTAGACGCCTCTATCAGTTCTTTCTGCTCCTTTTTCAAACATTTCTCTCAAGGCATGCTTCACCCATCCTCAGTCGTTTTTAATAAAGATTGTATTCAGTTTATGTTAGTCGTTTATTTCAATTACACTTGCGTATTTTATGGTTTGTTGGTTTTAGACATGGAACCGAAATGTTTATCCAGTCTAATTTATTTCAGAATTTTATTCATGTCCAGTATTTATTATATTCTTGTGGAATATGAGTAGCTTATATCTTAAAGAATGAAAATTTAATAATGGATTAATTGGGTATAATTAAATGGGAAAATGTTTTGACACTTAGCTTAATTATTTATTAGGTGATTAATAATATTAAATGTTTTCGACAGTGATGCGAAGAATGAACCCACCAAACATTATGTTTTAATTTTAATAAAGGACTGAGCACACGGTATTTAATTAGGCGGGGTGTCACAATTCACAAGAAGCAAATGATCAAAATATAAATTAACACACATAACAAGATCTACTCAAGCACGTTAATGCTTAAATAATGAGAACCATGGTATGATACCAATTGAAAATAATGTGCGCGTGCTAAACCAATTACACAAGAACTAATCGGGGGTGGGGGGTATAGGTTAACTAGCAAATTTGATCAATTTTTCATTATTTCAAAATTATGTTCACAATTACAAATTTCTAACACTTACGTCATCTTAAACCTTCTCAAAAATTATTTGAACGCACACAAAAACTTGAATTAAGTGAATATAGATGAAGAAACATAAATCTACAACACTTATAAAATTTTCAAGAAAATATCAAGATGTAAACTAATCTATGTGAGGTATGAGAGATGAATTGTATAAGAATAAACATAAATCAACATGAGACAAATTTTATGAGTAAAATCCCCCCCCCCCCCCCCCCCCCCAAGGGGTAAAAAAACTCGACACACTCCCTATCTCCATTTTTACTTGGAAAATGAATTTTACAATAGGTAGAAAGGTACCTCTTAAAAACATAATTGCATAGTCACCTATGACATAATTGCATAGTCACCTATGAACCCATAACCCATGTCACTTATGAACCCATAACCCATGGAAGACAGAAACCCAGTCGAAGATCCTTTAAATGAAGAACTCTAGTTGTGGCCATCCCCCCGGGATGTATCCCCTCGCGGCGGGAGAGGATCCCTCTAGGTCCCGCGCATCCCTTTCAGGAGCGCTTCGACCGGCGTCGGTGAATGAGGTGAAAAATATAGAGAGATAGATTCGCCAGTTTATTTTACTCAAAATAGAAAAAATAAAATGGAGACATCCCGAAAGACGGCATCCAAAGACATACTGATGCATAAGAAACCAAAATGATTCGGAAGGGGTCTGGAGGCTAAGTTACGAAATGTGAAGGTGTTAGGCACCCATTCCGCCCTTACGGTCTCTCATGGGTTGTTGCTATTTTCCTTTATTTCCCCATGATATGTGTGCATGTGTATATGTAGTGGAGATAGGAATCATCGACTTGTATCATGGAGGAGATAAAGCGAGTCATCCATAGGAATGTTCCTAAAAGTAATATTAGAAAATAGGATTTATGCGATTATCCTAGCGTCGATCATTATAAGGGAATGATAACGCATGTGGGATAATACGCCATTAAGAAAATATATATATATATATATATATATATATATATGTAAATACATAGAATTTAAGAGAGGTAAGTTTAAAGAATATAGAAAAATAGGAAAAGGATGGAAAAAGGACTCGAGTCTTGGGTTTTACCCCGAGACGCCTATGTAGTCTAAAGAGGCATCAAAGTTCATGTAGTTCATATGCAAAATGAGGGGTGGGATTTATCCCATAAATCCAATCGGGGACTTCTCTTATATGGGTGTGTGTGTAAAAAAGTGTTTTATTTGTGAGAAGAGTGTGAGAATTCCCGTTTGGAATTTATGAGCAAATCCTCTTTTTCTTATTTTTTGGGTTTTATTTATATGAAAATAAGAGATGTGCAATAATACTAGATAAAACGTATATTAGGATATGTGAGATGAGAGGATAAAAGTACTAAGTAATAAAACGAATTAATGCGAATTTAGGAGTATTTAAGGAGAGTGTTGAGAAAGTTGGACCTTCTTGAAGATCTTGAGCTTGATCTTGGATATTGTAGAGCATCCCTTGCACTTGGATGATGATCGAGGGTACTTAATTAACCAAGTTTGATGAAAAAGGTGAAGGTTGGAAATGGATTTGGATGGGGAAATCACGCTGACTTCGAGAGGGGTTTTCTGAATTTGCTGAGAGTGATGGATCTCTGATCCTCCTCCTCTTGAAATGAGGATAGGACCTCCTTTTTATAGGCCCAGGGCATTACTGATCGGCATAGCCCTGGTCTGGCAGATGTGTTTGGGCACACTGCCGATAGGCAGGGCTTGGAACCTGTCGTTTGGTAGTGTCTTTCAAGTTCTCTCAAAAAATTGATCGTAGAGAATGAATCGTTGATCCGAATAGTGCACGGGGTGAACCATTGGAAAGGTATTTTAGAGACCTTCGAAAGTCCTTTGGACCGCTCCCGGGTCCAGGAGTTGACTTTAGGTCAAATGTGGCTCAGAAGCGTTCTTCGATCCTTTGGACGGGGAATCGTCGGATGCAAACGGATCGTTCGTCCGTATGGTAAGTCAGAATCGCGCATGGGGCAGACCGCTAGAAAGGTTAGGTGATGTACTTTGACATTCCAAAGAGTTTGACCTGGTTCAAGGAGTTGACTTTGGTCAATCGGGGCCTGGAACCACTCGGCGACCTTCTGGAGTAAAACGAACCTTCCGGAGTAAAATGGACCATTGGAAAGGGGATTCAACGCCCTTTGAAGATTCATTCCGTCTCAGTCGAGCTAAAGAGTTGACTTTAGTCAAACGAAGCATAGGAGCACCCGATGACCTCCTGATCGAGTTTTGGGGAAAAACGGATCGTTCGTCCGCATCGTAAGTCAGAATCGCGCATGAGATGGATCGTTGGAAAGGGGATTCAGTGCCCTTCGAAGATTCATTTAGTCGTGATCAAGCTAAAGAGTTTGACTTTTGGTCAAACGGAGCCTGGAAGTGCCCGATGGCCTTTAGGTCAGTACCCGGGGTATGACTTGGGTTTGTAATGATGAAGGGAGGTGCTATGGACCTAAGGAGAGGTTAGGGGGTATTATAATGGGGTGTCTACACTAGTCTTTCTAGAAGTCACGCCACACCTCGATCTCCCAAATAAAACAAGATGTCTCTAATTTTAGATCGTGGAGTAATTGATCATAGAAATTCACCAATAAAATTATTTGAATTAAAAAGCTAGTGTTTGATCTAATTAATTTCACTCTCAATTCACTCACAAAGGCATTACATCAAAGTAGAGAAATAATTCTCACAAAAAAGAGGGAACAAGTGATTTTGGACATGGAGGCATAATAAAATGTTCTCTACCTCGAAAATTGTCACAAAGAAGTGATTTTGAAAAGGGGTATTCAAATCATTTTGAAATTATAAGGAAATTAGCTATTGATAGACGATTATAAAAAAAATCAAGTCATTTTGTGCGCGCGATTAGATTGTTCACATGATGTTGTCTAGTACGATCATCGACCCTTGTCTATGCACAGGGGCTCAATTTGGAGCCGTGTGCATGACCACCAAAATTGGCCTTATGAACAATCCTGTTAAAAAAACATTCAAAACAAATTCAAAAGTAAAAGGAAACTTAGTCAAAATTTTAAAATGACTTAAAACATTTAAAACCCTCTGAGACATTTATGAAAGTCACTTGAATTCCTTCTTATTTCAACCCCTCACACTTTTTAAAAACAAGCATAATTTGAAAGACCATTTTAAGAAAAATGTGCACATGTGTGATTACCATTGTAATAAAAAAATTAAGTAAAAATTATTTATCTTCAATCTTCATTTGAATTTTTGGCTTCGAAACTCCTTAAATTGAGTGGGAGTACATGATCTTGAATCTTTATGTTTTAGGTTCATCTAACCAAATCTAGACCGTGCCTCACTTAACATAAATCACGTCGATTTGACTTGATAAACTTAACGACTCAATATTTTTTCACAGGAATATATCCAGTTATATTGTAATACAAAGTTTATGTTTTCATGATCAATAAACATGTATATTTTAAACCTATGATTATGAATACAATACCTTTTATAGATCCAGTTCCAATCCCAATATGGAGAAAAGGTATTTGTTGAAGATGAACGGCTTCCTTCTTTTGGTACTCCAAAAGCTTTCTTGTATGCATCGAAACACTTGGATATTCTAATATATGATCCTTCCAAAACTAGAAAGGTGTGTGGGTACTTGTGGAGATGAAAACCTTTGGTTTTTATTGGGATACAGACTTCTCTCTCTAAACCTCTTCATAAAAACGTGATTAGTATTTTCTCTCCGCACTCTTTAACCCTAAATTATGATCATCCAGCTTAAGACCTTACCTTAAACCAATATATAAGTTATGGGCTTGGGCTAAATTGGGCTTCCATTAATTTTGGACCTAACTACTTGGTCATACAAACTTTACTAGGTGCCCAAGACAAATAATTAAATTGACTTCCAAATAAATAATTAAAAATCCCAAATTACAACACTGTAACTTAATTCCTTTCTTTATTTAATTGTAATTAATTTCACTAAATAGTTATTATTTCACTTCAATTAAATTATCTTAAAATCACTTAAAATAATGAGGTATGATTTGCAAAGTTTATTACTGTACATAATGTGAATCCCCATGTTAAGTTTCCAATACCCTATTGGTTAAGTTAATTTGCCACTAATCAATTTTATCCAACATCTAATCAATTCCTTGATCCTCAAAATTAATTTATTTTCCTACTCCACTGGAGTACAAAATAATTCACTAATCAGTTTTACTGGTGGAAATAAATCTTGTAAGTATATCAAGGGGTATTACAATCGAATATCATTCTTTGATGCGGATTCCTATAAATTATGATTTCAGACCTACGCACTCATAGAAATCAAAGAAATAATTGTGAAAGCATTTCAATCCTCATAACTCTCGGGATTAAGAACCTATGCACCGTTTGAAAATGGTGTGAGATTACCTCAGTCTAATTAAGACAACCCTTAGACTTAAGTTTCATGGGTGGTCATGTTCAATACATTCCTGGATATACATGTGAGAATAATAAATTTTAAAAACAAAATTAATTTCAAAATATACATGTGAGAATTAACTTTGATTAAATTTTAATTTCACATACCTCTACAACCAATAAAAATCAAAATCCCTCGATCATCCTAGTTCTCTCATGAAGTGAAATTTCTCGATGGGAGCTCAAATCAGTTCACCTTTAGCCGTATAGAATTTCTTTTTTCAATTATGTACTCCAAACAATCCAAGAATTCTGTCCAACATAATTGAATAATCGATGTCTTTTGGTCCCACGTCTAATGACAGTGTCTTTAATGTGAAAGATATAATTTATTGGGAAAATAACTTGGGATTAACATTTAAACGAAAGATTTTTTTATCCCAAAGATCTTTTATTAATCATGCATTAAAAATAAATCAAGACCTACTATAGTGAATAAATTTAGGGTTTTAAGAATACAATACCACTGCGAATTATGTTATGATTAATATGACGATAAATATGTTGATGATGACGTAAATCTTGCTTCCCTTATCTTCTGTAAAAACTTTATTAGAAAGTTCGGAACATCTCGAATCTTCTAGCATATATTCTACCTAAAGTGAGCCTTGTGTGTGGTTTTTTTCGAGATGACACCATGGAGAAATATGAGATAATTGACCTTATCTCTCCTCACCCCTTCACAAAAATATGAATAGTATTTTTTCCTCGGCCTCTCTAACCCTACATAATGAAATATTCCCCTAAAGCCCTATCTTACACTAATATAAATAGGTATGGGTCGTGGACTTTAGTTAAACTGGGCTTCAAGAGAGGTTTAGGCCTACTACATGGGAAATGGACTAGGGACCCAAGATAGATAATTAAATTAGATTCCAAATAAATACTTGGAAATCCTAATTACAATTATCATATTTATTAACTTTCTTGATTTAATTGCGATTAACTACACTAAATAAATGCACTATAATTTAATTATCTCTAAATCACTCGGATATAATGCGGTCTTATTTAAAAAGTTGATTATTTTGCATAATATAATTCCCCGCGTTAATTTTTCAATATCCATTGGTCAAATCAATTTGTTGCTAATTGATTTTAACGAACCTCTAATCAATTTATTGATTCTCAAACTTAACTTATTTGTTACTCCACTAGGATTATAAAATAAACCATCGATTGTGTTTTACTGGTGGAATCAAAAAATATAAGTCTATCAAAGGGGTATCACAATCCCAAATATCACTTGGACGTGAATTTCTATGAATTATGATCTCGGACCTATTGACACAACGATTTCCCAATTGCATATTACCTCGATATAAAATCGAATTGCATCTATAACAATCAAAATGACATTTTCACAAGCATTGCAGTCCTCATAATTATCAGTATTAATGCACCCTTTACAAATGGTGTGAGATTTCCCGAGTATAATCAAGATAACCTTTAGACTCAATTCTCATAGGTGGCCCTATTCAATACATTCCTAGTATGTACAAATCATAATCATCCATTGAACTATCAAACAAATTCCTGAAACGTCACATAGGTTCCTGTAGTTCGAGAAAAACTACAAGGATTTCATCGCAATTGTTTTGATGGGATGTTAACTCCTTATCTAAGTTGTAAACGTTTCACTAGTGCTAGAACCAAAATTTTGATCTCCTTATGATCAAATTGAACCCGACTCGTCGATTTTCCTACTGAGCTACATTGACCGATATGTTTACTATATATTTAAACCAAATATAAGGATTTCTTACAACCATGATTCTTATTTCAAAATTAACTGACTCACCATTATTTCAAAGTAAACGCCATACATGGTTTTAAGAATAAAATCCCAAAAATCTCCCACTTAGTCTTAAAGCCATGTATCTAACCCCCAACCTATCTACACCAATAGTTTGCTACCTATTGGTAGAATGATTAACCGGGTGTTATTCAATACAACCTTGGTCATTAATTTATTACCTTCCTATTCGATCTCTCGAACTAGGTGAAACCTACACTCAATGTGCTTAATCCTTTTATGAGTTATGGTTTCTCTCGAATCTCTAATTGTGCCGCTATGTACACCGAAAAGGATATTAGTTAATTGAACTTGAGGAACCTCACCCAAGTTACTTGGGAAGTAACTGAGATATATAGCTTCTTCAGTTGCCTCTAAACTAAAAATAACTTTGAAATACATGGTGGAGTCCACAATCAAATATTGCTTCTCACTCCTCTAAATTATAACTTAACCTCCTTGGGTAAGAACGTATTCCAACATAGAAAATGTGGAATCTTTATGTGACTAAAAACCTAGTATTTGTACCCTATATGAATAAGACTACAAGATTGAAATCTGTTAACCGTGCCAAAGGCATAGCAGATTTTCATCCAACACATAATATAGTCAAGTGTCCTAATATATTTATAAGTCTATAAGACTGAAATCTGCTGACCATTAGATATTTATACTCTATATGTATAAGATTATGAGGCTGAAATCTGCTGACCATTACGTATAATGAATATAAGCCATAATATACTTCCCACTATCGAAGAATTAGGTATATTCCCTATTTCTTATATCTAATCAAGTTTCCTAAGATATTTTCATGAAAATAAATTATTTTCATGGAATCCTGATGTTAATCTAATGTATACAGCATTTATATACTCGACTTGTACATCCTTTATAATTGATCTAGCGAAAGCTTGATCTCCACATTGTGCATGGCTTGTCTTAAGTATTAATATCAATATTCTTGGACAATCATTCTCTTATGTAAGACAATACCCCCATGCACATTTTATCCATAAATTGGACTTAGAAATACCACCATATTTTCATCATGCTTCTTATACTAACAAGTATTATTTGGGCTTTAATCAGAATTAAAAATTTATTGCCTGATTAAATGGAATGACCGAAGACCTTTATGTTAGATTAAATCTATTATTGGATGTGAACGTGACGAGATGATTTGTTCAAGGATTGTCCCTTTTGAGGTGGAACCATAAGAAAATTCATTACTTGGAAAGGCTCATATTTGTTGGATGACCACAGAAGCAGACCTCTATTTGTCCGAGGATGTGACTTTTGAGAAAGTCATAACTTCACTTGGGACTCTGGACAAATCTCGAGATTCTCGGACGTCGGGGTGGAAGAAATTTGGAAAACTTAATCAATATTTGATTTGGGGCTGGTATTTCCAATGGGTTGGGATCACCTTTTATAAAAGCCATACTTTGGGATTTTACCAGGCGGTTAAATGACATTATAACCATGAAGTTAAATATATTGGACATCCAAAATCTTTATATACTATAAAATGCAAAACAAGGCATTTATGAGCATTTAAGACTCCTCCTCATTGAGAATGTCCACGTGGCACTATATTTTATACTTCTATGCAAAACAAGGCATTTATGAGCATTTAAGACTCCTCCTCATTGAGAATGTCCAGGTGGCACTATATTTTATATTTCTATAAAATACTATACAAGCAATTTAATAGATGCATTGAACTATTGAGTTTTCTCCCTCTCTCCTTCAATTTAATCCAACTACGAAACCAAGTCAAAAGCAATTAAGAATGATACATTTCTTTCGTCCCAATATATAAACATTATTTTTAACTGCTGCCAATCATCATGGTCATCACCAGAGACTTCCCCAAAGACCCCAAACCTTCTCCTGAACAAAGGGTTGCACATATATTAAATCGTCGCCAAAGTTCTCGGCATGTAATTTCCTTCTTTTCTTTCGTTGATTAATTTGTTAGTTAAGATTAGTAGGGTTTGGAGGTTCCCCACTATTGATAAACCATTTGTTTTCTCTCTTTTTTGGATTATTTCTTTAACACTGTTTGTTATAACCATTAAATTATATAAAAGCAATGTTTTTCTATAAAAAAAAACAGTTTATAATTGTTAAAAGGTTCTTTAATATACTGTTTTTTTAAATTTTCTATAAAATTAATTTTTTACATAAAACGTTAAAAACATTAAAAAAAAAGTTGATATAAAAACGTTGAAAGCACTATATTTAGCTGCTTTTTTTATAAACGTTAAAAAATAGTTTATATAAACCACTATTTTTTTTAAAAACACTGCTTTTAAAAACGTTACAAAACATTGATTTTTTAATTTCTTTTTACAAACGGTCAAAAACAATTTATATAAAAACGCTTCTTTTTTTTTAAAAACATTGTTTACTAAAAACATTAAAAACACTCTTTTTAATAAACTTAAAAAAATATTTTATATAAAAACACTTTTTTTAAAAAATAGTTTATATAAAAATAATTTTTTTAATTTTTTTTTTATAAACGTGAAATGGTTTTTTATAAAACTTTTTTAACGTTTTTTTATAATCAATTTTTTTTATAAACATGTTAAAAAACAGTTTATATAATAACGTTAAAAAATAATGTATTTTTTTAACGTTTTTAACATTTTATATGAAAACTGTTCATATAAAAAGTTGTTTTTAATAGTTTATAAAAACTTTTTTTTAACATTTTTGATGTCTTTTTATAAAAAAAATTGATTTTATAAAAAAACAGTTAAAAAGAGTTTATTAGAAAACCTTTTGATTTTTATAACTGTTTAAAAAAAAGGGTTTTTGTAACCTTTTTAAAAAACAGTGTTTTTAATAAAAAGTGTTTTTATATAAACTATAAGAGCTTTTCTCTCTCTTATCTCTCTTATTCTTACTTTCTCTCTTTTTTGGATTATTTTTGTTTAACACTTTTTTTAAACGTTACAAAAACACAGTTTATTATAAACATAAATTTTTTTTTATATAAAATCAATGTTTTTTAAAAAAAATCAGTTTATAATCGTTAAACGGTTTTTTTATAAACAATTTTTTTAACTTTTTTTATAAAATTATTTTTTTACGTAAAACATTCAAAAACAGTTGATATAAAAATGTTAAAAACACTATTTTTTATAAATGTTAAAAAACTGTTTATATAAACCACTATTTTTTTAAGGAAAAAACACTATTTTTTAAAAACGTTACAAAACACTGAATTTTTAACTATTTTTTATAAACATTCAAAAACAGTTTTATAATTCTCTTTAAAAAAATGTTGTTTTAATATAAACCATTTTTTAATATTTTTTTAAAAGAGTTCTTTTTTTTAAGAACAGTGTTTTTACATAATTTTTTTTAACGTTTATACAAAAAACTGTTAAAAAACAATGTTTTTAATGTTTTTATATTAAGTGTTTTTTACGTTTTTAATTTACTCATATAAAGAATTGGCTTTATGAAAAAAGTTGAAAACAATTTACAAAAAAACTTTTGACATTCATAAACTGTTTTTTTATAAGATTGTTTTTATATAAAGTTTTTTCAACGTTTATAAAAACAGTTAAAAACAATATTTTTTAATGTTTGTAAAAAAAAGTGCTAAAATTTATTTTTAAAAAAACCTTTTGATTTTGTAAAACTTTTTGATTTAAAAAAAATACTTAATAAAAAAAGTGTATAAAACTTTTTCATTTTATAAAACTTTCTCATTTTATAAAAAAGTGTTAGTAAAAAAAGTTTTACTATTTAAAACAATAAGATATAATGTAAAATTTGTTTTAACACACTAATAAATACTTATACTAATGGGTAAAATAGTCTTTTTGATTGGAAAATGAGTCAACTGACCATCAAACTAGCTAACTAATGTTTTTTGTCGATTTTGAATCCCAAACGAGTAGAATGTAAACAAATGGAATCAAACTCTAAATAACTATTGGACCCCAAATAGTAAAAGATCATTACAAAATTGACAAGGAGCCATAGATTAGACTGTGATTTTGTTTAAGTAGAATGTGTTTATGTGAAGATTGAAATAGTATTTTTCTTAAGATAATTTCGATTGAATCTTTATATAGAAATGTGAGTTTAATTAGTTAGAAGCATATGATGTGAATTTAGTTAGTTAGAAGCATATGGTGTATGTTGCTCTATTTTAAAGGAAGTAAGGTATGCTTCCATGTTTAATAATATTGTTTTTTAAATAAAATATATAATATTCCTTTTTGGATTTTTCTCTTTTTATATTGTGATTGCACAATTATTTTTGTGCTTTGTTATAAGGTTTGATATTTTTATTTTGACTCATTTTCACATTTTTTTTATACAAATTATACCCTTTATGCTTTATTTTCTTAACACACAAGTTCTAATTGTTTGTCATTTCTGTCTATCATGTCCATGATACTATTCATTATATTTTTCAAAAATTAGGGGTTAAAGTATAATTTATGTAAAGTTGATTAAGTGCCTAGGTAAAATATTTTGAAATATATATATATATATATATATATATATATATATATATATATATATATATATATATATATATATAAGATAGTAATTATCGTGATTATATATGAGTGTCCATTTTCTCTCCATCTATTATTAATTAATACTTATATAATGTGTCAAATAGACATAAAAATATAATTATGTCTTAAATAAAAAAAGTATTTCGGTGTTTAGTGTATACTAATCATAGAACTACCATCTCTACTAAAAAATATAAATATGTAGTTGGTTTGTAATTTTAAAATAGATGGCATGTTCATATGTCCCAAATTTTTTATTCATTTTTTCATCTCATATTAACATTAGTTTAAATGTAATGATAATATTATTTTTGGGGCATATATTTTACGAATAAAACTATACCACGCTCGCGCATCGCACGGGGTTTAAAACTAATCTAGATTACATTTTGTGGGACAAGTGTTTAAGAGAATCAATCGTGTTGTTAATTAATCAACTGCACAGTAAAAAATGAGTTTTAACCGCGTGGTCAAAATGTTAACCTTGGGTAGCTTTTAGTTATTGGGGTTTGGGTTAATATTTTTTGATTATTTTCTGATTTGCACATGCAGTTTGATTATTATTCTTTTAGGACCTCTCCCAACGTTGGTGTTTTTATGTATTGGCCTTTATGTGATTTTGGGGTGTCGATGGTTAGAAATGTAGACTTTAATTAAGGATATAGGTGTCAATAATCAAAAGTCCATTTCCATGCAACCTTACTTTATGGGCGATTAACCGATTGTGGGTATGTTAGTTCAACAACGGTGAGGGTAAACTTTTGGAGCCATAATTTATCCAAGAGACGATAACAAGATTAAGTTGATCAGATAGAAGATTAAGACTATGCAAGATAGGTAGAAGATTCATGAAGAGTTGAAGAGAAATCCTATGCAGTTTGAAGTAGGGGAACATGTCCTACTTTGGGTCCCCTATGAAAGGGGTAAATAACTTATATTAGCATGTTTATGAGCTCATTAAAGGTTGGGAATGTTTTGTTTCATGTGTCCACGTTTTGTAGATTTTTATATCCTAAGGCTACATATTGTCACAATCATTTGGGTGAGATTAAGTTAGATTCCAATGCTTCTTATAGTGGGCATCCGGTGAGTATAATGGATAGGAAGATTAAGAGGTTCTGTATTAAAGAAATAAATTTAGCTCATGTGTTGTGGAACTACCATAATGAGGAGGAATCCACATGAGAGTGTGAGGATTTGATGATACATCAATACCCACAGTTGTTTTCAGGTAGATATGTCTTTTTTGTGAATTCCGAGTACAAAATTCTTTTTGTTAGAGTGGAAGATTATAATACCCCATATTTTTAATAATTTAAAAAATTAATTAAATTAGGAGCAATTTTATTTATGAATTATTTGGAAACTTGGAATCTAATTATGGATTTAAAGTTATACATGAAACTGTAAGGTTGATATGAACTTATTTGATGCTATGGAATATATTTGATAACTTAGCAAAGTTGTTAAGCATATATATAATTACTTTAAAGTTTGGGTTTTTATATTAATTATGAAAATTCGTTTAATAATTTGGAAATATGGGAATTTTTGTATAAGGATAAGGGTATAAAGGTATTTGGTTCTTTTCATGGGAAGGAAGATTAGGGTTATGGTTCAATTAGGAGGATTTTTAATAAATATGATTAATTGGGTTTGGTGGAAACAACTTATGGGGGTTACTTCTATAGCGATCTTTCACAACCGATATAGCGGGGTTCAAGCCACTACAGTGGGCACATACAACCTCTATAGGGGACTCGGCTTTGTAAAAACGTCCTTTAGCCTTTCTTTTTTCATGCAACTCTCAATTCTTTCAACACCTCCCTATGACCTGCCACCTCTCCCATAAATCACCGCCATCTATCAACCCTTCACCCTAATCACATTTCAAGTACATACTTACAATCCTAAATTTATAATTCATATTTAAAATCTAAAATTAGGGATTTTCTATAACATAACTTGGAGTCCAATTGGTACAAGTCTACGAGGCTTTTGTGTAGCCATTGTATTTCAAGCATTTCTCTGTACATTTCTTTGTGGGTTGTTATCTATTAAGGCAAGATAACAATCTATTCCTCTCTTTTTATGTAATTACATAATAATTTTCATCTAAACCTAATTAACATGCTTTAAATAAATTAGAGATAATTAGGATGGTCATATTCTATCAATGTAATTTTATAGTTAAGAAACATAATAATATTTGATAATGATTTAATATAATTTATCTTCGTGTTATATAATTTTTGGACGGGTATATATGCCACAGTAGTTTTAGATTCAATTGGTTCGTATGTTTAATTTAATTATGTCATTTCTTAAGTAAATTAGATGATGATTTGGTTCATGAACTTAGTCCAACTATGTAGAACCTTAAGCAAAATTTTGATTTGGAAATGAGAATTTTATTAATCTTTTGGAGGTTTTTTAAATTTTGTCAATTACATGTTAGTAGAAATATCATAAATTAGGTTATTGCCCTAATATGTAGGACTTCTACACATGCATGTTACTAGAAATGTCATAATTATAATTCTTACCCTCGTGTGTAGGATTTATATATTTGATGATATTGCCCCTAACTAGCGATGGCAGAAGTATGGCTCCATTCAAAAATTTTGTTACATCATAATTCAATGGATAGTTAATACCCTAAATATTTATAAAATAAGGCAATATCCCAAATGTAATGTAATGTAATCATATTTCTTATGGACTTCATAATGAATGACATAGGGTTAACGATGTCCTCTTATAAGATAAATATGTTATGATGTGATACAAGGAGGATAAAATGTTTTAAAACTAGAAAAATGAAATAAAATTTATAAAGAATAAGTACAAATTAATGAGATTACATAATTATATCATTGTAATGAATTCCGTAATAATATGAGAATTCAAGGATGAAAAAGTGAATAGAATCTTTAGTACTAATATTTGAAGAGTGTCGAGAGTAAGTATCATGTTTATTTGTGCATGAATTGATATGGAGGGTCATGATGATGTGTTAGGGGTGTATATAGTGGATGATGTATTTGTATGTGATGATGTGCTTGAGGTGTGTATATGGTGGATGATGTACTTGAGGGGTTTATATGGTGGATGATGTATTTGTGGAATTAGTTACCTTAATGGGAACTAGGGACTAGACAAGATTACGATATATACATACACACATGCACGCGCGCGCACACACACACACACACACACACACACACACACACATATATATACATATATATATATATTGGGATATTGTGTTTAGGGTGTATATGGTGGAGGTTAGGCTTTGTTATGAGGAGTTATTATTTAATATTCTTGTACATAAATGGCATGAGACTACTTATCTTGATGGGGGACAAGGGGCTAGACAAAATCACATTATTAAATGCTAATAAAGTAATTAAATTATGGAAATTAGAATTGTTAACTAATAACTGTGAAGAATGTTTATACAATGGAAATTATGTAAGATTATAAACTGTGGATTTATTATTTATTTACATAAGTGTTTTTGGGTTGCGTAGCTTTTCTAGCTTGTTGTGGCCTAACCATCGCTGTTGAAGCCCCCTTTTAGGTGATCATGACAGTTGTACCTAGCATTTATATTTCAGAGCACCCATTCTCTACCTCGATCTCACCACCAGTTCGAGGATGTAGGTTTTAGTTCTTCTTAGAAAATTTATTTACACTTTTGTTATGAGAGGTACGAGGATTATTATTTCAATTTTGACCATATATTCAGTTTTATTAGTAGTTTGGGAGTATTGATTATTCATGGTAGCGTCTATCTGTAAAGAGTTTACTCTACAATATTAGAATTATTATTTATAATTGAGATTAACAATTGTTTTATCTATATATGAGTTGGTGGTGATTCATTTCCATTATTATGTTTTCAGAATTTATGTTATCGTACTCCAATTATACATCTTTAACTTTTGTTTTCCTCTCATGCTAAGAATGATACTAAAATCGAATTAACAAACTTTTTGATTTAATAAGTAGACGTGATCAACCTAATTATTAAAATGTACGAAGTGTTATGTAATGGGTTTTATCCCATCAAAAAAACCTACAAGTTCCCAAACTTGATTCGAATACATTAAAAACTTCAATCAAATCTAGGAATACTTTTCTTAGAGTGCCTTATCATAATTTCTAAGACCCAGTTCATTTTCCCCTGAGATCTCACCGAAGTGTTCATTGAGGCCTGACTCCCCAACTACAATGCCTCTCCACTTATGGTCCAGTATAAGTTACATGTGTATCCTGATCATCGGTAATAGTCCCATTACTTCTAGGTAGTGTATTGTCGATACAAGGTTGTATTTCATACTATACAGATGGTTCATAAGAAATGAGTGGTCTTTTAGTCTTGAATCTTTCAATATAATCTTATTTCTGGGTTTGTGGTTTATCATATAATATTCCTGTAAGTATCAAGCATTGTTTATAACTAATACCCTTTGTTCCTTAAGATTATAGAATAAACCATACTTAGTTCCTTTAGGGTAACTGAGAAAGAGGCGTACTTATGTCCTCAATTCTAACTTATCGAGCTCCTTCGTCAGCACATGTGTCAGATAACTCCAAATCTGGATAACTTCGTGGGAGTTATTGAGACTAACTTATAAGGAACTACGTTCTATAAATAAGTATTCGTCTCTAGTGAATAACCCCCAAAACAATCTGGTAAGTTCGAATAACTTATAATGGTTCTAACCATGTGCGAAAGTGTTATGTTCCTTCTTTTCGCTACACCATTTTTTATAGAGTGTGTGGTGCAGAAAATTAGGATCTATTCCCAATTTTCGATAAGTGACTCCTAAACTCTCCCAAGAGGTATTATCCTCTATGGTAAGATCGTACAATCTGGTTTAGTTGACCAATCATATGCTCCACCTAAGCCTTTTACACTTTGAACGTATCAAAGGATTCAAACTCGTGATGCATAAGGTAAACATACCCAAACTTCAAGTAGTCATCAATGAATATGATGAAGTACTCATAGCCACCTCTTGACCGGATACTCATAGGGCCGTAAAAATAAAAACTATCTAGTGCCAACATATCTTTGGATCTATAGTCCTTGGTCATAAATGGCCTATTGGTAATTTTACCCTTTACGCATGATTAATAGATTGGAGGTGTCTCCACTTCCAATTAACTCAATTGTCCATTTGAGACAAATCTTTCAATTATTTTTAAATCAATGTGACCCAAGCATAAGTGGGAAATATTTGTTTGGTTCAACTTAGAAGGACCTTTTCTCTTTATGTTGTTTCCATTTAAAATATTTAATTTAGTATTAAAGAGTAGTCGTGGGAACATTCCTTATAATCTACAGATAATTTCCTGATGCACTCGAATAGATAAGAGATTTGTCATTTTTGATAAAAACACTTGTACTAAAATAAATCAAATACCTATTAATGACAAGACTAATATCCGAAGTCAAATTTCTTCTAATACAAGGGTCATTAAAAGAATCTACCGATAGTAACTTTTTTTCTACTGTTAATACTGATGTCGTATGACGATTACCCATGGACAAAAACATCTCTCCTTTATTAAGCTATCTGGTTACTTGGAACCCCTAAAAATAATTTCAAACATGATTAGTGTCTCTTTAATCTACACACAAGGTATCCGTAGATTTCACCACAAAGAATGTCTCAATGAATAAGAAAAAACGTATTGTTTCCATTCATCCTTGATAATATCTTAAACGTTTTTAAATATAAAAGTGGCCTTTAACTTGTTACCTACTCCCTAAGTCTTAAAGAAGTTTTAACAACCATGTGTCATGCTTGAGACTTTCCCTTCTTCTTCTTCTTCTTCTTCTTCTTCTTCTTCTTCTTCTTCTTCTTCTTCTTCTTCTTCTTCTTCTTCTTTTTACTTATGGGACCGAAGAATATGGGCCTCTATCAGTAACATGAATCTATAATAGAGTGGTGTCATGGTTTATTTAGTAGCCAGACAATTACATCCCATATCGCCTATGTGAGGGAAAAAATGGTTTATATATGTATATTTGAACTATTATAACACCGAGACCTTTTTATCTCCACTAGTAAGGCATGCGGTTTATGACACCACATATCAAATGTTCAAACTCCATTGGAACTAATTTGTGGATATGAGCTAGAATAAAACCCCATACTGATGTGAACGGTGAAAATACCGATGGTGGTAGAGTGAAATATTACAGAATGACATTAAAACCAGTACCCAATTAGAGTATGTGTGTTAATATGTTAGGTGATGGTTGATTTCTTACCAATGAGGATGTTGTTATCCCTAAAGGGGGTAGATTGTAACAAACTGGTGCCATGGTGGTTTTGGTAGCTAAAGAGTTACAACCCACATTATCTGGGTGAGGGAGATTAATGGTTTATACGTTTAGATTTTCAGTCTTCTAATACCCAGACCATTCCAGTTCCACTAGTAAGGCGTGCTATTTATGACACCATGTGTTAAGTTCAAATGTTGTTGGAACCAATTTGTGGATGTGAGATAGAATAAAATGCCATACCACTATGAGCGGTGGTTAAGTTAGGGACAATATCGATGGTGGTAGAGTGGTGTATTAAAAAAAACCTTATGATTGGTGATATTCTCCACAACTTAGAGTTTTTATAAAGAGTTGTGTTAGAGAGTAATCATGTTTTTTTTCACAGAATAGTTTAGGAGAAACTATTTAAAGGACTCTAGTAGTGAATAAAGTAAAAAAATTGACTTGGGTTTCCCCATCGATATTATATTTAAGAGCCTCAAGTTCTCCCAAGATGTATATATCATATTAAGAACATGCTCGCATATAAGAGTATCCTCCAACATCTTGGTGTTAATTAGCCTTTCCATAGAATCCAACTTTGTAACATAATTTCGATCCCGAAAGATATCCCTGAGGTTTCGAATCATGTGCTAAGCTCTTTACATGGGGCTTATGCTTGTCAAGAAACACATTCATCATAGAGGAGAAAATGTATAAATGGGTCATGGAATCGGCCTTTTACTACATCTTATAAGTTTGGGCATCATGTTCGGGTGCCCCATCATCGAGCTTGGCAGGGCAAGTTTCAACCAAAACAAGCTTATAGTCCTCAGCAATTATAACAATGTCTAGGTTTCTTTTTCAGTCAATATAGTTCAATCCATCTAGTTTTTTGTCCTTTTAGATTAAGCAACTTAGTTGAATGAATATCCCATTTTAAAATATGAGAATCAGTAGCTTTTAAAACGGAATTAAAATTCCAAATTTACATGGAAAAATAAACATTGGTTTTAATTTTAATTTGGCATACCTTTACTGCTAAATAAAATAAAATTTCGTTGATCATCGTAGTTTCCTTATGAAATGAGATTTCTTACGGGAGCTTAAATAATTTCATCTTGAACTAGACAAACTTTCGTCTATCAATTATGTACTCTAGATAATTTAGGAAATAATGTCCAACATAATTGAATAGTCGGCATCCTATGGTCCCACACCTAATGACAATGACTCCAATGGGGAGGATATAATTCATTGTGTCTAAATGTATACCATCTATTCATTCAATGAACTTAAACCTTCTCTTGTAGATCTTCCTTTACACTCAGATATAATTTTAAAAACTATCTCTTAAGAATTTTAAAAATTCCATGATATTGTTATTAAAACCATCCGATTTGGGGTGGGGGTGAAGATCAAGCTTACATGAGGAAACATTAACATCAAAATTTTAAAATACCGATGGAGACCACAGGTTTAATGTAAAACCCCTCTCTCATTTACTATTTTAAAAACTTTTGGATTTTAAAAAAATAATTATCCAATTCTAAATGACCGAATTAAATCCTTGGTAATTTCAAATTTACTTGTAAAAATTAAATTTCTCAATCTCAAAATTTTAATCTTCCAAAATAAAAATATTTTAAATTAAAATAAAAGTCATAGATATCACTTTAATTAATGCCTTTAAATTAGTTATCTGGTTGAATTCCATTTAGAAAATAATAAATGAAACGAATTTTCTAGAAAAAATGATGATCTAGGTCAGTCACAATAATATCCACGTTGTTTATAAAATTGGGAGTTCTTAATTAACAAATTAATTAGTACACAAAAATATAAACATGCAAGACAGTAGAATCATGATAAAACATAATAATAAAAGAATCATAATCAAATAGAAAACTATTTTCCTTTCCATCATGTCCTATAATTTTTATTAAAGTAGAATTCTTCAAGATAAAGAATCCTTATTGTAGAAGACTTCATGTTGATGTAGAGTCCTTATTAAGTAGACTTTAATTTATTTAACACCCCGTGTTTTTATTAATTAATTTAAATAATTAATTGGAATATTCGAGAAAAATAAAATTTTGGATTTATTGGTCTTTAATAATTAAACATGTTGATTTTTATATTTGAGTAGTAAATTTTCAACCGGAATTAAATCGGAGTTATAATAAAATGTTATAATGATTTTTAAAAATGTTTTAAGAAGCACGTACTTTTTTGTTGAGTTAGAGAATATTTTTCTAAGTGTAAAGGTGGATCTTTCAAAGCTTTTAATTGAAGCATTTGGGTCATTCAAATGATAGCGTATGTCGTTCGAACGACATTGCATCTCGTTTGAATGACATGTGTGGGTTAATTAGAGTCCTAATTGTATTCTAACTCTTAAACCCTTTAAATACCAAAACTGATACAGGGCTGGGACTTTCAGAACACTTTTCTCTCAAACTTTTCTCCAGTAAGGTTCTCCAAACATATTTCCTCTCACCTCCAACCCCTAGTCCCAAATTTTAATAAGTTTTAACCCTGTAATTGAAGATTCAATTGGTGTTTTTCAAGAGGAATCCAACCGTGGACTCAATTTTTTATTCGACAAATTTCAGGCATGAATACTCTATTCCTTTCCTTTAGTATTATGTGTATTAAGTGTCGCATAAACCCTTAATTGCATTTTTTTAAAAATTCAATTAGTGACTTAATTAGAGAAAGTGGACACTAAATTTTGGGACTATTTTTATGAAACTTTTAAATTTTAATAAATGTTTGAAACCCTTGGGTGCGTAGGTGAAATTATTGGGTTTTTATGATTTTGGGTGTAGGTTCTCATGTAGAATTTTTGTGGGATTATTTATATGGTTATTGGGTCGCGCCCACACTTTTAAAAGAAATAAGATGACTTATAAAAGAGTATGATTATGCCGTATTGAATATTGTTGCATGTTAATCAAATTTAACATTTTTTAACGTACTTAATTATGTTGAAAACGATGATGGTGTCATTCATTGACTGAAATTGAATTGGGATTTTTATGATTACGTACTCGGTTATTCTTATGAATTTTGTATTGTGTGATTTATTATTATTCACTTTTGCCATCGCGGGGACGAGGGGTTTTTGGATAGTATTTTTCTCACCTCTATTATAAGATGACTACTAGGTATGGGACTAGTGGGTAGGCCTTGGTTATTTATGCTTGCTAGGTATGGGACTAGTTAGTGTGAATTCGTGGGGATTTTATATTCCGAGGGTGGGTTGATTTTCATATTTTATCGTCGTCATGCTAGCCTAGGCATGAGACAAGGATGAGTAAATATTGAAAATTCATCTTATACATAGGATAAGACGTATATGTACTTGGGGGACCCTTAGGTATGGGACTAAGGGGTATTTTTAGTATTTCACAATGATTAAAAGGGTGGGGTAATTTGTTAATTATGAAATTGAGAAAATGAGAATTAATGCCTAAGATAATAGCAAGTATTAAAATTTGTGGAGACATAATGTGTCAGGGACCGACAGTAATGTGACACCCCGCTTATTAAAATAAGAGATGACCAGCAGCCTGATACTCCAATAATTGTAGGAATCATAGATGGTCCATTCTTAGCATCACTATCGTGAAAATAATAATATGGGACAACCACCGATTCTTTTAGAAAACGGATGTCAATTAAATTTGTAGCTGAATGAAAACCATTTAAAAAATCCAATTTGAAAAGATGGATAACAGTTACAATCATTAACAACATAATAACCGAATAAGTTGTCGGTTAACAGACCAATACAAGCGGTTACACCGAGTATTAAGAATAAATATCACAGTATATAAGCACGTAGAAAATTTGTGGAACACGCCCAAATGTTTAGGCTGATCATAACTAGAGTACACAAAAGATAGTGGCGTCTATAACAAATATCCTACAACATCCGCAAAAATATTATAGCTCCTGAACACTTGGAAGTAAGGATCAACACGGACGTCCTTGCGGCGGAACACCTGGGCGTAAAAGAGATCCATACAAAACAAAAAGATATAAATGGGTCAGGGCCCGGTTTGATATGATCCACATGTGAATAAAATGCATGATAGTTATGGAAGAAAAACCTCATAAGCAGATTAGGTTCGCTCTTACATACGAGAATAATCCTCACCTCTCATCTAAGTACACAACCTAGCGCAATAACATTTTGTGTTAACTATTCATTTAAACAAGAGAGATAACTAAATTCCAATTCAATAAACTCACATTACAGTTTTGCACAATATAACTTCACAAGATCATTCCTCATTAAGAAACTTATTCCGAACAGTTAATTTATAAAATGCTTTAGCCATTTATAAAATGTCACATTCGTGTGAATAGTCATAATCACCGTATAACGATTCTAAGACCATCCTTCTGGGAGTCACCCCGCTGGGTGCCCCCCTAAATAGCCATCATCTTTTAGGGCCTATAATCAAGACTACCTGGGCACCCTCAATCACGTTGCGTGGGAAGCGGCCATATACCTTTAACAGTGAGTCATAACCATACCCAGAATTACCTCACTTCGAATAAAACAACAACACAATGTAACCACCGGTCCTGTGGACGAGGACTTTATTCACCCTGCATGCACTAGCCAGGGGACTTCACCTCATTCGCGTAACTGCCCTTATGATAGCATTTAGAGAGGTATATTCAAATTTCACAAGATATGCCAATTAAAAGTACGTTTTATTACATCCGGAACCACGTGTGTCTAACGACACAAGTTACCAAGTTTAATTTCCACCATACTATCCTTCGAGAATTCACAACAACACTAAAGACTACCAAGTCTAATTTTCCTCATACTAATCTCTAGGTGTCCCAAACCATACACCAAACTTTCCCTTAGTCTTAGGCTAGCTTACCCGATGAGGTCTATACTAACTTCTATTAAATAACCCACTAAATAAGCTCAATTATCCTCTTTCTAGTCTAAGGTATTAATCCTCTTAATTCAAGAATCTAGTACTCTATTTTACTTCATAAAAGAAGGTTCCTAGGTCTTAAACCTAAAAGAAAAGGGCAAAAAACTAAGTTAGAAAAATATCCCAAAATAGCAGAATTCCGAATCGATTCACCCTAGGGCCGAATCGATTCGCCCCAGCGAATCGATTCTATCTTAAAATCGAATCGATTCGGCTGAGAACACCGACTTCATGTCTCATGTCGAATCGATTCAGCCTTAACCCGAATCGATTCAGCTCCCCAGACATGTAGCCACCCTTTTTTAGCGAATCGATTCCCTAGGGAGGGCGAATCAATTCGCCCTGGCAGATTTTCCAAGTTGGGGGCTACGGGTTATATGAACCCTAAATTCTCAAATCCCATTCTTCTTCCCTCAAATCCCAACCAAATCAACTCATACTAAGACCGAATCATTTCTACACCAACACTACTTAATAAATCCAACTAAAATCAAATCTAATACAATATTTAAGGGTTTAAACACCAAAATTCATCAAAACCCATAAATGGTAAATCTCAAGAACATAATTAAAATGAAATTTATCCATAATAAATCATACATTTGCAAGTTAGAAACTTGCCTTAGGGTTGTAATCTCGGATTATCTTTTGGTAGCAACAAATTCCAAGCTCAAATCTTCAATTTTCACTCTTTCTCTCCTTTTCTCCCAATCTCTCTCTTCTCTCTAACTCTCTCTAAGTTTAGAACATACAAATAAGAAATAAGTGTTGTTGAAAGACTTAAATGCCCAAATTCACTAAGTCCAACTTTAAATGCTACTACATAATTAAAATGACTTGTAACAACCTAATTAAGTCATAACCGGTTAAAAGTACCCGAAACCCAAAAATACAACATGGTACTTATTTTGACTATCTCAACTATTTTCAGACTAACCGGGCCCCCTAAATTGGTATCTGGGATAATGTAAATTATTTCATGTTCCAACATCATTTTAAATCATAACCTCCGCTTAAGGTACAACGACGCAATAAAACATAATATGGTTCTATTTACATTCACTTATCAGTAAATATGCAAAACTTAGTAAATATTATCTCTTAAATCAGTTAAAATAATATTTACTCCAACTTCTTTCATTTTATATAATTAACCCGCATGGTAAATTAATATAAAAATAATTACTCAAAAATAAGGGGTATTACAGGTAAACGAGTTAGCTTGGGTGATTTATGTTGTGTCGTGTGTGGAACCTTGTCATATTATGGGGGATCGACAGTTTAAATGGATTCGGCTGGCTATTGACAAGGGGAAGTGTGACACTTTGGTGGATTACCAACATGGGCGGGAGGCCCGCCATAGTAAAAAGTGAGAACAATGATGATAATTTGGGTTAATTTAATTAAATTAACGCTTTGGGGCCGTGGGATAATTAAAATTAAATTAGTGTGTTTTTATCAGAATCTTTGGGGTGGTTTGTAATTTATCTTTCCCGCGTTTAATTATATTCGTAATTATAATACTCTATTGTGATATTTATTGCGTATCATGCTATTGTCTGGATTCATGAATCCTATTTGAGGGGAGTAGTGTGTATTCATGCTCGGGACTCTAACCTCGTGCGTTGACTAACTTTTTCAGGATAAGTCTCAAGAAGCTACATAGGATTATTTGGAGACTTTCTTGGAGGTGCCGCTGGAGTTATTTACTTTATGCGTATTAGTTTAGTTTAGTTTAGTTTAGTTTTCTTCCTTCGTATTTACATTGCAAGACAGTTTATGGTTTTGATTGGGCCATTCGGTTCCAAAGTTGTTTAAGGATTTTAGTTGGAGTATTTATAGTCAGTTGATTATTCAGATTTTAAAATAATTTAGATTTTGGAGATTTGATTTAATTGGAGTTTGGCATGTGATGGTTTTATTGTATTACTATTCATTGGGATTGATTATTATTCATCTTATGGATTAATTTTTATTATCTCATATCTGTCACATGCTAAGGATGATATTTTATTTACTCACACCCGGCTTGGTTTTGGTGGCTGCCGACACTAAAATTAAGCGGGGTGTGACAATTTACACTAGGGTTCTTCATATTCTAATCCTCTAAAAATAATCTATTCTGATCCTAGAAGAAGATCCATCACAGAAACCGATCGAAAATAACAAATAAACAACAAAACTGCCGCAATATTCTAGGGTCGGAATGATGTAATCTAGACTCGAATTAATCTGACACCCCTAAAGATCAATTAAACTTGAACTTAGATTGATCTATCCCTGTAACATCATCTTCTTCATTCGAGTTCGATAGAATATGACAAATGATCGTAACTCATCCAGATCTTTATGAAACTTAGTGAAACTTTGCTCAACACCTAAATGAATATAAATATACGATTCTAAATGTAAATGAACATTACATCCTGTCACAAACCCCTCCAAATACATTGAAAAAGTAATAATTAAAAAACTAATTATTACAATCATATCGAATCGATAAGCGAAAAATAATTACAGATAAACCACCAAAGTATCCATTCACGCATATAAAAACATATGTGACCATGATGTAAGGGATTTAAACATATAATATTTGCAAAACCATGTGAATACGATACGATACATAAATATTTGCAATCACACAACATGAAAAACTATGGTTTTGAAGGTTGGACAACATGGTCCTTTCCAAATCATGATTAATCTAAACAAAAGGATTTTATACCAATTGATGGGTATCGATATATGTAGAATAAAAAATCTGACCCTTGAATCTTTTATTAATCAGTAAAAAGAAAGTGAAGGCAAAAACTAGGTCTAAAAACTAAATCTAGGGTTTTGGATAAAATACCTTTGCGACTTAGGTTGTAATCTGATATGGAGAAAGGTATTTATTAAAGATAAAGGGCTTCCTTCTTTTGTTCCTCCAAATACTTGCTTAAATACTCTGAAATGCTTGGATCTTCTAGTATATGATCCTCCCAAATCTAGGTAGGTGTGTGGTCACCTTTTGAGATGGAAGCCCTTAATTTTGAGTGAAATATGGACCTCTCTCTAAGTCTTTTCACAAAAAAGTGAATGGTGTTTACTTTCACCACTCTCAAACCCTAATAATGAATTATGCAGATTAAAACTCTAAATTACACCAATATATATGTTAAAGTTATGAGCATGGGCCAAACTAGATTTCTTAAGAGTTTGGGCCCAATTACTTGGGTAATGGACTATACTAGAGACATAAGATACATATTTAAATTGACTTCCAAATAAATACTCGGAATACCCAAGTTTCAAATCTCGTAAGTTATTTCCTTTATTTATTTATTTATAATTAATTCCACTAAATAATTATGATTGTATCCCAATTTAATTATCTCAAAAATCACTCTAATATAGCGCGGTCTTATTTCCAAAGTTGACTATAGTACATAATGTGATTACCCACGTTAGGCTTTTGATGCTCACTTGGTCAAATCATTTTGTCGTTAATTGATTTTAACCAACATCTAATCGATTCCTTGATTCTTAAACTTGAATTATTTTTCTACTCCACCATATAAAAAAATAATCCGCTCATCAACTTTAACTCGTGAAAAGAAATCTTATAGATCTATTACTGTGGTATTGCAATCTAATATATCTCATGGATACGAATTCCTCTGAATTATGATCTCAAAACTACTCACACAATGCTCACTAATTATATGGAGATTGCGATTATATAAAATTGAATCATTCCCATAACAGTTAAAGCAAAAATTGTACAAGCATTCCAATATTTATAACCCCGGGGATTAATAATCTATACTCCTTTTACAATAGATGTGAGAGTACCTAGGTGTAATCAAAACAAATGTTAGACTTAAACTTCATAGGTGGTCTTGTAAAATACATTCCTAGATGTATCGATCACAATCCTCTTTCAAACTATCGTACTTATTCTCGAACCATTAGACAAGTTCCCACAGTTTGAGATAAACTACTAGGAATATACACACAAAAATGATGAAAGGATGTTAACTACACATCTAGGTTGTGAACTATTCAATTGTACAAGAACCGAAATTCCAATCTATAGTGATCAAGCCAAACCCAACTCATCGAAATTCCTACTAAATAAAATTTGCCATATTAAATAATATATTATAAGAACATAAATATAAAACATTCTCATAAAAATTGACCTTTTAAATGAACCTGACAATCCTTTTAATAATTAAAATACAATTCCATTATATGATTTTAAGAATAAAACCTCAATAGTTGTGTGAGTGAAGAAAATATCACAATATAGAAATCCATGGAAACAATCACAGACATAGAAAGTAAAAGATCACAACACAATGATATATGTGGTTTGGCAACTTGCCTATGTGTACGGAGAGGTTATTGTTCTTATTAAGTGTCTCTCAAAGTCTCAAGTTACAATACCTTTGCCTCGAGTTAGGGTGTACAATTTATAGATGTGTCATCATAGAGTGTGAGTTATTTAAGGAACTCAAGATATCACGTGGATACGCCAAGAAGTACTTTAATATCTCCTTCAAGATTTTTGGTATTTGATTTGACCAGGGTCATAAATGTTCTTGTGTAACTAAAACACTTTTATGGAGATTAAGCCATGATTTGGGTCGGGCATCGTGTTAATCCATCTGGGCTGGTAGGTTACTTTCATGGACTTATACTAAATGGGCTCCCATAATCACCCCTAAAATCTTTGGGCTAATAATTTTGGGCCAATAGGTTTTTCTCGATTCAAAGGCCCAAGGCCTGAAACAGTATCAAAAAATAGACATGACATACTTGTAATTCTGCGAGAGCTGAAAGGGTGCATTAGTCATCTTGGAGAAGTCGAAGTTCTAAAATGCTCCTAGGGAAACGAGGCTTCATCACTTTTATAACTACTTCAATTATAAACAAAAACATCAGTTCATTGATACTAGTCATCCATTCACGTACTCTGTCTCTAAGCTTTCTTCTTCATTCTCTACTTCATAATTAGAGTTGTTATCTTTCTCTAAAGCTTCGTTGATTCTTGTAAGTTTAGCTTTTTCCTTCTCTGAGATTTTTTCTCTATTTTATAGTTTTCATTAGGGTTTTTATATCTTATTTAATCATGGGGATGTTGGATAATAAATTAGTAGAATAATTTAGGCGTCAATACCATATTCTTGACTGGGTAGTTATCTACTATGTACCTTTTTCCACAGGATGTTCATGATATTAAAGGGGGTACTGAATTCACACCCTTAATATAACTCAAGGGGTTTAACGTTTCCCCCAAACGAGTTATTTCTTAGGTTCTTTAGATACTTTGAAATTGTGCCTGCTCAGTGTGCCTCAAATATTTGAAAGATAGTCAATGGAATCCATAGAATAAACACCCTATATGGAAAAAAAATTAGGTCTTGTTGAGCTATGTTGCTGCTACGTGTGGTCGTGAACCAAAGAAGTTGTGTTGCATTTGAAGATCAGGAGGCATAATGGGTATTAGTAGTAAATCTTTCGAATTCCCATAAGGATTATTGAGAACATGGTTTTAGTGCTAGGAACTAGCAGTGCCCTCCTGCTTCTGCGGGCGAGAGACAATGGGGCCCTGTGATTTTTTTTTATTATGGAGAGGCCGAAAAAGGTGTCTCTTCTTCTTTTCTTATTGTTCTTGCTTGTTGACCTCTTATTCTTTTGTCCCTGTTCTTTTTAGCTGATGTTCTTCCTCCCTTATTTTTACAACTCGTGTTAAAAACTAGGAACCTGATATCAATGAGATCGATACTGACAACCTTGTGAAGGCTTGGAGCATTAAGGAAAGGTTGGAAGATAGTGAGAATTTAAGATCGGTAGCCGTTCTGTTGGAGTATAAAAATATAGGTTCTAGCTTTATTTCTCGCCCAATTGATAAAGTATGAATTTTAAAATCTCCGTAAGTAGGCCCTTCTGATCCCATAGTGATAGAAGGGGGGGAAAAAGTCTTTGAAGAGGAGGAAGCGGGAAGAGGAGAACAGGAATGCGAATGGGAGAAGGAAAAAGAAGAAGAAGAAGAAGAAGAAGAAGAAGAAGAAGAAGAAGAAGAAGAAGAAGAAGAATAAGAAGAAGAAGAAGAAGAAGAAGAAGAAGAAGAAGATATGGACCCTTTGCTGAAGAGGAGGAAGCTGAAATGATGACTATCAGGTCGTCCTATCCAATCGACTAAAGTCACTAAAGGCGTCTGATACTAAATCTCTGAGGTCTAATATTTCTGACCTACTGGACAAGAAGAAAGAAAAGGAGATGAGGAAGGAGATGGAAGAGAAGAAGAGGGAGAGAGAGAGAGAGAGAGAGAGAGAAGGAAGAGGAGAGAAGAAGAGAGGAAGGAGGCCAAGAGAAGGCTGGCTCCAATTATTGTTACACTAAGGGCGTTAGCGTGGGAGATGCCCCCCACCTTGACCCAAATTATTAAAGAGGGTTATGCCCACTGCTGACTGTGAGCGCACTTCAAGGTTGGGGTCATCCCAATTTTCCCTAAAGACTGCTCAGGGGACGACCGTAGTAAGCCATTATGCTTTAAACTTTTCCTTTTTCTTCTAATTTCTTTTTCCTTGAGTTACGTCTGTGGTTTTGTTTCTCTTTGTGCATTTTTTATTTGACTTCACAACTCTGTTGGACAACCATGATGATAAGTCCAAGAAGGAGCAAGAGATAAAATATGCTCTTAAGGTTGAGAATGAGGTCTTTGTTGGAGCTCACAAGTCCTGGGAGCAAGAGAATGGAAATCTATCCAAGGCCCTTATTGAGATCGAGGCATCTAAGAAGAAGGTGGCCGCCAAAAAAGATAAGATTATTGAGGAGAATCAGAGCCTATCAATCAAAGTCACTAAACTGGAGGGTGATCTTATGCAGGAGAAGGATGCCAGCTACCGTGAAGGCTTTAGTAAAGCTTATGATGATGCAGAGGGGCATCTCGCTTATGGATGAAAATTTTCCTTTAAGGAGGGTTGGGACCAAGCCCTAAAGTTAACTGGAACCCCTGCTGAATTCGATCTCTTCATCCTCCACTCCCCTGTCCCTGATCCATATGAAGAATAAGGAGACGATGAAGACGATCGGCCTACTGGCATAGAGATTGTCCCCGTTGAGGGTGAGGTTGAAGCTAGCCAAAGGTCTAGAGCTGTTGACAAGGGGAAGGTTATGGTGTAAGAACAACATGTGACAGGGCAAGACTCGTAGACTAGGAGTTTGGTTTTCCTTACTTGTACAAATTTTTCCTCTTTATTTTTGCTTTTGGAAAACTGTAACTTTCCCTTGGAGCCTGTTGTATTGGCCTAGGGCACCCCTCTTTTTTTAAGTGAATGGAAAAGTGTTCTGATTTTGTATCCACTTAGGTCTTTATTTGTCCTTGTTGACTTTTACTTGTTTTGATGATTATAGACCATTGGTCTAGATGAATGTATTCCGGTTGATTCCCACCTAGGGTAGATCCTGGGTTCGAACATCAGTTTGAAAGCTCACAAAGCTTTTATAAAGATCTGTAAATCTATGAGGGAAAGAAATTAGCAATACATGGACCAATTTGAAATGGTCATCAAATTAACAGATGATCTCCAAGAAATGGAGGAAATTGGGGCCTCTATTCAAGAGGAAATGAATTATTTGAAGGCAAAACTGCTAGATGCCAACGAGGTGAATCAGGTGATCAAGATGATCCAGAAGAAATATGATAACATAAAGAAAGAGGTTGCTCTACTGAAGGAGAACACCCAATCAGGGTCTTCCCTTATGCTGTGAGGATCTTCTTCATTGTTGTAGGGGTAGTTCGAGTTGAGACCCAAGCTTTGCATGACGAGGTCTCTAATCTCAAGGGAGATATTTGGTGGGCATATGTAATTGCTGTTGAGCTTTAGAGAGACGGGAAAAGGCTGAGGCAATTATTTTGAAAGGGTCCTCGATATATTTGGGCAGATGGCTATAATTAAGGTCGGACTGATGCCCCAGCAAGGTTGAAGGAAGCAAAGAACCTTGCCTTTTCTCGGAGGTGGCTTAGTGCCCTTAGTGAATTGAAGACTCCTAAGGAGTCTAACCTGTGGTATAAACACTAGATTAATTTCCCGGATTATAGTCATAATCCCTTTACGAGGGAAAATTGATGGATTCTAATAGATGTTATTCACACTCAGCTCCTGGAACACTAATTGGAATATGCAAAAGAAGAATTTTTGCCTCACCCAGACGATGTTCAGAGAGCGCGTGTTGAAGACTACCTTGCTCACCATCTTGGTATAACAACCCGTGGTTTTTAAACCGGTATTAATTAAATTATCTCGGATTTTGAAAAAAAATCGGATTTATTGAATTATGGTATGTTAAGATGTTACTTTTTTTATATATAAAAAATAAGGTTTCAAGTGGAATTTAAATCGGAATTAAAAATTGGAAATTATAACTTTTCGTATAAAATTGGGGGAAGATTCGAGATAAGGAGGATAAAAATAATATTTTTTAAAATCTAGCCATCCGATCAAGATGAACTGTTCACAGAAGCCCCGTCTCTCCGTTCGCTACAACATACTAAAATTTCAAGCCATTATGACGGTCGGATCGTTCGTAATAATTTTTCAAGTGTTTGTATTTGATTAGGACTCAAATTATTTTTGTTATATAAACAAAGTGGTGGGTTTAGTACTTTTAAAAACATATTCTTTTAAACCCTAAGAGAAGCAATCTCCTCTTTTACATCTTCTTCCTCTCTCAAAACATTAACTCCATTGGAGAGCAATTTTCAATCCAAGTTTTGAAGCTTTAAATTTCTATTTTCTCAAGATTGTTCAAGAACGACTCTTTGCTAATTTTTCGAGAGGAATTCAACCATCAACTCAGATTTTCTTCATCTAAACCACTGGCATGAATACTCTATTCATTTCCTTTAGTATTATGTGTTTTAAGTGTCGCCTAAACCCTTAATCATGTTTTTTTCTTAAAGGAGATTAGTGACTTAATTAGGAATAACAATAACAATTTTGGGATTACTTTTATAAAATCTTTCAATTTGAATAATATTCATAACCCTTGGGTACGTAGGATTTATGAGTGGATTTTGGGTTTATTGGCGTAGGTTGCATGTAGAAAAACTTTAGTTCCGATTTAAATGAATTTAGGGTTGTATAACTCATGTAATTTGTGTTGAGATAATAAAATTAGAATTATGATGTATTAATGATGAAATATCGAAGTATTTAATTTTAAATAATTAAATGGGATTAATTGGGTGTTTATGATGTTGTGAAAATAAAATTAAGATTTAATTGAATTTGACTATCATGCGTAGTTTGGTACATTGATTAATTATGCTTGTTTATGTGACTTGTTGGTATTATTAAATTTCCATTGTAACGACGGGTTGTTGGGTATTTTTGATCTCCCTATATTTTAGGATGCCTTCGAGGTATGGGACTAGTGGGTAGGCCTTTTGATGATTTATGCCTTCTAGGTATGGGACTAGTGAGGGTAGATTATCGCAATTTTATCATATAGGGAGTGGGCTAATTTTCGGTATTTTATCATCGTTACACTAGTCTAGGTCCGTGACTAGGTCGAGATTTGTGTTAGAAATTCATTTTGTACATAGGGTATGATTTATTGATAACTTGGGGACCCTTAGGTATGGGACTAAGGGATATTTTGAGGATATCATATCGATAATAAGGGTGGAAGAAATTTGTAAATTGTGAAAATGAGAAAATTAATAATTTAATACCTAAGATAATAAAACGGGTATATATTGGCGTCGTTAATAACGTGCAGGACCGAAAGTTTAAACAGGTTAGCTGGCTATTGCGACGTGTGGGTGTGTGATGAATGAATAACGTGTAGGGCTGATAGTTGAAACGGGGTGGCTGGCTATGGCGAGGGGAATTGCGGGTGGTGTAGAATTTATTGCGGAAGTACCGTAATGGATAATAAAATTGAGATAAATGATAACATTTGGTTAATTGAATTCAATTAATATTTTGGGGCAGTGGGATAATTATAATATATTGGTGTGATTTTTATAAGAATCTCTGGGGGTAGTTAGTAATTTATCTTTCCCGCATTTAAATTACTCGTCTAATTAAAATACCCTAGTGTGATGTTTATTACGTATAATGTTATTGTACCCTATTTGAGGGGAGTAGTTTGTATTCATGCTCGGGGCTCTGATCTCTTGCGTTGACTAACATTTTCAGGTATTAGTACTGGAGTAGCTACATAGGATTTTCGGAGTTGTCATTTAGAGATGCAGCTGGAGTCTACATCATTTTTATTTCTCTATTTAGCTTCGACTTTCTTTTCAGTCGTATTTTATTATGAGACATCATTTGGAATTTTTACTGGGTCATTCGGTTCCAAAGTTGTTAGAGGATTTCAGTTGGATTTTTTTCGCAGTTGGTTGTATTTAGTTTTTAATTAAATCATGATTGGAGATTGGATTTATTCAATGTTTTACCATGTGATGGATCTTTTATCGTTTAGTTGTAATTATCATTTTGGACTGATTCAATTATTGATCTTATGGATGGATTTTTTTATGTCTCATATATGTCTCATGCTAAGAATGGTATTTATTTAGTTCACGCTCGGTGTAGTTCGCCGGCGATGGTTGGCCACCCCGTCTGTCAGATTTCCCGGGGTGTGACAGATGGTATCAGAACATGGTCATATGTCTTGTAGGTTATGAGTCCATTTTAGCTTCTGCATTGCTAATCTTTTGGTTCCTTTTGATGATTTGTACTCTTAGTCATTCCAAGTCTAATGTTGTTTTGTTCCTATCTTTTCATATAGAGAACACAAGGAGAGTTGGGATTAGGAGAGAAGAGCCCATTTCTGGTCCCACGGCTTAGGAGAGGCAGTGACATATTGTTTTGGAGGTCGAGGAGTTAGCGTATATCATTTGTGAGGCCACATTGGCCGGTATGGATATGGTGAGGCAAAGATGGTTGAATTTACAGAGGCAAGAGCAGGGTACGCCCGCTTCGGATTGGGATAGCGTGAGGACCAACTTTCTTAAGGGAAATCCTTCCACGTTTGGAGGGGGTCTGACCCAACGGTTACTCATCAATAGAGGAGGGATATAGAGAGGCGCTTAAGGATGGTGAACTGCAAAAATGTGCAGAAGCAGATGTTAGCGACGTTTAAGATGACAGGGGATGCGTTGCAATGGTGGGAGAGTCCCACCACATCACAGGAGAGAGATCGGTTGAGTTATGCATAATTTCAGATAAGGTTCAATACCAAATATTTTCCATATGCCATTAGGTGCACAAAGAAGAGGGAATTTCAAGACTTGGAGCAAGGATCGAAGTCGATTGTTGAGTATGAGCAGGAGTTCACTAATTTATCTATATTTGTACCTGAAGAGGTGGATACTGAGAGGAAGAAGATGGAGTATTTTACTAAAGAATTGTCATGGGCGATTAGACAGATGGTGTTGGGGAATCCGGCGTACACTACCTATGCTCAGGTGGTGGATGTCGCAATGTTGCTATGGCAAGAGAAGGCTAATTATCAAATGAAACTTGAAAAGAGATAAGATTTCAATGGACACGGAGGTGAGAATAAGGGTCACAATGACCAAGCATGGAAGAAATAGAGGACTAATCAGGAACAACAAGGACAGTGGGGGGAGCAAGCAGCAAATAGACACTTTGGAACTTATAGGGGTTTTGTTTGTGGGGATAAAGGACATAAGTCATCACAATGTTCAAAGAGGGTGGGCCCACAAGGCCAAAGCGCACTAAGGAATTAATGTCAAGGAGTATAAGGGAAACAAGGACTGAGGCCTCCAGCTTTAGCACCGACAGGTGGTTAGGGAGTTCGATCAGCACCGGCAGAGTCAGGTGTTCAAGGGGCGCCACCTGCACCGACAGCATTAGTAGGTTAGGGAGTGACTACAGCACTAAACCAAACTGGGTATGGGAGGTGCTATTTACTTCAGTCTTAGGCAGAGCGGGATAGATTGCGTGGCTAGTGGAGTGCCACGGTATGTAATCACTATTTTCTAGATACTTATATGTGTAGGTGTATATATATTGTATTTTGGGATCGTGGAATTTCGTGCGGGTAGGATTAGTTGTATGGGCATCCAATTATGGCATTCTACAGGTAGGCATATGTGAGCCTTATTTTATTTTGCGCAATTTACGTTTGACGTCTATGCTTGGTCTAATTTCGAGAACGAAATTCCTTTGCTAGAGGGGAAGTATGTAATAACCCATGATTTTTAAATCAGTATTAATTAAATTATCTCGAATTTAAAAAAAAAAGTCGAATCTATTTAATTTTGGCATGTAAAGATGTTAGCTTTTATGTATATAAAAAATAAGGTTTCATGTGGAATTTAATTTGGGATTAAAAATTGGAAATTATAACTTTTCGTATAAAAATCGGGGGAGGATTCGAGCTAAGGAGGATAAAAATAATATTTTTTAAAATATAACTCTCCGATCGAGCTAAATTTTTCACAGCAGCTGCGTCTCGCAGTTTGCTACAACATATTAAAATTTCAAGCCATTCTGACGATCAGATCGTCCGTAATAATTTTTTGAGTGTTTATATTTTCTTAGGACTCAAATTCTTTTTAGTATATAAACAAAGTGACGGGTTTAGTACATTTAAAAACACATTCTTCTAAACCCTAAGAGAAACAATATCCTCTTTTACATCTTCTTCCTCCCTCAAAACCTTAACTCCATTGGAGAGCTATTTTCAATCCAAGTTTTGAAGCTTTAAACCTGGTTTTCTCAAGATTGTTCAAGAATGACTCTTAGCTAATTTTGCGAGAGGAATTCAACCGTCAATTCAGATTTTCTTCATCTAAATCACAGTCATGAATACGCTATTCCTTTCCTTCAGTATTATGCATTTTAAATGTCGCTTAAACCCTTAATCATGTTTTTTTCTTAAAAAAGATTAGTGACTTAATTAGGAATAATGATAATAATTTTGGGACTGTTTTTATAAAATCTTTCAATATGAATAATATTCATAACCCTTGGGTACGTAGAATTTATGAGTGGATTTTGGGTTCTATTTGTGTAGGTTGCATAAAGAAAAACCTTAGTTTTGATTTAAATGAATTTGGGGGCGTATAACTCATGTAATTTTTGTTGAGATAATGAAATTTGAATTATGATGTATTAACGATGAAATCTCGGTGCATTTAATTTAAAATAATTAAATGGGATTAATTGGGTGTTGATGACAATGTGAAAATTAAATTAAGATTTAATTAGATTGGATTATCATGCGTAGTTTAGTACATTTATTAATTATGCTTGTTTGTGTGACTTGTTGGTATTATTAAATTGAAATTGTGACGATGGGTTGTTGGGTATTTTTTCTATCCCTATATTTTAGGATGCCTTTTAGGTGTGGGACTAGTGGGTAGGTCTTTTGATGATTTATGCCTTCTAGGTATGGGACTAGTGAGGGTAGATTATCGCGATTTTATCATATCGGGGGTGGGTTGATTTTCGGTATTTTATCGTCGTTACACGAGTCTAGGTACATGACTAGGTCAATATTTATATTTGATATTCATTATGTACATAGGGTAGGACGTATTGATAACTTGGGGACCCTTAGGTATGGAACTAAGGGGTATTTTAAGGATCTCACATCGATAAAAAGGGTGGGAGAAATTTGTAAATTATGAAATTGAGAAAATTGAGAATTTATTACCTAAGATAATAAAAAAAGGTATTAAAATATATTGGCGTTGTTAATAACGTGCAGGACCGATAATTTAAACGGGTTGGTTGGCTATTGCGACGTGTGGATGTGTGACATCTGAATAACGTGCAGGGCTGACAGTTTAAACGGGCTGGCTGGCTATGGCGAGTGGAATTGTGGGTGGTGTAAAATTTATTGCGGAAGTACCGTAATGGATAATAAAATTGAGATAAATGATAACATTGGGTTAATTTAATCTAATTAATACTTTGGGGCAGTGGGATAATTAAAATAAATTGGCGTGATTTTTATAAGAATCTCTGGGGCGTAGTTAGTAATTTATCTTTCCCTCATTTAAATTACTCGTCTAATTAAAATACCCTATTGTGATATTTATTGCGTATAATGATATTGTCTGGGTCCACGGACCCTATTTGAGGGGAGTAGTGTGTATTCATGCTCGGGGCTCTGACCTCATGTGTTGACTAACATTTTCAGGTATTAGTAATGGAGTAGCTGCATAGAATTTTAGGAGTTATCATTTTAAGGTGCGACTGGAGTCTACTTCATTTTTATTACTTTATTTATCTTAGACTTTCTTTTCAGTCGTATTTCATTATGAGACATCATTTGGGTTTTTTATTGGGCCATTCGATTCCAAAGTTGTTAGAGGATTGCAGTTGGATTTTTTTCACAGTTGGTTATATTTAGGTTTTAATAAAATCATGATTGGAGATTGGATTTATTCGAAGTTTTAGCAGGTGATGGATCTTTTATCGTTTAGTTGTTATTATCATTTGGGATTAATTCAATTATTGATCTTGTGGATGGATTTTTTTATGACTCATATCAGTCTCATGCTAAGAATAGTAATATATTTAGTTCACGCCCGGCATAGTTCGGCGGCAGTGGTTGGCCACCCCGTCTGTCGGATTGCACGGGGTGTAACACCTGGGCCATCGTAGATCTTTTGTGTGTATCTTGGTTTTAATGTAAATGTAACTTTTTATTTGAGTTAATGAAAAAGTGTTATTTACTTTGTTGTTTTGAGCATGTGTTGACTAAACATGCATATTTTATAGACCAGGAAGTAGTGATTCTATTTACGGTACTTGTTCGACCACCTTAGGTCCTTTGTTATCTTTGGTTTTATTATTTTGAACTTTACAGCTGACTAAATGGTATTTAAAAGATAATGTTAGCCATAAGTTTCTTTGTGCTTGAACATTCTCCCAATCTGATATGCCTTAGTAGTGTCATTACATATACTTTACCTTTAGGCTGTGTCGTCACACTTCCTTAGGCTTAAGAAAGATGATGGAAAGAACGCACCTGGTAATTGGCCCATCTGCTCGAGTAGGTTCTTGCGACCAACGAAGTTGGCAACCAACATAAATTGGTTTTGTTGCCTAAGGATCCCCTGTAGGGCTTTTGGGGTCGCCGCGGCAACCCATGAGGTACTTTGTGTTTATAACAAGAACCTTAGGGATGTAGTAATTGAAATGAGTCTACTGACTCACTATAATTACTATGAACCCTGCTCGGTATGTTAAGTTCTCTGATTTGAAAACAAGTTGAACAGATTTCCATAATCTCAAGAGTTTAGCCATGCATGAAGGAGATATCATTTGGAAAGGGTGTGTATTACTGAGATATTACCAATAAGAGTTAGGCAGCCAATGCATAAATATGAAAGTGAAGGGTCCAATCCAGCCTTTATTCATTGGATACGTTTCGAGTAACATAAGTTTGGCTATAAAAAATTTCATAAACTAAATGTGCTAGTAAAGATGAAGAAGATTTAAAAGTAAAACTTCTTGAGATTGGATGCGTTCCATGCTCCTCGTACCTCTCATCCCTCTAGCGCTTCCAGGTGATATGCTCCTTGAAGGTCATCTTTGATAATTCTAAAGGCTCCTTCCTATTTTGGTCCTATTACTGCCTAGGACTTTCCTTAGGACGTAATATCCTATCAAAAACTTCCTTGGATTGACTTTCTTACTGTATTGCTCTAGCCGATTACTGTTGATAAGAGGCCAACTTGATCACGACCTGCTCTCTTCGTTCATCTGCTAAGTCAAGTTTAGTGTATAATGTGTCATCACTAAAGCCTTGATCGACCAAATTACTTATCATGGTGGGTGAGGCATGCTTCCAGTGGGATGATAGCCTACATCTCGTAGGTGAGCGCATATGGTGTCTCCCCGATTGGTCACCTAGGGGTGGTGCGATAAGTCCATAGAACATGAGGGAGCTCATCCACCAAGGAACCCTTCGACCTTTCTGATCATTTCCTTAGTCCACCGAGCATGGTTTTGTTAGAAGCCTCTCCCTGCCCGTTGCTTTGGGGATATACCGTAGAACTGAAGTGGTGCTTGATACCATGTTCATCACAAAAGCCTTGAAAGAAACCACTTTTGAATGGTGTTTCATTGTCAGTGATGATAGTTCTTGGTACCTCGAAGTGCGTTATGATGTTTTTCCAGATAAACCTTGCCATATCTAAGTCGTGAATGTTCTCCATTCATTCTGCCTTTACCCATTTGGTAAAGTAATTTGTGCCAACCAATAGATACTTTTGATTTCCATATGTGATAGATAATGATCCTACTATGTATAGTCCACATTGGGGGACCGACCGTGAGCTTGTCGGTGATTTGAGGTCGCTGGTGGGCTGGTGGATCATGGGAGCATGCTTCTGACATGTTTCGCACTTACGAGCATAAGTTCTTGCTTCCTTATTTATATGAGGCCACTAGTAACCCTCCTTTATTGTTCGGAAGGCCAGTGATCTTCCTCCTGCTTGACCCCCACAGATGCTCTCATGAAGTTCGCTAAGATTTTGATCGATATCTTTTTGGTGGACGCATCGGAGGTAGGGACCTGTGAATGACCTCTTGTAAAGCTTTCCTTCTGGGAAGAGATAAAGGCGATCAGCCTTGACTGTTATTTGGTGGGATGACCTCTAGTAATCGGGTAGTGTGCCACTCTTTAGGTAACTGATGATGGGATCTATCCAACTGGCGGCCTTTTCTGTGACAAGAGCTTTCTCGGCTATGACGGTCTGGTCAATGCTTGGTTGTGCGAGGAATATTATCTAAATGGTTATCTTTAGATCATAGTTGAGTGTTGAACTTAAAGCCGCCAAAGCATCGGCATGGATGTTCTTCCCCATAGGGAACTGTTGAACTTCCACCTTCTCAAAATATGTTATGAGTTCTCGCCCTATAGCGAGGTAAGCCTCCCTTCGATCATCCCTGACATCGAAGTCCCCGCTTACATACTTGGAAACTAGTTTGGAATCACCAAATATGTGGAGGCATATTTCTCCCAACAGTTTATCTTTTTGTAAACTAGTGATCAATGCTACGTACTCAGCTTTGTTGTTGGAGGCCTCAAGTCCCAATCTGATTCCTTTCTTAATCACAGTGTCTTTGATGGTAATGAGAAGGATCCTTACTCCTGCCCCCTACAATTGGAGGTTCCCTCAACATACATGGTTCAGTCCTTGGCTGTGCTTCCTGTGTTATTGATTGCCCATTATCCAGTCGGTTTATTGTCTAATCTCTTATGAATTCAATAATAAAATATGCTAAGAACTGTCCCTTAATTTATGTTCTGGGATGGAAGTGTCTATCAAACCTCCCAGGTTCCACCGACCACTTTGAGAGTCATTCAGAGAGGTCGTCCTTCCACAGAATGGATTTGAGGGGGGTAAGAAGTGATTATGGTTATTGAATGTTCCTCAAAGTAATGGTTCAACTTCCTCGAGGCAACTACCAGCGCATAGGCAAGCTTCTCTAGAGGCAAGTATCGTTGTTATATATCCAAGAGTGTCTCATTGGCATAGTAAACTGGATGTTGACTTCCTTCCTTCTCGTATACCAGGGAGGAGCTTAGAGTCTGGTTAAGAATTACGAGGTAAAGGAATATTGGATCTCCATCATTTGGAATCATCAATAGGGGTGTCTTTCTAAGGTAGGATTTGATCTCTTCTAGAGCTTGCGAACGGTCATCGTTCCATGTGAGGTCTTTATCCTTTTTCATTAGCTGGAATAATGGTCGACAATGTTTCGAAGACTTGTAGATGAATGAATTAAGTGCGGTGAGAATACCGGTGAGCTTCTAAAATTCTCTTAATATCTGAGGAGGCTAGACTCTTATGATAGCACCAATTTGATCCGTGTTAGCCTCTATTCCCCTTTTACTAACAAGATAGCCCAAGAATTTTCCTGACTGGACACCAAATGAATACTTACTTGCGTTAAGATTCATCTGGTATTTTTTGAGGATCTTAAATATATCGGCTAACTCTGTGACGTGGTCTCTTTTATTTTTGCTTTTGACTAGCATATCATTGATGTAGACCTCCATCGTGTCCCCCATCTATTTTTTGAACATCTTAGTGACCGACCTTTGATAAGATTCCCATGTATTCTTCAATCCGAATGGCATGACCTTTTAACAATACAACCTGATGGGGTTTATAAAAGAGTTTTTATCTTGGTCGGGTCCATATAGGGGGATCTGGTGATAGCCCGAAAAGGGCATCTAGGAAGCTCATTCTTTCATGCGTCACTATAGCATCAACCAATTGATCTATTTTACGAAGTGGGAAGCTATCCTTGGGGAAAGACTTATTGAGGTCTGTGAAGTCGATACAAACCCTCTAACTGCCTTTGCTTTTTTCACTATTAGTAGGTTGGACAACCATTTAGGAAGATGAACTTCCTAATGGATCTTACATCCAGTAGCTTCCCCATTTCGTTCTCCACTACTTTAGCCTTCTTAGGGGGTAGTTCGATGAGATTTCTGAGCAATAGGCTTGGAAACTGGATCAACGTGGAGACGATGGCAAGATACATTGGGATCAATCCCTAAAATATCATATGGTTACCAAGCAAAAATATCCAGATTTCTTTTAAGGAACGTGATTAACTCTTTCTTTTCTTACTCATCGAGCATGGTTCCGATAATAAAAAGCTACAACTTGTTCTAGATCTTCAACGACCCTATCTGCGGGGTGGAACCTGGTCTCATCCACCACTGTTCGATCGTACCGTAGTTGCTATTTGGGGGGGCACAACCCCCTCTTGGGCTCTCTCTTAGCATTCTCTGTCTCCTTCTTCTTTTCTTTCCCCGGGCCGCTAACTGCAATAAAGCACTTCCTAGTAGTGTCCTGATCGCCATGGATTTTGTCCACGCATCGATCAGTAACACATTTCATCTTGTGGTGGTTCATGGAGGATATGACCCCAATGAAATGAAGACAACCTCTGCCCAAAATGACATGATACGGGAACTCAATGTCCACTACTAAAAACTCGATGAGTTTTGATATGTTTCTTGCTCTGACTGGGAGAATTATCTTCCCCACTAGCATCGTGATCCTTTCAAAAAAGTTGACCAATGGTACTATGTCCTCTTTGAGGTGGGTGATTGATATTCCCTTAATGTACCTGACAACTCAGAGACACCAACCTCGGCGTACGAGAGGGCCGAGGTAACAAAGGCTCCTAACTCACAACCAGCACTCTCGTCCTATATAAGGTCGGCTATGGCCGACGTCAATAGTCACCTCATTGTCGGGCGGCATCAGAGATCACACCTACCTCGCTCATCAACCTCGATCGGGAAAAATCCGAGGTAGCAAGAACCACCTTGTCGTGACCAACCTCGGCTGAGAATCAGTCAAGGTTCCTGCTACACCAACGTAACCTCAGCCAAGGCCGACCTTATAATTCCACCTGCCTTACCTCCGCTATCCTACTGAGCCGAGATCATCGCGAACAACCTCGGATTGAGCAGCATCCATACTTTAGCAACCTTGTACTCTTCCAGGCCAAGGTTGGTACCAACCGATGATAATCGAGTATTTACAAGCATATGTATAGCTTGGAACACGTGGAGAAATCTGTTATAACCAAATTATTCCCTCCACGTGAGGGAATATTGAGGTCATCATTACTTATTTGAGATTAGACAGGTGTCACCTCAATATTGAGGTCATCAAGTATGATTGAGGGGTACATTACACCCCCCAAGCACTATATATATAGGTCATCCTCTACCTTGTAAAGGGATCGAGAATTGCAACCCTAGCTGAAACTGTGTCATTTTACATAGTAGAGAGAGAAAGCTTGAGAGATTGTATCCATGGCCATTAGTGCCTTCATTAAGTGATATTACTCACACACACTCACAGTGGACGTAGGCCAGATTGGCTGAACCACTTACATTCAAGTGTTCATCCTCTTCTCCTCACCTCCTATGTATATATATACTTACATCTATATATTCTCATGTGCTACATTGTTATCACTGATTTGCAAACACCTTGAAGGGTGGTGCTATTTGCAGCATCATCATTTTGGCATCGTTTATGGGAACGAGAATCCATCTCTTCCTCTTTTTCCTGCTTAACCTCATCGGGAACTCTGGTGGTGAACCAGGCCTCACCCCTTGCGTGGAGCTATTTCACCATTGAAAGAGGTCCATTAAGGTACTAAGCTCATCTACTTCATAAGCCCTATAGTGTTAACGTATGGCACCCGAATTACCCCCACCTCTTCCATCGCCTGGTGCTGGAGGACCTAGTTGCAGCCAGGCACCACCTCAGTCCGAAATGGCGGAGGTGGCAGCAACATTAAGATCTTTGGCTACAACACAATAAGCAATGAAGGAGAAATTTGCACAACTCATTCAAAATATAATGAGACCACCTGGGGTCTCACCGGAGATGATTACTCCGACAGCTTTACAGCTCCATCTTGAGGCCAGAGGACCACACTAGGCACCACAGAAAGACCAACATACACTGCAACGGAGAAGGGACGTTACTGACCCTAGGCGTTTGCATCTGAGGAGGTGAGGACACCCTTGTCCTGAGGATAGGTATGATGATATGGAGGCAGAAGACGTTGCAGAAGATTGTTGGGAGCCATATGAGGTTTCAAATAACACAGTTCGTCTTATCCAGCAGAGCCGGGGTTATGGAGGCAGAAGAGGTGAAGGTGCCCAACAAAGAGGATCAGCTTTCGATCGATTGAGTAGAGGGTAGGCATTTGAAAGTCTCGACCCAGTAAATGACTTGAGGCAGAGGTTATATAGGTTACGAAGTGCCATTGGATCCCAAAGGGTAGATGGGGAACATCGGCCTCATCATGGCTGACCTCATAATGGCCGACCCCATCAGGGCCGAGACAGGGTTCAAGAGGAGGTCAACAGCCGACTTTGTCCTGTGGCTGGGGAACCCTCAGTCCACCCCTTAGAGGTGGCTGGGGACAAGCTTGACCAGGCTGATGTTGCGAGACCATGGAATGATTCCATCCAACACCTTGAGGAGAAGATAAGAGACCTCATTAAAAGCCGAGACCCATTGCAAAGAGGTTTCTCAGAGGGCTTTCCATTTGTGGCTAAGATAGTAAGCTTCCCACCCCCCCCCCCTCCCAGTTCAAGCCACCTACGATGTCTCCCAAGTATAATGGTAGAACCAACCCGGTACATCATATTGAGATGTACCAGTCTGCCACGGACATTTACTCAATACTAGATAAGATGAAGTGTCGGGCTTTCTCCGGGACTTTGATGGGAGCTGCGCACATCTGGTTTACCTCTCTTCTGAAGAACTCAATAGAGAACTTCAAGGGTTTGGCTGAACGGTTCATCCACACTTTTTATTTTGGGGTAATACCTCAAAAGAAGACCACTCATCTACTATATGTCAAACAAAGGAAGAATGAGAGCCTAAGAGACTACATCGCAGGATTCAACAAGGAAAAACTAGAGGTTGAAGACTACGAAGAGAACATAGTTATGACCGCTCTCATAGGAAGTCTCCAGAAAGGGAAGTTATTGTGGAAACTTGCAGAAGACCCTCCCAAGTCCATGGCAAACTTATTAGCAACTGCAGGTAAGGTCATGAACGCTGAAGAGGCTATGGCCACAAAATATGAGGATGAGAATGGGACATATTACTATAAGGTTATGCCCTTCGGCCTGAAAAATACAGGGGCAACGTATCAACGTCTTGTGAATAAGATGTTTGAAAATCAAATAGGCAAGACTATGGAGGTATATGTAGATGATATGGTGACGAAGAGCTTAAAGGCCTACACTCACGTGGAAGACCTAGGAAAGACCTTCGATACCATGGACTTATACATAATGAAACTTAATCACGTGAAGTGTGTCTTTGGGGTAGGAGATGGGAAATTTCTTGGATTCATCATCAATCAGAGGGGAATAGAGGTGAACCCTGAGAAAATCAAGGCTTTGCTTGACATGAAGACACCAAGAAGTATCAAGGATGTTCAGAGGCTTACTAGAAGAGTAGCTGCACTTAACAGATTCGTTTCCAGAGTGACGAACAAGTGTCTTTCGTTCTTTAAGGTGTTTAGAAAGGCCTTCGAATGGGAAAAATAGTGTGATGGGGCTTTTAATCAACTCAAGTCCTACCTCGGATCTCCCTCTCTCTTATCTCGGCCAATAGTGGGAGAAAAGTTATATGTTTATCTAGCAGTCTCCGAGTCAGCTATAAGTGCGGCCATAGTACGTGAAGACGTCGGGGTGTAAAGGCCTGTGTACTTCAATAGTGAGGTGAACAAAACTATCCTCGAATGGAGAAATTGTCCTACGCTTTGATACACGCTTCGAGGAAGATGAAACCCTATTTTCAAGCACCTATATGGTCATCCTCACCGACTCCCCACTTAGGCAGGTCCTCCATAAGCCTGAGAAATCAGGTAGATTGATGACATGGCCCATTGAGTTGGGAGAGTATGACCTTACTTATCAACCCAGGTTGGCTATTAAAGGGCAGGCACTTGCATATTTTGTTGTTGAGTTCACTTGGGAAGAGAATGAAGTTGGGAACAATCCAGTGATTGCAGAGGGGTCATATAGTAACATCTTCCAAGAAACGGAAGAGGTTGTGTCCAACAGAGACAGAAAGGGAGCGGTCGAGAATGAGGAAGAGAGGTACCTCTTCAAGCAGGGAACCCTTTCAGAGGGGAGTTTCTCGACGAATGAAGACGTTTGGAACCTCTTCGTTGATTGGTCTTCTTGCAAAAGTGGAAGCGGTACAGGATTGATACTCTCAGCTCCGGATGGTACCAACGTTGAATATGCACTAAGGTTCAACTTCAAGTCATCAAATAGTGAGTCAGAATATGAGGCCATAATAGCAGGCCTCTCGTTGGCAAAAACCCTTAGGACGACTCCTACTTCATAGCGACTCAAGGTTAGTTATCAACCAAGTGTTTGGAGTTTATGAGGCCAAGGATGAAATGATGTCCAGATACCTGAAGAGGGTAAGAATGATGATAGAAGTTTTTGAAGAGGTAAAGATGAAGAGGGTACCTCGATAAAATAACACCCAAGAAGATGCACTAGCAAGGTTGGCTTAAGCAATAAGGAAAGACATCAGAAGAATAGTACCAGTCGAGATCCTGCTCAAGCCAACCATTGAAGAAGAAGAGGTTGCCAGCCCTTGCCTCAACTTGAGTTTAGGGGGTTCATGGATGGACCCCCTCATCAAATATAACAGAGAGGGAGAGATGCCAGAATCAAAGCTTGAGAGGAGGAAACTGAGGTACAGAGCCGCAAAGTTCTCAATAATAGGAGATGTCCTGTATAAGAAGGGATTTCTATTACCCCTCCTCGAATGTGTTCATCCCACAGAGGTCCCCCGCATCCTATAGGAGGTATACGAGGATTCTTGCTCCAGTCACATAGGAGGAAGACCTTTAGCCATGAGGATTATCACACAGGGATACTGGTGGCCGACCTTGGCCAAGGATGCTGCAGCCTATGTGAAGAATTGTGATAAATACCAAAGATTCTTCACTATCCCCCATCAACCTTATCATCCTATGGCGTCAATAAGTTCTCCTTGGCCATTTGCAGTATGGGTAATTGACTTGGTGGGTCCCTTACCAAGGGCTGCGAACAACTACAGGTTTTTGATAGTTGCCATTGACTATTTCTCCAAATGGGTAAAAGCCGAGCCGATGATCATGATTATAGAGCAGATGACCTTTCAATTCATTTGGAAGAGAATCATATGCAGACATGTCCTTCCATACACCCTCATCTCGGACAATGGAACCCAGTTCAAGAATTCTTCCTTAGAAAAGTATTGCGAAAGTGTTAGGATCAAGCAATTTTTCTCTTCTCCCAGCCGACCTCAGGCAAAACGGTCAGACCGAAGTCACAAACAGAATAATCCTCGATGGGATTAAGAAGGAACTAGAAGAAGCTAAGGGAAGATGGACTAAAGAGGTTTATGTTGTGTTATAAGCCTACATAACAATGACTAGGACGCCAATGGGGGAGACCCCATTTATGTTAGCACATGGCTCAGAAGCCGTCATACCAACAGAGGTAGGACTCCCCACTCACAGGGTTCAGACCTATAACCTTGAGAAGAATGGGTAAGAGAGAAGACTTGACCTAAATTTGATTGAGGAGAGAAGAGAAGATGCAGAGATCAGATAGGCAGCCTATCAGCAGAGAACAACAAAGTTCTACAATCAAAGGGTGAAATTAAGACCCGTAGCGGTGGGAGACCTAGTGCTGAAGAAGACATTGAAGAAGGCAAACAAGCTTCACCCAAATTGGCATGGCCCTTACAAAGTGATCGAGGAGGTTGTACCCGAAACCTACAGACTAGAAAACCTTGAAGGGGAACCTTTTTCCAATCCATGGAATGTTGATCATTTGAAAAAGTATTACATATGATGTTGTAATGTTTACTATGTAAACATATCAACTTATGAAGAGATTATTAATGAGAAGATCAGTTCATGTGTCAATTCTTGGTTCATTATGCTTGGGTGAAATGTTTTTTAGGGTAACATCTTAGTTAATGACCTCAGACCTTAAAACATCAAGGTTTGGTGACAAGGTCTGAGGTGAACATCATACTTGGATGACCTCAGACCTTAAAACATCATATTTTGGTGACAAGGTATAAGGTGAACCTCATATTTGGATGACCTCAGACCTTAAACATCATTCATTTGGTGAAATTTATGGGGGTAACATCTTAGCTGATGACCTCAGACCTTAAAATATCATAGTTTAGTGATAAGGTCTGAGGTGAAAATCATATTTGGATGACCTCAGACCTTAAACATCATTAATTTGGTGAAATTTACGGGGGTAATATCTTAGCTGATGACCTCAGACCTTAAAACATCATAGTTTGGTGACAAGGTCTGAGGTGAACATCATACTTGGATGACCTCAGACCTTAAATATCATTAATTTGGTGAAATTTATGGGGGTACCATCTTAGTTTATTGCTTCAAACCTTAAAACATCATAATTTGGTGACAAGGTCTGAGGTGAACATCATACTTGGATGACCTCAGACCTTAAATATCATTAATTTGGTGAAATTTATGGGTGTAACATTTAGATGATGACCTCAGACCTTAAAACATCATAGTTTGGTGATAAGGTATGAGGTGAACATCATATTTGGATGACCTCAGACCTTAAACATCATTAATTTGGTGAAATTTATGGGGGTAACATCTTAGCTGATGACCTCAGACCTTAAAACATCATAGTTTGGTGATAAGGTCTGAGGTGATATCATACTTGGATGACCTCAGACCTTAAATATCAATAATTTGGTGAAATTTATGGGGGTAACATCTTAGTTGATGACCTTAGACCTTTTAAACATCATTAAATTAGTAGTATGATTAAAAGGTTAACATCATAGTTAGTGATGAAGGCACCATTATATTATGAGGCTTCAAACCTTAATCATGAGGCTTCGAACCTTAATATGTTCACATTGCATAAAAAGCCATTCATTTAACATTCAACAAAAGAAGCAAAGCCCTCTTCAGAAGTTGATATGGCATGAAGTTAAGAATTACAAATCAAGATGATGTTTCATAAAAGGGTTATCAGAAGTTACAGATCGATATGAATCAGAAATAAAAAATTAATAGTAAGAGCTTCACGAAATGGGTTCAAGTATCTGCAGTCTCAGGGTTGGTGACCATGCCCCCACTTCTTTGGTCGAGGTTGGTCACTTATACCCCATCATCTTGAGGACCAACGTCTTCAGCCCTTGTGCCTTCTTATTGAGCAGTCTTGGCAGGTGCGGCACCTCCTTCCTCCTCGACCTCGTGTAAGGACTAAGCAAACCGAGGATCGGTATAGCCCAGACCAATGAAGTCAAAGGCTGCCAGACTCCCCAACTCCTTGTCTTTCATTGCATCCCATTTTCCAGTGGCCTTAACACCCCTTTCGAGGTATTCAAAACTAAAGTTGATGAATTCGTCAGAGACCTTATAGTCCTCCAAGATCTTCTCTGAGGCGTCATCCAGAGCAGCCTTCACAGCGACATCGACCTTGTGTTAGAGAGAGTCAGCCTGAGTCTTTAGAGCAGAGTTATGATCCTTCTTAAGATTATCCATATCCTTCTCCAAGCGCTTAACATTAGCTTCAGACTTATCTAAGGAAGCCTTAAGATGCTCCACTTCAGTATTCAGACCAGCCTTTGTCTTTTGGGCCTCTCTACCCTTCTTAATCAGAGGGAGTTTCCTCAGGGTCCAGTCAACGAACTGATGCATGGCGAGGAGACCCTGTAAAACATGTGTAGAAATGTCAGTTCAAGATTTGGTATAGTTTAAAGCCGATGTTACACTTAAAAATAACAACAAAAGTCTTACTTGGATAGATCGATGGAGGCTGAACTCGGCTAGCATAGGGGTGCCTAGAAAATGGAAGAACTGTTTGTCAGCGTCGGTCACAATGGAGCCGATGGCATCCAAGGCCTTCAAACTTTGGCTAATAAGGATATCACCAATCTTCAACTGCTTCAGACGAGTAGCTAACGCGTCCTCAGAGGAGATGGGGATCGCACGATCCCCCTTGGTGGTTTTCTTCTTCTGCCTATGATCCTCAGCGGCAGGGTCATTGGACTTCCTTTTATTTGAGGCATCATCCCTTGAAGTGGTGGGGGGAGGCGGAGGCACATTTAGACCTTCTTTCTTCACCAGCTTTATAAGACTAGGGGCTACCATTTCCCAGATATCGTCCGAGACTCCTGCCGGACGCTCTGCAAAAAGAAAGGTCTGAGTTGGAAGATCAGAGACGTAGTAAAATCAGAAGTTCAACTTGTTGAAAAAATAATGTAACTTATGAAGCTCGGTCAGGGGACCCCCACCAAGGCCAGTCTCAGAGAGATAGTAAGGGGTCATCAAATGCTCGTACTTGACCAGCAGACCATGTTACCCCTGATCTTGAAGGTATTTGACCTTTTAAAAGTTATTCTGGCTTAATTCAGGGTCGGCCCTAGCATCCATTGGCACCTTTCCCCATCTCAGTGGTATCCTCGTCTCTAAAGATGAAGATGGGACACAAGCACCAAATTCCCATGCCCCGGAGGAGAAGAAGTATCATGGTTTCGAGTTATGGTTGGAAGTCTGGGTAACCAGCAACATCTTCTTAGTAGACTTCCGAGCTAGAAAGTGATAGTAACTTGAATGATTCCTTGCATAGGAGGTCACGTAGCACCCTGTGAAGACCTAGACAGGAAGGTCTGAATGATGGACCACCCTCCATGAGACGATAGCCCCAATCATTACTCTCCAGGAATTGGGGGAGAGTTGGGAAGGAGCCAAGTTAATGTAGGACAATATGGCCCTAATTATGGGATGAATGGGAGGACGAAATCCCAACTTAAACATCTACTCATATAGGCAGATCTCACCATCTCGGCCGCTAAAATCCCTCTCATCCTTTAGAGGCCTCCTAAGTTTAATTGAGGGACCTATGGAATAAAGAGGCCTGAAAGATAAGAGGTCGATCTCACTGATAGTGCTCTTTATCTCGGCTACCTTCGAGGTGTCAACATCGCTTTCACTACCATCATCCTCATCTCGGGCAACGTCGGCTTGGGTAGGGGTGGGAGAACCATCAGGGAACCTCTGAGCGAACTCAGCCCCTGTAGTGGTCGACAAGGGAATATCATCAAATATTGGGGGAATAGCCACACTAGGTACTACAATTTCGACATCAAAGGAAGAGTGTGAAGTGCTAGAACTCTTGTTAGACGAGGCACGGCTAGAAACCTCGACTTGGTCAGGGGCTTGATCCATCCTGATGGAATAATCCATGGCTTCTTGAAAAGAATCCACAGACATGGGGTCTGAGGTGGATGACTCAGACTCAGACATTGGAGTGGGTTCTAACGGAGGGTCCACTGGCTCAACTGGGTCTATTGGGTCAGGGTATATTAACCTCAGAGGGGGTGGAAAGATTGGTCTGAGAGCGAATGCCTCTGCCCTACGAGCTTCCTCTTGGGCTCGTTCTATTTGCCTAATCTTATCTAAAGGTTTTCTCCCTAAGAGTTGATAAAGAGGTCTGAGCATATAAAGACGACGTTACACTTAAGGACTCAAGTCAAAAACAAACAAGACGACACAACTTAAGTTAAAAATCATGTGTGGTTATTTGAAAAGAAAACTACCTAAGAATAGTCAAGAACAACTCACTGGAAAACTCATAAGCTCACCGGGAAACTCATAAGCTCACAAAAAAACTCATAAACTCACCAGAAAGCTCAAGCGGAGATCGAAAAATGCAACAAAGAAAAATTAAAGACTGGAAATAACCAAAGCACGGTGAAGAGGATACCTGGGTGACCGTGAAATAAGAAGGAGGAGGATGATAATCGAAGAAACCCTAATAACTGCAGCAATAGGGATCTAGAAAAGAGAGAGTGAAGAGGGTTCAGGCGAGAGAAATGAGGAAGGAAGAGAAGGAGAGAGGTTTGAACCCTCAAATTCGATTCCACAAACCCCAAGGCTCATCATTGCCTTGGGAGCCCAAAAGAAAATCAGTATCATTGTGCTTCTCAGGCACGCCACCCACTTCAATTCTTGACACTTGGCAAAGAGATATTTGCACACTAATAAGAATGGCCTCGGCCTTGCAAATACCCCACAATCACCTACTCACATTGGTAACTAAGGGCTAGGGGTGATTGAAATGCCCTTAATGTACCTAACAACTCAGAGAAACCAACCTCAGCGTATGAGAGGGCCGAGGTAATAAAGGCTCCTGACTTACAACCAACACTCTCGTCCTACATAAGGTCAGTTATGGCCAACGTCAATGGTCACCTCATTGTCAGGCGGCATCAGAGATCACACCAACCTCGATCATCAACATCGGCCGGTAATAATTCGAGGTAGTAAGGACCACCTCGTCATGACCAACCTTGGCTGAGAATTAACCGAGGTTCCTGCTATACCAATGTAACCTCGGCCCAGGTCGACGTTATATTCCACCTTCCTTACCTTCGATGTCCTACTGAGCCGAGATCATCATGGAATAACCTCGGATTGAGTAGCAGCTAGACTCTACAAACCTCGTACTCTTCCAGGCTGAGGTTGGTACCAACCAAAGACAGTCGAGTATTTACACGCACATGTATAGCTTGGAACACGTGGACAAATCTATTATAACCAAATTACTCCTTCCACGTCAGGGAATATGGAGGTCATCATTACATAGTTGAGGTCAGCCAGGTGTCACTCTCATACTGGCTCGATGCTCATGCACATGCTCATTGTATGCTTGAGGGGTATATTACACCCCCCAAGCACTATATATATAGGTCATCCTCTACCTTATAAAAGGATCGAGAATTGCAACCCTAGCTGAAACTCTGTCATTTTACACAGTAGAGAGAGAAAGCTTGAGAGATTGTATCCATGGCCATTAGTGCCTTCATTCAGTGATATTACTCACACACACTCACAGTGGGCGTAGGACAAATTGGCTGAACCATTTAAAATCAAGTGTTCATCCTCTTATCCTCACCTCCTACGTATATATATACTTACATCTATATATTCTCATGTGCTGCCATTGTTATCACTGATTTAAGCTTACAAACACCTTGAAGGGTGGTGTTGTTTGTAGCATCATCAGTGATGTTCACCTTTCGTTTATGGAATAATTCCAAGTACATCACTTCTGATGAAATCCCCTAATCCACAAGAAGTTTATCAATGTCCCAATTAGCTATTTTGAGTGTTATCACGAGTACGTCGTGATGCGGGGTTCTCACCCCGATCAAATATTCTTTGGTAAACATGATATGCTTGGTGTAGTCGACGTCCTCTAGTTACTGACGTTTATAAGCCTGTGTTTTGCAAGGTCGATCTAAAAATCCTCCATCACGGCAGTGACCTTCTTGAGTTCCATCTGAACGACATTTCCTTGAATCTGCGTAAGGTCTAACTCCCCATAGATGACTGCGAACTCATGCCTTGTATCCTCGCTGAGGATGTTATTCGATTTTTATTCGCCATTGGTTGTGACCTTGTTAACTTTTTCTCTATGTACTCATTGAGGTGTCCTTCGTGGGCTAACTCCTCCAAATGTTACTTCAGAACCTTACAATTCTCGGTTCTATGACCTCTCTCTTTGTTCAATGCACTTCTCACTGTGTTGTTTCTTTTGGTTAGATCATCGCCCATATTTTTGGGCCATCTAATAAATGGATCATCTTTAATTTTCTCAGAACTTTGTAAATGTGTTCCTTGAAGACTGTGTTAACAACCTGGAACGCTTTGGAGGGATCGCCCTTATTTCCATTCTTAGAGCCATTCTTGCCTCGATTTTTATTTCCGTTATTCTGGTTATTGTTCTTCTCAGCTCTCTTATTCAACTTTGCTTGATCATTATCCACTCTATTTGGATGAACACGTCTTCCACATGGCATATTTCTCGATACGGGCCATAATATCATTGATGGTTCTATCATCTTTCTTAGTAAGGGACTGCTACAGTAAAGAGGTGGTCGGTAGACCAATTTTGAAGGAAGCTATGGCAACATGCTCCGATCAATCCTCAACCTCATTGGAAATTTCCTAATACCTTTTTACATAGTCTCGAAGGTTATCCCATGGATTTTTCTTCATCGTGAGCAGAGCATCCATCCTCTTGGGATGGGAGCTGCTTATTATGGATGGCACCATGAAGGCCTCTGCCAGAGCTGTGAAATTTTTGATCGACCTGTAAGGCAGCCTCTCAAACCACTTTTGTGCTACATTATATAGACTATAAGGGAAAATCCTGCACACTGGTGCATCGTCATGTCTTCATAAGTCATTGCTTATCGATATTGCCTGACATGGTCTATAAAATCTATTTTCCTATAGGAAATATTGAACCTAGGGACTGAACTTCTTCAGGGGTTCCTCCTCCTCGATTGCCCTTTGAAAAAGGAGACTTTATCTAAGTGTTGAGATCTCTCTTGGCTAGCTTTATGGTGGATCTGTCTCCATGGTAGGCTATATATTGGTCCATCTCCCTACGAACCAGAATCCTTATGTTTTCATTTTGTCGATCATTGTTCCTGTGGTTCCTTTTTGGGTGCCTACGATTTGAACATCCTCTAACTTGTCATGTTCAGTTCTCTCCTGGTCACGCCTGGAGCTCCTCCCTTAGCTGCTAGTATTGCTCGCCTGAGGATAAGGGGTCCTAGTACAACGTTTTCCAGTAACCCTTTGGAGGCATCTCTCCATTCTCTCGAGTTGCCTTTATAGATGAGAAATTTCTTTTAGTTGGAGATGTGTAGCCTCCTATTATTCGTGAAGCCTGACTTCATAAGCATCGACCAACCTAGAGATATGCATAAACCTAGGTGTCCCCTGACTTTTTTTCAGAAGGTTGCCTATTCTGGCGAAACCTGAGGTTTGTATGCTGGCGAATTTTAGACCTGACCTTGGGAGGAATAGGGTCTTCTTGGACATCGTCAACCTGGGGATGTTGCTGCTATGGTGAGACATCACAGGTTCATGTTAATGAATTTTTCACAGGAATAAAATTCAATTCCCACAGATAGAGCCAATTGTGATTGTAGAAAATATCACAATACAGAAATCCATAATAACAATCACAATGACAGAAAGTAAAAGATCACAACACAATGATATACGTGGTTCAGAAACTTTCCTACATCCATAGAGAGGTTATTGTTCTTATTAAGTGTCTCTCAAAGTATCAAGTTACAATCACTTTGCCCCAAGTCAGGGTGTAAAATTTATAGATGTGTCATCATAGAATTTGAGTTATTTAAGGAACTCAAGTTATCATATGGATATGCCAAGAAGTACCTAAATATCCCCTCTGAGATTGTTGGTACTGGAATTGACCATATTTTCAAGTGTTCTTGTGTAACTAAAACACTCGTGTGGAGATTAAGCCATGATTTGGGTTGATCAGCATGTTAATCCATCTGGGATGGTCTGCTACTTTCATGAACTTAAACTAAATGGGTTGCCACAAGTTTTATAGTGGTTCAATACATTTTATGATGTATCTAGTTCCACTGTCAAGGTGTTTCTCTTTAGTATGTTAAGTGTGCTGGTGAATAATACAAATAGTTCCAACCTAAAAAAAATTCTAAGGTTAGGAATATGAGTATGAGGTTTATGTAATAATACGAGAGATCTTAGAAATTAACTAAATGGATCATCTAAGTACGTCTTAGACTTAGGACTCCCAAAACTTAATTAAAGATAAGTCGCATAAATATGGTGCTTAGAATAAAATAAATGAGAAAGACGTGTTCAAAAAAATCCTCCTTAGGTGAAATATTAATTTTAAAACTTTGTATCTTCATCAATTACTTGAATTTGATCCTTGTAACCTTCATCGAGAACTCCTTATATAGATAATTGTTGAGAGTTGTTAGGGAGTGACATTTAATTCATAAGAATGCCCATGGCTTTAGCACTGACGCTATAGATAGAGGGTTGAGTGTTGGTGGAAAGAGTTTTATGTTAGTGTTGATGGTTTTGAGAAGTAACTAATGGAATTTAATAATTTAGGATCGAGTGTTGGTGTAAAGAGTTATAGGATAATGTTGATGGTTGTTGGAAGCATTAAATATAAATTTGGACAAAGTGTAAAGGGTGAGTGAGGGTTGGTAGAATAATGTGTTTACTTTTTAGCAACTCGTTAGATTTTAGATAAAGCATTGATTGCCTATTTATGTTAGTGTAAAGTACCAGGGATGTTCACACCATATGTGAAATGAGTGCAAACCCTAGTTCGGTTTGAACGACACAATTAATGTAAGTTTTTCTTATAATGGGGATTCTCTAAGGTTTAGTTTCCACTTTTTGGAGATGTTTATCCAGTTTGTGGTACTAGGATTCCCTTGGCATCATTTCGATGGTTGAGTAAGAAGTATAAGGGGAGGTCGAGGTATATATGAGATACGAAGAGTTTGGTATAGTATTAGAGGACCCCACTAGGGCCGTTCATTTAAGTTATGGGGTGGTCCTTTCACTTATCTCTTGACATATTGTTAAAGTCAAGACTAGAGGGATGAGGTCCTTTTACATGTCTATGATCTCAGCTGAAGGAATAAGACATTTTCTAAAGACTTGAGGTTAAAAATCATACTTGGTATCATAGGTAGCCCATTATTACTTCCTTCATAACATGGAGGGGTGAATAATTACTTGAAACAAGTTAAAGGGGATTGGTGTATTTTACTTCTAAACATTATCATAAGTGAGATTTTTTAGGGTTGACTTGCCATTAGAGTGAAGCAGTTGTAGTGCCAAATTTAATTATTTTGTTAAAACATTGGAGGAAGTTAATGTTGGGTTTCACTGATTTATAAAAGGCAATTGGTAATCACATATTAACTCCACAACTCCACACTTCTCATCAAATTTTGCACTTAAATCTTTTATTTTATTGTATTCAACTCTTAAAATTCTCCCCTATTAAGTATTTTTATGGTTCTCAAAATAAATTCTTTATTAGTTTTAAACCATCCCCGCTTCTCAGTGTCTTAACCCACCACCGGGGGAACTCTCTAATAACCCAGTTTTTTGGATATGGTTTTAATAGTATGTGGAAATGTCTTAAATTATATTAATATACTTTGGTGTGTACTAAATTGATATAATAAAATGTACTTATAGTTATTTTAGGATGAATGTGATTGAGGTTGAGTTTGAAATATTTACGTGATAAGAAATTTAACAAAAAAAATTGTTTTATTTAATAAAGGAAAAGATGAAATTATTCGAGCCACAATAATAATTATTATAATAATTTCTAACTTGACAAATCCTCTTAAGGTGAAAATAATCTTTCCATCTCTCTCGGATTGGGCACATTGTTCACATTAAATATTATAATGGGATTCACCCATTTAATACTTTTTTATAAGCACCTTAGATCATGATTAAGGTTAGGGTGTGATGTTTATTCATAACACTTCAATCTTTGGATAATGGTGTATCTTGATTTGTGAAGGAAAATGTGTGGTGTAGGAAACCTTAATGGGTATTTGTAAGTATGTATGATAATTCCCACATCTTGGTTGATTTATGATTATACTAGATTTTATCCCCACGCGTTGCGCGGGCAATTTGTAGATCTTATTATAACTTATTGGTAAATACTAAAATTTCGCACATACGGTCATGTACCTAGTATTTCAAATTGGTGGTTGTAGAAGAAAAAAAATACAAATGCATTATTATAAATAAGAGTTTTCTTATAATAGAGATATTTTTAGGAATTGAATCACACTTCTAAACAATGTACAATCAATCTCCAAGGGAAAACATAGGTAGATGAGAAAAAAATGAAATGATATATAATCCAAGCCATTAATCAAAAAAGCTATAAATGTTATAAACACAAACTTAGATATTCAAATCTAAATTACTATTAATGTCAGGTTAAACTCAAAAACTATAAATATTTTAGTATACACAAACTGAATTATTCACACAAGATAATGTTAAGAATAAAGTTACTTATATCCAAATTCAGCCAAAACCTTCTAATGAAAAGTTAGTATTTTAAAGAAATACAAGCTAATTAATAATTAGCACGGGTATTTAATTGTTTATTAAGATTTTTTATAAATTTATTTCACGACAATTTGATACAATTTTCGTATATATATTTTCTAATTGTATAAGATGAAAAAATGGACCATAAATACTAACTTTTTAATTCTCATGTACAATAAGTCACAGCTAAGGAATAACCTCTAAATGGAAATAATATATTAAAGAATTACCTCATTGGTCCAAACATTCATGTTCTAAACATTTTTATGATGATCTAAAACCTTTAAAAAAATGGGAGGTCAAAATGTGTGTAATACTCGTGTAAGCCCAGAGTTATAATCCAACAAACATAAAGAGACTACATACTTATTTTGTAATATTTTTAGTAGTGTAAAAAATACTCATATAACAACCTAGTAATAAAGGAAGTTAAAAAATGGTAAACTATTTTTTTTACTCTTATAGTAGAAAGAAACTAATTATATGTAAAACTAATGTGGTGGAACTCAACTTACTCATGTCTTCATGTAGATGATTTAAAACTTCAACCTGTATATGAACCTTAACATAAAGGTTATTTATTCAAATTAAACACTGATTATTAATAATCAATAAAAGAAACAAATAAAATTTGAATAAGAAAGCCAATCAAGTATTAAAATTGTTCTCAAAAATATCATAAAAGCAGTAATTTGTAGCAAAGCTTACATGCTAAGCTAAACATGGCATTGGTTTTTCAATTTCAACAAATGAAAAAGTTGCGAAGTAAAAATCAAAAGTTAAAGTGTTTAACATTGTTTGGACTTATTTGCATCTCTTAACATATTAGTTATAGAAAAACACTAATATATAGATCATGGAAATGACTACACCTTCTATTCATCAATATTATTTTTTTCCATTGATTGGGTACATATCATCACTGATATAGGAAAAGGAGTAAAAATGAGATTGGTTTTTCATAAGAAAGGGCAGTGAGAGAAAATAGAGGGAACTGTAATACCCCTTATTTATGAGTAATTATTTTTATATTTATTTGCCTTGTGAGTTAATTATATAAAATAAAGGAAGTTAAAGTAAATATTATTTTAAGTGATTTAAGAGACGACATTTACAAAGTTTTGCATATTTACTGTTTAGTGAATGTAAATTGCATCATATTATGTTTTGTTGCTTCGTGGTTCTCTAAGCGACTATTATGACTTATATTCAAATCGGATAATTATTGATGTGTTAATATGTCGTTGAAACATGAAGTAATGAACGATATTCCGGATGCCAATTTAGAGGGCGCGGTTAGTCTGAAAATGGTTGAAACAATCAAAATAAGTACCAAGTCATATTTTGGGTTCCGGGGTACTTTTGACTAGTTATAACTTAATTATGATGTTACGAGTCATTTTAATTGTGTAGTAGAATTTAAATGATTAGACTTAATGTATTTGAGTATTTAGTCTTGCAGGACCTTTTTTTTTATTTCTCATTTAGATTTCTCAACATAAAAGGAGTTAGAGAGAAGAGAGAGCTTGGGAGAAAAAGGAGAGAAAGAGGAGATTTGATATTGTTGGCTTGAAATCATTTCAACAAGCAACAATCCGAGGCCACAATCTTGAGGCAATTTTCTAACTTGCGCATATGTATGATTGAGTGTGAATGATTTGTATATATAATTGCGTTTTGAGATTTAAACCATTTATGGTTTTTGATGATTTTGGTGTTAAACCTTTAGACCTTGATTTAGATATGATTTGAGTTGGATATAGTAGTTAGTTGTTGTGTAAGAATAATTTGGTGAAGTTATTAGAGCATGTTGTTGAGAGAAGGGGAAGAAGAATTGGAAGATTTAGGTATTGTAAGAAAAATGGGAGATGGCCGATTTACCAGGTTCCGGACCGATCCATTCCTCCAAGTAGACGGATAGATCTGGCCCCCAAAGTTTTTCTGCATAAGGCGTATGTTAGCGGACCGATCCGGGTAAAATGAAAAATGGATCGATCTGGCACCCAGTTTTCAACCCAAAAAAGCTATTTTTCTTACAACTCTTTTCTTTTAGGTTCAAGGCTTAGGAACCATCTTATATGAAGTAATAAAGAGTATTAGGGTATTATATTAGGGGGATTAATACCCTAATCTAGAAAGGGAGTAGTTGGGATTATTTCGGGAGAAATTTAGTAGAAGTAAATGTCTTAGTTTGTCTAGGAAGCTAGCCTCGGAACAAGGGAGAGTTGGGTGGTAACTTTTAGGACTTTTAGAGACTAGTATGAGTAATATTACACTTGGTAGCTTATAGTATTATTTTGAACTATCGGAGGCGAGTGGGGGGGGGGGGGGGGGGGAATTAAACTTTGTAGCTTATGTCATTGGGTACATATGGTTCTGGATATAATGAAGATACATTTTAAATTGGCATATCTTGTGATTTATGGCTTGCATATACATACCTCTCTAAATTCTATCATAAGGGAAGTTACGCTAATGAGGTAAATCCCCTGGCTTTTGAATGCAGGGAGAATATAGTCCTCAGCCATAGGACCGATGGTTATATTATGCTGTTGTTTTATTCGAAGTGAGATAATTCCGGGTATGGTTATGACTCACTGTCGAAGGTATATGGTTGCTTCCCACGCGACGCGATTTAGTGTGCCTAGGTGGTCTTGGTTATAGGCCTTGGAAGATGATAGCATTTAAAGGCGCATCCAGTGGGGTGACTCCCGGACGGATGGTCTTAGAATCGTTATATTTTGATTGTAACTATTCTCACGAATGTGGCATTTCACAAATGGCTAAAGCATTTATAAATCAACTGTATGGAAAAAGTTTCCCAGTGATAAATGTACTTATGAAGATATATTTTATGAATTTGAAATTTAAGTATCTTAAAATGGAACTTAGCTATTTCTCTTAAAATTATGAGTAGTTTAACTTATAATGATCTAGCAGGGCACTAGGACGTGCACTTAGATGAGAGGTGAGGATAATTCTTATATTACAGAGCGATCTTAACTTATTCATGATGTTTAGCATTAATAATTGTTATTCATTTTATTCACACGTATATCATATCAAACTAGTCCCTGACCCGTTTATATTTCTCTGTCTTGTGTGGTTCTTATTTATGCTCAGGTGCTCCGCCACAAGGACGCCCGTGTTAATCTTTCCTTCTCAGTGTCAAGGAGCTACAGCATTTTTGTGGATGTTGTGGGGTTTTTTTTTATATAGGTGCATAACTCTTTTGTATAATCTAGTTAAGATCAGTTTGTATATTCAGGTGTGTTGGCCCAGATGTTGTTGATATTTATCGTAATGCTTTATGTAATCTTTTGTACTAGTCTGTTAACCGACAGCTTATTTGGTTATATTTTGATGTATGGTTATTAAACTGTTACATGTCCACGTATATATATCCACCTTCTTTTATAAATTGGATTGTCGAAATTGTTTTTGTTAAACTTGCAAAATTATTTGGCATCCATTTTCTAAAATATTTGTTGGTTGTCTCGTACCGTTATTTATAAGATAGTGGTGCTAAGAATGGACCATATAAGATTCATATATTATTGGAGTATCGGGTTGGACACCTCTTATTTTAATAAGTGGGATGTCACATATGGTATCAGAGCATCAGGTTCTAGAGTCCTTAGGATCTATGCGTACTTATCACGTTCTACCGTAGCGTTCTTTGAGATAGAGCCCTATTGTTAGGACTGTTTTGTTTGTTTGTGCTTGTGATCATTAGCCAGGATAAATTATTTTAATTATATTCTAATTTAGTTGGTTTTCGTCTTAGATGCCGCCTAGAAGAGGTCACTCGGTAAAGGTAAATCGAGCTGTAGAGAACGTAGATCCTCCACCACTGCAAGGAATGATAAATGCAGCGGAGGTGGCTAATATTATTGCTCAAGCACTCAACGATGCAATGACCGCTATGGAAAAAATTCCCCCAAGCCCAATAACCAGTAGCACCGGTGGTTCAAGCCCACATGGCACCCTCCGCGTTGGAAAGAGTTAGAGAATCCTTCCTGAAAGGTCATCCTCCAGAATTTTAGGGTGGCGTTGATGTGATTATGGCAAATCAATGGAAGAGAGATATGCAATGCCACCTTCGAATGGTGGAATGTAGCGGGGAGAAGAAACAGATTCTTGCCTCTTTTAAACTCGTAGGACCATACCTACAATGGTAGGAGTCGGTGACAACTCCGGAACAGAGGGATAATATGACTATATCTGAATTTTGGGTTTTGTTTGACCGAAAGTATTTTCATCCAGCGGTCCAGAAGAAGATGGGAAGGAAGCTTCAGGATGTTGTTCAAGGAGAGAGATCAATGGTAGAATATGAAGAGGAATTTACCCGTTTATCAAACTTTATGCTGGATGAAGTCATTCTTGAAGATAGGAGGATTTCAAAATTTATCGGGGGTTTGAATTGGAGGATAAGGTATCACCTGTTGGGGAACCCAGCTTTGCAAACTTTTAGTGATGTAATGAATACTGCTTTACTCCATTTCCAAGATCACCATATTCACTTGAAGGGGAATAAAAATATTAGGGATTCTAGTCAGACCAGTAAACAAGGAGGAAATGGTGCTGGTGGAGCATAGCCACCACCACAAAAGTATGGGAATAAACAATAAGAGCGGGACCTCTAGCAAGGGGACTCATCTAACAAAAAATGCTTTGGGGGTTTCAACTTTGGCGAAGGTGGTTTTAGGCACGGTCAGGGTGCTCAGCAGCAGAAAAAGTTAGGCTAACGGGGCCAAGCGGGCAGAGGGAATAATGGAGGTTGAGGCCATCAAGGCTAAGGTACGGGGCAGTTTTGGAACAAAAATCGTGGTCGATATCTAGAAATTTTTATGGGCCGTTGTTTTCAATGTGGTGAACATGGTCACTTTAAGAAAGCTTGTCCACAATTGTTTTGGGGACAGTTGCCCCGAGGTCCTCACAATCAGAAAGCCAATCCATAGCCTCCATCACCTATTCCAGTTGTCGCTCTACAACAGGGGAAACTTCAGTATGGGCGAGTGTATAATATTTAGGATGCTTTGTTTCCTCCATTACCTCCCGAGCCGCCAGCTATTGAGGGTAAGTTTCCCATTCACATATACATGGGTTGATTGTTATTTGATACGGGCACAACGCACTCATTTATTGCTAGGAATTTTACTCATTTGACTGGGTTGATTAAATCTGCCAAGAGTACTTTTACTAGTGTGGAGTCTTCTATGGGTGATGGTTCACTTATACTTTTTATTTGTAAAAGGGTAGAAATAGACCTCGATAATTTGCATTTTGAGGCCGATTTACTCATCCTGGATAAGGTCGGGTATGACGTTATTTTGGGTATGGACTGGTTAGTGAAATACCGAGCCATGGTGAATTGTTATGGGAGGAGTATAGTCTTTGCCATTACGGGGAAGAAAATGTTTTTGGTAGTTATGCCTCTTCCGGAGGGACGTTCGAGCACGCATCTGTATTGTATTGAGGAGGAGACTTCGTGAGAAATATTCATTTCCCTAAATTCGATTCCCGTTGTTAAATAATTTAAGGATTCTTTCAGGAGATTCTGAGATTACCACCAAGTCATGAGATTGAGTTCGTAATTGACTTAGTGTCGGGAACCAAGCCGATTGCGAGAACTCTATACCGTATGTATCCTTTGGAAATGAGGGAGTTAAGGGATAAAATTCAACAACTATTGGAGAAAGGGTTTATTCAGCGTAGCACGTTATTGTGTGGTGCTCCTATCTTATTTGTGAAGAAGAAAGATGGTTCCCTCCGGTTATGTGTCGATTACCGTGAATTGAATAAAGTGACCATCAGAAATAGATACCCGTTACCTCAAATCAACGATTTATTTTATCAATTAAGGGGAGAATCGTACTTCTCTAAAATAGATTTGAGGACTGGGTACCATTAACTGTGAATTCGAGAGTAGGATATGTTAAAAACTGCATTCTTGACTAGGCATGGGTCTTATGAATTTTTGGTTATGCCTTTCTGGCTAACCAACACCCTGCCATATTTATGGACCTTATGAATCGAGTGTTTCAAGACTTCTTAGACCAGTTTGTCATAGTATTCATTGATGACATACTAGTCTATTCTCAGACTGAGGCTGATCACGATGAACACTTGTAATTAGTCCTGGAGACACTACGGAATCATTAAATTTATGACAGGTTCAATAAATATGGCTTTTGGTTACAAGAAGTGCAATTTTTGGGGCATATTGTGATGGTTAAGGATATTTTCGTAGACCCAAGCAAAGTGTAGCAGTGAGGGAATGGGGTTAGCGTACGATACCAACTGAGATTCGTAGTTTTTTGGGTTTGGCAGGTTACTATCGTCATTTCATTAAAGATTTCTCCAAAATTGTTGGCCCTTTGACGAACTTGACCCGAAAGGGAGTACAATTCGGGTGGAATGATTCCTATCAGCTAGCCTTCGATGAATTAAAGGACAAGTTGACTTCTGCTCCTATACTCGCATTGCCAAGATCGGTAGTAAACTATTTAGTCTTCACAGACGCGTATCTGCAAGGATTGGGAGGTGTGTTACAATAGGAGCATAGGGCCATTGCTTATGCGTCTCGTAATCTAAAGCCCCATGAGAAGAATTATCCTGTGAGTGACTTGGAGCTTACCGAGGTAGTGTTTGCCTTGAAGATATGGAGACATTACCTCCTGGGGAAGAAATTTAACCTTTTTATGGACCACAAATCATTGCAATACTTGTTCTCATAGAAAGATCTAAATATGCGATAGAGGCGGTGGTTGGAGTTCGTAAAGGACTACCAATTTGACATCCATTACCATCCAGACAAGGCGAATGTAGTAGCGGATGCACTGAGTCGAAAACCCGTAGGGGAACTACCGAAGGTGTGGAAGGTTAAATGGAACGAATTCAGCCAAGATGATTCTGTGGCTAGATCTTGCATGTCAGTGTTGACGGTTACACCTGCTATTTTAATGAGAGTCATAAAATCTCAAGGAGGGGATAAGGATTGTCAAGACCGAATACGCCAATTATTAATCGAGGGAGCGGATTCCTACTCTATTAGTTCTAAGGGTGGATTACATTTCCACAGGAGACTTGTAGTCCCCGATGAGGGAGACTTGAGACATGCCGTTATAACAGAATCTTGGATCAAGATTTTTAGTACACCCAGGTGGAGACAAAATGTACCAAGATATGTGCCGTCAATATTAGTGGGCAGGTATGAAAAGGGATATTTCTGAGTTCATTTCCTAATGCCCCACTTGTCAATTGGTGAAGGTAGACCACCAGCGACCAACGAGATTATTGCAACCGTTAGAAATACCAGTGTGGAAGTGGGAGAGTATCTCGATGGACTTCATCACAGGATTACCGACGTCACAAAGCGGTCACAATTCTATTTGGATTATTATCAATCATTTGACCAAATCATCACACTTCTTACTAGTACAGACGAATTATAATACAGCCCGTTACGCATGGCTCTTTATCGCGAAGATTATGAAACTTCATGGGGTGGCTATCAATATAGTCTCGGACTGAGACAAGATTTTTGTGCCCTATTTTTTATGAAGTTTCCAAGAGGTGATGGGGACCGAATTGAAGTTGAGTACCTCCTACCACCCGCAAACGGATGGACAAACGGAAAGAGTCAACTAAATGTTGGAGAATATGCTTAGAATGTGCGTACTTGACTTCAGAGGAGGATTTGAGAAATACCTTCCATTGGTCGAATTTGCTTACAATAATTCATATCAATTCACGATAGGTATGGCACCATATGAGGCATTGTATGGATGGTCGTGTAGATCACCTGCTTGTTGATTGAAGGTAGGAGACAATAAGCTCCTTGGACCTGAAATGATCCAAAATACCTCTTCGAAGATTAAACTTATTCGAAACCGCATACGAATTGCTCAAGATCGTTAAAAGAGCTATACCGATGCGAATAGAAGGCATGTCAAATTGGAAGTGGGGGACCAATTTCTAGTGCGGATATCCCCGATGAAGGGTATAATGCGGTTCGGGAAGAAAGGTAAACTTGTGTCGTGCTATGTGGGCCCTTTTCCTGTTATTGGAAAGGTAGGTTCCGTAGTGTATCAACTTGCTTTACTGGAACGCCTATAATAGATTCATGACGTGTTCCATGTTTCGTATTCGAGAGAAATACCCACACCACTTTTTACAAGGTACGCCTAAATTTTGAGGGCAAAATTCCCTTGTAAGGGGGGAGTATGTAATACCCCTTATTTCTGAGTAATTATTTTTATATTTATTTGCCTTGTGGATTAATTATATAAAATAAAGGAAGTTGAAGTAAATATTATTTTAAGTGATTTAAGATACGGTATTTACTAAGTTTCGCATATTTACTGTTTACTGAATGTAAATAGAATCATATTACGTTTTTTGCGTCGTGGTGCTCTAAGCGACTGTTATGACTTATATTCAAATTGGATAATTATTAATGCGTTATTATGTCATTGGAACATGAAGTAATGAAAGATATTCCGGATGCCAGTTTAGAGGGCGCGGTTAGTCCAGAAATGGTTGAAACAGTCAAAATAAGTACCACGTTGTATTTCGGGTTTCGGGGTACTCTAGTTATAACTTAATTATGATGTTACAAGTCATTTTAATTGTGTAGTAGCATTTAAATGATTAAACTAAATGTATTTGGGTATTTAGTCTTGCAATACATTTTTTTTATTTCTCATTTAGATTTATAAACCTTGAAAGAATTAGAGAGAAGAGAGAGCTTGGGAGAAAAAGGGGAGAAAGAGGAGATTTGATATTATTGGTTTGAAATCGTTTCAACAAGAAAGAATCCGAGGCTACAATCTTCAGGCAAGTTTCTAACTTAAACAAACGTATGATTGAGTCTGAATGATTTATATATAGTTGTGTTTTGAGATTTAAACCATTAATGGTTTTTGATGATTTTGGTGTTAAACCTTTAGACCTTGATTTATATATGATTTGAGTTGGATATAGTAGTTAGTTGTTGTGTAAGAATAATTTGGTGAAGTTATTAGAGGATGTTGTTGAGAGAAGGGGAAGAAGAATTGGAAGATTTAGGTTTTGTAAGAAAAATGGGAGATGGTCGATTTACCAGGTTACGGACCGATCCGGTTCTCCAAAGACATGGATAGATCTGGCCCCCAAAGTTTTTCTGCATAAAGCATATTTTAGCGGATCGATCCGGGTAAAATGAAAAGAGGATCTATTTGGTACCCTATTTTCAACCCAAAAATGAGATTTTTTTTCTACTCTTTTCTTTTAGATTCAAGGCTTAGGAACCTTCTTATATGAAGTAATAAAGAGTATTAGGGTCTTATATTAGGGGGATTAATACCCTAAACTAAAAAGGGAGTAATTGGGATTATTTCGAGAGCAATTTAGTAGAACTAAATGTCTTAAATTCTCTAGGAAACTAGCCTAGGACCAAGGGAGAGTGGGGTGGTAGGTTTTAGGACGTTAGAGACTAGTATGAGGAATATTACACTTGGTAGCTTAAAGTATTGTTGTGAACTCTCGGTGGCGAGTGTGTTGGGGGGGGGGGGAGGAATTAAACTTTGTAGCTTATGTCATTGGGTACATATTCTTTCGGATATAATGAAGGTACTTTTTAAATTGGCATATCTTACGAATTATGTCTTGCATATACATACCTCTCTAAAATCTATCATAAGGGAAGTTATGCGAATGAGGTAAATCCCCTAGCTTTTGAAAGCAGGGAGAATATAGTCCTCGGCCATAGGACCGGTGGTTAGATTGTGATGTTGTTTTATTCAAAGTGAGGTAATTTCGGGTTTGGTTATGACTCGCTGTTAAAGGTATATGGATGCTTCCCAAGCGTCGCGATTTAGGGTTCCTAGGTGGTCTTGGTTATAGGCCCTAGAAGATGATAGCATTTAGGGGCGCATCCAGTGGGGTGAATCTCGGAAGCATGGTCTTAGAATCGTTATATTTTGATTGTAACTATTCTACAAATGTGGCATTTCACAAATGGCTAAAGAGTTTATAAATCAACTATATGGCATAAGTTTCCCAATGATAAATGGACTTATGAAGCTATATTTTATGAATTTGAAATTTAAGTATCATAAAATGGAACTTAGCTATTTCTCTTAAATTAATGAGTAGTTTAACTTATAACGATCTAGTAGGATGCTAGGATGTACAATTAGATGAGAGGTGAGGATAATTCTTATATTGCAGAGCGATCTTAACCTATTCATGATGTTTAGCATTCATAACTGATATTCATTTTATTCACATGTATATCATATCTAACCGGGCCTTGACCTGTTTATATTTCTTTGTCTTGTGTGGTTCTTATATATGCTCAGGTGCTCCGCCGCAAGGATGCACTAGTTAATTTTGTTGATCCCTCGATCCTCGCGGCGGGTGGGATGGAGAAGAGCTGGCATCTTCAACATCGAGAGGTTCTTGGTCCCGTGCATCCCTCTCAGGAGCGCTTCAGCCGGCGTTCGTGATGAGGTGAAAAATATAGAGAGATGGAGTCGCCAGTCTATTTTAATAAAAAAAGACAAAATAAAATAAAAAGGGAGTCATCCCGAAGGATAACATCCAAACACATACTGGTATGTAGGAAACCAAAATAATTTGAAAAGGGTTCTGAGGCTAAGTTTCGAAATGGGAAGGTGTTAGGCACCCATTCCACCCTTACTGCCTCTCATGGGTTATTGTTATTTTCCTTTATTTCCCCGTGATATGTGTGCACATGTATATGTAATGGGGATAGGAATCATCGACTTATATCATGGAAGAGATAAAGAGAGTCATATGTAGGAATGTTCCTAAAAGTAATATTAGAAAAATAGGATTTACGCCATTATCCTAGCGTTGATCGTTATAACGGAACGATAACACATATGGAATAATACGCCACCAAGAACAAATATACGCATATGTAAATATATAGAATCTAAGAGAGTTAAGTTTAAAGAACATAGAAAATGAGAAAATGAGAAAAAAGTAGGGATAGGACTCGAGTCTCGGGTTTTACCTCGAGACGTCTACATAGCCTATAGAGGCATCAAAGTCCACGTATTTCGTATGCAAAACTAGGGGTGGGGTTTATCCCATAAATCCAACCGAGGACCTCTCTTATATGTGTGTGTGTGTGTGCGTGTGTAAAAAAAAAGTGTTTTAGTTGTGAGAAAAGTGTGAGAATTCCCATTTAGAATTTTTGAGCAAACCCGCTTTTTTTTATTTTTTTAGGTTTTATTTATTTGAAAATAAGAGATGTGCAATAATACTAAATAAAAAGTATATTAGGATATGTGAGATGTGAGATGTGAGAATAAAAAGTGCTAAGCAATAAAACAAATTAATGCGAATTAGGAGAATTAGGAGAATTTAAAGAGAGAGTTGAGAAAGTTGGACCTTCTTGAAGATCTTGAGCTTGATATTGGATGTTGGAGAGTTGCCCTTGCACAGGGGTGATGATGTAGGGTAGTTAATTCACCAAGTTTGATGAAAAATATGATGAAAGGTGATGGTTGGAAAGGGATTTGGATATGGAAATCACGCTGCCTTCGAGAGGGGTTTTCTGAACTCACTGAGAGTGATGGATTTAACATCTTCTTCATTCGGAAGGGGGTTAGACCCTCCTTTTTATAGGTCCAGAGCATTTTCGATTGGAATAGACCTAGTCCTACCAATCAGCATGTGTGTTTAGGCACACTACGGATAGGCCGGGTTTGGAACCTTCCGTTTGGCAGTCTCTTTCAGGTTCCTTCAGAAAATCGATCGTTGAGCACAAACCGTTGATTCGAATTGCACATGATGTGAATCATTGGAAAGGTACTTCAGACTCCTTATAAAGTCTTTGGACTGCTCCCGGATATGGGAGTTGACTTTGGGTCAAATGTGGCTCAGAAGCGTTCATCGGTCCTTTGGACGTGGAATCGTCGAGCGCAAACGGATCGTTCGTCCGCATGGTAAGTCAGAATCATCCACAGGTCAGACTGTTGGAAAGTTTAGGATATTTACTTCGACATTCCAAAGAGCTTGACTCGGTTTGGGGAGTTATCTTTGCTCAATCGGGTCCTAGAAGCGCTCGGTGACCTTTCGGAGTAAAACAAATCGTTCGTCCACACCGTAAGTCAGAATCGGGCCTGGAGCGAACCGTTGGAAAGGGGTTTCAGTTCCCTTCAAAGATTCATTCAGTATCGATTGAGATGAAGAGTTGACTTTGGTTAAATGGAGCCTAGGAGCGTTCAGTGACCTCTTGATCAAGTTTCGGGGGAAAACGGGTCGTTCGTCTGCATCGTAAGTCAGAATCACGCGTGGGACGACCGTTGGAAAGGGGTTTAGGGCCCCTCAAAGATTCATTCAGTCTTGGTCGAGCTGAAGTGTTTGACTTTTGGTCAAATTGAGCCTAGGAGTGACCGATGGCCTCTAGGTCAGTACCCGAGGTATGACTTAGGTTTGTAGAGATGAGGGGAGGTTCTAGGGAACCTATGGAGAGGTTAGGGGGTGTTAGAATGGGGTGCCTACAGAGACCCTCGATGGGTGAGTTTGGAACAAACGATAGCCATCGAATAGACACCACATGATTTCTTTGAAAGAGGTGGATTCTGAGGACCTGGGGATGGGGATGACCGATTCTATGGGTTGAGGCAAGCTGAGGGTGACCGATTCTGCGGGTCAAAGCCAATTCTGAGGTCTTGAAGATGAGGATGACCGATTATGTGGGTCAAAGCCAATTTTGAGGGCTTAGGGATGAGGGTGACTAATTCTGCGAGTTGAAGCCAATTATGAGGGCATAAGTTGAGATGATCAATTTTACGAGTTGAAGCTAATTATGGTCATTCTGGGGGTCGAAGCCAATTCTGAGGGCTTAAGTTGAGATGGACAATTCGACGGGTCGAAGCCAATTTTGAGTTCTTAAGTTGAGATGACCAATTCTACGGGCCGAAGACAATTCTGAGGGCTTAAATTGTGATGACCAATTATGCGGGTCGAAGCCAATTCTGAGGGCTTAAGTTGAGATGACCAATTTTGTGGGTTGAAGCCAATTCTGAGGGCTTAAGTTGAGATGACCAATTCTGCGGGTTGAAGCCAATTCTGCGAGCTTAAGTTGAGATGACCAATTCTTTGGGTTGAAGCCAATTCTAAGGGCTTAAATTGTGATGACCAATTCTGCGGATCGAAACCAATTCTGAGGGCTTCAGTTGAGATGACCAATTCTGCGGGTCAAAGCCAATTCTGAGGGCTTAAATTGTGATGACCAATTTTACGGGTCGAAGCCAATTCTAAGGGCTTAAGTTGCGATGACCAATTCTGTGGGTCGAAGACAATTCTGAGGGTTTAAGTTGAGATGAACAATTTTGGGGTTGAAGCCAATTCTGGGGGCTTAAGTTGAGATGAACAATTCTGCGGGTCGAAGCCAATTCTGAGGGCTTAAGTTGAGATGACCAATTTTGTGGGTCGAAGCCAATTCTGAGGGCTTAAAGATGAGGTGACCAATTCTTTGGGTCGAAGCCAATTCTGAGGGCTTAAGTTGAGATGGACAATTCTGTAGGTTGAAACCAATTCTGCGGGCTTAAGTTGAGATGACCAATTCTGCGGTTCGAGGCCAGTTCTGAGGGATTAAAGATGAGGGTGATCGATTCTGTGGGACAATCCAATTCTGAGGGCTTGAAGATGAGGGTGATCGATTCTGCGGGTCAAAGCAAATTCTGAGGGCTTAGGGATGAGGGTGACCGATTATGCGGGTCGAAGCCAATTCTGAGGGCTTAAGTTGAGATGACCAATTCTGCGAGTCGAAACCAATTCTGAGGGCTTAAGTTGAGATGACCAATTCTGCGGGTCAAAGCCAATTCTAAGGGCTTAAGTTGAGATGACCAATTTGGTGGGTCAAAACAAATTCTCAGGGCTTAAGTTGAGATGACCAATTATGCGGATCGAAGACAATTCTAAGGGCTTAAATTCAAATGACCAATTTTGCTGATCGAAGCCAATTATGAGGGCTTAAGTTGAGATGACCAATTCTGTGGGTCGAAGCCAATTATGAGGGCTTAAGTTGACATGACCAATTCTGCGGGTCGAAGCCAATTTTGAGGGCTTAAGTTAAGATGACCAATTCTGCAGGTCGAAGCCAATTCTGAGGGCTTGATTTGAATAACCAATTCTGCGGGTCGAAATCAATTCTGAGGGCTTAAGTTGATATGACCAATTCTGCCGGTCGAAGCCAATTCTGAAGGCTTAAGGTTAGATGACAAATTCTGCGGTTCAAAGCCAATTCTGAGGGCTCAAGTTGAGATGACCAATTCTGCAGGTCAAAGATAATTCTACGAGCTTAAGTTGTGATATTCTCGGGGAACTCTGTTAGGGAAATTACCTTGTGGTTTTGATTTGAGTTGGGAAGATGATTGTTGGGAAAATCCTCGTATCTTTTGGAGATTTTGCCATGTAATAGCCAGTTTGATGCTATAAATTCCATTGGGGAAGTGATTAGGTGGTCCAGGGTTTGGACGGGGAGACCTAAGACCTTTGGGGTACTTTAGAGGTCCTTTGGGGACGTTGCCGGGAGGATATTTACTTAGCTTTCGAAATTTCCACTGGGGAAATAGGGGTTTCTCTTGAGGGAGTGAAAATTTTTCTTGGTGAAAATATTCTAAATCCTTTTTTGGATTTTTAGGGTTTTCTTGGTTTTTTTTGGGAATTTTTGTACGAAAATTAAGAGGGGTGACGATCGTCATGGTGTAAAGGGTGCCATTAGGCAGTGGCACAGACTTTTGGACTGCCTCGAGAAGGTAAAGGGTCACTGTCGATCAGTAGGTGGGGGTGCAGTCCCGATCGGCATGACCCTTAGCATCCTATAAAAAGGGACGGATTCCCCTCATTTTTCACAGCTTCTTGCCTTCTCTCTTTCTGCAATTTCTTTTGTGAATCGTGTAAGGACACAAATTCCAATTGAGACCTTCATTATTTTGGCTCAATTTTAGACAAAAATGTTTGAGTCATAGAATAGAGTTACTGACCATCCTTTAAGCCCATGACATACTAAAGTTGAAGACGTAGTGACCAAGTTTAAAGCTTCATCAAAATATCGAGTTTATTATGCCTCGTTTCCACGTCAACAACATAGTTCCGATTTCTCCTAAGGTATGAATGCATTTGAATATATATATATATATATATAGGAGCTTGGAATAATTTTTCATTGGGCGAATTTTACTTTAAACTGCTGTTTATTTTTCAGAAAATTTTCATTAAAACTTTAATATAAAGTATATAAAGTTTCTAGGATAAAACTCAATTTTTTAGCTTTCTCAAAGTTCGTTCGTAGTTGTTGTTCGAACGAGTTTTTCGTTCGAACGAGAATGTCGTTTGAATGAAGTCTGCCAACGAGTTCCCCTATTAGCCACAAGAACATCATTCGAATTATCGTTCGAATGAGATGACTGTTCGAACGAGAATTCCAATGAGATTCTTAACGAGTTCAACTTTTAATACAGTGGAACTTTGTTAGAAGGCTCGTTCGAACGAGACTTTGTTCGAACGAAAATCTCATTCAAACGAGATTTGGCGGGAACAGTTATTTTGGCAGTTTTGAGCAGTTTTTCCCACTTTCACACTAATTTTCCCACTAACTTTTTACCTGATTAATAAAGTGCAGAAACCAAATTTTTCAACTTAACTTTTTCACAAACAACCATCTCCAAGAGAGAGTTTGAAAGAAAAATTCTTAAAAGAAAAAGTTCATGTTTAGAGTGTCTAATTTTTTAAGAAAATCCTTTAAGCACTCTTGTTTACACCGATATAGTTTATTCCAAGTTTCAATATATATACATCTTGCTTGTAGTGTTATGCACGGGGTTTTACTTTACCGTTTGAAGAGTTCGTTTGGGTTTCCTTCTAAATCCCACAAAGAAGAAGCTTATTTGCGTTGATTTACCCACTTGGAGAAAGGCTCCTTGTTCAGGTGGCGGTGACCATATAAAGTCCGATCGATGGATTCCGAGACCGGGGTGGAGATCCATAGTTATTCACTAGGCGGAGGTGTTTACAAGAAGAAGTGTCGTGGCATGGACGGAGTCAAGTCGAGTGTTGTAAGTCTTTCGTGTCTCGTACTTGTAAAACCATAGTTAGTGAATATGTGGCTAGGGTCGTCCGAGGTTTTTTCCCGTTGTGGGTTTTTCCTCGTACATCGCGGCGTAGTGGTTTGTGTTTACTTTATCTTTTGCAAAACTCACCTAGAACGCATGCTTAGGTAAAAAGATAAAATTGGTTTAAATCACTACATGTTTAATTGGTGCATAATTAATTTTGGTAATGTTTATGTTAATTTAATTCAAGTCATCACTTAATTTGATAAAATTGGTTTGGCCTAATTTGGTAATACTAAAAATATGACTTAGGCAAATTTCTAGGACTTGGGTTAAATTTGGTTTAAGTGAAATTATCATAAGTGTGTGTTTAATTTAATTTCACTTTGATTTTAATTTGAAAAGAAATTAAAATTAGTTAATTTGTTTAATTAAACCATCTCACGCTTCCGCATATATTTAAAAAGGAAGTTACTTTTTATTAATTTGGGGGCCTCGTGTTCCAACAAGTGGTATGAGAGCCAAAATGATGAATTACTTCGTTAAGATCCTTTAAATATTTTTGGCCAAAATGGAATTTTCCCCATTTTCAAAATTTCCTATTTTCGATGGTTCTAATTGCGCGTATTGGAAAGCGCGAATGAAATTGGCACTAAAATCTATTGACGAGAGAGTTTAGATGTATGTTGTTAATGGGTGGACCCCACCTACATATTTAGTAGATAATGAGCGTGTTCCCAAACCCGCCGATAGATGGAGTGAGAAAGAATTTAAACTTTTTAATTTTAATTCTCGAGGATTAAATGCCTTGTGTAGCGCGGTCACATCGGATGAATTCCGATGCATTATGACGTGTGAAACCGCTAAAGAAGCTTGGGATATTTTACAGCTCACTCATGAAGGTACACGTGTCGTTAAAGCTTCAAAACTCCAAAACCTCACCACTCAATTTGAATCCATCAGAATGAACGAAAAGAAATTTTTGATCAATTTTATACTAGACTTTTCGATATTGTTAATTCATCTTTTAATTTGGGAGATAAAATACCTGACAAGTGAGTAGTAAAGAAAATTTTAAGGTCCCTACCCGATAGATTTATTCCAAAAGTGACCGTTTTAAATTCTTTACCAACTTTAGCCTCTATGAAATTAGAAGAGCTCGTAGGTGATTTAAAAACCTATGAACTCGACATGTTTTCCTCTAAATCTGAAAAGAAAATTGAAAAGGGCATTGCTTTAAAAACCCGAAAAGAGGAGAAACAAGTAGTAGCGAGTGAAAGTGATAGTGACTCGGAAGATATGGCCTTGTTTGCTCGAAAATTTCTTAAATTTAACAAAGATAAATTTAAAAATAATATTAAGAAATTTGAAACTTCTAAGCATGACTATGCCGAAAAGATCCCTAAAATTGTTAGTAAAAATTTAAATAGGGACGAGTCAAATAGGTGTTACGGTTGTGAGGGTTATGGACACAGGGCGAGAGAGTGCCCCACTAAACTAAGGAGAGATGGCAAGCTACCTATTTCATATAATGCGACCCTTAGTGATAGTGATAAGGAAGAGGAACCCGATTCCCCCACTAAGCTCAAATTTATGGCTTTTATGGCTAGTCATGTGAGCACCGATAGTGAATCTTCTCATGAAGATATTCAAACACATGACACTTCCGTGGTCAAAGTTTTTGACTCCCTTGTTTTTTATAGTAGTGAAAGTGAAAGAGAGTGAGTGAGCGAAAATGATGAGTTTGATGTGAGTGAACTTCAAAATGCTTTTCAAGAACTTTATGAAGAATCTATTAAGTTGAAAAGAGCAAATTTGAAGTTAGAAGCTAGTTTAAAAGAATGTGTCAAGGTCGTTGATGAGAGTGTGTTGGTTAAAGACCTTAGGACACGGGAGAGGACTCTTCGAGAGAAGCTTGAATATATAGAAGGCGAGAGAGATAGCTTTAGAGGTTTAATGGAGTCTATGAAAAAATATCTTCTCTATTTTGAAGAGAGAAATGTCTTGTTAGAGTCTAGAATTTTAGAATTAGAAAATAAACTAAAAGACTCTAGAAAAGTCAAATTTGATTTGGAGTGTCGTTCGAAGAAATTAGATAAAATCTTAGGAACGGTCCAAATTAAAAATGACACTTGTGGTTTAGGCTTTAATACTTCTAATAAATATACCCATAAAGTCAAAACCAACATTTTAGGAGAATCGCCTAGGAAAGCCTTTAGAGATCAATCCTTAGGTACCAATTTTCGACGACTTTTTACTTGTACACATTGTGGTCGAAAAGGTCATCCTAAGAAATTTTGTTTTGATCTTAAAAGATTTTCTAGAAAATCCCAACATAAGGCAACCAAGGTAGCCAAGACTCCTAACCCCTAGATAGTCATTCGTCATTAGATTGGGTTAGGAGATCCAACTTGATGGCTTTACAAAATAGGGTATTTGATTCTCATTTACTTTCACATGCTTCCTCCGTTGCAAAATCTAAAGGTTGAATGTGTTAGTTTTATTTGCATACTTTATCTTTCGTGCCTCATGCTATATCATCATGCTAATTGTATGCTTGTTTTAATCATTTTCTAGTCTATGCTTCATGCTTAATCACATGCTAGAATAATGATTTCTGTGTAACTTTTTGTATTATACTTCTTTCATTTTTTTTTTTGCATTAAATAAAAAAATACAAAAAGATTTTTGTTTATCATTTGCATTTGTATCTCTTGGTAATTTGAACTTAATGAAATATACAAATGATTTTTGTTTGTCTTTTGAGTATATATTTTTATTTTTGGTTAAAAATTTCAAAAACTCAAAAAGATTTTTTTTGTGTGTATTTTAGTTTGACACACTTTATGTGGCATATACTTGTGTTGGAATCCCTTCTTTTACACTTTCATGTGGCTAGAACTTTTGGTTTAGATTGTCAATCCTTATTATGTTCTTTACCATGCTTACATGGAGTAGTTGGATTTTGTGTTGATTAAATGGATTTTATTTTTATATGCCTCAATTCACACATACACGAGCTCATTTGAAATTTTAACTTCATATGTATATTTAAGCTTTGTGAGGTGTTCTCGTACAAATCTTTACATCTACATATTTGTGACCTAGGAGGACTAGTGCATGTCAAAATCGGTTACACGTGAGATTTGTGTGAGATATAAAAAATGTTATATATAAATGTGCACGGGGAAGGGATCCGAAAGGATTTATTATCCTTTGCGAATAGTAAGCCACCGTTTGTTTGGACCTAAAAGAAATACGTGGTCCAAAGGCCTAAAAATAGTAATATGGCACTAAAAAGAAAAATAATTGCCAAGGCCTATGTTTAATTGATATATTCATTCAAAAATTATATGCTTATTGAGGGAGATTTGATGGTATATCAACGGTTTGCGCAATGTACGTTTATCCTAGTTGTACTTCCAATGTCATGACTCTATTGGTTTGTAGAATCATCAAACGTCTAGGCTTGTATGCATTGTGTATGTTTGTTCATTGAGTTCAATTTATATTGTCACATGAGGTTATATTCAAATGTGATGAAGTTTGCAATCAATTGAGAACTCCGTGAACATGTTTTAAGTGGTTGGGTCTAAATTTAATCGTTTCTAGTTCACACCCCAACACTTCCGTTTCCATATGACACATTTTTGCCATACGAGTGTGAAAAGCTTATCTCATTGTGTCATTTGTGTGTTTATATCTATATATGTGTACTTGAGTCTATTAGGTATATATTATGTATACATATATTTGATATTTATTTTTTTTCTTTGCCTTGCTTTCTAGTCCATATATGATTTAATTCCTAATTGGTATCCATCTTGTTGCATTCTTTGTTGATATCACATGCTTAATACTTTATGCATCATATTGGTATCATTTTTTTGCATCCTAGTTGGTATCCGATATTATTTGTTGGATTAGTTGAATTTAGTTACCTATGTGCTTTAATGTTCTCATCACTTTATGCACTAATGCATGTTTAGCTTGTTATGACATTCTATTTATTCATTGTTTAGCTTAAGCGGTGTATATGCTTTATTTGGGGGAGATAAGTTAATTTTTGATTCTTTAGCCTTTGTCTATTCCTGAACAAAAAGGGGGAGAGATGGTATCTAATCATATTGTAATCGTATCTTAGTTTGGGAAGATTTAACTTAGGGGGAGAGCGGTATCTTCTTAGGTTGATCATAGTTGATAAAGGGGAGAATTAATTATGGGGGAGTCTTTATTTATATTTCATTTAATATTTTAATATTCCCTATGCGTTTAATGTGTTTTCTTAAGTGTGCAGGAATTCTTCTATATATGGAAACTTTCATCGTCGGCAAAGATAATGATCCTTGGGTTGTTTGAGTCAAGCTATGTAATTTTATTTTGGGTGGGGCATTTTTGTTAGTCTAGTAGAGTTTGACGGGCCTTTAGGATTTTTGTTGGTTTTTGTCTTGGAATAGCCAAAGAGGGAGATTTGTAAGGACACAAATTTCCAATTGAGCCCTTTATTGTTTTGGCTCAATTCCGGACAAAAACGTTTGAGTCAAAGGATAGAGTTATTGGCCATCCTTCCAGCCTAAGACATACTAAAGTTGAAGACGTAGCGGCCAAGTTTAAAGCTTCATCAAAATGTCAAGCTTAATGTGCCTCGTTTCCACATCAACAACATAGTTCCAATTTCTCCAAAGGTATGAATGCATTTGAATATATATATATATATATATATATATATATATATATATATATATATATATATATATATATATATATATATATATATATGAGCTTGGAACAATTTTTCATCGGGTGAATTTTATTTTAAACTGCTGTTTATTTTTCAGAAAGTTCTCATTAAAACTTTAAAATAAAGTATATAAAGTTTATGGGCTAAAACTCAATTTTTTAGCTTTCTGGAAGTTCGTTTGAAGTTGTCGTTCGAACGAGTTTTTCATTCGAACGAGAATGTGATTCAAATGAGGTCTGCCAACGAGTTACCCTATTGGCCACTGGAACATCGTTCGAATTGTCGTTCGAACGAGATGACTGTTCGAACGAGAATTCCAACGAGATTTCTAATGAGTTCAACTTTTAATACACTGGAAATTCGTTAGAAGACTTATTTCGAACGAAAATCCCTTTCGAACAAGATTTGGCGGGAACAGTTATTTTAGCAGTTTTGAGCAGTTTTTCCCACTTTCCCACTTCTTTTCCCACTAACTTTTTACTTGATTAATTAAGTGCGGAAAACAACTTTTTCAACTTAACTTTTTCATAAACAACCATCTCCAAGAGAGAGTTTGAGAGAAAAATTCTTAAAAGAAAAAGTTCATGTTTAGGGTGTCTAATTTTTCAAGAAAATCGTTTGAACACTCTTGTTTACACCCATATAGTTTATTCCAAGTTTCAATATATATACATCTTGCTTTGAGTGTTTGGCACCGGGTTTTACTCAACCGTTTGAAGAGTTTGTTTAGATTTCCTTCTAAATCCCACAAAGAAGAAGCTTTTTTACGTTGATTTACCCACATGGAGAAAGGCACCTTGTTCGGGTGGAGGTGACCATAAAAAGTCTGATCGGTGGATTCCGAGACCGAGGTGGAGCTCTGTGGTTATTCGCTAGGCGAAGGTGTGTACAAGAAGAAGCGTCGAGGCTTGGACGGAGTCAAGTCGAGTGTTGTAAGTCTTTCGTGTCTTGTACTTGTAAAACCATAGTTAGTGAATTTATGGCTAGGGTCGTCCGAGGTTTTTTCCCGTTGTGGGTTTTTCCTCGTACATTGTGGCGTAGTGGTTTGTGTTTACTTTATCTTTCACAAAACTCACCTAGAACTCATGCTTATGTAAAAAGATAAAATTGGTTTAAATCACTACATGTTTAATTGGTGCATAAGTAATTTGGGTAATGTTTATGTTAATTTAATTGAAGTTATCACTTAATTTGATAAAATTGGTTTGGCCTAATTTGGTAATATTAAAAATATGACTTAGGCAAATTTCTAGGACTTGGGTTAAATTTGGTTTAAGTGAAATTAACATAAGTATGTGTTTAATTTAATTTCACTTTGATTTTAATTTGAAAAGAAATTAAAATTAGTTAATTTATTTAATTGAACCATCTCACGCTTCCGCATATATTTAAAAAGGAAATTACTTTTTATTAATTTGGGGGCCTCGTGTTCCAACAAATCGTCCTAACATTCCGTAGTCTAAAGAATGGCCGCTTTTGTGAGCACTGTAGTACACCGGGAGTGGTTGGTTGTTGATGATTGGGCAAACGTGGAATGGAGGGCCAGGGAGCCTCTTGCTTTGGGGAGCGAGAACTCTTTTGACGCATTCGAGACGGTTGCGGATGGGCGGACCTTACTGCGGGAGCCGTCGCATCATCTCTCTTTAAGGGTGGTGAACCCTGGAAGTTATGTAAGTAAAATGACCTTTGGCATTCCTTTTTTGTGTGGTTTTCCTTTTTTCTTGGATTTTTACAAGGTTTTTCTTTGACAGTCGGATGTTTCTTTGTCGACCATGCATGCCCATGGGACGACGGGGCTTAAGGATGTCTAGGAGCATCTTCCACATGCGGTACGTTGGGTGGCATCATTAATAGGCTTTAGGAGGCTGGCTGATAGTGAGCCGATCATTTTGAATTCGGCTCACCCGAACTATACAAAAAACCTAAATTACGACTACACTCAACGGGTGAGTATAGCGGTAAGTCGGGTATCGAAAATATCCACTGAGACGAGTTGCAAGGATTGATGGGATTTAATATTCCAGAAAGAAAAGGGTAAAAGATAAATTACAAACTAAAAAAGGAAAAGATGCGAAAAAGGGAAATATTAATCTAGGCGAGTGTATTGAAACTAGATTAACAAAGTGAGTAAAACTATAGGTTGTGTCGAATATCCCTCACCCGAGTTAATTAGTATAAAATGGTTACATGGGTCGACGAGTTATTACAAATGTGTCTCATTTTGACAATTAATTGAATCAAGGGTTGTCACACCCCTAGATCCACATAAAAGCCTAATATGATTTTGGCGTCAACAAATACCCCGAAAATTACGCACGCAAGGTCGGATGCACGAAACATACATGATATGCCCCGTCAAATCCCCTAGGCATAATAACTAGGACAACGCACCCGAAATAGACCCGTAAACTCCATCACCAAAGCAAACAAACGCGTCAACCCTGAATGAGTTCAATCCGGCACAACCTCGACTAAATTAGCTAGAAAGCGTATTAAAAACACAATAAAGAAAGCGGTAAATAAATGCGATAAATCTACACTAGAAAGAAACTAAATCAAAGCATGGAAATTAAACAACAACAATGGAAATAAAGGAAATACAACTTGAATTAAATGGAAGGGAAGATGAATTGTTCAAATTACAAACCCAAATGTTGTCACACCAAATGAGGAAGAAAAATGAGCTCTCACCCTCCAAACACTAACCTGAACTATCTACCTTCTAGTAATATCTAACTATATCTAATATTTACACAAAATTGCTTTTTATAGTAATTACAAAAGAAATAAAGGAAAAAGAAAAGAAAAGGAATGAATTGCAAAATATCTGGTATGATCGATCGATCGATCAAAGACCATCGATCGATTGATGGGCATCAATCGATCGATCAAAACCATCGATCGATCGATTGAATAGGTCCTAGCCCATTGTCTCAATTCATAGGCTTAATCCAAAATTGCGATCGACGGGGGCCCAAGCCCGGTCGACCGGCACTCTGTTTTTGGCAGCCCTTGGTCCATGAAGAGAGGGGAAATGGTTGCAAACGGAAACGGCCATATCTTCCTTATCCGAACTCCAAACGAAGTGCCGTTTATGGCCACGCTATGCTAACTCGATGAACTACGCATCCGTGGAATTTCCATGAGCTAGAGAAGAAAAGTGGATTGACTAAAATACCCTTAAAGTAGCATCCAAGGACAAAACTTCTTCGAAATGCAATGAATCCTCACTTTTAGCATTCCAATACCTACAAAATCACAATTAACCCCTGCAAAATATGTATATATCCAAATCCAAGGTTGTCTGATTAATGAGAATAAATAAAGGCATTAAGGATCGTAAAAGTGCTAGAATACATAAAGATAACGGGCGAAAATATGCAATATTCGATACGAATCTCACCCCCTAACTTAAACATTACTAGTCCCTAATAATGAAACAAACAAAACCAGTCCACAGAGGGCAATACAAGACGTATATATGCATCAAAATATAAATGCCACTTTCGTAGGGAGCACGATTGCATTTAGAATATGCAATAAGCCGTTAAACCCTCAGGTTACCTGGGTGGACGAGTGTCGTCTCCTGGGGGTTTTCAAGGATGATACCCACAAACATCACATGGTCTCCTCAAAATAAGCCCAAACCAACATGCGACAAGCCCAACAATAGTGAACAAGATTTCATACGCATTATTAGCAAAGTGAATGAATTCAAACAAAAGTCTGAATCATTGACATTATAGAATGCACCTCAGAGAATTGAAACCTTAAAATGTGGGAGGGGAGCTAGCACATGTGTAAGGACACAAATTTCCAATTGAGTCCATATATAGTTTTGGCTCAATTCCGGACAAAAACATTTATTCATAGGTTAGTGATTTATTGTAATATTCTCAAGCCTATGATGTGTGTGTTGAAGACGTAGCGGCAAAGAATTTAAAGCTTCATCAAAATGCCGGTTTGTGTCCCTCGTTTCTACGTCATCAACTAAGGTTCCATGCTCCCAAGGTATGAATGTAATTATATTTATATAGGAGCTTGGAACAATTTGTATTGGGTGTTAGGTGTAATAAAAACTGCATTTTATTTTTCAGAAAGAATCAATTAGAACTTTAAAATAAGTATATAAAAGTTTCAGGGCCAAAATCGAATTTTACAACTTTCTGGTCATTCGTTAGAAATGTCGTTCGAACGAGTTTTTTCGTTCGAACCAGGTTTCGTTCGAACGAGTTTGCCAACGACCCTAAACTGGCCAGTCGTTCGATATGTCGTTCGAATGAGTTTTTCGTTCTAACGAGGTATCTAACGAGATTCTAACGAGCCCAGGCTGGTCGCTCGTTAGAAGCCTCGTTCGAACGAGAGTCAAGTTCGTTCGAACGAGACGCCAGGGCGGGAACAGTTTTGAGCAGTTTTTTGCAGTTTTCTCCCACTTTCCCCACTTGGTTTTTAACCAACTTTTTCAAGACTTAATATGTGCGGGAATCACATTTTTCCAATCAACTTTTCCATTCAATATCCATCTCTTAGAGAGAGTTTGAGAGAAAATTTATTTAGGGAAAATGTTCATGTTTTGAGTGTTAATTTTTAAAGAAAAATTCATACACACTCTAGTTTACACCCAATAGTTATTTATTCCAAGTTTCTATATTCATATTCTTTACTTAGAGTTTTGGCACCGGTTTATCTCTACCGAATTCAAGAAGAGACGTTTCGGGTTTGCTTCTACACCCCATCACAAAGAAGATTTTTGTTGAGATTCTACCCACACGGAGAAAGGCTCCATGCTTGGGTGATGATGACCATATAAAGTCCCATCGGTGGATTCCGAGACCGCGGTGGAGTTCCGAGGTTGTTCGCTAGGAAGAGGTTTCTACGAGAAGAAGCGTCGAGGCTTGATAGGGATCGAGTCAGTCGTTGTAAGTCTATCTGTCTTGTATTTGTAATTCCGTATCTAGTGGACTTGTGGCTAGGGCCGTCCGAGGTTGTTTCCCTTCTTGGGTTTTTCCTCGTACATCTCGGCGTAGTGTGATATTGTTTATTTTATCTTGCACAATAATTTAGAATCCATGCTTAGGATAATTTCAAGATAAAATTTGGTTTAATTATCACACTCATTTAATTTGGGATTTGACTTAATTATCACACTCATTTAATTTGGGACTAACTTAAATATTGGGTAAATTTGGTTTATTCAAGTCATTTGCTAAATTGGTTTCGTCTAACTTTGGATAATTGATAATTATGACTTAGGCAAATTCTAATACTTGAATTAGGTTTTAATTTGTTTTGAGAAATTAAAACTTGTTGTTGTTGTTTTGAAAGTTGAACCATCACCTGTTTCTCAACGCTTCCGCAAAAGGAAATTAACTTTGATTTTATTTGAGAAAATCACAATCCGGGGATCTTGGTCCTTCAACATCCAAAGTGTGATTTGGCAAAAACTTAAATAAATCGGATAAACATTAAAGCAAGCATATATTTTATCCTCACGGGCATTACACTCATCAAGTGAATTCACTCGAAACAGGGAGGTAACACACGGCACATGTGGGCATAAAGAGTAAATGTAAATGGAAACTAGGTCGTACACATGTCACAAAAGAAGGACGCTATGTAGAAAATGAAAAATTGTAATCTCAATGAAAGATACCACCCATTAAAAGAGGCGAAATGCATTTTCACAGATTATCAAAAATATTTAAACTTTTAAATTACATCTACTTAAGATCACATGGGACTTGAATAGGGTTATAATGTAGGCTAGGCTAGGGTACGAAATGAAAGGAATGTATGTACGGATTCAAAGTGTTCGAAATGAAAACTCGGGATAATGGGAAAATGCGGGCAATATCATAAGTTGGAAAACAAGATCCAAAAAGGCATTGGATATATCATCGGGGAGAGTAATCAAAGCTTATTGAACTATATACACAACATTTACAACTTTATCTTTCTTTTTCTTTTCTTCTTTTTCTCATTTTTTTCTTTTGTTTTCTTGTGCTTTTCACTTTTGTTTTCTTCTTTCTCTTTTTCTCTCTTTTCACTTTTTCTTTCCTTTACTTTTCTCACTCTCATATGCCTAAATTGCAATCAACATCACAACAACATCATTCAATCCAATGTAACATTCCAAACAAAGGTATTGAAAGTGTATATATGGGCTAAAACTCCAATATGGAGTTCGTTATGGGATTGGGTTATGGGCTAAAACTCCAATATGGAGTTCGTTATGGGATTGGGTTATGAAACGAAAGGCTAATATTTAGGCTCAAAGGGGTTAACGAGGGGAAACATATAAGGTGAGGGCAATGTTAATATGGGTGATATAACAAAGATGGCCTATGATTATTTCCAAAAGTTTACGCAATTCTCGATTCAAAACAATATATGAAAATCGTGATCAAGTAACACATTACAAGTATGAACTCAATTAATGAACGATCAAATGAAAGAATAGAGAGATTACCGACGAATTCAGCATTTTCAATGAGAAAAGAATAGTGTATAACACTCACAAACGACGAAAGGTACAAAGCTTACTCGGTGTAAGTATATACAATGCAACAAAAGATTATCGAGTTATAAAAATCTTAAACCAAATCAATAGAACAATAAAAGTGCATGTGCTCATGGGATTAAAGTTTAATTCATGAAGTTATTCATAATATCAAGAATCAAGACTAAAGTCTAATAACTTCTAAAATCGAGAACATGCATTATTGGGTTGTCTATTGGATCGGGAAATTATTGAAATTTATCATCGAAAACAAAGGCAAAATGCCCAATAAAGAAGAAAAAAGAAAGAAAATCTTATTGAAATTTTTCATTTTTTTCTAAGAAAAGCATACTAAGTAACTAACATGTGAGCAAAAACATGGACACTACCAATGAATGGATAGAATATCTGACACCCCATAACTTAAAACCTGACATTGTCCTCAATGTGAATTAAGAACCAAGTTAAAGCGAGGAAAAGAGCGATATTACCCAAAACTGGAGCGATCCCCATAAGAACAAGTCCAAAGAATCTACAAAACAAGTTAGTACCGAGCATAGCAAAAACAAATAACAAAAAGTTAACTAATTACATTAGACTAAAATAAAAAGAAAGGAATAATAAAAAGAAAGAAAGAATAAAAAGCTAACTTTATACAACCTACTATTTAGGCTTCACACTAACTGTACACTAGAAGTCTAAATAGTTGAGGGTCCACCTCAAAAACGATTTGACTTTGGAGGATAACCGGTGTACCTCACATACAAGCATGTCTTCTAAAAAATATGGATTCCGTTTGAATAATGAAAGGCATGTGTAAGGCAAAAGAAATGAACCATCGCCAATTAAAATTTTTGGAGGGACGATGGGGGATTTGGATTGAACGGGTGACAAAAACATATGGGGACCGAGAAAAGATGAATATTCTCCCAAGGATTTTGAAATTGGAATGGGAGGTGGTGCACACAAAGGCAAAGATGCGATCGTGGAGGGGTACTCGAGCAAGTACCCCCCGACAACGGCGCCATTTGATAGTCAGGGTTTGGCCACGGCGCGAGAGTCACCTGCGCGCCGATCGTTTTGAATTTGGCTCACCTAAACTATACAAAAAACCTAAATTATGACTACACTCAACGGGTGAGTATAGCGGTAAGTCGGGTAGCGAAAATATCCACTGAGACGAGTTGCTAGAATTTATGGGATTTAATATTCCAGAAATAAAAGTGTAAAAGATAAATTACAAACTAAAAAAGGAAAAGATGCGAACAAGGGAAATATTAATCTAGGCGAGTGTATTGAAACTAGATTAACAAAGTGAGTAAAACTATAGGTTGCGTCGAATATCCCTCACCCGAGTTAATTAGTATAAAATAGTTACATGGGTCGAGGAGTTATTACAAATGTGTCTCGTTTCGACAGTTAATTGAATCAAGGGTTGTCACAGGACTAAATCTGCATAAAAGCCTAATATGGTCTTGGCGTCAACAAATACCCCGAAAATTACGCACGTAAGGTCGTAAGCACAGAACATACGTGATATGCCCCGTCAAATCCCCTAGGCGTAATAACTATGACAACGCACCCGAAATAGACCTGTAAACTCCATCACCAAAGCAAAGCAATGCATCAACCCGGAATGAGTTCAATCCGACACAACCTACACTAAATTAGATAGAAAGCATATTAAAAACGCGATAAAGAAAGTGGTAAATAAACGCGATAAATCTACACTAGAAAGCAACTAAATCAAAGCATGGAAATTAAACTACAACAATGGAAATAAAGGAAATACAACGTGAATTGAATGGAAGGGAAGATGAATAGTTAAAATTACAAACCGAAATGTTGTCACACCAAATGAGGAAGAAAAATGAGCTCTCACCCTCCAACCCCTAACCTAAACTATCTACTATCTAATAATATCTAACTATATCTGATATTTACAAAAAAATGCTTTATATAGTAAGTTACAAAAGAAATAAAGGAAAAAGAAAAGAAAAGGAACTAATTGCAAAATATCTGGTATGATCGATCAAAGACCATCAATCGATCGATGGGCATCGATCGATCGATCGATCAAAACCATCGATCGATCGATCGAACATGTCCCAACCCACTGTCTCAATTCGTAGGCTTAATCCAAAACTACGATCGACTGGGGGCCCAAGCCCGATCGACCGACCCTCTGTTTTTCGCAGCCCTTGGTCCATGAAGAGGGGGGAAACGGTTGCAAACGGAAACGGCCATATCTTCCTCATCCGAACTCCAAACGATGCATCGTTTGCGGCCACGCGATGCTAACTTGATGAACTATGCATATGTGGAATTTCCATGAGCTAGAGAAGAAAATTGAATTGACTAAAATTCCCTTGAAGTAGTGTCCAGTGATGGAACTTCTCTGAAATGCAACGGATCCTCACTTTTAGCGTTCCAATACCTACAAAAGCATAATTAACCCCTGCAAAATATGTATATATACAAATCCAAGGTTGTCTAGTTAATGAGCATAAATATAGGCATTAAGGATCATAAAAGCGCTAGAATGCATAAAGATAACGACCGGAAATATGCAATATTCGATACGAATCACTGGCGTCTGTCCTGGATGAGACGCCTCGTTCGACGACAGTTTTATGCGCACTGGGGAAGAGGTGGTGGGACACTACCCACACCTTTTATTTTGGTTTCGGGGAGATGACTGTGACTCCTATAGATGTGCAGCAACTATTGGGGCTGGATTGTGATGGAGAGAAGATAAAGGTGGATCGCTGCCTGCGGGTGAGGTCGGAGGCAGTGCAGGCGGCGCTCGGTGATGTGGGGAGGATAGTGTCTGGGGAATCCATCCGTCTTTCGCTGTTGAGGGATGTTTTTATGGGAAAGGTGATTGATGTGGAGGATGGGCTGCAGGTGAGGCAGATGGACCGGTTGTTTATTTTGCTGGTGTTGGGGGGATTTCTGGTGGTGTCGAGCGGCGACGTCGTCCACTTATGGTTTTTTCCATACTTGAGGATGTTTTCGAGCATCCCTCTCTATGATTGGGGGAGATTGACTTTGGCGACCCTTTATTTTTCTCTGCATGCATTCAGTCGGTGCTTCCGGCAGTCTTTCACTAGAGCCACGTATCTTCTTGAGGTATTCTTTAATTTTCACATTTTCCTTTCATGCATTCGCATTTTCCATATGCGTCTCTTTTTTATTGCAGATTTTTATCTTTGGAAGATGTGGTTCTATGAGGTGATTGGGTGTAATACCTAGTTGATCGCTCTGAAGGATGAGATCGTTGGGGACTTTTACTGGTTGTATTGGTGGCGGAAGGCCAATCGACAGTCGAGGAGGTCTCTCTCTCTGAAGGCAGTGCGTTAGGTCTTGAATGGACTGACAAGTGATAGGGTAAGATTTTTCCTTCTTCAGTATCGCTCTTTGTGTGCTCTGACTCTGTATTTGACTCATATTTGCAGGGGGTTTTTCAAGTGACTTTTTACCCTTGGGGGATGGATGTTCAAGACATGGGGTCGACTGGGGTGAATGCGCAGATGAGGCATTTGCTGTCTCATGAGTTTGGCCACTCTTGGTATCTCGGGGAGAGGGTGGTCCAATAGATTGCCGAGGAGGAGGTGGTGGTGCCACCTGCGACGCCCCCTATGTCTATGATATGGAAGCGGCTATTGACAGAGGATGCCAGGATCGCGGCGATGATTGGCGAGTTCTATCTATTATTCACCGATATGGCTATGACATATGATTATATGGACTTTATGACGAGTTGGATGATGGATACTAGAATATATGATGCAGTGCCCTTCCCTTCTGCGGGTTCGAGTCGTCCAGTGGGGTCCTCCCACAGCGGTGGCGATCTTTTGACATCCGCGACGACGGTGACTTTTGAGGTCCCGTTTGTGCGGTTGCATACTCCTTCATACAAAATTCAATGAGATGATGGAGGGATGGTGCCTATGTTGCATCGTCCTCATGTAATGGACTCAGAGGAGTTGGGCTTGACAGAGGAGGTTCTTCGTCCTTTGGTATATCTTTCTTTTCTTTTCTCTTGGTTTTTTTTTATTCCTTTTAATCTTTTCTGCTTGATACTGATTCTGCCTTTCTTTCAGCAAGTTCGGGTGTCCACCACTTGGCTGAGGGATATTAGGGACTGAATATCTTCGGCGACTACCCATATTCGGTATGCGGTCCCTGTTCCTTATTGCTTGGTGGAGTCTGCCTCATCCGAGGAGGAGTCTAGTTTGGGTAGCGGTGGTACGTCATCTCACCGCAGGGGAAAGAGAGTACGTCACAGGGGTGGAAGCTCTTAGGAGAGAGAGGAGAAAGGGTAAGTGAAAGAGAGAGAGGGAGAGAATGTGGGTTCAGGCTGAGTCCCGTTGCTTTTTATTTTCTTTATTTCCTGCAAGATTGATGTAACACGGAGAAATATCTATGCAATGCAATGAATTTTTTTGATTATCTTCTGTTATTGATGGATGAATGAATGAATGCATGCACATGCGCTTTTTACTTTGCTGCTGAGACCGTAAAAAGAAATATTTTTGGGATTTGAAGGAAAGTTTTATTTAAAATGAGAATTTATATAAAGATGGAAAGGGGATTTTTGAAATTCTATTGAGAATATCAATTTATTTTTACTGAGTTTTCTGATTTTGATAAAAGAGGAAAAAGGGAAGTTTCTAAAAATAGGGGGTTGCCGATCGGCAAGCACCTTGTCCTGCCTATCAGCATGTCAGTCCAGTCCCATCAATTCAAAGCTTTAATTGGTACCTTCTTCAGCCTTTGTTACTGTATGGGGCAGGGTTTCCTCTAATTTTTACAGGCGTTATGTCTTTTGTGAGGGTTTTCAAGTATAAAAGAGGGGTAAGGGTGGAGTGTTTTCATCTCACCTTCACATTATATCTTTCTGGCTCTCCCTGGTAGTGTTAAGTTTGCCAACTACCTCGAGACTTTGGAGGCGATGTGCTCCTACAACGTCGACTATGATGCTTTTGACATGCGTCGACTTTCTTTATGGCGTAATCGGCCCATAGAATAGAACATGTTGATGGCGGTGGTACAATTTTAGTACCTTGAAGACCATGTATTCCATTTTGGCTTGGAAGAAGTCTGTCCGACTTATGAGTAATTTTCTTCCATGTTGGGAGTAAATCCTAGTGTGGCGACTGCTATGCCTGAGTTTTCTCGGTCTCCCCGGGAGCTGTTGGTTGGACTTCTCCCTGTTTCTCCCTCGGTGGGTAGATCCTTGGTTACTGGAGGAATGATTTATCTTCCAGTGATGTTGCGGTCTATGCATTTACAGGAGGTTGGTGATGCTAGATATATCAGAGCCGTCGTTCTGGGCTTGGTCTCAAAATTATTATTGCTGACCGGGGAGCTACTAGTGGACCCACAACTTGCAGCTATTACTTCATGGATGTCCTACCATGGCAATCTTGTGGCGCTCATACTGGTGGAGACTCTGAATGGCCTGGATGCCTAGCGAGAAGGTCATTCTGACTTTTTGAGGGGTAGCCCTATGATGCTGTTCATGTTGTTGTCTGAAAGATTTTACCTGGTGACTCCTTCAAAATACCCTTTATCGACTGTACCCAACTTTTTTTGTGCCATTTCATTAGTGTGGGCCTGCATATCGAGAGCTGGGAGAACTGGTTTGTGGAGCATGGGGCTCTAAATCTGTATTGGTCAGTGCCTTGGTGGGGACAGATGCTACCTATTCTGGAGCTGGGAGAATACTCGCATGTTTGACTGGTTAGCCTCAGATAGACCTCTTTCTATTTCCCTTGGCGACTTCTGCGCTAATTTAGCTGGGAGCATATTGTGCCACCTCAAACACTGGATTTATTTCCGATAGAAGATTTGACAGAGCGTCTGTGCATGCGGCTTGGCTCTTTATGGGAGAGTCGACGTCCGTCGTCTCATCCCTCTCAGTCTGTTGGGAGAGTTTGGCACATCTCTGGGGATTATATGAAGTGGTTGTGGAGAAGAGTAGTTAGCAAGATGTTGTAAGTGGAGACTGGACAAATGTGGCTTGTCTTATCTGATACCATGGAGGGAGATGTTGTAGTTTTTCTGAGGCTGGTTCGAGCTTATCGATCTATGGAGCATCTGCGATACTCCATTCAGGTAGGGGAAGCTTGGGGACCCCAGGATGATGATGATGATGATGATGATGATGATGATGATCATGGAGAGGGCTCCTCTGGTAGTTGTGGGTAGGACTTTTGGGAATTTTATTTGTCTTTTTAGGAAGGTATGGGGAAGGGAGTTATCCGTTCCTTTTCTTATGTAATTGCACTGTAATCTCTTATTCGTGAAATAAACAAGTTTTTGATCATCTAACTGTGCCTTTTGATGAATTTTTTATTTTGAATTATCTAAACTGATCGCTAAGGCATGCATAATCCTTTTGTTTAAATATATGTTAGAATGAACTGTCGTTCTCAAAGATAAGAAAATAATAAGTTTCTGTGAAAAAGAAAGGGTCGTTCTCATGTAAGATGTATGAGCTGCCTATGTACCTCTAGGTTTTTTTGGAAAGGTTTTAATTTTTCTTTAGAAAATGGTTCTTGAATAGGATCAGTCCCACCTAGTTCTGGGTAGAGGGAAATGAAGATTTTTTTTCTTTTTTTTAAGAATAGAAGGGGGATGAGAAGAGTCGTAATGCACCGAGATTTCGGACTAGGGGTTGAACTTCTTAAGATGGTCCAGGTTGACGGGACAATCCATCTCTTCTCCATCTAGGTCGGTGAGCATGGCGGCACTGCTAGGCAAGATTTTCTTGATAATGTATGGGCCACTCCAATTGGGCTTGAACTACCCTCTGGGGTCCCAGATGGGATCTACTATTTCTTTGAGGGCTAAATCCCCTTCTCGGGCACCGTGGTCCTTGACTCTCTTATTGAGTGATCACGTTATGCGGCGATGGTACCCTTATATGTGATATAGTTCTTTCAGTCTCCTTTCGTCTAAGATTGATAGTTCGTCGAGACGGCTTTGCTTCTAGTCCTCCTCACTGACCTTGCTTTCAAGCATGACGTGTAATGAGGGTATTTCTAGCACCACGAGTAGGAATGCTTTCATGCCGTAAACTAGAGAGTAAGGGGTATCCCCAGTGGAGGTTTGGATTAAGGTTCGATAGCCCCAGAGGTTGTAAGGGATTCGGTCGGCCCAATATCGATAACTTTCGATTATCTTACTGATGATGGCTTTGAGGTTCTTTTTGGCGTCCTCGACTGGTCCATTGGTTTGAGGATGGTAGGGAGAAGATTTGTGTCTCTGAATCCTATACTTGTTGACCACTTATGTGAATTCTTCCCCGAAATGCAACCCGTTATCTAACACTAGCTCATGCGGGACCCCATATCGATAGATGATGTTTTTCTTGATGAATTGGACCACTTTCTTGGCATTCTGGACTGCGTATGACTCAGCTTCGACCCATTTGGTGAAGTAATTAATGGAAACTAGGATAAATTCATGCCCGTTGGAGGTCTTAGGTGTAACTTTCCCTATAATGCCGATGCCCTAGGTGGAGAACGGCCGGGGAAAAGTCATGTTGTATAATTCTCGCGGAGGTAGGTATTGAAGGTTGGAAAACTATTGGCATTTGAGGCATCTCCGAACATAGGCGGTGCAATCCTGGATCATGGTGGTCCAATAGTAGCCTAATCGCATGATCTTCTTGGCAAGCATGTGACCGTTTATGTGGGGACCGTATTCCCTGCTGTGGATTCTCTGTGTTACATCTTCAATGTCAGCCCCTGCGATGTATTGTAGATGGGTTCCATCGATGTTTCTCTTAAATAGTGCTTTATGACAGTGTTTTCCATGATTATGTCGATATTGGGTAGTGGGTAATCATCCTTTGGAGAGGCTTTATTCAAGTCCCGGTAGTCTACAAACGAACTTTCCCTCCTGATTTCGGTACAGGCTCTATATTCGCTAGCCATGTGGGATATTCAATCACACGAATGAAACCCACATTCAACTGTTTGAACACCTCTTCTTTGACTTTGAGCGACCATTCGGTGTGGAGCTTTCTCAGCTTTTGTTTAACCGGCTTGTAATCTGGGAGAGTGGGGATCGCATGTTGAGCTATTTCAGGATCAATGCCAGACATATATTCATAGGACCACGTGAAGACATCCATGAATTTCTTTAGTAATTCTTCGAGTTATGCGCGCTCATGTTCGTCGAGGGTAGCCCCTATCCTAATCTCGCGCTATTGGCTACTAGAATCGAGGTTAAAAATCACAGTCTCTTCTTCATTAACTTGAACGTGATTATGTTGTTTGTTATTAAACTTATTTATATTTGTTAAGAATTGTTCATTTGTAAAATCATCATCATCATCATCATCAAAAGTTTGATTAGAATCCAAACAGTTAATGTAAGGCACAACAAGATACTCAAAATCTTTATTTCTTTCATTGATAGGAAAAACAACATTGAGAACCTCATCAAAGGAGGTCTCCATTACATCTGAGCAAGGATATACAATAGAAGAAGAAATGGGGTAAAAATTGGGGCTAGGTGGGATTTTAATAGGTAGAACGGGCGCAGCATGCCAGTTGAGGAGAGATGTATAAGCAGCTTTAATCAAGTGGGATGGATCCAGTGATGTAGTGCTTGAATGAACCATGCAAAGTGTCAACCCTATTGTCTGCAAGTTAAAGGAATCTTCAGAGTCACTTCCCTCAGTCTCTTCGGTATCTTTGATGAGCGATTGTACATGGTGTTGGGAACTTTCGACCCATGGGTAGCTATCTTAGAAAAAGATCTCCATTACGGGTTTTATCTTCTTGTTTGTATGGTCATACCAGTGTTCCGAAAAGCCACAAAAGGGGAAGTCCTCACCCTCTTTGATGAATCATCCATTCAAGGAGTCATCTGGGATAGTCTGAATGCAGTCTAGTCTTATCTTTAGTCGATACTGGTGGATCATTCCGAGATCTTATTCTGATGGTTGATACCCCAAACTACAAGGAGGGAAAGATTTATTCAGTTCAATGGGATCAAGTATCCCTTGATGTCTTTGTCCTAGCCCTAGTCCGGGCATGAAGTGCATATTTCTAAACATCTGAATCACATTGATGTTGCCATGAGGGTCGTATTCTAGACAAACCCTTTCTTTGAAATTGTCCCCTGCCGGGAGAAGAAGTGGTTCAACTCAGAATCCTGATAGGAGCATATCATTTTACCCGTGATATATCTCAAGGATTGGACTGCTGGTGCTTGCACCCTCATCATTGTCGTTGTCGCCCAAAATGGTGATGACTCGTCCGTCGACGAAGAATTTTAATTTTTGATGGAGTGAGGAAGACACACCCTTGATACTGTAGAGCTAAGTTCATCCGAGTAACAGGCTGAAACAAGCTGGGATGTCAATAACTTGGAATTCAACAATAGGGTTTATAGGGTTAGCCCCTATTATAAGCTTTATGGATCCCATCACTTCTCGACGAGTATTATCGTAGGCACGTATAGCAGCGGAGGTTGGACCGAGGTCATTTTCCTTCATTCTTAAGCATTTGAAGGTTCTTAATGGAAGACATTCAAGGCGGATCCGTTATTGAAAAGAGAGAGTGGTACGATCTTCCCCATAACTTCGACGGAGATGTTGAGTGCATGATTGTGATTTGGCCCAATTCTGGGGATTTCTTCTTCAAAAAGGGATAGAATTCGGGTAGAGGTCAGGGATCCATCAAAATTTATCGCTTCTTCTGGTGTGATGGAAGGAGGAATTGTGGGTCCAGTGAGCAACTTGATCAAATCATTTTGTGTAGCTGGGAAGACATGAAAGCCCCTATAGAGTGATGTTAGCTTGAGTCTTCTTCAGTTCATCAAGGATCTTGCTTTCCTCGAGGGTCATTTCTGGCATAGTAAGGTTTTTAATGCCCTTCCCATTCTCATTGTTTGGTAGTGAGCTTGGTATTTGGTAATGCCTCCCTAATCTGGTCATGTGATTTACTGAAGAAGAAAAGAACATGAACCCTATTTCTTCGTCAATATCAAGTTTTTCTGCCACTTTGTTTATTTCTCTGAGGAGCTCCTCAAATGATATCATCCCACACATGTCAGCTACCAGGCTAGTTTTCTCGAGAGCTTGGTCTTCATTTGAATCTTTGAATTCTTCCCCCCATTCGGTGGCAACAATTTTGTCTTTCTATATAAAGTCAATGCATTCTATAACTTTGATGGCTTCTTCATACAGGTCTTCCCATTCTGTGGGGATAAGTAAGGGTAAAGGGACCAGGTGTCCTTATATATTCAGAGTATCAAGTAACTCGGTCATACTATAAATATCATTTGTTTTCCTGAATGATTCTTCCATAACCTGGACAACGTCATTTAGGCTGACTTCATCGGTTGGTACCACCCAACTATCTGATTCTCGGGCCCATTTTTGTGCTTCCAAGAATAATATATTGAACTTCAGGCAATCAAGAGGGAAATTTCAGTCCGAACTTTAGGAGTTGGTTTAACACTTTTGATAATTCCATACCTCCATCTTCAGAATGGGTACGGACAACGATGCATGCTCTGGTAAGGTGTGACAGTGCTTGATCAGTAAGGCTAACAGGGTGTAGGAGGAAATATGGGCAAGTTTGGAGAGGTTTGGGAGAGTGTATGGGTGTGATTTCAGTTGAGGGATCAAATTCTGGTTCCCTTCTAGGAAAATAGCATTGGTATGATTTGGGAGTGGGTTGTGAGTAGTGTTTAGCTTAGGATTGGCTGGTGGGGAAATGACACCCCGATCAATTAGACCCTGGATTATGTTTCGGAGGTAAAAGCATTGGTCAGTGGTATGACCAGCGGTTTGGTGAAAGGCACAATGGGCATCAGCCTTGAATTTTCTTGGGAGTGGATTTGGTAATCGACGGGGGTCCAACAGTTTGATGAGGTTTCGACTTAACAGGGCTTGATAAACTTTGGAGAGGGGAGCATGAATTTCGGTGTATTCCTTTTGGATTGGGACATGGAGGCATTTTGGTGCCCACGAAGTGGTTGGTTGAGAGATGTTATTGATGGTTGAGACTGCAGCACTGGCAGGCTTGTCATATTTTCTGGGGGTAAAATGTCCGGACACTTTCTTTGGTTCAATCTCTGCCTTAGCAAGACCTTTTAGGAAATGGGGATAGTATCGTCCTCACATTATTGCTCGGATATGGGGTAAGAAGTTTTTCTTTACTATGTTGACTTGTTCTTCCTCGGATGGCCGATTAGTCATGGTGGCTTCCTTTTCCCTCCTTTGGGCTATGAAGTTACTGATTGATTTCCCAGAGTTCTGTCTGAGCAGCTCTAAATCACGGCGGGTGACCTCAACCTCTTCATTGTATATGTACTGTGACATGAATTCTCGGGCTAGATCTTCCCAGCTACGGATTTTGGACTCCTCGAGAGATAAAAACCATCGGAGGGCGCTATCTTTCAAAGTTTGCTGAAATAATTGGTCCATCACTTCTTCAGAAGCCCCTAGGAGAGTCATAGAATGGTGATAACTGCGAAGATGAACAATCGAGGGTTCACTTCCTCTGAATTTCTCGGTATTTGTCATTTTGAACTTCTCGGGTAAACTCGCCTTAGGATAAGGATACATGTGGGTGTAGTCCATGTAATTTCCAGAGATTCTGACTAGGACAAACTTCTTAGTTAGCATCTTGATATCTTTTTTGACCTTGTTCAACTTTTCCTCTTTTGGATCAATGATCATAGGCAAGTTAGCCCCATGCTGGGCAAGGTTCATCATAGGAAGCTGGGCATGCGACGACCCATTAATAAGAGGGGCACGTGGGGCGTGATGATACTCTTCGAGAACCCAGATAGTCTCGAGTGGACCGATAACACTAGGGAATAGGGCCTCGAGATCTTAAGGAATAGGAATCTGGTTTCGTTGCATTTCTCGGACCTCGGTATGGAGGTTGTCAATATTAGATACGAGTTGATCTAATAATGCCGTCAGATCTGGCTGCGCAACTGATACTTGATCTGTGTTCTCCATGGAAAGTGGATGGATACCGGACTCGAAAGAAGTAGCAGGTGAACGGATGGAGCTCTAGGGTGATTTGACTGAAGACCGAAGCTAATATGGAGCTAGGCCAAGGGCGTGCGATTGACCTGAGAAGTCGTAAAATGGGATTTATTTTTGGGAAAAAGAATGAAAATATTTTTGACATTTTTTTTCTTCTTTTTGAGATTGAAAGACAGTATTTTTGGATTTTTGATAAAGAAGAAATAAATGTTATTGGATTTTTGATAAAGAAGGGAGGAATGTTTTTGGATTTTTGATAAAGGAAGGAGAAATATTTTGGGAGACGGGTCTCAGCATGATTATTATTATTATGTTCGCACTTGTATTAAATACTCCTAAATGCAAAATAAAATGTCGGATGGGACCCGAGCCTAAAAAAGTTAGGTTTGTAACATGTATAAAGCTATGGCTGGACTTGTAACCAGGCTCATGGGCAGGGTTCCGTTTTAAAAATGCGCAAAACTTTGGGCGACAAGCCTAACCCAGAATTTTAGTAGAGTTTCGGGTTGAAACCGACAATCTAACATGTGTGTCCTAGGCTTGACACCTATATGCGGGTATGCAGTTGGTTGGGTGAATCGAAAAGGGTTCCCCCCTTTGGCGTGGCTTCCACGATATACGTCTTTCTTTTGAGGGAAATCGGTACATGTGGACAAGCCATTTGATATACCTGAGTGTACGTGAATTGCCTCACCATATACCTCGTGGGGACAATACGTGTGAAAGCGAATTCGATATACTCGGCATACGTGAACGAGTTACCTACGATATACCTCCCATCATGACTTTGGTCAAGAGGTACGATGCAGGGGAACCGTTTGATATATGTTGAAGGTACTTGGCCAATGGAAGGTGATAGTCATATCGCTTAGGCTAACTGCGCCTTGCCGGACCAGCGCCCATCACGAAGTGACCCTCCAGTAGTTGGACAAAATTTGGTCAATCACAATGCTCTTTGGTGATATCATGTGAATCATGCATGATTCTCTTATTAGTATCTTATGATCAGAGTATCTATCTTGATCGTTCCCAACAGGGAGCAAAGTACGAGTACCAATGGTATACCAAGTATGGATGGGTGATGCGTGCAACATGTGGACATATGTGATCCTAGGTGCACGTGATGTGAAGTGTACATGGAGAATCTTCTACAAGCATGTGAATAGAACCATAAGCATGAGGTACACATGAATAGTAAAGGGGGCGTGAAAAATATGGGAAATATAAGAAAATATAACACCTATGTAAATAGAGTCTAGCCCTCAAAATATAGTTCCCCATCGAAGTCGTTACTGTGGCCATCCCCCGATCCTCACGGCGGGTGGTAAAGAGAAGAGGGGGCGTCTTCAACCTCTAGAGGATCTTGGTCCCCCGCATCCCTCTCGGGAGCGCTTCGGATGGCGTCGATGATGAGGTGAAAAATGTAGAGAGATGGAGTCGCCAGTCAATTTTACTCAAAACAGACAAAAGAAAAAGGGAGCCATCCCGAAGGACAGCATCCAAAGACATAATGATACATACGAAATCAAAATGATTCGAAAAGGGTTCGGAGGCTAAGTTACAAAATGGAAAGGTATTAGGCACCCATTCCGCCCTTACGGTCTCTCAAGGGTTATTGTTATTTTTCTTTATTTCCCCGTGATATGTGTGCACGTGTATATGTAGTGGGGATAGGAATCATCGACTTGTATCATGGAAGAGATAAAGCAAGTCATCCATAGGAATGTTCCTAAAAGTAATATTAGAAAAATAGGATTTACGCGATTATCCTAGCGTTGATCGTTATGACGGAACGATAACACATATGGAATAATACGTCACTAAGCACAAATATACGCATATGTAAATATATATAATCTAAAAGAGTTATGTTTAAAGAACGTAGAAAAATAGAAAATGAGAGAAAAGTAGGAATAGGACTCGAGTCTCGAGTTTTACTACGAGACGCCTACGTAGCCTATAGAGGCATCAAAGTCCACGTAGTTCGTATGCAAAACTAGGGGTGGGATTTATCCCATCAATCCAACCGGAGACTTCTCTTATGTGTGTGTGTGTGTGTGTGTAAAAAAAGTGTTTTAATTGTGAGAAAAGTGTGAGAATTCCCGTTTGGAATTTATGAGTAAACCCTCTTTTTCTTATTTTTGTTTGGGTTTTATTTATATGAAAATAAGAGATGTGCAATAATACTAAATAAAAATTATATTAGGATATGTGAGATGAGAGAATAAAAAGTGCTAAGTAATAAAACAAATTAATGCGAATTTAGGAGAATTTAAAGAGAGAGCTGAGAAAGTTGGACCTTCTTGAAGATCTTGAGCTTGATCTTGGATGTTGGAGAGCAACCCTTGCACTTGGGTGATAATGGAGGGTATTTAATTCACCAAGTTTGATGCAAAATATGATGAAAGGTGAAGGTTGGAAAGGGATTTGGATGTGAAAACGTTGCCTTCGAGAGGGGTTTTCTGAGCTCACTGAGAGTGATGAATTTCAGATCTTCTTCTTTTGGAAGGGGGTTAGGCCCTCCTTTTTATAGGCCCAGGGTATTGCCGATTGGCATAGCCTTGTTCCTGCCAATCAGTATGTGTGTTTAGGCACACTACCGATAGGCAGGGTTTGAAACCTTCCGTTTGGGAGTCTCTTTCAGGTTCCTTCAGAACATCGGTCGTAGAGCGCAAACCATTGATCTGAATCGTGCACGGGGTGAACCGTTGGAAAGGTACTTCAGAGAACTTCAAAATTATTTGGACTTCTCCCGATTTTGGGAGTTGACTTTGGGTCAAATGTGGCTCTGAAGAGTTTGTCGGTCCTTTGAACGTGGAATCGTCGGACGCAAACGGATCGTTCGTTCGCATGGTAAGTCAGAATCGCACATGGGGTAGACCGTTGGAAAGGTTAAGAGATGTACTTCGACATTTCAAAGAGATTGACTCGGTTTGGGGAGTTGACTTTGGTCAATCGGGGCTTGGAAGCGCTCGATGACCTTTCGGAGTAAAACGGATCAATCGTCCGCACCGTAAGTCAGAATCAGTCCTGGAGCAGACCTTTGGAAAGGGGTTTCAGCTCCCTTCGAAGATTCATTCGGTCTAGATCAAGCTGAAGAGTTGACTTTGGTCAAATGGATCCTGGGAGCGTTCGGTGACCTCCTGATCAAGTTTCGGGGGAAAACGATCGTTCGTCCGCACCGTAAGTCAGAATCGCACACGGGACGGATCGTTGGAAAGGGGTTTTAGGTCCCTTCAAAGATTCATTCAATCTCGATTGAGCTGAAGAGTTTTACTTTCGGTCCAACGGAGCCTGGGAAGTGCCCGATGGCCTTTAGGTCAGTACCCGGGGTATGACTTAGGTTTGTAGCGATGAGGGGAGGTGTTAGGGAACCTACAGAGAGGTTAGGGGGTGTTAGAATGGGGTGTCTACATTAATCTTTCGTTTTCAATGTCAAGGAGCTACAACATTTTTGCGGATGCTTTAGGATTTTTTTTTATATAGGCGCATCACTCTTTTGTGTAATCTAATTAAGATCCAGTTGTATATTCGGGCGTGTTGTCCCAGATGTTGTTAATATTTATCGTAATGCTTTATGTAATCTTTTATACTAGTTTGTTAACCGACAGCTTATTCGGTTATATTTTGATGTATGGTTATTAAACTGTTACATGTCCATGTATATATATCCACCTTCTTTTGTAAATTGAATTGTTGAAATTGTTTTTATTAAACTTGCAAAATTATTTGACATCTGTTTTCTAAAATATTTGGTGGTTGTCTCGTACCGTTATTTATGCGATAGTGGTGCTAAGAATGGACCAGCAAATGATGGACCACCTCTTATTTTAATAAGCGGGGTGTCACAGGAACTTATATGGATTTCTGTCAATGTTAGGGGTGGAAGTGGTACGGGTTGTTACCGTACTGTTTTGGTCCGAAAAAAATGATTTTGGTTTCCTATATTAAAATACCAAAAATCGATCATACCGAAATCGAAATTACCATAAAAAAGTCGGTTGGTTTTGGTTTTAATATTTAAAAAACCAATTTACCGAAATTACCGTACCGATTTACCATACCAATTACCAACTTAAAAACCAAAAATAATAACCAACAAAAATAATTTTTATAAAGAAATCAGCACTCTTCATTGTAAACTCATCTCCACCATTCATTTTTCAAGTAAAAAACTAACCAAAAAAATATTTTAGTGCATTTTTGGGTCTTTTGTGCTTTTGTAGGGAATTTTTTGGGTCTTTTAGTGCTATTTATGAGGTTGTTTTTAGTGCTATTTTGGGGGGCCTTAAAAGGTATTTTTGGAGTTTTTTGGACTATTTTTAGTGTTGTTCTAGGGGCTTTTAAGAATGTTTTTAGTGCTATTTTTTGGGGGCTTCAAAATATTGACACTTATACCAAATTTACTAAATGTATAAAACCGACTTGTAATTTCAATATTTAACGAAATAACCGAAATGAAACCGAATTTACCGAAACAAAAAAAAATCGAAATTACCGAAAAAACAAAATACCGGCCGGTTTGGTATTGGTATTGATTTTGGTGTACCGGGTGGTAAAACGGTACGATTTGGTTTTACCATTTAGAGTTTGGTTATGGTATTGGTATATACTAATTACCAAACAAACCATACCGCTTACACCCATAGTCAATGTAGAGGCATAAAAAAATTTAAAACGAAGATATGCTAATGCTTCGAAATAGAAAGGTCCAATGGACGAGAATGAAAGGGAGAGAAGGTAAAAAGTTTTTAAGAAATCAATTGTGGATATCAGGATATTAAAAATAGTGAGTTGGAATTTATTAGAGAAGCCACGTGGTAAAGTTATAATAGGGAGCACCATTTTTAAATATAATAGCATACAACCCGTGCAATACACGGGCGATGTAACATAAACAAATAAAATGATAATTATAAAAATTAGTATGCATTATAAATTCAATATCTTATCTTAAAGCTATTTTAAAAGGTTAATTTTTTTTATAAATAAAACTTGTACGTTAATTTTAAATACTTTTATTATATAAAAACTATTTTTTATAAATAAAAACTTTAAAATAACTGTAAGTATTTTATATTAAAAAAAATTATACATATTTTTATTTGTTTTCAGTTTAAAAAATTATATGTCATTTATGGATACAAACATAAAGTTTTCTTTATAAATATAACGTTAAAATATTTATAACCAGAAATTTTTTTTTATATTAAAAATAATTTCGAAATATGGAAAACTTTTTTAAACTTAAAAACTATTTTTTATAAATAAAAACTTCAAAAAAACTGTATGTATTTCATATAAAAATTATACATATTTGTATATGTTTTTTAAGTTTAAAAAACTTGTGTTATTATTTATAAATAAAAACTTAAAGTTTTTTTTCTATATATACAACGTTAAAAATATTTTTATAACCAAAAACTTTTCATATTTATATAAAAAATAATTTAAATTTTCTTAACGATTTGTCTTGAAATAAAACGTTATATAGATATAGTAGTATTAGTAGCATACGGTAATGTGATTTGAGTGGAGAATGATGAAAAAAGATTAATTGAATTTAGATTATGTTAGATGGAGAGATTAATTAATGAAATCTAGAATGGATCATCTTTTTAGTTTTTAATAGACTTTTGATTTATTCATTTTTTAAAAGAGATTTTTTGTTAATAATCGATTTATGTGAAATGAAGTATTGATTCTAGAATGAAGGAGACTATCTAGGGAGTATTAATTATTATTTACACTTCTAATACTATTCTACTAGATTTTAACCTCGCGATACACGGGTGTTTTACAAATCTTGTATAGAAAGATTAAAAGAAACATGTTATTCAAATATTATAGAAATACATATCTAAATATTTTTAATGAGCAAATTTTGCTATTAGTTCACAATGACATAAATTTTAGAATTAAACTTGCATAAAAAGCTAATTGATACGAAATTCACTCATATCAAGTAAATAGTATCCAACCTTTCATGATATATTACTCTTTCTACGGGGATTGTGTTAAAAATAAATTTTACATAAATATAATCGAATAGTGTCGTGCACAATGCTACAATTTATTGTTGAAAGCTATATAATGATGAATATTTTGAAATTTGGTCATAGCCTCAACCAACCTGACTCTTAATGGTAACGAAATGAGATATAACATAAAGCAATTTTTCTTTATCCTTAGATCTTTTTAATCTTATTGCAAAATAAAATAATCAAATCATCAATTTAGTTGAATAAAAATGTTCTTTTTATTTAAGCAAAAATTACAAACACGTTTCTTAATACAAAATGATCAAACCTTATAGTTAAACAAACACACAAACATAGTGATCAAACCTTATACCACATATGAGGTCCGCTAATGCGGACCTTTTTTTTGAAATAGTAAAAAAAATAATTTTTAGTTGATTTTTTTGTGGTGTTTTAATATTTCAAGGGACTCCATATAAATAATCAGTTCAAAATAAATTTTTTTACTATTTTAAAAAAATCGATCAAACTATGTCAAATTTTAAGCGATTAAACCTAACATAGTTTGACCAATGTTTTTAAAATAGCAAACTAATTTATTTTGAGCTGATTGGTTTTTGTGGGGTTATTTGAAATGTTTAAATATCACACACACAAAAAAAATTCAAAAATATTTTTTTACTATATAAAAAAAAATGATCCGCACAAGTAGTATATATAGGTATTATGTATAAAAAATCTCTCTCTCTCTCTCTCTCTCTCTCATTAATCCCGAGTTCTGAAGTAAAGCAAAAAAAATAATAATGGACAAATCAATTATAATACATGGTGAAGTTTCTTGAAATCTTAATTTAAAAACAACACAAATTCTATTAAAAAAATATTGCGAATCTAATTGTAATATATATCTAATCTAATATATTTGATATATTTAAATATAAAAATAGTGCATCTGCATCTCCTCTCTTAAATTTTAAAAAATTCAATGAAAGAGTATAGAAATATATAAATGGTGTCTCTTTTTTTCTTTTTTAAATTTCAAATAATTCAATGATGGAGTAAATTGGTTCAGGCACGTGATAAAATTATTTTAAGAGATTATTTTTATATTTATATATTAGATGAGCACTATTACATGCACCGATTTTGTGTACCCGATGAACAAAAAATTTATACACTTGACAAAAAAAATAAATATTATATTTTTTTAATTAATTATATAAATATTTGGTACATTCAGTATATATTATTAGTGCACAAAATTAATGCAAATATCTTTTTTAATATTAAATTTGAGTGCAATAAATGCAAAGAGAAATGTTCAGACATTTGGTGAAGACATTAATACTGCAATCCATTTTTGGTCAAAGTATTTATGAGTGCATCTGTAGACCTTTCAAGTTATGCATTAATAAACCATCCCAACTGGTCAGAATTATTAGTACATACGAGAAAAAAACATCTTACTTCTTATTTAGTAAACAATAAAGATATGTACATCCCAAAATGTATCTCTAATTATATTTTTTGTTTTAAATGTTTATATTTTATTATTATAAATCCCATCAAAATATAAAATATAATTTATTATTATTTTATTTTATTATAAGATACAAAATAAAAATCACTGCAGTACTGCTCTTTAGTAAAACAAAAAAATGATGAGCTTGTTCAAGCTTTGGTCATCTCATCATGTGGATCAGATGAGCTTGCTCACAATATGAGGTCGTTTCATGTCCATCAAATCTGTCGTGTAGGAGGGTAATATAAAGGGAGATTTTACCGAGATTAATTTTAGGTGTACTATGAATTGCACGTATCATTATAATGTAGCTACTATGGTCAGTTGCGTGTTGTCCCGTCAAGGTTGGAGTGCCACCGTTTCGGTTTCGTGTTTAGCGGTAAAACAAGAGTACTTTTAAAGGCGTCATACTTTTTGTTTTAAACTATTATAAATTTTTTTTTATTAAGAACGGTCACATAATATATATATATATATATATATATATACTAGTGCATACTCGTATCGAGGACACGGTGATAAATTTGCTTCCATTATAAAAAAAAATTAAAAAAATAATAAAAAATATAAATTAAAAAAATAAAAAAATAATTTAAAAATATAAATTAAAAAAATATAAAAAATAGAAATATTTTAATAACATATAAATTAAATTATTTAAAATTATTTCCCTTTTTAAAAATAATTATTTCCCTTTTAAAAAAACAAAAAAAAGACCCTTTTTATTATTAAAAAAAAACACTTTAGCATGACATTTCATGCTTGGGCAAGGGAAAAAATATCATGCATGAAATGTCATGCATAAAAGTGGAGATATTTTGCCAAAAATCTGTGACACCTCACCTAATAAGATACCGGACGATCACTCCTATATTAAATTAAAACAGGAGTCTCATATGGATCATTCTTAGCATCACTGTCGAAAATCCATTTAATTACTAATAACCTATTACGCCGGTGTCAAAATTTTAACTTTACTACTCTTTTTAATAACAGTAAATAAAACATACACACAGTTTTGCGAAAATGAAACTAAAATTTAATAAAATAATCGAACACTCGGTCAAAATATACAACCATATCGAATGCTGTACTCAAAGAATAAATAAATGCAATTGGACCATTGGCCCGAATGTGTATACAGTACCTCCTATCTAGATTACAAGGATAGAAGTGTCTACTAAGAATCCTGCACGCATCCACAGCTGCTGCAGCAGACGTCTGACTGGAAAGATGTATCATCCAGGCGTCCCTGTGTCTGGACACCTATATATATATATATATAGCAAGAAGGGAAAGTAGATAAACGGGTCAGAGCCTGAGTTTTGAAAATATTTAGGAAGTGCATAAATGCCTTATTTTTAGAAAAAGGTTTTACCTCAAATTTAAGTTTGGTATCGCACTCCCATGAGATACCCATCACCTCTCCACTAACAGTGCACTCCTAGCGCATCCCTCTAAACATCCTAGTCAAGCTACCCTGCTAAACTAGTCTAATCACCCAACCCACTATCAACCCTAGATAGTCCAAGTAATGTACTAAGGGCTAAACTTCACCCCAGTCTCAACGCTATGCCATGTTCGTGCGTGGGGTGTCTCGCAAAGCGAAAACCAAATAAGGAACCCCCCGATACACTACTGTGCGGCACGGTCGATCGTCGAGATCCGCCAGTCCCTCAGTACAGAAAAATATATATGTTCAATTTTACCATAAACATCCGGATCTATCTCCCGGACTGAGAATTCATATACAAAGTATTTATCAATACTTTCACTTTCCTCAAAATTTCCCATTTCCCTTTTTATATTCAGGAAATGTAAATATAAAAGCCAATTCATTATCATGAATTGCTTTAACAAATCATATACTTTTAAAAGCCAATTTTATTATCATAAAAAAATATTTTTCCGTTTTATATCATCCCATTTCCCTTTTTACACTCACGAAATGTACCCAAAGCCATTTTCATTATCATGAAAATGCTTTGATCATATCATATGCTTCCACATCCCTTTTTCCATCCGGGAGTGTTACCGAAGCCAAAACCTTTATCCCATTTTCCTTTTTATACTCAGGAAATGTAAATTAAAGTCAATTTATTATCATAAATTGCTTTAATAAAAATAAGACCACCCCTCCGGGTTTCCCCACTGGACGCGCCCCTAAATGGCTATCATCTTCCAGGGCCTATCTATACAAGACAACCTGGGAACCTACCAACGTCGGGAAGCGGCCATATGCCTGCGGGATAGTCATGACCTCACCCAGAATCACCTAACCAGCGCAGTACAAATAATCGCCCACATGGCCTATAGGACTATAGCCACCCTGCATTCATTAGCCAGGGGGCATCACCATAACGCACGTAACTTCCCTTATGATAGCGATTTAGGGAGGTGTGTAACCATAATTTTTATTAATTATGAAAATCACTTACCTTTTTTCCATTTTGAAAATATTCATATTTTATTTTCAAAATCCTTTATCTCAAATTATGTATATACACTTTAATCACATAGTATATACATATACCATATATTCCTCCCTGAATATATATAAGAATGGCCATAATTGCCAAACCATCTATCGATGACCAAAAATCCCAAAGATTCTCTCAAAGAATCATAATCATGCATTCATATATGCATGATACTAAACCCAAAGTATTTTCTTACTTTAACAAGTAATATATACCAAAATTCCATCTACAGATTCATTTGGATATCTCCAAATCATACAATTTCTCATTTAGCGAATATATAACTATACTCCCCAAATTTATTCTAATCTACTCATAGGATTCACCCGACCAAGATCAATATGATTATGTTATCTCTTTAGATCATAATCCTCTTTAATACTCAAATTTAGAAAGCTCGCTTTAAACTCAAAGAGGAGAAGTAATAACAATCTCCTTGGGCTGAAAACAGGGTACCGGTCGACCGGTCCTGGACCCTCGGTCGACCGCGGGTTGCAAATAAGCCTACGAAACAAAGCAGTAGGCCATTTTTTCTTGACGTGGTCGACCGGCCTTAGGGGCACGGTTGACCGGTCACACCAGGTCCTCAACACTAATTTCCTCAAATCCTCCATCCAACAACCCAATTTCATTATCGGGGTTTCTAAACTACACCAAAAATAATCGCAAACATCTACACGATTAATTCTAGCCGTTATTTTTCCAATTTCCGATTTGATTTCCGAGTTGGTAATTTTAACCCGGAACTTCCATCTTGTAAAAATCATATTAAATCGTAAAAAAATCAGAAAAATACGAGCTCGGTGCCCACACGACCGTATCGAAAAGATCTACAACTTTCATGTTTTGGACGAGAGCTAGATCAGTTCTATTCCAGGCCGAAATGGCCCCACAAGCCACAAGTTTACTATTCGTCGTCTTCTCCGAGACGATTTCGGCCTTTAAAGCTTCTCCCAAACTTTTGTCGCCTCACCCAACGTCCTACAACCTCAACCAACTACAAATACACATATAATACGGGTTCTAAAAATCCTAGAACCCGAAATCACCCAATAATTTAGGTTAAAACCTAAGTTTCTCCAATTATCCAATTTTAGGGGTTTATTCGTTTTAACTCCCGAAAACCCGTTTTATCCACGAATACCCAACCCAAAATCTTTAGGGTTTAATTATACCAAACTACGGTATGAGATATTTATGTAAAAATTGAAATAAAGCAAGTAAACACTTGCCTCGTGGATAAAATCCGACGTACTCGAGTCGAATCCGACAGAGTTGGCCCGAGATCTCCATTTCTCTCCTCTTTTTTTCTTCCTCCTCTCTCTCTTCTCTCTCTTCTCTTTCTTCTCTTTCTCTCTTTCTTCTTTTCTTTCCCTTTCTCCCTCTTTAAATAAGAAGAAAAGGGTTATACCCCCTTAAAATCCAAAAACGACTCGTTTACACAATTACGAGTTACTTTTACCTCTAAAATTACCCGAAACTCAATTTCGACAATCAGACACTCTTTTCCGACTATCTCGGCCATTTCGAGAATCATGGCGCAGTCCAAATTTTCATCTGAGGTACTTGACCACAAATCACTATTCCAACCCAAAATAAATAAATGCGGATTTTCCAATTAAAAATCTTACCTCGTGTCGCTTTACTCAACGGTGACATATAATTAAAATATTTTGATCTATATAGTCCCAAAAATAATCACAACATCATTCGAAATCATTTAATCCTCGAAAATCCCAAAAATTACTATTTAGGAAAATTTCTCAAATTCTAATTTATAATTAATTATGGAATATAATCGTCTTCAAAAAGTGCGGGTTGTTACAAAATCATGCTCATTTATTATATGAATTTTTTAACTTTTTATCAATCATTCTCTATAAAATATTTTCCCTCTCCAGATAATTTTATTTTAACCATTCTCTCACTTAAAATCTTACATAAACTTTTCATTCAAGCCCTATACAAATTTCACCAACAAATTATCTTATTAATTATTGAAATAACGTAATAGTTAGGATTTTCAATCATTGAAGTTATAACAATTAATTGAGGTGTTAACAATGAGTGTGACAACCCTAAAATCAAGGTTCTAAAAAATGCGAGGCGTGACCGAGGCGTGGAGGCCAAGCCTTAAGTCTTTAAAGCCTAGGCGAGCCTCAGGCGCAAAAATGCGTGAAAAGGCATTTAGGACTTTTAAATATATATTAACATTTTTAACAAGAACAAGGTTATTAAAAATACTAAAATGGTACATACCTTGAAATGTATTTGAATATATGTGTGGTGACAAGAAATCTCAACACAAATTATAGGTAAATGCAATCACGAGAAAAATAAAGAACAAGAATAAGAATAATCACAATCACACCACACACAACACACAACACACAACACACAACACACAACACAAGATGTACGTGGTTCGGTAAATTGTCTACGTTCATGGTGGTGATCTCAGTTTATATTTCTCTTCTCTCCAAAGGAGTATTTTTAGTTACTTGCCCTTTGCCCCGGGCCAGGGGTACAATATATACATGAAAATTAGGAGAGTGGGGGTATTGGGTACCCACACGTTAATCCACTCTCCCTAGAATATCTCCTGAGAGATTTTAGGAGTAGACTGGGTCGTCCCTGTTATCCCTCTCTCATTATCCACAGTTTGAGGCTTTCAAGTTTGGGTCGAGCGCTCGCTATTTTTAATAGGGCATAATCCGGCTACTCCTTTGGGCCTGCAAAGAGGGAAGTGGTACACGTAATTGCCCCTAAAATTTTTGGTCCCCGATTTGGGCTCAAGAATTTTAAATAATGACTCTTATTATGCCCGGATGGCGCTGTTGTGAATGTCGTGAGGCTTGGGGAGTGAAGCGTCTTCTCATTAGGGATTTAGGCGGAAAATCTCTTTGGTTAGTGTGAACCATCATTAGAAGGGTTTAGATTTTTGAGTTGCACCGATCTTTGACATTGCTTCATAATATCCAATTCTCTAAACGTTCTTTGCACTCTAGTGTACCTTGTTGCTCCCAAGCTCTGTCTTTCATCGTCTTCAAGTTGTTCTTAACTCTTCATCTCTCCCTGCATGTTGCTTTGCATCGTCTCAGGCTGAATCTTACTTCGTAAGTCTCTGAACTTCTTTATCTTTCTTTGTTGTTGCTGTTAGGGTTTATTTATGGCCAAAATAGGTGATAGATCTGTGGACGAGTTTAGGGAGTTCTATAACATCCCCAGCTGGGTGGATATTGAATGTGCCCCTATTCCTCGCAATGTTAGAGACATTGAGGATGTGTATTGGATTCATGTTCTCTTGTGTCTCAGAGGGGTTTAACTGTTCCCCTAAATCACCTGTTTTTACACTTCTTTAATTATTTCTAAATAGTCACTGTCCAATATTTGGAAAATTGTTAATGACATACATAGGATCAATCAACTCTATGGCACCAATTTAGATCTCACTGAAATCTGCTATTGTTATACCTTTTTTCGAACGAGCTCGGGTCTCCTTTACCTGTAAGCTAGGAGTCCTAATAGGGTGTTGGTAATCAATCTACCTGATTCCTATAAGGATTATTGGCATGAAGGCTTCATTGCCAAGAACTGGCAGTTCCCTCCCCAGAACAAGGGGACTAGGTACAGGGGACCTACGATTCCCTTCTTCGGGGAGGAGTACATAGGTAGATATTTTTCTTGTATTGCTTATTGATTTACTGTTAGTGTGTTCTTTTTCTTATGTCCTCTTTTTTTCCTTTTTCAGCGAAGGTGAAGAACCTGGAACCTGATCCCCACGAAATCCGAGTTGTTGAGCTGATAAAAGCTTGGAAGATAAGGGAACCTCTCGCTAACGACGAGCATTCGAGATCGACTGCTTTCCTTTTAGAGTAAAAAAACATAGGAACCAACTTCATCGTTCGACCTATTGATAGCATTCCTCACCTCGATATCCTAGAAGAGGTCGCTGCTCAGCCAATTCAGTTAGACGAGGAGGAGAGTAGCTCTGGTGAAGGCAGTATAGGAGGTGACATAGGTGGAGCTGAGTGTGATTCCAGTGAGGAGAGTTCGAGTGGTGAGGGATCTTCAAGTTCGGAGGAGAGTGCAGAGAGTTCTAGCGATGAGACTATGGCTCCCCTAGGAAGAATTTAATCTAGGATGATGATGAGGATAATATTCCTCTGGCTCGTAGGCTGTAGAAGAAGAAGTTTGGGAGTGGGGACACTGCCACTGGCTCCCAAACTGTGGCTCACGAAAGGGAGAGGAAGAAGAAGGAGGAGGCATTGATGAGGGAAAGAGAGGGGAAGAAAGAGGAATAGAGGAAGATGGTTAAAATGGAGAAGACGGAGAGAAAAGAAGAGAGGAGGAAAGAAGAAGCGAGGAAAAAAAAGGGACAGTCCTTGGTGCCCGTGTCTGCCTTAGCTGAGGGGGCTTCCGTCACTCTTGCTCCTTAGTTGGCTCCGACAGTGCTCAAGAGAGCAGTATTACCAGCAGATCGCCAGAGGTCATCGAGCATGGGGACCGACCAATTAGCCCTAAAAGCAGGTCAGGGGCTAACCTTGGTAAGTCTACTTTTACTTCTTTACTCTGAAATTTTCTTTTCCATACCTTTTTCACTAACATTTTCTTACTTCTATGCAGTTTGTGTCTGATTTCACCATCCTCTATCACAACCGTGATAAGCTGGCGGGGAAAAATTTTGAGCTAGAGGCGAGCCTAAAAGATGCTAGTGCTTCTTGGAAATCTTCTGATCTTTCCTTGGATGAAGCTAACAAAGAGAAGAAGGTAGCGTCTAAAGAGTTGGAGGAGCTGAGGCAGTCCTATGACATAGTCTGTACGAGCAATCTAGCCGTGGTTGAGGAGAATGAAAAGCTTGTCGAGAAGACAAAAAAGATGAAATCTAAGGCCGCCACCATCAAGGAGAGCTCTTACAATGCTGGGTGGCTAGCGACATACGAGGATGTTGAGGCTCAAATCGGCTACATCAACCCGTTTAACTTCAAGAAAGGTTGGGATAAGGCTTTTCTTATTACCGAGGTGGATGTTGATTCCCCTCTCTTTGACAAGCACGACCCTGGTCTGAAACCTATTGTAGAGGGCGTGCCTCCTCCTGCTACCAATGAAGGTGTTCCAGCTGTTCCAACTACTGCTGCTGATGCTCCCATTGATTAGGGAATGGTGGTTGTTCCATCTGAGGGAGGTGCAAATGAGGCTACTGCAGATAAGGGGAAGAAGCCAGCATCCTCATAGAAGACTCAGGTTACCAACTAGTCTTTTTAGGTTGCCCTTGTATTTTTTTTATATTTCTATTGTTCTCTTCTTCTCGCTGATGTAGTTATACCTAAACTATTTTGGTTTTAATGAAATGAAGTTTTATTCCTTTTCATATACTGATCTATTTACTCTCGATGCTTGTATGATTTGTAGCTTATCGATCTGGAGGAATATATCCCGACTACTTCTCGTCTAGGACAAATACTTAGTACTAATGTGAGAGACCAAGTTCGTCATGCCTTTATAAGAGTTTGTAAGTCTATCTGATTAAGGAACCGGGACTACAAGAACCAATCCAAGCTAGTTGCTAAGTTAAAAGATAGACTCGAGGAGATGCGTCAGATTGGTGCCTCTATTCAAAAAGAGGCCAATGCTCTTAAAGCAAAGCTCCTAGAAGCGTTTGAAATCAACTTGGTTGGCGAGATACTCCAATAAGAAAATTATACATTGAAGCAAGAGTTCTTCCCTTGAGGGAGAATGCATTGAGCACAGTTACGTTGCTTATCCAAGGTTTTTCATCATCAATGACACAACGGGTTGAAAACCTTCCCATCAGTTCTCAACATGTGAGCGAGAATGCACCGAGCAGAGTCCTTTTGCTTACCTATGATTGTTCATCATCGATGATACAACGAGATGGAAACCTTAGAAGTTCTCAGAGGGAGATTGTCGAGCTAAAAGGGGATGTCACTCGAGTGCATGTGATTGCGATCGGGCTTCAGCAATATGTTACCATGTTGAGACAGTTGTTCAAAAATGGTCCTCGGTAATCCTGGGCGAATGGCTACGACCAGGTTTGGACTGATGATCCAACGAAGTTGAAGGAGGTCGAGGAGTTAGCTTTTGTAAGAGGGTGGCTGAGTTCCCTCAGGGAGTTACAAGTTCCCAGGAACTCTGCTCTCTGGTATAGGCATGAAATCTCTCCCTCAAATTTGATGTCAAACCCATTAAGAAGGGATGATCGCTAGAATCCTATAGATGCGATCCTAAATCATCTTCTGGAGCCGAGTTTAGACGAAGTCGAGCAGGAATTCACTCCTCACCCAGATGATGGCCGAAGAGCGCGAGTAGCTGACTAACTCGCTCAACGACCTGGTCCTCATTAGGATTTGAATCACTTAGCATATGTAACTCTTTGTACATGTAATGATGTAATGAAATATTTATGTTTTGTGCGATTTGCCGACTAAACATATGTTGTTTTATTTTTGACTTTATTGATATCTTATTCAGTTATCTTGGGCTCTTCTAACCGACTAGATATGACGTAGTCAGAGTCGATTGTCGAGTGAGTATCCCCCCATTCCAGTATACTTTAAGTGTACCATTATACCTTTCTTTACCGTTTAGGTCATTTCGTCACACTGCCTTAGGCCTAAGTGAGGCAATGACGAGGATACACCTAGTATTGGATATTCTATTCGAGCAGGATTTTTAGGCCAGACAATGTTGGTGACCAAACTGGGTTGGCCACATTGCCTAAGGGTCCCCTATAGGGCTTCATGTATTGCCAGGGTCAAGCTAGGAGGTCATTTGTGTTAATTGACAAATGTCTGAGGAGGGTCATTACATATCGACCCTGCTATTTTAACTAGTAAGCTGCTCGTGATCTTAGTTTTGCATGTTAAGAGGGGAGCCTGTGGCTTGGAAAGGGTGCATATAATAAAATGTAGTTAAGAAAACCAACACTTCATAAAATGCCAATGCCAAACAAATCTTATTAATCAGAGAAGAATTGAAAATTCAACATTAAGTTTGCAAAAATAAAAAAGAAATCTATAAGTAAAATTTCTTGAAGTTGGCTGCATGCTAAGCTCTTGGTATCTCCCTGGCCTCCAGCATTTCTAAGTGGTTGGCTCCTTGTAGGTCGTCTCTTATCACCTTGAATGGTCCCTCCCAGTTTGGTCCTAGCTTGCCATCCGATGGTTTCACAGCACTGCCAAGAACTTTCCTCAAGACGTAGTCCCCAACCTGGAATGTTCTTGGATTGACTATTATTGTTATAGTTCTTTGCTAGATGTTGCTCGTAGGCTTATAGTTTCACTAGAGCCAATTACCTTCGCTGGTCGGCCAAGTTAAGTTTAGCGAGCAATGCTGCATCGTTCTGGCATTGGTCGATCAGAGTGGACCTCATGGTAGGGAGGCCAACTTCCAAAGGGATAATTGCCTCCATCCCTTACGTAAGTGCGAATGGTGTCTCTCTAGTTACTCGCCATGGGGTGGTGCGGTAAGCCCATAGGATATGGGGATTTCGTTTACCCATGATCCATTGGCTAGCTTTAAACGCTTTTTTAATCCATCGATCACCATTTTGTTGGAAGCCTCGGCCTGTCCGTTGCTCTGAGGGTATGCCATAGAGCTGAAGTAGTGCCTGATCTCATAGTCGTTGCAGAAACCCTGGAAGGGGCCACTCTCGAACTGGGTTCCGTTGTCAGTGATGATAGTCCTGGGGATCCCAAAGCAAGTGAAGATGTTTCTCCATATGAATCTTGTCATATATGCGTCTCTAATGTTTGCTAGTGGCTTTGCCTCTATCCACTTAGTGAAGTAATATGTTGCGACCAACAGATAGTTGCGATTACCTGCTGCAGTTGGTAAAGGGCCCACGATGTCCATACCCCATTGGGCAAAAGGCTAGGAGCTAGTAAGTGACTTTAGGTCGCTAGATGGATGGTGAACCATAGGTGCGTGAAGTTGGCACTTTTCACATTTCCAAGCATAGATTCCAGCGTCTTTCTGCATGTACGGCCACCAGTACCCTTATTTCATTGCTTGAAAGGCTAGGGAACTGTCCCCAACATGACTCCCATAGATTCCCTCATAGAGTTCATTCAGAACTCTCTCAACGTCCTTTGGATGAACGCACTGGAGGTAAGGGTCGATTAAAGATCTTTTGTAGAGCTTACCCTCTGGAGATAAGTGAAAGCGAGGAGCTTTAACTCTTTATGGTGGGCGGTCTTCTTATCTGTTAGTAGTACACCATTTTTCAAATAATCTTTTACGGGGTCCATCCAACTGTGGACTTTCTCAATCTGGAGAACGTGCTCTATATTCGACAATACATTGATCAAGTTGATATTTGGCTAGGCAAGGTAATCAATATGAATTGTCCTCTTCAAGTTGGAGTTAATTGCTGAGCTTAAGGCTGCTAGGGTGTCAGCATGGCTGTTCTGTCCCCTGGGAAACTACTGGACATTGATGTGCTCAAATTTATCTATCAATCCTTTCACAATGACGATATAGGCCTCCATCCTCTCATATCTTTCGTTGAAATCACCACTTATCTGATTGGAGACCAACTACGAGTCACCAAAAATTTGGAGTCGCCTTTCTCCGAGCATTCGCATATTTTGTAAGCCTGCGATCAGTGCCTCATACTCTGCTTCGTTATTAGAGGCTTCAAATCCAAGCTTGATTCCTTGCTTGAGCATTGTATCTTTGGGGGTAACCAATATGATTCCTACTCCTGTCCCTCTAGAATTGGAGGCTCCATCAATGTATAATCTCTAGACGTCTGACGCTGGTGGAACTTCACTCTGATGAATAGTCTGGGGTTGGTCGCAAGGCTGTTCTCCTATAAAATCAGTGATGAAAATGACGAGGACCTGCCCTTTGATGGAAATCCTTAGCTGGAACTGAATGTCAAATCGCCCGAGCTCGACCGACCACTTTGACAGTCTACCTGAAAGGTCTGCTTTCCTCCGAAATGCTTTAAGAGGGTGGGATGTAAGTATGATGATGGAGTTGGCTTCGAAATAGTGTTTTAATTTTCTCGAGGCTACCACTAGTATAAAGGCGAGCTTTTCTAGTGGTAGGTATCATTATTAGACATCCAAAAGAATCTTGCTCGCATAATAGACTAGGTACTAGATCCCCTTTTTCTCGCATACCAGTGCAGAACTCACAGCATGACTGGTTACTTCAAGGTAAAGGTATAAAGAATCATTCTCTTGAAGGATTACGAGAAAAGTCATTCTGCTGAGGTAAGCTTTGGTTCCTTCTAATGCTATCGAGCAATCCTCGTTCCACTCCACATCCTTTCTTTTCTTCAATAATCGGAAGAACGGTTGGCACCTTTTAAAAGACTTTGAGATAAACCGATTTAGGGCGACGAGCATTCCCGTGAGCTTCTGTACGTCTCTTATCGTTCGAGGGGGATGCACCCTATTGATAGCATCTATCTGGGCTGGGCTGGCTTCAATATATCTCTTGCTGACCAAGTACCCAAGGAATTTTCCTGACTGGGCATCGAAGAAACACTTACTCGCGTTGAGCTTCATTCGGTACTTCCTCAGGATTTCAAAGGTCCTTGATAGGTCAGAGAGGCGGTCATCTTTGATCTTACTCTTGATGAGCATGTCGTTGATGAAGAACTCCATAGTGCTTCCCATTTGGTCTTTGAACATCTTGATGACCAACTGCTAGTAAGTTGCTCCTACGTTTTTGAGCCCAAAGGGCATAACCTTATAGCAATATAACCCAACTATGGTTATAAATGCTTCTTTATCTTGATTCGGCTCTTGTAGAGGGATCTGGTGATATCCAGAAAATGCATCCAGGAAGCTTATCCTCTCATGTGCTTATGTGGCATCCACCAGCTGATCAATCTTGGGGGGGGGGGGGGGGAGCTATCTTTAGGGCATGCTTTATTGAGATCAGTGAAGTTGATACAGACTCTCCACTTTTCGTTACTCTTGGGGACAACCACTAGGTTGGATAGACACTTGGGGAACTGGACTTCCAGTATGGATCCTGCATCTAACAATTTTTCAACTTCCTTCTCCACTACCTTAGCTTTCCCCGGAGCATTTTGTCGAACTTTCTGTGCTATTGGTTTAAAAGATGGATCAATGTGCAATCGATGATAAGTGATGTTAGGATCAATCTCGGGCAACACGTAAGGCTCCCATGAAAATACATCTAAATTACTCCGAAGTAGGGTGGCCAACTACGTTTTTTGTGGTGTGTGAGTGAGGTTCCAATCAAGAACTTTCTTTCATTCGAGTTGCTAATGGCTATGACTTCCTCCAGTTCCTCGACGACTCTTTCAGAGGGGAGGATCATGGTCTCCTCCACTGCTGGCCTGCCATATTTTAGTTACTATTTGGAGGGCATTAGCCTCTCATGTTCCTCGTTCTCTCTTCTAACTTCTTCAACTTTCTTTTTTGGTTTGGGACGGATGGACGCTATAAAGAACTTTCTTGCCATCGCCTGATCTCCATGGATCTCCCCCACTCCTCATTCAGTCACACATTTAAGCATATGATGGTAGGTAGATGGGAAGGCCTTCATCGCGTGAAACCATCCTCAGAGAAGGATTGCTTAGTAGGGTGAATCAATATCGACCACAAGAAATTCGATCATTTTTTAGATGTTTCCTACCCTTACTGTCATGATGATCTTTCCCAATGGCATGGTTATCTTTCCAGGGAAGCCAACTAAAGGAACGATGGCTTCCTTTAGGTCGGCGACACTTAATTTCAACTTCCTGAACAGGTCGAGATACACTACTTTGGATGAGCTACCTTGGTCGACGAGCAACCTATCGACGTCATAGTTAGCTATCCTGAGTGTAATGATCAGTGCATCATGATGTGGGATTTTCACTCCCACCAGGTCTTAATCTTTGAGCACAATATGCTTGATGTAGTCGACATCTTCTGCTCGCCGATGCCTTCTGCTCGCCGACGCTTCCCAGCTTGTGTTTTAGATGGATAGATCTGAAAGGCTTGCATTACTGCTGTAAGCTTTTTTACCTCCATCTGAGTCGTATTTCCTTGAATATGTTTGAGGTCAGATTCCCCATGAATTACTGCGAACTCATGGCCGATGTCTTCCTCGAGCACGTTATCGGGCCTTTGATCTCCATTGACAGCTACCTTCTCTGCCTTTTTCTCCACGAACTTACTCAAATGTCCAGCTTGAGCTAACTCTTCAAGGTGGGACTTGAGGGATTTGCAGTGCTTAGTTTTGTGTCTGCCCTCATTATGGAAAGCACATCTTAGTGCGTTGTTCCGCTTGGAAAGGTCTCCACCCATCTTCTTAGGCCACTTTATGAACAGTTCATCCTTGATCTTTGCCAGAATCTTGTATATCGGTTCTCTGAAAACTGTATTTACTACTTGAAATGCCTTATAGGCATCACACTTGGGGCCATTATTGCCCCCATTTTTACTCCCTTTCTTTTAACCCTCATTCTTGTGGCTCCCATTGCCAACAACCTTGGCGCGACCATTTTCTCCTGCACTGAGATGGGTCATATCTTCGACTTTGGCATATTTTTCAATACGAGACATCAAGTCGTCGATGGTTGTGGCCTCCTTCTTAGTGAGGGGCTGGTGCAAGAGGTAGGATTTGGGTAAGACAATCTTGAAGGATGCAACGACGACCTGCTTCAAGCAGTCCTCGACCTCGTTGAACACCTCCCAATACCTCTTCACGTAGTCTCTGAGGTTCTACTAGGGCTTTTTCTTCATTGTCAACAAAAAATCCATCCTCTTAGGATGGGAGTTGATAGTAATGAAGTGAGCTGTGAAGATCTCTGCCAGGAACTCAAAGTTCCTAATGGATCTGTGGGGGAGTTTCTCGAACCACTTTTGGGCCCCATCATGCAAGCTCGATGGGAAAATTCAGTACATCAGTGCGTCCTTATGGTTCCAATGGGTCATGGTCTGCCTATACTATCTTATATGGTTGATGGGATCAGTATTTCTATCGTAGATCTTGAACCTGGGTATTATGAACTTCTTAGGGGCTTCCTCTTCTTCTATTGCCCTTAAAAAAGGGTATTTCATCTGGGTCCTGAGAGCTCGCTTGGCTAGCTCTCTTATCGATCTGTCACCCCGATGTGCTGGGTGTTGGTCCATCTCTCTTCGAACCAAGTTTCGTATATCGTTGTTCTTTCAGCCTGGGCTCGTGTAACGGAGAGCTGGTTATTATTGCTCGGACTAATCATCATCTGACCTGTATCCCTCAATTCTGTAAGACCCATGCCTTGGGCTCCCTCCTTGGCTACGAGATCTACTCGCCTGAGGTATATGAGTTCGATAATGATGTTGCCTCATGTTACGATGGAGTTATCTCTCCATACTTTTCAGTCTCCTCTTGAGGAGAGCAGTTTCGGATTTCTACTTATGAGTAGCCTCCTCCTGCTCTTGGATCCTTGCCTCATAGGCATCGATCGGCCAGGAAACTTGTGTAGACCTAGATGGACCTTGGCTTTCTTTCAAGGCTTGACGTTTCGGACGAAGCCTTGGGTTTTAGCGTTGAACTTTAGATCCAGCCCTATGAGGGATAGGTTGCTCTTGAATATACCCCGTTTGAGGGGAATTACTGCTGTGATCTCACATTTTAGGTTCTTGTTAGTGAAGGCTTTCTTAAAGGAAGGAAGACCGCTTCCTACAGACGACGCCAATTGTGGTGACAAGAAATCTCAACAAAAATTATAGGTAAATGCAATCACCAGAAAAATAAAGAACAAGAATAAGAATAATCATAATCACACACAATACAAGATGTACATGGTTCGAAAAATTTCCTACGTCCACGGTGGTGCTCTCAGTTTATATTTCTCTTCTCTCTAGAGGAGTATTTTTAATTACATGCCTTTTTTCCCGGGCCAGGGGTATAATATATACATTAAAATTAGGAAAGTGGGGGTATTGGGTACCCACACGTTAACCCACTCTCCCTAGAATATATCCTAAGAGATTTTAGGAGTTGACTGGGTCGTCCCTGTTATCCCTCTCTTATTATCCACAGTTTGAGGCTTTCAAGTTTGGTCCAGGTGCTCTCTATTTTTAATAGGACTTAACCCGACTACTCCTTTGGGCCTGCAAAGAGGGAAGTGGTACCCAAAATATGCAAACTAAAGTATTATTTTTTGTAAATGCAAAGATAATCACACAAAAAAATGTGCATTTTTTTAGGCGAGAGGAAGAGAGGTTTGGGATACCATTTGTCTTTTAATTATTTTGAATGAGCTATTGGTCCATTTTTTTAAAAAGTCTTTAAAAGACGATATCATTTCACTAAAGCATTTTTGTTTTAAAAAAGTGCGTCTTAAGCCTTTTACCAAGAATAAGATATAAAAGACTTAAGGCGGGGTGTTTCGTCCGAGCCTCAAGCCTAGGCGCGCCTTTTAGAACACTGCCCAAAACTAATGAAAATAGCTCAAATATTATGTTTAAGGTCATTTTTGTTGTACAAATACATTTTTTTAGTTTTTTTAACCCTAGAAAAAATAAAAACCCAAAAATAAAACTTTACGGTGGTTCGGTATCTGACCCCCGAAGAAGATGATGATTTTCGGGGTGATTATCCTGAATCAAAGTTAAAAAAAACATTGAAGAAAAATTTTCATTCAGGATGATTATGCCGAATTAAATGCATATATTCAGGGTGATTATGCCGAATGGAATTTGTGTATGTGTGTGTGTGTGTGTGTGTGTGTGTGCGTGTGTGTATTATTGAAAAGTCTCATTCAGGGTAATTATACCGTATGCAACTCATATACTCTGGGTAATTATGCCGAATTAAATGCATATACTCGGGATAATTATACCAAATGATGTTTGAATCTATCGAACCACTAGGTTATCAACTAGGGTTTTGTATTTTAGGGTTTATTATTTATGTGGCATTTTATCAACATATGAGGGTATTAAACGTTCTTTACACCAAAAGTTAACACATTATTGTTGTTCAACATATTTTTAATATGTTTAACATATTTTTCAAGGGTTAGTTTAGTTTATTAAAAACCTGTAGTTCATTAAAAATGTTAGGATTCAAAGGGTTAGTTTGTTCAATGTACTAACCAGATTTGTGTAATCTTTAGTTGAAGTTGAAAGAATTTCAAGATAAAAGGTTTGGTTGTTGAAGATGGAAGGTTTGGAGGTGAAGAATGTGTAGAGAGACGAAAGGAAAGTGTTTAAATGAATTTTAAATTTTAAATATGTGGTGGCCCTTTATGTGGTATTGGGAAGTAACTATTAAAATTAAGTGGTATTTTAAAGTAAAAACAAAGATGTGGTAATTCGAACCAAAAAATGTTGTGCCCTGAGAAACGCCCTAAAATAAGATCCGACCCTCCCGTTATTTATTATTTTAAGTATAGTTATATATGGTTACACCATATTTATACTCTAACACCACTTTTATCCTTAAACATAAAGCGATGAAGAATTTTGTTTTCTTCTAAAAGTGTTGTTAACAGTCATAAGAAGGATGAAATTATTTTTGGCCTATTTTCTTTGGAGGTATATTTGTCAATCTTTTAAATAAATTGATGGCTCATATTCCAGCATCTAGTTCAAGGGTTTACTTTATTGAGGTAGGTATTATATTCCCACGGTACTTCGAAGAGGAAGCATTAGGAAAATACTTTGGATTGATTTTTTCGAACTTAAAAGTGATTAGAACCCTCTTAAATACACCTTTGGAGGAGGAGGCTACACTTGTCACCAATAAATTTTTCATATTTTGGGACACCAAATATTAGGGGTGTTGTATTTTTAGATTATTTTTCATCATAGAAATGCATTTCGCAGAATAAAATATATATTTGGCTTACATATGTGTATTGTGGGTGTTGGTAATTTTCAAAATATTCTAGCTTGCATTATAGAAATTATCAATGTTCACAATGCAAATTAAATAACTTATTTTTAAAGGAGGTATAACCCACATGTGAGATGCGTGGGGGAGTTTCTTCAGCACACACACACACACACACACACACACACACACATATATATATATATATATATATATATATATATATATATATATATATATATATATATATATATATATATATATATATAGAGAGAGAGAGAGAGAGAGAGAGAGAGAGAGAGAGAGAGACGACTCATTCATCACAAATTTAAGCTATAAAAGAGAAGGAAAAATATACGTAAAAAGGGAAAATATTATCACTCAATATAATATACCAACCAAAAGGACTTATCACATACCTCACATGAGAAATTCTTAGAAAATGACACCTAAAAAAGACGCAACACACATACACAAGAACAAACACATATCAACCTATAAGACGTGTAGTACAAATTAATAAATAGAAGGGAGATATAATCGGATGACATCGTCATTCTCTTAGTTTCATTTACAAAATCAGTTTTAATTACAAATTTTCTTTAGCTATTCTAATATACAAAGAAATACTTAGAATAGCTAATGCATCCTCCCTCTTTCTTTCTATGTAAGTGTGTTAATGATCTATACGATTTTTTTGGAACGTGGGAAACACCCAGGTATGGGGAACTAAGCATGGTCATAACTGGTAAGAATTGGTGGGAGGTTGAAATATGGCAACCTCTATCGCCTCATAAATGAACAATGTAGTAATGCAGGGAAGAGGAGAAGAGAATGAAAATAGAAGCAGAAAAGACATGTTAATGAAGCAATTGAAATGTAACTTTCTTTTTATGATGAAAGCAAATAAAGAGGCTGTAACACCCCGTATTTCCGAGTATTTATAAGTTCATTAATTATGATATTTTTAAATTACACATGTGTCATAATTTAATTGAATTAAATATTATGTGGTTATTAAAATATTAATCGGGATAGATAATGATTAAGATTTATGCAATATTATTACTAAGTGAATTGTAGATGATTATTTTATATCATAGCGAGGGATAGTGACGTGAAAGTATTATATCTCACCCAGGAGTAGAGTGTAGACTATACGAGGTCGTGATAGAAAATTATTGTTGGGTGACTCAGATGATGATTTTGAGATCACGGTTGGTTCCATAAGGGTCGAGATAGTCAAAATAGTGTACCCAAGGGTAGTAATTGGATCCAGGAGCCTTTTTAGACATAACTGGACGCACACGGGGGTGTTCGGGTTATTTAGAGTTGGCCCATTATCCTAATGTCGTAATTTGAGTTATTTAACCTAAGTTAGAGAGTTTGGGGCAGACATTGTGATTAATCTAAACCCTAGAATTGGGGAAGGAAGAAAATAAGGGAACTTTAGGAGTTAAATTCGGAGAGGATTTGGGCGTGTGATCATCGATTCGTCATCTACAACGTGTAACTAGACTCTAAGAATATTGAAAGGCAATTAATTAACTTGCTTCTGATTTTTATTTGCAAAAACTCATGTTCATATCATGGTAGGTGTAGACAAACTTGTTTTAGGGAGGGTTGTCATATGTTAAAATGAGTTTTTGGGGACTTAGGTATTAGATGTGAAATTAATGCTAAACTAATGATGAGATGATACCATATATTGTTGAAATATGAATTTAAGTCAAAATTCATCAGCTAATCTAATTAAATTTGGAGTATAGACTCAAATTGAATGAGGAATTTGAATATAAGTGAGAAAAACCCAATTCATGGATAAATTGATTAAAGTAGAAATCGTCAATGTGTAATGATGTATTTGATGATTAAAAAATATTGGGAACATGTATTAAACGTTAAGTATACTTTGGTTGAGGTTTGGATTGGATTTTGGCATTTTAAGGCTTAACAATGGTGGAAAACTGACTTGGGGAAATAACTGGTTCGTTAGTCGATCAACCGATCGATCGGGGTCATCGATCGATCGATGAACTCTAAATGTGGGCATATCTGCTTATTTAAATTTAAAGGTATAATTTAGTTGGGGTTTATTCCAGATTTATTTATTTAGTGAAAAATAAAGAGGGAGCCTATTACCTAATAATTATGGGTGAATATAATTAGGATTAGAAAGGTGAGAAAAGGTGAGAAACAAATAATGAATTAAGTGAAATAAATTCATAAATAGTTATATACGGACCAGTAGAGTGAGTTCGAGTATTTTAGCAAGTGAAGCTACATAAAATTATTTAATGGATGTGAAATTAAATAAATTTAGAGTCGAAAAATAGACTCGGTGATTATGGACTAGTTCTACGAGTGTTAGGCTTGGTGATGATTGCATTACTTTGTATGAAATATGCCCAAATCTATGCCTTGTTAGGCCCGTTGTATCATAAATAATGACCTTTTAGAGTCTTTTTTGTAAATTAAAAGAAAAATACAAGTTTGAAAAAAAATTGAGTTAAAAATGTGATTTTAATAACTCTGGAAGGTGAAATCGTAATTATCACACTTTATGGGCTTAAAAATAATTTTAAATATTTATCTAGGAAAAATAAAGTTCTCTCTGAAATTTGGTTGAATTCTAACATGTAATTTTTGAATTTTGGGGGCGAAAGTGCAAACAAGGGTAATTCTATAGTTTTTTAAATATTTATGATCCTAAATTTGAATTAATTATTTTGTATTTTGTATTTTTACAGGTACCCTATGTATTTGGACAACAGAGGAATCGATGTGCAAAAATTATTAGGACACATCGCGACGTGACACGACAAGGTTGACACAGCTGTACTAAATATTTTTATAAAATCGCTCGAGTGTCCGTTGAGGCCGTGTCATAGCTTTTGGAAAGGTCTTGACAATACTCACAACTTTGAAGTTCAGACGTAAATGAGATTTTGAAGTTTTGGAGGTAAAAAATGTGATTAAAGTTGGTGGTGTGAATAGTGCCAAATTTGGGGATAATTATTTCCAACCTTTTTCAAGACTCTATGAGATAATTATCAGCTCAAATACAACCAATCAGTGTGAGTCCCAACCCATCCAAATACCCTACCCCTAAGACTATAAATAGGACCACTGGATTCATTATTTTGTAGAGAGAGTTGTAGAGAGTCACTTTAGAATAATTATTGGTAGTGTTAGTTTGAGTGCTTTATTTATATTTGAGGGCTAATAATTATTTTGTGAGAGCAATTCTGTCAAGAATATTTGTGACACACCATTTGTAAGTTTGATTATTTAATGAAAATTAGCTTTAATTCTTGCAAATTTATTATGTCTACAATTATGCTCGCTTAATTTCCTTACTAGGAATAGGTGAAATTTATCATGTGTGATTTAAATTCATTTTTGTTCCCGATATGTGGTAAATACATAAAAAAAATTGGTATTCATTTAAAACGACATGAGAGTGCGTTTGAAACCTTCGTCATCGTTTGAAAAAAGAATCATTTTTTTAATTTTAAATATGAGTGCTTTTTGATGAGTTATACTTTTATTAAATTGATTGATAGCCCATGCTTAAAGACTATATTTTGAAATTTAAAAGTGAATTTTTAAGGGAATAGGGATTTTAGGCATATAAATTTAGAGACGTTAAATTTTATTTCTGACTTATAACATGCTATTTTTTCGAATTAAATACGACGAGAGTCGGTTTAATTTGAGTTATAAAATCGGGAATGCCTAATTTAAATTATTGAAGAATGTTAGCTAGACGTGATAAATGGATCCAACATCCAACTTTTCACGCTCCCTTGATTATATCTTTCGTAGTCTTACTTTTTGTTTATTTTGCTTAGTTAATATCACATTCCAATTCCAAACCCATTTCGTCTAGTTGGACAGTCACAATTATTTTTAACGAAAAAAATTTGATAAATCCTCGTGGGGTTGACCCGTACTTACACTCGCTATTCTATAATAGCCCATGCACTTGTGATATTTGATAAAATTGACAAACACTTGGGATAACCTTATTTAATTCAATTATATAAATACGGGATTGTGATAGTATATATATATATATATATATATTTTATAAATATCGGTGTGAATGATAAATATGTAAAAGCATACCCCTCTATTGCTATCATCGGAGGTTGCGTGATGTGAATGAATCCCATGGCTAGTGAATGCAGGGAGAGTGTAGTTCCCATGTCACATTGTCCGGTATTTGATTGTGTGATTTATTTTAGAGGTGAGATGTTTTGAATATGATTCGGTCTCACTTTGGGGAAAATATGACCGCCTCCACTATGTTTTCCATATTTTTACCAAAGTTCGGTGTGAGATAGTCCAACTTGTGGTAACCGGGTTAGAGTGACCATACCTAGGATATGATATCATTATAGAGACAAACATCCTGTGAGTTATTACTTGAGAGGATGGTTATTATATGCGACATGTGTGTGAATGTTGTAGTATACAAGTACATATATAATACGAGTAAATAATTATATATGGGATATATACATAAAGTGTGAATGTATTTCAGATATAATGAGTGTGAGTGTTATATAATTTATTATTGTTTTAAATATAACTAGTGGGAACGTTATATGATTAAGTGGTATTCCAAATATAACTAGTGCGAACGTTATATGAGTAGTTAAAGTTGAAATGATTAAATAAGTTAATGAGTTGAACAACTTATAAAATCAAAGTAAGGAATACTTAGAGTAGCGTGATAAAATGAAGTGTAACAAGGCTAGTTAGGTGGGATAGGGTAACTAGTTGGGTTAGAAGGTCAGCGTTAGGTGTGCATAATAGTTGAGAGGTGAGTAATATCTCAAGAGAGTGCGACACCTGCTTAAATATGAAAAGTGTTAATGCATATTTAATTGTTGTATTTTAATTATTTGCTAAATATTTTTCAAAAGGTTTTGGACTCTGACCCGTGTCAAAATATCTCTTTTTCCAAAAACATTTTAGGTATCTAGCCACAGGGATTACAAGCTTGATGACTCATTCCAGGGATGCATAGCTGCAGCATTGTGGAGGTTTGCAGGACTTTGTGTAGACGATTCTGTTATTCATTCCTAGATTAGGATTTTTGATTGAGTATTTTATTTTGACCTGATGATTCAGTACTTCAGTTTATTTATTAGACATTGTGGATTTAGTTTATTATTTTAGACTTGAAGTTGGCTTTTAGTATTGGGTACCAGTGGTTTATTCAGTAGTATTATTTTATATATCCGTCATGTGATTGTTAAGATTATTATGATGTAAACAGTTTGGTTATATTGTTTAATTCCGTAAGTTATTACGTTAACGCAAGATAAAATTTGGCACCGACTTAATTTAACATAGGTGGTTAGTAATTTAAAAATATTTTGATAGTGATGCTAAGAATGAACCAAATAAGATCCCTAGTTATTTTGATAAAGGACATATCACTCGTGATTAAACTAGGTGGGGTGTCATAGAGGCTACGAATCCACACACTAAGAAGAGGATAAGAATATGGGAAACGAAGGAGAAAGGACATCTAAAAAATTCAAACGCTTGAATATAGCTACTTACACTATTGAACCGTTTGAAGATATATATAATTATTGACGCGGACAGTGTATGTTTAGGATGCTTTCAAGCTACAAATTTATATATATACATTGATAGATTTTGCATGTAAAAAATGATTTATGTATAGATTATCTAATATATCTATCTAAAAATGGTGTCTTCATTTGTCAATCGGCCATGTGGATAGTAAATTAATTCCTAAGTTATCTAAATGTTTGCTCCTCAAAAATATTTCCACCCTCAACTCCTAACAGTATAACTCCTCAAATACTTGCCTCTTCATAGTGTACCCGCCTCTTCTCCAATCATTTGAATTTTCATCTTCTTTCTCTCTCTCTCCCCCCCTCCTAATGAATGATCCTATTTATATGTCAATCACCATACTTTTTCCATGCCATCTCTCTCTCTCTCTCTCTCTCTCTCTCTCTCTCTCTCTCTAGTTCTGCTGATAAAGGTGTTTGTATGATAAAAGAGCCTACCTTGATAGCAAGGTATTTCTCCATTATCCATGATTAAATAATTAAAATAGTTAGAAGTATATGTTCGGATGAAATATGTTTGTAAACATGTCCCATTTATATTTTAATTTTAAGCCCTAACGGAAATTACATTTTCTTTCTGCCATTCTTTATATAATGTACTTTTCATGCTTTATGCATCTTAAGTGTTTGTGGAATATTTCACTAGTTATTTCTTTTGTTTGGATGAAATATAATCAATGGCCATGGTCGTGCCTTTCTTAGTTGGGGCCTACTTTGCGATCGACGTATATGTGGGAAGTTTGAATGTGTTTGCATGGCATAAGCTCAACAACAAAAAGACCAGGCTTATGATACCGACAATTGCATTTGGTTTGATTTGTAAATATGGATTGTGGATTTTATTTTCGCCAGACCTTGCTTTGGCTAAGTTTACTCCGCCGATTTGCATGAGTTTCTTGGCCACTAAAAAATTATGAGAAATATGAGATTGGATAACGAGGGAGGTCGAATAAAATGCGAGAACTATATTTTTCTTAAAAAATAATGTAGTTAATGTGCTAAAATATGAAGTTTTGAACAGGTATAGAATGTATATTGATGACAAATAAAGACACTTATATGAGCTCATGAGGAGGAAAATTGGTGTCAAGTGTAAAATATATACAAATCCATATTATTGTGATGGAAATGCTTGGTTAGTTTCCATATTATAGACTCTAATTCATATTTATTTTTTCTTGAACAATAGAAAAGAACTCCTGATATAATAAACTACTCGATCTTTTATTTGAATTATATGACATTTGCATGCCATGTCAAGGACATGAAGGAGAAATAAAAAAATCTACAAAACTTTATTCAGTGGTATCTTAGAGTTCTCATCAAGGTGGTTTGAAAGTTGTTAGTGAAGTGAACAAATAGAATATATATTTTGTTGTGATAAATAAACTTTATTTAAACTCTTTATATTGTAGTTTCCTCTAATTGGAACATTTTGGATAAGAACACGTTTCCTTCCTTCCATTAGAGCATGTGTGAAAATCTAATATTTATGGATCAAATTATCTTCCCATAATTCATTTGTATCTATATGTGCTAAATGTTGACGCTATAACAAATACATACCCGTAAATAATCAACGTTACGATTTGACGATAATAAACAAGTCTTAGTTTTCGGCATAATATGTCATATCTTTTTAGTTAATGTGAATTACATGTTGTTTTATAATTTTAAGTATTTGATTTACAAATTTATTGGTGAGTGTCAATTTAAGTCTATAAAAACGTCCATGGTCCCATTCTTACTATGTTTTTAAAAATAGTGTTAGTATTTTTTTAACGGCTAAATAGAATTATTCTTAGAGAAAATATTAAAACCCATAAAACAAAAAAAAAATCAGCAATTACAAGGTGATAGGCACAAACATCCGCCTCATTAGCATGAGCACCAAGAAAAAAAGGGATGCAATATTTAGAGAGGTGGAGCGAATATTACAAACCGAGAATGCGAGACAGCTAATGACACACTTATTCCAATCACAGTGTCATGATAATTTGAATTCATTGGTGTTTAAGTTATGTACTTCTTTGAAGTAATTTTTTTATTTACTTAATTATGTAATCATTGTTGCTTTTCTAAATAATGTAATATTTCTAATATCTGTTTAAAAACTTATTTTTCAAGAAAGGAAAAAGATTAGGGGATTTTACCAAAATTATGTAAATTAGAGGTATAAAAGTAAGTTTTAATCATTTAAAGTTCAATTCAACTCACAAAATGATCAAAGCTATTTTGCAATAATTTTTTGGATGGTTTTACTGTATCACTTTTTTTTATTCTTTAGCTATTGTGCACTATTTTTCCCATGTCACATATTCTTAAGACTAATTTGCCGTTGGATTATCTTTATATTGCATTTATCTTATAATTGTGAACTCTTTAATGTCATATGTATAGTTTATGATTCAACAATAATTTTTCTAACATATTTAAAGCTCCTGCACATTGCGCGAGGCTAAAATCTAGTATACATATATTTGGGAATATTTGACAATCACTACAGTTACCTAAAAATGGATATCGATGTGGGTGAAAAGGTAAATGTGAATTTAAAGGTTGTGTTTAATAGTATTCTGAAAATATTAATTGAACACGAGATTTTTTTGAAGTTGTTATGTTAGAATCAAAGAATGATATATATTATATTTTTACCCCATAAATTTATAATAATGGGTTTTACCCAAATTTTCATGAAATTTATAATTTATAATAAATGTTATTTTGTCTCTAAGAGTGTGATTCGTTGGATATTTCCAAAACAACCTTGAAATTGAGAAATTGAAAAAGGCCCCCAAACTTTTAAGTAATTGTAAATTAGTCTCTGGACTTTTAAATAATTGCAAAATCACCTAGGAGTTTTGGTAAATTTATAAAGTTACCTAAACTTGTGATTTTTTAGAAATAATCCCCAGTGTTTAAAAGTTGTTGGACTTTAACTTTGTAAAAGAAATTATAAAGGAACTGTTGATGTAAAAAACTAGATTGCTCTAATTATTCAATCACAGATAAATAAATAAGACAAAGATTTTTAAAGTGGTTCGGCTAGGAATAAAGCCTACGTCCACTGTTATGTTATTGCTGAGTGTTTGTGGAATTCTTGATTACAAGATCTCTCAAGAAATTCCGGTCCCCTTGAATTGAGGATGATACAAGGTATTTATAGCCTTTAGGCTGTACATGAAAGGTCCAATACATTAAATGATATACATATGAAAGGGTAATACATTTAATGCAGAGTGTACGTCAAGAATATAATGAATAGTTGAACAGTTGTCCGTCTGGTAATTAATGATACGGCCGACATGCAGTTCGGACCGCCTTAGTTGCTCGTTGATCAAGAGTTCCTCGGAGTGCTTAGAGTATCTCGGGATGATGTAGTTCCTCGGGGTGTTGTAGTTCCTCGGGGTATTGTAGTTCCTCGGGGTATTGTGCCATGTAGATTGCCACGTGTCTTGTTATTATTGGTCCACGTCAGTAGATTAAATTTGGTATCAACAGAAGCCCCCAATGCTTCATGCTTGATGGGTTACTTGAAAGGATGGAGTATTTATTCTGCAATGTTGCTCGGTGCTCGTGACATTCTTGATCTACCTTCTTGATTTGTTCAACATAAAGTGCATTATCTTTTGGACGACATATGATGTCGTTTGTAGCTTGTCATAATCTTCAAGTATGTTGATTGGTTTGCTAGCCGACCTACTGCCTCCTATGAGCTAGTGGTGGACTTCGAAACATTTTCATATAACTTCTTCTTCAATATTGGTTGAGATAGTAGTAGCAAAGATCTCAATACTGTTGATGTTGATTTTGATTTCTACCTCTGCTCGGGGACGGATAAGAGGTTCTCGGGAACGAGCAAGTGCTTCTCGGGAATGAGCAAGAGTTTCTCGGGAATGAGGTAATGCTTCTTGGATAGATCATCTGTGATGAATATCAGAATGTTGAAAGGTCTTAACTTCATAAACTTCTCTTATGATCCTCCTGTTGGTGAGGAACCTGTTTCAAAAGTAGAAGGAAAAGAAACCAATAGAATAGGAATTTCAATGTAATAGTTAGTATACATTTTCATTCTCAATGTATTTTGTTTTTTATTTTAATGAAAGACTTTCATTTTTGTTCGCAATCTTAATTGCTATTGTCTTGTAAATATCAAACACTTTACATTTATGCATACGTATTTGTTAAAAAGATAACAATATTGTGTTGTTCATCAGCTTAAAAAGTTTACAAAGTATTAGTAACGTTGCTCGATCACTTAATAATAAAGTAATGAGTATAAAAATGTTCAAACTGTTTCCAACCAACCAGGGTGGATAAATAATGTTTGTCGACCAATTATAGTTAGTGAGAGTTTATCCTCGACTAACCATACTTGGTAAATTTTCAAATATTTTCATAAAAAGTGTCCGACCAACTAAGGTCAATAATTTTTCCTCGTTGACCAACTACAGTTAGTGGGTTTTTATCCCCGACCAACTATACTTGGTGTATTTTGGAATATTTTGTTCTTCAAAGAACTTTTTGTAATAATCTTACCTCTCGACCAACATAAGTTGTAATATGAGAGTATATTTTTATCTTACCAACCGTAATTGATCATGCTGGTGTACACTTTTTGGCTCCTTAAAGCTTTTGGCTCCTTAGAGCATTTTTTGGCTCCTTAGAGCATGTCCTCCTAACCAAAGGAGGTTGGCTACTTATAGCACTTTTGCTCCGTAGAGCTGTCCTCCTAACCAAAGGAGGTTGGCTACTTATAGCACTTTTGCTCCGTAGAGCTGTCCTCCTAACCAAAGGAGGTTGGCTACTTATAGCACTTTTGCTCCGTAGAGCTGTCCTCCTAACCAAAGGAGGTTGGCTCCTTAGAGCACTTTTTGGCTCCTTAGAGCATGGCTCCGTAGAGCATGGCTCCGTAGAGCATGGCTCCATAGAGCATGGCTCCGTAGAGCATGGCTCCTTAGAGCATGGCTCCTTAGAACACTTTTTGTTGATCCTGTAACATCCACAGGTTGATCAGCGAACAACTTTTGTTTCTCGGGAGTATTAGGAATCCTCCCAACCATTTCTGCATTGCATCCTGTAACATCCACAGGTTGATCAGCGAGCAACTTTTGTTTCTCGGGAGTATTAGGATCAGTAAACTCTGCTACAGCTTGTATTAATGAATGCCCATGTCAATTTTTCCTACTTTGGGTATCTGATCTCTGCACCTCTTCCTTCGTCATTGGAGATCGCAACTCTAAAAGAGCTTTGATCGTTTCTGGATTCGCTTCAACGTCTCGCTGGTTGATAATGTACCCGAGGAACATTCCTTCTCGTATTCCAAATATGGACTTCGTCGGGTTAAGCATATCGTTGACATAGACTTCCATATTACAACTGATTTGCTCGGCAAAAACCTTGTTCATCAGCCGCTGTTATGTCGTTCCCTGTCTTCAGGTTTCATTTTGATCTGGTGGTAGCCAGAGGAGTAAGTATCCATGAGCAGCTCGTGTCCCGAGGTAGCATCCGCTGTTTTGTTGAGATCGGTGAAATCAACACACATTCTCCATTTATTGTTTTTCTTCTGCCCGACGAGGAGATCTAGATCTCTCTTTGGCTCGGTCTTCATTTCCTCTTGTGTAGCTTGATTCTTCTCGGGGCTGGATGCTCTTCTTCTCGTATGTCATGTCAATAAGTGGCTCAGCTTCTATCCACTAAGTAAAATAATCTACTGCGATGACGAGGTATTTGAATCTTCCTCGAGTCGTCGGCAATGGTCCAACCAAATCAATCCCCACATAGAAAATGGCCAAGGATAAATGATGGATGTCAATAATGTTTGTGAAGTTCTTCTGATGGAGGAAAAGCGTTGGCACTTGTCACATTTCTTGGCATAAGCTATACAATCAGCTCTCATCGTCGGCCAATAGTATCTCTGCGTCATCACCTTTTGCAAAAGTATTCGACCTGCTACATGGGCTCCACAGGACCCTTCATGGATCTCTTTAATCAATTCACCTCGGAGGGATGTACACATCTTTGCAAACCTGCCATAATTCCTCGTCGAGCAGCTTTAAACTTCCATTTCTTGGCAGCGAGCTTATCTTCCGAATACCATTATACCGAGCAGCTTTAAACTTTGGTTCCTTAGCAGCGAGCTTATCCTCCGGTAATTGTTCCTCCTTAATATATGCTCTGATAGGATCCATCCAAGATGTTCCTAAATCAAGGGTAATAATATTCATCGTCAGGTCTTCATCTATGCTCCGACTTTCTAATGCTTCAATCGCAGCTCGGTACGAGTAGCTGATGCTAATCGGTCCAAGGCGTATGCTCTCACATTCTCCGTTCTTGATATTCTTACCAGTTGAACAGCAACAAACTCTGATACCAACTCCATCACCTTTGCTTGATACTTGATCATCAATTCTCCTTTGGATGCATATATTCCCAACATTTGGTTTACGATCAATTGAGAATCACTGAAGACAATAACCTGTTGTGCCTCCATAGTATTTGACAAATTAAGACCTGCAACCATGGCCTCATACTCAACCTCATTATTAGAAGCTTTGAATTAGAAACGTAGGGCGTATTCCATGTCGACCTCGTCTGGGCTGTTCAAAACGATCCCTGCCCCACAGCCTGTAGTGCAAGATGAGCCATCTACATATAGTCTCCATATATGCAATTTGTCTTCTAATTTCTGGTCTGACAGAGTTCCTCGGTGGAATACTTTTCGCTTTCTTTCATCATGTCCTGATAGTTCTGAATACACCTCTTGAATTTCGATATACCTCCTGAACTTCAATATTCCTCCTGAACTTCAATATACCTCCTGAACTTCAATATTCCTCCTGAACTTCAATATTCCTCCTGAACTTCAATATACCTCCTGAACTTCAATATTCCTCCTGAGAAAGTGATTAGTCGGGGTTGAATTTGATGCTCGACTGCATGATGATATAAGAATGTGCCACCAAATGAACAAATATATTTATAATAGAAGCCCCCAACTGTGGAATGTGAACTTTGAATGAGATTTATCGACCAATACCAACCGGAGTTGGATTTTATCTACCAACCGGAGTTGGATTTTGTCTACCAACCGGAGTTGGATTTTGTCTACCAACCGGAGTTGGATTTTATCTACCAACCGGAGTTGGTGGTAATTGATAATAAATGATGAAGACTTCCTCGGAGCTGACCAACAGATTGTTGGGAATAAGATAATATAAAAACTGGAGACCTCCTCGGCGCTGACCAACAGATTTGTTGGGAATAAGATAATATAAATGCTAGAGACCTCCTCAGCGCTGACCAACATATTTGTTGGGAATAAGATAATATAAATGCAGGATACATCCTTGGATCTGAATAAGATATAATAAATTCTGGAGACATCCTTGGATCTGAATAAGATATAATAAATTCTGGAGACATCCTTAGATCTGAATAAGATATAATAAATTCTGTAGACATCCTTTCTGAAATGAGAATATAATATGCATCCAAATAGATATAAAGAATAATTAAAAATAATAAAGTGCCTCGCCGATCCGTCGAGGTAGAATCATATAATGCCGAACAAGAATAAGATCTTTCAGAACATAAGAATATGGCCGAGAACGTTGTCAGGCCTGAATATAAATAAGAATTATCCGAACGAATGTTGTAATTCTCCTTAAAGCTGAATAAGTATCTTGTCGAGGCATAATTGCAGAATGCCGAATAAGAATAATATTTTCCAGAACATAAGAATATGGCCGAGAACTTTGCTGGGCCTGCATATAAATAAGAATTACCCCGACCAACTATCCGTTGGGGGTGAAATATAATAAATGTTACAGTTCTCCTCAGAGCTGAATATGATAATAAGTATCTCTCCGTGCTCCATGTTTAGATGAATATAGAATATGAATCCCAATGGATATATAGAATCATTTGTGCTGGAGCAGATATCTGGGCCCGAATATAAATAAGAATTACCCCGACCAACTATCCGTTGGGGGTGAAATATAATAACTGTTGTAGCTTTTCCTCGGAGCCGAATATATAAAGAGAGAAGAAATTTTTCGAGCTCCATGCTGAGATAAATATAAAATATGAATCCGTACGGATATAGAATAATTTGTGCTTCAGCATTCGTCGGCATTGAATCTTGTGCCTGTAAAAATTAATAATTTGCTCTACCATATGTGTAGGCTGAATTGATTAATCATGAGAATAATTTACTCATCCAATCAATATATGATATGTATCAGCATAAAAATTTCAAAATATGAAATAATATTTTTGTGCCACACGTGTGTGAGATGGACAAATTTTTATTAGATATGCGCCATAAATAAGACGTAAAGGTATTTAATCTCCAACAACTAAACAGGTATTAGTTGCTGTTTGAAAATTATTTATCACTTGGTTTTAAAAATATTTTTGGGGTGATCACAAGTTAAAAAGACTTAAGCCCCCCTGTTTGTCCCCAAGCTGAACTCGTGTTTAAAGAAATATCTGGGGTGCTTCGCATTTTTTTTTATACCCCAATATTCTACCGCTGCCGACAAACGACATGGATGTTGCCGACCAACATTTAAGGATAACTCAAATTATAGAATATATGGTTGGATGATGCCGACCAACAATATAGATGGCTGACCAGAATATCTCGAATCCTTAGATAAAAAAAATAGCATTCGATGTAAAATTTAAGCATTAATAATGTTGATTAAATGAATAATTATCTAATCCACTATATCGTGTGATTCCGATAAAGAAACCATGTGATGTGATGAACGAAGGGCTAACATATCAAATTTGTGCCCAGAGTCTTGGTATGGTCATGATTGTTTTACTGATCCTCTTTTACAAGAGGTGGGTAATGATTTTTCAAGTGAGAGAATTTTTTTTTTTTTTTATATTGATCCCTTCCTATTCCCAATTTGGAGAGATAAAAATATGGTGAATGATCGAAATTATTACCAAATTTATATAAAAAATCAATCAATTTGATTTTATTGACATAGATGGAAGATGAACCAAATTAATTATATAGTTCATAAAAATGAATGCAAAGAGTTTCAAACTTGTGAATGCAAATAGACTCAAACTTGAAGAGAGAGAAAATAGATCTGGGTCATGATTTCCATGAGAAGACTTTTCATTGTCTTTAACCTTTTCCCATTCTTTTATTAAAAATATGATGGGAATATGAATAGACATCAAATATCTTACAAAATTTATTTCAAAATCAACAATGAAAATGATCAAATCTTATCATCGTCGTATATATTGGCATATGTAATCATTTAAAATATTTATTTCATGATATTAAATTAAAACTTGAGAATCAAGCAAAGAATTATGATTTATGAAATCTACTATTTTTCAGATTTCTAAATAAGAATTAATCTAACAGTTATGATTTAAAAATCATGATATGCAATATTTTGCAGATAAAAATTGGACAATTAATTTATGTATATAAACATAAAAATCGTGATTGAATCAAAAGATTTATGTATAATTGATTATACGTAGAGAAAATAAAATCTTAGCTTTTGGTGGAGAACAACGCTTGTAACACGTTCCCACAGACGGCGCCAATCTGTTGATGTAAAAAACTAGATTGCTCTAATTATTCAATCACAGATAAATAAATAAGACAAAGATTTTTAAAGTGGTTCGGCTAGGAATAAAGCCTACGTCCACTGTTATGTTATTGCTGAGTGTTTGTGGAATTCTTGATTACAAGATCTCTCAAGAAATTCCGGTCCCCTTGAATTGAGGATGATACAAGGTATTTATAGCCTTTAGGCTGTACATGAAAGGTCCAATACATTAAATGATATACATATGAAAGGGTAATACATTTAATGCAGAGTGTACGTCAAGAATATAATGAATAGTTGAACAGTTGTCCGTCTGGTAATTAATGATACGGCCGAGATGCAGTTCGGACCGCCTTAGTTGCTCGTTGATCAAGAGTTCCTCGGAGTGCTTAGAGTATCTCGGGATGATGTAGTTCCTCGGGGTGTTGTAGTTCCTCGGGGTATTGTAGTTCCTCGGGGTATTGTGCCATGTAGATTGCCACGTGTCTTGTTATTATTGGTCCACGTCAGTAGATTAAATTTGGTATCAACAGGAACCTTAGCATTTTAGAAAATTATTAAATAAATATTAAATGTTGTGTTAAATGAATTTAACTCTAGAATGGATCATAAAGGAAAAATAAGGGTTTGATTTTATAGAAGGGATAAAATTATAAATTGTGCTCAAAGTGTTCTTACATGGGTTGGCCGGGTATAAAATATAAAAAAGTGAAAAGGGAACATAAAAAGGTAGTTTACGACCTAAGTTGGATATTTTGTTAAATACATCGTGAGCTGGGTATTTTGTTAAAATTAGGCGTAAGGTGTGTATTTTTTTAAAATGATGGTTGAACCGCAAATAAATGAACTTAATGAAAACTAAAAGTGTTTTTACAGAGGAGTAACCCGAGTAAATTTGAGAAGGGCCTGGAACTCTAGGGTGAGGCTTCGACTTAGACCTAAAAATCATTAGCCAAGGAAGCAGTGGTTATGGCATTTATAGTATACAGTGAACTCCAAGATAAAATGATAATTATGAAAAAGCAAACGAATTTGGAAAATTCAATGAAAAAGAGAATTTATTAGTTAAATTGTTATAAAAATTGTATTAAGGGTGTTAAGCAACTCCGTCCATTAATCATAATAAATATGTAATTAGTACAATCCGACTCTAATTAATTTAATTATCCATCCATTAATCATAATAAATATGTAATTAGTAAATTGGTGAAATCAAAGCATAAAATTAAATGAAAGACCGAGTGCTTGAAAAAAGATGAATACTGGGTGAGTAAGTAAAAACAAGGGTTGAACACGGGAATGTGCAGGTAACTTGATGTGTTACTAAAGGATTAAAAAGATAAAGAAATAATATCTGGATGTGTGAGTAATCCTTAGGTTTGACAAGTTTATGTGGGAGTAATTCTTTTCAAATACCACGTGTGTGTTTTGAAATGATGTTTTTAAGATACATCGAATGTGTATTAATGGTTATTTTTAAAGGAAACCAGGTGATTTAAAGATAGTATAAGAATGTGAGTTTTTCCAAATTAAACGTGTGAGTTAATGGATCAAAGGATATTTTTAGTACAAAAAGACAAAAGGTGAAGATAAGGGTTAATGATATTTAATCGGATTAAGAATAACTTTTAACAATTAAACATGGTTAATGCATATACTGTATGGTAATATCATATAAAATTATACTGGGTAAATTTATGGGTATAGTATTTCATTCGCTTCTTTCCACCGTTAGTTTATGTATTGTATTTTTGGGGACTCCACTAGGCATTGGCTCACCTCGTTACATTTTGCTATGAAAAGTTAAGCAATGTTCCATATTTTCATAGAATTTCACAAGTAAGAAATTATTTATTCTTACTCTAGTATCTCTGATCATTTGAACCCTAGGATATTACTTCATGGGTTCCACACCTGTCATTATTACTTTTATGTATTCTCAAAATGGAATTGCATGATTACTTGGTAATTGTAACTAACTAAAAGAGACTAGAAACACTATTTAGGTTGTTTCACATCACTTCACATTTAACACGATCATACCGAACCAGATTGACCCACGTGAACCTCAAGTTTTGGGTTACGACATTACAACTTGGTATCAGAGCCCTAAGTTCAAGTTCCTTTTGGCAGTGATATGTAGCCACTAATAAGCATCCAAAAGTATATATTTATACCTCCAATATATGCATTATAATTTCTAGTTCTCAGTAAAATTGTCCTATACTAGTATTTTATTTATTTTATAGGTAAATACATACTTGCAGTTTCAAACACATTAATTTAAGGTATTTTGAGAAAATACGACCACATATGCACTTTCAATGGAAAATTGGTAAATTCAAATGATAAATTTTGGACTCAAACGTAAAACAGAAATTGTAAGCCTTGAATCAAGGTACGCCTGGGTTCAAATTGTGTGTCTATCGAATTTCAAACGAAGGAGTTATGACTGTGCAAAGTTCAAAACTAAGAAAAAGTCAAAGTCAAAGCCTCGTGTTATTCCCGAAGTCAAACCTCGTGATCCGTGCACTATAAAAATATTTTTGACGTCAAAGTCTGGGTCACGTCGATTTTTGCAGTTTGTTAATTGGAGGACATATGAAAAAGATATGAAATTTTAGGTTAAATGTGCAATTATTCGAAAATGGTTAGAATAAATGGTATCGAATATGTAGTTGGTTTAGCTGAATAGGTTCGTGGTTTGCATACGAGAGGTCGCGGGTTCAATACTTTTTAAAAAAAACTTATTTTTTATTTTCAGCTCAGATCGGACGGTTGAGGGCACGCCATGTGGCAGCTTCCCTGACCCTTTGATCAGCGCGTCCACTTCCTTCACATGTGACCATGCGCGCACTACACTTCCCATGTTCATCCAAATTCCTTTATTCCCTATTACCACTTTACACCCGAGAATTTTATTTCTTTAATATCTCCTCCATTGTTTCACCTTTCTTCCTCAATTTTTTTTTTAAATTATATTTTATCCCACACCTCTAATATCAGCAACCACACTCCTAATTTAATTATTCCTTACCCATAACCCTTTTATTATTTTATTATAATAGAATATATTTTTATAAAATCAAAAACTTATTTTTGATTTTCATCTCGGATCAGACGGTTGAGGGTGCACCATGTGGAAGCTCCACCTGACCCTTCGATTAGTGCGTCCACTTCCTTCCAATGTGCCCACGCGCGCGCTACACTGCCATGTTCAATCAGATTCCTTTATTCCCTATTTCCACTTTACACCCCAGAGTTTTATTTCTTAAATATCTCCTCCATTATTTCACCTTTCTTCCTCATTTTTTTTAAAATTATATTTTATCCCACACCTCTAATATTAGCAACCACCCTCCAAATTTAATTATTCCTTACCCCCTTTTATTATTTAATTAAATAAAATATATTTTTGTAAAATTCCTAAAATATCCCTAATCCCTAAATTCCAACTATAAAAAGGGCATTTAATCTTCATTTCAAGGGTACTAATTTAAGGGAGCTTGACAAATAAGTCATATTTATATAAGGAATTTTCTAATTGGTCCTATCATAACATTTCCCTCCCAATAGGTCCTATGTATACATATAGTGAATATTCATTCTACGTTTATAAATAGGAGCTATTGGACCAAAAGTATTCTTTCATGGGACCTGCTGGAGGAAAAAAATGATAGGACCTATTGAGGTACATACTTAGTAAAGTAGACTAATTAGTAAAAAAAACAATTTAGAGAGCCAAGTTTTAGTTAGAAGACACTCTTTCAGTTTGTAGGTTAATTTAGTTTAGTGTAGTGTAAATTTTATTTCTTTCTTTTGTAATTTTGTAAAGAATTATGTGAAATAAATTGTATTTCGAGATACTAATTGATAGTTTGTGAGATATGTTTTGAGAGGCAAATACTATCATAAATTTCAGATTTGTGGCCATTCTTAATTTTTTAAGCTTGGAGGTTCAATGAAAATGCAAGGAGAATTGGTTTATATATTGTTCTCTTCACTTTAATTCTTTCATTTACGCCTCTCATGAATTGTTTTTACATTTCATATATAAAAATAATTCACATGTTAGGCCAAATACCCCCATTCAAGGGTAGAGATGAAACTTCTATATTCTTCTTTTATTTAATTTAGTTTTATAATTTCTAGTTTTGTTATGTTATTCTGAAAATAGATATTGGACTTTTATGTTTTAAAATGGATTTCGAGAGAAAACATTCGGTTCTAGTCATGCTTCGAGAGAAGGTAATTTGTTTTTAATGAATCAAAAAATTCCCCTCCCATGAGAGATGGGGTGATCTTGTCCTTAAGAAAGAACCTGGAATTTTTATTACATGAATTTCTTGAAAATCAAACTAGATGTAGGCCTTTCTTAAGTTAAATGATATTTTAAGAATTTCTAACTTTAGAACTAAATTTTCAAGACTTAAAATAATTTTAATAAATGGTCCCTAGCAGGTAGTTTATTAGGAGAGTTTTAATCTTACTCTTAAAGAGTTTTGTGAAAGTCTAAAATTAATTTTCGAAGAAATATTTTTTTAAATTACACTTATGACGAGAGACGATTTGTAATTTAAATACATCTTGGAATATTCTAAAATAAAAAGTTACTTAATTAAAATAAATAATTGAACCGTAGAAGTGGATTCTCCTCCCTTGTTTGTTCTCATATTATTTACTTCACTCATATTTTGTTTTACTTTTTATTTATTACTTTAGTTTAAATAGTAGTTTATCATTAGTAGTATAAACACCCCTTTAACAATTATTTTAAAAGTCCATTACATAGTTTTCAAATTGTTCATATCTACATTAAGAAGCACGAATTGACACCTTACTTTCCCGTATACATGTTTTAGTGCATTTATAGGTACAAAAGAGATTTTTGATTAATAGTCTTTATTTTACAACGACATACACAAAAAGACACCTTATCAAATGGCGCAGTTGTCGAAATTTTAAGCGTTGGACTTTGCTCATATTTTGATGATAGACTTTTAACGAAGTGCCATTGTCGTATTTTCAAGTTGAGGAGAATTTTTGAAGACATGTACATTTATTCCTTTGCATATATTCTTAATGTTCTTAAATTGGTTGTGTTAGGACTATTTAAGGCTTGTACATTTATTTATGGTGATTTGAACATTAATTATTTGTAATAATTAAGTAAAAAGAAAAAGAAAAAAGGGCAATTAGACAACATAGAGAGAGAGCATTATTGCAGTGGATAGAAGACTCTCTGTTTTGGGTCTGTAAGAATCCCGAGGACAACTGAAGTTAGGCAAACTCCCCCCTAAGCGACTCAACTTTGTGTTCACCCTACGTATGTAAAAGCCATAGGACGTACATTTCTTTATCACTCGCGCCTCTATAATTAGGGAGTCCATTTATTATTTGACTAGTTTCTCATATGTGACTTTATTTATACATAATCTTACTTTAAATGACTTGATGAATTAATTAGATTTAAGGCTTATACATGGTCATTGAAATGAGAAGGGATTTCATCACCCGACTTAATCACTTAACCTTTGTGTGCAACCCTAGCTATCATTAATATTAAAAACCAATCAACTCGATAGACAATAGGATACGGTGTTCATAGGACCATTTTTGAAATAGTTTAACTTATAGGACAACCCGTAAAGTCCTCTCCACATGAAAAATCATCGATCGATTCATTTTTAGGCACGTTAGTGTCCAGGGAAATTGGGTTTTAAGTGCGACCGACCAGTAAAATGTGTTTATGTCGCCCCCAAAATTGCACCGACCGACCATTTCATTGTTGTAGCTTTGTGAATAATATTTGTGGCAAGCCTTTAGTTGTCTTCTGAAGGAAGTAGGGACACGCGTTTCTCGAAGGTGACGTATAAAACTTAGTGTTTTTCTCGCACGCGAATTAATTAAAATATGATTCTCTATCACTTAATTGAAGATAAAAATTGGCTATATGTTAATTAGAATTTATTATTTTCTTGTACGTGTCTATAATAAATTATTTGCTAATCATTTTTATGTGCTCCGTCCTTGTGTGTTTCAAACTGAGTTCATTTTTATCCCCTTTCAAAATTTCAAAAAACATTTTTCATTGATTTTCTTATATTTAAAAACCCTAAAGATATTTTTCTTCTTTTACAAAAATTTAAAAAGTAAAAAATATTTTTGGAGAAACCTTTTTCTCACTATCCATTTCGTCATGGTCGAAGAAAATCCTTTACGGGATGATTTTAGCCATGTCCCATATTCGTTGTACACCTATTATTATCAAGTCAATCACTTATCCCATGAGCGCCCATACCTTCCCTATCCATGTGAACCAATCGTGGAACAAGTGTATCCATATGAAACTGTAATGGAACCCATTTTGATTATTATCATGACTTATCCAATACCGAGTGGTATGAGGAACCAAACTATTCGTGGAGGATTGATCACCATACCACGCAATATGAATCCCAAACCCTTATTGTGGATTCTCATGCTTTCTAATAGTCTTCATGGAAACCTAGTGCATGCCACCTCACTACACTATCAATGATTATTATCTTTCAAGAAGGCCCTCCTCTCGTGTATGACGAACTTGACCCCGCTTCATACACTTCATATAAGTATTCTCCGTATAGGCCTACTAATAGCGAGTTGTGTTTACCTTAATCATGCACCGTTGAACCACCACCCACCACTTCCCCACCATCATCCACATCCTCTCTCAACATCCCTTTGTAAAATTTCATCCTCGAGCAAGAGCAATTGACTAAATATCAAAATTAAACCCTTCAACGGCTTGAACAATGCTTAAATGATTTTAAGTGTGCGAGAGAGTCAAATGTCTTCACAAGTCAACATATTGTTTCACCAATGTTTAATGATGATGAGTCATCTTATAACATTGATTTTGAGTATAGCCAAGTCTATCACCCCGAGAATCTCGAAGTTGAGACCACTCTATGGTCTGAGCCCCATGTTGATAATTTTTTTGACATATCCACATAATGTGGGACTGATCCTTACCCTAAATATCCAAAAGATTATATCCAAAAATAATCTCGAGTTTATACCTATTGAGCTAACTATGTGTGTCCTCGAGGTACCTCTTCCTTATTGGTTAGCTCCGACTGCCACCCATTGCATCGAGATAGCATGAGACACAACTCTTACCTCTCTTCATATAAATCCTCTACAGAAATATTTGGTTCACCTTGAGTTAAATATTAATGTTGATTGATCTATCTCAGATCCTAATACCTCTTCAAATGCTTTCACCACAGCAGATGGTGACACATCTGTGTCTCAGTCGATCTCTCCAACACTTGATACCAAACTCCCTCTTCAGGTTGCCCTTGAGGATCATTTTGAACCTCAAGATGAGTGTGTGTCCCCTACTCTCGAGTTATATCATCTTCCTCTCCCATTATCTGACTCGATTCTCCACCATGTTTGGAACTTGTTACCTTACCATTTCCATCTATCCATTTAACTCCTTAAAATTGCCACCTACCCATGAACTTTACGAACCATTTCATGAGTTCTTTATCCATCTTGCCACCCATGAGAGTATTTGTGGTGCTACTCTCACCTTATATGACACCGATCTTAATCACCCTTATTCATCCATTCCTCGCGGTGCTTATTACTCCATTCAACTCATAGATGTGTCACTAATGGTTTCATGATTTTTTGAGCGCCACCACATCCCAAATACTAAAAAAATTCGCTTTCCATACCAACTTCAGAACCATGCTTACATGGCCCTTATTGCCCCGACCTTCAATCTCAATAAGGTCTGTGATTAGTGCCTCTTCACCATCACCCTTTCCATCCTTCCATATACTTTCATTCCCACCCGCACTTGTCCACCAATGCTTTGCATCGCATAAAGTACTTTTCTATACAAGTGAATTACCCCTTGTAGCCTTTATAAAAAAAAACTAATTTTTTAGTCTTGTTTGGGGGTGACTCTCATCACCCACACCTTCTGCCACCATGTGTTACCATAGTTAATATCTTTAGAGGTGATTATGCTTATGTCTGCCTGCAGACGTTAAACTTAGCGCTAACGGGATGCAACCCCTCATTTCTTATTTTTGAGTATGAATGTTACCATGCTAGAGGGTAGTTTTCTATCCACTCCCAGTGCTTTATATATGATTTATAGACTTGTGCCTATTTTTGTGCCACCATTATTCTTCATGTTCACAATTTCATCCATCATGCAGCGTAACTTCATTATCGATTGATTTCAGTATACTCTTTCCTTCCATGTTCTTTAAAAACTTCAAAATATGATTTTAAACCTCTAGGGCGGTGTTCTCTTTTTTGGGGGTGGGGTATTTTATAAAAAACGTAGCTCTTTTGAATTTTTTTGTCAGAAATAAGTCATATTTTCACTTTTTATACTTTTTTTCTCGTTCTTGACATGATTTATCCATCATCCATCATTGAAGTCTAGAATACTCTAAATGGAAACTTGAGGTTGATTTTCATACTTAAAAGCTCAATTAATACTTCATAAGGTATATTGCACCATGAATTTCTAGTCTCAACACTATTTATGCACTTATCACATCATGACAGTCTAAAGTTGAAGAGTGAAAATTTAAAAAAAAAATCTCAAGGATGATTTATTGAAACTTAAACCCGTTATATGTGAGATTTTCACCGTTTTGAGAGTTTTATACAATCTCCAAGTCACAAGTTGACTCAAATTTATTTGGATGCTGCACTAAAATCATTTCATGATCTCAACATTCTTCATTTTTGGCATAATCACTGAGAATGACATTACTTTCGAGTTGTAAGAAACATGTGTCCTGTATTTTGTCCTGAGCACTAATACTTCACCCATTTACCATTTCCAACATACCGATACATATTCCCCACATCGTCCATACATAAATTTCCCATTATCACCCTTGGTTTTGAGAAACAGAGTGCTTTGAAATTATATATGTAAAAATATCTTAATTCATGCTCTAAAGACGAATCACATCCCATAAAAAACATCTAAAACAATAAAGATATAGAAAAAAATATGAAAAGAGAAAAAAATAGTAAAAAAGAAAAGCATGCGATCGAATTTTGTGAAATGAAGACATTAATTTTTCAAGTTAGTCCACTCTTCCCAAAAATAAAAAATCATCATATCATCCATATTACCCATATCATTCCCCTCATCTCATACATTAAAACCCATTTTTTACCCTTGGTGAAGTGTTCGAGCAAATGAAAAATCTACTTGGTGAATAACTTGACATTCTTTATATTGTGATTTTCATTCCTTTCGTGGGATCAAAATTCATTCATGTATCCGTTCTTTCTTTTATGTGTGTGAGATGTTTGACCTTATTTATATTTACTCCTCTCCTCACACACAAGAGAGATACACTTACCCAAATCTCGAGAGATCATTTTAGAGAGATATATCCAGTTAGATTTGTAGTTGATATATTGATTCTAAGAGGAAATATATAATATACTTATATGATATTTGTAAACTGTTTTAAGGGATTCCCACAACATACATTGAGTTATTGGAAGGATTTTCCTTCGGTATTATGTAAGTTTAAATATTTCATATACTTCATAGTTCACTGTTTGTATTCCTTAAATGATGGATTGTGTTATATTTCTATGTCTAGAATGAGATTAACCACCCTTTTAATATTTTTTTTTTCAAATAAAATGTTTAACTTTTGTGAGTATATTCATTGCAAACCCTCATGAGACAACACTCATCCTCTAGGGCAACTTAAACGTTTAGCGGCTTGTTGAACATGCTAAGTGAAATTGCTTGTACCCACAAAAGTTGCACACTTTCGGTTTCTTATATTTCTGTCTTTCTTTATTTTTATTTTTGCTCGAGGACTAAAAATGTTCTATTTGGGGGTGGTGTGATAAGCCCTGAAAAGTGTTATATTTATACCTAAATCAAGCGCATGTTAATTGCTAGTTGTCGGTAAAATTGACCTTATATGGGTATTTTGTTTATCTTATAGGTCAAAACATACTTGCAGTTTCAAGCGCATTAATTCAAGGCATTATGCGCAAATACGATCGCATATGCACTTTTAAGGGCAAATTGGTAAATTCAAATGACAAATCTCGGGTTCGGATGAATCATATAAATTATAGTACTTGAATCAAGGTATGCCTGGATTTAAACGACGTGTGAATTGGATTTCAAATGAATGAGTTATGACTGTGCAAAGGTCAAAATCAAGAAAAAGTCAAAGTCAGGGCCCGGGTCATAACCGAAGTCAAAACCTATGACCCATGCACTATTAAAATATTATCAACATGAAATTCAGGGTCACGTCAGTCTTTGTGGTTCGTCATTTGGAGGTCATATGAAGAAGATATGATGTTCGGGGTTTAATGTGAAATTATTCAAAAATGGTCAGAATAAATGGTTATGAAAATATTATCAAACCTATAGTTGGCTCAACTGCTTAGGTGCGCAGTTTTGCATACGAGATTTCGTGGGTTTAATCATTCCTAAAACCCAACATATTTTTTATTTTCAACTTAGATCAGACAGTTGAGGGTGCACCACGTGGCAGTGCCCTGACCCTTCGCTCAACTCATTTGCTTCCTTCTTATGAGCCCACGCGCGCGTTACACTTCCCTTGTTCAGCCAGATTCCTTTATTCCATATTTCTACTTTACACCCCATAATTTTATTTCTGTAATATCTCCTCCATTATTTCACTTTTCTTCCTCATTTCCTTTTCATTTCTTCTTTTAAAAAAAATAAAATTATATTTTATCCCACACCTCTATTATCAGCAACCACCCTCCTAATTTAAGTATTCCTTACCCATAAACCCTTTTATTATTTTATTAAATATAATATATATTTGCAAAATTCCTAAAATAATGTTAAACCATAAATTTCAACAATAAAAAGGGCACTTGATGTTCATTTCAAGGGTACTAGTTTAGAGAGCTAGGTTTTAGTTAGAACACACCCTTCAAGTTTGTAGGTTAATTTAGTCTACTGTAGTTTAAATTTTATTTCTTTTGTTTGTAATTTTGTAAAGAATTGTGTGAAATAAATTATATTTAGAGATACAAATTGAGAGTTTGTGAGATATGTTTCGAGAGAAAAATATTATCACAAATTCTAGATTTATGGGTGTTCTTCATTTCCTAAGCATGAAGGTTCAATGAAGACTTGGTTTATGTATAGTACTCTTCATCTTTAATTATTTCTTTTACGTCTCTCGTAAATTGTTTTTACATTTCATATTAAAAAATAATTCACATGTTAGGATAAATACCCCATTCAAGGAGAGAGATGGAACTTTTATATTCTTCTTTTATTTAATTTAGTTTTATAATTTCTAGTTTTGTTATGTTCCTTTGAAAATAGATATTGAACTTACATTTCAAAATGTATTTCGAGAGAAAACATTCAATACTAGTCATGATTCAGGAGAAGGTGATTTATTTTTTATGAATTGAAAAATTCCCCTCCCATGAGAGATTGGGTGATCTTGTTATTAAGAAAGAACCTGGAATTTTATTTACATCATTTTCTTAAAAATCAAACTAGAGGTAGGATTTTCTTAAGTTAAACGATGTTTTAAGAATTTCTAACTCTAAAACTAAAATTTTAATGCTTAAAGTAATATTAATAAATGATCCTTAATGGGTAAATTATTAGAAGAGTTTTAGTATTATTCTTAAAGAATTTTGTGAAAGTCTAAAATTAATTTTTTGAGAAATATTTTATTTAAATTACATTTACGAGGAGAGTCGATTTGTAATTTAAACACATCATGGAATATTCTAAAATAAAAAAGTACTTAAATAAAATAAATAATTGAATCGTAGAAGTTGATTCTCCTCCCTTATTTGTTCTCATATTATTTACTCACTCATTTCTTATTTTAGTTTTTATTAATTAGTTTAGTTTAAATAGTAGTTCATCATTAGTAGTTTAAACATCCCTTTAACAATTGTTTTAAAAACCCATTACATAGTCTTCAAATTGCTCGTATCCACATTAAGAAGCACATATTGACCCTTTATTTCCCCGCATATATGTTTTAGTGTATTTGTAGGTACAAAAGGGATTTTTGGTTAATGCTCTTTATTCTACAATGACATACAAAAAAAGTTAATATAAGTCATTATATTGGTATTTTATCCTTCGACGGTCAAGTTAAACTTTGAGACTAGGCCTTATAGGGTGAGTAGGGACTCCTGTTTGCATGTGCATGAAACTACGATGTTGGAGTGAAGATCAATGAATCTTTGGAGGGATACTCTAATTAGCAAAAATAGTATGGGATTTTTTCATCATGCCACCTCATATTATTATCATCTTAGAAACTGGTAAGTAATTTAGTAAGTGTTAGCCTTGGGAGCATGTATTGCTACTTGCGATATATTAAAATTCTTAGGAGTCGTGTAATGTCTCATGGTGGTTAGGGGTATGATGTTTGTGAAAGGTTTGTGACATTCCACATTAAATATTATAATAAGTTCTTAGGGAAAGTACTATTGGTTGTGACTCCACTATTAAGGCCCACATGGCATTCTCATTAGGCACTTGAATCTAGCATAAAGGATTCATGAAGGTTAAGAAGGGCTTGGCATCAAGGCAATGTCTTATTGAAAATCCTTGTTGCGTTTGGAGAACTAGGCACACATAAAATTAACATAATACAAGTAGGAAAATTATATGATGATTAGTTCTATAAAACCTTGGGTAGCTATGGTAACTGCGTTCAAGGAGTATCGAATTGTGGTGTCTCAACCCTAAACAAACATTCGAAAGTTGGTACGATTAATCCTCAAAGTAGACACACTGATAGATTACTTAGCTATAAGTGGTTTCAACATGTGAAATTATCTATAAGTGGTAAATTTTTTATCCAAGTACTAGTTTTATTCAAGTTGTTATGATGCGAAACATTATAAGGAATTAGCTTTGACGACAAGACCTTCATCACTTTTGATGGACAAGAATTACATTATCTTCAGGATTGAATAATTTCACCACCTTCATTAGTTATTAATGGATAAGATTTTTCATATTGCGCATAAATATTTTATAGTATTCTTGTTATCACCAATAACTCTGACTTTTAAGTTCATTCAACTATATAGGGCTAACTTAGGAATTATACATTGGCCTTATCACCCTAGCACTAGTATATTGACATAATGAAATGTAAGATAAAAGGGAAATAGTGCATAGGATAATTAAAACTCTGAAATTGTCAACAAAAGGAAGAAGTGGTGACATCACCCTTACTCATGGCATGTAAGGTTTAAGTGTGTGATCAATGCCCACCATCAGAAGGCATCTCTTGTGTGCAAGTTTGCGAATCTCAATCCAATTTGTATAATAAGAACAGGTGAAGTTCTTCACGCATATAGTGTAATAATTGACAATTAAGATATATGGCAAGAAAATTCCAACAAGGTTTGAGCTTCACAATTTTCCCAACAAATCAACACCATCTTGTGCATTTATCATTTAGCTCAAGCGAGGTAATGTTGTTTTAGATTTATAAGGCATATCATAATTGATGTAATGGAAATGGTAACCACTCCATAGGGTGCACGCCTAAGTCAGAGTTTGCCCATATGAAATAATTGCCTCTGTCCCAAGACAAAACAATGGTTCAAACTGTGATACCCCATAAAATCTTTAACTAGATTGATCAATTCTAAACATAAATAATAGAAGAGTCAAAATAATTTGTATCGTTCTAAGAGTGATGGAAGTAAAATAAAACAATAAATATGGTGACAATAATAAAATGAAATAGTAATATATTTCTGATACTAAACCCACACCCAAAACAATAATAAATAAATCTCCACAACATAATAGAATAGCGAATCAAAAGAATTCATGCCAACTTTAAACAATTAAACTAACTCCAAAAAAATTAATCCCATATACAATAATCTGACTCAACCAATACTGAACTAGAAAACTGTAAATTAAAAGGGAATGCAATAAATAAAGATGAGTATGCAAGATCGACACCGACACCCTAGAATGGAAAGTTGGAATTAGAATTTGGAATGCTGGAAAGATCAAGGCTTAAGAAGTTGCTTCTGCCTAAGACTTGAAAAAGAGTTATACAAACAAGACTAAACTTAGCAAGTCTATAGCGAGTTAGAATTTGAATAAATTTGGGCCATAATAATAGTAACGCATCTTCCTCCCGTGTTTAAATTATTTCTAAGTTAACCCAACCCAAATAAACCTAATTAAAATATGCAGGTGCAATCAAAACCAAGAAACCCATGTTACATAATTATATATCTTCTCAATTATTCATTATTAGCATGGTTCCAAAAGCTAGTATATCATCTATACATTTCTAGTATATCATCTATACATCTCTAGTATAATTTCAGTAAAGTGGAATATAATCACATAATCAAATAATAAAGTGAGTATATCCCACTCACATGTATAATATATGTCTTATTCCCAATCTCACATATAAAAGTAGGAAGTCTTATCCTTTCTGCCTTTGGGGTCACTCATGTGTAGTAGGTATAGTTATAGATCATTTCACCCTATAATCTTAATGTATAAACCAAGTTAAATCACTACGCCTTCCTTCTAGTCATATGACCCCATACATGAATCCCTCACCTATATCACTTGGGAGATGGGTACGTTAGCACTTACGATCTGGACAAATAGGACCGAGGTAAAGGCCATCTCAATCACCGAGGTAACCACGAGGTAAGCGTTGTATGTGCCTTATCAAATACCTCCCAGTACGTCACCCATGAGCATACACACACCCTCGATATAATTTCGCATATAACAAGCAAAATAGTATCCAATCCTATGCTTAGGATTTATAAATCAATATCTTAAATCTTGGTTTAATAGTTTACATGTACTTAAAAGTACAAAGCCAAAATAACCCAAAGTCATTCAAACATAATCCTAAAGTCATTCAAACCAAATCCCAATGTCATTCAAACCAGAAACTATTGTCATTCGAATAAGATGTCCTTTCTTATTCGAATGAGAATTGAATGTTGTTCAAATAAGAGCGATGCATAACCCTTCTTTTCCCTTGTGCAGAAACGACCACGACCAAATGCAAACTCAAGTTCTCTAACCACCATATTACTAAATCTCCTTATAGTCTAACATATAATACCTCTTTAATAACATATCTTAAAATGTTATAGATGATTAAATATACGATTAATGATATAATTTAAAATTATAATAATTGAACCCTAAGTTCGTGATTTAAATAAGATCGATAAAATTCGTTCACATATTTAATTCAATAATTAATGAAAAAGAGGGATTTTAAAGATTAACATTGCTATAATTCCTATATAATGTTTTATAACCATATCACTTGATTTTATGGTTCAATTTAGAGGATTTAACATCAAAACTAAACTAGTTCATCAATATATGATTAAGACCTAAACATGTTATTAATCTAATTGCAAAATTAGGTTATAATATTATTACAAAATAATGTTCATGAATTCAATTAAGATTCCAATGAGCTACTATTATTCTAACACAAGTGCAATTAAATTTTTAATCAAAATAGACTTTCCCTAAGATTGATTATAAAAATCAAATCCTAAAATCCCTAATTATGATCAATCCTTATTGTTGCCTCTTCTCCTTAGCTGCTGTAATACCCCGTAATTTTTATGACTTTTAAAATGGGCTATATTTTAAATTAATGGATTAGTTGTATTTTATTATTAATTAATTCATTTAGGTTTTATCTGGATTGTGGACATTAAAATGGATGATTCTGAATATTACTTAAAGATATTTAGGTAATATATGAATATGATGTCATTGTTATGACCGTGTGATATAATTTCAGTAATTTGGATTTTTAGTCAGACGCGGTATGGGACGTGTCGGGACTAATTTATTAAATTAAAAAGACAATTTATTTTCTGTTGACCTTATAGTCATTTCGACTGCGTCGTTGCATCCGGAAGGTTCGAAATAGTCAGAAAAGTCTATTTGGATGTTAATTTTGAGTCTCGGGTCATTTGGAAATGAATAGACAACCCAAAAGGGAATTTTGGTCATTTTCTAGGGGGATTAATTGTGATTTTGGATTTTGTCCTATTATAAGTATTGGTAGATTAAGTGTACGTGGGTTATACATCTCCTCTTCACAAATTAGAGAAGTCATCTTCCTAGAGAGAGTGAAAGGGTGTTTGGGAAGGGAAAAGCTTATTTGGGAAGGTGAAGAACAAAGACCAAAGTCACCACCACCAACCACCATCGGAAGCTCACTGGAAAAGGGAGAACCACCTGAGATATACTACACCAAAGGATCGGACCTTCAGTAAAGGCAAGTGTTTGATAATGGCAATTTAAGTTTGTATATTGTCCATGTTAGAATAGTTATGATAAGAGAAGATTATTCAAGTTTGGAAGAAATAATGGAGTTATTAAATAGATTTCTAGAAACTGAAATGATATAGGAATTAAACTCATGTTGTAGGTTGTTAATAATCCACGAAATAGTCATGAATCTGTTGAAGAAATTATGAAAACCATTGATGTGTTCTTGAAGATGATATGTAGATAATTTTCTGGAAATAAGGATATAAACATGCTTTTTAATCCAATCTCTTGATGATTCTAGGATGTTTAGATCATTAGAAATCATTTGTATATGTTGATACATCATGTAGTAAGGATTATAAGTCATTTTGGATGTTAATATGAAGGATCGAATGAGTAAAAATGGTGAAACCCGTAGTTGTAGAAATGCAGAAAAACTGGGCTGTTACTGGAGGGATCGATCGATCGACCCCCTACCTTCGATCGATCGACCTCCCCATAATTCCTATAGTTGTTTCTTTTAAATATTGATTCTTATTCCCAAACCTTTTGTGGATCTTCGGTGGTTATTATTTGGATATTATGGGACTTAGAAAATATCAGTGAGCCCTTGATAAGATTTGAATTAATTTAATTAGGAATTAATTGATTGGAATAATGATAATTAATTTAAAGGAATTTCGGTTGCTAGACTCAATGGTTGGATTTTAATTAGAACGTATGAGGATTGAAGATAGGACCAGTAGGGGTGATTGAATATAATACCTGTGTATCCTTAAGTTTACAAGAGGGTTTAATCCTAAGTGAAAGAAGAGGTGTTTATAAGAGATTTGAAACTATCGGTTTTAACCCTAATGAAAGGGAGAGTTTAATTCGTAGTAATTTGGGAGTAATGATGATATGGACCAGTAGGATATTAGTGGCTTCTTACAGAATATACGTTGAGGAAAAACCTATTTGAACCTTGAGTATTGAGTGAGGCTCGGGGATAATTAAATTAAGAAGTAAAGTTATGACATTTTAATACGTGGGATTTAAAGAGATATAATGCTACGTATAATCTAAGGGTAATATATGTACCTTGTTGATAGTATATTATAGTTATGATAATACCTATTTGATTGATTAATGATTATGTGTATGACATACCTAGCTTACTTGCTATCGACGGGAGGTTTGCGCGTGAGGGCAGTCATATCCTGATGAATCCATGGGATCTTTGATTTGTCGCTCGAGAACATAGGTCTATGAAAGACTTATCGGGGAGTTGATAAATCCACTGACTGTGGGAACGTAGGTATGTGCATGACCCATGGGTATGAGAACTATGTTCTCCTCCAATGATTGTGTTGTTGTTTGTGGTTCGAGGTATCCTTACCGAACCTTTTGTCTCCTATTCGGCAACCAGCGATATTGGGACATGATAGCAGAGTAATGCATTGCACCGTAGCTATGACTCGGGGTGCCATATTATATATGAATATATATATAATGGATTAAATGAAAGAATGGATATATTGTGGTTAAATCATCTACTGTGTGATAATTGTAGATACGGTGTAATTGAGAAAAGAATTGAAGTAAGTTAGTGAACGTTTATTCTTAAATAATTGAAAAGCTTGATTCATGTTAATGAGAAACAATTCATAAATGAGAAATGTATAAGAAGAAATATAACGTAGGGTATGGGACATACGGGGTTATGATATGGGAATGGAATCATATGATGGAAATTAGTATTGAGGAACCATTAAATAGGAGGTTAATAGGAAACATTAAGTGTGCACTCTAGTTGAGAGGTGAGAATGGCAAGTGAGAGTTGGATACTAACATGTACATAATAAATTCTTTATTGCACTTGTTAAATACTTGTTGTTTTAAAGATCATTTTCACAACCGGGCTCTGACCCATTTCCTTGCATATTTTCTTTTCTATTGTATCTTCTATATCAGGTGTCCAGCAGCAGGGACGCCAACCTTAGCGGATTATGATAGGATATGGAGATATGGAGTTTTGCTTAGATGCCTATCATCTTTTTGATTCACAGTATTCTTAGTTAGGGCATGTCACCCAAAGGATTCAATTATCTTTTCTATCGGGGTCAAATACTATTGTATTCGGGTCTTTTCAATATATTTAATATTGTTGGGATTTCTGTAATGGATTTATATTATTTGGGAATGTTAATTCCAATTGCATTTAAATTCTTTTGTGTTATCTATTTGGTTATCAGTGTTGTAAAATAAAATGTGTTGTGTTATTCTTAAACTGGAAAATGGATTTTGTTGAAATTAAAATTTGAAAAGTTTTTAACACCAGCTTAATTGAGTATTGGGTGAGTTTTAAATGTTTTCGATAGTGATGCTAGGAATGAGCCAACTGTATATTTTGTTTTAATTTGGTATGGAGTTGGCCAACCGGTATTTAATTAGGCGGGGTGTTACAGGTGGTATCAGAGCATCAGGTTCTAGTGTCCTTTAGGATCTGTAGGGCTTATTGTGTTTTCAGCTTAGCGTTCTTTGATGTAGATCCCTATGAGTAGGATTATTGCTTTTCTATTTACGCCTACGTTCTTCAGCTATTTTGATAAATCAAATACTGATAGTGTTCTCTCATTTCAGATGCCTCCTCGACATGCACCTCAGCCCGCCCTAGCTCAGGGTACAATGATTGCTGCCGAAGTTGCTGCAATTATCGCTCAGGCAGTCAATGCAGCTCTAGTTGCTGTTCAGCAGGCTGCACCAGTTGTGCCACCCGCGCAAGGGCAAGTGTTTCCTACTGCATGGGAATGAACGAGGGATGCTTTTCAGAAAGCGCACCCACCTGAGTTTCAGGGAGGATCAAATGTTGTGACTGCTAGCCAATGGAAGAAAGATATCCAACGACACTTGAGAATGATCGAATGCACTGAGGTTCAACGTCAAATACTAGCTAAATTCAAGCTAGTAGGGGCAGCTTTGCAATGGTGGGAAGCTACGACCACTATGGAGGAGAGGGGCACAATGACTATCCAAGACTTTTGGATACGGTTTAATGGGAAGTATTTTCCTTCCGCCATCCAGACAGAGATGAAGCGAAAACTACTTGATTTGAAATAGGAAAAGAAGACTGTGGCGGAATATGAGGAAGAATTTACGAGATTAACTAATTTTGTACCAGCTGAAGTACCTACTGAAGAGAGGATAATTCTAATGTTCACTGATGGGTTGAACTATAAGATTCACCAGCATTTATTGGGAAATCTTTCACTACGTACGTATGCAGATGTTCTTAATGTTGCAATGCTTCTCTGCCAGGATAACCACTTTCATAATCAGGGTGTTAAGAGGGGGTTTGGGTCAAGCCTGCAAGGCAAGACTACTGGGGGAAGTTCTAGTGGGACTCAGTCAGGATAGAGTTATCAGCGTCAGAGTGAGCAGGGTTCCCAGATAGGGGACTATGCTAAGCGTTTGCGATCTGGAGATTCTTGATTTGAGGATAGAGGTATTGGGCAAGGAAAATAGGGCCATCAGGGCCAGAGACAGTCTCATCAGGGCCAAGGGAAGGGAGGTAATGGCCAGCAAGTTCGGGGTCAACAGGGGTAAAGTGGTGGAAAGTTTATGGGAAAATGTTTTATGTGTGGCAAGTATAGCCATAAACGTCAAGATTGTCCTGATAAAGACAAATTCCCTCAGCAACAACATGCTCGACAGGAGCCACAGGTACTAGTGTTTCCACCAGTTGCTCTTCCAGCTCCAGCTCCGGTGCTAGCACTACCTCCCATTCCGACAGTACCCGCATAGCAGGGTCAGTACGAGCGTGTATATAACGTCCATCAGGCAACAAATCAACAACCACCACCCACGAATGAGGGTATGTTTTCTACCTAAGGAATTATGAGGCGTTTATTGATTTTTGTAGCCATTAATATGGTGTAGGCAAAAGGGTTGTTAAACTTAGCCTATAGCATCGTTATTTATGTAGACTCACCGAGGGGTGTGGGACACCTATATTTTACATGTCATCACATGGGTTTGGTTTTTTTCATGGGATTATTTACTTTAGGCGTGTCCGATCATGATGTAACTATCGACATGCATTGAATCGTGGTATACGAGAGCGTATGTACTACTACTAACCAGGATCTTATCTTCTAGAGAAGAGTAGACTCTATTTGAAATAAATAAAACCTAAATTGTTTGTTTAAATTGATAAACAAAATTTTTATATACTATTGACTAAGGACCTGAGGAGTTTCGATGATCGACTACTTTAGGTAGTAGTGTATCGGGGGGTTCCTTGTTTGGATTTCGCTTGCAAGACACCCCACGCATGAAACTAATAACCGTTGGGAGTCGAAATAAGTTAGGTCTTTGGGATGTGAAAGAAGAGGTGTTTATAAGAGATTTGAAACTATCGATTTTAACCCTAATGAAAGGGAGAGTTTAATTCGTAGTAATTTGGGAGTACTGACGATATGGACCAGTAGGATATTAGTGGCTTCTAACTGAATATACGTTGAGGAAAAACCTATTTGAACCTTGAGTATTGAGTGAGGCTCAGGGATAATTAAATTAAGAAGTAAAGTTATGACATTTTAATACGTGGGATTTAAAGAGATATAATGCTACGTATAATCTAAGGGTAATATATGTACCTTGTTGATAGTATATTATAGGTATGATAATACCTATTTTATTGATTAATGATTATGTGTATGACATACCTAGCTTACTTGCTATCGGCGGGAGGTTTGCGCGTGAGGGCAGTCATATCCTGATGAATCCATGGGATCTTTGATTTGTCGCTCGAGAACATAGGTCTATGAAAGACTTATCGGGGAGTTGATAAGTCCGCTGACTGTGGGAACATAGGTATGTGCGTGACCCATGCGTATGAGAACTATGTTTACCTCCAATGATTGTGTTGTTGTTTATGGTTCGAGGTATCCTTACCGAACCTTTTGTCTCCTATTCGACGACCAGTGATATTGGGACATGATAGCAGAGTAATGCATTGCACCGCAGCTATGACTCGGGGTGCCATATTATATATGAATATATATATATATATATATATATATATAATGGATTAAATGAATGAATGGATATATTGTGGTTAAATCATCTACTGTGTGATAATTGTAGATACGGTCTAATTGAGAAAAGAATTGAAGTAAGTTAGTGAACGTTTATTCTTAAATAATTGAAAAGCTTGATTCATGTTAATGAGAAAAAAATTCATAAATGAGAAATGTATAAGAAAAATTATAACGTAGGGTATGGGACATACGGGGTTATGATATGGGAATGGTATCAAATGATGGAAATTAGTATTGAGGAACCATTAAATAGGAGGTTAATAGGAAACGTTAAGTGTGCACTCTAGTTGAGAGGTGAGAATGGCAAGTGAGAGTTGGATACTAACATGTACATAATAAATGCTTTATTGCACTTGTTAAATACTCGGGCTCTTGTAACAACCCGCGTAATTTTTGGGGTATTTTCGAAATTAAGAAGAAAAATAAATTTTGAGATAAATTATTTTTATTGCTCAAATATGTTGGTTATTATTTTTAAAGGCGAGAATTTCAAACGATTTCGAAATCAGAATTAAAATGGACTTTTAATTGAATTTTTATTATTTAGAAGAGTCCTCAGAACATAAAACTCTCTAAGAGTCCTCGGAACATAAAACTCTCTAGTAAAAATAATATTTTTAGAAATCCGATTGTCCGATCAAGCTGAATTTTTGTCAGAATTCCTGTCTCGCCGTTCGCTACAACATACTAAAATTTCAACCGATTCCAACGGTCCGATCGTCCGGAATAAAATTTTTAGTGTTTGTATCTGATTAGAACTATTTTCTTAATCAAACACTTAATCATTTATATATCAACAAATTCGTGGCTTGACTTTTCAAATCACTTTTTCTCAAGCTTTTCAACCAGAAGACCTCTCCAAAATTACTCCCTTTCATCTACAAACCATAGCCCCAAACCTATTCAAGATTTCAACCTTAGATTAGAAGGCTTATTTGGTGTTTTCTCGAGTTTGCGCTAGAACGAGATTTGATTATGTTCGCAAGAGGAACGTGATGGTGTGATTAGATTTTGAGGTTGAATTATGTGATAATTTTAAGGTATGGGGTTTTACACAATATGCTCCTTAATCTCGCGAGTAATATTCTCGTTGTTTTCTTGTAATTATTGACTCATATTTGAATTGATAAATTCATTTGGAAATCTGGAAATATTTGTTGGAATCTAATTTCGATTCATGTGGTATTATATTTGTGTTGAGCATGTTGTCATGAGATTTTAATATGGCACTAAAGTTGGGCACCCGCCAATATTCCTTTTTTCCAGATATGCTAGAAAAATGCATAGGCGCGGTACGGTGGTGAGGCCTGGTGACCCGGTTAATGTGTTGTTGAGAAATTATATTGATATAATTGCTTATGAGATTCACTTTGATTTGAATATTCGTATTCGTATTGTTACGTTTTATTCGCCGCTAATTATTGTTGAGCATCTTTCCTGTCGTATTGTGTACTTCCCCATCTTTTTCTTAGTTGGCAGGTGAGCACGGATTTGAGTGCTATGGACCAATTGGGATGATTTTAGCGAGGATTATTTGGGAAGAATTTTTAATACAACAGATGAGAAGACTTGTATTTATTTTGATGTATAGAGCATTTGGAGATTTATTTTATTTTCGAGATAGTTGGATTGTTGTAATTATTTCGAGAGATATGTTGTATTAATTTGAAGATGAGAATAGTGGTTTCTTGTTTTATTGTGGGATTTAGATGCTCTACACTTTGTTATATTGTGGATTAGGATAGTCTTATCGATAGTGGCGCCCCGTTCGCCCTCCCCGGGCGGGCGAGGTGTTACAGAATGGTATCAGAGCTTAGGTATACGACCACCCTCGGGTCTTGGGTTTTTGGGTCTGTTGCGTTTTTGTGGCGCGTATTTTGGAGATAGAAATTTTAGAGTATCGTTTTGCGTTAGGCCTCTAGATTAGATGTGGGGAATTTATTTTGGAGACGGAATTATTTTGGAGATTGTTGGCCTGATTTTTTAGAGTTAGGCATTCGGCGAATTTCGAGGTCGAAATTCCATTGTTAGTGGGGAAGTGTAACAACTCGCGTAATTTTTGGGGTATTTTCGAAATTAAGAAGAAAAATAAATTTTGAGATAAATTATTTTTATTGCTCAAATATGTTGGTTATTATTTTTAAAGGCGAGAATTTCAAACGATATAGAAATCGGAATTAAAATGGACTTTTAATTGAATTTTTATTATTTAGAAGAGTCCTCAGAACATAAAACTCTCTAAGAGTCCTCGGAACATAAAACTCTCTAGTACAAATAATATTTTTAGAAATCCGATTGGCCGATCAAGCTGAATTTTTGTCAGAAGTCTTGTCTCGCCGTTCGCTACAACATACTAAAATTTCAAGCGATTCCAACGGTCAAATCGTCCGGAATAAAATTTTAAGTGTTTGTATCTGATTAGAACTCTTTTCGTAATCAAACACTTAATCATTTATATATCAACAAATTCGTGGCTTGGCTTTTCAAATCACTTTTTCTCAACCTTTTCAACCAGAAGACCTCTCCAAAATTACTCCCTTTCATCTACAAACCATAGCCCCAAACCTATTCAAGATTTCAACCTTAGATTAGGAGGCTTATTTGGTGTTTTGTCGAGTTTGCGCAAGAACGAGATTTGATTATGTTCACAAGAGGAACGTGATGGTGTGATTAGATTTTGAGGCTGAATTATGTGATAATTTTAAGGTATGGGGTTTTACACAATATGCTCCTTAATCTCGCGAGTAATATTCTCGTTGTTTTCTTGTAATTATTGACTCATATTTGAATTGATAAATTCATTTGGAAATCTGGAAATATTTGTTGGAATCTAATTTCGATTCATGTGGTATTATATTTGTGTTGAGCATGTTGTCATGAGATTTTATTATGGCACTAAAGTTGGGCACCCGCCAATATTCCTTTTTTCCAGATATGCTAGAAAAATGCATAGGCGCGGTACGGTGGTGAGGCCTGGTGACCCGGTTAATGTGTTGTTGAGAAATTATATTGATATAATTGCTTATGAGATTCACTTTGATTTGAATATTCGTATTCGTATTGTTACGTTTTATTCGCCGCTAATTATTGTTGAGCATCTTTCCTGTCGTATTGTGTACTTCCCCATCTTTTTCTTAGTTGGCAGGTGAGCACGGATTTGAGTGCTATGGACCAATTGGGATGATTTTAGCGAGGATTATTTGGGAAGAATTTTTAATACAACAGATGAGAAGACTTGTATTTATTTTGATGTATAGAGCATTTGGAGATTTATTTTATTTTCGAGATAGTTGGATTGTTGTAATTATTTCGAGAGATATGTTGTATTAATTTGAAGATGAGAATAGTGGTTTCTTGTTTTATTGTGGGATTTAGATGCTCTACACCTTGTTATATTGTGGATTAGCATAGTCTTATCGATAGTGGCGCCCCGTTCGCCCTCCCCGAGCGGGCGAGGTGTTACAGAATGGTATCAGAGCTTAGGTATACGACCACCCTCGGGTCTTGGGTTTTTGGGTCTGTTGCGTTTTTGTGGCGGGTATTTTGGAGATAGAAATTTTAGAGTATCGTTTTGCGTTAGGCCTCTAGATTAGGTGTGGGGAATTTATTTTGGACACGGAATTATTTTGGAGATTGTTGGCCTGATTTTTTAGAGTTAGGCATTCGGCGAATTTCGAGGCCGAAATTCCATTGTTAGTGGGGAAGTGTAACAACCCGCGTAATTTTTGGGGTATTTTCGAAATTAAGAAGAAAAATAAATTTTGAGATAAATTATTTTTATTGCTCAAATATGTTGGTTATTATTTTTAAAGGCGAGAATTTTAAACGATTTCGAAATCGGAATTAAAATGGACTTTTAATTGAATTTTTATTATTTAGAAGAGTCCTCAGAACATAAAACTCTCTAAGAGTCCTCGGAACATAAAACTCTCTAGTACAAATAATATTTTTAGAAATCCGATTGGCCGATCAAGCTGAATTTTTGTCAGAAGTCCTGTCTCGCCGTTCGCTACAACATACTAAAATTTTAAGTGATTCCAACGGTTCGATCGTCCGGAACAAAATTTTTAGTGTTTGTATCTGATTAGAACTCTTTTCTTAATCAAACACTTAATCATTTATATATCAACAAATTCGTGGCTTGGCTTTTCAAATCACTTTTTCTCAACCTTTTCAACCAGAAGACCTCTCCAAAATTACTCCCTTTCATCTACAAACCATAGCCCCAAACCTATTCAAGATTTCAACCTTAGATTAGGAGGCTTATTTGGTGTTTTATCGAGTTTGCGCTAGAACGAGATTTGATTATGTTCGCAAGAGGAACGTGATGGTGTGATTAGATTTTGAGGCTGAATTATGTGATAATTTTAAGGTATGGGGTTTTACACAATATTCTCCTTAATCTCGCGAGTAATATTCTCGTTGTTTTCTTGTAATTATTGACTCATATTTGAATTGATAAATTCACTTGGAAATCTGGAAATATTTGTTGGAATCTAATTTCGATTCATGTGGTATTATATTTGTGTTGAACATGTTGTCATGAGATTTTAATATGGCACTAAAGTTGGGCACCCGCCAATATTCCTTTTTTCCAGATATGCTAGAAAAATGCATAGGCGCGGTACGGTGGTGAGGCCTGGTGACCCGGTTAATGTGTTGTTGAGAAATTATATTGATATAATTGCTTATGAGATTCACTTTGATTTGAATATTCGTATTCGTATTGTTACGTTTTATTCGCCGCTAATTATTATTGAGCATCTTTCCTGTCGTATTGTGTACTTCCCCATCTTTTTCTTAGTTGGCAGGTGAGCACGGATTTGAGTGCTATGGACCATTTGGGATGATTTTAGCGAGGATTATTTGGGAAGAATTTTTAATACAACAGATGAGAAGACTTGTATTTATTTTGATGTATAGAGCATTTGGAGATTTATTTTATTTTTGAGATAGTTGGATTGTTGTAATTATTTCGAGAGATATGTTGTATTAATTTGAAGATGAGAATAGTGGTTTCTTGTTTTATTGTGGGATTTAGATGCTCTACACCTTGTTATATTGTGGATTAGCATAGTCTTATCGATAGTGGCTCCCCGTTCGCCCTCCCCGAGCGAACGAGGTGTTACAGAATCATATCAGAGCTTAGGTATACGACCACCCTCGGGTCTTGGGTTTTTGGGTCTGTTGCGTTTTTGTGGCGCGTATTTTGGAGATAGAAATTTTAGAGTATCGTTTTGCGTTAGGCCTCTAGATTTGATGTGGGGAATTTATTTTGGAGACGGAATTATTTTGGAGCTTGTTGGCCTGATTTTTTAGAGTTAGGCATTCGGCAAATTTCGAGGCCGAAATTTCATTGTTAGTGGGGAAGTGTAACAAACCGCGTAATTTTTGGGGTATTTTCGAAATTAAGAAGAAAAATAAATTTTGAGATAAATTATTTTTATTGCTCAAATATGTTTGTTATTATTTTTAAAGGCGAGAATTTCAAACGATTTCGAAACCGGAATTAAAATGGACTTTTAATTGAATTTTTATTATTTAGAAGAGTCCTCAGAACATAAAACTCTCTAAGAGTCCTCGGAACATAAAACTCTCTAGTAAAAATAATATTTTTAGAAATCCGATTGTCCGATCAAGCTGAATTTTTGTCAGAAGTCCTGTCTCGCCGTTCGCTACAACATACTAAAATTTTAAGCGATTCCAACGGTCCGATCGTCCGGAATAAATTTTTTAGTGTTTGTATCTGATTAGAACTCTTTTCTTAATCAAACACTTAATCATTTATATATCAACAAATTCGTGGCTTGGCTTTTCAAATCACTTTTTCTCAAGCTTTTCAACCAGAAGACCTCTCCAAAATTACTCCCTTTCATCTACAAACCATAGCCCCAAACCTATTCAAGATTTCAACCTTAGATTAGGAGGCTTATTTGGTGTTTTCTCGAGTTTGCGCTAGAACGAGATTTGATTATGTTCGCAAGAGGAACGTGATGGTGTGATTAGATTTTGAGGCTGAATTATGTGATAATTTTAAGGCATGGGGTTTTACACAATATGCTCCTTAATCTCGCGAGTAATATTCTCGTTGTTTTCTTGTAATTATTGACTCATATTTGAATTGATAAATTCATTTGGAAATCTGGAAATATTTGTTGGAATCTAATTTCGATTCATGTGGTATTATATTTGTGTTGAGCATGTTGTCATGAGATTTTAATATGGCACTAAAGTTGGGCACCCGCCAATATTCCTTTTTTCCAGATATGCTAGAAAAATGCATAGGCGCGGTACGGTGGTGAGGCCTGGTGACCCGGTTAATGTGTTGTTGAGAAATTATATTGATATAATTGCTTATGAGATTCTTTTTGATTTGAATATTCGTATTCGTATTGTTACGTTTTATTCGCCGCTAATTATTGTTGAGCATCTTTCCTGTCGTATTGTGTACTTCCCCATCTTTTTCTTAGTTGGCAGGTGAGCACGGATTTGAGTGCTATGGACCAATTGGGATGATTTTAGCGAGGATTATTTGGGAAGAATTTTTAATACAACAGATGAGAAGACTTGTATTTATTTTGATGTATAGAACATTTGGAGATTTATTTTATTTTTGAGATAGTTGGATTGTTGTAATTATTTCGAGAGATATGTTGTATTAATTTGAAGATGAGAATAGTGGTTTCTTGTTTTATTGTGGGATTTAGATGCTCTACACCTTGTTATATTGTGGATTAGCATAGTCTTATCGATAGTGGCGCCCCGTTCGCCCTCCCCGAGCGGGCGAGGTGTTACAGAATGGTATCAGAGCTTAGGTATACGACGACCCTCGGGTCTTGGGATTTTGGGTCTGTTGCGTTTTTGTGGCGCGTATTTTGGAGATAGAAATTTTAGAGTATCGTTTTGCGTTAGGCCTCTAGATTAGATTTGGGGAATTTATTTTGGACACGGAATTATTTTGGAGATTGTTGGCCTGATTTTTTAGAGTTAGGCATTCGGCGAATTTCGAGGCCGAAATTCCATTGTTAGTGGGGAAGTGTAACAACCCGCGTAATTTTTGGGGTATTTTCGAAATTAAGAAGAAAAATAAATTTTGAGATAAATTATTTTTATTGCTCAAATATGTTGGTTATTATTTTTAAAGCCGAGAATTTCAAACGATTTCGAAATCGGAATTAAAATGGACTTTTAATTGAATTTTTATTATTTAGAAGAGTCCTCAGAACATAAAACTCTCTAAGAGTCCTCGGAACATAAAACTCTATAGTAAAAATAATATTTTTAGAAATCCGATTGTCCGATCAAGCTGAATTTTTGTCAGAAGTCCTGTCTCGCCGTTCGCTACAACATACTAAAATTCAAGCGATTCCAACGGTCTGATCGTCCGGAATAAAATTTTTAGTGTTTGTATCTGATTAGAACTCTTTTCATAATCAAACACTTAATCATTTATATATCAACAAATTCGTGGCTTGGCTTTTCAAATCACTTTTTCTCAAGCTTTTTAACCAGAAGACCTCTCCAAAATTACTCCCTTTCATCTACAAACCATAGCCCCAAACCTATTCAAAATTTTAACCTTAGATTAGGAGGCTTATTTGGTGTTTTCTCGAGTTTGCGCTAGAACGAGATTTGATTATGTTCACAAGAGGAACGCGATGGTGTGATTAGAATTTGAGGCTGAATTATGTGATAATTTTAAGGCATGGGGTTTTACACAATATGCTCCTTAATCTCGCGAGTAATATTCTCGTTGTTTTCTGGTAATTATTGACTCATATTTGAATTGATAAATTCATTTGGAAATCTGGAAATATTTGTTGGAATCTAATTTCGATTCATGTGGTATTATATTTGTGTTGAGCATGTTGTCATGAGATTTTAATATGGCACTAAAGTTGGGCACCCGCCAATATTCCTTTTTTCCAGATATGCTAGATAAATGCATAGGCGCGGTACGGTGGTGAGGCCTGGTGACCCGGTTAATGTGTTGTTGAGAAATTATATTGATATAATTGCTTATGAGATTCACTTTGATTTGAATATTCGTATTGGTATTGTTACGTTTTATTCGTCGCTAATTATTGTTGAGCATCTTTCCTGTCGTATTGTGTACTTCCCCATCTTTTTCTTAGTTGGCAGGTGAGCACGGATTTGAGTGCTATGGACCAATTGGGATGATTTTAGCGAGGATTATTTGGGAAGAATTTTTAATACAACAGATGAGAAGACTTGTATTTATTTTGATGTATAGAGCATTTGGAGATTTATTTTATTTTCGAGATAGTTGGATTGTTGTAATTATTTCGAGAGATATGTTGTATTAATTTGAAGATGAGAATAGTGGTTTCTTGTTTTATTGTGGGATTTAGATGCTCTACACCTTGTTATATTGTGGATTAGCATAGTCTTATCGATAGTGGCGCCCCGTTCGCCCTCCCCGAGCGGGCGAGGTGTTACAGAATGGTATCAGAGCTTAGGTATACGACCACCCTCGGGTCTTGGGTTTTTGGGTCTATTGCGTTTTTGTGGCGCGTATTTTGGAGATAGAAATTTTAGAGTATCGTTTTGCGTTAGGCCTCTAGATTTGATGTGGGGAATTTATTTTAGAGACTGAATTATTTTGGAGATTGTTGGCCTGATTTTTTAGAGTTAGGCATTCGGCGAATTTCGAGGCCGAAATTCCATTGTTAGTGGGGAAGTGTAACAACTCGCGTAATTTTTGGGGTATTTTCGAAATTAAGAAGAAAAATAAATTTTGAGATAAATTATTTTTATTGCTCAAATATGTTGGTTATTATTTTTAAAGGCGAGAATTTCAAACGATTTCGAAATCGGAATTAAAATGGACTTTTAATTGAATTTTTATTATTTAGAAGAGTCCTCAGAACATAAAACTCTCTAAGAGTCCTCGGAACATAAAACTCTCTAGTAAAAATAATATTTTTAGAAATCCGATTGTCCAATCAAGCTGAATTTTTGTTAGAAGTCCTGTCTCGCCGTTCGCTACAACATTTTAAAATTTCAAGCGATTCCAACGGTCCGATCGTCCGGAATAAAATTTTTAGTGTTTGTATCTGATTAGAACTCTTTTCTTAATCAAACAGTTAATCATTTATATATCAACAAATTCGTGGCTTGGCTTTTCAAATCACTTTTTCTCAAGCTTTTCAACCAGAAGACCTCTCCAAAATTACTCCCTTTCATCTACAAACCATAGCCCCAAACCTATTCAAGATTTCAACCTTAGATTAGAAGGCTTATTTGGTGTTTTCTCGAGTTTGCACTAGAATGAGATTTGATTATGTTCGCAAGAGGAACGTGATGGTGTGATTCGATTTTGAGGCTGAATTATGTGATAATTTTAAGGCATGGGGTTTTACACAATATGCTCCTTAATCTCGCGAGTAATATTCTCGTTGTTTTCTTGTAATTATTGACTCATATTTGAATTGATAAATTCATTTGGAAATATGGAAATATTTGTTGGAATCTAATTTCGATTCATGTGGTATTATATTTGTGTTGAGCATGTTGTCATGAGATTTTAATATGGCACTAAAGTTGGGCACCCGCCAATATTCCTTTTTTCCAGATATGCTAGAAAAATGCATAGGCGCGGTACGGTGGTGAGGCCTGGTGACCCGGTTAATGTGTTGTTGAGAAATTATATTGATATAATTGCTTATGAGATTCACTTTGATTTGAATATTCGTATTCGTATTGTTACGTTTTATTCTCCGCTAATTATTGTTGAGCATCTTTCCTGTCGTATTGTGTACTTCCCCATCTTTTTCTTAGTTGGCAGGTGAGCACGGATTTGAGTGCTATGGACCAATTGGGATGATTTTAGCGAGGATTATTTGCGAAGAATTTTTAATACAACAGATGAGAAGACTTGTATTTATTTTGATGTATAGAGCATTTGGAGATTTATTTTATTTTTGAGATAGTTGGATTGTTGTAATTATTTCGAGAGATATGTTGTATTAATTTGAAGATGAGAATAGTGGTTTCTTGTTTTATTGTGGGATTTAGATGCTCTACACCTTGTTATATTGTGGATTAGTTTAGTTTTATCGACAGCGGCGCTCCGTTCGCTCTCCCCGGGCGGGCGGGGTGTTACAGGGCTCTGACCCGTTTCCTTGCATATTTTCTTTTCTATTGGATCTTCTATATCAGGTGTCCAGCAGTAGGGACGCCAACCTTAGCGGATTATGACAGGCTATGGAGATATGGAGTTTTGCTTAGACGCCTATCATCTTTTTGATTCACAGTATTCTTAGTTAGGGCATTTCGCCCAAATGATTCAGTTATCTTTTCTATCGGGGTCCAATACTATTGTATTCGGGTCTTTTTAATATAATTAATATTGTTGGGTTTCTGTAATGGATTTATATTATTTGGGAATGTTTTCATTTAAATTCTTTTATGTTATCTATTTGGTTATCAGTGTTGTAGAATAAAATGTGTTGTGTTATTCTTAAACTGGAAAATAGATTTTGTTGAAATTAAAATTTGAAAAGTTTTTAACACCAGCTTAATTGAGTATTGGGTGGGTTGTAAATGTTTTCGACAGTGATGCTAAGAATGAGGCAACTATATATTCTGTTTTAATTTGGTATGGGGTTGGCCACCCGGTATTTAATTAGGCGGGGTGTTACAGCTGCTAGGGTTGTTTTCCAATGCATTATAAGAGCTTAGGTTTTCTTAATTTGTGACACCCCTCCTAATTAAATACCGGGTGATCAGGCCTTTGTTAAATTAAAACAGGATGTCCATCTGGTTCATTCTTATCATCACTTTCGAAAACCTTTATTAATTACTAACCACCTACTATTAATTAAGCGGGTGCTAAACTTTTATGTTTTAATAACCAAGCCAAAAAGTACAACGGGAAAACTAATTAGAACCATCACAAAAATAATAGAGTCTAAATATCCCATTAAATATCTGAATCAAAGTCTTGCCGAATTAACCATTGGTTAAAATCCAAACCAAATAAAACTGACAGATAGTAAATAAATTCCATACAATCAGAAATGAAGTAATCTGAAATAAATGATGTGAGCAACAAGCTCGAAATGCAACTGAGATAGAATTCCTAAACTATGAACAAGTGAAAGAGGTGACTAATCCAACTCCTGCAACATCCACATATGCCGTAGCTACGTAACCCTGGAATAGGATCAAGTATGGCATCCCTATGGCTGGACACCTAAAAGGTTTTTAAAATATTTGGCAGCAAGGGCTGGAACCCAAAACATTTTGAAAATGTTTAGCAAGTGATTAAATTGCAGTAATTTAAAATGTATGAATGCTCTTTATAATTAATCTAGTGTCGTACTTTCTCGAGGACCCGCTCACCCCTCAACTATTATGCACACGTAACGCTTTCTTTATAACCCACATAGTCATTTACCCCGTAACTAGTTGTTGTTATAAATCTTTCTTGTCACACTACTCTAGTATGATTATGTTTAATATAAGATTCGTAAGTTATTTAACACATTAACTTAACTAATCAATTTTCATTTAAGAACATATAAGATTCTCATGAGTTATATATAGTTAAATACATTTCACTACATGTATTTTACCCGCATATAATTATTCACCCATTATATACGTATAACCATATTACAATATTCCCACAAATATCGTAAATAAATATATATACATATATCCTTCCTAGTAATACCTCACTGCATGGTTCTCTAAAGTGCTATCATCCTAGGTCTACTCAGTCCCACCTGTATTCCCGAGATAACTCAATAACGCAGAGTCGGAACATAAAGATATAAGTGTAGTGGATGCGGTCATATTTCCCCGAGTGTGAAGACAATCATCTCAATATCTCACCTCTATTTGGACGCTATGACCTGGGGATTATACTCTACCTACTCCTCAAGCTAAAGGGATTCACCCACATCACGCAACCTCCTGATAGCACTAGAGGATAAATAATTATAAAATGCCTAGTCACCGATATTTTAATAGCACACACAATATATATATATATATATATACACTATCACACTACCGTATATATATCACACTACCGTATATATATACACTATCAATCTAGACTTCACACCACTTATCATAGATGAAATTCAATCTAAATTCATGTCAAGATAGTTAACATATCCAAATCATATACTAAATATGATTTCATTTCTCATTGGTAATCCAATGATTATCATATTAGGTTTCCAATAGAACGGACGAAATCATTTCAGGTTCCTAGAGCAAGTTATGCCCATTTCTTCAATACATAGCAAATATGCCCTATAGGCTCATCCATTGTTCAATCAACTTCTAGGAATTTTTATAATTTCTCTACATCATAACTTCCTATGATATTACACACAATATTAATAGACATATTGAATAATAAGAAATTAAAGTTTCATAATTTTTAGAGTTCATTTACTACATCAGGCCAAACATCGAACACCTGGTATGTGTAATTACACTTTTAGGGAAGAGTTTATACCCAAACTTCCAACTATCACCTAAGATTCAGTTCTTGGTATTTTTACATAATATTATGATATGTTACACATATATGAGTCTATTTTCATCTACAATTGGAATGACTCAATTCTAGTAAGTATACAAAAAGATATAGAAGCTTGACTACACAAGGTTCCTAATCGAAGCAATTTTTAGGGTTTACACGTTCAATTTTTACGTAAACTTGCATCAATTCATACATATAAACCAAGGCATGAAATTTCTATAAACAGTCTATGATTTATTCCATTTTAAGTAGTAATACAAGAAAAATAACCAGATTTGTGGTTAGAATTATCTCAGGGACTTTATGTAATTTCCTATGAATTTTCCTCCAACTTTTCCTCGCCTTTCTCTTCCCAAACTTCATGGTTCTCTCTCCTTAGGATAAAACTCTCCCATGGATGAAATATTATGAAGTAGGATCTTATTTCATGTCTATAAAGTTGTCCAAAACCCACCTCCTTTTTTAACCAATCAAAATCCACCATTTGTTATACTAATAAGACGAAATATCATTTGACGAATGGACAAGTTTGCCCCTGCTTCGTAATTCTAGTATAACTTCTTGCTCAGATCTCTGTTTAACACACCGTTAGTTTTGTTACAACCCTAAATCATATACCTACAACTATTTAGCTTTTACCTTGAGTCAATTGTTATTTTATAAGCGTCAAAACCAGTCTCCAACCTGAATATTCCAACCGAAACTTTAAAATTTTGTATTTGTAACGAATTCGATATTTCATGCTTTCTGAAGGTAGGATTAGACTAAAAATAATAACTTAAAATCATATATATTAATGGAACATTACTCGTATCACATAAGCTAATCATGATTTAAGCATAATTAATCATAATTATATTCAGATTGTCACAATACCTTTCCCACATGTCCTCCTCTCTCTCCCAAGTAGATTCATCCTCCCTATGATGTACCCACTAGACTCGAATTAACAAAACAACCTTAGATCATAAAGTTACTCACTTTGATCAATAATGAATTATGGTTTTTCCTCGTAACTCGTGTCTAGTTGTAGCACAATCATGTCGAGGTTGATGTGATTCTACACTAAAATCTTTCATCAATAACTTGCACAATAAGTATATATGGAAGACTTTTTTGACCTACTAAAGATGACCGGGTAATGCCAAATGATATTCCACCAGCCCTATCCTATCCAAAATCATAAAGGGACCCACATATTGGGTTGCCAACTTCCCATTGGACTCAAATATCATTACTCCATTCATCAAGCACACCCTCAAAAGCACCTAATCTCCAACCTGAAAATCCAACTTACATTTCCTTTAACCAACATAACTCTTTTACCTACTATTAGTAGTCTTCATAGGAACCCTGATGAGTACCACCTTCTCTGAGGTGTCTCGAATATAGTTTAGCTCCAATAGCGTGTTATTTCCATTCCGTAGATAACAAGTTAGAGAAGGGTAGAAAGCCTCATAAGGTGCCATAACCATAGTTTAGTGGTGGCTCTATTATTATAAGAAAACTCCATAAGCGACAAATGTTGATCCCAACTACCATTGAAGTCCCAAATACATAAGTGCAACATGTCCTCAAAAATTTGATTCACCTGCTCAATCTTTTTATCTATATGAGGGTAAAACACGACATAAATATTCAGTTGTGTACTCATATTATCCTAAAAAATCCATATAATTAAAAAACAAAGGTATGGTTCCTGTAAGATATAATGTCGAGTGGCATGTCATGAAGGTACACAATCTTTAAAATAAAGACTTAGGTCTGCTCTGCTATATAGTCTATCCATATTAGAAAAAATGATCCATTTTAGTCAACCTGTCAACAATGACACAAATGACATTATGTTCCTTTTAGGACCTCGATAATCCATTGATGAAATCCATGGGGATGTTCTCCCACTTACATAATGGGATCTTTAATGGATTTGACTCCCCATCTTGTCTCTGGTGATCCACCTTCGCTAATTGGCAAATGGTACACTTAGACACAGACTATGTTAAGTCTCTCTTCATCCTGAACCATAAGTACTTCCTCCTCATATCATGGTACATATTGTCACCCTGGGGTGTATAGTGAATCACAAACCATGTGCCTTAGCCCAAACTACCTTTCATAGCCCGGGACCTTTTGACACAACCAGTCACCCCTGAAATTTGAATCCCACATATAAATCGATCAAAAGGGAAGGAATACCTTCAGATAATAGTTCCCATGCCTTTTACTGATAAAAAAAGTTCGAAGTCTATACCTAGATTACCCCTGACATGATATCAGGTGTAACGGTCATAACTACCAATTATGCCTGTCACATCCAGAGTACGCAAAGTACTCCATTAATTAGCCCATAATTGTTATAATTCTTCTCCATACTCTGGCCACAATGCTGTCAAAATCACATTCGGTTGATGACTCAGGGTGCTTGTTACCACATTCTTCTTCCTCGAATGATACTGACTCCAGAAGTGGCAGTCCTTCACAGACTCCAACCACTGCCTCCACCGCATATTGAAATATCACCGAGTGAGTAAGTATTAAAGTCTCTTGTGGTTTTGAACATTGTGAATCTATTTCCCAATAAGTAGTGTCTCCAGATATGAAGGAAAAAGACTACTTTGCCCAAATCTAAACTAAGGCTGGGGTAATTAACCTCATTAGGCTTAAGCTTAAGCATATGATATGTGCCTATGATCATGAATAAAAACTCCTTCAAGTCCCCGCAATAATGCATAGGTGTAAACCCTATATTACACTCTTCCTATGGTAAGGAAGTTATGGGCATAGTTGTGAGCCTCTCCTTCATATCCTCAAAATTAGCATCCCAAACAAATAATACCCCTTTCTGGGTGAGGTGAGTTAGTTTCTCAATGATCTTCTAGATTCATGAATAAACCTCTTGTAGTACTCCTGTTAACCCCTAAAAAACTCCTAACCTTAATAGGTGTCATAGGCTGTCTCCACTCCAAAGTGACTGACTCCTTGTTATGATCCACTGAAATCCTAGTTTTTGATACTATATGCCCCAAGAACTAAACTTTCCTCAACCAAAACCCACACTTGTTGAACTTAATGTAAAACTTAAGTTCCCAAAGTGTCTATAAAATTATCCTTAGATATTGTGTATGGTCATCTTCAGATCAAGAATACACCAAAATGTCATAGATAAACCTAATGATAAACTATCCAGATATGGGTGGAATACTATATTCACGAAATCCATGAGCTTGGATGGAGTGTTGATCAACCCAAATGGCATGAACCGAAAACTATAACATCCATACCACATCAGAAAGTCTATCTTTAGAATGTCATCCTCCCAAATAACCCAAGCGCAAGTCGATCTTTGAAAATAATGACGATCTCCTTAACTAATCGAATAGCTCCTCGATGTAAGGAAATGGATACTTGTTCTGTATCTTAACCTTGTTCAGCTTTCGATAGTCCATACAAAGCCTTAATGAACCATCGTTCCTTTTCACAAAAAAACTCAAGATCCCATAGGGAGACATACTCCTCAGTATGAACCCCTGACTCAAAATCTACTGAATCTACTCTTATAACTCCCTCATATACAATGGAACTATCTTGCACGGTGACCTTACAATGGGATTAGTGCCTGATGCCATCTATATAACAAAATCTATCTCATGTGGGAGTGGTAACCTTGGTACCTTATCAAACACATATAAAAACTCCTAAACTACTAGTGTTAATTCCAATGATACAATGACCTCCTCTCATGTAGTCATATCGATATAATATAAGTGAGTTTTAAACCCTACATCGAGCCTAGGCATCAGTATAATGAACATATCCTACTCGGGAATGGAAAACTTGATAGACTTCCCATTACAATCGATTTGTGAGTAATACTCTACTAATGAGTCCATACCTAAAATGAGATCACAAGTCCGCATATCTAAAATAAAAAGGCCATTCAAAAATCACAACTGACTAATCCTAACTACCATGTCCCTATATACTTGATGTAAGGTCTCACCCCAACCCAATGGGGGATATATATGTTCATGGAGACCTTGGTAGAAATATCTAACAACCCTAAACTCATGGAAAATGTACTATTAACAAAAGAGTGTGACCGTCCTGTGTAAAAACATACTCGTGCATAACTACCATAAACATAAAATTCACCCTTTTTGGCCTGTAGAGGCGCTTACTGGTCTTGCTCATAGATGTTGAAGATACATCCCTAATGTAAATGTGGATGACCCTACGTTGTGTCTCTAAGAGGTGGTGGCAGTGCTAAAATCTACGATGGTGAAGGACTTATCTAAAACTGAAGTGGTGATGGTAAAGTTAGTTGTTGCTCCTTCTAGGAATGCCATAATTGGCCTAGTTACCTGATTAGTAATGAGTATAAAATATTAGTTACCTTTATTGTATCACAATTGTGTACCTATATATATATATATATATATATATATATATATATATATATGCTTTGCAAGGTTTATGGGAGCTTTTGTTGGTGTTGGAATGCTTAACGGAGCAATTGGTTGCATTTCCAAAAGGTTACATCACAACATGCAACTTAGGGAAAATTTATCATTTCATACTTCATAATTGGGACTTTGGATTTTTATGGTTGTGTATATCTTCGAATTAGCTTTGTGTGGCATCCGATTCATTCCGAATAAGTACGATGAAGTTATTTTATTTTCCATAAAACATAAAATTTCTTATTTAAAGCGAATTTGCCCAAAAAACAAAATGTCAACCAATCGAATAAAATCGGTCAGTCGATCGACCCCATCATCTTTTTCCTTGAATTGAAGACATTGTGTAATTCTTTGGTCGATCGATCGATCAATCATCCTAGATATTTGACAATTCACTCCTTTCCTTTTATTTTCTTAGATTTAATCCACTTACTATAAATAGTAAGTGGATATTATATATATATATATATATATATATATATATATATATATATATATATATATATATATATATATATATATATATGTTAGTTTAGTTAGGTTTGAGAGGTGATTTTGAGAGCTTCTCCTTCTCTCGCTCCTTGGGTTTGCTATTTCTTTGGTATGTAAAGCACCATTCACCTTCTTCTTCCTTAATTAAAGCTTCCTTAAGTTTTTTTAATTCTTGTTAACTTAGTTCCTTACTTTGTTAATTATTTTTCAATCCTTTTTAATTAGTTTTATTGCTTTCTTAACTTGCTTTGCTTTCATTCCATGATTTTATGATGCTTTTTAACTAATTAAATTCAGTTGAGATCACTGAACTCACCATGAATTAGTTGGTTTATTTGATATGGTATGAATGATTAGTATAGTTTAGATGGGTTAGGTTGGTCTTAGTTTTTTATTTAGGAGATTTAATGGTTTATGTCATGTATGGGTCATATTTATGACATTGCATATGTAATCTCGGGAGTATTTGTTGATGTCAAAATCATAGTAGGATTTCGTGAGAATTTTTGGGTGTGACAACCTTATATTTTATTCGTTAAAATGAGTTTTAATCTATACACAACTTTTATTTCCATGCAACATTTATGCTAATTAACCCGTGATGAGGAATATAATTCTCAATCTATAGATTTAATTCTTGTTATTAACCTAGTTTCAATACGTGCCTAGTTTATAACTTTTTATTAAAATAATCATATTTTACACTTTTATTCATAAGCAATAAATCAATTAAAGTCTAGCAATCATTCTCTGCGGATTCGATACCCAGACTTGCTGCTGTACTCCAATGAGAGTGTAGTTAAAGTTTAGGCTTTTTGTATTACTATGGGAACCGATAACAACGATTAGCATTGTCATACGATGCTGAGTTTTTGCGATAATCAAACCGTTATCGAGGAGTGTTTTGTTTTAGATTTTCTAAGATAGGGACTAGTAATCTCTAAGTTAGGGGGTTAGATTAGTCGAGAATATTGTATATTAGTGCCCATTATACTTATGCATTCTTGCACAATTATGTCCGTTTAATCCTATTTTGGTTAAGCTTGGATTTTGACACACACACACACACACACACACACACACACACACACACACACACATATATATATATATATATATATATATATATATATATATATAGGTGTGTGTGTGTGTGTGTTAGATTTTATAGGAGTTGGAATGCTTAACAGAGAAATTGGTTGCGTTTCAGGAAAGTTATGTCATTAGATGCAACTTCAAGGGCATTTTATTTATTTCATAATGTCTAATTTGGGGGTTAGATCAGTAAGGAATATTGTATATTAGTGCCCATTATATTTATGCATTCGTGCATAATTATGTCCGTTAAATCCTATTTTTGTTAACCTTTGATTTCAACATATATATATATATATATATATATATATATATATATATATATATATATATATATATATATATATATATATATATATATATATATGTTAGGTTTTGTAGGTGTTGGAATGCTTAACGGAGCAACTGGTTGCGTTTCGAGAAAGTTACGTCGCAAGGTGCAACTTCAAGGGCATTTTATTCATTTCATAATTTTGTATTTGGACTGTCTTTCAATGGTTGTGTATATGTTCTAATTATTTTCGCGTGGCCACAGACCACGTGGCATTTTGAGTCCGGACGATGAAATTTATGCCTTTTTCCGTGAAACACAACATTTATTATTTTCAAGCAAATTTGTCCAAAAAATAGAGTGTTGATCGATCGACCCCATCAAATTTTTCCTTGAATTGAAGGCAGTATGCCATTTTAGATCCATCAGTCGATCAACCCCTTTGGTCGATCGATTGATCATTTTTTTTAAAAAGAAAAATAAATTTATTTCTAAACAATATAGGAGAAAATGCCTCTCTTAGGGCTCTTACAATCGCTAAACCAAAATAAAATTTGGAACATTTACGAAAACTCAAACGAAAACTAGATGGACATAATTTATATGTAAGAGCCTTTTTCTCCCTAGTAGTTAAATACGGAAAATAATGATTTTTCGTATTTCTCCTTGGAGTAACTTTTTTTTTCTCAACTGAATTATTGGAATCTTCAATGTTCCCAAGAACCTCGAAAGAATTGCTAGTTGGGGTAATTTGAGTTTGCTTTTTTCCATCATTTTTCTTAACCGAGGCTGCCAACTTAGGAATCTCAACATATAAATTAATTTTGGATCCCTCCTTTTGAATTAGAACCTTTGAAACTTTCATATAATTAGGACCTTTAATTTTTTTCGGAATGGTAGCTAATGGGCTGACAATTAACACGTTTTCATCATCCATATTGTTAACTCTTTGAGAATTTTTTTGTCCTAAAATATCGGTTTGTTTAGTTAGATCCGAATTTCTCTCATCATACTAGATATTTAGCAATTCATTCACTTTCTTTTCTTTTCTTGGATTTAATACACTTATTATAATAGTAAAGTGGAGATTATTTTTAAATATAGAGTTTTTTAGTTTATTTAGGTTTGAGAGGTGATTTTGGGAGATTCTTCTCTCTCCTAGGGTTTGTTATTTCTTTGGTATGTAAAGCGCTACTCATTTTTTTATTTAGATAAGGGGGCGATACTACTAAATTTTACTAGATAAAAGTAGAAACAAGATCCATCTTTAAGTTGATTTCATAAGGGGATGACAAATCTAAGAAAATAGGGTAAAAGGGTTTATGGATGACCTTACAAGGCAAAGAAAGATTAGAGAAAGGTGGATTTATAAATAACCCAACAATACAAGAAATTAAAATTACTCATGGGTGAAGCTAACCAAGAGAAATTTATAGGTTTCTTAAAGGAGGAATAACCCATTTGTCCATATTAATAGTACCCTTTAAAAGTTTGTAAAGATCCTTATAGAGATAGAAAAAACTTAAGATTCACCTTATGAATTCCCAAGGTGTCAAGAAGATCACCTTCATGGTTAGTTTCTCCATTGCATTGCATTAAAGTAATATTCATCCCAAAAGCATAGTATTGAACGAATTTGATGATGTTTTTGACGTTCCAAGGAATTTTCCAAATTTTTCTTTTTAGAATATTAATTAGGACTTTAGAACCACTGTTTAAGTCAACATGATAATGATTTATATCCTTGCACTTTGGAGACCAATTTGAATGGTATTTGCTTCGGCAAAACTATTGCCATTGATGCCTACAGAACAAGAACCCCCCAAATAAAGATGCCTTGTTCACCGCTTAGAATTCCATCAACTCTGTTGGCACCAGATTTTCCTTTGGAGGACCTATTTGTATTAAGTTTTAATCTAGAGTGAGAATGCTTAGACCATGAGATAAAGTTGATCTCAATTATGTTGTATTGGAAAGAATGAGTATGAAAAAAAAGATCTAGATACTAAAGATTTACCATATGAGTTCTTTCTATATTGACCACCATGAAAATATCTTTCATTAAATCTATCACCTGATATTGAATGGCCTAAATAGACATGGACACTCCATCAAAGAAACTAAAGTTTATACTTTTCCATAGTTCCCAGGTAATGTAAAGGGGAAGGGATTTTAGCAAAAAGTTTAAGAGATTATTTGAAGATCTTAGGAGCTCTATGAGTAAATCATAGCATAAAATGAAGAGAAAGATATTTTTAAGCCAATAAGTTACCAAAGAATAGCCAAACCCCCTAGATAATAGGGCCAATAATGAATAGATGGTAGATATTTTCTTCTTCAATCCCACAATATTTTGATTTAGAATCATAAAGAATACTTAGAGATTTTATAGATTTATCAATTGGGATGGCATTGTAAAGACATTTCCATATGACAATAGAAATTTTATTTGGTATGCCTTTACATGAAATGGAAGATAAGATTGCTGACTTTGGGGAGAATTTTCTTACTTTATTAAAGGTAGAGGAAAAAGTAAATGAACCAGTATTACTCAAAGACCAAACCATGTCCCCGTAAAAGATAATAAGAAAGTGGTTAACATAATCCATGTCGTCTTTTATACTTTTAATCGCACCCCAATGTCTGGTACAGGACATTTGGCTATATTTAATTTTTATAAATTCTGACTAGACACTTTTTTCGAAGGAGAATTTCTGAGCCAGTCTGCCACAGGAAATTTTCATAATATTCGTCATGCTTCTAAAACTGAGACCTCCATCATCATAAGCATAACTAATTACATTTTACCCATTGGTGTTTTCTCCCATTCTCAAAGGTAGATTCCCAAAAGAAATAACTAAAGATTCTTTCTAGTTTATTGAGAAAATTTTTGGGAGGATTGAGGGCTGATAGCTTATACAGAGGCATATATGATATGACATTTTTTTTTAAAGAATTTGTCTTCCTTCATAAGAGAGAAATTTGGACTTCTAGCCTTGGATTTTTTTTTTTTTGAATTTTAGCTAAGAGATCTTCAAAGTAAACAATTTTATTTCTACCTTTAAAAAGAGGTAAACTGAGATAGGAAGAGGGAGGTCTTTGTATGAAATATAGGTGGAGTCCTTAATCCTATTTGTTCTTCTTCTAAAATATTTTGGCTTTGTGAAAAGATGCTTTTGGAAAGATTAATTATCTTACTAGCCACATTTTTACACTCTTTGAGAAAGACATCAACATTTTTAAGTTATCGATAGAGCCAGTAAAAATGATGATGTTATCCGTGAAGCTATGATGAATGATGATTTTGGTCCTAATAGGCTGAGAAAAAGGCTTGATGATTCTTGATTCCATCTTGGATTGGAGATTCCTGCTTAGAGTTTCAACAATGATAATGAATAGACTAGGAGTAATTGGATCTTCCTATCTCAGGCCTTTTTGATCTTGAAAATAACCAGTTGGTACACCATTAACTAAGACTGAAATCCTAAAAGTGGAAATACATCTCCATATAATATCAATCCATCCCTCATCAAATACAAAAGCCTTGAGAATTTTTGTTAGAAATAACCAAAATACTATGTCATATGCCTTTGTAATGTCGAATTTAATCACCACATTAGATCCATGCATTTTTCTGTCTAGGCAATCCACCATTGTAACAACCCTCGCTTTTAGGAGGCTAATTTTATATTAATTTACCGCATAAGGTAATTATATAAAATGTTGGAACTAGAGTAAGTATTAATTAAAGGAGTTGAAGGTTAATATTTATTAGGTTATTGCATATTTACTGCATGAGAAAGTAAATATCATTCGGTTGTATGTTTTATGGTGTCATATGATTTAAATGACACTATGGTTTAAATGAAACCGGAACTTGACATAATTTATAAAATTGCCGAATGCCATTTTAGAGGGCGTAGTTAGTCCCGAAATGTGCGAGACAGTCAAAATAGGTGCCATATTGTATTTTTGGGTTTCGGACACTTTTACTTGGTTTTAACTTATATGCGTATTTGGGAGTCATTTTAATGTAGTATTAACCACTTAAGTTGGGAGACTTGTGTTAAGACACGATTTTAGTCTTCTAAATCCCCTAATTTCCCTATTTTATGTCTTGAACATAGAGAGAAAAGGAGAGAAAGAGAGAAGAAGAGAAAAGTGGAGAAAGAAGAGAGAAAATGAAAATTGAAGATGGATTGCTGCTACTACACAAAGAAACTTGAGATTTCAACTTCAAGGCAAGTTTTCTACTTGCTAATATGTGATTTAAGATGGATAATTTGTGTGATAGTTGTGTATTTGCATTTATGGATCAAAAATGGAATTTACGGGAATTAAACCCTAATATTAGTTTTTGATGATGAAATTGTGGACTATAGTGGTTATAAATCATATAGGATGATTTTTGGGTAGATAATTGTGGTTGGATGTGTTTGAAATGGAAGATATATGAGGTTTGGGGAATGTAGGGTTCATAACCCTTAAACCCATACTTGGCAAATTCGCAGGGGCGAATCGATTTGCTAGAGGGGCAGTGTCCAGGTCTGAGTGGACCGAATCGATTCGGGCTGTCCGAATTGATTCGGTAATTATGCAGAAGTCAGGTTTTCCTGATCGAATAGATTCAGATGGTCAGAATCGATTTGCTTTTCTGATCGAATCGATTCGGCCAGGCCGAATCAATTCGAAAACCCTCCACTTTTGAGTGATTTTTCTTAGTTTATTTTCAACCCTTTCTTTAGGCTTAGGACCAATGAACCTTCTTATATGAAGTAAACTTAGTGTCCTAGAGTTCTAGATGAGTTGGGGAACTACCCTAGATTAGTAATGGTTTATAATAACACCATAAAGGTGTGTTGGGAGAGTAAATTGGAAGTTTATTCATTTATTTGAAGGATGATAGTCTTCGGGTTTTAAAATAACACCCTATAATGTTTGGAGATAATTAAGATTTTATTTACTCCTTTGAGGTTGTAGTAACGATATAATTTATCGTATTGGCTCCGGATGATAAGGTGAATTATTTACAAAAATGTAAATGACTATGGTTTCGAATAAAAAGAAACATACAACGTAAATTGGAGTTGAAAATGATATGGAAATGGTAATAATTATGGTAAATGATAATTTACATAATTATTAATTTGGTAAATGATAATTTGGTTAAACACACCCTCTCTAAATGCCATCATAAGGGAAGTTCGCGCGTGACGTGAAGCCCCCTAGCTAATGAATGCAGGGTGGATATAGTCCTAGGCCATGTGAGCGTTTGTTGTTGTATATTTTTCTGCGATGGGTAGGTAATTCCGGGTGTGGTTATGACTACCCCGCAGGCACATGGCCGCTTCTCGACGTCTTGCCTTATAGGTGCCCAGGTTGTATTGATGATAGGCCCTAGAAGATGATGGTCATTTAGGGGCGCGCACAGTGGGGAAACCCAGACGGGCGGTCTTAGAATCGTTATAAGTATATAATTATAACAATTCTTAATCAAGTGGGACTTGATGGATTATATAAGCCATAAAGAGCATAATGAAGTTCCACAAAGAGCATAATGAAATGCCACAAAGAGCATTTGATAATGATTATATTCCTAATAAGGAATGGAATTCCAGGAAGGGCACGTAATTGAAATAAAAGCCACAAAGAGCTTATAATGATCTTTATGTTTTCCTGATAACGAATAGAAATGTGAAATGAAATGGTATGTAAGATGGAAGCTTTTAATTTAATGTTAATTATTCTTATTCTCTTGCATAATTAAATTAGATTCATGATTAATTAAATTGTCTTAGCTTATGCATATTGTGTAGGTATATTCTTATTTTTGTTTATCAGGATGCATCATTCATAACTGTCATACTTTTTATTCATCTGGTAATCATATAGAACCGGGCCCTGACCCGTTCATATTTCTTGTTGTGTATGCATCTTGTATCCGCTCAGGTACTCCGCCGCAAGGACGCCTGTTCTGACTTTTCTATTCCGGTGATTTTGACTAGCCGTGATGCTTTGCGGGTATTACGGGTTATATTGTATAGCCGCTTTCATTTTTGCACTCTAGATAAGATGAAGTCTTTTATTCGGGCGTGAGGCCCAAGCCTTTGTAATGGTTTAATGTAATGTATTATATAATTTATTGAAATTGTTCAACATTGTTGTAGAATCTGTCGATCGACAGCATATTCGGTCCTTTTTATGTATACTCGTTGTTATTATAGTATATATATATATATATATATATATATATATATATATTCTTGGGGTTCCCACTTTCTTTTCAGTATTGGGTTGTTTAAATTCTTTCTTTAACTTTAAAACAAAATTTTTGGCAACCCATTTTCTGAAATATTGGGTGGTTATCCTGGTACTCTATATTTTATTGTGATGCTGAGAATGATTCCATCTATGATTCCTGTTATATTGGAGTATTGGGGTGGCCACCCCTATTTCGGATGGCGGGTTGTCAGAACCATCTCTTGGACCAATAAAATATTATAAAAAATTCTCATGCCTTGGAAAAAGCTATAATAGTGAGGGAAAATAATATGGGGATTGATTGGAGATAATCTTTGAGACAATTTTTTATATTACCTTTTAAGAGAAGTTGAACAAGATTATAGGTCTAAAATTGGCGCATTTAGTAGAGATTTTGTTCATTGGTATCAGTCATAAATTTGTTTTATTCCAACTCTTAGGAATATCACGGCCAAGTAAGAATTCTTGGGCATCTTTGATGAGATATGTTTTGATAATGGGGCAACTTTTGATGTAGAAGTAGTCATTGAATCCATATGAACCTAGAGAACTATTAGGATTTAAAGTTTTGATGGCTTGGAAAATCTCATATTCTTCAGGAATAACAATAAGGAGCCTATTCATGTTATTATCAATCAGCTTATGAATGTTCTTTAATAGATTTCCTCCACCATTAATGCATTCTATTGTGCACAAATTACGGAAGTAGCTTATAAATTTGTCCTTTAATTCATTGGTAGAGTCCAGCCTAATTTTTTGATTGTTTTTTATTCTATGAATTAACATTCCTCTACTTTTTTTTTTTCTGACATAGGCATGGTAGAATTTGGATTTTTAATCTCCATCTTTTATTCATTTGTGTTTTTTATTCTGGATTTAATAATTATCTTCATATTTAAGAGCATTTTTAAGTTTTTCCTTTTTCTTTTGAGAATAATTCTCCGTTCTCTTAAGTTTGGGATTCATAGTAGTTGGTTTCATATTGCAAAAGATCATCTTCTAATCTTCGAACTTCTTGAAAAATGTCTTTAACTATAGTTTTATTCCTATCTTTTAAATCCACTTTTAATCTTTTCAGCTTCAATGAAAATACATTTAGATTATTACCTTAGATAGGTGGGACTCTATGAATACTTTATGATCTACATGAAATTCTCATGATTTCACCACACGTTTTGGGATTTGATTTGTCTTGGTACATTATCCATTACAATATGAATGGAGAAACATTGGAGAGTGGTCAAAACACATTTTGTGAAGAATTTTTAAAGAATAGTTTGGAAATGTAAGCAGCCAAGACTGGTTTATGAGGCCTCTATCGAATTTAGCCTAGATTGTTTTGTCGTACTGCTATTAAACCATGTGAACATAGATCCCGTAAATCCCATATTTAGAAGCCCAACTGTTGTATGTAAAAATTACACTCCCACGCGGGCCAATGATGAATGTACCCCTATTCTCCTACGTGTCCGACCAACCACCTTGATCGGTTGTAGAGACACTTAGCTGACTAGAATGCCGACCAATTCCATAAGGCCAACCAATAGGAATACCGATTGTTACGTGGATGGGATGCCAACTAGCACTGAATTCTAAGAGTTTTATTTATTGTACACAAACGTAAATGACTGGCAATATAAAGGCGCTCCATCCCTAGGGTTTGTAACCACTATAAATAGAAACTACTCCCTTTGCACAAGGGATAACTCGAATCACTCATATGTAGACCATACTGAGCTATTGTAAACCCTATTGAATAAAAACCAACAATGGAAATGGGCTATTTTAGAACTGAACCACTATAAAAACCTTGTCTCTTGTATGTGTGGTTTGAATTACTTATCTTATTTTTATCAGTGATTATAAGTTTGAAGTAAATCTGTTTTCAGACATCAACATATTGGTGTCGTCTGTGGGAACATTTATCTGTCCTCGTTCTCTACCATTTGTTTCATTTTTTTGTATTTAAAGAAATGAATGACTGTAATACCCTATCCTAGAAAAAAGTCTTTAATGATAATCAAAATATTATATTCAATGAAAAATTAGAGGAATAAATATATAAGGGGAATACGCCAAATGGCACGAAAAATGGCGCATTACGAAAAGTAATTAAGGAGAAAAATTCTCACGTTGCATGGTTCGCTTGAATGAGTATTTAAGTTCCAATAATCCTATAAGTATGTTGGTTAAGTTTGACGTGAAAATACCAAGGAATGATTATAACATGGTCATGGTTAATAATGCGATAATTTGGGTTGTACGCGACACACATGATAGGTAATTTCTTGCGATTTTTGTAGGATGCATCGCGATCCAAATATGGCGCTGACCACTTTTATAGGGTCCAAAATATACATATAAAAACACCATGGGGTCAAAAGTAAAAAAAATAAAATAAATATTTTTCGTCAAAAAAATAAAAGTGCACAGAAAATTATGAAAATCTCAAGATCAACTTAAAATTTAATTTTGAGAAACTCTCTCTTCTTTGACGTTTTCGAAAAAATCATTTAACCCATTTTAGGCGGATTTTCGTCAGCTTACGTCGTGCATGAGGCGACCTTACGTGAATTGTTTAGGACAATCGGTAAGTCAAAAAAATATTCCGACCATATATTTAGACTCATAAAAATATAAGGAATATTTTCATGTGAAGAAAAATAAAAAAAATATGTTTTGTGCGGATGTGTCCCGATTCTTGCACGCCTTGCCTTGTATAGGACAATCCGAGAGGCCAAACAACTATTGTAAATATGATTTTTTAGCCAAAAAAATAGGAAATATGAATATCAAGTTAAAAGTTAAAAAAAAATGGACTGGAGAGAGAAAGTGACACAAATCAATATTTTGTGGGTGGTATTTGGACAATTTAACCCCTTAGGTTTTTAAGGAGTATATAAGTGTATGTTAGCCAATTTGGGCATGATGGAGTAGATTTCCCCTCTTTCTCTAGCCTTGAGAGTTCTTCCACCATTCAACCACCACAAGCCACCTTACACCACCATTTCACCACCTAATGCCCCTATATTTTACTAGTGTTCTACCATATATAAGCCTTGTACACCCATTTTCACCATCGATAAGGAAGAGCTACGAATTTTGAATTTATATTTCGATTTTTTCCTTGGAGAAGATGAAGTGGGTTTAATGGAGTTGAAGTGGATCTTGCTTTGTAGCTTAGGAGGATGCATTTGGTAACCACTTGAGTCCACCTTTAAAGGTGGGGGTTACTCCTCCTACACCGACACTACCATTTCCACCACCATTTTGGAAACATTTTGGTGGTAATACTAACCTTGGTTTAGGTTTAAAGTGTGTCTATTTTCAGCTTGTTCATTTGCATATATTAGACGAAATTTATGTACGACATGGGTTATTTCGAATATATGGTTAACTTAATAGTATTCTCACCATTTTGGGTGAAAATGGGTTTCAATGAGAGGTTTGAAATGTGTTTGGAAAAAAAGATAATTATCAGAATAGTTATTTCCCTATATTGGGTAAAAAAAATGTGTAGAATAATGGTTATGTTGCATTAATGGACTTATTAATTGTATTCTTGATATTTTGAATAAAAAGGTGCATTTAAAATAAGGTTTTAAATATATTTCAAAGGTGTTAAAAATTACATAACACTATTCATAGGCATTTTATGAGATAAAATGTGTTAGAATGATGTTTTAATGATAAATAATGTGATTTTGTGCAAAGAAATGAATTAGACTTGTTTAAGCTATTTTATGAGATAAAAATTTAATTTTCTAACTTGAATAATGAAGATAAATGTAAAAAACAATGAATCTTTCACTTTAAATGTGTATTTTAAAATGTGTAAACTCATAATAAGAAAATAGTATGAGTTATTGTGTAAATATTGGTAAATGGGTATAAGATGTAAAAGCTAAAAAATAAAGTGTGTTTATCAATTATGTAGAAAATGAGGTTTCAACATATTAAATGTATGAATTTATATATTAAAGGTGTGTGAAGTGTAAACTGTGAAAGTTGAGTAAAGTATGCTAATAAACTAGTGTTTTTAATGGTTAAATTTGTTTAAGTGTTGAATTGAAAACTTTAACTGCATTTTTAGAAAATGACACTTGTTAAAGGACTAAATTGCATGTTTTGACAATAAAAGGGTAAATTGGTAAATTTTCTTAAAGTAGAATATTTTTATGAATTAAAAATGTTGATGAATCTTTTTCACTAGTGTATGAGAAAACGAATTAAGTCCTAAAGCGTGAATGATTTTGGGTATAAAATCAACGTGTGAGTGAATAAAGTACTTAAAGGAGAAAGTAATAATTTTTTTAAAGCTTTATGGAAAAATGGGCAGTTAAGTCTGGGCTTTTGACTTAGGCCCATAAATGTTGAATAACGTGAACATTGGAATCATGTTGAGCACATTGAAAAGATAATGATATTGGATGATGTCGGGTTAAATAATTAAGCAGGGCTATGCTGTCCCTAATGGTGAAAGACCCAAAACCAACAGTAGTTAACTTGGCGCTCGGTGCCAAACAGTGAAATTTTGTGAAACCATGGGTATGCGTGTGTGTGTGTCGGTGGAATCCCTAAAGAAAATGCTAAGTAATTAATTGAAAATTCATGAAAGAGGCATAAATGAATGACATTAATTCATTGATTTACTAATGCAAGAATAACGCATTAAATGTTTAATATTCATGTGGCAACATGGGATGGTTTAATAAGATGATATAATGATGTTTAAGCTACCTAATGAGGTTTGAACCATAATGAACACAAGCGTGTGTTATGTAAGGTTTCAGAGAAAAATGAGTATTTTTCTAAACACGGTGTGTGTATGTTGGAAGCAAGTCTTAAGTTATGATTAAAAACTCGGTGTGAGTTAATGAACGTCGGGTAATAAACGTTTGAAAGTAAATGAAAGATTTTTCGCAACAATTGCTAATTCTTTAGCCGTGTACGTTAATGGGAAGGAATGCTAGTTTTTGAGCATAATGATACAAAATGATTCTTTGTAAAGATAAGAAGAATAAACGAGTTAAATAACGTTTTTGGAATAATACGGTTTAATACATTGAGATACATATTTTCGAAGGTATATATGTAGATACATACGTACTTTCACATGCATGTCGCGTAGAATGTGAGTATTCTTTTTTGTCGTTCATTTCAATACTGCATTTTTATAGTTCCCACTGAGCATTTTGCTCACATTCCTCCTTTTGTTACAGCAGGTTGTATGTTGTTTCGTACTTTGAGAGCGTTATACAAGTAAGTAATTATTTATATTTGCGATTAGTGGCTCTGTTTACTTGGACTTGGGGGCACTTCCCTTGAGTCTTACCACGTAGCTGATGAAAATTAGAATTGCACGCTAATAAGAGTAATTTTAAATAATTATAAAACTGGACTAGAAGCGTTATTTAGGTTGTTTCACTGCACTCCACAATTAACGTACGAACCGCATTGGGTTGATCCTTTAGTAACCATTAAATACAAGTCGGGGAGTTACAACATGGTATTAGAGGTTTAGGTTCATGTTCCTTTCGGGTGTGACCTGGTGAGGTCGATAGTGGACCTTTCGGTGTCGTTGGTAGTTGGATTTGATCACGCTTTCCTGGTGACAATTTCGATTTGTACCTTGATGGTAAAGTTGAGGTCTTGAGCGCGTTGTGCCCTTCTCCTTGAGTTGGTGATCGGCTAAGTTAGTAGTCATTCTTATTTCGCTGCATTTTTTCTGGTTGTATTAGTTAACAAGTATCGAGCTTTAGTGTAGGCAGTTAGGTGGTGGCACCTTAGGCTTGTTTGACATGTATCATGCGGAAGTTTGATGGTTTGAAAGTCCTAATGATTTCAGTTGCATCCTAGATGGTATGCTTGTGGTTTTATCTATGGGATTAGGTAACTAATTACCGTGACTTGTGAATAAATAATTCTATGGAAATTAGAATGCCAAAATGACTTGATTATGATTTCAGTTTTGATAATCATATTGATTCAGGGTAATTTAAAAATGAATCTATATAGTCCTTGGGACTTAGAGTTAGAAATGGTGGTATTGAATCATGGTTTAAAAAAAATGAAATGGTAATGAGGAATATGATCTCTTGTGGCGTCAAAAGTATTGGACCAAAGTTTTATAGGTCGAACTTGATGCCCCGTATCCTACCAAAATTTTTATAGTTATGATAACTTATGATCTAAAAAATGAGTGGGATGGCTATGTCGTGAGACAAGTTAGTTGTCATACCTAAGTGTTAAATAAGGTTAACTTATACTCCATGATGAGTTTGATCTCGAATTATAGTTATGGACAGGCGTGTGAATCCATATTGATAATTCCTTTGAGATATGTGCTAAGGATTAGCTAATGAGTTATTAGTACAAGTGATAAACACTCCCCAGTAATTGTGAATGTTAGATTGCGCATCGTGTATTACGATAACAATGATGTCTCTCTTTGAACTTTGGGTATTTCTTATTATGTCAAAGACATAGAGTTACATTTGGGGTAACACGTAGTAATTGGTTTAGTGTTTGGCCCTTGAAAAAAAATTAACGGCCATGATCAGTTGTTATAGTTGGTAGGATCTTGTCATGATCACTCATACCTTAGAATGTGCATGATGGTTAGAGATGATTGAATCGTTGTACTTTCCATGGAGCATTGGGAAATTTATTATATGGATGCATAGGTTGTTGATGTTTGTAGTACGATTTAGTCATATAGTTTTATGGAAATATTTAGGAGTTAGCGCCATGGCTCATTGATAAGATTGTGTTAAGGTATGACCCTTGTGAATAATATTGAAAATAGGTTGATACGTGTTAGGTTTTACACTTGTTATACTTAGGAAACGATGATGTTCATCATGGTTTTAGAGATAACGCTCGGAATAGAGTCTTAGGCTTGATTATATAACCTATGTGTGCAACCCGTATGACTTAGTATGACTCTAATGAGGAGAAAAATTAGGTATTAGGCATGGATAATGCTTGAAAATTCGAGGTGTCATTGTAACCAGTCCGATAGTTATAATTTGGGATCACATAGGACGTTGCTAAGGATTGTAGCGATAGTCCATAGGATAGAATTATGTGAGTGTTGTGTTTCACTAGATGAGAAAGATCTCAAGGTTTGAAAGTTAACAATCACATGCGGATATTGTGGAGACTTGAGTATATAGTCCAGTGACTAAAATTAAGAAATGAGAAATTTATTTTCGCTTTAATATGAAGGATAACAAGTAACCTCAGTCTTAAGGAGGGAAGCCTAGCGTTCTAGCTTCCCAAGTGAATCGGTTCCCAGGTCGTTGTCTTTGAAAATGGGTAGTCGTGATTAGCGACTCAATCTAGGGCGCGTGCCATGGCTAAGAATTTAACGCACGTGTCGGTTGGCAAAGTTTTAAACTTTAAGTGTATGTTGCGGTTATTAATTCACGTTGCATGGTCCGTTGCCCGAATTCAATTATTTCATTCTTGCATGGAAGTCGTCTAATCCATTACATCTTATTGCGTCATCTTTGATCCCGGTGATGGGAAGTTGTTGTGTCAGTTATGGGTCTGTATTCAAGTGTAACGTTGCATAAGCTCAGCAGTTATTTGAGATAGGTCGGGTTGGGCCTGATGCGTCACGGTACTTGAGTACACTTTTCTTTGAAAGCACCTTTGTTTTACACTAGTTGATATGTACGCATGGTCTCGTATTTTTTGCAAGTAGTTTGCATGTTCCATTTGGTTGAATTAGGTTAACATGTTTCATTAGTTGACCAGTATAGCTAGCTATGACTTGGTCATAGGTTTCAAGCTTGTGACTCGAGGACATTGTGAGAATTAGAACCTGATAAAACATTAGATGTTAGTCACTTTGATTGGAATTGTGAGGATTGAGGATGTGATTGCTCGTATATATTTGTGTTGTGATACCTAGTATGAATCTAGGTTAGTGTAAAGATCTCGTAAGAGATATCGATCGGGTAGACCAATGGGATGAGATGACCACCGTATGATTGATGATGTGATGACTAGTGATATTGAGGTTATATAAGCCTAGGATAGGCATGATCCAAAATTGTTGAGGAAACATTCATGATGATGAGTTCATTAGTGGTAGCGTGATATTTTCTGAATACCGATTATTTTGAGGGATTGTTTTGATGCACGAGTTAGGCATGCTTAGGATTAGTAGTAAGACCTCAGTATCTGCCATGATTGGGTTAGCAATGTAATTGTTAAAAATGAAATCTTCGGGTTTTAGACCATAGTGTTGAGGATGCTCTAGGATTGGAAACTGGTTGTGTAGGTAACTAAATTCTAAGGTTGATGACCATTAATTTCGAGGACGAAATTTTCTAAGGAGAGAAAAATATTGTACCCTATCCTAGAAAATAAGTATTTAATAATAATCAAAATATTATATTCAAAGAAAAATTTGAGTAATATACATATAAGGGGATTACCCCAATTGGCACGAAAAGTGGCGCATTACGAAAATAATTAAAGAGAAAAATTCCCACGTCGCATGGTTCCCTTGGATGCGTATTTAAGTTCTAATAATCCTAGTAAGTATGTTGGTTAAGTTTGATATGAAAATACCAAGGAATGATTGTAACACAATCATGGTTAATAATGCAATAATTTGGGCGGTATCCGACACGCATAATAGGTAACTTAGCGCAATTTTTATAGGATGCATCGCGGTCCCAAATATCGAAATGATCACTTTTATAGGGTCCAAAATATAATATAAAAATACCATGGGGTCAAAACTCAAAAAAAAAAAAAAAATATTTTTCATCAAAAAACTAAAAGTGCTCAGAAAATTATGAAAAATCTCCAGATCGACTTAAAATTTAATTTTGAACAACTTTCTCCTCTTCGATATCTTCGGGAAAAATAATTTAAACCCATTTTAGGCGGATTTTTTTCAGCACGCGTTGCGAAGGACGCGAACTTGCGCGAATTGTTTAGGACAATCGGTAGGTCAAAAAAATATTCTGACCATATATTTAGACTCATAAAAATATAAGGAATATTACCATGTGAAGAAAAATTGAAAAAAAATATGTTTTGCGCGGAGGTGTCCCGATTCTTGCGTGCCTTGTATAGGACAATTCGATAGGCCAACCGACTATTGTAAATACGATTTTTTAGCAAAAAAAATGCAAGGAAAATGAATCTCAGGTTAAAAGTTAAAAAAAGGGAAGGAGAGAGAAAGTAACGCAAATCAATATTTTATGGGGGGTATTTGGGAAATTTAACCCCTTAGGGTTTTAAGGAGTATATAAGTGTATGTTGGTCCATTTGGGCATGATGGATCAGATTTTCGCTCTCTCTTTCTAGCCTTAAAAGATCTTCCACCATTCAACCACCACAAGCCATCCTACACCACCATTCCACCACCTAATACCACTATATTTAACTATTGTTCCACCATATATAAGCCTTATACACCCATTTTCACCATTGATAAGGAAGAGCTACAAATTTTGGAGTTATATTTGGGGGTTTTCTTAGAAAAGATGAAGTGGGTTTAATGGAGTGAAGTGGATCTTTCTTTGGAGCTTAGAAGGATGCATTTGGTAAGCCCTTGAAGACACCTTTGGAGGTGGGGGTTGCTCCTCCTATAACAACACCATCATTTCCACCACCATTTTGGTGACATTTAGGTGGTAGTACTAACCTTGATTAAGTTTAAAGTGTGTATATTTCCATCTTGTTCATTAACATATATTAGACTAAATATATGTAGGACATGAGTTATTTTGCATATATGATTCACTTAATAATATTCTCACCATTTTGGGTGAAAATGGGTTTCAAAGAGAGGTTTTGAAATGGATTTTGAAAAAAGATGATTTCCATAATAGTTATTTACACATATTGGGTATAAAATGTGTAAAATATTGGTTATGTTGTATTAATGGACTTATTAATTTCATTCCTGATGTTTTGAATAAAAAGGTGCATTTAAAATAAGGTTTTAAATGGGTTTTAAAGGTGTTATAAATTCCATAACACTATTCATAGGCATTTCATGAAATAAAATGTGTTACAATGATGTTTTAAAGATAAATTATGTGATTTTGTGCAAAGAAATGCATTAGGCTTTTTAAAGCCATTTTATGAGATAAAAATGTAATTTTTTTACTTGAATAATGAAGATAAATGTAAAAAATCTTTCACTTTAAATGTGTATTTTAAAACATGTAAACTCATAATAAGAAAATAGTATGAGTTATTGTGTAAATATTGGTATATGGCTGTAAGATGTAAAAACTCAAAAATAAAGTGCGTTTATAAAATATGTAGAAAATGAGGTATTATTATATAAAATATACAAATTTATATATTAAAGGTGTGTGAAGTGTAAAATTTGAAAGTTGAGTAAAGTATGCTAATAAACAAGTGTTTTTAACAGTTAAATGTGTTTATGTGTTGAATTGGAAACTTAAACTACCTTTTTGAAAAACGACACTTGTTCAAGGACTATATTGAAAGTTTTGGCAATAAAAGGGTAAATTGGTAAATTTACCTAAAGTAGAATATTTTTATGAATTAAAAATGTTGATGAATATTTTTACACTAGTATAAGTGAAAATGAATTAAGTCCTGAAGCGTGAATGATTTTGGGTATAAAATCAACGTGTGGGTGAATAAAGGACTTAAAGGAGAAAGTAATAATTTTTTTCAAGTGTTAATGGGAAAATGAACAATTAAGTCCGAGCTTTTGGCTTCGGCCCATAAATTTTGAATAATGTGAACATTGGAATAATGTTGAGCACATTGAAAATATAATGATATTGGATGATGCCGGGTTAAAGAATTAAGCAGGGCTATGATGTCCCTAGTGGTGAACAACCCCAAACCAACTGTAGTTTACTTGGATCTCGGTGTCGGGCGGTGAAATTCTGTGAAACCGTGGGTGTGCGTGTGTGTCTGTCGGTAGAATACCTAAAGAAAATTCTAAGTAATGAATTGACTATACATGAAAGAGGCATAAATTAATGGCATTAATTCATTGATTTACTAATGCAAGAATAACGCATTAAATATTTAATATTCATGTGGCAACATGGGATGGTTTAATAAGATAATATAATGATGTTTAAGCTACCTAATGAGGTTTAAACATAATAAACACAAGCATGTGTTATGTAAATGAGTGTGTTTCTAAAAACGGTATGTGTGTACGTTGAAAGCAAGTCTTAAGTAATTATTTATAAGTCGACGTGAGTTAATGAATGTTGGGTAATAAATGTTTAAAAGTAAATAAATTTTTTTCCCAATAATTGCTAATTGTTTAACTGTGTGGGTTAATGGGAAGGAAAGCTAGTTTTAAGCATAATGATACAAGACGATTCTTTGTAAAGATAAGGAGAATAAACGGGTTAAATCATGCTTTTGGAATAAAACGGTTTAATACAATGTGATACATATTTTCAAAGGTATATATGTTGATACAAACGTACTTTCACATGCATGTAGCGTAGCGTGTGAGTATTCTTTTCTGATGTTCATTTCTATACTGCGTTTGTATAGTTCCCACTGAGCATTCTGCTCACACCCCTCCTTTTGCTACGACAGGTTGTATGTTGTTTCGTACTTTGAGAGCGTTATACAAATAAGTAATTATTTATATTTACGATTAGTCGATCTGTTTACTTGGACTTGGGGGCACTTCCCTAGGGTCCTAACACGTAGCTGATGAAAATTAAAATCGTATGCTAATAAGAGTAATATTAAATAATAATAAGAATAAACAATACACCAAATCCTGCGAATAATCACGCCCAACGGGTCACGGCCCATGTTCGCGACCAGCTGGTCGCGAACTTGGGCCTTGACCAACTCAATATTTGGCGTGAAAATATTTATTACTACACTAAATTATCGATGCTCTGGAAGTGGTCATGGACCAAATCCCTAACCATTGTGAGTCACGAACATAGGTCGTGACCAGGTCATGACCATCTTGGTGCCAAACTCGTGCTAAAATTCCCTCCAAGAATGGCCGCGGATGGGTCATGCCCCAAGTTCGTGACCCATGGAATGACGAATGAGAAAACATACACATAACTTGGGGCCGTGACCATTTCTTGATTTGGGTCACGGCTATGGTCTGTGACCATCCCCCAAATGAAGGTCTGTTGTTGGTCACACAAGAAGTTCATGTAACACCCCGTAATTTTGAGGATTTAGTATTTAATTATTTTTGGGAGATATAAACATATTTAAATTGGAAAAACATAAATTTATAATTTGGAGAATTTATTTTAGTGGGAATAATTATTTATAATTGGCGACTTTAAGTTAAATTTTTCGAATTAATGTGTGTTGCATTTTGGGGTCGAAATTTTGAAATGTTATAAAGTATTTCGGGTGATAATTCTGAGTACGCGGTTGAGTCCAGATGGGTCGAGATAATCAGAAAAGAGTACTCGGGGGTAGTAATCGGGCTCTAGGTATTTTTGGGCATTGTCGGGCTTACACGCGGTGATTCGGGCCACTTTAATTAGGCCCATGTGGATAAAAATGGGATTAGGGGTTTAAACCTAATTGGGGAAGTGTTGAACGACAGTTAACACAAATTCTAAGCCTTAGGCTTGAGAGAGAATTTGGGAAAATCAAATCAATATCTAATTGGGGATCTTTTGGAGCCAAATTAAGGGACACATTGGGTGTTATTTAACAACGGATCAGACTCTACGAAAAATTCCAGGCAAGTGGTTAACGTGCTGTAATGTTTAAATTTTGATATTCAATTCATATTCTAGTGATGTGTAAATTAAAATTCATTTTTGGATATAAATGAGTACAAAATGGGGTTTTTGTTAATGGAACACTTGAATCAGATTCAAAGTAAGAATTATGTGTGTCACATATCTCTGAGTATTTATATCTGATTTGAATGAGAAACCCAGAATTTAAAATTGTGGAATTTGAATCCGGAATTGAGATTGTAGAACAAAGTTAATTAAGATTAATGGAAAAACCCATTCCAGTATTTGTGAAATAGGTTGATAAATTTGTATATCTTAAGGTCCATATGATGTATAAGATCGAAGTTAAAAATGTAGATGTGGTGGGGAGATTTGATTAGAGGCTGAATTTAAGGTTTAAACTTTTGGAGTTTTCATAAATGGTGGAAAAACAGAATCGGAGAAGAAGAAGATCTACTCGATCGATGGAAAGGATCGATCGATCGATGGTCGAGGATTTTTGGCAGTTCGGCCAGTTTTATATATAAGGGGAAATTTAATTTAAAATTTAATTCCCATGCATTATTTAGTGATAAATAATTATGAAGCACATATTCCTATCATTTATAGGGGAAAGTAATTGGGATTAGGGAGGATTTACTTAAGGCACTTTACGAATAAATTTAGAGAATTAGATTCCAAATTAATTATATACGGATTGAGTGAGCAAGTCCGGGTGTATTGGTTGAGCGACGCCAAGGTATTAAATTAATTATGGAGATAAACTAATTAAATTAGAGTCGAATCATAGACCCGGGCAAGTATTATATTAATTAATGTGTAAAGTATTTATATTAGAGTCGCACCATAGACTCGGGGGAAATATTATATTAACTAATGTGTGAATTAAATAAATTAGAGTCGAACCATAGACTCGGGAAGATGATAAATTAATAAGTGTGAAAATTAATTAAGTTGGGTCGGGCCAGAGACTCGAAAAGTTCTGGTTAGTGTTACGGGTTTGGAGTACATGGTAAATCCGGGGTTTATATTATGTATATATACGGTGTAGTGATAGTGTGTATATATATATACACACACACACACACACACACACAAACACACACTCGTTTGAGAATACGAAGATGATTTAAAAATATAAGGACTTTGGTAAAACATGGCATTAGTGGGTAAAAACCCCAAACAACCCTCGTATGGCCCTGTGAGTGGAACCAACTCCTCGTACGGGACCAATGTAACTCGTACGAACTTATCGCGCGATAATGGGACTCCCGGTTTGAGAATACGATGATAATTTGCATACTTCTAGGCTTAGGCATAAAAAGAGGGCATTTGTGGGGGAAAACTCAAAACAACAACCGAACCGCCCCGTGAGTGGCACCAAACCTCGCACGGGACTAATTAACTCGTACGTACTTACTGCGCGATCACAGGACTCTCGATTTGACAATACGATGGTAATTTAAAATGTCAGTACTTAGACAAAACATGGCATTAGTGGGAGAAAACTCGAACTAGCCCTCGAATGACCCCGTGAGTGGCACCAACACCACTCACGGGGTCCAATGTAACTCGTAAAAACTGACCGCGTGATCACGAGACGATCGTTTTAAGAATATGATGATAATTTGCATATTTCTAGAGTTAGGCTTAAAAACTTGCCGTTAGTGGGCGAAAACCCGAAACAGCCCCTCGAGCGGCACCAACACCTCGCACGGGACCAAAGTAACTCGTATGAACTGACCGCATGTTCACGGGAGTCCCTGTTTGAGAATACGATAATTTAAAAAAAAATAGGACTTAGGCAAAACTTGGCATTAGTGGGGGAAAACTCAAAACAGCCCCCGAACGGCCCCGTGAGTAGCACCAAGACATCGTACGGGACAAAAGTAACTCGTATGAATGATCGCGCGATCACGGGACTCCCAGTTTGAGAATGCGATGATAATTTTCATATTTCTAGACTTATTCATAAAAACATGGCGTTAGTGGGAGGAAAACTCGAAATAGCCCTCGAACGACCCCGTGAGTGTAACCAACACCTTGCACGGGACCAATATAACTCGTAGGAACTCACCGCGCAATTACGAGACTCCCGGTTTGAGAATACGATAATAATTTAAAAATATCAGTACTTAGGCGAAAGATGGCGTTAATGGGGAAAACCAGAAACAACCCCGTGAGTGGCACCAACACCTCGCACGGGACCGATATAACTCGTACGAACTGGCTGCTCGATCATGGGACTCCTGGTTTGAAAACACGATGGTAATTTATATATTTCTAGACTTAGGTTTAAAAACATGCCGTTAGTGGGGGAAAACCCGAAACATCCCCCGAACGACCACGTGAGTTGCACCAACACCTTGCACGGGACCAATGGAACTCGTACGGACTGACCGTGTGATCACGGGACATTCGGTTTGAGAATACGATCATAATTTAAAAATATAAGGACTTTAGTAAAAGTTGGCATTTGTGGGGAAAAACCTGAAATAGCCCCCGAACGGCCCCGTGAGTGGCGTAAACACCTCGCTTGGGACCAATGTAACCCGTAAAAACTGACCGCGTGATCACGGAACTCTGAGTTTGATAACACGATAATAATATGCATATTTATAGACTTAGGCATAAAAACAGGGCGTTAGTGGGGAAAACCTGAAATAGCCCCCGAACGGCCCCGTGAGTGGCACCAAAACCTCGCTTGAGACCAATGTAACTGGTAAGAACTGCTACGCGATCACAGGACTCCCGGTTTAAGAGTACGACGATAATTTAAAAATATCAGGACTTAGGCAAAACATGGCGTGAGTGGTGGAAAACCCAAAGATCCCCCGAACGGCCCCGTGAGTGGCACTAACACCTCGACGGGACCAATGTAACTCGTACGAACTGATCGTGCGATCACATGACTCTCGATTTGAGAATATGATGATAATATGCATATTTATACACTTAGGTTATAACCTTGCTGTTAGTGGGTGAGAACCCAAAATAGCCTCCGAACGACCCCGTGAGTGGCACCAACACATCGCACGGGACCAATGTAACTCGTACAAACTGACCGCACGATCACGGGACTTTTGATTTGAGAGTATAACGATAATTTAAAAATATCAGGACTTAGGTAAAACATGCCGTTAGTGGGAGAAAACCAGAAACAGTGTCCTAACGGCCCCGTTAGTGGCACTAACACCTCGTACGGGACGAATGTAACTCGTATGAACTGACCACACGATCATGGGACATTCGATTTGAGAATATGATGATAATTTGCATACTTCTAGGCTTAGGCATAAAAACAGGGCATTTGTGGGGGGAAACTCGAAACAACACCCGAACCTCCCCGTGAGTTGCACCAACACCTCGCACAGGACTAATTTAACTCGTACGAACTTACTGCGCGATTATGGGACTCTCGGTTTGATAATACGACGATAATTTAAAAATATTAGGACTTAGACAAAACATGGTGTTAGTGGGAGAAAACTCAAACCAACCCCCGAACGACCCCATGAATGGCACCAACACCTCGCATGGGACCAATGTTACTCGTACGAACTGATCGCGTGATCACGAGACGACCATTTTAAGAATATGATGATAATTTACATATTTCTAGAGTTAGACTTAAAAATTTGTCCGTAGTGGGCGATAACCCGAAATAGCTCACGAACGGCCCCGTGAGTGGCACCAACACCTCGCACGGGACCAATGTAACTCGTACGAACTGACCGCGTGTTCACGGGACTTACAGTTTGAGAATACGATAATTTGAGAAAAATAGGATTTAGGCAAACATGGCATTAGTGGGGGAAAACTCAAAACAGCCCCCGAATGGCCCCGTGAGTAGCACCAACACCTCGTACGGGACCAATGTTACTCGTACGAACTGATCGCGCGATCACGGGACTCCCAGTTTGAGAATGCAATGATAATTTGCATATTTCTAGACTTTGGTAAAAAAACAGGGCGTTAGTGGAGGAAAACCCGAAATAGACCTCAAACGGTCCCATGAGTGGAACCAACACCTTGCACAGGACCAATATAACACGTAGGAACTGACCGCGCGATCAGTGGACTCCCGGTTTGAGAATACGATAACAATTTAAAAATATCAGTACTTAGGCGAAAGATGGCGTTAGTGGGGAAAACATGAAACAACCCCGTGAGTGGCACCAACGCCTCGCACGGGACCAATGTAACTAGTACGAACTGGCCGCGCGATCACAGGACTCCCAGTTTGAAAATAACGACGGTAATTTACATATTTCTAGACTTAGGCTTAAAAACACGCCGTTAGTGGGGGAAAACTCGAAACATCCCCCGAATGGCCATATGGGTGGCTCCAACACCTCGCACGGGACCAATGTAACTCGTACGAACTGACCAAGTGATCACGGGACATTTGGTTGGAGAATACGATGATAATTTAAAAATATAAGGACTTTGGAAAATGACGGTGTTTGTGGGGAAAAACTCGAAATAGCGCCCGAACGACCCCGTGAGTGGCGCAACCACCTCGCACGGGACCATTGTAACCCGTAAAAACTGACCGCACCATCAAGGGACTCCTCGTTTGAGAATACGATGATAATATGCTTATTTCTAGACTTAGGCATAAAAATAGGGCGTTAGTGGGGAAAACGTGAAACAGCCCCCGAACGGCCTGTGAGGGGCACCAAAACCTCGCTCGGGAAGAATGTAACTGGTAGGAACTGCTACGCGATCACAGGACACCCGATTTAAGAATATGATGATAATTTAAAGATATTAGGACTTAAGGAAAACATGGCATTAGTGGTGTAAAACCCAAAGATCCCCCGAACGGCCCCGTGAGTGGCACTAACACCTCATACGGGACCAATGTAACTCGTACGAACTGATCACGCGATCACTAGGATCCCGATTTGAAAATATGATGATAGTATGCATATTTCTATTCTTAGGCTATAACCTTGCCGTTAGTGGGTGAAAACCCAAAACAGCCCCCGAACGGCCCCGTGAGTGGCACCAACACCTCGCATGGGACCAATGTAACTCGTACGAACTGACCGCGTGATCACGGGACTTTCGGTTTGAGAGTAAAATGATAATTTAAAAATATCAGGACTTAGGTAAACATGCCGTTAGTGGGGAAAAATGCGAAATAGTCTCGGAACGGACCTGTAAGTGGCACCAATACCTCGCACGAGACCAATGTAACACGTACGAACTTGCTGTGCAATCACGGGACTCCCAGTTTGAGAATACGATGATAATTTTCATACTTATTGACTTAGGCATAAAAACAGGGCATTTGTTGGGGAAAACTCGAAACAGCCCCCGAACGACCTCGTGAGTGGCACCAAAACCTCCCACGGGACCAATTTAACGAGTGAGATTGACTGTGCAATCACAGGACTCCCGATTTGACAATACAATGATAATTTAAAAATATCAGGACTAAGGCAAAGCATGGCGTTAGTGGGTGAAAAGACGAAATAGCTCTTGAACGGGCCTGTGAGTGGCACCAGCACCTCATATGTGACCAATGTAACTCGTACGAACTGGCCGCAGGATCACGGGACTCCCGATTTGAGAATACAATGATAATTTGCATATTTCTAGACTAAGGCATAAAGTAAGGGCGTTAGTGGGGGAAAACCTGAAACAGCCCCCAACCGCCCCCTTGTGTGGCACCAACACATCCCACGGGACCAATATAAATCGTAGGAACTCGTCGTGCGATCACATGACTCTCGGTTTTAGAATACGATGATAACATAGAAATATCAGGACATAGGCAAACATGGCATTAGTGGGAAAAAACCCGAAATAGCCCCCGAACGACCCCGTGAGTGGCACCAACACCTCGCCCAGGACTAATGTAACTCGTACGAATTGAGCGCGTGATCAAGGGACTCTCGGTTTTAGAATACAATAATAATTTTTATATTTTTAGACTTAGGCTTAAAACTTGTCATTAGTGGTCGAAAACTCGAAACAGCCCCCGAACGGCCCTGTGAATGGCACCAACACCTCGCACGGGACCAATGTAACTCGTACAAACTAACCGCGCAATGATGGGACTCCCGGTTTGAGAATATGATGATAATTTAAAAATATCAAGACTTAGTCAAAACATGGCGTTAGTGGGGAAAACCCGAAACAACCATCGAACGACCTCGTGAGTGGCACCTACACCTCGTACAGGACCCATGTAACTCGTAAAAATAGACCCGCGATCACAGGACTCCCAGTTAGAGAATATGACGATAATTTGCATATTTCTAAACTTAGGCATAAAAATGGGGCGTTAGTGGGGGAAAACCCGAAACAGCCCCCGAACGGCCCCGTGAGTGGCACCAACACTTCGCACGGGACCAATGTAACTCGAACAAACTGACCGTACAATCACGAGACTCCTGATTAGAGAATACGATGATAATTTTCATATTTTTAGACTTCGATATAATAAAAAGCCATTAGTGGCGGAAACCCAAAACAACCCCCGAATGGCTCCGTGAGTGGCACCAACACTTCGCTTGGGACCAATGTAACTCGAAAGAACTGACCGCGCGATCATGGGACTCCCGCTTTGAGAAAACGACAATAATTAAAAAATATTAGGATATAGGCAAAACACGGCGTTAGTGGGGAAAACCAAAAATAACCCCCGAACGGCCTAGTGAGTGGTGCCTACACCTCGGACCAGACCAAATTAACTCGAATGAACTGACCGCGCTATCACGGTACAACCAATTTGAAAATACGATGATAATTTAAATATTTCTAGACTTAGGCATAAAAATAGGGCGTTAGTGGGGAAAACCCGAAACAGCCCCCGAACGACCCCGTGAGTGGCACCAACACCTCACGCGGGACCAATGTAACACGTACGAACTGATCGCACGATCACGGGACTCCCGGTTGAGAATACAATAATAATTTAAAAATTACAGGACTTAGAAAAAACATGGCGTTAGTGGCGAAAAACTCGAAATACGCCACGAACGGCCCTGTGAGTGGCACCAACCAATGTAAAACGTACGAACTGACCGCACGATCACGGGACTCCCAATTTGAGAATATGACGATAATTTGCATATTTCTAGACTTTGGCATAATAACAAGGCGTTAGTGTGGGAAAACCCGAAACAGCCCCCGAACGGCCCCGTGAGTGGCACCAACACCTCACGCAGGACCAATGTAACTCGAGAGAATTGACCGCGCCATCACGGGACTCTCAGGTTAACAATATGATGATAATTTAAAAATATTAGGACTTAGGCAATACATGGTGTTAGTGGGGTAAAACCCAAAATAGATACCGAACGACCCCTTGAGTGGAGCCAACACCTCGCACGAGACCAATGTAACTCGTACGAACTGACCGCGCCATCACGGGACTGCCGATTTGAGAATACGACGATAATTTGCATATTTTAAGACTTAGTCATAAAAATAGGGCGTTAGTGGGGGAAAACTCGAAACAACCCCTGAATCGCCCCATGAGTGGCACCAACACCTCGCATGGGACAAATAAAACTCGTACGAACAGATCACACGATCACGGGACTCTCTATTTAAGAATACGACAATAGTTTGAAAACATCAGGACTTGGGCAAAATATGGCATTAGTGGGGGAAAACCGCAAACAACCCACGAACGGCCCCGTGAGTGGCACCGACACCTCGCACGGGACCAATGTAACTTTTACGAACATAACGTGCAATCACAAAGCTCCCGGTTTGAGAATACGATGATAATTTAAAAAAAATTTGGACTTAGGCAAAGTATGGCATTAGTGGGGGAAAACCCAAAACAGCCCCCGAACAACCCCGCGAGTGACACCAACACCTCGCACGGGACCAGTGTAACTCGTATGAATTACCGTGTGATCATGGGACTCCTAGTTTGAGAATATGATGATAATTTGAATATTTCTAGACTTCAACATAATAACAAGGCGTTAGTTGGGGGAAACCCGAAACAGCCCCCGAACGGCCCCTGTGTGGCACCAACACCTCGCACGGGACCAATGTAACTCGTAGGAACTAACCGCGCAATCATGGGACTCCCGGTTTGAGAATACGACGATAATTTGCATATTTCTAGACTTAGGCATAAAAATAGGGCGTTAGTGGGGGGAAAACCCGAAACAGCCCCCGAACGGCCCCATGAGTGGGACTAACACCTCCCACGGGACCAACGTAACTCGTACAAACTGACCGCACGATCACGAGACTTCCGGTTTCAGAATACGACGATAATGAACGCACGATCCCGGTACAAACTAACCGCACGATCATGGCATTTTTGGAGGAAAACCTGAAACAGGCCCCGAACGGCCATGCGAGTGGCACTAACACCTCACATGGGACCAATGTAACTGGTACGAACTGACCGTGCGATCATGGGAGTCCCAGTTTAAGAATACGATGATAATCTACATATTTCATGACTTAGGCATAAAAACAGGGCGTTAGTGGGGAAAAACATGAAACAACCCCCGAACGGCCCCATGAGTGGTACCATCACATCGCTCGGTACCAATGTAACTCATAGTAATTGACCGCGCAATCATGGGACTCCCGATTTGATAATACGACGCTAATTCGCATATTTCTAGACTTCGACATAATAACAAGGCATTAGTGGGGGAAAACTCAAAACAGCCCCCGAACGGCCCCCTGAGTGGCACCAACACCTCGCTCGGGACCAATGTAACTCCAAAGAACTGACCGCGCGATCACGGTACTCCCGGTTTCAGAAATAATGATAATTTAAAAATATCAGGACTCAGGCAAAACAAGGTGTTAGTGGGGAAAAACCCGAAATAGCCCCCAAACGGCCCCATGAGTGGCGCCAACACCTCGTACGGGACCAATGTAACTCATACGAACTGACCGCGCGATCACGGGACTGTCGATTTGAGAATACGATGATAATTTACATATTTCTAGACTTAGGCATAAAAATAGGGCGTTAGTGGGGGAAAACTCGAAACAGCCCACGAATGCCCCCGTGAGTGCCACCAACACCTCACAATGGACCAATGTAACTCGTACGAACTGAACGTATGATCATATACGAAAATAATTTCAAAATATCAGGACTTAGGCAAAACATAACGTTAGTGGGGGAAAACACAAAATAGCCACCGAACGGCCCGGTGAGTGGCACCAACACCTCACACGGGACTAATGTAACTCGTACAAACTGACCACGCAATCACGGGACTCCCAGTTTGAGAATACAATGATAATTTCCATATTTCTAGACTTCAGCATAATAACAAGGTGTTAGTGGGGAAAAACTCGAAACAGCCCCCGAACGGCCCTGTGAGTGGCACCTACAGCTCGCTCCAGACCGATGTAACTTGAAAGAACTGATCACGCGATCACGGGACACCCAATTTGAGAATACGAAGATAATTTCAAAAAATCGTGACTTAGGGAAAACATGGCGTTGATGGGGGAAAAACTGAAATAGCACCCTAACGATCCCGTGAGTAGCACCAACACCTGGCACGGAACCAATGTAACTCGTACGAACTGACCGTGTGATCACGGTACACCCGGTTTGAGAATATGATGATAATTTTCATATTTCAAGACATCGGCATAATAACAAGGCGTTAGTGGGGGAAAACTCGAAACAACCCCCGAACGGCCCTGTGAGTGGCACCAACACCTCATTCGGGACCAATGTAACTCGAAAAAACTGATCGCGTGATCATGGGACTTCCGATTTCAGAATACGACGATAATTTAAAAATATAGGGACTTAGGCAAAACATAGCTTTGGTAGGGGAAAACCCAAAATAACCCCCGAACGGCCCCGTGAATGGCGCCAACACCTCGGACGGGACCAATGTAACTCGTTCGAACTGACAGCGCGATCATGGGACTCTTGATTTGAATATACAATGATAATTTGAAAATTTCTAGACTTTGGCATAAAAATAGGATGTTAGGTGGGAAAACTCAAAACAGCCCCATAGTGGCCCCATGAGTGGCGCCAACACCTCGTACGGGACCAATGCAACTCGTACGAACTGAGCGCGCAATCAGGGGACTGCTGATTTGAGAATTTGATGATAATTTGCATATTTCTAGACTTAGGAATAAAAAATGACGTTAGTGGGGGAAAACACAAAATAGCCACCGAACGGCCCGGTGAGTGGTACCAACACCTCGCACGGGAGGAATGTAACTCGTACGAACTGACCATGCAATCACGGGACTCTCGGTTTGAGAATACGATAATAATTTGCATATTTATAGACTTAGGCATAAAAACAGGGCCTTAGAGGGAAAACTAGAAACAACCTCCAAACGGCCCCGTGAGTGGAACCAACAACACGCTTGGGACCAATGTAACTTGTTGGAACTGACCGCGCAATCACGGGACTCCCGGTTTGAGAATACCACAATAACTCGCATATTTCTAGACTTTGGCATAATAACAAGGCATTAGTGGGGGAAACCCAAAACAACCCCCGAACGGCCCCGTGAGTGGCACCAACACCTCCCTCGGGACCAATGTAACTCAAAAGAACTGACCGAGCGATCATGGGACTCCCGATTTGAGAATACAACCACAATTTAAAAATATCAGGACTGAGGCAAAACATGGCGTTAGTGGGGAAAACCCGAAACAGCCCCCGGATAGCCCCATTAGTGGCACCAACACCTCGGACGGGACCAATGTAACTCATATGAACTGATAGCGCTATCGCAGGACTGCCGGTTTGAGAATATGATGATAATTTACCATAGTGGGGGAAAACCCAAAACAGCCCCCAAATGGCCCTGTGAGTCGCGCCAACACCTCGCTCAAGACCAATGTAACTCGAAAGAACTGACACTGAGATCACGAGACTCCCGGTTTGAGAACACGATGAAAATTTAAAAATATCAGGACTTAGACAAAACATGGCGTTGGTGGGGGAAAACCCGAAATAGCTCCCGAATGGCCCGTTCAGTGGTGCCAACACCTCGCACTAGACAAATGTATCTCGTACGAACTGACCACGCAATCACGGGTCTACCGATTTGAGAATCTGATGATAATTAAAATATTTCTAGACTTAGGCACAACAACAAGGCGTTAGGGGGGGAACCCGAAACAACCCCCAAATGGCCCCATGAGTGGCACCAACACCTCGCACGGGACGAATATAACTCGTACGAGCTGACCCCGCGATCACGAGACTTCCAATTTTGGAAATATGACGATAATTTAAAAATACCAGGACTTAGGCAAAACATGGCGTTAGTGGGGGAAAACCCTAAACAACCCCCCAACAGCCTAGGGAGTGGCACCAACACCTCGCACGGGGCCAATGTAACTCGTACGAACTGACCGCACGATCATGAGACTCCCAGTTTGAGAATACGACAATAATTAAAAATATCAGGACTCAGTTAAAACACGGAGTTAGTGGGGGAAAGCCCGAAACAGCCCCCGAACGGCCCCGTGAGTGGTACCAACACCTCGCACGGGACCAATGTAACTCGTACGAACTTACTGCGTGATCACGGGACTACCAGTTTGAGAATACGATGATAATTTGCATATTTCTAGACTTCGGCATAAAAATAGGGCGTTAGGAGAAAACCCAAACTAGGTCCCGAACGGCCTGTGAATGGCACCAACACCTCACATGGGAACAATGTAACTCATATGAACTGACTTCGCGATCACAAAACTTTCGGTTTGAGAATATGATGATAAATTAAAAATATCAGGATTTAGGAAAAACATGGCGTTAGTGGGAAAACCCAAAACTGTCCCCGAACGGCCCTGTGAGTGGCACCAACATGTCGCACAGGACCAATGTAACTCATAGGGACAGATCGTGCGATCAAAGGACTCTCGGTTTAAGAATACGACGATAATTTAAAAATATCAGGACATAGGGAAAACATGGCGTTAGTGGGGGAAAACCCGAAACCGCCCTCGAATGGCCCCGTGAGTGACCCCAACACCTCGCTCGGGACCAATGTAACTCGTACGAACTGTCCGCTGGATCACAGGACTCCCAGTTTGAGAATACGATGATAATTTGCATATTTCTAGGTTTAGGCTCAAAACCTTGCTGTTAGTGGGCAAAAACACAAAACAGACCCCGAACGGCCCCGTATGTGGCACCAACACCTCGGACGGGACCAATGTAACTCGTACGGATTGACCGCGTGATCATGGAACTCCCGATTTGAGAATATGATGATAATTTGCATATTTTTAGACTTAGGGATAAAAAGTGGGAGTTAGTTGGGAAAAACCCAAAATAGCTCCCGAACGGCCCCGTGAGTGACACCAACACCTCACTCGGCACCAATGTAACTCGTAGGAAATGACTGCACAATCACAGGACTCCCGATTTGAAAACATGATGATAATTCACATATTTCTACACTTCGGCATGATACCCAGGCATTAGTGGGGGAAAATCCCAAAACAGCCCCCGAACGGCCCCATGAGTGGCACCAACACCTCGCTCATGACCAATGTAAGTCGAAAGAACCGACCAAGCAATCATGGGACTCTTGATTTGAGAATACAATGATAATTTTAAAATATCAGGACTTAGGCAAAACAGGGTGTTATTGGGGGAAAACCCAAAATAGCCATCGAACGGACCCGTGAGTGGCACTAACACCTCGCATGGGACCAATGTAACTCGTACGAACTGACCGCATGATCACACGACTCCCAGTTTAAGAATACGACAATAATTTAAAAATATCAGGACTCAGGCAAAACATGGCGTTAGTGGGGTAAAGCCCGAAACAACCCACGAAAGGTCCCGTGAGTGGCACTAACACCTTTCACGAGACCAATGTTACTCGTACGAACTGACCGTAAGATCACGGGACTCCCGATTTGAGTATAAGATGATAATTTTCATATTTCTAGATATTGGCATAATAATAAGCCGTTAGTGGGGAAAAACCCGAAACAACCCCTGAACAGCCCCGTGAGTGGCACCAAAACCTCGCTCAGGACCAATGTAACTCGAAAGAACTGATCGCACGATCACAGGACTCCCATTTTGAGAATACGAGGATAATTTAAAAATATCAGGACTTAGGTAAAACGTGGCGTTGGTGGGGGAAAGCCCGAAATAGCTCCTGAACGGGCCCGTGAGTGACACCAACACTTCGCACGGGAGTAATGTAACTCGTACGAACTGACCGCGCGATCACGGGACTCTCGGTTTGAGAATACGATGATAATTTGATATTTCTAGACTTAGGCATAAAAATAGTGCGTTGGGGGGGGGGGGAGGAAAACAAGAAACTGCCCCCAAACGGCTCCGTGAGTGTCACCAACACCTCTCTCGGGACAAATGTAACTCGTACGAACTGATCGCACAATCACAGGAGTCCCAGTTTGAGAATACGACAATAATTTAAACATATTAGGACTTAGGAAAAACATTGCGTTAGTGGGGGAAAACCCAAAATAGCCCCCGAAGGGCCCCGTGAGTGGCACTGAAACCTCGCTCAGGACCAATGTAACTCGAAAGAAATGACCGCGTGACCACGGGACTCTCGGTTTGAGTATACGATGATAATTAAAAAATATCTGGACTTAGATAAAACATGGCACTAGTGGGGAAAACTCGTAAGAGCCCCGAACGACCTCGTGAGTCTCACCAACACCTCGCACGGGACAAATGTAACTCATACGAACTGACCGCGCAATCACGGGATTCCCGATTTGAGAATACGATGATAATTTGCATATTTCTAGACTTCAGCATGATAACAAGGCTTTAGTGGGGGAAAACCCGAAACAACCCCCGAACGACCCCGTGAGTGACGCCAACACCTTGCACGGAACCAATGTAACTCGTATGAACTGACCGCGTGATCACGGGACTGTCGACTTGAGAATACTATGATAATTTGCAAATTTCTAGACTTAGGCATAAAAATAGGGTTTAGTCGGGGTATACTCAAAATAGCCCCCGAACGGCCCCATGAGCGCCACCAAAACCTTTCATGGGACCAATGTAACTCGTATGAACTAACCGTATGATCACGGGACTCTCGATCTGAGAATACGATAATAATTTTCATATTTTAAGGCTTCAGCATAATAACAAGGCATTAATGGTGAAAAACCCAAAACAACCCCCGAACGGCCCCGTGAGTGGCATCAACACCTCGCTCGGAACCAATGTAACTCGAAAGAACTGATGACGCGATCAATGGACTCCCAGTTTGAGAATACAACAATAATTTAAAAATATCAGGACTTAGGCAAAACATGGCGTTGGTGGGGAAAAATCCGAAATAGCCCCCGAACGGCCCCGTGGGTGGTGCCAACACCACGTACGAGACCATTATAACTCTTACGAAATGACCATGTGATCACTGGACTGGCGATTTGAGAATATTACAATAATTTGCATATTTCTAGCCTTAGGCATAAAAATAGGGTGTTAGTGGGGGAAAACTCGAAACAACTCTCAAACGACCCCGTGAGTGGCACCAACACCTTTCACGGGACCAATGTAACTCGTACAAACTGACCGTGCGATCACGGGACTCCCAGTTTGAGAATATGACAATAATTTAAAATATTAGGACTTATGCAAGACATGGCGTTAGTGGGGGAAAACCCGAAATAGGCCCCGAACGGCCCCTTGAGTGGCGCCAACACCTCGCACGGGACAAATGTAACTCGTACGAACTGACCACGTGATCACGCGACTATCGATTTGATAATACGATGATAATTTGTATATTTCTAGACTTAGGCATAAAAATAGGGCGTTAGTGGCGGAAAACCCGAAACAACCCCCGAATGGCCCCGTTAATGGCACGAACACCTCGCACGGTACCAATGAAACTCGTATGAACTAACCGCACGATAAAGAGACTCTCTGTTTGAGAATACGACTAATTTAAAATATAAGGACTTAGGTAAAATACGGCCTTAGTGGGGGAAAACCCGAAACAACCCACAAACGGCCCCATGAGTGGCACTAACACCTCGTACGGGACCAATCTATCTCGTAAGAACTGACCATACGATCAAAAAAATTTCAGTTTGAGAATATGACGATAATTTAAAAATATTAGGACTTAGGCAAAATATGGCGTTAGCGGGGGAAAACTCGAAACAGCCGCCGAACAGCCCCGTGAGTGGCACCAACACCTCGCACAGGACCAATGTAACTCGTATGAATTTACCGTGCGATCATGGGACTCCCGGATTGAGAATAAGATTATAATTTACATATTTCTATACTTAGGCTTAAAACCTTGCCGTTAGTAGGCGAAAACCCAAAACAGCCCCCGAACGGCCTCGTGTGTGGCACAAACACCTCGCACGGGACCAATGTCATTCGTACGAACTGATCGCGCAATCATGGGACTTTCGATTTGAGAATACAATGATAATTAAATAACATCAGGACTTAGGCAAAATAGGGCGTTAGGGGGGAAAACTCAAAACAACCCCCGAACGGCCCCGTGAGTGGCACTAACACCTCGCGCGGGACCAACATAACTCGTACAACCAACCGCGCGATCACGGGACTTCCAATTTTAGAATACGACGATAATTTAAAAATATCAGAACTTAGGCAAAAGTTGGCATTATTGGGGGGAAACCCGAAATAACCGCCGAACGGCCCTATGAGTGGCAACAACACCTCGCACGGGACCAATGTAACTCGTATGAATTAACTGCGTGATCACGGGAGTCCCGGCTGGAGAATACTACAAAAATTTACATATTTCTTGACTTAGGAATAAAAATGGTACGTTAGTGGGGAAAAACCCGAAACAACCCCCGAACGGCTCCATGAGTGGTACCAACACATTGCTCGGTACCAATGTAACTCGTAGGAATTGACATTAGCAATCACGGGCCGTGCGATCATGAGACTCCCGGTTAAGGAATACAACGATAATTTAAAAATATCAGGACTTAGGCAAAACATGGTGTTAGTGGGGGAAAACCCGAAATAGCCCCTAAACGGCCCCATGAGTGGCGCCAACATCTCGCACGGGACCAATGTAACTCGTATGAACTGACCACGCGATCATGGGACTGCCGATTTGAGAATACGATGATAATTTGCTTATTTCTAGAATTAGACATAAAAACAGGGTGTTAGTGGTGGAAAACTCGAAACAACCCACGAACGGCCGTGTGAGTGCCACCAACACCTCGCACGGGACCAATGTAACTAGTACGAACTGACCGCACGATCACGGGACTCCCAGTTTGAGAATACAATAATAATTTAAAAATATTAAGACTTAGGCAAAACATGGCGTTAGTGGGGGAAAACTCGAAACAGCACCCGAACAGCCCCGTGAGTGGCACCAACACCTCGCACGGGACCAATGTAACTCGTACAAACTGACCTCGCGATCATGGGACTCCCAATTTGAGAATACAATGATAATTTTCACATTTCTAGACTTTAGCATAATAACAAGGCGTTAGCGGGGGAAAACTGGAAACAACGCCCGAATGGCCCCGTAAGTGCCACCAACACCTCGTTCGAGACCAATGTAACTCAAAAGAACTGATCGCACGATCCCGTGACTCCCGATTTGAGAATACGACGATAATTTAAAAAATTAGGACTTAGGGAAAACATGGCATTGGTGGGGCAAAACCTGAAATAGCACCCGAACGGCCCCGTGAGTAGCACCATAACCTGACACGGGACCAATGTACCTCGTATGAACTAATCGCGCGATCACGGGACTCCCGGTTTAAGAATACGATGTTAATTTGCATATTTTTAGACATCAGAATAATTAAAAGGCGTTAGTGGTTGAAAACCTGAAATAGCCCCCGAACGACCCCGTGAGTGGCACCAACACCTCGCTTGGGACCAATGTAACTCTTACCACCAGACCACGCGATCATGGGACTCCCGGTTTGAGAATACGATGATAATTTGCATATTTCTAGACTTAGGCATAAATACAGGGCATTAGTGGGGAAAACTAGAAATAACCCCCGAACGACCCCGTGAGCGGCACCAATAACTCGCTATGGACCAATGTAACTCGAAAGAACTGACTTCGCGATCATGGGACTCCCGATTTGAGAATACGACCACAATTTAAAAATATCAGGACTGAGGCAAAACTTGGCATTAGTGGGGAAAACCCGAAATAGCCTCCGAACGATTCCATGAGAGGCACCAACACCTCGGATAGGACCAATGTAACTCATATGATCTGACCGCGCGATCACAGGACTACCGGTTTGAGAATCCGATGATAATTTGGATTAGTGGGGGAAAACTCGAAATAGCCCCCGAATGGCCCCGTGAGTCATACCATCACCTCGATCGGGACCAATTTAACTCGAAAGAACTGACTGCGCAATCATGGGACTCCCGGTTTGAGAATACGACTACAATTTAAAAATATCAGGACTTTGGCAAAACATGGCGTTGGTAGGGGAAAATCAGAAATAGCTCTCGAACGGCCCCGTCAGTGGCGCCAACACCTCGCACGGGACCAATGTAACTCGTACGAACTGACTGCATGATCACGAGTCTGCCGATTTGAGAATACAATGATAATTAGCATATTTCTAGAGTTAGGCATAAAAATAGGGCGTTAGGGGGGGATCCCCAAATAGCACCCAAACGGTCCCGTGAGTGGCACCAACACCTCGCACGGGACTAATGTAACTCCTACGAGTTGACCCCACGATCACGGGAATTCAAGTTTGAGAATATGACGATAATTTAAAAATACCAGGACTTAGGCAAAACATGGCGTTTGTGGGGGAAAACCCGAAATAGCCCCCAAACGTCCCCGGGAGTGGTACCAACACCTCGCACGGGAGAAATGTAATTCGTACGAACTGATCGCGCATAACAGGACTCCCGATTTGACAATACGACGATAAGTTGCATAATTCTAGACTTAGGCATAAAAACCAGGCATTAGAGGGGAAAACCCTGAAACAGCCCCCCGAATGGCCCCGTAAGTGGCACCCACACCTCGCTCGGGGGAAATGTAACTCGAAATAACTGATCGCGTGATCACGAGACTCCCGGTTTAAGAATACAACGATAATTTAAAAATATCAGGACTTAGGAAAAACATGGTGTTAGTTGGGGAAAACCCAAAATAGCCCCCAAACGGCCCCATGAGTGGCGCCAACACCTCGCACGGGATCAATGTAACTCGTACGAACGGACCGCGCGATCACAGGTCTGCCAATTTGAGAATACGATGATAATTTGTATATTTCTAGACTTAAGAATAAAAACAAGGTGTTAGTGGGGGAAAACTCAAAACAGCCCCCGAACGGCCCCGTGAGTGCCACCAACGCCTCGCATGGGACCAATGTAACTCGTACGAAGTGACCTCACGATCACAGGACTCTCGGTTTGAGAATATGACAGTAATTTAAAAATATCAGGACTTAGGCAAAACATGGCGTTAGTGGGGGAAAACCCGAAAGAGCTCCCGAACATCCCCGTGAGTGGCACCAACACCTCGTACGGGACCAATGTAACTCGTACAAAATGACTGGGCGATCACGTGACTCCCAGTTTGAGAATACGATGATAATTTCTACATTTCTATACTGTGGCATAATAACAAGGCTTTAGTGGGGGACAACTAGAAACAACCCACGAACGGCCCCGTGAGTGGCACCAACACCTCGCTCGAGACTAATGTAACTCAAAAGAACTGATCGCGCGGTCATGGGACTCCCAGTTTGAGAATACGACGATAATTTAAAAAATTGAGACTTACGGAAAACATGGCATTGGTGGAGTAAAACCTGAAATAGCACTCGAACGGCCCCATGAGTAGCACCAACACATGGCACGGGACCAATGTAACTCGTACGAACTGATCGTGCGATCACGGGACTCTCGGTTTGAGAATATGAAGATAATTTGCATATTTTTAGACATCGGCATAGTAAAAAGGCGTTAGTGGGGGAAAACCCAATATAGCCCCCGAGCGGCCTCGTGAGTGGCACCAACACCTCACTCGGGACCAATGTAACTCGTACTAACTGACCACGGGATCACGGGACTCCCAGTTTCAGAATACGATGATAATTTGTATATTTCTAGACTTAGGCATAGAAACAGGGCGTTAGTGGGGAAAACCAGAAACAACCCCCAAACGGCCCCATGAGTGGCAACTACACCTCGCTCTGGACTAATGTAACTCATAGGAACTGACTGCACAATCACGGGACTCCCGGTTTGGGAATACCATAATAATTGACATATTTCTAGACTTCGGCAAAATAACAAGGAATTAGTCGGTAAAACCTGAAACAACCCCCGAACGGCCCCTTGAGTGGCACCAACACCTCACTCTGGACCAATGTAACTCGAAAGAATTGACCGCGCGATCATGGGCCTCCTGATTTGAGAGTACGAGCACAATTTAAATATATCAGGACTGAGGCAAAACATGGCGTTAGTAGGGAAAACCCGAAATAGCCCTTGAACGGCCCCATGAGTGGCACCAACACCTCGGATGGGACCAATGTAACTCATATGAACTGATCGCACGATCACAAGACTACTGGTTGGAGAATACTATGATAATTTGCATTAGTGGGGAAAACTCGAAACAGCCCCCGAACGGCCCCGTGAGTCGCACCAACACCTCACTCGGGACCAATGTAACTCGAAAGAACTGACTGCGCAATCACGGGACTCCCAGTTTGAGAATACAATGACAATTTAAAAATATCAGGACTTAGGCAAAACACGGCGTTGGTGGGGGAAAACCCAAAATTTCTCCCGAATGGCCCCGTTAATGGCGCCAACACCTCGCACGGGACCAATGGGACTCGTACGAACTGACCGCGCGATCACAGGTCTTCCGATTTGAGAATATGATGATAATTAGCATATTTCTAGACTTAGGCATAAATACAGGGCGTTAGGGGTGGAACCCAAAACAACCCCCAAATAGCCCCATGAGTGGCACCAACACCTCGCATGGGATTAATATAACTTGTACGAGTTGTCCCCACGATCAAGGACTTCCAGTTTAAGAATACGACGATAATTTAAAAATACCAGGAGTGGCACCAACACCTCGCACGGGAGAAATGTAACTCGCACGAACTGACTGCGCAATCACGAGACTCTCGGTTTGATAATACGACGATAATTTGAATATTTCTGGACTTAGGCATAAAAACCGGGCATTAGAGGGGAAAAACCCAAAACAGCCCCCAAACGGCCCCGTGAGTGGCACCAACACCTCGCTCGGGACCAATGTAACTCGAAAGAACTCACCGCGCGATCACGGGACTCCCAGTTTGAGAATACAACGATAATTTAAAAATATCAGGACTTAGGAAAAACATGGCGTAGTGGGGGAAAACCCGAAATAGCCCCTGAACGGCCCCATGAGTGGCGCCAACACCTCGTACGGGACCAATGTAACTCATACGAACTGACCGCACAATCACGAGACTCCCAGTTTGAGAATACGACAATAATTTAAAAAAAATAGGACTCAGGTAAAACATGGCGTTAGTGGGGAAAAACTCGAAACAACCCCCGAACGGCCCCATGAGTGGTACCAACACCTCACACAGGACCAGTGTAACTCATAGGAACTTACCACGTGATCATCGGACTCCTGGTTTCAGAATATGACAATAATTTGCATATTTCTAGACTACGACTTAAAAATAGGGCTTTAAGGGTAAAACCCGAAACATCTCCCTAATGGCCCCGTGAGTGGCACCAACATCTCACACGGGACCAATGTAACTCGTACGAACTGACCTCGTGATCACGGGACTTCCAGTATGAGAATACGATGATAATTGAAAATTATTAGGACTTTGGAAAAACATGGCATTAGTGGGGGAAAACTCGAAATAGCCCCCGAACGGGCCCATGAGTGGCACCAAAATGTCTCACGGGACCAAAGTAACTCATAGAAAAAGACCGTACGATCACAGGACTCTCGGTTTAAGAATACGACAATAATTTAAAAATATCAGGACTTAGGGAAATCATGGCGTTAGTGGGGGAAAACTCGAAACTACCCTCGAATGGCCCCGTATGTGGCACCAACACCTCGTACGGGACCAATGTAACTCGTACGAACTGACCGCACGATCAAAGGACATCTGGTTTGAGAATATGATGATTATTTAAAAATATCAGGACTTAGGCAAAACATGGTAGTAGGGGGAAAATCCGAAACAACCCCTGAATGGCCTCGTGAGTGGCACCAAGACCTCGCATGGGACCATTGTAACTCGTATGAACTAACTGCGCAATCACGGGACTTTCAGTTTGAGGATACGATGATAATTTAAAAATATTAGGACTTAGGAAAAACATGGCGTTTGTGGGTGAAAACTCGAAACAACCCTTGAATGACCTCGTAAGTGGCACAAACACCTCGCACGGGACCAATGTAACTCGTACGAACTGACCGCGCGATCACTGGAATACAATTTTAATAATACGATGATAATTTTCATATTTCTAGACTTAGGTATGAAAATAGGGTGTTAGTGGGGGAAAACTCAAAACAGCCCCCGAATGATCTCGTGAGTGGCCCCAACACCTCGAACGGGACCAATGTAACTTGTACGAACTGATCGCACGATCACGGGACTCCCTATTTGAGAATACGACGATAATTTGCATATTTCTAGACTTAGACATAAAAACCAGGCGTTAGTGGGGAAAAACCAAAAACATCCCCTGAACGGCCCCGTGAGTGGCACCAACACCTCGCTCGGCACCAATGTAACTCGAAAGAACCGACCGCGTGATCACGGGACTCCCGGTTTGAGAATACGACGATAATTTTAAAATATCAGGACTTAGGCAAAACATGGCGTTGGTGGGGGAAAACTTGAAACAACCCCCGAACGATCCCGTGAGTGGCACGAACACCTCGCATGGGACCAATGTAACTCGTAAGAACTGACCGCGCGATCATGGGACTCCCAGTTTGAGAATATGACGATAATTTGTATATTTCTAGACTTCAGCATAATAACAAGGCGTTAGTGGGGGGAAACCCGAAATAACCCCGAACGGCCCCGTGAGTGGCACCAACGCCTCACTCAGGACCAATGTAACTCGAAAGAACTGTCTGTGCGATCACGAGACTCCCATTTTGAGAATACGATGATAATTTAAAAATATCAGGACTTAGGAAAAACATGGTGTTGGTGGGGGAAACCCGAAATAGCTCCTGAACGGGCCCGTAAGTGGAACCAACACCTCGCACTGGAGCAATGCAACTCGTACGAACTGACCGCGTGATCACGAGACTCCCGATTTGAGATCGCCGCGCTGATTTGCATATTTCTAGACTTAGGCATAAAAATAGGGCGTTAGGGGTGGGGAACAAGAAACAACCCCCAAATGACCCTGCGAGTGTCACCAACACTCGCTCGGGACCAATGTAACTCGTATGAACTGATCACACGATCACGGGAGTCCCAGTTTCAGAACATGACAATAATTTAAATATATCAGGACTCAGGAAAAATGTGGCGTTAGTGGGGAAAAATAAAAAACAACCCCCGAACGGCCCCGTGAGTGGCATAAACACCTCGCTCGGGACCAATGTAACTCGAAAAAAATGACCGCGCGATCACGGGACTCCTAGTTTGAGAATACGACGATAATTCAAAAATATCTAAACTTAGGTAAAACATGGCATTAGAGGGGGAAAACCTGAAACAGCCCCGAACGGCCCCGTGAGTCGCACCAACACCTCACACAGGACAAATGTAACTCGTACGAACTGACTGCGTGATCACGCGACTCCCGGTTTGAGAATACGATAATAATTTGCATGTTTCTAGAGTTCGACACAGTAACAAGGCTTTAGAGGGGAAAACCCAAAACAACCGCCGAACGGCCCCGTAAGTGATGCCAACACCTCGCACGGAACCAATGTGACTCGTACGAACTGACCGCGTGATGACGGGTCTGCCGACTTGAGAATACGATCATAATTTACATATTTCTAGACTTAGTCATAAAAATAGGGCATTAGTGGGGGAAAACTCGAAACGGCACCCGAATGGCCCCGTGAGTGCCACCAACACCTTCGACGGGACCAATGTAACTCGTACGAACTGACCGCACGATAATTGGACTCTCGATTTGAGAATACGATGATAATTTGCATAGTTCTAGACTTCGGCATAATAACAAGGCATTAATGGTGGAAAACCCGAAACAATCCCCAAATGGCCCCGTGAGTGGCATCAACACCTCGCTCGGGACCAATGTAACTCAAACGAACTGACCACGTGATCAATGTACTCCTGGTTGGAGAATACGATGATAATTTAAAAATATCACGACTTAGGCAAAACATGGCATTGGTGGGGCAAAACCCGAAATAGCCCCCAAACAGCCCTGTGAGTGGTGCCAACACCTTACACGAGACCAATGTAACTCGTTCGAACTGACCGCAGGATCAAGGGACTACCAATTTGAGAATACGACAAAAAATTGCATGTTTATAGACTTAGGCATACAAATAAGGCGTTAGTGGGGGAAAAGTCGAAACATCCCCCGAACGGCCTCGTAAGTGGCACCAATACCTTGCACGGGACCCATGTAACTCGTAAAAACTGATCGCGCGATAATGCGACTCCCGGTTTGAGAATACGACAGTAATTTAAAATTATCAGGACTTAGGCAAAACCTGGCGTTAGTGGGGGAAAACTCGAAATAGCCCCCTAACAGCCCCGTGAGTGGCACCAACACCTCGTACGGGACTAATGTAACTCGTAGGAAAAGATCGTGCGACCACAGGACTCTTGATTTAAGAATATGACAATAATTTAAAAATATCAGGACTTAGGTAAAATATGGCGTTAGTGGGGGAAAACTCGAAACAACCCCTGAACGGCCCCGTGAGTGGCACCAACACCTCGTACGGGACCAGTGTAACTAGTACGAACTATTCGCGTGATCAAAGGACTCTCGGTTTGAGAATACGAAGATAATTTGCATATTTTTAGACTTAGGATTAAACCCTTGCCGTTAGTGGGCAAAAACTCGAAACAACCCCCGAACGGCCCCGTATGTTGCAGCAACATCTCACACGGGACTAATATAACTTGTACGAATTGACCGCATGATCACGGGACATCCGATTTGAGAATACAACAGTAATTTAAAAATATCAGGACTTAGGCAAAACATGGGGATAGGGGGAAAACCCGAAACAACCCTCGAACGGCATCGTGAGTGGCATCAACACCTCGCAGGGGAAAAAATTTTACTCGTACGTACTGCTTATATGATCACGGGACTTCTAATTTAAGAATACGATGATAATTTAAAAATATCAGGACATAGGAAAAACATGGCATTAGTGGGTGTAAAACCTAAAAAACCCCCCGAACGGCCCCGTGAGTGGCACCAACACTTCGCTCGGGACCAATGTAACTCGAAAGAACTGACCGTGCAATCACGGGACTCTCAGTTTGAGAATACGCCGATAATTTAAAAATATCAGGACTTAGTCAAAACATGGCGTTGGTGGGGAACACCCGAAATAGTCCCCGAACGGCCTCGTGAGTGGCGCCAACACCTCGCACGGGACCAATGTAACTTGTACGAACTGAGCGCGCGATCATGGGACTGCCGATTTGAGAAAATGACTATAATTTACATATTTCTACACTTAGGCATAAAAATAGGGCGTTAGGGGGAAAACCCGAAACAACCCCCGAACGGCCCCATGAGTGGCACCAACACCTCGCACAGGACCAATGTAACTCCTACGAACTGACCGCACAATCACAGGACTCCAGGTTTGAGAATCCAATGATAATTTGCATATTTCTAGACTTCGGCATAATAACAAGGCATTAATGTGTGAAAACTCGAAACAACCCCCGAACGGCCACGTGAGTGGCATCGACACCTAGCTCGGAACCAATGTAACTTGAAAGAACTGACCGCGCGATGAATGGACTCCCGGTTTGAGAATACGACGATAATTTAAAAATATCAGGACTTAGGAAAAACATGGTGTTGGTGGGGAAAAACCCTAAATAACCCCCGAACGGACCCGTGAGTGGTGCCAACACCTCGCACGAGACAAATGTAACTCGTACGAACTGACCGCGCGGTCACGGGACTGCCAATTTGAGAATACGATGATAATTTCCATATATTCTAGACACATGCATAAAAATAGGGCGTTAGTGGGGGAAAACTCAAAACATCACCCGAACGGCCCCGTGAGTGGCACCAATACCTCGCACGGGACCAATGTAACTTGTACAAACTGATCGCGCGATAATGGGACATCCGGTTTGAGAATACGACAATAATTTGAAAATATCAGGACTTAGGCAAAACCTGGCGTTAGTGGGGGAAAACCCAAAATAGCCCCCGAACGGCCCCGTGAGTGGCACTAACACCTCGCATGGGACCAATGTAACTAGTAGAAAAAGACGGTGCGATCACATGACTCTCGATTTAAGAATACGAAAATAATTTAAAAATATCAGGACATAGGGAAAACATGGCATTAGTGGGGGAAAACCCGAAATAGCCCCCGAGCGGTCCCGTGAGTGGCACCATCACCTCAGTCGGGACCAATGTAACTCGTAAGAACAAACCGTGCGATCACAGGACTCTCAGTTTAAGAATACAACGATAATTTAAAAATATCAGGACTTAGGGAAAACATGGCGTTAGTGGGGAAAACCCGAAACACCCCCCGAACGGCCCCGTGAGTGGCACAAACACCTCGCACTGTGACACCCCGCCTAATAAGATACCGGGCGATCACTCCAATATTAAATTAAAACATGAGTCTCATATGGATCATTCTTAGCATCACTGTCAAAAATTCATTTAATTACTAATAACCTATTAGGCCGGTGTCAAAATTATAACTTTACTACTCTTTTTAACAACAATAAATAAAACATCCATACAGTTTTACGAAAATGAAATAAAATAACCGAACACTCGGTTAAAATATACAACAATATCGAATGATGTACTAAAAGAATAAATAAATGCAATTGGACCATTGGTCCGAATGTGTATACAGTACCTCCTATCTAGATTACAAGGATAGAAGCGACTACTGAAAATCCTGCACGCATCCACAGCTGCTGCAGCAGACGTCTGACTCGAAAGAAGTGCCATGCAGGCGTCCCTATGCCTGGAAACCTATATATATATATAATATAGCAAGAAAGGAGAAGTAGATAAACGGTCAGAGACCGAGTTTTGAAAATATTTAGCAAGTGCATAAATGCCTTATTTTTAGAAAAAGGTTTTATCTCATATTTAATTTTGGTATCGCACTCCCATGAGATACCCCTCACCTATCTACTAACAGTGCACTCCTAGCGCATCCCTCTAAACATCCTAGTCAAGCTACCCTGCTAAACTAGTCTATCACCCAACCACTATCAATCCTAGATAGTCCAAGCAATTAACTAAGGGCTAAACTTCACCCCAGTCTCAACGCTATGCCATGTTCGTGCGTGGGGTGTCTCGCAAAGCAACCTTTAAACAAGGAACCCCCCGATACACTACTACGCGGCGCGGTCGATCTTTGAGATCCGCCAGTCCCTCAGTACAGAAAGATATATATAAATATATATACCATAAGAATTAATAATATTAGAGCACTAAGGATTAAGGTTCTCCCCAGTCTCAACACATTTCCATATTCGTGCGTGGGGTGTCTCGCAAAGCGAAATCCAAAGAAAGAACCCCCCGATACACTACTACGCGAGCAGGTTGATCCTCGGGATCCATTAGACCCTCGGTCGTCGATTTATCCATATATATACATATTACCATAACCATCCGGATCTATCTCCCGAACTGAGGATTCATATATCAAGTATTTATCAATACTTTCGTTTTTCTCAAAACTTCCCATTTCCTTTCTTATATCAAGGAAATGTAAATATAAAAGCCAATTCATTATCATGAATTTCTTTAACAAATCATATACTTTTAAAAGCTAGTTTTATCGTCATAAAAATGCTTTAACATTTTATATCATCCCATTTCCCTTTTTATACTCAGGAAATGTATTCAAAGCCATTTTCATTATCATAAAAATGCTTTGATCATACCATATGCTTCCACATCCCTTCTTCCATCCGGGAGTGTTACCGAAGCCAAAACCTTTATCCCATTTCCCTTCTCATATCCAGGAAATGTAAATTTAAGCCAATTTATTATCATAAATTGCTTTAATAAAACTAAGACTGCCCCTCCGGGTTTCACCACTGGACGCGCCCCTAAATAACTATCATCTTCCAGGGCCTATCAAACAAGACAACCTGGGAACCTACCAATGTCGGGAAGTGGCCATATGCCTGCATGATAGTCATGACCACACCCAGAATCACCTAACCAGCGCAATACAAATAATCACCCATATGGCCTATAGGACTATATCCACCCTGCATTCATTAGCCAGGGGGCATCGACATAACGCACGCAACTTCCCTTATGATAGCGATTTAGGGAGGTGTGTAACCATAATTTATTAATGATGAAAATCAGTTACCTTTTTCACATTTTGAAAATATTCATCTATATATTTTCAAAATCATTTATATCATATCATATATATACATAAATACATAGTATATATATACCATATATTCCTACCTGAATATATAAAAATGGCCATATTTTCCAAACCATCTATCGATGACCAATAATCCCAAAGATTCTCTCAAAGAATCATAATTCATGCAATCATATATGCATCATACTAAACCCAAAATATTTTCATACTTTAACAAGTAATATATACCAAAATCCCTTCTACGGATTCATTTGGATATCTCCAATTATACTAATTCATTCTAAGTGAATACACACACACACACACACACACACACACGCATATATATATATACATATATATATATATATATATATATATATATTCCCAATTCCTCTAGTCCTTTAGGACATAACCCTCTATAATACTCTAATTTAGAGGGCCCTTAAACGTTAGACTCAAAAAGGAGAAGTAATAATAATCTCCAAAATCTTGGGCTGAAAACAAGGCACCGGTGGACCGGTCCTGGACCCCCGATCGACCGAGGGTTGCAAATAAGCCTACGAAACAAAGCAGTAGGCCCTATTTCCTTGACGCGGTCGACCGGCCTTAGGGGCACGGTCGACCGGTCACACCAGGTCCCCAAAACTAAATTCCTAAAATCCATTATCCAACAACCCAAATTCATTATCGGGGTTTCTAAACTACCCCCAAAATCATCCAAAAATTCTACACGACTAATCCTAGCCTTTATTTTTCCAATTCCCGATTTGATTTCCGAGTTGATGATTTCAATCGGGAGCTGCCATCTTGTAAAAATCATATCAAATTGTGGAAAAATCAGAAAAATATGCGGTCAGTGTCCATGCCACCGTATCGAAAATATCTACGACTTTCGTGTTTTGGCCAAGAGCTAAATCAATTCTTTTCCTGGCCAAAATGGCCCCCTAAAGTCACGGGTTACTATTCATCATCTCCTCCGAGACGATTTCGGCCATTAAAGCTTCTCCCAAGCTTTTGTCGCCTTACCCAACGTCCTACAACCTCAAACAACTAAAAATACACATATATTAAGGGTTCTAAACATCCTAGAACTCCAAACCACCAATTAATTTCAAATAAATTTCTAGGTATCTCCAATTAGAAAATTTTAGGGGTTTATTTGTTTTAACTTCCAAAAACTTGTTTTATCCACGAAAATCCAACCCAAAATCTTTAGGGTTTGTTTATACCAAACTACGGTATGAGAAATTTATGCAAAAAGTAAATAAAGCAAGTAAACACTTGCCTCGTGGATAAAATCCGACAACCTCGAGTCGAATCCAGTGGAGTTTGGCCCGAGATCTCCATTTCTCTCCTCTTTTCTCTCCTCCTCTCTCTCTTCTCTCTCTTTTCTTTCTTTCTTTCTTCTTTTCTCCCTATCCCCCTATTTATATAAGAAGAAAAGGGGTTATACCCCTTAAAACCCAAAAACGACTCGTTTACCCAATTACGAGTTACTTTTACCTCTAAAATTACCCGAAACTCATTTTCGACAATCGGACACTCTTTTCCTTCTATCTCGGACATTCCGAGACTAACGGCGCAGTAGAAATTTCCATCCGAGGTACTTGACCGCAAATCACTATTCTAACCCATCAAATTTAAATGCGTGTTTTCCAATTAAAATATTACATCTTTTGTCGCTGTACTCCGCGACGACATATTATTAAATTACTTCGACCTATTTAAGCCCAAAAGTAATCACAACGCCCATCGAAAATCATTAAATCCTCGAAAATCCCAAAAAATCATTGATATTCCCCAAGTGTGACCTCGGGCCAGAGACACCAACCTCGGCCAAGATTATGGCCCACACTGGATAAGTTTTGGGCACGCGACATCAGCCCTCGGCCATGTCAAGGTCGGCCCAGGCCGACACCACCACCAACCTCTCCAAGGGTCAATTGCAATCCCGTACACCTGAGAATGGTAACGTCGGCCAGATTATGGCCGAGCACGCAAGAAGCCTTCTACCAAGGCCATCATCATCAAGATATCAGTTAATGCTCCAAGCACACGCCAGCTCAACCTCGGCCCAGGCTGACCCCTATCCACCGTCTGGTCTAAGCTTAAGCCGAGACCTTTATGGATCATATCGGATTGAACGAGCAACTAGACTTATCAACCTCGACCTCTCCCAGGCCGAGGTCATGCTCCAAGCACGATAGCCGAGAACCTGCTGACATTTGGATAAGGACACGTGGACAAAAATCAGTTATAACAAGATTATTCCCCACACGTGGGGAGAATATTTCATCATCATTCTCTACATGTGACAGTGACAGATGTCTTCTCCATATTGGTTAGACCAACACACACATGCTCATTGCATGCATGGGGGGTACATTACACCCTCTAGGTACTATATATAAAGGTCATCCTCTACCTTGTAATGGGATCCAAAAATACAACCCTAGCTGAAACTCTGTCTAGATACACGGTAGAGAGAGAGCTGGAGAGATTGTATCCATGGCTATTAGAGCCCTCAAACAGTGATACACATCATACACTTGCACAGTGGATGTAGGCCTGATTGGCTGAACCACTTATATTCTGGTGTTGATTCCTCTTCTCCTCACCTCCTTCTACTATATATATATATACCTTTGTATTGCCATTATTGACATTGAATTGAGCTTACAAACACCTTGAAGGGTGGTGCTATTTTCAGCATTATCATTTTGGCGCCGTCTGTGGGAATAGAGAAGATATCTCTTCCTCTTCTTTAGCTTAACCTCATCGGAGACTCTGGTGGTGAACCAGGCACCACCCCTTGCGTGGAGATGTTTCACCATTGAAAGAGGTCGTTAAAGGTAATAAGCTCACCTGATACTTAAGCTCTTTACTAAGCAACACATGGAACCAGAGTTACCACCGCCTCTTCCGCCGCCCGGAGGTGGGGGGCCTTGTTCCAGTCGGGCGTCACCCCAGTTTGAAATGGCGGAAGTAGCTGCAGCCTTGAGGTCTTTGGCTGCAACACAATAAGCTCTTAAAGAGGGGACAGACCAGGTCGGCCTGACCATGGCTGACCCTATGAAAGAAGAGGTAGAGACGAGAAAGAGGTCAACAGTCGACGCTGTGCTGCGGTAGGGGAACCCTCAGTCCATCCCTTAGAGGTGGCTAGGGACAACCTCGGCCAGGCTGATGGTAGAAGACCATGGAATGACTCTATCCAATGCCTTGAGGAGAATATAGGAGACCTCATCAAAAGTAGGGACCCATTGCAAATGGGGTTACTCAGAGGGCTCTCCATTTATGTCTAGGATAGTGAGCTTCCCAACTCCAACTAAGTTCAAGCCCCCTATGGTATCTCCCAAGTATTATGGCATCACTAACCCTGTACATCACATCGAGATGTATCAATCAGCAGCAGACATCTACTCGATACTCGATGAAATGAAGTGTAGGGCCTTCTCTGGGACCTTAACAGGGGCAGTACACAACTGGTTTACCTCTCTTCTGAAGAGCTCAATTGAGAACTTCAAAGGCTTGGATGAACGATCCATCCATAACTTTTGCTTTGGGGTGAGACCTCAAAAGAAAACTACTCACCTACTTTATGTCAAGCAGGGCAAAGACGAGAGCCTAAGAGACTACATCGCTGGGTTAAACAAAGAGAAGCTGGAGGTTGAAGATTATGAAGAGAACATAGCCATGATCGCCCTCATTGGGGGCCTTCAGAAAGGGAAGCTATTGTGGAAACTCGCGAAAGACCCTCCTAGGTCTATGGCGGAGCTACTGGAAACTGCGGGAAAAGTCATGAATGCAGAAGAGGCAATGGCCGCCAAATATGAGGATGAGAACCGCGGTAGTAGTGTGAAGTCCCAAAAAAAAGATGGGAAGAAGAGGTCGGGTGATGACAAGTTCTTTCACTATACTCCTCTGACTGTGAGCTGTGAGCACATCCTCAACGAGATCAAGAATGATAGGACTCTGAGATGACCAGAGAAACTGAAGGCCCCACCACATAAGAGGAACAAAAACCTATGGTACGAGTTCCACCAAGATCATGGCCACGTCACAGACAGATTCTTCGCCTTGAAGGTGATATTGAAAAAATGTTAAAATCTGGAAAGTTGAGGAAGTATGTGGATGGTAAGGCTCCTAAGGGGGGGATAGATTACCCTAAGAAAAGGAGAAATGATATATGTCGTGATAATGCCCCAGCCAGAAGAGATAATGATTCAGAAGGTGATGATGAAGATGATCCAGATCTTCCACCAAAAGATGACAACACCCCGGTGAAGAGGGTAGGTATGATCTCGTTTGGTGTTGACACCATATGCGGCGGATTTACCGGAGGTGGCTCTGAAGTAGCTGATAGGAAGGCTCACGTGGCAGAGGCCAAGTTAGTGGCCAAGCTTGAAGTTGTAAACCTGACGTCTTCTGATACAGTGCAGAAGAGGAAAAAGGTAGACATGGACACCCTTGTAGTTGGGTTCTCCAGACTCGACTTCAAAGGTATCTTAGCCCCCCATGATGACCCTTTGGTAATAACAACAAGGGTGCATGGGTGCGAGGTGCAGAGGATCCTTGTAGATGGGGAAAGCTTGGCAGACGTGATGTTTTGGCCTTACTTAAAGAGCCTAGGTCTTAGGAGAGCAAGGTTGGTACCTAATCATCACCCCTTGATAGGCTTCAGTGGCGAAACGGTTCACCACTTGGGCATGTATGAGATGGATGTACGAATGGGTGATGAGTGGCCTAAGATGTTGACCAAGAGGATAAATTTTTTCGTGATGGATGAAAACGTATTCTCGGCCTATAACCTCATCATAGGAAGAGTGGCCCTAAAAGAGTTTGAAGCTGTGCCTTCGACGGTTCATCAAATGCTAAAATTCCTGACTCCATATGGGGTAGGGGAAGTGCAAGGTGACCAGACCATAGCGCGATAATGTTACTTCAACTCGGCCAAAGACAGAGAGGCCCATAAGAGGGCAACCACCACTTATAGCATTGATACGCTTGACCCAAGAGATGAGACAAAGTTTAAGAAGGGAGAGGCCGCAGAAGAGGTAGAATCCATCATCCTCAATGAGGACGAGCCGAAAAAAACCATCCAGGTCGGTAAAGCCCTAAAGACATAAATCAAGGAAGAGCTGATAAACTTCCTCAGGAGGAGGCAGAGTGTCTTCGCATGGAGTCACGCAGACATGCCCGGCATCGACCCTGAGGTTATGAGTCACAAGCTCAACGTGACCAAAGATGCCAGGCCTATCAAACAGAGATGAAGAGTCTACTACAAGGAAAAGTACGACGTCATCCAAGAAGTGGTCAAAAAAATGGAAGAGGCTGAGTTTATAAGAGAAGTCACATATCCGGAGTGGTTATCGAATGCAGTCGTCATGCCCAAGGCCAATGGAAAGTGGAGAATGTGTGTTGATTTCACTGACCTGAACAGGTCTTGTCCAAAAGATAGCTATCCCTTCCCTCGAATAGATCAAATGGTGGATGCTACAGCAGGACATGAGCTCATGAGCTTCATGGATGCGTATCCAGGATACAACCAGATCTTCATGGATGCCGAAGACTCTGAGAAGACAGCCTTCATTACCGATAAAGGGACGTACTGCTACAAAGTGATGCCCTTTGGTCTGAAAAATGCAGGGGCAACATTCCAACGTCTTGTGAATAAGATGTTCGAAGAGAAAATAGGTAAGACTATGGAGGTGTATGTAGACGATGTGATAACGAAGAGCTTGAAAGCTTGCACTCATGTAGCGGAGCTCGAGAAGACCTTCGATATTATGGACTCATACAGAATGAAACTCAACCCCGCGAAGTGTGTCTTCGGAGTAGGAGATGGGAAGTTCCTAGGATTTATCGTCAACCAGAGAGGGATTGAAGCGAACCCTAAAAAAATCAAGGCTTTGCTTGACATGAAGACACCGAGGAGTATCAAAGATGTCCAAAGACTTACGGGGAGAGTGGTTGCACTTAACAGATTTGTTTCTAGGGCAACGGACAAGTGCCTTCCCTTCTTTAAGGTGCTGAGAAAGGACTTCCAGTGGGACAAATAGTACGAAAAAGCCTTCATCCAACTCAAGTCTTATTTGGGGTCTCCCTTATTCCTATCTCGGCCTGTAGGAGGGGAGAAATTATACGTGTATCTGGCAGTCTTCGAATCAGCCATCAGCGCAGCCATAATATGGGAAGACGTTGGGATACAAAGGACTGTGTATTTCAACAGTAAGGCTCTTTAAGGGGCCGAACAAAATTACCCTCGCATGGAAAAGCTAGCTTACGCCCTGATACATGCTTCGAGGAAGATGAAGCCTTACTTGCAGGCCCACTCCATGGTTGTCCTTACCGACTCCCCACTAAGACAGGTCCTACATAAACCTGAGAAGTCCGGGAGATTGATGACATGGGCCATTGAGTTGGGGGAGTATGATCTTACCTACCAATCTAGAATAACCATCAAAGGGAAATCTCTCGTAGACTTTGTTGCTGAGTTCACATGGGAAGAGGCTGAGGAAGAGAATGGCCTAGAGGGTGTTGAAAAGACAAACCATGGTGTCTTCCAAAATCCGGAAGAGACGACACCAAATATCTTCCAAGATCAGGGAGAGGTCGCATCCAACAGGGCCAGGAGCAGAGTCGCGAAGAACGAGGAAGATCGACCTCTTCAAACAAGGAGTCATGTCAGAAGGGGTCTTCTCATCGGACACAGACATTTAGAGCCTCTTCGTTGATGGCTCTCCCTGCGACAATGGAAGTGGTGCAGGGTTGATACTCTCAGCTCCAGATGGTGCCAATATTGAATACGCTTTGAGTTTCAACTTCCAGGCTTCTAACAACGAGTTCGAGTATGAGGCCATGATAGCAAGTCTCTCATTGGCAAAGACTTTTCGCGTAAAGCGACTCCTACTCCACAGTGACTCAAGGAGTTGTCAATCAAGTACTGCGAGTCTATGAGGCTAAAGATGAAAGGATGGCCAAGTATCTGAAAAGGGTGAGAACGATGTTAGAATATTTCGAAGAGGCAAGACTGAAGAGAGTGCCTCGACAAAGTAACAGCCACGCAGATGCATTGGAGAGGTTGGCCTCGGTAACGAAGACAGACGCCAGAAGGACCGTTCCGATCGAGGTCTTGAGGAAGGAAACCATTGAGGGAGAAGAGGTATGTAACCCTTGTCATAATTTGAACCTAGGAGACTCGTGGATGGACCCCCATCGTCAGATATATCAGAGAGGGAGAGATACCTGAGTCTAAGCTAGAGAGGAGGAAATTGAGATATAGGGCAACCAAGTTCTCGATGATAGGGGACGTCTTGTACAAGAAGGGATTTCTATTACCTCTCCTCAGTTGTGTGCATCCCACGTAAGTTCCTCGGGTCCTACATGAAGTTCATGAGGGTTCTTGCTCTAGCCACATAGGGGGAAGACCCTTGGCCAAAAGAATCATCACACAGGGGTACTGGTGGTCAACCTGTCCAAAGACGCTACAGCCTACGTGAAGAGGTGTGACAAATGTCAAAGATTCGCCACTATTCCTTATCAACCTCATCAGCTTATGACGTCAATCACCTCTCCATGGCTATTTATGGTATGGGGGATTGACTTAGTGGGACCCCTACCAAGGGCTGCTAACAGTTATCGATTCTTAATAGTTGCCATTGACTACTTTTTAAAGTGGGTGGAGGCAGAGCTGATGATAACAATCACAGAGCAGAAGACCTTCCAATTTATTTAGAGGAACATCATATGCAGATACGGCCTCCCAAACACTCTTATCTCGGACAATGGGACTCAGTTCAAGAACTCCCCTTTAGAAAAGTACTGCCTAAGAGTTGGGATAAATCAGTTCTTCTCATCTCCTGGCCGACCTCAGGAAAACGGATAGACCGAGGTCACGAACAGAACAATTCTTGATGGAATCAAGAAGAGGTTAGAAGATGCGAATGGAAGATAGACTGAAGAGGTCTACGCTGTGTTATGGGCTTACAGGACCACGACAAGGACACCTACAGGAGAAACCCCATTTATGCTTGCACATGGCTCAAAGGCTGTCATACCAATAGAAGTTGGGCTCCCAACTCATAGGGTTCAGACCTATGACCCCGATAAAAATGGGGAAGAGAGGAGGCTAGACCTAGATCTAATTGAAGAAATAAGAGAAGACGCAGAGATCATAAGCAGCCTACCAACAGAGGGCAGCGAAATTCTATAACCAAAGGGTGAAGTCAAGACCCATCGCGGTGGGAGATCTAGTGCTAAAGAAGACCTTACATAAAATAAACAAGCTCCATCCAAAATGGCACGGTCCCTATAAAGTGACAGAAGAGGTTGTGCCCGGCACTTACATGATAGAAAATCCAAAAGGAAAACCTTTCGCTAACCCATGGAATGCTGATCACCTAAAGAAGTATTACATATGATGTTGTAAAGAGTTTTATGTAAATGTACCATCTTATTATGAAGAGGTTATTAATAAAAGATCAGTTCCCATGACAATTCTTGCTACATTGTGCACTTATGTAAAAAATTATGAGGTCAGACACCATAATGGGATGACCTCAGACCCTTAACAACATTAATTTGGTGAGATTCATTAATGAGGATAACATCTTTGGTGATGACCTCAGACCCTCATAACACCATTCAGTGGTGACGAGGTCTGAGCTCAGACACCATATTGGGAAGACCTCAGACCCTTAACATCATTAATTTGGTGAGATTCATTAATGAGGATAACATATTTGGTGATGACCTCAGACCCTCATAACACCATTCAGTGGTGACGAGGTCTAAGCTCAGACACCATATTGGGATGACCTCAGACCCTTAACATCATTAATTTGGTGAGATTCATTAATGAGGATAACATCTTTGGTGATGACCTCAGACCCTCATAACACCATTCAGTAGTGACGACGTCTGAGCTCAGACACCATATTGGGATGAACTCAGACCCTTAACATCATTAATTTGGTGAGATTAGTTAATGAGGATAACATCTTTGGTGATGACCTCAGACCCTTACAACACCATTCAGTGGTGACGAGGTCTGAGCTCAGACACCATATTGTGATGACCTCAGACCCTTAACATCATTAATTTGGTGAGATTCATTAATGAGGGTAACACCTTAGGTGATGACGTCGGACCCTCATAACACCATTCAGTGGTGACGAGGTCTGAGCACAAACACCATATTAGGATGACCTCAGACCCTTAACATCATTAATTTCGTGAGATTCATTAATGAGGATAACATCTTTGGTGATGACCTTAGACCCTCATAACACCATTCAGTGGTGACGAGGTCTGAGCTCAGACACCATATTGGAATGACCTCAGACCCTTAACATCATTAATTTGGTGAGATTCATTAATGAGGATAACACCTTAGGTGATGACCTCAGACCCTCATAACACCATTCAGTGGTGACGAGGTCTGAGCTCAGACACCATATTGGAATGACCTCAGACCCTTAACATCATTAATTTGGTGAGATTCGTTAATGAGGATAACATCTTTGGTGATGACCTCAGACCCTCATAACACCATTCAGTCGTGACGAGGTGTGAGGTCAAACTACTAATTTGGTTTAAGCAAACACCATTGCATAAGCTTCAGAGCTAAAACATCACGATATACATTTAACAAAGTAAAGAAGATGATCCTCCTCAGAGGTTGACATATTCAGGGCTTATAAATATTCAGAGGTTATAAGATTAAAAAAATAAGAACCATGTTCATTCAGAAATTACAAATGTTTTAAGGGTTATAAATATGCTTCACAATTGAATTCAAGGGTTTGAGGGGGGAATGCTGGTGTCTTCGTCCTGATTAAGATGGACGACATTGGTCACCTCGACAATGTCATCATTATGGTCTGCCCCTCCAACTTCTATGCCATCCAGCATTGTAGTCTCGGTAGGCGCAACAACCTCCTCCTCAACCTCTTGAAGGGCCTGAGAAAGCTGAGGATTAGCAAAGCCAAGGCCTAAGAAATCAGGGGCTTTCAAAGTGCTAGCCTCCCTCTCCTTGGCAGCTGCCCACTTGGTAGTAGCTTCGATACCTCTCTCGAGGTATTCAAAGCCAAAGCTCATAAACTCATCAGAAGTTTTGTATTCGACTATTATCCCCTCAGAGGCATCATCGAGGGCAGCCTTCATAGCCGAGTTGACCTTTTGCTGCAGAATGTCGTCTTTGGCCTTCAGAGCCACAACATGGTCCTTCTTAAGCTGAGAGATCTCCTTCTCCATCCCCTTCACTTTTTTCTCAGACTCACCCAACTCAGACTTCAAGCGGTCAATTTCTGTATTCAGAGTGCTTTACACCTTCTCGGCCTCTTGACCCTTCTGGATAAGGGGCAACTTCCTCAGAGTCCAATTGGAGAGGCGGTGCATAGCTTCCAGGCCCTACAGATTTTTCGATCATGAATAAGTTGGAGACAAATCAGAGGTAACACTTGGAAATTACAAAGAAATATGAGGTCATACCTAAATCGATCTGTGGATGCCGAATTCAATTAGCAAAGGAGTATCCAGTGACCGAAAAAAAATCTTATTGGCCTCGGTCATTGTAGAACCGAAGGCATCCAGGGCTTGCAGATTGTGGCCGACGATGCTGTCAGTAATCTTCAACTGCTCTAGACAAGCCGATAAGGCGTCTACTGAAGAGATTGGGATGGAAGCATCAACACTTTTCTTCTTCTGCCTCTGATCCTCAGGGGCATGTTTAGTAGGAGCCCTCTTCTTCATGGCTTGGGGCTTTGGGGCAGAGGGAGCTAGAGGAGGAGCATTAAGACCTGACTTCTTTACGAGCCTCATCAAGCTAGGCGCAGCCATTTCCCAAAGCCCGTCTGAGATATTCTCTGAGCGTTCTGGAAAAATTAATAGATCCGAGTTAGAGAATTAGATATGAATAAACTCATAGGTTCAACTTGGAATAAAAATGCTTACCAAACTCGGTAAGAGGACTTCCACCTAGGCCCGTCTCAGAGAGATAGTGGGGGGTCATCAAGTGTTTGAACTTAACAAGCAGACCATGTATCCCCTAATCTTGAAGGGATTCAACCTTCTGAAGGTTTAGAAGGCTTAAGCCAGGGTCGGCCCTCGCAGACATTGTGACCTTACCCCATCTCAGCGGCATCCTCGGCTCCAGCAAGGACGAGGGAATACATGGGCCGAATTCCCATGGCCCAGAAGTAAAAAAGTATCGAGGCTTCCAGTTATGGTTGGAAGTCTGAGTTATTTGGAGCACCTTCTTCTCAGGCTTTCGAGCTATAAAATGATAGTAGCTCAGATGATTTTTGGCAGAGGTGGGACATAACAACCAACAAAGACCTAAACTGGAAGGTCTGAGTGGTGGACAACCCTCTACAAGACTATGGCCCCTATTATAACCCTCCAAGTGTTAGGGGATAGTTGGTAAGGGGCCAAATTGATGAAGGCAAGGATGGACCTGATAATGGGATGAATGGGCAAATGAAACCCTAACTTGAACATCTGCTCGTACAAGCAGATCTCACCATCTCGGCCATGGTAAGCCGTCTCTTCCCTCAGAGGTCGTCTAAGGTTTATGGAGGGGCTGATAGAGTACAGATATCTGAAGCAAAGAAGATCTACCTCAGTAATGGTATTCTCGATCTCGGACGCCTCAGAGACGTTGACATCGCTTTCAGCCTCATCATTATCATCTAGCTCAACTTCGGCCGGAGCAAGCATTGATGGATTGCTTGGGAACCTCTGAGCGAGTTCAGCCTCAGTGATGGCCTATAGAGGAATGGCGTCAAGTATGGGTGGAATAGCCACACTCGGCTCGACAATCTCAACCTCTGAGGAAGAGGATGAGGTGCTTAAATTATTATGGGATGAGGCCCGTCTAGAGACCTCGGCTTGATCAGGGGCCTGATCTTCTCGAGTTGTGAAGTCCATGGCCTCCTGGAAGGAATCCACAGACATGGGGTCTGAGGTGGAAGACTCAGACTTGAACATCAGCATTGGTTCGATAGGAACCTCTGCCTGGTTAAAAGGTTCCGAGGGATCAGGATATATCACCTTCAGGGGTGGTGGGAAGATGGGTCTAATAGGGAATTCTTGTGACCTACGAGCCTCTTCCCGTGCTCTCTCTATTTGCCTAATTTTTTCTAAAGTCTTCTCTCTGAGAGAAGGGAACTCCTCAAGAAGTTGATAGAGGGGTATGAGCATCAGAGGAAGATACCACACTTCAAAGATCAAGTGACTAAAAATATTGGCTAAGGAAATAAAGCTATTTAAAGATCAAACTACCCTAACCTAGCAAGAACAGTTCGCCTGAAGCTATGGTGGTCTCACCGGAAAACTCAAAAATTCATCGGAAAACACAAATAGAAAGGAAAAAGCAGAGAAAATGAGGACAGATGAAGGGAGGAAGATACCTGAGGATGAAACAATAGGGGAATGCGAAGAAAATTCGAGGAAATCACCACCAAGGACCTCTGAAACGAAATCGGGAAGAAAACGCCCCTTAGAGAGAAAAACTGTTGGAATGCAGTCGCGCCAGGAGAGAAAATTGAGGAAGGAGGGAAAAATGAGGGTTCAAAACCCTTAAATATACATGCGCGATTCCCAAGGCCCATCATTACCTTGGGAGCCCCAAAGGGCGGATGACAACACACGCTTGCCAAGCAAGCCACACTTCAACATTGGAAAAGTGTCAAACGAACATTGGCTCATATTAGAAAGGCCTCGGAGATGTGAAGATCCCACAGTCACCTGCTCTCACATGTAACAAAGGGATTGGGGGTAATTGATATGCCCCAAGTGTGACCTTGGCTCAGAGACACCAACCTTGGACGATATTATGGCCGACACTGGATAAGTTTTGGGCACGCGACACCAGCCCTCGGCCATGTCAATGTCGACCCAGGTCGACACCACCACCAACCTCTCCAAGGGTCAATTGCAATCCCGTACACCTGAGAATGGCAACCTCGGCCAGATTATGGCTGAACACGCAAGAAGCCTTCTACCAAGGCCATCATCATCAAGATATCAGTTAATGCTCTAAGCACACGCCAGCTCAACCTCGACCCAGGCCGACCCCTATCCATCGTCTCGGCTGAGCTTAAGCCGAGACCTTTATGGCTCATCTCGGATTGAACGAGCAACTAAACTTATCAACCTCGACCTCTCCCAGGCCGAGGTCATGCTCCAAGCACGATAGCCGAGCACCTGCTGACATTTGGATAAGGACACGTGGACACAAATCAATTATAACAAGATTATTCCCCACACGTGGGGAGAATATTTCATCATCATTCTCTACATGTGATAGTGACATATGGCTTCTCTATGTTGGTTAGACCAACACACACATGCTCATTGCATGCATGGGGGTACATTACACCCCCTAGGTACTATATATAAAGGTCATCCTCTACCTTATAAAGGGATCAAAAAATAAAACCCTAGATGAAACTCTGTCTAGATACACAGTAGAGAGAGAGAGCTGGAGAGATTGTATCCATGGCCATTAGAGCCCTCAAACAGTGATACACATCATACACTTGCACAGTGGATGTAGGCCTGATTGGCTGAACCATTTATATTTCGGTGTTGATTCCTCTTCTCCTCACCTCCTTCTACTATATATATATACCTTTGTATTGCCATTGTTGACATTGAATTGAGCTTACAAACACCTTGAAGGGTGGTGCTGTTTTCTGCATCATCAATCATTATCTCAAGAAATTATCCAAATTGCCAGTATACATCCAATTATGGAATTTAATTATTTCCAAAAAGGCGGGTTGTTACATAATCCCCCCTTACAACAGAATTTCGTCCTCAAAATTCAAATACGACCTATACCACAACTCCTAGGATCACTCTAAATCCTAATACCTCAAAGGGAACGACACTAACCCAATGGTTCTCAAGCATATACCATATGGTTACCACGGTCGTAAAGTGACTCCAACATCGTCACCTCGCACCCATTATTTCTAGTGCCTAACGGCATAAACTTCAAATTTATATACTACGCCCGTTCTATTTCGGGCGGTATATAAATCAACTTACTAAGGTGCCCATACACCTTTCTAACCCATGCACATCTGCACATCCATCGTGAATGTCTGACACATAACACTCTCTCCCCAAAAGGGTCTCCTTTCTTCAGTGTAATACTCATCTATGGGTCCTCCCAACCCGCGAAATTCAATTTTCCTAACCTCGGCGCCACTAACTCTACTAAACTTACATCCTAATAATACTAAGGTCTATGCGATATCCTACCTACGCAAAACTAATATAATCCTAAGTATGTCCCTAGTGCCCAAGGCCTTTCTCAACTCCCGACAATTGCTTGGTTTCATTCGTGGGACGTCTCGCCGAAGCGAAATCCAAACAAAGAACCCTCCCATTACACTACTCCCTCGCGTTGTCGATCATTGAGATATAGCAACCCAAGGCACACCAGCGGGATGTCCTAAATCCTACCTACGCTAACCTACGAACGCATTTCTACTATCTTATCCTTCCACCCATACGGAAGGAAACCTAACCAATCGAAGTACCCACTTTCTGTGAAAGTGTCACGTACATCATACCTTCTCAAAATTTGCCTTTTCATTAAGGCCTGACGGTTATCCTCAAATTAATTTCTCTAAGTCCAACCTCACCCACCCACTATGGCAAGAGGACCACTTTAGTACTTTTCCTTAGCACAATATTTCCATAAGCATACCATCATCACATGGCTCATAGTCTATAGTGATTCATCCACACTATCAGACTTTTCACAAAACCAACATCCTTGCATCCTATAACATCTCTCCACTCCCGACGCCATTAAGAGTCATGTGTGGAGCTCTCGCAAAGCGAAATCCAAACAAGGAACCCCTCCACACATTGACACTTGACTTCGTCGGACATGGAGTTCCATTATTTCAAACATGCAACCGGGATGATCCTATCCCCAATTCTAACAAAGAGGTGATCTGAACTCCTATCTCTAACTAAGAGTCACACCACCCTGCGCTCGCACTAATTTTAAGTCCTTGCATAATCAATAATGAGCTTTCTCTTACAGCTCAACAATAATCCAGCGGCCTTAAAGCATATCTATAAGGTCACTATGCACTCACATCATAACAATGAAACATCTACTCATCGAAGTTTCATTTACCCATAATAAATAAGGCGAGCTCAACCTGTATCCAAGTGAGGAATCACAACAACGACCCGCTCCACCCTGGAACCATGTACACGATAGACTTGCCATTCTTAGCCTGCTATCGCTCCGAAAAATACACCATAATGTATTATACTCATCATATCACCTTACGCATATAGACATATAAAACGAGCATCCCAAACGATATATATATATATATATATATATATATATATATATATATATATATATATATATATATATATATATCAACACCCGCCACTATGGCGAATGAAGGAAAATAAAACTCCGCTACTGCGGACAACACATAAACAAACATGATATTATGTTATCGATACTGCCACAAAACTCAAATTACACACACGAGTCTAGGGCTAACGAAATGCTGCGACATTATCTAGCCACGCCAATTATACCTCCTCGATTACCGTAAAACTCATAACAACATCCTCACTTTTATCCACTGTCGGCCTCTGGCCGACCCTTATGTGAATAATACAAAACAACATTCTTCTCATTCATGCTGAATCATGGGGACTCACAGTTAAAACTATCCGTAAGATCCCTTTTGAACCCTCAACTTTGATGAGGAATTCAACTTTAGTACCACTCTTTACTTCAGCGGTACTGCGATACTCTTAACTACCATTCTCTAGTAGTTACCGCCAAAATCCTTAACAATTACCATAAGGAGAGTGACCTCTACTAAGGTCCTCATCCCCACCTTCTACCAGCTGCCCAGATAAGCCTCACCTCCTACTACCATCCAAGCTCCGCACACGAATCTCGAACGAGCGCGCAAAAGATTACTATAATCTTATACTACGGCAAGATAATGATATCTCACAAGAGAAATCAACAATCCTAATCCTGAGGCTCTATAACAAATCGAGAGCAACGCTGAAAGCGTAGTACGTCTGAACAGATTCCTAAGGACACTAGAACCTGATGCGCTGATACCATCTGTGACACCCCGCCTAATAAGATACCGGGCGATCACTCCAATATTAAATTAAAACAGGATTATCATATGGATCATTCTTAGCATCACTGTCAAAAATCCATTTAATTACTAATAACCTATTAGGCTGGTGTCAAAATTTTAACTTTACTACTCTTTTTGACAATAATAAATAAAACATCCACACAGTTTTACGGATATGAAACTGAAATGAAATAAAATAACCGAACACTCGGTCAAAATATACAACCATATCGAATGATGTACTAAAAGAATAAATAAATGCAATTGGACCATTGGCCCGAATGTGTATACAGTACCTCCTATCTAGATTACAAGGATAGAAGCGACTACTGAAAATCCTGCATGCATCCACAGCTGCTGCTGCAAACGTCTGACTCGAAAGAAGTGCCATCCAGGCGTCCCTGTGCCTAAAAACCTATATATATATATATATAATATAGCAAGAAAGGAAAAGTAGATAAACGGGTCAGAGCCCGAGTTTTGAAAATATTTAGCAAGTGCATAAATGCCCTATTTTTAGAAAAAGGTTTTATCTCATATTTAATTTTGGTATCGCACTCCCATGAGATACCCCTCACCTCTCTACTAACAGTGCACTCCTAGCGCATCCCTCTAAACATCCTAGTCAAGCTACCCTGCTAAACTAGTCTATCACCCAACCACTATCAGTCTTAGATAGTCCAAGAAATGTACTAAGGGCTGAACATCACCCCAGTCTCAACGCTATGCCATGTTCGTGCGTGGGGTGTCTCGCAAAGCAAAATCCAAACAAGGAACCCCCCGACACACTACTACGCGGCGCGACCGATCGTTGAGATCCACCAGTCCCTCAGTACAGAAAGATATATATAAATATATATACCATAAGAATTAATAATATTAGATAACTAAGGATTAAAATTCTCCCCAGTCTTAACACATTTCCATATTCGTGCGTGGGGTGTCTCGCAAAGCGAAATCCAAACAAGGAACCCCCCCCGATACACTACTACGCGGCATGGTCGATCCTCGGGATCCATTAGACCCTCAGTACTCGATTTATCCATACATATACATATTACCATAACCATCCGGATCTATCTCCCGAACTGAGGATTCATGTATCAAGTATTTATCAATACTTTCATTTTTCTCAAAACTTCCCATTTCCTTTCTTATATCAAGGAAATGTAAATATAAAATCCAATTCATTATCATGAATTTCTTTAAAAAGTCATATACTTTTAAAAGCTAGTTTTATTGTCATAAAAATGCTTTTCCATTTTATATCATCCCATTTCCCTTTTTATACTCAGGAAATGTATTCAAAGCCATTTTCATTATCATAAAAATGCTTTGATCATATCATATGCTTCCACATCCCTTCTTCCATCCGGGAGTGTTACCGAAGCCAAAACCTTTATCCCACTTCCCTTCTCATATCTAGGAAATGTAAATTAAAGACAATTTATTATCATAAATTGCTTTAATAAAACTAAGACCTCCCCTCCGGGTTTCCCCACTGGGCGCGCCCCTAAATATCTATCATCTTCCAGGGCCTATCAAACAAGACAACCTGGGAACCTACCAACGTCGGGAAGGCCATATGCCTGTGGGATAGTCATGACCACACCCAGAATCACCTAACCAGCGCAGTACAAATAATCGCCCATATGGCCTATAGGACTATATCCACCCTGCATTCATTAGCCAGGGGGCATCACCATAACGTACACAACTTCCCTTATGATAGCGATTTAGGGAGGTGTGTAACCATAATTTATTAATCATGAAAATCATTTACCTTTTTCCCATTTTGAAAATATTCATCTATATATTTTCAAAATCATTTATATCATATCATATATATACATAATCACATAGTATATATATACCATATATTCCTACCTGAATATATAAAAATGGCCATATTTTCCAAACCATCTGTCGATGACCAATAATACCAAAGATTATCTCAAAGAATCATAAGCACGCAATCATATATGCATGATACTAAACCCAAAATATTTTCTTACTTTAACAAGTAATATATACCAAAATCCCTTCTACGGATTCATTTGGATATCTCCAATTATACTAATTCATTCTAAGTGAATATACACACATATATATATATTCCCAACTCCTCAAGTCCTTTAGCACAAACCCTCTATAATACTCTAATTTAGAGGGACCTTAAACTTTAGACTCAAAAATGAGAAGTAATAATAATCTCCAAAATCTTGGGCTGAAAACAGGGCACCGGTCGACCGGTCCTGGACCCCCGGTCGACCGAGGGTTGCAAATAAGCCTACGAAACAAAGCAGTAGGCCCTATTACCTTGACGCGGTCGACCGGCCTTAAGGGCGCGGTCGACCGGTCACACTAGATCCCCAAAATTAAATTCCTCAAATCCATTATCCAACAACCCAAATTCATTATCGGGGTTTCTAAACTACCCCCAAAATCATCCAAAACATCTACACGACTAATCCTAGCCTTTATTTTTCCAATTCCCGATTTGATTTCCGAGTTGATGATTTCAACCCGGAGCTTCCATCTTGTAAAAATCATATCAAATCGTGGAAAAATCAGAAAAATACACGGTTGGTGCCCACGCGACAATATCGAAAAGATCTACGACTTTCGTGTTTTGGCCGAGAGCTAAATCAATTCTTTTCCTGGCCAAAATTGCCCCTAAAGTCACGGGTTATAATTTATCGTCTCCTCTGAGTCGATTTTGGCCATTAAAGCTTCTCCCAAGCTTTTGTCGCCTTACCCAACGTCCTACAACCTCAAACAACTACAAATACACATATATTAAGGGTTCTAAACATCCTAGAATCCAAATCCACCAATTAATTTCAAATAAATTTCTAGGTATCTCCAATTAGAAAATTTTAGGGATTTATTTGTTTTAACTTCCAAAAACCCGTTTTATCCACGAAAATCCAACCCGAAATCTTTCGGGTTTGTTTATACAAAACTACGGTATGAGATATTTATGCAAAAAGTAAATAAAGCAAATAAACACTTGCCTCGTGGATAAAATCCGATGACCTCGAGTCGAATCCAACAGAGTTTGGCCCAAGATCTCCATTTCTCTCCTCTTTTCCCTCCTCCTCTCTCTCTTCTCTCTCTTTTCTTTCTTTCTTTCTTATTTTCTCCCTATCCCCCTATTTATATAAGAAGAAAAAGGGTTGTACCCCTTAAAACCAAAAAACGACTCGTTTACCCAATTACGAGTTACTTTTACCTCTAAAATTACCCGAAACTCATTTTCGACAATCGGACACTCTTTTCCGACTATCTCGAACATTCCGAGACTCACGGCGCAGTCGAAATTTCCATCCGAGGTACTTGATCGCAAATCACTATTCTAACCCATAAAATTTAAATGCGGGGTTTCCAATTAAAATATTACCTCTTTTGTCGCTATACTCCGCGACGAGATATTATTAAATTACTTCGACCTATTTCAGCACAAAAACCCATCGAAAATCATTAAATCCTCGAAAATCCCAAAAATCATTATCTCAAGAAATTCTCCAAATTGCCAGTATACATCCAATTATGGAATTTAATTGTTTCCAAAAAGGCGGGTTGTTACAGCACGGGACCAATGTAACTGGTGCGAACTGTCCGCGCGATCAAGGGACTCCTGGTTTGGGAGTACAATGATAATTTGCATATTTCTAAACTTAGGCTTAAAACCTTGCCGTTAGTGGGCGAAAACTCGAAATAGACCCCGACCGACCCCGTCTGTGGCACGAACACCTCACACGGGACCAATCTAAATAATACTAACTGACCGCGCGATCACGGGTCTTCCAGTTTGAGAATACGATGATAATTTAAAAATATCAGGACTTGGGCAAAACATGGTGTTAGGGGGAAAACCTGAAATAGCCCCCGAACGGCCTCGTGAGTGGCACCAACACCTCGAACGGGTCCAATGTAACTCGTATTAACTGACCATGCGATTATGGGACTGCCGATTTGAGAAGACGACGATAATTGAAAAATATCAGGACTTAGGCAAAACATGGCGTTAGTGGGGAAAACTCGAAATAGCCCCCGCACGGCGCCGTGAGTGGTACCAACACCTCGGACGGGACCAATGTAACTCGTACGAACAGACCGCGCGATCACGAGACTCTCATTTTGAGAATACGATGATAATTTGCATATATCCAGACTTAGGCATAAAAACAGGGTGTTAGTGGGGGAAAACCCGAAACAGCCCCCGAATGGCCCCGTGAGTGGCACCAACACTTCGCTCGGGATAAAACTACCTCGAAAGAACTGACCGCGTGATCCCGAGACTCCCGGTTTCAGAATACGATGATAATTTAAAAATATCAGGACTCAGGCAAAACATGTCATTGGTGGTGATAACCTGAAATAGCCCCCGAACGGCCCCGTGAGTGGTGCCAACACCTCGCACAGGACCAATGTAACTTTTACGAACTGACCGCGCGATCACGAGACTGTCGATTTGAGAATACGACAATAATTTACATATCTCTCCACTTAGGCATAAAAACAGGGCGTTAGGGGGAAAACCTGAAACGGCCCCCGAACAGTCCCATGAGTGGCACCAACACCTCGCACGGGACCAATCTGACTCGTACGAACTGACCTCGTGATCACAGGACTTCTGGTTTGATAATACGACAATAATTTGAAAATATCAGGACTTAGGCAAAACATGGCGTTAGTGGGGGAAAGCCCAAAACAACCCCCGAACGATCCCGTGAGTGGCACCAACACCTCGCACGGGACCAATGTAACTCGTACGAACTGGTTGTGCGATCACGGAACTCTCGGTTTGAGAATACAACGATAATTTGCATATTTCTAGACTTAGGCAAAAAAATTAAGCGTTAACGGGGGAAACCAAGAAATAGCCCCCGAACGGCCCTGTGAGTGGCACCAACACCTCGCCCGGGACCAATGTAACTCGTAGGAATTGACCGCGCAATCACAGAACTCACGATTTGAGAATACGATGATAATTTGCATTTTTCTAGACTTTGGCATAATAACAAGGCATTAGTGGGGGAAAACAAAACAACCCCTGAACGGCCCCGTGAGTGGCACCAACACCTCGCTCGGGACCAATGTAACTCGAAAGAACTGACTGAGTGATCATGAGACTTCTGGTTTGAGAATACAATGATAATTTAAAAATATTGGGACTTAGGCAAACATGGAGTTTGTGGTGGAAAGCCCAAAATAGCCCCCGAACGGGCCCGTGATTGGCCCCAACACCTCGCACGGGTCCAATGTAACTCGTACGGGGGCTATTTTGAGAATACGATGATAATGTGCATATTTCTACACATAGGCATAAAAATAGGGCATTAGGGGGAAAACCCGAAATAACCCTCGAACGTCCCCGTGAGTGGCACCAATACAAAGCACGGGACCAATGTAACTCGTACGAACTGACATCGCGATAATGGGACTTTCGATTTGAGAATACGCCGATAGTTTAAAAATATCAGGACTTAGGAAAAACATGGCATTAGTGTGTGAAAACCCGAAACATCCACCGAACGGCCCCGTGAGTGGAACCAACACCTCGCACGAGACCAATGTAACTCATACGAACTGATAGCACGATCACGAGACTTCTGAGTTGAGAATACGATGATAATTTACATATTTCTAGACTTAGGAATAAAAATAGTGCGTTAGTGGGGAAAACCCGAAAGAGCCCCCGAACGGGCCCGTGAGTGGCACCAACACTTCGCACGGGACCAATGTAACTCGTTGGAACTGACCGCGCAATCACGGGACCCCCAGTTTGAGAATACGATGATAATTCACATATTTCTAGACTTTGGCATAAGAACAAGACATTAGTGGTGGAAAACTCGAAACAACCACCGAACGGCCCCATGAGTGCCACTAACACGTCGTACGGGACCGATGTAACTCGTAGGAACTGCCCGCGCAGTCACAGGAGTCCCGATTTGAGAATACGATGACAATTCGCATATTTCTAGACTTAGGCATAAAAACAGGGTGTTAGTGGGGGAAAACTGGAAATAGCCCCCGAACGGTCCCGTGAGTTGTACCAACACCTCGCCCAGGACCAATGTAACTCGTACTAACTGACCACGCAATCACGGGACTCTCGGTTTGAGAATACGACAATTATTTAAAAATATTAGGAGTTAGGAAAAACATGGCGTTAGTGGGGAAAAACCCGAAACAACCCCCGAACGACCAGGTGAGTGGCACCAACACCTCGCACGGGACCAATGTAACTCATAGGAATCGACCGTGCGACCATAGGTCTCTCGATTTGAGAATACGATGATAATTTTGAAATATCAGGACTTCGGCAAAACATGACGCTAGCGGGGGAAAACTCGAAACAACCTCCGAACGCCGCCTTGAGTGTCAGCAACACCTCGCACGGGACAAATGTAACTCGTACGAACTGAACGCGTGATCACGGGACTCCTGGTTTGAGAGTAAAATGATAATGTCCATATTTCTAGACTTAGGCTTAAAACTTTGCCGTTAGTGGGCAAAAATCTGAAACAGCCCCCGAACGGCCCTATGTGTGGCACCAACACGTCGCACGGGACAAATGTAACTCATACGAACTGACTGTGCGATAACGAGACTTCCAGTTTGAGAATATGATGATAATTTAAAAATATTAGGACTTAAGCAAAACATGACGTTAGGGGTGAAAACCCGAAATATCCCCTGAACGGCCCCATGAGTGGCACAAACACCTCTCACGAGACCAATGTAACTCGTACGAACTGATCGCGTGATCACGGGTCTTCCGATTTGAGAATACGACAATCATTTCATAATATAAGGACTTAGCCAAAACATGGCGTTAGTGGGGGAACACCTAAAACAGCCTCCTAACGACCCCGTGAGAGGCACCAACACCTCGCACGGGACCAATGTAACTCGTACAAACCAACCGCGTGATCATGGGACTCCTAGTTTGAGAATACGATGATAATTTCCATATTTCTAGACTTACGCATAAAAATAGGGCATTATTGGGAAAAAACTCGAAACAGCCCTGTGAGTGGCACTAACACCTCGCTCGGGACAATTGTAACTCGTAAGAATTGTCCGTGCATTCAAGGGACTCTCGGTTTGAGAATACGATAATTTTCACATATTTCTAGACTTCGGCATAATAACAAGGCATTAGTGGGGAAAAACCCGAAACAACCCCCAAACTGCCCCCTGAGTGGCACCAACACATCGCTCGGGACCAAGGTAACTCCAAAGAACAGACTGCGCGATCATAGGGATCTCGGTTTGAGAATACGATGATAATTTAAAAATATCAGGACTTAGGCAAAACATGGCGTTGGTGGGGAAAACCTGAAATAGCCCCCGAACGGCCCCGTGAGTGGTGCTAGAACCTTGCACGTGACCAATGTAACTTGTACGAACTGACCGCATGATCACGGGACTGTCAATTTGAGAATACGACAATAATTTACATATTTCTACACTTAGGCATAAAAATAGGGCGTTAGGGGGAAAACCCGAATTAGCCCCTGAACAGTCCCATAAGTGGCACCAACACCTCGCACGGGACCAATCTGACTCGTAAGAACTGACCTTGTGATCATGTGACTTCTTGTTTGAGAATACAACAATAATTCTAAAAAACCAGGACTTAGGCAAAAAATGGCGTTAGTGGGGGAAACTCGAAACAACCCCCGAACGGCCCTGTGAGTAGCACCAACACCTCGCACGGGACCAATGTAACTCGTACGAACTGAGTGTACGATCACGAGACTCTCGGTTTGAGAATACGATGATAATTTGCATATTTCTAGACTTAGGCATAAACATATAGCGTTAATGGGGGAAAACCCAAAATAGCCCCCGAAAGGCCTTGTGAGTGGCACCAACACCTCGCCGAGGACCAATGTAACTCGTAAAAATTGACCGAGCAATCACGACACTCCCGATTTGAGAGTACAATGATAATTTGCATTTTTCTAGACTTTTACATAATGACAAGGCATTAGTGGGGGAAACACGAAACAATCCCTGAACGGCCCCGTGAGTGGAACAAACACCTCGCTCGGGACCAACGTAACTCGAAAGAACTGACCGAGTTATCATGAGACTTCTGGTTTAAGAATACGATGATAATTTAAAAATATCAGGACTTAGGTAAACATGGCGTTTATGGTGGAAAACCCAAAATAGCCCCCGAATGGACCCGTGATTGGCCCCAACACCTCGCACGGGACAAATGTAACTCGTACGAACTGACCTCGTGATCACGAGACTTTCGGTTTGAGAATACGATGATAATTTAAAAATATCAGGACTGAGGCAAAAACACGGCGTTAGTGGGAAAAACCCGAAACAACCCCCGAACGGCCTTGTGAGTGGCACCAACACCTTGCATAGGATCAATGTAACTTGTAAGAACTAATCGCGCTATCACGGGACTCTCGATTTGAGAATACAACGATAATTTTTCTATTTCTAGACTTAGGCATAAAAAGAGGGCATTAGTTTGGAAAAACCTGAAATAGCCCCCGAACGGCCTCGTGAGTGGCACTAACACCTCGCTCGGGACAAATGTAACTAGTAGGAACTGACCGCGCAATCAATGGACTCCTGATTTGAGAATACGACGATAGTTCGCATATTTCTAGACTTCAGCCTAATAACAAGGCATTAGTGGGGGAAAACCCGAAATAGCCCCCGAACGGCCCCGTGAGTGCCACCAACACCTCGCACGGGACCAATGTAAATCGTAGGAACTAACCGCGCAATCATGGGACTCCCGGTTTGAGAATACGACGATAATTTGCATATTTCTAGACTTAGGCATAAAAATAGGGCGTTAGTGGGGGAAAACCCAAAACCGCCACCGAACGGCCCCGTGAGTGGCACCAACACCTCACACGGGACCAATGTAACTCGTACGAACTGACCGCACGATCATGACACTCCCAGTTTGAGAATATGATAATAATTTAATAATATCAGGACTTAGGTAAAACATGGCGTTAGTGGGGGAAAACCCGAAACAACCCCCAAACGGCCCCGTGAGTGGCAGCAACACCCCGCACAGGATCAATGTAACTCGTAGGAACAGACCACGCAATCACAGGACTCTCGATTTAAGAATACGATGATAATTTTAAAATATCAGGACTTATGAAAAACATGTCATAAGTGGGGGAAAACTCGAAACTGCCCCGAATGGTCGCGTGTGATGCGACAACACCTCGCACGGGACCAATGTAACGGGTACGAACTAACCGAGCAATCAAAGGACATCTGGTTTTAGAATACGACGATTATTTAAAAATATCAGGACATAAGTACAACATGGTATTAGGGAGAAAATCCGAAACAGCCCCCGAACGGCCTCGTTAGTGGCACTAACACCTCGCACAGGAACAATGTAACTCATATGAACTAATCGCGTGATCACGGGACTCCCAGTGTGAGAATATGATGATTGTGGTGTGCATAAAAACATGGCGTTAGTGGGGGAAAACCCTAAATTTCCCAGTGAGTGGCACCGACACCTCACTTGGGACTAATGTAACTCGAATGAACTAATCGCGTGATCACGGAAGTCCCGATTTGAGAATACGACGATAATTTAAAAATATCAGAACTTAGGCAAAACATGGCGTTAGGGGGGCAAAACCCGAAATAGCCCCCGAACGACCCCGTGAGTGGCACGAACACCTCGTACGGGACCAATGTAACTTGTACAACCAGACCGCGCGATCTCGGGACTGCCGATTTGAGAAAATGATGATAATTTAAAATTATCAGGACTTAGGCAAAATAAGGTGTTAGTGGGGGAAAACCCGAAACAACCCCCGAACGGTCCCGTGAGTGGCACCAACACCTCGCTCGGTACCAATGTAACTCATAGGAACTGATCGCGCGATCACGAGACTCCCGATTTGAGAATACAATGATAATTCGCATATTTTAAAACATCAGCATAATAACAAGGCATTAGTGGGAGAGAACTCGAAACAGACCCCGAACGGCCCCGTATGTGGCACCAACACCTTGCGTGGGACCAATGTAAATCGTACGAATTGATCGCACGATCACGGGACTCCCGGTTTGAGAATACGATAAAATTTAAAAATATCAGGAGTTAGGCAACACATGGCGTTAGTGGGGGAAAGCCCGAAACAGCCCCCGAATGTCCCCGTGAGGGGCACCAACACCTCGCACGGAACCAATGTAATTCCTAGGAATGGACTGCACGATCAAAGGACTCCTAATATGAGAGTAAGATGATGATTTGTATATTTCTATACTTAGGCTTAAAACCTTGCCGTTAGTGGGCAAAAACTCGAAACAGCCCTCGAACATCCCCATGTGTGACACCAACACCCGGCACGGGACCAATGTAACTCTATGAACATAATGTGCAATCATGGGAATTCCGGTTTAAGAATACAACAATAATTTAAAAATATCAGGACTTAGGCAAAACATGACGTTAGAGGGAAAATTGGAAACAACCCCCGAACGGCCCCTTGAGTGGCACCAACACCTCACACAGGATCAATGTAACTGGTATGAACTGACTGCGCGATCATGGGACTTCCCGTTTCAGAATACGATGATAATTAAAAATATCTGGACTTAGGCAAAACATCTAATTTGTGGAGGAAAACCCGAAATAACCCCGGAGCGGCCCCGTGAGTGGCACCAACACCTCACATGGGAGCAATGTAACTCATACAAACTAGCCACGCGATCAAAGGACAGTTGATTTGAAAATATGATGATAATTTGTGTATTTCTAGACTTAGGCATAAAAATCGGGCGTTAGTGGGGAAAACCCAAAACAATCCCCGAACGTCCCCGTCAGAGCCACCAACACCTCATTCGGTACCAATGTAACTTGTAGGAACTGATCGTGCAATCACGGGACTCCCAGTTTGAGAATACGATGATAATTCGCATATTTCTAGACTTCGGCATAAACACAGGGCGTTGGTGGGGGAAACCAGAAACATCCATCGAACGGCCTCGTGAGTGGCACCAACACCTCGCTTGGGACCAATGTAATTCAAAATAACTGGCCGCGCAATTAGGGGACTCCCTATTGGAGAATACGAAAATAATTTAAAAATATCAGGACTTGGGCAAAACATGGCGTTAGTGGGGTAAAACCCGAAATAGCACCCGAACGGCACTTTGCGTGGCGCCAACAGCTCGCACGGGACCAATGTAACTCGTACGAACTGATCGCATGATCCCGAGACTGCCGATATGAGAATGCGATGATAATTTGCATATTTCTATACTTAGGAATAAAAATAGGGAATTAGTGGGGGAAAACTCGAGACAACTCCCGAACGGCCCCGTGAGTGCCACCAACACCTTGCATGGGACCAATATAACTTGTACGAATTGACCGAACGATCACGGGAGTCTTGCATTGACAATACAACTATAATTTAAAAATATTAGGACTTAGGCAAAACATGGTATCAGTGGAGGAAAACTCGAAATAGCCCCCAGCCTGCCCCGTGAGTGGCAGCAACACCTCTCACGGGACCAATGTAACTCTTACGAACTGACTGTGCGATCACGGGACTACCAGTTTGAGAATATGACGATAATTTTCATATTTCTTGACTTCAGCATAATAACATGGCACTAGTGGGGGAAAACCCAAAACAGTCCCCGAACGGCCCCGTGAGTGACGGCAACACCTCGTACTATACCAATGTAACTCGTACGAACTGATCGCATGATCACGAGACTGCCAATTTCAGAATACGATGATAATTTGAATATTTTTGGACTTAGGCATAAAAATAGGGCATTAGTGGGGGAAAACTCAGAACAACCCCCGAACGCTCCCATGAGTGCCACCACCACCTTGCACGGGACCAATGAAACTCGAAAGAACTGATAGCGCGATCACAGGACTCCTGGTTTGAGAATTCGATGATAATTTAAAATAACAGGACTTAGGCAAAACATGGCGTTGGGGTGCAAAACTCGAAATAGCCCCCGAACGACCCCGTGAGTGGCGCCATCACCTCGCGCGGGACCAATGTAACTCGTACTATCTGGCTGCGTGATCACGGGACTGCCGATTTGGGAATATGATGATAATTTCCATATTTCTAGACTTAGGCATAAAAATAGGGCGTTAGTGGAGGAAAACCCGAAACAGCCCCCGAACGGCACCGTGAGTGGAACCGACGCCTCGTAAAGGACCAATGTAACTTCTACCAACTGATCGCGCGATCACAGGACTCTCGGTTTAATAATACATAGATGATTTTCATATTTCTAGACTTAGGAATAAAAACAGGGCGTTAGTGGGGGCAAACTTGAAACAGCCCTCGAACGACACCGTGAGTCGTACCAACGCCCCGCAATTGACCAATGTAACTCGTACGAACTGATCGCACAATCACGGGACTCCCGGGTTGAGAATACGATGATAATTTTCATATTTCTAGACTTAAGCATAAAAATAGGGCGTTAGTGGGGGAAACCCGAAACAAACCCCGAACGGCCTCGTGAGTGGCACCAACACCTCGCTCGGGATCAATGTAACTCGTACGAACTAATCGCGCAATCACGAGACTCCCCGTTTGAGAATACGATGACAATTTGCTTATTTCTAGACGTCGACATAACAACAAGGCATTAGTGGGGATAACCCGAAATATCCCCCGAATGGCACCGTTAGTGGCCCCAACACCTCGCTCGGGACCAATATAACTCGAAAGAACTGATCGCGCGAACGCAAGACGCCCGGTTTGAGAATACGATGATTAGTTAAAAATATCAGGACGTAGGCAAAACATGGCGTTAGTGGGGCAAAACCCGAAATCGCCCCGAATGACCCAGTGAGTGGCGTCAACACCTTGCACGGGACCAATGTAACTCGTACGAACTGGCCGCGCAATCACAGGACCGCCGATTTGAGAATACGACGATAATTTGTATATTTCTTGACTTAGACATAAAAATAGGGCGTTAGTGGGGGAAAACCCAAAAAAGCCCTCGAGCGACCCGTGAGTGGAACCAACACCTCGCACGTGACCAATCTAACTCGTACGAACTGACCGCGCAATCATGGTACTCCCATTTTTAGAATACGACGATAATTTGGATATTTCTAGACTTTGGCATAATAACGAGGCACTTGTGGGGGAAAACTCGAAATAGTCCCCCGAAAGGCCCCATGAGTGGCACCAACACCTCGCTCGGTACCAACGTATCTCGGAAGAACTGACCGTTTGATCACGGGACTCCCAGTTTAAGAATACTACGATAATTTAAAAATATCAGGACTTAGGGAAATCATGGCATTTGGAGGAAAAAACCCAAAAAAGCCCCTGAACGACCCCTTGAGTGCACCAACACCTTGCACGGGACCAATGTAACTTTTACGAACTGACCGCGCGATCCCGGGACTGCCGATTTGAGAATAAGATGATAATTTTCATATTTCTAGACTTAGAGATAAAAACAGGGCATTAGGGGGACAACCCGAAACAGCCCCCGAACGACCCCGTGAGTGGCTCCAACACCTCGCACGGGACCAATGTAAGTCATACTAATTGACCGGATGAACACGGGACTCCCGGTTTGAGAATGCATCGATAATTTGTATATTTCTTGACTTCAGCATAATAATAAGGCGCTAGTGGGGAAAACCTGAAAAACCCTCTGACGTCCCCGTGAGTGGCACCGACACCTCGCTCGGGACCAATGTAACTCGACAGAACTGACTGCACGATCACGGTACTCCCAATTTGAGAATTTGACAAAAATTTTAAAATATCAGGATTAGGCAAAACATGGCATTGGGGGGGGGGGGGGTAAAACCCGAAATATCTCCCGAACGGTCCCGTGAGTGGTGTCAACACCTCGCTCGGACACAATGTAACTCTTACGAACTGGCTGCGCGATCACATGACTATCGATTTGAAAATACGATGATATTTTGTGTATTTCTAGACTTAGGCATAAAAAAGGCCATTAGTTGGGAAAACCCGAAATAGCCCTCGAACGTCCCCGTCAGTGGCACCAACACCTCACTCGGGACCAATGTAACTCGTAGGAACTGATCCCGCAATCATGGGACTCCCAGTTTGAGAATACGATGATAATTCCCATATTTCTAGACTTCGGCATAAACAGAGGGCGTTGGTGGGGGAAACCAGAAACAGCCGTCGAATGGCTCCGTGAGTGGCAGCAACACCTCGCTCGGGACCAATGCAACTCAAAAAAACTGACCGCGCAATCAGGGGACTCCCAATTTGAGAATACTACGATAATTTAAAAATATCAGGACTTAGGCAAAACATGGCGTTAGTGGGGTAAAACCCGAAATAGATCCCGAACGGCCCTATGACTGGCGCTAATAGCTCGCACGGGACCAATGCAACTCATATGAATTGATCGCATGATCACGGGACTGCATATATGAGAATACGATGATAATTTGCATATTTTTATACTTAGGCATAAAAATAGGGAATTAGTGGGGTAAAACTCGAAACAACTCCCGAACGACCCCGTGAGTGCCACCAACACCTCGCACGGGACCAATGTAACTCGTACGAACTGATCGCACAATCACGGGAGTTCTGGTTTGACAATACAAGGATAATTTAAAAATACCAGGACTTAGGCAAAACATGGCGTCAGTGGGGAAAAACCCGAAACACCCACTAACCTACCCCGTGAGTGGCACCAACACCTCGCACGGGACCAATGTAACTCGTACGAACTAACCGTGTGATCAAGGGACTCCCGGTTTGAGAATACGATGGTAATTTGCATATTTCTTGACTTCGGTATAATAACAAGGCACTAGTGGGGGAAAACTCGAAACAACCCCCGAACAGCCCCGTGAGTGGTGCCAACACCTCGCACTGTACCAATGTAACTCGAAAGAACTGATCGCATGATGACGGGACTGTCGATTTCAGAATACGATGATAATTTGCATATTTCTTGATTTAGGCATAAAAATAGGGCATTAGTGGGGGAAAACTCAAAACAACCCCCGAACGCTCCCATGAGTGCCACCACCACCTCGCACGGGACCAATGTAACTCGAAAGAACTCACAGCGCAATCACGGGGCTCCTGGTTTGAGAATTCGATGATAATTTAAAATATAAGGACTTAGGCAAAACATGTCGTTGGGGGGGGGGGGGAACCAGAAATAGCCCTTGAACGGCCCCGCCAACTCCTCGCACGGGACCAATGTAACTCGTACAAACTGACCACGTGATCAAGGGGATTGCCGATTTAAGAATATGATGATAATTTGCATATTTCTCGACATACGCATAAAAATAGTTCGTTAGTGGGGGAAAACCCGAAATAGCCCCCGAACGGCCCCGTGAGTGGGACCAACACCTCGCTAAGGACCAATGTAACTCGTATGAACTGATCGCACGATCACGGGACTCCCGGTATGAGCATACAAAGATAATTTGAATATTTCTGGACATAGGCATAAAAACAGGGCATTAGTTGTGGAAAACCTGAAACAGCCCTCTAACGACACCGTGAGTGGCACCAACGCCTCGCAAGTGACCAATGTAACTCATACAAACTGATCGCGTGATCACGGGACTCTCGATTTGAGAATAAAATGATAATTTTCATATTTCTCGACTTAGGCATAAAATTAGGGCGTTAGTGGGGAAAACCTGAAACAAACCCCGAACGGCCTTGTGAGTGGCACCAACACCTCGCTCGGGACCAATGTAACTCGTACGTACTGACCGCATAATCCCGAGACTCCCGGTTTGAGAATATGATGACAATTTTCATATTTCTAGACGTCGACATAATAACAAGGCATTAGTGGGGAAAACTCGAAATATCCCCCGAACGACACCGTTTGTGGCCCTAACACCTCGCTCGGGACCAATATAACTCGAAAGAACTGATCGTGCGAATGCAGGTCTCCCGGTTTGAGAATACGATGATAAGTTAAAAATATCAGGCCATAGGCAAACCATGGCGTTAGTGGGGCAAAACCCGAAATAGTCCCGAACAGCACCGTGAGTGGCGTCAACACCTCGCACGGGACCAATGTAACTCGTACGAACTAACCACGCGATAATGAGACTTTAAAAAATTTGACAATAATATGACAATAATTCAAAACTTCCCCCGAACGCCCCCGTGAGTGGCACCAACACCTCGCAGGTACCAATGTAACTCATACTAACTGACCGGACATTCACGGTACTCCCGGTTTGAGAATACGTCGATAATTTTTATATTTCTTGACTTCGGCATAATAACAAGGCGCTAGTGGGGAAAACCCAAAACAACCCTCGAACGACCCTGTGAGTGGCACCAACACCTCGCTCGGGACCAATGTAACTCGATAGAACTGACTGCACGATCATGGTACTCCCGATTTGAGAATTTGATGATAATTTAAAAATCTCAGGATTAGGCAAAACATGGCATTGGGAGGGGGGTAAAACCCGAAACAACCCCTGAACGGCCCAGTGAGTGGCACCAACACCGCGCACGAGACCAATGAAACTCTTACAAACTGGCCGCGTGATCACATGACTGTCGATTTGAAAATACGATAATAATTTGTGTATTTCTAGACTTAGGCATAAAAATAGGGCGTTAGTGGGGAAAACCCGAAACAGCCCCCGAACGTTCCAGTTAGTGGCGCCAATACCACACTCGGGACTAATGTAATTCGTAGGAACTGATCGCGCAATCACGGGACTCCCGATTTGAGAATACGATGATAATTCGCATATTTCTAGACTTCGGCATAAACATAAGGCATTGGTGGGGGAAACCAGAAATAGCCGTCGAACGACCCCGTGAGTGGCACCAACACCTCACTCGGGACCAATGTAACACAAAAAAACTGACCGTGCAATCAAGGGACTCCCGATTTGAGAATACGATGATAATTTAAAAATATCATGACTTAAACAAAGCATGGCGTTAGTGGGGTAAAACTCGAAATAGCACCCGAACAGACCTACAAGTGGCGCCAACAGCTCGCACGGGACCAATGTAACTCGTACGAACTGATCGCGCGATCAAGGGAGTGCCGATTTGAGAATACGATGATAATTTGCATATTTCTAGACTTAGGCATGAAAATAGGGCGTTATTGGGGGAAAACTCGAAACAGCCCCCGAACGGCCCCGTGAGTGCCATCTACACCTCGAACGGGACAAATGTAACTCGTAGGAACTGACTGCGCAATCACGGGACTCCCGGTTTGAGAATACAACGATAATTCGTATATTTCTAGACTTTGGCATAAAAACAGAGTTGGGGAAAACCTGAGACAACCCTCGAACGACCTCGTGAGTGTCACCAACACCTCGCTCGGGACCAATGTAACTCGAAAGAATTGACTGCGTGATCATGGGACTCCCAGCTTTAGAATACGATGTTAATTTAAAAATATCAGGACTTAGGCAAAAGATGGCGTTAGCAGGAAAATCCCAAAATAGCCCCCAAACGGCCTCGAGAGTGGCGCAAATACCTCGCATGGGACTAATTTAATTCATACGAACTGACCGCGTGATCATGGGACTGTCGATTTGAGAATACGACAATAATTTGCGTATTTCTAGACTTAGGCATAAAAACAGGGCGTTAGTGGGAGAAAACTCGAAAGAACCCCCGAATGGCCCCATGAGTGCCACGAACACCTCCATTGGGACCAATGTTACTCGTAGGAACTTACCACCTAATCACGGGACTCCCAGTTGAGAATATGAAGATAATTCGCACATTTTTAAACTTAGGCATAAAGACAGGGAGATGGTGGGGGAAAACCCAAAACAGCCACCAAACGGCCCCGTGAGTGGTACCAACACCTCGAACGGGACCAATGTAACTCATACGAACTGATCGTGTGATCATGGGACACCCGGTTTGAGAATACGATAATAATTTAAAAATATCTGGACTTAGGCAAAACATGGCGTTAGTGGGGGAAAACTGGAAACGACCACCGAACGTCCCCGTGAGTGGCAACAACACCTCGCACGGGACCAATGTAATTCATAGGAACGGAATGCGCGATCAGAGGACACCCAATTTGAGAATACGACGATAATTTAAAAATATCAGGACCTAGGCAAAACATGGCTTCAGTGGGGGAAATCTCAAAATAGCTCCCGAACGGCCCCGTGAGTGGCACCAACACCTAGTACTGGACCAATGTAACTCGTACGAACTGACCGCTTGATCACGGGACTCTCGATTTAAGAATACGACAATAATTTGTATATTTCTAGACTTAAGCTTAAAACCTTGTCGTTAGTGGGCGGAAACCCGAAATAGCCCATAAACGTCCCTGTATGTGGATCCAACACCTCCCTCATGACCAATGTAAGTCGTACGAACTGACCGCACGTTTCATGAGAATTCCGGTGTGAGAATACGATGATAATTCAAAAATGATAGGTCTTAGGAAAAACATGGTGTTAGGCGAAAACCCGTAACAGCCCACGAACGGCCCCGTGAGTGCCTCCAACACCTCGCCTGGACCAATGTAACTCGTATGAACTGACTGTGCAATCACGGGACATTCGTTTTGAGAATATGATGATAATTTAAAAATATCAGTACTTAGGCAAAACATGGCGTTGTGGGGGAAAACCCGAAACAACCCCCGAACGGCCCCGTGAGTGGGACCAACACGTCGTACGGGACCAATATAACTTGTACGAACTGGTCGTACGATACTGGGACTCTTGGTTTGAGAATACGACGACAATTTGAAAATATCAGGACTTAGGCAAAACATGGCGTTAGTGGGGGAAGACCCGAAACAGCACCCGAACGGCCCGGTGAGTGGCACCAACACCTCATACGGGACCAATGTAACTCGTACGAACTGACCGCGTGATCACAGGACTCCCAATTTTAGAATAGAACGATAATTTTCATAATTCTAGACTTCGGTATAAAAACACGACGTTAGTGGGGGAAAACAAAAAATAGCCCCCGAATGGCCCCATGAGTGGCACCATCACCTCGCTCGGGACCAATGTAACTCGAAAGAACTACCACGCTATCACGCGACTCTCGATTTGAGAATATGACAATTATTTAATAATATTAGGACTTAGGCAAAACTTGGCATTAGGGTAGCAAAACCCGAAATAGCCTCCGAATGGCCACGTGAGTGGCGCCAACACCTCACACGGGACCAATGTAACTCGTACGAACTGACCGCGTGATCACGGGACTGCCGGTTTGAGAATATGACGATAATTTGCATATTTTTAGACTTTGGCATAAAAATAGCGTGTAAGTGGGAGAAAACTCAAAATTGTCCCCGAATGGCCCTGTGAGTGGTAACAACGCCTCGCACGGGACCAATGTAACTCGTTGGAACTGACAGCGGAATCACGGGACTCCCGGTTTGAGAATATGACAATAATTCGCATATTTCTTGACTTAGGCATAAAAACAGGGCGTTGGTGGGGGGAACCCGAAATAGCCATCGAACGGCCCTCAGAGTTGCACCAACACCTTGCACGGGACAAATGTAACTCATACGAACTGACCGCGCGATCACAAGACTCCCGGTTTGAGAATACGATAATAATTTAAAAATATCAGGACTTAGACAAAACGTGGTGTTATTGGGGGAAAACCTAAAATATCACCCCGAACGGCGCCGTGAGTGGCACCAACACCTCGCACGGGAGGAATGTAACACGTAGGAATAGACCGCGCAATCACAGGACTCCCGATTTGTGAAGACGATGATAATTTAAAAATATCAGGACTTAGGCCAAACATGGTGTTAGCGGGGGAAAACCCGAAATAACCCCCGAACGGCCTGATGAGTGGCACCAAAACCTTGCACGGGACCAATGTAACTCGTACAAACTGACCGCATGATCACGGGACTCCCGGTTTGAGAATACGATGATAATTTATATATTTTTAGACTTAGGCCTAAAACCATGTCTATAGTGGGTGAAAACCTGAAACAGCCCCCAAATGGCCCAGAGTGTGGCATATACTCTTCGTACTGGACCAATGTCACTCCTACGAACTGACCGCGTGATCACGGGACTTCTAGTTTGAGAATACGACAAAAATTATAAATCAATCAGGACTTAGGCAATACATGGCATTAGGGGGGAAAACCCGAAATTTCCCCCGAACGGCCACGTGAGTGGCACCAACACCTCGCACAGGACCAATGTAACTCGTACGAACTGACTGCATGGTCACGGGACTTCTGATTTGAGAATACAATGATAATTCAAAAATATCAAGACTTAGGCAAAACATGGCGTTAGTGGGGGAAGACCCGAAACAACCTCCGAGAGGCCCCGTGAGTGGCACCAACACCTCGCATGGGACCTATGTAACTCGTACGAAATGACCGTGCAATAACAGGACTCCCAATTTGAGAATACGAGGATAATTTGCATATTTGAAGACTTAGGCATAAAAATGGGGCGTTCGATGGGAAAACCCGAAATAGCCCCCGAACGACCCCGTGAGTGGCACCAACACCTCTCTCAAAACCAATGTAACTTGTAGGAACTGACCGCATGATCATGGGACTCCCGGTTTGATAATACGATCACAATTCACATATTTCTAGACTTAGGCATAATAATAAGGCATTAGAGGGGAAAAACCCAAAATAACCCCCGAACGGCCCCGTGAGTGGCACCAACACCTCGCTCGGGACCAATGAAACTAGTAGGAGCTGACGGCGCAATCACGAGACTCCCGATTTGAAAACACGATGATAATTTGCATATTTCTAGACTTAGGCATAAAAACACGGCGTTGGTGTGGGAAAACCCAAAACAGCCGCCGAACGACCCAGTGAGTGACACCAACACCTCGCTCGGGAATAATCTAACTCGTACGAACTGACCGCATAATCAGGGGACTCCCGATTTGAGAATACAATAATAATTTAAAATTATCAGGACATAGGCAAAACATGACGTTAGTGGGGAAAAACCTGAAACAACCCCCCGAGAGTGGCACCAACACCTCTCACGGGACCAATGTAACTCGTAAGAACGGACCGCGCGATAAGAGGACTCCTAGTTTGAGAATATGAAGATAATTTAATAATACCAGGACTTAGGCAAAACATGGCGTTAGTGGGGGAAAACCTGAACAACCCCGTGAGTGGAACCAGCACCTCGCACGGGACCAATGTAACTCGTATGAACTGATCGCGCGATCACAGGACTCCCAATTTGAGAATACGATGATAGTTTGCATATTTCTAGACTTATGCTTAAAACCTTGCCGTTAGTGGGAAAAAACTCGAAACAACCCTTGAATGACCCCGTGTGTGGCACCATCACCACGTACGGGACCAATGTAACTCATAGGAATTGACTGCACGATCACGGGACTTCCGATTTGAGAATATGATAAAAATTTAAAAATATCAGGTCTTAGGAAAAATATGGCGTTTGTGGGGGAAAATTTGAAACAACCACCAAACGGCCCCGTGAGTGGCACCAACACCCCGCACGGAACCAATGTAACTCGTATGAACTGACCGCGTGATCACGAGACTCCCGATTTGAGAATACGATGATAATTTGCATATTTCTAGACTTAGGCATAAAAACAGGTCATGAGTGGGGAAAACCCGAATGGCCCCGTGAGTGGCACCAACACCGCGCTCGGAACCAATGTAACTCTTAGGAACTGATCACGCGATCACGAGACTCCCAATTTAAGAATACGATGATAATTCGCCTATTTGTATAGTTTGGCATAATAACAAGGCATTTGTGGAGAAAACCCCGAAATAGACCCCTAACGGCCTCGTGAGTTTCACCAACACCTCGCTCGGGACCAATGAAACTCGAAAGAACTAACCACGCGATCATGAGAATTCCGATTTGAGAATATGATGATAATTTAGCAATATCACGACTTAGGCAAAAAAAGGCATTAGTGGGGTAAAATCCGAAATAGCCCCCGAACGGCCCGTGAGTGGTGCTAACACCTCGCACGGGACAATTGTAACTCGTACGAACAGACCGCACAATCACAGGACTGCCGATTTGAGGATACGATGATAATTTGTATATTTCTAGACTTAGGCATAAAAACAGGGCGTTAGTGGGGGAAAACTCAAAACATCCCACGAACGGCCCCGTGAGTGGCACCAACGCCTCGCACAGGACCAATGTAACTTGTATGAACTAACTGCGTGATCACGAGACTCCCAGTTTGAGAATACGATAATAATTTAAAAATATAAAGACTTATGCAAAACATGGCATTAGGGGGAAAAACTCGAAACAACCCCCAAACGATCCCGTGAGTGCCACCAACACCTCGCACGGGACCATTGTACCTCGTATGAACTGACCGCACGATCTGGAGACTTTAGGTTTGAGAATACGATGATAATTTAAAAATATGATGACTTAGACAAAACATGGCGTTAGTGGGGGAAAACTCGAAACATCCCCCGAACGGCCCCTTGAGCGGCACCAGCACCTCGCATGGGACCAATGTAATTCTTACGAACTCATCGCGTAATCACGGTATTGTCGGATTGTGAATACGATGATAATTCAAGAATATCATGACTTAGGAATAACATGGCGCCTGGGGGAAAAACTCGAAAAAGCCCCCGAAAGGCCCCGTGAGTGACCCCAATACCTCGCACGGAACCAATGTAACTCGTACGAATTGATCGCGCAATAATGATACTCCCGGTTTTAGAATACGATGATAATTTGCGTATTTCTAGACTTAGGCATAGAAACAGGGCGTTAGTGGGGGAAAAACCGACACAACCCCCAAACGCCCCCCTGTGTGGCACCAACACCTCGCACGGGACCAATGTAACTCTTACGAATAGACCGTGCGATCACGGGACTTACAATTTGAGAATATGATGATAATTTAAAAATATCAGGACTTAGGCAAAACATGGCGTTAGGGGGAAAACCCGAATTAGCCCCCAAATGGCCCCATGAGTGGCCCCAACACCTCGCACGGGACCAATGTAACTCATATGAATTGATCGCGCGATCACGGTACTCCCAATTCGAGAATACGACGATAATTTAAAAATACCAGGACTTAGGCAAAACATGGCGTTAGTGGGGGGAAAACCCGAAATTGCCCCCAAACGGCCCCGTGAGTGGCAACAAAACCACGCACGGGACTAATGTAACTCGTACGAACTGACTACTCGATAGGGGCACTTCCAGTTTTAGAATACGACGTTAATTTAAAAATATTGGGACTTAAGCAAAACATGGCGTTAGTGGGGGAAAAACCGAAACGGCCACCGAACGGCCCCGTGAGTGGCACCAACACCTCGCACGGGACCAATGTAACGCATATAAATTGACCGCGTGATCACGGGACTCCCTGTTTGAGAATACTATGATAATTTAAAAATGTCAGGACTTAGGCAAAACATGACGTTAGTGGGGGGAAATTCGAAATGGCCCCCAAATGGCCCCGTGAGTGGCGCCAACACATCGCACGGGACCATTGTAACTCGTACGAACTGACCACGTGATCACGGGACAACCGATTTGAGAGTACGATGATAACTTGCATATATCTAGACTTATGCATTAAAATAGGGAGTTAGTGAGGGAAAACTCGAAACAACCCCCGAACGGGCCCGTGAGTGCCACCAACACCTCACACGGGGCCAATGCAACTCGTACGAACTAACCGCACGATCACGAGACTCCTAATTTGAGAATTTGATGATAATTTAAAAATATCAGGATTTAGGCAAAACATGGCGTTAGTGGGGGAAACCCCAAAATAGTCCCCGAATAGCCCGTGAGTGGCTCAAACACCTCGCACGGGAATAATGTAACTCGTTCGAACTGACAGCGGGATCACGGGACAGCCGATTTGAGAATACGACGATAATTTGCATATTTCTAGACTTAGGCATAAAAATAGGGCGTTAGTTGGGGAAAACTCAAAACAGCCCCCGAATGGCCCTTGAGGGCCACCAACACCTTGCACGGGACCAATGTAACTCGTGCGAATTGACCGCATGATCACGAGACTCTCGGTTTGAGAATACAACGATACTATAAAAATATCAGGACTTAGGCAAAACATGGCGATAGTGGGGGAAAACCCGAAATAGCCCTCGGACGGCCCTATGAGTGGCGCCAACACCTCGTAAGGGACAAATGTAACTCGTACGAACTGATTGCACGATCACGGGACTCCCGATTTGAGAATACAATGATAATTTGAATATTTCTAAACTTCGGCATAATAACGGGGCGTTAGTGGGGGAAAACCCGAAATAGCCCACCACCGGCCCCGCGAGTGGCACCAACACCTCGCACGGGACCAATGTAACTTTTACGAACTGACCGTGCGATCACAGGACTCCCGGTTTGAGAATACAACAATATTTTAAAAATATCAGGACTTAGGCAAAACATGGCTTCAGTGGGGGAAAACCCAAAACAGCCCCCAAACGGCCTCGTGAGTGGCACCAACACTTCGCACGGTACCAAAGTTACTCGAAAGAACTGACCACGTGATCACATGACTCCCAATTTGAGAATACGATGATAATTTAAATATATCAGGACTTAGGCAAACATGGCGTTAGTGGGGGAAAACTCGAAACAACCCCAGAACGACCCCGTGAGTGGCACTAGCACCTCAAACGGAACCAATGTAACTTGTACAAATTGACGGTGCGATCACGGGACTCCCGGTTTGAGAATACGATGATAATGTGCATATTTTTAGACTTAGGCTTAAAACAATGTCGTTAGTGGGTGAAAACCCAAAATAGCCCCCGAACGGCCCCGTTTGAGAATATTATGATAATTTAAAAGTATCAAGACTTTGGAAAAACATGGCATATGGAGGAAAACCCAAAATAGCCCCCGAACGGACCCGTGAGTGGAACCAACACCTCACACGAGACAAATGTAACTCGTACGAACTGACTGCGTGATCATAGCACTTCCTGTTTTAGAATACGATGATAATTTTAAAATATCAGGACTTCGGCAAAACATGGCGTTAGTGGGGGAAACTCGAAACAACCCCCGAACAGCCCAATGAGTGGCACCAACACCTCGTACGGGACCAATGTAACCCGTACGAATTGATTGCGTGATCACGGGACTATTGGTTTTTGAATACGACAATAATTTAAAAAAATCTGGACTTAGGCAAAACATGGCGTTAGTGGGGGAAAACCTAAAATAGCCCGAATGCCCCCATGAGTGGCGCCAACACGTCGCACGGGACCAATGTAACTCGTACGAACTGACCGCGCGATCACGAAACTATCGATTTGAGAATACGACAATAATTTGCATATCTCTAAACTTAGGCTTAAAAACTGGGCGTTAGTGGGAGAAAACTCGAAATGTTCCCCGAACGGGACCGTGAGTGCCACCAACAGCTCGCTCGGGACAAATGAAACTCGTACGAACTGATCGGATGATCACGGGACTCCTGGTATGAGAATACGATGATAATTTAAAAATACCAGGACTTAGGCAAAACAAGACATTAGTGGGGGAAAACCCGAAATAATCCCTGAACGGCCCCGTGAGTGGCGTCAACACCTCGTACGGGACCAATGTAACTCGTACGAACTGACCGCGCGATCACGAGACTCCCAGTTTGAGAATATGATGATAATTTGCATATTTCCAGACCTCGGCATAATAACAAGGCATTAGTAGGGAAAAACCCAAAACAGTCCCCGAACGGCCCTGTGAGTGGCACCAACACCTCGCTCGGGACCCATGGAACTCGAAAGAACTGACCGCGCGATCACGGGACTCCTAATTTGAGAATACGACGATAATTTAAAAAATATTAGGACTTAGGTAAAATATGGGTTTGGTGGGGGAAAACCCGAAATAGCCCCCGAACGGCCCCGTGAGTGGTGCCAACACCTCCAAAGGGATCAACGTAACTCGTATGAATAGACCGCGAGATCTCGGGACTGCTAATTTGAGAATATGATGACAATTTGTATATTTCTAGACTTAGGCATAAAAATAGGGTGTTAGTGGGGGAAAACCCGAAACAACCCCCAAACGGCCCCGTGAGTGGCACCAACACCTCTCGTGGGAGAAATGTAACTCATGCGAACTGATTGCGCGATCACGAGACTCCCAGTTTGAGAATATGACAATAATTTAAAAATATCAGGACTTAGGAAAAACATGGCGTTAGGGGAAAGCCTAATATAGCCCCCGAACGGCCCCATGAGTGGCACCAACACCTCGCACGGGACCAATGTAACTCATATGAACTGACTGCGCGATCAAGGGACTTCCGATTTGAGAATACGACGATAATTTAAAAATATCAGGACTTAGGCAAAACATGGCATTAGAGGGGGAAAACCCAAAACATCCCCGGAACGACTCCCTGAGTGACAACAACACCTCGCACGGGACCAAGGTAACTCATACGAACTGACCGTGCGATCATGGGACTCCCGATTTGAGAATATGACGATAACTTAAAAATATCTGGACTTAGGAAAAAATGGCGTTAGTGGGGGAAAACCCGAAATAGACCCCTAATGGCCCTATGAGTGGCGCCAACACCTCGTACGGGACCAATGTAACTCGTACGACATGATTTCAGGATCACGGGACTCCCAGTTTGAGAATACGATGATAATTTCCATATTTCAAGACTTCGGCATAATAACAAGGTGTTAGTGGGGGAAAACCCAAAATAGCCCCCAAACGGCCTCGTGTGTGGCACCAACACCTCGCACGGGACCAATTTAACTCGTACGAACTGACCAAGCGATCACTGGTCTTTCGGTTTGAGAATACGATGATAATTTAAAAATACCAGGACTTAAGCAAAATATGGCATTATGAGAAAAACCCGAAACAGTCCCCGAACATCCTTTTGAGTGGCACCAACACCTCGCATGGGACCAATGCAACTCGAAAGAACTGACTGCGCGATCACAGGACTCCTGATTTGAGAAAAATGATAATTTAAAAATATCACGACTTTGGCAAAACATGGCGTTAGTAGGGGAAAACCCGAAATAGCCCCCGAACGGCCCCGTGAGTGGCACCAGCACCTCGAACGGGACCAATGTAACTGGTTCATATTGACGGTGCGATCACGGGACTCCCGGTTTGAGAATACGATGATAATTTACATATTTCTAGACTTAGGCTTAAAACCTTGCCGTTAGAGGGCGAAAACCCAAAATAGCCCCCGAACGGCCCCGTGTGTGGCACCAGCACCTCGCACGGGACCAATGTAACTCTTATGAATGGACCGTGCGATCATGGGACTTTCGGTTTGAGAATACGATGATAATTTAAAAATATTAGTACTTAGGCAAAACATGGCGTTAGGGGGAAAACCCGAAATAGTCCCCGAACGGCTCGCACGAGACTAACGTAACTCGTACGAACTGTCTGCGTGATCACGGGACTTCCTATTTGATAATACGACGATAATTTAAAAATATCAGGACTTAGGCAATGCATGACATTAGTGGGGGAAAATCCAAAACAGCACCCGAACAGCCCCGTGAGTGGCACCAACACCTCGCACGGGACCTATGTAACTCGTATGAACTGACCGCGCAATCACGAGACTCCCAATTTGAGAATACGATGATAATTTGCATATTTGAAGACTTAGGCGTAAAGACGAGGCGCTAGAGGGGGAAAACCCGAAATAGCCCCCGAACGACCCTGTGTGTGGCACCATCACCTCGCACGGGACCAATGTAACTCGTATGAACTGACCGTGTAATCATGGGACATCCGGTTTGAGAACAAGAAAAAAATTATAAAAATATCAGGACTTAGGCAAAACATGGCATTATGGGTGAAAAGCCGAAATAACCCCCGAACGGCCCCGTGATTGGCACCAACACCTCGAACGGGACCAAGGTAACTAATACGAATTGACCGCACGATCACGGGACTTCCAATTTGAGAATACGATAAAAATTTAAAAATATCTGGACTTAGGTAAAATATGGCGTTAGTGGGGGAAAACTCGAAATAACCCCCGAACGGCCCCGTGAGTGGCACCAACACCCCGCACGGAACCAATGTAACTCGTATGAACTGACCGCGTGATCACGGGACTCCCTATTTGAGAATACGATGATAATTTGCATATTTTTAGACTTAGGCATAAAAACAGGTTGTTAGAGGGGAAAACCCGAACGACCCCGTGAGTGGCACCAACACTGCGCTCGGAACCAATGTAACTCTTAGAAACTGATCGTGCGATCACGAGACTCCCGGTTTGAGAATACGATGATAATTCTCCTATTTATATACTTTGGCATAATAACAAGGCATTTGTGGAGAAAACCCCGAACGGCCCCGTGAGTGGCACCAACACCTCGCTCGGGACCAATGCAACTCGAAAGAACTAATCGCGCGATCACATGACTCCCGATTTGAGAATATGATGATAATTTAGCAATATCATGACTTAGGCAAAACATGGCATTAGTGGGGTAAAATCCGAAATAGCTCCCGAACGGCCCGTGAGTGGTGCAAACTCCTCACACGGGACAATTGTAACTCGTACGAACTGACCGCACAATCACAGGACTGCCGATTTGAGAATACGATGATAATTTGTATATTTCTAGACTTAGGCATAAAAACAAGGCGTTAGTGGGGGAAAACTCAAAACATCCCACGAACAGCCCCGTGAGTGGCACCAACGCCTCGCACATGAACAATGTAACTTTTACGAACTAACCGCGTGATCAGGAGACTCCCAGTTTGAGAATACAATAATAATTTAAAAATATAAAGACATACGCAAAACATGGCATTAGGGGGGAAACCCCGAAACAACCCCCGAACGATCCCGTGAGTGCCACCAACATCTCGCACGGGTACAATGTAGCTCGTATGAACTGACCGCGTGATCTAGAGACTTTTTCTTTGAGAATACGATGATAATTTTTAAATATGAGGACTTAGACAAAACATGGCGTTAGGGAGGGAAACTCGAAACATCCCCCGAACAGCCCCTTGAGTGGCACCAGCACCTCGCACGGGACCAATGTAACTCTTACGAACTGACCGCGCAATAACGGGACTTCCGGTTTATGAATACGACGATAAATCAAGAATATCAGGACTTAGGAAAAACATGGCATCTGGGGGAAACTCGAAACATCCACCGAACGACCCCGTGAGTGAACCCAAAACCTCGCACGGGAACAATGTAACTCGTACGAATTGATCGCGTAATCACGGTACTCCCGATTTTAGAATACGATGATAATTTACATATTTCTAGACTTAGGCATAAAAATAGGGTGTTAGTGGGGGAAAACCCGAAACAGCCCCCGAACGGCCCCGTGTGTGGCACCACCACCTCGCACGGGACCAATGTAACTTTTACGAACAAACCGCGCAATCACAGGACTTCCAATTTGAGAATAGGATGATAATTTAAAAATATCAGGACTTAGGCAAAACATGGCGTTAGGGGGAAAACCCGAATTAGCCCCCGAATGGCCCCGTGAGTGACCCCAACACCTCGTCCGAGACCAATGTAACTCGTACAAATTGACCGCGCGATCACGGTACTCCCGATTTGAGAATATGACAATAATTTAAAAATATCAGGACTTAGGCAAAACATGGCGTTATGGCGGAAAACCCGAAATAGCCCCCGAACGGCCCCATGAGTGGCTGCAAAACCTCGCACGGGACCAATGTAACTCGTAGGAATTGACTGCTCGATCAGGGCACTTCCAGTTTCAGAATACGACGTTAATTTAAAAATATTGGGACTTAGGAATAACATGGCATTAGTGGGGGAAAACTCGAAACTGCAACCGAACGGCCCCGTGAGTGCCACCAACACCTCGCACGGGACCAATGTAACTCATATGAATTGACCGTGTGATCATGGGACTCCCGATTTGAGAATACAATGATAATTTAAAAATGTCAGGACTTAGGCAAAACAAGGCATTAGTGGGGAAAATTTGAAATATCCCCCGAATGGCCCCGTGAGTGGCGCCAACACATCGCACGGGACCATTGTAACTCGTATGAACTGACATCGCGATCATGGGATATAAGATTTGAGAATACGACGATAACTTGCATATATCTAGACTTAGGCATTAAAATACGGAGTTAGTGTGGGAAAACTCGAAATAGCCTCCGAACGGGTCCGTGAGTGCCACCAACACCTCGCACGGGACCAATGCAACTCGTATGAACTAATCGCACGATCATGGGACTCCCAATTTGAGAATTCGATGATAATTTAAAAATATCAAGACTTAGGCAAAACATGACGTTAGTGAGGGAAACCCCAAAATAGTCCTCGAACAGCCCCGTGAGTGGCGCCAACACCTCGCACGGGATCAATGTAACTCGTACGAACTGACCGCGGGATCACGGGACTGCCGATTTGAGAATACGATGATAATTTACATATTTCAAGACTTAGGCATAAAAATAGGGCGTTAGTTGGGGAAAACTCGAAATAGCCCCCGAATGGGCCGTTGAGGGCCACCGACACCTTGCACGGGACCAATCCAACTCGTACAAATTTACCCCATGATCATGGGACTCTAGGTTTGAGAATACGATGATAATTTAAAAATAGCAGGACTTAGGCAAAACCTGGCATTAGTGGGGGAAAACTCGAAATAGCCCTCGGACGGCCCTATGAGTGGCGCCAACACCTCGTAAGGGACCAATGTAACTCGTACGAACTGATTGTACGATCACGGGACTCTCGATTCGAGAATACGAGGTTAATTTGAATAATTCTAGACTTCGGCATAATAACGGGGCGTTAGTGGGGGAAACCCCAAAATAGCCCACGACCGGCCCCGCGAGTGGCACCAACGACTCGCAAGGGACCAATGTAACTTTTACAAACTGACCGCGCGATCACATGACTCCGGGTTTGAGAATACGACAATATTTTAAAAATATCAGGACTTAGGCAAAGCATGGCGTCAGTGGGGGAAAACCCAAAATAGCCCCCGAACGGCCTCGTGAGTGGCACCAACACCTCGCACGTGACCAATGTAACTCGAAAGTACTGACCGCGCGATCACATGACTCCCGATTTGAGAATACGATGATAATTTAAAAATATCAGGACTTAGGCAAAACATGGCGATAGTGGGGGAAAACCCGAAACAGCCCCGTGAGTGGCACCAGCACCTCAAACGGAACCAATGTAACTTGTACAAATTGACGGTGCGATCACAGGACTTATGGTTTGAGAATACTATAATAATTTAAAAATATCAGGACTTAGGCAAAAAATGGTGTTAGGTGGAAAACCCGAAATAGCTCCTGAACATCCCAGTGAGTGGCACCAACACATCAGACGAGACTAATGTAACTCGTACGAACTGACTGTGTGATCATAGCACTTCCTATTTTACAATACAACGATAATTTAAAAATATCAGGACTTGGGCAAAACATGGCGTTAATGGAGTAAAACTCGAAACAACCCCCGAACAGCCGAGTGAGTGGCACCAACACCTCGTACGGGACCAATGTAACCCGTATGAATTGATCGCGTGATCACGGGACAATTGGTTTTTGAATACGAAGATAATTTAAAAAAATCAGGACTTAGGCAAAACATGGAGTTAGTGGGGGAAAACCCGAAACAACCCCCGAACGGCCCCGTGAGTGGGACCAACACGTCGCACGGGACCAATATAACTCGTACGAACTGGTCACACGATAATGGGACTCCTGGTTTGAGAATATGACGACAATTTAAAAATATCAGGACTTAGGTAAAACATGGCGTTAGTGGGGGAAGACCCAAAATAGCACCCGAACGACCCCGCGAGTGGCACCAACACTACGCACGAGACCAATGTAACTCGTACGAACTGACCGCGCGATCACATGACTCCCAATTTGAGAATACAACAATAATTTTAATAATTCTAGACTTCGGCATTAAAATAGGGCGTTAGTGGGGGAAAATAAAAAATAGCCCCCGAATGGCCCCATGAGTGGCACCATCACCTCGCTCGGGACCAATGTAACTCGAAAGAACTACCATGCTATCACGCGACTCTCGATTTGAGAATATGACAATTATTTATAAATATCAGGACTTAGGCAAAACTTGGCATTAGGGTAGCAAAACCCGAAATAGCCCCCGAACGGCCATGTGAGTGGCGCCAACACCTCGCACGGGACCAATGTAACTCGTACGAACTGACCGCGTGATCACGGGACTGCCGGTTTGAGAATATGACGATAATTTGCATATTTTTAGACTTTGGCATAAAAATAGTGTGTAAGTGGGCAAAAACTCAAAATTGTACCCGAATGGCCCTGTGAGTGGTAACAACGCCTCGCACGGGACCAATGTCACTCGTAGGAACTGACAGCGGAATCACGGGACTCCCGGTTTGAGAATATGACAATAATGCACATATTTCTTGACTTAGGCATAAAAACCGGGCGTTGGTGGGGGGAAACCCGAAATAGCCGCCGAACGGCCCTGTGAGTTGCACTAACACCTTGCACGGGACAAATGTAACTCATACGAACTAATCGCGCGATCACGAGACTCCTGGTTTGAGAATACGATAATAATTTAAAAATATCAGGATTAGGTAAAACATGGTGTTAGTGGGGGAAAACCTAAAATAGCCCCCCCGAACGGCACCGTGAGTGGCACCAACACCTCGCACGAGACGAATGTAACACTTAGGAATAGATCGCGCAATCACCGGACTCCCGATTTGAGAACACGATGATAATTTAAAAATATCAAGACTTAGGCCAAACATGGTGTTAGCGGGGAAAGCCCGAAATAACCCCCGAAAGGCTTGATGAGTGGCACCAAAACCTTGTACGGGACCAATGTAACTCGTACAAACTAACCGCATGATCACGGGACTCCCGGTTTGAGAATACGATGATAATTTACATATTTTTAGACTTAAGCTTAAAACCATGTCTATAGTGGCTGAAAACCTGAAACAACCCCCGAACGGCCCCGAGTGTGGCATAAACTCCCCGTACGGGACCAATGTAACTCCTACGAACTGACCGCGTGATCACGGGACTTCCAGTTTGAGAATACGACAAAAATTATAAATCAATCAGGACTTAGGCAATACATGGCTTTAGGGGGGAAAACCCAAAATATCCCCCGAACGGCCCTGTGAGTGGCACCAACACCTCGCACAGGACCAATGTAACTCATACGAACTGGCTGCACGGTCACGGGACTTCCGATTTGAGAATACAATGATAATTCAAAAATATCAAGACATAGGCAAAACACGGCGTTAGTGGGGGAAGACCCGAAACAGCCCCCGAACGGCCCCGTGAGTGGTACCAACACCTCGCACGGGACCTATGTAACTCGTACGAATTGACCGTGCAATCGCGGGACTCCCAATTTGAGAATACGATGATAATTTGCATATTTGAAGACTTAGACATAAAAATGGGGCGTTAGATGGGAAAACCCGAAATAGCCCCCAAACGACCCCGTGAGTGGCACCAACACCTCTCTCAAAACCAATGTAATTTCTAGGAACTGACCGCACGATCACGGGACTCCCGGTTTGAGAATACGATGATAATTCACATATTTCTAGACTTCAGCATAATAATAAGGCATTAGAGGGGGAATACCCAAAATAACCCCCGAACGGCCCCGTGAGTGGCACCAACACCTCGCTCGGGACCAATGAAACTCGTAGGAGCTGACGGCGCAATCACGGGACTCCCGATTTGAGAACATGATGATAATTTGCATAGTTCTAGACTTAGGAATAAAAACACGACGTTGGTGTGGGAAAACCCAAAACAACCGCCGAACGGCCCCGTGAGTGGCACCGACACCTCGCTCGGGAACAATGTAACTCGTACGAACTGACCGCGTAATCACGGGACTCCCTATTTGAGAATACGATAATAATTTAAAATTATCAGGACTTAGGGAAAACATGGCGTTAGTGGGTGAAAACCTAAAACAACCCCCCGAACGACCCCGTGAGTGGCACCAACACCTCTCACGGGACCAATGTAACTCGTAGAAACGGACCGCGCGATCAGAGGACTCCTAGGTTGAGAATATGAAGATAATTTAAAAATACCAGGACTTAGGCAAAACATGGCGTTAGTGGGGGAAAACCCGAACAGCCCCGTGAGTGGAACCAACACCTCGCACGGGACTCCCGGTTTGAGAATACGACGATAATTTACATATTTCTAGACTTAGGCTTAAAACCTTGCCGTTAGTGGGAGAAAACCCAAAATAGCCCCCGAACGGCCCCGTGTGTGGCACCAACACCTCGCACGGGACCAATGTAACTCTTACGAATGGACCGTGCGATCATGGGACTTTCGGTTTGAGAATACGATGATAATTTAAAAATATTAGGACTTAGGCAAAATATGGCGTTTGGGGGAAAACTCGAAATAACCCCCGAACGGCTCGCACGAGACTAATGTAACTCGTATCAACTCACTGAGCGATCACGGGACTTCCTATTTGATAATACGAAGATAATTTAAAAATATTAGGACTTAGGAAAAGCATGACGTTAGTGGGGGAAAATCCAAAACAGCACCCGAACAGCCCCGTGAGTGGCACCAACACCTCGCACGGGACCTATGTAACTCGTACGAACTTACCGCGCAATCATGAGACTCCCAATTTGAGAATACGATGATAATTTGCATATTTGAAGACTTAGGCATAAAGACGAGGCGTTAGAGGGGGAAAACCCGAAATAACCCCCGAACGACCTTGTGTGTGGCACCATCACCTCGCACGGGACCAATGTAACTCATATGAACTGACCGTGGGATCATGGGACATCCGGTTTGAGAATACAATGATAATTTGCTTATTTCTAGAATTCAGCATAATAACATGTCGTTAGTGGGGGAAAATCGAAACATCCCCCAAACGGCCCCGTGAGTGGGACCAGTACCTCGCTCGGGACCAATGTAACTCGAAAGAACTGACTGCATGATCACGGGACTCCCAGTTTGAGAATAGGACGATAATTTGAAAATATCAGGACTTAGGCAAAACATGGCGTTAGTGGGAGAAAACCCGAAACAGCCCCCGAACGGCCCCTTGAGTGGCAACAACACCTCGAACGGTACTAATGTAACTCATACAAACTGATCACGTGATCACAGAACTCCCGGTTTAAGAATACAACAATAATTTAAAAATATCAAGACTTAAAGCAAACATGGCGTTAGTGGGTGAAAACGCGAAACAATCCCCGAACGGCCCCGTGAGTGGCACCAACACCTCGTGTGGGACCAATTTAACTCATATGAACTGACCGCGTGATCACGAGACTCGTAGTTTGAGAATACGATGATAATTTGCATATTTGTAGACATAGGTTTAAAACCTTATCGTTAGTGGGCGAAAACCCAAAATAGCCCCCGAATGGCCCCATGTGTGGCACCAACACCTCGCACGGGACCAAAGTACCTCGTACGAACTAACCGCGTGATCACGGGACTTCAGGTTTGAGAATACGATGATAATTTAAAAATATTAGGACTTTGGAAAAATAGGGCGTTAGTGGGAGAAAACCCAAAACATCCACCGAACGGCCCCGTGTGTGGCACCAACAGCTCGTACGGGACAAATGTAACTCGTAGGAACAGTCCACACGATCAGAGGACTCCCAGTTTGAGAATATGATGATAATTTAAAAATATTAGGACTTAGGCAAAACATGGCGTTAATGGGGGAAAACTCAAAATATCCCCCGAACGGCCCCGTGAGTGGCACCAACACCTCACACGAGACCAATGTAACTCGTACAAACTGGCAGTACGATCACGGGACACCCGATTTGAGAATATGAGGATAATTTGCATATTTCTATACTTGGGATTAAAACCAAGCCGTTAGTGAGCGAAAACCTGAAACAGCCCCCGAACGGACTTGTGTGTGCTCCAACACCTCGCAAAGGACCAATATAACTCGTACGAATTGACCGCGCGATCACAACACTTTCAGTTTGAGAATGCGACAATAATTTAAAAGTATCAGGACTTAGGCAAAACAAGGCGTTAGGGGGAAAACCCAAAATAGCACCCGAACGGCCCCGTGAGTGGCCCCAACACCTCACACGGAACCAATGCAACTCATATGAACTGACTGCGCAATCATGGGACTTTCGGTTTGAGAATACGACTATAATTATAAGGACTGAGGAAAAACATGGCGTTAGTGGGGAAAACCCGAAATAGCCCCCTAACGGCCCTATGAACGGCGACAACACCTCGTACGAAAACAATGAAACTCTTACAAACTGACCGCGCGATCACGGTACTCATGGTTTGAGAATACGACAATAATTTGCATATTTCTAGACTTCGGCATAATAACAAGGCATTACGGGGGAAAACCCAAAACATCCCCTGAACGGCCCCGTGAATGGCTCCAACACCTCGCTCGGAACCAATGTAACTCAAAAGAACTAATCGTGCGATCACTGAACTATCGGTTTGAGAATACAACAATAATTTAAAATATGAAGACTTAGGCAAAACATGGCGTTAGTGGGGGAAAGCCTGAAATAGCCCCCGAACGGCCCCGTGAGTGGTGCCAACACCTCGCACGGGACCAATGTAACTGGTACAACCTGACTGCGGGATCACGGGATTGCCGATTTGAGAATACGATGATAATTTGCACATCTCTAGACTTAGGTATAAAAACATGGCGTTAGTGGGAGAAAACTCGAAACAGCCCCCGAACGGGCCCGTGAGTGCCACCAACACCTTGCATGGGACCCTTGTAACTCGTACGAACTGATCGTACGATCACGGGACTCCCGATTTGAGAATACGATGATAATTTAATAATATCAGGAGTTAGGGAAAACATGGCGTTAGTGGGGAAAACCCAAAATAACCCCCGAACGGCCCTGGGAGTGGCACCAACACCTCGTACGGGACCAATGTAACTCGTATGAAGATCGCGCGATCACGAGACTCTCGGTTTGAGAATACGATGATTATTTGCATATTTCTTGATTTCAGCATAGTAACAAAGGCGTTAGTGGGGGAAAACCCGAAACAACCCCCAAATGGCCCCGTGAGTGGCACCAACACCTCGCTCGGTATCAATGTAACTCGAAAGAACTAAACGCATGATCATGTGACTCCCAGTTTGAGAATACAATGATAATTTTTAAATATCAGGACAAAGGCAAAATATGGCATTCGCATGGGAAAACCGAAAATAGCCCCCGAACGGCCCCGTGAGACCAATGTAACTCGTACGAACTGACCGCGTGATCACGGGACTGCTAATTTGAGAATACGATGATAATTTGCATATTTCTAGACTTGGGCATAAAAACAGGGCGTTAGTGGGGGAAAACCCGAAGCAGCCCCTGAACGGCCCTGTTAGTGGCACCAACACCTCGAACGGACCCAATGTAACTCGTTCAAATTGATCGTGCGATCACGGGACACCTAGTTTAAGAATACGACAATAATTTAAAATTATGAGGACTCGGGCAAAACATGGCATTAGAGGGGGAAAACTCGAAACAACCCCCGAACGAAGCAGTGAGTGGCACCAACACCTCGCACGAGACCCATGCGACTCATACGAACGGATCGCGTGATCATGTGACTCTCAGTTTGAGAACACGACAATACTTTAAAAATATCTGGATTTAGGCAAAACATTGCGTTAGTGGGGGAAAATCGAAGCAATCCCTTAACGGCCCCGTGAGTGGCAACAACACCTCGCACGGGACCAATGTAACTCGTAGGAACTGACATCGCGATCACAAGACTCCAAGTTTAAGAATAAGATGATAATTTAAAAATATCAAGACTTAGGCAAAACATGGCATTTGTGGGGGAAACCCGACACAAACCCCCGAACGGCCTCGTGAGTGGCCCCAACACCACGCACGGGACTAATTTAAATCATACGAACTGACCGCGTGATCACGAGAATCCCGATTTGAGAATATAACGATAATTTACATATTTCTAGACATAGGCTTAAAACCTTATTGTTAGTGGACGAAACCCCGAAGAAACCCCTGAATGGCCCCAAGTGTGGCACCAACACCTCGCACGAGACAAAAGTAACTCGTACGAACTGACCGCGAATCATGAGACTTCCAGTTTGAGAATACGATGATAGTTTAAAAATATCAAGACTTAGGAAAAACATGGCGTTAGTGGAGGAAAACCCGAAATAGCCCCCGAACGGCCTCGTGCGTGGCACCAACACCTCGTACGGGACCAATGTAACTCGTAGGAATGGACAGCGCGATCATAGTACTCCCAGTTTGAGAATACGACGATAATTTAACAATATCAGGACTTAGGCAAAACATGGCGTTAGTGGGGGAAAACTCGAAACATCCCCCAAACGGCCTTGTGAGTGGCACCAAAACCTCGACGAGACCAATGTAACTCATACAAACTCGCGGCGCGATCACGGGACTCTCGGTTTGTGAATACGAGGATAATTTTATGTATTTCTAGACTTAGTCTTAAAACCATGCCATTAGTGGGTAAAAACTCGAAACAACCCCCGAACGGCCCCGTGTGTGCACCAACATCACGAACAGGACCAAAGTAACTCGTACAAACTGACTGTGCGATCACGAGACTTACGGTTTGACAATACGAATATAATTTAAAAATATCAGGGCTTAGGCAAAATATGGCATTATGTGGAAAACCGAAATAGCTCCCGAACAGTCCCGTGAGTGGCCCCAAAACCTTGCACAGGACCAATATAACTCATATGGACTGACTACGCGTTCTCGGGACTTCCGGTTTAAGAATACAAAGATAATTTAAAAATATCAGGACTTAGGCAAAACATGGTGTTAGTGGGGGAAAACCTGAAATTACCCCTGAACGGCCCCGTGAGTGGCGCCAACACCTCGCACGGGACCAATGTAACTTGTAGGAACTGACCGTGTGATCACGGGACAAACGGTTTGAGAATATGACGGTCATTTGCATATTTATAAACACGGGCATAAAAACAGGGCATTAGTGGTGCAAAACCCGAAACAGCCCCCGGACGGGCCCGTGAGTACCACCAACACCTCGCACGGGACCAATTCAACTCGTACAAACTGATTACATGATCACGGGACTCCCAGTTTGAGTATATGACGATAAATTAAAAATATCATGACTTAGGTAAAACATGGCGTTAGTGGCGGAAATCTCGAAATATTACCCCCGAACGACCCTATGAGTGGCGACAACACCTCGTACGGGACCAATGTAACTCGTACGAACTGACCGCGCGATCACGGGAATCTCGGTTTGAGAATACAATGATAATTTTCATATTTCTAGACTTCGACATAATAACAAGGCATTAGTGTGGGGAAACCCGAAACAACCCCTGAACGGCCCCGTGCGTGGAACCAACACCACACTTAGGACCAATGTAACTCAAAAGAACTGACCGCGTGTTCATTGGACTCTCGATTTGAGAATACGATGATAATTAAAAAATATCAGGACTTAGGCAAAATATGGCGTTCATGTGGGAAAACCCGAACGACCTCGTGAGTGGCCCCAACACCTCGAAAGGGACCAATGTAACTCGTACGAACTGTCCGCGCGATCACGGGACTGCCAATTTGAGAATACGATGATAATTTACATATTTCTAGACTTAGGTATAAAAATAGGGTGTTAGTGGGGGAAAACCCGAAACAGTCCCTGAACGGCCCCGTGAGTGGCACCAACACCTCGAACGGTCCTAATGTAACTCGTACAAACTGATCGTACGACCACGGGACTCATGGTTTGAGAATACAACGATAATTTAAAAATATCAGGCCTAAGGAAAAACATGGCGTTTGAGGGAAAAACCCAAAACAGCCCCCGAACGACGCCGTGAGTGGCACCAACACCTCGCAAGAGACCTATGTAACTCATACGAGTTAACCGCGCGATCATGGGACTCCCGATTTGAGAATTCGACAATAATTTAAAAATATCAGGACTTATGCAAAACATGGCGTTAGTGGGGGAAAACCCAAAACAACCACAGAACGGCCCAGTGAGTGGCACTAACACCTCGCACGGGACCAATGTAACTCGTGGGAACTGACCGCATGATCACATGACTCACAGTTTTAGAATACGATGATAATTTAAAAATATCAGGACTTAGGGAAAATATGGCGTTTATGGGGGGAAACACGAAACATCCCCCGAACGTTCCCGTGAGTGGCACCAACACCTAACACGGGACTAATTTAACTTGTACGAACTGAGTGCGCGATCACGCGACTACCAGTTTGAGAATACGAGGATAATTTGTCATATTTCTAGACTTAAGCTTAAAACCATGCCATTAGTGGGCGAAAACTCAAAACAGCCCCCAAACGGCCTCGTGTGTGCACCAACACCTCGCACAGGACCAATGTAACTCGTTCGAACTGACCGTGTGATCACGAGACTTACGGTTTGAGAATACGATGATAATTAACAAATATCAGGACTTAGGCAAAACCCGGTGTTACGGGGAAAACTCAAAATAGCCCCCGACCAATCTCGTGAGTTGCCCCAACACCTCGCACAGGACCAATGTAACTCAAATGGACTGACTGCGCAATCAAGGGACTTTCGGTTTGAGAATACGATGATAATTTAAAAATATCAGGACTTGGGCAAAACATGGCGTTAGTGGGGGAAAAACAGATATAGCCCTCAAACAGCCCCGTGAGTGACACTAACACCTCGCACGGGACCAATATAACTCATATGAATTGACAGCGCGATCACGGGACTCCCGACTTGGGAATACGACGATAATTTAAAAATATAAAGACTTAGGTTTAACATGGTGTTAGTGGGGGAAAACCCAAAATAGCCCCTGAACGGCCCCGTGAGTGGTGCCAACACCTCGCACGGGACCAATGTAACTCGTATGAACTGACCCCGCGATCACGAGACTGAAGATTTGAGAATACGATGATAATTTGCATATCTCTAGACTTAGGCATAAAAAAGGGCGTTATTGGGGGAAAGCTCGAAACAGCCCACGAACGGGCCCGTGAGTGCCACCAACACCTCGCACGGGACCAATTCAACTCGTATAATCTGACAGCATAATCATGGGACTCCCGATTTGAGAATACTACGATAATTTAAAAATATTAGGACTTAGGCAAAACGTGGCGTTAGTGGGGGAAAACCAGAAACAACCCCCGAACGGCCTCGTGTGTGGCACCAACACCTCACACTGGACCAATGTACCTCGTAGGAACTTATCGTACGACCACGGGACTCCCGGTTTGAGAATACGATGATAATTTGCATAGTTATAGACTTAGGCTTAAATCGTTGCCTTTAGTGGGTGAAAACCCAAAATAGCCCCCGAAAGGCCCCGTGTGTGGCACCAACACCTGGCACGGGACCAATGCAACTCGTACGAACTGACCGTGCGATGAAGAGACTTCCAGTTTGAGAATATGAAGATAATTTAAAAATATCAGGACTTAGGCAAACCATGGCATGAGGGGGAAAACCCGAAACAGCCCCCGAACGGTATCGTGATTGGCAAAAACACCTCACTCGGGACCAATTAAATCATAGGAACGGATCGAGTGATCACATGACTTCCGGTTTGAGAATACGATGACAATTTAAAAATATCATGACTTAGGTAAAATATGGCGTTAGTGGGGAAAATCCAAAACCGATCCCGAATGGCCTCGTGAATGGCACCAAACCTCGCAAGAGACCAATGTAACTCGTACAAACTGATCGCGTGATCACGGGACTCCCAGTATGAGAATACGATGATAATTTTCATATTTCTATACTTAGGCATAAAAATATGGAGTTAGTGGGGGAAAACCCAAAACAGCCCCAGATCGGCCCCGTGAGTGGCACCAACACCTCGTTCGGGACCAATGTAACTCGTAGGAACTAACCACACAATCACAGGACTCCCAATTGGAGAATAGGATGATAATTTGCATATTGCAAGACTTCGGCATAATAACAAGTCGTTAGTGAGTGAAAACCAAAAATAACCCCCGAACGGCCCCGTGAGTGGCACCAACACCTTGTAAGGGACGAATGTAACTCAAAAGAACCGACGACGCGATTCTGGGACTCCCAGTTTGAGAATACGATAATAATTTAAAAATATCAAGACTTCGGCAAAACATGGCATTGGTGGGGGAAAAGCTGAAATAGCCCCCCAACGGCCTTGTGAGTGGCGCCAACACCTTGCACGAGACAAATGTAACTCGTAAGAACTGACCACGCGATCACGGGACTACCGATTTGAGAATACAATTATAATTTGAATATTTCTATACTTAGGCATAAAATAGGTAATTAGTGGGGGAAAACTAGAAATATCCCCCGAACGGCCCCGTGAGTGCAACCAACACCTCACACGGGACCAATGTAACTCGTACGAACTGACCGCGCGATCATGGGACTCCCGATTTGAGAATGCTACAATAATTTAAAAATATCATGACTTAGGAAAAACATGGCATTAGTGGGAGAACACCCGAAACAGCCCCATGAGTGGCACCAACACCTCGCACGGGACCAATGTAACTCGTAGGAACTGACCGCGCGACCACAGGACTCCCGATTTGAGAATTCCATGGTAATTTGAAAATATCAGGACTTAGGCAAAACATGGCGTTAGTGGGGCAAAACCCAAAACAACCCCCGAACGGCCCCGTGAGTGGCACCATCACCTCGCACGGGACCAATGTAACTCGTACGAACTGACCGTGCGATCATGGGACTCTCAGTTTGAGAATATGATGATAATTTACATACTTCTAGACTTTGGCTTAAAACCTTACCCTTAGTGGGTGAAAACCCGAAACAACCCTCGAACGGCCCCGTGTGTGGCACCATCACCTCGCACGGGACCAATGTAATTCGTACGAACTGACAACGCGATCACGGGACTTCTAGTTTAAGAATACGAAGATAATTTAAATATATCAGGACTTAGGCAAGACATGGCGTTAGTGGGGGAGAACCCGAAATAGCCCCATGAGTGGCACCAACACCTCGCATGTGTCCAATGTAACTCGTATGAACCGACCGTGCGATCATGAGACTTTCGGTTTGAGAATACTATGATAATTTAAAAATATCAGGACTTAGGCAAAACATGGAGTTAGAGAGAAAACCCGAAACAGCCCCCGAAGGACCCCGCGAGTGTCACCAACACCTCGCCCTAGACCGGTGTAACTCGTTCGAACTGACCGCGTGATCACGGAACTCTCGGTTTAAGAATACAAAGATAATTTGCATATTTCTAGACTTAGCCATAAAAATAGGGAGTTAGTGGGGGAAAACCTGAAACAGCCTCCGAACGGCCTCGTTAGTGGCCCTAACACCTTGCTCGGGACCAATGTAACTCGTAGGAACTGACCACTCGATCACAGGACTCCCAATTGGATAATACGATGATAATTCACATATTTCTAGACTTCAGCATAATAGCAAGGCGTTAGTGGGGGAAAACCCACTACAGCCCCCGAACGGCCCCGTGAGTGGCACCAACACCGTGCTCGAGACCAACGTAACTCGAAATAACTGATCGCCCGATCACAGTACTCCTGGTTTGAGAATACAACGATAATTTAAAAATATCAGGACATAAGTAAAATATGGCGTTGGTGGGGGAAAGCCCGAAATAGCCCACGAACGACCCCGTGACTGGCGCCAACACCTCCAAAGGGTCCACTGTAACTTGTACGAACTGCCCGCTCGATCATGGGACTGCTAATTTGAGAATATGATTATAATTTGTATATTTTTAGACTTATGCATAAAAATAGGGCGTTAATAGGGGAAAACCCGAAACAACCCCCGAACGGCCCGTGAGTGGCACTAACTCCTCGCACGTTACCAATGTAACTCGTACGAACTGATTGCATGATCATGGGACTCCCGATTTGAGAATACGATGATAATTTGCATATTTCTAGACTTAGGCTTAAAACATTGTCGTTAGTGGTCGAAAACCCGAAACAACCCCTAAACGGCCTCGTGTGTGGCACGAATAACTCGCACGGGACCAATATAACTCGTATGAACTAACTGTGTGATCAAAAGACTTTTGGTTTGAGAATATGATGATAATTTAGAATTTTAATTAGAGTTAGGCAAAACATGGCGTTATGGGGGATACCCGAAACAACCGCCGAACGGCCACGTGAGTGGCAACAACACCTCGCACGGGGCCAATGTAACTCGTACGAACTGACTGTGCAATCACGGGACTTTCGATTTGTGAATACGCCAATAATTTAAAAATATTAGGACTTATAAAAAACATGGCTTTAGTGGGAGAAAGCCCAAAACGACCCTCGAACGGCCCCGTGAGTGGCACCAACACTTCGCACGGGACCAGTGTAACTCGTACGAACTGACCGTGCGATCATGGGACTCCCGGTTTGTGAATATGACGATAATTTACATACTTCTAGACTTTGGCTTCAAACCTTGCCCTTAGTGGGAGAAAACCCAAAGCAACCCCCGAACGGCCCCGTGAGTGGCACCAACACCTCGCACGGGACCAATGTAACTCGTAAGAACTTATCATGCAATCACTGGACTTCCAGTTTGAGAATACGCAGATAATTTAAAAATATCAGAACTTAGGCAAAACATGGCGTTAGTCGGAAAACCCGAAACAACCCCCGAACGGCCCCGTGAGTGGAAACAACACCTCGCATGGGACCAATGTAACTCGTATGAACTGAACACGCGATTATGGGACTTTCAATTTGAGAATACGATGATAATTTAAACATATCAAAACTTCGGAAAAAGATGGCGTTAGGGGGAATACCTGAAATAGCCCTCGAACGACCCCGTGAGTGGCACCAACACCTCGGATGGGACCAATGTAACTCGTACAAACTCACCGCACGATGAAAATTTAAAAATATCATAACTTGGGCAAAACATGGCGTTAGTGGGGCAAAACCCAAAACTGCCCCCGAACGACCCTGTGAGTGCCACCAACACCTCGCACGAGACCAATGTAACTCGTTCGAACTGACCGCGCAATTACATGACTCCCAGTTTGAGAATACGACGATAATTTGCATATTTCTAGACATAGGCTTAAAATAAGGAGTTAGTGGGGGGAAACCTGAAACATTCCCCGAACGGCCTCGTGAGTGGCACTAACACCTCGCTCAAGACCAATGTAACTAGTAGGAACAGATCGTGTCATCACGGGACTTCCCGTTTGAGAATACGACAATAATTTAAAAATATCACGACTTAGGCAAAACATGGCATTGGTGGGGGAAAACTTGAAATAGCCCTCGGAAGTCCCCGTGAGTGGCGCTAACACCTCGAAAGGGACCAATGTAACTCGTAAGAACTGACTGCACGATCACGGGACTACAATTTTTAGAATACAACGATAATTTGCATATTTTTAGACTTAGGCATAAAAATAGGGCGTTAGTGGGGGGAACCAAAACAACCCCAGAACGGGACTAGTGTAACTCATACGAACTGATCGCGTGATCACGAGACTCTCAGTATGAGAATACGACGATAATTTAAAAATATCAAGACTTAGGCAAAACACGGCGTTAGTGGGGAAAAACTCAAAACAGCCCCCGAACGGCCCCGTGAGTGGCACCAACACCTCGCACGTGACCAATGTAATTCGTAGGAACTGACCGCATGATCACATGACTCTCAGTTTGAGAATACGATGATAATTTAAAAATATTAGGACTTAGGCAAAACATGGAGTTTGTGGGGGGAAACCCGAAACAACCTCCGAATGGCCCCATAAGTGGCACCCTACGATTTTCTAAAATATTACTATTATAATTACACTTGCAACGAGAGTTGGTTTGTAATTTTGATATTAATTTGGGAGAATTCAAATAATTAAATGAATTAATTAAAATAACAAAAATTTGGGGTGTAATCCCACTCCTTGAATGTTCTCACAATTATTTACCTCACTTTATCTTTTATTTTAGTGTTAGACTTTATTTTTCATTTTAGTAAATTTCTAATTAGTTGTTTTCATTTTACTTTAGTTTTATTTCACCTCACCTCACCCTATTGTTTTAATATTTAAAAAGCTAAAAAAATAGAAAAAGTGAAAAAGCACAAAAAGAAAATAAAAATTGAATTACAATTGAATTTGTCTCTAGCTTACTCCCTAGGAAGTGGATTGATACCCTTACTTACCTCTACACTTGAAGTTGTAATATTTTGTAGGTATTTGAGGATTTTTGACTAACTTGGCTTTCAACAACAACGATATATACTAAAGCAAGTTATCGAATGGCGCTGTTGCCATTCTTGGGATTGTGAAGCACTCGGAGCGGATTCAATTTTGTAGTTCATTTATTTTTTGTACTTAATTACTTTTTGTACCTTTTTTTATATTTTTAGAAGGCTTGTATTAGGACTTTATTATCTTGGCTTGTATTGCGGTGCTTAGAGACACCTTTATTATATTTTTTATTTAAAAAATTGTAATAATAAAAGATAAGCGTGATAGGGAAACCGAACAAGGTAGAGAGAGGGCATCTAAAGGCGAGGAAAAGAATCCTCTCTACTTTGGGTCGGTAGGACTCCCGGGGACGACTGAGATAGGCATGATCTCCCCCCGGTCGACTAAAAATTTTTCGGCACCCCACGACGTAAAAATCGTGGGAGGTACATTTCTTACACCCTCGCGCCTCTCCTGTTAGCGAGTCAATTCTTTTGTGTGCTCTTGTGTGATTTTATTCTCGCATTTATTTTTTTAATGGTGTGATGAATTAAATTACTAAGACCTACACCCGGTCACTCACGAGAAGGGATTTCATCACCCGACTCACTCACTTACCCTTGTGTGCTACCATAGCCATCATTAAATTTAAAATCAGTCATCTATGTAGACCAATAGGAGAATATTTTGCAAAGGAGATCACTAAAATATTTCCATAATTTTTTTATCGCCCGCGGACTTAATTGAAATTTGACTACCCTTTCACTAAATTCAAAGATAAAAATCGGTTATGTGCTAGTTAGGAATTCTTCTTGACTTGTGTGTGTCCAATTTGATTTTTTGGTAGTCGATTTTAGTTAGTTCGTCAAAATAAGGAGTCCATACTTTTTTCACCACCATTTCTTCCAAAAAAAAAAAATCCAAAAATATTTTCTTTCATTTTTATAAAAAAAATCCAAAAATATTTTCTTTCTTTCATTTTAGAAAAATCCAAAAATATTTTCTTCTTTCCTTTTTAAAAAAATCGCAAAAATATTTTCTTTCCTTTTGAAAAAATAAATTTTAAAAACCAAAAAAAATATTTCTCTCCACATGACCGAAGAACGTCCTGTACAAGACTATTTTGGTCATTTTTCATTGACACGTGACACGTGTGAGAGTGATCCTGAGCCGTCTCTTTATGATATTCTTAGTCGTTTCACCTCTCTCATGAGTACTGTTGGTACTCTTGACCCATCTATGCACGCACCTCCTATTCCATCACCCACTGTGTCAAGTGTCGACGTGTCTTGTCCTTTGTTGTGCACCCACTGTTATTATGCTGATCACATGTCCCATGAGTGCCTATACTATTCATATCCATACAAACCCACCACGGACCATGTGTATCCATATGACACTATTTCGGAACCCACCTCGGCCTACTATCCCGATATACCTAAAACCGAGTTGTGTGAGTACCCGAGTTATTCATGGTGGCTTGATCAACCTTCCATGCAATACATATCCCAACCCGATGTTGTGGATCCTCACACGTTCCAACATTCGTCATGGCAACCTTGTGTTCAAGATCAGTTCCCTCACTATGCATCCTATGAGTATCAACCATTTTTCCATCATGAAAGCGGTTCTTTCGTGTATGATGCACTTGGCCCCACCCCACACACTTCATATGAGAATTCTCCATATAGTCCCGATTATAGCGAGTTGTGTCCACCTCACCCACCACCACCACCCATCATTCCACCAACACCTTCATCCACATCCTCTCTCAAAACCCTCTTGCAAAAGTTCATACTTGAGCAAGAGCAAGCAATTCAAACTCAAGCTCTCCAAAGGCTTGAACAAAGGTTTAAATGAATTCGAGTTTGCGCGAGAGACGTATATTCCCATGGCCCCACCCATCGTTGCCACCGAGTGTGACGATGATGTGTCCTCTTGTGACCCTAAATTTAAGTGTGACCAACCCTACCACCTCGAGAGTCTCGATGTTGAGACCATTCCATGGTCCGGGTCCCAAGTTGACAATTGTGTTGACTTACCTTTCGATAGTGAGCCTAATCCAATCCCACTATATACATATGAACCCCACATTCACCTTCCCACTCACTTTCCCATCATATCCAAAAATATGCCCGAGTCTACACCTATTGAGCACACTGCGTGTGTTCCCGAGGAACCACTTCATTTTTGGTTAGTTCCAGCTACGAGTGTTCACCATTTTCACGAGATAGAATCCGTGATAGTTCTTAACTATACGTATATGGATGATATCCCTCCATGCATGGCTCCCTTTGAGCTCGATATTTCTAGTGATTCCTATATCTCAGATCTTGGTGCCTCGTCTTACCCACCCACCCCATTTACCGATGCTACTCTTATGGAGAAGTTGACCACTCCATCTTTAGAAACCACACTCCCTTTTGAATATTCCTTTACTCCTCCCAATGAGTGTGTGTCTCCCACGCTTGAGTTAGATCATCTTCCTCCACCATTTATCCCACCTGATCCACCGTTTATACCACCCGACCCACCCATTATCCTTTCCACCCCACCACCTGGTTTGGATCCTGATTTTGCATATTTCAAGTTTTTATCAACATTTTTAGATCCTCACCTGAAACCATCCTCCACCTTCTACGAGAGTATTTGTGGTGATACTCTCTACCACCGTGACACCGAGCTTGTTATTCTATGCACACCACTCTCTTGTGGTGTCGATTTTTTCCCGATACAGCTCCCTGGCGTGTCACGAAATGACCATTATCATCGCCCATTCATAGAACGGTCGTGTCATTTCTCTGAGGCCCACCCCATCACTATTTCCACACCATTTCTCCTTCCTCACCAACTTGAGCACCATTCTTATAGGGCCCTAGTTTCCCTCACCTTTCAGCTCAATAAGGCCCGTGACCGATGCCTATTCCACATCACCCTTTTCATAATACCCACCCTCCCTTGGTCCACCAATGCTTTGCATCGTGTGATGCACTTCGCCATACAAGTGCATTGACCCTTGTTGACATTATCCAACAAGACTGATGCTCTGTCTTGTATGGGGGTGATTCTCATCACCCAATTTTTCTACGACCCCGAGCTTTCCTAGTTCTTATCTTTAGGGTGAGAATGGTTGGTCTGGCTGAAGACATTAAACTTAGCGCTACCGGGAGGCAGTCCGTGTTTCTTGTACTAGTCTCATCCTGTTTGGGGGTGGTGTTTTCACATCACCCAATGCTTTATTATGCTTATAGACTTGTACACATTTTGTCTCTTATCATTTATTCAGGTTTTTTATTGGCTACATCTTTCCCCTTCATTAGTGGTTCATTCTGGTAATCTCCTTCCTACCTCATGCTCTCCATTTTAAAAAATCATTTTACTTAACATCAAGGACGATGTTCCTTTTTGTTTGGGGGTGGGGAATTTTATCAAAATCGTACCTTTTTTGAAAAATTTTGAGTTTTAAACCTGATTTTTAAAATTTTCGTGCAGTTTCTTTCATCTCACTCGATGATGTGAATTTTCAATCATCCATCTTTCAAAAGTCTAGGAATCAAGCTAGAGAATATTTTTTTCTAAATAGCTTATGTAATACATAACAAGGCATTTTGCACCATAAATTTCTAGACTCAACAAAATTTGCGCACTTATCACGTCATTACGTTTAGAGTTGAGGAGTACTACAATTCTAAAGAGAACCTTAAGGATCACTAGTAGAGACTTTAGCTTGTGATATTTGTGCCTTTCACCCTTTCAGAGTGTTTTACGCAATCTCCGAGTCACAAGTTGATTCAACTTCTTTTGGGTTCGCACTTTAAATGTTGTATGATCTCATTATATTTCATAAAATTTTGGCTTGATCACTGAGAATGACATGTCTTTTGAGTTATAAGAAATGCGTGTCTTGAAATTTGTCCCGATCATAAGGTTTTCATCCATACACCTACCACTTTTCCATATCACATTTCCATTCACTCACCCATTACATTCCCATGTTTTTCCATATTCCCCACATCATACATTCCCCACTCCATTCAAATATCATCCATCATCATTTTTGAGAAAAAAAGTGTGATTTCAAATGTAAATGTCTTCATTGTTAGTTTGAAAAGAGAGAAAAAAAACTATCAAAAGAAAAAGAAAAAAAGAAAAAAAGAAAAAAGAAAAAAGAAAAAATAGCAAAAATAGAAAATATAGAAAAAAATAGAGAAAAAGAAAAGAAAAATTGAAAAAAAAAAGAGAGAAAAGAAAGGAAAGAGAGTTTGTAGTTAATTTTTATGTAATAAAGACATTTTTTTCTTCAAGTATAGAACACTCTTCTATCATATCCATTCATATGTCATCATTCATATCACCATTATATCTTACATCGCATATCCATTATCCATCATATCATCACCCTATACTATTTCACTATCACCATCCATATTATCCCTCACATCATCATTATACCCTTCCGATTTCATTTCCTCCTCACCCATTATCATCCATATTTTCCCATAGGTGTTCGGGCAAATGATAGTCATCGTGGTGAATAACTCGACGTTCTCACTATAGTGATTAGCATTCTTTCATGAGATCATTTTCTTTCTTATTGTTCCTTCTTTCTTATACGTGTGTGAGACGTTTGAACTTGTTACATTTACTCACCTCCTCAGACATAAGAGCGATACACTTACCCATATCTCGAGAGTTCGTTTGTGAGAGTTATATCCAGTGAGATTTGAAGTTGAAGCATTGATTCCGAAAAGGCCATCTAGGAATTACTCTTGTGATACTCGACCGATTTTGACTGATTCACACTACACACGTTGAGTTCTAGGAAGGATGTGCCTTAAGTATTTACTTAGCTAAACTTTTTACAAATTCTAGGTTGTATTTATGAAATCCTTTATCTCATGATGGATTGTGCGATCATTCTATGTCTAATAAGAGATTGACTGCCTTTCAATAAATTTTTGCAAATAAGAATTTTGTGGGTATATTGCCTACAAACCCTCACGAGACACAACTCGTTCTGTAGGGCAACCTATAGGTTTAAAGGCTTGTTGCACATGCTAAGTGCAATCGCAAGTGCCCGCGAAAGTGGTACACTTTTGAGTACTTATCTTTCTCTTTCTCTCTATCTTATTGCTCGAGGACTAGCAACGCTCTGTTTGGGGGTGGTGTGATAAGCACCGAAAACTGTACAATTTATACCCCAAATAGATGTATTTTTGTTACTAATTCTCGACAATATGGGTCTTATGCGCTTAAATGTTTATCTTGTAGGCTTAATTGTAGTTGCGATGTCAAAAGCTATATTTCAAGGCAATTTGCATTAATATGGAGCTAATTACCAAATTCCCCGAGCCTAAGCCTAGCCTAAACCTACCTTAAACCGTGTGTGTGTTGAGTTTGTGTCCTTTTATCAATTTTTAGATTTTTAGTTTGTGTCATTTTAATTTTATGTTTATTTTAGAATTTTTAGATTTTATTTTCTATTTTTCTTTTATATTTTTATTAATATAATTTTATTTTATTTTGATTTTAATAAGTTTTTAGTTTTCATTTTATTTTATTTTATTAGGATTAGATTTTTTTTATTGGTTTTATATTGATTTTACATTTAATTAGAATTTTAGTTTTAGTTTTATTAGATTTTATTTTTATTTTTATTTTCATTTCATTTTAGTTTCAATTTTATTTGAGTGCTTATTTTATTTTAGAATTAGATTTTATTAGGTTTTTATTTTATTTTATTAATTTTATTTTATTAGTGTTATTTTTTAGGTGTCCTAATTAAACACACACACAACCCCCTTATCCTACACTTCCACACACCCATTTACACCTAAAACTAACACCCTCACCCATACCATACACCCTACACCCCACTCACACACAATCCTCACCCAACTCATCTTCTTCCCCATACCCCACTATTTCTTTCTCTCTCCTCTCACCAAACCTCCATAGCCAAACATCACCTTCTTCTTCCTCTTATCAACTCTCTTTCCTCCCTCTTACCCATCTCCAGCATCCCCCTGCCAAACTTCGGCCGCCGACCTAGGCCTCCCCACTTTCAACCCCATACCCGTCGGCCTCTCTCTCTCTCTATAACTGGATCAGCCTTCGGCGCTGCCTCCGGCGGACCCACCTACCAAAATCGCGATCTCCCTCGACTCTCTACCCGCTGCAACCCGATCCGCGACCCCCTCTGCCCAGGTTCGAGCCCCAACCCGGTCACCACCAAACCAACCCCTATCCCCTTCTCAAACCCGTCGGAACCTACAACCCTATACCCGCCGGCGCCGATTTGAACCAACCTGCCACCCTGGTCCAAATCCCAAACCCCCTCATCTGCACCTCCTGATTTTCCCAATTTAATCCCTTAGCTCCAATTGAATATAAAAGAAGACCTCAAGGCCTTTTGAGACTCATCATCAAATGGAGAGCTTTTAGATAGGAAAATTCTATAGAGAGAATTGTAGAGAAAAATACCATTTGTAAATAGTTTTGTTTTATGTTTTTTTTTTTTTATGAGGTTAAATATTGATTGAGATTTAATTGAGTGTTCATTTATTTTCAAATTAATTGGATTCTCAATTGGAGGGTAATATGCTTCTCATTCAAGGAGTGAAGTTTATTGAATTCAAGAGATTGGTTTGATTATTCTTCTTTCTACTCTTTTATATTAAATGCCTATTGAATATTTGTTTATAATGTTTGATACCATGTTAGGCTAAAACCCCTTTCAAGGGGTGGGGGAAACCCTTATTTGATGGTATTTTAGTTTAATTAGTTTAATTACAAGAAAAATCCCTTTGAATGTTAATTTTGATCCCTCACCCTTAAATTTATGCCTCGAGAGAGGGTAAATGATTTTCGAGAGAAAATTGAAATTCTAGTTATAATACCCATTTTAGATTCGAACTAGAGATAGGGGTTTCTTAAGTGGGTTATTATAACTTTAATTTCAGCTCTACATTTATTTTCTAAGATTTACATAAATTTTAATCGATCGATCCTAGAAGGTTATTAATTAAAAGGAGTGTAGATATATTTTTCTAGAGTTGTGGGGTGTTAAACTTAAGTTTCTAAAATATTACTATTATAATTACACTTTCAACGAGAATTTGGTTTGTATTTTTTATATTAATTTGGGAGAATTCAAATAATTAAATTAATTAATTAGAAAAACTAAAATTTATGGTGTAATCCCACTCCTTGATTGTTCTCACAATTATTTACCTCACTTTATCTTTTATTTTAGTGTTAGACTTTATTTTTCATTTTAGTAAATTTCTAGTTAGTTGTTTTCATTTTAGTTTAGTGTTATTTCACCTCACCTCACCCTATTGTTTTAATATTGAAAAAGCCAAAAAAATTAGAAAAATTGAAAAAGCACAAAAATAAAAAGTTAATTACAATTGAATTTGTCTCTAGCTTACTCCCTAGGAAGTAGATTGATACCCTTACTTACCTCTACACTTGAAGTTGTTATATTTTGTAGGTATCTGAGGATTTTTGACTAACTTGGCTTTCAACAACAACGATATATACTAAAGCAAGTTATCACCAACACCTCGCACGTGACCAATGTAACTCATACGAATTGACCGCACGATCACGGGACTCCAGATTTGAGAATATGACGTTAATTTGCATATTTCTAGACTTAGGCTTAAAACATTGTCGTTAGTGGTTGAAATCCTGAAACAGCCCCTGAACGGCCTCGTGTGTGGCACCAACACCTCGCACGGGACCAATGTAACTCGTACGAACTAATCGCGCGATCACGGGACTTTCGGTTTGAGAATACGATGATAATTTAGAAATTTATATGGACTTAGGTAAAACATGACGTTAGTGTGGGGAAAACCCAAAATAGCCCCCGAACGACCCTGTGAGTGACACCAACACCTCGCACGGGACCAATGTAACTCTTTCGAACTGACCGCACGATTACGGGACTCCTAGTTTGAGAATACCACGATAATTTGCATATTTATGGGCTTAGGCTTAAAATAGGGAGTTAGTGGGGGAAAACTCGAAACATCCCCCGAACGGCCTCGTGAGTGGCACTAACACCTTACTCGGGACCAATGTAACTAGTAAGAGCATATCGCATGATCACGGGACTCCCAGTTTGAGAATACGACAATAATTTAAAAATATCACGACTCAGGCAAAACATGGCGTTGGTGGGAGAAAACCTGAAATAGCCCTCGAAAGTCCCCGTGAGTGGCACTAACACCTCGAAAGGGACCAATGTAACTCGTAAGAACTAACCGCACGATCACGGGACTACAATTTTGAGAATACGATGATAATTTGCATATTTCTAGACTTAGGCATAAAATCAGGGCGTTAGTGGGGGGAAAACCCGAAATAGCCCCCGAACGGGTCCGTCAGTGGTACAAACACCTCGAACGGGACAATTGTAACTAGTATGAACTGATCGTGTGATCACAAAACTCTCAGTTAGACAATACGAAAATAATTTAAAAATATCAAGACCTAGGCAAAACATGGCATTAGTGGGGAAAAACCCGAAACAGCCCCCGAACGGCCCTATGAGTGACACCAATAACTCGCATGGGACCAATGTAACGCGTAGGAACTGAATGCGCGATCATAGGACTCCCAGTTCGAGAATATGATGATAATTTGAAAATATCAGGACTTAGGCAAAACAAGGCGTTTGTGGGGTAAAACCCGAAAAACCCCCAAACGGCCCTGTGAGTGGCACCAACACCTCGCTCGGAACCAATGTAACTCATAGGAACAGATTGCACGATCATGAGACTCCCGATTTGAGAATACAATGATAATTCCCATATATCTAGACTTCATCTTAATGACAAGGGATTAGTGGGAGAGAACCTGAAATAGACCCCGAACGGCCCCGTATGTGGCACCAACACCGTGCGTAGGACCAATGTAACTCGTACGAACTGATCGCGTGATCAAGGGACTTCCAGTTTGAGAATACAACAATAATTTAGAAGTATCAAGACATAGGCAAAACATGGCTTTAGGGGGGATACCCGAAATAACCCTCGAACGGCATCGTGAGTGGCACCAACACCTCGCACCGGACCAATGTAACTCGTATGAACTGACCTCGTGATCCGGGGACTTCCAGTTTGAGAATACGACGTTAATTTTAAAATATCAGGAGTTAGGAAAAACATGGCGTTAGTGGGGGGAAACCTGAAAAATCCCCTGAACGGCCCCGTGACTGGCACCAACACCTCGCACGGGACCAATGTAACTTGTACAAACTGACTGCGTGATCACGGGACTCTCGATTTGAGAATACGATGATAATTTGCATATTTCTAGACTTAGGTACAAATACATGGTGTTGGTGGAAAAAAACCCGAAACAACCCCTGAACGGCCCGATGAGTGTCATCAACACCTCGCTTGGGACCAATGTAACTCTTAGGAACTGACTGCGCGATCACGGGACTCCCGATTTGAGAATACGATGATAATTTGCAAATTTCTAGACTATGGCATAATAACAAGGAATTAGTGGTGTAAAATCCGAAATAGCCCCCGAACGGCCCCATGTGTGACACCAACACCTCGCTCAGGACTAATCTAACTCAAAAGTAATGACCGCGCGATCATGGGACTCCCAGTTTGAGAATACAACGATAATTTAAAATATCAGGACTTAGCAAAATATGGCGTTAGTGGGGGAAAACCCAAAATAGCCCCCGAACGGCCCCGTGAGTGGCGCCAACTCCTCGCACGGGACCAATGTAACACGCTAAAATTGACCGCGCGATCAGGGGACTGCCGATTTAAGAATACAACGATAGTTTGCATATTTCTAGACTTAGGCATAAAAATAGGGGGTTAGTGGGGGGAAACATGAAACAGCCCCTGAACGGCCCCGTGAACCAACACCTCGCACGGGACAAATGTAACTCGTACGAACTGACCACACGATCACAGGACTCCCACTTTGCGAATACGACAATAATTAAAAAATATCAGGACTTAGGAAAAACATGGTGTTAGTGGGGGAAAACTCGAAACAACCCCCGAACGGTCCCGTGAGTGGTACCAACACCTCGGGCGGGACTAATGTAACTCGTATGAACTAATCGTGAGATCAGGGGACTCCTAGTTTGAGAATACGATGTTAATTTGCATATTTCTAGACTTCGGCATAATAACAAGGCATTAGTGGGCAAAAACCCGAAACAGACCCCGAACGGCCCCGTGAGTGGCACTAACACCTCACTCGGGACCAATGTAACAAAAAAAAATGATCGCGCGATCATGAGACTCCCGGTTTGAGAATACGATGATAATTTAAAAATATCAGGACTGAGGCAAAACATGGCGTTAGTGGGGGAAAACCCGAAATAGCACCCAAACGGCCCCGTGAGTGGCACCAACACCTCGTACGGGACCAATGTAACTCATACGAACGAACCACGTGATCACGGGACTGCCGATTTGATAAATGACTATAATTTTCATATTTCTAGACTTAGAACTTAAAATAGGACGTTAGTGGGGGAAAAACCGAAATAGCCCCCGAACGACCCCGTGAGTGGAACCAACACCTCGCATGGGACCAATGTAACTCGTAGGAACTGACTGCGCGATCACAGGACTCTCGATTTGAGAATACGATGATAATTTGTATATTTCTATACTTAGGCTTAAAACCTTGCCTTTAGTGGGCGAAAACCCGAAATAGCCCCTGAACGGCCCGTGTGTGGCAACAACACCTCCCACGGGACCAATGTAACTCGTACGAACAGACCGCGCGATGACGGGACTTTGGGTTTGAGAATACGATGATAATTTAAAAATGTAAGGACTTAGGCAAAACAAGGCCTGAGGGGTGAACCCTAAATAGCCCCCGAATGTCCCCGTGAGTGGAAACAACTCCTTGCACGGGACTAATGTCACTCGTACGAACTGACCGCGTGATCACGGGACTTCTGGTTTGAGAATACAGTGATAATTAAAAAATATCATGACTTAGGAAAAACATGGCGTTAGTGGGGAAAAACCCGGAACAACCCCTGAACGACCCTGTGAGTGGCAGCAACACCTCGCCCCGGACCAATGTAACTCGTTCAAACTGACCACGCAATCACGGGACTCCCAGTTTGATAATACGACGATAATTTGCATATTTCAAGACTTAGGCATAAAAATAGGGAGTTAGTGGGGGAAAACCCAAAACAGCCCCCGAACGGCCTCATGAGTGGCACTAACACCTCGCTCGTGACCAATGTAACTAGTAGGAACCGATCACGCGATCATGGGACTCCTGGTTTGAGAATACGACGATAATTTAAAAATATCACGACTTAGGCAAAACATGGCATTAGTGGGGGAAAACCCGAAATAGCCCCCAAAAGTCCCCGTGAGTGGCGCTAACACCTTGAAAGGGACCAATGTAACTCGTAAGAACTGACCGCACGATCACGGACTATAATTTTGACAATACGACGATAATTTGCATATTTCTAGACATAGGCATAAAAATAGGGCATTACTAGGGGAAAACCCGAAATAGCCCCCGAATGGCCCCGTTAGTGGCACCAACACCTCGCATGTGACCAATGTAACTCGTAGGAACTGACCGTGTGATCATGAGACTCTCAGTTTGAGAGTACGACAATAATTTTAAAATATCAAGACTTGGGCAAAACATTGCGTTAGTGGGGAAAAGCTCGAAACAGCCCCCAAACGGCCCTGTGAGTGGCACCAACACCTCGCATGGGGCCAATGTAATGCGTAGGAACTGACTGCGTTATCATAAGACCCCCAGTTTAAGAATACGATGATAATTTAAAAATACCAAGACTTATGTAAAAGAAGGCGTTAGTGGGGAAAATCCGAAACAACCCCCGAATGGCCCCGTGAGTGGCACCAACACCTCGCTCGGGACCAACGTAACTCATAAAAACTGACCACATGATCACGCGACTCTCGATTTGAGAATAATATGATAATTTGCATATTTATAGACTTCGGCATAATAACAAGGCATTAGTGGGAGAAAACCCCAAACGGACCCTGAACGACCCCGTATGTGGCACTAACACCTTGAGCGGGACAAATGTAACTCGTACGAACTGACCGCATGATCAAGGGCCTTTCGGTTTAAGAATACGATGATAATTTAGAAATATCAGGACTTAGGCAAAACATGGCTTTAGGGGGAATACCCGAAACAGCCCTGGAATGACCCCGTGAGTGGCACCAACACCTCGCATGAGACCAATGTAACATGCATGAACTGACCGCGTGATCCAGGGACATCCAGTTTGAGAATACGAAGATAATTTAAAAATATTAGGACTTAGGCAAAACATGGCGTTAGTGGGGGAAAACCCAAAACAGCTCCCGAATGGCCCCGTCAATGGCACCAACAGCACGCACAGGACCAATGTAACTCTTACGAACTGACCGTGCTATCACGATACTTTCGGTTTGCGAATACGATGATAATTTGCAAATTTCTAGACTTAGGCATAAAAATACGGAGTTAGTGGTGGAAAACCCAAAACATCCCCGTGAGTAGCACTAAGACCTCGTTTCGTACCAACGTAACTCGTAGGAACTGACCACACGATCACGGGTCTCCCGATTGGAGAATAGGATGATATTTTTCATATTTATTGACTTCAGCATAATAACAAGGTGTAAGTGTGGGAAAACCCGAAACAGCCCCCGAACGGCCCCATGAGTGGCACCAACACCTAGGAAGGGACAAATGTAACTCAAAAGAACTGATGGCACGATCACGGGACTCCCGGTTTGAGAATACGATGATAATTTAAAAATATCAGTACATAGGTAAAACATGGCATTAGTGGGGAAAAACCCGAAATTGCCCCCAAATGGCCCCGTGATTCGTGCCAATAGCTCGCACGTGACCAATGTAACTTGTACGAACTGACCGCGCGATCACGGGACTGTCGATTTGAGAATATGACTATAATTTGCATATTTCTTGACTTGGGCATAAAAACAGGGCGTTAGTGGGGGAAAACCCGAACAGCCCCCGAACAGCCCCATGAGTGGCACCAACACCTTGCAAGGGACCAATGTAACTCGAAAGAACAGACTGCATGATCACGGGACTCCCAGTTTGAGAATACGATGATAATTTAAAAATATCAGGACATAGGTAAAACATGGCATTAGTGGGGAAAACCCCAAAATTGCCCCCGAACGGCCCCGTGAGTGGTGCCAACACCTCGCAACTGACCAATGTAACTCGTACGAACTGACCGCGCGATCACGGGACTGCCGATTTGAGAATATGACTATAATTTGCATATTTCTAGACTTAGACATAAAAACATGGCGTTAATGGGGGAAAACTTCAAACAGTCCCCGAACGGCCCCGTGAGTGGCACCAACACCTCATACGGGCCAATGTAACTCCTACGAACTAACCGCGCGACCACGAGACTCTCAATTTGAGAATACAATAATAATTTAAAAATATCAGGACTTAGGTGAAACATGGAATTAGTGGGGGAAAACCCGAAAAAGCCCCATAAGTTGCACCAACACCTCGCACGGGACCAATGTAACTCGTAGGAACTGCTTAAGCGATCATAAGACTCCTGATTTGAGAGTACGACGATAATTTAAAAATATCAAGACTTAAGAAAAACATGGCGTTAGTGGGGAAAACCCAAAACAACCCCTGAACGGCTCCGTGAGGGGCACCAACACATCACATGGGACTAATGTAACACGTATGAACTGACCGCGCGATCACGGGACTCCCGGTTTGAGAATGTGATGATAGGTTGCATATTTATAGACATTGGCTTAAAACCTTGCCTTTAGTGGGTGAAAACCCTAAATAGCCCTCGAACGGCCCCGTGTGTGGCACCATCACCTCGCACGGGACCAATGTAACTCGTACGAACTAATCGCGCAATCACGGGACTTCCGGTTTGAGAATACGAAGATAATTTAAAAATATTAGGACTTAGGCAAAACATGGTGTTAGTGGGGTAAAAGCCGAAACAACCCCATGAGTGACCCCAATAGCTCGCACAGGTCCTATGTAACTCGTAGGAACTGACCGCGCGATCACGAGACTCCAGTTTGAGAATACGATGATAATATACAAATATCAGGACTTAGGCAAATCATGGCGTTAGTGGGAAAAACCCGAAACAATCCCCAAACGATCCTGCGAGTGGCACTAGCACCTCACACAAGACCAGTGTAACTCCGTACGAACTGACCGCTGGATCACGGGACTCTCGGTTTGAGAATACGACGATAATTTGCTTGTTTCTAGACATAGCCATAAAAATGGGGAGTTAGTGGGGAAAACCCGAAACAGCCCCCAAACGGCCACGTGAGTAGCACCAACACCTTGCTCGGGACCAATGTTACTCGTAGGAATTGACCGATCAATCACGGGACTCCCGGTTGGAAAATACAATGATAATTCACATATATCTAGACTTCAACATAATATCAAGGCGTTAGTGGGGGAAAACCCAAAATAGACCCCGAACGGCCTCATGAGTGGCACCAAAACCTCGCTCGAGACCAACATAACTCGAAATAACTGATCGCGCGATCATGGTACCCCCAGTTTGAGAATATGACGATAATTTAAAAATATCAGGACGTAGGCAAAAGATGGCGTTAGTGGGGGAAAACCCGAAATAGCCCTCGAATGGCCACGTGAGTGGCGCCAACACCTCAAAAGGGTCCAATGTAACTTGTACGAATTGCTCGCATGATCACGGGACTGCCAATTTGAGAATACGACGATAATTTCCATAATTCTAGACATAGGCATAAAAATAATGCGTTAGTGGGGGAAAACCCGAAACAACTCCGGAATGGCCCCGTGATTGGAACTAACACTTCGCACGGGATCAATGTAACTCGTACGAACTGATCGCGCGATCATGGGACTCCCGATTTGAGAATACGACAATAATTTAAAAATATTTGGATTTAGGCAAAACATGGCGTTACTGGGGGAAAACCCGAAACAACCCCCGAACGGCCCCGTGAGTGGCACCAACACCTCGCACGTGACCAATGTAACTCGTAAGAACTGACCGTGTGATCAAAAGACTCCCAGTTTGAGAATACGACAATAATTTAAAAATGTCAGGACTTAAGCAAAACATGGCGTTTGTGGGGGAAAGCCCGAAACAGCCCCCGAACGGCCATATGAGGGGCACCAACACCTCGCACGGGGCCAATGTAATGCGTAGGAGCTGACTGCGTGATCACAGGACCCCCAATTTAAGAATACGATGATAATTTAAAAATATCAGGACCTAGGTAAAAGAAGGCGTTAATGGGCGAAAACCTGAAACAACCCCCGAACGGCCCCGTGAGTGGCACCAACACCTCGCTCGGGACCATTGTAACTCATAGGAACAAATCGCGCGATCACGAGACTCTCGATTTGGGCCCAATGTAACTCGAATCGACGATAATTGAAAACATCAAAACACTACGATAATAATTAAAAACATCATCGTATTCTCGAACGACGATAATTAAAAACATCAGAATACGATGATAATTTAAATATATCAAGACTTAGTCAAAACAAAACGTTAGTGGGGGAAAACCCAAAATAGCCCCCGAATGGCCCCGTGAGTGGCACCAACACCTCGCACGGCACCAATGTAACTCGTAAAAACTGATCGCGCAATCACGGGACTTCCAGTTTGAGAATACGATGGTAATTTGCATATTTCTAGACTTAATGGCCCCATGATTGTCCCTAACACTTCGCATGGGACCAATGTAACTCGTATGAACTGACCGCGTGATCACGGGACTTCCGGTTTGAGAATACAAAGGTAATTTAAAAATTTTAGGACTTAGGAAAAACATGGCATGAGGGGGAAAACCCAAAACAGCCCCCGAATGTCCCCGTGAGTGGCAACAACACCTCGCACGAAACCAATGTAACTCGTATGAACTAACCGCATGATCACGGGACTTTGGGTTTTAGAATACGATGATAATTTAAAAATATCAGGACTTAGGCAAAACATGGTGTGAGGGGGAAAACCCGAAACAGCCTCCGAATGGCCCCTTGAGTGGAAACAACACCTCGCACAGGACGAATGTAACTCATATGAACTGATCGCACGATCACGAGACTTCCGATTTGAGAATACGAAGATAATTTAAAAATATTAGGACTTAGGCAAAACATGGCGTGAGGGGGAAAACCCGAAACATCCCCCGAACGACACCATGAGTGGTAACAACACCTTGCACGGGACCAATGTAACTCGTACGAACTGACCGCGTGATCACGGGACTTCCGATTTGATAATACAAAGATAATTTAAAATTTTCAGGACTTAGGCAAAATATGGCATGAGGGTTAAAACCCGAAACAGCCCTTGAACGTCCCCGTGCGTGGCGTCAACACCTCGCATGGGACCAATGTAAGTCGTACGAACTTTCTGTGCTATTGTGGGACTCCTGGTTGGAGAATAAGATGATAATTTGCTTATTTGTTGACTTTGGCCTAATAACAAGGCGTTAGTGGGGGAAAACTCAAAACAGCCCCCGAACGGCCCCGTGAGTGGCATCAACACATCTCATGGGACCAATGTAACCCGAAAGAACTGACCACAGGATCACGGGACTCCCGGATAAAGTATACGGCAATAATTTCAAAATATTAAGACTTAGGCAAAACATGGCGCTAGTGGCAGAAAACCCAAAATAGCCCCCGAACGGCCCCGTGAGTTGCATCAACACCTCGTACGGTGACGATGTAACTCGTACGAACTGACCACATGATCTCGGGACTGTCGATTTGAGAATACGATAATAATTTGAACATTTCTAGACTTACACATAAAAATAGGGCATTAGCGGGGGAAAACCCAAAACAGTCCCGGAACGACCTCGAGAGTGGCACCAACACCTTGCAAGGGACCAATGTAAGTCGTACGAACTGACCGCTTGATCACGCGACTCCCGGTTGAATAATACAACAATAATTTCAAAATATCAGGACTTAGGAAAAACATGGCGTTAGTGGGGGAAAACCCGAAATAATCCTAGAACGGCCCCCTAAGTGGCAATAACACCTCGCACGGGACCAATGTTACTCGTAAGAAATGACTGCACAATCACAGGACTCCCGATTTGAGAATACGATGATTAAAAATATCAGGACTTAAGCAAAACATGGCGTTGGTGGAGGAAAACTCGAAACAACCCCCGAACGGCCCCGTGAGTGGCACTAACACCTCGCACGGGACCAATGTAACTCGTACGAACTTATCGCGCGATCAAAGGACTCACAGTTTGAGAATACGATGATAATTTGCATATTTATGGACTTAGACCTTAAACCTTGCCGTTACCGGGCGAAAAACCGAAACAGCCCCCGAACGACCCCGTGTGTGGCACCAACACCTCGTACGGGACCAATGTAACTCGTACGAACTGACCGCGCGATCACAAGACTTTCGATATAAGAATACGAAGATAATTTAAAATATCAGGACTTCGGCAAAACATGGCGTGTGGGGGAAAACCCAAAATAACTCCCAAATGTCCCCGTGAGTGGCAACAACACCTCGCACGGGACCAATGTAACTCGTACGTATCTTCCGGTTTGAGAATACGACGATAATTTAAAAATATCAGGACTTAGGCAAAACATGGCGTTAATGGGGGAAAACCCAAAACAGCCCCCGAATGGCCCCGTGAGTAGCACTAACACCTCGTACGGGACAAATGTAACTCGTCCGAACTAACTGCGTGAGCACGGAACTGTCGGTTTGAGAATACGATAATAATTTACATATTTCCAGACTTAGGCATACATACAGGGCGTTAGTGGGTGAAAACCCGAAACAACTCTCGAACATCCCCGTGAGTGGCACCAACACCTCACTCACAACCAACATAACTCATTGGAACTGACCGTACGATCACGGGACTCTCGGTTTGAGAATACGGTGATAATTCACATATTTCTAGACATCGACATAATAACAAGGCATTAGTGGGGGAAAACCTGAAACAGCCCCCGAACATCCTCGTGAGTGGCACCAATACCTCGCTCAAGACCAATGTAACTCGAAAGTAATGACCGCGTGATCATGGGACTCCCGGTTTAAGAATACGATGATAATTTAAAATTATTACGACTTAGGCAAAACATGGCGTTAATGGGGGAAAACCCGAAATAGCCCCGAAATGGCCACCAACACCTCGCTCAGGACCAACATAACTCATTGGAACTGACCACGCGATCATGGGATTCCCGGTTTGAGAATATAATGATAATTCACATATTTTATACTTCGACATAATAACAAGGCATTAGTGGGGGGAAACCAGAAACAACCCCCGAACGGAATTGTGAGTGGCACCAACACCTCGTTCGGGACCAATGTAACTTGAAAGTATTGACCGCGTGATCATGGAACTCCCGGTTTGAGAATACGATGATAAATTAAAAATATTACGACTTAGGCAAAACATGGCGTTAGTGGGGGAAAACTTGAAATAGCTCCCGAACGGCCCCATGAGTGGCATCAACTCCTCGCACGGGACCAATGTAACACGCTAAAATTGATCGCACGATCCCGGGACAGCCAATTTGAGAATATGACGATAATTTCCATATTTTTAGATTAGGCATAAAACAGGGCGTTGGAGGGGAAAAACTTGAAACAGTCCCCAAATGGACCCCTGAGTGCCACCAACACCTCACACGGGACAAATGTAACTCGTACGAACTGACCGCACGATCACAGGACTCCCGGTTTACGAATACGACAATAATTAAAAAAATCAGGACTTAGGCAGAACATGCTGCTAGTGGAGAAAACCCAAAATAGCCCCTGAACGGTCCCGTGAGTGGCGCCAACACCTCACACGGGACCAATGTAACTTGTACGAACTGACCACGTGATCACGGGACTGTCAATTTGAGAATACGACTATAATTTGTATATTTCTAGACTTAGGCATAAAAATAGGACGTTAGTGGGGAAAACCCGAAATAGCCCCCGAACAGCCCCATGAGTGGAACCAATACCTCGCTTAGGACCAATGTAACTAAAACGAATTGATCGTGCATTCATGGGACTCCCAGTTTAAGAATACAATGATAATTTAAAATTATCAGGACATAGGCCAAACATGGCATTAGTGGGGGAAAACTCGAAATAACCCCTGAATGACCCCGTTAGTGGCGCCAACACGTCGTATGGGACTAATGTAAATCGAATGAACTGACCACGCGATCACGAGACTCCCAGTTTGACAATACAGAAATAATTTAAAAATATCAGGACTTAGGAAAAACATGCGTTAGTGGGGAAAACTCGAAACAGACCCCGAACATCCACCTGAGTGGCACCAACACCTCGCGGGGGACCAATGTAACTCGTAGGAACTGACTGCCCGATCACAAGACTCCTAATTTCAGAATACGATGATAATTTAAAAATATCAAGACTTTGGTAAAACATGGCGTTGTGGGAGAAAACCCGAAACAACCCCCGAACGGCCGTGTGAGTGGCAACAACACCTCGCACGGGACCAATGTATCTCATACGAACTGATCGCGCGATCACAGGAGTCTCGATTTGGGAATAGGATGATAATTCACATATTTCTAGATTTCGACATAATAACAAGGCGTTAGTGGTGGAAAACCCGAAACAGCCCTCGAACGGCCCCGTGAGTGGCACCAACACCTCGCTCAGGACCAAGATAACTCATAGGAACTGACTGCGTGATCACGGGACTCCCAATTTGAGAATACGAAGATATTAACATATTTATAGACTTTGACATAATAGCAAGGCATTAGTGGGGGCAAACCAAAAACAGCCCCCGAACGGAATTGTGAGTGACACCAACACCTCGCTCGGGACCAATGTAACTCGTACGAACTGATCGCGTGACCATGGGAATCCCGGTTTCAGAATACGAAAATAATTTAAAAATATTAGGACTTAGGAAAAATATGGCATAAGTGGGGGAAACCCCGAAACATCCCACGTGCGTCCCCGTGAGGGGCACCAACACCACGCATGGGACCAATGTAACTCGTACAAACTAACCACGCGACCACGGGACTGCCGAGTTAAGAATACCATGAAAATTTGCATATTTATAGACTTAGGCATAAAAATAGAGAGTTAGTGGGGGAAAACTTGAAACAGCCCACGAACGTCCCCGTGAGTGCCACCAACACCTTGCATGGGACCAATGTAACTCATACGAACTGACTGCATGATCATAGGACTCCCGGTTTGAGAATACGATAATAATTTAAAAATATCACAACTTAGGCAAAACATGGCGTTAGTGGGGGAAAACCCGAAACAGCCCCCGAACGGCCCCGTGAGTGGCACCAACACCTCGCACGGGACCAATGCCACTCGTATGAACTGACCGGACGATAACGGGAGTCCCGATTTGGGAATAGGATAATAATTCACATATTTCTAGATTTCGACATAATAACAAGGCGTTAGTGGTGGAAAACTCAAAACATCCCCCGAACGCCCCCGTGAGTGACACCAACACCTCGCTCAGGACCAACATAACTCATAGGGACTGACCGTGCGATCACAGGACTCCCAGTTTGAGAATACGACGATATTCACATATTTTTAGACTTCGACATAATAACAAGGCATCAGTGGGGGAAAACCAGAAACAGCCCCCGAACAGCCTCGTGAGTGGCACCAACACCTCGTTCGAGACCAATGTAACTAGAAAGTAATGATCGCGTGATCATGGGACTCCAGGTTTGAGAATACGAAAATATTTTAAAAATATTACGACTTAGGAAAAACATGGCGTTAGTGAGGGAATACCCAAAATACCCCCGAAGGGCCCCGCGAGTGGCGCCAACACCTCGCACGGGACCAATGTAACTCGTACAAACTAACCACGCGATCACGGGACTGCCAATTTAAGAATACGACGATAATTTTCATACTTATAGACTTGGGCATAAAAAAGGGCATTAGTGGGGGAAAACTTTAAACATTCCACGAACGGCCTCGTGAGTGCCACCAAAACCGCGCACGGGACCAATGTAACTCATATGAACTGATCGCACGATCATAGGACTCTCGATTTGAGAATACGATAATAATTTGCATATTTCTAGACTAAGGCTTAAAACCTTAACTTTAGTGGGCGAAAACCCAAAACTGTCCCCGAATGGCACCGTGTGTGGCGCTAACACCTCGCCAGGAATAATGTAAGCCGTATGAACTAACTGCGCGATCACGGGACTTTCGACATAAAAACATGGCGTTAGTGTGGGAAAACCTGAAATAGCCCCCGAACGACCCCGTGAGTGGCACTAATACCTCGCACAGGACCAATGTCACTCGTTCGAACTGACCCAACGATCACGGGACTCCCGGTTTAAGAATACGACAATAATTCTCATATTTCTAGACTTCGGAATAATAACAAAGCGTTAGTGGGGAAAACCCAAAACAGCCCCCGAACGGCCCCGTGAGTGGGACCAACAACTCGCTCGGGACCAATGTAACTTGAAAAAGCTAACCGCGCATTCACGGAACACTCGGTTTGAGAATACGATGATAATTTAAAAATATCAGAACTTAGGCCAAACATGGCATTAGTGGGGGAAAACCCGAAATAGTCCCCGAATGGCCCCGTGAGTGGCGCCAACACGTCGCACCGGACCAATGTATATCGTACGAATAGACCACACAATCATAATACTCCTGGTTTGAGAATACGGTAATAATTTAAAAATATCAGGACAGAGGAAAAACATGTGTTAGTGGGGAAAACCCGAAACAGCCCCCGAACGGCCACCTGAGTGGCACTAGCACCTCGCGGTGGACAAATATAACTCGCAGGAACTGACTGTGCGATCACAGGACTCCATATTTGAGAATACGACGATAATTTAAAAATATCAGGACTTAGGCAAAACATGGCGTTTTTGGGAGAAATCCCGAAACAGTCGGTGAACGGCCACGTGAGTGGCACAAACAACTCGCACTGGACATATGTAACTCGTACGGCCTGATCACGCGTTCACAGGAGTCCCAATTTGAGAATACGATGTTAATTTGCACATTTCTATACTTAGGTTTAGAACCTTGCCTTTAGTGGGCAAAAAACCAAAACAGCCCCCGAACGACCCCGTGTGTGGCACCAACATCTCACACGGGACCAATGTAACTCGTATAAACTGACTGCGCAATCACGGGACTTCTGGTATGAGAATACAAAGATAATTTAAAAATATCAGGAGTTAGGCAAAACATGGTGTGAGGGGGGAAACTCGAAAAGACCCCATGAGTGGCAACAACGCCTCACACGAGACTAGTGTAGCTCGTACGAACAGGTCGCGCGATCACGGGACTTCCGGTTTGAGAATACGACGATAATTTAAAAATATTAGGACTTAGGGAAAACTTGACATTAATGGGGGAAAACCCGAAACAACCCCCTAACGGTATCGCGAGTAGCATTAACACCTCACACGGGACCATTGTAACTCGTACGAACTGACTGCGTGAGCACGAGACTCCCGATTTGAGAATATAACGATAGTTTACATATTTCTAGACTTAGTCATAAAAACAGGGCGTTAGTGGGGGAAAACTCGAAACAGTCCCCGAACGGCCCCGTGAGTGGCACCAACACCTCGTTCGGGACTAACGTAACTCGTAGGAACTGACCGCTTGATCACGGGACTCCCGATTTGAGAATACGACAATAATTTTCATATTTCTAAACTTAGGCATAAAATAGGGAGTTAGTGGGGAAAACCCAAAACAGCCCCCGAATGGCCTCGTGAGTGGCACCAACACCTCGCCTGGGACCAACGTAACTCGTAGGAACTGAGCGAGCGATCATGGGACTCTCGATTGGAGAATACAATGATAATTTGCATATTTCTAGACTTCAGCATAACAACAAGGCGTTAGTGGGGGAAAACCCGAAACAACCCTAGAATGGCCCCGTGAGTGGAACCAACACCTCGCTCGGGACCAATGTAACTCGAAAGAACTGACCATGCGATCACGGGACTATCAGTTTGAGAATACGATGATAATTTAAAATTTTTAAGACTTAGGCAAATCATGGCGTTGGTGGTGGAAAATCCGAAATAGCGCCCGAATGGCCCCGTGAGTGGTGACAACACCTCGAAAGGGACCAATGTAACTCGTACGAACTGATCGCGTAATCATGGGAATCCCGGTTTGAGAATACGAAAATAATTTTAAAATATTAGGACTTACGCAAAACATGGAATAAGTGGGGGAAACCCCGAAACATCCCACTTGCGTCCCCATGAGGGGCACCAACACCTCGCATGGGACCAATGTAACTCGTAGGAACAGATGGCGTTATCATAGGACTCTCGGTTTGAGAATACGATGATAATTTAAAAATATCAGGACATAGGTAAAACATGGCATTATTGGGGGAAAACTTGAGACAGCCCCGAACGGCCCCGTGAGTGCCACCAACACCTGGCACGGGACCAATGTAACTCGTACGAACTAACCACATGATCACAGGACTCTCGATTTGAGAATACGACAATAATTTAAAAATATCAGGACTTAGGAAACATGGTGTTAGTGGGGGAAAACCAGAAACAGCCCCCAAAAAGCCCCGTGAGTGGCATCTACAACTCACACGGGACCAATATAACTCGTACGAACTGACCGTGCTATCATGGGATTCCTGGTTTGAGAATAACATGATAATTTTCATATTTCTAGACTGCAGCATACTAAGAAGGCGTTAGTGGGGGAAACTCAGAACTGCGCCGGAATGACCTCGTGAGTGGCACAAACACCTCGCTTGGGACTAATGTAACTCGTAGGAACTGAGCGAGCGATCACGGGTCTCCCGATTGGAGAATACGATGATAATTCTCATATTTTTAGACTTCGGCATAACAATAAGCCGTTAGAGGGGGAAACCCCAAAACAGCCCCAGAACGGCCCCGTGAGTGGAACCAACACCTCGCTCGATACCAATGTAACTCGAAAGAACTGATCGCGCGATCACGGGACTCTCAATTTGAGAATACGATGATAATTTAAAAAAATAAAGACTTAGGAAACTCATGGCGTTAGTGGGGGAAAATCCAAAATAGCCCCCGAACGGCCCCGTGAGTGGCGACAACACCTCAAAAGGGACCAATGTAACTCGTACGAACTGTTCGCGCGATCACGGGACTGCTAATTTGAGAATACGATGATAATTTTCATATTTCTAGACTTAGGCATACAAAGAGGGCGTTAGTGGGGGAAAACTCGAAACAACCCCCGAACGGCCCCGTGATTGGCACTAACACTTCGCACGGGACCAATGTAACTCGTACGAACTGATCGCGCGATCATGGTACTACCGGTTTGAGAATACGACAATAATTTAAAAATATTAGGACTTAGGCAAAACATGGTGTAAGTGAGGGGAACCTCGAAATAGCCCCCGTACGTCCCCGTGTGTGGCACCAACACTTCGCATGGGACCAATGTAATTTGTAGGAACTGACTACGTGATCATAGGACTCCCAGTTTGAGAATACAATGATAATTTAAAAATACCAGGACTTAGGTAGAACTTGGCGTTAGTGGGGGAAAACTTGAAACAGCCTCGATCGGACCCGTGAGTTCCACCAACACCAAGCACGGGACCAACGTAACTCGTACGAACTGACCACACGATCATAGGGCTCTCGGTTTGAGAATACGATAACAATTTAAAAATATCAGGCTTAGGCAAAACATGGCGTTAGTGTGGGAAAATCCAAAACAACCCCCGAACGGCCCCGTGAGTGGCACCTACACCTCTCACGGGAACAATGTAACTCATACGAATTGACCGTGCTATCACGGAACTCACGGTTTGAGAATAACATGAAAATTTGACAATTTTTAGACTTTGAAATACTAATAAGGCGTTAGTGGGGGGAAACTCAAAACAGCCCCCGAACGGCCCCATGAGTGGCACCAACACCTCGCTCAGAACCAATGTAACTCCAAAGAACTAACCGCGCAATCACGGGACTCCCGGTTCCCCGTGAGTGGTTCCAAGACCTCACACGGGACCAATGTAACTCGTCCGAACTGACCGCGCAATCGCGAGACTGCCAATTGGAGAATACAACTATAATTTTCATATTTCTAGACTTAGGCATGAAAATAGGGCGTTAGTGGGGGAACCCGATACATGCCCTAAACGGCCCCGTGAGTGGCACCAACACCTCGCAGGGGGACAATGTAACTCTTACGAACTATCCGCGCGATCACGGGTCTCCCGGTTAGACAATACGATAATAATTTAAAAATAACAAGACTTAGGAAAAAACATGGCGTTAGTGGGGAAAACCCAAAATTGCCCCCAAACGGCCCGTGAGTGGTACTAACACCTCGCACAGGACCAATGTAATTCGTAGGAACTGGCCACGTGATTATAGGACTCCCGATTTGAGAATACGAAGATAATTTAAAAACATTAGGACTTAGGCAAAATATGGCGTTAGTGGGGCAAAACCCCAAACATCCCCCGAATGGCCCCGAGAGTGGCACTAACACCTCGCACGGGACCAATGTAACTCGTACGAATTGATCACGCGGAGACGAGACTCCCGGTTTGAGAATACGATGATAATTTGCATATTTCTAGACTTAGGCTTAAAACCTTGCCTTTAGTGGGCGAAAAATCGATACAGCCCCCGAACGACCCTATGTGTGGCACCAACACCTCGCACGGAACCAATGTAACTCATACTAACTGACCGCGTGATCACGGGTCTTCGGGTTTGAGAATATGAAGATAATTTAAAAATATCAGGACTTAGGCAAAACATGGCATGTGGGGGAAAACCCGAAACAGCCCCCGAACGGCCCCATGAGTAGCACTAACACCTCGAACGGGACCAATGTAACTCGTACGAACTGACTGCGCGAGCATGGGACTCCCAGTTTGAGAATATGTCGATAATTAACATATTTCTAGACCTAGGCATATATATAGGGCGTTAGTGGGGGAAAACCCGAAACAACCCCCAAATGGCCCCGTGAGTGGCACCAACACCTCCCACCGGACCAATATAACTCGAACAAACTTACTGCGTTATCATAGAACTTCCGATTTGAGAATACGTTGGTAATTTTCATATTTCTAGTTTAGGCTTAAAACCTTGCCTTAAGTGGGTGAAAACCCGAAACAGCCCCCGAACGACCCCGTGTGTGGCACCAACACCTCGCACCGGACCAATATAACTCGTACGAACTAATCGCGGAATCACGGGACTTCCAATTTGAGAATACGAAGATAATTTAACAATATCAGGACTTAGGAAAAGCATGGCGTGAGGTGGAAAACTTGAAACTACCCCCCGAACGGCCCCGTGAGTGGCAACAACACCTCGCACGGGACCAATGTAACTCATACGAACTGACCGCGCGATCACGGGACTTTCGGTTTGAGAATACGACGATAATTAAAAAATATAAGGACTTAGGCAAAACATGGCTTTATTGGGGGAAAACCCGAAACAACCCCCGAACGGCCTCGTGAGTGGCACCTACACCTCGCACGGGACCAATGTAACTCGTTCGAACTGACCGCGCAATCACGTGACTCCCATTTTGAGAATACGATGATAATTCACATATTTTTAGACTTCGGCATAATTACAAGTCGTTAGTGGGGGAAAACCCGATATAGCCCCCGAACGGTCCCGTGAGTGGCACCAAGACCTCGGCCGGGATAAATGTAACTCAAAAGAACTGAATGCGTGATCAAGAAACTCCCGGTTTGAGAATACGACGATAATTTTTAAATATCAGGACTTTGGCAAAACATGGCGTTGGTGGGGGAAAACCCGAAATAGCCTCCGAACGTCCCCGTGAGTGGCGCCAACACCTCAAAAAGGACCAATGTTACTCGTAAGAACTGACCGCACGATCACGAGACTGCTAATTTGAGAAAATGATGATAATTTTCATATTTGAAGACTTAAGCATACAAATAGGGTGTTAGTGGGGGAAAGCCCGAAACTGCCCCCGAATGGCCCCACGCGTGGCAGTAACACCTCGAACGGGACCAATGTAACTCGTATGAACTGATCGTGCGATTAGTGGACTCTCGATTTATGAATACGACAATAATTTAAAAATATCAGGACGTAGGCAAAACATGGCGTTTGTGGCAGAAAACCCGAAATAACTCCCGAACAGCTTGCGAGTGGCACCAAGACCTCTCACGAGACCAATGTAACGTGAAGGAACTGATCGTGCGATGACATAACTCCCTGTTTGGGAATACGATGATAATTTAAAAATATCAGGGCTTTGGTAAAACATGGCATTAGTGGGGTAAAACCCGAAAGAACCCCTGAACGGCCAGTAGGTGGAACCAACACCTCGCTCGGGACCAATGTAACTCATATGAACTGACCGCGCGATCCCAGGACTCCCGGTTTGAGAATACGAGGATAATTCGTATATTTCTAGACTTGGCATAATCAAAAGGCATTAGTGGAGAAAACCCGAAATAGTCCCGAACGGCCTCGTGAGTGGTACCAACACCTCGCTTGGACCAATTTGACTCGAAAGAAATGACCGCGCGATCACGAGACTCCTAGTTTGGGAATACGACGATAATTTAAAAATATCAGGACTTACGCAAAGCGTAGCGTTAGTGGGGGAAAACCTGAAATAGCCATCGAACGGTCCCATGATTGGCGCCAACACCTCACTCGGGACCAACGTAATTCATTCAAACTGACCGCATGATCACGGGATTGTTAATTTGAGAATAAGATTATAATTTTCATATTTCTGGACTTAGGCATAAAAACTGGGTGTTAGTTGGGAAAAACTCGAAACAACCCCCGAATGGCCCCGTGATTGGCACTAACACTTCGCACAGGACCAATGTTACTCGTATGAACAGATTGCGCGATCACGGGACTCCTAGTTTAAGAATACGATAATAATTTAAAAATATTAGGACTTAGGAAAAACAAGGCGTTAGTGGGGGAAAACTCGAAACAACCCCCGAACGGACCAGTTGGTGGCTCCAACACCTCGCACGGGACCAATGTAACTCGTAGGAACAGACCACATGATCACATGACTCCCGGTTTGAGAATACGATGATAATTTAAAAAAATTAGGACTCTGGCAAAACATGGCGTTAGTGGGGGAAATCCCAAATAGCTCCCGAACGGTCGTGTGAGTGGAACCAACACCTCGTACGGGACCCATGTAACTCGTACGAACTGTTCGCGTGATCACGGGACTCCTGGTTTGAGAATACGATGATCATTTTCAGATTTCTAAACTTAGGCTTAAAACATGGTGTTACTGGGGGAAAAAATAAAATAGACCCCGAACGCCCCCGTGAGTGGAACCAACACCTCGTAGGGAACCAATGTAACTCGTATGAACTGATCACACGATCACAGGACTCCCGATTTGAGAATACGATGATATTTTGCATATTTCAAGACTTAGGATTAAAACCGTGCCTTTAGTGGGTGAAAACCCGAACACAACCCCCGAGCGGCCCCGTGTGTGGCACCAACACCTCACACGGGATCAATGTAAGTCGTACAAAATGTCCGTGCAATCACAGGACTTCCGATTTTAGAATACGAAAATAATTAAAAAATATCAGGACTAAGGCAAAATATGGCATGAGGGGGAAAACCCAAAACATCCCCCGCACGGCCTCGTGAGTGGCAACAACACCTCGCACGGGACCAATGTAACTAGTACGAAAAGAACGCCCGATCAAGGGACTTTCGATTTGATAATACGACGATAATTTAAAATTTTCAGCACTTAGGTAAAATATGGAGTTAGGCGGAATAACCGAAACCGCTCCCGAACGGCCCCGTGAGTGGCACCAACACCTCGCACGGGACCAATGCAACTCGTCTGAACTGACCGTTCAATCATGGGACTTCCAATTTGAGAATATGAAGATAATTTAAACATATCCGAAATTAGCCAAAACATGGCGTGAGGAGGCAAACCTGAAACTACCCCCGAACGGCCCTGTGAGTGGCAATAACCCCTCGTACGGGACCAATGTAACTCATACGAACAGACCGCGCGATCATGAAACTTTCGGTTTGAGAATACGATGATAATTAAAAAATATCAGGACTTAGGTAAAACATGGCGTTATTGGTGGAAAACCCGAAACAACCCCGAATGGCCCTGTGAGTGGCACCAACACCTTACACGGGACCAATGTAACTCGTTCGAACTGACCGCGCAATCAAATGACTCCCATTTTGAGAATACGATGATAATTCGTATATTTCTAGACTTCGGCATAATTACAGGTCGTTAGTGGGGGAAAACCCGATATAGCCCCCGAATGGACCCATGAGTGGCACCAACACCTCGGTTGGGACAAATGTAACTCGAAAGAACTGAACACGTGATCACAAGACTCCCGGTTTGAGAATACGACGATAATTTTAAAATATCAAGACTTCGGCAAAACATGGCGTTGGTGGGGGAAAAACCAAAATAGCCCCCGAACGTCCCCGTGAGTGTCGCCAACACCTCAAAAGGGACAAATGTTACTCGTAAGAATTGACCGCACGATCACGAGACTGCTAATTTGAGAAAATGATGATATTTTGCATATTTCAAGACTTAGGGATACAAATAGGCTGTTAGTGGGGGAAAGCCCGAAACTTCCCCCGAACCCCACGTGTGGCAGTAACACCTAGAACGGGACGAATGTTACTCGTATGAACTGATCGCGCGATCATTGGACTCCCGATTTGTGAATACGACAATAATTTAAAAATATCAGGACTTAGGTAAAACATGGCTTTTATGGCGGAAAACTCGAAAGAACCCCCGAACAGCTTGCGAGTACCACCGAGACCTCGCACGAGACCAATGTAATGCGAAGGAACTGACCGTCCGATGATATGACTTCATGTTCAAGAATACGATGATAATTTAAAAATATCAGGAATTAGGCAAAACATGGCATTAGTGGGGTAAAACCCAAAACAACCCCTGAACAGCCAGTGAGTGGCACCAACACCTCGCTCGGGACCAATGTAACTCATAGGAACTGACCGCGCGATCACAGGACTCCCGGTTTGAGAATACGATTATAATTCGTATATTTCTAGACTTGGCATAATCAAAAGGCATTAGTGGGGGAAAACCCGAAACAACCCCGAACGGCCTCGTGAGTGGCACCAATACCTTGCTCGGGACCAATGTAACTCGAAAGAAATGACCGCTCGATTGTGAGACTCCCGGTTTGGGAATATGACGATAATTTAAAAATATCAGGACTTAGGCAAAACATAGCGTTAGTGGGGTAAAACCTGAAATAGCCATCGAACGGCCCCGTGATTGGCGCCAACATCTCGCTCCGGACCAACGTAACTCGTTTAAACTCACCGCGCGATCACGGGATTGTTAATTTGAGAAGAAGACGATAATTTTCATATTTCTAGACTTAGGCATAAAAACTGGGCGTCCGTGGGGGAAAACTCGAAACAACCCCCGAATGGCCCCGTGATTGGCACTAACACTTCGCACAGGACCAATGTAACTCGGATGAACTGATTGCGTGATCACGGGACTCCTAGTTTGAGACTATGATAATAATTTAAAAATATTAGGACTTAGGAAAAATAAGGCGTTAGTGGGGGAAAACTCAAAACAGCCCCCGAACGGCCCCGTGAGTAGCACCAACACCATGCACGGGACTAATGTAACTCGTAAGAACTGAGCGCATGATCACATGACTCTCGGTTTGAGAATACGATGATAATTTAAAAATATTAGGACTTAGGAAAAACATGGCGTCAGTGGGGGAACCCCAAACAACTCCCAAACGGCCGTGTGAGTGGAACCAGCGCCTCGTACGGGACCCATGTAACTCGTACGAACTGATCGCGTGATCACATGACTCCTATTTTGAGAATACCCTCATCATTTGCATATTTTTAGACTTATGCTTAAAACATGGGGTTAGCGGAGGAAAACCTAAAATAGACCCTGAACGGCCCCGTGAGTGGCATCAACACCTTGCACGAAACCAATGTAACTCGTATGAACTGACCGCACGATCACAGGACTCCCGATTTGAGAATCCAATGTCATTTTGCATATTTCTAGACTTAGGATAAAAACATTGCCTTTAGTGGGTGAAAACCCGAAACAGCCCCCGAGCGGCCCCGTGTGTGGCACCAACACCTCGCACGGGGCCAATGTAAGTCGTACGAACTGTTTACACAATCACGGGACTTCCGATTTGAGAATACGAAAACAATTAAAAAATATTAGGACTTAGGCAAAACATGGCATGAGGGGGAAAACCCAAAACATCCCCCGAACGGCATCGTGAGTGGCAACAACACCTCGCACGGGACCAATGTAACTCGTACGAAAAGAACGCCCGATCAAGGGACTTTCGATTTGAGAATACGACGATAATTTAAAAATTTCAGCACTTAGGTAAAACATGGAGTAAGGCGGAATAACCAAAACAGACCTCGGACGGCCCCGTGAGTGGCACCAACACCTCGCACGGGACCAATGTAACTCGTACGAACTGATCGCGCGATCGTGGGACTTTCGATTTGAGAATATGACGATAATTTAAAAATATCAGGACTTCGGTAAAACATGGCATTAGTGGGGGAAAACCCGAATCATCCCCTGAACGGCCTGATAAGTGGAACCAACACTTCGAATGGGAACAATGTAACTTGTACGAACTGACTGGGCGATCACGGGACTCCCGGTTTCAGAATACGATTCCAATTTGCGTATTTCTAGATAAATACAGGGTGTTAGTTGGGGGAAACCTGAAACAGCCCCTGTACAGCCCCGTGAGTGGCACCAATACCTCACTCAAAACCAATGTAACACATAGTAACTGACCGCGCAATCACAGGACTCCCGGTTGGAGAATACGATGATACTTCTCATATTTCTATACTTGGCATAATAAAAAGGCATTGGGTGGGGGAAAACCCGAAACAGCCCCGCACGGCCTCGAGAGTGGAACATACACCTCGCTCGGGACCAATGTAACTTGAAAGTAACGATCGTGCCATCACGGGACTCCCGTTTTGGGAATACGACAATAATTTAAAAATATCAGGACTTAGGCAAAAACATGGCGTTAGTGGGGGAAAACCCGAAATAGCCATCGAACGACCCCGTGATTGGCGCCAACTCCTCGCTCGGGACCAACGTAACTCGTGCAAATTGATTGCACGATCACGGGACTGCTAATATGAGATTACGACGATAATTTGCATATTTCTACACTTAGGCATAAAAACTGGGCGTTAATGGGGGAAAACTCGAAACAACCCCCGAATGGCCTGGTGATTGGCACTAACACTTCGCACGGGACCAATGTAATTCATACAACAGATTGCGCGATCATGGGATTCCCGATTTTAGAAAACGATAATAATATAAAAATATTAGGACTTAGGCAAAACATTGCGTTAGTGGGGGAAAACCCGAAACAACCCCCGAACGACCCCGTTAGTGGCACCCACACCTCGCACGAGACCAATGTAACTCATAGGAACTGACCCCGTGATCACATGACTCCCGATTAGAGAATGCGACAATAATTTAAAAATATCAGGACTTAGGCAAAACTTGGCGTTAGTCGGGGGAAACCTAAAATAGCTCCCGAACGGCCCTGTGAGTGGCACCAGCACCTCGTACGGGACCAATGTAACGCGTATGAACTGCTCGCATTATCATGGGACTCCCGGTTTGAAAATACGATGATAATTTTCATATTTCTAGACATAGGCTTAAAACATGGCGTTGGTGGGCGAAAACCCGAAAAAGACCCCGAACGGCCCGGCGAGTGGCCCCAACACCTCGCACGGGACCAATGAAACTTGTACGAACTGACCGCACATTCACAGGACTCCCGATTTGAGAATACGATGATAATGTGCATATTTCTAGACTTAGGCTTAAAACTTTGCCTTTAGTGGGTGAAAACCCAAAACTGCCCCCGAAAGGCCCCGTGTGTGGCGCCAACACCTCGCCAGGACCAATGTAAGTCATACGAACTTACCGCGCCATCACGGGACATCCGATTTGAGAATACAAAGATAATATAAAAATATCAGGACTTAGGAAAAGAATGGCGTAAGGGGGAAAACCCAAAACATCCCCCGAGAGGCCCCGTGAGTGGCAAAAACACCTCGCACGGGACAATGTAACTCGTACGAACTGACCGCACGATCACGGGACATACGGTTTGAGAAAATGAGGACAATTTAAAAATATCAGGACTTAGGCAAAACTTGGCGTTGGTGGGGGAAAACCCGAAATAGCCCCCGAACGGCCCTGTTAGTGGCACCAACACCTCGAACGGGACCAATGTAACACGAAGGAAGTGACCGCACGATGATAGGACTCCTAGTTCGAGAATACGATGATAATTTTAAAATATCAGGACTTAGGCAAAACTTGGAGGTAGTGGGGGAAAACCCGAAACAACCCCCAAACGGCCTAGTGAGTTGCACCAACACCTCGCTCGGGACCAATGTAACTCATAGGAACTCATTGCGCGATCACAAGACTCCTGATTTGAGAATACGATGATAATTCAAATGTTTCTAGACTTTGGCGTAATGACAAGGCATTAGTGGGAGAAAACTGGAAACAGACCCCGGACGGCCCCGTGTGTGGCACGAACACCTCACACGAAACCAATGAAACTTCTACGAACTGACCGCGCGATCACGGGTCTTCTGGTTTGAGAATACGATGAAGATTTAGAAATATAAGGACTTAGGCAAAACATGGCATTAGGAGGAATACCCAAAATAGCCCCCGAACGGCCCCATGAGTGGTACCAACAACTCGCACGGGACTAATGTAACTCGTACGAACTGACCGTGCGATCCTGATACTTTTGATTTGAGAATATGACGATAATTTAAAAATATCAGGACTTCAGCAAAACATGGCGTTAGTGGGGGAAACCCAGAATACCCCCCGAATGGCCCCGTGAGTGGCATCAACACTTTGCACGGGACCAATGTAACTTATACGAACTGACTGTGCAATCACGAGACTCCAGGTTTAAGAATACGATGATAATTTGAATATTTCTAGACTTAGGCATAAATACAGGGCGTTATTGGGGGAAAACTTGAAACAACTCCCGAACGGCCCCGTGAGTGGCACGTACACCTCGCTCGGAACCAATGTAACTCATTGGAACTGACCGCGCGATCACAGGACTCACGGTTTGAGAATACGATGATAATTAGCATATTTCTAGACTTCAGCATAATAAAAGGGCATTAGTGGGTGAAAACCCGAAACAGCCTCGAACGGCCTCGTGAGTGGCACCAACACCTCGCTCGGGACCAATGTAACTCGAAAGTAATGATCTTGGGATCATGTGACTCCCTATTTGAGAATACGACGATAATTTAAAAATAGCAGGACAAAGGGAAAACATGGCGTTAGTGGAGGAAAACCCGAAACGACCATCGATCGGCCCCGTGAGTGGCGCCAACTCATCGGACGGGATCAACGTTACGCGTTCAAACTGACCGCACGACCACATGACTACCAATTTGAGAATACGATGATAATTTGCATATTTCCAGAGTTAGGCATAAAAAATATGGCATTAGTGGGGGAAAAGTTAGGCATAAAAAATAAGGCGTTAGTGGGGAAAAACTTGAAACAACCCCCGAACGGCCCCGTGAATGCCACCAAACCCTCACACGGGACCAATGTAACTCGTACGAACTGACAGCACGATCATAGGACTTCTAGTGTGAGAATACGATAATAATTTAAAAATATCAGGACCTAAGAAAAACATGGCGTTAGTGGTGGAAAACCCCAAACAACCCCCGAACCGCCCCGTGAGTGGCGCCAACAGCTCGCACGGGACCAATGTAACACGTACGAACTGACCCATGCGATCACGGGACTCCCGATTTGAGAATACGATGATAATTTAAATATTTCTAGACTTTGGCATAATAACAAGGCATTAGTTGGGGAAAACTGGAAATAGCCCCCGAATGGCCCCGTGAGTGGCACAAACTCCTCGTTCAGGACCAATGTAACACGAAAGAACTGATTGCGTGATCATGGGACTCCCGGTTTGAGAATACGATGATAATTTAAAAATATCCGGACTTACGTAAAACATGGCGTTGGTGGGGGAAAACCCAAAATAGTCCCCCGAATGTCCCTGTGAGTGGCGCCAACACCTCAAAAGGGACCAATGTAACTCGTATGACTAACTGCACGGTCACGGGACTACTAATTTGAGAATACAACTATAATTTGAATATTCTTACAGTTAGGAATAAAAATAGGGTATTAGTGGGGGAAATACGAAACAACCCACGAACGGCCCCGTGAGTGATACCAACACCATGCACAGGACCAATATAACTTGTACGAATGGCCCCGTGCGTGGCACCAATACCTCGCATGGGACCAACGTAACTTGTACTAACTGACCACGTGATCACAAGACTTCCAGTTTGAGAATACGAAGATAATTTAAAAATATCAGGACTTAGGAAAAACATGGCATTAGTGGGTGAAAACCCGAAACAGCCCCCGAACGACCCCGTGAGTGGCGCCAACACCTCGAACGGGACCAATGTAACTCGTACGAACTGACCACGCCATCACTAGACTCCCGGTTTGAGAATACGATGATTTTTTTCGTATTTCAACACTTCAGCATGATAACAAGGTATTAGTGGGGGAAAAACTGAAACATCCCCTGAACGGCCTCGTAAGTGGTACCAACACCTCGCTCGGGTCCAATGTAACTCGAAAGAACTAACCGTGCAATCACGGGACTCCCGAATTGAGAAAAAGATGATAATTTAAAAATATCAAGACTTAGGCAAAACGTGGCGTTAGTGGGGGAAAACCCGAAATAACCACCGAACGGCCCCGTGAGTGGCACCAAGACCTCGCACGGGACCAATGTAACTCGTACGAACTGATCACCTGATCACGGGACTACCGGTTTGAGAATATGAATATAATTTTCATATTTTTAAATTTAGGCATAAAAGCAGGGCACTAGTGGGGGAAAACCCGAACGGCCCCGTGAATGGCACCAACACCTCGTACATGACTAATGTAACCTATAGAAATTGACCGCGCGATCACAGGACTATTAATTTTAAGAATACGATGATAATTTAAAAATATCAGGACTTAGGCAAAACATGGCGTTAGTGGGGGAAAACTTGAAACAACCCCCAAACGACCCCGTGAGTGGCACCAACACCTCGCACGAGATCAATGTAACTCATAGGAACTGATCGCGCGACCACGGGACTCCCAGTTTGAGAATACGATGATAATTTGCATATTTCTAGACTTCCGCATAATAACAAGGCGTTAGTGGTGGAAAACCCGAAACAGCCCCCGAACGGCCCCGTGAGTGGCACTAACAACTCGTTCGGTACTAATATAACTCGAAAGAACTCACCATGAGATCACGGGACTCCTGGTCTGAGAATACGATGATAATTTAAAAACATCAGGACTTAGGCAAAACATGGCGTTAGTGGGGGAAAACCCAAACCCAAACCCAAAATAGACCCCGAACGGCCCCATGAGTGGTGCCAACACCTCGCACGGGACCAATGTAACTCGTACGAACTCACCGCCCGATTACGGGAATGCCGACCTGAGAATACGTCTATCAATTTCGTATTTCTAAAATTAGGCATAAAAATAGGGCGTTAGTGGAGGAAAATCCGAACGGCCCCGTGAGTGGCACCAACACCTCGCACGGGACAAATGTAACACGTACGAATTGACCGCGTGATCAAGTAACTCCCCGTTTGTGAATACGACAATTATTCAAAAATATCATGACTAAGGCTAAACATGGCGTTCCTGGGGGAAAACCCAAAATAGCCCCCGAACGGCGCCGTGAGTGGCACCAACACCTCGCACGGGACCAATGTAACTTGTAGGAACTGACCGTGTGATCATAGGACTCCCAATTTGAGAATTCGATGATAATTTTCATATTTCTAAACTTAAGCTTATAACCTTGCCTTTAGTGGGCCAAAACCCGAAACAACCCTCGAACGACCCCGTGAGTGGCAACAACACCTCGCATGGGACCATTGTAACTCGTACGAACTGACCGCGTGATCACAGGACATCTGGTTTGAGAATCCGAAGATAATTCAAAAATATCAGGACATAGGAAAAACATGGCGTTAGTGGGGGAAAACACGAAACAGCCCCCGAACGGCCCGTGAGTGGCACCAACACCTTGCACGGGGCCAATGTTACCGTACGACCTGACCGCGCGATCGCAAGACTCCCGATTTGAGAATACGACGATAATTTTCATATTTCTAGACTTAGGCATAAAAATAGGGAGTTAGCGTGGGAAAACTCGAAACATCCCCCGACGGCCCCATGAGTGGCACCAACACCTCGCTCGGGACCAATGTCACTCATAGGAACTCACCGCGCGATCACGGGACTCCCAGCTGGAGAATACGAGGATAATTTCCATATTTCTACACTTCGGCATAATAACAAGGCGTTAGTGGGGGAAAACCCGAAACATCCCCCGAACGTCCCATGAGTGGCGCCAACGCCTCGCTCGAGACTAATGTAACTCGTACGAACTGACCACGCGATCACGTTACAGATGATTGGAGAATACGAATATAATTTTCATATTTCTAAACATAGGCATAAAAATTGGGCGTTAGTGGGGTAAAACACGAATGGCCTCGTGCGTGGCACCAACACCTCGTACGGGACCAATATAACTCGTACAAACTGACCACGCGATCACGGGACAACCGATTTGAGAATACGAATATAATGTTCATATTTCGAAACATAGGCATAAAAATAAGGCATTAATGGGGGAAAGCCCGAACGGCCCCGTGAGTGGCACCAACACCTCTCATGGGACAAATGTAACTCGTATGAACTGATCGGGTGATCACGTGACTCTCGATTTGAGAATATTACAATAATTTAAAAATATCACGACTTAGGCAAAACATGGGGTTAGTGGGGGAAATCCGAAATAGCCCCTGAACAGCCCCGTGAGTGGAACCAACACCTCGCATGGGACCAATGTAACTCGTAGGAACTGACAGCGCGATCGCATGAATCCTGAATTGAGAATGCAACGATAATTTAAAAATTTGAGGACTTAGGCAAAACATGGCGTTACTGGGGGAAAACTCGAAATAGCCCCCAAATGACCCCGTGAGTGGCACCAACACCTCACATGCGACCAATGTAACTCATACAAAATGACCGCGCAACCACGGGACTCCTGGCTTGAGTATATGACGATGATTTGCATATTTTTAGACTTTGGCTTAAAACCTTGTGTTTAGTGGGCGAAAACCTGAAACATCCCCCGAACGGCCCCATGAGTGGCACCAACACCTCGCTCGGGACCAATGTTACTCATAGGAACTGACAGCACGATCAAGGGACTCCCGGTTAGTGAATACAACAATAATTTGCATATTTATAGACTTCGGCATAATAACAAGGCGTTAGTGGGGGAAAACCCAAAACAACCCCCAAATGGCCCCGTGAGTGGCACTAATAACTCGCTCGGGACCAATGTAACTCCAAAGAACTGACCATGCGATCACATGACTCCTGGTTTGAGAATACAACGATAATTTAAAAACAACAGGACTTAGGTAAAACATGGCGTTAGTGGGGGAAAAGCCAAAATTGACCCTGAATGACCCCGTGAGTGGTGCCAACACCTCGCACGGGACCAATGTAACTCGTACGAACTCACCGTGCGATCACGGGAATGCCAATCTTAGAATACGACTATTAATTTCGTGTTTCTAAACATAGACATAAAAATAGGGCGTTAGTGGAGGAAAACCGGAATGACCCAGTGAGTGGCACCAACACCTCGCACGGGATAAATGTAACTCATACGAACTGACCGCGTGATCATGGGGCGGCCCGTTTGAGAATACGACAATAATTTAAAAATATCACGACTTATTCTAAACATGGCGTTAGTGGGGGAAGACCCGAAATAGCCCCCGAACGTCCCCGTGAGTGGAACCAACACCTCGCACGGGACCAATGTAACTCATAGGAACTGACCGCGTGATCACATGACTCCCGACTTGAGAATACGACGATAATTTAATAATATCAGGAATTAGGTAAAATATGGTGTTAGTGAGGGGAAACCCGAAACATCCCCCAAACGGCCCCGTGATTGGCACCAACACCTCGCACGGGACCAATGTAACTCATACGAACTGACCGCGCGACCACGGGACTCCTGGCTTGAGTATATGACGATGATTTGCATATTTATAGACTTAGGATTAAAACCTTGCCGTTAGTGGACGAAAACCCGAAATAGTCCCCGAACGGCCCTATGAGTGGCAACAACTCCTCGCACGGGACAAATGTAACTCGTACGAACTGACCGTGCGATCACAGGACTTCCGGTTTGAGAATATGAAGATAATTAAAAAATATCAGGACTTAGGCAAAACACGGCGTTAGTGGGGAAAAACTCAACACTAACCCCGAACGGCCCCTTGAGTGGCACCAACACCTCGCACGGGACCAATGTAACTCGTACGAACTGACCGCGCGATCACAAGACTCCTGATTTGAGAATATATTGATAATTTTCATATTTTTAGAATTAGGCATAAAAATAGGGAGTTAGCGGGGGAAAATCCGAAACATCCCCCGAACGGCCCCATGAGTGGCACCATCACCTCGCTCGGGATAAATGTCACTTATAGGAACTCACCGCGCGATCACGGGATTCCCTGTTGGAGAATACAATGATAATTTACATATTTCTACACTTCGGCATAATAAGAAGGCGTTAGGGTGGGGAAACCCGAAACAACCACTGAACGGCACCGTGAGTGGCACCAACACCTCGTTCGAGACCAATGTAACTAGAAAGAACTGACTGCCTGATCACGGGACTCCCAGTTTGAGAATAAGGCGATAATTTAAAAATATCAGGACTTAGGTAACACATGGCGTTAGTGGTGGAAAACCCGGAATAGCCCCCGAACGGCCCCGTGAGTTGCACCAACACATCGCATCGGACAAATGTAACTCGTACGAACCGGCCGCGTGATCGCGATACTCCCGATTTTAGAATACGTCAATAATTTAAAAATATAACAACTTAGGAAAAACATGGCGTTAGTGGACAAAACCCGAAATAGCCCCCGAATGGCCCCGTGAGTGGCACCAACACCTTGCACGGGACCAATATAACTCGTAGGAACTGATCGCGCGATCACATGACTGCAGATTTGAGAATACGATGATAATTTAAAAATATCAGCACTTAGGCAAAACTTGGTGTTAGTGGGGGGAAACCCCAAACAACGCCCAAATGACCCCGTGAGTAGCACCAACATCGCGCAAGGGACCAATGTAACTCGTTGGAACTGACCGCACGATACAGGGACTTCCGGTTGGAGAATATGACGGCAATTTGCATATTTCTAGACTTCGACATAATAACAAGGCATTAGTGGGGGAAAACCCGAAATAGCCTCCAAACGGACCCGTGAGTGGCACTAACAACTCGCTCGGGACCAATGTAACTCGAAAGAACTGACCATGCGATCACGGGACTCCTGGTTTGAGAATACGATGATAATTTGAAAACATCAGGACTTAGGACAAACATGGTGTGAGTGGTGGAAAACCCAAAATAGAACCCAAACGGCCTGATGAGTGGTGCCAACACCTCGCACGGGACCAATGTAACTCATACGAACTCACCGCGCGATTATGGGGATGCCGATCTGAGAATACAACTATCAATTTAATATTTCTAAACTTAGGCATAAAAACTGGGCGTTAGAGGAGGAAAACCCGAACGGCCCAGTGAGTGGCACCAACACCTCATACGGGACAAATATAACTCGTACGAACTGACCGTGTGATCACGGGACTCCCCGTTTGAGAATACGACAATAATTTAAAAATATCATAACTTAGGCTAAACATGGCGTTAGTGGGGGAAAACCCGAAATAGCCCATGAATGGCCACGTGAGTGGCACCAACACCTCGCACGGGACCAATGTAACTCGTACGAACTGACCGTGTGATCACAGAACTCCCGATTCGAGAATCTGAAGATAATTTAAAAATATCAGGACTTAGGCAAAACATGGCGTTAGTGTGGGAAAAGCCGAAACATCCCCCAAACGGCCCCATGAGTGGCACTAACACCTCGTACGAGACCAATGTAACTCATATGAATTGACCGCGCAACCACCGGACTCTCGGTTTGAGAATACGGCGATAATTTGCATATTTCTAGACTTAGGCTTAAATCCTTGCCATTAGTGGGTGAAAACCCGAAACTGACCCCAAACGGTCCCATGAGCGGCAACAACACCTCGTACGGGAGAAATGTAACTCGTACGAATAGACCGTGCGATCACATGACTTTTAGTTTGAGAATACGAAGATAATTAAAAAATACCAGGACTTAGAAAAAACATGACGTTACTGAGGGAAAACTCGAAACAACCCTCGAACAGCCCCGTGAGTGCCACCAACACCTCTTACGGGACCAATGTATCTCGTACAAACTGACCGCGCGATCACAAGACTCCCGGTTTGAGAATACGACTATAATTTTCATATTTCAAGACTTAGGCAAAAGACTAGGGAGTTGGAGGGGGAAAACCCGAAACATCCCTTGACGGCCCCATGAATGGCACCAAAACCTTGCTCGGGACCATTGTCACTCATAGGAACTCACCGCGCGATCACGGGACTCCCAGTTGGAGAATACGATGATAATTTGCATATTTTTTCACCTTGGCATAGTAACAAGGCGTTAGTGGGGGAAAACTCGAAACATCCCCCGAACGGCCCCGTGAGTGGCACCAACACCTCGCTCAGGACCAATGTAACTCGAAAGAACTGACTGCGCGATCACGAGACTCCCGGTTTGAGAATACGATGATAATCTAAAAATATCAGGACTTAGGCAAAACATGGCATTAGTGGGGTAAAACCCGAAATAGCCCCCAAACGGCCCCATGAGTGGCACCACCACCTCGCACGGGACCAAAGTAACTCGTACAAACTGACCACGCGATCACGGGATTGCCGATTTGAGAATACGAATATAACTTTCATCTTTCTAAACTTAGGCATAAAAATAGGGCGTTAGTGGGGGAAAACTGGAACGGCCCTGTGAGTGGCACCAACCCCTCGCACGGGACCAATGTAACTCGTACGAACTGACCACACGATAACGGGACCGCAAATTTGAGAATACGAATAAAATTTTCATATTTCTAAACTTAGGCATAACAATAGGGCGTTAGTGGGGGAAAACCCGAACGGCCCTGTGAGTGGCACCAACACCTCGCATGGGATTGATGTAACTCGTATGACCTAACCGCGTGATCATGGGACTCCCGGTTTGAAAATACAACAATAATTTAAAAATATCACGACTTAGGCAAAACATGGCGTTAGTGGGGGAAAACTCGAAATAGCCTATGAATAGCCCCGTGAGTGGCACCAACACCTCGTACGGGACCAATATAACTCGTAGCAACTGACCCCGCGATCATAGGACTCCCGATTTGACAATATGACGATAATTTAAAATTTTTAGGACTTAGGCAAAATATGGCGTTAGTGGGGGAAAACCCGAAACAACCCCCAAACGACCCCGTTAGTGGAACCAACACCTCGCACGGGACCAATGTAACTCATATGAACTGAGCGTGCGACCATGGGACACCCGGTTTGAGAATACGATCAAAAATTACATACTTCTAAACTTAAGCTTAAAACCTTGCCTTTAGTGGGCGAAAACCTGAAACAACCCCCGATTGGAGAATACGACGATAATTTGCATATTTCTAGACTTTGGCATAATAACAAGGAGTTAGTGGTGGAAACTCGAAACAGCCATCGAACGGCCCCGTGAGTGGCACTAACAACTCACTCGGGACCAATGTAACTCGAAAGAACTGACCATGCGATCACAGGACTCCTGGTTTGAGAATACGATGATAATTTAAAAACATCTGGACTTAGGCAAAACATGGCGTTAATGGGGGAAAACCCGAAATAGATCCCGAACGGCCTCGTGAGTGGTGCCAACACCTCCCACGGGGCTAATGTAACTCGTATGAACTCACTGCATGATCACGGGGAGACCGATCTGAGAATATGACTATCAATTTCACGTTTATAACCTTAGACATAAAAATTGGGCATTAGTGGAGGAAAATCCGAACGGCCTTGTGAGTGGCACCAATACCTCGCACGGGACAAATGTAACTCATACGAACTGATTGCGCGATCACGGGGCTGCCAGTTTGAGAATACGAATATAATTTAAAAATATCTAAACTTAGGCAAAACATGACGTTAGTGAGGGAAAACCCGAAACATCCCCCAAACGGCTCCGTGAGTGGCACCAACACCTCGTACGGGACAAATACAACTCATACGAACTGACCGCGTGACCACCAAACTCCTGGTTTGAGAATACGTTGATAATTTGCATATTTCTATACTTAGGCTTAAAACCTTGCCTTTAGTGGGCGAAAACCCGAAATAGCCCCCGAACGGCCCCGTGAGTTGCAACAACACCTCGCACGGGACTAATGTAACTCGTACGAATTGACTGCGTAATCACAATACTACCTATTTGAGAATACGAAGATAATTATAAAATATGAGGAGTTAGGTAAAACATGGTTTTAGTAGGGGAAAACTGGAAACTGACCCCGAATGGCCCCGTGAGTGGCACCAATACCTCGCACGGGACCAATGTAACTGGTACGAACTGACCGCGTGATCACAAGACTCCTGATTTGAGAATACGATGATAATTCTCGTATATCTAGACTTAGGTATAAAAATAGGGAGTTAGCGGGGGAATACCCGAAACATCCCCCGAACGACCCCATTAGTGGCACCAACACCTCGCTCGTTACCAATGTCACTAATAGGAACTCATCGCGCGATCACGGGTCTCCCAGTTGGAGAATACGATGATAATTTTCATATTTTTACACTTCGGCGTAATAACAAGGCGTTAGTGTGGGAAAACCCAAAATATTCCCCCGAACGGCCCCGTGAGTGGCACCAACACCTCGCTCGGGACCAATATAACTCGAAAGAACTGACTGCATCATCATGGGACTCCCAGTTTGAGAATAAGGTGATAATTTAAAAATATTAGGACTTGGGCAAAACATGGCGTTAGTGGTGGAAAATCCGAAATAGCCCCCGAACGGCCCCGTGAGTGGCGCCAACACCTCGCATGGGACCAATGTAACTCGTACGAATTGACCACGCGATCACGGGACTGCCGATTTGAGAATATGAATATAATTTTCATATTTCTAAACTTAGGCATAAAAACAGGGCGTTAGTGGGGGGAAAACCTGAATGGCCCCATGAGTGGCACCAACACATCGCATGGGACAAATGTAACTCGTACGAATTGACCGCGTGATCACGGGACTCCCGGTTTTAGAATTCGACAATAATTTAAAAATATCACGACTTAGGCTAAACATGGTGTTAGTGGGGGAAAACCTGAAATAGTCCCCGAACCGCCCCGTGAGTGGCACCAACACCTCGCACGTGACCAATGTAACTCGTAGGAACTGACCGCGTGATCACAGGACTCCCGATTTGAGAATATGACGATAATTTAAAAATATCAGGACTTAGGTAAAACATGGCGTTAGTGGGGGAAAACCTAAAAAATCATCGAAATGGCCCCGTGAGTGGCCAAACACCTCGCACGGGACCAATGTAACTCATACGAACTGACCGCGCGACCACGGGACTCTCGGTTTTAGAATACAAAGATAATTTGCATATTTCTAGACTTAGCCTTAAAACCTTGTCTTTAGTGGGAGAAAACCCGAAACAGCCCCCGAACGGTCCCGTGAGTGGCAACAACACCTCGCACTGGACGAATGTAATCGTACGAACTGACCGGGAGATTAGAGGACTTCCGATTTGAGAATAAGAAAATAATTCAAAAATATCAGGACTTAGGAAAAACATGGCATTAGTGGGGGAAAACTCGAAACAACCCCCGAACAACCCCTTGAATGACACCAAAACCTCGCATGGGACCAATGTAACTCGTACGAATTGATCGCGCAATCACAAGACTCTCAGTTTGAGAATACGACGATAATTTTCATATTTCTAGACATAGGCATAAAAATAGGGAGTTAGCGAGGTAAAACCTGAAACATTCCTCGATGGCTCCATTAGTGACACCAACACCTCGGTCGGGACCAATTCCACTCATAGGAAGTCACGGCTCTATCAAGGGACTCCCAGTTGGAGAATAGGATGATAATTTGCATATTTCCACACTTCGGCATAATAACAAGGCGTTAGTGGGGAAAACCCAAAACATCCCCCGAACGGCCCCGTGAGTGGCACCAACACCTCGCTCAGGACAAATGTAACTCGAAATAACTGACTGCGCGATCACGAGACTCCCGATTTGAGAATACGACGATAATTTAAAAATATCAGGACTTAGGTAAAACATGGCGTTAGTGGGGGAAAACCCGAAATAGCCCCCGAACTGCCCCGTGAGTGGCGCCAACATCTCGCACGGGACCAATGTAAATCGTACGAACAAACCACGCGATCACGGGACTGCCGATTTGAGAATACGAATATAATTTTCATATTTCTAACCTTAGGCATAAAAATAAGGCGTTAGTGGGGGAAAACCCGAATGGCCCCGTGAGTGGCACTAACACCTCGCACGAGGCCAATGTAACTTGTATGAACTGACCACGCGATCACGGGACTGCCGATTTGAGAATACGATTTTAATTTTCATATTTCTAAACTTAGGCATAAAAACTGGGCGTTAGTGGTGGAAAACCCGAACGGCCCTGTGAGTGGCACCAACACCTCACATGGGACAAATGTAACTCGTATAAACTGACTGTGCAAGCAGGGGACTCTCGGTTTTAGGATATGACAATAATTTAAAAATATCACGACTTAGACAAAACATGGCGTTAGTGGGGGGAAATCGAAATAGTTCCCGAACGGCCCCATGAGTGGCATCAACACCTCGCACGGGACCAATGTAACTCGTAGGAACTGACCGTGCGATCACAGGACTCCCGATTAGAGAATACAACGATAATTTAAAAAAATCACGACTTACGAAAAACATGGCGTTAGTGGGGGAAAGACGGAAATAGCCCCCGAACGGCCTAGTGAGTGGCACCAACACCTCGCACGGGGCCAATGTAACTCGTACGAATTGACCACGCAATCACGGGACTTCCGATCTGAGAATACGACTATCAATTTCATATTTCTAAACTTAGGCATAAAAATCGGGCGTTAGTGGAGGAAAACCCGAACGGCCCCGTGAGCGGCACCAACACCTCGCACCGGACCAATGCAACTCATACAAACTAATCACGCGATTGCATAACTGCCTATTTGAGAATACGACTATCAATTTCATATTTATAAACTTAGGCATAAAAATAGGGAGTTAGTGGAGGAAAACCCGAACGGCCCCGTGAGTGGCACCAACACCTCGCACGGGACAAATATAACTCGTACGAACTAACCACGTGGTCACATGACTCCCCGTTTGAGAATACGACAATAATTTAAAAATATCACGACTTACGCAAAACATGGCGTTAGTGGGGGAAAACCAGAAATAGCCCCCGAACGGTTCCGTGAGTGGCAACAATACCTGGCACGGGACTAATGTAACTCGTAGAAACTGGCCGCGTGATCACAGGACTATCTATTTGAGAATACGATGATAATTAAAAAGTATAAGGACATAGGAAAAACATGGCGTTAGTGGTGGAAAACTCGAAACATCCCCCCAAACGGCCGCGTGAGTGGCACCAACACCTCGCACGGGACCAATGTAACTCATAGGAACTGACACGCGACCAGGGGACACCCAGTTTGAGAATACGATTATAATCTCCATATTTCTAGACTTAGCCATAAAACCTTGCCTTTAGTGGGCGAAAACCTGAAAGAGCCCGCGAACGGCCCCATGAGTGGTACCAACACCTCGCTCGGGACCAATGTAACTCGTAGGAACTGACCGCGCGATCAAGGGACTCCCGGTTGGAGAATACGACGATAATGTGCATATTTCTAGACTTCGGCATAATACCAAGGCGTTAGTGGGGGAAACTCGAAACAGCCCCCGAACGGCCCCGTGAGTGTCATTAACAACTCGCTCGGGACCTATGTAAATCGAAAGAACTGACCATGCGATCACGGGACTCCTGGTTTGAGAATACGAAGATAATTTTAAAACATCACGGGACTCCCGTTTGGAGAATATGAGGATAATTTGTACATTTCAAGACTTCAGCATAATAATAAGGCATTAGTGGGGGAAAACCCGAAACCGCCCCCGAATGGCCCCGTGAGTGTCATTAACAACTCACTATGGACCAATGTAACTCGAAAGAAATGACCATGCGGTCAAGAGACTCCGAGTTTGAGAATATGATGATAATTTAAAAATAACAGGACTTAGGCAAAACATGGCGTTAGTGGCGGAAACCCCAAAATAGCCCCTGAACGGCCCCGTGAGTGGTGCCAACACCCCGCAGGGGACCAATGTAACTCGTACGAACTAACCACGCGATCACGGGACTGCCAATTTGAGAATACAAATATATTTTTCATATTTCTAAACTTAGGCATAAAAATAGGGCGTTAGTGGAGGAAAACCCGAACGGCCCCGTGAGTGGCACCAACACCTCGTACGGGACAAATGTAACTCGTACAAAGTGACCACATGATCACGGGACTCCCCGTTCGAGAATACGATAATAATTTAAAAATATCACAACTTAGGCAAAACATAGCGTTAGTGGTGGAAAATCCAAAATATCACCCGAACGGCCCCGTGAGTGGCACCAACACTTCGCATGGGACCAACGTAACTCGTAGGAACTGACCATGTGATCATAGGATTCTCGATTTGAGAATACAACGATAATTTAAAAATATCAGGACTTAGGCAAAAGATGGCGTTGGTGGGGGAAAACTCGAAACATCCCGCAAACGTCCCCGTGAGTGGCACTAAAACCTCGCACGGGACCAATGTTACTCATATGAACTGACCGCACGACCACGAGACTCTCGGTTTTGAGAATACGATGATAATTTGCATATTTCAAGACTTAGGCTTAAAACCTTGCCTTTAGTGGGCGAAAACCTGAAATAGCCCCCGAACGGCTCTTTGAGTGGCAACAACACCTCACATGGGACCAATGTAACTCGTACGAATTGACCGTGCAATCACAGGACTTCCGGTTTGAGAATACGAAGATAATTAAAAAATATCAGGACTTAGGCAAAACATGGCGTTAGTGGGGGAAAACTCGAAACATCCCCCAAAGGGCCCTACGAGTGGCACTAACACCTCGCACGGTACAAATATAACTCGTAGGAACTCACCGCGCGATCATGGGACTCCCGGTTGGAGAATATGATGATAATTTTCGTATTCCTAGAGTTATTCATAAAAATAAGGAGTTATCAGGGGAAAACCCAAAAAATCCCCCGAACGGCCCCATGAGTGGCACCAACACCTCGCTCGGGACCAATGTCACTCATAGGAACTCACCGCGCGATTGCCAGACTCCTAGTTGGAGAATGCAATGATAATTTGCATATTTCTACAGTTCAGCATAATAACGAGGTGTTAGTATGGGAAGACCCGAAACAGCCCCCGAACGACCCTGTGAGTGGCACCAACACCTCGCTCGGGACCAATGTATGTCGAAAGAACTGACCATGCGATCACCACTCCTGGTTTGAGAATACGACAACAATTTAAAAACAACTGGACTTAGGCAAAACATGGCGTTAGTGGGGGAAAACCCAAAATAGCCCCCGAACGGCCCCGTGAGTGGAACCAACACCTCGCATGGGACCAATGTAACTCGTAGGAACTGACCGTGCCATCACATGACTCCAGATTTGAGAATACGAAGATAAATTAAAATTATTAAGACTTAAGTAAGTCATTGCGTTAGTGGTGGGAAACTCGAAACAGACCCTGAACGGCCCCATCAATGGCACCAACACCTTGCACGGGACCAATGTAACTCATACGAACAAATTGGGCGATCACAAGACTCCCGATTTGAGAATACGATGATAATTTTTGTATTTCTAGACTCAGGCATAAAAATAGGGAGTTAGCGGGGGAAACCATAAACATCCCCCGAACGGCCCCATGAGTGGCACCAACATCTCGCTTGGGACCAATGTCACACATAGGAACTCACCGCGCGATCACCGGACTCCTAGTTGGAGAATGGGATGATAATTTACATATTTCTACACTTCGGTATAATAATAAGGCATTAGTATGGGAAAACTCAAAATAGCCCCCGAACGGCCCCGTGAGTGGCACCAACACCTCGCTTGGAACCAATGTAACTCGAAAGAACTGACTGCTTGATCACGAGACTCCTAGTTTGAGAATACGTCGATAATTTAAAAATATCAGAACATAGGCAAAACATGGCGTTAGTGGGGGAAAATTAGAAACATCCCCCCAAAGGGCACCGTGAGTGGCACTAACACCTCGTACGGGACCAATGTAACTCGTACGAACAGGCCACGCGATCACAGGACTGCCGATTTGAGAATATGAATATAATTTTAATATTTGTAAACAGAGGCATAAAAACAGGGCTTTAGTGGGGGAAAACCCGAACGGCCCCGTGAGTGGCACCAACACATCGCATGGGACAAATGTAACTCGTACGAACTGACCGCGTGATCACGAGACTCCCAGTTTTATAATACAATAATAACTTAAAAATATCACGACTTAGGCAAAACATGGCGTTAGTGGGGAAAACATGAAATAGCCCCCGAACGGCCCCGTGAGTGGCACCAACACCTCACACGGGACCAGTGTAACTCATAGGAACTGACCGTGCCATCACATGACTCCCGATTTGAGAATACGAAGATAATTTAAAATATTAGGACTTAGGAAAAACATGGCGTTAGTGGGGGAAAACTCGAAACAGACCCCGAACGGCCCCGTTAGTGGCACCAACACCTCGCAGGGGACCAATGTAACTCATACGAACAAACCGCGTGATCACAAGACTCCCGATTTGAGAATACGAGGATATTTTTTGTATTTCTAGACTCAGGCATAAAAAGAGGGAGTTAGCGGGCGAAAACAAGAAACATCCATCGAACGGCCCCATGAGTGGCACGAACACCTCGCTCGGGACCAATGTCACTCATAGGAACTCACCGCGCGATCGTAGGACTCCTAGTTGGAGAATGCGATGATAATTTGCATATTTCTAGACTTCGTTATAATAATAAGTCATTAGAATGGGAAAACTCGAAATAGCCCCCGAATGTCCCCGTGAGTGGCACAAACACCTCGCTCGGGACCAATGTAACTCATACGAACTGACCACGTGATCACGAGACTCCCGGTTATAGAATCCAACAATAACTTAAAAATATCACGACTTAGGCAAAACATGGCGTTAGTGGGGAAAACTCGAAATAGCCCCCGAACGGCCCCGTGAGTGGCACCAACACCTCGCACGGGAACAATGTAACTCATACGAACAAACCACGCGATCACAAGACTCCCGATTTGAGAATATAACGATAATTTTTTTATTTATAGACTCAGGCATAAAAATAGGAAGTTAGTGGGGGGAAATAAGAAACATCCGCCGAACGGCCCCATGAGTGGCACCAACACCTCGCTCGGGACCAATGTCACTCATAGGAACTCACCCCGCGATCACCGGACTCCTAGTTGGAGAATGCGATGATAATTTGCATATTTCTACCCTTCGGCATAATAATAAGGCATTAGTATAGGAAAACTCGAAACAACCCCCGAACGGACCGGTGAGTGGCACCAACACCTCGCTCGGGACCAATGTAAATCGAAAGAACTTATTGCTTGAACACGAGACTCCCAGTTTGAGAATAATTTGATAATTTAAAAATATCAGGACTAAGGCAAAACATGGCGTTAGTGGGGGAAAATTCGAAACTTCCCCCCAAACGGCCCCGTGAGTGGCACTAACACCTCGAACGGGAAATGTAACTGTACGAATAGACCACGCGATCACGGGACTGCCGATTTGAGAATATGAATATAATTTTCATATTTATAAACTTAGGCATAAAAATAGGTCGTTAGTGGGGGAAAACCCAAACGGCCCCGTGAGTGGCACCAACACCTCGCATGGGACAAATTTAACTCGTATGACCTGACCGCGTGATCATGAGACTCCCGGTTCGAGAGTACAACAATAATTTAAAAATATCACGACTTAGGCAAAACATGGCGTTAGTGGGGAAAACCCGAAATAGCACCCGAACGGCCCCGTGATTGGCACCAACACCTCGCAAGGGACCAATGTAACTCGTAGGAACTGACCGCGCAATCACATGACTCCTGATTTGAGAAATCGATGATAATTTAAAAATATCAGTACTTAGGCAAAACTTGGCGTTAGTGGGGGAAGAATTCGAAACAGCCCCCGAACGACCCCGTGAGTGGCACCAACACCTGGCACGGGACCAATGTAACTCGTAGGAACTCACCACGCGATCTCGGGACTCACGGTTGGAGAATACGATGATAATTTGAATATTTCTAGACTTCGGCATAATAACAAGGCATTAGATGGGGAAAACCCAAAACAGCCCCCGAACGGCCCCATGAGTGGCACTAACAACTCGTTCGAGACCAATGTAACTCGAAAGAACTGACCGTGCGATCACGAGACTCCCGGTTTGAGAATACGACGATAATTTAAATAAACAGGACTTTGGTAAAACGTGGCGTTAGTGATGGAAAACCCAAAATAGCCCCCGAACGACTCTGTGAGTGGTGCCAACACCTCGTATGGGTCAAATGTAACTCGTACGAACTGACCACGCGATCACAGGACTGCCGATTTGAGAATACAAATATATTTTTCATATTTCTAAACATAGGCATAAAAATAGGGCATTAGTGGGGGAAAACCCGGACATCCCCGTGAGTGGCACCAACACATCGTATGGGACAAATGTAACTCGTACGAACTGACCGCGTGATCACGGGACTCCCAGTTTATAATACGACAATAATTTAAAAATATCACCACTTAGGCAAAACATGGCATTAGTGGGGAAAACCCGAAATAGCCCCCGAACGGCCACGCGAGTGGCACCAACACCTCGCAAGGGACCAATGTAACTCGTAGGAACTGACCGCACGATCACATGACTCCCGATTTGAGAATACGATGATAATTTAAAAATATCAGGACTTAGGCAAAACTTGGCGTTAGTGGGGAAAACCCGAAACAGCCCCCAAACGACCCTGTGAGTGGCACCAACACCTCGTACGGGACAGTTGTAACTCAAAGGGAGAATACAACGATAATTTGCATATTTTTAGACTTCGGCATAATAACAAGGCATTAGTGGGGGAAAACCCGAAACAGCCCCCAACGGCCCTGTGAGTGGCACTAACAACTCGCTTGGGACCAAAGTAATTCGAAAGAACTGACCGTGCGATCACGAGACTCCCGGTTTGAGAATACGGTGATAATTTATATACAACAGGACTTAGGCAAAACATGACGTTAGTTGGGGAAAACCCAAAATAGACCTCGAACAGCCTCGTGAGTGGTGTCAACACGTCGCACGGGACCAACATTACTCGTACGAACTGACCACGCGATCACGGGACTGCCGATCTAAGAATACGGCTATCAATTTCATAATTCTAAACTTAGGCATAAAAATAGAGCGTTAGTGGAGGAAAACCCAAACGGCCCCATGAGTGGCACCAACACCTCGCCCGGGACAAATGTAACTCGTACGAACTGACCACATGATCACGGGTCTCCCCGTTCGAGAATACGATAATAATTTAAAAATATCACGACTTAGGCAAAACATAGCGTTAGTGGGGGAAAACCTAAAATATCACCCGAACGGCCCCGTGAGTGGAACCATAACCTCACACGGGACCAATGTAACTCGTAGGAACTAACCGCGAGATCACAGGACTCCCAATTTGAGAATACGATAATAATGTAAAAATTTCAGGACTTAATCAAAACATGGCGTTAGTGCGGGAAAACCTGAAACAACCCCCAAATGGCCCAGTGAGTAGAACCAACACCTCGTACGGGACCAATGTAACTCAAACGAACTAATCGCATGACCACGGGACTCTTGGTTTGAGAATACGACGATAATTTGCATATTTCTAGACTTAGACTTAAAAAATTGCCTTTAGTGGGTGAAAACCCAAAACAGCCCCCAAACGGCCCCGTGTGTGGCACCAACACCTCGCACGGGACCAATGTAACTCGTACGAACTGACTGCGCGATCACAGGACTACCCAAAATAGCCCCCGAACGGCCCCGTGAATGAGTGGCACTAACACCTCGAAAGGAACCAATACAACTCGTACGAACTGACTGTGCGATCACGAGACTGCCAATTTGAGAATACGACGATAATTTTCATATTTCTAGACTTATGCAAAAAAATAGGGAGTTAGTGGGGAAAACCCGAAATAGACCTCGAACGGCCCCGTGAGTGGCGCCAACACCTCGCACGAGACCAATGTAACTCGTTTGAACTAACCGCACGATCACGAGACTACCTATTTTAGTATACGACTATCAGTTTCATATTTCTAAACTTAGGCATAAAAATAGGGCGTTAGGGGAGGATAACCCGAACGGCCCCGTGAGTGGCACCAACACCCAGCACAGGACAAATTTAACTCATACGAACTAACCGCGTGATCATGGGACTCCCCGTTTGAGAATACGACAATAATTTAAAAATATCACGACTTAGGCAAAACATGGCGTTATTGGGGGAAAACCCGAAATAGCCCCCGAGCGGCCCCGCAAGTGGCACCAACACCTCGAACGGGACCAATGTAACTCGTAGGAACTAGCCGCGTGATCACAGGACTCTCGATTTGAGAATACGACGATATTTTAAAAATATCAGGACTTAGGCAAAATATGGCGTTAGTGGGGGAAAACTCGTAACATCCCCCCAAACGGCCCCATGAGTGGAACCAACACCTCACACGGGATCAATGTAACTCATCTGAACTGACCGCGTGACCACAGGACTCCCGATTTGAGAATACGATGATAATTTGCATATTTCTAGATTTAGGTATAAAAAGAGGGCATTTAGTTGGCGAAAACCATAAATAGCCCCCGAATGGCCCCGTGAGTGGGGCCGACACCTCGCAAGGGACCAATGTAACTCGTACGAACTGAATGTGCAATCACATCACTTCGGATTTAAGAATATAAATATAATTCAAAAATATCAGGACTTAGGCAAAACATGGCATTAGTGGGGAAAAACTCAAAACCGCCTTCGAACAGCCCCGTGAGTGGAATCAACACCTCACACGGGACCAACGTAACTCGTACGAACTGATCGCATGATCACAAGACTCCCGGTTTGAGAATACAATGACAATTTTCATATTTCTAGACTTAGGCATAAAAATAGGGATTTAGTGGAGAAAAACCCAAAACATCCCCAGAACGGCCCCATGAGTGACACCAACACCTCGCTTGGGACCAATGTAACTCATAGGAACCCATCACGCGATCACAGGATTCTCGGTTGGAGAATATGATGATAATTTTCATATTTCTACACTTCGGCATAATAGCTAGGAGTTAGTGAGGGAAAACCTAAAACAGTCCCCGAACGGCCCCGTAAGTGGAAGCAACACCTCTCTCGGGACAAATGTAACTCGAAAGAACAGATTTCGCGATCACGGGACTCCTAGTTTGAGAATATGGCAATAATTTAAAAATATCAGGACTTAGGTAAAACATGGCGTTAGTGGTGGAAAACTCAAAATAGCCCCCGAACGGCCCCGTGAGTGACGCGAAGACCTCGCGCGGGACCAATGTAACTCGTACGAACAGACCACGTGATCACGGGACTGTCGATTTGAGAATACGAATATAATTTTCATATTTCTAAACTTAGGTACAAAAAGGGGGCGTTTGTGGGGCAAAACCCGAACGACCTCGTGAGTGGCACCAACACATCGCATGGGACAAATATAACTCGTACGAACTGACCGCGTGATCACGGGACTCCCGGTTTTAGAATACGACAATAATTTAAAAATATCACGGCTTAGGCAAAACATGGCGTTAGCGGGGAAAACCCGAAATAGCCCCCGAACGGCCCAGTGAGTGGCACCAACACCTCGCATAGGACGAGTGTAACTCGTAGGAACTGACCGCGCGATCACATGACTCACGATTTGAGAATACGATGACAATATAAAAATATCATGACTTAGGCAAAACTTGGCGTTAATGGAGAAAAACCCGAAACAACCCCCAAACGACCCCATGAGTGGCACCAACACCTCGAACGGGATGAATGTAACTCGTAGGAACTCACCGCGGGATCACGGGTCTCCCGTTTGGAGAATACGACGATAATTTGTACATTTCTAGACCTCAGCATAATAATAAGGCATTAGTGGGGGAAAACCCGAAACAACCCTCGAACGGCCCTGTGAGTGTCATCAACAACTCACTAGGGACCAATGTAACTCGAAAGAACTGACCATGCGATCATGAGACTCCGAGTTTTAGAATACGATGATAATTTAAAAATAACAGGACTTTGGCAAAACATGGCGTTAGTGGGGGAAAACCCAAAATAGCCCCCGAACGGCCCCGTGACTGGTGCCAACACCTCGCAGGGGACCAATGTAACTCGTACGAACTAACCACACGATCACGGGACTGCCAATTTGAGAATACAAATATATTTTTCATATTTCTAAACTTAGGCATAAAAACAGGGCGTTAGTGGAGGAAAACCCGAACGGCCCCGTGAGTGGCACCAACACCTCGCACGGGACAAATGTAACTTGTACAAAGTGACCATGTGATCACGGGTCTCCCCGTTCGAGAATACGATAATAATTTAAAAATATCACAACTTAGGCAAAACATAGCGTTAGTGGGGGAAAATCCAAAATATCACCCGAACGGCCCCGTGAGTGGCACTAACACCTCGCACGGGACAAATGTAACTCGTACAAAGTGACCATGTGATCATGGGTCTCCCCGTTCGAGAATACGATAATAATTTAAAAATATCACAACTCAGGAAAAACATAGCGTTAGTGGGGGAAAATCCAAAATATCACCCGAACGGCCCCGTGAGTGGCACCAACACTTCGCATGGGACCAATGTAACTCGTAGGAACTAACTGCGTTATCACAGGACTTATCATTTGAGAATATGACAATAATTTAAAAATATCAGGACTTAGTCAAAACATGGCATTAGTGGGGGAAAACCCGAAACATCCCCTAAATGGCCCTGTGAGTGACACCAACACCTCGCACGGGACCAGTGTAACTCAAACGAACTGATCGCGTGACCACGGGACTCCCGATTTTAGAATATGATGATAATTTGCATATTTCCAGACTTAATCTTAAAACCTTGCCTTTGGTTGGCGAAAACCCAAAACAGACCCCAAATGGCCCCGTGTGCGGCACCAACACCTCGCATGGGACCAATGTAACTCGTACGAACTGACCGCACGATCACGGGACTTCCAATTGGAGAATTCGAAGGTAATTTAAATATATCAGGATTTAGGAAACCATGGAATGAGCGGGAAAACCCAAAACAACCCCCCAAACGGCCCCATGAGTGGTAAAAACACCTTGCACGGGACCAATGTAACTCGTATGAACTGATCGCGTGATGACGGGACTTTCGGTTTGAGAATACGATAATAATTTAAAAATATCTGGACTTAGGCAAAACATGGCGATAGTGGGGAAAACCCAAAACAGCCCCCGAACAGCCACGTCGGTGACACCAATAACCTCGCATGGGACCAATGTAAATCGTCCGAACTGACTGTGCGATCACGGGACTCCCATTTTAAGAATATGACGATAATTTGTATATTTCTAGACTTAGGCATAAAAATAGTTAGTTAGTGGGTGAAAACCCGAAACAATTCCTGAACGGCCCTATGAGTTGCACCAACACCTCGCTCGGGACCAATGAACTCGTACGAACTGACCGCGCGATCAGGGGACTCCCGATTTGAAAATACGACAATAATTTGCATATTTCTAGACTTCATCAAAATAACAAGGCGTTAGTGGGGGAAAACCCAAAAGAGCCCCCGAACGACTCCGTGAGTAGCACTAAAAACCTCGCTCGGGACCATTGTAACTGGAAAGAACTGACCGCGCGATCAAGGGACTCCTAGTTTGAGAATACGAAGATAATTTAAAAATATCAGGACTTAAGGGAAAAAGATGGCGTTGGTGGGGGAAAATCGAAATAGCCCCCGAACGGCCCCGTGAATGAGTGGCACTAACACCTCGAAAGGAACCAATATAACTCGTACGAACTGACCGTGCGATCACGAGACTGCCAATTTGAGTTTACGACGATAATTTGCATATTTATAGACTTAGGCATAAAAACAGGGCGTTAGTGGGGAAAACCCGAAATTGACCGCGAACGGCCCCGTGAGTGGCACTAACACCTCACACGAGACCAATGTAACTCGTACAAACTGACCGCGTGATCACGGGACTGCCGTTTTGAGAATACGACTATCAATTTCATATTTCTAAACTTAGGCATAAAAATAGGGCGTTAGTGGAGGAAAATCCAAACGGCTCCATGAGTGGCACCAACACCACGCACGGGACAAATGTAACTCGTATGAACCAACTGCGTGATCACCAAAAATAGCCCCCGAAATAGGGCGTGATCACCAGAACTAACACCCGAAATAGGCCCCAAACGGCCCCATGAGTGGCGCCAACACCTCGCACGGGACCAATGTAACTCGTACGAACTGACCACGCAATCACGGGACTTTCGATTTGAGAATATGAATATAATTTTTATATCTCTAACCTTAGGCATAAAAACAGGGTGTTAGTGGGGGAAAACTCGAACTGCCCTGTGAGTGGCATCAACACCTCGCACGGGACAAATGTAACTTGTAGGAACTGACCGCGCAATCATAGTACTCCCAATTTGAAAATACAACGACAATTAAAAAATATGAGGACTTAGGCAAAACATGGCGTTAGTGTGGGAAAACCCAAAACAACCTCCAAACAACCCCGTGAGTTCCACCAACACCTCGCACGGGATCAATGTAACTCCTATGAACTGATCGCGTGACCATGGGAATACCGATTTGAGAATACGACGATAATTTGCATATTTCTAGAATTAGGCTTAAGACCTTGCTTTTTGTGGGCAAAAACCTGAAACAACCCCCGAACGGCCCCATGAGTGGCACAAACACCTCGCTCGGGACCAATGTAACTCGTAGGAACTCACCGCGCGATCACGGGACTCCCGTTTGGAGAATATGACAATAATTTGTATATTTTTATACTTCGGCATAATAACAAGGCGTTCGTGGAGGAAAACCCGAAATAGCCCCCGAACGGCCCCGTGAGTGGCCCCAACACCTCGCACGGGATTATTGTAACTCGTACGATCTGACCGCGTGATCACGAGACTTTCGGTTTGAGAATACGATGATAATTCAAAAATATCGGTACTTAACCAAAACATTGCGTTAGTCCGGAAAAACCCAAAAAAGCCCCCGAACGGCCCTGTGAGTGGCACCAAAACCTCGCTCAGGACCAATGTAACTCATTGGAACTGACTGCATGATCACGGGATTCTCGGTTTGAGAATACGACGATGATTTGTATATTTCTAGACTTAGTCATAAAAATAGGGTGCCAGTGGGTGAAAACCCGAAATAGCCCCCGAACGGCCCCGTGAGTGGCACCAACACCTCATTCGGGTCCAATGGAACTCAAAAGAACTGACCGCGCGATCGAAGTACTCCAGGTTTGAGAATACAACGATAATTTAAAAATATGAGGACTTTGAAAAAAAATGGCGTTGGTGGGGGAAAACCCGAAATAGCCCCCGAACGGCCCCGTGAGTTGCGCCAACACCTTGAAAGAAACCAGTGTAACTCGTACAAACTAACCACGCGATCACGGGACTGTCAATTTGACAAGTATGATGATAATTTGCCTATTTCTAGACTTAGGGATAAAAACAGGGATTTAGTGGGGGAAAACATGAAGCAGCTCCCGAATGTCCCCGTGAGTGGCATTAGCACCTCGTACGAGACCAATGTAACTCGTACAAACTAATCACTCGATAACGGGAATCCCAGTTTCAGAATACGACAATAATTTAAAAATATCAGGACATAGGAAAAACATGGCGTTAGTGTGGGAAAACCCGAAATCGCCCCTGAACGGCCCCACGAGTGGAACTAACACCTCGCACGGGACCAATGTAACTCGTAGGAACTGACTATGCGATCACACGAATCCCGATTTGATAATATGACGATAGTTTAAAAATATGAGTACTTGGGCAAAACATGGCGCTAGTGGGGGAAAACCCGAAACAGCCCCGAATGGCCCCGTGAGTGGCACCAACACCTCTCTCGGGACCAATGGAACTCATACAAACTGACCGCGCCATCACGGGACTCCCGGGTTGAGAATATGATGATAATTTGTCATATTTCCAAACATAGGCTTAAAATCTTACCGTTAGTGGGAAAAAACCCGAAACAGCCATCGAACGGCCCCGTGAGTGGTACCAACACCTCGCTCGGGACCAATGTAACTCGTAGGAACTGACTGCACGATCACGGGACTCTCGGTTTGACAATACGACGATATTTTTCATATTTCTAGACTTAGGCATAAAAGCAGGGTGTTAGTGGGGGGAAACCTGAAACATCCCCCGAACGGCATCGTGAGTGGCACCAACACCTTGCTCGGGGCCAATGTGATTCATAGGACCTGACCGTGCAATCACGGTACTCCAGGTTTGAGAATATATGAGAATTTAAAAATATTAGGACTTTGGCAAAAAAATGGCGTTGGCGGGGGAAAACCAAAAATAGCCCCGAACGGCCCCGTAAGTGGCGCCAACACCTCAAAAGAAACCAATGTAACTCGTACGAAATGACCGCGCGATCACGGGACTGCCAATTTGAGAATATGACAATAATTTTCATATTTTTAGACTTAGGCATAAAAACTGGGAGTTAGTAAAGGAAAACCAAAAACACCTCCCGAACGGCCCCATGAGTGGAACTAATACCTGGTACGGGACCAATGAGACTCGTAAAAACTGATCGCACGATCACGAGACTCCCGGTTTGATAATACGACAAAAATTTAAAAAAATTAGGACTTAGGAAAAACATGGCATTAGTGGGGCAAAACCCGAAATCACCCCTGAATGGCCCAGCGAGTGGCACCAACATCACGTACGAGACTAATGTAACTCGTATGAACTGACCATGTGATCACAAGACTCTCGGTATGAGAATATGAAGATAATTTAAAAATATCAGGACTTAGTCAAAACATGGCATTAGTGGGGAAAACCTGAAATAACCCCCGAACGGCCCCGTGAGTGGCACCAACACCTCGCATGGGACCAATGTAACTCGTAGGAATTGATCGCGCGATCACAGGACTCTCGGTTTGACAATACGATGATAATTTAGAAATATCAAGACATAGGAAAAAAATGACGTTAGGGGGAATACTCAAAACATCCCCCGAACTGCCCCGAGAGTGGCACCAACTCCTGGCACGGGACCAATGTAACTCATTCGAACTAGTCGTGCAATAACGGCACTACCAAATTGAGAATATGATAATAATTAGCATATTTCTAGACTTAGGCATAAAAACAGGGCTTTAGTGGGGGAAAACTTGAAACAGCCCACGAACGGCCCCATGAGTGCCACCAACACCTCACACGGGACCAATGTAACTCGTACGAACTGACCGAACGATCACAGGACTCTCGGTTTGAGAATATGATTATAATTTAAAAATATCAGGACTTACGTAAAACATGGCGTTAGTGGTGGAAAACCCGAAATAATCCCCGAATAACACCAATAGTGGCACCAACACCTCGCATAGGAACAATGTAACTCGTACAAATAGACCACCCGATCCTGGGACTCTCGGTTTGAGAATACGATGAAAATTTTCATATTTCTAGACTTCGGCATAATAACAAGGCACTAGTGGGGGAAAACCCAAAAGATCCCCCGAATGGCCCGTGAGTGGCACCAACACCGCATTCGAGACCAATGTAACTCGAAAGAACTGATGGTGCGATCCCAGAACTCCTAGTTTGAGAATACAATGATAATTTAAAAATATCAAGAATTAGGAAAAACATGGCGTTAGTGGGGGACATCCGAAATAGCCCCCAAACGGCCCTGTGAGTTACGCCAACACCTCGCATAGGACCAATGTAACTCATACAAACAGATCACGCGATCACTAAACTTTTGATTTGAGAATACGACTATAATTTGCATATTTCTATACTTACAAATAAAAATAGGGCGTTAGAGGGGAAAAACTGGAAACAGACCCCGAACGGCCCCTTGAATGGCACCAACACCTCGCACGGGACCAATGTAACTCGTACGAACTGATCGCACAATCACAGGACTCCCTAATTGAGAATACGAAGATATTTTTAAAATATCTGGGCTTAGGCAAAACGTGTCGTTAGTTGGAGAAAACTCTAAACATCCCCCGAACGGCCCCTTGTGTGGCACCAACACCTCGCACGGGACCAATGTAACTCGTACGAACTGACCGTGTGATCACGGGACTTTCGATTTGAGAATACAAAGATAAATTAAATATATAGGGACTTAGGTAAAAAATGGCGTTAGGGGAAAGCCCGAAATAGCCTCCGAACGGCCCCGTGAGTGGTAACAACACCTCGCACGGGACCAATGTAACTCATACGAACTGATCGAGCAATCATGGGACTTCCGGTTTGAGAATATGATGTTAATTTAAAAATATCAAGACTTAGGCAAAAACATGGCGTTAGTGGGGGAAAACCCAAAACAGCCCCCGAGCGGCCCCATGAGTAGCACTAACACCTCGCACGGGACCAATGTAACTCGTATGAACTGACCGTTCCATCACGAGACTCCCAGTTTGAGAATATGATGATAATTTGCATATTTCTAGACTTAGGCATAAAAACAGGTAGTTAGTGGGTGAAAACCCAAAACAACCCCTGAACCGCCCTATGAGTGGCACCAACACCTCCCTCGGTACCAATGTAACTCGAAAGATTTAACCGCATGATCAGGGGACTCCCAGTTGGAGAATATGACGATAATTTGCATACTTCTAGACTTCATCACAATAACAAGTCGTTAGAGGTGGAAAACCAAAAAGAGCTCCCGAACGGCTCCGTGAGTGGCACTAACACCTCGCACGGGACGAATTTAAGTTGAAAGAACTGACCACGCGATCAAGGGACTCCTGGTTTGAGAAATAGATGATAATTTAGATATATGAGGACTTAGGCAAAAAGATGGCGTTGGTGGGGGAAAACCCGAAATAGCCCCCGAACGGCCTCGTGAATTAGTGGCACTCACACCTCGAAAGGAACCAATATAACTCGTACGAACTGACCGTGTGATCACGAGACTGTCAATTTGAGAATACGATGGTAATTTCACATATTTCTAGACTTAGGCAAAAAAATAGGGCATTAGTGGGGAAAACCCGAAATAGACCCCGAACGGCCCCGTGAGTGGCACCAACACCTCGAACGAGACCAATGAACTCATACAAACTGACCACATGATCGCGAGATTGCCGTTTTGAGAATACGAATATCAATTTCACATTTTTAAACTTAGGCATAAAAATAAGGTGTTATAGTAGGAAAACCCAAACGGCCCCGTCAGTGGCACCAACACCCCGAACGGGACAAATGTAACTCGTAGGAACTAGCCGCATGATCACAGGACTCCCGATTTGAGAATACGAGGATAATTTAAAAATATCAGGACTTAGGCAAAACTTTTCGTTAGTGGGGGAAAACTCGAAACATCCCCCCAAACGGCCCTGTGAGTGGCACCAACACCTCGCCCAGGACCAATGTAACTCATATGAACTGACTGCGCGACCACATGACTTTCGATTTGAGAATACAAAGATAATTCAAAAATATCAGAACTTAACCAAAACATGGCGTTAGTGGGGGAAAAATCAAAACTGCCACTGAACGGTCCCGTGAGTGTCACCCACACATCGCTCGGGACCAATGTAACTCATAAGAACTCATCGCGCAATCACGGGACTCCCGATCAGAGAATACGATGATAATTTGCATATTTCTACACTTTGGCATAATAACATGGCGTTAGTGAGGGAAAACCTGAAACAGTCCAAGAATAGCCCCGTAAGTGGAACCAACACCTCGCTCGGGACCAATGTAACTCGAAAGAACTGACTGTACGATCACGAGACTGCCAATTTGAGAATACGACGATAATTCAAAAATATCAGGACTTAGGCAAAACATGGCATTAGTGGGAGAAAACCCAAAATAGGCCCCAAATGACCCCGTGAGTGGCGCCAACACCTCGCACGGAACCAATGTAACTCGTACGAACTGACCACGCAATAACGGGACTATCGATTTGAGAATATGAATATCATTTTTATATCTCTAAACTTAGGCATAAAAACAGGGCGTTAGTGGGGGAAAACCCGAACTACCCTGTGAGTGGCATCAACACCTCGCACGGGACAAATGTAACTCGTAGGAACTGACCGCACGATCATAATATTCCCGATTTGAAAATACAACGATAATTAAAAAGTATGAGGACTTAGGCAAAACATGGCGTTAGTGTGGGAAAACTCGAAAAAACCTCCAAACGACCCTGTGAGTTCCACCAACACCTCGCACGGGACCAATGTAACTCCTATGAACCGATCGCGTGACCACGGGAATACCAGTTTAAGAATATGATGATAATTTGCATATTTCTAGACTTAGGCTTAAGACATTGCTTTTAGTGGGCAAAAACCTGAAACAACCCCCGAACGGCCCCGTGAGTGGCACTAACACCTCGCTCGGGACCAATGTAACTCGTAGGAACTCACCACGCGATAATGGGACTCCCAGTTGGAGAATATGACAATAATTTGCATATTTCTATACTTCAGCATAATAACAAGGCATTCAGGGGGGAAAACCCGAAATAGCCCCCGAACGACCCCGTGAGTGGCACCAACACCTCGCATGGGACCAATCTAACTCGTACGATCTGACCGCGTGATCACGGGACTTCCGGTTTGAGAATATGATGATAATTCAAAAATATAAAGACTTAATCAAAACATTGCGTTAGTCCGGGAAAACCCAAAAAAGCCCCCGAACGACCCTGTGAGTGGCACCAACATCTCGCTAAGGACCAATGTAACTCGTAGGAACTGACTGCATGATCACGGGACTCCCGGTTTGAGAATACGACGATAATTTGTATATTTCTAGACTTAGTCATAAAAATAGGGTGCCAGTGGGTGAAAACCCGAAATAGCCCCTGAACGGCCCCGTGAGTGGCACCAACACCTCATTCGGGTCCAATGCAACTCAAAAGAACTGACCGCGCGATCGAAGTACTCCAGGTTTGAGAATACGACGATAATTTAAAAATATCAGGACTTTGAAAAAAAAATGGCATTGGTGGGGGAAAACCCGAAATAGCCCCCGAACGGCCCCGTGAGTGGCGCCCACACCTTGAAAGGAACCAGTGTAACTCGTACAAACTAACCGCGCGATCACGGGACTGTCAATTTGAGAATATGATGATAATTTGCGTATTTCTAGACATAGGCATAAAAACAGGGCTTTAGTGGGGGAAAACATGAAGCAGCTCCCGAATGTCCCCGTGAGTGGCATTAGCACCTCGTACGAGACCAATGTAACTCGTACAAACTAATCACTCGATAAAGGGAATACCAGTTTCAGAATACGATAATAATTTAAAAATATCAGGACATAGGTAAAACATGGCGTTAGTGTGGGAAAACCCGAAATCGCCCCTGAACGGCCCCGCGAGTGGCACCAACACCTCGCACGGGACCAATGTAACTCATAGGAACTGACTATGCGATCACACGAATCCCGATTTGAGAATATGACTATAGTTTAAAAATATGAGTACTTGGGCAAAACATGGCGTTAGTGGGGGAAAACCCAAAACAGCCCGGAACGGCCCCGTGAGTGGCACCAACATCTCGCTCGGGACCAATGGAACTCGTATGAACTGACCGCACGATCACGGGACTCCCGGTTTGAGAATATGACGATAACTTGTCATATTTCAAAACATAGGCTTAAAACCTTGACGTTAGTGGGCGAAAACCCGAAACAGCCATCCAACCGCCCCGTGTGTGGCACCAACACCTCGCACGGGACTAATGTAACTCGTACGAACTGACCGCGCGATCATGGGACCTCCGATTTGAGAGGAAGATGATAATTCAAAAATATCAGGACTTAGGCAAAACATGCGTTTGGGGGAATACCCCGAAACAACCTTTGAACGGCCCCGTGAGTGGTACCAACACCTCGCATGGGACCAATGTTACTCGTACGAACTGACCGTTGGATCACGGGACTTTCGGTTTGAGAATACCATGATAATTTAAAAATATCAGGACTTAGGAATAACATGGCGTTAGTCGGGGCAAACCTGAAACATCCCCCGAACGGCCCCGTGAGTGGTACCAACACCTCGCTCGGGACCAATGTAACTCGTAGGAACTGACTGCACGATCACGGGACTCTCGGTTTGACAATACGACGATATTTTGCATATTTCTAGACTTAGGCATAAAAATAGGCTGTTAGTGGGGGGAAACCTAAAACATCCCCCGAACGCCATCGTGAGTGGCACCAACACCTTGCTCGGGGCCAATGTGATTCATAGGACCTGACCGCACGATCACGGTATCCCAAGTTTTAGAATAGACGAGAATTTAAAAATATTAGGACTTTGGCAAAAAAATGGCGTTGGTGGGGGAAAACCAGAAATAGCCCTGAACAGCCCCGTAAGTGGCGCCAACACCTCAAAAGGAACCAATGTAACTTGCACGAAATGACCGCGCGATCACGGGACTGCCAATTTGAGAATATGACAATAATTTGCATATTTTTAGACTTAGGCGTAAAAATAGGGAGTTAGTAAAGGAAAACCAAAAACACCTCCCGAATGGCCCCGTGAGTGGAACTAACACCTGGTACGGGACCAATGAGACTCGTAAAAACTGATCGCGCGATCACGGGACTCCTGGTTTGATAGTACGACAATAATTCAAAAAAAATTAGGACTTAGGAAAAATAAGGCATTAGTGGGGGAAAACCCGAATTCACCCCTGAATGGCCCAGCGGGTGGCACCAACACCATGCACGAGACTAATGTAACTCGTATGAACAGACCATGTGATCACAAGCCTCTCGGTATGAGAATATGAAGATAATTTAAAAATATCTGGACTTAGTCAAAACATGGCATTAGTGGGGAAAACCTGAAATAACCCCCGAACGGCCCCGAGAGTGGCACGAACACCTCGCATGGGACCAATGTAACTCGTAGGAACTGATCGCACGATCATAGGACTCTCAGTTTGAGAATACGATGATAATTTAAAAATATCAGGACTTAGTCAAAACATGGCGTTATTGGGGGAAAACCAGAAACAACCCTCGAACGGCCCGTGAGTGGCACCAACACCTTGCACGGGACTAATGTAACTCGAACGAATTAATCGCTCGATCACGGGACTCCCTATTCGAGAATACGATGATAATTTGCATATTTCTAGACTTAGGCTTAAAACCCAATCGTTAGTGGGCGAAAACCCAATACATCCCCCGAACGGCCACGTGTGTGGCACCAACCCCTTGTAGGGGATCAATGTAACTCGTACGAACTGACCGCACGATCATGGGACTTCCGATTTGAGAATACAATGACAAGAAGGCGTTAGTGAGGGAAAACCCGAAACAGTCCCAGAACGGCCCCGTAAGTGGAACCAACACCTCGCTCGGGACCAGTGTAACTCGAAAGAACTGACTGCGTGATCACGAGACTACCAATTTGAGAATACGAAGATAATTTAAAATATCAGGACTTAGGCAAAACATGGCATTAGTGGGGGAAAACCCGAAATAGGCCCCAAATGGCCCCGTGAGTGGTGCCAACACCTCGCACGAGACCAATGTAACTCGTACGAACTGACCACGCAATCACGGGACTATCAATTTAAGAATATGAATATCATTTTTATATCTCTAAACTTAGGCATAAAAATAGGGCGTTAGTGGGGGAAATCCCAAACTGCCCTATGAGTGGCATCCACACCTCACAGGCATAAAAACCGATTTGAGAATACGATGATAATTTGGATATTTCTAGACTTAGGCTTAAGACCTTGGTTTTAGTGGGCGAAAACCTGAAACAACCCCCGATTGGCCCCGTGAGTGGCACTAACACCTCGCTCGGGACCAATGTAACTCGTAGGAACTCACCACACGATCATGGGACTCCCGATTGGAGAATACGACAATAATTTGCATATTTCTATACTTCAGCATAATAACAAGGCGTTCGTGGGGGAAAATCCGAAATAGCCCCCGAACGATCCCGTGAGTGGCACCAACACCTCGCACGTGACCAATATAACTCGTACGATCTGACCGCGTAATCACGGGACTTCTGGTTTGAGAATAAGATGATAATTCAAAAATATTAGGACTTTACAAAAACATTGCGTTAGTCCGAGAAACCCAAAAAAGCCCCCGAACGGCCCTGTGAGTGGCACCAACACCTCGCTCAGGACCAATGTAACTCGTAGGAACTGACTGCGTGATCACGGGACCGCACGATCATGGGACTTTCGATTTGAGAATAAAATGACAATTTAGAAATATCAGGACATAGGCAAAACATGATGTTAGGGGGAATGTTCGAAACAACCCCCGAACCGCCCCTTGAATGGCACCAACAACTCGCACGGGACCAATGTAACTCGTATGAACTGACCGCATGAACATGGGACTTTCTGTTTGAGAATACGATGATAATTCAAAAATATCAGGATTTGGCAAAACATGGCGTTAGTGGGGGAAAACCCGAAATAGCCCCCGAACAGCCCCGTGAGTGGCACTAACACCTCGCACGGGACTAATGTAACTCGTACGAACTGACCGCGTGATCACGGAACTTACAGTTTGAGAATACGATGATAATTTAAAAATATCAGTACTAAAGAGAAACATGGCGTCAGTGGGGGAAAACCCGAAACAACCCCCGAATGGCCCTCTAAGTGGCATAACCACCTCATAGGTGAACAATGTAACTCATACAAACTGACCGCGCGATCTTGGGAATCCCGGTTTGAGAATACGATAATAATTTTCATATTTTTAGACTTCGGCATAATAACAAGGCATTGGTGGGAAAAAACCTGAAATAGCCCCCGAACGGCCCCGTGAGTGGCACCAACACCTCGCACGGGACAAATGTAACTCGAATGAACTGATCGCGCGATCACTGGAATCCCGATTTGAGAATAATGATAATTTGCATATTTCTAGGCTTAGGCTTAAAACCGTATCGTTAGCGGGCGAAAACTCGAAACAGCCCCCGAACAGCCACGTGTGTGATACCAACCCCTCGCACGGGACCAATGTAACTCGCACGAACTGATCGCGCGATTACGGGACTTCTGATTTGAGAATACGATGATAATTTAGAAATATCAGGACTTAGGCAAAAATTAACGTTAGAGGGAATACTCAAAACATCCCCCGAACGGCCCCGAGAGTGGCACCAACTCCTCGCACTTGACCAATGTAACTCATTCGAACTATCCGCGCAATAATGGCACTGCCAATTTAAGAATACGACAATAATTAGCATATTTCTAGACTTAGGCATAAAAACAGGGCATTAGTGGGGGAAAACCTGAAAGAGCCCCCGAATGGCCCCGTGAGTGCCACCAACACCTCACACGGGACCAATGTAACTCGTACGAACTGACCGAACGATCACAGGACTCCCGGTTTGAAAATACAATGATAATTTAAAAATATCAGGACTTACGCAAAACATGGCGTTAGTGGGGGAAAACCCGAAATAAACCCCGAACAACCCCGTGAGTGGAACCAACACCTCGCATAGGAATAATGTAACTCGTACAAATAGACCACGCGATCCTGGGACTCACCATTTGAGAATACGATGACAATTTTCATATTTCTAGACTTCGGCATAATAACAAGGCACTAGTGGGGGAAAACCAAAAACATCCCCCGAATGGCCCATGAGTGGCACCAACACCGCATTCGAAACCAATGTAACTCGAAAGAATAGATCGTGTGATCCCGGAACTCCTAGTTTGAGAATACAATGATAATTTAAAAATATCAAGAATTAGGAAAAACATGGCGTTAGTGGGGGACATCCGAAATAGCGCCCAAACGGCCTTGTGAGTTGCGCCAATACCTCGTACGGGACCAATGTAACTCATATAAACTAATCACGCGATCACTAGTCTTTTGATTTGAGAATACGACTATAATTTGCGTAATTCTAGACTTACGCATAAAAATAGGCCGTTAGAGGGGGAAAACTGGAAACAGCCCCGAACGGCCCCGTGGATGGCACCAACACCTCGCACGGGACCAATGTAACTCGTACGAACTGATCGCACAATCACAGGACTCCCTAATTGAGAATACGAAGATAATTTTAAAATATTCGGGCTTAGGAAAAACGTGTCGTTAGTTGGAGAAAACTCTAAACATCCCCCGAACGACCCCGTGTGTGGCACCAACACCTCGCATGGGACCAATGTAACTCGTACGAACTGACCGTGTGATCACGTGACTTTCGATTTGAGAATACGAAGATAAATTAAAAATATGGGGACTTAGGTAAAACATGGCTTTAGGGGAAAACCCGGAATAGCCTCTGAACGGCCCCGTGAGTGGTAACAACACCTCGCACGGGACCAATGTAACTCATACGAACTGATCGGGGGATCATGGGACTTCCGGTTTGAGAATACGATGATAATTTAAAAATATCAAGACTTAGGTAAAACATGGCGTTAGTGGGGGAAAACCCAAAACAACCCCCGAGCGGCACCATGAGTAGCACTAACACCTCGCATGGGACCAATGTAACTCGTATGAACTGACCGTGCGATCACGGGACTCCCAATTTGAGAATATGATGATAATTTTCAGATTTCTAGACTTAGGCATAAAAAGAGGTAGTTAGTGCGTGAAAACCCAAAACAACCCCTGAACACCCCTATGAGTGGCACCAACACCTCGCTCGGGACCAATGTAACTCGAAAGATTTAACCCCGCGATCAGGGGACTCCCTGTTGGAGAATATGATGATAATTTGCATATTTCTAGACTTCGTCACAATAACAAGTCATTAGTGGGAGAAAACCAAAAATAGCTCCCGAACGACCCCGTGAGTGGCACTAACACCTCGCACGGGACCAATGTAAGTGGAAAGAACTGACCGTGCGATCAAGGGACTCCTGGTTTGAGAATGCGATGATAATTTAAAAATATCAGGACTTAGGCTAAAAGATGGCGTTGGTGGGGGAAAACCCTAAATAGCCCCCGAACGGCCCCGTGAATGAGTGGCACTAACACCTCGAAAGGAACCAATATAACTCGTACGAACTGACCGTGCGATCACGAGACTGTCAATTTGAGAATACGATGATAATTTCACATATTTCTAGACTTAGGGAAAAAATAGGGCATAAGTGGGGAAAACCCGAAATAGACCCCGAACGGCCCGTGAGTGGCGCCAACACCTCGAACGAGACCAATGTAACTCGTACAAACTGACCACATGATTGCGGGACTGCCGTTTTGAGAATACGACTATCAATTTCACATTTTTAAACTTAGGCATAAAAATAAGGTGTTAGAGGAGGAAAACCCAAACGTCCCCGTCAGTGGCACCAACACCCCGCAAGGGACAAATGTAACTCGTACGAACTAACCGCGTGATCACGGGACTGCCCATTTGAGAATAAGACAATAATTTAAAATTATCACGATGGGGAAAACCCGAAATAGCCCCTGAACAGCCCCATGAGTGGCACCAACACCCCGCACGGGACCAATGTAATTCTTAGGAACTGGTCGCGTGATCACAGGACTCCCGATTTCAGAATACGACGATAATTTAAAAATATCAGCACTTAGGAAAAACTTGGCATTAGTGGGGGAAAACTCGAAACATCCCCCCAAACGGCCATTTGAGTGGCACCAACACCTCGCCCAGGACCAAAGTAACTCATATGAACTGACCGCGCGACCACGGGACTCCCGGTTTGAGAATACGATGATAATTTTCATATTTCTAGACTTAGGCATAAAAGCAGGGCGTTTAGTGGGTAAAAACCCGAAATATCCCCCGAACGGCCTCGTGAGTGGCGCGAACACCTCGCATGGGACAAATGTAACTCGTACGAACTGACTGCGCAATCACAGGACTTTCGATTTGAGAATACGAAGATAATTCAAAAATATCAAAACTTAAGCAAAACATGGCGTTAGTGTGGAAAAACTCGAAACTACCACCGAACGGTCCTGTGAGTGGCACCAACACCTCGCTCGGGACCAATGTAACTCATAAGAACTCATCGTGCGATCACTGGACTCCCGATCAGAGAATACCGTGATAATTTGCCTATTTCTACACTTTGGCATAATAACCTGAAACAGTCCCTGAATGGCCCCGTAAGTGGAACCAACACCTCACTTGTGAACAATGTAACTCGAAAGAACTGAATGCGCGATCACGAACTACCAATTTGAGAATACGACGATAATTTAAAAATATCAGGACTTATGCCAAACATGGCATTAGTGGGGGAAAACCCGAAATAGGCCCCAAATGGCCCCGTGAGTGGCGCCAACACCTCTCACAAGACCAATGTAACTCGTACGAGTTGACCACGCAATCACGGGATTGTCAATTTGAGAATATGAATATCTTTTTTATACCTCTAAACTTAGGCATAAAAACAGGGCGTTGTGGGGGAGAGCTCGAACTGCACTGTGAGTGGCATCAACACGTCGCACGGGACAAATGTAACTCGTAGGAAATGACCACACGATCACAGTATTCCCGATTTGAAAATACAAAGATAATTAAAAAATATGAGGACTTAGGAAAAACATGGCGTTAGTGTGGGAAAACTCGAAAAAAACCTCCAAACGACCTCGTGAGTTCCACCAACACCTCGCACGGGACCAATGTAACTCATATGAACTGATCGCGTGACCACGAGAATACCGATTTGAGAATACGATGATAATTTGCATATTTCTAGACTTGAGCTTAAGACCTTGCTTTTAGTGGGCAAAAACCTGAAACAACCCCTGAATGGCCCCGTGAATGGCACTAACACCTCGCTCGGGACCAATGTAACTCGTAGGAACTCACCATGCGATCATGGGACTCCCATTTGGAGAATACGACAATAATTTGCATATTTCTATACTTCGGCATAATAACAAGGCGTTCGTGGGGGAAAACCCGAAATAGCCCCCGAACGACCCCGTGAGTGGCACCAACACCTCGCACGGGACCAATGTAACTCGTACGATCTGACCGTGTGATCACGGGACTTTCGGTTTGAGAATACGATGATAATTCAAAAATATCAAAACTTAACCAAAACATTGCGTTAGTCCGGGAAAACCCAAAAAAGCCCCCGAACGGCCCTGTGAGTGGCACCAACACCTCGCTCAGGGCCAATGTGACTCATAGGAACTGACTGCGTGATCACGGGACTCCCGGTTTGAGAATACGGCGATAATTTGTATATTTCTAGACTTAGTCATAAAAATAAGGTGCCAGTGGGATAAAACCCGAAATAGCCCCCGAACGGCCTCGTGAGTGGCACCAACACCTCATTCGGGTCCAATGCAACTCAAAGGAACTGACCGCGTGATCACTGTACTCCAGGTTCAAGAATACGACGATAATTTAAAAATATCAGGACTTTGAAGAAAAATGGCGTTGGTGGAGGAAAACCCGAAATAGCCCCCGAACGGGCCCGTGAGTGGTGCCAACACCTTGAAAAGAACCAGTGTAACTCGTACAAACTAACCGCGCGATCACGGGACTGTCAATTTGAGAATATAATGATAATTTGCCTATTTCTAGACTTGGGCATAAAAACAGGGCTTTAGTGGGGGAAAACATGAAGCAGCTCCCGAATGGCCCCGTGAGTGGCATTACCACCTCGTATGAGACCAATGTAACTCGTACAAACTAATCACTCGATAATGGGACTCCCAATTTCAGAATACAAAAATAATTTAAAAATATCAGGACATAGGCAAGACATGGCGTTAGTGTGGGAAAACCCAAAATCGCCCCTGAACGGTCCCGCGAGTGACACCAACACATCGTACGGGACCAATGTAACTCGTAGGAACTGACCATGTGATCACAAGAATCCTGATTAGAGAATATGACGATAATTTAAAAATATGAGTACTTAGGCAAAACATGTCGTTAGTGGGGGAAAACCCGAAATAGCCCGGAATGGCCCCGTGAGTGGCACCAACACCTCGCTGGGGAACAATGTAACTCGTACAAACTGACTGCGTGATCACGGGACTCCCGGCTTGAGAATATGACAATAATTTGTCATATTTCCGAACATTGGTTTAAAACCTTGTCGTTAGTGGGCGAAAACCCGAAACAACCATCAAACGATCCCATGTGTGGCACCAACACCTCGCACGGGACTAATGTAACTCGTACGAACTGACCGCGTGATCACGGGACCTCCGATTTGAGAATACGATGATAATTCAAAAATATCAGGACTTAGGCAAAACATGTGTTAGGAGAATACCCGAAACATCCCTCGAACGACCCCGTGAGTGGCACCAACACCACGCATGGGACCAATGTAACTCGTACGAACTGACCGCTGGATCACGGGACTTTCGGTTTGAGAATACAACGATAATTTAAAAATATCAGGACTTGGGCAAAATATGGAGTTAGTTGGGGGAAACCAGAAACAGACCCCGAACGGCCCCGTGAGTGGCACCAATGCCTCGCTCGGGACCAATGTAACTCGTAGGAACTGACTGCATGATCACGAGACTCTCGATTTGATAATACGATGATATTTTTCATATTTCTAGACTTAGGCATAAAAATAGGGTGTTAGTGGGGGGAAACCTGAAACATCCCCCGAACGGCATCGTGAGTGGCACCAACACCTTGCTCGGGGCCATTTTGATTCATAGGACCTGACTGCGCGATCACAGTACTCCATGTTTGAGAATAGACGAGAATTTAAAAATATTAGGACTTTGGAAAAAAAATGGCGTTGGTGGGGGAAACACCGAAATAGCCCCGAACGGCCCCGTAAGTGGAGCCAACACCTCAAAAGGAACCAATGTAGCTCGTACGAAATGACCGCGTGATCACGGGACTGCCAATTTGAGAATATGATAATAATTTGCATATTTTTAGACTTAGGCATAAAAATAGGGAGTTAGTAAAGGAAAACTAGAAACACCTCCCGAACGGCCCCGTGAGTGGCACTAACACCTCGTACGGGACCAATGAGACTCATAAAAACTGATCGCGTGATCACGAGACTCCCGGTTTGATAATACGACAATAATTTAAAAAAATTAGGACTTAGGAAAAACATGGCATTAGTGGGGGAAAACCTGAAATCACCCCTGAATGGCCCAGCGAGTGGCACCAACACCACGCACGAGACTAATGTAACTCGTAGGAACAGACCATGTGATCACAGGACTCTCGGTATGAGAATATGATGATAATTTAAAAATATCAGGACTTAGTCAAAACATGGCATTAGTGGGGAAAACCAAAAATAACCCCCGAACGGCCCCGTGAGTGGCACCAACACCTCGCACGGGACCAATGTAACTCGTAGGAACCAATCGCGCGCTCACAGGACTCTCGGTTTGATAATACGACGATAATTTAAAAATATCAGAACTTAGTCAAAACATGGCGTTATTGGGGGAAAACTCGAAACAACCCTCGAACGACCCGTGAGTGGCACCAACACCTCGCACGGGACCAATGTAACTCGAACAAATTAATCGCGCGATCACGGGACTCCCGATTTGAGAATATGACGATAATTTTCATATTTCTAGACTTAGGCTTAAAACCCAATCGTTAGTGGGCGAAAACCCAAAACATCCCCCGAACGGCCACGTGTGAGGCACCAACCCCTTACAGGGGACCAATGTAACTCATACGAATTGACCGCACGATCACGGGACTTCCGATATGAGAATACAATGACAATTTAGAAATATCAGGTCTTAGGCTAAACATTACGTTAGGGGGAATGTTCAAAACAACCCCCGAACCGCCCCTTGAATGGCACCAACACCTCGCACGGGACCAATGTAACTCGTACGAACTAACCACATGAACATGGGACTTTTGGTTTGAGAATATGATGATAATTTAAAAATATCAGGATTTGGAAAAACATGGCGTTAGTGGTGGAAAACCCGAAACAGCCCCCAAACGGCCCCGTGAGTGATACTAACACCTCGCACGAGACTAATGTAACTCATACGAACTGACCGCGTGATCACGGGACTTACGATTTGAGAATACGACGATAATTTAAAAATATCAGGACTAAAGAGAAACATGGCGTCAGTGGGGGAAAACCCGAAACAACCCCCGAATGGCCCTCTAAGTGGCACAACCACCTCATAGGTGAACAATGTAACTCGTACAAACTGACCGCGCGATCTCGGGAATCCCGGTTTGAGAATACGACAATAATTTGCATATTTTTAGACTTCGGCATAATAACAAGGCATTGGTGGGGGAAATCTGAAACAGCCCCGGAACGGCCCCGTGAGTGGCACCAACACCTCGCACGGGACAAATGTAACTCAAATGAACTGATCGCGCGATCACTGGATTCCCGGTTTGAGAATAACGATAATTTGCATATTTCTAGACTTAGGCTTAAAACCTTATCGTTAGCGGCCGAAAACTCGAAACAGCCCCCGAACAGCCACGTGTGTGATACCAACCCCTCGCACGGGACCAATGTGACTAACACGAAATGACCGCGCAATTACGGGCCTTCCGAATTGAGAATATGATGATAATTTAGAAATATCAGGACTTAGGCAAAAAATGACGTTAGGGGGAATACTCAAAACATCCCCCGAACGGCCCCGAAAGGGGCACCAACTCCTCGCACGGGACCAATGTAACTCATGCGAACTAGCCGCGCGATAACGGCACTGCCAATATGAGAATATGACAATAATTAGCATATTTCTAGACTTAGGCATAAAAATAGGGCATTAGTGGGGGAAAACTTGAAACAGCCCCCGAACGGCCCCGTGAGTGCCACCAACACCTCACATGGGACCAATGTAACTCGTACAAACTGACCGAACTATCATAGGACTCCCGATTTGAGAATATGACGATAATTTAAAAATATCAAGAATTAGGAAAAACATGGCGTTAGTGGGGGACATCCGAAATAGCCCCCAAACGGCCTTGTGAGTTGCGCCAATACCTCGCACGGGACCAATGTAACTCATACAAACTGATCGCGCGATAACTAGACTTTTGATTTGAGAATACGACTATAATTTGCATATTTCTAGACTTACGTATAAAAATAGGGCGTTAGAGGGGGAAAACTAGAAACAGCCCCCGAACGGCCCCGTGAATGGCACCAACACCTCTCACGGGACCAATGTTACTCGTACGAACTGATCGCACAATCACAGGACTACCTAATTGAGAATACAAAGATAATTTTCAAATATCCGAGCTTAGGGAAAACGTGTCGTTAGTTGGAGAAAACTCTAAACAGCCCCCGAACGACCCCGTGTGTGGCACCAACACCTCGCACAGGACCAATGTAACTCGTACGAACTGACCGTGTGATCACGGGACTTCCGATTTGAGAATACGAAGATAAATTAAAAATATAGGGACTTAGGTAAAACATGGCGGTAGTGGAAACCCCGAAATAGCCTCCGAACTGGATTAATGTAACTCATACGAACTGACCGCGTGATCACGGGACTTACGGTTTGAGAATACGACGATAATTTAAAAATATCAGGACTAAAGAGAAACATGACGTCAGTGGGGGAAAACCCGAAACAACCCCCGAATGGCCCTCTAAGTGGCACAGTCACCTCATAGGTGAACAATGTAAGTCGTACAAACTGACCGCGCGATCTCGGGAATCCCGGTTTGAGAATATGACAATAATTTGCATATTTCTAGACTTAGGCATAAAAACAGGTAGTTAGTGGGTGAAGACCCAAAACAACCCCTGAACGGCCCTATGAGTGGCACCAACACCTCGCTCGGGACCAATGTAACTCGAAAGAACTAAACGCGCGATCAGGGGACTCCCAGTTGGAAAATATGACGATAATTTGCATATTTCTTGACTTCGTCACAATAACAAGTCGTTAGTGGGGGAAAACCAAAAAGAGCTCCCGAACGGCCCCGTGAGTAGCACTAACACCTCGCACGGGACCAATGTAAGTCGAAAGAACTAACTGCGCGATCAAGGAACTCCTGGTTTGAGAATGCGACGATAATTTAAAAATATCAGGACTTAGGCAAAAAGATGGCGTTGGTGGGGGAAAACCCGAAATAGACCTCGAACAGCCCCATGAATGAGTGGCACTAACACCTCGAAAGGAACCAATATAACTCGTACGAACTGATCGTGCGATCACGAGACTGTCAATTTGAGAATATGACGATAATTTCACATATTTCTAGACTTAGGCAAAAAAATAGGGCATTAGTGGAGAAACCCCGAACGGCCTCATGAGTGGCGTCAACACCTCGAACGAGACCAATGTAACTCGTACAAACTGACCACGTGATTACGGGAATGCCATTTTGAGAATACGACTATCAATTTTACATTTTTAAACTTAGGCATAAAATAGGGTGTTAGAGGAGGAAAACCCAAACGGCCCCGTCAGTGGCACCAACACCCCGCACGGGACAAATGTAACTCGTACGAACTAACCGCGTGATCACGGGACTGCCCGTTTGAGAATAAGACAATAATTTAAAAATATCATGAAAGGAAAACTCGAAATAGCCCCTGAAAGGCCCCATGAGTGGCACCAACACCTCGCACGGGACCAAAGAAACTCGTAGGAACTGGCCGCGTGATCACAGGACTCCCGATTTGAGTATACGACGATAATTTAAAAATATCAGGGCTTAGGAAAAACTTGGCGTTAATGGGGGAAAACTCGAAACATCCCCCCAAACGGCCCTGTGAGTGGTACCAACACCTCGCCCAGGACCAATGTAAATCATATGAACTGACCGCGCGACCACGGGACTCCCGGTTTGAGCATACGATGATAATTTTCATATTTCTAGACTTAGGCATAAAAACATGGCGTTTAGTTGGCAAAAACACGAAATAGCCCCCGAACGGCCTCGTGAGTGGTGCCAACACCTCGTACGGGACAAATGTAACTCGTACGATCTGACTCCGCGATCACAGGACTTTCGATTTGAGAATACGAAGATAATTCAAAAATATCAGAACTTAGGCAAAACATTACATGAGTGGCGGAAAACTCAAAACTGCCACCGAACGGTCCCGTGAGTGGCACCAACAACTCGCTCGGGACCAATGTAACTCATAAGAACTCATCGCATAATCACGGGACTCCCGATCAGAGAATACGGTGATAATTCGCATATTTCGACACTTTGGCATAATAACAAGGCGTTAGTGAGGGAAAACCTGAAACAGTCCCAGAATGGCCCCGTAAGTGGAACCAACACCTCGCTCGGGACCAGTGTAACTCGAAAGAACTGACTGCGTGATCACGAGACTGCCAATTTGAGAATACGAAGATAATTTAAAAATATCAGGACTTAGGCAAAACATGGCATTAGTGGGGGAAAACCCGAAATAGGCCCCAAACGGCCCCGTGAGTGGTGCCAACACCTCGCACGAGACCAATGTAACTCGTACGAACTGACCACGCAATCACGAGACTATTGATTTTAGAATATGAATATCATTTTTATATCTCTAAACTTAGGCATAAAAATAGGGCGTTAGTGGGGGAAAACCCAAACTGCCCTGTGAGTGACATCAACACCTCACAGGCATAAAAACCGGTTTGAGAATACGATGATAATTTGCATATTTCTAGACTTAGGCTTATGACCTTGCTTTTAGTGGGCGAAAACATGAAACAACCCCCGATCGCCCCCGTGAGTGGCACTAACACCTCGCTCGGGACCAATGTAACTCGTAGAAACTCACCACGCGATCATGGGACTCTCGATTGGAGAATTCGACAATAATTTGCATATTTTGGTACTTCAGGAAAATAACAAGGCGTTCGTGGGGGAAAATCCGAAATAGCCCCCGAACGATCCCGTGAGTGGCACCAACACCTAGCACGGGACCAATGTAACTCGTACGATCTGACCGCGTGATCACGGGACTTCTGGTTTGAGAATAAGATGATAATTCAAAAATATTAGGACTTTACCAAAACATTGCGTTAGTCCGAAAAAACCCAAAAAAGCCCCCGAACGGCCCTGTGAGTGGAACCAACACCTCGCTCAGGACCAATGTAACTCGTAGGAACTGACTGCGTGATCACGGGACCGCAGGATCTTGGGACTTTCGATTTGAGAATAAAATGACAATTTAGAAATATCAGGACATAGGCAAAACATGACGTTAGGGGGAATGTTCGAAACAACCCCCGAACCGCCCCTTGAATGGCACCAACACCTCGCACGGGACCAATGTAACTCGTACGAACTGACCTCATGAACACGGGACTTTCGATTTGAGAATATGATGATAATTTAAAAATATCAGGATTTGGCAAAACATGGCGTTAGTTGGGGAAAACTCGAAACAACCTCCGAATGGCCCCGTGAGTGGCACTAAGACCTCGCACGAGACTAATGTAACTCGTACGAACTGATCGCGTGATCACGGAACTTACGGTTTGAGAATATGATGATAATTTAAAAATATCAGGACTAAAGAGAAACATTGCGTCAGTGGGGGAAAACCAGAAACAACCCCCGAATGGCCCTCCAAGTGGCACAACCACCTCATAGGTGAACAATGTAACTCGTACAAACTGACCGTGCGATCTCGGGGATCCCGGTTTGAGAATACGACAATAATTTACATATTTTTAGACTTCGGCATAATAACAAAGCATTGGTTGGGGAGAACCCGAAACAGGCCCCGAACGGCCCCGTGAGTGGCACCAAAACCTCGCACGGGACAAATGTAACTTGAATGAACTGATCGCGCGATCACTGGACTCCCGGTTTCAGAATAACGATAATTTACATATTTTTAGACTTAGGCTTAAAACCTTATCGTTAGCGGGCGAAAAATTGAAATAGCCCCCGAACAGCCACGTGTGTGATACCAACCCCTCGCACGGGACCAATGTAACTCGCACGAACTGACCACGTGATTATGGGACTTTCGATTTGAGAATACGATGATAATTTAGAAATATTAGGACTTAGGCAAAAAACGACGTTAGGGGGAATACTCAAAACATCCCCCGAACGACCCCGAGAGTGGCACCAACTCCTCGCACGGGACCAATGTAACTCATGCGAACTAGCCGCGTGATAACGGCACTGCCAATTTGAGAATACGACAATAATTAGCATATTTCTAGACTTAGGCATAAAAATAGGGCATTAGTGGTGGAAAACTTGAAACAACCCCCGAATGGCCTCGTGAGTGCCACCAACACCTCACACGAGACCAATGTAACTCGTACGAACTGACTGCATGATCACAGGACTCCCGATTTGAGAATACGATGATAATTTAAAAATATCAGGACTTATGAAAAACATGGCGTTAATGGGGGAAAACCCGAAATAAAACCCGAACAACAACGTGAGTGGCACCAACACCTCGCATAGGAACAATGTAACTCGTACAAATAGACCACGCGATCCTGGGACTCTCGGTTTTAGAATATGATGATAATTTTCATATTTCTAGTCTTCGGCATAATAACAAGGCACTAGTGGGGGAAAACCCTTAACATCCCCCGAATGGCCCTGTGAGTGGCATCGACACCGCATTCGAGACCAATGTAACTCGAAAGAACTGATCGTTAGATCCCAAAACTCTAGTTTTAGAATACAACGATAATTTAAAAATATCAGGAATTTGGAAAAACATGGTGTTAGTGGGGGAAACCCGAAATAGCCCCCAAACGACCCTCTGAGTTGCGCCAATACCTCGCACGGGACCAATGTAACTCAAACGAACTGATCGCGCGATCACTGGACTTTTGATTTGAGAATATGACTATAATTTGCACATTTCTATACTTACGCATAAAAATAGGGCGTTAGAGTGGGAAAACTTGAAACAGCCCCCGAACGGCCCCGTGAATGGCACCAACACCTCGCACGGGACCAATGTAACTCGTACGAACGGATCGCGCAATCACAAGACTCCCCAATTGAGAATACGAAGATAATTTCAAAATATCCGGGCTTAGGAAAAACGTGTCGTTAGTGGGAGAAAACTCTAAACAGCCCCTGAACGACCCCGTGTGTGGCACCAACACCTCGCACGGGACCAATGTAACTCGTACGAACTGACCGTGTGATCACGGGACTTTCGATTTGAGAATACAAAGATAAATTAAAAATATACGGACTTAGGTAAAACATGACGTTAGGGGAAACCCCAAAATAGCCTCCGAACGGCCCCGTGAGTGGTAACAACAACTCGCACGGGACCAATGTAACTCATACGAACTGATCGCGTAATCATGGGACTTCTTGTTTGAGAATACGATGATAATTTAAAAATATCAAGACTTAGGCAAAACAAGGCGTTAGTGGAGGAAAACCGAAAACAACCCCTGAGCGGCCCCATGAGTGGCACTAACACCTCGCATGGGCCTAATGTAACTCGTATGAACTGACCGTGCGATCACGGGAATCCCAGATTGAGAATATGATGATAATTTGCATATTTCTAGACTTAGGCATAAAAATAGGTAGTTAGTGGGTGAAAACCCAAAATAAACCCTGAACGGCCCTATGAGTGGCACCAACACCTCGCTCGGGACCAATGTAACTCGAAAGAACTGACCGCGCGATCAGGGGACTCCCAATTGGAGAATATGATGATAATTTGCATATTTCTAGACTTCGTCACAATAACAAGTCGTTTGTGGGGGAAAACCAAAAAGAGCTCCTGAACGGCCCCATGAGTGGCACTAACACCTCGCACGGGACCAATGTAAGTCGAAAGAACTGTTCGTGCGATCAAGGGACTCCTGGTTTGAGAATGCAATGATAATTTAAAAATATCAGGACTTAGGAAAAAAGATGGCGTTGGTGGGGGAAAACTCGAAATAGCCCCCGAACGGCCCCGTGAATGAGTGGCGCTAACACCTCGAAAGGAAACAATATAACTCGTACGAACTGACCGTGCGATCACGAGACTGTCAATTTGAGAATACGATGATAATTTTACATATTTCTAGACTTAGGCAAAAAAATAGGGCGTTAGTGGGGAAAACCCGAAATAGACCCCGAACGGCCCCGTGAGTGGCGCCAACACCTCGAACGAGACCAATGTAACTCGTACAAACTGATCGCATGATCGCGAGACTGCCATTTTGAGAATATGACTATCAATTTCATATTTCTAAACTTAGGCATAAAAATAGGGCGTTAGTGGTGGAAAACCCAAACGGCCCCGTGAGTGGCACCAACACCTCGCACGGGACAAATGTAACTCCTACGAACTAACCGCGTGATCACGAGACTGCCCATTTGAGAATAAGAAAATAATATAAAAATATCACGACAGGGAAAACCTGAAATAGCCCCTGAATGGCCCCATGAGTGGCACCAACACCTCGCATGGGACCAATGTAACTCGTAGGAACAGGCCGCGTGATCACAGGACTCCCGATTTGAGAATACGACGATAATTTGAAAATATCAGGACTTAGGCAAAACTTGGCGTTATTGGGGGAAAACTCGAATCATCCCCCAAACGTCCCCATGAGTGGCACCAACACCTCGCACAGGACCAATGTAACTCATACGAACTGACTGCGCGACCACGGGACTCCCGATTTGAGAATACGATGATAATTTGCATATTTCTAGACTTAGGCACAAAAACAAGGCGTTTAGTGGGACAAACCCAAAAATAGCCCCCGAACGGCCTCGTGAGTGGCGCCAACACCTCGCATGGGACTAATGTAACTCGTACGAAGTGATTGCATGAATACAGGACTTTCGATTTGAGAATACGAAGATAATTCAAAAATATCAGAACTTAGGCAAAACATGGCGTTAGGGGTAGAAAACTCGAAACTGCCACCAAACGGTCCCGTGAGTGGCACCAACACCTTGCTCGGGACTAATATAACTCATAGGAACTCATCGCGCGATCATGGTCTCCCAATCAGAGAATACGGTGAGTGGCATCAACACCTCGCACGAGACAAATGTAACTTGTAGCAACTAACCGCGCGATCACAGTACTCCCGATTTGAAAAAACAACGATAATTACAAAATATGAGGACTTAGGCAAAACATGGTGTTAGGGTGGGAAAACCCGAAACAACCTCCAAACGACCCCGTGAGTTCCACCAACACCTCGCACGGGACCAATGTAACTCCTATGAACTGATCGCGTGACCATGGGAATACCGGTTTGAGAATACGACAATAATTTACATATTTCTAGACTTAGGCTTAAGACCTTGCTTTTAGTGGTCGAAAACCCGAAACAGCCCCCGAACGGCCCCATGAGTGGCACTAACACCTCGCTCGGGACCAATGTAACTCGTAGGAACTCACCGCGCGATCATGGGTCTCCCAGTTGGAGAATACGACAATAATTTGCATATTTCTAGACTTCGGCATAATAACAAGGCGTTACTGGGGGAAAACCTAAAACAGCCCCCGAACGGCCCCGTGAGTGGCACCAACAGCTCGCACGGGACCAATGTAACTCGTACGATCTGACCACGTGATCACATGACTTTTGGTTTTAGAATACGATGATAGTTCAAAAATATCAGGACTTAACCAAAACATTGCAGTAGTTCAGGAAAACCCAAAAAAGCCCCCGAATGACCCTGTGAGTGGCACCAACACCTCGCTCAGGACCAATTTAACTCGTAGGAACTGACTGCGAGATCACAGGACTCCCGGTTTGAGAATACGACGATAATTTTTATATTTCTAGACTTAGTCATAAAAATAGGGTGTTAGTGGGTGAAAACCCGAAATAGCCCCCGAACAGCCCCGGGAGTGGGACCAACACCTCATTCGGGGCCAATATATCTCATAGGAACTGACCGCGCGATCACAGTACTCTAGGTTTGAGAATACGACGATAATTTAAAAATATCACGACTTTGAAAAAAAATGGCATTGGTGGGGGAAAACCCGAAATAGCCCCCGAATGGTCCCGTGAGTGGCGCCAACACCTTGAAAGGAACCAGTGTAACTCGTACAAACTGACCGCGTGATCACGGGACTGTCAATTTGAGAATATGATGAAAATTTTCCTATTTCTAGACTTAGGCATAAACATAGGGCTTTAGTGGGGGAAAACATGAAACAACTCCCGAACGACCCCGTGAGTGGAATTAGCACCTCGTACGGGACCAATGTAACTCGTACAAACTAATCACGCGATAACGGGACTCCCAGTTTCAGAATACAAAAATAATTTAAAAATATCAGGACATGGGCAAAACATGGCATTAGTGTGGGAAAACCCGAAATCGCCCCTGAACGGCCCCGCTAGTGGCACCATCACCTCGCACGGGACCAATGTAACTCGTAGGAACTGAATATGCGATCACAAGACTCCTGATTTGAGGATATGAGGATAATTTAAAAATATGAGTACTTAGGCAAAACATAGCGTTAGTGGGGGAAAACCCGAAACAGCCCGGAACGGCCCTCTGAGTGTCACCAACACCTCGCTCGGGACCAATGTAACTCGTAATAACTGACCGCGTGATCACGGGACTCCCGGTTTGAGAATATGATGATAATTTGTCATATTTCCAAACATAGACTTAAAACCTTGCCGTTAGTGGGCCAAAACTCGAAACAGCCATCGAACGGCCCCGTGTGTGGGACCAACACCTCGCACGGGACTAATGTAACTTGTACGAACTGACCGTGTGATCACGGGACATCTGATTTGAGAATATGATGATAATTCAAAAATATCAGGACTTAGGCAAAACATACGTTAGGGGGAATACCCGAAACAGCCCTCGAACGGCCCCGTGAGTGGCACCAACACCTCGCATGGGACCAATGTAACTCGTACGAACTGACCGTTGGATCACGGGACATCCGGTTTGAGAATACGATGATAATTTAAAAATATCAGGACTTAGGCAAAACATGACGTTAGTCGGGGAAAACCTGAAACAGCCCCCGAACGGCCCCGTGAGTGGCACCAACACCTCGCTCGGGACCAATATAACCCGTAGGAACTGACTGCACGATCACAGGACTCTCGGTTTGACAATACGATGATATTTTTCATATTTTTAGACTTAGGCCTAAAAACAGGGTGTTAGTGGGGGTAAACCTGAAACAACCCCCAAACGGCATCGTGAGTGGCACCAACACCTTGCTCGGGGCCAATGTGATTCATAGGACCTGACCGCGTTATCACGGTACTCCAGGTTTGAGAATACGATGAGAATTTAAAAATATTAGGACTTTGGCAAAAAAATGGCGTTGGTGGGGGAAAACTCGAAATAGCCCTGAACGGCCCCGTAAGTGGCTCCAACACCTCAAAAGGAACTAATGTAACTCGTACGAAACGACCGTACGATCACGGGACTGCCAATTTTAGAATATGACAATAATTTGCTTATTTTTAGACTTAGGCATAAAAACAGGGCGATAGTAAAGGAAAACAAGAAACACCTCCCGAACGGCCCCGTGAGTGGCACTAACACCTCGTACGGGACCAATGAGACTCTTACAAACTGATCGGACTCCCGGTTTGATAATACGACAATAATTTCAAAAATCAGGACTTAGGAAAAACATGGCATTAGTGGGGGGAAACCCGAAATCGCCCCTGAACGGCCCAGCGAGTGGAACCAACACCACACACGAGAATAATGTAACTAGTAGGAACTGACCATGTGATCACAAGACTCTCGGAATGAGAATATGATGATAATTTAAAAATATGAGGACTTAGTCAAAAATGGCGTTAGTGGGGAAAACCTGAAATAACCTCCGAACGGCCCCGTGAGTGGCACTAACACCTCGCACGGGACCAATGTAACTCGTAGGAACTGATCGTGCGATCACAGGACTCCCGGTTTGAGAATACGATGATAATTTAAAAATATTAGGATTTAGTCAAAACATGACGTTATTGGGGGAAAACTCGAAACAACCCTCGAACGACCCGTGAGTGGCACCAACAGCTCGTACGGGACCAATGTAACTCGAACGAATTAATCGCGCGATCACGGGACTCCCGATTTGAAAATAAGACGATAATTTGCATATTTCTAGACTTAGGCTTAAAACCCAATCGTTAGTGGGCGAAAACCCAAAACATCCCCCGAACGGCCACGTGTGTGGCACCAACTCCTTGCAGGGGACCAATGTAACTCATACGAACTGACCGCACGATCATGGGACTTCCGATTTAAAAATACAATGACAATTTAGAAATATCAGGACTTAGGCAAAACATGACATTAGGGGGAATGTTCGAAACAACCCCCATACCGCCCCTTGAATGGCACCAACACCTCGCACGGGACTAATGTAACTCGTACGAACTGACCGCATGAAAACGGGATTTTCAGTTTGACAATACGATGATAATTTAAAAATATCAAGATTCGGCAAAACATGCCGTTAGTGGGGGAAATCCGAAATAGCCCCCGAACGGCCCCGTGAGTGGCACTAACATCTCGCACAGGACTAATATAACACGTACGAACTGACCGCGTGATCACGGGACGTACGATTTGAGAATACGATGATAATTTAAAAATTTCAGGACTAAAGAAAAACATGGCGTCAGTGGGGAAAACCTGAAACAACCCCCGAACGGCCCTCTAAGTGACACAACCACCTCATAGGTGAACAATGTAACTCATACAAACTGATTGCGCGATCTCGGGAATCCCGGTTTGAGAATACGAGAATAACTTGCATATTTTTAGACTTCGGTATAATAACAAGGCATTGGTTGGGGAAAACCCGAAACAGCCCCTGAATGACCCCGTGAGTGGCACCAACACCTCGCACGAGACAAATGTAACTCGAATGAACCGATCGTGCGATCACTGGACTCCCGGTTTGAGAATAATGATAATTTGCATATTTCTAGACTTAGGCTTAAAACCTTATCGTTAGCGGGCGAAAACTCGAAACAGCCCCTGAACAGCCACGTGTGTGGTACCAACCCCTCGCACGGGAGTAACTCGCACGAACTGATCGCGCGATTACGGGACTTCTGATTTGAGAATACGATGATAATTTAGAAATATCAGGACTTAGGCAAAAAATGACGTTAGGGGGAATACTCAAAACATCCCCCGAACGGCCCTGAGAGTGGCACCAACTCCTCGCATGGGACCAATGTAACTCATGCGAACTAACCGCGCGATAACGGCACTGCCAATTTGAGAATACGTCAATAATTAGCATATTTCTAGACTTACGCATAAAAACAGGGCATTAGTGGTGGAAAACTTGAAATAGCCCCCGAACGGACCAGTGAGTGCCACCAACACCTCACACGGGGCCAATGTAACTCGTACGAACTGACCGCACGATCATAGGACTCCCGGTTTGAGAATACGATGATAATTTAAAAATATCAGGACTTATGCAAAACATGGCGTTAGTGGGGGAAAACCCGAAACAAACCCCGAATACCCCGTGAGTGGCACCAACACCTCGCATAGGAACAATGTAACTCGCACAAATAGACCGCGCGATCCTGGGACTCTCGATTTGAGAATACGATGACAATTTTCATAGTTTTTGACTTCGGCTTAATAACAAGGCACTAGTGGGGGAAAATTCCAAACATCCCCCGAATGGCCCCGTGAGTGGCACCAACACCCCATTCGAGACCAATGTAACTCGAAAGAACTGATTGTACGATCCCGGAACTCCTGGTTTGAGAATACAACGATAATTTAAAAATATCAAGAATTAGGGAAAAAATGGTGTTAGTGGCGGAAACCCGAAATAGCCCCCAAACGGCCCTGTGAGTTGCGTCAATACCTCGCGCGGGACCAATGTAACTCATACGAACTGATCGCGCGATCACTGGACTTTTGATTTGAGAATACGACTATAATTTGCATATTTCTAGACTTACGCATAAAAATAGGGCGTTAGAGAGGGAAAACTGGAAACAGCCCCCGAACGACCTCGTGAATGGTACCAACACCTCGTACGGGACCAATGTAACTCATACGAACTGATTGCGCAATCATAGGACTCCCTATTTGAGAATACGAAGATAATTTTAAAATATTCGGGCTGAGGAAAAATGCGTCGTTAGTGGGAGAAAAGTCTAAACAGCCCTCGAATGGCCCCGTGTGTGGCACTAACACCTCGCACTGGACCAATGTAACTCGCACGAACTGACCGTGTGATCACGGGACTTTCGATTTGAGAATAAGAAGATAAATTAAAAATATAGGGACTTAGGTAAAACATGGCTTTAGGGGAAAACCCGAAATAGCCTCCGAACGGCCCCGTGAGTGGTAACAATACCTTGCACAGGACCAATGTAACTCATACGAATTGATCGCGCAATCATGGGACTTCCGGTTTGAGAATACGTTGATAATTTAAAAATATCAAGACTTAGGCAAAACATGGCGTTAGTGGGGGAAAACCCAAAACATCCCCCGAGCGGCCCCATGAGTGGCACTAACACCTCGCATGGGACCAATGTAACTCGTATGAACTGACCGCGCGATCAGGGGACTCCCGGTTTGAGAATACGATGATAATTTTTATATTTCTAGACTTATGCATAAAAATAGGGACTTAGTGGGGGAAAACCCGAAATAGCCCCCGAACGGCCCCGTGAGTGGCGTCAACTCCTCTCACGGGACAAATGTAACTCATACGAACTGACGACGCGATCACGGGACTGCAAATTTTAGAATACAGGGTGTTAGTGGGGGAAAACTTAAAACAAACCTCGAACGGCCCCGTGAGTTCCACCAACACCTCATACGAGAAAAATGTAACTCGTACGAACTGACCGCATGATCACAAGACTGTCAGTTTTAGAATACAACAACAATTTAAAAATATAAGGACTTAGGCCAAACATGGCGTTAATTGGGGAAAACCCAAAACATCCCTCGAACAGCCCTGTGAGTGCTACCAACACCTCACATGGGACCAATGTCACTCGTACGAACTGACTGCACGATAAGAGGAATCTCGGTATGGGAATACGATGATAATTTTCAAATTTCAAAAATTTGGCATAATAGTAAGGAGTTAGTGGGAGGAAAACCTGAAACAACCCCCGAACGACCCCGTGAGTGGCACCAACTCCTCACTCGGGACCAATGTAACTCGAAAGAACTGACCGCGCGATCACGGGACTTCCGGTTTGATAATACGACGATAATTTAAAAATATCAGGACTTAGGCAAAACATGGCGTTAGTGGGGTAAAACTCAAAATTACCCCCAAATGGCCCCGTGAGACGCGCCAACTCCTCGCACGGGATCAATTTAACTCATACGAACTGATCGTGCGATCACATGACTGTCGATTTTAAAATACGATTACAATTTGCATATTTCTAGACATAGGCATTAAAACTGGGCGTTAGAGGGGGAAAGCTCGAGACAGCCCCCGAACGGCCCCATGGGTGGCACCAACACCTCACACAGGACCAATATAACTCGTAAAAATGGACCGTGCAATCACAGGACTCTCATTTTGAGAATACGACAATAATTTAAAAATATCAGGACTTAGGCAAAACATGGTGTTAGTGGGGGAAATCGGAATTAGCCTTTGAACTGCCCCATGAGTGGCACTCACACGTCGCACGGGACCAATGTAACTCCTAGGAATTGATTGTGCAATCACAGGACTCCCAATTTGAGAATACGATGATAATTTAAATATATCAGGACTTAGGCAAAACATGGTGTTAGTGGGGGAAAACCCGAAACAACCCCCGAATGACCCCATGTGTGGCACTAACACCTCACACGAGACCAATGTAACTCGTACGAACTGACCGCGCGATCACGGGATATTCGGTTTGAGAATACAAAGATAATTTAAAAATATCAGGACGTAAGCAAATCATGGCGTTAGGGGAAAAATCCGAAATAGCCCCCGAAGGGCCCCGTGAGTGGCAACAACTGCTCGCGGGACCAATATAACTCGTATGAACTGACCGCGTGATCACGGGAGTTCCGGTTTAAGAATAAAACGACAATTTAAAAATATCTTAACTTAGACAAATCATGGCGTTAGTGGGGAAAACCTGAAATAATCCCCGAACGGCCCCATGAGTGGCACCAACACCTCGCACGGAACCAATGTAACTCGTAGGAACTGATCGCGCGATCACAGGACTCTCGGTTTGAGAATACGACGATGATTTAAAAATATCTGGACTTAGGTAAAACATGGCGTTAGGTGGGGGAAAGCCTAAATAGCCCTGAAACGGCCCTGTGAGTTGTGCCACTACCTCGTATGGAATTAATGTAACTCATACGAACTGATCGCGCGATCACTGGACTTTTGATTTGAGAAAATGACAATAATTTGCATATTTCTAGACTTACGCATAAAAATAGGGAGTTGGAGGGGGAAAACTGGAAATAGCCCCCGAACGACCCCGTGAATGGTACCAACACCTTGCACGCGCAATCACAGGACTCCCTATTTGAGAATACGAAGAAAATTTTAAAATATTCGGGCTTAGGCAAAACATGTCGTTAGTGGGAGAAAACTCTAAACAGCCCACGAATGCCCCCGTGAGTGGCACCAACACCTCACACGGGACCAATGTAACTCGTACGAACTGACCGTGTGATCACGGGACTTTCGATTTGAGAATACGAAGATAAATTAAAAATATAGGGACTTAGGTAAAACATGGCGTTAGGGGAAAACCCAAAATAGCCTTCGAACGACCCTGTGAGTGGTAACAACACCTCGCACGGGACCAATGTAACTCATACAAACTGATCGCGCAATCATGGGACTTCCGGTTTGAGAATATATGATAATTTAAAAATGTCAAGACATAGGCAAAACATGGCGTTAGTGGGGGAAAACCCAAAATAGCCCCCGAGCGGCCCCATGAGTGGCACTAGCACCTCGCACGGGACCAATGTAACTCGTATGAACTGACTGCCCGATCATGGGACTCCCGATTTGAGAATACGATGATAATTTTAATATTTCTAGACTTATGCATAAAAATAGTGACTTAGTGGGGGAAAACCCGAAATAGCCCCCGAACGGCCCCGTGAGTGGAGCCAACTCCTCGCACGAGACAAATGTAACTCATACGAACTCACGACGCGATCACGGGACTGCCAATTTTAGAATACAGGGTGTTAGTGGGGGAAAACTTGAAAAAGTCCTCGAACGGCCTCGTGAGTGCCACCGACACCTCATACGGGACAAATGTAACTCATACGAACTGACCATGTGATCACATGACTATCAGTTTGAGAATACTACGATAATTTAAAAATATCAGGACATAGGCAAAACATGGCATTACTTGGGTAAAACTCGAAATTGCCCCCGAAAGGCCCCGTGAGTGGCGCCAACTCCTCGCACGGGACAAATTTAACTCATTTGATCATGTGACTTCCTATTTTAAAATATGACTATAATTTCCATATTTCTAGACTTAGGCATTAAAATAGGGCGTTAGAGGGGGAAAGCCCGAAACAGCCCCGTGGGTGGCACCAACACCTCACACATGACCAATGTAACTCGTACAAACTGACCGCGCAATCACAAGACTCTCGGTTTGAGAATACGACAATAATTTAAAAATATTAGGACTTAGGCAAAACATGGTGTTAGTTCGGGAAAATCGGAATTAGCCTTTAAACGGCCCCATGAGTGGCACTCACACCTCGCACGGGACCAATGTAACTCGTAGGAACTGACTGTGCAATCACAGGACTTCCGATTTGAGAATACGATGATAATTTAAACATATCAGGACTTAGGCAAAACATGGTGTAAGTGGGGGAAAACTCGAAACAACCCCCGAATGTCCCCATGTGTGGCACTAACACCTCGCACGGGACCAATGTAACTCGTACGAACTGACCGCGTAATCACGAGACTTTCGGTTTGAGAATACGAAGATAATTTAAAAATATCAGGACTTAAGCGAAAAATGGCGTTAGGGGGAAAACCCGAAATATCCCCCGAATGGCCCCGTGAGGGGCAACAACTGCTCGCGGGACCAATATAACTCGTATGAACTGACCGCACGATCACGGGAGTTCCGATTTAAGAATAAACTGATAATTTAAAAATATCTGAACTTAGGAAAATCATGGCGTTAGTGGGGAAAACCTGAAGTAACCCCCGAACGGCCCCGTGAGTGGCACCAACACCTCGCACGGGACCAATGTAACTCGTAGGAACTGACCGCGCGATCACAGGACTCCCAGTGTGAGCATATGATAATAATTTAAAAAAATCAGGACTTAGGCAAAACATGACGTTAGTGGGGGAAGACCCGAAACAACCCTCGAACGGCCCGTGAGTGGCGCCAACACCTCGCACGGGACCAATGTAACTCGAACGAATTAATCGCACGATCATGGGACTCCCGATTTGAGAATACGACGATAATTTTCATATTTCTAGGCTTAGGCTTAAACCCAATCGTTAGTGGGCAAAAACCCCAAACATCCCCCGAACGACCACGTGTGTGGCACCAACCCCTTGCAGGGGACTAATGTAACTCATACGAACTGACCGCACGTTCACGGGACTTCTGATTCGAGAATACAACAATAATTTAGAAATATCAGGACTTAGGCAAAACTTGAAGTTAGGTGGAATGCCCGAAACAACCCCCGAACGGCCCCTTGAATGGCACCAACACCTCGCACGGGACCAATGTAACTCTTACGAACTGACCCCATGAACACGGGACTTTCGGTGTGAGAATACGATGATAATTTAAAAATATCAGGATTTGGTAAAACATGGCGTTAGTGGGGGAAAACTCCAAACAGCCCATGAACGGCCCCGTGAGTGGCACTAAAACCTCGCACGTTACTAATGTAACTCGTACGAACTAACCGTGTGATCACGGGACTTATGGTTTGAGAATATGATGCTAATTTAAAATTAACAGGACTAAAGAAAAATATGGCGTCGGTGGGGGAAAACCCGAAATAACCCCCGAACCGCCCTCTAAGTGGCACTACCACCTCATAGGTGAACAATGTAACTCGTACAAACTGACCGCGCGATCTCGAGAATCCCGATGTGAGAATACGACAGTAATTTGCATATTTTTAGACTTCGGCATAATAACAAGGCATTGGTGGGGGAAAATCCAAAACAGCCCCCGAACGGCCCCGTGAGTGGCACCAACACCTCGCATGGGACAAATTTAACTCGAATGAACTGATCGCATGAACACGGGACTTTCGGTTTGAGAATACGATGATGATTTAAAAATATCAAGACTAAAATAAAACATGGCGTCTGGGGGGAAAACTCGAAACAACCACCGAACGGCCCCCTAAGTGGCACAACCACCTCGTAGGTGAACAATGTAACTCGTACAAACTGATTGTACGATATCGCGACTCCCGGTTTGAGAATATGATAATAATTTGTATATTTTTAGACTTTGGCATAATAACAAGGCATTGGTGGGGGAAACCCCGAAACAGCCCAAGAACAGCCCCGTGAGTGGTACCAACACCTGGCACGGGATAAATGTAACTCGAATGAACTGATCGCGCAATCACGGGACTCCTGGTTTGAGAATACGATGATAATTTGCGTATTTCTAGACTTAGGCTTAAAACCTTATCATTAGCAGGCGAAAACTCGAAACAGCCCCCGAAAAGCCACGTGTGTGGTACCAACCTCTCGCACGGGACCAATATAACTCGTACGAACTGATCGCGTGATCACGGGACTTCCAATTTGAGAATATGATGATAATTTAGAAATATTAGGACTTAGGCAAAAAATGACGTTAGGGGGAATACTCAAAACATCCCCCGAATGGCCCCGAGAGTGGCTCCAACTCCTCGCATGGGACCAATGAAACTCATGCGAACAGATCGTGCAATAACGGCACTGCTAATATGAGAATACGACGATAATTTGCATATTTCTAGACTTATGCATAAAAATAGGGCATTAGTGGGGGAAAACTTGAAATAGCACCCGAACTGCCCCTTGGGTGCCACCAACACCTCACACGGGACCAATGTAACTCATACGAACTGACCGCACGATCACAGGACTCCTGGTTTGAGAATACGACGATAATTTAAAAATATCAGGACTTATGCAAAACATGGTGTTAGTGGGGGAAAACCCGAAACAAACTCCGAATAACCCCGTGTGTGGCACCAACACCTCGCATAGGAACAATGTAACTCGTACAAACAGACCGCGTGATCCTGGGACTCTCGGTTTGAGAGTACGATGATAATTTGCATATTTCTAGACTTCGGCATAATAACAAGGCATTAGTGGGGGAAAACCAGAAAAATCCCCCGAATAGCCCCGTGAGTGGAACCAACAACGTGTTCGAGACTAATGTAACTCGAAAGAACTGATCGTGTGATCACGGAACTCCTGGTTTGAGAATACAACGATAATTTAAAAATATTAGGAATTAGGAAAAACATGGAGTTAGTGGGGGGAACCCGATATAGCCCCCAAAACCGCCCTGTGAGTAGCACCTATACCTCGCACGGGGCCAATGTAATTCATACGAACTGATCACGCGATCATGGGACTGTCGATTTAAAAATATGACAATAATATGCATATTTCTAGAATTCGGCTTAAAACATTGTTGTTAGTGGGTGAAAACCCGAAATAACACCCAAACGGCCCCGTGTGTGGTACCAACACCTCGTACGGGACCAATGTAACTCATACGAACTGACTGCGCGATCACGTGAATTTTGGTTTTAGAATAGGATGATAATTCAAAAATATCAGGACTTAGGCAAAACATGGCGTTAGTGGGAGAAAACCGGAAACAACCCCCGAACGACCCTGTGAGTGGCAACAACACCTCGTACGGGACTAATGTAACTCATACAAACTGATCACGTGATCACGGGACTCCCGGTTTGAGAATATAAAAATAATTTAAAAATATCAAGACTTAAAGCAAAACACGGGGTTAGTGGTGGAAAACTCGAAACAGCCCCCGAACAGCCAAGTGAGTGGCACCAACACCTTGCATGGGACTAATGTAACTCGTAAAACCCATCGCGCGATCACGGAACTCCCGATTTAAGAATACGACGATAATTTGCATATTTATGGACTTAGGCTTAAAACCTTTCCATTAGTTGGTGAAAACTCGAAACAGCCCCCGAACAACGCCGTGTGTGGCATCAACACCTCGTACGGGACTAGTTTAACTCATACGACCTGATCGCACGATCAAGGGACTTCCGGTTTGAGAATACAATGATAATTTTGAAATATTAGGACTTAGGGAAAACATGACGTTAGGGGGAATAACCGAAACAACCCATGAACGTCGCCGTGAGTGGCACCAACACCACGTACGGGACCAATGTAACTCGTACGAGCTGATCGCGTGATCACATGACTTTTGGTTTGAGAATCTTATGATAATTTAAAAATATTAGGTCCTAGGAAAACATGGCATTTATGGGGAAAAACCGAAACATCCCTCGAACGGCCCCGTGAGTGCCGCCAACAACTCGCTCAGGACCAATCTAACTCGTAGGAACTGACGGTGCGATCACAGGACTCCCGGTTTGAGAATACGAAGATAATTTAAAAATATCAGGACTTAGGCAAAACATGGCGTTAGTGGGGGAAAACCCGAAACAACCCTCGAACGGCCCGTGAGTGGCACCAACACCTCGCACGGGACCAATGTAACTCGAACGAATTAATCGTGCGATCACGGGACTCCCGGTTTGAGAATACGATGATAATTTGCATATTTCTAGACTTAGGCTTAAAACCCTATCGTTAGTGGGCAAAACCCAAAACATCCCCCGAACGTGTGTGGCACCAAAACCTCACAGGGGACCAATGTAACTCGTACGAACTGACCGCACGATCTCTGAACTTCCGATTTGAGAATACAACGATAATTTAGAAATACCACGATTTAGGCAAAACATGACGTTAGGGAGAATGCCCAAAATAACCCCTGAACGGCCCCTTGAATGGCACCAACACCTCGTATGTGACCAATGTAACTCGTACGAACTGACCGCATGAACACGAGACTTTCGGTTTGAGAATACGATGATGATTTAAAAATATCAAGACTAAAGCAAAACATGGCGTCAGGGTGGAAAACTCGAAACAACCCCCGAACGTCCCCCTTAGTGGCACAACCACCTCGTAGGTGAACAGTGTAACTCGTACAAACTGATCGTACGATATCGGGACTCCCGGCTTGAGAATACGATAATAATTTGCATATTTTTAGACTTTGGTATAATAGCAAGGCATTGGTGGGGGAAACCCCGAAACAGCCCAAGAACAGCCCCGTGAGTGGTACCAACACCTCGCACGGGACAAATGTAACTCGAATGAACTGATCGCGCAATCACGGGACTCCCGATTTGAGAATACGATGATAATTTGCGTATTTCAAGACTTAGGCTTAAAACCTTATCGTTAGCAGGGGAAAACTTAAAACAGCCCCCGAATAGCCACGTGTGTGGTACCAACCTCTCGCACGGGACCAATGTAACTCGTACGAACTGATCGCGCGATCACGGGACTTCCAATTTTAGAATACGATGATAATTTAGAAATATCAGGACTTAGGGAAAAAATGACGTTAGGGGGAATACTCAAAACATCCCCCGAACGGCCCCGAGAGTGGCTCTAACTCCTCGCATGGGACCAATGAAACTCATGCGAACTGATCGCGCGATAACGGCAATGCCAATTTGAGAATACGACGATAATTTGCATATTTCTAGACTTAGGCATAAAAACAGGGCGTTAGTGGGGGAAAACTTGAAACAGCACCCGAACTGCCCCTTGAGTGCCACCAACACCTCACACGGGACCAATGTAACTCATACGAACTGACCGCACGATCACAGGACTCCTGGTTTGAGAATACGATGATAATTTAAAAATATCAGGACTTATGCAAAACATGGCATTAGTGGGGGAAAACCCTAAACAAACCCCAAATAACCCCGTGTGTGGCACTAACACCTCGCATAGGAACAATGTAACTCGTACAAACAGACCGCATGATCCAGGGACTCTCGGTTTGAGAATACGATGATAATTTGCATATTTTTAGACTTCGGCAAAATAAGAAGGCATTAGTGGGGGAAAACCCGAAACATCCCCCAAATGGCCCCGTGAGTGGAACCAACAACGCGTTCGAGACTAAGGTAACTCGAAAGAACAGATCGTGTGATCGCGGAACTCCTGGTTTGAGAATACAACGATAATTTAAAAATATTAGGAATTAGGAAAAACATGGCGTTAGTGGGGGGAACCTGATATAGCCCCCAAAACCGCCCTGTGAGTAGAACATATACCTCGCACGGGGCCAATGTAATTCATACGAACTGATCGCGTGATCATGGGACTGTCGATTTAAAAATACGACAATAATTTGCATATTTCTAGACTTAGGCTTAAACATTGTCGTTAGTGGGTGAAAATTCGAAATAACACCCAAACGGCCCCGTGTGTGGCACCAACACCTCATACGGGACCAATGTAACTCATACGAACTGACCGCGCGATCACAGGAATTTCGGTTTGAGAATACGACAATAATTTGAAAAAATCAGGACTTAGGCAAAAACATGGCGTTAGTGGGAAAAAACCCGAAACGGCCCCGTGAGTGGTAACAACACCTCGCACGGGACTAATGTAACTCGTACAAACTGATCACGCGTTCACGGGACTCCCGGTTTGAGAATACAAAAATAATTTAAAAAAATCAAGACTTAAAGCAAAACATGGGGTTAGTGGTGGAAAACCCGAAATAGCCCCCGAACGGCCCCGTGCGTGGCACCAACACCTCGCACGGGACCAATGTAACTCGTACGAATTAATTGTACGATCACGTCAATCTCAATTTGAGAATACGATGATAATTTGCATATTTCTAAACTTAGGCTTAAAACCTTGCTGTTAGTTGGTGAAAACTCGAAACAGCCCCCGAACGGCGCCGTGTGTGGCACCAACACCTTGTACGGGACCAGTGTAACTCATTCGAACTGACAGCACGATAAAGGGACTTCTGGTTTCAGAATACAATGATAATTTTGAAATATCAGGACTTAGACAAATTATGACGTTAGGGGGAATACCCGAAACAACCACTGAATGGCGCCGTGAGTGGCACCAACACCACGTACGGGACCAATGTAACTCCTACGAGTTGACCGCGTGATCACATGACTTTTGGTTTGAGAATATGATGATAATTTCAAAAAAATTAGGTCTTAGGCAAAACATGATGTTTGTGGGGAAAACCCGAAACTGCCCCCGAACGGCCCAGTGAGTGGCGCCAACACCTCGCTCGAGACCAATGTAACTCGTAGGAACTAATTGTGCGATCATAGGACTCAAGACTTGAGAATACGATGATAATTTGCATATTTCTAGACTTAGGCATAAAAATAGGGTGTTACTGGGGTAAAACCCGAAACAACCCCTGAATGACGCCTTGAGTGGCACCAACACCTCGCTCGGGGCCAATGTAACTCATAAGAACTGATCGTGCGATCACGGGACTACCTGTTTGAGAAGATGATGATAATTGGAAAATATCAGGACTAAGGAAAAAAAATGGCGTTGGTTTGGGAAAACCCGAAATAGCTCCTGAACGGCCCCGTGAGTGGCGCCAACACCTCGAAAGGAACCAATGTAACTCGTACGAACTAACCGTGTGATCACGGGACTGCTAATTTGAGAATATGATGATAATTTGCATATTTCTAGACTGAGTCATATAAATAGGGCGTTAATGAAGGAAAACCAGAAACAGCCTCCGAACGGCCCAGTTAGTGGCACCAAAATCTCACACGGGACCAAGGTAACTCGTACGAACTGACCGTGCGATCATGGGACTCCCGGTTTGAGAATATGATGATAATTTGCATATTTTTAGACTTAGGCTTAAAACCTTATCGTTTGTGGGGAAAATCCGAAATAGCCCCTGAACGGCCCCGTGTGTGGCGCCAACAACTCGCATAGGACTAATGTAACTCATACGAACTGACTGCACAATCATGGGACTTTCGTTTAGAGAATACGACGATAATTTAAAAATATCAGGGCTTTGGAAAAACTTGGCGTTAGTCGGGGAAACCCCGAACGGCCCCGTGAGTGGCACCAACACCTCGCTCGGGACCAATGTAACTCATAGGAACTCACTGCGCGATCACGGGACTCCTGGTTTGACAATACGACGATATTTTGCATATTTCTGAAGTTAGGTATAAAAATAGGGTGTTTGTGGGGGGAACCTGAAACAGCCCCCAAACAGGATCGTGAGTGGCACCAACACCTTGCTCGGGTCCAATGTGATTCATAGGACCTGATCGCGCGATCATGGTTCTCCCGATTTGAGAATACAACGAGAATTTAAAAATATTAGGACTTTGGCAAAAAAAAGGCGTTGGTGGGGGAAAACCCAAAATAACCCTCGAACGTCCCCGTAAGTGGAGGCAACACCTCAAAACGACCAATGTAACTCGTACTAAATGACCACACGATCACGGGACTGCCAATTTGATAATATGATGATAATTTGCATATTTCTAGACTTAGGCATAAAAATAGGGCATTAGTGAAGGAAAACTTGAAACACCTCCCGAACGGCCCCGTGAGTGGCACTAACACCTCATACGGGATAAATGTAACTCGTACAAACTAATCGCACGATCACGGGACTCCCGATTTGATAATACGACAATAATTTAAAAATATCAGGACTTAGGAAAAACATGGCGTTAGTGGGGGAAAACCCGTAATCTCTCCCGAACGGCCCCGCGAGTGGAACCAACACCACGCACGGGACCAATGTAACTCATAGGAACTGACCAATGTAACTCATACGAACTAATCGCGCGATCACGGGACTGTCGATTTAATAATACGACAATAATTTGCATATTTCTAGACTTAGGCTTAAACATTGTCGTTAGTGGGTGAAAACCCGAAATAACACCCAAACGGCCCCGTGTGTGGCACCAACACCTCGCATAGGACCAATGTAACTCATAGGAACTGATCGCGCGATCACGAGAATTTCGGTTTGAAAATATGATGATAATTTGAAAATATCAGGACTTAGTCAAAACATGGCATTAGTGGGAGAAAACCTGAAACAGCCCCCGAACGGCCCCATGAGTGGCAACAACACCTCGCACAGGATTACTGTAACTCGTACAAACTGATCACATGATCAGGGGAATCCCGGTTTTATAATACAACAATAATTTAAAAATATCAAGACTTAAAGCAAAACATGGCGTTAGTGGAGGAAAACCAGAAACATCCCCCGAACGGCCCCGTGAGAGGCACCAACACCTCGCACGGGACCAATGTAACTCATACGAATTGATCGCACAATCACGACACTGTCGATTTGAGAATATGATGATAATTTACATATTTCTGGACTTAGGCTTGAAACCTTTCCATTAGTTGGTGAAAACTCGAAACAGCCCCCGAATGGCGCCGTGTGTGGCACCAACACCTCGCACGGGACCAATGTAACTCATACGAACTGACCGCCCGATCACGCGATCATGGAACTAACTCCTCATACGAACTGACCGCCCGATCACGCGATCACGGAACTAACTCATACGAACTGACAGCCCGATCACGCGATCACGCGATCACAGAGCCAATGTAACTCGTACAAACTGACCGCGCGATCAAAGGACTGCTAATTTGAGAATATGATGATAATTTCCATATTTCTAGACTTATGCATAAAAATAGGGCATTAGTGGGGGAATACCGGAAACAGCCCCCGAATGGCCCCGTAAGTGGCACTAACACCTCGCACGGGACCAATGTAACTCGTATGAACTGACCACGTGATCACGGGACTCCCGATTTTAGAATACGATAATAATTTAAAAATGTCACGACTCAGGCAAAACATGGCGTCAGTGGGGGAAAACCCAAAATAGCCCCGTGAATGTCACCAACACCTCACACGGGACCAATGTAACTCGTACGAACTGACCGCGCGATCACGGGACACCCGATTTGAGAATACGATGATAATTTGCACATTTCTAGACTTAGGCATAAAAACATGGATTTAGTGGGTAAAACCCAAAACAGCCCCCAAACGGCCTAGTGAGTGGCACCAACACCTCGCTCGGGACCAATGTAACTCATAGGAAATGATCACGCGATCACGGGACTCCCGATTGGAGAATACGACGATAATTTGAATATTTCTAGACTTTGAAATAATTACAAGGCGTTAGTGGGAGAAAACCCAAAACAACCCCCGAACGGCCCCGTGAGTGGCACCAACACCTCACACGGGACAAATCTAACTCGTACGAAATGACCGTACGATCACGGGACTCCCGGTTTGAGAATACGACGATAATTTTAAAATATCAGGGCTTAGGAAAAACATGGCATTGGTAGGGGAAAACTTGAAATGGCCCCCGAACGTCCCCGTGAGTGTCGTCAACACCTCGAAAGGGATAAATGTAACTCGTACAAACTGAGTGCGGGATCACGGGACTGGCAATTTGAGCATACGGCGATAATTTGCATATTTTTAGACTTAGGCATAAAAACAGGGCGCTAATGGGGGAAAACCTGAAACTGCCACTGAGCGGCCCCGTGAGTGGTGTCAACACCTCAAAAGGAACCAATGTAACTCGTACGAACTGATCGCACGATCATGGGACTACCAATTTGTAAATACAATGATAATTTGCATATTTCTAAACATAGGCATAAAAACAGGGCGTTAGTGGGGGAAAACCTGAAACAGCCCCCGAACAACACCGTAAGTTGCACTAACACCTCTCATGGGACCAATGTAACTCGTACGAACTGATCGCAAGATCATGGGACTCTTGGTTTGAGAATACGATAATAATATAAAAATACCAGGACTTAGGAAAGCATGCCGTTAGTGGGGGAAACCCGAAATAGTCCCCCGAACGTCCTCGTGAGTGGTACCAACACCTCGCACGGGGCCAATGCAAATCGTAGGAACTGATCACACGATCACACGATCACAGGACTCCCGGTTTGAGAATACCACGATAATTTAAAAATATCAGGACTTAGGCAAAGCATGGTGTTAGTGGGGGAAAACCCGAAGCAGCCCCGTGAGTGGCACCAACACCTCGCACGGGACCAATGTAACTCCTATGAACTGACCGCGTGATAACGAGACTCCCGGTTTGAGAATATGATTATAATTTGTTTACTTCTAGACTTAGGCATAAAACCTTGGCGTTAGTGCGCGAAAACCAGAAACAGCCCCCGAATGGCCCTGTGTGTGGCACATACACCTTGTAGGGTCAAATGTAATCCGTACGAACTGACCGCGCGATCATGGGACTTCTAGTTTGAGAATACTATGATAATTTAGTAATATCAGTACTTAGGGAAAACATGGCGTTAGTGGGGAAACCCGAAATTGCCCCATGAGTGGCACCAACACCTCACACGGGACTAATGTAACTCAAACGAATTGACCGCGCGATCATGGGACTACCAATTTGAGAATGCGAGGATAATTTTCATTTTCTAGACTTACGCATAAAAATAGGGCGTTAGTGGGGTGAAACCTGAAGCAACCCCGGAATGGCCCCATGAGTGGCGCTAACTCCTCGCACGGGACCAATGTAACTTGTAGGAACGGACCGCATGACAACATGAATCCCAGTTTGAGAATACAATAATAATTTAAAAATATCAGTACTTAGGCAAAACATGGCGTTACTAGGGAAAACCCGAAACAGGCCCCGAATGGCCCCATGAGTGGCACCAACACCTCGCACAGGACTAATGTAACTCGTAGGAACTGACCGCGTGATCATAGGACTCTCAGTTTGAGAATACGATGATGAATTAAAAATATTAGGTCTTAGGTAAAATATGGCGTTAGTGGGGGAAAACCCGAAACAGCCCCCGAACGGCCCCTTGAGTTGCACCAACACCTCGTACGGGACCCATGTAACTCGTACGAACTGACCGTTCGATCGTGGGACTCCTGGTTTGAGAAATACGACATGGCGTTATGGGGGAATACCCAAAATGGCCCCCTAGCAGCCTCGTGAGTGGCACTCACACCTCGCACAGTACCAACATAACTTGTAAGAACTAATCGCATGATCACGGGACTCTCGAGTTGAGAATACGATGATAATTTGCATATTTTTGGACTTTGGCATAAAAACAGAGTGTTAGTAGGGGAAAACCCAAAATAGGCCCCGAAAGGCCCCGTGAGTGGCACCAACACCTCGCTCGGGACAAATGTAACTCATACGAACTGATCGTACGATCACAGGACTCTCAATTTGAGAATATGACAATAATTTAAAAATATCAGGACTTAGGCAAAACATTGCATTAATGGTGACAAACCCGAAACATCCCTCGTACGGCCCTGTGAGTGGCACCAACACCTCGCAAGGGACCAATGTAACTCGTACGAATTGACCGCGCGATCAGGGGACTCCCAGTTTAAGAATACTACGATAATTTTCATATTTTGAGACTTCAGTATAATAACAATGCGTTACTGGGGGAAAACCTGAAACAGGCCCCGAATGGCCCCGTGAGTGGCACCAACACCTTGCTCGGGACCAATGTAACTCAAAAGAACTCACTGTGTGATCATGGGACTCCCGATTTGAGAATACGATGATAATTTAAAAATATCGGGACTTAGGCAAAACATGGCGTTAGTGGGGAAAAACCAGAAATAGCCCCTGAATGGCCCCGTGAGTGGCGTCAACACCTCGCACGGGACCAATGTAACTCGTACGAACTGATCGTGCAATCACGGGACTGCCAATTTGAGAATACGACTATAATTTGCATATTTCTATACTTAGGCATAAAAATAGGTCATTAGTGTGGGAAAACCCGAAACATACCCCGAACGGGCCCGTGAGTGGCACCAACACCTCGCACAGGACCAATACAACTCGTACTAATTGATCGTGCGATCACGGGACTTCGAATTTGAGAATACGATGATAATTTGCATATTTCAAGACTTAGGCATAAAAGCAGGGCGTTATTGGCAAAAAACCCAAAACAGCCCCTGAACGGCCCTGTGAGTGGCACCAACACCTCGTTTAGGACTAATGTAACTCATAGGAACTGACCGTGTGATCATGGGACTCCCAATTTGAGAATACGATGATAATTCACATATTTATAGACTTTCGCATAATAACAACGCAGCAATGGGGAAAACCCGAAACAGCCCCCGAACGGCCCCGTGAGTGGGACCAACACCTCGCTCGGGACCAGTGTAACTCGAAAGAACTTACCGCGCGATCACGGGACTCCCAGTTTGAGAATATGATGATATTTTAAAAATATCAGGAATTAGGCAAAACATCGCATTAGTGGGGGAAAACCCGAAATAGCGCCCGAACGGCCCCGTGAGTGGCGCCAACACCTCACACGAGACTAATGTAACTCGTATGAACTGACCGCATGATTATGGGACTGCCAATTTGAGAATACGATGATATTTTGCATATTCTTTGACATAGGTAAAAAAAATGGTGTTAGGGGGGGAGGGGGGGAACCCGAAACAACCCACGAATGGCCCCTTGAGTGTCACCAACACCTCTCACGGGACCAATGTAACTCGCACGAACTAATCGCCTGATCACGGTACTGCCGATTTGAGAGTACGATGATAATTTCCATATTTATAGACTTAGGTATAAAAATAAGGCGTTAGTGGGGGAAAACCCAAAACAACCCCGGAAGGGCCCGTGAGTGGCACCAACACCTCTCACGGGACCAATGTAACCCGTAGGAACTGACCGCGCGATCACACGACTCCGGGTTTGAGAATACGACGATAATTTGAATATTTCTAGACTTAGGCTTAAAACCTTGTCATTAGTGGGCGAAAACCCGAAACATCCCCCGAACGGCCCCGTGTGGGGCACCAACACCTCGCACGAGAACAATGGAACTCGTACGAACTGACCATGCGATCAGGGGAATTCCGATTTGAGAATATGACAAAAATTTAAAAATATCAGGACTTAGAAAAAAGATGGCATTAAGGGGGAAAACCCGAAACAGCCCCCGAGCGTACCCGTGATTGTGACCAACACCTCACACAGGACCAATGTAACTGATATGAATTGGCAGCGCGATCACGGGACCAATGTAACTCGTACAAATAGACCACGCGATCACAAGACTTCTGGTTTGATAATATGATGATAATTTAAATATATTAGGACTTGGGCAAAACATGACATTAGTGGGGGAAAACCCGAAACAATCCCCGAACGGCCCCGAAAGTGGTACCAACACCTCGTACGGGACCAATGTAACTCATACAAACTGTCCGCGCGATCACGGGACTCTCGATTTGAGAATACGATGATAATTTGCATATTTCTAGACTTAGGCATAAAAATAGGGCTTTAGTGGGGGAAAACACGAAACACCCCCCCGAACGGCCCCGTGAATGGCACCAACACCTCACTCAGGACCAATGTAACTCGTAGGAACTGACCGCACGATCATAGGATTATCGGTTTGAGAATTCGACGATAATTAAAAAATATCAGGACTTAGGCAAAACATGACATTAATGAGGGAAAACTCAAAACTGCCCCCGAACGGCTCCGTGAGTGGCACCAACACCTCGCACAGGTCCAATGTAAATCATTTGAACTAACCGCGCAATCACGGGACTCCCATTTTGAGAATACAATAATAATTTGCATATTTCCAGACTTAGGAATAAAAATAGGGTGTTAGTGGCGGAATACCCGAAACAGCCCCCGAATGGCCCTGTGTGTGGCACCAACACCTCTCACGGGACCAATGTAACTAGTACGAACTGACCGCACAATCACGCGACTTCCAGTTTAAGCATACAATGATAATTTGCACATTTCTAGACTTAGGAATAAAAACAGGGTGTTAGTGGCGAAAAACCCAAAACAGCCCCTGAACGGCCCCGTGACTGGCACTCATACCTCGCTCGGGACTAATGTAACTCATAGGAACTAACCGCGCGATCACAGGACTCTAGGTTTAAGAATACGACTATAATTTAAAAATATCAGGACTTCAGCAAAACATGGCGTTGGTGGGGGGAAAACCCGAAACAGCCCCAGAACGACCCCGTGAGTGGTACCAACCCCTCGTATAGGAAAATGTAACTCATACGAACTGACTGCACGATCACGAGACTCCCGGTTTGAGAATACAATGATAATTTTCATATTACTATACTTAGGCATAAAAGTAGGGCATTAGTGGGGGAAACCCTAAAATGGCCCCTGAACGGCTCCGTGAGTGGCACCAACACCTCGTTTGGGACCAATGTAACTCGTAGGAACTGCCTGCGTGATCATGGGACTCCCAGTTTGAGAATATGATGATAATTTGCATATTTCTGGACTTCGTCATAATAATAAGGCAGTAAAGGGGGAAAACCCAAAACAGCCCCCGAACGGCCCCGTGAGTGGGACCAACACCTCGCTCGGGACAAATGTAACTCGAAAAAACTGATCGCGTGATCATGGGACTCCCGATTTGAGAATACGATGATAATTTAAAATATCAGGATCTAGGTAAACACGTGGCGTTAGTGGGGGAAACCCCGAAATAACCCCCGAACGGCCCCATGAGTGGCGCAACACCTCGCACGGTACCAATGTAACTCGTACGAACTGACCGCGCGATCACAGGACTGTCGATTTGAGAGGATGACCATCGTTTCCATATTTATAGACTTAGGCATAAAAATAGGGCGTTAGAGGGGGAAAACCCAAAATATCCCCCGTACAGCCCTGTGAGTGGTACCAACACCTCGCACAGGACCAATGTAACTCATATGAACTGACCACGTGATCACGGGATTCCCAGTTTGAGAATACGATAATAATTTAAAAATATCAAGACTTAATTGAAACAAGGCGTTAGTGAGGAAAAATCTAAATAGCCCCCGAACGGCCTCGTAAGTGGCACTAACACCTCGTACGGGACCAATGTAACTAGTACGAACTGATCGCGCAATCACGGGACTGTCGATTTGAGAATATGACAATAATTTACATATTTCTATACTTAGGCATAAAAACAAGTCATTAGTGGGGGAAAACCCGAAACATCCCCCGAACGGCCCCGTGAGTGGCACTAACACCTCGTACGGGATCTATACAACTCGTACGAACTGACTGCACGATCACGGGACTCCCAGTTTAAGAATATGATGATAATTAACATATTTCTAGACTTAGGCATAAAAGGAGGGCGTTATTATCGAAAAACCTAAAACAGACCCTGAACGGCCCTGTGAGTGGCACCAACACCTCATTTGGGACAATGTAACTCGTAGGAACTGATCGTGTGATAACGGGACTCCTAGTTTGAGAATACAATGATAATTCGCATATTTCTAGACTTTGACATAGTAATAAGGCAGTAATGGGAAAAACCCGAAATAGCCCCGTGAGTGGGACCAACACCTTGCTCGGGACCATTGTAACTCAAAAGAACTTATCGCGCGATCACAGGACTCCCGGTTTGAGAATACGATGATATTATAAAAATACCAAGAATTAGGCAAAACATGGCGTTAGTGGGGGAAACCCGAAATAACCCCCGAACGGCCCCGTGAGTGGGGCTAGCACCTCACATTGGACTAATGTAACTCGTACGAAATGACCGCGCGATTATGGGACTGCCGATTTGACAATATGATGATATTTTGCATATTTCTAGACTTAGGCAAAAAAAACATGGCGTTATTTGGGGAAAACCCGAAATAACCCACGAATGGCCCCGTGTGTGCCACCAACACCTCAAACGGGACTAATGTAACTCGTATGAACTGATCGCGTGATCACGGGACTGCCGATTTAAGAGTATGATAATAATTTCCATATTTATAGACATAGGCATAAAAATAGGGCGTTAGTGGGGGAAACCTCGAAGCAGCCCCTGAACGGCCCCGTTAGTGGCACCAACACCTCGCACGGGACCAATGGAACCAGTAGGAACTGACCGCGCGATCACAGGACTACTGGTTTGAAAATACGGCGATAATATGAATATTTTTAGACTTAGGATTAATACCTTGTCGTTAGTGGGTGAAAACCAGAAACATCCCCCGAACGGCCCCGTGTATGGCACCAACAGCTCGCACGAGAATAATGGAACCGGTACGAACTGACCATGCGATCAGGGGACTTCCAGTTTGAGAATACGACAAAAATTTCAAAATATTAGGACTTAGGTAAAACATGGTGTTAAGCGGGAAAACCTGAAACAACCCCTGAACGGCCCCGTGAGTGTCACCAACACCTCGCACGGTACCAATGTAACTCATAAGAACTGGCCGCGCGATCACGGGACCAATATAACTCGTAAAAACTGACCACGTGATCACGAGACTTCGGGTTTGAGAATACGATGAAAATTTAAATATATCAGAACTTAGGCAAAACATGACGTTAGTGGGGGAAAACCCGAAACAGCCCCTGAACGGCCCCGGGAGTGCCACCAACACCTCGCAGGGGACTAATGTAACTCATACGAACTGTTCGCGTGATCACGGGACTCTCTATTTGAAAATACGACGATAATTTGAATATTTCTAGACTTAGGCATAAAAACAGGGCGTTAGTGGGGGAAACACGAAACACCCCCCGAACAGCCCCGTGAGTGGCACCAACACCTCGCTCAGGACCAATGTAACTCGTAGGAACTGACTGTGCGATCATAAGACTCTCGATTTGATAATAGGACGATAATTTAAAAATATCGAGACGTAGGCAAAACATGGCGTTAATGGGGGAAAACTCGAAACAACCATCGAACGGCACCGTGAGTGGCACCAACCCCTCGCACAGGTCCAATGTAACTCATATGAACTGACCGCGCAATCACGGGACTCTCGATTTGAGAATATGACAATGATTTGCATATTTCTATACTTAGGATTAAAAACAGGGTGTTAGTGGTGAAAAACCCGAAACAGGCCCCGAATGTCCCTGTGTGTGGCACCAACACCTCTCACGGGACCAAGTACGAATTGACCGGGTGATCACGGGACTTCTGATTTAAGCATACAATGATAATTTGCATATTTCTAGAATTAGGAATAAAAACAGGGTGTTAGTGGCGGAAAACTCAAAATATCCCCTGAACGGCCCCGTGAGTGGCACCAACACCTCGCTCGGGACCAATGTAACTCATAGAAAATGATCGCGTGATCATAGGACTCTAGGTTCGATAATACGACTATAATTTAAAAATATCAGGACTTCGGCAAAACATGGAGTTAGTGGGGGAAAACTCGAAACATCCACCGAACGGCCCCGTTAGTGGCACCAATACCTCCCACAGGACCAATGTAACTTGTATGAATTGACCGCGCGATCATGGGACTCCCGATTTGAGAATACGACAATAATTAAAAAATATACGGACTTAAGAAAAAAATGGCATCAGTGGTGGAAAACCTGACATAGCCCCCGAACGACCCCGTGAGTGGCACCAACACCTCGTACGAGACCAATGTAACTCATGGGAATTGATCGCGCGATCACTGGACTCCCGATTGGAGAATTCGACAATAATTTTAAAATATTAGGACTTAGGTAAAATATGTTGTTAGTGGGGGAAACACAAAAAAAAACCTGAACGGCCCTGTGAGTGGCACCAACACCTTGCACGGGACCAATGTAACTCGTAAGAACTGATCGTGCGATCATGGGACTCTCGGTTTGAGAATATGACGATAATTTGTATATTTCCAGACTTAGGCTTAAAACATTTCTATTAGTGGGAGAAAACTCGAAATATCCCCCGAATGGCCCCGTGTGTGGCAACAACACCACTCACGGGACCAATGTAACTAGTACAAACTGACCGCGCAATCACGGGACTTTCTTTTTGATCATATGATGATAATCTGCATATTTCTAGACTTAGGAACAAAAATAGGGTGTTAGTTGGGGAATCCCAAAAAAGCTCCTGAACCGCCGCGTGAGTGGCACCAAACCTCGCTCGGGACCAATGTAACTTGTAGGAACTAATCGCGCGATAACCGGACTCTAGGTTTGATAATACGATGATAATTTAAAATTTTCAAAAATTAGGCAAAACATGGCGTTAGTGGGAAAAAACCCGAAGTAGCCCTCGAACGACCCCATGAGTGGCACCAACACCTCGCACGGGACCAATGAAACTCGTACGAACTGACCGCGTGATCACGGGACTCCCGATTTGAGAATACGGCGATAATTTGCATATTTCTAGACTTCGACATAATAATAAGGCGTTAATGGTAGAAAATGCACAACAGGCCTTGAACGGCCCCGTGAGTGGCACCAACACCTCGTGTGGGTCCAATGTAACTCGTAGGAACTGACTGCGTGATAACGGGACTCTCGGTTTGAGAATACGATGTTAATTCTCATTTTTCTAGACTTCGACATAATAATAAGGCAGTAATGGGGAAAACCCGAAATTTCCCCCGAACGGCCCTGTGAGTGAGACCAACACCTCGCTCAGGACCAATGTAACTCGAAAGAGCATACCGCGCGATCACGGGACTCCCGGTTTGAGAATACGATGATATTTTAAAAATATTAGGAATCAGGCAAAACATGGCGTTAGTGGGGAAAACTCAAAATAGCCCCCGAACGGCCCCGTGAGTCACGCTAACACCTCGCACAGGACCAATGTAACACCGCGCGATCACGGGACTGTCGATTTGAGAATACGACGATAATTTGCATATTTCTAGGCTTACGCATAAAAACATGGCGTTAGTGGGGGAAAACCCGAAACAACCCACGAATGGCCCCGTGAGTGCTAAAAACACCTCTGACAGGACCAATGTAACACGTATGAACTGATCGCGTGATCACAGGACTGCCGATTTGAGTGTATGACGATAATTTCCATATTTATAGACTCGAGCACAAAAATAGGGCGTTAGTGGGGGAAAACCTTAATCATCCCCCGAACGACCCTATGAGTGGCACCAACACCTCTCACGGGAGCAATGTCACTCGTTTGAAGTGACCACGCAATCACTAGACTCCCAGTTTGAGAACACGGTAATAATTTAAAAATATCAGGACTTAGGCAAAATATGGCGTTAGTGGGAGAAAACCCGAAATAGCCCCCGAACGGCCCCGTGAGTGGCACCAACACCTCGTACAGGACTAATGTTACTTGTATGAACTGACCGCGCAATCACGGGACTCCCGGTTTGAGAATACGACAATAATTTGCATATTTCTGAACTTTGTCTTAAAACATTGTCATTAGTGGGCGAAAACTCGAAACAGTCTGTGAACGGCCTTGTGTGTGGCACTAACACCTCGTACGGGACCAATGTAACTCGTACGAACTAACCGCGCGATCACGGGACTTTCGGTTTGAGAATACGATGATGAATTAAAAATAGCAAGACTTAAACTAAATATGGTGTTAGGGGGAAAACTCGAAACAGCCCCAGAACGGCCCCATGAGTGGCTACATCACCTCGCATGGGACCAATATAAATCGTATGAAATGACCGCGCGATCATGGGACTCCCGATTTGAGAATATAGATGATAATTTAAAAAGATTAGGACTTACGCAAAACATGACGTTAGTCAGACAAAACTCGAAACAGCCCCCGAACGACCCCGTGAGTGGCACCAACACCTCACACGGGGCCAATGTAACTCGTACGAACTGACCGCGCGATCACGAGACTCCCGATTTGAGAATACGGGGATAATTTGTATATTTCTAAAGTTAGGCTTAAAACCTTGCCATTAATGGGCGAAAACCTAAAACAGCCCCTGAACGGTCCCGTGAGTGGCACCAACACCTCGTACGGGACCAATGTAACTCGTACAAACTGACCGCACGATTACGGGACTTTTGATTTGAGAATACGATGATAATTTAAAAATATCAGGACATAGGTAAAACATGGCATTAGTGGGGGACAACTCGAATCAGCCCCCGAACGGCCCCGTGAGTGGCACCAACACCTCGCATAGGCCTAATGTGATGCGTACGAACTGACCACGCGTTCACGGGGCTTCCTGATTGAGAATACGATGATAATTTGCATATTACTAGACATAGGTTTAAAAACATTCCATTAGTGGGTGAAAACCCAAAACTTCCCCGAACGGCCCCATGAGTGGGACCAACACCACGCACGGGAGCAATGTAACTCGTATGAACTTATCGCACAATCACGGGACTCCCGATTTGGGAATACAATGATTATTTGCATACTTTTAGAGTTAGGCATAAAAATAGGGCATTTGTTGGGGAAAACCCAAAAAATCGCCCGAACACCCCCGTGAATGGCACCAACACCTTGCACGGGACCAATTGAACTCGTACGAACTGACCGGGCGATCATGGGACTCTCAGTTTGACAATACGCTGATAATTTAAAAATATCAATCCTTAGGCAAAGCGTGGCGTTAGTGGGTGAAAATCTGAAATAAACCCCTAACGGCCCATTGAATGGCACCAACACCTCGTACAGGACCAATGTAACTCGTACGAACTGCCCGTACGATCACGGGTTTCCCGATTTGAGAATACAATGATGATTTGCATATTTCTAGACTTAGGCGTAAGATCAGGAAGTTAGTGGGGGAAAATCCGAACGGCCCATTGAGTGGCACCAACACCTGCCACGGGACCAATGTAACTCATAGGAACTAGTCGCGCAATCAAAGGACTCCTGGTTTGAGAGTACGAAGATAATTTAAAAATATAAATACATAGGAAAACTTGGCGTTAGTGGGAGAAAACCCGAAATAGCCCTCGAGCGACCCCGTGAGTGGCACCAAGACACCGCACGGGACCAATGTGACTCGTACGAACTGCCAGCACAATCACGGGACGTTCGGTTTGAGAATACGACAATAATTTGCATATTTTTAGACTTAGTCTTAAAAACTTGTCGTTAGAGGGAAAAAACCCGAAACCGCACCCGAACGGCCCGTGAGTGGATCCAACACCACGCACGGGACCAATGTAACCCGTACGAACTGACTGTGCGTTCACGGGACTCCCGGTTTGAAAATACGATGATAATTTAAAAATATCAAGACTTAGGCAAAACATTGCGTTTGTGGGGGAAAACCTGAAATAGCCCCAGAACGTCCCCGTGAGTGACACCAACGCCTCGTAAGGGACCAACGTAACTCTTACGAACTGACCGCACGATCACGAGACTCTCGATTTGAGAATATGATGATAATTTGTATATTTCTAGAAATAGGCATAAAAATAGGGTTTTACTGGGAGAAAACAAGAAACATCCCCCGAACGGCCCCAGGAGTGGCACCAACACCTTGCTCAGGACCAATGTAACTCGTAGGAACTGACCGCGTGATCATAGGACTCTTGGTTGGAGAACATGAAGATAATTAAAAAATATCAGGACTTAGGCAAAACAAGGCGTTAGTAGGAAAATTCGAAATAACCCCAGGATCGCCCATGAGTGGTTACAACACCTCGCACGGGACCAATGTAAATCGTATGAACTGACCGCGCGATCATGGGACTCTCGATTTGAGAATATAAACGATAATTTAAAAATATTAGGACTTACGTAAAACATGGCGTTTTTGGGGAAAACCCGAAACAACCCCCGAACGACCCCGTAAGTGGCACCAACACCTCGCACGGGACCAATGTAACGCGTACGAATTGACCGCGTGATCACGAGACTCTCGATTTGAGAATACGATGATAATTTGCATATATCTAGACTTAGGCATAAAAATAGGGAGTTAGTGGGCGAAAACCCGAAATAGCCCCCTAACGGCACCATGAGTGGAACCACCACCTCGTTCGGGACGAATGTAACTCGTACAAACTGACTGCGCGATCACATGACTCTCGGTTTAAGAATATAACGATAATTTAAAAATATCAGGACTTAGGAAAAACATAGGGTTAGTGGGGGAAAACACGAAATAACCCCCGAACGACCCCGTGAATGGCACCATCACCTCGCACAGGACCAATGTAACTCGTACGCACAGACCAATCGATCATGAGACTCTCAGTTTGAGAATACAATGATAATTTGTATATTTCTAGAGTTAGGCTTAAAACCCTGACGTTACTTGACGAAAACTCGAACCAACCCCCGAACGACTCCATGAGTGGCACCAACACCTCGTATGAGGCCAATGTAACTCATACAAACTGACCGCATAATCACGGGACTTTCGGTTTGAGAATACGATGATAATTTAAAAATATCAGGACTTAGGTAAAACATGGCGTTAGTGGGGGAAAACCCGAAACAACCCCCCAACGGCCCCGTGAGTGGCACCAACACCTCGCATGGGACCAATGTTATGCGTATGAACTGACCACGCGAACACGGGCCTCCCTATTTGAGAATACGATGATAATTTGCATATTTGTAGACTTAGGATTAAAAATTGGCCATTAGTGGGTGAAAACCCAAAATAACCCCCGAACGGCCCCATGAGTGGCACCAACACCTCAAGAGGGACCAATGTAACTCGTACGAACTTATCGCGCAATCAAGGGACACCCATTTTGAGAATACGATGATAATTTTCATAGTTCTAGACTTAGGCATAAAAAGAGGGCGTTTGTTGTAGAAAACCCGAAAAATCCCTTGAATGGCCCCATGAATGGCACCAACACCTCCCACAGGACCAATTTAACTCATACGAACTAACTGTGTGATCATGGGACTCTAGGTTTGATAATATGATGATAATTTAGATACATCATGCCTTAGGCAAAGCGTGGGATTAGTGGGTGAAAATCCGAAACAGCCCCGTGAATGGCACCAACACCTCATAGGGACCAATGTAACTCATACGAACTGCCCGCGTGATAATGATTTTCCCGATTTGAGAATACAATGATGATATGCATATTTCTACATAAAATTAGGGCGTTAGAGGGGGAAAACCCAAAACTGCCCCTGAACGACCCCTTGAGTGGCACCAACACCTCCCACGGGACTAATGTAACTCATAGGAACTGGTCGCGCGATCAAAGGACTCCTAGTTTGACAATACGATGATAATTTAAAATTATCAAGACATAGGCAAACATGGCGTTAGTGTGAGATAACCCGAAATAGCCCCGAGCGACCCCGTGAGTGGCGCCAAACCCTCGCACGAGACTAATACAACTCGTAAGAACTGACTGCGCGATAACGGGATGGCCGATTTGAGAATATGATGATAATTCGCATATTTCTAGACTTTGTCTTAAAAACTTGTCTTTAATGGGTGAAAACCCAAAACAGCACTCGAAAGGTCCTGTGAGTGGCACCAACACCTCGCACGGGACGAATATAACTCGTACGAACTGACCGTGCGTTCATAGGACTACCGGTATGAGAATACGATGACAATTTCAAAATATCAGGACTTAGGCAAAACATAGCTTTAGTCGGGGAAAACCCGAAATAGCTCCCGCACATCCCCGTGAGTTACACCAACACCTCGTTAGCGACCAATGTAAGCCATCACAGGACTCCCAGTTAGAGAATACGATGATAATTCACATATTTCTAGACTTCGGCATAATAACAAGGGATTAGTGGGGGAAAACCCAAACCAGCCCCCGAACGGCCTCGTGGGTGGCACCAACACCTAGCTCGGGACCAATGTAACTCAAAAGAATTGATCGCACAATCATGGGACTCCCGATTTGAGAATACAATGATAATTCAAAAATATCAGGACTTAGGCAAACACATGGCGTTAGTGGGGGAAAACTCGAAATATCCCCCGAATGGTCCCGTGAGTGATAGTAACACCTCGTACGGGACCAATGTAACTCGTACAAACTGATCGCGTGATCACGGGACTACCAATTTGAGAATACGATGATAATTTGCATATTTCTAGACTTAGGCATAAAAACAGGAAATTTGTGGGGGAAAACCAGAAACAACCCCGTGAGTGCCACTGACACCTCGCATGGGACTAATGTAACTCAAAAGAACTGATCGCGCGATCATGGGACCCCCAGTTTGAGAATACCCTGATAATTCAAAAATATCAGGACTTAGACAAAACATGGTGTTAGGGGAGGAAACCCGAAACAACCCCCAAATGGCCCTGTGAGTGGCACCAAGACCTCGTACGGGTCCAATGTACCTCGTACGAAGTGATCGCACGATCTGAGGACTCTCGGTTAAAGAATACGACCATAGTTTGCATATTTCTAGACTTCGGCATAATAATAAGGCATTAGTGGGGGAAAACCCAAAAGCCCCTGAACGGCCCCATGAGTGGGACCAACACCTCGCTCGGGACCAACGCATCTCGAAAGAACTGACGGCGCAATCACGGGACACCCAGTTTGAGAATACGACGATAATTTAAAAATATAAGTACTTCGGCAAAACATGGTGTTTGTGGGGACAAACCCGAAATAGCCCCCGAACGGCCCCGTGAGTGGCGCCAACACCTTGTACGGGACCAATGTAACTCGTACGAACTGATAGCGCGATCACGGGACTGCCGATTTGTGAATACCGTGATAATTTCCATATTTCTCTTAAAAACAGGGCGTTTGTGGGGGAAAACCCAAAACATCCCCCGAACGGCCCCGTGAGTGGCACCAACACCTAGCACGGGACCAATGTAACTCATACGAACTGACCACGCGATCATCGGCCTCTCGGTTTGAGAGTAAAAAAATAATTTAAATTTATCAGGACTTAGGCAAAACATGGCGTTAGTGGGGAAAAACTCGAAACAACCCTCGAATGGCCCCACGAGTGGCACTAGCACCTCGCATGGAACCAATGTAACTCGTAATAACTGACCGCGCGATCACAGGACTCCCAATTTTAGAATATGATGATAATTTAAAAATATCAGGACTTAGGCAAAACATGGCGTTAGTGGGGGAAACCCGAAAGACCCCCCGAACGTCCCCATGAGTGGCACCAACACCTTGCATAGTACCAATGCAACTCGTATGAAATGATCGCGTAATCACGGGACTCCCGATTTGAGAATACGACGATTATTTTCACATTTCCAGATCATGCTTAAAACCTTGCCGTTAGTGGGTGAAAACCAAAAACAGCCCCCGAATGGCCTCGTGTGTGGCACTAACACCTCGGACGGTACCAATGTAACTCGTATGAACTGACCGCACGATCACGGGACTTTCGGGTTGAGAATACGATGATAATTTGTAAATATAAGGACTTAGGTAAAACATGACGCTAGTGGTAAAACCTGAAACAACCTCCGAACGGCCCCGTGGCACCAACACCTCGCACGGGACCAATGTACACGTACGAACTTACCGTGTGATCAACGGACTCCTGATTTAAGAGTACAACAACAATTTAAAAATATTGGGACTTATGCAAAGCATGGCGTTAGTGGGGGAAACCCAAAACAACCCCCGAACGAACCCGTGAGTGACGCCAACACCTTGCACGAGACCATTGTAACTCGTATGAACTGACTGCGCGATCACGGGACTCCCGGTTTGAGAATACAATGATAATTTAAAAATATCAGGACTTAGGAAAAACATGGTGTTAGTGAGGGAAATCGCGAAACAGCCCCGAACGGCCCCGTGAGTGTCACCAACACCTCGTACAGGACCAATGTAACTCGTACATACTGGTCACGCGATCACGGGACATTCGGTTTGAGAATATGATGATAATTTGCATATTTCTAGACTTAGGCATAAAAACAGGGAGTTAGTGGGGGGAAAACCCAAAACAGCCCCCGAACGGCACCATGAGTGGCACCAACACTTCGCACGGGACAGTGTAACTTGTAGGAACTGATCGCGCGATAATCGGACTCCCTATTTTTTAATACGATGATAATTTAAAAATATTACGACTTAGGCAAAACATGGCATTTGTTGGGGAAAACCCGAAACGGCCCCAAAACGGCCCCGTGAATGGCACCAACACCTCGCTCGAGACCATTGAAACTCGTAGGAACTGATAGCGTGATCATCGGACTCCCGGTTTAAGAATACAACGATAATTTAAAAATATTTGGACTTAGGCAAAATATAGCATTAGTGGTAGAAAATCCGAATGGCCCCGTGAGTGGCACCAAAACCTCTCACAGGACCAGTGTAACTCGTACGAACTGACCGTTCAATCGCGGGACTCTATATTTGAGAATACGACAATAATTTGCATATTTTTAGACTTAGGAATAAAAACAGGGTGTTAGTGAAAAAAACCCGAAACAGCCCCCGAACGGCCCCGTGAGTGGCACCAACACCTCGCTCGGGATATATGTAACTTGTAGGAAGTAATCGCACGGTCACGGGACTCCTGATTTGAGAATACGATGATAATTTAAAAATATCAGGACTTAGGCAAAACATGGCGTTAGTAGGGGAAAACCCGAAACAACCCCCGAACGACCCCGTGAGTGGTAACAACACCTAGCACGGGACCAATGTAACTCGTACAAACTGATCGCGCAGTCATGGGACTCCCGGTTTGAGAATAGGATGATAATTTAAAAATATCAGGACATAGGCAAATATGGCGTTAGTGGGGGAAAACCCGAAACAGCCCCCAAACGGTCCTATGAGTGGCACCCACACCTCGTACGGGACCAACGTAACTCGTACAAATTGACCGCATGATCATGAGACTATCGGTTTGAGAATACGATGATAATTCGTAGATTTCTAAACATAGGCATAAAAATAGGGCGTTAGTGGGGGAAAACCCGAAATAGCCCCCGAACGTTCCCGTGAGTGGTACCAAAACCTCGCATGGGACCTATTTAACTGGTACGAACTGACTGTGCAATCATGAGACTCCCAGTTTATCAGTACAACGATAATTTAAAAATATCAGGACTTAGGCAAAGCATTGGGTTAGTGGGTGAAAAGCTGAAACAACCCCTGAACGGCCCTGTGAGTGGCACCAACACCTCATACAGGAGCAATGTAACTCGTAAGAACTGACTGCGCGATCAAGGGACTATCGGTTTGAGAATACAATGATAATTTGCATATTTCTAGACTTAGGCATAAAATCAAGGCGTTAGTGGGGGAAACCCGAAGTAGCCCTCGAATGGCCCCATGAGTGGCACCAGCACCTCGCACGGGACCAATTTAGCGGGTATGAAAAGATCGCCCAATCACAGGACTCTCGATTTGACAATACGACGATAATTTAAAAGTATGAGGACTTACGCAAAACATGGCGTTATTGGGAGAAAAGTCGAAATAGCCCTTGAACGGCCCTGTGAGTGGCACCAACACGTCTTACGGGAGAAATGTAACTCGTACGAACTAACCATTCGATCACGGGACTTACGATTTGAGAATAAAACGATAATTTGCATATTTCTAGACTTAGGCTTAAAACCTTGCCATTAGTGGTGGAAAACCCGAAATAGCCCCCAAACAGCCCCTTGAGTGGCACTAACACCTCCAACGGGACCAATGTAACTCGTAGGAACTGGTAGAGCGATCATAGGACTCCCAGTTTGAGAATACGATGATAATTTAAAAGTATCAGGACTTACGCAAAACATGGCGTTATTGGGAGAAAAGTCGAAATAGCCCTTGAACGGCCCTGTGAGTGGCACCAACACCTCTTATGGGAGAAATGTAACTCGTACGAACTGACCGTGCGATCACGGGACTTCTAATTTGAGAATACGATGATAATTTGCATATTTCTAGACTTAGGTTTTAAACCTTGCCATTAGTGGGAGAAAACCCGAAATAGCCCCCAAACAGCCCCTTGAGTGGCACTAACACCTCCAACGGGACCAATGTAACTCGTAGGAACTGGTCGCGCGATCACAGGACTCCCAGTTTAAGAATATGATGATAATTTAAAAGTATCAGGACTTAGGCAAACAAGACGTCAGTGGAAGAAAATCTGAAATAGCCCTCGAACGACCCCGTGAGTGGCACCAACACCTTGCACGGACCAATGTAACTCGAAAGAACTGATCACGTGATCATGGGACTCCCGGTTTGAGAATACGATGATAATTTAAAAATATTAGGACTTAGGCAAAACATGGCGTTATTGGGGGAAAACCCAAAACAACCCCCGAATGGCCCCGTGAGTGGTGCCAACACGTCGCACGGGACCAATGTAACTTGTACGACCGGGCCTCGTGATCACGGGACTGCTAATTTGAGAATGCAAAGATAATTTTCATATTTCTAGCCTTAGGCATAAAAACAGGGCGTTTGTGGGGGAAAACCTGAAACGGCCCCGTGAGTGACACTAACACCTCGCATGGGACCAATGTAACTCGTATGAACTGACCGTGTGATCATGGGACTCCCGATTTGAGAATACGATGATAATTTAAATATTTTTAGACTTAGGCTTAAAAACTTGTTGTTAGTGGGTGAAAAACAAAAATAACCCCCGAACGTCCCGTGACTGGCACTAATACGTCACACGGGACCAATGTAACTCGTACGAACTGACCGCGTGATCACGAGACTTCCGGTTTGAGAATACGATGATAAATTAAAAATATCAAGACTTAGGCAAAACATGACATTAGTGGGGTAAAACCCAAAACATCCTCCCCAACGACCCCGTGAGTGGCACCAACACCTCATACGGTTCCAATGTAGCTTGTACGAACTGACCGTGCATTCATGGGACTCCCGATTAGAGAATACGATGATTATTTGCATATTTCTAGAAATAGGAATGAAAACATGGCGTTAGCGGGGGGAAACCCAAAATAGCACCCAAACAGCCCCGTTAGTGGCACCAACACCTCGCTCGGGACAAATGTAACTAGTACGAATAGACTGTGCAATCACGGGACTCCCGATTCGAGAATATGATGATAATTTGTATATTTCTAGAATTAGGCTTAAAAACTTGTCGTTAGTGGGTGAAAATACAAAACAACCCCCGAACGGCCCCGTGAGTGGCACCAATACCTCGCACGGGACCAATGTAACTCGTATGAACTGTTTGTGTGATCATGAGACTTCCACTTTGAGAATACAACGATAAATTAAAAATATCAGGACATAGGCAAAACATGACGTTAGTGGGGGAAAACCCAAAACAGCCCCTGAACGGCCCCATGAGTGGCACCAACACCTCGCACGGGTCCAATGTAACTCGTAGGAACTGACTGTGTGATCACGGGACTCTCGGTTTGATAATATGATGATAATTTGCATATTTATAGACTTAGGGTTAAAACATTCCGTTAGTGGGTGAATAACTGAAACAGTCCCCTAATGGCCCCGTGAGTGGCACTAACACCTCGCACGAGACAATTGTTACTCGTAAGAACTGATCGCGTGATCATGGGACTCCCAGTTTCAAAATACAATTATAATTGGCATATTTCTAGACTTAGGCATAAAAACAAGGAGTTAGTGGGGGAAAACCCGAAACAGCCCCCGAACGGCCTCGTGAGTGGCGCCAACACCTCGCTCGAGACCAATGTAAGTTGTAGGAAATTAAAAAGCAATCATGGGATTCCCAGTTGGAGAATACGATGATAATTTGCATATTTCTAGACTTAGGAATAATAACAAGGCGTTAGTGGCGGAAAACCCAAAACAGCCCCTGAACGGCACCGTGAGTTGTACCAACACCTCGCACGGGACCAATGTAACTCCAACGAAATGATCGTGTGATTATGAGAATCCCGGTTTTGAGAATACGATGATAATTTAAAAATATCAGGACTAAGGTAAAACATGGCGTTGGTGGGTGAAAACCTAAAATAGCCCCCCGAACGTCCCCATGAGTGGCGCCAACACCTCGAAAGGGACCAATGTAACTCGTACGAACTGAACGCATGATCATGGGACTACCAATTTGAGAATACGATGGTAATTTTCATAATTCTAGACTAAGGCATAAAAATAGGGCGCTAATGGGGGAAAACCCGAAACTGCCCCTAAACAGCCCCGTAAGTGGCACCAACACATCGCTCGGGACCAATGTAACTCATAGGAACTGACCACGCGATCACGTGACTCCTGGTTGTAAAATACGATGATAATATGAACATTTCTAGACTTTGGCATAATAACAAGGTGTTAGTAGGGGAAAACCCAAAACAGTACTGGAACGGCCAGGTGAGTGGCACCAACACCTCGCTCGGGACCAATGTAACTCAAAAGAACTCATCACGCGATCACGGGACTCCCAGTTTGAGAATACGATGATAATTCAAAAATATTAGGACTTAGGCAAAACATGGCATTGGTGGGGGAAAACCCAAAATAGCCCCCGAACGGCCCCATGAGTGGCACCAACACCTCGCATTGGCCCAATATGATGTGTACGAACTGATCGCGTGATCAAGGGACTGCCAATTTGAGAATACAATGATAATTTGTATATTTCTAGACTTAATCATAAAAATAGGGCGTTAGTGGGGGAAAACCCGAAACAGCCCCCGAACGGCCTCGTAAGTGGCACTAACACCTCGCACGGGACCAATGTAACTCGTATGAACTGACCGCGCCATCACGAGACTTCTAGTTTCATAATACGATGATAATTTAAAAATATCAAGACTCAAGCAAAACATGGAGTTAGTGGGGAAAAAACCGAAACTGCCCCGTGAATGGCAGCAACACCTCGCACGGAACCAATGTAACTCGTACGAACTGACCGCGCGATCATGGGACACCCGGTTTGTGAATACGACGATAATTTGCACATTTCTAGACTTAGGCATAAAAATAAGGAGTTAGTGGGGAAAACCCGAAATAGCCCCTGAACGGCCTCGTGAGTGGCAGTAACACCTCGCTTGGGACCAATGTAACTCATAGGAAATGATCACGCAATCACGAGACTCCCAGTTGGAGAATACGCGATAATTTGCATATATCACGACTTCAAAATAATAACAAGGCGTTAGTGGGGGATAACCCAAAACAACCCCCGAACGACCCCGTGAGTGGCACCAACACCTCACACGGGACAAATGTAACTCGTACGAAATGACTACACGATCACGACACTCCCGGTTTGAGAATACGACGATAATTTAAAAATATCAGGACTTAAGAAAAACATGGCATTTGTGGGGGAAAACTTGAAATGGCCCCCGAACGTCCCCGAGAGTGTCGCCAACACCTTGAAAGGGACCAATGTAACTCGTACAAACTGACCGTGCGATCACGGGACTGCCAATTTGAGAATACGACGTTAATTTGCATATTTTAAGACTCAGGCATAAAAACAGGGCGCTAATGGGGAAAACCCAAAACTGCCCCCGAACGGCCCCGTGAGTGGCGTCAACACCTCGAAAGGAACCAATGTAACTCTTACGAAATGACTGCGCGATCACGGGACTGCCAATTTGTGATTAGGACGATAATTTGCATATTTCTAGACTTAGGCATAAAAACAGGGCGTTAGTGGAGGAAAACCTGAAACAGCCCTCGAACGGCACCCTAAGTTGCACTAAAAACTCGCACGGGACCAATGTAAATCGTACAAACTGATCGCGAGATCACGAGACTCCCGGTTTGAGAATACAAAAATAATTTAAAAATATCAGGACTTAGGCAAAACATGGCGTTAGTGGGGGAACCCGAAATAGCCCCCGAACGTCCCCGTGAGTGGTACCAACACCTCGCATGGGGCTAATGCAACTCGTACGAACTGATCATGCGATCATGGGTCTCCCGATTTGAGAATACCACGATAATTTAAAAATATCAGGACTTAGGCAAAGCATGGTGTTAGTGGGGGAAGACCCCAAAGAACCCCAGAACTGCCCAGTGAGTGGCACCAACGCCTCGCACGGGACCAATGTAACTCGTACGAACTGATCGTGTAATCACGAGACTGCCAGTTTGAAAATACGATTATAATTTGCTTACTTTTAGACTTAGGCATAAAACCTTGTCGTTAGTGCGCGAAAACCCAAAACAGCCCCCGAATGGCCCCGTGTGTGGCACATACACCTTGTAGGGGACCAATGTAATCCGTACGAACTGACTGCGTGATCACGGGACTTCTAGTTTGAGAATACGATGATAATTAGAAATATCAGTACTTAGGGAAAACATGGCATTAGTGGGGGAAAACTCGAAACTGCCCCATGAGTGGCATCAATACCTCACACTGGACCAATGTAACTGAAACGAACTGACCGCCCGATCATGGGACTGGAAATTTTAGAATGCCACGATAATTTTGCATTTTCTAGACATTCGCATAAAAATAGGGCGTTAGTGGGGGGAAACCCGAAACCACCCCCGAACGGCCCCGTAAGTAGCGCTAACTCATCGCACGGGACCAATGTAACTTTTACGAACTGATCGCACGATAACATGACTCCTAGTTTGAGAATACGACAATAATTTAAAAATATCAGGACTTAGGCAAAACATGGCGTTACTGGGGGGAAACCCGAAACAGACTCGAATGGCCCCGTGAGTGGCACCAACATCTCGCACGAGACTAATGTAACTCGTAGGAACTGACCGCGCGATCATAGGACTCTCAGTTTGAGAATACGATGATGAATTAAAAATATTAGGTTTTAGGTAAAATATGGCGTTAGTGGAGGAAAACTCGAAACAGCCCCCGAACGGCCCGTGGGTGGCATCAACACCTCGCACGGGACCAATATAACTCGTACGAACTGATCGCGCGATCACGGGACTCCTGGTTTGAGAATACGACAGTGATTTAGAAATATTAGGACTTAGGCAAAACATGGCGTTATGTGGTAATACCCGAAACAACCCCCGAGCGGCCTCGTGAGTGGCACTAACACCTCACACGGTACCAACATAACTCGTACGAACTGACCGCACGATCACGGGACTCTCGGTTTGAGAATGCGATGATAATTTGCATATTTTTGGACTTTGGCATAAAATGGGGTGTTAGTGGGGGAAAACCCGAAATAGCCCCCGAACGGCCCCGTGTGTGGCACCAACACCTCGCTCGGGACAAATGTAACTCGTACGAACTGACCTCATGATCACAAGACTCTCGATTTGAGAATACGACAATAATTTAAAAATATCAGGACTTCCATAAAACATGGCGTTAGTGGTGAAAAACCCGAAACAACCCCCGAGCGGCCCTGTTAGTGGCACCAACACCTCGCACGCGACCAATGTAACTCATACGAGCTGATCGTGCGATTAAGGGACTCCCGGTTTGAGAATACGACGATAGTTTGCATATTTCTAGACTTTGGTATAATAACAATGCGTTACAAGGGGAAAACCCAAAATAGCCTCCGAACGGACTCGTGAGTCTCGCCAACACCTCGCACGGGACCAATTTAACTCGTACGAACTGACTGCACAATCACGGGACTACCGATTTAAGAATATGACTATAATTTCAATATTTCTAGACTTAGGCATAAAAATAGGGCATTAGTGGGGGGAAATTCAAAACAGCCCCGAATGGCCCCGCGAATGGCACCAACGCCTCCCACAGGACAAATGTAACTCGTACGAATTAACCGCGTGATCATGGGACTCCTGATTTGAGAATACGATAATAATTTAAAAATATACAGACTTAAGAAAAACATGGCATTAGTGGTGGAAAACCTGAAATAGCCCCCGAACGGCGCCGTGAGTGGCACCAACACTTCACACGAGACCAATGTAACTCGTAGGAATTGGTCGTTCGATCACATGACTCCCGTTCGGAGAACTAGACGATAATTTAAAAATATCAGAACTTAGGCAAAATATGTTGTTAGTGGGGGAAACACGAAAAATCCCCAGAACAGCCCCGTGAGTGGCACCAACACCTCGCACGGGACCAATGTAACTCGTACGAGCTGATCGTGCGATCATGGGACTCTCGGTTTGAGAAGATGATGATAATTTTTATATTTCTAGACTTAGGCTTAAAACCTTTCTGCTAGTGGGAGAAAACCCGAAATAGCCCCCGAATAGCCCCGTGTGTGGCACCAACACCTCTCACCGGACCAATGTAACTAGTACAAACTGACTGCGAAATCACGGGACTTTCGATTTGACCGTGCAATGATAATTTTCATCTTTCTAGACTTAGGAATTAAAATAGGGTGTTAGTTGGGGAAAACCCGAAACAACTCCTGAACGGTCGCGTGAGTGGCACCAACACCTCGCTCAGGACCAATGTAGCTCGTAGGAACAGACCGCGCGATCATAGGACTCTAGGTTTGAGAATACGACGAAAATTTTAAAATCTCACGATTTAGGCAAAACAGGTCATTAGTGGTGGAAAACTCAAAACATCCCCCGAATGGCCCCGTGAGTGGCACCAACACCTCGTACGAACTGACCACGCGATCACGGGACTCTCGGTTTGAGAATACGACATTAATTTGCATATTTTGAGACTTAGGCATAAAAGCAGGGCGTTATTGGCGGAAAACCAAAAAAAGCCCCTGAACGGCCCTGTGAGTGGCACTAACACCTCGTTCGGGACCAATGTAACTCGTAGGAACTGACAGTGTGATCATTGGACTCTCGGTTTAAGAATACGATGATAAATCACATATTTCTAGACTTCGGCATAATAATAAGGCAGTAATGGGGAAAACCCGAAACAGCCTCCGAACGGCCCCGTGAGTGGGACCAACACCTCGCTCGGGACCAATGTAACTCGAAAGAACTTACCGCATGATCACGGGACTACCGATTCGAGAATCTGATGATAGTTCAAAAATATCAATAATTAGGAAAAACATGGTATTAGTGGGTAGAACTCGAAATAGCCCCCGAACGTCCCCGTGGGTGGCACCAACACCTCGCACGAGACCAATGTAACTCGTACGAACTGACCGCATGATCACGGGACTGCCGATTTGAGAATACGACGATAATTTGTATATTTCTAGACTTAGGCATAAAAACATGGCGTTAGTGGGGAAAAACCCGAAACAACCCACGAATGGCCCCGTGAGAGCCACAACACCTCTGACAGGACCAATGTAACTCGTACGAACTGATCGCGCGATCACAGGACTGCCAATTTGAGAGTACAACGATAATTTCCATTTTATAGACTTAGGCATAAAAACAGGGCGTTAGTGGGGAAAAACCTGAATCATCCCCCGAACGGCCCTGTGAGTGGCACCAACACCTCTCACGGGACCAATGTAACTCGTTTGAAGTGACCACGTAATCACGGGACTCCCAGTTTGAGAACACGATAGTAATTTAAAAATATTAGGACTTAGGAAAAATATGGCGTTAGTGGGGGAAAACCCGAAATAGCCCCCGAACGGCCCCGTGAGTGTCACCAACACCTCGCACGGGACCAATGTGACCCGTAGGAACTGACCCCACGATCACAAGACTCCCGGTTTGAGAATATGATGATAATTTAAAAATATCAGAACTTAGGAAAAACATGACGTTAGTGGGGGAAAACTCGAAACAACACCCGAACGGCCTCGTGAGTGGCACTAACACCTCGCAGGGGACCAATATTCCTCGTACGAACTGACCGCGTGATCATGGGACTCTCGATTTGAGAATACGAAGATAATTTGAATATTTCTACACTTAGGCTTAAAACCTTGTCGTTTGTGGGCGAAAACTCGAAACATCCCCCAAACGGCCCCGTGTGTGGCTCCAACACCTTGCACGAGACCATTGGAACCCGGACGAACTGACCATGTGATTAGGGGACTTCTGGTTTAAGAATACGATAAAAATTTAAAAATATCATGACTTCATCAAAACATGGCATTAAGTGGGAAAACCCGAAATAGCCCCCGAATGGCCCCGTGAGCGACACGAACACCTCGCACGGGGACCAATGTAACTCATACGAACAGGTCGTACGATCACGGGACCAATGTAACTCATACTAATTGACCAAGCGATCATGGGACTTCCAGTTTGAGAATACGATGTTAATTTAAATATCTCAGGACCTAGGCAAAACATGGCGTTAGTGGGGGAAAACCCAAAACATCCCCCGAACGGCCCCGGGAGTGGCACCAACACCTCACACGGGACCATTGTAACTCATACGAACTGGCTGTGTGATCACGGGACTCCTGATTTGAGAATACAATGATAATTTTCATATTTCTAGACTTAGGCATAAAAATAAGGCTTTAGTGGGGGAAAACATGAAACAACCCCCGAATGTCCCCGTAAGTAGCACCAACACCTCGCTCAGGACCAATGTAACTCATTGGAACTGACCGCGCGATAGTAGGACGCTCGATTTGAGAATATAATGATAATTTAAAAATATCAGGACATAGGCAAAACATAGCGTTAGTGGGGGAAAACTCGAAACAGCCCCTGAACGGCCCCGTGAGTGGCACCAATACCTCGCACATGACCAATGTAACTTGTATGAACTGACCGCGCAATCACGGGACTCTCGGTTTGAGAATACGACAATAATTTACATATTTCTAGACTTGGGCTTAAAACCTTGTCCTTAGTGGGTGAAAACCCGAAACAGCCTGTGAACGGCCTCGTGTGTGGCACTAACACCTCGCACGGGACCAATATAACTCGTATGAACTGATCGCGCGATCACGGGACTTTCGGTTTGAGAATATTATGATAATTTAAAAATAATAAGACTTAGGCTAAACATGGCGTTAGGCGGAAAAACCGAAATAGCCCCGGAACGGCCCCATGAGTGGCTACAACACCTCGCATGGGACCAATGTAAATCGTATGAACTGACCGCACGATCATGGAACTCCCGATTTGAGAATATAGATGATAATTTAAAAATATTAGGACTTACGGAAAACACGACGTTAGTGGGAGAAAACCTGGAACCGCCCCCGAACGACCCCGTGAGTGGCACCAACACCTTGTACGGGGCCAGTGTAACTCGTACGAACTGACCGCACGACCACGAGACTCCCAATTTGTGACTACGGTGATAATTTATATATTTCTAAAGTTAGGCTTAAAACCTTGCCATTAGTGGGCGAAAACATAAAATATCCCCCGAACAGCCTTGTGAGTGGCACCAGCACCTCGTATGGGACCAATATAATTCGTACAAACTGACCACATGATCACGGGACTTTCAATTTGAGAATACGATGATAATTTAAAAATATCAAGACTTAGGTAAAACATGGCATTAGTGGGGGACAACTCGAATCAGCCCCCGAACAGCCCCGTGAGTGGCACCAACACCTCGCATGGGCCCAATGTGATGCGTACGAACTACCCCACGCATTCACGGGGCTTCCTGATTGAGAATACGATGATAATTTGCATATTACTAGACTTAAGTTTAAAAACATTTCGTTAGTGGGTGAAAACCCAAAACTTCCCCAAACAGCCCCATGAGTGGCACCAACACCACGCACGGGACCAATGTAACTCGTATGAACTTATCGCCCAATCACGGGACTCCCGATTTGGGAATACGACGATTATTTGCATACTTTTAGAGTTAGGCATAAAATAGGGCATTTGTTGGGGAAAACCCCAAAAATCGCCCGAACACACCCGTGAGTGGCACCAACACCTCGCACGGGACCAATTAAACTCGTACGAACTGACTGGGCGATCACGGGACTCTCAGTTTGACAATACGCTGATAATTTAAAAATATCAATCCTTAGGCAAAGCGTGGCGTTAGTGGGTGAAAATCCGAAACAACCCCCTAACGGCCCCGTGAATGGAACTAACACCTCGTACGGGACCAATGTAACTCGTAAGAACTGCCCGCGCAATCACGGGTTTCCTAGTTTGAGAATAAAATGATGATTTACATATTTTTAGACTTAGGCAAAAAATTAGGAAGTTAGTGAGGGCAAATCCGAACGGCCCCTTGAGTGGCACCAACACCTCGCACGGGACTAATGTAACTCATAGGAACTGGTCGCGCAATCAAAGGACTCCTGCTTTGAGAATACGACGATAATTTAAAAATATAAATACATAGGCAAACATGGCGTTAGTGGGAGAAAACCCGAAATAGCCCTCGAGCGACCCCGTGAGTGGAACCACGACCCTGCACGGGACCAATGCAACTTGTACAAACGGACCGCGCGATCACGGGACGTCCGGTTTGAGAATACGACAATAATTTGCATATTTCTAGACTTAGGCTTAAAAACTTGCCATTTAAGGGCGAATACCCAAAACAGCACCCGAACGGCCCCGTGAGTGGATCCAACACCACGCACGGGACCAATGTAACCCGTACAAACTGACTACGCATTCATGGGACTCCCAGTTTGAGAATACGATGAAAATTTAAAAATATCAAGACTTAGGCAAAACATTGCGTTTGTGGGGGAAAACCCGAAATAGCCCCCGAACGTCCCCGTGAGTGACACCAACACCTCGTAAGGGACCAATGTAACTCGTACGAACTGACCGTGAAATCAAGGGACTATCGGTTAGAGAATAGGACGATAATTCGCATATTTTTATACTTCGGCATAATAACAAGGCATTAGTGGGGGAAAACCCAAACCAGCCCCCGAACGGCCCCGTGAGTGGAACCAACACCTCGCTCGGGACCAATGTAACTCGAAAGAACTGATCGCGCGATCACGGGACTTTCAGATTGAGAATACAATGATAATTTAAAAATATCTGGACTTAGGCAAAACATGGCGTTAGTGGGGGAAGTCCCAAAATAACCCCCAAATGGCCCCGTGAGTGGCACCAACACCTCGCACGGGACCAATGTAACTCGTATGAACTGATCGCGCGATCACAGGGACTGCTAATTTGAGAATACAATGATTATTTGCATATTTCTAGACATAGGCATAAAAACAGGGCGTTTGTGGGGGGAAACCCGCAAAAGCCCTATGAGTGCCACCAACACCTCGCACGGGACCAATGTAACTCATATGAACTGATCGAATGATCACGCGACTCTCGGTTTGAGAATACGATGATAATTTAAAAATATCAAGACTTAGGTAAAACATGGTGTTAGTGGGGGAAAACTCGAAACAACCCCCAAACGGCCCCGTGAGTGGAACCAACACCTCGCATGGGACCAATGTTAAGCGTACCAACTGACAATGCGATCACGGGACTCCCTATTGGAGAATACGATGATAATTTGCAAATTTCTAGACTTAGGCTTAAAAACTTATCGTTAGTGGGGGAAAACCCAAAACAGCCCTCGAACAGTCCCATTAGTGGCACCAACACCTCGCACGGGACCAATGTAACTCGAACGAACTTATCGCGCAATCAAGGGACACCCATTTTGAGAATATGATGATAATTTGCAAACTTCTATACTTAGGCATAAAAAGGTCATTTATTGGGGAAAACCCAAAAAATCCCTCGAATGGCCCCGTGAGTGGCACCAACACCTCGCACGGGACCAATTTAATTCATAAGAACTGACTGGGCGATCATGAGACTCTCGGTTTGACAATACAATTATAATTTAAAAATATCAGGCCTTAGGCAAAGCATGGACTTAGTGGGTGAAAATCCGAAACAACCCCCGAACAGCCCCGTGAATGGCATGAACACCTCGTACGGGACCAATATAACTCGTACGAACTGCCCACGCGATCATGGGTTTCCTAATTTGAGAATACAATGATGATTTGCATAGTTCTAGACTTAGGCATAAAATCAGGGTGTTATTGGGGGAAAACCCGAAACAGCCCCCGAACGACCCCTTGAGTGGCACTAACACCTCCCACAGGACCAATGTAACTCATAGAAATTTTTTGCACGATCAAAGGACTCCCAGTTTGAGAATAAGACGATAATTTAAAAATATAAGGACATAAGCAAACATGGCGTTAGTGGGATAAAACCCGAAATAGCCCCCGAGCGACCCCGTGAGTGGCATCAACACCTAGCACGGGACCAATGTGACTCATACGTACTGGCCGCCCGATCACGGGATGACCGATTTGAGAATACGATGATAATTTTCATATTTCTATACTTAGGCTTAAAAACTTGTCGTTAGTGGGTGAAAACCCGAAACAGCACCCGAACGACCCCGTGAGTGGTACCAACACCTCACACAAGACCAATGTAACTTGTACGAATTGATCGCGCGTTCACGGGATTCTTGGTTTGAGAATACGACGATAATTTAAAAATATCTGGACTTATGAAAAACCAAGTGTTAGTGGGGGAAAACCTGAAATATCCCCCGAACGTCCCCGTGAATGACACCAACACCTCGTTAGAGACCAATGTAACTCGTATGAACTGACCGCGCGATCACGGGACTCCCGATTAGAGAACACAATGATAATTTGCATATGCCTAGACTTTAGCATAATAACAAGGCATTGTGGGTGAAAACCCGAACCAGCCTCTGAAAGGCCCCATGAGTGGCACTAGCACCTCGCTCGGGACCAATGCAACTCGAAAGAACTGATCGTGTGATCACGGCACTCCCAATTTGAGAATATGATTATAATTTAAAAATATCAGGACATAGGCAAAACATGGCGTTAGTGGGGGAAACCCGAAATAACCCCTGAATGGCCCCGTGAGTGGTGCCAACACCTCGCATGTGACCAATGTAACTCGTACGAACTGATCGCGCGATCACGGGACTTCTAATTTGATATATAATTTGCATATTTCTAGACTTAGGCATAGAAATAGGGCGTTTGTGGTGAAAAACTCGAAACAGCCCTATGAGTGCCACTAACACCTCGCACGGGACCAATGTAGCTCGTACGAACAGACCGCATGATCACGAAACTCCTGGTTTGAGAAAATGACAATAATTTAAAAATATCAGGACTTAGGCAAAACATGACGTTAGTGGGAGAAAACTCGAAACAGCCCCCGAACGGCCCTGTGAGTGGCACCAACACCTCGTATGGGACCAATGTAACTAGTACGAACTGATCGCATGATCTGGGGACTCTCGGTTTGAGAATACGATGATAATTTGAATATTACTAGACTTCGTCATAATAACAAGGCATTAGTGGGGGAAAACCCGAAACATCCCCCGAACGGCCCTGTAAGTGGCACCAATACCTCGCTCGGGACCAATGTAACTCAAAATAACTGGTCGCGTGATCACGGGCCTCCTTATTTGAGAATACGATGATAATTTAAAAATATAAGTGCTTAGGCAAAACATGGCGTTGGTGGGGGAAAACTCGAAATTGCCATCGAACGGCCCCGTGAGTGGCACCAACCCCTCGCACGGGACGGTCGATTTGAGAATACGACGATAATTTGCATATTTCTAGATTTTGGCATAAAAACTTGTCTTTAGTGGGTGAAAACCTGAAATAGCCCCGAACGGCCTCGTGAGAGGAACCAACACCTCGCATGGGACCAATGTAACTCGTACGACTAACCGTGCGATCATGAGACTGCCGATTTCAGAATAAGACGATAATTTGAATATTCTAAACTTAGGCTTAAAACCTTAACGTCAGTGGGCAAAAACCCGAAACATCACCCGAACGGCCCCGTGTGTGGCACCAACACCTCGCACGAGACCATTGTAACCCATATGAACTGACCACCCAATGACGGGACTACTATTTTGAGAATACAAAAATAATTTAAAAATATCAGGACTTAGACAACACATTGCGTTAAAGGGAAACCCCGAAATAGCCCCCGAACATCCCCATGAGTTGCACCAACACCTCGTACGGGACTAATGTAACTCGTACGAACTGACCATGTGATCACGGGACTTCCGATTTAAGAATATGATGATAATTTAAATATATGAGGACTTAGGCAAAACATGACGTTAATGGGGGAAAACTCGAAACAGCCCATGAACGGCCCCGAGAGTGGCACCAACACCTCGCACGGGACCAATGTAACTCGTACGAATTAACCGCACGATCATGGGACTCCCGATTTGAGAATACGATGATAATTTGTATATTTCTAGACTTAGGGATAAAAAAAGGGCATTACTGGGAGAAAACACGAAACTCCCCCTGAACGGCCTCGGGAGTGGCACCAACACCTTGCTCAGGACCAATGTAACTCGTAGGAACTGATCGCGTGATCATAGGACTCTCGGTTTGAGAATACGATGATAATTTATAAATATCAGGGCTTAGGAAAAACATGGCGTTAGTGGGGAAAAACTCGAAACATCCCCCAAATGGCACCGTGAGTGGCACCAACCTCTCGCACGGAACCAATGTAACTCATACGAACTGATTGCGAGATCACGGGACTTTTGGTTTTAGAATACGAAGATAATTTAAAAATATCAGGACTTAGGCAAAACAAGGCGTTAGGTGGAAAACCCTAAATAAACCCAAGACGGTCCCATGAGTGGTTACAACACCTCGCACGGGACCAATGTAAATCGTATGAACTGACCACGCTATCATGGGACTCTCGATTTGAGAATATAAACGATAATTTAAAAATATTAGGACTTACGTAAAACATGGCGTTAGTGGGGAAAACCCGAAACAGCCCCCGAATGACCCCGGGAGTGGAACCAACACCTCGCACGGGACAAATGTAATGCGTACGAACTGACCGCGTGATCACTGGACTCCCGATTTGAGAATACGACGATAATTTGCATATATCTAGACTTAGGCATAAAAATACGGTGTTAGTGGGAGAAAACCCAAAATAGCCCTGAACGGCCTCGTGAGTGGCACCAACACCTCTTTCGGAACGAATGTAACTCGTACAAACTGATCGCACGATCACATGACTCTCGGTTTAAGAATACAACAATAATTTAAAAATACCAGGACTTAGGCAAAACATGGCGTTAGTGGGGGGAAACTCGAAACAACCCCCGAACGGCCCCATGAATGGCACTATCAACTCTCACAGGACCAATGTAACTCGTACGAACAGACCGCTCGATCACGAGACTCTCGGTTTGAGAATAAAATGATAATTTGTATATTTTTAGAGTTAGGCTTAAAACATTACCGTTAGTGGATGAAAACTCGAAACAGCCCCCGAATGGCCCCATGAGTGGCACCAACACCTCCTATGGGACCAACGTAACTCATACAAACTGACCGCATAATCACGAGACTTATGGTTTGAGAATACGATGATAATTTAAAAATATCATGACTTTAGTAAAACATGGCGTTAGTGGGGGAAAATCCAAAACAGCCCCCCAACGGCCCCGTGAGTGGCACCAACACCTCGCATGGGACCAATGTTATGCGTACTAACTGAACACGTGAACACGGGCCTCCTTATTTGAGAATACAATGATAATTTGCATGTTTCTAGACTTACGCTTAAAAACTTGCCATTAGTGGGTGAAAACCCAAAACAGCCCCCGAACGGCCCCATGAGTGGCACCAACACCTCGCACGAGACCAATGTAACTCGTACGAACTTATTGCACAATCACGGGACTCCCAATTTAAGAATACGATGATAATTTGAATACTTCTAGACTTAGGCATAAAAAGAGGGTGTTTGTTGGGGAAAACCCAAAAAATCCCCCGAATGGCCCCGTGAGTGGCACCGACACCTCGCACGGGACCAATTTAACTCGTACGAACTAACTGTGTGATCACGGGACTCTTAGTTTGATAATACGATGATAATTTAAAATCATCAGGCCTTAGAAAAAGCATGCGATTAGTAGGTGAAAATCTGAAACAGCTCCTGAACGGCCCCGTGAATGGCACCAACACCTCGTAGGGGACCAATGTAACTAGTACGAACTTCCCGCGTGATAACGATTTTCCCAATTTGAGAATATGATGATGATATGCACATTTCTACACTTAGACATAAGATCAGGGCATTAGAGGGGGAAAACCCAAAACTGCACCCGAACGACCCCTTGAGTGGCCCCAACACTTCCCACGGGACCAATGTAACTCATAGGAACTGGTCGCGCGATCAAAGGACTCCCAGTTTGAGAATACGATGATAATTTAAAAATATCAAGACATAGGCAAACATGGCGTTAGTGGGCGATAACCCAAAATAGCCCCCAAGCGACCCCGTAAGTGGCACCAACACCTCGCAAGGGGCAAATGCAACTCGTACGAACTGACTGCGCGATAACGGGACGACCGATTTGAGAATATGACGATAATTTGCATATTTCTAGACTTTGGCTTAAAAACTTGTCTTTAGTGGGGAAAATCCGAAACAGCACCCGAACGGCCCGATGAGTGGCTCCAACACCTCATACGGGACGAATGTAACTTGTACGAAATGACCATGCGTTCACGGAACTCCCGATTTGAGAATACGATGACAATTTAAAAATATCAAGACTTAAGCAAAACATAGCTTTAGTCGGGGAAAACCCGAAATAGCCCCCGAACATCCCCGTGAGTGACACCAACACCTCGTTAGGGACCAATGTAACTCGTATGAACTGACTGCTCCATCACAGGACTCCCGATTAGAGAATACGACGATAATTCACATATTTCGAGACTTCGACATAATAACAAGGCATTAGTGGGGGAAAACCCGAACCAGCTCCCAAACGGCCCCATGGGTGGCACCAATACCGACCAATGTAACTCAAAACAGCTGCTCGAACGATCATGGGACCCCTAGTTTGAGAATACAATGAGAATTCAAAAATATCAGGACTTAGGCAAAACATGGCGTTAGTGGGGGAAAACCCGAAATAGCCCCCGAATGGCCCCGTGAGTGATAGGAACACCTCGTGCGGGACTAATGTAACTCGTACGAATTGATCGTGCGATCACGGGACTGCCAATTTGAGAATACGATGATAATTTGTGTATTCTAGACTTAGTCATAAAAACAGGAAATTTGTGGGGGGAAACCTGAAACAACCCCTTGAGTGCCACCAACACCTCGCACTGGACTAATGTAACTCAAAAGAACTGATCGCGCAATCATGGGACCCCCGATTTAAGAATACCCTAATAATTCAAAAATATTAGGACTTACGCAAAACATGGCGTTAGTGGGGGAAACCCAAAACAACCCCCGAACGGCCCAGTGAGTGGCACCAACACCTCGCACGGGACCAATGTGCCTCGTATGAAGTGACCGCGCGATCTGAGAACTCTCAGTTCAAGAATACGACCATAGTTTGCATATTTCTAGACTTCGGCATAATAACAAGGCATTAGTGGGGGAAAACACAAAAGCCCCCGAACGGCCCCGTGAGTGGCACCAACACCGTGCTCGGGACAAATGTAACTCGAAAGAACTGACCGCGCGATCACGAGACTCCCGGTTTGAGAATACAACGATAATTTAAAAATATAAGTACTTAGGCAAAACATGGCGTTAGTGGGGGCAAATCCGAAATAGCCCCCGTGAGTGGCACAAACACCTCGCACGGGACCAATGTAACTCGTACGAACTGACCGCGTGATCAGGGGACTACCGATTTATGAATACCATGATAATTTCCATATTTTTATACTTAGGCATAAAAATAGGGCGTTTGTGGGGGAAAACCCAAACCGACCCCAAATGGGCCCGTGAGTGGCACCAACACCTCTCACGGGACCAATGTAACTCGTATGAACTGACCACGTAATCACGGGACTCTCGGTTCGAGAATACGAAAATATTTTAAAAATATCAGGACTTAGGCAAAACATGGCATTGGTGGGGAAAAACTCAAAAAACCCTTGAATTGCCCCATGAGTGGCACCAACACCTCGCAAGGGACCAATGTAACTCGTAAAAACTGATCGCGCGATCACAAGACACCAATTTTAGAATACGATGATATTTCAAAAAATATCAGGACTTTGGCAAAACATGGCGTTAGTGGGGGAAACCCGAAACACGACCGAACGTCCCCGGGAGTGGTACCCACACCTCGCACGGGACTAATGTAACTTGTACGAACTGACCGCGCGATCACGGGACTCTCGGTTTGAGAATATGATGATAATTTGCATATTTCTAAACTTAGGCTTAAAACCATGTCGTTAGTGGGTGAAAACCCAAAACAAGCCCCGAACCGCCCCGTGTGCGGCACCAACACCTCGCATGGGAATCATGTAACTTGTACGAAGTGACCGCGCGTTCATGGGACTTTCGGTTTGAGAATATGAAGATAATTAAAAAATATTCGAACTTTGGCAAAACATGGCGTTAGTGGGGGGAAACCCGAAAGATCACCTGAACGGCCCCGTGAGTGGCACCAATACCTCGGACGGGACCAATGTAACTCGTACGAACAGATCGCACGATTACGGGTCCGCCGGTTTAAGAATATGATGATAATTTGCTTATTTCTAGAAATAGGGGGTTAGTGGGGGAAAACACAAAACATCCCCGTGAGTGGCCCCATCACCTCGGTCAAGAACAATGTAACTTATAGGTACTGGCCGCGTGATCTTAGGACTCTCGATTTGAGAATACGACGATAATTTAAAAATATCAGGACTTAGGCAAAATGTGGCGTTAGTGGGGAAAACTCGAAACAACCCCCGAACGGCCCCATGAGTGTCACCAACACCTCGCACAGGACCAATGTAACTCGTATGAACTGATCGCTTAATCACGGGACTCCCGATTTGAGAATACGACGATAATTTGCACATTTCTAGACTTAGGCTTAAAACCTTGTCGTTAGTGGGTGAAAACCCAAAACATCCCCCGAACGGCCTCGTGTGTGGCACCAACACCTCGAACGGGACCAATGTAACTCGTACGAACTGACCGCGTGATCAAGGGACTTTTGGGTTGAGAACATGACGATAATTTATAAATATAAGGACTTAGGTAAAACAGGACGTTAGTAGGAAAACCTGAAACACCCCTCGAACGGCCCCGTGAGTGGCACCAACACCTCGCACGGGACCAATGTAACTCGTACGAACTGACCGCATGATCATCGGACTCTCGATTTAAGAATACGACAATAATTTGAAAAAATTAGGAGTTACGTAAAACATGCCGTTAGTGGGGGAAAACCCGAAACAACCCCCGACTGGACCCGTGAGTGGCTCCAACACCTCGCACGGGACCAATGTAACTCGTACAAACTGACTGCGCAATCACGGGACTCTCAGTTTGAGAATACAACTATAAGTTAAAAATATCAGGACTTAGCCAAAACATGGTGTTAGTGAAGGAAAACCCGAAACAACCCCGAACGGCCCCGTGAGTGGCACCAACACCTCGTACAGGACCAATGTAACTCGTACAAACTGGTCGCGTGGTCACGAGACTCCCGGTTTGAGAATACAAAGATAATTTGCATATTTCTAGACTTAGGCATAAAAATAGGGCGTTAGTGGTGGAAAACCCGAAACATCCCCCGAACGGCCCTGTGAGTGGCACCAGCACCTCACTCGGGAACATTGTAACTCGTAGGAACTGATCGCGCGATCGCAGGACTCCTGGTTCGAGAATACGATGATAATTTAAAAATATCAGCACTTAGGCAAAACATGGCGTTAGAAGGGGAAAACCCAAAACAGACCCCGGACGGCCCCGTGAGTGGGACCAACACCTCACACGGGACCAATGTACCTAGTTTGAAAAGACCGCGTGGTCACGGTACTCCCGGTTTGAGAATACAACGATAATTTAAAAATATATGGACTTAGGTAAAACATGGCATTAGTCGGGGAAAACCCGAAATAGCCCCCGAACGGTCCCGTGAATGGTACCCACACCTCGTACGGGACCAATGTAACTCGTACGAACTGACTGCGCGATCACGGGACTCCCGATTTGAGAATATGATGATAATTTGCATATTTCCAGACTTGGGCATAAAAATAGGGCAATAGTGGGGGAAAACCCGAAACATTCCCCGAATGGCTCTGTGAGTGGCACTAACACCTTGCACGGGACCTATTTAACTAGTACGAACTGACGTCATGATCACGGAACTCCCGGTTTTACAATACGACGATAATTTAAAAATATGAGAACTTTGGTAAAGCATTGCGTTAGTGGGTGTAAAGCCGAAACAGCACCTGAACGGCCCTGTGAGTGGCACCAACACCTCATACACGAGCAATGTAACTCGTACGAACCGACTGCGTGATAACGGGACTATTGGTTTGAGAATACAATGATAATTTGCATATTTCTAGACTTAGGCATAAAATTAGGGAGTTAGTGGGGGAAAACTCGAAATAGCCCCCGAACGGCCTCGTGAGTGGCACCAACACCTCGCACGGGACCAATTTAACAGGTATGAACAGACTGCGCGATCACAGGACTCCTGTTTTGACAATTCCACGGTAATTTAAAACTAACAGGACTTAGGCAAAACATGGTGTTAGTAAGAGAAAAGCCGAAACAGCACCTGAATGGCCCTATAAGTGGAACCGACTCCTCGTACGGGAGAAATGTAACTCGTATGAAATGACCACACAATCACGGGACAATCGGTTTGAGAATACAATGATAAATTGCACATATATAGACTTAGGCATAAAATCAGGGCGTTAGTGGGAGAAAACCCGAACGGACCCGTGAGTGGCACCAACACCTCGTACGGGACCAATGTAACTCGTATGAACTGATCGCGTGATCACGGGACTCCCAGTTTGAGAATACAATGATAATTTTAAAATATCAGGACTTAGGCAAAGCATGGTATTAGTGGGGGAAAATACGAAACATCCCCAAACGGCCCCGTGAGTGGCACCAGCACCTCGTATAGGACCAATGTAACTCGTAGAAACTGACTGAGCGGTTAATGGAGTCCCTATTTGAGAATACGATGATAATTTTCATATTTCTAGACTTAGGCATAAAACAAGGCGTTAGTGGGGGAAAACTCAAAACATCCCCAAACGGCCCCGTGAGTGGCTACAAACACCTCTCTCGGGACTAATGTAACTTGTAGGTATTGATCGCGCGATCACGGGACTCCCTGTTTGAGAATACGATGATAATTTGCATATTTCTAGACTTAGGTATAAAAATAGGGCATTAGTGGGGAAAACCCAAGACATCCCCTGAACGGCCTTGTGAGTGGCACCAAAACCTCGCGAGGGACAAATGTAACTCATACGAACTGACCGCGCGGTCACGGTACTTACAGTTTGAGAATACAAAGATAATTTAAAAATATCAGGACTTAGGCAAAGCATTGAATTAGTGGGGGAAACCCCAAATAGTCCCCGAACGGTTCTGTGAATGGCACCCACACTTGGTACGAGACCAATGTAACTCGTACAAACTGACCGCACGATCAGGCGACTCCCGATTTTAGAATATGATAATAATTTGCATATTTCTAGACTTAGGCATAAAAGTAGGGCATTATTGTGGTAAAACCCGAAACATCCCCCGAACGGCCCGTGAGTGGGACCAACACCTCGTAGGGGACCTATTTAACTAGTAGGAACTGACGACGCGATCATGGGACAACCGGTTTAACAATACGACGATAATTTAAAAATATCAAGACTTTGGCAAAGCATCGCGTTAGTGGCTGAAAAGACAAAACAGTCCCTGAACGGCCTTGTGAGTGGCACCAACACCTTATACACGAGCAATGTAACTCGTACGAACTGACTGCGCGATAACGGGACTATTGGTTTGAGAATACAATGATAATTTGCATATTTCTAGACTTAGGCATAAAATTTGGGCGTTAGTGGGAGAAAACCCAAAATAGACCCCGAACGGCCCTGTGAGTGGCACCAACACCTCGCACGGGACCAATTTAACTGGTATGAATAGACTGCACGATCACAGGACTCCCGGTTGGACAATACCATGAAAATTTAAAAGTATCAGGACATAGGCAAAATATGGCATTAGTGGGAGAAAAGTCGAAACAACCCCTAAATGGACCTGTGAGTGGCACCAACACCTCGTACGGGAGAAATGTAACTCGTACGAACTGACCACGAGATGTGACAACCCTCGCTTTTAGGAGGATAAGTTTATATTAATTTTATCGGATAAGGTAATTATGTAAAATGTTGGAACTGGAGTAAATATTAATTTATTGAGTTAAAAGTTAATATTTACTGGATTGATGCATATTTACTGTATATGAAAGTAAATATCGTCAGGTTGCATGTTTATAGTGTCATGTATTTTAAATGACATTATGGTTGAAATGAAATTGGATCTGGAAATAATTTATAAAATTGTTGGATGCCAGTTTAGAGGGTGTAGTTAGTCTCAGAAGGTGCGAGACAGTCAAAATAAGTGCCATATTGTAATTTTGGGTTTCGAGCACTTTTACCTAGTTTTAACTTAAACACGTATTGGGAGTCATTTTAATGTGGTATTAACCACTTAAGTTGGAGACTTTAGACTTAAGCCACGATTTTAAGTCTTGCCCCTTATTTTCATTTTCCCCATTTTATGTCTTACACTTAGAGAAAAGAGAGGAAGAGAAATATGGAGAAAAGAAGAGAGATTTGAAGATTGAAGATTGGGATTGCTTCTACCCAAAAGAAATTAGAGATATCAACCCTAAGGCAAGTTTTCTACTTTCTAATATGTGATTTAAGATGATTAAATTGTGTGATAGTTGTGTATTTAAAATTATGGATAAAAAAATTTGAATTTAAGGGATTTAAACCCTAATCTTTGTTCTTGATGATAAAATTGTGGATTATAGTGGTTATACATCATGTAGGATGATTTGGGGTAGATTTATGATGTTGGTTGTGGGTAAAAGTGGAGTAGTATTTAGTTTTGGGGAAAATCTAGGTTTCACAACCAGTAAGCCATGTTTGGCAATTTCTCCAGGCCGAATCGATTCGTCCCTCAGGGAAAATCGATTCGCTAAAGGCCAGTTTCCATGTATACTTGGACTGAATCGATTTGCTCCTAAGCCGAATCGATTCGGCAGTTGCAGAATCCTAGGTCTTATGTCCTAATCGATTCGCTGTTTGGGAGAATCGATTCGCTAGGGCAATCGATTCGGATTCATGCTATTTTTGAGTTATTTTTTTTAAATCAATTTTTCTTCTTTTCGTTAAACCTAGGGCCTAGGAACCTTCTTGAATTAAGTAAACTTAGAGTTCTAGAGTGTGAGATGAGTTAATTGTCTACCCTACATTAGGAATGGGATATGTGGGGACTTTTTCGGGGTTATGCCTATTGATGATAGGGCATTCCTTTCTTCTAGTTAATTACTATAAAACTAGGAGATGTAGTGTGATGTTTGGGAGACTTAAGAAGCTCAATTGAGCTATATTAGTTTTGATGGTTTATATTATCACCCCAAAAGAATTTTGGGAGATTTTAGAAGCTCAATTGAGCTATGTTAACGTTGATGGTTCTTAATAATGCCGTAAACGAATGTTGTGAGAATAAATTGAAAGTTTCTTCATTCCTTTGAGGTATGATAGTATTGGGGTTTTAAAGTAATATCCCAAAATGTTTGGAGATAATTAAGAGTTTATTTACTCCTTTGTGGTGGTAGTAACGATATAATTTATCGTATGGCTCCAGATAATAAGGTGAATTATTTATAATAATGTAAATAAGTATGGTTTCAAATAAAACGAAACATACACATAAATGGAAATGAAATAGTTATGGTAATGATGATGGTAAATGATAATTTACTTAATCATGAATTTAGTAAATGATAATTTACTTGATTTTGAAAAAGGTAAATAAAATGGTTGGAACAAACCTCTCTAAATGACATCATAAGGGAAGTTCGCGCGTGAGGTGAAACCCCCTGACAAATGAATGCAGGGTGGATATAGTCCTAGGCCATGTGAACGTTTGTTGTTATATATTTTTCTGCGATGGGTAGGAGATTCCGGGTGTGGTCTTGACTATCCTGCATGCACATGACCGCTTCCCGACGTTTTGCGTTATAGGTGCCCAGGTTGTCTTAATGGTAGGCCCTGGAAGATGATGGTCATTTAGGGGGGCGCACAGTGGGGAAAACCGGACGGGCGGTCTTAGAATCATTATATCTATATAAATATAACTATTCATAATCAAGTGGGACTTGATGGATTATATGCCATAAAGAGCAAACTAAAGTGCCACAAAGAGCACATATAAATGCCACAAAGTGCATTTGAAAATGATTATTTTCCTGATAAGGGAATGATTTTTACAAAAGGTAAAATTGAGATAAAATTTCCATAAAGAGCAAAAGATTTTGATTATATATATATATATACTTCCTGTTAAGGAAAAGATATATGAGATAATTGGTACATACGATGAAGATTTTAGTTTAATGTTACTTATTTTATTTTTCCTGCTTAGCTTATGTTTTAAATTGTGTAGGTAGCTTCTTATTTCTCTTTCATCATAATTTATCATTCATAACTGTCCTACTTTTTATTCAGCTGGTAGTCATATAGAACCGTGCCTTGACCCGTTCATATTTCTTGTTGTGCTTTCATCTTATATCCGCTCAGGTACTCCGCCACAAGGATGCCTGATTTGAATTTCGATCCCGGTGTCTTTGGCGAGCCGTGATGCTTTGTGGGTATTACAGGGCATTTGGAAATAGACGTTGTCATTCTTTCACTCTAGATAAGATCGGGTATTTTTACTCAGGCGAGAGTCCCAAGCTTTTGTACTTGATTAATGTAATGCATTATGTAATTAATAAATTTTTTTAATTTTATTGTAAGAGTCTGTGGCCGACAGCATATTCGGTCCCTTATTGTACATTTATGCGTATGTAATATAATTTCATCTGGATTTTCACTTTCTCTTATTGGGTTGTTAAGTTGTTTTCTTTTATTAACTTTAAAAATCAAAAAAAATTTGGCAACCCATTTTTCTGAAATAAGGAGTGGTTATCCCGTATACTTCTTATTTTGTTGTGATGCTGAGAATGATTCCATCCATGATTCCATTATTTTGGATTATCGTTATGGACACCCCCTATTTCGGATGGCGGGTTGTCACAGATGGTATCCGAGCATCAGGTTCTAGTGTCCATAGGAATCTGTGTGAACGCTTTGCGCTTTCAGCGTTTATTTTGATTTGACATAGAGCCTTAGGATTAAGATCGTTGATTTCTCTTATGAGATCTCGTTCTTCTACCCTGAGGTAGAACTCATAGAATATTTCGCACATTCGTGTGATAATAGTAGGTCGATTGAAGAAAGGCGTCATGAGAAGGATTTGTAAGAGCTGTAAGTTGTGGTCGGGGATGAGGACCGCTTTGGAGGTCGCTTCCCTTTTTGTAGCACTTTCTTATTTGCTAATGCGACTACTAATTATGGTAGACCTAGTTTTCCAAGTACCTCTAGACGTAGAGGGTGGTACTAAGCTTGAGATTTCAAGCAACGTTAAATTGAAGTGGAGAAGTGCCCAAATAAAAAGAATGGAGGAAAATCCCTCACCCGTAGGAGTAGTGTTGAATTGGTGGGAGCGTAGTCACCTTAATTATGGGCGCAGAAAGTTTTGCCCATGGAGAAACCCGATAGATACTTCCTATTGTAAGTTTCTCTGGGGTAACTAGAAGGAGGAGAAGGTAGATTCTCAAATGTTCACGCGAGGCTCGGTCAAAAGGCGACATATGAAAAAAGAGTTGTGCGATTAGGGAGATCGTACACTAAAGAAAGGTAGGTATAAGGAAGGGAGAGTCCTCCAATGGAACGATAGGCTCAAGAATAAGCGTCACTAACACTTCTGATGGAGAAGTGATCATGAAACTGCATTGGTGGATATCCTCCTGGGAAGATTTCATGGAACTAAGGAAGAGGAGGCCGAGAGCGTGTTCTTTTTTATTGAGAAAGTAAAAGGAACTATGTGGGCTATTGTGACGTGGAGGAACCATGCGTTTTCATTACGCTGATTGGAGAACAATTGCAAGAATAAAGTGCCTAGTTGGGGAGTTGATGGAAGTATTGTTGGTTCGTATAAGACCCGAATGCTGTGTCTGAGAACCATTAGTATTGACCCGGAGTGATCGGCATATATGGTTGGCGAGGATTCCACCGTAGTAGTGGGTGGTACATTCTCCATGATAAGTTAGAGTAGTTTTGTGTTTACTATAGATTCGAGTGTGTATCTCGAGCTTGTGGTAATATTGACGCTAATATAAATAGAGTAATTATATGACTTCCATGGTAGGGAAGTTTTATGTTCTTCCTTCACTCGATATAAAGCGAGTGATGATATATTTTCTTTTTGAGTACTATGTACGCTATGTACTACTTGTATGATGTATACTATACAAGTGTAGATATTATGTTTTAGTTGGGGTGATATCAAGCAAATAGATTGCGAGGCTATCTTACTTCTAATTTCAGGACGGAACTAGATCTTCTATGATGTCTCTTCTGGATACAGGTTGAGACTTCATAGGGGTGGTTGAGGTATGTAGGAGGTTTTTATTACTTGTTATGTTATCTTGCGTGTGTGTTTGGTTGATTGCTTGTTTTCATGGTATGTGATTGATATTCCCTATCTCCACGACTGACATAGTTGAGTAGTAATGCATAGGAGGGGTTCCTTGTTTGGATTCCGCTTTTACGGGATGCTCCACGCGTGAACCTCAACGACGTTGGAAGTGGGGAGATACTATTCTTTCTTCTTTTAGTTTATTCCATTTTATTTTATTTTATTTTGTTCGTTGAAGGTTAGGTTGAAGGGTTTAGCCGAGAATCACGAATAAGAGTGATTAAGGGCTATTAAAGTGCAAGATAGAAGTACTGTATATAGTTCTCTCCTCTGATTGATGCGATGGAGACTGAGATACGAAGTCGAATTGAGACTTCGGGGTTATGCCTTGATAAGAAGGATATTTGAAAGATGTATATCCTATGGGATAAAATTTGTAAGACTTCACAGAAAGTGAGTGTCTGATCAGTTAAAATCTTTAATCATGCTATGGTAAGACGTAGAAGTAGAATTTTGTTAATATAATTGTAAGTTATAATTTATCGATCCCGATTCTGTGTTTTAGATCATCACATCTTAATGACCGACGATGCGAGGTAGTAGTGTAACGGGAGGATTCCTTATTTGGATTTCGCTTCAGCGAGATGTCCCACGGACGAAATCGAGCGAATGTCGGAAGTTCATATAGGTCTTGGACACTAGGGATATACTTAGTATTATATATATGTACGACTTAGATAGGATATATATAGATCGACCTTAGATTTATTATGACTTAAGGCCATTAGGGCATGTGATGTTGATGTAGGAAGACTTTAGGGAGTTGACCACAAATATGTTGTGGGTTAACCCTTAGGGGGATTAGATCCCTAGGAACGAGAAGAGTGGAATATCGAGAGATTTTGAAGGTTAGGCCGATGGAGATGAGACCTCTCTTAGTTAAAGTGTTACATTGGTAACTTAGCTACTGAGGAGTTAGGAGGGTGAGTTGATTTTCATTCCTAAGCCATTTTGTTAAGTTCGGGGATGGATTTAAGGAATAAGTTTCTTCCATGATGGGGAGTAATAATACTAGAACATGGACCCATTGTATATGCGTCTCACAAGCTTAAACTTGTGGGAAGTATTATCCTATGCTTGAATTAAAAATTCATTGTGGTGGAAATTGATTTAAAGAAATGTAGGCACTACTTCCTGGGCAGAAATTTAGTCTTTCTCGCAAGCAACAAGTTGTTGCAGTATGTCGTGGGAGAGATCGAGTTGGTGTATAAAGTTCTTAATGGACTATTTACTGGATTTTCGCATTCGCTCAGGATATGCAATTGGGGTAGTAGATGCATCGAGAAAGAAACCCATAGGATATAATGATGGTGGCATAGAAAGCCAAGTGAAATGAGCATGACTCGGAAGACTTTGTAGCAAGAGCATTCCGGTCTATGATTGACTATTTCACCTACTCATGTGAAGAAGAGTAGTGGTGGAACGAATAAGGGTACATTCATAGACATTCTCACTGAATTATTGGCACCATTCTGGTCATGCTCCAATTTGGTAACATTGTCGATCGTTTGACCAAACCGCTGCTTTTCCCGGACATTACGGGCAGACTATAAGTAGAGGAGTACGCCCCACTTTTTATGGAGGGGTGAAGTTCCCAATGATAGTGGTGTACCCAAACTCATTACTTATGTCAAGGTTCGATAAAATTCCATAAATGAATGGGAACCGTTTGGAGATGATGTATATCTCTCCACTCTAAAATGGTCATCACTAAACGTTGTGAATGGAGGAAGTTGACTTAATGCCGAGAGGCATGCTTCGAATGTACGCCTTGGGACAAATAGATGGACGGGAGCAATGATTGGTGTGGACGGAAATTTTTCGTATAAGAAATTGGATCATTTCCTAAGGTATGACGTCGTGAGTGGCCTTGGGTAGCCGGTTCAGTAATTTACATACTCGTTGGATGAGACCAGCGAACAATATGTTCCTTGAACTTAGAGCGGTCCCGGAACATTTCTTTAAGGATTGTACTTTTGAGCCATATGCTTTGAAGAGCTACGACTATGTAAAGAAAAGTTTAGTGATGTCAGGGTAGGTATCCCCTAGGTGGGATGTAGCGTGAGTTAGGATGTAAGGTATTTTGCACCTAATCACGTGGTTAGCATCTTCCGCCGTGGGAAGCTAGAATTGATAGTTTGTGAGGAACGCTTTGTGCTATGAAAGAGCACAAAGATTGTAGGCTGAGATCGATAGTGATGACCCCAGTCCAAGTCCATTTTCGGACGTCGTATTAACGAGGGTTTGTTAAGCACGAGGGTTTGTTAAGCACGATAGAAGGATAGTTTGAGATAGGGCGTAGTGGGGGAAAACCCGAAACAGTCATCGAACGGCCCCGTGATATGAACAGACTCTGTGATCACAAAACTCCCAGTTTGACAATTCCATGATAATTTAAAAGTATCAGAACTTAAGCAAGACATGGCGTTAGTGGGAGAAAAGTCGAAACAGCCCCTGAATGGCCCTGTGAGTGTCACCACACCTCGTACGGGAGAAATGTAACTCGTATGAACTGACTACGCGACCACAGGACTATCGGTTTGAGAATACAACGATAATTTGCACATTTCTAGACTTTGGCATAAAATGAGAGCGTTAGTGGGGGAAAACTCGGTACATCCCCCGAATGGACCCGTGAGTGGCACCAACACCTCGCACGGGACCAATGTAACTCATACGAATTGACTACGTGATCACGGAACTCCGGGTTTGAGAATACGACAATAATTTAAAAATATCAGGACTTAGGCCAAACATGGCGTTACTGGGGGAAAATCCGAAATAGCCCCGAACGGCCTCGTGAGTGGCACCAACACCTTATACAGGACAAATGTAACTCGTACAAACTGACCGTGTGGTTAAGGGACTCCCAATTTGAGATTACAATGATGATTTGCATATTTCTAGACCGAGGCATAAAAACAAGGCGTTAGTCGGGAAAACCCGAAACAACCCTCGAACGGCACCGTGAGTGGTACCAACACCTCGAACGGGACAATGTAACTCGTAGGAACTGAACGCGCGATAATAGGACTACCAGTTTCTAAATACAAAGATAATTTAAAAATATAAGGAAATAGACAAAACACGACATTAGTGGGGCAAATCCCAAAACGCCCCCAAACGGCCCCGTGAGTTTCACCAACACCTCTCTCGAGACTAATGTATCTCGTAGGAACTGATCACGCGATTAAGGGACTCCCGGTTTAAGAATATGATGATAATTTAAAAATATTCGGACTTAGGAAAAACATGGTGTTAGTGGGGGAAAACCTGAAAAAGCACCCGAACGGTCCCATGAGTGGCACCCACACCTCGTACGGGACCAATGTAACTCGTACGAACTGACCGTGCGATCACGGGACACCCAGTTTGAGAATACGATGATAATATTCATATTTTTAGACTTAGGAATAAAAATAGGGCGTTAGTGGGGGAAAACCAGAAACATCCCCCGAATGGCCCCGTGAGTGGCACCAACACCTCACTAGGGACCAATGTAACCCGTAGAAACTGATCCCGCGATCATGGGACTCTCGGTTTGAGATACAATGATAGTTTAAAAATATCAGGAATTAGGCAAAACATGGCGTTAGTATGGGAAAACTCGAAATAGACCCCGAATGGCCCCGTAATGGCACTAGCACCTCGCACGGGACCAATGTAACTCGTATGAACTGACTGCGCGGTCACGAGACTCCGGGTTTGAGAATACGACGATAATTTAAAAATATCAAAACTTAGGCAAAACATGGCATTAGTGGGGGGAAACTCGAAACAGCCCCCGAACGGTCCCGTGAATGGCACCCACACCTAGTACGGGACCAATGTAACCGCTACGAACAGACCGCGCGATCACAGGACTCCCGGTTTGAGAATACGATGATAATTTGCAAATTTCTAGGCTTAGGTATAAAAACAGGGCATTAGTGGGGGAAAACCCGAAACATCCCCCGAACGGCCCCGTGAGTGGCACCAACACCTCGCACGGGACCTATTTAACTGGTACGAACTGACGGTGCGATCACGGGACTCCTGGTTTAACAATACGACGATAATTTAAAAATATTAGGACTTAGGTAAAGCAATGCGTTAGTGGGTGAAAACCCGAAACAACCCCTGAATGGCACCAACACCTCAAACGAGTGCAATGTAACTCGTACGAATTGAGCGCGTGATCACGGGACTACCGGTTTAAGAATACAATGATAATTTGCAAATTTCTAGAAATTAGGCAAAAAATTAGGGCGTTAGTGGGGGAAAACCCGAAACAGCCACTGAACGGACCCGTGAGTGGCACCAACACCTCGTACGGGACCAATGTAACTCATACGAACAGAAAGCGCGATCATGGGACTCCTGGTTCGAGAATACACCGATAATTTAAAAATATCAGGGCTTAGGCAAAACATGGTGATAGTGGGGGAAAACTCAAAGCAGCCCCGAACGGCCCCGTGAGTGGCACCAACACCTCGTACATGACCAATGTAACTCGTACAAACTGATCGCGTGGTTATAGGACTCCCGATTTCAGAACACGATGATAATTTGCATATTTCAAGACTTAGGTATAAAAACAAGGCGTTAGTGGGGAAAAAATCGAAACGGCCCCCGAATGGCCCCGTGACTGGCACCAACACCTCGCACGGGACCAATGTAACTCGTACGAACTGACAGCGCGACCACGGGACTCCCGATTTGAGAATATGACGATAAATTTTATATTTCTATACTCAGGCCTAAAAACTTGTTGTTAGTGGGTGAAAACCCAAAACAGCGCCCCGAACGGCCCCTTGAGTGGCTTCAATACCTCTCACGGGACTAATGTAACTAGTACGAACTGACTGCGCGATCATGAGACCCCCGGTTTGAGAATATGATGATAATTTGCATATTTCTAGACTTAGGCTTAAAACCTTGCCATTTGTGGGCAAAAACCCGAAATAGCCCCGGAACGGCCCCGTGAGTGGCACCAACAACTCGCATGAGACTAATGTAACTCGTATGAACTGACTGCACAATCATGGGACTTCCGTTTAGAGAATGCGACGATAATTTAAAAATATCAGGACTTAGGCAAAACATGGCGTTAGTGGGGCAAACCCGAAACATCCCCTGAACGGCCCCGTGAGTGGCTCCAACACCTCACACGGGACCAATGTAACTCGTACGAAATTAATGTGTGACCACGGGACTATCGGTTTGAGAATACAACGATAATGTGCACATTTCTAGACTTAGGCATAAAAATCAGGGCGTTAGTGGGGGAAAACTCGGTACAACCCCCGAATGGCCCTGTGATGGCACCAACACCTCGCACGGGACCAATGTAACTCGTATGAACTGACTACGCGGTCACAAGACTCCGGGTTTGAGAATACGATGATAATTTAAAAATATCAAAACTTAGGCAAAACACGGCATTAGTGGGGGAAAACTCGAAACAGCGCCCAAACGGTCCCGTGAATGGCACCCACACCTGGTACGGGACCAATGTAACTCGTACGAACTGACTACGCGATCACAGATCTCCTGGTTTGAGAATACGATGATAATTTGTAAATTTCTAGACTTAGGCATAAAAACAAGGCATTAGGGGGGGAAATCCGAAACATCCCTCGAACCGCCCCGTGAGTTGCACCAACACCTCGCACGGGACCTATTTAACTAGTAGGAATTGACGGCATGATCACGGGACTCCTGGTTTAAAAATATGACGATAATTTAAAAATATCAGGACTTAGCCAAAGCATTGCGTTAGTCGGTGAAAAACCGAAACAGCCCCTAAACGGCACCAAAACCTCACACGAGAGCAATGTAACTCATACGAACTGACTGCGTGATCACGGGACTACCGGTTTGAGAATACAATGATAATTTGAAAATTTCTAGACTTAGGCATAAAATTATGGCATTAGTGGGGGAAAACTCAAAACTGCCCCCGAACGGCCCCGTGACTGACACCAACACCCCGTACGGGACCAATGTACCTCGTGCGAAGTGACCGCGCGATCACGGGACTCCCAGTTTGAGAATACGATGATAGTTTGCATATTTCTAGACCTAAACTTAAAAACTTGGTGTTAGTGGGGAAAACCCAAAACATCCCCCGAATGGCCCCGTGAGTGGCACCAACACCTCATACGGGACCAATGAAAATCGAACGAACTGACCGCATGATCACGGGACTCCTGATTTGAGAATATAATGATAATTGGCATATTTCTAGACATAGGCTTAAAATGGGGCGTTATTAAGGGGAACCCAAAACAGCCCCCAAACGGCCCCGTGAGTGGCACTAATACCTCGTATGGGACCAATGTAACTCGTACGAACTTACCGCGCGATCACGGGATTCCCGATTTGAGAATACGACAATAATTTTCATATTTCTAGACTTAGGCTTAAAAACTTGCCATTAGTGGGTGAAAACCTAAAATAGCCCCCGAACCGCCCCGTGAGTGGCATCAAATCCTCGTACGGGACCAATCTAACTCGTATGAACTGTCCGCGCGATCACGAGACTCTCGGTTTGAGAATATGATGATAATTTGTAATATCTCTAGACTTAGGCATAAAAAGAGGGCATAAGTGGGGGGAAACCCAAAACAGCCCCCGAATGGCCCCGTGAGTGGAAGCAACACCTCGTACAGGACCAATGTAACTCGTACGAACAGACCGCATGATCACGGGACTTTCACTTTGAGAATACGACGATAATTTAAAAATATCAAGACTTAGGCAAAACATGGCGTTAGAGGGGGAAAACCCGAAACAGCCCCCAAACAGCCCCGTGAGTGGCACCAAAACCTCACACGGGACCAATGTAACTCGTACAAATGGCCCGCGCAATCACGGAGCTGCCGGTTTGAGAATACGACGATAATTTGCATATTTCTAGACTTAGGCATAAAAATGGGGCGTTATTGGTGGGAAATCCGAACCAACCCCCGAACGGCCACGGGAGTGGTACCAACACCTCGTTCGGGGCCAATATAACTCATAGGAACTGATCGTACTATCACAGGACTCCCGATTTAAGAATACAAAGATAATTTAAAAATATCAAGACTTAGGCAAAACATGGCGTTAGTGGGGGAAAACCCGAAACAGCCCCCGAATGGCCCCGTGAGTGGCACCAACACCTCGTACGGCACCAATGTAACTCGTACGAACTGACCGCGCGATCACAGGACTCCCAGTTTGAGAATACGATGATAATTTTCATATTTCTAGACCTAAACTTAAAAACTTGGTGTTAGTGGGGAAAACCCAAAACATCCCCCGAACGGCCCCGTGAGTGGCACCAACACCTCGTACGGGACCAATGAAAATCGAACGAACTAACCGCATGATCACGAGACTCCTGATTTGAGAATATGATGATAATTGGCATATTTCTAGACATAGGCTTAAAACGTGGCTTTATTAAGGGGAACCCAAAACAGCCCCCAAACGGCCCCGTGAGTGGCACCAACACCTCGCATAGGACCTATGTAACTCGTACGAACTGACCGCGTGATCACGGGACTCCCGATTTGAGAATACGACAATAATTTTCATATTTCTAGACTTAGGCTTAAAAACTTGCCATTAGTGGGTGAAAACCTAAAATAGCCCCCGAACCGCCCCGTGAGTGGCATCAACTCCTCATACGGGACAAATCTAACTCGTATGAACTGACCGCGCGATCATGGGACTCTCGGTTTGAGAATACGATGATAATTTTCATATCTATAGACTTAGGCATAAAAAGAGGGCATAAGTGGGGGAAAACCCAAAACAGCCCCCGAATGGCCCCGTGAGTTGCACCATATCCACACTCGGGACCAATGTAACTCGTACAAACTGATCGCACAATCACGAGACTTCTAGTTTGAGAATATGATGATAATTTAAAAATATGAGGACTTAGGCAAAACATAGCGTTAGTAACAACCCTCGAACGACCCCGTGAGTGGCACCAACACCTCCCACGAGACCAATGTAACTCATACGAAGTGACCGTGTGATAACGGGACTCCTGATTTGAGAAAACGGCAATAATTTGCATATTTCTAGACTTTTTATTAATAACTTGGCGTTAGTGGGGGAAAACCCGAAATAGCCCCCGAACGGCCCCATGAGAGGCACCAACACCTCGCAGGGGACCAATGTAACTCCTACGAACTGACCGCACGATCACGGGACTTTCAATTTGAGAATACGATGATAATTTAAAAATATCAAGACTTAGGCAAAACATGGCGTTGGTGGGGGAGAACCCGAAATAGCCCCCAAATAGCCCCGTAAGTGGCACCAACACCTCGCACGGAACCAATGTAGCTCGTATGAACTGACCGCGTGATCACGGGACTGCCGGTTTGAGAATACGATGATAATATGCATATTTCTAGAGCTAGGCTTAAAAATGGGGCGTTATTGGGGGAAAACCCGAAACAGCCGCCGAACGTCCCCGTGAGTGGCACCAACACCTCGCTCGGGGCCATTATAACTCATAGGAACTGATCGTGCGATCACGGGACTCCCAATTTGAGAATAGAAAGATAATTTAAAAATATTAGGACTTAGGAAAAACATGGTGTTAGTGTGTGAAATCCCGAAACAACCCCTGAATGGCCCTGTGAGTGGAACCAACACCTCGCACGGGACCAATATAACTCGTACGAACTGACCGCGTGATCACGGGACTCCCAGTTTGAGAATAAGATGATAATTTAGATATTTCTAGACTTAAACTTAAAAACATGACATTAGTGGGGAAAACCCAAACCGACTCCCAAACGGCCCCGTGAGTGGCACAAACACCTCGCACGGGACTGATGTAACTCATACGAACCGACCGCCCAATCACGGGACTGTCGGTTTGAGAATACAACGACAATTTAAATATTTCTAGACTTACGCTTAAAAACTTGGTGTTAGTGGGGGATAACATGAAACAGCCCCCGGACGGCACCGTGAGTGGCACAAACACCTCGCTCAGTACCAATGTAACTCGTAGGAACTGATCGCGCGATCACAAGACTCCCAGTGTGAGAATACGATGATAATTTAAAAATATTAGGACGTTGGCAAAACATGGCGTTAGTGGGGGAAAACCCGAAACAGCCCCCGAACAGTCCCTTGAGTGGCACCAAAAACCTCGCAGGGGACCAATGTAACTCGTACGAACGGACCGCGCAATCACGGCACTACCGGTTTAAGAATACGACGATAAATTGCATATTTCTAGACTTTGGCATAAAAATGGGGCGTTATTGGAGGGAAACCCAAAACAGTCCCCGAACGGCCCCGGGAGTGGTACCAACACCTCGTTCAGGGAAAATAAAACTCATAGGAACTGATTGCACGATCACAGGACTCCCGATTGGAGAATACGAAGATAATTTAAAAATATCAAGACTTAGGTAAAACATGGCGTTAGTGGGGGAAAACCCGAAACAACCCCCCAAACGGCCCCGTGAGTGGTACCAACACCTCGCACGGCACCAATGTGACTCATACAAACTGATTGCGCGATCACGGGACTCCCAGTTTGAGAATACGATGGTAATTTACATATTTCTAGACATAAACTTAAAAACTTGGCATTAGTGGGGAAATCCCAAAACATCCCTCAAACGGCCCCGTGAGTGGCACCAACACCTCGTACGGGACCAATGTAAATCGTATGAACTGACCCAATGTTCGCGGGACTCCTGATTTGAGAATATGATGATAATTGGCATATTTCCACACTTAGGCTTAAAGCAGGGCGTTATTGGGGGAAACCTGAAACACCCCCAAACGGCCCCGTGAGTGGAACCAACACCTCGCATGGGATCAATGCAACTCGTACAAACTAACCGCGTGATCACGGGACTCCTGGTTTGAGAATATAACAGTAATTTGCATATTTCTAAAATTAGGCTTAAAAACTTGCCATTAGTGGGTGAAAACCCAAAACAGCCCCCGAACGGCCCCGTGAGTGGCACTAACACCTCGCACGGGACCAATCTCACTCGTACAAACTAACCACGCGATCATGGGACTCTCGATTTGAGAATACAACGATAATTTGCATATCTCTAGACTTATGCATAAAAAGAGGGCATATGTTGGGGAAAATCCAAAACAGCCCCCGAATGGCCCCGTGAGCGGCACCATATCCTCGCTCGGGACCAATGTAACTCGTACAAACTGATCGCGCAACCATGAGAAATCTAGTTTGAGAATATGATGATAATTTAAAAATATCAGGACTTAGGCAAAACATAGCGTTAGTAGGGGATAACTCGAAATAAGCCTCGAACAGCCCCGTGAGTGGCACAACACCTCCCATGAGACCAATGTTACTCGTACAAACTGACCGTGCGATCACGGGACTCCCGATTTGAGAAAATGGCAATAATTTGTATATTTCCAAACTGAGTTTTAATAACTTGGCGTTAGTGGGGGAAAACCCAAAATAGCCCCCGAATGGCCCCGTGAGTGGCACCAACACCTCGCAGGGGACCAATGTAACTCCTACGAACTGACCGCACTACCAGGGGACTTTCGGTTTGAGAATACAATTATAATTTAAAAATATCAAGACTTAGGATAAACATGACGTTAGTGGGGGAAAATCCGAAATAGCCCCTGAATAGCCCCGTGAGTGGCATCAACACCTCACACGGGACCAATGTAACTCGTACGAACTGATCGCACGATCACGGGACTACCGATTTGAGAATACGATGATAATTTCCATATTTCTAGAGTTAGGCTTAAAATGGGGCATTACTGGGGGAAACTCGAAACAGCCGCCGAACGGCCCCGTGAGTAGCACCAACACCTCATTCGGGGCCATTATAACTCGTAGGTACTGATCGCGCAATCACAGGACTCACGGTTTGAGAATACGAAGATAATTTAAAAATATCAGGACATAGGCAAAACATGGCGTTAGTGGGGGAAAACCCGAAACATCCCCCGAACGGCCCCGTGAGTGGCACCAACACCTCGCAAGGGACCAATGTAACTCGTACGAACTGACCGCGCAATCATGGGACTCCCAGTATGAGAATAAGACGATAATTTGCATATATTTAGACTTAAACTTAAAAACTTAGAATTAGTGGGGGAAAACCCAAAACACCCCCGAACGGCCCCGTGAGTGGCACCAACACCTCACACGGGACTGATGTATATTGTACTAACTAATCGCGCGATCACGGGACTCCCGATTTGAGAATATAACGATAATTGGCAAATTTCTAGAGTTAGGCTTAAAAATGGGGCATTATTGGGGGAAACCGAAAATAGCCCCCGAATGGCCCCGTGAGTGGCACCAACACCTCGCTCGGGGCCAATGTGACTCGTAGGAACTGATTGTGCAATCACGGGACTCTCTGTTTGAGAATACGATGATAATTTGCATATTTCAAGACTTAGGCATAAAAACAAGGCATTAGTGGGGAAAAACCTGAGACAACCCCCAAATGGCCCCGTGAGTGGAACCAACACCTCGCACGGTACCAATGTAACTCATACGAACCCACCACACGATTACGAGACTGTGAGTTTGAGAATACAATGACAATTTACATATTTCTAGACTTACGCTTAAAAGCTTGGCGTTAGTGGGGGAAAACCTGAAACAGACCCCGGACGGCACCGTGAGTGGCACAAACACCTCGCTCAGGACCAATGTAACTTGTAGGAACTGATCGCGCGATCACAAGACTCCCAGTTTGAGAATAAAATGATAATTTAAAAATACCAGGACTTTGGCAAAACATGGCGTTAGTGGGGGAAAACCCGAAACAACCACCAAACGGCCCCGTGAGTGGCACCAATACCTCGTACAGGACCAATTTAAGTCGTATGAACTGACTGCGCAATCACGGGACTCTCGTTTTGAGAATACGATGATAATTTAAAAATATCAGGACTTAGGCAAAACATGGCGTTAGTGGGGGAAAACTCGAAACAGCCCCCGAATCGCCCCGTGAGTGGAACCAACACCTCACACGGGACCAATATAAGTCGTATGAACTGACCGGGTGATCATCGGACTCACGGATTGAGAATACGATGATAATTTAAAAATATTATGACTTTGGCAAAAAATGGCGTTATTGGGGAAACCCCAAAACAACCCCCAAACGGCCCCGTGAGTGGCGCCAACACCTCGCACGGGACCAATGTAACTCGTACGAACTAACCGCATAATCACGGGACTCCTGGTTTGAGAATAAGATGATAATTGGCATATATCTAAACAGAGGCATAAAAACAGGGCATTTGTGGGGGAAAACCCAAAACATCCCCCAAACGGCCCTATGAGTGGCACCAGCACCTCGCTCAGGACCAATGTAACTCGTAGGAACTGATTGCGCAATCATTGGACTCCCGATTTGAGAATAGGATGATAATTTAAAAATATCAGGACTTGGGCAAAGCCTGGCCTTAGTAGGGGAAACCACGAAATAATCCTCGAACGACACCGTGAGTGGCACCAACACCTCGCATGGGACTATTGTAGCTCGTACGAATTGACCGTGTGGCCACGGGACTCCCGGTTTGAGAATACGACGATAATTTAAAAATATCAGGAGTTCGCCAATGCATGGTGTTAGTAGACAAAACCCGAAATAACCCCCGAACGGCACCGTGAGTGGCACATCACCTCGTACGGGACCAATGTAACTCGTACGAACTAACCACACAATCACGGGACTATCAGTTTGAGAATACGATGATAATTTGAATATTTCTAGACTTAGGAATAAAACCCTGTTTTTAGTGGGCGAAAACCCAAAACAGCCCCCAAATGGCCCCGTGAGTGGCACCAACACCTCGCAAGGGACCAATGTAACTCGTACAAAACACACCGCGCGATCACAGGACTTCCATTTTGAAAATACGATGATTATTTAAAAATATCAGGACTTAAGTAAAACATGACATTAGTGGGGAAAAACTCGAAACTGCCCCTGAAAGTACCCATGAGTGTCACGAACACCTCGCACGAGATCAATGTAACTCACACGAACTGAACACTCGATCACGGGAATCCAGGCTTGAGAATACGACGATAATTTGAATATTTCTAAACTTATGCTTTAAAACTTGGCGTTAGTGGGGGAAAACCTGAAACAGCCCCCGAACGGTCCCGTGAGTGTCACCAACACCTCGCACGGGTATAATGTAACTCATTCGAAGTGACTGCGCAATTACAGGACTTTCGGTTTAGGAATAAGATGATAATTTAAAAATGTCAGGACTTAGGTAAAACATGGCGTTAGTGGGGAAAAACCCAAAACAACCCCCTAACGGCCTCCTGAGTGGCACCAACACCTCGTACAGGACCAATGTAACTCGTACGAATTGATCACGCGACTCCCGATTTGAGAAAACGACGATAATTTGCATATTTCTAGACTTAGGCTTAAAAACTTTGCATTAGTGGGGGAAAACCCGAAAAAGCCCCCGGACGGCCTCTTGAGTGGCACCCACACCTCGCTCAGGACCAATGTAACTCGTAGGAACTGATCACGCAATCATGAGACTCCCGGTTTGAGAATACGATCATAATTTAAAAATATTCTAACTTTGGTAAAACGTGGTGTTAGTGGTGGAAAACTCGAAACAACCCCCGAACGTCCCCGTGGGGGGCACCAATACCTCGCACGGGACCAACGTAACTTGGACGAACCGACCATGCGATCACGGGACAGTCGGTTTGAGAATAAAATGATAATTTTCATATTTCTAGACTTGGGCATAAAAACATGTCTTTAGTGGGGAAAAACCCGAAATCGCCCCCGAACGACCCCGTGAGTGGCACCAACACCTTGCACGGGACCAATGTAACTTGTACGAATGGACAGTGCGATCACGGGACTCCCGGTTTTGAAAATACAATGATAATTTAAAAATATTAGGACTTAGGAAAAACTTGGTGTTAGGGGGGGGAACCTGAAACAGCCCCCGAACGGTCCCGTGAGTGGCACCAACACCTCGTACGGGACCAATGTAACTCGTACGAACTGACTGTGAGATCACGGGACTCCAGAATTGAGAATACGATGATAATTTGAATATTTATAGACTTAGGCATAAAAACTAGGCGTTAGTGGGGGAAAACCCAGAACAACCCCCAAACAGCCCTGTGAGTGACCACAACACCTCGTACGGGACCAACGTAACTCGTAGGAACTGACTGCGCGATCATAGGACTCTCGGTTTGAGAATACCACGATAATTTAAAAATATCAGGACTTAGGCAAAAAATGGCGTTAGTGGGGGAAAACCTGAAACAGCCCACGAACCGCCCCGTAAGTGGCACCAACACCTCACATGGGACCAATATAACTCGTACGAACTGACCGTGCGATCATGGGACTCCAGATTTAAGAGTGCGATGATAATTTAAAAATATTAGCACTTCGGCAAAACATCGCATTAGTGGGGGAAATCCCGAAACAGCCCCCGAATGGCCCCGTGAGTGGCACCAACACCTCGCACGGGACCAATGTAACTCGTACGAACTGACCACGCAATCACGGGACTCCCGCTATGAGAATATTATGATAATTTGTATATATCTAAACAGAGGCATAAAAATAGGGCATTAGTGGGGGAAAACCAGAAATAACCCCCAAACGGCCCCGTGAGGGGCACCATCACCTCGCTCGGGACCAATATAACTCGTAGGAACTGACTGCGCAATCACAGGAATCCCAGGTTGAGAATACGATGATAACTTAAAAATATCAAGACTTGGGCAAAACAAGACGATAGTAGGGGAAGCCCGAAACTACCCTCTAAAGTCCCCGTGAGGGGAACCAACACCTCGCATGGGACCATTGTAGCTCGTATGAACTGACCGCACGATCATGGGACTCCGGTTTCAGAATACAACAATAATTTAAAAATATCAGGACTTGGGGAAAACGTGGAGTTAGTGGGCGAAAACCCGAAATACCCCCGAACGTCCCCATGAGTGGCACCAACACCTCACACAGGACCAATGTAACTCGTACGAACTCTCCACACAATCACGGGACTGTCGGTTTGAGAATACGATGATAATTCACATATTTTTAGACTTAGTAATAAAACCTTGCTCTTAGTGGGCAAAAACCCGAAATAACCACCGAACGACCCCGTGAGTGGCACCAACACCTCACACGGGACCAATGTAACTCGTATGAACTCACCGCGCAATCACGGGACTTCCTATTTGAGAATATGACGATAATTTAAAAATATAACGCCTTAGGCAAAACTTAACGTTAGTGGGGGAAAACTTGAAATAGCCCCCGAATGGCCCCGTGAGTGGCACCAACACCTCGCACGGGACCAATGTAACTAATACAAAGTGACTGCGCGATTACGAGACTTTCAGTTTGAGAATATGAGGATAATTTAAAAGTATCAGGACTTAGGTAAAACATGGCGTTAGTGGGGGAAACCCCGAAATAGCCCACGGACGGCCCCGTGAGTGGCACTAACAACTCGCACGGGATCAATGTAACTCATACGAACTGACTGTGAGATCACGACGCTCCCTATTTTAGAATATGAAGGTAATTTGCATATTTCTAGACTTAGGCATAAAAATGAGAGTGGAACCCAAAACATCCCCCGAATGGCCTCGTGAGTGCAACCAACACCTCAATCGAGGCCAATGTAAGTTGTAGGAACTGAATGCATGATCATGGGACTCTCGATTTCAGAATACGATGATAATTTGCATATTTCTAAACTTAGGCATAAAAATAAGGCGTTAGTGGGGGAAAACCCGAACGGTCCCGTGAGTGGAACCAGCACCTCGCACGGGACCAATGTAACTCGTATGAACTGACCGCGCGATCACGAGACTCCCGATTTGATAATACGACGATAATTTGCATATTTTTAGGCTTAGGCTTAAAAACTTTGCATTAGTGGGGAAAACTCGAAACAGACCCCGGACGGCCCCGTGAGTGGCACCAACACCTCGCTCAGGACCAATGTAACTCATAGGAACTGATCGCGCGATCAAAACTCTCCCAGTTTGAGAATACGATGATAATTTAAAAATATCAGGACTTAGGCAAAACATGGCGTTAGTGGAGGAAAACCTAAAATATCCCCCGAACGGCTTCGTGAATGGCACCAACACCTGGTACAGGACCAATGTAACTTGTACGAACTGACCAACTGATCACGGTAGTATCGGTTTGAGAATACGATGATAATTTTTATATTTCTAGACGTAGGCATAAAAACATATCGTTATTGGGGGAAAATAAGAAATAGCCCTCGAACGGCCCCGTGAGTGGAACCAACACCTCGCACGGGACCAATGTAACTCATATGAAGGGATCGCGTGATCACGAGACTCCCGATTTAAGAATATGACAATAATTTAAAAATATCAGGACTTAGGCATAACTTGGCGTCAGTGGAGGAAAACCCGAAACAGCCCTTGAAAGGTCCTGTAAATGGAACCAACACCTCGTACTGGACCGATGTAACTCGTACGAACTGGCCGTGTGATCACGGGACTCTCGGTTTTAGAATACGACGATAATTTGTATGTTACAAACTTAGGCATAAAAATAGGGCGTTAGTGGGGGGAAAACCCGAAACAGCCCCCGAATGGCCCCGTGAGTGGCACCAACACCTCGCACGGGATTAATGTAACTCGTAAGAACAGACCGCAAAATTAGAGGACTCCCGATTTTAGAATACGACGATAATTTAAAAACATCAGGACTTAGGTAAAACATGGCGTTAGTAGGGGAAAACCCGAAACATCCCTTGAACGTCCCCGTGAGTGGCACCAACAACTCGCATGGGACCAATGTAGCTCGTACGAACTGATCGCGCGATCACGGGACTCCTGGTTTGAGAATACGATGATAATTTTCATATTTCTAGACTTAGGATTAAAACCTTGTCGTTAGTGGGCAAAAACCTGAAACAGCCCCCGAACGACCTCGTGATTGGCACCAACACCTTCCACGATACCAATGTAACTCATACGAACTGACCAGGCGATCAGGGGTCTATCGGTTTGAGAATACGATGATAATTCTCATATTTCTAGACTTAGGAATAAAACCTACCGTTAGCGGACGAAAATCTAAAGCAGGCCCCGAACAGCCCCGTGAGTGGCACCAACCCCTCGCACGAGTCCAATGTAACTCGTTCGAACTCACCGTGCGATCACGAGGCTTTCAGTTTAAGAATACGACGGTAACTTAAAAATATCACGACTTAGGAAAAACATAGTGTTAGTGGTGGAAAACCCAAAACATCCCCGTGAGTGGCATCAACACCTCGCACGGGATCGATGTAACTCGGACGAACTGACCCCGCGATCACGGGAATCTCAGTTTGAGAATATGATGATAATTTGCATATTTTTAGACTTACGCTTAAAAACTTGGCATTAGTGGGGGGAAACCCGAAACAAACCCGGAACGACCCCGTGAGTGGCACCAACTCCTCGCACAGGACCAATGTAACTCATACGAATAGACTGCACATTACGAGACTTTCGGTTTGATAATATGATGATAATTTAAAAATATCAGGACTTAGGAAAAGCATGGCGTTAGTGGGGGAAAACTCGAAAACAACCCCCGAACGGCCCAATGAGTGGCACCAACACCTCGCACGGGACCATTGTAACTCGTACAAACTAACCGCGTGATCACAGGACTCCCGATTTTTATAATACGACGATAATTTTCATATTTCTAGACTTAGGCTTAAAAATTGGGCGTTAATGGGGGGAACCCAAAACAGCCCCCGAACAGCCCCGTGAGTGGCACCAACACCTCACTCGGGGCCAATGTAATTTGTAGGAACTGATTGCACGATCACGGGTCTCTCGGTTTGAGAATACTATGATAATTTGCATATTTCTATACTTAGGCATAAAAAAAGGCGTTAATGAGGGAAAATCCGAGACATCCCCCGAACGGCCCCATGAGTGGAACCAACAACTCGCAGGGACCAATGTAACGTAACCCGTATGAACAGACCGCACGATCACGGGACTCCTGGTTTAAGAATACGACGATAATTTGCATATTTCTATACTGAGGCTTAAAACTTGGTGTTAGTGGGGGAAAACCCGAAACAGCCTCTGAACGGCTCCATGAGTGGCACCACACCTCGCTTAGGACCAATGTAACTCGTAGGAACTGATCGCGCGATCAAGGGACTCCCGGTTTGAGAATACGATGATAATTTAAAAAGATCTGGACTTAGACAAAACATGGCATTAGTGGGGGAACCAGAAACAGCCCCCGAACGGCCCCGTGAGTGGCACCAACACCTCGCGCGGGACCAATGTAACTCGTACGAAGGGACTGCGCAATCACGAGACTCTCGGTTTGAGAATATGCCGATAATTTAAAAATATCAGGACTTTGGCAAAACTTGGAGTTAGTGGAGGAAAACCCGAAACAGCCACCGAACAGTCCCGTGAGTGGCACCCACACCTCGTACCGGACCAAAGTAACTCGTGCGAACTAACTACGCGATCACGGGACTCCCGGTTTGAGAATACGATGAGAATTTTCATATTTCTATATTTAGGCATAAAAATAGGGCGTTAGTGGGGGAAAACCTAAAAAAGGCCCTGAATGGCCCCGTGAGTGGCACCAACACCTCTCATGGGATCAATTCAACTCGTAGGAACTGACCGCGTGATCACATGACTCCCAGTTTGAGAATGCCACGATAACTTAAAAATATCAGGACTTAGGCCAAACATAGCGTTAGTGGGGGAAGACCCGAAATAGCCCCCAAACGGCCGCGTGAGTGGCACAAACACCTCGTACGAGACCAATATAACTCATACGAACTAATTTCCCGGTCATGGGACTCCCTATTTGAGAATACGATGATAATTTAAATATATTAGGACTTAGGCAAAACATGGCGTTAGTGGGGGAAAACCTGAAATAGCCCCCGAACGGCCCCGTGAGTGGCACTAACACCTCGCACGAGACCAATGTAACTCGTACTAACTAACTGCGCGATCACGGGACAACCGGTTTGAGAATACGATGATAATTTAAATATATCAGGACTTAGGCAAAACATGGCGTTAGTGGGGGAAATCCCGAAATAGCCCCTGAACGGCCCCGTGAGTGGCACTAACACCTCGCATTAGACCAATGTAACTCATACTAACTAACCGCGCGATCACGTGACAACCGGTTTGATAATATGACTGTAATTTTCATATTTCTAAACACATGTATAAAAACAGGATATTAGTGGGGGAAAACCCGAAACAACCCCCAAACGGCCACGTCAGTGGCACTAACACCTCGTTCGGGATCTATGTAACTCGTAGGAACTGACTATACGATCACAGGACTCCTGAGTTAAGAATACGACGGTAATTTAAAAATATCAGAACTTAGGTAAAACATGGCGTTAGTTGGAAAAAACCCGAAACCACCCCCAAACGGCCCCGTTAGTGGCACCAACACCTCGCACGGGACCAATATAACTCGTACGAACTGACCATACGATCACGGGACTATCAGTTTGAGAATATGACGATACTTCACATATTTCTAGACTTAGGAATAGAACTTTGTCGTTAGTGGGCAAAAACCCGAAACATCCCCCGAACGGCCCCGTAAGGGGAACCAACACCTCGTACGGGACCAATGTTTATCATACGAACTGACCGCATGATCACGGGACTTCCAGTTTAAGAATATGATGATAATTTAAAAATATCAGGACTTATGAAAAACATGGCGTTAGTGGGAGAAAACCCCAAACAGCCCATGAAAGGCCTAGTGAGTGGCACTAACACCTCGCATGGGACCAATGTAACTCATACGAACTGAATGCGTGATCACGAGACTCTCGGTTTGAGAATACGACGATAATTTTCATATTTTTAGACTTAGGCTTAAAAACTTGGCGTTAGTGGGGGAAAAACCGAAACAGCCCCCGAACGGCCCCGTGAATGGCACCAACACCTCGCACGGGACCAATGTAACTCGTACAAACTGACCTCGCAATTACGGGACCTTCGGTTTGAGAATACGATGATTATTTAAAAATATCTGGACATAGGTAAAACATGGCGTTAATAGGGGAAAACTCAAAACAGCCCCCGAACGGCCACGTGAGTGGCACCAACACCTCGCACGGGATCAATGTAACTCCTACAAACTGACCGTGCAATTAAGGGACTCTCGATTTGAGAATATGATGATAATTTGCATACTTCTAGACTTAGGAATAAAAAGAGGGCACTTGTTGGGGAAAATCCGAAACAGCCCTCGAACGGCACCGTGAGTGGCACCAACACCTCGCACGGTTCTAATTTAAATCGTACGAATTGACTACGTGATCACGGGACTCCCGGTTTGACAATACGATGATAATTTAAAAATATCAGGACTTAGGCAAAGCATCGCGTTAGTGGGTGAAAAGACGAAACAGCCCCGGAACGGGCCTGTGAGTGGCACCAACACCTCGTACGGGACCAATGTAACTCGTACGAACTGACTGCACGATCATGGGACTCCTAGTTTGAGAATACAACAATAATTTTCATATTTCTAGACTTAGGCCTAAAATCAGGGCGTTAGTGGGGGAAAACTCGAAACAGCCCCCGAACGGCCCCTTGAGTGTCACAAACACCCACCCACGGGACCAATGTAACTCGTAGGAACTGGTTACGCAATCACAGAACTATCGCTTTGAGAATACAACTATAATTTTAAAATATCACGACTTAGGCAAAACATAGCGTTAGTGGGGGAAAATCCGAAATAGCCCCCGAACGACCCCGTGAGTGGCACCAACACCTCGCACGGGACCAATGTTACTCGTATAAACTGACCGTGCGATCGCGGGATGGTCAGTTTGAGAATACGACAATAATTTTTATATTTTTAGACATAGGCTTAAAAACTTGCCGTTGGTGGGTGAAAACTCAAAACAGCCCCCGAACGGCCCCGTGAATGGCACTAACACCTCGTACGGAACCAATGTAACTCGTATGAATTGATCGCACATTCATCGGACTTCTAGTTTGAGAATATGATGATAATTTAAAAATATCAGGACTTAGGTAAAACATGGCGTTAGTGGGGAAAAACCCGAACCAGCCCTGAACAACCCCGTGAGTGGCACCAACACCTCGGACAGGACCAATGTAACTCGTTCGAACTGACCGCGCGATCACGGAACTCCCGATTTGAGAATACGATGATAATTTTCATATTTCTCGACTTAGGCATAAAAACAAGGTGTTAGTGGCGAAAAATCAGAAACAGGCCCCGTAAGTGGCACCAGCACCTCGTTCGGGATCAATGTAACTCCTAAGAACTGACCGCGTGATCACGGGACTCCCGGTTTGAGAATACGACGATAATTTAAAAATATCAGGACTTAGGCAAAACATGGCGTTAGTGGGGGGAAACCCAAAATAGCCCCCGAACGGTCCCGTGAGTGGCGCCAACACCTCGCACGCGACCAATGAAACTCGTACGAACTGACCGCGCGATCACGGGACTGCCGATTTGAGAATACGATGATAATTTGCATATTTCTAGACTTAGGCATAAAAATAGGGCGTTAGTGGGGGAAAAGCCGAAACAGCCCCTGAACGGCCCGGTAAGTGGCACCAACACCTCGCACGGGACCAATGTAATTCGTACGAACTGACCCTGCAATCACAAAACTCCTAGTTTGAGAATACGACAATAATTTAAAAATATCAGGACTTAGGGAAAACTTGGCGTTAGTTGGGGAACCCGAAACAACCCCTGAACAGCCTCGTGAGTGTCACCAACACCTCGCACGGGACCAAAGTAACTCGTAGGAACTGATCGCGCGATCACGAGACTCTCGATTTGAGAATTGAATTGATATGTTGATAGTTATAACTCATATATCCAATTTTTCAACTTGAATAATTTGTTTGTAAAACTACTTGGGTACTAATATAATTTTTTCTTTTATATCCTATCATTTGTAGGATTTTTGCACATGGTGCAAATGAAGGAGGCAATGGTTTACAACATGAAGATTGTCTATATAATTTTATGGACATTCAGGATTATGTGTTTTATGTGTTACAGCCGTGCGGGCTTTTATTGTTTATTTTTATGGTTGTGCGGGCTTTTATAATTTGATTGTTAAATTTTATGGTCGTGCGGTTTTTATAATAAGAAGGTTTTACATTTACAGGGTTTGGAATATCCAGAAAATAGAGGAAACTATGCCCAATTTTTTTTGTTCTGTGAATTATTAAGACGTGTAATATTTTTAAGTTTGTATATATATATTAGTTTATTAACAACGTTCTCGATTCGCAATTTGTCATTTTTTTATTGTTTTGCCAATAATAAATATTTGTAACACCTCGTACGCGTCCAACGTTACACGTAGCAACCGACAGTGCACTCACAGGACCCCTAATTTTAGGATTGGACAAAAAAACTTTTTTTTTAAATTTATAGTACCATTTTTATTTTTTCCGTCGAGCATAAAAATGGTCACGGCCAAAGTCCATGACCCCCAAATGTGACCAAAAATGCTCGCGGCCGAAGTCCGCGACCATGTTTTTCCTTTTTTTTCGTCGCTGTATGGGTCACGGACTTTGGCCGCGACCATTTTTGTTCACTGTTGGGGTCACAGACTTGGGCCGTGGCCATTTTTTTCCTTTTTGTTTGTCACGGTTGTGGGTTGCTTCCCAAGTTCGTGACCAATTTGTCACGATTATGGGCCGCAACCATTTTTTTGTCACGGTTGTGGGTCGCAGACTTGGGCCGCGACCAAATTGTCATGGTTGTGGGTCACGGACGAGGGTCGTGGTCACCACCCAAGTCCACGACCATCTTCCAGGACCCCCTGCGGGTCGTGACCATTTTTTGGTCACGGACTTGGGCCGCGATCCACTAAATTGGTCACGCCCGAAATGGTCACGGCCCAAGTTCGCGACCCACAATCTTGGTCAGGGATTTGGCCATGACCAATCAGCAGTTTTGGTGTAGTGAAAACTGGACTAGAAACATTATTTAAGTTATTTCACTGCACTCCACAATTAATGTACAAACCGGATGGTTTGATCCTTTATTAACCCTTAAGTCTAGGTCGGGGCGTTACAATGATCCTGAAAATAGTGCTTAAAATTAGGGAAATACTATCAACTCATCTGCTCCTCCTAGTGCGGTAGACTTATAAGGAATTCTTCTCAACCTTGCTAGAGGGAAAGAAGTCATGCAAGAGTCTATCAAGCAATTGGCCCACACTAAGCAACCTAAGTCTTCCAATTCTAGAAGGGATATGCCACCACCACTAGATATACGTGAAAGGAGTTATGATTCTCGTTCTTCTCATGATAGGTCATATCGTCGTGGTGAAACTTCTTTATTTTGGACAACGGATTACTATGATGGTGGATCTTTTTCTAAAGAAAGATAAAGTGTCTTAGAGAGCCTAAGCAAGGAGTCTGCTTTTGATCATTTAGGCTACCGTGTAACTAGAGGACATCATAAGGAGAAAGAGCGTGGCCATGAATACTGATAAGGGTCCACAAGATATATGGCCAGTATGAGGGGCTTTGTGCATGCCGAGAAGACCTCTTGGGAGGAGAGTTCAGCACATGACACAGTAAAGTCGTTAGATCTACCTTGGCCAAGTCTAAGCCATAAGAACATTCCTAGAAGGGATTAATGCAAAGGTTTGAAGATCGACTAGGTAAAATGGCCAAGATGAATAATCCATTACAAAGGAGTTTCATTAAAGCATCACCTTATATCCAGACAACTGTGGAATACCTTATACGTTCCAAGTTCAAACCAGCAATGGTTACTCCCAAGTATGATGGGAAAACTGATCGAGTCTTGCATATAGAGAAATATCAAGTTGCTGGCGACATCTACTCAGTGCCTAACGAGATGAGGTGTAGAGATTTCTCCTTTTCTAAAATAGGGCCAGTACAAATTTAGTATAATAATCTCCTAAGAAGTAAAACCTCTAGTTTTCATTAATTAGTTGAATTGTTCATATAAAACTTTTATTTTATGGCTAAGTCGATCAAGGGTGTCACTCATCTCTTGATCGTGTGACAAAAGCTAAGAGAAATCACTATAGAATATATTACTCGTTTTAATAATAAAAAACTAGAGGTGGTAGACTATGAGGAGAAAATAGCCATTCCAGCACTTATGAGTGGGTTTCTTTCTAAAGATCATTACCATGCTTTAGAAAAGAATCCACCCAAAACCATGACTGAACTAACGACTAAAGCTAGAAAAATGATGAATACCGAGGAAGATATGACAGCCAAGGAAACTCTTGAGACCAGGGGTGAAGGGAGGAAAAATAACTCTAACTATTTTAAAAAGGATAAGAAAGATAAAAAACTAGATCAGATCAAGAAGTACGATGAATATACCCCTCTCAATAAGGGTTTTCACTATATCCTGGAGGAGATCAAACGAAACAAAGAATTGAATTGGCGTGGAAAGTTAAAGATACCCCTAATAAGAGGGATAAGTCCAAGTATTATGACTTCCATAGGGAGCATGGGCACAACACCAACAACTGCATTTCACTAAATAATGAGATTGAAAAGCTTGTTCGACGGGGAAAATTGAGCAAGTTTATTAATCAAAATGGCAACCAAACTGACCAGAAGTGGTCTAAATCTCTATCCCGAAAGGGATGATAATAAAATAGAAAGAAATAATGATTTTGAAGAAGATCCAGACTTGCCAAAGAATCCTTATAAACCATAGGTGGAGGTCGACATGATATTATTTGGGTGTCATTTCATCGTAGGTGCGATGCTGGAGGAGAAGACATGATAGCAAAAAGGAAAGCTTACTTGAATGAAGTCAAGGACTTGCCAAGTGTGGGACAGATTGATATGGCTGAATCTAGTGATAGTCGACCAAGGAAAGTCAATAAAGACAGGCTAGTAATTTGATTCTCCAAAATTGATTGAGTGAGGTTCTTTACCCTTATGATGATCCGTTAGTTATCATATGCAGAGTTCATCACGGAAAATTCACAAGGATCTTGGTTGATAATGGGAGGTCAGCTGATGTAATGTTTTATAGCTATTTCGAAAGCATAGGGAGGCTAAAGATCACCAAGCTAGAACTGTATCATAAACCTCTTATCAGATTTGTGAGAGATAAATTATACCCGTTAGGAACTATCAAGCTAGAGGTCTTGGTCGGCACCTGACCGACAAGCATTAGAGAAAGGATTTTCTTCTTTGTGTTAAATAAAAATGTCATGTTAGCTTACAATATAATCCTATGAAGAATGAGAATCAAGCAGCTAGTTGTTGTACCATCTACAATGCATTAATGCATGAAATTTCCCAAAAAAAATATGGAGTCGGTATAGTAAATGGCACTTAAAAATACGTAATGGAATGTTATTATGCATCGACCGACCAGTAGGAGACGGAAATGAAGGTCATAACCACTTTCCACATCGACACTCTGGATCCTCCGAAAGAAGAAAAGATGGTAAATGGAAAAGTTATGGAAGAAACAAAAGTTGTTGTACTAGATGATGAGAAGCCAGAAAGAACCACCCATATCGGTTCCAGGTTATCTCCTTATCTCAAACATGAATTAATCACGTTCCTTAGATAAAGGGAAAATGTTTTCCCCTTGAGCCATGAAGATATGCTGAGAATTGACCCAAACTTCATGCGCCATGAGTTTAATATTTATCCAGTCTCCAAGTCGATCAAGTAAAGGTGAATAGTTTTCATTCCTGAGAAGAATACAGCAATCCATGAGGAAGTGATGACACTATAGTGAGCACAGTTCATTAAGGATGTCAATTATCCTAGTTGGTTAGCTAATGTGGTTATGGTCAAGAAGAAAAATAATAAATGGCATATGTATGTAAATTTTACAGATCTAAATAAGGCATGTCCATAAGATTATTTCCCTTTACCAAGGATTGATCAATTGGTCGATGCTACATCAAGCCATGAGTTACTCATTTTTATGGACGTTTATTATAGTTATAACCAGATTAAGATAAAAACTGAAGATAAGGAAAGCACATCCTTCATTACCAGCCGAGGAACTTACTGTTACAATGTCATTCCCTTTGGGTTGAAGAATGCTGGAGCTACCTATTAGAGACTAGTGAACAAGGTTTTTGAAGATCATATCAATAAAAATATAGAGGTCAACGTAGATAACATTCTCACCAAGAGCAAAAATGATGCCCACTATATTGTTGACTTAGCTCAAACCTTTGATCAATTAGAAAAGCCCCAGATGAAGATCAACCCAACCAAATGAATCTTTGGAGTACAAGAAGGGACGTTCCTAGGGTATATTGTCAATCAAAGGGGAATAGAAGCAAAGCCTGATAAGATCAAAGCCTTGATTAAAATTCAGTTCTCGACCAATAAGAAAGAAGTTCAAAATTTGACAAGAAGAGTAGTTTCATTGAACCATTTTGTCTCTCGAGCAACTAATAAGTGTCTTCCATTATTCAAGGTGCTTAGAAATACCTTTGAGTGGAATGAAGAATGTGATAAGGCCTTCCTGTAGATAAAGAACTACTTGGTTTCTCCCCCACTCCTTTCCCGTCCAGTTATGGGAGAAAAACTATACTTATACTTAGTTGTTTCAAACTCAATTGTTAGTTTAGCTTTTATCCGACTGGATGGTGGAGTTCAACAGACGGTATATTATACTACCAAGGCATTGGGAGGAGAAAAAATCAATTATCCATGCTTGGAGCATTTAGCACTAGCTCTTATTGAAGCATCTAGATGGATCAGTCCATATTTCCAAGCCCACGCCATTATTATTTACACAGATTTTCCTTTATGACAAGCACTGCATAAACCGAAAAAGTCTAGAAGGTTAATGTCTTTGTTAGTCGAATTGGGAGAGTATGAAATTATTTATGAGCCCAGAGTTGCAATAAAAGGACAAGTAGTGGAAGACTTTATTACCGAATTTGCATATGTATAGGAGCAACACAATCCATGTCTACCTGCAGAGCAGAATTCCATGGAAGAGAGATTAGCTCAAGAATAAATAGAGACTGTGGACAAACAACCTAACGCATCAACTGATCAAGAACGATTACAAAAATCCAAGAAGGTGTTCAAGCATGGAGTGCTGGTAGAAGAAGAGTTCTCTAATAACATTCCAATTTGGCAGTTGTTTGTATATGGATCCTTATGTGTCACTGGAAGTGGAGCAAGCCTCATCATCAACACTTTTGATAACATGGATGTGGAATATGCTCTAAGATTACAATTCAATTCTTTCAATAATGAGGCCATATACGAATATTTGATCACAAGACTGGAATTGTCTTCTTCATTGAGCGCAGACCAGGTTTTGGTATATATTGATTCATATCTAATTATTAATTAACTCTAGAAAATTTATGGCATTAAAGGGAAAACTATGATGAGATATCATAAAAAAGTAATGGAAGTTATTTCTCTATTCACTTTAGTCAAAATATTAAGGATTCCCTGACTAGAGAATGCCCGAACAGTTTCTCTTTCTCAGCTTGCTTCGGCAAATCCAACAGAACTCAGACGAACAACCCCAGTGGAGATTCTTGCCCATAGAAGGATTGATGGGATGAAAATCAGCTTCATATCTGTGGAGTTTGCTACCATCCACAGAAGACCAGGAGAAATTCAAGCACCCATCACTTCTCCATAGCCTTTATCTATATGGGGAATTGATTTGGTCGGGCTACTATCAACTACCAATGGAAGATTCAAGTACCTAGTTGTATCTCTTGAATATTTAACTAAATGGGTGGAGCCTAGTTGATAAGACGTATTAGATAATGCTCCAGTTCATATGAAAGACGATCATTTGTAGATATGGCATGCCCTATGCCTTCATCATCAACCATGGCACCCAGTTTGATAATAAATAATTTGAAGAGTATTGTATTCAGTAAGGCATCCAGAAACTTTATTCAGCACCTTGGCATCCACAATGCAATGGACACACATAAATCACCAACAAAACCTTATTAGATGTGTTGAAGAAAAGGATGGATGAGGCTAAAGGCAACTAGATTAATGAGCTCCATAGTGTCCTTTGGGCATACAGGTTTACTCCCAGAATGGCAGCAGGAGAAACTCCATGCATGCTACCTTTAGGCATTGAGACAGTAGTACCAGTTGAAATAAGTATTCCAAATCATAGGGTATTGAACTTTAATTCACCTACGAGCGACATTGATCATGGTGGAAACCAAGCGTCCGTGTAAATACTCTAGTCGTTGTTATCGACTTCCAATCGCAATACAAAAACCTAAACTTTAAGTACACTATTGCGGAGTATAGTGGCTAGTCTGGGTATCGAATCCTCAGGGAACTAGGACGAGTCAACATGACGACAAAGGTAAGACTGTTAACCCTAACTTGACTCTAAAAAGAAACAAAAATATGATTGAGATGGGAAATAACTAAATAACTAAATGCAAACTAGATTAAACTACGTGAGCAAAATTAACTAACTAAGAATGACTTAATAAGAATGAAGGGAAAACAGGTTGGGAATACAATCCCCCAGACCCTAGTGTGTATGCCAAGTAAAAAACTAGTCGTAAATTGATTAATTGATCAAACCCGATATTTAGTACTCATAAGTATTACATATATGAGGAATCGTAGCCCGCACAGTATGTAAGCAAAGGACGAGTAAAGCGGTGTCATATTAGCTACACCCGTGTTGCACTTTTAAGCATCCCGGTTACCTAGGGCAAATGAGATCAAAAGTCTTACAATAGTTGTGATCACCATACAACACGATCTAATCAATTATTAAATTTAGAGAACTAATTTTATACCCATTCAAACCACATCGGGTTGGGTTCATGCATCGCAACCTTTAAAAACCTAGCCGAACATGGTGAAATTAATGAAAACTACATTATCTAAGTTGCATGAACTCATAATTTCTTGGAAAGAGAGATTAAACATGAGAAATAATAATAAAATTGATGGAAATAAAATTTTCCAAGATTGAAGAACAAGAACATGCAAGAGGAAATCAAAGGTTGAAGAAAAACTTGAAAAGCTCTTTAATTAAAGGTGCAAAATATGTAAATTCTTCTCCTAGATGTTCCTACTTATTATGGAGATTTTACATGAATGAAATATGAATAAAAAGAGTCCTAATGACTAAATATATAGGCTAGAGTTCGTTTAGAAGAGTCCCCAAAACATAAAATTTTTTTGGCTAAAAGATAAGCACAAAATAAAAATCTTATATCTGGCAATTTGTCAAACTTAGAAAGCATGACTAAATTTGTAACGGACTTTGAGCGTGACTAATGACTGGATCGATCCCTTCCGGATTGGTCCCCTAAATATGGTTGTTGTAGTGAATTCTAGCGGCCGGATCGATCCCTTTTTTAGGATGACCGGATTGGTCCATTTTTTTTTAGTCAACTGCTCTTCATTTTCTCCTCAACTTTGAATGACCATAAATTCTTCACCGTAGCTCCAATTGAGGTACCATATTTTTTAGTGTTCTTGTATTTTAAAGATCTAAAACTTTCTAGTTGGCCCCACCTCCGGAATAAGTCTGTAAAATTACAAAAATACCCTACAACTCTCTGTTTTTTGGTTTCTTTCACTATTTTGAGTTCTCTCTCATACTTTCTTGCATGAAATACCTGTAAAACACATAAGAGATACACAAAATACAAAATAATTGCCAAAAAGGGTTAGTAGCATAAATATGAGATAAATCCAAGATATTTACAACACACGGGATCATAAAAATACCGAAATTAAGGGGATAAATGTGAAGAATTTATGCCTAATCAGACGTCATGAGACGATTAGATCTAGACATGATAGGAGAAGTCGGAGAAGATGTTGTTATTTGGATGGATACCTATCAACAAAAGACTACGAGATTTTACAATCAAAGGGTCAATCTGACCAACCTGAAGCAAGGAGATTTGGTACTCAAGAAATTAATCCATAAGAACAACGAGTTGGAGCATAATTGGCACGGTTCATACCATATCTCGACGGTTATCCAACCAAGAACTTATCATTTGGAAACTCTGGAAGGGGAAGAATTCATAAATCATTGGAATGCATACCATTTGTGGAAGTATTATCAGTAATTCAGTTTTAAAAATTTTATCCTTAATGTAATTGTGTATTCAAGTTAATGAAATTTCAGCTTTTCTCCATTGTACATCCTTTTTATGTTTTGTTTTTTACAGTGTGGTGAGTACACCTTAACCAGAATTAATAATGAGAAATTTTGATTCAAACTTTAGAAAAGTAATCAAAAAATTTCCTCATCGAAAGGTGCATGGTTCAAACTTTTCCAACTTCAAAAAAGTCTTCAAAAAGTTCCTCGTCGAATGGTGCATGGTTCAAACTTTTCTAACTTCCAAAAAGTTTTCAGAAAGTTCCTCACCAACAGAGCATGGTTCAAACTTTTCTAACTTAGAAAAAAAGTTAAACTTTATGTACGATTTATCCTCGACAAGTCAAGAACAAGAAGTTCATAAAATTTCTTAATTAAAAATTTTACCCAACCAGGTCAAAATACTAGAATAATTATACATTTCTAATACACTTCGTCACCACTAATAACTAATGCTACAACTTAGTGCAATAAATCTATTTATAGCTTTATATAAGTGTATTAGTCGAATCTAAGGTCGTATACTTGATTCAAACATGAATCAGATACTTTATATTTGAGTAGGTTATTTAGTCTATAAGCCAATTAACTAATCTTTATACAGTTTACCTAGTCCTCAAAAAGATTAATAACAACCATAAGCTTGAATAAATGGAATTCAATAAAAAATGACTTCATTTCATTGATAAAAAAAGTATTACAGCAGCAATAAGTGATCAAAATACACTACAAGAAATTTAAATTTATTCTGTTGGACGCTTTCCTTGTGCCTTGTCCATCCCAGCAGGATGATTTTCAAGGGTATATGGAGAGATGATTATGTTGAAACCCCTTAACATCTGCCTATTGCTACCTCTCGTCCTATTAAGAAAGTGAGGAGGACGACCTATCTCACACTCATCATGAAGTCCATAATCCCGTAAATATTTAGTTACCAGGCATTGGGAGGAATCCATTTTGTGTCCAATTTTAATGGAGGCTTGTCACAATCCAAGAGACTTGGGTCATTCTAATACCATAAGTCACTGTTTTGATCAAACTTCAGCAAAATTAGCAAGTTGGTCCATCCCCATTTATAGCCATCACGATTACTTTGAGCAAGATGATTATCCATATGGGCTAAGGCGTTATTGTAACCTTCTATCCAAACTTCCTTGGGCGGTTTATGAAATTGAAATGTTAACCTCTCCAATTGATTTTGAAGTATCTTAAGGACATTATATGTGGCTATTAATTGGGCAGCTTAGTCAGCAATAGAAGTATCTTTGTCTTTCAATTGGGAAGCTTGGTCGTCAATAGTTTTCTTAGGTATTTCTTCCTCAATAGTTGGTCGAACAACTATCCTTTGCCTAGAAGTTTACCCAGGTTTAGTCTTTTTCTTCTACAATGCTTCCAATTCTTCCACTAGTCTTACATTGTCATTCTCTAAAAAGGAAGCACCCTCATTAGGACTAGTTGTGGATTATCTCTTTAAGCTGTCAAGTTCATCCCCCGAGGCATTATTTTCTTTCTCCAGCGTTGTACAAATTGATCGGGAACTATCCAAATCTTACTTCAAAGATGGTTCCTTCTTATTCAAAGAAGAAATAATATCTTTCATCTTCTTGTCAAAACCCCACCCTTCACTTAATGCTTTGTACTTAGCCTCATAATCAGAGTGAAGTAAAGCCAGGGATAATTTTTGATCTTATTGCAGTTACTTAATAATTTCATTATATGCATCATTATTGGCAACAACCCTGTCCAACAAGTAATGAACATGGATATATGACTTCTTAACTTGGTCGAATGCATCTAGGGCCGAGCAATCCAATTAAGTCTTCTTTAGAGATGGGAACATGACCAACTTTCATAAAGTTTCTACTTTGTTTGAGAAGGTCAGATTTAGCAGAAATTATGGCCATCTTCCTAGCATCAAAATTAAAAATCACAAATATATGAGTTTGTGGGAGAAATCCAGAAGATCGGACAACACAAGAAATAAACAACACAGTGTAATACCCCATAATTTTATTGATTTTTATTTAAGGGATTTATTAAATTAAATGAGAATTAATTGGGAATTAATCCGAGTACAAATACTAGCGAGATGTGAGTTGGTATTTGATTATGATGTTAAAATTAAAAATTTCATGTTTTGAAAATGTTAAAATTATCATGAGATGGAAATACGACAATTTGGAAATTTAATTGGGACGCGCGTGTCAGTCCCGTCAGGAATGTAATTATTGGAATTAAAAAGTGAATTATATTTTTATCAATCGAACGGTCATTTTGAGTGCGTCAACGTATCCGAAAAGGTCGAAATAGTCAGAAAACACTAGCCGGGGGATTAGTTTGGGTCCCGGGGCATTTTTGGGCCATACCGGCAACCTAGAAGGGTGTTTTGGTAATTTTAAAAATAGGGGAATTAAAACCCACGAATTTAAGAGGTTAATTTTATATTAGAAATAAACCCACTAAGTCCAATATCAGCATTTAATAAGTAGTGGGCTACGGGAGTTATAGGGAGAGTCTTAAGACGTTCCAAAAGAAACTCCTAGCCACCATCACCATCTTTGGGAGAAATCTATAGAGAGAGAGCAGAATCAGCCTTCATCCTTCAACATCGAATCAGAAAATCTAAGGCAAGTGGTTTATTTACATAATTTCAAGTGAATGTTTCTTCCATGCTTAGAATTGAATATATGTCTTATATTGAAAGTTTGATGAAAAACCCATGAAATTGGAGATAGAACTCATAATCTTACATAGGGATTGCATGTAGAATGGTAATGAATGAATTTCATATCAAAAATGTATCTTTTGATTGTTTAAAAATTGATTTATAAGGAGAAATTGTAGACGTTAAAATTTTGGCTTCATGTTTATAGGGTTTGGGATAATGTTTGGGAATTTTGATGATTACATGTTAATTCAGGAAGCATTGACCCCAAATATATGTTAGAGGATGACTTAGGAGGACTAAGAGTAGTTTAAAAATGTTAAAACTTAATTGGGATGATCTTAGTTGGGATTTAGAGGAGAGAAATTTGAAGAAAAACGAATTGGGGGAAATTCTAGGCGCAGTCTGCCATCTCGTTAGAAGACCTGCCCAGGTCATTCGAACGACCTCATTCGAACGAGTTTCTAACGAGATGACAGTATCCCTTCTAACGAGTTAGTAGTTCGTTCGAAGCCTTTCGTTCGAACGAGACTTCTAACGAGTTAACAGAATGGCCTTTTTGGCCTGATTTTATTTCAAATGTCCCGTAGACTTGAGTAATTGAGAATTAACCTTCCTTTATTGACTAGTGGGTATAATTGTGAGAATTGGGGTACGTTGAGGAGTAGAACTTATAACCTTATAGTAATCCGGATGACATTTGTGGAATAGGAAACGAATACCTAATTACGATGTGCGAAGGGTTGACAACGTTAATATACAAATCAGGGACTTGTAATCATATAACTTTAAATGACGGTATAATAATGAGAAGTATACTTATATTAATAATTTGAGATATCTAAGAGGTGCAAATTCTTAGTATATGTGGTTTTATGTGTAAAGCATACCTACCATACTTGCTATCACGGGAGGTTTGCGTTCGATTAGGGCCATCTAATCTTTGTGTGCCTACGGGGGGATTTTGATTGGTACCTCGAGGACATAGGTCAGAGAAGGACTTATTGAGAAGTTAATAAGTCTGTTGATCATGGGAGCGTAGGTATGTGTGTGACCCATGTGATGTGAACTATGTTCGCCTCCATTTTTTGTTATTGTTATTATTTGCGAACGATTCCTGAGAGATTCGGAATGCGTAGTCCTTATGTACTTGATGTACCAGGATTTGATAGTAGAGTATGTGTGCACCGCAGCTTAGTCTCGGGGTGCTAGTATTGTATATTTATGATGAGAATAATATACTGTTAATTGAAATGAAATGTAATGTATAAATGTGAGTATCTATAATATCAACGTTTTGTAAAAGATAAAATGGAAGATATCTAGTGATTAGTAGTACTAAAATGGGAAACTATGTAGAAGAGTAAAACACTCTGTTTAAAATAAGATGTCAGGAATTAAATCATGAATCGTATAGTAACGTTAGATTTTATATTGGACCACTTAGATACGGGCATAACTAGATTCGATTACGAATACGTTAGGAGTTCACAGATAGTTGAGAGGTGAGTATTTCATGTGAGAGCACGTCCTAACATGTATTTTGCATTCATTATTTTATGTCATTAAAACACTTGCTATATTTTAAACTATTTCCACCATCGGGCTCTGACCCGTTTGCTTTCAAATATATTTTTTTTTGTAAAAACCTTTTTGGTGCCCAGCCACAAGGACACCAAGCATATGAGTTCCATTCTGGTGACGTACTGTAGCTACTGTGGAAGTTACAGGACCTTGACAGTAGACGCCTCCACTTTCGATCTTGACTCTATTTTATCAGATTTTTCTCATCTGTTGGGCATGTCTCCCCATTTCTCTTAGACACTTTATTTGTTCAGTTATATCATATTTTGGGTTGTACTTAATATAGTGATGCAGACTTAGTATTGGTTTATTCCTGTATTTGGATTATTGTGAGGAGTATTCCTCCAAACTCATTACTATTCTATGGTTATTCTATTGTCATAATGTTGTGGTGGTTATGTTAGCATTTCATAATTTAATTATTGCATGTTAATCGTATTTAATTAAAATTGACAACTCACTTTTTAAATATTAGGTGGCTAGTAATTAATAAAACGTTTTCAACAGTGATGCTATGAACTGAACCAACTTGGCATTTTGTATTAATTTAATAAAGGAGTAGTTACCCGGTATTTAATTAGTCGGGGTGTCACAGGTGGTATCAGAGCATCAGGTTCTATTGTCCTTAGGTTCTGTACAGCTTATTATGTTTCCGTTGAGCCTTATTTGATGTAGAGCCCTATATTTTAGGACTGTTGTATTCTTTTATGTATGTTCCGCTCTTAAGCTATTTTGAGATAATAACTGCGAACTTATAAGACTTTAATCTCATTTCAAATGCCTCCACGATGTGCACAGCGAGTTCCCAGGGATCCACAGCCTGAGCCACAGCCTGCACCAGTTCAGGGCACCATGAATGTTGCCGAGGTTGCAGCTATTATAGCCCAAGCGCTGAATGTCGCCCTAGCAGTTGTACAGCAGGCACCACCCCAGGCGCCGGTAGTCGTTCCAGTTTAGGCTCATGCATTCCCATCTGCTTGGGAACGCATCCGTGATGCTTTTCAGAAAGCACACCCTCCAGAGTTTGTAGTCAGCTCCGAGGCACTTAAGGATGTACGAGTGCACAGATGTTTAGAAGCAGATACTGGATACTTTTAAGCTAGTAGGATCAGCATTATAGTGGTGGGAGTCCATTACCACCGCGGAGGAGAGGGATGCCTTTTCTATTTAGGAGTTCTGGGTGCGGTTTGACCGCAAATATTTTCCATCAGCTGTTCACACGAAAATGAGGAGGAAGTTAATGAACCTCAGGCAGGAGGGGAAGACCGTGGCCAAGTATGACACTGAATTCACTAATCTATTGAATATTGTTCCCGATGAGATTCCAACTGAGGAGAAGAAGATTCAGAAGTTCATGGACGGATTGACTTGGAGGATCCGACAGCATTTGTTGGGAAATCTTTCGTTGGCCACTTACTCTGACGTGGTTAATGTGGCATTACTTTACTTCCAGGATCATCGCTTTCACATGTCTGAGAGTAAGAGATCAGGAGAGTCCAGCCATCAGGGCAGGACAGGGGGAAATGGTGCCAGCGGGGCACAATCTGTTCAGGGTTAGCACAGGAAGGGTGATCAGGGTTCCCAATAGGGGGATCCTAAGAGATTCAGATTTGGGGGATTCAGGAATGGTCAGGGAGGTTTCAGACATGGCCATCAGGCCCAACAGGGTCAGATTAGTCAGCAACAACAGTTTCAACAGGGCCAGCATGGTCAAGGTAGGAATGGTAACGGCCATAAGGGCTGAGGACAGCAGGGACAACGAGGATGAAACTTCCCGGGGAAGTGCTTCGTGTGTGGCAAGATTGGCCACAAATACCAAGATTGTCCTGATAGGGGCAGGACCCCACAGCAGCCGCAGCAGGGTGCTTGGCACGAGCCATAGAGGCCTATGTTTCCCGCCGCCCTCCCAGCACCACCACAGGTGGCAGCATTACCACCCATTCCAGTGGTCCCAGTTCAGCAGGGACAACTTCAGTATGGGAGAGTGTACCAGCTCTAGCAGGCGGTCGTCCCACAAGATCCACCTACTATTGAGGGTATGTTCTCTATTCAGGGGACTATGGGGCGTATTTTATTTGATATGGGGGCACACATTGTTTCATTGCCACGAGATTTGCACGCACTATTGGGTTGTTAGACACTGCAGAGAGCACGATTACTTGTGTAGATTCACCGTTAAGTAGGGGTTCTGTAATTTCCCTTATTTGTAGAGGTGTGGGTATAGATATCGGGAGGTTTACTTTACCCGCTGATATGTTAGTATTAGAGATGACTGAGTATGATGCGATTGTTGGTATGGATTTGCTAGTTACGTATCGAGCCATGATTGATTGTTTCAGTAGGAGTATCATTTTTGCCATTCTCGGGCAGGAGATGTTTTTAGTGGAAATTCCTCGCCCTGAGGGAGGATCGTCCACTCATTTGTACTATATAGAGGAGGAGACCTCTAAGGAAGTGGTGATACTACTTGATTCGATTCCAGTCGTGAGGGAGTTTGCTGATGTATTTTAGGACATACCTGGATTACCTCCTAGTAGAGATATTGATTTTGTTATCGATTTGACATCGGGCACTCAGCCAATTGCCTGCGCACCGTATCGTATGGCTCCAGTGGAGATAAGAGAGCTAAGGGATCAGATAGAGAAGTTATTGGGTCAGGGGTTTATTCGGAGGAGTACTTCACCATGGGGTGCCCTTGTGTTGTTTGTAAAGAAGAGGGATGGATCATTGATATTATGTGTATATTATTGGGTTGAATAAGGTCACGATACGGAATAAGTATCCGTTGCCCCAAATCGATGACTTATTTGACCAGTTGAGAGGAGCCCACTTCTTCTCAAAGATTGATTTGCGATCGAGATACCATCAGTTGCGTATCAGGGAACAGGACATTTCGAAGACTGCTTTCTTAACGCGATATGGTTCCTATGAATTTTGGGTTATGCCTTTTGGCTTGACCAATGCTCCAGCCGTGTTTATGGACTTAATGAATAGGGTGTTCAGAGAGTTCGTAGACCAGTTCGTCATTATCTTTATTTATGACATTCTGGTTTACTCCCACACAGAAGAGGAGCACGCCGAGCATTTGAGACAGGTTTTGCAGACGTTGTTCCAGAACGAGCTTTATGCAAAGTATGAGAAGTGTGGGTTCTGGTTGAAGGAGGTTCAATTTTTGGGGTATATCATTTCAGATCGGGGGATATCTATTGATCTGGGGAAGGTATTCATGGTGAAGGAGTGGGGACAGCCCACGACACCGACTGAGATCCGTAGTTTCTTGGGCCTAGCAGGATACTACAGGAGGTTTATTCAGGGTTTCTCAAAGATATCGGGTCCTTTAACACATCTGACTCGCAAAGGTGTACCATTCATCTGGAGCCATGCCTGTCAGTTGGCATTCGATGAGTTGAAGGACAAGTTGACCTCAGCACCTGTGTTAGCATTGCCCAGGCCGGGAGTTGAGTATTTAGTTTACACCGATGAGTCCTTACAAGGACTTGGAGGTGTGCTATAATAGGAGCATCAGGCCATAGCTTATGCTTCCCGTAAGCTTAAGCCTCACGAGAGGAATTACCCCACCCATGACTTGGAATTAGCGACAGTCGTATTGGCTCTTCGGATTTAGAGACACTATCTCCTGGGGGAGAAATTTCGATTGTTCACAGACAACAAGTCTCTACAATACCTCTTCACGTAGAAGGAGCTGAATATGTGTCAACGTCAGTGGCTTGAGTTTATGAAGGATTATCAGTTCAATATCCAGTATCACCCAGGGAAGGCTAACGTGGTAGCAGACGCGTTGAGCCGTAGGTCGGTAGATGAGGTGGCTGAGGTGTGGAAAGCTAAGTGGAAGGAGTTGGGACACCAGAATGCAGTGGCCCGATCGTTCATGTTGGTGATGACTATTACACCTCAGATTGTTACGAGAGTGGTAAAGTCCCAGGCAAAATGACTCATTCTGTCAGGAGCAGATAGTTCGATTACTAGCAGAGGGTGTCGAGTCCTATACCATTGGCTCAGACGGGGGATTACGCTTCAATGGTAGACTGGTCATTCCGGAAGGGGAGGACTTGCGACACGAGGTAATGATGGAGTCGTACGGCTCACGGTTCGTGGTACACCCTGGTGGGGATGAGATGTACCAAGACATGAGACGACAGTATTGGTGGAGCGGGATGAAGAGAGATATCGCCGTGTTTGTTTCTAAATGTGCCACTTGTCAACTAATAAAGGTGGACCACCAGAAACCAGTAGGACTTCTACAGCCGTTAGAGGTTCCGACGTGGATATGGGAGAGCATCTCCATGGACTTCATCACGAGGTTACCTACGTCACAGAGGGGTCTCGACTCCATATGGGTAATTTTGGATAGGTTGACCAAAGTTGCTCATTTTCTACCCGTGAGGACCGACTACACTACGGGACAGTATGCCCAGCTTTTCATTGCGGAAATAGTGAGACTTCATGGGGTACCTCTAAATATTGTGTCTGATCGAGACAAGATATTTGTTTCACGATTTTAGGAGAGTTTCCAAGAGGCCATGGGTACGGAATTGCGACTGAGTATGGCTTATCACCCGCATATGGATGGGCAAACCGAGCGGACAAATCAAATGTTGGAGGATATGTTGCGTATGTGCATCCTAGACTTTGGAGGTGGATGGGAGCAGTACCTTCCACTGGTGGAGTTTACTTATAATAACTCCTATCAGTTTACCATTGTCATGGCTCCATTTGAGGCATTGTACGGTAGACCTTGTCGTTCCCAGCATGTTGGTAATAGGTGGGGGATAACAAACTCCTTGGACCAAGAAGTGATTCAGGATACTTCGGCAAGGATAGAGTTGATACAGAGTCATACTCGAGTAGCTCAGGACCGGCAGAAAAGCTATGTTGATGCCAAGAGGTTCTTCAGAGAATTCAAGGTGGGAGACCAGGTGTTACTCAGAGTATCTCCGATGAAGGGGATCATGCATTTTGGGAAGAAGGGGAAACTGGCACCAAGATACGTGGGGCCATTTCCTATCATTGAGAGGATTGGGCCAGTCGCATACAGACTTGGGTTACCGGAGCACTTACATAGGATCCATGATGTGTTCCATATTTCCTCGCTAAGGAAATATCTTAGGGATGATTTGGCCCATACTCACATTTCTTTGGAGGACATTGATCTTCATCCCGATAGTTCCTACGAGGAGGGGCCGATTGCTATTTTCGACCGAAGCGAGCAGAAACTGAGGTCGAAGATAGTACCGTTAGTACGTGTTCAGTGACGGCATCATAATGCTGAGGAGTCCACATGGGAGCGTGAGGATGAAATGTGCGAGCGATATTCGGAGTTATTTTTACCAGGTACTCTTTAGTTCCGAATTTCGGGACGAAATTCTGTTATTAGGGGGGAATTATGTAATACCCCGTAATTTTATTGATTTTTATTAAAGGGATTAATTAAATTAAATGAGAATTAATTGGGAATTAATCCGAGTACAAATACTAGCGAGATGTGAGTTGGTATTTGATTATATATTAAAATTAAAATTTTAATGTATTGAAAATGTTAAAATTGTCGCGAGACAGAAATATGACCATTTGGAAATTTAATTGGGACGCGCGTGTCAGTCGCGTCAGGAATGTAATTATTGGAATTAAAAAGAGAATTATATTATTATCAACAAAACGGTCATTTTGAGTGCGCCAACGTGTCCGGAAAGGTCGAAACAGTCAGAAAACACTAGCTAGGGGATTAGTTTGGGTCCCGGGGCATTATTGGGCCATACTGGCAACCTAGGAGGGTATTTTGGTAATTTTAAAAATAGGGGAATTAAAACCCACGAAGTTTAGAGGTTAATTTTATGTTAGAAATAAACCCACTAAGTCCAATATCAGCATTTAACAAGTAGTGGGCTACGGGAGATATAGGGAGAGTCTTAAGAGGTTCCAAAAGAAACCACTAGCCACCATCACCATCTTTGGGAAAAATCTGTAGAGAGAGAGCGAATGTTTCTTCCATGCTTAGAATTGAATATATGTCTTATATTGAAAGTTTGATGAAAAATCCATGAAATTGGAGATAGAACTCATAATCTTACATAGGGATTGCATGTAGAATGGTAATGAATGAATTTCATATCCAAAATGTATCTTTTGATGGTTTAAAAATGGATTTATAAGGAGAAATTGTAGACGTTAAAATTCTGGCTTCATGTTTATAGGGTTTGGGAATTTTGATGATTACATGTTAATTTAGGAAGCATTGACCCGAAATATATGTTAGAGGATGACTTAGGAGGACTAAGAGTAGTTTAAAAATATTAAAACTTAATTGGGATGATCTTAGTGGGGATTTAGAGGAGAGAGATTTGAAGAAAAATGAATTGGGCGAAATTTTGGGCGCGGTCTGCCATCTCGTTAGAAGACCTGCCCAGGTCGTTCGAACGAGCTTTTAACGAGATGACAGTATCCCTTCTAATGAGTTAGTAGTTCGTTCGAACGACACTCGTTCGAACGACACTTCTAACGAGTTAACAGAATGGCCTTGTTGGCCTGATTTTATTTCAAATGTCTAGTAGACTTAAGTAATTGAGAATTAACCTTCCCTTATTGACTAGTGGGTATAATTGTGAGAATTGGGGTACGTTGAGGAGTAGAACTTATAACTTTATAGTAATCCGGATGACATTTGTTGAATAGGAAACGAATACCTAATTACGATGTGCGAAGGTTGACAACGTTAATCATATAACTTTAAATGACAGTATAAGAACGAGAAGTATACTTATATTAATAATTCGAGATATCTAGGATGTGCGAATTTTTAGTATATGGGGTTTTATGTGTAAAGCATACCTATCATACTTGCTATCACAGGAGGTCTGCGTTCAATTAGGGCCATCTAATCTTTGTGTGCCTACGGGGGGATTTAGATTGGTACGTCGAGGACATACGTCTGAGAAGGACTTATTGAGAAGTTAATAAGTCTGCTGATCATGGGAGCATAGGTATGTGCATGACCCATGTGATGTGAACTATGTTCGCCTCCATTTTGTGTGATTGTTGTTATTTGAGAACTATTCCTGAGAGATTCGGAATGCGTAGTCCTTATGTACGTGATGTACCGGGATTTGATAGCAGAGTATGTGTGCACCGCAGCTTAGTCTCGAGGTGCTAGTATTGTATATTTATGATGAGAATAATATACTGTTAATTGAAATGAACTGTAATATATAAATGTGAGTATCTATAATATCAACATTTTGTAAAAGATAAAATGGAAGATCCCTAGTGATTAGTAGTACTAAAATGGGAAACTGTGTAGTAAAGTAAAAAACTTTGTTTCAAATAAGATGTCGGGAATTAAATCGTGAATCGTATAGTAATAATAAATTTTATATTGGACCAGTTAGATACGGGCATAACTAGATTCGATTATGGATACGTTAGGAGTGCACAGACAGTCGAGAGGTGAGTATTTCATGTGAGAGCACGTCCTAACATGTATTTTCCATTCATTGTTTTTTGTCATTAAAACACTTGCTATATTTTAAACTGTTTCCACCATCGGGCTCTGACCCATTTGCTTTCAAATATATTTTTGTAAAACCCTTTTAAGTGCCCATCCACAAGGACACCAAGCATAGGAGTTCCATTCAGGTGACGTACTATAGCTGATGTGGAAGTTACAAGACCTTGACAATAGATGCCACCACTTTCGATCTTGACTCTATGTTATCAGATTTTTCTCATTTGGTGGGCATATCGCCGTATTTCTCTTAGACACTTTATTTATTATATCAGATTTTGGGTTGTACTTAATATAGTGATGCGAACTTAGTATTGGTTTATTCCTGTATTTGGATTGTTGTGAGGAGTATTCCTCCGGACTCATTACTATTCTATGGTTATTCTGTTGTCATTATGTTGTGGTGGTTATGTTAGCATTTCATAATTTAATTATTGCATGTTAATCGTATTTAATTAAAATTAACAACTCACTTTTTAAATATTAGGTGGCTAGTAATTAAAAAAACGTTTTCAATAGTGATGCTATGAACTGAACCAACTTGGCATTTTGTATTAATTTAATAAAGGAGTAGCCACGCGGTATTTAATTAGTCGGGGTGTCACACACAGTTCAACAAGAAATCAAAATCCTTTTAAAGTATGAACAACAGTTGAAGAGAAAAAATTATTCTTTCATTAATTGATAGTTGAAGTACAAAAGTTTCTACATCATCAATAAAGAAAAGACAAAGAAAAATAAAAAAAGTAAACTTGTTAGTCCTTTTCTTGGTCCTTGTCATGGTCTTGGCTAGTAGATGGTGGGTTAACGCTGGTACGGGGCACCATTGAAGAATCAAGGGGCATCACCGAAGACTCTCCAAAACCGTCATCATCATCAAACTCCTCATCCAGGTTAGGAAGAGTACCAGGTTCATGCCCTAAGAAGATTTCAGTGCTTTATTCGATGCTGACCAACTTCAAGGCCTCAGTCCACCCTTCTTTGAAGGATAATTTTTTGGCATACTCAATTTGAGTAAAGGCAATAAAAATATCCTTTTCCCAGTCTTTATCAAAGTTAACTTTTCCTTTGGCCTTCAAGGATGTAACCTCAGAAGTCAGAGTAACAACTTTATCTTTAGCAATTTGGGCCTGAGTTGTATTTTTTCAAGTTTGTCCTCGGCAGCCTTGGCCCTGCCTTCAGGATCATTCATTTTTTTCTTAGAAGCTTCAATTTTTCCCTCGGTAACATTCATTTTGCCTTCAGTAGCATTAACCTTATCATTGGACTTCTTCAAATCCTCTTCCCATGATTTTTTCTTTGTCTCCAAAGCATGTTGGGAAGATTCTAAAGATTTCTTTAGACCTTTAAAGGCCTCTTCAACTTCACCACGAGAGGACTTCAATTGGTCTTCCTTCTCCATCATTTGGTTGAAGTCAACCAGAAACTGCAAAAAAGAATAAAACACAAGATATCAAAAGCAGTTTATCAACGTGAAGAAAAGAGCATAAAAGTGAAAATATTACTAGTGCCAAGTTAAAGAAAGCTCTTTTAGTCAGCCTGGACCTGTACGTGGGGATTGACGCATCTATATCAATAGGAAGTGTCCCACATTTAATTAAACCCCTAGCTAGTCCAGGGTCAACATCAACAAAGTCTGATCTAATGTTAAGGTCACCCTGAATTTTTCTCACCAACTCTTATTGGTCGGTTATCTTCTTTGTAGCAAATGCTTGCTGGTCGAATGAATTTTTCTAGACTTGTTTTAAAGGATCGAGAAAACCTCTCCTCAACCTCTTCATGTGAGGTTCAACAGTCTGCCTCTCATCGGCACCAATAGGCCTATTGTCACCAACTTGAGACTTCTTTTCAACTGGCTTCTTGCCAGTATCGTCATCTTTCTTAGGAGTAGGAGATATGGGTCCACCCATCAAGTTGGACATCTTTTTCTTAATCATATTTATGGAAGGATAAATGGTAATCTCATAGATGACTAAGGACTTAAACGAGGAAGAAGTTCCTCCTTGGATAAATTCATCCCCGCTAGACTCAGTGGCTGAAGAAGTTGGTATATGATCCTCCTCGAGGTTAACAACAACTTGGGGCAGAACAAGTGTAGGTCAAGCAACAAAGGAAGTGATGGAACTTTTATATTCCAGTATCAACGAAGCATCCCTGGGATGTTCTTCTCCAATCTTCTAGTTTAATCCCCAAAAGAACTTAAGGTCGTTAATATTGATTTGTCCTTCTTTGGGGAACCTCTTCTTACTCTCCTCTGCATAAAAAAGAAATAATAAAGTTAGTCAAAAAACATCAGAAATGCATAGCAAAGGAGAAAAGAAATCAATAGAGTTAGAACTTATGCCACGTTCTGATTGAGAACATATGGGACCAGTATAAGCCACTCCAGTAGGGAGGGGAGCATATTGCCAGTTTTTTACAATAACACCATACTCCTAGTAATACTTATTGGAGTGTGATAGATTTACTACTAAAGCCCTATTGGATTTCCTAGTCTTTAAGTAGTAAGTGATTTCCCCAACATTGACCCGCTTATAACAGAACATCAACTCCAAAACCCTAATATAGGACCCATAAATTTCATTCAACCTATGTACATCATTCACAACCCTCTAGGTGTTGGGCGCTACTCTGGCAGGAACTACATCAAAATATTGAAAAAATTAGAGAAAAAAAGGTTTGATGGAAAGGTAATGCTACACTCAACTATAAAAAAGTGGAATCCAGTGACCCTTAGGGAGGGAATAAACATCTACAGGACCCCTAGGTATCTCTAAATCTACCTAACTCGAAATTTTCCTCTTTTATCTAAACTCATTTAACGAGTTATCATCTACGATGTGAACCATGGTGGAAAAATAGAAAAAGATGATAAAACAAAGAAAAAGGAAAAGAAGGCTTATAGGGGATCAAAGACGATGGTGAAAACTAAAGAAGAAAATGGCAGTAAACGATCGCACTAAAAAAATCTTGAAGGCAAAAAGAGTGATAAATTTCATAAGGTTTGAGGTAGAAAGAAAGGAATGAGATTTCGTACCTATTTATATGTTGTCTCGATAAATGGGAATAAAATGACTAACTGAATGAACTTTATAGTTACCACCGGCTGCACACATCCTGAAGCATCAAAAGACGAATGTGTCCTTTGGAGGTTCAAAAAGTTTTAATTATATACAAAAATATCATCATCAAATAGTTCCAGTAGAAAATTTTACAAGTATGGAAGGTCGGTTGTCGAACAAACGCTCAAAACAGTACACCGAGAAACTTTCTGAGCTAAATACTCCATACTTTCACTTAAGCATCAAGCATGGAGAATTGGGATCTTTGTTGTATGTGAAAATTACACTCCCACGTGGACCAATGATGAATGTATACATCTCCTCCTACGTGGCCGACCAGCCACCTTGATCTGTTGCAGAGACACTAAGTTGGCTAGAATACCGACCAACTCCACAAGGTTAACCAATAGAAATACAAATTTTTACTCAGATGGGATGCCAACCAGTACTAAATTCTAAGAGTTTCATTTATTGTACACATGTGTAAACGCCTGACAATATAAAGGCACTCCATCTCTAGGGTTTGTAACCACTATAAATAAAAATAACTCCCTTATCTCAAGGGACAACTCGAATTACTCATATTCACACCATATTGAGATATATAAACCCTACTGAATAAAAACCAACAGTGGAAGTAGGTTATTTTATAGCTGAATCACTCTAAAAACCTTGTGTCTTGTGTGTGTGGTTTGAGTTACTTATCTTATTTTTATCTGTGATTCTAAATTTAGAGTTAATCCATTTTTAAACATCAACAATAACAATACTTATGCAATTTGTAAAGTAATTAAGAACAACTGGATCAATATAATTACCTCCTAGATTCTCTGAATTGTCAAAAGCTATATTGAAATCAGTGATGACCAACATTGGAGAAGATGGATCAATCATAGAGTGATTGAGAATTGAATCCCAAAGAATCAATCTCTCACTTCTGCAGCATTTAGCATACATCAAATTGATCAAAATATTAGAGGGAATACTGGTTGGAGATGTTTATGAGATCATTTTGGTCTCCATCAGACACTAAGTTGCATTCAACTCCAAATCTCCAAAACCTCCAGAATTTATTAGAGTAATCATAACCACAAACATCAAAGTTTAATATTCTTCTCTCAGGTCTTCAAATTCAGCAAACTCAATAATAGGTTCTAACAGGGCAATAAAAAGAGGTTTATGAATTTTGCACATCATCATTAATTTTCTTTTGGTGGTGTTATTAGCTACTCTCCTAATATTTCAAACTATTGTATTGATCATTGATGTTGGGATGAGATGAAGCGAACGCCATTCTTATTACCCAATCGAGTGACTTTTAAAAATAGGATCAACTGATTTAACTGTATTTTTCCTTATGTTTGACTTTATATTCACTCTATCATGTTCACTAAATACTTCATCTTTCTACCCTTTTAGCTTCTTTGCTCTCATACATCTTTATTTTTCCATCTTTTCATGTAATTGGTTTGAAAAATCTTCCAATTCCTCTAATTTGAGTGTCTGCTTGTTGATATCCATTTCCGATTTTGACTTTGAAAGCTTATCATGAAGAGATTAATTTCAATTATTGGGATCTCTGAATATATAGGAGAAATGTTACACTGATTTATGAAAATAATTTCCATTGGCTCAACATTTTGAGATTGAATCTTTTGAGTCTACTCATGATTCAAGTTTATAATTCCTATGTAATGGTCAATTGCAATATGAATATCTATTATATCATCATAAGTCAAAGAAGAAACCATTGGGAGTTGGTATTCTATTGCATTATCCACCTGATCAGCTTGAACTTCTAATTCAACTTCTGTTGGAGTGCTTTGGTTGGTAGTTCCTTCTTAAATTCTGTTGGAAAATTGGACTTAAAGTTGGACTTAAAAGCTGTCCAGATTTTTGGGGAGACAATTACGAGCAACTTTGAGCTCAAATTTTGGTGGGACCCACACTACAATAATTATGGGACCATATACGAACGCGTTCTCCTTCTCAAGGAGATTAATGTAGTATATCCACATGTCTAATTTTATTAAGTTACAAATGATAAATATGTCCCCAAAGTGACTCACAAAGCAATGAAAGTTAATGAATTGGGTATGTTTAATTCTTGTCCCACATTGGAAGAGTAGTGGGAAAATGATGAGTAATAAAACCCAAATGATGGACTAAGTCTTGGATGACTTGGGGTATCCCAACTCTTTGAAAGGGAGATGGCCTACACTATGCATGTGTTGGGCTTGGGCCAAAAGCCCACACGCGTGTTATCCGTCCGGTCGGCCGGCTGAATCGACTCAGTTCGGCTCGGGCTCGAGCTCGGGCTTAGGCTTGTGATTGGGCATATAAAAAATCTCTTTCCTTTTGGGCAGAGTTTAATTAATTTTCTAGGCTTTTATTAATTAATTATGAAATTAATTACTTATTAATTAACCATTTGTTCGTTAATTTCGGTTTTGAATGTTCCCAACAGTCAACACCAAAGCTATAAATAAAAACCATTACCTCCAGTTTTGGTTGCTGTCAACATAACCCCTCTAGAAAATTTTCGAAAATGCTACTGCATTATTTCCTTCATCCAGGAAAATATTTTCTTCATTTCTTCATATCGTATTACTGTTCCGGTTGAGTATTAACACAGATTTGTGTTCGTTAGAATTAGTTATTGTTGTGCTATATAATTAATTCGATAAATCCGTTCTATCTTGGGAGATAATTATTTAATAACCTTAGAGCACATTGGAGGGAATAAATTTGCCTTAAGGAGACTGTTCTACAGGGCTCAGATTTATCTTCTTTATTTCTGTTATTAATTCTACAATATCATGTAAGTTATTCTCATTTCTGTAATTTCTTTTTAATTATGTACTATTTTTAATCTTAAAATAGTAGAATTAACAATTAACGGTGCGACACGAGGACTTTCCAAGGGGTCACCCATCCTAGTAATATTTTGGGTTGAGTTTCCTCCCTTTTTGAGGATTGAAATTGTATAAGGGGTTTTATTCAACATCTTCAAACTTAACTATTTGTGTTCACTTATTTCTTTGGAACTGGATGTTGACAGAGATAGTTGAAGCATCCAATTTCAATGGTTTACCCACGATTTGCGCCATGGAGTATAATGAGATTTTAGCAAAGAGATGGATTGGAAGAAATGGAACTAGGGATATAGAGCTCTCTTTATCAGCACAAAAGTCAATAGGCCATTTGAATGTTCTCACTGGGCTTTTCCCAATATACCATTGCTCTCTCATCCTGGAGAGGTTTATCAAAATGTGTTTATTGTCTAAGAGACCTATGTTAACAACGATCTTTAATCCAAAAGAAGCAAAACGTTTTCTTATGAATTCCATTGATGGTCTTTCGTGGGAGAACTCATGTTTCTAAAGTTCTAAAAGCTTTTGAATACAATTTTTTGAGAAGATGATTGTTAGTTCCCCTCGATAGATAGTGTGCGTAATTAGGTTCATGGTTTGATTTCCACTAGTGGATCCAACTACAATATGGAAGGTTTTTCCCTAAACTTGGGATTGGATGTCTGGAGATTTGGGCTCGCCTGGAACCGACATGTAAATTCTAGAGAGATTTATTTTCTAAAGAGATAAAAAGTGGGTTTTAGGTATTAGCCTAAGGTTTTAGGTATTAGCCGAACCATCATTCCATTAATATCCTTAAAACATTATTCACCTTCTTCCATAATTAAAGCTTTGTTTGTTTATTTAATGTTTTGTTAACTTATTTACTTGCTTTATTAATTATTTTTATTTCTTTCTTTACCAACTTTCCTTTCATTCCTTGTTTTTATAATTATTCTAGCTAATTAAACTAGGCTTAGGGTCCTTCGATACCCTTGAAATTTCAAGACAAATTCAGAAAAGTTGAAAATTTTCATCTTTTAGACCGTTTTTGTCACACCCCAAACCTAATATCCATACTAATCATTTGTTATTGGAAAAATTAGATCATAATCTTGAGCCCATTGGAAATATGATTCATTCATCAATATTTTCCTACATAATGTGCATAATGAACATAATATTATTCTTATACCATAAAATTCAATGTCAGGGTCATAATTAAGCGAACATACAATACTGTGATTAACTATGATCAACTCAATCCATACTAAATCAATATATATAATGTGTGAGTATATTAAAATATTCAGTGTGACAACGATAAAATCCCCATTTTTAAACCCCATCTCTCTCCAACGGTGCAACTCTCAAAGTTACCGGTCATATGGTATCCTAGTTGGCAGCGTACGAACCTGAAATTGTTAAAATATAAACCGTAAGAATTAAGCTTAGTGAGGTACTCCTTCCCTGCAACAGAATAACACATCTATATCGAATATGTGGATATAAAATCCGAACAATCCTGCCCATTGGCAATAACAAATTATGGATCATAAGATCCAAATAATTCTGCCCATTGGCAATAAAAAATCCTGGATCATAAGACCCAAATAATTCTGCCATTGGCGATAACAAATCCTGGAACATAAGTTCCAACAAATCATTGGATCTTTGTCCAATTCCAATCCTGGGTCATAAGACCCAACCAATCCTGGATATTTTAATATCCAAACAAATCCTGAATACCGAAGTATTCAAACCAATCCAGGATCATGAGACCCAGACAAATCCTAGATATTTTAATATCCAAACAAATCCTGAATACCAAAGTATTAAAAAAAACGTTCTCTTAGAGCTATATTCATATTTAAATATGAAACAAATCATAAGTACACTCACCTTGGCAGTTTAATTGGCTTTGCCCTTGACTTTATCCAGTACTTGCTCAATCAGCTCTTCTTCCCTTCCTATCATTCTTAAAATATTAGTATCATCATAATAATATCAATAATCCAAAGAACGATTTAAACATAATTCAATCCATAAGCATCACATGATTCCATTCAAATCATTTATCACAAGTGAAGTTCCATCCAAATCCATGCTAGTATATTTAGCATATCCAAATCATAGACCAAATATAAATTCATTTATTCTTGGAAATTCAATTCTTGTCATATTAGTATTCCAATACAAAAGACGGTACATCATTTTAAGTCTCCTAGAGCAAGATATGCTCATTTCTTTACCACATGGCAAACTTTCCCTATAGGCCCTCTTATCGTTCATTCAACTGCCACGAATTTCCATAATTTTTCTACAACATAAATTTATATGATATTTCACCAAACATCAGTAAACATATTGAAAAATACAAAATTGAAGTTTCATAATTTTTAAGGTTCGTTTACTATGTCAAGCAAAACACCGAACACATGGCAGGCATATTTTCATCCTTAGGGCAGATTTCTTACCTGAATTTAAAACTCTCACCAAAGACTAATCTCTTGGTATTTTCACATGATTTTCGGATATGTCATACATATATGAGTCCAGGTTCATCTCCAATTAGAATCAATCAATTTCAATAAGTATACAAAAGTATATGGAAGTTTGAATAAATGAAGTTTCTAAACAAAGCAATTTTAGGGTTTTGTACATTCAACTTAACTTAAACTTGCATATATCCATACATATGCACCCTAGAATGAAAGGTCAATAAAAAAAAATCAAGGATTTATATCATATAAATCATAAATGAAAGAAAAATAGCAAGATTCATGGTTGGAATTACCTTAGGGGCTTTTACGTAATTTCCTATGAATTTTTTTTTTTTAATGTTTCTCCTCACTTTCTTCTTCCTAACCCTCACAATTGTTTTTCCTCAACTTAAAACTCTCCCAAACTGAGTTTCCTGAAGAAAGGAGGATATCTCAAGGGTTTAAGTCGGCCAAAACAACCTCCACCTCGAACCAATCAATTTATAACATGTTGCATCATATAAAACAAAAATCATTTAAGGCTAAATGACTACTTTAGCCCCTGTTCGTAAAAAGACAATATCTTCCCACTAGGAAGTCCGTTCGATGGACCATTTGTTGTGTTACAACCCTTACTCATATATCTACAAATATCTAGTTTACACCTCAAGTCAATTGTTATGTCATAAAGGTAAAAACTAGTCTTAAACTTGAACATTCCTACCTAAAACTTCAAAATTTCACATTTGTAACTAGTTCGATTCTTCATGTTTTATGATGGTAGGATTAGACTAAACATAATGAATTAACATTATATATACTAATAACATATTATACATATCACACAAGCTAATCACGATTTAAATATAATTTATCATAATTAAATTCTGGTTGTCACAATTCTCCCCCAGTTAAGAAATTTCGTCCCCGAAATTGACATACCTTGGTTCTCTGAATCAAACAAATACGGATAACGCATCTTCATGCTATCCTCACTCTCCCATGTAGCTTCTTCCATGGAATGACTTCTCTACACAACTTTCACAAGTGGGATCACTTTTTATCTCAATATTTGTTCTTTCCTATCTACGATTGCAAGTGGTTCTTCCACATAGCTCAAATCTTCCTTCAACACAATAGGTTGTTCCACCAATACATGTGAAGCGTCCGCTACATACTTTCTCGACATGGAAACATGGAAAAATCATGTAATCGAGCTAACTCCTGTGGTAATGCTAACTTGTAGGCAACCATCCTTACTTTCTCAAGAATTTCATAAGGTCCAATGTAGCGTGGACTTAATTTTCCTTTCTTTCCAAACCTCATAACTCCTTTCCATGGAGATATCCGAAGAAACACGTAATCCCCTTTCTGAAATTCTAAATCTTTTCGTCACTTATCCTCATAACTCTTATGTCTGCTTTGAGCTGTTCCCATTCTATCTTGAATAATCTTCACTTTTTCAGTGGTGACTTCAATCAATTCTGGACCCTCTATCTTCCTTTCACCAACCTCACCCCAACATATCGGTGTATGACATCGTCTACCGTACACTGCTTCATATGGAGCCATACCAATAGTAGACTGAAAACTATTATTATATGCAAATTCTATCAAAGGCAAATATTCATCCCAATTTCATTTAAAATCAAGCACACAAGATCTAAGCATATCTTCCAAAATTTGTATTGTCCTTTCAGACTGCCCATCTGTCTGAGGATAAAAAGTCGTACTAAACTTCAAGTCAGTACCCATAGCATACTGCAAGCTATCCCAAAATCTGGATGTAAAAGTAGGGTCCCTATCTGAAACAATAGATATCGGTGCTCCATGCAATCGAATAATTTCATTAACATACGATCAAGCATACCTATCCACTGTGTACGTTGTCTTGACTGCTAGAAAATGAGCGAACTTCATAAATCTATCCACCACTACCCAAATCGAATCTGACCCCTTCTGAGATCGAGGAAGCCCAACCATAAAATCCATCGTTACATGATCCCATTTCCATTCCGGTATTGGCAATGGCTGAAACATACCAGTAGATTTCTGATGCTCCACTTTCACTTGCTGACATATAAGGCACCTAGAAATAAAATCAGTTATTTTTTTCTTCATATTATTCCACCAATAATGCTCCTTTAAATCCCTATACATTTTAGTACTACCGGGATGCATAGTATAAATGGAATTATGAGCCTCATCTAAAATTTCCTCTTTCAATCCACCCACATTAGGCACACATAATCATTTTTTATATAATAAAGTGCCATCATTCACAATACGAAAATCTTCAGACTTACCATCTCGAACATCTTGTCGTTTCCTCTCAAGAAAAGGATCTTGGCTTTGCAAATCACAAATACGGGTAGCTAACAAAGGCCTCACGCTTACATGAGCAAAGAATCTGTCCCCATTGACTAGCTTCAATTCTACTCCCATCAATCTCAAATCCATGATGTGGGAAACTCTAGCACACCGAATACAAGATAACCTGCCCGAAGCCTTTCTAATCAGAGCATCTGTAACTATATTTTCCTTCCCTAGGTGGTAGTGAATTGTACAATCATAATCTTTAATTAACTCCATCCACTGTCGGTGCCTCAAATTCAACTCCTTCTCATTAAATAAATACTTAATGCTTTGATGGTTAGTAAAAATTTCACATACCTCACCATATAGATAATGACGCCACAATTTCAAAGCAAACACAATAGCAGCAAGTTCCAAATCATGTGTAGGATAATTACGTTCATTTGTACGCAACTGCCTAGAAGCATAAGTAATAACTCTACCATGCTCCATAAAAACACAACCCAACCACTGGTGTGAAGCATCAGTATAAATAACAAAACCATCTCCACCATGTGGAATAGTAAGAACAGGTGCATTTACCAACCTCTTTTTCAATTCATCAAAACTATTTTCGCAATCAGAATTCACTTCAAACTTAACATCTTTCAGGGTTAGTTTAGTCATCGGCAAGGCAATTGAAGAAAATCCCTTAATAAACCTTCTATAATACCCAGCTAAACCAAGAAAACTTCTCACCTCAGTGACATTATTGGGCCTCTCCCATTTTACAATAGCTTCTACCTTCTTGGGATCAACACATATACCATCTCTAGAAATAACATGGCCTAAAAATACAACTTTTGAAAGCCAAAATACACATTTTCTAAACTTAGCATACAATTGCTTATCTTTCAACACATTCAAAATAGTTCTGAGATGCTTTTCATGTTCAACCATATCACGTGAATAAATCAGAATATCATCAATAAAAACTATCACAAACGAATCAACAAAAGGATGCAGTACCCGATTCATAAGATCCATAAATATAGATGGAGCATTAGTCACCCCAAAAGGCATCACCAGAAATTCAAAATGACCATACCGAGTACGAAAAGAAGATTTAGAAATATCACTCTCCTTGACCCTCAATTGATGATAACCCGATCGTAAGTCTATTTTTGAAAACACTTTAGCACCCTGTAACAGATGAAACAAATCATTTATACGAGGTAAAGGGTATTTGTTCTTAATTGTAGCTTTATTCAGTTGCCTATAGTCAATACACAAACACATAGTACCATCTTTCTTTTTCACAAATAAAACCGGCGCCCCCCATGGAGATACACTAGGTTGTATGAACCCCCTATCAAGTAAATCCTGTAACTGAATTTTGAGTTCTTTTAACTCAGCAGGTGCCATTCTATACGGTGCCATAGAAATAGGGGTTGTCCCCGGTGCTAATTTAATACTAAATTCAATTTCTCTTTCTGGAGGTAACCCTGGCAACTCACTAGGAAACACTTCTGGAAAATCCCGTACAATAGGAACATCGACTAATTGTAAAGATCCCTTCCTATTGTCAAGAACATATGCAATAAAACCCTCACAACCCTTACTCAATAATTTCCTCGTCTAAATAGAAGAAATGATGCAACTGGGAACAATTTTCCTTTCCCCCATAAATTTAAATTCAGGCTCACCAGGCATATTAAAAAAAACTTCCTTACACAAATAATCCATAGATGCATGATATTTAGATAACCAATCCATTCCCAGAATTATGTCAAAATCAAAAATATCCATTGGAAGTGGATCTATAACTGTAATCTCTAGCCCTCACAGTCAAAACACAATCACGAAAAACATATTCAACTACAATCATATCCCCTATAGGCATGGAAATACCCAACCCCACCTCTAAATGAGTGCATGCTCTATTCAGATATATGGAAAATGCATATGACACAAAAGAATGTGTGGAACCAGGATCAATCAAAACATAAGCACTTCTATCAGTAACAGAAAGTGTACCTGTCACCACATCTGGATTAATCTGAGCTTCTTTCATCGTAAAGACTCGTCCACCTGGCCTGGAACCACTAGCTTGTCCTCTACCCATAATTTTCGCTCCACTGCCTGGAGGTAACACTCTGCTTGCTGCTTCACTAGGTGCTGTTGGAGTCTCAGCCAACTGCGGACAATTCTTCTTAATATGCCCCACTTGATGACAATGGTAGCATTCCAATAACTTAATCTTAGGACACTCAGATTTATAATGCCCTTCCTCTTTATAAAAGAAACATGTAACACCTCCTATTGGGGCCTCACCTCTCCCTGACTTTCTAGCTGAACCAAAAGATCCTCCACCCCTGGTATCTCTACCAAATCTCCCCTGACCTCTACCACTATCTCCACCACCTCTCAAAAATTTATGAGGTTCCATCTTAACACTTCCACCCTCAACTCCCTTAGGGTGAGATGCGTCGAATCTACTTTTCTTAAAACTCTCTCTTCTCGCCACCCCTTGGTTCATTTGCCTTTCTGCTATCGTGGCTTTGTTAATCAGAGAAGCATAATCTTCTAACTCATAAGTGGTCACTCTATTTTGAATAGGCCAAAAAATTCCATCTTGAAACTTACTACATTTATCTTCTTCATCCTGCACATACTTAGTAGCAAATCTAGGCAAAGCAGTAAATTTAGCATCATACTCCCTCACAGACATTTTCCCTTGGGTCAAATTTATAAATTCCCTCAGCTTCTCCCTCCTATAAACCTTTGGGAAATACTAAACATACAAAGCTTTCATAAATTCATCCCAAGTAATAACATCAGTACCTTCCATCCTGGGCACCAAATGGTTGCTGGCTTCCCACCAATATTTCGCCTCTCCTTTGAGCTTAAACACAACTAGATTCACTTTCTGGTTATCTGGAACCTTCATAACTGTAAAGAGAGTTTCTAGATCTCTGACCCACATCTCAACTTCTGTAGGTTCAACTGACCCTGAATATTCTAGAGGATTCAACTTTAAAAACTTCTCATGCATGGAATCTTTCATTTCTTTCCTTGCCACTTTCTCAATCCTGGCCACAGTCTTTGATTCTAGATATATAGACTATTGTTCTGCCATTTGTGCCATATTTCTTTCTTGTTGCTCTGCCATCCTCATCATTGCCTGTGCCATTATTTGCATCTCTATAGGCCGCTCTTGCTCTCTAACCCTTCCAGCAACACTTTGCTCTACTTCAGTATTCTCTGCACGAGAAGCCACTCCCTCTTCTCTATGTTGCACATTCCCAGGTTCCATCTGGAATTATCTATAATACACCAAATTTCTAACAACCAATATAAACAGTCTATACTACTAAACTATTGGATAGTACATAAATAATTCATATATATCAAATCAACTCAATACTTCCATCTAATCGTCACACACGTCCAGAATTAATAACCATGCTCTGGTACCACTAATTGTCACACCCCAAACCTAATATCCATACTAATCATTTGTTATTGGACAAATTAGATCATAATCTTGAGCCCATTGGAAATATGATTCATTCGTCAATATTTTCCTACATAATGTGCATAATGAACATAATATTATTCTTATACCATAAAATTCAATGTCAGGGTCATAATTAAGCGAACATACAATACCGTGATTAACTATGATCAACTTAATCCATAATAAATCAATATATATAATGTGTGAGTATATTAAAATATTCAGTGTGACAACGATAAAATCCCCATTTTTAAACCCCAGCTCTCTCCAACAGTGCAACTCTAAAAGTTACCGGTCATATGGTATCCTAGCTAGCAGCGTACGAACCTGAAATTGTTAAAATATAAACCGTAAGAATTAATCTTAGTGAGGTACTCCTTCCTTGCAACAGAACAACACATCTATATCGAATATGTGGAAATAAAATCCGAACAATCCTGCCCATTGGCAATAACAAATTATGGATCATAAGATCCAAATAATTCTTCCCATTGGCAATAAAAAATCCTGGATCATAAGACCCAAATAATTCTGCCATTGGCGATAACAAATCCTGGAACATAAGTTCCAACAAATCATTGGATCTTTGTCCAATTCCAATCCTGGGTCATAAGACCCAACCAATCCTGGATATTTTAATATCCAAACAAATCCTGAATACCGAAGTATTCAAAAAAAACCTTCTCTTAGAGCTATATTCATATTTATATATGAAACAAATCATAAGTACACTCACCTTGGCAGTTTAATTGGCTTTGCCCTTGCCTTTATCCAGTACTTGCTCAATCAGCTCTTCTTCCCTTCCTATCATTCTTAAAATATTAGTAACATCATAATAATATCAATAATCCAAAGAACGGTTTAAACATAATTCAATCCATAAGCATCACATGATTCCATTCAAATCATTTATCAGAAGTGAAGTTCCATCCAAATCCATGCTAGTATATTTATCATATCCAAATCATAGACCAAATATAAATTCATTTATTCTTGGAAATTCAATCGTTGTCATATTAGTATTCAAATACAAAAGACGGTACATCATTTTAAGTCTCCTAAAGCAAGATATGCTCATTTCTTTACCACATGGCAAACTTGCCCTATAGGCCCTCTTATCCTTCATTCAACTGCCACGAATTTCCATAATTTTTCTACACCATAAACTTATATGATATTTCACCCAACATCATTAAACATATTGAAAAAGACAAAATTAAAGTTTCATAATTTTTAAGGTTCGTTTGCTATGTCAAGCAAAACACCGAACACATGGCAGGCATATTTTCATCCTTAGGGCAGATTTCATACCTGAATTTAAAACTCTCACCGAAGACTCATTTCTTGGTATTTTCACATGATTTTCGGATATGTCATACATATATGAGTCTAGGTTGATCTCCAATTGGAATCAATCAATTCCAGTAAGTATACAAAAATATATGGAAGTTTGAATAAATGAAGTTTCTAAAAAAAGCAATTTTAGGGTTTTGTACATTCAACTTAACTTAAACTTGCATATATCCATACATATGCACCCTATCATGAAAGGTCAATACAAAAAATCATGTATTTATATCATATAAATCATAAATGAAAGAAAAATAGCAAGATTCATGGTTGGAATTACCTTAGGGGCTTTTACGTAATTTCCTATGATTTTTTTTTTGAATGTTTCTCCTCACTTTCTTCTTCATAAACCTCACAATTGTTTTTCCTCAACTTAAAACTCTCCCAAAATGAGTTTCCTGAAGAAAGGAGGATATCTCAAGGGTTTAAGTCGTCCAAAACAACCTCCACCTCCAACTAATCAATTTATAACATGTGGCATCATATAAAACAAAATATCATTTAAGGCTAAATGACTACTTTAGCCCCTGTTCGTAAAAAGACAATATCTTCCCACTAGGATGTCCGTTCGATGGACCGTTTGTTGTGTTACAACCCTAACTCATATATCAAGTCAATTGTTATGTCATAAAGGTCAAAACTAGTTTTAAACTTGAACATTCCTAACGTAAACTTCAAAATTTCACATTTGTAACTAGTTCGATTCTTCATGTTTTATGAAGGTAGGATTAGACTAAACATAATGAATTAACATTATATATACTAATAACATATTATACATATCACACAAGCTAATCATGATTTAAATATAATTTATCATAATTATATTCTAATTATCACACTTTATAGCTTAAATTTGTCTTGGAATTTGTTTTCCAGGTACAACACCCTTTAAGCACAATTTGCCACCTTTGGGTAGAACCAATTCTTTACGCGGAGGAGGGGGGGGGGGGGAGGGGGCAGGTTTTTGTTTGCCACCTTTGGATGCCAAATCACTCAAAACTAGTTTTTTTTAGAACTCTATATATTTCATATATATATATATATATATATATATATATATATATATATATATATATATATATATATATATATATATATATATATATATATATGTGTGTGTGTGTGTGTGTTTCATACATTTTATGTATTTTAGTATATCTATATATTTTGTATATTACGTACATTTCAATATATGTATATATTTCGTATATATTAATATATATTTTGTATATTTTAATTTATATAATATTATTGCATATATTTTGTAAATAATATATATTCAGTATATATATAGATGAAGGCTCACCTACATCATGATGCATACATCACACCTAGTTCTAGGGCCTAAGAAACTTTTTCTCCAAATTTTTTATTTTTCCCTTGAAATTAATCTTCTAATCTCATATTCAAAAAGTTAGGTCAAAATATATTTTGTAGCTATTTTTAAAAAAATCCACAAAAAACTGTTGGCGCAGACCCTTATAAATAAGGTGTTTTGAGCAGTTTTTGTGGATTTTGTGAAAATAGCTACAAAACGTATTTTGATCTAATTTTTTGAATATGGGTTTATTGGAAGTTTACATTCAAGTCAAAAATAAAAAAATTGAAAAAAAAAAGTTTTTTAGGGCCTACAACTAGGAGTGATGTATGGATGATGTATAGAGTATGATGTAGGTGACTGTTCTCCTATATATATAATAGATATTATTTACATAATATATACAATACTATATATATATTCCGTAAATAAAATTTCACATTTATATCTATCTTCCATCTTTTGTGTTTGATAAAAAATGTGAAAAATTGATGATTTTTCAACTTCTATCAAATGGACACATGTTGGAAAATATTCATTTGCCTTAGAATCAAATGCCCTGGAATCATTTGCATTTTTTGAGTTTTCTATCAAACGGACCCTTAGATTATTTAACTCATCGTGAATCAATTGGTTGCTTTTCAATGGTAAGATGGATTATGATAGTTTAAATGTGTTAGGTTCATCTTGGTTTTGTTTGTATGAGATTTAATGGTGTATATCATGCATGCGTCATATCTACGACCCTACATATATAATCTTAGGAGTATTTATTGATGCCAAAATCATAGTAGGATTTAATGAGAATTTAGGTGGTGAAAACTGTATGTTTTATTAATTGTCAAAATGAAATTTAATCTTTATACATTTTTCTTCCCATATAACCATTTATGCTAATTAACCCATGGTGAAGAATAAAATTCTCAACTTATAGCTTTTATTCTTGTTATTAACTTAGTTTCAATATGTTCCTAGTTTATAATGTTTTATTAAAGCAATCATCTTTTACACTTTTATTTAGAATTAATAAATCAATTAAAGTCTAGAAATCATTCTATGTGAATTCGATACCCAAAGTCGCCGCTATACTCCCATAAGACTGTAGTTAAAGTTTGGAGTTTTTGTATTGCGGTGGGAACCGAAAAGAATGATTAATGTATTTACACGACACTCATTTTCCCTCTATACTCAAAATGAAGTCGTTAAGGGGGAATGTTTTGTTTTAGGCATTCTAATCTAGAGATTAGAAATGTCTAAGTTAAGGGTGTAATTAGTCACAAATGCTGTTTATAAGTGCCCTTTATACTTGTGATTGTGTTAGTTAAATCCTATTTTTATGGTCATATTTTGGTTAACCTTGGGTTTTGATATATATATATGAGAGGGGGGTGTTTTACTGTTCCAAAAAATCAACGGTTATGAACGAATTTTATGGAGCGATCTAATGGTGTGGGATTGTGCCATGTAGGATTATGCTCATTGTGACATGGCATTTGGCCTTCTACGCTCACTTGCCCGCTCTCATTTTCGTCCAACAAAAAACCAAACCCTTTTTCCTTCCTTCTCTCCTAACCCCGTTTCCCTTCCCCCATGAGCTGCAAATCCCCTCCTCCTCCACCCTCTCCCCTCCCCGCTGCACTCCTCGGTACCCCCTCCCTCTTTCCACTCCCTCCCCCTCTCCCCTGCTTCTACCCCGAAATCGCTCCCGCCCCCGCCACCCCTGCTCCGCTGCCTCACCTGCTCCACCTCAGGTGGCTACGGGTTTTGGTGGGTACATCCTCCCTCAGGTGGCTACGCATTTTGGTGGGTATTCCCAAATCCGGTCGCGCATCTCCCTACTCCGCCGCCGCACTCCTCCATCAGGTAACCTTCTACGACCCAAAACTCCAAACATCACCCCCGGCCAGATCTGGTGTTGATAACATCACCTCCGGCCAGATCTGGTGTTGATGTCCGCTTTTTTCCCAGATTCGGTTCATTACAAATTGGTTCGAAGTTTAGCCAGATTTGTTGATGTTTATTTGCTGATGTTTATTGGTTCAGATCCCTGCAATTGGTGTTAGATTTAGGAAATTATCATTTAAAATTTTCCTCAGCGCAACTTTGTTTGTTAAAATTATTATATTTTGTGTATTTATTTTCATTCTAACATGTTAGTTTTCAATGCCTTTTTTTTGCAGGATTCAACTTCTGTTGGATTTCTCTGTGGTTTGATCTTACTTTACAATTGGTAAGGAATTTATTTTCTTTGAACAATGTTAATCTGTGCAATTTTATACATATATTGTGGGCTTCACATACATATATTGTGACCTGTTCAAATAGTTTTCTGTTAGTCTATATATTGTACTCTTTTTGTCTAAAATTATGAACATGGAGTTGATTGGGTAACTATATTATGTGTATTGCATTCCATTTCATGCATTGTCTGTGTTCTTAGTGATATTTTTTTTTGTTAAGCTCGGGAGATATGGCAAATTTAGTAGAACATGCAGTGTTTAGTCAATTGTTCCGCCACGGGATCTTCTTCTCTGACATCTACCATTTATTCCATTAACGAGGTCACAATTAGCAGCATAGAGCCTTAATAGCAGGTCCTATTTTCCAATATATGAGGAAAAAAATAATTGAGATGGTAAGTGTAGTTTTTTCTCAAACTGTCATGAAAAACTGTAATAAGAATTACCATCTTCTTTAAATATAAGATTTCCATGTTTTGTGGTGTCTTTTACATTTAGTTATTAGTTGTTATTCAAGACTTGTAAAGTTTTAGTGTTAAAATCTAATTTGGGGCTTATGTGATTATATTTCTTTTTGTTTGAATCATGTTTTTTTCAAAATCCAACGCTTCAAATAGGTGTTATGGTATACTCTCTGTTCAGATAAGTTCTTTCTCCTCAAAAGACTTAACACTTTCTTTATTTCTCGATTGATCTCCGACATTGAGTTACCGACATGCATAGACTCACGCAACAATGATTACTTCATCTAATTAGATACTATGTTAGTCTTTTTTTGTGATTTATTAAGTTGATACATTTAGTAGTTGTTTCAGTTGTTCAGAAGAAGTAGCAGTGTTAAGAAGTGGCAGTGTTGGGGTATAAAATAGCTATATTTTGTGTTGTGAGTGCTTAAATTTCTTTGCATGGCGCGTGTCGTAAACACGATGATAATGTTATAATTAAATTATATGATTAAATTTTGAATATACCTGCGCAAGATCATAATTTTACATTTTGTATACATTTGAAATTTATTGGCATTGTAACACAAGTTGAAATATTACATATTTATGTGCCTTAGTTTTATTGGAGAGCGAATTTTTCACCCCTTTGTTTATATAATATTTGACTAGCTCTTTCAATTTACTAACTATATTTCCTTTTTTGTATCAGGTCACTTTTGGAAAAAAACGGACAATAATTATAGTGGAACATTGAAGCTTTTGTTAGGCGATTTTTTTTCTCTATATTGTTGGATTTTTTCATGATCCCTCGAGAAGGGTGGATAGTCCAATAAACAAAGGAGGCTTTGCCCAATTTTTTTAAAACTTTGACACTTCGTTTATATAATATTTGACTAACTCTTTCAATTTACTAACTATATTTTCTTTTTTGTATCAGGTTGCATTTGAAAAGAACGGACAATAATTATAGTGGAACATAATTATTTGGGCGTCCATCCATTGATATATATTTATTTTTTTAAGATGTTTATTTCATTAAAGCTTTTGTTAGGCGAATTTATTTTTTTTTATATTGTCGGATTTGTCGTTATCCCTTGAGAAGGGTGGATAGTCCAATAAACAAAGGAGACTCTGCCCAATTTTTTTAAAACGTTGACACTTTATTTTTTCGAGACACAATGAGAATTCAGTTGATGAATATTTTATATTTCATGTTATATGTGACTTTTTTTATGAATTTAGATTATTTGAATGGTGTTTGTCAATTTGTTATTTATTAAGCAGGGTAGATAGTCCTATAAACAAGTGAGATTATGATCAATTTTTTTAAAATTACACATTTGTTTTGTTTTGTTGGGGAAAGAAATTTTTGTCTTTTTACAATTACGTATTTTGAAAATTTTCGTCGTTTCATGATTATGTACTTTCGAAATTTTCGCCGTGCCTTCAGGCACGGGAATTTCGCTAGTGTGTATATATATATATATATATATATATATATATATAGAGAGAGAGAGAGAGAGAGAGAAAGACTTTCATACATACTAGGTTTACATACTTTCTGGCATAAACCAATTTTAATAAAATATTAAAAAGATATTTTTGAGTTGAATTTTTTAATGTGGTATTTAAACAATTTAAGGGAACATATAAAAATGTCATCTCAAAATAACCTTCTTTTGCTATTTTTAAGCTATGAAAGTTTGACCAATTTTTTAAAAATACCCAAAAAAGATTATTTTAAGTTGATTTTTTTATATGGGTCCCTTGAAATATTTAAATGCCACATAAAAAAATTCAGTATATATATATATATATGTTTGTGTGTGTGTGTGTGAGAGAGAGAGAGATAGGGGGGGGGGAGCTATTATAGGACTTGGAATGCTTAACAGAGAAATTTGTTTTTAATAAAAAAAAATAGTGTAATAAGGTACAATTTATTTATAAAATCATAAAATGAGAATAGGTATGCTATGTGTATATATATATATATATATATATATATATAATGTTTATGAATTTGGTTACATTTAAGTTATCCTCTGGGTTATTAATATTCTTATGATGATACTTTTTTTTTCATAGTGAATTTTAATATAAAATGAGAGAAGTTTTTATTCCTTCAGTGTTGAGAATGGTATAAATTGTTGATAAGCCTCATATTTGACGTATCGTGCCTTGCCACCTTTACCTGAGAAAAGCTTACATCACAAGAAAAATTTGTATGGGAACTTTAATCATTCCATACTTATGGATTTGGACTTTGGATTTTTATGGTTGAGTATCTCTTCGAATTAGCTTCGCGTGGACACCGACCGCATTTCATTCTGAGTCTAAACGATGAAGTTATTGCCTTTTTTGTGAAAAATAACATTTATAATTTCAAAGAAAATTTTCCCATAAAAACAAAATGTCGATCGATCAGCTAAAAGGGTTCGATCTATTGAACCCATCAACTTTTTCTTTGAATCAAATATCGTATGAAATTTTTACATTGATCGGTCGATTATACTGGACATTTGACAATTCGTTCCTTTTCTTTTGGTTTCTTGGATTTAATCCACTTACTATAAATAATAAGGGGCAATAGTTACCAAGTCCTATTTCCTTGTTCAATAAGGCAAAAGATCCTTTGACTGAGACAATGATGTCAAATGTCCTATTTTGCCAACTCAACGCATTAAAAGGACAAATACAACCCCTAAATATCTTTGACATCTCTTACCTCATTTTTTGCAAAAAAAAAAACCATCAAATGATTAAAAGTTCATAACTTCAAATTTACAAATTCAAAATTCACAAAATTTATATATTTGGAATTTACTCGTCAAGATCTATCAAACAACACCAACATTCAATAGGTTTTGACGAAAAAATCGAAACAAATAAATTTCTTATTTCTTGAAAACCGCCATTTTTTGGGCGGAAACTCCATTTTTTTTCCAGCGAAAACCCTTTTTCTCTAGCTCGGGTTATGGGTCCGCTGGCATGAACTAGAAAAATAAAGAATTATATGAATATAAATAGATTAACAAGGAGAGAGAAACACTTTGATGGCCACCGACGAGTTTTTTGGTGGGCTATTTTCGACAAGTCTCTGATGGGTGAGTGGGGTGGGCATGCGGGTGGAGGTGTATGTGGGGCTATTAAAAAGAGAAAGAGTGTGGGGTAATGTGTTTGTTTTTAGAGAAAGAGAATAAGTGGGTTTAAAATAGGTATATTTGAGGGTATATTTGTCTAAATATATGTAGTCTAAAATGAAAAAGGACTTGGTGCATTACAAAAAGTCAATGGGATTTAACGCATCTTTGACTCAATAAATGGGACTAGCCTGGAATTATACCAATAAGAAGTGGATATTATTTGTAAAATAGATATTGTTTTAGTTTAGTTTGTTATAAGAGGTGATTTGGGAGCTTCCCCTTCTCTCTCCTAGGGTTTGCCATTTCTTTTGTATGTAAAGCACTATTCACGTTCTTCTTCTTTTATTGAAGCTTTATTAAGTTGTTTCATGCATTGTTAACTTATTTTCCTTCTTTGTTAATTATTTTTCAATCTTTGTTAATTAGTTTTATTTCTTTTTTTACGTGTTCCCTTTCATTCCATGCTTTTATGATGGTGTCTACCTGATTAAATTAGGTTGAGATTATTGTACTCCCCGTGGATTAATTAGTTATTATGTGATGGTATAATGGATTAGTCTATTTAGAGAGGTTAAGTTGGTATTTTTTTCCCATTTAGGGGACTTAATGGTGTATATCATGAATGTGTTATATTTACGACCTTGCATATGTAATCTCGGGAGTATTTGTTGACACCAAAATAGTAGAGGACTTTTATCAGAATTTAAGGGTTGACAACTCTAGGTTTTATTAATTGTTAAAATGAGATTTAATGTTGATAAAGCTTTTCTTCTCATGTAACCATTTATGCTAATTAATCCATAGTGAGGAATATAATTCTCAATCTATAGGTTTTTTTTCTTTTAATTAACTTAATTTCAATACATGCCTAGTTTATGATATTTTATTAAAGCAATCATCTTATACACTCTTATTCTGAAGTAATAAATCAATTAAAGTCTAATAATCATTCTCCTTGGATTTGATACCCAAACTCGCCGCTCTACTCCCATAAGAGCGTAGTTAAGGTTTAGATTTTTTTTATTGCAGTGGGAACCGATAATAATGATTAGCTTATTTAGAGGACGCTCAATTTCCCCTGTAATCAAAATGGAGCCCTTGTCAGGGAGTGTTTTGTTTTGTATTATAAATTATTTAGTATTTCATATTTTTTTATTTTTATTCTCTGTTTCAATTCATTTTATAGACTTGGATGTTTGGGCACCTAGAACGCTTGAATTTGCGGCTGCACATTACTTGTGAAAATTACCATCTTAAGCTCCTTGGGGTAAGCATGTCTTACTCTAGTGTTTTCAGTAATTATAATTGTTCGTGTTTGTATCGCAATGATAAATCTTAAAATCCCCCCAAAGGGATGACTTTGTTGTTATGCTTGAGTCTAACATGTTTTATAGAATCAATGGACTTGTACTCCCGGAGATCGTCCATTTTGGGTAATATTGTTCTCTTCCTCTATTTAACTTATGTTCTTGATTCACATTAAGGAAAATGCAATGTTTAAAGTTAGGGGGTGTGGGATATGATTTCCATTCACCGACAGTTTCTTTGGTTTGATTACATGTTCTTCCCAAGCATGCTTTTGTTGTAATAATTGAAAATTTTCAAAAATATCTTCTTTCTTCTTCCCTTTTATTGAGCATTCTGCCCTTATTTTCGATGAAAAATTTAAATAATTTCCCTATCCAATAGATAATTCAATGATGCGTGTTCTCGATTTTAGAAGTTATTAGACTTTAGTCCTCAAATCATTGATATTATGAAAAACTTCTTGAATTGAACTTTACATTAACTTTTCTCATTTAAGTGATTTTGTTTAAGTCTTCTATAACTCGGTGATCTTTCGTTACATTATATATACTTACACTAAGTGAGCGTTGCACTTTTCTTTATTTATGAGTCTTTATAAATTACTCTTTCCTTCTTAAAACGTTAAAGTCATTGGTAATATCACTATTCTTTCTTTGATCGTTCTTTTTTTAAAAAAAGAAAATGTTATTCAGATGGAGAAAAAAGCCTTTCTCCTGTGGCTAGAACAAACTTAAGAACAATGAATTTTGAAATCTTTGACAAACTCAAGATCTAATCTAGACTTGAATCTTATGAAAGGAAAAGCTAAAAATAAATCTCTAATACTATGATGGATATTAGAGATTATATAATCAGTCTTCATAGTAATATCATCAAATTTAGATATATTTCTTCCTTTCCAGATCTCCCAAGTGATAAAATATGGAACAATGATAAGAAGAGTGGAAATTAATCCATTTCCTTTAGCTTTGATCCACCAAGAAATAATTTCTCCTCTAATTGAAGTATATGAAGTTTTGATTCCAAGAAGGCCCTTGAAATAATTACATATTGAGGTTGCCACTTCTCCCTTGCACAAAAGATTATCAATTGATTCCTAGTGATGGCAGATGTAGCATTGACACATTAAAGAAATGGGAATATTGAGCTTAGCAATAGCATTATCTGTAGTCACAATGTGATGAAGGAGTTTCCATATGAAAATGGATACTTTGGATGGAAGTATTCGATTCTATATAGATTTAAAAGACAATTGAGTTCAACTTTTTGTTTGACTATGTGCCAAGATGATTGAAGAGAAAATAGGTCATTTAAATTTCCTAACCTAATGAAGTCTGAATCTTCAATAATCCATTGTTTAACCATAAATAAAACCTTATGCATCCTTTTCCACACATGAGAAGAATAGGTTTTGTAAGATGAATTAAGTGGAGAACATCTCTTATAATATTTATTCTTCAAAAATCTGCTCCGGGTTGAATCCACTGTTAAAAATCCCCACCAAAGCTTATAGGGACTAGATTATATAAAATTAGGAATGAGTTTAAGGCCTAGTCCCCCTTCTTCATAAGGAAGACAGATTGAATGCCAATTCTTCCAGTGTCATTTAGTAATACCTTTTGAATAGCCCCAAGAAGTTTAAGAATAAAGAGTCTAGAATATTGATGATGGAAATATGAGGATCTATATATGAAAATAAATGATATAACATTAATTGAGTCACATGCTTAAGAAGGGTAAGTTTTCCTCCCTGACTAAGCAGTTTACAAAACTAGCTTTCAAGTCTATTTTTGATTTTTTTTCAATGAGCCCATCAAATAGGGATCTTTTCTTTCTTCCTGCATGGAGAGGCACTCCCGGATATTGTAATGGAGGATTTTTAAAAGTAAAGTTAGTAGTCATCCTAATAATTCTTCTACGAGATAATGAATAGTGAGGAGGAATCATAAAAGTGCACTTGGAACTGTTCAACAATTAGCCAGATAGGATTTAATAATCTTTGATAAAAGACATGAGATTCTTTAATTATTTTTGACTTCCAAAAGTGAAGATGAGGATATTATCCGCAAAACATAGACATGAGATAAAAGTGTTTCCATGTGGCAAAGAGAAAGAATCAATTGTACCATTCGAAAATAAGTTATGCATCCCTTTATTTAAGACTTCATCTAGGAGAATGAAAAGGAAAGGGGATAAAGGATTCCCCTACCTAATTCCACTGGAATACTTGAAGAAATAATGAGTGGAACCATTGATGAGAATATAGAACAAACACTATGAGATTAATCTCTAAACCATGTCAATTAATGTTTCATTAAAGGCAAATTTCCTAAGAACTTGAAGAAGGTACATCCATGATACTCTGACATATTCTTTTGACATATTAAGTTTTCACACCATATTTGAACCTCTCATTTTATTATTGAAATTGAACATGATTTCTTGGTCAAGAAGGACCTATTCAGATATTAATCTGCCTATTATGAATCTTGTTTTTTTGGCACTGACAATTATATTGAGGAGACTTCCAACTCTATTAGCAAGAATTTTTCAGATGATTTTGTTTAAGGTGTTGCACATACTTATGCGCCTATAGTCATTGCAAGATGATGGATTATCAGTTTTGGAAAAGAGGGTAAGAAGAGTGGAAGTTTAACTTTTTGGGAGAGTATTCCTCATAAAGAAACTTATGATTGCTTTGAAGAGATCTTCTTTAATAATATACCAACACTATTTGTAGAACTAAGAATTGAAGCCATTTAAACCTGTAGTGCTTGATGAATCCATATGACTAATTGAATCTTTAATTTCATCCATAGAGGGAAGAGAAGAAAGAAGGACATTTTCATTCATTGTGATTAGCTGGGGAATGTGATTTAGGAGAGAGACATCCTAATGAATATAAGAAGGAGAGGACAAAATACCTTTTAAATGATCAGATAATTGATTTTTGATAGTCACTGGATCAGTTGTGCAATTTCCATTTTAGTCCTTAATTTTGGAGATTGTAATTTATTCCTCTTTGGATTCACCATAGCATTGAAGTTTTTTGAATTTTCATCATCTTCTTGCAAGCATTTTATTTTAGCCTTTTGCCTCCAAAATTTATCTTCAATTGCCAATCGGAATTGAAGCTTTGCCTTAGCTTGCTTTTACTCAATGTTAGCAGTCTCAGTAAAGTTTAATTCTAAAGAAACTTCTTTCTGTAGCACATCATCCTCTGCCTCAATGGTGGCTTGAAAAATATACTTAGAAGTAGCTTTGTTCCATAAAGATAAAGCCTCTTTAGTAGCCTTGAGTTTTTATGAGAAGATTCTGAGGGGATCACCTGTATAGTCAATATTCCAATCTAGTTTTACTAACAAGAGGAAATCATTGTTTATTGCCCAAAAATTTTAGAATCTAAAACTTCTATTGACTGCGTCGTTCTTTAGAAGGAGACTGAGAAGAAGTGGACTATGGTCAGAATTGGTTCTATTTAAATGAGCTACAAATGAAGAAACAAAATCTTGGTTCCATTGGAAGTTACATCCAACTCTATCCAACTTGGCCCAAATTCGATTAAGTCCATATCGATGATTACACCAAGCAAATCTAGATACATTGTAGGGGACTTCAGATATACCAGTTGATCCCAAAACATTATTAAACTGGGGGCATACCCCCAGATCAATATCATTACCTCCCAATGTCTTTCTTAGAGAAGAAATAACATTTAAATCTCCACCAACAATTATAGGAAGAGGACTATTGCATTAAGTAAAGATTTCCTCCCAAGGGTCTTTTCTTTCTTCTTTGTTGCATTTACCATATGCAACAATAACTTTAATGGGGTAAGGGAGAAAGTTTTCATGAATTTCCAGAGCTATAGACTGCATAGAGTTATGAGTAATTGAGGTGTTCCATTGATGTTTCCACAGAATCCAAATTGAGTTATTTAGATTGGACAGACCATCTAAGAAATTAAGTCTCATCACCAGACTTGAAAGATGAATGTCATCAACTTTTTGTTTTTTATTTGCTATTATAGAAATGTTATGGATCCTAATCAATTTTTAGCCTTCTAATAGTAGGCTTGTTACCAATGCCTATCACATTCCAATAGAGAATTCTTATCATTGAGAGAGGGTATTAGTAGAAGTTTTTGAATAAGAGATTTTACCTCTAGATCTGGTGATGATAGAAGATAACTCAGGATGCAATTTAATTTTATCCTTCCTCTATAATTTTAATTATTCATCCACATTCCTCAGACAAGCAAATTTGTTTGATAGAGAAAGAGGATAGGATTTTGACTCGTCAGTCATTTCAAGCTTATCAGCATTGTCTCCATCTATCTCATAGTTACAAAGACTAATAGAACTCCAGTCAAATTTTTTTCTATAAGGTAGGTTAGGTCTAGGAGAAAGATTATTAGAGTTTTGCCAGAATTTATGGGAATCATGAAGGTTTTCTTATGAACTTTGGGAAGAAGAAATTTGGTTTTTTTGGTATATCAACAGAGTTCATGTGAGGGATTGTACCCTCTTCAATTGGTGAAGGAAGTTTTCCATCAGCGATAAGATTTTATATGGGAGAATATTTATTAGCACAAGAAGAAGGTGAGATTTCAGTTTGAGGAAGAGAAGATTGAGGTTTGTTGGTAGCAAGAATTTTAGTAGGGGATGATTATTTTCTTGGTTCTCTAATAATCAAGTTGGATTTGGATTTAACCCACACCTTAGCTGGAGGATTTGTTTTTGTAAGAACCCCTGAATGTTTGGGGATATTAGGATTAGAGGCATCCTTAATCACATGAAGATCATTTTGATTATTCTTTTTGCAATACCTACCATAATGACCTTGGCGCCTGCACATTTTATAGAAAGATGGAATTTTTTCATATTCCACAGATTTCCAGAATCTTGAATCTCCATTTCCAATCCAAACTCGAGGAGTTAGAGATTTAAAAAGGTCGATTTCTACACAAATTCTAGCCATACTTGGCTTATAAAGATTTACAGTGGATTCATCAAGTTTTAAAAGTGATCCAATCAGTTGTGGTGTAGAGAAAAGAGAAACTTTAGAGAAAAAATAGATGGGAAGATATGGAAGGGATATCCAAATAGGTGTTAACGAACAGTCTTCGTTGTCTTGAAAATGAGGGGTCCATTTGGATATTTGCATAGGATATTTATGGATGTACCATTAGTTTTTAAGCCGCGGTCTTAAGTAATCCTCTTCAGTATTGAGCTTAATGAGAATATGTTTCTCATCTAGTAAACCAATGTTGAAGTCAGTTTTAAGGGAGAAAGAATGGAAAGTTTTTCGAATCACATCCATAGGAGGTCGTCCAAAAGTGAATTTTCCAACTAATGAATATTTGAAAGGCTAATCAAGAATACGAATATCCTCATTTGAAAAAGGAACAAAAAACCTTTATGCATGGATGGGGATTTTAAAGAAAAGTCAGCAATAGGTTTACTTCCTAGAAGTGAAGAAAAGGATTTATTGGAAAAAGGGAAAAAAGGTTTATAAGGATGGTTTGAGGATGGGAGGGAGGGAGGATCAAGCAGCTTGGTGGTGGTGGCTTCCACAGCCTCCATATTAAGGTGATTGTAAGGTTGGTAATAACCAAGAGAGAAAGTCTCTAAGAAAATCGAATAGAGAGAGATTGGTTTGTTTCTTTGATCGTTCATTAATAGAGTTCATTTTGAAATATGTTACTTAAGCGAGCTATTCAATATTTTTTTACTCTATAATCGCGTAACTTTAGGAAAGGATCATAGTCCCTCTTTTTTAATTCACCGATATTGACCTTAGCCTCACCTTATATGTTTTCCCTAGTCAACCCCTTTGAGTGTAAATATAACCTTTCATTTCAAAACCAAAAATCCCGTAACCAACTCCACATTAGAGTAAACCATATATACACCCTCCGTATCGTTGTTTGGAATGATAGTTGTGATTGTATGATGTTCTTGTCATGTGGTTCCAATTAACCATGTGAAAGTGAGAAGAAAAGAAAAAGTGAAAAAACAAAAGAAAAATATGAGAAAAATCAAAAAAGAAAGAGAAAAATTTACTTGTTCTACATAGTTTTAAATAATTTTTTCACTCTCTTTGGTTATATCCGTTGCTTTTTATGGAAAAATATTCCAATTTTAAAATTTCCCGCAATTGTCCGTTATCCCGATTATTCCTGCCAACACTTGAATTTTTAAATATCCCATTCTTTTTATACACTCTAGCATAACCTACGTTACACTCTTGAAAGCCCTATTTGATCCTAGGGTGAATGTGATTGAAAAGAAATAACAAGTGAGATGATTTGTTGAGTACGTTTTACCTCCCTTAATGAACTATATCATTAATTGTAATTGTAACTTTTCATTTTATATATAACGTTCTTCATTTATGAAATGTTGACGAAGTTGTTTCCATTTACATGTACTCATTATGCCATCATATCTTGTGTGTGTTAAACCCCATACATAGTACTTTGATTTGTTGAGTGTAATCACCGTAGAGGATTAGTTTCATGCACACTTTAATTTTAATCTGATTTATAAAAGTTTTGCCAAATCATAATTTTCTCTTTTCCTCGTTCTTCCTCTTACATTTAAGGTTTCAGTTGTAATGAAGTTATTCTATTAATGTCGATGTTAATAACTTGTTGAAATACTTTTGTTATTATTGGTCATGTATTATTTATTGTTCGGGTAACTTATGGATTTCATCCCGAAAAACCCTCTTGAGACAACACTCGTCCACTAGGGTAACTTATGAGTTTAATGGCATATTGCATACACTCAATGCCATTGTGAGCTCACGAAAGTGGTATTTATCCTATGTACATGTTGCTTTTTGTTCTTCTCTTTCTATTTTGCTAGGTCTTATTTTTCATCACTACAGACTAGCAATGTCTTAGTTGTGCGTTGGGGGGGTGATTAGTCATGAATATTGTATATTAGTGTCATTTATACTTATGGATTCTGGCATAATTGTGTTCGTTAAATCCTATATTTATGTTCATATATTTTTAGTTCTTTTTTTCGATATACATATGCTTTGCAAGGTTTATTTGAGTTTTTTCAAGTATTGGAATGCTTAATAGAGCAATTGGTTGCGTTTTAGGAAAGTTACGTCACAAGGTTCAACTTCAAGGCCATTTTCATAATTTCATACTTCTGAATTTGGACTTTATATTTCCATGGGATCGTATTTCATTGATTTATCTTGGCTTGGCCTCCAACCACACATCATTTTGAGTTCAATTGATGAAGTTGTAGTCATTTCCATTCGATACAGAATTTCCTATTCGAAAGAAATTTTTCCTTAAAAATAGAGAGTTGATCGACCGACTCCATCAATTTTTGCCTTGAATGGAAGATTGTATGGAATTTTCATATCCATTGATCGATCGACCCCTTTGGTTGATCGATCGATCTTACCAGATATTTGTCACTTCGTTCTTTTTATTTTGTTATCTTGGATTTAATCAACTCACAAACCTAGTAAGTGTAGATTATTAGTAATTATAGAGTTCTTTTAGCTTAGTTAGGTTTGAGAGATGATTTTGAGAGGTTCTCCTTCTCTCTTATAGGCTTTTTCATTTCTTTATTATGTAAAGGACTATGCACCTTATTCTTACTTAATTAAAGAATTATTAAGTTGTTTAATCATTTGTAAACTTAGTTTCATACATTCTTAATTATATTCCAAGCTTTGTTAATTAGTTTTATTTCTTTATTTACTTGCTTTCCTTTCAATCCATGCTTTTATGGCTGATATTATTGGACTCACCGTGGATTAATTCGTTACTTTGCTATGGTATAGGGGGTTAGGCTACTTTAGATAGGTATGGTTGGTCTTGGTTTTTCATTTAGGAGATTTAATGTTGTATATCATGTATGCTTCATATGTACGACCTTGCGTATGTAATCTCAGGAGTATTTGTTGACACCAAAACCATAGTAGGTTTTCATGAGAATTTAAGGATTGACAACTCTAGGTTTTATTAATTGTCAAAAATGAGATTTAATCTTAATAAAGCTTCCCTTCCCATGTAACCATTTATGCTAATTAACCCGTGGTAATAAATATAATTATCAATCAATAGCTTTTATGCTTGTTATTAACTTAGCTTTAATACATGCCTAGTTTATAATGCTTTATTAACAAAATCATCTTTTACATTTTTATTCAGAAGTAATAAATCAATTAAAGCCTTATAACCATTATACGTGGATTCGATACCGATGCACAACGTTATACTACCATAAGAGTGTAGTTGAATTTTTTCTTTTTGTATTGTGTTGGGAACGGATAAAAACGATTATCAGATTTACACGGCGCTCGGTTTACCCCTGTAATCATTTCCCCTAGGGCAAGTCCCAAGCAGTGTACCTCCTTGCCACATTAATACCATATACCTCACAAGGGGTGGATCTGCCCTATCCTCTCAGATTGTGGTCCTTCTAGATAGAGTACCTTTTTCCCAGATGGCCACGATAATGTGACACCCCGCCTAATTAAATATTGGGTGATTAGTCCTTTATTAAATTAAAACAGGTTTCTCATCTGGTTCATTCTTAACATCACTATCGAAAACTTTGTATTTACTAACCACCTAAGTGAAATTTGAGGTTGCCAAATTTTAACTTCAATTAAACATACAACATGCGGAACAATTGATAAATCAAATACCAACATAAGCGTCTGAATATAATAACTAATATAAAACAAAGTCTTACTTAATAAACCCTCGCCCAAAAACCAACAAATAACAACTCCAAAAATGAAAATACTGAGGGGCAACATGTCCGTACCGAAATTTGAAATCCTACATTAGATCAGAAGGTGAAAGAGGCATCTAATCAAAGCCCTGCAACATCCACCTATGCTGCAGCTATGAAGTTCCTGGAATGAAGTCATGTTTGGTGTCCCTGTGGCTAGACACCTAAAGGTTTTGAATATATTTTACATAGCAAGAGTTAGTACTTAAAATATTTTGGAAATATTTAGTAAGTAATTTTTTGCAGTAAAGATCAGTTATTGATTACACATGTTAAGTTTACACACACTCCCTTGAGTTTCCTCACCTCTCATCTATAGTGCACGCCTAACGTTCCATACTAGCCTATATAGCTACACTACCAAAGCTATTTAGACTATATTAGTCATCTGAACTTACCTACACGTCTAAGTTCCCGTACCTCCCATACAGTACCAAATTTTACTAACACTCCTCATGTGTGAATTAATTCCCATATAACATTTCCCATATGTTAGTTCCTTATTTTGAAAGATAAGTCTGACGACTTAATTATATTCATTAGATGTTCACTATCTAATATTATATCTTTCCAATTAAGTTTTCTCCACTTAACTTACTTTTTTATGTATACACGTCATCTAACTATCTACTACTTCGCCCTAGGACATCATTCATATAGAATATATTTCGAACACAATATAGACTATAAGCATCATTGTCCCGGTCTAATCATCAACTCCGATTCTCCCAATTTAGATTTTTTTTTATGTATGCACGTCATCAAATTATCCACTATTTCACTCAAGTAGATTATTACTATGGTGTGTATTTCACTCACAATATACATTATAAGGATTATTGGCCCGGTCGAATCCTTAACTCCAATTATCCTTTCATTTACATTGGCCCAGTCTAATCCTCGACTCCAATACTATATAGATATTGTAGGTATTTCACACAACCTAAGTACATAATTTATAGGTATTCACACAACCTAATCGTTCGCATTAGTATGTATTATATTTCTCTCCAATACTCATCGTACAGTTTATTTTACGATTTCTCTAGTTATCGCATCTTCTCGAGTATTCTCCCAACTCTAAAGGACCTAGTTAACTCCTTTTTATTTTCAGTAGCTAAGCCTAACTTACTCTACTGGTATACTTATCGTCCATCCAAAGTTCCCGTAAATTATTATTTCACTATCCGATAATTTACGACATAAATTTATCCTAATTGATTCCCGTCTTACTTCCATTGCTAAGACCGATCTACAAATCCTAATTAGGCCTACTGTAGTATTAATAATTCCCCCAAAATCCCTCAGTAAGGTTCTAAAGTTTACACGATAATCAGTTAGAAGAACTAAGTCAAAAAGGGGGGGGAATAGATTTTTTGGGAACCTGACCAAATACCGGATAGATCCTTTTTTTAAAACCGGATCAATCCCATTTTTACCGGATTGATCCCTTTTTTTAAAAATCGGATCGATCCCCTTTTCTGCAATTCACCAGCCTCGTTCGTTCATGCGTTTTTTGCCTATGATTTAGTACCAACCTCTATTACTCTACACCAAGGTTTCAACTAAACATTCTAAACCATGTCTACGTGTAATAGGAGGGTTCCTATCATTTTAAACATATTAAAATCATCACAGAATTTGACCAAAAACGAATCAAACTATGAAACTTCATCAAGGCCCTAGTTTTGTGTTCTTCCCACACATTCAATCACAACCCCAGATTATTTCATATTTAATGATCAAGTCACCTCTGTTGATTAATCCTCTACATAGGTTAATCCTTTATACATGCAATTCCTAACCATTATACATCAAATCTATTCTTTATCTCTCTAAGAACATGGGATTAATTATGGTTATCATTAAATCTCTACGCATGGGCATTATAACATCATTTAAATTCAATAAACAACTTGCCTTATACAGAGGTGATCTGATTTCGTGATGAAGATAATGATTTGATGTGCTTCCCTTCAAATCCCCACTCCTTAGATGATTAGGGTGCAAGAATCCTCCTTAAGCTTTTGGGAAAGGTTATTCTCTTCTTTCTAGTGGCCTCTCTAAGATTTTTGAGTTATGAACCCTAATCCACAATTCTAATTACAAGATATGGGACTCTTATTTTCGTAGCTCCTTTAACCTCTATTTTTAAAATGACACAATTGACATCCCTAGGTATACTATTTTGACTAATTCGCCCCTTTCTGACTCATCTGTGGCCTCTAAATTATCATTCAAGTCACCCAAAATATCTTTCTTATTTCCCACCTCAACATAGCTTAACACGCAACTCTCGGTGAGATAACATATAATACTCCCACATCACTCGATATGACGTATAATCTTAATTGTCAACTATTTACTATTGACATGTAGTAAATATCATATCAGAAACATTAATCAGTATCTATCTCTTAATTAATATTTAATAACTAAAATTAGTATTAAATCACATTAAATTACTCTACTCATGTAATTTAAATTAAGACATATTTTCTATTTAATTAGTCAATTAATTAAATTCTAAACACGCAAGAAATGCGGGGTATTACAAATAATTATGTATGTGATTTCCCGAACAGGTTGATAATCTAAACCACGAAACCTCTTAGGGGTTACTCCCCATGTGTTAGTCTCCATTGATGTTCTTAACCTCCCTATGCTTAAGATGGCACACCATTCTTCCCCATATTTGGCCATTGGGCGATCCTTGAGATCTCCTTCTAAAGATGCATGTCTCTCTAGAAATTATAAAGGTCTTATAAATGAAGGATAAAAATGTCCACTACCCATGTGACAGTGGTGAAGGTTGGGTTATTCAGTAAAACATTCATGATCCTCTATGTGAAGCCCTTCGTAAATTGGTCAATAAAAGTCTTGTGAACTTCCTCTCATATTCAAATACTTTACCGTCACCTTTAAGTAATATAAAAAAATTCCACATACTCACTAGAAGAACTCGTGGGAAACACTTTCCTCCGATCTTTACCCACAACTGCCTTATGGTCATCATCAACCTCTCTGAATCGGATGTGGCTTACTCCTACCACTAAAGTGCATCATCTACTATTATGAAACTAGCTAGCATATTCCTCTAAACTTCCAACCACTCTGGCATACATAGGTACATCTATATGTCTCACCTCCACTATTGAGAGATAATAATGTCCGTAGAACCTGTGAACTTGGATTGCCTTTATTGAAGGCATTCCTTAATATTTCCCATGTCTAAGTCTCATGTGGGGCAGATACAACCATTGGTGGTAGAAGTGGTGGTTGATCCTAATGCAGGGTGGTCATAGTATGTGAAACGATTTAGGCTATAATGGCAGCCAAATCAATAGGTGCAAGAGATGGCTCTTTCCCCTGTGGTTGGGGCCGGGGTTTTGATGCCTCTGACTCTGTAGTGACAATATATCAATGACATGTGGATCATTTACTTAAATAAAAGTGAGAATACAAGTTAGACACCTACATCCTAGAATGGGAACAATAAATTGAAAATTAGAATGCTAGAAAGATTAGGGGTGAGGTGGATGCTGCTACCTAGGACCTGACAAACAATTTGACAAACTAGATTATACCTAGGAAATATATAGTGAGTAATAATATAGCTAAATTTGGTGCACAATAACAATAACACATCTTCTGTTTGTGTTTTAGTTATTTTTAAGTTAACTAAACCCAAAAACCTAATAAAATATGTTGGAATAATCCCATTCCTAAATAAAATCCATGTTACATAATTATATCCCTTCTCAAGTGTTCATTATTAACATGGTTCCAAAAGATAGTATGTCATCTATAAATATCTATTATAATCTAAATAAAGTGGAATAGAACTACATATTCCAATAACCAAATGTCTATATCCCACTGACATGCATAACATATGGGTTATACTCAAGCCATCAAATTAAAGCACAAAGCCTCATCCATACTACCTTTGAGGGTCAATCGTGCATGCTAGGTGTAGTTATAGGTTCTACCAACCCTATAACCTCAAATAATCAACCAAGGGAAATCACTACGACTTCATATCAGTTGAATGACTCAAAACCCAAGTCTACATATAAGGAGTCCCTCATTTGTCCCACTCAGACGATGGGTATGTCATCACGTAGGATCAGGTTAAATAGAACCAAGGTAAAGCTCATCTCAATAACGTGGGTACCCATGGGGTCAACGTCAAACACGTCCATCAAATCCCTCCTAATAAGTCACCCATGACCACGCACTCACCCTAGGTATAATTGCACTTAAAAACTGAATCAAATGTCAATCTTACAATAAGGATTTATAAAACTATATCATAAATCTCAATTTAATATTCTCTAATTATTTAAAAGTTCAAAGCTAAAGTGACCCAAAGTCATCCGAACAAAATCTTAAAACCCTCCAAACAAAATCCCAATGTCATTTTAACTAAAAACCAAAGTCATTTGAAATATATATCCTTTCTCATTTGAATGAGAAACTGATGTCATTCGAATGAGAAATATGTAGAAGCCTTCTTCTCCCCTGTGCAGAAATGGCCATGACCGAAGACAAGCGCATGTTTAAAGAATTTAACCATCAGATTACCGAGTCTCCATCTAATCTAATTTGTAATACATCAGTACTAACATATGTTAACAAGCTTTAAATGATTAAATCTATGATTAACAATATAATTTCAGATTATAATAATTGAACCCTAAGTTCATGGTTTAAATAAGATTGACTGAATTTGTTCACGGATTCGATTCAATAATGAATGAAAGATAAGGGATTTTCCATATTAACATTACATTGATTTGAGGGGTGTTGAAATCGAGTGACACCTTAAACCTAATAGGTGCTCCCCTTAAGACCTCAACCATGTTAAGGGGAGATGTGTCAAAGTGATAGACATGTATATGAAGTGGTTTGGACCTTTGTTGAGGATCCTATGTCCACTGTCAAAAGGTGTTTAATTGTTTATTAGATCATAATATAGTTATTATAATCTAAGAGATCTCTTGAGCTTTAGCCAAGAGCGTCTTATGTCCATACGATCTTTGTTATTAAACTTCAGAAAACCTTAGGAAGTAATTGATATACTTATCTAAGAAAGTATTATTGTAGGACTCAACAGGGTGTACAACAAATAAAATAGATGGAAATGATAAAAAATATCATTGAACACTCACAATAGTGGGCTGGAAATGTATACAAAAATGAGATAACAATTGCGCTGCTAGTTAAATTGATTATAGTTTGTGTACGATGACTGAACATGTCTTCAATCATTCGTAAACCTTTTTAATATATGTTTAATCTAGGAGAGAGAATGAGTGGTCTGCAGTAGTATGGTCGGGATTCCTCGAAGGTATGATGACTATAGTACCAAGGTGGAGTGTGGGAGAAAGGCTTACGGGTGGTGTAAGGTAGTTGATGGGTGCATTTAATGCGGATGGGAATCATTCATGCAAGTGGAGTTGAGATGGGGGAAGTAGGTGGAACAGTGTCGTCCTTTTTACCTACACACTAGAGGGACTACAGAAGTTCAGCCAGATGCCTACGAGGTTTATAATCTTCGTTGATGTTCCGCTAATGGTCTTGAGGTCTGTTATAATAATACCCTTCTGGACTGAGGGCTATATGGTCTATGAAGGAAATTTATCTTCAGACGGAGGTCTGTTATGCATATCAGAGATGATAGGATGTTGGTTTTGAGGCCTCTGAGCTTGTTTATAGAGATGTGTTGGTAGGATTTAGTATTTTAGTAGAATGAGGAGGTGGCTGAGGCTTTAAACTTTACTGAGGTATTTTGTTGAAGGCAATGGAGGTCTTAGAAGATTTATAATGATCTGGGAGAGTTCAGAGGTTGACATTAGGACCTTTATTCTAGCCCAAGTGAAGCTTGAGGCTATTAGGAGCCTCGAGATACCAATAGTTAAATATTGTATCATATGTCGCCCCTTATTTCTCTTTGCAAGAATTGCAAAGGTAAACACTTATCCTTTATGAAAATTGGAGGTAGGAGCGTAACTAACCCCCATGATTCTCGTTATAATGAGATTGCATTAAGAAGGATCTTGAATTGAGTATGAGAGGGGATAAGAGTATTGAGGCAACGTGCCTTGGGGAAAAATGATTAAAGCATTAGGCCTTGGGGGTTATAAAGGATCCCATTAGGCTGGATTAAATACTTCACTCCAAAAATTATATCTTTCTTTAGATCTTCTCGATCAAACCGTTATTCTTGAAAAAAAAAACTTAGGCATAATATGATTAAACACAAAAATGGGACACAAGATATATGACCTAATATCTAAATTGATTTTATTTCCAAAAAATTCTTTATTTAGTTTTAAAAAAAAAACTATTAACCAATCAACAAGAGTAAAAATCCATGAAAATATGGAAAGCACAAACCATCCACAACACAAGGATTTTTAGGTGGTGAAACCTCCATAGAGGAAACATCCATGAGGGCCACTACACCCCCAAAGAAAAACAAATTCACTAATAATCAAGAACATGCTACAAATAAAATAAATATTAGAAAATGGCAAAAGAAAAACACTTAACTGAGATACCCTCTCAAACGCATGTAAAGCACCTCTGAATGTTAATGCAATAGACCTAAGTTGAATGGATCAGCAAAGCCTCCAAATATTTACTGATTACAGTGGATTTTGTGATTTGTGCAGTGAAGTGAAATAACACTAAAAATACACACTCATAAAAGTTTTACAAACAGTTCTTTTGAAAAACTCACACGATCTCAACACGCATGTACACAGTTTCAAGAATATCAAGATCAGATCTCAAATTTTCATAAAAGTATTAGATTTAGGTTTTATAAATTGGATTTTCATAAAATCAACCCTAATTCTCAAAACTTATTCGAAAAATAAAATGTTTTCCTTGAAAACATTTATAAACATTATATACAAAAATATAAAACCAAAAACAATCCTGAAAATCTCAAATTTGATTTAAAGTTTTGAAATAGAAACAAAAAGTTTCCAGAGTTCAAAGTTTTCAAAAATTTTGGTTTAGTAAAAATAAAAATGTTAAGATAAAAACAAAAACAACCTAGAAGAATAAAAAACGTAAAAATATGTTCTAGGTTTTTTCTCAGTTTTAATCGATTTGAAATGAGAAGGTGAACCAGAAACGGAATCACTCAAAAACCATATTTTTCTTTCTTCTCCCTGTAGTTCTCTCTATAGAACTCTCTTTTCTCTCTCTAAAACTCTCTCATTCTCTCTCTAACTTTATTCTCTATATCTAAAAACCCTAAATGTCTGACCAAAAACTAACCAAATAACGAAGCAAGGGTTTAAATGGTGAAGTTAGAAACAGGTCTCAACCAGATGAAATAAACGACTGGGATTGACAGTATAAAATCAAGGCTAATCCAACGATAAAAAATTATGTGTATTTAGAACGCTGAAATGAGTGAATATGTCAGAGGGTAAAACCAAACGATTCTCAATCCTCGTCAAAACCCAAATCTTTCTCAGCATTTTATAAAAATTATCTAACATTTTAAAACTACCTGATCAAACTATGACACAGAGAAAACACATTTTAATGACGCGTCTCAGACAAACAAACACAATCATAAGTTTAAAATGTTAAAAATGTAATTTTTAATGAACTAAAATTATTTCAATGTTCAATTAAAATACCAGGAAATGATTTTCAATTTAGGTAAAATTCATAAAATATTTTCACACTATATTTTAGCAAAATATCATTTGCCCACAATTTTGGCATTATTAAGCATAGAATTAAAAATCGATTAATTCCAAATTTTATTTTTATTTTATCCAATTAAATTAATTTTGATTCTTAATTATTTTTAAATGATTTTGATTTTTTTAATTAAAGCATATATGTGAATATAGTGTAGTGCAGTGTTTTTCAACTATTCTCCATTGACTTCATTGCATAACTGAAGCTTGATATAAATAGGAATCCCTTTAGGGTCTTCAGTCTTGAATGAAACTTGAAAGGGATCACTTCTATAATAAATATTTTGGCACAATATCCAAAGTAGTTGAACACTTAATATTTTAAACTCAACAAATCCTAAGGCATCTTTTATCTAAGAATGTTTCAATCTCCCCCTTTGGATATTTGTGGTAAAACTCCATCGAGCACATACATATTCCATGGAATACTTTTGAACTCTTTGGATAAAAATAAAACCCGGTCCTATAAAAAACTAATCTACCCCACCTATAACCGAATAAGAAGAAAGGTGTGGAATAAAATTCAAGTAACAACATTTGATCCTACACACGAATAAATAAATCTAATGAAAGATGAAGAAATATGCACAATAAATATACTCTTTCATCAAGGGAGTACTGTTAAGATAAGTATAGAAAAAATTAGGAGAAATATATGCAATAATATGGATGTACTCTACTAACCCATTTTGGCTCAAATAGACAATGGTGTAAAGTAATGAACATAAAAAACTTGTCTTAACAGGTGTTGATCTTACATTAACAAGTATGAGAGGTGCCTTTTATCGTTCACAAACATCTGTTCCCCCTAACCTCAGATGGAAATTTATTAACATGATAAAGACAAGAATGTAGGTTCATGTATAACATGTAAATCAATACAATCATAACCATCCCTATTCCTCTTATTGTACTTTCAAAATGAATACTATCTAGAGGCTTAGTTAGGAAATTAGTAAGTTTCTGTTTAGTGCTAACATATTCGATTAATAGTTCTTTAGATTCTACTAAGTGTCTAATGAAATGATGATGAATTTTTATATATTTGATTTTCAGTAGGATTTTTAGTTATGTTTATTGCGCTCTTGTTATCATAATAAAGTTGCTTAAGTTTTTATAATGCCATAATCACTTAACATCTATTTGATCCACATTGATTGGGCATAAGAGCTTCTAACAATATATTATGGATTAACAGTAGATAAGGAAATACAATTTTTTCTTTTGCATCTCCAACCAACCAAGTTGTTTCCAACATAATAACAGTCATCAGAGGTACCCTTACTATCGTCAGAACAACCTCCCCAGTCGGCATCACTGTACCCTAAAATACTATTGGTTGTGTCTTTTGTGTACCACAATCCTAACTCTGAAGTCCCTTAAACATATTTAAGAACTCTTTTAACGCTTTTACGCTAAATCTCTTTAGGAGAAGACTGATAACATCCACACGCACAAACCAAAAACATGATATCAGGCCAATAATCAGTTAAATATAATAAACTACCAATCGTGCTTCTATATAAAGTAGGATCTATGCATTTACCACTTTCATCTTTAGTTAATTGTGTGGTTATGCTCATAGGTGTATGTGCTATTTTGGCATCATTCAAATCAAACTTCTTTATTAAGTTTTTAGCATATTTCGTTTGACACATAAATAATCCATCATCAAATGGGTCCATGTGAAGTCTGAGAAAATATTGCAACTCCCCCATAAGCGACATATGGAACTCTCCTCTCGTACAATTTGAAAACATGTTGACTTTTTGAGGGGAAGTAGACCCAAAGATAATATCATTTACAAACACTTCTGCAATCAAAATGACATTTTAAAACTTTAGGACAAGCAATGTCTAGTCACTGCCACTGCTATCGAACCCTTTATTGAGTAAAAAACGTTGAAAGATGCGTACTAGGCCCCGGGGGCTTGTTTTAAACCATATAACGCCATTTTTAATCTAAAGACATGTTCAAGGTATTTTAGGTCAACAAAACCTTTTGTCTACTCTACATAAACTTCCTCACATAAAACACCATTCAAAAATCTGAATTTAGCGTCCATTTAAAAAAGTTTAAATTAAAAAATGATTGGTAATAGCTAAGAGAAGACGAACATACTCCATGTGAGTAGACGGGATGAATGTCTTATCTAATTTATCCCTCTTATTTGGATGTATCCCTGAGTAACCAGCCTAGCTTTATATCTAATTATCACCCCTGTTTCATTGGTATTGTTTTGAAAATCCATTGTGTACCAATTACTTTAGTATTAGAAGGCCTAGGAATGAGATATCGTACATTGTGTGTTTTAAATTATGCTAGATCTTCTTGTATAGCATCTATCCAAAAGGATTTTTTTAAATAGGCAAAGTTTGCAAAATTACAAAGTTTTGATCTCGTTCAAACTAGCTCTAATAGTTCACCAACTATGTTAGTGGTAGGATGATCTTTAGAAACCTAGTTAGGCACGACTGACGTTTCAACAAGTAGATTCTTAATTTCAGTTGGTGAGTTTGTGTTTTCAAAAGTTTTTGACTCATCATTAGAAATTAGTATTTTACTAACAGAAGTCACTGAAGTGCCATCTATAATTAAGTTTATTGACTCAATAATTGACTTTGTTCTTAAATAATAAACTCTATAAGAACGATTATTTTGAGAATGGCCCAGGAAAATGCCTTTATCACCTCGGGATTCAAATTTTTAAAGATTTTCCCTATCACGAAAAACAAAACAAAAGCTCCCAAAGGATCTAAAGTATTTAACATTAGGATTTTTATAAAACCAAAGTTCATATGGAGTCTTTTTGGTATTTTTATGATGGTAAATTCTATTTATAGTATGGCAAGCCTTTTGTATTGCTTCAACCCAAAAATATTTTGGAAGAATTTTAGCATGGATTAATACTCTAGACATTTCTTGTAGGGTTCTTTTTTTTACCTTTATTTGTTCCATTCTATTTGGGGGTCTTAGGAGCACCAAACTCATTTAAATATCCATTTTGAGAGCAGTATTCAACAATGCCAGTGTATTTAAATCCGCATCCCCTATCACTTCTTATACCTAATACTTGGGTATTCTTTGGATTTTTAATTTTCAAAAGGATTTTCAAAAACTCTTTAAAAGTATATGATTTTTGTTTCATGAAAGCTACTGGAAAGGACTCATTAAGTCCATGTGGATGAGGTCGAGGGGTTTTAAACTCGAAACATCAGGTACTTTCTTATGATGGTCTTTAGTTATCTCTCCCACTTGACAGGGTCCATAAACAACATTTGGACTCTTTTAAATTTTAGGAAAACCCTTAATAATCTCTTTGGTGCTCAATATGCTCAGGTTTTCAAAATTTGTGTGACCTAGCCTATTGTGGCGCAAGTCAGTATCATCAAGTATAGTCAAAAGTCAAGATATAGAAACATGGGGAACTATATAGAAATTCTCCTTATTTATGTTTGCTACTATGATGCAATTACCAGTTTTGTCAAAAACTTTGTACTCGTTTTTTAAAAAATTAACAAAGTAAATTTGCATAACGTAATTGACTTGTTCTTAGCAAATTGGCTTTTAACCTAACTAAGAGAACATCATCAACCATCGACAACCCTTCCTTAGAGAGTGTTCCTTTGCCTATAATTTTGGACGAAACTCCATCTCCAAACATGAATTTCCCAGCAAGGTAGTTAGTAAGGTTTTTCAACTAAGTTTTTTCACCTAGCATATGCCTTGAACACTCCGAATCTAAATACCAACTAATTGAGTTGCTTCATCTTTAAGGGTAGAAATCACAAACTTACATCTCAGCTGTGGTAATAAATCATCTTTCCTAACCCAAATATGCCTAGTTTTAAAAGTCTTTTTGACTTTTGAAAAAGTATGTTTGACTTTTGAATGATTGGAAGGTTGAGGAGTTCTGCGAGGTTCATTTTTCTTAGTTCGAGATTTGTTCTTATTTTTGCCTCCAAAATGATTTTGATTTTGTCTACGGAGAACATAAGTATTGATCTTTATGCGAGAGTAGTTAAAATTTTGATAAACAGATATGAAAATTCTTTTCTAAAAACAGTTACCTAAGTTGTGTCCATGGACATAACTGTAGAAATAATATCTAACTGAATGCTAGTTTGATCCTAATATCTAGTCCTTGGAAGATAAGTTTATTTTGAGTCGGATTTCTAGATCTTACTAGAACAAACCCATCAATTTTTTTGCGTCCAACAAGTGGACAAATATACATGGCTTTAGGTTCAGCCATTTTTGGTGGAATTCACAAATTCTTGGTCACTTGTCAGACTGAAATGTTTTTAGAAGAACTTTCTTTGACAAAGGTAGTTTATTTCATTTTAATGGAATTTTTATTTTCAATAAAAACCAATTCCAATTTTTTCATTTTCTTGTCTCATTTCACTCAACATATGTTCTTGTCTTTTTGTTGAGTTTTCAAAATCTTGCCACTTTATAAAACTTTTGAACATTTTGTTTTGGATTCCACCAATTCAACCATAGTAGCCTTGTATTTTTTTCTAAAAAAAATAGAAGGTTCTATTATTTTAGATTTAGATCCTTTAATCTCAGTCTCATAAGTTAAGCATTTGCTCGAGTATTCTTCGGCATATAAGTTAACAGTCCTACTCAGATCTCAACTTGGTCAGATAATTTTTTTACCATTTTTTTAGACTTAGAAAATTTATTTGATGTTATAGCATATAGGTCTTGAAAATTTCGCAAAACATCATCGTCATAGCTATCACTAAGTGAAGTGTGTGTTGTGACCCCTAATGATTACGTTTTATTTATAGAACTCACATACACATTCCACTCATTGGTATTAGTGCCACTTTGACTCACACACCCACAAGTATCTAACTTAGAAACATCATTATAATGAGAGATACAAGAAATAGTACAATCAGTATTATCACCAAATATGTTACTAGAAAAAGTATAAACAACATTATTTTCAACTACTGTACTAGAGGGAGTAGTAAATTCATCATAAGCAGACATAGAAACATCATCATAAAGGCAAGCATCACCATAATATTCAATAACTTTAGCATAAAAACCCATAAAATATTCATTTATGTTCGATGGTCCTGACTAATAATCATTAATATCACTTAATTCGACCCAATTTTTGGTAATGTGAGACTTAGGTGTGGTTTGAGTTTTACTATAACACCTATTAGTGTAATGTCACATTTTCCACATTTATGACATTGTATATGGGACTGGACCTGTTGAGTTCTGTTATTGTGTGAGTCTATGGGTCTATTATTATTTGAATCTGTGTGCCTGTGAAACTTTATATCACATGGTCAAGATACTTGAAGTCCCTTAGGCCCAGGTTATTTCTACGAGCAACAACAGTTTTTCTATGTATCAAAACTTGCTTAAATTGTTTGCTCACAAGGGAAATTGAGCTATTAAGGTTTCAAGATATGTCTCTTTGTCCAAGTCACTGTCCAGATCAGACATAAATAATTTAGGATTGCTCACTGTGCCTTCTAATAGTTAAGGACAGTTGTTTTTCCTAATCATTTTTCATTTCCATTGTCCTTATTTTACTACTAAGAAGTTCAGGAGTTAAATTAGGGTCATCAATTTCTTCAATAGCATACCTTTTATGGTTAAATTTAGTAGAGGGAGATCTCAGGATTTTCATAACTATATCTCTATTATGGTAATCAATACCATTAGCATGAAATTTGGTTGTTATATCAGTCAATCTCAGGAAAAATTAATCATAAGTTTTTGAATCAGACATCATAATGGTTTTATACTATTGGACTAGCATTTAAGTCTTGGTAGCTTTGACATGATAATCATCTTCATGAGCAGTGATCATTATGTTCCAAGCATCTTTGGTAGTAGTAAAATGAGATATAAATTTTAGTTCTTATTTACTAATAATCGTAAAGATATTGTTACATCCTTTATTATTATACTAAGACACGAGGTTTTCATTTTAGTATATTCACTCAATGATTTACTTATTCTTACAATGCTACCCTCAGCTGTTGGTTTAATAGGAGTTTTATAACTAGTTTGAATGGCATCCGTAACATCATCACCCAACTATCCTTGAATGAAAGCTATCATAGTAACTTGCCATTATGGAAATCTTCCTCCATCAAAGACAGGGGGTCTGATAATATTTCAAAGTTTTTCCAAAATGTTTTAGTAATTCGTTTTATGAAAGAATTTCAATAACTTCAGAATCTTGAAATTTTATTAGTACGAAGCTCTAATAACAATTGAAAAAACACTTAGGAAAAAAATAATTACCAAGGTTAATCAATCGTGTTTCTTGTAAACATCAAGTTATTTGAAGAAACCCTTAAACACACAAATCTAGTTGAATAGATGACACAAGATGTGTGACCTAATATCTAAACTCATTTTATTTGCAAGAATTATTTATTTAGTTTTAAGAAAAACTATTAACTGACCAACAAGAGAAGACATCCATGAAAATATGTAAAGCACATCATCCACAACACAAGTATTTTAACATGGTAGAACTTCCCCAAAGGAAAATGGCGAAAGAAAAATACCTAACTGAGTTACCATTTCAAATGCAAGTAAAATTCCTCTGAATGTTGATGTAATATTTTTATGCTGAATGAATCAACAAAGCCTCCAAATATCAATAGATTACAATGGATTTGGTGCAATGTGTAGTCAAGTGAAACTACACTAAAAATACATACTCACAAAAGTTTTACATACAGTTCTTTTGAATAACTCACACGATCTCAATATGTATGTGTACATTTTTAATAATCTCAAGATTAGATCTCAGATTTTCACAAAAGTTTTAGGTGTAGGTTTTATAAACTGGATTTTCATAAAATCAACCATAGTTCTCAAAACTTGTTCAAAAAAAATGTTTTCCTTCAAAATAGTTATATACAGTATATAGACAAATATAGAACCAAAAATGTTCCTAAAAATAAGAAATTTGATTTTAAGGTTTGAAACGGAAATGAAAAGTTTAAATAGTTCAAAGTTTTCAAAAATTTTGGTTTAGTAAAAACATAAATGTTAATGTAAAATCCAAAAGAACCTAGAAGAACAAAAACGTAAAAATATGTTCTAGGTTTTTTTCTTAGTTTCAATTGATTTGAAACAGAAGATAAACAATAAACGGAATCACTCAAAACCCTTTGTTTTTTTTTCTTTTCTCTCTAATTCTCTCTAGAACTCTATTTTCTCTCTCTATAACTCTCTCATTATCTCTCAAACTCTCTTATATCTCTCTCTCTAATAACCATCAATGTCTAACCAAATAACAAAGCTAGGGTTTAAATAGGCGAAGTTAGAAGCAGGATTCAACCGGATGAAATAAACGAATGGGATTGAAAGTATTAAATCAAGTTTAATCGAACGGTCATTAATGATGCATATTAAGGACGCTAAAATTGGTGAACAAGTCAAGTATAAAACCAAACAGTTCCCAATCCTCGTCAAAACCCTAATCTTTCTCAGCCTTTCATAAAAATAATCTAACTGCTAAAAGCTAATGATCAAACTTAGATGCCGAAAAAACACATTTTAAGGACGCGTCTCAAACAAACAAACACAACCTTAAGTTAAAAGTGTTAAAGATTTAATTTTTAATGAATTAAGATTGTTTAAACATTCAATTAAAAATACCAAAAAATCATTTTAAATTCAGGAAAAGATTCCTAAAATATTTCCACACTATATTTTATCAAAATATTACTTTTCTACAATTTTGGCATTATTAAGCATAAAATTAGAAATTAATTCTAAAATTAAATTAAATTAAATCCTATTAAATAAGTTGTAATTCTTAAAAAATTACTTAAATGATTTTGAAAAATTCTAATTAATCCATGTGTGTGAATATAGTGTAGTGCAGTGTTTTCCCATTGTTCTCTTTTGCCTTTTTTTTACATACATGGAGCTTGATGAGATAGGAATCCCTTTAGGGTCTTCAGTCTTAAATGTAACATGAGAGGTGTCTCTTTTAAAACAAATGATTTAGGGATAATAGTTAAGCTAGTTGAACACTTGATAGTCTAGACTCAACAAATACTAAGGAGACTTCTATCTAAAAGTGTTTCAGTTCTATTTATTTTTCTTCATAAAAATGTTTGAAGAAAACTTCTCGCCTTCAAAGGTTTTGGATCTGACACCCCTTTCTGACCTTATACCTCGCACTTTCCGTCCTTCAAATGTGGAGCAACAGGTTAGGGCCTCAAGCATCTGTCCACATTGACTTTTCCTTATGGCTTTTCCATAATCAATTACCTAAGGCCCCATGACCCAAACCTTCTAGAGGAGCCCAAATTGCATCTCGAATCACTAAAAGGGACCTAATGGAGGCCAGGGAAATGTACTGAATCCATAAGTCTATCACTTTGAGGAGCATAAGTCCTAAGGAGATAATATGCTCCTTGGTGTGAAAATACGTCTATTTTAATGAGTGGTTTTTTGTAATACAAAGCCTGTTTATCACTAACCTTTCCATTGGTGAGAATTCAAAAGGCAATTAGGATATCCCCTTCTTAATTGGTGGAAAACTCTTGGAGGTCTCTCATGTCCATGGTCTTGAACTTCTGAGAGTCAAGCAAAGTCAATCATAATGTAACTTTAACCCAATTCTTTAAACTCTACAGGGTTCAAAAGAAAAATAATTTCATTTATAAGGGCTAAAGTATTTCTCCCATAGGCCACCGTGGTTTTATATAAGGATAAACACAATGCCCCAAAAAATTTAAAGTGGAGATTCTTCTTTTTTGGGGGTCTAAGTGATAAGATAGATTGCCCCACCATCTGTTGTACCCCATAGTCCATGGTCAATTTAGCTTTTACTTCTGCATTAATATTTGAACTTGTTTACTGATCTCACATCCGAACTTTATAGAGGCCTTTTGTTTTTGTAGTGTCTATTGAGCTCAACAAAGAGGAAGATGATAGGATTATTAAGGCTCTAAAGTTAGCATGCACTCCATTTGAGGTTGTTTTCACTCTCAGGTGCCTCTTTAAGAATGGGTTGGGGCCTAAGCCCAAGGTCGTGATTCTAAGTAGTGTGCTAGATGCTCCTAAGATCATGTTTGGGGAGTCCGTGGGGGGGGGGGGTGATCTTTGCTTTAGGACTTAGGAAGAGGAAAGATGTTATTGTGGTATCCTTTGACATACATGAGTCCCACGATAGTGAGAAGGATAAGTCTAGGGGTAAGGATGAGATCCCTTGGGACTAAAAAGGTCTTCTAACTATAGAAGGTAAAATGCTGGTGGACTATGATATTTTCCTTGTAAGTAACTTGAACTCTTCTCGATTTTCATATTTATCTTCATATTTTAGCAACTAACATAGATCTTTTGACGATTCAGTAAATGAATGGCAGGAATGCATGATATCATAATTGAATTCCAAGTAAACCTCTGTTGAGACTGTGAATAAAGGGAAGATGTCCAAATTTACCAAGAGCCTCAAGTTCAACACGGTAGTGGAAATTCAAGTTTCTGGTGTCAAATTAGTAGAGAAAGGTATGATAATGTCTGGCTTTGGAGAAGTCCCATTATTGGGATCCGTTAATGAAATCATACCCTTATTGCAACCATATTAATGGGTATGTGGGACCTTTTGGGAAACTCTGATTGGTCCTTTTATTCCAGGGGACTTGTAGCCCTTAATCTTAAGGGTAAAGGAAACAACTGGTTATCCCTGCCCAAAAGGTAAGTAAGTAATGGTTTCTCTTCAAAAGGAGGGGCAAAGTGGGTGCCACTAAGGCCTCTGGTTAATCCAAGGGGTCGAATATTAGATGGATGGAAGGGTTATTGATCTTTGTGGTGGAGGAGTATTTATGACATCCTTCTACAGGAGAGAGGAGGTTTTATTCTTCATCTATGGAGGCTCTGAACTTAATGGCCAAGACCAAATGTTTTGACTTGATGGACACGTTGAGGGTGATGGGGATCTTAGCCAATGTTGGGGAACATGATTCACCTTCTAGGAAAGGTACATTTACCTTTTTTTTTCTTTTCCTTTGTAACATTTTGTTTTAACATACCTCATTCTCAATTTTTCTCCATTTTTTCAATCCTATCACTTGATGGAGGCCCTTATGGATAACTCCATAAGGCTCATGGATAGTGGAAGAAGGATTTGGTTATGGCTAGCCAATGGTACCTAAATCGACTAGAGATTAACCAAATGATCAATAGTCAATGGCTGAAGGTGGATACTTTGGAGAAAGAGCGGTTGGGTCTAAGGTCACATATCAATACTCCTAAGAATAATCAACTTATTAATGAGAAGACCCTTAGGGATGGTGCCTACCTTTTAGTTGTTATCGAGAGTCTCTAGACAAGGTTAAGGAATGCCATACTAGGTTGAGCATACAGTGGTTATAGAGGCATTTCAGGATGAATCTCTTAAACTCTAAGGTGACTAGGACAAACTTCTTCACGTTGTTGAGGAAATGGTACTCTTGAAGGAGTAAGTCATGGACCTTAATTCAATAAAATACCTATTGACCTCAGAGGGTAGGTGATGAAGAAGAGGAGATCTAAGATTTGGGAGGAGGATTCATGGGATTATAAACATAAAACAGGAATTGTACCTTGATTTTGAATACCATAAAAATTTCTCTCCCAGAAGTATGCCTTATGTTTTGAGTCCTGGAAAGATAATGTTGAAATGATCTTTCTTGAGGTAGATTCCTTAGTCCATTTCTCTAAACCCACCACTCTACTAACGAAAGATCTGACAATGAGAACAATAGTGAGGGTGAAGTTATTAAAGCTTCAACCTCTATTTCCCATGAAGATAAAGAGGTTAAGAAAGAATTCCCTACTCCTCATCCTATATCAAGCCTTTAAGAAAGGAACTCGAAGTCCCTGTAAAGAAAATCACATATGAGTTAAAGCCTTAGGAAGGCTTTTAATATACTTTTATTGTTTTCTGGCTATAAGCCATCTGATGTAACCCTCAAAGCCTTTATATCTTTAATTCTATAACCCTCAAAGCCTTTAATATCCAATTATCAAAAGCTTTTAATATCAAAATATCAAAAGCCTTTATATCAAAAGTCAAAATATAAAGGCGCGCACGTGTGTGTTTTTTGGTTTTTGATATTTTGACTTTTGTACTTCTTATTTTATTCTTATTACTTAATTTTTTTCTTTACGAAGGAATGTTTTCATTTGCGCATTCACACACACACACACACACACACACACACACACACATATATATATATATATATATATATATATATATATATATATATATATATATATATATATGTTTGAGGTCTACCATGTAGGTAGTATTTTCACTTATTCCCCTAAGATTTCTTGGTAAAGCAGAGAATTTGGGCAGTAATATTATTGGAGTAGATAGACCTCTGTTGTATAATTACGGAAGCTTCTAAAGTCAAGACTGAGGTTCTGAAATGAATTGTAAGACCTTATAAATGTAAAATGACTTTGGACTTGTGATTGTTTAAGACTAAACGCCTCAATTTTCTTGTATATAAACACTTAGAAATCCTTGTATATAAACAGAGTCTTTAAGGAATAAGGGTATAAAGACCTTGCATTTACCATTAACCTTATAAATAAAAGATTTTTTATTTTGTATTTGTTTCATAAAGGGTCCTAAGATCTTTGAAACATGTTTCACCAAGGATGGATGCCTTCGGGTAAAACATATAGTTCTGCTAAGGGTCCTAAGGCCTTATAATTTAGGATTTGTTTTTAATATAAAGCTTCCCAATGGGTTCTAAGACCTCCAGACTTATATTTTTTTTTAAAATTTGAAATCCCACAATGGATATAGAAACATATGGACTTAGTAATTTTAAAATTTGAAGTACATATTGGGACATAAGGCCTTTGGATCTTAGCGTACTAGCATGAAGGCCTCATGGCATAAATTCGAGGTTCCACTATGGGTCCTAAGACCTCTGAACCATAGTCCACTAAGATTAAATTCTTGTGAACAATTTGAGGTCCCATAATGGGTCCTAAGACCTCTGAACCACAGTCCACAACGACGAAATCCTTGTGGTAAAAATATAATGTTCCACAATGGGTCGTAAGACCTCTAAACTATTTTCCACTTGGATGAAAGACTGTTGGTAAAAAATATGAGGTTCTACACTGGATCCTAAGACCTCAGATCCATTTTTAACTAAAATAAAAGCCCTAGAGAGTTGGGAGCTCTCATATTTTTTTTCTTAAGACTATAATTTTGAACAATGTTTACTTGTGAACACTTATCCCCCAAAGAAATTTGAAAATGGAAGTTTTTTTCTAAGTCTTAGACTTTTCAGTCGCGATTTCAAAAGAGATTTCGATACTTTAAACTTGGACTTGTTTAAAAATTGGGTATTGAAAAATATGGTTTGATAAGGTTCTTTGCATTTTTGTATAAATTTGTTCTTTTGAAAACCATTTTATCTACCAGGAAAACACTAAAGGAATTACCAAGGCTTTAGTTCTCAAATTTTAATCAATTTAGGCAAAATTAAGGATTAAAGCCTTGATAATTCCTTTAGTGTTTTTAGGTCTTTAGACCTATGGATGTTACTTTGATCCATGGATGAATGCCTTAGAACTCTTGTTAGGTCGAGACTTTGGGAGCCAAGGATGAAAACCTTGTAACTCTATGAGTTGTTGGTATGAGGTATCTTTGGACCTTAACCATTTGTTTAGAGACAAATATTGAATCCTTTTAACTCCGGTGGGTCCTCAGACCTGAGATTAAGCCTAGAACCAAGGATTGAATCCTTGTAAGTCATATTTAACAATATTGAGACATCATTAATAGAAACATGAGTTCTATTCATTTCAATGCAATAGCAAAGTACGCCATTGGAAATATTTCTTCAGTTGCTCTATATTCAAGAGATTCAAAAGTTCATATTCATCCATGTTTTTAGGTAATAACACCATGATATTACTATTCTAACAACTTAGGGTCTAGCTTCCCCTTACTCAAATTTTTGGTTGCATCGGTGACCTCTCTCAAGACCATCAGTGAAACATATCTTCCTTATTCCAACTCATCAAAGGACCTTAAGACACCCTTATTGTTTGCATCTAGTTTAAAATGACCCACCCTCTGCATCGGTATCTCGACCTCTATACAAACGCCGAGAGGGAGGATCAGTTTCATAATATCACTCATGTGGTGAAAGATAAAATTTTAAAATCATTATTATATGGTTGCTTAAACATCAACTTATTCTGGTGAATATAATGTATTAAAAGCAAAGTGCAATCACAAGCATTATATTCCAGACACAATTCAATGGTGATAAGATAATAAAATATAGAAACCACACTTGGTTAAAAAATAGAAAACACGACCAACACAAGATCGTATATACCAACACAAAGATAAAAATTGATTAAGTGTTGTTTAAATGTTACAAACATTCAAAAATTCCATAAAAATACATTGTTCAAAAAGTGGGACTACATCGGATGGGGTATTAGGCCACAGGCGTCCATCCAATAGAAAACAAATATCAAGTTTCCTTATCTTTCTCAGCCTTGTCCTGGACGACAGTAGTTGTAGGGGACTTTTTTTGGACTTCTTCTTCCACGTTGCCACTATCTGCTTCCCCAACGTCATCTTGAATTGTGGTCTCGACATCAGCCTCATTTTCCACTTCACCAAGAGTAATAGGAGCAGCTAGGTTCGTAAAATCAAATGTCTTCAGGTCCTCTTCTAGTTCGTGGTCGACTTTGTCGAGGTTAGGGTGTTTATTAAGGACCCAATGGCAAGCTGTGTTGGCTCCCCTCTCTAGATACTGGAAGCCGTAACTAGTAAATTCCTCATACGCTTTGAATTCTTCAATGGACTTCCTGACGGCTTCCTTAGTCTCAGCCTTTCGCTTTTTCTGAAGAGCTTTAATATCAGCCTCATGGCCCTTCTTTTGGACTACCAATTCATTTGTATGTTTCTTCTTCAGCTTCTCAATTTCCTGCTCATGGTTCATCTTGTCATCTTTAAGCTCACTCCTCAGTGATTTTTTAGCCTTAATGACCTCATTTGCCTGCTTGACCATGGAAGGTTTTCCTGAACCCATCGGTTCAGCTGGTGAAGAGCAAATAGGGGATGCAAAACAAATAAATAAGAAGTTAGTAAAAGACAAAACAACACTTAAAAGTAATGAAAAGCAACTTGAAATATTATTACCTGGGTGGCCTTATGAAAAATGAAATATCTAAGTCGAGATGGGTCCATAGCTTGAAGAAATATTCTATCAGAGTATGCTAGTATAGACCTGATAGATTCCTTTGCCCTTTTTTAGTCATCGATCAGAGAGTCAATGGAAATAGTAAGCTAAGACAACTGCGAGGCAAGTACGGCATCGCTTGATATGAGGATATCTTGGTTAGTGGAGTCCTTGGACGAACCGTCTTTTTGTTCATCTTTGGTGAAGGATAACCAATGTTGACACCCTCAGCTTTCTTTTTTCTTTTCTTATCTCCCTAGGCCTTGACGGGCCCATCTATTGTTATATTTTTAGCTCGACCGAGGGGGTGGATTTCTTAGTAGTTATTTTATTAAACATGTTGGCTAAACTTGGAGCAGACATCTTCTAAATTTCCTCTGAAGTGTCATTTGGATGACCTGTAAATAAAATATAATGATTAGTTTCGGCATTATAGTGAAAAACGATAATACAGTTGTAAAAATTGATAGCTTACACAGCTCAGCCAGGGGGTCAGCCCCCATACCCATATTTTCCAAAAAGGTAGGGATCATCAATTGTTTAAACTCGACTAGGTTGTCCTATTTGCCTTCATTCCATGGATTATTTATCTTTTCTCGCCCATCAATACTTGGGTGGGGGTCAATCTTATCCAACATAGATGCATTTCCCCACTTTTGGGTAACCCTTGGTTCGTTGGCGCTGTAAGGAGCTTTAGTGTCCAACTCCTAACCCCTGAGAAAAAAAAGTATCGAGGCTTGTAATGGTGGTTTGAAGTTTGATTTACAATCATAACCTTTTTCGAACTTTTTTGCTATGAGGTGGAAGTATTCGGGCTTAGCTTTAGTTGTGGAAATAGTACAACATGCCAAAAAAATGCTCACATGAAGGTCAACATCATAAAATAGTGCCCACTGCTGGACAAAGTAAAGAATAATTCTCTAGGCATTAGGGGGAAATTGAGTTAGGGAGAGTCCCATGCTATCAATAATAGTACTAACATTAGGGTGGATTAGTTGTCTGAAGCCAACCTTAAACATTCGCTCATCGACTAGTACCTATCCATCTCGATTGTAATAGGCTCTCTCATCACCAGATGGGATTCTCATATTAATGGAATATTTTATCCCCTAGAGATGCCTCCATAAAAGAAGATCTATCTCTCGGGTGGTGCTACAAAAGGTTGCAACATAGAACCTGTCAAGTGGTTCCTCATCATCATCCTCATCCTCAACATCAAGGTAGGAATGCCACCTGGGAATCTTATTGAGAACTCAATGCTAGTCATAGCCGATAAAGGAATAGCCATCAGGGTTTGTGTGAAAGAAACCTCAACTCTCGACTCATCATTGCCTGAGGCCTCTTAGGAGTATTCTTGATTACTGAACTCAGTAACATCAATATTATCAAGACGAGACCTTAGAACTTTCATAGCCTTGTCGAAAGAGTTTACCTTCTCAAACTCCCAAGATAGAGATGGGTTATAACCTTTAAATGAAGACACTAAATATGACATATGTAAAGAGGTATCAGAGTTGTGGCATAACTGATGTCAATGACACTAGTCTCGACCGGAGACAAATACATGAGAAGTGTGTATGGACATATTACAGACAGAGGGGTGGTTAAATTGGAAGTCTAGATTCGACCTCAGGTCTGCGTTTAGCCCCGACCTCAGCTTTGTGTATCTCCGTAAGTATCCTCTACCTCACCTAACTCGTATAGTCTTCTGTACATTCAAATAATAACAAGTTTAACCTAGGCTGACTAAAGGATAAAAATGAAAGTCTAATCGTTTTCAAGTGGTGAACGAGTTAAGAACCGGTATGAAGGTCACTGGAGAAGATGATTGGAGGGTTACTGAAAAATCAAGACGATGATGAAAAAGCCTAGGAATCTCCAAAATCTACCCCTCCTAACTCTTTACAACATAAAAATTCCCTCAAAGACACTAAACAACCCCTAAAGAAAGTACAGAAATTCGCCAAAAAACTCAAGGTTCATCAAAAAGATAATCAAAATTGAAAGCAATAGCAGAACGATAATCAAACGAAATAAAACCAAAGAAAGGGGTTACCTGAATGAAAAGGAAGACTTTAAAGGAAGAAAATAATTCCTAACTCTCCTTGAAGAGGATGATTTGAAGAGATAGAATGAAGGAAAGGGTTTATACAGAAAGGCTTAATGGAGGGAGGAAAATTGGGAGAAGAAAGAGAAAATTTGAGGTTTTGGGTATTTAAATGGCATAATAATCATGTGTTGTTTTTTAGTCAACCATCACTAAGGAATAAGTCACCACGCAGGCCTGCAATTGGAATTCCATGGCCAACACGCCAAGCCACATGCTCGCTTATAGGTTTTCAATCAAGGATATTCTAGAGGAAAAATCTGCATGACCCGTTCACGTGTCCAAAAAAGCTTCTGACACAGGAATGTCCTATCATCACAGAGGGTGAGCTGACTATACCCCTCACCCTTCCATTTACGTTGAAGACTAAGTTCTGGGGGTGATCAATATGCATAAGTGTAACCTCATCCCAGAAGAGACTCAACCCAACACCATCACCTCTACCTAGTGTCCACCAAACTCATCTACATATAGGGCCCACATATACCAGTCTCAGCCTTAGAGACCTCATGCTCAAAATAGTTAAAATTAGACAGAGATTCACTTTGCAGTCTAAGCTACCTCTATGTGTCGTCTTTGCCATGTGTCAGCCTCCTACAACACTGAAATGTCGAGACCACCATGAGTTTCCCAAATGATCTCTATAACCTCAAATTTATCTACCTAAAAAACCAACTCCACAGTCTCAGCTCGATCGATACTAATAAAGTTGATTTCATTATATCATGTGGAATAAGCGACTTGTACATCATCAGACCATATGGACCATACCATTATAATAAATCTCTTACCGACATAAGGTAATATTTAGTCATCATGGTATACTTGTTTAGAGGATGGGTGGTACCTTTATAATGTTTGGCTCGTCTCATGCACACCAGGTTCACACTTGGGTGGTGAAATTTTCACCCCAAAGCCTACATATTCACACATTCTCTTCCTCATTAGGGATCGACTAATTATTTACCAGTAGAAACTCTACACATTTTTAATCCTAGAGATAGAAAGCTTGAGTGTCTGTAAAATATGGCTTTAAGTGCCCAATAGTAATACAACACTCTTAACCTCTTGTACAGTGAAGTAAGCTCAGGCCGAATAACTTATATCTCTGTTTTTTCAGTCACTTAAATCCCCTTCTTTACATATCTCTATGAATGTCTCCATTGTTAACTAAGCTATACCTTGATCTGAGGTGGTGATTATCAACATCATCACCTATCTCCAAAAAAATGGTTGTTTGGGATTTTTAGGCACTGCAACCCATGCTCCTGAGCTCTTGGGATCTTCTTCCACTTCCTATAAGTGACTAAAATCCTTAATCAAGTTAATTAAGGTATGACATTTTACAGAACTTAGTGGGTAATACTTGATATCACATTCTCCTAACTCTATAGACTACTTGACAAGCCTTCTTGAGGTATTACTATTATGGTCCACTTATTAGAGGTGTTGGTCGGTTATGACCACAATAGTGTGCGATTGGAAGTATGACCTCAGATGTCTGGCTGAGGTGATGCGACAGAATGGGAGATTATCATCCATATGAGTTAGGACGTTCGTTCGAACGACTTTACTATAGACTGGATTATTGTGTTCTGCTTTATATGTAAGCATAACTTGGAGTAGATGTGTGCTTATAGTATATGTACTAGGAGGTATTTTATGGGACATGTATGACTTAGACCGCACTAGTACCCCGGTGATTGAGACGAAATTTATCTTGTTCCTTTTACACTGATCCCATATACTAAAATGTACGTTTTTCGAATGCGGGTAGCAAGGAGGATCCTTTTGTATAGCCTTGGGTATGGGGTCAAACGATTGGTGTAATGGTGTAGTTATTTCCCTGATCTGGTTATACGTTGAGGTTATATGGGTAGGATGACCTGTAACTATACCTAATACGCACGAGTGATCCCCTAAAGTAATAGGGATATACCTTTGTACCCTTACGGGCGGACTTGTGCATAGCTCATTTATTTGGATGTGAATGTGAACATGATCACTTGGATATTGAAGTGATGTGAATTTTCTCCTTTAATGAGATAACACTATAGATGTATTTACAATAAATTTAATTATGGAATCCTCTTATTATAAATAAATGAAAAATATTTATAATTATACATTATTGGGTTCACTTGGGATTAGGATGAGATCTGCATGTTACATTTAGTTTGTTTGATTTGGGTCAAATTAGAAATAACTAAAATATAAGAGTAATATGTATTGTTATTATTGTAGCCCAAATTCAATAAAATTATTACCCTTTGTAGACTTGCTATGGTTAATCATGTTTTCGAAATAACTTTTAGGTCCTAAGAAGTATCTGCCAGCACATCCTTGATCTCTTGCACTAATTATCACTTCCATCTCTCATCTATAGGATGTAGGTGTCGAGCTTACGTTCTCATTTCCATTTATCGAATTTACTTTTCGAAACTAGTCAATGTCGTATTTGTTACTTATTTATGTTGGAGCATTAATTTTGTTCACAATGTTGGAGTTAATATTTTGAGATAGTTATGATCTTCTAGCGATGGATTTATGATTTTTATGATATTGTGTAAGGGAAAAATTTTAGTCGAGTCAATTTGTATGTATATTGGATTTATTTCGCATTGGACAAAATCGTTCGGGTCATAAGTTAGGACTTGAGTTCAATTTTTCCATTAAGCCTATGATGTTTGATTGAGGACCATGACGGAGAAGTTAAAGAGACATCAAGTACATGCCGAAGTTATTGTCGAGTTTCGTCTTCAATGTTCATGGAATCTTAAGAGGTATACATGTGTATTATGTTTGATGAATGGATACATGTATTGGGTGTTGTTTTTATATTTTTTATTAGGGGAATTTTTGAAAAAGAATTTTCAAAGAAAAATATTTTTTAGTTTTTCTTTTGAGTTGTTTTAAAAGTTTTGAAAACTCAAAAAGTTTTTTCGAAAATTACTTGTATATCGAGACCTCGTTATAGGTTATATCCATATATGTTCTGATCGACAACTCATACTTGATCCTGTTGCAATTTATTTTTTAAATGAGGGAATGCAAAAACAATGAATTTAACTTTAATCGTTTTGTTTTCAACGTAACTCTCATCATCTAGCACTATTATGATGTGAACATTTAAGAGTAATTCGTCAATTTGGTTAGGTAATTCGTTGGGAGATATATTTTCCCCTATTTTTTTAGGAAGGACGTTTCATGGGTTGAATAGATACTTTCTTTTTTATTCAACATTCAGATTGATGAGCTAAACCACATAGTTATAAGAGTGAAATAAACGGGTTCTAAATTAACATTAAAAAGATTGACTATCATAAAGAAATGTAACCAATGTGTATTGGAAAAAAGAACCCCAAAGATTTCAGAGAAAAAGTAGTTAGTGGTGACCATTAAATAAGTTTATTTAGCTTGAGTTGGGTTAAACGCGTGGAATATACTTTCACCATCACCATACTCAAATAAAGTATTTTCTATGGTAGCACACTAAACAACTCATAATAAAGCAACACCCAGAGCCAAGTTGGACATCCAATTTGTTCAATTTGAATTATCTGGAGAATGCCTTACATAGATATCTAGTATGTGAAAAATATGGACAATCAAACCTATTTATCAATTAATTAAAAGCCTAAAGAGGTTAATATGGTCTAAAATAACGAGATATGTGTAAAAATAAGGTTCGATTATGCCTATTACTATTCCTAAATGGAATGTAACGATGTAGGTATCTATATGTAAACATAATTTCTATTTAGATATGCTCAAATCACCCATTTTATGAGAATATCTATAAAAGTATTCCGGTATGGTATGGTATGGAATGAACTTATAACATGGAATCGATTCGATCATCAAATTATAGATTATAAACTTATAACCCTAGTTCATTTCCATTTTTGGGCGGAATAAATCTACTAGTTCTTTTATTCCAGTTAGTAATAGGGATCTTGAAGTAAGAAATAGACCCTAGAAGCTAAAAAGGGAGCAAATGAAATTTCCAGTGTCCTTTGGATGACAGGGGTGAAGAGATTAATCATGTAGAGGTGAAGGGATTAATTCAAGATCTTCAGATAACCTTTTTCTCATTATTCCATAACATAAGCTCGGATTAGGAAGAGATACGAGGTATCTATGGAGATGATCAGAAATCCATAACAGAGTCCGACCACAATGATCAAATTGGTTATCTTTATACATAAGGATATCATATTACCTAGAAGAAAATATTTTAAAATTTTCACAAACCTCCCTCATGGAGAAGCTTATTATAATACTTGTATGCTTCTAGGCAGAATATTATTAAAAATGGGAGCGTGTGGATTGGTTAGGATAGTCACTATTCAAATAATTTATACATCTTCAATATCTCCCAACCAATGTAATTTTGAAGAAAGAATAGCCTATTCCTGTGTATCTCATAAGGGTATTTGTGTAGTTTGGATTTATAGATTTTGTGTGGAATATCGATGTGTTTTGAATCCCACTTATTCAATGTTTTCCATGTGTGTAGGACACTAAATTATGGTTTACAATGATTTGGATTATTTCCTAATCATTATTACATGCAATTGTTTGAATTTTGTTTGCTTAAGGGATTCACATTGTATATGCCTTCGCACACACTTACACAAGGTTTTTTTAATTTTAACTACTTATGTACCATGAGATAAGTGATATGTTATTCTTTCAATCTTGTCATATACATATCTATTTGATTAGGGTATTTGTGCATGTAACACTACAAAAAATAGCTTTTTGAGACAGTGTTCGAGCCATCTCAAAAGGTCCTCTAGCCATTTTAAAATCCTTTTGGGAAGCCATTTGGGATGGCAAAAGGGGATCATATTAGTAACCAGTTTTAAAAGCTTTTTGAGACTACAACAGTCGTCTCAAAATGATTTTTGAGACGAGAAACAAGTCGTTTCAAAAGGCCATTGCTTATAGGACCCTTTAGAGATGGAGAAAAAACCGTCATTTAAATCTGTTTTTTAAGACGACAACAACTGTCCCAAAAGGTTTTTTTTAGATGGTAATATAGCCGTCTCAAAAGGTTCTCGCTTATGGGACCATTTTGAGATGGAAAATAAGCAGTCTTTAATAATTTTGGCACCACAATTAGAATTTCATCTGTTCCATAATATATTATATATAATTATAAACAAAATCTCTTAAAAACTATATATGACATATTTGGTATCCTATTTCAACATATATAACATACAATTTTCCATTCAACTATAATTAGAGTTCATATAAGTAAAACGTCTCTACGCAAATAAGAATTCCAACATCGTGTCCACCAACCTAAATATCTCTACACAATATCACTCGTCTCATTAGAAAAAATACATAAAAACCCATCTAATCCTAACATAAAATGATGTAAGTAAAGTAAACTCGCAATCTTAAAGCATACGACATCCAATAAAATGAATTCATTGACTTGCCTTATCCACAAAAGGTTTTCACCTGTAATAACATTTCTTTAGTGCCACCATAAGAAAAGAAGTAATCTTGTCCAATAGTTCCTATAGGTGACAATATTTAAAAACATTATCAAATTTGTATACCTTCATAATAATTAAACTTAAAAATAATTAATATTTTTAAAAAAATTCGAGAGAGTCTCTTTTGTTTATTCATGAAAACCAACCTGTATAAACATAAAAATTAACTAAAAAACAATGACAACAATAGCCACAACACAGTAAACAACTTAGGGAGAAAAATATCAATACTTATATCATACCTAACACTTCCTCACATACATATATAAAAATAAAATAAAGATGTGCTATTACCTAGTCGATATGGGTCATTGAGGTATTAGACCCATGATGAGGGATAATAATTTGAAACAAACTCTGTATTTCGCTTCTCATGTCAGTTTTTATCTATAGTAGTGCTTGTTGGTGAAGAATCTCTAATTCTTCGAGCTCTTGTCGATGTCCAGCGTCTCGATCTTCGGTGCCTAGTCTACGTTTAACCTTTCAATCTTTAGCATATTTCTTTAGCCAAATGGTAGCTCATTTGTTTCTTCCGAATCATTTTGCTTCTCTTCTTGTAGCTCATTCAGTCATTTCCCAAGCATTGCCTACCAATTATATATATATATATATATATATATATATATATTAGAAATTAATGAAGGTAACATAAATCCACAAGAACATTAATTATTTTTACACAAAACAACATTTAAATAACTTTAACCAAATGGAGGCTTCAGTTAGTTCTAGCATGCAGCATGCACGATATGCAACGGCTTACCAGTGGGAGTTGTAAATAGTTTTATGAGAATGTATTTTAATGCGGGTGAATTGGAAGGGCATGTACATTTATCCATAAAGAAAATGCAAGAGACGACCTATGTTATGTAATTACATTAGCAATTACGTAAAGTAGTAAACACACCTATTTTTTTATTATTATTATTTAAGTGTATCATGTTCAAGAAAAGAAAAATAAAAGAGGATATATATTTGTATTTAGACCAAGTATCTACTATAACCCATTGTTGACGCACAGTTAACTAACTAAATCCATCCCCTATATTCTAAAACTAATTATGGCATGTAGATGAACGCATTTTCAAAGTTGCTGGGGATTGTGGTTCATTCATTAGATAAGTCAAAACCATATGTGAGTATGCATTATTGTACCTCTTGTTGGAAGTGCGTACACCATTCCATTCATATGAAACATTTAACCATGAAATGCTAATGTGGAAGTTATATCATAAGGAAACGCTCTCAATCTTTGAAACAATGTTAATGTTTGATCAATGTAGATATTAGGTATTGTTTTTACCACTTCATCTTTTTATAATGGTGTTTCCTTAATTCTATTGACAGACCTTGATTATGATTGTACATCTTTTAATCATTATTATGTTTAATTCAAATGACATTGTCTTCCATATTCTATATACATTAAGTGCTCTATCGAGGTTCCATATGAGTTTTGTATCATTATTATGTTTAATTCAAATGGCAATTAAATTGAGTCTCTCATGAACTTCAATGTTTATGAATGTAACAACTTCTGGCCCACACATAAAATATATTGACATGCCATTTTTAAATTTCCAAACCGGGTCAGCAGAGGTCTGATTTTGGGTTCTTTCTACTTATTTTCATTTCAGATTTTCAGATTTAACTACTTTTGGTTCATTATCCAAGTATACTCTAATTAAGGTGGTGATCCTTTATGAAACATGTAATTTAGTTGCATTCTTATGTTCAAGTTATATTTTGACATCAGGATGCATTCTAATTTCCAAGTTATACTCTAATTATGATGACCAATATTTTCTTTGAAATCCATATGGGAAGATGTATTAAGATCCACATGGAGTAATAAAGTGATATAGAAATCCTACCTAAGATGGAGTTCACACTCAGTGTAAGGTTATTTAATCATTTTTGTAGGACTATGGAATCTATTCAATATTCATTTTGCCTTACTGAGTGTAAGTTTCTTTAATCGCTTATATGATTTGTGTTGTGTACCAGGATACATGTAAGACTCTAATTCAATTTTTATTATGGCTTATTGAGATACTAATCTTCTAATTTGGATTTTTTATTGATAATGATTTTTGATTGATTAGGATGCCATTTTGTTGTGCATTCTCTAATCGGTATGTTTGATTGATATAGGTACATTCAGCAACCTTGATTGAAGCTTATCAATTTTTATGTTAACTTGATTCCGTCTAACATGCATATTTTCATTTCTATTTTTTACTGGGTTTAGACATTGAATGGAAATATCACTATTTGCATACTTCTGGCTCTACGATTATTGGCACAACAAAAATAGTCGGAGGTAATTTTTCCCCTGCCTCTGACCCATAAAGATAGTGGTGGCTAAAGTTAACATCTCATTAAAAGACTGCACAACTGCTGATGTGACTTATTTTTATCAATGTATTTTGATAGAGCCATTGGAGATGCTTTAACAAAACAAATGCATCAAACAAGTTGTCAAAATAAATTCTTTGTTTATGGTCAAATTTAATGTCAAGCGTTAATATTCCTTATTTTTATTTCTTTTATGTTTGATAGTAGTTTGATTTGTCTAGCAACAAATCAAACTGCTATCAAACATAAAAGAAATAAAAATAAGGAATATTAATACAAATATATGTTTCAAAAAATTAAAGAAAAAAACTTGTTACGGATGACCAAGGACTTTCTTAGAATATCTATAGTCTCCAACAAGAGTTTCATCTCACACTTGTTAACATGTGATTCGTTCTTCATATTAAAATGTAGAAATTGGTAGATGACCCCTTGACATGAATTCTAATATGTAACTAAATTAAAAACTAATTAAAGTCATTGAAGAGTTAAATAGACCATGAAATATAGATGACTTTTATAAAATAAAAGGAAAACTAATCTAGTTCTTAATTATAGAAGGTTAGATACGAATTTAAATAACACATGTCTATATGAATTGCTAAGTGGTATGGTACCCTTACCTATTGGAGGTCGTTAGGCGAGTGCCTTAGCTACCTAATAGTAGGGTCGAAACGGAATTAGCGGTAGGACCGGAAATTTCCATCTCCATTTCTCTCGAGTGAACTTTAAAAATTAAAAATACAATCAAAGGAATATATTTTGGGAATGAAAAAAGGATATGCTTACATTGTCTAAGTTACGATACTTGGTAATAAACAAATAATCTTTTTCAATCCCAATTTCTAGAACATATTGAATCAAATCTTAGTCAGCTATCACACACATGCATGAATATGTATTTCATTAATGTTTTTTATAATATTAATTAATATAAAAAATAGATGTGTTGTTCGACTATTTTTCTGTTTCAAAATTATTAGGATGGAATTCCATGTCTGATTTTGAACATAGATAGGTGTAAAACTTGAATCACATTTACAAAAGTGTAAATTTATAAAACTGCAAATTTTGGACTCAGAAAATGATTTTGAGAGCCCTCGGCCACCCAAGAATGGTATATATCATGCAAAATCATTGTGACCTCATTCTTCTTACCTTCAACAACGATCCTAAATGATTTTCAAAATCACAATTACTATCATTGACTAGAATAATTTATTTTCCTTTAAACCAACCCTTCGGCTTCATTTATTAATAGAAGCAATCTCACCCTCAAACAATAGTAAGGCATTCCTCAAAGTTTCTGTCAGAATCTCAGAGACCAAAATCTCATAAATCAGAGTCTTAGAAATCATAACCACTTTTATAGCTTCCCAAAATATGGCCAAAATACAAACACAACATGCTATCATATTTATTTTGTTTTGTACCTTTTACTAACACTATAATGTCAATAGTTTTTTTGGTTGTATTATAATGTAAAGGTTATTTGGTTTGTATCTGTAGTAGTTAAAGGGGGGACCATTGTTAATAGATTTTCTAGTTTTATAACAAAATACGAACCAAGACAGGCAACCCAAAGACCCGCACAAACAACCTCGATCAACACCATTAACCCATACACCCCATGAACCATTCAGGAAGGAGAGAAAAAGAGATGGAGAGAGATTAAGATATATAACTTTTGTTCTTAATTTAAGCGGCACCAATTTATGGAGTAAATCTAAGAGACACAACTAGTAATAATTATATTAAAATAATTCCATAATCAGTTGATGAGGGAAATAGAGAATTATAAAAAAGATAGTGACCGGATAGTGAAAGTTAAATTAACAATGGATATATTAACAATGGATAGTGGTTGGAAATAAAGGGTGCGGTTGATGGATTTGTTGACTCCATACAAATCAACCATTGATCAGTGAGGGAGCATAAGAAGGTTTGTAGTGTAATGGGCTGTCAAAATCTATTGAGAGATTCATGCTCTCTCGTGGCCCAGAACGATTGTCTTCCTGTTCAAATTATTATTCAAGTACTTTACTATGAGTAGTAATGGCTTCACGATGGATGTCATCCTCACTAGGGGAAATCCCCTGCTTCCACCACAAACTAAACATATACTCCATTGATATTCACTCTATCCCAAATAAAATATCAATCCTAAAAAGGGAAAATCCAGACCTCAAATCGGGCTAAAATACTTGTGTTGGAGTTGGTTCCTTTGAGGAGGGAAGTTTGTATTATACCATCAGTACGGTGATTTTTTTGGATTAAAGATATTTTAAGAGGATTTCTTGCAAAAACTGCGTAGTTCAAGGTACTTTTTTCACTTTACCTAACAACCATTTAATATACACACACACACTCACACATTTATGAATGCAATCAATTAACTATTATACTGGAAGATTCACAACCCTGCTCAGGGGAATTAAAACATAAGAAAAGAACCTAAAGTAAAATTGAAAGTACAATATGCTTTCCTTATGGAGGAATAAGGAGAAAATGGATTATTGGAGGAATATAAGACATACTATACAAGAGGAAGCAAAATGGAAAGAAAATTGAATCCCAATGTCAATGTATCAATATATGAAGGCTTACCTATCGTGCAGATGTTTTTAGTATAACACATTTACCCTTGCTTTATGATTCGAGATCTATATTTTCACCATCTTCCTCTACCTCGTCCTCTGGTTTGATTTCTAAAATCTACAACATAAATGAAATGAGTTCCATGCATAACCAAAAGGAATGACAATGCACCCTGCTTGGGACCATTTAACTTATAGCTAACCAAAGCTAGATACAATTTTAAAATATATATCAGTAGTCCCTCATAACCTAAAGCCTTAGATAGCCATACAAGTGATAGGGAAAAGAAAATAAACTACAAAAAAACAACACAAGAAGTATTAGATTGACCCTTTTAGTTAAAAATTAAGTAATATTGAATGTTGAAGACATCAAATCTATCCAGGCATTTCAAATTTTACAATGAAAAAAATAGGCATGATCATAATATATTTGAAGTTGTCAATATCTTAAGGTTTCAATTATTCAATCATACAATTTATAATGTTTATAGAAGTATATCCACATATTTCATTATGTTCAATTATGTTGATTCTTTTTTGCCACTAATTTTCTATTTTCATAAATAAAACGTATTCTTAAATAGATAATACTATAGTACATGGTGTATAAGAGATCGGATTTTATACTTGAAGAAAGTACAACGTAATAACTATGACAAAAACACTTAAATTTGGCCCAAACATATGCCACAAATAGAGTTGTTGCTTAAATATTGTTTTTAATAAGTTACAACTTACAAAAACAATTACTAGGTGCCTTCAATACATAGTAATCTGTTAGATTAAAATATAGATTCAAAAGTTGAAATTGATATGAATAATAAATAAAAACATTAAGCTCATATGTGGAAAAGACACTGTCATGATGCCTTTCAGAGGCCTAGGGGATGCTAAAAATTATATCATATATAAGTTTTTTTATGATCGCCAATTTTATATTTCATAAACAAATAGCTAAATTTATTTCTTAAACTTCTTATATCTCCAAGATGCTTTAGTTGGCGAAGGACAACCCACATTTGACATGGTACTCGATGAAGAATATAAGTGGCATCAAATCATGCATATTAGCTCTATTCCATTTTGCATACTCTGATGGCAAGGTATTTAACATTTTGAAAAACTTTCTTGGTGTGTTTGAAGGCACTTAATCTATTTACCTTTTCTGTCTCCTGATATAGAATTTGATTGTAATACCTCATATGGTTCTTATTAGGGAATATAATTAGTTAGATAGTTGATGACGTGTATTTTTCTTACTGGTTCATTCTTAGTTAGTTACAACTAACTCTATATATAGTTAGGAGTCTTGTAATAAGTTAATTGAATCCAGTCAGTTACAGAATGAGAATAGTATTTGCTCTATTTTCTTTCCTTTTCTGAGTTTTCTCATTTCTTCGTCTTCATCTAATATGGTATCAGAGCTTATTGCTCTTTCCGCTGCCTTCCACCATTGTTAAGATTTCTAGTGTGCTAATTCTTTCATTTCTCTTCTTTCTAACTTTGTTTTGGATCGAATGCCATGGCAATTTCATTAAATTTAGATGATTCTGTCATGAATTCTCGATCTAGGGTTTCTTCGATCGATGATCCTTCTAGTCCCTATTATCTTCACCATTTTGATGGACCTGGAATAGTTCTTGTTTCGTAATTGCTCACAGGAGAGAACTACGCCTCTTGTAGTCGAGTAATGCTGATTGGATTATCTGTGAAGAACAAACTTGGATTCATTGATGGATCAATCACAAAACCTGATGGTACTGAACTTGATCTCCTTAATTCTGGACTAGGAACAATAATATGGTAATTTATTGGATCTTGAACTCAGTTTCAAAAGACATATCTGCTAGTATTATATTTGCTAAATCTGTACATGAGATTTTGATGGATCTTAGATATAGGTTTCAGCAGAAAAATGGTCCAAGAATTTTTCAGTTAAAGAGAGAATTGATGAATCTTACTCAGGATCAACATTATGTTAGCAATTATTTTACAAAACTCAAAACGATTTGGGAGGAATTGAGTAATTATAAGCCTATATGTACTTGTGGAAAATGTACTTGTAGAGGAATTAAAGATATGACTGCACGTTTTTAGATGGAATATATAATGTCATTTCTCATGGGCTTGAATGATTCTTTTTCTCAAGTTCGAGGACAAATATTGTTGATGGATCCATTACCTCCAATTAATTGTGTCTTTGCCTTGATTTCTCAAGAGGAGCATCAAAGGAAAGTTGGTGTTCCTGCTGCTAACATTGGTTCTGATGTTTCTAATACTATGGCGTTTGCTGCTAAAAACAATTTCTCTGATGCTACTAAGAAATATAACGATGGAGCTGGAAACAAGGGGCAAAAGAAAGATAGGCCTTATTGTACTTATTGTAAGATACATGGTCATACCATTGGAAGATGTTTTAAGATTCACGGTTATCCTCCTGGATATAAACCAAAGTCAAGAGACACAAACTCAACTCGTGGTTCTTCTAATTCTGTGAATTAAGTTTCTAGCTGTGATACGCAGTCTACTCAAAATTCTTCAAATAATTTTTTTTTTCAGAATTTGAGTCCAAATCAATATCAACAACTCATGACCATGTTTTCCACTCATCTTGCTTCTTCTAGTAAGGGCAGCACAGATCTTCAGTCTGCTAATGCAATCTCTTTCACTATAGGTACTTGTTTCTTTGTGACCTTGAGTGAAGTTTTTTCTTCTCCTCAATATTGGATAGTAGATTCTGGAGCAACCAGGCATATCTTTTCTCGTGCTTCTACTTTTGTTTTTATGCATAAAATTTCAAACTCCAGTGTGACACTTCCTAATCATGCCAAATTACCAGTTCATTTTGCTGGTGATGTCCAGATCAGTCCAAACTTAATACTTAAGGATGTTCTTTTTGTGCGAGCATTCAAGTTTAACTTGTTATCTGTTAGTTCTCTAATCTCTGGAACTAAACTTACAGTCAAGTTTCTCCCTGATTACTTTGTCATTTAGTAACTCAGCAGCCAGAGGATGATTGGCAAGGGTGAAAGGGTTGAAGACCTTTATGTTCTTGATACTGCAGTGCTAAATTCAGTGTCTTATACTTATGTTTATAATGTCTCAGCTCAGATTTGGCATAATAAACTTGGACACATATCTTTTAAGAGATTATACGGTTTAAAGTTTCAATTATCATGTGACATTTCTAAACTCAATAAAGCTCCACCTTGTTATATTTGTCCTCTTGCAAAACAAATAAGATTGTCTTTTGATTATCACAATCACGTATCACGTTCTCCTTTTGATTTAGTGCATTATGATGTTTGGGGACCATATCAAGTCCCATCCTATAATGGTTTCAGATTTTTCCTGACTTTGGTGGATGATCATTCTAGATTTACTTGGCTTTATCTTCTCAAGAAAAAAATCTGATGTTGCTTCCATTATTCTAAAAAGTTTTAAATTGATTGAAACTCAATTCAATGCCGCGATTAAAATGCTCAGATCGGATAATGCACCAGAATTGGCCTATTCTGAATTTTTTAGTTCCAAGGGAGTTTTACACCAATTTTCTTGTGTAGAACGGCCACAACAAAACTCTGTGGTTGAACGAAAACACCATCATCTGCTTAATATGGCTCGGGCCTTGTACTTTTAGTCTCTAGTTCCCATCAAATTTTGGTATGAATGTGTTCTGGAAGCAACTTTTTAATCAACAGAACACCAACCCCTCTTCTGTAGAATTAAACTCCTTATGAAGTTCTTCATCAGACACCAACAAATTATTCTTCATTTAGATTTTTTAATTGTTTAGCCTTTGCTTCTACACTCAGTGCGCACGGAACAAAATTTGATCCCAGGTCTCGAGTTTGTGTGTTCCTTGGATACCCTCCTGGCATAAAGGGTTATAGACTATATGATATCCAAACTAAACAAGTTTTTATCTCTCTAGATGTGGTTTTTCATGAAGATATTTTTCCCTTTCATACTGTTATTCCATCTGATAATCTGGTAGATCCTTTTTCAGATTTGGTTTTACCAATTTCTGCTTCTACAGTGGAACCTGTCCTAATTCCTACCACATTAGAAGCTCCAACTGAACTATAAGCTCCTCCTTCTACTGGTGTTACTACACAAGCATCTAATCCATTCGTCATGGATACTGTTCATGTACCTCAATATGATGATATTATTGCTTCTCCAGCCTCATCATCAGATGTTACTTCTGTTCCTGTAGCTCATTCTCATCTCAGAATATCTTCTAGAGCTCACCATCCTCCTTCATACCTCAAAGATTACCATTGCATCTTGGTTACTCAACAGGATCCTTCTTCTCCTATTTGTTGCACTGCATATCCACTCAGTCAGGTTGTCTCTTACAACTCATTATCTCCTTCTCATCGGAACTTTATTCTCAATGTCTCATCTCATTATGAGCCTCAGTTTTTTCATCAAGCTATAAAATATTCTGAATGGAGGGCTGCTATGCGAACTGAGCTTGATGCTATGGAATCTAATCATACTTGGTCTATTACTCCTTTGCCACAAGGGAAGCACTCCATTGGCTGTAAATGGATCGATAAAATTAAATACAAGTCTGATGGCACTATTGAGAGACACAAGGCTCGTTTAGTTGCTAAAGGATATACACAACAAGAGGGACTCAATTTCATTGGACATTTTTCTACAGTGGCTAAACTTGTAACTGTGAAAGTGTTACTTACTCTTGCTGCTCACAACCGATGGCATCTGACTCAACTTGATGTGAATAATGCATTCCTTAATGGTGATCTTTTTGAAGAAGTTTATATGGACTTACCTCTTGGTTATAATGTCACTGGAAAATTTGCATCTCAGGGGGGGAAACTAGTTTATAGACTTCATACGTCTATATATGGTCTCAAAGAAGCCTCAAGATAATAGTATTAGAAGTTCTCTCATTCTCTTCTCCAATTTAGTTTTATTCAATCCAAATGTGATTATTCATTATTCACCAAAGGCTTTGGTTCCACTTTTGTTGCTCTCCTTATTTATGTCGATGATATCATCATCACAAGTCCAAGTGCTGCAGTGATAAATTCCCTCAAAGTATTTCTTTATTCTCAGTAAACTTAAGGATATTGTTCCTTTGAATTATTTCCTTGGACTTGAAATAGCCCGATCTTCAAAAGGCATTGTCTTATCTCAAAGATATTATACTTTACAGTTACTCGAAGACACAGGTTATTTGGCTTGCAAACCTACCAATGTTCCTATGAATCCTAAGATTCAACTTAGTGCACTTGATGGAGACCTTTTGCCTGATCCTTATGTTTATAGGAGGTTAATAGGACAACTCATTTAACTTACTCTTTCCAGGGCCAGACATCACTTTTTTTGTCCACAAATTGAGCCAATTTTTATCACATCCTCATCAACCTCATCTCAAGGCAGTGCATCATTTGCTTCGGTATCTTAAGAGCAAGCCTAGTCAAGGTCCTTTCTTTTCCTATTTTGGTCCTCTTTCTCTCGATGCTTATTCTGGGTTAAAGATTTTTCTAATTCGGATTGGGGATCATGTCCCGATTCACAGAAATCAGTGACTGGATTTTGCATCTTCAATGGGAATTCTTTGGTTTCTTGGAAATCTAAGAAACAGACCACTATTTCCCGGTCATCTGCCGAAGATGAATATAGGGCCTTAGCTTCCACTGCTAGTGAACTCGTCTGGATTCATCAAATCCTTCATGATTTTCAAGTCCAAATATCTTCTCTTGCGCTTTTGTTTTGCGATAATCAAGCTGCTGTCTACATTGCTTCCAATCCAACATTTCATAAGAGAACTAAACACATTGAGATTGATTGCCATTTCATTCATGATAAGATCTCTCAAGGGCTCGTCAAATTTCTTCCAATTCATTCTCAACATCAATTGGTCGATATGTTCACCAAACCTTTACCCTCTACTCTTTTGTTTCCTCTTTCGTCCAAGATGTATGTCAAAGACATTTACAGTCCATCTTGAGGGGGAATATTAGGGAATATAATTAGTTAGATAGTTGATGACATGAATTTTTCTTATTGGTTCATTCTTAGTTAGTTACAACTAACTCTATATATAGTTAGGAGTCTTATAATAAGTTAATTAAATCCAATCAGTTACAGAATGAGAATAGTATTTGCTCTGTTTTGTTTCCTTTTCTGAGTTTTCTCATTTCTTCTTGTTCATCTAATAGTTCTCTCTATTGGGGTTTGCATATGAGTCATAGTGAAATTCTTAATAACACACATTAATCATAGATAAGAGACAATTTCCATTATCTTTAGTTAATACGAATAGCATTTAATTATATCAAACCCCATCAATGTGGTGCAACGCACTAGAGAATGATAAAATGGGTCTTAGAAAAGGTAATTTGGAAATCAAAAAATAAAATTCTCATTCAAAAACAGAAAAAAATAGATTAGCTCTAAAAATGGAAGGTCCAGAAAGAACTACTTAATTGAAAACCTACCTAGAGACCAAAAATAACAGCCCTTACCTTTCAAATCTACACATTTTTACTAAAAACAATAGAGACTACTCCACTAAGACCCATCCAAATAGAGAGATAGTAAATTAAGAGAAATATTAAGAGAGAACGTCTTTTATTGTTTCGACGAATTAACTTAAAGGGAGAAATTAAAATCTTAATAAAGTACAAACATATATAGGGAGTTTTTGGAAGATTACTTCTCTATGCACCTTTTGCTACTAATTAATGCATTCCGACCATTATAATTATGAAATTCACACCAAGCCTAAATCTAATAATTTCAGGGTAGAAACAAAAAAATCGATGGAAACCAAATTATAATTTAATTACCATTTCTCGCACAGACCTGAGAACAGTTAGCAAGCTAAATAGTCATCCTACATGCCTTTGTAACTCCAAGAAATAAATAGTTAATTTTTAGTCTGCACCAAATGCATAAAGAGAATTAATTGTTAAAAGTGAGCCTATAAAAGTATAATATAATCTCTTGAATTCATAGGTTAATAAAGTTGGTTGACATGACATATGCTCTTTCAGTTCAATGGTATACAATCCTCAAACAAATAGCAGTTGCATATTTAAAATATGACATGAATAGAAATGGAAGTTAAACACCACTCAACTTCCTTTAAAAAAATAGAAACTCCTCCCCTTCCTACATATAGACAGATATACTAAAATAGATTGTATACACCAATAAATTAGTCATTCATTGGTAGTTCATTTAATATTCCATACAAAACATCTCCCGGTATAACTAAAATCAAGTTACTACAATATATTAAATGAAGATCTTATAATTAATGGGCTTGTAATTAAAAGTGAAAAATCTAGCAGTGACAATTCCAATGCACATAAAAGACCACACATAACTTTTAGAAGAATTTGTCAAAGTATATGGAAAGCAAGTAAACAAATAATCAATATGTTGATCATGACAAGAATTCGTGGTTAATAACAAAGTACCTGGTATTATTAAAACTAAAAAACATAAAGAAGCCATATTTTATTATAATCAAAACCATATTTCAAAGGAGATGGAAAGTCAATTAGATCAACCTAATCTTTTTCCTTGAGGTAGGTGCTCATATTGTGCACCTAGTCACGAGGCTCTTTGACGTGATCGATATTTTAAAAAAATGTGCAACTAACTCACATTTTTTCAATACATACCTTTGCAAGGATTATATCCAAGAGGTCAATTCTTATTTTTAATGATTGTGTATCTCTCGAGAAGTTAAAATAAGTATATTAAAATAATAGAGGCAAATTATGTAAGAGAGTGAAAATTATTATGTATCTAAAGCATAATATCATGTAGCCTTTTTCATGGATTTTCAAATGAGGAATAAATGAAAGTGAATAGAAAGATAGTTACCAAACATGAACTATATTCATACAAATTTATTATTCACAAATGAAAAGTGAAAAATATTGCTTCTATACCTACTATTAGTATTACACCCATATTTAATGTTGCATTGATACCATTTGATGTAAACACGTGAAAGTCAACAACACACAAGATTTAGGGTTCGCAATTCTCTATCTATTTGATTAAGGCACTGTTCCCCAAAATAATAAAGAAGATATTTATAGTAATCAATGGGCTTAAATTACAAACAATAAAATAGGTAAAAAATATAAATCACCACTATACTATTTGATGAATATCCCAAAATGAATGTTACCATATTTTAAGCAATTGGAGGATGACATATATTCAACAATTTAGCGAATTTTTCTGCTGCGTGCTACAACAATAAATCTATAGTTTAATACTAAGTTTTATCCTACACTAGGGTGCATTCAAGTATTCACCGTAAATTGGACAATTATGTATACTAGAAAAAATAGAGACCGTATGTTTTATGTATCTCAAAAACAAAGCTCACAAAGTATATTCGTCAAGTCGCTGTTACATCCTCCCAAGTTTAAGGGTAAGCACTTCCGCCAATTATATCATACCTACCAGAATCATTGTAGGACAAAATTACTGCACTACTACTTTCGTTTCAAATATGAATCGCAAGAACTAGAATCATAAGTTCCTGAAATATAAATCAAAATAAAAAATTATAATTATTACAAACTAAGCGCAAAAGTTCAACACTAATTGAGAAAAACCTGTTAGGGGAGAAAAACCTGTTAAGTGAGGGCTAGGGCTAGGGCGAAAAGGCTAAGGCAACGAGGGTGTGCGACTATGGGCATGCGGATGAGGAAATTTGTCCAGGTGAAGAAGAAGAAATGAAGGGGGGTTTTGTTTTGTTTTTTCTTTCTTTTTCTTTCTTTTTGTTTTCTTAGGCTATTAGAAAGAAGCGAGAATGAAAATTAATAAGGGGGAATCCAATATGGTTAAGAAAGGAAATATAATTTTAGTGACTCAGATGATAATTTAGAGGTCACAGATGATCTCGAATGGGTTAAAATAGTTGAAAAAGTTTACTCGAAGGTATTGTTTGGGTCCCGGGTCAATTTGAGACCCAACCGACACCTATTGAGGACGTGTTGGTCATTTGGCAAATAGAGGTTAAGGGACCAGCGAAATTATAAGTGTTATATATGATGTTTAAGACTTGAGTCTAGGGTTAGAAACAGTTAAACCAAAAGGAATACATTAGAGAGAAAAGAGAAACCAATTTTCAAGGCTTGAGAGGAATTCTTGAAGAATTGGACCGAAATCTTGCATTGTAATCATCTAAGGAATATGGTTTCGAAGAGAAAAACATCAATCCATTAGAAATACCATGAATTAAGACCCTACAAACCTATAGGAAAGTTGTTTATTGCAATTATTTTGAAGTTATAATACCCATGTTAAGAAGGTTTCATGAATTCATGATATAATACATATTCTTGGAAGAAAAAGTTGATTTTGATGCATGTTATTGTTAGGGATTTCATGTAGTGTGATTCATATATGTAGAGGATTGATAATCAGTAGATAAGTAATCATAAATACGAATTAAACCTGGTTTTATGTTAAAAATTGAGGAAGAACATGGAAATCTAGGGTTTTGACGATTTTATGATTTAATCCGTTCGTGATTAATTATTGTGATGATTTGGTGTAAAAATCACATTGGAATTGATCCTAATGAATCTAGTAATGGTTAGGGAAAATTAGTTTCAAGTTTGATGAAGTATCAAGAGAGTTAGAAATTTAAAATGGTGGAAAAACGCATGAACTGGGCGAAGGAGACGAAGTGTAGGTCGGCGAACCAGTTCGGTTCATTGGGCGAACCGGTTCGGTCCTCTGGGAAAAATTTTAGAATTTTCTTTTTGGGCCTAGTCCTTCTGAATGATTGTCGTGGAGACTTTCAGAACCTTGTTGGGATATAATAAGAGAGTTATTATGTTACAATAAGCCTATATTTGGATCATAAGTTAGTCTTATTGAAGGGAATTAAAACGAGAATGAATTGTGTTAAAGTATGTCTTAATCGATCGGAGAGAAAGATAACGAATTATGAAAAGATAAAATAATTTAATAAGTAGACCGGTAGGGTAAATATTGATTGAAATACAAAAATTTATAAAGGGGTAACTAGGACCCTTAGAGTTGTGTGAATACTCATGAATACGCTAAGTGGAATAAATCGTAAAGTAAATAGTAAGGTGAGTATACGAGAGAAATTGTAAGGCCCTAAAACATGATTAGGAAGGTTAACGACATGATTAATTATAACTTAGGAGTTATAAGTTATAAATTGGTTATGTGTGTTAACCATGTTAATTATCATGTTTAGGGGGATGCATGCTCATGTGATATATGTGTTGTTTACATTAGGTGCTAATTGAGCTTATGATCGGGGATACCATGTTGAGAACATATGATTAATTATGTGGTTAAATACATCATAAAATATGTTTTTAATGCAGGATATGTTTATAAAATTAAATTAGGGTGTTGATACGAAATTGGCAATGTTTGGTCGCCAAATGTGAAAGTTTTGAGATTTTCGGTAAATCGCTACTTTCCTGTTCGAGACCAAATTAGGCGTATTAATTTTATGATTTTGGGAAAACACAAAATATAAAAGTTGTAGATGTTTAAATTATTTACTCATAGACACAAGGAGGGAGTAAATTGGGGGCCGTGATAGTGAGTAACGGTAATTTTACCAAGGTGGGACAAATGTGTCATTAATAGAATTGTCTAATTTGACCTTTCATCCAACCAATCACGTGTTACCACTAACCCTATTGCTATTGGACCACTATACAACGTATTTCTGAATATAAATGAGAGGTGTGTCTTCTTACTCATAAGAAATAACAAGTTTTGCCTAAAGAGAGAGAAAGAGAAGAAAGTTAAGGAAGAAATCTTTGCAAATTTTCTATAAATTGAGGAATCCTCGTAAGGTAATTACATCTTTATTAAAGTTGGTCGCATGGATGAGTTCTATACTTGGCATGTTTTTATTTTTGATTTGGATGTATATTTTAATGATACCCATAATGCTGATTTGCGTTGGAACAAGGATGGGTTAAGAACATAAGTTAGAACTAGAGCTAGGATCGTAAATGCATACATTAAAGTCCTAAATTTACATCATCTTTTCGTAAAGCATTTTGATTTAGAAAATTCATGATTATGATGTATATTTCTGCTAAAACATGTTTATTATATGTTTCCATAAATTATACTCAATGTCAAGGTTATGTATGCTTAAAAATGTTAAGTTATGCCTTAATGTTCTATTTTGACCTAGTTATGCTAAAAATGACATAAATCCTGGAGTACTTATTGGAATTGAGTGATTCAATTTTAAGAGTAAAATATACTCATACATGTATAAAATATCCTAAAATTGTGTAAAAATACCAAGGAATGAACCCTTGGTGATAGTTTGAAGTTTTGGTTTAAAATTTGCCCTAAAGGCGCAAGAATGCATACCAGGTGTTTGACGTTTTGCTCGACATAGAAAATGAGCCCTAAAAATTATGAAACATTAATTTTGTATTATTAAATATGTTTACTGATATTGGGTGGAATATCATGCAAAGTTAAATTGTACAAAAATTATGAAAATTCCAGGAAGTTGAAGTTGTGTTGTTGTTTTTCTTGAGAAACGATTTGGAAAAGGTTGTAATAAAATGGGCATAACTTTGTCTAGAGAATTCGTAAATTAATTCCATAAATTGTGTTAGAACCCTTATTAATTGGGTGTTATATATATGTGAGGTATCATATTTAATTTCTCTTTAGATATTTCTGATTGACCAAATGATGTGATGTATTATTGGGTTTGATGTTAATCGGAATATTCAAATACTAATGACATTGACTTGTTTGGTGGGGAAGCAACTAATACTACCATACCAAGGAAGTAGTTTGGTATTAATCTTAGCACCAAATCCAAGGTGAGTGACCTGTCCTATGAAATATAGATACTTATATGTTAATATGGAAATATGTAGTTAAACACATGTGTTAAAATGCTTATGGGAGTGTTGTCGTATTTAGGAAACATATGCATATAATTAAAAATGTTAAGCGATGTTATGTAATGATATGGACTAGTGAGTCCTTTATCTAATGTTTAGGATTGGTGGTTCCTACGGGATGCAGCGGCCCCATTAATCCAATTTAAAGGTTTGTTATACTCGGGCCTAATTAGGGGATTTGGTGTTACCCATTAACTAGGAGTTAATTTTACTGGAGGGTCCAGGCTTGCGAGAGTCACACAATTCCCATTGGGTTATGACATTGGAAAATAAAAATGGTTATTTGAATTGGTTATATGTGTGGAATATGGTCATTCACTAAGCTTGTGTTGCTTACACTCCTATAATGTTATGTTTCAGGTACGCCTATCAGTTGGAGTTCACTGCCAAGTTAGGACTTTAAAGCGGGGGAGTGACGGATATCTAGTATAGTTTGAATATCAAGAATCTTGTTGTGTAAATATTAAACTAAAGATCTTAGTTGTGTAAAGTTGTGTTGTACTTATAGGTTACATGTAAATGTAGTTATGTTTTCATCCACACATACCTTTGAAAAAAAATCTCATGCTATTTTTCCTTAGAGATTTAAATTAAAGGATTATTTATTATTTAAGGCAATTTATCGCAAATTAACAAGGATGAGTTTAACTTAATTAAGTCAGGGTAAGAAAACTTGGTATCAGAGCGTGGTTATTAGGTTCTAGACAGGGTGTGAGGATCTATATTGGTAGTGGACACTAGAACGTGAGTTTGCTATGTGTTTATATTTTGACTAACAATGTTAATATTAAACTGTTGCTATTATATTTTGTTTAAGTTATTTATATTGCAGTGAGTGATGAATCCACATCAGCCACATGATAGAGTGGAACGTGAGGCATCCTATGTACCTAATAGTCAGCAAGGATATAGACATATTAAAGCGGATGAACTAGAGGTGCAACAACAACCTATTGATGATGTGGGAAGAATATTACGTGATGTGGCACAAATGGTGGAATAAGAAAGAGGTGGAGTACATGACGGTGATAGGGATAAATTGCATGAGAGGTTCATGAAGTTAAGTCCTCCAGCATTTACGGGAACTATGGATCCGTTAGTGGCATAGGGGTGGATTCGAAAAATGGAAACAATATTCAAGGTGATGGAAGTGCGAGATGAACAAAAGGTTTTGTTAGAAACCTTTAGATTGGAGGATGATGCAAAGTTATGGTGGGATTCTACAGAGAGGTTACTTACTACAATTGGGGGAGTAGTGCCACCAAATCCTCCACCAATTACATGGGAGAGATTTGTGAAGGTGTTCTTTGAAAAATATTTCCCAAGGCTTTATAGGAAAGAGAAAGAGGAAGAATTTATCACGTTGAAATAGGGGAACCGAACAGTGGCAGAGTATGAAGCTTTATTTATATCCTTATCTAGATTTGCACCAGACTTGGTGAGGACGGAAGAAAGTAAATGTGATTGCCTTCAAACCGGGCTGAGTGTAGATATAAAAAGCATGGTTGATAATATGAAGATCACGGATTATGTGGACTTGGTGGATAGGGCCATGGTGTCAGAAAAGTCAATAAGGGAAATGCAAGTTGAACACTCGAAGAAAGATAGACATGATGGTATAAGATCATATGGATGGGAGAAGGGAATCTCAACTCAGAGTGCATCACGAGGAGTACCTAAGGGTCAATAATGTAAAAATAATATAAATGCACATGGAAGATTTCAAGCTCGAGCTGGAAGGACTGGGATGAATCGGTTAGAAAATGCATATGTGATGGGACCGAGGGTCGTGTTTTGTTTTAGATGTGGTGGTCAAGGGCACATGTCTCAAGAGTGTATAATAGCTGAGACGACACCTTTATATTTCCATTGTCATCAACCCAGGAACTTACGAAAGAATTGTCCAGTGATGAGAGCTACAACTTTAGTTGGGAGTGTGATAGTACGAGATAGGATTTCTACACTGAAAGTACACAGGGGAGGTAGAGGAGGCGTGTCTCAAAACCAAGGCCAAGGCAGAGTGTTTGCACTGGCGCAACACGATGCACAAGCTATGCCTAACATAGTGACAGGTACACTTCTTATTGGTTATAAAGATGATTATGTGTAGATAGATCCTGGTTCTACACATTATTTTGTGTCTTTTCTTTATCTGTTGCATCTTAATAAACCATTATCATCATTAGATTCTGGTTTATCTATTATTACTCCAGTGTGGGGGTTGGTTTTTATTGAGAGGGTATATAGGGAGTATGTGGTGCGAGTGGGTGAAAAAGAATTACTAGTTGACTTATTACCTCTCGATATGCGCGACTTTGATGTAATACTGGGTATGGATTGGTTAGCCTCATATCATGTATGTTTGGATTGCTTTAAAAAGGAGGTAGTGTTTTAGTTACAGGGTGAACCTGAATTTAAATTTATTGGGGAACGAAATGTCACTCCAACATGTTTGATTTCTGCTACAAAATGTTATGAACTGCTAAGGAAAGGATGTGAGGGTTATCTTTCCCATGTGGTGGACATAAGACAAGAGGCTAGAAAACTATCAGATATACCAGTGGTTAATGAGTTTCCAGATGTCTTCCTAGAAGAACTCCCAGGGTTAGCACCAGACCGTGAGGTAGAATTTGCGATTGATTTGGTACCAGGCACCGCACCGATATCTATTGAACCATATCGTATGGCACCTGCATAATTAAAAGAGCTAAAGATACATTTGCAAGATTTGTTAGATTGTGGTTTTATAAGGCCTAGTGTATCACCGTAGGGAGCCCCAATATTGTTTGTGAAGAAGAAAGATGGAACCATGAGACTGTGCATTGATTATCCTCAATTGAATAAGGTGACTATCCGTAATAAATACCCACTACCCTCGAATTGATGACTTGTTTGATCAGTTGCAAGGAGCCAAAGTGTTTTCCAAGATATATCTCAGATCTGGATATCATCAACTGAAAGTAAGAGATTGTGACATTTCTAAAAATGCCTTTCGTTCCAGGTATGGACATTATGAATTTCTTATCATGCCATTTGGGTTGACAAATGCACCGGCTGTATTCATGGATTTGATGAACCGTATATTTCACCCATACGTGGATTCTTTTGTTATTGTCTTCATTGATGATATTTTGATATATTCTCGTAGTAGGGATGCACATGAAAACCACCTGCGTATTATTTTACAGACCTTGCGAGAGAAGTAGTTGTATGCTAAATTTTCTAAATGTGAATTTTGGCTAGACAGAGTTGTATTTTTGGGGCATGTTATTTCTGCTGATGGTATTTGTGTTGATCCCAAGAAGGTAGAAGCAATAATTAATTGGGAAAGACCAACTAGTGTGACAGAGGTACGTTGCTTTTTGGGATTGGCGGGCTATTACAAGAGGTTTATACCGAGGTTTTCTTCTATTGCATTTCCATTGACTAAGCTTACTAGAAAGGAGAACAAGTTTGTGTGGAGTGGCGATTATGATAAAAGCTTTGAAAATTTAAAGGGTAAGTTGACATCAGCTCTAGTATTGACTATCCCAATGGGTACAGAAGGTTTAGTTATTTATAGTGATGCCTCGTATCAAGGACTCGGTTGTGTGTTAATGTATCATTTAAAGGTAATTTCTTTTGCTTCTCGACAGTTAAAGATACATGAACGCAACTACCCTACACATGATCTTGAGTTGGCTGCAGTAGTTTTTGTATTAAAAATCTGGAGACAGTACTTATATGGTGTTAGTTGTGAAATTTTTACTGAACATCAAAGCTTAAAATACTTGTTTACACAAAAAAGACTTGAACTTGAGGCAAAGAAGGTGGATGGAACTTATAAAAGATTATGATTGCACGATGCATCACCATCCGGATAAAGCTAATGTTGTTGCTGATGCTTTGAGTAGAAAATCTCTAGGCATAGTATCTTGTATTTATTGTATTCGAGTTGACATACTGAGAGAGTTAGCTTTAATGGGGGTGGAATTAACTTTGAATGAGTCTTACGGAATAGTAGCATATTTAAATGTTAGACCCACGTTGATAGACTGGATAAAACAAGCACATGAAGGAGATACAGAATTGGAGAAAGTTAGAGATAATATGAAAAAGGGTAAAGCAAATGAATTTTCTATTCATGATGATGACATTGTTATGTACGACAACCGTTTGTGTGTACCTAATGTGCCTGATTTAAGAAGAACAATTTTAGAGGAAGGGCTTTGTTCTTTATATGCTATGCTTCCAGGGATAACGAAACTCTATAGAGATTTGAAACAATGTTATTGGTGGCCGGGAATGAAACACGACATTGCAGATTTTATTGCTAGATGTCTAGTTTGCCAACAGGTGAAGGTGGAGCATCAGAAGCCAAGTGGTTTACTAAAGCCCTTACCTATTCCTGAGTGGAAATGGGAACATGTTACCACAGATTTTGTTATAGGTTTACCAAAATCATCACGAGGGTTTGATTCTATTTGGGTTGTTGTTGATAGGTTGACTAAGTCTACACATTTTCTTCTTGTTAAAGTTACTTACTCCATGGATAGATATGAAAAAATATATGTGGATGAGATTATCAGATTGCATGGTGCACCTATTTCTATTATTTTTTATCGACATCCTAAGTTTACTTCTCACTTTTGGCCTAATTTACAACAAGCTTTGGGGACTAAATTGAATTTAGTACAACTTTTCATCCTCAAACTGATGGGCAGTCAGAAAGAACGATCCAAACACTTGAAGACATGTTACGAATCTGTGTATTGGAGTTCAAGGGAAGTTGGGATGAATACTTGACACTAATAGAGTTGGCTTATAATAATAGCTATCATTCGAGTATTGATATGGATCCTTATGAAGCTTTGTAGGGGAGAAAATGTAGAACTCCAGTGTGTTGAACTGAAGTAGGAGAACGAAAACTTCTTGGGCCAGAAATTGTACATCAGACTACTGAAAATATCAATCTTATCCATAATCACTTAAAGGTGGCGCAAAATAGACAGAAAAGTTATGCAGACAATCGAAGGAAATAATTGAAATTTGAGGCAGGTGATCGAGTATTCCTATGTGTTTCTCCTTGCAGAGGGGTTATGAGATTCGGGAAGAAGGGAAAGTTAAGTCCCAGGTACATTAGCCCTTATGAGATAGTGAAACGGGTTGGAGATGTAGCTTATAAATTGGCGTTACCACCAGAATTATCCCGGATACACGATGTTTTTCATATATCCATGTTACGTAAGTATGTGCCCGATCCTTCACATGTGTTTATCTCACAATCGATAGAGCTTCAAGATGACTTAACCTATGTGGAGGAACCAATTTCTATTGTAGATCGAAAGGAGAAAGTGTTACGTAGTAAAATATTTCACTAGCTAAAGTGATGTGGAGAAGTCAGAATGTGGAGTATGCCACCTGGGAAGGGGAGGATAACATGAAGAAGCAATATCCTCATCTATTTGGTAAGTTTCTTATGCATTAAATTTCGAGGAAATTTTTTTTATAAGGCCCTAAAACATGATTAGGAAGGTTAATTACATGATTAATTATAACTTAGGATTAATAAGTTATAAATTGGTTATGTGTGTTAAACATGTTAATTATCATGTTTAGGGGGATGCATGCTCATGTGATATATGTGTTGTTTACATTAGGTGCTAATTGAGCTTATGATCGGGGATACCATGTTCAGAACATATGATTAGTTATGTGGTTAAAAACATCATAAATTATGTTTCTAATGCGTGATTATGTTTATAAAATTAAATTAGGGTGTTGATACGAAATTGGCAATGTTTGGTCGCCAAATGTGAAAGTTTTGAGATTTTCGGTAAATCGCTACTTTCCTGTTCGAGACCAAATTAGGCGTATTAATTTTATGATTTTGGGAAAACACAAAATATAAAAGTTGTAGATGTTTAAATTATTTACTCATATACACAAAGAGGGAGTAAATTGGGGGCCGTGATAGTGAGTAACGGTAATTTTACCAAGGTGGGACAAATGTGTCATTAATAGAATTGTCTAATTTGACCTTTCATCCAACCAATCATGTGTTACCACTAACCCTATTGCTATTGGACCACTATACACACTACACCAAAATGGGCAAATTGTCACCTTTCAGCCGGCCAGCCTTGTCAAGGTCATTGACCGTGACAAAAAAACACGCGTTTTATGTCACGGTCATTGACCTTGACACGACCGTGACAACGAATTGTCACGGTCAATGACCGTGACAAGCCCGTGACAAATTTACTTGTCACGGACTTGTCACGGTCATTGACCGTGACAATTATTTAAATTCTTGTCACGGTCAAAGACCTTGACACGACCGTGACAATATTCTCAGCAAAAACCCTACCCCCCCTTCTTTTTTCCCTCCCGCGCCGTTCCCTCCATTTCTCTCTCTCTCTCTCTCGACGCTGTTCTCTCTCTCTCTCTCTACTTTCAGGTCCATTTTCTCTCTCTCTCTCTCTCTCTCTTTCATTTATATATATATTTGTGTGTATATTTGTGTGTATGTGTATATATATATGTGTGTATGTGTGTGCGTGGAGGGGGGCAGGGGGTGGGGGTGGGGCGGGGTGGGGCAGGGTGGGGGAGGGGGTGGGGACGGTGGAGGGGGGCAGGGGGTGGGGCAGGGTGGGGGAGGGGGTGGGGGAGGGTGGGGTGGGGTGTGTGTGTGTGTGTGTGTGTGTGTGTGTGTGTGTGGTGTGTGGTGGGGGAGGGGGTGGGGTGGGGTGGGGTGTGTGTGTGGTGGTGTGTGGTGGGGGAGGGGGTGGTGGAGGGGTGGGGCAGGGGGTGGTTAGGGGTGGGGTGTGTGTGTGTGTGTGGTGGTGTGTGGTGGGGGAGGGGGTGGGGTGGGGTGGGGTGGGGTGTGTGTGTGTGTGTGTGGTGGTGTGTGGTGGGGGAGGGGGTGGTGGAGGGGTGGGGCAGGGGGTGGTTAGGGGTGGGGTGTGTGTGTGTGTGTGGTGGTGTGTGGTGGGGAAGGAGGTGGGGTGGGGTGGGGTGGGGTGTGTGTGTGTGTGTGTGTGGTGGTGTGTGGTGGTGGAGGGGGACAGGGGTGGGGTGGGGTGGCAATTTTTGACACGACACGATACCCGACACGAACTCGACACGAACTCGGATGATAAATTATTTATGTGTTGCAAGAATTTGAAATTAATTAAATTAAGTTATTGTAGGCGTATGAGTGCTATGATTGGTTAAGAGAGAAGAAAAAAATTATTTTATATTTTACTTAATGGGTTATGCGGGTCAACCCGAACACGACACGATAATAAATAGGTCGGGTTAGGGTTGACTAATACTTAACACGAACCCGACATGACACGACCCGAACACGACACGACGCACACGAATTGCCACCCCTAGTGGGAATTGATATCCAAGACATGTATTTGAATTGATATCTATTTATTTGAATTGATAGAATTGTTTCTAGGATAATAATCCTACTATAAGATAATTGCTCAAAATAAATATTAAATAATAATTACTAAGATATCAATTCAAATAAAGTCTTAATAACCTAACCAAAAGAAATAAAATAAAATATCAAATAAATTATCATCCACCTCATAGACATTCCCTACCAATCATTTTAAGATAATTTTATCCTTATAAAGATAATAGATTATGTAATTTTAGGACTTAAAATAATATTGATTATGGATATAGGACAACAAACATTTCGTTTCCATTTTTTGTCCCTATTTTCAAATTAAAGGGACACGTGGCATGTTATGATTGGTTAACGTTTTATGAATATGAGTCCGCGCCAGCGGTTTTATTAAAAAATAGGGACTAAAATCATAAATAAAATGTTTGTTGTCCTATTTTCAAAATACATATTTCAATAAATCCTAAATTTACAAACCCCTAAAGATAAATACCTTTGATTGCAAAGCATGCACTTGTATTATTTCGACGTGTAATTTGGAAATGCTTGTTTTTCTTTCTAGAGACCCGTGTCGTCAAAACTTGGTAGTGTTCGAGTGTGTTTTTATCACTAAATTATTATTTCACTAACAAATACTCCTTATATCCTAGATTAAGAGTCCATATTTATTTTTTGTACTTACTAATAATACACTTAATCAATGGCTAGGATTAACCCTTATTCACTATTATGAAATTTGGTTAATTGATTATTTAAAAAAAAAAAGCAAAAGTAGACTAACATATATACACAACACTAAAAGTAGACATCAATTTTATAAATAATTGATATTTTCATTCAAAATATGTGTGTGTGTGTGTGTGTGTGCGTGTGTGTGTGTGCGTGTGGCGGGGGTGGGGTGGGGTGGGTAGGGGTGGTGTGTGTGTGTGTGTGTGTGTGTGTGTGCGTGTGGCGGGGGTGGTATTGACGGAACTTACACATACGTTATAATATAGACGAAACATTTTTTTATCTGTACTAATAACATTTTTTCTATCTGTACTAATAACATTTTTTTTACAGCAAAAATGTCTCCTTCAGATGTTAGGGCGAAGATGATGATGCTGTTTATGATGATGTCGTCGTCTGGGTTCGGTGGTAGCGGAGGCGACGAGGGCTCCTCCGCCCCTAGGCTCCCCAAATATGGAAAATTTGGGATTACCGTCGAAAACAAGTCGGAGCTTTTAGCGAGATCCCTCGAGCTGCTAAAGACGGTCATCGGCCCGGGGTTTATGAGTTGGAAGGAGGTGCCGTATGAGCTCAAGTTAGCTGTTTGGGCGGCACTACAGGTAATATTTATATGAATATTTCAATTTCAATTTTAATTTATATTTATATTTATATTTATTCGCAACTAACATTGTATTTGTTGGACAGGAACAATTCAACTTGGATCCAAAGCTACGCGATTCCATCTTCGAGCAGTTGAGGGAACAACACAAGACGTGGAAAAAAAATATGCGGACACGGTACTTTGTAAAAACACGAGAGACCATTTTACAATGGCGCGGATCCGTCCCGCCCAAGGAGCCGATCTCATTGGCACAATGGCAAAAGTTCATTGACAATGAGATCGAGGATCGACAATTGGCATCTCGCCAATCGGGGAGGGAAAATCGGGCTAAAAAGACGGACGTGCACTACTCCGGCCGGACCTCTTACGCTGAGGTGGAGCATAGGATGAAGGTAATATTTAATTTATCTATAACTACAAAAATATATTATTGGATATTATTTTACTTTGCGGGGCCGATACTAATTTTACTTTACTTTATTTTATTTCAGGGGGTAGGGAGTGGGCCAGGGGGTAAGCCACATAGGCTCGATACTTATGTGGCTCTTCGGACGAAGAAGGGGAAGGACAAGGAGGTGTCCCCGAGCGTCGCGGCCACGATTGTAAGTAATCCGACAGTTTAATTATTGTTAATTACGTTATAATTTTTTAGTTTACTTATTTTACTAATCATGTGCTTTTTGTCGTTTCAGGCAAAGCTTAAGGAAGTGCATGAGTCGCAGTCTGATGCCGACAAGGCATCTTTGTCCACAGACGCACTCAACCAAGTGCTTGGCTCTGATCGCAAGGGGAGGACAAGGGGAGTGAGCTCGCGGGTGGCCAAATCTAGGATCATCGGATTGGAGACGAGCGACACCGGGTTGGCTCGAACGGTGGATTCACACGACGCGAAGCTGTCCCGTTTGGAGGCGACGGTCCAAGATATGTACGCATTCATGAAGCGTACGTTGGGTGGAGACCGTAAAGAGAAAGGGAAAGGGAAAGGGAAGGAGAAGGCGGTGGAGGAGGAGGTGCGGGAGGACGAGGAGGTGCGGGAGGACGAGGCGCAGGATGACGAGGATGTGGACCTCGCTGCTTCATCACCGACACGTTCGTACTTCGACGATCCACTTCCCTATTTGACGCCCTCCAACAGACCATTATCGACAATTGGTTGGCCGAGCGTGTTCATATTGGACATATTTGATGGCCAGCGGATAGGGCGGGGATTGAGGGACCCGAACATCGTCGAGGGTGGACTAGTCCATGGACGTGTGCTTCAAGAGATGGAGTCCAGGGTGCTCGTCACCCATGTCATACCTGGGAAGGAGAACTCCCTATTGTGGTTGCGCGAACAATGCGGCACGACGTATATTAGTGGGTGCGTCAATTCGTATGTCGTGTGGCCTACTCACCTCCTCAGTTTTATCTAAGACATGTAGTAACATTATTTTTAAGTTTGTCCATTTTAATTATATTTGGATTATATCGTCATGTATATTATTTTTACTTTGAAGATTTGGATTATACTGTCATGAATATATATTTGCATTATCTTTAGTTTGTGTTGGATATATGATGTTTGGAACAGGTACAACGTTGCTATAACAGGTACAAATATACTGCTGGGCAGTGGCGGTGGCCATACTGCCCAGCAGATTTTTTTTAAATTCTGCCCAGAATTGTCACGGTCATTGACCGTGACAAAACCGTGACAACATTTGTCACGGGCTTGTCACGGTCAATGACCGTGACAATTTTTTTAAAAAGGGTCACGCCTTTGTCACGGTTTATAACCGTGACAAACGTGTCACAGTCATTGACCGCGACACGACCGTGACACAAAACGCGAGTTTTGTGTCAAGGTCAATGACCGTGACACGACCGTGACAAAAAAAGTTGTCTCGCCTCGAAATGTCACGGTCATTGACCTTGACAAGGTGAATTTGTCAAGGTCAATGACCTTGACAAATGGGCAGATTTGGTGTAGTGACAACGTATTTCTGAATATAAATGAGAGGTGTGTCTTCTTCCTCATAAGAAATAACAAGTTTTGCCAAAAGAGAGAGAAAGAGAAGAAAGTTAAGGAAGAAATCTTTGCAAATTTTCTATAAATTGAGGAATCCTCATAAGGTAATTACATCTTTATTAAAGTTGGTAGCATGGATGAGTTCTATACTTGGCATGTTTTTATTTTTGATTTGGATATATATTTTAATGATACCCATAATGCTGAGTTACGTTGGAACAAGGATGGGTTAAGAACATAAGTTAGAACTAGAGCTAGGATCGTAAATGCATACATTAAAGTCCTAAATTTACATCATCTTTTTGTAAAGCATTTTGATTTAGAAAATTCATGATTATGATGTATATTTCTGCTAAAACATGTTTATTATATGTTTCCATAAATTATACTCAAGGTCAAGGTTATGTATGCTTAAAAATGTTAAGTTATGCCTTAATGTTCTATTTTGACCTAGTTATGCTAAAAATGACATAAATCCTGGAGTACTTATTGTAATTGAGTGATTCAATTTGAAGAGTAAAATATACTCATACATGTATAACATATCCTAAAATTGTGTAAAAATACCAAGGAATGAACCCTTGGTGATAGTTTGAAGTTTTGGTTTAAAATTTGCCCTAAAGGAGCAAGAATGCATACCATGTGTTTGACGTTTTGCTCGACATAGAAAATGAGCCCTAAAAATTATGAAACATTAATTTTGTATTATTAAATATGTTTACTGATATTGGGTGGAATATCATGCAAAGTTAAATTGTACAAAAATTATGAAAATTCCAGGAAGTTGAAGTTGTGTTGTCGTTTTTCTTGAGAAACGATTTGGAAAAGGTTGTAATAAAATGGGCATAACTTTGTCTAGAGAATTCGTAAATTAATTCCATAAATTGTGTTAGAACCCTAATTAATTGGGTGTTATATATATGTGAGGTATCATATTTAATTTCTCTTTAGATATTTCTGATTGACCAAATGATGTGATGTATTATTGGGTTTGATGTTAATCGGAATATTCAAATACTAATGACATTGACTTGTTTGGTGGGGAAGCAACTAATACTACCATACCAAGGAAGTAGTTTGGTATTAATCTTAGCACCAAATCCAAGGTGAGTGACCTGTCCTATGAAATATAGATACTTATATGTTAATATGGAAATATGTAGTTAAACACATGTGTTAAAATGCTTATGGGAGTGTTGTCGTATTTAGGAAACATATGCATATAATTAAAAATGTTAAGCGATGTTATGTAATGATATGGACTAGGGAGTCCTTTATCGAATGTTTAGGACTGGTGGTTCCTACGGGATGCAGCGGCCCCATTAATCCAATTTAAAGGTTTGTTATACTCGGGCCTAATTAGGGGATTTGGTGTTACCCATTAACTAGGAGTTAATTTTACTGGAGGGTCTAGGCTTGCGAGAGTCACACAATTCCCATTGGGTTGTGATATTGGAAAATAAAAATGGTTATTTGAATTGGTTATATGTGTGGAATATGGTCATTCACTAAGCTTGTGTTGCTTACACTCCTATAATATTATGTTTCAGGTACGCCTATCAGTTGGAGTTCACTGCCAAGTTAGGACCTTAAAACGGGGGAGTGAAGGATATTTAGTATAGTTTGAATATCAAGAATCTTGTTATGTAAATATTAAACTAAATATCTTGGTTATGTGAAGTTGGATTGTACTTATAGGTTACATGTAAATGTAGTTATATTTTCATCTACACATACCTTTGAAAAAAAAATCTCATGCTATTTTTCCTTAGAGATTTAAATTAAAGCATTATTTATTATTTAAGGCAATTTATCGCTAATTAACAAGGATGAGTTTAACTAAATTAAGTCGGGCACGACAGAAATATACTACGTACAAGCGGGAATAATTAGGTTTTGTGAATACCTATCATATTAATACTGAGGTGGCATGAACACCTAAAGTATACTAAATTTATTGGGGTCGAGGGGACGTCCGGACCAATACATGAAAATTATGTGAATACTCATGAATACGATCAGTGGGATAATTCGTAAAGAAATTTAGTATGGCGAGTATATGAGAGAAATATACTACGTAGGTTGGGTGAATACCTATGATATGAATAATTAGGCGGCATGAATACCTAAAGTATATTATATGCATTGGGGTAAAGGGAATATTCGAACCAATACATGAAAGTTCAAGCTGGGGTCGAGGTCTATCCGGGATAATATCGAATAGAAATAATATTGGGGTCGATGGAACATTCGAACAATATATATCACTTACATTGGGGTCGAGGGCTATCCAGACCAATGTGAATGACATGATGAATTGGGGTCGAAGGAACATTGAAACCAATGAATCCCTAATGTGTGATACGAGGATATTATAATGAAATATATATATCTGTTTGTATATATTGTGTGGGAAATATATACCGTGCGTTGTATCTACTTATGTGAGATAATAGACAGTTATATAGTGTATATCTAAAAATAATGAATTAAGTCGGGAAACTTAATTATATGATTCAACTAACAACATATGTGAATGTTATTTAAAATTGTGTATATCGAAATGATAAATTATGTGGAGAAACTTAATGTAGTGATTTAAAGAATAACATGTGAGGAATGTTACTTATGTTGGAAATTAACACATGAGATGTGTTAATAAAATTAATGTACTGTATGGGCGGTACGAGAACTTAGACGTATAGATAATTTCGGTTGAATACTTTAGTCTAGTTAGCTTGGGTAGCATATCTAGGTGATCTAAGTATAGAACGCTAGGCGTGCACTATAGATGAGAGGTCGGTAAAACTCTAGAGAAAGTGTAGGTGAACATGTGTAATCAATAACCGAATTTTAATGTGATAAACACTTACTAAATATTTTCAAAACATTTTCTGTACTAACACTTGCTATAAAATATTTGTTAAAAACCTTTTAGGTGTCCAGCCACAGGGACGCCAAGCGTGACTTCGATCCGGGGACTCGAAGCTATAGCCTTGTGGATGTTGACAGGATTTGATTTGATTAGACAATTCATCCATTTCGATCTAGTGTAGGATATCATTTTATATTCCATGTATGGACATATTATTTGTTGACAGTTTTCAGTTACTTAGTTCCTTTTTATTATGGAGTATTTGGTCTTGGATTTTTGGCTAATGGTTTATTCAGCAAACCTTTATTCATTTATATATTATGATGGTTGAACCCTATTATATTCTGAATGTTTAATTTAGTTTTCGCATTGTTAGATTTATTTGTTTAAAAGAAAGGTAAAAAATTGGCACCTATCTAATTTCACTTAGGTGGTTAGTAATGAAAAAGTTTTCGATAGTTATGCTAAGAATGAACCATATGAGAAACCTGTTTTAATTTAAAAAAAGTCTGATCTACCGATGTTTAATTTTATGGGGTGTCACATATTGTGACACCCCGCCTAATTAATCCGGGGTGATCAGTCCTAAATCAAGTTAGAAAAGGTTTCTCAGTTGGTCCATTCTTAGCATCACTGTCACCTTTTTAAATTACTAACCACCTAAGTGAGAAAAGTAGACTGGTGCCAATTTTTATCTTTCAATTAACTAAATAAAACTCGTGCGGAACATACAATAATAAACAATCACAATTAATTAAAATAACCATCCATAATTAAAAACACTTAACCGGATAAACCATCGGTCCAAATATCCAATACAAGTAAATATCAAAAAACATATCAACAAGTCTACTACTAATAAAAGAAATGTGAGCGATAATCTCAGATAACTACTAGAGAGTCTCTACAAGAATGGAAGAAGGAGGCGTCTATCAAAACCCCGCAACATCCACATGTGCAGCAACAAGGATACCTGGAATATAGTCAATCTTGGCGCCCTTGTGGTTGGACACCTAAAAGGTTTTTAAAAGAATTTTATAGCAAAAACCTTTGAAAACATTTAACAAATGATTAACTTGCAATAATAAATAAATATGCATGCTCTTCATATTTTAGTTAGTATCGCACTCTCTTGAGGACTTCCTCACCCCTCCCCTAATGTGCACTACTAACGCTTCCAATTATTTTACTAGGTCCTACACTCCTGACCCATCGCTTATTATAACCCTTGAACTTTACCTACTCTAACCGAGTATGCCTTAAATCATGATTTTTAAGTTATTATAAACGTCAATTTAATTAAATCATTACTCCTCTTAATTTCATATAACATTCACACCTGTTATGCACATAATACACTTTTTTTTTCACTATGTATTAATTATCCCCTATATAATTATTTACCTAATTATATATTAAATCATATTACAGTATTCACAAACATACTGAAATAACATTTAATACCAACCTTCAACCGAGTAAGATTACTCACAAAATATAAATTTTCCCAAGTGCTATCCCACTAGGTGTATTCACGTAATTTAGTTATCCAAGTTAGATTCGCTCACTAACTTAGTTTAACATATGAATTGGAGGCGATCATATTCCTTTCCTAAAAGTGAGATGCCCCTCACCCATATAACGGACGCTATGACTTGGGATTATACTCGCCGTACTCCTCAAGCTAGGGGATTCACCCACTACGCGCAACCTCCCCCTATAGCACTAGAGTATATAATAGTAATATTCAATCTCTGATATTAATGCACATACTATATATATATACTATCACACACCGTATATATATATAAATATAAAATGTCCCAGCTACACCATGTACTAAATCCGTAACACAAGCCTATTTAATTTATTAAGAGTTTATGGTCCAAACCTAATTATTAATTAATTTAGTCACCTTTGGTGTTGCCCCCACCATAAATTTGGACTTACTCTCGTAGCCCAAAATAACCTCACTCGAGTTTAAATTCCCGACTCTCGAATTTATAATCATGACGTGCCACCCAAAAACTCCCTCAAATCCTAATTAACTTTACTCATGATTTAATTAGGTTTAAACCCATGTATTAATTTCCCCATAATTAATTACATAAGGATTTATTATATAAATTCTTTTATATACATAATTGGGCAGAATTGCCGAAATCTGCCGACCTTCGATCGATCGACCCCAGACCTTTGATCGATCGATCGAACAGGTCTTCGTCTTCTTCGCGAAGACAGAATCAGCCATGGACGAAAATTCCCAAACCCTAATTCCTTCTACCAGTAACCTCAAGCCCTCTTAGCATTAATACATGTTAGAAATCTTATTAGGGACCTCCAGAATGTCCACCAACATCATTAATTCGTCCATTAACTACAATTTCTGGATTTGGGGAAATATCCATCTTTAATTCCTTACACATTTACATCCCAAATCCCTACACCAAATTCGTTTCTAGTTATCCAGATATCATCCTACCAGATGTGTATCAATTTATAATATCAGATTTCTACCAGAATTTTCATTTAAATTCGTAAATCAGATTATTATTTTTCAAAACCTCATGTTTATGCCATGAACACCCAAAATGAATTTTTATCAAACACATCACATGAATATGAATTTCAAAAAAATAGATTTAATACTATTGCAAGTTATCCACTTGCCTTAGGTTTCGTAGTGTCTGATTCGGAGATGAATTCCAAGGCTGAAGATGAGCCTTGTTGGCTCTCTAGTGATCCCAAAATTGCCTTTAACTGCTATTAGGGTTCCTTAATCTACTTAGCCTTTTTCTAAAACACTATGAGCCGTTATATCATTCCTCCAAATTCCATAATTTACCTAATCCCGTTTTTTGCCTAATGGGCCAAGCACAAGTGACCCAAATGCCCCCGTGTGGGCCCGGCTATGTCTAAAAACACCCTGTGACCCGTTTACTACCCCCGGGTACACTTTTCCGACTATCTCGGCCCATCCGAACTCAACCGTACACTCAAAATTGGCATCCTAATTAATTTATAAAAATGTTTATCCCCTCATACCTTTAGTCTATACCGACTCCCGGTTGAGATAAAGGCCTACCCTATCATTAATACTCGAAATGACTTAAATAAATAATTACTATTCACTTATTAAATAACTTCCCGTAAATATTAACCATTTATTCCTCGATTAATATTTAAATAATATTTCCCTAATTAATTCAATTAAATTATGACTCACAAGTAATTTTAAATTCCCGAATTAATTAAATATTTAATGCAAGAAAATGCGGGGTGTTACATACTCCCCCCCTTACAAACGAATTTCGTCCCCGAAATTAGGTCATACCTGTGATGAAAAGCTCTGGATATTGCTCCCGCATATCCTCCTCCCGCTCCTAGGTAGACTCATCAATGTTGTGATGACCCCAATGTACTCTAACTAGTGGAACAACCTTGGATCGTAATTTTCGATCGCTACCATCTAGGATAGCCACCGGCCTCTCCTCATATGAGATGTCTGGATGTAAATCAATTTCTTCGAGTGGAATGTGCCAGAAGGCCCTCTCACTCCTGCGATATTTCTTCAGCGATGCTACGTGGAACACGTCGTGTATCCGCTGAAGATGTTGCGGTAATCCCAGCCTGTAGGCTACAGGCCCCACCCTCTCGATAATAGGGAAAGGTACGACGTACCTCGGTGCTAGCTTACCCTTCTTGCCGAACCTCATCACCCCTTTCATGGGGGGACACCCTGACCAATACCTGATCCCCAACCTCTAGCTCCACGTGTCTCCGTGGAGCATCAGCGTAACTTTTCTGCCTATCCTGAGTTATCCGAATCCTCCCTCGGATCAGCTCTATCTTGGAAGATGTCTCCTGAATAATCTCCGGCCCCAACAGTTTGTTGTCCCCCACCTCTAACCAATAAGCGGGTGAACGACAAGGTCTCCCGTATAATGCCTCGAATGGTGCCGTGCCGATCGTGAATTGGTAAGAGTTATTATACGCAAACTCTACCAGAGGAAGATATTTCTCCCAACCTCCCCCAAAGTCTAGTATACACATTCTGAGCATATCTTCCAACATCTGATTGACTCTCTCGGTCTGCCTGTCAGTCTGTGGGTGATAGGCTGTACTCAAACGTAACTCCATGCCCATGGCCTCCTGAAAACTCTGCCAAAAATGGGCCACAAAGATCTTGTCCCTATCCGACACAATATTAATCGTTACCCCGTGCAGTTTAACAATTTCCGCTAAGAATAGTTGTGCATAACGCATCATCTCAAAGTATGTGAGAACTGGTACGAAGTGGGCCAACTTGGTCAACCGATCCACAATAACCCATATGGAATCGTGACCCTTTTGTGATGTCGGTAATCCTGTAATGAAGTCCATAAAGATGCTCTCCCACTTCCACATAGGAATTTCAAGTGGCTGTAGCATCCCTGATGGTCTCTGATGGTCAACTTTCACAAGCTGACACGTGGCACATTTCGAAACAAATTCTGCTATGTCCCGTTTCATCCCTGCCCACCAATACTGTCTCCTCATATCTTGATACATCTTATCCCCACCGAGATGTACCCCGAATTTCGACCCATGAGACTCCGTCATAACAGCGTGTCTCAATTCCGCATCCTCTGGCACAATCAACCTCCCATTATGGCGTAAGCCTCCCTCCGATCTAATCGAGTACCCCTCTGCTCCCTCAGCTAGCAACTGGCTCACCCTATCCCGGCAGGTATGATCCTCTGCCTGAGCCCCCACAACTTGCATAATGATCTCGGGTGTGATGGATAATGCTGACATGCAAGCCCTGGCTACATCATCCTCGTATCGAAGTTCTCTCCACTTCGCCTTCCAAACTTCTGATATTTCCCCAGTCGGTCTCCGACTCAATGCATCTGCCACCACATTAGCCTTACCAGGGTCATACTGAATATCAAACTGATAGTCTTTCACGAATTCTAACCATCGCCTCTGTCTCATATTCAAATCCTTCTAAGTGAAAAGATACTGAAGTGATTTGTGATCCGTGAATAGTGTGAACTGCTTCCCCAGGAGATAATGTCTCCATATTCTCAAAGCAAAAACGACTGTTGCTAACTCCAGGTCGTGAGTGGGGTAATTCTTCTCGTGGGTATTTAGCTTCCTGGATGCATAAGCTATAGCCCTTTCCTCCTGCTGAAGCACACCCCCAAGTCCCTGTAAGGATGCGTCACTGTAAACCCGATACTCTAATCCTCCTTTCGGCAATGCAAGCACGGGTGCAGATGTCAACTTGTCCTTTAACTCGTCAAAAGCTAATTGACAGTGATCAGTCCAAGTGAAAGGTACCCCTTTCCGTGTAAGATTCGTCAAAGGGCCCGCAATCTTCGAGAATCCTTTGACGAACCGTCTGTAATAACCGGCCAACCCCAGAAAAGTGCGCACTTCTGTCGGTGTCGTGGGCTGTCCCCACTCCCTCACCGGTGATACTTTACTTGGATCCACCGCAATACCCCGGTCTGACACCACGTGGCCAAGGAACTGAACCTCCCATAGCCAAAATCCACACTTACTAAATTTGGCATACAGTTGGTGATCCCGTAATGTCTGTAACACTATATGTAGTTGCTCTGCGTACTCCTCCTCGGTACGCGAGTAGATCAGAATGTCATCAATAAACACGATAACAAACTGATCGAGAAACTCCCTGAATACTCTGTTCATGAGGTCCATGAACACTGCTGGTGCATTGGTGAGTCCGAATGGCATCACCCTGAACTCGTAAGATCCATACCGCGACAGGAAAGCGGTCTTCGGAACATCTTCCTCTCGGATACATAGTTGATGATATCCTGACCTTAAGTCGACCTCAGAGAAATAAGACGCCCCTCTCAACTGGTCAAACAGGTCATCAATCCTAGGCAACGGATACTTATTCCGTATCGTGGCCTTATTCAGTTCTCAATAGTCCACGCATAACCGTAGTGAGCCATCTCGCTTTTTCACAAATAACACCGGTGCACCCCACAGCAAAGTACTTCGTCGTATTAAACCCTGACCCAGAAGCTGCTGAATCTGCTCCCTCAGCTCACGCAGCTCTGAAGGGGCCATACGATATGGGGCCCGAGCAATTGGCCTCTTCCCCAGTGCTAAATCGATCACAAATTCAATTTCCCAGCTAGGTGGCAACCATGGTATCTCCTGAAACACATCCTCAAAGTCTCTCACTACTGGAATTGAATCCAATGGAATAGCCACCTCCTATGAGGTTTCCTCCTTAATATAATACAAATGCATGTGTGACCCTCCCTCGGGTAGTGGCATTGCTATTAAGAACATCTCCTGTCCTGGAATGGAGAACACGATAGTCCTCTCGTAGCAATCCACCGTCACCCGATAACCTGCCAACCAATAGATACCCAAGATGACATCGTACCCCTCCATATCTAACACTAGTAGGTCCGCTGCTAAACTAAGTCTCCCGATCAAAATGTCCACACCCCGACAAATCGAGTGAATCGTGGCCCCGCTGCCAACTGGTGACTCTACACACATCCGAAAACCTCCCGCGGTCTCTAGTAGTCCGGCCCGTTTAGCAAAATTTAATTTAATGAATGAATGTGATGCTCCCGTATCAAAGAGAATACTACCCTCATAACCATGAATGAGAAACATACCCTCAACTGTTGGCGGTGCTTGCTGCGCCGGGGGATTAGGAACATCCCGGACGTTATACACACATTCGTAGTGCATCTTCCCCTGCTGAGGTGGGGCGGGTGGGGCTGGTGCCACTGGTGGTAATTGCCCCCGTTGCCCCTGTTGGGCCTCCTACTGTGGGCCTCTGCCCCTCTGTGGGCATTCCCTCTTGAAATTTCCTTGCTGGACACACACAAAACATCGTCTCTGACCATCCCCCTGTCGTTGGCCCTGTTGGCCCTGACGTGGTTAGCCCTGGCCCTGCTGGCCTCCCCCATTGTTCCCTTGGCCCTGACGGCCCTAAGGAACCTGCTGCTGCTGATTCGGGCCCGGATGCCCCTGCCTGAACCCCTGTCCTCCCTGTCAGAAACCACCAGGCTTAAACTTCTTAGCCTGATTCTCTTGCTGACTACCTGTCTGCTGTTGAGTATCACTTGTGTCACTACTAGTAACAGCCTTGCCCAATTGGCTCGGCTCCCCTGGTCGCTTGCTCCCCTTCGCATGGATGCGATGGTCCTAGCAGTGTACAAGTGCGGCATTAACGACGTCTGTATACGTCACTAACGCCGGATTCCCAATCAAGTGTTGCCTGATTCGCCAGGCTAAGCCGTCCATAAACCTCGATTTCTTCCGCTCCTCATCGCTCACCTCATTTGGCACAAAGTTTGCCAAACGGGTGAACTCTTCCTCGTAGTCTGCCACTGATCGATCTCCCTGAACTAAATCACTGAATTTCTTCCTCATCTCAGTCTCTAATGCTGGTGGAAAGTATTTGCGATCGAACCGCACCCAAAACTCTGCTATCAGCATCAAGTCTCGCTCCTCGGCGGTGGTAACTGACTCCCACCACTGTAAGGCTTCCCCTGATAGACGAAAGGTAGCAAGCATCTGCTTTTGTACCTCGGTACACTCTAGCATGCGCAGATGGCGCTGAATGTTCTTCTTCCAGTCGCAAGCCTCTATCACATCTGTACTACCCCGGAACTCAGGTGGGTGACCCTTCTGAAAGGTCTCCCTAACTCTCTGCCAAGACGGTGGCCCCACTGGACCCTGAACTGCTGGTGCCACTGAAGGTGGTGCCTGGGGTGTGGAAAGTGAGCTGCCATAGCTCTCATCGCTGTCTCGACCTCCTAGGCCACTATCACTACCACCTGAGTAGTGGAAATAAACTCGGGTGGGGGTGGTGGTAGCAGTACCCGTGGCTCCTGATGAGCCTCCCTGATTTCATACCTAGCCTCAGCCCTCTCCGCTCTTAGTCTCCTCGGTGGCATCTGAAATAGATTGAATTGTATAAGTACACCATTTATACAAAAATATACACAGTAGAAATACGATATCTCACAAGTGGAAAATGAATCAACAGTCCTAATAATAGGGCTCTATAACAAACGAGTGCTACACTGAAACGTAGAAAGCCGCACAGATCCTAAGAACACTAGAACCTGATGCTCTGATACCATCTGTGACACCCCGCCTAATTAATCTCGGGTGATCAGTCCTAAATCAAGTTAGAAAAGGTTTTTCAATTGGTCCATTCTTAGCATCACTGTCGTCTTTTTAAATTACTAACCACCTAAGTGAGAAAAGTAGACTCGTGCCAATTTTTATCTTTCAATTAACTAAATAAAACTCGTGCGGAACATACAATAATAAACAATCACAGTTAATTAAAATAACCATCCACAATTAAAAACACTTAACCGAATAAACCATCGGTCCAAATATCCAATACAAGTAAATATCAGAAAACATTTCAACAAGTCTACTACTGATAAAAGAAATGTGAGCGACAAGCTCAGATAACTACTAGAGAGTCTCTACAAGAATGGAATAAGGAGGCGTCTATCAAAACCCCTCAACATCCACATGTGCTGCAGCAAGGATACCTGGAATAGAGTCAAGCTTGGCGCCCTTGTGGTTGGACACCTAAAAGGTTTTTAAAAGAATTTTATAGCAAGGTTTAGTACCCAAAAACATTTGAAAACATTTAACAAATGATTAACTTGCAGTAATAAATAAATATGCATGCTCTTCATATTTTAGTTAGTGCCGCACTCTCTTGAGGACTTCCTCACCCCTCCCTAATGTGCACTACTAACGCTTCCAACTATTTTACTAGGTCCTACACTCCTGACCCATTGCTTATTATAACCCTTGAACTTTACCTACTCTAATCGAGTATGCCTTAAATCATGATTTTTAAGTTATTATAAACGTCAACTTAATTAAATCATTACTCCTCTTAATTTCATATAACATTCACACCTGTTATGCACATAATACATTTTTTTTTCACTATGTATTAATTATCCCCTATATAATTATTTACCTAATTATATATTAAATCATATTACAGTATTCACAAACATACTGAAATAACATTTAATACCAACCTTCAACCGAGTAAGATTACTCACAAAATATAAATTTTCCCAAGTGCTATCCCACTAGGTGTATTCATGTAACCTAGTTATCCAAGTTAGATTCGCTCACTAACTTAGTTTAACATACGAATTGGAGGCGGTCATATTCCTTTCCTGAAAGTGAGATGCCCCTCACCCATATAACGGACGCTATGACTTGGGATTATACTCGCCGTACTCCTCAAGCTAGGGGATTCACCCACTACGCGCAACCTCCCCCTATAGAACTAGAGTATATAATATTAATATTCAATCTCTGCTATTAATGCACACACTATATATATATACTATCACACACCGTATATATATATATAAATATAAAATGTCCCAGCTACACCATGTACTAAATCCGTAACACAAGCCTATTTAATTTATTAAGAGTTTATGGTCCAACCCTAATTATTAATTAATTTGCACATTAATTAATTTAGTCACCTTTGGTGTTGCCCCCACCATAAATTTGGACTTACTCTCGTAGCCCAAAATAACCTCACTCGAGTCTAAATTCCCGACTCTCGAATTTATAATCATGACGTGCCACCCAAAAACTCCCTCAAATCCTAATTAACTTTACTCATGATTTAATTAGGTTTAAACCCATGTATTAATTTCCCCATAATTAATTACATAAGGATTTATTATATAAATTCTTTAATATACATAACTGGGCAGAATTGCCGAAATCTGCCGACCTTCGATCGATCAACCCCAGACCTTCGATCGATCGATCGAACAGGTCTTCGTCTTCTTCGCGAAGACAGAATCAGCCATGGATGAAAATTCTCAAACCCTAATTCCTTCTACCAGTAACCTCAAGCTCTCTTAGCATTAATACATGTTAGAAATCTTATTAGGGACCTCCAGAATGTCCACCAACATCATTAATTCGTCCATTAACTACAATTTCTGGATTTGGGGACATATCCATATTTAATTCCTTACACATTTAAATCCCAAATCCCTACACCAAATTCATTTCTAGTTATCCAGATATCATCCTACCAGATGTGTATCAATTTATAATATCATATTTCTACCAGAATTTTGATTTAAATTCGTAACTCAGATTATTATTTTTCAAAACCTCATGTTTATGCCATGAACACCCAAAATGAATTTTTATCAAACACATCACATGAATATGAATTTAAAAAAAACAGATTTAATACTATTGCAAGTTATCCACTTGCCTTAGTTTTCGTAGTGTCTAATTCGGAGATGAATTCCAAGGTTGAAGATGATCCTTGTTGGCTCTCTAGTGATCCCAAAATTGCCTTTAACTGCTATTAGGGTTCCTTAATCTACTTAGCCTTTTTCTAAAACTCTATCAGCCGTTATATCATTCCTCCAAATTCCTTAATATACCTAATCGCGTTTTTTGCCTAATGGGCCAAGCCCAAGTGACCCAAATGCCCCCGTGTGGGCCCGGCTATGTCTAAAAATGCCCCGTGACCTGTTTACTACCCCCGGGTACACTTTTCCGACTATCTCGGCCCATCCGGACTCAACCGTACACTCAGAATTTGCATCCGAATTAATTTATAAAAATGTTTATCCCATCACCCCTTCAGTCTATACTGACTCCCGGTTGAGATAAGTGTCTACCCTGTTATTAATACTCGAAATGACTTAAATAAATAATTACTATTCACTTAGTAAATAACTTACTGTAAATATTAACCATTTATTCCTCGATTAATATTTAAATAAGATTTCCCTGATTAATTCAATTAAATTACGACTCACAAGTAATTTTAAATTCCCGAATTAATTAAAAATTTAATGCATGAAAATGCGGGGTGTTACACATATGGTATCAGAGCATCAGGTTCTAGTATCTATAGGATCGGTACGGCTTTACTATGATTTTTAGCGTAGAATTCTTTTGATATAGAGACTTATGATAGGATTATTGTACTCCTCTGCATATGCAACTTACGTCCTCCTGTTGTTGAGTATAGTTAATGTATTTCATATATGAGTTTGGTTGAGATGCGTACACCGAGCAATATAGGACGACCAGGGAGGGATGTTAGAAGGGATAAACAAGGAGAGGAGAGGCAGAAGACATAAAGTATTCTGAGAATGGTGATTTCGATCGAAGTCACCAAAATTATTATTCGGGAAGATGACAATAGGATAACCACTCGAGGATAGCGGTTTCCCAAAGCACCGTTGTAAACAACGGTAATATAATTTCAGACTCACCCATTGTTGGCAGGGGGAGAGTCAGGGGGACTCTTTGGAAGGGTCACCTGTAAGAATCTGGGAAAGAGAGGAATTACAATGGACCAATGGAAGGAAAGAATCCAAAGACAATTGTGTGGGGTGGAGGTCAGCGACACTCAAGATTAAAATTTTGAGCAAAATTTTTAGCTCATAGGGGCAGTATAAAGTGATGAGAGTTAGTCACTACGTATGAATAAATATGTTTGTAATTAAACGAGGGATTGGGTGCGGGCTCATAAGTGAATTTGGGCTTGTGAGTATACACAAGCGTGGATGGAAAGTTGATGAAGATGACTAGTGATGATGTCACCAAGGTCGTGAGTTTATGAGAGTATATCAACGCTTCCATGAGAAGGGATCCAAGAGGGTTGGAGAATCTAGCCGAAGAGCAAGACTATATTTAGCGGTGATAGTGAGACACCACATGAGGGTATGCCCAGTAGTGGACCCGTCAAAATAATTCAGATAAATTGAATTCCTAACAAGAGATGGTGAATTCAGTCAGGACCGTTTAGGCCAGTAATGACTTCTATAAGGCCTGTAGAGCCAAAGGGACAACGAAGGTAGCAATCAGGATCCAGGCCACTAAGTCTGAGAAAAGGACGCCTCGACATGGCCAGGGAGGCCAGTGAAAAAGGTTAATGGCATAGAAAGGTATCCTATGTGGGGGAAGTAGGACCACATGTATTGAATATGTCCACAGAAAGAAAGTGGGACAAGTCAAACTAGGAGGTAGATGGAAACCACAACAATGGGAAGAGCGAGACTTAAAGTAAGGAGATTGGGCTAAGGGAGTTTGGCCCAGAGATTTACAAACACATAACGGTAGGCTTGGACAGGACCAGGAAGGCCCTCAATAGCTAGAAGGGACGTGATTCTCAAGGTCGGTAGGGCCAAGAGGACATTGGGGAAGGCTAGAAGGGACGTGATCAGAGGGTGTAGGCCATGAAAGGAGAAGTATTACCCTAAATCAAGGTGGGGGAAACTACAGGATGAGATTCTGGATGTATAACCATTTTGGTAGACCTTGAATGAGTTCCGATGCGAGAGAACGTTTAGGAATCGGTCGAGTAGGCGAGACAGGTAGCGAATGGAAGTAATATGGTTGTGTAATCCAAAGTAGTATGATATTGATGTAAGTGACATGAGTGCGTCACAAGTAAGGTTATGATCACTAAAATTCGTGAGTGAGTCAGATTTAGTGGGTACGTTGGCCATGATGCCCATTTAATGTATCTAAATGTCATGAAATAGCGGAGTTCTTTACTTTCACCTACGAGAGAGCGGGTGGGTACACTAAGAGTATGTTGAAATTTCATGTGAGTTTACTACTTTTTGAGATTTGACTGGTTAGCGGTATGGTGATAGTGAGATCTCGTGTTCACTGTTCCAAGGTATGAATTATTTCTGCTAAGTATCACCTGAAAGAGGGTTGAGCTAATTGATGTGAGTATATATATGTTATTATATATTGGGTAGTAGACTTCTGTGTGTATGTTGTCTAGTTATAATTAATCCCGGTGTGTAGGACATTTACTGACGAGGTTCAGGGAAGATTGTTTTATTATCGAGCGGAGAGATATAGATCGTGATTTATTCGCACTAGGAAACTAGTGACAGTAACAACGTCGTGTTATAAGTGGTCCTTCGTAACATGAGAGAGGGGAGATATACTTTTTATGTCAAGAGACGATGATTTGGGGTACAATTATAAATTTGGAGATTTGTAGTTATAACAGAAAGTTGATAACTATATTTTCGATTTGAGCCAGAGAGAGTTGTATTATGATGATGTGAGAAACATTCAAGACTTTTTGAACCCCAAGTTGATGGGTGGGGCAATATCAGGAAGAATTAAATAGTAGTTGGCAGGGTGATCGAAATTAACCGAAAGATTTAGCTACGCTGAGAGTGTGGGGGCCGAACTTGAGAGAAGTATGTTACATAGATGATGTTGTGAGGTTTGTGAAAATGTGCACTAGTTATAGGGTGTATTGGAGCCTTGGGTAAAACAGAGTCTCACTTAGTCAGATGCCTAGAAGTTTTGGAGAAAACAAGGGAAATGATTTTTGGGTACATTTCGGAAAAAGGGAGAGTAAGAGGTCCTTAGTAACGTGAAACATTAAACATGAGGATCGGTGGTGAATGATACATAGTGGAGTTGTCCCTAAGTTACACCATTTAGGGATGAAAAAATGTTGATCCGAGGGTATCAGCTAGGATTTTTGTAATTTTGATGTTCCCAGTGATGGGATTTATGAGCATGAATAGTGACATTCATATTTGGGACATCCCAAAATCACGAAGAGGTCAGGGTTTCCATCGGGTTACGGAATGAATTGACCATAGCAGCATATGTGTTATTTTGGAGTGAGATATACTACCAATCAGCATATACAAATTTGTACTTGGAGAAAAGAAGTGGAACAAAACTAGGTGTTGTCCAAAATTGATGTGAATTAGGATAAGACCTTTCAGTCCCACCTCTGATCGAAAGTGTTAGGAGGTGATGGGGACAGAGATGCACATCATTCTAGACGTGTCACTCATACGTAGATAAGAAGTGGGGAGTAACAATCTTCTAGGACCCGAAGTGATTTGTGGTCCATCAGCGGGAAATCAAGTAAACTACGTCTCTTTAAGATAGCTCAAAAACCTAAGGAGAATTACGTCGCTGTGAGATAAGAGTGTGAAGTCTGACATGAGTAGTTAGGAAATTGTAGTGAGTATTTTCTCTGAAGAAGGTCACACGTTCGGCAACTAGAAATGGTCACCCATTAATGTGGGATTTTTCTAACAAGAGATAGTAGAGCCGACGGAATATAGGCTCGCCTTTTAAGGAACTATATGGTCGGAGGCCATTGAGTGGGAAATTAATGACCAGGGTTGGTTAGAGTATCTCCTAAAAAAGGGATCATGAGATTCAAAAAGAAGGGGGAAGCTAGCGCCGAGTTATGTTGGGTCGTTTCCTATTATTGAGAGGGTGGGACCGATAACACACAGACTAGGACTTCCAGAGCATCTACAGCGAATACCCGATGTGTTTCACGTGCTATCATTGAAGAAATATCGAAGGAGCATAAGAGCTTATAACACGTTCCACTTGAGAAAATTAATGTATATCCATATGTCTCATGCAACGAGAGACCGGTGACTATTTGGGATCTTAGTGAGCATAAGGTACGATCCAAGGTGTTGCCAAAAGTGCGAGTGTAGTGGGGACACCATAATATTGATGAGTAGACATGTAATCAGGAGGATAACATGTGATAGAAGTACCTAGACCTATTCACCGCAGGTATGTCCTAATCTCGGGGATGAAATTCCTTAAAAGGGGGGAAGTATGTAATACCCCATATTTTTGTGTATTTATAATTTAATTAATTCACGGAATTAATTGGGGAAGATATGTTGTATTTAAATTACGTGAGTGAAGTAATTTAATGTGATTAGATGTGAAATATGATTATTAAATATTAATCGAGATATAGATATTGATTAATCTTATAGTATGAAATTTACTAAGTGTGAAAAGTAGATAATTGCTAATTATTGTAATACGGCATAGTGGGTGATATATGTGTATTTTATTTTATCTCAATCGGGAGTCGCGTGTAGACTATTTTGAGGTTGAGAAAGGAAATATATTCCAGTGACTCAGATGATAATTTGGATGTCAAGAATGATCCCGAATGGGTCAAAATAGTCAAAAAGTATACCCGGGGGTATTGTTTGGGTCTCGAGTCAATTTTAGACCCAACCGGCACCTATTGAGGATATGTTGGTTATTTGGAAAATAGAGGCTAAGGTACCAACAAAATTATAAGTGTTATAAATAATGTTTAATACTTGAGGCTGCGGTTAAAAATCATCAAACCCAAAGGAAGACAGTAGAGAGGAAAGAGAAACCAATTTTCAAGGCTTGGGAGGTATTCTTGAAGAATTGGACCCAAATCTTGCATCCTAATCATCTAAGGAATACGGATTCGAAGAGAGAAACATACATCCATTAGAAACACCATGAATTAAGACCCTACAAACCTAGAGGCAAGTTGTTTATTCCAATTATTTTAAAGTTATAATACCCATGTTGGGAAGGTTTCTTGAATTGATGATATAACACATATTCTTGGAAGAAAAAAGTTATTTTTGATGCATGTTATGGGTAGGGGTTTAATGTAATGTGATTCATATATGTAGAGGACTGATAATATGTAGATTAGTAATTATAAATACGAATTAAACTTGGGTTTTATGTTAAAAATTGAAGAAGAACATGGAAATCTAAGGTTTTGAGGATTTTATGATTTAATTCGTTCTTGATTAATTATTGTGATGATTTGGTGTAAAAATCACGTTGGAATTGATCCTAATGCATCTAGTAATGGTTAGGGACAATTAGTTTAAAGTTTGATGATGTATTAAGAGAGTTGGAAATTTAAAATGGTGGAAAAACGCATGAACTGGGCGAAAGAGACGAAGTGTAGGTCGACGAACTGGTTCGGTCCTTTGGGAAAAATTTCTGAATTTTCTTTTTGGGCCTAGTCCTTCTGAATGATTATCGTGGAGACTTTCGAAACATTACTGGGATATAATAAGAGAGTTATTATGTTACGGTAAGCCTATATTTGGTTCATGATTTAGTCTTATTAAGGGAATTAAGACGAGAATGAATTGTGTTAAAGTATGTCTTAATCGATTGGAGAGAAAGATAATGAATTACGAAAAGATAGAATAATGTAATAAGTAGACCGGTAGGGTAAATATTGATTTAAATACTGAAATTTATAAAGTGGTTACTAGGAGCCTTAGAGTTGTGTGAATACTCATGAATATGATAAGTGGAATAAATCGTAAAGTAAATAGTACGGTGAGTATACGAGAGAAATATTCTCCATACAAGTGGGAATAATTAGGTTGTGTGAATACCTATAATATTAATACTTAGGTGACGTGAACACCTAAAGTATACTAAATGTATTGGGGTCGCGGGAACATCCGGACCAATACATGAAAATTTTGTGAATACTTTCGAATACGATGAGTGGGATAATTCGTAAAGAAATTTAGTACGACGAGTATATGAAAGAAATATACTACGTTCAAGTGTGAATACCTAGTTTGGGTAAATACCTATCAAATGAATATTTAGGCGGTGTGAATACCAAAAGTATATTATATGTATTAGGTATCCGGACCAATACATGAAAGTTCGAGTTGGGGTCAAGGACTATCCGGACCAATATCGAACAGAAATAATATTTGGGTTGATTGAACATCCAGAGGAATATATATATATAGCATTTACATTAGGGTCGAGGGCTATTCGAACCACAGTGAATAACAAAATAAATTGGGGTTGAAGGAACATCTGAACCAATGAATCCTTAATGTGTGATAGGAGGATGTTATAGTGAAATATATATCTATTTGTATATATTATGTGGGAAATATATACCGTGCAGTGTATCTACTTATGTGAGATAGCATACAGTTAGATAGTGTATATCTAAAAAGAATGAATTAAGTCGAGAAACTTAATTATATGATTCATCTAATATCATATGTGAATGTTATTTAAAATTGTGTATATCGGAATGATAAATTAAGTGGAGAAACTTAATGTAGTGATTTAAAGAATAATATTCGAGGAATGTTACTTATGTCGGAAATTAACACTTGAGAGATGTTAATAAAATTAATGTATTGTATGGGCGGTACGTGAACTTAGATGTATAGATAAGTTTGGTTGAATACTGTAGTCTAGTTAGCTTGGGTATCATAGCTAGGTGGGATAAGTATAGAACGTTATTGCGTGCACTATAGATGAGAGGTGAGGAAAACTGAAGAGAGAGTGTACGTGAACATGTGTAATCAATAACCGAATTTAATGTTATAAACACTTGCTAAATATTTTGAAAACGTTTTGTGTACTCACACTTGCTATAAAATATTTTTTTTAAACCTTTTAGGTGTCCATCCACAAGGACGCCAAGCGTGACTTCATTTCGGGGACTCGGAGCTGTAGTACTGTGGATTCTGATAGGATTTGATTTGATTAGACGATTCCTCCATTCCGATCTAGTGTAGGATCTCATTTTATATTCCATGTATGGACATGTTATCCGTTAACAATTTTCAGTTACTTAGTTCATATATATTATGGGGTATTTGGTCTTGGATCTTTGGCTAATGGTCTATTCAGCAAACCTTTATTTATTTACATATTGTGATAGTTGAACCCTAGTATATTGTGAATGTTTAATTTATTTTCCACATTGTTAGATTTATCTATTTTAAAGAAAGATAAAATTTGGCACCGGTCTAATTTTGTTAAGGGCCACCTACATAGGCCGATGCGCAAAGACTTTATGTGAGGAAGTAAACTATTTGCGAAATAAACTCCAGCTACCTACGAGTTAACTATGTTATTCAAGAGGGGACCAATTCAAACTTTTCTTGAATTGCTAACTTAGCTAAAACAGATTTTAGTTTGCCAAGTCAATTAACAGTCCTATTTATTATCTTGAGTTAACTAGGTGTCAAAATAGATAATATATGATTCAATTATTTAGGTGTGTTTCTAGTATTTAACCTACTTTTTCGTATGAGGTGAGATATTGCAAATTTTAATGTAAAGCATGAGGTATTTATTTTACGTCTCAAAAACCCTTCCCCGGGAAAAAAGACGAACTCCTCTAGGATTTACGTAATCTACTTCCACTAAAACAATAAAACCAACAGGAACGAGTTACAATCAACAAACTTGACAACTAAAGAAGATAGATGTAGCGATTACTCCACACGACCAAGACTCCTCCCTGGTTGCTTATGTTTCTCTCTCTTTAAGTCTGTCCTCGCTTGTTATTGCGTTCCACACTTCTCAAGTTCTACCTTTTGCTCTTCTAGCTCAAGATTATCTCAGTGCCTGTTGTGTTATTTGCTAGTGAAGTGATAGTGTGTGGTGTACTATCCTATATGACACACACCCACACTTAATAAATGCACACCAAATGCTATGCAACAGATTATATCTCCTATATATCTTCGCAAGTCTTATGTTACTCAAATCAAGTCTTCTTGACTTTCAATACAGTTTTGAAAAACTTTATTTTCTTTCTTATAAAAATTGAACACTAGACTTGTTCAAATATTTACACAAATAAGTGTCTACGTGAATACAACGTGAATAGATATATGTGAGTGATATGAGATGAAAACAAATCCTGAAATCACTTACAGAATCACGTAATCATGTTCACAGAATAATAACTTCAAATATATTCAATAAAAATAGACAGTAAAAAATTCACAATCTTACTTTTCAGAAAACAAATATTAGATTAAATCAGATTTTAATCTAAAATCTTATCAAGACTATTTTCACAAATATTTGAGATTAAATCAAAATAGTCTTTAAACACTAAAGAAAATAATATTCAGTCAAGATTTTAAATCTTTACAAACTACATCTCAAAAGTCTTAGATTTAACTTTCTAAACCACAAACAATACAAATCTGAATATTACGAAATATTTTTTGAAAAATATGTTTTAAAACAAAATGTTTAAAAACATTCAAGATCTCACAAACAAGTCACAAACAGAATATTCACATAAAAATTAATTTCGTGACTAGTGTGTGTTGTGTACAAATCTTAGATCTAAAGACTGATCTAAATAATACACACAAAAATGAGAGAACTCACTTACAAAAATTATATATTCTTGAAAAATCGTAAGTGCAAATTTAGAATGAGAGAAATCCAATCTTCATTTTCGTTTTGACAGAAATCAACACTTGAAGATGACACAAAAATAATTCTGGTTTAATCTCTCTCTCTAAAAATTTTGACAGAGTTTAACTACAAAAATAAATTTTCTCAGCTCTATAAAAATAATACACAAAGGGTACTATTTATAGAGTGCACAAGTGTGTGTAGGTTGGTGTAAAATAGAATCACATGGATTGACACAAGAATACACACATCCGTTGATAAAAATAGATCTGAGGGCTCACAAAGAAACACAAAGTGTTGTATTAAATGTGTGACATGTGTAGATCAAGTTGTAACACCCTAACTGAACAAGAAACATACAGGACAAGCATATAACATAACATCCACACACAAATAATGAACTTTAATGGGTCAAACTCGGAAGGCCACAACTAAGGCCATTCATCGCGGTCAAATCGCTATCTGTTATGGCAGCTATGGGTCTATTCGGCCAGAACCAAAGGACCACCCAAACTGGTAAAAATAACATATAAGCATACTCACATATAACATACATCTACATATATTAATGTAATATAAAATATATATATATATATATATATATATATATGATCAAGTACGCACATATATACATATAATAATATACTACTACATATGCACATATGAATATGTTGACAGATATTAAAATAAGACATGCATGCATACATATTAACATGAAAACATCTAAACACGCATAAAAATTGTTTTTAACTTCAAATATTTTATTCTGAAAATTTTATAAAAAAAATATTTTGTGTCAAAAATTTATTTTCACAAAAATATTTATTTTTATAAAAGTTTCAAATAAAAGCATTGAACTCGAAAAAAATTATTATGACGAAACATAACATTATCATAAGATATGATAAATTACATGCACATGCAACGTGGTGTCGTGTCTTACGTGACAAAAATTCCTATGAGCCATCAAAAACGAGAAATACATTTTTCTGAGAGGGCGGACTAAATTGAGTGCTCATTTGATGAAGATGAACAAGGAGTGCTTGGCGTCGATAGGGGACACACAATCCTAATTTACAAAAATATTTTGTCAAAATTCACGTCCAACTAGATGAAGTCCTATATAGCTAAAGCACGGAAAGCAAACCCTGGGTGTGCTCTATATAGGGCCCTTCAAACTCCCCCATTGGACTAATTTTGACAAAACCCTTGAGTACATCAAATGATAGACTAAGGTAAAATAATTCCTAAAATGTCCCATACAAAATAGTATCTATCTACCCACCCATCCTAGAAAGGAAAAAGACGCACGACTCGGATGCACGGTTGATGAAAACCTGCAAAACATAAATACACTTTCTGTCGAGAAATCAAGTTAGTAGCATTTGCTCTACCAAAATATTAATATGACAGAATTAAATGTGCAGGAAATTATAAGACATGATATGTATGAAGAATATCAACAACATAAGAATAGAATGTGTAATCAACTCTCCCCCATTTTGGCTAAATTAGACAATGGTAAGGAGAAAAAAATAAGTGTTTATAATCTGCAAAATAAGCGTGTCCTACATCAAACATGGCTTTAAGAGATACCAGTTATTAGTAGATACCTTTATCCTAAATCCTCGAAGATCTAGTAATCAACGTATGCTGAATAAACACAAGAAAAAATTCAAGTACAATCTTTCCAATCAAATGTTAAAGTTACTTCTAAACAAGAGTCATCATAAGGAATAGAAAGCATATCAGCAAGCTGGAAATCATAAGCAATAGTAGGAACTACCCTAATTTGTTTATGAATTTTTGGAGCATTAAATTGGTACGAATATCCATTAGCATCATAATACTTGGTAACTCCACTTTGTTTAAACTCACCTCCCCCATCATTGAATAAATCTAAGGGTGTGGTGGTGTTTAAGTCCTTAACCTTATCGTGAGGAGACTTCATGATTTTCTCACTCTCGCAAGGGTCACATACATTAGTTGGACATTTCTTTGACTTTAAAAATCCACTTGAGGTCTCAAGTCACAAGTCATAATCCAAATAGGCAAAGTTTTCAAAGATTTTTGAGGTTTTTGAAATTTAGGATAATATTTATTTTTCGAAAATGTGTTCTTGTCAACATGAGGCCTAGACTTATTAAAGAAACGATTCCAATTATTATTAATGCGCTGCCTATGAAAATTTGTAAATCGCTTCACATTTTGGTTTTGAGTTTTAAAATGAGTACCTTTCTTGCGATTGTCAAGGCATTCCCAGTTTTGGTGACCAAAAACATCACATGTAGAACATAATTTACTAGAAGTAGGTAGGACTGATTGGAAGTGTTTTTCCTCTACATGCTTGGCAGATTCATTAGGAACAAATAGTTTAGGAGGTCTATAGAGTCTCTTGGCAGGAGGGCAATATTTTAATGTAGACGGTTCTACAAAATTCTCTATGAAATATTCAATGTCCCTTTCATAATCACTTTCTATTAAAACTTGTTTTCCTTTATCCTTTTCAGACAACTTACTTTCCAACAGAAAAGCCATTTCTTCTTGGGCATTTACAAATAAGATTGGTCTACTTGAATCAACATTTTCAAGAGGACCCTCATATCCAAATCCTCTAGTATCACCCTTATATCGTTGTTCAGCAAGCAATTTGTCAAGGACAAAACATTTTATATCACGACTACAACACATTTTGAAAGAAGTTTCACAAACTTGTTTGGATTTTTCAACTTGCAAAAGAGCTTCATTATATTTTTCTTCAAAATAAGATAAAATTTCATTTAAAGTCGTAATCTGAAATTTAAAATCAAGTGACTGTTTTTCAAAATCAATTTTGACATTATTCATTTTAATGGAATTTTGTTGAACAATCTTATATTGATTCTCTAAGGTATCACTAAGAATTTTAACCAAATTCGATAATTATTGTCTATTTTGCAAAATCCTGACATACAACTTCGAGTAATCATCATAGCCAACAAAATTTCCCTGTTCATTAGTGTCCGTGTGTGAATTGTTGCTATCATCAGATTTAGTGTCATATAAGTCACGTGTAACATCAAACGGAGCAGCTATTTCAAGCATAGAAGGTTGACTAGCTAATAAATATTTAACAGCATCAATTAAATCAAGTACTTCATCAAAATTAGAATCAGAATGAGAATCATATTCAGAATTAGTCATTCCTGCTAAGTATACATCTCCACAACAATCATAAACTTCTCCTAAAAAATCAAGGTAATTAGAATCAGAATTTTCAAACCTAAGTAATTGACTTGAATCATTTATTGATAACAAGGTAAAAAGACTTGGACAAAAGTTTTGGAAAATGATCTTTTTAAAGTCTAGCTCTGATACCACTTATTAAGGTCCACCTACATAGGCCGATGCGCAAAGACTTTATGTTCGAAAGTAAACTATTTGCGAAATAAACTCCAGTTACCTACGAGTTAACTATGTTATTCAAGAGGGGACCAATTATAATTTTTCTTGAATTGCTAACTTAGCTAAAACATAATTTAGTTTGCCAAATCAATTAACAGTCCTATTTATTATCTTGAGTTAACTAGGTGTCAAAACAAGTAATATATGATTCAATTATTTAGGTGTGTTTCTAGTATTTAACCTACTTTTTCGTATGAGGTGAGATATTGCAAATTTTAAAGTTAATCATGAGGTATTTATTTTACGTCGCAAAAACCCTTCCCCGGGAGGAGTTACCTAATCTACTTACACTAAAATAATAAAACCAACAGGAACGAGTTATAATCAACAAACTTGACAACTAAAGAAGATAGATGTAGCGATTACCCCACACGACTAAGACTCCTCCCAGGTTTCTTATTCTGCTCTCTCTTTAAGTCTGTCCTCGCTTGTTATTGAGTTCTACACTTCTCAGCTTCTCCCTTTTGCTCTTCTAGCTCAAGATTATCTCAGTGCCTATTGTGTTATTTTCTAGTGAAGTGATAGTGTGTGGTGTACTATCCTATATGACACACACCCACACTTAATGAATACACACCAAATGCTATGAAACAGATTGTATCTCCTATATATCTTCGCAAGTCTTATGTTACTCAAATCAAGTCTTCTTGACATTCAATAAAGTTTTGAAAAACTTTCTTTTCTTTCTTATAAACTTTGAACACTAGACTGGTTCAAATATTTACACAAATAAGTGTCTACGTGAATACAACGTGAATAGATATATGTGAGTGATATGAGATGAAAACAAATCCTCAAAAATCACTTACACAATCACGTTATCATGTTCATAGAATAGTGACTTCAAATATATTCAATAAAAACAGACAGTCAAAAATTCACAATCTTATTTTTCAGAAAACAAATATTAGATTAAATGAGATTTTAATCTAAAATCTTATCAAGACTATTCTCACAAATATTTCAGATTAAATAAAAATAGTCTTTAAACACTCAAGAAAACAATATTCAGTCAAGATTTTAAATCTTTACAAATCAGATCTCAAAAGTCTTAGGTTTAACTTTCAAAACCACAAGCAATACAAATCTGAATATTACCAAATATTTTCTGAAAAATATGTTTTAAAACAAAATGTTTAAAAACATTCAAGATCTCACAAACAAGTCACAAACAGAATATTCACATAAAAATTAATTTCGTAACTAGTGTATGTTGTGTACAAATCTTAGATCTAAAGACTGATCTAAATAATACACACAAAAATGAGAGAACTCACTTACAAAAATTATATATTCTTGAAAAATCTTAAGTGCAAATTTAGAATGAGAGAAGTCCAATCTTCATTTTCGTTTTGACATAAATCAACACTTGAAGATGACACAAAAATAATTCTTGTTTAATCTCTTTCTCTAAAAATTTTGGCAGAGTTTAACTACAAAAATAAATTTTCTCAACTCTACAAAAATAATACACAAAGGGTACTATTTATAGAGTGCACAAGTGTGTGCAGATTGGTGTAAAATAGAATCACATGGATTGACACAGGAATACACACATCCGTTGATAAAAATAGATTTGAGGGCTCACAAAGTGTTGTATTAAAAGTGTGACACATGTAGATCAAGCTGTAACACCCTAACTGAACAAGAAACATACAGGACAAGCATATAACATAACATTCGCGCACAAATAATGAACTTTAATGGGTCAAACTCGAAAGGCCACAGCTAAGGCCATTCATCGCGGTCAAATCGCAATCTGTTATCGCAGCTATGGGACTATTCGGCCAGAACCAAAGGACCACCCAAACTGGTAAAAACAACATCTACGCATACTCATGTATAACATACACCTACATATATTTAAGTAATATACACTATATATATATATATGATCATGTACGCACATATATACATATAATAATATAAAACTACATAGGCACATACGAATATGTTGACAGATATTAAAATAAGACACGCATGCATACATATTAACATGAAAACATCTAAACACGCATAAAAATTATTTTTAACTTCAAATATTTTATTCTGAAAATTTTATAAAAAAAATATTTTGTGTCAAAAATTTATTTTCACAAAAATATATATTTTTATAAAAGCTTTAAATTAAAGCATTGAACTCAAAAAAAATTATTATGACGAAATAGAACATTATCATAAGATATGATAAATTACATGCACATGCAATGTGGTGTCGTGTCCTACGTGATAAAAATTCCTATGAGCCATCGAAAATGAGAAATACCTTTTTCTGAGAGAGCAGAGTGAATCGAGTGCTCATTTGATGTAGATGAACAAGGAGAGCTTGGCGTCGATAGGGGACACACAATCCTAATTTACAAAAATATTTTGTCAAAATTCACTTCCAACTAGATGAAGTCCGATATAGCTAAAGCACGGAAAGAAAACTATAGGTGTGCTCTATATAGGGACCTTCAAATTTCACTTAGGTGGTTAGTAATGAAAAAAAATTTGACGGTGATGCTAAAAATGAACCATATGATAAACCCATTTTAATTTAATAAAGGCCTGATCAAACAATGTTTAATTAGACAGGGTGTCACATCCGTCTCATAAGGTAAACGTTTTGAGATGGCTGCTAATATGATGTCTTAAAAACTGATTGTTTTTAATACCGCTAATTTTACATGTATCAAAGGTGGTTTTTAGAGACTCAAATTTTAGTCGTCTATAAAAGTCCAGTCTCAAAAAGTACATTTTTTTGTCGTGTCAGAACGATTGCCCGATAGATTATTTTGTTTTGATAAATATGAGCGTGCAATGGAAAAGGATACAAAGGGAGTAAATATTCTATGCATGAAAGGCCACCATTGCCAAGTGCCTAAAAAAAAGGAAAAGAAAGGAAAATGGCATAGTCTATGTTTTTTAATTGATCATCAAAGTGTGATGTCTTCAAAAGAGAAAAAAATGAATGTGTGTATTTTGATGGTATTCTAAGTTTAAGATCAATGGGTTTGTACAATGACTCCTAGTTATTCATAAGGTTTGATGATATTGATCTGAAAATAATCAATATTTTCTAAGCTAGTGTGCATTGTGTATGTTTGTCCATTTTGAGTTTTCTTTATTTGTCACTTGAGGCTAATCCTAAGTTTGATGAATTAATGAGATCAAATATTACTCCATGGACTATCTTGAGTGGTTGGGATATGATTCTTTGTTTGCTAGTTCCCTCCCCTCCACTTCATACCACATTTGTATTATACACATTTATGCCATACGAGTGTGAAAAGCTATTTTGTTTTGTATTTTTTGTGGTGTTTATACCTACCTATATATATATATATATATATATATATCCATTTTGTTGTATGATATATGGTTATTGATATATATGGTATTTGTTTTGAGCCTTTGAGTTCCATTTGTCCATGTTTGTCATATGCTTCATCATTGTATCACATTGTCATATTATAGGATCATACTAATATATTTTGTTCTTTTGTTTACATTAGTATTATTTGTTTTATTGTTTGGATTATTTGGGTGTTTGTCTTGCCAAGTTTGTTTGTCATTTCATGTTTCATTTCACATCACATGATATGCTTGTTTCCTTTATATTCACTTGTGTTACATTATGGGAGAGAAGTTGTTTCATATTATTCACTACACCTTTATCTATTATCGAACAAAAAGGGGGAGACTTATATCTTAAAAGGGGAGAAGTATAACTTAAGGGGGATGCATACTTTAAAGGGGAGGTGCTTAAAAAAGGAGGGAGTTAGGTCTTTATTTTTGGTTTATATATTTTTATATTCTCTTTGCATTTTAAAGGTATGTTAAGTTTCCATGTTTTCAATTATATGCGACAATGTTTCACAAGAGCAAAGCTAGTCAAGTTTGTGTTGGTATACTGTTTGTACTTTTTCCTTGTTGGGATGGGATTGAGTAATTAGAGAGCTTGACGGCCAGTAGTTTTTTTTTGTTTTGTGTTTTGTCCCACAATAGTTAAAGGGGAGATTTGTAAGGAAATTTTTTCGAGTGGAGTCAATATTTATGTATATTATCCTTATTAAGTCTTGGAAAACAAATCATAGGTTAGGCCATGGGTTTAGTTTGTCCTTCAAGCCTCTAATATTTAATTGAACATCATAATATCCAAGTGAAAGGCGACATCGAGTACATGTCAAAGTCCATGCCGAGTTTCGTATTCAACGTCCATAGGATCTCAAGAGGTATGAATGATTATTATGTTTGATCCGTCGATACATGTTTGGGTTTTGCTTTTAAAACATTTATTGAGGCCATTTTTGAAAGATAATTTTCAAAGAAATATATTTTTAAGTTTCAAATTCATTTGAACGATTTTTCTTTTTTGTTCAAACGAGTTTGCACAATCCGTTCGAATGAAGTTCGTTTTTGTTCAAATGAGTTGGGGTTTTTGTTTGAGCGAGATGGTTTTGTTTTGTCATAATATTATCACGTGTAGATAGTTTGAAGATGGTTTAAAGGAGTTTGGTAATTTTGTTCATACGAGTTTTATTTTGTTCAAATTGGAATGCATAGTTTTTTCAAACTCCCCTATGTATTACGTTCGATCGAGTTTTCTTAGAATGCATGACGAATTGAAATTATGAAAATGTATAAATACTTTTCTTGGCACATCAATTTCATCTGAAGGGTTGCAAAAACATTTTTTCTTATCTAACCAGTAGGACTCTAAACCCTAGCAACCCGAATTTATGGGTTACTCGTAGTCAACCTTGTTCGACCCGAGCGTTAGGTTCGAAGAGCAAGGAAACAACCTATATAATGTTGCTAACACAGTTTTATCTTAATTAAAATTTCACTTTTTTAGCATGTGATTCCAATTTTAGGTTCAAATTACGCCAGGGACCCATAGGAAGCATCCCCGAAGTCCAAGAATACAAAGCTACTAACGAAATATTAAATGAAACCTATACCTAACCTGTCGTAACAAAGATGTGGGTGTGAGCCAATGCCCAGTGGGAATATACAAATGCAATATAGAAGAGAATAACATAAAGAAGACTCTGACACATTATACCTACATGCACAAGCAAGTACCTTGTATGTGTGTATATATACACTTAATGCATGAAGCCGTTTTACTTTCGAAAACATTATTTATCCTGATTAATTTACCCTTAACATCATAAATAGAATTATTCTTTCTTAAGTTGGCGTTTATCCCTCTATTTAGTACACACAATTAAATACTTGAAACCACTACACTCCGTTTAACATGAATCATTTCTTTACTGAAATCACCCTTTCCATTTAAAATAATGCACAATAATGTTTCCTTGAAAATAACCTCTTTCTACACACACAAACACTGTCTTAGACAATACTCCTTTAACCTTTGAAAAACCTTTTCACAACACACCCTTGTGTTAAATCACGGGTTACACCTTCTTAGGTTGCTTAACTCCCCCATTTACCATTACACTCTCCCTTTAATTTACTTTATGGACATTAATTAATTTACACATTCATTGTCCACTTTATCATTTATCGAAACGTTCATTAATTCATTCAAGTTAGGTTTTCTTAATACATTTTGCCACACAACCCGTTTCTTGATATGTTCCTTATTCCTTTATTTTATTCTCAAAATCTTCCAATGAACTGCGTAATTTAATGGGCTCCACACTGCTCTATAGCCAGTTGTTATGGATTTTTCACCCCAGGGTTTTGGGCCCTACTTAATTATCCCTGAGTCGTCTGAGTTCCTTTATGTGTTTTAATATTTTAAAATGTTTACATTGCTCCTTCTTTCCTTTTTATACCCATCCAAAGCTAAACCTGGGGTTTCACCCCAATTTATATTACATTTTAAAATTATCATTTCATGTCCTCTACACTTTATTTTTAATTTTGTTTCAAATAATATTCATTTAATAACCATTTGTGTAACACCTTTTCCAACATTAAAAATATTCAACTTTAAGTAAAATTACCATTTTACCCATTTGTTTACAAACTCCTCTTTTACTCCATTTTTATAAGTGTTAATTTCCCAAAACACCATTAAGTTGCCCACACTAACTTCTTAAGTGTTTTTAAACACCTTAATACGTTTTAATCTTTTTGGAGTAACTTCCCTTTAAATTGGAAACGTCTTTCTTCCATTATTTTCTTTCCAAATTCATAAGTGTTAATCTTTCAAAAATATTATTAAGTTACACACACCAGCTTCCCAATGTTTAACCATTAATGCTTATCCAACATCTTTACTAACCATATTTCCAAATTAGACATCTATTTACTTCTTTATTCAAGAAATTTAATTACATTTAAAGAATACTTTTATAAGAACATGTCATTTCCTTTTTATCAATACATGTAGTCTTACGATCATATATCCATTACACCTTTAACCCATTTTTCACATGCTTTGAAGATATGAATTTCTACTTTTCTTATTCCATGTTTAAACCCAACAATACTTTCTTTAAACTTGTTCACGTATTTTTTTTATCAAAATGCTACAAGTTTATATTCATGAGAAGATGGATTTTAAATTCTACAATCCTATTAAATGGGTTAAACATACATTTAATCCTAGAAATTCATAATACCATCAAAATGCACTTTTAAGTCATAAAAGATATTTTTCTTTCTCAAACTCAACAAATTGTCATCTTCTATAAACTTTACATTATTGTAAGAAACTATGAAACATTATTTCACCAATGTTTTAGCAAAACCAATCACCCTTTTCAAGCATTCTATTTCATAAAATGTTTGACATAGATTTTTAAGAAAATACACTATTTTCATAAAAATCTCAATCTTTATTTTAAGAAATTTTGAAATATTTGTTCATTATTATTTTTCAATAAAATAACATTTTTTTAACATTTTTATTTTATAAAAACGTTTATTACTTACTATACATAATTTTCATCATCTAATCAATACATCCCACTCATGTAATCTAACAACAAGACCACAAATACACAAAATATAGTCTTAATACTAAGAGTACGATTTCTCACCTCAATGAAGCTCCATCAATGGTAGGTATAGAATGTCAAGGAATATGGAAAGCTCCTACCTCCTAAGGTGACCTCAAGGAGGTTTCCCTACCCAAAAGTAGGTTCCATCTATCTTCCAAGAAAAACCCATTACAAAATCCACTTCAAACTCCATGAAAGTTCCATCTTCATCTTCTTTAAAAACTCCCCAAAAAACCTCACAAATTCGTAACTATGCCCAAAAATGGTGGAAATGGGTGTATATGTTCCAAATGTGGTGGAATACATAACAAATACGAGTGTATAAGGTGGAGAGGGGGTGGTATCATGGCGGTTTGTGGTGGTGGTAGAGTGTAGAGAGGCTAAAATGATGGAGTAAGACCACCCATCCCACTCTCTCTTCTTCTAACTCCAACAGAAAAAATGAGCCCAAATAACCCTTATAAAACCCTAAAAAATATGAAAATCCCATTTTGCCCAATTTGGCCTCATCTGAGCTCGACAACTCAAAGATCCAAGGGACAGAAATGTGACAACACACGATGACAATCAAATTTAAATATTTTCAAGGCACCTCGTTCGAACGACATGATCTTCATTCGAACGACATGTCCATCTCGCTTGATACATGGCTTCGCGCAACCTTCGTGCGACCTGAGATTGTAATGCAGTGGAACCTCATGTGAAGGTCATTTGAACATCGCTTTAAATGACATATAAATCTCGTTCGAACAAATCTACTATCGTTCGAACCCTCTAAATTCTAATTCTTTTATTTTCTTCCATTTTGACACACAACTTCCAAAAATTATCCTCAACCCTTACTTCATTACGATCTATACAAGATTTAAATGAATTATCAGTGCAGGGTATTACGTACACCCTTTGTTTGAGATTCAAGTATCATCATACATATGTCTATTTAAGAACTCGTTTGTTCTTCCACCAAGAATATTTTCTCTTCATTGAGTGTTGTTCGAGTGGTGGAGACCGTGTTTTCATTATACGATGGTTAAACCAATCAAGAGGCAAGTAAGATCAGTGGGATACTTAGATGTGAATGTCAGTAGGCTCTTGAGCACCCGGGTTGTGTAGGCTATTGGATGATGTCCTACAGTGGCTAAGAAAAAGGTAATAAGTAATAATAAAGTGAGTCAAGGATCAAAGGAGTCGAGTCATTGAGTAAGTCTAAGGTGTTCTTGTACATAGACTTATATCGTAATTGACTTGTATGGCTAGGCCATTCGAGGTTTTTCCCATTGTAAGTTTTCCCCGTACATCGTTGTGTTATTGTTTGCTCTATTTTATTCTTGATATATCACTAAGATGCATGCTTAGGTCAAGATAAAATGGGTAAATTGTTTACCCAACATACTAAGTTAAATTTTGCAATGTTTAAAACTTATTTATTATTTCTTAAAATTAAAAAATGGTGTTTGTTTGGAAATCTAGTTTAACCCTATTGGCACTAGCGTTTCTCAGATTGGTATCAGAGTTTCATTTGGTTTATTCTTATATTACTATTGGGTTTGTACTATTATACTTTTATTTTATTTTAATCAAATTTAAAATGATACAAAATTTTCAAAATCTTATATTATTTATATCTGGACCTGATCAATCTATTTATGGATTTTATGGGGTGTCACATTTCTTTATCTAAGGATTAGAGTACTAAGACACCTTATTAAATGGATAGGATGAGGAATATACCTTATACTTATATAGTTGGAAGCCTCATATATGATATGGGGTGTACAAGAATGGATATCTTCTATGCAGTTGACATGGTTAGTAGATTCCAATCTAACCCAGGTGTGGAGCACTGGATATCTATTGAGCACATTCTCAAGTACTAGGAAAGGACTAGAGATTATGTGTTGTTTTACTCAGTGGATAATATAGTAACTATTAGGTACACACAATCATACTATTAGTCAAATAGGAATTCTAGCAGATCGCCTCGGGTAATGTGTTTACCCTAAGAGGTGGAGCCATACGTTGGTAAGGGTATCAAGAAATCATATATTACCTATTCGACCATGGAAGCTAACTATGTTATCTCTTAGGAGGCAAAAAAATAGGTTGTTTCGATCCAGAACATCCTAATTGACTTGGGCGTGGATCCTTTAGTGCAGTTGGCTATTACACTTTAATGTGGTAATATCAGTGTTTTTACAAATTCGAAAGTACCAATGACACATAATAGGGAGAAGCATATTGAGCACAAGTATTGATTCACGATATAATGCATAAGGATGAAGTCATCGTGTCCAAGAGTGCATCTCAGAATAACCCCGTGGATCCTTTTACGAAGAGCTTAGTAGCTAAGACTTTTAATATTCATGTAGAGGGAATGGGAGTCAAGTGCATGGCCATATGGATTTAAGACCAAGTGGGAGATAGGTGGGTTTTAAATCTTTAAACCATATAAAGACATTTTATATATTAATAAAGGATGGTCTTATTCATTTTGAAATGAGAATCGTGTTTGTGAGAACACTGTATATATTATTCTTTTAAATATATTATTTCATGTGTTTGTCGGTCAATGATACTTAGTAGGAATTCCGGTGAGTTGTGTTCTTCTTGATTATAGGAGATCAAAATTTAGATTCTAGTACTATTGAATCATTCACAACCTAGATAGGAAGTTCACATCCTATCGAAATGGTTGTGATACCCTCCCAGTGGTTTATATCAATATACGGGAACCAATATGATGCTTTGAGAACTTGTACGATAGTTAAAAAAAGGACTATGATTCGTACATCTAATAATTTATTTAACAAAGCTACCCCTGAGATTTAAGTTTAAGGGCTATCTTGATTAGACTTAGATAATTTCATGCCATTTGCAAATGGAGTATAGATTCTTAATCTCAATAATTATTGTAAAAAACATGTCGGTGTGATAATTGATTAAATTAATTCGCAAATTTCTTCGTTGGCACACTTATTTAATTAGAGTCAATTTGAACCAAAATAATTTAGACCCTAAATATGCATCTATGTGTGTGCGTGTGTCAAACCATAAATAGATAAAGCATGCGACACAAATATTCGGGAAAAATCCCCGAAGGGCAAAACCTTTTATTTCTAGAACTTTGAAGAATTCACAAGACCATTGACTTACATACAACCTAATAATCGCCCACAAGTGTAACGCACGGTGTCTTCGTCAAACCTTCAAAGAAACGGCTAGAAATGTCATCGGCTGGAATCTCCCGCACGAACTCCATATGGTGAGCAATAAAGAAGAAAATGGCTTCTCCACAAGTGTGAACTTTATAAGGAATCCCTCCACAATGGCACGTAGCTCTCCGGTTGTAGAGTTCTCCCCACAAATATTAAACCACAGCAAAGTGTGTTCTTCAACACCAAAACAATTCACCAAAGTATAATTGAATTTTTGTGAATTGTAAACAAAAAAGGATTAAACCCAAAAAGAAGAAGTCAAAAAGGATTCTGGTTTAGCAATTTTTTGGTTCTGTAAAACGCTGGGACTTCTTAATGAAAACGAAACCATTTAATGAGTATTTATAATAAAAAAATGCCGCCTAGGTATTAGAGCTCGTTCGAACAAGATAAGGGTCTCACGCGAACGACGTACAGATGTCGTTCAAATGACATCTCGTGACATCCATATATCGCTCGAACGAGATAGCTATCTCACTTGAATTACCAGGGTGTCAAAATCGAGGTACACTTCAGGACTTAGAAAAAATACTCATACACGAATTTTGACGAAAAAGTCCGCTCCAACACTTAGAAAATATTTTATAAAAATATCCCAAAAGCTCTAAGTGTAAAGTTAAGGTATTTAAAACATAACCTTACCAAAGTAAACTCTGCGGAGTCTTTCTTATGAAGAACTTGATATTCAGATTCGTCTTTGATGCTTGAATACTCTTCGACAGTGTAGTGGTATATGACATACTAAATTGATAACAGACTTATAAAAATATGTCCTTACAAATCTCCCCATATGTCTATGCCGGTACATACATAAAAATATCTGAATTATCAAATACCAAAATGCCTATACAAATCTACCCTCCCATTGATTAAATTTAAAAAATCTCAAACTATTCTTTAAAAATCTTCATCAAATCTCAAAGCTTTTCTCATTAGGGTGTGCATCATAATGATCATCAATCTTTATACCTACACACATGAGATAAAGCAAAAACCTTCGTTACGAATCGAGTTTGAAATGATATAAGAATAAATCATTAATAAATCAAAACGTAATTGTGTAATAATTGAGTAAATTAATTCGCAAATTTCTACGTTGGCACACTTATTTAATTAGAGTCAATTTGAACCAAAATAATTCAGCCCCTAAACATGCATCTATATGTGCGTGTGTCAAACCATAAATAGATAAAGCATGCCACACAAAAATTCAAAAAAATCACCGAAGGGAAAAACCTTTTATTTCTAGAATTTTGAAGAATTCACAAGGCCATTAACTTACATACAACCTGATTATTGCCCACAAGTGTAACGCACGGTGTCTTCGTCAAACCTTCAAAGCAATGGCTAGAAATGTCGTCGATTGGAATCTCCCGCAAGAACTCTAAATGGTCAGCAATTAAGAAGAAAATGGCTTCTCCACAAGTGTGAACTTTATAAGGACTCCCTCCACAATATCATGTTGCTCTCCGGTTGGAGAGTTCTCCCCACAAAGATTAAACCACAACAAAGTGTGTTCTTCAACACCAAAACAATTCACCAAAGCATATTGAGATTTTTGTGAATTGTAAACAAAAAGGGATTAAACCCCTAAAAGAAGAAGTCAAAAAGGATTCTTCTTTCATAGTTTTTCTGCTCTGTAAAACACAGGGACTTCTTAATGAAAATGAAACTATTTAATGAGTATTTATATTAAAATGTGCTGCCTCGGTCTTAGAGCCCGTTCGAACGAGATAAGGGTCTTGCACGAATGACATACGGATGTCGTTCAAACGATATCTCACGACATCCATATGTCGCTCGAACGAGATAGCTATCTCGCTTGAACGACCTGGGCGTCAAAATCGAGGTACGCTTCAGGACTTAGAAAAAACACTCATAAACAAATTTTGACGAAAAAGCCTGCTCCAACACTTAGAAAATACCATATAAAAATATCCCAAAAGCTCTAAATATCCCAAAAACATAACCTTACCAAAGTAAACTTCGCGAAGTCTTTTTTATGAAGAACTTGATATTCAGATCCGTCTTTGATCCTTGAATGCTCTTCGACGGTGTAGCGGTATATGACATACTAAATGGATAACAGACTTATAAAAATATGTCCTTACAAATCTTCCCCTATGTCTATGCCGGTATATACATAAAAACATCCGAATTATCAAATACCAAAATGCCTATACAAATCTACCCTCCCATTGATTAAATTTGCAAGGTTTCAGACTATTCTTTAGAAATCTTCATCAAATCTCAAAGCTTTTCTCATCAAGGTGTGCATCATAATGATCATAAATTTTTATACCTACACACATGAGATAAAGAAAAAACCTTCGTGACACATCGAGTTTGAAATGATATAAGAATAAATCATTAATAAATCAAAACGTAACTGTGTGATAATTGATTAAATTTATTCGCAAATTTCTACGTTGGCACACTTATTTAATTAGAGTCAATTTGAATCAAAGTAATTGAGCCCCTAGGCATGCATCTATGTGTGTACGTGTGTCAAACCATAAATAGATAAAACATGCTACATAAATATTCAGGAAAAATCCCCGAAGGGCAAAACCTTTTATTTCTAGAATTTTGAAGAATTGACAAGACCATTGACTTACATACAACCTGATAATCGCCCGCAAGTGTAACGCACGGTGTCTTCGTCAAACCTTCAAAGCAATGGCTAGAAATGTCGTCGGCTGGAATCTCCCGCAAGAACTCCAGATGGTCAGCAATGAAGAACAAAATGGCTTCTCCAAAAGTGTGAACTTTATAAGGACTCCCTCCACAATAGCACGTTGCTCTCCGGTTATAGAGTTATCCCAACAAAGATTAAACCACAGTAAAGTGTGTCCTTCAACACCAAAATAATTCATCAAAGAATATTGAGATTTTTGTGAATTGTAAACAAAAAGGGATTAAACCCTAAAAGAAGAAGTTAAAAAGGATTCTTCTTTTGCAGTTTTTCCGTTCTGTAAAACGCTGGGACTTCTTAATGAAAATGAAACCATTTAATGAGTATTTATAATAAAAAAATTCCACCTAGGTATTAGAGCTCGTTCGAACGAGATAAGGGTCTTGCATGAAAGACGTATAAATTCCATTCAAACGACATCTCGGGACATCCATATATCGCTCGAACTAGATAGCTATCTCACTTGAACGACCTGGGCATCAAAATCGAGGTACGCTTCAGGACTTAGAAAAAATACTAATACACAAATTTTGACAAAAAAGTCCACTCCAACACTTAGAAAATATTTTATAAAAATATCCCAAAAGCTCTAAGTGTAAAGTTAAGGTATTTAAAACATAACCTTACCAAAGTAAACTTTGCAGAGTCTTTCTTATGATGAACTTGATATTCAGATCCATCTTTGATGCTTGAATACTCTTCGACGGTGTAGCGGTATATGACATACTAAATTGATAACAGACTTATAAAAATATGTCCTTACAAATCTCTACATATGTCTATACCGGTACATACATAAAAACATCCGAATTATCAAATACCAAAATGCCTATACAAATCTACCCTCCCGTTGATTAAATTTAAAAGATCTCAAACTATTCTTTAAAAATCTTCATCAAATCTCAAAGCTTTTCTCATTAGGGTGTGCATCATAATGATCATCAATCTTTATACCTACACACATGAGATAAAGCAAAAACCTTTATGACGAATCGAGTTTGAAATGATATAAGAATAAATCATTAATAAATCAAAACGTAATTGTGTAATAATTGAGTAAATTAATTCGCAAATTTCTACGTTGGCAAACTTATTTAATTAGAGTCAATTTGAACCAAAATAATTCAGCCCCTAAACATGCATCTATATGTGTGCGTGTGTGAAACCATAAATAGATAAAGCATGCGACACAAATATTCAAAAAAATCACCGAAGGGGAAAACCTTTTATTTCTAGAATTTTGAAGAATTCACAAGGCCATTAACTTACATACAACCTGATAATTGCCCACAAGTGTAATGCACGGTGTCTTCGTCAAACCTTCAAAGCAATGGCTAGAAATGTCGTCGGTTGGAATCTCCCGCAAGAACTCTAGATGGCCAGCAATGAAGAAGAAAATGGCTTCTCCACAAGTGTGAACTTTATAAGGACTCCCTCCACAATAGCACGTTGCTCTCCGATTGTAGAGTTCTCCCCTTAAAGATTAAACCACAACAAAGTGTGTTCTTCAACACCCAAACAATTCACCAAAGCATATTGAGATTTTTGTGAATTGTAAACAAAAAGGGATTAAACCCTAAAAGAAGAAGTCAAAAAGGATTCTTCTTCCACAGTTTTTCTGCTCTGTAAAACGCTGGGACTTCTTAATGAAAATGAAACTATTTAATGCGTATTTATAATAAAATGTGTTGCCTCGGTATTAGAGTCCGTTCGAACGAGATAAGGGTCTCGCACGAATGACGTACGGATGTCGCTCAAACGATATCTCACGACATCCATATGTCGCTCGAACGAGATAGCTATCTCGCTTGAACGACCTGGGCGTCAAAATCGAGGTACGCTTCAGGACTTAAAAAAAATACTCATACACAAATTTTGACGAAAAAGTCCGCTCCAACACTTAGAAAATATTATATAAAAATATCCCAAAAGATCTAAATGTAAAGTTAAGGTATTTAAAACATAACCTTACCAAATTAAACTTCGCGAAGTCTTTTTTATGAAGAACTTGATATTCAGATCCGTCTTTGATGCTTGAATGCTCTTCGACGGTGTAGCGGTATATGACATACTAAATGGATGACAGACTTATAAAAATATGTCCTTATAAATATTCCCCTATGTCTATGTCGGTACATACATAAAAACATCTGAATTATCAAATACCAAAATGCCTATACAAATCTACCCTCCCATTGATTAAATTTAAAAGATCTCAAACTATTCTTTAAAAATCTTCATCAAATCTCAAAGCTTTTCTCATCAGGGTGTGCATCATAATGATCATCAATCTTTATACCTACACACATGAGATAAAGAAAAAACCTTCGTGATGCATCGAGTTTGAAATGATATAAGAATAAATCATTAATAAATCAAATCTCCCCCATAATGCAAAAACTCCCCCATAACATGATAATTCTTTATCCCCCTTTTTATTATGTCCCCAAATAGATAGATAAGAAGAAACAATCAAAATATGGAGTGTCACGACAAAATGCAGAGCAAACAATAATCAAGCTACGCGCATGCAAAGGTATATCCCAAAAACATCCACAAACTATTTTTGGATTTTTTTTTCAATTTTTTCATACAAAAATAAGATACTAAAAATCACACCATGGATTTTAACTAAAACAACCAAGTCATGAAAATGGAATGTATGGGTGTGAACACATTCGATAGGAAAATAAACTCAATCAATCATATGTGCATGATGCATATGTGTACTCCTCACGAATGAACATCAAAAGTATCCTTAGGTGTAAAAATTATTGAATTTAGATGACATCGTCTTATGCAAATCAACAAATCAAAGTCAAATTGATTTCCACACCAATAACGTCCCAAACTATATAGCACTTTTTCAAGACTTTCAAGGAGGTGCAAACCCGTTATAAAATATCCAATCAAACTCCCTCAAAATTATCTACTTTTAGAGGTGTATAAACTAAATTCTCAAACTTTGGAGAATTGGTGCGAAAATATAAATGGCTCATAATTGGCATGAATTTCTTTTTATTGCCTTTAAATGTTTTCGAGCTCTTTTAAACCTCTTTGGACCCCGGATAATAAAATTCCTCAATTTTTTTGGTCTAATTTAAACGGCGGATTAATCGCAAAGGATAACTATAGCCCTTCACCATTTTTTAAACAAAGGACACAAACTCACAAACGACTCTTACATGCACAACTTTCTTATCAAGTTTTATCGCATTTGGTTCGTTTTAAGGACAGGATTGAAGTGAAAATACACAATCAACATGTGATAAGACAAGCACAATAATCAAACAAATTCGTGCATGTGTGCAATAAAGGAAATCATGAGTCAAACATGTAGGAAGTAACACTTAATTACATCTTAATGACTCCACACATTATAAAGATCATGGATGAATTGACCTATTGTCTCAAAACAATATCAAATAGTCACATGAAAAATGGAATGATGTTGTGACTCGATCATCCTAACTGTCCATCCATAAACGGTGCAAACAAAATATAAAAAAAAAATTTGGATTGTCTCATAAATTTTATCAAAATAAAATCTTTTTGTATTTTTCAAAAAAATTTAAAAACAAAAATTTATACAAAAAGTACATGTCACAACACTAGCAAAAATGTATCAAAAAACATAACTAGCGTATGACAAACATGCAAACACAATCATCTATATGATATGGAAAGAGAAGAATCATGTGCAAGCAAACGAGAAGCAACTTGTCTAAAATCTAGTGCCTCTAAAAGTGATTTCCTAACCCAAATAGACGTGAAACGTCATTTGGGGGATTTAGGAACCAAGGGAACACTAGACATAAACTTCCTAGGACTTTTTCCAATATCAAAACAAAAGTGCCTAAGGTGATCTTTCCTACCACAATATGAAAATGTGTAAATGGGTGGAATGACACCTATGGGTTGACCTTTTCTAATGTCCTTGGTAATGGTTGACTCTCTAAAATAAATAATGGTTTTGGCTTTGTCACTAGAAGCATTAGAACAAGATGAGCCATTACCATCACTATCAAACCTACTCGAGTCTGTCAAATCATTTTTTAACTTCAAAATTTTTTACTCAAACAAAGAATCAAGGGACATCATTTTCAAATTTTCAACAATTCCTAAAAGCGTATCTCTCTCTCCCTCAATCAAAGCAAACTTCTCCATAAGAGTCTCTTCATGTGCCACAAACTCATTGGCTAAAATATTTTTATCCTCTTTGGCACAAACACAAACCATAGAAATTTTAAGGCCCTCTAATTCTTTTTCTAAAAATAGGACCCTATCATCACTCTCCTAATTGGACAATTTTAAAGAAATAAAGTCATGGTCCAAGGAAACAAATTTTTCACGATAAAAATCCCTTTGATTTTGAACCGTTTGCAAAAGATCCAACGCGGATTTAAAACGAGAATTTTATTTTTTCAAAAAATCAATTCTTTTAGAAAACGTCAAATTCAAATGATTTATATCATCAAAACTCTAACTCGTGTCATCAAAGGGGGGCATCCGATTACATAAGTGTTCCATCGAAAAAATTGCGATTTTTCACAAAACTCATTTTTAAAAAAATCAATATCACACAAATTTTGTGAAATATAGGAATACACGATAAATTAGCACAACCCACTCTGATACCAATTTGACGACGTGAGAAGTCAATTGTATCAAAAAAATAAATCCTTGAAAAATCAGGATCACGCGATAAATTAGCGTAACCCGCTCTGATACCAATTTGTAAAAAAATGTGTCGATGTGATAATTAATTAAATTAATTCGCAAATTTCTACGTTGGCACACTTATTTAATTAGAGTCAATTTGAACCACAATAATTCTTCCCCTAAACATGCATCTATGTGTGTGCATGTGTCAAACCATAAATAGATAAAGCATGCGACACACATATTCAGGAAAAATTCCTGAAGGGCAAAAACTTTTATTTATAGAACTTTGAATAATTCACAAGACCATTGACTTACATACAACCTGATAATAGCCCACAAGTGTAACGTACGGTGTCTTCGTCAAACCTTCAAAGTAACGACTAGAAATGTAGTCGGTTGGAATCTCCCACAAGAACTCCAGTTGGTCAACAATGAAGAAGAAAACGGCTTCTCCACAAGTGTGAACTTTATAAGGACTCCCTCCACAATAGCACGTAGCTCTCCGGTTGTAGAGTTCTCCCCATAAAGATTAAACTACAAAAAAGTATGTTCTTCAACACCAAAACAATTCACCAAAGCATATTGGGATTTTTGTGAATTGTAAACAAAAAGGGATTAAACCCTAAAAGAAGAAGTAAAAAAGGATTCTGCTTTCGCAGTTTTTCTATTCTATAAAACGTTGGGACTTCTTAATGAAAATGAAACCATTTAATGAGTATTTATAATAAAATGCGCCGCCTTGGGATTAGAGCTCGTTCAAACGAGATAAGGGTCTCGTGCGAACGACGTACAGATGTCGTTCAAACAACATCTCGCAACATCCATATGTCGCTCGAACGGGATAGCTATCTCACTTGAACGGTCTGGGCATCAAAATCGAGGTGCGCTTCAGGACTTAGAAAAAATACTCATACACAAATTTTGATGAAAAAGTTCGCTACAACAATTAGAAAATATTTTATAAAAATATCCCAAAAGCTCTGACTGTAAAGTTAAGGTATTTAAAACATAACCTTACCAAAGTAAACTTCATGGAGTCTTTTTTATGAAGAACTTGATATTCGGATCCGTCTTTGATGCTTGAATGTTCTTGAATGCTCTTCGACGGTGTAGCAGTATATGACATACTAAATTGATAACGGACTTATAAAAATATGTCCTTACAATTATGAAGATTAAAATGCTTGCATAATTTCTACTCTGACAGTAATGGGAGAGGTTCAATTAAATTTAATCTCAATCTCTGCAGATTGGGTGAACATTATGTTAGCTAGTCTGAGATCATAATTCGATGGAATACGCATGTCGGATACCTTGGATTACGATACCCTGTTGATATACTTATATGATTTGTTTACACCAATTAAACCTAATCAATGGATTGTTTCATAATTTAATGGAGTGGCATAATAAATTAAGTCTTGGAATCAATTAACTGATTAAATGTTTGTTAAAGTCAATTAGCGATGAATTTATTTAAACCAGCATGTATCGAAAGCTAAAGGTTGGAAATCATATTATGTACCACTATCAACTTTGCAAATAAGACCTCATTATATCCAAGTGATTTTTGACATACTTAAATTGGAGTACAGTCATAATTATTTAGTAAAATTAATTATGACAAAATAAAGAAAGGAAAAAATTTATGAGATTTGTAATTTGGAATTTTCGATTATATATTTGGAGGCCAATTTCGTTATTTGTCCTGGGTCCCTAGTATAGTCCATATACCTAAGTAGCTTGGACCAAATTCGAAAGAAATAACAGTTTGTCCCAAGGCCACCAATTAAACTAGTATATATTGATTTAAGTTGGGGTTTTAAGCATTATATTCATTATTAGGGGTTGAGAGAGGGGAGGAAAAAAAGTATTCACCTTTTTGTAAAGACGCCTAGAAAGAGAGACCTCACTCAGAATCATGAGTTTTATTCTTCAAAGGTGCATACACCCCTACCTAGCTTTGGATGAATAATACATTAGAAGATCCAAGCATTTGGGAGTGTTCTAACAATATAATTGAGGAATAAAGGAAGGCATCCCTTCATCAGCAACAAATACCTTTCTTCATATCGAATTGTAACTTGATCAGGAAAGGTATTCTATTGGAAACACAAGGTTTGGTTTTCGAACCTATTTTTTCGTTTTGGTCTTCGTATTCCATAATCATTCAATGCTTTTGGGGATAAAATTACCTTTTGCGTATATCGTTCCTTAATAATATGAATACACAAAAAATCCACACAAATCAACCAAAATGTATCATCATCCAAAAAATAAGTACTCCAAAACCAAATAAGAGAAATATAGAGAAATATCCATCACAAAATATCCAAGTACCAATGAAAAGATACCAAATGTCTCAATGAAAGAAACAAATAGAGATAACATATAAAACCTCTAATCCTCCTCAGTTCGCTCATCCACTGTCTTATCATCCTCATGGTCTTTATAATTGTCATCATCAATCGCATGAACATGAGCTGGAGTTAGAGCTGGAGCAAGTGCAGGAGGTGGAGTAGATGTAGACACTAGATAATTTGTTACAAGACTTCAATCACTCAGATAACCAATAGTAAAATTAACATTAGTCTAGAGGTTGTCAAGATATCTACCATCCTCATTGAGACGATAATCAAAGTGGTCATACATCCTGGTCATTTTCATAGTAATATGATCAAAAGATGCACGAATAGAAGAAAAATATGTATCAAAGTAATCTCGGGATGCCAAATGAGCACGAGGTGCATGTTATAGTACAGGGGTCCCTCAGATAGATAGGCTGAGTTGAAGGTCGATGTTAGGTATGTATAAAGTCTAATATTGTAGCACTATCATTAGTGTAAAGTCTTAGAACACCTAACTGATATAGGTATTCGGTGATCAAGAGAACCTAGGGTAAAGCCTCCTAGGATGTATTGGAACATAGACGATGCATCACCTATAGAAAGATCCCGGGGTAATCAATAGACCCACATTGATATATCATAGACATCAAGCACCCTATAGCAGAAGAAAATTGTTGGGAGTGACATTGAGGCATAAGGTTATTAATAACCAAAACATGACGTATATAATACATCATCATCAAAGAAGTCTGAAAAAAAAAGTTCCTAACCCAAGTCATTGACCCACCAACAAGAAATGTAGCAACCAGATTGTGATGAGCCTTGTCATCAACAAAAGGAACATAATTAGGATGATAAAATCTCCCAACACCAATATGGGATGCTAAAACATTCAAGTCAACATAATCTTATAACCACAAAACAAGTGGTCAAAATTAGAGGGGATGTAGTGTTCACAAGCATGTTTTCATAAAACTCACGAACAAGGGTTGATGATGCTAGAATTAGCACCACCAGATAAGGTGTTTTCAAGCTCAATCTAAGAACAACAATGGAAGCATAGTTATGTAAAAGGTAAGAGAATGAGATGAGGAGAAGAGGAGAGAGCACCATGATATAAGTGGTTCAGCCTAAATTGGCCTACGTCCACTGTGTGTGTGAATAACCTCACTGTAATAGGGCACTGATGGCCATGGATACAATCTCTCAAGCTTTCTCCCTCTACTGTGTATCTAGACAGAGTTTCAGCTAGGGTTGTATATCTCAATCCCTTGTAAGGTAGGGGATGACCTCTATATATAATACCTGGGGGGTGTAATGTACCCCCCATGCATGTAATGTGTATGTGTGTGATAGCCTCACCAATATGGGAAAGCCATCTGTCACTGTCACATGTAGAGAATGATGATGCAATATTCTCCCCACGTGTGGGGAATAATCGTGTTATAACTGATTTGTATCCACGTGCCCTTATCCAAATGTCAGCAGATGCTCGGCTATCATGCCTGGAGTATGACCTCGGCCTGGGAGAGGCCGAGGTTGGTAAGTCTAGGTACTCGTTCAGTCCGAGTATTCCATGGAGGTCTCAGCCTAATCCCAGCCGAGACAATGGACAAGGTCGATGGCAACTATCAAGAATCTATAATTGTTGGCAGCTCTTGGCAAGGGTCCTACTAAGTTAATCCCCCATACTGCAAATGGACATGGAGAGGTGATTGACGTCATAGGCTGATGGGGATGATGAGTAATAGTGGTTAATCTTTGACATTTATCACACCTCTTTACGTAAGCTGCGGCGTCCTTGGACAAAGTTGGCCACCAGTACCCCTGTGTGATGATTCTCTTGGCCAAGGGTCTTCCCCCTATGTGGCTAGAGCAAGAACCCTCATGAACCTCCTGTAAGACCCGGGGAACTTTCGTGGGATGGACACATCTGAGGAGAGGCAATAGAAATCCCTTTTTGTACGAGATGTCTCCTATCATCAAGAACTTGGCAGCCCTATATCTCAATTTTCTCCTCTCTAGCTTGGACTCAGGTAGCTCTCCCCCTCTAATATACCTGACGAGGGGGTCGATCCATGAGTCTCCTAGGTTCAAATTGTGACACTGGTTACATACCTCTTCTTCCTCGATGGTTGCCTTTCTCAAGACCTCGATCGGAATGGTCCTTCTAACATCTGTCTTTGTTGCTGAGGCCAGCCTTGCCAATGCATCTGCGTGACTGTTACTTTGTCGAGGCACTCTCTTCAGTTTTTCCTCTTCAAAATATTCTAACATCGTTCTTACCCTCTTCAAGTACTTGGCCATCCTTTCATTTTTGGCCTCATAGATCCCCAGTACTTGATTGACAACTAACCTTGAGTCGTTGTGGAGTAAGAGTCACTTTATGCGAAGAGTTTTTGCCAATAAGAGACCTGCTATCATGGCCTCATACTCGGACTTGTTGTTTGAGTCCTGGAAGTTGAACCTCAGAGCGTATTCAATGTTCGCAGCATCTGGAGATGAGAGTATCAACCCCGCACCACTTCCACTGTCGCAGGAAGAGCCATCAACGAAGAGGCTCCAAATGTCTGTATCTGATTAAAAGGCTCCTTCTATCACGACTCCTTGTTTGAAGAGATATCGATCCTCCTCATCCTCCGCAATTCTTCTCATAACTTTTTTGGATGCGACCTCTTCCAGATCTCGGAAGACACTTGGTGTCGTCTCTTCATAACTTTTTTAGATTAATTATGGGGAAAAAATTATCTTCTTGGTCAGCCTCTTAGGCCACTCATCACCCATCCATACGTCCATCTCATACATGCCAAATGGGTGGACCTTTTCGCCACTGAATCCTATCAATGGGTGATGATAGGGTACCAGCCTTGCTCTGCTAAGACCTAGGCTCTTGAAGCAAGGCCAGAACATCACGTCCGTCGAGCTTCGCCCGTCTATGAGGATCCTCTGCACCTTGCACCCATGCACCCTTGTTGTTATGACCAGAGGGTCATCATGGGGGGCTAAGATACCCTTGAAGTCGAGTCTGGAGAACCCAACTACGAGGGTGTCCATGTCTACCTTCTTCCTCTTCTACACTGTATCAAAAGATGTTAGATTCATAACTTCCAGCTTGGCCACTGACCTGGCCTCTGCTACGTGAGCCTTCCTATCAGCTACTTCAGAGACACCTCCTGTAAATCCTCCACATATGGTGTCAACACCAAAGGAGATCGTACCGACCCTCTTCACCGGGGTGTTGTCATCTTTCGACGGAAGATCTGGATCATCTTCGTCATCATCTTCTGAATCATCGTCTCTTCTGGCCGGGACATTGTCACGGCATGTGTCATTTCTCCTTTTCTTAGGGTCATCTCTTCCACCCTTAGGAGTTTTGCCGTCCACATACTTCCTCAACTTTCCAGATTTTAGCATCTTTTCAATCTCATCCTTCAGGGCGAAGCATCTGTCCGTGACATGGCCATGATCCTAGTGAAACTCGCACCATAGGTTTTTGTTCCTCTTATGTGGTGGGGACTTCAGTTTATCTGGCCATCTCAGATTCCTGTCAGTCTTAATCTCATTGAGGATGTGCTCGTAACTTACAGTCAGAGGTGTATAGTGAGCGAACTTGTCATCACTCGACCTCTTCTTCCCATCTTTCTTGCTTTGGGACTTTCCACTGCCACCGCGGTTCTCATCCTCATACTTTGCGGCCATTGCCTCTTCCGCATTCATTACTTTCCCTGCGGTTGCCAGTAGCTCCGCCATAGACCTAGGGGGTCTTTCGTAAGTTTCCACAATAGCTTCCCCTTCTGAAGACCTCTTATAAGGGCAGTCATGGCTATGTTCTCTTCATAATCTTCGGCCTCTAACTTCTCTTTGTTGAATCTTACTATGTAGTCTCTTAGGCTCTCATCCTTGGCTTGCTTGACATACAGCAAGTGGGTAGTCTTCTTTTGAGACCTCACCCCAAAGCAGAAGTTGTGGATGAATCGTCCAGCCAAGCCTTTGAAGTTCTCAGTTGAGTTCTTTGGAAGGGAGGTGAACCAACTGTATGCTGCCCCTGTTAAGGTCCCAGATAAGGCCCTACACTTCATCTCATCGGGTATCGAGTAGATATCTGCTACCGACTGGTACATCTCGATATGATGTACAGGGTTAGTGCTGCCATCATACTTGGGAGACACTATAGGAGGCTTGAACTTAGCTGGGGTTGGGAAACCCACTATCCTAGCCACAAATGGGGAGCCCTCTGAGTAGCCCCTTTGTAATGGGTCCCTTCTTTTAATGAGGTCTCCTATCTTCTCCTCAAGGCACTGGATAGAGTCATTCCAAGGTCTTTTGCCATCAACTTGGACGAGGTTATCCCCTGCCACCTCCATGGGATGGACCGAGGGTTCCCCTGCCGCGACACGTCGGCTGTTGACCTCTTCTTGTTCCCTGCCTCTTCTTTCACAGTGTCGGCCTTGATCTGGCCGACCTTTCCTGTTCCCTCTCAGAGCCTGCTGCGCTCCTTGATCTTGACAGTCTCTGTCTTAGGTCATTCATCGGGCCCAATCTCTCAAAGGACGACCCTCTGCTCAACCTATCAAAGGCTGACCCTCTTTGTTGGGCCTCTTCACCTCTTCGACCGAAACAACCTTCACTTTGCCTAAGAGGTCGTACAGTGTTATTTGACACCTCATATGGCTCCCAACAGTCTTCCGGGGCTTCTTCCGCCTCTAGATCATCATATATGTCCTCTGGGTAAGGGTTTCCCTGCCTCCCCAGGCGCAAGCGCCTAGGGTCAGCAATGTCCCTTCTCCGCTGGGGTGCAGGCTGGTCCTTCATTGGTGCCTGGGGTGGTATTTTGGCGTCAAGATGAGGCTGAACTGCTGTCGGAGTGATCATATCCGGTGAGACTCCAGGTGGCCTCATCATAGTTTGGTTGAGCTGTGCAAATTGCTCCTGCATAGCTTGTTGTGCTGCAGCTAAAGATATCAAGGCTGCAGCTACCTCCACCATTTCGGACTGGGGGGGTGCCTGACTGGAACTAGGCACTCCACCCCCAGGTGGCGAAAGAGGCGGCGGTAATTCTGGTGCCATATGTTAACACTATAGAGCTTGAGCAGCAGATGAGCTTAGTACCTCAAAGGACCACTTTCAATGGTGAAGTAGCTCCACGCAAGGGGCGGTGCCTGGTTCACCACCAGAGTCTCCGGTGAGGTTAAGCTGAAGAAGAGGAAGAGAGCTTCTTTTCTCTTCCCACAGACGGCGCCAAAATGATGATGCTAGAATTAGCACCACCAGATAAGGTGTTTTCAAGCTCAATCTAAGAACAACAATGGCAGCATAGTTATGTAAAAGGTAAGAGAATGAGATGAGGAGAAGAGGAGAGAGCATCATGATATAAGTGGTTCAGCCTAAATTGGCCTACGTCCACTGTGTGTGTGAATAACCTCACTGTAATAGGGCACTGATGGCCATGGATACAATCTCTCAAGCTTTCTCCCTCTACTGTGTATCTAGACAGAGTTTCAGCTAGGGTTGTATATCTCGATCCCTTGTAAGGTAGGGGATGACCTCTATATATAATACCTGGGGGGTGTAATGTACCCCCCATGCATGTAATGTGCATGTGTGTGATAGCCTCACCAATATGGGAAAGCCATCTGTCACTGTCACATGTAGAGAATGATGATGCAATATTCTCCCCACGTGTGGGGAATAATCGTGTTATAACTGATTTGTATCCACGTGCCCTTATCCAAATGTCAGCAGATGCTCGGCTATCATGCCTGGAGTATGACCTCGGCCTGGGAGAGGCTGAGGTTGGTAAGTCTAGGTACTCGTTTAGTCCGAGTATTCCATGGAGGTCTCGGCCTAATTCCAGCCGAGATAATGGACAAGGTCGGCCTGAGACGAGGTTGAGCTGGAGTGTTTGGAGTATCGACTAATGTCTTGATGAGGTTGCTGGTGACTTCCTGCGAGCTCGGCCTGTGTCTGGCCGAGGTTTCCATTCCAAGGTATACGAGAATTCTGTTGATCCTTGTGATGTCCCTTCGAGAGGCTGGTGGTAGTGTCGGCATGGGCCGACCTTGCTATGGCCGAGTGATGATGCCGCATACCCAAGGCTTGTCCAACGTCGGCCATGATCTCGGCCGAGGTTGGTGTCTCCGGGCTGAGGTCACACTTGGGGAATATCAAGGGTAGCATTGGCTGATGAGTGTGTCTGTAGAAACCGTATACCATGAAGTCTTTGGTTTAAGGGAACAAAAATGTCCTTCACTGCTATCTAAATGCTCAAAATCAATCTTTCTCTCCGTCCTCACCTCCCTAGACACAAAACTAGCATGTAGAGGGGATACATATTTCGTAAACCAAATCCTATAAGCTTCGATAGTCAAGTATAAAATAATTATCACTGCACTCGATGCCTAATTAAGGATGCGTTATTTTCATGGAGGTGAAGGCGGTGATGCTCAATAACGACAACTCTCGTTGGGACCACTCGAGGACTTGAAAACACTATCTTGCATTCAAGAGTATTTTCACAGCCTATAATATCAAAAATATGTTGTAAAAAGAACACACAAGCATAAATTATATAAATTCAAAGAGTGTAAGGAAAAATCTGAGGTATGAAAACTTAAAATCCAAAAAATATCAACCTTGAACACAAATCAAACACCTAGATAGAAAAAATCAACCTAGGTAAATTACAAAAAATCTAAATCAACAACTAAATCATAAAGTGATGACTTACAATAGTGAACACTAGAATAAATCAACCAAATGCATAAAATTAGGGTTTAAAGATGCGAAAGTCCAATTGTACTCCAAATACCTCTCAAATCGATTAAACAATGATTAAAATGTGATATTGGGATAAAATCGCCTAGTGTTTGAGTTATGGAGGTGCCTGAAATGATAAATGAACAACGGATCCCTAGAAACCATTTTCGATGCCCTAAGTCTAGGTTCATGGGGCTAGTACAGTTATCCATATGGTGTCAAAGTGTCACTTATGAAGAGTTTTGGCCAATACAGTAGTCATGAAATAATCCAGAAAAGACTTAAGTGTGGGAAACCAAAAACTCAATATATCAAAATATGTTATGAATGTATGAAAATTCTTGTAAAAACATTCATATATGACGTGTTAAGCATAATTTGAGATAAAATTCACAAATAAAAAACTTCACACATGCATATATACAAATGCAATCTCTAATAGGAAAACGTGTGATACTGATTGGGCATTATATGGTAAACATGATTTGATAAATAAATTTCCTTTGAATATTAATTAATGGCATAGCTTGAGAATACATTCAACACAAACATCAATCAATTCAATAATAAGGTTCAAAATTCCTTTCAAACAAATCAAGCGACTTTGTATTTGAATCACGGTATGATTTGTGAAAAAAAGGGGCAACAAAATCAAACAAATACACATAACCAAGTTGTAATAATTTCAAATAACGCTTAAGTTTAACATTACATAAATATCCATTCAAGATATCATTACAAGGTAGTTTCTAATAATAAAACTCCCTCAATCATATGTTGTAAGATTTTTTAATGCCAAATTAAAATAACAATTTCTTTTCAAATAAGTTATAGCCTTAATCTTGTTTTTAATTCCCGTCAAACATTTGGTAGTAGATCTTTTCTACATATTGACTTTTTCGTTGATTGGCGATTCACACATACTTTGGATGATAACTACCCAATGATACTCAAATTCAAATTAGGCACTATCTTTCTAATGGTAGCCCTTATCAACACATATATAAATCGTTCTTTTTCAACTCCAGGAAGTTTGAATCACACTCAATCATCACAAATGGGTCACATAAACATTTTAAGAACTAATAAGATATCTCAGGATTTAATTATGATTAATTCAAACACTAAAATAAAAAATAAAAAACATAACTATAATCATACCCATCAAGTGTTTTTCAAGTGAAAGTGTAGAGTGAAATCAAAACAAAATATTTCAACAAATTTTATTTTCACGATTTATCAAGTGAATTCTAACCTAACATTGGCATTATCAACATTTTCAGTCAAAAGGTTAAAATTCATGTTTCAATCATCATTCGGTTAAGTTCATTCATCAAATCAACCAATTGAAGAACTTAATAGTGTAGTCACAAAAATAAATAAAGTGAAAAATACTTTTGGCAATTTTGAATAAAAAATGACGTCGTATTTATAGTATGTCATATAAGGAACAAAGCATAAAGAAAAATGCATTTAGATTCACAAATCCATTAAATATCTCACAAAATATGGAAAATGATCCAAATGAACAATTCAATCTCTCACTCATAAAGACTTGATTCCAACAAATTAATGAGTAACAAATTAAGGAGTAAGTAGGCGGGGACATAATACAACAAGACCCTATGCCAAACTATCACCTAGGCTATGATGGGTGTTACATCTCATAGATCATTAGGAGGAACAAAAACAACGTACATGTTGGCAATTTTCTTTTGAGTAACCTCAAACTAAATTTTCATCTTCTAAATGTTCATAGCCTGCCTTTCACATTCCTTGGCATTCATGTCACATTCCTCACAGTATTCTTATGTCTACTCTTTGGAATTTGAGCATATGGTGTTGGGAAATCCTTCTTAACCTCTCTCCTTCCCTTAATTAGAAACTCAACTTTATTCACCTTTTCACTAATTTCACCCCTTAGTTCACTAATAGGATCCATATGAAAAACTTTCCACTTATTTCCCATAAACTTCTAGTTTCTCCCGTTTAAGAACCTACATGTTGATTTTAATATCCTCGAAATTCGCAAAAATAACAAAAAGGAACATTCCTTCTCGAAATGATCTTAGTTTCATGAGTTCTCTTCTCAACTTTTGTACCACACAAATGTGGATGAAAATATTTCAAAGGTCTTGGTTTACCATACTGATATCTAACGCATATATTTTTATTAAAGAATCTTTGGGAACAAAATTTTCGTCTCTTTTCAACGTCAAGGAGCTAAAAACACGTTTCCCTTTAAAGGATCTTTTGAAACTTTTAGAACATATTTCTTTTTATTTTGAACATTCTCCTTGACACTTTTTTCTCTCATTTTTCTTAAAAATAAATTGATCGATATTCTTTGAATCATATGCTCAAGATGAACTGTCACTTAATGTATCAACTTGAAAATAAATAATGATTTGGTTTCCAATCGTTTATGCAAGTGAATTTATTTTTTCAAATATTCATAACTCTTTTCAAGTTAATATTTCAAAACTTCATAATATTAAAGTTCTTTCTTCATATTGTGAAGTTCAAAAGTCAATCCATTTTTCTCTTCTTCAATAACCTTGAGTTTTTTTAAATGCAAACTTTTTAACTATTCAATTTTCTCAAATCAAAATTTTGTACCCTTAAGGCACTGATATCTTCTTTTAAAGCACAAGTCTAATAATTCACCCTTTACTTTTTCAATCAACTTCGTATTTTCACTAGTAATTTGACTAACCTTTATAAACTCACTTTAACTTAACTCGGTGATTTGATAGTTTTAGCTTCATCACGTTCATTAAAATCAACATAAATAGACTTTGATTTCCCCAATGAATGAGAAGATTTTTCTTAATTCTTTTTTTAATTGGATTTTTAAAAAAATCCTCTAAAAAGGAATTAAGGCCACAGGACTACCTATACTATGTAAATTGGGACAAAATACATCCATTATTAATCACAAAATAAGATAAACTCACAAACACAAAAGATCTTTAAGTAACAAACATAAAGAAAGTACAAAAAAATGCAAGATCAAACTCTTATCTCGTTAATGCATATATGAGCATCTGCTTTAATACCAATTAAGGATGTGTATATTGGGGTTTAATCATAAAACCACGTGTAAACCATTTTATTATTGATTAATCGAGGACTGTTTTATTCATTTTAAAATGATAATCAAGTTTATGAGAATGGTTTATATTTGTGTGTGTGTGTGTGTATATATATAAATTATTTCATATTATTGTCAGTCAATAGAGCTTAATAGGATTTTCAGTGATTAAACTTCGGGTTGATCATGAGGGGATTGGAATTCCGGTTCTAGCACTATTAAAAAGTTCACAACCTAGGTATGGCCTTGGCATCCTATCGGAATTGTTACGATATAATCCTATTAGTTTATCTCAAATTACAAGGAACTGGCGATTGTTCGGGAACTTGTGAGATAGGTCAATATGTGATTATGACCGGTACACCGTATGAAAGTATTAATCGGGACCACCCATGAGATGTGAGTCTAAGAGATGTCTAGATTAGACTTAGGAAATCCAACATCATTTGCAAAAAGTGCATCGATTCTAAATTATGGGAATTGGGATGCTTATATAGTGGGGTTTTTATTGCTATGGGTGCGATTCAATATAAAATTGAATCAAAGGATCCTCGCATATTGTGTGACATTTATATAAGTAAGTTTGAGATCTTAATTCGGTGCAATTCGCATCCGGGGATACCTAGCATTGCGATAACCCTTTGATTGACTTATAAGATTTTGATTCCACCTCAGTGGATTATTTATAATCTGGTGGAGGTATAAATATAAGTTAACCATTAGAATCATGAAAATTGATCAGATGTTGGTTAAAGTCAATTAACCTCAAATTGACTTAACCAAGTGGGATCATAATCTTAATGTGGAGAATCATATTATGAACCATAATGAACTTTTCAAATAAGAACTCATTATATCCGAGTGATTTCTAAGATAATTAAGTTGGAGTGCGACCATAATTATTTAGTGGAATTAATTATAATTAAAGAAAAAAAGAAAATAAATTACGATAAGTGTAATTAAGTATCTCTGAGTACTTATTTAAATCCAATTTAGTTATTTGTCTTGTGTCCATAGTTTAGTTCATATACCCAAATAGTTAGGCTCAAACTCTCAAAAACTCTAATTTAGCCCAAGCCCACCTTTTGTACTTGTATATAAAGGTATGGTAAGGGTTTTAATTACATTATTCATCATATTAGAGTTTGAAAGGGGAGAGAAAATACTATTCACATTTTTGTGAACATGGATAGAGGGAGACAACTCTATCTCATTCACAAGCAAAGGTTTTCATTGTGATAACCGCCTATTAAAATAAGAGGTGCCCAACCCGATACTCTAATAATTACAGGAATCCTAGATGGTCCATTCTTAGCATCACTGTCGTTAAAATAATAATACGAGATAATCACCAATTATTTTAGAAAACGGAGTGTCAAAATGTAATTTATAAGTTTAAAGAAAATTATTAATAAAAATCAATTTGAAAAGAAGGTGGATATCAAAAACAAACGAACAACCCTATAACAATAAAGCATAAAGTAATAATCGAATAAGCTGTCAGTTAACAGACCAATACAAACAGGTTACACCGAGTATTACAATTAAATATCACATTGTATTAAACGAGTACAAAACATGGGCAACACAATCGAATAATTAAACTGATCCTTTCTATAGCACAAAATATAAAAGCGTCTATAACGAATATCCTACAACATCCGCAAAATGCTATAGCTCCATGACAACTGGAATGGAGAGGTCAATACGGGCGTCCTTGCGGTGGAGCAACTGGGCGAGTATAGAATTCATGAAAAACAAAGAGATATAGACGGGTCAGGGCCCGGTTTGATATGATCACCATGTGAATAAAATGCATTACAGTTATGAATATCTAATCCTCATCATGAACTAAACTTTCTCTCACAATTAATCATAAAATTTTCACCTCTTATTCTAAAAGCACAACCTATCTTAATATCAATGACAATGCTCAATGTTCATATAAGCATGGAAGAACTCATCTACATTCACTCAATTCTATATCATTTCAGTTATTCACAACATAAATGCATAGTTCTTTTTCTCTTTAGGAAATTATATTTAAAGCAATTTATCGCACAAAATGCTTCACCAATACCATTTTAAACCATTTAACTTTATAGTTCCCTTTCTTTCTGGGAAACATATTGAAAGCAGTTTATCGCACAAAATGTTTTACCATCATTACAATTTCCACTTTATTAAGAATGGTTAGAACAACATATATATAACGATTCTAAGACCGTTCTTTTGATTTTCCACACTGGACGCGCCCCTAAATGGCTATCATCTTCCAGGGCCTATCGAACAAGACAACTTGGGCATCCTACATCGCGTGACGTCGGGAAGCGACCATATACTTCGACAGTGAGTCATAACCACACCCGAAATTACCCCACTACGAACAATAATCACACAACAATAACCGGTCCTATGGCCGAGGACTATATTCACCCTGCATTCACTAGCCAGGGGACTTCACCTCATGCGCGTAACTTCCCATATGATAGCGATTTAGAGAGGTGTGTATATGCAAATTATCATTTACAAAATTATTTTTCCATTTGAAAATATTCACTTTTTACATTCTCAAAACCAATTATACTTAACAATTAAGTACTAATTTTAGAATATGCATTTCTTATTCTCGAAGTCATATTTTATTAATGACCTAGGGCCCAAAGTGCAATTATCCTCACACTAGTATTCGAGAATCCAAAGTAATACCATAAGTCACAAAAGGTAATTTTCCTCAATACTATTCTCCCAAAAGTCCCAAACATTATCATTCTACTTTCCGTTAGATGTAGGCTAACTTCCTATATCAAACGAAACATTAACCTCTGTGAACTAACCCTTGAGATAAGACCAATTACCCCCATGCTAATCTAGGATATTAATCTCCCTAATACAAACCTCGAGGACTCATTATTACTTACCAAAGGAAGCTTCCTAATCCTTAGACCTAAAAGAAAAGGACTAGAAACTAAATTGGAAAAGTATCCTAAAAATGCAGAAATTTCGAATCGGTTCGCCCTGGCCGAATCGATTCGGATAGGCCGAATCGATTCGGTTAAGAGGACCCAACCATTCCGCATAACTCCGAATCGATTCGGGTCATCCGAATCGATTCCCCAACCCAAACCTGTAGACTACCCCTTTAGTGAATCGATTTGCTAGGGGCGAATCGATTCTCCTGGGCCAGAATGCCTTGTTTCGGCTATGGGTTTAAGAACCCTAAATTTCCAAAAATCCTTTTTCTCTCTTCAAAACTCAACCAACTAAACTAATTTTATACCCAAATCATTTCTACATAATAACTAACTAATATTTCCAACTCAAATCAAATTTTAATCCAATGTTAAGGGTTTAAACACTAAAATCATAAAAAAAAAAAACAATAATGGTTAAAACTCCAAAAACACAACTATATATGCAATTTACCCACATTAAATCATACACTAGCAAGTTAGAAACTTGCCTGTAGTTTGTAATCTCGGATTTCCTTCCCGTAGCAACGATTTCCAGCTCAATCTCTCCTCTTCTCCTTCTTTTCTCTCCATTTTCTCCCAAGCTCTCTCTTCTCTCTAACTCTCTCTGAGTATAAAATTTGTAAATGATAAATAAGTGGGTTGGAAGACTTAATCGGGCATTGAACATAAATTCCCCTCTTTAAATGTTAAAATACACCATTAAAATGACTCGTAACTACATAATTGAGTCATAACCTATCAAAAGTGTCCGAAATTCAAAAATATAATATGGCACTTATTTTGACTATCTCGACTATTTCAAAACTAATCGCACCCTCTAAATTGGCATTCGGAATATCGTATAATATTTTATGTTCCAATGTCATTTTATGTCATTAATCATAATCCAATTGAAATATATGCCATAACTGTCGCTTAAAGCACAACGACGCAATAAAACATAACATGATGATATTTACCTCCACTCAACGGTAAATATGCAAAACTCAGTAAATATTAACTCTCAAATCACTGAAAATAATATTTACTCCAATTTCCAAAATTTTATATAATTATCCCACATGGAAAAATTATACAAAATCAATTACCCAAAAGTAAGGGTTGTTACATACTCCCCCCCCCCCCCCCCCACACACACACAAGGGAATTTTGCCCTCAAAATTCAGGCGTATCCTATCACGAGATCAAGAGTGTACTTCTCAAAAATATCATTCTCTCATCCCTAGAAAATTTCTTGACAATATAGTGTCTCCCCTGGACTTGGGCTAAGGTTACCACTTTCAATCTTAGTTTACCCTTTTCATCAAGCTAAACTGGTATCCGGTTGTTCCTCATGAACTATCGATCCTACCTTTTCAATAAAGGAAGAAAATGCCTCCATAACTCGGCATAAGTTTCATTTCCTCCTGAATCACGTTATACCCTTCCTCGGGAATAATTTCACCAAAACTTGATCTCCAAACTCTAATATTACATGACCTCTATTCGCGTCGGCATAGCCCTTCTAAACATCTTGGGTAATTCGTAAGCGATTTCTAATGAACTCAATCTTAGAAAAGATGTCTTGGATCATTCTAGGTACAAAAATCTTATTGTCTCTTACTTTCAACCAACAAGAAGGTAATCTATGCGGCTTGGTATACAACGCCACCTACGGTGCCATACCCATTATGGATTAGTGCGAATTATGGTATAAAATTTTGACCAGAAGAATGTCTTACTCCCGTCCACCAAAAATTTAGTATGCACATCAAAAGTATGTCCCCCTGCATATGTTGTTTCTCCCATTTTTGACCAATTATTTTCTAGTGGTAGAAGATACTCAACCTTAACCGGTCCCTATTATTTCCTGGAAACTTCTTCAGAAATGGGATACGAAAATCTTGTCTCGATCCGACACTATATTGATAGGAACCTCATATAGTTCCATAACTCCACCATAAAGAGCTGGGCATACTCCTCTGTAAATAGCACGCCCATATTGGCCGAAAAAGCGGCGATTTGGTCAAAGGATCAACAATTACTCAAATAAGATCATGACCGTTATAATGCCAACAATTCAATGAAAATATCCATGGATATACCCTTCCATATCTACACCGGTACTCTAACGATTGCAACGATCCCGTTGATTGTTGGTGATCTACACTCACCAATTGATAAGTGGCGGATTGGGGAGAAAACTCATAAATGCCCCTTCCTCGCGCTTCATAACTGACATAAGTGCTCTAGTTATAGTGTCCCCCTGGTTAAGCTCATTCTACTCGGCTTTCCTTGCCTTCGCTAGTTTTCCCCCATGGATTTTCTACTCAGTGTCCGTTGTCACCTTTTTGAAGCGCAGATGACATGCGATGGTGAAAACTCATGCAAGTCATGCAACATAAAACTTTCTGTAATGAACATGGCGAGATTCAGAATCAGGATCTGAATTGAATCAAGAGGATGTTTTCCTGAGTGATAATGAATGTCAAATTGATAGTCTTTTACGAATCCAACCACCGATTTTGCCTCACAATTTGATCTTTCTGGGAGAACAAACATTGTATTGACTTGCGATCCATGAAAAGACTTAAGTTCCTTCCCCAGAGGTAATGCCTCCCCATCTTTAAGGCAAACACTATTGTGGCGTGCTTTCAGTCTTACATGGGATAGTTATCCTCATAGGGTCCGAACCACAGGATATATACGCAATGGTCACCACCCTACTCTTACGGAGACGCGTCTCTTATAACCAAATAGTCCACTCCCGAACTTGGCAACGCTAATCTATCAGTAGGAGTCAACTTGTCCTTCATCTAATCAAAAGATAAGTCATAGGCATAACAGTTCCTTTAGAGATGGGCCTCACATTCTTCTCGGGCTGGTGGCCCATGTTACTTAAGATTTCATTTTCCCCTATTCCTAGAAACCCAATCATTCTTAAAATTTAACCCACCAATATTCTCATAGTTAACTCACTGCACATTCCTATAACAATTCCACCTGCCCTATTGGCCTTACCTCCTAATAATCTTAAGGTAGATGCGTTTTCCTACCCACATGAAATAAGTACTATACTAACTATGTCCCTAGTGCCCAAGACCTTTCTCAATTTCCGACATTCGTTCAGTTTCATGCGTGGGACGTCTCGCAAAGTGAAATCCAGACAAGGAATCCTCCAGTTAGACTACTACCTCGCGCCGCCGGTCGTCAAGATATAATGGCCTAAGGTACCCAACCAGGACCGCAAAAAAAATCTTAACTCGTAACCCTACTAACGCGCTTCCACTTCTATGTCCTACCATTTCGAAAAAATGAAAATCCAACTAATTAGGGAGCCTACTTTCTGCCAAGTATTACGAATCTTTTACCCACATATGTATATATACACATTTTTCAATTGCCTTCTAATCAAGGTCCAGTTATAACCCTCAATCCGACTTAATCATCTTTGTCTCACCCACGTCTACCAGAGGAGAGAACTATTTTTAGTTCTTCCACACCGCACATTAACTTTTTATTAACCCTTTATTCAATCACGTGACTCTCGGTTAATTCCACCAAAACCAACATCCTAACATAAAGTAACATCTCTCCACCCCCAACGTCATTAAGGTTCATGCGAGGAGTGTCTCAAAAAGCAAAATCCAAACAAAAAACCCCTTCGATACACTACTACTTAACTTTATTGGTCGTGGAGATATGGCAACATAAAACAAATAAAATAACAATTCACGTTAAACCATCTCTATAAAGTCTCAGCCCGCATCCAGGAGAGATATTATAGAATAAGTAGTTCAACCTTGGAACCGAAGATATGATAGTCTCACAATCATAAGCTTGTTATATCTCAAATTAAAATATTTCATACTCGTATAACACAAACAGAACGAGTAGTACCAACCAAACAAAAGTTTCAAATATCATCACCCACTTACTATGAATGCCAGAAAATAGAATCTCAACACCAGGAAAACCATATAGATATAATATCTATATTAATATCAATACTACCACAAATCTCGAATTACACACCCGAGTCTAAGGATAATAAAATACGGAGGCTCAATCTTGCCCCATGAAACACACTTCCCTTATACGAGGTGAAACTCACAACAACACTCTTGCCAATTACCCTGGCTTCTCCAAAGAGTTCCCAGATACAATACCCTTATTTAATTTGTATAAAACTAGTTCAATCAATGATTCATCTAGGTACCTTATTCTTGTCCTTTAACTCATATCGGACAACCTCAACGTATGTGGTTCTACGTTCCTCATCCCAGCCATTCCCCATCTCTGGCCACCCTGACCATGTTAAAGTTTCCAGTATCTCAGGCTCCATAGCCTCGATCCTGACAATCACCCCAGTAGTTCCCATAACTTCCTCGGTAAAGGAAAAGATACAACCGGTGTCAACTGCCTTATTTCCATAAACCTCCTTGGGTGGAATTCCACCAATGAGGTTACACTAACACGACTTCTCAATATGTGTTAGCAACATTTACTAATGAACCCATCATTTCATTAAAGGACTCTTTCTTCCTTGTACCTACCTTACTTCGGTGCAAGGTTTCCTTAACCATATATCCTTTCTTTTATTGTCGGCCTCTGACCGACCCTCACGGTAATTCTTGAAAAGTTGCATTCCCTTTATCCCTAACAAATCGAAGGAACTAACTGTTAGAACCATCCATAAAGTTCCTCTACTAGCAAAACGTCTCGCTCCTTCAAATATGGGGACTACCGTTCTACCATTTCAACATTGCTCCAATCGGTGAAAAAAATTTCATCAAATCTTCACGTCTGGGTATTCCTATACCCCTATCTAAACCAAATCTTCTGAGACCAATACTTCCACCGAATGAAGTTACACTTCCCTTGCATGACTTAACTTCAACGTATGGTCCTTATCAAGGGCGTTCAAACATCTTCTTAATTTAACTTATTAAATAATGCAAATTTAGTACCACTCTCTTCTTGTAACGATACTTGGGAAATTATAGCTACTGTATCCTTGTAGCCGTTGTAGCAATCAAAGAAAATGCCACGAAGGGAGTGACCTCTAATGCAGTCCTCATCCTCGATTTCAGTGTACGATTTTGACTAAGTCCCGTCTCTTGGCACCCTCTTAATGGCCTTCCCTGGTCGCCTTTCTCCAATCAACACATGAATCTCGAACGATCGCGTAAAAGATTTACTAACATCTTGCATTATGGTAGGAGAACGATATCTCACAGGATAAATCAACGATTTTAATCCTATGGCTCTAGATCAAATAAAAAGCAATTAATGCTGAAGGCGTAGCACGTCCGCACAGATTCCTAAGGACACTAGAACCTGATGCTCTGATACTATCTGTGACAACTCGCCTATTAAAATAAGAGGTGGCTAGCTCGATACTCTAATAATTACAGGAATCCTAGATGGTCCATTCTTAGCATCACTGTCATTAAAATAATAATACGAGATAACCACCAATTATTTTAGAAAACGGAGTGTCAAAATGTAATTTATAAGTTTAAAGAAAATTATTTATACAAATCAATTTGAAAAGAAGGTGGATATCAAAAACAAACGAACAACCCTACAACAATAAAGCACAAAGTAATAACCAAATAAGTTGCCGGTTAATAGATAAATACAAATAGGTTACACCGAGTATTACAATTAAATATCATATTGTATTAAACGAGTACAAAACATGGGCAACACGCCCTAATAATTAAACTGATCCTTTCTAGAGCACAAAAGATAGACGCGTCTATAAAAAAATATCCTACAACATTCGCAAAATGCTATAGCTCCAGGACAACTGGAATGGAGAGGTCAATACGGGCGTCCTTGCGGTGGAGTACCTGGGCGAATATAGAATTCATGAAAAATAAAGAGATATAGACGGGTCAGGGCCCGATTTGATATGATCACTATGTGAATAAAATGCATTACAGTTATGAATATCTAATCCTCATCATGAACTAAACTTTCTCTCACAATTAATCATAAAATTTTCACCTCTCATTCTAAAAGAACAACCTAGCGCAATATCAATGACAATGCTCAATGTTCATATAAGCATGGGAGAACTCATCTACATTCACTCAATGCTATATCATTTCAGTTATTCACAACTTAAATGCATAGTTCCTTTTCTCTTTAGGAAATTATATTAAAAGCAATTTATCGGACAAAATGCTTCACCAATACCGTTTTATACCATTTAACTTTATAGTTCCCTTTCTCTCTGGGAAACATATTGAAAGAAGTTTATCGCACAAAATGCTTTACCATCATTTCAATTTCCACTTTATTAAGAATGGTTATAATCGCATATATATAACGATTCAAAGATCGTCCTTCTGAGTTTACCCACTGGACGCGCCCTTAAATTACTATCATCTTCCAAGGCCTATCGAACAAGACAACCTGGGCATCCTACATCGCGTGACGTCGGGAAGCGGCTATATACCTTCGACAGTGAGTCATAACCACACCCGGAATTACACCACTGTGAACAATAATCACACAATAATAACATGTCCTATGGCCGAGGACTATATTCACCCTGCATTCACTAGCCAGGGGACTTCACCTCATGCGCATAACTTCCCATATGATAGCGATTTAGAGAGGTGTGTATATGCAAATTATCATTTACAAAATTATTTTTCCATTTGAAAATATTCACTTTTTACATTCTCAAAACCAATTATACTTTACAATTAAGTACTAATTTTATAATATGCATTTCTTATTCTCGAAGTCATATTTTATTAATGACCTAGGGCCCGAAGTGCAATTATCCTCACACTAGTATTGGAGAATTCAAAGTAATACCATAAGTCACCAAAGGTAATTTTCCTCAATACTATTCTCCCAAAAGTCCCAAACATTATCATTCTACTTTCCATTAGATGTAGTCTAACTTCCTATATCAAACGAAACATTAACCTCTGTGAACTAACCCTTGAGATAAGCCCAATTACCCCCATGCTAATCTAGGATATTAATCTCCGTAATACAAACCTCTAGGACTCTTTATTACTTCCCAAATTAAGGTTCCCAATCCTTAAACCTAAAAGAAAAGGACCAGAAACTAAATTGGAAAAGTATCCTAAAAATGCAGAAATTTCAAATCGATTCTCCCTAGCCGAATCGATTCGGTCTTGAAAGCGAATCAATTCGGATAGGCTGAATCGATTCGGTCAAGAGGACCCAACCATTCTTCATAACTATGAATCAATTCGGGTCATCGGAATTGATTCGCCCAACCCAGACCTATAGTCTACCCCTTTAGTGAATCGATTTGCTAGGGGCGAATCGATTCGCCTGGGCCAGAATGCCCTATTTCGGCTATGGGTTTAAGAACCCTAAATTTCCAAAACTCCAATTTCTCTCTTCAAAACTCAACCAACTAAAATTATTTTTTTCCCAAATCATTTCTACACAATAACTAACTAATATTTCCAACTCAAATCAAATTTTAATCCAATGTTAAGGGTTTAAACACTAAAATCATCAAAAAAACCCAATAATGGTTAAAACTCCAAAAACACAACTATATATGCAATTTAGCCACATTAAATCATACACTAACAAGTTAGAAACTTGCCTCAAGTTTGTAGTCTCGAATTTCCTTCCCGTAGAAACGATTTCCAGCTCAATCTCTCCTCTTCTCCTTCTTTTCTCTTCATTTTCTCCCAGGCTCTCTCTTCTCTCTAACTCTCTTTGAGTATAAAAGATGTAAATGAGAAATAAGAGGGTTGCAAAACTTAATCAGGAATTAAACATAAATTCCCCTCTTTAAATGTTAATACATCATTAAAATGACTCATAACTACATAATTGAGTCATAACCTGTCAAAAGTGCCTGAAATTCAAAAATACAATATGGCACTTATTTTGACTGTCTCGACTATTTCAAAACTAATCGCACCCTCTAAATTGGCATCTGAAATATTGTATAATATTTTATGTTCCAATGTCATTTTATATCATTAATAATAATCCAATTGAAATATGTGCCATAACAGCCACTTAAAGCACAACGACGCAATAAAACATAACATGATGATATTTACCTCCTCTCAACGGTAAATATGTAAAACTCAGTAAATATTAACTCTCAAATCACTGAAAATAATATTTACTCCTGTTGATGTAAAAAATTAGATCACTCTAATTATTCAATCATAGATAAATAAATGAGACAAAGAATTTTAAAGTGGTTCAGCCTTATAAGAATGGCCTACGTCCACTGTTATGTTATTGCTGAGTGTTTAGGGAATGCTCGATTACAAGTTCTATCAAGAAATTCTGGTCCCTTTACAATGAGGATTGTACAATGTATTTATAACCCTGAGGTTGTAATGTGAAAGGGTAATACATTAAATGATGTACATATGAAAGGGTAATACATTCAATGCCCCTTAAGCGTGTGCGTCTGAATGATAAGCATTTAATGAACAGTCAAACTGTTGGTTATCCTGTTATTAATGCTTTGTTCGAGGTGCAGCTTGGACCGCCTGAGTTGCTCGGACCGCCTAAGCTTCTCGGTGCTCAAGAGTTCTTCGGAGTGTATGAGTTCCTCGGGGAAGCAGTGTTCCTCGTTATAGTATTATTCCTCGGAGCATCTGAGTTCCTCAGAAGTATTTATTATTGCCACATAGATTGCCAGATGTCTTCACTCAATTGGGCCATGTCAGCAGATTAAATTTGGTATCAACAGAAGCCCCCAATGTTTCACAGTAAGAAATTTGAGGAGTAGGGAACATTCTTTCTCGGAATATGGTACATTTAAATGGTCCTCCTAATTTTTAGGAGTGTTTCCTTTGTATTTATTTCTCCTTCCAAATTCGTAGAATCAGCCTTTTTGAATTTTTTATAACCGCCTCGATCTCCGCGTACTTTTTGTCCTTCTAGCCGCCGGTAGCGTAATCGTTTCTTTTCGTAATCATTACTTTTTCCTTTTACCAAGGCAAGGTATTTAAGCGTCACAGACAATCCCATCGTCTTCTACCTTTTCAAATTTGTACCTTCGAATTTTCCATTGTCTTCTACTCTCTTGTGCGTTCATCCTTTTCATTGTTCGTTGTCAACAGCTCCACTCTTTTTTTGTAAGATCTTCTTCCTTCTTCTTCATTTCCTTTATTCAACATGGTTTACCCTGTTGAATCTCTTGATAAATTTCGTTCTGAGTTTTCCATTCCCTCCTGGGTTGTTTTGGAAGAGCTTTTTGAGCCTTCTGATTATTTCCGTTTGGTTGAGGGACATTGGTTCCCCAGTCTCTTTATTGCTGAGTGTGGATTTTATTTTCCACCAAATCCCTCGTGTCTGGAATTCTGTCAGTACTTTGACATTGTTCCTGCAAGAATAGCCCCCAACATATGGAGAATAGTTCATGGGGTGCATAGATTAAATCAAATCCATGGAACTCGCATAGGAATTCCTGAGATTATGTTTTGTTATAGATGGGCAGTTGGTGATAACACCTTTTATTTAAAAACTAGAATGTTAAATAGGGCTTTAGTGGTCAATCTCCCGGATGCCAATAGGGATTATTTTGAGCACGGGGTTGTCATAAAAAATTGGCAACATGCTCCTTTATCTGGAGATGAAGATTATCAGGGTCCCATATTCCCTCCTTATGGCAATGGGATAGGTTATTTTTATTTCATTTTATTTATTTTGAAACCATGCTTCTTTTGTTTTTGATAAAATGTGCCACTGATATTTCAATGTTTATTTATTTATTTGCAGTTGACAGTAAAAGAAAGTGTCCAAAGGAAGCAGACGTTAACATAAGACATTTGAACTTATCTGGAGTCTGCATCAGAGTGTTTCCGATGAGCACATTAGATCAGCCTCATATCTTCTGCAGTACAAGAGCTACACAAACTCTTTTACTGCTCGTCCAGTAATAAGTGACGTAGAGCTAGTACCTACTTCCACCAGTTCTTCACCTGAATCTCACGTCCCTTTAAGCGAAAGGATGAAGAAGAGAAGACCTCCCACCCTTTTTGAGAAACCTGCCTCTGGTGTTGGGGAGGCAAAAAGAAGTAAGGTTGATGTCCCAGAAGGGACAAAGAAGACTAATGCACCTTCCTCGGTTGCTGTTGTGAAGGTTGCCGAGAAGCCCACAGTGGCTCCGAGCAGGTCTGCTGCTCCTGGAGAGGTGATTATAATATCACCGACCAAGGGTTCTTCCTTGGTTGAATATGTTCCTGTTCCCCCGAGGAGGCTGAAGAAGAGCTCCTCGGTCAATTTGGCTGACACCATCACTCTGCCCCCAACCATTAGAACTGGGGTTCCTACTTTTGTTCCCCCGAGCTCTGCCATGAGCTCGGTAAAGTCCTGGATCATTCCCGAGGTCCAAGGTACTAAAGAAAACCTTACTCGGGACATGGTCACTTCGTTAGCTGCTCACCACCTTGCTTCTGTAACTCTTCTTACTTTGAACTTTTCATATTTCCCTTGTCATTTCTGTTTCTGACTTACTTTCTTTTTACTTTCATAGTTGACGAGCTGGTTTAATATAATTCTGAAGAAGGATGAAGCAATTAAAGCTTCATGCTCCTCGTCTAGTGTGGAGGGAGCTCTGGAGGAAGCTATGAAGTCTCTAGAGGATTCTCGCCAGACATATGCTACTGATAAGGCTATTTAGGAGAAGAAGCTTGCCTCCACCGAGCAGGAGAAAGCTCTAGTTGTTGATGTCTCCAAAGAGTTGGAGAAGAGAATAAAGGACTTGGTGGGGAAAAATAAAGAGCTCGACGAGAAGCTCAAGAATGCTGGAGAGCTAGAGAATAAGCTCAAGGTTGCTGAAGAGGAGTTGTCTCAACTTCGGGAGGTAAATTGGCAGAAGGAGGAGGCTGAGAGAAAACTGAAAGCTGCTGATGACCTGCTGTCCGAGAAGCTTTCCTCAGAAAAGTTGAAAAGGAAATTGGCTGTGAAGAAGTCCTTCAACGATGGCTGGGACAAGGGGTGGAACAAGGGATTGGCTGCCATGGTGTCGCAAGTGGACTATGGCAGCCTCAAATACTTTAGGGATGGATGGGTTGCTACCCTTCAGGAGATAAAAGTGGATGAAAATTCTGAACTCTTTCAACAACACATCCCTGGTCCCCCTCCAACTCCTGAAGACTTAGAAGAGGATGAAGCTACCTCCGAAGAGTCTTCTATGGTGATGGGAGATCATCCCCCAACCATCCAGCCTGCTGCTGAGGAACTTCAGCAAATTGTTACTTCTTTCGAGCAACTGCTGGCGCTCCTCGAGCAACTCTCTACTCCTTCCGAGCAACCTACTTCCTCGTCCCAGCCTCCCGAGAAGGTTTTCGGAGACAAGGAAAAGGTTTAGAGTTGTTCGGGATTATCTTTATATTTTTCTTTTGTCAATTGTAACCCAGCACATGTAACTCTGAACTTTATGATCTAATAAAACTTGGACTTTTTTGCATACTGTTGTTTATTTTCTATTCATACTCTGCTTATACCTCTTATTGATTATTGCTTTTTCTTTCTCTACTAGTTTCTGGCTAGGATGGAATTACTATCTGCCCATGATACAAAGTTGTTGCGGCAATGTAATGAATATTTTAAGGATGGTCAAAGAGACATGAGTGCAGCACAAGTCGTCGACATCCTCGGCCAAGATGCTTCAGAATAGGCAGTTGAAGCATATCAATATCTGAAGTGTCTACTTGATCGAGAAGTGGCCAATAATGTGGCCTATTATGATATGATCGAGGATCTCCAAGGCACCCTCGAAGACCTTCAGCTACAATACAAAGAATTAACTGCCCTGTTGCATGAGGGTTACGAGAAGAAGTACCAGCAGATCATTGCCGACAAGGTCTACGAGAAGCTTTTTGCTGGGTACGATGTGAGGGAGAGGACCTTGAGGGGTGAGGTCGAGGAATGCAAATAGATTACCGAGTTGCTGGAGCAAGAAAACAACAACCTGCAAAGGGAGCTGTCACAATTGAAGTCTGCAGCCTCCACTTCAAAAGCCTTGATCCCAGTGACTGATGAGGGATTTTTGTTCCTAGAAGTCGAGAGCGCCAACTTGAGGGACGAGTTGGAAACCTTTAAGAGGTCTGGCCCTTCCACATCTTCTCGGGGATGAGCAAGAGCACCTCGGGGATGAGCAAGAGCATCTCGGATTCCTGTCGAGGAACAAAGGACTCAGTCTTCCTTAGAGAACCATGCCTTCCAATTAATGGTGAAGAACCAGGCGTTAGATGAAATGTCAAAGAAGACCAGGGACCTGGAAGAGCATCTCTCTAGGTAGAAATCTGCTTTGGAGAACAAGGAACTCTTCATCAAAAATCTCCACGAGCAGCTAGAGAGGCTAACATATCAGTTCCACAAACAGCCCAGGGAGTTCTGGATGGCTGGATACAATGAAGCACTATACCACTTGGATGATCGTATCCAGAATGCTAATAATGAGGGCTACAAGCAGGGCTGGTTGAATGCCCTAGGTGTGCTGCAACTCGAACAGGGTCATTACCTGTGGGACTACCATGATCCTGGGCTGCTCGACTTACCTGTGCCACCGTACAAATTGGATATTAGTTGGATCCCTCCATGGGCCATTCCTCGGAGCTTGATTTTAAAGTATCTCGGTGACTACAATCTCCATTCAAAAGCCGATATATCTCGTCCCAAGCACCTCTTAGATCGACCATTCGTGATGAATGTCAGGATGTTGAAGGATCTCAATTTTATAAATTCTCCTCTGGCTTTAAATGATCCGTCTGCTGGCGAGGAACCTGTGTCAAAAGCAGAGGGGAAAAGACCAGTAGAATAGGAATTTTGATGTAATAGTTAGTATACATTTCAATATCAATGTAACTTTCATTTCATTATCAATGTAATTTGTTTTGAATTTAATGAAAGACTTTCATTTTCATTTGCAATCTTAATTGCTATTGTCTTGTAAAACACTTTATATTTGTGCATGTGTATCTGTTAAAAAGATAACAATATTGTCGATCAACTTATTGTCGAATAGCTTGAATTTATGGTAGTCATATGGAAAAAACAATATTTTGTTTCTCGACCAACTTAGTAATAATTAAAAAGTTACGAGTATAAAAAATGTTGCTCGATCATTTAAAGTTTTGTTACGAGTATAAAAATGTTGCTCGGTCACTTAATAATAAAGTTACGAGTATAAAAATGTTACTCGATCACTTAATAATAAAGTTACGAGTATCAAAAATGTTTAAAATGTTTCCGACCAACCAAGGTCGTTAAATTTTACTTGTCGACCAACTACAGTTAGTGGGTTTTTCTCTTAAATGTTTCCGACCAACCAAGGTCGGTAAATTTTCCTTGCCGACCAACTACAGTTGGTGAGTTTTTATCCCCGACCAGCCATAGTTAGTCTTTTTGAAATAATTTTAGCTCCCGACCAACCTTAATTGGCATTTTTGAGAATATATTTACATCCTAACCGACATAAGTTGGCATTTTTAGGAATATTTTTATTTCCCAAGGAACATATAGTTTTACTTCCCGTAGGAATACAAATTTTTTCTTCCCAGAGGAATACAAAATTTTTTCTTCCCGGAGGAATACAAGTAGCTTTACTTCCCGGAGGAATATAGGTAGCTTTACTTCCCGGAGGAATATTGGTAGCTTTACTTCCCGGAGGAATATTGGTAGCTTTACTTGCCGGAGGAATATTGGTAGCTTTACTTCCCGGAGGAATATAAGTAGCTTTACTTCCCGGAGTAATATAAGTAGCTTTACTTCCCGGAGGAATATTGGTAGCTTTACTTCCCGGAGGAATATTGGTAGCTTTACTTCCCTAAGGAATATTGGTAGCTTTACTTCCCGGAGGAATATAGGTTTCTCGACCAACCTTAGTTGGCGTTTTTGAGAAAAAATTTGAGTAGCCTGAGCTTTGCCGAGTTTTGCCGAGTAGTGTGTAGCACTAGTATTCCCCGAAAAACTTTCAATAAAAAGAAAGAATTCGGCAGAATATCTTCATCTTATTCATCATTGATAATACTTGCGTAGGTGCTCTGCGTTCCATGCATTCTTAAACTCCTCCCCTTCTAGAGTTGCTATTCGGTAAGTTCCTGGTCGAACAACTTCAATAACTCGGTATGGTCCATGCCAGTTTGCCTCCAACTTATTATGCTTTTGAATTACTTTCTTAAGCACATAGTCTCCTTCTTTCAGGTCGAACTTCTTCACTCTCTTGTTGTAGAACAAAGTTGTTCGCTGCTGGTAAGCAGCATTTCTAATGGCTGCTTCTTCTCTAACTTCCTCGAGCATGTCTAGATCTAATCTTCTCATAAAGTCGTTGACGGGGGAATTGAAATTCAGTACCCTGTGTGTTGGGAGGCCCAACTCGGCAGGTATAACAGCTTCACTTCCAAACGCCAGCATGTATGGTGATTCTCCAGTTGCTACTCGGGGAGTAGTTCGGTAAGCCCAAAGTACTGATTGTAACTCGTTGATCCAGTTTACTTTTGCATCATCCAATCTTTTCTTCAAACCATTTAGCAGCGTTCTGTTTGTCACTTCAGTTTGTCCATTGTTTTGAGGATGGCCTGGTGCTGAGTGGACCTTCAAAATGTTTGACTGATGGTAATAGGCAGCGAACTCCTCGTTATCAAATTGTGTTCCATAGTCAGTGATGAAAGCATGAGGAAGACCATATCGATAAATGATGTTCTTCCAAACAAATTGGTACACCTTCTCGTACATCATATCAATGAGTGGCTCAGCTTCTACCCACTTAGTAAAATAATCCACTGCGACGACGAGGTATTTGAACCTTCCTCTGGTCGTTGGCAGTAGCCCAACCAAATCAATTCCTCACATGGCAGATGGACAAGGGGAAGTTATGGGTGTCAATAATTCTTGTGGAGTTCTTCGGATGGAGGAAAAATGTTGGCACTTGTCACATTTCTTTGCATAGGCTATACAATCAGCCCTCATCATCGGCCAATAGTATCCCTGCGTCATCATCCTTTGTAAAAGCGTCCGACCTGATACATGTGCTCCACAGGACCCTTCATGGATCTCTTCAATCAAATCTTTCACCTCGGAGGGATGTACACATCTCTATAAACCTGCCATAATTCCTCGTCTATACAGAATACCGTTAGTTAATACATACCGAGCAGCTTTAAACTTCAATTTCTTAGCTGCGATCTTGTCAATTGGTAATTCTCCCTCTTCAATATATGCCCTGATGGGATCCATCCAAGATGGTCCTAAATCAAGGGTAATAAAGTTCATCGCCAGATCTTCATCTATACTTCGACCAACCAACAATTCAATTGGGATTGTTCGTCGTAGATCGGTGAGAGTAGCTGATGCTAGTCGAGCTAGGGCGTATGCTCTCGCATTCTCCATTCTTGGTATTCTGACTAGCTGAATAGCGGCAAATTCTGACACCAGCTCCTTTGCCTTTGCATGATATCTGATCATTAATTCTCCTCTAACTGCGTATACTCCCAACATTTGATTTACAATTAATTGAGAATCACTGAAAATAATAACCTACTGTGCCTCCATAATTTTCGTTAAATTAAGTCCTGCAATGATGGCGTCATACTCAGCCTCATTGTTGGAAGCTTTGAATTGGAAACATAGGGCGTATTCCATGTCGACCTCGTCCGGAGTTATCAAACTATCCCTGCCCCACTGCCTGTAGTGCAAGATGAGCCATCTACATATAGCCTCCATATAGGTAACTCGTCTTCAAATTTCTGATCAGTCAGAGTTCCTTGGTGAAATATTTGTTGCTTCCTTTCGTCCTCCCCGGATATTTCCTGCTCTTCATCGATCATCTCTTCTTGCTCTTGTACCAATCGAAATTAGTCTGAGCTCGAATTTGATGATCTTATAACATCCCCTTGCCCTTTTTACCAACCGGAGTTGGTCTGAGCTTGTGTTTGTTAATCCTTTAACATCCACAGGTTGATCAGCGAGAAAATTTTACTCCTCGGGGGTATCAGGATAGGTGAACTCTACTATAAATCTGCTACAACCTGCCCTTTTAGCGATGATATGGGTTCATAGACTATATCATATTCACCGAGCTCTATTGCCCAGTATATCAATCTCCCTGATTTTTCTGGTTTATGAAGGGCTTGCCTCAATGGCATATCAGTATATACTACTATGGTATGAGCCTGGAAGTATGGCCTCATTCTCCTACTCGCCTCAATCAGCGCCAGTGCCAATTTTTCCAGCCTTGGATATCTGATCTCTGCTCCTCGGAAGGCCTTACTTGTGTAGTAAATTGGTTTTTGCACTCCATTCTCCACTCTGATCAACGCCGAGCTAACTGCATTCTCGGACACTACAAGGTACAAATACAATTTTTCTTCCATCACCGGCCTGGACAATAGTGGAGGTGTTCCCAAGTATTTCTTCAAGTCTTTAAAAGCCTTCTCACATTCATCATTCCACTCAAACATCTTTTTGAGTGTCTTGAAGAATGGGAGACATCTATCAGTTGCTCGTGACACAAATCTGTTGAGTGCTACTACTCGTCCTGTGAGACTCTGTACTTCCTTCTTCGTCGTTGGAGATCGCAGCCCTAATAGAGCTTTGATCTTTTCAGGACTTGCTTCAATGCCTCGTTGATTGACAATGTACTCGAGAAATATGCCTTCTCGTACTCCAAATATGCACTTCGTCGGGTTCAGCTTCATTTGATATTTATCCAATTGATCAAAAGTTTGACTTAAGTCAACTAGATGATCGGCAGCTTTCTTGCTTTTCGTCAGCATGTCGTCAACATAGACTTCCATATTGCAACTAATTTGTTCAGCAAAGACCTTGTTCATCAGCCGCTCATATGTCGCACCTACATTTTTCAAACCAAAAGGCATAACATTATAACAATAAGTTCCCCTAGGGGTAATGAAAGAAGTACTCTCCCTGTCTTCAGGTTTCATTTTGATCTGATTGTAGCCAGAATAAGCATCCATGAAGCTCAGTAACTCGTGTCCCGAGGTAGCATCCACCAGTTGATCAATTCAGGGCAATGGAAAGTGATCCTTTGGGCATGCTTTGTTAAGGTCGGTGAAGTCTACACACATCCTCCACTTGTTATTTTTCTTCTTTACCATCACCACATTGGCTAACCAATCTGGATATTTAACATCTTCAATGAAGCAAGCTTTATGGAGCTTCTCGACTTCCTCCTGTATAGCTTGATTCTTCTCGGGACTAAATACTCTTCTTCTCTGCTTCACAGGCTTGATCTCCTTATTCACATTGAGTTCGTGACATAAGAAGTTTGGGTCTATCCCAGGCATATCTTTATGACTCCACGCAAAAGTTTGCTTTCTACTTCTTAGGAAAGTTATCAATTCCTATTTTAGTGAGGCTTCCAACGACGAACTAACTTGAGTAGTTCGCTCAGGGTGCTCGTCGTCCAGAATGATGTTTTTAGTAGCTTCCACCACTTGACCCTTCACGAGTTGTGACTCATCTCTAGGATCCAATGTTTCAATTTTTGCACCTTCATCCACTTGATAGGTAGTAGTCTTTTTCTTTAATTCTTCCAGTTCTTCTTTCTCGGCGGATGAATAATAGCATTCCTGAGCTACTTTTTGGTCACCTTTCACAACTCCTACTCCAAAATTTGTTGGAAATTTTAGGCACTGATGCACTGTAGATGGTACAGCCTCAAATTTTTTCAATCCTACTCTTCCCATGACGATATTGTATGATGATTGAACATTCTTATCCATCACGAAGAAACGTATTCTTTCTGTTCGACAAGGAGGCCACGTACCAATGAATATATCCAACTTGATCATCCCAAGTGGAAATACTTTCTCGCCAGCAAAATCGATGAGGGGTCTGTGGTAAGGCTCCAGTTGAGATAGCTTTAGATTTAAACTATCGAAGCACGAGTAGAACATGATGTCTGCCGAGCTACCATTGTCGACCAGTACTCTTGAAATCATAACATCCTTCATTCTCATCTTGATCACCAGTGGGTCATCATGAGGATATAGAATACCTGCAAGGTCATTCTTTGAGAACCCAATGACTAACTTCTCTTTGTTCACCTTTCTCGGGCGATCATCCTCAGCTAGATTTATTCATTGAATGTACGAGCAAGCTTGAGCCTCATCGAGGTAAGCTTTTCTCTCTGCAGTAAGGTCTCCTCCTCCTGCATCTCCACCTGTTATAACATTACAGTCAAATAACCCAAAGCATATTGAAAATACCTCTCGTTCTGGATGCCTTGGTCTCTTGGGAAGATCGGGGTCGTCTTCTGTATCAACTTCATGGTTTCTTTTCTTGTTCTCCTCTCCTCGACGAGGAGATCTAGACCTCTCTCTTGCTCAGTCGTTGTTTTTTCTTTCATTTCCACGATTAACATACTTTGACATCCTTTCTCGTCTGATGAGTGTTTCAATCTCATTCTGAAGAGCTATGCAATTCTTGGTCATATGGCCATGATCTTTATGAAACTCGCAATACTTTGCCTTATTCCTCTTGTCAGGGTCTGCCTTCATTTTCTCTGGCCAATTTAGTTCCTCATTGTTCTTGATTCTTTTAGAACATGGTTGATGTCCTTCTTCAAAGGAGTATAATTATCATATTTTTCATTACATCCCATACCGACCTACTTTTTGAATGTTTGTCATTACCATTGTTCTTATGCTCTTTCTTCTTAGCTTTATCACCTTCGACCTTGGTTTCTTTGGCATCTATATTCTTCTTCGCAGCCATAGCCTCCTCGGCATTCATAATCTTGGACGCTTTTCACATCAGGTCTGACATGGTTTTAGGTGGATCTTTGGCCAAAGTGTAGTACAACTTGTTCGGCAGTAGTCCACTCATCAAGGCAGTAATTGTTGTCTTCTCCTCATAATCAATGACTTCTAGTTTCTCGTTATTAAAATGAGTTATATAATCTCTGGTACTCTCACCATCTTTTTGTCTAACACTTAACAATTGTGCTACCCGTTTAACTGGATTTGCCCCAAAACAGAAACTCCAAATGAATAACTCGGCCGTTGAAGAAAGGTTGAGATCTTACCCCAAGGAAGATTATTATACCATATTTGAGCAGATCCGGTAAGAGTTCCCGAGAATGCCCTACATCTCATCTCATCTGGAATAGCGTAGATGTCGGCTACAGCTTGATACTGTTCTATATGAAGGACAGGATCAGTCTTTCCATCATACTTGGGAGTCACAACAGGTGCTTTGAACTTTGATGGTGTTGGAAAATCTACAATAGCCTGGACAAAAGGTGTTCCTCGAACAAAGGTTCGTTGTAGAGGATTCTTTGCCTTAGCCATTTCCCCTAATCTATCCTCCAGCCTTTGAATAGAGCCTTTCCATGCATCATTCCCTTCCTCGGGCCTGTTGGTTCGAGCAATTTATCACGTTAAAGTGGCTTCCTGAGATCTATCTTGACGAGAAGCTAGTCGCTCATGGGGTCTATCTTGACGAGCAGCTGGTCGCGACTGGGCAGATCCTTCCCTTAAATATGATGGTCATAGAAAACTCCTCGATACGACTTTAGGAGGACTTCTACTCCCTCTAAGTCATAATCGATCAAAAGTTGATACCCTGCTTAACCTTTCTAGCGCACTAGTACTTTCTGGAGAGAGAGTGACACGTTGTTCAGTATATGTGGCTCGCACTGACGAAGTTCATCTAGGTTGATAAGAAAATCTTCAGATTCTTCATTGCGATATGAATTAGTACACCTAGTACGCGAGGATGGTGCACGGTTGTTTCTTTGAATACTCCGCAGTCCTGAATGGGTTGTTGCACCGCCATGGAGGGTTTGTATGAGTTGTCGCATTGTTTCTTGCATGACGGTCTGGCCCTGAGCCAGATTTGTCATTATTCCAGCCAGATCTGGAATATTTGGCGGAGCAGATGGATTTGGAGGGATTCCAGCGTTGCGATTGCTGGATTCAGGAATATCAGCCATTTGTGATGGATTATTTTTGGTGAAAAATGATATTACCAGTCGTTCCCACAGACGTCGCCAATCTGTTGATGTAAAAAATTAGATCACTCTAATTATTCAATCACAGATAAATAAATGAGGCCAAGAATTTTAAAGTGGTTCAGCCTTATAATAATGGCCTACGTCCACTGTTATGTTATTGCTGAGTGTTTAGGGAATTCTCGATTACAAGTTCTATCAAGAAATTTCGGTCCCTTTACAATGAGGATTGTATAATATATTTATAGCCCTGAGGTTGTAATGTGAAAGGGTAATATATTAAATGATGTACATATGAAAGGGTAATACATTCAATGCCCCATAAGCGTGTGCGTCTGAATGATAAGCATTTAATGAACAGTCAAACTGTTGGTTATCTAGCTATTAATGCTTTGTTCGAGGTGCAGCTCGGACCGCCTGAGTTGCTCGGTCCTCAAGAGTTCCTCGAAGAGTATGATTTCCTCGGAGCGTATGAGTTCGTCGGGGAAGCAGTGTTCCTCGTTATAGTATGATTCCTCGGAGCGTCTGAGTTCCTCGGAAGTATTTTTTGTTGCCACGTAGATTGCCAGATGTCTTCACTCAATTGGGCCATGTCAGCAGATTAAATTTGGTATCAACACTCCAATTTCCAAAATTTTATATAATTATCTCACATGGCAGAATTATACAAAATCAATTACCCAAAAGTAAGGGTTGTTACATTCATCTCAAAAGATATCCACCCACCTAGTAACTTTTAGGAAGATCATACAATAGAAGATACAAGCATTCAAAAGGTTTAAGAAAGGCTTTTGAGATGCAAAACAAGTCATCCCCTTCATCCACAAAGACTTTTCTCCCCATCGCATCTGTAGAGGTATTGTGTTTTGAACCTTAGGATTTTTTTCCAAGCCTTATTTTTGTTTTATCTTTTTCCTATGTTGGAGTAATTGAAGATCCATTGCTAAAAAATGTATTCTGTGCATATCGATCCCCAACAATTTGTATCATAACTTTTGGTTTAGATTATTCATCCATTAGAAGGGTCCATATAGTCCAAACTTGAAAACCCTAGTTTTTCATGTTGTGGAATTGTGTATCTTTGTGTATGTTTTCATACTAACATAGTTTTGCAAAGATTCTTCATGTTTATACCTTCCATAATGGTCGCGCATTATTTTTCTATGTGATTGTATCCTACGATGGTTTGTTTTTAATTATTTTTTTGTTTCTTGATTCAATATGGTTATAATAATTAAGTTTTGTAATTATTTCTATTTCAATGTATTTGGAGGAGGTTGAGAAGAGATGTAATGTTTCTATTCATTTAGAATAATTTTTTAGGGATATTTTTAATGTTTGGCCATGTTTCACGAAGTTTCATAGAGGTCTAGGATGGTTATGAAAGTTTTTTCATGAAAAATCGAGATGAGGAAGGACACCAAGCTCGATAGGGTCGATCGAATAACCCTGTCCCTCGATCAATCTACCCCCCACTGTAAGACATTACGTTTTTTATTATAGTTTATAGTGGTGTTTCGAGGTGGTTCTTGATAAGCACCCAAAACTGTACAATTTATACCCCGAATAGATGTACTTTAGTTGCTAATTCTCGGTAATATGGGTCTTGTGTGCTTAATTATTTATTTTGTAGGCCGAATGCACATTGCGGTGTTCAAATGCGTATTTCAAGGCAATTGTGCATTTTATGTAGCTAAATACCCTTGTCTCGTATCCTAGCCTACCAAAACTGAGCCTAAACCTAGCCTAAACCGTGTGGGTGTTGAGTTTGTGCCCTTTTATCAATTTTTAGATTTTTAGTTTGTGTCATTTTAATTTTAGGTTTATTTTAGAATTTTTAGATTTTAGATTCTATTTTCTATTTTTTTTTTTTTTTTTTTAATATTATTTTATTTTATATTTATTTTTATTACTTTTTAGCCTTAGTTTTTATTTTATCTTATTTTATTAGGATTAGAGTTTTTAGGATTTATTTATTTTTAGTTTATTTTGATTTTACATTTTCTTTTTAGGATCTTAGTTTTAGTTTAATAGATTTCAATTTTTTTTATTTTCATTTCTTTTTAGTTTCAATTTTATTTGAGTCTTTATTTTATTTTAGAATTATATTTTATTAGGTTTTTAGTTTAGTTTTATTAATTTTATTTTTAGTCTTAGTTTTTATTTAGGGTCACAAATTACACACACACACATAACCCATAAGTTCCATACCCCTTATCCTACACCTCAAATACTATCTTACACCATAAACAACCCCCTCACCCTCACACTAATTTCCTACACTACACACACACACTAACCAAACCCCACTCATCTTCTACCTCTCACCCACCTCACTATCTCTTTCCACCATAACCATCTAAAAAAAACATATTCCCCAAACCCACCAGCTCTCGCCGGCGAACCCACCGCCGAAGCAACCCAAATCCGGTCGGCCCTCAACCCGCTACCACAGCCCCCTGAAACCAACGCCGACGACTCACACCCCTGTCCATACCGCCAACTCTTTGGCGCGCCAAGCGGCCACGAATCGGCCCCTTCCCTCCATCTCCGGCGATAGGACCCTTAACCCCCTTTTTACCCATAATACCCTTTCTTAATACTTTTCCAAAATTACCCCTCTAACCTCACAACCCACATGCTCCCATGTGCACCCAAATGCACATTTAACCCAAATAAGATTTTTTCCAAATATCCTCACACCCCATGCTCCCCTCACCATTCCCATGCACATCCAAGCCAATTCCCAAAAATACCCCCATTCTCCATGCCTACTATAAATGGAAGATGAAGACTCATCAAATAAAAAAAAGAGCTAGAGATAGGAATTTGTAGAGAGAGAAAATACCATTTTAGTGTAGTTTTAGATTAGAATTTTTATTTTATTATTTTTAGATAGTGAGGAGAAAATAAATTGTTGTGAGGATTAAATTGAGTGAGATTCTTGATGTAATTGTGTTTGAATCATTCTAATTAAGAGATGTGAATTTCAACTCAAGGAATAGAAGTTCAATTTCACTTCAAGAGATTGGGGTTTGAATGTTTTCTTCTCTTCTCATTTATTTTATGCCTATTGAATATTTGTTTATTATGTTTGATACCATGTTAGGCTAAATCCCCTTTCAAGGGGTGGGGTAAAACCCTTATTTGATGTTATTTTATTTTTATTAGTTTAATTACTTGAAAAGTCCCTTTGAATGTTAATTTTGATCCCTCACCCTTGGATTTATGCCTCGAGAGAGGGTAAATGATTTTCGAGAGAAAATCGAAATTCTAGTGATAATACCCATTTTGGATTCGAACTAGAGATAGGGGTCTCTTAAGTGGGGTATTATCACTTGAATTTCAGCTCTAAATTTATTTTATAAGATTGACATAAATTATAATTAATCGATCCTAGCGGGTGATTAATTAAAAGGAGTGTGGATCTATTTTTCTAGATTTGTGGGGTGTTAAAATTAATTTTCTAAAAGATTACTATTATAATTACACTTGCAATAAGAGTTGATTTGTAGTTTTGATATTAATTTGGGAGAATTCAAATAATTTACTTAATCAATTAGAATAACTAGAATTTGTGGTGTAATCCCACTCCTTGATTGTTCTCAAAATTATTTACATCACTTATCTTTTATTTTAGTGTTAGACTTTATTATTCATTTTAGTAACTTTATAGTTAGTTATTATCATTCCACATTTAGTTTAGCTTAGTTTAGACCTCACCTCACCCTATTGTTTTAATATCGAAAAAGCTAAAAAAAATTAGAAAAGTGAAAAAGAACAAAAAGAAAAAAAAAAGTGAATTACAATTGAATTTGTTCCATTTTCTTTACTCCCTAGAAAGTGGATTGACATCCTTACTTACCTCTATACTTGAGTTTATATTATTTTGTAGGTACATAAGGTTTTGATTAGAAAGGCTTGTTCAACAACGACAAATATACGAAAAAGCCATTTCTATCAAATGGCGCTGTTGCCGGGGACAAAAGTTCAACAACAACAATATAGACAAAAGTTCTTTCTATCAGTTCTTCTTCATATTATTTCGAGACCATAGAGTATTGATAATACGCAAATATTGCGTATGTCATCCGTTAACATACGTGTTATTAGCCCCCTCGGGTATCTTATTCCCTATATTTATTCTCGTTAACTAGATAACCTCGGATTTCTATGTTAACAAGCTTTGCAAGGGTTAATTGAGCTTTTATAGGTATTTGGATGCTAAGTGTGAAGTCTGGGCGCATTCCGATGAATTTCAGTACACAATTGCACATTCAAGGGTAATTTAGTCTTTTTACAGTTTAGGCACCTGGTCCGACATCTACACGGAAGTGGTATCCCTCCTCGCAAGCTTCATGTATCCATGAACGGTGCATGATTCCGAGTCTGAATGAAAAAGTTAAGGTGATTTTAGTTGAAGAGAATTCCAAATGAACCAAAACAGGGGGAAGCTTATTGCAAACCTGCTTGATCGATCGATCGATCGACCAAAAGGGTCGATCAATCGACCCTTCAGAGTTTTCCATTGAGTTTTCACAGTGGCCTGAGACCTGATCGATCAATCGATCGACCAAAGGGGTCGATCGATCGATCACCTGTTTTTCTCATCTTTTCTATTTACAAGTTTTCCATTTTGGGGGTTTTGTATAAATATTAACTTCTCTCATTTGGGAGAAATATCTTACATTTTACATTAGTTTAGGGTTTGTATGGAGCTTTGTCCCCTACTCCACCACTTTGTGTGTTTTACCCATTTTTTATGTATGTAGGCTTATTAATTTAGTTGTCTTCCTTTATTTCTTGCTTTGTTTACTTGCTTCCATTAATTGCCATACCTAGTTAATATTTATTTCTTGTTATTTTTTGCTTTCATAATTAGGTTTACTTGCTTTCTTTCATTATATGTCATTTACCATGCTTTCTAGCTAAATTAGTCTAGGTTGTGTCGGATTGAACTCACCTCGGGCTGACATGTTTCTTTGCTTTGGTGATGGAGTTAACGGATCTATTTCGAGTGTGTTGTCCTAGTTATTACGCCTAGGATATTTGACGGGGTATATCATGTATGCACCATGCTTACAACCTTGCGTGTATAATTTTCGGAGTATTTGTTGACGCCAAAACCTTATTAGACTTTTATGCGAATTTAGGGGTGTGACAACTCTTGATTTAATTAACTATCGAAACGAGATGCAATCTTAACAACTCTTCGACACATGTAACCATTTTATACTAATTAACTCGGGTGAGGGATATTCGACGCAACCTATAGTTTTTACTCGCTTTGTTAATCTAGTTTAATTTTCACTCGCCTAGATTAATCTTTCCCTTTTTGCATCTTTTCCTTTGTGTTTTTATTTATCTTTTACACTTTTATTTAAGAATATTAAACCAATTAAATTCTAGCAACTCGTCTCTATGGATTTTCGATACCCGGACTAGCCGCTATACTCCCTTAAAAGACTGTAGTCATAGTTTAGGTTTTCGTATTAAGGCGATGAATAGAAAACAATGATCGGCGTTTGACACGCGCCACTTTTCACCCTTAATCAAAATGGTGTCGTTGCCCGGGATGAGTTTGTTTTAGAATTTATTTGATTTAGTATTTCGTAGTATTTTTCTTTTGTATTTGTATTCTTTATTTTAGCCTTTTTTAGGACTTCTACATTTGAGCACTAAGAAACGCTTGAATTTCTCGTGCGCACATCTACTTTGTGGAAGTCGTTACTTCGAGCCATTTTGGGGGTAAGTATGTCTTATTCCAATTCTTTCGGTAATTATTATTATAATTCTCAAAATGGTCGTAATCCGATGACTTTTGATCAATACTTAGAGTCTCAAAAAATTACAAATTCAAAAATGACTTTGGGTGAGTATAACGAAAGTCAAAACTTGGGGTATTGGAATTTTGAGGATGATGATAACGATTTTGGGACTCTAATTCCTTATAATAGGAATTTTGAAACTAATTGCAATAGGTTTCAAAATTCTTTGAATGATGAGTTTGAGTATAGTTCCGGTAATAATTTTCAAACTTCTCATTTGCAAGTATTCGCGCCTCGACCTATGACATTCGGTGAGGGATTGCGCATGCTTGAAAATGAGAAAGTTGAAAATCGTTATTAGTAAGAAAGTCGTTGTTGGGAACATGAGTTGGATTTATTATTTGAATCCGACGACGATTTTTCTTCCTAGCCTTTTGAAGTCGAGGAATGTTTTGAACCAAATGAGGACTTTGTGCCTACTTTGGAACAAACTATTATTGACTTGGCCCATTGCATAATAGATATTGAAAGTGAGGATGAAATGGAAGTAATATCCATTTACAATTAAACTCCCAAATAAGAACATTTCATTGAAAATGATCTTATTTCCTTCGAAACTCAATCTTCAAGCGATGATGACTCATCTCTTGAGTTTGAATTTCTTTCCTCCCCATTTTCATTCTCTGTTATCACACCGTCACAAGTACCCAATGATTCAGTTTCAAACTTTAATGTGTTAAACCTTTTCGCCGATGAGGAGTACTTTCTCGAGTCACCTTCCATGAAGGCATTTGTGCCTCCATGTACGCCCCCTCGCATTTCAACTTCAAAATTCTTGGGAGGATATTCTTCTTTTCTTGGTCCCCATATGTTTTTGTCACCCGTTCAATCCAAATCCGCCATCATCCTTCCAAAACTTTTAATTGGCGATGGTTCATTTCTTTCGCCTTACACATGCCTTCCGTTATTCAAACGGAATTCATATTTTTTGGAAGTCATGCTTGAGAGTGAGGGTACATCGGTTATCCTCCAAAGTCAAATCGTTTTCATGGTGAACCCTCAACTATTTAGACTTCTAGTGTACAGTTAGTGTGAAGCCTAAATAGTAAGTTGTATATAGTTAGCTTTTTATTCTCTCTTTCTTTTTATCTTTTATTTCCTTTTTAATTTAGTCTCTTGTAATTAGTTAACTTTTTGTTATTTATTTTTGTTATGCTCGGTACTAACTTGTTTTGTAGATTCTTTGGACTTGTTCTTATGCGGATCGCTCCAATTTTGGGTAATATCGATATTTTCCTCTCTTTAACTTGGTTCTTGATTTACATTGAGAACAATGTCAGGTTTTAAGTTAGGGGGTGTGGGATATTCTATCCATTTATTTATTTAGTCCATGTTTTTTCTCACATGTTAGTTACTTAGTATGCTTTTCTTAGAAAAATTAAAAAGTTCAAAAAGATTTTCTTTCTTTTTTCTCCTTTTTTGGGCATTTTGCCTTTGTTTTCGATGATAAATTTCAATAATTGCCTGATCCAATAGATAACTCAATGATGCATGTTCTTGATTTTAGAAATTATTAGACTTTAGTCCTAATTATTGAGATTATGAATAACTTCATAAATTAAACTTTAATCCCATGAGCACATGCACTTTTCTTTCTTTATTGATTTGGTTTAAGACTTTTTATAACTCAGTAATCTTTTGTTGCATTGTATATACTATCATTTCCTCTTTGAAAACGTAGAACTCGTTGGTAATCTCACTATTCTTTCATTGATCGTTCATTAATTGAGTAATATCTTGAAATGTGTTACTTGAGCATGATTTTCATATATGGTTTTGACTTGAGAATTGCGTTAACTTTATGAAATCATCATAGACAATCTTTGTTATATCACCCATATGGACCTTGACCTCACCTTAAATATTTTCCCTAGTCAACCCCTTTGAGCCTAAATATTAGCCTTTCATTTAATTACCCAAAATCCCATATCCAACTCCACATTGGGGTTATAAACCATACTTATTACCCTCCTTACCCTTGTTTGGAATGTTACTTGGGATTGAATGATGTTGTTGTGTTGCGATTGCAATTTAGGCATGTGGGAGTGTTAAAAGTAAAGAAAATAAAAAGTGAAGAATAAGTGAAAAAGGGAAAGCAAAAGGCAAAAGAAAACAAAAGAAAACAAGAGAAAAGAAGAAAAGAAAAGAAAAGAGAAAGTTTGTATATGTTGTGTATATAGTTCAATAAGCTTCGATTACTCTCCCCATTGTTATATTCAACGCCTTTTATGGATTATATTTTCCAAATTTTGATATTGCCTACATTTTCCCCATTATCCCGAGTTTTCATCTCCAAACACTTTGAATCCGTACATACATATCCTTTGTTTCGTACCCTAGCCTAGCCTACATTACAACCCTATACAAGTCCTATGTGATCTTAAGTAGATGTAATTCAAAGGTTTAAATAGTTTTGATAATCTGTGAAAATGCATTTTGCCTCTTTTATATGTGTGATATCTTTCATTGAGATTACAATTTTTCATTTCCTATATAGCGTTCTTCATTTTTGACATGTGTGCGTCTTAGTTTCCACTTACATTTACTCTTTATGTACGCATGTTCCGTGTGTTAACTCCCTGTTTCGAGTGAATTCACTTGATGAGTGTAATGCCCGTGAGGATTGAATATATGCTTGCGTTAATTTTTATTCGGTTTATATAAGTTTTTGTCAAATCACACTTTTCATGTGCTCACTACCCTCCCACTTTTTAAGGTTTCAATTCAACGAAGTTCATTCTATGATGTTAATGATTTGAAACTTTCGTTTGAATTCGTTCATTTTGCTAATAACGTGTATGAAATCCTTTTCGTTATTGTTGGGCTTGTCGCATGTTGGTTTGGGCATATTTTGAGTAAACCACATGATGTTTGTGGTTTTCATTCTTGAAAACCCTCACGAGACGACACTCGTCCACTAGGGTAACCTAGGGGTTTAACGGCTTATTGCATATGCTAAATGCAATCGTTCGCTCGCGAGAGTGGCCTTATCTTTTTATTGCTTTCTTATCCCATTTTTGTACTTGTATCCTTCTTTTGATTTTGCTTGTAGTTCTTGTATCCTATTTCATTGCTAGGGACAAGTAATGTGTAAGTTAGGGTGTGTGATAATACGCAAATATTGCGTATCTCATCCGTTAACATATGCGTTATTAGCCCCCTCGGGTATCTTAATCCCTATATTTATGCTCGTTAATCAGACAACCTCGGATTTCTATGTTAATATGCTTTGCAGGGGTTAATTGAGCTTTTATAGGTATTTGCATGCTAAGTGTGAAGTTTGGACGCATTCCGGTGAATTTCCGTATGTAATTTCACGTTCAAGGGAAATTTAGTCTTTTCACAGTTTGGGCACCTGGCCCGAAATCTGCACGGAAGTTGTAGCCCTCCTCATAAGCTTGGCATGGTCGTGAACAATGAGTGATTAAGAGTCTGAATGGAGAACTTACGGGGATTTTAGCGAAAGAGAATTCCAAATGAACCAAAACAGGGGGAAGCTTATTGCAGACCTACTTGATCGATCGATCAACCAAAAGGGTCGATCGATCGACCCTTCAGATTTTTCCTTCGAGTTTTCACAGTGGCCTGAGACCTGATCGATCGATCGACCGAAGGGGTCGATCGATCGATCCCCTATTTTTCTCAGCTTTTCTATTTACAAGTTTGCCATTTGGGGGGTTTTGTATAAATACTCATTTCTCTCATTTAGGAGAAATATCTTACATTTTACATTAGTTTAGGATTTGTATGGAGCTTTGCCTGCTCCACCACTTTGGGTGTTTTACCCATTTTTTATGTATGTAAGCTTATTATTGTCTTCCTTTATTTCTTGCTTTGTTTACTTGCTTCCATTAATTGCCATGCCTAGTTAATATTTATTTCTTGTTATTTATTGCTTTCATAATTAGGTTTACTTGCTTTCTTTCATTATGTGTCATTTACCATGCTTTCTAGCTAAATTAGTCTAGGTTGTGTCGGATTTAACTCACTTGGGGTTGACATGTTGCTTTACTTTGGTGATGGAGTTTATGGGTCTATTTCGAGTGCGTTGTCCTAGTTATTACGCCTAGGAGATTTGATGGGGTATATCATGTATGTGTCGTGCTTACGACCTTGCGTGCGTAATTTTTGGGGTATTTGTTGACGCCAAAATCTTATTAGACTTTTATGCAAATTTAGGGGTGTGATAACTCTTGATTTAATTAATTTTTGAAACGAGATGCAATCTTAATAACTCGTCGACCCATGTAACCATTTTATACTAATTAACTCAGGTGAGGGATATTCGATGCAACCTATAGTTTTTACTCGCTTTGTTAATCTAGTTTAATTTTCACTCGCCTAAATTAATCTTTCCTTTTTTGCATCTTTTTCTTTTTGTTTCTATTTATCTTTTACACTTTTATTATAGGAATATTAAACCTTATAAATTCTAGCAACTCGTCTCTGTGGATTTTCGATACCCGGACTGACCGCTATGCTCCCTTAAAAGAGTGTAGTCATAGTTTAGGTTTTTGTATTAAGGTGGTGAACAGAAAACAACGATCGGCGTTTTGACACATGCCACTTTTCACGCCTAATCAAGTACCCGTAAGAACTCTTGTTAGAGTAAAAGCCTACTTCATGTTGGTCTCTAAGTCAAAGGATGTCTTTTACGACAAGTACTCTTATGCATGGAGAGTTCCACTTCTAGAAGAAGTCTAAACCATGATGGAAAGGGTATTTATGTCTTTTATCATTGTTGATGCAAAAAACTGGACCGAATCCCATTTTTATGGTCACAGATAAATAGATAAAAGCAATCCAATCAAGCACATGAGAGACAAAGATTTTTAAAGTGGCTCGGCTATAAGGAAAAGCCTACGTCCACTGTTATTTTATTCCCAAGGGTTTACAATAACACAATGTGGTGTAGAGAGAGAAAAAGGTGTCGATCTTGTGTATGGTGTCTCTCATCCTTGTCGGGTCTCCTTCTCTTTTCTCCTTTTGGCTAAGGGAATACATGTATTTATAGTGATGGGAGATAAAGAGATTCATTGTATGTAGACATTTATACATTATGTCTACATTCAACGAATTTAACTATTGAATTACTTGGTATGCTATGTGTTGTCATCTACAGTATAAATGTAAATTAATGCTCATTAAATGCATAGTCATCTTCATTAATGCACATTAAATGCATAGTTATCCCTTGATCTTCCTGGTTGGTATATCGACCAACTCTCCTCGGGTGCCGACTAACTCTTCTCGGGGGCCGACCAACTCTCCTCGGGTGCCGACTAATTCTCCTCGGGTACTGACCAACTCTCCTCGGGTGTCGACTAACACTCCTTGGATGCCGACCAACTCTCCTGGGTGTCGAATATTGCCACGTAGGATGACATGTGTCCTTTTCTGATTGGTCCTCGTAGATGGAGAATATTTACATTAACAGAAGCCCCCAATGCTCCATGCTTGATGGTTTACTTGAAAGGATGGAGTATTTATTCTGCAGTTTTGCTCGGTGCTCGTGAAATTCTTGATCTACCTTCTTGATTTGTTCAACATAAAGTGCATTATCTCCTGGACGACATATGATGCAGGCTGATCGATGGTTGCTAATCTTTCTTTTGAGAAACTCCGTGTGCTATGTATCACCCCTGGGAATTTGGATGCAGCCATGTCATAGTATGCAGCTTGTAGCTTATCATAATCTTCAAGTATGTTGATTGGTTTGCTAGCCGACCAACTGCCTCCTGTGCCGAGCAACTGAGTGCTAACTTCACGTGATTGATTCTTCTGATTTATGATCCTCTGAATACTTTGTTGACTAACGTACTAGTTTTTGAACCCAAATCTTCAATCTGATTAGTACCATGCTAGTGGTGGACTTCGAAACATTTTCATACAACTTCATCTTCAATGTTAGTCAGGACAGTAGTAGTAAAGATCTCAGTGCTGTAGATGCTAAATTTGACTTCTGAACTTCAATAGTATGTGCATAATAACTCCTGAATATGCCTCCTGAACTTTTGAATGCACCTCCTGAACTTCTGAATACACCTCCGTGTGAGTTTGTGAAGTTGAATTTGGTGCTCGACTGCATGATGTTATAAGAATGTGCCGCCAAATGAACAAATATATCTGTAATAGAAGCCCCCAAATGAACAAATACTTTATCGAGCACCTCCTAGATCGACCATCCGTGATGAATATCAGGATGCTCAAAGATCTTTAACTTCATATATTCTCCTCTTACTTTAAATGATCCACCTGCTGGCGAGGAACCTGTTTCAAAAGCAGAGGGGAAGAAACTAATAGAATGGGAATATTGATGTAATAAATTTGTATTTCATTTCTGATGTATTTTGTTTTTGATTTTAATGAAAGACTTTCATTTTTGTTTGCAATCTTAATTGCTATTGTCTTGTAGTTATCAAACACTTTATATTTATGCATATGTATCTGTTAAAAAGATAACACTATTGTGTTGTTTGTCGACCAACTCAATAATAATTAAAAAGTTTCAAGTTTCAATAATATTTCTCGATCACTTAATAATAAAGTCACGAGTATAAAAATGTTTAAAATGTTTACAACCAACCAAGGTTGTTAAATTCTGCCTGTCGACCAACTACAGTTAGTGGGTTTTTATCCCCGACCAGCTATACTTGGTAGATTTTTGTCTTTTTCATAAAATGTGTCCGACCAACCAAGGTCGATAAATTCTCCTCGTCGACCAACTACAGTTAGTTGGTTTTTATTTCCGACCAACCATACTTGGTACAGTTTGGAATATTTCTCCTCGTCGACCAACTACAGTTAATGGATTTTTATCCCCGACCAACCATACTTGGTACAGTTTGGAATATTTCTCCTCGTCGACCAACTACAGTTAGTGGGTTTTTATCCCCGACCAACCATACTTGGTACAGTTTGGAATATTTCTCCTCGTTGACCAACTACAGTTAGTGGGTTTTTATCCCCGACCAACCATACTTGGTACAGTTTGGAATATTTCTCCTCGTCGACCAACTACAGTTAGTGGGCCAACCATACTTCGTACAGTTTGGAATATTTCGTTTCCTAGCCAAACAGGTTGGCATTTTTAGGAATATTTCTCCTCGTCGACCAACTATGTTGGTACAGTTTGGAATATTTTCTCCTCGTCGACCAACTATGTTGGTACAGTTTGGAATATTTTCTCCTTGTCGACCAACTAAGTTGGTACAGTTTGGAATATTTTCTCCTCGTCGACCAACTAAGTTGGTACAGTTTGGAATATTTTCTTTGAGTAGTCTGCCGAGCTTTGTCGAGTAGTGCATAGCACTAGTATTCCCCGAAATTTTTTCAATAAACAGAGAGACTTGCAGAATATTTTCATTTTACATCAACAATCATTTTTTGCATTTATTTATTTAATTGCTTGCATGTCTCTTTTTTTATATTACTAGCATGCAACCCGCATGATGCGCGGGCGCATATAGCATTTTCACCCTATTTTGATACATAAATGTGGCAAACTACACATATATCATCCTAATATTATAGTAATATTTTCATAGGCTTCATTAAAAAAACCAACAAATAAAGATTAAGATAATCACCATTTAAAAATAGAAAATTCTTCATTTAAAAATTTTGCGACTATGAAGCTTTCCTACAGTTCAGCCTAATGATTTCAAATATTGCAGATCAAACTAAAAAATTTAAATAATAGAAAAATAGCCATTTTATTATTTTCAATTTATCAACTATCTATGGTTTTTTGTAGTATATTTATGGAGTAACAACACCAAAACTCCCTTCATCTAGCATTACACACCTCTAATTGGAGCAGCTACAAATATTTCAAAAATAGCATTATGAAATAATTATGTAGTTTTAACATCAGAAAGTATATCTAAATAAAGTTTACTATTCAAAAGATTATTTTAAACTCTTAGACCCATCTTAGCAAACACCACATGTGCAATATATGTTTACAATTTCTCTTCTTTTTCCAAAACCACATATATCAGGAACTATAATATATTATCTTGAACTATTTATAAACATGCAGTTTTTAACTTATATATATATATATGTATGCATTGTGTTTAACAAATAGTAATACATATAATCTACTTTTAATAGCTATCATTATATGCTTCAACTAAAACAGTATGATTATTTTTACTTAAATAACTTCTCTCTTTAATTTTATGTTACTTTTTGTACCTATTATAACATGATTATTTGTGATTCACATAAAAAGCATTGAATATCCATTTTTTAAGTCACTAGCTAACAGTTCTTAACTTTGAGTGCTCTTCTAATTCAAGGTTTAAATATAAAATTAGTATTTACAAATAATTTATAAAAGTGGATGTAAAAACATGAATGAAAGATCAATTCAATATACCATCGTCTGTGACCTTCTATTGGGAGCTAACTATTGACCCACAAACTTTCTATGGCTTGTCTTCTTCAGTTATGACTATATATAAACACCATCTCCTACCGATTACACCCGGCAAATTCAACATATACATACACCATGCATAAGAAAGAAGTTTTACAAATAAATCATTAACACTTTTAACAGTGAACGTTAATAGTAAATTTCCATTTGTGAAGCATAAAAACATTAAAAAAAAAAGCTACCAAAAGAAGATAATTTATATATGGTATACGACCAAACATGTAGTGTGTAATGGTAAATAATACTTAGTTTATATATACATATACGTTTATTGTAGTTCCTAGAAAATTAATGCCAATTTCAATATAGAAATCGTAAACAATTGTTGAACATGTGGCAAACGGTATTGAAGAGAGGGTTACCCAAGCCCATAAATTTGAAACACTTTTTGTCTAATTGAGGACTTTCTTTAATGACGATTCCTTGTGTTTAACCTGATGATGACTGAGATGTGATTTGCTGACGTATGATTTTGTAAGTGGGTGCACGGATGGGTATGGAGTAGCAAGAAAGAAGCATGGAATATGAATGTGTAGCTTTTGTTGCTAAATTATTGGGTCATTTGTTTCCCAAATAAAACGTATTTGAGGAAGAGAGAAGGGTGAAAGATGAATGAATGATTATTAACGTGAGAGAAAGTGAGGAAGACTATTTGCTTCCGAATCACACAAAGATATTAATGTATAATTAATGTAGAAGTAAAAGACTTTTATTAGGAACATAAAAAGGTGAGGAGTCCAAAAGGTACGCATGTTGAGATATAGAGAGATATATAAAGAGAGGGGAAGATACATAACATAGAAAAGGGTGAAGATAAAAAAAAAACATTTATAAAGTGTACACGTATCGTCATGTGGGTGCAATAAATGTCGACACTCTAATGTGATGATAACTTTAGGTATATTCTATAATGTTGCATATTTCGCGTGATAATTAATTGTATATTTAGGGCACCATGGATTATTTATTTTGAGACCGACCTAGATCACCGATTTTTTTCCAAAAATTTGAATCGTCTTTTATTCTTTTTAAAATTTAATTAAAATCAGGGTAATTATTTTACATTTTTGAAATTTTAAATTATTTTATTATTTTTAAAAAATCAAAAATGTGAGATCAAGATATTTATTTCACACAAGTAAATTTGAAAATTATCAACGATTTAAATTCAGTCTTTTAGAAATTGAATAATGTTTTTGAAAACCCTCATAGTTTTAAAATACTAAGTGGGAGAGGGGTTTCAACATAAGTCGCACGGTCTCCATTTGTGTTTTCATGTATCAATGATGTTATTAATTCCTTAATTTAGTTACGGTGACCGCCCCACGGATGGAATTAATCAAAGCATCAAGGTTTTAAAAATTAGAATATGAGTGAGTTCGATCCCCCTCAACTGGGAAGTTCATCATGAGTGGGTTCTATTTCAAGGAATGAATCGGTGGTATACACTCAGACACAATTTATGATATCTTCCTCCACAAAGTTACTATCATTTATTGTGGGATCAAAAGTCATTTACTATTCAATTATGTTGGACAGAGGACTTTGAATTGTCCAGATACATAATTGAAAGATGGAAGTTTGCCTAGAACAAGGTGGGGTGATTTAAGCTCCCACGAGAAATCTCATTCCATGAGGGGACTCGGATGTCAAGTGAGTTTTATTTTAAAATGAAAATGAGGGAGTGACTTTAAAATTAAAACAAGGTTAAATTCTCACGTGTTATTTTGAAATTAATTTTCTTTTCAAAATTTATGATTCTCAGTTTTCAAAATGGGGTCTTCATTCAACCCATTTGCTTCAGTATTAAATGACAACAAACTTATTGGAATGAACTATATAAACTAAAAAAAAAAAACTAGACATTGTCCTAACTCATGAGGATTTCAAGTTTGTCTTAAAGGAGACTTGCCCTACCAAGATGTAGGAAGGGGCATCGAAAAGGGATGTCTAAGCTTACCAAAGGTGGAAAAAGGCTATTCAGATGGCTCGCTATTACGTAGTGGAATTTATTTTTAATGTGTTACAACACCATTATTAGTACATGTCCATTTCTTACGATATGATTTTGAACCTCAGGGATATGGTTGAGGATCACAACCGTGCGGCAAGGTTAGACACTATGGCAATGTTGGTCAAGACCAAGATGCTTGAGGGTAATCCGATAAGCAATCACTATCTAAAGATGATGTCCATCTTAGGAGAACTGAAGGTGCATGGATTTGAAATCGATGGGGAAACCTAAGTTTATTTCATTCTCCAATCACATCAAATTCTTTAAACTATTTTGCTTAAACTATTCTATGAACAAATTTGATTACTCACTAGCGCAACTTCTTAAGGAACTCCAAGATGTTGAGAATATTAGTACGCATAAGGGTGGATTTAGTTATTGAGAAAAGTACATCTACTTATATTTCAAAAGGTAAGAAGAAGAAGAAGAAGAAGAAGAAGAAGAAAGGAAAGTATCAGGGACAACCTAAAGTAGTCAAGAAAAACTTTAAGCCTCGAGATGGAGTTAAGAAACCAGTAGGTGGCTATTACATCTGAAAACATGAAGGACACTAGAAGAAACAATGCCTCGTCTTCTTAGCAAGGAAGAACGGAATGGTAACTTCTCATATATCATTGAAACATTTTTTTTGGTGAAATATATTAGGACCTGGTGCATAAATTCAGGAGCCATTAATCATGTTTGAAATTCTTTGTAGTGGTTTAATGTAAACAGGAAGCTCAGTGATTGAGACATGTTTCTAGTTATGTGCGATCATCATAAGGCAATAGTAGTGGCAATAGGAAATTTAGTTTTAAATTTTTATGAAAACAATAAGTTAGTGTTGGTAGATTGATTTCATATTATTATTATTATTAGAAGAAATTTAATTATGGGTTCTAAGCTTGTGATGAATGGATACTTGGCTTATTTTAACAAGGAGGGTTCTTTTATCAAATATAGAAAATCTTTTATCTGTTCTGAAACATTGGAAAATAGTCATTATATTATTAGAACTATCTCACCACTGCTACTTAATACTGAATTGAGTAACTTGAATGGAAATAATTTAAAGAGAAAGGAACCTTATAAGTCGAATCAAATATACCTCTTGGGAGTTTTTAGGAAACACTTGTCGAATTTGGGTATTACAACCCCATTGCCTACACAGAGCGCTCTACAATAAAATGGGGTAATGAAAATAAGGAAAATGACACTTTTGGATATGGTTAGATCCATGATGAGCTATTCAGAATTGTCGAATTCCTTTTGGGGTTATGAATTAGAGATGACTACATATTTATTTAGCTTAGCTCCATCTAAATATGTATCTTCAACATAAAACTCTAGAAAGGGAGAAAGCCAAGTTTATCTCACATTCAGATATGGGGATTCCTAACACACTTATTGTGGAAGGAGCTGGGGAAGTTGGAATCGAGGACGGATTTATGTTTATTTGTGGGATACCCCAAAGGAACTAAGACTGGACAATCCTATAGTCCTAAGGAACGAAAAGTATTAGTTAGAAAAAATGATAGGTTCTTAAAGGAAGATTATATGATTAAGCACAATCCCAAGAGAAATATTATCTTCTAAGGATTAAGAGGATAATAATAAGAAAAGACTTTGGGAAACCCATGCAGGAAAAACTATAGGATGATCTTGATAATACACTACCTAATAGTAGCGAGAGTATTGCTAATGATCCGAATTCACGTGTCTCTTACTGGACCATAAGTGGATCCACATCAAAATGGGAGGGTCAGGTGTCAACCTCGTAGGTTAGTGTATTTGGTAGATCACTTAGGTGATTTCCTAATGTAACACAAAATAGATCTCGGTGCCCACGACGAGACACTCCAAGATAAGGATATCGAGCTTTGGCTAAAGTCTATGGATACCGAGATGGATTCAATGTATTCGAATTAAGTATGGGAACACATAGACTTACCATATGGTCTCAAACCCATCAGGCACAAGTGGATCTAGAAAAGGAAGAGATTGTTAGATGGTATAGTGGAAGCCTTTAAGGAATGACCTATTGTGAAAAGGGTTCACTCATAAAAATTGGATCGATTATGAGGAGACCTTTTTGTTGGTAGCAATAATTAAGTCTATCCGGTTCTCTTATTCATTGATGTGCATCTCGATTTCGAGATTTGGAAAATGGATGGAAAGACTAAAATTTTTATAGACGATCTTGATGAGTGAATATATATAGTGCAACCCATGAGATTTATAGAAAAGGGCAAAGAAATAAAGGTGTGAAAGCTTAAGAGATCAATTTATGGTATTAAGCAATCATAAAAGTCTTGGAATTACCGATTAGATCAGGTAATCAAATCTTTTATTTTTAATCAATGTGAAAATGAAACTTATGTGTATAAGAAGAATGACGAAAGCTTGATGGTATTCTTAGTACAGTATGTAGATGATGTTATCCTAATTAGGAACAATGTGGGTGTATTGTCTAGTATAAGAGTGCGATTATCTAGTCAGATAGCTATGAAAGACTTTAGAGAAACCACTCATATCCTAGGGATCAAAATTTTGCGTGATCAGAGAATTAAGGTGTTGGTCATATCCCAAGATACTTGAATCGTCATATTGCTCACTTGATTTAGCATGCATGATTATAAGAAAGTGTGTATCACTTTCAAGCATGGAATTTCTTTATCTAAGGAATAATTCCTTAAGACACCCGATCAGATAAAGAGGATGAGGAATATATCTTATGCTTCAATGGTGGGAAGCATCATGTATGCTATGGTTTGTACTAGACTGGATATCTATTATGTTATTGGCATGGTCAGAAAATTATAGTTCAATCTAGGTGAGGAGCATTGGACTACTATGAAGCATATTCTCAAGTACCTGAAAAGGACTAAAGAATATCTGTCGATTTACACACTGGAGAGTCTAGTACCCATAGGGTACACTGACTCGAATTTTTAGTTGAATAAGGATTCTAGGTAATCGACCTCGGGATATGTGTTTACTCTAGGAGGTGGAGTCACAAATTATATGAGTATAAATAAATCATGTATAGACTATTCAACCACGCAAACCGAGTAAGTTACCACTTCACAGGTAGTAAAGGAGGTTATTGGTCTCTAAAACTTCCTAATTTATTTGGGTATGATTCCTTCAGTGAAATCTCACCCAATTTGCGAGGAGTGTATAGATAATGAATCACTAGAATTATGAGAATTTGGATTCATATGCAGTTGTCACTTTGATTTATATGGTTGTGATTCAGTATTAGATTGAATCAAATGATCCCCACATATTGGGTGACAGTTATGAAGTAGGTCTGAGATATTAATTCGGAGGAATCCACGTCCGGAGATACCTAGATTGTGATACCCCCTTGATTGACTTAAAAGATTTTGTTTCCAGCAGTAAACCTGATGAGTGGATTATTTAGAATCCGATGGAGGTAACAAAATAAGTTAAGCCTGAGATTCAAGGAAATTGGTTAGATGTTGCTTAAATTCGATTAATAAAAAATTGACTTGACCAAGTGTGTATTGGAAGATTAACGCGGGGAATCATATCATGTATCATAATAAACTTTATAAATAAGACCTCATTATATCCAAGTGATTTATGAGATAGTTAGGCTAGAGTGAAATCACTATTATTTAGTGGGATTCATTATGATTAAATAAAGAAAGGACATAAATTACGATAATTTTAATTGGGTATTTTTTAGTATTTATTTTAAGACAATTTAATTATTTGTCTTGGGTCCCTAGTGTAGTTCATATACCCAAGTAGTTAGGCACATACTCTCAATAAATCCAGTTTATCCCAAGCCCACCTTTTGTTCTTATATATAAAGGTATGGTAAGGATTTCTAATTACATTATTCATCAGAATAGGGTGAGAGAAAACACTATTCACATTTTTGTGAATACGCCTAGAGATACACCACCATATCTCAAGTATAAGCAAAGGTTTTCATCTCAAAATGTGTCCAACCACCTACCTACGAAAGGATCAACACTAGAAGATCCTAGCCTTAAAAAGGTTTAAGAAAGGTTTTGGAGATCCAAAACAAGGAAGCCCCATCGATCCACAATAGTGTATGTTTAATACAAGGTTTATACTCCAATAAACCTAGAAAGGGGAGTTGATGAATAGGTCTGATGATAAATCTTCCAATATTTTTCCTAATTTCATTTGTTTTTTCAATTTTAGCAAACCTAGCACACGTAAAAACTTTATGAAGTGATTATTGGTATGTGGATCAACAAATGAAAGTCACAATTTGGAAATATAGACCAATTACACTATATGTAAAAATCTTAACATCAATTTTATGGATTAAGTTAAATCTAAGTGAGATCTAAGTGTAGTGTGTGATGTGGGTAAAGAATACAACATACATAAAATTCAAACAATCCATAAGTAAGATTTTAAGAAGAAATCCCACCTCCAAGGGGTAAAATACCTCTATGCACTATAATCTCTCATTCAACTTGAAAATATTTTATACAATGCAAGAAAGTACCTCACTCTCACTCTAGAAGTTACCTATGAATATCAAACTCTTCCACATTGACAATAAGATATTTTAAGAGGAGATTATTTTTAAAATTCTCTACTCGGAGATAAAATTACCTCACCAAAAAAGTAATAACAACACTAAGGAAAAATGGAGTTCATTTGATGATTCAGGAAACCTACTGAGTCGATTCATATTCACTACTCATGAAAATACAATTTATGTTATATAAAGGAGGTAACTCAGAATGCGCGAATGACCATGTATGGAAGAATCAAAGAATCTTTGTTCTCTATTGAGTAACCTGGAGAGGAAAGTCCTCGAGGAAATAGTTTTTGAAAATATAAGGAGCAAAACAACTTTAACCGATTGAGAATATTGCGAAACAGTTTTACCCGATTGAGCATGTTGTAAGCAACCACAAGCGTGCTCGATTAAAGTATTGACGAGATATAAAGTGTTCTGTCATTGAAATTACTAGAAGACATAAATAAATATTCATTTTCAACATGATCCCATGCATGAAGACTTTTTATTATATATTGGGTAGTGCGCTTAAACCACATGCTAAAGCTGTAGCACTTTTACTTAAAGTAATATTTTTTTACATGTTTTAAGGCAACTTTAATCCATGATTAATATGTCTCTCTCCCATTAAATGATTGATGGTAGTTCACCAACAGAAGATTCCTAAAAAGAGGAAAACTACCCAATGTCCCATGGGTTAAAGCTAAAACTATATATGCATCATTAATTCATTAAGGAAGACAAATTTGAAAATATTTGGAAGAGACTTCAACAGACTTACTAGAGATTCTGAGTTTCTTGAGAGAGTTTGAACACCTTATACACTTGAAAGGGGAAGTTTTATCATTGATATTAAGAGTTTGTAAACATTTTCATTCTTTAAGTGAATTAAAACTCGAGCTCCTATGTACGCAGCCCTAGTTGGGTGAACCACATTAATTAGTGTCTTCTTATACATTATTTTCTCCTTTGATCATAATTCCCTCCATTGTTGAGTTTTCTTGTCATCATGCTTGCAAAATATATTTTCCTATCACCATTAATACGAGTTATGCCTCAGTTTTACTATAGCCACCCATTAAATAAGAGAAATTAACACTTATTCTCCATACCTAGAGAGAAATTTTCTTATAGTGATGGTGAATGAAAATATAAACCGTACTCTTCCATTAGATTATTCTAAGCACGGAGATGAGTAGATTTTCATTACACCTGCTACTGAGGTTTCTCCGTTCACTGATATCACGAGAAATGTTCATTTGGGACAAACTTCCACGCGCTCTTTTTTTAGGCCCAACCAAATGACTGGCCCCATGGTCCAATTCATTGAGTTACGTAAAAGTAAATAAAGAATGGTTATTTTAGGTTCCACAATGGATCCATGTTCCTTCATTACACCAGTGTCACAACCTATTGTTCTTTTAACGATAATGCTCGTTACACCTGCCAGTCTAGCTGTTCATGTTATGATCAATATTGCTCGTGTTATAATGCCCACCATTAAAGCCCCAGTTTTCATTACTCATTCACCTGTGGTCACTATAACAAAGGCCAATAAGGCTGTCATCACTCATTTACATTTGGTTACTCTACTCACAAACATTTAGTGAAGCAGCATCTATTTTTGATGATTTTTGTACTCTTTACCCAAAAGTGTATAACAAATATTCCTCCAATCTTTGTGAAATTTAATGGAAGAGTGGGAAATTCGAAAGAGCATTTGAATATATTTATTGACAACTTAGGTGCTAATTTCTACAACAAAAAGTTACCTATAAGGTAGTTTTCAAAATCTTTAACTGACAAAGCATACACATTGTAATCTCACTTAGCCCCAAGGAGTGTGGATACGTGGGAAGATATGCGTGTGAAGTTTCTCTAAAAATTCTTTCTGGAAAATAACGAGTCTACTCCGTCTCGACTTACTCAAAGGAAGAAAAGTCTATATGAGGAGTTAATAGCTTACATTAAGAGGTCTAAAGATAAATCTCTAGACTTACGAGAAGATGCAATAGAGAGCAATATCCTTCAAATTTGCACAAAAGGATTGCTATCAAAGTCCATTTGTCACTTGATAAATGAGACTAGAGTAGGAACATTCAAATTCGTCAAGAAAGTAGCTTAAAATATTGCACTGGTCATTCGAACTCTCGCTCTTATGATCGTCAATCGAAGGAAACAAGCAGTCGGCTAGGTTGTAAGAGGAGTGGCATGACAACAAATGTGTCTAGTGTGCGTGCTATTTAGGCTCAAGTGAAATCCTATCGCTAAAGTAATAATCCAATAAGTCGGGTATCGATCCTCAGGGAAACAGGACGAATGGAGTCGTAGCGACATTGGAAAGACGAAGGTAACCTAACTTTGACTCTCAAAAAGAACGAAAAGCTGATTTTGAATTTTGGAATGACTACAACTAAATGAAATTTTGAAAAGATGAAATGCAATTATTCTAATTAACTAAAGACTAATGATGATTTAACTAAAACTTTAACTATAAGATGAGAAAGATAGGTCGGGTTACAATCCCCCATACCCTAGTAATTCACTTCATTGGATACTAGATTCAGAATTAAAACTTCAAATGAATCCAACTTTTTAATACTCCTAAGTATTACATATATGAGGGATCTTAGCCCGCACAGTACGTAAGCAAAGGTTGAATTAAAATTCGGTCTTTATTTCTCCTAAGTATTGCATATATGAGGGAACGTAGCCCTCACAGTATGTAAGCAAATGTCGAATTAAAGTAGTATCGTATGACTACGATAGAATTCACCTAAAAATTTATTTCCAACTTCTATTTCCACTAACATGAATTACATCGGGTGGGGTTCATGCACCCCAACCCTTGAAAACTTAGCCGGACATACTAAAACTAGAAGAAAACATGTTTTGAATGAAAGAAAACATTTTTACTAGCTATTGAAGATGAAGAATAATGAAATTACTACTAAAGTATTAACTACTGCAATAATGAAAGCAAGGATTGGAATAAATTTACTTGGATTGCAAATCTATAATCAAACTAGGGTTTTTGTTATTTCTCCTTTAAACTAATTACAAATCTTCTTTAAAATGAATTAGAAGCCTCCCTTTTTCTGGGACTGTAAGGACATAAATTTCCAATTGAGTCCCTATATTGTTTTGACTTAATTCCGTGAACAAAACTATGTTTGTAATATGTCATAGGGAGATTTTATTTTATCACGATCCCACTTAGTCTATGACGTATTGAAAAAATTGAAGACATTGTCGAAGTTTAATTGGTGCAAGTTTATTCGGCTTCAAAGTTAATTGCAAAGGATGGATTTTTATAAAGAAAAATATTTTAAAATGTTTTAAAGTGTTTTAAATGGTTTACACTACGTTATATTCTGATAAACTCGAAATAGAGTTTGCCTTATTTGGATATCTTTTAAAAGAGACGTTTTAAACATAAAGTCAAAAAGTCAAACTTTCGCGCTGTCGTTCAAATGACATAAGCTCTCGTTCGAACGAGATGCTCATGTCGCACGAACGACTTGGCCTTGTCGTTCGAGCGACACTATTTTCGACGTGGCATTTAAATCTTATTTAAAGCGTTGTTTCGTCAGAGTTTGTAGGTGTGCTTTCTGGAAAAACAGTTTACGTTCCAGTACCTGTTTGGCATATATTTTCTAAGGTTGAAAAATCTTAAACACGTCCTTAGAGTTTTCAAAGATTTGAGATATCATTATTATATGTTTACGTGATCTTGTTGCACCAAGAAGGTTTGTTCTACTATTGAACATCAGGGTTTTGCGGTGAAGAAAAGAGAAGGACTTCTTGTTCAATATCGTAGACGATTCAAAGCCATTCGGTGGACACCGAGACATACGTGGACGTGTGTGTTGTGGACAGGTATCGTGAAAGACAAAATTTTTGCGTGGACACTATTGAAGAACGTTTGAAGATCAGAAGGAGTGTCAAGACCCGTGGGGATCGAGTCATTAAGTAAGGCTAATTTGTCTTTGTAAAACCTTTGTTCATAGTGATTGTCTGGCTTGAGCCGTCGGAGGTTGTTTTCCCGTTTTGGATTTTTTCCTCGTGCATACGGTGTTGTGAGTATTCTTTAATTTACTTTACTTTACTTTACTTGCTTTAATAACTAGATGCATGTTCAGTATTAATCAAGATAAAATTGGTTTAAAGTAAGAATTGGGTTTTCACAACTTAGTTTGGTGCACATTAAAAATTGGATAATTTTTTTTGGTAACAATTGGTTTGATTTGAAACACACAAGGGGCCACCCCGTTTCCATAAATTGGTATCAGATCTTGAAAAAAAAATTATTTGTTTTCTGATCCCGTGTGTTTTCAAAGATGAATTTTGGATATAACGAATTTTCTCAAACTCCTATTTTTTATGGCACTAATTACACTTATTGGAAGATGATAATGAGATGTGCTTTAAAATCCAATGATGACCATGTGTGGCTAGAAGTTGAGAAAGGTTGGACACCCCCTGTCACTATTGTATGTGAGGTCACTAGTTTAAAGCCTGTTGAGTCATGGACTGAAACTGAACAAAGACTTGCACAATATAATTCTAAGGGTCTACATGTTATTTCTTCACATATCACACAGGAAGAATATAATATAATTATGACTTATGAAACATCAAAAGAGTCTTGGGATATTTTGGCACTCACTCATGAGGGCACTAGCACGGTTAGGGCGTCAAAACTTCAAAATATCACTACACAGTTTGAGACCATTAGGATGTTAGAGGGTGAGGCTTTTGATGAGTTTTATTCTAGGTTGTCCAATATTGCCAACTCGTCGTTTAACCTAGGTGAGAAAATTCCCGACAAACGTGTCATTAAGAGAATCCTTAAGTTGTTACCTAGTATGTTTGATACGAAAGTGACTATCTTAAGTTGTTACCTATGAAATCGACGAAACTAGAAGGGATTGTAGGTGACTTACAAACCTATGAAATCGACATGATTACCTCCAAGCAAGTGCCTAAGAAAGAAAGGGGTATTTCTTTGAAAACCCGAAAGGAGGAAATTAAAGTTTCGGATTCTGATTTTGAGGATGTTGCTTTGTTGGCAAAGAAATTTAAAAATTTATTAAGTTTCAAAAGCAATCAAAAGATGCCAAGAAATTTGAAAAATTCAAGAACAGCAAAGTTGATCCCACCTCTAAGGATAAGTTTGAGAAGCCTAAGAGAGATGATTCGGATAAGTGTTTTGGGTGTGAGGGGTACTGTCACAAATTTAAGGAGTGTCCCACTAGACTTAAGAAAGATGGCAAGCAACCAATTGTCTACAGTGCCAGCTTAAGTGATAGTGATTCGGAAGAGGGAGAGAGTTCCCCCATTGATCGTAACTTTATTCCGTTTATGGCATGTCATGTGAGCGACGACGATTCTCATGTGCATGACACTTCGAAGGAGGTTTTGAGTGAATCCCATGTTAGTGAGGGTGAAGAGAGTGATGAGGAGGACATAGATATGAAAGAGTTACAAGTTGCGTTTAATGAGTTATATGCCAAAACGGTGAAGGTGAAAAAGGCTAACTCAAAATTGCAAGCTAAGTTCAATGAGCGTGCCATAGAAAATAATGATAGTTTGATTAAGGATCTTAGGGAATGAGAGAAGAAGTTTAGGGAGAAACTAGAGTTTGTGGAGAAAGAGAGAAATAATCTCCGTGGTTTGATGGAATCTTTGAAAAATGAGATTTTAGAGTTTGAGGAGTCTAGGCGTTTGCTTGAGTCTAGGATTCATGAGTTGGAGGAGAGATTGAGAGACTCGTGTAGATTCAAGTTTGATTTTGAGTCTAGGTCAGAGAAGTTAGATAAGATCCTAGGCACCGTTCAAATTAAGGGAGATAGGGGAGGTATATGTTTTGATGAAAAAATTGTTCACATTCCCCCCGCACGTGTGAGAAGCACTAGGAAGGTTAGAAAAGGTCCACATATAGGTAATCATTCCCACCATAGCTAAACTTGCACGTTTTGTGGTAGGCAAGGTCACCTTAGGCGTTATTCTTACAACCTTAGATAAGATCCTAGGATGTTTAGAAATAAAGTTGCCCCGGTTCCCCAAACCCCCATGCGTCGTTTTACACCTACTTGGATTAGGAAATCGGATTTAGTGGCTTTAGGAATAAAACTTCATGATTCTCATTTGGGTGCACTTGATTCTTCCCATGCTAAATCCAAAGGATGATAGTGTTGCCATGTTTGTCATATACTAGTTTGCTTCATGATATATTCATTGCTAGTATTATGACGTGTGTATCATTTTGTATTATATTTTTTATTTGTTTGAGTCCTATTTGAAAAATACAAAAAGATTTTGTTTTTGAGAAAACTTTTGAAAAATCCAAAAAGATTTTATTTTTGAGAAAACTTTTGAAAAAAACAAAAAGATTTTTCTTTTACTTGAGTCAAAGTTTGAAAAGCCAAAAAGATGTTTGATTTTTTGTTTTTGAGTTTACATATTTGATGTGGCATATTGGTGTGCTTGGACCCCCCCCCCCCCCCCCCCGGTTTCATATCCATGTGGCTAGGACATTTGGTCATTATTTTTTATGCTTAGAATGATCTTAACCATTGTTTATATGGGGTTTATATGCATTTTGATTCGACTTTGTATATATGCCAACATTGCACACATGCACGAGTTTATATGGATGTTTGAATTCTATTGAATATTTGAATTTGGTGAGGCGTTCTTATCTCAATCTTGTCATCTATTGAATATTCTTACATGCACACTGGGCAAAAATATAAGATATTTCTGGAATATGTGAAAGTTTGGCAGGTCGTGAGGAGTCGTTCAAACGTCATCTCTATGTCGCGCGAACGACATATATACTTCGTTCGAGCGACGTCCTCATTTCGTTTGAGCGACATCCCTGGCTCGTTCGAACGCAGGCTGAATTCTTACTTTTGATTGGTTTTGCAGTCCACTGGTTTATTTTGGTGATATTTTGGTACTGCTGGAAGTGTTTCTGGACTGACTGATTTATATGCAGGTTTTTATTGTTCCAAAATTGGTATTTTGCATATAGTCCGTTTATCACACCTGATTAGTTTGATATATTCTTTGTGTGATTCATTGGTTTACTAGCTACAAATTTTTCATCTCTTGATCATATTTAGTTGGTTGTTTCATGGTTATCTAGCATTTTCAATTCTCAAATTGATTCAAATTGGTATACTCTCATGCTAGATACTTTGATTAGTTTATCTTTTCACCAGATTGTCTATTCGAGACAAAAAGTGGGAGAGATGTATGTGATATAGGGGGAGATTTGAGCATGTTTTGGATTACATATTTTACAAATTGGTAGTTTAAATTTAGTATGATTTTGTTAGTCAATTCATTTAACAAATGATTTTCATAGATTATTCATATTGGTATCTATTGTTGTTTGGTATCATTTGGATATATATTGGTTTCATTTGTTCCTCCATACTTCACTTGGTATTTGTTTGTCTGCTTCATGTGTGTAAGTATGCTTCAGCGATTCAAGATTTCAAGTCTACATCGCATTCAGACACTTCATGTTTGTCGGTGCTACATATACTAGTCCGTGTCCTATAATTTTTTATTTTGGGTTTATGGGATGGGATTTAGGCGTCATATCACTTGGTATTTATTTTTCTGCTTCATGTGTGTAGGTATGCTTCAGCGATTCGAGATTTCAAGTCTACATCACATTCAGACAATTCATGTTTGTCGGTGCTACATATACTAGTCTGTGTCCTGTAATTTTTGATTTTGGGTTTATGGGATGGGATTTAGGCATCATACGGCTTGACGGCCCGGCTTAGGCATTTCACTGGTTTTGTTTTGTCCCGTAATAGTCAAAGGGAGAGATTTGTAAGGACATAAATTTCTAATTGAGTCCTGGTATTGTTTTGACTTAATTCCATGAACAAAACTATGTTTGTAATATGTCATAGGGAGATTTTATTTTGTCACGATCCCACTTGGTCTATTACGTATTGAAGAAAATTGCAGACGTTGTCAAAGTTTAATTGGTGCAAGTTTATTCGTCTTCAAAGTTAATTGCATTATGAGATCACTCGGGTATGAATGCGTATAATTAATGGTGCTCAGAATTATTTTTATAAAAGATAAGGATGTATTTTTATAAAGAAAAATGTTTTAAAATATTTTAAAGTGTTTTAAATGGTTTACACTACGTTTTATTCTAATAAACTCAAAATAGAGTTTGACTTATTTGGATATCTTTTCAAAGAGACATTTTAGACATAAAGTTAAAAAGTCAAACTTTCGCGCTATCGTTCAAACGACATAAGCTCTCGTTCGAACGAGATGCTCATATCGCGCGAATGATGTGTCTTTACCATTCGAGTGACACTATTTTCGAGGCAGCGCTTAAATCTTATTTAAAGCATGGTTTCGTCATAGTTTGGAGGTGTGCTTTCTGGAAAAACAGTTTACGTTCCCGTACGTGTTTGGCACATGTTTTCTAACGTTTAAAAAGCTTAAACATATCCTTAAAGTTTGCAAAGATCCGAGATATCATTATTATATGTTTACGTGATCTTGCTGCACTAAGAAGGTTTGTTCTACCATTGAACATTAGGGTTTTGCGATGAAGAAAAGAGAAGGACTTCTTATTCGACATTGTAGACGAATCAAAGCCATTTAGTGGACACCGAGACATACGTGGACGCGTGTGTTATGGACAGGTATCGTGAAAGACGAAATTTATACGTGGGCACTATTGAAGAATGGTAGGAGATCAGAAGGAGCGTCAAGACCCATGGGTATCGAGTCATTAAGTAAGGTTAATCTGTCTTTATAAAACCTTCATTCATAGTGATTGTCTGGCTTGGGTCGTCCGAGGTTATTTCCCCATTTTTGATTTTTTCCTCGTACATTCGGCGTTGTAAGTATTCTTTGCTTTACTTTATTTGCTTTAATCACTAAATGCATGTCTAGGATTAATCAAGATAAAATTGGTTTAAAGTAATAATTGGGTTTTGACAACTTGATTTGGTGCACATTAAAAGTTAGATAATTTTTTGGTAAAAATTGGTTTGATTTAAAACACATAAGGGGCCACCCCATTTCTACAGGGAGTTCTTTTAAATTTATATCCTACGTAATTTACAAGACTTGGATTAATGCAAAACTCTAAGAAAAAGAAGATTATATCAAATCTCGAGCACCGAATCGATCCGATCAAGACATACCGGACTGGTCCGGTTGACAACCGAATTGATCCGTTTTCCAAACAAACCGGATTGGTTCGCTTTTCATAGCTCTTTATAGTAATTTTGAGGGCCGGACCAATCCCTTTTTTGGGATATCGGATTGGTCCACTAAACAACTTTTTATTCAGTGATTTAGGACCCCAGACTGGTCCATTTTTCTAATAAACCAGATTGGTCCGGGTTGTCTTCTTCAACTTCTCTTCAATATCTCTTCAAAATCTCATGATTTTCTCACATTTTCGGGTCTCCATAACTTTTAATCCAGAATTCAAATTAGGACATCGTTTCTTCCTACGTGTTCACAAATACGAGATCTTCAACTTTTATTTTGGGTCCTCAACAGGATTCCTGGTAGAAATTATGCTTGTGCCCTTTTGATTCGTCTTCTTTCTTTTCTCTTGCTTCTTTCTATTTCTTTCTTTCTTTCATGTGTAAAATACTAGTAAAATTAACAAGAAATACACGAAACTCGGGGTACTTGTTAGACGAAACCGTTAGCCAAGATATGAGATAAACTAATTCATTTTACGTTGTTCGAGGTAATAAAAGCCTCTAAATTAAGGGGTAAATTTGGAAGAATTTATGCGTAATCAAGGAGCTGAGTTTTCATGAGTTAATTATGTTGAGGGAAGCAAAGAAGTAGACAGTAATATAAAAATAAGAATAACAAAAGGAAATTTGATCGTGAGGATCCACCTCCACTGTCTTGTAGCATTGAATAGGTAATGAGTAGCTACGACGCCATTTTAGGTGACGAATTAGGTTTTCATTCTAGAAACTCCACCTTATTCTCCCGGGCCAGATGTTCAAGATGTCCTAAATTACTGCCAGATCCATTGACACTTCAGTCATCCCACGATTACATGTTTTACCTTAAGGGAGATTATCGAGAAGCATAAGTCAAAGGGTAACTTTGTAGATTCCTCAACGTAATATTATTAGCAATCCATTTCTAGTCTATGGGGCACACATGGTTATTGCTTTTGATGATGATAAGAAGGTCAAATAAGATAAGAAGGGGATTTCTAAGATATATATATATATATATATATATATATATATATATATATATAATAGTTGTTTGTAATGAATGGATAATGTGGTTCTTGCCTACAACGAACCAAGTGGAAGAGAAAACGAACAAGCTTATCAGGGAAAAGAATATGAGGTGGATCCAAGCTTGGAGTATCAAGTTATATCGAAGTCACCAAAGTTTTCATGGTTCTTTGATCAGGTTGGGATACCGCTATAAAGAAGGTTGGAAATGACATAAACCATTTTGGACATAACAAAGAAAAATGATGTTCCATCGTTAAGGTTGAGAGGACCTATGGCCAGGCTGATTCAAAAGTTTTAGTCTGAGATCAATTTCTCAGACACAGATAAATCAATCAAGATCCCTCATAATTGGTATTTTTAAGTGACAACATGCATCAATGGAACAAGTTTCTCTAGATCTTTATTGGATGGAGGTGCTTTGGTAAACATCATGACTATTATCTCATTTTATGATTCTAATATCTCAGAGACAAGATTGGTTGCAATACCTCTTTCAATCTGAGGCTAGGACAATCAAACCTCCAAGTCCATTGGTTGTGTGAATATTGGAAAGATAATGGGAAATCTCACATCACACATTAAATTCCACGTGATTGAGTAAGATACATCATACCATTTGTTAATTGGGAGCGTTTGGATACATTACCATAGTTTTTTTCCATAATATACTATCAGTGTGCAAAAGAAAATTTTTAAGGAATTGAGATTGTGAACCGAGAAACTAAAAAGCCTTTTGCAAAGGAGGAAGCACAATTGGTGGATGTTGCTTTTTATGCCTAGTTAAACAAGGAAGCACGTATCATCATAAGGCGTATCAAAAGAGTACGAGTGTCCTCTCTCAAGGATATATTGGGACATGCTAGAGATCAAGATGAAGAGTTCGAAGAAGCTTTATGAGTTAAGTAAGATAAGGAGGTTATTACTAAAGTTAATTTTATCTCTTAACAACTTGGAGATAGAACAAGATCCATAATAGACCCGATAGAATAACAGGTAAAAAAATGGAGTGCGTTGAGTATAACTAACAGACCAACGATGGAACAACTAGGAAACTTCAATAAAAAAGGCACCAAGAACCTATACATGTCAATGAAAAAAAGTGGTGCTCAGTTATGGAAGGGCAATATGTCGTCTTTAGAGTGTGAGCGGTATGAGTGGGTAACTGAGGAACCTAAGGAAGTTGACTCAAAATATGAATTTTTTTTATAGATAATCAAGGAAAATGTCTTGTGATTTATAATTCAAAAATCCAAGACTTAGTGAAATAGGTTGAAGATGACCCTGAATGTATGCAAGATCATCATAAACCTCAAGTTCGAGAGATAGAGAAGATTTATTTAACTGAGGGTGGAGATAAACCAAGGCCAATCTTTATTTTTAAAACCTTGGAGGAGACAAAGAAACTGGAGCTGATCAAGCCGATTCGAGAGTTCAAAGACATTTTTCCTTGGAAATATACTAATATGCCAGGGCTAGTTCAATACGTGAGCTTTCACAAGTCGAACCTTTTACCTTCAGCAATACTGATCAAGCTGTAAACCAAAACATACAAGCCCGAGTTTGATCTCAAAGCCAAGGGTGAGGTGCAACGATTACTGGTAGTTATATTTATCAAGCCAATTCAACATCCAATTTGTCTTTCTAGCATTGTGTTAGTTGAGAAGAAAAATAAAACATAAATTCACATTTGTGTTAATTTTACAGATCTTAATAAAGCCTGCCCCAAAAGATGAGTTCCCTCTAACTTGATCGATAGCTTGATTGATTCAAATACTAATCATCGGATGTATATATTCATTTATGGTTATGTGGGCTACAACTAGATTAAGATGGATCCAGATGATGCGGAGAAGACAACCTTCAAGACTCTTGTGAGCAATTTCGTCTACAATATAATGCCTTTTGTTCTCTAAATTATGGGGCAACTTACCAAAGGACAATTATGACCATTTTTTATGACATTATGGAATTATATGTGGATAATATATTCATTAAATAAAATAAGGATGATTATCACTTAGATGACTTGAGAAGAGTTTTCAACAGATGCACGGATTACAACTTAAACATGAACCCACTCAAGTGTGCCTTTGGTGTAACGAGTGAGAAATTCCTGGGTTTTGTAGTGAATTAAAAAATAGTGAAGATGGACTAGAGAAACTAAAAATCCATTCTTGATATGAATTGTCCGAAAACTCATAAAGCTCTTCCTCACAAAGATTTCTTACTTAAGGAGATTTATTTTAGGTTTATCTGATATTACTCATCCTTTGGAGCTCCTTCAGAAGACCATGAAGTTCAAATGGGAGGAATCACACCAAAAAGCTTTTGACAAGCTTAAAATACTGATCACTTCTCCTTAAATGATGATTTTACCTAAGGCAGGACTACCTTTTTTGTTTTATCTAAGAGAGTCATGTTTACTACTTAAGTAAAATCATCTATGGTTCATAGGCAAGATATATAAGTATAAAAAGAAATTGTTTGGACTTAGTCTTTGTGGATAAAAAACTGAGGCATTATATGTTATCTTTTACTATCCACACAATGGCAAAATGCGATCTAATTAAATTTTTACTCGCTCGAACAATCTTGATTAGGAGTACAACAAGGGTGTTCCTTATTTTTTCAGAGTATGATTTGAAGTGAGTGGTTCCTCGCGCAATCAAGAGTCAAGCCTATGTATATTTCTTGACCACCTTTCCTTAAATCTTATTTGAACCTCCTCATTAATATATACCTCATGATAATTTACACGCTAACCTTTCTGAGGTAGATTTGGAGGAATGGTTTATGGAATTTGATGGTTCTTCAGCTCAATAAAAAGGAGGATTTGGAGTGATTTTGCCTAGAGGAAAGTTGGAGATATTTTGTCTTTTAAATTAAACTTTCTTTGTTCAAATAATCAGGCAGAGTATGAAGATTTGATTTTAGGGTTACTTGAGTCCCTTCGGAGAGGCATTCATTCACTCTGCATTAAAGAAGATTCCATTTTGGTGGTTAAACTATTGATTGGTGAATATGTGTCCAAGCACATCAGTATAGCTCCTTATCAAATAATCATACAGAAGTTAATCAACCAGTTTTAGGAAGTGAATCTGAAGAGACATCCAAGAACGATGAACCGAAATGTTGATGCTTAAACCATAATTGTATAAAAAAAATAGCCATGCAAGATGAATCCCTAACTCTGGTGATCCCTCACATGACACCTCAATCATATGTACTCTAACTATTTCCCATAGATGATTCCTCAGACTGGAGAGGAACGATAAGAAGGTAGTTATAAATCATAGATGAATCACAAAGGAAGAAACATAATAAGTTCTCAAACAAGGTCTCTATCCAGCTAACTTTAGAGGATCCAAACATATGACCAATTTATAACGCCTGGATATTATTTTCCAATAATTGAGAAACATTAATCTAAATTTGTTCAAAAATTTAAAGCTTGTCAGCTTCATGGTAATCTAATGCATGCTCCACCGATTGATCTACACTCATTAGCAACACCTTATCCTTTCCATACATGAGCATTTGACCTTGTGGGTGAAATTAAACCTCCATATGGGGGGAAAATATGGATTCTTATGGAAATTGAGTGCTTTATAAAGTGGACAGAAGCAGTACCTTTAAAAGGAGCAAGAACAAGGTGATGGCATAATTCATTAGTTAGTAAAGAATTTCTGATTTTGTAATTTCCAAGTTTATTCTATCAGATAATGGAACTCCATGTATCAATAAATAAATGACGATCTTAACTAATAAATATTTAGTTACCCATCACACTTGAACAGTGGCTTATCCTAAAGGTAATGGTCAAGAAGAATCCACAAATAAGACTTTTGTCAATATTTTAGCCAAGATGATGGAATATTTTTTAGGTACATAGGATGATAAGATGCCTATAATGATTTGGGCCTATCGAATAACTAAGAGGAAGCTAACAGGTTATACACCACTCTCCTTGGTTTATGGAGCTGAATCAGTCCTTCTGGTGGAGTTATTAGTACCATCTCCAGATATTCCTTGCGAAACAATATGCTTCCTTAGAGTAGGAATTTTCATCTAGAAGCATTAGATCAACATAGAGACAATGTGGTGAGGCATTTTTAAGTCTACACGAAGCAACTCTCTAAAGATTATTTGAACCTAGTGAGACCAAAAAAGTTTGTGGAAGGAAATTTAGTCTGAGAGGTTTCTATTAATCACATTAGATGACTTCATTTACCAAAATTTTCAGCAAAATGGGAAGGACCATTTGTTATCAAAGAAGCACATGAATCACATTATTGTCTAATCTAAAAAATAAAGATGATGGGACTTTTAAAGTTAACATGTGGTTGAATATTTATCATTTTTATAAAAATACCATCAATTTTTCTTTTACATTCTAATACTTGAAAAAATACGAAGAATCACAACAGTTTGTAATGTAAGCGAACTAAGTATTAAAGCAAGGAATGACGTGTAGACATGGATTCAAAAACAAATGTTTTTCCGGTATTTCAATTTGGAACAATTATAATTCAAAATGGGACTACTACCCAGAGATAAAGAGTAATGAATTTATTCTAACAAAAATCCTAAGCTGGAAGAACTGAAGAAGCTATTTCCAACTGAACTAGCTATATTTTGATCGATGATGCTCAGACGTAGCAAAAATATTTACTTCAACCTTTCCCTCTCATTTAAGCTCGAGATCCATGCTCTCTTTTTGCATCATCCAAAGATTTCTTTGCTACATGTACCATTTGATCACACTTCTCAAATTGAGGGATGGGCTCTCTTAATTTGCCTTCTTCGACCTTTTGATCATGCAGAACTATTGAATCTCTAGAACGACAGGCTACTAACTAAGGATCGTTAAAATGCCTCAACTTGTTGATTATTTAAGTAAAATTAAAACCATATTTTCTCAAAGCTTTGAGATTTTCCATATAGAAATTCAACATATATCTCTCAAGAAAAGATGGTCAAATTTGCTCACTCTCAGCTATAACAATTGTTGTTTCCTATAAAAGATAAGCCATCATCAAGTCATAAGGTCTCACACACTCAGCATTAAATGTCTCAGGGTGGAAAAGAAAAATACCATTCAGCACAGAATGAAATAAGCTTTGAATTATAGTGTTATTCTCAATAACCCGCTCATAAAACTATGATGGTGATACATTTGGCAAAAGATACTCAAAACTTGACTCATTTTCCTCTAGCAGCATATTGGCCATAGAACCATGAGTGAGAATAAGTAACACTAGATAGATCAACCTTAAAAGTAGGCACGACTAGTTAAGGTGACGGGCAGTAAAGACAAATGAAAGGTAACAGTTAGACAAAACCTTAGCAAAATATTTGCTAAGTCACCAAGTAGATGTATATATTGAGAAAACAAACTCGTTGACTTATAAAGTATAATTTGATGAAAAAACCTTAGTATTAAGCTACTAAGTTCACTTACAAAGTGTAATTTGAAGAAAAAGCATAGTAGTAAGTAGGGGTGTAAACGGATATTCAAAAATCCAAATCCGTCAGATATTCGAGTCCGAATTTAACGGATATTTATCCAAAAAAACAGATATGGATACGAATATGGATAGTATGTTAAAATATCCGAAAAAACAGATACGGATCCAGATAGTATGTGTATCTGACACAGATAATCCGTATCTGAGGGGAGTATCCATATTTGCGGATATCCATTTTTTGGATATCCCTATCCGTGTTGTATTAAGTAATAATTCATTATTAAAATTAAATATATATTATAGTTACAGATAACGTTTTTATTTATTATAATACAAAAATATTATCATTTCAGCCTCATTTTTATTAATTATATATAATAGTTACATATAACATATAATAGTTACACATAACATAACTATTAATTATATATAATAGTTACATATAAATTTTAGCCTCATTTTTTAGCTGAGCGTGCGTGTTCCCCCTAATTGAGCTGAGCAAGAATCAAGATCAGCCTCCCTCATTTCATTTTACCCTAACTCACTCTCTCTCCTCTCCCTCATTTCCACTCCGAAAAAAAAACTAAACAACCCCGCCTGAAGTCAGCGATTCAGCCCCCTGAAATCAGGCTCGATCTTATTTCAATCCCCCAATCTGAAACCACTCCCAATCTCAAATCAGCTCCGCTCCGCTCCTCCCCGGTCTGAAATCAACCCCAATCAAATAAGAAACGTATAGTTTGTAAGCTCACGTTTTTTTTGTGTAATCAATCTCGGTCTTACATTTTTTTTCTGTGTAAGCTTACGTATTTTTTTGTGTAATCAGCCCCGGTCTTACATTTTTTTCATTGTAAAGATTAATTTGTTTTCTATGAAGTCAGCTCCAATCAAACAAGTAACTCATAGTTTGTAAAATCAAATTTTTTTTATTCATGTTAATTGCATCTATGTTTGTAAAATCTGAACTATGTATTACACAGGGCATTCGATCCAACACATATGTGTAAGCTTACTGCTTACTGTTAATTGCTATATTTTTATTCATGTGTAAGGTTATTACTTACTGCTTACATTTTCTATTCATGTTAATTGCTATGTTTCTATTCAGTTTTCTATTATGTGTAAGCTTGCTACTTACTACTTGTATAGATTTATCTTTTTGTATATTCATTAATGTTATGTAATATGTGTATATTCATTTATGTTCAGTGTACCCAAAAATTAATTATTCGACAAGGATACAAAGGAGATGAGAATGACACACTTCAGGAACTGAAGGGGTAAAAAAAACATCCCTTATTTATTAGAATATATTCTTTGTTTTCTCGGTTAATATTTTAATTTAGTTATATTTTTCAGGTAAGATGATGCTTCACTTCATTTTTGTTCAAACATTAGAGAAGCACAAGAGGATACAAATTTCAATAGATTATCATAATTGAATAAGAAATTGCACATTAAAGGTTAGTACTTATGTTCGAACCTTCTTTTACAATTTAATTTGATGCTTTAGACATCCTCTATATCTTACATGGATAATTATATATTTAATTCATTAATTAAATTAGTTTTTAATAAGTTATGTGTATCTTAATGTATCTCAAATAATAAAAACGGATAAGGATATTATCCGAATCCAGGAAATCTGAGAGGATACGGATAAGGATAGCTGAAATTATTATCCGAGCGGATACGGATACGGATAGTGTGGAGAGTTGACGGATACGGATGTAGATACTATAGTATCCGCTCTGTATCCGTCCGTTTTACACCCCTAGTAGTAAGTTACTAAGTTGACTTATAAAGTGCAATTTAAAAAAAACATAGAAATCATCTACTAAGTTGACTTACAAAGTGCAAATATGAGAAAACCTTAGTAGTAAGCTATTAAGTTGACTTGCAAACTCTAATTTTGAGGGAAAAACTTAGCAAATTTTGTGCTAAATTGTCTTATAAAGTGTAAATTTATTTTGAAAACCGTAGCAATGATTGATTTAAGTTATACACAAAACATACAAGTTTATGAAAAGTACCTCGTCATCAACTGAATCGAAGGTAAAGGAGGGAGGAAGAACCACACCCCCCGAAGCTTGAACTGGTGCATAATCAGAGGAAGCTTGAGGATCCATTGATGTAAAAATATTAACTAAAACAAGATTAATATTATTGGAGGGAGCTAAATGAGCTCTCTCTTCATTTTTGGGAACCTGAAATACCACAAGCCTAAATAAATTATTTACCTAAAGAGATACAGAAAATAACATTTTGTTTATAAAAAGTCAAATTAAATCTACAATGGTAGGCAAAAGGAAGCTTATCTATAGGAAGCAAAATAGAAGCCATTATGTTCACCTATAGTTACAACATTAGTTTCAGTATTTGATAATCCATATATATGGAGATGAGGTAATAGTATCCAAAATAATTTTTTCCATCCTATCTCAACAGAACTAGTTGAAGAGGCCACAACTAGCGAAAACTCCATTGAAGTTAAGGGAGTTGAGGGATTAGAAGATTCAATAACTTCCCTTAAAACAATCACTTGTTCTTCATCCAAATGTATTTTTTTTTACTACAGCAGCAGCAGACTCACAGGGAGAATGACGAGAATTAGAAAGCACAATCATTGGAGAACGGGGCAATAGAGAAGGTGCAACGTCAGTATCTTCAACAATTGAACTTAATTGTTCCTTCAATGGAGAGATATCATCAATATTTACAATACCCACTAAAGATTAGGGGACATCCTGCAAATGCAAAATAAAATAATTCTATAAAGGATAATTCTTTCACAAAGAAATAATTCCACACTTAGAGAAAATAATTTCCTATCAGGATTACTAAGATTACTGAGATAAAGCATCATGCATGGAAACATCCTCCATAGCATCACTTGTTTTATCATTTAAGGTTCACTCAGAGGAACATTTAAGAGAATGAGTTAGAATTATGATCGCACTTATCTGACTTAGTTTCTTCTTCAGATGTTTTTTCATTTACGAGGCACATTAGTGGGAGATCCTTTCTCAATTTGAACTTCTGGAGCAACCATAATTAATTTGAGAAATAATAAAACCATTAGCTAGGTGACTTTTCTCTAAAATAGCTAAAGCATCATCTAAACTAATAGGAATGGGATTCATTTTATATAGAACATCAGCTACCATTAATTACACCTTATTAACAAGGTCTAGTCTGATAAGGCCAATGGACTCTGGAGGTATGTCATCCACCTCAGAGGAACATTGAGTCACTTTGGATATCTTGAGAGATTTGGATTTCTAGGGACATGCATTTTATGGATATTTCCTTTTCGTACTAATAGCAACTGAAACACATCATTTCATGCCTTTCTTTCCCCTGGAATATTCTCAATGATTAGGGCAAAAGGAGGGAATTCTTTAGGTAGTTCAATTTTTTTTGTACTAAGTTTAAAATCAATATTAACAATTGAGTTATTTTTAATACCAAGTTTTTTTTGGCCCAAAAATGCTCCACGTCAAGGTAAATTTGTTTTGTTCTAACGAATGCTTTAAACTACGTGAGTTGAGTTGGCCATGCCTTCTCTTGTTAGGAATAATCATCCTGCCATTAAAGTTCATGCACAGCTCCATCATGTGAAGTTAAGGAATGAAGCATAGAAATAATCATCAATTGTATTATTTCAAAAAATTGGTAGGTGGATACCTTGGCCAAACCAAATTGCCTAGCACAACAATGAGGGTTGTAATCCTCAATTTTTTCTGCCACTCAGTGAACGAAGGAAAAACGATGGGTGTAAGAAGAAGTACCACTACTAATAAAGGATCTTCAATAACAAATGCTTATGAGTTGATTAAGCAAATCGTGCAAGCTTTCTCCTTGAAGGATGGCCATACTTTGGCATGTGTTTTCTCAGAATAAGGTCTATTAAAAAAATCACAGTGGTCATCAATGATAGAGTGAAATGTGCTGAATGGGATCACTATTGGAAAAATCTTGGGGAACCTTCTATTCATAAATCCCATCAAGAGGATCATGTTAGCAAAGTTCGAAACATTATATCTACCAACATAATGATCCATATCGAAATGAGCTCTGTCTAACCAAGTGTATAGAGAGCCGAACGTTATACCAGCCAATGGAATATTAAATCCATGAGCCAATCTAACTAAGAAATTTATAAAGTCTCTAAATGGCTGATAATTAGGCTTTCGAGTAGGAAGAAGCGAGAAAGCAAACATTAAAAATTGGCAGTTAGCTCTGAAGTTTGATTTTTGCTGGGACCAAATGGTACGTTGGATATCACACATTTTTCCTTATGTTCCTTGGTCAACTTCAAAATATCCTTATAAAAATATTTGATTAATTGACCAAAGGTGGATTTATAAAAATCACCAATGCACTCATGATAAAGTTTGTCAAGACCCGTTCAAGCTTCAACCTCTCGTTATCTAGTGGCTTATCATCATATGGAACATCACCATAAGGTTTTATTCCTATCATTTCACACACGTCTTACAATGTGATCATGAACTCACCCCAAGATGACACAAAAGTATGAGACAAATAATTCCACGAAGAGATTAACAGGTGGAGCACTGAACTATCCTTAGCAAGGGTAAAATCATTAAATCAATAGGCAACATTCGAAAAACCAACTACAGGAGAGTATCATCGCACTTCTTGTAAATATGATGTAAGTAGAAAAACCCTCAAGAGAACCACCAGGTGCCTCAAAATAGATGTTGGAATAGGGGAAGTCTCAACGGTCTAATCAAAGTTCTCAAGATATCATAATGTGTGAAAAATATTATAGAATGGTCTGGTAATATGGTCAAATGTAAAAATCATAGATTAGGTCACTGAAAATCCAAATTAAATTTTAATTAAACTTATATTGATTAATTAGGTGAACCTAAAATGCAAGATATATAAACTAAATCGAACCAAATAAACCACAATAAAAAATATGAGGAAAAAACCCTTTCGAGAAATACCTATTTTCAGCACTGTTACAACTAAGGGATTAGAGACGACACATACAGACTTACAAACTTAGCCTCCACTAAGTCTCGTGTTTATGTCTCCTTATTATTGATAAACATAAAGAAGTGTATATTCAATAACACTCCACAACAAGCTCCACTTGCCTCGGTATTCATCGATTAGACATAGGAAACTACTTTCCCATCTTCAGTAGTGAAGAATCAACTCCATAGTTATTAATACATTAGAGGTGTTGTTTAGGGATTCGTAAAGTGATCACAAAACATTCAAGGGGCTTGGATATGAAAAATCAAAGTGTTTGATCACAAAAATTGTGTAAAAGGCTTAATGATAATTGCAAGTTCTTATCTCCTTAAATAGAGAGAAGAATCTCCAAGATATAAACATGAAAAGATTGAATTTGAAATCAAGTAAAAAACAATTTTTTACCATCTTCTTCGAACGAAGTACCTGGTAATTTTCGAACCACTTCTAAGGACTTATCCAATGAGAAAATATACTCCCCAAAATTTGCCAAAATTGATATCATTCAAAGTTCGTTTGAAGTTGTTCTAATGAGTACATGCACTGATTCGAACAATGTAAGGACACAAGTCTCTGATTGAGTCTTAATGTAGTGTTGGCTCAATTTTGGACAAAAACATTTGAGTCATAGGATAGTGTTCAAGTGTATCCATCCAAGCCTATGACGTGTTATTTGAAGACGTAGCGGCCAAGATTATAAAGCTTCATCATATGTCGGGTTTAGTGTGCCTCGTTTCTACGTCAGCAACATTGTTCCAATGCTCCTAAGGTATGAATGCATTTTATATATATATAGGATCTTGGAAATATATTGGGTGTAATTTATAATTTTTATAAATAATTTTAACGACTTTGTTTTTCTCAGAAAATACTTTTTAGAACTTTTCATAAAAAGTTTTGGGCTTAAAAAGAGTTTTGCATTTTTTGGTAAGTCGTTCGAACGAACTGGAATCTCGTTTGAACGAGATTCCCAGGTCGTTCGAACGAGACTTCTAACGAGATTCCTTTTTCATCTCTGGAACATCGTTAGTAAAGTCGCTCGAACGACATTGGCGGGGCAATTATTTGCAATTTTCTCCATGTTCCCACTACCTTTTCCCTACTACTTTTTGACAGAATTATCAAGTATGGGAACCAACCTTTTCCAAGTAACTTTATCATATTCCTCCATCTCCTAGAGAGAGTTTTAGAGAGTTTCAATTCGAAATGAAAAGGTTCAAGTTTTGAGTGTTTGTTTTTCAAGAAAAATCATTAAACACTTATGTTTACACCCATTTGTTAGTTTATCCAAGTTCCTTAATATATATACTTTTCTTAGAGTGTTTGGCACCGGGTTTATCTCTACACCTCAAAGAAGAGAAGTTTGGGTTTACTTATGCATCCCACAAAGAAGAAGTTCATTATTTTGGTTGTGGCATTCCCATACGGTGAAAGGCACTGTGTGGTTGATGGGTTCCTAATAGTCCGATCGGTGGATTTCGAGACTGCGGTGGACCTCTGTGGTTATTCGCTAGGCAGAGGTGTGTACAAGAAGAAGCGTCGAGACTTGGAAGGAGTCAAGTCGAGTGTTGTAAGTTCTTTTGTCTTGTACTTGTAAAACCGTACTCAGTGGATTTGAGGCTAGGGACATCCGAGGTTTTTCCCGTTGTGCGATTTTCCTAATACATCGCGGCGTAGTGGTTATCTGTTTATTTTATCTTTTGCAAATTCACATTAGATGCATGCTTAGGTTAAAACATAAAATCTGTTTAGTTAATTTGGTGCTAATTAAATTGGGTAAAAAATAATTTAATTCAAGTCATTAATTTTATTGGATAAAATTTGGTTTGTCCTAATTTGCAAATTGAATTAATTAATGTTAGGCAAATTTCTAAGACTTGTATTAAATTGAATTTTTGGGCTTAAAGTAAAAATTCACAAATTTGATTTTGAGTATAATTTTAATTTTGAGAAAAATAAAATTTGGTTTACTTTAGTTTTAATTTGTGAAGAAATTAATTTTTGGTTTAATTAGTTGTTTTGTTGAACCATCTCTATTCCGTGTCTTTAAAGGAAATTGAAATTTCTTTTTATAAAATCTAAAAATTGGGGGTCTACATTTCCAACAAACAACATCCAAATGTTGTTCTAACGACTTATCAAATTTTCAAAAATCATTTTTTAAAAAAGTATTTTATTGATTCAAACACTTTTAAATATAACCCTTCAACATATGTCAACACAAAATCAACCTCATATAAATTCTCTTACGTTGTAATGATTAAATAAAGTTTTCAATTTTTGATTTTCGATTGTCTAGTTCAGTCACTAACTTGTCTTCACTTGATGTCTTAAGAATGTACATGATTTAGGGAAGTGGGGTTTAACAGAAAATTCCAAACTATAACATAATGAGAAATTATAAAACTTTCTCTTACAAATCTCTCCCTTTGGCTATTCCGGTACAAAACACAAAATCAGATGAAAAAAAACTAATACAAGTTCAACTAATGTCCCTCCCAAATCCGAAAAGGACAAGACACTTGTCAATTTTCCCCTATTGAAGATCTTCATTGTGTAGTCAATGATATTATTAATGCAGAAAATGACCTACATGTATGAAGCAAAGAAAGAATACCATGGTGCACAGAGTTTACAAAAAACTAAAACTCACCCTCAATATGTTGTCCCCTTGAGTATGTTCTTCCGCTTTTTGTGTAATACCATGCCTTACAAATTAGGTATTTAACGTTATTTGAGGTGTTTTGTCCAAAGAAAAATTCAAAGAATAAATAATTCAAGTATAACAGGTAAAGTAATACGTAAGGTGGCGTATTACGTAAATGGTTTAAATGAGAAAAAATCCAACGATGCAGGTGTTGGATGAATGAGTATTTAATCACTAATAGTATTAGCTAGGATGTCTATTAAGTTTGAGGAAAAAATATCAAGGAACGGATGTGACATGGCAAGGTTAATACGATGCGACATTTAAATGTTACGAAAAGCAAAGTATCACCATATGGATTAAACGAGAAGCCTTACAGTCCATGGTTCACATGAGTTTTATTTTGAGCTTATATAATTACTTTAAGTACTTCGATTTAGTTTCACACTATTCGGACAAGGAACGAGCACTACACGAGCCTGAGTACAAATTGTCCGACGGTCCGCGACACTTCGAAAGTCTAGTTTTTATCGAATTATTTAAGATAAGTGGTAAGTCAAAAAAATATTCTGACCGTATATTTTTACTCATAAAAATATAAAAAAATATTACCATGCGAAGAAAAAAATATATATATGTTTTGTGCGAAGGTTCTGATTCTTTCGCTCCTTGTATATGACAATTCGGGGAGGACAAACGACTATAGTAAATATGATTTTTTGTAGCTTAAAAAAATGCAAGGAATATGATTCTTATGTTAAAAGTTTAAAAAAAAAATGGGAGGGATGCTGGTACCAAAAGTGACGCAAATTAGCATTTGTGGGTGTTTGGGGGCATTTTTCAAATGGGTTTTTGGGGTCACATATATGGTGTATGTGTAATCTCTTTCAATACTTATTATGCAAACCTTGGAGAACCAAATTACACCCATTTGGGCATTCAAAACCTTGGATTTGTTGGTCAATGTTGGAAAGCTTCCATAATTGCATTAGAAGAGAAATGGGAGGGCATACTTGGAGCCAAAACTCTCAAAACAATTCAGATTATATATCCATCTTCTAGCTCTTGCAAGATTTGTTCTTCCTTCCAAATTCGTGGTCCTTCTTTGCCACCCATTTTCCAACATTAAAACACCACATTTGAGGTCCCCAAACTCCAATAAAACACCTATCAAAGTTGGGCAGCTCATAAGAGGTTTTGGGAGTTCTTGGAGCTCAAAAAAAGCCTTGTTGGGAGATTTTGAAAGGAGTTTCTCATGGAAGAATAAATAAGTAGTTCATGGAGCTTGATTATTCATTTGGGAGTTTGAAAATTGAACTATTATGACTCCCTTTAGGGCCACCTTTGGAGGTGGAGGAGTCACCCACCTTCTCTATCACTATTTGAGGAAATTTTGAAGTGTGAAATACTTATCTCTTACTAAGTTAAGTTAATTATGAAATTGGTATGAGTATTTTGCATCTTGTTGATATTAGGCATAAATAACTATGCACGATTAAAGATTTAATACTACATGATTTCAAGATATGGTCTAGAAGAAAATGGGATTTTTTATCTTTGAAATGAGTCTTGTAGTAAACCTATGTTTAGCTTGATTTTTCTATATATTTAGAGATTAAAATATGTTGATTAATGTTTTAAATGTATTAATAGACTTATTAGTATCATTCTTATTATTTTCAATAAAAATTGGCACTTAAAATGAAGGATTGAATGGGTTTTAAAAATGGATGATTTTCATCCCACTATTCACAAACATTTTATGAAAAAACATGTTTTAAACTCATGTTTTAAGGTGACTAAATGATTTCTATGATATGAAGGGCACTTGGTATGTATATGCCTTTTTATGAGATTAAGATACTGATTTTAATGTTGATGAATCATTATGAAATGAGAAAATGGAACTTCATTTACAAAGTGTACTATTTAGTTTGTTAAACTAAGTTTTGGGGTTAAAAGTGTAAATATGTGAAAGTGTAGTCTTCTTGCAAACTTTGGGTAAAAATATAAATAATGAAAGTGTAGAAGACTAAGCGTGAATAAAATTACTAAGTATGGGTCTTTATGCAAAAAGTCATAATTAAAGTGTGTAACACTAACTTTCAAATGTCAAATGTGTAAATGTTGACTAAAATGGGTTTTTAATGTTAAAACTCATAAATAAAGTGTGTAGACTTTAATATGTGAAAAGTATGATTTTATATATTAAAGGGAGTAATGTGCAAAAATATAATTTTCGACAAAGTTAGAAGTTGAAAGAGCGTCATAGTACTAAAATACCTACGTGTTAAGTTTGAAGCTTAAAAGGGATGTTTTTTATAAATAACACTTAAATGAGGAGTGAAATTACGTATTTTGATGTAAATTTGGTAAATTGGCAAATTACTTAAAGTGTAACATTTTTAGAAAACATAAATTGCTGAAGAATGTTTTGACACGTATGTAGAAAGAATGATATGAGTCCTTAAACGGAAATGATTTTTGGTGTAAAATCAACATGTGTCAAAAAAGGGACTTTAATGGAATATAATGATTTTTCCTAAATGAATAATGGAAAAATGGACGGTTAAGTCAAAGGATTTGGCTTCGGCTTGAAAAAGGCAAATTAGCGTGGACAATATTAAAATGTCAAACACATTGGCAAGATAATTATATTGGATGATGTCGAGTTAAATAATTAAGCAGGGCTATGTTGTCCCTAGTGGTGAAAGATCCCAAACCAACTACAGTTTACTTAGCGCTCGGTGTCGGGCGGTGAAATTCTCATGAAACTGTGGGTGTGCGTGTGTTCTGACAAGTGTGTGTGTTGGCAGAATCCCTAAAGAAAATGCTCAGTGATGAATTGAATATTCATGAAAGAGGCATAAATGAATGGCATTGATTGATTAATGCAAGAATAACGCATTAAAAGTTTAATGTTCATGTGGTTACATGGGATGGTTAAACAAGATGTCTTAACGATGTTTAAGCTACCTAATGAGGTTTGAATCATAATAAACACAAGCATGTGTTATATGAGGCTTTCAACAGAAAATGAGTATTTTTCTAAACACGGTGTGTGCGTGCGTTGAATGGAAGTACTATAATATGATTAAGTAACTCTAACGTGAGTTAATAAACGCTTGAAAGAAAATAAAATATTTTTCCCAACAATTGCTAATTGTTTAACCGTGTGCGTTAATGGGAATGAATGCTAGTTTTTTAGCATAATTATACAAAATGACTTTTTATAAAGATAGGGAGAATAAATGGGTTAAATGACATTTCTGGAATAAAATAGTTTAATACATTGGGATATGTATTTCAAAGGTATATATGTAGATACATACGTACTTTCACATGCATGTACTGTAGCGTGTGTGTATTATTTTCTGCCGTTCGTTTCTATACTGCATTTGTATAGTTTCCACGGAGCATTCAGTTCACTCCCTCCTTTTGTTATGGCAGGCTGCACGCAATTTCGTGTTTTGAGTGGGTTATACAGGTAAGTATTTACTTGCATTTACGTTAGTAGATCTGTTCACTTGGCCTTGGGGCACTTCCCTTGGTTCATATCACGTAGTGATTGTAAGTTGAACTCGCATGCTAATAAGTGTAACGTTAAATAATAATAAAAATTGGATTAGAAACATAAATTAGGGTGTTTTATTGAACTTCATAATTAACGCACGAAATGGATCGGGTTATCCTTTGATAACCTTTAAACCCGGGTCAGGGTGTTACAACTTGGTATTAGAGCTTTAGGTTCAATGTTCCTTTTGGGTGTGACGTGGTGAGGTCGGTAGTGGGTCTTTCGACGTCGATGTTGGTTTGGGTCAATCACGCTGGATTAGTGACAGTTTCGGTTCATATCATGACGGCAATGTCAAGAATAATAACACAATGTGCAACTCTTTATAAGGTGGTAAAACGACTAGGTTAATAGCCATTCATGTTCCGCTGCATTTTGATGTTGATATGTAAGTAAATCACGGGTGTTAGTGTGAGACATTAAGTGGTGACACTGTAGTCTTGTGCGAGGTACATCATGTGGAAGTCTGATGATTAGAAAGTCTAAATGATTTCGGTTGCATCTTAACTGGTATGCTTGTGGTTTCATTCATGGGATTAGGTCACTAAGTAACGTCTTGTGAATGAATAATTCTATGGATATTATAATGCCTAAGTGACTTGATTATGATGTGGGCTTATATAATCATATTGATTCAGGGTAATTTAACAACAAATATATATAGTCCTTGGGACTTAGTGTTATAAATGATGGTATTGTATTATGGTTTTAGAAAAATGAGGTGGTACTAAGAATAGGATCTCTTATGTCGTCAAAGTTATTGACTTAAAAGTTTTATAGGTAGTAATCGATGCCCTATATCCTACCAAAAATTTTATAGTAGTGATAGCTTGTGATCTAGAAAATGAGTGTGATGGCTATGTAGTGATACAAGTTAGTTGTCATGGCTGAGTGTTCAATAAGGTTAAGTTATACATCATGATGAGTTTGATCTCGAGTTATAATTACGATATGCATGTGAATTCATACTGATAATGCTTTGGAGATATGTGTTAATGATTAGCTAATGAGTTATTAGTACAAGTGATAGACACTCCCTAATTATAGTGAACATTAGATTACGCTTCGTGTATTACGATAACAAGGATGTATCTCTTGAAACTTTGTGGATTTCTTATGATGTCAAGAACATAGAGTTAGAGTTGGTTTAACACGTAATAATTGGGTTAGTGTTTATCCCTCAAAATAAAATTAACATCCATGATCGGTTGTTATACTTGGTGGGATTTTGTCGTGATCACTCCTACCCTAAAATGTGCATGATCGTTGGAGATGATTTAATTGGTGTACTTCCCATGAAGCATTGGGAAATTTATTGTGTGGATGCATAGGCTATTAATGTTTGTAGTACGGTTTAATCATCTCATTTTTTGGAAATACTTAGGAGTTAGCGAAATGGCTTGTTAATAAGCTTGTGTTAAGGTATGACCCTTATGGATAATTTTGAAATTAGGTTGATACGTGTTAGGTTTTACACTTGGGAGACTTAGGACACTATGGTGTTCATCATGGTGTTAGAGATAGCACTCGGAATGGAGTGTTAGGCTTGATTATAGCACCTACGTTTGAAACCCGTATGGCCTATTATGACTCTAATGAGGAGAATCATTAGGTATTAAGCATGGATCACATAGGATGTTGCTAAGGATTGTATCGATGGTCCGTAGGGTAAAATTATATGAGTGATGTGTTTCACTAGTTGAGAAAGATCTCGAGGTTTGAAAGTTAGCAATCACATGTGGAGATTGTGGAGACTTAATTATGTAGGTCAGTGAATAACATTAAGAAATGAGAAATGTAACTTCGCTTTGATATGAAGGATAAAAAAAAAGTAACCTCAGTCTTATGGAGGGGAGCCTAGTGTTCTAGCTTCCTAAATGAATCGGCTCCCAAGTCATTACCTTTGAAAATGGGTAGTCATGATTAGTGATTCAATCCAGCGCGTGTCATGGCTAAGACTTTAGCGCACGTGTAGGTCGACGAAATTTTAGACTTGAAGTATACGTTGTGATTCTTACTTTGCATGGCAAAATTCGTTGCCCGAATTCAATTATTTCATTCTAGCGTGGCAGTCACCTGATCCATTGCATCTTATTGTGTCTTTGTTGATCCCGGTGATGGGATGTTGTTGTGTCAGTTATGGGTCTGTATTTAGGTGTAGCATTTTATAAGCTCAATAGTGATGCGGTATAAGTCGGGTTGCGGCTGATGCATCACGATACAAGAGTACGCTCTTCTTTGAAAGCACCCTTGTTTTACACTGGTTGGTGTGTATGCATGGTCTCGCGGTTTGTTTCATGTAGTTTGCATGCATACTTGATAACTTTATGTTAACACACTCACTAGTCAACTGGTATAGTTAGTTACGATGTATATTATGGATTTGAGGTCACGAATCTAAGATATGGATATTAGAACTTGATGGAACATCAAATGCTAGTGTTACACTACGTATGGAATTTACAGATTGAGAATGTAGCCTCTCATGTGTATTTGGGTTGTCATACCTCAGATGACTCTAGCTTAATACGTAGTTTCATAGGTGGTATCGGTCGGATGGACCATTGGGATTAAAATGGTTATCTCAAAATCATTTGTGTGAATGGTTATTGATGTTGAGGATGTATCTTCCTAGGCTAGGCAAGATCCAAATCGTTTGACGAAACGTAGGCTTGTAAATCCCGATGTTTGGAGTAATTCATGATGAAGAGTTCTTTGGGGTGTTAGCATGGTATTTGCTCACTAGTAGTTACTTTAAGATATTGTTTAGCTGGACATGTTAGGCATGCTTGGAAGTTATCAATAATACCTTAGGATCCACCTTGGTTGTATCAAATTAATGGTATGAAATCTTTGGGTTAGACTATAATGTTAAAGACATGTAGAATTGGAATTAAATTGTTGTATGAATGATTTGTGAGCTTAATGATCATAAATTTCGAGGACAAAAATTTCTAAGGAGGGAATAATGTAATACCCCGCCTTAGAAATTAGGTATTTAATGTTATTTTAGGTGTTTTGTCCAAAGAAAATTTCGAGGAATAAATAATTCAAGTGTAACACGTAAAGTAATACGTAAGGTGGCGTATAATGTAAATGGTTTAAAAGAGAAAACATTCAATGATGCAGGTGTTGCATGAATGCTTATTTAATCTCTAATAGTATTATCTAGGATGTCCGTTAAGTTTGAGAAAAAAACATCAAGGGATCGATGTGACACGACAAGGTTAATACGACACGACATTTAAATGGTACGAAAAGCATATTATCGCAATATAGATTAAACGAGAAAGCGTTACGTTGCATGGTTCATATGAGTTTTATTTTGAGTCTATATAATCACTTTAAGTACTTCGGTTAAGTTTCATGTGATTCAGACAAGCAACGAGCGCTAGCGACACTACAAAAGTTCAGTTTTTTGCAAATCGTTTAAAAAATTTGGTAAATCAAACAAATATTCCAACCATATATTTAGACTCATAAAAATATAAGAAATATTATCATGCAAAGAAAAATCGAAAAAAAATATGCTTTGCACGGAGGTTCCTATTCTTGCGCCCCTTGTATATGACAATCCGGGAGGCCAAACGACTATTATAAATAAGATTTTTTTGCTAAAAAAATGCAAGGTATATGATTCTTAAGTTAAAAGTTTCAAAAAAAATATGGGGTGGGAGGGGGGTTGGTACCAAAAGTGAAGCAAATAAGCATTTGTGGGTGTTTTGGGGCATTTTTCAAAAGGATTTTTGGGTTCACATGTTTGGTGTATGTGTAGTCTCTTTTAAGACTTACTATGCAGACCTTGGAGAACCAAATTACACCCATTTGGGCATTAAAAACATTGGGTTTGTTGGTCAAAGGTGGAAAGATTCCATAATTTCATTATAAAAGAAATGGGATGGACATAAATGGATCCAAAACTCTCAAACATTTTCAGATTATATCTCCATCTTCTAGCTCTTGCAAGAGTTGTTCTTCCTCCAAATTCGTGGTCCTTCTTTGCCACCCATTTTCCACCATTAAAACACCACCTTGAGGGTCCCCAAAATCCACTAAAACACCTTTCAATGTTGGAACAAGTCATAGGAGTTTTTGGGAGGAGTTCTTGTGAAAAAGTACCACTTAAGTTGTTTAATACAAGATTAAGTTTGTTGATGAAACTCTTTTCTTAAAAAAAATTAAAAACAAGATGTATAAAACATTATGAATGAGTAATTTCAGTTATAGGTTTACCGATTTTGAAAAATAAAACTTTAGACAAAATAAACCAACACATACTGAAGAAAGGGATGAGAGGAAGAGGAAGTGTACAGAAGCAATTTTAACATGGTAAAACCCCACTCAATTGGGGAAACATCCACGGTGACCTTTACGCCACAAAAGTAAAAATTCACTAAAAACGAGTAACAGATTACAAGCTATATAACAATCAAGATACACAATCAAACCTAAACTAAGTTCAGAAATGTACCAACTCCTCTGGCGTTTTCTGACTTCTCCCAAGGTTCTGATGTTGTTGATGTTCTCCCAGCTTCATAACTTTACTCCTTTTAGCTTGACGTCGACTCTAAGAATCCAATATATCAATAACACTTTTCAGTGTAGTAGTGTGAAGATGTATGTGGTGTAGTGCTCTAAAGTCATGCTTACAACTCACACACACTTAATTACAAACAATATGAGTATCAAATTACATACAGATCTATCAAGTTGCAAAGGTTTCTAAAATCAACTAAGTCAAGTAAATCAGACTTTTGGTCTTTCAAATAACCACAAATCAGGAGGGAATCTTTCTATACAAACTAGCCAAGATCCAATACACTTTCTTTATTTGAAAACATTAACTTATTTCACAAAATGTGAAATAATTTTGAAAGTGAATTCCCCAATCAAGATCCCAAACTAGATCTCAGTCTGAAAGTTTAAGTAAGTTGAAATCAGAAAGGGTTTTGTTTGTTTAGGGTTTGAAAACAACATTTATTTTGAAAACAACCAACAAAAATTAGATTTCTCGAAACAAGAAATCAGATCTAGCAAATAACTAAGTGATCTGTATCACAGAAATCAAATCTCATATTTCTTTGCAAAGAAATAAAGACTTAATCAACGTGATTAAGTTAGCAAAGAGATATAAGATAGTAGAGGAAGACACTTCACAAATCTCGAACTAAAAACACTCAGAAAAATATTTTCTGGTTTGAATTTGGTTGAAGTTTGAGTTAGAGTTTGTAAAAAACTCTTCGAACACTCTCTCTCTCTCTAACTCTTTCTCTCTTCTCTCTATTCTCTCTCTATTTTCTCTCAGAGGTTAAAATGACAAAAGTTACAAAATTATAGACAAATTCTCCTTATATACTGAGAGAAGAAGGATCTGAAACATCGAGGGAAAATGGAAGAACATGATTAATTCGAATTTAATCTAATGGCTACCAAGTCACTGCTTTTAAAAAAAGTTTTGATTGGTTCGAAATTAAACACGGGGATTAAGTGAAAACACATGCAGTTCGTTGATTAGAATGATCCAATGGTCAACAGTGAGGCTTAAGTATGTGAGAGGGGAAAAAACACATGTCTAGTCGTTATATAAGCAACACGTGTAAGCTGAGATGCAGTGTAAAATGCGTGTTTTTGAATTGTTAAAAATACAAATTCTACCCACAATATTCTCAAGCGCTTTCGGTTTCTACCCAACCAGATTTTATGCCTTTGAAATAAATTATAATTCAGCCCCAAAGGTTTTTAAGACATTATTTTTATTTTCTAAATATCATTTTAAAATCTTAGAAATTATTTAAAAATTCTCAAAAAATAGTAGAAAATTAATTTTAAAGGATTTAACTCACACACAACCAAATATAGCATGATGTAATGTATGTATGCAATCCTAGTGTGTGGTGTTGGTGAGCTACCTTTAAGAACTTATAGAGGCATCATTTAGAGTCTGAGGTTCTTTGGTAACTAGGGATGGGACTCAAATTTTGTCACAATTTTCGAACTAGATGACCACCTATATAGTATAGACTTAAGTAAGTCAAAGATATAGGGTGCTTCAATCTCCCCCTTTGGAAATATGAGACAAAATCTCCTTTGAGTCAACGAGGACTCCTAGCGATACAAAAAGAAATAAGAAAAACCTATCCCTATACAAAGTTTTCTATCTACCCAATATCCTAGAAAAAAAATTACATAACTCAACTAAATACAAATCAATGCGCTAAATTTTTTTTGTTGCAACTAACAGTACTGATTCCTGAAAATAAGATAACTAGGATCAAGCTTTTTAGTTGAGAATATACAACAATGTGCAAGAGGACTCAAATTTCTCCCCCATTTTGTCTCAAATGGACAAAGGGCAAAGAAAAAACACAGAAAAGATGATAATCCAATGTTCTGCCATGACCATACCAATAGAATTGCGTAAAGATTCAAATAGAAGAAAATCTAAAGGTTTGGTAAATAAATTTGCTAATTGCAATTCAGTAGGAAGGTAATTTATTTCTAACTCCTTGGATTAAACTAACTCGCGTATGAAAGATATCTGATTTTAATATGTTTAGTACGAGAGTGCTGAACAGGATTTTTAGAAATATTAATCACGCTTTGATTGTCCCAATATAGATATAACTTGTCTTCAGTGATACCATAATCTTTTAGCATCTGTTTCAGCCAAAGTAATTAAGAGCAACAGTTTCCTGGTGCAATATATTCAGATTTGGCAGTAGACGAAAAAGTGCAGTTTTGTTTCTTATTACTCCATCCTACCAAGTTTTTACCAATGTAGTAACATAATTTTGAACTACTCTTACTATCATCGATACAACCAGACCAATAAGTATCGGTGTAACCTACTATAGTACTAGAGGTGTCTTTAGTGTACCAAAGTCCTAAATTTAGAGTGCCTTTGATGTATTTGATAATTCTTTTAACACACAAAAAGTGACTCTCTTTAGGATTATTTTGATATCGGGCACACACGCAGACAGAGTACATGATGTCAGGACGAAAGGCAGTAAGATAAAGTAAGCTTCCTATTATACTACGGTACAAGGTGGTATCAATAGATTTTCCATTCTCATCTTTAGAAAGTTTGACAGTGGTACTCATAGGAGTCCTAGCGTCGTTAGTTATTTCTAGGCCAAACTTATTAACAATCTCTGAAGCGTATTTAGATTGCGATAGAAATAATCCTTGTGAATTATGTTTAACTTTGAGTCCTAAGAAGAATTCTAACTCCCCCATAAGTGACATCTGGAATTCTTTGTGCATAATGTCAGAGAAGGTCTTAACTTCTAAAGGAGAAGTGGAACCAAAAATGATATCGTCAACATAAACTTGAGCAATAGTAATGTTGTTGTCAATATGTGTGACAAACAAGGTTTGGTCATTCCCTCCTCTCCTAAATTCATTATTCAAAAGAAAGGTGGATAGATGCTCATACCAAGCTCTAGGAGCTTGGTTTAATCCATAAAGAGATTTTTTAAGACGATAAACATAATTTGGGTGATGAGGGTCAATAAACCCTTTGGGTTGTTCTACATAAGTCTCCTCAGATAAAATTCCATTAAGGAAGGTTGACTTAACATCCATTTTATATAGAGTGAAATGCAAATGACATGCTATGGGCTGACTTAACATCCATTTGATATAGAGTGAAATACAAATGACATGCTATGGTAAAAAGTAAGTGAACAGATTCGAGGCGAGTGACATGAGCAAAGGTTTCCCGAAATCTATTCCTTCAATCTAAGAGTAGCCCTGGGAAATTAATCTAGCTTTATTCCGAATAATCATCCCAGATTCATCAGTATTATTTTTAAAAATCCAACGTGTGCCAATAAACCTCTTATTTCCAGGATTGGGTAAAAGATACCAAACATCATGAATGACAAATTGAAGAAGTTCCTCCTACATAGTACTTATGCACAAGGTGTCATTAAAGGCTTCATTTACAGTTTTGGGCTCAATAAGAGACACAACACATGATAAATGAGCAATGTTACGAAGTTGAGATCTTGTACGAACAGGCTCAGTAGGATTACCAACTACACTATCAAAAGGATGATATTTGGAAACCCAGCTAGGTACATCAGGGGTCTCAGTTGGTAAAGTTTTAACTATTTCTGGCGAGTCATAATTTAAAATGTTTTCAGACTCATCCACAATAATTGATTCTTTGGTCTTACTTTGTACATTAGTGTCACTTACAACCACATTAATGGATTCCATCATGGTTTTGTTATGAAGATTGTATACATGATAGGCTCTACTTGACACACCCCAACCCAATTACTTATAATTAAGTCTGAAAGTCAAAGTGAGTCAAACCATAATTAATCTAACCAAACCATAAACACGAGTTTTGATTTCAGAGTCATCATTGTAAATCCATATAACTGAAAACCTTTTTACAACAGTACACTAGTCATATTTATACAAACTTTCCTGAATGATAATTTAACTTAATTACATCATTTACATTAAAACAAAATCTTTGTTTCTCCCATTTCTTGCTAACCCAGACCGACTTCCTAGATTTGGCAGTGACATCGCATTACCTGAAAAATGTGAACATAGGAACCATGAGCAAAAATAGCCCAGTGAATGCATCACTACTAAACTACTGCATGAATTTAAATGCAATAAATCATGTCCATATACTTATGTATTTACTTATTCGGTTCATTCATAATGAATAACCAACTTTTCCAAATCATGATTCACATATCCTGTCTAAATAGACAATTCTCCCCCATTCCTGGTCGAGGAGTAACCCCTTGTCATTAATAGACAAATCTCCCCCATTCCTGGTCGAGGAGTAACCCCTCATTTCGGTAAACCGAAATGAACAATTGTATATTCATAACATTATGATCACATTCGTAACAGTATACAAATACATCATTCCAGTGAGTACACTCACCTTGGTTGACAACTACGTATTCAGGTTTCCTTCTGGTGGAGCTGAACTGGGTTGATTAGGCCTTACACCTGTCAATCCAACTAAATCAGTACTGAAACTCAATCATAAATATTATCCAAACATAATTATGTAACTTTCCATGGCTATACATCAACAATATAATTCCAATTAAGTCACATTCCATAAAACATAGGTAAAGGCAAACAATGATGTACATATTGATAATGTTACACACATTCAACCGTAGGAAATACCTTGTGAGGAATTTATAACCAAAGTCAAGTAAACATGAAATTATACTCCTCAATGTATATACACATGAAACATGTACTCAAATTACCCTTTGTAAGGACAAAATACAAACATTCATTCAAGGGGTACCCAGTATGGCCTGAAATTATGGTCTTACATACTTAACCATCCTATATTCCTAAATTGTACAAATACAGGGGTCCAACCTCATCAATATGAAAACATATATGAATATACTATCCAGTACAAGTGACGGTGTAATTTTTCAAGCTTCCTAGGGCAAGTTATGAACATTTCTCTACAACACAAGAAATCTGCCCTACAAGCTCCTCTATTGTTCCTTCAACTTCCAAGAATTTTCATAATTTTTCTCCAGCATAACTTTCCATGATTTTCAACCCATTTTCATTAGACATACTTAATCGTACAGAATTAAAATTTCATAATTGTTTGACTTCATTTGCTATCTCAAAAGCTTGACTAAACTCAGGGCATACCAAAATAAAGTATAAAAACAGAAACCATGTACCAACTTGAAATCATCATTACGGCCTAACCACAAGGATATAAATTCTAAATTTCATATATGATATGAATATATGAGTCTAATTTCATATCCAATTGGAATTTCTCAATTCCAGTAATCACACAAAGAGATATGCAAGTTTGAATACAAGGGGTTTCAATACAAAGCAATTTTAAGGGTTTCTACATTCAACTTAACATAAACTTACATCTAACCATACATACATATAAAGGGCTGAAACTTTCGTAAACCTATGATGATTTATATCATATAAATCAGTAATATAAGATAAATAACAAGAATTTCAATTAGGATTACCTTCAGGGCTTTTTACGTAATTTCCACGGATTTTTCTACACTTTTTCTCCTCACTTTTTCTTCTTAAACCTCAACTTTCTATTTCCTCAAGCTAACAACACTTGAAACTGAACCTAGGCTTTGTTTTGCTGAAGAAATATGTTAGAGGGAGGGTTTTAAGTCGGCCAAGGCTGCCTCCCAAGCCAACCAATCAATTTAAAACATTTGGTTTAATAAAGGACAAAATATTACTTAAAGGAATTGACATATTTGCCCCTTCTCGTAATTTCGACCTAACTTCTTCCTCGAGCATCCGTTTGATGCACCGTTTGTTGTGTTACGACCCTAACTCACATGTCTACAACTATGTAGTTTTCACCTCAAGTCCATTGTAATGTTACAATGGTCAAAACTAGTCTTAAACAGGAACATTTCTATCGAAAATAACCAAATCTTGTGTTCGTACATAACTCGACATTTCATGATTTATGACAGTAGGATTAGACTAAACATAAGCACTTAATATTAGATATACTAATATCACATTATTCATATCACATAATATAAGCATGATTTAAATATAATTTATCATAATTATATTCGGGTTGTCACAACCTCCCCCCCTTAGAAAATTTCGTCCCCGAAATTTAATATAAAGGTCACTTACCAAACAAATGGGGATACTGTTTCCTCATGCTATCCTCCGTTTCCCAAGTTTCTTCTTTAACTCCATGGCTCATCCACATAACCTTAACTAAGGGAATAACTTTATTTCTCAATACTTGGTCCTTACGATCAATAATTTCCATTGGTTCCTCGATGTACGATAAGTCTTCCTTCAGTTCAATTGGTTGAGTTTTCAACTGGTGAGATGGATCTGCCAAATACTTACGAAGCATCGATACGTGAAACACATCATGTAACCGAGATAAATCTGGAGGTAAAGCTAATCTATAAGCCAGGGGCCCAATTCTTTCCAACACTTCAAATGGTCCAATGTATCTTGGACTTAGTTTCCCCTTTTTGCCAAATCTCATAACGCCTTTCCACGGTGAAATACGCAGGAATACAAAATCTCCCTTCTGAAATTCCAATGGATGCTTCCTCTTATCTGCATAAAATTTCTGCCTGCTTTGCGCTATCTTTATCCGTTCCCGAATCATTTTGATCTTTTCAGTTGTCATATCTATCAATTCCGGACCCAAAATTTTTCTTTCACCTACTTCATCCCAACACAAAGGCGTCCTACATCTCCTCCCATATAAAGCTTCATAAGGAGCCATACCAATAGTCGATTGATAACTATTATTGTATGAAAATTCCATCAATGGCAAATGATCATCCCAACTACCTTTAAAGTCAAATACACAAGCTCGTAACATGTCTTCTAATATTTGAATCATCCTTTCTGATTGCCCATCAGTTTGTGGATGAAACGCAGTGCTGAACTTCAAACTTGTGCCCATGGAATTCTGGAGACGAGGCCAAAACTTAGAAGTGAACGTTGGATCTCTATCTGATACAATTGACACCGGTGCCCCATGTAAACGGATAATCTCATCAACGTACATACGTGCATACTTGTCAACAGTGTAGATGGTCTTAACAGGGAGAAAATGAGCTGACTTCGTCAATCGGTCTACAATCACCCAAATAGAATCATGCCCCTTTGGTGACCGGGGTAATCCTGTAACAAAGTCCATCGTTATATGCTCCCACTTCCATTCCGGAATAGGCAACGACTGCAATAATCCTGCCGGCTTCTGATGCTCCACTTTCACTTGCTGGCATACTAAACATTTAGCTACGAACTCTGCAATCTCACGTTTCATATTGTTCCACCAGTAATATTCCTTCAAATCTCTGTACATTTTGGTACCTCCCGGATGCATAGAGTAAATAGAACTATGTGCCTCTTCTAATATATCCTTCTTTAAGGGTGGATCATTCGTTACACAAATCCTATTTTTATAACACAACGATTCCTCATTCTTAATTTCAAAGTCACTCTATTTACCATCCAGGACATCTTGTTTCTTCTTCTCAAGGAATGGATCACTGGTCTGCAAATTTCGTATGTGTTCGGCCAACAAAGGTCTCACTGTGACATGTGCTAATAATCCTCCGCTTTTTGAAAACTTCAATTCAATCCCCATTAGTGCTAAGTCAAGAATATTTCCAACACGTGCACACCGTATACAACCAAGAATCCCTGATGATTTCCGACTCAAAGCATCTGCTACCACATTGGCCTTCCCAGGATGATGATGAATGGTACAGTCATAGTCTTTAATCAGCTCTATCCAACGCCTCTGTCTCAAATTCAGTTCTTTCTGTGTAAACAAGTATTTCAAACTTTGATGATCCGTAAATATTTCACAAGTTTCTCCATACAAGTAGTGTCTCCACAACTTTAAAGCAAAAACAATGGCCGCTAGCTCCAAGTCATGTGTAGGGTAATTTCGTTCATGCGTCTTTAATTGTCTGGAAGCATATGCTATTACCTTCCCATTCTGCATAAGAACACATCCTAACCCCTGAAATGAAGCGTCTGTATAGATCACAAAAGACTCATTCACACATGGAATAGTAAGTATAGGGGCTGAAACCAACCGATTCTTTAATTCTTTAAAACTCCTCTCACATTCTTCATCCCATACAAACTTCACTTCTTTACGAGTCAACTTTGTCAGTGGTAATGCTATTGCTGAAAATCCCTTAATGAATCTACGATAGTAACCTGCCAATCCTAGGAAACTCCTAATTTCTGTCACATTCTTAGGACTTTCCCATTCAACAATTGCTTCCACTTTCTTTGGATCAACATAAATCCCATTTCCCGAGACCACGTGGCCCAAAAACACAATTTCCTTCAACCAAAACTCACACTTACTGAATTTAGCAAATAATTTCTTCTCTCTCAAAATCTGCAATACAAGTCTCAAATGCTTCTCATGTTCCTCCATGCTACGCGAGTAAACCAACACATCGTCTATGAATACTATCACAAATGAATCAATGAAAGGGTGGAATACCCGGTTCATCAAATCCATAAAAATTGCCGGAGCATTAGTCAATCCAAAAGGCATCACCAAAAACTCATAGTGCCCATATCGAGTCCGAAAAGCAGTTTTGGAAATATCACAATCCTTCACTTTCAGTTGGTGGTAACCCGATCTCAAATCAATCTTCGAAAATATAGTGGCCCCCTGTAATTGGTCAAACAAATCATCGATACGAGGTAGAGGGTACTTGTTTCTAATGGTCACCTTATTCAATTGCCGATAATCAATACATAATCGCATTGTTCCATCTTTCTTTTTCACAAATAACACGGGTGCTCCCCATGGTGAAACACTAGGCCGAATGAAACCTCTACTTATCAGATCTTGTAATTGCACTTTTAATTCTTTCAACTCCGCTGGTGCCATTCTATATGGAGCAAGAGAAATTGGACCAGTACCTGGAACTAATTCAATAGAAAACTCTACTTCCCTATCGGGTGGCAATCCTGGCAATTCTTCTGGGAAGACATCAGAAAACTCTCTAACCACTGGTATATCTTCAACTTTAAGTGCTTCCTTACTAACATCAACCACATACGCTAAATACCCTGTACAACCCTTACTCAATAACTTTCTGCTCTTTATTGCTGAGATAAGACAATTAGGGACAACATTCCTTTCTCCTATAAATTGGAACTCGGGTTCACCAGGCAAATGAAATGTAACTTCTTTGCGAAAACAATCAATGGAAGCATGGTATGATGATAACCAATCCATCCCCAATATAATATCAAAATCTCGAATGGCCAACGGTATCAAATCAACATAGAAATCTCGTTCCCCCATTCGTAAGATACAATCTTTATAAATATGCTCAACCAGAATCACACTTTCCATTGGGGTAGAAATATATAAGGCACAATTGAGAAATGAACATGGTCTACCCAAATATGAAACAATATCTGATGCCACAAATGAATGCGTAGATCCAGGATCAATGAGTGCATATAAATCTTTGTTTGCAATAAAAAGTTTACCTGTAACCACTTCAGGTGTAGCATGAGCATCTTGCAACGTCATCGCAAACATTCTTCCTCCTGCCCTCGATCCAGTTGCTTGTCCTGTACCTCTTCCCCTGGTGGCACTTCCTGGAGAGTATCCTTTATGAGGCCCCACACTACTGACTGAAACTGCTCTTGATAGCATAGGGCAATTCTTTCTCAGATGGCCCTTCTGATGACAGTTGAAACATTCTATACTCTGTAACTTTGGGCAATTTCTTTTTATATGACCCGATGACCCACAAAAGAAACAAACATTAGGATCTCTTTGTGCTGAAACTCCTGAACCTCTTCCACCACTAGCCTCACCCCTTTGCAAACTACTTCCACCTCTACCCTGTTGGAATTTCTGCCCTCCAAGTCTCGAATATTCTGTATCACTACCCTTTTGATAACTTGGATCGAACCTGCTTCTCTTTACACCTCGTTCTTGATTCCCTCTTGCTTCATTCACGTCCCTTTCTACTAACATGGCTTTATTCACCAAGGCTGAATAATTAACAGTCTCTAAAGCCGACAGCCTTGATTTAATAACTAACTCTAGTCCATCGAGAAATCGGCTACACATATCTTCCTCATTCCGGATAAACCTTGAAGCAAAACGAGATAAGGCTGTAAGTTTGGCTTCATATTCCCTGACTGTCATACTCCCCTGATTCAATAGGAAATATTCTTTCTCCTTTTGTTTTTGATACATCGGAGGAAAATACTTGTCATACAAGGCTTTAACAAAAGCATCCCATGAGATCACATTCCCGCCTCCTGGAGTAATCAACAAATGTTTCGTGGCATCCCACCAGTACTTAGCTTCTCCTTTCAACATATACGTCGCCAAGGTTACCTGTTGATTTTCAGGCATCTTCATTACCCCAAAGATGAGTTCAATTTCTTTTACCCATACTTCTGCCTCTGCTGGATCAACTGCTCCTTCAAATGAGGGTGGGTTCATCTTAATAAATTTTTCATGTGAAGTACACCTTTCTTCCCGGTGTATCGCCTCCTCAGCCCTAGCCAAGGCTTGTGCCTCCATTTGCCTGGTCTGTTTTTCTTCCACATGAGCCATAAATCTAGCTTGTTGCTCTGCCATTAGAGTCATAGCACGTGCCATTTTTTGCATATCTGTCAGTTGTTCTGGCTCGGGTTCAACATTTATCTGAACAGGTTGCTCAACCTCCGCTTCTGCTGGAATATTTGAAGCCTCATCATCTATTCCCACATTCACATTCCCTCGTTCCATTCTCTTATATCTGTAATGAATCAAAGATATAACAACATGCAGATATACATATCTTTCCTAACATACTCGTTAGTATCAAATAAAATATATTTCTAACATTCACTGCCAAATCTAGACTCTTCTCACTCCAGAACCTCTAAAACCTAGGCTCTGATACCAAAAGCTGACACACCCCAACCCAATTACTTATAATTAAGTCTGAAAGTCAAAGTGAGTCAAACCATAATTAATCTAACCAAACCATAAACACGAGTTTTGATTTCAGAGTCATCATTGTAAATCCATATAACTGAAAACCTTTTTACAACAGTACACTAGTCATATTTATACAAACTTTCCTGAATGATAATTTAACTTAATTACATCATTTACATTAAAACAAAATCTTTGTTTCTCCCATTTCTTGCTAACCCAGACCGACTTCCTAGATTTGGCAGTGACATCGCATTACCTGAAAAATGTGAACATAGGAACCATGAGCAAAAATAGCCCAGTGAATGCATCACTACTAAACTACTGCATGAATTTAAATGCAATAAATCATGTCCATATACTTATGTATTTACTTATTCGGTTCATTCATAATGAATAACCAACTTTTCCAAATCATGATTCACATATCCTGTCTAAATAGACAATTCTCCCCCATTCCTGGTCGAGGAGTAACCCCTTGTCATTAATAGACAAATCTCCCCCATTCCTGGTCGAGGAGTAACCCCTCATTTCGGTAAACCGAAATGAACAATTGTATATTCATAACATTATGATCACATTCGTAACAGTATACAAATACATCATTCCAGTGAGTACACTCACCTTGATTGACAACTACGTATTCAGGTTTCCTTCTGGTGGAGCTGAACTGGGTTGATTAGGCCTTACACCTGTCAATCCAACTAAATCAGTACTGAAACTCAATCATAAATATTATCCAAACATAATTATGTAACTTTCCATGGCTATACATCAACAATATAATTCCAATTAAGTCACATTCCATAAAACATAGGTAAAGGCAAACAATGATGTACATATTGATAATGTTACACACATTCAACCGTAGGAAATACCTTGCGAGGAATTTATAACCAAAGTCAAGTAAACATGAAATTATACTCCTCAATGTATATACACATGAAACATGTACTCAAATTACCCTTTGTAAGGACAAAATACAAACATTCATTCAAGGGGTACCCAGTATGGCCTGAAATTATGGTCTTACATACTTAACCATCCTATATTCCTAAATTGTACAAATACAGGGGTCCAACCTCATCAATATGAAAACATATATGAATATACTATCCAGTACAAGTGACGGTGTAATTTTTCAAGCTTCCTAGGGCAAGTTATGAACATTTCTCTACAACACAAGAAATCTGCCCTACAAGCTCCTCTATTGTTCCTTCAACTTCCAAGAATTTTCATAATTTTTCTCCAGCATAACTTTCCATGATTTTCAACCCATTTTCATTAGACATACTTAATCGTACAGAATTAAAATTTCATAATTGTTTGACTTCATTTGATATCTCAAAAGCTTGACTAAACTCAGGGCATACCAAAATGAAGTATAAAAACAGAAACCATGTACCAACTTGAAATCATCATTACGGCCTAACCACAAGGATATAAATTCTAAATTTCATATATGATATGAATATATGAGTGTAATTTCATATCCAATTGGAATTTCTCAATTCCAGTAATCACACAAAGAGATATGCAAGTTTGAATACAAGGGGTTTCAATACAAAGCAATTTTAAGGGTTTCTACATTCAACTTAACATAAACTTACATCTAACCATACATACATATAAAGGGCTGAAACTTTCGTAAACCTATGATGATTTATATCATATAAATCAGTAATATAAGATAAATAACAAGAATTTCAATTAGGATTACCTTCAGGGCTTTTTACGTAATTTCCACGGATTTTTCTACACTTTTTCTCCTCACTTTTTCTTCTTAAACCTCAACTTTCTATTTCCTCAAGCTAACAACACTTGAAACTGAACCTAGGCTTTGTTTTGCTGAAGAAATATGTTAGAGGGAGGGTTTTAAGTCGGCCAAGGCTGCCTCCCAAGCCAACCAATCAATTTAAAACATTTGGTTTAATAAAGGACAAAATACCACTTAAAGGAATTGACATATTTGCCCCTTCTCGTAATTTCGACCTAACTTCTTCCTCGAGCATCCGTTTGATGCACCGTTTGTTGTGTTACGACCCTAACTCACATGTCTACAACTATGTAGTTTTCACCTCAAGTCCATTGTAATGTTACAATGGTCAAAACTAGTCTTAAACAGGAACATTTCTATCGAAAATAACCAAATCTTGTGTTCGTACATAACTCGACATTTCATGATTTATGACAGTAGGATTAGACTAAACATAAGCACTTAATATTAGATATACTAATATCACATTATTCATATCACATAATATAAGCATGATTTAAATATAATTTATCATAATTATATTCGGGTTGTCACACTACTGTTTGGAGAATATCCTAAAAAGATGTCTTTATCACCTCTAGTTTCGAATTTAGACAGATGTTATCTATCCTTGCAGACATAACACGTACTCCCAAAGGTTCTAAAGTATTTTAGGTTAGGTTTCTTACCATACCAAAGCTCATAGTATGTTTGTTTGGTATTCTTCCTTAAGTAGATGTGATTGATTAGATGACAGGCAGTACAAATGGATTCTTCCCAAAAATACTTTGGTAGGTTTTTTGCATGAATCATCACACGGGCCATTTCTTAAAGAGTGAGATTTTTTTGCTTGATGATCCCATTTTATTGAGGTGTCTTAGGAGCACTAAATTCATGTTTGTAACCATTATAGTCACAATATTCTATGATACCTGAATCTACGAATTCTCCTCCTCTATCACTATGAATTTTATCTACTTGGGTGTCCTTTTTATTTTCTATACGAATTAAGATTTTCAAAAACATTTGAAAGGTTTTTTATTTATGTTTTAAGAAGGCAAACCAAGTAAATCGAGTGAAATCATCAACCATAACAAGGATGTAACTGTTGCCACAAAGACTAATAGTACGAGAAGGACCCATTAGGTCCATATGGATGAGTTCTAGAGGTTTAGTGGATAGAACTTCTTTAACTTTCTTATGGGGATCCTTAATAATTTCTCCTTCTTGACATGTACCACAAACAATGTTTGAAATTGGTTTGATTTTATGAAGACCTTTAACTATCTCTTGGGAGCATAATTTGCCAAGATTATCATAGTTAATGTGACCTAACCTATTATGCCATATCTCATTATCATCCATTCTAGCAATGTTATAGACTTCTGTACTGGGATTAACTGTGTAACAGTTATCTGGAGTACAGAGTCCTGTAATAATGCAGTCACCTTTTTTATTTTAAAATTTTACAATTGTTCTTTAAAAAAGTGAGAGTATGGTTGGAGTCACAAAACTGTGTTATACTTTGTAAATTGGCTTTAAGTCCTTTTACTAAGAGAATATTCTCAAGAATGGGTAATCCTTCTTCATGGAGTGTTCCTTTACCAATGATCTGGGCTAATACACTTTCTCCAAACAAGACTTTTCCTCCAGAGAAGTTGGTTTTGTTTAAAAGTTTGGAATCATCCCTAGTCATATATTTGGAACATCCTGGGTCTAAATACCATCCAGTTGTAATATGTTCAGCTCTAAAAGCATTGGTCACTATGTTGCATTTTAACTGGGGTAATAGATCATCTCTTCTAACCCAAATTGCTCTAATTTTCAATTTGCTCTTATTAGCTCGTATTTGATAAAACTTGCGAGATTCTGTCTTTTCTTTAAAATATTTTTGCATAATTTTATTGTTGTTATAAATAGTTGGAGCAATTGGTCTAGAATATAATCTAGGATTCCTTCTGGTAGATTGTCTTTTAGTATTATTCATTTTCCTTCTATTACGATAGTTAGAGTTCTTGTCTGGCTGTCTAGGAAGGACGTAGTTGTATAGATTTCTCCTAGAGTAGTTGAAGTTATGGTAAACGGGAGAAGTATAGACTAGATTACATAGACGTTTGGAATAGAAACCATCAAGGGAATGTCCATAGACATAACAATAGGAGCAGTAAAGATGGAACGTTGAACTCATAACCTTAGAAAAGTTATTATTCAAAGGTTTGTCTAGATTTTGAGCTCTAGTCTTATTCCTAGGTGGCACAGGATGAAACATCGAATCTGCTTGTCGAATAGGAGGGCAGACATATTTGGTCTTTTGTTCAACATTATGCTTAGAGTTGCTTGATTCTCCAATGTCTAACTTCAGTTATTTTTTATCAAAATTATTTTTTAAACCTTGAAAATTGGGACAAGTTTCAATAGGTCTTTTTCCACCAGATACAAACTTTATGGTTTCAAAGTTTTTAGTTTGTGTCTTAGAGTTGGGACAAAAACCTATTCCAGTTCTGTCATCAAAATTGGTTTTACTTTCAGCTACATAATCTTCAAAACATTTAGAATTATTTTCAAATTTTGCGAATTTTTTGAAGACTGTGGATGTCTTTTCTTTTGTGTGTTCCAATTCTAACAACGTTCCTTTGTATTTATTTTCCAGAATTTCATTACAGTTAGACAACTTTTTCAATTTTTGTTCAAAGTTTTTGGTTTCATTCTCATGAGTTAGACATTGAGTAATATACTCTTCAACATTTTATTTGATCTCAGACTTAAGGTTTCTATCTTCTGGGTAAGATTCTTGACAGTTTTTTCAAGCCTAGTGCTTTTCTTGATATTTTTTGTGTACACTATGTGAATGTCAGGAAGGTCATCATTTTCGGAGTCGCTAAGTGTGCAGTGTGCAGTGTCCCCTAGTGGTTCATTTTTAGGACTCACACACCCATTGACATCAATAATATAGCATTCCCTTTGACTCACACACACGCCATTTGAAGCATTATCAACATTCTCAAGTAATAAGGCAGATAAACCAGTAGGCATAATATCAGTCATGGTATGATCGCATTCCTCATCATCATTGTAGATTATCTTAGCAAAGAATGATATACAAGGGTCAAAAGTGTTAGATGACTCACGTACATCATTTTCAGAGTCACTTGAGTCATCCCAAGTCTTGCTTAAATGAGCCCTATTATGTTTGTGAATTTTATCTAAGTTAACTCTACAATCACTAGCCATGTGTTCTAGATTTTCACATCTATAGCATTCAACATTTTTAAGGTCTTTATCAGGTCTCTTGTGATTGTCAGATTGGTATTTATCTCGTCTTCTCTCATGAGGCATGTTGTTAGATTTATTTGGATAAGTAGTTTTGCCTTGTCTTTTTGTATTTTATTTCGAAAGTTAACAATTTTCTTAAACTGTTTAGACATTAAGGCAATCTGATTATCCAAAGTATCTAAATTACGGTCCTCCTTAGAGTCTAAGTCAATGTTAGGTATGCCAAATTCAGGTGTGATCAACTTAGATGAAAAAACAAGATTGGAGGTAGACTGTCTCTTTTGGGACTAGGTTAATAGTTTCTTAAATTCTAATTCCATTTCCACAGTTCTCAATTTGATATTGAGGAGTTCAGGTGTAAGACTTTGATCATCCATATCCTCAATTTCATATCTCATATTATCAAATTTTTTTGGAAGTGATCTTAGTATTTTAGAGATAATTTCCTTTCCATCATAAATAATCCCATTAACATGAAATTTGGTCACAATGTATGTCAGTCTAATATCTGAGTCATCAATTGACTCAGTCTCAGTCATGATTAAGGAGTTATACTGTTGAATTAACATTTGAGTTTTAGCATCTTTAACTCTGGTATCACCCGCATGTGTAGTCACTAGGGTGTCCCATGCTTCTTTAGAGGTAGAGAAGAATGATATCCTCTTGAATTCATGTTCATTGATGGATATGAATATGGCATTTTTTCCTTTATTGTTATTAAGTGAAACCTATTTCTCTTCTTTAGTGAATTCACGTAGTAACTTTCTAATCCTCACAGTACATCCTTCAGCGACTGGTTTAGTAGGAAAAGTGTAACTATTTTCAATAACTTCCCAGATATCATCTCCCAAAGTCCCTTGGATGAATGACACCATCCTTACCTTCTAGTAATGAAAGTTGGTTCCATCAAAGAGAGGGACCTGGACAGGTTACCTAGTCTCTCAAATTTCTTGTCCATAATTTGTTTTGAGAAAACAATTTCAAAAAATAAAGAGCTAAAGAATTTTTCAAAAACCAAAGCTCTGATCCCAATTGAAAAAGTACCACTTAAGTTTTTTAATACAAGATTAAACTATCTAAATGGATCCGAACAGTTTGTTGATGAAACTCTTTTCTTAAAAAAAAATTTAAACGCAAGATGTGTAAAACAATATGAACGAGTAATTTCAGTTATAGGTTTACCAGTTTTGAAAAACAAAACTTTAAACAAAATAAACCAACACAGCCTTAAGAAAGGGATGAGAGGAAGAGGAAGTGTACACAAGTAATTTTAACGTGGTAAAACCCACCCAATTGGGAAACATCCACGGTGACCTCTACGCCACAAAAGTAAAAATACACTAAAAACGAGTTACAAATTACAAGCTATATAACAATCAAGACACACAATCAAATCTAAAGTAAGTTCAGAAATGTACCAACTCCTCTGGCATTTTCTGACTTCCCCTAAGGTTCTGATGTTGTTGATGTTCTCCCAGCTTCATAACTTTACTCCTTTTAGATTTATGTCGACTCTAAGAATCCAATATCTCAATACCAACACTTTTTAGTATAGTAGTGTGAAGGTGTATGTGATGTAGTGCTCTAAACTCATGAATGCAACTCACACACACTTAATTACAAATAATATGAGTATGAAATTTCATACAGATCTCATAAGATGCAAGGGTTTCTAAAATCAACTAAGTCAAGTAAATCAGACTTTGGATCTTTCAAATAACTGCAGATCAAGAGGGAATCTTACTATACAAACTAGCCAATATCCTATACACTTTCTTTATTTGAAAACATTAACTTATTTCACAAAACGTGAAATAATTTTGAAAGTGAAATGCCCAATCAAGATCCCAAACTAGATCTAAATCTGAAAGTTCGAGTAAGTTGAAATCAGAAAGGGGTTTATTGGTTTAGGGTTTGAAAACAACATTTATTTTGAAAACAACCAACAAAAATTAGATTTCTCGAAATAATAAATCAGATCTAGAAAATAACTAAGTGATTTGTATCACAGAAATCAAATCTCAAATTTCTATGCAAAGAAATAAAGACTTAATCAACGTGATTAAGTTAGCAAAGAGATATAAGACAGTAGAGGAAGAAACTTCACAAATCTGAAACTAAAAACACTCAGAATAATATTTTCTAGTTTGAATTTGGTTGAAGTTTGAGTTAGGGTTTGTAAAAAACTTTTCAAACTCTGTCTCTAACTCTTTACCTATCTTCTCTGTATTTTCTCTCAGAGGTTATAATGACAAAAGTTACAAAATTGAAGACGAAGTCTCCTTATATAGTGAGAGAAGAAGGATCTGGAACATCGAGGGAAAATGGACGAACATGATTAATTCGAAGTTAATCTAATGACTACCAAGCCATTGCTTTTAAAAATGTTTTGATTGGAACGAAATTAACCATGGGGATTAAGTGAAAACACATGCAGCTCGTTGATTAGAATGATCCAATAGTCCACAGTGAGGCTTAAGTATGTGAGAGGGAAAAAAACACATATCTGGTCGTTATATAAGCAACACGTGTAAGGGTAAGATGTAGTGTAAAATGCGTGTTTTTTAATTGTTAAAAATATAAATTATACCCACAATATTCTTAAGCGCTTTCGGTTTCTACCCAACCAGATTTTATGCCTTAAAAACAAATTATAATTCAGCGTCAACGGTTTTTAAGCCTTTATTTTTAATTTCTAAAAATCATTTTAAAATCTTAGAAATTATTTTAAAATTCCTAAAAAATAGTAGAAAATTAATTTTAAACGATTTAACTCATACACAACTAGGTCTGTCAACGGGTCGGAGTGGGGTCGGGTCGGGTTTAGGGAGATCCAGATCCGTGTAATCGGGTCTTCATCGGGTTCGGGTTCGGGTCCGAGTCTTCATTGGGCCTATAATATTAGATCCAGAATCGGATCCGTTCTGGTCTTTGGGTTTCGGGTTCGGGTCCGGGTCTGGCCAAATATATACATTTATTTTATATTATCCCCCTTCTATATTTTTTAATCTTAAATTAAAATATTTTGTAATGTATTATAAAATATTATTAGTATAAATAAAACATATATTATTTATATTTATTATATACATAAATATATATTTTTATATATATTACTTACATGTTATATTGATAAGATTTATTTATAAACATATATAAATTTATAGTATATGTATATATATTTAAAAAATAATAATGTACAATTTGTGTCGGGTCTTCGGGTCCGGGTCTTGTATAATATCCAGACCCTACCCGTTTAATAAACGGGTCTTCGGGTATTTGGGTATTCGGGTCTTCGGGTCTCGGGTCCAAAAAAATATGCTCAGACCCTATTATACGGATCGGGTCCAGGTCCAGACCCAACCCATTGATAAGCCTACACACAACCAAATATAGCATGATATAATGTATGTATGCAATCCTAGTGTGTGGTGTTGGTGAGCTACCTTTAAGAACTTATAGAGGCATCATGTAGAGTCTGAGGTTCTTTGGTAACTAGGGATGGGACTCAAATTTTGTCACAATTTCCAAACTAGATGATCACCTATTAGTATAGACTTAAGTAAGTCAAAGATATAGGGTGCTTCATCTTGGAGCTCAAAAGAAGCCTTGTTGGGAGTTTTTGAAAGGAGTTTCTCATAGAAGAAGAAATAAAGAGTTCGTGGATCTTAAACATTCATCTAGGATCTTTAAAAGTGGGCTATTATGACTCCCTTTAGGGCCACCTTTGGAGGTGGAGGACTCACCCACCTTCTCTATCATTATTTGAGGACATTTTGAGGTGATAAATACTTATCTCTTACTAAGTTAAGTTAGTGATGATATTAGTATGAGTATTTTTCATCTTGTTGATATTAGGTGTGTATAAATAACCATCCAGGATTAAAGATTTAATACTACATGATTTCAAGATATAGTTTTGAAGAAAATGAGATTTTCTATCTTTGATATGAGTCTTGTAGTAAACCTATTTTTAGCTGGATTTTTCTACATATTTAGGGCTTAAAATATGTTGATTAACGTTTTAAATGTACTAATAGACTTATTAGTATCATTCTTACCATTTTCTATGAAAATTGACACTTAAAATGAAGGATTGAATCGGTTTTAAAAATGGATAATTTTCAACCCACTATTCACAAACATTTTATGAAATAACATGTTTTAAGGTGAATAAATGATTTCTTTAATGTGAAGGACACTTGGTATGTATATGCCTTTATATGAGATTAATTAACTGATTTTAATGTTGATGAATCATTATGAAATGAGAAAATGAAGTTTCATTTACAAAGTGTACTATTTAGTTTGTTAAACTAAGTTTTGGGGTTAAAAGTGTAAATATGTGAAAGTGTAGTCTTATTGCAACATTTGGGTGAAAATATAAATAATGAAAGTGTAAAAGACTAAGTTTGAATAAAATGACTAAGTATCGGTCTTTATGAAAAAAGTCACAATTAAAGTGTGTAAGACTAACTTTGAAATGAAAAGTGTCAAATGTGTAAATGTTGACTAAAATGGGTTTTAGTGTTAAAACTCATAAATAAAGTGTGTAGACTTTAATATGTGAAAAGTATGATTTTATATATTAAAGAGAGTAATGTGCAAAAATATAATTTTTGACAAAGTTAGAAGTTGAAAAAGTGTCATAGTGACTAAAATGCCTACGTGTTACGTTTGAAGCTTAAAAATGGTATTTTTTGATGTAAATTGGTATATCACTTGAATAAGGAGTGAAGTTACGTATTTTGATGTAAATTGGAAATTTACTTAAAGTGTAACATTTTTAGGAAAAAAAAATTGTTAAAGTGTGTTTTGACAAGTATGTAGAAAGAATGAAATGACTCCTTAAACAAAAATAATTTTCGGTGTTAAATCAACATGTGTTAAAAAAGGGACTTTAATGGAATATAATGATTTCTCATAATTGAATAATGAAAAAATGGACGGTGAAGTCCAAGGATTTGCCTTCGGCCCAAAAAAGGCAAATTAACGTGGACAATATGAAAATGTCAAACACATTGGCAAGATAATGATATTGGATGATGTTGGGTTAAATAATTAAGCAGGGCTGTGTTGTCCCTAGTGGTGAAAGACCCCAAACCAACTGCACTTTACTTGGCGATCGGTGCCAGGCGGTGAAATTCCGTGAAACTGTGGGTATTGATTCATTGATTTATGGTGTTGATTCATTGATTTATTAATGCAAGAATAACGCATTAAAAGTTTAATGTTCATGTGGTAACATGGGATGGTTAAACAAGATGACTTAATGATGTTTAAGCAACATAATGAGGTTTGAATCATAATAAACCCAAGTGTGTGTTAGATGAATCTTTCAAAGGAAAATGAGTATTTTTCTAAACACAGTGTGTGCGTGCGTTGAATGGAAGTCCTATAATATGGTTAAGTAACTTTGGTGTGAGTTAATAAACGTTTGAAAGTAAAGAAGATATTTTTCCCAACAATTGCTAATTTTTTAACCATGTGCATTAATAGGAAGGAATGATAGTTTATAAGCATAATGATACAAAATGATTTTTTATAAAGATAAGGAGAATAAACGGGTTAAATGATGTTTTTGGAATAAATCGGTTTAATACATTGGGATATGTATTTTCAAAGGTATATATGTAGATTCATACATACTTTCACATGCATGTATTTTCTGTCTTTCGCTTCTATATTGCATTTGTATAGTTCCCACTGAGCATTCAGCTCACTCCCTCTTTTTGGTACGGCAGGTTGCATGCAATTTCGTATTTTGAGCGCATTATACAGGTAAGTATTTACTTGCATTTACGTTAGTAGCTCTATTTACTTGGCCTTGGAGCACTTCCCTTGGTTCATATCACATAGTGGTTTTTAATTGAACTTGCATGATAATAAGTGTAACGTTAAATAATAATAAGAACTGGATTAGAAACATAAATTAGGGTGTTTCATTGCACTTCAAAATTAACGCACAAATCGGATGAGGTTAGTCCTTTAATAACCTTTAAACCTGGGTCGGGGTGTTATATTTTGTCTATAATAGACAAAGGGATAGAAGCTAATCCTGAAAAGTTAGAATCATAAGTATTGAAACTAACATCACAAATATACAATTAAGCATATGCAATGAAACTTCAAAATACCAACAAACTATTTTTGATTTTTTTTGGATTTTTTTAGTATAAAGTTATGCATATAAGTGCAAACATGCAAGCTTTGGGGTAACATGAAAATATCTGAATCATGGAAAGGGAATGAAAGTACACGAGAAAGTCAACAAAGGCCTACGTAGCGATGATGCACAAAAATAAAGAGATGCTACTAAAGAAACAACTCAATTCTAGTTGAACAAAGAGAAATTGAATCAACTGATACAAAATGTCATGAATTTCAATGCTTCTCAAATCAATAACATTAAACTATTTAATAGTTTTGAACGAATTTAATTATGAAACCCCAGTGATCTTCAACTTATAAAACCCTTGAAATATCACATTTTAAGCATATAATCTCAAATTTTTTGAAGGAATCATATTGTTTATTTTTAATAAAGCCTGAGTGAAACAAAATTGGCCTTGCACTTCTATTTTTATGTGCCGAATACATCTTTTAGGCTCTTGCTAATGGTCTCTTTTAACGCAAAGAAGACTGCTTCTTTCGTAGCCCCTTTCCATTACCTAAACATAAATCAATTTTTCTTCAATAGCTTTTACATGCATAACTAGTTCAAAGTACATTTGGTTCGTTACTAAGCATGATTGAGGTGGGAAGATCATACTCAGCATATGACAAGCAAGCACAATATTCAAAAGTGCGTGCATGTGTGCAGTCAAGGTGATATAAAGATTCTAGCATGAAAGTAGTAATCAACAATAAATAATGCATTATTAATAAAAATAATAATCATAACCAAGTCTGGTACTACCATGATTAAGTCACATGAATGTATGGAGTGAAATTATGATTCGAACACCGTAAATGCACAACCGTATACAGTGTAAAACAAAATACAAAACCCTTTTTGAATTTTTGAACTTTTTATCAAAATAAAATCATTTTGAAATTTTTTTCTAAAAGAAAATAAAAGCTTTTTGGATTTTACAAGATATAAACATAAGAATACAATCTAGTTTTCGGGACAAATGATAGAAGTGCTAAAAACTCTAAACTAGAAAAAAGTCCCCAACCTCAATCATTTGTTTTGTAAGTGTTCTAAAAAGGCATAAACATCCTTTAAAATTACTTCATTAAACATTGCAAACATTGAGAAGTATTGACTAAAAACTCAAATTGCTCTCGAAGATTAGCAAGGTCATTGTGATGGTGTGTGGGAGCATGTGCATAAGAGACACTTTCTAGCTTGAAACAAAACTCCCTAAGGTGACCCCTTTGTTTGCAATGGGTACAAACATAGATTTATTTGGTTCGATCTTTGTTAAAGCGCTTAGTATGAGTTCTCCTTGGTGGGTTAGGTGGTGGCCAATGAGGATTTATCACAAATTTGGCAACCGGTTCGGGTGTGGTATTGGAAGTTGATGCACCATCATAACATATGCCTTCCCTCTATTTAAAACCTAAAGAGGGGACTAGAAACATCTTTACAACCTTGTTGGATGTGTCCTATAAAGTGACCTTAACCTCTCGGGAACGTTTGATATTTTTCTCGAGCTGGGAAACATGGGCTTCAAATTTCTCACGAGTCTCCAATGATACTTGAATATCTCTCGTAAGACTAACCACTTTGTTGGTTAAAACGATATTTTCCCTACCTACCAAAATGAGTTTCTCACTCAAAGAGACTCTCAATTTCTCGAGTTGACTCATCGAGGCCTCACACTTTCTTAAAACATTTAACTCCTTTGCTAAAGACAACACCCTAAGAGTCAAATTTTTCTTGTGTAAAGTTTAGAGTATGCAGATTGGAGACCCCATCCTTCCTCACTCAAGTCATCACCCTCACACTCTCCATAATGGTTAGGATCATTGTTAAGATTATCATGTTTAAAAATGTCCTCGTCAGAGTGAAATGTACTTGTAGTGCTAACATGACTAGCCATGAATGGGCAACAGTTTTGTTCATGCGGCGATTCATCCCCGAAATTGTAAAATGCAGGTTATATGGATTCACTTATATATTAGGTCACACACATAAAGATTCAATTTTTATCCAAATTTTATCATGTTTAGACTTAGGTGAATATGCAAGATAAATTCCCAATCTAAAATATCAACCCATGCACTTAAACAAAAAACAAGATGAAGAAAAATAGAGGAAAAATTCATTGCAGGCAAAACCATTTTACAGCACTGTCTAAGATTGGAAAGACACGTAATGACTTACAGACATCTTAGATCTCCACTAAATTATTGCATTATAGTCTTCGAATCTTCAACTAAATATGATAGAGTCCGACACCATCCACAACAAATAACTCTTGCCTCAGTATCCATCAATCAGCCTCAGGAATTGCAATTGCTTTCTTCTTCAATAGTAGAGCGTTAACTCCACAAATGAGTAATAAAGCCACACTCTACAAAGGTTTGAATGTATATGTGTATCTGGGGTTTGACTAAACTCAACAAATCATTCTATGTTATATGATTTGGAAGACAAAAAGTGTTTTTCTTAAACAAAGGTTGTGAGACTTTTAAGAAAGGTATGCAAAATCATGTTTTGCCAAAAAGTTCTTTAGAAATCATTCTAAAAGAGTTATATTTATAAAAAAAAAATTGAGGCGAAGAACTTCGTTCGAATGAAAATGGGGTTTCATTTGAAAAAAATTAAGGCTTCGTTCAAAGACTCGTTTGAATGAACTTGTCATTTCGTTTAAACTGCCTTCAAATGACCTTTTAACGGGTGGACTTCTGTCAGGTAGAGAAACCCCATTGGAAGCTCATTTGACATCCATTCCAACTAACTCCCAAACTCGTTCCAACAAAATCTAACCTCGTTCGAATGAGATGCATGTCTTATTCTAATGAAAGTCCACTTTCGTTCAAATGAGCAAAAAAAAAAATTGAAATTTTGATTTATAAAAATTGCCACGAACAAAGTTTAAAAACATCCTAGAATAAAATGTATAAGTTTAAAGAAATATACCACACACCTCGTCAAATGTTTAGTGACGATTCCAACTCATGCCATCTTTGGTTTGATGCTCGGTCACTAACTTATCTTCAAATAACTTGGGAAGTATATGAGGATGCGGTGTGCACAGTCGGTAATGAGATATGCCAAAATAAATAAAAGATGAGCAATCATAAAAACTTACTCTTACAAGAATCCACAGGCTCAACATCACTATCACTTAGATTAAAATTTTAAGCGCTTTTGACTTTACCCTGTCTCTTAAGCCTAGTGGGACGCTCATGGACTTTTTGACCTTTCTGCTCACATTCATAGCATCTCTTCGATTCAACTTTACTAGGATTATCATCTCTATATCTCTTTTAATCATTATCATTAAAATTCTTACATGCTTTAAAGTTTTTATTTTTCTCAAAAGTTTTATTTTCCAATTTGGATGAATTTTTTACTTTTGAATTTGAGAAACTTTTTGAATTGTTTAGCAAACATGACAGGATCATCATGACCAATTTCAGAATCTGAGTCAAAAACCTTCTTTTTAGATTTATCTTTTAAAGCCACGTTACTTTTTTATTTGAAAATCGGGAAACATGTCTAATTTGTAAGTTTGGAGATTACCTACGAGTTCTTCTAGTATAATTGTGTCTAGAATTCTGATAGAGTTAGGGATATTAACCTTCCCACTAAAATGTTATGGGAGAGACCTTAAATTTTTCTTAACAACTCTCATTTTTTGAATTTTCTCACCTAAATGAAATCGTGAATTCACAATATCAGACAAACGAGGATATAAATCATTAAAAGTGTCAGATTCAAGTATTCTTATGGTCTCAAATTGTGTGGTGAGGTTTTGAAGCTTAGAATATTTAATAATATTATCAACCTCATGTTTGAGAAGGAGTATGTCTCAAGGTTCTTTAAACGCGATACACATGATGCGATGAAATTCGTTGGGTGTGACAACACCAAAAATAGCATTCAAATCTAGAGATATGAAATCACTCAATTTAAAATCCTCTTCAGTCCAAATTGTGAGTGGATTGAAACTAACGACATTTTCATTAGTCGTAGTAGAGGAGTCCACCCCCTTTAAATAGAAAGCCAAACGCTCTCGTCAATCGATTTTGGAGACGATCTTATTCAAGCTTTCCAATAGGCATAAATTGTGCCATCAAATAACAGTGGCCTATTATAAAAAAATTCCATATAACCACTTATCTAAATAACTTGTAGAAACAAGCTCTAATACCAATTTGAAAAACGTTATAGAGTTGTCTGGTCATATGGTAAAATGTAGAAATTATAGATTTGATAACATACAAGCCAAATTCAATTTTAATCATTTTTTATTACTATTAATTAGGTGAACCTAAACATGCAAGATATATGAACTAGATTGAATCAAACCAACCATAACAAGAAATATGAGGAAAACACTCTTTCGGGAAAAACCTTTATTTCTAGCACTATTATAACAAATGTATTACAGATGAGACATACACATTTACAAACTTAGACTCCACTAAGTATTGTGGTTATGTCTCCTTCCTTATTGATAACAAAAAACAGTGCAGCTATAGCAACGCTCCAAAACAAGCTTCACTTGTCTCGGTATCTACCGATCAGCCTCAAGAAATTACTTTTCTATCTTCAGCAGTGAATAATCAACTCCACAAGGATTAAAATAATAGAGGTGTTCTTCAACGTTTGAGAAATTGATCACAAAACATCCAAGGGGTTTGGATCTGAAAATCAAAGTGTTTGATCAGAAAAGATGTGTAAAAATCTTGATAAGAATTGCAAGTTCGTATCTCCATAAATAGGGAGAAAAAATCTCCAAGAGATAGACTTGAAAAGATTGCATTTGAAATCAAGTACAATTTTTTTTACTAGATTGTTCAAACGAGGGACACATCATTTGAATGAAGTACCTGATCTCGTTCAAACCACTTCTAACGATTCATCCGATAAGAAAACAGAGCACGCCAAAAGTTTCCAAAATCTATCTCGTTTAAATTTCATTCGAAGTTGGTTTAACGAGGTATAACCACTCATTCGAACGACATCCAAATGTTTTCCTAACGGCTTCATATTTTTTTTTTAAATATTTTATGGATTCAAAAACTTTTAAAAATAACCCCTAAGCATATGTAATTAGAAAATCAAACTCATATACCTTCTTTGATATTGTAGTGATGAAATCAAATCTTTCAACTTAGATTGTCGTGTTCGGTCACTAACTTGTCTTCACTTGAAGCCTTGAGAATGTACTTGATGTGGTAAAGTCGGGTGTAACGAAAATGCCAAAGTAAAACATAATGAGCAATCATAAAACTCTCCCTTACAAGGTGGAATATTACCTCCCTCAGATTTGTCTCTGGCTGGTCAACCATCAGTAAAGGACCTTATAATCCTTTAAAATTCACATAGAAAGCTTTACCCTCTTTCTGATGCCGAAGCTTCGCCTGCGTTCTTGTCAAAAACCTCCATAACTTTTCTCGATGACACCATTATTGTATAAAAAAGTATAACCAAAAGAAAAATGACAAAAATGTTGTACGGATGGTCAGAAAATAAGATAATCGCTAAAAAATAAGGAACAAGTGAAAATTAAAGCAACAAAGAATACTTTCTCTCTCTAGAAATACTTGGAGGCTTAAGTTTTAACGGCAGTAAAAGAGTTAGAACGTTTTGAAGAAACGAAAGAAAAGAGATTTTATAGGGATTTTAATAAATTAGTCATTCAAAATGATTTTAATGGTTCACTAACCACTCAATCGTTTGAAATTGGGGGCAAAATGATGGTTGTGTAATTCAATGTCTCAAAAATCATCTCGTGGCTACACATGGCAAAGTGTGACGGAAATGTCAGATCTAATAATCTTAGAATTTAATGTAAAGATATACAAACTTGCAAGTGGACCTAAATTGACACGTGTTCATACAAGGTTCTTAGATTTGAGAGTGTTTAGTCAAAGGTTCTTCGATTTGAGATTTATTGAATAAAGGTTCCTGAGTTCTAAGTCCATAAGTTCAAAATATTCCCAAATAGAGTTCACTAGTGCAAGGTACATTATACTGGAGTTAAGTTAAGATGTTTCACAAAGAGATTTTAGAGCTAAGCTAACATGTGCATAAACGAGCTGCTGGAATTTGAGGTTCTTCAAATTGAAGATTTGTCTTTCCAAGGTGTTTCAGTTTACATTTATTTGAATGAGGTGTTTCGTACAAAAACGTTTTGTTTACACAAAAAAATTCTCAGCGAGGGGGAAAATGTAAGAGGTCCTTATTTTTAAAAATCAGAAGAAACTTTGTGCTCTCTCGATAAATCTAAAGAGGTAAGTCCCCGAGGAAACAACTTTAGAAATTACAAGGAGCGAAACAACTTTATGCGATTGAGCATAGTGCGAAATAACTTTACCTGATTGAGCATGTTATGAGAAACCATAAGCTTGCTCGATTAAAGTATTGATGAGATGTAAAGGATTCTGACATTGAAATTCCAATCTGATATAAAGGAATATTCCTTTTTCATATGATCTCATGAGTGAAGATTTTTTATTATATATTGGCCAATGTTCTTAAGTCGCATGCTAAAGCTGGAGCAGTTTTTGTTAAAGTAATACTTTCTTCCTTGTTTTGAGGGAACTTTAACCCATGCTTAACGAACATGTCCCCAATTAAATTATTAATGATGTTCACCAATAGAAGATTCCAAAAAGAGGAAAAATCACCCAAGATCTCTTGGGTTAAAGTTGACACCATATATGGTGCATTAATTCATTGAGGAAGACAAATTTGAAAAGATTTAAGAATATCTAAAGAGATTTGGAATAGACTTCAACAAACTTATAAGAGATTGTGAGTTTCTTGGCAGAGTTTAAACACCTTATAAACTTGAGAGGAGAAGTTTTATTATTGAGATTGACTATTTATAAACATTAATTTTCATTCTCTAAGTGAAATAAAACTCGATCTCCTCTAGACGTAACCTAAGTTGGGTGAATGACGTCAATATTTGTGCTCTTATAGTTTATTTTCTCCTTTACGAATATTTCCCTACCTAGATAGAAGTGCCCACTTATAAAGATTAGTCATAAGCTCTATAGAAAGAACACTAAGTACATTCTCCTACTAAGAGTCTCGTCATGTTTGGAAAACATCAATAGCTCGAGGTACCTCCTTTTAAATCTAGGAGTGTAGGTAAACAATTCAGATATGAAATGGTTTGGAAGAAATATTGGTTATGTGTATCTGATTCAAATCACTCTCAATCCCTCTCAATTCATAAATCAAGTATAAATATAGGTTTTCACTCAAATTTGGAGGGAACAAGTGAATTTGAAAATATAGAGACAATACAAAATGTCCCAACCTCGAAAATACTCCCTAATATGTATGGGAGTAAAGAGGGGTGGTGCTAAAGGCACTACCAAAATTTAAACCCGACACCATTGCAAAATAATTTTAAACACAATGTACAATCATTTTAAAGCTTGAAGTATTGCCCAATATAAATTTTGGTGGTGCATTTATCAAAACCATTTTAAGAGTGGAGGGAAAAAGAACAATTTATATATATTTTTCAAAAATCTGCCCCGCCTTCCGCACATGTGTAATTTGGCACCATGCACACAATTTATGGCAGTGTTCACATAATATGCTTAAAACATGCATCCAAGAACATGATGTCATATTGGCATCGTGCGCATAATTTTTTAGCAAGTATTCAAAATTAGGTTAAATCGTTCAGGGTCGCGCACAAGGGTTCAGTATGGGACTGTGCAAATGGTTTAAGGTTGTTTTGACAAACAACTTAAACTAAATCACTTTGGAAAACATTTTTTCTTTACCCAAGGTATACTAAACACATATCAATATTCAAAAACACTTGTTCAGTCCATAGAAACAAATTTTTAACAAGCAATGTGTGTGTGTGGATATCTAATGATGTTCAATCACAGATCTGTAAAAGAATATGTCTTGAAATTCAACAATGAAAGTCTTATGAAGTAGAGATGCATGTAGATCTTTAAATTTCAATGTTCATGAATTTCTTACCACGATTCAAGGTTTTTGCTTGCATGCCACACGACTCTAATGATTTGGCACATAATTCAACCAACTTATAAAAAATTACAAATGGTCAAATTTTCAAACTATACATATACATGGTAACCCCATCCACCATTGTAAGATCAACTTTCATTTGAGAAGAATTATTAATTAGACATTGTGTAGATAATGAGAGTAGATCTCTCTGGGGAGCTTAAAGTAGGTAGTCAAGATAGAGAAGTTGTATTTTTGCCTAATATTATATGTCAAATGTTCAAGACTTCAATTCCATGATCACACCATCAATGTAATGCCTGATTAACCCCATAGACATACCTTATAGAGGCTAAATACATTGGGAAGTCTAATAAAGTGGTCCATGGAACTAGCATAATTTAACAGCATATATCAACCTAGAGTGGTCATTAAAGAACAATATCCCACTGATTTCATCATAGAATTTAGCAACTTGGAATAAGAGGAAGAAGTTCAAGGTCCAATTGAATCTACATAGGAAGTATAGGAACTAAATCTCCCTCTCCACTTGACGTTAAACCCAATTATCCAAGAGCGGGTCTTACACATGTATGGATACTCCAACAACTTAGGCAGCGGGGCATGACTCCATCTCATGGCCTCAAAAGGAGGAACAATTTCACTCACCTTATGTTTTCAAAATCAAAGATTCTAATAATGAGGCCAAATATAGAGCCACGATGATAGGCTTAATCTTCGCGATGTAATACCCCATAATTTTGATGATTTATTAAATAATTAATTTCATGTAAAAAGATTTAAAAATGGAATTTTAATTAAATTAAATTAAATTAGTTCGCTTGGATTTGAATTGAAATAATTAAAATGCATTGGACTTATATGATTATTAAGTAAATTTGATGTTAGTTTATTTTTTAAAATAAATCTCATGCTGAGCTATGGTGATATAAAATAAAAATAAAAACGGAGGATTAGTGAGCCCACTTCCAAGGCGTATAACTAAAACAAAACTCGAAAAATAAGATCATGTTAAGATGGGCCTTATAACATGACCTAAACTCCATTACAAAACAATTAGAGCCACAAAAAATGAGATTGAGGGTAAACATGCCCATAATACCAAAAAAAAATTAAAATGAAATCCCTCATGTGCTTTTTTTATGTGCACAATCTTGGTCTCCCATGTTACTTGGACGTTATCATCTATAATTTTTTTACCGTCATAAATAGAGAATCAAATACCACTAATTCCTTTTTTAATTAGTCTACTTGAATTATCGTTGACTTTTTCATTTTCTTCGTTCGCAAGTTTAGAGATGGTTGCATGAAGAAAAATGTTTTCCTCGGCTTTGAGGTTAATACCTCATTTTTTAGACAAGTTTAAAGAAAATCTAGTAACATCTTTTTTTTAATTAGACGTTTTCTAATTATCTCCTCAATAATGTAGTGATGAGGATCGACACACTGAACTTCTTCACTTTCCTCACTATCATCACAAAAATCTCATTTTGGTAAACAATGACAGTGTCAGGATTTTGATTTGGGTGGGTCACTCCAAGAAATTGCGAACAGGAGTTCGGGGGGAAGGATCCCCAAAGGAAAAAAATTTGGTCTATTTTTCACAAATATTTTTTTGTTAAATATAGATATGTTGTTCAATTTAGGCAACCCAACACCACAAATTACAAGACCCTAAATAACAACAAAATAAAACTCATTTTGTATTAAACTAGAATATTGAACCAAAATAAAACACTAAATTATATAACAATAACAAACAAATCAAACCATAACACGTCAACATTCATTGTCATACAAATCAAACACTTAATTAATAATAAATAAATAAACTCTAACAAAAAAATAATAATTATTAAAAAAACAAAAACAAGTATGCAACCACCACTTCGTTACCGAAAAACCTTAGAGAGAGAGAGAGAGAATGATTCATTCAAGAAAACTCAAAAGGAATCCCCATTGGTGGAACTGTAGCAGTGGGTGGGCGGTACGATACAGTGGGGTGGAGGAAAACTATGAAAGCTTTTTTATTTATTTGTTTGGGGTAAGTGTTCAGGATCTGTTTGGTTCGTGTTGAAATAACTTTCACCGCATTAAAAAAAAGTTGAATGATTAGCTTTGTGATTTTGTTTTCACCATCTCTGTTTGGATGGACCACTTTTCATTAGGTAAAAATTTTAACTTTTTCACCATTTATTGTTTGGATGGTTAAGAGCAATATGATGAAAAAACAAAATAATCATATTACCCTCAAACTTCAAATGTATACCAAAAATGGTTATATTTATCTTTTTAATTTAATTCACACAAACGTCATGTCAATAAAAAATAAATTAACATTTTCATACATCATGAGCTTAAATTTGGCACACTCCCCCCAACCCACCCACCCACCCACCAACCCACCAAAAAAATGCATTTATCATGTTTTGACATTGCATTTCTCAAAATGTGTAACATAATACAATCACGTTGAACACATTTAACTAGTTATTAATCAAACATAATATTTTCTAATTGAAATGAGAAAAAAATAAAATAACATTTAACAAAGCAAAGCCTCCAAATGTATTTTTTTGTCTAGTAAACCTAAACAAACAAATAGATTGTTCAAGATACGGTTCAAACACATGAAATATATCCACTACCCATCTTCACTTTCCCACCAAGGACATACGAATCACCTAACAAAATGACATATTGTGGCTAATAAATTTTCCTTCTCATCATCGAGTACATTCATAAACAAGACCGCCCGATGTGGATTAGCCGCAATGGTATCCACAGCCACCAACCTCTCAGTGTGAGTCAAACCCTCAATTTTAAGAACCTCTTACACAATCCTATCCATGTCATCGGACTCCTTGGAAAGAACTTTGGTGAGGGTAGATAAGTAGGGGACAATCGCTTCGCAAAGCTGGGAGAGATTTTCTGATAACAGATCATTGCTTACACTATAATTGAATGAAGTGCGACTGCGTTGCCTTTTACATTTTGGTTTTGATCCACCACAGCTACCAATACTACCCGTAGCTGAGGAGACCTCCGTAGTTTCTATCTCTTTATCATTCTCCAAATTGACACCCGTCGCCTCCTCCGCAACCTCCTCTTCATCAACATATCCTTCGGCAACTACTGCAGATATTGCGTCATTTCTCGTAGCTCTATCACCTTGAAAAATATCGACTCATGCATTGAAATTTGGAAACCTTTTGTCGAATAGGCCATTTGCATTTTGGTGGCTCTACAAAACAAATATTCAGCAATCCCAATTAAAAAAGTCCCAATTAAAAAAAGTCCCAATTAAAAAAAAACAGTTATAATTAAAAAAAAAAGGCTCAATTAAAACAACCCCAATTAGTAAAAAAAATTAAACACATTACCTTGCAACAACCTTCATACACTTTCTTATCGCACACAAGTTTTTTCTCAACATCATCCCACCCGAATCCACTTCCATTGTTAGCGACCATTTCATTTAGGGCCATGTCTTGTTTCTTCAAGTACGTTACTCGATTGAGAATGTGCAATTTTGCTTTCTTATCACAGTTGGGAAACTTGTCCAACATCATAAGTTCTAGTTTATGAAGATAGCCCGTTTTTAAACTTGTGTCTACTTTATAACCGGTCACACTCAACTCTTGCAAAGACTCCACTAAGTGCTTATCTTCCGCGCTTGTCCAAAGATTTTGGGGACCTCCTTGAGATGAAAAATCAACGGCCATTTTGCAAAACGGCCAAATCAAATAGAAACAACAGTGCAAGCTAGATATATCATTAAACATTCTCTGGTTATATCATTAAACAACAAAACTGCTCTTAACCAAAAATTAATGCAGTAGCTTCATTTTCAACATCAAATATCAACACCATGATTATACACAAGTAGATAAAGTATCTCTTTACATCCCTATAATGCAGTGAAGGAAACTTTACACAAGCAAATACACTCACATCCCTTTATATTATGACAAATAATGCAGTAGCTTTTCTACCAAAAAATAACAGTTATATCACAAGTAATACAGTATCAACACTGTCATAATGCAGTAGCTTTATACAGTATCAACACTGTCTTAATTGGTATTTACATATATTGCCAATGAAATACCAGACCTCATTTATAGATTGTCTCCAAGCCAAGATATGTTAGCATTGACACTTGGAAGCTATTCTCACACCAAATTTCATTATGCAATCATCTACAGGTAGCTTATTTTGGATTAATCTTCACATAAACATTGACATTTTGGATTATTACCGATATTATAACTCTGTAATAGAACTATAAGAGAACATCGAATACGAAAATGTGAGTCAACAAACTAAAGAAACTAGTAGTGAACAGACAAAATATTTTAAACAGTCGCATTACATAAAAAATAAAACCCATGTTTTAAAAATGATATACTCCCCTCAATAAAAAAAATTAATCTCAAATTTATGCCGTGAAATTTGCAATAAAGAAATTAATCTCATATTCTGCAGACAGGATCATTGCAACTTTTACAGGAAAGTGAGTAGAAGTAAAATGATGTAGTAAATACTGCTGCCCAACAATGAAACTAACTAGTGAATTATAAAGTTTCATTTCATATGCTTAGACAAATTGAAAACTGAACAGTTATAAACATTCTCAAGAAGTTATAAAATAGAAACCAAAACAGGTATAAGCATTCCAAAGTTACAAAATAGAAACCCAGATTTTAAACTAAAAATAACTCACCAAAACACCTTAATTCATAACTGAACTGGTGCATTACATCAAAAAACAAAATCAACGATAATCAATGGCAAACTAATTATTCTCAAACATCCACATTTTGGTTGCTAGATTGTCCTTCCGTTTGCCCAACTCCCCACTCTTCAGACATGTATATGTGTGTATAAGACTCTCCATGTGGTTCTATAAATTTTTGGGCTGCATTCACGTGATTTTGGGCATCCATCTCAGTTGGCATTTCATTGTTTATATGGTTATGGAGAAGCACACATGCTATGATGATTAGGTTTTGAATTTCGAACTCCGTAGAATACCCCATTTTTGCCTCAAACGCACCAAAACACATCTCGATTACATTCCTTACCTCAGATTGTTGCTGATTGAAAGACTCCTCTCTTGTCTCCTCTTATTACCCCTCTCCCTAATAATTTAAATGATATCGTTGTCCTCTATAAGGTGTAACAACACTGCTACCATTTGGGTAACCAGAATCAACAAGATAATAAAAAACTTGCATATTTAAAAAGCTAGGTTAGAATGATGAAAAAATAAAACATCTACTATTTTTATGTTAAAAACATACCCTGGGGGATCTTTAAACCATTTCACCTACAGATAGAATTTCTAAGAACCCTAGAGTCTTGCACCGAACCCTCCCATCCCGGAAGAATGTAAATAAATTTGAGCTCTTAGGAGCATACAACGAGGACATTTGTGGCAACATCACTCTTCCTAGTACGATATATCCCCTAATCCTCTAGTTTTACGTGTACCTCAATGTATGTCCCATCCAAGACTCCAAAACAATTCTGGAAAGACATACAAAATTAAAATTTTAAACTAAAACATAAAACCTACAATTTACTTTTGAAAGTTATACGTAAATGCACATTTGTACCTTAAACCATTTCCATCTATCGTTCATACAAGTCTCACTAACCGCCAATGGTTTCTTAAGCAAGTGACTGTGTAACCTCATTACAGCGGATAACACATCCCCAAAATGACTGCTAATTGTTTCTCTCGAACGCATAAACTTGTTCTTAATATCCCTATTCTTGAAATGATGTGCAAGTGCGTACACAAATATCGCTACCATTTCTTGAACACTCACACTCCTAGTATCCTGTCAATACTACGAATCATTTGACATAACTTCTTGAAATTTTGTCTATCCATACGAAGTTGTTTCTTACATATCAAGTCAGTCTCTCGAGTCAATTTTAACAAATGGACCTTATGAGAAATGGGGGACCAAAGAAACACCAATTTTAGCATCCAGGCCTCATAATGGTGAATTCTTCGGATGAGGAGTAATATACAAAAGTCGGTTATGACACTGAAAAGGGTCCTAACACTCTCGTGTAATAGTAAAATTCTCCCCCTACTCGACAAGATAAGTCACGTCATTTCTGTACATCAAAGTTAAATATTAATCCATAATAAGCACAAAGTATGAATGAACAAAAACAAATTCGAGGCAATTTTTTTAATGAGCAAACATAAATTATTTACAAACTAAGAATGTGTGTTTGTGTGTTTGTAAAGATTGGAAAAATATTCAAACAACTAACTAAATAAAAAAATTTAAAAATTTAAATTACATCCAAAGCATGGCACTAAATAAACATGTATTAATTGATCAACAAAATTATATCAACACGTCTTAATTGATCAACAAAATAACTAACTAAATCAAAAAATCAACATGTAACAAATTAACAAAACATGTCAACAATCAATATGTAACAAATTAACAAATTAGGCGCCCAATCGATGTGTAACAAATTAACAAATTAAGGCACCAAATCAACATGTAACAAATTAACAAATTAGGGACCAAAGCAACAGATAACAAATTACGATTTCTATAAAAATCATTTTATATAAAATTGTTTTGGATTTTACAGATCGAAGTTGGATTTTACTGTTCAAAGCGATTGGAGTTGGATTTTACATTTCAAAACGATCTGAGTTTACACTATATGAACAGATCGGGGTTTCTTAGTGCATGAACAGATCGGAGTTTACAGTTCAAAACGATCGGAATTTACCTTAATCGGAGTTCAAAAAATGAATCGGAGTTGTAGACCTTAAAAATGGATCTTATGAGTTGTTCACCTGTTCACAATAGCAGGAGTTATAGTCTTTTGTAAATGACGTGAGTGTAAGGTTATTTTGGACATAGGACTTATTTAAGTGTTTTCACTTTTGAAAAAATTCACTTTACCCATTATTTAAATAGAATAAATTTTCACCTCATTTTTCACCATATTGATTTTATTTCACCATATTAAATGATCAACCAAACACTTATTTTACTTAGGTGAATTTTTTTTTAATGCGGTAACAAATATTTTAACATCAACCAAACGGCCCTAAGAAAGAATGTGGGTTTGTTGGTTTGGGACTTTGGGTAGGAGTCTGGGTTTGGTTTGGGAATTTGAAGCTCCACTCTTTTTTTCGATTTGGCGGGTTCCTCAAATATTAAACATCCCAAGTATATCATATTTTCATAAGTGAACTTAAAATTTCTGAAAATTTTCAAACTGTCCCAAAACTTTAAAAAATATTACCTTTTTTTCAAAATCCTTGGTTGGTGCACTTGCCCCGAGTCACAGGGTAGCTGTTTCCTTGGTGGTAAAGGTGTTGTAAATGTTATTAGTTGTACTGTCAATCTAATTAACCAAGCCTCTTGTCCCAGTGGTATAAGGCTGTCACTGGGACAATTTTGGAGGTGGATTGGATTTGGTCCCCGACACTGTCAAAATAATGTTTGGACAGCGAAAGTCATGAACCGCGAACGTGGATTAATCGAGGTGCGCTTATAGCTGAGTTAGACGCCACGTGGTATGATATGAAAAAAAAATCTAATTGATAGAAACCTCACAACGGATATGACACATGCTAACCCACATTTTTTTGTGACACGTGTTAATGGCATCAACAATAGAATTTATATAACAACATTTTCCTTTGTCAACCAAAAGTGATGCATATTGGTGCTGAAAATAAACCTCTGAAGTAGAACTATGGGTGGCAATTCGGGTCAACAGGTCGTGTTTAGGGCCGACACGACACGACACGACACGACAAGGTTTTACGGACACGAACACGACATGACACGAATTCGCATTTTTTTAAGTTGACATGAACACGACCAAAATAAAAAACAACACGACACGACACAAATACCAAAATTTCTTAAATTTCACGCCTAAAAAATACGATAACACGAAACGACATGACTCGTAATTCAGACATGAACACGACACGACTTCGTGTAAAAAAAACACGACATATCGTGTCAATTTCATGTCGTTTCGTGTCTTTTTTTGTGTCGTTTCTAAAATTGTCACCCCTAAGTAGAACCCTCCGATGTACCACCAGTGATTTTTTTCCCCACAAATTAAACTTATTTCTCACTTAAAATAATAGTTCTCTTCTAATGAATCCAACATTTTGCTATTTTCCTTGTTTTCATAAACATCAACATAGTGATTGTGCCGCAAATAAGCTTTTTTCTCAACATTAACTGTGTCTCGAAGAGCTTTGCGTGAAAGTATTGTGTGGCCTAACGTTCTATGGTAACCACATTTGGGAGGTAAGTTTTCATAAACCAGTGGCACGAAAAATGAAAATTTATTTTTCTCCATCAAAAGATGCTCAAGAGGGTTGTTGAATATGAAATTAGATAATGAAATGAAATTATTGAATGAAAAAATCCAACATCAGAAAAGTAATGTGGTTGAATTGCGAAGTAGGTCGCTCTCTTTAAGATGTTTCACGGCTCTGATTAAAATTGTGTTGTAGTCCTTATTACACCCCATCACCCTCAGGATAAAACAACCCATAATCGAATCTAATTTTTGTCTCATAAAAATTTACACGCAGTAATCTAGTATACTAACACGCGTTCACTATTAGTTGCTCAATGTCCTAATTTCAGTTTGGAGGAACAAACTAATCAAGTCAGGAAAAGAGAAAAAAATGCCCAACGAGAGAGAGAGTGTTTCTGTGTATATTCTTCTTCAAACAATGGCTTTTTCAAATAATGGATTAAAGCCATTCTTTATTGGGAACAATTCTAAACGGTTATTGAAGGAGAGGCAAGGAAAGTGGGGTCAGACATCTCCCACTTGTGGCTGTCAAATAAACAACTTTCGGCCAAAAAAGAATTAAAAAAAGACGTTTTTCTTATATTCTTGTTCAGATTTTTATTTAAAAAGGAATTTTTTTTGCCTAAATAATTTAATACACACATAAAAGCGCCAAGACCCAGGACCCAGATCTAGACACGGGCACGAGCCAGTTCGATTGAACGAACTACGACGACGACACATGCGAATGTGGGTTTTGGCCCAATAAGTTCTTACACCCAACACATACAAAATTTTAATGCCTAAAGGGCTTGTCCATTAGTCCCAAAATGGGTGAATATTAACTACACCAATTTGAGATACTCTACCAATGCGGGACTTAAAACAAAAGTTCCTCTTCTCTTAAAGACAAACCAGTTCTTTTTTTCAAAGTTTACATACAAAATTTTTGTTCCAACAATCCCCCACTTGTAAATTTTGAAAGACGATTCAAAATACACTACAGTAACCATAGTTTTGAACTCTATCTCTATAAACATCCCACGCATAACCCAACTCAGGTGTAGTCCTCAATTCAGCATGTTACGGTCATGTGCTTCTATCCAAGTATAGTGAATGATCTAGGAAATTTTCCTTAAATTATTTTAGGGAGTGACCTCACTTCCACTTTCACATAGGTGAGTCTATCAAGTATACTCCCGTAGCTAGGTAACCACTCAAAATAGAATTATAAGACTTCAATAAGAGTTATAATTAACTCAACCTTAACTCGCTTTAGGATATCATGCTCCAAAAGGATTCTCTCGGAGTAAAACTCCATATTTAATAACTAACACAATTTAACCCATATCACTTGTGACTTGTTATTACCCTTTGAACCTATATCTTGCGTTCTCTAGTCTATAGTTGGCTTACCATCACAATTGACTCAAACATCTAAGGAATTTAGTCCCATCCCTTTCGAGGTGTTCCACACTGTTTCTTTTACTAGTCCTTTCATCAAAGGACCATCCAAGTTTTCCTCAGACCGTATGTGATCCACTCTCACAGCACCCCTAAAGATAAACTCTATAAAATTACTATGCTTGCGATGTATATATCGCTTCTCACTGTTATATTAATAATTATCGACTTTTTTAATAGTCATGGTACTATCGCAGTGGATTAGAACATATGGTATTGGTCTCTCCCATAATTGGATATCTGACATAAGGTTTCTCAACCTTCCTGCCTCCTCACTAGTTGTAGATAGCGCTATGATCTCTGACTCATTCGTTGACTATGCCAAAATAGTCTGTTTCCTATACTTCTATAAAACTTCACCACGAACAATATTAATATGTATCCACTTGTATCTTTAGAGTCATCAGATAGGGTGTTCTAATCAACATCACTAAATCCTTCAAGGACAATATGATGCTTTTGATAGTGTAACTCGAGGTTCATCATTATTTTAAGATATCGCAATACCCTTTCAATAGCATCCCAATGATCCATATTAGTTCCACTTGTAAATGTACATAGTACTCCCATAACATAAGTTATGCCACGTCTAGTGGAATCTGCAACATAATGTAGGCTACCAATGATGCTCTCATACTCAATTTGGTTAACACTGTCACCAATGTTCTTGAACAACTTTACACTAGGATCAAATGGAGTACTAGAAGGTTTACAATTAAATTAAGTATATTTCCTTATAATTTTCTTAATATAATGAGATTGATCTAAAGAAATTCCCTTTTCAAACCTAGTAATTTTGATTCCCAATATTACACTAGCTTCACCCAAATCATTCATATCAAAGTTGACACATAATAAAGATCTAATTGGCCCATAATAAAGATTTAACATTATCTACCGCATGAATATTAGATCCAAATATAATAAAGTCATCCACAAAAAGACATATGATAGTGCAAATGTTATTTTCATATTTATAATAAATACATTTGTCACTTTTATTTATTCTAAACCTATTTGAGATGAATAGGCTATAAAGTTTATCATGCCATTGTTTAGGTGCCTCTTTTAGTCCATAAAGAGATTTATCTAATTCACACACTTTATTTTCTTGACCGTGTACAATAAAACCTTCAGGTTGGTCCATATAAGTCTCTTCTTTCAATTCATTATTTAAAAAAGCAGTTTTAACATCCATTTTGTATACAATTAAATTATTTAATGTAACTAATATAAAATAGTACACGTATAGATGTAATTCTAGTCATGGGTGAAAATATATCAAAGAAGTCCTCCTTTTAATGTTTTTTAAAACGTCTGGAAAGTAGACGTGACTTATGCTTTTCATCATAACCATCAGATTTTAATTTCTTTTTAAAAATCTATTTGCAACCAATAGTTTTACACCCTATTGGAAGATTAACTAAATGCCAAGTTTTATTAGATTATATTGATTCCATTTCTTCATTAATAGCTTTTTTCCATAAATCGGCATCTGAAGAAGATAAGGCTCCTTGAAGGGTATTACGATCCTCCTTTAATGTGTAAGCATAAAAGTCCGGACCAAAATATTTTTCAACACGAGCTCTTTTACTTCTTCTTGGTTATAAAATAAATTCATTTGATTTTGAATTTTTAGGATAAAAACGTTATTAGATATTAAGCCTACACTATTTATTAATTTAAATGGAAATGTATTTTCATAATTATCAGCATCATTTTATTCAATAATAACTTGATTTTTCAAACATAAAATTTATATTATTTGATATTAACCTCATAGACAATAAAGATACACTCATATGCTCTACTATACAATTTATAACTTTTAGGGTTGGGAATTTGTACACAGGCTAAGCACCCCCACATTCTAAAATATGACACGTCTCACTTTATATTTTTTCATATTTCATTAGGATAAAATTATGTTTTAGTCTTAGGAATTCTATTAAGCACGTGACACTCTATTAAAACAATTTCTCCCCACCAATGTGAGGCAACTTCTGAACTTAATAAAATAACAACTATCAATTCAGTTAAAGTCCTATTTTTTCTTTCGACTTTACCACTTATTTCGGGAGAATGTGGCACTATTTTTTTGTGTATAATACCGTAGATTTTATAAAATTCAATAAAAGGTCCAGAATCATATTCGGTGCCTTTATCACTATGTATCCTCTTAATTTTTGGATTAAATTAATTTCCAATTTCATTTAAGAAAATTTTAAACATGTCAAACGCTTCACTTTTATTTTTTATTAAGCATACAAATCAATAGTCCGAACAATCATCAGTAAAAGTAATAAAGTAACATTTGTCATTTCTAGTCGTAATGTCATCTAATTCACAAATATCCAAATGAATTAAGTCAAGTGGTTCATATTCTCGAATAACAAATTTATGTGGGGGTTTTGGAATTTTATCTTGACAACACCAATCGCATTTTTCAAAATCATTTACTGATATTTCTAGAATTAATCCCAAAATACTCATATTTTTATAAAGTTGTTTATTAACATGACGAAATCTAGGATGTCACACATTAAAAGAAGAAGCAATGTAAGCAGAAGGAGAATTTTTATTAATAACATTAATGTTCAATTTAAACATTTCTTCAGTGGCAGAACCTTTGCCTATAAAAATACTACTTCTGGTCAAGGTAATTAACTATGCCCCGAAAGTCTGAGTGAAATCATCTTTATTGAGGAGATAGCCAGAAACCAAGTTTTTCCTTATTAAGGGAGTGTTCAACTCTCCCTTAAGGACCACGACTTTTTCATAAGTGAACTTCAATTCTATATCTCTAGTAACAACAACCTTGGTGGAGTGGGAGTCACCTAACAACGCCTTCTTATCTTCAGCCTCAGAATAAGTCTCAAATAAGGTACGATCATAGCAGATATGGCGAGAAGCGACAATATTTACCCATCACCTGTATATCCCTTACCATATTGATTTCAGAAATTATGGCACATAAATCTGGGCTTGTTGCACCTAAAGCAGAGAAACTTCTCGGTGTTACCAATCTGTCAATTTTGAGTAGGGTGGTTCTTATTCTTATTCTTATTCTGACTTGGTTTAAAATTTTAGTTGTGGTTCTTTTTCTGATATTTCACATTTTTTCCATTTGGTTTCAAAACGATCGGAGTGTTGTTCTTATTATTAGACACAAAAATAATTTCATCCTTATAGTCATGTTTTCAGCCTTCCTACTCAATTCTCAAGCGAGTGCTTAATATTTCAAGTGAAAGTTCTTTCAATCTATGCCTTAAAACATTTTTAAAAGGTTTAAAATCGGGAGGTAACTTCTTAATAATAACAGCAACCTGTAACTGCTTATTTAACTCCATACCATTGGAAATAACTTCGTGAACAAGTTTTGTAAATCATGAGTTTGAGCATCTACAGATTTGTCATCCATCATTTGAAATTTTAGGCAATGACTGAATGCATTTTTTTTAGTACCCACCTCCTCGGTATCATATTTTTTCGATAATGCCTCCCAAACATCTTTGGAATTTTCGCAATTGGCATAGTAATGGTAAAGATCATCACTTAGGCCATTTAGAATATAATTTTTAGAAAGAAAATAATTCTCCTCCCAACTTCATATGATCATATTTTCACCACTTGTGAGGGTCAGACAGGGTAAGTTTTTCTAACTGAACACTTTATGCTAGTTTCTTAGTAGTTATGTAAAACATCATTTTCTGTCACCATCATTTAAAATGCATATCCTCACATTTGAAAGGTTTATTAATAGAAAAGGTATTTTCGTTATTCATGGCAAAACAAAATTCATCTTAAAATTATTGTATCTGAAATAAGAGAATTGAACAAAATTACCTAATGCAAAAATCAAACACCAGAAGAATAAAGTGGCCGAGTCATGGACTAGGTCGCTCGGCTCTTTCCAAAATTGTGTTGTAGTCCTTATTATGACCCATCATCCCGATGATAGAACATCCCAGAATTGAAACCAATTTCTCTCTCTTAAAACTATGCATGTAGTAATCTGGTATACTGTCACCCGTTCACTAATACTTGCTCAATATCAAAATTTTAGTTTGGGGGAACAAACTGATCAGGTAAGCAAAAGAGAAAAAATGCTTAGAGAGAGATATTATTCATGTGAATATTATATTTAAACAATGGTTGAAAGCCATTTATTTATAGAAACAATTCTGAATGTCTAGTGAAGGAGATCCAAGGAAAGTGGGGTGAAACGTCTTCCACTTTCGACAATCAAATAAATAACTTTCGATTAAATTTTTTTTTTTTTAAAATAAATGTTTTCTAAAATTATCGTTGATATTTTTATTTAAAATGAATTTTTTTTGCCCAAAAAATTTAATACACACATAGACCAATCCCAAGACTCAGGACCGAGGACCAAGAGCCGAACACGGGCACTGGTCGGATGGGTCGGAGGGACAACAACAGGTGACCGTGCACATATGGTCTCTCGCCCAAACGTTCTTCCACCTGGCACAAATAAAATTCTAATGCCCCAAAGTATTTCCAATTAGTACCAAAATGGGTGTATATTAACTACAACAATTTGAGATTTTCTACCAATGTGGGACTTAAAACAAAAGCTAGGCACTAACTTTCCTCTTCTCTCAAAGACAAACTCGTTCTTTTTTTTTTAAGTTTACATACAACATTTTTGTTCCAATAGGTGCTCAAGGAAGGTCCATCTCAACAAGTACTGTATCATGGTTTCCAAAAGTTCTGTTGAGATTTTTTAATCAATGTGTAGTGGAAAAAAAACTCCATGAGCAATATGCGTAAACGTCTTGGGTCCTAATACTTTTAACAAAGGCTAACAAACCTCATCCGAACACAAGTTTTCGTGTTTGTATAATTTCAGGAGAGAAATTTGGTTCCCATTAGAATGCTTTAATGTACCAACCTTCAGCTTTAGACAGTTCCTTAACAAGCACTAGAAAAATCCTTAACATCACCAGAATGAATGTTCAAATATCCATTCCCAATATGAGTGAAAATCCATGGATGTTGAATCTTTCATAATGAAGAGAGTTATAGCTTAGTATATTCAACATACAGTTGTTTCAAACCTTTAGGGAGAATATTCCTACTAATGAGGTTGAGTTTGCAATCACAAATGACATCTTCATAAATTTCTTCCTTAATACTTACAACCAATGAGTGTCCTTATTAATATGGCTCGAAATTGATGGGTGTTAGACTGCCAATTTTGAACTCTCCTATCGTGCCTTTTTTTCACTGTTTAGACTTCCCTTGCGTACCACTTGCATTAAGTCCCTAAAATCTTGGAACGTGAAGTCATTGAGGCAGATGTGGGACACATTAATGGAGATGTTGAATGGTTGATTCCTGGAATTCGGATAGAGGCCGTCATGTGAGATCGTGAGGTGACGTGCCAAATGTAGCGGCGTACGACATACACAAATGTAATATGTTGGACATGAGAAAAATGTCCTTACATATTTACCCAAAGAGGCTTAAATTTGAGACAGAGACGATGGATGGAATTTGGGGAAGATTACAAACTCAAGTGAGACTACCATCCGAGAAAACAAAATGTTATAGCCAACGCCTTAAGCCATAACCCCATTTGAAGGCTTAATAAATTGATTTCTTGTGATATTGCTGCTACCATAGAACAATATAATCTTCTACCAACCCACTTTTTTTTCAAATTTCACCAATATCATTGCTTACCCAACCCCGAGGAAGAAGATTTTAGAACAACAACTTCATGCCCCCTTTATTACCAAGCATCAACTAGAAGCAAGACCTAAGAATTGTCATACTAAAAGGAGACGGGTCCATAATTTAGAAATAAATTGTATGTACCTGATGATTCATCTTTACGAGAAGAAGTGTTATAAAAAGCTCATCATTCCAAATTTATGATACATCTGGCAAGGTAAAAAAATGCACCATAAACAGATGAAATAATTTTGGTGACCGAATATGAGGAACTATATTAAAAACTTTGTTAAGATATTCTCACCTATCAGCAAGTGAAGATTGAACACCAGTGCCCTGGTGGACTCCTCCAACCTCTTCCAATTCCTAAGTGGAAATGGGATCACATCACAATGGACTTTGTCATTTGATTAGCCCATACATCCAAAGGATACAACTCTATTTGGGTAATAGTATACCGACTCACCAAGTCTAGCCATTTTCTTCGAGTAAAGACTTTTGATTCTTTTTAAAAACTAAGCAAACTCTACATTTGAGAAATTGTTCGATTACATGGAATTCCTTTACACATAATATCTAATGGAAATTATCGCTTCGTATGTAGATTTTGGCAAGAAATCCAAACAACAATGGGTATTAGACTTCATTTTATTACCGCATTTCATCCCCAGACCGATGGACAATCTTAATATACTATCCAAATATTAGAAGATATATTGAGAGCCCGTGCTCTAGATATGCTAGATAACTGGATTGAGCATTTTTCATTAATCAAGTTTTCGTATAACAACAGTTACCAGTTAAGAATTAAATTCTCCCCATTATAAGCATTGTATGGAATACCATGCTGATCACCACTATGTTGGACCGAATCAGGAAATAATAAGAAATTTGGTCCTGAGATAATTTAAGAAATTACGGAGACGATACAACAAATGAAAGATCGAGTAAAGATGACCCAAGATCAACATAAGAGTTACGCTCTCCATCGCAGAAAGCCCATGGAGTTCCAAATTTCCGATAAAATATTCCTAAAAGTTTCGACTTGAAAAGGAATTTTATGATTTGGAAAGAAAGGGATGTGTAAGTACATAATTTACATTGTCCGGGTTTACATTAGTGTATGTCGTATACGTCTACAACCGTCGAAGAATTATTCGAGTTTAAACATTCTTCACTAGAAAAAGCCTCTACGAGATTAATTTTGGTAAGGTTGTGTTTAAGTCCCTTTACGGTTCATTTAAAATATTGGGATAATTTTCTAAGTGTTGGAAGTTTTTTCTAAACTGTTTTAAATCAGTTGAGGCACTATTTTTCGTCAAATGAAATTTTTTCTAAGTGTTGAGGTGAAGAAATTTTAATGCTCCGGTCGTTTGAGCAATAATGCCACATCGTTCAAACGACATTGGCATGTCGCACGAAGTCATTCGAGCGAGATTAATCTTCATTCGAGCGACGTTATGATTTTGTTTAAGCAATCTACCGAGTCAAGTTTTTTTATAAATTGTCTGTTAAATTAGTCATTGTTTCTTAAGATGACCTGACGTTTTACAGTATACGAAAACTATAATCTGCAGAATACTTTTGTCTTCTTCTTTTAGGGTTCAAACCTTTGTTTTTCAATTCACAAAAATCCGAATAGTTTAGTGAATTGTTTTTTAACCCAAGATACATCTTTGGTACAGTTTCTCGTGTAGCGAGGATAAATCTACGACTGAAGACAATGTGTCATTTGGGAGTGCTTGTGGGTATTCCTTGCTGATTTGGAATGTGTATTCTTGTGGGTTGTTGCGGTTGTTCCATTGCTAAATCTAGGTTGCGTGTCTATGTGAATATCTGTGTGATATTCATTACAGATGTCATTGTGCATGTAAGTTGCGATTTATTTTACATAGTGAAATAAAAAGGTTTTCCCTTTTGAGTATTTTCCTAAAATTTGTGTGTCAGCAATTATTTATGATGGTTTGATTTTACCCACGTAGTTATTTACGTTTTAGGGCTGAATTATATTGGTTTAAAAATTGACTCTAATTAAAAAAGTTTAAAATTAGAATTTTCGAATTAGGTTTAATCAGTATCACATAGCATTCTCAAATTGGTATTAGAGCTTATTTAAGCGATCACCACTTTTACAAATTGGTATCAGAATAGGTTTCACTAATTTATTGTGAATTCATTTTTTCTACAAAATTTTGTGATATTGATTGTTTTTGAAAAATCGCAATGCTTCCGAATGAAAACTTATATAATCGCTTGCCAATTTTTGGCGGGTCTAATTATACTTACTGGAAAGCCCGTATAAAATAACATTTAAAAGTAATCGATGAGAATGTTTGGGTTATTTATTAAAGAGGCTAGACTCCTCCCAATATCACCATAAATAATGTTACTAATTTAAAACCCGTGGAAAACTGGACTCGGGATGAGTTTAGATGGAGTACTTTTAATTCTCAAGGGATAAGTGCAATTTCTAGTGTCGTCACTCCTGAAGAGTTCCGGGGGAGTTTTAATTATGCGGGAGAATTGAGATTTGAGCTTTATTTTATTTATGTTTATCTCATTTCAAACTCGATACATTACAAAGGGTATTTGTTTCTTGTCTTCATGTGTGTAGGTACGAAGTTTGATGATTCTTTTGCACACCCTGATGATGACAAAGAATATTTGAAGTTGAAGAATTTTTTAAGAAAGTTTTTAGTCTTGAAATTTTAGTACCTTGTCAGTTTTGAGATTTATGGGAGGGTATTAGATTTGTATAGGGTTTTTTATTTGATAATTTGGTTGTTTTTATTTTGTAACGGCATAGACATAGGGGGAGATTTGTGAGGACATATTTTACGTTGTCCGAGTTTACATTAGTGTATGTCGTATACCAATACAACCGTCGAAGAATTATTCGAGTTCAATTATGCATCGAGATGGATCTGATTATCAAGATTCTTCAATAGAAAAAAACGTCTACGAGATTAGTTTTGGTAAGATTGTGTTTAAGTCCCTTTATGGTTCATTTAAATATTGGGATAATTTTTCTAAACTGTTTAAAATCAGTTGGGGCACTGTTTTTCATCAAATGAAATTTTTTCTAAGTGTTGAGGCGAAGAAATTTTGACGCTTCTGTCGTTCGAGAGATAATGCCACGTTGTTCAAACGACAATGGTATGTGGCGCGAAGTCGTTCAAGCGAGATTCATCTTCGTTCGAGCGACACTATGATTTCATTTGAGCGATCTTCCGGCTCAATTTTTTTTATAAATAACATGTTAAATGAGTCATTGTTTCTTAAGACAACCTGACATTTTACAGTACACGAAAACTGCAATCTGCAAAAAACTTTTATCTTCTTCTTTTAGGGTTCAAACCTTTATTTTTCAATTCACAAAAATCCCAAAAGTTTAGTTAATTGTTTTGAAACCCAAGATACATCTTTGGCAAAGTTTCTCGCGTAGAGAAGAAAAATCTATGACTGAAGACTGCGTGTCATTTGGGAGTGCTCGTGGGTATTCCTTGATGATTTGGAATGCATATTCTTTTGGGCTGCTGCAATTTTTCCATTGCTGACTCTAGGTTATGTGTCTATGTGAATATATGCATGATATTCATTGCAAATTTTATTATGTATGTAAATTTCGATTTATTTTACAGAGTGAAATAAAAGATTTTCTCTTTTGGTTTTTTTTCGAAAATCTGTGTGTTAGTAATTATTGATGATGGTTTGATTTTACCCACGTAGTTATTTTTCTTTTAGGACAGAATTATATTGGTTTAAAAATTGACCCTAATTAAATAAGTTTAAAATTAGAATTTACGAATTCGGTTTAATCAATATCACATAGCATTCTCAAATTATTACCAGAGCTTATTTAAGAGATCACCGCTTTTACAAATTGGTATCAGAGCTTATTGTAACACCCCGTATTTTTTTTTATTTCTAAATATAGGATTAATGAGATTAAATATGGGAAATTAATTTATAATTAATCTGAATTAAAATAAATATTAATTAGCGAGACAAGGGTTAATATTTATTGATGTGATTTATATTTATTATTACTTGGGTAATAAAGTAATATGTGACTATGAATTTATTAAAATTATCGCGAGTGAAAAATATGACAGTCACAATAATTAAGTCGGTATGAGCATGTCAGTCGTGTCGGGACTCAATTTAGATGGGATAAAATGTAATTATTTTTTAAGTCATCCAAATGGCCATTTTTATGGTGCCAAAGTATCCAGATGGGTCGAGATAGTCAGAAAATTCTACTCGGGAGTTTAGTTTGGGTCTCGGGGCAGTTTTAGGCCAAGCCGACACCCTGGGAGGGCATTTTGGTAATTTGTATTTTTGGGGAAATAACACCTGCGTATTTTTAAGTGCAATATATCTGATTAGAGAAAGGGCTTAGGGATTGTTACATGAAAAATAAAGAAAAGAACAGAGAGGCCATAGGAGGAAGAGGACAGGAGTTCTAAGGCTAGAACCACCTTCTTGCACCACCACCACCGCCGCCGGATTGTAGATCGAGGAGAGGAGAACACCAATATACCCATCATCTTCAATGAATCAGACCTACCAAAAGAGGCAAGTGTTTAATCTTTCAAACTTATAGCATATATGATGTCCATGTTAGTGTAGGTATAATTAACTATGAAATTCATGTGATTTGAATGAACTTTTGAAGACATATATCATTATCTTCGGTGAAATAGATATAAAATAGGATCCTCCATGTAGGTAGTATTAAACCCACAAAATTATATTGAATCTTGATGAAGAAATCTGGGTTTTGATGTGTATGATTGAATTGTACAACAATTTCTTGAATTTGAAGAAGTTTATGAAATTGGGTAAATTAATTCGTCATTTTAGAAACTGTTTTGATCCATTTGGGTTCCGAAAAAGGGCTCTTCTGTTCGCGCTGCCTCGTAGAAAAACCTTTTTTCTGCATTTTGTTCTCTGATTCGTTTTCTCCCAAACGACTCAAAACTGCATTTTAAAAATCTGGGCAGATTCGTGGGGGAAATTTTAAGAAATGTTATTTTTAGCTGTTATTCCGTTGGAGGTTGCCTATATTGATTTATTGTGATTGTTGTTCTATAATAAGGACATTAAGCCTAAAGTGGAGATTAGGTTTACAATAAGTGAGACGAATAAAGATTGGGATAACTGAGAAAATTATTCTATTTGAGTTAAAACCTAGCGACGTAGATAATTCGAGGGAAAAAGAATAACCCACGATGATTATTAGGGTAAATTAATAGTGGGAGAATTGGGTTAATTACGTTAAAATATTCTTGGGTAGTGAATCATCCTTGGGGAAAATACGATGGGGAGAATATTCGTAAGTTAATAAATATATCGATAGTATTAGTGAGAAAAAAAATACTACGTCTGAATTATAATATTCGGGTTGTGTGTATACCCATTGAGTTTTATGGGTTGTGTGAATACCTATAATATGATTTATTATGTGTATGACATACCTACGCTACTTGCTATCGCGAGAGATTTTAAAAGGGGATAGTCTCATCCTGATGAACCCACTGGGGGGATTTTATATTGGTACCTCAGAACATAGAACTTAGGTTGGATCATCATTAGTGAGAACAATGGTGTGCACGATCATTTGGGTACGTAGGTATGTGCGTAGCCCAAAGGCGAACTATGTTCGCCTCCAATATGTGTGATTTATATTTATGGCTCGTTAGAGATATCGAACCGATTGTTCTTATTTAGTACGAGATGTACCAAGACTTGATAGCAGAGTATGCATGCACCACAGTTGAGTTTAGGGGTGCCGTATTAGTATATATATAGTGTAGTGATGAATATATATATATATATATATATATATATATATATATGTATGTATGTTTGTGCTATTATCTACTGCATGAAATTAGTATATGAGAACGATTGTGAAATCTAAATTAAGTTAAGTATGTCAACACCTTGTGAAAAATCTTACTCGGGATATGAAAGGCAGAAACATTTAATAATATTATATGGGACATAAGGGATATTATTATGAGTGATAGTTAGAAGGTTTATGCCTACAATCTAGTTAGGTGTGATAACGATAACTAGAATGGTTTAGCGGTACGTTAGGCGTGCACAATAATTGAGAGGTGAGAATCTCATGTGAGAGCTCAAAAAGCTAACATGTATAAAGTATATGCTTTACTGCAATTTAAATACTTCCTAATCTGTTTTAAATTATTTTACACTCGGGCTCTTACCCGTTTCTTGCAAATCTATTTTCTCTTGTACAACTATTTTTAGATGTCCATCCACAGGAATGTCAGGCGTAGACTTTCAGACGATTTGACGCGCTGCAGCTATTGTGGAAGTTCCAAGTCCTCATATTTGGACGCCTCCACTCTTATCCTCTCAGCGTCATGATTTAGATATTTTAGTTAGGGTAAGTCACCCATTCTCACTTCTCATTTATGTTTGAGAGATTTTGTACTCCTGTTACTTCAGTATTCAGTTTTATATCGGTTTGTTTGATTTGAGATTATTTAACTGGGACGTTTATTCCATTTTTATTTGATTCAGTTAGTTGATTTCTCATTTCTCATTATTCTTATTCATGGGATTTGTGAATGTGTTAATGGTTTAAGTTGTTGATTATTAATTAATGGATTAAAAGTTTTTGACACGAGCTTAATTAATTATTATGTGATTTATAAGGTAAATTTTTTTCGACAGTGATGATAAGAATGAACCAACCGGATATTCTGTTTTAAATTTTATAAAGGACTAATCACCAGTTATTTAATTGGGTGAGGTGTCACAAGTGGTATCAGAGCATCAGGTTTTAGAGTCTTTTAGGATCTGTGCGAATTATTACATTTCAGCGTAGCGTTCTTTGATACAGAGCCTTATTATAGGATTGTTGTATTCTTCTACGTTTGCGACTTACGTTCTCTTGCAATTATGTATAGTTGATGTGATTCATATACGAGTTTGGTTGGACTTCCTACACCAAGAATTTATAGGATGACCAGCGAGGCCCGTAAGAAGAACTACAAGAGGGGAAGCTTAACAGAAGACATAGAGTATTCTGGTAATGGTGATCACGACATAAGTCACCATGAGCATTATTCAAGAAAGTGATAATAGTAAAATCACTCGAAAGCAGTAACTTCCCCAAGTATCGACATAGATAACATTAGGGCCATTTTCAGACTCACCCCCCATAGTCGGCAAAAAGGGGGGAGTTAAAAGAACTATTTTGAAAGCCATATATAAAGATGCGGGGAAGAGAAAGTGTAATGGGCCAATGGAAGTAGAGAATCCAAAGGCAACTGTGTAGGGTGAAGTGCAACAACACCCAAAATTTAATTTTGGGCAAATTTTTAGCTCATAGGAGCGGTATTAAGTGATAAGCGTCAGTCACCACATATAAAGAAGTATGTGTGAAATTCAACGACAAATTTGGGGTACAGTTTAATCGTGAGGTCTTCCATTTGCTGTTACGACAAAGATGCGAATAGAATTTCGAAACTTACCACAAGTGGGTAAGATAGAGACCGATCATGAGAGAAAGGTTAATTTGCTTAATGAACTTCTCACCTGGCAAAGGGACGTAGAATAAAAAAAGGGGTTTATAGTTGATAAAGGATCCATGAGTGAAATACAAAAGTATGGATGAGAAATCCAGCTAGGATGATTAATGTCGATGTCGTCAAGGTTGTATGTTTACAAGTATATATCACCACTTCCAGAAGAAGTGAACCAGGAGGGTTAGAGAATCTAGCCGAAGAGCAAGACTAAACTTAACGGTGTTAGTGAAGCACCACATGAGAGTATACCTAGTAGGTAACCCATTTAGATGATTTTGATTGATTGAATCCCTACAAAATGACGATGGAGTCAATCAGGGCCATAGAGGACAATAATAAGTTCTAGACAGAAGGACAATAGGAGTAACAATTGGGCCCAAGACTACCAAGTCTGAGAGGAGGACATCCCGGCATGGCTAGTGAGGCCAAAGATAGGGGGATAGTGCAGGAAGGTGTCCTATGTATAGAGCATAGGTTCACCTGTGTTGGTGAGACCAGTAAAACTGGGATCTGTGCCAGTGGAGCACAACAGCAGGAGGAGCGGGATTTTCGGTAAGGTAAATAGGGCTAAGAGAGTTAGGTTAGGGGTTACCAACCCAAGAGTGGTGGGTTTAAGTAGGACCAGTAAGGTCTGCAGCATATCCGTTCCTTAGTGCCGTTGGGACTAAATAGAAGGACGGAGGAGGCCAGTAGGGCTAGGGTCAGGGACATGGGCATTTCTCTGATGGTTATTACATCGAGAAGAGATTTTTGGGTCGATGCTTCACTTAAGAAATTGTAGGCTATAATAAAAGAAGGAATTACCCAAAGAGAGGCATAGAGAAACTACAGGATGAGATCCTGAATGTACAACCATTGTAACAGATCGGGGGTCTGATTCGGTATAGAAGTACATTTAGGGAACCGACAGTCAGGAGAGATAGATGCCAAAGAGAGGTAAAATATTGGTTCACCCTTGCAAATACGGTATTAGCTCAGGTAATATGTATACATCACAAGGTATGATTGTTAACACTAAAATTAGAGAGCGAGTCGGGTTTAGTGGATGCGTTGGCAATATAGGTCTGGTTGTTACAAATATGGCTATCGTTGGGTAATGGGGATCATATCTATGTCACACGTAGTGGAGAGTGGGTGTGGTCACTGAAAGAATTTGATGTTTTGATTTTGCTACTTTTAAGAGTTAGAAAAGTATGACTTTGTATAACCATGTGTAGTGACTGGATACCGAGAGTTTTAGCGGTACTAGGATGTGTGATAAGACTATTGTGCTTGTTATTCCAGGGTGAGATTTATTATTTTATGAGGCATAGCCTGAAAGAGGGTTGAGCCTATTATCATATATTGTATGTTATGTGATGATCAAATATAAAGATCTATATCTTTAATGTTATATATGGATACGAAAATATTATATACTTCGATGAGTATATTGTCTAGTTGTATTTGATCCCGGTGCATAGGGACTTTTCACTTATGAGATTTAACTTGCTTTATGTTCTTTGTTGAGTGGAGATACATAGTTCTTTATCTTTATATCGCTAAGAACTTGTGATAGTAAGAGTGTTTGTTGTTTGTCGTCTTTAGTGGCATGAGAGTGGACGAGTATACTTTTATGTCAGCAAATGGGGATTCGGGGGTACATATAATGGACTGAGGACCTAACGAACCTCGATGACCAACAATGTTAGATAGTAGTGTATCGGGGGGTTCCTTGTTTGGATTTCGCTTTGTGAGACATCCCATGCATGAAACTTAGCGAACATTGGAAGTCGGGAGAGGTTTGGTCTTTAGTACATGGGTTTAGCACCTTGGTTATTATACATGTACGTGAATATAACTGAGAGTTGATAGTTCTATTTTGATTTAAGGCCGGTAGAGCAGTAAAATCCTGATGTGAAAATTAGTGTAGAACGTTTTCACCGCGAATAGATTTGGTGGGGCAACCTAGAAAATAACGGAGTTACAACTAAGTGGGTGGTTGAGTATAACCTTATAGTATAGTCATGCCAAGTAAATTACATTAAATTCAAGTATATTACGCTCAGTTGATTTGTGCTGAAGTGCAAAGGACATAGGGTGCATGGGCGCCCTAGTTAGTTGAAATTTTTAGTATCATTCTCAAGGAGAAAACATGGAAACGTATGAAATGAACGTATATGCACAGGTAATATAGAGATGGGACTAAAAAAATATAAAGAGAATATATTTTCATTAAGAGCAAGGCGTGTCACCAGAAACCGAAGAGTAGACGAAAAGGGGGTGATTAGAGTGTTGAAAAGTACAAAGAGTGTACATTTTTATTTTCAGGGATAATTAAAAAATACTCCGTGCAGAGGAGTAATATGAAAAGAATTATGTCATAATCAATTGAAGGTTGAAAAGTCTGACTTGAGTAGATGAGAAGTGATTAGGATGGCATTTTTGTAAAATTCAAGAAGGTGGTGAGGGTATACCACCGTACACCAAGTTTGGAATCTTACATAAGTGGTCAGGGGTGGTTAGGAATGTCTCCCATAGAGAGAGTTACGAGATTTAGCATCAAGAGACATGGGCACCTAGGCAATATGGCATTTTCCAACACAAATGATAGAGTCAGTAAAGTGTAGGCTCATAATTTTGAAGCATTATTAGTGGGTTCACGATAATACGGTGTGCTATTGTATAGGTGATACTTAAAGAAATATATTAGCATATAAGAGTGGAAATGGTTGGTAGCTAACCTAGAGTAGTAAGGAATGGACCTTCATCCAAAAAGGGTGACGTTGACATAGGTATAGTGGAAGTACCAAAACATTATTACGAGTTAACTTTGAATACATTCGAATGAGTTGAGTGTTACAATCCGAATTTTTAGTGCCAGGACATATCCGAATTCTTAGGACAAATTCAATGTTGGAAGATACATCGCGAGTGTGTATACTTGACTTGAGCGGAGGTTGGGAACAATATATTTCACTGTGGAGTTTGTATATAATAACTCCTATCAGTTTATAATTGGCATGACACCATTCAAGGTGTTTTACGGTAGGACTTATCATTCTTTTGCTTGTTGGCTAGAGGTGGGGGACAATAAGCTACTCGATCCAGAGTTGATTCAGGATACTACGACCAGGATGGAGATGATTCAGGGTCGTATATGGGTAGTCCAGGAGAAACAGAAAAGCTACACCGATGCTAAACAGTTCTTACGAGAGTTGATGTGGGGGACCAGGAATTACTACGAATATCTCCTATGAAGGGGATAATGAGATTTGGAAAGGAAGGAAAGTTGGCACCGTGGTATGTGGGGCCATTTCCTATTATCAAGAAGATAGGGCCAGTTGCATATAGAGACTTGGGTTGCCGAAACACTTGCATCGTATTCATGGTGTGTTCCATATTTCTTCGTTGAGACGGTATCTCTAGGATGAATTGGCTCACACTCACATCGCGCTGGAGGAGATTGACTTACAGCCTGATAGTTCGTATAAGGAGAGAACGGTGCCTATCCAAGATCGTAGAGAGAGGAGATTGAGGTCGAAAGTAGTTCCACTTGTGCGTTTCTAGTGGGAGACCATAATGTCGAAGAGTCTACTTGGGAACGTGAGGCTGAGATGCGCGAAAAATATCCAGAGATGTTCTTACCAGGTATACTTTTATTTTTTGAATTTCGAGACGAAATTCCATTGTAAAGGGGGAAGTATGTAACACCCCGTATTTTTATGATTTTTAAATATAGGATTAATGAGATTAAATATGGGTAATTAATTTATAATCAATCCGGACTAAAATAAATATTAACTAGTGAGACGAGGGTTAGTATTTATCGATGTGATTTATATTGATTATCACTTGGGGAGTAAAATAATATGTGACTATGAATTTATTAAAATTATCGCAAGTGAAAAATACGACAGTTACTGTAATTAAGTCGGAACGCGCATGTCAGTTGTGTCGGGACTCAATTTAAATGGGATAAAAAGTAATTTTTTTTAAGTCATCCAAATGATCATTTAGAGTGGTCCAAAGTATCGGGAAGGGTCGAGATAGTAATAAAAGTCTATCCGAGAGTTTAGTTTGGGTCTCGGGACAGTTTAAGGCCAAATCGGCACCCCAAGAGGGCATTTTGGTCATTTGCATTTTTGGGGAAATAACACCTACAAATTTATAAGTGCAATATATTTGATTAGAGAAATGGGTTAGGGCTTGTTACATGAAAAACAAAGAGAAGCCACAGATAGGCCATAGGAGGAAGAGGAGAGGAGTTCTAAGGCTAGAACCACCTTCTTGCACCACCACCACTGCCGAATTGTAGATCGAGGAGAGGAGAACACCATACCCATCATCTTCAACGGATCAGACCTACCAAAAGAGGTAAGTGTTTAATCTTGCAAACTTATAGCATATATGATATCCATGTTAGTGTAGGTATAATTAACTATGAAATTCATACGATTTGTATGAACTTTTGAAGACATATATCATTATCTTTGGTGAAATCGATATTGAATAGGATCCTCCATGTAGGTAGTATGAAACCCATGAAATTATATTGAATCTTAATGGAGAAATTTGGGTTTTAATGGGTATAATTGAATTGTAGAACAATTTCTTGAATTTGAAGAAGTCTATGAAATTGGGTAAATTAAATCGTCGTTTTAAAAATTGTTTTGAGCCGCTTTGGTTTCGAAAATGGCTATTCTGTCCATGCTGTCGCGTAGAAAATCCTATTTTCTGCATTTTATTCTGTGATACGTTTTCTCCAAAATGACTCCGAAATGCCACAAAACAGCATTTTAAAATTTTGGCCAAATTCGTGGGGGAAATTTTAAGAAATGTTATTTTTAGTTGTTATTATGTTGGAAGATGCCTAGATTTATTTATTGTGATTGTTTTTCTGTAAAAAGGACATTAGGCCTAAAGTGGAGATTAGTTTTAAAATAAGTGAGACGAATAAAGATTGGGACAATTGAAAAAATTGTTCCGTTTGAGTGAAAACCTTGCGACGTAGTTAATTTAAGGGAAAGGGAATAACCCACGATGATTATTAGGGTAAATTAATAGTGAGAGAATTGGGTTAATTACGTTAGAAGATTCTTGGATAGTGAATCATCCTTGGGGAAAATACGATGGGGAGTATATTCGTAAGTTAATAGATATATCGGTAGTATTAGATAGAAAAAAATACTACGTATGAATTATAATACTCAGGTTGTGCATATACCTACTAATTTTTATGGGTTGTGTGAATACCTATAGCATGATTTATTATGTGTATGACATACCTACACTAATTTCTAGCTCAAGATATTTTGAAAGGGGATAGTCTCATCCTGATGAGCCCATTGGGGGGATTTTAGATTGGTACCCCAGAACATAGAACTTAGGTTAGATCATCATTTGTGAGAACAATGGTATGCACGGTCATTTGGGTTCGTAGGTATGTGCATAGCCCAAAGTCTTAGAACTATGTTCGCATCCAATGTGTTATGTTTATGGCTCGTGTGAGATATCGAACTGATTGTCCTTATTTAGTACGAGATGTACTACGACTTCATAGCAGAGTATACATACACCGCAGCTGAGTCTAGGGGTGCCGTATTAGTATATATATAGTGTAGTGATGAATATATATATATATACTACGTGAAATTAGTAGACGAGAAAGATTGTGAAATCTAAATTAACTTAAGTATGTGAACACTTAATTGTACTTGTGAAAACTCTTACTCGGGATATGAAAGGTAGAAACATTTAATAACATTATATGAAAAATACGGGATATTATTACGCGTGATAGTTTGAAGGTTTATCCCTATAATCTAGTTAGTTGTGATAGCGATAACTATATTGGTTTAGAGGTACGTTGGGCGTGCACAATAATTGAGAGGTGAAAATCTCATGTAAGAGCTCGAAAGCCTAACATGTATAAAGTATTTTCTTTACCGCATTTTAAATACTTCCTAATCTATTTTAAAATATTTTACACTCGGGCTCTAACCTGTCTCTTGCAAATCTATTTTCTCTTGTGCAACTATTTTAAGTGTCCAGCCACAAGGACGTCAGGCGTTGACTTTCAGACGATTTGACGCGTTGCAGCTATTGTGGAAGTTGCAGGTCCTCATATTTAGACGCCTCCACTCTTATCCTCTCAGGGTCATGATTTAGATATTTTCGTTAGGGAATGTCGCCCATTCTCAGTTCTCATTTATGTTAGAGAGATATTGTACTCATTTTACTTCTATATTCAGTGTTTAGCTGGATTCAGTTTTATATTAGTTTGTTGGATTTTAGATTATTTAACCGGGATGTTTATTCCAGTTTTATTTGATTCAGTTAGTTGATTTCTCATTTATTATTATTCTTATTCATGGGATTGGTGAATGTGTTAGTGGTTTAAGTTGTTGAGTATTAATTAATGGATTAAAAGTTTTTTACACTAGCTTAATTAATTATTAAGTGATTAATAAGGTAAATGTTTTTCGACAGTGATGCTAAGAATGAACCAACCGGATATTCTGTTTTATGTTTTATAAAGGACTGATCACCCGGTATTTAATTGGGCGGGGTGCCACACTTATTTAAGCGATCAACAACATTCACAGGAAGTTAACGCTTAGATACATTGGACCCTTTAGCATCCCGAAATTGTAGGCCATGTGGTTCATGAATGGGAATTGCCTCCTGAAATGTCAAGTATTCATAATGTGTTCCATGTGTTCCAGTTACGTCAATATATTTCCATCCAACGCATGTGATTACATGGAACAAAATCTATATTCAACCGAATCATGAATTTGAAGAGCGTCCCATTCAAATTCTGGACTGTCAGGTCAGAGTTCTTAGACGAAATGAAGTTCCTTTAGTGAAAGTACTCCAGGAGCACGAGAATCAGTAAGAAGCCACCTAGGAACTAGAGGAAGATACGAAGAAATAATATCCTGAGCTTTTTGCAGGTAAATCTGAGGTATTTTTTATTAGTAGGTAGAATGTATACCATTGTAGCATTGAAACCCTAGAACGATCAAATTACGGTCAGTTAATGTTATACATTGCCCTATATCCCCCTTATAACTTAGTTAACATAAAAAACACCCTAACAAAGTTGAACGTATTCATAAAACCCTACGACTTTGCTTAATTATATAAGTACCCCCCAAAGGTTATAAAATTACCAAAATACTCCTACAAACTTTTGAATAAGCATAACTTGACTTATGTTTCACCCCAAGACCCAAAGCTTACATCAAATTGAACCTTTAGACCTCAGCTAATTTAATTTCAGAACATAACCATTGAACATTCATAAAATTACACAAATGACCCTTAATTCCAAATAAATACTAAACATCTTCTTTAAGGACCAAAATTAAAACCAACAAAATTATACTTTCCCCTCCCAATAATGCATCCAAATTAGTAGAAAATGAAAAACTTCACATGGGTAACACCCTACACACATGTGAAGACCTTGTGCTCCATTGTTATATTCTCAAACTTAGGAAAAACAACATCCCTTGAACAACAATCAACAACCCATCTATATCATAAATTCCCTACGAATTCCACCCTTAAAACTCAAAAGTTCAGCAGAACAAAACTTGTCTTTTTTCACTCCAATTGGGTCACCTATGATTATGCATCACATTATTTTTATTATCCAAATTGTTTTCTACACTATCACTAAGCTCAACCCAATCAAAGAACCCAAGCTTTTACGTGTAGTATGGCATGTATAGGCAGAAACACTCAAAAGCTCGATCGAAGCTTGAGCTTAGTGGTGAAACTCCATTCGTTGACTCTGAATCTGTTTTATAGTGAAGAATGAGTTCCTTATGAACCCAACACCTCAAGTGCAATGGATATTTATGGGTCCAATTTTTCAAAAGTGTTTCAAACTTCAAAAAATTTAAATCCAAAATTATCTCAAACCAAGATACCTCAACCCTTCAAATCAAAGTCAAAATCTTCCTTAGGATAGCAGAAACCAAATAATAATCTTAAAATCCATTTCCATACTTTGTACCTGCACGAATTTTTGGTTAAAAGTTTTTTAAAAAAACAGAGTAGTTAAAACTCGATCATTTATAAACCTCAATTCATGAAACCTATATATTTGGATTCCTTATGAAAAATTAGGTTTTATTGGTTCAAGAATAATCTCAAATGGTTTAGAAATCAGGAGATATTCTAGTTCAAAGTTTTGTCAAAAACCTAGTCAACTATTGAGTTGTTAAAGATGAAATTTTCAACGAGAAACATTGACCATGTGCATGAGGGAGCATGGCTAATCAAAATTTTCTGATTTTTTTTCAAAAATTTTATCAATTTTCTGGTCAAAATAGTATAAGGTAAGGCAGTGTTTGGTCAAAACAAGCTCTAATTAAAGAAAACCAAGGTTTTGGTTTAAAAATATTTTCAAAAATTTACAAATTGACCACTTTTACTTTTTTCATGTTTTGAATTTTTACCCCAACCTTTTCCCACATATTCTTTAATAACTTTAAAGCCAAAACGTCTTCTACGCAATTTTCCAAATATGAATTTACGAACTCCATTTAAAACTTTCAAAAATAATTTTAAAATAACTCCTAAACTTTAAGCGTAATATTTTTTTTTCATTTTTTCTTTCAAAATTAAATCTTTTCCCAATAATATACACTTAAAAATATGAAGTTTCACAGATAATTAAACACCCGACCCTCGTGATCCCAACTCAATCTAGTTTTAAACATGTTATCAATAGCCGACAGGTAGGTTTTTCCATTTCAATAGTAATTTCAACGTATTTGATATCACTGCAATTGATATCACACAGTGATAACCATAATTTACTCTTAGTATGTGTATATTATGATACTTCCATGCTATATATGTTCGTTAAAAATCATTGATATTCGAATATTGATCATTTAGATCAACTTAAACCCTTCTCTCTAATAACTGATTTCATGAGGATACTGCAAATCATTGAATCATGTCACCCAAGCCTTTATGTGTTAAATATATTTGTTACAAGTATACTTATAACCTAGGGAGTAGATTGTCTTGTTATCCCACGGAACTTTTCTATTTTGCCTATAAGTCTCAAGTTGTTTTGAGAGCTTAGTTATGTCACACACACACACACACACACACACACACACACACACACACACACATATATATATATATATATATGAATGTCGTTCATGCAAAACGTGTGTAGCCCAGTTACTGAAAATCCAAAGGTTTTGAATTATTATTTTGGTTATACTGACATGCTTGATTCTTCTATACCTCCTAGTAAACTGATAATTATGGGATTATCCATTTAAAACTCCTTGATTTTCTTCTCTATCCATAAGAATTATTATTTTTGCTTAATTTTCAACGTTCTTTAGATAACAGTTAAATCCATACCCTCTTTAAACCTCTATGTAAATATATTTCTTATAGAATTGGTTAAAATATATTTACCATACTCGTGTTAATTCCTCTTTGCCTCCAAATGTGCTGCGATAAAGAAGCAGTAACCCCCTCCTTTTTATGATAAGCGCTGATCACTTTTATTCTTTTATAACTATATGGAAGGAATTTAAGGAAGACAAAAATGGAGAACATAATTTCTCGATGACCTACTTCATTTTTCATTATGGGGACAAAATGTAACACTTATAATTCATCCCCATGTTTTGTACTACAATATATGTAATACGATGTTAGTTATCGATCTAATGAATAAAGTTATATTTTTAGCCTTAATTTTAGTTTCATTTCTTTGTTACTATCTTGTACATTCATACCAAGAACAAGGTGTGACGGTCTTTGATTTAGATAAGGGGTGCATGTTTTATGAGAGTGTGAGGCATCGGTTAGTCAACTCAATAAGTTGAAAGTTTCTTTGTGTGAGAAATTGATTATTGTTCGCAGGGAAAAGATCTAATTGACCAATAATTTTGCTAATCTTATGAGAGATCTTCGAGATTTATTGAATACTTGTGATAAACTTAAAGCCCATGTATCCCAATTCGAGAAAGATCTTGAACGTGCCCAGGAGGTCAAGGTCACTTTAAAGGACACATATAAGAAGGAAAAAATATGTTCCTAGGTATCGCGTTAGATTTTAATGAGAGCTAAGGAGTAGGTTATAACGGTGCATCCACTTCCAATGCAACTCCTGAACCAATTCCCAAATTTATAATGGATCCTTATGGACCTCGACCTAACCCACCAAGGAGACTTGACCCACCAAGGAGAGCATGTGCTAGATGTTTTGACCAAGGTAGGACCAAACTTGTTTATGTTTGCTCCCATTAGTAATAGAGAGGTCACCTTAGGGTGTTTTGTTTTAAGATAGGAAGAGTTTCACACATGTGTGGTCCTCGGTATGCTCCCACATAAGTTCACATAAGTGTTACTGCACGTGCTCCCACACACGGTTCCACACATCCTCCCACACATTACCATAGAAAATTTGAGATTTTTCGAGAACAAGTGGAATTTTTAATCAAAACTTCTCAAAGTTTGATTAAGGAATTTCAAAGGATGTCTACTCCTTTTGAGAACTCCTCTCACACTGATGAAGAGGTTAAAACTTAATTTAATGTAGGTTGATTATGGCATTCATATCATTTGTATTTATTTCTAGATTATATTTTATTATAGTTATATGTTTTATTTTGGAAAAATCTTCAAAGTTCTAAAAAGATTTTCTAGTTTTTAAGAAAAGTTTGAAAAAGTTCCATTTTTTTTTTGATAAATTTTAAAAAAGACATAAAAAATTGTATTTTTTCACCATATACGGATGTGCATTTAAGATGTTTGAATCACCCCTATATTATATCCATTCATGTGAATTTTTCATGATGTTTTGAGATATGGATTCATTCTTTAGTTTGCATAACAATGCGTGGTTAGGATTTCGTTATTGATTGATGATTACTTTCTTCATGCTAGATTTTTTATCAACTTTATTGCACACATGCATGGACTTAATGTACATTGTACTTGCTAATCATTTGTCGAATATGATGTTCTCATCTCAATAGTGTTTAATAATGAACTAAATGTTTTAGAGATAAATTGTGCTTGCAAGAACCATTGCCCTGATTTCATTTCCTAGAAAGTTTATTTTATGTTAAGTAATGGAAAGGGGCTACAAAAGATAACATTCTCTTTACGTTGAAAGCCACCATTTATAAAAATATCGTAAACATTAACGACACACAAAAATAGAAGCGCCAAGGCCTTTTTTTTAATTTCATTGATGCTTCACTACACATGAGCATTATGGCATCTTCAAAAAAAATTGAGCATGACTTCTTAAATATGTGAGATTTTAATGGTGTTATAAAGTAAAATATCAAGAGGTTTGGACAACGGACTCTCTTAAAAACATTAAATAATTTTTCATTATGGTTTTGAGAAGCATTTATATTCATGTAATGTTTCATAAGTCGAATCAATTTCATTTTTGTTCAACATTCTTACAACCACGGTTGAAATTGCGTTCTTTCTTTAGAAGTATCTATTGACTTCGTGCACCTATTATATGCATGCATGTGTTGATTTTCCCATGGAACTTGTTCACACAATTTCATTCCTTTTTCATGATTCAGATATTTAATGCTATTCCAAGGTGTATTATGTTTGTAAATATATGTACTTTGTTATACTCATATACTTTTTTATGCTTGAAAATTTTCCAAAAGGCATCCATCTTCGGGTTTCTTTCTTGGAAATTAATCTCATGTCATTTATTGATTGTCTTTGTGATGATTATTTCTTTTTTATTTGTGTAATTCTAACATTTCAGGATTCATTTCTAACCTTTGTCTATTACGGACAAAAAGGGGGAGAATAAATTAAGGGGGAGTTTATTTTTTAATCTCATACATGTCACGGTATTTCTTTTGCCTCATGTGTGTAGGTCATTCCGTATTGATGATGATTTCATGGACCACACAAGATGCAGACTTTCAATTGAAGACTTATACATTTATGCATTTTCATTTATTGGTTTGGGAGGGCATTACTTGTATTAGTCTTAGGAATTAATTTGGATTTGATTTGTATTTTGTACCGGAATAGCCAAAGGGGGGGATTTGTAAGAGCACGCTTTATAATTTATCATTTTATTTTTATTTGTCTTATCCCGTTACACTCCATTGCATCTTCATGATGGTTCTCAAGTCTTGGAAGATAAGAAATGTTGGTGATAGTTGCAAGATGATTCGTCACAACTTTACCCAAGAAGAAGTTATGAGGTGGTTTAGTAAAGCTTTAAATATTCGAAGGTTACTTCTAAAAGAGTTTTCATTTAAAACTTTTCAAAATATTTTTTAAATTATGTTTAAAGTATTTTCAAAAATCTCTTCGGTTGGTTAGAATGACTTTGCCTATTGTTAAAACCAGTCTCCTTCATTCGAACGAGTTCTGACACTTTGCCTTTTGGCAAGCACTGGAACATCATTTGATCTTTCATTGGAAGGTTGTTCGAATAATATCGGGTACGTTGTTCAAACAAGGTGGCAGGTCGTTCGAACGAATATGCTTATTTTTTATTTTTTAATCAAATATTTTCTAATCTTCAACCCCTATCTATTTGCAATAACTTTACATATAAATAGAGATGCGGGATTAGACTTTTCTCAAATCCTTTTTAGAGTTCTTTTGTGATCAAACTCTATAATTGTTTCATCCAAACCCCTTAGATCTTTGAGGATTACTTTGCCAAACCAAGCATAACATAATCCGAAGTTTTAAACCCTTGTAGATATTTTCTCCGTTCCTGATTTATGGAGTGAGGCTTTACTACTAAAGAAGAAGGGAATTGCATATACCAAAGGCTGATCGCTGGATACCGAGGTAAGATCTGCTTCATATGGGTGGTGTTGGAGTGCATCACTTTTTATTGAAGATTCAAAGACTCGTGTGAATTATACTCAGTGGATCTCCAAGTAGTTTGTAAGTCATTACGTGTCGGTCTTATCTTGAATAGTGTCGAATTAATGGTTTTGCTCGAAAGGGATTTTTTCCTCTATTTCTTCTTCTCTTTAGGTTGGAGATCTGATTTGTATTTGGCTTCACTATTTATCTTGCGTGATCACTAAAGCTTAATCAAGATATAATTTAGGAAAAATTGAATCATTATGTGCGTAACCTAAGATACAAGTAATTCCATATAACCCTTATTTTCTCATGGGTCCCTAGTATAGTTCATATACCCAAGTAGTTCGGCCCAAATTCTCAAGAATTATAGTTTGGCCCAATACCACTACCTAAACTAGTATATGATTGTTTACGTTAGGATTTTAAGCTTATGGTTTGAGAGTGGGAAGAGAAAATACTATTCACATTTTTGTGAAGAGTCCAAGAGAGAGAGCACCGTGTCTCATTTAAAATAAAGACTTTTCTTTTTCAAAGGCTCCCCTATACCTACCTAGCTTTAGGTGGATCATATACTAGAAGATCATAGCTTTTGGGAATGTTCTAGGAAAGGTTTGGCGGAACAAAATAAGGTATCCCCTCATCACCAATATATAACGTATCTATATCAGATTGCAACCAAATCCTCAAAGTTATTGTATTCAAAACCCTAGGGTTGTTCTCCAAACCTAGTTTTGGATTTTCTACTTTATATTGTTTGATTAATCGAATATTCAAGGGCTAAAAAATTTTATTCCGCATATATTGATCCCCAACAGTAAGGGTGGGCTATAATAGTTAATTTGATAACTGAGGATTTATTATTTAAATGCATCATTGTAAGTTTTTATTACTTGAGTTGCGTAGATTTTATCTAGTTACAGTGGGCCTAGCCTTTCGCGTTGCTCCAAGTGATCCGATCCATCATGTATAGCTTTTACTCGAGCACCCAGTCATTTGTTCCAATCATCACCAGTTTATATGATGTACGTGTTTGACCTACTATAATTAGAGACGTAAGGCTTATGTTATCAGTTAGTCCTTGTACTCAGCTTTGGGTTATATTATGTTAGATATGGCAGAGATAGCTTTGGCATGTATTTACTTTTGGGATATCATTTTCAGACCATAATGCTCTTTATTTTAATTAGTTGTAATGATTAACTTATTTTCCTTACTTATAATTATTGAGGTTGGATCAGCATTATTCATTGTTTCCTCTTTCATGCTAAGGATGATATATAATTTTTTTAAACAACTTGTATATATTAAATAAGCAAACTTGATTAACCTAATTATTAAAATATATAAGGTGCCAAAATCCATACACTTGAATATAGAACAAGTGGTGGAAACCATCGACTCTTAGATGGCAGTCAATCCAATCACTAAAGTATATGAGGAAAGAAGATACAATATGGATAGTGATCTTTAATTAGGTAGGCGATCAACCATAGAATCCTATGGTTCTTAATTTAAAGAGTTCCGATGTAAAAGTAATTTTGGTCAACTTGGGCCAACCAAGTTTCACCAAGCTCTACACCAACTCCGTGTCGAATTCCAAACCACCAAATATAACTACCTTAGCAGTGTATTGTTATTTAAAGACAATGTACAAGCCAAATGTTAAAGTCATTGGCATCACGGTACTACCTCATGTTGGGGTTTTATTCTTAAACCCATGTTTGACATTTATTTTTCAATAAAGTTTTGTCGTGTTCGTATTAAAATAAGAATCATGTTAGTGATAATGCCTCATATTAATTTTAAATATATTATATTAATGTCATAAAATTAAACTTAGTGAGAATTCTGGTGAGTTTGGTTTATCCTGATTAATGGAAATCGAAATTGTTAACGAAAATGTATTTTATCCCTAATTAATTAAATTAGTTTAATTAATGTACATTTTAGTTTAACTTAATATATTGATTTTGATGATTCCAAACATATTTTTATTAAGTTATTCTATCGATATTTATTATGATATACTTAATATTCGAGTAAAGGTATCTATGTGTAATGCACATTGGCACTTGACACATTAGGCACATATGCATATTTTTTATCTATGATTTTAAGTGTGACTAATTAATTGTGAGCATAATAATTTTCTAAAAATGAAATTATATTATTTTTAATGAAAATATTTTTTTTAATAATCTTAGTGCTTATGTGCTTACAGTTTATATATATATACATATTAAGTTTTTTTTCGTATGATATTATATATATATTATATATATATATATGCATGCGTGTATGCATGATATATGGTGCCACATGTGAGCTAAATTACTCTGGCCGAAAGCCTCTCCTGTCAAAGTCTTGTTCCTTTGTCATAATAGAAATTGTATGGTTTTGGTCTATTGCTGTACCTGTTATAGGATTAGACTTTTGGCTACTAGCTCAAGACTAATTTTTTTGATATCTGAGATATATTTTGCTTCATTTCCGTATTTTGTTTCATTATGGCTACTAGAAAATTGGTTTCATTTCCGAATTTTTTTTTGTTCAGAAATTTTCTTGAACATCTGTCCGAAATTCTTTTTATAATAACTGTTCCAAATATATTTTGTTTTGTCCGAAATATTTTATAAATATCTGATTCGGAAATCTATTATTTATATATCTCAATACATCTAAAATATCTATGTATATCATTTTTTTTATAAATATACTTACTGTTTTTTTTATATGTACAATCCAAATTCTTGGAAGATATCTTGAAGATTATTATCACTCTTGGAAAGCCACACCTTATGTCACATATGTCAGCTCTCTTAAGAACCCCATGCGCCTATCTTTAAGGCTTGACAGCCTACTTCTTTGGCTTGTCCAATTAGAACTGTCATGCTTTTGGCATGCCTTAGACCTTTGCTTTGGCGATGTGACCTTATGGTCATGGCTTGTTGCCTTTATAGTTGGAAGGCTCCATACATCAACTGTCTCGGACAGTTTGGTTCTTATCACTGCTTTGGCAGATAAATAAAAGCATTTTATGCATTTATAACGTTAAGCTTAAAATTTTTCTTTATCCATCCGAAATTTATCTTTACGAAACGTGTTATTTTTTTTTACCGAAATTCGAAATATTTTTTTTGTTCAAAAATTTCTTATCTAATACCTGCTATTAGTATTGACGTTTTTTTTATACCTGCTAGTGTATAGCAAAACTTAGGACTCATAGCTGTTGGACGAAAAGTCTATTCAGCTTTTTCTGTATTGTATTTCAGAAGCTACTTGATAGCTTTCTATCTCGTCCCTTACCTGTCCGATTATGCACAAACTGTTAATATCTTTGATATAAATACATTTATGAACGCTTTTAAATGCTGTAGCCGATTGAACTGAAGCCACTTACTTCTCTATTTGATTTACTGTTAACCGAACTGTGCGACGTAGTTCTCTCTCTTTTCTTTTATACGGATGATAGTACTATATATATATATATATATATATATATATATATATATATATATATATATATATATATATATGTTTAAATACATGCGTGTACTCACGTTGATTTACACCATATATTGTAGAGATGTTATTATTTTTTAGCTCAGACAAAAAAAGTGACGATTGACTGATAGATGACTTGATAAAAAATCATTTATATGTTTGTTCACTTTTTACATAACCACTTCATACGCTTTGTAAAGCTCATTGTATATTTTCTTGCCTAACATCTTTCTCACAGTAGCTCACCAAATATTTTAGACAGCAAAAATGGTTCATCAGATATGATTTGCTTTCTCAAGATATTGAGCATTTAATGCTCTCCATATCTCTCTCTCCATCAGTTCAATTAATGCTCCAAGTTGAAGAAGAGAGCTCAGTTGAATCGCTCTTCAACGGTTATTTTTTTTAAGCTACAAAAGAAGAGACTACATTTCAGTTGCAGAAAAAGAGCACACACGAAAAATAAGAGAGCATCCAAAATTTTATTCAGCTCCACATACTCACAAAAAAAAAGAGAGCAACTAGAATTTATATTCAGCTCATACATTCGTTCAAGAATAGCATTGAAGTTGACACTCAGATTTGAGATAGCAACAAAGTTCTATTCAGTTAATTGTTGAAGAAGTAATTGAAAGAACAAAACAATCTTTATCTGCTACAAAGATTTCAAGAGAAGACTTGGTCCAAAATCAAATTTATTTGAGAAGTCTCAACCAAGAAGAAACTCGGACTCATTTTGTATCTTTAAAAGAGTTTCAGAAACTGTACATCATTTCTACTCCATTTGTGTAAAAATTTGAAGCTTGGGTTTTTAGCTTCGGTGGTTGTACTAGTAGCTGGTTTTTGCTGCTCGGTTGTACAAGAGGTGGTTTGATCCTACCTTCAAGTGGATCAGGACTAGTGAAGCGCGGGAGACGGAAGCTTGCTCTTGGCGCGTGGACGTAGGCCGGGTTTTGGCCGAACCACGTTAAAAATACGGTGTCATTTATTTTCAGCATTTAAATTTAGTTATATGCTTGTGATTGATTAATTTTATTTTTCAGTCCTTTACTTGCAAGATATTTAAATCTGAAAATTTGGTAAATTTATTTTAAGATTAAAATAATTATTTTCGTAATAATTATTAATTTCAGAATATTAATTTTTATTAACTTCAAAAATTATTTATAACCTTTTTGGATCTTATAATCTTAAAATATAACTTGTTTAATTTATTGAGAATATTTATTTGATATTCTTGCGTGAATCACTTTAGATTAAATCCAGAATATAAAATACGAAAATTGATTATTTATTTATTGGATGTTGTAATCTCTTATTTAATCAATTGGAAGTATTAATTTGATAACTTATTTATTGTATGTTATAATCTCGGATCTATATTGTTTAAATTAATTGATTACATTTATTTAATCATTATTGGTTTAATCATTTAAGATTTATTTAATCAGAAATTTGTATTAAGTGTTTTAAATTAAAAAATTTCTGAAATTTTAATTTAACCCGAAAAGTTTGTAAAATCTCAATTCACCTCCCCTCTTGAGTATTTTTCTGGGCAACAATTGGTATCAGAGCTAGTGCTCTTCTTATTTATTTTGATTTAACAATCATAGAGTTAAAGATCATGACAAACTTTTCTGTATTTATTTTGAATATTGCACTTTACATTTTTATTATTTGTATGGTAAAATGTTTGATCTCTTGTAGCTACTCCTTGTTTCATTATATGAAAAGAAAATGGATATGCAGTGGACCATATGTTTCCAACTTTATTTTGAAGGAAAAGTTCCTTGAAAATTATGATTTTGATGCACTTAATAAAAATATGTGCACCCCTTGCCTATATGCCAATATTGATGAATCAAGCATTTAAGAATCTATTACTCCCTGTCTCATGGCAATTGGTAATGAAGAGGTACAATCTAACCCTTGCATTAGTAATGATGAATCATATTCTACTTATAGTGCAAATCATGATATTAGAGATGATATTGTTGATGATTATGATGAATTACAAGATGCATTTAATGAGTTATATGAAAATTATGAAGATATTGGAAAGAAATTTATTGCAATGAAAAAGACTCATTCCAAATGTGATTTTATATCAAAAGATTTTGATAATCTAAAATTAGAAAATGAATCTTTAAAAAGTGAAATTAAATCTTTGAAAAGGGAAAAATATGTTAGTGTTCCTAATCCTCTTGAATCTGAAAATATTGAGTTGAAAAAGGAAATTGAATATTTAAAGAAATCTTTAGATACCTTTACTAAAGGAAATGATTATTTTCATAAAATTATGGAAAAACAAAGAATTCGATTTAATAATAATGGTATTGGATATGAGGAAGAAAATGAGAAAAATAATTATTCTAATTTATTTAAAAATGATGCCTCATCTAGTCATTCTAACTCTTTATGTTCATATTGTGGTAGACATACACATTATTTCAAATTTTGTAAATTTAGAAAAAGAAAATATAATACTAAATTAGCTTGGATTCCGAAAGAAATAATTATGTATGCTAACCGTAATTTGCCACACTCTTTTTGGGTTCCAAAAGATAAAGTCTTTAGGTGCAAAACCGGTATTGGGACGTGAACAAAAATTTATGAAGATTCAATTAGTGTTAGATTTTTTTTTTTGTTTCTTGAGTTGAACACATTCTTTACTTGACAAATATTGTGATATGTTGTTTTCATATTTAATACACTTATTTTCATGAAATATTATTTCATATGATTTTTGGATTTTATATGCTTATTCATGAATGATAATCTGATTAAATTCATGTTATTCCTAAATGTATCATTTGTTTGAAAATGTGAATACCCTCACTTTTTGTCCAAAACAATGTATACTAAGGATGACAAATTACTTATATACCTTGATGAATAATATGTTTTTGTATATGATAAAATCGACATTTGATGATTATTATTTGTTACATACATTCTAGTATGTCATAAGTTGCGTATCATTATTGATCACGATGATTATCTTTTATTATGAGTACGCTTGAATTTTTTATAAGAAAATGAATTCTGAAATTTTCTATTTAATATTGCTTTATGGATCTAACACCTTTTTGGATTGAAAAGAGTATATCTTGAAAGTTGTATAGGTTCCTAATTGAGATGGATTATGGATTTTCAAGTCTATGATTTGGAAAGGAACCAAAGTTGAATATGTAACACTTCCTAGTGTTAAAAATGCCATACAAGGATCATTTCATGGATATATGACTTGGTATTGGTAAGGATGTAAGGTACACCCTTCTTGAATTATAAATATCGAATATTTATTAATGATATGATCTTATTTGATATTATCTCATACTTACATTATTTGTTAAAGCATATAATCTTGTTCTAGATGATCTAGACATCATATGTTAATTTATTCATTTATTCTCGATTGTTTTATGTTGAAACATGCACTTGATTTTGATGATAAATTTTTTCGTTGTTAAATATTCATAATTTTTTTTACATCGTGACATATATTTATTGATAAATTATATTGGATTAATTCATGACTTTATTATATATTAAATTGAAACGAAAATGTCATTTAAGAATATTTTGATAAAATGTCACTTGTATAGTCATATGAGCTACTCGTTTATTTTATGATATGCACTCATTAAATTTGATGATATGATCATATCAATCTTAGTGAGCTAAATTTATGACATGCTACATATTTTGTGCCATTAATTATATATTAGTGACATTTCATGAAGTATATAATTTTTATATATAGTTAACATTTGTGTTACTTGTGCTTACTTGAAAAATCAGATGATTATTAAGATTTTTATGTTTTAGTTTCATGGCATGTTATATGAACCGATTAGTTGAAAAGTATTCTTTTATAAAGAATATTATTTTTTTTGGAACAAAATGACTCTTATAATGTTTGTGCTTAAAAATCTGAAAATATATTGAAGTTGATTAACTTATGTCACTTTCATTATTGAGAAATTTATTGATTGATTGATTTTGAAGTTCCTGAACAAATTGTTTGGTATTTGTTGAAAATCTGAATATATTGATTTTGTGTCAAGCTTCTTGTTATTAAAAATATGAAATTATTGAGTTTAATTTCTTATGGCCTCATGATATGTTTCATTCTTGAAAAATTGATTTAATGAATTTCATGGAAATATTACATCTTATTAGAAGATAATTAAGAAAGAAAAATATAGAAAATATTTTATCTCATGAAAAAGATGCACATTATTTGTTATATGCATATTTGCCTTAATTGGTATCCCTTAGGGGGAGATAAAAGTTTATTCAAATTTGTTTGATCATTTGTTCGAAAAATGCTTAATCATAATCTTGATGTATCATTATGGATTTTGCAATTTAGTTGATTATTCCGAGAATTTTAGCTCGAATCTTGAAAACGGCAAAGCTTGAGCAAAATGCTATATTTTTTTGCCGCTATTTCTAACTCATGTTATGTGCTTAATTCTAATTATTTGTAAACATCGAGTTATGAAATACTTATTTGTTGTGCACTTGAAAGTTTATATCATGATGATTTATACAACAATTGGTATTGCGCCTATTGAAAATTTATACATTGCAATTTTATTACATTAGTGAGAATTAATTATGCCCATTGATATATCTCTCATATTTGCACTATTTGAGAACATTGAGTTGTGATTCCTATTTATGCGTAAAAAGTTGTTCCGAGGAACTATTGTGTGCAACGCACGATTAGCGTGTGACTACAACAATTGGTATCATTTATGATTTTTGTGACTTATGCATTATTTGATGTTATTCCTATCTATCTCTTGAATCAAATACATGTTATGTGAGAACAATATGTTGAATATGTGCTTAATGAAAATTCATGGTATTCACATATGTCCCTTACAAATTTTTGGTCATATCCCATGCACGAATTATTTTTGATAGGGGGAGCTTCGCCCTTTTTTATCCGTGACACTGAATTTAAAAGAAATATCTTTTTGATAATGTCAAAGGGGGAGAAATATTTATGATTCACTATTTGTGCTTAATATTTCATTTTATGAATATATGTGAATCATTGTTTGTCATCATCAAAAAGGAGGAGATTGTTAACGAAAATGTATTCTATCCCTAATTAATTAAATTAGTTTAATTAATGTACATTTTACTTTAACTTAATATATTGATTTTGATGATTCCAAACATATTTTTATTAAGTTATTCTATCGATATTTATTATGATATACTTAATATTCGAATAAAGGTATCTATGTGTAATGCACATTGGCACTTGACACATTAGGCACATATGCATATTTTTTATCTATGATTTTAAGTGTGACTAATTAATTGTGAGCATAATAATTTTCTAAAAATGAAATTATATTATTTTTACTGAAAATATATTTTTTAATAATCTTGGTGCTTATGTGCTTACAGTTTATATATATATACATATTAAGTTTTTTTTTCGTATGATATTATATATATATTATATATATGCATGCGTGTATGCATGATATATGGTGCCACATGTGAGCTAAATTACTCTGGCCGAAAGCCTCTCCTGTCAAAGTCTTGTTCCTTTGTCATAATAGAAATTGTATGGTTTTGGTCTATTGTTGTACCTGTTATAGGATTAGACTTTTGGCTACTAGCTCAAGACTAATTTTTTTGATATCTGATATATATTTTGCTTCATTTCCGTATTTTGTTTCATTATGGCTACTAGAAAATTGGTTTCATTTTCGAATTTTTTTTTGTTCAGAAATTTTCTTGAACATCTGTCCGAAATTCTTTTTATAATAACTGTTCCAAATATATTTTGTTTTGTCCGAAATATTTTATAAATATCTGATTCGGAAATATCTTATTTATATATCTCAATACATCTAAAATATCATTGTATATCGTTTTTTTTATAAATATACTTACTGTTTTTTTTATATGTACATTCCAAATTCTTTGAAGATATCTTGAAGATTATTATCACTCTTGGAAAGCCACACCTTATGTCACATATGTCAGCTCTCTTAAGAACCCCATGCGCCTATCTTTAAGGCTTGTCAGCCTACTTCTTTGGCTTGTCCAATTAGAACTGTCATGCTTTTGTCATGCCTTAGACCTTTGCTTTGGCGATGTGACCTTATGGTCATGGCTTGTTGCCTTTATAGTTGGAAGGCTCCATACATCAACTGTCTCGAACAGTTTGGTTCTTATAACTGCTTTGGCAGATAAATAAAAGCATTTTATTCATTTATAACGTTAAGCTTAAAATTTTGCTTTATCCATCCGAAATTTATCTTTACGAAATCTGTTATTTTTTTTTACCGAAACTCGAAATATTTTTTTTGTTCAAAAATTTCTTATGTAATACCTGCTATCAGTATTGACGTTTTTTTATACCTGCTAGTGTATAGCAAAACTTAGGACTCATAGCTGTTGGACGAAAAGTCTATTCAGCTTTTTCTGTATTGTATTTCAGAAGCTACTTGATAGCTTTCTATCTCGTCCCTTACCTGTCCGATTATGCAATAACTGTTAATATCTTTGATATAAATACATTTATGAATGCTTTTAAATGCTGTAGCCGATTGAACTGAAGCCACTTACTTCTTTATTTGATTTACTGTTAACCGAACTGTGCGACGTAGTTCTCTCTCTTTTCTTTTATACGGATGATAGTACTTATATATATATATATGTATATATATATATATATGTTTAAATACATGCGTGTACTCACGTTGATTTACACCATATATTGTAGAGATGTTATTATTTTTTAGCTCAGACAAAAAAAATGACGATTGACTGATAGATGACTTGATAAAAAATCATTTATATGTTTGTTCACTTTTTACATAACCACTTCATACGCTTTGTAAAGCTCATTGTATATTTTCTTGCCTAACATCTTTCTTACAGTAGCTCACCAAATATTTTAGACAGCAAAAATGGTTCATCAGATATGATTTGCTTTCTCAAGATATTGAGCATTTAATGCTCTCCATATCTCTCTCTGCATCACTTCAATTAATGCTCCAAGTTGAAGAAGAGAGCTCAGTTGAATCGCTCTTCAACGGTTATTTTTTTTAAGCTACAAAAGAAGAGACTACATTCAGTTGGAGAAAAAGAGCACACACGAAAAATAAGAGAGCATCCAAAAATTTATTCAGCTCCACATACTCACAAAAAAAAAGAGAGCAACTAGAATTTATATTCAGCTCATACACTCGTTCAAGAATAGCATTGAAGTTGACACTCAGATTTGAGATAGCAACAAAGTTCTATTCATTTAATTGTTGAAGAAGTAATTGAAAGAGCAAAACAATCTTTATCTACTACAAATATTTCAAGAGAAGACTTGGTCCAATATCAAATTTATTTGAGAAGTCTCAACCAAGAAGAAACTCGGACTCATTTTGTATCTTTAAAAGAGTTTCAGAAACTGTACATCATTTCTACTCCATTTGTGTAAAAATTTGAAGCTTGGGTTTTTAGCTTCGGTGGTTGTACTAGTAGCTGGTTTTTGCTGCTCGGTTGTACAAGAGGTGGTTTGATCCTACCTTCAAGTGGATCAGGACTAGTGAAGCGCGGGAGACGGAAGCTTGCTCTTGGCGCGTGGAAGTAGGCCGGGTTTTGGCCGAACCACGTTAAAAATACGGTGTCATTTATTTTCAGCATTAAAATTTAGTTATATGCTTGTGATTGATTAATTTTATTTTTCAGTCCTTTACTTGCAAGATATTTAAATCTGAAAATTTGGTAAATTTATTTTAAGATTAAAATAATTATTTTCGTAATAATTATTAATTTCAGAATATTAATTTTTATTAACTACGAAAATTATTTATAACCTTTTTGGATCTTATAATCTTAAAATATAACTTGTTTAATTTATTGAGAATATTTATTTGATATTCTTGTGTGAATCACTTTAGATTAAATCCAGAATATAAAATACGAAAATTGATTATTTATATATTGGATGTTGTAATCTCTTATTTAATCAATTGGAAGTATTAATTTGATAACTTATTTATTGTATGTTATAATCTCGGATCTATATTGTTTAAATTAATTGATTACATTTATTTAATCATTATTGGTTTAATCATTTAAGATTTATTTAATCAGAAATTTGTATTAAGTGTTTTAAATTAAAAATTTTCTGAAATTTTAATTTAACCCGAAAAGTTTGTAAAATCTCAATTCACCCCCCCTCTTGAGTATTTTTCTGGGCAACAGAAATTATAGTTCTAGTTTAATTATACCATTCAAAACCTTGGTAAGAAGACGACATCCTATTGATAAAGTTATGAGTGCGACCTTAGTAGTTTATTTTGACTATTGGAACTTCTCTAATAGTTTAAAGAGGATTGTATAAGTACATCACAAATTTATTGAATGGGTCAAGGGTGAGATTCAAGTCTAGGTTATGTTTGCAAAGGGTGCATAGATTCTTAATCCCAAGAACTATGAGGATTAAAATGTGCACACAATTATTACTTAGATGGCTACAGGTGCGATGTCCAAATTCGAAGAAACTCACGTCTTGGAGATATCTTGGATTGTAGTATCCATTGACAAACTTTTATGTTTTGATTCTACTATTAAACATTATCATTGGATTGTTTATAATACGATTGAGCATCAAATAAGTTAAGTTTGAGATCAAAGGGAAAAAATAAGATATTAGTAAACATCAATTAGCGAAAAAATGAATTGCACCAAGCGGATATTGTATGCTTTATGCGGGGAATCATAATATGCACTATGAAACATTCCAAACAAGACCTAATTATTTGAATAATTCTAATATAATTAAATTGGAATAAAATTATAAAGATCTAGTGGAATTATAAGATAAACATAATATATTATAGGAAGTAATGTGGGGTTTTCATATTTCCATTTGGTAGCCAATGTGTTTATAATTATTAGCTTCGTAGTGTAGTCCTTTACCCAATTAGTAGGTCCAAACTCATTGGAAACCCTAATTGGTCTAAGCCTACTTCAAGTGCCCCAAAAGACACCCTACGGGTTAGAGAGAGAGAGAGAGAGAGAGAGGGAGAGGAAGATTATTCATATTTTTGTTAAGGGATGATGAAAAAGAAAGTTATTTCTCTTAAAAATCATCAAGTTTTCATCTCTTGGAGTGCCCACACACAATGATTACTTTTGGGGATCTTATAATAGAAGATTTGAGGCATTCAAGGCAATTTAACATGGTTTTGGAGGAAGAAAATAAGCCTCTTCATCTTTTGTAACGCATAATTCTCCTTATTTAGATCACCTACAAGGTCCGAAAGGGTATTGTGATTCAAACCCCAGTTTTAATCTTTAATGGTAGCTACTTTCCTCATTCTAATACATGATTGATAAAATATTCGAAGGTTTTCAAAAATTTTAATTATATTAATCCCCATCAATTGGTATTAGAGCCTTGGTTATATATTGATCAAGTCTTAGAAAACTCCATGTTGACCACAATTGAAACCCTATGTTGAATGTTAGAAAATATGTTCATGGATGTATATATTTAGTACTAACATGATTTTGTAGGATGTTATTACTCCCTCCATCATGGCCACGTCTTTTTATATTATGTAAATGGATACTATGGAGTTTTACTCATAGTTACTTTTGTAATAATTGGGTTAATTTAATTAAAGAATTAATCAAGGTATTTAAAGGAGTTTATGAGGGTATCTAGTAGTTTTTAATTTCTATAATACTTCATTGTATTTGGTATTATCATGTGTAAGATCCTTGGATTCAAGTAACATTATGGTCAAGTTTGATGTTCCTTTAATTGAGTTCTAAATGTTGTTGAAAGCTCAAAAGGAAATTTTTTTGATAATGGAAGAAAAAACCCTAGAACCAGAGGAAGAACACAATGCTAAAGGGAGCAAGGACTGCGGGTTCTAAGGCCACGATTGCTCTGCGTGACCTTTATTTTTCAACCAATAACTTAGTGATGAACTCTTATTCAAAGGAGCTACTACCCAAAAGGATTTTAATCAAGGAAGAATTCTAAGCCATGGTGGTTGGGGACTTTATGGCCTATTTGATATATAAGTACGTATGCTTGGGTTTGATTATATATCAGTCATCTCATATTTAATTTTTTATAATTTTGTGAGTAGATTAGTAATTAATTAGAAACAATATTTTATGGACACCATGGATTTATTTATAAGTGATTACCCACGTGAAATGTGTGCTCGTGTAAGGGCACGGTCGTTGTTTTCATTTCACCGCGATAATACAAACAAACCTAAATTATGGCTACATTTGCGAGGCAAGCACAGCGGTAAGTCAGGTATCGAAAATCCACAGGGATGAGATGCTAGAACTTATATGATCTAATACTCCTAAATAAAAGGGAAAAGGTGATTACAAACTAAAAAGGAAAAGATGCATAAAAGGGAAATGTTTATCTAGGCGAGGATATTGAAACTAGATTAACAAATCCGTAAAAACTATAGGTTGCATCGAATATACCTCACCCGAGTTAATTTGTATAAAATGGATACATGGGTCGACGAGTTATTTAGAATGTGTCTCGTTTCGACAGTTAATTGAATCAAGGGTTGTCACGCCCCTAAATCCACATAAATGCCTAATAAGATTTTGGCGTCAATAAATACCCCGTAAATTGCACACGAAAGGTCGTAAGCACGGGACATACATGATATGCCCTGTCAAATCTTTGAAGCGCAATAACTAGGACAACACACCCGAAATAGACCCGTAAACACCATCACCAAAGCCAAGCAATGCGTCAACTCGAGTGAGTTCCATTCAAACACAACCTAATTTAAATTAGATAGAAACCATATTAAAAATGCGGTAAATCTACCGAGAAAGCAAGTAATCAAAGCATGTGAATCTAATTAGAAAGCATGTAAATTACACTACAAAGCAGGAATTAATGGAAAACAAGTATATTAAAGGAGAGGAAGATGAATAGTGCAACTTACAACCCAATTGGGTGCAAACCAAGAAGAATCAAAGAAGAACTCTTCAAATCCCCCAAACCCTAAGCTATTCTAACCTAAAATCTATTCTAAACCTTAATAACTGATATTTACATAAAATTTGTATTTATAGTACGTTGGAATAAAAGAAAAGAAGAAAGAAAAGAAAAGAAAAATATATCCTAAAAACAGGGGATCGATCGATCGACCTAAACCGTAGATCGATCGATGGTTGAAAATGATGCCCACTATCTCCCCGCGATAGCTGAAAAATGAAGGATCGATCGATTGACCCCTTTGGTCGATCGATCGATCAAGCAGGCATCAGCCAAGCTGCTTTCTATTTTTACATTTCTCGTCCGCTAAAATCGCCGTAACTTCTTTGTTCTGAATCAAAATCGCGCACCGTTCACGGGCTCGCGAAGTTTGCCAGGAGGGCTACAACTTCCGTGAAGATGATGGGCCAGGTGCCCAAATTTTGAATTGACTAAATAGCCCTTGAACATGCGATCTCGTATGGAAATTGAGTGGAATGCGTTCTAAACTTGACATTAGCATTCAAATACCTGTAACAACTCAATTAACCCCTACAAAACATGATAACGTAGAAATCCGAGGTTGTATGGTTAACGAGCATAAATATAGGGAATAAGATACCTGAGGGGGCTAAAATGCGTCAGTTCGGAGGATAAGATACGCAATATTTGCGTATTATCACATCCCCTAACTTACACATTTCTTGTCCCTAGCAATGAAATAGGATGCAACAAGAACTACAAGAAAACCAAAAACAGGATAAGTACAAAAGTATGGTATAAACGCAAAAGGCCACTTTCGCAGGCGATTAGATTGCATTTAGCGTATGCAATAAGCCGTTAAACCCCTAGGTTACCCTAGTGGACGAGTGTCGTCTCGTGAGGGTTTTAAGGGATGATACCCACAAACATCTCATCGTTTCCTCAAAATTAGCCCAAACCAGCATGCGAAAGCCCAACAATAGCGAAAAGGATTTCATACACATTATTAGCAAATTAAATGGATTCAAACAAAAATCCAAATCATTAACATTATAGAATGCACATCATAGAATTGAAACCTCAAAATGTGGGAGGGCGAGCGAGCACATGCAAAGTGTGATTTGGTAAAAACTTATACAAACCGGATACTAAATATCAAAGCATGCATATATCCAATCCTCACTGGCATTACACTCATCAAGTGAATTCACTCAAAACAGGGAGGTAACACAAGGAACATGCGGGTATAAAGAGTAAATGGAAATGGAAATTAGGCCGCACACATGTCACAAATGAAGAACACTATATATGAAATGAAAAATAGTAATCTCAATGAAAGATACCGCACACTAAAAGAGGCGAAATGCATTTTCACAGATTATCAAAAGTATTTCAACTTTTAAATTACATCAGCCTAAGATCACATAGAACTTTAATAGGGTTGTAATGTAGGCTAGGCTAGGGTACAAAATGAAGGAATGTATGTACGGATTCAAAGTGTTCGGGGATGAAAACTTGGGATAATGGGTAAATGCGGGCAATATCAAAATTAGAAAACAAGTTCCAAATAAGCATTAGATATATCACCGGGGAGAGTAATCAAAGCTTATTGAACTATATACAAAATATACAACTTTCTCTTTATTTTATTTTCTTCTTTTTCTCATGTTTTCTTTTGTTTTCTTTTGCTTTTAGCTTTCTCTTTTTCTTCATTTTTTCTTTCTTCACTTATCAAACTCTCATATGCCTAAATTGCAACCGACATCATAACAACAGCATTCAATCCCAAGAAACATTCCAAACAAAGGTATGGAAGGTGTATGTATGGTCTAAAACTCCAATTTAGAGTTGGTTATGGGATTGGGGTTATGAAATGAAAGGCTAATATTTAGGCTCAAAGTGGTTAACGAGGGAAAATATTTAAGGTGATGTCAAGCCTAATATGGGTGATATAACAAAGAGGGCCTATGATCATTTCCAAAAGTTTACGCAATTCTCGAATCAAAATAATATATGAAAATCATGCTCAAGTAATACATTTCAAGTATGAACTCAATTAATGAACGGTCAAATGAAAGAATAGAGAGATTACCAAAGAATTCAATGTTTTCAATGAGAAAAGAATAGTGTATACACTCACAAACGACGAAAGGTACAAAGCTTACTCGGTGTAAGTATATACAATGCAACAAAAGATTACCGAGTTATAAAAATCTTAAACCAAATCAATATAGCAAGAAAAGTCCATGTGCTCATGGGATTAAAGTTTAATTTATGAAGTTATTCATAATATCAATAAGTGAGACTAAAGTCTAATAACTTCGAAAATCGAGAAAATGCATCATTGGGTTGTCTATTGGATTGAGAAATTATTGAAATCTATCATCGAAAACAAAGGCAAAATGCCCCAAAAAGGAGAAAAAAGAAAGAAAATCTTTTTGAAATTTTTGAATTTTTCTAAGAAAAGCATACTAAGTAACTAACATATGAGCAAAAACATGGACAAAATAACGAAATGGATAGAATATCCCACACCCCCTAACTTAAAACTTGACATTGTCCTCAATGTGAATTAAGAACCAAGTTTAAGAAGGAAAAGAGCAATATTACTCAAAACTGGAACGATCCCCACAAGAACAAGTCCAAAGAATCTACAAAACAAGTTAGTACCGAGCATAGCAAAAACAAATAACAAAAAGTTAACTAATTACACTAGACTAAATTAAAAAGAAAGAAAGAATAAAAATCTAACTATATACAACCTACTATTTAGGCTTCACGCTAACTATACACTATAAGTCTAAATAGCTGAGGGTCCACCGTGAAAACGATTTGACTTTGGAGGATAACGGGTGCACCCTCACATACAAGCATTCCTTCTGAAAAATATGAATTTCGTTTGAACAATGGAAGGCATGTGTAAGGCGTAAGAAATGAACCATCGTCAATTAAAAATTTTCGAGGGACGATGGGGGGTTTGGATTGAACGGGTGACAAAAACATGTGGGGATCGAGAAAAGATGAATATCCTCCCAATGATTTTGAAATTGGAATGGGAGGCGACGCACATAAAGGCAAAGATGCGATCGTGGAAGGCGACTCGAGCAAGTACTCCTCATCGACGAAAAGGTTTAAAACATTAAAGTTTGAAACCGAATCATCGGGTAATTGTGACGGTGTGATAACAGAGAATGAAAATGGGGATGAAAGAAATTCAAACTCATGAGATGAATCACCATCGCATGAAGATTGAGTTTCGAAGGAAATAATATCATTTTTAATGAAATGTTCTTCTTTGGGGGCCAAAGAAGAAATCATTTCATTGCAAATAGATATTACGTCATTTTTATCCTCACTTTCAATATCTATTACGCAATGGAAAAAGTCTAGAATGGTTTGTTCCAAAGTAGGCACAAGTACCTCATTTGGTTCAAAACATTCTTCAACTTTGAAAGTCTCTAAAGCAAAATCGTCATCGGACTCAAATAATAAATTCAATTCATGTTCCCATGAACGATTTTCTTCCCAATAACGAGTTTCAATTTTCTCATTTTCATACATACGCAAGCCCTCATCGAATGTCATGGGTCGAGGTACGGATGCATGAAAATGGGAACTTTGAAAATTACCATCGGACTTAAACGAAAACTCATTATGATAGGAATTTTGAAAACTATTGCAATTCATTTCAAAATTCCTATTATAAGGAGGTAGAGGACCAAAATCATTATCATCATCATCAAAATTCCAATAACCCAAATTTTGACTTTCGTTATACTTGCCCAAAGTCATATTTGAATTTGAAATTCTTTGGGATTCTAAGTATTCACCGAAAGTCATAGAATTACGGCCATTTTGAGAATTATAACAATGATTACCGAAAGAATTGGAATAAGACATGCTAACTCCAAAAATGGCTCAAATGGCGAATTCCACAAAGTAAGTGTGCGCGGGAAAAATTCGAGCGTTTCTAAGTGCTCAAATGTGGAAGTCCTGTAAAAAGATTAGCCAATAATACAAATAGAAAGAAAATACTATGAAATACTAAATCAAATAATGTCTAAAACAAACAAGTCCCCGACAACGGCACCATTTTGATTACCCGCGTGAAATGCGTGGTCATGTAAGGGCACATTCGTTGTTTTCGTTTCACCGCGATAATACAAACAAACCTAAATTACGGCTACACTTGCGAGGCAAGCACAACAATAAGTCGGGTATCAAAAATACACAGGGATGAGATGCTAGAATCTATATGATCTAATACTCCAAAATAAAAGGGAAAAGGTGATTACAAACTAAAAAGTAAAAGATGCATAAAAGGGAAATGTTTATCTAGGCGAGGGTATTGAAACTAGATTAACAAGGCGGTAAAAAATATAGGTTGCATCGAATATCCCTCACCCGAGTTAATTTGTATAAAATGGATATGTGGGTCTACGAGTTATTTAGAATGCATCTCGTTTCGAAAGTTAGTTGAATCAAGGGTTGTCACGCCCCTAAATCCACATAAAAGCCTAATAAGATTTTGGCATCAATAAATACCTCAGAAATTACGCACGAAAGGTCCTAAGCACGGGACATACATGATATGCCCCGTCAAATCTCCTAGGCGCAATAACTAGGACAATGCACCCAAAATAGACCCGTAAACACCATCACCAAAGCCAAGCAATGCGTCAACTCGAGTGAGTTCCATTCAAACACAACTTAATTTAAATTAGCTAGAAACCATATTAAAAATGCAGTAAATCTACCGAGAAAGAAAGTAATCAAAGCATGTGAATCTAATTAGAAAGCATGTAAATTACACTACAAAGCAGGAATTAATGGAAAACAAGTATATTAAAGGAGAGGAAGATGAATAGTGCAACTTACAACCCAATTGGGTGTCAAACCAAGAAGAATCAAAGAAGAACTCTTCAAATCCCCCAAACCCTAAGCTATTCTAACCTAAAATCTATTATAAACCTTAATAACTGATATTTACACAAAATTTGTATTTATAGTACGTTGGAATAAAAGAAAAGAAGAAAGAAAAGAAAAGAAAAATATCTCCTAAAAATAGGTGATCGATCGATCGACCCAAATTGTAGATCGATCGATGGTTGAAAATGATGCCCACTATCTCCCCGCGATAGCTAAAAAATGAAGGATCGATCGATCGACCCCTTTGGTCGATCGATCGATCAAGCAGGCATCAGCCAAGCTGCTTGCTATTTTTACATTTCTCGTCCGCTGAAATCACCGTAACTTCTTCGTTCTGAATCAAAATCGCGCATCGTTCACGGGCTCACGAAGCTTATGAGGAGGGATATAACTTCCGTGAAGATGATGGGCCATTTGCCCAAAATGTGAATTGACTAAATTAACCTTGAACGTGTGATCGCGTATGGAAATTGAGCGGAATGCGTCCGAACTTCACAATACCTATAAAAGCTCAAATAACCCCTGCAAAACATGTTAACGTAGAAATACGAGGTTGTCTGGTTAACGAGCATAAATATAGGGAATAAGATACCCGAAGGGGTTAAAATGCGTCGGTTCGGAGGATGAAAAACGCAATATTTGCGTATTATCAATAAGCCCGTCCTAAGTCACTATTTGTCTTAAATAATAAATTTTATTTATTCCATTCTAATTTTAATTTAATTAGATAATTCATATATTAAAGGTTACATTATTCCACCCCTTGAACTATCTCGGGGTAATGGTCATCCCCTCAACAAAAATACGCGACAAACTCACTCCTAAACTATCAAGTTGTTTTAAATAAACCCAAATATCGAATTCCCTCTATTTTTAGTGTAAGTTGAATCCAATGCCCTTAGCCCAAATTTAAGAACTCAAAACTAATAAACCTCTCTATCTCTCTCTCTCCGTGTGTGTGTGTGTGTGTTTCATTATCGATCCACAAACCAAAAGAAAACCAAGCACCACTCGACTGACCCATTGCTCCCCCTCGGCCAACTTGTTTCTCCCCAATATACCACTCCGTGGATTTTATTTTGAAAATGTATATAATTGAGACCATGTATCATTATGGATTGATCTTACAAAATCATCATTATGAAGCCTTCAATAAACAAACTAGCTTTGATAACGATCCTGTTTACACCATATTATTACCCACCTATAGTGTGTAGCCACATGGAATTTCAAGCCAGTAATTACTGGTGAAAATGTGATGGGCCATTCTAAGATAAATGGATACACAAGAAATTGACACTTATCAAGATATTGAATGTGGAATGAACATTTAAAGAGAGGTTATAGGGGTGTGAGTGCACCTAGATGGGAACACTCAATCGGGTAAGCACCTAGCAATTGCACGAAAAAGGAATTTATATACAAGTAGCTAAAGAAGGAAGTAAAAGAGGACTCCTCAACAAAAAACTACATTTACTCATTTGACCTCTTTTCCTTTTATTTTCTTTATAGTTTTTCTATTTATCGAAGTAAGTTGTAAGTTAAATTTGCCGTAGTTATGTTTACATTTTATGAAAAGTTCCTTTTCCTTTACATTTAAACTGTCTTTACATTTCTTGGCTTAACTTGATTTATTTACCTTAGTGTAAAATATTTTCTTTTAATTAGTTTATCTTAATTTATTGTTTTACTTAGCTTGAACCTTTTTTCATCTTCATTTATGTACTTTACATCTTCTTCTTTAGATTTCAGTTATTTTAATTTGTTTACCACTCATTGTAAAGTTTTCCTAAAGGGAAGCACATGTCTTATTTATTGGAGCATTAAACGGTACCTGATGGACTGATTATCGCAAGGTTAAGATAATCAATTGGTTAGAAATAAAATAATCTTACTTGCCACGCTCACACAAAACCATACACACAAACTAACCAAGGGAGAGAAACATATTTTTGGCATGCTCAGTGAGGCCTAAGTTCTATACAATTTCTCACCTTACATAGAAAAAGAAAAGGCGACGATGGTACTGAGAATGTTGGTAAAATTGGTTCTACCAGCCAACATATCTTCACTATAGAGCAAACAATGGTGGAAACCACCTAGAAGGTGAGGCCAAATGCTCAAAATCAAGAGTTAAATATGACAACAGATACAAGGAATATAATGCATATATATTAGTACAATGAGCACAACAATAACTAGTAGGTTGTCTCCTCCTGATGTTGAGCTATCTAATGGTCAAGGATATGAATCACAAGTTAGTGTAAATATGACCACGCAACCCAATCCTTTTCCCCCTTGTATTATAGACCCAACACTGGTGAAACCAATTTCGGAACAAACTCAAGGATTGAAAATTACACAAACACTACTAGTTTAAGTGTGAAAACCTCACTAGAGGGTTTAAAAACATATATCACATACCAAAAAATGGGTTATAATAATCCAATAGGAAGAATGCCTATCCCATAAGTAGGAAGGACTAGGCCATACTATAATTATACCAATTTAGGCTTTGGAAAGAGTTCAAACAATGGAGTAGTCAATAATCTTATGTTCAAATATGAATTGAAGGAGTTGGGAAATAGTAGTAGATTTGTCAATGAGACCCTCTAAAGAGTGGATAACCAAGTTCCTCAGACATCTCAACCAATGCCTTTCCAAACATAACAAAATATTCCTCCACATATCCCACCTCCATTAGTACTACCAACACCCAAGATGAACCCCACCAAATAGATAGTTACCAGTGGGAGTTGGGTGAAATGAAATTATGGATATCACACATGAGATTTTTGGATTAATGTATCAGAGGTTCCATACTTTGGTGCATAGGAAGCCACACCCTGAATGGATAGATAAAAAAGGGCTTTAAGTTCCCAATATTGTATTTTTCTCACGAGATGGGAGTTAATCCAAAATGGAACATATAGAAAGGTTCAATATTCAATGTGTTGATGCATGAAAAAATTAATACATTAAATTACATTTGTTCTCCAGTTCCCTCACTGATGCAACCATCAGTTGGTTCAAAAGCTTGTCACCTAACACTGTTCAAACCTAGTAGCAAATAAAATATATGTTCTGAGCACAATTCTTCCAAAATGAACGAGAAATATATATGGTTTGCTTGGATAGACTAATCCAAAGGTTAGATGAAAAATTAACTAATTTCATAGATAGGTTTAAAGGGTCTAGGAATAAGTACAAACCAGTGTTACTTACGTCCGAGTTTGTCAAATTTCCAAAAATGGGCCGAAATTTAGGCTTCGAAAGAAGTTCAATGCTAATGAATTAAGAGATTTGGTGGAATTAACCGCCAAAGTGTCCATATATGAGGCTCCTTTAGAAGAAGATCATGAGAGAAACACTTAATATTTCAAAACATATTACAAGGACCCAAACATAGAGATAAATGGTACAAAATTATTAGGACAGATTCCATATTTTGTGAACCCTTGGTTCGAAAGAACACAACACCAGAGTCTTATGCCCCCAAATCAAAGGGCATCCCGTAACAATGGATGCCAAATGGGAGGTCTTCCAGCTCAAAACGGTGATCAAATCAAACTTACAACTCCTAAAATGTGTTGTGGGTCATGCCATAAAGATGGTATCAATGACGTGTAGAAGCTCAAATGAGAATAAAAATAACACTACTAGGGAACAGGACTCAACCTTTACCTTTCAAAGATAAAACTTCCTCCATGATAATTCTCATATGGAATTGTCGATGAGCAGGGAAAAACCTATTTCTTACTATTTTTTCCAATCTCTTAAGATTATATGAGTTGAACCTAGTGGTTGTTATGGAAACCTAAATCCCCGTGAGAAAAATTAGTGATTTCTTCTCCGACATTAGATTCTTAGAAAATAGATTTGTGGACACAGTAGGCAAAGTGGGTGGTATTTGGGTTATGTGAACCCCGAAAAATATTACCACCCGTTCCATAGACATTAACAACCAAGTGATACATTTGGTCATTACTAAAAATTACTACTTAATATTGCTTTTCTCTGCTATTTATGCTAGCCCCAACCCAAATATTTGGATCTGATATTGTTACTAGTGACCCCTCCATTCCTTAGTTGTTTGAGGATAATTTAAATGATCATGTCGACTCTACGGAGAAAAAGCCTTAAATCCTAACAATATGCAAACCAAGTGCTCGTGATTCGTGTGAGACATCAATAAGTGAAATTTAATTGATTTGGTTTGCTCTAGCCCGTGCCTTTCAAGGAAAAATTATCATGATAGTTTTTCTAACACCATGATCCGCGTAGATAGATCTTTTCGAACTCTGAATTAAGGATAATATCTCCAAATATTGTTGTGACCAATCGCTCATGCACTGCCTCTAATCACTGCAACTGATTATCAATAAGGAGGGTAACCCCCTTCCCCTAACATGAATAAATTCTTTTGTCTGACAGCTTGTTGTTTTTTACATACTTCCCTTAATGACATATTTAATACTAGAAAGAATTTAGTTAAGAACTTTAAAAACATTTCATAATACACTGAACGTACAAAAAAATAGAATGGAGAGGGTTTTGGTAATATTTTTGCAATAAGAAAAGACGTCTTGCTAGACTTAATGGGATTGAAGTAGCTCGGGAAAATAATTCTCTCACATACTTCATTATTTGTACTAGTAACTTATGTCATATTATATTAACATCCTCACCCAAGAGGAATGGTATTGGCGCCAAAAATCCAGAATCTAATGGATTTTGGATAAGGATAGAAATACAAGTGTAACACCCCGTGTTTTTATTAGTTAATTTAATTAATTAATTGGAATATTCAAGAAAAATAAAATTTTGAATTTAATGATTTTTATTAAATAAATATGTTGGTTTTGATTTTAGAAGAAAAAAACTTCAAGCGGAATTGAAATCAGAATTAAAATGGATTTTTAATTGAGTTTTTAATTATTTTTGCCTTATAGGCATTTTATGGGGAAACCGTTGCCAGACCTGTAAGGTCGATCGAGCGACCCGGGGAGTCGATTGATCGACTATGCCTAGATTTTGAGATGGTGAATTATTTTGTAGAGTTGGAATTGGATTAGGATTCCTAATTAATCTAGGGGGACTTCTCATAATCGTTTTTTCACAATTTTTTCTCCAGAGAACACTCCTAAATATTTTTCCTCTCAACCATAATCATCAACCTCCAACATAACCAAGTTTTTGTCACCAGTTTTGAAGGATTAATTTTGGGGATTAATCAAGTTTGTTCAAGAACACTTCTTTGTTATTTTTCGAGAGGAATCCAACCATGCTACCAGTTTTTCTTCAACTTAATCTCAGGCATGAATACTCTATTCCTTTCCTTTAGTATTCTGCGTTTTAAGTGTCGCCTAAACCCTTAATCATGCGTTTTTTATTAAAATAAATTGGTAACTTAATTAGAGAAGTGGACACTTAAATTTTTGGACTGTTTTTATGAAAGTGTGGTATATGATTAAATCCTTGAAACCCTTGGGTGCATAAGTTAGATTTTTGGGTTTTTATGGTTTTGGGTGTGGGTTCTCATGTAGAATTTTTATGTGATTATTGGGACGTGCTCACAATTATAAAAATTAGATGGCTTATAAAAGAGAACGTTTATGTCATATTGAATAATATCACATGCTAATAAATTTAACATTATTGAATAGAATGAATTATGTTGATAATAATGACGTTGCTATTAATTAAATTAAATTAAATTAAATTGGGACTTTATGATTAAATTGTCATGTTGTGTTTATGATTTATGATATTGTGTGGATTATTATTATTCACTTTTGCCATCCTGGGGACGAGAGGCTTTTGGGTAGTATATTTCTCACCTCTATTTTAGGATGCTTACTAAGTATGGGACTAGTGGGTAGGCCTTGGTTAAAAATTTATACTTGCTAGATATGTGTAAGGATTTTATATTTCGGGGTGGTGAAGATTTTTATGTTATACCGCCTTTTCATTAGCCTAGGCATGTGACTAGTACGTGTTTTATATTATTGATTTATCCTCTATGTAGGATAGGACACATGTGTACTTGGAGACCCTTAGGTATGGGACTAAGGGATATTTTAAGGACCTCACATCTATTAAAATGGTGGGGTAATTTATAAATTATGAAATTGAGAAAATGATAATTAGCGCCTAAGATAAAAATGGGTATTAAAATTTGTGGTGACATAATGTGTCAGGAACGACAGTTTAAACGGTATGTCGTGTCATGTGTGGAACCTTGTCATGGCACGGGGTCAACAGTTTAAACGGATCAGAGGCCATTAGACAAGGGGAAGTGTGACACTTTGGTGGATTACCACCTGGGGCGGGAGGACCGCCAACAATAATGATTCATTGGGTTAGTTTAATTAAATTAACATCGTGGGACTTGGAAATTTAAAATCATACCGGTGTGCTTTTTGGAATGGGAATTTCTGAGGGTAGTTAGTGATTTATATTTATCACGTTTAATTATCTCGTTTAATTAAAATATTCTATTGTGATATTTATTGCGTATAATGCTACTGTCTGGATTCAAGGATCCTATTTGAGGGGAGTAGTGTGTATTCATGCTCGGGGGGGTTCTGACCTCGTGCGTTGACTAACTTTTTCAGGTATTAGTGCTGGAGTAGTGGCATAGGATTTATTGGATATCATTTGGCGGTGCAGCTGGAGTTTATTCTTTTATCACTTTATTTAGTTAGACTTTCTTTTCAGTCATATTTCATTATGAGACTTCATTTGGGTTTTATTGGGCCATTCGGTTCCAACGTTATTAGATGATTTTAGTTGGATTATTTACGGTTGGTTTATTGTTCAGATTTTATTTAATCCTTATTGGAGATTGGTTTTACTTGGATTTTTAGCATGTGATGGATCTTTTATCGCTCAGTTGCTATTATCATTTGGGATTGATTCAATTATTTATCTTGTGGATTGATTTTTTTATGTCTCCTATCTGTCTCATGCTAAGAATGGTAGCACAGTTTGGCGACGGTGGCTAGCCACCCCGTCTGTCGGATTTTGCGGGGTGTGACAATAAGATTCTCACATGTGTCCACCATTATCTGTAGAGGCAGAAATAAAATCAGCAGATAAAAGATTATTGGAAGTTGGGTTGATAACGAATTCAACATAACTAATCATGATCTCTACTCAAAAAACAATTTTAATAGTGGTGTGAGTGAAGTTCATGATAACACCCCCTCTGTTAACCATATTTCTTACTATGGCTCACTCATAGGGACAATGCCATGCTCAATTGTCATGACTCTATTGGTGAGATAAAAAACTATAATTAGCATGAAGGATTTGAAAGCCACAGCTCGAATGGTATTCAACCAATATTATACCAACGTTCGGATGGTCGACACTTATTTCTTTTTGGGTAGCTTTCCTTTGAATAACATTGACAACCATTTCACGTTTATCCTCGAAATCAAGAACTTAAAGAATATCATGCAGTTTAGGCCTATCGCGCTTTGTAAGGTCTCTTATGAAATATGTCAAAATTCATAGGTCATAGACTTAGTCCTATCCTCAATAAGATCATCATCCCTAGCCAAACTAGCTTCCTTCCCTAGAGACAAACATCAGATAATGCCATTATCACCTAAGACATTATTCACAACCTTGAGTTCGAAAAATGTAAAAGTGAAGCTATGATTTTTAAAATTTATTTGGAGAAATATTTTGATATATTCAATTGGAAATTCCTTGACATGGTTCTTATAATCTTTAATCTTAATAATAATTGGATCCATTTAATTATGTTGTGTCTTAAGGGTGGTCTCACTTCCATACTTTGGAATGGTTCATCGCTTCAATGATTTAGACATGGGAGATGATTGAGACAAATGAACCCCCTTCTCTATACCTTTTCGTTATATTTAGGGAGTACCTCTCCAACTTAGGTAGAGAGAAAGTGGAAATGAAATAGTGGACTAGACCTAAGGATTACCCAAGAGGACCATCCATATAACATTTTTTTGCTAATGTTTTAATCGTATTTGCCAATACCTTTAATTTAAATTATCAAGCTATTACGAAAGTACTCAACGAGTTCTATAGAGTTTTAGGTCAAAATATTAAATTTTGCCAACACAAGCTTTACATCCCCTAATGTGCCCATAAGAGATGCCCTCCTCTCTAATTCACATGTGTTATATCCCTTGCCATAGACCTTAAGACTTACCTTGGCTTAAAATTAGTTCATGAAAGAGTTAATCCTATCCACTATGATCTCATTGTTAAGAAGGTCCAAAGAAATTTGGTTGGATTGAAAGATAAAAACATCTCTTTAGCTAGCAGAAGGACCTTAATCTAATCTGCCACGGCCAACATCGCCGCATATATCATGTGAATTTCCATGTTAGCTAAAGCCATAACAGAAAAACTTTATAAGATCAATTGGGGATTTCTCATGGGATGATACTTTTGAAAAATAAAAAATCCACCTAGTCAATTGGGGCGATGTTTGCAAACCCAGGGAGGTTAGCAGCCTCGATATCCATTTGTGCAAGAATAATAATAAGGCTTGTTTCAAAATTAGGGTGGAATATCATTACTAAAAATTACACCCTTTGGTTAAGTTTTGTTAAAAATAAATATTCCACATATGATAACCTTAGGGAATGGACATTAAGAATAAAACCCTCCCACATTTGGAGGAACATATACAAAACTAAAGAAGTTCTAAAAAGGGGTAAAAAAATGGACCGTGGAAGAGGGTAAAAATATTAATTGATATTAAGGCTGGTGGTGTGGTAACTCATTTCTACCCCACCCCCAAATAAAAATACTAGGTGCTCCTTTGGTAATTATGGTTGAATCCTTCATCGGAAGATCCTACAATTAGGATAATAATAAGCTTCCAAATCACATTAATAGCGATCTCATTAAAATTAGGGGTAATTTGACTTTAGTCACCATGTATTTATCATATTTTGACTTTATCCGTCATTTTGTTTCTCTTTATAATTTACCACTCATTTTGACATTCGGTGATTATTTTTTTCACTTTTTGCGAGGATTTTTCTACCGCTAAATGTCAAAATGGAGGTAAATTCTAAAGAGAAACAAAATGGTGGTAAAGTCAAATAATGATAATTATATGGTGGGTATATTCAAAATACGCCTTAAAAATATCACAAATATCCATCTCCCATTCGAATGTGTGAGTTTAGACAAGCCTTTTTAGGGATTCGCTTCATAGGGTAAATTTTCTACTAAATCGTTCTATCAACTCATAATGGAAAGAGCCTAACCACATCAACTTGGTTGTCCCACAAAACCATCACCTTCCTTTGGTTAATATTTAATGAAAAACTTCTAATTTAAAAAAAAGAAAGATTAAACATCTCATGGATAACTTAAAACAAAGGAAGATTAAACACCTCGCGGAGAACGAGTGATCGAGGAACTTGACGAGTTTGGTCTACAATACGAGCAAGCAACTCGTAATGTCTTTGAATTGCAAGATGAAGTTGAAGAATAGAGAGGGTAAGTAGCTACATTATTAAATGAATTACTCTTGTTTGATTTTATGTATTCTATATATTATGATCTAAACTCTACAATGTACCTTTAGGAAGCATGAGAACGAAATTGACTAAAATCAAAGGATTAGTTACACGACGAAAGATTGTAGAACATAAACATCAAAAAAGGTATAATCCAACTTTTATATTTGTGATTATTTAATCTTGTGTGGTAAAAACATATCATAATATAAATTTATTAATAAATGAAGCTTCTAAAAAGTGGTGATGTCTCGCCAAGGCTTGCAAGCCTAGCAAAAGGTCCAAAGTTTCATACAGAAGAGTTTAAGAAATTCCTCACTAATGGTTTTGTTTTCGTTGCATCCCCATTTGAGGGGAAAAAATTTACACAAAATAACGGAATTTTACTTTTTTGCCTTGACTACCCGTGTCACTAGAAAAAGTGATAAAAATCCAAAAAATATGGTCCTAACATATTATGGGATTGTCCAACAATTCTCGGAAATCAATTATTTACATTTCATAGATAACGTATTCTATTATGACTAGGTGAAGGTGGAGGACACTACGAATTCTTATAAAGTTTATCCTGACTCCAAACTTATCATGGTAGATTTATCAAAGATGAAGAGTAAAGATCGCATAGTCTACGAGCCTTTTATTTGTGCCTTTCATAACGTAAAGAAGGTATTCTACTCAAATGGGTCTATAGTTGTGCATGCACCGAACGGTACGACTACTGAAGTAGATGCATTAAAGGCTCCTAAAGTATTCCAGGCCTCTCTTGATGACAACCGTAATTTCAAGGATCTTTTAATTAATTTGGATGGATATTGAGTATCAAAACTTTATTTTATCCTTAGCAATCCAATTTGTATCCTATTATTATATTGGCCATTGACAATCCGATTTGTATCCAAGTTGTATCCTATTAGTTTGATTTATGAATGTCTATTCCGATTTATAAATTTTTAGTTTGATATATGAACATGACCAAAAATTGCAAATAGCTAGACTTAGGATGAAAACATGCCGTTAAAGGGTGAAAATGCAAAATAGTCCATAAACGCCCCGACAGAGGCATGGACTCCTGACATGAGATCAACATAACATATAGCAAATGACTGCGTAGTCAAGGCACGCCCGGTTAGAAACATAATCAAAAATTTCAAATAGCTATAATTAGGCTTGAAAACATGTCGTTAAAATGTGAAAATGGAAAATAACCCTCAAATACCCCCACAAGAGGCGCGTACACCTCGCACGGGACCAACATAACACGTAACAACTAACCGCATAGTCACGAGATGCCCGGTTAGAGAACATGATCAAAAATTGCAAATAGCTCGACTTAGGCTTGAAAACATATCGTTGAAGGGTGAAAATGCAAAACAACGCCCAAAAGCCCCGCAAGAGGCACGAACACTTTGCATGGGACCAATGTAACAGGTAGAAACTGATCGAGTAGTCATGGGATACCCAATTGGATAACATCGCAAAAAATTACAAATATCTAGACTTAGACTTGAAAACATGCCGTTGAAAGTGAAAACGCAAAACAGCCCCCAAATGCCCCCGCAAGAGGCACAAACACCTTGGACGGAACTAACGTAATACGTAGCAACTGACCGCATAGTCATGAGATGACCGATTATAGATCATGACAAAAAATTCCAAATAAATAGACTTACGCTTGAAAACATATCATTGAATCGTGAAAACTGCACCTTAACATAAATTTTCATAAATCGAAAGAGACACCCTAGATTCTAATTATTGGTTAGTGACCAACCTTTTTTATCTTACAAAGTGCGTGGACTTTGATGCCATTTTTGGCTATGTAGGCATTCCAAAGTTATTTTTGCGATTCAAGTCCTTTGTTACTTACCACTTATGACATTTTTGAAGTTTTGTTTATAGGCCTTGTTAGAGAAGGAACATTTAGAACATATTCACACAAGCATTCGTTGTATTTTTATTTTTGTTGTAAAAATTCACATAAAATACATTGTATTTTTATTTTTGTTGTATATATTCACGCAATCATGCGCCAGTTAACTATTGTTGTATTAGCATATATTCACGCAAGAATGCGTTTGTTGACTTTTATTGCATATTTGTGAAATATTTTTTATTCGATCGCGGTCACTAACCATGACCATATATATTTTTTTAAATTATAATAAAGTAATTGGTCACAGTCCATAATTGTGACCACATATTTATTTTCATTTAAAAAATAGATATATGGTCACGGTTCCTGTCCTTGACCCAAATAATTTTTTAAATAAAAAAAATTAGGGGTCACGGTTCAGGACGATGATGTGACACCCCGCCTAATAAGATACCGGGCGATCACTCCTATATCAAATTTTAACAAGAGTCTCAAATGGATCATTCTTAACATCACTGTTGAAAATCCATTTAATTACTAATAACCTATTAGGCCGGTGTCAAAATTTTACTTAACTACTCTTTTTAACAACTACAATTTAAAAACATCCACACAAATTTTGCGAAAATGAAATAAAATAACCGAACACTCGGTCAAAATATACAACCATATCGAATGATGTACTCAAAGAATAAATAAATGCAATTGGACCATTGGCCCGAATGTGTATACAGTACCTCCTATCTAGATTACAAGGATAGAAGCGTCTACTGAGAACCTGCACGCATCCACAGCTGCTGCCGCTGACGTCTGACACGAAAGAAATGTCATCCAGGCGTCCCTGTGTCTGGACACCTATATAATATATATATAGCAAGAAAGGGAAAAGTAGACAGATCCCGAGTTTTTAAAATATTTAGCAAGTGCATAAATGCCTTATTTTTAGAAAAAGGTTTTATCTCATATTTAAATTTGGTATCGCACTCCCATGAGATACCCATCACCTCTCCACTAACAGTGCACTCCTAGCGCATCCCTCTAAACATCCTAGTCAAGCTACCCTGCTAAACTAGTCTATCACCCAACCACTGTCAACCCTAGATAGTCCAAGAAATGTACTAAGGGCTAAACTTCTCCCCAGTCTCAACACTAAGCCATGTTCGTGTGTGGGGTGTCTCACAAAGCAAAATCCAAACAAGGAACCCCCCCCCCCCCCGATACACTACTACGCGACAAGGTCGATCGTCGGGATCCATTAGACCCTCGGTACTCGATTCATCCATATATATATTCATATTACAATATATACATCCGGATCTATCTCCCGGAATGAGAATTCATTTACTTAATTTCTTTTTTTATCTCAAAACTTTCTATTTCCCTTCTCATATCCAGGAAATGTATTTAAAAGACAATTCATTATCATAAATTGCTTTAACAAATCATATATCTTTTCAAAAGCCAGTTTTATTATCATAAAAATGCTTTTCCATTTCAAAATATCCCATTTCCCTTTTTATATTCAGGAAATGTATTTAAAAGCCATTTTTTATTATCATAAAAATGCTTTTACCATATCATATGCTTCCACTTCCCTTCTTCCATCCGGGAAGTGTTACCGAAGCCAAAACATTTATCCCATTTCCCTTATTCCATCCAGGAAATGTATTTAAAGCCAATTTATTATCATAAATTGGTTTAACATATAACGCGTTCTAAGACTGCCCGTCCGGGTTTCCCCACTGTGCGCGCCCCTAAATGGCTATCATCTTCCAGGGCCTATAATAAAGACAACCTGGGATCCTACAACGCAAGACGTTGGGAAGCGGCCATATGCTTGCGGAATAGTCAAGACCACACCCGGAATCTCCTAACCAGTGCAGAAATATACAATAAACGCTTATATGGCCTATAGGACTATATCCACCCTGCATTCATTAGCCAGGGGGCTTCACCATACCTACGCAACTTCCCTTATGATAGCGATTTAGAGAGGTGTGTATCCATATTTTATTATTTATGAAAATCATTTTCTTTCCTTTTTGAAAACATATATATTTACATTTTCAAAAGTCATTTATATTACATCATATATATAGTTTAATCACATAGTACATATATACCATATATTCATCCTCGAGAATATATATATATATATATATATAGCCATAATTGCCAATCTCATCTAGCGATGATCCATAATCCCAAAGATTCCCTTTAGGAATCATAATCATGCATTCATATTCGCATGATACTAAACCCAAAGTATTTCCTCACTTTGATTCTAACAAATACCTTATTCTCATTTAAGGACTTATACATAAACCCGAATGTCTCTTGTCACAAAACATTAATTAACTCCATACCCCGGATCACACTCTAAATAAATTTGAGGTTTAATTATCCTCAATTCATCATCTCGGAGTCCTAACATCCCATTTAGAACCTCCTATAATAATCTCCAAAATCATAATTTTAAGTCTCCCTAAACTTAAAAGGAGAAAACCTCAAAAATTTGCTAGGACCGAATCGATTCGGCCTGCCCGAATCAATTCGCTAGCCACCGAATCGATTCGCCCTGTCCGAATCGATTCGAAATGGTTCTACTTTCAAACTGTCTCTTACCGAATCGATTCGTCCTGTCCGAATCGATTCGTCTTGTCCAAAAATCCCAAATTTGCTTAGGGTTTTATATATAACCCAAAACCCAAAATTTAATCCACTCACCATTTAAACTACAAGTCGGATTTATTCCTACAAACCCAAAGTTTTCATCTCTCATCAAGTCCTTTAGAGGTCCTAACACTCTATTTGAGAACCCCTAATATTTATCTCCAAATAATTCTAGCCTTAATTTCTGACTAACTATTTTGATCTCGGATAGCTTTCGGTAGAAAAATCACTATAAATCCAAAAAAAATCAGAAAAATACGGGGTTGGAGCCCACGCGGCCGCGTTGAAAATATCTACAAATTTCATTTTTTGACCAAGTGCCGAATCGATTCGCATCAAGGCCGAATCGATTCGGTTAACACGCAGGTCCTACTATTCATCATCTTCTCCGAGACGGTTTCGACCATTAAAGCTTCTCCCAAGATTTTATCGCCTCACCCAACGTCCTACAACCTCAACTAAATACAAATACACATATATTAAGGGTTCTAAACATCCTAGAACCCTAAACCACCAATTAATTTAGGTTAAAACCTAATTTTCTCCAATTAACAAATTTTAGGGGTTTATTCGTTTTAACTCCCGAAAACCCGTTTTATTCACGAATACCCAACCCAAAATCTCTAGGGTTTGTTTATACCAAACTATGATATGAGATTTATGCTCAAAAGTAAATAAATAAGGTAAACACTTGCCTCGTGGATATAATCCGATGACCTCGAGCTGAATCCCGCGGAGTTTGGCAGGAACCTCCTCTTTTCTCTCCTCCTCTCTCTCTTCTCTCTCTTTTCTTCCTTTCCTTCTTCTTTTCTCCCTCTCCTCCTCTTTATATAAGAAGAAAAGGGTTTAACCCCCTAAAACCCAAAAATGACTCGTTTACTCAATTACGAGCCTATTTAACTCCAAAATTCCCCGAAACTCAATTTCGACAATCAGACACTCTTTTTCGACTATCTCGGACATTTCGAGACTCACGGTGCAGTCAAAATTTCCATCCGAGGTACTTAACCGCAAATCAATATTATAACTCATATAACTTAATGCGGGTTTTTCAATTAAAATCTTACCTCTTCTGTCGCTTTACTCCACGACGACATATAATTAAAATACTTCGACCTATTTAGTCCCAAGAATAATCACAATACCCATCGAAAATCATTAAATCCTCGAGAATCCCCAAAATCACTATTTCGAGAAATTCCTTAAATCTCCAATTTATATCCAATTATGGATTTTAATTGTCTCCAAAAAGGACGGGTTGTTACATACTCCCCCCTTACAACGGAATTTCATCCTCGAAATTCAGATACAACCTACATCGCAAATCCTAGAATCGCTACAACTCCTAATATCTCAAAGGGGAACAATACTAACCCAATGGTTCTTAACCATATATCATACGGCTACCACAGTCGTAAAGTGACTCCAATAGCGTCACATTGCACCCAATTTTTCTAGTGCCTAACGGCATAAACTTCAAATTTATATACTACCCCCATTCTATTTCAGGCGATATATAAACCAACTTACTAAGGTGCCCATACACCTTTCTAATCTGTGCACATCTGCACATCCATAGTGAACGTCTGACATGTGACACTTTCTCCCAATAAGGGTCTCCTTTCCTCGGTTTAATAATCACATATGGGTCCTCCCAACTCGCGAAATTCAATTCTCCTAACCTTGGCGCCACTAATTCTACTAAACTTACATCCTAATAATAGTAAAGTCTATGCGATGTCCTACCTACGCGAGACGAGTCTAATCCTAAATATATCCCTAGTGCACAAGGCCTCTCTCAACTCCCGACATTTGCTTGGTTTCATGCGTGGGACATCTCACCAAGGCGAAATCCAAAAAAGGAACCCTCCCGTTACATTACTCCCTCACGTTGGCAGTCGTCGAGATATAGCGACCTAAGGCACACCAGCGGGACGTCCTAGATCCTACCACGCTAACCTACGAACGCATTTCTACTATTCTATCCTTCTGCCCATACGAAAGAAAACCTAACTAACCGAAGTGCCCAATCTTTGTGAAACACTATGAACATGATACCCAAAACATATTTCCTCAAAATTTTCCTTTTCATCAAGACTGGCTATTATCCTCAAATCAGTTTCTCTAAGTCCAACCTCACCCACCCACTGTGGCGAGAGGACCACTTTAGTGATTTTCCATAGCATAATATTTCCATAAGCATACCATCATCACATGGCTCATAGTCTATAGTGGTTCATCCACACTACAAGACTTTTCACAAAACCAACATCCTTGCATCCTCTAACAGCTCTCCACTCCCGACGCCATTAAGAGTCATGTGTGGAGCGTCTCGCAAAGAGAAATCCAAACAAGGAACCCCTCTACACATTGACACTTGACTTCGTCGGTCATGGAGTTCCGTTATTTCAAACATGCAACCGGGATAACTAACCAAGCATAAATTCTTCTGAATTTAGCCCCTTAAATTAGTGATTTTGATATCTCGAACAAGGTAATTGAATCATTTTTATTCCATATCATTGTCAATGAATATTTCTAACAAGTATTCCGAGTTTCGTGATGGATTTTAAAGGAATTTAGTGCAAGAAAAGAGAGAAAGAAACTGGAAGAAAGGAAAAGAACAAAGGACGAAAATTCAAAGGGCAAAAGCGTAAATTTATACTCAGAGTTTGGATTCGACGCCTAAAGTAAAGTTGGAGATCTTGATTTCACAAGAGCATTGGAAGAAACGACACTCAAATCGGAGCTCGAAATCAAAAGTTATGGCCAGTCAAAGATGGGAAGAAAAAGTCAACATTTAAGAAAATCGGACCGATCCAGTAGATTTCAGTCCGATCCGAAATGGCACAATTCCAGTAGACCCCGGATTGATGCCGAACCGATGATGATCGAACCGATCCGATATGATCCAAACCGATCCGATGGAAATAAAAAAGAACTGATCCGATGGCTAAAAAATGAACCGATCCGATGCTATCCAGACCGGTCTGGGTGTGCGAAATCCTGGCATTAATTATGCAGATCATGAGGTGCATAGCTGGTAGAATCTTGCGTAGCCAACAATTCTAGCTGTCAAATTCGTGCCCTAGGTAACCGGAGTGCTATAAAAGACCAAGCCCTACCCCATTCCAAATGAGGAGTCGAATTAGAGAGAGAAATTCAGAAGTTAGGAAATCCTTTTAGAAGTTTTCATAAACCCTAGTTTGCAAGGCTGAGTGAGAAGAAGTTTTTTGGATTCAAGATATTTGATTTTCATGTTGCTGAATACAAGTATAAAATTTCCATTGTCTTAGTTATTATTTCTTTTCAATTCAACTCTTGATTGTTTTGTAATTTGTTACCAATGTTTGTTAGATCCATAATTCCATGTATTGGTATGAATTTGTTTTCTAGAAAAATCATGTCCAGCTAAATTCCCCAGGGTTGGGGTACATGAATTCATTTCGAGATAAATTACCTATGTAGAAAATAGAGGGTAAATTAAATCTTGACCGAATCGTGTATGGAAATTCTACGAACATAGCCAATCTTTTAATCTCTCTTGCCCTGGGTACTTGGGATGTTTAAGAATGCTATGCAAGTGAAATTATCCATTCACCGCTTTATATATACCTTTGATTTCATATGATGCGTGCTATATATCTCATATATGTAATGCTTAGGGTCTATAAAGATTGGATTTAGTCAAAAATTTCAATTTACAATTCTAGTATTCTATACGGTAATTTACTAAGGTTTGAGGGATTGTACCCCACCCTATTTTCTCTCATTTTCAAATCTAATTTCTCTACAATTCTTAATATTTTTGTGCACATTCTATTTCATCACCAATTGGAAATTTACAACCATCAATCATCTTTTCATTTATTTTAGAGGAATCATTTCAAGGTTAAATAACTATTCCTATAAAAGTGCCAATTTTTTATCCTTGTGGATACGATCCCGACTTGTCAGATTATTACTAACGCGACAGGCTTGCACTTGAGCTTAGATAGAACGCATTTTTGAGACAAATTCTCTGTCGCGCCAAGTTTTTGACGCCGTTGTCGGGGATCGAAAATTGATGATTCGTAGGAAAGTGGATTTAATGCTAAAGTGATTTCCATAAAATATATATATATATTTTCTCTCATCTCTTATGAGTTTACATGCAGAATTCAACTCCCACCCAAGTTCACGGAAATTCTATTGCTGAAGCAAATTCTGAAAATTCTCACACCACTGATTCTCCTCATTTTTGGGTTCCACCTCCATCGCTTAATAATTCAATCACAAGTCGCTCCTTGAGTCAAACACTGAGTGAAGGTTCTGAATCGTTGGGTAGCAATATGTCGGTGCACGGTAGTATTGGTGTTGGTGCTGGAGAGGAAGAAATACCATATCCTCCCATGAAAGATCTTTTATTTCCAGAGAGAACTGTTACCCCTGGTTGCATTTTACTCCCGTATAATGCCGGTCAGTTCCACTTTCGAAATGGTATGATCCAAATTCTTTCCACAACACAAAACCAATTCTGTAAAAGCCCAAATACAAGCTTTTCGACAAAATGAAAATTAAGCTTTTGATAAGTGTTGGGAGAGATTTCAGGATTTAGTTAATGCTTGCCCACATCATGGATTCGAAAAACATCATCTTATTTCATTTTTCCATCAAGGCCTTACTTTAGCATCTAAACAACTTGTTCAAACCATGTGTGAAAGACCTTTTAGGGAGTTAGATTCGAGCGATGTTGAGGCTCATCTGAAATATGTAGCGGAGACTACACAAGCATGGGATGTTTCTGACCCCAATAGTCAAAGTAAAAATCGACAAGTATCCAACTTCTCTGCTGCGTCCGGTATTTATCACTTGGACAAGGACACGTTGTTAGATCGAAAATTTGACCAATTGGAAAAGAATTTCATAGACATGCTTGAAGTGCGATTAAAAGAAGTAGCTGGACCCATGCAAGCTGGAAAGGGGAAAGTGTGTGCCATTTGTTCTTCTGGTCATTCTACTAAAGGATGTCCTACCATCCCTACATACAAGGCAATGTACACTGAATAAGTTGAGGCGATAGGGGGGTTTCGCGGAAACTTTAATGTACCGTAAGGGAATGCATATAATCAATCTTGGAGGACTCATCCTGGTTTCAACTATGGACAACCACAAGGGGGGATGGCTCCTAACCCACATGTGGCCCCACCCCAACCCCTCAATTTCACCAATTAGCTCCTCCGATGCAAGCTCCTATGCAGTTACCACCTCCTGGTCCGTATATCGCTCCACCTAGGCGATCTCTTGAAGATAATCTGAATCAATTCATCCAATCTCAAAAGGAGAGCAATGCAAAGTATGATCGAATGTTCACGGAAATTCATACTAGCATCTCTAGGTTGCAATCTGCAGTGAATACTCAGGAAAAGGGTAAATTCCCAGCTCAAGGCCAAAGACCCCCTCTTCAAGGCCAAACCACGATTAGCTCCACATCATCGCAATGTCAAGCTGTCACTACCCTCCGTAGTGGCCGCGTAATTGATCTAGCGCCAACACTTCCCAAGGAATGTAAAGCTAAGGAAGCGTCAGAATCTGAGGAGACTCCATTGACCATGGAAGATAAAGATGAGGGAGTTGAACCTGAAGTCGAAATACAACTGCCCACTGCTGCTCCATTCTCTCAACGCTTAGCACCACCAAAAAAAGGGGCTTCGCGAACGGAAGTGTTAGATGTCTTGAAGCAAGTAAAGTTGAACTTGCCATTTCTGGATGCCCAACAAATTCCAGCATATGCCAAGGTCATCAAAGATCTTTTGACTATCAAATGACAGCTCAAGGTGAAGAAGAACGTTTTCTTGGCACAAAATGTGAGCTCGGTCCTTCTTAATGATCTCCCACCAAAATTCAAAGATCCCGGGGCACCCATAATTTCGTGTGTCATAGGAGAGAGTAGAGTGGAAAAAGCATTGTTTGACTTAGGTGTGAGTGTGAACATCCTTCCATACTCTATCTATAAGCAGCTTGATTTAGGTGATCTAAAACCTACCCGAATCACTCTATAGTTAGCTGATCGAACAGTGAAAGTGACTCGTGAGGTTATGGAGGACGTGATAGTACAAGTGGACACGTTCTACTTCCTTGTTGATTTTGTCATTTGGGACACTGAGCCTTCTCCCCATGCGAGAAATCATGTTCCAATAATATTGGGCCGTCTATTTTTAGCTACTGCTAATGCTTTGATGAATACACGGAATGGCCAAATGCAACTCACTTTTGGAAACATGACTCTGGAGACCAATATTTTCAATGTCGCTCAGCAAAAGAGTGATGAGGATGAAATTCTTGAGGTTGATATTATTTAAGAGGTGGTTGGTGAACACATCGAGAAGATCAGAGAATAAGAATTCTTATACTGAGTTTGAGCGTGAGGTGGAAGAGTTGGAAACGTGGTTACAAGAAGAAGTGAATGTTAAGATTTGAAGAGATGTTGACTGGATTTCTAGATTTGAAGAATTACCTCGAGGGAGTCACCCATGATCCCCTCTGAAAATAGATTTCCTAGTCTTCAGTTAAAGAAACTACCCTCTCATGTCAAATATTCTTTTCTGGGAGATAATGATACATTCCCTGTTGTTGTTTCTTCCAGTTTAAAAAAAGAGCAAAAGGGCATGTTGTTGAATGTGTTGCGGAAGCATAAAAGTGCGTTTGGTTGGACTATAGCAGATTTGAAAGGTATAAGTCCATTGATTTTTACCCATAAAATCCATCTTAAGGAGGAGGTGAAGCCCTCACGTGAGATGCAAAGGCGACTAAACCCAACCATGAAAGATGTAGTTCGAGCGAAAATCATCAAATTGCTAGATGCTGGGATTATCTATCCCATTTCTGATAGTAAATGGGTGAGCCCAATTCAGGTCGTTCCAAAAAAGTCGGGTATGACCGTGGTTGAAAACACTAAGGGAGAATTAATACCTCAACGCATCACCACCGGGTGGCGTGTTTGCATAGACTATCGAAAGCTCAATGCCGGAACCAGAAAAGACCATTTTCCCTTGCCGTTCATCGATCAAGTGATTGAATGAGTGGCGGGCCATCCTTACTACTATTTCCTAGATGGGTATTCTGGCTATAATCAGATTGAAGTGGATGTACTTGATCAAGAAACGACGACTTTTACATGTTCATTTGGCACGTTTGCCTATAAACGTATGCCTTTGGGGCTATGTAATGCGCCAGCCACTTTTCAAAGGTGCATGCTAAGTCTCTTTAGTGACATGATGGAAAGAGGTCTTGAGGTTTTCATGGACAATTTCAGCGTTTTCGGTTCATCTTTTGACTAATGTTTAGCTAATCTTGAAAGAGTTCTATTCCGGTGTGTGGAAAAAGACTTAGTCCTCAATTGGGAAAAATGCCATTTTATGGTCACCGAGGGCGTAGTTTTAGGCCACATAGTCTCATCTAGGGGAATTGAGGTTGATCGAGCAAAAATTGAAGTAATAGCTGAGTTACCCCCGCCAAAATCACTTAAAGATGTGAGGTCCTTCTTAGGCCATGCTGGATTTTATAGGAGATTTATCAAAGACTTTAGCGCGATCTCTAGACCTTTGAGTATTCTTCTAATGAAGGACACTCCGTTTGAATGGAATAAAGCATGCCAAGAAGCTTTTGATAAACTGAAAAGCATGCTAATATCCGCTCCTATCATGCAAGCTCCTGACTGGTCACTCCCATTTGAGCTCATGTGTGATGCAAGTGATTACGTGATTGGGGCTGTTCTTGGACAAAGAAAAGACAAGAAAGCTCACATTATTTACTATGCTAGTAGGACATTATCTGGTCCCCAGCTTAACTACTCTACCATAGAGAAAGAATTACTAGCAGTCGTTTTTGCTCTCGACAAATTCCGCTCTTACATTGTTGGGTCGCCCATTATTTGCTTCACTGATCACTCAGCCCTCAAATATCTTCTTACCAAGAAAGATGCCAAACCGCGTCTAATAAGGTGGATCCTACTCTTACAGGAGTTTAATCTCTCGATTCAAGACAAGAAAGGAGTAGAAAACGTCGTTGCTGACCATTTGTCATGCCTCTCGTCCGACGTACCTATTGATCCTATTCCCATAGACGAGCATTTTCTGAATGATTATCTATTCGCTACTTCTTCTCTCACCTAGTTTGCGGATATAGTCAATTACCTTGTCACTGGAGTTGTTCCCTCTAATTGGAGTCCGCAAGAGAGAAGGAAGTTCATCACATGGTCACGCATGTTCTTTTACGATGATCTATATTTGTTTAAGTATTGTACTGATAAAATCATCCGGAAATGTGTACCTGATGAAGAAATCCAAGGGGTAATTCAATTTTGTCATACGGAAGCATGTGGAGGTCATTTTTCCAAAAATAAAACTGCTGCGAAAATCCGGCAAAGCGGTCTCTACTAGCCCACAATCTTTCGGGATGTGAATACTTTTTCCAAATCATGCGATAGATGCCAAAGAATGAGAGCTATTACTCGCCGTGACATGATTCCATTGATCCCAATACTAGTCTTGGAGTTGTTTGATTGTTGGGGTATGGACTTCATGGGGCCCTTTCCCCCTTCTTTTGGTTTTCTATACATCCTCGTCGCTGTAGACTACGGCTCAAAATGGGTAGAGGCCATAGCTACAAGGACAAATGACAATAAGGTGGTGATAAAATTCATTCAAACAAATATCCTTTCTCGATTCGAAGTTCCAAAGGCTATAATCAGTGATAATGGTACTCATTTTTGCAATAGGCCTATGGAAAAGCTAATGCGAAAGTATGGAGTTGTCCATAAAGTTGGAATAACTTATCACCCTCAATCGAATGGCCAGGCCGAGCTCGCCAATCGGGAAATAAAAAATATCTTGGAAAAGACAGTCGAACCTAATAGGAAAGACTGGTCTCTCAGATTGAATGATACGCTCTGGGCGTATAGAACTGTATACAAGAATCCCCTTGGGATGTCCCCATTTCGTTTTGTATATGGCAAGCCTTGTCATCTTCCGGTTGAAATTGAACACAAAGCGTATTGGGCTATCAAAAGAGTGAACTTTAACATGTAAAATGCCAGTGAAACACGTAAAGTTCAGTTGAACGAGTTGGAAGAAATACGCAATGATGCGTATGAAAGTGCTAAAATCTCCAAAGAACGAATGAAACGAGCTCACGACAGAATCATTCGACGGAAGGAATTTCATTCGGGACAAAAAGTACTTCTCTAGAACTCGAGGTTGCACTTGTTTCCCGAAAAATTGCGATCGCGATGGTCAGGACCATTCATTGTGAAGGAAGTATTTCCCCATGGAGCTGTTGAACTAGAGGATCAAAAAGGGGGAAACACATTCAAGGTCAACGGACAACATCTCAAGCCGTATTTGGAAGCGGTCGTCATGGAAGCCGACACAATCTGGTTGTCGGACCCCATTTATGGGGATTGAGTGAAAAAGAAAAGAAAGGTCGTCGCACCCCCGACGTATATGGGGTGAGTGTTGTGTATAATAGTCTTAGGATGTTAGGAGTCGTAGATATGTGTTATAACCAGAGTAGGGAATCCAATACATGTCTTGGGGGTGTTTCAGATTTCGGTGAACATTTCAGGAATTTTGAGGTTCAATTACATTGAAGGAAGGATTGGAATGGAAAAATCAGGCTAACTGTGAGAAGGAAAGAAAAACTGTGGGAAGGAAAGAAAAGCAGGGAAATTTCTAGAAATTCAGCATATCGGACCGGTCCGGCCCTGAATAAAAAGAACCGATTCGGTACAATCGGATCGGTCTAATCTTAAACCGGATCGATCCGACAATCTGCAGTCGCGCCCCTTCCCGAGGTTAAAACCCCTTCAATCCACACCACATTCATTCCCCCAATCCATTTCTATCCCCAAAAATTTCGTCCACTCTATTTCCCCCATCCATTCCCCCATTTTCCATCATCCCAACTATAAATACCCACATCCCCCACACCAATTCCTTCACACCTTCATTACCATACTCTTCTCTCCCTTTCTGTCTAATTCTTCCATACCCATGGCTGCTCCCCAGAAATATAATTCCATTGAAGTCCTGCCCGACGGCAATGGCGAATATCGTTCGCGCCGTGAAGCAAATTGGTGCCGTCGTTTCTTCAATCCGAGAAGGAAAATCCACATCGAGCGCCAAGTGCTTTGGGATCAGCTGCCTAATTTTGTCACAGGCATGTTCATGTCCAGAGGCTGGTGCAGATTTTTCAATAAACCATACGAGGCTGTATGGGAGAATGAAGTGCGTCAGTTTTATGGTCCGTTCATACGCCCCGCTGATTTCGAATCTCAAGCTTTTGTGGATTCAACATCGATATTGTTCTCGCTTGAACTTATGGCCTAGAAACTTGAGTCCAAAGGTGTGGTCACTCCAGCCCAATTTGCTTATCCTAGTCCTGATCCTGTTCTCACCAAAGCTGTTTGCATATCTCAAATCGCGCTGGGTGCGGTTTGGGATACCGAGACCTTTCCTGTTGGTTGGCTACCCAACAAGGCAAATATCACCTTCCACATCATTTGTGCCAATATTTTGCAAACTCCAAATGATTCGACTATGCGCCCGCATCAAGCTACTATGATGTACCATTTGTTTGACCATGCAACTGTCATCAATTTGGCCCACACGTTTTACAATGATATTATATTTGCGACGCTGGACAAAAAGGGTAGGGCCCCTCTTCCTTATCGACGCCTCATTACCTCCTTTCTTAAGGACGCCGGAATTGTTCCACCACAAGATCTTATCCACTTGCCCAAGCCACTTGGACAAGAATACCGCACTCGAAGTGAAAAGCAAATCCAGCTAATCCATGCGCGGCGAGGAGGCAATGATGACTCAAGTGATGAGGAGGCTGCTGAACAGGAGGACGTTGCTGATGAAGATGTTGAGATGGAAGAAGGTGAGGAGGAAGAGTATGATGAAACTGCTAATCCGGATTATGTTCCGGTTGGTACGGGTTTGACTGAGCGCGTTTTTTCTCTTGAGACGCATTTTGACGGGTTTATGACATCATACGAGAGGGACATGAGTTTGGTACTGCGTATGCATGCTGATTTGTACCGTCTCCAGTCGGGTCCCGAAGCCCCCCTTCCTGCTTATTACTATAATCCATATGACCCTGCTGCCCCCGGATCTTCCCGCCCCCCATCCACCCCGATCCTCCGGTTATGTTATATTAGTTATGTTTGTTATCCTTTGCTTACACATTTGTGTTGTAATATACAGTTTTAGTATGGACTTTGCTTGTTTTATTTATCGCACTTCTTATTTTGTCCTATTTTGCTCTATCGTCTATTTGATTGAGGACAATGCAAATCACTAAGTTAGGGGGGATGATAAGTGCGTATTCATAAAACTTCGCGTATATATATATCTTCAAAATAAATAAAAATTGGAATTTAAAATTTTCAAAAATATCACCTTTATTCTATTTAAAGTCTCAAATTGTTAACAATCAATTGCACTAAGCCAAAATTGACCAAAGATGGAAATTGAAAGAAAATTAACGACTTTACGAATAAGTGTAGAGATTGATCAAACCCGGTGAGATTTCGAGCCTTTCAATTTTTTATGAATTTTTAAATCAATCCGAGTTTATGATTAACTCAAAGTTCTTTTCAGCATTTTAATAAGTCGTTGATGATCTCAATCCTTTATTTTGATCGGTTATGGGAAATGTGTGAAATGTTGTCTCGAAATTTGTGCTAAATATATCTCTAAACTTAATTAATCTCGAGATGCATATGGTAATGTGATTAGCAATTTGGATAATGAAGTAGGCCCTCGTTTGTTTAACCCAAAAATATTAGCCAAAATAAAGTTGTGAAAAAAATTATCCCTTTGCAACCCACTTTGAGCCTAATATAATATTTCCCTTTCGTTTGATAACCCAAAAAACCCAATTGGCTCCGAATTGTGGAAAATTAGAAATTCATCAAGTAAGTCCAAATTGTGCAATAAAAAGGGGCAAGAGAAAAACAGAAAAAAATGCTCAACAAAAAATAGCAAGAAAAAAAAGGAAAAAAAAAAAGAAATTAGAAAAAGAAAGAGAAAAATGAGCAAATGCCCAAAAAAAGCACTAAGGGACGTCATAAGGACATTTTCCAATTCCGAACAATCCGCCTATTCCCAATTTTACCCGTTACACTTTTTAACCCGAAAAGTCCTAACCGAGTCCGAATGGCGAAATTAATTACTGCATGGAGAGATAAGATATGAAAAGATAATAAAAGAGATTAAAATGGCACGATTAAGAGATGATGTTTCCCGTTTCCTAATAGCCGTACTCCGATGATGAGATCTTTGCACCATATATTTCCTTTTTTTCAATTTTGTATGCGTGAATTTGTGTCCATTATATTTACTCTTTATATCATGCATACCGAGAGAAAATAACCACAATCCGAGTGATTCATTTGTGAGTGCATCCGTAAGAGTTTGAATCAAAACGAATTTTCGGAAAGTAACGTAATGCTCAATCGGTGGAAATTTGAGGTTTAATTTCTGGCTTTGCACACACACACTATGGTTTGAGATATTTGAATATGAATTTATGGTGATTATTTTTCGAAAAGTTTAAATTGTACAATTTTTTAAGTATTTTGATATTTATTTGAGTCAATAAAGAATTTTGTGGGTGTATTCACTGCAAACCCTCATGAGACAAAACTCGTCCTACTAGGGTAACCTAGGGGTTTAAAGGCTTGTTGCATATGCTCAATGCAATCGCTTGCCTGCGAAAGTGGAATTTTAAGTTAAAAAAGGAATTTTCAAGAGTGGAATTTTGGTTAGATTCATTTACATTGCCCGGGACGCGCAAAGTCCTAAGTTAGGGGGATTTGACTAAGCATAAATTCTTCTGAATTTAGCCCCTTAAATTAGTGATTTTGATATCTCGAACAAGGTAATTGAATCATTTTTATTCCATATCATTGCCATTGAATATTTCTAACAATTATTCTGAGTTTCGTGTATTTCTGATGGATTTTACACGAATTTAGTGCAAGAAAAGAGAGAAAGAAACTGGAAGAAAGGAAAAGAACAAAGGAAGAAAATTCAAAGGTCAAAAGCGTAAATTTATACTCAGATTTCGGATTCGACGCCTAAAGGAAAGTTGAAATTCTTGATTTCACAAGAGCATTGAAAGAAACGACACTCAAATTGGAGCTCGAAATCAAAAGTTATGGCCAGTCAAAGATGGGAAGAAAAACTCAACATTGAAGAAAATCGGACCGATCTGGAAGATTTTGGACCGATCCGAAACGCCATAATTCCAGTAGACCCCGGATTGATACCGAACCGATGATGACCGAACCGATCCGATATGATCCGGACCGATCCGATGGAAATAAAAAAGAACCGATCCGGTGGCTAAAAAACGAACCGATCCGATGCTATCCGGACCGGTCCAGGTGTGCGAAATCCTGGCATTAATTATGAAGATCATGAGGTGCATAACTGGTAGAATCTTGCGCAGCCAACAATTCTAGCTGTCAAATTCGTGCCCTAGGTAACCGGGGTGCTATAAAAGACCAAGCCCTACCCCATTCCAAACGGGGAGTCGAATTAGAGAGAGAAATTCAGAAGTTAGGAAATCCTTTTAGAAGTTTTCATAAACCCTAGTTTGTAAGGCTGATTGAGAAGAAGTTTTCTGGATTCAAGATATTTGATTTTCCTATTGCTGAATACAAGTATAAAATTTCCATTCTCTTAGTTATTATTTCTTTTCAATTCAACTCTTGATTGTTTTGTAATTTGTTACCAATGTTTGTTAGATCCATAATTCCATGTATTGGTATGAATTTGTTTTCTAGAAAAATCATGTCCAGCTAAATTCTCCAGTGTTGGGGTACATGAATTCATTCCGAGATAAATTACCTATGTAGAAAATAGAGGGTAAATTAATCTTGACCGAATCGTGTATGGAAATTCTACGAACATAGCCAATCTTTTAATCTCTCTTGCTCTAGGTACTTGGGATGTTTAAGAATGCTATGCAAGTGAAATTATCCATTCACCGCTTTATATATACCTTTGATTTCATATGATGCGTGCTATATACCTCATATATGTAATGCTTAGGATCTATAAAGATTGGATTTAGTCAAAAATTTCAATTTACAATTCTAGTATTCTATACGGTAATTTACTAAGGTTTGAGGGATTGTACCCCACCCTATTTTCTCTCATTTTCAAATCTAATTTCTCTACAATTCTTAATATTTTTATGCACATTCTATTTCATCCCCAATTGGAAATTTACGACCATCAATCATCTTTCCATTTATTTTAGAGGAATCATTTCAAGGTTAAATAACTATTCCTATAAAAGTGCCAATTTTTTATCCCTGTGGATACGATCCCGACTTGTCGGATTATTACTAACGCGACATGCTTGCACTTGAGCCTAGATAGAACGCATTTTTGAGACAAATTCTCTGTCGCCTCAATAACACTATCCCCTATTCTAACAAAAAGGTGATCTGAACTCCTATATCTAACTAAGAGTCTCACCAACCTGCGCTCGCACTAATTTTCAAGTCCTTGCACAAGCCCATAATGAACTTAATCTAACAGCTCAACAATAATCCTGCGGCCTTAAATCATATCTATAAGGTCGCCACGCATTCAAATCACGATAAGGAAACCTCTGCTCATCGAAGTTCCATTTACCCACATCAATAAAGGCGAACTCAACCTGTATTCAGGTGAGATATCGCAACAACAACATGTTCCACCCTGGAACTGGGGACACGCTAGTCTTGCCATCATTTGCCTGCTATCGCTCTGAATATACCATAATATCATACATATATACACAAAATATAAACACCCGCCCCTATGACGAGTGAGAGAAAATAAAATCCCGCTACCGCGGAAAATACATAGGCATACATTATATAATGTTATCGATACCGCCACAAAACTCAAATTACACACACGAGTCTAGGGCTAACGAACACCTCGACTTTATCTAGTCACACCAAATATACCTCCTACATTGAGGTAAAACTCATAATAACCACTTTATCCTGCTCCTTACAATCATCTTACTAGTCCTCATAACTTTTTCGTTAGAAGAAAATTCCACTACAAGCTTCAACCTTATAGCTCCAACTAAGCCCCACCTCCTGCCGCCATCCAAGCCTCGCACACAAATCTCAATTGAGCGCGCAAAAGATTACTATAACCTTATAAAATGGCAGGAGAATGAAATCTCACCACAGGAATTCAACAATCCTAAACATAAGGCTCTATAACAATTCGAGAGCAACGCTGAAAGCGTAGTACATCCGCACAGATTCCTAAGGACACTAGAACCTGATGCTCTCATACCATCTGTGACACCCCGCCTGATAAGATACCGGGCGATCACTCCTATATCAAATTTTAACAGGAGTTTCATATCGATCATTCTTAGCATCACTGTCGAAAATCCATTTAATTACTAATAACCTATTAGGCCGGTGTCAAAATTTTACTTAACTACTCTTTTTAACAACTACAATTTAAAAACATCCACACAAATTTTGCAGAAATGAAATAAAATAACCGAACACTCGGTCAAAATATACAACCATATCAAATGCTGTACTCAAAGAATAAATAAATGCAAATGGACCATTGGCCCGAATGTGTATACAGTACCTCCCATCTAGATTACAAGGACAGAAGCGTCTACTGAGAACCTGCATGCATCCACAGCTGCTGCAGCTGACGTCTGACTCGAAAGAAATGTCATCCAGGCGTCCCTGTGTTTGGACACCTATATAATAAATATATAGCAAGAAAGGGAAAAGTAGACAGAGCCTGAGTTTTGAAAATATTTAGCAAGTGCATAAATGCCTTATTTTTAGAAAAAGGTTTTATCTCATATTTAAATTTGGTATTGCACTACCATGAGATACCCATCACCTCTCCACTAACAGTGCACTCCTAGCGCATCCCTCTAAACATCCTAGTCAAGCTACCCTGCTAAACTAGTCTATCACCCAACCACTATCAACCCTAGATAGTCCAAGAAATGTACTAAGGGCTAAACTTCTCCCCAGTCTCAACACTAAGCCATGTTCGTGCGTGGGGTGTCTCGCAAAACGAAATCCAAACAAGTAACCCCCCCGATACACTACTACGCGACAAGGTCGGTCGTCGGGATCCATTAGACCCTCGGTACTCGATTCATCCATATATATATTCATATTACAATATATACATCCGGATCTATCTCCCGGAATGAGAATTCATTTACTTAATTTCTTTTTTTATCTCAAAACTTTCTATTTCCCTTCTCATATACAGGAAATGTATTTAAAAGCCAATTCATTATCATAAATTGCTTTAACAAATCATATATCTTTTCAAAAGCCAGTTTTATTATCATAAAAATGATTTTCAGTTTCAAAATATCCCATTTCCCTTTTTATATTCAGGAAATGTATTTAAAAGCCATTTTTATTATCATAAAAATGCTTTTACCATATCATATGCTTCCACTTCCCTTCTTCCATCCGGTAAGTGTTACCGAAGCCAAAACATTTATCCCATTTCCCTTCTTCCATCCAGGAAATGTATTTAAAGCCAATTTATTATCATAAATTGGTTTTACATATAACGCGTTCTAAGACCGTCCGTCCGGATTTCCCCACTGTGCGCGCCCCTAAATGGCTATCATCTTCCAGGGCCTATCATCAAGACAACCTGTGATCCTACAACACAAGACGTTGGGAAGCGTCCATATGCTTGCGGGATAGTCAAGACCACACCCGAAATCTCCTAACCAGCGCAAAAATATACAATTAACGCTCATATGGCCTATAGGACTATATCCACCCTGCATTCATTAGCCAGGGGGCTTCACCATACGTACGCAACTTCCCTTATGATAGCGATTTAGAGAGGTGTGTATCCATATTTTATTATTTATGAAAATCATTTTCTTTCCTTTTTGAAAACATTTATATTTACATTTTCAAAAGTCATTTATATTACATCATATATATACTTTAATCACATAGTACATATATATACCATATATTCATCCTCCAATATATATATATATATATATATATATATATATATATGGCCATAATTGCCAATCTCATCTAGCGATGATCCATAATCCCAAAGATTCCCTCAAGGAATCATAATCATGCATTCATATTCGCATGGTACTAAACCCAAAGTATTTCCTCACTTTGATTCTAACAAATACCTTATTCTCATTTAAGGGCTTATACATAAACCCGAATGTCTCTTGTCCCAAAACATTAATTAACTCCATACCTCGGATCACACTCTAAATAAATTCGAGGTTTAATTATCCTCAATTCATCATCTCGGAGTCCTAACATCCCATTTAGAAACTCCTATAATAATCTCCAAAATCATAATTTTAAGTCTCCCTAAACTTAAAAGGAGAAAACCTCAAAAATTTTCCAGGACCGAATCAATTCGGCCTGCCCGAATTGATTCGCTGGCCACCGAATCGATTCGAAATGGTTCTACTTTCAAACTGTCTCTTACCGAATCGATTCGGCCTGTCCGAATTGATTCGGCTTGTCCGAAAATCCCAAATCTTCTTGGGGTTTTATATATAACCCAAAACCCAAAATTTAATCCACTCACCATTTAAACTATAAGTCGGATTTATTACTACAAACCCGAAGTTTTCATCTCTCATCAATTCCTTTAGAGGTCCTAACACTCTATTTGAGAACCCCTAATATTTATCTCCAAATAATTCTAGCCTTAATTTTTGACTAACTATTTTGATCTCGGACAGCTTTCCGTAGAAAAATCACTATAAATCCAAAAAAAATCAGAAAAATACGGGGTTAGCGCCCATGTGGCGGTGTTGAAGAGACCTACAAATTTAATTTTTCGACCAAGTGCTGAATCGATTCGTATCAAGGCCGAATCGATTCGTTTAACACGCAGGTCCTACTATTCATCGTCTTCTTCGAGACGGTTTCGACCATTAAAGCTTCTCCCAATATTTTATCGCCTCACCCAACGTCCTACAACCTCAACCAACTACAAATACACATATATTAAGGGTTCTAAACATCCTAGAACCCTAAACCACCAATTAATTTAGGTTAAAACCTAAGTTTCTCCAATTAACAAATTTTAGGGGTTTATTCGTTTTAACTCCCAAAAACCCGTTTTATTCACGAATACCCAACCCAAAATCTTTAGGGTTTGTTTATAACAAACTACGATATGAGATTTATGCTCAAAAGTAAATAAAGCAAGTAAACACTTGCCTTGTGGATATAATCCGATGACCTCGATCTGAATCCCGCGGAGTTTGGCCAGAACCTCCTCTTTTCTCTCCTCCTCTCTCTCTTCTCTCTCTTTTCTTCCTTTCTTTCTTCTTTTCTCCCTATTCTCCTCTTTATATAAGAAGAAAAGGGTTTAACCCCCTAAAACCCAAAAATGACTCGTTTACTCAATGACGAGCCTATTTAACTCCAAAATTCCCCGAAACTCAATTTCGACAATCGGACACTCTTTTTCGACTATCTCGGACATTCCGAGACTCACGGTGCAGTCGAAATTTCCATTCGAGGTACTTGACCTCAAATCACTATTCTAACCCATATAACTTAATGCGGGTTTTCCAATTAAAATCTTACCTCTTTTGTCGCTTTACTCCACGACGCCATATAATTAAAATGCTTCGACCTATTTAGTCCCAAGAATAATCACAACACCCATCGAAAATCATTAAATCCTCGAGAAACCCCAAAATCACTATTTCGAGAATGTTAATACTAAATTTAGTATGCTGACGTGGACCGATTATGTGGAGACACGTGTCAACTTACATGGCACCCGCAAACATTTTTGAACAACACCATGACCCCGAGGAACTAAACCTCCCCGACCAACTCAGAACGCTCCGAGCAGCAAGTGTTCTCCGAGGAACTCTACTGTACCGAGCAGCTCATGTATACCGAGTACTTAGGCGGTCCAAGCAACTCAGGCAGTCCGAGCTACACCTCGTACAGAGCATTTATAACCGAATAATTAAGAGGATTGAATGCGCATTAAATGCTGATTATTATCATACAGATGTACACGCCTATTGGATAGCTATGTAATATTCTCTCGCATGTACAGCCTCAAGGATATAAATACATTGTAACCTCCTCATTAGCAGGGGGACTCAGAATTTCTTGGTAAACCCATTATCGAGAATTCTGCAAACAGTCAGCAATAACACAAACAGTGGTCATATGACATTCTTTCAAGGTTGAACCACTTTAAAAATATCTTGTCTTATTTATTTTTTATTAGTGATTAAATAATTAGAGATAATCTAATCTTTTACATCAACAGATTGGCTCCGTCTGTGGGAAACGACTTAAACTATCATTTTTTACCAAAATAATTCATCTCCAATGGCTGATAATCCTGAATCCAGTAATCGAAACACTGGAAACCCCCAAAATCCATCCACTCCTCCAAGTGTCCAAGATCTGGCTAGAATAATGGCTAATTTAGCTCAGGGCCAGACCTCCATGCAGGAAACCATGCGACAACTCATGCAAACTATCCAGGGTGGAGCACCTGCCCATTCAGGACAACGAAGCATTCAAAGAAATACCCAATTGCCTTCCTCACGAACTAGCCGAACATTACTCCCAGAGGAATCTCGATCTAGACATGTCGATTCATATCGCACTGATAGATCTAATGATTTTTCTTATCAACCTGGCCGAACTTCATCAGTACGAGCCACAGATACTGAACAAAACGTCACTCTATCTCCAGAAAGGACCAGTGCTCTTGAAAGATTGAGTAGAGTCTCTCCCTTAGATCGTTTGGGCCCTAGGAGGAATAAAAGTCCCCCTAGGATGGTGTCGAGGAACTCTCAACGATTCTCTGATTTAAAGGAAGGTTCTGCCCAATCCCGACCAGCTGCTCGTCGTGAAAGATCCCAAGAGGCAAATTCAACACGATCAGTTGCTCGGACCAACAGGCCCGAGGAGGCAAATAACGCATGTAAAGGCTATATTCAAAGGTTGAAGGATAGATTAGGGGAGATGGTTAAGGCCAAGAATCCTCTACAAAGAACTTTTGTCCAAGGGACACCTTTTATCCAAGCAATTGTGGATTTTCCCACACCATCAAAGTTCAAAGCCCCAGTGGTAACACCAAAATATGATGGAAAAACTGATCCTGTTCTACATATAGAACAATATCAGACAGCTGCTGATATCTATGTTGTTCCAGACGAGATGCGATGTAGGGCATCTTTCGGAACTCTCACTGGATCTGCTCAAATATGGTACAACAATCTTCCTCGGGGGAAGATTGTAAATTTCTTTCAACTGACCGAGCTCTTTATTGGAAACTTCTGTTTTGGACCAAAACCAGTTAAGCGAGTAGCACACTTGTTAAGTGTTAGACAAAAAGCAGGTGAGAGCACCAGGGATTATATTACTTGTTTCAATAACGAGAAGCTCGAAGTTATTGATTACGAGGGAAAGACAGCAATCACTGCTCTGATGAGTGGATTGTTGCCAAATAAATTGTACTATACTCTAGCCAAAGATCCACCTAGGGCCATGTCAGAATTAATGGCAAAAGCAGCCAAAATCATGAATGCCGAGGAAGCCATGGCTGCAAAGAAGAGCATGGACACTAAGGAGACCAGATTTGAGGCCGAGAAGATTAAGAAGAAGGATCAGAAGAATAATGGTGGTAACAAGCAGTCAAAAGCAAAGCAAGCATTGGAACAGTTGAAGAAATTTAAAAACTATACTCCTTTGAAGGTAGATATAAACCACGTTCTGGAAGAGATCAAGAACAGCGAGGAGTTAAACTGGCCAGAGAAAATGAAGATAGATCCCGACAAGAGGAATAAGGCCAAATATTACGAGTTCTATAAAGACCATGGTCACATGACCAAAAATTTCATAGCTCTTCAAAATGAAATCGAAGCACTCATCAGACGAGGAAATCTGTCCAAGTATGTTGATCGCATAAATGAAGGAAAAAGCAACGACCGAGCAAGACAGAGGTCTAGATCTCCTCATCGAGCAGAAGAAAATAAGAAAAGAGGTCATGAAGATGATCCAGAAGACAACCCCGATCTCCCCAAAAGACCAAGACAGCCATAGCGTGAGGTATTTTCAATTCGTTTTGGATCATTTGACTGTAATGTTATTACAGGTGGAGATGCAGGAGGTGGAGACCTTACTGCAGAGAGGAAAGCATACCTCAATGAGGCTCAAGCTTGTTCATATATTCAACGAATAAATCTAGCTGAGGATGATCGCCCGAGGAAGGTGAACAAAGAAAAACTAGTCATCAGATTCTCCAAGAACGACCTCGCAGGTGTGTTATATCCTCATGATGATCCATTGGTGATCAAAATGAGGATGAAGGAAGTAATGATCTCAAGAGTACTGGTGGATAACGGTTGCTCGACGGATATCATATTCTACTCATGCTTCGACAGCTTAAATTTAAAGTTGTCTCAATTGGAGCCTTATCACAGGCCCCTCCTCGATTTTGCTGGCGAGAAAGTTTTTCCACTTGGGACAATCAAGTTGGATATGTTCATCGGTACATGGCCTGCTTGTTGAACAGAAAGAGTGCAATTTTTTATGATGGATAAGAATGTTCAATCAGCTTATAATATCATCATGGGAAGGGTAGGATTAAAGAAGTTCAAAGCAGTACCAGCTATTGTACATCAATGCCTAAAATTTCCAACTAACTTTGGAGTAGGAATTATGAAGGGTGACCAAAAAGTAGCTCGGGAATGCTACTATTCATCAACCGAGCAAGAAGAACTGGATGAATCCAGGAGAAAGACTACCACCTATCAAGTGGATGAAGGTGCAGAAATTGAAACGTTAGATCCTAGAGACGAGTCGCAGCTCGTAAAAAGTCAGGTGGTGGAAGCTACTGAAAATGTCATTCTGGATGAAAAACACCCAGAACGTACAACTCAAATCGGTTCATCGTTGGATACCCCATTAAAACAGGAATTGATAGACTTCCTAAAAAGAAGAAAACAAACTTTCGCATGGAGCCACGAAGATATGCCAGGAATAGACCCAAATTTCTTGTGTCACGAACTTAATGTGAACAGGGAAATCAAACCTGTGAAGGAGCGAAGAAGAGTGTTCAGCCCGGAGAAGAATCAAGTTATATAAGAGGAGGTCGAGAAGCTTTGAAAAGCTTGCTTTATTGAAGATGTCAAATATCCAGACTGGTTAGCTAATGTGGTGATGGTGAAGAAGAAGAACAACAAGTGGAGGATGTGTGTAGACTTCACCGACCTCAACAAGGCATGCCCAAAGGATCATTTTCCTTTGCCCCGAATTGATCAATTAGTGGACGCTACCTCGGGACACGAACTATTGAGCTTCATGGATGCTTATTCCGGTTACAACCAGATTAAAATGAAACCTGAAGATAGGGAGAGTACCTCTTTTATTACCCCTAGGGGAACTTACTGTTATAATGTTATGCCTTTTGGTTTGAAAAATGCAGGTGCAACATATCAGTGGCTGATGAACAAGGTGCTTGCAGAGCAAATCAGTCGTAATATGGAGGTTTATGTTGATGATATGCTGACAAAGAGCAAGAAAGCTGCTGACCATCTAATTGATCTAGGTCAAACCTTTGATCAATTAGATAAATATCGAATGAAGTTGAACCCTACTAAGTGCATATTTGAAGTACGAGAAGGCATGTTCCTCGGGTATATTGTTAACCAACGAGGTATTGAAGAAAACCCAGAAAAGATCAAGGCTCTATTGGGGCTACGATCTCCAACGATGAAGAAGGAAGTACAAAGTCTCACAGGGCGAGTTGCAGCACTTAATAGATTTGTATCACGAGCAACTGATAGATGCCTCCCATTCTTCAAAACACTCCGGAAAACGTTTGAATGGAATGATGAATACGAGAAGGCCTTTCAAGAGTTAAAGAAATACTTGGGAGCACCCCCACTGTTGTCCAGGCCAGTGATGGGAGAAAGATTATACTTGTATCTGGCAGTTTCATAGAATGCAGTTAGCTCGGCATTGTTAAGAATGGAGGATGGAGTGCAAAAACCAATTTATTACACTAGTAAGGCCTTCCGAGGAGCAGAGATCAGATATCCAAGACTAGAAAAGTTGGCACTAGCGTTGATCGAAGCAAGTAGAAGAATGAGGCCGTACTTCCAAGCTCATACCATAGTAGTGTATACCGATATGCCACTGAGGCAAGCTCTTCATAAACTGGAGAAATCAGGGAGATTGATGTACTGGGAAGTAGAACTTGGTGAATATGACATAGTTTATGAGCCTCGATCGTCTCTTAAAGGGCAAGCAGTAGCAGATTTTATCATAGAATTCACTTATCCTGACACCTCCGAGGAGCAAAAGATGAATACCGACCAACCTGTGGATGTTACAGGATCATTAAATTTAAACCCCGATCAACTTAAGTCAGTTGACGATCAGAGGGAGATGGTCGACGAGCAGCAAGAAGTACTAGAGGAGGATAAAAGGAAGCAATAAATATTCCACCGAGGAACTTTATCCGATAAAAAATTGAGGATAAGGTACTTATATGGAATCTATATGTGGATGATTCATCTTGCATTACAGGCTGTAGGGCAGGGATTGTTTTGAACAACCCGGATGAGGTCGATGTGGAGTATGCTTTGTGCTTCCAATTCAAGGCTTCTAATAATGAGGCCGAATATGAAGTTATGATTGCAGGACTTGGCCTGGCAAAAACCATGGGGGCGGAGAAGGTTATCGTATTCAGTGACTCGCAATTGATCGTAAATCAAATGCTAGGAGTATATGCGGCCAAAGGAGAATTAATGATCAGGTATCATGCAAAAGAAATAGAGGTTTTATCAAGCCTGATCACAGTACAGATAATTAGAATACCACGATTGGAGAATGCAAGAGCGGATGCCTTAGCTCGGTTAGCTTCAGCCACACGCACCGAGCTACGAAGAACAATCCCAATATAAGTCTTTGCTACTCGAAGCATAAATGAAGATCCGATGATGAACTTTATTACCCTTGATTTAGGACCATCTTGGATGGATCCCATCAGGGCATATATTGAGGAAGAGAAATTACCAACTGACAAACTCGCAGCCAAAAAATTGAAGTTTAAAGCTGCTCGTTATGTATTGACTAATGGTATTCTATATACACGAGGAATTATAGCAGGTCTGTAAAGATGTGAGCACCCTTCCGAGGTGAAATACCTGATTAACGAGGTCCATGAAGGGTCCTGTGGAGCTCATGTAGCAGGTCGAACGCTTTTGCAAAGAGTAATGACGTAAGGATACTATTGGCCAACAATGAGGGCTGATTGTATAACCTATGCCAAAAAATATAATAAATGTCAACGCTTCTCCTCTATCCGAAGAACTCCCCAAGCATTGCTAACACCCATAACATCCCCTTGGCCATTTTCCATGTGGGGAATAGACTTGGTCGGGCCACTCCCGACGACAAGAGGAATGTTCAAATACCTCGTCGTCGCTGTGGATTATTTTACTAAATGGGTGGAAGCTGAACCTCTTATTTATATGACTTATGAGAAGGTGTATCAATTTATTTAGAAGAATATCATTTGCAGATATGGTCTTCCCCATGCATTCATTACTGATCATGGAACCCAATTTGATAACGAGGAATTCGCTGCATATTGTCATCAGTCAAACATTTTGAAAACCCACTCGGCACCAGGCCATCCCCAGAGCAATGGACAAACTGAGGTGACAAACAGAATGCTGATGAATGGTTTGAATAAAAGACTGGATGATGCGAAGGCAAGTTGGATCAATGAGCTACATTATGTACTGTGGGCCTATCGTACTACACCACGAGCAGCAACAGGAGAATCTCCATACATGCTGGAATTTGGAAGTGAAGCTGTTATACCTACCTAGCTGGGCCTCCCAACACACAGAGTGCTGAATTTCAATTCTCCTGTCAGCGATTTGATGAGAAGATTAGACTTGGATATGCTCGAGGAAGTTAGAGAAGAAGCAGCAATCAGGAATGCTGCTTACAAGCAACAAACAACTCTGTTCTACAACAAGAGAGTAAAGAAATATGATTTGAAAGAAGGGGACTATGTGCTAAAGAAAGTGATTCAAAAACACAACAAACTGGAAGCTAACCGACATGGACCCTACAGAGTGACAGAAGTTGTTCGACCAGGGACATATAGGATTGAAACCATAGAAGGAGAGGAGTTTAAGAATGCATGGAAAGCAGAACATCTGCGCACATATTATCTGTAGTTCAATCCTTATGTAATGCAATTTTCTTCGATATGAATAAAGCTTTGGATGTTTTACCCAATTTTCTCCTTTTGTTGAAATTTTTTCGGAGTATTAGTTCTACACACTATGCATCAAGTTCAAAATAAAACCCTACCAACTACGGTTGGTCGGTCCACCAATTACGGTTGGTTGGTAAATAAAACCCTACCAACTACGGTTGGTCGGTCTACCAACTACGGTTGGTCGATAAATAAAAACCTTACCAACTACGGTTGGTCGGTCTACCAACTATGGTTGGTCGATAAATAAAATCCCACCAACTACGGTTGGTCGGTCCATCAATTATGGTTGGTTGATAAATAAAACCCTACCAACTACGGTTGGTCGATCTACCAACTACGGTTGGTCGATAAATAAAAACCCTACCAACTACGGTTGGTCGGTCTACCAACTATGGTTGGTCGATATAAAAAATCCCACCAACTACGATTGGTCGGTCCACCAATTACGGTTGGTCGATAAATAAAAACCCTACCAACTACGGTTGGTCGGTCTACCAACTATGGTTGGTCGATAAATAAAATCCCACCAACTACGGTTAGTCGGTCCACCAACTACGGTTGGTCGGTAAATAAAATCCTACCAACTACGGTTGGTCGATAAATAAAAATCCCACCAACTATGGTTGGTCGGTATACCAACTACGGTTGGTCCATAAATAAAACCCTACCAACTACGGTTGGTCTGTCCACCAACTACGGTTGGTCGGTATATAAAATCCTACAAACTACGGTTGGTCGATCCACCAATTACGGTTGGTTGGTTGATAAAACCCTACCAACTACGGTTGGTCGGTCTATCAACTATGGTTGACCGATAAATAAAAATCCCACCAACTACAGTTGGTCGGTCTACCAACTACGGTTGATCGATAAATAAAACCCTACCAACTACGGTTGGTCGGTCTACCAACTATGGTTGGTCGATAAATAAAAATCCCACCAACTACTGTTGGTCGGTCTACCAACTAGATAAATAAAATCCCCTAACTACGGTTGGTCGCGGAATAAAAGTTCATCAATTCCGGTTGGCCGGAAACAAATATCTTAATAAACTCTAGTTGGTCCGTAAGCCAATTTCAATCATCTCCAGTTGTTTAAATTAAACATGATCATGAGATAAAGGATGTTTTATCACATAAAGATCAAAGATTGATAAATCACTGCAATGAAATAAACAACCAACAAGCAAAAACATTCTACAAATTATTTAGAAGAAAATGAAATGACAAAAGGCAAATTTTCATTCATACTAAGTAAAATTACAAATGATGCGAGAAATGTATTACCAAAATTTTTCATTCAAAACCAGAAGGATTACATATGCTGTGGAAAGTAGAAATTATTACATAAAATCCTATTCTATTGATTTCTTCCCTTCTGCCTTTGAAACAGGTTCTACTCCAGCAGGAGGATCGTCTAAGGCATAAGGGGAATTTACGAAATTCAGATCTCGAAGCACTCGAACATTCATCACTGATGGTCGATCAAGCAGATGCTCAGGGCGAGAAATATCAACGTTGGAATGAAGACTGTAGTCGCCGAGATATTTGGAGATTAAGCACTAAGGGATTGCCCGAGCAGGAATCCAGCTCATGTCAAGTTTAAAAGGTGGCACGGGCAACTCGAGCAATCCAGGGTTATGATAATCCCATAGATAATGGCTCTGCTCCAATTTTAATACACCCAGTGCATTCATCCATCCTTGTTTATAAACCTCATTATTCGCTTGCTGGATTCGATCATCGAGATGGTAGAGGGCTTCATTATAGCCAGCCATCCAAAACTCTCTAGGATGTTTATGGAATTGGTAAGTCAACCTTTCCAGCTGCTCGTGGAGATTCTTCATAAAAATTTCTTTATTCTCCAAGACGGATCCTTGTGTGGAGAGTTGCTCGTTAAGGTCCACAATCTTCTTGGACATCTCTGCCAGAGCTTTATTCTTTGTAACCAACTGAACTGCTTGATTTTCCAAAGATGCTTGAGTTTTTGCCTCTTCAATAGTTACCCGAGAAGCCCTTGCTCATCCCCGAGAAGCTCTTGCTCGTCCGCAAGTAGATGTAGAGGGTCCCAACCTTTTTAAAGTTTCCAATTTGTCTCTCAAATTGGCATTTTCAACCTCCAGAAATGAGAAACCTTCATCATTGACAGGGACCAAGGCTCCCGAGGTAGATGCTGTAGATTTTAGTTGGGATATTTCTCCTCGCAAGTTGTTATTTTCCTGCTCCAGTAGTTTCGCGATCTGCCTATGCTCTTCAATTTTGGTCTTCAAAGTCCTCTCCTTAAAATCTTAAGCAGCGACTAACTTATCATATCCTTTGTCAGCATTTAGTTGCTGATACTTTTTCTCATACCCCTGATGCAAAAGGGCAGAAGATTCCTTATATTGTTGCTGAAGTTCCTCGATGGTACACTGGAGATCTTCAATCATCTCATAATAAGCCACATTATTGGCAACAGCTCGGTCGAATAAGCATTTCAGATATTAGTAAGCTTCCACTGCTCGTTTAGAGGCATCTGAGCCCAGGATATTAAAAATTTGTGACTCATCCAAGTCTGTATGGCCAGCTTTGAAATATTCATTACATTTTTTCATCAACTCAGTATCGTGAGCTGACAAGAGTTCCATCCTGGCTATAAACTAGCAAAGAGAAGCAATAAACAGGATTAATAAATGATAAAGGCAGAGCAAGATAAAGAAAGTCAACATGAACAATAAAAACTTGAATTTTTATTCATTAAAAGACAAGTACAAAGTTCAGGGTTACATTCAAAAGAAATAATAAAATTAAAGCCCGAGCAACTTTGCACCTTCTTCTTGTATTTTGCGACTTCCTCGGAAGGCTGAGATGTGGAGGATGGTTGCTCGGAGGATATTGGCAGTTGCTCAATAAAGGTACTGGTAGATTGAAGCTGCTCGGTAGGAGTAATAGTTAGTTGGGGCTGCTCGTAATGAAGTTCAACAGTAGGGACCTGATCCCCAACCATCATTGAAGACTCTTTAGAGGCAGCTTCGTCCTCTTCTTCTTCATCTTGGGAAGGAGGAGGACCATGAACATGACGTTGAAACAGCTCAGAATTCTCAAAGACCTTTAATTCGTGTAGAGTTGCGACCCATCCGTCCCTGAATTACTTGAGGCTAGCAAACTCCATCTGAGAGGACATGGCAGCTAGGCCTTTGTTCCAACCTTTGTCCCAGCCATCACTGAAGGACTTTTTAACAGCCTGTTTCTTTTCACCTTCTCCGAGGAAATCTTCTCAGATAGAAGTTCCTCGGCAGCTTTCAATTTCCTTTCTGCCTCTTTCTTCTGACGATCAGCTTCACGAAGTTTGCCCAATTCCTCTTCAGCAGTTTTAAGATTGGTCTCAAGCTCTCCAACATTCTTGAGCTTTTCTTCAAGCTCTTCATTTTTCTTCTTAAACTCTTTCATTTTCCTCTCCAACTCCTGAGAGGCCTCCCCAGATTTTTCTCTCTCTTGCTCAACGGACTTTAGTTGCTTCTCCCAAGCAACCTTATCTTCTTCATATTTCTAACCAGAATCCTTTAAGGATTGAGTCAGACCTATAAAAGCCTCCTCCACACCTCCTGAGGAGCTCGAAGCTTTAAGAGCTTCATCCTTTTTCAAAATAGTATTGAAACAAGTTACCAGCTAATAAGAAAATTAACTTTGAGTCAGTACAAGAATAGAACATTAAAAAATGAAAGTTTAGATTAATAATACTTACTGAGGCAATATGTTGAGCTGCCAAGGTGGTAACTCATTCCCGAGAAAGAGTGTCTTCAAGGCCTTAGATTTTTGGGATAATCCAAGATTTCACAGAGCCCATGGCAGATCTCGGAGCAACAAAAGTAGGAACACCACTCCTAGCAGTTAGAGGCTGAGAGATGGATTCAGCCAATTTATCCGAGGAGATTTTCTTTAATTTCCTCATGGGAGCAGGAACATTCTCGACCAAGGATGTTTTCTTGGTCGGTGATATAACTATAACCTCGCTTGGAGGAGAAACAGCTACAATCTTGCTCGGAGCCACACAGGGTTTCTCGACAACCTTTTTAGCAGCAGCAGGAAGGGGTGCATCAACTTTTCTTGTCCCTTCCTCTGGGACATCCTTCTTATTTCTCTTTGCCTCCACATTGGCAGAGTTTGACTTATCAAAGAAGGCAGGAGCTCTTCTTCTCTTCATTCTATCACCGAGAGGAATATTTAATTCAGGAGAGGAACCTTCAGAAGCTGGTGATGGTTCTATATCACTTATCATTGGACGAGCAGTAAAAGATAAAGTGTAACTCTTGTACTGCAACAAGTACGAGGCTGATCTGATATGTTCGTCAGCAACAGTTTGGTGCAAACTCCAGATAAATTTCAAGTGCCTCAAATTGATATCAGTTTCTTTAGGGGATTTCTTTTTGCTATCAACTGTCAATGATGCATTTTATCAAACACAAAGAAAACACAATCTCAAAAATAAAATAAAATAAAAATAACCTATCCCATTGCCATAGGGAGGGCATCTAGGACCCTGATACACATCATTTCCATTTAATGGAGCATGTTGCTAATTTTTCATAACAACCCCATGCTCGAAGTAATCCCTATTGGCATCTGGGAGATTGATAACTAAAGCCCTATTTAAAAACCTAGTTTTTAAATAAAAGGTGCTATCACTAACAACCCATCTATAACAAAACATAATTTTTGGAATTCCTAAGCGGGTTCCATGAATTTGATTTAACATATGAACTCCATTAACTATTCTCCAGGTATTGGGAGCTATTTTTGCAGGTACCACGTCAAAATATTGACAGAATTCCAAACACAAGGGATTCGAAGGAAAAGAAAAGCTACATTCAGCCACAAAGAGACTGGGGAACCAATGTCCCTCAGCCAAACAAAAATAGTCAGAAGGTTCAGTAAGTTCTTTCAATATGACCCAGGCAGGAATAGAGAAATCAGAACGAAATTTATCAAGCGACTCAACAAGGTAAACCATGATGAACAGAGGAAATAAAATAGAAGGAAGAAGATCTTACAGGAAAAAGATGAATCAGGTGACAACGAACAATGGAAGAAACGAACGCACAAGACAGAGAAGAAGTGAAGAAATTCTAAGATGCAGATTTGAAAAAGTAAAAGACGATCGAGTTTTCTAAAGCGTTTAAATACTTTACCTCGAGAATGGAGAAAATCAATGATTACCAAGATTGATGATTGCGTATCCGGTGGCTAAAAATAAGAAGAAGGCACGAAACACGAAGCGGTTATTGAAATTCAAAATACTTTAAAAAGCCTGATACTATGCACTCAAAAAAGGAGTTATGTACAACGAACGGTTGTCTAAAATCCATAAAGTTTAGGCAACATAAATGTTCCATATTTTTCTCCAACATCAAACCATGAAACATTTGGGGCTTCTGTTGATACTAAATTTAGTATGCTAACGTGGACCGATTATGTGGAGACACGTGTCAACTTACATGGAACCCGCAAACATTTTTGAACAACACCTTGACCCCGAGGAACTCAACCTCCCCGACCAACTCAGAACGCTCCGAGCAACAAGTGTTCTCCGAGGAACTCTACTGTACCGAGCAACTCATGTATACCGAGCTACTTAGGCGGTCCGAGCAGCTCAGGCGGTCCGAGCTGCACCTCGTACAGAGCATTTATAACCGAATAATTAAGAGGATTGAATGTGCATTAAATGCTGATTATTATCATACAGAAGTACACGCCTATTGGACAGCTATGTAATATTCTCTCGCATGTACAGCCTCAAGGCTATAAATACATTGTAACCTCCTCATTAGCAGGGGGACTCAAAATTTCTTGGTAAATCCATTATCGAGAATTCTGCAAACAGTCAGCAATAACACAAACAGTGGACGTAGGCTATTCTTTCAAGGCTGAACCACTTTAAAAATCTCTTGTCTTATTTATTTTTTATCTGTGATTAAATAATTATAGATAATCTAATTTTTTACATCAACAGAGAAATTCCTTAAATCTCCAATTTATATCCAATTATGGATGTTAATTGTCTCCAAAAAGGACGGGTTGTTACAGATGACTAACAGTGACCCCCTGATATTGGGGTCATGATTCCAAACCATAATCCAAACCTCCCATTATGGGTCACGGGCATTAATCGTGACCAACAGTGACTCACCGTGATGTTGTGGTCACGGGTAAAAACCATGACCCATATTCCCCCTTATGGGTCACGGGCATGGACCGTGGCCCACAATGGTGTCGTGGTCATCGGTGGTGAATGTTACCCAGGTTTTCCCCTATGGGTCATGGGTACCGACCGTGACCCACAATTTTATCACGCTTCATATTGTCGCGGGTGAGGACCGTGATCCATGCTGGTGGTCACGGGTCAAAATCTTGACCATTGGCGATATATGGTACAATGCTTAGTAAAATGGTGCAACTCTGAGAAACTGAGCGAATCAACAGACCTATTTAAAATACCTACAACTATCAAACGCCACTTTTCATCCCAAAAATATTGGCTCAATAAAAGTTAAATCTTATGTATGTATTATTCTGGTAATTAGGGAGTTAGGTAAACATCACATCAAAATACAAGATACCTTTTTGAATATTAGTTAGTTAAGATATTTCTTTAAGATAATATATTTTTATATCGAGATCCCCAAAACATATTCTAGTCCCAATATTATTCCACCAATATAAATAATACATTTTTATGAAAAAAATAATATCTATATACTAACCCTAGATATATTTTTTCAATACCTAAACTTTCGACATAACCTCCTTATCGAGTCATCTACTGCAATAAATGATTCATGAAAAGATATACCTTAGGCAAATTATATTAAATTGAGATAAACAAAAAATGACGATTCAAGTATAAATTGTCAAATTACAACGTTTCTTATAGAAACTTATGCTTCCTAATACATATTGTGTAAACATATATAAAATATTATTATTACAAGAAAAGAAATGCACCTAGAGTATTCTCTTACCAATACTAACTTTATAGCATAAATTAGTTGTTTATAAAACAAACTTCATATAACCAGAATATGTCAAATTCTTATATTTTCGTTAAGACCTTGACCTTTATTCCTTTATATCCTTATTTATACAAATTTTTTTAGAATCCTTGTTACAAAGACCCTCCGAATGAAAATGGTTGTTATGGTACACGACACATGCAAAGCTTGTAAAAATGCCGATTAATTATCTAAAACCCCATTTGTTTTCAATCATGGTTAGATCATCATCCCGTCTACGATTTTGTGGCATAATTTACAATTACGGAATAAACGACTTTGGCAAAGCCATCACCATTACATGGTACATCTGGTCAATAAATTATCATTTCAAATTACTATATACCTTAGATTGTGTAAGAAACACGAGAACCTTAAACTCTAAGAATATAGTAAATTTTGAGGACAAAATTCTTTTAAGGTGGGTAAAATGTAACAACCATATTTATAAATAATTTCAAATTTAAATAGGAGCTACTTATTACTTAGAGTAACATTTTTTTTACCAAAACCAAGTCGTAAAAAATAAAATAGCATTTTTTTTCTTTGTCAAATCTCATTAAACATTTAAATACCAAATATATTTTTATCTAAAAAATCCATGACATGTTTAACTGTCACTTATTATAAGCATACTAATAGTCAAATATATTTATATATATAAATTTACTTTTAACTAAATTTAGTCTTAATCAAAATAAATTTGTATGTCTTAAAACCATTTAGATTAAAATCTAAAAGGTACAGAGTTTAAATTTTAGTTTTGAAACTTTAGGGGACTAAGTAGAATAAATGAAAATGTGATATCTAGATATTTTCCTATACTTTCTCTCCAAGTTTACAGAAACCTTATACCCACTTAGCCAGCTTCCTCCCACAACCCACGTCCTACAAAACCGACCTCAAGCTCTATCTTTCCTATAAATAGAGACCCGAAACACATTTCTAAGACACTCCTCCATCTCCCTCAATAACTCATTTTTTCATTCTTGTGTGCATATATATATGTATATACATGTTGTAAGTGTGTATAACTGCCTATGTATATAAATGATTGAGTATTGTGGTGCATACACATATGTGAGATTATTTTTTTCAACAATAAACAAGGATTCACGATGATTTTTTCGGTAAAGTTCCTCCCATACCCCGTTTTTAATGCTTTTACTCGGTTTCGTATATGGGTTCTAAGTACTAAGAGATAAGAGTACATGTATATATATGGGTTATATATATAAGCAAAGGTGTGCTATTATATATATATATATATATATATATATATATATATATATATATATATATATATATATATATAGTACTTCTCTTGTGCGGACCAGTCTGTATTTGAAGAGTGTGGACTGGACATGTGTCACCTGGCGGTGAGCCCAGAAAAGAGAGAGAGAGTGCTTACAATTTAGCCAATAATTTCTAGGCTCACCGCCAGGTGACACATGTCCGGTCCGCACTTTTAAAATGTTGACTGATCTGCACAAGAGCAATACTATATATATGTGTGTGTGTGTGTGTGTGTGTGTGTGTGTGTGTGTGTGCATGTGTATGTATGTGTGTGTTTGAGTTTAAGTAGAGATTCCATACAAAATGGTAGCTGGTACAAATTATTTTTAGGGAGGAAAATGATTAACAGTACTGCGATGAGGAGGATATTCTAGCTTCGTCCTTAGGTTTTCATCGAGATGGCATGGGCAATTGAGTGACCATTTAGGTGGTCCGATTGATCGTAACAAATGTCCATACACCCGAACAGACATAAGGGTAGTTCGGGTATAATTTTGGGGTGTTCGGGATAGGTTTTGGGTCGTCCAAAGATTCACCCACGCTAGTCGTAACAAAGTGGTAACTATGTTGAGCCATGTTTGGACTAATTTTCAGCACACTTCGGGTAGTCGAAAGAGATAACCGACATGTTGTCCTAACCTTGTAAAACACATACGAGTGGTGCAAACCTGTGCACGCCTATAGAGGTGCTGGGTTGAAGTGGAAAAAGTTTCACAAAAATAACTAAGTTTATGAAAATAATATTTTCGAGATATGTTTTGGCTCAATTTTAATGCGTTTCGGGTGCTCAGTAAAATTAATCCAACTTCACTGACTTTGAGTCCAGATATCCAGGAGTCAATACTTATGGTCGACGGTGCACTTGGATTAGCCGAGACGTGCATTTTACTCGACTAAAGATGTGTCGAGAAAGGGTTATGTTTATAAAATTAGGATGTTTTTTTTTCATAAAAATGCATATATTATTCCATATTTTAAAAGTTTTCATATCTTGGATAAAACAAATGAGAAAAATACAAGAAAAATATTTTTGGGTTCTTGATAACGAGTAAATCATTTTGATATATAATTTACAAATATCTAAACACCATTTTTTTTACAAAAGTCCATTTTAAGTCTTCGTGTCAATTAAGGGTCAGCCAATACATGTCATAAATATCAATATTTTCTATGTAATTGGCACAAAATCATTCTCGTACAATATTTAAGGTTCTTCGATACAACACAAATATCCGTGTCTAACCTCGAAACATTATTTTTATCTATTGTAGTTGTACGAAAAAAAGTTGCTTTGATAAGTTGTATAATTTTTTTGAGATTTCCTATACAAAAATTGTGCATAATTAAAATATTAATTCACTATGGTAATTATCAAGATATTTTAATTCAATTATGAACGAAGCTACGTATAAGATTTGAACCTACTAATCATTGTATCTATACCCCCAACATTACAAATTCACATACCCTAGTGAATGTATCTCTGAAATTATTCATTGTAACCTTTCCGTTAAAATCACAACCAAAGATACTAGATTCAACTTATAATAAGCAAGTTAAATGCTGCTGAGTATTGGTAGGTAACTTCTATTTCAGTATTATTTCACGCAATTCTCTTTATTATGCCAATTGTTCATTTCATGCGCCGATAGCCCCAGATGTCTTAATCTCATTTATGAACTCATTTGTGTAGATCATACTACGTTAAACTTGATTCTATTTTAAAAACCCTATGTTGATTTTGAACAAATGATTTCAATTTAATTTGATTTCATTGAACTTGTTTTTATATAACATATTAGCCAGGGAATAAACTACCGTTATGCCCATAACATTATTATTTGTCCTGTAGAACTCATGGTACTAAGTGCCTAGTTTTTCTTACCATATAAGGAGTTTGGGCTCAGTACTGTTACTTTATCTCCAAAGGTTTTGGATTGATTTGTTATCTGTATTGCTATTAACCCTAACCATGTTTAACAAATTATTATGGATTATCTTGTTTTAGAAACCATCCACAACCTTAACCATTCTAAACTAGATATTTCTATTTTAAGTTATATCATCATACTACTTGTTTATACTGCTTCAAATGGATTATCATTACTTCTAATCTCAATTTCTTTCACTATCATTTACTCATTTGATTGCGCAAATACTCCAAAATTATTTTTATCAATTGTTTAGAAGTAAAATTATCTACTTGGAAAAGTTTTGCTTATTTTTTTCGCCTTATAGTTGTTTTAAACAGGTACCTATAAGAATTTGTAAGCGCAAATATTTTATCTTAGCCTTTTTATTTGTAGTTATTTGCACTTTTTCATATTTAGCGTATCCCGTTGCAAACCATCATGCACCAAAATGTTGGACCAAACTCCAACATCTCCTAGTTCAAGACTCCTCTACATCTCATAAAGGTATAAATCTTATAGGAGTTGTTAATTATTCACATTTATATTTAGGATGTGTTTTTAAGAAAACCCGAGGCTAGATTTTTTATGTTTTAAAAATAATATTATTTTAATCTCATTCGAACGAGTTTTTAACTCGTTAGAACAACTTTTGCTTCTCATTCGATCTGAGCATCAAACGAAATTCGAACGCCAATTCTCGACATAACTGGTCTTACTTCGTTAGAAGCTTATTAAAAGTTGGTTCACATGAGATGGAGTCTCATTCGAACGGACTGAATTTTTTGTTCAAACAAGATGTTATTCTTGTTCAAACGACTTCAATTTTTGTTCGAATGAGCCTCTGCCTTGAATTTTGTGCCAGATATATAGATACATGTTTCAAAAAGATTTTTGGTAAGACTTTTGAAAAAATGTTTCCTGCATATTTTTTTCAAAAGTTTTCAAGTTTTGTGTTTTCCAAACACTTTTGATTCATAAATTTAAATCCGCAAATAGTTTTGTGAATCTTTGTAAAATCCTAGAAGTTTCATATATTGCATACACTCTGTGGAGAGGATTTTCTATGGCTAAACTTGTGAACCCGAGGGATCACGATTGAAGAAGGCTGGAGAAGAAAGAAGGTTGATCGGTGGAGATGGAGGGTAGACTACTACATGTGGGCGACTCTAGACTTATCCATTTTTTATAGAATGTTTTGAATACACTGTGTGTTATACTTAGTCAGCCTAAGTAGTATGTAAGTGAATAGTCTTGTAAAACATCCTAAAGTGTTGAATATAGGTTTTGTCGTGAAAAGGGATTTTTTTCTCATCTCTGTGTATTTGCATGTTTGGTTTGATATTTATAATTATATATTTGGAACACGTATTTGTATGCACACCTAATTTAATCCAAGACTAAAATTTGACTAAAATTGGATTTGCGTGCTTTGGGATTTAAATTGAATAATACAAAAATGGAAGTTTAGATTGTAACCATCCTTGTCGGGCGTGTTCACACACTTACAAATGGTATTAGAGAGGGTTGCACTAAGTTATCGTATTAGATCCTTATTTAGTGTTATTTAGGGTGGTTGTTTATCCATCTCTCTTGTATTGGTTTATTCTTCTTTCTCTCGATGGATAAACATAGTAAAAATTTATCTCGTTTGAATTTGAAGTTTTCTAAATGAATTAAAATTCTTGAAAAAGAAAATTCTCATTTCAAAGAAATAATTGTACTTTTACAAATTATTCAAACTCAAATAAATTTCTTTTGAGAGGAGCCTGTCGACATGGACCGTCAGATAGAGCCTGATTTTTAGAGAAAGAATTTGAAGACTAAAAAAATTATAGGGCTTGTTTACATGCCAATGAAGATAGTGATAAATTGATTTTAGATTTGAAGGCACGCAACAATACTCTTAAGGATAAGTTTGCTTGCATTAAGGGGGAGTGAGATAACCTTCTAGGAATGATTGAAAATTTAAAGAAAGAGTCCCTAAAACTTGAAGAGTCTATTTTTTTGCTAAGTGTAAAATTTTAAAGTTAAAAGATGATTTAAAACACTCGAGTAGTGTTGGTAGTAATGGTACTGACTTTTATGATTATAATACTTATGTTGCCAAAGACGAAACCATTGTTTGTTTTAGAGGGTCAGCCACATCCAAGGATGTTAGAAAATGCCAACCCATTGGTAAAATTCCTCACGTTTACACATATTCGCATTGTGGTAGGAAAGGTCACCTTAGGGAATTTTGTTATGATTTTGGAATAGGTCCTAGGAAGTTGAATTCTAGTGTCTCTTTGGTTCCTGGAACTCGACGCATTAGGTATACAACTATTTGGGTTAGGAAATCCATTTCAGAGGCTCTAAATGTTAGGATGGTTGATTCTCAAATGCTTGCACATGATGCTTCACATGTTATATCTTATGGATGATTCTTGTATGTTTTTATTTATTGTAATCTAGTGTGCTTCATGATATACGTTTGCTAGTGTTATGACATATGTATTTTTTGTATTATATTTTTCTTTTATTGATTCATATTGAAAAATACAAAAAGATTTTATTTTGATAAATTTCTTTGAAAAATACAAAAAGATTTTTGCGTTTGTGTCTTTTAGTTTTATACATTTAGTGTGGCATATTGGTGTGTTTGAATCCAATTCACTCTATACTTTCCATGTGGCTACGACATTTGGTTATGACTGTAGATATTTAGATTTTTCTTAATCATGTTTGCATGGAGTTGTTTCGAACTTGATTTGCTTAATGAATTCGACTTTGTATATGCCTTCGCGCACACATGCATGAGCTTTTTGAACATTAACTTCACATATATATTTGAGCTTTATAAGATGTTCTCCCATTAATTTTGTCATCTACATGTTTTGTGACTATGGGGGATTTGTGCATGTAAGAACCGTTACCCCTGAGAATGTTTATATTGTATTGAAAAACAAATATGTGGGTGCACGGGAAAGGGCTACTAAAGGAGAAAATATCCTTTGCGAGAAATCCACCGTTGGCATGATCCAAGTAAAAAGATTAAGGGCAATAAAAACAAAAAAATTGCCAAAGGCCAACATTGTTTTAGTTTGTTTGATCTGTGAAAAAGAAATAACTTCAAAATAATAAAGAAAAAATATGAGAAAATATGTTATATGTTTATCTTTTGAGGGTGTTTAGTTAAAGATCAACGGGTTTGCACAATAAATCCTTATTATGCTTATTTTGTCATGATGCTGTTGATTTGTAGAATCATTAATATTCTAGGCTTGTGTGCATTGTTCTTGTTTGTTCATTAAGTTCACTTTATCTTGAACATATTTGAGTGTTTGGGTCATAATTCATTTGTATCTAATTCACGCCCATTCATTTCATACCGCATGTTTAGACATGTCGATACTAGGTTAGTGTGTAAGGCTTATGTGTTTTGTGTCGTGTGTTGTGGTATATATATATATGTCTCAAATTTTATTTAGTATATTTTGCATATATTATATATGGTATCATTCTTTGAACTCTTTTCGGTTTTCATTCAGTCCATGGTTGTCACATACTTGATCATAGTTTGGATTATTTCTTCTTGAGTTGTCATGTTATATTTGTAAAATTTTATACTTGAGAAAATTTGAAATTTTTTAAAATTAGTTGGTGATGCCTTTGAGATTATCATTACACGTCCTCTATTATTCATGTTTAGATTCTACTCCTTTGTCTATTTTGGAAAAAAAGGGGGAGAACAAATTGTGGGGGAGTGAAACACCCCATATTTTGGGAAATATTTAAATTACACGTAATTTAATTAATTTGATAAATAAAGAAAATTAAATAAATATTAACAAGTGAATATTGGATCAATATTTATGTGTTATTATATTTACTTGTGTGATAAGTAAATGAAATTGTATTATTTTATATTATGTCGTTTGTGTGTAAAAGCGACAGGTAAACATGATCTTAATTGGGCTGCGGGTATGGGGTCGTGTTGGGAATAAGATAATGAATTAATTATAGGTGACTTAGATCTTGATTTCGATCTCACGGATGATCCGAAATGGGTCGAGATGCTCAGAATTAGGTACCCAGAGGTTGTAATCGGGTTAAGGGGACTTTTTAAGCTATATGAGACCCGTACGGGGGTATTCGAGTCATTTTAATCTTATAACTTAACCTGAAAGGGTATTAGAGGTACATCAAGGGGTTTTTGATGAGTTAATCACATAATGACTAATTTAACTCACCAAAGCTTATTAGAAAAGAGAAAGGTGAAGGAAAATCAAAAGGGAGATCAAGAAAGACAAGCTAGGAAGAATTTGAAGGGATTTCTGGGCTAGAATCATCACATAATAAAGGATTCAGACTCTTCTCAAATTTTAAGGCAAGATTTAACTTTCTTAAATATCATATGTTGTATTTTAGCTCATATCATGATTGGTGAAAAATTAATATGATTTTTGGGTGGGATTTACCTGTCAAAATGGGTTTTCGAGAAAGATTTCATGAAAATTAATTTGAGAAATACACTTTATGAAATCTGAGATGAATCCTATATAAAGGTTAGAATTTTTATTTTGAAATATGATTTGGAATCATGATGGGAATATATGTGATTCTTATACATAAATATGGAAAAATAGTGAATTTTGATGTTAGAATTAAGAGGTGAATTAATTCTGGAAAAAATTATGTTGGATCACATGCTTAGATGGTTATTGTATAAATTGATATGTGAAAACATGTATATTGATGATAAGTAATGTTAGGGATGATTCTAAGTGTAATAAGAGAAAATAGACATGCCCAAAGTGAAACTCAAAACAGGTAAAAATGAGAGGAATGAGAAGAGTCACTTTGGAGAGTTTTAGATTTTCTTTTTAAGTGCTTCGGAAGAGATTTGAGAAAAACTCAAAACACATACCTAACTCATTTTTTTGTTTGAAATCAAAATCTCAAATCGGATTAGTGATTTGGAAAATGTTTTCAAATATTTTTTCTGTATTTTTAAAATCGGCCTACAATTGTGGATTTATACTCTATTCGCCTACCGTGCCTTGGTCAGTTTGTATGTTTTAATGGATTTTGGTCATCTACTTGATTCCAGGATGGTTTAGTTTGTCGGTAAAGGAATTTAGGACTTCTGAAAAATTACTTGAAATATTATAAATTACCTTAGAATGGTTGGGATAAATTCGGGGTGAAATTTAGCGTGTTTAGGATGCTTAATGTAACAACCCGTGAATTTTTAAACGTTTTATTTTTAAATTAATTCAGAATTTTTGGGTAAAAATAATATTTTGTAATTTATAAAGGTTTAGTACTTTAAAATTTTGAGTTTTAATATTGAAAAGTTGGATTTTAATCGAAATTCAAATCGGAGTTAAAATGGGAATTTAAATTGGAATTTGATTTTATTTATCGTGACCGAACCAAACCGGTGGATTGGGCCTGACTGTTTTTCGGTCTGTTACGGCCAAGTAGTTTTGTTTTTAAAGAATCCTTTTACTACTTAAACTCTTATTTATTTTTTATATAAAACCAACTCGGGGTTGGGACTTTTAAAACATATTTTCATCAACCCTTATAGCAGTAGTCTCTCATCTTTACATCTTCTTCGACCTCTAAACCCTAGCCCCACTTTACATAACTTTCAACTCTAGATTGTTCAAGAACGAGTTTTGATGGTTTCGTGAGAGGAACGCAGTAGTAGAATCAGAATTTTTGGGCAGAATTTTATGGCTTTCATGTTATGATTTTGAGGTACGGGGTTTACCCAATATGCTCCTAAATTCTCTCGAGAGTATTTCATTTGTTTCATGTATTATTTGCACTCATGTCGAATTGTGGTATTTATTGGAATCCTATGAGATATATTTTGGATTCTAAAATTTTGATTCACTGAGTTATTGTATTTTTTATGGGCATGGTGTCATGAGATTTTTATAAGGCACGGAGAATGGGCACCCTGCCAATAGTCCAATAGCCACAATAAGGTTTTATGAAGCTTGGGTGAGGTGAGGCCTGGTGACCCATTGATATGTTATTGAGAAATTAAATTGGTACAATGCATGAGTATTACGTTTGAATCTTATATGCGGATTCGTATGGTTGCACTTTATTCACCGTTGTTATTTTTTGAGCATCTATTCCTGTCATATTGTGTACTTTTTCGTATTTTTCTTTCCGTGGCAGGTTAGCATGGATTTGAACGCTATAGATTATTTTGAGGATTTTAGAGCATGAAGTTTGGAGGACTTTTATTATTTTTGTATAGCTTGGTAGTGTGATTCATTGGAGAGCTTAGAATTATTTTCGAGTGGAATTTAATTGTAATTTCTTTAAAAGTGTAAATTTCAGATTCATTATATAGATGCTCTATACTAATTGTCGAGGATTTAGTTTAGTTTTAATCATAATAGCGCCTCGTGTTTTACGCGAGGTGTTACAGATGGTATCAGAACTTAGGTATACGACAACCCTCGGGTCTTTGGATTTTGGGTCTAGCATGCGAGTTAGACGTGTTTTCTTTGGAGATAGAATTTTTGGTTGAGGACGTGGTAGGCATCGAGGTTCGGATTTGTAATCTTGATATGAGGATGTTTAGAAGTTATTTGAGGACTTTAGTGTTGTGATGATATTTGGGAGACAGAATCGAGTAGTAATTCGTGCGTGTAGGATTGAGCATATGGGCACCTAAATCGTGGTCTTTATAGGTAGATGTTTGTGACCCGTTTTGAGCATTTGGCTTCGTCGAATTTCGAGGGCGAAATTCTTGTACTAGTGGGGAAGTATGTAACAACCCGTAAATTTTTAAATGTTATATTTTTAAATTAATTTGAAATTTTTGGGTAAAAATAATATTTTGGAATTTATTAAGTTTTAATAATTTAAAGTGTTGAGTTTTAATATTGAAAAGTTGTATTTTAATCGAAATTCAAATCGGAGTTAAAATGGAAATTTAAATTGGAATTTGTTTGTATTTATCATGACCGAACCGAATCGGTGGATTGGGTCGAATCGGTTCGTCAGTCTGTTACGGCCAAGCAGTTTTGTTTTTAAAGAATCCTTTTACTACTTAAACTCTATTTATTTTTGGTATAAAATGAACTCTGGGTTAGAACTTTTAAAACATATTTTCATCACCCCTTAGAGCAGTAGTCTCTCATCTTTACATATTCTTCAACCTCTAAACCCTAGCCCCATTCTACATAACTTTCAACTCAAGATTTGTCAAGTTTAATTAAGTTTTCTCAGGATGCATCAAGAACGAATCTTTGTCAACTCTTTGAGAGGAATACATCTTCAAGATCAGAATTCTCAATCAACTTTTATTCAGGCATGGATACTCTATTCTCTTCCTTTAGTATTATGCATTTTAAATGTTACTAAAACCTTTAATCACATGTTTTCTTAAAATAAATTAGTAACTTTAATTAGAAAAAGTGAAAACTAAATTTCGTACTATTCTGATGAAATTTTTTAATATGGAATAAGATTTGAAAACCTTGGGTGTGAAGGAGAGAGTTTTTTTATATGTGGTTATTATTTATTGGGATTGATTTCATCATTGTCTTTTGGAATGAATTTAATATGTCTCATATTTGTCACATGCTAAGAATGATATTTTATTTACTTAATGCCCGGCATAGTTTTGTTGGTGGCCGACACTAGAATTACGCGGGTGTTACAGTTAACACTCGAGGAAAATAAATAATGAATTTTTGATAAAAATTCGGATACACTTGGATATGGGCTGGTTGGGAATGGATAATTGTCCAGGAGTATTATTATATGTGTGAATGAATTAAATAAGAGATTATTTATATATTCGGGAGTCAGGAATAATAGGTTATTGCTACGAGTGACATGCACGGTTAACCGTGTTTATATGGATATATATACGGGTATAGAGATAGTATTTATATGTGCGATTATATATGTGTGTATGATATATTTATATGAAACATACCTATCCTAGCGGATTCACTACTAGTGGAGGTTGTGCACTGGACGATCTCTTTTGGCGAATCCAAGTAGGTATAGTATCGGTCCCCTGGGTCATAGGTCTATCGTATAACCACCCTGTATGGGAATTTAGAGTCCGGTGGGGGTAATGTGGCATGGTTAACACCCACACATGTATGACTATGACCACCTCTAGGATGCGTTTATGTTTTGGGGTCGGTGGTGAGATTTCGACCCAGCTGGCCAAGTATAGGTGTTTATTCCCTCGAGCTTGATAGCATGCTAGTGATTTGCATACGTGAGGTAGTGCTCTAGAGATTGCGGTTATACATATATAGTGAGTGATATATATGTATGTATACTTGATGTGATATGAAAATATGTATATAAATGTTAAGAAAAATATATACAGGTATATGACACTAAGTTGTAAATGTTGAATTAATAATGAGAATAAAGTTATGTGAAGTAAAGTGATAAATTATAAATAAGGATTATAATTATTAGGGACATGTATGGTTTACAATTGTAATTTTGTTTTTGTGTTTAAATACAATTCAGATAAAAATTTGTGTTTGACAACCCGTTTTTAAAAATTGAATTATAATAATTTTGTGTTATAATCAACTTTTTCAGAAAATATCAAAAGGGTGTTTTATAACTTTTGTTTTTTATTTTTCTACTCAGAATGATTCATTCTTAATATTTTAATGCATTTATACCTATATATATATATATATATATATATATATATATATATATATATATATATATATATATATATATATATATATATATATATATAGAGAGAGAGAGAGAGAGAGAGAGAGAGAGAGAGAGAGAGAGAAAGAGAGAGAGAGAGAGAGAGAGGATCACAAGTGGATCAAAAGAATGGACTTTTTAATAGACTTAACAAAAAACACTAATAACCCATTAATTTTAATTCATATAATTTAATTGGTCCACGCCAGCGGCACCCGAGAACCGAGACCCCACCTTCACCCCTACCCCTACCCCCTACCCCCCCCCCCCCACCCACCCACCTGTTTTATAAAAGAAACCCAAACCTGCCTTATCCCATAAAACCCACTTCACCTAATTACCCTTTACCCATTTCGACGATGACAGACTTATTCCCATTCCGGCCAACCTGAGCCCCTGCACCGATGAGTTCTCAACCACCATTCCCGGATTTGCTCGAACCTCAACCCAATAAGAACTTATTATGGTTTTTATCGTCCCTGCTCATCTAAGCCACAAGCTACTGACTTGAGTCTACACCAACCCCGCTGAAAAGAAAACCTAGCGCCCGAACCACCTAACCCGCCGAAGTTCACGACCTGAACTCCATTCCGACCACCGGAGACACCTAACTTAACTCCTCTTTTCGTCCATCTCAAAACCCACCGGAGATACCACCTACCACCACCCGCTGGCCAGCTACCCCGTCAACAGCCACCAATGAGCCCCCTTCACCCACCTAACTCCGACCACACCCTACCCAACCTTTTAACCTGCTGAAAAATACCTCTGACCCAACCTAAACCACCACTGAACCTCTACACCACCCATTCACCATCTACTAATGCTGCCCTAACTCCTTACACAGCCAACCACCACCTCCATACCAGGACAACCCAAACCAACAACCCATAACCCCCAAACCAATCAACCAACCTTAACCCAATTAACCCGATTCTGCTAAAATAAACCCAAACGAAACCCAAAAAAATAATAATAAACCCACAAGTCCTTTTTTTAGCAGTTGGGTTGAAAGTTAGGGGAGGTCAAAATGGGGGTGCGGGTGGGGGGGGGGGGGGGGGGAGTAAGGTGTGTGTAAAAAAATTATTGGGTGGGCGGGTTTGTGGAGGTCGTTGGCTTGTGATGGAAACAGGTGGGGTCTATGGAGGTATACAGGATGACGGGTTTAGTATGGAGAAAGGAGAGAGAATGGGGTAGATGGGTTAAGGGGGGTGAGTGGGGGTGAAGGTGGGTGGGTAGGGGGTGAAGGTGGGGTCTCGGTTCTCAGGTGCCGCTGGCGCGGACCAATTAAATTATAGGAATTAAAATTAATGGGTTATTAGTGTTTTTTGTTAAGTCCATTCTTTTGGTCCACTTGTGATCATCTCTCTCTCTCTCTCTCTCTCTCTCTCTCTCTCTCTCTCTCTCTATCTATCTATCTATCTCTATCTATCTATCTATCTATCTATATATATATATATATATATATATATATATATATATATATATATATATATATATATATATATATATATATATTAATATGTGTGTAATTCTTATAAATAAAAAAATATATAAGTACATGTACACAAAATTACATATATTTATATAATTACATTATATAATATACTAAGATCCATGTGTTAAATAATATTATAAATAGATACATGATACTTATATATAGTTTTATACATGTATTATTAATGTATGGAATAATATAAAATATACATATAGTACATATGCATTAAAAAATATGTATATAATTTTATTGTGAGGTATACATGCAATATATATATATATATATATATAAACTCCCCAACAAACCTCATTAAATATATATATATAAAAATACATGATATTAAATGTGCATGTATATGTATGTATGTATGTATGTATGTATGTACACATTCATGTATCATGTAGGTATGAAAGTTTAATCTATGTGTGTATACACACACACACATATGTATAATATAAATATACATGTTTTTCAATTTTATTAAAACTAGGTGTACACCAGCGCGATGCGCTGACTCGACAATTGTGATAGTCATTTCTCACGTTAAATTGTTTATGTGTCCTCTAGATTATTTTCATTCGTAGTAATAAATAATGAGAAATAACAAATTGTAGTGATATAATATTGTAATATAAAAAAATATGAATAAAAAAACCGTTACAAAAATATACGTAAGTCCCATTGTAGTGTAGTGACAATTTAAAACCGATTGTGAACAATACAATTTGTCAAAGAAAAATCAATTATATAATTTGTCAAAAAGTTGGTTAAGTTTCCTAAAATCTATCTAATGTATAACCTGAAAACATATAAAAGCAAATGCTCCATATGGGAATTGGCAACGCATGACATGTGAGGATAAAGACATAACATAAGAAAATTATAAAGATCGAGAATTTAAAAATGTTAATAAACTATACGTCTTGGATAGATAATTAAAGGATCAATTACAAATATCAAACGACAAAACCATCTAACAAAACAATTCTGAGATTTGAACACACCCTTACGTCTGCAGAGTTAGATAGCGGAGAACAATAAAATAATCAATTAAAAATTTAAAACCATGCCAACAACAACCTCCTTGTGTAACCGGCGGTCCGACGGTGAACAACGACGTTTTCCTCGATGCTATCTTCGTGAAAGACATGCTCTGAATTCCATGGAGATGTACCTAATGTTTTGGGGATCAAGTTGATTACTACAATATTTAGGTGTCATATCTCAAGTTATTTAATAGTAAAGCCATTTTCTTTTATATATATATATATATATATATATATATAATGAAAGAGAGAAAAGCTCAAAATTAATTTTTTTACTATTGTAACAAAATGAATTAATTATATTTTAGTTTATAGTGCTTTAAATGTTTAAAACCGATACAGAAAATCAACTCAATTATTTTTCTAAATTTTAAAATGACCTGTTATTCGGATCCATTAAAAAGGGTCGATATATAAATACACACATGAATTAGAAATCCGTGTATAAAAAATATTAAAAAAGCATTAAATTTATATATATATATATATATATATATATAGAGAGAGAGAGAGAGAGAGAGAGAGAGAGAGAGAGAGAGACGCGAAGAAGATACACGTGTGAGTCCCGCTCAGCCGACAGAGTCGTAATTGTGAAACTTTAATGGCGATGGACAGAGATATAGATACATACATATATATATATATATATATATATATATATATATATATATATATATATATAGAGAGAGAGAGAGAGAGAGAGAGAAGTGAAGAACGAAAGAATAGTGACAATGTCGTCTAAAAATCTACGATTTTTTGATGAAGCCGGATTTTATTGATATCTTGCAAGTTCCTCAAGCTCCGTATCGCTTGATAGGCACCCAAAAGTGTTTAAATAAAATTTCAAATAAACGGTTTTAATTTTTAATTCTCGATAAAAATTGGTCTTATGCGCATTCATGTTTATCTTGTAGGTCAATTGCCTCTTTCGTAATTTTAAAAGCCTTAATTCAATTCAAATACACTTAAAGAGCTCTAACCTTTTCCCTAACCGAATCCAGACCCCCTAGCCTGTCCTAAAATTCTCATGTGTGTGTGTGGTGTTATTCTATTATTATTTTATATATTCAAATATTTTTCGAGTCATTTTTATTATTTTAATTTATTTTATTTAGTGTTTTATGTAAATATAATATGCGTGAGTATGGTTGTGTCATTTTTTTATTATTATTATTTTTTTAGGGCCTTTATTTTTAGTATTTTTATTTTATATAAATATTATATGCTATGTATGTGTCATTACGTCTCTATCTGTATATATGTAGTTGTGCATTTAATTAGACTTTCTTTTTAGTTATTTTTATTCTTATTAGTTTAATTTTTATTTTATTTTGAGTCTTTTATTAATAGGTTAGGATTTTAATTTTTAATTGATTTAATTTTTTTAGTTTAGTTGTAAATAATTAAATAGTTTTAATTTTTTTGGTACAAATGACACACACACACACCTCTTATCATACACTTTACACATACCCTCACCTCCACTCTTACCCCCATACACCCTACACACACAATACCATCCCAAAACTCACATGTCAAAACACCCCACTAATAAACATCCAATCTGAATTGACTTTCTCTTTTCTCTTTCATCTCTTCCATCTACCCATCATCATCTTCTCTCTCTTCTCACCTCCATTAACAAAAAAAAAAACTCAACTCACCATTTCCTACATGCTCTAAACTCAAACCCGTTCATCCAATTCCAGGCCACCATAACCCACAAACCTTGAAACCGACCCAAGCAACAACCCCAATACCCGATGACCCACCTGACCTGCTTAACCTCGTAACCTCAACCTGGCAACATCCTTAACTACCCAGCTATATGCGTATCTGAAAGATGATATAAGTACCCCCAAAACCTCCCCCAAATCTGATGTGAATTCCACTTACTCTCTCACCTACCTATTAAGTATTACCTTGTGTTATGGAGTCCCGCCAGGGAACCATATTAATTGCTTTTTGGAGGAATTTTTAGGGAGTTATTTGGGACTCGTAGCACTACTCTATCTGAAAACCACCTGAGAAAACCAAGCAGACTCGTGGCCCATGTCCTCCAAACCCAGATTGCAACCCAACTAAACCCGACTAAACTCATATCCGCTACCAACACACATATCCGATTCAAAATCCATAATCCATTGCAGACACTCTCATACCCGAAACTCTGACCTTATACTCCACAATTCCATAACCCAGTTTTGTATCACCTGCCTCAAACCGATGCTTAATCCACCTGAACCCAAAACCCCACGGCTTGCTCAGATTCACGAACTTAGCTGGTGGTTATCGAAAACCCCATACCCGATTTCATCCAAACCAGTCCCATTCAATCTGACCCCTACCCAAATTTCTCAAACGACCCACCTATGACCCATTTAGCATTTCGTCCTAGATCTGACAGCTTTCTCTTAACCCGAATCCAACATAATACACCTTGACCCGAGATCAACAACCCGATCAGACCACCTACCTCCATAATCGAAAACCTTGGCTACCCAAAAACCCAAAGACCCATTACCATCTCCTTGTCCTACCAGATTTTGATACCTGCATAAAACAATAAGACCAAAATACACCCCACATGTTAAAAAAGGCCTTTATATATATGATTGAAAATCTCCACAAATCTTCCAAAATCGTCAATCGATGTCGTGCTTGTTTTTATAAATATGAACAACAATAAGTAAGTAAAAATCAAAATAGAAAGATATTAGCGTTAGATATTATATTATATTATACCTGTACGATTGGAAGAGACTTTGTATCCATTGATGTGATTTTACCTTTTAGAGAAGGATCGTGAGAAGAGAGTGGAGGATGAGGAAATAGACGATTGAAACGTTGTAGAATATCAATAAATATATTAACTGTAGAATATCAACAAATCATAATTGAAACGTTGAAAATGACAGAGAGATAGATAGATACATAGAGAGAGGTATGTTCTTTCTTGGGAATGATAAAACGCATCGGAGAAGAGAGATAAGAGCATATTAGTATTCATGGAGAGAGAAAATTAACATTTTAATAGATGTCCACGTGGACATCCTTAGCAATGAGGAGATTAATATGAATGTTCCACGTGGATACCCTTAGAAGAGCCTGTCATTAAATGCTTGTTTAGCATTTTATAGTATATAGAGATTTTAAAAAACTGAATTTAAAAACAAGTTTACCAAACGCGCACCAATAATTATAAACAAAAAAAAACTGAATTTTAAAACTGTATTTAAAAATGACATTTAAATCAAGTTTTCTGAACACAGAACCAAACGGGCCCAGCGGATGTGAGATAACTGAGAATTTAAAGTGAAATAAAGTATACGCGTGATATAAGGTAGCGTATGGGATTAAGATTAGTGTTGAGGTATTAGTTAGGCTGGGTAGCGTAACTAGGATGTTTAAAATACATGCGTTAGGTGCGCATTATAGATGAGGGGCGAGGGGTATCTCATAGGACTGTGACACCGATTTAAATATGAAAGATTACATAACATATTTATTAATGTATTTAAACACTCGCAAAATATTTTTAAAAGATTTTGGTCTCTAACTCGTGTCAAAATAATTTCAAAACTTTTAGGTATTCTTCCACAGGGACACCTCACTTAACCATCCTTCTAGTCAGACAATGCTACAGTAGTTATGAATGCCTATCGGGATTGATTAGAAGCTTCTATCCTTGAGATCTATATAGAAAGTAATTCAAAGTTATTACGGGCATGTCACCTAGTTAGTTGGTATTTATTTTATTCTTATGCTTTCCTTTTAGTTAGTTAGATTATTGAATTGGGATTTATACCGAGAGTTATCGGTTAATTTATTTATGCCAATGAGTGTGAGTTTTATTATCTGCATGGTTTGTTATGTAAATGGGAATTTTGTAAAACTAAGTTAATAAGTTTCAAAATTAACACTAGACCTAATAGTGTATGAATAATTAAAATGTTTTTGACAATGATGCTAAGAATGAACCAGATGAGATTCCTGTTTTATTTTAGTAAAGGGTTGATCAACTGTTATTCGAATGGGTGGGGTGTCACAGTGGTATCAGAGCATCAGGTTCTAGTGTCCTTAGGATCTGTCCAGACATACTACTTTTTCAGCATTTCTTTCTCTTTGATATAGAGCCCAATTCTTAGGACTGTTGATTCATATTGCAAGATACGTTCTTCGGCTATTGTGTATTATTAAAGTGAATCGTATACAAGTTCGATTGTGTTTCATATGCTGAACAGTAGAGGATGGCCAACGATAGCCATTAGGAGGACCATAGGAGGGGAGGCTAAGGCAAAGTTGCATATTATTTAGGGGACGTGACCGTAAAAGAGGTCACCACTATTGTTACTCAAGAAGTTAATGATGCAATGACCGCTAGGGTGACATAGTTTCCCCAAGCACCAACACACCAAATGGTGGTGCCAATTCAAACTTGCCTAGTACAGTCAGTATGGGAGAGAGTCAAATGGGCCTTTCAGAAGGGCCATCCGTCAGAGTTCAGGGAAATACGAACATGGTATTATATAGACAATAGAAGGAGAACATCCAAAGGCATTTACATATGGTGGAGTGCATTGACACTCATAAATAAATTTCGGCAACTTTTAATCTCGTAGGAGTAGTGTTGCAGTAGTGGGAGTCATTCATCACATCTAAGAAGAGAGATACCATAAAATATCAAGAAATTTTTTATGCGGTTTTGAGCGCAAGTTCTTTCCATTTGTTGTTCAAACAGAGATGCTAAGGAAGTTTTTAGACTTATCATAGAAGGGACGAACAGTGGCCGAGTACGAGGAAGAGTTTACTCATTTATTGATCTTTGTGCCCAACGAGGCGGATACGAAGGAGAGCTTGGTTTAGTTTAAACGTGAGTATTATGTCAAAGAATCTTTTAAACAATAAGTGATATTGATAATTAAAAGTTTGAGTTTTATCCATGGGTTAATGGGGTAAGTTTTACATGCCACGGGTGCATCACAGTATTTTGTTAGCACTAGATTCGAGCATGAGACGGGTTTAGTGGATGTATGGTTAGTATTATTGTTGTGTGTATATATTTACCGTAGAGGTGTCAATTCGAACCCGAACACGACAACACGACACGACCCAACATGAAATTTTAATAGCTTCTCGTGTTCGGGCCTGGTTTTTTAAGCCCGTTAGCGGGTCGTGTCGTGTTCGTGCCAAGAAATTAACACGAAATTGGCCCGACAGTGATCCATTAGAGCCTAATTGACACGGTCGAATTAGAACCCAATTTCAACCCAAATGGACATATTATAAAATAAAACTTAAAAAAATAAACCCTAACATAAACTTAAAAAAGTAAACCCTAACATTTTCACAACTTCACATATAAGACTCAACAGAATCGTTCCTCCTCTGCCCCTCTCTCTCTAGGTTGGACAATCACACTCCCAAACTCCCTTTCCCCTCCCGACGGCCGTTCCACCACTAACCCAAACCGTTCCTCCTCTATCTATCTATCTTGGCACACCACAACAATGGTTGGTACTCTCTCTCAAACTCACCACCTACTGCTACTCTCTCTCTCGGAGGCACCCACCATCCATCGATGAGCTCTCTCTTGGACTCTCCTACCACCGTCGGGTTCTTCTTGGGACTCACCCATTTGTTAGATTTCTAATTCGTATTCTGTGTAAACATTTGTTACATTTGTAATTTTTATTTTGTGTAAACATTTTTGATTCTGCATCAGATTTGTAACAAATGTTTATATAAAATATTTTCTTTGTAAATGATTATGCAGTAGATTTGTAAACAAATTCGGCATCCCTATATATTGTTATACAGATTGTTGCTAGATTTTTTTGTTGTACGGATTGTTTGCTATTGATTTTTTTATTGTTGTGGCTGGGTATAAATTAAATTATTGGGTACAGATTTTTGGGTATAGATTATATTGTTGTATAAATTTTTTAGTATAGATTTTTTTTATTGTTATACAAATTACTGGGTTTTATCGATGTTTTTTTATAGTGACGAGTTATCGTGTCGAGTCGTAACAAAACGTACCTAATTGGCACGAAATTTTTTGTCGTGTTATTCGTGTCGTGTTTTTAATAGTCATGTTTGTATTAGACAAAAAAACACGATGTCGTGTCATGTTCGTGCTGGCTAAAATCAAGTCGTGTCGTGTCATGTCAGGCCAGGCTAAAACATGACCCAATAACCCTATTTGCCACCCCTAATTTACCGTTGGGTAGCAGAGTTCTCTTTGGTTTCATCTGCAGGGAAGAGGGTGCGGACACTGGGAGGATATATTTTTATAGATCTACTCATTTTTTAGAGACGATATTTGAGTATGATGTTATCCTTGGTATGTACTTGTTAGCGGCGATTTAAAAGATAGTAGACTGTTACCATAAGGCTATCATATTCGTTGTTCTTGGGTAGGATGTGTTGTTTTTTATGATGACTCACTTGAGAGAGGGTCAAAACCGCATATATATTATGTTATAGAGGAGACTTCGGATAGTATAATTGTCTTATTATATTTGATCCAAATGCATAGGGACTTTACCGATGTAATTTAGGGGATATCGAGCATATCGTAGAGCACAGAGATTGAGCTCGTTATTAATTTAGCATTGGGGACTTAGTGATAGTGCGAGCGTCATATTGTATGACTCCTTTAGAGATGTAGGAGTGGATGATTAGACTTATACATCTCAAAACAGGATTTTAGGTGCCTCGATTAGGTGTGTCGGGAGTTAGGAGACATTATTGGACATTAGGGCATCGATTTTGAAAGTTAATTCTTTTACGTGTGGAGAAACACTTTGATCCAGGTAGTGTTGTGTAGGAATAATTGGGGAAATGTTTTACCACTAGTTGATAGGTGGGTAAATCTCGAGAACATTTAAGTCGCGATTAGAAGGGTAATTTTGTATACCCTTACTGTATAGCCATGATGAGCATGCGAGGGCGAGTTTGATATAAATATGTTATGTTTGTGAAGATACACACTGGATATAGGGTGTATGGGATCCCTGGTAAATTCGATTTTCAATTTCGTCTGAGATAAAGGGATGTAGAAATAAATGTGTTGAACTATATGCCCGAAGTTAGAAGCATAATTTGAATAGTGATGGACTGGACTTTGTTCGAGGAGAAAGGTAGTCAGGATATGTGTACAACAAGGGGCACTATCACATCCGAGAGGGGTTGAAAGACTGTGGAGACATAGGTGAAGGATATCTCTTTCCAAGAGAGGATCTAATAGTTTTGGTAAAGTAGCGTGGAGTCATAGTCAGTCAAATTCTGAGGGTGGCTTGCGCATAAATAGGATACTGATTTTTAAGAGGCGAAAAGGACCCAGGAAGTACGCAGTTTTGGAGCAGGCGCATGGGTCACGAGTTTTGGCATACCCTAGGAAAGGGTAGTATGGAATATAGAATGTGTAGATCGGTGTGGAGTGAGACATAGAGAATTTGTCTCCAGGTGCACTACTCATAGATGGGAAAAGGCTAGTTCGAGGCGATCAACTATAGTTTACAAAAATTGGTAATTCCAGTGATGGAATTGATGGGCAGACTGAGAGTGTTCATTGTTGGGTTACATACACCGTAAAAGCTTAAAATTACCTTTGGGCTTATGGAATTGGTTGATCGAGATGTAATAGGTATTTCATATTAAACAAGATATGTCACCCATAGACCGAGCAGTAGACAGTGGAGGTGACTAAAATGTTAAAGATCGAGAGCGATGTGTATTATGGATGTTAGGGTAATTGGGAGTAATTATTGATTATAGAGTTGCATATAATAACTCATACCAGTTTATTATAGGGAGGGCGCCTTTTGAGGCTTTGTGTTGTTCTCTCTCTGGTTGGTTAAAGGTGGGGAGATAACGAGTTTTGTTGGCCAGACATGATTTAGAGTACATTATCATGGACTGAGCTCATCAGAAATTATTTCGTGTAGTTCTTTAATGTCGTAAGAGTTACGTTATCACAAAGCGAAGTTTTTGAAGTCTGACATTTATGGTTCGATGTTATTACAGATGTCTCACAAAGAAGGAGTTTTGTGGTTTGGAAAAAAAGGGAGTTGGCACCTAGGGATGTTGGGGTCTTTCCTTGGTATTAAGTTGATAGAGCCAATGGTGTATAGGCTTGTCTTATTGGAGTATATTTACCGGGATCACAATGTGTTTTGTATATCATAGTAAAGGCAAGACCTTAAGAATGATGTAGTATATCAATATAAAGTGATTTGAACAGACTAGTCGCTAGTTTTGGGCAGTAGGGAGTAGGCCTTTAGTCGGGGGGTACCATCAGTGGGTGTATAGTGGGGGAACCATAATATTATCATGATTTGATTTTGGGTACGTGGGAATGTCGTGCAGTTAAGGATCCAAAGTTTTTGGTACCGGGCATATCCGAATTTTGGGGAAGAAATTATTCTGTAAGGGGAAAAGTATGTAACACCCCATATTTTTGGAAATATTTAAATTACAAGTAATTCAATTAATTTGATAAATAAAGTAAATTAAATAAATATTAACAAGTTAAAATTGTATTAATATTTATGTGTTATTATATTTACTTGAGTGAAAAGTAAAATAAATTATATTACTTTATATTATGTCATATGTGGGTAAAAGCGACAAGTTGATAGGATCTTATTCGGGACGTGCGTGTGGAATCGCATTAGGAATAAGATGGTAAATTGATGATAAATGACTCAGATGGTGATTTTGAGTGCACAGGTGATTCGGGATAAGTGGAGATAGTCATAATTAGGTACCTGGAGGTTGTAATCGCATTCTGGGACTTTTTGAGTTATATGGAACCCGTACAGAGGTATTCGGGTCATTTTAATCTTATAAAATTAACCTAAAAATGGGATTAGGGGTATATCAATGGGTTTTAGATGAGTGATTTCACTAATGACTCATTTTAAATCACCTAAGCTTGAGAGAAAAGAGAAAGGTGAAAGAAAATCAAAGGAAAGATCAAGAAAGACAAGTGTTAGGACGAATTTGAAGGGATTTCTGGACTAGAATCATCACACAACAAAGGACTAAGACTCTTATCAAAATTTAAGGCGAGTGTTCACTTGTTTTAATATTATATGTTGTGTTTTAGTATAATATGAACTTTTGGGATGGTATTTACCTGTAAAAAATGGGTTTTGGGGAAGGATTTCATGAAAATTAATTTGAGCAGTACACTATACGAAATGTGAGATTAATCCTACATAAAGGTTAGATTTTTATTTAAAAATCTGAATTGGAAGAGTGAATTTTGATGTTAGAATTAAGAGGTGAATTAATTATGGAAAAATTTATGTTGAATTACATGTTTGGATGGTTATTGGATCAATTGATATGTGAAAAAATATATATTGATGATAACTAATGTTAGGATTGATTCTAAGTGTAAGAAGAGCAAATAGAGAGGCCAAAAGCAAAACTCAATAGAGGCAAAAAATGAGAGGAATGAGAAGAGTCACTTAAGGGAGTTTTAGATCTTCTTTTTGAGTGCTTTCAGAAAAGATTTGAGAAAAACTCAAACATATATTTGACTCAATATTTCATGTAAAATCCAAGTCTAAAGTCAGATTAGTGATTTGAATAATGTTTGGATCTGATTTTTCAGCATTTTTAAAATAGGCCTACAATTGTGAATTTTGACTATGTTCGGCTGCATGTCTTGAGCAGTTTGTTTATTTTATGGATTTTGGTGATCGGGTTGATTTCGGGATGGTTTAGGATGTTCAAAATGGAATTTAGACTCTAAAAAATTACTTAAAATATGAGAAATTACCTTGGGCTGGTTGGGATAAATCTGGGGGTGAAATTTAGGGTGTTTAGGATGCTTAACAGTCGAGAAAAATAAATAATGAATTTGTGATAAAAAAATTCGGATAGACTTCGATAAGGGCTGGTTGGGAATGGCTAATTATCCAAGAGTATTATTATATGGGTGAATGAATTAAATAAGATATTATTTATATATTCGAGAGTTAGGGTTAGAGTTGGGAATAATAGGCTAGTGCTACGAGCGACATGCACGGTTAACCGAGTTTATATGGATATATATATGGGTATAGAGACAGTATATATATATATATATATATATATATATATATATATATATATATATATATATATATATATATATGTGTGTGTGTGTGTGTGTGTGTGTGTGTGTGTGAGAGAGAGAGAGAGAGAGAGAGAGAGATTACATTTGTGTGTATGATATATTTATATGAAACATACCTATCCTAGCGGATATGCTAACGGTGGAGGTTACGCACTGTGGGCGATCTCTTCTGGAAAATCACAACAAGTGTAGTATCAGTCCCCTGGGTCACATGACCACCTTGTGTGTGAGTTTAGAGTTTAGTGGGGGTAATTTGTTTATGGTTAATCCCCTCAGATGTATGACTATGACATCCTCGAGGTTGCGTTTATGTTTTGGGTTCGGTGGTGAGATTCCGACCTGATTGCCCAAGTAGAGGTGTGTATTGCCTAGAGCTTGATAGCATGCTAGTGATTCGCATACGCGAGGTAATGCTCCGGGGATTGCGGATTTATATATATAGTGAGTGATATATATGTATGTATAGTTGATGTGATATGAAAATACGTATATAAATGTGAAGAAAAATATATACGGGTATATAACACTAAGGTGTAAACATTGATTTAATAAATAGAATATAGTTTTGTGAAGTGAAGTGATAAATTATAAATAAGGATTATAATTATAAAGCGGGTGTGAGCTAACTGAGAATTTAAAGTGAAATAAAGTATACGCAAGATACAGGGTAGCGTATGGGACTAAGATTAGTGATGAGGTACTAGTTTGGCTGAGTAACTTAACTAGGGTGTTTAAAATGCATGCATTAGATTTTCACTATAGATGAGGGGCTACGGGTATCTCATGGGAGTGCGACACCGATTTAAATATGAAAGATTGCAGAACATATTTATTAATGTATTTTAGAAATTTGAAAAATATTTTCAAAAGATTTTGGGCTCTGACAGCCACAGGGACGCCTAGCTTAACCATCCTTTTAGTCAGAGGATGTTGCAGTAGGTGTGGATGCCTACAGGGATTGATTAGAAGCTTCTATCATTGAGATCTAGATAGGAGGTACTTCAGAGTTAGTTTGGGCATCTCGCCCAGTTAGTTTGGTCATCTCACCCAATTAGTTGGTATTTATTTTATTCAGATGATTTCCTTTCAGTTAATTGGATTATTGTATTGTGATTTTTATCGGGAGTTATCAGTTAACTTATTCATGCCAGTGAGTGTGAGTTTTATTATTTGCGGGGTTGGTTATGTGAATTGGAATTTTGTGTAAACAAGTTAATAAGTTTCAAAATTGATACCAGGCCTAGTAGGTTATCTATAATTAAAATGTTTTCGATGGTGATGTTAAGAATAAACCTGATGAGATTCTTATTTTATTTTATTATAGGACTAATCAACTGTTATTAGAATGGGCGGGGTGTCACAGGGAGATTGGATGATGAGTTTGATTTATGGGGGAGAAATCGCATTATGTGTTATTTTCTATTTCAAACTCTATGCATCACGAGTATTTTCTTTGTTTAATGTGTGTAGGTATCCAAACGAAGAACATATTGAACCGCATGAAGACAAAGCTTCCTAAAGGAAGAACGAGTAGAGATTGAAGACATAGTTTCTCTATTTCGTTCCATTTCTATGGTTTGGGAAGGATATTAGATTTTTTTTGTCATAGAGGGGTAATTTTATAATTTGGGTTTTGGTTAGTTTTGTACTGGAATAGGCAGAGGGGGAGATTTGTAAGCGCTTATATTTTCGCATAGGCTTTTTATTTATAGTTTTTTGCACTTTGGCATATTTGGTGTATCCCGTTAAAAATCGTCACATACTGACACGTCGAACCAAACTCCAACATCTCCAAGTTTAAAAGACTCCTCTACATTTCATAAAGGTATAAATCTTTTAGGAGTTCTTAATTATTCACATTTATATTAGGGATGTGTTTTTAACAAAAATCAAGGCTAGATTTTTTATGTTCTAAAAATAAAAATAAATTAATCTCGTTCGAACGAGTTTCTTAACTCATTAGAATGACTTGGATTCTTGTTCAATTTGAGCATCAAATGAACTTAGAACAATGATTCTCTACATAGCAGATCTTACTTCGTTAGAAGTCGGTTCAAACGAGATTGCAATCTCGTTTGAATGAACTGATTTTTCATCCAAACGAGATTATATTCTCGTTCGAATGACTTCAATTTTTGTCCAAATGAGTCACCGCCTCGAATTTTGTGTCAGATGTATAAATACCTAATCGAAAAGATTTCTGCTAAGACTTTTGAAAAAATGTTTCCTGCATACGTGTTACAAAACTTTTCAAGTTTTGTGTTTTCAAAACACTTTTGATTCACAACTTTACATCCCAAATAGTTTCGTGAATCCTTTTGAAACCCTAAAAGTTTTTGTAAAGTGGTGGTCGCTTAAATAAGCTCTGATACCAATTTGTAGAATCGCTACAGCGGAAATATTGCGACTTCTCAAATAAAATCAAACTTTAATTAAACCCAAATTTTAGTTAATCCCTAAAACATGCATCTAGGTGATTTATCAAATAAAATAAAGCATGCGGGATAAAACAAACAATTTCAGAAAAAATCCCCCAAAGGGGCAAAACCTTTTATTTCACAATAATTTGTAAGAAAACGACTTACACGGATTACAATGAAATAAGTGTGACACAGAAATACCCGCAGGTGTCGGTTCCTATGTTGTTGGATGGAACTTTCCCTTTTCAGGAGGGCAGCAGTGAAGAAGAAGACGGCTCCTCCACAAGTTACGACTAGAATTTTCCCTTTCCAGGAGGGCAACAATGAATAAGAAAAATCGCTTCTCCACAAGAGTGAACTTTATAAGGACTCCCTCCACAATAGCATGCAACTGTCAGTTGTAGATCTCTCCCCACAAAGTATAAACAAGAGCAAAATATGTTCTTGGGTTCCACAAAATAATTCACATAAAAGTAATTGGGATTTCGTGAATTAAAAACAAAACATTTGAAATCTTAAAATTGTTGGAGAAAAAATTTTTGCCAGAAGGTATTGAATTAAATCTAGGCAGATACACAAAAGTTTCAAAAGAATAAGACTCTTCAAAGTTGAAACTGTTCTCCACATTTTTCTAGGCTGCCAAGACCCCTTTTTATACAAAATTTGAGTTGGTCAAAAGATAAGCATTACAACAGCGTGTCAGCCTGAAATTCATCTCGCTCGAATGAGAATGACATCTCGCGCGAACTAAATCGTGTGTCATTCGAACGTCTACGCGCGACTTTCCAATGTCGTTCGAACGAGATTGATATCTCGCTTGAACAACCTTGGCATCAAAACCGAGGTACGTTTACTGCTGAAGCAGTTTTTCATAAACAGTTATAAAACCTCTTTAAAAATATTTTTATATAAAACCTTTTTTAAAATATCCCAACACTCTTAATATGAAATGTAAATGAAACTTTAAAACAATATTTTACCAAAGTTCATATTGTTGGGCTTGAATGTTGAAGACAACTGGTAATTCGGATCTGTCTTTTATAGATGCAATCTTCACAATTCTTCGACGATTTGTAGCGGTATACGACATAATTAATTGTGACGAACTTATTAAAAATATGTCCTTACAAATCTCCCCCTAAGTCTATGCCGGTACATACATAGAAACTTCCGAATTATCAAAAAACCAAAATGCCTATACAAATCTACCCTCCCATGAATAAATTTACAAGACCACAAAACTGTTCTTCAATCATCTTTGTCAAATCTCAAAGCTTTTCTCATCAGGGTGTGCAACATATCAATCTTAAATTTTATACCTACACACATGAGATAAAGCAAAAACCTTTGTGACGCATCGAGTTTGAAATGATATAAGAATAAAGCATTAATAAATCAAATCTCCCCTATAATGCTAACACTCCCCCATTACTGATAATTCTTTCTCCCTTTTTTATGATGTCCCCAAATATACATATGAAAAGAAACAATCAAAACATGGAGTGTCACGATAAAATTGCATAGAAAATATGAATCAATCAATGCGCATGCAAAGGAGTATCCCAAAAACATTCACAAACTATTTTTTATTTTTCAAAATTTTCATACAAAAATAGGATACAAAAAAATCACACCATGGATTTAAACTCAAACAACCAAGTCATGGAAACGTAATGAATGGGTGTGAACACATTCGATAGGTAAATAAACTCAATCAATCATATGTGCACGATGCATACGTGTACTCCTAACGAATGAGCATCAAAAGTATCCTTAGGTGTAAAAAATTGTTGAATTTAAATGACATCGTGTTATACAAATCAAAGTCAAATGATTTCCACACCAATAACGTCCAAAACTATTTAGTGTCGTTTCGAGAACTTTTCAAAGTACGTGCAAACCCATTGATATAACCATCCAAAACTCCCTCATATATAATAATGCAATTCTTTATATCTAGAGAGGTACTAAATTCTCAACTTAGAGAAAACCTATTGGCCCAAATTTTTGGCATATTTCATCATTTTATTAACTTAGTTTTTTGTGTGGGCTCTTTTCAAACGGTGGCTTTCACGACGTGATTATTATTCACTCGCAGCCCTTTCCCGTGTTCACTCATCATTTTTTTCTAAACTAAACAATTAATTCCTCACGGGCAAAGGTTTTTACATGCACTACTTTTATTACTCTCGTATTATTGCACTTGGTTCGTTTTAAGGACAGGATTGAGATGAAAACACCCAGCCAACACGTGATAAGTCAAGAACAATAATCAAACAAATTCGTGCATGTGTGCAATAAAGGAAATTATGAGTCAAACATGTAGGAAGTAACACTTAATTACATCTTAATGACTCCAAACATTATAAAGCACATGGATGAATTGACTTATTGTCTCAAAACACTATCAAATAGTCACATGGATAAATGGAATAAAATTGTGACTCGGTCATCCTAAGTGTCTATCCATAAACGGTGTAAACAAAATCCAAAAATCTTTTTGGATTTTTAAATTTTTTATCAAAATAAAATCTTTTTGTATTTTTTTCAAAATTTTCAAACAAGAAAAAAAATATAACTACAAAATGATACAACCAACAATAGGCATATAATATCGATATGCACAACATCCTATGCTAGCAAACAGTAATCACACAAGAGAATCCACAATGAAAGCATATGTGATAAATGAGCAATGCAGTGTTATCAATTAAGCATGGATACCAAGAATGATTGCATATAAACTGACCAGAAGCAAACCCATCAGTACCAAAAATCTAAGCATATGAACACTAGGTACTGGAATCAGAAGGGAAGCAAAAACAGAATTTTCAGACAGGTCGCTCAAACGATATTGCTCTATCACTCGAACGACAAGGGCATGTCGCGAGATGCGACTTCACGCGAGATAGAGATATCGCTCAAACGACAATACATCTCGCTCGAATGAGAAAATAAAAAAATCCCAGTATTCCCAAAAAATGATACAGTTTTGCCCAGTGCAAAATTTTCGTGAAAACAGTACTTGTAAGGGGCAAACATATCCAAAACAGTAGTGAAACACACAAATGCAAATAATATTCCAATGTGCAGTACATCAAAGTGATTCATAACACTAGAAAGAATATAACATGATGTGTCACTAGTGTATGACAAACATCCAATACAATCAGCTAAACGATCTCACATGGGGTGAATCACGTGCAAGCAAATGGGAATCGTGGACAAGTAAACCATAAGCCTCTAAATCCAATTTCCTGACCCAAATCGATGTGTAACGAGGTGTAGGGGTGTGGGGAATCGAATTTATTCTTCTATTAACCTTCCTAGGTCCATTTAAAAGCTTGTAACAAAATCTCCTAAGATGTCCTTGCCTACCACAATGTGTGCAAGTGTAAATCGGGCAGTGTGTGTTACCTAAAGATGGCCCTCTCCGCAAATTTCTCGGTTTCTCTCTCCTAATTTGCCTAGGTGGGTCTCTCCTAATGTTCCTAGGGGGATCTTTCCTAACAAACTTAGGTGCCACTTTCTTAACAATCCTAGGAGACTCTCTCATACGTGTGGGAATGGGTGCAACATATTTTTCAAGACCAATCCCACCCCTATCATTTTTTTATCTTGACGGTGCCTAAAATCTTATCAAGTTTTTCAGACCTAGACTCCCAATCAAATTTCACGTCACTCGAATCTTTCAATTTCTCCTCAAGTTCACCTATCCTAGATTCAAGTCCACATCTAATATCCTCAAACTCTAAAAGGTCTTTTTTCATAGTCTCCTTCAACCCTCTAAGACTATCTCTCTCACCCTCTACGTATCCTAATTTCTTTTTAAGCATCTCCTCACGTGCCCTAAGATCCTTAATCAACGCATCGGTATTATTATTATCTAAAGAACGTTTCTTCAATTCAGCTTTAAGTTTCAAGTTTGCCTTTTTTGTCTTTAAATATTCAAAATACAAATTATTGTAGGCAACTTGCAACTCACTCAATTCTTCATCTTCCTCCTCACTCTTTTCACCCTCACTCTCATCACTAATCACACGAATGGTAAGCTCTCGCCTAGAAGCATAAAAGACTTCTTCTTCCAAATCACAATCACTAAGGGTAGAAACATGAGAAACCGGTTTATTCAATTTTTTCTTTAAATTTGTGGTACACTCATCTAACGTGTGACCAACACCCTCACAACAAGGACACCTCTCAGATTTGTTTTCAACAGAAGATTTAAAATAAGAGTTCGTGTGAATTTTCTAATTAACTTTTTCAAAAATTTGACATCGAAGATCATCAAAACCATCAAAAGCCATTTTTGTGCAAAATCAGGATCAAAACACAATAACTTAGTGCAACAGGCTCTGATACCAATTTGTCGACGCGAGTAGACAAATTGTATAAAAAAAAACCTCAAAAAATCAGGATCACGCGATAAATTAGCGTAACCCGCTCTGATACCAATTTGTAAAGTGGTGATCGCTTAAATAAGCTCTGATACCAATTTGTAGAATCGCTACAGCGGAAATATTACGACTTCTCAAATAAAATCCAATTTTAACTAATCCCAAATTTTAGTTAAACCCTAAAACATGCATCTAGATGATTTATCAAATAAAATAAAGCATGCAGGATAAAACAAACTATTTCAGGAAAAATCTCCCAAAGGGGCAAAACCTTTTATTTCACTATAATTTGTAAGAAAACGGCTTACACGGATTACAATGAAATAAGTGTGAAACAGAAATACCCGCAGGTGTCGGTTCCTATGTCGTCGGATGGAACTTTCCCTTTTTAGGAGGGCAGCAGTGAAGAAGAAGGCGGCTCCTCCACAAGTTATGGCTGGAATTTTCCCTTTCCAGAAGGGAAGCAATGAAGAAGAAAAATGGCTTCTCCATACGAGTGAACTTTATAAGGACTCCCTCCACAATAGCATGCAACTTTCGATTGTAGAGCTCTCCCCACAAAGTATAAACAAGAGCAAAATATGTTCTTGGGTTCCACAAAACAATTCACATAAAAGTAATTGGGATTTTGTGAATTAAAAACAAAATATTTGAACCCTTAAAATTGTTGGAGAAAAACTTTCTGCCAAAAGGTATTGAATTAAATCTAGGCAAATACACAAACGTTTCAAAAGAATAAGACTCTTAAAATTTGAAACTGTTCTCCATGCTTTTCTAGGCTGCCAAGACCCCTTTTATACAAAATTTGAGTTGGTCAAAAGATAAGCATTACAGCAGCGTGTCAGCCTAAAAGTCATCTCGCTCGAACGAGAATGACATCTCGTGCGAACGAGATCGCGTGTCGTTCGAACGACTACGCGCGACTTTCCAATGTTGTTCGAACGAGATTGATATCTCGCTTGAACGACCTTGGCGTCGAATTGGAGGTACGTTTACTGCTGAAGCAGTTTTTCACAAACAATTATAAAACCTCTTTAAAAACACTTTTATATAAAAGCATTTTAAAACCTTTTTTAAAATATCCCAATACTCTTAATATGAAATTTAAATGAAACTTTAAAACAATATCTTACGAAAGTTCATATTGTTGGGCTTGAATGTTGAAGACAACTGGTAATTCAGATCCATCTTTTGTAGATGAAATCTTCATAATTCTTCGACGATTTGTAGCGGTATATGACATAATTAATTGTGACGGACTTATTAAAAAATGTCCTTACAAATCTCCCCCTATGTCTATGCCGGTACATATCCGAATTATCAAAAAACCAAAATGCCTATCCAAATCTACCCTCACATGAATAAATTTCCAAGACCTCAAAACTGTTCTTCAATCGTCTTTGTCAAATCCCAAAGCTTTTCTCATCAGGGTGTGCAACATATCAATCTTCAATTTTTGTACCTACACACAAGAGAAAAAGCAAAAACCTTTGTGACGCATCGCGTTTGAAATGATATAAGAATAAAGCATTAATAAATCAAATCTCCCCCATAATGCTAAAACTCCCCCATAACTGATAATTCTTTCTCCCCCTTTTTATGATGTCCCCAAATAGACATATAAGAAGAAACAATCAAAGCATGGAGTGTCATGATAAAATTGCATATCAAATATGAATCAATCAACGCGCATGCAAAGGAGTTTCCCAAAAACATTCACAAACAATTTTTGATTTTTCAAATTTTTCGTACAAAAATAGGATACAAAAAAATCACACCATGGATTTAAACTCAAATAACCAAGTCATGGAAACGTAATGAATGGGTGTGAACACAATCGATAGGTAAATAAACTCAATCAATCATATGTGCACGATGCATACGTGTACTCCTAACGAATGAGCATCAAAAGTATACTTAGGTGTAAAAATTTGTTGAATTTAAATGACATCGTCTTATACAAATCAACAAATCAAAGTAAAATGATATCCACACCAATAACATCCAAAACTATTTAGTGCCGTTTCGAGAACTTTTCAAAGGACGTGCAAACCCATTGATATAACCATCCAAAACTCCCTCATATATAATAATGCAATTCTTTATATCTAGAGAGGTACTAAATTCTCAACTTAGAGAAAACCTATTGGCCCAAATTTTTGGCATATTTCATCTTTTTGTTGCCTTAATTTTTTGTGTGGGCTCTTTTCAAATGGTGGATTTCACGATGTGATTATTATTCACTCGCAGCCCTTTCCCGTGTTCACTCACCATTTTTTTTAAACTAAACAATTAATTCCTCACGGGCAACGGTTTTTACATGCACTACTTTTATTACTCTCGTATTATTGCACTTGGTTCGTTTTAAGGACAGGATTGAGTTGAAAACACCCAACCAACATGTGATAAGTCAAGAACAATAATCAAACAAATCCGTGCATGTGTGCAATAAAGGAAATTATGAGTCAAACATATAGAAAGTAACACTTAATTACATCTTAATGACTCCAAACATTATAAAGCACATGGATGAATTGACCTATTATCTCAAAACAATATCAAATACATGGATAAATGGAATGAAATTGTGACTCGGTCATCCTAAGTGTCTATCCATAAACGGTGTAAACAAAATGCAAAAATCTTTTTGGATTTTTAAATTTTTTATCAAAATAAAATCTTTTTGTATTTTTTCAAAATTTTCAAACCGGAAAAAAAATATAACTACAAAATGATACAACCAACAATAGGCATATAATATCGATATGCACAACATCCTATGCTAGCAAACAGTAATCACATAAGAGAATCCACAATGAAAGCATATGTGATAAATGAGCAATGCAGTGTTATCCATTGAGCATGGATACCAAGAATAACTGCATATAAACTGACCAGAAGCAAACCCTTCAGTACCAAAAATCTAAGCATATGAACACCGAGTACTGGAATCAGAAGGGAAGCAAAAACATAATTTTCAGACAGGTCGCTCAAATGATATCGCTCTATCGCTCGAACGACAAGGGCATATCGCGAGATGCGACTTCGTGCGAGATGGAGATGTCGTTCAAACGACAATACATCTTGCTCGAATGAGAAAATAAAAAATTCCCAGTATTCCCAAAAAATCATACAGTTTTACCCAGTGCAAAAATTTCGTGAAAATAGTATTTGTAAGGGGAAATCAGATCCAAAAAGTGCTAAAACAGTAGTGAAACACACAAATGCAATAAATATACCAATGTGCGGTACATTTAAGTGAGTTATAACACTAGAAAGAATATAACATGATGCGTCGCTAGTGAATGACAAACATACAATACAATCAATCAAACGATCTCACATGGGGTGAATCACGTGCAAGCAAACGGGAATCGTGGATATGTAAACCATAAGCCTCTAAATCCAATTTCCTGACCCAAATCGATATGTAACAAGGTGTGGGGGTGTGGGGAATCGAATTTATCCTTCTATTAACCTTCCTAGGTCAATTTAAAAGCTTGTAACAAAAGCGCCTAAGATGACCTTACCTACCGCAATGTGTGCAAGTGTAAATCGGGCGGTGTGTGTTACCAAAAGGTGGCCCTCTCCTCAAATTTCTCGATTTCTCTCTCAGAATTTGCCTAGGTGGGTCTCTCCTAATGTTCCTAGGGGGCTCTTTCCTAACAAACTTAGGTGCCACTTTCTTAACAATCCTAGGAGGCTCTCTTATACGTGTGGGAATGGGTGCAACATATTTTTCAAGACCAATCCCACCCTCTCCTTTTTTTATCTCGACGGTGCCTAAAATCTTATCAAGTTTTTCAGTCCTAGACTCCAAATCAAATTTCACCTTACACGAATCTTTCAATTTCTCCTCAAGTTCACCTATCCTAGATCCAAGTACACGTCTAGAATCCTCAAACTCTAAAAGCTAATTTTCATAGTCTCCATCAACCCACTAAGACTATCTCTCTCACCCTCTACATATCCTAATTTCTCTTTAAGCATCTCCTCACGTGCCCTAAGATCCTTAATCAACGGATCAGTATTATCATTATCAAAAGAACGTTTCTTCAATTCAGCTTTAAGTTTCAAGTTTGCCTTTTTTGTCTTTAAAGATTCAAAATACATATTATTGTAGACAACTTGCAACTCACTCAATTCTTCTTCTTCCTCCTCACTCTTTTCACCCTTACTCTCATCACTAATCACACGGATGGGAAGCTCTCGCCTAGAAGCATAAAAGACTTATTTTTTCGAATCACAATCACTAACTAAGGGTAGAAACATGAGAAACTGGTTTATTCAATTTTTTCTTTAAATTTGTGGTTCACTCATCTAACGTGTGACCAACACCCTCACAACAAGGACACCTCTCAGATTCGTTTTCAACAGAAGATTTAAAACAAGAGTTCGTGTGAATTTTCCAATTGACTTTTTCAAAAATTTGACATCGAAGATCATCAAAACCATCAAAAGCCATTTTTGTGCAAAATCAGGATCAAAACACAATAACTTAGTGCAACAGGCTCTGATACCAATTTGCCGACGCGAGTAGACAAATTGTATCAAAAAATAAATCCTCAAAAATTCAGGATCACGCGATAAATTAGCGTAACCCGCTCTGATACCAATTTGTAAAGTGGTGATCACTTAAATAAGCTCTAATACCAATTTGTAGAATTGCTACAACGAAAATATTGCGACTTCTCAAATAAAATCCAATTTTAATTAATCCTAAATCTTAGTTAAACCCTAAAACATGCATCTAGATGATTTATCAATTAAAATAAAGCATGCAAGATAAAACAAACAATTTCACGAAAAATCCCTCAAAGGGGTAAAACCTTTTATTTCACTATAATGTAAGAAAACGCTTACACTGATTGCAATGAAATAAGTGTGACACAGAAATACCCGCAGGTGTCGGTTCCTATGTCGTCGGCTGGAACTTTCTCTTTCCAGGAGGGCAGCAGTGAAGAAGAAGACGGCTCCTCCACTAGTTACGACTGAAATGTTCCCTTTCTAGGAGGGCAGCAATGAAGAAGAAAAATGGCTTCTCCACAAGAGTGAATTTTATAAGGACTCCCTCCACAACAGCATGCAACTTTCGGTTGTAGAGCTCTCCCCACAAAGTATAAACAAGAGAAAAATATGTTATTGGGTTCCACAAAACAATTCACATAAAAGTAATTGGGATTTTGTGAATTAAAAACAAAACATTTGAACCCTTAAAATTGTTGGAGAAAAACTTTCTGCCAAAAGGTATTGAATTAAATCTAGGCAGATACACAAAAGTTTCAAAAGAATAAGACTCTTAAAAGTTGAAACTGTTCTCCACGTTTTTCTAGGCTGCCAAGACCCCTTTTTATACAAAATTTGAGTTGGTCAAAAGATAAGCATTACAGCAGCGTGTCAGCCTAAAAGTTATCTTGCTCGAACGAGAATGACATCTCGCGCGAACGAGATCGCGTGTCGGTCGAACGACTACGCGCGACTTTCCAATGTCGTTCGAACGAGATTGATAACTCGCTTGAACGACCTTGGCATCAAAACCGAGATACGTTTACTGCTGAAGCAGTTTTTCACAAACAGTTATAAAACCTCTTTAAAAATTTTTTTATATAATAGCTTTTTAAAACCTTTTTAAAAATATCCCAACACTCTTAATATGAAATGTAAATGAAACTTTAAAACAATATCTTACCAAAGTTCATATTGTTGGGCTTGAATGTTGAAGACAACTGGTAATTCGGATCCGTCTTTTGTAGATGCAATCTTCACAATTCTTCGACGATTTGTAGCGGTATACGACATAATTAATTGAGACGGACTTATTAAAAATATGTCTTTACAGTTTTGTATCTTACATACACCTTATGGAGAGGATTCTCTATGGCTCAACTTGTGAACCCGGGGATCGCGACTGAAGAAGGATGAAGAATGAAGAAGGTTGATCAATGGATACCGAGGCGAGATGACTACTTATGGTCGACTCTGGACTAAGTCACTTTCTTTAGAAGGTTTTGAAAACATTCGTGTTATACTCAGTCGGTCTTAGTAGTGTGCAAGTCGATAGTCTTGTAAAACATTCTAAAGTGCTAAATATAGGTTTTTCCCTGAAAAGGGATTTTTCCTCATCTCTGTATGTTCACATGTTTGGTTTGATATTTGCAATTATATATTTAGAACACATATTTGCATTCGCACCTAATTTAAGCAAAGATTAAAAGTTGACTAAAACTTGATTTGTGTGCATTGGGATTTAAATTGAAAAATATAAAAATAGAATTTTTTATTGTAACCAACCTTGTCGGGAGTGTTCATGCGCTTACAGCCTTGATGAGAAGTTCAAGCTAGGATTATATGAAGAGCGAAAATAATTTTGTTTAGACAATAAGCATATGGGAATTATTGTTTAGTCAACCATACAGATATATAGAGTAAGATAGTATTATACAATTGAACTATGATTGTAACACAATTGAATATCAATAAAATTAACATTTTTTAAAGATTTTTTTTTAATTATAGTTTAGTATTTATTAAGATAAACCTCACACTTGGGAAACCGTGATGTGACACGGCTGCTCTAGCTTGTGATGGTAGAGATGTGGTAGTTTGTTAGTTGGCTTGGTGTTAGTCCTTTGGTTGATTGATAACAAGTCTCTGTGTATATGTTGTTGTAGAGTAAAGACGGTCAATCAAAAATCCTTTTTGGTACCCCACAAATACACTAAAATTGTATATCGGCAAGTAACGGGTCAATCCGCGCTCCTTAATGTGGACAAGAGTAAGTTGCAGATAATGTAAGATTTTTGAAATAATTTTAAAGGGATATTTATACTACTAATTATAAACTAAAATTAAAACTACAATAATAAATAAATAAAATGATAAATTGAGTTAAATATGAGGAGAAAATAATTATGAGATAATTTAAGGGATTACACTTCACCACTTAACCCATTTATTTTTATTAATTAGTTTGTCTATTTGGAATACCCCAAAACATATATAAATTCATAAATCAACTCTCGTTGCAAATGTAAAGTTACATACATTCCTTTTAGAAGATTAATATTTAAATTTCACATACTCACAAAAATTAGATTTAAACATCATCTAACAAATCACCCGCTTGGAAAAATTTACTAAAAGTATTTAAATCATTAAAAAAAATTAGTGTTGAGAAATTCAAAGTGCAATATCATTCAAAAATCGCTTATCTCTAGTTTAATTAATGAATAAATATTATAATTTGAATTTACGATTTTCTCTCGAAAATAATTCACCGAGGTGAAAATATAAATGGTAAATTTTTAATATTAATATTAATATTCAAAGGGGCATAATAAATAAAAAAAACTGAAAATAAAAATAATTAATTTAAGGGTTTCATCTCATCCCTTGAATGGGATATTTAGCCTCTCATCTTGGTATTATTACATATAAAATGTAATAATGACACAATAAGAGGCATTAAATAAAATAGAATAAGAAAAAGTAATTGAACTAAGTCTCCTTGAACTCAATAATAATTTCCCAAACATGAAAAATTAAGCGCACCTACAATTATGGAATATACAACCCTCAAAGAAATGCCAAAACTCCAAATTTTATATCTCACAATATATTTTGGCTCACTCAAGTCGCTAAAAAAATAGAAAATAAGAAATAAATTTTTTATACAATCTACTCCTAAAATTACAACTAAAAATGGGTTCCAAAGCTTCCCCTCTTTTACACTATCCGAATTCCTTCCCTTTAAATGAAGAGAAGGTCTTCTTTTATCAAGGCATGTGGGTAGAGGTGATGTAGATAATAGGTTTTGGGAGGGGGTTGGTGTCGCTTGTAGATGCGATTGGGAAAAAGGTTGTAAGATGTAGGTTAAATCAATTATTGACTTTAGGGAGATATGGTGGGTTGGTCGTTGTGGACATGGGGGCACTTTTGTTTTTGGTTTGTTTTATTTGGGATGGGATCTTCGCGGATAATGGAACCGGGTATAAAATTTGGTTCTGCCCGGTTATGTATCTCGGGTTGATGGGCGTCAGGTTGAATGGTGTTGGGTAAATAGGCAAGAGGTTTGGAGTTAGAAATTGGGGCAGGTAGATAGGGTTGGCCATGGTGGTCAGGTTGGGACAAAATGGGTGATGGGTTGGTCGCGGGTCCGGGCCGGGTTTGAGAGGTCACCGAATTAAGGTCGGATAAGGCTGGGTTTAGGTGGGTTTCGTTTGAGTTGAATCTGACCGGGTTTGAGCTAAGGAACAGGTAGGTTTGATTGGGTTTCAGGTCGGGTTTGAGAGGTCGCAGGTCAGATGCAGGGTCGCCTGGGTTTGATTTTCAGGTCGGGGATAAGCAAGCGTATGGAATTGATTGGAGGTGAATAACTTGATTTTTAGTGTGTCGTTTATGTGTTGTTGAAAGCCAAGTTAATCAAAACCTCAATTACCTACAAAATATAACAATCTCAAGTGTAGAGGTAAGTAAGGGTATCAATCCACATCAAGAGGGTAAGCTAGAGACAAACTCAAATGTAGTTCAATTTTTATTTTCTTTTTGTGCTTTTTCACTTTTTTAATTTATTTTTTATTTTTTCAAAATTAAAACAATTGGGTGAGGTGAGGTGAAATAACTCTAAACTAAAATGTGAGATGAAAACAACTAACTAGAAAGTGACTAAAAGTGAAAAATAAAGTCTAACACTAAAATAAGAGATAAAGTGAGGTAAATAATAGTGAGAATAATCAAGGAGTGGGATTACACCACAAATTTTAGCTATTCTAATTAATTAATTAAATTAATTGAATTCTCCCAAAATAATATCAAACTTACAAATCAACTCTCGTTGCAAATGTAATTTTAATAGTAACCTTTTAGAAAATTAAGTTTAACACCCCACAACTCTAAAAACAAGATCTACACTCCTTTTAATTAATTACCGGCTAGGATCGATCAATTAAAATTTATGTAAATCTGTTAAAATAAATTTAGAGTTGAAATTCAAGTAATAATACCCCACTTAAGAAATCCCTATCTCTAGTTCGAATCTAAAATGGGTATTATAACTAGAATTTCGATTTTCTCTCGAAAATCATTTACCCTCTCTCGAGGCGTAAATTTAAGGGTGAGGGATCAAAATTAATATTCAAAGGGAATTTTCGAGTAATCAAACTAATTAAACTAAAATAACATCAAATAAGGGTTTCCCCCCACCCCTTGAAAGGGGATTTAGCCTACATAATATAAAGCGTGATAATCAAATAATCAATAGGCATTTAATATAAAAGAGAAAAGAGAAGAACAATCAAACTAATCTCTTGAATTTAATTGACTCCAATCATCCAATTTGAAATTTACATCCTTCCAATTGAGCATACAAGTGATTTGTAATTAAATAATCACTCAATTAAATCTCTTACAAAACTTAACCTCACAAATATCTAACAAAAATAAAAATAATAAAACTATTTACAAAATGGTGTTTATCCTAAGTTATTTTCTACACTAAACTATCTCTAACTCTCTCTAGAATTCTCTTCAAATGAGGTCTTCCATCCTTATATAGTAGGCACATGGAGCATGGGGGTATTTTTGGGAATGGGCTTGAGTGTTCCTGGAAATGGTGCGAGGAGTGTGAGGTCATGTGGGTGAGGGGATTGGAATAAAATAGATCAGATTTAGTTAAGGGTTATTTATGGAAATGGTTTAAAGTTGGTAGATGGGGAGCATTTTGGGTAAAAGGGGATAAGTGGGTTTATTAGGCATGTGGGGTAAATGGGTTTTTGACTTGGTGTTGGCTTTGGTTTTGTATTGGCAGGTGATCGTCTTGGCTTAAGGGAAATGAATGAAATGGGTTTGGCATGGAGGTGGTTGCAAATGGGTGTAAATGGGTATGGACATTGGTTGATTGGGTCATCGAAAGTTGGGATAGGGCTGGACGGGTTCAGGTGGGTTCTTGGGTTGCTCCGAGTTTGAAAGTAGCGTCGGAGGGGATGGGACGTGTTTTGTGTCTAGTGAAGTCGGCGGGTAGGTGGGTCTGCCCGGAGGTGGCTGCGAGTTGGTATGGGTGATCGCCGGTGGTGGGACGAGATCACCGGAGATGGGGGTTCCGGGTTATAGGGTCGGAGCTTGGGAGCTCCGGCGAGATGAGGAGTGAGGAGGTAGGTGGACATCGGGGTGGATGGGATCTCAGGGTGGTCACCGGTTTGGGGTTGCTCCGGCGGGAATGGCAAGTCCGATGGGGCTGCTAGTTGTAAGGTGAATTGGGGGGTTGAATTCTAACAGGCTTTATGGGTGTTGTTTGGTAATGGAGGAAAGAGGAGAGAGAAGGAGGTGGGAGGTTGAAGATGGGTAGGGGATGATTTGGTGTAGGGGTGTGTATGGGAGTGTGGTGAGGATGAGGGTTTTGGTTGTGTGTAGCATAGTGTGTAGGTAAATGGGTGTGAGTGGGTGTATGGGTTATGTGTATGTGTGTGTGTTTAATTTGGACACCTAAAAAAATAACTAACTAATTAAAAATTAAAATCTAAAAAATAAAATCATACTCTAAAAATAAAATAAAGACTCAATTAAAAATAAAAATAAAAAGATATAAAATAAATAAAAAATAAATAAATAAATAAAATAAAAATAAATAAATATAAAATCTAATAAAACTAAAACTAAAATCCTAAATAAATGTAAAATCAAATAAAACTAAAAAAATAAATGAAATCCTAAAAAATCTAATCCTAATAAAAACTAAAAACTAATAAAAAAACCGAAATAAAATAAAATTATACTAATAAAGATGAAAATAGAAAATAAAACCTAGAAATCCTAAATAAATAAAAAATAAATCCTAAAAATAAAAATGACTCAAACTAAAAATATAAAAAATATAAAAAGACACAAACTAAACACACACAAGCTTGGGGTGATGCTTTGGGCCAGGTTTAGGACCAGGTTGGTTACGGGAGAGGAAATTTAGCTCCATTCAACGCGCATTTGCCTCGACACATAGCTTTTGACACTGCAAACGGACGTTTGACCTACAAGATAAACATTTAAGCGCATAAGACCCATATTGCCGAGAATTAACAACAAAAATAGATCCATTCGGGGTATAAAATGTACAGTTTTGGGTGTTTATCAGGAGGTATAAGGTAGATGGGTTTGGTTCTTGGCTGACATGGTTTTGGGTTTTGTTAGGATCCGGGTAAAGAGCAGGTTAATGGAGGAGAGAAAATGAGGGTGTATGAGAGGAAGATAATGGTGATGGTAATTGGGTGTGTGAAGGTGTATGGGTTAGGGTGAGGGTGAATGAGAAATTGTTAGTGTGTGTATGGTGTATGTGTATTTAATTTTTACCCTTACTAAAATAACATAAAAATTAAAAATATTTACAACTAAAAAATCAGAAAACAAAAATCAATTAAACTAAAAATAAAATTTATTTAAATTAAAAACTAAAAATTAAATTCATAATCTATTTATGAAAACTCAAATAAAATAAAAATTAAAAATCTATTAAAACTAAAAACTAAAATCCTAACTAAATAAAATGAAAAATCTAATAAAACTAGAAAAATAAATTCCGAAAAAAACTTATCCTAATAAAAATAAAATAAAAACTTAAAAAAACTTAAAAAAATCAAAATCAAAATCAAAATAAAAATTTCACCTATATAAAAAGAAGTAATAAAATTAGCCGACACAAATAAATCTGTAAGGACATTTTTCTCATGTCCAACATGTTACATTTGTGTATGTTGTACGCCGCTACATTTGGCACGTCACCTCACGATCTCACATGACGGCCTCTATCCGAATTCCGGGAATCAAGCTTTAAAAATCTCCATTAATATGTCCCACATCTGCCTCAACGACTTCACGGTCCAAGATTTTAGGGACTTAATGCAAGTGGTACGCAAGGGAAGTCAAAACAGTGAAAAAAGGCACTATAGAAGTGTTCAAGGGCATTTTCGTAATTTCACATCCATAGTTCGGAGGTCTGGTCAACTATAAAGTTGAAGAGCTCGCCGCAACGAAGATACTGGAAAAAACGGCACCTCAATCCGAGCTACGGTGAAGGAGTTATGACTTTTTGAAGATAGAGAAAATTCCTTAAAGAATGCTGTTTTTTTTGTACGCTAGATAGAATTTTAGAGTTTTAAGAATGTGGGACTCTTCATATTTTTTCCTATAAATACCAACTTCGGGAGAGTTGTTTTGCAAGACTTTAGAAGACGTTTTTGAGAGTCCAAATTACTCTAGTCTTCATATTTTTTGAGTCCCAAGACTCATGTTTTGATTCACACAATTGCCAAACCTTTGTGAATCTTTTTGGTAACCCAAGAACACAACTTTGGTTTGTTCAACCCTTGTGGAGAAGCCGTTCTCTTCTTCATTGCTGCCCTCCTGGAAAGGGAAACTTCCAGCCGCTGACATAGAAATCGACACCTGCGGGGATTTTTGTGTCACACTGTTTCTAGCCGTTGCTTTGAAGGTTTACCGAAGACACCGTGCGTTACACTTGTGGGCGATTCTCAGGTTGTATGTAAGTCAATGGTCTTGTAAATTATTTAAAGTTCTAGAAATAAAAGGTTTTGCCCTTCGGGGATTTTTCCTTAACTTTGTGTCGCATGCTTTATATTTGATGGGTTTATTTAGATGCATGTTTAAGGGTTGAATTTATTTGGTTTAAAAGTAGACGCTAGTTAACTAAGGGTTACTTGGAAACTTGCGAGTTATTTAATTTAAATCGATATTACACACGTTTTCAAATTGGTATCAGAGCAGGTTGCGCAAATTTATCGCGTATTCCTATTTTCCGCAAAAATTGTGTGATATTGATTTTTTTAAAAATCAGTTTTATGAAAAATCGCAATTTTTCAATGGAACGCCCATTTAATGAGGAGCCTATTTTTGAAAAATTTCACGACCGTGCTGAAAAATTAAAAAGTTTGAATTTGAAACTTTGCAAAAGAATTAAAGTTTTGGAAAAAGAAAATTCTCTCTTTAAAAGTAAGATTGAATATTTGCAAGAGTTTCAAACTCAAAGTGATATTTGTCGTGAGCACTTTGGTAATTTGTGTACTGATTTTGATTCTTTAAAAATTGCCAAAAAGAAGAGTGATGAGAGAGTCCTAGTTTTAGAGAAAGAATTGGAGGACTTAAAAAAATTCTAGGGTTCCCGTTTGTGCCGTCGAGGATAAAAAATTAATCGATGATTTTACGGCACGCAAAAAGACTCTTAGGAATAAGTTTGTTTTAATTGAGGGGGAGCGTGATAAACTGTTAAGTTTAATTGATAATTTGAAGAAGGCGTCCCTTAATTTGGAAGAGTCTAATTCTTTGCTTGAGTCAAAAATTTTAAAGTTAAAAAATAATTTGACAGACTCAAGTAGGTTTGATAGTGATGGTAATGGCTCATCGTGTTCTCATGCTTCTAATGCTAAAGCCAAAACCATTATCTGTTTTAGAGGGTCAACTAATTCCAAGGACGCTAGAAAAGATCACACTTTCGGTGTCATCCCACCCGTTTACACATGCTCATATTGTGGTAAGAATGGTCACCTTAGGCGATTTTGTTTTGATCTTGGAAGAGGTCCTAGGAATTCGAAGTCTAGTATTTTGTTGGTTCCCAAAACCCCTTGTCGACGTGTTTCATCCATTTGGGTTAGGAAATCACTTTTGGAGGAACTAGATTTTAGACAAGTTGATTCCCGTTTGCTTGCACATGATTCTTCTCTTGCCATATCATATAGATGATTGTGTTTGCATGTTTGTCATATGCTAGTTATGCTTTTTGATATATTTTTGCTAGCGTTGTGACATGTACTTTTTGTATATATTTTTTTGAAAATTTTTGAAAAATACAAAAAGATTTTTTTGTTGCACCGTTTATGGATGAACACTTTGGATGACCGAGTCACAACATCATTCCATTTTTTCATGTGACTATTTGATAGTGTTTTGAGACAATAGGTCAATTCATCCATGTGCTTTATAATGTTTGGAGTCATTAAGATGTAATTGAGTGTTACTTCCTACATGTTTGACTCATATTTCCTTTATTGCACACATGCACGGATTTGTTTGATTATTGTGCTTGTCTTATCACATGTGGGTTGGGTGTTTTCACTCCAATCTTGTCTTTAAAACGAACCAAGCGCGATAATTTTTATAAGGAAATTGTGCATATAAAAACCGTTTTGTGAGTTTGTGTGCTTTCTTTAAAAACGGGGAAGGGCTGCGAAAGGTTCATTTTACCTTTGCGAATACTAAGCCACCATTAAATTGGACCTAAAAAATTGAGGAATTTTATTATCCGAGGTCCAAAGAGGTTAAAAGAGCCCGAAAAAATTTAAAGGCAATAAAAAAAAAAAATCATGCCAATTATGGGCCATTTTGGTTTTTGCACCAATTCTCCAAAGTTTGAGAATTTAGATTACCTCTAAAAGAATATATATATATGAGGGAGTTTGGTTGGAGAATTTAAAACAGGTTTTCACGTCATTGAAATGCTTGAAAATGCGCTACATAGTTTTGGACGTTATTGGTGTGGAAATCACTTTGACTTTGATTTGTTGATTTGCATAAGACGATGTCATCTAAATTCAACAAATTTTTTTTACACCTAAGGATACTTTTGATGTTCATTCGTTAGGGGTACACATATGCATCGTGCACATATGATTGATTGAGTTGATTTACCTATCGAATGTGTTCACACCCATTCATTCCGTCTCCATGACTTGGTTGTTTGAGTCTAAATCCATGGTGTGATTTTTGTATCATGTTTTACATTTTTTTTCAAAATGGTATCTATTTTTTGTATGAAAAATTGAAAAATCAAAAAATAGTTTGTGAAAGTTTTTTTTTGAGCATCTCCTTGCTAGAGCACGTTTACCATATTGATTGATGCCTTTATTTGTATACCGTGACACCCCGATTTTGCTTGTTTGATTCATTCTTCTTATTTGTCTATTTGGGGACATCATAAAAAGGGGGAGAAAGAATTATCATTTTATGGGGGAGTTTGAATTTTGGGGGAGTTTTGAGATTTTACTTATGCTTATCATATATTGGTATCTATGTTTATCTCATTTCAAACTCGATACGTCACTTGGTATTTTTTTCTTTATCTCATGTGTGTAGGTACTACATTGATGATCTCTGAATTGCACACCCTGATGAGAAAAGATTTGAGATTCCTGAAGATTTGAAGAACAAACGATGAAGACTATTCATTTGTACCTTTTCCAGTTTTGGGTTCATGGGAGGGTAGATTTGTATAGGCAATTTCGTATTTGATAATTCGGATTTTTTTATGTATGTACCAGCATAGACATAGGGGGAGATTTGTAAGGACATTTTTCTCATGTCCAACATGTTACATTTGTGTATGTCGTACGCCGCTACATTTGGCACGTCACCTCACGATCTCACATGAAGGCCTCTATCCGAATTTCGGGAATCAAGCTTTAAACATCTCCATTAATATGTCCCACATCTTCCTCAACGACTTCACGGTCCAAGATTTTAGGGACTTAATGCAAGTGGTACGCAAGGGAAGTCAAAACAGTGAAAAAGGCACTATAGGAGTGTTCAAGGGCATTTTTGTAATTTCACATCCATAGTTAGGAGGTCTGGTCAACTAGAAAGTTGAAGATCTCGCCGCAAGGAAGATACTAGAAAAAACGGTACCTCAATCCGAGCTACGGTGAAGGAGTTATGACCTTTTGAAGATAGAGAAAATTCCTTAAAGAATGCTGTTTTTTTTGTACGCTAGATAGAATTTTAGAGTTTTAAGAATGTGGGACTCTTCATATTTTTTCCTATAAATACCAACTTTGGGAGAGTGGTATTGCAAGACTTTAGAAGACATTTTTGAGAGTCCAAATTACTCTAGTCTTCATATTTTTTGAGTCCCAAGACTCATGTTTTGATTCACACAATTGCCAAACCTTTGTGAATCTTTTTGGTAACCGAAGAACACAACTTTGGTTTGTTCAACCCTTGTGGAGAAGCCATTCTCTTCTTCATTGCTGCCCTCCTGGAAAGGGAAACTTCCAGCCACCGACATAGGAACCGACACCTGCGGGGATTTTTGTGTCACACTGTTTCTAGCCGTTGCTTTGAAGGTTTATCGAAGACACCGTGCGTTACAGTTGTGGGCGATTATCAGGTTGTATGTAAGTCAATGGTCTTGTAAATTCTTTAAAGTTCTAGAAATAAAAGGTTTTGCCCTTCGGGGATTTTTCCTTAACTTTGTGTCGCATGCTTTATATTTGATGGGTTGATTTAGATGCATGTTTAAGGGTTGAATTTATTTGGTTTAAAAGTAGACGCTAGTTAAATAAGGGTTACTTGGAAACTTACGAGTTATTTAATTTAAATCGATATTACACACGTTTTCAAAATCCAAAAAATATATACAAAATTCTAAATAAAATCTAAAATAAATCACAAAAATTAAAAGTGACTCAAAATAATAATACAAACTAGATACACATAAGGCTCCGGACGGGTCCTGACTCGATTTAGGCTTAGGTTAGGGGACGGGGTAAGGCGACTGGAGTTAGGGTTAGGCTCTTTTAATCGTGTCACTGCCATATTTGATGTACTTGACCACTTATTTACAGTCATTGCCTCGAATTAAGCTTGTTTAACACCGCAGATGCTTATTGACCTACAAAACAAACAAATACAAACATAAGTCCGATTTTATCGAGAACTAGCAAGTAAAATGCCTCTATTGGGGGTATAAATACAACACTTTTGGGTGCTTATCACACCACTCCCAAACAGAACATTGCTAGTCCTAGGGCAAAAAAAGAAAGAAGGAAAAAAGATAAGAAACCAAAAGTGTGCCACTTTCGTGGGTATAAGCGACTGCACTTAGCATGTGCAACAAGTCGTTAAACCTATAGGTTGTCCAAGAGGACGAGTGTTGACTCGTGAGGGTTTACAGTGAATATACTCACAAAATTCTTTATTTAAAAATGAAGTTAATCTCATCTTTAGACAGAGAAATATCATACAATCCATCATTTGAAGAATATGAGAAATGAACTATGAGGAATGTTAAAGGGAAGCTCATTTAATACCCAAGACAAATCCTTCTTAAACTCAACGTGTGTAGTGTGAATCACTTAAAACATATTTAATTATTATAAGAGCAATTTGTAGATCACCTTTTAAAATCAATGCTTCGACTTCCAAATCTCATCAGATATATCTCTCTAAAATGATCTCTCGAGAATTAGGTAAGTGTATATCTCTTGTGTGTGAGGATTTGATTAAATTTAACAAGTTTAAACGTCTCACACACATAAAAGAGAGAATGTATACAAGAAAGAATTTGATCTCAAGATATCGAGAGTGTCGAGTAATTCACCACGTAGACTTTTCGTCTGCCCGAACACTTCATCAAAGGTAATAAAGGGATTTAATGTAAAGGATGATGGGGAATGATATGGGTAATATTGTTGATATGATGATTTTTGGGAGTGGACAACTTGAATAATTAATTTCTCCATTTCACAAAATTTTGATCGCATGCTTTTCTTTTTTCTATATATCGTTATTTTTTTCTCTTTTTAAAAAAAAATTGCAATGCTTTTTACTTTTCATAACACAAATGAAAACAATTTAGATTTTGAATTTCAACACTCTTTTTTCTAAAAAAATGATGGATGGAAGTGATTGGATTGGAAATGATATATATGGATGGTGTGAATGATATGGAAATATAGAAAATGGGTAAAGGATTAGTGTCCGGGACAAACTAGAAGACACGTGTTTCTTATAACTCAAAAGTGATGTCATTCTCAGTGATTATGCCAAAATTTGAAGGATAATGAGATCATGCAATGACTTAAAGTGTGGTATCTAAAGGAAATTGAGTCAACTTGTGACTCGAAGATTGCATAAAAATTCTCAAAAATGATGAAAAACTCAAACCTCATGGGTTTTAAGTTTCCCCAAATGATTTTTATAGTTTTCATGAAAAATATTTTTCACTCTTCAACTTTATACTGTAATGACGAGATAAGTACGCAAGAAGTGTTGAGTCTAGGAATTCATGATGCTAAATGCCTTATGAAGTATTACTTAAGCTTATAAATTTGAAAATCGACTTCAGGCTCAACATAGAGTATTCTAGACTTTTAATGGTGGATGATAGATAAATCATGTCAAAGATAAGAAAAACGTGTAAAAAGTGAAAAATATAACTTGTTTATGACAAAACATTTCAAAATAGGTACGATTTTGAGAAATACGCCACTCCCAAATAAAGAAGAACTTCGTCCTCGACATTTAGAAACATATTTTGACCTTTTTAAAGCACATGGAATGAAAGAATATACCCAAATCAATCGATAATGAAGGTGCATTACACGTATCCAACATAAAACATGAATAAGTGATGAGACAAAAATGTGTACAAGTCTATAAATATGGTAAAGCATTAGGTGGTGAGAGGCACCACCCCCAAATAAGATAAGACTCATACTCAGAAACAGTGGGTTGTGACGCGACTAAGAATGTGTCTCAGAAGTGCGTACTCTCTGGGCTCAAGTTCAAGCCTCTCACGTTAGTAATAAACCCGGTAAGTCGGGATCGTATCCACAGGGAAATAGGACAATGGAATTGTGACGACGTTGGATAGACGAAGAAATCCTAACTCTGACTCTAAAGAAAAAGGAAAAGATGATTGATTTTGGAAATTGGCTACAACTAGATGCAATTTTGAAATTATGAAAAATGCAACTATTTTAAATTACCTAAAATACTGATGAAGAATAAATTGAAACTTTAAACTATATGATGAGAAAAATAGTACGGGAATACAATCCCCCAACCCTAGTGTATTGATTATATAAAACTAATTGTAAATTTAAGTGATTAATTAGACCTAGAATTCAGTACTCCCAAGAATTACGTATATGAGGTTCAAGCCCGCATCATACTTAATGAAAGAGTTGACGCTTGCGTTCAATTAAGAAATAATATAATAAATACCATTTTTAACCCAAATAAACCCTAAAAATGCAACTAGGTGTGATTGAAACAATATGAAATCATGCAATAAATATTCAACACACAAAGTTTAAGGAAAAATCCCCCACAGGGGCAAAACCATTTGTATATCACTATAATTTGTAAAAGACGGTTTACAATCGGATTACAATGAAATACAGGTTGACTAAGAATTACCCTCGGGTATCGGATTCTGTAGTCACGGCTGGAAGAAACCCTTTCCAGTAGGGCTGGCGGCTGGAACTATCCCTGTCCAGTAGGGCTGCAATGAAGAGGAAGGAGCGGTCCACTTCACAAGGGTTGAACAACAGCAATGGTGTTCTTTGGGTTACCAAACTTGATTCACAAGGATATGGAAGATGTGTGAATCTAAAAACCTAGAATCATAGGACTCAATAGGTGAAGACTTTAGGGTTGATATGCTCTGAAAATCGTGGGAAAGTCTTAAGAAAACCAACTCCCCGATCGTGGTATAAATAAGAATTCCTTTGCCCTAAAAATCTGCAACACGATCTGGTTGTGGTTATCCTCGTCGGATCGGTCCGGTCCCTTAGGCGGAATGGTCCGGGAAACTCGGATCGGTTCTTTTTCTGAAGCCGGATCCATCCGGTTGTCATCGGATCGGTTCGGCCTTTTGCCTTCATCGGTTCGTTATGGATCCGGGGTGTACTGGTCTCAACTCAGCAGGCGGACCGGTCCGGTACCTTTAGCCGGATCGGTCCGGTGAACCGAATCGGTTCTTTTATCTGAGCCGAATCGGTTCGGTCTGTTCCCTGATTCCTTTTCTTCTTTTGATATTCAGATTCCGTTGATGAGCGAATGATTCTTGAATTTTCTCAACGGTGTAACGGCGTACGACATATAAAATACTAATGGACAAATTGTCCTTACAAATCTCCCCCTATGTCTATGCCGGTACAAACATAAAAAATATCCGATTTATCAAGTATGAACAATGCCTATACAAATCTACCCTTCCATGAACCCAAAACTGAAAGAGGTACAAATGACTAAGGCTGCATCGTTTGTTCTTCAATTCTTCAGGAATCTTCACGCTTTTCTCATCAGGGTGTGTATCATGGGATTTATCAAGGATGTACCTACACACATGAGGTAAAGCAAATACCAAGTTACGTATCGAGTTTGAAATGAGATAAACATAGATACCAATATATGATAAGCATAAACTCCCCCAAAATCAAACTCCCCCATAAGATGATAATTCTTTCTCCCCCTTTTTATGATGTCCCCAAATAGACAAATAAGAGAAATAAATCAAACAAGCAAGAACCGGAGTGACACAAGGCATAAAATCACACCATGAATGAACATAAAACAACCAAGTCGGTGATAGCGTAAATGAATATGTGTGATCAAAATTCGATAGGAAAATCAATGCATACAAACATGACATATGTGCACGATGAATATTGGATATTCCTAACGAATGAACCCAAATGCTTCCTTTGGTGTAAAAGATTGGAAATATAAGACATTGACTATATCAAATCTACAAATCAAAGCTCAAAGTGATTTCTACACCAATAACGTCCAAAATGATTTTCATGCTTTTTCAGGACTTTCAAGGAAGTGCAAACCCGTTTTTCAATCTCCAACCAAACTCCCTCAGATATTATTTTGAATAGAGGCATTCTAAATTCTTAAACTTTGGAGAATTGATGGTGAAACCTAAATGGCCCATATTTGGCATGAATTGCTTTTTATTGCCTTATCAATTTTTTCGGGCTCTTTTAACCTCTTAGGACCTCGGATATTAAAATTCCTCCATTTTTTAGGTCCTTTTTAACGGTGGCTTTTGCGCAAAGGATAAGAATCAACTTTCGCAGCCCCTCCCCGTTATGAAAATATACACACAGTCTCACCAAAACGGTTTTTACATGCAATCCAATCTTGTCAAGTTTTATCGCATTTTATACATTGTATAGACAGGATTGAGATTGAAACACTCAAGCCAACATCAGATTGACAAGTGCAACAATCAAATATAGCCGTGCATGTGTGCAATAAAGGATATAGGAGTCAAGCATGTAGGAAATATCACTAATTACATCTCAAGGACTCCAATCAATGTTAAGCACATGGATGAAATGATGTAGCCTCTCAAAACTCTATCAAACAGTCACATGGAAATATGGAATGAAGTTGTGACATGGCTATATTAAATGCTCATTCATAAAAGGCAAATATCTTTTTGAATTTTTCAAAAAATTTTATCAAAAAAATCTTTTTGCACTTTTTCTCAAAATTTTTCTTAAAATAAAATCTTTTTGTATTTTTCAAAAGAAATATAAAAAGCAACAGAAAAGCTGTACAATACATCTATGGTACATATAAACAGACTAGCAATAGGACGCATATGATATGAATATGAAGAAGCATCCTATTCTAGACATAGACCAACCCCTCAGTCAACTGTGCAAATCCCTAAAGATTTCCTAAGACTCTCAAATCTAAGGGCATCTAAAGGTTTCGTGAAAATATCGGCTAACTGACGGTCGGTAGGAACAAAACTCAGGGTTACGACCTTCTCCTCAACTAACTGACGTATAAAGTGCTCGCGTAACCTGATGTGCTTTGTGCGCAAATGTTGGACAGGATTGCGGGATATGTGTATCGCGCTCGTGTTATCACAAGAAATGGTCATGGTGTCCTGTGAAATCCCATAATCCTCCAACATTTGCTTCATCCACATGAGTTGCGTGCAACAACTCCCGGCGGCGATGTACTCAGCCTCCGCTGTGGACAAAGAGATGGAGTTTTGCTTCTTGCTCAATCAAGAGACAAGAGCAAAACCAAAGTAAAAACACCCACCCGAAGTGATCTTACATCCATCTACGTCCCCGGCCCAATCGGCATCCGAATAGGCGGACAAACGGTCATCGGTATCAAAGGAATACCAAATACCGTATGAGAGAGTCCCACTCACGTATTTAATGATACGTTTTAGAGCGAGTAAGTGTAACTCTTTAGGAGACGCCTGATAACGCGCACAGACTCCAACACTAAAGGCAATGTCAGGACGACTAGCAGTCAAGTAGAGAAGACTGCCTATCATACTCCGATACAAGGTTTGCTCTACGTCCTTGCCTGAAGTGTCCTTACTAAGCTTGGTAGTGGTACTCATAGGTGTACGAGCATGCTTAGCGAAGTCTAAACCAAATTTCTTCACTAGGTCTCTAGCATACTTGGATTGGGAGATGAACATCCCATCCTCTAGTTGACGAACCTGGAGACCAAGGAAGAATGTAAGCTCACCAACCATGCTCATCTCAAACTCACTTTTCATCTCTTCCTCAAAGTGGTGAGCATGCTGGGAGCATGTGGATCCAAAGACTATGTCGTCCACATAGACCTGGGTAACCAAAATAGCACTGTCATCTCTCCTGACGAACAACGTCATATCTACTCCCCCTCTCTTGAAGCCACGAGCTAAGAGATAGGAAGTAAGCCTCTCGTACCAAGCACGGGGTGCTTGCTTCAAACCATACAAGGCTTTCCTCAGATAGTAGACGTGCTCAGGGTGCTGAGGGTCTTCAAAACCTTTTGGTTGTTCCACATAAACCTCTTCTTGTAGAATGCCATTCAGAAAGGCACTCTTGACATCCATCTGATATACCTTGAAGTGCAGATGACATGCGATGGCGAGCAGAAGACGGACGGACTCTAGCCTCGCAACAGGAGAAAATGTCTCCCCAAAGTCTACACCCTCTATCTGTGTGTAGCCTTGAGCGACCAACCTAGCCTTATTTCTGATTATGGTACCATTTTCATCCATTTTATTCTTGAAAATCCACCGGGTACCTATCACATTAGTCTCACTAGGTCGGGGGACAAGTTCCCAGACATTGTTCTTCTTAAACTGAAGCAACTCATCCTGCATAGCAGATATCCAGTGTTCATCTTTGAGTGCTTCTTTATGGTTCTTGGGCTCGACTTTGGACGTGTAGCAATGATGACTAACAACGTTCTCTAGTTGAGCACTAGTCTTGACCCCTAGAGTGGGATCGCCAACAATGGCTAAAGGATCATGACTCTTGCGAACCCAAGCAGGTGTGTCCCCTAACACAGGAATAGGGTCCACAGAGTGTGGGAGAGGAACAGGAAAATCACTGTCAGAACAATCCTCATCCTCACACTGAAGGTTGGGATCAATAACCGTCGGAGGTTCGTCATCTTGCACAGTGACGTTTATTGATTCCATAACCTTAGAGCTCTTCAGGTTAAAAACCCGGTACGCTCTACTGTTCGATGAATATCTTAGCAATATTCCCTCGTCGCTCCGGGAGTCAAACTTTCGTAATTGCTCTCTATCCCATATGATGTAGCATTTACTCCCAAAAACACGGAAATACGCCAGGTTGGGCTTCTTGCCGGTCCACAACTCATAAGGTGTCTGTAGTGTGTGTGGACGCAAATAAACCCTATTCACCGTGTGGCATGCAGTAGACACTGCCTCTGCCCAAAATCTCCTAGAAACTTTACGACCTAGAAGCATAGATCTAGCCATCTCTTGGATCGTTCTATTCTTCCTCTCAACAATCCCATTTTGCTGAGGAGTTCTTACAGAAGAAAACTCATGTTTGATCCCAAGGCTATCATAGTACAAATCCACCTTTGCTTCCTTAAATTCAGTGCCGTTGTCATTACGTATTCTGTTAATAGTGACCCCGTGTTGATTTTGCAGGACACGGCACTTGGTCGTTAAAAATTCTTCAGCATCAGATTTCTCTCTTAGAAAACCTACAATAGAGTATCTAGAGAAATCGTCTACCATCACGAGAATGTATATCTTACCACCTAGAATCTCCGTGCGAGTAGGACCCATAAGATCCATGTGAATCAACTCTAGAGCACGAGAGGTGGTAATGGAATGCAACTTCCTATGAGGACTACGAATTTGTTTTCCCAACTGACAGGGTCCACAAATGGTCGAAGTTGACTTTCCAAGAGATGGTAAGACACGTACTAGGTCCTTTTTGACTAAACAAGATAAGTCTCTAACGTTCACATGACCTAGACGTTGGTGCCACAGATCCATAGGAGTGATCGTGGTGCTGTTGCAAACAAGTGAGGATGTGGGCTCAGTCCCATAGCAGTTATCCTCTGTCCTCACCCCTTGCACTAAAAGTTTATCGGCTTGATTATAGACCTTACAAGCTTCCCGGTAAAACTTTACTGCAAACTCATCGTCGCACAGCTGGCTGATGCTAAGAAGGTTTGCTTTCAAACCTTTGACTTACAGCACGTTCTCTAGCTTTGGAAATCCTGGTAACTCTACTGTACCTCGTCCAACTATGCTAGATTTGCTACCATCTCCAAAGGTGACTCTCCCATCATTATAATCCTCAAGATGGGTAAAATATGAGACATCACCTGTCATGTGTCTGGAGCATCCACTATCAAAATACCACTAAGAGGTATTATGAGCTTTTAGAGCGACATGGACAACAAGGGCCTTTTTCTCTTTCTTAGGAACCCAAGAGTAGGTACCTTTTTGTATTCCCTTGTTGTTGTTAGTTTTAGCCGGAATGCGGGGCGCATTCATTGATGGTAAGGTCATCCGTCGGAATTCCTCCATCAAACTCTGTGATGTGGTGGCTAGAAACTCAACACACACTCTCAGACTGGCAAACTCATCAGTCTGATGTGGTGGAGCAACCGTACGTCGTGTCCGACCCAACTTATAGCAATCATCCCTAAGGTGTCCATTTCTTTTGCAATGGGAGCAAAAAAGCACAGTATTAGGAGGACCTTGATTTGCTTTTCTTGGTCGAACTCTCCTTCTTGGTTTTTTATGACGGCCATAAGGAGTCGTAGTAAACTCAGGAATTGGTCCGGGTGCAATTTGGGACGTGGAGACACCATCAAAACCTATTCCTTGCCTGTCACCAAAACCTAAAGCGGGACCGAGGAGCATCTTTCCCATCTTCCCAGATCTATCCTCGATTTGTACCTTGACTTTCCTAGCTCTCTCAAGATCATGAGTAAGCTGAGCAACAAGGGCTTCAAGTTTCTTTCGAGTCTCCAGGGAGGAATGGAGCTCACTAGTAAGACTAGCCACTTGTTTAGTCAAGTCCGCTTTTTCTTTCTCAAAACTGCTCTCTCTCTCTCTAAGCAAATTCTCTTTACTAACCCAGGCAGACTCTCTCTCTCTCATGGCGGTGCAGGTGGAGGACTCTCTCTCTCTCGTCTCTTCTAACTCTTCTTCTAACGCGGTGATTCTAAGAACTAACGCCTTGTTATGTTTTTTAGTTTTGAAAGACTCATTATATAACTCGGCGTAGGCGCGTTGAATGTTACTCTCGTCCTCACTACCTTCCTCCTCTCCCTCACTCTCTTCGCTCTCGCTGTCGAGGTGTCCCTGTGAAGTAGCATCATCATCGTCGTGAGATGCACTAGGAGTACTCACCTGACTAGCCATGAACGCGGTGAAGTTACGCTCATGCGGTGACTCATCTCCCGAGTCCACCGACTCGACCTCACTGTCGTCACTAAGGGTAGCATTTAGGACAGCTTTACCCTTTTCCCTATTCAGACGAGTGGCACACTCAAACGCTCTGTGTCCCTTACCGTCGCACTCAAAACACCTCTCACTGTCTTTAGGGGGTTCTTTGAAATCTTTCTTTTCAAACTTATTTTTTTGAAAATTCTTTTTATCTTTGAAGTTTCCACCCTTTTTAAATTTCAGAATTTTCTTGAAGTTTTTAGCAAATAAAGCCAAATCATCTAAGTCAAACTCACATTCAGAATCAGAATTTTCTATCTTTCTAGATGACTCGACTTTCTTTCTTGCTGACCCCTCACTTTTTCTCTCTTGGGCTTTAAGGGCAATTCCCTTATCTTTTGGCTTGGCAGATTTAGGAAACATGTCTATTTCATAAGTTTGTAAATCTCCTACCAGTTCTTCCAATTTTAGAGTATTTAAATTACCCAAGGAATTTAGCACAGTGACTTTAGGTATAAAACGCTTGGGAAGGGAACGAAGAATCTTTTTAACAACTCTAGCATTAGGAATATGTTCACCAAGATTATAGCTAGTATTAACAATGTCAGAAAGCCTAGCATAGAACTCATCAAAACATTCATTTTCATGCATGGTGATGGTTTCAAATTGAATTGTTAAATTTTGTAATTTTGACTCTTTAACAGCATTTGTTCCTTCATGGGTAAGTTGCAAAACATCCCATGCTTCTTTTGATGTGGTGCACGTCATTATGCGTTTGAACTCATCAGGTGTGACAGACCCAGAAATAGCACTTAGACCCTTAGAATTAAAGGATGACCATTTAAATTCTTCATCAGTCCAAGTAATGTCAGGTTTCAAGTTGGTCACATTATCAACAGTCACGGTGGGAGGAGTCCACCCTCGTTCAACCAAAATCCAGACACGTTCATCAATGGCTTTTAAAGCCGACCTCATACGGGCTTTCCAATAAGCATAATTTGACCCGTCAAAAATAGGCATTTTATAATATGACTTCTCCATAGGAACACGCTCTTTTCAAAAATCAATTTATTTCAAAAATTGATATCTTAGAAAAATTTTGCGGAAAAAGGAATACGCGATAGATTAGCGTAACCTGCTCTGATACCAATTTGAAAGAGTTGGCGCTTGCGTTCAATTAAGAAATAATATAATAAATACCATTTTTAACCCAAATAAACCCTAAGCATGCAACTAGGTGTGATTGAAACAATATGAAATCATGCAATAAATATTCAACACACAAAGTTTAAGGAAAAATCCCCCATAGGGGCAAAACCATTTGTATATCACTATAATTTGTAAAAGACGGTTTACAATCGGATTACAATGAAATATAGGTTGACTAAGAATTACCCTCGGGTATCGGATTCTGTAGTCGCGGCTGGAAGAAACCCTTTCCAGTAGGGCTGGCGGCTGGAACTATCCATGTCCAGTAGGACTGCAATGAAGAGGAAGGAGCGATCCACTTCACAAGGGTTGAACAACAGCAATGGTGTTCTTTGGGTTACCAGACTTGATTCACAAGGATATGGAAGATGTGTGAATCTAAAAACCTAGAATCATAGGACTCAATAGGTGAAGACTTTAGGGTTGATATGCTCTGAAAATCGTGGGAAAGTCTTAAGAAAACCAACTCCCCGATCGTGGTATAAATAAGAATTCCTTTGCCCTAAAAATCTGCAACACGATCTGGTTGTGGTTATCCTCGTCGGATCGGTCCGGTCCCTTAGGCGGATCGGTCCGGGAAACTCGGATTGGTTCTTTTTCTGAAGCCGGATCCATCCGGTTGTCATCGGATCGGTTCGGCCTTTTGCCTTCATCGGTTCGTTATGGATCCGGGGTGTACTGGTCTCAACTCAGCAGGCGGATCAGTCCGGTACCTTTAGCCGGATCGGTCCGGTGAACCGGATCGGTTCTTTTATCTGAGCCGGATCGGTCCGGTCTATTCCCTGATTCCTTTTCTTCTTTTGATATTCGGATTCCGTTGATGATCGAATGATTCTTGAATTTTCTCAACGGTGTAACGGCGTACGACATATAAAATACTAATGGACAAATTGTCCTTACACTTAATCAGAGGACGAGTAAATTGGTATTTCAATAGTTACGCTCGAATTGTATTCTAAAGCATCCCGGTTACTCGAAAGCAAATGAGATCTAAAGATCTACAATTGTCGTGTTCTATGCAATACGATCAAAATCAAACCCTTAAATTTAGAGGATTAATTTTATACACATACAACTACCACATCAGGTTGGGTTCATGCATCCCGACCTTTAAAATTCTAGCCTACCGTGATGAAAGTAATGAAAACAATTTTGGAATTGCAGGAAGTCATGATGAACTAAGGAAAATTTGTAGAATGATGTAAACGGGAAATTACTCACTAATCTTACCAAAGCACTCAAAGCATTAACTACAATTACTTGTAATCACTGAATTATGAAAAATCTTCAACCTTGGAATTAAATTCATAAACTATCTCCAAACTAGGGTTTTTCTGAAAAGAATGGAAAATTAACTAAATTCTCTGTACTAAGAATGATAATAAAATGGGTTTTTATTCCCTTCAAAACTTCAGGAGTTTTAGCTGCACTAGGACTCTCCATTAGAGGAGGATAACAAAATAAAAACTCGACAGTCGGACCGGTTCGGTCCTCCTGCGGATTGGTCTGCCTGGAATCCGAATCGGTTCTTTTTATTCTTGGGCGGATCGAACCGAGGCGGATCGATTCTTTTTATTCTTGGGCGGATTGATCCGAGGTGAATCGGTTCTTTTAATTTCTTCCAGCTTCGGTTTGTCTTCTGTCCGGGGTTCTCTGGAAATTGGCAATGCGGACTGGTCCGGCCCGGATCGGTCCGGGCATCCTTTGACTTTTTTCCTTCAGACTTTGACTGCTCATAACTTTCACATCGGGACTCTGATTGAGGTGTCGTTTCTTCCTATGTGCTCATGAATTGATATCTTCAACTTCTCTTTAGGTGCCTCATCAAAATTCCGGGTAAAAATTACAATTTTGCCCTTTTTACTTTCCTTCTTTCTTTTCTCGATTCTTCTGGTTTCTTTCTTTCTTTAATTGACATCAAATACCTGTAAAATCAATATGAAATACCAGAAACTCGGTGTACTCGTTAGGATAAGTCAGTAGCAAGATTACAATATAAAGTCAAATCGATTACATTATTAGAGGTGTTAAAAGTTATTTTTGGGTGACAAATGAGGGCCTACTTCATTATCTAAAATACTAATTGCGTTACCATATGCGTCTCGAGATTAATTAAGTTTAGAGCTTTATAGCGCGCTTTTTAAGGCATTATCACACACATTTATCAAAACCGATCAAAATGAAAGGATTGAGATCCTCGACGACTTTTTAGATGCTAAAAAGAACTTTGAGTTAACAATTAACTCGGATTGATTTAAAAACTCAAAAATATTTATAGGCTCGAAATCTCACCGGGTTTTGTTAATCTCCACACTTATTTGTTAAGTCGTCAATTTTCACACAATTTCCATCTTTGGTCAATTTCGGGTTTGTGCATTGGGTTTTTACAATTTGAGACTTTAAATCGACTTTTAATGATATTTTTGAAAATTTTTGAATTCCAATTTTTATTTACTTTGAACAAAAATATTTTTGGGTTTTTCATAATTTTATGATTTTTTTGAAATTTCTCGGCATTTTTGAAAATTTGTGAAGTTTTAAAAATACGCACTTGTGACCCCCCTAACTTAGACTTTTGCATTGTCCTCAAGCAAAAAGAACTAAGATCTAAACAAGGCAAAATAAGAAGTGCGATAAATAAAACAAACAAGTGGAGAAAATGAAGATTTTTATAAAACAGGTTTGTGGTACAAAAACAGCAACGAGCATACATCATGTGGTCAAGGAAAATAAATAACAACTGTTACAAACAACCAAGGCTTCACTGGGGTGGTGGTTGGGAAGATCTGGGCGCATCGGGGCCATAGGGGTCATAGAAGTAGGATGGCAATGGCTCGTTGGGATCCCCTTAGCATCGGTACATATCCGCTTGGAAGCGAAACATCATGCTGGTATCGCGATGATAGTCGATCAAAAAGCGGTTGAATCTTGTCTCAAGAGCCGACATGCGGTTAGTGAGGTCGCTACTCGCCCATTCAAAATCAGGGTCATCTTCCTCGTCGACTGATTCTTCTTCTTCTCCTACGTCACCCATCTCTACATCTGCAGCTGCTTCTTCTTCTTCCTATTCTTCGTCCTCACTCGAGGCAGCATCGTCCTCGTCATCACTTCCCCACCTTGCCCGAAGGATGGCTAGTTGTTTGGCACTCTACGTGCGGGTTCCCTAACCAAAAGGATCGGGGAGGAGAGTACGATTAAGAGGTGCCTCAATGCCAGTGTCCTTGAGGATGGAGGTGATCAAACACGCATATGGAAGTGGTGCTGCACCTTTCTCATCCAGATTTGTGGTGATGATGTCCGCATAAAGGGTGCGGGACAGGTTGATGGAAGTATTGGGATCGAAGAGGTGGTAGGTTAATGTGGCCTGACGGGGACGCATCGCTGAATCGTTGGACGTTTACAAAATATTGGCACAAAGTATTTGGAAGGTAAGCTGTGCCATCTCATTAAGACGTCCAACAGCGACAATTTACCCCCTTCATGCAACATCGGGGGCAATGCGTTCCATGATCAATTCTTTGGCGATCGGTGCGACATTCCTTGGGTAGGTGAATTCTTAAACATCGGGAACGTCGCATTCGGCCAACGAAAAAGGGATGACGGTGCCATCAATGTATGCTTGAGATTCGAATTGGCCCGTTCGCACAAGGGAGCCATAAAAAGATCGGACCTCTACTGCCCAAACCGCCTCATACGGTTGATTAAGGAATCGGCACCAACCTCTAGGCATGAAGAGGGTGGTGACAGAATTGGGCAGCCCTTCCCATTGGATAGCGCGCTCCATATGGAGTTTACAATTCAGACCAAAGAATCGATTGCACCACCGCTCCTCTTGGTGGGAACAGAATTCACCACGGCCGTAGGGGAGGATGTCGGTGGAGTCGTATTTGATGGGAGCGGGTCGTTGGGCCATGATAACAGGGAGAGGTTACTGGAAAATTAGGGAGAGAGAAGAGAAGAGTGGGGTGGTTAAAGGTGTGAAGAAAAGTGGAGGCAATGGGTTAGTATTTATAGGGGAGGGGTGGGTAGGGTTTGGGAAATGGAGGGAAAGGGTTTGGAGGGAAAGAGGGAGTGTATGGGGAGGGAAATTGAAGGGTTGGGTATAGGGAAACGAATTGGGAGGGAAGGGAATGGATTGGGGAGAAGGGGGGTTGCACCTAGGGAATAGGGGAAAAGAATTCTACAGAAAGCGGACCGGTCCGCCTGGGTACCGGACCGGTCCAGTCCTTTAATTTTTGAACTCTTCCGTAGACGGATCGATCCGGCTCTAAAATAAAGGAACCGGTCTGGCCAAAAAAGAAAGGAACCGATTCGGGGTTTTTTTGGCTGGGCTGGATTTCTCTCCTAACTTAATTTCCTTGCTCTTCTCCGAAAGTTTTCAATTCTCGACATTCTCCCTATGAGTTTGGACTCAAAATTCTCTCGAAATCTATGGTCAACCCCACTTGGCTCGATTTCCCGAAACATGTGAATGCTCTTTCCTGAATGTACCCTAATCCTATGGACTCGTACTACTCACACGACTATCATCTACTATACACAAGAATTCACCCCATATGCGTCGAGGGTGCGACGACCTTACAGTAGCAGCTCACTCTACCCCGTAAACGGGGTCCGACAACCAAATGGTGTCGACTTCTTGCACACACGCCTCTAAATATGGCTTTAGACATTGTCTATTTACTTTGAATGTATTTCCCCTTTCAAATCGTCTAACTCAACAGCTCCATGAGGGACAACACTCTTCACAATGAACGGGCCAGACCATCTTGATCGCAACTTGCCCGAAAAGAGATGAAGCCGAGAGTTATAAAGAAGCACTTTTTGCTTAGGAAGAAACTCTTTGCGTCGAATGATGCTATCATGAGCGAGTTTCATCTTTTATTTGGAGATTTTAGCGTTCTCATACGCATCATTGCGTATCTCTTCTAACTCATTTATTTAAAGCTTGCGAACTTCGCCTTCCTTATCCATGGCATAGTTTAACTCCTTAATTACCCAATATGCCTTGTGCTCTAATTCCACGAGAAGATGGAAAGGTTTTCCATACACAAAGCAAAAAGGAGACATGCCGAGCGAATTTTTATATGCGGTACGATAGGCCCATAGCGAATCGTTCAATCTAAGTGACCAATCTTTTCGGGTAGTATTGACGGTCTTTTCGATAATGTTCTTGATTTCTCGATTTGCTAGTTCGGCCTGCCCATTCATTTGTGGGTGATAAGTCGTTCCAACCTTGTGAACGACACCATACTTTCTCATGATCTTTGCGAATGGCCTATTGTAAAAGTGCTTGCCATTATCACTAATTATCGCTTTCGGAGCACCGAAGTGGGAAAGTATGTGTTCCTACAGGAACTTAATCACCACTTTGTTGTTATTTGTCTTGGTAGCTATAGCTTCCACCCATTTAGAAATGTAGTCTATCGCGATAAGGATGTATATGAAACCAAAGGATGGGGGTAAGAGGCATCATGTCTTGTCGGGTAATAGCTCCCATCCATTGGCATCTATTGCAGGATTTACAAGCATCGTTCACATCCCGAAATATTGTGGGCCAATAGAGGTCGTATTGCAGAATTTTAGCGACCATCCTTTTTGTGAAAAAGTGGCCTCCACAAGCTTCCAAATGACAAAATTGGATGACCTTTGGGATCTCTTCATCCGATACACATCGTCGGATGATTTGGTCGGCGCAATATTTAAACAGGAAGGGATCGTCATAGAAAAACATGCGTGACCAAGTAATAAACCTCTTCTTATCTTGCGGTGTCCAGTCGGGAGGGATGGCTCCCGTGACAAGGTAGTTCACTATATCCGCAAACCAAGGCAAAGGAGAGGTAGCAAAGAGTTGCTCATCCGGAAAGTATTCGTCTATGGGTATGGGATCACAAGGTACGTCGGACGAAGGTCGTGATAAGTGGTCGGCAACGACGTTTTCTACTCCTTTCTTATCTTTAATGGAGAGATTAAACTCTTGTAGGAGTAGGATCCACCTTATGAGGTGCGGCTTTGCATCTTTCTTTGCAAGTAGTTATTTCAATGTTGCGTGGTCGGTGAAGTAAGTAATGTGAGAACCGATAAGGTAAGACCAAAATTTGTCAAGAGCAAAGACTACCGCTAGCAACTCCTTCTCGGTGGTGGAGTAATTGAGTTGTGGTCCGGTAAGATTCCGGCTAGCGTAGAAGATGACATGAGCCTGTTTGTCTTTTCTTTGGCCCAAAACAACCCCTATCGCGTAATCGCTAGCATCACATATAAGTTCGAATGGTAAAGACCAATATGGAACTTGCATAATGGGAGCGAACACAAGCATGGTTTTCAGTATTTCAAAAGCTCTTTGGCATGCTTTTGTCCACTAAAATGGGTTGTCCTTCATAAGTAGGTTGCTTAAGGGTCTAGCGATGGCGCTAAAGTCCTTAAGGAACCTTCGATAAAATCCCGTGTGGCCCAAGAAGGAGCGCACGTCCTTGAGAAATTTTGGTGGGGGTAGATCGGCTATGACATCAATCTTAGCTCTATCAACTTCTATCCCCTTGGATGAAACTATGTGGCCAAGAACTATTCCCTCGGTGACCATAAAGTGGCATTTCTCCCAATTCAGCACTAAGTTCTTTTCCACACACCGGGCCAGTACTTTTTCTAGTTTTTCAAGACGAAGGTAGAAAGAGGTGCCAAAATGCTAAAATCGTCCATGAACACTTCAAGTCCTCTCTCGACCATGTCGCTAAATAGGCTCAACACGCACCTTTGAAAGGTCGCGGGGGCATTACACAAGCCGAATGGCATACGTTTGTAGGCAAAGGTACCAAAAGGGCAGGTGAAGTTTGTTTTCTCCTGGTCAAGTCATCTACCTCAATTTGGTTATATCCGGAATAATCATCGAGAAAGCAATAGTAAGGGTGGCCCACTACTCTCTCAAGCATCTAATCAATAAATGGCAAGGGGAAATGGTCTTTCTTAGTTCCCGCATTGAGTTTACGATAATCAATGCAAACGCGCAACCCGGTGGTGGTACGTTGGGGAAGTAGCTCTCCCTTAGCATTCTCAATCACTGTCATGCCCGACTTCTTCGGGACAACTTGAATAGGGCTCACCCACTTGCTATCCGAGATTGGGTAGATAATCCCGGCATCCAATAGCTTAATTATTTCGGTCCTCACTACTTCTTTCATATTAAGGTTTAGCCTTATTTGCATTTCTCTTGAGGGCTTGATATCCTCTTCGAGATGGATCTTATGGGTGCAAATCAAAGGACTGATCCCTTTCAAATCAGCAATGCACCAACTAAAAGCACTTTGGTGCTTCCTTAGAATCTTTAGCAATTTACCCTACTGCTCTTCGTCTAGGCTAGAGGAGACAACAACAGGAAATGTCTCATCCTCTCCTAGGTATGCATATTTAATATGGGAGGGGAGTTTCTTCAATTCGAGGGTTGGAAATTTTTAGTTAGAGCGAACCATGCGTGTATCCCTCGGTGGTAATTCCTCGAATCTAGAAACTCAACTTACATCTCTCACGTCCTTGACCGACGCTTTCTCATCAAATAACGCTCCTAACTCCTTAACCTCCCTCTCGAATGCAATGTACGTACCCTCACTCTCGTGACTCGACACTAAAAAGTACCCTAAGGCATCTCCACAATAAGTTTCCTCAAAATACTCCTCTACGATCTCGTCTATTAAACTCACCGCATGAAGATCGTCTTCTTCCCCCGTCTGTTGAGCGATATGGAAGATGTTAGTCTCTAAAGTCATGTTCCTAAAAGTGAGTTGCATTCGCCCATTCCGAGTATTGATGATTGCGTTAGCCGTAGCTAAGAACGAGCGCCTAAGGATGATGGGAACATGGTTGCTTGAGGTAAAGGAGGGCTCCGTGTCCCAAATGACAAAGTCTACCGGGAAGTAGAAAGTGTCAACTTGGACGATCACGTCCTCAACTATACCTCGTGGAATCTTCATGGTTAGATCCGCTAATTGGAGAGTGACCTTTGTGGGCTTGAGGTCGCCCAAATCAAGTTGCATGTAGATGGCATAAGGGAGGATATTGACACTTGCTCCCAAATCCAGTAAGGCTTTCTCAATTTTATTTTCTCCAATGATGCAGGAAATGGTGGGTGCACCGGGATCTTTGAATTTGGGTGGGAGATCATTGAGCAGGATGGAACTCACGTTATGTGCTCGGAAAACATTTTTCTTTATTTTCATCCTCCTATTTACCATTAATAAGTCTTTGGTGACTTTTGCATAAGCTAGAATTTATTTAATCGCATCGAGGAAAGGTAAGTTCAGCTTTACTTGCTTTAGCACGTCTAGCACTTCATCACGGGGGTTTCCTTTATGGGAAGGAATCAACCTTTGAGGAAACGGTACCGCGGTGGGTGGTTTCACTACTACCTCGGGCTCACTAGTGTCCTCTTTCTCACTCTCATTCAAGGGGACATCTTCGGCCTCTTTCGTGCCGGGCAAAATTTCCTTGTCTTTGCTTGCGTCGTGTGGGGAAGATGATAAATCAACGACTCTCCCACTACGAAGAGTGGTCACAGCTTGATATTGCTCCTGGTGTTCTGTCGAGGTGGAGTTAACACTAGTTTGACCTTGGGGCGGTCTTTGGCCCTAGGCAGGAAACTTTCCCTTCTCTTGGATACTCAACGATGATTGCAACTCTGAAATGTTCGCATTCATGTCGTTCATCATGCGCTCATGCCTAGCCTTAGTTACAGTCTGGGTATTGATAAAGTGATTGATCGTATCTTCGACACTTCTCCGCGGTGGAGGGATGTATGTTATTTGAGGTGGTGGTGCCTGCACATGTCCTTGCATGTGTGGAGCTTGTTGAAAGTACGGTGGTGGAGGAGGGGCAACATGTGAATTATGATTCATCGCAGTATGTTGTTGCCCATAGCTAAAACCAGGGTGATTTTTCCATGAAGGGTTGTAGGAATTTTCGTGCGGGGCCCCGAAATTACCCTTAAAGCCTCATATGCCACTGACTTGCTCTTGAAGCATCACTTTGCAGGAGGGTATAGTCGGGCATTCCTCAGTTGAATGACCCACCTCACAAATCGCACACACATTCTCAACAGGGTTTGGGATGGATCCAGTTGGTCCTCTTCCCAATACCTCATGTACGTCTCGTAGTCCTTTCTCAAGCATATCGAGTCGACTGTTCTCTATAGAATTCTTTTCTATATGAAATAGGTCGGACGCCGATGGAGTGGTAGTCACTTGAAGATTTTGATTTTGAGCATTAAGGTCAGATTTATCCCAGGATTGGGTAGTCTCGGCAACATACCTCAGGTGAAGCTCAGCATCGTGGGCGTCTACGTCGACAAACGGACCACTACCCATGGTCTCAACGAGTTGCTTGGAGTTAATGTTCATCCCATTATGGATAAAGGAGATGGTTTGCATTTTATCAAAACCATGATGGGGACACGAGGTAATTAACTCGTTGAAGCGCTCGTAGCATCATTCGAATGAATAATTTTCTAATTGTCAAAAAATTTGAATTTGAGCCTTGATGGAATTCGTTCGATGTGGAGGAAAGAACTTCTTGAGAAATTTGGATTGTAACTCGTTCCATGTTGAAATCGAGTTTGGAGGTAAGGACCATAGCCATGATTTAGCCTTATCCTTTAGCAAGAATGGAAAGAGTTTGAGGCGTAGCACATCTTTTGTGCAAGTTTGATCACTGAGAGTCTCGCACGCCTCCTCAAATTCCATAATGTGGGCATATAGCATCTCGGAATCCATTCCATGGTAAGTGGGAAGTATTTGGATCATCCCATTCCTAAAGCGAAACTGTCCCGTATTGTACGGGAATAAAATACATCCCGGAGTGACAGTGCGCTCGGGATATAAGACGTCTCTCAAAGGGTGATACGGGGCCTCTCCCTCGTTGGTAGCTTCACTACCGTGTTGTGACATCTCTCTCTCTCTCTCAAAGATTCGGTATCCTCACTTGGTATACTAGGAGTGCTCTCTGAAGTGTGTCCTAAGAAGGAAAACAACGTGTTATTAGAGATTGAGTGTGATGGTGTAGGAGGTGGAACCTAGAACTGTGGAGCGTTTGGAGTGTGAGGGCTATCAGGATCGTACTCAACAATCGGGTTTTCGTGAATGTGGGTTGGAGTATTATGGGGAGTTGGAGTGAGATCAGAGTTTTGCATTACCAGCTTATGAGAGATGATGATGAGTCTTTTTGTGCTTTTTAAATTTTTTATATGTTTTTGGATTTTTGGAGATTTTTGGTCAAAGTTTTAGATTGACTCGATCTAATCCTAAGTCTACCTAAATCCCCGACAACGGTGCCAAAAACTTGACGTGACTAAGAATGTGTCTCAGAAGTGCGTACTATCTAGGCTCAAGTGCAAGCCTGTCGCGTTAGTAATAAACCCAGTAAGTCGGGATCGTATCCACAGGGAAATAGGACAATGGAATTGTGACAACGTTGGATAGACGAAGAAATCCTAACTCTGACTCTAAAGAAAAAGGAAAATATGATTGATTTTGGAAATTGGCTACAACTAAATGCAATTTTAAAATTATGAAAAATGCAACTATTCTAAATTACCTAAAATACTGATGAAGAATGAATTGAAACTTTAAACTATATGATGAGAAAAATAAGATGGGAATACAATCCCTCAACCCTAGTATATTGATGATATAAAACTAATCATAAATTTAAGTGATTAATTAGACCCAGAATTTAGTACTCCCAAGCATTACGTATATGAGGTTCAAGCTCGCGAGGATGAGTAAATCGGTATTTCAATAGTTACACTCGAATTGTATTCTAAAGCATCCCAGTTACTCGGAAGCAAACGCGATCTAAGGATCTACAATTATCGTGTTCCTATGCAATACGATCAAAATCAAACCCTTAAATTTAGAGGATTAATTTTATACACATACAACTACCATATCAGGTTGGGTTCATGCATCCCGACCTTTAAAATTCTAGTCTACTATGATGAAAGTAATGAAAACAATTTTGGAATTGCAGGAAGTCATGATGAACTAAGGAAATTTTGTAGAATGGCGTAAACGAGAAATTAAACAGAGAAAATTACTCACTAATCTTACCAAAGCACTCAAAGCATTAACTAAAATTACTGGTAATCACTGAATTCTGAACAATCTTCAATCTTGGAATTAAATTCATAAACTATCTCCAAACTAGGGTTTTTCTAAAAAGAATGGAAAATTGACTAAATTCTCCATACTAAGAATGATAATAAAACGGGTTTTTATACCCTACAAAACTTCAGGAGTTTTAGATGCACTAGGACTCTCCATTAGAGGAGGATAACAAAATAAAAACTCGACAGTTGGACCGGTTCGATCCTCCTACGGATCGGTCTGCCTAGAATCCGGATCGATTCTTTTTATTCTTGGGTGGATCGATCCGAGGCGGATCGGTTCTTTTTATTCTTGGGCGGATCGATCCGAGGCGGATCGATTCTTTTAATTTCTTCCAGCTTCGATTTGTCTTCGATCCAGGGTTCTCTGGAAATTGGCAATGCGGACCGGTCCGACTCGGATCGATCCGGGCTTCCTTTGACTTTTTTCCTTCAGACTTTGACTGCTCATAACTTTCACACCGGGACTCCAATTGAGGTGTCGTTTCTTCCTATGTTCTCATGAACTTGATATCTTCAACTTCTCTTTAGGTGCCTCATCCGAATCCATAGTAGAAATTAGAATTTTCCCCTTTTTACTTTCCTTCTTTTCTTTCTCGATTCTTCCGATTTCTTTCTTTCTTTAATTGACATCAAATACCTGTAAAATCAATACGAAATACCAAAAACTCGGTGCACTCGTTAGGATATGTCAGTAGCAATATTATGAGATAAAGTCAAATCGATTACATTGTTCGAGGTTTTAAAAGTAACTAAATTAAAGGGATAAATTGGGAAGAATTTATGCCTAATCAGGCTGCCTCTTGGTAGTGCTAAGTTTAACGTCTTCAGCCAGACGTAAGCGTACTCACCCATAATGATATGAACTATTATAACACAAGGTGGCAGAAGGTGTGCGTGACGCCAGTCACCCCCAAACAAGACTGAAAAATTAGTTTTGTTTGGACATAGGCTACCCGAGTTATTGCACTTGCATGGCAAAGGGTTTCACACGATGCAAAGCATCGGTGGACTACGGGTGGGTGGTAATGAAGGGATATGAAAGTTTGGAAAGGAGGATATGTGTAGCAATTTGGACGTGATGGGGTTTATGGGTATATTGTGACCGTTCTATAAATGGGCGACGATAATGGTCACGTCGTGAAACATCGACGAGCTGATGGGAAGAAAAATCACCACAACAGGAGAGTGGTGGGCATGGAGGAACAAACTCGGTGTTACATAAATTGAGAGTAACACCACATATACTCTCATGGATGGTGGGATGAAAGAAGAACTCACAAAATTGCTCATGAAGTTCAAAGATGGAAGGTGGGTTCAAGTAAGGACCAAAAGAGATATAGCCAATGGGAGAAGTATGGTAACTAGGTCCAAACATGGTGGAGGGTCAGGTGGGATGATGGGTGGTTTAGGAGGGACAATGGGTGGGGGAAGATGATCTAACTCGAGAGTAAGGGATACACACTCATCTTGAGGGTTGGAATAATCCGCAAGGTCCTCCTGAAGAGGGAGTGTGGTATCAAGTGATGGAGAGATCAAATTAACCACCAATATGTCACCATCCCTGGTGGTGAAAGGGTCTCACGAGGCATTAAGATCCGAGATATATGAATTAACATCAATATCAGACTCAAAGTGAGTTAAACATCTCTGGAGAGGATCCATGGCAAAGGAGCTGGGAACCATCTCCAATTCAATCTCGATACATTGGGAGCACTCGTAGCCATAGCTAAACTATAAGGAATGGGTGTCTTGAGGACACACTCAACGAGTGCAACATGTATAAACTCGTGCATACTTTTGGATATAACGGGTGGGAGAACCTCAAATGTGGGTTCTGTGGATTTTTTAGAAGTGGGAAACTCAAGGGTGGGTTCCTTTGGACAATCTTTGGGTAAGCCAACCCAATTGTCAACTTGGGGCTCGGACCACGAGGTGGTCGCAACTTCGAAATTCTCAGGGTGATAGGTTTGGTCGTACTCAAGATCAATGTCACAAGATGACTCATCATCACTCCATGTGGGGGCAATAATAGGTTGACTTGAGGTGAAATCCGACTCGTTCTCACACTCAAATTCAGTTAAGCGTTGCTCAAGCCGTTGAAGGTATTCATTTTGATATCGAGTAGCTTGCTCTGGGTCGAGGATAAACTTTTGTAAGAGGCTTTCGAGAGAGGATGTGGATGATTGTGGTGAAGTGTTGGCTGGTGGTGGCGGTGGTTGAGGTGGACACAACTCGCTATTAGTAGGACTGTACGGAGAATACTCGTATGAAGTGTGTGGAGAGGGATCAAGTTTTCCATACACGAGAGGACGACCTTCGTGAGAGATAAAAGATTGATAATCATGGGTAGCGTAGTGAGGGGACTGATCGGGATGGGGTGCACTAGGTTGCTGTGACGACTGTTAAAACATGTGAGAATCCACAACAAATGGTTCTGATTCGTATTGCGTGGGAGGGTGATCAATCCACCACCAATAGCTTGGTCGCTCACACCACTCGGCATTAGATAAATCATGATAATAAATAGGAGTGGTGCACGTAGCCAATTTTTATCTTCAATTAAGTGATAGAGTAGTCAAATTTTGAATTAATCTGCGGGCGAGAAAAGCAAGGAGTCTTATACGTCGCCTTTGGATAATGTGCTCCTACCTAGCTTGCTAATTCGTTAATTTTAATTATGTGATGGAACGGGTTAACAAGCGAGTGGAATAAAGTGATTGAGTCAGGTGATGAAATTCCTTCTCGTTTCAATGACCGAGTCTCGGCCTTAAGTCCAATTAATTCATCAAACCATTCAAAGGAAGACTATGCAAGAAATAAGGTCACATAAGAGCATATAGTCAGACAATAAATGGACTCGCTAACAGGATATGCGCAAGTGATAAATAAATGTACCTCTATGGCTTTCACACATGTAGGGTGAAGACCGAGTTGATTCGACTGAGGGGAAGTTTGCCTAACTTCAGTCATCCCCAGGAGTCCTACGGACCCAAAATAGAGAGGTTTTTAATCCACTTAAACGATGCTCTCTCTCTATTTTGTCCCGGTTCCCTTATACTTTTTTTTGATTTATTATTACAAAAAATTAGTGTTCAAAATCACCACAAATAAATGTACAAATCCTTAATATCCTAACATAAACAATCTATGAAAAATAAATAATATATAAAAATAAACAAATGTATAAGTCTTCATAACGCTTCTCAACTCAAAAAGTCCGCAACGACACTTCGTAAAAAAGTCAATCGCCAAAGTTTGAGCAAAATTCCAACGCTTAAAAAATAGGCAATGGCGCCATTTGATAACACGTCTTTTGTGTATAAGTCGTTGTAGAGTAAAGACGGTCAATCAAAAATCCCTTTTGGTACCTACAAATACACTAAAATTGTATATTGGCAAGTAAGGGGTCAATCCGCGCTCCTTAATGCGGACAAGAGCAAGTTGCAGACAATGTACGATTTTTAAAACAAATTTGAAGGGATATTTATACTAATAATTATGAACCAAAATTAAAACTACACTAATAAATGAAAAAATGATAAAATGAGCTAAATATGAGGAGAAAATAATTATGAGATAATTCAAGGGATTAAACTTCACCACTTAACCTATTTATTTTCATTAATTAGTTTGTCTATTTGAAATACCCCAAGACATATATAAATTCTCAAATCAACTCTCGTTGCAAATGTAAAGTTACATATATTCCTTTTAGAAGACTAATATTTAAATTTCACATACTCACAAAAATTAGATTTAAACATCTTCTAACAAATCACCCGCTAGGGAAAATTTACAAAAAGCATTTAAATCATAAAAAAAAGTTTTAGAGTTGAGAAATTCAAACTACAATATTATTCAAAAATTACCTATCTCTAGTTTAATTAACGAATAAATATTATAATTTGAATTTACGACATTCTCTCGAAAATAATTCACTGAGGTGTAACTATAAATTGCAAAATTTTAATATTAATATTCAAAGGGGCATAATAAATAAACAAACTAAAAATAAAAATAATTAAGTTATGTGTTTCATCTCACCCCTTGAATGGGGTACTTAGCCTCTCATCTTGGTATTATTACATATAAAATGTAATAATGACACAATAAGAGGCATTAAATAAAATGGAATAAGAAAAAATAATTGAACCAAGTCTCCTTGAACTCAATAATAATTTCCCAAACATGAACAATTAAGTGCGCCCATAATTATGGAATATACAACCCTCAAAGAAATGCCAAAACTCCAAAATTTGTATTTCACAATATATTATGGCTCACTCAAGTCACTAAAAAAATAGAAAAGAAGAAATAAAAAATTTATATAATCTACTCCGAAAATTACAACTCAAAATGGGTTCCAAAGCTTCCCCTCTTTTACACTGTCCGAATTACTTCCCTTTAAATGAAGAGAAGGTCTTCTTTTATCGAGGCATGTGGGTAGGGGTGTTGTAGATAATAGGTTTTGGCAGTTGCGAGGAAAAGGTTCGTCAGAGGTAGGTTAAATCAGTTCCTGACTTTGGGGAGATATGGTGGGTTGGTCGTTTTTGACACGGGGGCATTTTGGTTTTTGGTTTGTTTTTATTTAGGATGGGATCTTCGTAGATAATGGAACCGGGTATAAAATTTGGATGGGGTTTTTCCCGGTTATGGATCTCGGGTTAATGGGCATTGGGTTAAATGGTGTTGGGTAAACAGGCTAGAGGTTTGGAGTTAGAAATCGGGGCAGGTGGATAAGGTTGGCCATGGTTGTCGGGTTGGGACCAAATGGGTGATAAGTTGGTCACAGGTCCGGGCCGAGTTTGATAGGTCGTCGGATTAAGGTTGGATAAGGCTGGGTTTAGGTGGGTTTCGTTTGAGTTAAATATGATCGGGTTCGAGGTAAGGAGCAGGTAGGTTCGATTGGGTTTTGGGTCGGGTTTGAGAGGTCACGGGTCAGATGCAGGGTCGCTTGGGTTTGATCTTTCGGTCGAGGCTAAGCAAGGGTATGGGATTGGAGGTATAAGGTAAATCGGTTTAGTTCTTGGCTGGAATGGTTTTGGGTTTTGTTAGGATCCAGGTAAGGAGCAGGTTAATGGAGGAGAGAGAATGAGGGTGTATGGGAGGAAGATGATGGTGAGGGTAATTGGGTTTGTAAGGTGTATGGGTTAGGGTGAATGAGAAATTGTTAGTGTGTGTGTAAGGTGTATGTGTGTTGAATTTGTACCCTTACTAAAATAATATAAAACATAAAAATATTTACAACTAAAAAATCAAAAAATAAAAATCACTTAAACTAAAAATAAAATTTATTAAAATTAAAAACTAAAAATTAAATTCTTAATCTATTAATGAAAAGCTCAAATAAAATATCATTTAAAACTAAAAACTAAAATCCTAAATAAATAAAATAAAACTAAAGAAAACGCAAAATCTAATAAAACTAGAAAAATAAATTCCTAAAAAAAATTTATCCTAATAAAAACTAAAAACAAAATCAAAATCAAAATAAAACTTACACCTATATAAAAAAAAAATTAAAATTAGCCTACACAAATAAATCCTAAAAATATATACAAAATTCTAAATAAAATCTAAAATAAATCATAAAAATTGAAGGCAACTCAAAATAAAAATCTAAAAAAATAATAAAAATACAAACTAGGCACACATAAGGCTCGGGACAGGTCAGGGCTCAGTTTAGGCTTGGGTTAGGTTACAGGGTAAGGCTACGGGAGTTAGGGTTAGGCTCTTTTAACCGCGTCACTACCACATTTGATGTACTTGACCACTTATTTATAGTAATTGCCTCGAATTAAGTTTGTTTGACATTGCATATGCTTATTGACCTAAAAAAAAAACAAATACGAACATAAGTTTAATTTTATCGAGAACTAGCAAGTAAAATGCCTCTATTTGGGGTATAAATATAACACTTTTTGGTGCTTATCATTGTTTTAGACATGTGGTCTTATGATTCATATTATTTATGTTTGAGTAGTAGCTCTATGTATTATGCTTATATTAACTACCTAGGGTAGGTTTTTATGAATGTCATTTCCAGGTAGGGGATGTTTTGTTTCATATAGCTATGCCTAGTCTCGAGGGATGGTCTAGTACGCACGCTTGTATTGCATAGATGTGACTTCGTATGAGGATCTCACAATATTATTAGAATAAATACTGATTGTTTGGGTTTACCAACGTATTTAAGGAAGTACTAGGATTACCTCTAGTAAAAAGATAGACTTCTGTAGTGATTTGGCTCTGAGCACTAGGCTCATAGCAAGAGCACCGTATCGTATGAATCACTTTCAAAGGAGAGATTTTTAAGAGCAGACAGTAGTTATTGAGCCAGGAGTTCATACGGAGGAGTACACTGTAACACCCTGTATTTTTATTAATTTTTATATTGAGATTTAATTGGGATTAATTAAATTATATTTGAAAAATTAATCCGGTAAAATAAATATTAATTAGAGAGATAAGGATTAATATTTATTTATATTGAATATTACTTAGGGAATGAGTAATAATAATGATAAAGGAATATTAAAATTTTCACGAGTGAAAAATACGGCAGTTACGGTAAAATTAGTCGGGACGCGCATTTCAGTCATGTTAAGACTTAGTTTGGGAAATAAAATATAATATCACCTTTGGTATTCCATATGGTCATTTCGAGTGCGCCAATGTATCCAGAAGGGTTGAGATAGTCAAAAAAGTATACCCGGGAGCATAGTTTGGGTTCCGGGGCATTTTTAGGCCAAACCGGTACCCCGGGAGGGTATTTCGATCTTTGAAAATTTTAGAGAAGGGAGACCCACAAAATTCCTAGGCTTATGTCAGTCGATCAGATAAGCCTTCTAGAGTTAGAACTTCCAAAGTTGCAGAGAAGCCATAGGAAGAAGGAGATAGGAGACCCAAGGCCATAACACACCATTTTTGCACCACAAACACCACCAACGTGTAGATCAAGAGGAGAGAATTGCAAAAATACTATTCTTCTACACCGGATCAGACCTTCAAACAAAGGAAAGTATTTATCTTGAGAAAATTATGAAAGATATACCATCCATGTTAGATTAGGATGATTTATCTATGATTTTTATAAATTTTGGGTTCATTTGGATGACATAAAACATGTTTTGGATTGAAATTGAGATAGGATAAATCCCTTTATGTATGTAGGACGAATCCATTGATTAAGATTAAAATTTTGTGAATAAATCTGGAATCTTTGTTGGAGTTTTGAACAAATATGATAATCTAGGGTTTTTAAGAATTTTGTTGAATTAATTTAATTTCATGATGTTTCTTGATAATTTGATGACTTTACCACAGAAATCATGTATATATGTTAATATGATGTTTAGAATGAAAAGTTTGGAGTTTGGGTTCATGTAATGAAGGTTTGATTGAGTGAAAATGGTGAATCCCGTAACTGTTTAAGGAAGAAGATGAAGACATGTAGCAGGCGAATCGATTCGGATCCTTGGCCGAATCGATTCGGTAGGCGAATTAATTCGGTTTAGGGCCAAATCGATTCGGCTGACCATATTTTAACAAGTTTCTTCCTTTTTGTTTAGAACTGACGGGAAACAATCGAATTAACCTTTGAGATAATTTTTAAATATAAAGAGAGTTATTTTTAAATATCAGTAGGTTAATATTGGGTTTGAGACTTAGTCACATGGGAGGAACTTAAGTGCTAAGATTAATTAGGCATAATTGAGGAATGAAAACCTAATTCAGAGAATGATAATGTGTCACGAGAATTCGATGGAAACGGTGACCTAAATAGTAGGGAATGAGTGAGATAACTACTGAATAGACTTAAGGGACAATTGGTAACCTTCCAAGTGATGGGAAACACTTGGGCTTATATGAATAAGAAGTTTAGCCGTATGTTAATAATATGTAGGTTATACGAGAGTTATGTAGACTATGTATGGAATATATAATAGGGTACATTATTACCTTCATTGAATATAAATATACATACATAGGTTGTGTGAATACCTAATGTGTGACTTATTATGTGTATGACATTCCTACGCTACTTGCTATCATGGGAGGTTTGAAAGGGGACAGTCTTTTCATCATGATCCACTTGGGGAGATTTTGACTTGTACCTCAGAACATAGAACTTAGGGATGAGCACCGCTTATGTGAATAAGGGTGTGCCCGATCATTTGGATGCGTAGGTATGTGCGTAGCCCAAAGGCCTAGAACTATGTTCGTCTCCAACTATGTATGAATTATATATTGCGGTTCGAGAGTGATTTCGAACCGACCATCCTTTGTTTAGTACGTGATGTATTGGGATTTGATAGAGTATGCATGCACCGCAGGTCTCAGCTTAGGGGTGTCATGCTAGTGTGTGTGTATATATATATATATATATATATATATATATATATATATATATATATACTTGTGGTTTATCCTATTGTGTGTACTTAGTAGATGAGAAATATAGTGACATCTAAAATAAACTGAGAATGTGGAAACTGAACACCTAGGTGGTAAATTCTTAAATGATTTAGATAATATGGGAAAGTAAATCATTAACGTATTATATCGATAATATGGGTGGGCACCACGGAGACGTATGTGCAGTAAGATAATGGACTTGAACTAGCTAGGCGGGGTAGCATAACTAGGACGGGTTAGTAGGATACGTTAGGATTGCACATTAGTTGATAGGTGATTACCTCAAGTGAGAGCACGTGAAACTAACATGGATATAATATATGTTGCTTATGCATTTTAAATACTTGCAAACAGTTTTAAACTGTTTTACTCGGGCTCTAACCCGTTTTCCAAATCTATTTTGTAAAAAACATTTTAGGTGCCCAGCCACAGGGATGCACAACTTAGGAGTTCATTCGCATTTGACGTGTTGCAGTTGTTGTGGACAATTACGTGACCTCGGTAGTAGACACCTCCATTTCTTTTAGATTTGATGCCTCATTTCATTTATCTCAGCCGAGCATGTCGCCCATATTTTATTAGTATTTATTTCCCGAGACACTGTAGTTCATTTACTTTCAGTATTGGATTCAGTTTTAGTTATGTATTATTGTACTTGAGTTTCAGGCTGGAATGTTTATCCCAGTCACATCTTATTTGATTTAGTAATTTCATTATTATGATGTTGGTTACTTGGATTGATAAATGTGGTTTATTCATTTAATTATTGGTTTCAAAATCATTACATGTTAATTTAAAGGAGTAAAATTTGACACCAGCTTAATTAACTAGTGTAGGTGGTTAGGATTTAATAGTTTTCTACAGTGATGCTAAGAATAAACCAATGGGATATTCTGTTTAATTTAAATAAGGACTGATCACCCGGTATTTAATTGGGTGGGGTGTCATATACACCTCCGTGGAGAGCTCTTGTAATTTTTGTAAAAAAAGAAGGATGGTTCACTCCGATTGTGTGGATTATAGGGAGCTGACAAGGTCACGACACAGAATCAGTATCCATTATCACGTAACGATGATCCATTTGAATAGTTAAGGGATGCGTCATTCTTTTCAAAGATTAACTTACGCTTGGGGTATCACTAGTTACGTATTTAGGAGGAGGATCTTTTGAAGATGTTTTTTTGATGTGCTACGGATCATATAATTTTGGGTTATGCCAATTGGGTTGACCAACGCGCCATCCGTTATTATGGGAATTATGAATCAACTTCTACGAACATTCCTGGATCGTTTCATCATTGTATTTATTGACGATATTCTAGTGTATTCTTGTCAAAGTAGGAACATTTTGAGCATTTGTGAATTTTTTTTTCGACACTAAGGGAACATAAGTTATACGTTAAGTTCTCAAAGTTTAGGCTTTGGCTTCGAGAGATGCATGTCTTGAACCATGTCATACAGGAGGCTGGGATTTCGGTGGATGCTACTAAGAAATTCGAGAACAACCCATGACACCTATAGATGGTAGGAGTTTCTTAGGTTTGGCGGGGTACTACAGGAGGTTCATTAAAGGGTTCTCGAAGATTGCCAGGACACTGACTCATCTCACCTGGAAGAGGGTACCATTTGTGTGGAGTGTACATGGCCGTAAATTATCTGAGCAACACAAATAGAAGGTCACCATCATGCTCGACCTGGAATTACAACATGGTGGCATGTATTATTTGGTATATAAATGCTTCACTACAGGGTCTAGGAATAGTGCTGATGTAAGAAGAGATACCTATAACTTATACTTCCCGAAAACTTAAGCCCCACGAGGGAAATTATACCACTCCCAATCTGGAGTTGGCAACAAAAAACAAATTCCCTATATATTTGGAGACATTACTTGTTGGGTGATGGGTTCATACCTCAAGTATGGTTAGTCGTGCCAAAAAGTCTTGAGTTAAGGAGAGTAGTGTTAGACAAGGTGCACGGTTGGAGGTCAACGATACATCCCGGAGGGGATAAAATGTACATGGTATGCATAGATAATATTGATGAACTGGGTTAACTTAAGACATTGCATAGTGTATGTTGAGGTACGCCACCTATCAACTAGTAAAGGTTAAGTATTAATAGCCATCAGGGGAATTACATCTATGGGTGTAAATGGATATTTGAAAATCCAAATCCTTTCGGTATCCGAGCCCAAATTTTATGGATATTTGTTCGAAACTTTGGATATGGATAGTGATATAAAATATCTCGAAAAATTATACGGATACGAATACTATTTGTATCTGACATGGATAATCCGTATCCGAGGTGGAGTATCCAAATTTTTGGATAACCATTTTTTCGAATATCCGTATACGTATTAGATTTGGTATTATTTCATTATTAATATTAGTTATATATATATATATATATATCATTTTTATTTATAATAATTATTATATGTAATATTACAATGTGAAATATAAATATATAACAATATAATATAAAAATGTTTAAATTTATCATTTTTCACTCACTTAAAAAAGATATAGATATAATATTTTTAAAACCCAAACATATTGAATGGGGAATGTCTTAAAGAAAAAAAGAAAAAACAATAATAAAATAAAAATGAACCGGCTATCATCCAAATTAAAAAAACAAACCATTTAATATTCATCCATCTCATCAATTAAAATGAGGGTGTAGTTTTTCAAGCTTCCGAGAGCAAGCTATGACCATATCTTTACAACATATTAAATCTGCCCTACAAGCTCCTTTATTTTGTTCCTTCAACTTCTAAGAATTTTCATAATTTTTTTACATCATAAATTTTCATGATTTTCCACCATTTTCAATACACATACTGAATAACACAGAATTAAAGTTTAATAATTTTTAGAGTTCATTTACTATGTCAAAAGATTTACCAAACTCAAGACATATCGAAATGAAATATACAAACAACAAGTATGTACCAACTTGCAACCATTAGTAAGGCCTAACCACGTGGAGTTAAATTATAATTTTTGGATATGATATGAATATACGAGTCTATTTTCATATTCAATTAGAATTTCTCAATTCCAGTAATCACCCAAAAATATATGCAAGTTTCAATCGAAGGGATTTCAATACAAAGCAATATAACCTACATACACCACTTATCTCACATATGAACAAATACTTATTATCATAAGGGAGGATGGAATTTTAATCAATAATTCATGATTTATATACTTTGAAATAATTATAACCCAAGATCAAAACAATATTAACACATAATTATACCTTGAAAACACCTTAAGGATTTTCTTGGAATTTTTTCTAGCTTTTCTTGTAACCCTTTCTTCCTTAACTTCTACTTTCTCTTTCCTCAAGCTAAAATCTCTTCAAACTGAACCTAGGGTTACATTTTCTGAAGAAATAGGTTACATGGAGAGGTTTAAGTTGTCAAAGTCATCCCTCCTTTCCAACCAATCAAATTAAGCCACTTGGTTTACTAAAAGACAATTTACCACTTAAAGGGAATGGACATATTTGCCCTTTCGTTCATAAATTCAATATAACTTCTTACTCGGACATCCGTTTGATGCGTCATTTGTTGTGTCACAAACCTAACTCATATATCTACAACTATGTATCTTTCACCTTAAGTCAATTTTTATATTATAAGGGTCAAAACTGGTCTCCAACATAAACATTCCTACCGAAAACTTCAAAATTTTATGTTTGTAACCAATTTGATATTTCATGATTTTTGAAGGTAGAATTAGACTAAATATAATAACCTAAAATTATATATATTAATAACACATTATCCATATCACATAATATAAGCATGATTCAAATAGAATTTATCATAATTATATTCAGGTTGTCACATATACCCTTTAAATCCGCAATGTTCCAACTAAAAACACTTCAGTGCTTCCTCAAAATGGCCATAAGCTTTTCCTCTTTCTCTTTACTTAGGATCGAGGAGACAACAAAAGGAAATGTCTCGTCCTCTCCCAAATAAGCATATTTGACGTTCGAAGGAAGATTTTTCAATTTGAGGGTAGGACATGTCTCATCGGAGGGAACCGTGCGCGACTCCCTAGGTGGTAGTTCCTCGAATCCAGAGATCTAACTAATATCTCGCAAGTCCTCATCACTGTTAATCGCATATAATAACTCTCCTCTTTCCTTCACCTCTCTCTCAAACTCGATGTACGCACTATCGCTCTCACTCGTCGTAATAAGACACGCCTCTAATGGATCCCTAGTGTGATTATCCGCAAACTGTTCGTGTACTACCTCCTTGATAACACCCGTCTCTCAAAAATCGTCCTCATTACCCATTTTCTTGGTGATGTTGAAGATATTAGTCTCGAGTGTCATATTCCCGAACGTGAGTTACATTTGTCCATTTCACGTGTGAATAAAAACATTAGGCATAACTAACAAAGGGCGCCCAAGAATAACGGGGACTTGATGGCTCGAGGGAGAGGAGGGATCCATGTCCCAAATGATAAAATCTACCATAAAGTAGAATGTGTCGACTTGGACAATCACGTACTCAACAATCCCCCGAGGTATCTTCACGAAATGATCTATTAGTTGGAGAGTAATTTTTGTGGGCTTAAGGTCCCCCAAGTCAATCTATTTATAGATGGAGTAAGGGAGAGTATTAACACTCGCCTCTAAATCTAATAGCTCTCTCTCAATTTTGCTCTCTCAAATGGTTCACGGAATGGTGGGTGCACCTGAATCTTTATTCTTTGGCGGGAGGTCGCTCAAAAGTACCGAACTTATGTTTTGTTCTGGGAACACCTTCTTCTTTACTTTTAGTTTACATTTCACTGTTAACAAGTCCTTAAGGAACTTTGCATAGTCGGGAATTTTCTTTTTTGCATCGAGAAAAGGTAAATTATGCTTTACTTGCTTAAGCACTTTTAAGATATCGTCACGGGTGGCTCCTTTAGGGGGAGGGACCAACCGTTGAGGGTAAGGAGCGGTATTAGAGGTTTTAACTCTCTTATAATCGTGCACAGGCATTCTGAACCGGTTCGCCTGATGCCAGAATCGGTTCAATTTCCAAAATGAATCTATGCTCCTCCCAATCGGTTTGAATGATGGATAATTTCAATAATGCCCCTAGGTTCTCTCAACTTCAATTGCATATAACTTCTCAATTATACTTCAAAATTCGGTGTCGTTTCTTCCACTGTGCTCATGGAGATAAGATCTTCAACTTCTTTTAGGCTCCACTTTCGGGATTGGGCTGCAAAATTATATTTCTACCCTTGAACTTTTTTTCCTTTTTTTCTTTGTTCTGGTTGCTCTTTCGCATTTTACTTACACGAAGTACCTGTAAAATATATGAGAAATACACAAAATAATAAATGCTTGCCAAGCATGAATATGCGATAAATCTATCCCATTTACACTACACGAGACTATAAAATATCTAAATTACAGGGATAAATATGAATTATTTATGCTGAATCATCGACAATTATTAAAATATGAGTGTGAACGATTGTGGTTTAAATTATTATTTTTTTTGAATTTTGTCAACTATACGCATTTGAGAGATACTAGTCAACCGACCGTAAGGAAGTTTTTCTCCACCACTCACCGAAAAAAAAAAAACTTGTCCATCCGTCTGTCTTACCCATTTCCTCTGTCTTCTCCATGCATCTCTTCTCTTCCTCTCTTCATCTCACATATAATTCTCTCCTCTTACCTCCATCCATCTCTTTCTATGCCCCTAGTTCTAAACCTCTTTCAAAATACGATTCCTGTATAACCCAAAACCCTAAATACTCACAAATCCGTCCAAACCCATTTTCTTCGTATTCCCATCACCGCACACTACCATTGAACATCAAATCCCTTCAGCAAAATCCACAAGGTAAGTTTTCTCAATATAACTCAATCCGATTTGATTTGGAGTTATTTGATTTATTTAAAGATTTACTTTGAATTTTCTTATTTATAAATTATTACTTTCTTAGATAAATGGAAGTTACAATAAATTTGATTTTGTGTTTGTGATAATAATATTTTTGTATGAAATTGGTACTCTTACGAAGATCTGTAAAATATTAAATTTCCACTATCACAGATTTAGAACATTAAATTTCTTATGTATGAGGATTTCCCAGTTACTATTCTGCTTAGTTTTAACGCTATAAAGTGGTTTGTGTTTGAATGTTCTACTGAGTGGTTATATTTGATTAGATAGGAGAATTCCTAATTGGTAAGTTGTTATAATGAATGCCATTTTGTTGTTTATTTTGTTAAAAAGTTTAACTTTCTTAAATTCGAAAACTACCTAATTACTATTTTAGCATAATAATTGTTATTATGCTAGAATGAAACCCTTGTGATGATTATTGTAATTTTATTAGAACATAAAATTTCTTATATTTTTGGGATTACGCATTACTATTCTTATCAGTTTTTACCCCCATAAATTCTCAGAAAATGGGTTGGTTTGGTTTGTTTTTTTCTATTGGTTTGTAGTATGTGATTATAATTGAGAGTTTTCATTTGGTAAGTTGCTAGAATGAAACCCTATGTGATGATTATTGTTATTCATTCTTATTATGTTATGACATCAAATTTTCATATAAAATTACATAGTTACTATTTTGTCAGTTTTACCCCATAAAGTACGTATGGTTTGATTCATCTAATTTTTAATTGGGTTGTTTGGTTACACATTGGAGAATTCTCAATTGGTAAGTTGCTAGAATGAAACCCATATTATGATTATTGTTATTTTGTTGTTCTAAGAATCTTATAACAAGCATTACATCTTCTCCTCCCTTCATCATGTGTTTTTATTTTTGAGCTAGTGTTAAATCTTCACGGCACTCTGAGGTGGTATATGAGGGATATAGTTGCATTCGAACATTGACTCAAAAGATTATTATAAGAGTTAATAAATGACTCCATTGGTCATCAAGTGCACATCATTGGTGACTTTAATGGCTTTCGTGGCTTTATGGCTTTAATGCACATTATAAGTGCGATATAATTATCTTTTTGTGTATTATGTTTAATGATTTTCGGTTTGGGATATTATTATTTAGAATTAGTTGTGAGAAATTTTGCATTGTATTGATATAATTTTTCAGTCTGTTTACATTGGATGTTCAATATGATATGGTGGAATATGTAGGTGAAAACGTATTCCACCATTTTACTTTTCATCATATTAAAATATATTTTACCCTAATTAAATGGACCCTTAAAAAATAACTGAATAAACGTGCGAGTACTTCCTTTGATCTGATAAATACGGGGGTCTTCCAAACGTTAATTACTAATATCAGAGTTGTCAACTATTGGCGACCCACATTGCCGATCCTGAGGGGAGGCGGAGGAGGCCGCTGCCTCAAGCCCCTAATTTTCGATGCATTTTAGGGCCCCAAAATTTTATGTTTGTATACATATGCATATAAACTCCTGCAACTCCCAAAAATTAATCAACCTTTAGATTTAAAACAAAAAAAACTCTACAATATCGGAAACACCAAACGATCTCAAATACACCAAACGACGTGGACTCTTAGAATATATAAATACCCCCAAACCCATCTAAGTAATCCTTACCCGCAATAGATCAAACCGGAACTGCTTGCAGAAACCAATCTCTCTTCGACCTCCCGGCACTGATCTGCAGAAAACCCATCTCTTCTTGTGACTTTTCTAGGTTGGATTCATCGTTGGTGGTGGTGGCAGAAAACCCATCTCTTCTCAAGTATTGTTTTATCTTCAATTTCAATGTGTAATAGTCTATCCAAATACAATTCCCATGTATATTTTTTTCAAATTAAATATTGTATTGTTTTTTTAACCAATACATTTTGGTAATTTTATAAGCACACTTTGCTTTTATTTTTTCTTCTAGATTTTTTTTTTATTTCAATTCACTGATATATTTTACTATTTTGCACAGGTTTGTTGTAAATTAAATTTTTTATGAGGAGCTGATTAATTTGGATATTTCATGATTGGAATATTGTATAATTTGCCAATTAGGTTTTATTGTTCAACTTTATCTATTATCAAATTGGTGTTAATTTTGAGTAATAATTTTTTTTAATTTATAAATTAAAAAAATAAATATCTTTTTAAATAAAGGGCCCCCAATTAATGAGTTCGCCTCGGATCCCTAATATCTCGGAACTGGCCCTGGTGACCCATATTCCGTTTTTCGACTTGAATTCTTCGCCGAACTAGTGGATTGTTTCAGCAGTTTTCATCTGTGTTCATTTACTTTTTCAAGGTGTGTCCGTGCTATTCTTTTTCTTTTTATGCATTACGAATTAACATTATGTATTATTGTATGCATATATGGACACCCCCACTGGATGTCGAGTGTATCGGGCACGTATTGTTTTAGTATTGTATTTAGGGCGCGGAATTGATTTAGTATTTGAGGCTAATTATTAATTGGCCATTGTATTTAGGGCTTAAAATTAAGTTTTTATTTACACATAGTTCCTATAAGTCCATTTACAATGGGATCCCATAAACTTACAGGTTTATGGGATGAGTTAACGGGTGAGTGGCGCAATGCAAATTCGTTAAAAAATGGTGTGGGATGGGAAATATTGTTGCGCCTGTGCTTGGCGGATAAAAGTCTTGCACCTGGCCTACGTGGCAAAGTAGTTGTTGCATAATATAGGTTTTAAAAATGGTGTGGGGCAAACAACTGTTTTGCGCCTGGGCATGGGGTGCAAAACAGTTGTGCTCCTGACATGGGACGCAAATTAGTTTCCCGCCTCTAGCACACTATAGGATCCGTTAACTCCTCTCTGCTTATGGGACGCTTAACTAATCCCTTCCAATTTCTACTGGATATGCCGCCCATTGTAATTAAAAAACCATCAAAATAAAGGATCCACAATGGTATTAGAGGACCCATTGTGGAGGACTTAAGAATAGAGTTTCACTAAGTCCTATTCCTAATTTTTGGGACTTTTCTTTCACTATTTATCATTTTAAAACCAACCATACCTGTGGAAAATTACATAACTAGTTGAACTTTTTTTTCATCCTATTTTTATTCTTCAAATGTTTATAACTTTTGATTGACAAATCCGTTTTTTCGCAAAATTATTATTTTTGAAATCTGCTCTCTGAGATCTATAACATTAAGCTACTAAATTTATTAAATTGTGTCATGTCATTAAGCTAAAGAATTATATTAAGCTACGGAATAAACATTAACATTAAGTCCAAAAAGTATACACGTTACATTAAGCGACGGAATGCTCTAACTCCAATCATATTCCCTGGGATATCTGCTCCCTTGTTTCCGACATAAGGGAGATCTCTGCTAGCTGGGATGTGATGCTTTTTATGGACTCCTAGAGAGCGTAATGCTATTACCCATTGGATATGTGCAAACTCCAAAGCTTTCCCTTTAGCTTCTGGGTGGGCACTGTCTCCTTTTAAGGAGCTTTTATCATTGTAATTTCCGCCTTGGCTGTTGTTTTGATTAAAAAAAAGGTAGAATATTTAATCAATGAGATAAAAGCAATAAAATTCTTTATATTCCTGAATGCATCTATAAATACACAAATATACACAAAATAATGATTCAGTTGAACCTACAACAACTGAAAACCTTATTCTTCATATTAAATGTATATGATGCATGGTTAAACATCAAATTGCTCATTACCCTTAACGGTATTCTTCAGCAGGTGTAAAAAGCATAACAACACATAATTTCAATGAGGATCTCAATATTTAGAAAGATCACAAATTGATGGCGGATAGGGTCTATGAAAAAAATCAATCAGTATAATGGGGACCTAATATTTAGAAAGAAAGAAACACATACTACCATGTCCACATACACACAATGAATGTATTCCTCATTATTCAAACGTAAGTGGAATATCTAAACAAATACCAATATGCAGCCATGAATCCTACATATTAAGATAACAATTAAGATAAATTGATGTGAATAAGGGGCTTTTAGTCATTTTTTTATTCTTTCTTTTGTTTTTAGTATTTCATTGTATTTTCCTTTTGTTAGCCTCATTTGAGGCATTCTTCCATTTTATGAGATATTGATTAGAGAGAGTTGAGACGAGAGTCCTCGTTCGTGTTCCCATTTGGCATCATTTATGTCAATTGGTATCATAGCCTAGTTGGTTCTACCCATTGTTGTAAAAAAATATAAACTCGCAAACAACATCATGATGGGTTCAAGAAAGGTGCCAACCCCCTGGAAACTTTTAATGAGAGTCTTGTAGAGGTCATTAACCGTTTGATGGCTTGGATGGATGTGATCGACACGCGACTTCCTCCACCCACAACCACCGCTGGCTGCTATTGCCCCGACCCGGTATCATCTCAAAACCCTAACCCTAATTCCCATAAATCAACCCATTCTACACCCCCTCCACAAAAAAACCCAAATCCTACACCCTAGCCCCATATACATCCAAGAAAGCACCACTACCAAGGCTGGTGCCCCACCACTACAACCAGTTACCAGGAATACCCAAAAAAACCTCTGAATATTTAATCTAACCTGAAACAGCCCCACCACCTTTCGAAATCACAAACTGCCCAAACCGGACTCAAATTTAGCCCAATTCGTACCCGATATTGCCCCAACCCACCGGAAATCAACCTTAGCCCGCCGAATATCTCCTCCGAAGACGAACGATCCAAAATTAAGCTTAAACAAACCGGATTCAACCGCCGGCTACATCCGACCAACCCGTCGACTTGGACTGAGGGTATCGACACTCGGGTAGCCCTACCGAGGGTGTTTCAGTGCCTCCGGTTCATTTCGACACTTTTCTGGTAATTTCTTCTCGATTATGTGTTCAAATGGTACCACCCATGATGGGAACGTATTCTCCAACAATAACTGAGAGGATCCGTGACGTTCGGTGCAGAAAGAGGTCAAATCCAACTCACTCTCATGCAAAGGTAACAAGCAGTGCTAAATGAATCCATCATGCATCTTGACCCAAATCTTGGACAATAAATCCTAGAATTTCAACCCCCAAACATCCTAAATACCTTCACTATCTAAATACCCTCCACCACCACCCAAACTCTTATCACACCACCATATTACCTCACCACACCTTCCTCCACCTCGCATTCTTCCCCCACCCCATTCACCACCAGAAAAATACCATACTTTCCTCACACCCCTTCAACTTGACCACCCCTTACATCACATCTCCATTCATCCTCGCCTTCACCCACAAAACCACCCTCGAACCTCGTCATCTTTCCCTCCATGCCCCCGGCCCCACCTAAACTATCAACCCTCACCCACCCCATGTTGCCTTCCCCACGCTTCCGCCTCCATCTATTCTACACACATCCCCACCCCTTGGCCACCCGACACATGTACCCCACCACCATTCTGTGTGGGATGCACACTCAGTCCATTTCGCCCCCGTTGATTCACATGAGAGAGTAAGGGAGTGGATTAGCTTACCTTCACCTGACGGCCACCATCACCCCGACCCCACTCCGCCTCAGAGTTCGAGTTTCCTCCTCCCACTGAGTGGCGAACCGATGTGTCCCCTTTTGATTCTTTGGGTCCGAAGGTCACTCCGTATGTACCTCTCTCGAAACGACATTGTTTTTTGTGCTATCAGAAGGGGCACAAGATGGACCACTGCCACTACCGCCATCCTATGGTTCCTACACCACCTCCTTCCCCACCACAGAAGGCCATTCCACCTTATATTCCTCCCCCTCCACTTGCCCCCTTACAGACACCACCACCAGATCCAGATCCTCCTCATCCACCGCTTCGTATTCAGCCATAGAGAGCACTTACTGAGCCTCCGGTAGGCAATGATGACCTAGATAAGGATGCCTTGGCCCTATAGGGTGGTGATGCTATTACACATGTAGCCCTTCAGTTATTATTGAGGAGTATGCAGGGTGATATTCGGGTGAATATCTCGATGTTCGATGGCCTCCTACAGTCTGATGTTGTTGTTGACTGGCTTACCGCCATGGAGAGGATATATGAGTACAAACGGCTGAAAGGTCGCCGGTGTGTCCAGTTAGCGGCCACCAAGTTTCAGGGCTACGCGAGTGTATGGTGTAATGATTTGGATCAGGGATGTGTTTGAGAGGTTCAGCCTCCTATACAGTCTGGGGCAGAGCTTCGAGCACAGTTGATGACCTCTTTTGTTCCTGCTACTTACTAGCGTGATCTCTTTTTGAGGGTCCAGTCTCTTCGGTAGGAAACTACAGTCTTAGACTACACGGAGCGCTTTTAGCTTCTTCGTACTCGTGCTCGCCTCGGTGAGAGTGAGGAGCAACGGATTAGTCGGTATATCCACGGTCTTCAGAATTATATCTAGAGGGATCTCACTTTACGAGACGTCACCTCCTTTGCAAAGGTGGTTGATTACGTCACTAAAGTCGAGTCATTTCATCAGACAACCCCTCCACCCCGTGGCCTCTCCACTCCTGCTCCTCCAGCACCCGTGACTTCTATTGCTCCTGTGACCCCGCCTACCTTAGCTGTTCCGACGCCCACGGTTCCACCTTCTGAACCCACTCGCCCGGTAACATTCAAATGTTACAATTGTGGGGTGATTGGCCATAGAGCATTGGACTGCTCTCTCTCACGGTGTTGCGCTCTCCTAGCTTCGGGCAATTTCGAGTATCTTGAGAAGACGACGGATGTTCCACCCTAGCATGCTCTCATTACTATCCTCGATGGTGACACGGAAGACCTTCCCCTCTGAGAGGACGAACTCTTGGGGGGGGGGGGGAGTGATGTGAATAATGGCCTTTTTGTCATTTTTTAGTCTTTCTGTTATTTTTAGTATTTCACTGCATTTTCCTTTTGTTTAGTATGTAGAAGAAGGAAGGTTATCGTCTCCTAGGAACGTAATTGTAATTAGAATTGTTAGCTAAGAGGCCAAGCAACCTCCTTCCTATAAATACTAATGTGTAGCTTTATTTGAGGCATTCTTCCATTTTATGAGATATTGATTAGAGAGAGTTGAGACAAGAGTCCTATTTTCTTGTTCCCATTTGGCGTTATTTACATCATAAAGAGTGATAAAAAAACCAAATGTGAATCATCAATGTTGGAACATACCCCAGTTTTGAACCCCCGGGCGAAATCTAAGCCAAATAACTACCAAAAGCCGAAACTCGCCACTCATCAAACACAACTATAGCACAAATTTTAGACCAATAAGATAGTATCGAAGCAATTGAAAGTAACCAAATAGATCCAAAATGACTTTATTTTATTAAATTACAATCACAAATTAGTATAGGCAATGTCCAAAGTAACCCAAAAACAAATATCAAATTTATCATAAACTATGCCTTTTTCCTTTCCATAGCAGCGCCACCAATATATACACCGACATTTAAATAAATTGAATTGTTATTTTCTGGATCATCATTTAAAAACCATACCAGGAAAAGAAATTGAGAACAAAATAAAAAATAAACCATAAATTATAATTATGTGTTTTTAAACCTTAACAACTGAAGTGACGGAATTATGAAAAAAGGGAGAATGACAATGAAAAAGAGATAACGTATTATATGTCTGATTCATTTGTGGTGTGATGTATATTTCACTAAAACTTCACCATAACCTCCATCTCAGACCATCGGAGTGGTCATACCAATATTAGCCCAACCAAATAAAAAACTTAAAACTAAAACCACCATTTAAAAGACAACCATAAACGCTTAAAAATTATGAATACAAAAAATGAAGATTACTCAAACAATGCAGATGAGATATGTATTAAGAATAACATAATATAAAATCTAGACGTGCCAATAGGGAAAAAAGAACACCGAGTTTTAGGTTAAGAACTTCGTTATACTTTGATCTGTCGAAGAGAGGCTTCTCAGCTGCATTGCAAGCAAAGAAATACTTACAAAAACAAATAAAATAAAAAAGAAAAAATTATATGACTAAAAATATACTCAGGTTCGTCCATAAAAAACTGCAATATTATACCCGAGTACATTTTTGTGTAACCAAGAGGTAAGGTTAGACAAAAATTAGCCATGATAACATTGGACCCTATCTTAACTGCCAAAATTGACAGTGAAATATAGTTAGAGAAATAGAGCAAAACTACCTAAGAGCAAAAACACAAAATAAAACAAATTACCCAATACTTTTGCAATCGTACCCGAGATAACCAACACAAAACCCCAACATTAATTTGAACAAAACACAAAAAAATACAACGTTAATTTGAAAAAAAAAACAAAACCAAAACACCAACATTAATTTGAACAAAACAAAAACAAATAATTAGATCTCCAAGACAAAACCTCCAGAAAAGGGAAAATAAAATATCCCCAATTTTCAAACCCTACCCCATCAATCAACATCAAAGATCCCTAATTTTCAAACCCAATTGGAACTGTATAAACCTACCAAAAAAACTATATCTCATAAGCAACAAAATTAATTACATTCAAATTCCAATCTACAATAACAAAACAAAAAAGCTCATTAAAAATTTCAAACGCAATTGAATCAATCACCTCTTGAGCTCGAGAAACATGAAATGCAACAATGAGAGATTCTGCTAAAATTGTAGAATCAAAGCAACAAACTGAACTTGCAACAACAAAACCAAGAAAACATAAATTCTTCCAACAAATTGTAGGTGAGAACATGTGTGTGTGTGTGTGTGGGTGGGTGGGGGAGATTACCTTTTTGAGGCAGCGGGATGAATGCGGCAGCGGCAGCGGGATGAGGCGGCAACATTGGGAGGGATTGTGGGAGAGAGAGGCAGAGGCGTATGAGGATGGGTGAGAGGGAGGGTGAGTGAGGAGGGAGAGTTCATCTTAAATAATGCTTGTTAAGAGTAGATTCTGAAAATAAGACGCACAAATGTTAGTTATACACTGAGAATCATCATAGCCTTTTCTTCATCTCTTATGACTTGAGTTTCTACTCCAAACCTTGACATGAACACTATTTTCCCAAACTTATTGTAACATCTACCTTGAAACTACCAAATAAAATAGCAAAATGTGATAAACTATTAAACTGAAGACTGAAAATTAGTATAACACAATCAACTAAAATCATTAAATCATAATTTTCAACTGGAACTTGTTTAAGATAATTCACAGAACGTATCAGGATTCCATTTAGGACAAAGGAGCTTACAAAGTTAGGATAGATAAACCCATGTTCACACCATTATGTGTGTTTGTTTCACATATTAGTGCAACGTCCTTGGAATTAAATTACGTCTTCGTATTTCAGTATACAACTACATTATTTCACTAAAAAATAAAGAAAAAATTTAAGAAAACAGAGTAAAATACCAATTTAGGAATGAAAAGTAATGAAGCTTAAAATACACTTCAATAGCTATGTATGTGGCATTGTAATCGAGGTTAAAAAAATCATACTTAATTTGAATCAAAGTTAGGCAATCTCCAAGATCTACAAAGTCTGCAAAACAAAACACATCGATTAAATATCGGTCTACAAACTCTGCAAAACAATACAATCTCCAAGATCTGAATGATTTAACCATTACTAAACCCCTTAAAAGAGTTGAATGGGATTAAACATGTAAGAAATATAACTAATACCAAATTTAGAGTAAACCAAAAACCTAACTATCAAATAAAATTCCAAGTTAACAACATCCTAATCAATTCGTAAAAAAAAAAAACATTAAAATCTTCTATTTAGATCTAAAAAGCTAAACAACAAAAAAAAACCTCCATTTGAAACCTAAATCAAAACCCCTAATTTGTACCTATCAACAGTGGGGATGAGAGGTTGGAAGTGAGGTCGGTAGTGGGTCACCACGGCACTGGGATGAAAGGCGGTAGCGGGGAGAGGGGTGGCAGTAGGGAGAGGGAGCGGCAACAAGGAGTCGGGGGAGCTGAAGGAATGAGTGAGGTAGGGTTGGTTTTGTGTTGCTGAAGTGAATTGAATGAGAGAAATTAGAGAAACGTTTTGATTATCTCCAAGTTGCCATGTCATAATGTTGAAGTTATGACATGACACACTCTCACACCCTTAGATCACATTAGAAAATCAGATCTCAACCGTTAGATCGTTGGAATAGCACCCCCCCACCTCATATATATATATATATATATATATATATATATATATATATATATATATATATATATATATATATATATATGTATATGTATATACATATATATATATATATATATGTATGTATGTATATGTATTTATGGGTTTATACATTATTTGACCCATTTATTTAACCAATTTATCTGTATTATTGTTTAATAATAACAACAAATGTGACAACCCAGTTAATATGTGTCCTTATATGTAATTCCTATTTTGAGATTTTTTAATTAAGTCTCATTGACTATTCAACCATTAATTAAGTTTTATTTTTAAAGGTGTACATAGTAAATATTCCTGTCTGTTGAAATATTATGTACTCCATGGATCTTATTTGATAAGTATATAGATTTCATTTTTTTGTGAACACAGTAAATTTTACTGCAGCAGTAAAGTTTACTGTTTGTGTAATTTTTTTTTTTTGAAATTCTATAGGCTTCATGGATCTTGTTTGATAGATCTTGGCGAGTAGATTTCAAAAATAGTAATTTTGCGAAAAACGGATGTGTCAATCAAAAGTTATGATCATTTGAAGATTAAAAATATGATGAAAAAAAAAGTTCAATCACTTATGTAACTTCCCTAAGGAAGCTACGAATGGTTGGTTTTAAAAGGGTAAAATTGTTTAAATAATTCCCAAAAAATTAGGAATAGATTATATTTAATGGTTGAAAAGTCAATAGGACTTAGTTAGGAAAACTCTATTCTTATAGGACCTATATATAAAAAAAACCCTAAAATTAGTCAAGTAGTTTTTGCTACTTATAGATTAATGCTAGTATACCAATGAGGTTGGTGGAAAACGACGTTTGGACCCGAGAAAATTATTTCACACAAAATGGTTAACATATTTATTAACTCTTATAATCGTTAAAGGCACATTGTAGTATAATTCGTATTTTTAATTTTCTTATTTTCAATTGAAATATCCAGGGATGGAAAGTGAGACGGTTAGATCATTGTCGTATGAGGACTTAAAACTCTACACAGACTACTTCAGTGAAGACAACTACATTGGAAACTTCCAATTTGGCAAAGTTTACAGAGGATTCATTGGTTCACAACAGGTGACAGTCAAGAAATGGGAAGATCCTAAAATCTATGGGTATTTAGAAGGAGACAATGAAAAGAGATTTAAAGTATGTTTTCAGCCAGATATTATAATTCTAATTTAATTTTTGTTCTGGGGTTTAGCTTTCAATTGTCACTAGTTGCCTGATGTTAGGTTTTACCTGGCAGGAAGAAATCCTTTTACTCCAGCATTCAAAAGTGAGAAATCATCCGAATGTGGCCAATTTAATCGTCTATTGCTGTGAAGGTGAGGAACAACTCGGCGTTGTTTTTTATCTGAAGCCGCTGGATTCTGTATATAACCTTGTACTCAAAGGTACATGTTCTCCATTGGATTGTTTTTATTTGGCACACTATATAACTGTTAGCACTACCTTGCATTCCAAGAATTGACTTGGCATGATAGTTTTTACGGTCTGTTAGTAGCTTGGCATGATGAGAAGCAAGTACTTACATGTGAAAATTATATTTCTCCCCGAATTAAGAGTCCACTATTCATTTTTGGGATGTCCCAAATTAAGAGTCCACTTCACTTTTTTGGGTATAATCAACAAACCAAATTCAACGATAGTAAACAAAGTGTTGATTGAGTGTATCCTTAATCTATACAAAAAAGGAAGATATGGAGTTTGAATTTGAGACGGAGGGAGTAATAATATATTTTGTGATGGAGTTATTTCCTTTTGGAATCTTTCTTCAATGGTATACTACATATATCTGCATCATAGTTGTTAAATGTGCGCGTCTAGGCTCCAGGCTCACGAAGGTGCAGCATTGGCGCCTCGCCTTGCCTCACCTAAGATAAGGCCCCTTCAATAAGGCCTGTGCCTTGTGCGCCTAGGCTCCAGGCTCGAGTTGAGACTAAGCCTTGTTAATTTTTTATAGAAAATGCCCACAATACAAGAATGGATCAATTAATATGTTGACATTAATTTTTTTTCCATTGAAATATGGAGAATTGAACCATTTCCCATCCCAAAACTAATCAAAGTCGAGCATAAGTTGGGGTAAAACTTTATCTTTATCACTTAGGCAAAAGAATATAAAAAAACTCCAATATTGTTGCATCTCCGATTGAATTTAATTTTTCTTTTCATACATTGGAGTACATTTGTTTTGAATATATTAATATCTTTGTTTTTGTTGATTATTTGATAATTAATATGTTAAATAAATTTTAAAATTTGATTATATATTTTTTTCATATGATATATTAGATATATCTTCTTATGTGTCTCTTCATAACCTTGTATAATAGTAATTTTTGCTAATTTCAAATTTTAGATCATAAAATAATCTTATTATTATAGATATGTTGAAATAAATAGGGCACAAAGAGAATTTTAGAGAGAGGAAAAGTTCTCATTAATTGGTGTGTCAATTTTTTTTGGGGGGGGGGGGGGGGGGGGGTTCACCCCTTATTTATAGTACAAGTTGGTAGAATCCTAATAAGAGTGGACATCCACTTAAATAGGATAAATACAAATATTTATAACATTCCCACTTGGATGTACCCCATTTTCACCATTCAATGATTATTGCCTCATTAACACCTTACTAAGGAAAACCCATTGGGAAAAAAACGTAGTGAAGGAAAAAGAGTACAATTTTTATGATCATTGAGTCGGTGTTGGATGTGCTTAATGCTGCCTCGTTAAAACTTTTACTAGAAAAACCCAATGGGACAAAACCTAGTTAAAAGAAAAGAGTACAGGGCACAAATGTCCCAAATTACACGTTCTTGTATCCTCCCCCTAATTGATATGTTCAATTTCACTATTGGTGGAGTCGACGCATTCCAATCTCGTACACAAACTTTTGAAATGTCGCCTTTGGTAGTGATTTTGTGAAAAGATCAGTTAGGTTATCACTTGAACGAACTTGCATGACTTCAATCTCATTTTTCTTTTGAAGCTCGTGAGTGAAGAAAAACTTTGGTGAAATGTTCTTGGTTCTGTCTCTTTTGATGAATCCTTCTTTAATTTGTGATAGACATGTTGCATTGTCATCATAGATGACACTTGGAATATCTGTAATGGAAGGCAATTGATAAGAACTACGAATATGCTGAATTAAAGATCTCAGCTATACACATTCACGATTAGTTTCATTAAGAGCTAAAATTTCAGAGTGGTTAGAAGAAGTAGCTATTAAAGTTTGTTTATTAGAACGCAGGAAATTGCAGTATTACCACAAAGAAATACATAACCTGTCTGAGATCGACCCTTGTGAGGAAGAGAGATATCCAGAATCTGCATAACCAACTAACTTGGAACTATTAGAGTTATAGGAATAAAATAAGTGGTTCCACGTAGATATCTTAGGATATGCTTGACACCAGCCCCAATGCCTTTTGGTTGGTTCAAAAGTATATCTAGCAAGTAGGTTCACAAAGAATGAAATATCCGGCCTAGTGCATTGTGCCAAGTACAACAATTTACTAATTGCACTTAAATAGGGTACTTCTGGATCCAATATTTTCTCATCTTCTTCTTTAAGACGGTATGGATCTTTCTTTATGTCTAATGACAAGACAACCATGGGGGTACTTAGTGGGTGCACTTTATCCATATTAAAACATTTTAATACATTTCGGTATAATTAGATTGATGGACTAAAGTCCCACCAGAATTTTTCTTGATTTGCAGGTCGAGATAAAATTTAGTTTTTCCAAGGTCTTTCATTTCAAATTCCTTTTTCAAATAGTTAGCAGTTGTTTCGAGATCTTCTCGAGTCTCGATTAAATTTATGTCATCCACATAGACTGCTAGTATTGCATATCCTTTTGAGGATTTATTTATAAATACATAAGGGCAAATTGGATTGTTTTCATACCCTTCCTTAGTCAAGTATTCACTAAGACAATTTGTACCACAATCTTTCGGATTGCTTTAAACAGTACAATGAACGTCTTAGTCGGATCGAATGCGTACCCTGTATAAGTAAGCGGTCACAGCATCCATGAGTCTCATATTAAGATTTTCAGAAACCGCTAAGCTAATTAGATATCTGAAGGTTATACCATCTATAACAGGGGAGTATGTTTCCTCAAAATTAATCTCGGGTTTCTGCAGGAAACCTTGTGCCACAAGTCGTGCGTTATATCGAGTGATTTCATTCTTTTCATTTCTTTTTCTTACAAAAACCCACCAATATCCTACTGGGTTAAAACCTTTTGGGGTTTGTACTATATGTCCAAATACACCACGTTTATTTAGAGACTCAAGTTTTGCATTGATGGCAATTTTCCATTTTGGCCAATCTACTCTTTGTCGACATTCATTTAGAGTACGTGGTTCAATGTCATTATCACTACCCTTTGAAATTCGTGCAACTACTACATATGAAAATACGTTATTGATGACAGTTTCTTTACGATCCCACATTTCTCCCGAATATGTATGAAACATAGATATCTCATTATTATTATTAGATACATTTGTCCCTTCAGGGGTTTGTATAGTCACTTTAGCGACTTGTGTGTTTTCAGAGACAATAACCTCTTAAGGGGTTTCAGAGAAAGTGAATTTTTTATTCATAACCTCTTCGGAAGGGTTATCAGGGCATGGTTTTTCATTTGATATCCGCTTCCGGGGAGCAGAGTCTTTGGAACCTATAGGTCTTCCACGCTTTTGGCGTGCAACAGATTCATTTGCTACCGGGGTCAACATTTGTCCCACTGGTACATTAATTCTGGCTATCACATTTGCAACGGGTACATGAGACTCGGTTATTTTTGCAGCGTCATTGAATGCATCGGATAATTTATTTGCAATTTCCTGAAGATGCAAAATCCTTCTCACTTCATGCTCACATTGAGTAGTACAGGGGTCTAGATGAGACAAAGTGGGAGTGTTCCATTTTATTTCTCGTCGATCTTTAGGAACGGACCGTACTTCTGGTATGCTCTTTCCTCCCTTTAACGTCTGGAAGAGTGTCTCATCAAAATGACAATTCGCAAATATAGCGGTAAATGTATCACATGTTAGTGGCTCAATATAACGAATGATTGATGGCGAATCATAACCAACATATATTTGTAAATAACGTTGGGGACCCATTTTGGTACCCCTGGGGTGGGCACATGCACTGCACAACCAAATTTATGCACGTGTGATATATTTGGTTGACATCCAGAGACACAGGTTGAAAGGGTGAAAATAGGTAAAAGTAAAAGTCGTGCCATAAGTTGCAAACGTTTAATTAAAGACTCAGCTAAACAATTTTGGGTGTGGACATGGGGTCTGGGTGCTCAACATCAATTCTTTATGATAAAAAATAGTCATCAAAAGCTTGAGAAGTAAATTCTCCCGCATTATCTAAACCGATGGATTTAATGTGTTGATCAGAAATATGTTCTAAGTTTTATGATTTGAGGAAGTAATTTTGCAAAGTCCAAATTATGAGTAGATAATAAACAAACATGTGACCAATGAGTGGATGCATCAATGAACACCATAAAATATTTAAAAGGTCCACTAAAAGGGGGCCCACAAATATCCCCATGAATTCTTTGTAAAAAGGATGGTGACTCATAAGCTATTTTGAGAAAATATGGTTTGATAATTAATTTACCTTGAGAATTAGGGGTGGCAATTTTAGAAACGACACAAAAAAATGACACGGAACGACGTGAAATTGATCTGAAATTAGCACAATGTCTCGTGTTCGTGTCGTATTTTTTTGACACGAAGTCGTGTCGTGTCGTGTCGTGTTCGTGTCTTAATTATGAGTCGTTTCGTGTCGTGTTATCGTATTATCATGTTTTTTAGGCGTGAAATTTAAGAAATTCTTATATGCGTGTCGTGTTGTGCCGTGTTATTTTTTATTCGGGTCGTGTTTGTGTCCGAAAAAACCTTGTCGTGTGGTGTCGGCCCGAAACACGACCCTTTGACCCGAATTGCCACCCCTATTGAGAACCAGGGTTGCAAAAATGATCATCGGGTAAGTTAAGTTTCTTGTTTTTTAACGAATGCCCATATGAGTTATTTATGATTCAACGCAACATGTTTGGTCTTGGATGACCCAAGCGGTCATGCCACAATATTAAATTATAAGGATCATTGAGCTTTCGGCTCATGACAGTGTGTGATTCTACAACATTAATTTTTGTATGGTATACAGGCAATTTCTCTAGTGTGAGATTTTGGCTTCCAACACTAGAAGTAATGCAAAGGAACCATTTATTACCTTTATTACATGTTTGCATATGATAACCGTTCAACCTTATGTCCTTAAAACGCGATAAATTTCTTCTGGAATTTCTTTAGTATATGGTATTATTTATGAATAAATGGGTACCATTAGGTAACACCACATGGGCTCTTCCGGAGCCTTCAATGATCTTAGCAGGACTAGTTATAATGGAAACATTTGTTGTATTGTATACCAAGTCTGAGAAAAACTTCTAGTTTTTCAAAATAATGTGGGTTATCCCACTGTCTACAAGACAAGTATCATCGTTTTCTATTACGTTCGGATTCATACCTTTAACATAATTAAATATAAATTGAAATTTAATCTACCAATCATATAAGCATAAAAAAAATGATCAAAACCATTCCATTAACAAATAATTGCTCAAATAAAGATATTAAATAAATTTGTTTATGCTTTAATGATAAATTACTAATGTCTCAATGGTAAATATGAAGCAGATAAATAAATAAATAAAGCATAATCATTTAGGTCTTCAGGACCGTCTTAGGTGGTTCTCCAAGCATGTTATCAAATGTCTCATTATCAATAGTATTTCAATCGTCATCTTCAAAAAAATCATCAAAATTGAGATCAATATCGTCATCTTCAAAAAAATCATCAAAATTGAGATCAATATCGTCAAGTTTCCAACGGTCTTCAGGACCTTCCACAATGTTTGCCCTGCTCCCTTTTTCGAAACCTGATATATTTCCACCAATTTCTTCGACGAACGACAGGTATGTGTTCAATGCCCACTACGACCACATCTATGACAAATATCATTTGGATTTTGTGTATTTGACTTTTGATTTCATTTATTATTATGATCATTCCACTTCTGGTGGTTCTTGAATTTTGTATTTTGTCTAGGGCCTTGATTATGGTAGCCACCACTTCTGGAGTTCCCACGGCCCCGTCGCATATTTTTTTGACTTCTTTCATTATTCTGAATAGAGTTAGCATTCACTTCAGGGAGTCATTGTTCTACTCAGCAACTAGGAGATATGAGATTAGTTCTGAGTACCTTTTAAACCCTCGCTCTCGCTATTGCTTTTGCAGGAGCATATCTACATCCTCTACCTTTTCTCCACATAGCTTTAGCTCAGAGGTAATCTTAAACATAACAGAATTATATTTATACACAGTCATAAAGTCTTAAAATCTCAAGTTGAGCCATTCATAGCGTGCACATGGAAGAATGATCGATTTTTGGTGGTCATAACGCTCCTTAAGGGAGTTCTATAAATCAAGAGGATCTTTCATAGTGAGGCACTCACTTTTCAAATCATTGTGTATGTGATGCCTAAGGAATATCAAGGCCTTAGCTTTGTCCAGCCGAGACATGGTGTTTTCAAGTGTTATTGCATCGCCAAGGTTCTGAGTTTGGAGGTGGAGTTCAGCGTCTTGAGACCAATTAAGATAATTCACACCAGAAAGTTTGTGCTTCAAATTAGAGTTTAGAGATATTTGACATTTTTAATCAGTTCAATAAATAAATTACTGTAAGAAATATGTAATGCACAATAAAGAAAATAAAATAATAATAATTTAATATTAGTTGTAATATCATGTGTGCAATTAGGACTTTTAAGTCCTTGATTTAATAATTAGAACTTTAGGTTTGTTACTATTATTTGTAGGAACTTCAAATCAACACATAAAATGATTGAACTTCGAGTTATGTCAAAACTTCAGTTTTGATCAAAGTTTTAAAAAAAATTATTTTGAACTTCAGGGCCAACTTATTAATTATTTGGGACATTTGATGTCACTTACTCTATGATAAAAACAATCAAAACTTCGGGTTTTGATTGAGGGTATGTATTATTTGGAACTTCAGGTCCATAATTTAAATAACAATTCAAGTTCCAAATTTAAAGGTAATTGAAAACTTCAGATTTGATCAAAGAAAAATTTGTTGGAACTTTGGGTCCATAATGTAATTAATTGTCAGGGTACTTTTAATATTCCTTGACCTATCATAAAAATAATCAAAAGTTCAGGTTGGATTTTACGACACATTTTATTATCATGTCAAAAAAAAATTGAACATCAATTGCGAACTTCAGGGCGCAAAGATTTAAATAAGAGTTGGGAACTTCAGGCCCCAAAATTATTAAATAATAATAATTTCAAATTTGATTAATCAAAATTATAATTTAAAAAAAAAGGTCTAAGAATAAATTATGAATAACTAAACTACAAATGCAAGTATATACAATCGTTAAAATTATTTTAACTCAGTATTAATCTTCAAAATGTCATAAACAAATTGATATTATATGTATAACTACATGTGATAAAATCTGGACAACTACACATATATTTTCAGAACCATCTTCAAGCCATAAAAGTAAACACGATTTATTAGTTCTGTGAATGAATATACCATACATAAAATATCAAATGAATTGTTAAACTTTCAAAAGATAGTAATGATTACATATTGTTTATTAAAAAGGTATTCTATCACAATTCAAATATTGTTTGTCATAGCAGGTAATTAATCAGCGGAGATTGTATATACATATAAAGATACTATATTTAACTTTACATGATAGACGTACAAAAATACCTGTTCGTGATAAAGTTCAAAAATTCTTCAGGAGTTCTGCATCCCTTCTCGGAAAGTATCCACCAGAAATTGCACACTAAGAATAGCGTCGAGGAGCTTGCATGTGCTGTGATATCGTGTTGAAATAAATAGGGCACAAAGAGAATTTTAGAGAGAGGAAAAGTTCTCATTAAGCGCCTCGCTTCGATCGCGCCTTGCCTTGCACCTTGAGCCTAGGCTCTAGGGGCGCTTTGCACCTTAAATAACTATGATCTGCATCTGTAGAAAACTTTCTGAAAATGGGTTGTTTAAGCAGTTAAGATGATTATTACCATTTTTTGTTTGTTTTTGTAGATAGCTTTACTTGGGCATAGAGGGTCAAGGTTATTATTGGGTTTGCACGCCTTCTCGAACATATGCATGTACAGGAATCACCTAACTTGCGTTACCTGATTTGCAACATTGATGCGGCTCATATAATGCTTGACGAGGTTCGCCATTGTGTACTTGATTTTTACATGCACTGATTTTCCCTAATAGCATTACATTATATTATGCTAAGTACTTAAAGCTTCTTTTATTGTAGGATTACAATCCAAAACTATTTGACTTTAGTATGATTTCTAGTGGAATTTTTCCTGATCGAAGATCCCTTCCAGAATTGATGGTTAGAATTGATGAAGGATTATGATGTAAATATTCACTACCACCCGGGGAAAGCTAATGTAGTTGCCGACGCTTTGAGTAGAAAGTTTACACCAAATTTAGCATGCCTTATTACCAGCCAGGAAGCTCTATTGAAAGATTTGAGAAGTATGGAAATAGATGTACGTATTTATGGCGAAGGAGGAATAATCGCAAACTTACAAATACAACCCACGTTGATGGAAAGAATTAAAGTTGCACAAGTAAATGACCCACAACTGAGGAAGATTAAAGAAGAGGTTATTGAAGGGAAGAGAATTGAATTTGCGATACGAGATGATATATTAAGGTTTGGAAATAGAGTCTGTATACCTGGTGATGCCCAACTAAAGAGGCAGATTTTGGAGGAAGGTCATTACTCGAGATTCACAGTTCATCCCGAAAATACTAAGATGTACAGAGATCTCCAAGAAGTGTTTTGGTGGAATAACATGAAAAGGGAGATAGCAGAGTTTGTATCTCAGTGTTTGATCTGTCAATAAGTAAAAGCTGAACATCAGAAACCATCAGGACTATTACAACCTTTACTAATCCCTGAGTGGAAGTGGGAACATATTACCATGGATTTTGTGACAGGGCTACCAAGGAGTTCCAATGGTAATGATTCCATTTGGGTAATTATTGATAGGTTAACTAAATCTTGTCATTTTCTTGCCATTAAGATTACCCATTCCTTAGAAAAGTTAGATAAATTGTATATACGGGAAATTATTAAGCTTCATGGAACCCCAGTTTCAATTATTTCTGATCGTGACCCTAGATTCGTGTCTCTCTTTTGGAAAAGCCTACAAGTAGCCATGGGAACAAAATTGAATTTCAGCACCACTTTTCATCCTCAAACAGACGGACAATCGGAGAGAACCATCCAAACCTTAGAGGATATGCTTAGGGCATGTGTACTTGATTTGAAGGGGAATTGGGACGATCATTTACCGTTAGTAGAATTTGCATATAATAATAGCTACCAAGCAAGTATTCAAATGGATCCATATGAGGCACTCTATGGTAGAAGGTGTCGTTCTCCTGCATATTGGGAAGAAGTTGGGGAAAGAAAATTGTTGGGACCAGAATTGATTCAGGTCACAACAGAGAAAGTGAAATTGATACAAGACCGACTTCAAATCGCTCAAAGCCGTCAAAAGAGTTATGTTGACAATCGACGCCGACTGTTAGAATTCCAAAGAGGAGACTATGTTTTCTTACGAGTATCACCGACAAAGGGAGTAATCCGATTTGGGAAGAAAGAAAAGTTAAGTCCAAGATACATAGGGCCTTTTGAAATCCTTGAAAGGGTAGGTATTGTTGCGTATAGAATAGCCTTACCTCCTGAACTCTCGAGTGTGCATAATGTGTTTCATGTTTCAATGATGAAGAAATACATCCCTGATCCAGCACATATCTTAAGTCACGAGTCTCTTCAAGTTAGAGAAGCTTGGACATACATTGAGCATCCAGTGGAAATCTTGGACCATAAAGATCAAATATTACAAACCAAGGCTATTCCACTAGTCAAAGTGTTATGGAAGAATCATTCTATTGAAGAAGCAACATGGGAGCGGGAAGATGAAATAAAAGAGAGATATCCATACCTTTTTGGAAATTAATGTAAGTAAAGTTTGGGGACCAAACTTTTTATAAGGAGGGTAGGATGTAATGACCCCATTTTCTTATGCCAATATATAATTGTCTTCTTTCAATTTCGTCACACTTACTATCTAATAATGATATATTATTGCATATATAATATTCCGAGTTCTTAATATGACAAAGCCCATTTTTAAATCTGAAGAATCAACGGTAAAATGGGTCAGATTGAGATTTTATGGCACATCCTAAGCTAAGTGATAAGTTTTGGGGTAGAAAATGTAATTTTATGAAACTGTAGGGACTTGGTTTTAATAAAGAAAGTTTCAGGGACCAAAATGAAATATAAAAAGGGGCCTTTTTGTAAATAAAATATTTTCAGGGACCTATAAAAAATATTTAAAATATATGGTGTGAAATTACCAAAATGCCCTTCAGGTTCGAAATGGCCCTTATACCCGTAATACCTATCCACCTCATGCTCGACACCTCGTGCTCGGTTTTGACAAGTCCACCGTACACGTGTCATCATTAGAGGATAAGCCAAAACATGTGTCGTCGTTAGAGGATAAGCTAAAACACGTGTCGCAGTCCGGTGAAATAAGACTGCAAGACGCCTCCGTTACGCGACACGTCAACACTGACTCCCATTGTAAAAGCTTGGTGAGCATGGACATGTGTCAACCCCGGGATATCTTTGAAAAACTATAAATAGGGCCTTTGGGGGATCATTTGAAACTCACACCAATTCCTTGAGAATTATAGAAAGAAATAGTGAGAGAAAGTGTGAGAAAGTTTAAGAAGAAGTTCTTAGGGATATTCATCTTAAGGTAATCTTAATGTTATAATGCATCTTTATAGTTTTAATTTATTGTTTTATAGCTTTACTTAGTAGTTATGCTGTTAAAATACAATAAAGAATTCACTAATCAAAACTTAAAATTTAGAACAAATCCAAGTTAATTTTATAAACTTGTTTGAAATTATACGCTTTTAAAAATGATTCTTTTTAAAGAAATTGCTCGTTATTATGGAATCCCATTTAAGTAATTCCAAAGTCAGGCCCGGTGAAGTTCTGTCTAGATGAGATGGTATTTAAGTGGTGCCCCTGTGACCTTCCATCTCTACTGGGAATGAATCCGGAAATGTTCTGTCTAGATGAGATGGTATTTAAGTGGTGCCCCTGTGACCCTCCATCTCTATTGGGAACCGACTGATGAGGAAAGACTATGAATTGAATTCTTCAATTACGATCAATGAGTTTTAAAAGTTAACAAATAGGGATTCAGTAATCCTTTAAAAGAAGAGGTTAGTATAGTATAAACTGGACCTTAGAATCTGTACTTAAATCTTTATCAGATTAACGTGTGATCGAAGACCAATACCAGTAAATTTGACCTCCATTTTGGGTGAGTACTCTGACATTCCTTGTGTATTTTGATTATATGATATTATGCAAACTATATATATTTTGTGAACTGCTTTTATTCTCAAAATTCATGTGATACCGATGACTGATTCAATTGTGACATGTTTATATTTGTCCATATAAACATACCGATTAAAATTATTATTGAAAAGGATATTGAATATTGAAATTATGATTCGGCCTAAGGGACTCTTTACTGACTGACCTTCCTAGCTGGGTTATCACTGGTGTGCCCTAAATAAGGCGTGGTGACAAACTAGTTCGATTGACCCTCAACTACCGGGGTATAATACGGTAGAAGAATACGGTATTAGAGTGTACTTGGCCATCAAAATGATATGATTGAAAGAAAAAGATATCACATTTGATTTGTTGTATTCGTCTTATTCTGAGCTATCCAATTGTGATATATATAATTTCATTTCAAAATTATATCTATTTACTGCAAGTTCCTCTCCATATATGTATATGCCTTCTCTTTTGACTTGAATAGGTATCTATTTTCTGAAAACCCTGGAATGTTTGGAGATTGAACCTCATTCGGCTTTTAGCTGATGTTGTATAAATAACCATTTTTCAGGAAATGTTTAGGCTCATAGACGGAACGAAAATGGACTATATTGAAGATTTAGCTTTTAGAGCTCTTTTTGTAAAATGTTTATTTAGAGCATGTCTGGCTCTCTTGTAATAAGGTTTAATTTTTTTCTTAAGTTGTAACTCGTTGTTACTTTTAATATATATGAAGTTTCCTTTAGAAAGCTCTGATGACGTAATTCCTTTACTTTCAGTATTTTACGATTCATAACCACGTGATAATATATCCGTTGCATTTATTTATGGAAATAATTAAATCGGAATATTTGTTGCCTTGGTGGCATGTCAAGACACTCGTTCCCTAATACTATTTTGGGTCGGGGTCGTGACAATGGTTATAACGACGTGGATTACTGTATATGCCAAGTTGATGTTATATGCCTTTTTCTCTACTTATTAGCATGTTCAATGATTATAAGTTAACAGATTATTCACATTTATGCTTCCTTTTTTTTCTTCCATTGTTGATTATTCATTAGAAAAAATTTTCAAGCTCAGATATCTGGAACATGTATACAGGTCATCATACAACCCAAAGTTATATATGATTTAGCGATTTCTTAAGTTGTGATGTTGTATTAATAAGGTATTAAGGAACTATTAAAACCGATATTCCCATTTTTGGGGTATAAGACTCTTAGCTTCCAGTGACCTACGTGCATAAGCTTTTTTTACTACAAGAACGATTCCTCCCCGACAAAAAGTGGTCCGTGCATTGAATTCCCCATAATCAGAATCAAAGAGGATGGGTCCAGGGGAGGTTCGGAACGAAACCGGAGTGGATATGAGGCAAAGCGGAGCCTTCGGAGTATGGTGGTTTGTACTGTGCCGTCATTTCATCTTAGGATATATAAGATCTACTTTGCTGATTAAGTATTTGGTAGAAAGACAACAAACCATTCATAAATGCACATATTTATTAGGTTAATTTTGTTAGGGGAGCTTGAATATAAGGTAAAGGGCAAGAAACTAAGGGGTAGTGAAACACATGGTCTCATATCAAAGATGCTACAATATGTTTACATTGTTTTAAAGAGTCTATACTGAATAACAAATTCGGCCTCACTCAATTGCATAAGTGGCTCTTAGTTTGCTTACCCAGCAGCAATCTGGATACTACTAAATTTGGGGGAACGTTTGAAACAATGTTTTGGTCACAACGGAAGCTGAAAGAGTCTTATTTACACCTTTACTTTTAACAACGTAGAAGGGTTGTGTGAGCCGAGGTAGTGGAGAGGGAGACGGAGGCATAAGCTTCTAAGAGAGACTAATATGTCAACCCAACGAAGATCCGGGATGGAGGATGGAAAAAGAGAGATATCATTGTGATATAAGGGTTTTGAAGGAAGGAAATGCTAGGGTTTTTGGGTAGCAGCTTTGATATCCTTGAGGGTGAGCAAAGCTCCCTATATATGGAAAGGCTACGCCAAAGAAATGTTAGTTGTGATGTAAAACGCAATGGATTTAATATGAACTCTTACACAATCGATATCAATATTGACCTAATATTTATAATTTCAATATTGCAACAAAGAAAATTATGTTATTTATCTAGTACTTCTATGATAGGATTATCTTTTCATGTCCAGGATTTCAGTTAATATGGTTGATATAATTGGAAGTGATGAGAGATTGCCTTTGGGCCAGGGTGGGGAATGACAAGAATGATCGCTTTAGCAGATAGGGATTTGGTTGTTAGACCTATGAGGGATATTGGTGCTAGAGAACTAGGAATGCAAAAACATTTCTTTAGTTGGAAAATGGGTATGGTGAAATTCCTTGGAATAAAATTCTCTTCGTGTATGTGGTTCAAAAGAATCCTTGTGGTTCAAAAGAATCCTTGTGATGCTAACTATATCATTAAAGTGACTCTTATGAGTTGTTGGGGGTTCATATCGCATTTGTAACACGTGGGAAGATCATTGAGTGGGAGATTTGACTTGCTTTTCCACAGTTATCCTTCATCTTCTCTCAATGAGGCCCCCGTTTATATTTCATGACTAGGGGGTGACTACTTTATTGGAATTTTCCTTTCGTAAAAAATATGAATGATGATTCCCCTTCATATTCTTTCCATGAGGGCCTCGGTTTATATTTCATGACTAGCAGGTGACTACTTTATTGGAATTTTCCTTTCGTAAAAATAATGAATGACAAAGACATAATATAACGCCTGGAATCACGTATAGGTGGCCAACATTATACTCCGAGAATAAGGAGGGTCGATCAATTTATATATTTCTAAGCATTAATGTATAAATGATAAGATACAAACCACAACAATAAGCGATATAAAATGAGACAATTGGGTAAATCTGAATGCAACGGGATAACTGAATAAAATAAATTTGCATTTATCCCAAATAAAGTTCAAGGAATAAATGAACAACTCTGGAATCCTCGCCGGCCAATAAACTGAGTAACTAGATTGTACAATGCCATAACTTCGAATCTCAATAGCTGGTTATACCAACTTTGAAATTAATCTACCAAGTCGAAAAAGTGTTTTTAAGAAAAAAATGTGGGTGAAGTCTCACATTTGCAAACTAATCTTGGAATATTAGTACGTGCAACTTATTTACGTTCCATACATGTCAATTGTACACTAGGTATAGCTACTAGGTCACCCAAGTCCCACGACTATCTTGTAACCTACGTAACTCTTATTACGCACTAGAATTTATTATTGCCATCAATAATCGTATACTAAAGTTAATACTAACTCGTAGTATCCATATATTACATGATAGTATCCACGTTGTAAGGTAGAATTTGTACGCTAAAATCGAGCGACTTGTGAATGCTGCTGGGTCAGACGAGCCAGTAACTCGAACTCATATATTTTTTGAGCTAGAATCACATCATCTTCACCATGATACGGACTCCAAGTTCTCATGGCAGAGCACGAGAAGATTAATCATCAATAAATATGGTAATTAGGTTGGAAACCAGTTTGCACCAAATAGCGGACAACACACCAAATCAAAAACCATTAACTAACCAACCAATTTTTAATTTGGTATTTTTGGTAAAATCGTTTTTTTAACATTTGGTAATTTCTTTTTCTTTTTTAGTTTTTTTTCGGTAACTACCAAAATTGCAAGTCAAATCTGGTACAAATTTACAAAACCATTTCACTTAGTATTATGATTTAGGTATTTTGGTATAAAATTTTAAACCCATTTAATTCGGTTTTATGCATTTAGTGAATTTAATACAAATTTCGATACGAAATAACATGAAGCATCAACTAAATGGCCTAATTAATTATGTATAAATCAATAAACATAAAACTCCAAGATAAGAGTTAGAATCATTCGAAATCGTAGCTTCCAATGGCCAAAATAAAATAACACCATGAAAACTGAAAAACAAACTAGAAAGTACTACAAAACTATGAAATATAAAATCACACCATGATTGATCTAGAAAGGCAATATCAACTATCGGATTTATCATAAGATTAAGCTTAACATAAATAAAATGCACTCATTCTCAATATTCTACAGTAAAATGTGACCGCAACAATAAATTGTTGACCCTTCTAAAATGGCATACCCTGTAACTTCACATAAATATAATTCATGGTGATATATAAAGTGCTTACGTGCCCCAAGGAGCTTTAGATGAAAATGTAGAGAAATTATTTTGGGAATTAGTGGATGAAGTATTACAACAAATTCCTATGGGTGAAAACATATTTTTAGGAGGTGACTTGAATGGACATGTAGGAGTAGAACAGGACGATTATCCAAGGATACACGGAGGTTGTGGTTTTGGTAAGAGGAATGAAGGAGGGGAAACTATCATAGAATTTGCTAAGGCATACGATCTAGCATTAACAAACACATTTTAAAAAAAAAGGGAAGAACATTTAATAACATTTAAAAGTAGAGAGAATAAAACTCAAATAGATTATTGCCTATTTAGAAGAAGAGACTTTGACTTATGTAAAGACCGTAAAGTAATACGAGGTGAAAGCTTAACAAATCAACATCGCCTATTAGTAATAGATTTGGCATTAAAGGATTGAAGTACTGAAAAGAGACTTTATGGTGGAATGAGGAAGTGCAAAAATAAGAAACCAGTAAGTTTTAAAGAGTGGCAAAAGAGTAAAAATCAAGAAGATTTAGAAAGGTATAAGAAGCTAAAAAGTGAAGTAAAAGATATTATTCGAAATGCGCAACAAAACGCACTAGATAATCTTTATAGTAAATTAGGTGTCAAAAAGGTGAAAAGGAGATATATAAATTGGCAAAGAATAGAGATGCACTGACAAGGGATATGGGTTCAGTTAAGTGCATTAAAGACATAAATCAAAATATATTAATTAACGATAAAGAAATTCTAGATAGATGGGAAGAGTATTTTCAAGTTTAACATGTTATTTAATGAAATTTTAAAAGAAAAAAACATGCCAGATGAATGGAGGAAAAGCACCATAATACCTTTGTATAAAAATAAAGGGGATATACAAAACTGCGATAATTATAGAGGAATCAAACTGATCAATCACACTATGAAATTATGGGATAAGGTTATAGAACAAATATTAATAAATGGGTCAACTATTTCGAGCAATCAATTTGGATTTATGCCAGGGCGATCCACCACGGAAGTTATTTACTTATTAAGATAATTAATGGAGAAATGTAGAAGTAAGAATAAAAATTTATATATGGTCTTTATAGACTTATAGAGTACTTAGGAATATAATATGGTGGGGGTTTAAGGAGGAAAAGAGTCCATATGAGTTATATTAAAATTATTAAAGATATGTATGAAAATCCAAATACTAGAGTAAGAACTATTTGTGGAGAAACTAATGATTTTACGATTAAAGTGGATTTACATCAAGGATCGACCTTAAGTCCGTATTTATTTGCCTTAGTGTTGGATAAGATTACTAAGAACATACAAGATGTCACATGGTGTATGTTGTTTGCGAATAATATAATTTTAGTAGACATTTCAAAGGAGGCCTTAGCGATGAGGGTAAATACTTGTAGAATTACCTTAGAATATAAGGGACTAAAAATTAGTAGAAATAAAACTGAATTTATGGAATGCAAGTTTAATAATGAGGTGTCTGAGAGCATAATGTTAAAGATTGAAGAAAAAGTGATAAATCAAACTAATAATCTCCGATATTTAGGTTCAATGATACAAAGTAATGGGGATATTGATGAAGATGTTACGAGTAGAATATCAAATGGTTGGATGAAATGGAGACAAGCAAGTGGGGTGTTATGCGATAAGAGGATAACTAATAAATTAAACGAAATTTTTTATAGAACAGTTGTTGGTCCAGCAACCCTATATGGAGTGGAGTGTTGGTTGTTAAAGAAAAAACATGAACAAAGTCTACATGTTAGTGAGATGAGGATTCTCTGATGGATGATAGGAATTACTAGAAATCACAAGAATAAAAACCATTATGTGAGAGAAAAGTTACGAGTAACTCCCATTAACGATAAATTAAGCTATTATGGAAGGAAATTATTAGGAGAGATCTTAAGACATTAAACTTGAATGATAATATTGCTTATAATAGATAAGAATGGAACAAGAGAATCCATGTGGCCGACCCCCATGTGAGTGATGGGATTAAGGCAAGGATGATGATATATATATATATATATATATATATATATATATATATATATATATATATATATATATATATATATATATATATATATAGAGAGAGAGAGAGAGAGAGAGAGAGAGAGAGAGAGAGGGTCGCATGTGAGGGATAAGTGGTGCGGGATTTTTTTTTAAATCCAAAAAATATATATTTTTAATTTTTTTGTTTGGGTTTCAAACATTTCAAGAGACCCCTAAAAATCAGCTCAAAATGAATTTGTTTTGGTATCTCATAAAAATGTGTCGATATTTAACAGTTTCTAAGTTGCTTAAAAAACTGTCAAATATTGACCCATTGTTTTAAAATACCAAAAAAAATTATTTTGAGTTAATTTTTTAGAGGTCCCTGAAATGTTTGAAGCCCACACATAATTTTTTTTTTTTTATTAAAAGAAAATCCCGCACAAATGTTTCACAAACTTATCCCGCACCTGATCGGAACTCTCTCTCTCTCTCTCTCTCTCTCTCTCTATATATATATATATATATATATATATATATATATATATATATATATATATATATATATATATATATATATATATATATATATATAGACATCAATAAGGGGTCCAATATCAAACCCAAGAAAAGAGTGTGCTTGTAAGCGTGTTCAGTGCATGTGCTTTGTGTTCTTTGTGTGTGTTTTATGTGTGCGTGTTATATGTATGTGTGTGAGAGCAGAGAAGAGACGAGAGAGGAAGCTCTTACCAATCGAGAAGCAAAGCCGGAAGACAAAGAGTAGAGGTGGGCCAAAAATGAAGATGTGAGAAGGGGGGGGGGGGTAGGGTTAGGTTTCGGATTTTATGGGGAGTAATGAATGGTTGTGATTGCATTTTACAATGAATGTTGGAGATAAGTTCTTACATCTTGTAGTTAATTATAGAATCAACAAGATATTTTTGGGAGGTAAAATTCCGTATCTTAAGTTGGTAAATTGGTAATGTAGTATGCGGTTAATTTGATATGGTAATATCGGAAAACCAAATTTTTATGTATAAAAGCCCAAACCAACCAAAGATTTTGCGGTAATTTTTTTGGTATTTTAAAATGTAAAATTAAAACAGTTTTTTCGGACCAAATCGACACGGTATAGTATAAACCCATATCGCTTCCACCCCTACACATACTCATAGCACTTGAATGACCTTGTTTAGACATCCGGTGCCTTGGGAGGTCCTTCGCCGAAATAACACTCAGGTACTTCAATTGTTGTGCGTACTCAATGGCTTTTGCCATTGTGGGAGAATCTCTCTCAATGACAATCCTGCTTAAAACGGGGCTGAAGTCCCTTGCTACAACAAGCAATAATTTAATAAGTTGCTCCTTGTCCTTCTATAATGCCCTTGAACAAAGTAACTAGAATTGCTCCGTATATAATCGATGATCCTGGAGCATACTGAATAAGTCAGAACAGTTGATCTTTGGGATGAAGGCTCCCCTCATAATAGGCCACGACTGCACTGGCTCTAATTGTTGCGCTAAAACAGTCCTATGTTAAGCAACCAAGACCATAAAACTCACTTCGGAATTTTACCAAACACTTGGTGTGCGAAAAACACCCAAGACCTTGTTCCTAATGAAAACTAAGTGTGCAAACTCAAAACGAATCCAATCAACAATCAACAAGTAGGATAACAAGAACACACAAGCAATCAAAGCAAAGAAACGACAACAATATAACGTGGTTCACCCAAACAAGGGTTACATCCACAATGGTAGGATTTCTTCTTTCTTTGATAAATGGAGGAACCACAAGGTTACACACTCACACTCTTTATCTCTCCAAGAAAGTCACTCACAACCAAGCACAAGAACTAATCTTAAACAAGAAGCTCTCACTCACTTTTCTCTTTGAAAAACTCACAAAATGTTCACTCTTGCTGGAAAAAAAACAGCACTGCATAAAAACAGAAAATAGGCTTCTATTTATAGATTTTCCTCAAAGTGGCAATTTTGTAAATATCAAGAAAAAATCTGTTTTTCTCCCAAAACAGCCGTGAACCAACGGGAAGCCACCGGAGAGCCAAAATACATCACACTAATTTATCCACCTCTCCCACCACCTCGTTCCACCACACTGTCTCAACACTGTCTAACCAATCCACAAACGTGTCCGGATTCATCCGGTCATCAAACATAGGAACATCTATCTGATTATTACCATGATGGTTCTTGGCCCAAAGCCTCAAGGCTTGGTCAAGATGATTGGGCGCAACATCAATCTCTTTGGCATATTTGTCTTCTACCCCATCCTCATCAACGAGATGGCCCAAAGCACATGGTCTATGCCCACCAAAGTGTTGTCTCGGTGCCCCCTCAGCTGCCCTATGTGCATCAATCTCACGGTTTAAGCACTCATCCATCTCAATAAATGATGATCGCTCCAACTCCATCTTCTTACTCCTCCCCTTCTGGTCTCGCAATCTCCTTGTGTACCGATCGCCTCATCAAAGAAATCAGATCGTAGTTGGGTTGAATCGGGTCACCATGTTCGGTAGCTGCATAATCCTCAAATTTCAAAAAAAAAATCGGGGCACTTGTTGAATCCACTCATTGATTAGGCGCTTCCCTTGATTTCTATCGTTTAACCGTGGATCCGACGGGGCTGAAATTGCCGATTGCACATTACTTGGAATACTAGGTAATTTGATTGTGGCCTTACTCATAGCTAATCCTACATATGATCCCTGGTGAGATGGTGGTGGCATTTGAGAGTGTGTCCGCAAGGGGCGTATGAATCCCTAGCAGGTGGATCCCTCCTATACGGGTCACAGGTTTGTTTGTTTGGCCCCCTTGAGAGTGTACGGCCTTCCAGCATTAATATGAGGCCCCTAGGGTTTGCTGATTATTGGGCCAGACTGACGATGCCGACAGAGGCCTTCCCTTTGTCGTGAGGGTTGAGTGCAGCTTCTAGCATGTTTGAATCGGTTAGTGGCTATCCCACGATGGGTGTGGTGCAGGTCCCGGAGATCTGTGACCCAGTGATGGGTGTGATATGGGACTGCATTTGGTAGGGTTGGTGGCTATCGGTTTGGTGTTGGGCGGAGGTCCGGTGGGCAGAGTACTACGAATTTCAGAACGGAGGTAGGTGGAAATTGCTTGAATGGAGCTTTCCAAAGCAGCCATGCATCGATCTATTTCGGCTTGGTTGGATTTATTAGGGGCCATGATGAAACTATTACGATTTTATAACAACTTTGGCTATGATTCCAATTTGACTTAGTGAGACAAATTGGCAAAAGAAATAACAGAAGAAGAAATTTATTCTCTCTCAACTATATTTGATACCTGAATACAAAATATCTATAGCCTAAATATGTGTGCCCAGGGAAACACATAAATGGAATAAAGGTACTTAAAAGGACAAAAGTAACCTTAAACTACACACTATATAGAAGGTCTTACAATATTTTACTAAAAAACCAAAGGACCAAAAAGACCCTAGAAGCTCTAATAAGACCAACAAATAGAAAGCTTCACAAAATTAACAATCTAAAATTGCAAAACTACTTTCATTTCTAGCCCGACGCTAGCTGAAACCATCAGATAGACACTAAGGTTGTGATAGCTTGATTGCTATACTTAACTCTCCAAAGACACTTGTGATTTTAGACAAACATAATGTGTAAGTCGGGTCAGCAGCAATGTGGTGGTCTTCATTTCTTGGCTGCTTGCTATGTTTAGACTCTAGATAGGGATTGAGCTTGCTGGTGCTATGTTTCAAAGATGTTTGTAATTTAAGTCTAATTTTTTATTTTAATAATTTTTGTAGGGTGAACTAATGGCCACTTTTGTTGCAACTTTTTATTTATAAAAAATGCGTCCCCGTTTGTTATAAAAAAGTGATTTTATGATCTAAATTCAAAATTTATATTATAAATTGCAATAGTCATCCCCTTTTTTTTATACAAGGTATTATAAATTATTATTTCAATTGTTATTGTAAACAAAAGGGAAAGTATTAAAATATTCCAACGAAAGAAGAAGAAGGAATAAAGTGAAGCATGTATAAAGATCAACCAACCCTATCATAACTGAGGGTTGTTTATCCTCATTACTAAACTAATTTAAGAGATGAAATATAGTTAAGCGTAGTGTAATTTGTGAAAAGAAAAATCAAAATCAATATATTAATTGGTCCAATATTTTACAAATTTGAAGGATTTCATAAATCTTTTGCCTCTTACTTTTATTTTTAATTGTGAGAAAATATAGCTTCACTAGGATTTGTGATTTTGCGCTTTAACTTTGATTAGCTTTGGATAGTAGAATCATCCAATGCATCGTATTCATGGGAGTTTACATAAATTCAACATAGCAATCGATCCATAGGTGCACAAGATGCATGCTTTAGTGAAGGGGCCTTGGTTGAACTAGCAAGCATTTATTAGCGTAGATCCTAGGCGCACCCCTTAACAACAATGGCCTGACCAAGCAACTAAGAGACTTAAATATAATCATGTTGGGGGGAAGTGTTGATCTCACAGAAGATAGTGCCGCGTCGCGGATTAAAGTGGTTAACCAAGAGGGTTCAGTGACATATGAGAATTAAGAGATAGGTACAAGATAGAGTGACGTAGCACGACAAAATGGCATATGAGCAAGACAGATGTTTTATTTAACTCTCTCACCGACTACAATGGGTGACCAGTAACCTTATTTATAGTATAAAGGTGTCTTGCTAGCCACAAAACAATAAAATGGTAAAAAGGCTAACAGGGTAAAAGGGGAACCTTAAGAGTATGCAAATGAATACTACCCCTAACTAACATACATAAAATACTAATCTAAAATAAGAAAACATAATGTACGGTAGCAAAAAAAAAGAGTTCAATTTTGGCATATTACATTAAATCCCCCTTAACTCCTCTATTCTCACCACTTCCCCCTTTTATAAAAAGAATACTTGGCCACAAGCTTTGAAAAATTGGATACGAGTGAAATCTTCCTAAAATATGCGGCCAAAGAGAAAATAAATTTCTAGGCCCCCAAAATTTGGAGGTCCCAAAAAAATCCATGCAAATATTTCCTGAATATTGGGCCTTTTAGGAATTTTCTTTGTTTTCTTTTCCATTTCTTTTTTACTTAAATACGTCTATAATTTACCCGATTTTGAGTGTAGTACCTTTTACTAATCGACTTTGAGTTTGGTATTGATGGGGGGTATTTTTGACCGGTCCGAAGCGGAATGGGAGACATCATCAGAAGGCATCACGATTGTAGAGCGAACGGGAGAAGAATCTGTATATGAACGGGGGGCAGCCACTTCAGTCCGCTGAACGCCCAACTTCATCAGACGAACGACCATTGAATCCCCAAGACTTTGTCGACAAGCTGGTAGCTCAAACGACTAACACATTCCCTATTAATGCAAATGGGAATATCGGCGAACGAGCAGTGTGGGAATGCATTGAGGCACCAAAGACGAACACGTGTCTCCCTTGTGAGTATATAAAGTCTCTTGTAGAATGAGACGAGGTTAAGCTGGTAAGCTTTTGTAATCCTCGGTTTCGGCAATTCTCCAAAGTAAAAAAACAACTCTCTTACCTATTCACCCCTGTGGACGTTGGCCTAGCCCGACCGAACCACGTACATCAGGTGTTTGAAGCTTCACTTCAACGTAATTCGCCCCGTCAATGGGAACGACAGTTTCCAAAGCCATGAACAAGAATCAAGTGACGCAGGCCATCAATGGCCTTATAGAGAAACAATAAGCTCTTCAAGATCATCTCGCAGAGATCTTGAGCCGTTTACCACCCATTCCGCCACAGACGTCAGAGAAGCAGTTGGACTAGTCTCCTCTCGCCTAGCAAAACATGGAGAATGAATTACCCCAGTTGCCTTCACGTCCGACACTCTCCTCCACCATTCAATGAGTGTCGGCACCAGGTCAAACTCTCACCAGTTAACAAAAACATTTAGGATGCCACGCCCGAGTCTCCTTTCAGCTGAGAAGTCATAGACTGCCCAATGCCGTCCAACTTCAAGCTCATAAAGAATGGATTCCTTTTATGGAACCAACGATCCTAGGGACCACCTAGACCATTATGGGGCCCATATGGATTTTCTGGTCAGCCCAGACCAGATCAGATGTCGAGCGTTCGCCTCGACGCTAAAGGGTTCGACGAGAACTTGGTTCAATCCACCCATTTCGATCACCTGTTTCAAAGAGCTCTTCGAGCGCTTTGTCTGACATTTCATCGGGAGCCGAATCCTAGGAAGACCACCAATCACCTATTCAACGTCTTTCAAACTAAGGACGAAAATTTCAGAATGTACGTGAAGAGGTTCAACGAAGAACTCCTCCATATTGATCATCCGGGCGAGAAAATGGTCGTATCATCTTTCTTACGTGGGCTATACGGTCGCAACACGATCTACTTCCTGTCGAAGACTTCACCCACCAACATGACCGAGCTCATGAAGAGATTGGAAACACTCACACGCTGAGGACAATTAGTAGTCGATAGTGTGTGGGGGGGGGTGCTGAATATCATGACCAATACAAAGATATTGAGAAGGCGAACAGGCTGAAAAACAGGCCACTTAAGCCGAAATCTAATCTCTACTGTCATTTTCATCGAGATTATGGTCACGACACCAACGATTGCCTCCACTTGAAAAGTGAGATCGAAGCATTGGTGCAGAGGGGGCATTTGAGAGACTTTGTACAAAGAGGGGCTCCTTGGCAGGATGAACGGAGCAATGAACGAAAGGACGATTGGAGAAGTCAATCAAAAGAACGAGAACTAAGACAAGAGGAACGAAGATAAGTGGTTGTGGCTGAAAATGGAAGAACATAGAATTCCCGGTGGATTCGCAGCCGGGGAAGAGACGTCATCGGCTCGAAGGGCCTACAGGATCAGAAGAGGGAATTGTTGGTGGTTCAGACGGAGAAGCTCGTCGAGATGGATCCTCCAATAAGGAAGGTTGTGGAGCAGGGCTGATAGTGGAGACCTCCTGTTGGTGGTTCAGACGGAGAAGCTCGTTGAGATGGATCCTTCAATAAGGAAGGTTATGGAGCAGGGCTGATAGTGGAGACGTTCGATGGGACTTGCGTAAAGTACGCACTAAGGTTCAACTTCAAATTATCCGATAATGATGCCGAGTACTAGTCACTGATCGCTGGAGCGAAACTCGCGCTATCCCTCAAAGCCAACCATGTACAATTCTTTAGTGACTCTAAGGAGGACAACACCAAAACCGACCACCTAGCCAGACTAGCTTCGATGGAAGTACGTTCAATACATCAAGGATGGGATCCTTCCCGAAGATCGAATGAAGGCAAAGAAGATAAAGAGTTAAAGCAACCAAGTACTTACTTTACGAGGGAACCTTGTACCGGAGAGGATTATGTCTTCACCCATCTGAAGTCGATTTAGTTTTGAAGAAGCTCTACGAAGGCACCTGCGGGGGACACCTGGGGAAAAGGAGCCTAGCGCAAAGAGCATTAATGCAAGGCTACTATTGGCCTACGGTGAGTAAAGATGCTGAACGATATGTGTGATCGGTCTCAGCGGATTGCCAAAGATGTATACACCCGAAGAATTTTTAGCGATCATATCACCATGGCCATTTGCCTTATGGGGAATGAATAGCCTTGGTCCGTTCCTGATCGGGAAAGGTCAATCCAAGTTCCTATTGGTAGCAATAGACTACGTCACAAAGTAGATAGAAGACCCATTAGCCAGAATTCTGATCAGAAAGTCCACTCATTTATTTGGAAGTACATCATTAATCGTTTGAGAATGCCCCATGCCATCATCTTTGATAACGACATGCAATCCGATAGCGTGAGGATTGACGACCTATGTGAAAGAGTTCAAGATCAAACACTACTACTCAGCTCCACGACATACCAAGTGTAACGGTCAGGTTGAAGTAATGAATCGAATTCTCCTCCATGGGATCAAAACGAAACTCACTGACTCCAAATGGCTCTAGGTGGAAAAGTTGGTCTTCGTCTTATGGGCCTACCGAACTACGATGAGGGGACCGATAGGGTCCACCAGCTAGTTCATCAGGGTAGTTATTTCAGCCATGAAATTATCTTTAGCGGCCTACTCAACATCTACTCCCTTCGGGCCGCCACAAGGGTGTCAGCCTCTATTTTAGCCTTCTTCGTAGCCTCCAACTCCGCCTTTAGCCCCAGGAATCTGCCTCGCCTCATCTTTTCTCTGTAGCCACTTCTTGTCCATGTAGGTCCCCATGAGGCTCACATGTGACCGAATAATACAATCAAGACAAGGAAAAGGAAATATGAACAATGGTAGCTCAGAAAGAAATAGCATGCTGTTACCCTGGATATAAATTGGATCATCTCCTTAGCACTGCCGATTGGGCCCCCGCTCAGCCGATCGATCTCTAGGGGTAGGTAAGCTTCTTGGAAAGCCAAGTAGTTCTCATTTGGAAATTGTATTCGAGATGAGGGACCCCAAATCTTTCCCCGACCACGGGCACTCTTTCACTTTCAGAATCTTCTTCCTCTTCTTTAGCAATCAGTCTTTGACTGGCAGAAGTCGGAGTGGTCTTTGTCTCTCGAGGCCTTTTTACGTGACTCCTCCTTTGAAGAGCCTCTTCATCTACTAGCTGGACGAATGAAGTCTCCTCGACCACATTAACTGGAAGAGCAACTTTAATAACCCAGTCTGTTGGAATGGGGGTTCACATCAGCCGCAAGGGGGTTCGGCTGAGGAACAATAGTCTGAGGGGCGATCGATGCTAGTTTCAGCCTTTGGAGTGCAACACAGTATCCTTGGCAGGCCATTCTCTAGAAGCTGCAAAGATAAGCAAAAGGATGGAGAATTAATCCGTTTAACAAAGCAAGTTAAGGAATTATCCGACATGTACAAAGTGTATCTGAAGAGCGAGGGAAATACGAACGTTGAAAGAGGATGAGCAAAAGACGTCCTTTTGTGTCGGCCTGATGCCGAAGGGCTTCTCAGTTCCGAACCTTTTTTCTCTTGCGATAAAGTCAGGATCCCTACTCACAACCTCAGTCTTTTTAGATTGTAGAGTTATTTGAACGATCGTGCCTTGATCACAACTTCCCAAGAATATCATGAAGCTCGTTAAAGATGCCTGCATGAACTCATGACGAAGAACAATTAGTAAAAACGAACGCCACACGAAAATGCCTTAACATGAAAATACAGAAACATGGCTCACTGAGGTCGGGTTTATTCCAAACCAAGGGAACGGTGAATAGGTGGCCTGCAAGGTCATTCTGGCCGTCATGCTCCTATCCCTCTCCTTTATTGTAGAAGAAATAATGCTTCCATTCGTAATTGGAAGAAGGGAGTTTGGTGACAAAGCTGACACCTTAGTGCCCACATGAACAACAATTCCCCCCATTATCAGGGGGTGATCGACGCCGAATAGATCGTGGAAGTATACCATAGAGCCTATCAAGATTTTCCAGGCGTTCAGATTAAGTTGGGAGGGAGCAAGATTAATAAAGGCAAGAACGTCGCGAACATGCTTCGGAAGCGGAATTCCAAGCCCAGTTTGAAAACAGTGCTCATAAGAGCAAACTTCCCCATCATGAGCAGTCAGAGCACGATCAGTTTCGTTGGCCAAACTAATGGACAAGGCCCTCGGGAGGGCGAGGCTTTCACCCTATTCATCCAAAGTGTCTTTAACCATATAGTTGACGGCTTAATAGGGGCCTAAGGTATTACCCCCAGAAGTTCCAACTTGTGGGGGATCAGATGGGCCAGCTTCTTTTGACATTATTTTGGGTTGTGTTTTGGGCCCTAAGTGGACGGCTTGGCCGACCAACATTAGACGAAGAGGCCCCTCGTGTGGAGTCCCTCCGCTCATTGTGTTCGGGCCCAAAGGCATCAACAATCTTAACCATATTTGTGAGGGGTAGCTGGCCCTGAAGCCTCTCTTGTTGGTCCAGGTTGAGAGATGGTCCAAATGGCTAGAGCCACTCAAGGTATTGAGACACAGGGGAGTCAGAATCAACGAAGTTTGAAATATGAGGGTTATCTTCTAGAAATTGAGATACAGATTTACTAATTCTAGTAAAACAAAAAATAAAAGCCAAACTATGATATGCCAGACTTTTTGAGAATTTGAAGAAAACAGAAATGGAGAAGAAAGCATACCAGTAGTAAATAAGAACAACGATGTATACTGAGTACACAATCACTCTTAAACCTAACAAACACAAGTCCCTGATGTGAAGGAAAGAAGGAAATAGGAGTTCACAAGAAGAATGTAGCGAAGATTTGTAAAACAGAAGAATATTTGAAACAAGGTTGCTGGAGAAGAAGAGTAAAATGAAAACTCTGGTTATGTTAAGAGTACAAAACGCACAAGTTCAAAATGAAGGATTGAGAAGGCTTTTATACCAAATGGGGAAAACTTATTCAATTTTAATGGCTAGATCTAAAAAGGTTGAACGGTTCGTAAGGTTTCGGTGGAGGATGCGCGGTCGGGGCGAGTAGGGTTAGACCTGTCAAAAATGCACAAGGCACAAACTTATAAGTTAATGGGTTTAAGCTTATCGAGTTTGGATCAATATCGACTCAACACAATAGATCTGTTACGATAACGGTTCAGGTTTGGAAAAATTAATACACCCAATTAGACTCGTTTGTACTCATTAAAGCCTGTTAACACTACCTTGACTCTTTATTTAGAACTTATCTTTGATATATATTGTAACATTTGTAATGTTGGGTATGAAATATTTTGTTTTCGGGATCCTAGTACTGTTAACATTTGGCATTTAGAATGTATGAATTAAATATATTGTTTTTGTAGAGAATTTTAGTTACGTAACGGGTGTTAACGGTTTGGGTCATGTGACTCGTTAACAGTAAAGGTTTAGGTTTGGGTTTGTTATTTGGAGCCGATTTGTTAATGAGTCGTGTATGGGTTGAGGTTTTTTTTATGTGAACCCGATATCACACGACATGAACACAACCTAACACGATCCGTTGAGAGGACTACGTAGGGTGAGTTCATACGCCCATGCGCACGTCAGGAACCTGCACGTCGTCAAACGTGCAATGATTACAACTCTTCACTCGAGTGGCGTCTCGTATTGGGAATAGTTCACGCCGAATACGAATCTCCTCGCAGATCTTGATGTCAGCACAAGATCTTAGACGGATCACATCAAATCAAAATTGATCCAACTGTCACGACCATCATTGGACATTTCAGAGAAGTAGACAAGTGGAAATGACCTCGTTCGGCTACACATAAGACTATTCGGCTTGTCTCCGTGAATGCAAAGATTCTGGGGGAAAATTGGCGAGGGGTATTTTCAACCAGTCCGAAGCCGAACGGAGGACATCATCAGAAGGCATCACGATCACTGAGCGAATGGGAGAACAATCGGTATATGAACGAGGGGGCGACGGATTAGCGATCGGATGCATAATGACAACATACATGGTATGCTGACTTTGTAAGGACTAACGCCACACTTCAGTCAGCTGAATGGCCAACTTCATCAAACGAACGACCATTGAACCATTTGAATCCCCAAGACTTTATCAACTCAAACGAATAACATGTTCCCTATTAACACAAACTGGAATATCGATGAACAAGCAACGTGGGAATGCATGGAGACACCCGAGACGAACACGTGTCTCCCTTAAATTCAAATCCTACCAACGTGCATGCTATGAACTAGGAAAGATGTTGTAAATGCTAAGTATATAAAGCCTCTTGTAGTATGATACGATGTTAAGATGATAAGCTCTTTAATCCTTCTGGGAGGGAGGGCGGGCTGTCGGGTCTCTTGAGGGGTGGGGGGTGGTTTGAAGAAGATGGTATTTTTTAAGTTATTTTTGGGTTTTCATTTTGTTTTTTCTATTTTTTTTAATTATTCTTTTTTAACAGGCACATGACTGTTAAGTCTAACAGAATCCTAACGAGAAAGGTACCCTAAACTCAATCAATTAGTAATAGGTAGCAAACTCAAAATTGGACATATTTTTAAAAAACTCTTTTTTAAAGAAGAGAGACCTAAAAACACATGGGCTGGGTCGAAGTGGCTTGGGATATCCCTTGGGACTAAAACCTAGGGCATTTCTTCGGAGATGCCCTATTTGGCCCCAAATAAGGTTGGCCGAATCCTATGTCCATATCTACTACTAACCCAGGCCAACTCGAAACAAATACATGTAAGCTTATGATGTCCCATTTAGACATACGCCCCAAAAGTATGTCAAATGTATAAACAAGTTCTGCCCAATCCTTTAAATTTCCATAGCTACACCGTGAGCCAAACACACTCCAAAAAAAACAAATAGTTTTTTTGGCTCAAGTCCCATTTCCAAGGACTCCCACCCCATTTATTTTTAAAATTGTATTAAGTCCCATAACCACCGAAAAATGCCTACAACCGTTGTGTAACCGCTCATCTTCCTTTTCGCAGAGAATGACACTTGTCCCATACTTGGTACAATAGGACTAGCATCTAAAATAACAAAAACACGAGAATTGCTACGAATGAATCTTTAAAAATGGCGTCCCACATGGTTCATGGTTGCCTAGCTGGTCGGCCACCTCCTTCTCCTACACATCCCTCTCTCTCTTCTTGTTTTTGTCAATATTTTTTTCCGTTCAAATTTTGTCTCCACTATTTTTGTTCTCCCTCTTTTCTTGCGAACAGCTCCTTGATCGAATATGAAGTTATGGTTATGAAACGTAATTTGACTCTTCCATGGCCATCACCGTCTAAATCTGACTTCACTAGGGTTCATCGGAGCACGACTACGGTTGCCGGGGTGGAACTGCCGGCGGGGCTCATCGGTTCAGACTCCTTTCTGCTCCTTTCTCCACCTGGCCCTAGGAAATGGTTTCACCCGTTTCTTTTACTGCTGCTTTTGTTTGTTCTTTGCAAGGGTGGGATTGTGGTTTCGGCCAGCAGTGATGGCTGGGGGTGGAGGTGGTGCAGCCAGGAGAGGTGTTGGTGTTGGTGGGAAGAGAGCGACAAGACCTTGAAGTTGGTAGAGAGGGCTGCTTTTGTCTCCTCAAAGGAGGTCACTCGTCGTTTGAACCTAACCTGGCATGATTTTTTTCTCATCAATGAAGTGATGATTTGTGTTTTACAATAAAAACATCTAAGAGCCTAGCTCTGATAACACGACAAATGACGCATGATCAAACCAAATAGAGGAACTCCACAACTCTCACTAAAATGTAAAAATGGGTGGCCAGTTGCCTTATTTACAGGGAAAAGGTGTCTTGGTAGCCAAGAAACCCTAAAAAGGTAAAAAGACTAAAATGTGGACTTTAAGAATTTAATAATAAATATTACGCCCCTAACACACCTAAAATACTAACCTAGAATAAAGAAAATATAACAAAAGGTAAAAATAGATTACAATCTTGACAGTTACAATTAAGCCTCCCGTACTATTTTCTTATTATTCTCATCATAGAGTTTCAAGAGTTATTTTCTTTAGGTTTGGCAATTTTGTGGACCCTGCTTTGGACCATTATTACTAGAGAACACTATTACCCTAGTGACTTACATATTGGTACATGCGTTTGAAAATCTGTTGAAGTTGTTACCTTTTCTAGCATTGAGCAGAATTGGTTTTTTGTTCTCCATTAAGTAGTTCTTATTAGGGAAATTTACATGCGTTTGAAAATCTGTTGAAGTTGTTACCTTTTCTAGCATTGAGCCGAATTGGTTTTCTGTTCTCCATTAAGTAGTTCTTATTAGGAAAATTTACAATTAGGTCCCTTGTTGACAATTTTTTAACATTAAAGGACAATTTACTAGTAGGCCCACCTGTTATGCCACTAGCGTGGACTTCTACAAGAAGAGAACTAGTGGACCTAAGTGTTTAAAATTTGTCAAAATTCCTTTAGGGTTCATTTGGAAACCCAATACCAAGTCATGGAAATGGAATTGGAAGCCCATTTTCAATTCCACAGAATTGAAATCGCCTTCCAATTCCAATTCCAATTCCAAGCCTTGGAATTGGGTTGCCAAACGGGCCCTTAGTGTTTAAAATTTGTTTGCAGAGGGACCTAAGAGTACTTTGCTATTTTTATTTTATATATCTTTCCATATTTATTATTGGAGCATTCCTTGCCCCTACTTTATGGTCTCTCCTCTCTTATACTATCTTTTCCTGCGAGAGTTAACTCTGATAATTCGGTGACAGGTGGATTCTCAGCCAAAGTTGATGTTTTTGCATTTGGTACTCTGATTCTGATGTTAATAACCAAAAGGGTGTTTTTCCCAGAAGACAGATTGGATTTAGATATACCTACTGTTGTTGAATGGGTCGATGAAGTGTATGAAGCAAAGAAGTCATCCATGGGTTTTCTCCCATCCAAGTATTCTCTTGTACACAACAGCCTACAGAAGAAACCTAGTTTTTGTACCAGTGATGGACTCAAACTAACAAAACTGGCCATGAGATGCACCAATTATTGGCATGAGGAACGCCCTTCCATGAAGAAAGTGGTCAGGTTTCTGCTAAATCTGTGTGTTATTCGGCGTCATCCTGATCTTCTAGGCAGCCACTTGTTGCTTCCAACAAATTATGCTTCTCAAAGGAAGACCAACGTTTCAGTTACTTCGTAATAGGTGTGACCTAACTGTTTGTACTTCCAATCTTTTGCCTATAGGAGTGTGATGTAATTGACATTGACACACAATGTAGTTTAGTTAAGGGAGCATATAAATAAATTACTCTATATTCCTTTTCAAGTGATTTTGTTCAAATTTTGATGAGAGTAAACTTTAAATTACCATTAGTACGGGAAAAACAGGCACAACCATATTTGCCCAGTCATAGCACCCATTTATATGACAAAACTCTAGCATCATTTTCTTTTGTCTACTTTACAAACGACACATGCACGTCATCTCTCTCTCTCTCTCTCTCTCTCTCTCTCTCTCTCTCACACACATATTTTCAAGCGGCTCATATTTCTCTCCTTCAGATATTCTCCTCTCTGATGTTTTCAGCCATTGTAAAAGGGTTCACCTAAAGCTGCCCCCCATTTCTTCTCCCGCTGTAACTACAAAATTGAAACCCACAAAAATTAACATTTCTATCACGCTCAAATTTACCCGTTTGGCAATCCATCTCCAAGGCTTGGAATTGGAATTGGGAGGCCAATTTCAATTATGTGGAATTGAAATTGGACTTCCAATTCCATTTTGATGACTTGGAATTGGGTTGCCAAACGGATCGTAATAGTGTTTGAATTGTCACAAACTCTCTTGTAACCCTATCCATTTCAGTTTCTATATTACGTATACTTTTTTCCTTTTTTGGGAGAAATACTCTATTTACCGGTGTCTCTTTGAAATCAAGTGTTGGTTTGAAAATCAAAACACCTATTGTTTCTTTTCATTTTTTTTTAAATTTAATGTGATTGGAGGTTCTGCTGACTGATAACTGCAACCATGAGTTGATTCGAAAATAGGGATTTTTCCCAATTGGTATTGTTTACTTTTTCGTGTTGAAACTCAGTCCAACCCATATTTGACCCGTCTAAACCCACTCATTTGCCACTGCTAGTTACCATTAAAGGGTCGCCCTAGGTGAGTAAGGATGCGTGTGTGCTCAGTTTGATTGTCAAGAAAGTTGAGTGGAAAAATGATTCCCGAAAAAGTGAAGTGACATAAAAGAAAATGAAAATTACGTTCTTCTGTGTGCTTGGTATGTGACACCCTGGTTATTAAAATAACGGGTGGCCAACCCTCTACTAAAATAAAATAGGAATCTCAAATGGCTCATTCTTAACATTACTGTCGCGTAAATAAAAAATAGATGCCAAAAGTTCCAATAATATAATACTATAATTAAATCCATAACAGGAATTACAAAACATGAACATGTACATGTACATGTACATGTAACAACAACTGTACAATAAAAAAAATAACTGAATAAGCTATCGGTTAACAGTCCCATATAATATATCAAATGTTTGAAATAGAAAGCATCTACATTAGCACAACACTTGGGCAACACACGCTTGATTAGCATTGCTGGTCCTTAACTAAATTAACAAAAATGGGATGCGACTATATCAAAAATCCTACAACATTCCACATATGCTGGAGCTCCATAGACTCTTGAATGGAAGCTCATACATGGTGTCCTTGTGATGGTACACCTGAAAGATATAACAAAGGAAAAGAAAAAGAAAAGATATATACGAGTCATCGCCCGATTTTAAAAATATTTTAGCAAGTGAATTAAAATGCATAATAATTATGAATGTGAAATTCCATAATTAAGTTGGTGCCGCCCTCCCTTGAGACTCATACTCACCCCTCAACTACAGTGCGCACCTAACGTATGCATTTTAAATCTTAGTTAAGCTACCCGACTCATTTATGGATAACCCAACCTCAAGCTTACGTGTTAACCCACACTCGCGTATCTAATTAATACCAACATAACCGCTTTTAATATCATTCTCAATAATTATATATCAGTTCATTACTAATAACTTTCACTAGTTATAAGCATATTGATACACACATTACTCATAAAGCCTGTATAATATTACTCTCATTATTATACGTGATTAATCATTTCACATCAAGTACACATACATATCACTCATTATATGTATACTAACCATCCCTCAGAGCATTAGCTCACTGGATGCAGTCTCTAAGTGCTACCATCTTTCAGGGGATACGCACACCATCTTGGGTACCAACCGTCGGACTCTCACACCGACTTGGTAAAACAAAGCACAAATGTATGGGAAGCGGCCATAGTTCCTTACCTGAAAGTGAGACGAATCATACCCAAGACGTCGCAACCATGATAAAAGCCACACTATATAAATACTGGACGTTATGACATGTGGATTATACTCTCCCTGCATTCACTAGCCAAAGGATTCACCTACATCGCGCAACTTCCCATGATAGCACTAGAGGGATATGTTCCACATAATATATATCATACACACAAGATATATATACACATCATACTTATACATACCATCTCATATCTGCATGTATATATGTCAATAAACTCGGCTACCTGTGTATAACACTCATTACACTAGCCGATACTTCCTCACATATATTTTCAATCTGCTTTATTACTCACTCACTCATTCACTTAAACTTTAATAATCAATCACACATTTGATTAATCCACAGGTTTGATATAACCCAGGACACATGACTTCTCTCAACTAGTCCGTATCCAATATCTTAAATAAGGAATCGGAGTATAAATCTCCCTTATATACTTTCATAATCGTCCCAATGTCTCCCTACCATTGTTTAGTATCATTATCCCACTTTTTACATCATAAACATTAATATCACTTCATATTAGAGGGTTCTCAATCATTAAACTCAATTGGAAAGGAGTTAAAGAAGAGTTAGAAATCTGTGACTTGCGAACCGAACCGATGGTTTCAAAAACGAACCGGTCTGCTGCACTGAAGAGAGCGAGCCGAATCGATGGTTTGCAAAAACGAAACGGTCCGCTGCTTCATAAACGAACCAATCTAATGACCACAAATTGAACCGGTCCGGCAAGGATAAGAAGGTGTCCCCAAGCATCGCGACCACGATTGTAAGTAATTCGACAGTTTAATTTTTGGGAATTACGTTATAATTTTTTTATTTACTTATTTAACTAATCGTGTTCTTTTTTCGTTTTAGGCAAATCTTAAGGAAGTGCATGAGTCGCAGTCTGATGCCGACAAGGAATCTTTGTCCACGGACGCACTTAGCCAAGTGCTTAACTCTGATCGCAAGGAGAGGACTAAGGGGTGAGGTCGCGGGTGGGCAAATCTAGGATCACTGGAATGGAGACGAGCAACACCGGGTTGGTTCGTCAGGTGGACACGCATGATGTGAAGCTATTAAGGTTGGAGGCGATGATCTTAGATATGTACGCATTCATGAAGCGTCAGTTGGGCGGAAAGGGCAAGGGCAAGGGGAAGGGAAAGGAGAAGGTGGTGGAGAGGGAGGTGGATGAGGACGAGGATATCGCTTCTTCATTGCCGATACGCGCAGACTCACCGCTTGATGATCAAGTCCCCTACTTGGCTCCCGTCCAGCGACATATGTCAACTATCGGTTGACCTAGCGTGCTTTTATGCGACATATATGATGGCCAGCGGATAGCGAGGGGGTTGAGGGATTCATGGACGTAACCTTCAAAACATCGAGGCCAAGGTTCTCGTTACGAATGTGATACCCAAAAAGGAGAACTCTGCATTGTGGCTGCGCGAACAATGCACCGTGACGCACATTGAGGGGTGTCTCAATGCGTATATTGTGTGGTCTTCCTTCCGCCTCGAACCTACCCCAGACATTATGTCGTGACATTATTTGTATCTATCTTTATTTGGACACTTGGATTATATTTGAATTGTTTTGATTTGTTACATTTTGATTTGGAGATGGATTGTATTTTTATTTTATTTGGATATGGAAATATATATGCAATGAATTTGTGCATTCTTTCTATTTTATTTGGATATATGTTGTTTGAACAGGTACAATTTTGTTATAATAGGTACAAATATACCGTTGGGCAGTGGCGGGGTCAAACTGCCCAACAGATTTTTTTTAAATTCTGCCCAGATTTATCACGATCAATGACCGTGACAATTTTTTAAAGGTTGTCATGGATTTGTCACGGTCAATGACCGTGACAGGACCGTGACAATTCTAACGAACTTGTCACGATCAATGACCGTGACAATTCTAACGAACTTGTCACGGTCAATGACCGTGACAAGTCCGTGAGAACAAAAGTTATCACCCCCATAATTTTCACGGTCATTGACCTTGACAAGTTGGACTTGTCACGATCAATGGCCGTGACAACCCGACAGATTTGGTGTAGTGTACGTGTATACATTCAACATATATATTTATTTGAATACGTTCACTTACCCACATGGGCGCGCACGCGCGCACACACACACACATAATAATAATAATAATAATAATAATAATAATAATAATAATAATAATAATAATAATAATAATAATAATAATAATAATAATAATAATAAAAAAAAAAATCAATGTTCTAAAAAACCCGCCTAGGCACGCTTAGGCTTGAGGCTTGGGAGAAACGCCCCGCCTTAAGATTTTGACGCCTTATGCTTGGTAAAACCCTTAAGGTGTACTTTTTCTCTAAAAATAACAATGATTTAGTGAAACGATATCGCCTTTTAAAGATTTTTTTGCAAACCGGACCATTATCTCATCCAAAATAATCAAATAGTATTCTTATTTGCAAATATTCAGACATATTTTTATGATATGTACAATTTTAGTATTTTAATAGCCTTGTTATGGTTAAAAAATATTAAAATATATTAAAAAGGCCTAAACGCCTTTTCACGCCTTTTTACGCCAAGGCCCGCCTAGGCTTCTAAGGCTTAAGGCTTGGCCTCCACGCCTCGATCACGCCCCGCGTTTTTTAGAACCTTGATAAAAATAAAATACATTATAAATTTAAACAATTTTTTAATTAAAAACAATTTCATAACAAAATAGTGAAAAAAATTGATAACATTTTTAGTGAAAAAATCATATTTATAACTTACTTATACATATTAAAAAACTGTTTTTTATAAACAAAACAATCAAAAGTAGTTTATTTCTAGGAAACATTTTTAAAAAGTTTTTTTAGATAAAATACATTTTTCTAAAAAGTAACGTACATTTTTTTAATTACAAAAGAGTTTTAAATTTGGTTTTTTGACTGTATTTTTTATAAATACGTAATTTATTTAAAAAAATGTATGTTTTTTATGGGAACTATTTTTTAATAATGTTATTGTTAATAAAAACATTATTTTTTTTAAAACAAAACATTTCAATAGGAACTGTATTTTTAAAAAAATGATTTCTATAAATAACAACTTTAAAACCTTTTTATTTTATTTTATTTCTATTCATTTATTTATTATTTTAGAGAAAATATTGTTTTTAAAATCTAGTTAAATACCCCGATGAATGGAGAAAGAGTATTTTAGTATCTATATATAAAAATAAAGGGGACATTCAAAATTGTTCAAATGATCATGGTATTAAGTTAATGAGTCAATGGAGAGAGTGAATATAGATTGAGATTGAAAATAACAGTATCCGAAAATCAATTTGAGTTTATGCCTGGGAGGTCATTGGGGGCTTATTAAAATAATGGGTGGCCAGCCCTCTATCAAAACAAAACGTTGGTCTCATATGACTCATTCTTAGCATCATTGTCGAAACATGATTAATTACTAACCACCTAGTTACTTTAACAAGCAATGTCAAAATTTATCTTTCATTAATGTACAACAAGATTAACCAACCACAACAATTCCGTACACACTAACCAATATAAATGAAACACTAAATAAAGTTTAAAACGGAGATAATCAATTAAGGTTCCTGAATAAATCATCGGGGTAAGAATCCAGTACAATAAATCCAACCAACTAAAAATATGAAAACATAAGTCTGAATAAAATGGGCAACATGTCCAACAGTACTAGAATAGAGAATCTAATCTAAGATATCAAGAGTGAAATCGGCTACTCAAGAATCCTGCAAGCTTCCACATCATCTGCAACTATGTGTACCTGGAAAGAACAATCATCCTTGTGGCTCGACACCTCAAAGTTTTGAAAATAGATTTGAAACGGGTCAGAGAAAAAACCTTTTAAAAACATTTAGCAAGTAATTAATATGCAATTAAACTTTTCATATTTAGGTCGGTGTCGCAGTCTCATGAAATTATCCTTCACCTCTCAACTATTGTGCACACCTAGTGCATACATCTTAACCCACCTAGTTACACTACCCTATCTAACTAGACTCATTGTAAAATCTCCTTAGCACACTACTCTGACTCGAGTATTATCTAATTTTCATTTCTTAATTAGCTATGTCTCTCATTATCTTATTAAATTATTAATCAATTTATAACTTTACTCCAGTTATTTAACCATGTTCATCATTAATGTATAAGCTCGTATATAATTTACCACACTATTATATACGTTATATAGAAATGTCACACAAGTATACTTACACACGTATATATTGTTCGTAATATATGTAACTGCATTCCCGAATGCCCTCTATATTCTCAAAGAGAGCCCACTAGCATGCTATCGTGCTCCAGGAATATCCACCACATTTTGGGCAGCCGAGCTGAAATCTCATCACCGGACCCAAAAATCATAAACGAACATTGGAGGCGGTCATGGCCTTAAGTCATTGGTCATAACCAGACCACATTATTCCACGATACTCCAACCCTACATCCCACGGGCGTGCACAACACCTATGACCCTAGGAACCGAATTTACCTAATAACCAAACCCCAAAATTCTCCAAAAATATTCTATCACCGATAGATAGATAATACCAAACTGCTCAAATTATGGTTCCAATAATTTATTTCAAGTTTTACACCTAAACTAACAAAATTTCCATTTCTAAGCAACTGAATCGGGTCGTAAATTTTCTGGCAGATTAAACACCCCGTAGTAAGATTGTGATTTCTCCCTCTACAGAACTCCAAATGACCTCATTCAAATCTCATTGGAAAGCTAAGACCTAGAACCGTTCAAACATATATGGCACGCAATCTAATTCTAAGTAAAATTAAAATGGCATAAGTTTAAATTGACATCAATAATTCTGGCAGATTGTCATCTTATGTTTATTAATTAAACCCTAAGTCATTTAAGATTCATGTTCATCAACCAAGAACCCAACAAGATTCCATATTTATGTATCTTAAAATTAAAATGTTGAAGTAAAATCTAATTACAACAATTATAAATGGCTTTACGTCATCAATTGATCATTTAAACTACATATGATATCAATTTCATCAAATACCCCCATCTACATGTGAGAACCCGTCTCAAAATTTCTTTTATTCCACACCTATCATGATTTGAATTTGAATACACCTCAGTATGATTTAAATCAAGTTAATTACTTTCCTTGGATTGTTTGTAGGTCTGATATCTCTCTTGTGTGTCTTGATTTGATGTTAGGATCCTTGAATCTCCTCCCAAATTAGCCTCCTTTAGCTTTCTCATTTGATTTCCCTTCTTCCTCCTCTCTCCCTTCTCTCTTAGGGTTTAGAATAAATGTTATGTCTACCTCACATATCTAACCCTTGTATTTTAATTCACGAATCCCAAAATTAGGTTATTAATCTTCATCAAAATGAACCAAATACCCCTACGTGAGCTGGGGCACGTCTAGAAAGCCCCCCAAACCAAATTACTACCCCAGGTACTCAATTCTGACTATTTTCACCTATTCCAGATCAACCGTACACTCGAAATCACAATCCGAGTCACTAAATAGAGTTATCCTATTACATCCCAAAAATAGCCTACACAAATGCCTCGACTTCCCTACCATTAATTCTCGTCATTTTTACTCACATACGACGCACTACAATTCACTTAAATAAATTTACTTAAACACGCTAGTAAATTTACCACATATATATTAATCTTATTCTCACAATTATTTTTTACTAATTTCACATTAATCCCATTTATATTAAATTGCATCACACATGCGATTTAACCGCTAAAATAAATTACTTAAAATTACGGGGTGTTACATACTTCCCCCTTTACATAGAATTTCATCCTCAAAATTCGAATAAGTCTGGTACTAATAGTTTCGGATAGTTTGTTCCACAACATCTATATCTTCCCAAAGTTAAAACCATAATGATGTTCCCGCTACACCTACACTAATGGCGCTCTTCACCCCGACGGTCTATACACTATCGTTCAAACTAATTACCAGTCCGCTTCAATCACCTTACACCAAAATACCCATTATTTTACTTATCATTTCACCTTGGTCACCCAATTTTTCTACCCCCGCTTCTAACTTACGCATACGCATACATTCAACCTATATATTTACATATCTTCTCGTCGTGAATGATACTGAAAAATTCAACTAATTAGGCCGCCCATACACCGTATATCCCGTGCAAATATGCACATACACCACAAGGATCCACTGGCCCTAGATCATCAAATAACCATTAAGTCACAGTTTTATCCACATATACGTGCAACAACTAAAGTACTAAATCCATGCCCTAATGACCACACATATCTTAAATCTCGACACTCGGTAAGGTTCATGCGTGATACATCTCGCAAGCGAAATCTAAACAAGGAACCCCCCGATACACTACTACCTAGCATTATCGATCATCGAGATCCGTAGGCCCAAAGAACATAACCAGGGTACCCGAAATCCTATCCACATACGTATAAATATAATCGTCCACTCTCTCATCACTAAAGGACTCATACAACACTGCGCTCTCACTATCACTAAGTCTCCCACGCTAAGTCAATAGCGAGCTAAATCTCTCCGCTCGACATTAAACCCAATATACCCTGAATCACATCAATAAAAGTCCATACACACTGGGATAAAATATAACGAGATAACTATACTCTTCGAAGTCTGCTATATAATATAATATATATGCAGGATCAGCCCTCTTTTAGGTGATACCTTGCAAAACAATACATCCAACCCTGGAACAACGAATATGATAGTCTTGATATAACAGTCAACTACCGCTCGAACCCTCGTTAACCAGTTACCACTCAGGATAATAATATGCTCTACTCTCATAACTCTCAAAAGGATAAAAACCAACATACAATATTAACATCCTCTTAGTATCCACACCCGCTCCCCTCCAGGCGGCACTGAAGAGCCCCGCTATCTAAAGTTAGAGATATTCATAATAAGGCTCATACTGCCAACGCACCCACTAAACTCGAATTACATGCAAATTTTAGTGTTAGTAATCATATATTGTGATGCACCCATGTCTCCAAAACGTACCTCATACTCATAAGGATAAAACAAAATTTTACCTTCATTTGCTAACTGTCAACGGGTTTCTGGATGTGATTCTTATGTCAGAATTGACCCACGATTTGCTGTAACGATCGTACCTCTTAATTACCATCCTGTAGTTGCTCCCTGCCTTACTTTGGCTCTTCTTATGTCCTGTATCTCTACAATCGAAACACTTCCAGAAAAATCTTCTTACCTCTGGCTTGGGACCTGCTGCCCTCTCCTGCTATTCCTTTGGCCCCGGCGGCCATGAGGAACGGGATATTGCTATTGCTGTGAATGAGGACCCTGATGGCCCTGTCTTAATTGACCACCCTCTAGTTTAAAATCTCCTGGTCTGAACCTCTTAACTGGATCCCCTTGTCGGGAATCCCGATCCTACTATTGTTGTATAACACTAACACCATTCCCATCTACCTTCCCAGCGTTTGCTCTCGTCTGATGGGTTTTGTGTGACAACCCACTCAAAATAATAACATGTGGCCAGCCCTATACTACATTAAATTAGGTATCTCAGATGGCTCAGTATCAACATCAACTGACAATACCAAATAATATAAGGCTAACTACCCAAAACTATTAAAAGCGGATTGCCAAATATTTAAAACTTTTTATTTAACTCCAAGAAAACCAACCATACCACAACTAGTCAACGACATAACATCTAAATAAGATGAGGGAAACACATATGCTCCAATAATGTATAAAAGAGTGCAACAAAATGTACACAGTAAAATCCCGAATAAGCTGTTGGGTTACAGACAATGCAATAATCTGAGAGAGAATATAAAAGTGTTAATCTACAACACTTGGGTATAAACCAGATATACAAACTGAATCCTAATCTAGATACATAAAAGATAGGAATCGACTAAAACAAAGTGTCGCAACAGTCCGCTACTGCTACAGCTGCACGAATACACTGGATGGATAACATCAATGGCGTCCTTGCGGAGGAACACCTAAAGTAATACAATGTATATACATAATAGGAGAAAATATAAACGGGTCAGAGCCCGAGGTGAAAACATTTTATAGCAAGTGCATTAAAATGCATAATAATTATAAATGCATTATTACATGATTAAGGTGGAGTCGCACTCTCCATAATAATCCAACTCGCCTCTCAGCTAAAGCGCGCAACTAAACGTATGCACGTGATCTCCAAATAAATGCCCCGATCTATCTAGGCAAATACATCTAACTTAAAACTCAATTTAAATGTTCAATTAAAACCATCTAACTTATCTCTCAATCTACACTTATCTAAATTCCATCTAAATCATATACTTCAATTTCTAATGTTATTGCTCTCTTTTATTTGTTTACTTACTTAACATATAACGTTTACATAGCAATCTCATACCAACATAAACACTACGCATAAACATTTTATTTTACTAGAATTTCTCATATTCTAGTTATACCATCAATATATATATAAATATATATGAGTTATTAGCATCTAAGTGCTAAGGACTAAACTTCTCCCAATTCTTAATACTGCACTACGTTTCGTGCGTGGGACGTCTCGCAACGCGAAATCCAAACAAGGAACCCCCCCCCCCCCAATACACTACTCCTAGCAGTATTGATTATCAAGATTCATTATGCCCTCAATACATGATGCATGTAACCCAAATTCTTATTATCTAATTAATTAATTTATTATTCTCAATTCTCAACAGTGCACGGCGTTTCGTGCGTGGGACGTCTCGCAAAGCAAAATCCAAACAAGGAACCCCCCCGATACACTACTCCTTAGCACTGTCGATCGTAGAGATATATACTATAAATAAGCATGAGCATTAAGGACTAACTTCTCCTCAATTTTCAACATTACACTGCGTTTCGTGCGTGGGACATCTCGCAAGCGAAATACAAACAAGGAACCCCACCGATACACTACTCCTTGGCACTGTTGGTCGTTGAGGTCCATTATGCCCTCGATACCCAAGTAACCAATCGCATCAATAATATAATAACCATTTAAACGAGCTATAACTCGAGGACGCAGGGTCTCAATGCTATCATCTTCCAGTGCCCAAACCACGTAGCATACTGGGGACCACCTGTAGGACTAAACGACACCTACCTCGTGATCAACTCACACACACACATTGTCCGAGAAGCGGTCATAGTTCCTAACCGGCAAGTGAGAATGACACATACTCACGACTTCTCACCCTCAAAATTTAATGCAAATCACATATCAACACAATGGACGACTATGACCTGGGGAATATCCACACACTGCTCATCGCGCCAGGGTGCTCACCCTCATCGTGACACTTCCCACTGATAGCAAGGAGGGGGTATGCTTCACTTATATATATATATATATATATATATATCATCACATAAGATATACATACATCATCACATCATATAAAGATATACCATTATATAAGGTATACCTATCACATTGATTACATAATCATGTTATGCTCTTAGGCGTAAATGAAATAATATCATTATTTAGTATATTTCTCTCTCTTGATATACTAATCGTCAATTCTCACATATCTTCCCCACTTAGTATACACTATACTATTTCTCACTTGAAGTTCTCGCATCACTTCTAGTTATGAATTGTCTCTCAATTTTATGTATATTAAGGATATTTTCTATCCTAATGCACCTCGATTAGAATTTCTCATTTATGTGAGACATCTCCTAAATTAATCATCGTTAACGATATTTCTATATCCGTATGCACATTTATTAGCATTTAATTATTCTAAATCCATAGTGTGGTTCAATCAATCATATGAACCTTTAAAGTTATCCCATTTAGGATTTGATTCTAAAATCCAATATCACGCATTCTCACTCTTTCGTATAATTCCATAATTATCTCCAAATGGAAATCCCAATAGTAGTGGGCTTCCCCACTTAGCGTATACGATATTCTCTAATCGGTATTCCTCAAATTAAGTCAAGATGACTCCAATAATTTCTTATAAGGGAAACTCCCTAAAATCTCCAAAATATACTTCATATAATTCCTATAGAGGTTCCCAATCGATAACCTCGAACGAAACAGAATGAAATTCTCCTTAGAAAACATTCCCCCAAAATTCCCTGTTTTCGAATCGATTCGGGCCAAATCCGAATCGATCCGGCCCTGTGAATCGATTCGGCCTCCAAGGCGAATCGATTCGGGTCATCAGACCTGGGATTCTTTCTCAGGCCGAATCGATTCGGTCACTCAGACCTGGGCACCTTCATAATTCCGAATCAATTCGGTAAGGGGCCGAATTGATTCGGCTCCTCAGAACTCACGAAAATGGCTACTTTTTACTAAGCCAAAATTCCCAAAATTCATTTTAATCATCTTCTCTTCATTTCTCTTCAACCCAATCATATATATAACATTAATATTCATCCAAAAACACATTTAAACTAATTTCTAACCTCAAATCCATTTTCTACATAACAAATCTAAGATTTTACTCAAAAGTTAGGTTTTGACAAATTAAACCTAAAACCCACAAATTTAATCCACAAATCATGCAATAAATGGTACACAACAATTATTTGGCAAGCTTAATCACTTGACTCAAGTTCATAGGGTCTGATTCGTCCTCGAGATCGTATAATGGACGAAAATCTCCATTTTCTCTCTCTTTTTCTTTTTCTTCTTTCTTCTTCTTCTCTCTTTCTTTCTTTCTATTTCTCTCTCTCTCTAAGGAGATTTGATCTCCCGTAGGCTTTTAAGCCTTGTCTCCAAAGATACACACTTTAAATGATAATACACACTTTAAATGACTCGGTAACCTTAATTCGAGCCAAACGAACTTAAATTATTTCGGAACCTAAATAGACCCCAAGTAGAGTCATTTCGACTTTCTTGACCCTTCCGAAAACAACTAGATCCTCAGAATTTCCATTCGAAACACTTTCTAACAACTTCAAATTTTGACCTCAAAGCTAATTTAATTATTCTCCAATAAAATAATATTTATTTCTCCCAAAAATGAATAATTTGTCGTCTCTAAAGTCTCGGGTTGTTACAAACTTCCTCACTTACAAGAATTTCGTCCTCGAAATTTAGCTAAGCTTAATACTCCAAAGCTCAACTAGTCCCTACTACACTCATCCTCACTAATCCTACATCCAAACCTTTAACTTCCCACGACGAATTTATTTTAAGTTTATTTTAAGTTTTAGAAAACCAATTACAACGAGGGCCCCCATACACCCTTTATTCGAGCTTTACTCGTACCCATCATAATGAGGCTTCATTTGCCTCCAAAGTTCCATAATTCTAAAGATGTATATATAATACTAGCAATATTCATAGTGTAAAATTTTTGAATGGTCCAAAGAAATATCTCCTCTCAATTCCTGACATTCGCCACTTTCATGCGGGGGAGGTCTCGCAAGCAAAATCCAAACAAGGAAACCTCCCAATACACTAATATCTAGTGACGTCGGGGATTGAGAGTTTGTTAAATCCGGACTAGAGTTTAAAAAAATAGTTTTGTGGAAATCATTTTGATATGGCCTAAAGGCCTATAAAAGTTTTATTTTAAAAACAGTTTATATGAAAAAAAAGTTTATGTCTTACGATACATATATAAAATGCCTTATGCCCATAACACAAGGTCTTAACAATCATCATACACATAACAACATACAACTCACAAAATTAGCATAATTATGAGCTAAACTTCCCCGCATCCCAATAACCCACAAATTCCGAACTCTTTTCAGTAATAATATCTTATATCATGTTAATATAGTGCCATTCATTAGGCTCATCCATATCTGGAATACAACAATTATATAAGTCTAACACGACTATATACAAATAAGTAGTTTAATCATTACTACTCAACATATTACCACAATTCTTACATTCACCACAAAGTTATAGCTCTCTTCGAGCACATTACACAATTATCTATTCTCTCAAAAGATAATAACATAAGAGCCTCACTTGCTCAAAATTCTCTTTCGGGTCATTCCATACATAATAGGGTTATAGCACTACCCTGTCATAACTATCTCCCATACGATATTCCCAAAACTTTATATATTAATATTCCTATTCACAATGGAAAATAACTTACATCATCCATCTCTAGTCCGATTGCCCTTCCTCATCATTGGGCTCCCACACAAAGTCCCCTGGTCTAAAATGACTTCGAATCTGTTGTAGGGGTTTCACTTCCAAAACTTCATCAAAACGTGGTCCTTTACCTCTTTTAGGACAATCTCTCCTTCTATGACCTATTTCTTTACAAAAGAAACATCTACCCGCTAATCCTCTCGACCCACCTGGAGGAACAAATGCCGTTGTAACTCTCTATAATCCGACTTATACTCGCTGGTATTACTGGCATTCCCTTCGCCAAACCTACTTGATGAACCCGAATCTCTAAAGTTACTACCCTCTCACGAACGAAGATGATATTCATGACACTTCAATAGTGCCACATTCACTACCTCGACGAAAGTCACTAACACTGAGCCCTCTAACAAATGCTGTCGAATCCTCCCATCTAAACCTCGAACAAACTTCGATATATGCTTCTCTTCTGTATTCACCTCATCAGGTACTAATTTTGCCCATCAAGTAAATTCTTCTTCATATTCTGCCACCGTTTTATTACCTTGAAACACGTCCATCGATTTCCTCCTCATTTCCTTCTGAATTGGGGAAGGAAAATACCTTCGATCAAAGAGTTCCCAAAAATCTGTTATAGGCAAAGTATCTCTCTATTCAGATGTGGTGACAGACTCCCACCATTGGAGAGCTGGACCCGTTAACTTAAAGGTGGCTAAAAATTGCTTTTGCACCTCACTACACTCAACTATACGGAGGTGCCTCTGCATACTACTCTGCCATCGACTTGCATCTATTGCATCAACTCCCCCTGAAAACTCTGGAGGACGACCCTTACTAAAATCTTCTTTTACCCTTTCCCACAAAGACAGTCCTAAATGGGTTTGGGCTGCTTGAATGGCAGGTTGCTGCTCCATCGTAGAAATGGCAACAGTTACTGCTTGTGCCACAATATTGGCAACTTCATCTGTAGTCATGTTCCTTTGAGGCATTTGGGGTTCCACACTCTCAGCCTCTTTATTTTCCCTATCTGAACGACTTCCCTTTGGTGGCATCTGAAACAAGAACAAGTGTATCAGAACGCCTTTCATATGTTTTCTTATTACAGAAGAAATATGGACGTATGAATAGAATGGTCCTAATAATAAGGTTCTACATCAAGAATGCTTACGGAAGATCGCAGTAACCCACACAGATCCTAAGACACTAGAACCTGATGCTCTGATACCATCTATGATAACCCGCCCAAAATAATAACGGGTGGCCAGCCCTATACGACATTAAATCAGGTATCTCAGATGGCTCAGTCTCAACATCAATTGAAAATACTAAATATTATAAGGCTAACTACCCGAAACTATTAAAAGCGGATTGCCAAAAATTTAAAACTTTTTATTTAACACCAAGAAAACCAACCATACCACAACTAATCAACAACATAACATCTAAATATGATGAGGGAAACACATATGCTCCAATAATGTATAAAAGAGTACAACAAAATTACATGGTAAAATACACGAATAAGCTGTCGGGTTACAAACAATGCAATAATCTAAGAGAGAATATAAAAGTGTTAATGTAAAACACTTGGGTATAAACCAGATATACAAACTGAATCCTAATCTAGATACATAAAAGATAGGAATCGACTAAAACAAAGTGCCGTTACAGTCTGCTACTGCTACAGCTCCACGAATACACTGGATGGATAACATCAATGGCATCCTTGCGGAGGAACACCTAAAGTAATACAATGTATATACATATCAGGAGAAAATATAAACGGGTCAGAGCCCGAGGTGAAAACATTTTATAGCAAGTGCATTAAAATGCATAATAATTATAAATGCAGTATTACCTGATTAAGGTGGAGTCGCACTCTCCATAATAATCCAGCTCGCCTCTCAACTAAAGCGCGCAACTAAACGTATGCACGTGATCTCCAAATAAATGCCCCGATCTATCTAGGCAAGTACATATAACTTAAAACTCAATTTAAATGTTCAATTAAAACCATCTAACTTATCTCTCAATCTACACTTATCTAAATTCCATCTAAATCATATACTTCAATTTCTAATGTTATTGCTCTCTTTTTTTTGTTTACTTACTTAACATATAACGTTTACATAACAATCTCATGCCAACATATACACTATGCATAAACATTTTCTTTTACTAGAATTTCTCATATTCTAGTTATACCATCAATATATATATATAAATATATATGAGTTATTAGCATCTAAGTGCTAAGGACTAAACTTCTCCCAATTCTTAATACTGCACTACGTTTCGTGCGTGGGACGTCTCGCAACGCGAAATCCAAACAAGGAACCCCCCCCCCCCAATACACTACTCCTAGCAGTATTGATTATCAAGATTCATTATGCCCTCAATACATGATGCATGTAACACAAATTCTTATTATCTAATTAATTAATTTATTATTCTCAATTCTCAACAGTGCACGGCGTTTCGTGCGTGGGACGTCTCGCAAAGCAAAATCCAAATAGGGAACCCCCCGATACACTACTCCTTAGCACTGTCGATCGTAGAGATATATACGATAAATAAGCATGAGCATTAAGGACTAACTTCTCCTCAATTTTCAACATTACACTGCGTTTCGTGCGTGGGACATCTCGCAAGTGAAATACAAACAAGGAACCCCACCGATACACTACTCCTTGGCAATGTTGGTCGTTGAGGTCCATTATGCCCTCGATACCCAAGTAACCAATCACATCAATAATATAATAACCATTTAAACGAGCTATAACTCGAGGACGCAGGGTCTCAATGCTATCATCTTCCAGTGCCCAAACCACGTAGCATACTGGGGACCACCTGTAGGACTAAACGACACCTACCTCGTGATCAACTCACACACACAACGTCCGAGAAGCGGTCATAGTTCCTAACCGGCAAGTGAGAATGACACATACCCACGACTTCTCACCCCCAAAATATAATGCAAATCACATATCAACACAATGGACGACTATGACCTGGGGAATATCCACACACTGCTCATCGAGCCAGGGTGTTCACCCTCATCGCGCAACTTCCCACTGATAGCAAGGAGGGGGTATGCTTCACTTATATATATATATATCATCACATAAGATATACATACATCATCACATTATATAAAGATATACCATCATATAAGGTATACTTATCACATTGATTACATAATCATGTTACGCACTTAGGCGTAAATGAAATAATATCATTATTTAGTATATTTCTCTCTCTTGATATACTAATCGTTAATTCTCACATATCTTCCCCACTTAGTATACACTATACTATTTCTCACTTAAAGTTCTCGCATCACTTCTAGTTATGAATTGTCTCTCAATTTTATTTATATTAAGGATATTTTCTATCCTAATGCACCTCGATTAGCATTTCTCATTTATGTGAGACATCTCCCAAATTAATCATCATTAAGGATATTTCTATATCCGTATGCACATTTATTAGCATTTAATTATTCTCAATCCATAGTGTGGTTCAATCAATCATATGAACCTTTAAAGTTATCCAATTTGGGATTTGATTCTAAAATCCAATATCACTAAACGCGTTCTCACTCTTTCATATAATTCCATAATTATCTCCCAATGGAAATCCCAATAGTAGTGGGCTTTCCCACGTAGCGTATACGATATTCTCTAATCGGTATTCCTCAAATTAAGTCAAGATGACTCCAATAATTTCTTATAAGGGAAACTCCCTAAAATCTCCAAAACATACTTCATATAATTCCTATTGAGGTTCCCAATCGATAACCTCGAACGAAACGGAATGAAATTCTCCTTAGAAAACATTCCCCCAAAATGCCCTGTTTTTGAATTGATTCGGGTCAAATCCGAATCGATTGGCCTCCAAGGCGAATCGATTCGGGTCATCAGACCTGGGATTCTGTCTCAGGCCAAATCGATTCGGCTGGGGTCCGAATCGATTCGGTCACTCAGACCTGGGCACCTGCATATTTTCAAATCGATTTGGTAAGGGGCCGAATTGATTTTGCTCCTTAGAACTCACGAAAATGGCTACTTTTTATTAAGACAAATTCCCAAAATTCATTTTAATCATCTTCTCTGCAATCCAATCATATATATAACATTAATATTCATCCAAAATCACATTTGAACTAATTTCTAACCTCAAATCCATTTTCTACATAACAAATCTAAGATTTTACCCAAAAGTTAGGGTTTGACAAACTAAACCTAAAACCCACAAATTTAATCCACAAATCATGCAATAAATGGTACACAACAATTATTTAACAAGCTTAATCACTTGCCTCAAGTTCGTAGGGTCTGATTCATCCTCGAGATCGCGCAATGGCCGAAAATCTCCACTTTCTCTCTCTTTTTCTTCGTCTTTCTTCTTCTCTCTTTCTTTATTTATATTTCTCTCTTTCTCTCTAAGGAGATTTCATCTCCCGTAGGCTTTTAAGCCTTTTCTCCCAAGATACACACTTTAAATGAATATACACACTTTAAATGACTCGGTAACCTTAATTCGAGCCAAACGAACTTAAATTATTTCGGAACCTAAATAAACCCCAAGTACAGTCATTTCGACTTTCTCGACCCTTCCGAAAACAACTAGATCCTCAGAACTTCCATTCGAAACACTTTCTAACAACTTCAAATTTTGACCTCAAAGCCAATTTAATTATTCTCCAATAAAATAATATTTATTTCTCCCAAAAATGAATAATTTATCGTCTCTAAAGTCTCCGGTTGTTACATTCTATTTGGAAGAATCTAAATGATATTGAAGCTTGTATAAACTCACAGTCAAATACAAAATAATCAGTAGAAGAACGTAAATGCGTATACGTAAGGATGAATGCAACAATCCTACAATAAGGCTCTACATCAAAGAACGCTGCGCTAAAACGTAAAAGGCTGCATAAATCCTAAGGACACTATAACCTGATGCTCTGATACCATCTGTGGCACGCTGCCTTTTAAAATAACGGGTGGCCAACCCTCTATCAAAATAAAACATTGGTCTCATATGGCTCATTCTTAGCATCACTATCGAAACATGATTAATTACTAACCACCTAGTTACTTGAACAAGCAGTGTCAAAATTTACCTTTCATTAACGTACAATAAGATTAACAAACCACAATAATTCCATACACAATAACCAATATAAATGAAACATTAAATATAGTCTAAAACTGAGATAAAAATTAAGGTTCCCAAATAAACCATCAGATAAGAATCCAATTAACAAATCTAACCAACTATAAATTCGAAAACATAACTCTGAATAAAAGGGGTAACATGACCAATAATACTAGAATAGAGAACCAAATCTAGAATATCAAGAATGAAATCGTCTACTTAAGGATCCTACAAGCTTCCACATCAACTGCATCTACGTGTACATGGAAATAAAAATCATCCTTGGCATCCCTATGGCTGTACACCTTAAAGGTTTGAAAATATATTTGAAACGGGTCAGAGCCCAAAACCTTTTAAAAATATTTATTAAGTAATTAAGATGCAGTAAATAAATATGCAGTTAAACTTTTCATATTTAGGTTGGTGTCATACTCTCATGAGATTACCCCTTACCTCTCAACTATTGTGCGCACCTAGCGCATACATCTTAACCCACGTAGTTACACTACCATGTCTAACTAGACTCGTTGCAAAATCTCCTTAGCACACTACCCTGACTCGAGTATTATGTAACTTTCATTTCTTAATTAGCTATGTCTTTCATTAGCTTATGAAACCAATAATCAATTTATAACTTTACTTCAGTCATTTAACCTCGTTCATCTTTAACTTATAAGCTCGTATATAATTAATTTACCACACTATTATACATATTATATAGAAATGTCACACAAGTATACTTACACACACACACACACACACACACACAGATATATATATATATATATATATATATATATATATATATATATTGCTCGTAATATATGTAACCGCATTCTCAAATGTCCTCCACATTCTGAAAGTGAACTCACTAGCATGCAATCGTGCTCCAGGAATGTCCACCACATTACGGGCAACTGAGCCGGAATCTCGACATCGGACCCAAAAAACACAAACGAACATTGGAGGCGATCATGGACTTATGTCCGTGATCATAACCATACTACATTATTTCACGATACTCTAATCCTACATCACACAGGCGTTCACACCACATATGACCCAGGGGAACGGTACTATCTTTACTGGAATTCGCCAGAGTGACCTCCCACGGCGCTCATCCTCCTTGATAGCACAGCGGGTAGGATAGGTATGTTCATATAAATATCATACACACAAATATTATTCACATTCGTATATATATTGTCTCTATACCCGTATATATAAATTTAATCATAAAACCTGGGTAACCAGTGCCTATCGCACAAAGCACTAGCCTGTAAATCCCGAGTCTATCTCACGACTCTTAATTAATTAAGTTCTCATGCTGTAAATAAAATAAAATAACGTTACCCTGATAAATTCCCTGACTTACCTAACCAACCCGTCATATAATCTGTAGGGACATATTTTTATAAGTTCGTTATCAATTTATTATGTCATATACCGTTACATCATCAAAGAGCATTCAAGAACATTCAAGCATCAAATATGCGTCCTAATATCAAGTTCTTCATCAAAAAGACTCCGCGAAGTTTACTTTGGTAAGATTCTGTTTTTAATACCTTAACTTTCCACTTAGAGCTTTTGGGATATTTTTACAAAATATTTTTTAAGTGTTGGAGCGGACTTTTTCGTCAAAATTTGAGAATGAGTATTTTTTCTAAGTCCTGAAGCGTACCACAATTTTGATGCCCAAGTTGTTCAAGCGAGATAGCTATCTCGTTCGAGCGACTTATAGATGTCGCGCGATATCATTTGAACGACATATGTACGTCGTTCGCGCGAGATCCTTATCTCGTTCGAATGAGCTCGTATATCGAGGCGGCGTGTTTTGTATAAATACTCATTAAATGGTTTCATTTTCATTAAGAAGTCCCAGCGTTTTGAAAGACAAAAAACTACGAAAGTGCAGAATCCTTTTGACTTCTTCTTTTAGGGTTTAATCCTTTTTTTGTTTTCAATTCAAAAAAATCCCATATGCTTTGGTGAATTGTTTTAGTGTTCAAGAACATTTCTTTGCTTTTGTTCAACCTCTGTGGAGAAGGCATCTCCATATTTGATCGGTGGATACCGAGCGTAGTCATTCTGCGTGTGAACGAGCCGAAGACGACGAACTGATGCCTAGAGAGTATTTCGCTATCTCTCGTATCTTTGAAGGTTTTCTGAAGGCACCGTGCATTACACACTTGTGGGCAATTATCAGGTTGTATGTAAGTCAAAAGTCTTGTGAATTCTTCAAAGTGTTATAAAAGGTTTTACCCGAAAGGGGATTTTTTCTGAACTGGTCGTCTTTATTTTTCATGCATGGTTTGAATGATTTATGATATTTAGATGCATGTTTAGGGGCTGAATTAATTTGGTTTAAATAGACTCTAATTAAATAAGGTTTACTTGAAAACTTGCGAATTAATTTAAATCGGTATCACACGCCGCATTTATTTGTTTACAAATTGGTATCAGAGCGGGTTACGCTAATTTATCGCATGATCCTGATTTTTCAAGGATTTTTTTTATACAATTTGACTTCTCACGTCGTCAAATTGGTATCTGAGCAGGTTACGCTAATTTATCGCGTATTCCTATTTTTCGTAAAATTTGTGTGATATTGATTTTTTTGAAATCAATTTTGTGAAAAATCGCAATTTTTTCTATGGAGCACTTATATAATCAGATGCCTGTTTTTGACGGGTCTAATTATGCCTACTGGAAAGCTCGCATGGAATCTTGTTTAAAATCCATTGATGAGCGTGTTTGGCTGCTTTGTGAAAATGGGTGGACTCCTCCCACTGTCACCGTTGAAAATACCACCTCTTTGAAACTCGTGTCAGCCTGGACTGAAGATGATTTTAAAATGTCTAATTTTAATTCACGTGGTTTGAGTGATATTTCTGGAGCCGTCACTCCCGACGAGTTCCACCGAATTATGACGTGCACCACGTCTAAAGAGGCATGGGATTTTTTGAAATTGACACATGAGGGTACGAACGCGGTTAAAGAATCAAAATTACAAAATTTGGCCACCCAATTTGAGTCTATCACCATGTCTGAGTCTGAATGCTTTGATGATTTTTATGCACGTTTATCGGACATTGTTAACACCAGTTTTAATTTGGGAGAGGTGATTGATAACACGCGTGTCGTTAAAAAGATTTTGAGATCTCTCCCCAAACGCTTTATTCCTAAAGTCACTGTTTTGAACTCTTTAGGAAATTTGAAATCACTTAAGTTGGAAGAACTTGTAGGAGACCTTCAAACCTATGAGATAGACATGTTTCCCCAAACCATTAAGGCTAAGGATAGAGGCGTTGCTTTAAAGACTCATTTTAAGAAAAAGAAAGAAAAAGTTTGAAAGTCCAATTTTTAGGGTTGGTTTGATTTTGATGATGTGGCCATGCTTGTGAATTTTTTTAAAAAGTTTCTCAAAATAAAAAAAAAGAAAATTCTTCCAATAAAAATAGATCTCTTGAGTCAAATAAAAAGAAAGTTGAGGCCAAAGATAGTGACAAGGAGGATGAGATCAGGTGCTTTGAGCGTGAGGGCAAAGGGCACATAGATAAATAGTGTCCTACTAGGATAAGGAGAAAGGCCAAAGAGACTGCTATGCCCGCCACATTTAGTGATAGTGAGGGTGATGAGGGAGATGAGTCTGATAAAGGTTTAGCACATGGGATGTGTGTAGCTTTTTTGAGTCGTGTGAGGACACCCACTTTGTCTCACGTTGATAGAGGTCATGAGAGCACCGGTGATGACTCGAGTGTTTCTAGTGGAGATGAGAGCGAATTTGAGAGTGGAGATGAAAGTGAGCTCCAAAAATATTTTAGAGATTTGTACACCGAGACCTTAAAAACAAAGAAGTATAATAGAGATTTAGGTCGTCGGGTTTTAGATTTGGAGAGAGATAAGGAAGTTTTAAAAAGGGAAAAGTGTGATTTGACCAACACGGTGTCTAGTCTGACGACACATGTATCCCAACTCGAGAGTTATCTCAAACATGTTAGGGAGGTCAAAGTCAATTTTGAGAACGCACCCAAGAAGGCTGAAAAGGTGGTTCTTAAGGGTAAAGGTGAGAAGTTAGGAATAAGTCATGACGGTGCTTCTACTTGCCAATTAGCATCCGAGTCGGTTCCCACTTTAGTGTTAGATTCATGTGAGTCTCACCCTAACCCACCTAGGCGTCCCATTCCTATTAGGAGAGCGCGTCCTAGAGTTTTTGAGAGAGGTGTTCCTAGGCCTATATATGTTTGTTCCCATTGCAAAAGGAGAGGAAAACTTAGGGAATTTTATTTTAAGTTGGGTTATGTGTCACATTTTTCTACTACACGTGTTTCTGCCACACATGCACCCACACATGATACTTTACATGCTCCTGGAAACTACATGAGAGAGTTTGCACATCTAGGTGAGCAAGTTAAGTTTTTAGTCAAAACGTCACAAAATTTGATGGAGGTTTTTCATAAGTTGGCACCACCTTAGGAAAACCCCTCCGCACCTAACGATTGAGGTTTGACTTGTTTACTAGCATAGGATGTTTTTCCATGATGATATTATTTTCCTATTGTAGTATGTATCATTTTTGTATGTTTTCCATTTTTTGAAAAATACAAAAAGATTTTATTTTGATAAAATTTTTGGAAAAAAAAATCCAAAAGTATTTTTGTATATTGTTTGCACCGTTTATGGATGGACACTTAGGATGATCGAGTCACAACATCATTCCATTTTTCATGTGACTATTTGATAGTGTTTTGAGATAATATGTCAATTCATCCATGTGCTTTATAATGTTTGGAGTCATTGAGATGTAATTAAGTGTTACTTCCTACATGTTTGACTCATGATTTCCTTTATTGCACACATGCACGAATTTGTTTGATTATTGTGCTTGTCTTATCACATGTTGGTTGGGTGTTTTCACTTCAATACCATCCTTAAAATGAACCAAGCGCGATAAAACTTGATAAGAAAGTTGTGCATGTAAGAGCCGTTTGTGAGTTTGTGTGCCTTATTTGAAAACGGTGAAGGGCTACGAAAGATTATAATTTATCCTTTGCGATTAAACTGCCGTTTAAATTGAACCTAAAAAATTGAGGAATTTTATTATCGGGGGTCCAAAGAGGTTTAAAAGAGACCAAAAAATTTAAAGGCAATAAAAAGAAATTCATGCCAATTATGGGCCAATTAGGTTTTTGCACCAATTCTCCAAAGTTTGAGAATTTAGTTTATAAACATCTAAAAAGAAAATATATATGAGGGAGTTTGGATGGAGAATTAAAATGGGTTTGTGCGTCCTTGAAAGTCTTGAAAAAGCGCTACATATTTTTGGACATTATTGGTGTGAAAATCACTTTGACTTTGATTTGTTGATTTGCATAAGACGATATCATCTATATTCAACAATTTTTAAACCTAAGGATACTTTTGATGTTCATTCGTTAGGGGTACACATATACATCGTGCACATATGATTAATTGAGTTTATTACCTATCGAATGTGTTCACACCCATATATTCCATTTCCATGGCTTGGTTGATTTAGTTTAAATCCATGGTGTGATTTTTGTATAAAAAATTTGAAAAATCAAAAATAGTTTGTGAAATTTTTGAGATACTCCTTTGCATGCGCGTAGTTTGATACTTGTTTGCTATTCATTTTATCATGACACTCTATGTTTTGATTTTTTCTTCTTATCTGTCTATTTGGGGACATCATAAAAAGGGGGAGAAAGAATTATCATGTTATGGGGGAGGTTTTGCATTATGGGGGAGATTTGATTTATTAAAGCTTTATTCTTATATCATTTCAAACTCAATGCGTTACGAAGGTATTTTTGCTTTATCTCATGTATGTAGGTACAAACATTGAAGATCATTATGTTGCACACCCTGATGAGAAAAACTTTGAGATTTGTTGAAGGCTTTTTGAAGAACTGTTTGAGATCTTGAAAATTTATTCATGGGAGGGTAGATTTGTATAGGCATTTTGGCATTTGATAATTCGGATTTTTTATGTATGTACCGGCATAGGCATAGGGGGGAATTTGTAAGGACATGGTTTTATAAGCCCGTTATCAATTTATTATGTCATATACCGCTACACCGTCGAAGATCATTCAAGAACATTCAAGCATCAAAGACGCGTCCGAATATCAAGTTCTTCATCAAAAAGACTCCACGAAGTTTGCTTTGGTAAGGTTATGTTTTTAATACCTTAACTTTCCACCTAGAGCTTTTGGGATATTTTTACAAAATATTTTCTAAGTGTTGGAGAGGACTTTTTCGTCAAAATTTGAGAATGAGTATTTTTTCTAAGTCCTGAAGCGTACCACAATTTTGATGCCCAAGTTGTTCAAGCGAGATAGCTATCTCGTTCGAGTGACTTATAGATATCGCGTGATATCATTTGAACGACATATGTACGTCGTTCGCGCGAGATCCTTATCTCGTTCGAATGAGCTCGTATACCGAGGCGGCGCGTTTTGTATAAATACTCATTAAATGGTTTCATTTTCATTAAGAAGTCCCAGCGTTTTGAAAGACAAAAAACTACGAAAGTGCAGAATCCTTTTGACTTCTTCTTTTAGGGTTTAATCCTTTTTTGTTTTCAATTCACAAAAATCCCATCTGCTTTGGTGAATTATTTTGGTGTTCAAGAACACTGCTTTGCTTTTGTTCAACCTATGTGGGGAAGGCATCTCTATATTTAATCGGTGGATACCGAGCGTAGTCATTTTGCGTGTGGACGAGTCGAAGATGACGAACCGACGCCTGGAGAGTATTTCACTTTCTCTCGTATCTTTGAAGGTTTGCAGAAGGAATCGTGCATTACACACTTGTGGGCGATTATCAGGTTGTATGTAAGTCAAAGGTCTTGTGAATTCTTCAAAGTGTTACAAAAGGTTTTACCCGAAAAGGGATTTTCCTGAATCGATCGTCTTTATTTTTGCATGCATGGTTTGAATGATTTATGACATTTAGATGCATGTTTAGGGGATGAATTAATTTGGTTTAAATAGACTCTAATTAAATAAGGTTTACCTGAAAACTTGCGAATTAATTTAAATCGGTATCATACACAGCATTTATTCATTTACATAATCATTTAAGTTTATTTGGTAATATCACTCCGATAAAACACTTAGAATTAACCCACCCAACCCGTTCATTTATTCTCGAATTTAATTCATCAATTCGATATTTAAACTTTATTGTGAATTATCTCTCTCATGATTTCTATTTCGAATTTAATTTCACACTCACCCCTAGGCAATAAAATCTCTTTAAATCACTCCACCAAACTCTCTCTAACCTTTAGGGCTTATAAATTTCATTTGGAACTCCCCCGAATTTACTCAATAACTAAACCCCAAATTTCTCCAAAAATCATATATCACTCATCGATAGATAATACCAAACTCCTTAAATTATGGTTCCAATAATTTATTTCAAGTTTTACACCTAAATTAACAAAATTTCCATTTTCTTTGCAACCGAATCGGGTCATAAATTTCTGGCAGATTAAACACCTTGTAGTAAAATTTTAATTTATCCCTCTACACAACTCCAAATGACCTCATCCAGATCTCATTGGAAAGCTAAGACCTAGACCTTTCCAGAAATATATGTCACATAATTTAATTCTAAGTAAAATTAAAACGGCACAAGTTTATAGTGATGTTAATAATTCTGGCAGATTGTCATCTTATGTTTATCAATCAAACCTAAGTCATTCAAGATTCATGTTCTTCAACCAAGAATCCAATAAGATTCCATCTTTATGTATCTCAAAACTCAAATTTCGAAATATAATATAATTCCATCAATCATAAATGGTTTTACTTCATCAATTGATCATCTAAACTACACATGATATCAATTTTATCAAAAACCACCATCTACATGTTAAAACCCTTTCGAAAATTTCTTTTATTCTACACCTACCATCATATGAACATGAATACACATCAATTTGATTTAAATCAACTTAATTGCTTACCTTGGATTGTTTATAGGTTCTGATCTCTCTCTTCTGTGTGTTGATTTTGATGATAGGATCCTTGAATCTCCTCCTAAACTAGCCTCTTCTAGCTTTCTCCTTTGATTTCTCTTTTTGATTCTCTCCCCCTTATCTCTTAGGGTCTAGAATAAATGTTATCGATGCCTCACATCTCTAAGCCTTATATTTTAGTTCACTAATCCCGAAATTAGGTTATTATCCTGCATTAACATGACCCAAATATCCATACGTGAGTCCGGACTAGTCTAAAAAGCTCTCGAAACCCAATTACTACCCCCGGGTACTCAATTTTGACTATTTCCGCCTATTTCGGATCAACCGTGCATTTGAAATCACCATCAGAGTCACTAAACATAATTATCTTATTTCATCCCAAAAATAGCCCGCACAAATGCTTCTGTTGCAATACCGTTAATTCTTATTATTTCTACTCTCATACGACGCACTACATTTGACTTAATTAAATTTACTTAAACACGCAGTAAATTTACCCCACACACACATATATATATAGTAATATTTTTATCACAAATTAATATTTACTAATTTCACATTATTTCCCATTTATATTAAATTGCGTCACACATGCGATTTAATCGCTAAAAAAATTACTCAAAATTACAGGGTGTTACATACTTCCCGCCTTACAAAGGAATTTCATCCTCGAAATTCGGATAAGTTTGGTACTAATAGTTCAGATACTTCCTCGCACGACATCCATATCTTTCCAAAGTCGAAACCATTATGCTATTCCCACTACACCTCCACTAATAACACTCTTCACCCTGACGGTCTATACACTTCCATTCAAACTAGTGACTAGTCCACTTCAGTCACCTTACACCGAAATACCCACTATTTTACTTACCATTTCACCTTTGTCACCCAATTTTTCTACTCCCTCTTCTAACTTACCCATACGCATACATTCAACCCATATATTTACACGTCTTTTCGTCGTGAACGATACTGAAAAATTCAACTAATTAGGTCGCCCATACACCGTATATCCTGTGCAAATATGCACAGATACCACAGGGCTCCAGTGGCCCTAGATCATCAAATAACTATTAGCTCACAGTTTTAACCCCATACACGTTCAACAACTAAAGTACTAAATCCATGCCCTAATGACCACACATCTCTCAACTCTCAACGCTCACTAAGGTTCATGCGTGAGACATCTCACAAGAGAAATCTAAATAAGGGACCTCCCGATACAGTACTACCTAGCATTATCAGTCATCGAGATCCGTAGGCCCAAAGCACATAACCAGGGTACCCAAAATCCTATCCCCATACATATAAATCAAATCGTCCACTTCGTCATCACTAAAGGAGTCATACAACACTACGCTCTCACTATCACTAAGCCTCCCGCGTGAAGTCAATAACGAGCTAAATCTCTCCACTCGACAGTAAACCTAATATACCCTGAATCACATCTGTAAAAGTCCTTACACACTGGGATCTAATATAACGACACAACTATACTCTCCAAAGTCTCCTATACAATATAGTATATATGTATGATCATCCCTCTTTCAGGTGATACCTTGCAAAATAATACATCCAACCCTGGAACAACGAATACAATAGTCTTTATATAACAGTCCACTACCACTCAAACCCTCGTTAACCAGTCACTACTCAGGATAATAATATGATCTACTCTCATAACTCTCAAAAGGACCAAAACCAACACACAATATAAAATTCATCTTCGTGTCCACACCCTCTCCCCTGTAGACGACACTGAAGAGCCCCATTATCTAACGATAAAGATATTCATAACAAGGTTGATACTGACAAAGCACACACTAAACTCAAGTAACATGTGGATTTTAGTGTTAATAATCCTATATTGTGACGCACCCGTATATCCAAAACTTTCCCCATACTTATAAGGACAAAACAAAATTTTACCTTCATTTGCTAACTACCTTGTCTGGTCTCCTCGCGTCGGAACTGACCCACAATTTACTGTAGATCCTTCTTCTTATGGCCCATTTCTCCAAAATCGAATTTTTTTTCTAGAAAAACCTTCTTGCCTCTGGCCTTGGCCCTGCTGGCCTCCCCTGCTATTCCCTTGGCTGTGGCAGCCTTGAGGAACAGGATGTTGCTATTGCTGTGAGTGAGGACCCTGCTAGCACTGTCTTAACCCACCGTCCTCGGGTTTGAAACCTCCTGATCAGAACCTCCTAAGGATCCCCTTGCCTGGAATATCGATTTGCAGATATTGTGCCCCACTGGCACCATTCTCACCTACCTTCCCAGCGTTTGCTCTCGTCTGATGAGTTATGTTTGGCGAAATCTTAACGATATTGAATCTTGTATAAGCTCACAATCAAATACAAAATAATTAGTAGAAGAACGTAAATGTTTGTATGTAAGGAGGAATGCAACAATTCTACAATAAGGCTCTATATCAAATAACGCTACGCTGAAACGTAAAAAGTTGCACAGATCCTAAGGACACTAGAACCTAATGCTCTGATACCATCTGTGACACCCCGCCTATTACTATAACAGGGGCCAACCCTCTATCAAAATAAAACGTTGGTCTCATATGGCTCATTCTTAGCATCACTGTCGAAACATGATTGATGAATTAATAACCACCTAGTTACTTTAACAAGCAGTGTCAAATTTTATCGTTCATTAACGTACAACAAGATTAACCAACCACAATAATTCCATAAACAATAACCAATATAAATGAAATGCAAAATAAAGTCTAAAACAGAGATAAACAATTAAGGTTCTCGAATAATCCATCGGGTGAGAATCCAATACATTAAATCCAACCGACTATAAATATGAAAACATAAGTTTCAATAAAAGGGGCAACATACCCAACAATACTAGAATAGAGAACCTAATCTAAAATATCAAGAATGAATTGAGCTACTCAAGAATCCTGCAAGCTTCCACATCAGCTGTAGCTACCTGTACCTAGAAAGAACAATCATCCTTAGCGTCCCTGTGGCTGGACACCTCAAAGTTTTGAAAATTGATTTGAAACAAGTTAGGGCCCAAAACCTTTTAAAAACATTTAGAAAGTAATTAAGATGTAGTAAATAAATATGCATTTTGAATTTTCATATTTAGGTTAGTGTCACACTCTCATGACATTACCCATCACCTCTCAACTACACACCTAGTGCATACATGTTAGCCCACCTTGTTACACAACCCTCTCTAATTAAACTCGTTACAAAATATCCTTAGCACAGTACCCTAACTCGAGTATTATCTAACTTTCATTTCTTAATTATCTATGTCTCTCATTAGCTTATTAAATCATTAATCAATTTATAACTTTACTCCAGTTATTTAACCACGTTCATCATTAACGCATAAGCTCGTGTATAATATACCACATTATTATATATGTTATGTAAAAATTTCACATAAGTATACTTACACACACACACACACACACATATATATATATATATGTAATCGCATTCCTGAATGTCCACCACATTCTAAAAGAGAGCTTACTAGCATGGTATCTTGCTCTAGGAATATCCAGCACATTATGGGCAACCGAGTCAAAATCTCATCACCGGACCCAACAATTACAAACGGACATTGGACGCGATCATGGCCTTAAGTATGTGTCCATAAACACACCACATTATTCCATAGTACTCCAACCCTACATCACACGGGCGTGCATAATACCTATGACCCTAGGGAACGGGATTACCTCTGTCGAGATTAGCCAGAGTGACCTCCCACGGCGTGCAACCTCCCTGATAGCATAACATGTAGGATAGGTATGTTTCATATAAATATCATAAACACATATTTTATTCACATTCGTATATATACTGTCTCTATACCTGTATATATAAATTTAATCACAAAACCCGGCTAACCCGTGCCTATCGCTCAAAGCACTAGCCTACAAATTCTCAGTCTATCTCACGACTCTTAATTAATTAAGTTATCACTCTTTAATTAAAATACAATAATTTCACCCTTCTAAAATTCCCACTCTTACCCAACTAGCCCGTTATATAATCATTCAAGTTTATTGAGTAACATCACTCCGATAAAACACCCAGACTTAACCCAACCAGCCCGTTCATTTATTCACGAATTTAACTCATCAATTTGATATTTATACTTTATCGTCAATTATCTCTCTCACGATTTCTAATTCGAATTTAATTACCCACTCACCCATAGGCGATAAAATCTCTTTAAATCACTCCACTAAACCCTCTCTGACCTTTAGGGCTTATAAATTTCATTTGGAACTCCCCGAAATTTACCCAATAACCAAACCCTAAAATTCTCCAAAAATCATCTATCATTTATTGATAGATAATCCCAAACTACTCAAATTATGGTTCCAATAATATTTTTCATGTTTTACACCTAAACTAACAAAATTGCCATTTTCTAAGTAACCGAATCGGGTCGTAAATTTTCTGGCAGATTAAACACCATGTAGTAAAATTGCAATTTCTCCCTAAAAAGAACTCCAAATGACTTAATTTATATCTCAATGGAAAGCTAAGACCTATTCCTTTCCAAACATCTATGGAACGCAATCTAATTCTAAGTAAAATTAAAATGGCATAAGTTTAAAGTAACGTAAAAAATTCTAGCAGATTGTCATCTTTTGTTTATCAATTAAACCCTAAGTCATTCAAGATTCATGTTCTTCAACCAAGAGCCCAAAAAGATTCCATATTTATGTATTTTGAAACTCAAATTTTGAAATATAATCTAATTCCATCATTCATAAATGGTTTTACTTCATCAATTGATCGTCTAAACTACACGTGATACTAATTTCATAAAAAACGTCCATTTACATGTGAGAACCCTTCCCAAAATTTCTTTTGCGCTACACCTACCATAATATGGACATGAATACACCTCAATTCAATTTAAATCAAGTTAATTACTTTCATGTGATTGTTTGTGGGGTCTGATCTCTCTCTTGTGTGTCTTGATTTGATGATAGGATCCTTGAATCTCCTCCCAAATTAGCCTCTTCTAGCTTTCTCCTTTGATTTCTCTTCTTCCTCCTCTCTCCCTTCTCTCTAAAGGTTTAGAATAAATTTTATGGTTGTCTCACATATCTAAGACTTATATTTTAATTCACTAATCCTGAAATTAGGTTATTAACCCATATCAAAATGACCCAAATACTACTACGTGAGCCCGGGCTAGTCTAAAATGCCCCCGGAACCCAATTACTACCCCAAGTACCAAAATATAAATATTTCTACCTATTCCGGATCAACCATGAACTCGAAATCACCATCTAACTCACTAAACATAATTATCTATTTCTTTTAAAAAGTAGCCCATACAAATGCCTCGGTTGCGATACCATCAATTCCCATCGTTTCTACTCACATACAATGCACTACAATTGACTTAATTAAATTTACTTAAACACGCTAGTAAATTTACCACATATATATTAATCTTATTCTCAAAAATTAGTATTTACTAATTTCACATTATTTTCATTTATATTAAATTGTGTCAAACGTGCGATTTAACCGCTAAAATAAATTACTCAAAATTACAGGGTGTTACTGTCATCAATGAAAATAATTTATTTATTGAGGAGATTAATGGAGAGGTATAGGGAGAAAAAGAAGTACCTTCATATGATTTTTATATATTTGGTGAAGGTGTATGGTAGGATATCAAAAGATATAATATGGTGGGTTCTACATAAAAAAGGAGTGATTCGTAGATATATTTATGTGGTCAAGGGTATATATGGTGGGGCCATGACCATAGTAAGAACATCAGATGGAGAAAGTAGTGAATTCCCAATTATCGTAGGTCTACACCAAGGTTCAACACTAAGTCCTTATCTCTTTGCTCTTGTTATGGATGAGTTGATTTGGAAAATAGAGGACGAGGTGCCGTGGTGTAAAATATTTGTAGATGATATGGTTTTAGTGGATAAGACTAAGACGGAGATTAATGCTAAATTAGAATTGTGGAGAGAAACTCAAGAAACAAGAAGATTTAAAATAAGCATTACTAAAACAAAATATGTGGAGTGTAATTTTAATAGTATTAGGAGGACAAAAGTGGATATGGTGAAATTGGAGGGTAAAAAGATTGTTTCATGTGACGGTATGGTCATAGTGCGACTTGGCTTATAATGAGTGCGGATGAACCGAGTGTGGTCATTGCATCTTGGCAACAGGGTGCGCTCTTGTTTGAAATATCCCTTGTTTACATAAGTTTCATGTATATGTGGCTGCACATTCTATAACACGGTTTTCTCGTAGTATCGAGTTTCCTTAGGATTAACGATCTTATAAATTGGCCGGTATAACAATTAGAGACTCTAGTGTAAAGAGAAGAATTATCATTCGAGGATATTGTAAGGTGTTAGAACTGTAAAAAAACTTGTTACATAATGTTTTTTTGCCACAATGAGTGGATTGGTACAATACTCAGGTGAATGCTCCATAGTTAGATGCCTAGGGTGATCATAGGTTCACAGGGGAATATTTTGGAAGGAGTTAGTCGGGCGCACGATTGTGACTTAGGTTGTGTATTGCTCCTCGAGGTGAGTAACTAGCTATGCGAGGTTAGTATCAAGTTTTGGTGAATTTTATGGTCAGGAGGACCCGATAATTCAGGAGACTCAGGATAAGTAGTCCTAGGAATTGAAACAAATTTTGATGACGGACTGGGGGTTAGTTGTGTCATTTTCCTCTTAGGCGAGTGTTGATCACTAGAGAGTGTTGCTCGAAAGAGGCTCCGATATGCTCTGGGTATTAGCAAAGGAGCCTTAGGACTTGGTTGAGCATGACCATCGAGTAAGTGGAGAATCGATGACTATTATGTGAATTTGATGGCTAGCCTTATGATGAGCGTTAGAACATGTTGTACGTCGAGCTCTTTGGTGGCGGCCCTTGTGAAAGGCATATGATGACTTTTAGGTGATTGAGGACTTCGATGATATATCCTTGAAGGATTCCTATGACTTGGAATATGGGTTGATAAAACCCCAGGAACTTGAACAATTAATGGATTGATAAGTTCGAGGATGAAATTTCCTAAAAAAGGAAGAATGTAACACTTGCCCTCGCGACTTTGACCGTACCCAAGTGATTCTGTGACTTTATGTGACTCAATTAGGATTTGGACCTTGTGAGATAAACTATGGGACGAATTTCGATAATATAGTGGCCTTGGTGCATTTAATTAGAAGAATAATGAACTTCAGGTAATATTTAAAAAATTCAGGGTCGTTCGAATGACACCAGAATTCATTCGAATGAGACAAATCTCATTCGAATGATTTTTTAATGACCAATAAGGCACCTCTATCTAGAAATGGCTACCCTCATTATAACCTCGTTCGAAGTACATATGAGTGAGATGTCTTTCTCGTTTGAACGAGTGGCAGCCTAGTTCGAATTAAATGGAATTCTCATTCGAACAAGACGTTCAAAATTCAATTTCGATAGTTTGAAAATTGTTGTCAAAATGTGGACCATTAGATGAAGATATGTGTTACGCTCCTGCAACAACAGATCAATTCGTAAATGGGGTTTGGGGAATTATGGGGATTTCATCCCCAAAGGGTTTTGGGGTATTAATGAATGCTAGGGCTATTTGGGGCTCATTTTTAATCATATTTCTTTCTCTCTCTCTCTAGCTTTTGATACCTCCACCTCCTCCTACCACCCTAGCATTACCACCCCTCCACCCTAAACCATCATATTCACCTTATATTCCACCATATATAAGCCTATAAAACCCACCTACACCATTTATTAGTCAAGATGTAAATTCATAGAGTTGTTGGTGGTGGTGTTTGAAGAAGAAAAGTAAAGGATTGATGAAATTTGAAGGGGGTCTTGCTTGGAGCTTTCATGGAGACAAGCTTGGTGGAAATTGGCAACCTCTTTAAGGCCACTTTAGGAGGTGAAAGGTTGCCATCTTCTTCTACATTTCATCCTACCATTGTTGGAGCTTCTTGAAGGGGGGGGGGGGGGGGGGAGTCTACCCTTTATGTTTAAGACTCTATTTTCCTAGAATTTAGTCGTACGTGTAGAGCTTGTAAGAGTAGGATGCATGGATGATTTATGATGGTATTTCTAATGTTTGTGTAAAATGGCATATAAAGGAATTAAGAGCGTTGAGTAAAATGATATATTTCAAGAAAACTTGGTGTTAAACATTTCATGGAATAAAGTGGTTTAAAAAATAATATTTATCTTCTTAAAGATATTTTATGAACCAAGGTTTCAAGTTTTTCTTATAAAATTTGGGATTTTTATAAAGATATGAATTTATTTATGTTTTGAAAGGAAAAAAAAAGTCGTTAGTATTGAAAAGCATGTTGTTGCAAATGTTATGAAATTTCTTGAATAAATAATGTGTTAAACTCATTTTCTTGGATTTTAGGACTTAAAATTCCTCTTTCCATGTGTATAAACTCATAGTATTTTGATTATATGCCTATAAACAAGTTTAGTGGAGGTTTTAATGAGTTTTAACTTCAAATAAAGAAAATAGAAATTGCAACCCATAAAGTGTTTGAATAAGTGTTGAAAATGTGATGAGTGTGTGGTCTTAAGACTACATGTGTAAATAAAGGAAAATGGTATTTTTCTTATGTAGTAGTCTTCAAAATGTTCAACGATTTCTTAGAGAAAGAAAGTAATGATATAAATATATTTCCAAATTGCGAAGTATGTTACTCCAAAATGTTAAATAACTGTTAGTAAGTTACAAAAATTAAGAAGGTGGTGCGTATAACTTGATAATATTTTTGGGAAAATACCTCTTATAAAAATGGAGGAAAAATGCAATTTTGGAAATAAATGGGCAAAATGGTAATTTTACATAAAGTTGAACATTTTTATGTAATAAAATTTTGTAAATGGTGTTACACAAATATTCCTAAATGAAAGTGATTTTGGAATAAAATCAACGTAAGTGTGTAAAGGACACGAAATGATAATCTTTAAAGTGTAACGCAAGGTGGGGTGAAACCTCGGGTTTTGGCCTTGGACGGTAGAAGGTGTAATAATGTGGACATTTTAAATATGTTAAAACACATTACTATGGACTTGGATGACACCAGAAATAATTAAGAAGGATTAGGTGCCCGATGGTGAAAGACCCAAAATCACTGACCAGAGCATATGGTAGTATAGCCTGCGGTATGGAGCCCATTAAAGTAAGCATATATTTTGAAGATTCTTAGAGAAGATAATAAGAAAAGTGGAACATGTCAAGAAATGGGTTTCAAGGTGAATATAAGAAAATACAACCTAAGTTGAAATAAATTGATAAATGTTTAGGTTGAAAGATAATGGGGATAAGTAATGTGAAAAATTGGCTAATGTCCATGACATAAAAAGAATGGTAAAGTGAAGTGATTAAATGGATAATTAAGTACCCTAATGAGGTTTAATTCATAATCAACACAAGGGTATGTTTATTATTGGCTTTTAAGGAAAATACATATTTTTATTTTACGTTAGTAGGTCTGTATGCTTGGATTCCCGAGACACTTATCATGGATCCTTCACGTAGATTGATGAAATTTTGAATCGCATACTATATAATTGAAACATTAATTAGATAAAACTGGACTAGTAAAATTATTTAGGCTATCTCATCTCACTTCACACCTAATGCTCGGGTCGGACCGGTTGACCATGGGTAACCTATAAATTCGAGTCGGGGCACTAAATTCTGTGGTTTGACGGTATCAACAAGGTTGTAGAGTGTTGGCCAAAGGTTTTTCTAGTAGTGTAAGTTAGTTGATGAGTGCATTACATACAAATGGGAGACTTCAATGCAAGTGGACTTAAGTGGACGCAGTTTATGAAACATCGGTGGGATTTTCACCATCCCTCAAAATTATTTACAAAAGCTTTATCAGATATTCAGGAGGTATGGAACTATAATGGGGCTACTATAAGTTGATCTTGAGGTATTACGCAATGAAATACCTTAGTTTTGAGGGTTAAATGTCCTTGGGAGGTCATTCCTCTTCAATTTAAGGTATGCTATAAGCGTCAAACATGAAAGAACTTTGGTGATATGACCTCTTAGATTAGTTGAAGAGATATGTAGAAATGACTGACCTTTACAGGGGAAAATAATGATGACTTATGTCTTCTATTATATTGGCCTTTCCTTGAGAGAAGCAGAGATCTTGGGGGCCAAGAAGTGGTTTGTCTGAGGTATGATTCTAGCCTTAAAACCTAAGTTCTTGTATGAGGGTAGTCGAGGAGTCTATAAGCCTTTTAAATACCATAGGTTAAATAGGATATTGTCAGTAGCTCCTTATTTATTCTTTTAAAGATTTCAATGGGAAACACTTAACTATTTATGAAAGTTGGGGTAAGGTTGTAACTAACCACCAATATTCTCGTCATAATTAGATTGTATTGGGAAGGCACTTCACTAGGTTATGGACAAGGTTTAGGGCCGATAGAACTAATGTGATTGAAGGGATTGAAGTGTTTGATCTTAGAGGGTGAAGGAACTAGAACTCTAGGCCTCGGGGATATAAAAGATCCCCTTGGGTTGGGTTGAATCCTTCATCATTTACTCCAAATATATATCCTTTCTTTGGAATTCTTTAAAATTAAACCCATTTTATTTCCAATAATATTTGTTGAAAACATTTTCCCTTCAAAAGTCCTGGACCTCAATCCCTGGTCGATTGTTGGTCCTTATGTTTCTCTGCCTCCAGTTATGGAGCCAAAGGTTACGACCTATGATCGTCTCTCCACTTGGTCTGTTTTATCTAGTTAAAATGTGATTAGTTATTAAGGAGTTCACAATCATAATTTTGATGGCGGGGTCACTCTATTTCTTAGACCTCTAAAAAAAACTTGGAGGGAAACTAGAAGACCTATTAGATTTTTGAGAATGTTACCGTAAGGTTCGCAAGGCCTAATAAGAATTATTGTTCAATGGTCACTCAACACGCGAGTTTAAATGAAAGATTCCTATAATATGGGGATATATTCCCACTGTCCTTGTCGGTGGTGAGGATTTTAAAATACATTAAGATATCCCATTATAAATTGGTGGCTAACTCATCGAGGTAGAAATTGAGCGTCCGTGTAATACGCTAATCGTTGTTATCGGCTTTCGACCGTAATACAAAAAAACTAAACTCAAACTACACTCTTATGGAGTATAGTGGCTAGTTTAAGTATTGAATCCACAGGGAATGTTTGATAGATTTTAATTAATTTATTACTTCTAAAATAAAGTGTAAAAGATGATGATGGGGTGAGAAAGGAAAAAGGGAAAAAATAAAGAAGTTAACTAAAACTAATTAAGACTTAAGCAAAGAATAAGAAAAAGGGATTAGGATCACATCCGCGCCATGGGATAAACAACGCATATAAAGAATTTTGATTCAAAACATTTAACTGAGAATATTCAATTGATTATAAACATCAAACATTAAGAAATTTAATTCAACAATGAAAGATTAAACTTTCGCTTGAATATGGTCACTAGTCGATTAATTTCGGAATATCGCTATAAACACTAAACTTGCATGACAAAGAAATTTAGATGTCTAATATTCCAAATTTAATACGCGAGGTTTCAATTAATTATATTTCTACCCAAAACCTAACTATCAAAACTCAACACCCATAAATGGCGAAAACATGATCCCAACCCTTGAACTAGCTCCTAAACCTGATGGTGTTAACAACCCAAGAATACATTAACAAGCATGTGAAAATAAGGAAAGAATAATAAAAGTGCTAAAATTTAAGGTTACCAAGGTTGAAGAACACAAACATGCAAGAAGAAATCAAAGCTTGAAGAAAAACCGGAAAAGCTCTTAAGTTAAAGGTGCAAAATAAGTAAATTATTCTCCTAAATGTTCCACCTTGATTAGGAGCTTTAAAATGAATTAAATACATGTTAAAAGAACCCTAATGACTAAATATATAGGTTAGAAGTCATTTAGAAGAGTCCTCAAAACATAAAACTCTCTAGGCTAAAAAAATAGGGCCAAAATAAAAATCCTGCTTTGGGAAATTTGTCACGCTTTTAAAGCATGACTAATCTTTATCACGGATCTGACATTTGAGCAATGAAGAATCGGTTCCCTTAAATCGAAACAGTTCTAGTTTTCCAGCCTATCAAATCGGTTCTATAAAAACCGAACCAGTTATACTTTCAGCCTTCCTTAGTTTTGCCTCTTTGATTCTTCATCTTCAAACGGGCTTAACTTCTTCATCGTAACTCGGATTGAAGTGATTTTTTTTCTAGTATTCTTGTGACTTTAAGATCTTAAATTTTTTTTGGTCCCAACTCTGGCATAAGGCTGAAAGATTACGAAAATTCCCTTCAACTCCCCGTTTCTTAGTTTCTTTCACCGTTTCGAGTTCTCTCTTCCATTTACTTGCATGAAATACCTATAAAACACAAGAGAAATACACAAAACATGAAATAATCATCAAAAAGGGTTAGTAGCATGAATATGAGATATATTCGGGTTAAATGCAATGCATGGGACCATAAAAGTACTGAAATTAAGGGGATAAATATGAAGAATTTATGACTAATCAAATCCCCCTAACTTTGAATGTTGCGTGTCCTAAGTGATGTAAAAGCATAAGAACATTAGTTAAGAACCCTTCAAAAACTTTATTGGGATAGGATACCTTTTTCGCGGGCAAGCGATTACATTTAGCATATGCAACAAGCCTTTAAACCCCTAGGTCACTCTAGTAGGACGAGTGGTGTCTCGTGAGGATTTGAAGTGAATATAACCACAAAATTTATTTTTCGACTCAAAGAAACTCAAAATAAATAAAAACTGTACAATTTAAATTCCCCAAAAATAGTCACCTTAAATTTATATTCACAAGTCTCAATTCGTAGTATGTGTGTGTTTGTATGCGAAGCCAAAAATTAAACCGCCAACTTCCACCGATTGATCATTATGTTACATTTTCGAAAAGTCATTTTGATTCAAATTATCACAAATAATCTCTCAAACGAATCTTTTGGAATGTGGCAAATTCTCTACGTATGCATGATATAAAGAGTAAATGTAATGGACACAATTTCACGCCCACGAATTTGAATGTCGGAATTATTTGAGGTGAAAAGATCTCTTCAATGGAATACGGTCATTAAAAAATGGGAAAGCTCGTCTTTTTTCCACACCAGTTAATCTCTCTTTTTATCTTTCCGTGTCTTAGCTCTCCACACGGTAATTAATTTTGAAATTCGAATTCAGTTAGAACTTTTTCGGGTTTAAGGTGTATTGGGTATACAGATGGGAATGGATTGGAAATTCGGAACTGGAAATTTTTCTTACAATGTCCGTTAGTGATTTTTCGGGCTTTTGCTCATTTTTCTCTTCTTTTTTTCTATTTTTCACAATTTTCTTTTCTTGCTATTTTTGTCGAGCATTTTTTTTCCTTGATCCTTTTTAGTGCACCATTTGGACTCGATTGATGAATTTATTGATTTTCACAATTCCAGGTTAATTGGTTTATTTGGGTTACAAATGAGAAGGGAAAATTTTTATTAGGCTCAAATTGGGTTGCAAATGGATAATTTCTCACAAATTTTTATGGCTAATATTTTTGAGTAAATAAATGAAGGCCTACTTCATTGTCTGAATTTCTAAGTATTTTACCATATGCGTCTCGAGATTAATTTACTTTGGAGATATTATTAGCGCGTATTCAAGACAACATCTCACTCATTTCCCGTAACCAATCAAAACAAAAGAATTGAGATCCTCAACGACTTATTTAACACTAAAAAGAGCATTGAGTTAACCATTAACTCAGATTGATTTAAATACTATAAAAAATTGATAGGCTCAAAATCTCATTGGGTTAATAATCTCCACACTTATTCGTAAAGTCGTCAATTTTCACACAATTTTCATCTTTGGTCAATTTCAGCTTAGTGCATTTGTTTTTTACAATTTGAGACTTAAAACAAAATTTCAAGACATTTTTGAAAAAATGAAATTCCAATTTTTATTTATTTTGAAGGAAAATAGTTTTCGAATTTTTTTTTTCAACTTTTTTTAAATTTTTTTGAAATTTTCTATAAAAGCATACTCGGAACGAACATCTGATCAAGTCAATGAATCTAAACAAAAAATGGAAAGAATATCCCACACCCACTAACTTAAATGTTACATTGTCCTCAATGAGAATCAAGAACACAATACAAAGAGAGGAAAATAAAGAAATTACCCAAAATGGAGCAATCCCCAAGAAGTACGAGTCCATTGAATCTAAAAAACATGTTAGAACCAAGCATAACAAAAAAAGAATAACAAAAACTTTAACTAATCACACTAGACTTATAAAAAAAGGAATAAAGGAAAAACTAACTATTTACAACCTACGATTTGAACTTTTAATAAGTTATACACAAGAAGTCAAAAAATTTAAGGGTCCACCTAAAATACGATATGACTTTGAATGATAATCGGTGTACCCTCACTTTCACGTATGCCTCCAAAAAAATAAGAATTCCATTTGAACAACAGAAGGCATGTGTAAGGCGGAAGAAATGAACCATCACCAATAAAAAAAATTAAATGGATGATGGGGGACAAGTACAATTGGGATCTAAGAAAAATAGAATCACCTCCCAAAGATTTCTCAAGTAGTATGGTGAGCGGGGAGCATAAAAAGGAAGAATCCATCTTGAAAAGCAATTCACACAAAGAGTCCTCATAGATAAAAGGTTTAAAAGTTTCAAAAGTTTCAACCGACTCATAGGAATCTAGCTATACTTGTAATGGTTCAATCATGGAGAATGAAAATGGATATGAAATAAACTCAATGTCAGTGATTCATCATCTTGGAGATTGAATTTTAAGGGAGAAAGACTCACTTTCAATGAGATGTTCTTTCAAAAAAGTTTGAGGTGAGACACAAGTCTCGACCTCTTCTTTGTTTTCCAAATATGAACGAAACTCATTGCAAAGTGCGGAAATTTCCTGAACAACACCATTATCGATATTCATTGCATTTTGGGTGGAAAGATAATTCATTGAGATTTAGGTGAAATGAAGTATGGTTTCTTCCCAATTAGGCTCCCTTGATCAAGAACCTCGAATTCCTCATTTGGTTGAAAACATTCTTCAACTTCAAAAATATCGGAAGAAAAATCATCGTTGGATTAGAATAATGCATCCAACTCTTGCTCCCCAAAATGATTTTCTTCCCGATATTTGTTTACAAGCCTTTCATTCTCAAGAATTGAAGGCCCTCACCAATGGTAATAGGTCGAGGAACGAATTCTTGAGAATAAAAGTTTGAAAGTGATTTTCTTCCCTATATTTGGTTTCAATCCTTTCATTCTCAAGAATTTGAAGGCCCTCACCAATGGTAATAGGTCGAGGCGTGGATTCTTGAGTACAAAAGGTCTGAAAACGATTTTCTTCGTGATATTTGTTTTCAAACCTTTCATTCTCAAGAATTCAAAGCCCCTCACCATTGGTAATAGGTCTAGGTGCGGATTCTTGAGAATAAAAGGCTTGAGAACTATTCCCATATGAACCATTATAATTACCGAACTCACTATAAAAAGACATGATTACCGAATAGTTTGTAGATGGAAAATTCACGTAAAGACGTGTGTGATCGATGATTCAAAGTTTCTTAGCGCTCAAATGTGCAAGCCTGCAAAAAGGGTTAAAACAAAAAAATACAAAATAAAGAAAAAAAATTACTACGAAATAGTAAATCAATTACAATCTATAACAAAAATTTCCTCGACAACGGTGCCATTTTGATCAAGGTGGAAACTGAGCGTCCGTGTAATACACTAATCGTTATTATCGACTTTCGACCGCAATACTAAACTTTAACTACACTCTTATGGAGTATAACGGCTAGTTTGGGTATCGAATCCACAGTGAATGTTTAATAGATTTTAATTGATTTATTACTTCTAGAAGAAAGTGTAAAAGATGATGATGGGGTGAGAAAGGAAAAAGGAAAAATAAAGAAGTTAACTAAAACTATTTAAAACTTAAGCAAAGAATAAGAAAACCAGATTAGGATCACATCCCCGCCATGGTCTAAAACAACACGTAAAAAGGATTTTGATCCAAAAACATTTAAATGAGCATATTCAATTGATTATAAATATCAAACATGAAGAAATTTAATTCAACAATTAAAGATTAAACTTTCGTTCGAATAGGGTCACAAGTGGATTAATTTTGAAATATCGCTATAAACACTAACGTTAAATGACAAAGAAAACTAAACGCCTAATATTCAAACTTTAATACACGAGGTTTCAATTAATTGTATTTCTATTCAAAATCTAACTTTCAAAATTCAACACCTGTAAATGGCGGAAACATGATCCCAACCCTTGAACTAGCTCCTAAACATGATGATATTAACAACCCAAGAATCCATTAACAAGCATGTGTAAATAAGGAAAGAATAATAAAAGTACTAGAATTTAAGGTTACTAAGGTTAAAGAACACAAACATGCAAGAAGAAATCAAAGCTTGAAGAAAAACCGAAAAAAGCTCTTGAATTAAAGGTGAAAAATACATAAATGATTCTCCTAAATGTTCCTCCTTAATTAGGAGTTTTACAATGAATGAAATACATGTTAAAAGAACCCTGATGACTAAATTTATAGGTTAGAAGTCATTTAGAAGAGTACTCAAAACATAAAACTCTCTAGGCTAAAAAATAACGCAAAATATAAATCTCGCTTCTGGAATTTTGTCACGCTTTTTAAAGCGTGACAAATCTTTATCACGGATCTGGCACGTGAATAATGGCGAACAGGTTCCCTTAAACTGAATTGGTTTTGGTTTTCCAACCTATCGAACCGGTTCGACTTTCAGTATTTCCTTAGTTTGGCCTTTTTGATTATTCATCTTCAAATGGGCATAACTTCTTCACTGTAACTCGAATTGAGGTGCCGTTTTTTCAGTATTCTTGTAACTTCAAGTTCTTCAACTTTTCAGTCGGCCCCACCTCTAGATTAAGGCTGAAAAATTACGAAAATTCCCTTCAACTCCCCGTTTCTTAGTTTCTTTCACTGTTTTGAGTTCTCTCTTCCATCTACTTGCACGAACTGTAAAACACAAGAGAAATACACAAAATGCGAAATACTCACCAAAAATGGTTAATATCATGAATATGAGATAAATTAGGGTAAAATGGAATGCACGGGACCATAAAAGTACAGAAATTAAGGGGATAAATACGAAGAATTTATGCCAAATCACTTCCTATAATATGGAAAAATATTTTCACTGTCCTTGTCGGTGGTGAGGATTTTGAAAGACATTAAGATATCCCATTATAAATTGGTGGCTAACACATGGAGAGCTCTGATGGACATAGTCTTGTCTTTCAGGGAGTTCAACGGAGGCAAGCATGATGTTTTACCGGATCAATTCCTCAAGTTGTACATAGTCCATGAACCGAAGAAGGCTAACAAAAAAGGTTAGAAGTACATAGCTCCTAAGGACAAGGTGGTGTTTGTTGAGGACATGAATAATCCTCCCAAGAATTGGAATGAGATATTTTTTTTATTTGGTGGAGTTTGGGCCACCCCAAACCATGCTGAGCCCACTGCTTGCCCTACCCTCTAGTTTATTCCTCCGATTGTGGGTAAGTTAAAATTTTCCTTTGCTCTTGTAGTTAAGTTGACCTCTATTATGAGTCTCAATAATATTTTTTATTTTGTAGTGGTTGTTAAGACCTTTTAGGAGGAAGGGGATAAGGCTACTAAAGACTAGAAGTTGGCCTCCACCTATTTCGAGATCCTTGTCATAATTAAACGTCTCTTCAATTATGGGTTGGGACTTGAGCCCAAGGCTTTGACCTTTGGAGATGCCCATATGGTCCCAAAATTCATGGTTGGGGATACGTTAGTGTCCGATCCCTTTGTCTTGGTGTCTTGGAAGAGGAAGATAGTTACTCAGATTTCCATTGAAGTTCCTAAGGCCTCTGAGGGTGAGGAAGACTAACCCAAGGTTAAGTTCGAGCTCCCCCCCAAGCTTGAAGATGTCCTCCCCTCAAATAATGAGCCAATTTTTTCAAGAGTCGGAATATTCTCCCTATAAGTATCTTTCCTTTTGTTTCTCCCATTATTGACCTCATTTTTAGTTCTCTGCTAGATAATCTTTGACTAATTATTGAACCAGTAGATGAACGAGAGGAATGGAGGATATCTAGGCGGCTTGCCAAATAAATTCTTGTTGAGGATACCATGAGGAAAAATAAGAGATCCAAGGCCACAAAACGTGTTCCACGTATCACTGTTGCGAAAATATATGAAAGGCTCGACTCGGGTTATTTCGCCTACCGAGCAAAAAGTTTGTGATAACTTGATGTACAATGTTAGGCCAATTATGATATTAGACTGAGATGTTAAACGATTATGGAATAAGAATGTTAGGTTAGTAAAGGTACAAGGGGATGAGAATGAGAATAATGTCACATGGGAAGGCGGGAATAAGATACGGAAGTCGCATCCTGAATTATTTTTGTAATATTCTATGTCGAGAAATCTCAGGATGAGATTCCTTTGAGGCATGTATAATGTAACAACCTCAATTTTCACGAATGTATTTCTAGTTAAAATTTGAACCTCCAGTTTATTTCTTTCGTTCGCCAAATTTTATCGATACGATTGCCCTTAAATTTTTGCAAGAGATTACAAGTATCTATATGTGTGTGTGTGTGTATATATATATATATATATATATATAGTGTATATATATATATATATATATATATATATATATATATATATATATATATATATATATATATATATATATATATATATATATATATATATGAATACAATGGAAAAATATATATATTTATGTCAATAAATAAAAAGTAGAATGAATAGAAATGTACAATTTTTTTTTGTCACGCACGTCGCCTTATTCAAAACACGATGCCCATGTAAATTGTGTCACTTTGTGTCATAGGTACATTTTATAAGTTTAAAAAAACTCTAAGCGTGAGATTTTTTTTTGTAGTTGTCAATGATTTTTGTAAAAATAAAACTATTAAAAAAAAGAGAGGAAAAGTGACGAATTTGAGAAAAGGGGAAGAGAGAGGAGTATATGCGTGGGAAGTGTGGGAAGATGATAATTAAAAATGATGGTGCATGAAATGAGTGGAATAAAATAAATAATAGTTTATCTAATAAAAAGATAGAGGAGTGTGGGATGTGAAGTAAATGTGTTAGTAGGTAGGTAATAAAAAAATTAAAAAGAAAGGAAGATGATGGGTATGTATGTGGAAAGGAAATAAAGCAAGAAAATATGATGAATGGGTGTACGAGTGTGTTTGATATAATTATGTAGTAAATATTAACAAGATAAAAAGAAGTTAAAAAGAGAGATGATGAAATGATACAAAATTTCGTACTAGAGGGTGGGGGGGGTGGCTACCCACTCTTCCTTTTATTAGTTACCAAGCGAAAAATATTCCTTAATTAGAGGTTTAAGAGAAGAAGAGGAAGAAATACCCAAAAAAATAGGAGGATTAATCAAGGAGGGAAGCTTGGATTATTTGAAAATTATTTTTCATCTTCATTAAAACCTAGATATTATTTCAAGGTGAATCACAATTGTTCCTTTATTTTAGAATATGCTAAATATATTTTAATTGCATAAAGTAAATTGTTGAAATTGGAATCTCCATGCGACGTAAAATAAAACCAAATTATGTAAATATTTATGTACATATATATATATAGGTAAAGTTCATGAGCGAATACAATAACTCGATGGTATGTATATAATAGACATAAAGATAGAGAAAGTGAGATGGATAGGATGTACAAATCCCAAATCTTGTCCATTTTATCCTCTCCAATCTTGTCTCATGACCATAACCACAATATAAACATGCTTGTTGAAGCAACAATTTAAATAAATGCAAAATTAAGGTAGAGAACGAAATTACCCAATTTAGGAGCAAATAAATCGACCTAGAAAATATAAGAAATTCGGAAGCAGTAAATCAGGCTGAGTCGCGGACAATGTCGGTCTCTTTAAGGTGTTTCGCGGCTCTGCCTCCAATTTGTACTGACAGATGAAAGCCTCGCCACCCTCAGAATAAAACAACCCCAAAATACGAACTGATAGCTCACACCAGATTCGTTCAACGAACACCCATTCTGTAATATATATATATTGCTCGATTCTAATATAATTAATCCGAATATGTGAGATTAATTATTCTTGGAGGAAAACAAAATTTGAGAACTGTGAGGAATAAAAAATTTCGGAACTGTTTGTTGAGGAGAGAAAATGGATTGAGAACTGTTGTCAAAAACGAAGGTTTCAACCTCCTTTTATTACGAAAAAAATTAACGTTAGTGGGCAAAAAACGTGGGAGAAAAAACAGGAAAACTGGGTTGTTAAGAGACTTAATCAGCCCACGTTTTGTAATTAAAAAAATTAATTATTGTCCAAAAAATTATTGCTTAATGAGCCCAAGACCCGGACCGGGACGGACGGCAGGCGACGCGCGCGTTTGACTTGGCACAATAAATCTCCCACCCATACACACAAAATATCTAATGTCCAAAGAACTTGCTCATTACTCCACAAAAATTATAAATATACCACTTCAAAATATGATTCCTTACGAATGTGGGACAAGCCAATAAAGCATCGAGCATCTGCTTTTTAGATGTCAAAGACAAAGGCTTTATCTCTCTCTTTTCTTTTCAAGGTTTGCACAGAAAGGGTGACAGCTATGTGAGCTGTCCCAACAATGCCTTCTACCATCTTTGTTTCCTTATGTTTAATATCTTCATTACAATACGTCTCATCAATCCACGTTATTCCTCAACACTCTTCGTCGATCTCGATGCCCCCTCTCCTTTCCCCCCAACTCCCCTCTCCAGGTGGGTGGAGACTACCTGGACAAACATTGATTTCCATGTGGGGAAATGAATACACTTGTGTACTCTTCTATGCGGCCTGGTGTCCATTCTCACGTGATGCCCATTCGACATTTGAAGTATTGAGTTCCATGTTTCCTCAAGTTAAACATTTGGTAATTGAACAATCTTCAACAGTGCCAAGCATATTTTCAAGATACGGGATACATAGTTTCCCCACAATATTAATGATGAATAAGACATCAAGAATGCGATTTCGTGGTGCAAAAGACATCCACTGCTTTGTAAAATTCTACAAGAAAATATCAGGATTGGAACCGGTTCGTTATGTTGCTATGGATAAACCTGTCAGTCAGGAAACAAGTGGAAATTTCGTTATGCACTCATGGATTGGTTCACCGTCAAACGGATAATAACAAGGGAACCCTACTTAGTACTCTCTGTGTTGTTCCTCTGTTTAATGGGAATTGGATTTGTGTTTCCGAAAATTCTCTCTCACTTAAAAGCATTTTGGATGGTGTATGGACCCCATTTGAACTTGGAAATATTTGGAGAGACAAGCCAAATATTGGGTCAGGTTGTTCAGATGATTGATGTGGAGAGGGTTTGGACGAAGCTGAGAATACTCAGAGTTAGGAACTTTCATCGAAGGCGCGTGTTTGGGCTTCTTCGTTGGCTTCTGTCTTTTGGTTGAAACTTCATGTTCTAGGTCCTCATTATAAGGTGGCTTTGCTATCTTCACTAGAATCAATGCGAGGATATGATTTCTCAAGTATATCGCAAGACTGCTAATGTGCGTGTGCTTCCATACTCACTCTTAAAAAAGTCCCAGAAATGATCCTTTATTCTACAAGAAAGCTCCTCTAGAGTCTAAAACAAGGATTTAAAGTAAGTACTGTCTTGTTTACCAATAGGTGTATTTAATGATGATGAAAAATAGGCTTTACATCTCTTGTTTTTGCGGGGAAAGTTAATAAAGCTTGTAAATTTCAAAACAGCATCTTTTGTGTAAAAAAATATAGATAACGTTATAAGGTTTTAAATTTTGTTTTGGTTTATAATTATTTTTAAATTTACGTAAACACGAATTGACTAAAAATTTTGTACATGAAATTTGGGTAATTTATAGCATGTTTACTATTCACAAAATTTGCTATTCATGAATACATGCGGAACCTGAGAGAGAATGAAAGAAATATAGTAATACTATACTAATTCTAGTTAGCTTTTTGCTATACTAATTCTAGTTAGCTTTTTGTATTGTTAAAAACCGAAGAGAATACTTGAATATTTCAAAATTTTATATTTCATGATTATTAATTCGAAAGAAAATTTATTAAAAGAATGAATATTAAAATATTCTTAATCCTAATTATTTATGTGTGTTGATAAAATTTGTAAATAATTAATAGAATTCAATGTACGGGTATAATAAACTAGTTCAATGAACCCGAATAATAAATATCTAATCGAATGATCATAGTTGAGATTTGATAAAAGAATGTGCTTTAAATGTTTTGAAAATGAAATGGAAGGATTTCTGGATGATTGACTACATTGTGAAGAGTTAAATATATGAATTTCTGAATGGAAAGGAAGTCTAATTGATAAAATGAAATCCTACTACTACTACTACTACTGCTACTCCTGCTACTCCTACTACTCCTGCTACTGCTACTGCTACTGCTACTACTACTGCTACTGCTACTACTACTACTACTACTGCTACTACTACTCCTGCTACTACTACTCCTGCTACTACTACTACTACTACTACTACTACTACTACTACTACTACTACTACTACTACTACTACTGCTACTACTACTACTACTAATAATAATAATAATAATAATAATAATAATAATAATAATAATAATAATAATAATAATAATAATTAGAAGAAGAAGAAGAAGAAGAAGAAGAAGAAGAGCAGGAGATGGCACCCCTTGTAAAAAGGAAAGTGCTTAATGTTGATGATAATGATCATGCTATATTATCAGATCGGATAAAATATTTAAAGAGAATAGAGGGTGATTCCCTAAGGGTAGTAAGTCCTGCCCAGGAGCCAAGGGGAAGGAAAAAGAGAAGAAAAATAAGAAGAAGGGAGAAGAAGAAAAGAAGAGGAGAGAGAGAGAGAAATAAAAAAGAAGAGAAGAAGAAGGAAAAGTCAAAGAAGAGGCTGGCCTTAAAGGCCCCCCGCTATGCCTTTATTTACCATTGCTGCTGAGGGGTCAAATGTGGCCAACACCCTCATTCTTAACCCTAAACTTCTAAGGGGGCCGTGATCGTGGCTGATCGTGAGCGCTCCTCGCGAATGGGGTTGGCCTGGCTGACACTCAACTCCACTCGAGGAATTGCTTTGGTGATTTTATTTTTATTTTTTTTCTCTGCATTTATCTTCTTCATACTGATCTTGCTCTTTCTATTTTGTGCATTTTTTATCTGACTTCACTACCCTCTTGGATGGTCACGTCGACCAGTCCAAAAGAACTAGGAGCTGAAAGACGCCTTGAAAAAGTCTGAAAAAGACTTAGCTGATGCTTGTGCTACTTTGGAGTTGGAAAAAGGAGAGCTCAAGAAAGACCTATGCTGATTTGCAGGCGACCAAGGACTTTGTGGTCTCTGAGAAGGCGAAGCTCACTAAAGAGAACCTACGCCTGATTGGGAAGGTTTATAAGTTGGAGGAGGAACTCCTAGGCGAGAAAGACGTCAGCTACAGTGAAGGATGGAATGTGGCTTACGATAATGCCGAACCCCAGATTGGGTACGCCAAGAAAGTATCCTTTAAAAAAGGATGGGATAAAGCACTGGGAGCGGCGGGAGTCCCCTCAAATTCTGACCTTTTCCAGCTTCACTCTCTTGGACCCAACCCACTTACAGAGGAAGAGCCTCCCGTTGGTCAGCCTATTGACCATAGTAAGAATGAGTCTACTGAGGTCGGGGCGGCTACAGACTAGGAGAGGAGGGCGTCCAAGAAGGGGAAGGCAACGTGCCACTTTGAGTAGGTGAAGGAATAAAGTCTTTTAGCTGTAGGATTTTTCCTTTTTCTCCACTTGTGCCTTGTAATCTTCTTTTCTTCCAGTTGTACGAGCCTTTGGCCTTCTTATGTCAATTAATGAAAAAGTACTTTGCTTTTATTGATACGTTCTGCCCTTGTAATTAAAGCCATGTTATTTATATTTCCTATCTATTGTGCTATTAGTTACATTTCTTATATGTTATGCAATTTATAGCCCTTCGTCCTAGAGGACTACATCCCCTTACCTTAAAATTGAGTATGATTTTGGGACTAGACATCAACAGCTAAGCTTGCAAGGCTTTTATAAAGATCTGCAAGCCACTGAGGACTGAGCAGTATAAGGACCAGTCTGAGCTGGTCACCAAGCTAAAGGATGATCTCCAAGTCATGGACAACATCGATTCTTCAGTGCAAGAGGAGATAAGCGATTTGAGGGACAAGCTCTTGGAGAATAAGGACGTGAACTAATTAGGCGAGGTGATTCAATCCGAGAATGATGCTCTGAGGAAGGAGGTCGCCGAGCTAAAAAAGGACATCCAAAAGGGATATGTCATTATAGTCGGACTCCAAAGAGGCGTTATAAGGCTGAGGCACTTGTTTAGAATGCGCCCTCGAAGAGCATGGGCAATTGGTTATGATGAGGTCTAGACTGATGCATCAACAAGGCTAAAGGAGACTGAGGATGTTACGTTCAAGCGTGGGTGGTTGACTGCCCTCAAGGAAGTTAACACTCCAAAGGAATCAAACCTATGGTATAAGTACAAGGTTGATTGCCCTATTTATCATCATAATCCCTTCTCAAGGGACTATAAATGGATCCCCATCAATGCCATTCCTTCCCAGCTCCTAAACCATTACCTCGAAGATAATGATGAGGTGTTCGCTCCTAACCCAGATGATGGCCAAAGAGAACGTATAGCATATTACCTTGCTCGCCATCCATAGCTGTTTTAAATCCTCATTTGGTCTTTGCATATTTCTTTATTCTTGTAATTGTACTCTCTCATTTTTGTCAATATGTATAAAGTTTAATTATCAACTTATTCCATATTTTAAGCATGTGCTGACTAAATATGAGTTAATAATTTCCTTTGTATTCTGACTACTATCTATCTAGAAAGAGTTGAAGTTTATCGACCACTAAGGTCGTTTGCATACCGTGCATTACTATTGATCATTTTAGGCTTCTCGCTGATTAAATGAGTTAGTATTTGAGATTAATCATTTTGGACTTCTTAGCCGACTAAATGAGTTTGATAACCTGTGTTCGAAAGTTCTCCCAGTATAATATGTCTTAGCAGTATCATTCCATCTGCCTTACCTTTTAGGTAGTGTCGTCACACTCCCTTAGGCCTAGGTGAGATGATGGCGAGAATGTACCTAGTTGATGGGACATCCTCCCAATCAGGTTTTTATCGACCAATACAGTTGACGACCAACCAAAGTTGGCTTTTTCTCCTAAGGATCCCTTGTAGGGATTTTTTTGTTACCAGGGCAACTCGTGAGGTCCATTGTGTTTATGACAAAGACATGATGGTTATATCCATTGAAATAAATCCTAAGAACCTATTGTAATTTCTATGAACCCTGCTCAGCACAATGAAATCCCTTGAGTGAAATAAGTCGAATAACTTATTGAAATCCATGGGAGTTTTGTTATGTGCGAGGAGGTTCTTTAGCTAAGACAAGCTAAGCAGCTTCCTGTAACCAAAGATAATCTCTTCTCACAGATGAGGGAGTTATTATTTGAAAAAGGGTGCATAATACCGAGATACATAACAAATGATTTGAAGCAACCAATACACGAGATCAAAATGCGAGACCCAATAGGAATTTATCCATAATAACTTAAAAGCGATATAAATTTGAAATTAAAAATTTGCATAAACTAAATATCCTGATAAAAGATAAAGAAGACTAAAAGTATAACTTCTTGAGATTGGATGCATTCCACGCTCTTGGTATCTCCCTACCCTACATCGTTTCCAAGTGATATGCTCCTTGAAAATCATCCCTTATTACCTTAAAAGGCCCTTCCCAGTTTGGTCCCAGCTTGCAATCTGAAGATCTTATGGCACTTCCGAGGACTTTCCTTAGGACATAGTCCCCCATTTAGAATTTCCTCAGATTGACTTTTTTATTATAATGCTTGTCTAGCTACTGCTGATAGGAAGGCAGCTTGATCATAACCTGTTCTCTTCGCTCGTCTACTAAGTTAAGTTTAGTTCGTAATGCATAGTCATTAACCCCTTGGTAGACCAAGTTGGTTCTCATGGTAGGGTCTCCAACTTTAAGTGGGATAATATCTTCCAGTCCGTAGGCGAGCGCTAAGGGTGTTTCCCCAGCTGGTCTCCTAGGAGTAGTACGGTAGGCCCACAGAACATGGGGGACTTCATCCACCCAAGCACCCTTTGCCCTTTCTAGGCTTTTTTTAGGCCGCTGATCATAATTTTGTTGGAAGATTCTGCCTCACCATTGCTTTAAGATATGCCATAAAACTGAAATGGTGATTAATTCCATGCTCATCATAAAAACCTTGAAATAAGATGCTTTCAAATTGCGTGCCATTATCGATGATGATAGTTCTTGCTACCCCAAAGTGTGTTATGATGTTTTTCAGATGAACCTAGTTATATCGACATCATTAATGTTTGCCAGTGGTTCTGCCTTTACCCATTTGGTAAAGTAGTCTGTACTCACCAGCAGGTACTTTCAATTTCCAGGTGCAGTAGGTAGTGGTCCCATAATATCCAATCCCCATTGCGCGAATGACCAAACACTTGTCAAGGATTTCAGGTTGCTAACTGTGTGGTGGACCATAAGAGATAATTTTTGGCACTTTTCACATCTGCGAACATAGTTACTTGCATCCTTTTGCATGCGAGGCCACCAGTAGCCTTTCTTGATTGCTCGAAAGGCCAATGACCTCCTTCCTGCATGACTCCCACAAATAACATCATGAAGTTCACTGAGAACTTGCTCAGTGTCATGCGGGTGGATACATTAGAGATAAAGGCCCGTCAATGATCTCTTGTAGAGCTTTCCTCCTGGGGAGAGGTAAAAACGGGCTACTTTTACGCTTATTTGATGATACAATCTCTTGTCATTAGGCAACATGTCACTCTGTAAATAGGCAGTGATGGGATCCATCTAACTAGGGGCCCTCTCTGTGAGGAGGACTTGTTCGATGACCACTATCTGATCAATTCTTGGCTGGGCAAGGAACTCTATTTGGATAGTTCTTATGAGATTAGAGTCCACTGCTGAGCTTATGGCTGTTAAGGCATCAGCGTGGATATTCTGCCCCTAGGGGAACTATTCAATATCAACCCTCTCGAATCCTTCCATAATTCCTCTCACTATAGCGAGGTATGCTTCCATCCTATTATCTTTTGCGTTGAAATCTCCATTTGATTACTTGGAGATCATTTTGGAATCGCTGAATACCTAGAGGCATCTCCACCCCATCATTTGGGCCTTGCTCAAGCCAGCGATTAATGCTTCAGATTTAGCTTTGTTGTTGGAGGCTTCAAATCCCAACCCGATTCCTTATTCGATGACATCATTTTCTGGTGTGACGAGGATAATTCCTACTCTTGCCCCTTTAGAATTAGAGGCTCCATTAACGTATAGGGTCCAGTCCTTAGACTGTTCTTCCTTGTTTGTTGATGACTCCATTTACTATTGGTCGATAGGCTGGTCCCCCATAAACTCGATGATAAAATCATCTAAGACTTATCCCTTAATTACTGTTCTTGGTTGAAAGAGGATATCAAACCTATCGAGCTTGATTGACAACTTTGAGAGTCATTTAGATAGGTCGGATTTTCAAAGAATAACTTTGAGGGGATATAAAGTGATCACTGTTATTAAGTGAGCTTCAAATTAATGTTTCAGCTTCCTTGAGGCAACCACTAATGCATAGTCAAGCTTTTCCAAGGGAAGGCAATGTTGTTTTGCATCCAAAATCATCTTAATGGCATAATAAATGAGGTACTTTCTGGCTTCCTTCTCACATACCAGAGTCGAGATCACCGTGTGGCTTGATACTACGAGATAGAGATATAGTGGATCTCCATAATTGGGAATCACCAATAGGGGCGAGTTACTGATGTAGGACTTGATCTCCTCCAAATTTCTTGACCAATCATCATTCCACATAAGGCTTTTGTCTTTCTTTAAAAGATGGAAGAATGTTCGATAATGTTTCGAGGACTTAGAGATGAAGGGGCTGAGTGTTACGATCATACCAGTAAGATTTTGGACATTTCGCAACGTCTTGGAGGCTATATATTGGTGATTGCATTAATTTAATTTGGATTGGACTCAATTACTCTTTCATTGACCAAATAACCCAGAGATTTACCTAACCGGACATCGAATGAACACTTACTTACGTTATGTTTCATTCGATACTTTGTTAGGATCTCAAAGGTTATGTTTAAGTCCATGAGGTGGTCGTATCTATTCTTTCTCTTGACTAATATGTCGTCGATGTAGACCTCCATTGTGTCTCCCATATATCGCTTGAACATATTCGTGACTAGCCTATGATATGTTGCCCCTGCTTTCTTTCGGCCAAAAGGTCTGACCTTGTAATAGTATAACCCAATTGGGGTTATAAAGGATGTTTTATCCTGGTCGGGGCTGAACAACGGAATTTGATGGTACCCTGAATATGCATTTAGAGAACTCATCCTTTGGTGTGCTGCCATAACATCACCCAACTGATCAATCTTAGGAAGTGGGAAACTATCTTTAGGGCAGGACCTATTGAGGACTTTGAAGTCAATACAAGCCTTCAAACTTCCATTGCTTTTTCATACTACCACTGGGTTGGATAACCACTTGAGGAACTAAACTTCCCTAATAGATCATGCATCCATAAGCTTCCCTACTTCGTTATCCACCACTTTAGCCTTCTCGGGGGTTGTTCAGTGAGCCTTCTGAGTGATTAATTTGAAGGTTGAGTCAATATGAAGTCGATGCAGCCTATGTCGGGATCAATCCTAAGAAGATCATATGGCTCCCAGGCAAAAACATTCATATTTCTTCTCAATAATGCAATTAACTCTTTCTTTTCGTGATCGGCGAGTGTAGTTACGATCATAAACTTTCTCTCTGGAAAGCTGTCATTAGCCCTAACTTCCTCTAGGCTTTCAACGACCCTGTCAATAGGGTGGACTCTGGTCTCCTCCACCCCTTGTCGACCGTACCATAGTTGTTATTTGGAAGGTGTAGCCCCATCCAGGGATTCTTCTGGGGCATCTTTTGTTCCTTTTTCTTTTCTTGGGGCGAATGGTTACGATGAAACACTTACTTTCAATGACTTGGTCGCCACAAATCTCGACCATGCTCCGATCGGTGATACACTTCAACTTCTAGTGGTAGGTAGATGGTACGGTCTTAATGGCATGCAACCAGCCTCTGCCTAGAATGGCATGATATGGGGACTCTATGTCCAACACTAAGAACTCAATCAACTTCAAGATGTTGCCTGCCCTAATTAGCAGGATTATTTTTCTCAGTGATATTATCATTCTCCGTACGAAGCCAACTAACGGAATTGTGGCCTCCCTAAGGCCAGCTAGTTGAGCTTCAACTTGTGGAACAACTTTAGGTACATCACCTTTGACAATCTTCCCAGATCTAACAACAACTTGTCGATGTCCCAATTTACGATTCTGAGAGTTATCACGAATGCATTGTGATGTGGAGTCCAACTCTGATCATGTATTCTTTAGTGAAGACAATGTATTTGGTGTAGTTGACGTCCTCTGGTCGTCGGTGCTTTCTAACTTGGCTTTTTATAAGGTCGATTTTTAATGCCTCCATGACAACAGTGACCTTTTTTAGCTCCATCCAAACAGCGTTACCTTGGATCTTCTTTAGGTCGGACGCTCTATGGATCACCGCGAACTCCTATCCTATGTCATCATCAAGGACCTTATCTGGTTTTTGGTCACCATTGGTTACGACCTTATCAGCTTTCTTTTTTATGTATTCACTGAGATGCCCAGCTTGGGACAACTCTTCCAAGTGTGACTTCAGAGCCTTGTAATTCTCAATCATGTGGCCACCCTCCTTATGAAATGTGCATCTCAGCGTGTTGTTCCTCTTTGTTGGGTTACCACCCATCTTCTTGGGCCACTTGACGAATAGTTGATCCTTGATTTTGCTCAAGATCTTTTAGATTGGTACTTTGAAGACTGTGTTAACAGCTTGTAATGCCTTTGAAAGATCAACCTTCTTCCCATTTTTTGAGCTGTTCTTGCCCCTATTCTTGTTCCCTTTCTTTGGAGTGTCACTTTTATCTCCTCCTTTTCTTACCTTTGTTCAATCGTTGTTCCCTGCATTAGAGTAAACCATATCCTAAACCTTGGCGTATTTCTCAATACGGGACATAAGGTCGTCGATGGTGCTAGGCTCTTTCTTTGTTAAGGACTGGTGCAACAGAGATGTGGTCGACTGACCAATCTTGAAGGATGCAACGAAAACCTTCTCCGAGCAATCTGCCACTTCATTTAAGACCTCTAAATACCTCTTGGCATAATCACAAAGGTTCTCTTACATCTTTTTCTTCATCATGAGCAATGAATCCATCCTGTTAGAGCGGGAACTGTTGGTTATGAAATGAGCAGTAAAGGCCTCCGCTAGGGCTTGACGCTATTGATCGACCTATGAGGAAACTTCCCGAACCGCTTTTGGGCTACGTCGTGTAGGCTGAAAGGAAAAAATTAACACATTAAGGCATCATTGTGGCTCCACGAGGTCATTGCCTACCTGTACTACTGAGCGTGGTCTATGGGATCCGTCTTTTCGTTATAAATCTTGAACCTAGGGATGGCAAACTTCTTTGGGGGTTCCTCTTCTTAAGTCTCCCTTGAGAAAGGAGATTTCATCTGAGTGTTGAGAGCTCTCCTGGCTAGCTCCCTGGGATACCTGGTTCCTCGATGGACTGGATGTTGGTCCATCTCTCTACGGACCAGAATTATAATGTTCTAATCCTGACAATCATTTCTTCTGTAGCGCCTCTCCGATCGTCCACATTCTGATCGATCATGCTCTAACCGACCACATTCAGATCAATCTTGCTCGCGCCTAGAGCTCATCCCTCTACTGCGAGTAATACTCCCCTGAGGACCAAGAGTCCTATCACGACTCTTCCTAGTATCTCTATGGAGATCTCTCTCCATCCTTTCAATTCGCCTTTGTAGGTGAGCATTTTCTTCCACCTGTAGGCATGTGGCCTCGTCTTGTTCTCAAAGCCTGGCTTCGTAAGCCTCAACTGACCTGGAGATCTGGGTAGACCTAGGTGGATCCTAACTTTCTTCAGAAGGCTCCTTTTCTTAGAAAAACCTGGCATTTAGTTGCTGATGAATCTCTGACTTGACCCTAGGTGAGACTGGGTCATACTGCACATCACCAATATGAGGAATGTTACTGCTGTGGTGAGACATCATGGGCTTTCTATTGATGAATGATTTCGTAGGAAAAAGAATCGTCTCCCACAGACGGAGCCAAGTGTGAGTCTAAGAAATATCACAATAAATGATCAAGAAAGCAATACCAAGATGAAAGCAATTAATCACACACACAACAACATATATACTTGGTTCAACAACTTGCCTACGTCTACGGATAGGTTACCATATTTTTATTAGTGTCTCTCAATGCTCGAGGTTACATCCCATTGCCCCGGGAGCGGGTTTACAATTTATAGATGTGTAAAATAAGAGATTGAGTTGTACAAGTAACTCAATTAGATCGTAGACCACTCGTGGTATCCCTGAATATCTTCTCTGAGATTATTGGTAACCAATTTGATTATATCCTTACGTATTTAAGTGCATGTTAAATACACTAGTCTTTAATGAATAACTGATTTGGGTCGGGCAGTCCCATCTCCATGCGGGGCTAGTCGACCACTCTCTTAGGCTAAAATAAACGAGTCCCCCCCCATATATATATATATATATATATATATATATATATATATATATATATATATATATATATATATATATATTAAGATCACGGTTTTTAGGCGGGTGCCAAGAGAGGGTGACAATCACCGATCACTAAATGAGAGGGAGGAAATAGTACACGCGTGGCACTTGAGTTAGAAATAAGGTTGAAAAAGTCAACAAAGATTTTGACATATTCCTTTTAACTTATTACTCAACATTTTTCTTTCATTTGGAGTCTCCTATTTCTCTCTCTGCTAAAGCTGCGCTACCTCATCGGTTACAACCTAATTTTTTACCTACTTGTTTTACTTATGAGATGGTTGTCTCTTTGTATGCATTTTTTCCTATTGCTGATTTTTTCTCATATGCTATATAAAAAATGGGTTTGAAACATTCTTTATTTTTTAAATTACAGAATTTAAAAAACAATTACATTCCACTTAATTTTATTACATGCTTGAAATCCATAAAAATACATTCCGAAATTATTTTATGCTTTGCAAAAATAACATTTAACCTTTTTTAGCTTGTTGAATTTTTTAAAGATTATATCTTTTTAATTCTGTAATTTTGAATAAAATAAAGCATGTTTCAATCCCTTATCATATGCTGTGTAAAAAGAAGGTTTGAAACATTCTTTATTTTTAAATTACAGACTTTAAAAAAAAGTTTATATCCGTTAAAGCATTCTTTATTTTTTCTCATATGCTGTATAAAAAAAGGGTTTGAAACATTGTTTATTTTTTTAAACTACAGAATTTTAAAAAAAATCCGCTGAATTTTTTACATGCTTGACAACTATAAAAAAATAAATTTCAGATTGATTTTATGCTTCCCAAATATAATAAATCATATTAGAAGGGTTTGAAACATTCTTTATTTTTCTTAATTTATAGAATTTTAAAAACAAAGTTTATATCCGCTGAAGCACTCTTTATTTTTTTTTCTCATATACTTAATAAGGGGTGCAAAACAGACATAGAGCCTATCTACTTATTATCATCAGTGTATGTTTTGCACCGTTGGTTGAGTTCAAAAGGTCGTACCCATTGTACAAAGGTCCTGCTTAACTGCAGGGTCTGGGAGAGGCGGATGACGGTATGCCTTACCTCCATACATATATGGAGAAGCTACTCCCATGTCTCGAACCTGAGACCAACCGTAGCTTATACTTATATAAACTTTTTTTTTAAATCTATAATTTAAAAGAAACGAATGTTTCAAACCCTTCTAATACGATGTCTTATTTTTGGGAAGTATAAAATCATTCCGAAGTGTGTGTGTGTGTTTTTTTTTTAGTTTTCAAGCATATAAAAAAATAATGCGGAATTCCTTTTTCAAATATTGCAATTTCAAAAAAAATGTTTCAAACATTTTTTTTCTACACCATATGATAAAAAATAAAGAATGCTTCAGTGGATATAAACTTTTTCTTAAAAATGTTTGTAATTTAAAAAAATAAACAATGTTACAAACCTTCTTTTAAACAACATATGAGAAGGGATTGAAACATGCTCTATTTTCTTTAAACTTACAGAATGAAAAAAAATACATTCTTAAAAAAATTCACCCATCTAAAAAAAGGTTAAATATTATTTTTAGGAAGCATAAATCATTCCGGAATGTATTTTTTTATGGATTTCAAGAATTTAATAAAATTAAGTGGAATATATTTTTTTGTAAATTCTGTAATTGTAAAAAATAAAGAATGTTTCAAACACATTTTTTTATACAACATATGAGAGAAAAAAAATTAAAAAATTAGGCTGTAAGTGGTGGGTCTGCGCAGCTTCAGTAGAGAGAGAAATGGGAGACTCCAAATGAAAGAAAAGTGTTGATGAATAAGTCAAGGAATAGGTTAAAATTTTTGCTGACTTTTTCAACCTTATTTCTAACTCAAGTACCACGTGTGTTATTTCCTTCTCATTTATTGACCCGTGATTGTCACCCGCCTAAGAACTATGATGCGTGTGTGTGTGTGTATATATATATATATATATATATGTTACATTAATATTTTTACAAGTTGTCCACATCACATGTCTCGAACGATGGATATGCAAGAAATTTTGGGTTTTGCTACTATTTCAAGAGGAACATAACGGTCATCTGTCACTTACGTGTTTGTTTTATGATCTTTGATTTTTTTTATTACTTTTTCATTGTTTGTTTTACTTGGGAAAAATATTACATATATCTTTCACAAATTATTTTTAAAGTTTTCTTTACATTTATAAATAATATAATTAAAAAAATTCAAATTAAATAACTTTAAATATACAATGTAGTAAATATCATAATCTCTAAGCTTCACATTGCAAAATACTAAAAAATTAGATTTATAAAAATGCGGATAATACAGATTCACTTGTATCTTAGGTCACACGCTCAAAGATCCTATTTTTAGCCAAGTTTTATCTTGATTAGATTTATGTGAACCTACAAGATAAAGTCCAAAGCTAAATATGCCAAACCAAACAATTAAACCAAAACACAGGATGTTTGAGGAAAAATAACTTGCGGGTAATTTTTTTTATCAGCACTATTTAAGAATTAACACATGCAACGACTCGTAGACTACTTAGAGACCCACTAAGTATAACGCGATATAGGTATTCAAATCTTAAAATAGATATGTCACAGTTTAACAAAGTCCACAAGAAGCATCTTTTCCCTCGATATCCATCGATCAGTCTCAGGATGTGGAATCCTTCCTTCTTCAATAGTAGAGTCGTAACACCACAAATGTCAACTGTAGAGAACACTCTACAAGGGTTTCATGTTTGTTTATGGAACTAGGGTATGACAAGCTCAATAAATCATTATATGGATGTGTGATCTAGAAAACAAAGTATTGTTTCTATAAAACAAAAAGAGAAAAACTTTTGGAGGTGGTATGACAATTTGTTTATGCCCAAAATCTTGTGAAAAAATGTCCAAAAGTGTTCTATCTATAGAAAACATGTTTTCTAAGGCGACATAATCCGTTCTAACAAAATTTTCACTTCGTTTGAACGAAAGCAATGGTTTTGTTCAAACAATATGTAGTCTCGTTCGAACGAACTACCAAGCTCGTTCGAACGAAATACCAAGCTCGTTCCAACGAGCTTCCAACGAATTTCCAATGGGTGCAGCTCTATCAAACCGAGTGACCCCGTTTGAAGCTCATTATAAGTTCATTCCAATGAACTGAGAAATTCTTTCAAATGGAAAAAGGTTATTCAATCTAATGAACTAAAGTGTTCGTTCTAACGAGAATAGAGTCTCATTCTAACGAGAGTCACATTTCGTTCTAACGAGATCAAAAATAAAAATTTTCTTTTTTAAAAAATAATTTTATAAAAATTCCTCGATTGAAAATAAATGCATCCTTGGAGAAATTTGAATAATGTTTTACTGCGCATGCGACTCATTCTCTCATCTTTGTTACGATAGGTTGAGAGTGATTTTGTATTTTAAGAGGGTTATTTAGATTTATTTAAATGCAAATCACATGCTAAATAAGTGAAACGCTAACTAAATATAACTTAACTAGTAACATTATTTAGGTTGTCTCATCGCACTTCACATATGATGTTTATGCTGGACCGGGTTGATCACGGGCAACCTATAAATTCGTACTGAAGCGTTACAAATGGTATCACTGCTCCAGGTTCAAAGTTCCTTTTGGGAGTGATGTTGTGAGGCGTTATAAATAGGATCAGAGCTCTAGATTAAATGGTGGAGTTAAGGAGATTAACACGACGAGTAATTCATTGCCAAGTGGCGTGCAACTAAGTTAGTTGTCATTAATCACTTCCACTCTTCTGATTTAGATATGTTATTAAATTATGAGTGTCTATGCGAGCCAGTAGTGGTAATATTGTGATTTTTAGTGTGAGGAACTTTTGTGTCAACCCTTAATGATGTAAGAAGGTCAAGCAAGATGTTAATAAGGGCAAGTAATGTCCATTCAATTAGGGACATGAATTGTGTGAAGTTAACTGTTGAGATTAGGTGGCTGGAGTGTCGTGTCTAAGAGGTGTTGATTTTGTGATAAAGACACATTAAGTTCCTTGGTTAGGTACTTACGGGTAGTTAATAATGATGATGTGATTAGGCGAATTTGATTATTAGTATAGTGTCATATCATAAGCATTTGGTAATTCGGTGATCATGTAGACGTGTGTCGTTCATTACTTGAGGATGTGTACTCGACCGTAGTTGATAGGGCACTACCATTAGAAAAGTGCCTCAGTAATTACTGATTGAAAGTTGTATCTCATAAGCTATGACGAGAGCTGTGGGCCATTGGTGGTAAGTATCTTAAATATGTAACAATGATGAGTTAAAGTGACATAGGAATCCTAGATAGTCTTCCATAATGTGGTTTTAGAGAATGTGATGCAACCTTGAGGACTATGATCCATGGTGGTGTCGTTAGTGAGGATTTAGAGGCTCATAGGTTGTACGTGATGCCCTATATCCTGCCAAAATCCTTAGTAGTGTCACTCAGCGATTTAATACATAGTTCAGGGCATCGGCCACTTGGAAGAAGGTTTTTGGACCTTTATTGGATCTCGAGGATGGAGTCGTAGGTTAGACCTATGCCATATCCTTAGGACTTATTTCTCGTGGAATCCTTGGGAATGAGAGTCAATTTGATGTAACGCCTTGAGGTGTTTAGTGATTGTAATTCGCCATGTGTAGAGACTTATAGGCTAGTATTTTGGGTGACTATCTAATAGTCATTAGGGGAGAATATTGGGAAATTGGTAGGGCGTACTTATGATGAGAGGATCATAGGTGATAAGGACTCACAAGGTCTTCGATGATAACTACGTTGAGGTATGCTTGGTGTCCTTAGGGAACTAGTTAAGTTTGGTGTTATGGAGTGCAAGTGTTCTAATGATGTTTGTATTGAGGATCATGTGATGATCTCAGGTCATTGATCAAGTTTTAAAGATCTAAATAGTGTACGCCCTTAGTACTGTTGTTCAAATTGCCACATATAGGTGATGCAGCCTTCTAATGGGAATTAGAGACTATGTCCGGGTTGAACATAATACTTGTTTGTCATAAGATGAATAATGTATAAAGTGTTGTACTTGACTTTAATGAGTACTAGAAATACATTAGAGACTTAGGTTGATGATATCATGTTAGATACTTGAAAATAGCACCTCGAAAAATATATCAAAGCATGATTAGGATATCAGCATGTGTCGATAATGTGAGTTAGAATAACCCTAGAAGGACAAGGATTAGTTTTGGTATGTTTTGCCATACTCGTACGGATTAGGAAGCATAGACCTATGCAGTAATTGCTATCCTTATAGTGCTAATGGTGACCAACGTGGCCATCACGTAATTTTGAATTGGGTAGGATCTGAAGATGAGCTCAGTGATGACCTTGTGTCAGTTGAGGTTATAATAAGGTGAATGATTTGCTTAGTTGGAAACTTCCTATGGAGACATTTGGGATATGATATTGGTATATTAAAGTAAACAATAACCTAGATGTGTTAGGTTGGTTAAGACGTCACATCAACTAGAGAGATGGATAAATTCGGCTTTGACAAAAGTGTTGGCATTCGTCGACTAGAGTGGCTCGCATTCGTCTAGGATAAAATGAGGAAGCCTTATTTCTAAGGAGGGAAGTACATAATTTGACTTCCCAAAGGAAAATAGATTCGTATGTATCTTTTATCCTGAGGAGACGATTGGTTAGCGATCTAATTCATCACAGCTGGTGACTCGAGCTAGGGTATGGTTGTACTATGATCGAGTGAGAACGCCCGAGAGAAGTCATAGAGTTGTAACACCCCGTGTTTTTATTTATTATTTTAATTATTTATATTGATTTTATAATATTTTGCCTTATAGGCATTTTTTAGGCGAACTGTCAGTTTTTCGGGGTGATCGATCGATCGACCCCTGGGGGTAGATCGATCGACCCTCCCAGAAAACGTGCGCCGTGAGCTGTTTTTAGAGTTTGTGTAGGATTAGGACTCCTAATCACTATATAGCCTTGTTAATCCGTAGGGGGACTTCTCATAATCACTTTTTCTCCAGTTTTTCACCAGAGAACACTTCTAAATATTTTTCCTCTCACTCATAATCATCAACCTTCAACAAAATCAAGTTTTTGGCACAAATTTTTGAAGGCTTAATTGGGGTTTAATCAAGATCGTTCAAGAACACTCTTTTGCTAATTTTTCGAGAGGAATCCAGATTTCTAATCAGATTTTCAACACGATCTTCACAGGCATGAATACTCTATTCTTTTCCTTTAGTATTATGCGTTTTAAGTGTCGCCTAAACACTTAATTACATGTTTTCTTAAAAATAATTAGTAACTTAATTAGAAAAAGTGGATACTAATTATGGGGCTGTTTTTATAAAATCTTTTAATCTAAATAATATTCATAACCCTTTGGGTACGTAGGATTCATGAGTGATTTTGGGTTTTATTGGTGTAGGTTGCATGTAGAAAAACCCTAGCTTTAAAATAAATGATTTTTGGGTGCGTACAACTCATGTAATACATGTAGAGATAATAAAATTTGGGTTTTGATATATATATGATGAAAACTTGGTATATTTAATTTAAAATAATTAAATGAGATTATTTGGATATTGTTGACGTTGTGATAATTAAATTAAAGATTTAATTGAATTGGACTATCATGTGTAGTTTTATATATTGATTAATTATGCTTGTTTGTGTGACTTGTTGGTATTATGATGTTGCCTTTGTGACAACGGGTTGTTGGGTATTATTGCTATCCCTATATTTTAGAATGCCTCTAGGTATGGGACTAATGGGTATGCCTTTTGATGATTTACGCCTTCTAGGTATGGGACTAGTGAGGGTAGATTATCGCATTTTATCATCTTGGGGGTGGGCTGATTTTTGGTACTTTATCGTCGTTACGCTAGCCTAAGCATGAGACTAGGTCAAAATTTTAAGTTAGAAATTCATCCTATAAATAGGTTAAGACGTATTAATAACTTGGGGACCCTTAGTTATGGGACTAAGGGGTATTTTGAGGATCTCATATCGATTAAAAGGGTGGGGTGATTATAAATTGAAAAATTGAGAATTAATGCCTAAGATAAAAATGGGTATTAAAATTTGTGGCGACATAATGTGTCGGGGCCGACAGTTTAAACGGGTCAGAGGACGATTTATGTCGTGTCGTGTGTGGAACCTTATCATGTGTCGGGGCCGACAGTTAAACGGGTCAGAGGACGATTGACAAGGGGAACCTTGTCATGTGTCGGGGCCGACAGTAAACGGGTTAGAGGACGATTGACAAGGGGAAGTGTGACACTTTAATAAAAAGTGAGAACTGTAATAAAAGTTGGTTAATTTAATTAAATTAGCATCGTGGGACTTGGGAATTTAAAATCATATTGATGTGCCTTTATAAATGGGGATTTTTGCGGGTACTTAGTGATTTATTTTTATCGCGTTTAAATTATTCCGTTAAATTTAAAATATTCTATTGTGATATTTATTGCGTATAATGCTACTCTCTGGATTCAAGGATCCTATTTGAGGGGAGTAGTGTGTATTCTTGCTCAGGGGTTTGACTCTGACCCATGCGTTGACTAATCTTTTTCAGGATTTAATTTGGAGAAGCTGCATAAGTTTATCGGAGTTATCATTGGAGGTGCAGCTGGAGTTATTTACTTTATGGCATAGTTTAGTTTAGACTTTCTTTTTCAGTCGTATTATGAGACTTCATTGGAGTTTTTTTTGGGCCATTCGGTTCCAAAGTTGTTTAGAGGATTTCTGTTGGGATTATTCATATTTTATTTAATCATTATTGGAGATTGGATTTTTTGGAGTTAGCATGTGATGGATCTTTTATCGCTTAGTTATTTGTGATCATTTGAGATTGACTCAATTTTGTATCTTATGGATTAATTTATTTATGTCTCATATCTGTCTCATGCTAAGAATGGTATTTATTTAGTTCACGCCCGGCTTAGTTTTGGTGGCGGCCGATGCCAGAATTAGGCGGGGTGTGACAAGAGTTCGATCGTTTGGCGTAGGTTCTCCTTTCGTATGATATGTTCGGAGAACATGGGAAATCTCATCCACCCAAGCTCCCTTTTCTCTTTCAAATCTCTTCTTTTAGCATTGAGCATCATTTTGTTGGAATTCGCTACTTGGACATTACTTTGGGGTTAGACCACGAAAATGAAATGGTGTCTGAATCTATGATCGTCATTGAAGCCTTGGAAAGGACCACTTTTAAACTGTGTGCCATTGTCCGTGATGATTGTCCTAGGTACCCTAGAGCGTTTTATGACATTTCTCTCGATATATCTAATCATATTAGTGCCACTAATGTTCGCCAGTGGATCTACTTCAATCCATTTTGTGAAAGAATCTGTGTCGACTAATAAGGCGTAAATATTTCATATTTATCCCCTTAATTTTGGTCTTTTGATGATCCCTTGCATCATCATTAACTTTGATTTATCTCATATTTATGCTACTAACCCTTTTTGGTGAGTATTTATTGTTTTGTGTATTTCTCATGTGTTTTACAGGTATTTCATGCAAGTAAATGTGGGAGAGAAACCGAAACAGTGAAAGAAACTAAGAAAAGGGATCTGAAGGGAATTTTCGTCATTTTTATCCTTAGTCCGTGGGTGGGGCCAACTGGAAAGTTTAAGAGCTTGAAGTCACAAGAATACTAGAAAAAATGATACCTCAATACGAGCTATGGTGACGAAGTTATGAGCGATCGAAGTTGAGAAGGAAATCTCAAGAAAGTAGAAGAATAACCAAGCAATGCAGCAAGTTCAGCTGAATCGAACCCCAAACCGGTTCGAGTTCCAACCGATTTGACTATGCACCTTAACCGGTTTGACCAACCAGGTGCACGAAATTTCTTTTTATTGTTGATTTTTCTTAGAAGTTGTATGAGGTTAGGACTCTTGCAAAACGACCTTGTATTGTTGTAATTTGACAGTAGGCCTAGTTTTAATTAGTTTTCAACGTAGAATTAGAGAGATGAAGAACCAATAACCCTATCTTTCAATTTTGTCATAAAGCTTATACTTTCATGGATTAATTCTCAAGGTTTTCATCAATAAAGTTTGTCTTTCTCTACCTTGTTCTTTAAGTTAATATCCTTTGCGTGTTTTGTTTATTTTCTGAAATTCCAAGACCGTCATGCATGTTTAGATATAGTTTCATTGCGGTTTTGATTACATACAATGTAAAATTCAAGTTTTCTAGTAGTTACACCATGTTCGGCTAAGCTATTAGCGGCTTGGGGTACATGAATCGAACCTATGTGTTATGAGCGGATTTAAAAGAGAATAAAATTTAATTACCAATTCAAGGGTTTGATTTATTATCGAAATAAATATTGTAGGTCTTTTAATTCCGTTTCCCTAGGTAACGGGAATGTTTAAGGATGCAATATGAGTTTTGATAATTTGTCATTCTCGTCAAATACAATTTTTGATTTGATATTGTGTGGAGTAAAATTCACATATGTGAATTGCTTACAAAGTAGTTGATGTTTGTTTGCATTGAGAATTAGGATTTCGATGTTTTTATATTCTACGTAATCACCGACGGTTCGGGGGAGTGTATCCTGACTCCATTTTCCCCACATTGATTTAAAATCACTTAGTTATTCTCGCATGCGTAGTTAATTCACTAGCTTAATTAAATTGCATTAGATGATAGGATTATAAAAAAAATCATCTTTTCCTTCTTTTTTTCTGAGTCAACCGAAGGGTTAATCGTCTTTCCTACTCGTCGTCACGTCTTACGTCCAATTCCCTGAGTTCGACACCCAGTTTACCCGATTATTACTTGAGCGAGCGACTTGCACTTGAGCTGTAATCACACGCGTTAGAGACACTTTTTTTAGCCGGGTCAAGTTTTATGCTCCGTTGCTAGGGACTAGGTAGACATTTAGGTTAGGTCAAATTAATCTAATATTTGACTCTAATTCTTAAAAATAAAAAAAAAATCATAAACTAAAAAAATAATTACAATAGTCTCTTAAGCCTTTAATGAAAAATCCTCAACAAACTCCTCAATCCACTCCTACCCGAATTCACGAAAATCCTATAGTAGAGTAAAATCCCGATAGCCCACATACTCCTCGCGTTCCACAGTTTTGGGTTCCACCTCTTACACTGCCTAACTCCATAACAAGTCGCACGTCTAGAGAGTCTGGAGAGAGTAGTGATACTATTAGTGTGAGTGCGATGTCAGATTATGGTAGTTTTGATACGGGTGAGGGTGAGATTCCATATCTCACAATAAGATAACTTTTATATCCCAAGCGAGCCGCTGCTCCGGGATGCATTATATTCCCATATAAATTTGGGGCGACCATTCCACTTTCGTAATGGGATGATTCAAATTCTTCCCACTTTTCATGGTATGGAATCGAAAAAATCATACCTCCACATCCGCGAGTTCGAAGAGGCATGCGAAACATTTAGCAACCAAACGTGCACTCAAGACGTCATTATCCTCAAACTCCTTCCCTTATAAGGATAAGGCCAAGACTTGGCTATGGTCTTTGGCACCGAACTCGATTGGAACGTGGAGGGACATGCAAGCAAAGTTTCTCCAAATATTCTTTCCCCAATATCGAACCAATTCCATTAAAGATCAAATTCAAACATTTAGACAACTCCAAAATAAGACCTTTGATAGATGTTGGGAGCATTTTAACGAGTTACTTAATATGTGCCCGCATCACGATTTTGAAAAGTGGAGAGTTATCTCCTTTTTCCATCACGGGCTAAACTTAAGTTCCAAAAAACTTGTTGAACCATGCGCCAAGGGGAGTTTCTTGGGTTAGATGCAAACGATGCAGAGGCTAACCTTAAGTATGTCACCGAGACTACTCAAGTGTGGAACACACCCGATCCAAACACCTAATCCCAGGCTCGACAAACATCCACAGCTCCTTCAGCATCTAGACTTTATCATATGGACAAAGAAGCCGAGTTGAATCTTCAAATCAACCAACTTGCCAAGCAGCTGGAAGATGAGTTGACACTACACCAAATCTGCCCATTTGTCAAGGTCATTGACCTTGACAAATCCACCTTGTCAAGGTCAATGACCGTGACATTTCGAGGCGAGACAACTTTTTTTGTCACGGTCGTGTCACGGTCATTGACCTTGACACAAAACTCGCGTTTTATCTCACGGTCGTGTCAAGGTCAATGACCGTGACACGTTTGTCACGATTTATAACCGTGACAAAGCCGTGACCCTCTGGGCAGAATTAAAAAAAATTGCTGGGCAGTATGGCCACTGCCACTGCCCATCAGTATATTTGTACCTGTTATAACAACGTTGTACCTGTTCCAAACATCATATATCCGAACAAACTAAAGATAATGCAAATATATATTCAAATAAGAAACTATTTAAAAAGAAACAACATCACCATCATTTTATCTCAAATCTACAAACTATTTGCATGGAAAAGAGATTTTGTACCGCGACGCTTGGGAACACCTCCTTATCCTTCCCTTCTCGTCCGAATAGCCACATAAGTATAGAGCATATGTGGCCTATCCTTAGGGCCACTCCCTGTCTCCTGAATTGAAATAAAGTAAAATTAGTATCCGCCCCTCAAATATAGATAAATATAAATCGCAATTGAAATCGAAATCGAAATTGACATATAAATATAAATACATTACCTGTAGTGTCACTCAAACAGCTAAGTTGAGCTCATATGGCACCTCCTTCTAACTAATCTACCCCGGGCAATCGTGTCAATTATAGTTCTCTTCATATCTAAACACTAAGAAATACCATAATCCTATGGAGGTATGCGTTGCAAATTCCTTCCAACCGTTGTGTAGCCAAAAATCAGCAGTTGAAGTTGTCAACTCCACCTTTGAATGGTCTCCCATGTTTTGCTAGAAGTTCCAAGTGGTGGGGTATGGAAAGTGGAATTGACAACTTCAACCGGTGATATTTGGCTACATAACGGTTGGGAGGAATTTGCAGAGCATCGCTCCATAGGATTATGGCATTTCTTAGTGTTCGGATAGACGAAGAGATTCAGTCTCCTCTCCACAAATAGGACACCTCAAATAACTATGTACTAATCACCTATTAAAGGTAAGAAGCATATATTCATGGATTAGTATAAACAAAACTTAGATGTAGTTGGAATATTTATGTATTAATCTCCTCTCCACACACGCACACTACACAAGAGTGAAAATGATAAAGTGCAGATCAAGCAAAATCATTAAAAATGGATGTTTCGGTACAAATTGAAATATTTATTACAAATTGAAAAATTGTTTCAAATTCGGGTTATCATAAAAAATGGATTGATATTCGGTAGGAGCAGCCAAGTCATCCACACTACTATTTAGACGCCTTGGCACGTGTTGGACAATTGACCACGGCTCGTTGTTGATATACTCCGAGTAAAACACTTGCTTAACCTTTTGAAATGCACAAACCAACGACTCATCGCTCACGTGGTCGTTGCTCTTCAACTTGGACAAGTCAACCATGATCAAATTGGTGACAGGATCAACTTTACAAGCATTTTTATCCTCAACTCTTACCCATTCACAGTAAAATACAACCTCTTTGAAGCTTATATAATCCAATTCAAATATATTTTGGATTACACCATAGTAAGTCATTTCAGCTTCAACGAGGTTTTTATCTTTTTGCGCTCGCTCGAAAGAAAGTAAGAGCCTTGTATGAAATTCCCGAGTTCTGTACATTTGTACTTTCCTCGTACACTTTAGCGCCGAAAATGTAACCGCTCAATCGATATTTTTTGTACTCTTGTGCCACGAACAAGGATCCAGTGGCTAGACGAGCAAGCCTTGATGTCGCATCACCCATCTTTAGGAGCTGAGAATATAGATAAATTAATTATATTAGTGGTAAAATTTGAGTGTAATGTAACGTTATGTAACGACTGTTTTCATTGTAATTACCTCTTGTGTCAACCATAGCCTAAATTCGCTGTCTGATTGTACCACTGTTTTTCGTCTTTTATTGTTCTCACAGGCTTCATATTTACTGCATATTACAAAATTAATCATGTATAAAATAATCTAAAATAATGTTAAACATTATAATATTCGAAACTTACTTTTTCCATTCTTCGACATCTTCATGTGTGTCAAATAGATAACGAGCTACTTGTTCATGTTGCAAACTCGTTAATTTCACTCGTTTTCCCATCACATTACCACCATCATCGAGGAATTCATCAGTGTCATCAACGCTGGTAGAGTCAGTCATATATTCCCGAGTATATATTGATGACTCCACGATGATGTATTCCTCTGCAATTGATCCTGCAATATATCGCGTATTCTTGACGTAATCTTTAAAAACTTTCATCAATCTTTTAAACGGATACATCCACCGATATCTAACTGGACCACAAAGAAGTGCCTCGTCGCATAGGTGTACCAACAAGTGAACACTTATGTCAAAGAATGCTGGGGGAAAGTACTTCTCCAATACACAAATCGCTTCGTTCACAGCCAATTTTGCGGCCACTATGTGTTCTCGATTCACTACCTTCTCACACAAGAGGGAGAAGGTAATACTAATTTGCATAATAGCCCTACGCAAATCCTTGTGCTTGGAGAAACAGTGCTTAAACAATAGAGGAACCAATTGCATGATCACATGCCAATCGTGGGACTTACACTTATGTAAATCATGAGTAACATAATTCACAATCCTTTGCAAGTTGGACGAAAAAGTAGATGGGCCCTTCAAATTATATATTGTGTCTAGAAGCACCTTCCTTTTCTCACTCGTCAAAGTAAACGCACCAGGGGGAATTATTGTCCTTCCCCTACTATCTTCTTTCAACCATAGTTGTGGTTTAAGTTTTAACGTTTTAAGGTCTTTTCGTGCATTTTCTCCATCCTTCGAATGACTCCCCCCAAGGCAAGTACCCACAATATGTTCAGCGAAGTTCTTCTCTACATGCATCACATCCAATACATGGCGCACCGGGTTTTTCTTCCAATAAGGCAAGTCAAATAAAATTGACCTCCGAGACCATGCCTTTCTTATCTCAGTTTCATTCCCAGTTGGGGTCTTCTTATGCTTGACATTCTTAAATTTGGGATTCTTACCTGGCATATTTGGGCCACATTCAGAAGATTTACTTTCAATTTCTGAACCCGAAAGTTGTCTCGGCGGTAGCCTATGTTCAACTCCGCCCAATAAAAAATTGGAAGCTTTCTCAAATCTGAAACTATGAGCTGGGGGTAAAAACCTCCTGTGGCAATGGTATACATTTTTTAAGCTGGAGGATAGACGAAGAGATTCAGTCTCCTCTCCACAAATAGGACACCCCAAATAACCATGTACTACACATCCGGATAATGTCCCATAAGCTAGAAAATCATGAATTGCCCACATCAACATAGCTTTCAGCGTAAACTCTTATTTTCTAAAAGAGTCAAATGATTGCACACCCTCTTCCCACGACACATTTAATTCTTCTACCAAAGGAGCCAGGTAGATATCAATGTCTTCACTTGGTGCCTTTGGCCCAGGTATCAATAAAGCCATCATCGAAAATTCAGGTCTCATACACTGTGAAGGAGGGAGGTTGAGTGGGGCTAGGATCACTGGCCATACACTCTGATTGGTGCTTAGATTTCCAAATGGATTGAAACCATCTGTTGATATAGCCAAATGAATGTTGCGTTGTTCTCGAGCAAAATCGGGATACTCATAATTCATCCTCCGCCAGGCAGTAGAATCAATCGGATGACGCATGATATTACCCCCTACTTCTGCCCTAGCATGCCAAGTCATTGCCTCTGCAATCCATGGTACTGTGAAAAATCGCTTTAATCTAGGCCCAACGGGAAAATATTTAAATACTTTTTGAGGCACTTTTGAGCTTGTGCCTTCCTTACTAGTAGATTGGACATATCTAGGTTCATCGCATACCGGACAACGATCGAGATTTTCATACTCCTTTCGGTATAGTATGCAGTCATACACACAAGCATGAATCGATTTATACTTCATTCCCAAACCTTTCAAACTGTTCTTCATAACAGGATAGCTATTTGGAAGTGTATTCACCTTGGGTAATAATCCCTTCACCCATTTCATAATTCCCGTCACGCTATTTCCAGACAAACCGTACTGCGTCTTCAAACTGTGCAAACCAACCATGGCATGTAAAGTTGTTTGCTCTTTCTCACAGCCAGAGTATAACGGTTGGGTCGCCTTAAATTTTAAACTTTGGTATTCATCGTCAAGTTTTATCGTGTTATCTTCACGAGCACTTGAATCTTCTACATCATCAGTAACCTCATTCTCCTCAGCTTCATAAACTCCGTACGCATCATCAACTAAATCCTCTAACATATTATGATCTACGTCGTCCCCTTCTTCATCTATTCTACTTGTTGAAGGATGTTGTGAAGGTTGGTCAGGGACAAAAGGAACTTTCAATTCACCGTGAAAACTCCAAAATCGATAACTATCTTGCATACCCGATCTTAACAAATGTAGTTCAACTGTTTTCCACTCAAACACCTTACCATTCTTACACCTAGCACACGGACACGGAAACTCTTCATCATTACGACATCTCTTTGCATATTTCACAAATTCGTTAGCACCTCTGCGAAACACATCCCCCATTCTATTAGTCTCACCCATCCACTCTTTGTATTTCTGATATCCCATCACAGCTACCACAACTAAACACCTATTAAAGGTAAACAAAACTTAGATTTATAGTATGTTTTATTTAATTATCCCATCATTTAATTATCCTATTAAAGGGTAAGTGGTCCTATCCCATTCAAGAATGCATTTTTCTGTAATATACTTAACAGCTCATGCACATTGTTACGATTTGAAAAAAATTCGACACCATATCCCCTTAGTTCTCCAAGTACACGACGTAGATTGGCAGGTGTGAGTGTTATTTCAATTGGTCAATTAAAATAACAGTCACACTTGTCAATCTAGTATGTACCCAGAGAACATTAAGATACGACTGCAGAACTTCCTCCAAAAGTAACAACTTTAAGCCAATAAGAATATTATACAGAAATTATACAGTCTCAAACTGTCCAAACGGGACAATTCGAGAGATCTCATTACAGGGGTAATGACTCTCGAACGGGTCTAAGGGTTATTGAATGCGTACGCATAAGAACTAGAATGCTAGTATCTATGCGCACTATATTTAATTTCAAGTATGTTTCATATAATGGGTTAATTCAAATACAAAAATAAATTCATGGGATAATTCAAATACAAAAATAAATTCATGTATTGACCACATACACACACACACACACACACACTATCTAAGCTGTTCTATAGGTATAAAAACCATTATTATCCAATTATTATCCAACTATTATCAATTATTTATTTTGAATGTAAATAATATTCAAAACCCCACCCACCCCCACCCCTCCCGATGTTTATTATCCAACTATTATCAATTATTTATAAAATTGATGTTTACTTTTAGTGTTGTGTATACCCCACCCCACCCCACCCCCTGCCCCCCTCCCCCACCCCCTCACCCACCACACACCACACACACACACACACACACCCCACCCACCCCACCCCTCCCCCCTCCCCCACCCCCTCCCCCACCACACACCACACACACACACACACACACCCCACCCCACCCCCTGCCCCCCTCCACCACCCCCTCCCCCACCAAACACCACACACACACACACACACACACCCCACCCCACCCCACCCCCTGCCCCCCTCCACCACCCCCTCCCCCACCACACACCACACACACACACACACTCCACCCCACTCCCTGCCCCCCTCCACCACCCCCTCCCCCACCACACCCCACCACACACACACACACCCCACCCCACCCCCTGCCCCCCTCCACCACCCCCTGCCCCACCACGCCCCACCCCCTGCCCCCCTCCACCACCCCCTCCCCCACCACACACCACCACACACACACACACCCCACCCCACCCCCTGCCCCCCTCCACCACCCCCTCCCCCACCACACACCACCACACACACACACACCCCACCCCACCCCCTGCCCCCCTCCACCACCCCCCTCCACCACCACGCCCCACCCCCTACCCCCACCCTGCCCCACCCCCCACACACGCACACACATACACACACATATATATACACATACACACATAAATATACACACAAATATATATATATATATATATATATATGTAAATGGAAGAGAGAGAGAGAGAGAGAGAGAGAAAACCGACCTGAGAGAGAGAGAGCAGCGTCGAGAGAGAGAGGGAGGGAACGGCTCGGAGGGAAAAAAGAGGGGGAATAGGGTTTTTGCTGCGAACATTGTCACGGTCGTGTCAAGGTCTTTGACCGTGACAAGTATTTAAATTATTGTCACGGTCATTGACCGTGACAAGTAAATTTGTCACGGCCTTGTCACGGTCATTGACCGTGACAATTAGTTATCACGGTCGTGTCAAGGTCAATGACCGTGACATAAAACACGTGTTTTTTGTTACGGTCAATAACCTTGACAAGGCTGGCCGGCTGAAAGGTGACAATTTGCCCATTTTGGTGTAGTGTGAATTGAGAGGAAGAGAAACATCCGGCTCCACTCGAGCATCGATAGAGAAGGTGTGTGCTATTTGTGAGGTAGGGCATTCAATGAAAGAATATCCGATGATACCTGCCTACAAAGTGATGATCCAAGAGCAAGTGGAAGTGGTAGGATATTTTATGGGTAACTTTAATGGACCTCACGGGAATTCCTACAAACCTTCGTGGTGGAACCATCCCGATTTCAATTATAAGTAACCACACGTAGGGGTGAATCCGAACTCGATTGTTGCCCACCAGCCGCCATCGCTCCCGCCTTTCTAACAAGACTCACCTCCTGCGCCCTCTATCACCCCACCACGTAGAAATCTCGAGGACACTTTGAACCAATTTATGCAAACTTAGTCGGCGATTAATGCTCAAAATGCCCAATAATTTGTCGAATTAAAATCGTCGTTGTCTAAGTTGCAATCGTCCTTAAGTGTCTAACAGAAGGGAAAGTTTCCAGACCAAGGCCAAAGACCTCCCCAAGTTCAAAACTGTGTGAGCTTTAATCCTGATAAAAATCAAGAGTAATGTAGTGCGGTAGCCACTCTATGTAGTGGACGAGTTGTTGACTTGTCACCTCCTCCACACAACGAGAAAAATGACAAGGAGATTTCCCTCGGAACTAAAGAGGTCGAAGATGTCCCCTTGAGAAAGAAAGGTAATGACGACACAGTCAGTCCCAAGGTAGTTGTAAAACCTCCCATTGCTGCTCCATACCCTCAACGGTTAGTATACCACTCCAAAGAGACTACTCGTGATGATGTTTTAGACATTCTCAAGCAAGCAAAGATTAATTTACCTTTTCTTGAGACCATAAAGCAAATTCCCGTGTATGCTAAGTTGCTTAAGGACTTGCTCACGGTGAAACGACAACTAAAGGTAAAGAAAAATGTGTTTTTAACACAGAATGTCAGTTCAATACTGTTAAGCGACCTTCTACCAAAATATAAAGATCTGGGTGCACCAACCATTTCGTGCATCATGGGGAATAATCGAATTGACAGAGCGCTAATTGAATTAGGGGTGAGTTTTAACATTTAACCGTACTCCATCTATAAGCAATTAGATTTGGGGGACCTTAAGCCAACAAAGATGACTCTCCAACTCGCAGATTGTTTCATGAAGATACCTCGGGGGGTCGTTGAGGACGTGATTGTCCAAGTTGACACTTTTTACTTCCCGAGAGATTTTGTCATTAGGGACGAAGATCCCTACGCTTTACTGAGTAATCATGTTCCCGTGATCCTTGGCTGCCCGTTCTTAGCTACGGCTAATGCATTGATTAATACACGCAATAGGAAAATGCAACTCACGTTCGGGAACATGACTCTAGAAACAAATATTTTCAACATCACCAAGCACGAGGGTGATGAGAGTGAATTGAGAGAGATGGATCTTATGGAAGAGACAGTACACAAGCACGAAAGGAATCACATGAGAGAGCCGTTAGGGGTATGCCTTGTTACATCAAGTGAGAGTGATAATTATGATGTTGATCGAGAGGTGGGGGAGGCATGTTTAGTGATCTCTATTGAGAGAGAGAGATAGAGAGAGAGAGCTTGTAGGCGTGAGCGGGAGAGAGAGTTTAGATGAGAGTGTGAGAGAGTATTTCGAGGATGGGTAAGAAAGGGAGTTAGGAGACATGAGCCTATACAATTTTGAGAAAGAATTCGGGCCCGTGGATGAGAGCCTCACTGTTAAAGTCAAATCTCTATTGAACTCATGTATTCACTTAGAAGAGACCGAAGGGAAAGATAGGATAGATGAATTAGTTCTTTGCGAGCATTCGCCCATACCACTTGAGTTTGTGAATGTGATCAAGGGGATGACTCGAGTCTCGTCTGATTTAGATCCTGATCCATGCATTCTCGAAGTTAAGGGAGATTTAGGTTTAGCATGTCCCTCCAATTTTGAATGAGATGTTCTATCCAAGTCGATGCAAGTATGCTGTGATTTGAGTGGGAACTACAAGGATCTCATTCTCTTCAGTCATCAAGAGCCTCAAGGTGTTACCCTTATCTATCTGGCCCCCACTTGTTTCGATTATTGGTTTACGATTTGAGGAAGAAGGAGACGAGGAGAGCATCGGAACCCTTACATGGGGTCGAGTGAGTTTTTTTCAAGAGGGAGAGAGAGCTTTATGCACTCCCGACATGTATGGGGTGATCCTTGTGTATATTATTGCGTAGAGTAGTTCTAGGGTTGTTTAGAGATCCGTAGAGGTCGCGAGTTAGGAAGGGTATGAGCACTATATTGAGTATTCACGCACAGGAGCGTGCATGTGCATTACGAGAGCGAGGTTGAGGCGTCCGGGGGGTCCCAAGTGTTTAGGACAACTTGAGATACATTAGAGAGGAGAGTTCGAGGGTTAAAACACTTAGAATATAGAAAATAAGGCCATTTTGTGCTCTGAGGCAGAGAGTTTTTGTGAACCGCAGGCTGAACCGGTTCGTAGGCGAATCGATTCGCTTGCATTTTCGAACCGATTCAGAAGACCTGATCATCCATTCTTCCCCCTTTTACACGTTCTTCCCCCCCTTTTCAAATCCTTTCCCCCGAACCGATACCTCCCACCACCACTACAGTAGCTCTCCCGTTGGTTGATATTTTTGGTGTTCATCTTTTATGAAGTTCTTCCATGTTCAAATCGCTTATTTTGTCCAAGAACTTTGTATTTTCTCTAACTTTCCTTCTTTTACTTATGTTATGGTTTTAATGAAAGAGTTGCATTTAAAATTTTTGCTTGTTTTATTTGTCGCACCCATTATTTTTTCTTATTTAGATTTTAGTCCTTTTGATTGAGGACACTACAAAAGTCTAAGTTAGGGGGTTGATAAGTGCCTCTTTCTAAAACTTCACAAAGTTTTAAAATGCCCCCCCAAAATTTAAAAAATGTCAAAAAGTTAAAAAAAAATTAGAAAAAATTCGAAAAAGCCAAAAATATTTTTCTTCAAAATAAATTAAAAAATTGAAATTTAAAATCTTCAAAAATATCACTAAAAATTTGTTTGATTTCTCAAATTGTAAAGCTCAAATGAATTAAGCCAAAATTGAGCAAAAATGGAAATTGAGTGAAAATTTTCGACTTTAAGAATAAATGTGGAGACTAATTGACCTGGTGAGATTTCGAACCTTTCATTTTTGTGAGTAATTAAATCAATCTGAATTAAAATTAACTCAAAGTTCAATTTATCTTTAAAGAAATCACTGAGGATATATATTCCTTTGTTTTGATCGGTTACGGGAAACAAGTGGAATGTTGTCTTGAAAAATGCGCTAAAGATATCTCTAAACTAAATATAATCTCGAAACGCATATGGTAAAGTAATGAGTAATTTGGATAAATGACATTAGACCATCGTTTATTCACCAAAAAATATGATCCGTAAAAAGTTGTGAAAAATCATCCCTTTTGCAAACCTAATTGAGCCAAATAAATTTTTCAATTTCGTTTGATTAACCTGAAAAACTAATTTAACCCGGAGTTATGAAAACCATAAAATTCATCAATTAACTCCAAATGGTGAAATAAAAAGGGGAAAGAAAAAATAAAAGAAAAATGCTCGATAAAAATTTAAAAAAAAAAAGAAAAGAAAAAAAAAAGAGAAAAATAAAAAAAAGTAGAAAAGGTAGAGAAAATTAGCAAAAGCCCGAAAAAGCACTAATGGACATCATAAGAAGATTTTTCAATTCCGAAATTCCCAACCATTCCCATATTACTCAATACACCTTATAACTTGAGAAAGTCCTAACCGAGTTCGAATAATGAAATTAATTACTGCGTGGAGAGGTTAGATACAAAAAGATGATAAGATAGATTAATTGGTCTGAATAAGAGGCGATATTTCCCGTTTTTCAATGACCATATTACGATCATGAGATCTTTTCACATTAAAAATTACGTCTTTCATATTTGCATGCATGATTTCATGTTCCATTACATTTACTCTTAAAAATCATGTATACCGAGAGAAAATATCCACATTTCGAGTGATTCGTATGTGTGAGTATCCCGTGAGGAATTGAATCAAAACAAAATTTTGAAATGTAACGTAATGATCAATCGGTGGAAGTTAGCAGTTTAATTCTCCGCTTCGCACACACACTATGAATTGAGACTCTTGAATATAAATTTAAGGTGACTTTTTTTGAGGAATTTAAGTTGTAAAATTTTAAAGACTTTTTATTTTCCTTTGAGTCGAAAACCGAATTTTGTGTGTATATTCATTGCAAACTCTCACGAGTCACCACTCGCCCTACTTGTTGCATACGCTAAATGCAATCAGTTCCGCAAAAAAGATATTATATCCCAATAAAGGTTTTGCAAATTTATTTAACTCATACGCTTATGCTTTTATATTGCTTGGGATGCACAACATTCTAAGTTAGGGGGATTTGATAAAGCATAAATATTTTATATTTATCCCCTTAATTTTTGGACTTTTTATGATCCCGTGCATCGTAATTATCTTGAATTTATATCATATTTATGCTACTAACCCTTTTGATGAGCATTTCTTATTTTTTGTATTTCTCATGTGTTTTACAAGTATTTCATGCAAGTAAATGCAGGACAACAATCGAAACAATGAAAGAAACCAAGGAAATGAAGTTAAAAGGAAAATTTGTAATTTTTCAGCCTTATTTCGGAATTGGGGACAACTGGAAAGTTAAAGATCTTGAAGTCACAAGAATACTTGAAAAAATAGCACCTCAATCCGAACTAAGGTGAAAAAGTTATGCGCGATCGAAGTTGAGAAGGAAATCTAAAGAAAGAAGAAGAAGAAGAAGAACCAAGCAATGAAACAAGTTCAGCCGAACCGAACCCCAAAACGGTTCGACTACGCACCTAAACCGGTTCGACCAACCTGATGCATGAAATTTCTTTTTATTGCTGATTTTTCTTAGAAGTTGTATGAGGTTAGGACTCTTGCGAAACGACCTTGTATTGTTGTAATTTGACATTAGACCTAGTTTTAATTAGTTTTCAACCTAGAATTAGAGAGATGAAGAATGAAGAACCCTAGATTTCAATTTCTTCGTAAATATTATACTTTTATTAATTAATTCTCAAGGTTTTCATCAATAAAGTTTGTCTTTCTCTACCTTTTTCTTTAAGTTTATATTCTTTGCATGTTTTGTTTATTTTCTGGAATTCCAAGACCCTCATGCATGTTTATATATAGTTTCATTACGGTTTTGATTACATGCAACGTAGAAATCAAGTTTTCTAGTAGTTACACCATGTCTGACTAAGCTATTAGCGGTTTGGGGTACATGTACCGAACCTAGGTGTTATGAATGGATTTAAAAGCGAATAAAATTTAATTACCAATTCAAGGGCTTGATTTATTACCGAAATAAATATTGTAGGTTTTTTTAATTCCGTTTGCCCTAGGTAACCGAAATGTTTAAGGATGCAATACGAGTTTCGATAATTTGTCATTCTCGTAAAAAAAAATTAATTTGATATTGTGAGGAGTAAAATCCGCATACGTGAATTTCTTAGAAAGTATTTGATGTTTGTTTGCCTTGAGAATTAGGTTTTTTATGTTTTATATTCCACGTAATCACCGATAGAAAAAAAAATATTCTAATGTGTTGATCATTGTTGCAATTCCTTTGCCATCAAAATTCCCTTGAACCTACATATAAACTCAAAATATGCATGGGGTAAGTAAGGGAGTAAATCCAACTTTAACGAGTGAAGAACCAAATATGTGAAGACAAAAGTGTAAAATTCATTTTCATATTATTATTTTTTTATGATTTTTAAGGGATTATTGATTAACTAACTATACTGTTTTTTTTAACGTACTAACTAAGATATAATAACTAATAAAAAACGAGATAAATAATATTGTGCTAATAAGTAAATAAACTAATTGGACTCATGAGGGCTTCAAAATTCATCCCATAAATGGGAGATTAGCCCTCAATAATCATCATCCAATATATAAGATAAACAAATAAAAGTATAGAAGGATTAAATCAAGAGTAATTAAAGAGGAATATATCAAACCCATTTTTTCCTGGAATTGGAGCAACTCTTCAATTACAAACCAAAATTCTCTCAATTACAATCCCCCACTAATTATTTTATTCTAAAATAAAACTACAAAATAAAAAAATAAAAACTAATTACAATATACAATGGATGAATTTATAATGGACTCCCAAATAATAAGAGGGATTTGCTAAAAATGCAAATCCTCAAACTATAAAATTGTACGTTAGAATTCATCCAAGGAAATAAATTCTACATCGTCACTTTATTTTGAGATATTTGCTAAAAATGCAAATACTCACCATAAAGGGATGGAGAAGAAGTTACTTCCAAAAGAGATGAATTCAACCACATCACTATACATTGAGATAGTTACTAAAAATACAAAAAATCACAATAAAGGGGTGGAGTGGAATTCATCCAAGAGATAAATTCTACCACACCATTCTATATTGAGATATTTGCTAAAAATTCAATTACTCTCTATAGAGGGGTGGAGGAGAATTTATCACACAAAGTTAAAAATTTAAATGAGGATTTCTCTTAAATGGAGCCAAGTCTTCACTTTATAGGTGCAATGAGGCTAGGGGCATAATAGGAAGGGTAAAAGTACAAGTGGTTTAATGAGGCGTGGGAGATATTTGGGTGAGGGTGATTTGGGAAGCACACACAAGTGCATGTGGGAAGGGGAGGTAATAGGAATTTTGGGAGTATGGTAGAAGACATGTGGGAGAGGTATATTGAGGGGTATAATAGATAATAGGGATAAAATGTTTAAATCATGTGGTTTTAGGTTTATTTCGGTTTATGAGGAATGGGGTAAGAGTTTTCATGAGTTTTAAAATGGGTTAAATTAGGTTTTGAATCTGGGTTGAATCTGGGTGAAAGGGTATGGGATTTCAACAGGTGGGTGGAGGTTTTGGACAGGTCTAAACTCGGGTTACTCGATTTGGTCAGGTCCGGAGGGTGTGCGTCGAGTGAAGGTCGCGGGGTTAGACGGATATGGGATTTCGAAGTTTCGAGCCTTGGGGGTTGAAATTATAGGGCAGGTCGGGGTCATTTTTTTTGGGCTGGAGCAGGTCCGGTAATGGTGGACGCGAAGGTGGGTTTGGTGGAAGTAGATAGCCGACGAGTAAGGGTCGGCTAAAGGTTTTGTAGCAGGTCGGGCTATGGGGGGTTGAGCAGGATTCGGTTTAAGGACTATTGGGTTCGACTGATATCGGGTTTAGTAGTGGGGTTAAGGGATGTTGGGGGATTGTAATGAGTAGGAGGTTTGAGAGTGTTAATGGAGGAGAGAGAGAATGGGATAGTGAGAGGTTGAAGATGGTGAGGGTAGTTTGGGTGTAGTAAGGGTGTAGGATAGTTAGAGTGTGGGATAACTAGTGTGTGTGTGTGTGTGTGTTTAGATGTGTACAACTAAATAGAAGTTCCTAAAACTTAACTAAAAAAATAAATCTAAAAAAATTAAAATCCTAACCTATTAAAAACTAAATATTTACAAATCTATTAAAAATAAAATAAAATTAAAGAAAATATAAAATCAATTACAATTAGAACATAAATTCCTAAAAATAAAATACAAATAAACCTAACCTAATAAAATATTAATAAAACTAACTAATAATAAAAACTAAAAACTAAAAAATCAAATAAAATGCGCACCTATATTATTTTCAGAAACGGACTTAGTACTATATAAAATGACACATATACTCACACTCACTATTATATTTACATAAAATGGTAAAACACTAAAGAAAATAAAATAAAATGAAATAAAATAGTAAAAATGACTCAAAAAATATAAAATAACACCACACACACAGAGGGCAATTTTAGTACAGGCTGGGGATGGACTGGACTTGGTTCGGGACAGGTTTAGGCACGGGGGTTAGGATTAAGCTCATTTAACCGTATCACTCCCACATTTGATGTATTTGACCACTTATTTATAGCAATCGTCTCTAATTAAGTTTGTTTGACACTGCAAATGCTTATTGACCTACGAAACAAATAAATACCAACATAAGTCCGATTTCATCGAGAATTAGCAATTAAAAATTATCTATTTAGGGTTTTATTTAAACACTTTTGGGTGCTTATCAACCACCAACGGTTCAGAGGAGTGTATCCTGACTCCATTTTCCCTACATTGATTTAAAATCACTTAGTTATTCTCTCATGCGTAGTTAATTCACTAGCTTAATTAAATTGCATTAGTTGATAGGACAGTCACAAACAATCATTTTTTTCCTTTTTTCCGGAGTTAGGCAAAGGGTTAATCATCTTTCCAACTCATTGGCACGTCTTACGTCCTATTCCCTGAGTTCAAGACATACTTTTTTGAAGACACACTTGAGCCATAATCACACGCGTTACACACTTTCTTAGTCATGTCATCGACTAATAGGTACTTGCAATTTCCTGGTGAAGGGTGGAGTGACCCTACAACATCTAAACCCCACCAAGAAAATGACCATAGACTAATTAGTGACTTTAAGTTTCTAGCTATTTGGTGAAGCATAGGGGAAAATTTCTGATATTTTTTACACTTATGGGTGTAAGCATTTACGTCTTTTGGCATATATGACCACCAATAGTCTTCTTTGATTTCTCAAAAATCAAGGGACCTTCCTCCTACATGGCTCCTAAAAATTCCATCGTGAAGTTCTTAGAGAACTTGGTTGGCGTCCTTTGAATGCACGCATTAAAGGTAAGGGCTTGTGAATGATCTTTTGTAAAGTTTTCCTTCAGGTCCCAGATAAAATCGTTTAGCCTTTACCCTGACTTGATGATCTTTCTTTTTATCGATCGGCAAAATTTTATTATGTAAGTAGGAAATTATTAGGTCCATCCAGCTCGAACCTTTTTTATAATGAGAATATGCTCGGAGGTCACTATCTTCATAATGCTAAGATTTTCAAGGAACTCCACTTCAATTGTTCTTCTTAGATTGGAATCTACTGCTAAACTTAGTGCTGCTAAGGCATCGACATGACTATCATGCCCCCGGGGGAACTGTTATGGACTTCCTCAAACTTTAATATCAAATTACGAACCACTTTTAAGTATGCTGTTATCCTTTCATCTTTGGCATTTAAGTCTCCATTGAGTTGGTTGGACACCAACATTGAATCGCGTTACACTTCAAGTTGGTTTGCCACCAGCAAGTGAACTTTATACAGTCCAGCTATGAGAGATTTGTATTCAACTTTTTTGTTGGAGGCTTCAAAGCCCAGCCTCATTCCTTTCTCGGTCATGGCATTATCTAGTGTTGTGAGAACAATCCCTACTCCAGCCATTTAAACTTGGTGGTACCATCCACAAACAATATCCATTTCCTGGATTGATCAAACCCATGATCTTTCAACTGGTCGACGACTTGTTGGTGAATAGGGGCTTCTTTTCCGACATATTCAACTATGAAATCAACCAACATCTGCCTTATGATTACTGTTCTTGGCTGATAGTGTATATCAAATCTCTCGAGTTCTATTGTCTATTTGGATATGCATCCAGATAGGTCGAATTTACGCATAACATCTTTAAGAAGAAAAAATGTGATGACTATAATGGGATGTGTCTCAAAGTAATGCTTTAACTTTCAGGACGCGATGACCAATGAGTTGGACAACTTCTCCAGTAGAAGGCAGCACTGCTCTGATATAGTAAATGGGTAACTGTCTACCTTATTTCTTACAAACTATGGTTGAACAGACTGCGTGGCTTGAAACTACTAGGTATAGGTAGAGAGGATCCACTGGATCTAGAATGGCTAATAATGGAGGTTTGCTATGATAAGACTTGATTTCTTCAAGAGCTTTTAAGAATTCGTCGTTCTAAGTGAGTTTTTTTTCCTTTTTTAGTAATTGACAGAATGGTCTCCAATGCTTGGGTGACTTAGAGATGAAATGGTTCAGAGCTGCAAGCATCTCAGTTATCTTTTGAATCTCTCTTAATGTCTTTGGTGGCTTAGCATTACTGATTGCTACTATCTGGTTAAGATTTTCTTTGATCCATCTTTTTCTGACTAGGTAGCCCGAGGAACTTTCATGATAGGATCTCAAATGAGCATTTTCTCGCATTGAGCTTCATCCGATAGTGCCTACTTTTGATGAGCATGTCGTTAATGTACACTTCTATCGTCTCTCCCATTTATTGCTAAAAATCTTGGTAACCAATCTTTAGTACGTGTCAATCCAAAACGCATGACCTTATAATAATACATTCTTAATAGGGTGATGAATGAGGTTTTGTCTTGATCGAGGCCTAATAGGGGTATCTAGTGGTACCCTGAGTAAGCATTTAGGAAACTCATTCGTTCGTGGGATGCTGTGACATCGACTAATTGGTCTATTTTTGGTAGAGGGAAGGTGTCTTTGGGACAAGCTCTATTGAGGTCGATGAAGTCCACACAAACTCTTCAGCTATCGTTACTCTTCCACGACACTACCGGCTTCGAGATCTATTTTGAGAATTGAAATTATCTGATGTATCTTGTCTCCATAAGTTTCCGTACCTTATTTTCCACGGCTTTGAATTTCTCCAAGTGCCTTTTGTATGATCGGTTTAAATGCGGGGTCCATATAAAGTCGATGGCAAGTGATCCCGAGATAAAACCCTGAATGTCATATAGCTCCCATGTGATAACATCTAGGCCCTATTTTAGAAAAATGATTAACTCCTTCCTTTCTTGGTCGGACAATGTGGTGCCGATTAGAAACTTCCTCTTCGGTCGACTCTCATAAAAAACTACTTCCTCCTTTTTTTCCACAACTTTGTCTGTGGAGTGGACTCTAGTCTCTTCCACTCCTAGTCTTCCAAGCTTTAGTTGCTATTTGGAGGGAGTGGCTTCATCTTGGGATGTTTCGGGGATGACATCCTTTTCTTTCTTCCTCTCTCACTTAGGCCTAATGATGACGTTGTAACACTTTCGAGCAATAACCTGATTGCCCCTAATCTCTATGATTCCCTAATCTATGATACACATTAGTTTATGATGGTAGGTTAAGGGAACTTAACTCATGGCATGCAACCAGCCTCTCCTAAGGATGGCATGGTAAGGTGAGTCAATATTAACCACTAAAAACTTCAGCAGTTTGGAAATGTTTTCTGCCCTCACACGCAACTAAATTCTCCAGCGGCATTATCTTCTTTTCGGTGAAGCCGACCAATGGGATGGTCATTTCCGTTAAGTCCACCATCTTCACTTTGAGCTTGCGAAAAGCTCCAGGTATATCACCTTCGAAGAACTTTCATGATCAACTAGTAGCTTATTCACATCCTAATTTAATTAGTGCCACCACAGACTTACTCAAAGGAGTAGAGTTAAAAAAAAATTATCGGTGTCTTAATTTATGGACCCTACGAGAGTTCTTTTTGTTGAGTACTCATTTGTGAGTTTAAATTTGTTGGAGGTGTTTAGTGAGGGTTAAATGACCCTCGAACATGGACAATTCACTAAAAGTTGTGAGGTACATTATTTAGTCATTTATGTTGGACCAATTGAGGGTAATTAATTGCCCTCTTAAATATTAATGTTCAATAATTACATTTATGTTTTTTTCCTTCCCATTTTTGGAGAGATTTTCGATTTCGAGCCTAGTAGTTCCTCCAATAAATATAGTGGTCTTCCAAACGGGGTTATACCATAACATATCATTAGGTTTTTTATATTAGAATTATATTTTAAATAGGGGTGCTATTGGTAACATATATCCCATTTTTCAACTGAATTCTGAGCGGAACTAGTCTATTATTGCGGCCCTTTAACCATTGTTTAGATATCACTGATTGAGTTTTTTAAGGATCAAAGTAGAAAGGTTGTTTCCTGCTATTCTTTTTCCTTCCAAATGCATTACGAATTATTTTGTTTCCCCATTCAATAAATATTTTAATTCTATGTATTGTGTGCATATATGGACACCCCCACTTGATGTTTGGAATTACTTTTGCATATGAAATTTATGTTGTTTTTCAGGACACATATTGTATTTAGGGCATGCAATTGATCGAGTATTTGTAATTCGCCATTGCATTTAGGGCTTAAAATTAGTTGAGTATTCTGGCCTAAATACTATATCCAGGGTTTTATATTGGTTGAGTTTTTTTGTTGCTTAAAGATTATACCGATGAGGATAGTGGAAAATAGACTTTGGACTCGAGAAAGTTATTTCTTACAAAATGGTAGAACAATGGATGAAGAAAGGGATGGAAATTGAATGAGAAAAGGGTGAGCGGAAAGATGAAGATAAGGATGTGGGTGTGGTAAGGAAGATAGGAGAAAACTAGGAGGGAGAGGAAAATGTGAGAGTGTTGGAAAAGATGGACCACAAATGTTGTTTGAGACCTATGGATAGAACAATTCCCAAAGGCCATTTGGTTAATTGAATATTTGAGTTTTTTCTTTTCTTTTCTTTCGCTTAAACATGTCTAAAGCGATGATATATCACATCACGAGGGGGCTTATAGATACTTCCTTATTCATGTATGGATAACATTTCTACCAACTCTATAACTTCTTATTCATGTATTATTAACATTTTTAATAACTCTTATAACGGTTAAAGACATATTTTAGTATAATTTGTATTTTTAGTTTTGTCATTTTTAATTCAAATATCCAGGGATGGAATATGAGACAGTTAGATCATTATTGTATGAGGACTTAAAACTACACACAGACAACTTCAGTGAAGATAATTTCATCAAAAAGTTCCATTTTGGAAAAGTTTACAGAGGATTCATTTGTTCACAAGATGTGACAGTCAAGAAAATCTATGTGTATTTTGAAAGAGATAATGAAAAAAGATAAAAATTACATTTTTGGGCCAGATATTCTCATTCTAATTCTAGTTTATATTCTGGGGATTTTGATGTTAGGTTTTAACTAGCAGGATGAAATCCGTTTACTCGGGCATTCAAAAGTGAGATATCATCCGAATCTACCCAAGTTAATTGGCCATTGCTGTGAAGGTGAGGAACAACTCGTTGTTTATGATCTCAAGCCGCTGGATTCTGTTTATAACCTTGCACTCACAGGTATATCTTATTTTAACCACTCCAATCATTTGTATATGGATGCTGTAAGATATTATTACTACTGCGCCTTAAATTTCAAGTGTGAGGACTGTGTTAGTAGCTTGGCATGTGAGAAGTAGCGACTTCATGTGAAGATTGTGTTAGTATATTTGAGGAGAGTGCGCTTGCGTTCAAATAATGAAGTTATTTAATTAACCACGGTTTTTACCACTCAAATCCTAAACATGCATCTATATGTGTTTAAATACGATGATGAAACATGCAAGAACACATATATGAGGAAAAATCCCCCAAAGGGGAAAACCTTTTATTTTCACAATAATTTTGTAAGAGTACGGCTTACACGGATTACAATGAAAATATATGACATAGAATTACCCTCGGGTGTCGGTTCTGTTGTCGACGGTTGGAACAATCCCTTTCCAGTAGGGCAGCAGTGAAGAAAAGAGCGGCTTCCTCACAAATTACTCCAGATGAGTAAATGATCTTCTTGAAGGTTTAAAGATTCACACACATATATGGGAATGGTTTTATGAATCAAAAAGGCTTAGAAAACCTTAAAAAGTGAAGTCTTATTCTGGGCTGTTTTCGCAGAATTTTGAGATTGCAGAAAGAATTGAAAAACGTGTAGAAGGAGATCAGATATTTATACAAAAATCGAGGCGGTGGCTCGTTCGAACGAGATAGCCATGTCGCTCGAACGAAGGACATAAGTCGTTCAAACGATATCGCGCGACATTCCTATCTCGCGCAAATAACTTCCAAAGTCGTTTGAGCGATCTCGTCGATCGAGGCAATTCGCTTCTACACTTAGAAAAATTCTGCTTTTGATAAAAAATAAAACCAGACTTCAAAAATAATTTTCAAAAACATTTTCCAAATATTTATGCAAATATTTTAAATCTCCAATAAAACATATTACTGATAGAGCGTAGTGGAGTAGTGGGAATGAGCTGAGCAGGACGTTGCATGTAGCATGATGCACGTGATGAAAGAGGTTGCATTGAATTTGGATAAAGGCCGACGAGGATGATCGTGTTGACGTGCCGAATGTAGTGGTATCAGACATATGAACTGTGATTTAGGAGAAAACATAAAATTCCTAGAATCTACCCCGAACATTTATAAAATTATGTCCTTACAAATCTCCCCCTATGTATATGCCGGTACATACATAAAAAATCCGAAATATGCAATCAAATGGCATTCAAGATAATATCCCCATTAAACCCTCAAACTGAGAATACTAAATGACATGTCTTCCAAATCTTCAGCTCTCCTGTACCTTCCAAAGCTTTTCTCATCAGGATGTGTAATCAAATAATGAGCAATGTTGTACCTACACACATGAGATAAAGCAAATACTTGTGACAAGCAACAGTTTGAAAATATAATGATATGCAAAAATTGATGATCAATTAAGCTTAAGCAAATCATTCATGCAGCAACCAATCCCCCATAATTATTCTCCCCCTTTTTATGATGTCCCCAAATAAACAGATATGAGAAGCAGAAATGAATGCATATGGAGAATAACACACGGGAATAAACTGCTATTTTTGTATTTTTCAAAAATTTTCATACAATAGTATACAACAAAGAATCACACCATGAAAGAGCATAAAAACAACCAAGTCAATGATAGCGAAAATGAAGGGGTGTGATCAAATTCGATAGGAAAATCAATGCATACAAACATGACATATGTGCACGATGAATATCGGATACTCCTAACGAATGAACTCAAAGTCTTCCTTTTGTGTAAAAAAGATGGTAATATGAGACATTGACTCAATCAAATCAACAAATCAAAGCTCAAAGTGATTTCCACACCAATAACGACCAAAATTGTTTCATGCTTTTTCAGGACTTTTAAGGAAGTGCAAACCCGTTTATATTCTCCAGCCAAACTCCCTCAGATTTTAATTTTGAATAGAGGCTTTCTAAATTCTCAAACATTGGAGAATTGATGGTGAAACCTAATGACCCATATTTGGCATGTATTGTTTTTTATTGCCTTTACATTTTTTCGGGATTCTTTTAACCTCTTTGGACCTCGGATAATAAAAATTACTCCATTTTTTAGGTCCTTTTGAACGGTGGCTTTTGCGCAAAGAATAGATAAGTGCCTTTCGCAGCCCCTCCCTGTTCTTAAACAAACATTCAGTCTCACAAAAATGGTTTTTACATGCATTCCAATCTTGTCAAGTTTTATCGCATATTGTTAGTTGTATAGACAGAATTGAGATGGAAATACTTAAGCCAACATCTGATAGACAAGTACAATAATCAAATAAAGTCGTGCATGTGTGCAATAAAGAAGATAAGAGTCAAACATGTAGACAAGATATCATGAATCACATCTCAAAGACTCCAAGCAGTGTAAAGCACATGGATGAAATGATGTAGCGTCTCAAATCTCTATCAAACAGTCAAATGAAAAGATGGAATGAAATTGTGACTTGGCTATCTTAAATGTTCATCCATAAAAGGTGCATAAAAAATACAAAAATCTTTTTTGGGCTTTTCTAAAATTTATATATACAAAAAAAATCTTTTTGGATTTTTCAAAAGAATAAATAAATAACTGTACAACAAAGCAAAAGTGCATATAAAACAAACTAACAATAGGAATCATATGGTATGAACATGAAAAAGCATCCTATCCTAGACAAAGACCAACCCCTCAGTCAACTGTGAAAATCCCCAAAGACTTCCTAAGACTCTCAAATCTAAAGGCATCTAAAGGTTTCGTGAAAATATCGGCTAACTGACGGTCGGTGGGAATAAAACTCAGGGATACGACTTTATCCTCAACTAACTGTCGTATAAAGTGCTCACGTATCCTGATGTGCTTTGTGCGCGAATGCTGGACTGGATTACGGGATATGTGTTTCGCGATCGTGTTATCACAGGAAATGGTCATGGTGTCCTGTGAAATCCCATAATCCTTCAGCATTTGCTTCATCCACAAGAGTTGCGTGGAAAAACTCCTAGCGGCTATGTACTCAGCCTCCGTAGTGGACAAAGAGATGGAATTTTTCTTCTTTCTCAGCCAGGAGACAAGAGCAGAACCAAAATAGAAACACCCACCAGAAGTGCTCCTTCAACCATCTACATCCCCGACCCAATCGGCATCTGAATAGGCAGACAAACGGTCATCAGTATCAAAGGAATACCAAATACCGTATGAGAGAGTCCCACTCACATATTTAATAATACGTTTTAGAGCAAGTAAATGTGACTCTTTTGGGGACGCCTAATATCGCGTACAGACTCCAGCACTAAAGGCGATGTCGGGACGACTGACAGTCAAGTAGAGAAGACTACCTATCATACTCCGATATAAGGTTTGCTCTACGTCCTTGCCTGAAGTGTCCTTACTAAGCTTAGTAGTGGTACTCATAGGTGTACGTGCATGCTTAGCGGAGTCTAACCTAAATTTCTTCACTAGGTCTCTAGCATACTTGGATTAGGAGATGAACATCCCATCCTCTAGCTGATGAACTTGGAGACCAAGGAAGAAAGTAAGCTCACCAACCATGCTCATCTCAAACTCACTTTTCATCTCTTCTTCAAAGTGATGAGCATGTTGAGAGCACGTGGATCCAAAGACTATGTCGTCCACATAGACATGGGCAACCAAAATTGCACCGTCATCTCTCCTGACAAACAACGTCATATCAACTCCCCCTCTCTTGAATCCACGGGCTAAGAGATAGGAAGTAAGCCTCTCGTACCAAGCACGAGGTGCTTGCTTCAAACCATACAAGGCTTTCCTTAGATAGCAGACGTGCTCTGGGTGCTGAGAGTCTTCAAACCCTTTTGGTTGTTCCACGTAAACCTCCTCCTGTAGAATGCCATTCAGAAAGGCACTCTTGACATCCATCTGATATAACTTGAAACGCAGATGACATACGATGTCGAGTAGTAGATGGACGAACTCAAGCCTTGCAACATGAGCAAATGTCTCCCCAAAGTCTACACCTTCTATCTGTGTGTAGCCTTGAGCGACCAACCTAGCCTTGTTTCTGATTATGGTACCATTTTCATCCATTTTATTCTTAAAGATCGATCTGGCACCTATCACATTTGTCTCACTAGGTCGGGGGACAAGTTCCCAGACATTATTCTTTTTAAACTCAAGTAACTCATCCTGTATAACAGATATCCAGTGTTCATCCTTAAGTGCTTCTTTATGATTCTTGGGCTCAGCTTTGGACGTGTAGCAAAAATGGCTGACAATGTTCTCTAGCTGAGCACGAGCCTTGACCCCTAGAGTGGGATCACCAACAATGGCAGAAGGGTAATGACTCTTGCGAACCCAAGCAGGTGTGTCCCCTAACACAGGAGTAGGATCCACAGAGTGTGGGTGAGGTACAAGTAAATCACTGCTAGAAATACCCCCATCCTCACACTGAAGTTTAGAGTCAATAAATGCCGAAGGTTCGTCATCTTGCACGGTGACGTTTATTGACTCCATAACCTTAAAGCTCTTCAGGTTGAAAACTCGGTACGCTCTACTATTCGATGAATATCCCAGCAGTATTCCTTCGTCGCTTCGGGAGTCAAACTTTCCTAATTGCTCTCTATCCCGTAGGATGTAGCGTTTACTCCCAAAAACACGGAAATAAGCAAGGTTGGGCTTCTTGCCAGTCCACAACTCATAAGGAGTCTGAAGTGTGTGTGGACGCAGATAAACCCTATTCACCGTGTGGCATGCAGTAGACACTGCCTCCGCCCAAAATCTCCTAGAAACTTTACGACCTAGAAGCATAGATCTATCCATCTCCTGGATTGTTCTATTCTTTCTCTCAATAATCCCATTTTGCTAAGGAGTCTTCACAGAAGAAAACTCATGTTTGATACCAAGGCTATCACAATAAGAATCTACCTTTGCTTCCTTAAATTCAGTGTCGTTGTCACTATGTATTCTATTAATAGTGACTCCATGTTGATTTTGCAGGACACAGCACTTGGTAGTTAAAAACTCTACAACATCGAATTTCTCTCTCAGAAAACCTACGCTGGAATATCTGGATAAATCATCCACCATCACGAGGATATACCTCTTACCACCCAGACTCTCGGTACGAGTGGGACCCATAAGATCCATGTGTATAAGCTCAAGAACACGAGAGGTGGTAATGGAATTTAACTTCCTATGGGGACTACGAATTTGTTTTCCCAACTGACAGGGTCGACAAACCATTGAAGTTGGCCTTCCAAGAGATGGTAAGCCACGTACTAGGTCCTTTTTAGCTAAGAGAGTTAGATCTATAATATTTACGTGACCTAGACGTTGGTGCCACAGATCCATAGGAGTGATCGTGGAGCTGTTGCAGACAAGTGAGGATGTGGGCTCAGTCCCATAACAGTTATCCTTTGTCCTCACCCATTGCACTAAAAGTTTACTGGCTTGATTATAGACCTTACAGGAGTCCCGGTTAAACTTTACGACAAAGTCAGCGTCGCACAGCTGGATAATGCTGAGAAGGTTTAATTTTAAACCTTTGACGTACAAAATATTTTCTAGCATAGGAAATCGAGGTAACTCGACAGTACCACGTCCTATAATGCTAGACTTGCTCCCATCTCCAAAGGTGACTCTACCATCCTGATAATCCTCAAGAGATGTAAAAAATGAGGCATCACCTGTCATATGTCTGGAGCACCCACTGCTAAAATACCACTGTGAGGTATTATGTGCTTTGAGAGCGACATGAACAACAAAGGCCTTTTTATCTTTCTTAGGTACCCACGAAGTGGTGACCTTTTGTTTGCCTTTGTTGTTGTTGGTTTTAGCTGGAATGTGAGAAGCATTCATTGACGGCAAAGACATCCGTCGGAATTCCTCCATCAAACATTGAGACGTGGCAGCTAACAACTCAACTCGCTCTCTCAGACTGGTAAAATCATCAGTATGCTGAGGTGGAGCAGTAGTACGTCGTGTCCGACCCATACTATAGCAAAACTCCCTGAGGTGGCCTTTTCTTTTGCAATAAGTACAAAAGAACACAGTCAAAGGCGGACCTTGGTTTGCTTTTCTTGATCGAACTCTCCTTCGAGGTTTTTGATGATGTCCATAAGGAGTCGTAGTAAACTCAGGAACTGGTCCGGGTGCAATTTGGGACGTGGAGGCACCATCATAACCTATTCCCAGCCTATCACCAAAACCTAAAGCGGGGTCGAGGAGCATCTTTCCCATTTTCCCAGATCTGTCCTTGATTTTTACCTTGACTTCCCGTGCTCTCTCCAGATCATGAGTAAGCTGGGCAACAAGGGCTTCAAGTTTCTTTCGAGTCTCCATGGAGGAATGAAGCTCACTCGTAAGACTAGCCATTTGTTTAGTCAAGTCCCCTCTCTCTTTCTCAAAACAACTCTCTTTCTCTCTAAACAGACTTTCTTTCTCAACACAGGCAGACTCTCTCTCTCTCAGGGTGGTGCAGGTGGAGGACTCTCTCTCTCTCGCTTTTCTTAAATCTTCCTCTAAGCCGGTGATCTTAAGAACTAACGCTTTGTTACGCTTTTTAGTTTTAAATGACTCAGAATATAACTCAGCGTAGGCGCGTTGAATATCACTCTCGCTCTCACTTGTGTCATCCTCCCCCTCACTCACATCGCTCTCACTGTCGAGGTGTCCTTGTGATGCATCATCCTCATCGTCGTGAGGAGAACTAGAAGTGCTCACATGACTAGCCACGAATGCGGTGAAGTTACACTCATGCGGTGACTCGACTCCAGAATCCACCGACTCGACCTCACTGTCGTCACTAAGGGTAGCATTAAGGACAGCTTTCCCTTTCTCTCTGTTCAGACGTGTGGCACACTCAAAGGCTCTATGACCCCTACCGTCTCACTCAAAGCCTCTCTCACTTTCTTTCTTAGGAGGATCTTTAAAATCTTTTTCATTTTTCTTTTCAAACTTATTTTTCTCAAATTTCTTTTTATCTTTAAAATTTCCATTTTTCTTAAATTTGAGAATCCTCTTGAAATTTTTTGCAAAAAGAGCCAAATCATCTAAGTCAAAATCACACTCAGAATCAGACGAATCTGTCTCTCTTTTTCTAGTTGACTCTCCCCTCTTTCTAGTCGACCCCTCACTCTTTCTCTCTTGGGCATTAAGTGCAATTCCCTTATCTTTAGACCTAGAAGTTTTGGGAACATATCAATTTCATATGTTTGCAAATCTCCTACAAGTTCTTCCAATTTTAGCGTATTTAAATTACCCAAGAATTTAGCACAGTGACTTTAGGGATAAAACGCTTAGGCAAAGAACGAAGAATCTTTTAAACAACTCTAGCATTTGGAATATGTTCACCAAGATTAAAGCTAGTATTAACAATGTCAGAGAGCCTAGCATAAAAATCATCAAAACATTCAGTCTCATGCATGGTGATGGTTTCAAATTGAGTTGTCAAATTTTGTAATTTAGACTCTTTCACAACATTAGTTCCTTCATGGGTGAGTTGTAAAACATCCCATGTCTCTTTTGACGTGGTGCATGTCATTATGCGTTTGAACTCATCAGGTGTGACAGACCCAAAAATAGCAGTTAGACCCTTAGAATTGAATGATGACCATTTAAATTCTTCTCCAGTCCAAGAAGTGAAAGGTTTTAAATTGATCACATTTTCAACAGTGACGGAGGGAGGAGTCCACCCTCTTTCTACCAAGATCCAGACACGTTCATCAATAGCTTTTAATGCAGATCTCATGCGGGCTTTCCAATATTCATAGTTTGTCCCGTCAAAAACTGGCATTTTATTATATAACTTCTCCATTATGAACACACTCGTTTTTCAAAAGTCAATTTTTCAGAAAATTGATATCTTAGAAAAATTTTGCGGAAAATTACACGGTAAATTTGTGTAACTGGCTCTGATACCAATTTGAGGAGAGTGCGCTTGCGTTCAAATAATGAAGTTATTTAATTAAACACAGTTTTTACCACTCAAGTTCTAAACATGCATCTATATGTGTTTAAATACGATGATGAAACATGCAAGAACACATATATGAGGAAAAATCCCCCAAAGGGGCAAAACCTTTTATTTTCACAATAATTTTGTAAGAGTACGGCTTACATGAATTACAATGAAAATATATGACACAGAAATACCTTCGGGTGTCGGTTCTGTTGTCGGCGGCTGGAAAAATCCCTTTCCAGTAGGGCAGCAGTGAAGAAGAGAGCGACTTCCTCACAAATTACTCCAGATGAGTAAATGATCTTCTTGAAGGTTTAAAGATTCACACACATATATGAGAATGGTTTTATGAATCAAAAAGGTTTAGAAAACCTTAAAAAGTGAAGTCTTATTCTGGGCAATTTTCGCAGAATTTTAAGATTGCAGAAAGAATTGAAAAACGTGTAGAAGGAGATTAGATATTTATACAAAAATCGAGGCGGTGGCTCATTTGAACGAGATATCCATATCGCTCGAACGAAGGACAGAAGTCGTTCGAACGATATCGCGCGACATGCCTATCTCGAGCGAACGACTTCCAAAGTCGTTTGAGAGATCTCGTCGATCGAGGCAATTCGCTTCTACACTTAGAAAAATTCTGCTTTTGATAAAAAAAATAAAACCAGACTTCAAAAATAATTTTCAAAAACATTTCCCAAATATTTATGCAAATATTTTAAAGCTCCAATAAAACATATTACTGATAGAGCGTAGTGGAGTAGTGGGAATGAGCTGAGCAGCACGTTGCATGTAGCATGATGCACGTGATGAAAGAGGTTGCATTGAATTCTAATAAAGGCCGTCGAGGATGATCGTGTTGACGTGCCGAATGTAGCGGTATCAGACATATGAACTGTGATTTAGGAGAAAACATAAAATTCCTAGAATCTACCCCGGACATTTATAAAATTATGTCCTTACAATATTCTTTCAGAGGGGCGATATTTTCTTTTCACTTATGCTACAATGCTTATAAACTTGAAGAAAAAATTCTACAAATGAGATGTTTAAACAATTTAGATGATTAGTACCTTTTTTTATTTTCGTTGATAGCTTTACTTGGGTACAAAGGGTCAAGGTTATTATTGGGTTTGCATGCCTTCTTGAACATATGCATGTATATAAATCACTAGACTTATGTTACCTGATTCACAACATTGATGCAACTCATATAATTCTTGACCAGGCTCACAGTTGTGTCCCTTATCTAATTGGTTTGTACATGCACTAGCTTCCCTGATAAGCGTTACATTATGCTAAGTATCTAAAGCTTCTTTATTTTTAGGAATGCAATCCAAAACTATTCAACTTTGGTATGATTTTCAGTGTAAAATTCCTGATTGTAGATTCCTTCCACATCAATACTTTTAGGTATGCTATGGCTATATCCATTTAGATTACCATTTTTGTATTTCAAGTTATTACTATATTGTTACAAATAGTAGAATGAAAGAAAATAATTCTCATTAAGAATTGAAAAAGAATTCGATTAAAGCTAATCTATTTATAGAAAACATAGTTAAACTAATAGTTGTATGCTAGCTATACATGATAACAGCTGTACATGCCAGCTAACAAATACAACCAAAATACTATCAGTTATTAATCAATTATAAAAAACTAAAATAGTCCTCTAATACTCCCCCTCGAGATGTTGTATAAATGTTAAGAAGACCCATCTTGCCAATTAAGTCCCGAAAGTGTATAGGATGAAGAGCTTTGGTGAAAATATTTGCTAACTGATTTTTGGTTGAAACATGTAAAGTTTTCAAAATACCAGCTTGAATCTTTTTACGAACTAAGTGGAAATCTACCTCTATGTGTTTAGTTCGCTCATGAAAAACTGGATTAGCTACTGTATGCAAAGCAGTTTGATTGTCACAGTAGAGAAAAGCTGGCTTGGAATGAGTAATTCCCAACTCCTTGAGTAATTATAACAACCTAGTTAACTCACAAGTTGCATTGTCCGTGGACCTATACTCTACTTAAGAAGAGGAACAAGACAAAGTTTGTTGCTTCTTGGATTTCTAAGAGATTAAGGACTCTCCCCAAAACACACAAAATCCAGAAATAAAACGTCTTGTATCAGTATATGCAGGCCAATCCACATCTGAAAGAACCTTAAACTGAACATCCTTAGCATTTGGCAAATTAACTTCTGCATAAGCCTTTAGTTGCACATCAAATTTTGAATGAAAGAATAGGCCTTGTCCTGGAGTAGCCTTTACATATTGCAGGACTCGATGAACTGCCTTAACGTGTGGAACACGTGGCATATCTAAGAATTGACTTAGCCTATTCACAACATAAGACACATCTGGTCTTGTAACTGTGAGATAAAGTAATTTTCATATCAACCTTATATATTGTGAAGGATCTGAAAATAAATCACCATCTTCTTGGTTAAGTTTTAGATTTGGATCCATAGGACTCATAGCAGGTTTACTACCTAAAAAACTAGTATCTGCCAACAATTGCAAAGTATACGCCGAAATACCTTTAGAAGATCTAGCTACTTCTAATCCCAGAAAATACTTGAGACAACCAAGATCCTTTAACTTGAATTTAGAATCCAACCTGGATTTAAAAATTTAAACTGCCTTATCATCACTTCTTGCTATGATTATGTCATCAACATAAACAAGCAAAGCCATAAAGACAGAACTTGTACTCTTAATGAATAATGGATGATCAGTTGCTGATTGAGAAAAGCCCTTTTCAAGTAAAGCATTAGAAAATTTGTCATGCCATTGTCTAGATGCCTATTTTAAACCATACAAAGACTTATTAAGTTTACAAATAAATTGGTAGGCATCTCCCCCTTAGGACTGTACCCTTGAAGAAGAGTCATATACACGTCTTCAACCAAATCACTATGTAAAATGCATTATTCACATGTAATTGATGTAAAGTCCAGCCATGAACAGAAGCTAAAGCAAGTAATAACTTGACAGTGACAAGCTTAGCAACCGGAGCAAAAGTATCAAAATAATCACCGCCTTCTTATTGAGTGTACGCCTTAGCCACCAAACGAGCTTTATGTCTTACAATAGTACCATCAGCCTTAAGGTTAACCTTATACACCCACTTACAACCACTAGTATGATGATTACTAGGCAAAAAAATAATAGTCCAAGTATTATTAAGTTCCAAAGCAGATAACTCATCAGACATAGCTTTGTCCCATGCGAGTACACCAGTGGCTTGAGAAAAAATACAGGCTCTTGAGTACTCGAGAAAGACATAATAGTAGCTCAAAAAACATCACTTAAGTTGTCATAACTGAGAAAACTAGAAATAGGATGTGAAGTAAAAGGAGTAACATCAGAAGAACCATGCAAAAAAGAACCACAGTGATAAGCTTGCAAGTAATGAGGCTTATTGGCAACACGTTGAGAACGAGTATATAACTCATTAGAAACTTTTGAAGAGATGGTATGAGGATCAGAAGAATCATTAGGAACAACAGGAGCAGCAGGAATCGAATCAAAATTAGGCAATGGAAGAACACTATTAGGAAGCATGGAGATAATATCATCGGAGGAAGCTTGAGAAGATAATGGAAAAATAGTCTCATGAAACACCACATATCTAGAAATGAAGATTTTGTGTGACTCCAAATCCAATAGTTTGTATGCTTTCATCCCAAAAGGATATCCAATCAAAACACAAGCACGAGACCTTGGGGAAAACAATCAAAGTTGAAACATAACACAATCATGCAAAAGATTTCAAGTGTAAATAAGAAGGATATTTATGATTTAATACCTCAAAAGGAGCCTTGTTTTGTAAAATTAGAGAAGGGATCCTATTTATGAGATGAGCAGCTATAAGAACAGTATCACTCCAGTAAGTTAAAGAAAGACCGATTGGAATAGAAGAGACATATTAACATGGTTATAAATAACGGTATTGGGTAACGTAACGGTTGCGGTCGCGGTGTAACGGTATCGGGAGTATCGAACGTAACGTAATGATAATCGGTTACTGTGAGCGTGAATTTTTTTTACCATTTCCCAATCCCATAAAATGGAATGATAGTTTTATTTTGATTATATAATGCTGAATTTCAAGCTTTTGCACATGTTTTTCAATTACATTTTCTCCCAAAATCCAAACACCCCATTTACCCTTTAATGGAGAATGTGCATCAATGTGTATCAGTGTCTATCGGCGATACGTAACAGTGTAACGGTGTGTATCGGCGATACGTAACGGTGTATCGGTGATACATGTGTGATTTTTTTATAGTCCGATAAATCGGAGTGTATCGGAAACGGTCTCTCAAGATACCGTTACGTATCGGCCGATACGATACGTAACGGCCGTTTTTTAAAACTATGCATATTAACATTCAACAAATGTTGATGTTTTCTTTCAATAATAGAGTTTTGTTGTGGTCTCTCAACACATGAGTGATAATGTATAACTCCTTGAGACTGATAAAACGGAACTAGATTGAGATCTTTCGCATTATATGAATGAACTCCTTTAATCTCCTTTCCATACTGACTTTTAAACAAAGCAAAAAAACTGGTATACCCCTCTGCACTTCAGCCTTAGTTTGTAACAAAAAAAAACCATGTGTACCTTGAACAATCATAAAAAATTATTAATAAGTACCTGTACCCTTCAAGAGAAACAGTATGAAAGGGACCCCATATGTCAAGATGAATGAGATCAAATGAAGAATCAGAGACCATGTTATTAGAGATGAAAGATAAACATTTTTGCTTTGCAAGAGGACAAATATTAGAACAAAAAGTCTTGTCATATCTAAAATTGAAACAAGGAGTTTTGTCTTGCTAGTGGGAAATATTACATGAAGGATAACTAAGGAGATAATGACATACAATGTCATTAGAAAACACAGAAATAGAACATGAAGCAGAAAAACCCCACACTTCTCTGCCTTTCTTCTTGAATAACCAATGAAAAAACTTTATTGATAGGAGGTAAGGGATCTAACATGAGGATTTGTGTTCTAACTTGGCTAAATGACTCATTTAAACCCATGAGAAACTGCAGGACATGGTCTTGATTTTGAAAATCTATGAAGTTTTTCATACCTCCATAAGTTCAAACTGGTGTAGGCCTAAAATCACGCAACTCATCCCAAAAAGTTTTAGGTTTGGTGAAATAACTACTAATGTTATTAGATCCTTGTGTTCGGGCATGAATTTGTTGCTTTAATTGAAAAATTATTGGACCATTACTTTGGCTAAACCGATCATGTAAGTCATTCCACATATCAAAAGCATTATCCACATACATTATGCTACAACAATATCTCTAGAAATAGCATGTAAGTTCCAAGACATCACCATATTATTGCATCGAGACTAAAAAACATAGAGATAATCATCTATTTCTAGCTTAGGAATGGATCCATCAACAAAACAAATCTTATTTTTAGCCATAACAGTCACTGTCATAGCACGATTCTAGGAATTGTAGTTGCTACCTATCAGAAGGTTTGAAATAAGATTCAATCCTGGATGATCGCCATTGCTGAGGTAGAAAGGACAACTAAGATCATCTCCAAAGCGTCGTTCTAGTTGATCCATAGAAAAAAAAGAATTCTCAGTAAAATTTCCATTGTTCCTCCCACCATTGTTCTGGTTTCCACAATGAGATCCTCCTCCTCGATCCATAACCAAGAACAATCAAGAGAGAGAAAAACAGATGGAAGAAAAGAATTTGCAAATCTAGATGAACAGAAATCACGATGATCAGAAAAACTGAGAAACGAAAGAGATCGCAATTATCCCAATCTTCAGCTAATCAATTCTATGCTCTGATGCCATGTTACAAATAGTAAAGTGAAAGAAAAGAATTCTCATTAAGAATTGAAAAAGAATTACATCAAAGCCAATCTATTTATAGAAAACATAGCTATGCTAATAGTTATATGCCAGCTGTACATGATAACATCTGTACATGCCAGCTAACAAATACAACCAAAACACTATCAGTTATTAATTAGTTATAACAAACTAAAACAATCCTCTAATATATATGCCTATTTATGTCATTGTCAATATGTTTAATGACATCATCATAAGTTAAGTGATGATTCAAATTATTGTTTTCTTTTTTTCTTCCGTTGCTGATTGTACATTACCAAACACTCTTAATCGGGAAAGTTTTAACTTTAGATATTTGGAAATTATATAAGAGTCATCACACATCCCAAAAATAATTGACTTCGAGACTTCTCAATTTTTAACGTTATATTTTGTTAGTCTTAATGAGATTTATTTTGCAAACGAAGTATTTATTAGAAATAAACTTTGTTAAGAGAGATGGAATACAAGGTAAAAAGCAAAAAATTAAGGGTATGAACACATGGTCTAGTTTTAATGTTGCTACAAAACATTTACACCATTTTAAAGCATCTATATTAAGTAACAAATTTGGCCTTACTACATTGTATAAGTGATTCTTGGACCTTGGAGCAGGACTAACTGTTAAGAAATTTGCCATACACTAAATTGATTAATTAAAAGAGAATTTCCCGAAGAAATGAGCAAATCTTACAGAAATAAAAAAGAAATTACAACTGAGCTATTAACTAAATTATTACTCAATAATACTTATCAATTTCATTCATTTAAGTCATCCCTCAAGAATGAGCGTTATAATTATTATACTTTAAGATAAATAAAATATCAAATAAATTCTCTCCAATCCGTTTATGTTCCCCATTATTTCTCCTCATTAAGAAAAGCTCAACCCTGATGCGGGAAGATGCCAAGAAGACTCTCGTAGAGCTGGAACATGGATGATTTTTGTTATTTCAAAGTCATAATAGACACATGGATGAATTTTGTTTAGATGGTATTGTTGTCCAACTCAGCAAAGCTGGTACTGAGTATGTACTTAGGGCCGGGTAGTGTAGCACTACTTTTTATCCAATGGTTCGAGACCCATTATTTATTTAACAAGTGTCGTGATGTGTAATAATTTTAAATTCTTTTTCGCTTCCATTTAAGGATTAGTACCACTCTTATATGTATTTGACACGTGTCTTCTATCATTTTAATTATATTTATATTTTTAATAGAATAGCCTTTTTTTTTAAATGTCCTTTTTAAATTAGTTTAGGAAATCAAAAGTGTTGTGATGCTTTATCTGGAAGCCTTTGTTTTTCTTACAGCTCGTCTGGGAACTTTTATGCACATTTGTGATGAGTAATAACTTCAAGGGATTCTCTGTATCCCTTTGAGACGTTGTAACAATAATTGAACAAATAGTTGTTTTGCACACTTTTCATGAGTTCATATTCTGTTTTAATTGTATTATATATTTTAGTTGAGATAATGTTACATATATTTTATTTGTAGTCCGATATACTTTAATGTTTAAAACTCAAAATATGCGAGAAATAGAGAAAACATATTAAAAAGTATAATAAATTATAATTTTTCTCATTTTCTTTGTTTCCAATATCCAAACGTATCAATAAATGTTACTCAGACACCAAAACTTCTTCACAGAGATATTAGTTTGATAAATGTACATGAACCCAAATTATATATTTGTTTATATAGTGAAATTTTTTATATTTTTTGTAATATGAAAGTCATGTAATTTGAACAAATGTAAGTAAAATTTTATTCTCCAGGTGTTTGCCATTAAAAAAAATTATTATGTTTTCAGGTCCCTTTTTTAATTTCCACTTAAAATATTTATTTTTTGTGTGTGTTTGAAGACACACACACACACACACACACACACACACACACACACACACATACACACACATGTATATATATAGATGCCGGATCATATAAGGACCAACTTAAGGACCTCTCCATGTTGGTCAATTTTTTTAAGATAGAAAAAAAATATTAATTAAGGACCTTTTTTTAATATCCACTTAAGGACCACTTCATGTTTTAGGGAAAACGAGGAACGCCACCCCCTAGAGGGAAGTTGTGGATGGGGTAGGGGTAAGAGGGGGATTGTGATGGTGTTTGCAGATGAGAGTGGAGAACATTTAGTTACAAGGATGGTGGGTTTAAAAGGTAGTGGGACTAGGGTTTAGTGTTGTTGGGTATTTGTGGCGTAAAATGCTCGTCAAAGGCCCAAAACAAAACAAATACAAATTCTAGAGAGAATCAAATAATATATTATATTGAAAAAATAGAGAAGTGTGCTCAAATGAGGAGTACATGAGTATTTATATGTGGGATATTACTTGCTAACCAAGTAATAGCCTAAATAACTAAAAAGGACAAATACTAACAAAATATACCTAATTAGTTACAAATATGATTGGAGACCAATTAGAAGAGATAAAAGAAAATACAAGCACTAAAAGAAAAGAAAAACTAATATGATATTCCCATCATTCTCCCTCCTCAAAAAGAGTTCGTCTTCGAACTCAGATAGAAATGTCCACCGAGTCAGACTCCCAAATGGTAATCAATACATGGCGAGCAGGCCCCTCAGACTTATCAAGAAACTTTGGAGGGTGCTCCATCGCTAAAAGTACACGATGACAGGGAAGAGAGCAGTCTGAAGCTCGATATCCAATGGTACCACAACTGTAGTACCTGAATATAGGAGCTACTAAATGTGATGCCACGGGAGTAGTAGAGGTGACTGGTGCAGTAGTAGAGGGAGACAATACTAAAGTAAGAGAAATAGTAGGAACCAACGGAGGTGGAACTCGAAAGGAGGGTGGATCTTCTTGTGCCATAGTAGGAACCAATACTATGGTAAGCCTGTACTTTTGTAGCTTACTCAACCGCCTTTAGAAAGGTCGGTATCTCTCGTAATCCTAGATCTCACTGAATGTAAGGGTGAAGGCCCAAAATATAGCGGCTAATTCGTTGATATTCTATCTCAAGAAGATGAGCCATGGTGCAAAGAAGCTCAAACTAATCGGTCTACTCCACCATAGTAGACGACTCTTATCGAAAGGACTGTATGCGACCAAAAAGATCACGCTCGTATGTCGATGGGATGAATGAAGCTTGAAGAGCGGCCTCCATCTCTGGCCATATCTTGAGAGGGGGTAGTTCAACTGCTGTCCGATGATAACAAATATCATTCCACTGAAATCGGGTGAATTCCTAAAATTTGGTGGCAGCAAGAAGAACACAAGAGCTGTTCTGAAATATTTTGTAATCGAAGACTGTGTCCATAGAAACTAACCAATCAATCACGGCATCGAGGGATAATTATTCGTCAAACATCAAAATATCAATCCGTATATTTCTGTGGAGACTTCGAGAAAGTAGGTGGAGTGCTATAGATAAGGGGTCTTCATCCTGATTTGCATTAATGCCCATTACATCCCCTGGCACATGTGCAACATCATCAACATGCAAGGGCGGCATATGGGCTAGTGATGGATGAGGAGGAGGTACATGTTGGGCTATTGGAGTTACTGGAAGGCTGCAGGATAATGTGAATACGTGATAATCAAATGGTCACGCTCACCACAATAGAAGCACTGGCAGTCCCGTAATAGTACGAAGCGAGGAGCACTAGGTGGAGGGGAATGGATCTACTCCAAAACGCTGCGATGCGTGTCCCCGACGTTGAAGGATGAAAAAGTGTTGGTATAGGGTAGGGAGAGGTCATGGTGGGAAGGTGTGTGATGTGGTGGAGGAGGTGGTGTTGTAACAAACATGGATCAGGGGCCTGAAATGTTAAAATATTCACCGAAATCATAACGCTGTCCACGGTGGTATAAGAGGACAGGAAGGTCAGAAATCCTGAAGTGGAAGGTGTATGATCTTGGCAAAAATTACCCTTGATAGATTCAAGAATTCGATTGTGAGTTCTAGAGTGTTCGGGTATCCTGAGGAGCTCTGGATTTTGTAACACCCCATGTTAATTAATTAATTAATTAACTAATTCGGAATTCAAATTTTTTTTTATTGGAATCTATTTAATTTTGGTATGTAAAAATGTTGGTTTTTATATAAAAAAAAACAAGGCTTTAAGTGGAATTTAAATCGGGATTAAAATTTGGAAATTATAACTTTTTGTATAAAAATTGGGGAAGCATCCGAGTTAAGGAGGATAAAATATAATATTTTTTAAAATCCGACTGTCCGATCGAGCTAAATTTTTCATAGCATCTCCATCTCATTGTTCTCTAAAACATACTAAAATTTCAATCCATTCTGACAGTCCGATCATCCGTAATAATTTTTCGAGTGTTTGTATTTGATTAAGACTAAACTCTTTTTGGTATATAAGCAAAGTGGCGAGTTTAGGACTTTTAAAAACACATTCTTCTAAACCCTAAGAGTAGCAATCTCCTCTTTTACATCTTCTTCCCCCCTCAAAACCTTAACTCTATTGGAGAGCTGTTTTCAATGCAAGTTTTGAAGTTGTAAACCGAGTTTTCTCAAGATTGTTCAAGAGCGACTCTTTACCATTTTTTTAGAGGAATTCAATCGTCAACTCAGATTTTCTTCATCTAAATCACAGGCATGAATACTCTATTCCTTTCCTTTAGTATTATTCATTTTAAGTGTGTGACACCCCGCCTAATTAAATACCGGGCGATCACTCCTTTATTAAATTAAATCAAGGTAAACAGTTGGTTCATTCTCAGCATCACTGTCGATAAAAATACATTTTCCAATTTAACACCCTAAATAATTAAGCTAAGTGTCAAAACCATTTTCATACATACTTTCCAAATTTTATTTAAAGAAAAACATTTATTTTATTAACAACATTCAATAAGTAAGAATCACACCATATTAAATTATGCAACATAAACCAAATAATATAATACATTCGTCAATCGAATGTCAACATACGAAAACTAAAGTCACAAATCCAAACTGAATAAATCCCATAGAATAATACTGTAAATAACTGAAATATAAATGTCCAATAACAATGGAATAATGGAAAGGGCTACACATGCCCAACTATATGAAAGTACTAAGAGTGGATCCGAATGAACGAAGTCATCTAATCAAGAGACCTGCAACTCCCACCTAAGCTGCAGCGCGTTCCTTCCAAGAGATCCAAATCAAGACGCCCCTGTGGCTGGGCACCTGTAATACATACATATATATACAAGAAAGAGAGAGAGAGAGAGAGAGAGAGAGAGAGAAACGGGTCAGAGCCCGAAAGTGTGTTTGATTTAAAATACGTTTAGCAAGTATTTAAATTGATACAGGCCAATGCAACAACATATTAGTGCGACACTCTCTTGAGAAATTCTCACCTCTCTTCTAATGTGAACTCCTATCGCACTAACCCTCCTAATGGTTTATCTCATCATATAACACGCTATCTTTCCCTAATGATTTAACTTATCTTAGGTATCTCGTAGGATTCAAAATTTAACGATACAATTGTTTGAAAAGAATATTTCAATTAATAACCAAGGTTCTCATTTTAACTTTATTAGTCAATAAAGTTTTCCAATGTCATATTATACTTTCTCAAAACAAGTATTTACAATTTGAGTCATCAACCATATCCTACCTATCAATTCACAGTAGGTAGTTCCAAATTTCAGAATTCCATATATATATTAACTACTCGTATAATATATATATATATATATATATATATAATAACAGCACCCCAAATAAACTATGGTGCGGGCATACTCTACTATCCAAAACCCCATATCACTCATTTTAAGGGGAATACAATCGGAATCACTCTCGAATTGTATTAACATAAATAAACAAACAATATTGAGGCGAAGAATAGATTCCAAGTCTCTAAGAGGATGGCACATGCCTGCGTCTCTTAGGGCCGTCTAAAATATCACATCGATAGCCTGTACCAAGGATATCTATCTTCTAGGGTACAAGTCAATATCCCCCATAAAGGTCCCATCGAGATAAGACTTGTCCCAGCGCGGTAACCTCAGGGATAGCAAGTAGCGTGGGCATGATTTTCACATGTATATAATATATGTACACACAATCATATAAATATACCACTTTTATTATATTAATGTAGGTTCTTCTCATCACCCATAATTACAACATTTATCCTTAATTTCACATTATTAGTATTACGTATAAGGTTTCATCTCTAACCTTAACTCGAAGGGTTTTCTCACTTATTACGTGACACACGTGGACTCTATCCTTCCAAGTAGAAACTTCAGTAGGTATACCTATATCCACTATCGTAGCTATTCGCCGTAATCTCTCACTTTGAAATACGTAGTTTCATCGTTCATTAAATAATTATCCCCAAAAAACAAGATTCTCGTCTTAATATAAAGTTCCCAACACTTATTCATATGTCCTACTGGTCTTTCCTATCTCCCAAAACATTTCATTAAGAATTCCCAAGAATTATTTCATGATAAATTTAATTTAACTAATTAAACAAGGGAAATAGGAGTCTGCCAGGAGGGGTCGATCGATCGAGGTCTGGGGCTCGATCGATCGAAGCTCTAGGCTCGATCGATCGATCAAGCAGGTCTGCGAAAATCTGCAGAAATGCAGTTACGGGTTCTACCAATTTTCTTCATCCAAAACCATGTTTTTCCATTCTAAACGTCCCAAAAATCCTACTACTATCATTATAACAATATACCTGATGTTTTCAACGTAAAGCATGTGTATATCTAACATTAAACATGGATAATTAACCCAAATTCCCATCTAATCATCAAGAACCCTAGAGTTTTTCTTAATCATGGTTCTAATCTGTTTTTACCAGAATTTCCTTCTAATATATCATCAAAATTTCGTGGGTTATATTCCTCTACATGGCAAGGATTCCAGAATTTTCATATAAATCAATACTACATGCATTTTCCTAACACAAATTGGGTTTTCTTACATAGTTTTCATCTCTAATCAATCCTAAACTAATATGAAGATTGCACTAACGAAAATACGCAAGATAAATACTTGCCTGGGATTTTCAGAAGTCTAGTTTGCAGATGAATCCGGTGTGGTTGCGTTTCCCTTCTCGCGATCTACGCATTGGTGGTGGCGGCGGTGCAAACCGGTGACTTTTTGGCCTTGAATTGCCTTGGAGTTCTCTCCTCTCTTCTCCAATGGCCGTCACTTGTGTTCTGAATATTCTAACCCTAAAAGACTAACCTAAATGGCTGATATAGGTTGCTGAATTTCGTGGGTTTAATTACCCAATTATGTAAAATGACTAAAATACCCTCCCGGGGTACTAATTAGGCCTAAAAATGCCCCGAGACCCAAACTACACCCCCGGGTACACTTTTCTGACTATCTCGACCCTACCGGACGCGTTGGCGCACTCAAAACAACCATACGGGCAACTTATAAAATATTCACTTTTATTTATCAAATTTTAGTCCCGACACGACACGAGCACGTTCCGACTTAAATTTCCGAAATCGTCATTTAATTTACTCATGACATTCAATGTAACCATATATATTACTTTTCTCATTAGTAATATTCAACAAATTTCCCATAATTACTAACTCTCGTCACGTTAATAATTATGTCATAATTAATTTTCGGATTTTTATTAAATAATTAACTCGTATTAAATTTAATAAATCCCCAAATTAAATCCCCAAATTAATATAGCATAAAAATACGGGGTATTACATACTTCCCCCCTAATAATGGAATTTCGTCCCGAAATTCGGAAAATAAGGCATACCTGGTAAAAACAAATCCGGATATCTCTCGCGCATATCTGCCTCGCGCTCCCAAGTGGATTCCTCCACATTATGATGCTCCCACTGGACCCGCACAAGTGGAACTATCTTCGACCTCAATCTCCTTTCACTATAGTCTAGGATAGCCATTGGTCTCTCCTTGTAAGAGCTATCAGGCTGTAAGTCGATCTCATCTATCGCAATGTGAGTATGGGCCATATCATCCCGAATATATCGTTTCAACGACGAGATGTGGAATACATTGTGGATGCGATGTAAATGTTCTGGCAGTCCCAACCTGTATGCAACCGGCCCAATCCTCTCGATGATGGGAAATGGTCCCACGTACCTCGGAGCCAACTTCCCCTTCTTCCTGAATCTCATTACCCCCTTCATAGGAGATACACGCAATAACACTTGGTCCCCCACACTAAACTCCCAGAAGAACCGTTTTGCATCGGCGTAGCTCTTCTGCCTGTCCTGGGCTACCCGAATACGACTCCTGATCATCTCAATCCTCGCGGAGGTCTCCTGAATCACCTCTGGCCCTAGCAACTTGTTATCCCCCACCTCGAGCCAACAAGTTGGGGAACGACAAGGCCTGCCGTACAAAGCCTCAAATGGAGCCATACCAATCGTAAACTGATAAGAGTTATTATAAGCAAACTCTACCAGTGGAAGATGTGGCTCCCAACCTCCTCCAAAATCGAGAACACACATGCGTAGCATATCCTCTAACATCTCATTAGTACGCTCTGTCTGTCTGTGGGTGGTAAGTTGAACTCAACCTCAACTCAGTACCCATAGCCTCCTGAAAGCTTTCCCAAAAACGTGACACGAAAATCTTGTCCCTATCTGACACAATATTCATGGGCACCCCGTGTAATCTGACAATCTCAGCGATGAACAACTGAGCATACTGACCCGTAGTATAATCTGTCCGCACTGGCAGAAAATGATCCACCTTGGTCAAACGGTCTACAATCACCCAGATAGAGTCGTGGCCCCGCTGTGATGTAGGCAACCCTATAATAAAATCCATGGAAATACTCTCCCACTTCCACGCGGGTACTTCCAATGGCTGAAGCAATCCTGACGGTTTCTGGTGGTCCACCTTTACCAGTGGCAGGTAGAACACTTGGACACGAACTTCAGCGATGTCCTTCTTCATCCCACTCCACCAGTATTGTCTCCTCATATCCTGGTACATCTTATCGCCTCCCGGATGTACTACAAATCGGGACCCATGAGAATGAGTCATTACTTCAAGACGAAATCCTGCTCCTTCTGGAACCACCAATCTCCCATTAAACCGCAAACCTCCATCGGAACTAATAGAATAGGACTCAGTACCCTCGGCTAAAAGTGGCACAATCTGTTCTTGGCAAAAGGGGTCTGTGGTCTGTGCCTGTATCACCCTCGTAACAATCTCGGGTCTGACTGACATCACGGATATGAAAGAACGTGCTACTGCCTGGTGACCCAACTCCTTCCACTTTGCTTTCCAGACGTCCGCTACATCGTCTACCAGTCTACGGCTCAATGCATCAGCAACTACGTTGGCCTTCCCCGGATGATACTGTATTTCGAACTGATAGTCTTTCACAAATTCTACCCACCTGCGCTGACGCATATTCAGCTCTCGCTGAGTGAACAGGTACTGCAGTGACTTGTGGTCTGTGAACAAACGGAATTTCTACCCCAATAAATAGTGCCTCCATATCCTCAATGCAAAGACGACCGCTGCTAACTCCAGGTCGTGGGTGGGGTAATTCTTCTCATGCGACTTAATCTTGCGGGAAGCAAAATCTATAGCCTTCTCTTCCTGCTGAAGTACTCCTCCAAGTCCCTGTAAAGACGCATCGGTGTAAACCAGGTACTCCACACCCGGTTTCGGTAAAGCAAGGACTGGCGCTGAAGTAAGCTTGTCTTTCAGCTCGTCAAAAGCCAATTGACAAGCGTCATCCCAAACATATGGTACCCCTTTGCGAGTCAGATTCGTCAATGGACCCGCTATTTTGGAGAATCCCCGAATGAATCTCCTGTAGTATCCGGCTAACCCCAAGAAACTACGAACTTCCGTCGGTGTCGTGGGCTTTCTCCACTCCCTCACCACTGATACTTTACTCGGGTCAACTGCTATCCCCTGCTCAGAAACAACATGGCCCAAGAACTGTACCTCTCGCAAACAGAATCCACACTTCTTGTACTTAGCATACAGCTGATGCTCTCGTAGAGTCTGAAGAACCTGCCTCAAGTGTTCGGCATGATCCTCCTCGGAGTGTGAATATATCAAGATGTCATCTATGAAGACGATGACAAACTGATCCAAAAACTCTCTGAATACTCGGTTCATCAAGTCCATGAAAATGGCTGGAGCATTTGTGAGTCCGAACGGCATCACCCTGAACTCATAAGACCTATATCTCGACAACAAGGCAGTCTTTGAGACATCCTGCTCTCTAATACGTAATTGATGGTACCCCGACCTCAGATCTATCTTCGAAAAGAAAGTTGCACCCCTCAACTGGTCGAACAGATCATCGATTCGAGGCAACGGATACTTATTTTGTATCATTACCTTGTTCAACTCCCGGTAGTCCACACACAATCTCAGTGAACCATCTCTCTTCTTCACAAACAAGACTGGAGCGCCCCAAGGTGAGGTACTCCTACGAATGAAGCCCTGACCTAGCAGCTGCTCTATCTGATCTCGTAGCTCTCGCATCTCTGCCGGAGCCATATGGTACGGTGCGCGTGCTATAGGTCTCGTATCTGGCAATAAATCTATAACAAAGTCTATCTCTCGACTGGGGGGTAGGCCTGGTATCTCATGAAACACATCGGAATACTCCCTGACAACTGGGATCGAATCTAAGGGAATCACAACCTCCTTAGAGGTATCCTCTTCTATGTAATACAAATGAGCGGTCGAACCTCCCTCTGGGCGAGGCATCGCCACTACAAACATCTCTTGCCCCGGAATGGCAAAAACAATGCTCCCACCGAGGCAATCAATCATGGCTCTATATGTGGCGAGCCAATCCATACTGATAATAACATCATGCTCATGCATATCTAAGACTAACATGTATGTAGGTAACACCAAACTACCCATCTCTACCCCCAATCCCCGGCATATAAAGAAAATAAGCGACCCACTCCCCAGTGGTGAGTCTACACATGTCACAGTGCTCTCTGTTGTGGCTAATAACCCTAAGGCTTTCGCAAAATAGGTAGCTATAAAATAATGCGTTGCCCCAGTATTAAACAAAACTCGACTCATAGTGACATGGATAGAAAAACATACCCTCAATCGCGGTTGATGTCTGCGGAGATACTGCCTGTGGGTAGTTATAGACACGTCCGCCCTGTAACTTTCTCTGCTGAACTGAGGCTGTTGGAAAGGGTGGTGGAGCTGGCTTCTAGGGTTTATTGTTAGCACATTCCTGTCGGGGGGCCCTATTCTTCTCTGGGCAATCCTGACGCCTATGGCCATTACTGCCACATTGGAAGCACCTCCCTCGAAACTGCTTCACTTTATTACGGTGTTGACTAGTCTCGCTTTTCCCCTGGTCTTGCTGGCCTTGAGGGGAAATCTGCGGAAAAGCTATGTCAGGGCGAGGACAATCCATCCACTTGTGACCCAGTTGTACACATTTATAGCAGAGTTTCGAAATTCTTCGCTGGTCAGATTGTAGTTTATCTCCAGTCTGATTCGGACAAGATTTACGTTTGTGATCGTCCATTCCACAACCGAAACACCTCTTGGGGATTTCATCCTGAACCTGACTTTGTTGGCCCTGACACTTTTGTCCCTGAACATAAATCTCGTTACCTCTGAAACTGACTCGATCTTGATTGTTTTGTTGTCGTAGATTCGGTGCCTTCGCACAATTCTCAACGTTAGTCACATGCATTTGGTTAACCTCTCTAGGTCTTTTGCCTCCTTTAAGTTGTAGGCTGCGTTCTTGGTATTGTAGGACTGCAGTGGTAACTGCTTGTGCCACGATACCCGCTAACTCGGCGGTTGATATTCTCCTTGGGGATACCTGAGGTGTGAGTCGATCTTGCTCGTTGACTCCCTTAACCGTCTTAGCTAGTTCTTCTTGACGATCCATCTGAAAATTTAAGTAAATTTGGATGAGTTCATCATTCAAATAAACAAATCGCAGAAGTACGAAATTCCAATGTATAGAGATAGACACAACATTCCTAGTATTAGGGCTCTATATCAAAGAAAGCAACGCTGAAAGCATAATAAGCCGCACAGATCCTAAAGGACACTAGAACCTGATGCTCTGATACCACCTGTGACACCCCGCCTAATTAAATACCGGGCGATCACTCCTTTATTAAATTAAATCAAGGTAAACAGTTGGTTCATTCTCAGCATCACTGTCGATAAAAATACATTTTCCAATTTAACACCCTAAATAATTAAGCTAAGTGTCAAAACCATTTTCATACATACTTTCCAAATTTTATTTAAAGAAAAACATTTATTTTATTAACAACATTCAATAAGTAAGAATCACACCATATTAAATTCTGCAACATAAACCAAATAATATAATACATTCGGCAATCGAATGTCAACATACGAAAACTAAAGTCACAAATCCAAACTGAATAAATCCCATAGAACAATACTGGAAATAACTGAAATATAAATGTCCAATAACAATGGAATAATGGAAAGGGTTACACATGCCCAACTAAATGAAAGTACTAAGAGTGGATCCGAATGAACGAAGTCGTCTAATCAAGAGACCTGCAACTCCCACCTAAGCTGCAGCGCGTTCCTTCCAAGAGATCCAAATAAAGACTCCCCTATGGCTGGGCACCTGTAATACATACATATATATATACAAGAGATGGAGAGAGAGAGAAAAACGGGTCAGAGCCCGAAAGTGTGTTTGATTTAAAATACATTTAGCAAGTATTTAAATTGATACAGGCCAATGCAACAACATATTAGTGCGACACTCTCTTGAGAAATTCTCACCTCTCTTCTAATGTGCACTCCTATCGCACTAACCCTCCTAATGGTTTATCTCATCATATAACACGCTATCTTTCCCCAATGATTTAACTTATCTTAGGTATCTCGTAGGATTCAAAATTTAACGATACAATTGTTTGAAAAGAATATTTCAATTAATAACCAAGGTTCTCATTTTAACTTTATTAGTTAATAAAGTTTTCCAGTGTCATATTATACTTTCTCAAAACAAGTAATTACAATTTGAGTCATCAACCATATCCTACTTATCAATTCACAGTAGGTAGTTCCAAATTTTAGAATTCCATATATATATATTAACTACTCATATAATATATATATATATAATAACAGCACCCCAAATAAACTATGGTGCGGGCATACTCTACTATCCAAAACCCCATATCACTCATTTTAAGGGGAATACAATCGGAATCACTCTCGAATTGTATTAACATAAATACACAAACAATATTGAGGTGAAGAATAGATTCCAAGTCTCTAAGAGGATGGCACATGCCTGCGTCTCTTAGGACCGTTCGAACTATCACATCGATAGCCTGTACCAAGGATGTCTATCTTCTAGGGTACAAGTCAATATCCCCCATAAAGGTCCCATCGAGAAAAGACTTGTCCCAGCGCGATAACCTCAGGGATAGCAAGTAGCGTGGGCATGATTTTCACATGTATATAATATATGTACACACAATCATATAAATATACCACTTTTATTATATTAATGTAGGTTCTTCTCGTCACCCATAATTACAACATTTATCCTTAATTTCACATTATTAGTATTACGTATAAGGTTTCATCTCTAACCTTAACTCGAAGGGTTTTCTCACTTATTACGTGACACACATGGACTCTATCCTTCCAAGTAGAAACTTCAGTAGGTATAACTATATCCACTATCGTAGCTATTCGCCGTAATCTCTCACTTTGAAATACGTAGTTTCATCGTTCATTATATAATTATCCCAAAAAAATAAGATTCTCGTCTTAATATAAAGTTCCCAACACCTATTCATATGTCCTACTGCTCTTTCCTATCTCCCAAAACATTTCATTAAGAATTCCCAAGAATTATTTCACGATAAATTTAATTTAACTAATTAAACAAGGGAAATAGGAGTCTTCGAGGAGGGGTCGATCGATCGAGGTCTGGGGCTCGATCGATCGAAGCTCTAGGCTCGATCGATCGATCAAGGAGGTCTGCGAAAATCTGCAGAAATGCAGTTACGGGTTCTACCAATTTTCTTCATCCAAAACCATGTTTTTCCATTCTAAACGTCCCAAAAATCTTACTACTATCATTATAACAATATACCAGATGTTTTCAACGTAAAGCATGTGTATATCTAACATTAAACATGGATAATTAACCCAAATTCCCATCTAATCATCAAGAACCCTAGAGTTTTTCTTAATCATGGTTCTAATCTATTTTTACCAGAATTTCCTTCTAATATATCATCAAAATTTCGTGGGTTATATTCCTCTACATGGCAAGGATTCCATGATTTTCATATAAATCAATACTACATTCATTTTCCTAACACAAATTGGGTTTTCTTACATAGTTTTCATCTCTAATCAATCCTAAACTAATATGAAGATTGCACTAACGAAAATACGCAAGATAAATACTTGCCTGGGATTTTCAGAAGTCTATTTTGCAGATGAATCCGGTGTGGTTGCGTTCCCCTTCTTGCGATCTACGCATTGGTGGTGGCGGCGGTGCAAACCGGTGACTTTTTGGCCTTGAATTGCCTTGGAGTTCTCTCCTCTCTTCTCCAATGGCCGTCACTTGTGTTCTGAATATTCTAACCCTAAAGGACTAACCTAAATGGCTAATATAGGTTACTGAATTTTATGGGTTTAATTACCCAATTATGTAAAGTGACTAAAATGCCCTCCCGGGGTACTAATTAGGCCTAAAAATGCCCCGAGACCCAAACTACACCCCCGGGTACATTTTTCTGACTATCTCGACCCTACCGGATGCGTTGGCACACTCAAAACGACCATACGAGCAACTTATAAAATATTCACTTTTTATTTATCAAATTTTAGTCCCGACGCGACACGAGCACGTTCCGACTTAAATTTCCGAAATCGTCATTTAATGTACTCATGACATTCAATGTAACCAATATCATATATATTACTTTGCTCATTAGTAATATTCAACAAATTTCTCATAATTACTAACTCTCGTCACGTTAATAATTATGTCATAATTAATTTCTGGATTTTTATTAAATAATTAACTCGTATTAAATTTAATAAATCCCCAAATTAAATCCCCAAATTAATATAGCATAAAAATACGGAGTATTACAAAGTGTCGCCTAAACCCTTAATCACGTTTTTTCTTAAAAGATATTAGTGACTTAATTAGGAATAATGATAACAATTTTTTGAAATGTTTTTAGAAAATCTTTCAATGTGAATAATATTCATAACCCTTGGGTAAGTAAGATTTATGAGTGGATTTTGGATTTTATTGGTGTAGGTTGCATGTAAAAAAAACTTAGTTTTGATTTAAATGAATTTGTGGGCGTATAACTCACGTAATTTCTGTTGAGATAATGGAATTGGAATTATGATGTATTAATGATGAAATCTCGATGTATTTAATTTAAAATAATTAAATGGGATTAATTGGGTGTTTATGACGATGTTAAAATTAAATTAAGATTTAATTGAATTGGACTATCATGCATAGTTTGGTACATTGATTAATTATGCTTATTTGTGTGTCTTGTTGGTATTATTAAATTGTCATTGTGACGACGGGTTATTGGGTAGTTTTACTCTCCCTATATTTTAGGATGCCTTCTAGGTATGAGACTAGTGGGTAGGCCTTTTGATGATTTATGCCTTCTAAGTATGGGACTAGTGAGGGTAGATTATCGCGATTTTATCTTATCGATTGTGGGATGATTTTTGATATTTTATCGTCATTACACTAGCCTAGGTGCGTGACTAAGTTGAGATTTATGTTAGAAATTCATCCTATACATAGGGTAGGACATATTGATAACTTGGGGACCCTTAGGTATGGGACTAAGGGGTATTTTAAGGATCTCACATCGTTAATAACGGTGGGGGAAATTTGTAAATTGTGAAATTGAGAAAATTGAGAATTTAATACCTAAGATAATAAAACGGGTATTAAAATATATTGGTGTCATTAATAATGTGCAGGAGTGGCAGTTTAAACGGGTTGGCTGGCTATTGCAACATGTGGGTGTGTGATGTATGAATAACGTGCAGGGCTGACAGTTTAAACGGGATGGCTGGCTATTAAGACGTGTCGTGTGTGGAACCTCGTGCATAACGTGCAGGGCTGACAGTTTAAACGGGCTGTCTGGCTATTAAGACGTGTCGTGTGTGGAACCTCGTGCATAACGTGCAGGGCTGACAGTTTAAATGGGTCGGCTGGCTATGGCGAGGGAAATTGCGGGTGTTGTAGAATTTATTGCGAAAGTACCGTAATGGATAATAAAATTGAGATAAATGATAACTTTGGGTTAATTGAATTCAATTAATACTTTGGGGTAGTGGGATAATTAAAATATATTGGTGTGATTTTTATAAGAATCTCTGGGGGTAGTTAGTAATTTATATTTCCCGGTTTAAATTACTCGTCTAATTAAAATACTATATTATGATATTTATTGCGTATAATGCTATTGTCTGGGTTCACGGACCCAATTTGAGGGGAGTAGTGTGTATTCATGCTCGGGGCTCTGACCTTGTGCATTGACTAACATTTTCAGGTATTAGTACTGAAGTAGCTGCATAGGATTTTCAGAGTTATCATTCGGAGATGCAGCTAGAATCTATTTCATTTTTATTGTTTTATTTATCTTAGACTTTCTTTTCAGTCGTATTTGATTATGAGACATCATTTATTTTTTTTATTGGGCCATTCGGTTCCAAAGTTGTTAGAGAATTTCAATTGGATTTTTTTACAGTTGATTATATTTAGTTTTTAATTAAATCATGATTGAAGATTGGATTTATTCGAAGTTTTAGCATGTGATGGATCTTTTATCGTTTAGTTATTATTATCATTTGGGATTGATTCAATTATTGATCTTATGGATGGATTTTTTTATGTCTCATATCTGTCTCATGCTAAGAATGGTATTTATTTAGTTCACGCTCGGCGTAGTTCGACGGTGGTGGATGGCCACCCCGTTGTTCGGATCCCGCAGGGTGTGACAGATTTCTTATACTTTTGATAAGGTCAAAATTTTGATTTTTGCTCGGGGTTTCGAGGGTTGAAGTTCCTTTAATTTTTTCAAGTGGTTCTGCTTTGGTGGCGCATTCGAGAATTTCAGGTGTTAGGCCAAGGTAGTTGAGTTGACAAAACAAATTAGGTCAACTGGTTCGGCAAACCTGTCGGGACTGAGGAGGTCGTGGTTTGGATTTCTTTGAGGAGTTTGTGTTTTCCAAATGAAGTGGATAGGTCGAAATTCACTTCGGGTTCACCAGTTTTTTTGAGGAGTTCAGAGTTCTCGGGTAGGGCAGGATAGTTGGTTTTTTCAGGTGGGTCAGGGTTCTATTTTTTTCCTGGACAACTAAGTAGTTTTGAATTTTCTGAACATGTCTGATGTTATTCTGCTGGGGTTGAGGTGTTAAAAAATTTCCAATGGATTAGGGGATTTCAAGTGAGGCGATAAGTCCTGCCTTTTCATGCGAGGCGACTTGGTTTTCAACAACGTGAGGGCGGTCGAGATTTCCCTTGGATATTCCCCATCGTCTAAAATTTTTGGGAATTTTAAAATTTTCGATGCGATTTTGGTCCCCATTGGGTTCGGACCTACTTCCAAGGGGATTAGTGTTTTTTTTATGATAAAGGTCTCTTTCCAGCCTTTCGGGAGGGTTGGTCTTTTGGTTCGTTGATGGTGGTGAGGAGGCGGAATAAGGTATCAAATTTTTGGTTAGATTCTAGGGTTTATTGATCAATCTTCTGTCTTAATTCTTGATTCTCTACTTGATGATGTTTTGATTTTTTCAGGTCCATTGGATGTGTAGTGTACGATTTTGTTGATAATCTACATACTGATACACCAATGTTGGAGCGACACCCGCTCTGATACGAATTTGACGTAAACTACACATCGAAAGCGTAAAAGAAAACAAATACAAATGACTAAAAAGGACAAGTACTAACATAAAAATATACCTAATTAGTCCCAAACATGCTTGGAGATTAAAGGAGATAAAAGAAAATGATGAATAGTAAGAAATGGCAATGCAAATAAATAAATTGAGATGGTAGCAAGGGTAAGGGATCTGATACCAAAATGGTGCAGACAAACTACTAAGAAATTTCCACTACCCTAAATTGATGAATAGTAAGAGAAATGCTCCCAGAAATGAGCGCAAAATTACATAAATAAATAAGAAATTATAAGTAATCAATTAACTAAATCACCACTCAATAATACTCACCAATTTCCTTCATTCAAGTCTGACCTTAATAACGAGGGTTACATTTATTATGAGGGTTACATTATTTGTAGGCCAAAATATCTACTAAGAGATAATTACTAAAGATAATATTAAACGAGAATTACTAAAGATAAATATTGAGGATAATTACTATGAGATAAATACTAATTAATATCATAATATCTTAAGAATAATAAATAAATAAAATATCAAATAAATACTCATCCAAGCCCATTTTGTACGCCATCATCTCTGATAGAGATGCTTTTTGGTGGTTTGTTGTTTGTTGTCGTTGCTTGAAAGTCCTCTAATCAAAACCATTCATACCTACAAAAATATAATAAAACTAAAGTGTAAAGGTAAGTAAGGGAATCAATCTAAATCTGAAGGTGAAACAAACAAGAGAGGCATGCAATTCATTTGTTTATTATTCTCTTTTTCAATTTTTGCATTTTTTATTTTTTTTAGCTTTTTCAAATATTAAAATAATTTTTGAGATGAGGTGAAATAAGACTAAACTAAATCAAGATGTAAATAAAAGTAAGTGAAAATATTAAGTAAATCTAACTAAATAAAAATCTAAAATATGAGAATGATGAGGAAATAAAAGTGAGGACTAACAAGGGATATAATGACACCATATATTCTAGTTAATTAAAATTAATTATCCCAAGTTAGTATCAAAATCACAAATCAACTCTCGTTGCAAATGTAATTTTAATAATAACATTTTAGAAAATCAATTTTAACACTCCTATAACGCTTGAAATGTAGATCCAAACATCATCTAACAAATCAACCAGTAGGATCGATCGACTAAACTAGTTTAAATCATAAAACTAAGCCTAGAGTTGAAATTAAAGGAATAATACCACACTTGAGAAATCCATATCTCTAGTTCGAATCTAACATGGGTATTATAATTAGAATTTCGATTTTCTCTCGAAAATCATTTACCCTCTCTCGAGGCGTAAATAGAAAGTAAGAGTGTAAAGTCAATTATCAAAGGAAAATTTAATATGAATAGACTAATTAAAATGGATTAACATCAAATAATGGGATCACCCCACCCCTTGAAAGGGTTTTTAACCAAACATGATATTAAACATGATGAAAAAATAATCAAAGGCATATAAAATAAAATAGTAGAGAAAGAGAACAAATCTTCAACAAGTCTCCTTGAAATTGGTAATTTGAACTCTATCTTCTTCAATAAAAATCAACTCACTCCCAATTAAATCTCACCAATTCTCTAAAAAAATAAAAAATAAAACTATTTACAAATATTTCTACCTAATTTATTTTCTACTCTAAACTATCTCTCTTCTTCTCTAAGTTTCTCTAGATTATCTCCAAATGAGCTTTTGGGTCTTCATTTATAGTGTGGCACATGGAGTTAGGGGCATAAATGGGAGGACAAAGGTATGCATGTGGTTTGGGTGAGGTAAGGAGTGAGGGAATAAAAATTTGTTTGGGATGAGGGTAATTAAGGAATAAGGGGTCTAATAAGGTGTTGGGGGTATATTGGGAAAAGGGGCTTAAAAGGCTTTTAAAACATGTGGTCATTTATTTTATTTGGCTTCTTTGGTTTGTCTTGATTTATGCAGGTGTGGGAAATCGATTTGGAAGAAATGGTTTTTGGGTCTTTGGATTGGGTCGGATTAGGCAAAGGACACTCTCGGGTTGGGTTCTGATCGTCAGAATTCGGGTTGGGGGACACACGCTGGAGCAGGTCCGAGTATGAAGGGTCGCCGGATTGTTGTTGGTTTTGGGGTTTGGAGACACGGGTTGAATCGGTGAGTGGGTTCAGGTCCGATTTTGGGTTGGCAGTGGTTGAGATCGCGAGGTGTAGGTCGTGGGTGGTATCCGGGCAGTAGGGGTCGGGTTTGGTAAAGGGGAGTGGGTCGGTCGGTTATGGGTATGGGCCGAGTGGTAATCGGGGCAGGGGTCGAAGTGGTTTGATGGTATGATGGTGGTGATGGTGATGGTGATGGTGATGGGTGTTAGGTAATAGAGGTGGTCGTGTTTAGTTATGGTGGAGTAGGAGAGAGAAGGTGGGTTTGATGGAGCAGATGATGGGAGGAGTATTTAGGTGTGTGAGTGTGTAGGATAGGTAGTGTGAGCGAGTGAGTAGTTTAGGTATATATGAGTGTAGGATAGTGTGGTGTGTGTGTATTTAATTTGTACCCTAAATAAAATAAAATAAGAAAATAATAAAAGTAAACCTAATAAAATATAAACAAGTAAAATAAAAATAAAAACTAAACTAAACTAAAATTAAAAATCAACTAAAAATTAAACTCACTAAAAAATTAAAAAAATAAAAATAACACGGCACACAATACAAACTCTAAAACTAAACACGACTCAACTTGAAACTAATAAAATAAAACAATACAAAACAAAACAAAAATAATAATAAACTAACTAAAAACTAAAAGCAAACAAAAATAAAGGAAAACAAATACTCGACGTACTAAAAAATTTAAATCCTCTAAAAATAAATAAAATCTATTAAAAATAAAACTCAAATAAAAATAAAAACTACAAAAGAAGTAAAAATAAAACCTAAAGTCCTAAAAATATAAAATCTAGCAAAACTAAAAATAAAGACTAAAATTAAAAACTAATAAAAATCAAAAATCAAAATAACTAGAAAATAAATTCTAGAAAATTCTAAATACTCCTCCCATCATCTTCTCCATCAAGCCCGTGTGTGTTTAGTTTATGCTTTTTAGATTTTTTTTAGATTTTAGTTTGAGTCGTTTTTATTTTTAAGATTTATTTAGAATTTTCTAGAATTTATTTTCTAGTTATTTTGATTTTTATTAGTTTTTAATTTTAGAATTTATTTTTTTGTTTTGCTAGATTTTATATTTTTAGGACTTTAGGTCTTATTTTTACTTCTTTTGTAGTTTTTATTTTTATTCGAGTTTTATTTTTAATATATTTTATTTATTTTTAGAGGATTTAATTTTTTTAGCACGTCGAGTTTTTGTTTTCCTTTATTTTTGTTTGTTTTTAGTTTTTAGTTAGTTTATTATTATTTTTATTTTGTTTTATTTTATTAGTTTTTAGTTGAATCATGTTTAGTTTTATAGTTTGTATTGTGTGTCGTGCTATTTTCAGTTTTTTAGTTTTTTTAGTGAGTTTTTTTTTAGTAGATTTTTTTTTTAATTTAATTTAGTTTTTATTTTTATTTTACTTGTTTTTATTTGGGACATATACCAAATAGTCCCTCAAACATTTTTTAATACTCATTTAGTCCAAGCCTTTTTATTTTGCCTCAAAAAGTCCTTTGCCATATATTTTGGAAATGGAGTACCGCTGGCGCGGACCTCTAAAAATAAGAGAATATTTAGTGCTTGAGGGACTAAATGGGTTAAACTAAAAATATGTGTCCTTTTTAAAAAATATATATTTATAGTAGGGACTATTAAATAATTGACCCTTTTTTATTTTATTAGGTTTATTTTTATTATTTTCTTATTTTATTTTATTTAGGGTACAAATTAAACACACACACCACACTATCCTACACTCATATATCCCTAAACTACTCACTCCCTCACACACTACCTAACCTATAGACACACACACCTAAATACTCCTCCCATCATCTTCTCCAAGAAACGCACCTTCTCTTTCCTACTCCACCATAACTAAACACCACCACCTCCATTACCCAACACCCACCACCATCATCATCACCTCACCACCATCATACCATCAAACCGCTTCGACCCTTGCCCCGATTCCCACTCGGCCCATACCCGCAACCGACCGGCCCACTCCCCTTTACCAAACCCGACCCCTACTGCCCGGATACCACCCGAGACCTACACCTCGCGATCTCAACCACTGCCAACCCGAATTCGGACCTGAACCTACCCACCAATTCAACCCGTGTCCCCAAGCCTGAAAACCAACCAACAATCCGGTGACTCTTCATACTCGGACCTGCTCCGGCGTGTGTCCCCCAACCCGGATTTCGATGATTAGAACCCAACCCGAGCGTGTCCTTTGCCTAATCCGACACAATCCAAAGACCCAAAACCCATTTCTTCCAAATCGATTTCCCACACCTCCATAAACCAAGACAAACCAAATAAGCCAAATAAAATAAATGCCCACATATTTTAAAAGCCTTTTAATCCCCTTTTCTCAATATACCCCCAACACCTTATTAGACCCCTTATTCCTTAATTACCCTCACGCAAAATAAATTTTTATTCCCTCACTCCTTACCTCACCCAAACCATATGCATACTTTTGTCCTCCCATTTATGCCCCTAGCCCCATGTGCCACACTATAAATGAAGAGCCAAAAGCTCATTTGGAGATAATCTAGAGATACTTGGAGAAGAAGAGAGATAGTTTAGAGTATAAAATAAATTAGGTAGAAATATTTGTAAGGGACATATACCAAATAGTCCCTCAAACATTTTTTAATACTCATTTAGTCCAAGCCTTTTTATTTTGCCTCAAAAAGTCCTTTGCCACATATTTTGGAAAGGGAGTGCCGCTGGCGCGGACCTCTAAAAATAAGATAATATTGAGTGCTTGAGGGACTAAATGGGTTAAACTAAAAATATGTGTCCTTTTTAAAAAATATATATTTATAGTAGGGACTATTAAATAATTGACCCTATTTGTAAATAGTTTTATTTTTTATTTTTTTAGAGAATTGGTGAGATTTAATTATGAGTGATTTGATTAACGAAGAATATAGAGTTCAAATTGCCAATTTCAAAGAGACTTGTTGAAGATTTGTTCTCTTTCTCTACTCTTTTATTTTATATGCCTTTGATTATTTGTTCATCATGTTTAATAGCATATTAGCCTAAAACCCCTTTCAAGGGGTGGGGTGATCCCATTATTTGATGTTAATCCATTTTAATTAGTTTATTTACATTAAATTTTCCTTTGATAATTAACTTTACACTCTTACTTTCTATTTACGCTTGGAGAGAAGATAAATGATTTTTGAGAGAAAATCGAAATTCTAGTTATAATACCCATTTTAGATTTGAACTAGATATAGGGGTTTCTCAAGTGTGGTATTATTCCTTTAATTTCAACTCTAGGCTTATTTTATGATTTATAATAGTTTAATCGATCGATCCTAGTGGGTGATTTGTTAGATGATGTTTGGATCTACATTTCAAGAGTTCTAGGAGTGTTAAAATTAATTTTCTAATATGTTATTATTAAAATTACATTTGCAACGAGAGTTGATTTGTGATTTTGATACTAACTTGGGATAATTAATTTTGATGAATTAATTAATTTTAATTAACTAGAATATATGGTGTCATCTTATCCCTTGTTAGTCCTCACTTTTTTTTCCTCACCATTCTCATATTTTAGATTTTTATTTAGTTAGATTTACTTAATATTTTCAATTACTTTTATTTACATCTTAATTTAGTTTAGTCTTATTTCGCCTCATCTCAAAATTTGTTTTAATATTTGAAAAAGCTAAAAAAAACAGAAAATGCAAAAATCAAAAAATAGAATAATAAACAAATGAATTGCATGCCTCACTTGTTTATTTCACCTCTACACTTTAGTTTTATTATAATTTTGTAGGTATGAAAGGTTTTGATTAGAGGAATTTCAAGAAACGACAACAAACGAAATATACATCGAAAAGTCAACTCTATCAAATTGATAGAGTCCTTTTTTGCGTAATTGTCATTATTTGAAAAAGCTCCTTTAATCAAAACCTTTCATGCATACAAAAATTCTAATAAAACTAAAGTGTAGTGGTAAGTAAGGGAATCAATCCAAATCTAAGGATGAAACATACATGAGAGGCATGCAATTCATTTGTTTATTATCCTCTTTTTTGATTTTTGCTTTTTCTATTTTTTTTAGCTTTTTCAATATTAAAATAATTTTTTTAGTGAGGTTGAAATAAGACTACTAAATCAAGGATGTAAATAAAAGTAAGTGAAGATATTAAGTAAACCTAACTAATTAAAAATCTAAAATATGAGATGGGTGAGAAAATAAAAGTGAGGACTAACAAGGGATAGGATGACACCATATATTCTAGTTAATTAAAATTAATTAATTCATTAAAATTAATTATCCCAAGTTAGTATCAAAATCACAAATCAACTCTCGTTGGAAATGTAATTTTAATAATAACATTTTAGCAAATTAAAATTAATACTCCGACAACTCTTGAAATGTAGATTCAAACATCATCTAACAAATCACCCGCTAGAATCGATCGATTAAACTAGTTTAAATCATAGAAAATAAATTTAGAGTTGAAATTCAAGGAGTAATATCACACTTGAGAAACCCCTATCTCTAATTCGATTCTAGAATGGGTATTATAGCTCGAATTCCGATTTTCTCTCGAAAATCATTTACCCTCTCTCGAGGCGTAAATAGAAAGTAAGAGTGTAAAGTTAATTATCAAAGGGAATTTTAATGTAAATAAACTAATTAAAATGGAATTAACATCAAATAATGGGTCACCCCACCCCTTGAAAGGGGATTTAGCCTAACATTATATTAAACATGGTGAACTAATAATCAAAGGCATATAAAATAAAAGAGTAGAGAAAGAGAACAAATCTTTAACAAGTCTCCTTGAAATTGACAATTTGAATTCAATCTTCTTCAATACAAATCAAATCACTCATAATTAAATCTCACAAAATCTCCAAAAAAAAAAAACTATTTACAAAATATTTTTCTCCCTAATTTATTCTCTACTCTAAACTATCTCTCTTCTTCTACAAGTCTCTCTAGATGATTCCCAAATGAGCTTTTGGGTCTTCATTTATAATGTGGCACATGGAGCTAGTGGCATAAATGGGAGGACAAAGGTGTGAGGTTAAGTTGGAATTAAAATGGAGAAATGCACAAACGTGCATGGATTGTGTGAGGTCATGTGAATGAGGGGTGAGGGAATAAAAATCAGATTTAGGTGAGGGTATTTTGGAATTTGGGATCAAAGGTGTTAGTTGGGGGTATTTTTAGAATTTTGTTAAATGGTGGTTTAAAACATGTGGGATTTGTTTTGTTTTGAGGTCTTTAGCTTTGGTTTATTAACAGTAACGATTTTTGTTTCGGAGCTCAAACCGGGTTTTGTTTGTTGGATGTGGGTTAAAGGTTGAGATGGTGTAGGTGGATAAAATCAGGTAATGGAATTGAAGTGGAAATTGGGTATTGGAGGTGGGGTCGGATGTGGCTGCGGTCAGCTAGGCAGATGGGTCGCGCTGGGTCGGAGCCAAGGTTGACAAGGGTCAGGGGTTGGCTGGTTGGAAATGGGTTCGGGTCAAGCCACCACCTGCTGGTGGTGGCGGGTTAGGACAGAGGTTAGACGGAGCTCGTGGGTTGGGTGCTAGAATCGGGTTAAGATCCATCGGGTATAGCCGGATCTGCTAGCAGATTGGGTATAGGGCAGGAGCCGAGATGGGTATCCGGGTTATTGGGGGTTTGAGGAGAGAGAGGAGGGATGGGTGTTTGGTGATATGAGTGAGGAGAGAGAAAGGTTATTTTGGTTACGAAGTTAGAGGAGAGAGAGTATGGTGGGAAGAAGATGGCTTTGGTGGTTATATGGTGTGGTGAGGTGTAGGGTGTAGATGAGTGTAGGATTAGGGGGTGTGAGTGTGTTTGTTTTGTTTGGGTGTATGGGGGTATATGGGATAGTGTGTGTGTATGTGTGTGTATGTGTGTGTGTGTGTGTGTGTGTGTGTTGTTTGTACACCTAATAAAATTAAAACTAACTAACTAAAAAATAAATTAATAAAATTAAAAATTAAAATCTACTAAAAAATAAAATCCTAATTTATAAATAAAAGACACAAATTAAAAATGAAACTAAAAAGAAATGAAAATAAAAATAAAAATCTATTAAAACTAAAAACTAAAATCCTAAAAAATGTAAATTCTAATAAAACTAAAAATAAATGAATTCTTAAAAAAACTAATCCTAATAAAAATAAAACAAAATAAAATAAAAACGAAAAACTAATAAAAATCGAAATTAAAATGAAGAAATAGAAAAATAGAAAATAAATCCTAGAAAATTCTAAATTAATCTAAATTAAAATCCTAAAAATAAAACGACACAAAATAATGAAAGTATAAAATCAACACACACACGTGGTTTGAGGTAGGTTTAGGCTAGGGTTTGGTACGGGATTGGGGAATTGGCTCCAAAAATCGTACGTTTGCCTTAAAATAAGCGAAGAAGTTCCGCAAACGGTGATCAAGTCTGCACATTAAATAATTATGCGCATAAGACCTATTTTGTCGAGAATTAGCAATTTAAAATTTTCTATTCGGGGTATAAAATGTTCACTTTTGGGTACTTATCAATCTCTTCAATGTTTGCTCTCCTAGCAATATTAGGGGAATGTTTGAAATAATGTTTTGGTCACGACATGAATTGAACCCTTTACTTTTAATAGTGTAGAAGGGTTGTGTGAGCCGAGGTATCAAGGAGGGAGTGGGAGGCGTACGCTAGTAAGAGAGACTAATATGTCAACCCAAGGAAGATCTGGAATGGAGAATGGAAAGTTAGAGATATCATAGGGACATTAGGGTTTTCATGGAAAGAAAAGCTAGGATTCTTGGGTAGAAAATTTGATATCCTTGAAGTTAATCAAAGCTTCTATATATGGAGCTAAGGCTACACCAAAGAAATGGTAGGGGTGATGTAAAATGTAGCGGCATAAATTTGAATGACAGAGATGTTGAGGTTGTGTTTGCTTGATTGTTCTCTATAATAGAAGAATTTGGTTGAGCGAATTTACTGGTGCCTTCCGTTGTAAAATTTTCTTTTACCTATCTTCTCCATTTTGTTAGTGTCTTATCTTTCCCTCTCACAAATTCATCTGGAAAGCAAAAGTCTCCGCAGTGACATTTTGTTGCAGCTCAAAGCTAGAGTGAGGCAATTGCGAAAGACACTTTTAATTTTGGACAAACATATGGTCTAAGTTAGGTCAGCAATGAGGTTGTGGTCTCGGTGGATGATTTCTGTGTTGGGTGTGCGCAAACTCTAGATAGGGATTGAGCTTGTCGGTGCTATGTTTCAAAGATGGTTGTAATATATTTTAAGTTTTATTTTGATATGGGTGAACTTGTGGTTCACTTTGTGTTGTAATTTTACATTTTATCAATAATACATCCCCAATTTTTATAAAAAATAATAAAAGTGATTTTACATGATCTAAATTTCAAATATGTATTATAAATTACAATTATGCATGGTTATAATGAGATATAAAATTTATGAAATCACATGCAAAAATTTAATTATGTTAAGGTATGATATTATTTATAATTTCATATGTTAACTAGTAATCAAGAGAAAAATTATTCAAATATTTCAAACAAAAGAAGAAGACCAAAGACAATGAAAGCCAACATTTCAATGTGTACATTATTGTTTTTTTTTTAATTTTTTTATGCAAACCACTTCGAGTCTAGTGGCTAGGTGCACAAGATGCAAGTCGTAATAAAGTGGAATTGCTTGAATTATCAATACGATAAATTATGCATTTATTAGTGTGGAGTCGAGGTGCGCCCTTAACAACAATGGCCCGAAATAAGTAACCAAGAGACTTAAATATATGAACCATGTTAATTTGACTCAGCGTACTCCCATCGTATCGCGTTCTTGTTCTCAGTACCTATACGATTTATGTTTTGGGTAACATTGCTTTGAAAACTGTTGGAGTAATACCTTTTTCTCATTTCTGAGAGGAATTGGTTTTCTATTATCCATGAAGTAGTTCTTATTTTATATTTGTTTCCATATTTATTCTTGGAGCATTCCTTGGCCCTAATTTATGGTCTCTCCTCTTTTATAATATCTTTTCTTCTATTTTTTCCTGAGTAACTCTGATAATTTGGCGACAGGTGGATGGTCAAAAAAAGTTGACCTTTTTGCATTTGGTACTCTGATTTTGGTGCTAATAGTGAAAAGGGTGTATTTCGAAGAAGACAAATTCAACTACGACATTCTTTCTGTTGATGAATGGGCCAGGAAGTGTATGAACCTAAGAAGTCATCCATGGGTTTTGTTCCATCCAAGTATTCTCTTACTATCAAAAGACTACAAAAGAAACCTGGTTTCATACCAGTGATGGACTCAAAACTAACATGACTGGAAATGAGATGTGTGGAATCTTGGCCTCAAGATCGCCCATACATGAAGCAAGTAGTCCGGTGTCTTCTAAATCTATGTGTTGTTTGACGTTATCTTGACCTTGTAGGCAACCAATAGTGTGCCTGTAACAAATGATGCTTGTCAAAGGGAGACATTACGATATAATATTTTGCTTATATTGCCTATAGTAGTGATGTAACCTGCTTTATGTTTCTTCCTTATAGGAATGTAGTGTAATTGACATCTTCACCCAATTTAGTTTAGTTCAGGAAGAAAATAAATAAATTACGCTATGTTCCTTTACAAGTAATTTTGTTCAAACTTTGACTTTAGAGAGAGTAAGGATGCGGGGGCAAGTGCCACTTGTATTAGAGTGGCAAATATGGAAAATTCATAAGCTTGAGAACATTAGCGGTTCATTAGAATCATCAATCGAAAGAATCAACCGCGGGTTGGCCTGGTTTTTCTGTCGATTGTTTGTTTTGGGTTTAAAAATCATGTAAGATTCTTGCTCCAAGAATCGTGGGATCGATGCATATAGTTGTACATATATGCTCTCTCTCTCCCCCCCCCCCATCTCCATCTTCCTCTTCCTCTCTCACACACCAATGCACACACACATGTATGAACTCTCTCTCTCTCTCTTTCTCTCTCTCCATCTTCATCTTCTTCTCTCACATACAAATACACATACACACATGTATATGAACTCTATATCTCTATGTCTCTCTCTCACATGCACACACGCACACACTTAAATGAACTCTCTCTCTATCTCTCTCTCTCTCTCACTCACACATACACACATTCACGCACACGTGCTATTACGTCCCGAATAGTCAGGAGTGATTAAGGGTTGTGTTAATAAGTTAAACGGGAAATAAATATGCAAGTGAATAGCGAAACTATGAATAATAATGATAACAATAATGCTACATAATAATAGTTGTATCTTTGAACATTAGATAAAGTATCGAAATACATTATTTGTGAAGAAAAGCTTTAATGCTAAATGCTTGTTTACAATGTTAGTAACAAAATGTTATAAATTGTGTAAACTCCGAATAAAATTTTGGGGCAAAACTCTTTTCGAAAAAACACAAGATGTGTTGTAAAAGCTTTCTGAATGTATGGATTAAATTTGATAGTTGATTACCTTCTTTTTAAAATTTAATAAACATCTACTAAAGTTACCATGCAGTCCCAATCACAACAACAGTTAAGAACATTCAAAGAAATTGACACATCCTTAAACAAGGGAAACATCCACGGTGCCCTCTACGGCACAAAACAAAAATCCACAAGAATAAAGAATTAAGTTACAACATTTAAGCAAACCACACAGATCCTAACCTAAGTTCAGAATATACCTACGTGAGATTCTCCACTCTAAAGGTAATCTGAATTGGACTAATCTTTTCTTGCTGCTTCTTTGTTTTTTCCTTAATCTCCTTCTCTTTAAATTCTGGTTCTAGCAACTCGTTCAAAATTCAAGATTCTCAGACAGAACCACAATGTCTAAGTGTTCGTGTGAGATAGTGTTTGTGATGTGCTACTACATGCAAACATGCTACTCACCCTCTCAAAAATTATACAGACAATCCTAACAAATTACAACAGTTCTAAAATGATAGGTTATTTCTGAATCTGATTTTTTAAGTCAAGACTTCTTGATCTTTTATTTATCCACAGATCTCAAGGATACCTTGCTCAGAAGATGGTTTAAGGTATTAAACAATTTTAATATTTTGAAAATATTTTTGAAATTATAAACCTCCAATTGAGATCCAAACTAGACTAGAAGTCTACTTTGTTAAAACAGATTCAGACTTAACATGCAGAGACTGATTCAAAATATTTTGACATAAAACTTCTTTTCTCAGATCTATGGTTATGCTTTTAAAACTATAACAGAAGTTCTTTGTGTTCTTTTTATTTTTGTACACGTATTTCATAAAACATGAAATATAAAACCAGAAACACAAACAAATCACTAGATCTGAAAATATCTTGAGACTTAGAAGTTTCTATTTCAAAATTTATTGAAACAGAAAGGATCTATAATACCAGATCTAAAAAAGAGAAAAAGAAAATAAATCGTGTGATGTTCTCTTTCTAGAAAAACTCATTTTCAACAATGAAACTTAAGTTTCTCTTAGAGATGAGTTCTGAGAGAATCAAGAACTTGAAGAGGTCTTCCAATCGAAGAAAAAACTCAACACCAAACAGAAACCCTAAAAGTATCTAACTCTTAAGAATAGGTTTTCTGGTGTATGGAACTTTTAAGTTTTGATGTTTGGTTTGGGAGAAATCACTCAGAGGTTGAACTACGAAGAACCTGGGGTTTCTTCTTTCTTTTCTCCCTCTATTCTTCCTTCTCTCTCTTCTCTCTCTGGTTTTTCGAAATGGCAAAAGTCTCAAAATGTTGCGGCTTTGGTCCTTTTTATACTAAAAGAAGAAGGATCCAGAACATCAACCTCAATCCTATGGCAGGGATTGAATCTTAACCATTTGACTTTAATCTAACGGTTCATCACAAGCGGTTGGTTAAACTATTATTGATCGGTTTATACTGGGTTCACAAGGATTGAGTCTCAACATATGCAATACGTTGATAATGTTGATCCAAGGGTTGAGAAGACACACACAGTTTGTGTCTTATGTGTAACAACCCAGGCTTTTAAGCGACTATTTTATATCATTTTTCCTGATGGGCTAATTTTTAAAATAGGAGAAGTTGGAGTAAATATTATTTCCTGTGAGATTTAGGGATAATATTTGCTATGTTTTGTCTATTTACCGTTATGATAAGGTAAATAGCATTATATTGTGTTTTATTGCGTCGTTATATAATATGCGACGGTTATGACTCATATTTGAATTGGAGTTTAATTAATGAAATAAAATGAAATTGGAACGTAAAGATAGTTCACATAATTTTGAACCCCAAAATAGGGGGTGCGGTTGTTTTTAGACTAGTTGAGATAGTCGAAATAAGTGCCAAGTTGTATTTTTGAGATTTGGGTAATTTTAAAGGGTTATGACTCAATTAAGAGGTTACGAGTCATTTTAATGGTGTATTAGCAATTAAAAGAGGGGCATTTATGTTTTAAAACCCGATTGAGTCCCCCACTCCTTTTATTTTCTCAATCTTATGAGAGAAGCCAAGAGAGAGAGAGATAGAGAGAGAGAGAGAGAGGGAAGAGATAGTTGGGAGAAATGGAGAAAAGAGAGAGAAATGGAAGATTGGGGCTGAAATCCATTGCTACCGGAGGAGGATCCGAGACTACAACCTCGAGGCAAGTTTCTTACTTGCTAGATGTTGATTTAATGTGATAAATTGCATGTATAGTTAAGATTTGGAGATTTAAACCCTAAATGGGTTCTTTGTTGATTTTGATGATTTAACCCTTAAATCTTAATTTTGATTTGATTTGAGGATAAATTATTTGTTATAAATTGTGTAGAAAAAATTTGGGAGAATTAGTTGTTGTTGATGTTGGATAAAACTAAGGATTTTAGGTTTTTGGGGATTTTAGGGTTCTTCAAACCGTAGCCCAAATTTGGGCCTTTCTGCAGGGCCGAATCGATTCGGCCTTAGGGGCGAATCGATTCGAATAAGGGGAAGGATACAGGTCTGGGAAAACCGAATCGATTCGGGTTGGGGCCGAATCAATTCGGCTAAGTAAGAATATCAATTTTACTCACCGAATTGATTCGCTTTTTGGGCGAATCGATTCGCAACCAGGGGCGAATCGATTCGATCTTAGGGCGAATCGATTCGGCTGCCTGTTTTTCGTGAGATTTTTCCTAGTTTGTTTTAGCCCTTTTTCTTTTAGGTCCAAGGTTTAGGACCCTTCCTTTGGGAAGTAAAAAGAGTTCCTAGAGGGTTGAGTTGGGTAGACTAATGTCCTAGGCTAAAATGGGATGATTGGGCTTACCCCAAGGGCTAGTTTGTGTAGGTTAATGTCCACAAGATATAGGAAGTTAACCTAAAAGTTTATGGGAGATTGAATGTTAAGGTTATTACTTTTGGGAGTCTATTATTGACGAAGACTCACTTTGGTGGTTTATAAAATGATATGAACCCTTGGAGACTAGTTTGAGGATAATGGCATTTCGGGTCTTAGGTCATTAATAAAAATATGACACTAAGAATAAGAAAGACATATGCTAATATGTAGTACTAAAAGAAATGAGTACAAATGATTTTTGAAAATGTAAAAGTGAATGTTTTCAAAAGGAAAAAGTAATGTTTTTCATAAATGTTAATTTATGATTACACACCTCTCTAAATCGCTATCATAGGGGAAGTTGCGCGCGTGTGGTGAAGACCCCTGGCTAACGAATGCATGGAGGATATAGTCCCTAGGCCATATGGGCGTTTATTATACTGCGCTGGTTATGTGATTCTGGGTGTGGTCATGACTTTATGGCCGCTTCCCGACGTTTGGTAGGTTCACAGGTTGTCTTGTTTGATAGGCCCTAGAAGATGATAGCCATTTAGGGGTGCGTTCAGTGGGGAAAGCCGGAGGGACGGTCTTAGATATGTTAAAGCAATTCATGATAATGAATTGACTTTAAATACATTTCCCGGATGGAAGAAGGGAAATGGGATATATGGTTTGGCTTCGGATACATTTCCCGGATGGAAGAAGGGAGATGGAAGCATATGGTATGCAAAAGTATTTTTATGATAATTAAAATGACCTTTGATTACACTTCCTGGATGGAAGAAGGGAAGTGGGATTTTATGAAAAAGGATAAAACATTTTTATGATAATAAAACTTGCTTTAAAAATGTATTTTTTTCCTGGATGGAAGAAAGGAAATAAAATTTGGTAAAGAAAGTTTTGTAATGCGATTGAATTGGTAAACATTTGATAAAATGAATTTACCATATATGTATATTCCTAAAGAAAGAAATAGTAATTGTGCCCTTAGGTCGTGAATGGATTTATTTTATGTCTCCTTGAGTAGCTGTAGATGTGACCTCCCATGCATATGCATACACATACATATATATATTAATTACATGTTGAGGGTCTGACGGATCTCGACGATCAACCTTGCCTAAGTAGTAGTGTATCGGGGGTGTTCCTTGTTTGGATTTCGCTTTGCGAGACACCCCACGCACGAATAGGGCATAGTGTTGAGACTGGGGAGAAGTTAGCCCTTAGTACTTGGGTTAACTAGAGCATCTCATGATATTGCACTAGGTTGTGCTTTTAGATTGAGAGGTGAGAAATATTATGTTAATTGCGAGAGAATTACGCACTTAACTGTCATGCATTTTAGTCACATGGGAATCATATCAAACCGGGACCTGACCCGTCTATATTTCCTTATTTTTGCATATACTCCTTGCCGTACAGGTTCTCTACCGCATGGACACCCGTATTTACATTTCCATTCCAGTCGTCATGGAGCTACAGCATAATGCGGATGTTGTAGGTTATTTGTATTAGACGCTTCTTTCCATTGTACTTTAGTTACGTTCAGTTTATTTATTCGGGCGTGTTGCCCAATGCATTACACTCATTTATTATAATGTAATATTTAATGTGTAATACTCGGTGTAACTATTTGTATTGGTCTGTTCACCGACAGCTTATTCGGTGATTATTTATTATATTGTCATTTTTCATTCGTTGATTTTTTATACCCACCGTTTTTGCAAATGGGATTGTCTAAGTGTTTTTCTTTTACTTACTAAATTTTAAATTTGACAGTCCATTTTCTAAAATGATCGGTGGTTATCTCGTACTGTTATTTTAATCGACAGTGATGCTGAGAATGGACCATCTATGATTCCTGTGATTATTAGAGTATTGGTCTGGCCACCTATTATTTTAGTAGGCGGGTAATCACAGATGGTATCAGAGCATCAGGTTTTAGAGTCCTTAGGAATCTGTACGGATGTATTACGCCTTCTATGTTTCTTTTAATTTGACATAGAGCCTTAAGATTAAGATCGTCGATTTCTCTGGTGAGATTTCGTCCTCCTAGTAAGATATGAGAACCCCGAAAATCTTTTACGATTTCATGTGAGACTCGTAAGTCGTCAGATGAAGAGCATCAAGGTATGCCCTGGTGAAGGCGTTATGAGATAGGATTTCTAAGAGTTGTAAGTGGTAGTAGGGCTTGAGGGCAGCTTTAGAGGTTTCTCCCTTCGTAGCATTATTTATATTGCTACCGTGACTACTGAGTACAGTAAACATAGTTTTCTAAGTACCGCTGCCAGTAGAGAGTGGTGCTAAGCTTAGGATTACAAGCTACATTAATTTGAAGTTGAGGGGTCCTTGACGAGGACCACATGTTGAAGTTCGATAGGAGGAAGTGTAATCTCGTTCGGTGAGAACATAAGGCCCGATAGTTTTGGCCTAGAGAGGGGTATAGAAATGCCCAGATGTGAAGGATTGAGGAAAATATTTCACCCATAGGAATAAGGTTAAGGTGGCGGAAATGGTAGTCGCCATATTTTGGCGGGGCAGGTAGTTTTGCCCATAGAGGAACCCGGTAGATATTTTCAACAACAAGTTTCTCTGGGACGTCGGGAATGATGAGAAAGTAGATTCTCAAATATTCACGTGAGGTTCGGTCAGAGGGTGACCGTGAATAAAAGGTGTTACGGTTAAGGAAGATGTGTACCAAAATAAGGTTGGTACAAGGGAGAGAGAGCCTTTCATTGGAAACGATAAGCTCACAAGTAAGTGTTGCTAACACTTTTGGAAAAGTAGTTTTCATGTGACCCAACGGTGGACATCCACCCGGGGAAGACTCATTGAACTAAGGCGCGGGAGGCTAGTAGAATGTTCTCTTTGCTAAGGAAGTTAAGGGAACTACTCATTTTGATCTTGCCGATTGAAGATAACCGACAAGGATGGGATGCCTAGTTGGGGCATTGATGGAGTAGTTTGGTTTGGATAAGACTAGAATGATGTGTCTTGGAACCATTAGTAGTGGCCAGGGTGATTGGCAAGGATGCTTGCGGGAATCCCACCTTAGTTAAGGGTGGTGTATTCCTTATGATAAGATGGTGTAGTCTTGTATTAACCCTAGATTCGGGTGTGTATATTGAGCTTGTGGTGGTAACCATGTTATTATATAGAGTACCTATAGGACTTCCATGGTAGGGAAGTTTTATCTATTTCCTTCACTCGTTATGAGGCGAGTGATGATACTTTAAAAGTATATATGTGGTATGTGCTACTCGTATTATATGTATTATACGAGTGGAGTTATTTTGGTTTGGTTGGAGCGATAGTAAGAGGATAAATCGCGAGGCTATCTTATTTCTAGTTCTAGAGAAGAACTAGTTATTCTATACTATCTCTCCTGGATACAGGTTGAGACTCTATAGAGGTGGTTTACCGTATGTAGGTAGTTTTCATTTCTTGTTTTGTTTGTTTTGTTTGATTGTCTGTTTGCTTTGCTTGTGTATGGTGTTTCTTTATCTCCACAACCAACAAGTTAAGTAGATTGTGTCGGAGGGGTTCCTTGTTTGGATTTCTCTTTGCGACACACTCCGCGCATGAACCTTAACGACGTTGGGAGTGGAGAGATGCTATATTTATTTTTCTTTCTTTTCTTTCTTTTTATGGTTGAGATGATGGATTGGAAAGGTTTAGCCGAGAATCACGTAATTGAGTGATTAGAGGGCTAAGTTGATGTGCGATATATGAGCACTGTAATAGTTTTCCTCTGATCGATATGGGGAAGACTAAGATTATGGAACTCGAATAGAGACTTGTGGTTATGCCTTGATGAGAAGGCCATTTATAAAAAGATGTATGTATAATTGGGATAAAGCAATTGTGGCATCTTACAGAAAGTAAATGCCTCAGTTGATTGTTATGGTAAAAACTTAAAAGTAGAAGTGCATTAGTAGAGTTACGCGTTAGGATTTTAGAGGTCCCGATCATGTGCCTTAGACCGTTACTTCTCGACGACCGACGATGCGAGGTAGTAGTGTAACGGGAGGGTTCCTTGTTTGGATTTCGCTTCGGTGAGACGTCCCACTCATAAAACTGAGCTAATGTCAAAAGTCGGTAGAGGTCTTGGACACTAGGGATATAATTAGTATTATACTTATACGACTTCATCAGGATATAGATCGACTTTAGGATTATTAGGACGTAAGGCCCTTAGGACATGTAACATTGTTTTAGTAAGGCGGTAGAGAGTTGACCACAATAGGTTTGTGGGTTAACTCTAAGTGGGATTAGGTCCCTAGAACAAAGAAGTATGGGATCTTGAGTGATTCGGAACGGTAGGCCGTAGATGGTGGGGCCTCTTTTAGATAGAGTGTTACGTTGGTAACCTATCTCTCGAGGAGTTGAAGGAGGAGTCGACTATTACTCTTGCACTCGTGTTGTTAAGATCAAGAGTGGATTTAACGAACGAGTCTCTGCTAGGAATGAGAAGTATTAATATGGGAGCATGGACCCATTATTCATGTGTCTCACAATTTTAAACTTTGTGAGAAGTATTATCCCCCGCTTGATTTTGAGTTCATAGCGGTAGTATTCTCCTTAAAAAATTAGAGGCACTACTTCCTGGGCAGGAATTTGGGTCTTTTTATGAGCAACAAGTTGGAGTTAGTAAAGGACTATCAATTGGATATTCCCTTTCACTAAGGAAGTACGGATGGGGTAGTAGGTGCGCTGAGTGGAAAACCGTCGGAGAGTTTAGTTGAGGCATGGAATGCCTAGTGGAATGAGTTTAACCGAGGGGATGCTATAGTAAGAGAGTTCATGTCAGTGGTTGACCGATTCACCTACTAGTGTGAAGAGACTAGTGGTGGAACAGAGAAGGATGGGAGTAGTAGCTTTTATGGATCGAATTTCCGTACAATAGTTCGGATCGTTTCGTATAAGTATGGTGTCGTGTGTGTGGCCTAATGTAGTCGGTTGAGCAAAGTCGCCTGTTCATTGTAATGGAACCAGCAGAGATATATTTCTTGGACTCGGAGTGGTCCGAGAATATTTCTTAAATGATTGGGCTCATTGAGCCGCATACTTTTAAGGGCTACACCAATGCGAATAGATGTTAATAGTGTTGGGGTAGATCAATTATATGTTATTGTAGTTATTCCCTGGCAATGGTATAACATGATTTGTGAAGAAAGGCAATTGGGGCCGAGATATGTAGGTATCTCCCTCCGTAGTAGAAAGGTAGGATCAATAGTTCATGAGGAACGGTTTGGTGCTATGTTAGAGCACTAAGAAGGTAGACTAAGATCGAATGGCGATGACCTTAGTTCGAGTCTAATGGGGACGCTGCACTGCCAAGGGGTTTGCTAAGAATTATAGAACGATAGTTGTAATAGTATACCCTTTGTGTGAATATGGGGTACGCCTAAATTTTGAGGGAAAAATTCCCCTCTAAGGGGGGGAGTATGTAACAACCCAGACTTTTGAGTGACTATTTTATATCATTTTGCCTGATGGGCTAATTTTTAAAATAGGGGAAGTTGGAGTAAATATTAATTCCCGTGAGATTTAGGGATAATATTTGCTATGTTTTGTCTATTTACCGTTATGAGAAGGTAAATAGCATTATATTATATTTTATTGCGTCGTTATATGATATGCGACGGTTATGACTCATATTTGAATTGGAGTCTAATTAATGAAATAAAATGAAATTGGAACGTAAAGATAGTTCACATAATTCCGAACGCCAAAATAGGGGGTGCGGTTGTTTTTAGACTAGTCGAGATAGTCGAAATAAGTGCCAAGTTATATTTTTGAGATTTGGGAAATTTTAAAGGGTTATGACTCAATTAAGCGGTTACGAGTCATTTTAATGGTGTACAGCAATTAAAAGAGGGGCATTTATGTTTTATAACCCGGTTGAGTCCCCCACCCCTTTTATTTTCTCAATCTTATGAGAGAGGCCAAGAGAGAGAGAGGGAAGAGAGAGTTGGGAGAAACGGAGAAAAGAGAGAGAAATGGAAGATTGGGGCTGAAATCCGTTGCTACCGAAGGAGGATCCGAGACTACAACCTCGAGGCAAGTTTCTTACTTGCTAGATGTTGATTTAATGTGATAAATTGCATGTATAGTTATGATTTGGAGATTTAAACCCTAAATGGGTTCTTTGTTGATTTTTATGATAAATCTTAGTTTTGATTTGAGGATAAATTATTTGTTATAAATTGTGTAGAAACAATTTGGAAGAATTAGTTATTATTGATGTTGGATAAAACTAAGGATTTGAGGTTTTTGGGATTTTAGGGTTCTTCAACCCGTAGCCCAAATTGGGCCTTTCTGCAGGGCCAAATCGATTCGGATAAGGGGAAGGATACAGGTCTGGGAAAACCGAATTGATTCGGGTTGGGGCTGAATCGATTCGGCTAAGGCAGAATATCAGTTTTACTCACCAAATCGATTCACTTTTTGGGCGAATCGATTCGCAACCAGGGGCGAATCGATTCAACATCCTGTTTTTGGTGAGATTTTTCCTAGTTTGTTTTAGCCCTTTTTCTTTTAGGTCCGAGTTTTAGGACCCTTCCTTTGGGAAGTAAAAAGAGTTCCTAGAGGGTTGATTTGGGTAGACTAATGTCCTAGGATAAAATGGGATGATTGGACTTACCCCGAGGGCTAGTTTGTGTAAGTTAATATCCACAAGATATAGGAAGTTAACATAAAAGTTTATGGGAGATTGAATGTTAAGGTTAGGACTTTTGGGAGTCTATTATTGACGAAGACTTGCTTTCGTGGTTTATGAAATGATATGAACCCTTGGAGACTAGTTTGACGATAATGGCACTTCGGGTCTTAGGTCATTAATAAAAATATGACATTAAGAATAAGAAAGACATATGCTAATATGTAGTACTAAAAGAAATGAGTACAAATGATTTTTGAAAATGTAAAAGTGAATGTTTTCAAAAGGAAAAAGTAATGTTTTTCATAAATGTTAATTTATGATTACACACCTCTCAAAATCGCTATCATAGGGGAAGTTGCGCGCATGTGGTGAAGCCCCCTGGCTAATGAATGTAGGGTGGATATAGTCCCTAGGCCATATGGGCGTTTATTGTACTGCTCTGGTTAGGTGATTCTGGGTGTGGTCATGACTATCCCGCAGGCATATGGCCGCTTCCCGACGTTTGGTAGGTTCCCAGGTTGTCTTGTTTGATAGGCCCTGGAAGATGATAGCCATTTAGGGGCGCGTCCAGTGGGGAAACCCGGAGGGACGGTCTTATATATGTTAAAGCAATTCATGATAATGAATTGGCTTTAAATACATTTCCCGGATGGAAGAAATGAAATGGGATATATGGTTTGGCTTTGGATACATTTCTCGGATGGAAGAAAGGAGATGGAAGCATATGGTATGCAAAAGTATTTTTATGATAATAAAAATGACCTTTGATTACACTTCCTGGATGGAAGAAGGGAAGTGGGATTTTATGAAAAAGGATAAAGCATTTTTATGATAATAAAACTTGCTTTAAAAATGTATTTTTTTTCCTGGATGGAAGAAAGGAAATAAAATTTGGTAAAGAAAGTTTTGTAATGAGATTGAATTGGTAAACATTTGATAAAATGAATTTACCATATATGTATATTCCTAAAGAAAGAAATAGGAATTGCGCCCCTAGGTTGTGAATGGATTTATTTTATGTCTCCTTGAGTAGCTGTAGATGTGACCTTCCATGCATATGCATACACATACTTATATATATATTAATTACGTGCTGAGGGTCTGACGGATCTCGACGATCAACCTTGCCTAAGTAGTAGTGTATCGGGGGGGTTCCTTATTTGGATTTCGCTTTGCGAGACACCCCACTCACAAATAGGGCATAGTGTTGAGACTGGGGAGAAGTTAGCCCTTAGTACTTGGGTTAACTAGAGCATCTCATGATATTGCGCTAGGTTGTGCTTTTAGATTGAGAGGTGAGAAATATTATGTTAATTGTGAGAGAATTACGCACTTAACTGTTATGCATTTTAGTCACATGGGAATCATATCAAACCGGGCCCTGACCCGTCTATATTTCCTTGTTTTTGCATATACTCCTTGCCGTACAGGTGCTCTACCGCATGGACACCCGTATTTACATTTCCATTCCAGTCGTCATGGAGCTACAGCATATTGCGTATGTTGTAGGTTATTTGTATTAGACGCTTCTTTCCATTGTACTTTAGTTACGTTCAGTTTATTTACTCGAGCGTATTGCCCAATGCATTACACTCATTTATTATAATGTAAGATTTAATGTGTAATACTCGGTGTAACTATTTGTATTGGTCTGTTCACCGACAGCTTATTCGGTGATTATTTATTATATTGTCATTCTTCATTCGTTGATTTTTGATACCCACCGTTTTTGCAAATGGGATTGTCTAAGTGTTTTTCTTTTACTTACTAAATTTTAAATTTGACAGTCCATTTTCTAAAATGATCGGTGGTTATCTCGTACTATTATTTTAATCGAAAGTGATGCTGAGAATGGACCATCTATGATTCCTGTGATTATTAGAGTATTGGGCTGGCCACCTATTATTTTAGTAGGCGGGTTGTCACATTATAGAAAACACAATCTAAGCCGTCAAGAATACAACACGTGTACGAACAAGATGCAATAAAAAATGCATGTTGAAAATAATTATAAAGCACACCTCGAATTCTCTAGTGCTTTTGTATTCTACCCAGGCAAACAATCATCAATGAAAATAACTTTCTGAAATACAAATTTTACCCACAACACTTTTAAAACCATGTTTTAATTAGTTCAAAAATTATTTAAAATTATTTAAAAATGTTGTAAAAGTATTAAATTGATTTTTAAAAGGACTTGAGGTGATTTAAAAGACTACCAATGTAAATATGAATGAAATATTATGTAGTGCAGGTGTCTTATAGTGGTTATAAGATATAAATCACTTCCCTTTATGTTGATCTTGAGAATTTTCTTGGACAGGATTTCTTCAATATACTTGAACCTTTGAGGAGATGGAGCTCTCAAAAAATCTAACCTATTTTGTCTAGATATCCAAACTAGTTGGAACTCCTATATATGTAGACTCAAGTAAGTCAATATATTATGTGTTCTCAATCTCCCCCTTTGGATATTAGAGACAAATTTCCCTTGAGTATTCAGAACTCATGGGTCAAAATGAAAAATTCCTAGTTGTCCTATACAAAAATTCTAACTACCCTTTCCCATACTAGAATAAAAAATAAGGTGAAAAAAATAAAATACTCAACTATATACACACCAGCACCTTACACAGTAGTAACAAGATATATAACGGGTCTGAAATTCCTGTGACAAGATAAACACTAAATTGGCATATTAGTTGAGTTAAAATCAGGAATAGATAGAAAAATCGCTAAGCAATACTCAAGATCTTCTCCCCTAATTTTTCTCAAATAAACAAGGGGTATAAATCACAAACAAATAGAGATTAATAGAGAGTTATCATGCCTATAGCTGTTCGTAAATATTCAAAATGAATATTATCTAATGGTTTGGTAAATAGATTTTCGAGCTTCTTTTGAGTGTTCAGATATTCAATAATGAGATCTTTGGATTCCACAAGGTCACGGATAAAATGATGTCTAATCTTTATATGCTTAGTTCGTGAGTGCATTACAGGATTTTTGGAAATATTATTAGCACTTTAGTTATCACAAAACATAGTTAATTGTTTTTCTGTGATACCATAATCACTAAGCATTTGTCTAATCCATAGTAATTGAGCACAACAACTACCAGCTGCTATATATTCAGATTCGGCGCTAGATAGTGAAATACAATTCTATTTCTTACATGACCAACCTACGAGATTATTTCCTACGTAGTAGCAAGCACCAGAAGTGCTCTTACTATCATCAGAACAATCGGCCCAATCGACATCGGTGTATCCTATAATAGAACTAGTTGTATCGTTTGTGTACCAAATACCAAATTTTAGAGTACCCTTAATATATTTAATAATTCTTTTCACACTTAATAAGTGAGAATCTTTAGGGTTACTTTGATATCTAGCACAGATACACAGGACGAAGGATATGTCGAGTCGAGACGTGTTAAGATACAACAACCTCCCTATCATACTTATATAAAGAGTGGGATCAACACTTTTCCCATTATCATCCTTAGATAGTTTAGTTGAAGTACTCATGGGGGTTCTAGAAGGTTTAGCATTTTCTAAGACTCATTTTTTAACTAAATCTGCAGCATACTTGGATTGAGAAATAAAAAGACCATCACTATATTATTTTACTTGTAAACCCAAAAAATATTGTAGTTCACCCATTAGAGACATCTGAAATTCGGTATGCATGATATCAGAAAAATTCTCTACTTGTTTAGGACAGGTGGAACCGAAAATAATACGTCCACATATACTTGCGCGATTAAGAGATGTTGATTTTCCTTTCTAACAAATAACGTTTGATCGTTTCCTCCACGAACAAATTTGTGAGACACTAAAAAGGTAGACAGTCTCTCATACCAAGCTCTAGGAGCTTGTTTCAAACCGTATAAGGCTTTTTAAGTCTACAGACGTAGTTCGGGTGTACAGGATTAACAAATCCTTTGGGTTGTTCTACGTATACTTCTTTAGATAAAATTCCATTTAAGAAAGCGGATTTAACATCCATTTGGAATAATTTGATTTGCATATGACACGAGATTGCATGAAGCAAACGAAATGATTCTAGACGACTAACAGGTGCAAAGGTTTCGTCAAAGTCAATTTCCTCAATCTGGGAGTATCATTGTGCAACCAACCTAGCTTAATTTCTAATGACCTCCCCATATTCATTAGTTTTATTTTTTTAAAATCCATCTAGTGACAATAACCTTCGAATCTTTTGGTCTAGGAACCAGATTCCACACATCGTGACTCTTAAATTGGATTAGCTCTTCTTGCATAGAATTTATCCAAAATGAGTCAGTAAGGGCATCATTAACATTTTTAGGTTCCTCAAGAGAAACAAAACAAGAAAATTGTGCCACTTATCGAAGTTGGGATCTAGTTCGAACTGGTTCTGAAGGATTACCGACAACGGTTTCAATGGGATGATCTTTAGAAACCCAAGTGGGTACAGAAGGACTCTCAGGTGGAAGTGAATCAGTATCATCTTGAGGATCAGTGCATAAAACAGGTTCATCCTCATTAAATGTTACTGGTTAACAGTCACTTTTCCTTACACTAGTGTCATCTACAATTACATTAATTGATTCCATAATAGTTTTGGTTCTATAGTTAAAAACACGTAAAGCCCTACTATTTTGGGAATAGCCAAGAAAAATTCCCTTTTCTCCCCGGGTATCAAATTTTGAAAGATGCTCTCTATCTTTGCAGATGTATCAGATACTACTAAAGGTTTTAAAATATTTAATATTGGGCTTTTGTGGAACCATAACTCATATGAAGTTTCTTTGGATTTTTTTATGAGGAAGATACGATTAATAATGTGACACGCGGTTTGGACAACTTCTACCCAAAAATATCTAGGGAGATTCTTGGCATGTAACTTAACCCTAGCCATTTCTTGTAAAGTCATATTCTTACGTTTAGCTATACCATTTTGTTGCGGGATTTTGGGAGCGCTAAACTCATGTTTATAGCCATTAGCTACACAATACTCATAAATACCAGAGTCCTTGAAATTTCCTCCTCTATGACTCCTAATTCGACACACTTGGGTATCCTTCTCATTCCCAATTTTCAAAAGGATTCTTAAGAATTCATTGAAGGTATCTGATTTCTGTTTCATAAAATCTACCCATGTATATCTCATATAGTCGTCCACTATAACTAGGATGTAATAGTTTCCACAGAAACTAACAGTTCTTAAGGGACCCATAAGGTCCATGTGGATAAGTTCTAGAGGCTTAGTGGTAAGGACATCTTTAACTATCTTGTGAGGGTATTTACTTATTTCGCCTTCCTGACAAGGTCCACATACAGTAAATAAAGAATTTTTAATTTTTGGTAAACCTCTAACTATCTCTTGGGAACTCAATCTTCTAAGGTTATTATAATTTGTGTGTCCCAGTCTATTATGCCATAGATTAGAATCCTCTAATCTGAAAACATTACAAGATTCAGAATTTGGGATTACTGTGTAACAATTTTTCGGGGGTACAATTACCTTTTTCATCAATAATTTTGCAATCATTTTCTGAAAAAGTAACTGAGTGATTGGAGTCACAAAATTGTGATATACTTAAGAGATTGGCTTTAAGGACTTTAACTAAGAGAACATCATTTAGTTCAGGAAGCCCATGCTCACTCAATGTTCCCTTACCTATGATCTGAGATGAAACACTATCTCCAAACATGACACTACCTCCAAGGAAGTCCGTCTTGTTTTTCAGTTTGGTTTCATATATGGTCATATGTTTAGAACATCCGGAGTCTAAGTACCAACCAGTTGAAGTGCTTTGTGCCTTTAAAGCAGAAATGACAATTTTGCACTTGATCTGGGGAATTAGACCCTCTTTTCTAATCCAAATAGGCCTAGTTTTAAAAGTTTTGTGTCCTTTTGATTTATAAAGGGTTTGAGGGGTCTTTCTGAATGATTTTTTCTTAGTCTTGGACCCTCCCTTTTTCTTTTTAGAGTTAGAGTTGTTTATGGCCTGTCTAGGAAGTACATAAGTATTTCTTGATTTCCTAGAATATTTAAAGTTTAGGTAGGTGGGAGTGTATAACCTTTTTTGGAAACACTCATCAAGAGTATAGCCGAAAATATCGCAGTAGGAACAGTATTGATGGGTATAGGACTTGACTTTCTTGCTAAAGTCTTTGAAAATTGGCTTGGATCTATTGGGTACAGTAGTCCATTTATCATTAGGTTTAGGTTTCTATCTTTGGTCTCTGGCATAAGGATAAATATATTTGGTCTAACTGTTTGGTTTCAATTGTTGATTGTACTGATTATGTATTGTTTGAGAGACATTTAGACTAGATTCACCTTTTTGAACATTTTGACAAGTTTGGCCTTGTTTTATAAAAGTAACATTTTCAGGAGAAACTTTGGTCTTACTTGTGTGCACTGTTTCTCCAAAACCTAGGCCGGACTTATCTTCAGAGTCAAATTTGCTTCCAGTAACAATTTTTTCATAAGTCTTGGTTTGTGTTTCAAAGTGTTGGCATTTTTTAAACACATTTGAAACCATTTTCTTTGACTCTTCTAGTTCAACAAGGGTTGGCTTGTATTTTTGTTCAAATTCACGATTCTTGTGAGTCAAATCTTTTATTTTCAAGGTATAGTCTTCAATCTCAGTCTCATGAGCAACACATTGGGAAGTACAATCTTCAGTGTTCTTCCTAATGGTCTGGTTAAGCAAATCGATACGCTCACTTAAGGTTTTTGTCATTTTTTTCTAGGAGAGCACTCTTCTTAACCGTTTTAGTGTATAACTCATGTAAATCAGGCAGATCATCATCAGACTCACTATGTGCATCGTGTGAAGTGTCCCCTATGTTTTTGATAGGTTCTTTACTCACGCACACGTTCAATTCATCATCAACATTATCACTTTGACTCACGCACAGTCTTTCAGCAGTAATAGGAACATAATTATCAGCAATATCATTAACAACATCAACAGGCATAGCAGATTCATGAGCAGGCAAGCATGCATCATCATTATATATTATCTTAGCAAAGAAAGACGTGAAGTACTCATTTATCTGGGTTGAATAAGTTTCATCCTCATCAGAATCACTAGAGTCGTCCCATGTCTTACACATATTGGCCCTGTTATTTTTATTCAAACTAGTTGGACATTTACTAGCATAGTGACCTAGTTTACCACAACGGTGACACTTAACATCTTTTATGTCAGGTTTAGGTTTGTTGGGGTCATAATTCCTCCTATTGTCATAAGTGTGTTTGGTATTGTCTCTATCATGTGGTCTGTGAGATTGATTACCTTGATAATTTGATTTTCCTTGTTTAGAGGCTACAGCATTTCTAAATTTCAAAATCTTTTTGAAATGATTACTCATAAGAGCTATTTCATTGTCAAGGTTTTCCAAATCACAATTTTTAAGAAAGTCAGTGTCAAAATCTAGAGTGTTTAATTTAGGCACTAGAAATTTAAAAGAAAACACAACATTTGAACTAGAGGGTTTATTAGTCTGTCTAGTCAATTGCTTTTTGAAGTCTAGTTCCAATTCTACAATCCTCAGTTTACTGCTAAGTAATTCAGGAGTCATATTAGGGTCATTCATTTCTTCAATAGCATATCTCTTGTTGTCAAATTTAGATGGCAATGGCCTAAGAATATTTGAAACAATATCCTTTCTACTGTAGGTTATACTATTGGCATGAAGTTTTGTAAAAATATCAGTTAACCTTATGTAGAAGTCGTCAAAAGATTCATTGTCATTCATAATAGGGTGTTATATTGATGAATGAGCATTTGAGTTTTTCCAGCTTTGACACGTTCATCTCCCTCATGAGCGATGACTAACGTGTCCCATCCCTCTTTAGAAGTAGAACATATGGATATTCTTTTGAATTTATGTTCGTTAATAGACATAAAGATGTCATTCTTTCCTTTGTTATTATCTAGAGACAATTTTTTCTCTTCCTTAGTAAATTCACTGAGAAGTGTAACACCCCGTAATTTTGAGGAGTTAATATTTAATTATCTTGGGAGATATAAAAATATTTAAATTGGAGAAACTTAAATTTATAATTTGGAGAATTTATTTGAGTGGGAAGAATTATTTATATTTGACGACTTTAAGTTTAATTGTTCGCAATTTCGTGTGTCGCATTTTGAGGTCAAAATTGGAGAATGTTATAAAGTATTTCGGATGACAATTCTGAGTGCGTGGTTGAGTCCGAATGGGTCGAGATAGTCAGAAAAGTGTACCCGGGGATAGTAATCGGGTCTCGAGGCATTTTTGGACATAGTCGGGCCCACACGGGGTGATTCGGGCCATTTTAATTAGGCCCATGTGGCCAAAACGGAATTAAGGGTTTTTAACCTAATTGAGGGACTTACTGAGTGGCAGTTAACAATTCTAAACCTAGGATTTGAGAGAGACGCAGAGGAAACAAATCTAGAAGCAAATTGGGGATCTTTTTGGAGACAAATCGAGGGACAAATTGGGGTGTTCTTCATCAACACGTTCTCTACACCAACGGATCAGACTCTACGAACAATTCCAGGCAAGTGGTTAACTGTTTTGATTATTAAATTGATGATAATCAATTCATATTATGGGAAGTGTAAACCAAAATTCGTTTTGGGGTGGGTATTCATGTAAAAATTGGGTTTTCGGTAATTGTTATACTTTAATGGGATTAAGGGTGGAATTTATTATATTTATGATTCTGGAATGTAGAGGTATGAATCGTATGTTAAAATCACTAAGAATCGATGATAAATTTCTGTTAATAGGAATGAAAATTGTATTGGAGATTCGAAACCCGGATAAAACCCAAATCGGGAAAACGTTGGAATTAATGGAAATTAGTTGTTGGATTAAGGTTTCTAGGACGATTAGAACCTGTTTTCATGTGAAAATATCGTTGATTATGACCATAGGATGTTAAGAGAGGAACTAAAAGCTTGGTTGGGTTAACAATGGCTGAAACGGCAAGTCGGAGAAGAAGGGTACCTGTTCGATCGATGGAGAGGATCGATCGATCGATGGTCCCAGAATTCTGGCAGGTCCGCCAGTTTTATATATAAAGGGAAATTAAATTAAGGTTTTTCCCCTACTTCTTATTTAGTGATAAATTCATAGGTAGAACATATTCCTTAGCAATTATAAGGGATATAATTGGATTTCAGAGGGTGATAATTGTATGCCATGAGATGAATAAATTTTGGGAAATCATTCGTAAGTATTGATTTTGGACCGATGGAAAATGTTCGGGTATTGTAGTTGAGTGGCACTACATTATTAAAGGAATTGAGGTGTGATTAATTAATTATGGGGCAGAATATAGTATTAGGTATTAACGATGGTACGGGCCAAGTGAGCGAGTCCAGATATATTGGTTGGGCGACACCAAGTGTTAAATTTATTGATGTGTAAATTAATTAAATTAGAGTCGGACCATAGACTCGAATTGGTAATAATTAATTAATGTGTAAATTAATTAAATTAGAGTCAGACTGTAGACTTGAGAATGTAATAAATTATTAATGAGAAATTAAATAAATTAGAGTCGGACCATAGACTCGGGAAGATAATAAATTAATAAGTCGAAAAATTAATTAAGTTGAGTCGGGACAGAGACTCGAGAAATTTTAGGCTAGTGTTACGGGTTTTTGGAGTACAGAGTAAAGTCGGGGTAAATGTTATATATATACAGTGTGGTGATAGTATATATATATATATATATATATATATATATATATATATATATATATATATATATATATATATATATATATGTGTGTGTGTGTGTGTGTGTGTGTGTGTGTGTGTGTGTGTGTGTGTGTGTGTGTGTGTATGTATTGTGTGTGCTCTTAAATATCAGTGACTAGATATTTATTTAATTTATATACTCTAGTGCTATCAAGGGAGGTTGCGCGATGTGGGTGAATCCCCTAGCTTGAGGAGTAGGGTGAGTATATCCCCGGGTCATAGCGTCCGGTATATGGGTGAGGGGCTTATCTCACTTTCAGGGAAGGAATATGACCGCCTCCTCTACGTTTATATTTTGGGCCAGGTTGGTAAGCGATTTCAACTTGGGTAACTAGGTTATGTGAGCACACCTTGTGCGATAGCACTTTCTAGGAAATCATCCGGTGAGGGTATACTCGGAGGGATGGATATACATATGAATTATGTGTGGATGTTTTAGTAAAGGTACGTATATAATGGTAGTAAATATTATATGCGGATAATAATACAGTGTGTGACGTATTTATTTTATATAACTTGTCTCATGGTTATATGATATTGTTTAAAAGGAATTAATTAAGTTAATTGGTGAAATAACTTATATCCCATTAATAATAATACTCGATTTAGAGTAAGATGGCAAGGGGAGATTATACCAGGACTAGTTGGACGGGTCCGGTAGTACAACTAGGTGGGGTTAAAGTAACCGTTAGGTGTGCACATTAGTGGAAGGGTGAGTATGTCCTCAAGAGAGTGCGACACTGACTTAAATATAGAGCGCAATCATATATTTTTAATTACTGCAGTTAATTCACTTGCTAAATATTTTCAAAATATTTTGGGTTCTAACCCTTGCTATAAAATTATTTTCAAAACCTTTTAGGTGTCCAGTCACAGGGACGCCAGGATTGATATTCTATTCCAGGGACACGGAGCTACGACACATGTGGATGCTAGCAGGAATTTGGATTAGACGCATCGTTCATGCATTCTAAGAGTAGGAATCATTTATCAGTTTCAGTTTTACTTAGGGCTTGTCGCCCAGACTTTCAGTACAGTTTTCAGATTTATTTATTCAGGTGTTGAATATTTGTATTGGACCATTTACTTTGGTGACCAATGGTTTATTCGGCATGTAGTTTATTATTTATTCAGTTGATTTAATTTAGTCATGGTCTATGACTCATATTATCTTCCCGCATGTTATTTGGTTGCTTAATTAAAAAGATAAAATTTGGCACCAGCTTTTTGGAATACTAGGTTGTTAGTAAGTTTTAAAAAGGTTTTCGATAGTGATGCTAAGGATGAACCAACTGGGATTACTGTTTTAATTTGTTATAGGACTGATCACGCGATATTTTATTAGGTGGGGTGTCACAGATGGTATCAGAGCATCAAGTTCTAGTGTCCTTAGGATCTGTGTGGCTTTTCACGTTTCAGCTTAGCGTCCTTTGATGTAGAGCCCTATCATATGATTGTTATATTCTTATACGTATGCGCATTTACGTTCTTTTTCCAATTACTTTATATTTGAGGATGAACTCATATGATTCGATTCTCATTTCAGATGCCGCACATGAGAGTTAGAGTAGCTAGGGCAGAAGGGGGAGATGAGACTAGAGAGGCTCATCAGGAGCCAGAGTTACCGCAACAACTGCCAGAGATGGTTTCGGCAGCACAAGTAACTGAATTAGTGGCGCAACCAGTTGAAGCGATGATGATCGCAATGGCAAGGTACTTTCCACGTGATCAACCACAGGCGTTAGTGGTACCGTATGTTCAGGACCACCCGGGGCCGTCGGGGTGGCAGTAAGTACGAGAGGTCTTTCAAAAAGGGCATCCGCCAGAGTTTTGACAAGGATTGACTCTCAACACATGCAATTCGTTGATGAGGTTGATCCAAGGGCTGAGAAGACACACACTGTTTGTGTCTTATAGAAAACACAATCTAAGCCGTCAAGAATACAACACGTGTACGAACAAGATGCAATAAAAAACGCGTGTTGAAAATAATTACAAATTACACCTTGAATTCTCTAACGCTTTTGTATTCTACCTAGGCAAGCAATCATCAAAGAAAATAACTTTCTGAAATACAAATTTTACCCACAACACTTTTAAAACCATGTTTTAATTAATTCAAAAATTATGTAAAATGATTTAAAAATGTTGTAAAAGTATTAAATTGATTTTTAAAAGGACTTGAGGTGATTTAAAAGACTACCAATGTAAATATGAATGAAATATTATGTAGTGTAGGTGTCTTATAGTGGTTATAAGATAGAAATCACTTCCATTTATATTGATCTTGAGAATTTTCTTGGACAGGATTTCTTCAATATACTTGAACCTTTGAGGAGATGGAGCTCTAAAAAAATCTAACCTATTTTTTCTAGATATCCAAACTAGTTGGAACTCCTATATATGTAGACTCAAGTAAGTCAATATATAATGTGTTCTCAATTCGTCACGCTCATTCTCAATAAAGGCACCATCTTTTGTTACATACTCAACAAAAGGAAATAAAAATAAAAGAAAATTTAAAAGTAGAACATGTGCCTTGGAACAACATTAACTACATCCATTTATAAGCAGTAGCATAGAAAATTATGATAGGGTCTTCGGTGCTGCAACTGATTTTCCATGCATATATAATTGCTAGATTAACACGGGGTGATGCATTAGATTTTTGCGAGGCTGGGGAGATGTTGCATTCTCTATTGCCTGAGTCCATCTGGAGTTTCAAAAACGTAATTAAAATTGCCAAGTAGATAATTCTCATTCTATACATTCTAAAACATAAATTATGATGAGTAAGTATAAGAAGTTCAATATGAAAGTGGATTCCATGTCATGATAAGATAGACTGTTACTGTAATGATATTACTAAAAATAGAAATATCTAGCTAAAACTGATAAAGGTCAGGGATGGATTCTAAATAAATAACCCATAATTATCTATCTAGACGCTTTAGGTCAATAGTTATACATACAACAAAATCAATCTAGTAAAATTGGAGGTAAATCAATCCAGATAACTGGAGATAAAAGTAATTGTGCTAAGTGAATCACAGACATTCCATATGTTAGCAATAACTAGGCCCTCAATCATTTGAGTCCTACAGGAAAAATAATACAGTCGTGGGTATAACGAAAGATTATTCCCATGTCATATTGTATGCTATAATAGAACCGGGTAAAACTGCATCATATGAAATAATATCATTGATTAATATCGGTATAAAAATATGAATAAATCATACGTAAAGGGTTGAACTACTTAAATGAGCTCATAAATGAGAATGTGATATACTGGGACTATCATATAATGATATCAATAAAAGGCATAATCAAAATCGTTGCGTAAAAATAATTCTACATAAGAAATCACATACTTGTTGTTTAGGGTTTTCGAAAAAGTCCCTTTGAATTTGTTTAGGTCAAGGTGGAAGTCCGTGTAATTATGACAAAGAGACAATGTATTTATATGTAAGAATAAGGTTCGTGAAATGTTTAAAGTGCTGTAAATTTGTAAAATTATGTAGTAAATAAATGTCGGGGTTTAAAATGAAAATAAAATTTGCTTTTATTACTTAAGGTTCCTTAGTTTTTTAAGATTGGTGCTAATAAACTTTTTTGTACGTAATAATGTTAAAAAGAATTAAAAAAAATCTTGAGGTGAAAATACAAAAGTTGAAAAACTTTAGGGGTTTATGTGCAAAAATACTTTAAAAATTTTAAAATTCATTTTAGGGGTTGTTTCAAATTGTATTTATGGTTATCCAAACAGAGTGTTATAATATACCATTTTAAGCAGAAAAATTAAATAATTTGTTTGGGAATTTTTTCAGAATTTTCTGATTGGTTATGCGCTCTCACGGGCGGAGTTAAACTTCACACGCGCTGCCTTTGACCCTACTCGTGCACGTGACTTACACTTCATCTTCAACCTTTCGAATTTTGCCTTTCAGGTTCAAAACTTTGATCTTTAATTAAATCCGTTATAGAAAACCATTTGAGGTGATTCAAAAGCTATCCATCCTATTTTTTTAACAAGGATTCCAAAAATATAACTTATAAGAGTTGAGTTAAGTGCAACTTCTTATCCATGAACTATAAAATCTCAAAAATTTCAGTTAGATATTAGTGATGAAATTCGAATCATGGGAGTGATATGGTTTGCTTTCAATATGAATTTGGAATAAAATGAGTTTAGTTTGAAGTTCTAATTCATAGTTTACAGAGAGAATTATGAATTCAAAAATTCTACTGTCGGAATGTAATAACATGATTTTTGGGTATTTAAGTATACTACACTGAAATTAAACACTATGTTTGAGTTTTTATGAGTCTAAGGACAAGTATTCCCACTTTGAAACTGGTTCAAGGCCAGGATCACAAAATCCACCATTAAAGCTCAAGCTTTCATGGTGTTTTCTAAATTTTGAACTTGTGCTTTGTATTTTTACGTTAGATTCTACATGTAAAAGCATAAATTAATCCTAAACTAGTGCATAAACTATTTGGAATTGATAAAACGTAGCTTTAAGCATAAAATATAGGTGTAACTGAAATTGCCAACATTTTGGTTTGGATGTTGAGCTACTGTTGTACTGGTTTCTTCTACACTTAGGGGGGATTTTTATAAGGGAGTTTGAAGGGGTGATATTTGTCGAAATAGAGGTGGGTTTTGGCTGGTTTAATGGGAGTAATCCTTGAAAAAAGTTTAAAGTGTAAAAATAGGTATGTTTACCCTAGGCTACTATTGGTTCCAATGGAATTTAGGTGGCATTCTTATCAGTCCAACTGATAAGGAAGATGATAAGTATTTAAATTTTAGTCCCTAAAAGTTTTTGGTTAAGTTTTAAGGTCTTTTTTCTTTATTTCCAAACTTTTTGGGCTTTTGTATAATTTTAAAAATTTAAGAAAACAATGTGAGGGATTGGCTTGTAATTTTAAAAGGTGGTCACGCTATTCAAAATGCAAAAATCCTGAGGTAAAATTTCTGATACCAATTTGAGGATGCGTGATATCAATCAATTACGAGATTCACAAATTTCAAATTAAAACTTATTTAATTAAAGTCAATCTTTGATCCATTTTTATTAAACCCTAACCATGCTGTCACACCCCGCCTAACTCTAGCGTCGGCCGCCACCAAAACTAAGCCGGGCGTGAACTAAATAAATACCATTCTTAGCATGAGACAATTATGAGACATAAATAAATCAGTCCATAAGATAAACAATTGATTCAATCTCAAATGATCACAAATAACTAAGCGATAAAAGATCCATCACATGCTAACTCCAAAAATCCAATCTCCAATAATGATTAAATAAAATCTAAATAATCCCAACAGAAATCCTCTAAACAAATTTGGAACCAAAAAGGCCGAATAACTCCAAAATAGTCTCATAAATAAAACGACTGAATGGAAAGAGAAAATCCAACTACTAAAGCAGTAACATAAATCCAGCTGCACCTCCAAAAGATCTCCAATGAATCCTATGCAGCAACTCCCAAAAATCCTGAAAAAGATTAGTCAACGCATGTGTCAGAGCCAAAGCCCCGAGCATGTAAACCGGCTACTCTCCTCAAATAGGGTCCTTGAACCCAGACAATAGTGCTATATATATCGACTATAACAATAGAATCTTTTAATTACGAGATTAATAATCACCATAAATAAATTCACAATTACCCGCAAGGTTTTCATAAAAGCCACACCAATATGATTTTAATTAACCCACCTTCCCATAATGTTAAATTTAATTAATTTAACCGTGAATATTATTACCAAAACCCGTCCCCTTGTCAAGTCCACCGTCTGGTCCATTTTTATCCTGCGACCCTCGCGATATGACAAGGTTCCACACACGCACCCGTCCCCTTGTCAAGTCCGCCGTCTGGCCCGTTTTTATCCTGCGACCCTCGCGATATGACAAGGTTCCACACACGACACGACATAACTCCTCCTCTGACCCGTTCAAACTGTCGGCCCTAGACACATTATGTCGCCAATAAATTTTTAATATCCGTTTTAGTCCTGCGATATTAAATTCCACATTCCTTGTTTTCGTTAATCACATTAATTTCCCCCACCCTTAAAAGCGATGTGAAAATCCTCAAAATAACCTTTAGTGCCAACTAAGGGTTCCCAAAACACAATATCGTCCTATCCTAAGCAAAGAATGATTATAAAATTTCACTCCACCTAGATATCAATCCTAGGCCATCACAATAAAGGTATAAAATAGAAAATCAGCCCCCACCCCAATTATATAACCCGCATAGACTTAAACTAACTAGTTCCATACCTAATTAGCATAAATCGTAATTAAGGCCCACTTACTAGTCCCATACCTAACAAGTGTACTATAACAAGGGTGAAAACTAATTATCTACCATACCCAATCTTCCCGAAAAATTATCATATTTCCATAAAGTAACACAATTCCAAATTATAACAACATTCATAATAATACTAAATTCCCATTTAAATAATTCAATTTAAAAAGTGTAAATCAAGGAAACCTAAATATAATGATTTTCAGAATAATCGCTACATGCAAGTCCTATCATGATTCTTATTTTCCAACACAAGGAATTAAATTAAACTAGGGTTTTCACATGAAATGTCAAAATTTACTTTTAAAAGGGCTCCTCTACATGCACATACCCATAGCAAAGTCGACTACACCGACACAACCCAAAGAATACAAGTTATAAGTATTTGGTATCATTAATTTTGTTCATGTAAAACAGCCCCGAAATTTATCTCTTCAATCTTTATATTCATATCTTATTTTAAAAAACATGAGTTTAATGGAGGCTACAATCAAGACACATAACACTAAAGGAAAAGAATAGGGTCAACATGCCTGAATAAAAGTTGGTTTAGAAATCTGATCTTGAATGTGTATTCCTCTCAAAAATTTGACAAAGATTCGTTCTTGACGCGTCTTGAGAAAATCAGGTTAATCTTGACAAAACTTGAGTTGAAAGCTATGTAGAATGGGGCTAGGGTTTTGAGGTTGAAGAAGATGAAGAAGATGAGAGGATTCTGATTTTTGAGAAGGCTAAAATGTGTTTTAAAAGATCTAAACTCGTCACTTTATGTTTATATACCAAAAAGAATTAGAGTCCTAATCAAATACAAATACTTGAAAAAATCATTACGAACGATCGGACCGTTAGAATCGCTTGAAATTTTAGTATGTTGTAGCGAACGGAGAGACAGGACTTCTGACAAAAATTCAGCTTGATCGGACGGTCGGATTTCTAAAAATATTATTTTTACTAGAGAGTTTTATGTTCCGAGGACTCTTAGAGAGTTTTATGTTTTGAGGACTCTTCTAAATAATAAAAATTCAATTAAATCTCCATTTTAATTCCGATTCCAATTCCGTTTGAAAATTTATTTTTCAAATATAAAAACCAACACTTTAAATTATAAAATTTATAAAATCCAAAATTTCGGTTTTTTTTTCTCCGATTAATTTAAAAATCCCCATTTAAAAAAAATCTGGGTTGTTACACATGCATTTATGTGAATAAATCAAACATGCAATCACAAATTGAGGGCAAATAAATTTCGGGTAAAACCTTTATTTCACTATATAATGTAAATCGCAACTTACAAATTACACAATGAAATCTGTAAGGAATTTCCCGCAGAAAATCCACATCGACCGCAGGCTAGACCAACAAAGATTCCCACAAGAACCATAGCTCCTTCTTCAGTAGTGAATACCCTCAAGTATCCCCCATGATCGCAGTCATCAACAAATAGCTTCCTCGAGAACTATCTTCTCTACAAGAGAAACTTCAGCAAAGATGTGCCTTGGGTTCCAAAATGATTCACCAAACTATATGGGATGATTTTGTGAATCAAGAACAAAGTTTTGTGCCCTAAAAGTGAAGACTAAAATTCGACAGATTTGTCATTTTCATGTATCAAAAGTCTTAATAAAAAAGTCTTCCAAAGCAGGTATTTATAGCAAACAAAAAACTGTAAGGACACAAATTTTCAATTGAGTCCATATATAGTTTTGGCTCAATTCCGGACAAAAACATTTATTCATAGATAGTATGTAATTGTAATATTCTCAAGCCTATGAAGTGTTTGTTGAAGACGTAGCGGCAAAGAATATAAAGCTTCATCAAATGTGCCGATTTGCGTGCCTCGTTTCTACGTCATCAACTATAGTTCCATGCTCCTAAGGTATGAATGCAATTATATTTATATAGGAGCTTGGAACAAAGTTTATTGGGTGTTAGGTTTAATTAAAACTGTGTTTACTTTCAGAAAAATTTAATTAGAACTTTAAATTAAAGTATATAAAGTTTCTGGGCCAAAATCGAATTTTATAAAAATTCTGGAAGTCGTTCGAAATGTCGTTCGAACGAGTTTTTCGTTCGAACCAGGTTTCGTTCGAACGAGTTTGCCAACGAGTCTAAATTGGTCCGTCGTTCGAAATGTCGTTCGAACGAGATTGTTCGTTCTAACGAGGTTTCTAACGAGATTCTAACGAAGTCCAAACTGGAGCGTCGTTAGAAGTCTCGTTCGAACGAAATGTCGTTCGAACGAACTGTTAGGCGGGAACAGTTTTTGGCAGTTTTTCACCCACTTCCCCACTTGGTTTTTAACCAACTTTTTCAGACTTTATCTTGTGCGGGAATCACATTTTCCAATCTAACTTTTCCATCCTAGTTTATCTCTTAGAGGGAGTTGGAGAGCAAAAATGGTTTTAGGAAAATGTTCATGTTTTGAGTGAGATTTTTTGAGAAAATATTTTATCACTCTAGTGTTGTACACCCATATTGTTTATCCAAGTTCTTATATACATATCAAATTGCTTGGAGTTTTGGCACCGGTTTATCTCTACCGAATTCAAGAAGAGAAGTTTTGGTTTGCTTCTACATCCATCAAAGAAGAAGACTTTTTATTGCTATTCTACCCACTTGGATAAAGGCTCCTTGCTCGGGTGACGGTGACCATTGAAAGCCCCATTGGTGGATTCCGAGACCGCGGTGGTGTTCCGAGGTTGTCCGCTAGGAAGAGGTGTCTACGAGAAGAAGCATCGAGGCTTGAGAGGGATCGAGTCAGTCGTTGTAAGTCTATCTGTCTTGTAATTGTAATTCCATATCTAGTGGACTTGTGGCTAGGGCCGTCCGAGGTTGTTTCCCGTCTTGGGTTTTTACTCGTACATCTCGGCGTAGTGTGATATTGTTTATTTTATCTTGCTTCATAATTTAGAACGCATGCTTAGGATAAATTCAAGATAAAATTCGGTTTAATTTATCACACTCAATTTAATTTGGACTTATATTAAATGTTGGGTAATGTTTCTTTAATTCAAGTCATTTGCTAAAATTTGGTTTCGCCTAATTTGCTAATTTTGATAAATATGACTTAGGCAAATTCTAGGACTTGGATTAATGAATCGGTTTAAGTGAATGTATTAATTGATTAATCTTTACTTCACTTGGTTGCTATTTTAATTTGTTTTATGAAATTAAAATTTGTTGGTATTAAAGTTGAACCATCACCTTTACGCTTCCGCATCATCACGAGTTTTACATACAAAGGAAATTACTTACGTGCCTACTTTTTCAAATTGGTATCAGAGCCAAAGCGATAAATTATTTCGTTAACGATCTTTTTAAATAATTTTTGGTTAAAATGGATTTTTCCCCATTTTCAAATTTCCTATTTTCGATGGTTTAAACTACGCGTATTGGAAAGCGCGAATGAGATCAGCACTAAAATCTATCGACGAGAGAGTTTGGATGTCTGTTGTTAACGGGTGGTCCCCACCAACTTATTTAGTTGAGAATGAACGTGTTATCAAACCCGCCGATAGATGGACTGAAAATGAGTTTAAACTTGCTAATTTCAATTCCCGTGGTTTAAATGCCTTGTTTAGCGCTGTCACACCGGATGAATTCCGCCGTATTATGACGTGTGAAACCGCTAAAGAAGCTTGGGATATTTTACAATTAACTCATGAAGGAACTAGTGTCGTTAAATCTTTAAAAATCCAAAACCTCACCACTCAATTTGAAACTATCAAAATGAATGAAAAAGAAACGTTTGATGAATTTTATGCTAGACTTTCTGATATTGTTAATTCATCTTTTAACTTGGGAGAGAAAATACCTGACGACCGTGTAGTAAAGAATATTTTAAGGTCCCTGCCCGATAGATTTATTCCAAAGGTGACCGTTTTAAATTCTTTACCAACTTTAGCCTCTACGAAATTAGAAGAGCTTGTAGGTGATTTACAAACCTATGAACTAGATATGTTTCCCTCTAAAACTGAAAAGAAAATCGAAAAGGGTGTTGCTTTAAGAGCCCGAAAAGAGGTCAAACAAGTAGTAGAGAGCGAGAGTGATAGTGACTCGGAAGACATGGCTTTATTTGCTCGTAAATTTAGAAAATTTCTTAAATTTAACAAAGATAAATTTAAAAATGATTTTAAGAAATTTGATACTTCTAAACATGATAAAAGCGAGAAGATTTCTAAAGCCGAGAAGATCCCTAAACCTATCAATGACAATTTAGATAGGGACGAGTCTGATAAGTGTTTTGGTTGTGAAAGTTATGACCATAGGGCTTATGAGTGCCCCACTAAACTAAGGAAAGAGGGTAAGCGACCCGTTTCATATAATGCGACTTAGTGATAGTGATAAGGAAGAGAAGCCCGATTCCCCCACTAAGAAAAATTTTGTGGCTTTTATGGCTAGTCATGTGAGTGATAGTGACAACTCATCGATTGATGAAACGATAGCACATGCAACTTCCAAGGTCATTGTACATGATTCTCTTATTTTTTATGATAGTGAGAGTGAACAAGAAAGAGAGAGTGAAAATGAAGAAGAGGTTGATGTGAGTGAACTTCAAAATGCCTTTCAAGAGCTTTATAAAGAATCAATTAAATTGAAAATAGCTAATTTAAAGTTAGAAGCTAGTTTAAGAGAGAGTGTCAAGGTCGTTGATGAAAATGTTTTAATAGAAGACCTTAGGACACACGAGAGGACTCTTCAAGAGAAGCTTGAATATGTAGAAGGCGAGATAGATAGCCTTAGGGGTTTAATGGAATCCTTGAAAAAGGAGCTTCTTACTTTTGAAGAGCGAAATGTTTTATTAGAGTCTAACATTTTTGAATTGCAAAATAAATTAAAAGATTCTAGTAATGTCAAATTTGATTTGGAGTGTCGTTCAGAAAAACTAGATAAAATGTTAGGAACGGTCCAAATTAAAAATGACACTTGTGGTTTAGGCTTCAATACTTGTAATGAATTTACTCATAATGCCCAAACCAATGTTTTAGGAGAATCTACTAGGAATACTTTTAAAGATCACTCCTTAAGTAAATCTTTTCGACATATTCTCACTTGTACACATTGTGGTCGAAAAGGTCATCTTAGGACATTTTGTTTTGATCTTAAACGAATTCCTAGAAAATCCCATAGTAAAGTAACCACGGTAGTTAACGCTCCAACACCCCAAGATAGTCATTCTTCATTAATTTGGGTTAGGAAATCCGACTTGGTTGCCTTGCAAAATAGGGTTTATGATTCTCATTTACTTTCACATGCTTCCTCCCTTGCTAAATCTAAAGGATGAATGTGTTAGTATTTGCATACTTTAGCTTTTGTACTTCATGCTATATTCACATGCTAAATGTATGCTTGTTTTATCATTTTCTAGTCTATGCACCATGCTTATCACATGCTAGAATTATGATTTTTGTTTATATTTTGTATTATATTTCTTTCATTTTGTTTGCATTAAATGAAAAAATACACAAAGATTTTTGTTTATCATTTGTGTTTTATGTACTTCATTTAAGCTTAATGAAAAATAAAAATGATTTTTTTTATTTTGTGTGTATTTTAGTTTGACACACTTTATGTGGCATATATTTGTGTTTGAATCCAATCTTTTACGCTCCCTCGTGACTAGAACTTTTGGTTTAGATTTTCAATCCTTAAAATGTTCTTTACCATGCTTTATATGGAGTAGTTGGATTTTGTGTTGTTTAAATGGATTCTATTTTTATATGCCTCTTTTCACACATGCACGAGCTCTTTTGAAATCTTAATGTCACATGTTATATTTGAGCTTTTTGAGGTGTTCTCCTACCAATCTAGTCATCTACATATCTATGACCTAGGAGGACTAGTGCATGTCAAAATCCGTTGTACGTGAGCTTTGTGAGATAAACATTATATATCTAAATGTGTACGGGGAAGGGCTCCGAAAGGATGAATTAAATCCTTTGCGATAGTAAGCCACCGTTTATTGGATCTAAAAGAAATACGTGATCCAAAGGCCTAAAAACAGAATATTTGGCATTAAAAAGAAAACAATTGCCAAGTCCTATGTTTGTTTGATATATTCATTCAAAAGCAAAAGAATATATATGCTTATTGAGGGAGAATTGGATGGTATATCAACGGTTTGCACAATGTCCGTTTATCCTAGTTGTCTTTAATGTCATGACTCTATTTGGTTTGTAGAATCATCATCATGCTAGGCTTGTATGCATTGTGTATGTTTGTTCATTGAGTTCAATCTATATTGTCACATGAGGTTATATTTCAATGTGATGAAGTTTGCAATCAAATGAGAACTCCGTGAACGTTTATTAAGTGTTTGGGTCTAAATTTAATTGTTGCTAGTTCACACCCCTACACTTCCGTTTCCATATGACACATTTTTGCCATACGAGTGTGCAAACTTATTGTATTTTGTGTTATATGTGTGTTTATATCTATATATATGCAAGTGCTTCATTGGTATATTTCTAGTTTATATATATATGATATTTGTTTGTCTTTGCCTTGATTTTGTTGCCCATATGCTTTCATGTCTTATGTTTTGATTCTTTATCCTTTATCTATTCCTGAACAAAAAGGGGGAGAATGATGATAGGGGGAGAAATAGTATCTAATCCTATTATTATCGTATCTTCGTTTGGGGGAGATTGATCTTAGGGGAAGACGTCTTTCTAAGTAGGTCATGTGTTTGATAAAGGAGAGAATTAATTTAGGGGGAGTAATTTAATTAATTGCATTTAATATCTTGATATTCCCTATGCATTTGATGAGTTTGCTTAAGTGTGCAGGATTTCTTCTAACGCGGCATTGTTTAATGACAAAGCGTTTGATCCTTGGGTTGAGTCAAGTTTGGGCGGGTTATGATTTGAGTCTAGTGAGCTTGACGGCCCTTTAGGATTTTTGTTTGGTTTTTGTCCCGGAATAGCCAAAGGGGGAGATTTGTAAGGACACAAATTTCCAATTGAGTCCATATATAGTTTTGGCTCAATTCCGGACCAAAACATTTATTCATAGGATAGTATTTAATTGTAATATTCTCAAGCCTATGAAGTGTTTGTTGAAGACGTAGCGGCAAAGAATATAAAGCTTCATCAAATGTGACGGTTTGCGTGCCTCGTTTCTACGTCATCAACTATAGTTCCATGCTCCCAAGGTATGAATGCAATTATATTTATATAGGAGCTTGGAACAAAGTTTATTGGGTGTTAGGTTTAATTAAAACTGTGTTTACTTTCAGAAAAATTTAATTAGAACTTTAAATTAAAGTATATAAAGTTTCTGGGCCAAAATCGAATTTTATAAAAATTCTGGAAGTCGTTCGAAATGTCGTTCGAACGAGTTTTTCGTTCGAACCAGGTTTCGTTCGAACGAGTTTTGCCAACGAGTCTAAACTGGTCCGTCGTTCGAAATGTCGTTCGAACGAGATTGTTCGTTCTAACGAGGTTTCTAACGAGATTCTAACGAAGTCCAAACTGGAGCGTCGTTAGAAGTCTCGTTCGAACGAAATGTCATTCGAACGAACTGTTAGGCGGGAACAGTTTTTGGCAGTTTTTCACCCACTTCCCCACTTGGTTTTTAACCAACTTTTTCAGACTTTATCTTGTGCGGGAATCACATTTTCCAATCTAACTTTTCCATCCTAGTTTATCTCTTAGAGAGAGTTTGAGAGCAAAAATGGTTTTTAGAAAATGTTCATGTTTTGAGTGAGATTTTTTGAGAAAATATTTTATCACTCTAGTGTTGTACACCCATATTGTTTATCCAAGCTCTTATATACATATCAAATTGCTTGGAGTTTTGGCACCGGTTTATCTCTACCGAATTCAAGAAGAGAAGTTTTGGTTTGCTTCTACATCCATCAAAGAAGAAGACTTTTTGTTGCGATTCTACCCACTTGGAGAAAGGCTCCTTGCTCGGGTGACGGTGACCATTGAAAGCCCCATTGGTGGATTCCGAGACCGCGGTGGTGTTCCGAGGTTGTCCGCTAGGAAGAGGTGTCTACGAGAAGAAGCATCGAGGCTTGAGAGGGATCGAGGCTTGAGAGGGATCGAGTCAGTCGTTGTAAGTCTATCTGTCTTGTAATTGTAATTCCATATCTAGTGGACTTGTGGCTAGGGTCGTCCGAGGTTGTTTCCCGTCTTGGGTTTTTCCTCGTACATCTCGGCGTAGTGTGATATTGTTTATTTTATCTTGCTTCATAATTTAGAACGCATGCTTAGGATAAATTCAAGATAAAATTCGGTTTAATTTATCACACTCAATTTAATTTGGACTTATATTTAATGTTGGGTAATGTTTCTTTAATTCAAGTCATTTGCTAAAATTTGGTTTCGCCTAATTTGCTAATTTTGATAAATATGACTTAGGCAAATTCTAGGACTTGGATTAATGAATCGGTTTAAGTGAATGTATTAAGTGATTAATCTTTACTTCACTTGGTTGCTATTTTAATTTGTTTTATGAAATTAAAATTTGTTGGTATTAAAGTTGAACCATCACCTTTACGCTTCCGCATCATCACGAGTTTTACATACAAAGGAAATTACTTACGTGCCTGCTTTTTCAAAAACTTTGAGACAGCGGGGCCGTTCGAACGACTTCTTGATGTCGTTTGAACGACATTAGATGTCGTTAATAACGACCTAACAAACGACATTAAAAAACTAAAACAGTACGTGATCATTTGAAGCAAACAAGAAATGGCCCTTCGTGCGACCTATCCAAAGACATGTGATGTCGAAAGAAGGGGTCGTTTGAATAACATGTCAATGTCGTTTGAACGACACTGTCCGACTCAGAAAAATACCTCAGTTTGGTTAAAAACGGTTTCAAAAAATATCCCAATACTAAAGTAAAATATTTTCGAAACTTAAACACATTCCTTATCAAAATCAATCTAGTAGATGTCCGTTGTTGAAGAAACTTGATATTCGGATTTGCCGTCTTGAACAAATGATCGTGAACTCCCTTCGACGGTTGTAGCGATATACGACATTTTCAATGTAAAATCAGGATGACGGAAATTATGTCCTCACAAATATCCCCCTATGTCTATGTCGGTACAAAATAAAAATAATCTGAATTATCAATCAAATAACCTATACAAATCTAATACCCTCCCAGTAACCAAAAAGTGGAAAGATGCTAAAATTGTAAGACTTTAAAAAATTTCAAAATCTTCAAATCTCTTTGCTTTCCTTGCTCTTCTTTTGTGTGCTTTCCAAATGATCATCAAAGTCCTATACACAATAACCATAGCAAATACCTCTGTGACGTATGTTTGAAATGAAACAAATCAATTTCCCCCCATAATTCATAATTCGTTCTCCCCCTTTTTATTTATCCGAAATAGACAAGGAAAAGAATAAAATAAATACGGAGTGTCACGACAAGCATAGAAAAACATCATGGATATATCAAATACGCTCATGCAAAAATTTCAAAGTATTTTCTGTAATTGCCAAAAAAATGAAATGTTTTTTTTTCATAATTTTCATATTTTTAAATGATTTATTCTGTAATTTTCAATTTTTTCAAAATTTTTATATTTTTTTACAAAAATACCCTCATGTGCATGGCACATGAGCCATTTTTTACGCAAATAATTAACGATGTTATTGTTAAGGATTTATTTGAAGTCATTTTGAAAGTTCAAGGGGTTATATAAAAAATAAAATTTGAGTGGTAACGTTCAGGGAGTAGGTAACCCTCAAATATATCTTACCGGGGTGAAAAATTGTAATGATAAATGTGTTTTTAGTTATTTGAAAAATGATACTTTCCTATTTGTATGAAATTTTAAATAATAACAAACTATCATCATGAGTTTCTAGTCAAAATAACAAATAGAATTCAACACCGAAAAATTGAAAATAATTTTGATCATACAATTTATTGTTGTAAAATATATTATTACCTAATGGATCAAATCATTTAAGTATTTGAATTCAAAATCCTATTTATATAAAAAAAACATAATAAATGAAAAAATTCTAACTCAATTCCATGCCATTTGTCCTCGCAAACAAATAACAAGCTCTAAAGAAAATACTTTTACATATTATCTGATATATAAATAAAATACAGTCATTGTTTACAAAAATATTTTATAAAATTATCTTGAGAAGTGCCAAAAATATTTTTAAATAGCAAAGTTAGACCTATAAATTGGATATAATGGATAAATTATTAATATGTCCCTTTTTTATAATAAAACATGATCAAAATGCATAAAATTCTGAGTGGGGCATATTTTTCTATATTCTAATGTTTGTTAGAGTACATCTAGTGCTAATTATATAAAATGGTATGTGTAATCTAAGACTTCTACATAATAACTAACATACAACCCATGCGATGCACGGGTGATATACAATAAACAAATATAATGATATATATAAAATTAATATTTATCAAAAATTCAATATCTTATTTTAAAGTCATTATAAAAGGATAATTTTTTTATAAATAAAATTTGTCTAATATTTTAAATGTTTTTATTTTATAAAAACGGTTTTTATAAAAAAAACTTCAAAACAACTGTAAATATTTTATATAAAAAAATTATATATATTTGTATTTGTTTTTAGTTTTAAAGATTCTATGTCATTTATAGATACAACCTTAAATTTTTTTCTATAAATAAAATGTTAAAAATGTTTTTACAACCAATTTTTTTTATTTATATTAAAAACAATTTTGAAGTTTTAAAACCTTCTTCAACTTAAAAACTAAAAAATTATACGTATTTTATGTAAAAAAATTCTACATATTTAAATTTTTTTTAGTTTAAAAACTTTACATGTGATTCATAGATGGAAACTTAATGTTATTCTTTAAATACAACGTTTAAAATATTTTTATAACCAAAAACCTTGTTTATTTATATAAAAATAATTTTGAAAACTTTTTTTTAAACTTTTTTTCTAGAAATAAAAATGTTATATAGATGTAGTAATACTAGTAGCATTGATTAATGTGATTTAAATGGAGTTTGTTGAAAAGAGATTAATTGAATCTAGATTGTGTTGGATGAAAGGATTAATTAATTGAGTGTAGAATGGATCATCTTTTTAGTTATATAAAAAAATCATTCATATTTTTATTTGTTTTTAGTTGAAAAAGTTGTATGTCATTTATAGATACAAACTTAAAGTTTTTTCTATAAATAACAGGTTAAAAATATTTTTATAACCAAAAACCTTTTTTTATTTATATTAAAAATAAATTTGAAAACTTTTTTTTAATTTAAAAAATTCAAAAAAATTGTGCGTAATTTTTATAAAAAATTATACATATTTTAAGTTAAATAATTGTATGTCATTAATAGATAGAAACTTAACGGGTTTTTTTTTCTATAAATACAATGTTAAAAATGTTTTTATAAAAAAAACTTTTTTTATTTATGTAAAAAAAAATTGAAATTTTGTAAACTTTTATTTAATTTTTTTTCTAGAAATAAAAAGGTTATATAGATGTAGTATTATAGTAGCTTTGTGTAATGTTATTTAAGTGGAGAATGATGAGGAAAGATTAATTGAATATAGATTGTGTTGAATTGAGAGATTAATGAATGGAGTTGAAAATGGATCATTTTTTTAATTTTCAAAAGACTTTTGATTCATTCATTTTTTTGTTTCAAAGCAATTTTTGATTTATTAATTTTGTTGGTTTCAAAGAACACACCGTTCAAAAGGAGAGTGAAGAAGATAGTAAGTACTAAAGCCTCATTAACTCCTCTAATACTATCATATTAGAGTGTAAGTAGCATACAACCCGTGCATTGCACGAACGACGTACAATAAACAAATATAATGATACTTATAAAAACTAGTATAACCATAACTTCAATATCTTATCTTAAAGCCTTAATAAAAACTTATGTTTTTCATAACTAAAATTCGTCTATTATTTTTAAATGTTTTTATTTGTATAAAAATTATTTTTTTATAAATAAAAGCTTTGAAACAACTGTACGTATTTTATATAAAAATATTATACATATTTATATTTGTTTTTAGTTTAAAAAATTGTATGTCATTTATAAATACAAAACTTAAAGTTTTCTTCCATAAAAAACGGTAAAAACGTTTTCATAAGCAAAAACTTTTTTTTATTTATATTAAAATAAATTTTGAAAACTTTTTTTAAACTTAAAAACTATTTTTTATAAATAAAAACTTCAAAACAACGGTATTTATTTCATATAAAAAAATCATACATATTATTATTTGTTTTTAGTTCAAAAAACTATAAGTCAATTATAGATACAAAGTTTAAAAGTTTTTTCAATAAATAAAATATTAAAAAAAAAATTATGACAATTTTTTTTATTTATATGAAAAAAAAATTGTAAACATTTTTTAACTTAAAAAATATATTTTATAAATAGAAACTTCAAAAAAACAGTACATGTTTTATATAATAAATTATAGATTTTTTTATTTTATTTAGTTTAAAAAATTTATGTCATTTATAAATAAAAACTAATAGTTTTTTCCATAAATACAATGTTAAAATTGTATTTATAACTAAAAACATTTTTTTATTTTTATAAAATCAATTTTGAAATTTTGAAAACTTGTTTTAGCTTTTTTTCTTGATATAAAAACGTTATATAGATGTAGTAGTATTAGTAACATTGTTGACTGTGATTTGAGTGGAAAATGATGAAAATAGATTAATTCAATCTAGATTGTGTTGGATCGAGAGATTAATTAATGGATATTTAGCACGGACGCGAAAACACGAGTCACGTCCGACGCGATATGGACACACCGACACGACAAATTTTAAAAAATCAGGACATGACACGACGGGGACATTGCGTCAAATAAATATTTTTTATATTTAAAAATATTAAATATCACATTAATACTAATCCTGTACTAAGAGCAACAAGATACCATTCTAGTAACAACCAAAATGCATGAAACCCATTCTAAACATTAAACAAAAAAGAACTTTGAACTCAAATGGGCTAAGTACTCCAATGCTTGTAACCCCTCGTACTTTTGTGGGTATTTAAATTACACGAGTGCTAGTAATTTAAAAATTTGAGAAATAAAGTGAATGGATTAATATTTATTGACGAGTATCGGATCAATATTTATGTGTACTATATTTACTTGTGGGGTAAGTAAATGAAGTTTTGTTATTTTCATATCACGTCGTAAGTGGATAAAAGTGACGAGTTGAGAGTATCTTATTCGGGACACGCATAGTAATCGTGTTGGGAATAAAATGGTGATTTTATAAGTGACTCGGATGGTAATTTCGAGTGCATGGTTGATTCGGAATGGGTCAAAATAGTCAACATTAAGTACTCGGGGGTAGTGTTTGGATTCTGGGAACTTTTTAGACTAGTCAGGACTCGCATTTGGGTACACGAGTCATTTTAGAATTGGGTTAATACCCAATTTCGAGATTTATAACAAAAGAGTCGTTGGGGAATGGCTTAGGGTAGCCATTTCATTTCTGAGAGAGAGAGAGAGAGAGAGAGAGAGAGAGAGAGAGAGAGAGAGAGAGAGAGAGAAAGAATAAGAAGAAGAAGAAGAAGAAGAAGAAGAAGAAGAAGAAGAAGAAGAAGAAGAAGAGGAATTACGTGACAACCCGAATATAATTATGATTAATTATGCTTAAATCATGATTAGCTTATGTAATGTGGATAATATGTTATTAGTGTATATAATGTTAAGTCATTATGTTTAGTCTAATCCTACCTTCATAAAGTATGAAATATTTAATTAGTTATAGATATAAAATTTTGAAGTTTTCGGTATGAATGTTCATGTTTACGACTAGTTTTGACCTTTATAACATAACAATTGACTTGAGGTGAAAACTATATAGTTGTAGATATCTGAGTTAAGGTTGTAACACAACAAACGGTGTGTGAAGCGGATGTCCGATCAAGAAGTTATACCGAAATTACTAACCAAAGGCAAATATGTCCATCCATTTAAGTGGTATTTCGTCTTATTAGCACACCATGTGTTCTATTTTGATTGGTTGGAGGTGTAGGCTGGTTTGGCCGACCTTATGCCTTTGAAATAACCTTCTCCTTCAGCCAAAATCATCCATGAGTGATTTAAGCTTAAGGAGAGAGAATAGGGAGGTTTAGGAAGAAAAAGTGAGGAGAAAAATTAGAGAAAAATCGTAGAAATTACGTAAAAGCCCCGAAGGTAATCCTAACTGAAAATCTTGTTATTTTTCTTATATTACTATTTTAGATGATAGAAATCATCATTGTTTACTGAAATTTCAGACCTTGATATATATATGTGTGGTTAGATGAAAGTTTAAGTTAAGTTGAATGTACAAACCCTTAAAATTGTTTTGTTTAGAAACCTTGTCTATTCAAACCTCCATATCCTTTTGTCTACTTACTGGAATTGATTGATTACAATTGGATATTAATATGGACTCATATGTGTGTGACATATCCAAAAATCATGTGAAGATACCAAGAAACGAGTCTTTGGTGAGAGTTTGAAGTTCGGGTATGAAATCTGCCCTAAGGGTGAAAGTATGCCCGCCATGTGTTCGATGTTTTGCTTGACAGAGAAAATGAACCTTAAAAATTATGAAACTTTAATTTGGTATTTTTCAATATGTTTAATGATGTTGTGTGAAATATCATAGAAATTTATGATGTATAAAAATTATGAAAATTCCTGGAAGTTGAATGAACGATAAAAGTGCCTATAGGGCAGATTTTCTATGTGATAAAGAAATTGGCCTATCTTGCTCTAGGAGACTTGAAATGATGTACCGTCTTTTGTATTGGAATACTAATATGATAAGGATTGAATTACCAAGAATAAATGAATATATATTTGGTCTATGATTTGGATATGTCAAATATATTAACATGAATTTGGATGGAATTTCCCTTGTAATAGATGATTTGAATAGAATCATATGATGCTTATGAATTGAGTTGTGTTTGAAATATTACTTGGATAGTTGATATTCTTATGGTTATACTAATAGTGTAAGAATGATATGAAGGGAAGAAGAACCGATTGAACAAGTGTCGGAGAAAGGAAAAGTAAAAGCCTGATAAGTTGCCAAGGTGAGTGTACTTATGATTTGTTTCATATATAAATATGGATATAGCTCTAAGAGTGGATTTGTTTGAATACTTCAGTATTCAGGATTTATTTGGATATTAAAATATTCAGAATTTGTTTGGGTCTTATGATCCAGGGTTTGTTTGAATACTTCGGTATTCAGGATTTATTTGGATATTAAAATATCCAGGATTTGTTTGGGTCTTATGATCGAGGATTGGTTTGAATACTTCGGTATTCAGGATTTGTTTAGATATTAAAATATCCAGGAATTGTTTGGGTCTTATGATCCAAGATTTATTTGAATATTTCGGTATTCAAGATTTGTTTGGATATTCAAATATCCAAGATTTGTTTGGATCTTATGATCCAGGATTGGAATTGGACAAAGATCCAATAATTTGATTTGTCTTATGACGAGGATTTGTTGGAACTTATGTTCGAGGATTTATTATTGCCAACGGGCAAGATTGTTTGGATTCCATATCCACTGATTTGATATAAAATTGTTATTTCATAGCAAGGCAGGATTATTGGGATTATATATCCACAAATTTGATATAGAATTGTCATTTCATTGTAGGGAAGGATTGTTTGGATTTTATATCTAGATATTTGATATAATATTGCTATTTCATAGGAGGGCAGAATTATTTGGATTTTATATCCACATATTTGATAAATAACTGTTAATTCATTTCAGGGAAGGAGTACCTCACTAAGCTTAATGCTTACGATTTATATTTTAACATTTTCAGGTCTGTACGCTGCCAGTTAGGATATCATATGATCGGTGATTTGAGAGTTGCACCATTAGAAGGAACCGAGGATTAGACGTGGGGATTTTGTCATTGTCACACTGAGGTTTTACTACACTCGCACATCTTATATATTGATTTAGCATGGGTTGATTTGATCATTGTAATATTTAATCATAGTCAATAGTAGTATAACATGCTCGTTTAATTATGACTCTGATGTTAATTACGTTATGGTACAAAGAACATGATTATGTTTATTATACAAACAAAATATTGATAAATGAATTATATTTCGAATGGACTGAAAATTATGATTTAATCATCATATAAATGAAATGATTAGTATGGATATTGGGTTTGGGGTGTGACAATTAGTGGTATCAGAGCGTCTATTAATTCTGGACGTGTGTGGCGATTAGATGGCAGTTGTTAGTTTGATATGATATTTATGAATTGTTTATGTACTAACTAATAATTTAGTATTATAAATTGTTTGTGTTGGTTGTTATAACTCGGTTATTATAGATGGAACTTGGGGCATGGGATAAGCTAGTGGTTCCAGGCCAGGTGGGTGACTCTTTACAATGAAAGAGGCTCATATTACCCCGGATGTGGTGACAGGTACACTTTTTGTTACTGATAGAAGTGTTTATGTTTTGATTGATCCTGGTTCCACACATTTTTTTTTATCCTATGCATTTGCTATATACCTAAATAGACCGTGTACTCATTTAGATGTGGGGTTGGGTATTTATATGCATATGGGGGATATGGTTGTAGTTGAATATATTTTTGTTATTGTGTTTTGACTGTGGGGGTTAGAGATACAGTTATAGATTTATTTCCATTGGATATTTCTGATTTTGATATAATTCTGGGAATGGATTGGTTATCTAAATATCATGCATCTATAGATTGTTTTCGCAAAGTAGTTGTTTTTAAAATGCCTGGCGAGTTTGAATTGTGAGGGGGAAAGGAAAGTTGTTCCTAGTTGCATTATTTCTTTTATTTAGACGAGGAAATTGTCAATTAAGGGTTATGAGGGTTTTATTGCATAAGCTGTTGACACTAGGATGGGGGATTTACAACTAGTCGATGTTCTTATTGTACGGGATTTTCCAGGAGTGTTTCCTGGTGAATTGCCTGGGTTACCTCCAGAGAGAGAAGTTGAATTTAATATTGAATTAGCACTGGGGACAGACCTTATTTCTATGGCACCTATTGAGTTGAAAGAACTCAAGTTCAGTTGTAGGATTTACTTGATAGGGGGTTCATACAACCTAGCGTATCTCCATGGGGTGCACCAGTTTTATTTTTAAAAATGAAGATGGTACTATGCATTTGTGTATTGATTATAGGCAACTGAATAAAGCTATAATTAAGAACAAGTATCCTTTACCTCGTATAGATGATTTGTTTGATCAGTTACAAGGTGCTAAAGTGTTTTCAAAGATAGACTTACGATCAGGTTATCATCAGTTGAGGGTGAAGGAAAGTGATATTTCTAAAACTGCTTTTCGCACTCGATATGGTCATTTTGAATTTCTTGTGATGCCTTTTGGGGTAACTAATGCTCCAGCTATATTTATGGATCTTATGAACCGAGTACTGCATCCTTTTATTAATTCGTTTGTAATAGTTTTTATTGATGATATTTTGATCTAATCACATGATATGGTTGAACATGAAAAGCATTTTAGAACTATTTTGAATGTGTTGAAATATAAGAAGTTGTATGCTAAGTTTAGAAAATGTGAATTCTGGCTATCACAAGTTGCATTTTTAGGCCATGTTATTTCTGGAGATGGTATATGTGTTGATCCCAAGAAAGTAGAAGCTATTGTGAAATAGTAGAGACCCAATAATGTCACTGAGGTGAGGAGTTTTCTGGGTTTAGCTGGGTATTATAGAAGGTTTATTAAGGGATTTTCTTCAATTGCCTTGCCAATGACTAAATTGACCCGAAAAGATATTAAGTTTGAATGGAATTCTAATTGTTAAAATGGTTTTAAAGAATTGAAGAAGAGGTTGGTAACTGCACCTGTTTTTACTATTCCACATGGTGGAGATGGTTTTGTTATTTATACCGATGCTTCACATCAAGGGTTGGGTTGTGTTTTTATGCAACATGGTAAGGTTATTGCTTATGCTTCTAGGCAGTTTCGTACACATGAACGTAATTATCCTACACATGATTTGGAACTTGTTGCTATTGTGTTTGCTTTAAAATTATGGCGTCATTATTTATATGGTGAGGTATGTGAAATATTTACTGACCACCAAAGCCTTAAGTATTTATTTACTCAGAAGGAGTTGAATTTGAGGCAGAGGCGGTGGATGGAATTAATCAAGGATTATGATTGTACAATTCACTACCATTCGGGGAAGTTAAATGTAGTTGTAGATGCTTTGAGTAGAAAGGCTTCAGGCAGATTATCTTGTATTCGATGTGCTAGAGTTGATCATATTATAGAGTTGAGACTGATGGGAGTGGAATTGCAGCTAGAAGATGGAGACGGATTATTTGCTCATGTAAGCGTGAGGCCTTTGTTAGCTGCCCGTATTCGTGATTCGCAAAGTCAGGAACCTTTTCTTGAGAAGAAACGGAAAGATGTTTGAGATCGTAAGTCTGACGATTTTTGTATCGTTAATGATGGCACTTTATTGTATAAGCAGCGATTATGTGTGCCTAATGTGGAGGGATTGAAGGAAGAAATTTTAGGTGAGGCTCATAATTTCATTTATACTATGCATCCTGGTAGTACTAAAATGTATAGGGATTTAAAGGAACATTATTGGTGGAATAATATGAAGAAAGAAATAGCTAATTTTGTTACTACATGCCTTATATGTCAGCAAGTGAAAGTGGAATATCAGAAACCTGCAGGTCTACTTCAACTATTGCCAATACCATAATTAAAATGGGATCATGAACGATGGATTTTGTAATTGGGCTTCCTCGATCTCAGAAGGGGTCAGATTCGATTTGGGTAATGGTAGACAAATTGAATAAGTCAGTTCATTTTCTAGCAGTCAAGACTACGTATATAGTTGACATGTATGCTTGATTTTATTTTAATGAGATTATCCGATTGCATAGAGCACCTATGTCTATTGTTTCAGACAGGGACCCTACTTTTACATCCATATTTTGGGATAGTTTGCAGTATACTATGGCTACTAACTTAAAGTTTAGTACGACTTTTTATCTCCAGACAGATGGGAAGTTTGAAAGGACAATACAGATTTTGGAAGATATGCTTAGAGCTTGTGTGCTTGATTTCAAAAGTAATTGGGATGAATATTTGCCTTTAATAAAATTCGCATATAATAATAGTTTCCAGTCTACTATTGGTATGGCTCCATATGAAGCATTGTACGGTAGACGATGTCGTACATCGATATGTTGGGGTGAAGTTGGTGAAAGGAAGAAAGAGGGTCCAAAATTGATTGAAGTCACCACTGAAAAATTGAAGATTATTCAAGATAGAATGAGAACAGCTCAAAGCAGACTGAAAAGTTATGCGGATAAATGAAGGAAAGATTTGGAATTCCAAAAAGAGGATTATGTGTTTCTTCGGATATCGCCAGGGAAAGGAGTTATGAGGTTTGCAAAGAAAGGGAAATTAAGTCCACGCTACATTGGACCTTATGAAATCCTTGAGAAAGTCGGGATGGTTGCCTACAAGTTAGCGTTACCACCAGAGTTAGCTCAGTTACATGATGTTTTCCATGTTTATATGTTAAGAAAGTATGTAGCGGATCCTTCACATGTGTTGGTGGAACAACCTATTGAGTTGAAGGAAGACTTGAGTTATGTGGAAGAACCACTTGCTATAGTGGATAGGAAGGCACAAATATTGAGATCAAAAGTGATCCCACTTGTGAAAGTTGTGTGGATGAGGCATTCCATGGAAGAGGCTACATGGGAGAGAAAGGATACCATGAAGATGCGTTATCCGTATTTGTTTTATTCGGACAACCAAGGTATGTCAATTTCGGGGACGAAATTTCCTAACAGGGGGAGAATTGTGACAACCCGAATATAATTATGATTAATTATGCTTAAATCATGATTAGCTTATGTAATGTGGATAATATGTTATTAGTGTATATAATGTTAAGTCATTATGTTTAGTCTAATCCTACCTTCATAAAGTATGAAATATTGAATTAGTTATAGATATAAAATTTTGAAGTTTTCGGTGGGAATGTTCATGTTTACGACTAGTTTTGACCTTTATAACATAACAACTGACTTGAGGTGAAAACTAGATAGTTTTAGATATGTGAGTTAAGGTTGTAACACAACAAACGGTGTGTGAAACGGAGGTCCTAACAAGAAGTTATACCGAAATTACTAACCAAGGGAAAATATGTCCATCCATTTAAATGGTATTTCGTCTTATTAGCACACCATGTGTTCTATTTTGATTGGTTGGAGGTGTAGGCTGGTTTGGATGACCTTATGCATTTTAAATAACCTTCTCCTTCAGCCAAAATCAGCCATGATGGATTTAAGCTTAAGGAGAGATAATAGGGAAGTTTAGGAAGAAAAAGTGAGGAGAAAAATCGTAGAAATTACGTAAAAGCCCCGAAGGTAATCCTAACTGAAAATCTTGTTATTTTTCTTATATTACTATTTTAGATGATATAAATCATCATTGTTTACTAAACTTTCAGCCCTTGATATATATATATATATGTGTGGTTAGATGAAAGTTTAAGTTAAGTTGAATGTACAAACCCTTAAAATTGTTTAGAAACCTTGTTTATTCAAACTTCCATATCCTTTTGTCTACTTACTGTAATTGATTGATTACAATTAGATATTAATATGTACTCATATTTGTGTGACATATCCAAAAATCATGTAAAAATACCAAGAAACGAGTCTTTGGTGAGAGTTTGAAGTTCGGGTATGAAATCTGCCCTAAGGGTGTCGATGTTTTGCTTGACATAGCAAATTAACCTTAAAAATTATGAAACTTTAATTTTGTATTGTTCAATATTCTTACTGATGTTGTATGAAATATCATAGAAATTTATTATGTATAAAAATTATGAAAATTCCTGGAAGTTGAATGAACGATAAAAGAGCCTATAGGGCAGATTTGCTATGTGATAAAGAAATGGGCCTATCTTGCTCTAGGAGACTTGAAATGATGTACCGTCTTTTGTATTGGAATACTAATATGATAAGGATTGAATTACCAAGAATAAATGAATATATGTTTTGTCTATGATTTGGATATGTCAAATATATTAATATGAATTTGGATGGAATTTCACTTGTAATAGATGATTTGAATAGAATCATATGATGCTTATGAATTGAGTTATTTTTGAAATATTCCTTGAATTGTTGATATTCTTATGGTTATACTAATAGTGTAAGAATTATATGAAAGGAAGAAGAATCGGTTGAACAAGTGTCAGACAAAGGAAAAGGAAAATCCTGATAAGTTGCCAAGGTGAGTGTACTTATGATTTGTTTCATATATAAATATGGATATAGCTCTAAGAGTGGATTTGTTTGAATACTTCAGTATTCAGGATTTGTTTGGATATTAAAATATTCAGGATTTGTTTGGGTCTTATGATCCAGGGTTTGTTTGAATACTTCGGTATTCAGGATTTGTTTGGATATTAAAATATCCAGGATTTATTTGGGTCTTATGATTGAGGATTGGTTTGAATACTTCGTTATTTAGGATTTATTTGGATATTAAAATATTCAGGAATTGTTTGGGTCTTATGATCTAGGATTGATTTGAATACTTCGGTATTCAGGATTTTCTTGGATATTAAAATATCCAGGATTTGTTTAGATCTTATGATCCAGGATTGGAATTGGACAAAGATCCAATAATTTGATTTGTCTTATGACAAGGATTTGTTGGAACTTATGTTCGAGGATTTATTATTTCCAACGGGAAGGATTGTTTGGATTCCATATCCACTGATTTGATATAAAACTGTTATTTCATAGCAAGGCATGATTATTGGGATTATATATCCACATATTTGATATAGAATCGTCATTTCATTATAGGGAAGGATTGTTTGGATTTTATATCTAGATATTTGATATAATATTTCTATTTCATAGCAGGGCAGGATTATTTGGATTTTATATCCACATATCTGATAAAGAACTGTTAATTCATTTTAGGGAAGGAGTACCTCACTAAGCTTAATGCTTAAGATTTATATTTTAACACTTTCAGGTCTGTACACTTCCAGTTAGGATATCATATGATGGGTGATTTGAGAGTTGCATCGTTAGAATGATCCGGGGATTAGACGTGGGGATTTGTCATTGTCACACTGAGGTTTTACTACACTTGCACATCTTATATATTGAGTTAGCATGGGTTAATTTGATCGTTGTAATATTTAATCATAGTCAATAGTAGTATAACAGGTTCGTTTAATTATGACTCTGATGTTAATTACGTTATGGTACAAAGAACATGATTATATTTATTATACAAAAAAAATATTGATAAATGAATTATATTTCGAATGGACTGAAAATTATGATTTAATCATCATATAAATGAAATGATTAATATGGATATTGGGTTTGGGGTGTGACAAATTAAGAGGCCATTTTCGGAACTACAATTTGAGTCAAGTGTTTATCTTGCTTTGATACTATTTGTGTGTTTTAATTCGTATTATAGTTGGTGATAAATATGATTTGGATCACCTGCTTAGCCCGGATCATGAAGTTATATCTTTTCGATACAAATGCTTGGCCGCCGACCTCGTATTTTTCTGATTTTTTTTAATTAGTTATGATTTTTCTACGAAAGGGTGCTTGAGATCGATATCTTTAGGAGGAAATAAAACTCTGGTTATTTTTGGATGTCCGTAGATGAGTGTAGGAGTCTCAAAAGTATTAAGAAACACTATTTTATCCTTGGATTAGATGGGAATGAATCTGGGGTATGAATTTAAAAGTGTTTAGGATGAACGACACTCGAAATATATGTCGAAAATATATGAACGAATTTGAATGAGAATTTTGAATGAAATTGGGATACGGGCTGGTTGTGATAAGATTAATATTCAAAATAAAATGTAATGTGATATTTATATAAATAAGTAAGTGAATACTTATGAATTTGAATCAGATTTAAATTTGAGATATACTGGCTAGTGCTACGAGTGATATGTACGGTTAACTGGATTAGATTGTATATATATACGGGTATAGAGATAGTATATATATATATATATATATATATATATATATATATATATATATATATATATATATATATATATATATATATATATATATATATATATGAATATATTTGTGTGTGTATGATATATTTATGTGAAACATGCCCCTCTAGTGCTATCATTGGTGGTTGCGTGATGTGAGTGAATCCCTTGGCTAGTGAATGTAGGGTGAATATAGTCCCCAGGTCGTAGTGCTATGTTTATGATTGTGTGATTTATTCGCAGTGAATTAATTGTGGTTATGGTTATGACTCACTGTCGAAGGACTATGAGCGCCGCCAATACGTTTTTGATTTGCTTTACCAAGTCGGTGTGAGAGTCCGACCGCTGGTAACCAAGATGATGTGAGTATTCCCAGGATAATGATAGCATTGTAGAGATTCACATCTAGTGAGTTATTACTCTGGTGGATGGCGGTTGTACTTATATAGTGCGTGATATATAAGTATAGATATAAATACTTGAGGTGATTAGTATATATTATATATATTCATGTGAAAATATATACTGATAAATTAAAGAATATGGTGAACATTAAATTATATGCATCCGGGAGGACAACTCCGTAATGCTAAGTGAAGTTTGCATATAAGAATGATGAGAATATTTACATGTTAATGAAACTAATGTCTGAATAGTAATTAAATAACTAGTGAAAGTTATTTGAAATGAAATGATAAATTATAAGTGAGAATTATAATGAATAAGCTAAGGTGAAAGCTTAATATGAATTTAAGTATATAATATTAAATGCGGGGCATAAGGCTGCGTATGAGACTTAGATGTTTGGAGATGCTAGTTAGGCTGACTAGCGTAACTATGGCGTTAGGTGTACACTATAGATGAGGAGTGAGGAGTATCTCACGGGAGTGTGACACTAGTTTAAACATGAAATATTACATAACAGGTTTATTAATGTATTTTAAACACTTGCTCAATATTTTCAAAAGGATTTGGTCTCTCACCCGTATGCAAAATATTTTCACAACCTTTAGGTGTTCAGACACAGGGATGCCTAGATGAATTATTCTTCTAGTCAGATGATGCTGCAGTAGTTGTGGATGCTTCTAAGGATTGATTAGATGCTTATATCCTTAAGATCTAGATATGAGTTACTTAAGAGTGGTATTCGGGCATGTCGCCCTGTTGTTGGTATTTATTTTAATTTCGCTACTTTACTTTCAATTACTTGGATTAATTGTTATATGACTTTTAACGAGAGTTCTCAGCTAATTTTATTTATGCCAGTTAGTGTGAGTTTATTAATTGCATAGTTGGTTTCGTTATTGGAATTTTGTTTATAATTTAGAAAGTTTAAAATTTTGACACTATGCCTAATAGGTTGCTAGTAATTATTTGGTTTTCGACAATAATGCCAAGAATGAACCAAATGAAATTCCTGCTTTATTATTATTATTATTATTATTATTATTATTATTATTATTATTATTATTATTATTATATATATATATATATATATATATATATATATATATATATATATATATGTGTGTGTGTGTGTGTGTGTGTGTGTGTTAAGTTTTTTTACAAAAAGATGAGTTATATAAGAGAAGAAAAACAGTTGTAAGAATGAACAAAAAGAGAAAAAAAACTAAGTCGTAACTGTAAGTTATATAAGAGAAGAGGGTGCATTAGTTTTTGTGTAGGGAGAGAGAGAGTGGCTAAAAGGAATAAAAATAGAGGTTGATGACTTCCGGTGTGGAAACAAAAAGAAAGTAAAGGAAGTAAATAAAAAATGAAAAAAATAAAATTTTGAAAGTTACCTGATGTCTTTCGGTGATGGTTGTGAGTGAAGAGGCTACCGGAGAAGACTTTCGGTAAAGACAGTGAGTGGAGAGGCTGCCCCTGGTGTGGAGAGAAAAATCCTAAGTTGGTTCTAAAAACCCATTTTTTAGAACTTATTATGTTTTCTACCCCCGTTTTTTATTTTTAAGTTTTATATTTTTATCTAGCCATGTCCATTGCGTGTCCTTGCTATGTCCATTGAGTGTCCTTACTGTGTCCATTGCGTGTCCAATTTTTTTTAATGTCGTTTATGTTCGATGATTCGGCACGAATATTGTATTTATTCACCCTTAAACTTATACATTTTAACCCCCTCATGTACCTTAATTCCTATATTTATGCTCGTTAATAAGACAACCTCCGTTTTATATGTTAACATGCTATATGAGGTATAATTGAGCTTTTGTAGGTATTTCGGTGCTTAGTGTGAAGTTTGGTTGCTTTCCGAAAAATTTCGTTGAAAATTATAGTTTCGGGGGCATTTTAGTAATTTTAACATTCAGATTTTAATCCTGACCTCTTCACGGAAGTTTAAGCCCTTTGACTTCTCTTCGCGTGGCTGCCGACGATGCATGAATCCGAGTTGTATCGAAGGAGTTATGACATTTTTAGGATGGTTTTGACTTCAAAAACACACTCAAGGGAACATTCAAGGGCATTTTAGTCATTTAATAATTTATTTTTTGGCCTAATGTCTTCTTGTATGTTGTAGCTCTCTGAGTTATCTTCACGTAGCCTCCGATCGTGCCTAATTTTGAGTTATAACGAAGAAGTTACGACATTTTCCATAAAGTTGGACAAAGCTGAGAATTGCAGACTGTCAGGTGCGAATCGATTCGGACAAGTCCAAATCGATTCGATTTGGCACCAGAACCTAATTTTTTACTTCCCCTATTTTTGAATCGATTCAGTTCCTTCCGAATCGATTCATTCCCTGTTTTTCCAGCTTTCTTATTTACTAGTTTGCCATTAGGGTTATTGTATAAATTGATTTCCTCTCATTTTGATGAGAGAAACTTCATTTTTTAATTAGATTATAGGGTTTGTTGGGAGCTCCTTTCACCCTCCTCCCATTTCTCTTGGGTTTTTGCCCATTTTGTATTGTAAGATTACTATTCCGTTGTCTTCCTTATTGTATTTCCTTTGTTTATGCTTTATTTCCATTATTGTATTTACTTTAAATGCCTAGTTAATTGTTTATTGTTGTTAATTATTGCTTTCATTAGTTTAATTAGTTGTTAATTAGTTTATTTATGTCTCGTCCCTAGTTAAATAGGGTCGGGGTTGCGTTTCCGCCATTAACCGACGTCGAGCTCCGAAAGTTAGGTTTTGTGTAAAATTGCGTTTAATCTAAACCTTGCGTATTAAAGTCGGATTATTATGCGTTTAACTTTCTTTGTTATGCAACATTAGTGTTTATAGCGATAATCCGAATTTAATCCGCGTGTGACCATTTTCTATTAAATGTTTAATCTTGCAACTTTGGATTGAATTCCTTATTGTGTGATGTTTATGCTTAATTGATTATGTCGGTTAAATAGCCTTCGAACCGTAATTCTAATTATTAGTTGTTTAGCCTGTGTGGTGCGAATGCGATCCCGACTCTCATTTTTATACTGTTTAGAGTTAACTTATTGATTTTGCTTTTTTCACCATAACACCCTATCACCTTTTGCATTTTTATTCTTGACGTAATAAATCAATTAAAATCTATACGATATTCCGTGTGGATTCTCGATACCCAAACTTACCGCTATACTTGCATCGCAAGTGTAACTGCAGTTTAGGTTTTTTATATCGCGAGCGGGAGCTGATAACAACGACAGTGTCCTCACACGAGCACTCGATCGCGTATTAAAGTCGGATTATTATGCATTTCACTTTATTTTTCATGCAACATTAGTGTTTATAGCGATAATCCGAATTTAATCCGCGTGTGATCATTTTTGATTAAATGTTTAATCTCGTAACTTTGGATTGGATTCCTTATTATGTGATGTTTATGATTAATTGAAATGCTTGGTTAAATAGATTTCGAACCGAAATTCTAACTATGTGTTGTTTATCTTGGGGTGGGAATATGATCCCAACTCTCGTTTTAGTTAGTTGTAATTTAGCGTTAACTTCTTATTTTCTTCTTTTCTCCCTTTTAAACCCCATCACCTTTTGCATTTTTATTCGTGAAGTAATAAATCTCTTACAATCTATCCAACATTCCCTGTGGATTCTCGATACCCGACTTACCGCTATACTTGTATCGTAAGTGTAGTTGTAGCTTAGGTTTTTGTATGTTGGCGGCGAACCTAAAACAATGATATGGTCCTTACACGAACACTCAGTTCGCACCGCATCAAAATGGTGTCGTTGTCGGGGAGTGTTTTGATTTAGATTGTAATTGTTTTATTATTTCGTAGTATTTTTCCTTTATATTTGTATTCTTTATTTTACCCTTTATTTTTCACTTGTGTTATATTGTTTCGAGAAATTGAAATTTTGGTGCTTGTCGCTTTTGACGAATTGCCTATTGTGAAATGTCTTGCTATAACTCTTTAGATAACCTTAATTGTTATGAGAATAGTTTTCCAAGTTATACTACCATGACTATGCAAAAATGCCTACAAATTCTTGAAAATGAGCATCTTGAGCGTGAAATTAAAGAAGTTGTAAGTAGTCACTCATTGCCTTGGGAACAAACTTTGCATGGTGGGAATAAGGAATTGAATAATGAGGTCGATATTTACGAAGCTTGGACAAGTAAAATATAATGTCCAACTCGATGAGATTATTTCTTCTTCACAAAGTCGGGTTGAGGTTGAAACTTCTGTTTCACCTCCGCCCCTTTTTGAGGATGAAATAATTGAGAGTGATCCAAGCACTCTCGATTTCCAACCTCTTTAAAATATTTCCAATTCTTTTGAGGTTATGTGTCCTTCCCTTCCTTCATTACCTACTATTCTCAAACCTTTAAATTTATCAGAAGAATCGGTTGAAAGTCTAATGAACTTTGACCCAATTCTTGAGCGAGAATGTTATTTTGAGATGCGTCATCTCATGGGCTATTCTCTAGCACTAGGGCCACCTCCCTTTCCAATTGAAAAACTTTGGGGATGTGATTTCAATTTTCTCGAGATCAATGTGGTCTTGTCACCCTTAGTATCCAAATCCCCCATCACCCCCACTAAATTTTTTAATTGGTGATGGTTCATTTCTTACGCCTTACACATGCCTTTCGTTGTTCAAATGGAATTCATATTATTCGGTAGGCATGCTTTCGAGGGAGGGTCCACCTCTTATCCCTCAAATCCAAATCGTATTTTGGGCGAACCCTAAAAAATTTGGACTTCTGGTCTATAGTTAGTATGAACTCCAAATAGTAGGTTGTAAAAAATTAGCTTTTTAATTTTCTTTCTTTCTTCATAATTTCCTTTAATTTAGTCTAGTGTAATTAGTTAAACTTTTTGTTATGCTCGGTACTAACTTGTTTTGTAGATTCTTTGGACTCGTGCCTATCGGGGATCGCTCCAATTTTGGGTAATATCACTATTTTCCTATCTTTGTGTTGTGTTCTTAATGCGCACTGAGGATAATGCAACATTTAAGTTAGGGGTGTAGTATATTCTATCCATTTCATGTTTAGTCCATGGGTTTGATCACATGTTGTTACAAAGCATGCTTTTTGTTAAATATTGAAAAAAATTTAAAATATTTTCTTTCTTTTTTTCTCCTTTTGTTGGGCATTTTGCCTTGTTTTCGATGACAAATTTCAATAATTTCCCGATCCAATAGACAATTCAATGATGCATGTTCTCGGTTTTAGAAGTCATTTGACTTTAGTCCTCAAATATTTGATATTATGAATAACTTCATGAATTAAACTTTATCCCATGAGCACATGCGATTTTCTTATTTTATTGATTTGGTTTAAGATTTTTTATAACTCGGTAATCTTTTGTTGCATTGTATATACTTATATAAGTGAGATTCGAGACATACCTTCATTTGTGAGTGTTATACACTACTCTTTCCTCCTTGAAAACGTTGAATTCCTCAATAATCTCGCCATTCTTTCATTTGATCATTCATTAATTGAGTTCATTTATGAAATGTGTTACTTAAGCATGATTTTTAAAGTTCTTTTGACTCGAGAATTGCATAAAATTTAGGAAATTATCATAGGCCCTCTTTGTTATATCTTCCATATTGACCTTGACCTCACCTTATATGTTTTCCCTAGTCAACCCCTTTGTGCATAAATATAGCCTTTCGTTTCATAACTCCAAAATCCCATAACCAACTCCACATTGGAGTTCTAAACCATACATATAACTTTCCATACCTTTGTTTGGAATGATACTTGGGATTGAATGATGTTATTGTCTTGTGGTTGAAATTAAGAATGTGAGAGTGGGAAAAGTTAAGAAAAAGAAAGAAGTGAAAAATAGAAAAAAAAAAGTGAAAAAGCGAAAGAAAAGAAAAGAAAACATGAGAAGAAAAGAGAAAGTTGATGTATATAATGTTCAATAACTTTGATTACTCTCCTATTGTCATATTTAATGCTTGTTAGGGAACTTATTTTCCAATTTTGAATTACCCACAAGTTTCCATTATCTTAAGTTTTTCATCCCCAAACACTTTGAATCCGTACATATTTCCTTCATTTCATAACCCGAGCCTAGCCTACATTACAAACCTATAAAGTCCCATGTGATCCTAGGGTGAGTTCAATTTAAAAGTTTAAATAGTTTGATAATTTGTGAAAATGCATTTTTCCTCTTTTAATGAGCGGTATCTTTCATTGAGATTACTCATTTTTCATTTTATATATAGCGTTCTTCCTTAGTGACATGTGTGCGGTTTAGTTTCCATTTACATTTACTCTTTATGCCCGCATGTCCCGTATATTACCTCCCTTTTTATAGTGATTTCATTTGTTGAGTGTAATGCCCGGTAAGGATTAATATATGCATGCTTTAACGCTTACCCAGTTTATTTAAGTTTTGGCCAAAGCTATGCATGTGCTCGCCTCCCTCCCACTTTTAAGGTTTCAATTCTATGAAGTTCGTTTTATAATGTTAATAACTATGGACTTTTGTTTGAATTCGTTCGATATGCGAATAACATGTTTGAAATATTTTTCGTATTGTTGAGTTTATCGTATATTGATTAGGCATATTTTGAGGAAACTATATGATGTTTGTGGGTTTTATCCCTGAAAACCCTCACGAGACGACACTCATCCACTAGGGTAACCTAGGGGTTTAATGGCTTATTGCATATGATAAATGCAATCGTTCCCCCGCGAAAGTGGCATCTATCCCCTTTGTACTTATCTTTTTTTTGTGGTTTACTTTTAGTTCTTCTTTCTTTATACTTCATTGCTAGGGACTAGCAATGTGTAAGTTAGAGGGTGTGATTCGGCACGAATATTGTATTTATTCACCCTTAAACTTATGCATTTTAGCCCCATCGGGTACCTTAATTCTTATATTTATGCTCATTAATCATACAACCTCCGTTTTATATGTTAACATGTTATATGATGTATAATTGAGCTTTTGTAGGTATTTGTGAAGTTTGGTTGCTTTTCGGAAAAGTTATGTTGAATATTGCAGCTTCGGAGGCCTTTTAGTATTTTTATCATTTAGATTATAATCTCGACCTCTTAACGGACGTTTAAGCCCTTTGATTCTCTTCTTGTGGCCGTCGGCGGTGCATGAATCCGAGTTGTATCGAAGGAGTTATGGCATTTTTAGGTTTTGACTTCAAAAGCATACTCGAGGGCACATCCAAGGGATTTTAGTCATCTTATAATTTGGTTTTTTGGCCTAATGTATTCTTGTATGTTGTATTCCTCTTAGTTATCTTCGTGTAGCCTCCGACCATGCCTAATTTTGAGTTATAACGAAGAAGTTACGGCATTTTCCGTAAAGTTGGAGGTGTGATCGATTCAGACAAGTCCGAATCGATTCGATTTGGCACTAAAACCTACTTTTTTACTTCCCCTGTTTTTGAATCGATTCGATTCCTTCCGAATCGATTTGGACCCTTGTTTTTCCAACTTTCTTATTTACTAGTTTGACATTAGGGTTATTGTATAAATTGATTTCCTCTCATTTTGATGAGAGAATCTTCATTTTTAGTTAGTTTCTAGGGTTAAAAGACATTGGGGATTTTATTTGTGGATCTCACCTCTCCTCCATTTCTCTTGGGTGTTTTGCCCATTAATGTAAGTTGTTTACTATTCATCATCTTCATCATTGTTTTAGCTTAATTTTCTTTGTGTATTTACATTTTCATGCCTAGATAATTACTTTAAGTGGTTTATTTCTTGTTTCCATTAGTTTAATTGTTGTTTAAGTAGTTTAATTCATGTCTAGTCCGTAGATAACGGGTTAGGATAGCATTTCCGCCATTAATGGGCGTTGGACTCCGAATGTTAGATTTTGTGTAAAATTGCGTTTAATTGAAACCTAGCGTATTAAAGTTGGATTATTATGCGTTTAACTTTCTTTATCACGCAACGTTAGTGTTTATAGCGATAATCAAAATTTAATCCGCGTGTGACCATTTTTTATTAAATGTTTAATCTCACAACTTTGGATTAGATTCCTTATTGTGTGATGTTTATGCTTAATTGAAATGCTTGGTTAAATAGCTATCGAACTGAAATTCTAACTATGCGTTGTTTATCCCGGGGCGGGAATGTGATCCTGACTCTCATTTTAATTAGTTGTAATTTAGCATTAACTACTTGTTTTCTCCTTTTCTCCCTTTTAAACCCCATCACCTTTTACATTTTTATTCGTCAAGTAATAAATCTCTTACAATCTATCCAACATTCCATGTGGATTCTCGATACCCGACGTACCGCAATACTAGTATCACATGTGTAGTTGTAGCTTAGGTTTTTGTATGTTGGCGGTGAACCTAAACCAACGATAAGGTCCTTACACGAACACTCAGTTCGCACCGCATCATTTGACAGGACACGTGGCATGTCGAACACGTGTCCATGCCATGTTCTTCGAGTGTCCGACACTCGTACGGTGCTTTCGGGGAAGTGTCCATGCTTCGTTTATTAATGGAGTCTAGAATGGATCATCTTTCTAGTTTTCAAGGGATTTTATATTTATTTAATTTTTTTTTTTCAAATGACACAATGTTAAATATAGTAAACATTAAAGGCGAATTAACTCCTCTAATACGGTTTTATTAGAAGTATAATATAGATTATTTTTCTTAATGAGTACTGCAATGGGTACGTGTGACATATATAGTTTCAGCACCATTATTCTTCAACTTGTTACGCAGAATAATGTTGTTTGAGTGACTTTCCACACATGAAAGTCCCAAACAAAGAACAAGAAACTTGATCCAAAGGAGTTCCTATCTACACCCGAGCAACATGGGTCTTACAAACAAAATAAGCTTTGGTTAATAGGCGGCCTAGTAAGTTTAGATGCAATGGAGCAAAAGATAAAGAAATCATACAATGGTTATGAAGTGAACAAGAGAGAATCCTAAATCCTGTCCAGGATTCACAAAATTCATTTAAAAAACTTGAACACTTAAATTAATAGTATGTATAAACCAAGACATTACAGAACTATTATGAAATCTTCTTGTATAGTTTCTTATTCAATATTTAGTTTAACCATTGCTTTGTGTGTTTATTTCATTATATTTTTTGAAATGTTTAACTTTTCCATTGATAGTTATTTGTGCAAAACATCACAACTCTTTCTAAAAACTTATTTTTAGAACATTTTTTCACATTTACAATCATAACATTAGAGAACGCGTATGATAGGATACCAAGAGATATAATATGATAGATTTTAGATAAAAAAAAAGTGACTTATAGATATATTGGTTTGATCAAGGATATGTATGATGAGGCCATAACTATAGTAAGAACATCAGTGGGAGAAAATAGTGAATTCTTAATTAGTGTAGGTTTGCACCAAGGTTCGACATTAAATCCTTATCTTTTTTATCTTGTTATGGATAAGTTGCTCGAACAAATATAAGATGAGGTGCCACGGTGTATATAGTTTGAAGATGATATTATTTTAATGAATGAAACAAAGACTTGGATTAGTACTAGATTGAAATTGTAGAGAGAAACTCCGAAAAAGAGAGGATTTAAAAAATTAGAACTAAAACTGAATACATGGAGTGCAATTTTAGTAATAATAGGAGGACAAATGGGGATATGAACCTCCAACAAAAATTATGCAACAAATAAGTCGGGTAGGTGAAAAACACAACACTATTTCACCTATCACCTATCACCACCACTCAAGTCCACTTGCAGTAAACACACCCATCCGCATTTAATGAACTTGACAACTATCTGTCACGACCCAATTTTTCAGACAATTAAATATCCGATTGAGTTAATTCCCACCAATCTTTCATTTTCCAAAATCCTGTTGTGAATTTAATTTTGGACTTATGTCTCATTTTTGTAAGGGGAAATTCAAATGCTCATGTTACAAGAATTTAAATTCAAATAACATGAACTATCTCATCTCATACATGATTTTCGAAAAAAAAGATAATAATATTAGAGTTCAAAATGAAATAGATAATAAGTTTCAATCATAAGGACAAATAGTTATTAAAGTTGGCCCACATGCCAAAGTCCAAAAAAATAAACGAACTACAAATTTATTCTACAATACACAACACCCAAAAGGCCAAATTGTCACCTTTGGGCCGGTCAGGCTTGTCGCGGTCATTGACCGTGACAAAAAAATACACATTTTTTATCACGATCATTGACTGTGACAAGTCCGTGACAACGGTTTGTCATGATCAATGACCGTGACAAGTACAGTTGTCATGGACTTGTCACGGTCATTGATCATGATAAATTTAGAAAGTTATCACGGTCAAAGACTTTGACTGGTCCATGACAACTTTCTCATTAAAAAAACCTACTCCCACCTTTTTTTCCCACCATTTTCATTCCCCCCCCCCCTTTTGTTTCTCTCTCTCTCTCTCTCTCTCTCTCTCTACGTTTTCAGGTGAGTTTTTTCTCTCTCTCTCTCTCTTTCCTTTGTATATTGGTAGTGTGTGTGTGTGTATATATGTATATATGTGTGTATGTGTGCTAGTGTGGGTGTGCAGGTGTTGGTGTGTGCTTATGTGTTTGCATATGTGTGTGTGGAGGGGGTGGGGGGCAGTGGGGGTGGTGGGGCAGTGGTAGGGCAGGTGGGAGTGATGGGTGGTAGTGGGGGTAGGGGGTAGGGGTGGGGGTTTGTGTGGGGGTGGGGGTGGCAGTGGTGGGATAGGGGGTGAGTGGGGGGTGGAGGGAGTAGTGATGGGGGAGGTTTGGGGAACAATTTGGGGAGGTGAGAGAATCAATTTGTGTTTGGTTTTTGTGTAAGAGAATTTAGTGTGTTGCTTTCAATTTGGGGATCAATATATGGGATGTCACATGTGCGTGTGTGATTCCGAAAATAGTGTCAATGTTGTTTGTGAACTTTATATTTTGCCCAAATAGTGTTACCATCCCCTTAGCTCCTTATGAAATGGACTAAAACATATAAAATGCTCTAAACATTATAATATTATGGGACCCATTTATCTAAATTGAAATTGAAATTGAATTCTAATTGGTATTGATATTGGTATAAATTGGTATAAGTTTTAGTTCTTATGCATACTTTAAATTAAATGAAACATACTTTAAATTCCATAATTAAATGAAATCTCTCTAATTGTGATAATACATAATTAAATGAAACATACTTTAAATTATATAATTGAATGAAATCTCTCGAATTGTGATAAGACATAATTAAATGAAACATACTTTAAATTACATATAGTGTGCATAGATACTAGCCATATAGTTCTTATGCGTACGCATTCAATAGCCCTTAGACCCATTGAGAGACATTACCCCTGTATTGAGATCTCTCTAATTGTCTCGTTTGGGAAGTTTGGGACTGTATAATTTTTGTATAGTAATATTCTTAGTGGCTTAAACTTGTTACTTTTTGGGAAAGTTTCTGCAGTCGTATCTTAATGTTTTCTGGGTACATACTAAATGATGCGATATTAAGTGTTATTTCAATTGATAAAGTGAAATAACACTCACACTTGCAAATCTATGTCGTGTACTTGGAGATCTATGAGATCTGCTGTCGAATTTTCCTCAAATTGGAACAATGTGCATGAGTTGTTAAGTATATTACAGAAATATGCGGTCTCGAATGGAATTGGACCACACACCCTTTAGAGGAGATGGAGGAAATAGGAATTAATATTATAAATTGAATTTTAATTTCAATTTCAAATTAAAATTTAATTTGAATTTGAATTTGAATGCATGCATAAAATGATGTCATAGAAACTAGCCTTCTAGTTCTTATGCGTATGAATTCAATAGGTGATTGCTTATACTAATGGAAACTAAATATTCACACTTTTATTCATGCTAATCCACGAATATACATTTCTTACCCATAATAGATGATTGTTTGTAGTAGCTGCGATAGGATATCCTAAATACAAATAGTGGATGGGCAAGACAAATAGATTAGGGGATGTGTTTCGGAGAGGTGCTAATGAATTTGTGAAATACGCAAAGAAATGTCATGAAGATGAAGAGTTTTAGTGTCCGTGTGCTAGGTGTAAGAATGGTAAGGTGTTTGAGTGGAAAACAGTTCAACTACATTTGTTAAGATGGGGTATGCAAAATAGTTACTTTTGTCCCCGAGAAACCTTAACAACAACCTTCAACAAGTAGGATAGATGTACAAGGGGAGGATGACAATGTAGATCATAATATGCTAGAGGATTTAGTTGATGAGGCGTATGGAGTTCATGAAGTGGAATAGAATGAACTCACTGACGATGTACAAGGTTCAGGTGCTCATGAAGATATCGGGATAAACCTTGACGATGACTACCATAGTTTAAAATTTAAGGCGAGCCAGCCATTATAGGCTGGCTGTGAAAAAGATCAAATAACTTTACATGCCATGGTTGGTTTGCATAGTTTGAAGACTCAATATAGTTTGTCTGGCACTAGTGTGATAGAAATTTTGAATTGGGTGAAGGGATTGCTACCCGAGCATAATATGCTTCCAAATAACTATCCTACTATGAAAAATAGTTTGAAACGTTTGGGAATAAAGTATAAATAAATGCATGCTTGTGTGTATGATTGCATATTATAACGAAAGGAGTACGAAAATCTCGATCGGTTTTTGGTATGCGATGAACCTATATATGTCCAATCTACTGGCAAGGAAGGCACAAGCTCAAGAGTACCTCAAAAAGTGTTGAAATATTTTCCCGTTGGGCCTAGATTAAAGTGGTTTTTCATATTACCATGGATAGCGAAGTCAATGACTTGGCATGCTAGGGCAGAAGCAAGGGAAAATCTTATGCGCCATCCTATTGATTCGAAAGTTTGAAAGAGGATGAGTTTTGAGTATCCCGATTTTGCTCGAGAATAGCATAACATTCGCTTGGCAATATCAACAGATGGTTTCAATCCATTTGAAAATATAAGCGCCAATCAGAGTGTATGGTCGGTGAATCTAGCCCCACTCAACCTCCCTCTTTCACAATGTATGAGACTTGAATTTTCGATGTTGTCTTTATTGATCCTTGGGCCAAAGGCACCAAGTGAGGACATTGATGTCTACCTGGATCCTTTGATAGAATAATTAAATAAACTGTGGGGAGAGGGTGTTCAAGCATTTGACTCTTTTAGAAAAGAAGAGTTTACTTTGAAAACTATGTTGATGTGGGAAATTCATGATTTTCTAGCTTATGGGACATTATCCGATTCTGTAGTACATGGTTATTTGGGGTGTCCTATTTGTGGAGAGGAGACTGAATCTCTTCGTCTCCCTGCTAGCTCAAAGAATGTATACCATTGCCATAGGAGATTTTTACCCCCTCTTTCATAGTTTTAGATTTGAGAAAGGTTCTAATTTTTTACCGGGCGGGGTAGGCTATGGTCGAGAATACTTTCAAGTTCAGAAATTGAAAGTAAATCTTCTGATTATGGCCCTAATATGCCAGGTTAGAATCCTAAATTTAAGAATGCCAAGCATAAGAAGACCCCAACTGGTAATGAAATTGAGACAAGAAAGGCATGGTCTAGGAGGTCAATTTTATATGACTTTACTTATTGGAAGAATAACCCAGTGCGCCATGTATTGGACGTGATGCGCGCAGAGAAGAACATCGTTGAACATATTATAGGCACATGCCTTTGGGGGAGTAATTAGAAAGATGGAGAAAATGTATGAAAAGACCTTAAAGCATTGAAACTTAAGCCACAACTATGGTTAAAAGAAGATAGTAGGGGAAGGATAATAATTCCCCCTGGTGCATTTAGTTTGACGAGTGAGGAAAGGAAGGTGCTTTTAGACACAATATATAATTTGAAACTTCCATCCAATTTTTCGTCCAACTTGCAAAGGATTTTGAATTATGCTACCCATGATTTACATAAGTGTAAGTCCCACGATTTGCATGTGATCATGCAATTGACTCCTCTATATTTTAAGCATTGTTTCTCCAAGCACAAGGATTTACAGAGGGCTATTATGCAAATTAGTATCTGCTTCTCACTTTTATATGATAAGGTAGTCAATCGAGATCACATAGTGGCCGCAAAATTGGTCGTGAACGAAGCGATTTGTGTCTTAGAGAAGTACTTTCCCCCATATTTATTTACCGTAAGTGTTCACTTGTTGGTACACCTATGCGACGAGGTACTTCTTTGCGGCCTAGTTAGATATCGGTGGATGTATCCGTTTGAAAGATTGATATAAGTTTTCAAATATTACGTCAAGAATACATGATACATTGAAGGATCAATTACAGAGGAATACATCACCGTGGAGTCATCAATCTACACTCGAGAATATATTCCTGACTTGACCAACGTGGATGACAATGATGTGTTCGTCGATGAGGGTAGTCATGTGATGGGAAAATGAGTTAAATTAACGAGTTTGCAACATGAATAAGTAGCTCGTTATCTATTTGACACACATGAAGATGTCGAAGAATGGAAAAAGTATGTTTAAATTATTTTAACTTTTCAATTATTTTAATTTTTACATGAATAATTTTGTAATACGTTCGTCATGATCTATGCAGAAAATATGAAGCTTATGAGAACAATAAAAGACGAAAAACAATGGCACAATCAGATAACGAATTTAGGTTGTGGTTGTCACACGAGGTAATTATAATGAAAATGGTTGCTATTAAATGTCACATTACAAGAAAAATTTATAACTAACCTAATTATTTTATCTGTATTATCAGCTCTTAAAGACGGGTGATGCGACATCAAGGCTTTCTCGTCTAGCCACTGGACCCTTGTTCATGGCATAAGAGTACAAAAGGTATTGATTGAACGGTTACGTATTCGGTGCAAGGGTGTACGAAAAAAATACAAATGTACAGAACTCAGGCATTTCATACAAGGCTCTTACTTTCTTTAGAGCGAGCGCAAAAGATAAAAACCTCGTTGAAGCTGAAATGCTTATTATGGTGTAATTCAAAATATATTTGAATTGGACTATGTAAACTTCAAAGAGGTTGTATTTTACTGTGATTGGGTAAGATTTGAGAATAAAAATGCTTGTAAATTTGATCATGGTTGTCTTGTCCAAGTTGAAGAGAAACAAACACGTGAGCGATGAGCCATTTGTTTGTGCTTTTCAAAAGGTCAAGCTAGTGTTTTACTCGGAGTATATCAACAACAAGTCGTGGTCAATCGTCTTACATGTGCCAATGCGTCTAAACAGTAGTATGGATGACTTGGCTGCACCTACCGAATATCAATCCATTTTTTATGATAACCCCAATTTGAAATAATTTTTTGATTTGTAATAAGTATTCAAATTATTTGTAATGACTAGTGGTTGTATTATTCTAGTGCTTTATTATTATTGGACGACAATTTAATGTTTTTTATTCATTTGTACTTGATCATTTTAATGCTTGTAATAACCAAGTGAATATGTTAATTAGAATTTTAATTAATTTGAGCATTAATTCAAAGTCCCTGACCCGGGAATGTGTGCGCATGTGTAAATTAAAATTGGTATTGGTATAAATTGATATTGGTATTGGTATAAATTGAAATTTGTATTAGTATTGTTATGTATTGTTATTATTGGATTTGAGCATTAATTCAAAGTTAATATACATGTTTGTACTAATAATAATAATTTTTGCAAAAAATGACTTCACCAGGGCGCGGTAGTGGATGCGATGAGGGCTCCTCGGCGAGTAGGGCCCCAAAATGGGGTAAATTGGGGTCCGTCGTCGAGAATAAGATGACATTATTAGCTAGAGCGATAGTGTTTTTGAAGGAAATTACTGGCCTCGGGTACACTGATTGGAGGGTCGTGCCTATTGACCTCAAGTTGAACATCTAGGGGCACTACAGGTTGTGCATTTAATATTTATATTTATATTTATATTTATAACTATAACACTTACTTTCTTTTTGGTTTGTATTTGTTTGACAGGAACAATTCGTCTTTCCCGCATATCTCCGTGACTCCACATTGGAGCAATTGAGGGATCAATATAAGATGTGGAAGAAGAATTTGTGGGCACTGTACTGTGGAAAGACCCGGGAGTTCATTTTGAGATTATGTGACACCGTCCCCTCCCCCCCCCCCCCCCCCCCCCAAGGAGCCGATCTCATTGGCACAGTAGCAAAAGTTTATCGACAATGAGCGGCAAGTGGCATCTCGCCAGTCGAGGAGGGACAACCGGGTGAAAAAGTTGGATGTGCACTACTCCGGGCGGCCGTCTTACGCCGAGGTGGAGCACAGGATGGTAAGTTTTTATTTTTCTTTAATTTTAGTTATTCTAATTTAACATTACTTTGTGTTACTTACTAATTTTGTATTATTTTATTTTTATTTCAGGACACGGGGAGTGGCCCTGGGGGTAGGCCACATAGGCTCGATGCCTATGTGGCAATTCAGAAAAAAAAAGGGCAAGGACAAGGAGGTGGACTCGAGCGTCGCAACCACCATTGTAAATTATAAATGTTTTATTTTTGTAATTATGTTATAATTTTTTTATTTACTTAATTAACTAATCATGTACTTTTTGTCTTTTCAGGTAAAGCTTAAGGAAGCGCATGAGTCATAGTCTAATGCTGACAAAGCAGATTTGGCTACGGACGCATTCAGCCAAGTACTCAGAGCGGATAGCAAGGGGAGGACTAAAGGGTGAGCTCGCGGGTGGGGAAGTCTAGGCTCATCGGCATGGAGACGAGCAACAGCGGATTGGAACATAAGGTGGACACCCGTGATGATAAGCTATCAAGGTTGGAGGCGACGGTCCTAGATATATACGCCTTCATAAAGCGTCAGTTAGGCAAGCGTAAGGGAAAGGTCAAGGGGAAGGATATAGAGGTAGACGAGGATGAGGACATGGATACCACTACTTCATTGTTGATACGCACGAACTCAGCTCTATATGATGATCCATTTCCCATCGTGATCCCCGTCGACCGACCTATGTCAGCACTTGATTGGTCGAGCGTGCATCTACTCATCATATAATATGGGCAACCGATAGCGAGGGGGTTGAGGGATCCAAACTTCCTCCCGGGTATGTTGGTTCATGGACTTCCCCTCCAAGACATTGAGGCAAGAGTGCGCGTCACGCATGTGGTGGAGGGAAAGGAGAACTCACCTTTATGGTTGCGCAAATAATGCGGCATTTAGTATATTGCAGGATGTCTCAGTTCATATGTCATGTGGTTGTCCTTCCTCCTTCGATCTTCTCAAAACCCTTCTTCATAACATTATTTCTATCTTTTTATTTGGATATTTGGATATTGGATTGTATTTGTATTTTTTTATTTTGGTACATGTTGATTTGGATATGGATATTTACATTTCTATTTTATTTGGATATGGATTGTATATGACATGATTTGGTATATTATTTTTATTTTATTTGGATATATGTTGTTTAGATAGGTACAATTTTGTTATAACCGGTACAAATATACTGTTGGGCAGTGGCAGTGGTCATATTGCCCAGCAGTTTTTTTTTTAAATTCTGCCCATAATTGTCACGATCAAAAATCATGACAAGTCCTTGACAAAAAAATTTGTCACGGACATGTCACGGTCTTTGACCATAAATTTTTTTTTGTCACAGTCTTTGATCGTGACAAACACTTGTCAAGGTCAAAGATCATGATAGGACCGTGACAAGTCTAATGAACTTATCACGGTCTTTGATGGTGACAAGTCTGTGACAACTAAGTTTTCATCCCTAGACTTGCCACGGTCAATGACCTTGACAAGTTGGACTTGTCACGGTCAAAGACCATGACAAGTCAGCAGTTTTGGTGTAGTAATAATTTCCAAATGTCCCACTCCACTACGTTGCCTCGACGAACTGCTAACAATTATGGTTGTTGCTGCTTATAATGTTAGGTTGCATCCATTTGAAATGGATACACCTAAGTGTGCACAAATATAGCTCAAGTCAGTATTTATAATACTAGTATGAATCATAGAATGCAGCATCCAATTATTTAAGAACATAACCCTATTACTTGTAAATAATTATATAGTAATCATTAATAATTCAACGAAATCAAACAGTTAGTTATGTTTACATCCCTAAATAAGAATACAACTTTCTATTAGTGACGGTGGAAGTTTATTTTCTGTACTCAACTTTATCATTTTAACCCTTCATATTTAAATAACACGTGTCAACCTAACATTTATTACAATAGGGTCCAATCTCTTAAAGTGATGTGGCACAATTAACAAATAGAATCAAGGTTTCCATTTAAGTATTTTGCAAACATATATTTTTGTAATTTTTGATGTAGTATAATTAACATAACATATTGCAAACTCTAAAATTAAAGTTAAACTTAAGTCATCTAAAATTTTATTTTTCACCTTAGTTCATTCCATGTTGGCCTCCTACCGATTCGACCGATACAGATGACTTTCTTATGCCTCCACATAATCATAACACCTCTCCAAATCCAAACTTGCATCGGGACATGGTCTCGAGGTTAATTTTTTCGCCGGATTGTTATACATTATGTTTGCGCCACAATAATGGTCCATGCCTAATATTTATGATGTGCTATATAATTTAAAATGCCTAGAGAAAGGTTTTAGGGCATCACCAAAAAAATACGAAAGGCCCCACCTACTCCGAGCCTTATATAACTCATTTTAAAAATCATATTGGTGATCGAGTTCACTCAAGAGTTTTAAGCCATTAATCAATATACTGGAGCGGTGGTGAACTCTAAGGATTTACTTAGGATATTTTAACTTAAAATATCTCATACGTGATTCACTAATTATTTTATTTTATCCATTACACTTCCTTTCCATACGTTTGAAAATTCATATATTTGACTCTTCACAATTTAGTCAACCATTTAAAAATCCTTCCATTTCATTTTTTGGAGCATTTAAAACACATTCTTTATTGAATCTCAACTATAATCATCCAATCACATAGTTTATTATTCGGAATCATTCAACTTATTTATTATACCCGTACATTGAAAACTATTCATAATTTTCACATTTGATCAATAAACATAAATAATTACGATTAAGAATATTTTCATATTCATTGTTTTAGAAATTTTCTTCCGAATTAATAATCATGAAATATAAAATTTTAAAATATTCAAGTTTTCCCTTCGGTCTTTAACAATATGAAAACTAATAAGAATTACTAGAATATGATTATATTTCTTTCATTTTCTTTCGGGTTTTACATATATTCATGAATAGTAAACATTCTATAAATTACCCAAAGTTTAAGTACGAAATTTTTAGTCAAAACATCTTAATTCTTTTTTACACAAATTTAAAAAAAATTATAAATCTGAACAAAATTAAAAGCCTTATAATATTATCTATATTTCAGTTCATACATATAAATATACACATACCTATATATATTTACATAATTTAATTCTATTTAACATCTACGCATGGAGATTTGAATTTAAACAATTTATTTTATGCAATTAAAATATGTTTAGCATATTCTAAAATAAATTCACAATTGTGACTCACCTTGAAATAATATCTAAGTTGCAATGAAGATGAAAAATAATTTTAAAATAATCCAAGCTTCCCTCCTTGAATAGTCCTCCTATTTTTTTATTATTTCTTCTTCTCCTTCTTTCCACTTTCCTCTTGTCCTAAATCTCTAATTAATTATTTAATTTGGTTTAACAACTAATAAAATGAAGAAAGGGCAGCCAACCCTATCCTCTTATATTAAATTTGATATCATTTAATCATCTCTCTTTTTAACTTCTTTTTATTTTTTTTAATATTTACTACATAATTATTTCCAACACACTCACACGCGCATTCATCATATTTTCTTCCTTTATTTCCTTTCCACATACATACCCGTCATCTTTCTTTCTTTTTAATTTTTTTATTACCTATCTACTCACAATTTACCCCACATCCCACACTCCTTTGTATTTTATTAAACAAACTATTTTTTAATTTATTCCACTCCCCATACACTCATTTCATCCACTATCATCTTTAACTCCTATCTGCATACACACCTCATATACACACTCCTCTCTTCTCAAATTCGTCACTTTCTCTCTCTCTCTTTTAAAAAATATTTTTTAGTAAATTTTTTTACAATTATCATTGACAAGTTGTACAAAAAAATAATTCTTATACTTAGAATTCTTTTCAACTTATAGAATATACCTATGACACAAAGTGACACGATTTACATGGTATTGTGTTAAGAATAAAGAGACGCGCGCAACAAAAATAATATTGTACATCTTAATTCATTCAAGTTTTTATTTATTGGTGTATATATATATATATATAATTATAATTATAATTATAATCTTGTGCAAAAATTTAAGGTCAATCGTATTGATAAAATTTAGCAACTGAAAAAAATAAACTGGAAGTTCAAATTTATACTAAAAATACATGCGTGAAAATTGAGGTTGTTACACTATACACACCTCAAAGGAATGTCCACCTGATATTTCTTGACGTAGAATATGACAAAAAAAATTAGAATGTGACTCCTGTATCTTATTCTCGAGTTTCCATGTGGCATCATTCTCATTCTCACTCCATTGTACCTTTACTAACCTGATATTGATACTCCGCAATCGTTTAACATCTCGGTCTAATATCATAATTGTCCTTCCAACATATGTCAAGTCATCACAAACTTCTAGCTCAGTAGGAAAAATAACTTGAGCCGGGTCTTTAATATATTTCAACAATAATAGTGCATGGGACACATTATGAATGGATGATAGTGTTGGAGGCAATGCTAATATATATGCCAATTTCCTGATTTTTCCAATAATATCATAAGGTCCCACAAACATAGGGTCAAGCTTCCCCTTTTTGCCAAACCTCATTACTCCTCTCATCGGCGAAACCTTTACAAACACAAAGTCCCCCCATTTAACTCAACTCCTTTACGCTTCCAATTGGCATAACTCTCTTGTCTACTATTTGTAGTCTTAATTCTCTCCCTAATTATTCTCACTTTAGTATTTTTCACTCAAACCATCTCTGTCCATAAAACATGTACATCTCCTACCTCCGTCCAACATACCGTTGACCTACACAGCCTTCCATACAATGCCTCAAAATGTGCCATACCTATAGTCGATTGATAGCTATTATTGTATGAAAACTCTACCAATTATAAGTGCTCCTCCAAACTACCACCAAAATAAAGTATACATTCCCTCAACACGTCCTCTAGAATTTGGTTTACCTGCTAGGTTTTCCCATTAGTCCATGGATGATAAGTAGTGATAAGATCCAACTTTGTACCCATATCTTGCTGAAAATAATTCCAAAATTATAACACACATAGAGGATCTCGATCTGATACGATTGACACTGGCGTATCATGTAAATACACTATCGCACGGATGTATAAGTAGGTTAACTTATCAGCAGTCTTGTGCACACTCACCGAGATGAAATGTGCTAACTTGGTAAGTCGATCAATAATAACCCAAATTGACTCATTGCCTCTCTAGGAACGTAGTCATCCATCTATGAAATCCATATAAATACATTCCCATCTCCACATAGGTATTTCTAAAGGTTGAAGCAACCAAGAAGGTTTCTGGTGTTCCTCCTTTACCTTCTGACACACAATACAATGAGCGACATACTCACCCATATCTCTCTTCAAAACTTCCCACCAAAATGTTTGCTTCACATTACATTTTGGTCCCACTGGGATTAATGGTGTAATAGGACTGATGTGTTTCATCTAAAATCTCCCACTTTAACGTGATAATGTTTGGCACACGAAGGCTACCCCAAAAGCGTGAACCTCCCTTAGAGTAAATAAACCCCTCATTAGGACAATCATCAAGAAATCTACCAATTCATTTAGATGACCCGCTAAAAATCTTTCGATTCTTTGCGTTTGTCTAACCTTACTCATCAAGGTTGGTTGAACAATCAAACTAGCAATAAAAACTTTATCGGTCTTTCGAACTGGTTCAACATCATGAAATGCAAGAAATTCTAGAGATTTCCATCTTCGAATCATCAAAGAAGCCATCACATTGTTCTTTTGACTGAATGTGCCAGCCACTACTTTTGCCTTGCTTAGATGGTAAAGTATCTTCAAATCGTAACCACTGAGAAACTTAACCCATCTTCGCTGTCCTATATTCAAATCTTTTAGGGAGAATAGGTATTTGAGGCTCTTATGATCAGTGTACAACTCAAATATTTCCCCGAACAAGTAGTGTTGCCAAACTTTTAATTCAAACATAAATTCTACAAATTCTAAGTCATTCATAGGATACCCTTATCATGAGGCCTCAACTGCCGAGAAGCATATGAAACCACTTTATGGTTTTCATCCAAACACAACCCAAACCGGTCCCGCTCGCATCAATAAATACCACAAGTGTTCCTCCTGCCACTGGGATTGTAAGAATAAGAGCTATGGTCAATCGTTTCTTCAAATCTTGAAATGAATCCTCATCAATCCACACTAACTTTATATTCTTGCGAGTCAACTTAGTCATTGGGGCAGCAATAGGGGAAAACTTCTCAACAAATCTCCGGTAGTACCCATCTAGTCCCAAAAGCTTCTTAATTTTGTGGTATTAGTTGGTTGTTCCCATACTTTGATTGATATAACTTTCTTTAAGTCTACAACTATGCCTTCCACTGAAATCATGTGACCTAAAAATCTAATAGATGACTCCCAAAAATGATGCTAAAATTTTGCATACAACTCTTGTTCTTTGAGAGTCAACAATACGATCTTCAAATGGATCTTACGTTCCTCCTCATTCCGAGAGTATACCAGAATATCATCAATGAAGACAATGACAAATTGGTCTAGGTAAGGTCAGAACATTTAGTTCATCAAGTCCATAAAGAAAGATGGAGCATTAGTTAACCCAAAAGGAATAACTGGAAATTCATACAATCCAAATCGTGTACAAAATGTTGTAAGGGGAATGATATCATCGACTCTACCCACTTGGTGGTACCTGATTCTTAAGTCAAATTGTGAAAAGATATCTCTTTCCTTCAACTGATCAAGGAGATCATCAATCCTGGAAAGATGATGTTTATTCTTTATCTTTATTTTGTTCAAGTCACGGTAGTCAATACATAAGTGCAACATATCCTCATTCTTAGACAAAAAAAATCACTGGTGCTCCCCACGACGAATTACTATAGCGTATGCATCTAGATTATATGCACCTCAAAAGGATTATTCTTACTTAGAAAAAAAAATAATACTAGAAAAATATTAATTATTAAAATATTCTCACTCTTTTTCTATCATCTCCTGTAGTTGTTTTTTAATTTCTTCAAGCTCTATAGGTGTCATGTGATAAGATGCCTTGGACATGGGTCCTATACCAAGTAAAAGATCAATACTGAACTCAACCTCCCATCTGGGTGGAAGTTCAAAAATTTATTGAAAGACAACCTTAAACTCACGTGCAATCTTAACATCACTTATATCTTTCTTTGATACTTCTACCAAAAATAGAAAACTAGCCATCATCGATTCCATACTGTCTTGGTAACTATGCATAAGGCATGAAAAAGTTGGAATATCTATGTGAATATTCCTCCTAAAACAATCTAAGGATATGTGGTGTTTTCTAAGCCAATTCATTCAAAGGATAACCCCAATATAATCAAATATGCTAAAGGATTTTTCCTACAAACTCTATCTTAAAGTCTTTACATTATTCATATATTGTAACTGATCCTCTTAGGGGTGTCTCAATGCATAAAAGTATGAATAAAGGGTTAGTAATAATATTTTGTTTCTTAAGAAATTATCTAGATATAAAACAATATGAAGCACCCGTATCAAATAGCACTCGCACTTTGGAATGAAAAAGATTCATTGTTTGCACATTATTTCTTCCTGGCAGGGCTGCATAAACCTTAGTTGGAGCTGCTAGGACTTTCCCTTATGTGTTTTCTCCCTGGTTCCTAAAATAATACCCAGAGACATGCCATTGCTATTCACAGATAAAACAAACTATTTTCCCCTATTATGAACCTTTCTCTACAAGTGGTGATCCAATCTATGGAACACGTGGACGAGGATTAACTGGGTGAAATCTATATCCCCAGTTAACCTAGTTAGGTTGATCAAAGTTTCATTTCCTAGTTTGACTAGGATGGAGCTACTGACGTTGACCTGTCCAACCTTGGCCATATTGACCTTGGGCCTAAAATTTCCCTGGTTTCTCAATTAGAGTTGTCCACCATTGGTTCGCCTTTTCACCTACTGACCTCTTCGACTAGGGTCATAAGGATGGTACCTGGTGACACCCTTGCCAGCATCTTTTTGCTCAGGCTAGGAATGAGTATCTTTTGATGTTTCTCCAACCTTACACTTTTCATACTTCTCTTCTCTAAATTTTTTATCATTCAGCTCCAATTTTAAGGCCAAGTCTACTACGTTGCTAAATGGCCCCCTGCATACATAAGCACTGACTCGGAGAGATAATACCCTAGTCCATCAATGAATTTCTCATTCTTTCTCTCATCGGTTTCTATCAGATGAGGAGCATAACGAGAAAGTTCATTAAACTTAGATACATATTCACTAATAGACATTGTTCCCTTGGTGAGGTCCTAAAACTTCTTATACAATTGCAACCTTACGAACTTAGGAATGAAATAGTCCATGAACTGAGACTTAAATTCTCCCCACATCATTTCTATCATGTTTAGTCGATCAAGCACTGATCCCCACCAGAACAAAGTTGTTCTTTGTAGCTGCTGGGAAGCTAGATTTTATATTTGTACCTCAGTGAGATGCATTTTCTCAAAAGTCAGCTTACACGTTTGGATCCATGCATTGATTACCATTGGACGGCCTTCCTCAATGAATTGTTGACCACCTAAAGACCCAAACTGTTTATTTCATTTTGCAAATTAATCCTCTCAATTATTTTAGTGGTTGTTCTGCACTACTTGGATCAACTCTGTTATTATTGCTCTCACTTAAGCTGTTACAGTATTAGATGCCGCAGTGTCTACTTGCTCAATTGGACCATTATTATTCATTGCCAAACCATAGGGGAGTTGATTCTGCAATGCCCCGATCAAAAATTTATGAAAGGGATGCTCAAAGCCTGGCTATGGTAAATACTATCATCTCTTCTTCTTTTCATTCATTTCTTTACTACTCTTTACACTAACTTTCTTTGTTTTCTTGTTGCAGTTCTTGGTCGACTTCAACAACATGTTGGAGAAGGACGATGCTTTGCGTTCTTCTTCAACTGAGGTTGAGGAGGCCTTTGACGAGTTGAAGAAGTCAGTGCTTGACTCCCAACAAGTATTGGCTAATGATCAGAAGAAGTGGGAGTCCAAAATAAAGACTGTTGAAGAGGATGTTGTTGCTGCTTGGGGGCAGGTTGCTGAGCTACAGAAAAATTTGGATGCTAAAAAAGCCAAGGTTGTTCTAGAGAAGGTAAAGGAGATAAGGCCAGGGAATCTGCCTTCAAAAAGGTTTGGGATAAGGACATTGGAGCTTCTTCTACATAAATTGAATTTACAAAGAAAAAATGCTTCAAGGATGGCTGGTCGGCACTCCGAAAGAATCTGAACTATTCCTCAAACATGACCCAGGATCTTCTCTTAACATGGATGAGGAGATGACGGAGGATAAAGTGAATCCAATTTGGTGCTGGAATTTGTCAACCAACACCAAACTGCTACAGTTGTCTCCTTTACTCCTCCATCCGGTGATCACCCTACCTTGCCTGCTCCTACTTCAAATCCTATTAGGTCTACTTCAGATATGAAGAAGGTCTAGACTAATTGCCTAAGCATCTTTTGTTTTATTTTCTTCTGCAATTGTAAATTTTTCTTTTCTTTTATGATGATGTACTTGTACTCAACAGTTTATCAATAAAAAGAAATATTACTTCTCATTTGCCTATCCTTTCTCTACATTTCACATATTGTTGTTGATTGGAAACGTTTCTTGCTCTTAATAGTTTATGGATAAACTGGACCGATTCCCCACAACAAACACCAAGCTACTTCAGAGATGCAATGAACTCATCAAAGCTGGTCACCTATATTTGATCGAGGAAGAGCTATTAATGTTGCTCGGGGAAGATGTTTCAGATCAAGCTAAGAAACCCTACCTTTATCTGAAATGCCTCCTTGATCGAGAAGTGGCCAACAACGTGGCTTACTATGAAATGATTGAGGAACTACAAGATGATCATAAGGAATTCGAGGCCTTTTTTCATGATGATTACAAATAAAAATACCAGGCTTTAAGCCAAGGCTGGTATTTTGATCAGAAACTGGAGAAATATGCTTCCCATTTCAGAAGACAAGAGTCTTTGCACAATCGTGAAGTAGAAGAAGTTTTGGTTATTGCCAAGTTATTGGAGGATGAGAACAACAATTTGGGGGATGAGTTAAATGCCTTGAAGACTTCCTCTTATACTACTGCTACTACTAATGAAGGGTTTTCTTTCTTGGAGGATGAAAATGCTAAGTTAAGGAAAGAAGTGGAGACACTGAAAAAGACCAAGTCTGTTTCCTCTTCTCGAGCAAGAACTAAACATGGCTGAGCTACTACAGATGGGGCAAGGACATAGCAGACTCTTGCAAATCAAGCTGCTCAATCAAAAGCCAAAAATCAAGCCCTTACTAAAATGTCCCAGAAGATTCAAACACAATCCGAGCAGCTTGTTACTCAGTTTACTTAGTTACAAACCAAAGATGGGGTGCTGAAGAAGTTGTAACACCAGGTCGATAGGTTAACCTTCTAATTCCACAGGCAGCCTAGGGAAATATGGATGGAGGGGTACAATAAAGATTTAGGTCATTTTGATGAGCGGTTTAAACAAGCCCAGAATGAAGGTTATAAATAGACCTGGCAACGGGTCATGTTGGGTCGTATTCGTGTCGTGTATTAATGGTTTTATATAAAATCACCCTAACCCGAACACAACCCGTTAGCTTAACGGTTACAAAAATCCTAACCCAAACATGACCCAATAATATTAACGGGTGACCCGAACCGAACTATTAATATTCGTTAGTAAACGGATGGATTTGGGTCGTGTCTTAAGTAACCCATTAGTAAACCGCTAAGAAAACCATTACCCGTTAAGAAAATTATTTCCCAATAATTTAATAAATTCATTTATATTATTTTTGCCAAATCAAACTTTAAATGGGTGTAATACTATTTTTGTTAAATCAAACTTAGGGATTATATATATATATATATATATATATATATATATATATATATATATATATATATATTGTTTACCTACTAACGGGTTATAATGGGTGTAATATTAGTTCGGGTCACACGACCCAATAAAAATCGGTACTACTAACGGGTAATAATTGGTATAAACGGGTTTAATCGTGTAAGAATACAAACCCAAATTCGATTCATTATGATAATGGATCTACCGTGTTGACCCGTTAATGACCCAAACCCGATAAGACTAAACCCATTAACTTATAATTTCATATCGTATCTTGTCGTGTTATCGTGCCGTGCTTCATTTTGCCAGGTCTAGTTATAAATGGGGCTGGATCAATTGCCTAACTGTACTGAAGGTGGAGCAGAACAGTCCTTTCTGGAAATGGTATGATCATAGGTTGCTGGACCATGAAGATCCTCCCTTTAGGTTGGATGTTGATTGTATTCCTGTCAACATAGTTCCCCAGTGCCTGATTTCCAAGTATTTAAGGGACTATGGCCTTCACGATGAGCTGGAAATTGTCCATCCTCCTCATCTGTTAGATCCACCAAGCAGCAGTTGGTATGGAGCCAGTTTCTAAGGCTGAGGTAAAACGTCCCTTAGAGTAATTTTCTGTAACTCTGTTATGAACAAAATCATGTAATGACCATTTAAATGAATAAAATATATTTGATCAACTTACCTCGTCAATATTTGAATATGACTGTCTTCTTTTCTCTTTAGTTCTATTGACATCCTTAATCATCAATTACCAATGAATACATAGGTTCTACTAGTATACTTAGATTAAAATCTAAATTTAGCACTAGTTACCCATGTGTCTCCATAGGTTCTTCAATGCACCTAAATTTTTAGGTTTTCTGCACTAGTTACCAGTGGTGTGACCAGGAGGATGTGGAATATGTGTCTACATTCCTCTTGAGGAATCTTCATAACGTTCTTCCTTCACTTTGCCCAGTAGGATAAAGATCTTGTATTATCCTCATGTTTGTTGACCAAGTTTCTTGAGGACTTAATATCCTGATGTACTTGGGTTTTTATCTACTATTGATCAAGTTATGTTTATGCCGAGCAACTTCTTTCTTGTTTTGACTAATATTCGATATCAGTAATCAACTATATGGTTGTTGCGAAGGACATATTCTGGGTGTCGACTAAAAGTGTGGTGCAACTTTTGAAGTTTTTCTGGCAACTTTATATTGTTGTGCATAGCACTAGTACTCCCAAAAAAATCAAAAATAAAAATAGAAGGAATCATCATTTTATTGATACTGAAAATTGATATTGAACTGAGTACAATTATTTACATCATTGGTAGTACTTTCTAAGGTGCTCGGCATACCATGGATTCTTGAATTCTTCTCCCTCTAAAGTCTCAATTCTGTAGGTTCTAGGTCGGACAACTGCTGAAATACGGTATGGCCCATGCCAATTGGCCTCAAGTTTGTTGTTCTTCTGGATAACCTTCTTTAGCACATAATCTCCTTCCTTTAGGTTGGTCGTCTTCATTCGCTCATTTTAGAAATGTGTTGTTCATTGCTGGTATGCAGCATCTTCACGTACTTCAACCAATATATCCAAATCCAATCTTTGCATTAGATCACTTACAGGAGAGTTAGTTAAAGTTCAAAACTCTATGGGATAGAAGGTCCAATTCAGCAGGTATTACGGCTTCAGTCCCAAATATTAGCATGTATGGAGATTCTCCAGTTGCAGTCCTTCGGGTTGTTCGGTATGCCCACATAACAGAATGTAACTCAATGATCCAATTTCCCTTGGCATCATCAAGTATTTTTTTCAACCCATTGAGCAGAGTTCTATTTGTAACTTCAGTTTGCTCATTACTCAGAGGATGACTTGGAGCAAAATGTAGCTTTTGGATATTGGACTGAGCACAGTAGGCAGTAAATTCATCATTGTCAAATTGTGTTCCATGGCTGGTGATAAAGGCATAGGGAAGCCCATATCTATAAATGATATTGTTCCAAATGAATTGGTAAACCTTCTCATAAGGCATGTCTATCAATGGTTCTACCTCAACCCACTTCGTAAAGTAGTACACATTAACAACCAAGTACTTGAATCTTCCTCGGGTGGTCAACAATGGTCCGACCAAGTCTATACCCCATATGGCAAATGGCCAAGGTGAAGTGATTGGGGTTAGATCAGCCTGCGGAGTTTTGCGAATGCTGGAATACCTTTGGCACTTGTCATATTTTCTGGCAAAGGCTGCACAATCTTCTCGCATTGTTAGCCAATAGTATCCCTGTGCACTGATTCGCTGCAGTAGTGCTCTTCCTGCTATGTGGGCTCCACTAGATCCTTCATGTACCTCCTGAATCAAGTCTGAAACCTCTAATGGGTGAACACAATATTGCAGGTTAACTATTAACCCTCTCATGTACAAGACACATTTATCTAGCACATATCTGACGACTTGATACTTCAATTTTTTGTCTTTAATCATATATGCTCGCAAAGTTTCTTCTTCAATATATGCTTTGATGGGATCCATCCAAGATGGTCCCATGTCTACTGCAATAAAATTGATTATCAAATCTTCATCTATACTCCTATTATCCAAAATCTTAATAGGAATAGTTCATCGAAGCTTGACTCTTGTTGCTGAAGCTAGCCGAGAAAGTGCACCTCCTCGGGCATTTTCCACCCTTGGAATTCTGCTCATCCGAATAGCTGGCAATTTCGCTATTACCTCCAACGCTTTGGACAGGTATCTGGTCGTCAATTCTCCTTTAACACCATACAATCTTAATATTTGATTTACCACTAGCTGAGAGTCACTATGTGCCACAACTTGCTCGACATCCAGTGATTGGGCTAAACTTAAACCCACAATGAGAGCTTCGTACTCTGCTTAGTTGTTTGAGGCCTGGAACTGGAATCGCAAAGCATATTCAATATATATCCCATCAGGAGTGTTAAGTATTATACTTTCTCTACTACTGGTTGCGCAAGATGACCCATCGACATACAGGTTCTATATTGGGAGATTATCGTCAAACGCTTAGTCTGTTAAACTCCCATAATGGAATATTTTTCTCTTTGCTTCCTAGTACTTTTTGGACATCTCATGTTTTCGGGAAGAGGAATCTGGTAGGTCGGCAGTGGCTTCTTCTGATATTTTCTCTGATGAAAGGTCCTCGAAAGTTTGATCGTCATCATCTCCATTCGAACTATTTTCTCCTGATTTTTGTTCGGCTTCCTTATTTTGTTGATCGGGAACCTCGGGGTAAGTGAATTCAGCTATAAAATCTGCTACTGCTTGGCCTTTTAGAGAAGACCTTGGTTCATAAATGATATCATACTCCCCCAGTTCTACTGCCCAATACATTAATCTGCCAGACTTCTCTGGTTTGTGTAAAGCCTGCCTTAGGGGCATATCAGTGTATACCACTATCGTATGGGCTTAAAAGTAAGGCTTCATTCGTCTGGATGCCTCAATCAACACTAGTGCCAACTTCTCCAGGCGAGGGTACCTGATTTCTGCTCCTCGAAAAGCTTTACTGGTGTAGTATATAGGTTTTTGAACTCCATTCTCTTCTCTGATCAAGGCAGAACTTACAGCTGATTCAGAAACAGCTACGTACAAGTACAATCTTCCCCCCAGAATTGGTGGGGAGAGTAGTGGAAGTGACCCCAAGTACTTTTTCAACTCCAGAAAAGCTTTCTCGCATTCTTTATTCCATTCAAAACTCTTTTCGAACACTTTAAAGAATGGTAGGCACCTGTTTGTAGCTCGAGCCACAAATCTATTCAGAGTTGCTACTCACCCAGTCAGCCTTTGTACATCCTTCTTGCAAGTAGGGGACTGCATCTCGATCAATGCCTTGATATTATCTGGGTTTGCTTCAATTCCCCTTTGATTTACTATATACCCGAGGAAAATTCCCTCTTGCACTCCAAACACACACTTGGTCGGGTTCAGTCTCATCTGGTGTTTCTCTAGTTGGTCGAAAGTCTGGCTGAGGTCAGTAATATGATCAAATGCTTTCTTGCTCTTCGTCAGCATATCATCTACATATACTTCCATATTTTTGCCTATTTTCTCCTCAAAGACTTTGTTCACCAACCTCTGGTAAGTAGCACCTGCATTTTTTAAGCCAAGTGGCATCACATTATAATAGTAAGTTCCTCGGGGAGTAATGAAAGAAGTGTTTTCTCTGTCTTCAGGCTTCATTTTGATCTGATTATAACCAGAGTAAGCATTCATGAAGCTTAACGATTCATGTACAGAAGTGGCACCAACAAGCTGATCAATTCGAGGCAAAGGAAAATGATCATTTGGACATGCTTTGTTTATATCCGTGAAGTCTACACACATTCTCCACTTATTATTAATATTCTTGACCATAACTACATTGGCTAGCCAATATGGGTACTTTACTCCATCAATGAAAGCGGCTTTTTTAAGCTTTTCAACTTCCTCTTGTATGGCTTGATTCTTCTCGGGGTTGAACACTCTTCGCCTCTACTTTACATGCTTGACTTCTTTATTGACGTTGAGCTCATGGCAAAGAAAGTTGTGATCAATTTCTCGCATATCTTCATGACTCCATGCAAACACATTCTTTCTCTGTCTAAGGAAATTTACTAGTTCCCATTTAAGAACAGGATCCAATGTTGTTCCTATTTAAGTGGTGCGTTCTGGCTTGTCATCGTCCAACACAATGCTTTATATTTCCTCTACTATCTGGCCCTTCACCGATTTTGTTTCCTCCCTTGGATCTAAAGTTTCAACCTCATATTCTTCATCAGGTTCAGAGGTGTCCACGTAGTAAGTGGTGGTTTTCTTCTTTATTTCTTTTAGATCTTCCTGCTCAGCAGATGAGTAGTAGCATTCCCAAGCTAGTTTTTGGTTGCCCTTTACAATGCCTACTCCAAAGTTGGTCGGGAACTTCAAACATTGATGGACTGTAGATGGCACAGCTTCGAACTTCTTCAACCCTACTCTTCCAATAATCATGTTATAATTCGAATGAGCATTTTTATCCATCACAAAGAAACGTATCTTCTATGTTCGGTTGGCTGGCCATGTGCCGATAAACACCTCCACCTTAATTGTTCCCAAAGGGAATACTTTCTCACCAGAAAAACCTATTAAAGGCTGTGGTAGGGCTCCAATTGGCTGAGCTTAAAATTCAGACTTTCAAAGGAAGGATAGAAGATAATATCTGTCGAGCTGCCATTATCAACTATGTGACACCCCGCCTAATTAAATACCGGGCGATCACTCCTTTATTAAATTAAAATCAAGGTGAACAGTTGGTTCATTCTTAGCATCACTGTCGTAAAAATACTTTTCCAATTTAAACACCCCAAATAATTAAGCTAAGTGTCAAAACCATTTAAAACCTTATTCTCATTTTATTAAATCCAGTTATAAAACCTTAAACCATTAACATCTAAAGAGTCACACATTAAGAATAAAAATAGAATTGAACATACACGAATTTAATCATCAATAATAAATCCCAACATTTACAACACTAAAGGAAAACATCCTGACAGTAATAAATCCCGAAATAAAGGTACTGAAAGTAAAAATTTCAATCTCTGACAATACCAACTAAATAATAGAAAGAGGACGACACATGCCCCTGCTGGATAAAACTGAACTAGGAGTAGAATCAAATGGATGAAGTCGTCTAAATAACAGGCCTGCAACTTTCACCTAAGCTGCAGCACGTTCCTTCCAAAGGATCCTAAGTAAGACGCCCCTGTGGATGGGCACCTGTAATACATACATATATATACAAGAGAGAAAAGGAAATAGAAACGGGTCAGAGCCCGATAGTGTATATGATTTAAAAATTCGTTTAGTAAGTATTTAAATTGATACAGGCCAATGCAACAACATATTAGTGCGACACTCTCTTGAGAAATTCTCGCCTCTCTTCTAATGTGCACTCCTATCGCACTAACCTTCCCAATGGTTTATCTCATCATATATCACACTATCTTTCCCCAATGATTTAACTTATCTTAGGTTATTCGCAGGATTTACAACTGAACAACACAAGTATTTAAAACGTAAGATTTCAATTTGTAACCAAGGTTCTCCTTTTAACTTTATTAATCAATAAAGTTTTTCAGTGTCATATTATACTTTCTCAAAACAATTATTTATAATTTGAGTCATCAACCATGTTCTACATATCAAATCACAGTAGGCAGTTCCAGATTTCAGAATTTCATATATATATTAACTACTCGTATAATATATATATCATAACAGCACCCCACATAAAAACTATGGTGCGGGCATACTCTGTTATCCAATCCCCGTATCAATCGTACTAAAGAGAATACAAGTTCGGAATCACTCTCGAACTGTATAAATACATACACAAACAATATTGAGGCGAAGCATAGTTTCCAAGTCCAAGAGGTCAGTACATACCCTCACGTCTCTTAGGACCGTGACTACCGATTCGATAGCATGTACCTAGGATTCCTATCTTCTAGGGTACGAGTCAATATCCCCCATAAGGCACACGAGATAAGATCGTCCCAGCGCGGTAACCTCAGGGATAGCAAGTAGCGCAGGCATGATTTTCACAAGTATATAATATATGCATACACAATCATATAAATATACCACTTTTATTATATCAATTTAGGTTTATCCAATAACCCACATTCACAACATTTATCCTTATTTTCCCATTATTATTTATCAAGTATAATGGTTCGTTTCTAACTTTAATTCGAAGGATTTTTCCAACTTACTACGTAACCCTCATGGACTCTATTCTTCTAAATGTACAATTCAGTAGATATCTATTTATGTTCCAACGTAACTCTCTCTTACGTGTCTCTCCCCTTTAATATATACTTACATTATCCCTTATGCAAAATATCCCAAAAATATAGATTTCGCCTTACATTAAAGGATTTTGAATTTTATTTTCAAAGATGAGAATTTCAAACGGTTTCGAAATCGGAATTAAAATGGAGTTTTAATTGAATTTTTATCATCTCTAAGAGTCCTCAAAACATAAAAATGTCTAGCAAAAAAAATATTAAAAAATATTGAACGGTCCGATCGAGCTGAATTTTTTTCTATAGCTTCCTCTCGTCTTCAGCTAATTCTCTGTAAAATTTCATCCAATTCCAACGGTCCGATCGTCCGGGATAAATTTTTTTTTGTAGTGTTTGTATCTGATTAGAACTCTTTTCTTAATCAAACTCCTAATCCTTTACATGACATAGGGTTTCCAGAATATCATATAAATCATCACTACATGAAAATTTCCCATCTCAAATTGAGTTTTTCTTCCATAAATTTCATCCTAATACTCCTAAACTAATATGGATGATGCATCAACGAAATAAGAAAGATAAACACTTGCCTGGGATTTTCAGAAATCTGGTTTGGTGTTGAATTTGGTGTGGTTGCGTTCCCCGTCTCGCGATCTACGCGTTGGCGGTGGCGGTGGTGTAAACGGATGAGTTTTGAGCCTTGGAATGCCTTGAGAGCTCTCTCCTCTCCTCTCCAATGGCCGTTCTAGTGTTTTGAGTTATCTAACCCTAGGAGATAACCTAAACATCTGATATAACCCCTTTAATTTTCGTGGGTTTAATTACCCAAAAATACAAAATGACTAAAATGCCCTCCCGGAGTACTAATTAGGCCTAAAAACGCCCCGAGACCCAAATCAAACCCCCGGGTATACTTTTCTGACTATCTCGACCCTTCCGGATGCGTTGGCGCACTCAAAACGACCATACGCACAACCTATAAAATATTCACTTTTATTAATCCACATTTAGTCCCGACACGACACAGGCGCGTCCCGACTTAAATTTCCACAATTGTCATTTTATTCACACGTGACAATATTATAAAAATAAATCTCATATATTACTATACTCATCCAGTAATATGCAACAAATAATATATTCCCAATAATTACTAACTCTTGTCACGCTAGTAAATATTTAAAACAACATTTCGGATTAAAATTAAATTAATTTATCTCAATTAAATTTAATAAATCCTTAAATTTAAAAGCCATGAAAATACGGGGTATTACAAACTAGTACTCTGGAAATAATGATATCCTTCTTTCTGACTTTGATTACTAGAGGATCATTATGGGGGTACAATACTCCTGAGAGGTCATTTTTAGAGAAGCCGATCACCAGCTTATCTTTGTTGACCTTCCTTGGACGATCTTCTTTCGCTAGATTGATCCTCCGTATATAGGAACAAGCTTGTACCTCATTAAGGTAAGCCTTCCTTTTAGCAGTATGATCTTCTCCTCTCGCATCTCCACCTGTAATCATTTGACAATCAAAAGAACCAAAGCTGAGCATGAATACCTCACGTTCTGGTTGCCTAGGTTTCTTGGATAGGTCATGATCATTCTCCTAATCATCTTCATGGGTCCTATTTTTCTCGTCTCTGGGCTTCCAAGGCGATTTTGACCTTTGTGGAGCTCCTTCATTGTTCTGCCGATCAACAAATTGGTTCAATTTGCCTCTTCGGATGAGAGTTTCAATTTCGTTTTGCAGAGCAATACAACGATTTGTCGTGTGATCGTGGCCTCTATGAAATTCACAGTATTTGGATTTATCCCTGTTGATAGGGGAGCTCCTGAACTTCTCGGGCCAATGTACATCTTTGTTATGTTTAATTTCCTCCAAAACATGGTGAATACCCATTATTATGGAGTGTAATTGTGTACTTCTTGAGCCGGTCTATAATCCCTTTTTCTTTGATTCCCTATGCTCCTTGAAATCTTTGTGCTCCTTTTTGTCAGTTTTTCTTTCATCTTTTGTTCCCGATCTCCGCTTAGCTATCATTGCCTCCTCTGCATTCATGATCTTGGTTGCCTTTGCCATTAACTATGTCATTGTCTTTGGGAGATCTTTAGCAAGCGTGTAGTAGAGTTTCTCAGGGAGCAGTCCACTCATAAGAGATGTTATAGCAGTCTTGTCCTCATAATCCATAACCTCCAACTTCTCGTTGTGGAAACGAGTGATGTAGTCTCCAGTACTTTCTCCTTCCTTTTGTCTCACACTGACCAAATGAGCTATCCTTGTTTCTAGTTTGTCCCCAAAGCAACAGTTGCTAATGAATAGCTTGTCCAGTTGATTGAAGCTGGAAATTTGCCCCTGAGGAAGGCTGTTGTACCAGATTTGAGTAGTACAAGTAATTATTTCGGAGAATGCTCTGCACCTTATCTCATCAGGGACGGCATATATGTTAGTTGCTGCCTGATATTACCCGATATGAAGGACAGGGTCAATATTCCCATCATATTTGGGTGTAACCACAAGGGCTTTAAACTTCACAGGAGTAGGGAAATCCACAATGGTTTGCACAAAAAGAGACCCTTTTACAAAGCTTCTTTGTAAAAGATTCTTGGCCTTTACCATTTCTCCCAGTTTATCTTCCAGTCGCTGGATGGAGCCTTTCCACGCATTATTGCCAACGTCAAACCTGTGTGTTGCTGCTTGATCGTTCACAGAACTTTCTTCCTGGGATTGTTGCTCGGCCCGAGCAATTCGTCGAGCATCTGATCTAGACTGGGCGGAGCCTTCCCTTTGATCGGTTGGTCGTCGAGTATTTCTTGACAATGCCCTGGGACCATTTATGTTCCCCCTGGGTCCCAAACGATCGAAAGGAGAAGTTCGGCTTAGCCTCTCTAAGACACTCAATCTCTCAGGAGAGTAGGATTATTCATTAAAGGACTCCGATGTCCTGAGCAACGAAGTTGACCCTGGACGATAGGAAGTATCTCTAGTGGTCCTTGATTAACTGTGCATGCTGCTTCTCGGTGGTGGCAGTGGCGGTGGCATGTTTTCACGAGTAGATAGGGAAGGTGCTCCTACTTGAAGAGTTTGTGCGAGTTGCCTGATGGTGTCCTACATAGCCTCTCGGCCTCTAGCGAGACTGGCCAGGAGCAAAAGGAACATACGGGATGCCATCGTTTTTTAGGCTTGATTCAGGAATATCAGCCATTTGAATGAATGAATGAATGAAAACGATTAGAAACACGTTCTCATTGACGACGTCAATCTGTTGATGCAAAAACACTATATATAATTGTTTGATCACAGATAAATAAGTAAATAAGAGACACAAAAGATTTTTAAAGTGGTTCGACTAAAGGGAAAACCCTACGTCCACTGTTGTATAATGCCTTGTGTTTGTTCAGTTATCTCTTGTTTTGTGTCCCCCTGGATGTAGGGATTACAATGTATTTATAGCCCCTGAGGGTGTGCACGAATCGGAATATTAAAGGATGAAATGTCTTTATAACATAGGCATTTACATTTGTACAATCTTCATAATGTATACAACTGCTGGCGTTTTATTGCCCCTGTTGGTCAGTTTCCTAGTGTTGGTCGGGTTTTTTTGTATGCCGGTCAACATTCTTGAACTCATTCTGATAAATAGGCCTTGCTGACTAGAACTAATGCCACGACGGATAACACGTCTATTTATGATTGGTCCACGTAATAGGATAATATTTTGTATCAACAGTTATTATTTGTTTGTTATGACAAATGGCATGGAATTTGGTTGGAATCCTTTCATTTATTATGTTTTTTGTGTGAATGGAATTTTCAAATTAAATAATTACAATGTGAAGCAAATACTTAAATGATCTAATCCATTATATAGGTAATAATATATCTAACAACGATAAACTTTATGATGAAATTTAGTTTCATGTTTTACGCGTTGAATTCTATTTATTATTTTGACTAAAAATTGATGATAGTTTGTAATTATTTAAAGTTTTGCACAGATAGAAAAGTATAATTTTTTAAATAAATAAAAACACATTTATCACTATAATTTTTCACCCGGATAAAATATATTTGTGGGTTAATTACACCTGTCCCTGAACTTTACCGTCCGACTTTACCTCCCTTTTCACTCTTACCACCCAAACTTTTTTATACTTGACCCTCTAAACTTTCAAAACGACTTCAAATACCCCTTAGCATTAACACATCATTTGTCCTGTACATGGGAGTATTTTTGTAAAAAAATAAATAAGTTTATTAAAAAATAAAAATTACAGAATAGATAAGTTATAAAATATTAAATATTTTGAAAATTATGGAGAGATTTTAATTTTTTTGGAATTAGAGAAAATATTTAAAAAATTGGAAATTGCGGAAAAAAATATAAATTACAAAAAAAATTCTTAAAATATCTAGAAAAATATTTCTTTCAAAGAAATTCGAAAATGATATAAAAAAACATTTGAAAATTTATAGAAGAGGTTGCACGAAAATATGAAGAAAAAAACTTCTAAAAAATTTGGAAGTAATTGAAAAAACTTTTTTAAAACTCTGAAAATAATAGAGAAAAAAATTACAAAGTATGAAAATATTCATACAAAATCTTAAAAATAGTTACAAATAATAGAAAAAACATTTCAAATTTTATAGAAAACCTTTTTAAAAAATGAAAGATTTTATAATTTCTGAAAAAATAATAATATTTCAAAGAACTTAAAATTCTGTAAATAATAAAAAAAATTAATAAGTACGAAAAATATTGAAAAAATGTCACAATAATCTGGAAATGATAGAGAAAAAAACAATTAAAAAGTTTCGAAATTAGAGAAAAATATTTATAAAAACTGGATATTACAAATTTGTTTTTATAGAATATAAAGAATATTGAAGAAAAACTTCTAAAATTATGTAAATAATTGAAAAATCATTTTAAAAGTTTTTTATTAAAAATAGAAAACTCTTTAAAAATCTGAAAATATTAAAAAATGCTTTTTAATAATCTAATATTATTAGAGGGGGAAAATAAAAATGAAAAAAAAATCAAGCCCTACAGAAACGAATTTCCAACCAAAAAAGGATTCCTGCCAAGAGGAAACAGAATTCGAGCAAAAAAATTCTACACTTCCAACAACACAAAAATAAAAAGAAATTTTCGGCAATAAAAATAAAGAATTTTTTAGCCAAAATAGACATGTTTCCTATTTAAAAAAAACTGAGCAAAAAAAATTCCAAAATTCTAGCAAAATGAAAAAAATATTTTCAATAGAAAAGAAAAAATAAACCAAATACCTTATTATCTCCCAAATAGATCTTGGATTTGAGCAAACAAAAAAAACAAATCAACAAATACATATGAAGATGGGAGAGAGAGATAGAGAATGTACAATTATATGCACCAGTCCCACGATTCTCTGAGCCAGAATCTTACACGATTTTTAAACCCATACCAAACCATCCGGGGAAACACCATGTCAACCCGCAGTCAACAGGTTGACGGTTTGGTAAAGTACTCAACCTTATGAATTTTCCAGCTTTACCACTCTCAGACAGTGGCACTTGCCCCCGCATCCTTACTCGCTCTTAAGTCAAAGTTCGAACAAAATTACTTATAAAGGAACAGACAGTAATTTATTTATTTGCTTCCTGAACTGAACTAAACTAAATTGGGTGTCGATGTCAATTACACCACGTTCCTATAGGGAAGAAACATAAAGCAGGTTACATCACCTAGCAGTGATGCAACCTGCTATAGACAACAATATAGGCAAATATTATGTCGTAATTGAAACATTGGTCTCCCTTTGACAAGCATCATTTGTTCCAAGCACACTACTGGCTGCCTACAAGGTCAGGATAACGCCGAACAACACACAGATTTAGAAGACACCAGACTACTTGCTTCATGGATGGGCGATCTTGAGGCCAACATTCCACACATCTCATTGCCAGTCTTGTTAGTTTGAGTCCATCACTGGTATAAAAACCAGGTTTCTTCTGTAGGCTTCTGTGAACAAGAGAATACTTGGATGGGACAAAACCCATGGCTGACTTCTTAGGTTCATACACTTCCTGGGCCCATTCATCAACAGAGAGAATGTCATAGTCGAATCTGTCTTCTTCAAAATACACCCTTTTGGCTATTAACATCAAAATCAGAGTACCAAATGCAAAAACATCAACTTTGTCCGACCATCCACCTGTCACCAAATTGTCAGAGTTACTCAGGAAAAAATAGCAGAAAAGATATTATAAAGGAGGAGAGACCATAAAGTAGGGCCAAGGAATGCCTCAAGAATAAAGATGGAAACAAATATAAAATAAGAACTACTTAATGGATAACAGAAAACCAATTCCTCTCAAAATGAGAAAAAGGTATTACTCCAACAGCTTTCAAAGCAATGTTAGCTAGACCGCAAATCGTATAGGTACCGAGAACAGGCACGCAATACGATGGGTGTACGCTGAGTCAGATTAGCGTGGTTCATATATTTAAGTGTCTTAGTTACTTGGTCCGGGTCCTTGTTGTTAAGGGCGCACCTCGGCTCCACGCTAACAAATGCATAATTTACTGTATTGCTAACTCAAGCAGTGCCCCTCATTACGACATGCATCTTGTGCACCTAGCCACTAGGCTCGAGGTGCTATGCATAAAAAAATAAAAATAAAAACCCCAACAACAAGAATGGGCAGATTGATATGTGTTGGATTCACGTAATTCTAATAGGGTTGAAATACTTCATTTTCTTTGTTCTTCTTCGTTTGTTTGAAATACTTGTATACTTTTTCTTTTGGTTACTAGTTAACATATGAAATTATAAATATTATATCATATCTTGACATAATTTAATTTTTGCATGTGATTTCTTAGATTTTATATCTCATCAGAACCATGATATTTAAAATTTAGAGCATGTAAAATCACTTTTATTATTTTTTTATAAAAATTGGGGAAGTATTATTGATAAAATGAAAACACTGTTAAAAGTAAAGGATTCAGTTTCTGCCATGACCAAAACACTGTTTCAAACATTCCCCCAATAATGCTGGGATAGCAAACATTGAAGAGCTGATGGGGAAAAGGGCTTAGATGAGGATTTATTTGATTTAAGATATTATGATATTTGTTAGTATTTATCTCGTAGTAATTATCCTCTATTTATCTTTAGTAATTCTCGTTTAGCATTACCTTTAGTAATTATTTCTTAGTAGAAATTTTGGCCCATAATTATCTGTAAAGCTCGTTGTTGAGGTCAGACTTGAATGAATGAAATTGATGAGTATTACCGAGTGGTGATTTAGTTAATTGATTAGTTGTAATTTCTTATTTATTCATGTAATTTGGGCTCATTTCTTGGGGCTTTTCTTTTTATATTCATCAATTTAGTGTAGGGAAAATTTCTTAACCGTTTGCCTGCACCATATTGGTATCAGATCTCTCACCCTCGCTGCCATCTCAATTTATTTCTTTGCATCGCCATTTCTTACTGTTCATCGCTGTCATTCAACAACTCATCTTCACAAACACCCAACAGCATTAAAACTTGATCTCGCTGCCTTCTCAACCCACATACTTGCAACTGTTATCCACTCTCATCTGCGAACACCATCACAATCCCCCTCTTACCCCTACGCCATCCACAACTTCCCTCTATAGGGGGTGGCGTTCCTCACTCTCCATGTCGCCCCCAATGCTGCCCCCCCCCCCCCCCCCCCCCCTCCCCGACCCTTCCTGTTCCTAGTAAAGATGGTACTGTTTTGATGGCTTTTCCAAATTTGCACTCATATGCTAAAATCCGATAACTAGGACACGAGGGCGGGGCGAGGAACACGGGGAAATCACCCCAGGAATCTCCCTTCAGATGCAAATCCTGTGGGTAAATTCCCTGTTGGGGGGATTCGAGGTCTAGACATCCCCAAGTTTGGACGAGGGAGATCGCACAAACAAATCACTTTCGACAAACAGAGCCCGCGTTGACCTTTTATCAAATAAATGCATCTCTTCCAGAAGTTTACGAGAAAGACAAATGATTCGGGATTGGGATAGAAAGAAATTTTTGGAAAGAAATCCATGCTTGTTGAAGGTAGAGTTTGGAAATAAAATAATTAATTCTGTCGTGTATCCTCGATTAATGCAGCCTCAAATGCTATGCTTCAATTGTCGATTATAGTATTGAGCGAAAGGCTACACCTCACGCCTTTTTGCTGAGGCGCGGGGGAAAAAAAACTCTTCTTCCGTCACAAAGTCTGTTTTTTTAAAGATAAAAGTTCTTCATTTTTCTAAAATTGCACTCAACTTAAAAAAAAATGTTGTTTTAATCTACTAACTCTTTTTTTTTTTTAATTGCTCTTAACTTATACTATTTACTATTGTAACTTGAAAGAAATTTTTAAAAAATAACCAATATATGAATGAAACTTAGAAAATTGATTTTGTCAATTTGATTTTGCATTGAATAATTTATTGTCATATTATAAAATAACCAATGTATATGAAACTAAAAAAAAAGATTTGGTCAATTTGATTTTGCATTGATTAATTTATTGTCATATTATAAAATTAGCAATATGTAAAAAAGTCATCTTGGGGGAACAAAAAAATGTTTGACAATGTGAGAAAGTCTTCAAAGATGTTTTTTTTGCAGTTTTATTTTATATTTATTTGTTACTTTATTTTTTATGGTCTTATGAGTATTTTTTTAATATTATTTTGGTTTTTTTTTTTGGGGGGGGAGGCTTACGCCTCTCCTCACTGAAGCCAAAACGCCTCGCCTCGCCTCACGCCTTTTTAAACATTGCTCATTATAGTCGAGTAGTTCTTTTCAACAGGGGAGAAATGATGGGAAACAAAAAGGGATTAGATGAGAATTTATTTCTTTTATTTATTTATTGTATTTAAGATATTAGGATATTTATTAGTATTTACCTCGTAATAATTATCCTTTAGTATTTATCTTTGGTAATTATCTTTTAGTATTATTATTAGTATTTGTCTCTTAGTAAAATTCTCGCCCTAAAAATAATTGTAACCCTCATTCTTGAAGGCAGACTTGAATGGGTGAAATTATACAATGGATTAAGGCCATATTTGTTACTTAATATAGACGCTTTAAAATGGTGTAAACGTTTTGTAGCAACATTGAAGTCAGACCATGTGTTTGTACCCTTAATTTCTCGCCTTTTACCTCGTATTCCATCTCTCTTAACAAAGTTTATTTCTAATAAATACTTCATGTGCAAAATAAATCTCATTAAGACTCTTCTTCTTCCGTCACGAAGTCTGTTTTTTTAAATATTAAAGTTCTTCATTTTTCTAAAATTGCACTCAACTTTTAAAAAAAATGTTGTTTTAATCTAATAACTCTTATTTTTTTTTAAATTGCTCTTAACTTATACTATTTACTATTGTAACTTGAAAGAAATTTTTAAAAAATAACCAATATATGAATGAAACTTAGAAAATTGATTTTGTCAATTTGATTTTGCATTGAATAACTTATTGTCATATTATAAAATAACCAATGTATATGAAACTATAAAAAATGATTTGGTCAATTTGATTTTGCATTGATTAATTTATTGTCATATTATAAAATTAGCAATATGTAAAAAAGTCATCTTGGGGGAACAAAAAAATGTTTGACAATGTGAGAAAGTCCTCAAAGATGTTTTTTTTGCAGTTTTATTTTATATTTCTTTGTTACTTTATTTTTTATGGTCTTATGAGTATTTGTTAATATTATTTTGGTTTTTCTTGGGGGGGAGGCTTACGCCTCGCCTCGCCTCGCCTCACTGAAGCCAAAACACATCGTCTCGCACCTTTTTAAACATTGCTCATTATAGTCGAGTAGTTCTTTTCAACAGGGGAGAAATGATGAGAAACAAAAAGGGATTAGATGAGAATTTATTTCTTTTATTTATTTATTGTATTTAAGATATTAGGATATTTATTAGTATTTACCCTGTAATAATTATCCTTTAGTACTTATCTTTGGTAATTATCTTTTAGTATTATTTTTAGTATTTGTCTCTTAGTAAAATTCTCGCCCTAAAAATAATTGTAACCCTCATTCTTGAAGGCAGACTTAAATGGGTGAAATTGATGAGTATTATTGAGTAGTGATTTAGTTAATAGACTAGTTATAAATTCTTCTTTATTTCAGTAAGTTGTGCACATTTTTTAGGGAATTTCTCTTTCAATTGCAATTCAGTGTATGGCAAACTTCTTAATAGGTTGTCCTGCACCAAAAGCAACTTATACAATGGATTAAGGCCATATTTGTTACTTAATATAGACGCTTTAAAATGGTGTAAACATTTTGTAGCAACATTGAAGTCAGACCATGTGTTTGTACCCTTAATTTCTCGCCTTTTACCTCGTATTCCATCTCTCTTAACAAAGTTTATTTCTAATAAATACTTCATCTGCAAAATAAATCTCATTAAGACTCTTCTTCCGTCACGAAGTCTGTTTTTTTATATTAAAGTTCTTCATTTTTCTAAAAGTGCACTCAACTTAAAAAAAAATGTTGTTTTAATCTACTAACTCTTATTTTTTTTTAAATTGCTCTTAACTTATACTATTTACTATTGTAACTTGAAAGAAATTTTTAAAAAATAACCAATATATGAATGAAACTTAGAAAATTGATTTTGTCAATTTGATTTTGCATTGAATAATTTATTGTCATATTATAAAATAACCAATGTATATGAAACTATAAAAAATGATTTGGTCAATTTGATTTTGCATTGATTAATTTATTGTCATATTATAAAATTAGCAATATGTAAAAAAGTCATCTTGGGGGAACAAAAACATGTTTGACTATGTGAGAGTCTTCAAAGATGTTTTTTTTGCAGTTTTATTTTATATTTCTTTGTTACTTTATTTTTTATGGTCTTATTAGTATTTTTTTAATATTATTTTGGTTTTTTTTTTGGGGGGGGGGGAGGCTTACGCCTCTCCTCGCTGAAGCCAAAATGCATCGCCTCGCGCCTTTTTAAACATTGCTCATTATAGTCGAGTAGTTCTTTTCAACAGGGGAGAAATGATGGGAAACAAAAAGGGATTGGATGAGAATTTATTTCTTTTATTTATTTATTGTATTTAAGATATTAGGATATTTATTAGTATTTATCCCGTAATAATTATCCTTTAGTACTTATCTTTGGTAATTATCTTTTAGTATTATTTTTAGTATTTGTCTCTTAGTAAAATTCTCGCCCTAAAAATAATTGTAACCCTCATTCTTGAAGGCAGACTTGAATGGGTGAAATTGATGAGTATTATTGAGTAGTGATTTAGTTAATAGACTAGTTATAAATTCTTCTTTATTTCAGTAAGTTGTGCACATTTTTTAGGGCATTTCTCTTTCAATTGCAATTCAGTGTATGGCAAACTTCTTAATAGGTTGTCCTGCACCAAGAGCAACTTATACAATGGAGTAAGGCCATATTTGTTACTTAATATGGACGCTTTAAAATGGTGTAAACGTTTTGTAGCAACATTGAAGTCAGACCATGTGTTCGTACCCTTAATTTCTCGCCTTTTACCTCGTATTCCATCTCTCTTAACAAAGTTTATTTCTAATACATACTTCATCTGCAAAATAAATCTCATTAAAACTAACAAAATACAACTGTACAGATTGAGAAGTCTCGAAGTCAATTGACTTTGGGATGTGTGATGACTCGTATACAAGTTCCAAATATCTCAAGTTAGAACTTTCCCGATTAAGAGTGTTTGGCAATGTATAATCAGCAACGGAAGAAAAAGAAAAGGAAACAATAATTTGAATCATCACTTAAACTTATGATGATGGCATTAAACATATTGGTAAGTACAGAAATAGGCATATAGCAATAACTTGACATACGGAAACGGTAATCCAGATCGATATAGCCGTAGCATCCCCACAAGTATTGATGTGGAAGGAATCTCCGATCAGGAAATATTCCACCGGAAATCATACCGAAGTCGAATAGTTTTGGATTGCAGTCCTACAAACAAAAAAGCTTTAGATACTTCGCATAATGTAATGCTTCTCAGGGAAGCCAGTGCATGTACAAACCAAGTAGATACAGGACACAACTGCGAACCTGGTCAAGCATTATATGCGCCGCATCAATATTGCGAATCAGGTAACGCAAGTCTGGTAATTTCTGTACATGCATACGTTCAAGAAGGCGTGCGAACCCAATAATAACCTTGATCCTTTGTACCCACGTAAAGCTATCTACGAAAACAGAAAAAAGGTATGAATCATCTTACTGTTTAAACATCTCATTTGTAGAATTTTTTCTGCAAGTTTATAAGCATTGTAGCACAATTGAAAAGAAAATATCTCCCCTGTTAAAGAATATACTAATATAATCTTCACACGAAGTGACTACTTCTCATCATGCCAAGCTATTAACAAGGTCCTCACAAACTGTCATGCCAAGTCAATTCTTGAAATTCAAGGCGCACTAGCAATAATATCTTGTAGCAACAATATGCAAATGATTAGAGTGGTTAAAAGAAGATATACCTTTGAGTACAAGGTTATAAACAGAATCCAGCGGCTTGAGATCATAAACAACGCCGAGTTGTTCCTCACCTTCACAGCAATGGCCAATTAACTTGGGCTCATTCGGATGATATCTCACTTTTGAATGCCCGAGTAAACGGATTTCATCCTGCCAGTTAAAACCTAACATCAAAATCCCCAGAATATAAATTAGAATGAGAAGGAGAAGGAGAATATCTGGCCTGAAAACATACTTTGTATCTTTTTTCATTATCTCCTTCAAAATACACATAGATTTTAGGATCTTCCCATTTCTTGACTGTCACCTGTTGTGAACCGATGAATCCTCTGTAGACTTTGCCAAACTGGAACTTTCCGATGAAATTGTCTTTCACTGAAGTTGTCTGTGTAGAGTTTTAAGTCCTCATACGACAATGATCTAAGTGTCTCACATTCCATCCCTGGATATTTGAATTTAAAACAAGAGAACGAAAAATACGAATTATACTAAAATGTGTCTATAACCGTTATAAGAGTTATTAAAAATGTCAAGTATACATGAATAAGCAGTTAAAAATGTTAGCCATACATGAATAAGGTAGTATCTACAACCCCCTGGTGATGTGATATATCATGGCTTAAGCGAAAAAGAAAAACTCAAATATTCAATTAATCAAACGGCCTTTGGGAAGTGTTCTCTCCATAGGTCTCAAACAACATTGGCGGTCCCAACACTCTCACATTTTCCTCATCTAATTTTAAGCCCTAAATACCATGGGCGGATCCACATGGAAGGAAGGTGGGGCAAGTGCCCCACCCTGAATCTCAAATTCAAATTTTTACCCCTAGAAAATTGTAAATTTAGAGTTGTGCCCCACCCAAAAAAAGAAAAAAAATTCAAAATTTTACCCCTAAAAAATTTTTAACCCTAAAAAAAATACGGGGACTCTCGCCCCCAAACCCCCGGCAATGGTTCGTGCCCCCACCCGAAATAAATTCCTGGATCCGCCTTTGCTAAATACAATGGCGAATTAATAATTAGCCTCAAATACTCGATCAATTCCACGCCCTTAATACAATACTCAACAAATTTCATATGCAAAAGTAATTTCAAACATCCAGTGGGGGTGTCCATATATGCACCAATACAATACATAGAATTAAAAAAATTTATTGAACTGGGACGAAAAATAATTCATAATGCATTTGGTAAGAAAAAGAATCAAAAACCTCAATCAGTGAGTGGTTAAAGGGCCGCAACAATCGACTAGTTCCGCTCAGAATTCAGTCGAAAAAGGGGAGCCAATAGAACCCCTCATTAGAATACAAATCTAATATCAAAAACCTAATGATGTGTTATGGTAGAACCCCGTTTGGAAGAAGACCCCCTTATTTATCGGACGAACTGCCGGGCCCGGAATCGAAAATCTCTCCTAAAATGGGAACGAAAAAAAAACATAACGTAATTATTGAGTTCATTTTACCTCCTCAATTGGTCTAGGGATGGCAATTTAACCCGAACCGTAGGAGTCCCGCCCCGCCCCGCCCCTAATGGGGCGGGTTTTAAAACCCGATTAATGAATTAGGAGCGGATATGGGTTTAAGAAAAAAATCCGTTTATTAAATGGGGCGGGTTAGGAGTTAGCTGAAATAAAACCGCCCCGCCCCGTTTAACTTATGCTTATATAAATATCCTTTATATGTATGTTAATTATAATTAAATTATATATATATATATATACACACACACACTCACACACTAAAAAAAATCTTTATATGTATGTTAATTTTGTAAAAGATTTAAGTGAAAATTTGAATTGACAATTGGGGGATTGTCTCACTTATTGGAATACGAGTCATTGTATACCTCTAAGACTATAATGTAATATTTTTAATTTTACTATTTTTAAAATTAACGCAACCCGTAGGAGCCCCGACCCGCCCCGTTTATTAAATGGGGCGGGTTAGGAGTTAATTTTCAAAAATCCTAACCCGCCCCGCCCCGCCCCGCCCCGTTTATTAAATGGGGCGGGTTAGGATTTTTGAAAACCCGCCCCAAACCCGCCCCGTTGCCATCCCTACCGAACATATATGACTAAATACAAAAATTTTATTGTAATCGAATTTTTAACATAATTTTTGTCGATTTAATGACGTGTCGATTTGCTATTGGTTGGTTTATGGCGCTCACGTCAGTGGAATCTCAAAATCAATCAATAACAAGCCGACACGTCATTAAATTGACAAAAATTATGTCAAAAATTCGATTACAATAGAACTACTCGATTAAATAATGTACCTCATAGTTTTCAGTGAATTGTCCATGTCCGAGGGTCATATAGCCCTCATTAAACACCTCCAACAAATTTGAACTCACAAATGAGCACTCAACAAAAATGACTCTCGTACGACCCACAAATTAAGACATCAATAAAAAATTCTAACTCTGCCCCTTTGAGTAAGTCCGTGGTGATCCACCCTGGCTTGGTCCAGTGGTAAGGATAGGCTTCACTCTGGCCATTGGTCATGATTTCGATCCCTCCCCACGGATACCTACCCCTGTTGGAGGGCTTCCTCAGGGCTGTGTGGTTAGGCGCACGGTCGTGGGTTCGATCCCCCGCAGGGTTTACCAGTATTTAAGCGGGGCTCGTGTGTGAGGTGGACATGCGCAGTGCCCCCCCTGTTTAGCTTGCACGAGGGAGTCCAAAGGGCTCGTTCGTGTGGAGGTTCAGGGTTATCAAAAAAAAAAAAAAAAAAAAAAAAAAAAAAAAAAGTAAGTCCGTGGTGGCACCAATTACTTTTCTTTGGAGTCCGTTTGATAGTCAAATTTGTCATGGTAAGTGGCAAATAAATGGATAAATATGGTATTTGTCCACTTTTTAGTCTATTTGATAGCAAAGTTTACATATACGCTATTTGCCCATGTACAACACCTCCAATGCATAAAAAGTTGATAAATTTTGCTTTGTTATTTGAGTGAGAAACATTTGTCAAACAAATTTGACACATCTTACAAGTGCTTTTTTTATTTTTTTATGCTAAAATATTTTTAAAACTGTTTTATAAACTATTAAAAAATTGTTTTAAATAAATAAACTGTTTTAAATCAAAAAACTGTTTTATAAAAAATATTTTAAAAAACGTTTTTAAATTGTTTTAAAACTGTTAAAAACTATTCTAAAACTGTTTAAAAAATGTTTTAAAACTGTTAAAAAAATGTTTTATCAAAAACCTGTTTTAAAACTGTTAAAAACTGTTACGAATAATTACAAAACTGTTTCGAATATTGTAAAAAATATTTTATAAAAATGTTGTTAAAAAACTATTTTAAAAATTATTTTTAAAGATGTTTTGATAATGTTTTATAAAAACTGTTTTTGAAATGTTTTAAAAACTGTTAAAAAAATTGTTTTATAAACTGTTATAAATAAAAAAAACTATTTTATAAAAAATGTTTTTAAATTGTTTTAAAAACTGTAAAAAAAAACTGTTTAAAAATGTTTTAAAAATAATTTAAAATCTATTTTAAAAAATGTTTTATAAAACTGTTTTATTAAAAACCTGTTTTACGATTTTATAAAACTGTTTTGGTAAAAGGTTTAAAAATTATTTTGAATAATTAAAAAATTGTTTCGAATATTGTAAAAATTGTTTAAAAAAACTGTTTTATCAAAATGTTTTAAAAACTGTTTTATAAATGTTTTAAAAACTATTTTAAAAACTTTAAAAAAAATGTTTAAAAGATATATAAATAAACTAATTGGATTAACTTTAATTTCGCCTAATTGTTGTTTTTTTTATAGCCTCGTGTGCCATGGCAAATTTTACCCGTGAAAAATTTTGCCATCTCCACTTTTGTCAACTTTTGAATCAAATGGACCGTTATAGATTACATATATAAATATACACATGTATGCGGGGGTTAAATTTTAACTTTTTAGACTTATTTTTTAAACTCTGAAATGAAATACTTGGTGTATATTCATTAGACATACAATAATTAATTTGTTTTCTTGGTTGTTTTCCAGTTGTTGGCGTTTTATTCTTAAAATTATTTTTTATGACATTCATTGTTTATTAATAAAATATTATCATAGCTCGTTATGAAATATGAATCATATTTGTGGGAATGTCTTATACTTGTTTATAAATATATTGCATATGTCAATCATTTATACTTTATAGGAATTCTGGTGAGTTGGATTTATCTCATTTACAAAAAAGATTAGAATTCTAGTGAGTTGGGTTCATCTCATTTGTACTTGTAATATGTAATATCTGCCTAATCATGTTTGAAATGTTTTAAGCTTTAAATGTGAATTTTATTTCACAACGGAATTGGGATGCTTGACGGGTAATTCTAATTAGCAGTAGTGCGAAGCTAATTTAAATTTAATCAAAAGTTTAACTACCTCATATTTAATTGAATAGTTTTTTAATGATAATTCTCGTATTCCAAAATGTGCTCAACTTTCAGCCCACGTGTTTCGATCTTAAAGGACAATAAACTAATTGGAATGAATTTTATAGACTATAAATGAAACGTAGATGATGTCCTCATTATTGAAGGTTACAAGTTTGTTTTAAGTGAACTATCCACGCCAAGCCTAGTGAGGAGGCATCTGAGTCGAATGTCCAGGCTTACCAGAAATAGAAGAAATATGATATATAGCTCAATGTTGTTTATTGGTGTTATCCCATAAATATAGCCAAGAAGGGGGTGAATTGGGTATTATAAATTTAAATGGCTATTTGAAACTTTTTGAATTTCTCTAATGCAAGATTGATTGCATGGGACAATTCAACTAGTAACAAAGCAATTAATCAAATAATAAGTAATGAGGTTATACAATTAACAACAATAATTAAGAGAGAGTTAAGAGAGACTTAACGAATCGAGATCTTAACATGGTTCGACCTTGCCTACATCCACACTCGAGACAGTACTCGAAAAACTTCAATATCACTGATCAACTAAGGTAGAATCAACAACGTCACACAGATTTATCACACCTTATAAGGATTCATCACACCTCACAATGATTTATCACACCTCACAACCATAACCAACACGAACTCCCAGCCGCTATGGCAATTTAGGTCATGAAGATACAATAAAGTTCAACTATAGTAACAACAATAAGTATTCTAACCAAACTATAAAGAAAAAACTGCTTAAATAAGCAATTGGTCAAGTGGGTTTTTACTTTATCTTTTTAGAAAGTAACTTTCAAACAATCACAAGTATAATGTTTCAAGGGTTAAGCTTTCGTATATTTAGCACGAGTGGGTAAGGTACTGGTAACTTTGCTAAAGGGGTATGTATTCGAACTTTTGCTCAAGTGGGTTTTCTTGAAGCTTTTGCTTTAATGGAGTTTTTGGGACTAAAACTTCCAAATGAGTTTTGGGACTTGATTTCTCTTTCTAGAAACTTAAGGATGGAGTGACATAAGCTTGATGATGCAACTTTCACTCTTGGAATAATTTTGTAATGGCTTGTGTGTTTTGGAAGAGAAACAAAGGGTTCCTTTTATAGCATTTCAAAAATAAATCGTTGGAGGGTAGTTTGGTAATATGAGAGAACTTTGGTATTTTAAAATTCAAAATAGAGTCATTGAAAATCTTTGCCCAAACTACCCTTAGGGTCATTTTACACATACAAAGTCGACTGCGTACGAAGGGGAACATTTAAATTTTTTATTATTATTATTATTTTTGGCCTAAGTGAAAAAGTTAGAATGTAATGGACTAAAATACCCCGTCTTGGAGTCAAATCCATCCTCTTTTGGAGTCGACTCTATAGGGGGAAGTGGTTTTTTGCATCTTTTCGTCTAGAAAAGGTTTAGGGAAATCGTTTAGGGTTTGGACGTGATTTTGTGAGATTGCTTACTTTTTTACAAATACCTCTAAACCTTTGAATCTTAGGATGAACTTTTCTTTATTCTTTTGGTCTCTTATTTTTTTATTAATAATTATTAAAATTATACTTAAGCTTATTTTGGTTTGATGATATTCTAATTGCTTGGTTGACTAACTTCTTTGGAACATGGAAGGTTTTGTTCGTTCTTTTCATGGATGAGTACGGTTGTTTAATTTTCACATGTCTTTCTTTGCTTTGATTATGAACTCATGCTATGGAAGGATTTGGACCAAATGAGTTGTTTTCATTGGTATTGGCTTGCTTGAACATGTATGGCTTAATAGGGGATGAGATTGCTTTGCATGATTTATTTCTTTTGTGACTTGTAGGAACATGGCTTAGTTTTTCATGTCATGCATATTCATTTGCAATGCATGTAATCTTGATGTATTGGCTTCATGGATAGTATGCTCATTGTCGTATATCTCATCATGTATAGAGTTTTTCTTTTTATCTCAAGCACATTAGAGAGAATATATTGAAGTATGAGCACATATCTATCGTGTTGTTATCATACAAAATTCTTTTCTTTGAAATACTTTCACAATATCTCCCTTTTTTATGATGATAATACCATTGATGTGGTATGGGGAAATGGTTTCATCGGTAATTGGTACTCCCCCTTTGTTGTTTTACCGTCGCCCCCTCTTAGTTGTGTTTTTTACCTTTTATTTTTTTTCTCAAAATTATCTTTTCTATCCCCCGTTGTCATTAGAAAAAAGGCGGGTTTTTTAAAGTGTATTTTGGAGAAATTACGGTAGTCGACATGTGCGGAAGTGAACTTTCTAAAAATATGGTTACTGCAACATATATGGTAATATACAAATTATATGCATGGATTGAAGTAGTGTTTCATAAATATCTAAACAATGTCATTTAGACTTGTCACACCAAGATCACATCGGATGGCATAAAATATATCTTTGCAATGAGATTTGGTAAAGATATCGGTGCGGTTGTTTGCGGCGTAAATAAACTTGAGAGAATGTGCACGTAAAGAGCAATAACTGAAATTAAAAATTACACCAAAATGGAGGTAATGTTTGATTTTAATTTAAATTCATGCAAAAATTAACGTCTAATTCAAAAAGTAATGATTTACAAGTTGTTTTAACTTAGCAAAATATGTTCGTGAAGCATATAAGATAAATCAATATGTGGAATTGTAACACAATTTAGACGAGGTTTTACATGAGGCAAAAACACTTGCGGGAAAAACCTCAAGACAAACTAATACCTTCCACTATATAGTAAAGTTTTTAGAAATGGATAAATGACTTACAAACTTGAAATTCTCCTGGACTTAATAATGCATAACCTCCACAAGATATTTTTTTCACCTTCTAGCTAGATGAGCAAGCATAGTCTACTCTTCGAACACTCACCGCGTAGCGGGTGTCAACTTTCATTGATAATGTTGTGTTCGCACTAAATCTTCAGATATTCTTTAAAGTTGAAGAAAAAATTTTATTCCAAAGGAACAAGTGAAAAGCCACTAATATAGATTCAACTTCATAGGACGTGAGAGTTCTAAAGGTTGAGGAAAGTTTCAAAGAAGTATTTGGCTAACCAAAATAAGTTCACAAAGTATCTTTGAGATAACAAAAATATTTAAAGTTTCTCAAGAACAAATTTTACTAAATATTTTGTTCAAGTCTTGAGAAGAAGTAATCAAATTTAAAATAACTTTTAAACATAACAATGGATATCTCAAAAATACAAAGAAGCTTTTTGCTCTTAAGAAAATTTGATTTCTTTAGCTTTATATATAATGAAAACTATTTTTCTAAATATCTTAACCTTATTTTATTACGGAGAAGAAGATGAATTAAATAGCTATTTTCAAAATTGTGGACATAACCACTCAAACCTCATTCTTGTATACACAATAGTTTGCTTCTTCAACATAATAAAATATATGGATGAAAAATAGAATCTTCATGTTTTACAACACAATCTTTAAGAAATATTGACGTTTTACGCTAGATCTGAAGTTATCACCGTTACAGTGAAGAAATGCTCCTCTCTAGCGAACCTACAACAAAGCCAGGTCACATAAGAAGACAAATATTTTGAACTTTGACAAAAGCACCAATGAAGAACCACTTCGTTGCAACGAATCTGTAGTGAGGTAAATGATTGAGTGCGAAAAGTAACGCGTGTAAAGACGCAAATCGTTGTTTTCGTTTCGCCAACTCAATACAAAAACCTAAGTTACTACTACACTTGCGAGGCAAGCACAGCGGTAAGTCGGGTATCGAGAATCCACAGGGACAAGTTGTTAGAATTCAAGTGATTTAATACTCCGGAATAAAAGTGTAAAAGATGATTACAAACTAAAAGGAAAAGTTAATCTAGGAAATGTGTTGAAACTAGATTATGAAAGCGAGTAAAACTATAGGTTGCGTCGAATATCCCTCACCCGAGTTAATTAGTATAAAATGGTCACATGGGTCGACGAGTTATTACAAATGCATCTCGTTTCGACAGTCAATTAAATCAAGGGTTGTTACGCCCTAAATCGTCATAAAAGCCTAATAAGATTTTGGCGTCAACAAATATCCCGGAAATTACGCGCGAAAGGTCGTAAGCACGGGACATACATGATATGCCCCGTCAAATCTCCTAGGCGTAATAACTAGGACAACACACTCGATATAGACCCATAAACTCCATCACCAAAGCAAAGCAACGCGTCAACCCGAGTGAGTTCAATTCAAACACAACCTAATTTAAATTACCTAGAAAGCATGTTAAAAACGCGGTAAATGGAAAGAGGTAAATAAACGCGGTAAAATTACACTACAAAGCAAGTAATCAAAGCATGTAAAGAAAGCATGTAAACCTAAATTAGAAAGCTTGTAAATTAACTAAAAAGCAATAAATGAAGAAATACAAACTATATTAATGGAGAGGATGATGAATAGTCAACATTCAAGCCCAAAAGTGTGTCAATCCAAGAAGAAATGAAGAAGAACTAAGCAATTCACCCAAACCCTAACTATTCTATCTTCTAAAACTATCTAAAAACGTTCACCCTTGTTTATTACATCAACATTGGCTTATATACCAAGTGGGAATTAAATTAGAAAAGAAAAGAGAAAAGAAAAGCAAAATATCTGCTGAAAAACAGGAGGTCGATCGATCTACCATTTGGTCGATCGATCGATCAAGCAGGGGCAGACTGCATTTTCCCCTGTTTTGGCTTGCATTTCTCCTCCACTAAAATCGCCGTAACTTCTTCGTTCTGAATCGGAATCACGCACCGTTTGCGGCCACGCGAAGCTTGAGAGGAGGGCTACAACTTCCATGAAGATGTTGGGCCGGGTTCCCAATCAGTAAAATGACTAAAATGCCCTTGAACGTGCGGTTGTGTACGGAAATAGAGCGGAACGCGTCCGAAGTTCACACTTAGCATCCAATTACCTACAAAAGCTTAATTAACCCCTGCAAAACATGTTAACATAGAAATACGAGGTTGTCTGGTTAACGAGCATAAATATAGGGAATAAGATACCCGAGGGGGCTAAAATGCGTCCGTTCGGAGGATGAAATACGTAGTATTTGCGTATTATCACACTCCCTAACTTACACATTGCTAGTCCCTAGCAATGAAATAGGATGCAACAAGAACTACAAGCAAACCAAAATCATGAGATAGTACAAAAGTATAGTATAAAAGTAATAAAAAGATAAGGCCACTTTCGCGGGCGATTCGATTGCATTTAGCGTATGTAATAAGCCGTTAAACCCCTAGGTCACCCTAGTGGACGAGTGTCGTCTCGTGAGGGTTTTCTGAGATGGTACCCACAAACATCACATGGTTTCCTCAAAAAATGCCCAAACCAACATGTGACAAGCCCAACAATGGCGAAAAAGATTTCATACGCATTATTAGCACATTGAATGAATTCAAACAAAAGTCCAAATCATTAACATTATAGAATGCACCTCATTGAATTGAAACCTTAAAATGTGGGAGGGGAGCGAGCATATGCAAAGTGTGATTTGGCAAAAACTTAAATAAACCGGATACTAAATTAAAGCAAGCACATATTCAATCCTCGCGGGCATTACACTCATCAAGTGAATTAACTCGAAACAGGGAGGTAACACACGGGACATGCGGGCTAAAGAGTAAATGTAAATGGAAACTAGGCCGCACACATGTCACAGAAGAAGAACACTATATATAAACTGAAAAATGTAATCTCAATGAAAGGATACCACACACTAAAAGAGGCGAAATGCATTTTCACAGATTATCAAAACTATTATGACTTTTAAATTACATCAACCAAAGATCACATAGGACTTTACTAGGGTTGCAATGTAGGTATGGCTAGGGTATGAAATGAAAGGAATGTATGTACGGATTCAAAGTGTTCGGGATGAAAACTCGGGATAATGGGAAAATGCGGGCAATAACAAAATTGGAAAAACAAGTTCCAAAAAGGCATTAGATATATCATCGGGGAGAGTAATCAAAGCTTATTGAACTATATACAACAATACAAACTTCTCTTTCTTTTTCTTTTCTTCTTTTTTCTCACTTTTTCTTTTGCTTTTGCTTTTTGCTTTCTCTTTTTCTTCACTTTTTTCACTATTTTCTTTTCTTTACTTATCAAACTCTCATATGCCTAAATTGCAACCGGCATCATAACAACATCATTCAATACCAAGTAACATTCCAAAACAAAGGTATGGAAAGTGTATGTATGGGCTAAAACTCCAATTTAGAGTTAGTTATGGTAATGGGGTTATGAAACGAAAGGCTAATATTTAGGCTCAAAGGGGTTAACGAGGGTAAACATATAAGGGTGAGGTCAAGGCTAATATGGGTGATATATCAAAGAGGGCCTATGATCATTTCACAAAGTTTACGCAATTCTCGAATCAAAACAATATATGAAAATCATGATCAAGTAACACATTTCAAGTATGAACTCAATTAATGAACGGTCAAATGAAATAATAGTGAGATTAACAACGAATTCAACGTTTTCAATGAGAAAAGAATAGTGTATACACTCACAAATGACGAAAGGTACAAAGCTTACTCGGTGTAAGTATATACAATGCAACAAAAGATTACCGAGTTATAAAAATCTTAAACCAAATCAATGTAACAATAAAAATGCATGTGCTCATGGGATTAAAGTTTAATTCATGAAGTTATTCATAATATCAATAAGTGAGACTAAAGTCTAATAACTTCTAAAATCGAGAACATGCATCATTGGGTTGTCTATTGGATCGGGCAATTATTGAAATTTTTCATCGGAAACAAATGCAAAATGCCCAAAAAAAAAGAAAAAAGAAAGAAAATCTTTTTGAAATTTTTGAATTTTTCTAAGAAAAGCATACTAAGTAACTAACATGTGAGCAAAAACATGGACTAAAATAAGAAATGGATAGAATATCCCACACCCCCTAACTTAAAACTTGACATTGTCCTCAATGTGAATTAAGAACCAAGTCAAAGAGAGGAAAATAGCGATATTACCCAAACGTGGAGCGATTCCCATAAGAACAAGTCCAAAGAATCTACAAAACAAGTTAGTACCCAGCATAGCAAAAACAAATAACAAAAAGTTAACTAATTACATTAAACTAAATTAACAAGGAAAGAAAAAAAAATAGAAAGAAAGAATAAAAAGCTAACTATATACAACCTACTATTTAGGCTTCACACTAAATATACACTAGAAGTCTAAATAGCTGAGGGTCCACCATAAGAACGATTTGACCTTGGAGGATAACCGGTGTACCCTCACATACAAGCATGCCCTCCGAAAAATATGAATTCCGTTTTAACAACGGAAGGCATGTGTAAGGCGAAAGAAATGAACCATCGCTAATTAAAAGTTTTGGTGGGACGATGGGGGGTTTGGATTGCACGGGTGACAAAAACAAGTGGGGACCGAGAAAAGCCGAATATCCTCCCAAGGATTTTGAAGTTGGAATGGGAGGCGGCGCACACAAAGGCAAAGATGCGATCGTGGAGGGCGACTCGAGCAAGTACTCCTCATCGGCGATAGGGTTTAAAACATTAAAGTTCGAAATCGAATCATCGGGTACTTGTTCCGGTGGGGTAATAGAGAATGAAAACGGGGATGAAAGAAATTCAAACTCATGAGATGAATCATCATCGCATGAAGTTGGAATTTCAAAGGAAATAATATCATTTTCAATGAAATGTTCTTCTTTGGGGGCCAAAGAAGAAATCATTTCATTGCATATAGATATTACGTCATTTTCATCCTCACTTTCAATATCTATTACGAGATGGGCAAAGTCTAGAATGGCTTGTTCCAAAGTAGGTACAAGTACCTCATTTGGTTCAAAACATTCCTCGACTTCAAAAGTCTCGGAAGCAAAATCGTTGTCGGACTCAAATAATAAATCCAACTCATGTTCCCACGAACGATTTTCTTCCCGATAGCGATTTTCAATTTTCTCATTTTCATACATACGCAAGCCCTCACCGAATGTCATGGGTCGAGGTGCGGATGCATGAAAATGGGAACTTTGAAAATTACCATCGGACTTAATCGAAAACTCATTATTATAGGAATTTTGAAAACTATTCGAATTCGTTTCAAAACTCCTATTATAAGGAGGTAAAGGCCCAAAATCATTATCATCATCATCAAAATTCCAATAACCTAAATTTTGACTTTCGTTATACTCGCCCAAAGTCCTATTTGAATTTGTTACACTTTGGGATTCTAAGTATTCACCGAAAGTCATAGGTTTGCGAGAATTTTGAGAATTATGACAAGGATTACCGAAAGAATTGGAATAAGACATGCTTACCCCAAAAATGGCTCGAAGTGGCGGATTCCACGAAGTAAGTGCGCGCGGGAAAAATTCGAGCGTTTCTAAGTGCTCAAATGTGGAAGTCCTGCAAAATATTATCAAATAATACAAATAGAAAGAAAATACTATGAAATACTAAATCAAATAAAGTCTAAAACAAACTCATCCCCGGCAACGGCGCCATTTTGATCGAGTGCGAAAAGTAACGCGTGTAAAGACGCTAATCGTTGTTTTCGTTTCGCCAACTCAATACAAAAACCTAAGTTACTACTACACTTGCGAGGCAAGCACAGCGGTAAGTCGGGTATCGAGAATCCACAGGGACAAGTTGTTAGAATTCAAGTGATTTAATACTCCGGAATAAAAGTGTAAAAGATGATTACAAACTAAAAGGAAAAATTAATCTAGGCAATGTGTTGAAACTAGATTATGAAAGCGAGTAAAACTATAGGTTGCGTCGAATATCCCTCACCCGAGTTAATTAGTATAAAATGGTCACATGGGTCGACGAGTTATTACAAATGCATCTCATTTCGACAGTTAATTAAATCAAGGGTTGTTACGCCCTACATCGTCATAAAAGCCTAATAAGATTTTGGCGTCAACAAATATCCCGAAAATTACGCGCGAAAGGTCGTAAGCACGGGACATACATGATATGCCCCGTCAAATCTCCTAGGCGTAATAACTAGGACAACACACTCGAAATAGACCCATAAACTCCATCACCAAAGCAAAGCAACACGTCAACCCGAGTGAGTTCAATTCAAACACAACCTAATTTAACTTACCTAGAAAGCATGTTAAAAACGCGGTAAATGGAAAGAGGTAAATAAACGCGGTAAAATTACACTACAAAGCAAGTAATCAAAGCATGTAAAGAAAGCAAGTAAACCTAAAATAGAAAGCTTGTAAATTAACTAAAAAGCAATAAATGAAGAAATACAAACTATATTAATGGAGAGGATGATGAATAGTCAACATTCAAGCCCAAAAGTGTGTCAATCCAAGAAGAAATGAAGAAGAACTAAGCAATTCACCCAAACCCTAACTATTCTATCTTCTAAAACTATCTAAAAACGTTCACCCCTGTTTATTACATCAACATTGGCTTATATACCAAGTGGGAATTAAATTAGAAAAGAAAAGAGAAAAGAAAAGCAAAATATCTGCTGAAAAACAGGGGGTCGATCGATCTACCATTTGGTCGATCAATCGATCAAGCAGGGGCAGACTGCATTTTCCCCTGTTTTGGCTTGCATTTCTCCTCCACTAAAATTGCCGTAACTTCTTCGTTCTGAATCGGAATCGCGCACCGTTTGCGGCCACGCGAAGCTTGCGAGGAGGGATACAACTTCCATGAAGATGTTGGGCCGGGTTCCCAATCAGTAAAATGACTAAAATGCCCTTGAACATGCGGTTGTGTTCGGAAATAGAGCGGAACGCGTCCGAAGTTCACACTTAGCATCCAATTACCTACAAAAGCTTAATTAACCCCTGCAAAACATGTTAACATAGAAATACGAGGTTGTCTGGTTAACGAGCATAAATATAGGGAATAAGATACCCGAGGGGGCTAAAATGCGTCCGTTCGGAGGATGAAATACGTAGTATTTGCGTATTATCAGTAGGTCGTAACTTTCTCTAGAGTTTTTGAACCAATATTTTCTATCTAAGAGTTTGAAAGAACTTTGGAAAACACTTCAAGTATTTTTGTTCACAATCCAGAGCACTCATACTTAACATACACATATAAAAATGAATTTTTTATTAACATAACTTTTCTATAAGAAAAGTATATTGCATAGTGTATTTGTTCAAATTGTCCAAACCAACTCACACATAGGTTTTAATATATTTTCCAATATAAGAATATTCAATTTAAGTTATGTTAAAACAAGGGCGGTGAAACTAAGTCATTTCAAGTCCTTTACCTTTATCCTAAAGTGGCAATTTTATTGGTTATGACACGAGGTCTCTTTTATGATGAAGATGAATAAGTTCGATCTTGTATTCTTGAACATGAAGCTTTATGGGACAAATTAGACAATAACTCAATGTGTTTTGGAATGAGATAAGCTAATTTAATCTTATATAGATTCCGAGCATACTTGCGCTCTTACAATCTCCCATTTTGTCCATTATGTGATAAAACACACAAAGCAAAAGCTTCCAAATAAATGAATAAAATCTATCACTTATAACACGACTTTCCTAGCCAAAGGCATACAATGATAGAAATGACACAAGTGTTGGAAACAACACAACCATTCGTAACTCTTCTAACTTGTTTTCCCATAAAATACAAGCAAATACATCAAGATGCCAATGCAAAAATAATTGACAAGAGAACGAGTGTGATATGATAAATATAAGAAATAATCAATGTAATCAATAATCTTCTAATTACTAAATAGTTTATACCAAGTTTGTCTAATATCTCAATAAGATATAATATATACACTTTAATCCATAATTTATCTATTATCATTTTATTTCCATATAAAATATGTCATAATATCACATAAATATTGTTGACGTAAAAAATTAGATTGCTTCTAATTATTTAATCACAGATAAATGTAAATGAGACAAAGAATTTTAAAGTGGTTCAGCCTTATAAGAATGGCCTACGTCCACTGTTTCTATTATTGCCAAGTGTTTTGGAATTCTCGATATGTAATTCTATCAAGAAATTCCGGTCCCCTTGAATGAGGGTGATACAACGTATTTATAGCCCTTAGGCTGTACATGTGAAAGGGTAAGCAATTAATGCCCCATTCAATGAATAGTTGAACTGTTGATTATCTGGCAATCAATGCTGTGGCCGAGATGCAGCTCAGACCGCCTTAGTTGCTCGTTGTTCAGGAGTTCCTCGGAGCATCGGAGTTCCTCAGAGTATTAGAGTTCCTCGGAGTATTAGAGTTCCTCGGAGTATACTTGTTGCTCGGAGTGAGTCTGACTTGGTCGGGGAAATAACCTTCCTCGTTGCTATTATGCCACGTAGATCAACACGTGTCTTCTTATGATTCGTCTATATCAGCATATTAATTTTGGTATCAACAATTATACTTTCTCTTGATCGTCATATCTCTCCCTTAGGGTATTTTTTCCCCCTCAAGTAAGTCTGTAGGAGGGTCTTATAGATGAACCTCCTCGTTAAGGGACTAATGGCATATCAAGACAAAATGGAGATTAATCAAATACTGAGGATGAATTCTAGAAGAAACTAATTGATCCACTATGTATTTTCTTTATGTTCATATAATTATGCATTATTTTATAATATTGAAATGAGGTTACTCGATACCAACGATTGATCAGGTCTGGCAAGACCTGTGAGAACTTTCATGCTCTATCAAGCAACCTCACTTAGGAACCTTTGAGAAAATTGTTTTAGAGGATTGAGAAGCAAGACAACATTAAGGCATGGCTTGATCATTTTAAATACACCAGGTAAAACATCCACTTTATCCTGAGAGAGCACATTCAAGCAGCCGTGAGCTTGTTCAGTTATCTACAACTGAGTTTGGTTGCCAAATTGAGTATCTTTCCAAAAAAAATATATGAGTGATCTGATGCCATACCTAGGCATATCAAATTAACTTACCTTAAATAGTGGTGGTTTGGTGAGCAGCAAGATGGTTCGATGCTGACACACTGTGACACTTCCTAACACAGCAGTTAGTCACTCGAGATTTCCCTCAGCATTTAATGTATTTGACATGTTGGGCATGCTGGGTTGACACAACATCAAATGCAGCTGAGGTTCCTCGGGTATATTTTTGAGCTTATATATGCCCTTGATATCCTTTGAGAAGGAAGGACTTTTTGGAGAAAGACAAATGACATAATCTTTGGACCAAAAGACTACTTTGATAGAGTTATTATAAACCATAGAGCATTTACTTCCCACCATTAATGCTTTACCCAATTCTGCTCAAGAACACAAGTAATTATTGATCTTTGACCATTATTTCTTCATACCTTGGTGTTTGAGTTGTCTACATGAGGTATATCCAGGGTGATTGCTTTTCTCTCACTTTAGCTAATTGTTTCAAAGGTTCATTTATTTTTCTAAGTAGATTGCATTTATTGCTTATCATTGAGTTATACACGAGAGTTTGTGAATTATATATCTTAGTTTATTCATTATCATTTGGGAGTGCATTTATTGTCGTGTTATCACGCTTTAAGTTATTCTTAAACACCCTAAAACTTAGAGAACTACTCTCTTATATTTGTCAACTCCGTTGGGGAGGTATTCTCTTATCTATGATTAATGATAACATTAACCGTGTTCTTGATTTTGATGTTGTTAAACTTCAAGAGGAATGGGATAAGTAGGTTCCTCTAGTTGCAATTGTTATAGGAATTGCCCAGGTGGGGCAAGATTCCATGAGTTCCATGATGGGGCTTGTCTAAATGACCAATCTCATAGCCAATTTTATGGACTTTTTACAAACTCAGTATGGGGTGGCCATGTCTGGGGAAATGATGGAACCTAACTCTTTTGTCATGCCAGTGACACCACTAGTTGCTTTTTCGATGGTAGCACTCGTTCTACCTACAAGATTAGTTAGTCTTTCTATGATCAAACTTGTTGTTATGCTATCTCTTACAGCGCATGTTGTTATCAATGGTACACATGTGGTTTCTCTGCCACAAGCCAGAACTGTGGAGGCAATTGCATCGCCTTCTATGAAAATTAAAGAGGTAAAGAGGGAATTGATGAAGATGTTGGCATCATACTCACAAGCTTCTTAAGACATAACACATGTTTTTGATGATTTTTGTACTCCTTACTTAGATAAGTATACCAATGAACCATATTTCGCGGGAGTACATTCCCCCAATATTTGATAAGTTTAATAGGAAAGGGGGTAACTCGAAGGAGCACATCAAGAGATTTATTGAGCACCTTGGTGCTATTAGCAACACTAAAAAATTTCGTCTAAGGGAGGTTTCCAAAACCTGTTTAGCGTCATGGAGTGTGGAAACGTGCGCATTCAGTTTCTCCAGAAATGTTTTCTAACAAATGACGAGTTTACACTGGCCCAACTTGCATTGGAGAGACAAAGGCCAGGGGATGAATTGATGATCTATATCAAGAGGTTTAGAGAAAGATCTCTAGATGTGAGAGAAGATGCCATAGAGAGCAAGCTTCTTTCGATTTGCATTTGAAGGGTTACTACCAGATTAAATTTGTCATTTTATCAATGAGACTAGATAAGTAGTCTTAAATATTTCACGTGGGTTGCCCGAAATATCTCGTTGGTTGTTTTCCCCAACCCTATTATGCCCAGTGTCACGTGGAAATAATGGACAAGCTAAGCAGGAAGATGAGGCTAGGATTACCAAGTAGGTAAAACTACGAAATCTTAATGTGACACCCCGACTAATTAAATACCGGGTAGCTACTCCTTTATAAAATTAATTCAAAATGCCAAGTTGGCTCAGTTAATAGCATCACTGTCGAAAACATTTTATTATTACTAACCACCTAGTATTTAAAAAGCAAGTTGCCAAATTTTAATTTAAGTCTGATTAACATGCAACAAAAGTAATGAAGAAATAAATAACACCATTCACCATGCTGAAGTAAAATGAATAACCATCACAAATAGAGTAAATAAAGTCTGGAGGAAAAACTCCTCAATACAAATCCCACAACTGATAAGTAAACTGAAGTAAATAACTAAAAACTGAATACTGAGCAATACATGCTAGAGTCTGAAAACTGAAATGTAGAAATGTCTAATAGAATTGGGCAACATGCCCTACAACTGATAGATGCTGAGACTGGAATCCAAATGAGAGAGGCGTCTAAAAGCAAGTCCCTGTAACTTCCACAAACAGCTACAGCTCGTCACCTGAATGAGAATCCTATGCTTGGTGTCCTTGTGGCTGGGCACCTAAAATGGTTTTACAAGAAAATATATTTGAAAGCAAATGGGTCAGAGCCCGAAAGTGGAAATCATTTTAAAAACCTGCAAGTGCTTTAAAAACATTTAAAACATTAAATGCAAAGTACATGTTAGGACGTGCACTCACATTAAATTCTCACCTCTCGACTAACTGTGCACTCCTAACGTAAGTACCCATCTATAACGACACCAACCACTAGCTAAGTGACATCGAATCTAGCTAGACTTATCATAGGACCTGCCATTATTACTTGGTTCTATTATAACGCTTGTAATTAAATAGGGGTTTAATATAAACTCAGATGCTCAATATGCAATATATTATACTACTAGCTAACCCATTTTATTTCTCAAAATAATACCGTGATATATATATGTTCACTAGATTAACATGAAAGTTCTCATTTAATTAAATGTATATTATTCACATCATGAATATACAATATAAGCACCCCGAGAACTAAGCTCCGGTGCACACATACTCTGCTATCCATCCCGGTACATCACGTACATAAGGATCACATATTCCGAATCTCTCAGGAATAGTTCTCAAATAACAACATCACAAATAATGGAGGCGAACACAGTCACCTTCACATGGGTCACGCACATACCTACGCTCCCACGATCCGCGGACTTATTAATATCACAATAAGTCTTTCAATGACCTGTGTTCATCAAGGTACCAGTCTATATCCCCCCCGTAGGCACACAAGGATTAGAGGGTCCTAAGCGAACGTAACCTCCCGTGATAGCAAGTATGGTAGGTATGTCATACACATAAACTATATACTAAGCATTCACACATCTTAGATATCACCATATTAATAAGGTATGAGCTACATCATAATACCATTATTCCAAACTTATGTATTTCAAGTCTCCCGTTAATATAAAGTTAAATTACCAACACGTCTCACGTCGTAGTTCCTTAAACTTAAAACCTATCTCGAATAGACTACTAAGTTCCCATAATATCTTTATACCTAAGGTCTTTACTTCTGCCCCAAACCTTATTTCATCAACTTATTCAAATTTGTACTATTAACCCAAATATTATCTCACATAACGAATTTCATTTATTTAGAATAATTCCTCAAATTACATTCTGATTAAAGTCCCACTTCATAATCATGCCTACTGGTCTTCCTTAAAGCTAAGGGTATTCACAAAGTCTCCAAACATATTCTCCGAGGGTTTCCACCATTTAAAATCATATTAAGGAAAATTTCACTCATTCTGGGAAGGTCGATCGATCGACCTATGAATATCGATCGATCGATCTAGTTGATCGATCGACTTATGAATGTCGATCGATCGATCGAACAGGTATGGCTACGGACTGCTTCGTTCTGCAGATTTGAAAACGTCCCAAAACTTATTTCTAACGTATGATTCTCAGATATTACGTTATAGTAATGTCATATAACAATCCTACAATATTACTAACGTCCACAAACCACAAATTCAACATCTAAAGGCTACATATGGGTCAAACTTCATCAAAAACCTAGTTTCCAGATTTTATCTCAAGAACATTCATAAACTTCATCTTAAATCCGTTTTTGGTATAACAAAAGTCGATAATTCTCTTAATATAATCTTCCAGTAACATTCTACATGCAACCTATATCCCAAAATTTAAACTAATAACTCCAATCTTATGGGTTTTTCATTATCTTCCAAGAACATACAAAATTTATAAATAATCTAACATGGAAGAAGCATTCTATGAAATTTAAATGGAATAAATCACTTGCCTTGGTTTGATTTCGGATTTGGTGTTGATTTGGTGAAGAATCTCTGCAGAATTCCTCTCTCTCTCTCATTCTCCAAGCTTTCTTCTCCAAAAGGCTATGGTGGCTAGGGTTTGCTTTGGAAGAGTTGGAAGACTAAATGATAACCTACGTAGCTTATGGGGTTAATAAAGGGTTGGTTGGGTCAATTCCTTATCAGATTACAACTCTCAATTTTCGTCACTTTTAATTACCCAAAAATACCAAATTACTAAAATACCTTTTAAGTTGTCGGTATGGCCTAAAAATACCCCGGGACCCAAACTATACCCCCGGCTAGTGTTTTCTGACTATCTCGACCCTTCCGGACGTGTTGGCGCACTCAAAACGACCATACGGATTATAGATTTTAAATTCACTTTTATAATCAAAATATTATACCGTGACGCGGCGGTCCCACGCGTCTCAACAAAAATTTCTAAAATGCCGTATATAAATCCCACGACAAATTTTATAATACCAAGTCCATATATAATCATATATGCACATAATCAAATACCAATTCGCATCACATTAGTATTTTTAACCCGGATTAATTTCCAATTAATACGCAATTTAATTAATTAATCCTAAAAATAAATATAGCCAAAAGTACGGGGTATTACATACTTCCCCCCTAATAACAGAATTTCGTCCCGAAATTCGAAACTAGAAAGTACCTGCTAAAAACAGCTCTGGATAACGTTCGCGCATCTCATCCTCGCGCTCCCATGTGGACTCCTCGACATTGTGATGTCGCCACTGAACACGCACTAACGGGACTATCTTTGACCGCAGTTTCCTCTCGCTTCGGTCCAAAATAGCAATTGGCCCTTCCTCATAGGAGCTATCCGGCTGGAGATCGATGTCCTCCACAACAATGTGAGAATGAGCCAAGTCATCCCTAAGGTATTTCCTCAGCGAGGAAACATGGAACACGTCGTGAATCCGATGCAAATGCTCCGGTAACCCGAGTCTATACGCAACCGGTCCGATCCGCTCAATAATAGGAAACGGCCCCACATACCTCGGTGCCAACTTCCCCTTCTTCCCGAATCGCATAATCCCCTTCATCGGAGATACCCTGAGCAAAACCTGGTCCCCCACTTAGAACTCCCTGAAAAACCTCTTCGCATCAGCATAACTCTTCTGCCTGTCTTGAGCTACCCGAATGCGACTCCGAATCAACTCAATCCTTGCCGAAGTATCCTGAATAACTTCCGGCCCAAGCAGTTTGTTGTCCACCACCTCCAACCAACATGCTGGGGAACGACAAGGCCTACCGTACAATGCCTCAAACGGAGCCATGCCAATCGTGAACTGATAGGAGTTGTTGTAAGCAAACTCCACCAGTGGAAGGTACTGCTCCCATCCACCCCCGAAGTCAATAATGCACATGCGTAGCATGTCCTCCAACATCTGATTGGTGCGCTCTGTCTGCCCATCGGTCTGCGGATGATAAGCCGTACTCAACCGCAATTCCGTGCCCATTGCCTCCTGGAAGCTCTCCCAAAACCTCGAAACAAATATCTTGTCTCTGTCAGACACGATATTTAGGGGCACACCGTGAAGTCTCACAATCTCTGAAATAAAGAGCTGGGCGTACTGTCCCGCAGTGTAATCAGTCCTGACGGGTAAAAAGTGAGCGACCTTGGACAATCTGTCCACAATTACCCAAACGGAGTCGTGACCCCTCTGCGACGTAGGCAACCCCGTGACAAAATCCATGGATATGCTCTCCCACATCCACACCGAGACCTCCAACGGCTGTAGTAATCCTGCCGGTCTCTGATGATCCACTTTTACGAGCTGACAAGTGGCGCATTTCGAGACAAACTCAGCAATATCTCTCTTCATACCGCTCCACCAATACTGCCGTCTCATGTCTTGGTACATTTTATCCCCTCCGGGATGTACCGCGAACCGTGAGCCGTGCGACTCTGCCATCACATCGTGCCGCAATTCTTCCCCTTCCGGAACCACCAATCTCCCATTGAAGCGCAATCCCCCGTCTGAGCTAACGGAATAGGACTCGGCTCCCTCTGCTAGCAATCGAACTATCTGCTCCTGACAGAACGAATCGTTAGCCTGTGCCCGTACTACCTTCGTGACAATCTGCGGTGTAACGGTCATCACAGACATGAAAGATCGGGCCACTGCATCCTGGTGTCCCAATTCCTTCCACTTAGCTTTCCATACCTCTGCCACCTCATCTGCTGGCCTGCGGCTCAACGCGTCTGCTACCACGTTAGCCTTACCCAGGTGGTACTGGATGTCGAACTGGTAGTCTTTCACAAACTCAAGCCACCTACGCTGCCGCATGTTCAATTCCTTCTGCGTGAACAGATACTGTAGTGACTTGTGGTCCGTGAACAGCTGAAACTTCTCCCCCAAAAGATAGTGCCTCCAAATCCGTAAGGCAAATACCACTGCTGCCAACTCCAAATCATGCGTAGGGTAATTCTTCTCATGAGGCTTAAGCTTACGGGAAGCATAAGCTATGGCCTGTCTCTCCTGCTGCAAAACACCTCCAAGCCCTTGCAAAGATGCGTCGGTGTAAACCAAATACTCAACTCCCGGTCTCAGCAATGCTAACACAGGTGCTGAGGTCAATTTGTCCTTCAATTCATCGAATGCTTACTGACAGGCATCACTCCAAATGTACGGCACACCCTTACGAGTGAGATGTGTCAAAGGACCTGCTATCTTCGAGAAACCCCGAATAAACCTCCTGTAGTATCCTGCTAGACCCAAGAAACTACGAATCTCCGTTGGTGTCGTGGGCTGTCCCCACTCCCTCACCGCTGATACCTTCCCCGGATCAACAGATATTCCCTGGTCGGAAATAATGTGACCCAAGAACTGGACTTCCTTCAGCCAAAACCCGCACTTCTCATATTTTGCATACAGCTCGTTCTGACGAAGTGTCTGCAAAACCTGCCTCAAATGCTCGGCGTGCTCCTCCTCCGTCTGAGAGTAAACCAGAATGTCATCAATGAAGACAATGACAAACTGATCTAGGAAATCTCTGAACACCCTGTTTATCAAGTCCATAAACACTGCTGGAGCGTTGGTCAAGCCGAAAGGCATAACCCGAAACTCGTAAGAACCATATCTCGACAAGAACGCAGTCTTCGAGACATCCTCCTCCCTGATACGCAACTGATGGTATCCCGATCTCAAGTCAATCTTCGAGAAGAAAGAAGCTCCTCTCAACTGGTCGAATAAGTCATCGATGCGAGGCAACGGATACTTATTCCGTATCGTGACCTTATTCAACTCTCGGTAGTCCACACACAATCTCAGTGAACCGTCCCTCTTCTTCACAAACAAAACTGGAGCGCCCCAAGGTGAGGTACTCCTGCGAATAAAGCCCTGCCCTAACAGCTGCTCTATCTGATCCCGTAACTCTCGCATCTCAGCTGGAGCCATACGGTACGGTGCACGTGCTATAGGTCTCGTACCTGGTAGCAAATCTATAACGAAATCTATCTCTCGAATGGGTGGTAGGCCTGGTATCTCCTGAAACACATCTGAATACTCCCTGACGACCGGGATCGAATCCAAAGGAATCACAACCTCCTTAGAGGTATCCTCCTCAATGTAATACAGATGAGCGGTCGATCCTCCCTCTGGGCGAGGCATCGCCACTATAAACATCTCTTGCCCCGGAATGGCAAAAACAATGCTTCCGCTGAAGCAGTCAATCATGGCCCTATATGCTACGAGCCAATCCATACCGATGATCACATCGTGAACATGCATGTCCAACACTAACATGTCCGCAGGTAATACCAAACCACCAACCTCTACTCCCACTCCCCGGCATATAAAGAAAATAAGTGACCCACTCCCTAATGGTGAGTTGACACACATCACCGTGCTCTCTGCCGTAGCTAACAATCCTAAAGCTTTCGCGAAGTGTGTAGCAATAAAACAGTGTGTAGCACCCATATCAAATAACACCCGACCCATAGTGCCATGGATAGGAAACGTACCCTCGATCGCGGGCGGTGCCTGTGGAACTGCAGCCTGGTGAACGTTGTAGACACGTCCATACTGTAGCTGCCCCTGCTGAGCTGGGACTGCTGGAATGGGTGGCAATGCTGCCATCTGTGGCGGTGCGGGAAGAGCTGCGGGAAACATCGGCCTCTGTGGCTCCTGGCGAGCACCCTGCTGCTGCTGCTGTGGGGCCCTGCCCCTATCAGGACAATCCTGCTTCTTATGGCCAGTCTTGCCACAAGTAAAGCACTTCCCTGGGAAGTTCCCTCCCCTCTGCCCTTGTTGTCCCCGGCCCTGGTGGCCGTTACCGTTCCTCCCTTGGCCCTGCTGGCCCTGATGGAACTGCTGCCCATTCTGCCCCTGCTGGCCCTGATGGCCGTTTGGACCCTGATGGCCCTGACGAAAACCTCCCTGTCCCTGCCTGTAGTTCCCTGACCGGAACCTCTTATTATCCCCCTACTGGGAGCCCTGCTCAGTCTGTCTCTGCCCTTGACCGGTTTGTGCCCCGTTGGCACCCTGTCCTCCAGTCCTGCCCTGATGGCTAGACTCCCCTGACCGCTTGCCCTCGGCCATATGAAAACGGTGGTCCTGGCAGTGTAATAATGCAGCGTTAACCACATCAGAATACGTGGCCAACGATAGGTTTCCTAGCAGATGCTGACGGATCCTCCAATTCAACCCATCAGTGAACTTCTCTATCTTCTTCTTCTCTGTTGGAATCTCGTCTGGAACGATATTCAACAGGTTAGTGAACTCGGCCTCATACTCGGACACTGTCTTGCCCTCCTGTTTCAAACTCATCTGCTTCCTCCTTATCTCGGTATGAACTGCGGACGGAAAGTACTTGCGGTTGAACCGTACCCAGAACTCCTGAATCGTGAGGGTATCCCTCTCCTCTGCGGTGGTAATGGACTCCCACCACTGCAGCGCAGATCCAACTAGCTTGAAAGTAGCTAGCACCTGCTTCTGAACGTCTGTGCACTCATGCATCCTCAAATGCCTCTGCATGTCCTTCCTCCACTGGCTCGAGACTACCACATCTGAGCTACCTGCAAACTCTGGCGGATGCGCTTTCTGAAAAGCGTCACGTACACGCTCCCAAGCAGACGGAAATGCATTAACCTGTGCTAGCGCGACAACCGGCGCCTGTGGTGGTGCCTGCTGAATAACGGAAATCGCGGCATTTACCGCTTGAGCTACTATAGCAGCAACCTCAGCGGCGTTCAACATACCCTGAGCTGGAGCGGGCTGGGGTTCGGGCGTAGCATTCCTGGGAACTCGTCGTGCACGTCGTGGAGGCATCTGAAATAAGAACAAAGTTTATAAGTTCACGGTTTATAAACTTAATATAGCTGAAGAACGAAGCATACACAAAAGAATACAACAGTCCTAAAATATAGGGCTCTATATCAAAGAAACGTAGCGGAAACATAATAGCCGTACAGATCCTAAAGGACATTAGAACCTGATGCTCTGATACCACCTGTGACACCCCGACTAATTAAATACCGGGTAGCTACTCCTTTATAAAATTAATTCAAAATGCCAAGTTGGCTCAGTTAATAGCATCACTGTCGAAAACATTTTATTATTACTAACCACCTAGTATTTAAAAAGCAAGTTGCCAAATTTTAATTTAAGTCTGATTAACATGCAACAAAAGTAATGAAGAAATAAATAACACCATTCACCATGCTGAAGTAAAATGAATAACCATCACAAATAGAGTAAATAAAGTCTGGAGGAAAAACTCCTCAATACAAATCCCACAACTGATAAGTAAACTGAAGTAAATAACTAAAAACTGAATACTGAGCAATACATGCTATAGTCTGAAAACTGAAATGTAGAAATGTCTAATAGAATTGGGCAACATGCCCTACAACTGATAGATGCTGAGACTGGAATCCAAATGAGAGAGGCGTCTAAAAGCAAGTCCCTGTAGCTTCCACAAACAGCTACAGCTCGTCACCTGAATGAGAATCCTATGCTTGGTGTCCTTGTGGCTGGGCACCTAAAATGGTTTTACAAGAAAATATATTTGAAAGCAAATGGGTCAGAGCCCGAAAGTGGAAATCATTTTAAAAACCTGCAAGTGCTTTAAAAACATTTAAAACATTAAATGCAAAGTACATGTTAGGACGTGCACTCACATTAAATTCTCACCTCTCGACTAACTGTGCACTCCTAACGTAAGTACCCATCTATAACGACACCAACCACTAGCTAAGTGACATCGAATCTAGCTAGACTTATCATAGGACCTGCCATTATTACTTGGTTCTATTATAACGCTTGTAATTAAATAGGGGTTTAATATAAACTCAGATGCTCAATATGCAATATATTATACTACTAGCTAACCCATTTTGTTTCTCAAAATAATACCGTGATATATATATGTTCACTACATTAACATGAAAGTTCTCATTTAATTAAATGTATATTATTCACATCATGAATATACAATATAAGCACCCCGAGAACTAAGCTCCGGTGCACACATACTCTGCTATCCATCCCGGTACATCACGTACATAAGGATCACATATTCCGAATCTCTCAGGAATAGTTCTCAAATAACAACATCACAAATAATGGAGGCGAACACAGTCACCTTCACATGGGTCACGCACATACCTACGCTCCCACGATCCGCGGACTTACTAATATCACAATAAGTCTTTCAATGACCTGTGTTCATCAAGGTACCAGTCTATATCCCCCCCGTAGGCACACAAGGATTAGAAGGTCCTAAGCGAACGTAACCTCCCGTGATAGCAAGTATGGTAGGTATGTCATACACATAAACTATATACTAAGCATTCACACATCTTAGATATCACCATATTAATAAGGTATAAGCTACATCATAATACCATTATTCCAAACTTATGTATTTCAAGTCTCCCGTTAATATAAAGTTAAATTACCAACACGTCTCACGTCGTAGTTCCTTAAACTTAAAACCTATCTCGAATAGACTACTAAGTTCCCATAATATCTTTATACCTAAGGTCTTTACTTCTGCCCCAAACCTTATTTCATCAACTTATTCAAATTTGTACTATTAACCCAAATATTATCTCACATAACAAATTTCATTTATTTAGAATAATTCCTCAAATTACATTCTGATTAAAGTCCCACTTCATAATCATGCCTACTGGTCTTCCTTAAAGCTAAGGGTATTCACAAAGTCTCCAAACATATTCTCCGAGGGTTTCCACCATTTAAAATCATATTAAGGAAAATTTCACTCATTCTGGGAAGGTCGATCGATCGACCTATGAATATCGATCGATCGATCTAGTCGATCGATCGACTTATGAATGTCGATCGATCGATCGAACAGGTATGGCTACGGACTGCTTCGTTCTGCAGATTTGAAAACGTCCCAAAACTTATTTCTAACGTATGATTCTCAGATATTACGTTATAGTAATGTCATATAACAATCCTACAATATTACTAACGTCCACAAACCACAAATTCAACATCTAAAGGCTACATATGGGTCAAACTTCATCAAAAACCTAGTTTCCAGATTTTATCTCAAGAACATTCATAAACTTCATCTTAAATCCGTTTTTGGTATAACAAAAGTCGATAATTCTCTTAATATAATCTTCCAGTAACATTCTACATGCAACCTATATCCCAAAATTTAAACTAATAACTCCAATCTTATGGGTTTTTCATTATCTTCCAAGAACATACAAAATTTATAAATAATCTAACATGGAAGAAGCATTCTCTGAAATTTAAATGGAATAAATCACTTGCCTTGGTTTGATTTCGGATTTGGTGTTGATTTGGTGAAGAATCTCTGCAGAATTCCTCTCTCTCTCTCCTTCTCCAAGCTTTCTTCTCCAAAAGGCTATGGTGGCTAGGGTTTGCTTTGGAAGAGTTGGAAGACTAAATGATAACCTACGTAGCTTATGGGGTTAATAAAGGGTTGGTTGGGTCAATTCCTTATCAGATTACAACTCTCAATTTTCGTCACTTTTAATTACCCAAAAATACCAAATTACTAAAATACCCTTTAAGTTGCCGGTATGGCCTAAAAATACCCCGGGACCCAAACTATACCCCCGGCTAGTGTTTTCTGACTATCTCGACCCTTCTGGACGTGTTGGCGCACTCAAAACGACCATACGGATTATAGATTTTAAATTCACTTTTATAATCAAAATATTATACCGTGACGCGGCGGTCCCACGCGTCTCAACAAAAATTTCTAAAATGCCGTATATAAATCCCACGACAAATTTTATAATACCAAGTCCATATATAATCATATATGCACATAATCAAATACCAATTCGCATCACATTAGTATTTTTAACCCGGATTAATTTCCAATTAATACGCAATTTAATTAATTAATCCCAAAAATAAATATAGCCAAAAGTACGGGGTATTACACTTAATAAGAGTTGATATAAGTTACCAAGCAAGTGTATCTTTTTTAGAGTAAATATACCCAAGTTGGGTACATCACCAAGCATGTATATGTTTAGAGAAACGATACCCAGGTATGGGACAAACCTTTTGTCAACATTACTCAATAAAAGGAGAGTAAATCACCATGCAAGTGAGGTTTTTTGCTAAATTATATCCAATTAGGTTATAACAACAATAAAAACTTTCATATATACATTAAGAAACCTCATGGTGTTTTGAATGAGTCAATAAATAAGTGCATGCACTAAGAAAGCCGTGTTTTAAATGATTCAATAAATAAGTGCATGCACTAAGAAAGCTCGTTGTGTTTTGGAAGAGACAATAACAAGTGCATGCACTAGGAAACCTCATGGTGTTTCGGATGAGTCAATAATATGTGCATGAACTAAGAAAACTCATGGTGTTTCGATCAAGTTAATAACATGTGCATGCACTAAGAAATCAAATCTCGTGTTGTTTCAAATAAGTCACTAGTATGTGTATGCACTAAAAAATATCGTTGTGATTTGGACAAGTCACTAAAATGTGCATGCAGAGATTGATGGTTTATTATCGCACGAGAAATTTTAAAAATTAGGGGCAAAATGATGGTTGCATAAATTAAGATTTATACAGATTTGGTTGACACGCGCAAAAATGAGTGTCAATTAAAGGTTTTTTGAACCGTGGTTCATTGGTTTAAGTTGTATCGAACTGGGATTGGTCAACTCAAGATGTATCGAACTGTCATTGATCGATTAAAAATGTATCGTGCTGTGATTTTTCGATTCAAGGTGTTTTGTACAAAAATTTCTTGTTTGCACAATAACTTTCATAATGATAAGGCAAATGTAGGATGGTCTTATAAATGAACCTCCTCATTAAGGGACTAATGGAAGATCAAGACAAAGTGGAGCTTAATCGAAGACTGAGGAACCATTCTAGAAGAAACTAGTTAATCCACCATGTATTTTATCTATTTTTATGTAATTATTAGTTATGTTATGATGTTGAGATAAGGTTACTCGGTACCAGTGATGGACCAGATCTAGTAGGACTTAGGAAAGCTTTCAAGCTATATCGAGCAACCACACTTAGGAATATTTAAAGGAACTGGTTTAGAGGATTGAGAAGCAAGTTATCACTTAACTATTTTAGATACACCAGATAAAACGCCCATTTTTTCTTGAGAGAGCACATTCGAGCAACCCCGAGCTTGATCAATTATCTACCACTGAATTTTGACACCAAATTGAGTATATTTCCATAAAATATCTGAGTGACATCATACCATACCTAGGAATGTCAAATCAACTTACCTCAAATAGCGGGGGTTTAGTGAGCAGCAGGTTAGTTCGGTGATCACACACTCTAGTGCCGCCTGACATAACAACTAGTCATCGAGATTTCACTTAACATTTAATGAACTTGACATATTTTTTGGACTGCCACAACATTTAATGCAACTAGTCATCCCTATAAATACCCCTATTTATCCTTTGAAAAGGGATGACTTTTTGGATAAAGGGAGTAGACGTGATCTCTGAGCCAACAGATTACTTTGAGAGAGTTATTATAAACCAGAGAGCATTTACTTCCCACAATTAACTCTTTACCCTAATATGCTCAAGAACATAAGCATTTATTAAGCTTTATCCACAGTTTCTTCATACCTTGGTGTTTGAGATGCCTACTTAAGGTGTATTCAGTGTGCATTTATTGTTCTATATTTTCTTGCATTTATTGATTATCATTAAGTTACACATGAGAGTTTGCGAGTTATATATTTGAGTTTATTCATTATCCTTTGAGAGTGTATTTATTGTCGTGTTATAATTATTAATACGAGTCATGTCTTAGTTTATCCTTAAATATCCTAGCACTTAGAGAACTACTCTCTTATAAAGTCTTTCCCCTAAAAAAATTATCTCCAAAGAAATATTCCTTATAGGAAGGAAACTTATAGTAAACATTAATTTCATAGGAAAAGGAATCATTCTCCCCATTTTATCATGGAATGGACAAAGGCAAGGACAATAATCAAGAACTAATGTCATTATGAATATAATGAATACATTTTTGGATAAGTAAATTTAGTAAAGATAATCTAAGGATTGAAATTAATATATCACTTTATGTGAATGGGATAAAAGTTAATCTAGGATATGATCATATGATAACAATATATATATAAGGCATTGAAGATAACTTAGTAAAATGCATGGGAAAATAGATATGTCACCAAAATTTTGATAATCTATTTATCTATTTTACTAAATCCATCCTAATATGATAAGCATCTAGCATGATATGATAACACCTATTTTCTCTCTTCCTTTCTTATAGCTAATGTGTATTCCAAAGTGTGAAACCAAATATATTTCAACCAAAAGGTTTTTGTATGATGACAACACAATTAATATATGATCACACTTTATATTCTCTCTGATGTACTTGAGATTAAATCAAAGCACTCAATACATTATGAGCTATGCTACAAGGAACATATTGTGGCCATACCTCTCGATTTTCACGCGCGCGCGGGGAGTTCTCGCGCCTTCCATCGGGGCGCTTCGGTAGTCGTCAATTAGGTTGATGTGTAGAGATAGAGTCGCCAACCTATTTTGCACAAAATAGGAAAAAGAAATATTGTCGCCTCGAGATATTGACAACAAAGACATAATGATGCTTGCGAAACCAATTAGTTCAAGGATTCGGGGATTAGGTTACGGAATGGGAAGGTGTTAGGAACCTATCCCACCCTTTCGATCTCTCATGGACATGTGTTATTCTTATCATTAACAACTCCGTGAAGTAGACTTGGCAAAATGAGGCACGACCCGATAACATGACATGAACCGACACGAAGTTATAAGTTAACGGGTGGACCCTTAATGGGTTCGGGTCATATCACTGTCAACCCGATAAGACACGATAGTTAACGAATCGGGTTAGGGTTGACGCCCTTCACCCGTTAATACCCTATAAAACCCGTTATGACCCATTAATTTAAGTAAATAAGATATACTTTTGGAACTTATAAATAATTTATGTAGCATAATGTTAATTTACTTATAATGAATTTTACTAAATGAGAGATTTAGTTCAATGAATTAATGGGTCTATTTGGGTTCAAAAATGAGATAATATGTCAACTTGTATACAATTCAAAATAATTCATTATCTTAATGGGTATTAACGAGTGAACACGACACGACACGATAACATAACGGGTCGGGTTTGGATATGATTTTTTCACACGCTAAAAAAGTCACTCGTTTAGACACGAACTCAATAAGACCCGAACACGATAAAAAATGACCCGACCTGACCCGATCCATTGACAGGTCTACCGTGAAGTGCGTGCGTGTATATATAAATAGAGAGTGGAATTACTCGACTCTCGTCATGGATAAAGGCGGAGTGAGGTCATCCTTAGGAGTGTTCCCAATATAGTAATCAAATTATTATGTATGCATTTGTCGAGCCACCGATTGTTTATAGAAGAACGATGGTGTAGGTTGGACAAAACATTATCATGAATCATAAATATATGATATGAAAATAATATATGAACAAAAATTGGAGAGGACTCGAATCTCGGGTCTTACTCGAAACACTTACGTAACCTAAAAAGGCATCAAAGTCCACGTCATTCATAGATAACATAGGGTGGGTTTTATCCCATAAATCCAACCGGGCACTTTTATGTGTGTGTGTGGATAAAGTATGCTTTAGTGTGAGAAAATGTATTGAGAAATCCCCGTTTGGAATGTACAAGCAAACCCTCTTTTTCTTATTTTATTTATTTTTATAAAAAGTATAGTATGTGAAATACTACTAATAAAAAAGTTGGATATTTATATGTGCGATCAAATAAAAATGAAATGCTAAAATAAGAATTAAGTAACTAATGCAAAAATAAGAGAATTTAAAGAGAACGTGAAAGATTTGGACCTTATTTTGAAGTCTTGAGGTTGATCATGAATGTTGAAGGGCTGCTCTTGTAAGTGGATGAAGGTGGTAGGAGGAGAGGGAAGGGAATTTGCCAAATTGGGTAAGAAAAGGATGGAAATGGAATGTGGGGGAGAGGTTTCAAGTTGCAAAACACGCTGACTCTGAGATAATGTTGTTGAGATAACTGAAAGGGATGTTTCTGAGGTTCTTTTCTAAGTGAGTTCATTCTCTCCTTATATACGGTCAAGGGGGTGCCGATCGGCATTGTCCTTGTCCTGCCTATCAGCAAAAAACTCCAGACACACTATCGATAGACAGGGAAATGGGTTTGCCATTCGGTAATCCTCTGCGTATTTTTTAAAAAATGATTGTAAAATGCAATTCGTAAGTCCAAATTACGCACGAGACAGATCGTTGGAAAGGATATTTAGATCCCTTTAAGAATCCATTGGGTCGCTCCTGGGTTTGGAAATTGACTATGGTTAAACGGGGCTCGGAAGCGCTCGTTGGTCTTTTGTACAAAAGGGAAATGGATCGTTCGTCCAAACCGTAAGGCCTATTTGGGCGCGAGATGAACCGTTAGAAAGGTTATGCAGGGATTTTTGATGTTTTAACCTACATTGAGTTTTTTTGTGGCGTAATCGAGCCATTGACTGGAATATGCTAGCGGCGGCGGTACAATTTTGGTACCCCAAATACTCTTTCGTTTCGGCCTAGATGAGGTATGCCCGACTTATGAAGAATTCTCGGCCATGTTGGGAATTAACCCCAGTGTAGCCGTAGATATACCCTAATTTCCTCATTCTCCTCGAGCATTGTTAGCATAGTTGCTCCGTGTTTCCCCTTCAGTGTCTCGACCGTTGATTACTGGGGGGATGATTTTCCTTCAGGCTGTTATGCACTCCGTGCGCTTAAGGGATTTTAATAACGCGGGCTATGATGGAGTTATTACCGTGGGCCTTACTACGAAGCTTTTACTGGTGACGGGGGACTTAATAGTGGATCCTTAGTTGGCTGTGATAACATCGTGGATGTCTTACCGTCATAGTCCTACGACGGTGATACTGATTGAGACTCTGAATGGTCTTGATGCTTGGAAGGAGGGTCATTATGATTTTTTGAGGGGGAGTCCCGTGATGTTATTCATGTGGCTTGCAGGGAGGTTCCATCTGGCGGCTACTCCAGAGTACCCCTTCATGGGTGTGTCGAATTTTTTTGCTCAGTACTTTTTCAATTTTAGCCCATCTGTAGAGAACTGGGTCAGCTGGTTTGTGGAACTTGTAGCCCGGTGTTTTCATTGGTCAGTGCCATAGTGGGGAGAATTGAAATCGTTCTGAAGCTGGGAGAGTATCGATATATGCAATTAGTTAGCCTGCGACAGACTTCGTTCTATTTTTCTTAACGACTTCTGTGCTAAGTTTGGGGGGAGCAAATAGTGCCTCCTCGCTCGCTAAACTTCTTTTCGATGGAGGACCTAACTGAATCCCGATGCATGGTGTTGGGTTCATTGTGGGAGAGTCGTCGACCGTCTATCCATCCATCTCAATCTGTAGGAAGGGTCTGGCATGTGTTTGGGAACTATCTGAAGTGGTTGTGGAAGCGAGTGGTAGAGAATATCCTGGCAGAAGAGACCGGTCATCGGTGGTTTATTCTTTTCGACACCATAGGTGGGGGTAGTGGTTATTTCTAGAGTGGTTAGGGCGTATCATTCCATGGAGCACATTCAGAATATTAACTAGGCGGGGGAGATCTGGGGCCTCCGGGTGCCCAAAATAATGATGAGCCAGGGTCTTCTGGCAGTCGTGGATATAATTTTATGAAGCTGGGGATACTTTATGTGAAGATGGGGGTGATTTGTGTGAAGCTTTTGTGAAGTTGGGTGAGAGTTTGTGTCTTTTCAATTTTTTAAAATAAATTTGGTGTAGTTTGATAAGGTTGTTATTTTAAGATTGGTTTGAGTCAGTGAAGAGGGGTGGTTTGTTTAACTCCCTTCGCTGATACTTCATGTAATGGTATCTTATTTCCTTATTTAAAATAAAAATGATTTTGATCATATTTTGTTGTGCCTCTTGATGAGTTTTTGCATTTGAGCTATTTATACAAATCATTGAGGCATACATAATCCTTTTATTCATGTAAATGATAAAATGAAGTGTCATTCTCAGAGGTTAGAAAATAATAGTATTTCATGAGAAAGAAGGGGACCGTGCCCATATAAGGTGTATGAGTTGCCTACGTACCTCAAAGGATTTTTTTGTGAGTCTCATTTTGAAAGCAAAAAGGGTTTTGAGAGGATCAGAACCCCACATAGTTCTGGGTAGAGAGAAATGAAGGGATTTTTTTTAGAATAGAAGGGGGATGAGAAGAGTTATAGTGTGCCGAGATTTTGGACTAAGGGTATAATTTATTGAGATGGTCCAGGTTGACTGGACGTACCGTATCTTCTCTATCGAGGCCTGTGAGCATAGCGACGCCGCCTGATAGGATCTTTTTTACTATGTAGGGGCTGCTCCAGTTTGGTTTGAATTTCCATATAGGGTCCCAGACGGGTTATATGATCTCCTTGAGGGAAAGGTCTCCAAACTAGACACCACAGTCCTTGACTCTTCGGTTGAATGATCGCGCTATCTAGCGATGGTACCCTTGTATGTGGTATAGATCCTTCAGCCTCTTTTCATCCAAGAGTGACAGTTCATCATAGCGGCTCTAATGTCAGTCTTCTTCACTAACTCTGATCTCGAGCATGAGAAGGTATTTCCATCTTAACTGGGTTGTTTCCATGTCATACACTAGAGAATAAGGGGTAGCCCCAGTAGATGTTCAGGCTGAAGTGCGGCAGCCCCAGAGGGTATAAGGGATTCGATCGATCCAATCTCTACAACTCTCAGTCATTTGGATGATGTTGGCTTTGAGGTTTTTACTGGCGGCTTCAACAACACCATTAGTTTGGGGTCGATAGGGAGAAGATTTGTGTCTCTGGATCCCATACTCATCGACCAGTTATGTGACCTCGTCTTTGAAGTGTAATCTATTATCTGATACTAGCTCGAGAGGAACCCTGTATCGGTAGATGATGTTCTTTTTAATAAACTTCGTAACTTTCTTGGCATTCAGCACTGTGTGTGACTCGGCTTCGACCCATTTGATGAAGTAATCAATGGAGACTAAGATGAACTCATTCCTATTTGAATATTTGGGTATGACCTTTCATATTATGTCAATGCCCCAGGTAGAGAATGACTAAGGATAAGTCATGTTGTATAGTTCCCGAGGAGCTAAGTATTGGAGGTTGGCAAACTGCTAGCATTTAAAGCATCTCTAGACATAGGCAGTGCCAATCTTGAACCATGGCGGTCCAATATTACCCTTGATGGATGATTTTCTTAGTAAGCATATGACCATTCATGTGGGCTCTGCATTCCCCACTATGAATCTTCTGCATTATTTATTGAACGTCAGCCCCTGCAATGCAATGCAAGTGGGTTCCATCAAAGTTTCTTTTGAGCAGTGCTTTATCGCAGATAATGTACTGGGCAGCCAATTTGCGAAAGGTTGCACAGTCTTTCTTGTTGGCATCTTGGGGATACCTACCATGTTTGAGGAGGTGCCAAATATCATAGTATTATAACCTGACCATATTGAAATCTTCCTCGATAACGAGCTCAATGTGGTAGCAATGGGTGGGCATAACCTATATTTAGACTAGGAAGGCGACCATTATTATTTCCTCGGGTATGTCGATCATGGAGGCCAGGGTAACATGGACATCGTCTAAGTTGTTCTTTGTGCAAGGCAGGTAATGGAAGGTGATATCTTGGAACTGGGAGGCCATCTTTTTTAGGTGGGCATGGAAGGGTAAGAGATTTTCACCTTTTACTTTCCATCTTCTAAGGACTTGGCCGATGATGAGGGTAGAGTCCCCATAGACATCTAGGTATTTGATACCTTTCTTGAGGGAAACTTTGAGGCCTATAGTGCATGCCATTCCCCATGCACTGTAGGCCTTAAAGTTGCACTCAAGCTAGATTGGTTGTATTCGGCGAATCCATCTATGAATGACTTGAGGGCGTGGTTGGTTGTGTTGTCCACAATCATGTCGATATTGGGTAATGGGTAATCGTCCTTTGGAGATGCTTTATTCAAATCTCGGTAGTCGACACACATGCGAACTTTTTCTCCTGATCTCGAAATAGGGACGATGTTGGTGAGCTATGTAGGATATTCGATCATATAGATGAAGCCTACGTTCAATTGCTTGACTACCTCTTCTTTAACTTTGAGCGACCATTCGATGCGAAATTTCCTTAGCTTTTATTTAACCGATTTGCATTTTAGGAATGTTAGTATCACATGCTGAGTTATTTTGGGATCAATGTAGGGCATGTCGTCGTAGGACCATGCAAAGACGTCCACAAATTATTTTAATATCTCTTCGAATTGTGTGCGCTCATGCTCATCATGGGTGGGCCCTATATTAATCTCGCGTTGTTGGCTACTAGAACCAAGATTGATAATAACCGTTTCATCCTCATTAATTTGAACACAGTTATATTGTTTGTTATTACCCTTATTAAGATCAGTTAAGTCAAATTCATCATCATCAAGGTTTTGATTAAAATCAAGATAATTATTATAAGGCACAAAAAGATGCCCAAAATCCTTGTTCATTTCACTTTCGAGAAAAATAACATTGAGAACCTCATCCAAGGAGGTCTCGATTATATTGATATCAGAAAAAAGAGAAGCAACAACAGGTGAAGAGATAGGGTAAACAACAAGATTGGGTTGAGTCTCAGCGGGTTGGATTGGTATAGCATTCCAGTTGAGAAGAGGCCCGTTAGTAGTCTTGATTAGAGTGGACGGGTTCGACGGTGTAGCGTTTGAGTAGATTATACAGAGAGTTAGCCCCAATGTTTATAGGTTGAACGAGTCTTTGTAATCACTTTCCTCAAAGACTTCGTACCCTATTACGACTTTCTCGATGAGAGGTTGCACTTTATACTGGCAGTCTTTGGTCTAAGACTAGTTGTCTTGAAAGAATATTTCCATCCCCGATTTCATCTTCTTGTCGGTATGGCCATACCATGGTTCAGGGAAGCCGTAGAAAGGGAAATCTTTGTCCTCCTTGATAAATCTTCCATTTAAAGAGTCTCTTAAATAGTATTTTCATCTTCTAAGCCTCTTTTCAATCGGGTTAATAGAGCGATTTGAGTTCTTCTGGTGAAGGTTGATAGCCCATGCCACATGGGGGAAAGGCCTTTTTAAGGACTATGGGATTAAGGATCCCTTGTTAACGTCGCTCTAGCCTCAACCCGGGCATGAAATGCATGTTCTTGAATATCTATATCACATTGACGTTATCGTGAAGACTGTGTTTCAGATAGACCTGGTCATTAAAACTATATCATGCTAGAAGGAGAAGTGGGTCAACTCTAAAGTCGAAGAGAAGAATGTTATTCGTCCCATGTGGTATTTCCAGTATCGGATTGCTGGTGCTGGCATTTTTTTATACCATCGTCATCCCCCCAAACAGTGTTAACTTTCCCTTTGGCGAAGAATTTCAATTTCTGATGAAGGGAATAAGATACCCTTAGGATGTTGTGAGGCCAGGGTCGACCAAGTAGTAGGTTGAAGCATGCAGGTATTTTAGTAACTTGGAATTCAGTGACATGGTTGATAGGGCTAACCCATATTGTGAGTTTTATGGATCCCATAACTTCTCAATGGGTATTATCATAAGCACGCATTACGACGAAAGTAGGAGTAAGGTCATTGAATTTTAGCCCCAAGAAATTTAAGGTCCTGAGAAAACAAATAGTGATGACGAATTCGTTATCAACGAGTGAGTGTGGGACTGTCTTTCCCATTATTTTAACGGAGATGTTGAGGGCATAATTATAGTCATGGCAGATCTTTGGTATCTTTGCTTCGAAAAAAGAGAGGAGTTTGGAATAAGTCAAGGACCCATTTATATTCACAGCTTCTTCGGGAGTGGTGGAAGGATGAACTATAGGCCTGGTGAGAAGTTTTATCAGATCATTCCAGTGTAATTGGGAGGACATGAAAATCCCCCTTAAGGTGATGTTAACTTGAGTCTTCTTGAGTTGGTCGAGGATTTTTCTTTCCTTAACGGTCCTTTCTAGCATGGGAAGTTCTTCGATAACTTTCTTTCTCTAATCTATTCCTGATGATCGAGGATTCGAATCCTTGTAGTGTCTCTCTGATTTGGTCATGTGTTTTACTGAAGCGGGAAAAAATAAGAATTTCGTGTCTTCGTCTAATTCTGGATGAATGGATACTTTACTAATTTCTCCCAACATTTCATCGAAGGGTATCATTCCGCACATGCTGATTATTGGACCGACTTTTCCATGGCTTGGTTCATCATCTGACCTGTCAAATTTGTCTCCACATCCAGTGGCGGTGATTTGTTCTTGCCAAGAGAAATCGATGCATTAAATTACCTCGATGTCTTCCTCATATAATTTTTCCCACTCAATGGGGAGGTACAGGTGTGAAGGGATTAGCCGCCCTTGAAGTTTCAAAGTAGTTAGTAATTCAAAAATGTTATAGATCTCTCTAGTCTGTTGGAATATGTCAGCCATGATTTGTACCATGTCATCTACACTGATTTCTTGGGTAGGTACCACCCATTTGTTTTACTCTCGAGCCCATTTTCGGGTTTTCATGAATAGGCCACTAAATTTTTTACAATCGATGGTCATCTCAGTGGGTAATTTTAGCCCAAACTCCAGAAGTTGGTTTAATACAACTGGTAATTCCATGTCTTTCCCCTCGAATCGTGTGCGAACGACAATGCAGGCCCTTGTTGAGGAGTAACAAAGCTTGATAGGTGAAGTAGGTAGGTTATAAGAGAAAATGCGAGCAAACTTTAAGAGTTTTGGTTGCGATGATAGGTGTTTTGTTGGGTACAATTTGAGTGGATGGATCAAATTCTGGGTCATTCTTTAGGAAGATTGCATTTGCATGTGCGGGAAAAGGGTTGTTGGTGGTATTGGGTTTAGGATCTTTTGGCGGGGCGATGAGGCCTTGATCAATCAAGCCTTGAACCACGATTATGATATGGAAGCATTGGTCGGTAGTGTGGACAACGGATTGGTGAAAGTCACAGTGGGCCTCGAACTTAAAAGTTTTGGGAAATGGGTTTGGCAATGGACGGTGGTCCAAGGTTTTGATGAGATTTCGGCTTAACAAGGCTTGGCAGACTTTGGATAAGGGAGCATGGAGTTCGATGTACTCCTTTATGGCGAGATTAGGGCGACTTTCGAGTGCCCAAGAGGTAGCAGGTTGAGAGATATTGTTGATGGTTGAGACTGTAGCAGTGGTAGGCAATTTGTACTTTAGAGGAATAAATTGTCTAGTCACTTTCTTCGACTCAGATTCGACTTTTGGCAATGCCTTCCTCTCAATTTCTACACCAACCTCTCAAAGGGATCGAAAGTGTGGGACTGTCCTTCCATAGTCGCCTGAATATGGGGCAAGAAAATCTTCTTCATAATACTGACTTGTTCTTCTTCGGAGTGTTAGTTGGTTATGGTAGAATCTTTTTCTCTCCACCTTCCTATGAAGCTACTAACGATTTACCTTGAGTTATTCTTAAGAAGCTCTAGATTATGATGTGTAATCTCTAGTACTTTATTGTTCGTGTACTGAGATATGAATTCCCGAGTGACATCTTCCCAACTACGGATTCTGAATTCTTCAAGGGATAGGAACCATCGGAGGGTGCTTTCTTTCAAAATCTGTTTAAACATCAGGGCCATTATTTTTCAGAGGCACCAAGAAGGGTCATGGTTCGGTGATAACTGTGAAGGTGCACAATTTGGGGCCCGATGCCCCTGAACTTCTCAATGGAGGGCATTTAAAACTTATTAGGCAATCTTACTTTGGGATAGGAGGACATATAGGTGTAGTCCATGTAGTTCCCGGATATTCTGACATGGTCAAATTTCTTTGACAAAAGTTTTAGGTCTTCTTTGACCTTGTTCAATTCTTCCTCCTTGGGATCAACAAGCACTAGCAAGTTATCCCCTAGCTAGGCAAGGTTTGGCATAGGGAGCTGAGTTGGCTACGATCCATTGGCAGTTGGGGAACGCGGATCATGCTGACATACTTTTGAGACCCAGACAAGCTTGGGAGCGGGTGGACCCATGTCACGAGGAAAGAGAACCTCGGGTTATTCAGGAATCTAGACCCGGTTTCGCTGCATCTCATGGACTTTGGTTCGAAAGTTGTCAATCTTGGCACTGAGTTAGACTAGGACTACCATCAGATCAGGTTCCATGTTCAGTATTTTCCATGAAGAGCTAGTGAAGGTAGATTCCGAACTCGGATGAAGTAGAAGAGGAACTGGTGGAGATTCGGGACGATTTGACGAAAAATCGAAGTCAATAGGGAGCCAGGCCAAGAATTTGGTATGCGATCGACCTGAAAAGGAAAAATGGTTCGAATTTATTTTTGAAAGAGGGAAGAAAGAATTGTTTTTTTGGTATTTTTGAAGAAGGGGAAAAATGTTTTTTTGGTATTTTGATATAAGGAGGAAAAATGTTTTTTGGTATTTTTGATAAAAGGAGGAAAAATATTTTTGGCATTTTGTTCTTTTTTAGAAAAAGGGAGGGAAAAGATGCGAGAAGAATCTCAGCATGGTTACTATTATTATTATTATTATTATTATTATTATTATTATTATTATTATTATTATTATTATTATTATTATTGTTGTTGTTGTTGTTGTTGTTGTTGTTGTTGTTGTTGTTGTTGTTGTTGTTGTTGTTGTTGTTGTGTTTTCACTTGTATTAGGTCTACCTAAATGCAAAAAGTGTCGAACTTGACCCAAGCCTGGGAAAATTGGGTTTGAAAAATATGTAAGACATGGTTTGACTTGTTTCCAGGCTCATGGGCAGGGTCTTATTTTGAAAAACGGCGAGATAGCACAAAAATTTGGGCGACATGCCGACCCGACATTTCGGCAGAGTTTTGTGTAGCAATCGAAAAACTAAATATGAGTGCCCTAGGTTTGACACCTGTATGAGGTTTATGCAGTTTTATGGGCTAGTGGTAGGGTTACCCCCTTTGGCATGACTTCCACGATATACTTTCTTATTTTTTAGGGAAATCATTATGTATGGACACATTATTTGATATCCCTGAGTGTACGTGAATTGCCTCACTATATACCTCGTGGGGACAGTACATGTGAGAGCAAATTCGATATACTCAATGTAGGTGAATGAGTTCCCTGCTATATACCTTTCATTATGAGTTCGGTCAAGCGATACGATGCGGGGGAACCGTTCGATATACGTCGAAGGTACTAGCCTAATGGAAGGTGAGAGACATATTGGTTAGGCTAACTGCGACCTGCATGACTAGCTCCCATCACAAAGTGACCCCCAGTACGGGACACAATTTTGGTCAATATCCATGCTCTTGGTGACGTAGTGTGCCAAATGCATGATTCTTAATTAGTATAGTATGGAGAAAGTGTCTTTTATTTGGCATGATGAGTAAACGAAGCACTAACTAATAGGGAAGCAAGTATCATGAAAAGTAAATATAATGTGGAGCATGAAGACTACACTAAGAATGGATATATTTGAGTGAGTGATATGTGAATACCTATAAGTGAGTGTGTGGTAGTGAGCCTAAGTATGGATCAACTACAAGTGGAGTGTGATTGATCATGGATATATACAAGTGTGATAAGAGGAAATGTGTGCTACTGAAGTCTAAGCATGGATATTCTAAGTTGTGTATAATGCATGTGGGCATAGGTGATCCTATATACAAGTGTAGGTAATGTGAAGTGTACATGGAGGGCAATTACAAGTGTATGAAGTGAGAAGGGATATACGCTTGAGGTAAATATGTACAAGGATTAAAAGAGGAAAAAATGAGCATACAGGTAGGTGCATACGCACACATGCAGACAATGATAACGCCCATGTAAAAATATAGTCTCGTCCTCAAATAATGGAATTTTATACATAGAAAGTCGCCAATATGGCCATCCCTCTCGGTCGACATGTGCGCCCGCGGTGGTTTCACGCCCTCCCTCGGGGCGCTTCGACCGTCGTCAATTGGGGTGATGTGTAAAGATAGAGTCGCCAGCCTATTTTGCATAAAACAGGAAAAATAAATGTTGTCGCCTCGAGATATTGACATCAATGACATACTGATGCTTGCGAAACCAATTAGTTCAAGGATTTAGGTACTAAGGTACAGAATGGGAAGGTTTTAGGTACCCATCCCACCCTTTCGGTCTCTCATGGGCATGTATTATTCTTCTCCTTAGTAACTCCGTGAAGTGTGTGCATGTATATATAAATGGAGAGTGGAATTACTTGACTCTCGTCATGGATAAAGGCGGAGTGAGGTCATCCTTAGGAGTGTTCCCAAAATAGTAATCAAATTATTATGTGTGCATTTGTCGAGCCACCGATCGTTTATAGAAGGACAGTGGTGTAGGTCGGACAAAACATAATAATGAATCATAAATATATGATATGAAAATAATATATGAACAAAAATAGGAGAGGGCTCGAATTTTGAGTTTTATCTGAAACACCTACGTAACCTAAAAAGGCATCAAAGTCCACGTCGTTCGCATATAACATGGGGTGGGGTTTATCCCATAAATCCAACCGGACACTTTTCTTATGTGTGTGTGTGTGGAAAAAGGATGCTTTAGTGTGAGAAAATGTATTGAGAAATCCCCGTTTGGAATGTACAAGCAAACCCTCTTTTTATTATTTTTGGTTTTTTATATAGAAAGTATAGTATGTGCAATACTACTAATAAAAAAGTTGGATATTAATATGTGTGATCTAATAAAAATGAAATGCTAAAATAAGAATTAAGTAACTAATACGAAAATAAGAGAATTTAAAGGGAGAGTGGAAGATTTTGACCTTCTTTTGAAGTCTTGAGGTTGATCTTGAATGTTGAAGGGTTGCTCTTGCAAGTGGATGAAGGTGCAGGAGGAAAGGTGTAATACCCCTTACTTTTGTGTAATTATTTTTATAATAAGTTGCCATGTAGGTTAGTTATATAAATAAAGGAAATTGGAGTAAATATTAATTTTAGTAATGTAAGAGTTAATATTTATGAGTATTGCATATTTACCTTTACGTGAATGTAAATAGTGTAAGATTATGTTAATGTTGAGTCGCTATGCTTTGAGGCGACGGGTATGATTTATATTCCAATTGGATTATTATTATAATGTTAATATGACGTTGGAATAAAAAATAATGAACGATATCCCGTATGTCATTTTAGAGGGAGAAGTTAGTCCGGAAAGGGTCGAGATAGTCAAAATAAGTGCTAAGGTTATTTTTGGGTTCCGGGGGTACTTTTGGCTAGTTACGACTTAATTATGATGTTATGAGTCATTTTAAGTGTGTAGTAGCATTTAATATTAGATTTAAGTCATTTGGGCATTTAAGTCTTGAAAGAGCAATTATACCTCATTTGTGTATTTTCTAAACCTAAAAGTTGGAGAGAAGTGAGAGCTTGAGAGAAAGGAGAGAAAAGAGGAGATTTTGTCATTTCAAGCCTGGAATCGTTGCTACGAAGAAGAATCCATGACTCCAATAACAAGGCAAGTATTATACTTGTAATATCTTATGATTATGTTAAATAAATTGTGTGATTAGTTATTGTTCTTAAGATTTGACCCATTTAGGGTTTTGATTGAGTTTGTTGTTCAAACCTCCAACTATATAAGTTAGATATTATTTGAGATTGTATATTGTTAGGTGATGATATAGAAATGATTTATTGATAATATTGGTTGATGATAGCTGGTGTAGAGGGAAGAAGAAGAGTTGGAGATTTAGGTTTTGGTAAGAAAAATGGGGGATGACCGAAGGATCTAGTGTAATCGGTCGACTGCATCCAAGACGTCGGTCGACCGGGACTAAGGGGAAAAGCCTACTGGTTGGCTCGCAAGGCAAATTTCAATTACGCAGTCGACCGGGAGTCAGGGGCCAGTCGACCGGTACTCTATTTTTAACCCAAGAATTGGACTTCCTTTCTACTCCTTTTCTTTTGGGTTTAAGGCTTAGGAACCTTCTCTTAGGATGTATTGAGAAGTAATATTACCTCATATAAGTAGGGTGGTACTCTAGGATAGTACGGGAGTGTCCGGGCTTATTTTGAGGACTATTTATGAGGGTATAATGTATTATTTTGTCTTGAAAATGAGAGTAGGACTTGCGTAGAGTCGGGTAGGGTGTATTGGACCTTCAGAGGGGCTAGTATGGTAATAATGATATCTTGTAGCCAAACTTGTATGTACATATGGTTTCGGAATTTAAGGACCGTATGCTTAACTTAATATAGTTTGTAACTATGGAACTTTTACACATACCTCTCTAAATGCTATCATAAGGGAAGTACGCATTAGAGGTGAATCCCCTGGCTAATGATGGAGGGAGAGTATAGTCCTTAGGCCATGATACCGGTTGTTACATTGTATGATTGTATAGTTAGAAGTGAGGTCATTGCGAGTATGGTTATGACTCACTATCGAAGGTATATAGCCGCTTCCCACACGTTGCAATTTAGGATACCTAGGTGGTTTTGGTTATAGGCCCTGGAAGATGATAGTATTTAGGGGCATATCCATGGGGTTACTCCCGGAAGGATGGTCTTAGAACCGTTATTATTATGATTGTAACTGTTCTCATTAAAATGGTATTTTACTTGAATGATCAATTGATTTAAGAAAACTGTGAATGAACTTTAATTGCCCAGGGTCCTAATGATTATTGACTTGTAAATAGGTTTCCAATTGATAAACTTGGCATGTGGAATATAGTTAGGTTACTCCTATTAAGTAGATGGGTAGTTTAACTTAATATGAATTGTACGCGTTAGGATGTGCACTTAGAAGTGAGGTGAGGATGATTCTTTGAAGAACAACGAACTTAGCATGCTTATGATATTTAGCACTCATAACTGTCATGCATTTATTCACATATATATCATATCAAACCGGGCCCTGACCTGGTTATATTTCTTCTTCTTGTGTGGTTCTTATATATGTTTAGGTGCTCCTCCGCATGGGCGCTCGATGTGACTTTCCTTCCCAGTGTTAAGGAACTACGGCATTTTAGGGATGTTGTAGGATTTTTTGTAGTAAACACGTCATTTCTTTTGATACTCTAGCTATGATTTTTCTGTATATTCGGGCGTGTTGCCCAAGTTTAGTATTCATACATACTGTCATACTTGGTGTATTCTTTTTATGTAGTCTGTTAACCGACAAATTATTTGGTTATGCATTCTAGTATGTTGTTAAACTGTTATGTATATATATCAACCCTTTATTATAAACTGTTTGATGGAAATTTCTTTTATCCAACTTGCAAAAAAAATTATATATGACATCCGTTTTCAAAATATTTGGTGGTTGTCTTGTATTATTATTATTATTATTATTATTATTATTATTATTATTATTATTATTATTATTATTATTATTATTATTATTATTATTATTATTATTATTATTATTATTATTATTATTATTATTATTATTATTATTATTATTATTATTATTATTACTATTATTATTATTATTATTATGCGACAGTGATGTTAAGAATGGACCATTTAAGATTCCTGTTCTATTGGATTGATTGGCTGTCAATCTCTTATTTTAATAAGCGGGGTGTCACAAATGGTATTAGAGCATCAGGTTTTAGAGTCCTTAGGATCTATGCGGACTTATCACGTTCTATCATAGCATTCTTTGATATAGAGCCCTATTATTAGGACTGTTTTGCTTATCTGCGTTTATAATTTTCCCGTAAGGATAAATTATTTTAATTGTATATTGATTTAGTTGCTTTTTATCTCAGATGCTGCCTTGACGAGGTCACCCTACAAGGGTAAATCGTGTAGAAGATGATATACAACCCCCACCACCGCAAGGCACTATAAATGCGACAGAGGTGGCTAATATTGTGGCCCAAGCGGTAAACGCCGTAATAACTGCAATGGTGCAACAATTTCCCCAAGCTTGACAACTGGTAGCACTGGTGGCTCAAGACCATACGGTACTTTTTGCATGGAAAAGAGTTAGAGAATCCTTCCTGAAAGGTCACCCTCCAGAATTTTAAGGTGGCGCTGATGTGATTGTTGCAAATCAATTGAAGAAGGAAGTTCAATGCCATCTTCGAATGGTGGAATGCAACGAAGAGAGGAAATAGATTCTCGCCACTTTTAAACTCGTGGGAGTCGATGACCACTCCAGAACAGAGGGATACGATGACGATCACAGAATTTTGGGCCTTATTTGACCGAAAGTACTTTCCTCCAGCAATCCAGAAAGAGATGAGGATGAAGCTTCAGGATGTTGTTCAGGGAGAGCGAATAGTGGACGAATATGAATAAGAATTTACCCGTTTGGCAAACTTTATGCCAGACGAGGTAAATCCAGATGAAAGGAGGATTTCAAAATTTATTGGGGGATTGAGTTGGAGGACAAGGAAACAACTGTTGGGGAACCTGGCCATGCAAACTTTTACTGATGTGATTAAACGCAACTTTACTCCATTGCCAGGATCACCGCCTTCATTTGAAGGTGATTAAGAAGATAGGAGATTCTGTTCAACCTAGTAAACAAGAAGGTAATGGTGCCGGTGGAGCACTACCATCACCACCGCAGTCTAAGAATAAACAGAAGGAACAGGACATCGAGCAAGGGGACTTGGCTAAGAAGAAATGCTTTGGGGACTTCAACTTTAGCGGAGGCAATTTTAGGCACGGTCAGGGTGCTCAGCAACAACAGCAGTTGAGCTAACTGGGCCAAGCTGGCAGAGGGAATAATCATGGTCGAGGCCAATAGGGCCAAGGTATGGGGCAGTTTCGAAACAACATCCGAGGATGACATCCGGAGGGTTTGCAGACCGTTGCTTTCAGTGCGGTTAGATAGATCACATGAAGAGAGATTATCCACAGTTGAACAAGGGGCAATTGCCAGGAGGCCCTCAGAATCCGCAGGCATGGCAACAACCTCCAGCATCTATTCTAGCCGTCCCATTGCAATAGGGACAACTCCAGTTTGGACGTATGTATAATATCCAAGACGCTTTGTTTCCTCTAGCACCGTTAGCACCGCCAGCTATTGAGGGTAAGTTTCACATCCAGGGGTTGTGGGTCGGGTGTTATTTGACACTGGTGCCATACACTCATTTATTGCTAGGAAATTTTCTCTTTCGACGGGATTGTTTAAGTCAATCGAAAGTACTTTTACTAGCGGTGAGTCTTCTATGGGTGATGGTTCAATTATACTTTTAATTTATAAAGGGGTGGGAATAGACCTTGGTAGATTACGTTTTGAGGCCGATTTTCTCGTCCTGGATATGGTCGGGTATGATGTTATTTTGGGAATGGATTGGTTAGTGAATTACCGGGACATGGTAAATTATTATGGGAGGAGTATAGTTTTCGCCATTCTAGGGCAAGAAATGTTTTTGGTGGCTATGCCTCTTCTGGAGGGAGGTTCGAGCACCCACTTGTATTATATGAAGGAGTAGACTTTATAAGAAATTATGATTTCCTTAGACTCGATTCTAGTCATCAGGGAATTTAGAGATGTCTTTCAGGAGATTCCTGGCTTACCTCCTAGTCGTGAGACTGAGTTCATAATTGACTTAGCGTCGGGAACCAGGTCGATTGCACGAGCTTCATACCGTATGTCTCCTTTGGAAATAAGGGAGTTAAGAGATCGGATTCAGCAACTGTTGGGACAGGGGTTCATTCGACGTAGTACGTCGCCATGGGGTGCCCCTATATTATTCATGATGCAGCGAGATGGTTCCCTCTGATTATGTGTCGACTACCGTGAATTGAAAAGGTAACCATCAGAAATAAATACCCGTTACCTCGAATCAACGATTTGTTTGATCAATTAAGAGGAGCGTCATACTTCTCTAAAATAAATTTGAGGACAGGATACCACCAGTTGCAAATCCGAGAGCAAGATGTGTCGAAGACCGCATTCTTGATAAGGTGTGGGTCCTACGAGTTCTTGGTAATGCCCTTTGGGCTAACAAATGCTCCCGCGGTATTTATGGACCTTATTAATCGAGTATTTTGGGACTTTCTAGACCAGTTTGTGACCGTGTTTATTGATGACATTCTAGTCTATTCTCGAACTGAAGCTGATCATGCTGAACAATTTCGATTGGTCCTGCAGACACTACGAGATCATCAACTTTATGCCAAGTTCGAGAAATGTGGCTTTTGGTTGCAGGAAGTGAAATTTTTAGGGCATATCGTGATAATCGAGGGTGTTTCTGTGGACCCGAGCAAGATTACAACGGTGAGGGAATGGGATCATCCCACAACACGAGATCCGTAGCTTTCTGGGGTTGGCGGGATACTATCGCCATTTCATTAAGGGTTTCTCCAAAATTGTGGGCCCTTTAACAAACTTGACCCGAAAAGGAATACGGTTTATTTGGGACGACTCATGTCAGCTAGCTTTTGAAGAGCTGAAGGACAAGTTAACCTCTGCTCCTGTACTCGCATTAATAAAATCAGGAGTAGGCTATTTGGTCTTCACATATGCTTCTCTACAAGAATTAGGAGGTGTGATACAACAGGAGCATAGATCCATTGCATACGTGTCTTGCAAGCTTAAGACCCATGAAAAGAACTATCCCACGCATGATTTAGAACTTGCCGCAGTGGTGTTTGCCTTGAAGATATGGAGACACTACCTCCTGGGTGAGAAATTTAGTCTTTTCACTGACCATAAGTCGTTACAATATTTATTCTCACAAAAAGATCTAAATATGCGGCAACGATGGTGGCTGAAGTTAATAAAGGACTATCAATTCGATATTCACTATTACCCAGGCAAGGCAAATGTGGTAGCTGACGCGCTGAGTCGAAGACTCGTGGGACAGATAGCGGAAGTGTGGAAAGATAAGTAGAAAGAACTTACCCATGATGATGTTGTAGCCAGCGCATGCATGTCAGTTTTGACCGTTACGCCTACTATCGTGATGCGAGTCGTAAAAGCGCAAGGAGGGGATAAAGACTATTAGGACTGGGTACGCTAATTGCTGACCGAGGGAGCGGAGTCCTACTCTATTAGTTCTGAGGGTTGGTTGCATTTCCACGAAATACTTATAGTCCCGGGCGAAGGAGACTTGAGACGTGCTGTCATGATAGAATCCCATGGTTCAAGATTTACAGTGCATCCAGGCGAGGACAAAATGTCCCAAGACATGCACCACCAGTATCGGTGGTTGGGAATGAAGAGAGACATTTCTGAATTTGTCTCCCAATGTGACACTTGTTAATTAGTAAAGGCAGACCACCAGCGACCAACTGGGTTATTGCAACAGTTAGAAATACTGATGTGGAAATGGGAGAGTATCTCAACGAATTTCATCATAGGATTGTCGATGTCGCAAAGTGGTCGTGATTCTATTTGGGTAATTGTCGATCATTTGACTAAATCAGTGCACTTCCTACCGGTACGAACGGATTACAACATGGTGCGCTATGCCCAGCTCTTTATTGCAGAAATCGTGAAGCTTCATGGGGTGCCTATCAATATAGTGTCGAATCGAGACAAAATTTTTGTATCCCATTTTTGGCAAAGTTTCCAAAAGGCAATGGGGACCAAATTGCGGTTGAGTACATCATACCATCCGCAAACTGATGGGCAAATGGAGAGGTTCAAATAAATGTTGGAAGATATGCTTCGCATGTGCATACTTGATTTTAAAGGAGGATGGGAGCAATACCTTTCGTTGGTCGAATTTGCATATAGTAATTCGTACCAATTTACGATAGGTATGGCACCGTATGAGGCATTATATGGTCGACCGTGTCAATCACCTGCTTGTTGCTTGAAAGTAGGAGACAATAAGCTTCTTGGACCTGAAATGATCCAAGAGATCTATCCAAAGATTGAGCTAATTCAAAATCGCATACGAATTGCACAAGATCTCTAGAAGATCTATGCCGATGTAAATCGGAGGCATGTGGAATTAGAAGTGGGGGATCAAGTTGTAGTGAGAGTGTTCCCAATGAAGGGGGTGATGCGATTTGTGAAGAAGGGCAAACTTGTGCCACGTTATGTAGGTCCTTTTCTCATTATTGCAAAGGTAGGCCCCGTAGCTTATCAACTGGCGTTGCCGGAACACTTATGGAAAATTCATGATGTATTCCATGTCTCCTCTTTAAAGAAGTACAAAAGATGTGAGGGGGATCATTGGCATGTTCCGTTAGACGATATTGAGTTGTAACCCGATATTTCGTATGAGGACAATCGATTGCCATTTTAGACCACGGTGAGCATGGAATCGAAAGTGGTGCCCTTGGTTTGAGTCCAGTGGGGTCACCACAATGCCGAGGAATCAACTTGGTAACTAGAGGAGGATATCCGAGAAAAGTACCCACACCTCTTTTTACCAGCTACGCCAAATTTTTAGGGCAAAATTCCATTGTAGGGGGGCGGTGAGTATGTAATACCCCTTACTTTTGAGTAATTATTTTTATAATAAGTTGCCATATGGGTTAGTTATATAAATAAAGGAAATTGGAGTAAATATTAATTTTAGTAATGTAAGAGTTAATATTTATGAGTATTGTATATTTACCTTATCCGAATGTAAATAGTGTAATATTATGTTAATGTTGAGTCGCTATGCTTTGAGGCGACGTGTATGATTTATATTCCAATTGGATTATTATTAGAATGTTAATATGATGTTGGAATAAAAATAATGAACGATATCTCAGATGTCATTTTAGAGGGCGCGGTTAGTCCGGGAAGGGTCGAGACAATCAAAATAAGTGCAAAGGTTGTTTTTGGGTTCCAGGGGTACTTTTGGCTAGTTATGACTTAATTATGATGTTACGAGTCATTTTAAGTGTGTAGTAGCACTTAATGTTAGACTTAAGTCATTTGGGCATTTAAGTCTTGCAAGAGCAATTATACATCATTTGTGTATTTTCTAAACCTAGAAGTTAAAGAGAAGTGAGAGCTTGAGAGAAAGGAGAGAAAATAGGAGATTTTGTCATTTCAAGCTTGGAATCGTTGCTACGAAGAATCCGTGACTCCAACAACAAGGCAAGTATTATACTTGCAATACCTTATGATTATGTTGAATAAATTGTGTGATTACTTATTGTTCTCAAGATTTGACCCATTTAGGGTTTTGATTGAGTTTGTTGTTCAAACCTCCACCTATATAAGTTAGATATGATTTGAGGTTGTATATTGTTAGGTGATCGTATAGAAATGATTTGTTGATAATATTGGTTGATGATAGCTGGTATAGAGGGAAGAATAAGAGTTGGAGATTTAGGTTTTGGTAAGAAAAATGGGGGATGGCCGAAGGATCTGGTGTGCCCGGTCGACCGCGTCCAAGACGCCGGTCGACCGGGCCTAAGGAGAAAAGCCTACTGGTTGGCTCGCAAGGCAAATTTCAATTACGCGGTTGACTGGGGGTCAGGGGCCGGTGGACCGATACTCTGTTTTCAACCCAAGAATTGGACTTTTTTCTACTCCTTTTCTTTTGGGTTTAAGGCTTAGGAACCTTCTCTTAGGATGTATTGAGAAGTAATATGACCTCATATAAAAAGGGTGGTACTCTAGGATAGTACGGGAGTGTCCGGGATTATTTCGAGGACTATTTATGAGGGTATAATGTATCATTTCGTCTCGAAAATGAGAGTAGGACTTGCGTAGTGTCGGGTAGGGTGTATTGGATCTTCGGAGGGGCTAGTATGGTAATAATGATATCTTGTAGCCAAACTTGTATCTACATATGGTTTCAGAATTTAATGACCGCATGATTAACTCAATATAGTTTGTTACTATGGTACTTTTACACATACCTCTCTAAATGCTATCATAAGGGAAGTACGCGTTAGAGGTGAATCCCCTGGCTAATGATGGAGGGAGAGTATAGTCCTCAGGCCATGATATCGATTGTTACGTTGTATGATTGTATAGTTTGTAGTGAGGTAATTTTGAGTATGGTTATGACTCACTATCGAAGGTATATGGCCGCTTCCCACGCGTTGCGATTTAGGATACCCAGGTTATCTTGGTTATAGGCCCTGGAAGATGATAGTATTTAGGGGCGCATGCGGTGGGGTAACTCCCAGAAGGATGGTCTTAGAACCGTTATTATTATGATTGTAACCGTTCTCATTAAAATGGTATTTCACTTGAATGATCAATTTATTTAAGAAAACTGTGAATCAACTTTAATTGCCAATTGATAAACTTGGCATGTGGAATATAGTTAGGTTACTCCTATTAAGTAGATGGGTAGTTTAACTTAATATGAATTGTATGCGTTAGGATGTGCACTTAGAAGAGAGGTGAGGATGATTCTTTGAATGAAGAGCGAACTTAGCCTGCTTATGATATTTAGCACTCATAACTGTCATGCATTATATCATATCAAACCGGGCCCCGACCCGTTTATATTTCTTCTTCTTGTGTGGTTCTTATATATGTTCAGGTGCTCTGCTGCATGGGCACCCGATGTGACTTTCCTTCCCAGTGATAAGGAGCTACAAAATTTTACGGATGTTGTAAGATTTTTTTGTAGTAGACACCTCATTTCTTTTGATAATCTAGCTATGATCCGTCTGTTATTCGGGTGTGTTGCCCAAGTTTGGTATTCTTACATACAATCATACTTGGTGTATTCTTTTATATATAGTTTGTTAACCGACAGCTTATTCGGTTATGCTTTCTAGTATGTTGTTAAACTGTTATGTATATATATCAACCCTTTGTTATAAATTGTTTGATGGAAATTGCTTTTATCCAACTTGCAAAACAAAAATTATATATGACATCCGTTTTCAAAATATTTGGTGGTTGTCTCGTACTATTATTATGCGATAGTGATGATAAGAATGGACCATTTAATACTCATGTTCTATTGGATCGATTGGCTGTCCACCTCTTATTTTAATAAGTGGGGTGTCACGAAAGGGAAGGGAATTTTCCAAATTGGGTAAGGAAAGGATGGAAATGGAATATGGGGGAGAGGTTTCAAGATGGAAACCACGCTGACTCTGAGAGAATATTGCTGAGATCACTGAAAGGGATATTTTTGAGGGTTTTTTCGAAGTGAGATCATGCTCTCCTTATATAAGGTCAAGGAGGGTGCCGATCGGTATTGTCCTTGTCCTGCCTATCGGCAGGAAACCCCATTCAAATTGTCGATAGACAGGGAAATGGGTTTGCCATTCGGCCGTCCTCTATAGATTTTTTGAAAAACGATCGTAAAATGCAATACGCCAGTCCGAATTTCGCACGAGACTAACCGTTGGAAAGGGTATTCAGAGCCCTTTAAGAATCCATGGGCTGCTCCCGGGTTTGGGAATTGGCTGCGATCAAATGGGTTTCAGAAGCGCTCGTCAATCTTTTGAACAAGAGGAAAACGGATCTTTAATCCTAACCGTAAGGCCGATTTATGCATGGGACAGACTGTTAGAAAGGCTATGCATGGCCCTTATATGTTTCAAAGATATTTACTCAGTTCGGAGAGTTGACCAAGTTCAAACGGAGCCCAAAAGCGCCCGGTGACTCTTCAGAATAAAATGGGTTGTTCGTCCGTACTATAAGGCCGATTCGCCCACACGGTAGACTATTAGAAAGGGGATTCAGAGACCTTTGAGGATCCAAAGAGCTTCACTAAAGTTAGATATTTGATTGGAGTCAAACGGGTCCCGGAAGTGCCCGATGGCCTCTAAATCGGTTTTCAGGGGAAAATGGATTGTTCGTCCGAATCATAAGGCCGATTCGCGCATGGGGTGGACCATTGGAAATGGGATTTAGATCCCTTTGAAGATCCAATGAACTTTTTTGCAGGTGAGAATGTTGATCGATAGTCAAACGGGGCTTAGGAGCACCTGGTGGACTTTATATCAGTACTCAGAGTATGACCTAGGATTTATGGTGAAGGGGGAAGTGTTAGAATGGGGTGTCTACACATATTATCCATGAAAACATACTAATATGCTCAAGAAATATAATGAAGAAAATAAGTAATACAATGGAGATTCAAAGCATAATAAAACCCTAGAAAAGTTCATCTCTCAAGCATTAAGATATGTTCAACATCAACCGATCACACAAACAATCTCATCACCACACAATGCTATCATTATCATATCAACTAAGTAAAGTTCAAACATAAACCCTACATACATAATCATAAAAATTAAGAGAAGTTCAAAGCTCAACCATAAAAACATCCAAGAAATATTATGATCGTATCAACATCACATGTCCCACGAAGATCAAACTCAAGCATACATGCTCTCAAAACATCAAACAAAACAACATTTCACAACTTAAACAATTCAAAAGAAATTTCTGAAGTTCAGATGATCATTACTCAGTTTCTTGTTATACTTTAGGAACTATTGTACATATGTAATTAAACTTGATTATCCTTATATATGCTCAAAAGTTGCTCACCTAATCCTACCCTCAACTGTCCTAAACCTACCCTAAAGAATAACCCAAAACCTAACCCCTTATAACCCTAAAATTGGGATTTCTAGTCAACTATAACTTTGTTTAGTTAACTAGAAATCAAAATCTAGCCAAATAAACTTTTCCTCAGACCTCACTAAAATAAGTTAACTTAAAACCAGAAAGGTTTAGCCGACTAGATCTTTCTTTTTATCGATTAGAAGTATTTGAAAATTCAAAATTCAAATATCTTTCTTTCCAAGGTGAATTAACTAAATCCCTATTTTTTACCAAAACTTATACCAACCTTTAGGTGCCTCTTAAGCCTATATATAAACCTTCAAACCTTCATTAAAAATCACCAAGATCCTCCCACACTTTAGTCATCCTATGCATATGTATCCTAGAGAGAGAAACTAGGATAATCCTCCATCAAACCTAAAAATCCATTCAAGTAAAGCTTTAAACTTCAAACCCATTTTATATAAGTTCTAAACTAAACCCTGTGAGTTTGAAGAATAAGAACCCATAATCAAATCATTTCTATTTCTAGAGAGAGAAACCAAAACCCATTCCCCAAACCCATTTAATCTAAATTCTCGATGATGCTAGAAATGATGCATTTTTAGAGAGAGAAAGTTTGCCCCACTTCATAAGATTGATTTTAAGCAACAAACCCAACCCAACCAAAAGATCTATTTAAAATCCAAAATAAGAGAGAGAAAATAGTATGTGAACAAATACCAACATCAAAGCTTATATATAATAACACTCCCATAAAAACATCAATGAAGTTTTAACTCCAAAGCTTCATCAACAAATCAAGAAGAGCATATTGGTGCATATACTCAACAAGGAGTTTTATTTGTGCTTTCAGTGTATTCATTTACTCACTATAAGTAAGAATAATTTTAATAGTGTTCAAGATATGAGAAAACTCAAGTAAAAAATTTAAGCCATCTATGGTGATCTGTGAAAGCTAAGGGTCAATGGCAAGACCATGGAAGCCTCATTTTATGGCGACTCGAGAAAGCCATGTATAAGTCCATTATATCTCTCGTTTTGGTAGTTTTGTTATTATGGAGAGTCTAGGTGTAACCTTGTGATCCTGCATGTGTTTCGCTTGGTTAAGGATGAGCATAATGTCTTGTCGGTTGTGGTGGTAAGGTGTGATAAATGCTTGAAAGGATTTGGTTTCGCCAAGTGAATTAAATGACATTGGAGCTTGTCGAGTACCATCTCAGCGTGGATGTAGGATATGCCGAACCACATAAAAAATCCTCGATCCATTTCTCCTCCCTTACTCTCTTAAGATTCATGATTTACTTTAATATGCTTAATTTATTGAATGTGAATGTGTATGGATACAAGACAACGATAGAGGTGTCATTTTATCAAACAAACTAAGAAAAGGTTACTGGCTTGCAAAGTTATAAAATTATTTATTGAAATAAATAAAGAAATTTGAATTTGGAAAAGTTCACAAAATGTAGTTATCCTAACTCACCCTCCCTCGTGGGATAATTTTCGGGCAAAAAACTTACTTTCTTTTGTCACAAATTAATTTCTCTTTTTAATCAAATCCTCTCTCCATTGATGCAACCTTTTCTTTTCTTAGGAGGCACGATGTGACTAAGAAATACATTGATACGAAAATAAGGAACATAACTATATGATATGATTAGAGTAAATATGTTTCAAGATACGAAGGACATGATAAGTGAGCATAATAAGCGCAAGGATTAATATGAGATATGAATCATATGATATAATATGTAAAGGCGCAAGAGATCAATAATGATATAACAAGCCAATTATATATAAACAATCATCAAGATTTTCGGAAGGAACACTCACTATGTACTAAGCACAAGATAAAGCACAAATGAGCTATGAGTATAGGTTATCAAAGATACTAGTAGATACCAATTTTTAATAAACATCCTAGTACTCAACAAGTAAACACAATTTCTTGATACCTAAAGATATGACAAGGTAAATATATATGAAATATATCTATGAAAAATCAAAAGGTGAAACATGGGTAATATCTTAAATAACAACCACAAAGGATATATGATGCACTAAGATATAAAGCATTTCAATCTAGCATCATATCAAATAAGATCAATATAAGTGAATATAATTTTCTTTGGATAATTTAACATTTTTATCCTATTGCAATAACTATGATATATGAAAATTTTGTATCAATATCAAACCCAATAGCAACACAACACACTCTAAGAATATGAATAAGCAACATCAAGTCTAAAATTAACAAAGACTACATAAGAGAAAGTATGTACTAACAAAATTTATCACTCAATAAAGGTGATATCCACAATCATGCATTTCAAATAAATCTCTTTAAAAAAAACTTGCAAGATATACTACACGAGGAAAGAGAATAAGAAACAAAGTAATAATACCAATTTATCTCCTAACAACTTGTATCAAATAAAAAGTTTTACATGGCATAACAAACATTTATGAAATAAGATAATAACACTAAGATCCATTTTTTATAAGTGAAAATATAGGCAATATTATCACAATTTCCAAAAATTATATTGTGTCCAATGTTCATAAAAGATTATCCATAAAATGCTATTACACATGTTAATAGTTTTAACTAAGAACATAAGATCATATCTCGATTCTGAAAAATAAAAAAAAAAATTGAATAAAATTGAGAGAAAGGTCCAAGCTCAAGTTCGATTAAGATAAGGATTCATAAAACAAAGAACTCAAAGCTTCGACTCAAGCGAAATCTCCAGCATCTTATTTAGGATCATTTTTAACTACTAGTTTTTCCCCTTCAATTAGCAATTGGTTAAAACATTTTTTCTTATATCTTTGGTGTTACCCAATTTTAGATAGATTAAATATTTTGAGACATTGTTATGTTTAAATTGTTTTGCATGTGGTAACTTTCACTCAAGCATAAATATGGGACACTATTTATAATTTTCAAATGTAACATCGTCCAATCAAAGTTATTGCCCTAAACACATCTTCATTCATGATTTTTAGATAGCATAAGGTTTTTAAACATTCTACAGATCACAAATGGTAATCATCACATTACATATAGGAGTTAGACACACTTTCACAAGTCAAATGAAGTTTGAACATTTTAAAGAAGATCTAAAATCGATGACATTCCTTATAAAGTGAAATCAACTTAATGTGTAGCATGATGTAAAGTGAAACAAGATATGATAATGTACACTGAAAGTATAAATTTTTTCAAAGTTGATTAGACTTCAAAAATCGAATTCATATCATAAAGTACATGTCATATTCCCAAGCAAATGGAAAAATGATCAAACTGGAAATTTTGATATACAAAAATGTGTCATGGAGTATATCATCTAAAAAGACATAAATGTGATTGTATAAAAAAAAAATCTTTTTTGAGTATATCGATAAAAGATATGTACAACAAAAAAGAGCACGATATAGGATTAAAAGATACATATGAAGCACATAATCCAAAAACATGTTCAAATCAACATAAAAATAACCAATGAATTCCTAAGATAATCAATCTAGAGAAATTCTAGGTTAAGGTTAAGAGAGCATGTAAAGCCTAAGTACAAAGCTAAGCAAAATTTGATGGTAATAAACATATGTAAATGATATATATTGAAGGTAAAATTAAGATACTCTTAAAATGTATGTTAACATAACATATATGGATCAATAAAAATATCAACTAAATGCGGCACTCCTAAATATATTTTGGAAAACCAAAATAACGTATTCACAAAACAAAAGTATTTCAATTTATTCAAGATATAAACCGGATGTAAATCAACAAGATAAAAAAAATCACATATGAGTTATCAGGAGTGATAAAAATAAAATATAAACTCACATGTGAAGCAAAGATACATAGCCTAGTATACGATATACGAAATTGGATGCTAAAAAGTATATGACCAAATAAAACATACTCTAATGTTTAGAGGTAGAGGGGACCAATTTTAGAATCTTCTTAATGTAAAATTTAATTCCATTCGAAATGTCCTTCCTAGCCTATAAACGACTCACACGAGGAGCCTCAATTTTAAATGTGGAACTAGGCACATTTTTCTTTGCCTTTGTGTCATTGTCTCACTTGATAAAAAATGTTTTGACTCTTTTTAACCCAAATTTATCTTTCAACGGGGTAGGTGCAAAATTTAGAATCACAAACTTTTTTGACACTTGTTGTTCCCCATAAAATTCTAGGTTTTGTTTGAGTAAAAAGAAAAATTTCCTCAAATGATCAACTTTGTGACAATGATCACATTTAAAAGGTTTGGGTCTAGTTACTTGGGTTTTGTGCTTAGGAACAACCTTTTCAAAATATTGAACTTTCATAAACTTGTGATAAAAATATTTAGTATGACCATTCTAATGAGAATGAGAAAAAAAAAAGGTTCTTTTTAGGCCTCTTAGATTAAGCAAGTGATTTTTTTATCAAACTTGGAATGAACCAGCTTATCTTTTTTTTAAAAAATTATTTACACCAATTTCCTTTTTATCTTAAGATTTCAAATGACCCATTTTAATGTTTACTATTTTATTTTGAGAAGAAGCCTTTAAAAAAATTATTTCATGAATCAAAGCCAAAATAAAAGACTTGTCAAAACCTTACCCCCTTTTGTCAAGTCCTTTAGGGGTTGCTATCAAAATAATATCCCCAAGTTTTGTGATCACGTAGCTAGATCTACTTTCAGATTTTTAGCCAAGATCAAAATATTTTATAGACTTACAACTTTTTTTCCCCAAATAATTTTGGACTCCACACAAAAGAAGACCCCTTTTTATTTTTTTAAGAAATGTAGAAAAATATTTCCTTTCTTCTTCAAAAGTGACAAATTTTCATCCCCCTCTTTTGAAATAATGTTCTTATCTTTTAACTCATCCAAAAAATCTAAGAGATAAAAAAAAACATCAAAACATTTAAGATTTTCAAAGCAGATAGGTCCTTGACCTTCATGAATGCATACAATATCATTTTCATCTTTCTAAAGTACAAAACTCTAAATTATCTCTTTCAAGAGTTTTGAACTTTTCCCGAAGAGATCCATTTTATTTTAAAACTTTTGTTGAACTATGATAAAAAATTTGAGGCTCTTCCCTTAACAACTTCATATTCTTACACATATGAGTACTGTTAATTTGAAGTTGATCAACCATAGATGCCTTAAGTTGTAAATCATTGTTCTCCTTTTTAAATTCTTTGAGTTTATAGGATAATAAAACATTCTCTTTACAAAGTTTTAAAGACTCTTCATATAATTTATCATACTTAGATTCAGTAGTAAAAAAGCCAACATCATCACACGCCTCCTCACTCGATTCACATTCATTTTTGGGTGAAGGATGACATGTAAAGGTGGACTAGGAATGAAATACGACATAAGAGTTGCTAGAAGTACCACTAGGCAAAACTTAAAAAATCTCATACCCAAGAGCCATTTTCATACACACTTGATCTACCTCTAGGTGATTAAAAGTAATAATAATGAGGTCTATCTCTGATACCAATTGAGATAATATGTGTTTAGAGAGCAACTACCGTTAAATATTATTATGAAAATGAAGGTAATGTTTATTTTTTGTCCATATTCGGTCAAAAGTTAAGCCTAACGTCTAAGGGACAAAGTAGGGATTTACAAGTTGATTTAATTTAGAAAAGTGTGTTATGAAGCATATAAGATATATCAAAATGTGGAATAGTAAATCATTCACGTGTTATGAGGATTTATATGAGGAAAAACCTTTGAAGGAAAAATCTCGGGCCACACCGACACCTTCCATTATTTAGGTAAAGTTTTACAAAAGTGAGAAAAAACATACAAACTTAAACCTCTACTAGACTCAATAATTCACAAACTCCATAAGACACTTTTCCACCATCTAGCGGGAAGAGAAAGCAAGGATCGCTCTCCGACCAGTCATCACCTCACATGTGTCAACTTCCTGTGATAATGTCGTGTTCATGCGAAATCTTCAAATATTATTTAAAGTTGAAGAAAACTTTTTGTTGCAAAGAAACAATTGAAAATCCACTAATGTAGATTTAATTTCCTATGATGTGAGAGTCCTAAAGGTTAAGGGGAGTTTTAAAAAAGTGTTTGGATAATCAAAATAAACTCACAAAGTATTTTTGAGATATGTATTTTTTTAAGTTTCTCAATAATAAATTTTACAACATGTTTTGTTCAAGTCCTTAGAAGAAGCAATCAAACTTCAAACTTTAAATAACTTTAAAATATAATGATAACAATAGATGTCTAAAAAATACAAAGGAGATTTTTCTCTTAAGAAAATGTGATTCCTTTAGCTTAATAAACAATGAAAGCCTTTTTTCCTGAAAATCTTAACCTTATTTTGTTATGGAGAAGAAGATGAATTACATAGGCTTTTTTAAACTTATGGATACAATAACCCACACCCTTTAAGCCCTTATTGTCCACATAATAGGCTACTTCTTGAACACAACAAAAGATATGGCTGCAAATGAGAATCTTCACATTTTACAATGCAATCTTTAAGAAATATTGTATTTTTATGCTAGATCTGAAGTTGTCGCTGGAGATTCGCTTCAGTGAAGAAATGCTTTGCTTTAGCAAACTTGTGGCGAAGCCACGTCACGTAAGAAGATAGAGATTTTGGACTTGGACAAAAGCACCATCGAAGAACATTTATTTTAGCTAAGAAAGATCTGAAGTTGTCGCTAGAGATTCGCTTCAGTGAAGAAATGCTTTGCTTTAGAAACCTGTGGCGAAGCCACGTCACGTAAGAATATAGAGATTTTAGACTTGGACAAAAGCACCGGCGAAGAACATTTGTTCTAGCTAAGAAGCTCTTCGCTATAATGAATATGTGGCGAGGCGAGGCGAGTCGTGATTTTTCAAGATTTTTTGAACTAGTATTTTCCATCCAAGTGTTTAAAAGAATTTTGGAAAACACTCCAAGTATTTTGTTCACAACCCAAAACACTCACTCTTAAAACATATACATAAGAATGCAGTTTATATCAACATGGTTAAATTTATAAGAATTATATATTGCATGGTGTATTTGTTTACATTGTCCAAACCAACTAACACACAAGTATTCACATATGTTTCAATTAAAAAAATCTAATTTAAGTTATTTTAAAACCAGAGTGGTGAAACGAAGTCATTCTCATGAGATAGCTTTTCAAATGAAGAGAAACAATTCCAGTCTTGTAGTCTTAAACATTAAGCTTTTCGGGACAACTTATATAATTACTCATTGTGTTTTGAAGTAGGTTAATACAATATAATCCTATAGATGTTTTACATGTACTTGTGCTCGTATAAAACTAGAGTTTCACATACTATTTTTTTAAATGAGCCCATAAGAACTGGTGTTTAATGTTAATATGTTTGGTTCGATAATGTTGTATTGTATTTTTGGTTATATAAATCTAACTTATATTATCAATTAAAATTATAATTTTGCTAACCAAATATTTGAAAATCCATTTTCTGCGTACGATTGATTTTAGGATAACTATTAACGGATTTTCATATTTTTAGTAGATCTTGGTGGGTTCATTTCTTTGAGCTAGAGTTTCTTTCTCGTGTGGGTTCTTCTGTAGAATATTCTATAGTCTTGACTATTTGGGATTACTCTAAAAATATTCCTTCGTCGGAGTAAGGATCGAGTTTGCTACAGTTTTCCTGACCATTTTGAATATAACATTTCCACCCCAAAACTTTTGACGTACTCAGTGTCTTGTTTTTTTCTTATCCAAATTTCATAAGGGGCTTGGTTAATTACTTTTCAGATCGTTACTATAATTATCACGTAGCATGTAATGTCCATATCTTGTGCCCAAAAAGTATTTCGATAATTATGAAGGATGCATCACATTCATATATCAAGTAAATATGACACCACTTGTAAGAGAGATGAATAACATATAAAGATGTTTTCTTAAATCATAGACAATAATGATAATATCAGGGTACAACTCAATGGATAACTCAAGTATTATGCGTGTAAATGATTTAATGGAGAGCGTGGGATATAGTGAGCTAATCCTTCAATGAAGTTGAATTAAGGTGATGTAAAGTTAAATAGAGTTTCAACATTCTCAGGGGTTTATCATTATTCCAACAACATTATTTCTTTCACAAATCTTTGCTATGCGGTGAAATAATGTTTTGTGTTGTGTGACTTTCCAAATTACACCTTTTATTTCACAGGATGTGCAAATAATGTAGGCAAATTGTGAATCATGTAAAATTTATTTTGCGTAAATCATATGGGATTACTTTTGTATAGCAATATCTTCATTGTGTTTTCAATGTGTATAGGGATAGTGTGACAACTTATCATAAACTCATTTATTTTGATAAAATCGATTGTGTACAATTTTACTCTTATTTCATGTGTATGTTATCTTGAGAGTTCTTGTGAAATCATATATTTCCTGTGACACTCGGTATAGTTTTAATAATTAGGTTTATCAAGTCTATTTATTCAAATTATACAAGTTTTAAAAAAATCATATATAATCCTTAACACGTAATAAGAACAAATAAATTTTGATAAATCAAAGTAAAGAACGATGTGACAAAAACTTTAAATACATATATATAATAGATAAGAGTCAATCGCCACCACTAAGAAAAGGAAAATACTGTTTGACAATAATTAATACGTGACAATACTCCCAAAACAATACTAGGAATAAAGTAAACCTCGCATATCCCAAACATATAAACAAATAAAACTAATAATAGGTTCAAAACCTACATCTCCAAAATCGGTGGTGATTAGGAAGGAAGACTGAGTGATTGAGTAGGAATGCTAAGTCGGGTACACTGGAGTACCTGAAATAATGCGACAGGTCAAGTCCCTGAACAAAATAATAGCTATGCACTCAAGTTGTAAAACTATCAATCATGAGTATAAATAATAATTACATAGTTCCCTTACTAGTGTAATTTTATTTAAATTATGAATAAAATAATAATATTTAAAATCCCACTAGTTCCCATATAATAAAAGACAACTATTAAATATAATGTTCATACTCTCATAACTAAACTTGTACTAGCCCCCATTTATTGAGATGTCACTAGAACACTAAATAACCAGTGACTATCCCCTAAATACCGGGCCACTAGCATGTAAGTCCGTTGTTTTTAACTGGCATAGACATAATAAACCGGCACACCCATTTGCCCTCACTCAAAATTGACACACCCATCTGCTTTCACTCCATAATTGGCATATCCCTCTGCCCACCGCCATAGAAATATAAATAGTATAGGAAGATCGTGACTCTAACCCGAACCATGAAACATAGTAAAGTAATCATATCTAGCCCATAATGTTAGCCTAAAGATATCCAAAAGATTTATTTAATTTTTAAATCATTTTACCCACCCCTTGTGTGTAAGGAAAATAACATATATGTTATACATTGAGTCTAAGTTCAACATAAGATTTATGTTGGAATGTTTAGAATATTAAAATTCATGGGGTGAATATTCTTCATCACAAATGTTCTACATATATTCATAATCAGACCAATACCCAACAATCTATTTCCTTTATAATTGTTTAGTAGCCATGGGAGTATTCAATCCACTAGGTACATTATGGAGAAGAGAAGAATGTAAAATTCCAATTAAAAGCAGTTATTTATCCATTTATTTTTATCAAAATATTACCCTCTTTTAAATCCCAATTTCTCATACTAATTTGTGTTGATTCAACATATAACCATACCCAATTTTATACACAAAAATTATATGAAAAAAAAATCCTAATTTCATATCCAAAAGGTAATATACAACATGTAATTTCCAATTATGAGAGAATTCCTACGTTGTCATTGAAATTACACTAAGAACATACAATTTTCAAAACCCAATTCAATTATACTAACTTGGATTAAATTAATCAAACATTAGATTCCATGAATTTGGTCCATTAATTTAATAATAAAAATCACAATTTTAGAGGTGTAAATAATACAAGATAAACCCTAATTATCTCTACAACAATTTTATCTTTAATGAAAACATCTTTAGGTAGATAATACTATATATATATATATATATATATATATATATATATATATATATATATATCATGAAAGGAGATAGTAGATTTATCTTAACTTAATTGATGAATATAAATCCTAAAAATAAAGAAAAATAATGGTAAGATAAGTCCCACTCAAAATCACTTTCAATTGCTCCTCAATTTATAAAAATAATCTCCCAATTGTGTAGAAGAAATCCCCCCCTAAAAATAATAGAAATGGACTTTAAAAAGCTCCTTAAAAATGATAAAATTTTGTCCTAAAATAATTCCCATAAATTATAGATTTTATCTTGAATTGTAGGACATATTTTTAGGATTAAAACATATAATTCTTGTGGGATTTGCATTGGGTAGCTGTAGGGTATAGAGAGAGTAGTAGTAGGATGGTAGTTGTGGGAGAAATGGGGTGGATGAATTTAATGAAAAATATAAGGAAAAAAAAATAAGTGAATCATGATTTTATTAAAAAAATTGAGCTAAAGCCTTAATTTAAACCACCGCCCATCCCTCTTCCCCTGGCTGCAGTAGCAGCACTAAGTTATGATGCTCGAAATCATCCTTGAGGATTCCACCGATTTAGAAGCTTACTTATCAATGGTGAAATATGAGAATAAGAGTATAATAGCAAAATATATGAGAGATAAAGGAAAGACCCAAGTGCTTTAGTGGTTCGGCTTTAGACTACGTCCAGTGTGAAAAATATGGGAGTGATTTCACTATAAAGGATGGCTAGAAGCCATTAAAGATCAGTACAAGTTTTCTCTATCTCTAAACTCTCTCTATAAGCTTAGTATTATAGTAGGGTTTAGTTGGAGCTCGATCCCTATGGAAGGAGATATTTAGTGCCTTTTATAGTCAGTATCACCCCTCAGGCATGTACTCCAAATGTGAATGGATGAATAACCAATGAATATGTGATACCTATAGAGAGAGATGCATGAGTCATGATAAGAAATATTCCCCCCACATGATGGTTGATTTGCCATAACGATTTTAATTGAATATGTCAATAATATCCTTCTCATATTTTCCACACGTGCACATGGTGTCCGGAGCTGAGGGTCTCGATTGGATGAGACTGGGTAGAACTTTGATCTTGTGGATGGAGCCGATACGAGACTATATCCATACCTGGCTGGTATGATTGATAGTAAAAATCCGATCTCATAAGACTATCGGAGGTCAACACTGTATATAGGTTGTTGTAAGGTTGACACTGTACTAGTTCATTGGTAAAAGTTGTCTTATAACATGATGGTCTCAGAGGTCGAGACATCCTAATATAGGAATAGTCGTGAGAACTCCAATGGAATGATGACTTTGAGAGCATATATAAGGGGACATGCTATCATAGTGGGTGTCGTCTTGATGAGACTAGACTTATGTATATCAATCACCCTCAGACCTTAGTCTTCAATGCTAATGGGAGGCTGAGGAATAATCTCATCTATCTCGTCTCATCTTGACCCCCCATCGAGGTGAGTATGGGAACACCAGTCACGTGGGATTCCACAGAGGTGTCGTTTTAGCCTCGTGAAGTGGACACTTATTGTGAGTGCAAGAATTATCACAATTAAAAATCCAGAAAGTAATATCGAGATAGAGAACAAATGATCACTCACAAAATACCAAAGATACGTGGTTCTTCAACTTCACTACGTCCATAGAGAGGTTATTGTTATTTTATTAGTTTCTCTCAAATAATCGAAGTTATATCCCTTTGCCCCGGTCAGGGTTTACATTTTATATTTGTGTGAATAAGTCATTGAATTGTACAAGTAACTCAACTATCTTGTAGATATCTCGTAGGTATCCCTGAATACCTCCTCTGAGATTATTGGTAACTAATTTGAGTCTATCTCCATGCATTTAAGCACATGTTAAATACACAGACTTAAAATAAACATTTTGAGTTGGGCCGGGCAGTCCACTTTGCACGCTGGGCTGGTCGGCTAAAATATTGGGCTTGAATAAATAAGCCCCCATAATTGACCCTAAAATTTTTGGGCTATAATGTTGGATTAATAGATTTTAAGTGAGTTCAAAGCCCAAGGCTTGTAACTGTTTCAAAACTGGTAGGAGACTATTGTAATATTGGTAAACTTACTGAGGGAACGCTCGTCTGAGAAGAATTATCATGGAAAACTTGTGATATCCTTGATGAAGTGGGGGTACGCTTATCCGAGCAGAAATATGAAGCTCCATAATCTATCTCGGAAGCTGAGTTCCATCATATGTGCGGAGTTCAAACCAAATTCATCATTTCTCAATCGTCATTCCTCAAACATTTCTTCACCACAAAGTCGTACTGTTTACTCGCTCTAGCCCTTCATATTTCTAGAGCTTTCCTTGATCATTCTCAATTGTAATTTTTCTAATTTACTTCTTTTATTCACCATTTTAGTTAGCATTCTTTGCTTCTTGAAGTCTTTTTTCTTCATGGCTCTTCTAAATGGAAAATTCGTTGAGGAGTTTAGGAAAGCTTATAATATTCATGAGTGGGTGGAAATCGACTGTGCCCCTATCCTAGAGATGTCCAGGACATAGAAGATGGACACTGGATCCACACTGTGCTCGTGGTCCAGGGGGTTTAACTTTTCCCCCAAACCCTCAATTTTTGAATTTTTTTAGATACTTTGAGGTTGTCCTCGCCTAATGTGACCCAAACACTTGGAAAATAGTGAATGAGGTACATAGAATTAATGAATTATATGGGACCAAACTAGGGCTCCCTAAAATTTTCTACTGCTATGTCTGGTCACGCACCAATAATGGTGTTCTGTACCCGAAGGCCAGGAAGGCTGAGAGGTTTTAATTATGAACCTACCTGACTCCTACAAAGGTACTAAGAACATGGTTTTATTGCTAGGAATTGGTAACATCCTCCCTTACCTGAGGGCGTGAGGTATCGCGGCCCCTGGTGGCCAGACTGGGGAGAGGATCACATAGGTTGTTGCCTCCTTTTCTTCTGTTTATTACAGAATTATTTTTATATATTATTTCCTTTTCATACAGCTCGTCACCTGAATGAGAATCCTAAGCATGGTGTCCTTGTGGCTGGGCACCTAAAATGGTTTTTACAAAAATAGATTTGAAAGAAAATGGGTCAGAGCCCGAAAGTGGAAAACATTTGGAAAACATCAAGTGTTTTAATAACATTAAAACATTAAATGCAAAATACATGTTAGGACGTGCACTCACATGAAATTCTCACCTCTCGACTACATGTGCACTCCTAACGTACATTACCCATCTAAATGACACATATATCTAACCCAAAACGTAATAAGTTCTACCTCTTACTACTCGATTCCCATATTACATTCTAACGTTATCAAATAAATAGAGGGCTTTACTTAAACTCAGATTCTCAATATGTAATACATTTCACTATCGGTTAACCCGTTATGTTTTCTCAAAACAATACCATAATTTTATTCACAATATTAAAATGAAAGTTCCCATTAATTAAGTGTATATTATTCGCATCATAAATATACAATACAAGCACCCCGAGACTAAGCTGCGGTGCACACATACTCTGCTATCCATCCCGGTACATCACGTACATAAGGATCACGCATTCCGAATCTCTCAGTAATCGTTCAGATAACAACATCACAAATGATGGAGGCGAACACAGTCACATCACATGGGTCACGCACATACCTGCGCTCCCACGATCAGCAGACTTATTAACATCCCAATAAGTCCTTCTCTGACCTATGTTCATCGAGGTAACCAGTCTAAATCCGGGTTACACAAGGATTAGTGGGCCCTAAGCGAACGCAAACCTCCCGTGATAGCAAGTATGGTAGGTATGTCATACACATAAAATCAATACATATACTAAGTATTCACACATCTTAGTAATCATCATAATATATATTGGTGGTGCACTTCTCATTCTCGTACCGACATATAATTATACACACTTTATATGTTCCTCGGTTAATATAATAAATTAGGCCGTCAATAGTTCGCACATCGTAATAGACTCTCCCGTCCTAATTCCTATATTCCCTTAGGTTCAAACTACACTTCAAGGTTTGACTCCTCATTATATCCCAAACATCACAAATATAACAACTACTCATCAAGGGAAGGCTATCTCTACCTATACACAAGGTTACGGGGCACTCGGGATCAAAACAGGCTAAAAAGCCTAAACTGTCAACTCGTTCGAAGTCTCGTTCGAACGAGGCTGTTCGAACGAGAGTTCGTTCGAACGAACTGGCCTATCTGACGAGGTATCGTTCGAACGAAGTTATCGAACGAACTTCACCCTCGTTAGAAGTCAATGGTCAACTCGTTAGAAGCTCGTTCGAACGAGTTCGTTCGAACGACCTGGGCAGGTCTTCTAACGAGCGACCAGATTCTAGCCCAGATTTCTTATTTTCGTTTTTCCCATCTCTCTACACCTCAAATCTCATCCAAACATTACTCCAACGATTGTTTAAGGTTCCTAATCGTCCCTAAACATCCTTAGGTCACATATTAACATGTTTGGGGGTGTTAATTCATCCTAACATCATTCAAATCTCTACATATTTTTCCCAATTTCAAACACATGAACCCTAGAATTTATAAATCATCAAGGAGACTAATTAAATCCGTTTTTGGTTTCATACTAATTGTAATATCATCAGAATAATCATCAACTACAAATCTACATGCAATTTCCTCATCAAGAATGTAATTTCTATTTCCAATTTAATGGGTTTTTCATTAACTCCCAAGAACAAATCAGATTTTTATCAATTCCTACACATGGAAGAAACATTCTCTATAAAAACGAAATTAAATCACTTGCCTTAATGGTAACTCTGGATTTGATGACGAATTTGATGAATGGTTCTCTCTCTCTCTGCAGAATCCTTCTATCTCTCCTTCTACAAGCTTTCTTCTCCAAGTAACAATGGTGGCTAGGGTTTTTGCCTAAGTAACTTTTGGGGCTAGTTCTAATAACCCCCGTAGCCCTCTAATTAGATACTGGCTGGTAATGGGTTAGTGGGTGTTTTAATTTTTCAATTAAAACTCCTAAAATTCGTTAATCAAAAATCCCAAAATTCTAAAATTACCAAACTGCCCTTTTTGGTTGCCGGTATGGCCTAAAAATACCCCGGGACCCAAACTTAACCCCCGGCTAGTGTTTTCTGACTATTTGGACCCTTCCGGACGTGTTAGCGCACTCAAAATGACCATACGGTTAATAGAACTAAAATTCACTTTTTAATTCAAATAATTATATACCATGACGCGACTGTCACACGCGTCTCAACAAAATCTCCAAATTGCCGTATTTCAATCTCACGACAAATTTCATAATTCAATATTCATATATAATCATATATGCACATATAATCAAATACCAACTCGCATCTCGCTAGTATTTTTAATCCGGATTAATTTCCAATTAATACGCATTTAATTTAATTAATCCCATAAAATAAATATCACAAAAATACGGGGTATTACATACTTCCCCCCTAATAACTGAATTTCGTCCCGAAATTCGGAACTAGAAAGTACCTGGTAAGAACAACTCTAGATAACGTTCGCGCATCTCATCCTCGCGCTCCCATGTGGACTCCTCGACATTATGATGTCGCCACTGAACACGCACTAACGGAACTATCTTTGACCGCAGTTTTCGCTCACTTCGGTCCAAAATAGCAATCGGCCCCTCCTCGTAGGAGCTATCCGGCTGGAGATCGATGTCCTCCAAAGCAATATGAGAATGAGCTAAATTGTCTCTAAGATATTTCCTTAGCGAGGAAATATGAAATACATTGTGAATCCGATGCAAATTCTCCGGTAACCCAAGTCTATACGCAACCGGTCCAATCCGCTCAATAATGGGAAATGGTCCCACATACCTCGGTGCCAACTTCCCTTTCTTCCCGAAACGCATAATCCCCTTCATAGGAGATACTCTGAGCAAAACCTGGTCCCCCACTTGGAACTCCCTGAAGAACCTCTTCGCATCAGCATAGCTCTTCTGCCGATCCTGAGCTACCCGAATGCGACTCCGAATCAATTCTATCCTCGCCGAAGTATCCTGAATCACTTTCGGCCCAAGTAGTTTGTTGTCCCCCACCTCCAACCAACATGCTGGGGAACGACAAGGTCTACCGTACAACGCCTCAAATGGAGCCATGCCAATAGTGAACTGGTAGGAGTTGTTGTAAGCAAACTCCACTAGTGGAAGATACTGCTCCCATCCACCCCCAAAATCAATGATACTCATACGTAGCATGTCCTCCAACATCTGATTTGTACGCTCAGTTTGCCCATCGGTCTACGGGTGATACGCCGTACTCAACCGCTATTCCGTGCCCATGGCCTCCTGAAAACTCTCCCAAAACCACGAAACAAATATCTTGTCTCAGTCAGACACGATATTTAGGGGCACACCGTGAAGTCTCACTATCTTTGAATAAAGAGCTGGGCATACTGTCCCGCAGTGTAGTCTATCCTTACGGGTAGAAAATGAGCGACTTTGGTCAACCTGTCCACAATCACCCAAATGGAGTCGTGACCTCTCTGTGACGTAGGCAACGCCGTGATAAAGTCCATGGATATGCTCTCCCACATCCACACCGGGACCTCCAACGGCTGTAGCAGTCCTGCCGATCTCTGATGATCCACTTTCACTAGCTGACAAGTGGCGCATTTGGAGACAAACTCGGCAATATCTCTCTTCATCCCGTTCCACCAATACTGTCATCTCATGTCTTGGTACATTTTGTCACCACCGGGTTGTACCGCGAACCGTGAGCCGTGCGACTCGACCATCACCTCGTGCCGCAATTCCTCCCCTTCCGGAACTACCAATCTCCCATTGAAGCATAATCCCCCGTCTGAGCTAACGGTATAGGATTCGGCTCCCTCTGCTAACAATCGAACTATCTTCTCCTGACAGAACGAGTCATCTGCTTGTGCCTTTACCACTCTCGTGACAATCTGCGGTGTAACGGTCATTACCGACATGAACGATCGGGCCACTGCATCCTGGTGTCCCAATTCCTTCCATTTGGCCTTCCACACCCCTTCCACTTCATCTGTTGGCCTACGGCTCAACGCGTCTGCTACCACGTTAGCCTTCCCCGGGTGATACTGGATATCGAACTGATAGTCCTTCACAAACTCAAGCCACCTTCGCTGCCGCATATTCAACTCTTTCTGCATGAATAGGTACTGTAGGGACTTGTGGTCTGTGAACAATCGAAACTTTTCCCCCAAAAGATAATGTCTCCATATCCGAAGAGCAAATACAACTGCCGCCAAATCCAAGTCATGAGTGGGGTAATTCTTCTCATGAGGCTTTAGCTTATGGGAAGCATAAGCTATGGCCTGACTCTCCTGCTGCAGTACACCTTCAAGTCCTTGTAAGGACGCATCGGTGTATACTAGATACTCAACTCCCGGTCTCGGCAATGCTAACACAGGTGCTGAGGTCAACTTATCCTTCAATTCATCGAATGCCAACTGATAGGCATCACTCTAGATGAATGGCACACCCTTACGAGTCAGATGTGTCAAAGGACCTGCTATCTTCGAGAATCCTCGAATGAACCTCCGTAGTATCCTGCTAGGCCCAAGAAACTACGAATCTCTGTCGGTGTCGTGGGCTGTCCCCACTCCCTCACCGCGGATACCTTCCCCGGATCAACAGATATTCCCCGGTCAGAAATAATATATCCCAAAAACTGGACCTCCTTCAGCCAAAACCCGCATTTCTCATATTTTGCGTACAACTCGTTCTGACGTAGTGTCTTCAAAACTTGCCTCAAATGCTCGGCGTGTTCCTCCTCTGTCTGGGAGTAAACCAGAATATCATCGATGAAGACAATGACAAACTGATCTAGGAAATCCCTGAACACTCTGTTCATCAAGTCCATAAACACGGCTGGAGCATTGGTTAAACCAAAAGGCATAACCTCAAATTCGTAAGAACCATATATCGACAAGAATGCAGTCTTCGAGACATCCTCCTCCCTGATACGCAACTGATGGTATCCCGATCTCAAATCAATCTTCGAGAAGAAAGAAGCTCCTCTCAACTGGTCGAATAAGTCATCGATTCGAGGCAGCGGATACTTATTCCGTATCGTGACCTTATTCAACTCTCGGTAGTCCACACACAATCTCAGTGAACCATCTCTCTTCTTCACGAACAACACAGGGGCACCCCACGATGAAGTACTCCTCTGTATAAACCCCTGACCCAACAACTGCTCAATTTGATCCCGCAACTCCCTCATCTCAGCTGGAGCCATACGGTACGGTGCGCGTGCTATAGGTCTCGTACCTGGTAATAAGTCTATAACAAAGTCTATCTCTCGACTGGGGGGTAGGCCTGGTATCTCTTGAAACACATCTGAGTACTCCCTGACAACTGGGATCGAATCTAAAGGAATCACAACCTCCTTAGAGGTATCCTCCTCTATGTAATACAAATGAGTGGTCGAGCCTCCCTCTGGGCGAGGCATCGCCACTACAAACATCTCTTGCCCCGGAATGGCAAAAATAATGCTCCCACCGAAGCAATCAATCATGACTCTATAATCAGCGAGCCAATCCATACTGATAATCACATCGTGAACATGCATATCTAATACCAACATATCTGCAGGTAATACCAGACTACCAATCTCTACCCCTACTCCCCGGCATATAAAGAAAATAAGTGACCCACTCCCTAATGGTGAGTCTACACACGTCACTGTGCTCTCTGCTGTGGCTAACAACCCTAAGGATTTCGCAAAATGTGTAGCTATAAAGCAATGTGTTGCCCCCGTATCAAACAAAACCCGACCCATAGTACCACGGATAGGAAACGTACCCTCAATAGCGGGTGGTGCCTGCGGAGCTGCTGCCTGGTGGACGTTATAGACACGTCCATACTATAACTGTCCCTGCTGCACAGGAACTGCTGGAATGGCTGGAAGAGCTGGCACCTGGGCTGGAGCTGGGAGGGCTGGCGGAAAAAGTGGCCTCTGTGGCTCATATCGAGCACCCTGCTGCGGCTGCGGGGCCCTGCCCCTATCAGGACAGTCCTGGCGTTTATGGCCAGTCTTTCCACAAACAAAACACTTCCCCGGGAAGTTCCCCCTCTCTGTCCCTGCTGCCCCCGGCCCTGGTGGCCGTTACCATTCCTCCACTGGCCCTGCTGAAACTGCTGTTGACCATTCTGACCCTGCTGGTGCTGATGGCCGTTCGGACCCTGATGGCCCTGCCGGAAACCTCACTGTCCGTGCCTGAAATTTCCTGACCTGAACCTCTTGTGATCCCCCTGCTGGGTACCCTGATCACCCTGCCTCTGCCCCTGAACAGATTGTGCCCCACTGGAACCATTTCCTCCAGTCCTGCCCTGATGGCTAGACTCTCCCGATCGCTTGCCCTCAGCCATGTGAAAGTGGTGATCCTGACAATGGAGCAATGCAGCGTTAACCACATCAGAATAAGTGGCTAACGAGAGGTTCCCTAACAAGTGCTGACGAATCCTCCAGGTCAACCCGTTAGTAAATTTCTGTATCTTCTTTTCCTCCGTCGGTATCTCATCCGAAACAATGTTCAGAAGATCAGTGAATTCGACCTCATACTCGGCCACAGTCTTACCCTCTTGTTTGAGGCTCATCAACTTCCTCCTCATCTCTGTGTGAACAGCCGACGGAAAGTACTTGCGGTCAAATCGCACCCAAAACTCCTGAATAGTGAGAGTATCCCTCTCCTCTACGGTGGTAATAGACTCCCACCACTGCAGTGCAGATCCTACTAGCTTAAAGGTAGCTAGTATCTTCTTCTGGACATATGTGCACTCATACATCCTCAGGTGTCGCTGGATGTCCTTCCTCCACTGACTCAAAACTACCACATCGGAGCTACCTGCGAACTCCGGAGGGTGTGCTTTCTGAAAAGCATCACGTACACGTTCCCAAGCAGACGGGAATGCATGAGCCTGAACTGGCGCGGCTATCGGTGCCTGAGGTGGTGCCTGCTGAACTACTGCTAGTGCGACATTTACTGCCTGGGCCACAATGGCTGCAACCACGGCGGCATTCATCGTGCCCTGAGCTGGTGCGGGCTGTGGTTCTGGCGTTGCATCCCTGGGAACCCTTCGTGCACATCGTGGAGGCATCTGAAATAAGAATGAAGTTTATAAGTTCGCAGTTATAAACTTAAAATAGCTGAAGAACGTAGCATACACAAAAGAATACAACAGTCCTAAAATATAGGGCTCTACATCAAAGAAAGCTCAGCGAAAACATAATAAGCCGTTCAGATCCTAAAGGACACTAGAACCTGATGCTCTGATACCACCTGTGACACCCCGACTAATTAAATACCGGGTAGCTACTCCTTTATTAAATTAATTCAAAATGCCAAGTTGGTTCAGTTAATAGCATCACTGTCGAAAACATTTTAAAAATTACTAACCACCTAGTATTTAAAAAGTAAGTGCCAAATTTTAAGTTAAGGCTGATTAACATGCAATAAAAGAATGATGGAAGAACAACATAATCCATTCACCATACGAAGTAATGAAATAACCAACAATTAATAATAATAAGTCCGGAGGAAAACTCCTCACAACAATCCCAACAAATGAAAATAGTACTACAAGCCTGAATCCTGAATAATTACATGCCAAAAGTCTGAATAACTGAAATAAATGAAAATGTCTCTAAAAGAAATGGGCGACATGCCCTACAACTGATAACAGAAGAATATCGAGTCAAAGTAGATGAAGCGTCTACAAGCAAGGTCCTGTAACTTCCACAAACAGCTACAGCTCGTCACCTGAATGAGAATCCTAAGCATGGTGTCCTTGTGGCTAGGCACCTAAAATTGTTTTTACAAAAATAGATTTGAAAGCAAATGGGCCAGTGCCCGAAAGTGGAAAACATTTTGAAAACAACAAGTGTTTTAATAACATTAAAACATTAAATGAAAAATACATGTTAGGACGTGCACTCACATGAAATTCTCACCTCTCGACTACATGTGCACTCCTAACGTACATTACCCATCTAAATGACACATATATCTAACCCAAAACGTAATAAGTTCTACCTCTTACTACTCGATTCCCATATTACATTCTGACGTTATCAAATAAATAGAGGGCTTTACTTAAACTCAGATTCTCAATATGTAATACATTTCACTATCGGTTAACCCGTTATGTTTTCTCAAAACAATACCATAATTTTATTCACAATATTAACATGAAAGTTCCCATTAATTAAGTGTATATTATTCGCATCATAAATATACAATACAAGCACCCCGAGACTAAGCTGCGGTGCACACATACTCTGCTATCCATCCCGGTACATCACGTACATAAGGATCACGCATTCCGAATCTCTTAGTAATCGTTCAGATAACAACATCACAAATGATGGAGGCAAACACAGTCACATCACATGGGTCACGCACATACCTGCGCTCCCACGATCAGCAGACTTATTAACATCCCAATAAGTCCTTCTCTGACCTATGTTCATCGAGGTAACCAGTCTAAATCCGGGCAACACAAGGATTAGTGGGCCCTAAGCGAACGTAAACCTCCCGTGATAGCAAGTATGGTAGGTATGTCATACACATAAAATCAATACATATACTAAGTATTCACACATCTTAGTAATCATCATCATATATATTGGTGGTGCACTTCTCATTCTCGTACCGACATATAATACTACACACTTTATATGTTCCCCGGTTAATATAATAAATTAGGTCGTCAATAGTTCGCACATCGTAATAGACTCTCCCGTCCTAATTCCTATATTCCCTTAGGTTCAAACTACACTTCTAAGTTTGACTTACCACCTGTGACACCCCGACTAATTAAATACCGGGTAGCTACTCCTTTATTAAATTAATTCAAAATGCCAAGTTGGTTCAGTTAATAGCATCACTGTCGAAAACATTTTAAAAATTACTAACCACCTAGTATTTAAAAAGTAAGTGCCAAATTTTAAGTTAAGTCTGATTAACATGCAATAAAAGAATGATGGAAGAACAACATAATCCATTCACCATACGAAGTAATGAAATAACCAATAATTAATAATAATAATAAGTCTGGAGGAAAACTCCTCACAACAATCCCAACAAATGAAAATAGTACTACAAGCCTGAATCCTGAATAATTACATGCCAAAAGTCTGAATAACTGAAATAAATGAAAATGTCTCTAAAAGAAATGGGCGACATGCCCTACAACTGATAACAGAAGAATATCGAGTCAAAGTAGATGAAGCGTCTACAAGCAAGGTCCTGTAACTTCCACAAACAGCTACAGCTCGTCACCTGAATGAGAATCCTAAGCATGGTGTCCTTGTGGCTGGGCACCTAAAATGGTTTTTACAAAAATAGATTTGAAAGCAAATGGGTCAGAGCCCGAAAGTGGAAAACATTTTAAAAACATCAAGTTTTTTAATAACATTAAAACATTAAATGCAAAATACATGTTAGGACTTGCACTCACATGAAATTCTCACCTCTCGACTACATGTGCACTCCTAACGTACATTACCCATCTAAATGACACATATATCTAACCCAAAACGTAATAAGTTCTACCTCTTACTACTCGATTCCCATATTACATTCTAACGTTATCAAATAAATAGAGGGATTTACTTAAACTCAGATTCTCAATATGTAATACATTTCACTATCGGTTAACCCGTTATGTTTTCTCAAAACAATACCATAATTTTATTCACAATATTAACATGAAAGTTCCCATTAATTAAGTGTATATTATTCGCATCATAAATATACAATACAAGCACCCCGAGACTAAGCTGCGGTGCACACATACTCAGCTATCCATCCCGGTACATCATGTACATAAGGATCACGCATTCCGAATCTCTCAGGAATCGTTCAGATAACAACATCCCAAATGATGGAGGCGAACACAGTCACATCACATGGGTCACGCACATACCTGCGCTCCCACGATCAGCAGACTTATTAACATCCCAATAAGTCCTTCTCTGACCTATGTTCATCGAGGTAACCAGTCTAAATCCGGGCAACACAAGGATTAGAGGGCCCTAAGCGAGCGCAAACCTCCCGTGATAGCAAGTATGGTAGGTATGTCATACACATAAAATCAATACATATACTAAGTATTCACACATCTTAGTAATCATCATAATATATATTGGTGGTGCACTTCTCATTCTCGTACCGACATATAATACTACACACTTTATACGTTCCCCGGTTAATATAATAAATTAGGCCGTCAATAGTTCGCACATCGTAATAGACTCTCCCGTCCTAATTCCTATATTCCCTTAGGTTCAAACTACACTTCTAGGTTTGACTCCTCATTATATCCCAAACATCCCAAATATAACAACTACTCATCAAGGGAAGTCTATCTCTACCTATACACAAGGTTACAGGGCACTCGGGATCAAAACAAGCTAAAAAGCCTAAACTGTCAACTCGTTCGAAGTCTCGTTCGAACGAGGCTGTTCGAACGAGAGTTCGTTCGAACGAACTGGACTATCTGACGAGGTCTCGTTCGAACGAAGTTATCGAATGAACTTCACCCTCGTTAGAAGTCAATGGTCAACTCGTTAGAAGCTCGTTCGAACGAGTTCGTTCGAACGACCTGGGCAGGTCTTCTAACGAGCGACCAGATTCTAGCCCAGATTTCTTATTTTCGTTTTTCCCATCTCTCTACATCTCAAATCTCATCCAAACATTACTCCAACGATTGTTTAAGGTTCCTAATCGTCCCTAAACATCCTTAGGTCACATATTAACATGTTTGGGGGTGTTAATTCATCCTAACATCATTCAAATATCAAATCTCTACATATTTTTCCCAATTTCAAACACATGAACCCTAGAATTTATAAATCATCAAGGAGACTAATTAAATCCATTTTTGGTTTCATACTAATTGTAATATCATCAGAATAATCATCAACTACAAATCTACATGCAATTTCCTCATCAAGAATGTAATTTCTATTTCCAATTTAATGGGTTTTTCATTAACTCCCAAGAACAAATCAGATTTTTATCAATTCCTACACATGGAAGAAACATTCTCTATAAAAACGAAATTAAATCACTTGCCTTAATGGTAACTCTGGATTTGATGACGAATATGATGAATGGTTCTCTCTCTCTCTGCAGAATCCTTCTATCTCTCCTTCTACAAGCTTTCTTCTCCAAGTAACAATGGTGGCTAGGGTTTTTGCCTAAGTAACTTTTGGGGCTAGTTCTAATAACCCCCGTAGCCCTCTAATTAGATACTGGCTGGTAATGGGTTAGTGGGTGTTTTAATTTTTCAATTAAAACTCCTAAAATTCGTTAATCAAAAATCCCAAAATTCTAAAATTACCAAACTGCCCTTTTTGGTTGCCGGTATGGCCTAAAAATACCCCGGGACCCAAACTTAACCCCCGGCTAGTGTTTTCTGACTATTTGGACCCTTCCGGACGCGTTGGCGCACTCAAAATGACCATACGGTTAATAGAACTAAAATTCACTTTTTAATTCAAATAATTATATACCATGACGCGACTGTCACACGCGTCTCAACAAAATCTCCAAATTGCCGTATTTCAATCTCACGACAAATTTCATAATTCAATATTCATATATAATCATATATGCACATATAATCAAATACCAACTCGCATCTCACTAGTATTTTTAATCCGGATTAATTTCCAATTAATACGCATTTAATTTAATTAATTCCATAAAATAAATATCTCAAAAATACGGGGTATTACACAATTGGGATAAGATTGTTGGAGAATTATGGGCTAGGATCATCACCAAAGGATTTGTTCACATAAATTCAGACTCGACAAGTTGATTAAGGCCAGTGATTAACTTGCTTAGGAATTTATGGTTGTATGTCAATTCATATTACCATTCAGGACAATTGTTTTGGGTAACATTCACATGTAAAAGGGATCTTTGGGACATGATTTCATAAGATTGATAAGTGAATTATATGAATTGCTATCTGAAAATAAGATCCCATGTAGAAAGATTGGATTTTTATAAAAAGGTTTGGAATTCATGAATTATTGTGTAGTCGTGAAAATTTCACAATTATTGAATATAATGATGAAATCCATGTAGTTGATCATGCATACATGAGTTAAGTATGGAAAATGGATTAGTTTCATAATGAGGCTTATGGAGAATGAGAATTCTTGATGAAATTGATTTGGTGAAACTTTGCTGAAATTCGCAATAGGCAGAAATGGGTCGTTCTGTCACAGCCAGGTTTGGTTATTTAAGGAAATTTTTGAATTGTTTAAATTCAAGTTAAATTATGATGTCCGGGGATAAATTAGGACTTTAGGAAAATTAGTTTAGTACCGATAAAAGGCCTTAGGATGGTTAGGACATATCCGGTTGAAATTAGAGTAATTGGGGATGAGTAATACTGGGAAAAATTAAAGAAGGAATTTGGAACTAAATACATGTTAAAAGAGGATACGAGCTGTTGAGAATTGTTACGTGTCTAAAATATTATTGTGAGAGATAAATTAATTAAATAAGTGATTATTTAATAAATGGGAGTCGGGTTTAGACTCGAAAGTATAGGCTATTTCTACGAGTGACAGACATGGTTAGTTGGGTTATTGAATATAGTATATAGACAATATATATATGTATCATTATATATGTGTGCCTGATATATTTAGAGTAAATTACACTTTTAGTCCCTAAACTATCACATGAGTTTTTAAATGGTCCCCAATTTTTTATTTGCCTTGATTTAGTCCCCAAACTATTTAACTTGTTTCAAATTTGGGACTCCGTCTAAAAATCTGCTAATGTTTAACATAAAATTATACCTTTTTTCCATCATTTTAAATAAATGTAAACTTTTTCACCCCTTCCCCTATTTCTCTCTCACTTCTAAGCTTCCATAACACACATATCTAACATAACCACATACACACACAACATATATATACAGTAGTGCTCTTGTGCGGACTGTCCCTTATATTAACAGTGCAGACTGGACATGTGTGTGACAACCCGCACTCCGAAATAAGGGGTAGCCAGCCCGATACTCCGACATATACGGTAATCATGGACGGAAATCATTCTCAGCACCACAAATATAGTAAGAGTGACCGATAAAACCACCCAATAATTCAGAAAACGGGTTGTCAAAACAATTTATGCAATTTAAAAGTTAAGTTAAGAAAAACAATTTAAACAACCCATTTTAGAACAATAGTGGAATTCAACGAAACATAATTAATATACATCTAAAACCACAATATACACAGATAAGAACCGAATATGCTTTCGGTTCACAGCTACCCAAAAGTAATCACAACAGTTAGATGTTATGCTTTACATTCATTATACAATTACAAGATTGGGCCACTCGCCCGAGTGACAGACCCGATCATAACTAGATATCAAAAGAATGATGGCGTCTAACAAAACATCCTGTAATATCCGCAATTTCATACAGCTCCTTAAAAGCAAAAGAGTAGGAATATCAACACGGGCGTCCTTGCGGAGGAGCACCTGGGCGGATACAATAACAAGTACAACATAGAGGAAAAAGAACGGGTCAGGACCCGGTTTATATATAGTTCCCAGATGAACAAAAAAGCATGCTAGATATGAATAACAAAACATGGGTATAGAAATCAACACTCTAACAACCTAAGCATGGATCATAAGAAAACAAGTGAAAATGACATAATTAAATGAGACTATGCAAGAAGATGAAATTATGCAAGATTAAATTAAAAACTAAATTAAGAGCTTGTATTCCCCAAATTCCACTTTAATCCAGTTTTAGTTCCTTAACAGGAATATACTAACATTATCTTCTTATTTCATTCCAATTCCCATTCCTTATCAAGAATGTAATTGTCATAATATCATTTAGTGGAATTATACAACCCTCAAGTCCCACTTGAGATTTAGAAAAGCTATATTCTTATGCATATAACGATTCTAAGACCGCCCCTCCGAGTTTCCCCACTGGGCGCGCCCCTAAATGACTATCATCTTCCAGGGGCCCATCAAACAAGGAAGCCTGGGTACCTAACGCACGTCGGGAAGTGGCCATATGCCTGCGAGTGAGTCATAACCACACCCAAAATTACTTCACTAGCGCAGAAAAAATACATATAATAAACCCGCATATGGCCGAGGACTATTGTCTCCCTGCATTCACTAGTCAAGAAACATCACCTCATGCGTGAGCTTCCCTTATGATAGCATTTAGAGAGGTGTGTTTAAGTAAATTAGCATTTACTATAAAAACCATACTTTTCATTTTCATTTACATTTACATTTACATGTTTCATTTGTTTGAAACCGTTATCATAGGATAGTTCATTACTCATCCTAGGTTATGCCTCGAATAAATCTCCAAGGGAGCATATTCACTTCCCAAACATGAGGTTTTATATAACTCAATTTAAGCCCCTAAAGTCTCCAAGTATGGGCCTACAATTCCCATCCATATTTATTAGGATGCACAAAGAAAAGTGATGCCTTAACATCACTAGGACAACCCTTCCCCCTAACTTAACCCCAAGTGAACCCATTCAACACTAGGGTGACAACCAACTCAACTAGGACTCTAAAAGCCAAGGTTTACTTCATTCAAGAAGAGTCCTAAGTTCCTAGGGGAAAGAAAGGATTAAAAACAAAAGTAGGAAATGGGTTGAGAAAACAGGGGACCGGTCGATCGATCCCAAGACCGCGGTCGACCGCGTCTAAAAGTTTAGCTTTTGAAAGAAAGCAGAAAGTTCATTTCGGATGGACCGGTTGACCTGTGGTAGAACCGTGGTCGACCGCGACCTTATTTCATGCCTTTGAAAGAAAGCAGTGTGCCCTCCTCCTAAGGCCCGGTCGACCGGTCTGAGATACGCGGTCGACCGGCCATTGCATACCTAGACCCATTTCTCCTAATATCTTCTAAACCCAAAATCAATAACCAACCCAAAATCATCCAACTACATTTAATGATACCAAAAGATCATAAATGCTCCCAACAACATTTTTCTACCTCAATCAACAGTCTATCTCTACCAAAGATGTTGATACCCATAAATCCAACCAAAAACCACAATTAAACAACATCAAAACTATACATATCTACCCATACTAATTATTCATCTTAAACCATACAATAGCAAGTAGAAAACTTGCCTTGGGGCTTCAATTTCAGGCTTGGTTGAAGAAGAAAGCAAGATCAAACCACCAATCCTCAAGATCTCTATCTTTTTCTCCAATCTTCCACTCTCACTCTCTCACTCTAGGGCTAGAACAGTTAGGGAAAATAAGAGGAAATGAAAGACTTGGGGAAAGACTAAACGTGGTTTAAGATTAAAAGTCTCCCACCTTTAAGTAAAATACCGCAATAGTTAAGTTCTAATACGCAATATGCCAAAGCCAGTCAAAAGTGCCCAAAATCTCAAAATACAATATGGCACACATTTCGACTGTCTCGCACCTCCCGGAACTAACTACACCCTCCAAATTATCATTTGGAGATTTTATAAGCCAAATTAAGTTCCGGTTCCATTTTAATTCAAATTGCCATATTAATTTTCATGACAAAATAGAACACCACATGGTAACAACTACTTACACACATGGTATCATGCAACTTATTTATAAATATTAACTTATTTCATCAAATTAATACTTACCCACATGCAGCATTATATATATGCAACTACTCAACATAGTAAATAAATATAAAATGGGCTCCCAAAAGCGAGGGTTGTTACATACTCCCCCCCTTATGAGGGAATTTTGCCCCCAAAATTCAAGCGTACCTTGGATAAAAAGATGCGGATACTTTTCCCGCATATCATCCTCACGCTCCCAAGTAGATTCATCGACACTGTGATGACTCCATTGTACTCTAACCAAAGGCACCACACGAGATCTCAATCTACGTTCCCCATGCTCCAAAATGGCCACGGGTTGGTCTTCATAAGAAATATCGGGTTGTAACTCTATATCCTCGAAAGGAATGTGCCAAAGGGCACCATCACACCTCTTATACTTCTTCAAAGAGGAGATGTGGAAAACATTGTGAATCTGTTGCAACGGTTCCGGTAGGGCAATTTGATACGCCACGGGGCCTACTTTAGCAAGTACAGGAAAAGGCCCAACGTAACGTGGTGCAAGCTTCCCCTTCTTTTCGAAACGCTTAACGCCTTTCATTGGTGACACCCGTACCAACACTTGGTCTCCAACTTCTAGCTCCACATGTCTTCTCCCCGCATCGGCATAGCTCTTTTGTCTGTCTTGGGCTATCCAAATACGATCTTGAATAAGCTCGATCTTTAAAGAAGTATCCCGAATCATTTCAGGTCCAAGAAACTTGTTATCTCCCACATCTAACCAACACGTGGGGGATCTACAAGGCCTACCATACAAGGCTTCATAGGGCGCCATCCCAATAGTGAACTGGTATGAGTTATTATAAGAAAATTCAACCAAAGGGAGATATTGTGCCCAACTACCCTTGAAATCAAGCATGCACATACGGAGCATATCCTCCAACATTTGGTTAACCCTTTCGGTCTGTACATCTGTTTGAGGATGATAAGTACTTAATTTCAATTCGGTTCCCATGGCCTCTTGGAGGCTTTGCCAAAAGTGGGAAACAAAGATCTTATCTCTGTCAAAAACAATATTCAAGGGTACCCCATGCAATCTAACAATCTCTTCAATGAACAATCGAGCGTAACGAGCGGTATTATAATCAGTACGGATGGGACGGAAATGCGCTGACTTTGTCAAGAGATCCACGATAACCCAAATAGAGTCGTGACCCTTTTGTGACGTTGGCAAACCGTTTATAAAATCCATTAAAATGCTCTCCCATTTCCAAACAGGAATTTCAAATGATTGCAACAGACCTGCCGGTAGCTGATGATAGTGCATCGAGATACAAACTCCGAAATATCTCATTTCATACCCGGCCACCAATATTGACGGCGCATATCTTGATAAATTTTATCATTTCCCGGATGTACCGAAAATTTAGAGCCGTGAGATTCCTCCATCACATCCCGTCGCAAATCTCCATCCTCCGGAATAATAAGCCTTCCATGAAAGCGCAATCCACCCTCAGAACTTACCGAGTAGGACTCCGCTCCCCCAGTCAATAACTGGCGAATGTGGTCTTGACATTCTTTATCTCTGCCTTGGGCTTCCACAACCCTTGCCACAATTGTCGGAGTAACGGTCATCACGGACATAAACGCCCTAGCAACCGCATCCTCATGACTGAGTTCCTTCCATTTATCTTTCCACACATCAGCTAACTCTCTCTCAGGCTTCCTACTCAGGGCATCTGCCACTACGTTCGCCTTGCGCGGATGATAATGAATATCAAATTGGTAATCTTTCACGAACTCCAACCATCTTTGCTGCCGCATATTCAGATCTTTCTGAGAAAATAAATATTGCAACGACTTATGGTTCGTGAAAAGACAACTTTTCCCCGAGAAGATAGTGCCTCCAAATCTTTAAGGCAAAGACAACGGCGGCTAATTCCAAATCATGCATCGAATAATTCCTTTCATGAGGCTTGAGTTTTCTAGAAGCATATGCAATAGCCTCCCGCTGAAGCACACCTCCCAAACCTTGTAGAGATGCATCGGTGAAGACTAAATATTCCAACCCTGGCTTGGGTAAAGCGAGGACTGGAGCCTAAGTCAATCTATCTTTAAGCTCATCGAACGCAGCTTGACAGGCGTCATCCTACACAAATCTAACCCCTTTCCGGGTCAAATTTATCAAAGGACTAGTAATCTTAGAAAATCCCTTAATAAATCGGCAGTAATAGCCCGCCAAACCCAGAAAACTGCGTATCTCGGTAGGCGTCGTGGGCTGACCCCACTCCCTCACCGCAACAACTTTACTTGGGTCCACCGATATCCCTTGTGATGTCACGACGTGACCCAAAAATTGCACTTCCCGCAACCAAAAACCACACTTCACAAACTTAGCGTACAATTGGTGATCCCTCAACCTTTGCAGGACCAACCCCAAATGAGTAGCATGGTCATCTTCTGTTTGAGAATACACAAGAATGTCATCAATAAACACAATGACAAACTGGTCCAGGAAGTCCCGAAATACTCTATTCATAAGATCCATGAACACTGCAGGGCATTGGTTAGCCCAAAAGGCATAACCAAAAACTCATAAGACCCGTACCTCGTCAGAAAAGCAGTTTTGGATACATCTTGCTCCCGTATCCTCAACTGGTGATACCCCGTTCTCAAATCTATCTTAGAGAAGTAGGTAGCTCCCCTGAGCTGATCAAACAAATCGTCTATGCGAGGCAAAGGGTATTTGTTCCGGATGGTGACCTTATTCAACTCTCTATAGTCAACACACAACTGGAGAGAACCATCTCTTTTCTTCACGAATAACATAGGAGCACCCCACGGCGATGTGCTACGCCTGATAAACCCCTGTTCCAACAACTGCTGAATCTGATCTCTTAGCTCCCTCATTTCCACATGAGCCATACGATAAGGAGTTCGCGCAATCGGTCGAGTTCCCGGTGCTAAGTTAATAACAAACTCAATCTCTCTACTAGGAGGCAGACCCGATATCTCTCGGAAAACATCCTCAAAATCTCGAACAACAGGAATAGTATCTAAGGGAACAACTACACCCCGAGAATTCTCATCCGCAATACAATATAAATAAGTACCAGAATCTCCCTCTAAACGAGGAATAACCACCAGGAACATATCTTGTCCCAAAACGGCGAAGACTATACTCTTCCCGTAGTAATTTACTATAGCATGATACTTAACAAGCCAATCCATGCCCAAAATAACATCATACCCGACCATGTCTAGGACGAGTAAGTCGGCCTCAAAACACAAATTACCAAGGGTGATCCCTATATGTTTACAAACAAAGAAAATAAGGGAACCGTCACCCATAGAGGACTCCACACTAGAAAAGGTACTTTCCGCAGATTTTATCAACTCTGTGGACTGAGCAAAACTTCTGGAAATAAAAGAATGCGTTGCACCCGTATCAAACAGAACGCGACCCATGTGTCCCTGAATAAGGAACTTACCCTCTATAGCTGGCGGCGCTGGCTGAATAGGAGGAAGCATAGCATCCTGAATATGGTAGACTCTCCCATACTGTAGTTGACCCTGCTGCAGAGGGACAACTGGATTCAGTGCTTGTGGAGGGAACTGCACACAAGGCTGCTGAGGAACTCGTGGAGGTTGTCCCCCAATCACCTGAGGATAATCTCTCTTAAACTGACCAGCTTCTCCACATTGGAAACATTTCCCCACCATATTCTCCTGACCTCGACCTCTGTTATTTCTGAACTGTCCAAAACCTTGGCCCGGTTGGCCCCTACCTCCCTGGCCACCGCGACCCGCTTGCTGTGGTACGACACCCTGACCTTGCCTGTTAGTATTTCCACTAACATTAAACCCACCAGAGCGTTGTCTTTTCAACCCATCCCCTTGCTGGGGATCCCTTTCTCGTTGCTTATTACCCGCTGGTTGGGACGAAGGAAAGGCTCCTCCTCCATTCCCACTCACCCCGGGCTTCCCTACTTGCCCAACTCCTGAAGCTTTCTTGCTATTCTGAATAAACAACCGATGCTCCTGACAATGAAGCAATGCAGCATTCATCACTTCACCAAAAGTTTGTAAAGCCGGATTACCCAGTAAATGCTGTCGGATTCTCCAGTTTAGACCTCCCATGAATTTTGAGACTTTCCTTTCCTCCGGGGTTACCTCTTTCGGCACAAAACTGGCTAGCCGGGTAAACTCCTCCTCATATTCGGAAACCGATCGTTCTCCCTGAACTAGATCTTGAAGTTTCCTCCTCATCTCCCTCTGAATCGTGGGAGGAAAATATTTCCGGTCGTACAAGACCCAGAAATCAGTAATGGACATAGTATCCCTCTGTTCTCGCGTAGTCATCGACTCCCACCAATGTAACGCTGCCCCAACCAACTTGAAAGTAGCAAGGACTTGCTTCTTCTCCTCACTACAGTCCACCATTCGTAAATGGCATTGCATATCCTTCTTCCATTGATTTGCTCGAACAACGTCAGAACCTCCGTCAAACTCTGGGGGATGGCCCTTTAAAAAGGGCTCCCTTACTCTTTCCTACGGAGAAGGTCCCGTAGGTGCTTGAGCATCCTGTGCCCGTTGTTGAGCTGTTGGCATCTGTTGAGTTACTGCGGTCATGGAGGCATTAACTGCATGAGCCACGATATTGGCTACGTCCGCAGCATTAAAAGTTCCTTGGGGCGGTGGAGGACCAACATCCTCTTCTACAACTCTATTGCGTCTCGCAGGGCGGCCTCTCTTAGGCGGCATCTGAGATGAAGGGGCAATAGTGTTAGAATACAATTCACAACAATCTATTTCAAAGAAGATCGCAATTATAGTAGCAAAGCAGTCTTATCATTAGGCTCTATATCAAAGAACGTTACGGTAGATCGTGACAAGTCCACATAGATCCTAGTACTCTAGAACCCAGTGCTCTGATACCATCTGTGACAACCCGCACTCCGAAATAAGGGGTGGCCAGCCCGATACTCCGACATATACGGTAATCATGGACGAAAATCATTTTCAGCACCACAAATATAGTAAGAGTGACCGAGAAAACCACCCAATAATTCAGAAAACGGGTTGTCAAAACAATTTATGCAATTTAAAAGTTAAGTTAAGAAAAACAATTTAAACAACCCATTTTAGAACAATAGTGGAATTCAAAGAAACATAATTAATATACATCTAAAACCACAATATACACAGATAAGAACCGAATATGGTGTCGGTTCACAGCTACCCAAAAGTAATCACAACAGTTAGATGTTATGCTTTACATTCATTATACAATTACAAGATTGGGCCACTCGCCCGAGTGACAGACCCGATAATAACTAGATATCAAAAGAATGACGGCGTCTAACAAAACATCCTGTAATATCCGCAATTTCATACAGCTCCTTAAAAGAAAAAGAGTAGGAATATCAACACGGGCGTCCTTGCGGAGGAGCACCTGGGCGGATACAATAACAAGTACAACATAGAGGAAAAAGAACGGGTCAGGACCCGGTTTATATATAGTTCCAAGATGAACAAAAAAGCATGCTAGATATGAATAGCAAAACATGGGTATAGAAATCAACACTCTAACAACCTAAGCATGGATCATAAGAAAACAAGTGAAAATGACATAATTAAATGAGACTATGCAAGAAGATGAAATTATGCAAGATTAAATTAAAAACTAAATTAAGAGCTTGTATTCCCCAAATTCCACTTTAATCCAGTTTTAGTTCCTTAACGGAATATACTAACATTATCTTCTTATTTCATTCCAATTCCCATTCCTTAGCAAGAATGTAATTGTCATAATATCATTTAGTGGAATTATACAACCCTCAAGTCCCACTTGAGATTTAGAAAAGCTATATTCTTATGCATATAACGATTCTAAGACCGCCCCTCCGAGTTTTCCCACTGGGCGCGCCCCTAAATGACTATCATCTTCCAGGGGCCCATCAAACAAGGAAGCCTGGGTACCTAACGCACGTCGGGAAGTGGCCATATGCCTGCGAGTGAGTCATAACCACACCCAAAATTACTTCACTAGCGCAGAAAAAAATACATATAATAAACCCGCATATGGCCGAGGACTATTGTCTCCCTGCATTCACTAGTCAAGGAACATCACCTCATGCGTGAGCTTCCCTTATGATAGCATTTAGAGAGGTGTGTTTAAGTAAATTAGCATTTACTATAAAAACCATACTTTTCATTTTCATTTACATTTACATGTTTCATTTGTTTGAAACCGTTATCATAGGATAGTTCATTACTCATCCTAGGTTATGCCTCGAATAAATCTCCAAGGGAGCATATTCACTTCCCAAACATGAGGTTTTATATAACTCAATTTAAGCCCCTAAAGTCTCCAAGTATGGGCCTACAATTCCCATCCATATTTATTAGGATGCACAAAGAAAAGTGATGCCTTAACATCACTAGGACAACCCTTCCCCCTAACTTAACCCCAAGTGAACCCATTCAACACTAGGGTGACAACCAACTCAACTAGGACTCTAAAAGCCAAGGTTTACTTCATTCAAGAAGAGTCCTAAGTTCCTAGGGGAAAGAAAGGATTAAAAACAAAAGTAGGAAATGGGTTGAGAAAACAGGGGACCGGTCGACCGATCCCAAGACCGCGGTCGACCGCGTCTAAAAGTTTAGCTTTTGAAAGAAAGCAGAAAGTTCATTTCGGATGGACCGGTTGACCTGTGGTAGAACCGCGGTCGACCGCGACCTTATTTCATGCCTTTGAAAGAAAGCAATGTGCCCTCCTCCTAAGGCCCGGTCGACCGGTCTGAGATACGCGGTCGACCGACCATTGCAGACCTAGACCCATTTCTCCTAATATCTTCTAAACCCAAAATCAATAACCAACCCAAAATCATCCAACTACATTTAATGATACCAAAAGATCATAAATGCTCCCAACAACATTTTTCTACCTCAATCAACAATCTATCTCTACCAAAGATGTTGATACCCATAAATCCAACCAAAAACCACAATTAAACAACATCAAAACTATACATATCTACCCATACTAATTATTCATCTTAAACCATACAATAGCAAGTAGAAAACTTGCCTTGGGGCTTCAATTTCAGGCTTGGTTGAAGAAGAAAGCAAGATCAAACCACCAATCCTCAAGATCTCTCTCTTTTTCTCCAATCTTCCACTCTCACTCTCTCACTCTAGGGCTAGAACACTTAGGGAAAATAAGAGGAAATGAAAGACTTGGGGAAAGACTAAACGTGGCTTAAGATTAAAAGTCTCCCACCTTTAAGTAAAATACCGCAATAGTTAAGTTCTAATACGCAATATGCCAAAACCAGTCAAAAGTGCCCAAAATCTCAAAATACAATATGGCACACATTTCGACTATCTCGCACCTCCCGGAACTAACTACACCCTCCAAATTATCATTTGGAGATTTTATAAGACAAATTAAGTTCCGGTTCCATTTTAATTCAAATTGCCATATTAATTTTCATGACAAAATAGAACACCACATGGTAACAACTACTTACACACATGGTATCATGCAACTTATTTGTAAATATTAACTTATTTCATCAAATTAATACTTACCCACATGCAGCATTATATATATGCAACTACTCAACATAGTAAATAAATATAAAATGGGCTCCCAAAATCGAGGGTTGTTACAATGTGTCACCTGACGGTGAGCCCAGAAGTCATCGATTAAATTATCGACACTCTCTCTAACTTTTCTGGGCTCACCGCCAGGTGACACATGTCTAGTCCGTACTGTTAATATGCAAAACAATCCGCACAAGAGCAGTACTTTATATATATATATATATATATATATATATATATATATAAATGAGGAGTAGAAGTTTGTTTACTATTCCATAAATCATAAGACAATTAGGGGTCCATATTAAGCCAACAAGGAAAAAAAATATGGGGTTGAGATTGATTTATTCTATTTTACTCTTTTATCATTTTATTTTTTTGTTTCGTCCTCTTTTTCCTCACTCCTCATTGATTTCCCCCTCTTACTTTAATTCATAACTATGGATAAATTAGTAAGTTGACCTAAAAATTCCCAAACATTCACCAAAAAGTTCCGTCGTGTTCTCTCTCCTCCTCTTCCTTCTAGGGTACGATTTGGATGAAGGGTGTGTTCTGAAAATTAATTTCATAAGTTTAAGTTAGGGTAAGCTAGCTGAAAAAATCTAAAACGAATGTGTTATAAAACTGCATAAAGAAAGAGTTGATTGTATTATGGCTACTAGAATCTTTAATGTGTTCATATGATTTTTGCGATTGAGTAAATGATCTTATAGTGATCTTATAAGCCGGTTTAGGTTTACAAGTTATGGGTTTGAACTATTCATTATTTTTTATTAAATGGTCCTAAGAAGAGGATATTTTAAGGAATTGCCTACTTTGAGTTATTTTTGTATTTCCCTTTTTGCTCATCTTCTTTGCGTAATTTACATTTTATTTTTATTTTTTGGTTTATAGTTGGGGTTGAGTCTTAATTATTCTTTTAGCTGAGTTCACTTTTGTAAAACTTTGTTAGCATTAGTCACCAGTCTTTCTGATGCTTTTAGTCGAGTTTTTGATTTATGTGTTATCAAATTGTCCTTCCTAATTTCACTTCTTTTTAATCCTAATGTTGTGTTACATTATGAAATTCATTTTATTTTTGTTTGATTGAACATGTTTCAAGTTTACTTGAACAGGGAAACAATGAAGAGCTGTTTGGGCTTACGGGATCTCAAGTATTTAGAAGTTATGCGAAGTGATTTAACTGCATTATCGTACATGGACTTAGTCAAGTTTTTGACAATTTTAGTATTAGGTTTTATGTTCTACTATTATCATTAAGGATATGTTTAGAAAGTCTAATTTTAAATGTGAGAGCTTATTTGATTTTTTTTTTCATACTACAACTGTCTACCTTTTAATTTATTCTTATTCTTTGGGGATTTGAAATGTCTATTGCTTCTAAAATGTGGCAATAAATGTTTCTTTTATGCACTCATCAAATACTACAGAATGAATCCTAATGCTAACATGATAGCTTGATTGCATAGAAAAATTACAAGAACACTGAGGAAGCCTTATGGGAAAGAAAAAAATTCCAAGTAAACTAACACTCTTAATATCCCCGAGATTATTTTAGACATGAGAATTGATGGCTTTCAGTAATGATATCCTTCCTAAATAACCTACTTTAATTTGAACCTCTTTGTTGTCTCACAGGTTTTGATGCACCAACCAAACAACCTATATTTATCCATCTTTCACTCTCTTTATGAGATTAAGTTTTTATCGGGGCTTTCGTTAACCACTCTCTGCTCACAAGCATCGTTCTTCAGTAACAAACATCACAACCACAATTAGAAGGTATATATTATTTCACCGTTGGTGGTCTTCAGCAACAATCTATATTTGTAACTAACGCTTGATTTGGTTTCTAAGGATTTATGATTTAGCTTTTTAGATTTGGTTTGAAGGTATGAGAGTTTAAAATTTCAGTATTTAGAATTTGGGCTTTGTTTATGCTATATGGTAAAATGTTTTATAAATAATTGTTTTGGCAACTTTTAGAGTTTTCAAGTTACTAATCCATGGTTATGGAGTTGAAAGACTTGAGAATTGATTTGGACAGTTGGATCTTTTTTACATTACTCATGTAATGATTTTTGTAAAAATATTCATCAATATCTTATGTTTAACTACTTTGTAAAAAGTTTCACCAAGCTCGGTTACAAGTTTCATCAATATCTTATTTCCATTGTGCATTTTTTTGTCCATTAGGTAAGTCCAATTAGGAGCGCAAGTTCTTAGATAAAATTGGTCTCAAATTTACATTTTGGAATGAAGAATGCATAGTTTATATAATATTTAATATCTACATAACTTTACAAAGATTATTGTGAATTTGAGGGAGTGCTTATTTGAATTTATAAATTTATATATTCCTATTAATTTTTGTAGGTTGTGCAACTATAAGTGTTTTCTTAAACTCGGGCAATAATGAATTACCAAAACCTTTGGGTCAGTGTCAACACACAAGAAAGAGAGATAGTGAATAGTTCCAAGTCGACCCGGGGAATATCATGGCTTTCAATCCTCATCACCACTTCTTTACTCTCCCCTCTTCTAGGAACGATCTGGTGAAGGAGTGCTTACAAGAGGGGACCAAGTTATTTCAAGAAGTAGCAGATGCCCTTTTCAATTTACCTTTAACTGAAGAATCACAGGGCCCCATTGTCAAGCTGCCTACACCAACTACAACATTGACTAGAGAGAAGCCTCTGCTGAGACCCAGGCCTCCAACAAAATGAAAAAAATTCTAAACAACCCATGAAAAGAAATTTGACATGTTCCTGCCAGTGGTGGAAGGATCAGGTATGGGCTCCTTAGAGAAGCAACAAAGGACCAGGTATGTCAAAAGAAGGGAAGTCAAAATGAAGTTTATTTTTGTAACTGTATTGCATTATGGAATTTTTTTTTATCACTTTCCATCTCATATTACTCCGATCTTTTACTCTGTGAGATCTGTACTATGGATGGAGAGTGGTGGAGACTATTGTATCCGTAAGGGCCACCCCTAGAAAGTTTTCAATCACACAATCAAGCACATTATGAGGTAATTTTTTTCACGGTGTATTTGATTCTATTCTACTTATATTATGATTCCTTATGTAAATACTTGTAATTCTACGTTAACATGTCTTATGAGGTGTGTAAATGTTGCTTTAAGTGTTTGTTATTCTAATTTTTATCTCTTTTTCTTTTTAGCAATTCCTTTTGATGTAAGAAGTCGATCGCAATACACTTCAAATTTGTCAAACCTTTACATTTGATATTTAAAAAGAAGAAGTCAAAGAGATGCCGTATAAGAAAAAAAATTGATGATGTTAGTTTAGCGACACAGAAAAAAGAGGAAAATAATAGTTCTAGTTTCGACGAAAAATGCGACACAAATTAGTGTGACGTCAGCGGTCTATGTCTTGGATCCACTCATGTTGGGCTTGGATACGATCCAATATAGATGTGACATATTATTGTGTCGCGTTTGTGACTAGGGATAGAAGGACATTTAAAAAACTGTATGTTATGAATGAGAAAAATATTTTGTACTTAATGTGTTAACCGTTTTATCAAGCTTCCTTTTGGGGAGAAATTTCTTGGACATCCCTATTCCGTTCAGGTTGATAAAACAAAAGACCAGAGTGATGTAGCATACCCCCCAACCAAAAATATGCGTTTCACTCCGCTCGATGATGCTAGCAACCCCATTATGGCTCAGGCTGCTTTTCTCTTAGATTTGGACGGTGTAGATATTGCAGAAGAATCTGCTTGAGTTGCTGTAAGGGTAATAGGTGAAGGAAATAATGGAACAAGAAAACAGAGTCTTGGATATCTCATTGATGGTGGAAGACATCACGAATCTAATGTAAAAAAAGCCACAAATACGATGGAAGGATCAAATTTAGAGGCTCGATCGCAACTTTAAAAGGAAGAACATTACTTGGAAAGAGCAATATGTGATATTATTGAACTTCAGAAAAAGGAGATGCAAGACAAGATTATCCATTTTGAGGAGTTTGAACTATAAATGGAGAGAGACAGGCCACAACTACAACAAATGAAAAATATGCTTTTTGTTGATCAAATCACTCTTCATAAAGTTGCTGCTCCACCAAGAACCTAATAAAGCATGGAGGAGAATTCTAAAACAAAATGATAGTTTTTAGTAAGTTGTCCATCTTCCCTCTGAAATGTCTTAACTATTCTATTTATGTATCCATCTCCAAGTTGTGACCAAAATACCAAGTGTTGGTTTGTACTTTGGAAGACCTTAAAGTTTCCTTAACAAACCTTATTTTGTTAACACTGTTATTGATGATAGTGTCTTAAATGGAAAACATGTGAGTGGCATCATGTTAAATTTTTTTATTCATTGTTAAAATTTTCATTTTTTTTAATAATTATAAATGTGATTAATTTCTATATCATGATAATTTATTAGCGTTTCACTAAAATGAAATTTAGGTGTGATGCAAGTGGCGCGTTTATCGCCTTTAAATGTTATGAATAAGTATAGTGTTGTATGGGTGTATGATATTTTTTTTAGCTAGAATCATGAATAATGTTGGTGTGACAGATTTGCTGGGTTGCTGACATAGTACACTCACATAAGCAACCTTACAAAATAAAAATCTTTGCGACTTAAATTCGAAGAATATTTGTGACAAGGGCTTCAGCCTCAGTAATTGTACTAATATAGTTATATGTAAATGCACCTATTAATTTCCACCCCCATCCTTGACAATGCCCCTTGCCTTATCATTAACTGTTGAGCAATTAATATTCAACTTCAAAACCTCCCATTTTCACCACTAGGTATTTAACACATGCCCCCAGAGCATTATAGAGAGATTGTTATTAAAATTTGAGTTGATAATCAGGTAATAGCCGGGTGGTGATGTTTTTGTGAATTCAAATTCATTCATATTGATAATAGGATTGCTATTTTCATTCACATCTTAATTATTATATAAAATATTATTCTAATGAAAAAATTTGTTCATATTGAGAACTTGGGTTCTTTTGTTCCACTAACCAATTGTACTATTATTGTTATTATATATATTGCTTAATTTCTCAATGCAATTAGATGTTTTCTAATACTATTGCATTATTTTTCTTCTTCTCACAACTCTACTAAATATGCTTGAAATATATTTGGGATTTAAAATGTGAGCTTTCAACCCTAACTTTTTAACCGCCGTTTTTATGCACTAATCTATTATTTTTATTTTGTTCTCAAGACAAACTATTAATACTACTAATGTGGTGTTTTTATTTCTTAAATAAGGTGGATAATATTATAAACAAAGGAATTTCCCAAATTTTCTAAATTGTTTAGACTTATTTGGGCAACAAAAAAACTTTTTGACTTCGATTATATACGATTTAATACTTTGGAATTTTTTCTCCGTACCTTCAGGCACGGGCATTCCGCTAGTGTGTATATATATATATATATATACTTTTGATAAAAAAAAGTATGATACTGTTTGAATAAAAATGTTTTGTATAATTACTCTTCTATATAAAAAAGAAGATATTATAATTAAATATTTTTATATATAAAAAGTATAATAGTTGTTTTTTGTAAACCCTTTTTTTTAAATAATTACCCGTTTCGTATAAAAAGGTAAATATTGTTTTATAAATAACAATATTTGTTCAACATTTGGTTTTCATAACTTTTTTTAATATTTGCTTTATAAATAACAATTTTATAACAGTTATATCTATATATATACACTCACACACACCACCAAGAGCTGACTAAAGTACGCCTTACTAGTCCTACGATCCGTTAAGGTGAGGAAGGACTACTGTTAGGCAGATGAAAGGGAAGGTCAATCAAGGGTGAAGCAGGAGTCAACCACAAGAGGAGGCGAGCGGAGTGAGGGGCAGGCTATATACGATTCGCTAGTAGTTCTTCTTCCGTTGACAACAGAAGGAAGATCACCACCAATATATATATATATATATATATATATATATATATATATATATATATATATATATATATATATATATATATATATATACACACAGAGACACACCTGAATATATATACACATATATGTATATAACACATCATATAAATAATTGTTTTCTTAATATTTATACCTTTTTACCAAACATATTTTTACAAAACAAGTTTTTATCACTTTTATTTAAAAAATTATTTTTTTTCTATACAAAACAAAACAAAACAAAAAAAAAGACTTGAATTTTTTTATTTATAAAAAAATCTTTTCAATAACGTTTAGTGTGTGTGGGTGTGCATGTGTGTGAGAGAGAGAGAGGGGGGAAGGAAGTGAGAGTTAGTGGGCTTAAATGAGGAAAATGAGGGCAAATGGGTATTTTATAGTTTTTTATCAAAGATTAGCAGATCTTTGGAAGGAGTCTCCATTTTGAAATAATTTATATAATTTGAGGACCAACTTCAACAAACAAATGATTAGGGACCATTTTAAAAACTGGAGTGATAATTTGGGGACTAAAAGCATAATTTACTCATATATTTATATGAAACATACCTATCCTAGTGGATATGCTATCGGTGGAGGTTGTGCGCTGTGGGCGATATCTCCCGATGAATCCTAACATGTGTAATATCGGTTCCTTGGGACATTGGCATGTCTCATGACTACCCTGTGTGTGAGTTTGGAGTCCGGTGGGGGTAATATAGTATGGTTATGCCCCATAAATCTATGAATATGACCGCCTTCGATTTACGTTTATATTTTAGGTTCTGTGGTGAGATTCCGACCCGGTTGCCCAGGTAGAGGTGAGTATTCCCTGGAGCTTGATAGCATGCCAATGATTTGCATTTACTAAGTTATTATTCCGAGGGATTGCGGTTATACATATATAGTGAGTGATATTTATGTATGTATATTTGATGTGATATGGAAATACATATATAGATGTGAAAAAATATATACAGACATGAGATACTTAAGTGTGAATATTGAATTAATAACGAGTGAAAGTTATTTGAAATGAATCGGTAAATTATGATTGAGTATTATAATTTTTAAGCGAATGTAAAACTAATTATATTAAATACGCGTGACATAGGGTAGCGTATGGACTTAAGGGTATATTGAGACTAGTTAGGTTGGGGAGCATAACTAGGGGTTAAAATGTATACGTTAGGTGCGCACTATAGTTGAGGGGTGAGGATTATCTCATGGGAGTGCGACACCAGTTTAAATATGAAAAAATACACTCATATTTATTAGTGCATTTTAATTAATTGCAAAATATTTCAAAAGATTATGGGCTCTGACTTATTTCAAAATATTATCAAAAACTTTTAGATGTCAAGCCACAGGGAGGCCAAGCAAGATTGTCACTTCCAGGTCATCGAAGCTGCAGCAGTTGCGGAGTAGGGATTGTTTAACCGTCTTCTATCTTTGAGATTCTAGATAGGATTCAATCAGTTATTATTACGCATATCGCCCAATGTCAGTTGTTATTTCAGTGTTATTTAATTCATTGTTAATCGATCAGTGTACCAGATTGTAAACCGATTGTTTATTCCGTTAATATATTTTAATTTATTTCAAGGTTCACATTTACTTATGTGATTATGGATTTAATTATTTATCTGGCATAGTTGATGTTGAATGGTTTTATTTACGGTAATTTAATTAAAGTTTAAAATTGACACGCATCTTGATTAAATAATAGGTGGTTAGTAATTAATTGGTTTTCGACAGTGATGCTAAGAATGAGACATTTTAGATTCCGATATTATTTTATCTCAGGGCTGGCCACCCGTTATTTTAATAAGAGGGGTGTCACAATTCTCTTGAAATGTATCATTTTCTCAAAATAATTGAAACCCATTTCTCAATCCATAAGAAATATCATTCTTCAATCATGTATGCATACTACTCGTAAACTCTACATGTGACACGACTCAGAATGTGTCTCTAAAGTGTGTGCTCTCTAGGCTCAAGTGCAAGCCTATCGTTCAAGTAATAATCCGACAAGTCGGGTATCGATCCTCAGGGAAGAAGGACAACAGAAGTTGTGACGACGGGATAAGATTAAGGAATCCTAACAATGACTCTAAAAGAAAAGAAAAAGATTGATTTGGCTTTTTGAGATGGATTAAACTAAATGCAATTATGAAAGTATAATGAAAAATGCAACTAACTAAATTATCTAAATGAGGAATGAAGAATTGAATTGAACTTTTTAACTAAATGATGAGAAGACAGGATGGGAATACAATCCCCCAACCCTAGTGTAATGCAGTGACAACGTCCATCATAAATTTATCCGATTAATTCAAACCCGGAATTTAGTACTCCCAAGCATTATGTATACGAGGTTCAAGCCCGCGTCATACCTAATCTGAGGATGAGTAAATCGGTATCGCGGTAATTACACTCAAATTGTACTCTAAATCATCACGAGTACCCATAGGCAAACTAGATATAAAGATCTACAATTCTTATGAAATTACGCGATACGATTTAAATTAATCATTAAATTCAGCGGATCGACGTTATACACATGCACTTAACACATCAGGTTGGGTTCATGCATCCCAACCTTGAAAAACCTAGCCGGACATGTTAATTTGACTAATGCATGAAATAATGGCGTTGTATGTGTAGGAATTCATGATAGAACTAGATAGAAACATGTAAATACGTATTATGAATGCGGAAATAAGTTGAATCAAATAGGAAAAACTTAGCATGCAAGAACAATAATAAGAAACAAGAACTTTGAATTAAAACTAGAAAAGCAAACCCAAAACAATGAATTCTTGAAGTAATTTTAGCCCTTGATGTTCCTAGATGTTCCTCCCCTTTTTTTCTATCAAAAACTCTCTAAAAATAACCCTAAAGGCTGCTCTTAGGTTAGTGCCTTCGTTCCCCACAAGTTTGGAGTGTTTAAAACCTATTAGGAGACTTGGAGACCAATCCAAATGAAAGACAAAATTCGCGTGTCAGGTACAGCGAACCGGTTCGCAGGTACAGCGAACCGGTTCGCATGTACCAGCCTGGTCTTGCTCTCAGCACTTAGATTTTTTTCTGGTTTCTCTTCTTTTCTTGGATTTTTCTTCAACTTCAACTGAGCATAACTTTTCAACCGTAGCTCGGATTTGGGTGACGTTTCTTCCAGTGTTCTCGTTGTTCCGAGATCTTCAACTTCCCAGAAGGCATCACCTCCAGACTATGGCTGAAAAATTACGAAAATGCCCTTTAACTTGCCTTCTTAGCTTTTCTTTCCCTATTTTGAGTTCTCTTTGGCACTAACTTGCATGAAATATCTGTAAAACACATAAGAGATACACAAAATACGAAATACTTGCCAAAAAGGGTTAGTAGCATAAATATGAGACAAATCCATTCTATTTACACCGCACGGGATCATAAAAATACCGAAATTAAGGGGATAAATGTGAAGAATTTATGCCGAATCAAACCCCCCTAACTTAGAACTTTGCGCGTCCCGAGCAATGTAAAAGAATGAGAGTATGAGTTAAGGACCCTTCAAAAACTTTATTGGGATAGAATACCTTTTTCGCGGGCAAGCGATTGCATTTAGCGCATGCAACAAGCCTTTAAACCTCTAGGTTACCCTAGTAGGACGAGTTGTGTCTCGTGAGGGTTTGCAGTGAATATACCCACAAAATTCGACTCAAAGAAAATTCAAAATATGAAAAAATTGTACAATTCAAACTTTTCCATAAAATAGTCATCATCAAGTCATATTTACGAGTCTCAAACCGTAGTGTGTGTGTTCGAAGCCGGAAATATAACCGCTAATTTTCACCGATTGATCATTACGTTACTTATCCGAAAATTCGTTTTGATTTCAAATTCTCACGGAATGCTCTCTCAAACGAATCACTCGGATTGTGGCTATTCTCTCGGTATGCGTGATATAAAGAGTAAATATAATGGACACAAAATCACGCATACAATTAGAAAGACGGAAATTTCATAGTGATAGGATCTCATCAATGGATTACGATTTTAAAAACGGGAACATTGCCTCTTATTCATGCATTCAATCTCTTTTATTATCTTTTGGTGTATTATCTCTCCACGCGGTAACCAATTTTTTTCAATTTGGACTCGGTTAGGACTTTTTCGGGTTGAAGGTTGCATTGGGTAAAATAAAGGCGGTATGGAAGGTTGGAATTGGAAAAGTCATTCGTGATGTCCATTTGTGCATTTTCCGGGCTTTTGCTCAATTTTTTTTTTCTTTTTCGATTTTTTCTTTTTCTATTATTTTTTTCTTGCCCCTTTTTTGTTGCACTTTTCGGACTTAAATTCTGATTTTTTTTTCATTTTTCGCAATTCCGGGCTATTTTGGGTTTTTCGGGTTGTCAAACGAAAGGAAAAATTATTTGGCTCAATTTGGGTTGCAAAGGATAATTTTTTCGCTACTTTTTCTGGCCAATATTTTTGGGTGACAAACGAGGGCCTACTTCATTGTCCAAAATACCAATTGCGTTACCATATGCGTTTCGAGAAGAATTAAGTTTAGAGACTAATTTGGCACGATTTTCAAGGCAACATTGCACACATTTTTCAAAACCGATCAAATGAAAAAAATTTGAGATCCTTGACAACTTATTAAGCGCTAAAAAGAACTTTGAGTTAACCATTAACTCGGATTGATTTCAAATCTCGCAAAACGTGATAGGCTCGAATCTCACCGGGTTTTGTTAATCTCCACATTTATTCGTTAAGTCGTCAATTTTCGCACAATTTTCATCTTTGGTCAATTTCGGCTTTGTGTATGTTGGATGTTTACAATTTGAGAATACAATTTGACTTTTAATGAAATTTTTGAAAAATTTGAATTCCAATTTTTATTTATTTTGAACAAAAATATTTTTGGATTTTTCAAAATTTTATGATTTTTTTGGAAATTTTGGGCATTTTTGAAATTTTGTGAAGTTTTAGAAATACGCACTTGTGACCCCCCCTAACTTAGACTTTTGCATTGTCCTCTAGCAAAAAGGACGAAAATCTAACTCAAGGCGAATGAAAAGTGCGGAAAAATAAAACAAACAAATATGAAAAATGCAACAAGACACTATATGACACTCATGCATGACTCAAAAATACGACAACAATCACCCCCATACGCGTCGGGGGTGCGACGACCTCTCATCTCTCCATAAACTCACCCGACCCCACTTATGGGGGTTGATGCTCTCCTTGTCACTCCCGTCCTAGGATCATATTCCAATAATCGAAACAAGTTGGGACCTCGCCCATAGATAAAGGATAGACCGGGAGATTCGTCGTGACTAATTGGAAAGGGATCCTCGTGATGCAGACTCAAAGCATGGTCAACGTGCACTAACTCGGAGGGGACACCTAGGTTTCTTTCAATTTTTAAGACGCATGGGTCGGGCTCTAAGTCGGATGAACCACAACTTTTCTCCTCACTCGCCTTCGGGGCCTCTAGTGTTGTGGGTGGATTGTCACAACGAAGGAATTCATCAATTTTTGCTTTTAATTCACTGTCGTCTAAGTGACTACATGAATCCAATAGGGATTGGCCTTCAATAGTAATACTTTCATCCACCTTCCCGAATTATCTTTCAAAATCTTCCATGCTCATGTCGCCTAGTTCTCCCTCTCTCGTAGTGCCTACATCCTCTCTTACTTGCTCGATCTCCAACTCCACTAGTTTTCTCTCTTCTACCCCCTCTCTCTCTCTTTCAATTGCGGTCACAACACACCTCTCCCCCTCTTTGCTCTCATCGTCACATCTACCACTATTACCTGATGAAATAGGGCACACCCCTAACGGCTCTCTCTTGTGGGACCTCTCATTCTCATTACTCGACACTAAGCAGGACCCCGAAGCATCTCCACAATCATTTTCCTCAAAGTACTCCCCTACAACCTCATCTATAAAGCTCACCGTGTGAAGGTCATCTTCTTCTCCCGTATGTTGGGCGACATGGAAGATGTTGGTCTCTAAAGTCATGTTCCCAAAGGTGAGTTGCATTCGCCCATTCCGAGTATTAATGATGGCGTTAGCCGTAGCTAAGAAAGGGCTCCCAAGGATGATGGGAACATGGTTACTCCAGTTAAATGAGGGCTCCGTGTCCCAAATGACAAAGTCTACTGGGAAGTAGAAAGTGTCAACTTGGACGATCACGTCCTCGACTATGCCTCTTGGGATCTTCACGGTTCGATCCGCTAATTGGAGAGTGACCTTAGTGGGCTTGAGGTCGCCCAAGTCAAGTTGCCTATAGATGGAGTAAGGGAGGATATTGACACTTGCTCCCAAGTCAAGTAAGGCTTTTTCGATTTTGTTTTCTCCAATGATGCAGGAAATGGTGGGTGCACCGGGATCTTTGAATTTAGGTGGGAGATCATTGAGTAGAATGGAGCTCACATTCTGTGCTAGAAAGACATTTTTCTTTACCTTCATCTTTCTCTTTACCGTCAACAAGTCTTTAATGACTTTTCCATAAGCTGGAATTTGTTTAATGGCATTGAGGAAAGGTAAATTCAGCTTAACTTGTTTTAGCACGTCTAGCACGTCATCACGTGGAGTTCCTTTATGAGGAGGAATTAGCCTTTGAGGAAATGGTTCCGCGGAGGGTGGTTTCACTACTACCTCGGGCTCACTAGCGTCTTCTTTGTCACTCTCGTTCAAGGGGACATCTTCGGCCTCTTTCGTGCCGGGCGAAATCTCCTTGTCTTTAAGTACGTCTCGTGGGAGAGGTGACAAGTCAACTACTCTCCCACTACGTAGAGTGGTAATTGCGCTACATTGCTCTTGATGTTCAGTGGAGGTGGAGCTAACACTAGTTTGACCTTGGGGAGGTCGTTGCCCTTGGGCAGGAAATTTACCTTTTTCTTGAACACTCAATGAGGTTTGTATTTTTGACAGAGTCGCATTTATGTCGCCAATCTGACGATCATATTTGGCATTGTTTGCAGCCTGACTTGCAATGAATTGATTCATGGTATCCTCGAGGGTTCTCCGCTGTGGCGGGATATAATTTCCATGGGGTGGCGGTGCTTGCACATGTCCTTGCATGTGTGGAGCTTGTTGAAATTGTTGTGGAGGAGGAGGGGCAACATGCGAAGGAGGGTTCATTGCGGCGTGTTGTTGCCCGTAGCTAAAACCGGGATGGTTTTTCCACGAAGGGTTGTATGAATTTCCGTGCGGGGCACCAAAATTTCCCTTAAAGCCTCCTATACCATTAACTTGCTCCTGTAATATTACTTTGCAGGCGGGTATCGTCGGGCATTCCTCAGTTGAATGTCCCGCCTCACAAATTGCACACACCTTTTCGATGGGATTCTTGATGGATTCAACTACCTCACATAAATCTCGCAGTCCTCTCTCAATGGTGTCCAACCGACAGTCCGACATAGAATTCTTATCTACGTGGAATAGACCGGATGTCGACGGAGCGGTGGTAGATTGTCGATTTCGGTTTTGAGCGTTCGGATCAGAGGTATCCCAGGATTGGGTAGTCTCGGCGACATACCTCATGTGAAGATCAGCGTCATGGGCATCTAGATCGACAAATGGACCACTTCCCATAGTTTCAACAAGCTATTTTGAATTAAGATTTAACCCATTATAGATAAAGGAGATGATTTGTGATGGATCAAATCCATGATGGGGGCATGAAGCCACTAACTCGTTGAAACGTTCATAACATCGATGGAAAGGCTCATTTTCTTGTTGCCTGAATGCTTGAATTTGAGCCTTTATAGAGATTGTTCGATGTGTTGGGAAGAATTTCTTGAGAAATTTATACTGTAGCTCATTCCAGGATGGAATCGAGCTTGGAGGTAAAGACCATAGCCAAGCTTTAGCTTTATCTTTAAGCGAGAATGGGAAGAGTTTTAGGCGGATTACCTCTTGTGTGCAGGTTTGATCGTTGAGAGTATCACACACGTCCTCAAATTCCCTTATGTGGAGGTATGGTTTTTCAGAATCCATACCGTGGTAATGTGGTAGCGTCTGGAGCATCCCATTTTTGAAACGAAACTGCCCGGCATTATACGGGAGTATAATGCATCCCAGAGTGACAGTGCGCTCGGGATATAATAATTCTCTCAACGGGCGGTACGGAGGCTCTTTCTCACCGGTAGATGCATTACTATGTTGCGACATCTCTCTCTCACTTGACGATTCGGCGTTCTCACTGGGTGTGCACGAAGTGTGTCCTACGAAGGAGAAAGGAGTGTTGCTAGAGATGGAGTGTGACGGTGTGGGAGGTGGGATCCAGAACTGTGGGGCTTGTGGAGTGTGGGGACTGTCAGGATTATACTCAACAAGTGGATTTTCTTGAATGCTGGTTGGAGTATTATGGGGTGTTGGACTGGCTTCAGAATTTTGCATTAAGTTCAAGAGAGATGATGATTGTGAATCTTTTTGGAATTTTATATATATATATATATATATATATTTTTTAAATTTTTTTTTTTTTTTGGATTTTTTTGAATTTTTGGTCAAAGTTTTGGATTAACTCGATCTAATCCTAAGTCTACCTAATTCCCCGGCAACGGCGCCAAAAACTTGACACGACTCAGAATGTGTCTCTAAAGTGTGTGCTCTCTAGGCTCAAGTGCAAGCCTATCGTTCAAGTAATAATCCGACAAGTCGGGTATCGATCCTCAGGGAAGAAGGACAACAGAAGTTGTGACGACGGGATAAGATTAAGGAATCCTAACAATGACTCTAAAAGAAAAGAAAAAGATTGATTTGGCTTTTTGAGATGGATTAAACTAAATGCAATTATGAAAGTATAATGAAAAATGCAACTAACTAAATTATCTAAATGAGGAATGAAGAATTGAATTGAACTTTTTAACTAAATGATGAGAAGACAGGATGGGAATACAATCCCCCAACCCTAGTGTAATGCAGTGACAACGTCCATCATAAATTTATCCGATTAATTCAAACCCGGAATTTAGTACTCCCAAGCATTATGTATACGAGGTTCAAGCCCGCGTCATACCTAATCTGAGGATGAGTAAATCGGTATCGCGGTAATTACACTCAAATTGTACTCTAAATCATCACGAGTACCCATAGGCAAACTAGATATAAAGATCTACAATTCTTATGAAATTACGCGATACGATTTAAATTAATCATTAAATTCAGCGGATCGACGTTATACACATGCACTTAACACATCAGGTTGGGTTCATGCATCCCAACCTTGAAAAACCTAGCCGGACATGTTAATTTGACTAATGCATGAAATAATGGCGTTGTATGTGTAGGAATTCATGATAGAACTAGATAGAAACATGTAAATACGTATTATGAATGCGGAAATAAGTTGAATCAAATAGGAAAAACTTAGCATGCAAGAACAATAATAAGAAACAAGAACTTTGAATTAAAACTAGAAAAGCAAACCCAAAACAATGAATTCTTGAAGTAATTTTAGCCCTTGATGTTCCTAGATGTTCCTCCCCTTTTTTTCTATCAAAAACTCTCTAAAAATAACCCTAAAGGCTGCTCTTAGGTTAGTGCCTTCGTTCCCCACAAGTTTGGAGTGTTTAAAACCTATTAGGAGACTTGGAGACCAATCCAAATGAAAGACAAAATTCGCGTGTCAGGTACAGCGAACCGGTTCGCAGGTACAGCGAACCGGTTCGCATGTACCAGCCTGGTCTTGCTCTCAGCACTTAGATTTTTTTCTGGTTTCTCTTCTTTTCTTGGATTTTTCTTCAACTTCAACTGAGCATAACTTTTCAACCGTAGCTCGGATTTGGGTGACGTTTCTTCCAGTGTTCTCGTTGTTCCGAGATATTCAACTTCCCAGAAGGCATCACCTCCAGACTATGGCTGAAAAATTACGAAAATGCCCTTTAACTTGCCTTCTTAGCTTTTCTTTCCCTATTTTGAGTTCTCTTTGGCACTAACTTGCATGAAATATCTGTAAAACACATAAGAGATACACAAAATACGAAATACTTGCCAAAAAGGGTTAGTAGCATAAATATGAGACAAATCCATTCTATTTACACCGCACGGGATCATAAAAATACCGAAATTAAGGGGATAAATGTGAAGAAATTATGCCGAATCAACATGCAAGACCAAATATCATGGAAAAATAGAGTTCTTAACTAAAGAGTAGAGTTTTACCACCTCAAATGAAGCTTCAACAATAGTGGATGAAGTGTACAAGAAGATGGCAACCTTCCACCTCTTAAGGTTCCCTAGCTCCACAAAACTTGCCTCCATGAAAGTTACACTAAAATCCCCTACAAGCTCCATGATTTCTTCCACCTTCATCTTCAAGAACCCCCCAAAATAACTCCAAATTTAGTAGCTTTGCTCCATCACTTTCTTCCTTGACAAAAGATTAAAGATGGTAGAAGTGCTTGGAAATGGTGGAAAGTTTGGCTATGGAAGAAAAATATTCGGAGAGGAAGAAGATGGGTGTATGGAACTTGGAGAGAGAGTGAGATATGCTAAAAAATGGCGAGGGAAACCACCCTCACACTCTCCTCTTATAACCTAAATAAAATCCATTTAAAACCATTTAAAAAATCCCTCCAAACACACCAAAAATGTTTCCGCTCGTCAAGGCAACCAGAAGTTAACACGTCATCCATCAAACAGATAAAAATGAGGCCCAATCGAATTGACTAATTTTTGTCCAGGTCGTTCGAACGAGAATGGGACCTCGTTCGAATGAGATTAGGATCTCATTGGATCACCCTTTGAACGACCATCTTGGAAACCTAATACAGGGACTTCTCGTTAGATCTTCGTTATAACCCAACTTCAAATGACTTGCATTTTTCATTTGAATCAACATCAACCTCGTTCAAATGAGACAGGGAGCTCGTTCGAACGACCCTCGTAATCGTTTGAACCACAAAATCTCCTAAAATACCCAATAACTTCCAACACTTGTCTTTAAGGCCAAATGAATAATTGAATATATATAAAAAGCCCATATTTTAACAATCAAAATCCCAATGGTTTTGTATTATTACAACTTACATGGGATAGATAATAAAATATTAAGCGCATGTATTACATTCTTCTCTCATTAGGAAATTTCATCCCCAAAATTATCGATCCGTTGATTTCTCAAGTACATGAGGTTTACCAACTCTTATTTTAACTCATACAAATCCTCCAAGACTAAATCATCGAAGTCCTCAATATCTAAGATGAAATAATACTCTCTTTCACAAGGGTTGTCACCAAGGGTTCATCATGCAATATGCTCTATCGTTCACCGTTATGTTAATCGTCAACGTCACATAGCCGTCCTTGAGTCTCCAATCACTTGATGATCACGCTCAATCAAGTCCTAAGACTATCTTGCTAATATCCAAAGCATATCGATCTCTCTACCAGGGCAACGCTATCTAAGGGTCGACACTTAACCAAGAGCAAATGGCATGAAACTGACCACCCATGTCATTGTCGTAAATTATTCCAATTCTTAGGACTACTTATCCGAGTCTCCTTAAATTCTCGAGTCTTCCTGACTGAAATTCACTTAGCCTTGATGCTGCCCTCGCCTCGTAAGTCCTTCGCACCGAGCAACATGCCAGTAAGATCTAAATCTTGCATACAACCAACACCATCTAACCCTTCTATGAACCTGGTGTCACTCTAGGCGTACTACTAGGAAGCACTTGCCTAGGCGTTAAACCATTCCACCCACCATGGAAAACAACACTTAATGCTACGTTTACTTGAGTTCTAACACTATATAATGTACTCAAGTCATCGCCTTGCTCTTTATTACCAGAGACACTGACTGCCACACTGGTCAATCATAAGGTCATCAATTCTAAGGCAAATGAATATTATAAATAAACATTGTGGCCAAAAGTGCAACCACCCGTACATAATACTTTGTATAATAGTAATGATACTTTATACAAGGGCGTACCTACTTACCAAGTTTCATTGACCGTGCTAGGTTCAATCGCACTCTACAGGCTAAAACCGCATCATACCATAACCTAGTACAAATTCGAGCTACTGCAATCATTGGAACATAATCCTCGATCACCAGAACCGAAATGGACACAGCAAATCAGAAAGAATGAATAACCATTTAGAAAAAAATTCCATTCGCATGCAATAAAATATGGTTTACGAAAGTCAAACCTATGCCGCACGCTTTGAAGTTTACTCCTCCTCCCAGACATTCTCATTGGGTACCAACCTAGCCATACACCCTAGCTCGAGCCACTAACCGTGATGAATCAGATCACAAACCATTCATCCTCACAAGATGACAGTCATATATGAACCTATTATCCTATGGGAAGTCAAACACTGGACTTCCCACCTTATGGGTAAGGCTTCCTCCTCACATCCTTGGCAAACATGAGCCACTTCAGCCGATAAATGTCAATGCTTTTGTCCATCTCTATAGGGATGTCGTGACCAACCTATTACACCTAGATCATTGTCGACGTTATCATACCATGATCGTATCCCAAATGTCTCCTTACTAAGTACCCCGTTAAACAAAACATTCACGTTATAATAATCTTTACCTACATGAGGTTGTCACTGAGCTTATCTCTAGGTTCTACCCAAACTGAATTTACATAACGGCTACACCGGTTGCCATTAGCATTCTAACGATAATAAGTTCAATACAGGGCTACTTTTCCTAATTCGTACTGATTTTTGCAAGACGTGCTAAGAACTAGTCCCTTCCTTGCTAAGGCTAATTTAACTTATGCCATCGGCACATGTCGCTACCCTAATCATGCTTCGATATCCCTCTTGGGTTGTTATTTCAAGTATCTAACATGACATCATCAATCTAAGTCCCAAATGCATTTCCTAGTACTCCTCAAAATCAAGTGTTACACTACCTACACTAGTCATTTTATGACACCAAAGCATCATGCCCACTTACGACACAAGCTTCTAAATTTTCTTGGAAGGTTACATCACCCACCTATGACAATTCAGATGACATCACCTGGCATGTACACTATTTAACTTTTAAACCTTAACCAATAACCTGAGATTACCACATGACCCTAAATACCAACATTATTAGGACACTTGTACTCTATAAAACTGAACTTAACTAGTTCCCTATGGAAACCAATCATACCACAATATAACTGTCATCGAAGACCTGACGAGATCTCATAACCTATGATCCTCTCATAGTAAGTATGATCCACAAATTTCTCAATATTCATATTTTGACTATCTACTACTAAAAAAGGCACAAGTATATAAGCCTCTACGCATGGTACAGTTTGACCTTTGAACACCTCAAGGCATCACAATATGTTGATTATTTCCCTTTTGTCTGAAACACCGACATATTTCTAACCTAAGACTCTCTTCTCGAGATCTAATAAGGGTCTGAAGACCTTCTCCCAGACGACTGGTGCCTTAGACCACGCATCGAACCCCAGACTGACACTACTAAGGATTCTGGTAGGATATAAGACATCGTATACAACTTATAAACCTCGAGGTCTACATCACTGACATCACTACAGATCCTATTATTCAAAATTTCATCATATTTTTTCAAACCCTATCATGGAAGTTTGTCTAGAGTTCACTCCTAAGGCACTTTAACCTTTATTGTTTAATACATAACATACTTATCATAAATTGCCCGTAACTCTCATCATACCTTGCGAGGCATGGCATTCAATCAACAACCACTAAGTCACTCACTTATAACAATAGTGTCTTACCGACTCAGACCGAGTACATATCCCCAAATGTTAACCAACACGGTTCCTCACATCTATCGAATCATCAATTATCCACGATATGACATTACGCCAAGGATTGAGTTCGCCTAATCACATGATCGTTACTAACTACCCGAAAGTACCTAACTAGGGAACTTAACACGTTCTTATCACAATCAATATCGCTTAGTCATGACACTCTAGTCACCTAGTCTCCACGGTTGAATTTTGCACAATCCATGTACCTAACACAATGGACATCATTTTTCTCTATTAATATATTAATAGACCCCTCACCTCATCAAGGGTTGACACATAAGCACCGAGAAACGTATGTGTGATACTTGAATCGAATTCACAAATTTTCAATTAAATTATTATTTGATCGGTGTCAAATATCAAACAAAATTAATTCAGCCCCTAAACATGAAACTACGCGTGTGTGTGTTAAACCATCATAAATAAAATTACTACCTCATAGATTTCAAGAAAAATCCCTTTCAATCAAAACCTTTATTTCACTATAAAATAGTAAATCGCAACTTACAAAGATTATAATGAAATCTGCAATGATCACTTCTCAGAATAATCACACAGGCGCGCAGCCTAGAGTCAGCAGTGGAACAACCGCAGAAGTCCACACGAACATGCAGTCCAAATCAGTCAAGAACACCCATGAGCAATCTCAATCGACACGTAGTCGTCAGCCATAGATTTATCCTATCTACAAGAGAAATAACTTCACCAAAGTTGTATCTTGGGTTCCAAAAAAATTCACATAAAGATTGGGACGTTTTGTGAATTGAAAACAAAAAGGATTAAACCCTTAAATGAAGAAGACAAAGTGTTATGTCGATTTGCAGTGTTTGAAGAAACTAAAATGTCAGGTCTTCTCAAGAAAAATGAAGCTATTTAACACGCTATTTATAAAAATGTTAAAGCGGTGCGTCGCTCGAACGAGATGTCAATGTCGCTCGAACATTGACACACGTCGCTCGAACGATCGTCGTGCGAGATCACCCTGTCGCTCGAACGAGCTGCTCTGTCGCTCGAACAAGACAGGAAAAAATTAAATTTTTATTTCGATAAAAAACTCCGCCTCAATAGTTAGAAAAACTTATTTGACGAAAAACTCCGCTTAAACACTTAGAAATTTTTTTAGAAAATTTATCCCAACACTCAAAGTGAAATGCTAAGTTACTTTAAACACAACCTTACCAAATTATTCTCACAGAGGTTTGAATGTCGAAGAACTTTGATATTCAGATCCGTCTCGATGATTAAATGATCATGAATATTTCTTCGACGGTTGTAGCGGTATACGACATACTCAAATGTAAACCGGATAATAAAATAATGTCCTTACAAGCACCTCACACTAAAAACCGCGGTGTTGCCATTATTGATTGGCTCGCACAGACACTCGCAAATTACTAACATATCAAAATCAGAAGCACGAAAATGACAACTAACTTGGTTGCATGTCACTTGGCAATGAGTTACCTGTCACTTTTACCTCTTTGACGCCACCATCGAGAACACGAACTGAAATCGTCACCTTTCTAGCATGACCGACCCAAAACCAATACCGAGGTTAAAATATACACTACCGACCTCACTACGTCAATCTCGAAAGGAACCTTGAACCTAGAGCTCTGATACTATTGTAATGCCTCGGCCTGGATTTATGGGTTACCCGTGGTCAACACGGGATGACACGAGCATTAGGTGTGAAGTGCAATTGAACAACATATATAAAGTTACTAGTCCAGTTTTATTTAATTAATGTTTCACTTGTTTAGCATGCGATTTCAATTTAAATCAAATTACGTGAGGGACTCTTGGGAAGCTTCCCCGAAATCCAAGCATACAAAGGTACTAACGTAAAATAAAAAGATACTTACATGTCAAGGTTCTAAAAAATACGGGATGTGATAGAGGCGTGGAGACCAAGCCTTAAGCCTTAGAAGCCTAGGCGGGCCTTTGGCATAATAAGACGTTTAGGCCCTTTTTAGTATATTTTAATATTTTTAACTATGATAAGGCTATTAAAAATACTAAAATGGTACATACCTTAAAAATATGTCAGAATATTTGTAAATTGAAATACTATTTTTTAAAAATATTAAAAAAACTAGCGTTTTTTAATGCCTTACTTAAACAAAACTCATGTTTTTTCACGCCTTACTCCCCCAAAATGCGCATTTTTTCATGCCTTACCCCAAAAAACGTTGACCATCATTGACTGTGCCTTAATTCACGCCTAGGGCCAAAACTTTGCGTATCTAAAAAGTCCCACGCCTAGGCGCATTTTTTAGAACACTGTTACCTGTACAATGCTCTCAAAATACGTAACCTCAACCAACTTGCCGTAATAAATTGAAGGGAATGAGCCGAATGCCCAGTGGGAAAAATACAACAATGCAATATTGAATT